>AP028264.1:0-5000000 GCA_030269945.2 Trilocha varians | reverse complement strand
AAGTGTCAATGATAACTATCAAAAAGGTAATAACTATATAAGTTTTCTTTGTGTATATATATAAGTAATAGTTCTCTCTCAGTTCTTGTTCTCACGATACAACATGGCTTAAGAAGACCAACAACATGTTACATTGACTAAACAGTTTTAATCCTGACACATAATAGTTTAATTTCCGTTTTAACTTAACCTGCTTACCTCACTATAGAATTATAGATCTTTTTATATTAATCACTTTGGACATTAAATCACCAACTGCAGGTTTAAAGTGAAGTAGAAACACAAGTCGACACCGAGTGGTCGAAGCGCTTCCTTCCATACGGGAGGTCGCGGGTTCAAATCCGGCCGGGCTTGTACCTCTAAGTCTAAATGTGAAAAAGATTTATGTGCAATTTTTCACAACACCACTGACTAAAAACAGTGAAGGAAAACATCGTGAGGAGACCTGCATGTCAGAAAAGGGTTATAAAAAATCCTTTGAAGATATGTGAAGTCCCCAATCCGCACTGGGCAAGCCTGGTGGACTATACCTATTCCCTCTTCTGAGGAGACCTGAGCCCAACAGTGGGCAGTAATGGGTTGGCACAGGAAATTCATTTCATAAAACATCCAGTTACATAAAGAAGCATAGATACGGTCGAATTGAGGAAACTTCTTTCAAATCAGTTTAAAATTGCCACCCGACTTATAATTGTCTTCCTACGTCCATAAGTCTAACAATTGCGGTCAAGTGGCGTTCTATAAGTAAGGAGATTACCCGCCCTGCATGTTCTTAATCTGATAATTTCCCCGCTTTACATACGACCTCGTAAACCAATTTGTAAAAGGTCGTGAACTTATTTTCTTTGGGTTCTCTTGGTTTATTAATGTTCTTAATTAATTGTACGTAAATTTTAATGTAGTGAGATAAAAAAACAAGATTGGATTTTTTAAATAAAAATTGGTATGTATACAGGGTGATTTGATGATGGTGGTACATATTCAAGGATAAAAAAGTTGAAAATCAAAGGTTAACAATGTAATTATTATAATATAAAAATATTAATTCTCAGCTCAGTAAACCACGACCAAAGTTGTCTTAATTTTTCAAAAAAACATGGTCACTGCATCTGCGTTGTCAAGTGAGTATCTCAGCGGCTCAGTGGGCCCGCCGCTGGGGTTAATTCAAAAGTGCTCACCTCTTTAATATCGATGAACATTCGGGTTGTCTGGAAGAGATCATCTTTAGTGATAAGACCGCGTCCATCGTTTGTTTCTTTTCACGTTTTTTTTTTCATTTTGAATAGGTATCATTAAATTTCATTAATTTTTATTTCATTTTTACTACACACATTCACACTACACTAAGCAAGTGCTCAAAATGATCTCCATTTTGAGCAATGCAGAGTTCGGCACGCCTTCTTAAATTGTTTTTTACTCTGTTCAATGCTATAGCACCTCGTACGCTATCATTGGCTCTGCAGTAAGCGCAAACCATGTCCCACATTTCACTATTGTTGAAAGACATTTTGACACAACACCACTAAAACACAAAAACAACACGAAAACAACGCGATCAAAAATTGCTGCGCGGACGCACTTTGACCTCGGCTCATGCACTTTGACTGAGCGGTGAGCCGACATGCAACACAGCCGCTACTTCCGGGGGATTTCCCGGGACGGGGTAGGTTATTTTAAAGGCAAGGACCGGAGTTAAGATTGCGTAATAAGTGAATATCGGTGTCCGCACTTAAATGTTTTTGTGGATAATTTGGTCATATTGTAACCACCTGTTTTTATATTTTTTTTGAATAAGGTATCGTCTGCCCATTTACCTCTATCAGTATGTACCACGTATAGGAAATCACCCTGTATATGTACGTACGACATAACATTAAACATATTTACCGAAACATCATTTTTATAGCTGAAGACTGTACTGTACTGTAAAAACCTATTACTGTCCACTGCTAGGCTCAGGTCTCCTAAGAAGAGGCATTAGGCATAGTCCATCAGACTAAACAAAAAATGAAAAAATATTTGTAAGATAACAGTCAAATATCATGAACATACTTTCTTCAATTAAAATGTAATAGTTTTATTGATATCAAAATAATGTGATTTATGCATTCATTTTGTTTTTAGACCTCAACGGAATGCGATAGAGTTTTTTTATTTTTCTATGCTTATTATGTTAGATATTTTTCGCTTCCTTTAAATAGACATAGACATTGTTTATTTGTGACGAAAACAAAAAAAATACACAAAAAGAAGACACAGAAGAGATAAGAAGAATATATCAAGAGTTAACTTCAATAATCTAAATTTAAGAAAATAACAACCATCGAACTAAAGCATCCAAATTCTTCAAAAGGACTTCAAAGTTTTGTAACTATGAAACTATTAACGATTGTTACCTAATTTCGTAGCCTAGTTTTAGCATATCACAATGATCAAACGTGTTTAAATGACCGCATTTAAAAACTATAGCCACAATTGTGGGCCGATGCGATAGAACATTCATTTTTAATTTAGTACAGTCGTGACCAAGTGTTACTTCAAGTGGCTAAGTGCGTTGCTTAATCTTGAAAATGATCGGTCAGGTACAGTCGAAAACAATGAGGGATGGGTTGGGTTATACAATATACATATCGATCCAAGACACGTAAAAGACAAATGACGATGACGGTCGACTAGAACGTAAATAGGGGATTTGTAAGTATTGGCCGACATAAAATTATGTGAAACAAAGTTTGGCAGTTGGCCTACGGGTTGTCAATTGCGTGTATTGGAAATTGGTGATCCAATATGTAAATGTACCAAGAAATTGATTGATTAGACTTATACACTACTTCACCTATATTTTTCTATTAAACATTTTCTGGTACTATTTCGTTTTTTCTGGGGCAAAGGAAATAGCCAAACTTCCGCTTACACGTCGGGGGCGGACGGGCGGCGTTAGCGACAAAAATTTAGTTCGTTTGAATTTCAATTGACTAGGAATTTTGTAGTAATATCACAAAATAATTGCTGTAAAAAGTTGTAGTTGTTTAGGTAACTTTTTGTCTTAAGTCTGTCTGTCGTATCCAGAGTTCAACGTAATTTTACCGCTATTGTAATCATTAGATGACATTGATAAAATGCTGATATTAAGTAAACTACTCGCGAGCTATGATAAATTGTACATACCTAGAGTTCTACACGACAGGTGGCACTAGAGTTCCCTAACATGCAGTCTATGAGCAAAGTATAATCAGGCTATAATCAGACAATAAAACCTTCCTACTTCTTGGAAGTTACGATTTCCGACTCGGAAGACATCAACTAACATTCAATAGTCCTACTCAAAAGTTCATCTATAAATCTTGTGTATAATGAAAAGTAGCAACACACGTTTAGACTCATTGTTCATCACTAACAAGACATTCTGACCGGTTTGCGCCATGAGTTGATCATTTACCTCGATGGCTAATGGTGGGCAGTATTGTTCCCCAGTGAACCGTTGTTATGTAACTTTGACGCAACTGAACTCCTAACTTTCAAGTTATTAATTATGCTTTATTGGCGCCTCGGCACAGAATAGTTGTGAACAGAAGTTGAGTTATATGCAAATTGTGAATATCGAACTCAAGAGGATTGCTTTCAAAGAAGAATGATGAACCAATTTAAACTGTAGGCTTAAGAAATCGATTGTTAAAAAAAATACAATCCTTTCTAAGTCTAAGTTTAATTTGAATATATTTCAAGAAGCTCGGGACATTTTGTAATCTCATAAAATCGAAAGTCAATTTACTGCGAAGAAAAATTAACTCACTAAATTGCTTAAACATTATATATTTACCTTGCCCAAAAAGAGTATAGGTACTAAAAGAGACTACGCTTCGTATAAACTGACTACTACTAAAATGAGGAGGAGGCCCCATAAAATGAGGTACACATTTGACTTCTGTATATTTGGTACCCTGTGGCCACAGTTTGGCATTGTTTACAAGAGTCTTGGGAAACGTTTGGTTCAATGGTTGTTCGTAGCTTTCATGTTCGATGATTGATTATACATTTAATTTGTGTGTGACATCTGGATGTTAGATGTGCAATCACTTGATTTGATAATGAAAATTAACAGGTTTTTAGTATGTGGGAGTTGCTTCATTTTGACTGCCTATCGATAAGCTGTAAGATTGTGTTTTCTAAAGAGATTAATTTAATTGTAACTTAGATAGACAAGTTGAGACTCTTTTGCAATCAGAGGAAAGAAATGTGTTGTTGGAATATTAAAAAAAAAAATGTGCAGTACCTAATTATGATTATTGGAATCATCATCGTTGACTTTTAGTTTAAAACGAATCGTAATTCGTACTTATAATTGGAATCAGTATAGGTATGTGCATAATGTAACAACTTTACTAAAAATGAATGTTTTTTGACGATTTCCTCCAAATCGATATTTGATCTTTACTTTTCTTATAGCATCTATTTACACAGCACTAATGTGTGTATGTTAAACGTTTACAAGGTTGAGTGCAACGGTATCTTCATTCAAATATGTACTTACATTCATTTACGCGCTGTCGTGGGAGTTTTGAAACCGAACCCTGTGATGCAATTCATAACTCCTAGGAAAGATTTCTCTTGGAATTTATGATCAAGTTTTCGATGAGAACTGTTGAAAATCTAAGCCTTTTTTGAAGCATTGAAACTTGTCTTTAAGGCACTACCTATGGGTGTCTTAAAGTTAGACTGTAATATCACTTAGCGTCTAACTTTTAGGCACTGCTTCACTGTTCTTGGCACTATACAAGCTCACGAGAGAAGGTTACTTACAAACAGGTCGGCTGTTGAATCATGTACATACCTGAAAATAAAAAAAGAATGTCAAATTTATCTTAGCGAATATGAAAATTGTTAATGTAAATTATAACGGTATCTAGGATTATTTTTAAATGCTGTTATGTTTCAAATAGTTTTGCCGGTCATCGTTTTTCTTTGTTTAGAGAAATTTTAGTTGCTAATATGAATGAGTAAGAGAGAAGTGACCGTGAGGCTTAACTTAAACATAAAAATAAGAAAATAAGACTTTGTCAATCTTATATCAAAAGTGATAAATTTTACTGATTATGAAATAAATACAACAACATAATAGAAACTGTGCATTTTGTGACAAATTTTCATTACGTATACACGAAGTGTCTTAGTTCTGATAACCTAGAGGTGAACTGGTTACACTGAATACAAATTGTAGCAAACTTTCCACAATAAAGTCTTATGCTTTGTCATTTTACTATATCCGTTATTTTTACGACTCTGACCATAACAAAGAGATATTTTCCTAGGATTAAGTATTGAGTAACTATCCCATCTAGGTACATCTACCTCTATCTACCTATTGTAGTCTACCTTTATTAGTTTATCTACCCCTACTTAATCGGCTAATAAATGCTAAAAGTACATAATATACTGACGCAGAAACTTGATCGATTAATAAATAATGAATATTCTACACTTTTTCTATTTTTGAATAAATTTGTCGGTCATTGGTTACAAGATCTTATAGCGTAGAATTATATAGCAAAGTCTTATCTTACTTTTTAGTGCTTTTGTGAATCATACTATAAACTTTGAGAATTTAATATATCGTACTATTTTCATAGTATAGTCGTGGTGGCCAAGTGGTTGCATCGCTTGCCTTCCGTACGGGAGATCGCGGGTTCAAAACCGGCCGGCTTGTACCTCTAAATATGAAAAAGATTTATGTGCAATTTTTCACAACACCACTGGCTAAAAACGGTGAAGGAAAACATTGTGAGGAAACCTGCATATCGGAAAAGGGTTCTAAAAATCCTTTGAAGATATGTGAAGTCCCCAATCCGCATTAGGCAAGCGTGGTGGACTATGCCTAACCCCTCTTCGGTGGAGACCTGAGCTCAGCAGTGGGCAGTAATGGGTTGTTACAGTACAGTACTATTTTCTGGATTTTTTTAAAAGCACGTGTCATTTAAGTTTCATACTGCTCATAACCAGTGCAATGCGTTCACTGTTCAATCGTTACGCTAAACTGGCCGATGTATTTCTCACGCGATATACACAAAAACGACCGTGTGCAACCAATCGCATATCAAACATCGTTCCACCATCGCTTCGGTACGTTTCAAACGTAAAATCAATCGCCTTTTATAGAAGTACCGGCGTAACTACTGATAAATTGCATTTGACCAAACCTGGGACGGTATAAGCTGTCTGTACCGTTGTTGTTAAATAAAAGCTGCTCACGACTTTTGCGTTACTTTAAGAAACTACATTTGTTGTAAATCAAATTTTTTAGTCTGTATTAGGCAATAATAGTGACAAAATAATCATTGTTGTTAGTTTTTGTAATGAACTTCAATATATGCATATTATCATCATCATCATCTCCAGATAGTCTTCTCCCAAACCTCACTACAACAACCGTCTGCACTGTCTGTTACCAATGACTTCCCGCGACCCTTTGCCACAATTATATCTCCACATCTAAGAATGGGTTTTAATGTTTTGCCAAATTTTAAACTAAATAAAAACTATAAGCCTTTCTCATATCGATATAAACGTCAGTATTTTCATTTATAAATGGATATATTTTGTACGCGTATCACGTAACTAACAATGCTCGGGCGCAGATAACCGGGGGAGATCAACTCAACACTCCACGCATGCGCAATGACAGCTAACTGTAAACGTACTAGCCCTTTCCCACAGACCATAAGTTATCAATTGTTGCATTATGCGTGTCGTAGCTTACAAGAGGAAACATGGGTAGCTTTTTTCCGTAATCATGTGTGATCAGTAAAAAAGATTTTGCTATCGTCTCATGAATGGAATTTTTTCGATGACTATTTTTGGGGTGAAGATTTAAATAAACATAAAGCATTTCTGGCTATATTTTCAAAAACAAATTGTTTTACTGAAGGCATAAAAGTACATAAAAACAGTGGCAAAGTGTTATGTACTTATAAAGGGAAGCCAATTTAAAAGAGAGGTTATCGATGTGATTGCGTAAATAAACAATTTTTTCTGCGATGACATCACAAACGCTGGCTGAACCCTTCCTTTGTAATGCACGTGGATCTGTATTATTATTAAAATAAATGTACCTCTTTCTTCCATTCACCAACAACGACAAAAGTACACCTTAGAAACATGTCTTTCTTAAGCAAACTCCCGACAACCTTGCTTATGTTTACTTATCAATTTCCCACAAATCGTCGGTCACGAGTGCATGCACAGTTATATCGGTATCTAACTTACATCGCCGCAAAGCTTTAACAAAAAATTGGTAATGTCGTGCTCCACAGAACGGCTCGTGCCCCGTTACAATCGAAGGTCTATTGTAGACAGAATTATTACATCTGGAATCAACAACATATACAACAGAATGAAGCCAATTGTAAGTACGCCGATCGCGCGTTACTTTACGACATTCCGAATCAACATGATGTATGATTGAAGTTTCAAATATGTGTGTGTAATATTTTACTAGTGCGCTAAATGAATTGAGTATCATTGGTACCTAAAGCTAGTATGTCGTGTAGTTACGCGTGATCGACGTACTTTCAATTGGTTTCGTTGTGTTGTTCATGATGTCGATTCCAGATGTAGTAGTCCTATGATTGTCTATTTAGAGGCCTCAGGCTGCGTTTGGACTTTGTAGGAAATGACGAAGGGATGGGCGTACTTTAAATCTCAAGTTGTAGCCTCGAAATTGTGGTAACTTCACGACGGTCGTGCGGCGTCATTATTCAGATATTTATTGCTCAGAGTTGTTCCGCAAACGCTCCTGTAAGTCGTTGACGCATCGTTTATGTTAATTTATTCGCATTTCAATGAGACGCCTGTAAAATGGGCTTATATAATGCATGAGCTATTTTTGCTCGGGCGGAGAGACGTTTATCAATATTGCGTTTTATTAGTTTATGGATAAAATTGTAGTAGCAAGTTAGAGTATAAATTCAAGTTTAATGTCTTAATTTACAGTTGTTTTCCGTTTCTTAGGTAAAAAAATATCTCAAATATTCACACGGGACCAATACCTTTCAAGATGTTCAAAATAAGTTGGCGCAAGTTACAAAAACCAGTCTTCGAGTTATTGATATCACTTAAAATGGTGTGATCAGTTACACAATACAATTCCAAATTCAAAACATCGTAGATTATCTTACTACACAACACGAAAACAAAAGCGAAAACATTTTCGCACACATCTCATTTTGCGTAATGCATCAGATTTAGTCAATACGTAAGCCGAACAAAATTACACATGAAACCTCCGTCGTAAAATCCCCCATAATACCAAGTCCGGATTCATTCCCACGTATATGACAAAAAGGCACGTGGACACCTTATGTAATATCACATATGAGGACATGAGCGAAGAAAGTGGAATACAAATAAATGTTTAATACACTACCTATTCTGTCACGCCCAATTCGGGAACTGACCTCAAATGACATTAGTATTCCAGTAGTAGTATAATTTTATTGGACTGTGTGTGGTCCTTTCTGGAAATATTAAATGCTTTTGTCGATTCCAAAAAGTTTATAAGGAAAAGGACTTCCTGTTCACAAATATGTGGGGGTGAGTGCATTATTTTAGACTGGTATTTTGACAGAGTAGAAAGAGGCATTGGCATGATTCACAATCAATTATTTAGGTATGTAATAAGTGGGTCTCGCGGGCTTGTTTTTATCTATTACATTGTTCCATATTTTATGTTCCGAAACTTAGGAAACGGTTGTTCTGTTCCGTCTCTTAGCAGTAATTTTGTTGATTTAAGAATCAATACACTTTGTTTCTATTGCATGCCTGTAACAATTCAATTTCATAGCAATTGTATTATGGGTCCAATCAAACATAATTTTCATAACTGTTCCGTTCGATTCTCAATTGTTTGCTTTTCTAACTGTTTGTGTATTTACTGACGAAGTTCATGAATTTATTATTTAGATCAAGAGAATTGAGATTGGATTGTGAATGGTTTTGTAATATTGTTAAGGGATTAGGATTACATAAATTGTATTGTATAATATTTTGTAAATTAAATTAAATGAAATAACTGAACGAGGGTAAAAATTACAAAACTAAAACTAATTTTCGAAACAACATGCATTACAGTTTTGCATAGAATGATAAGCAGCACTTTTATATCATGAAATTATTAAACAGAAAAAGGCAACAGACCAAGAAATTTGATTTTCAATAGCTAAAACGAAAATGAAAAAAATATAATCATCACCAAAATTATCAAGCTTTTACCTAAAAAGATGTACATATCTATTACCAGCAATCTACTTAAAGCCACTAAGTAATAGGCACATTTTTTATTGATTGCCAAACTTAATCTGTTTATATGGCACAGCAATAACAAGTTACACCGGTCGTTAAAACAATGAAAGTACCACTAGTTACATAAGCTACTTTTGTTATATTTTATTATGTAACCAGAATAGTTGAGCTTAATCTATTGTATTAATATGGAAGACAATACAGGTAATTGTTGAATGTTGATATGGTGTTATTAATTGTTCTAGTTTAATCGCGTGGGAGGAGTTTCAAAGGAACAAATTGGCTTATCATCTCCTTTTGGGTTATAGGAAGAAGGTTGACTAATGAACGCTCCAATAGTGTAGTGTTGAAATTAGAAAGTTCAATCAAACTGAGAAGGATAGCACTCGGAAAAATAAAAGCTGGAATGAATGCTGAGTCAGAGTTATATTAGTGTGAATGGTAATAATGCAATACCTGAACCATATGTCCAATAGATTTATTTACAGGAAAAATAACAGCTAATTATAAATTAAGAGCTCAAATGTACAAGAATTAAGAATAAAGATGTTTATTGTGAGTTAAATCCATTACACATTTGAGAGAAAACTTATTCTAAATACACATAGGATTCAACTTACAGATGTGCCTGAACAAGTTACCAATGATCCTCACACTAGGCAAAGCCTGTATCGTGAGGACCATTGAGAGAAGAGCCTGTATTGAGAGAAGAACGAAGCCTACCGATTCTTACAATTTGGATGTCTAATCTCACATTCATATTATCATAAATAATGTAGAAGCCTGGATGTTGTACTCAATAGATTCATATTTTTCGTATAATCAAAAATACTCCATTCATATATAGGAAGTATAAAGACATTTACAGACGATAGATCAAGCACGTTACTTAGGGCCGGTAAATTATCTAGTTGTTGAATACCTCGTTTGTCTTTTTCTAACACGTTTCCTCCAACGATATAAATATTAAGCTTCTCTTCCCGTCGTTTCTCAAATGAACTTGTCCTTGAAACGGGAGTTTGCAACGGGATTAGAGTATTTTGCATCGGAATATGGCGCGAAGTTCAACTGGTTCTCTTTCTTGATTCGAACGTTGATTGAATATAAATTAATGATATGTAACGTTAATGCGCGGGTTTTAATTTAATAAAACTTGATAATGTATCTTGATTGAAGGAAACAGTTAATGTTGAGATATGTAGGCGGGTTGGGATTTCTATGTGTGGTCCTGATGTTGCTATAACTGTGATGACATCAATACTTGAATGTAATGTATCACTATGAATGACTTCAGTTAGGCTTGGTTTTTTTTTTTTTGTTTTAGTTGGAGGAAATCGCCGGATCCCTACCCGCCCCGGGTGGGGTATGTGGGACTTGAACCTCACTAAAACCTCCAACCACTCACACTCAGCGTCCGAACCCCGGCTGAGGCCAGAACCCAGCACGGGGTTATGAAGGGTGGAGCGACGCGTTACGCACTGCGACACACTTTCCCGCAACATCATATTTTTTATGAATTAAAAATCAGTATTTAATTTTACTTTTTATTTTATTTTTGAATAGTTTACGATAACGTTGTTGACGCGTTTTCTTGAGAAAATATTTTACTGTAGTAACTTTACGGGTTTTATTAATCAATGTTTATTATTATCTACCGTCGTTAAAATAGTTCAGAACTATGATAGAAGGTTAACTGTAAATTATGATTATATAATTTTTATGAGTAGGTATTAAAACACGGTTGTACTTTATATTATACCTATAGATAAACAAGCTTACAGCCACCTATGGTAAGTGGTTACCGTCGCTTATAAACTCCTGCAATGTAAAGGGACACTGCAGAGTCACCAACCACCGTATATAACTATTCGCCAACCTCGTTTAAAGAAAGGAGTCATAGCGTTCGAATATCTACTCCGAGTTCCATCAAGAATGGTAATCTTCGTCTGTGGATTGCAAATGTTACAAATTAAATAAGACTATAGTACTACTCGACAAAAACCAATTCCAGTTGCGTCCCAGTTGAGAGATATAGGTTTGTGTCTAAGAAGCATGCTGTTGTATACAGTTTTCAGAAAGTATTTTTCGTCTGAAATACTATTAAGAACGATACTCAAACCTCTCTCTAAATTCCAGTTTAAGATCAGGAACATCAAATCGTTAACCCTTAAATGCATCTTGTTGCCAAATGTATATACATACCACGTTTCACGTTATTTTATTGAAGTCGTGTGGTATGTGTTTCCGAACGCACTTTGACGACCATAGATAATAAATATATTGAGTGTCAAAAAGAAATTATTATACCATTTTTTTAAACCAGATTTTTTTTCATTATTTTTTATGTTATATGTATCTAAATACCTACCGGGAAAAACATTTTTTTCAGGCCGCAATAAAAAACCATGCATTTAAGGGTTAAGCAATTACATTAACAGCGTATAATTTAATCAAAAGAGTAATAAAATACTGTATGCAGTGTCGCATTAAGCATGAGAAACAACCTTCAAAGTTCATCGAACAAACCACAAAAATCAGCGAGTGGAATGTGTATCGAATGGCCCGTAAATAATTTGGCACGTTATCTCTTTATGTTAGTTGTAAATGTAATGAGAGTTTAAGATGAGTTTACATTTTATACACTGAATGCCTAGCTTTTATCTTTTATGTCTGGAAATTAAGCACCTTTCGTTGGCGTTTCCGGAGCGTTATGACTTGTGCTACTTCAATGGGCTTAAAGAAGGTCTTTAAAGATAGGTCCATCCGCACCGGCTATGGAATGAGCTCCCCTCTTCGGTATTCCCAAAGCGTCCTTCTTCAAACGAGGCTTGAGGAGGGTCCTTAAAGTTAGGTCGTAGGTAGCGACCCCTCAATGTCCCCTGACATTGCAGAGGTTCATGAGCGACGGTAGCCACTTACGATCAGGTGGCCCGTTGGCTCGTCTGCCTACATGGCAATAATAAAAAAAAAAGGTCGTAGGAGACGGTAGTCTCGGTTTAGGAACGACAGTAACCACTTACGATCAGGTGGTCTGTTACCTTGGCTGCCTCCGTTGTAAAAATCACTACAAAATATGTTACAAATATTTAAAAGTTAAAAAGTTACTGCGGTAAATCGATAACATACATCACCATAATTTACTTCACTAATTAAAGGCTATTTTACTTCTCCATGCGTTGCAGGCTTTAAATAGAACAATAAGGGCATAAAGTCGGCTTCTTTCATCTAAATACTTCAGTAAACGTAGGTGGCACATTAAAATGCGTAGAAACGATCATTCGACTATATGTCATTAATAGAATTCTGAGAACGGATTTTTAATGGTTCAGTGAACTAGCTCTTGTAATTTGGAGGAACGTTGGTTGTTTTTTTGTTTTTTTTAACACTGGGCACAGAGTAATATAGTACACAGAAGTAAAGATTACGTATGTGCCCACTGTATTGACAGGTGTCGCTAAAACTTGCACTAGAGAAACATCTGCACATCTGACTTTTAATTTTTTTTTGTAATCTTCTAGCAAGATTATTGTAAATTTTTCAGTATTATTAAATGCTATGAGTAAATATAGAATTTAAGTCACAGATGTAGTAAATAAGTTCTACTTATCTATAAGAATAATCAATCGCAATCTTACAATATTTTAACATTTTTATTTTAATTAAGATTTTTTTGACTCGTACCTACATGGCAATAAAAAAAAGACAACTTTGAAAATAAGTTCTGTAAACATTTATAAATAGTTGTGTTTGCATATTATATACCTACGTAAAGTTTCTGAATTATTTTTTCGAGTCTGTGGAAGGTATAAGGCATTTTGTATAAGGCGTTTTACTGTATATTTTTTCTATGACTGTGTTTTGTTTTTTTTAGTTGTTCCCCGGAGATGTTGTGGTCAGCGCTAGCGAGGAACGTGTTACATTAGTGGTTTATATTATCACTTATCGTCACGCAGTGTAAATGAATATTAAAATGAGCTGTTATTTTGGGATGAACAGTTAGGTGTAGTTTTATTGTCTAACAATATGATGACGAGATTCAGTGTTAAATATTTCAAAGACAATTATTATCGTTGAATAAAATGTCTGTTGAACAATCATTGTACTAAATTGAGATAAAATTCTAGAGAATATATCCAGAGAACACAAATTATTATAATTAATTGGGAAATATATCCGTCGTAATAGCGAAATTTGGGGGAAGTCAAGCAATGTATGTAATAATGATGATTCGACTTATAAAGTAACTAATGCACAATAGTTTAAAAGCGTACACAGTACATCACTTTTAGTTATTAAATCAGAAGTATTTGTACCTTATGCAAAAGACTATTGTGTGCTCGAGAACGGATGGAGACGAATCAATAATCCTTAGGGATATAAAGTTCCTGGTCAACAGCATTGGCTGCATTCTAAGTGTATTAGAGAGCATTAACGTCTCACGGATGTGAGATATTATAAATTGCATGTGGAGTTGAATACGTGACGGTAATGTTTTTGAAATATACGGATTATATCACGATTTTCTTTAGTAAGTGAAGTAGTTAATAGTAGGACTTCTTTTACGAGTTGTGAGTCTTTTTTTAAAACCTAAATTATTTTAATGGTATATTTGATTGTTTCTTAAGTAGACAAAACAAACTCCTGTAATGTCAGAGGACACTTCAGTACCACCTTCGACTATAAATTATTAAAAAAGATGATACCTCTGAGTAATGTTGCAGGTAACTATAATATATACATACTCAAATTTACTACAACCGTGTATTTTGTTGCAGTAAATTAAAATAGGAAAAATAAAATTACACCCATCGTCCGGAAATCGCAATTAAAAATTGTAAAACTTCTTCCATAAACTGCCATACATTTATTACGTTTAAAATAATCCTAAGTTCTATTCTATTATGATTCCATGTCCATATTATCTCAGGACGTGTTTGTCTATACCAGCTGTGGAGCTGTCGTATGCAGGAACGCATTCCAAATATATTGCATACTATTATGACCAATCAATATTCCTAGTGAGCTTTAGTTGATAATTGACTTCGACATTTGGAATTTATAGCATGCGGTTCAGATTAGTTGTAAATCTGTCTGCTAAATTGGTTCTGTTTTTAATGAATAAAATTTCAAGCATTTTCAGAAATACAATCATTGTATCATTTATTTAATCATATACATATTATTTTTGTCTTTTTGCAGTCTCTCCTGATATTGCATTGAATACTTTTAGTTTTTTTTTCTTTCTTCTTACTAATGTATTCTATGAGTCACAAATTTTATTTGGTGCTCTATTTAATAATAATGAAATTAATGGTCTATTTTATGTTAAGCTGACTAGAGTACTTTTTTTGCTACACTATTTAATGTATAAAATAAAGCAACTGAGTTTAACCTAAAAACTTATCAACATCGAACGTAATGATGTATTCATAACGTTGTTCGAACGAGTTTGAAACCATTAACCTTTTAGGTCTTCGGAAACAAAAGCTCCTTAAAACGTTGGAAAAATACTTACGTAATTTAATATTGCTGCTTGTTTTCAATGTTTTTTTTGGTAATAAGATTTTTCTCACATGAACTCATATTAATATTCAGTGCACAAAATCAAGTCGTATTGAACAAAAAATAGTAATTTCCAAATTAAATGATTATTTTTATAAATAGTATCTTTAATTTTAATTTTATTTAATTTATCTTATTTGATGTTAAAGATACTGATTTGATTTAGATATTTCAGCACAGTAATAGTATTGTGATTAAGTTTGTTAAGCAATTAATTGTATATATTAATTTCCACAATGATGCTTGATCTGAACAAGCTTTGGTTTTTTTTTTTTGTTTTGACTACCCTACAATCTGTACATAATGTGAATGGTAAATGAATCTGGTTCCCGCAATACAGGCATGCCTAGTGCGGGTACCGTAGTTTATTGTCATGTACAATGTTTCAGCTATAATCTAAGTTGGAAATGTTAATACTCTTATATTATGTTTTGCTGTTTAAATAATATTTTATTTTAATCATATTATCATCATACGAGTACATATGTGACGATATAATTACTCCCATAATTATTACGATAAGCGTGACTATCATAAAATTAATACTGAAAATCGAACACACGTTTTGCAATATGTTAACCTTAATATGAGAAAAGGCGAGCGAAGTGGAATGACGTAGCTAATGGTGTGATCACAGTCTCATGTTCCAGAATCTAATGCAGAAATCAAACTCAGTATAAATGCTTGCTTGACAGATTTCAGACATTTAAACAGTATGAGACGGGTCGTCTCAGTGCGAGTGCTGGTAATAAAAGTAGACGAGTATTTGACTGATTTTTACTTCTGTAGTATACGCATACTATATTGATATTTTATACAGATGTAAACGTTGCATTTTAGCACGTACCGTTCACACTTGACTAAAGTAAAAAAAAATGTTTTTTAAATTGCCTTGCAGAAGATGAGCGACCGGTAATTAAATGTTTGCATAAATAAAAATAACGTTTTCTAATGTTAGTTCATCAGAGCGATTTGTATGATGTTTTTATTCTGTTTAGTATTTTGTATAAGTTACTCACATGTAGGGCTATTGGCATATATGTGAAACTAGTCTGGCAAAAGTGAAAGCTTGTTCATTGTTCAATTGATTAATTTCATATTATGTGTTAGTAATTGATTGCGGTTTTGATTATATCACTAATCAATGGGATCATTTGCGTATTACGTCATATTAAGGTTGAAACCACGCTTTTAATTTATTATATTTTATAATATTACTTGGAAAAAGATTTTAAATACCTTGGAAGATATGTGAAGCTCCCAATCCGCATTGGGCAAGCGTGGGCAGTAAGGGATGTGTTACAGTTATGCTATTATTAACATGTCATTATTACTGGATACGTGTGTAATAAATATGTTTATGAGTTCTGAAACGTTAATGCTGTAGTTAATTTTTTATATTCTGTAACTGTACTTTTATCTCAAGTATTGATTATCTAGAACATTCTTACTAACTGATTTTAATTTGTTAATTGAATTCGCTTCTTCACATTCATATAACAAACAAAACACTACTCTCAAGATGCAAAGTTCAAAGCAAAGGACATCGGGACACGAGATAAGATTCGCGGCATATCACCCGTTATCTGACCGAGGCAGCCCTAACGAGCGCAACCAGTTTACGCGGAAGGACATTTTAGGCAGTGCATGGCGAGCTTTATGCGGCAAATCGATGTGACAGCCTTTGCATGCGTTCCGCTCGGTACTGCGGTCAATTAGGGTTGTCACGACCATGACTGCACATGGAAAATGCGGGATTACGCAAAAACTGTAATTGGATGATAAATTGTCGCCGATGGTGGCGATGTTGGGGTTTTTGCGTGACATTTTGGATGTATTGGTGTTTTGAGCTAGTACAATGGTGACTTTTGATGTAACCGTCTAATCCAAATTATTTAAATTAAACCTTCTTTACAATTCAACAATGTTGCAGAAAAAGTAGTCATCAATCGTCAAATTCTCAGAGCCGCGAAATTCTGTGTAAATTCCTTTTGGTTTTATAACCTTCGATTGAAATCGGGCAAAAACTTGAGCCTGCGAAACGAAAATACCAAGATAAATCGTTAGGGAATTTTTGACACTAAAGGCAGTAAACTTTTTGTTTTATTTCGTATGGACAGCAACACAAAATACAGAAGGTAAGCTTACGTATGTACTACTCTTTTCATATGTAACATTAACATTTGTCAAGTGTACCAACCACAGGATAGATGAACTATAATAAACTATAGCCGAAAAAAAACTTGCACTAGGGTAAGAAAATCTAACAAACTTTTCACTAAAACACTTATATTTATTTATTGGAACGTAGTTCTTTATCGCGCGTTATCGAAAGAGGGCTAGACGGAAATTCTTATGAAAAAGTTGTCACGACACTTTTTTGTTTTAGATGATTATCGCTAGATGGCGCTGTGATCAAAATATTTTTTAAACTAACTAATTATTATAACTTAAAAAAATAAAATTTTATTAAAATTTTTCACTAATTAATCGAAAGGAACTTCGTTCCATCCGGGTGTCCCTTGACACCTCTCAAGTTTTTTTTTTCACTTTCATTTTTTCATACAAGTTGCTTTTCGCTTTGATACTCGCCTTCGTACTCGATGAAAACCTTTTGAAATTCGAATCGGTGAGGTTTGCATTCATCAGTGCGTTTTATACTATGAAGTTTTATTTATATTTAGTTACCCTGTTCCCAAAACATGACAACCATTTCAAGTTAATTATAGTTCTTCAAATCGCCATTTTCTTGTAATAGTGTAAAATTAAGGTTTTATACCACGTCGTTCATTTTTATTTTTGCAAGTTTTTGCTTGTTTAAAAATAACTTTGAGTGTTCAAAGGGTCCGTGGAGGATGTCGCCGATTATAGTGCATTAAATTGAGTGGGTGAGTCTTGTAATCTTTTGAGCTGACCATGTAGTACATTATGATTTCACACGACTTTAGTAAAAAAAAAAGTATTTTTAAGAGCTTCAAATGAACGCAATGGTTTTTAGTGTCTTGGATTATTATTTGTTATTAATTATTAGTTTAATAAATTTGCGTAGATATAAAGGTTTGTTTAAAAAAAGTAGGTTAAGTTTTTCTTTATTACTTAAGCTATCTACCAATTTAAAAACGGTCCAATCGCTTCAGAGATTGGACACACATGTGTATAAGATTGTTTGATATCCTTAAAATTAATCAAGAATCTGTGGTTTATAAATTCTACATTTAAAAGGCTTGTATTTTGTTTCATTCGACTCGATTATTTATTAGCTGATTTCGTAGAACGTTAACTACCGTGCCCCCGGGTAGTGTTTTTATATCTATTTGCGTTATTTAATAGAGTAAGCTAGAAATAGCAATTCGTTACAGCATCGGTAATTGCAGACGTAACTATTAACGTTTGTAGGGCCACCATGTTTTTAATTACGAGCTAGGGTTGGCACTAAAAAGTTTTACGCGGTTATTGCGATAAAAAAAAAAATTGTCATATAAATTTAATTATTTACTCACTTAGTTAATTTAAAAATACACTAATGGAGTACTGGCCTCCAATAAAAGATTCGATTTTGAAATGTATTAGATATTATGATGCGAGACAAAATAATATCAGCACTTCAAATTGACCTTAAATATTACTTCTTAAGTTACAATTTTAAATATCGTAACGGACAAGAGCTTAAAAGCAATCTAATAGGTAAAAAAACGGTCTAAATAATGGAAAATAAATTGAATTAAAATTGATTACTATGAGGCGCAAATGTGTTATAGTCCTTAAATAAACTTCAACTTTTATGAGCTCCATATTCCTCATAAAAATAGCGATTTTAGTGATCCTAAGATAATACACAGATTGTTTATTTAACGAGTTTTCAAACCAATGTACTAACTTTATGGACCAATAAAATACTATAATACTTAGAAACTTTACGATAAAATTTTAAGTTAAATCTTCTCTCTTTTTGCTCCTGATCATATATATACTTGATCTCATTATCACTAGTGTATTTTTATTATTAAGTAAACAAGTGTTTGAATAATATAAATTCCGAACCAATTCCGCTTTGGAATGGACCCCCGTCCTTAGAGATGTCCATCTTAAAAGAAAGTTTAAGAAAAGTCTTGTATAGTGTAGATGGGTAATGCTTCACTTTCATGTCTATCCATTGCAGAGTCTTATGAGCGACAATAACCTTATACCATCAGGTGGGCCGTAGACGCATTTGTCTGTCTCTCGCAGTATAAAAATCTACCCAAACCCTTTCAGTAGTAAACCTTACATTGTAACATAAATAAATAATAAACCGATCAAACTAACAAAGGACCTTATTGGCCTTTAAAATCTGATTAAAATACACTTTTTTCAACACCATTCAATTACAATTCAATATTTGAACACTGTATCTAAAATCACATAATTCACTTTAACATTTAAATCATTTCCCGCAAAATTCTTGTGCAAGTCATTTGAATGATTCAAATCAACAAACTATAACTTGCATAACTATCGAACCGTTACTGACATTTTATGACGAGGTTTTAATATGAATATTTAATATTATATTTAATATTCGAGTCTTATTATATTCAATATTATTATAATTTTAAGCTTCTTATGATAAACAGCCACTAAACTTTCTTGTTTAATTATAATCCGCGTCATAAATGTACTAATCGGGTTATATTCTTACGAAATATGTTGTTAAATTGTTTTAATACGCCCACATGTTGTTGCTAACGAGGAAAAGTTTATGGGATTGTTTATGTCAAAATTGATTATCATTTATGAAAATGCGTGTCAGATTGTTACTAACGTTGCATAATTCTGTAAATTATTTGACGTAGAAATTAATATTAGAAATAATGATTTACGATATTATTACCTTAAGTTTCTGCTACTTATATGTTTTATTTCAATTTAATTAGTGATCAACTTCTGTATTGTACGTAAGAATTAATTTTGAATACTTTTCAATTGATTACAATTTCTTAATAGTTTTAGAGACTAAGAATGAAATATTACTTATTGAAATCCCAACGCAATTCAAAAGCTTTAAACCAAAGTCTATTCACAGCTCTGACTAAATAAAAAATAATTTCTACACACGCAATTAAAAAAACATCTCCACTTAAGTTTACACACTATAAAGGTAAGTACCATAAAGGTAAATAATAAAGTCTGGTTTCTTAGAACACATACCAATATTTACCTTCATTCATAAAAAGGGTTAGAACAATAACAATGATGGTCGTAAAATCTGATCAATTCACCAGTCGTATCGTAAAAAAAATAGTAAGAGCATTGAATAGTTAATCTACATTTATCTATACTGAACCGATTTCGGAAATTGTTTTAGAAATAGCAAGCTACGTTATTTTTGACTAGCAAAACTTTAAAAATATAGTAATGTAAAAATTAAAATTATGTAAAAACTGCCTTTGTAGCGCACGCAAAGTTTCGCTATTCGACTAATCCGTAATCAACTTCTAATCTTATAAGAAAGGAAGACGAAACAGTTCAAACATTTGATGACACAATTAATAAAACTAGAAATTAAGCCTCAACTATTCCCAACACAAATTGAGACGCAATTACCAGGAGCACAATTGAAATTTTTGCGGCCGATTCAGTACCGAGTCGAAGCTCAAACAAGACGCCTCGAGAAAGCTATTTGCTAACGAAATGATTCGCATTTCGATCCGCCAAGCACAGTCTGAAATTACTAGTATAATTCAATCGTCGAGTTCTCCATCGAAACAATTTAAAATATTAAGAAGTGCTTCTGACGGGATTTAATACTTTGCGGCTCAGCTGTTGCTCACGAAGTTTTGGCAAGTGACTTAATATTGAGTTTGTTGTTTAGTTATTAGATTTTTATTGGGTACGATATAATGTAAGATAAATTATTGTTAAGCTTTATTTTGTTACGGATTAAATTAGCATCAGTGCTAAATTCACATCTGTATTAGTAGTATAAATATGAAAAATTTCCAACTTGTAAGAATCACTAAATAGTTATAAATCAAATTATTGTTTATTTGTTCCTAATTCCTCGTTTCTCATAGGCCCGTGGAATATCAAGGTATAGCAAATATCTAATGTCACTTTATTCAGAATTTAAAAAAAACTTTTTTTTCGGTTTTTCCAGGAGAAAGAGATGCCGTATAAAAATGTTGTGTTGATCAAAATATTGTTGCAAATTATTGTCTAGTTTTCGACGCTATTCCAATAATATTAATTTTATTACCATTTTTATATTTTTTTGCCTTATAGGCATATGAGCCTAGGGGCCACCTGATCGTAAGCATTTTTGATAGCAGCTTGTTTAATTACATTCGTTCGCAACACATATCCGACAGGCTGTAAACATATATCTAGTCACAGAATAATTTATCATACAGAATTAAACTTATGTTAATACTTGCCTTAGGTTCTGAAATCTGTCTATCAATTTATATCTACATACATGATGTTTCTGGAACGTTTGTCACTCATTCCAACCCCTTTAAAACCATTTTTTTGGACAGGAGAAAATCTCCAGAGGTCGCAACAACCACCTGCAACTCACACTCAGCGAACTTCAGCTGGCCAAAGTCCAGTAAGGAGTTTTATACGGTGATGCAATGCCTTGCACTTTAAGGCTTACGTATCACTCTGCCAACTCCAGAACGAACTTAAAAACCAAATTTAACTTCGCGGTTATAAGAATTGGATAAGCTTGTATAGAAAAAAGATAAGAAAGAAGAAAGAAAGGAAAAATATTTATTCTACACGTACACACAGAGGACACAAGTTCGTAAATATTATGTATGATACAAATAATTAACATGCACCTAAATTAAATATGAAATGCATTCATTGTAGGTACAAAAAACAACAAATTAATGTTGAACATAAACAACATGTAAATGGCTGTGTGTCCCCAATATAACGTGAGAAATGGTTTCAGCTCAGCCTAAGCTATTAGTTCATACTGTAGGTATTTACCAATAGCGCTGATTTTTAGCAGAAACCGTTTATCAAGTGACATCCGTCAGCGGCCCAAAAGCTACCCTACTCGATTTGAAAATAAGAATTATTTCTGTTTATCTATACATATAATAAAATGATAGAAAAGTCAACATTGCAAAATACAGTCTCCCAAGTCAAACAACCGTTGAACATAATGATGGCGCGATTCAGAATCCATACATTTTGTTCTGTAAAAAAGTCAGCTTTGTCCGGGATAAACTCGAAAACTGCTGCACCGATGTACTTCAAATTTGGCAAAAATATTGCTTAGAAGTCGGGTTAACACATAGGCTATATATTATAGTGCTATCATCTCCGAGGAACGGGATATAAATATAATAAATTTCATTAAACATATTTAGAGCACCGACATCTATCGACGTTCAAGTCAAATTTCATGTGGAAGCATTTTTTTATTAGTACGAGAGCTAGCAACGTTGGGCAAACAAACATTTCAGTAAAGCCAGCTTTTATTTTTATATATGCCATCTCTCATACCCTTTCACTTTTATATCAGTTGGCAAATTAATTTTAGGTTTATAAGTGGTTAAAAAACTTCATTAAAAAAAAATATTCAGAATTCTGGCACAGAAGAACAACAAAAAAATATCTGGCAATAATAAATTCATGTAGCAAAAGTATAATAAAAATAATTTAAAGAAAAATGTCTTAAAAAAATTTGAAAAATCGGTTTTTTATCCGGACCTTACCACTACCGGCTGGAGGCTACTACTAGACAGTCCGTATCGGTAAATACTCTGTCAAAAACGTTGCTAGCTCTTACACCATAATTTAAATTTGATTGTGTCATTTTTGGCACTGTCAATGGTTATTTTTTTAATTGTCATAGATACAAAGAGTTCTGTTCCTTCTTCAAAATTGTGTCTTTAATTCGTTTCAGAGATTAGCAAGATCTAAATTTCATTAAGCAATTTTAGAGCAACGACATCTATTGGCCTTCAAGTCGAATTACATATGGAAGCATTTTTTTGTTGATTTAAATAATTTAAATTTGATTATGTCATTGTGGGACAATGTTTCCTATTTGCTAACTAGATGGTGTTGGCGTATAAATTTGAATTATTCTGAATCGCGCTATTATTTCGTACACCAAATGTCAAAACTGAGGTTATCTGCTTTGCTATAAGTCATTATGGTTAGTCAAATTGAACTCTTTAGCTATCATTATATTATTATTTAGTTTCCACTTAAAATACTAAAAATGCCTGGATAACGATCTAATTTATTCTAATGCTCAAACGATACTCGAAGGAAAAAGTTAGCTCGATGTTTAGAAACCGCCGTTGAGCATGAAGCTAGGTTGGCTAATGGCTACTCTTTAAGAACACATTGTGGAAACTCAGTCGATCGAATATCTTGAAGAGCAGGATACTCAGTTAAAGAGAGATCACTCTCAGCCTGCTCTTTCACGGTCGTCGGAGACTGATGAGCAGCTTGAAGAGCGTAGTACAGCTGCTCAGCAGAGTTACCAGGACGTATGTGACGATACTTCTGCTCATGTATCGCAAGACCCGGACAGAATGCAGGAGTTGCAAGAGCAACCATGGCTAAATAAAGAGGGAAGTGGATTCATGTACAATGTTGCGATTAACTACGCCGCACACGGAGATATTGGCATCTTAGAAGAAGTGTGCGCCCTTTGTCGAGCCCGCAAATGGAGGGCCCCAATGGAATGTGTTGTGCATCTGGTAAGGTACGCTTGGAGTCTATGCAAGACCCACCAGAACTGTTGAAACTCTTACTAAGCGGCGAACATCCGGGTCCAGCCAATTTTTGAAAAACATTCGAGCCTATAACAGCGCCTTCCAGATGACTTCTGTTGGTGCAAATCAAATCGTTGAAACAGGGTTCATGCCGACATTCAAGATCCAGGGACAAGTTTACCATCAAATTGGTTTGCTGCTACCTACAGATATTTCAAAATTTTTGCAAATTTATTTTGTGAGTGAATTTGAAGAACAAGCAAACCTACGAAGTAGATCCATCCCCAATTTAGACGTGCTCAAGAATTCTCCGATATCCTTCTAAGTCTTAGTGAAGGTACTCTACCAGAAGAGAGAGGTGGACAAGTGGTGCTTCCAATGTCTCTCGGTAGAGTTGTATCCAGCTTAGAAGAACTCATTCGTTGTGTGTACAACGAAATCAGTCGTATATCACACAGCAGAATTCTTGGATGTGTGAGCGAGCCATTTTGACACCCTAAAATGACCAGGCTGCAGCAATTAACGAATTCTCTCAGAAATTGAGGGAAATGAATTGTCGTTGAGCAAGATGATGCTACACATTATCCTGTAGAATTTTTGAACTCTCTGTCAGCAAGTGGTTTTCCAGCGCACACTGTCAAGCTGAAGGTCAGTGTCCCGATTATGCTTCTTCGGAACCTATCTCTTCCGAAGTTGTGTAACGGGACCCGTCTTAAAGTCATCTCGCTCTACAAACACACAATTGACGACGCGTCGAGTCGGCGACGCAGTATTTATATCACTCATTCCTCTCATACCATGAGGTATGTTCCTAAACTTTCCGTTCCAGTTCAAGCGCGTACCTGTGAGTGTTTGCTTCGCGATGACTATCAATAAGTTGCTGGGGCAGACACTGGGGACAGCAGGTGTCGACCACAGGACGGGCTGCTTCTCACATGGGCACCGGTACGTCGCTTGCTGCCGCGTCACCGGTCCGGACTCTCTTTATATTTTGGCTGCGGAGAGCCAAACCACTATTGTGGTTCATTGAGAAGTTCTATAAGCATGTTTTTTTACGCTATATTTTAATGTTATCTTATATTTGTCTTAATTTGATTATTTTCTACATCTGCTATAGTCACAACTTTTGCCTTAACTCAGCAAAATCACCTTAAAGTCATTTATTCGAAGCGGGTCGAAATTAGCACTTTTTGCACTTCAATTTTCCAAAAAGCAGTCTTATTCTGTTACTCTGTTTAGTGTAGATATGAAAGGTAAAGAAGAAAACCAGTAAATTAATGTTAGTTTAAAAGATATAATTGTTGGTATATTATTATGGTGTAGTACATAGCATTCACGCAGACGACGTCGCGGGCAATAGCTAGTTTCTCTATATTCTACATGCAAATGTCACAGCGCACGTGTTCCTTAGTACTGAGTAATTTGTTGTTTATTTATCGCCTTAGCCGAGACTGTCTCTTGGAGGGCGGTACAGTTAAATCGTGAAATTATACACGCGCCTACGTCCGCATGATTTGACAATGCGTGAATAATAAATGCATTGTTATTGCAGGGCTGCGTGACAATTTCTCTACGTAAATCAGAGATATCTATACATATAATAAAATGATAGAAAAGTCAACATTGCAAAATACAGTCTCCCAAGTCAAACAACCGTTGAACATAATGATGGCGCGATTCAGAATCCATACATTTTGTTCTGTAAAAAAGTCAGCTTTGTCCGGGATAAACTCGAAAACTGCTGCACCGATGTACTTCAAATTTGGCAAAAATATTGCTTAGAAGTCGGGTTAACACATAGGCTATATATTATAGTGCTATCACCTCCGAGGAACGGGATATAAATATAATAAATTTCATTAAACATATTTAGAGCACCGACATCTATCGACGTTCAAGTCAAATTTCATGTGGAAGCATTTTTTTATTAGTACGAGAGCTAGCAACGTTGGGCAAACAAACATTTCAGTAAAGCCAGCTTTTATTTTTATATATGCCATCTCTCATACCCTTTCACTTTTATATCAGTTGGCAAATTAATTTTAGGTTTATAAGTGGTTAAAAAACTTCATTAAAAAAAAATATTCAGAATTCTGGCACAGAAGAACAACAAAAAAATATCTGGCAATAATAAATTCATGTAGCAAAAGTATAATAAAAATAATTTAAAGAAAAATGTCTTAAAAAAATTTGAAAAATCGGTTTTTTATCCGGACCTTACCACTACCGGCTGGAGGCTACTACTAGACAGTCCGTATCGGTAAATACTCTGTCAAAAACGTTGCTAGCTCTTACACCATAATTTAAATTTGATT
Organism: Trilocha varians; assembly: GCA_030269945.2. Lineage (NCBI taxonomy): Eukaryota > Metazoa > Arthropoda > Insecta > Lepidoptera > Bombycidae > Trilocha > Trilocha varians. The sequence goes on along the minus strand of AP028264.1, from coordinate 4,974,106 downwards.
GTGTCATTTTTGGCACTGTCAATGGTTATTTTTTTAATTGTCATAGATACAAAGAGTTCTGTTCCTTCTTCAAAATTGTGTCTTTAATTCGTTTCAGAGATTAGCAAGATCTAAATTTCATTAAGCAATTTTAGAGCAACGACATCTATTGGCCTTCAAGTCGAATTACATATGGAAGCATTTTTTTGTTGATTTAAATAATTTAAATTTGATTATGTCATTGTGGGACAATGTTTCCTATTTGCTAACTAGATGGTGTTGGCGTATAAATTTGAATTATTCTGAATCGCGCTATTATTTCGTACACCAAATGTCAAAACTGAGGTTATCTGCTTTGCTATAAGTCATTATGGTTAGTCAAATTGAACTCTTTAGCTATCATTATATTATTATTTAGTTTCCACTTAAAATACTAAAAATGCCTGGATAACGATCTAATTTATTCTTATGCTCAAACGATACTCGAAGGAAAAAGTTAGCTCGATGTTTAGAAACCGCCGTTGAGCATGAAGCTAGGTTGGCTAATGGCTACTCTTTAAGAACACATTGTGGAAACTCAGTCGATCGAATATCTTGAAGAGCAGGATACTCAGTTAAAGAGAGATCACTCTCAGCCTGCTCTTTCACGGTCGTCGGAGACTGATGAGCAGCTTGAAGAGCGTAGTACAGCTGCTCAGCAGAGTTACCAGGACGTATGTGACGATACTTCTGCTCATGTATCGCAAGACCCGGACAGAATGCAGGAGTTGCAAGAGCAACCATGGCTAAATAAAGAGGGAAGTGGATTCATGTACAATGTTGCGATTAACTACGCCGCACACGGAGATATTGGCATCTTAGAAGAAGTGTGCGCCCTTTGTCGAGCCCGCAAATGGAGGGCCCCAATGGAATGTGTTGTGCATCTGGTAAGGTACGCTTGGAGTCTATGCAAGACCCACCAGAACTGTTGAAACTCTTACTAAGCGGCGAACATCCGGGTCCAGCCAATTTTTGAAAAACATTCGAGCCTATAACAGCGCCTTCCAGATGACTTCTGTTGGTGCAAATCAAATCGTTGAAACAGGGTTCATGCCGACATTCAAGATCCAGGGACAAGTTTACCATCAAATTGGTTTGCTGCTACCTACAGATATTTCAAAATTTTTGCAAATTTATTTTGTGAGTGAATTTGAAGAACAAGCAAACCTACGAAGTAGATCCATCCCCAATTTAGACGTGCTCAAGAATTCTCCGATATCCTTCTAAGTCTTAGTGAAGGTACTCTACCAGAAGAGAGAGGTGGACAAGTGGTGCTTCCAATGTCTCTCGGTAGAGTTGTATCCAGCTTAGAAGAACTCATTCGTTGTGTGTACAACGAAATCAGTCGTATATCACACAGCAGAATTCTTGGATGTGTGAGCGAGCCATTTTGACACCCTAAAATGACCAGGCTGCAGCAATTAACGAATTCTCTCAGAAATTGAGGGAAATGAATTGTCGTTGAGCAAGATGATGCTACACATTATCCTGTAGAATTTTTGAACTCTCTGTCAGCAAGTGGTTTTCCAGCGCACACTGTCAAGCTGAAGGTCAGTGTCCCGATTATGCTTCTTCGGAACCTATCTCTTCCGAAGTTGTGTAACGGGACCCGTCTTAAAGTCATCTCGCTCTACAAACACACAATTGACGACGCGTCGAGTCGGCGACGCAGTATTTATATCACTCATTCCTCTCATACCATGAGGTATGTTCCTAAACTTTCCGTTCCAGTTCAAGCGCGTACCTGTGAGTGTTTGCTTCGCGATGACTATCAATAAGTTGCTGGGGCAGACACTGGGGACAGCAGGTGTCGACCACAGGACGGGCTGCTTCTCACATGGGCACCGGTACGTCGCTTGCTGCCGCGTCACCGGTCCGGACTCTCTTTATATTTTGGCTGCGGAGAGCCAAACCACTATTGTGGTTCATTGAGAAGTTCTATAAGCATGTTTTTTTACGCTATATTTTAATGTTATCTTATATTTGTCTTAATTTGATTATTTTCTACATCTGCTATAGTCACAACTTTTGCCTTAACTCAGCAAAATCACCTTAAAGTCATTTATTCGAAGCGGGTCGAAATTAGCACTTTTTGCACTTCAATTTTCCAAAAAGCAGTCTTATTCTGTTACTCTGTTTAGTGTAGATATGAAAGGTAAAGAAGAAAACCAGTAAATTAATGTTAGTTTAAAAGATATAATTGTTGGTATATTATTATGGTGTAGTACATAGCATTCACGCAGACGACGTCGCGGGCAATAGCTAGTAGGAAATATGTTGAAAACATTGTATTGAGATAATTTTATGAAACTAAGATTTGACGTACAGTAAGCCTTTATGGAGTGGCGCCCGCGTCAAGGCAAGCGCAGTGTGGGACGACCAGCTGCAAGGTGGACGGATGATCTTGTTAAGATCGCAGGAACACGCTGGATGCAGGCCGCTACCAACCGGTCGCATTGGAAATCCTTGGGGGAGGCCTATGTCCAGCACTGGACGTCTACAGGCTGATAATGATGATGATGATGAAGCCTTTATGAACTTGTGTTGAATGCATTTCGAACATTGGAACATTTAAAAATCACATCGGGACATTACAATGAAAGAAAAATGCCGAGATTCCTACAATTAAGGTCAAAGTTTATATTTAATTCTAGATAACTAATAAATAATATTTGTTGAATATTAATAAATTAACATAAAATTAAATACGAAGAACTTGGAAAAGTGGAGACTTAATATTAGATGCTTCTCTAGAATTAAATATTATAAGAAGCCTATATAATTTTATCATAAAACTGACACGTAATATTTCATAAAAACCAACATAGTTATAGTATAGGGTGGGCGATCTAATGTTTGCATTTTGAACTACTGTTTATTTAGAGAATGACAGCTCAAATGTCATTCAATTTGTGTTCATAATTTACTTAAAGGTTTGACATTTACGAAATGGGACGTTTTCGGTTCGCCCAATGGGCAGAAGATCGTTTGGCCGAAGATGAGCATTTTTACCGAAAAATCGCCTTTTCAGATGAAGCCGATTTTCACCTCGGAGGCTATGTCAATAAGCAAAATTGTCGCATCTGGGGATCGGTAAATCCACACGTCACCATTGAGAAGCCAATGCACCCACAAAGAGTTACGGTTTGGTGTGGGTTTTGGTCCGACAGCATCATTCGAAAATGAGCAAGGAGTCGCCGTTATGGTCAATGGCGAGCGTTACCGTGCCATGCTCAACAAATTTTTGTTTCCAAAAGTTGAAGAGTATGACATGGACGACATTTGGTTTCAACAGGATGGCGCAACATGCCACACAGCCAACATGACAGTCGAACTTTCGAACGTTCTATTCAAAATGCAAACTTTATATGGCCCACCCCTAACTTTTGAACAGTTAGTTAATATTATCAAGAGTCCCTTACCTGTTGATTTGAGTACCAGGCCAAAGCGAGATTCCCATCTTTGTTTATTCCTCATCCTTTAGTAGCACGGCAACCGCTACGCAATGTATACCTGTAACAATGAAACGCTCTGTACTTCATAAACTAATGTAAACAGAAATTCAATTAAGAGTAATTAGCGCGGGCGAAATTTCTCTGAGCAACTTCCCGATTTTGGTATAGGGTTGGCTGTTTTATGATTTTTGTACTTCATGCACTTTCTTTTGCATGTTTTTGTGGTGTTCAACAGTTTCTATTCTATTCTACTTTGGTTATGTTATAACTGTTTTATTGATTGTTTCAATGTAAGGATGTGGTGAAAATGTAATAATTCCGTTTTTCGGTATAAGTGTCACTTCTGTTGTATGCATTCTGTATGAAAACTTTACGTAGAACCAAGGGTATTTTATCAAAGGTTTTAAATTTTTAGTATAGCCAATCTTTAAGACTTTCTTATACTGGAAAGCGCAAATAAATTACAATCGAGTCAAATTTAATTAAGTGACTTTGTAATTAAATTTCAAGAATAATATCTCCAATTACATCATACAATTTTAAATATTAGAAATTTTTGAAAGGTATTTCACACGAAAAAAGTCATAAATTCAAAATGACTAGTTCCTCAGCCCTAACAACGCAACCTTCTCAATTATCATGTAGCCGAGAGATGGGCAGTGAATTCCGTAGAAATGTAATTAAAAAGCGGAATGGGAAAAGTGTAGCTCTAATCATTTCTAATTCCTGTATCTATTATGCAGATCGTTTCAGCAATTTTAATTTTCTTGTAAATGTACTTCCCGAAAATCAATTTTAATGACCAAAACATTAAAGAGAAACGTTCTAAAAGCAGCGAGGTAGAAAAGAATTAAAACCTTTCAGAGTTTCACATGTGAATTTTCTAACTTGCAGTACGCATGTCGTTATACTTTACGGATATAGCTATAAGTTTTAGATAACATTGCAAAGGACAATCTCCTCCTCCGATCATCATTAAATGATTCTAATAATTTGAACCTATCAAGAAAAAAAAAATCAAACACTCAAGGTTTGTTGTATTACTTCAAAGTATTATCAACGGGTTCAATTAATTAAATATCGTGGTAAGAAAAAGTAAAAAATACATGTTAAAAATTTCCATCAAACTTTCAGATTCCGACCAGCCCTATCAAGACTTCAGTCCGTCTTCAATTAGCACATAGATCGGGATGTAGAACAGAGCTCCTCATTAGGAGAGCGCAGTGTGCCAAGAGGTAGATGTGAGATAACGCATTACGCATGCGCAGCCCATTGTTTTCGCGCCAGATGCCAAGATAATACGAAAACTAAACACTGCCGAGAGCTTTTCGCTGCGTTTTATAGTCCTACGAATGAGGCATTGACGTGTTCTTTTGATTCCTGTGCTTGGGTCTTGTGGGAGTGAAAATGTATTGATGTTTGTGATGGATTACTAAATTGAAACATCTTCTAGAAAAATATAAGGTCATGTAGGTGTGATAAATATTACAGGCTCAACAGCTTGACTGAACATCACCAGTGAATAGTACCTAGGTAACAAAGTACATTTGCCATCACGTGGTTTATCAGTTACGTCACAAAATAAGAGTTTAAACTAATAATAATTACAATTAGAACTTTCATATAACTTATTACACTCATATTAACTTATTTCACTCAATTACCAGCTACTTCCATTTGACTCCCTCCAGAGGAAGGCTGTTCGGATCGTTGAGGAACCCAAGCTCACGGATCGACAGGAACCTCTGAGTGTGCGGAGAGATTTCAGCTCTCTGTGCATTTAGTACCGTTTGGTCCATGGGGAATGCTCCGAGGAACTCTTTGAGATGATCCTTTCATCTCCCTTTTATCACCGTATCACACGCCGCAGGGGCAAGAGTAGTAGTAAGAAATTAAATGTGACAAAGTAACAACTAATCTCGATGATTATCACAAATATTTTCAAACAACTTATTTACCTTTTCCTGACTATATTATTATAAACATCGATAATAATCAAGCCTTTGTCTTCTCTACTTTGTTTATTATTTGATAGTATCGGTAACAAAGTTTATGATACTTTAGCATCGAGGTATGCCTGCATTTATAATGTAATATTCTCGCGTGTGTCTTGTTAGTCTTTTTAAGATTTATTGGCACTTAGTATGTTGACTCAATCAATAGACAGGTTTTATGTGAGTTTTATGTTTATTACTTATTTATGGTATTATTGGTATAAGGATTTTTTTTTTGGGAATATAATTTGTTTAACAAAGAATATGTTTACTTATTTTGCGTACAGATTTACATTTTGTAGTAACCAGCTAGTGTCTTTTTTGGAGTATATTTGTTTTAATCAGTCTTATCACATTTTAATTCTCTTGAGTTACAGAAGTTACTCCATATATTTTAAGTCTACAATGTATTTTTTCTTTTTTTTTACAACAATTGAATTTTACATTTAATTTTGTTTTTTCTGTGTTATAAAGTTGACCGAGAATGATATAGATCATTTAACAATATGAATGTCTTATTACAGTATAACAATATAATTTCAAAGTGCTTTTCACGTTATGTTTATTTTTTTATTTATTCTATTTCTTCACGCACCATAATAACTTGTGTATTAACAACAATAGAAATAATATTATTCTCTTACACAAACTAAGTGCACCATATCTAATGCTAAACTAAAGCATAAATAAATGTTATAGTAACCGTTGTTTTCCGAGCTTACTTTTAAATTAACATACAGTATTTTATGCTAATAGCCGGCATAATGTTTCTTATTGTGAGGTGGCAAAGCGCACGTGCCGAGCTGCATGCAATTGTATTTATCATAGAACAACTGTAATATATTCGTAAGCTATTAATCTAAAGGGTTTTAAAAGTAGCACTGGGACCTCGCCTAATCTCGTGCTGGGTTTCTGTCCTCAACCGGGGTTCGCTGAGCGTGAGCAAGATTTTAGTGCGGTTTGACTTCCATATACCCCACCTGCGGGGTGGAAGTCCGGCAATTTCCTTCTGTCACAAAAAAGGAGCACTGGTTGTAACTATGTACCCGAACTTACATAGGTCTTGTCATAGGCTTTTTAGAGTCTTCTGACATTGCACAGGTCCATTAGCGATGATAACCTCGTACGAGCTGACGGCTCTTTGGCTAAAAAAAAAAGAACATAGGTAGCTAACGTTAGTACGAGTGGAGTCTAGAAATTTGAACAATTATTTTTGGCCTGTTTAAAGTATCCAAAAATGTCTATATTCAGTTTACAGTTCCAAAAATTAGCTTAGCGAATCGAAGTAACATTTTATCAAAAACCTAACAAAAAGCAATGTCCTTTTTGCTACACACCATACCGTCTGTTTTTCAATCTATGATAATAAGTTGCGTACCTATCTCGGCTAAGTCTAACACTAGAAACAGGTACTAATATAGAAGGGGTAATGGGGAGTGACCAAAACAAGAATGCCGAGTATTTTAATAGTAACGATAATGGTTAGAATAACTGTACTGACTAATGCAAAAGTGATTTAATAACAGCTAATTTCATATAAATAAATAAATATTCAATTTATTAGTTTTCTTTTTTATCGGTTTTTCTGTAGTAAAATGTTTTTTAACTAAAATCATTGCGGAAAAAGCAAAAACTAAAGGAAAGCACCTAGTAGTATTCTAGTCTATTTTGTTTCTCCATTTTTAACATAGACATAGTTACATAGGTAATATGGTTACTCTAAAACTCGGATAAGGCTGAACCAATTGGGCTGATTTTAATTTTAAAATATTGAATGAAAATTCACTGGAACAATCTTATTACCGTCTTATATTCCGCAAACAAAATAGGTTTTCAACACTAGTTTCTAATAAAAATAGGTATTTAGTCACACGCGGAAGCACACACCTTTCCAATACCTAAATAAAATTATTTAAAACCAATTTAACAGTTATCAAAACTGTTTCATTCGTAAGCTATCGTGTTACAATATTAATGGCGGTGTAAAAACGAGTTTTGGTTGCGAAACTGAACAATGGTGTGCAACCATTGTTCAGTTCTAAACAAAATAAGTCAAGCATTAGATGGTGATCGAGGTGAGAGTCCACTTAAAGCGAATATTAAATAGCTATTTCAATTTGCAGCTGCGAATATAGTGTTTGTTTATTGAAAACTCGCTTGAGTAAATTACTCGCGATTCAATTACTTTTTACATATAAATGCTGGAAGTTTGTGTCGTTTGAATTTGTTAAAATGTATGTAATGTTAAGTAATTTGCAAAATTGGAACGAAGTTCCTTATTGCGCGTTATCGAAAGGGGGCTAGACGGAAATTCTTATGAAAAAGTTGTCGCGACACTTTTTTTGTTTTAGATGATTATCGCTAGATGTCGCTGTGATTAAAATCTTTTAAAACAATTCCTTATTTTGTTTTATATGATTAATGCTAGATGGCAATGTGATCAAAATATTTTATAAAACAATTCCTTATTTTGTTTTATATGATTAATGCTAGATGGCGCTGTGATCAAAATATTTTATTTAAGTTATAATAATTAGTCTATTATGAAAGAGAGAGAGAGGCAGACGGTTTAAACTAACTAATTATTATAACTTAAAACAATAAAATTTTATTGCAATTCCCTCACTATTTAATCGAAAGGAACTTCGTTCCATCCGGGAGTCCCTTGACACCTCTCAAGTTTTTATTATTACAAGTTTTTATCTCGGCGTCCGGGGACGAAGCGACGGGAAAGTGTGCCGAGTGCGTAACGCGTCGCGCCGTCCCTCCAAACCCCGTGCTGGGTTCTGGCCTCAGCCGGGGTTCGGACGCTGAGTGTGAGCGGTTGGAGGTTTTCGTGCGGTTCAACTCCCACATACCCCGCCCGCGCCGCGGGAAAGTGTGCCGAGTGCGTAACGCGTCGCGCCGTCCCTCCAAACCCCGTGCTGGGTTCTGGCCTCAGCCGGGGTTCGGACGCTGAGTGTGAGCGGTTGGAGGTTTTAGTGCGGTTGAACTCCCACATACCCCGCCCGCGGCGCGGGCGGAGATCCGGTGATTTCCTCCTACTGAAAAAAAAAAAAAAAAAAAAAGCTCAGCTTTAAAATTCATTTTGATCATATCGATTATGATTTTAAAGATACTTATTTATCTGATGTTTTGGCAGTACCTTACCTTAATACAATTTAAACCCAAAACCTAAAATAACTGAAAATCAAAAAGTTACAAAATCAAAGGACTCCAATAACTGTTGAAGATTTTATACTAAAACAGATAGCGACATCGACCTTAGGTACTTGTAAACGACAGAAATCTTTTTTTTTTCTAATAAAAGTTGACACAAACTTAGAACAACAATATCTTAGTGAAGATTTTAGTAAATTCTTAAATTCCTATCTACTATAAAATCCTATAAGTGGATCGTAAAGTTTATAGACGAAAGTCGAGACATTGCAACACTCAGCGTAAACGAAGAATGCAATTAGCTGATCCGCGGACGCTGTGTCAAATTGATTCGAGAGATTTCATTTTTGGCGTGTGAAGTGTGTTGGCAATTTTAACGAATTGATATTAAGTGAGAGTTACAGTTATTTCGACTGTTACTTGACTTGAATAAACTTGTACATCGACTAGTTGGTTAAAAATCAAAGTTTCAAAATGGATTGATAAAAAAATATTTGAAGTAAATACGAGCACACATTTTTCAATTTACTTACACTAATAGTAGGTAAGTACCAAAAATAAAGAAAATGAGTTTATTTTACACAGATTCATGATCAACGGCTGCCATTTACAATCAGGTGGCCTGTTTGTTGGAACGAAGTTCCTTATCGCGCGTTGTGAAAGGGGGCTAGATGGAAAAAATCTTACGTAAAGTTGTTGACACTTTTTTGTTTTAGATGATTATCGCTAAATGGCGCAGTGATCAAAATATTTTAAAACACGTTCCTCATCGCGCGTTACGAAAGGAAATAATTTTTATGAGCTACGTTTTAATCGAAAGGAACTTCGTTCTATCCGGATGTCCCGTGACCTCTCAAGTTTTTCGTAAAAATATACCTAAGAAGAAATAAAATCTTCTTATTTCCAAATTTGAACGTACTACGCAAACTTATCCTTTCCTTCTTAGCCACTTAAAATAACCTACATAATGTAACAATTCTCCTAATAACGTTACATAACCCTACAGTTTTTAACAAAAGAATAAAATCATATCATTTATGCAGACTTACTCCGAGAAAGTACGTTGTCATTTACGATTTAAATCCGGTGTCTAATCTTGTTATGTCAAATCAAAATGTGTAAATGTTTCCTCTTGTAATGATGTCTGTTTCAAACGAGGATAGTAGCTCGAGTTTAAAGCGTTAGTGAGATTGCTTAACATTTTTTTTTTATTGTGTTGACATAAGCGTCTCTTAGCTTGCAGTAATTCTTACTAGACCTAATTTTAAACAGCACACAAGGAATACTTCACTCAAGATATACAGGGTGTTCCAAAACTATGCGACATGAACGGGAATTACCTACCTTAAATATTAGAGATAGGATGTTTTGCTGAAAGGAAACATTTTTATTTTATTTATTTAATACTTTATTTTATTGTACACGACAGAAAAAAAAGTTATATAAAAAAAATGTTCACAAAAGGCGAGCTTAACTCAACATCATTTTATTTTTAATGTATAATAATGCTGCATTCACTGATTTTTCGTAAATTGCTTGGTTCGTCTAAAAATCGAGGACAATAAATGGACTAGACTTTATCACTCTGCATAGGAGTAAAATTCAGTTCCCCTTTTTCATTATGCACGTAAACATTATATTGTAGTGAGGTTTAATACGAGTGTGTTCTTAAGTTCAACATTTACATAACGTTCTAGTATAACTCGCATAACACTACAGCTACGAACAAGCACTCGCGCGAGTTACTCTCACCGCTTGCCTCCAACTTTAGCACTCTAGATGCTCGAGCAGGATATTGCACACGTAAAATCCAGTTCCAAAAGAACGAACATCGACACTCCTTGTCCAATGTGCACGTACAGATTGCGCAATCTCACTCACGTTCGTGTTAAGTACTTATTTAACTATTTAGTTAAAACTTGAGATAAGAACTCTTTGTTTCTGTTTCACCGTTATGTTTACTTTCGTTTAGTGAGGAAAGCAAACAGTAATCAGTATTACGAGCCCACGTTGGAGTTCAGATTTCTCCTCGACTGTGATCTTGGTAAGCCGTGATCAATAGGTTTGTCAATCAAGATGATGTCTATTATTATTATAGAACTAATCTCGAGGTTTGTATGATGTTTTTAAATAGGTACGATACACGTCGTTGTTGTAATACAATAATTATTTTCCTTGTTTTTATATTTTTGGTTTCTTAATTAGATTTAATATTTTAGGCACTTTTTGATTTAATCATCAGAAGTTTCAATAATTAACATCAAATAGATAATAAATAAAAAGAAAATAGATGAGAGTGAAGTAAAATTAGAAAATAAATTGAATTACCTACATAACATGAAAATAACTATAAACTTTTTCGTTAATTGCTCAATAACTTAGGTGCTAAACAAGATACTTTGAAATTTATTTAAACGATTTTCGATAAATTGAACTAGATTGAGATATACAAACGGAGTTTATAAAAAAATCTCATATCAAACTGATTCATATTATTATTCCTATAAACCATTACAATAATTATTATTTTTCTAGTTTTTTCGTCTAATCTTTTAATACATAACCACTATCTTCTTGACGACAAATAAAAATGTAAAGATTTCGTCAAATGTTATAAAAATCGTAAGTGCTCGAAACGTGATACTTTATAAATTTGTTTTTGTAAACATATTATCGTATATTTACTATTATTGTGTGAAATGGAGTTTTTATTGCCAATAGATTTGAAAACATGTTGAGTTTGAGTTTTGAAGTTGTGGGAAATATTTTGGTAGTAGGCGATGACCGGTTCTTATGTAATGTGTTGTAATATGTAGCTCATTATGGAGTTGTACTTTTTTGGAAGTTACTGAATAACTTATCAAAATCGGTGTCAAATATAGTTTTATTCTTGTGGAGATGCAACCGTAGTTTATAAGGTAAGTGTAGGAAAAAATAAATCATATAACCTGTAATCAATAAATAACAATCACTACTTCCCTACTAATATTATAAATGCGAAAGTAACTATGTCTGTCTGTTACGCTTTCCCGCTTAAACCTCTCAACCCATTTTGATGAAATTTGGCACAGACAATCTTTAGACCCTGAGAAAGAACATAGGCTCCATTTTAATTGAGAGTGACACAGACGAAGTTGCGTCGGTCCGCTAGTAACTAATAAAATAAGAACTAGATACAAAATTGGAGTGTTAAAATGGTAGCGTCATCACTAAAACAATAAAGAGAACTTTATATCTTCTCGTAGCTACTACAATTTCGTATTTGGTGTCAAAATTCGGTGTCTCCTTATTCTTTGCAACGAACGTGTTCTTTATAAGTCAAACAACAACATGGGTGCCAGTGTTCAACTTCGTATTGTGATTATGTTAAATAGGTTTAAGAATAATTTGTTAATAATGATGTTCATTTTTGTGTGTTGTAAATATATAAAAAAATAAAAAATAAATAAACTTCGTTTACTTTTATCTTTACCAATCCGTAATATAACTTATAAGTCAATCAAATTATTTTAACTTCAATCGATGTAAGATACCATCTTAGTTTTGAACTCAAAAATTCACGGTTATGACTACAAAAACAGATGCAAAAAATGGCCGCTGGTTGAAAACTAATTATAAATGAATTAAAAAACCTAATAGCAATCAAGTGATGGCTCAAGGTTAATCTCTGAATTTGATTAAGTTTAGCATGAGAGATAGCTTCGGAAGACTTTGAAGTACCTAAGTAAATAAGTTATGGTTATAAAAAACACAATGATGAAGACTTTTTTTTAGTTGGAGGAGTTCGTTGGATTGGGATATGTAGGTGTTGAACCGCATTAGGATCTCCAACCCCGGCTGAGGACAGAACCTAGCACGGGGTTATGAGGAATGGCATGACGCGTTACACACTCGGCACTCTTTTCCGTCGCGCTGCCCCAGTTGAAGCGACTTAGATTCAATTATTTTTTTTATTAAATACACTGTAATATACATAATAATATGTTATATGAACAATAAAATATCTTCATCATCGGGATAACTAACAAAACTTAAAGACTGCACTCAAATGATTTCAAAAACGATTATAAAGTTCTAAAATTGGTCCACACTACCATAATCAATATTTATAAAACAAAACCAATTAAAAGTCTGCATAAAAACTGATTTATAGTCAAGTACATCCTATTATTAACCCAGCACTTAATCTTAAAAGAGTGAATCAATTAATAAGGACAAAAACTAAGGAATGCTATTCAAACTTGATCGGGCTCGAGACGGCCTTGGCAAATCGCAAATAAAAGAGTTCGGTCCTATAGGATCGCAGTCCTTTGAAGGTAAGCCACTCTGGCTCCGTTTAACTCCATAACGACCTTGGGTAGGGTCATACTTGGATAAGTTGATGAATGTAACATATGTGATGAGGGTAAAACTCTGAACACGAGCTGCTATACTAGAGTCGTTTAGAAGAAAAAGATGACGTGGGAAAAGATACGGTCAACTCTATAAGTGCAGTCCCATTTGTAACAAGTTTCTTTGTTGTATATACATACACATATAACAAACATTTTGCACATTCATCAACGCATATATTTTACATCACGTACATTATTACTAATCGGGTTCTTACCACGATTATTTTTAATTGAGCGGTCTCGATATTTCAGCACTGTTTCAAACCGTACCGGCACACGAACGTGAAAAAGGGTAGACAGATTTGTCTGCTCTTAAATGACCTACCCGCAGTTCCTCAGTCTTCCCGTGATCATGGCGCTTGAAACAGTGCTGAAATATCGGGACCGCTCAATTAAAAATAATCGTGGTAAGAACCCGTTTAGTAATAGTGTAAGTGATGTAGATAACCGCGAGTGTTTAAAGAAGCATATATTTTACTATTTCAATACTACTTAGTCAGAAAGAAAACTTAACAACGAATTAAGTAGGTATCTAACAAAATAATTTGAGTAAAAATAGGGATGGATTTCAGATAAATGAAAAATACAGTCAATTTGCACACATGACATTACAAGATATCTCATTACATTGTTAATTCGATAATTGCAATTTAAAATATATATTTTATTGTAACAATTCCTTTTACGGTATTCGGAATCAGCGACTTTCATAACGGAATTATTACCACACAGTCATTGTTATTTTCGGACACGCTTGATTCATGTTGTGTAATGCCATCATTAAAGTTAATGCGATTCTTAATGCTTGCGAATTCTGATTATTTTGCATATGATTTTTGCGGGTTTTTGATGTATGTCGTTTATAGCGATGGGTGTTTTGTGTAAGTTTAATTGGTATAAGTGCATAAAGGTCAGTTTATGATTTTTGTAAACTGTTTTGGATGGTTCTAAATTTGATTTTTTGTCGGGCAGACATGATGTTGATTGAATGTGTTTAATTGAAGATACACGAGGCCAGATATAGAGTTTTAACAATACAAAATACTGGCGATAAACATTTTTGTTTTCAAAAGAAAAACTAGAATTAATATTGGAACGAAGTTCCTTATCACGCGTTTACGAAAGGGGACTAGACGGAAAAAAATCTTACGAAAAGTTGTCACGACACTTTTTTTGTTGTAGATGATTATCGCTAGATGGCGCTGTGATCAAAATCTTTTGAAACATGTTCCTTATTACGATAGGAAATATTTTTTATAAGATATCTTTTAATCAAAAGGAACTTCGTTCTATTCGGGTATCCCATGACACCTCTCAAGTTTTTTTATAATATAAGGTAAATTATGATAACGATAGAAAAGATTATCATTATGATACAATTTTTTTAACAAACGATAATTTCGCTTTCTAAGTTAAACGAGAGGTACTCATTAAGAATATTAATTGCAATACATTATACAACAAGGAACTGCAGCTTTCTCATCGCTCAAAGACGTCGAGCAAATGGAGCAGTTCTCATACGACTTATAAATTTTTATACAACATTTATCACTTGTTAGAACTAATATGGATGTTGATTGAAACAAAAACTGACAGTAATTGGTTATAAGAATGCTTGGACCGTATAAAGTTGTATGTTAAACTATATATAATGCTAGTCACGTGCAATTATGGATTATTTTAACTGTACTACTGTTGGGTTCAAATCTCTTTAGAGGAGGGACTAGGCTCAGTCCTGCCTGATGTGTGTCGAGGATTACGGATGCATTAAAAAAAACATTTGACTTTTCAAAAAAAAGGTTAATAATTTTATCCTTCACCAATTTTAGCCTAAAATGGTGTAATAATTGTACTGTAATGATCACTGTTGGGTTAGGTCTCTTAACGAGGGGGTGACGGGGCGATACGTGAGCAACAATCGCGAACGCGTCCTGTCACCCCTACCAGCCTCGTGCCGAGTTCTGTCCCGGCCGGGAATCGAACGTCGAGTGTGAGCGGCGGGAGGTTTTAGTGCGGTTCAACCCCCACATACCCCACTCGCGGGGCGAGTGGAAGTCCGGCGATTATATCCCGTCAAAAAAAAACAAAAAAGGTCTCTTAACGAGATGGTACAAGTACAGTCCACTATGCTTAACCAATGCAGGTTAGGAACTGTACTCTTCTCTCACTTCTACATTTGAATTACTGTGCAAATCTTAGTGTGATAAAATTGGCTCAAAATTACATAACTAAATAGATTAGCTAACTTACTAGCCTATTAAAACACGCAGTCATGATTATTAATCACAGTTTCTTACGAAATCAGAAAACGCTGAAAACATTTTCTAATCAAGATAGCTTTGACGTACCACCAAAATTATGTGGGCATAGAATAACTTTACAGAAAGAAATCTTTATACTACTCCCTTTGATAAACTTACACACTATCACCGAAACATAACTCCAAGTGGTTTTAAAAGAATGCGTACCAAAAGTATCACAAATAAGGTATCAAAAATTAAATCAAAAGACACAATATTATAGTTTAGCGCAAATTTCAAAAATCCCTATAAATTGATATTTGATAATATAATATAAGAGTAGAACAAACACGAGCTTGATTTCTGTATATAACATATTCTGTGACGTAGGCATTCCCATATCTTTGACACAAGATATTTACGATCGATGACCTCTGAGACTACCGACAGCTATAAAAATACGTCACATGGGCGATAAAGAAAAAGTCAAAATCATTGAATTCTCCAGATATTCCTGGTTATCTACATCAAGAAAAAATCATTGGTTTACGTAAATCTAAGATACTATCTGAAAGTAATGGTAGACTGAGTATAGCGGAGACATAACATACTTAAGATAATATGTAGTGTGTAAACCAGACTGACGATCCAAAGGAGATCTTTTTTTTATTGGAACGCGCGTTATCGAAAGGGGGCTAGACATAAATTCTTATGAAAAAGTTGTCACGACACTTTTTTCGTTTTAGATGATTATCGCTAGATGGCGCTGTGATCAAAATATTTTATAAAACAATTCCTTATTTTGTTTTATATGATTAATGCTAGATGGCGCTGTGATCAAAATTTTTTTATAACATTTCCCTCACTAATTAATCGAAAGGAAAATCGTTCCATCCGGGTGTCCCATAACCTCTCAAGTTTTTTTATGTAGTTACGTTTTTTCTGAGAAAAATAAATGCAGTGTCTTACTTCATTCATTAATTTCTAACTTCAAATTAATAATATGCACTACATTAATCTTTGAAATAGCCATCTTTATAAATATGTAATATCTATTTGTCAGACTAAGTCAAAGCAATGAGGCACACGCTTTCAAACACAATTTTTAATTTCATTCATTAACAAAAAAAGTAACAGAAAAACTTAAGCAACTGATGTCTTCGGATTTTAAAATTATCTAAAAAAATAAATTAATTACATCGCTTACACTTACAAAGTGCTAACAAACAAGCGATTACATTCATATAGATTTCGTTTTATCTCGCGCCGTATGTAAATATACAACCATTAAAATTTTACACGAAACCAATAAATCTGTTTAATAGTTACACATTATTCACGGATTAGGTTGGATTTTAGTTGTTACGACATTTCGACGATATCTGGTAGAAATGGGTACTATAAATATTTTGGTTTTTTTATATCAGGAAAGCGGAGATACTTTGCAGGTAGTTATTGTTCAGCTTGAATACTGAGTTGGATTGAAAATATTTTATATTTTACCGAGAAAAGTTGCTCTATTTATAAGCAAGTTTATAGCTTATAGTTGGTTAGTGGTAATAATAGTAGTATATAGTAATAATATACAAAAATACTTCATTCAAATATAACTAGCGTAAAAATAGAACTAATTAAACACTACCATAAAAAAAATCAGCCTTTTATGAATATTTACTAATCTTTTTTTTTATCGGACGGACCACCTAATTGTTACTTGCCATTGGACTCATGGTCTAGAGACTGACATACCGCAAAGCCACCTACGACCAACCGTATGAACTCTTCTCAAACCTCGTGTAAAAAGAACAAGTCATACTAATAAAACGAAACGCTACTTTATTTAAAAGTGATAATGTTAATTAATTTCGAAAACGAGAGATCTTACAATAACAAAACTTAACCCTTTCACGACCAAGGGAAATATTTTTCCCTTCTACAAAAATCGTTAATGAATGTCAAACGTTTCGTTTATGTACGTTGTGTTAAAATGTTTCATATGAAATTTATAGGAAATTTGTACACCCTACTATGTTTTTCTAGTGATATCTCTTACTTTACAGAATAACTTAAATATTGTGTAATATTAGTCTCAGCCATCTTATGGTCCTGAAAGGGTTAAAGTAACTAATTCCACAGATGATCAAAAGTATTTTCAAGAACAAGTTGACGCGCTACAATTTCTTCGTGATAACGTTCCGTGGATTATCTCGGTGTAGCGTAGGCGTGAGCATCGGTCACGTACCGACCTGAGTTACAACCTAGGAACCTTATAAATCTAGTTTAGTACTAGATCGGTCTTGAGTAAACAGACCGCCCACTACAGGGCAAATAAACTTTTTACACCAGTAACTTAATTTTAGATCGAATTTACAAGTAATTGCGGGTAAAATATTTTTTTAATGTCCGTAAGTCTTGGATCACTGCAATGTAAAGTAGCACTTCAGGATCGCTACCTATGACACACCTACACTCAAGTATCATAGTGTCCGAATTTAAAAATGTTACAAACTTCCGAGTAAAAAAAAATTGAGAGGTGTCATGGGACACCCGAATAGAACGAAGTTCCTTTCGATTAAAAGATATCTTTTTTTTTTTTTTCCTAACGTAACGCGCGATAAGGAACGTGTTTTAAAAGATTTTGATCACAGCGCCATCTAGCGATAATCATCTAAAACAAAAGTATGGAACGTGTTTTAAAAGATTTTGATCACAGCGCCATCTAGCGATAATCATCTAAAACAAAAGTATGGAACGTGTTTTAAAAGATTTTGATCACAGCGCCATCTAGCGATAATCATCTAAAACAAAAAAGTTTCGTGACAACTTTTTAATAAGAATTTCCGTCTAGCCCCCTTTCGATAACGCGCGATAAGGAACTTCGTTCCAAAACATCAATATATTTTGTACACCGGAATTCTGCACATAAAATTTCGACTTTTTACAACTGCTCATAAGAGCAACATAGTCATCATCTTTAGGAACAATAATCACTTAATTGAAAAGTTAAGATAAATCACACATAATATCATCAAAAAAAATAATATTTTTAGGTTTTTTAATCTAGTTCTTAAATCTGAATCGTCATTTTTGGAGAAGTAACGGATATGTACCTCGCTAAATTTAGTACAAAATAAATATCTCATAACATTCGTGTAGGAAGAAGTGTCACAATGAAATATTTAGGTAATTCTTTACCATAAAATGTAGGTACGAGATATAAAGAAATTGGAGTGTATTTTTGGCATGTGTAGGAGGATCATAATAGGACTCAGTCGAACAAAAAAGTAAGTAAATCACAATACTGTTGTCATGTTGTTGATCATGCTACTATAAAAATGGTCTAACGTAAATTAAAACGTTTCATTAAATGTACCATCTCAAAAATTGCAACTAACGAAGGTTATTCAATAAATCAAATTACTTTACTTTACTGTTAAATTTGCACACGAATTTCTGTTATTACTGTTTCAATAGATCATAAAACAAATGCCAAACGCTTATGGTTTTCAGATGGTGTGGATTTTGATAAAACGTATAAAATTATATGAAATCTATTTGGGACACAATAGCATGTTTATAGCTTACGCTTTGCAAGGTTGAATTGTGATAGGAACCCCTACTATTAGCTTGACAATAGTATTATTAATGCAATATTTTACAATAATGCTGGAACAAAGTTGTTATTATCACTAAAATAAATATTATATATTGTGTATATTTTTAAATTTGTCATCACATAAATTGACTTATAATGGGGAAATAAGTCCGTATGTTGGAGAAACGTTGCGTGGCAGAAGTGCAGAAGACTATACCACCTCAATCTATTAGTGCATATCGATAGGTATCACTAAGTTAGAATAGTGTAATAGTACAGTAAAAATACTGGTGAGTTGTGGGTATCTACAGTGGACTTATGGCCAAAGGGAGATCTCCGACCGGGCGAGGTAGTGTATGCCCGGTCAAACCGAAGCCCACAGTAGTAGATTTCAGATGTCGTATATATGCGAAGATTTTTGCAAATGTTGTAACCGCGATTCAGGATCTCGCCTTCCACGTAGGCTACCATTTATAAACACTAAGCAATAAAACTAAGCAATGTTAAGTAAAAGTAAACATCGTTATGTTCTGCCATTTAATTAAAGATCTGTTAAAAATGTATACCACTAAAGAAAATATGGGTGCACTGGGGCTTTTACTAGTAAGTATTAACTATAAAACGTTACAGACGTCTTCGTCTGCTTTCGAAAAAAAAAATGAAATCGAATAAAACATTCTAACGTTCATCAAATCCCTTGGTAAGTGCCTCGGCATATTATCTACTCGTGCTGCTCGCAATAAAATATGCGGTGCTTGGATCTAAAAGAAAAAATTCGCGCACAAAATTATTCACGAAAACGGATTCCTGTAAACACGACGTAATCTTCGTAATGTGTGTAATATATTGAATGGATACTCGTGGTATAATGTAATTTTTTAACAGTACTATATAAAATTGTTTGTATTGACGATGATGTGTATTGTTCCGTAGTAGCTGTAGTTATCTTTTAATGTTAATGTATGTATGATGTATCTATTAAATGACCTACCTAGTGCCTGCATATGCCTATACCTATCTACCTCAGTTTATTCTAATCAGCCACATAAAACAGTACTTTCTGATTGCAACAACAAAAGCGCAAAGCTAAATGAAATTAAGTGACAATGCAACATCTAAGAAAAGTCCTGTATGGGTAGGTGATAGATAACGGCCTCTTTGCCCTGCCATTGCAGAGGTTCATGAGCGACAGTGACCGCTTACCATCAGGCGGGCTGTAGTTTCGTTTATCTACCATGCAATAAAAAAAAATCTAACTACTTGAGTGAGAGATTTCAAATCTGGCACACACCTGTCACAGTTTATGCCTAGTGTTTAACTAACAAAATTATTTACTTAAATTAACCTTTAAGACAACAGTAGAAAGTGGAACTTTCTGTTGAGGCTCATTTTTTTCAGTAGGTGGTATTCTCACTATTCCCAAAGACTTTGGATATTTCAAAGGCATAATTATCAGTATCTTCTTTTACTGGAAAATATCTCCAATCACCTTAAAATCTAAGATTTAACGATACAAACCAGACTAAATTTCAAGAAATCGCAAATTCTGAGCGACATCTCGTCTATAACATTATGCACCATTAATAAGGCACCATTCACAATAACTTAAACTAATAGTACGTTCCATAATAGTTTTGTGTCAGCGCCCACGTTTCTCTGTGTCTATTGTTCCGACAATTTACTTATTCATGTCACAATTTATGTCGTATTCACATAATTCCGTACTTTGTATGACTAAATCGAGAACAAGAGATAAGATTGCCGAATGTTTGATAATAATGTAACGTGAAATGATGGATTGTTCTCATTTCGTACAATATGTATTGTGTTTTATGAAGTAAGAATATTTTTCTTTTGAAGTAAATTGCTGGGTTTCTGTTGAAATATGAGGACGACGTTGTCTGTCCACTTGTATGACTTAATGTTTAAAACTACGCAACACGTAATACAGGAACAACGATAATTTAGTTCTTGATTTGAAGTCCTTAATAAACACATCTTTCAGCGCTTGCAACGCAAATTAATCCTCACATAGTGATACAGACGAAGTTTGGCTTCAGCTTGTACACAATAAGTTGTTGCTTGTAAACTTGTACAAAACTTTCAAAATTTCAACTTCTAACTACTCACTCGTGATACTGATTATATAATTCTTCTATCTTCATTTTAAACAACAATTTCTATTAAATTATCTCTCTTCTCTGTTTTCATAACCAACTTACATCTCCATAACAATATACTAGTTATTGGTCGTTTAATAAAACTACCCACCTCTCCTAATTTTAAATCAAACTTCAACCCACTTATAAAACAGCAATAAATTCAAAACATACAATGAAGTACTTCAAATAACAAAAACGAGTTTCATAAAGTCAATTTACTATCACTATAATATGAAGTGACTATAAAAATCTGTATATTATAAGACCTCCTACTGAGGCGTCTACTGAGTCTGTAATAACTAGATCAAAATTGGACAGAAAGAGTACATATCGCCGCCCCCACCGAATAGTATCGTAATCGACTATTACTATAGAAGTGTCTTTATTGGGAATTATTGTACTGGACGGTCGGATACACCTTGTGAATTTTTTTCATAATATTCGTACGAGTACTTTTCGAGATAATGATTTTGTAATGACCATACCTGTACTGTTCGCTTAAAAATAAAAACACAGTTTTATGACGAATATCGTCATATTAGGCAATTACTAACTTTAAAGTATCACACCTTCTACAGGAAACTGTTATTACAATCTTATTCGGGTACGAAAAAAATAATAAATTCCGGTACTAGACTTTTAAGACTATTGTTTATCATGGAATAATAACGTAAATAGATTGTACAATGATCTGGTCAATTTGTTTATTCACCGAATATTATGGTAACATTTCATTACCGAGTTAGTTAACAATTCTAAAAGACATCGCAATTAACTATTACTGTGTAGATCACTGTCAACAATTTAACCGAATAAAATCGTATCATTGCTTTACAAATGAAGATTCTATTTCAAATTTTGGTAATATAAACTTTCGCTTATAACTGCAATCTTGTACAAAAATATATTTGTTTAATTACACTGCTGTATTGAAGAAAAAATCAGCCATTTTTTGGTATATAAATTATTATTATATGTAAACCTGGTAAGAAGTTATAGGCCAAAAATCGTTTTTTATTTTTCCTGTAAAATTTTGATTTTTCGATTACGATATTATTCGGTGGGGGCGGCGATATGTTCATAACATGTGGCTTGTATATTTTCACTATATTTCTAAGAATATGAGATTAAGGACCACCTGTTGGGATTTGAATCACGTCATTCATGGTGGATGTATATGTAATTTTCTCCAAACCGTAGTGTATTGTAGTATGATAATATGCCGTATATATGATTCTGCAAAAAAACAGTTTAACCTTTTCAGATTCAAAGTGGTTTCAAGCTGTATTTCAGGAACAGGATATTCACCCCACTTCGGCTTAGAGAAGGTAATATAGCCACCATGTTTAAGCAATGCTAGAAGTACTTTGTCGTTACTCACTTTCCATCAAATTCTGCCAAAGAAGCTTGTAATCAGATTCATAATTATTTCTAGTAAATATTTCGTCTATATGTGGCATTTGTAATCAACAACACTTACAGAATGTTGGTTGGAATGGTTTAACTAATTATACTACTAACATCTCTAAAAACTATATAGGTACCTACTTAACTTTCGAACTAAATCTCAGCTTCCGTTTAAAATGGTAGTGAATAAATATCCCAAATCAATCTTTAACTAATATTAATTTTGCACCCAAATATAATTTAGAATATTACATAAAACGCAGAATCTATATTAATATTATAAAGCTGAAGAGTTTGTTTGTTTGTTTGTTTGTTTGTTTGAACGCGCTAATCTCAGGATCTACTGGTCCGATTTCAAAAATTCTTTCACTGTTGGAATGTCCATTTATCGAGGAAGGTTATAGGCTATATTTTATTTTCAAAAAAATTAGGGATCCGTATGAAAATATCGAATATGTAACACAAGTGAATAATCGAAAACCTATTTATGCGTACGCTGCAAAAACTATTGACAATAGAACAAAATGATGTACTACGGGTTTTTAGGTCTTTTGAAGACAAACAAAAAAGTCCGCGACAGCATATATCTAACTATCATAGTTTAGTCACAACAACTGTTTTTATGTTCAAAAAAAAATTAATTCGTCCGAAGAATGAATTTAACGTCAAATTAGTATTGTTATATTAATCCTTATCCAAATAAAGTATTTTGTTATCAAGAGTATTATGTAGAAGTAAATTACTTTTTGTTTTATTCCAATCGGACTTTTCGTTTAGAAGTTATTATGAGTATAAAACTCCCCGGGCCGCGCAAATAATATCGCAACAGCATTAAGAGTACTTTTTGAACCCCTTTGTGACGCAGACGAAGTTGCGAGGGTCATCTAGTATTACATAAAACGCACCCATTACTGTTTCAATTGGCGTAAATGACGCAATAATGTTTAGAATAGACATTAATTGGGCTCTAAAATGTTAGACAGTTATCTAGGTACTTTACACCGCTTTCCTATCTTTGTATCTGTGAACCAAGTAATCTGTCTCATTTAAATTCAATCACAGTTTATTTGCAATCCTAATGTAGGCTCTAACTGTAATTAAGAAAGATAGTGAACTAAACTTCGATTATTCTCGACTAAATTAGTGTAATCTTGGTCCTTGATCTTAAGGAAAAAGTCATGAAAATGTACCCAAAGATATATTTTAAAACAACTAAAAAAATATACCTCTGCTCCCAATATTCCTGATTTAAATAAAGAATACTAATTCAACCTTCTTCAGAGTTTATATCTTGAAATTATTCATAAATGAATGGGGAAAACACTTCATTCTAGATGAATAATTTACAATGTTCTATGTCCCTTTTGGTCATAAGTACTTGAAATACTCATGTGGGTCAACTAATTTATTAGAGTAGTAGGTGATATTCTTACCTTTGTATTATTCAAATCCACGTTATAAATACTGATAGCTTCGATTTTATTATTTTACTTGGTTGTTCAGACTGAGTGTGTTACGTCATACCTACCAGTATAAAAACCGTTGTGTAGCGGACGTGGGGATCACCCCTGTCCCGCACCATAAATAAAAAGAAAAAAAATACAAAATTATCTCTTCAAGAGGGAAGAAGATTGAAGAGAAGACGTCGCGCCGGCCAGCGTCCATGGCCGGGTAAAATGGCATTTGTCAATGCCAAGAGTATTGTAGCCGAGTAATCGGTTTGTCTGTTGCTGGCTAGAGGTGGTCAAGGGGCTTGCATCCGATTACCCCCGCCTCGTAAGGGTATCGCCCCGAGGCCCTAAAACCGTGTCCCTCGAAGAGAAAGAGACAACCCGACGACGATGACGTGGGGATCAGTTGTCGGTTGTCGCTCGTACGGAAAGGTTTTCTGTGTCCTAATATTTCTTTTTTTTTAATTAAGCCCACTTCAAATTCCTAAAAATACTATATTAAAATATCGTGACTATGGAATATACTTTAAAGTCAAGTTTTATAACATCCCAATTGAGAATCTCTACTTGTTTTTTTTGTCCAATAAAATCATTGTAAAATCTTCGCAAACTATTATTTAAACTTTTCAAAGTTCTTAACATCAAAACAAAGCAAATGTCTATGACCATCACCCTGATTAAAATTTTAAACATCAGTAATAAAAAATCGTGTTAAACTAACGACAAAAATTATCAAACAATGAAAACACATAAACACAAAGCTCCTTGACTTATTGCTGATGAAATATACACATACACAAGACACATATCTGATGTTAATTTGTATCTGTCACTTTCATGGTCGACGACTGTACAATAGGCGCGATGCGTCGAGATAACATCACAAAAATGTACCATATGCCTCTCGTGTAATGGGGTATGCAAATATGGAGCATGATACAGCAGTAAACATTCATCATTCGACAGAGGAACGTAAATACGAAAATTTATGATATTTCTAGTCGATTTTGATAGTTGAAATTGGTAGAAAAATGTTGTTTTGGGTATTGCCCACTTCCGCCATAGTTACTCCTATGTATAGTTTGAGTTCGCTATCGCCGAAATTTTTTGGAAAAACTTTGAACAGTTAAACCAAGAAACCCGAATGAGAACTAACTTACCGAAAGTTGGTTAATATATTGTGTTTAAAATTTAGCTATTTATCTGATTTTTCGTTTGTAAAACAAATACGAATTTAAGCCTAATTATATATATTACGTTCATTCTGTATTTAGTAGTCTTGAACCTAAATACAACTAAAAATTGAAAACAAATATTAAGACACCCAAAATCATTTAAATTAAAATCACGAAATGAAATCGCCAATACGAAGACCCACGAAATATATCAGCAATTTTTATTCCAAACAAAAAAATTACAAATATTTTAACTGCTTAATAAGAACACAATACTAAGTAAACTGCAAGATATCAAGGCAGTTTCATTACACAAATACAAAAGTGCCACTTACAGAACAATTTACATAGAATTCGCTTTAATAGGAAGAAAATAAGCCATTATTTATACGTTCATGGTAGCCACAGCTGCAATTGTTGTAATGGGGATATTAATAACACCTACGCTTTAGAAATGACTCATAAATATTATATACAGATCCCAATATGCGATGAATACTATTACCAATACTATTTCATTAACTAACGATAGTAAAGTTTTAGTGACTGCTTTGAGTGCTTCATGTATTTGCCCTTTCTAGTATTCTTTCATTTGTTTTATTTTTAGCTACATGCATACGAACTAGTGATGAACTATCATCACAAATAGAACACGAGGCGAGTACTGCTTCTTTGCCTGAGCTTTTGCTCCTCATAATAACTGCATCATACTATCATCTTAAGTACAGATTAATCACATACGACTTGCTGATTTGTTGTCTCATTAGTGAACAGTGCACTTAAACCTGTCTATTAATTAATTAGTCTGAGCAAGGACAAAATTATAAAAATCAACGCATCTTATCGCGACAATTGTATGAAAAACCCACAAGGTGAATTGCGATGCCTTTTGATATAAAATATAAAGGACCGAGACAACAGATGCGTTTCTTTCTTACCTAAATGTGCGCTTTACTTAAGAATTAAATCTAAAAACAACTTTTTTGAAACTCAAATCCAACATCATTTTATCGATAAATACTATCATAGTATCATGATATCAAATATTTTTGTATTCAAATTGCCTTTACGTAAGACCAGTTTGAACCGTCACGAGTAGACCACCCGGTACGGAATCCAGTTCCTTTTGAAGATTCGTCTGAGCTGTTATTTAAAAACAAAAATTCAGTCAATGCGAGATAAGACCAATCTTGGAATGATGAACTATTTTCGTGGGTACGTTTTGATTGAATTGATTAGTTGAGTCGTCCACGTGAGTTGAGTTGAGTCCACGTAGCTTATACTTTGTATCTTGCAATATTAAAATAATTGATTTCAAAATGTATGTACATAACTTGATAGATATAAAATGAAATCTTTTTGTTGTTAATTAGGTACCTACTGGTTAAGTTATCGTTAGCTACAATAGAAATAAAAGCAAACTTCAAAGTTATAGTCCTGAAAAAACAGAGGAAATACTGTACTGTACTGTAACAACCCATTACTGCCCACTATTGGGCTCAGGTCTCCTCAGAAGAGGGATTAGGCATAGTCCAAAACGCTTGCCCAGTGCGGATTGGGGACTTCACCTATCTTCAAAGGATTTTTAGAATCCTTTTCCGACATGCAGGTTTCCTCACGATGTGTGTCAAAAATTGCACATAAATCTTTTTCACATTTAGATTTAGAGGTACAAGCCGGCCGGTTTTGAACCCGCGACCTCCCGTTCGGAAGGAAGCTCTTCGACCACTCGGCCACCACGACTCCAGGAGGAAATACAGTGTTATTATTTTGTCAATTGTTTTTTCTTTCAAATATTCGCGTGATGCAAAGATCAACGAAACATTAGTTTGAAGACACAGACTTCCTTCTCTTTTTTCATTCACATTTAATTGCTCGTGTCATTTTTCATAAAAGCAAGAATCATCTTTTCAAACTTTTTTGGTGGTTGTTTTTGTAAACTTTATTGCCTACTACTACTACTTTTTATCGAACTTTGGCATTTGTCTATAACAAATCGATTTCTATTGTTACAGCTATTTTAATGGCTGTGGCCTTCAGTTGTCATGGTAGTATACAATTAATATAAAACAAGTAACGTCAACTAGTTGACCACGGTTGGGTCGTGGCAAAGGTGGACGCCTCACTCCAACTAAAAAAAAAAAAAAAAAAAAAAGTTGACCACGGTATAATTATATTATGCCATAGTAATTATGCATAAAACACGTAGCTGAATTTCAAACGAGATCGGTTTACACTTTCTTTTATTTCACCGTAGGTAGATGTCCTTTTTTTTTCAGTTGGAAGAAATCATCGGATCCCCACCCGCGGGTGGGGTATGTGGGAGTTGAACCTCACTAAAACCTCCAACCGCTCACACTCAGCGTCCGAACCCCAGCTGAGGCTAGAACCCAGCACGGGGTTTGGAGGGACGGCGCGACGCGTTATGCGCTCGGCACTCTTTCCCGTCGCGCCGTCCCCAGGTAGTTGTCCTTACGGTCTATTTGCATGGGGTCTTCGATCAAATACAACAAGATGTACAACCTGAAAAATGCGTTAGAAAATAGTGTATCTAAAAGTAAAACTTTTGGCACTTAAAGTGTTAGAACTGAAAATCTATCACATCATACAAAAAACATTCGTTACAAAGACTGCGAAACCAAATTTTGCTACCGAATATGATATGACGTACGCTACGTGTCATTTTTAGACTGTAACTAAACTCCACAAATCTAATTTTACTGTAATTTTTGTTTTCAGTTAAGTTTGACACTTTGTTTATTCTTGTTTGACACAATTTAGTGTTTTGTTGTCTGTAGGAAGTGCCAGTCGATTGGTTAACAAGTTTACTTCTATACAAGGAACTGTTTTGTGACTTGACCGATGATTAAAATTTTAATTATAAATTTCGTGGGACAAATGCTTAAGCAAATTATGTTTTAAATTAATTTTGATCAAGAAACTGGTTTGAAATCCTTTTAAGATTATCAACATTGTCAACAAGGATTTATTAGACAACTTGATTATCTATTTTTCAATGTCAAGTTAGATAATTTGGTTTTTATTAGTTAATGATTTTGATTAAAATTAATGTCTACAACATCATTAATAAGATCAAAATATATTTTTAAATTATGTTGTTTATTTAATTTATCATTTTCTTCAAAGGGTACTTGTACATACCTTACATGTTTTCGGTCTTAAAAACAAATGTTGTGTACTTTTTTTTTTTTTTTAGTTGGAGGACATTACCGGATCCCCACCCGCTCCGCAGGTGGGGTATGTGGGAGTTGCACCGCACTAAACCTCCAACCGCTCACACTCAGCGTCCGAATCCCGGCTGAGGCCAGAACCCAGCACGGAGTAATGAGGGGCGGCGCGACGCGTTACGCGCTATGGCACTCTATTCCGTCGCGCCGCCCCTGTGTACTTAGATGATGTTTCCTTAACATTATAAATGTATGTTAAAACAATTTTCCTTGTGTAATTAAGTTATAAGAAGTCAAAACTTTGCCTCCTACAAACAAAACTCATGCCAAAAGTAGAAGGCAGTACAATGTGATTAAAAATGTATTTTAGGCCCACCTGATGGTAAGCGAAGTAGGTTCATTGTACAGAGGCTTTTTTTTTATATTTATTTGGTTCCCCAACAAGCTTTCTTTCGCTTTTGAATTTATAATCAGTATTATGTCATGGAATTGAGTATTTCACGTCCTGGATAAGAAAAGTTTTGTATGGAAGGGTAACTAATACTAACAAAGGTTCATAAGCGACGGTAACCACTTACTATCAAGGTAGCCTTAGGCCCAATATCCGTTAACTTTCCCTAGGGTTCCCGGGCTTCACTGCTCAGAGTCAATACGGTGGTCGCCACTATGGACTGGCTACACAGGAGTTGCAGAGGGAGTGAGAGGTAGGTAAATATCCGATATACTCCATTATATATTTGCGTGTAAAACCAAAGTTTTAATTAGTCACACTGACCTAAATATTTGTAGTAAAACTTCAAACCGTTTAGTCTTCGCGTGTTTCATTCAAACTTCACCTGAATTATCTTAATTGGGTAATGTAGTTTGCTAAAGGTGAACCAGAACAAAAATTAAATTGATAAAGATTGATGAAAGCTTTTTTAGTACTAATGGGTCAGCGCACTTCGTCTGCGTCACTTTCAATTAAAAAGTAGCCTATGTTCTTTATCAGGGTCTAAATAATGTCTTAACGAGGCCGACCACGAAGGCACTGGCGAGACGACATCACGATGTTCGCGGGGCTCACCTGGACAAGACTTGCTGCAGACAGAAACACCTGGAATTCCATGGAGGAGGCCTTTGTCCAGAAATGGACAACCCATTGACAAAACTCGGCGTTTACGCCTGAGCGGCTTCAGTTTAGTGAGTTTGCTCGAATTTCTAATAATGATTTTAAATTTTAATACTATCTAATCTTAATTAATTTTAATGTAATGTTCGAAATGGGTCAATAAAGGCTATTTTATTTTATTTATTTTATTTTAAATAATGTCTTTGCCAAATTTCATCAAAATCGGTTGAGCGGTTTTGGTGCCATTTTTATGCCTTAACACAATTAGATTTATCTATTAAACATATTTAATCGAAGGATACGTCTCACGACAAACAGAAAATAGATTAAAATTCGCTCACTTCGAAGAGAAACGGTAAGTTATATTGCCCAGACTTTTATGGTTCACAGATTACTTTGTAACACGATTAGTTACGAGATTTTATCTACAGCTGTTTTGTTTTGTAATTGAAGCACCGATATTTGTTCTGGTAAACTTTAATGTTTCACTAAAGCGAATTAAATTGCAGAAGAGTTGGATACACTACTTGTGTAAAAACAATTTAAATAAGTTTTTTAATTTTTTAATATTTTTTTTCTAGTTAATATTATTAAATAAACAAGGAACATAGAAATGAATGTATCTCACTTACTCTTAATCCCCATTCCACCAACTTAAAAGTGCGTCGCATTTTTTTTTAATAAATAATAGTCATATCATAATATATTCTTCTTCAAGCAATAATTACGCATAAATTGTGATTCATTCAAAAATATAGGTCAATTTACCTCTTGAACTAAATGATTCAACAAAGTAAATAAAACAATATTCGAACAATACCATGTGAAAATTTTCAAAACATACTCAGACTTGCTTTTAATTGGTCACAGAATCAGATAAAACAAACAAACGGTTCTATGTTGACATTTAGAAGCGTAGTATAGGCGCCGTCTTAGTCCTAACAATTAGTTCTGTCCATCAGTTAAGGTGTGCCTTCGTTACCATGGCAACCGAGGACCACACACGGCTGTTTTATAAACACCAGTGCATTTATAGCTGTTTCTAGTATATTGTAGTCTTGTGTTGTATTTTATTTAAATGAGTTCAAGGAATTATGAATGAGTTTCGTTTTTATGATCGGTTTATGGAGCTGGTCAATTATTTTTATTTCTTTCTGTGTACAGAGATAATTAATATTGTACTATTTTTTGTTATCTTTACTGGGAGTGATTTTATAAAAATAAATGTTTTAAAACTGTTAGAAGTGTTATAAAACTGATTGTAAGATGCTAATTTGTAAAAGATTAGTTTTCATTTCTGAATACTCTGATCAAAAAAATATACAGAATGTTTTGGCATTTATACCTTTAGAAAGTGCTCCCTTAGTAAATTTACAAGGGGGCGGCGCGACGAGAAAGAGTGCCTTGGGCGTAACGCGTCGCGCCGTCCCTCATAACCCCGTGCTGGGTTCTGGCCTCAGCCGGGGTTCGGATGCTGAGTGTGAGCAGTTGGAGGTTTTAGTGCGGTTCAACTACCACATACCATCATACCACATACCATACGGGTTTCCTTCAACTAAAAAAAAAAAAAAGTAAATTTACAAGCTGTGTAACTTTTCCTTATTTACGAGGTATAAGAGGTATTTATGGTAGACGATAATATATTAGCTAGGACAGTGTACTATAGCTTAGGACTTAATAAATAACGGTTAGCAATTACTGGACTGTGTCTTGGTCATTTAAAAACATAGACTTCATTAAAAGATATCACGAAGTCTTTGTATAGTCTTATTTTCTAAGAATTGTAAACAAAACATATTTGAGGAAGCTCACGAATATCTTACATGTTGTAATGTTACAGTAAAAAATACAATTACAATTAACAAAATGCAATTAACAAAAACGATTTTTGTTTTATTAAGAATCTTTGATTTAATACGTATTGATGTTTTTCAATATCACGATCACACAAATAAAATATTGTTTTGTTTTGATTGACTTCCTTTTAAATCTTTTTAAATTGTTATTATTATTTATTTATTGTTTAATTTTTTTTTTCTTTTATTGTCATGTAGGCTGACGAGCCAACGGCCCACCTGATCGTAAGTGGTTACCGTCGCTCATGAACCTCTGCAATGTCAGGGGACACTGAGGGGTCGCTACCTACGACCTTACTTTAAGGACCCTCCTCTAGCCTCGTTTTTCTTTTTTTTTTATTGCAAAGTAGATAAACGAGCCTACGACCCACCTGATGGTAAGCGGAATAATAATCGTTTGAATAATTAATTACTAATGTTTTATATTTTTTGATTTTTTTATTGCGTGATAGATAAACGAGCCTACGGCCCACCTGATGGTAAGCGGTCACCGTCGCTCATGAACCTCTGCAATGCCAGGGCAATGAGGGGCTGTTATCTATCGCCTACCGATACAGGACTTTTCTCAACCCTCGTTTAAAGATTAAGTAAGATTGATTGATTAAGTAAGTGACATGCTGGTTGAAATTTTTTAGTACTGACATTTTTTTTTGCATGGTATAATAATATATTTAGCTTACGGCCCACCTAATGAACCTTTGCATTGCCAATTTAGTAAACTATGTATCTACCCTATTTAAAGTTCTTGTCTGGCCATTGATAGCTGTATTTCAAAAGCAAGTACGTTACTTACACTATTACTAAACGGGTTCTTACTACGATTATTTTTAATTGGTACCGGCAAACGAACGAGAAAGAGGGTAGACAGATTTGTCTGCTCTTAAATGACCTACCCGCAGTTCCTCAGTCTTCCCGTGATCATGGCGCTTGAACCAGTGCTAAAATATCGGGACCGCTCAATTAAAAATAATCGTGATAAGAACCCTTTTAGTAATAGTGTAAGTGATGTAGATAACCGCAAGTACGTTAATTTAAGAAAAAAAAACGTTTAAATATCGAATATAGTTCTCAGTTATTCAAATGTTTTCCCGAATAACGGTGTCAAATTTCAAATGATTGTCAAAGATTATCACGACAAGGTACCAGAAGGCTCCCCGCGGTGCGCCCACGATCTATTTCCGCAGCCTCTTAGACTATTATCCGTGGGTTGAGCACGATAAATCCTGAGCTTTGACTGTTAACGTAATGGAGAGTTTATGCTACAAAATACTTGGAATATCAAGAATATTAGAAAAAAAAGGTGGTTAATGCAGTATTTATTTTACGAAGCTGTAACGCTGTAACGAAACCCAATTTGCCAGACTTTCATTAGAGAAGTTCTAACAACAGGATGAGTTGGGTCATCTTTAAGTGATACATTCTTTTGTAGACGTCATTTTATCACAAAGCATAAATTTCTTATAAAAAATCGAAAAGAAGAAGAAATTTTGAAATTGGGTATTTATTTCATAATTAATTAATTATATCAATAACGAGAAGATAGTCAACTTGCCTGTATTAATACTATAAGGCGTTATTTCAAGCAAGTAACCGCTTACGATCATCGTGGGCCGTTAGCTCGTCTGCCTGCGTGGCAATAAAAAAAAATCGTTTCTTTTTTCCTTAAATGTCTTTACAATAAAATAACTCCGTACTTGCAAACCAGTACCATTTAGACACCATTAAACTTATCTTAAGTATGACAAAGATGCATCAATCACGAAACTTCGATTCCTGATTTAAACGATAAAGCTACAAATCAATCTAGATCCAGTTTTATTGCCTCAAGTGTCGAGAGGCGACCAACTGATAGAAACACGAATCCGCATAAACAAGGTACTCGTTTTCAATCAATCGGAACGGTCTCCTGTGATTTACGGTAATCTAACTCGACATCGGATTCAGTTTAACATCCCTGGTTAAGGTTACGGGAAACGGACATGAGTTTGTATGTGTTTTTGACTAGCAGATACCAGTTACAAAATTTGTCAAAGAAATAATATGAAGAGTAGATTATCTGCAGGTAAATGCTGAAGTTGAAATTGTAACAAAGAACGACAGAATCAGAGAATAATTAAAAGGAGATAAAGAGAGGTTAAATTCCGCCATTTTTTAATGAGGAGCTTGCAGGTATTACACATTATGAGGACATATTTGATCCTACAAAATGATTTGTAAAACAATTAAGTAAACTAAACAGAGGTCTCATCGGAATTTGAATCCTCAGCACATTAATCAGAATTATCGGCCACAGCAACATCAAAAAAACTACGTTGAAAGTTCACAATTCAACTCATAAATCAACATTTATTTATATAATCCTACGATCACTAATAAAATAAACTTAAGCTATCATCTAACAACTTTATACTCGAAGGTCACAACAAATATAAAGTATAAAGTATAAAAACATTTATATAATCGACGCCAATAATATTTCCATAGCCATAAGAGCTCGGGGCTCGATCAATCGTATTTTATTTACCCAAGTGAATGCTTTAATATTTACCCAAATACCACTCCGTCAACGTTTGCTGGGATTTCCCAGGGTTTTAAAATTGACGTACCTATTCGTCGTATAAAATTGAAGAGCAATACTCGTAGTATAGAGAAAATGAGAAACTATTAATTTAAAATATTATGTAATTTTTATTTAGTATTTTAAATAAGTATTTGATTTATGATACCTACTTCAGTATTCAGAAATTTTGCTCCTTCAGCTACATTAACTTTATATAAATAATAATATTTTAAACTTATTCAGACACTCGCGGTTTTCTATAATACTTTCATGCATTTTCAACTGGTTCTTACCACGACATTTAATAAATTGAGTTGTCTCGATATTTCAACGTTGTTGCAAACGTCTCTGCGGGTCGATTTAAGAGCAAACAAATCTGTCTACCCCCTTTCTCGTTCGCTTCTGTAAATATCGTGGT
Source organism: Trilocha varians (assembly GCA_030269945.2). Classification (NCBI taxonomy): domain Eukaryota; kingdom Metazoa; phylum Arthropoda; class Insecta; order Lepidoptera; family Bombycidae; genus Trilocha; species Trilocha varians. The sequence goes on along the minus strand of AP028264.1, from coordinate 4,939,923 downwards.
AAGAACCCGTTGAAAAAGCATCAAACTGATTTATAACCAACAAAAACTGAGACAGTCAAGAAAAATGAAACTATAAATCGAACCAAATAAGACATATTACGCGATCATTGTGCACTTTTTATCGAAGACAAAAATATGAAATGCATCCGCATACCGGTTCGCAATCACCGTCCGATTATGGTCATCCATACATGTACAGAATCTACTGTATTATTTATAAAGTTATTAATTTATACGAAAATGATTATGAAATTGTCGAGAAATTTCATTTTACAGTTACATATTTGGTCGGTTTTTATATTTTAGTAAGACTGGTACAGAGATTGTTTTGATTATCATAATATTAAATTGGATACTTTAACGTCTTTTGGTTCGTTTTATGAATTAATTCATCATAAAGATATAAGATAAGTGTGATGTAATATTTTTGATTAAATACCAGTGTTGAGAGTAATGGTTTTTGTGTATAAACGGCTTTATAAGCTTGGTATCTTTTACAATATTTTAACTTGAGTACAGAAAAGTATACTTTTTTAGTATTTGTTCTGCATTATTTTCATTAGATAATTGATCTACAATATTTTTTGTATTATGATTTAACGCAATACAACTTTGAAACAACTTCATATATCGATAGATACACACAAAACTGTCGTCAACACACACAGAATTTTAATAAAGATATCAGAGGACACCGATCGATATTTCGGAATTTTTCAATCGAAGTCATGTGCTTGAACTTTTAATGTTTTTTCTCACGATTCCATTCCGATACTTTTTGTATCGATTCTATAAGAAACGAGATAAGATCGAGAACTTTAAGAATGTTTATTTACGCTTCATTGTTAAAAGTATAAAGAAATAAAAATGCTTAAGATATTTGGTATCGATTATTTTAATCGATAGTGTGACACATTTTTAAGGTTTTTGGGTTGGTAGAAACTGTAAGATTAACCATTTATATGAAAAATACCGATGTGGTTTACAGTCATTTTAGTCAGTTAATCATTTTAGTCATTTATGAAAAAGTAATAGCTGATAATGAAACTTTCAAATAAAAAAAAAATGTGAGTATTTAAACCAACCTTGAGCTGGTCATTTATTAATACTTTTACGAAAACCACAAAAAAAGTTGTAAAGATTTTAACAGCGATAACCCATTATTCTACTAAATTACTACGTCTAGACGTTTTTGATGGAAAACAATGTAAATGAGGAATTTGTCATGATTTTTCTTTGAATCAGCGAATAGTATTTCGATTTATAATTCAAATGATGACGTCATGCATTCGGCGACCTGATGAATAATGGAAATTGTATAATTCGGGCATTTAACGGCGCCACACTCGATTTCCATTTTGATTTATACCATATTTATTTTGACTATAAAATATAAATTCTTGACATGTCATTACAACATATTGTTACGGATGAATTGTTAATCTTAATATATATAAATCTCGTGTCACAATGTTTGTCCTCAATGGACTCCTAAACCACTTAACCGATTATAATAAAATTTGCTCACTATATGCAGTTCGATCCAACTTGAGAGATAGGATATCTTAGATCAAGGTCTGATGATGGAGCTGGAAGGTGGCCACAGGAACTCCGTCAATAAGCAAGATAACCTCATCGTGTTTGGACTCTAATGAAGCGTCCTGATGAGTACTTTTAGCAAATTCCCGGGAACAATTCCTATGAGATGCAGACGAAGTTGCGCGGGGCAGCTAGTATATCATAAAAATATTAAGTATATTTTATTAAGTATATTTTATTAAGTATAAGAATACATTTATAGTTTTCTAGTGGCACTTCGATTTTTTTTTTCATTAAATTTTTCTTTGTGTGGTAATTAGTTTGAAGAACAACTCTACTAAGATGAAGATAACCTTTAAAATGGTTCTATGAGGTTAAAACTCATACCTTATTTTTCTATAACATCCAAATTTAACATGACATTGTATAAAAGGCAAACGAGCGTGCTGCCCATTTAATGGTAAATAGTTCTTGTTCCTCATGGACCATTCCAGACCAGGATTCACCATACAATAGTGTTCAAAACCTTAAATATTTTTAAAGTTCTTACTAATTTCCCCAGTGACATCATAGATTCAAGGTTCAAAATCGCGTGCGACACCCCACTTATAATTCACTTACAGTGGTTTTAGGTGAAAGCCTCATAGTCATGCCACAGTCCCCGAGGTGACATAACACTCACAAATCGAAATCATAACACTTCTGTTTACCTTGGTTTCCTTAACCTTGAAAACCAAATTGGTTGGTTAATGTGGTTGCGTTAGCGACAAAAAGTAATGAGCGAAAAAGCTGTGGTTAATATATTCTTTTATCTAATAATCAGTTTTTTGGTTGGTGTTAATTTTGTGTTTGAAATTCAATATTTATTGTAACTAATGATATGTCAACAGTAGTATAAAAACACTCATGTTTTTATGTGTTGTGTGTATAAGGCCTTCTGTACATTTTTTAAGTAGAAGAAAATCAGAGTTCCACGCTCACGCAAGTGGCGTATATATCAGTTGAACCGTACCTACTAAAACTTAATAGAGCTTGCTACTTAGAAAACAGTTCTGTTTGTCATGGTTGTTTTACACGTGATAATGCAAAGTTAGGACACTCCACTACTTCATATAATATACTAATATACTCTGGTAACTTTATACTACAGAAAACAATGTCACATATAAACATACCATGGCCTGGAGTGAAAAAAAAATCAAAATCAATTTCCTTTTTTTTTTTGCAAACTTTTTCAGAGATGTTTGACTCCAAATGGTTTCAAACGACTTTTGTGTCAGTTAGAAGTGTGTTTATGTGAGACCATTAGAACGATTTGTATAAAAATGTATTCTGTACAGTTACACTACCGATAAACTACATAAATATTTAAAAAAATAACTACACATCAGAGCTAACATGCGAACAAAATGACTCAACTTTTGCACGTAATCAATATAATATTAAATGCACTATTCAAATACTCAAGGACATTTGACACGTGAGTCACGTGACCCGCTAACATTGGACACTCAATGGAAAAGTCAATAACTGAATGGTATTTCAATGGTTTTTATGTAATAGTAGAAAAACTAAACTGATTTCACTCGACTGAACACTTCGTCGTTTTCAATTAATTGTGTTATAATGTTGCTTAACTGATTATAGATATTGCGTAGATCGAGTTAACAGTAAAAAACAAACCAAATAATAAATTTGTTATTTCATAATATAGAAAAAAAAATAACAACCTACTTTACAGAATCTTTTAAGTTTTTTTGTTACATTAGCGAGAGAAAATCTATCACGCCGATATCATTTAAATGGGATAAAGTAAAGCGAAAGATGCTCCAAAATTTTGGTTTAGAAATTTGTTATGTGGTATTTCAATGTATTTTTTAAGATACATGTATATCAATCATTTTAGCACTTACTCATATTAAAATGTATAACTTAAAAAAATTATCTCAAATATTAAATTAAAATCACAAAACAATCTCTTAACAAACATTCAATTCACTTTGACAAATTATTCCTCGAATTCTCCTTCAACTTTCCGTATCGACAAGAGCTTGTTATCATCAAGCGAAATCTCGAAATCGGGGTTAGAACAAGCCACTTGAATTTCTTTAATGAGTCACTGTGGACTAACGATTTTCCGTCACCAAAACAATTGGATATGAATAATAGAGAGCACGTAAAGTACGACCTAAATAAGTATTTCTTTGACCGTGGACTTTGGGAAATAAATGTATTTGTAGTTTTTTTTTCATTTTTTTTTTCACTTGTAGTACTTTCAAATCGAGTAGGATAGCTTTTTGGGCCGCTAATGGATGTCACTTGATAAATGGTTTCTGCTGAAAATCAGCGCTATTAGTAAATACCTACAGTATGAACTAATAGCTTATGCTGAGCTGAAACCTTTTCTCATTTACATGTTGTTTATGTTCAATGTTCATAAAAAATGTATTTCATATTTAATTTAGGTCCATGTTAATTATTTATATACATAATATTTACGAACTTGTGTCCTCTGTGTGTACGTGGTGAATAAATACTTTTTCTTTCTTTCTTTCTATTTTACAAAATTATATAAATGATCTATGACTGAGTTAAATTGAAAAACAAATTCTAATTTTAACTAGGGTAGTTCTGTATTTTAATTTATTGCTTCGTTTAGAGATTAGGATAACAAACGAAATAAATAATAGCAATTTTCATCATATCTTAATCGTAAGATACTAAAAGCATCTAATTTCTGATCAATAAACTAGAAATTTCTAGAACTATATAACAAAAAGCAAAAGTATATCCACAAATACAGACGGGTACATGAGTAACGACAACTCCTTACAATCAGGTGGCAAAAAAAATATGGTTCTACAAATTAAAAAATCCTAATAGTATTATAGCTGTGCAATACGAGAAAAGTATACCTACTATAAAAGGTCACAAACAAAAAAATAATGAATGGAACATCCCTAGCCAAATCTACCTGTGGACATCCATAAAAACAGCAAAAAATTAGAGCAAGGGGACCGACTACAATCGAATTATTAATCTTTATTGTGTCAAATCACGTAGTAGTTCGTAGTCAGAAAAAACTGGAGCAAGAAAAACGTGTTATGTTAATATAACTGTGTCGTAATGCCATAAGTATTATTAGATTTAAATATCCACGTTCCAAGCATTCAATGTTAGACATTCAAAAATAATTAAGAGTCAAAAGGATATAAATTTTTTCACGACTATAGATAACAACACTCACTAAGATTAAATTCATAAAGTTGAACGTCTGTAGAATGAACTAGAACTTATTCTGATCGAAAGAATTGACCGATGGTTTTTTTATTGTACAGATAAACCAGTTAACAGCCCACCTGATGGTTAATGGTTACCATCACTCATGAGCCTCTGCAATGCCATTACATTGAGGGGTCATCATCTACTTACACAGGACTTTTCTTTAACCACGTTTAAAGGATATGTCATAGTGCTCCGGTAATACCTTGGACGGGAGTCTATTTCAAATCGGAATGATACGGAGCAAAAAAGATCTTTTGACGCGGACTATTGATGACCGCAGCGGTTCCAAGTAAAAGCGATGAACTGTAGCGTGTTGTGTGATTAATCAGGTAATTATTTTAGTTCGTTATGATATAATTTAATCACAAATTATATATAGATTTTTCGAATTGCTTTGATGAGGTGTATCCATGCAATTTCATTTATTACTTTTGAAGTATAGCACCAGTAATCAATTGTAAATTACTTTATTCAAATTTTACAACAATTGTGCAAACAGATTCGACGACTTCATATTATCAAGTTTTGAAAGAAATATTGCAATGTAATTTTTCAAGGTTTGAATTTAAAAGAAGGTCAGTGCAATGATAAATAATATTTTAGAAATATAAAGCTATTCTCCCGGCTTGGAACAGTTGCAATGTCCAGCCATGTCAAAATATAAATATTTAGAAGGTTCTCTTTTTTTGGAACGAAGTTCCTTATCGCGCGGTATCGAAAGGGGGCTAGACGGAAATTCTTATGAAAAAGTTGGCACGACACTTTTTATAGATGACTAGCTGGCCCACACAACTTCGTCTGCGTCACATAAGGAAATTTTCTCACCGTTTAAACCTTCCCTGAACTTCTACGAATATTTCAAGATTAAAATAAGCCAAATCGGTTCAGTCGTTCTCGAGTTTTAGCGAGACTAACGAACAGCAATTCATTTTTATATATAAGAGATTATCGCTAGATGGCGCTGTAATTAAAATATTTTAAAACAATTCCTTATTTTGTTTTATACGATTAATGCTAGATGGCGCTGTGTTTAAAATATTTGAAAATCAAAAACCAAAGAAAAATATTACAATTCCCTCACTAATTAATCGAAAGGAACTTCGTTCCATCCGGGTGTCCCTTGACACCTCTCAAGTTTTTTTTTCATATCTAACATAAGACATGTGCCTGGATAACAATAAAATGATTTATAAAGTTATAAAAACTCATTTATTTAACACATCAGTGATTCTAAAACCTGTTATCTCATATTTTGAGTAAAAACTTTCAAAGTAACGACGTAAAAAGAAATAAAATGGGAACCTTTTGAAACGTTACTTAGAGAGTTCTAAGTGGTAATGGATGAATGGGCCAGCGTGAGTTCTTTATGAAATGATCCGTAAATTAAACTTATTTTTATTACAAGAATACTTTTTAGTCTTATTGTATGTTTTATTACTTGTAGTAAAGGGCCAACGTATAAATGTTAGATAAAAGTGTTTTTTAAGATAGAAATAGCTTTGATAGTGAAACCTAGATTGGCCATCACTAGTAACAGTGTGAATCAATTTTATCCTATATTCTTCACGTACTGAGGTTTCCTTGTACGGGTTACAGATCCATAGAGTATAGTATAAACAAAGATCTTAATATATATATTTCTTGTGTACGTGTGTATGTGACTGAACTCCTCCTAAACGACTGGACCGATTTTGATGAAATTTTTTGTGTGTGTTCGTGGAGATTCGAGAATGGTTTAGATTCATAACCGGGATTTTTTTTTTGACGCAGACGAAGTTGCGCCAGGCAGTTAGTAATTATATAAAAATCTAGATCGAACTATCACAGATACTTCTAATGTGCTGTGGAAATCGTCTTTTTTCTAAATTGGAAATTTCTAATTATAATATTAAAGGTACAAAAAACAGTCTACATTTATTCATAAACTTTGATACTATCGTTATTAGTATTATGAAATGTAATATCTAACTAAACAATGACATGCAAAAATTTCTAAAGCTCTTGCACAAGTTCGTGCTTATCTTGGTTATATCTGTTCAGAACCAGCAGGTTATTGACAGCTCTGATCCAGGCACTGACAACTAGTTTTATTTTAATATTTTGTGCATTTCTGACACTTATTTTAGAACACTCTATCCTTGTTCATGAGAGACGAAATAGCCCTTGAAATTGAGTGATGCGACGAAATTCCCATTATCATCAATACCTCTAGAAGTTCACTTTTTGGTCTTATTATAACGTTCTTTAATGAAATGAAATGAAATACTTTATTTTCAACATTGATGACGTACTCATTCTTGTTGACGTCAAAAGTTAAAAGCTACCACCAGTTCGGACACAAAAAAATAAAAATTGTAGTCACCGTCCTGAGAAGAACTGGCAAGAAACTGGGCGGGCATATCTTTTTTCTTTTATGAGCATATATATTTTTTTAAAGTATTTTAACAGTATTTTACAATTTTACATTAAATATAAAAAAATAAATAAAATAAAAAAATCGATTATGTTAATGAAATGACCTTGCCGTTAAATCATAGTAGTCAAAAATTTATTCGGGCTGTTCACTAGTTACTAATAAAAACAATTGACAGTCACTAAATGTATAATCCTTGTTATAAAATACGACGATTAACAGTTTGAACACGACTTCTATTATTTTACTTTGTTCTAAGCTAAAAATATCCTCCACATAATTAACTACTAAATCTTATTCAATATTCAAAGAACAAATCAATTACTACTGAACACGCCTAAACAGTACTCCTGACAATACTAATAACTAAATTCTAAACAATATAGGGTATTATTTCAGTGAACGACAACGGCAACTCGTTAAGGAAACGGTCTACAGACGGTGCACTAATGGTGTGTCGTGCTGCCAATTTGAGAGCCTTAAGCCTATCAAAGCGTATCCAATGTGAACGCATCTAAGTATAGCTTTGTTTGTTAATACTTTGTTTCATTGTAAAACATTTTTTGATGCCTTATATCTGAAGTAACTGAAATATTTTTTATACAGATATTGAAACAGTGGCAAATTTGAGAGCCTTAAGTCTATGAAAGAGTATACACTGCGAACGCATCTAAGTATAGTTTCGTTGTTTGTGTATGCTTTGTTTCAAACATCATATTTTGTTGCTTTCCTGTTCGCAAATATTTGAGTAGTAAAATAGTAATTAATTATGATATACATTTTCATGGGCATTAATCTAAAATAATTTTCTTAAATTTGAAAAGAACCGATATGCATTATTATTATTTACTTTTTTATTTTTGTGTTAATCTTAATTATCTTCATAAAAAGTGCTAATCGTTGACAGAAATCGCAGATAACGATAAAAGCGCCGTGACACGCAGCAGTGTGACACTTAACATCTTTATAATTTCACTATCATGTTTGCTGTGTAAATTATTTTTTTATAGAAAAGCCAACCTAATAAGCTCGACCATTATAGAATACTAAAGTTATAATTAAACTTACCTCAAGGCTCTGTATACTATGAATCAATAAATTAAATATTCAAAACAATTCAAAAGTTTTAAAAATAGTAAGATTTGATTTATTCGAACGCGTATTCCTCTAATTTGAAATACATTATTTAACATAATCTATTTTGTCTACCTCCATATTATTAATAATGTTATGCATCTACACAATCACAGTAAAAGTAAAAAAAAACTCAAAACATGCATCTAAAGAAAGCTCTTATCAGTATATCAAGCTTTTGTTTACATAATAAGGATAAGAAGATAAGGCATGCGCAATACGACCTTCAAATAAACAAACTAAAAGACGTAAGTCAAACAAAGTTCAAAAAAACATACACCCTTTTATTATTCTTCTTATAAAAAGACTAAGACTAAAGACTATTATAAAACAATAAAAACTTACATGAAAAATGCTGTAAAAACAAACTTATTCACTGATAACACGCCACAATACATCCAGTTATGAAAGTTATGCAACAGAGGGCGCCTGCAGACTCCCCCTCACCCTTCCTTGGACCCTTAAAGTACACAACACGGTTCTACACTCGTTTATAATAATGTTATAGCGCGGAACGTAATGCGCGTCCGTCGTAGGACTGCGGCCATGCGGTACTAAAGGCAAGCTTGAAGCTACAGGCAGAACCGGCCATACTTCGGTCACTTTACCAGTTACCATACACAATAGTGTGCAATTTAGTCGGGGCAGATACGACTTTTTAACGAATATTTTGTAGAAAAAAAATACAATTTAATATTAAACTTATTTTACTTCTTATTTTAGTGTATTTAAATGTTTAAGTCACGTGTAGTTTTTATTTTCATTTGTATGCATTGTAGACATTACATACTTACACACAACCTTATTGCACGTTTTATCACTTACGCCTTTTTGTAGAACTTGTACTGAAAACCTTAGAGTGGTTTTACATTTATTTTTTCGTTTAAGAAATTTTATTTTGTGTTTTCTTAATTAACTTAAAGTAGCTATTGAAGTAATTGATTACGCTTTTGAACATTTTTTAGTACAAAACATATATACGAGTCTCCGGCTCATTTGATCGTAAGTGGTATACAACAAAAACTTCCAATTATTTTATCCTTTCTATTATAAAATCAATATTTAGATATAATTTCCTGTTTCATTGAATGAGAGAGTACAGTTAATATTTGTATCACAAAATACATTGACCCAGACATAATTTTACTGCTACATCAACGCTCGGTTTTTCAGTATAACAAAGGATGTAAAAAGTTAATTTTAAAATTTCCAAGAATCTCTTTTACTTCAAAGTCAAAAGAAACTCAGAATAACACATATCGATCGGTGTTAGGTTCCTTTAAATGTTTTCTGCAACTAAAGTAATAAATTGCGTGATGTGTGGGGGTGAACCCTTCGCCATAGCTTGCATGTAATTACCCTCAGAAGTTTCCTGCTATTCGGGGCCAAAGCGTGACTTAAAATCGACCCTCTACCAAAAAGATCATTACAGAAACCATAAAAATAATGGAATGTACTGATTTAGAAGGCGGTCGTTCTTGACACGACGCGTATCGTGAGGTTTCTCACTCTTGAGCACTGACCACTGATGGCTTGTATCGTGGATCCTGCCTAAAGTGACTTGCTATTTTTATCTTAGTATATTTAAAGAAAAAAAAAACTTGAGTGGTGTCATGGGACACCCGAATAGAACGAAGTTCCTTTCGATTAAAAGATATCTTATAATTTTAAAGGAACGTGTTTTAAAAGATTTTGATCACAGCGCCATCTAGCAATAATCATCTAAAACAAAAATAAGGAACGTGTTTTAAAAGATTTTGATCACAGCGCCATCTAGCGATAATCATCTAGAACAAGAAAAGTGTCGTGACAACTAAAAAAGTGTCGTGACAACTTTTCGTAAGATTTTTTTCCGTCTAGCTCCCTTTCGATAACGCGCGAAAACATAAGATTTAAATATATAAATGTATCGCAAAACATTAAAATCCTATCGTTTAATAAAAGGCAATAAAGTAATTAAGTAAAACACTAATATGTTCATCATTTATCATCCGAATACCATTAATACGTTCCGTATAAAAAATAATAGCCGTGAAAATTATGCTAATGTATGCAAACTGGCTGTCAGTTTATAATAGCATTCTTATGAGCTGCTTTTCTTTGATTAAATCTTTGTTTTATTACAAACTGGTTGACCCGTGATATTTCGTCTGCGTCGTATAAAACATTTAACTTTATCTCGTTGTCGTTATTGTTTTGTTTTTCTAAAGCAAATCTACTAAATGAATAGATTTCTCATTTGATCATTTAATTGATATAAAAATTTATTCTTTTTTACCTGAAAAAATATGAAGACTCAGCTTACTAGATCGTGTTGAAGAAATTATTTGTAACTATTATTATCTCACAATGCTGTACACACTAGCATATATGAACGACTAGTAGTCCGTCTCCTGCACTGTTCTCAAATCCACTTCAACACTACCAAAAATAATCATCAAAACCGGTGCTTTAATAACCCAAACACAGATGAAGATACAGAAAAGAGTTTGCGTTTAGTTTTTTTTAAAACAGAAAAAAGGTTCGTAATACCGACTCCAATGCCGGCCCGACAATGGTTAATCAAAAGCTCGTATCTCATTCTGTAGGACCTTGCTGGACGTAACGTTATTTCGATTTCATTTGCGTGTTCGTGCGCTAAGTTTTTTAACTCTTGTTGTGTTCGCCCACGGGTCATGCTTTCATTCTGCGATGCCTTTGTTATTCTAGAGAAATATTGCTAGGAGTTTACGTTTGTATTATTGTTTAATATGGACGTATCTTTGTTTTTTGAGTATTTTAGAGTGTTGATTAAGTAAAAATATAGCTATTTTTTAGTAATTTAGAGTAATTGTCTAATTCATAAAACTATTGAGAAAGTTCCCGAAGTTAGTCACAATTATTGTCTCCATATTAATTTATTAATTGAATCATACAGTTTAAAAATTCTGTTTGAATGAGACATAGACAAAGTATATTTTTGTGATTACGCAATTTCGATTAACATTAATTTCTAAATCCGTCTTAAGCCAATTTCGTTTCAAAAAGTCGCAAACTAAAACTAGTAATACACCCCGAGGGAACGCCGTCGTACGATAGATAATAATTCTAAAATGATGAATGACGGACGTAAATCTTGTCCGTTGTTTACTGTTGATTATCACCTTCGATTCCATTTTGGTTATTAAACTGGAAGTGTTCGTTTAAGGGCCTTTATCTCGGACGTATTTTAAAATGCCCACGTCATCACTCATTGTGCCCGTTAGATTTTTTTACTCTAGTAAACACGAGGACTCAGGAGTGGATCAATTTTGTTTTTTGTTAAAAAAAGTAATTACTAGTCACGAATCTGGTGGGCAGTGATGCGGGTGCGAGATTAATTGAATTCTTAGGTGTGAAGAGATGGAACGGTGAGGATAGGTGTGAGTACATTTCGAATGTAGTTGCTTTAAGTCATGAGAGATAATTAAAATTATTATATAAGGAAGCCAAGTAAATTTAGTAAATAAGTGTTGGTAATGAACTGATTTTAAAGATTAGGTAGATTTTAAAATTGATTGGCTTTTTGTGTAGGTACGTTTTAAAATGATGAAACTTTGGAATCAAAGTAGCTAGTATCCTAGTAATTTTGTTATATGTAAAAACAAAAGATTATTACATCGTTATCGCGTTAATAAATTTCATGTTGTGTTGTTTTCATTTGAACTTTGTGTAGGATGTGTAATTAGCTTAATTTGATCATAATTATGTTCATGATTGACAGCGTATTACATAAATGTCATGGACGCTGGGTCACTCGGTGAAGTGCCAAGAATTGTTAACTTAAATTTTGAAATTTCAAAAGAGAGAGAGAGAAATCGGTTACACTTAGAATGGAAAAAAGATATTTTCTTAATTTGACCCGATTTTAATGTTGTCTTTTTTTAAATATTATTTTAATTTTATGACTCTCAAAATTTTTATTTGCTTTAGTTACGTTTTTTTTTCAAATCTTCAGGTACTTCGGAACTGAATGATGGACTTATAACTAAGATTAAGAATTTTCTTGCATTTTTCATTGAGTTGAAAAACTCTTCTGTTTTACACCACACTATGATGGAACACACTAAAAGGCTAGTCATCTCAACGCCGACGCATCTCTCTACGTCATAAAACACGATTTTTATTACACAAGATACATTATGTCTCTACATAATTACAAAGCAATAATATTAAAACCGATGTTATTAAGACGTTTACAATCATATTAATCTAATCTTAATCTTTTCCACTAAAAATACCTAATTATTTTAGTTTCAGCTAAAATCGATTTGATTCATTGGTACTCGTTATTAACACTCAATAAGAATTAAAGATAATTGTAATTTAAATGAAAATTGCTTTGATTATGAAGATGGTTTTATCACTCAATGAGTTTCTCGCGTATTTGCATTACAGTAGGAAAGTTATTACTTTTACTGTAAAATACTTCGCAGAACATTAGATATACTTCTGATTAAATGTTATTCTAAGAAATTCTATCTACATTTTGGAGAAGCTAAAAAGTAATTTCAATTTACCACTACACTAGTAAAACTAAAATTTGGTATTGCATTACATGTATTCTAAATAACAAGATTAAAATTCTCACCAAATTCACCAACACAAAGGTGGGTGTATATTCACCAACACAAACCATGATATCCCCTTTAATTAATTATAGAAATTGTAGGTGTTATATTATAATAATTATAAGCGAAATTACACTTCAAGTTTTCTACAACATAAATATGAGTGTCGTGACATTGGACATACAGAAAAGATAGAGCAAGTATAGGACCGCTCCTGAAATCAAGGGATTTACGTCTACATCTAGTATTAAATTTATTCAGACACTCGCGGTTTTCTATAATACTTTCATGCATTTTCAACGGGTTCTTACCACGATATTTAATTAATTGAGTTGTCTCGATATTTCAACGTTGTTGCAAACGTCATGATCACGAGAAGACTGCATACTGCGGGTCGATTTAAGAGCAAACATATCTGTCTATTCTCTTTCTTGTTCGCTTTTGGGTGGTACCACTGGAACTCGAACTCACATCACGACACACCACACTCACTGTATCTACAAGACTCTCTGAGCATGAACCCTATGAAAGTATTACATCTAGTATTTTTGTTTTTTTTTGTCATGTAGGCAGATGATTCACATTGCACTGACCATTCCCATTGAATGGGATATGGTTGAGCTAAAGTATGTAGGCAGATGATTCTACGGACTACCTAACCATAAGTGGTTACCATCGCTCATGAACCTCTGCAATGTCAAGACACTGCTAGGCCATTACCTACGACCTTTAAGGACTTTTTACTCGCACAATTACTATAATATATTTGAAATACCAAAAGAACACTACAAATTCCTCTTAAATTATTTACAGAAATTGCATTAGCTCTGGTGAAAAGTTTTCAAAAGATCTCTTACGGATTTAATGGTTAACTCGCTGTAACCACGATGTCTCGTCAAGCAGTGTTAATGCAAAAACGGTAGAGCGATTACTTTAAAGCCGTGAATAATCGGATGCCACGGAAGAGATGAAGGATTATCTTTGTACTTTATATCTGTGTCAAAATTAGAATTTAATAGATACTTGTGATTGTATGTAGTATACTTCAAAAAATCTTTATATTCATGGGTACCTACTTTTTGTTACTGCCTTAATATAGTGTAGGATTATCTGTACTCAACAGAAGGAATAACTTAAAGGAACCTTTACACAAAATGGAAAGCTCGTCAACATTTCTAAATATATTTTGTTATAGGACTATACCATAGGACTATTTACCAACAGTTGCTAGCAGGGATAGCTAATTAAAAATGAAAATTGGATTTTCTTACCATAAAAAGCAGCCTATAAATTCTGTTATAATAGCTATTTATTATAGGCTTTATTTTTTATCATTAAAAATAAATGATAGTTTGAAAAGTCTCTTTTAGGTATATTACAATAACATAGCCGTATCTCAAATAGCTTTAACAAATCAACCACACACAGTTGAGTTATGAAAATATTTCTTTTTAATTTTGTCATATTATTATATTGTCACGCGATATACATCTGCGTGCAAAATATCAGATCAATCGGGAACCGGAAAGTTCGTCAAATTTATCTTACAAGATTCCACCCGAATTTACTTACATAGTTAAGTACTTAGTTACAAGTCTATCTAAAGCTTATAAAAAAGTTCAAATCTACAAGAATCTTACATCACTACGATCTCCAGTCTACATATAGAATCGTTGGTAGCAATTCACACTCAGTTACCGGGAACGAATGCATGCGAGCCAAATGTCAGAGTCAATATCGTGATAGGAAAGCGTGAACTAACCGGGACGTTGTGGAATTACTACTCAAATGCAAAACGAAGAATCAAGTATTCAATCAAATTTAATAGGATCTTATCTGAAGTATATTTGAATGGTTATAGTTCTGTTCATTGAACTTTTTATTTCGCTGGCTTAGTCATCCAAAGTTGATCTTCGAATGGAGCTCACATCACTTATCTTGGTCTTATACGAAATCGCGCCAGGCGTGAATAGTATGTGTGTTTATCTAAAAACACTATAACGACTTAGTGCATTAATCGAATGAAAATTGTGTAAAATAGAATAATCTCTTTTCTTAATCTCATCCTATCGTTCTAGATTCATAAAAGTAATCTTTTTACAAAATTTCAGAAAACAACCACTTCAAATACACACTTCAAATGCAAATACAATAAAATCATCAAACCCTAAGTTATCAGACTATCATTGAAATATATATTTTAAAATAAAAAATAATCATCAAAACCGGTCCATAAAAGTTCAAATTCACAAACCTTTTTGACGTTAAAAGGATAACAGGTCAAATGAAGTCACAGGACTATAGTTTCCCACGAGTCCATAAACAGGGACTCGGTTTTATTATAGTTATACTCGATTGGCTATCGGTGAACTCACGATATCGAAGATTTATCGGAACCCACATAGATACAGCCGTAAAACTATATGTTAGAAGCCATGGGTCCATTTGAGTCTATTGATTTTATGAGAAATCGTAAAATACTTGTCTATTAAATATGAGAAATAAAATTTTATTAAAGCATGTTGGATAAAATTAGTTTAAAATGCTTCCTGTAGAAAGTGCAAATCACTTATTAGAAGCTAGTAAAAAAGTTACCAAAGTATATAATTTACTATGAAAGAGAGATAATTCTTATTATCTTCGTTCTTCATGGTTAAAGGTAAACAAATACCATGAAATATGTTTTTTTTTATAAATATAAATTATGTATATATTTTACTATGAAAGAGATAACTCTTATTATCTTCGTTCTTCATGGTTAATGGTAAACAAAATACCATCAAGAAACGTATTTTTGTTTTAGTGAAAACATGCAGAACACATATTCACAAAATATTTTGTGTTATAAAATAAATTATATCAAACGTACATAAATCGTAGTATACTTAAACCCACTTTAGAGTTTGAAATTGGTTTTTAACAAAACAAGTCCCGCTCTCAAATGTCTATGGAGATTCGGGTCCGAACAATAAATGTAATGTGCCCTTACGGGTTCGAACCGTATTTTACGTTTCCAATGTGAATACTATGAGTTTTTATCACATTTTAACATTTAGATTTAAATTTTATGACTATCTAATAGCAAGCATCCTTGTAAGGACTATGGCATTGAAATAAAGCGCTGTGTCGCTTTAACGCTTAGTTTGAAACGCTTTTAGTGTATAAGATAGAAATATGTTGAATAGATGTTAATATTTATGGTCAAAATTGCGCTAATTATTTGTATTGAACTTTTTCTACTTAGTCGTTTCCTCATGACTGAGGGTCGGTTTGTCATCCATTCGCCGGATCAGTCTCGCCCAGTTTTGACGACCTACCTGTCTTCCTGATCGCTCCTGTGATGTATAGAATAGTCATAAAAGAGTACAGTGATTGGATTGAGTACATTTTTCATTTGAATGTTGAGTGAAAATTACAATGCGGTCTTATCTATAAATAAGTTGTAGCTGCCGCTGAACTGTATTGAACTTTTGAACCGTTTAGGGCACTGGACACACACTAGGACTTAAAGTAACAGCGTACACCAAAAAATAAACGATCAAAGTAGGCAAAATTTTAGCTTTAAAAATCCGTATTTTATATCTTCGCATTCACCAATAAGTAGAAAAAACTATGCTTTATTCAAGCGATCACCGCTGTACGACTTTTGTACACATTATCCCAACTTTTTGGATGTCTGAAGCGAAGTGGAATCCATTAAGATAGGTCAAACGATACGGCTCGGAATTCTACTCCGCTCACACGCTAATGGTGTCTTATTGTTTAAGAAAATGGAAGTAAATGTCTGAAACGATGCTTCATTGGTATAAAAAGGTGTTTATGGATCACGTTTGATGTTATTTAATAAAAGATTTGATATCTATACCTTCACTTTTAAAATGTGCGTTATTTTATCTCGTTCTTGCTGGGACTTAAGTAAGGTATTGTTAACAATGTCGTTGTCAAAAACCAACATTTTTCTTAAATGCCAAAGCTACTATAAATGATAAACTCTTTAAATTATTATTCGGATATAGATATATTATTATTCTTCAGATACCTAATACTTTGCTTCATTCATCCTGAATTCACGAGGTTTCAAAGCAATTCTTGGCATTGAAATTACGTTTTGCATTATAGTCTTATCGTCAAGTAAAAAAAGGTTTTTTTTTTGTTTTAACAAATAAACTGGTCAGTACCGTTCATAAATCTACGATAGGTTTATTAGTTTTATTTTGAGGATTATTGCAAGAACACAAATAATGGCAACATTAGTGCTCTTTCTAAATCTTATGTAGTAAGTACACTATACAATAAACATCCTAGGTTGAAAATAAGCTAACTCAATACCCACATGGACCCTTTTTATAATTCACAGAGAATCTCTCTTGACATCTCTATTACATTAGCCCATCCCTACTTAAACCTTTTGCGCCCAATCCTTTCAATCACAATAAGCCACTTCACTATTCGAGTGAATAGTGTGAATATCAGAATGGGATATTTTAAGGTGTTTGCTTCCGATCTATTTGCATGTTTTTGACGTTAGCGAAAGAGGTAGTAAAGGACTTAGATGCGTCCCACTTGAGAGTACGAACCGACAGAAAAATATATTCGTCGTTTATCAATTGTCTGTACCAACCCATTACTGCCCACTCTTGGGCTCAGGTCTCCTCAGAAGAGGGATTGGGCATAGTCCACCACGCTTGCCCAGTGCGGATTGGGGACTTCACATATCTTCAAAGGATTTTTAGAACCCTTTTCCGACATGCAGGTTTCCTCACGATGTTTTTCTTCACCGTTTTTAGCCAGTAGTGTTGTGAAAAATTGCACATAAATCTTTTTCACATTTTAGATTTAGAGGTACAAGCCGGCCGGATTTGAACCCGCGACCTCCCGTTCGGAAGGACGCGCTTCGACCACTCGGTCACCACAATTGTAAATTGAAGTATTCATAACTATTGTATCGATTTATTACTGTCCACTGTTGGGCTCCGCTCTCCTCTGTAGAGAGTAACTAGCATAGTACACCATGATTGCCTGCAAGTTGAAACTTCACAACTTTAGGATAGAATTTGATTATCCTTTTTTTGGATAGGAGCTCAACTGAGTATAGGTTAGGAAGGGAAACTAACACGAAGGTTTCCTTACGATACTTTTCTTTCCATTTTCAGTCAGCGTAATATAATTTGTATATTAAGATTTAGTGGTTCAAAATTCCACATGGAAAGTAAACGGTCAAGCAAATTATTATCCAATAGGGGTAAATCAGAATAATGCAGGTTCGTGTAGAATCCTCTTCTTTCGTAAAATATCTCAAAAATCATACGTTCACATATCTTGTCTTGCACTTTTGACCTGTGTTTAAGAATGTTCCGGCTGGCGGTGTCTTTCAATGCAGGTTTGCCAAAACACGCGTTTTTTCCGCACGATTCCTTATCAAAATATCAAATCAGCGGAGTTCTTCAAAGACTACACACTAAAATTGACATAAACTTGGTTACCATGTTAAATAATACGAGTTGAACCATGTTTGCCTTAATTATACTATGTAGTTTGTTTGTTTGAACCATAGAATTATTACATCTGGAATCAACATCATGAACAACAGAATGAAGCCAATTTAAAGTGCACCGATCGCGCGTAACTACACGTTATTCTGGCGTTAGTGTACCGATGACACTCAATTCGTTTAAGACACTAATAAAATATTACATACACACAAGTTCTTTAAAATTTCACTTTGTTATTTCTGATGTAGAATCAAAATCCATACAATCGGTGCACTTTAAATTGGCTTCATTCTGTTGTTCATGATGATGATTCCAGATGTAATAATTCTATGGTTTGAACATACAAATATTAACTGTGTCGTGTTGAATAATTAAGCTGATGGTCACGGTATTAGTAACTGAAACACTGCTGATTTTGTACTCCATGGTGTCGCCCATAAAATAAAACCATTCAAAGAATAATTCTCACAATCTTTAATCAAATAATACTAGAAGATACTCAGTACAGAACGAAGCGAATTACTTCGATATTTCACAAGAAAAAGCACTTTATCGCATTACAATGCGGATCACATTAATTACAAAAAATACTGCTACACTGGATTTTGATTCCAACATGAAATTACGTTCGCAAAAAGAAAAGATTTTTTAAATTTTCGTGGTGTTTAGTTGATCCCATTATTCTCTAATTGTATATCCAGTTAAACTTCATCCAAGCCCACTAAAACCTAAAAGCTGTCTTTCATTTGATGAACATTGT
Source organism: Trilocha varians (assembly GCA_030269945.2). Taxonomy (NCBI): domain Eukaryota; kingdom Metazoa; phylum Arthropoda; class Insecta; order Lepidoptera; family Bombycidae; genus Trilocha; species Trilocha varians. The sequence continues at coordinate 4,920,711 of AP028264.1, read as the reverse complement.
TTTTTTATTTTTATTAATAATTCTACTTTATTTCTTTTTAATATTCAAATAATTTCTAATTAATTTTTTTTTTCTTTTAAACTAATACTGATGTTGTCCTGGAATAATATGATTAGTATATTATTAGGATTATAGAATGGCGTGTATACCTGTAATAGGTACTCCATATAAGACTCTTTGTTTTAATAATACTAATTATAATTGTGTATATATGTTTACTGTTGGTGTACCAAATAAATAAATAAATAAAACCCAATTTTAATACCATCCAAAGCTGACATTTATTTCGTGTTTAAATAGTTTTAAACCCACAAACTTCGACAAACACATTGTTTCCCATATCAAATTTCTTTGTCCTCTACAGTTTCACACTATCACCGCATTAAAATCTTAATAACACGAAAACTTTGTCAATAACCATTATTCGAAGCGAGGTACCGTTTCGATCGTTTACTGGCTTTGAAGCTTCGTTTACATTGTTTTCTTTTTGACCTACTTACAAAAGGAAGAGGTACTCAATTCGTCTATATTTTTTTTTATTATTTTTTTATATTTGTTCCTCGATAACTTTAGTTTGGGTCCGATTTGAATGATTCTTAGGTTTAGCTGAACTTAGGTCTATTTGTTTTTTTTTAAAGATCGAACAAGTACTTTTGGATTTGTGTTTAAAAATGTGTATTCTTAACGAACAAAATTTCACAATTTGTTATGCGTTTTTGCGTGTATTTCCTTTTTATATTAACCGATTTCGATGGTTCTTTTTTGTTAGAAAGCAAACAATTTGAGTATTATCTCATATAAATTTGATAAAGATTTGACTGATAGTTTTTGTGCTATGCTTGAGAAATGAAGTCGGTCGATTTCATTTTTGTTATAAAAATACAAGTAATATTTTTACAGAAAACTATAATGACTGATTTCCTTTTCTTAGAATAGCACTATTACTATTAGTCACATGTTTATGAAATTCATACCATATAAGAATGACATTTTACAAAATTATTTGCTTTCAAGAATAGAATCATCGAAATTTGTGTATCCGGATAAGAAAATATTCGAAACACGCACAGTAAATAATGGAATCCCGGAAATCTGGAAACTAACATAATGTTGCAAAAATAGTCGGACCTCACGACAACTATCACCTTTCATAATATTATGGAGCATGAATTATATACATAGATACAGTCTGTAGTTATAATAGAGGAAATTCAAACTGTACGTAATAAAAGGAACAAACAAGTTTATCCATTGTGTTATTAAAGTAATAGTGTATGTACTAGCAAAGCATTTCTATATTCCTAAAAACGAACAAAAATATGAAGTTTTTTTCGGATATTTGCCCACCTCTCACTCCCACCACTGTAACTCCTGTGTAGCCAGGATCTACAGCGGCGACCATCGTAATGACTCTGAGCAGTGAAGCCCAGCAAAACCCGAGGGAAAGCTAACTTGTCTTGGGCCCCGCAACGAATTTAATCAGAAGATAACAGAAGGAGTAGGAAAACATGAGTTTCGACTTCCCTTCTTGCAAAGCGGGAGACAATAAAATAAGATTGAAAAAGCATTACGCCAGAATTGAGAAAAGCACCACGGACATTGATTTTATTAAATTGATTGGACCTATGCGGTGAGCTGTTGTACTATTTTGGATGCCAATAGTAAAATGAAGTTTATTAAAATCTCTAAAATTTTACTGGTCGATGTAAACGCAGCATCAACTAAAGGTGCTATTACAATTTTATTCAAAAACGTAAATTACCACTTTTCAGAAAGTTTTAGTAGGCAATATAGATTACATAGTTTTTGTCTTTAAAATTTATTACCACTCAGGGTAGTAAAAGCTTCGAACTACATAATAAGATTGCCGTAATTTCGGTTTTGGATTTTTCATACCTAATAGTATTTTGAAGCAAAAATATCACTTGTCAAGAATTATTTATTCAATCTATAAAACATAATATTAATATTCATCTTCTAAGCAATCTGATAATTAGACAAACAATGAGATTTATAAATTAAAAAAATAATCTGTTAAAAAGTTTTTTTGAACGCTTATCAATAACTCCACTAACCAAAGTACTTAATTGATAAAACAAAAAAATAAATAAAACGTTGAACTCATAAAATTTGTACTCCCTAGCGTGTTCATGCATAAACCCATAGATTATTTTCGCTAGACTTAACTAGGTCTAAGCTAAGGTTTTCCGGAATACCCCGTGGTGTCCATTATAAATTACCATTCCTTACCGACAAAGTTGCCTATCCTGTAAATACTAGTCTACACGGCTACTGCCCTTGCCTTTTTAAAGCATTGTTCCGAACTGTACTACAAAACGCAACTGTAAAAAAACACATACAACAACTGATTTTAAGATATAGTGCCGAAGTATATTACAAAACGCAACAGCGACTGCACTGAAGTGAAACTCTATAGGGCAAAAAGTTTATTTTCCGTAATAAAAAAAAACTTGAGAGGTGTCAAGGGACACCCGGATGGAATAAAACAAAATAAGGAATGGTTTTAAAAGATTTTAATCACAGCGCCATCTAGCGATAATCATCTAAAACTAAATCTTCTTCATAAGAATTTCCGTCTAACCCCCTTTCAATAACGCGCGATAAGGAACTTCGTTCTAATAGCCCTTGTTACTCTCTGTTTTAATAAGTTATTTATCATTGACGGAACCGTGAAAGTAGGTCAGTTGTTTCAGAGGACACAAATCGATCAAACCAAATTGTCGTCAATAGATGGTGCTATTTGTATTTTTGCATTGCGCCACCGTCGTATAACTGCTTAAACATATTTTGAATTTTATGAAGTAAATTACATGCTAAATGAAAAATGGAAGCAGCTAACACACAATAAATTTAAGCAACCATCAGACCGTAGATGTCCACTGCTAGACATACACCTCAAAGCTTTTCAAATTGTCGCAATCTTCGAAAATAGATACTAACGCGATCACAGCAGTCATATTCGGAACAGAACCTTAAATAAGTCTGCGTCTCATTGCGTGACTCCCCACATTTGTAAACTATCCGTTTTGAGATAGCACGGACAACGGCCCAAGTTCTACGCCCATAATTTACCATAAATAAACACTTTACTGATTGCGACTATAGTATTACCTCGTGGGTCTGCAAAGGTCCTATATGTTTTGTGGCGTAAAGTTCAGTTTTGGGTTGAATCGACTTGAACCAAATGTCTAAAGACTGCATTCTGTGCCAAGAGATAATTACTTTAATTGATTTGAAATTAAAGTACTAAGTTTTTACTTCAGATAAATTCTAGTTCTCCATTGAATGAGATTTAGTAAGAATTGGCTAAGGTTCGTTGTAGGTCATTTATTTTGTCAAAACTCAGAAGTTACCATTTATCATCCAGTGTCTGCTTAAACGCTTACAAAAGTAGTAAAAATACTGTGTTGAAAAAAAATTGTTGAATTGAGATAACACATACACTAGAGATGTGTCCAACAAAATGACCTTAAGAATATAAAGCCTAAAGAATTTTATTAATGTCTGTATTCATTTATTTTCCCTTATTTTTTACATTATATTTAAAAAAAAAATTAAGAATGAAATAAAATTTAAAAATACAATATAAAAACAGAGGGTCACTGACGACGAGGTCCTCCTCCCGAGAGAGAGGAACCTCCTCACAATACGTGTCGTGTCAAGAACGACCGCCTTCTGAATCAAGCCCTTTATCCAGCCGGGGAGCGAAAGCTTCTCAAGATGACGGTCGAAGCTTTTCGCTATTAGACCGTGCACAGATACAACGATCGGAACAATGATGGTCGATTCAACACGCCACATGTCGGTCACCTCGTGGGCCAATTACTAATGTTATTTTTAGGTATAATTTTTATTCACTTCTATCTTATTCAAGGAAGAATATTTGCCTATTTATCTAAAACCAACATTATGACATACATAAGTTATTCCATTTAGTAAACAGTTTTACTTTAATTGAATAGTTGAGAAGTCTAATGGACCGTGTAATTATTTCTTCCATACAAACATTACCGAGAAAATATTTTAAAAGTAGGATATCACATAAGGTCACGATGTTGACACAAAAAGTTAATAGAATTTACGTTCAGTCGTGATATCAGAATAAATAGACACTTTATTTAATACATTCACATATTTTGAGGGTATACTGCCCAAACAGGTTGAAAGATTTTTCAAAACTATTGAGATCCATGCAAACCACCATCATTGAGGAAAATGAACTGCATGTGTTATTTTAACATCCCCTACACCATAACTACACAACACCACACAATAATATCAACTGATATGTTTATTGTAACAGTATAAAGTACATATAAAGAAACGTTGGTGAATTTTCCAAAATGGCCACTTACATATTATAATAACATTTACATAACGGGGAGTCGTGTGGGCGATTATGTTCATCCATTGCAATGATACTCCAACTGTTTCGGAACGCGGTGAAGTCGGTTGTACGTTTTTCCATCCGCGCTGAAAAGTGTCGTTGCCTCGTTGACAGTTGACAGCTCTCAACGCGCTAGTATTACCAACGTACATTCCGACCACACCCAAGTCAATGTTGCCCTGACGCTCCGATTTACAATCTCCTTTATACATATGAATACTTACATATGAATAATAATCAATCCAGCAAGTTTATAAAGAAAGAATAAAAACTTATTCTAGATAAAGTCATCTCTTATAACAAAACAATTCGCAATACCGAAAGTCGAGAACCTCTGCATTGTCGTATCATTACTTACCTTTTGTCCTACAATACTGGAAGAAAATTACAAGCATTCTCCATTTATCCTATTGTCTCTCCGAAGACAGGGTCAGATCCTCAAGAAAAGTCGTGGCTCATCCACTTAATGTTTATGCAATTGTTTCATATTTTTGAGCACAGTCCTATGACACTGGGTCAACGAAACGGCTTAACATCAACCAACAATACATAGGAAAACCTTCCTTATACAACAGATTTTAAGGGTGTTTATAGTATGTCGTGTTTCTGAAATGTGCTTTTGTAATCACGATCTGTCTTCACGTTGAATCTGGCTCGCCGTGGGCGGTGACTGGACACGCAATATGAAATGTACTTAGCGTGCTTGAGTTAGGGCTCTCTAGTTCCATAGGTGACACGAGGTATAACGGTACCTATATCATAATTCAATTTGAGAACATACAAACAATTTATCTCCCGTGGGAATGTTGCCACTGGTAATATTGTTGTCACTAGAATGCCATTGTGTAATAGAAATGTTTTCATTTTGATACACAGCTTTGTTAGCAACGACGCGGACGCCTGGTTAATCAAAATATTATTCAAAGTTATTTCTGTATTTGATATACATGGTATTCCTGAACTAAGTATCATGAAGTGTAAGTATCATCTTTAGTATCCTGCGCTGTCAAGGAAAAAAACTTTTATAACTACCCAGTTAAAATCTGAACTCCAAAATAAGTTTACCTAATCTACAGTAGAATACGAGTATAATTTTACATTTTCTAAAGTCTAAAAGTTACGATTCTCCAGCATCCATATTATGTATATATCTATTTTTATAATAAGAGCATAATTCACTCGAGGACCTCATTGCATTTTTAGAGTTTGGAAGACAACATTAACATCTTCAAACGCGAGTTGATGAGAGTCCTAAGATGTTAAGCGTTGGTAGCAGCCCAGCAGTGTCTCCTGACATTTCGGGGGCCCAAGAGCGGAGACTAATTGCCAGTTGCCTGCAGGGTAATTAAGAAAAATTCATAGCTGAGCACCGTGTTAATTATTAAACACCTCCAAGTGATAATTTTATGCAATTTTAAAACGCATTAGATTTTAGAAACAGTCCAGTTTATTACTCTAACTGTATCTCTTAGATCAGATTGCAACGACATTAATACATTTTCACTGTTTCTTTTCATTGGGACAATGGTCCGTTAAAATTAGTTTGTAGGGTCATTAGCCCGTTTTGTCATCTGATACGCGTTTATCAACGAATCAACGTAATACGATCTTTGCGTAGAATGTTCACTGACATAGATTTTGATAGTTTTATGGGCACGAGAGAACGATTTTTAATTACTTTTCGTGGAACGCCTTAAATTGGATATTAGACACTCTTAATTTAGATTAATATAGATAGAAAACTGCAGTTGTATACAGTGTTACTGTATGAAATAGATGCATTTAATCATAAGGACAGATGAGTTTTAAGCCCCATCGTAAAGTACTTTCATTATTTTCTTAATTAAATGTAATATTCCAAAATTATGTTTTAAGCTCATCACCTTGTAAACTTCGTATTAGTAAGTTAATAAGGCATTATGTAAAGGTTTGCACGACCAAATCAAACTGGAATGTAGAGTGGTCGCGTCACTGGATAGGTCAGATTTATGCCCTTAGGTGACGGCCCGATTGCTGGCAAAAAGCTCACAACGAATGTAAACATGATAGCCAAACGAGCCGGCTGATATTGAAATCTAGGGGAATATTATGAAGACTGCGACATTTCAAATTTAAATTTAATATAATGTATGGTGTCCTAAGTAGTACTAAATCTAAAAGCATCCATTTATGCAATAATTGAGTGTGAAAATTGCTTGAGTACCAGATAGTATACCATACTCAATTTAGAAACCTGAATTTTATAAGCAATAGATTTTAGTAGGTTGCATTCTAAAAAAAGATGAATGCTTTGCATTTTACGTTTCTGATGCTTTTTTTGTTACATTTTCATCCAATGTTATATTAATATGAATGTCCTCTATGTGCGTGTTAAATAAATGCTTTTTCTTTCTTTCTTTCAATTTAAGTGGTGAAAACTTTTATCGGAGACCAAGTGTCTCACTTTCGGTCGGTAAGCCAGGGGAATTAGTGAGTAAGCTAATCGTCATCTCTAATAACTGACAGCCGATATATATGTCTGGGAATGTGGGTAGCTTTTTTCTACGGATTGTGTGATTGTGTGTGTGCTTAGTGAATATAAACACAAGGACGCACACATGCACTCTCATGGACACAAATACACACACATACACACACATACACACACGTTACACATTGCATAATTTGTTTATAATATTTTGTTTGATTTATCTCATTGTACCCCTAAGGAAACAAAATGTAAATCCGTAATTGGCTAATTTTTTGTTTTATAATTTTAAGTTGAATTTCATTGTAATTGTAGCTGTGGATTTTTGTTTAATAAATAAAATCAATTGACTCCTAAAGTAGCCCTGTCAAATATTATTATAATTATGAAAGTTTTGATATATCGAAAGAACAAAGATAGAATTTGATCACAAGCTCACGCCTCACGTTCGTCAGTCAGCGTCGGCGCCGTCCTCAGCGACAACAAACAAACCTAATGCTATTGAAACGACAACGCACAACACCGTATTTGGTGCAGACTGTTTTACTTAGAAACTGTTCCGTAATGTACTGATTTTGCTGGTTTTCTACTTATAGTTTCTTCCTGCTGCGAGAGATAGTTTATCGAACCTATTAGCGATTGGATTACGTTTCATGTTTGTGCATGTCCTTAAATTGTCGAACGACTTGTCACGGGCTTGTCAATAGGTCCCTTTTATTACGATCGTTTCTTGTCAATTTATTAAAGAATCTAAATTGCATGTTGTTTTATAATATTGTCTTCTTTTTCTTTTTAGTCTACAGTGTTGATTATAGGAATGTAATGTTGATATTATATACAAGTCGTGGTGGCCGAATGGTCGAAGTGCTTCCTTCCGAACGGGAGGTCGTGGGTTCAAATCCGGCCGGCTTGTACCTCTAAATCTAAATGTGAAAAAAGATTTATGTGCAATTTTTCACAACACCACTGGCTAAAAACGGTAAAGGGAAACATCGTGAGGAAACCTGCATGTCGGAAAAGGGTTCTAAAAATCCTTTGAAAATATGTGAAGTCCCCAATCCGCACTGGGCAAGCGTGGTGGACCAAGCCTAATCCCTCTTCTGAGGAGACCTGAGCCCAACAGTGGGCAGTAATGGGTTGGTACAGATATATATATATATACAGTATCTAGTAAAATTATTAACACCCCTTAAGAAGATATTAATGTGAAAAGTTTGATAAAAAAATATTGTCATTTGATGAATGCCCGCTGCATTTCGTAATTACAATACCATGAAAACATTACTTCTATTAAAAATCGATCTCTTTTCAACTAAAGCTCCCAATATTTGATATTCAATTTAAATTTTAAACCGTTAAAGATCCCAACCTATCCATTATACTCGTCTATTTTTACTTTCTCACGGACAAAGGGTCTTGTTAATCCAAGAAAAGGACGTCATTAAAACGAGTTCTTAAGTAATGGATTCTCCGCATCATCGTCACTTTACCTGTCAAGCTTTCAAATAATAATATGCAAACGATTTTGATCTTTATAGCTTTGGTTGAAAGAGTTGTTTTGCTTGTTTGATCTTAGAGTAGTGATGCGAGTCGCTTTTGCACTGCATATCAACTATTCATATATGGATGGTATGTCGTCACTTTGTCTGTAAAATTTATTGTTGCAGTTGTTGAGAAAATTTTAGTAATTTTATAGGTGCTTCTTTACAAATAAGGCTGAGTTAAAGTCAATAAATTAAAGAGAAAAAATTAACTAACAAAACAATGCGCAACATTTGCTTGTGCGTGTATAAGAGCAAAGCGGTGCTGAGATGTTTCTAAATTGATAAAGTAGTTCAAGTACTTCTATAGAAATTCATGTAATTAATACTGGCAGTTTAAGGCAAGGCGATGTTAAGGCGAGTTGATCTTTAATACATAAGCATTATTTATTTTTATTTTCTTCTAACAGTTTCCAGTTACGTAGCAAAACACTTCATTCATACATAAAAATGTATCGAATGCCAATTATTTCGCTATCTAGTTCCGATAGAAATATTCTCAATATCTCACAAGAGCGTGAGAAATATGATCTCAGGAGGCGCGAGGTACGTCGTAAACGATTCCAGGTATCATGAATGAATTGTGATCTTATGGCTGATAGTACGAGCTACTTCTCATAACCTACAAAAACCTATATACCAAGTATCGGAGTAGATGGACTATAAATTATAAAACTATGAATTTTCAATGAGCAATAACTATAAATTTATGTTTTAAAGCAGCTTTTCTGTTAAGAATTTTTTCTCTTTGTTCCTTAGATTTATTAGATTATAGATTTTTTTAATAAGGACCCATTTGATTCTTACACCAATATGAGAGATTACTCCACAGTATTTTTTCTTCTAGAACGGTCACCAGCACGTTTCATAGGCTTTTCAGCATTCGATTATAGTATTTACTCTATTTTCAAATCACATTAATATTTTCTTTTCTGTTCATGTTTTTCAATTTCAATCACTAACTTAAAACTGAATTTTTATTTATTCCTTCTTCTTTCTTTCATAATATTATTGTGGTGTTGATACTCTTCTATAAACATTAATATTATGTAAGACTTTTTTCAAAATACCGAAAAAATCTGGCTTTATCAATTTTTACAAAATCATCTCTCTCCCGCTACATTGCATGCCATCTGTGCACAAGTAATCATTATGTAGTTCATGCTCGTTCTTACGTATGTTTGAACTCAAATGTACATATTCAAGACTGACTAGATCTAGAATTCGAGATAAAGTTAATAATACTTTATGAAATATAATGGTAATAGTTTGTGATGCCGTATAACTTGCCTTAAAGTATAAATTAATGTGTATACAGCTCACTTGTTGGTAAGTAGTTGGTAGTAGTTTGGACTTCTGTGTGAACAACTCAGTTTGTCTTATTAAAACGCATAATAACCATCGTCATCATCAAATTTTAAGCCCACTTGATCATAACTTTATTAACTCTTACCGGCAAATCCTACAAAGATTTTTTCAAACTTTACTTATTGATTTTTTTAAATTTACTTTACTGATCTTCGTACTACCAAAGTTCTTGATAATCTCTTTTATCCAGATTAAACTACGTAAAAAAACTACTCTACCTCCTTCATAGCTTTAAGCCTACTCAAAAGACCAACTGAAAGCGGCCTCATCTCAAAGCCAAAGGTCAGTACTATATAATGGTCAAAGGCTTTGGCGAATAAAGAGATCTAATTAAGAAGCCATAATAAAATATTCAATCTCCATGCATATTTGATGATATTTGACAACCATAGGCAGGTAGCTAGGGAGCCAAAATAAAGTTAAAATATAGAATTAAAATATCTCAATTTTCAGACAAGAAATACTTATCTTTCACACTTGCTCGACACTTATATTTAAAGGTATTAAAGTTAACTACTAAATTGTGGACCTAGAACAGAAAAGTAATAAAACTTAGAACAATAACCGAAACAATTACGATAGTCAGAAGCTATTCCTTTAAAATTTATGATAATATCATAATGACTTGAAAACTGATTAACAACAACACATAAACGTTTTATTATCTTCATAAACTGAAAGTTATTATAATTTAACAATATTTTAATTTAATTGAACAATGTAAATTGTAATAGATAGTTTAATAGATAATGGGTTTAAGTTTAGTTATGATATTTTAAATACGGTGGTAAACGGGAATATGATGAACCATAAACTTATAATCCTATAAATAGTGTAGTTCTATAAATGGTATTGTCTAATAAGAATTAAAAATAGCATTAATATAAAATATAAATAGATAGGATATTTTTACTTCTTATATACATAGTCAACAGGTCATTTGAAAATAAGTGAATACCACCACAGACAAACGGAAAACATTTAACTATTAAATGATAGGTCAACTTACAAAGTCACCAACAACAGAACTCTCTTCAAAACTCTATTGGAGAAAGACCACTTAAAGCATATGCTTTTTTTTTGTTTTAGTTGGAGGAAATCCGTAATTCTTGTAATATGTGGGAGTTGAACCTCACTAAAACCTCCAACCGCTCACACTCAGCGTCCGAACCCCGGCTGAGGCCAGAACCCAGCACGGGGTTATGCGGGGTGGCGCGACGCGTTACACACTGCGGCACACTTTCCCGTCGCGACACCCCCGGCTCTCTCGGTCGGCGGGCTTTCCGAAGCCCGATCCTAGCCGTTCTTCTTTTTTCGCTTCGCTACCCATTTAGATAGGGTCGGCGCAATATGTCTTCTCTCTCCACTCCTTTCTATCATTACATACATCATCAGTCACACCACACACCAACATATCTCGATGCTGAAAATAACAGCAGGAAATTATTATGTCAAAAACATGGATTTGTCAACGTTATTTTTCTTATTCTAATAGTAGTTGTTGACTGATATCTAAAAGTACAGAATTACTATGAAAGTATTAACATCGACTCCAAGGATTTTTTAACATAATTATCCAAGTATTTTTATGTTAAAATGACTCCTAATAACCCTATAATGTTCCTCTTACGCGTGTCTAAGGGATAATTTAAACTTCAAATTAACTTCGTGTAGTCTGATCTGAGAGGGTACTGAACACGTGAGCGAAATTGTTATATTTATTCATACGATAAGGAGTTTAAATACTAGTGTAATAAAGTAGAAATTGGTAGTATAGTTTCACAACGAATTTAAAGATTCAAAGTGTTGATTTTAGTTGCTTTTAATTACTTAAATATCATGGAATGATTTTTATTGAATTTAATATTATGTCGTCTTTAGTCCTTCATCTATACAGGATGGAATTTTATGTCCCTTTCTGGTTAAGTAAGTAGGTACTCTAAAAAGAAATTTAACATTTTTTTGTTGAAAACTAATCTTCCTTTATTTGGATAAGAAATAAAACTACTATGCAAAGATTTTTTTTAAAATACCCACACCCCATCCAAGTTTTGAACCTGCTAAAATTCTATTTGTAATACTTTCACACCTATCACAAAACAGTCAGAAAGTTTGTTTAAAATATATAAAATACATATAAAATCTAGAAGTATTTGATAACCTAATCCCACTCACAAATGCTTTCCATCTCAAAGTTATTACCATAAAGTAAAACGCCCAACATATAGTAAAAAAGATGAATGACCTAAAAAAGTAAAAGCTCCTCAGTTAACTGGCCGGCCTCACGACGAACCGATTTCGTGTTGTACTGGAGCAATTTCCTTATTGCAATGGGTTCCCAGAGGTCGTCAAGCCAGTACAGCCGAGACTGCGTTCACGCAAACTATTTCATGTTTTACGATATACTCCAATATAGTTGTATGTTTTTTAAGCGATGCTGAAGAAGAAAATAGTTTTTTGATACGACTTTTTACAAGGTTTAGTATTTAAAAATAAAACTAATATCTTTCAGAAGTTTTTGTCAAGTTTCTCTCTCATGACTAAACTATTTTATTATGTTAATCAACAAAACAAACATAAACAACTAAAATGGCTTTAAACTTTTTCAGTTACGTTTAATCTGCAATCACAAAAACATTTCTTTATATTAAAATTGTGAAAGAACACTCACATAAAAATGTAGAAAATGAAAAATATGAAAGGATCCCAGACGGATCAAATTCCATTAGTCATTATTTTGGTCTCAATTTTATCGTACTATCAACATAATCACATCAATAGGTCATACTTATACTGGTGCAACCAAAATATATTATTTTAAAATTCCAATTATTTTCAGAGATAGAACCTAATACAGGGTGGTTCTGTAACTTTGTCCCAGCCAAAGTGGGGTGAATGACCTGTTGAAATACAACTTAGCACCATTTTTATTTTTTGTATCGGTTAAACTTATTTTTCTAACATTGTATGAAAAATTTACGACTATATATTTTTTATCTAATTCCTAAAATATGGTTCTAAACTTTATTTCAATAGGTGATTCACCCCACTTCAGCTGGGACAAAGTTACAAATCCAGCCTGTAAATTGTATTATGGCCTACAAATTTTCATTATTCTAATATATTGTAGAATCTGTCGATATAATGCTTAGACACAGTAGCGAAGTACGGATGCCGATAGCTTCTGTTCATAAGCATTCGTTAATTACTAGTTAATTGCCTCGCTTAGTCGAGTCGGACTCTCGCTTTTGCACATCTCATCTGAAAACCATAGAGTAATTAATGTTGGCAGAGTGCAACTTCAGGGCTGGTAAAAATAAAAAAAAAATGATGTGATCATTTTTGGTGTACAAAGTAGTTTTGCTTGAAGAGTTTATGTTTTTACTAATTTTAATAGTAATTTTGTGTCTGAAATTTTATTTGATCCTGTTTAAGATAAAAGTAGTCTCAGCACTACTCAAAAAAAATTAACACTCATATATAATATCACTGTATCAAAGGAAAATTAAGTACATCGACAAAATTTACTTCTGTACGTTATCAGGAACGCTAAACTAGAATAGAAAAAAAAAACAGTTAAGCAGTTACTTTTGCAGTTTATCTTCATTAAATTAAACCAAAAAGTATCAATAAATTTTCAATAACGCGACAACCCTGACATCGATCACGTCACATGTAGTAATAGGCGTCAAGCTGTTGCAACTTCCCCATACATGGTGTATATCAACATAAAAGGCATTCGTCACACAAACAAAAGTCCTTTTAAAACCCTTTATGGACTATTAATTGAGGAGTTAAACAGACCATCCTTCTTTCTACTTGTAACTTATTTTCTAAAAGAAAAAGTGTTGTCAAGTTTTTACAAAGAAGCTTATCAATTTTGCATTCACGATGGCAATACTATTTTCAGATAGATTTTTCATAATAATATTTAAAGTAAATTATAGAAAATGTTACATTGTAAAGCTGAAGAATTGTTCTGTTGTTCACCAAAATTTAAGTTCGTTTTTGCAAAGTTTTTTTTTAATGACCGATACTCTTAATTAGATCAGGCGCGTATTACAAAATCAGAAATACCTAACTAAAATGGTGGTTTTCATTAAACATATTTCTTTCTTTCTTTCTTATGTGCATCTACTATACACTATAAATTATTTTAAGTGATAATAATGGTTTTTAATTTATTTTTATTTATATTTCAACAAGTTTTCAATAAATACAAACATAATCTTTAACATTCTAAAACCTTTTTCATTGTTCTTATTCACTAATTTCGAAAAACCAATAATTATATTTAGGCTCGGGTATTTTCCCACCTCTCACTCCCACCACTGTAACTCCTGTGTAGCCAGGATCCACAGCGGCGACCATCGTAAAGACTCTGAGCAGTGAAGTCCAGGAACCCGAGGGAAAGCTAACTTGGCTTGGGCCCCGCAACGAATTTAATCAGAAGATAATAAAGAAGGAGTAGGAAAACATGAGTTTCGAGAATTATATTTAGGCTATGAAATCGTAAGAAATTCAATCAAATATTTTTTTTTCAAGGTCTATTCTTTTTTACATTGCGAAACGCAATAGTTATTACTTGGTAGATATCAAATTAAATCCAAATATTACCAAACACAGATTATTGAATGAACTACCACTTCTAAAATTAAGAATACTTCACGGTGCTAGAATTAATAACAAATTTTCGCAACGTAACAAATCTTTGCTTAATTCGATTCTACGAGCATATATAACAGGAGAAGCACCACATACAATATAATAAACCAAATGTTTCGTTTGCTTTTGTACTAAGTATGATTTTTATTGAATGATAAAAAAGGGATTTAAAGTTTACTAGTAATATTATATTTGTTTTGTTTATTTCTAAGTAAACTTATTCGATTTTTTGTTATGTTAAAGGCAACGCTTACCGTGTTATATTCAGTGTACATTTGAGCAGTTAGGAATGGACTCCGACCTTGATCTTACCAAAGCGCTATGGCATCTTCTCTTTAAGCTAGGTTTTAGAAGAGTCCTGAGAGTAGGTGATGGAGAAAAAGTTCTTAAAAATGGCATTTGGTAGTTTTAAAGTTTTTCCAGTTTTTCCGGTCAACTGCAGAGAACCGAAAGCACGAACACCCATAAAATTTTAACGCATTTTTATCTTCTTTTTGTGACAGGAGGAAATCGCCGGACATCCACCCGCCTCGCAGGTCGGATATGTGGGAGTCGAACCGCACCTCCTGCCGTCCACGCTCAGCATCCGGACCCCGGCTAAGGACGGAACCCAGCACGAGAATGAACGAGATGACGAGACGCGTTACACGAACTTTTATCATAGAATTATCTCCCGTTGTTTACACTCTAAGATTCTATTATACAATAGTACGTGATCCAAACTACAAATTCAAGTGAACCGTGCAGGAAACACGACAAACGAAAACGCTGTTGCTTAATTTCACTTTAATTAGCTTAACCTATTTCATCGTTCACGTAGAATAATATTATTAGTGCCCTGACTCAACGAATGAAATTAAGCAGTAGACTATTTGGTTTGTGTATGTGAAATTTGTTAACCTACTTTGGAGAAGGTGGAGTAGTCTAATTACAAGCTTTATATTAACTTGCACTGGATGTAATTATGTATGTATCTGTGTTCCTATGTTTTTTTTTTAACCTGATCGTAAGTGGTTACCATCGCTCATGAACCTGCAATGTCAGGGGACATTGAGGGGTTGCTACCTACGACCTAACTTTAAGGACCCTCCTCAAGCCTCGTTTGAAGAAGGACAAGTCATAGCGCTCTGGGAATAAATCATAGCTGTAATTTAAGGTTGAATTGTTTTAGAATCCATTCCGTCGATTTATTTTTCCTCATGTATTATGGAGTCCTAAAATATACGAAGGTTCTATTGATAATTATTTATTTATTTGATGAAACTTTTTTTTATTTTTATTGCGTGATTGATAAACGAGCCTACGGCCCACCTGATGGTAAGCAGTCACCGTCGCTCATGAACCTCTGCAATGCCAGAGCAAAGAGGGCCTGTTATCTATCGCCTACCGATACAGGACTTTTCTTAAACCTCGTTTAAAGACAGACATGTCATAGCTAAACTAGGTTGTATGTCTTAAAGTAGTGCACTGGGCTCAGATCTCCTTAGAGAGATCAGTTATTTTCGTAACAAAACAAGATAATAACGCCTTTAAATATTACGTAAACAATACAGACATCAATAAAAGACTTTCCTTTCCTTTGAGAGACGTAAAGACAAATTACAAAACTTGTTTAATTACTCTTGCTAATCACTTTAGACATAATTTCTAGTGCAAATGGCGGTACAATTAGAGCAACAAATTACGATATATCTATTAATTTTACTGTTGTTTTATTAATTTTATGGATGCTATTTGAAATAGATATGCTGTTACATTCACTATCGTTTCCCGTTTTAAATATTTAATTACGTTATAGGATGTCTTATTGGTGAATTATGCAAGAGTATGAATTAATGTATTGTAGTAAAATGGAAGTAATTCTTACTAACACTGACAATTTTTTATAAAGAAGAGTGGAAATTTTTATCTGTTTTTATAAAAAAAACATTCACAAATAAAGTAGCTTCCTATTAGTATAAAAATTTCGAAATTGGTTCGAAGGAACCAAAGAGTAACCTTCTTAACTTTATAAATATCACAGTTACAGAGGTCCATGAGCGACGATAACCAATCACGATCAGCTGGTCCGTTAGCTCATCTTCTTACATGTCAATAAAAAAACTCCTTTCCTCTCCTTTTTAACTCTATATGTTTGTTAATTTAATTTTTCCATTTTCATTCTTCGAAGAACACTCGTTTTTGCATTCATTTAAAACATTTTAAAATTTCGTGTTGAGCATTGGTGTGGATTAGGTAGTCAGAGTGGTTGAAGCGCTTGCCTTCCGTACGGGAGGTCGCGGGTTCAAAACCGGCCGGCTTGTACCTCTAAACCTTAATATGAAAAAGATTTATGTGCAATTTTTCACAACACCACTGGCTAAAAACGGTGAAGGAAAACATCGTGAAGAAACCTGTATATCGGAAAAGGGTTCTAAAAATCCTTTGAAGATATATGAAGTGCCCAATCCGCATTAGGCAAGCGTGGTGGACTATGCCTAACCCCTCTTCGGAGGAGACTTGAGCTCAGCAGTGGGCAGTAATCGGTTGTTATTACAGTACAGGTAGTCAGAGAATTTTCAATTAAACTGTCTTTCTATCTTATTATTCTGTGAAATAAGGGTATCCATTTGATTGAAAATCAACACATACCCGATACATTCATCGTACAATTGTTAACGAGACAGTGTCACCCAAACAGTGAAGGCTCAACGACTCTCACACTTTTTGTGGGCTTTTTTTCAAGTTGGCTATCGAAATCGAGTTGCGTTCGGAATACAATAGTCATCGTTCACGGACGTCAAGCACGAGTGGTGTGGACAATCCGATTCTTATTTTGATAGGGATGTGAAAAGTAAAGTGTTTTGTTTAAAAAGAAGCTCATGCTCTTTTGATTGAAGCTTGTTGGATTTCGTGCAGGTAGGTCAATAAGGTTACAACGAGATTCAGTGTGTAAGTGATTTTATTTTATACAGGCGCCGTATTTATACAGTTTTGGTTCGTGACAATTTATTGCTGTGGGTATATAAAAATTAATATAGATAAATAAAAGGTAAAAATACAATTTGAAATAAGTGCTGCCACAGTACACCCCCTCAAGCGAAGTGTACTACGGGTTTGATGATTCTTCCATATCTCGTTCTTGGCATATCTTCGTCTTTTTCAGTCATGACGTAAGCTGCCTTTAGCCGGTCGATTGAAACGTTTTGAGTTCGTCCTGGTAACTGAATTTTGTAAAATTTTTCGTTTCTTTCTAACACAGGATACGGGCCTTGATATGTTGGTTGCAGTGATTTCTTGAGGCAATCATTACGTAGAAATACCTTGTCGCAAGTACGTAGGTCGTTATGTACGAAAAATTTTTGCTTGTTATGATGTGTGAACTCTGCTGGTCTGTATGTATTAATTGTTTGACGCAAGTTCTCCACGTAATTGTAATCCAAGTTGGTTGCCTTTGTTTCAACGAAAAATTCACTTGGTAGGCGCAGCGTTGTCCCATAGGTATATTGGGCTGGGCTGATTCCAGTGTCACTGCGCGTGGCTGCACGAAGTCCAAGCAATACCGTAGGTAACTCATCAAGCCATTTTCCGTTTGATTTTGTTGTACATCGAGCGGTCAGTGCATTCTTCAATGATCGATGCCAACGTTCTATAATTCCATTGCTGACTGGGTGATAAGCGGTGGTTCTTGTTTTTTCTATGCCGAAGAATTTCGCTAAATCTTGAAATAGTTGACTTTCAAATTGACGTCCTTGATCGCTTGTTAAAGTTACTGGACATCCAAATCTTGCTATCCAACCTTCATATATTGTTTTTACTACCGTTTGAGCCGTGATGTCTTGCAATGGGAATGCTTCAGGCCAACGCGTACTTCGGTCTATGATGGTAAGTAGGTATCTATGTCCATGTTGTGACAGTGGTAAGGGTCCAACAATATCCACGTGAATGTGTTGGAATCGTTCACATGATGGGAACGATGCGATTTGACTCATTGTATGACGTCCGACCTTTGACCTTTGACAGGCTTCACAGGTTTTCGTCCATTGTCCAACGTCTTTGTTCATAGATGGCCAAAAGTATTTTTCACTCATGAGTTTTCTTGTGGTCCGTATTCCAGGATGGCTCAGGTTGTGAATATTTTCAAATGCAGATCGACGAAACGATTCCGGGAGATATGGTCGTATATGTGACGTAGAAGTTTCACATAATATCTTGCAGTTTGAGTTGGGTACAGTCATCGACTTCAGTTGTACATTACTTCGGCTTCGTAATTTTGATAACATAGTGTGATCTTGTTTTTGTTCCGCAGCGAGTTTTTTGTAATCAATTGAAGTAGGGCAACTGATGGTTTCCATGTTAATTCTTGATAATGTGTCGGCAACTATATTTTCTTGACCACTTATATGTCTTATGTCGCTTGTGAACTCACTTATAAAGATAAGTTGACGAGTTCGTCGAGGTGTTTCGCTTGAAGACGGCGACTTGCTGAGTGCATAAATTAATGGCTTGTGATCGGTGAATATAATTAAGTTTCTACCTTCAAACATTTTTCTGAAGTGCTTCACTGCCATGTAGATTGCTAGTAGTTCTCTGTCGAATGTGCTGTATTTTTCTTGCGCGCTTGATAGTTTCTTCGAAAAATATCCTAGTGGTTGCCACTTGTTGTTAATATATTGCTGTAATACTGCTCCAGCACAATTGTCAGACGAATCGGTCATCAGTGCCATGGGTGCATGATGCGAAGGATGAGCTAATAAAGCTGCATTTTGTAGGCAAACTTTACAGAGCTCGAATGCATTCTTAGCTTCTTGGTTAAACGTTATTATTGTTTTGTCGCGTTTTTTGCAGTTGTGCAGGTACGCATTTAGTGGTGCTTGAATTTTCGCTGCTGATGGAATGCTTTCACGATAGAAGTTTACCATGCCGAGGAATCTTCGTAATTGTTCTACGGTTGTAGGTACTGGATAATTAGTGATGGCTTCAACTTTTTCTTTTGGAGGTTTAATGCCGTTTTGATTTACTACGTAGCCGAGGAATTTGATTTCTTCTTTTCCTAATACACATTTTGAAGGGTTTATTGTTATCCCGTAGTCATTCATTCGTTGTAGGACTGCTCGTAAATGCTGTCTGTGTTCTTCTTTATTGTTTGAGCTTATGATGACGTCATCTACGAATGGATAGGCAAAGTTCAGTCCATTTAGAACTTCGTGGATAAATCGTTGAAATGTTTGGCCTCCATTCTTCAATCCTGCGCAAACACGTGGAAATTCGAAAAGACCAAAAGGTGTGATGATCGCTGTCTTCTCGATGTGGTCTTCTTTGACAGGAATTTGTTGGTAAGCTCGATTTAAGTCCAGTGTTGAAAAAATTTTCTTCCCGTGTAGATGGTACGTAAAATCTTTCATTCTGGGTACTGGGTATCGATCTGGTTTCGTGACGGCATTTAATCTACGATAATCACCACAGATTCGTAGATCACCATTTTGTTTAGGTACAACATGTAATGGGCTAGCCCAAGGGCTCTTGCTTGGACGGCATAATCCTTGGTCAATCAGCTTCTGGAATTCTTGCTTCACTTCTTGATGGCGATGTGGTGGCAATGGACGGGCTTTGCAGTACAGCGGTGGTCCAGAGGTTTCTATGTAGTGCTCGACGTTGTGTTTTGGTGTGTTCTTTATAGTAGACAATCTCATGATATCCGGGAACTGTGATAGGATGTCGTGGTACTCTAATTCCATGTCGATGGTTCTGATTGTCGGTTCTGAAGATTTGCAAATCGCAGCTTTTACTGATATGTTGGTAGTCTTGTCAATTAAACTTTTCCCTGCGATGTCCACCATAAGGTTGTGATAATTGAGGAAATCTGCTCCAATTATGGGTTTGCTGACAGCTGCAACTATGAATTTCCATCGATATGGTCGTCTTAGATTTAGGTCCAGGTCCAGTGTCCTCTCTCCATAGGTAGATATTTGAGTGTTGTTGGCGGCGTATAGTTTGAATGCAGTCGGTTGTAGTATTTCGCAACGCTTTCCTGGGATGACAGAGATATTTGCGCCAGTGTCTATCAGAAAGTTCAGATTTGTCTTCTTATCTTTCACAAATAGACGGTGTGATTTATCCCAGATGTCGGTTCCCGTCGTCTCCAACACCTGCTTTAGTTTTCCGACGACGTAGGATTTTTCTCTTCATATGAACATGGTCTTGTGCACTTGTAAGCTTGCGAACCAAATTTTCTATGGAAGTAGCAAATTGATGAATCTCTGAATGCGGCCCTGTGTTGTTGAAACCGGTTGTGCGGTGAGCGATGCGCGCTATTCGATCTACGACGCGCTGAGTACCAGTTGCGTTTGCGCTGCCGGCCGGTGAAGTTACGGTCACGATGCATTTTTAGTTCCGCAATTTCTTTGGTTAACATGTCAATTTTTTCGTGAAGTGATGTATTTTCATGATTTTTAGCTGCCGTGGACATGTTCGTCGTGCTTACTGGGAAACTTGCTATCGCGGAGACTTGGTGATGAAGTTGTTCAAGCATTTTATCTGCCATCAGTGCTAACTCGTTGAGGTCGGTTTTGCTTGATATTGTTTCGCTGACAGCTAAGATTGCGCGGACCGATGGAGGTAGATGTTTCGTCCATATTAAACGCAGTGTTTTTTCGGCGATGTTGTTTCCAGCAAGGTTTTGCATTCGGCGTAGTAGTTGTGATGGTTTCAGGTCCCCTAGTTCGACGTTTGACAACAGGCGCTCGAGTTTCAGGTGCTCGCTCTCGTCGTAAGTTTCAATAAGCCGTGACTTCATGGTGCTATATTTGTTGTTCTGTGTGGCGAATTTTGGGTCGAACATGATGTCTTGAATTTCATCCAGGTCTTGGAGTTCCAGATGACGAATGAGCAGCTCAGATAGTTCCTTGTCGTTTAGTTTTCCAGCTGATACGATAGCTTCAAACTGTAGGAACCATAGCTTGATCCTGTTTCGCCAAATGGGTGGAATTCGCTGGTTGTAGGAGACTGCTGATAATTCGTGGCTTCTTTCTTCTATATCTTTCTGCATTCTTGAAGTAGGCTCCATATTTTGAATGATGCGAATTGATCACTGTTGTTTTGGTAGTCGGGGTCACCACTGTTGGATTTCGTGCAGGTAGGTCAATAAGGTTACAACGAGATTCAGTGTGTAAGTGATTTTATTTTATACAGGCGCCGTATTTATACAGTTTTGGTTCGTGACAATTTATTGCTGTGGGTATATAAAAATTAATATAGATAAATAAAAGGTAAAAATACAATTTGAAATAAGTGCTGCCACAAGCTCTTTAAACGAGGCTTCATTTATTTATTTTTTTATTTATTTATAATAGATGATAACCGTGTTGCGTCAGGTGATAAGCCCGTTTATCTGTCTTGCAATAAAAATGTAAGCGTGATTGTTTAAAAATACCAAACAAATCAAGTATAAAATTTCAATAACAAGATATTTTAGTGTTAGTTTATGATACATGGTATCTAATAAGGTATTAAATGATATGAATTAATCACTTGTACTGGTATAATCATAAACTTGTCTTCTCAAATTCTATTATATCTCATTTCTTTTCGTAGAAAAAAACAAATGACATCAGACAAACAATTCAAATCCACAAAATCGAATCAAACAAAAGACAACACCCAAATAAATAATATATCATAGTATCTCTAAATCCTCGTCACTAGCGACACAGCCCTCCCATGTAAATTAACAAGCCGACGTACCACAAAAAACGTTCCCGTTTCAAACTTACCTCGGATGCCAACCTAATCTCCTGTTAAGGGCTTACGACAAAGAGCATTTTAATTCAGAAGTCAATCTTCATACAAAGTGCGAACGACGATTGTAAACAAGTCTTTCTACAAACGTTGATTGAAGAGAGACGTTAAAGGAAGGTAGCGGTCTGGAATTCTGAGATTGCATAGGTCCATGAGCGATGGTAACCACTTGATTATGGCTTATTTATAGGTCGTCTGGCAATTAAAAAACTAATTAAAATGAACAGAGGATACTAAATATAGTTATTAATTCAATAATACGATCCTCGAGATGGTGTAACATTTTCATATTGTCACGATATGAGTGATATGACACGCTCATGATTAAATGATCTATTTTATTTAAGACAGTGAGGGACAGAGTGACTCAGTTCTTTCACTCACACTCACTCACACACAACACGGAGTCACTCTTTCAGTAGGTAAATCGTCAGTACTTGTTTGGCCAATCTGCACTCGAGCAAATTTTACAGGAGACAGCAAACACGCACGGAATTTACGTTAAGTGCCGTGTTGAGAAAAAAATTGAAATGAGATTTTTATTGTTTTAGAATTGAATATTTTAAAAAAATATTTTACCAGTCGGATGGAATTTTTTTTTTCTTTATAATACTGCATTAAAAAGTAATTTTCGTAAAAATGTCAGATTGGCCAAACAAGCACTAAGGCGACGAAATGGTTACTGATGTTCATAACAATACCAAAACATACAATACTAACACAGTGTTAATATGAGTATCGAACTAAAACTACAGACATGAAATTGTCTTCTGTATCGAACTATTCTGTGTTCACAATGTTTCGATTTAATTCGGGTTTTAGCACTTTAACGCGATAAGAGATCTCGGGACTCTCCGTTTGAAGCTTAGAACAAAAAAACTTTATCGGGATCATCTGAAACTGTTTTGGTTTTGTTAAAACCGTCATCAATTCATTTGTCTTGTGTGTGGCCAGTTTCCGTTCTTGAATTTGGAATAAAAATCAGTAAGGTATTGTAAAAGATGCATGATATGTGTCAATAGTTAAATCTTTGTTTTTTTATTTTTTGCAAACAACTAAAAGTTGTTTGCAAACACGTTTTCCGTTATTTTATTTGCTAAAAAAAACTATTTTATCTTGCATTTTAATGTACTTTAAGCCAATCACAAATATACAACGTTATAGTGATTTTGTAATGTTACAAAAAACGAAATATATTCACTATTATTATTTCTAAATTTTACCAAAAACTGTACAAATAACCATAAACCTACAAGAAAGAAAAAAGAAACTAACACGGTATTATGTACCGGAAATCATAAACATACATCATATCCCACAATTCCGAGGTACTTTTAAACTGTTTTAGTTAATCGTTTTTAAGTTTTATTGACACAGATCAATTAGGGATCAGCCGGTCGTGATTGGCTTTCACTCTCGATTCACGCACGCGACGCGCCTCTTTGCTTCAAATGAACGACATATTAGAATAAGAAATGCGATTTTTATCAGTTTTTATAATAATAAAAAAACTTGAGAGGTGTCATGGGACACCCGAAGAGAACGAAGTTCCTTTCGATTAAAAGATATCTTATAAAAAATATTTTCTTTCGTAACGCGCGATAAGGAACATGTTTCAAAAGATTTTGATCACAGCGCCATCTAGCGATGATCATCTAAAACAAAAAAGTGTCGTGACAACTTTTCGTAAGATTTTTTCCGTCTAGCCCCCTTTCGATAACGCGCGATAAGGAACTTCGTTCCAATAACAAAAGAAAAATTGCCTTGTAAATAGACGAGCATTTGGCCCACCTGATGGTTAGTGGCTATAACCGCTCATGGACTCCTGTAGTGTCAAGGGAATTATATAATCTTAGTATTTAGAACTCTTCTAAAACCTCGCTAAATGCAGGACAAGTCATAGCGCTCGGTGATCACTGAAGGTGAATTCTATAATAAATCTTGTAATCTATAATATAACTTTTTATATACCTAATTGTATGTGGTTACAATCTGCAATGCCAGGGGACACTGAAGAGTTACCTACGACTTGACTTTAAGGACCTTCCTTAAGCCTTAATTTCACAAGTTTTCATATTATAATTTTGCATTTCATTACGATGGATTCTTTTACCTCAAAAAGCAATGTTACAGATCTACTATTGTTTTAAAGAGCTTGCAACACCGCTAACGTCTATCAACGCAACCACAACCTAATGAGAATGACATAATGTTTTGACATATCGAGGTATATCCTACATTCGAAAGTCTTCTAATTCTGAACGTACCGAGAGCTATGTTTGCGCGTGACTGAGAATGTACAACGTATTGTACCGATTAAATCAATTGTCAACTTTCATTTGTTTAAATAAAAATATTATTTGTCTTGAGCGACGTGAGTTATGATGAAGCGTTTGGAATTTATTACGTAAGATTTGGTTGTTTGAAATTTGAATCGTATATGTGTATTTTTTTTTATTGCGTGATAGATATACGAGCCTACGGCCCACCTGATGGTAAGCTGTCACCGTCAGCCGTCATTTGAGGTTTAATATTAATTGTCAGGTAACATATTATTATCTTTTCGTATTATTATGTTTCCTCTTGAGTGCTATAGATTGATTTAGTGATTAGACACATTAAATAAACTCCTAGATTAGGTAGAGCTTAGTTTACTTTGAAAATTTCATTCAACTACCAACACCACAATATTTTTGAGAAATCATATCAAAACGACCTACCATTTTTTCTAATTTCCTACCTACCCACCAAATGCTTACCATCGCTCATGAACCTATGCAATGCCACGGAATTGGGGGGGGCGTTATTCATCACCAACAGCACTTTCTTTTTTTTTTCAAGAAATTTACAAAACTTATCCAAAACATTGTTAAATTCATATTTACTTAAAATTACAATATCCTTTACCATTGACAATGTCATAGTTATATTAAAATACCATAATTTTAATACTACACTTAGCTCCCGGATAGCTCTAAGAACGTTAACTAGTATTAAGATTCCTGAATCTCGAGAGCTTCATCAAACATGACATTTATTAGCGATCCTCGGAACACGATCATAGCAACAGATTAGTATGAAACGAGGAGCTGAAACATCAGGTGTGCGCCAAGAACATCATCACTATAGAATAATTTACTAAAAAAACAAACATTAAATTTTTTACCAATAATTAAAGATGATGATGATGAACTAATAGCACTAGCTCAAATACTTATTAGAAACCATTTATCATGCTCGTGCCGTGTTCGTGCACAAACCATGCACAAGTGTAATTTCATTTGACCATCACTTCGGTATTCAGAATTTGATGTCATGTTTAGCGAAAGCGTCCAAAGAATAAGAAAATATAATGTGTGTAATAAAAAACCGCATTTAATCGATTTTAGTTTAATCTAATTTGAGAAGCTATGATATGCAATTCATATTTACTTCTATGGACTGCGCGCCACTCACTAGTAATTCTGCACCACTTTTTTTTTCATCATGTTTTCTCCTAATGTTTTAGCTCCTGGAAGCGAGTTACTCAGCTGTGAGAAATGTAACTGCCTTACTTGCTATTAAACTAACAAATTGTGAACTGGATTTTTTTAATTAAACTTATGTAATGAGAACGTTAGCCTTAATGGTTCATGTTTAAAATAATTGTTATGTAAAGTGCACTTTATGTAGAGAAGATAAGACGAAGTAAATTAAAAATGTAGTTTTCACTTTACAAAAGAAATAATATGTTCTCTTGAATATGTGTTATTACAGATGAACTATAATAATAAAATAAAATAGCCTTTTATACAGAATCTTCATGTAGAATTGTTTCAGATTTTGTAATCTTAATAATATAAACTTACTTATCAAATACTAGATAGTATTTGATTTTTTGTAACCCTTTGTTGATCCGTTTGCCAATTGGCAAAGGCCTCCTCCAACCTTTTCCATTCCTTCATTGTTGTTGGAGGGTTTTGGTCTCTATCCCCCACGAGGACCAGGCGGCTTTGGGGGGTTGTAATGTAGATGTAGATGAACTATAGTAGAGAACAAATTGCACTAGATTTCGAAAATGCTGTCTACGTCTGCAAAATAAACTCGGTATACAGGAATCTTAAAATATAAAGGCATTTACGATCGTCGATTTTTCATACAACTAAACCAAACATAAACAATTACAGCAATAAAATTTACTATGGTCAATTTTCATGCAATAATATTCAAACATTATCATAATCCCAACTACTACTGCTAAAGTCTCTACAATACTAAAAACAAATCATGAGAAAATTATACACCAATACACATAAACATATCTTTAAATAGCATCGACTTAAATACTTCACACGTCTTGTCATTGAGAGAAAATCCTAAAGCCAAATTGATAGCCCCAAGAGTGTCCATAGTTCTCGAGGCATGATCTTATGAGAAAAACGTGACACGAAAGTTTTTGCGGCTCTAATATTTTCCACACAACCTCCTACATAAGTAATGAGATCTAGACTTCACTGGATCAGTCTATTATTACCAAATCTAGTGGGCTTTACACCTTTTTGAGGAGAAAATTGATATCTTACCTACGAAGTGACAGGTAAATGAAATTGTTTAACTCGCACTACTAAGTAGATGTATGATTTACTTAGTACTTGAAATACTGGTTTAATAGAAATTATTAATTAAAATTAAACCCATAATTTCATTAAGAATGTAATTAAAACATCGAAGTCAAAATAAATCTCACTCATCTCTTCCTTATTTAAATCAAAACATAAAACAAACAAAACCTAACATATACTGAAGAGAATGTCGTCAAACTCATAATAATACTAGACGTCTTTTCCCGTTCAATTACAAACATTTCAATCCGAAATCAGTATATTTTATCGTAGAACGGGAACCCAAACAATAGTTAGGTAGACAAACACTTCGGATATAATTGAGAGGTAAACATAGGTACTTTGGAAATGCAAATCTTGGCAATAATTCGTCATTGAGTTTGAAATTTTCAAGCACTTTGGTTACCTAACAGAACTAGTAACAAGAAAATGTAGATGTCTATTAAAAGTATCTATGTAATGTAGGTAAGAATTGTAGAATTATAAAGTAAAATTCAGACTGCTTTAATTAACGTAACATCGAGTATTTTACTCGTAGGTGTTTACCAATACTTACATTAGCATAGTGTCTTTTTCAATTCTTCTAATCCTACTTATAATATTAATACGAACTTTTTAAATATGTGAGAAAGTGTAGATATCTGTATCAATAACCCAAAAACTAACTACTAACCACAGTTACTACAATTTTAATAAAACTTTAGAGTTGTATAACTTTTTCTACATTAGTGAAACAATACTTTGAGGGCTTAATCTATATCACATTTCAAATCATATACACATACTTTTGAAACGGAGATGATCACTTTATTTTCCCATACAAAGTTTAAAAATTATTATTTTGTATTATTTTTGACAACCCTATCCTGACCTACATTCAGCGTGCTATATCTATTTTCACGAACACAGGCGCATGTATCCTGTTTGGAATGTGATTTTTGTCCCGTGTATTATTACAATGTTCTATGATACAGGAGTTGACTAGCCGGCTTAAGTCTTTAGCTGTTGGTGTACGTCAGTACGGTAGGGTTGATCACGCACTAATTAACACGTAGTTTTGATTAGTTATAACTTATGATATATTATGCCTAGAAAACTCAGACTTGGCTTCTACATCAAGTATACTATTTTCTGTGAAAGTATTGTTTCATCGGTTATCGGTGTTAAAACACCCTGTATATATGACACTGCCGAGCAGAAGAAGTAAGTAAAAAAAGGAACAACACAATATTGGAAACAGTAACGTAACTTACAGATCTATATTTAGTAACAATCACAATTCGAAAAAACTACCGTAATCCAATAATATTATTTCTCATAATTCTTTGATTAATTTACGTTGAGCAATTTTCTGAACATTTACATCTCATTTGCACGATGGATGCTGAGTAATCAATTACCTATACAAATCGTTTTGATAGACGGGTTCGTTGCTCGCGGGTGGCTACAGCTCGATAATGTATTTCTGACAGCTCGTGGTCCTTAAGGGTTTCTGGTTCCCATTAAATTGAACAACAATTCTGAAACTACTTATTGCATTAGAAGGTATCAATACTTCATTTGTTCTGTTGTTGCATCAAGCCGTAAGTTCGTTAACTGTATTGTATCAAACCACTGTTGGGTTCAGGTCTCGTCACTGCGGGTAAGGAACTATACAGGTTTCTTCAAACTACTTATTCCTTCATCGTTTAGCTCCAACATTATCATGCAATACAAGAAACTCCTGAAGACAAATATAATTTTGATAAAAATACCCAAAACTCATTCTTTAACATTAAACTTACAATAGATAATCGCGATTACCAACAATGTTGTAATTTATACCATTGTATGTACTATGTATAACAGCTTAAAGCGACACGCAATGCAAGGAATGCACAACATGTTCTCATACATAACCAATCCAATCTCACACAATCATAACGCTACTCGTCTTATACGGAAATGCAGAAACGTATTCCAATCATCTAGTAATTGAATAAATAACAGTTGAAGATAACAAGAACGTGTATGCGATTAGAACTAGTTCGCAATCTGCAGATGTCTTATCCTTGTAAGGTTTGCGCCTCAGGGCTCGAAACAGTAACGAGGATCTATTAGTGTTCAACGGAACTTTTTGAGCTGGGCTTGTGAATTTGTTATTGGTTTTTAGGAAAAGGCCTTAGACCTCGTAAATATTGGGCATTAGGAAGCATAGAGATTACATTCGATGAGGCAAAAGTAATAGCACTCTAAATAATAGAGTACGAAAATTTCAATACGCGATAGAAAGAAATAGACTCATGTCTAAAGGCGACCACAGAAATTCCTTAAAATCTTAACCAATACTTACGATAATTAACCACTAATAAAACCCAAAATAGACTATTGTATTGGCAAAAACAACCGAAATATAAGCCATAAAAATACCCTTATCACAAGAATCATAATAAAAACGTTGTAACACTAAATTGGAGGAACGGTTACGCTTAATTTCCCTAATACTCGTCCCTGACCTTTTAAATATTTCCGACATTGTGATACAAAAAAATATGGCTACACTTCGGACTATGGAGCACGATGGACGAAGAATTCGTAACAAAAAATTTGTGTCAAGATTGCAAAATAGCTGGTTCTTCTTTTGGACAATAGTTTTATTTGAGGATTTTTATGTTATTTTAATGTGTCTTTTGTGTTCGAAATTCTTTTCTACGATAAGGAAATAACGTTATCAGAATCATCTAAATTATTGCGTGAAACCTCGCGTGTTTAAGTTTAAATAGTAGGTACTGAGATTAAGTAGATATTAAACAATATTTCCTGATCCCTGTATTACAATGATAATGTAAAATCACTCTATTTAAATAAATCTAATCAGATGTTCTTTATACTTACCTCTGCAGTAATTAGTTACAAGGAATGACATCAAAATTGATTCTCTACAAATGGTAGTACTTAATCGCCACAGAAGTTAGCTGCTGAGTAGGACTCTCCAAGTTTAACTATAAAGCTTGTCTGTTCTCAAAATACTCCTTGACCTTACTTTACGTTTGGTTTAGATTAATAAAAAAATCTAAACAAATATCAAAGACCAAATTTTTTGGAACATAAAGTGCACAAACATTCATGATGACAAAGTTAAGACTTAATTTACATGTCACTTTTATTATTCACCTTCTTATTAATGAACAGCCCTGTTGCTTAGAATCTTCGCACTATAATCTTAGGTAGTACCTACACTTTATTCACAATCCGGTTCTGAAATGAACTCATCGATGAAGTGCGTTTGCGTTACGATATCTGTTATAATCACAACTGATTACCATCGTAGACTATAGGTTTAGAAGGTAACTCTTTATTGGAACAATACAAGGTATATCATTTCATATTTCCAAAAACAAACGGGGCTTGAGGAGGGTCCTTAAAGTTAGGTCGTAGGTAGCGACCCCTCAATGTCCCCTGACATTGCAGAGGTTCATGAGCGAAGGTAACCACTTACGATCCGATGGCCCGTTGACACGTCTGCCTACATGGCAATAATAAAAATAAAAACACAACAAAACACACATACACATCACATACATACTTATTGTTATTTTACATCTAATTAAGTGCTGATAAGTGCGTATACCTGAAAACTTATATGTGGAACATGTCGTTTGAATTGTATGAAACTAATCTTAAATTTAGTTTGTTAAAAAAACTTGTACGATTTGTTTGTGTTCTTCTTATTGTAAATAAATAAATAAATAAAGTAAATAATAAAAAGTTTGGTTAATAAAAATTAAATGACATGGTGTGTTCTTAACATTCATTTCAAGAGATATTAACTTTGCATAACATCACTGCACTATCACTACAACTACAATTTGATTGTTGTTGATTTTATCGTTCACTCGAATCATTGGGATGCTGAAGCCTAGTGCTTATTGGTTGTTAATTGGAATGAAGTTCCTTATCGCGCGTTGTGAAAGGGGGCTAGACGGAAAAAATTCTTACGAAAAGTTGTCACGACACTCTTTTTGTTTTAGATGATTATCGCTAGATGGCGCTGTGATCAAAATCTTTAAGAACACGTTCCTTATTTTGTTTTAGATGATTATCGCTAGATGGCGCTGTGATCAAAATCTTTCAAGACACGTTCCTTATCGCGCGTTACGAAAGGAAATATTTTTTAAAAGACATCTTACTTTTAATCGAAAGGAACTTCGTTCTATTCGGGTGTCCCATGACACCTCTCAAGTTTTTTTTATTGCGTAATTACCTTTATTTACTGTTAGGATTGCTTCTTCATCGCAATCATTCTACATAGTATAATTTTCCTTTTAGTAATTAGTCTTCGTCTTCAATTACACATTAATCCATTTGAATGAAACGATTTGAAATATTAAAAATGATTCCTACTAGGATCATTAGGAGCCTTATATGAAAGTTGAGCAAAATTGGAACAGTGAAAACGTCACGTCTCCCCATTTTCAAAAGAGCCACGTCTTTATTTCTGCTATCAACGTCTACTATACATTTCTTTCTTTAGTCTGAAGGCCAGACATAAAACTCAAATAATAGGGTCTCGAGGTCTCCCAGGTAGATTTTAGATATCAGGTCAGTGTTGCCAAGGACGGACAAAGGGCAAGCAATTCCCAAGCTGACGTAGTTCCTTAAAATATAGAAACTTGTTCATAACCAGAAATAACTTTGAAGGTTGATCTAGATTAATTTTTTGAGGGTTTTTATTTTCGTTTTAGGTAATTTGATTTAATGCTTGAACTGGTCACTACGACGATTATATAGGTTCTAACGAGGTTCTAATGCCAAGGATAAAGCAAAACGCCCTTTACATAATACTACTAACCTTTGGATGGGAACCTTGGGTTAAAAATGATAAGGGCAGCAATAGGACTACTAAGATTACTAGCCTACAGTCCACCTGATACTTAGTAGTTGCTTTGTTTCATAGAATGAGGGCTAAGTAGATT
Source organism: Trilocha varians (assembly GCA_030269945.2). NCBI lineage: Eukaryota > Metazoa > Arthropoda > Insecta > Lepidoptera > Bombycidae > Trilocha > Trilocha varians. Next base: position 4,888,930 of record AP028264.1, on the reverse strand, counting down.
TATTTATTTTCAAACTATGTCTAAAGAAATCTTCTCGTTTGTAAAACAAACTTCAATCCCAAGTCACCATGACAGGGTTCTGACCTCTTCACCAATACTTTGATAATTACTATTTTACCTCTCCAAAACCTCACACTATAACTTAAGATAAAATAACGCAAGCCGTTACATACGGTACACCGGCGAGGCTACCCGGGTCACTCCATCATTACCGGTAAGCACGAAAATTATTTAATCCCGCACACGGTAACGTACAGGCTTCCATCACAAACACGCCACGATAGATCGGCCTCAAAGACATTGAACACATTACTATGTTATAAGATGTAGAACGGACATTGGACAGGATTTTTCTGTTTAAGGTATTGATGATATTAGTTGCCAAAAAATACGACGGTACTGCAAACTAAAGTCAGAGTCACACATGTAAATAAGTACGTCAAGTCATTCCTTTAATAGGAATTCTACTTAATTCTACATAATCCACCAGTAATTGTATCATTCGATCACAACACGGTAGATGTTCACCAAACTCGAATTAAGACACTTAACACCGGGCGAAAAACTGAACCATTCATTCGTTTATATAAAGGGACCTTACCCAGAATAAATACTCTTCCATTAAAGATAAATCTTCTCAATATGGCTACTGGAGACAATCAATATTCTCACGCAAAACCAAAATACAGTATCATTAGTCGATACTAATTTATATTTACTAAATAACCAAATGAATAAGCAATCTTCTCAATACCCTCTGTATGAACTTGAACCTCTTTGACCGGCCTCTAATTCGCTTCGGAGGGGACCGCAGCATTATTTCCACGTCAAAGTGATTAAATAAATAGTACCGGTGTACAGTACGGAGTTATTCCGTAATTGCCGTCTTTATTGCTTGTGCAGGACGTAGGAATGCTTATTGGCGAACGCGGAGCAAAGTTGAGCGGGGTTAAGCTGCTGGATATTCACATGAGTTCGATCAAGGTTGAGTTGTTGATCTATTTTAATATTTTTTTATAATATGACAGACTAGCTTTTGCCCGCGACTTCGTTCGCGTGGACTTCAGGTTCGTCCCGTATTATCAAAAATTGTAGTCTATGTGTTATTCTGATGTATAAGCTATATTGTGGTAAAGTTTCAATCAAATCCATTCAGTAGTTTTTACGTGAAAGAGTAACAAACATCCATCCATACATACAAACTTTCGCCTTTATAATATTATTATGTTGAATTAGCGTATAACCTAAATGTTAAGTTGTTCATGTGCCTCTGCAATTCCAGGAAATTAGGCCATTATCTATACCTACATGACTTTTCTTAAACCTCGATTAAAAAAGATGTTTTAAGTATGATATTATTATGGAAAATCTCCAAGTCATTATTTACATACTACAAACACCATCAAGATCTCAAAAGCATAGTAAATCTAGTAATATTAAATGGTCCTGAAACGGAACAGGCCATTATTGTTGCTGGTTCTCGCGATTTTCACATTGTCTTTGATGCTACGGAAACAACGAACAATATGATACTTCAAAGTATGGACCCAAACTAGAAAATTTAATCTTATTCTTATCATCTTAACTGTTACAGTAACAGTTGTTGCTTTAAATTTGGTTCATTTTTTAGATCTGTACTGTACTGTACTGTACTGTACTGTAACAACCCATTACTGCCCACTGCTGAGCTCAGGTCTCCTCCGAAGAGGGGTTAGGCATAGTCCACCACGCTTGCCTAGTGCGGATTGGGGACTTCACATATCTTCAAAGGATTTTTAGAACCCTTTTCCGATATGCAGGTTTCCTCACGATGTTTTCCTACACCGTTTTTAGTCAGTGGTGTTGTGAAAAATTGCACATAAATCTTTTTCAAATTAAGATTTAGAGGTACAAGCCGGCCGGTTTTGAACCCGCGACCTCCCGTACGGAAGGCAAGCGCTTCAACCACTCGGCCACCACGACTATATTTTTTAGATCATGCTAATGTAATTTTCTATACCTTAACATCTTAATTTATAACTAGCCTTATAAGTAACATCAGCAATGATTTTTTACAACTATTCTACTACTCTATTCATAATCATCGTACTAAGAATCAATCATCTAATAAAACCACGAGTGACTAACACATGACATAATCTAGAACTACTGCAATTTACTATTTCCATAATAGCCCACGTAAATGTGATTTTACTATTACGACTGTATGATTGGACTGCACATTTACAATCTATCTAATCCTAAATTATCTGTAACAGTCACAACAAACCTATCATTACTGTCACGACCTATTTAGAGCACTAAATAGACAACTTACTTTATTGGTACCTACATTTACAAATTGGATCTAACTTCCAATGCACGCAAATGAAATGGTAGGCCAACTGTCAAACAGGGCGATACGTGAGCGACAATCGCGAACGCGTCCTGTCACCCCTATTTATCGGATGTCGAACGTGATTGGCGGGAGGTTTTAGTGCAGTTTAACCCCCACATACCCCACTCGCGGGGCGAGTGGAAGTCCGACGATTTCCTCCCGTCAAAAAAAAAAAAAAAGGCCAACTGTCAAACGATGTTTCACATACATAATTTCAATGCCGGCCAATGCATACAAACCCCCGTTTCACCGTCATTTGTTTTATTACGTGTGTTGGACGTCGGTGAGCCAACCTGTAAACGTAGCAACACAGTTTTGGTATTAAATGACGTGAATATTGACCTATGACTACCATAATATTAAGTGTTTTGTGCCTACGTAGGTACTTACAGTAGGTCTTATTGCATAATTAGTTTCAGTTACGATTTACATTTTCGTTCATCGTATCTAACTCAACACGATAACTGATTTAGAGTTGTGGTCTACTCGATGAAGGTTATCGATGTTTTAAAGACTGTAATTATTCCTTTTTAGTTTTGATTCAATTATATGGTAGCTACAGAAAAACTCCTAATACCCTAGATGTTATAATATTACAAGAATCTTGGAAAACATCGTATTCATATCACATACTAGTCTAGGCTATAGTCCCTACTTACTTATAAGTGTGAGTTCAAAAAATTGTTCTGCTTTCTTCCATAATCTATTCTTGTCCGTGATAATCAAGACAAACTTATAGTATAAAGTGTACAAAATGTTAGGTATTCAGAAGTTCAAAAGGAAATATTGTAAACGTAGTCAAATAAGTCGTGGTGGCCGAGTGGTCGAAGCGCTTCCTTCCGAACGGGAGGTCGCGGGTTCAAATCCAGCCGGCTTGTACCTCTAAATCTAAATGTGAAAAAGATTTATGTGCAATTTTTCACAGCACCACTGGCTAAAAACGGTGAAGGAAAACATCGTGAGAAAACCCGCATATCAGAAAAAGGATTCTAAAAATCCTTTGAAGATATGTGAAGTCCCCAATCCGCACTGGGCAAGCGTGGTGGACTATGCCTAATCCCTCTTCTGAGGAGACCTGAGCCCAACAGTGGGCTGTAATGGGTTGGTACAGTCAAATATGATCATCATTTTATTATTTATCATGCCCTCTTTGATTATACCTTACGAGTCGCATACCTTGTTTTAGATTAAAAATATAAGCAGAACTAACATACCACCCTTTTCGGGTTCATCAGAGCTAGTTCTATTACTTGAGCTATGTTTTTGTTTACCTAGTTATTATGTGACAAAATCCTACCACATCGTGACATTGTTTATCCGTTTATCGATATGCCTAACAAATTGAAGGGCTTGCCCCACTCTAATCGCATAATCTAGCCTACAGAGGTCGGCAGCACTGCGGTCGGCGGTCACTCGACCCGCCGCCATGTTTGATCTGTATCTTTGGCGCCATAATTCCCCGCCATTCGCTGATTTGCACTGATCGAATTCGAAATTGTTACCGTGCGTTATTCGTACAATTAATCAGGAGTACATGCTGCCTGATAAGGTATTGGCAACTATTGATTTTGCAAAAGTAGATAGCTTTAATAGGTAACCTACGTACTTCGGCGATATTTCTATGTATTTAGTATCTACCGATTGCTGTTATGTTGGTCCTACCTAAAGATTTACATTGTCATGATCCTTATAAAAAAAAAAACTTCAAACGTGTGTCTCAAAACTTAAAACTTATCTTATCTTAGTTAACTGCTTACCTATTTATAGAAATTGTGACAAGTTTAAATTTTCAATAACAACAGAGCATCAGAGTAAGTACTTAAAAAAATATCAGTCATATTAAATGTATAAAGTGCACCAACTCCATAGTAATTAGGAATTTATAGTACATAAGTGTTTTGTGCACGGCATTTCACGAATTTTCTACAATCAAAAAACAATCGTGAACGGTCTGAAACCTTACAGTAAGACGCCTAAATCATTTATATTTACGCGAAACTCGTCGGAACGTGAAATAAAGCAGTAAAATGTAAATTTGTTACCATCTGTTGCTACATTTAATGTAATCCACCTTTATTGTATGCCACTAAAACGAGCGCCTACGTCAATATTACAGCAAATTCACTTTGGGATGTCTTGCTCACATTTGTAATGAGGCGCTTTATATTGCCATTGTAATATTGTTTCGTGTTTAGCTTTACTCTAGTTTTGGTATAATTTAAGGAAGAGATGTAAGTACATTTCTTTCATTTAAAAAAAAAATGGTAGGTACTGGTGCTTACTTGGTGCATTATTAACGTACGTCATATTTAACAAATAAACTACTACAATGGTTTTTTTCTAACTAAATCGCTTATTTAACTGCTTTTGGTTTATTTCAGATAGACTAACACAGAATAAATCTCTTATAACAATAACTAAGTAGCAAATTCAACGAATGTACTTTTGAACTCAACTATAATATTCCTATGATATTTAAGTTACTATAATTAAACAGTCTTATGTATTCATAACTATACAAGCAATGCTCTCATTACTGGAATAGGCACGGGGTACACGTTTCGTGAGGCTCTCATTACTGTGCAATTTCTCTCTACTCGCACTTGGTGTTGCTAGGATGTTTCTAAATATTATGAGAATAGTGTTTTTATTAGTCAATTTTATTTGTAGTAAATACATGGTACTTATTAGAAAGAGAAGAGAGAAAGGAAAGAGTGCCGTGGGCGTAACGCGTCGCGCCGTCCCTCATAACCCCGTGCTGGGTTCTGGCCTCTGCCGGAGTTCGGACGCTGAGTGTGAGCGGTTGGAGGTTTTAGTGCGGTTCAACTCTCACATACCCGGGGCGGGCGGGGATCCGGTGATTTCCTCCAAACAAAAATAAAAAAAATGAGGAAAGAGCGAATATAAAGATTTATAAATATTGAGCCATAATTTCAACATTATTATCAGTATTGAGTATCTAATTGTTATGTACCTAATACAAAATAAATTCAACACAGATTAAAAAAAGAGAAATAATTTATAAAAAACTCGTTTTTTTCTATAAATAATTCCGAAATAAAAAATCTAAACATAGCTTTAAACAATTCACCTCAAAAAACACAAAAAAATAAACCTCGCATCAGAATTTCGTTTCTTTTTCCCTTGCAACCCCAATTCAAGCTCCATCCTGGAATGACTTCTAATAATGCTCTCGCTGAGCGAAAAGCAAAGATTCAACGACATAATCACACTAAAAGCATTCTTTATAATCCTTAAAAATAAACAAATGTAGCCATTCTAAACTTCTGTATATTGGAGTGGAAAAGTGTACAATAACTTAAAGAAAACCTCTTTTATTTTACTGTCATACTTTTAAAACGTATTGTTTAAAACCATACTGTGGATACAAATGAATGAGCGAAATCTAAATTTTTAAACTTGTTCACATTTCATCGTCTCGTACGAAAATAATCTTGGAATAAGAACTACTTCAAATTAATAATTTATTTCTGTATAAAAAATATCTAGTGTTAATTTATATGAATTAAAAATTGAAAAGATAAAGTATCCTAACATTAGAAAGGTAGGTATTGTAAGTACCATGGGATTGAACATATCTTTTGGGTATATTAGAACAAGAAAAAACTCTCTGTTACCTTACAATACGTCCAGATAGAAAAATGATCTCTAGCAAACAAATTTCATCAAAATTGAATTTTGTTTAGGTAGAGATAAAGTTTGTTTTATACTACACAAACAATTTTTCGATTTTAGCTAATAGCTAGTAGCTATACAATAACTGTATACTTCTTTGGTAGCGATGTAAGAGATAAAATTAATAAGAAAAGTAACTGGGTGAAAAATATATTACAAATAGTTTCTTTTTTTATTCGTAGATTTTGATATCAAGCTATTATTCTATTGGAATTTAGGAGACTTGCAAGAAGCACTAGGCATGAGCATATTGTTAGCACAACATGAAGAATGAAAAAAAAAATAAACAGCGTTGAAAAAGTCATTTTCTTTACCTCCAATTCCTTTTTATACAAAGAACATATTTTATTTTATAACCATCTCTTAAGATTGAATCACACTTTGAATACTATTTATAACGCGCCACTCGTCTTACAAATTAACATTGTTCTAAAAATAAACTGAAAAGTGAGGTTACAGCTACATAAATAAATCATTTCAAAATACTAGTTCGAAAATCTTTAATTTGTACTTAAACCGCTTACCATCAGGTGGGCCGTATGCTCGTTTATCTACCTTGCAATAAAAAAAAAAAAAAAAAAAAAAAAAAATGTACTAAAAAAACGACTAATTATTCGAATTCCACTTGTAGTCCTTCAAAAATTAAACTTTTGCATTTTTCTATTTTTAGAGTTGACCTTCACTCCGAGTCCCAAAGGTTACACACGTCGTTTTTTATTCCTGAGCCCGATGGTTCAGGAACCCTTTTCATTAAACTGGAATACTTTCACTGCCTGCCCGACGATAAAACCCATCTAATTTTCAATTAAAATATTTGTGGAAATTTATGTAGACGTTGATTAAGAAAATCATGACCTAAGTTTTCCGGAAAATGCGTCTTCGGTCTTTACCCTTGGAGTTCTTGGCTCATGTATGTGTAAAGTTGAATATGAAATTTTATAGATACTAGCTGCTGCCCGCGACGTCGTGTGCGTGAACTTTATAACCCTTTTTCTTTATCTCTTTTTTCGCAATAAAAGCAGGAAAGCGGACAGACAGACAGACAGACAGAGTTACTTTCGCATTTATAATATTAGTGAGGATTTATATTTTGTAATATTGTTTTTATTAGAATTTTGGTATGTTTTCATTATTAACTACCTTCTTATCGTTCAAAGTATGAAGAGTCAGCTACCGACCATCTACCATAACTCTTCTCAAACTTAATAAGGTTGAAGTATTTATTAGTAGTCGTGAGAGTCCGCACTTTAGTGGTGTGGGTTTCAAGGTTTATTTATTTTAAATATCTGTGTCTGAGTATGCCAAAGTCAATTAAGATGATCAAGTATTTACATGTGTGTTCAACAGATGACTTGCAAAGTCAAACCCTAAACACACAACTTATTGCGTCAGATGTTAAAAAAAAAACAACAATAAATCTGATTAATTTCTAAAATTTTTAAAAGCAGTGAGTGAAAACTACGGTACCTAAAAGATAGCATTAATGTTCCAACCTTTGTTAAAGAACTAACTAAATTAAAACAAAAAGCTTAAAAGAATTTCTACGGTTACTTGATAACTTCCGAGTTTAAGCATATTTTTATGGAAACTAAAATAGGAATTAACACTTAAAAATCTTCTATCAGACAATGCTACTCCCAATCTTCTTTGTACTGTAATAATTATAATCTATGTTTTGGAATCAGAAGTGGACTTAATTAAAAAAAAAAGAAATATTGGGACACAGAGGTCCTTTCCGTACGAGCGACAACCGACAACTGATCCCCACGTCCGCTTCACAACGGTTTTTATACTAGTCGGTATGACATAACACACTCAGTCTGAACAACCAAGTAAAATAATAAAATCGAAGCTATTATTATCCACTGCTAGTCAAGGTGTCTACTTTCTTCTAAAACCATTTACGAGATCAAAATACGAAACCCACTTGTCTTCTTTTGAGAATCTAAAAATAACCGCCTGTATCAAAATTCCGGAAATCGAACAGATAATTAAAGTACCTTTATTCTAAAAAAATACCTCAAGAATACCGAGAGTCGATTAAAGCTGATCAAAGATAAGGTTTTCCTTCTGAAGGACTGCTCAAACATATTTTTTCTCAAAATATTATTACAAGACGCCTGAAGATACAAACATAAATAAATAATATAGATACTCGGTAATAAAAACACTGAGTATCTATAGTAAAATCTAATGTTTTAGTGCCTTCTTTTAATAATAAGATAGATGTGAAACTTACACGACGACTTAAGAAAATAGATTAGTACTATGCTTATATGTAATGCAACGTGTACCCTCCTCAATTTCAATAATCACATTATTTTAATAACACTTAAAATCCTATTACTATAAAAAGCACCAATAACAAATTAAGTACCAATAAATACTATGGACTTTTTTCCTACTCTTTAACGAGCTTTTTTCAAAATTGCTCAAATGTTAATATTTATCAGGTTATTAACAAAAAACGAAATATCTTTTTTTTTCATCTTATTTTGTTAATAACAATTGCAATTTTTAACCTGCACCAAAATCCTTCAAAAACATTTTTCTAGAGGTGATTCCGAATCGAATGAGCCATCATTCATATTTTTAGGACTTTTATCTCTATTTTTCACGTTTTTGAACTTGTTGACTAGACTATAGCTCCATTCAAAGTATACAACACATTTAACAATTACAAAGATCAGCAAATAAAAAATCCTTTACCAACAGATTGATATGAAGCACCGTATCGATCTCTAAATTGTTTTATAATGGCACCTATACTCTATGGGGACGTCTGACCCAATTTCCGAACGGAGCGAAAAGCACGTCCTGGAAGGATACTCAGCTTTAAAATAAGCAAACGGTTTCAAAATTACATGACATTCACTACGCATGCTAATATTTTTACTAGCTTTATATTAACTAGCACTGGATGTAACTATACAGGGTGATTTCTTAGTGAGGGTACATATTGAAGGTCATGGTAGCTGATGATTATATACGACCAGTAAAATATTATTACCAAAGAATATGGCTTAATGCCTTAGTAATCGCAACTTAAACATATCTAAAATTCTTGCAAAATGATGGTTTTTCGACAGCTGATGGGTGTGGCGGAGGTCATTAGAGGTCGTTAGTCAACACTCTTTTAGCCGATATTGTTTATGTATGAGGTAGTTTTGTCAAACTTAGATTTAAAAAAAAAAAATGTAATTTTACCTATTTTTTGTAATATTCCGTTTTAGAACAGAGTACTCATCACCCTCTTGCAATATGTACCTTCTTTAAAAAATCACCCTGTATAACTATGTAAGTTCGGGTGGAATCTTACATGCTAAATTTGACAAACTTCCCGGTCTCCGATTGAGCTGACATTCGCACGCAGATGTAAATCACGTGAAAATACAATAATATGACAAAATGGCGCTGATGTGAAGATAAATTCGGAAGTTGGTCATAGGAACTCTTGTGCTAAACAAGATAGACCCGTCGTTATTGCGCTCGTTTTACTTGTTTTGGCTAGCACTGTGCACTACATGATATCAAATACTTTTAAGATTGTAAGCTAGTGAAACCTAAGTGTAGAGGTTAAACTTAATATTGTTATGCTTAAATACGACGTTATGTACGTTCATCATATTATTGGGTATTATAATACTCAATAAATAGTTAAAAATTACTTGCTTATCGTCAAGGATATTAATAAGTTACATTGTCAATCAAAAACAAACAAACTTTACGGGTTCTAAACTAACTTCAACAAGTTCAAATATTGTATAAAGGACTCGCGGGTTACCATTCGCAATACCCTCAATTTGAATGGAACATATTCTATTTTCATACATATAAGTTCTTAACGTAAAAGACATGGGGTTAAAGCATAATATGTCGGTTCAGTTTCCGCGACCCTCGTCACTCGAACTTAAGTTTATTGTCTGTTTCTTTTATCTGCCGGCACTCTGTCACTTACTTTATTTATTCAGAGGAAATTGCATGGATTTAAGTTCGTAAATGAAGAAAAGGTGGGTGGATTTTGATAATATACTGCCTGTGGGCTATATTTAATAATGATATTGGAATATTTGACTACTGAATTCGTTGCTTAGTGTTCAAATTACGAGTTTGATTGAGCCACAGATTTTTGCTAACATATAAAGTTAGCAAAAATCTGTGGCTTATAGCCAATATAAACATTTAGCTCGCAGATAAAGGCGGTATAATCTTTTTATTTGCATACAATAAATACAACTCAAAGAGACAGAAAGTATTCATTCCAAATCTTTCTACCACTACTATCTTCTTGTTAATTAGTGAATCGATAGTATTTAAATCCTCTTTGAATAAAAACTGTTTTCAAAAATGGACATGTTTCGCGTGACTACGAAATATCACTGAAATGGTTTATATCTCTGTATATATTTCAATGTAACGAGTGCGTGAGCGAATAAATGAATGCGAACTGGACACATCATGAATATTTTATAAGCTGACATTTACAAAATTGTTACTCTGTTTTAAATCAAAAGTTAAGACACGGTATCTATTTGTATCAATACTAAGACATATATAGCTTTATTGGTGTTTGGTGATTTTGATTAAAGTCTATTTTAGATTTACTAGGAACTTGATTTGAATCTAGATGTAAAAAGCTTGAATTTTTTTTTCTTGCTATGAAAATTCAAGTGTGTATTCTTCTTTTTTTTACTGCGATTTATGGAGACAACTTACCGGGCTAATAGTAAGTGGTTATCGTCACTCATGAACCTCTGCAATGTCAGGAGACACTGAAGGCCTACCTTACGAAAGGATCTTAAGCCTCGTATGAAAAAGACAAATTTAGAAATTTATATATATATTTTTTTATTGATTCATCAACAAGAATTACATTACTTATAGCTATTACATATTAGAGTTACAATACAAACAAGTTAAATGCAAACTTAATTATAGGTGAAATACAGCATGCGTTGAGTAGAAAATATAATATAAAAGGAGTGAATCTAAATCGATGTATATTTAAAATTTTGGATGAACGTGAAAGTAGTCTTCATAGAGTACAAGACATAATAATATTTAGCCAGTAATCCTTCAAATAACAAAACTGTCGAAAGAGAAGGCACGCAAGCCTCATCCTTTTAATCCTAAATAAACTGGCAGTGTTAAGTTTTGGGAAATTTAGCGAGAGATTATGAGAAACATTCGCTGAATGAAACAAGAGGCTTAAGGTCATATAATATTATTAAAACAGCCCGCAGCTTAACGTGCCCTAAATCCAATACGCCAACGTGATGTTTTAAGGAACAACTCGAGTAAATACATATTCATCATGAATATTGAATATTAATCTTCGTTTGGGCATAGTTTTGAACGTAGTTTATAAAAACTTTTTATTTTGAAAATAATAGGTACTGGTCAATGACCATAATGCAAAAAGTAGTTCCAACTACTTAATACAACAAATATAGCAGCTCTTAATTTTCAAAACAGTAATAGAAAATGTCCAAGACAGTGTAGAATCTAAGTAAGAGATCTAAGTAATTGAATCTGTCGCTTTCTTCGGTTCTGTGAACAATGGTAATCATTAACAATCAGATGAATCGTAAGTGCGTTTATGAATCTTCTTATATATAAAAATGAATTGCTGTTCGTTAGTCTCGCTAAGACTCGAGAACGACTGAACCGATTTGGCTTATTTTAATCTTATATATAAAAAAAAATGAATTGCTGTTCGTTAGTCTCGCTAAGACTTTTTTTTTTTTTTTTTTTTTAGTTGGAGGAAATCACGGCGGGGTATGTGGGAGTTGAACCTCACTAAAACCTCCAACCGCTCACACTCAGCGTCCGAACCCCGGCTGAGGCCAGAACCCAGCACGGGGTTATGAGGGACGGGGCGACGCGTTACGCCATCGGCATTCTTTCCCGTCACTCCGTCCCCAAGGTTTAAACGGTGAAAAAAAAAAAAAAAAAAAAAAAAATTTCCTTATGTGACTGGCGCGGGCCAGCTAGTCTTGCAATAAAACAAAATAGATAAACGAATTTTCCTAAGTGCTTTTTAAATTTAGACAAAACATAGGTATATCGGAACTCATAATAAATATAAAAAAATTAAGTTGAAAAACAAAGTTAGCCAGATTTATGTGTAAAGCACTCATTTGTTTCGAGATAACATATTTTTTGCAAAACAAAACAAATGGCTAAGGTCATCCTCGTCACATCGTAAACAATGCGAGACATATCTCACGACTTTAATAAGAGAATAATTAATTAAACACGAGGGTTCTAAAGAATTTCACTGCGTTTTCTCTTTTGTTTGTTGAAATATCATTCAAATGTAAAGATTTCTTTGCGTTCATTCATTTAATTAAACGTTCGCGACACTTATTTATAATTAAACACGTCTTTTTGGTTTCATTTTAATGTGATAAGTATTCATTTTTCTGGTTATTTCATCCGAAATATATTGAAGCTATCAATCCATTTTTAGACAACGGAGTTCTAATAACACTTTTCACTCAGAGAGACATAATTTCGATTGATAATATAATTATAGAATAGATAATGTTCTTCGAAGAGAATGGCTTGGAATTTTTCTATAATATTCCTTGATAAATTTTATATTATTTCAGAAACATTCCGACATTTTTACCCTTTCATTCACGAACTCTTTCGTTTTCATTTTGTAATAACTGAACAGCAAAATAGTTTGCTCGTAGTTTTTATAAGAATACTCTCTTCGGAATCCTTTTTTTTTGTTTTGTTTTAGTTGGAGGAAATCGCCGGATCCCCACCTACCCCGCGGGTGGAGTATGTGGGAGTTGAACCTCACTAAAACCTCCAACCTCAGCGTCTGAACCCCGGCTGAGGTCAGAACCCAGCACGGGGTTTGGGGGGACGGCGCGACGCGTTACGCGCTCGACACTCTTTTCCGTCGCGCCGTCCCCTCTTCGGAATGCTTTAAAGAATACTTTATATTCTGTTCCATTTGTAAATGCAACTTTATTATTCTGTAAGAATAAAATTGTACTTCAGTAAGTTATCGTAGTATTTTTCTTTCGTTATACTTAATAATTTAAAACAACGTACCTATTTTCTATTATTTGTATTTCCTTAATAGCTAGACCACAAACATCTACAAACAATGTAAACGACTATTAGAAATTCATTTTTCTTTATCATTTCGAGACAGTAAATTTAAAAAATAATGATGTTATTATTTTTTATTTGTTTCTACATAAAATAATTATTACAACTTCGAAAAGGTGCACAATACGTCCTTATTTTGAAGAAAAAAATCTAACTACTATTTTCTTAAATATTTCCAAGACACGTAGGTGTCTGAAAACGTTTTCATTTTCAGACACCTACGTGTTATACAGTTAGATATTGTCTGAATGTTAAATAATACCTTCTGTAGCAAATACAGTAGTATAATCACATTGTAACGCCCACGGTGTCAGCCCACTCCTGCGAAATACTTTGTAAACGAATAAAGCTGAAGTCTTTCCTTATTTGATTTACACACAGATGAGACTTTTTAGCGGGAAATATCTATTACGGAACTTGCTCTGGTGGAATTTTACTATGGGCGAAAAGTATACTTCAAACTACAAGAGTTTTTTTTGATTGCAAGATAGATAAAGAGTCTACGGTCCACAATATCTATTATTTAAAATTCTCGTGTCACAGTTTTCGTTGCTATACTCCTCCGAAACGGCTTGACCGATTTTGATGAATTTTTTTTTGCTTATCCAGTAGGTATCTATGAGAATCGGCGAACATCTATTTTTCATCCCCATAAATGTTAGGGATAGTCAACCCCAATTTTTTTTTTTTTCTCGACGCAGACGTAGTTGCGCGGGGCAGCTAGTTAATTTATAATTTTGATTAGTCTATTTAGTTGCGGTTTACTTATTCTCACAATTTTACTAAACAGACCCCAAAAAGGCGCTCATTTGTTCATTCAATTTAGTACTCAATGCCCAGTTACCAGAGATCAAAATGCAACACGAATTTTTGAATACCTACAACTATGAAGACTGATCATCGATTGTTGCATTTACAACTGAGGTGGTGGTTGAGTATCAAATTGAATAGTGAATCATTGTGAGGACTTTCTTTAATACGCGATTAAAATGTTCGGTGAAAATAAACTATGACCTTTAGAGAATGACCTTTGCAGACAATATTATTATCACATTTTCAGTTTTCATATTCATGATTTATCGTGTTTCTAGGAATCCTTAATGTGGTAAATTTCATCTGTCTCCACAGCGTAGGTGTTCAACCGCTGTCAAGTCCAATCATTCTTAGTATATAAATGATTATTTTAATTACATTTCGTGTTCTGTTTGTGTCTTATATTAATATGCAATACCAGTACAATGACTATCCAATAGCATGATTAATGTGATATTATTGTACCCTACAGAATATGTTCATTTGCTTAAAATAGACCACCAACTGAGTACAATAATGAATATCCAATATTTTCAATTATTACACTTCAATATGAAAAACAGCAACATGGCCGATGGGCCGAAAAGTTCTGGAGTGGCGGCCACGAACCGATAGGCGCAATGTTGGTAGACCCCCCACAAGATGGACCGATGATCTGGTCAAGATCGCGGGAGGTCACTGGATGCAGATGGCGCAGGACCGGTCGATGTGGCGAGGTTTGGGGGAGGCCTATGTCCAGCAGTGGACGTCTATAGGCTGATGATGATGATAATGATGATGATGAAAAACAGTATTCAGAATAAACTTTGTCGACCTACAGATTATTTTGTAGTTTTTGCAGTTCAAACTCAATCAACAATTTTTCTGTTTTAATTTTAGTACGGGCGACTATTCAATAATTACGTTTTAAATATTGTTTATTGTCTGAAATGAAGATAATAGCCGAACTAAAGGGATTGAGAAAATGTGTAATAGTGTTTAAACATTTAAATAAATCCAAATCAAAATGTATCATCAAGTTTCATTTATCAATCCAAAACAGAAATGGAACAATTTCCGAAATGTATTTAGTCGAAATTTGGCAATGATTGGAACATGTTTCCCTTATATTTTCCCCTTGTGCCTGAGCAAACGGCAATGAGTTTACTCTGCCCTCTGGCTATTGCATTGAAGCTACCTAATGTTACCAGAACTGTATTTATTCCTTTATTTATCTATAATGTTATGAAAACGTTTTATTGAATTAAGCTACGAAGTATATTATTGCGCCTTAGTAAAAGTAATAGATTTTACAAAAACAAAAGCTATCGACTTATTTAAAAAAAAAGCAAAAAACTACTTGTGAGTTTTTTTTTATCAAATTAATATATTTATGACTAATTGCAAGTATGCACACAAAAGGATGAATTATTAAAATGGTTAATTCATGAAAAAGTTAATAATACACGATACGTACTTTACTGTACCAACCCATTACTGCCCACTGTTGGGCTCAGGTCTCCTCAGGAGGGATTAGGCATAGGTCCACCACGCTTGCCCAGTGCGGATTGAGGACTTCACATATCTACAAAGGATTTTAGAACCCTTTTCCGACATGCAGGTTTCCTCACGATGTTTTCCTTCACCGTTTTTAGCCAGTGGTGTTGTGAAAAATTGCACATAAATCTTTTTCACATTTAGATTTAGAGGTACAAGCCGGCCGGATTTGAACCCGCGACCTCCCGTTCGGAAGGAAGCGCTTTGACCACTCAGCCACCACTACTTTCGACATAAGTATAAACCGTAAATTTTCATAGCAAAAAGATATCCTTATGAAAATGTATCTTTTAAAAATGCACCAATTGCACCAGGTAAGCGCATTCTTCGCGCAAAATGGGTTGCAATGATCCTCTAATGCGCTTACATCGTAGATATATTGTATTAAGTTAATCTGACCATCTGACGGCCAGGTTACAGTCGCTCATGGGCGATTATTTTATTAATATATATTATTATTTTATTAAACTGGTTTCACCAGAGACGAGTCAAAATAATATTTTGAATACGACTGATTCTATTTTCTAGAAAAGAGAAACTTACATTTTGCACTCCAAACATGGAAGATAAAATTAGCTTTCTGAATTTATGTGGCTTATATCAGCCATTTTCGGTAAACGTTTCATTTTCCCGTCCAATATCAAGATAAGTAGTCCATTAAAATTTCTATTAAAGCCAAAGAATAGTGAATTTTGTGGAAATATAGTTTTAGCCTTTAGCTAGTTGAAACGACATAAAATAGTCTCCATTTTAAATCCGTAAAATAAGTTTTTGGAATTGATAGCTTATTATTTTAACTGGATGACCCACACAATTTTGTCTGTGTCACAATGATGTTTTATACTCGTGATAATTTCTCAATGAAATATCCGATCAGAATAAAATAAAGGTATTTTATTTCTACACATTAATATCCTTGATATCATAATGCTTAATTTTGATTAATCTTATCTAAATTACGATACTCATTTAACGTCGTTTAATTTTTCCCACGATTTAATATTTCACTCACGGATTTTTTTTGGATCCTACTAAGACTTACAAACCCGTAGTAGTATTCGACGGGTCACTAGTATAAGTGACAAAACACAATCTTACAAGAGAGCCATTTAAATTTTCTAAACTTTGTAACACTGTTAGGACACATATTTAGTTAGTACCTACACATATCTCTTTAAATCGATATCTCCCACGTAAGTTGTTGTATCTATATTACATTTAAATTGCGTTGTAGTTATATTACATTTAAATACGAAATTTCACTTTGAATCTTTGAAACGCTCTACTGTAAATTTGCAGTTTTGGAGATACAACAACTTACGTGAGAGATATCAAAATATTTGGAATTTTACAATAAAATTTTCAGGGTATTAAGATAGGGCAATATTAAGATTATGTATGCTAT
This sequence comes from Trilocha varians, assembly GCA_030269945.2. Taxonomy (NCBI): domain Eukaryota; kingdom Metazoa; phylum Arthropoda; class Insecta; order Lepidoptera; family Bombycidae; genus Trilocha; species Trilocha varians. The sequence goes on along the minus strand of AP028264.1, from coordinate 4,871,972 downwards.
TCGTATATAAGTAAACGTAGGAGCTATCGAAAATAGAACAGAAACAGATTTTAATCCACGGTCAATACACATATCAGTTGAATGGCTACGTTCTAGATACGAGATTGTGATTGGTGCAATCGACATCGCTCAGGATATTGTGTTGTGTGTGTGTAAACGAAACAACTTTTTCAAAGGGTATTTAATTATAAAAATGATTACACGCCTTTGAAGTAGGATGTTGATTTAAATATGTTTAGCTAAAGCAAATAGAATTGTAATTTAAATGTAATAATTACTTGTTTTGAGAAATAATTTCAAAAATAAGTAAACATTACTGTTTTCATATATCTGTTAGATCCCTATAGGGATCAAAATCAGTATAAATGTAATTTACTAGAACCAGAAGGTCAAGTTGGTAAAGCAATTTTCATTAACAATATTGTTCTAAAGTTGCTCACACACACTCAATAATACGCATGATACAGGGTGGATCTGTAACTTTGGACAATCTGACGTGGGTTGAATGACCTGTTGAAATAAAACTTAGAACCACTTTTATTTTAGAAATTGGTCCAAAGTTACAGATCCACCCTGTTTATTATGAATTTGGAATTATAATATTAATTTAATAACAGATGCTTACTATAGTATTTCAACATTTGAATTTTGTCAATATTTTATTCATAATTTCGACACTAACTCACACGCACACACCTTTAGAAATTTGTCAACAATACTGCATTTATTATTATGTGCGAGAAGCCTAATTAGTAGATGGAGCTTGTAGTGCACCTGAAAATGCTACTATTCTCACGGGACTAGACAAAAGGCAATAGACTATTCCAAAAAGCCTGTAATGCAAAGCACACCATTTGATTGCGTTTCTTCATTAATATTAATATAAAGAAATGGCAATGTCCAAGGAACTGTGTGGAATGGAATTCTGCTTTAAATAATTTTTAGTTTTATTAAGTTACAGGTTCAAAAGTAAAAAAAACTTTTAATAGAGTTAACAATTTAAAAGCGTCAACGAGGTGCAAATCAAAGTCCTCAGTGTTACCATTCCAAAAAAAAACACACACTGCTAATACATTTAATTTCTTTGCACTAATCAAAAGGGCAATTTAAACATCAAATACAGTTAGCAATTACTTTAAAATCGTTAATGTTGTGCAGGGCAAAGTACTCTATGTTGTGAATGTTTATTATTGTGTATTTACTTCCTTCTCAATTATCTTCTCTCTTCCTTCAATAATGAAAATAGCAATTTAAACATTATATGCAATTAGTAATTATATTAAAAGCGTTTAGATAATGCAATATAATGGACTATGTGTTTAATATTCTCGCTAACTAATTCAGTTCCAAAATATACACTATAGTTTAATTTCTTTTCACTAATCAAAAGAGCAATTTAACCATCAAATGCAGTTAGCAATTACTTTAAAAGCGTTAATGTTGTGCAGTGCAAGGTACTCCATATTGTGAATGCGGTAGGGCGAAGCTGGGCGAAGTTGGGCGGGCGGGCAGTCTGTGTCGGGACGCCGGTTAGACACTACCGGCCGCCGGTTCCTCTTTGCGATGGAAGTCGCGCGGTTATATGAATGAGGTAAAGAGGTTATATATTTTTATGGACGTGTTGAAAAGTTTTAGGTGAAGAGGTTGAATTGGGAGTGAGATTTTTTATTACCTTAATATATTGTTTTTGACGTGTAATTAGTTATAAAATATTGTGCTTATAACGATGTACATAAAATAATATTTAGTAATACATTCGCTTATTTGCTGATTTTTAATTGAAATTGTTCTTTAAAACTATAATGTAGGTTTTTGTACATCCCATAAAAATGGTTTTTACGTATTTCTGAGTGTATCTACGACAGGAATATAATTTGCTCCGATAGTCATTTTTAATTACGTGACGGAAGTTGAAGAAAAGATTTTTCTGTTTCCCTATTCCGTGTTTTTCTTGGTGATTTTGATCGCTTAAATTTTATAATACGAGACTCTATACTTCCTAAGCTAGCTTCTAAAATTATTCATAAATAAACGAAAAAGCAGTTCGGTGCGTGTCAAACAAAAACAATTATTTTTTTCTAAATTTTTACGGTTTTCTTAATAATTTTGTACATTCACAATGACGCGTACTTAAGTTAAACGACTTTTAACGACAAAAATAACGATGATCTTAAGCTCTATAATTTTCTTTGAAAGTTCACTAACTAAATCACCAACAATAAGTATCGTTTATCAATTCATATTCATTTTGAGGAAATTAGTGGTAATTTAGATTTTAGTGTGAAAAAACCTAAAACGATCTGAAAATAACAGAATTTACGCAATACTTAAAATTAGAAGATTTTTTTTAATTTAACAAGTAATTTAAAGTGCCCACTGTTGGGCTCAGGTCTCCTCAGAAGAGGGATTAGACATAGTCCACCACGCTTGCCCAGTGCGGATTGGGGACTTCACATATCTTCAAAGGATTTTTAAAACCCTTTTACGACATGCAGGCTTCCTCACGATGTTTTCCTTTACCGTTTTTAGCCAGTGATGTTGTGAAAAATTGCACATAAATCTTTTTCACATTTAGATTTAGAGGTACAAGCCGGCAATTTTAGTTAACATCCCTTCATAAATATGTGAACAGATTATTACAATTTAACTGAATACCTCTTTGAAAATAATGTGAAGTTTGAACCCGCATTAGGCAAGCATGGTAGGCTATATCTAATCCCTCTACTCAGAAGACCTGACCCCAGCGGTTGACAGTAACGGGTTGTGATAATATCAACAGTGCACAATGAAACTTTTACGATATCAACATTTGGTTTTAGAACATATTCTACAGAAAACATACTTCTTAATTTTACAGTATGTCTACATTTTTAGAATTTATAAACTCAACGCTACAAACTTATAAAGCAAACATATGTAACTTTCAATTTCTCATATGTCAATAAGGGGAAGGATACAATGCCCCTCGCTAACAACAATAGGGATAATGAGCTACAGTCCTTAACCTACATGCACAACCACTCCAAATGAGTGGCATATTGTTAAACTAAATTGAAAAGCTATACTGTATTTAAGAAGTCGTGGTGGCCGAGTGGTCGAAGCGCGTCCTTTCGAACGGGAGGTTGCGGGTTCAAATCCGGCCAGCTTGTACCTCTAAATCTTAATATGAAAAAGATTTATGTACAATTTTTCACAACACCACTGGCTAAAAACGGTGAAGAAAAACATCGTGAGGAAACCTGCATGTCGGAAAAGGGTTCTAAAAATCCTTCGAAGATATGTGAAGTCCCCAATCCGCACTAGGCAAGCGTGGTGGACTACGCCTAATCCCTCTTCTGAGGAGACCTGAGCCCAACAGTGGGCAGTAATGGGTTGGCACAGGTGCTGTATTTAAAACTCGGAGATAATATATTAAAAAGCTATGAAAACTGATTCAAGAACTAAAAACAACATTGATTTATGTTGCCTAAAATTATTGCAAAAAAAAAATCCGTTCGCCATAACATTTGTGTGCACTAATATGAAATCAATTCCCATACTTTAGTTAGACAGGTTTTAATTAACATTTATTATAGCCAGCATAAGCAAAACCATCAATACAATATGTCCTATTTCCTTCCTAATACAAAATGTGATGAAATATTTTAAAATTTATTTATATCTATAATTCAATACGATTAATATTCAGACGCGGTAGGGAGGCCTAATGAATCCTACTTTGAAGCAAATTCTCGTTCTTGGACTTGCGAAATTTATTTTCATTACCGAGAGCAATAAATACAATTTGCATGTCCTTTCTATATTTGTCCAGAGAGGTAAATAATCTAATTTACGGGATTCCATTAATTGCTAAAAATTTAATTTGATTACATTCTGGTTAAATCACGACAAAATGAACAACCATAAAATAAATGAAATTTCATGTGGGATAAAATAAATATATTATAATTTCTATTTTTAAAACAAAAACGGACACATCATCATATTCAACCTCTAAATGTCCACTGTTAGACTTAGGCCTCCCCCAAATTTCATCACAACGACCGGTCCTGAGCTGCACACATACAGTCATTTCCAGTGACCCAGTCTAGATCGTCAGCTCACTGCTTTAAAGGACTGAACTTTTCTTCTACTTCTTCTCGGTCGGTACACCCTTGTCAGAGCGGTCGTGGTTATTATGATTTTCTCTTGCTCGCAACTATCACGCGTCTCACGGTGTCCCGCCACTTTCCCCCATCGGTTGCGGTTCTGGTACACTGGTGCAATGGGTCTCCCAATGTGGACTTGATCTCATCAGTCCACCTCATAGGTGATCTTCCACGAGCTCGAACCCCCTCAACTCTTCCCTGGACCACGAGCCTCTCGATGGAAATATCTTGGCGAGAAATATGTCCAAAGAACTTTTAGATGTCGTTAAATAAGATCCATCACAAAATATCTACTTTTAAATTGCTCACTTATCCAATGAAACGTCATTCAACATCAAATGCATAGACCTCATTGAAACCATTTTCACTCCATTTACTTTCAATAATCCACCTTGCAACCTCCCCTGTATAAGCTACAAAATGAACGCAATACCGAAACAAACTCTCAAGTTAATTTAAACGACCAATAAAAAGTCCCGAGAACGCAGGAAAATCAATTGTTTATTATTATAGGTAAGAAGCTGATGGAGGGTTTTCCTTATGGGAAAATGTCGATCAACCTGAACGTTATTGTTTGAGGGCCCCATCTGTACAAAGTACTGACTTCGAAAAGTATTTCATTAGGATCACCAGATGCTTTTACTGTGAGCATTTGAGGGTCCCGTTTTTAAAATCTCTTGTTGTTAAATGACGTTGACCTCTGTTGCATTGGTGAGTGTATTTTTACATACTTATTTGTATGGTTGGTCTTTTCTATAGCAAGTTGCAACAGTATCTAGCGAATACAAATTTGTCTTTATCGTATTAACAATTTAATTTGTAAAAAAAAATGTAATCAATTCAGTACTTTTTGCGTGAAAGCCTTACAAACACATAATACACAATCGCAAACTTTTCATTAACTTTTAGACTAGGTATATGAAAAGTAAATTAGGGTAAAACTCTGGACTAGTTTACAGGTACCTCTAAATCTCAATAAGTATAATGTAATTAATTATAAAAAAGAAAACTAAACACCATTTCCTTACATAAAAGGGTAACCAACCCTACCCATACGTAAGCTAAGGCATTAAAAAAGATGGCTGAAGTTAGCAACCATTTATATTTAATGACATCTTCTCAAGTGTTTCAACTAAACCTTACAGCAATAAACGTTCTGAGGCAACGATTTTCATTAAAACTTTATATAAATGGTTGTATGTACCGTGAGTTAGCACTTACTTGCGGAAACATATTAATGTGTCATTCAACTTTCACTTCACGTGGGAATCAATATCAGTCAGAGCCTTTGCAAACTTTTCTAAAACTTTCGATTTGGTAAATCTAGTTATCGTGATTGATTTTTGAATTGCTTTCAAGGAAAGTATTGAAAATAGTGATTTTAGCAAATTTGCTGAAAAAAATCCTTAATTTTTGGAAAGAAACACAACTGCATTCAAACATTTAAAATTCTATGAGCTCGGGAATAGACTTGATAAATTTCGTAAAAATCACACTTAGTACTTTGCTTGATGCAAAGTAGCGTGTTAAGTAGCGTGATTTAGAAGGATCAAATCTCACTAATAATATATTAAATTCGCTACTTTTCCTAGAGAGGACATTTTAAAATTCCATCCTTTATTGTTGGTAGTATTGAATACACTTTGTATAACATACATAAAAAGTAAAAACAAAAAACATTTATAAAATAGAAGAAACTGTGCTTAAGATGTGCACAGAAGGGGCGACCAGTTCAGCATACAGCTACAGCTCTGAAGCTGTAGCGCTGATTTTCAGCTGGACCCATTGAAATCAGTGCAAGAGCTACACTAAGGTCGGTTTCATTATATAGGCAGTACAGTAGACAATCCATCAACTTAATTTTTAATAATAATAAAATAAAAAATAACAATAAATAAAATAATAAAATAACCTACAAGCTAGAATCTAAATATTTTCTCTCCAATTTTTCAAGTCAACATCAAAACCGTGTTGATGATTACTGTGTTATTTGGTAATGCTCTGGTGAACCAATCTATCTATATTTGGAAATTGGCAGTTCTCATATGGTTTAATACAAATTTCTGCATTCTATGCAAAATTATGAACAATCTGTTGCAAAAATAATACATTTTCCCTTCGATCAAATATGCCATTTTTCCCTAAAATTCACTTAACTTGAACCAAGAAGGCAACCAAAACAATACACTATTTCATGAACTTACGAGGTCGGATCTTTCCCATTCGCAATGCGTTTCGAATCTCCGAAAAGGTTCTCTTAAACCATCCAACAAAAACGTAATTGTGACGTCTCCACAAGATTTTCCACGTCGCTTTTCATGTTTTTATTTGTTACAAGAAACCTTACATCGTTTTTTGATACAAGCTTAACAATATTGTGTGTTCGCAGAGCATGTTTCATTTTAAACATGGAACGTATAGGGCTATAGGGTGATGTTCAGTTGTTTCATTATATTAAGGAAATGGAGTTACTTTTTATATAAGTAAATCTCCTTTGGTATGTTTAAGTAAACAGTGCCTTTAATTTTACTTTGATTATGCGTTTTTGAAATCATATATTCTTAGAAACGAGTATGGAATAAATCTACATTTGTCAAATTTATCAAATAAATTTTTCTAATTATGTATATATATATATATATATATATATATATATATATATAGTATGATGATAATATATATATATATATATATATATATATATATATATATATATATATATATATATATATATATATATATATATATATATTATCATCATACTCCTTCTTATTAAGAATCTGTTCAATGTTTGGGTAAGTGATTTAGATGTATGTTTAAAGAAATTTGGTTTCCGTCATCGACGTTCTTCAAAAAATATTCCCAAACACTTTTAAGTGAATATTTCTATACATATCTTAAAACTGGAAACCGATAAATTGAGTCAGCAACATTTCATCGTTCGATCTATATATTTTGGACACGTGGTGGTAAAACATCCGCGTCACTGGCTACACCGCGCCTGGCACCGAAATTTCGTTCACAAAAACCACTATCCATTAAACCTTACGTGGTATTTTCACTCACTTTATTGCTTTTCATGTACTTGTTGGAGACGTTCGTGTTTTCTTTGAACGTAAAATACTGTTGGAATTTTTAGGGTGAAATACTGGCTGGAGTTATTGTTATTTAAACATGGAATTTGATTTGCTTTCGGTAAGTTTGTTGGTTATTTTTTTAAGTAAATTTTATGGTTGCGTTTACGACGTACGATTTAAGAATTAGTAAAGCAAATACAAAGTAAAGGAAGTAGACGTAAATTGAAATAACTAAATACTTTAAAGGTTATAAACATGCTTTCCGATTGAAATTGTAAAAGTAATGATCAGCGGTATATTTTGTCAACTGCATTTGTTTCTTCCTCATATTCAATTTTTAGGGTATCTCTTGTAGCGGAAAGAGATATCCCTTTATAAATTACTTGAGTATCTATTTGGTAGATACCATTTAATTAAAATGAACAACTGACTCTAGTTATCATTATTTATTGACACTGTTTACAATATACAATAATGAATATGATTACAATAATAATAATGTGTGGACGCGACTGTATGCTATGCTCTTAACGGAACGACTGGGGAGTCGCGCTTCGCACTGCACTTATATATTGCTGCTTGTATAAAAAAAGTGCATGCGTCCCTACAGTACACCCTTCCTAAAATTTTGGTTATAAAATGCAAAATTTTTCACAAAACAAACAAAAAAAAATAAAACTAAGTACTGTTAAAACTTTTGTAAGCGGCTGTACCGTATTAGGGTAGGTACTTGAGATATACTTCGAATGCGCTTTATCGTTAAGCAACAGTCGAAGTTTTTTACTCGCTACTCATAAATCAATCATTTTTTACTTCAAAATCATTTCATCTTAAATCGTTTAAAACTTGAGATACAACGAACACTCGAATTGTTGACTCGGTGTTTTCTCACACTTATAACAAAGTACTTATAACAAATCATTGCTTTTTGTGATGAAATATTTTCAGAACTCTTAACTTATTCCACTTAGATTTTTAAATATTACTTTCGTTAAGTAGTTCTCATTGCCATAAATCAATGATACGAATCAAAATATATTGAATCTTTTACACATAACATTACTGATTCAAATTTTGTTAAAACATATTACAATTTTCACTTCATAAACATGTCACTATTTCATACAAAGTTGAAACTAGTCATCATTTCTAAGTTAATTAAGATGGTTTTGTCCCTTTACTTAATTACTTTAAAGACTCATAAAATACTATAGCATATACATAGTTTGATTATTTCCAATAAGAGTGTGACAAATTATTAAAAACACAAAAATACTTTAATGACAAAACGTTAAAATAAACAAACTACAAATAATACAAAAGGCAATACAGGAATGCAAATATCGCTGTCACGTCGCCTCTTAATAGCAAGACGTGAAATTTGGCATCAAGTTATATATTCACACGTTATAAGTTACGGAGAATGAAATAGAATATTGGACCACGACTTGACTTGTCCATCGTTTCTACAGTTCTCCTCGACTTCTTCTCGACATAATATATCTCGACCAAGTATGTCTCCCACCATAAAATGTGGCGATCTCGACGGCATTTCCTCTGGGTATGCTTTTCTCCCTAAAATCCTTGGGTGCTCTCCCACGAGTCATCTCTTCCGGATCAATGGTAGTGGCTAGTTTTGCTCGTTATACCATCCGGTGTTCCGATGATTACAATGCTGGAGTTACGACGTTTCCCTTGGTCTTCGCTTGTCGATTACTATGACTGAATCTCGTTACTTGTCCTCCAATACAGCGTTGCTCTAGTTCCTGTGCCATATCTGTTCTTAACTGTCCTATATGTTTTGTATACTTCTTCCTAATATCCGATTTTGTATTAAAATCTTGTTGCTTTTACCTGCAGTCGATGTAAGTACCTTGCAGGGAGTCGTCCGTTCTGCGTATTTAATCTACACTATTCTTCATAATTTCACAGCTCCACGTATATTTCATATCTAATTACTTGTGTGCTCTTCCTTTCCCCATCTTGTGTGCTTGAATCGCCTTGATCGCCAATGCCAGTGAAAGAAGTCCCAGTGAGTCGGAACTGTACTGCTGACGCACGGGCTCCAATGATTCGGACATGCTGCCGTGCGGGGCCGATGCTACGTGCTGACCAGGAGAGATATCCTCTGCTTTGCTGACCGGTCCTTGTTGTCAGTGTACCCAATGTCAAGCCGATGAGGGTTCGACCAGGCCGCGCTGCGTTGCGGCTAGTGCTCGAAATACCCAAACAGGCCGAAGCTGGCTGGCGCGATGCGGGTGTGATGATCTTGAAGGAGTCGTGTTCTTGTCGGAGGTCACCACTTTAGGGTATCTCTTGTAGCGGAAAGAGATATCCCTTTATAAATTACTTGAGTATCTATTTGGTAGATACCATTTAATTAAAATGAACAACTGACTCTAGTTATCATTATTTATTGACACTGTTTACAATATACAATAATGAATATGATTACAATAATAATAATGTGTGGACGCGACTGTATGCTATGCTCTTAACGGAACGACTGGGGAGTCGCGCTTCGCACTGCACTTATATATTGCTGCTTGTATAAAAAAAGTGCATGCGTCCCTACAAATTGATCCTCCACTACATATAAGTATCTTAAAAATCTTCACTTACATACATTACTAGTATCTAACAACAAGTCCAACCTTTTAAACAGACTTTTATGACCTTATAAAACCATGAAATTACTTTTGGAAACAACAAAATATCGATAGCATCCCAAATATCTGAACTTTAAAAACTATTCGGAAAATTGCAGAACGTACGAAACTACAACATTAATTACAAGAGAACCCTAAAGTTATGGCTCCTTTGTAATGTTTAACACGCGTCTAGTGAAGTTTGTACAAATACTAGTTAATTGCTCGAGCTTTAGACGGGAACAATAGTAACAATACCGTGATTTTCTGTATCAATGCTCTCTGACTAAGCAGAACTTTACATAGTGTTTGTGTTTTTTTTTTGGAACGAAGTTCCTTATCGCGCGTTATCGAAAGGGGGCTAGACGGAAATTCTTATGAAAAAGTTGTCACGACACTTTTTTTTCAGATGATTATCGCTAGATGGCGCTGTGATTAAAATCTTTTAAAACAATCCCTTATTTTGTTTTATATGATTAATGCTAGATGGCGCTTTGATCAAAATATTTTATTTATGTTATAATAATTAGTAAGTTTAAAACGTCTGTCTCTCTCTTATAGAAAGAGAATAACTAATTTAACTAATTATTATAACTAAAAAAAATAAAATTTTATTACAATTCCCTCACTAATTAATCGATAGGACCTTCGTTCCATCCGGGTGTCCCTTGACACCTCTCAAGTTTTTTATTTTACAATCAGACCATGTTACTACGTAAGCGTAGAAAAAGATGCTTAGGTATATATCACAATTCTCTACTATATCATGCATGGATGATACTGACCATTTAATTCCGATTCACTACCACAGTTTTAGAGATTTAATTGTTTGAAATATACTTATTCATACATAAAAAACACACAATTTTATGCTTCAGTATTGCTTGATAAAATACCCAAAGTTACTAGACTAAAATCCTTATTTTTACCCCAAAACGCATTCCTTAACGTGTTGATTTGATAGCTCTAACGCCGATCAGATTAGCTCTGTATCCCATCGGGCAGCCGTTGAGCTTGAAGGGCAATCCATCACAATACAAGCGCGCCGCCCACGGCTCACTGATTCGGCGAATTTCCTATGAATATCGGCGTCCATGCGAAAAAGCGCAACCTGAATAATGTAATAACCAGTTTGGAAAATATCGAATACATGGAATATTTGTACGATGTATGTGATAATATGTATATCAGCGTTTTTGACTATGAATAATGTGCTTTTACGATATGATCAATGGTTTATGAGAATATCGTGGAAATAACGAATGGAGTATTTGCACAATGTATGTTAGATTAGAATTAATGAAGTAAGATAACGTATTTTTGTTTAAAATTATTACCTGATCTAAAGATATAATATCAACAGTGGAATCGAAATAAATATGTATGTGAGTACATTTAACGATGAATTATGTGTTCTTTACGATATGATGAATGGTGTCTAAAAATATCAGGAGACGTCGATAGGCAGAATAGATCATATTTATAATGACTTCATATTAAAGGATAAACTACATATTTCATAGCGATTGATAATGTAGATACTTTTATGATATCATGAAAGTTTTAATTATAAATTGACCACAACAGGGAACCTCATCTTAGGGATTAAAGAATATAAAACAACTTCGGACAAAAGAAAATATTTTTTTCAATGAGTTCCCTTCACACAAAAAAATAATGGAATTGGAAACTACTTTTTCGTGAAATTCGGTGCAAATGATTATTGAACTCAATTATATCAATACTAGCGTAATTGAAATAGTAATTTCGCACCAATCTAAATTTTCAATACAAACGCCAGATTTTCTAATTGCTCCGAGTGTTAAATTAATTAATCGATTCCCAGTTTTCAATTTATTAAGTTGGTTATTGGTGATTTAACACGTTCACTGCTGGTAGAATTTTAGAAAATTATCCGCTATTATTTATTATTGTGTTATAATAAAATCGTATTAATATTAAGTTTACTTTTTTATTGAAATTGCAGCAAACGTCCCACGTTACCGTTCTCCATGGTCCATCTTCTTTTGGACTGAATGCAGACAAAATTAAATGGCATTGCTTAATTTTTGTTTTTTGGATATCTAACTAAGATATCGAGATTTTTTTTTGATCAACAAAACGCACTTTACATAAACATCATAATTATTATTTTCTCTATTTCGACCCCAAGCGCATTGAAACTGTTAAGCTTCTACACAATCATATTTTATTGCTTTATCAAAAGGTCTATTAACGACTTAAATATCGTAATATAACGGTTTCCACATATTTATTGAAGTGGAATTCGGCTTAGCCGTACCATAAACCTACTAAGTCGATTGGTCGCCAATCGCCATTGTACTGTTGAGTTGGAAGTGTGTTGGGTCGTGATCATAGCGAATAATATTGCGATATATTTATTTGGGTTGTAATATTCAGTGATGGCATTAATCGATTGATTTATCAATCGAATGGTTAATTTGATTAATTTAATCGAATAAAACTTAATCGTGATTAAAATTTTAATCGTAATCGTGATTAAGTAAATCAATCATTAATCGTTAGTCAGATTATTTTTTTTCCAACATTGAGGAATATTATACAGTACTTTCTTTAAAACGTGATTATGTGCAACTTACTAAATTTAAAAAATAATGATAACCGATTTGTTCGGTGATTTTTGTCATTTTTGTAGCATCTTAAAAACTTTGTCTGAATCAAATATAACATACCTAATAGTAATATGTTGTCAGTTCAATTAGGTACTACTTAACACATATGATAGGTTAGTCATATTAAATACCTTGGAGTCTCCAATGACAATAAACTCACATGGAGGGAGCACATTAGGGTGACGTCGGCCAGGGTCAGAGTATTGATAAACATATGTTTTCAAAAACATATTTAATATAGTTGATTTTAATGTAATAATACAAATCTATAGATCTCTTTGTGAATGTCTCCTAAGTTATTGTATCTGTGTATCGTAAAAATTGTTTCAATGAAATTTATTTCATTTCATATTATTATATCACAGATTTTACAAAATGCATGTGTTTTTATGCTCTTTACCAAGCAATAAGCTGAGTTACATCGTGGAAAATGTAATTGTCAATTTTCTTTCTGTTTTAACGTTTTTATCACAAATAAAATTACGCCTATGTTTTAGTAAAAAATTGACAATTAAGTCCTCATCAAATCGTTCTAAAACTTAGTATTTATCATGTATCAGTAGACGTTCATTACTAAATATATTAGACCCTTTTTAGTACAAAGAAAATGGAGAGGCTATGCTTCGATTTTCCGTGATTGAATCAGAAATGAGGATGTCCGCAAGAGAACTTTACCAACATAAAATACAATAGATACAATAATTGAATTTTCTAGTTGTGTGGTACACTTAAACAATGAAAACGAACTGTAAATCTTGATACAATTGAAACAGTATCAACTTCGACAAGTTGAGGTTTAGTTCAGATAAACGAACCAGTGCAACTTCAGATAGAGGAACTTCATTTGATATCTATTCAACAAATGTTAATCAAAGCTTCTACGATTATCTGAGATATTAATATCGAAGTTATGTACCTTTAAAATAGGTTATTTTTCTGTATATTTTTTATTGCAAGACAAGTACATGAACCTACAACAGATTAGTAGTAGTAATAGTCTCTAATGAGTCTCTCAAAGCCAGGCAGTTAACCATCACATACTATACAGGACTTTTCTTAAGCTCATTTAGAGAAGAAAATGTCATAGCGTTCAGGGAAAACCAAGGACGGATGCTGCGAGATAAGGATGTTTTCATGTTAATTTTACCTCATATTTTTTCTTACTTCCTTTAAGTTTAAAATAGAACAATTATGCAACAAAATAACTGATATTCGATGAAGATGTAAGTAATAAATATTTTGAAAATAAAATATTCTACTTTCGACCCTTACATAGGCACGATTTTGTAGTGTTCCCATGATGAAACGTTTCTTAATTTTACCTAGAAAAAAATTGCTTAATACAAACTCAAGAGAAAACAAAAATATCCACTTTATTAGTAGACTGTACGTAAGTTATTTAACAAACGTCGCCAAGCCCAACTTAATGAAGCAATGCTGAAATATAATTCAATAAGAGTAATGAAATCTCGGCTACAGTCACGTCTGTGTTTAGACGCTACGTTATTAAAGTTTCTTGCTTTTACCTTATATTATACTATATTATAATATAATATGATATTATGTTGTGTGTATTTCGCGTAATATGTCGTTCATTTGTTTGAAATAGAGTAGGGAGTATATCAACAAAATGAGGTATACTGTGAATACGTATTTGAATGTTATATTGAAATTTTGAAAGTTGAAGTGTCTCCATAAGCAACCTTATTGCTAAAAACAATGTAATTAAGGGTATAGAAGTAGTATGATTTCATGCCTATTCATTTTATAGAGAATGTGCGAGTTTGTTGAGTAAAAAAATATGGTTTGGTTTAGTTAACAAACAGAGACAACAGTGACAGACTCACAACAGTTAAGCAATCTAATTGATTTATTGGAACGATGTTCCTTATCGCGCGTTATCGAAAGGGGGCTAGACGGAAATTCTTATGAAAAAGTTGTCACGACACTTTTTTGTTTTAGATGATTATCGCTAGATGGCGCTGTGATTAAAATCTTTTAAAACAATTCCTTATTTTGTTTTATATGATTAATGCTAGATGGCGCTGTGAACAAAAATTTTTATTTAAATAATATTTTATTACAATTCCCTCACTAATTAATCGAAAGGAACTTCGTTTCATCCGGGTGTCCCTTGACACCTCTCAAGTTTTTTTAAATCTGTTCGATTCCCAGTTAAGGTCACTGAAAGACATTGAAAGTAAAAGAAAACATTTTATGTACACGTGTATTTATTAATCCTTTATTAATTAAATTAGTTGCAAACCGACAAAGGGATAATGCGGGTGCCCTGAATATCCGAAAGTGAAGCTTAAGGCATTCATAATTTAAACTTCAATTACTTCGCCGGTTAATTTATTAAAAGGTACGACTAACGTTGAACTGCCTTTAATGTATAAGATATATTACTTGTTTCTAAAACTGAATCATGAGAAAATAAAGCTATTTCACACAATACTTTCCAGTATGATTTATATTATCATGTACGCAGACAAGCTAACCTGTACCAACCCATTACTGCCCACTTTTGAGCTCAGGTTTCCTCAGAAGAGGGATTAGGCATAGTCCACCACGCTTGCCCAGTGCAGATTGGGGACTTCACATATCTTCAAAAGATTTTTAGAATCCTTTTCCGACATGTAGGTTTCCTCGCGATGTTTTTCTTTACCGTTTTTAGCCAGTGGTGTTGTGAAAAATTGCACATAAATCTTTTTTCACATTTAGATATAGAGGTACAAGCCGGTCGGATTTGAACCCGCGACCTCCCATTCGGAAGCAAGCGCTTCGACCACTCGGCCACCACGACTTTCAGACAAGCTAACGGGACACCCTAATTGTTTACTGTCCCTCAACCTCTGTTATGTCAGGGGACACTGATGTACTATTAATGATCTAGCCTTAAGAACTTTCTTCAAGCCTCGTTTGAAGAAGTAAACTTTTGTTGTGGTTTCTCTTAAATATTACACCTTCGGTTTTCTTATATTGAGACAAACAAAACAAAGAGAGGAAAAAATAATACAAATCTAAATAAATTGTATATACGTATTATACTCTTCAAATGTAAAGTTCTGTAAATCCAAAAATTAATCACTACCTGACACATTTCCATAAAATATTTCTCGGAAAACAATCTAGGTCGACGAATATTTTATTGGAAGATGACAATTTCGAAAACCCAACGACTTCAGCAAACGGTGGAAGGCTCATTACTTCCGAATAATCCGGGAATAAAAGTCAGCTGCCGAGCTCTGTCGCTTAAAGTCTATTGTTTTGGCCAGAACGGGACTCGAAAGATATTAGCGACGATGCCCACAATTAAATGTATAAAGACGGATTTTATATCCATAAAATTCTATAACTTCAACAATTATATAACGAATCCAGAGTAATAATGTCCCAAAAATAATTAAGTTAATTTCTTCTTAAATAAATGAAGTTTGAAATTATCTCGGATTTTAGAACGGGTTTCAGTAAAATTTCAGCGTTGATTGTTTAATGTTGATAGTTTTATTAATTCTTTGTAAATTTTATCCAAATATAATTTACGGTTAAATGATAATCTGTTACTGTCAATGAAGGGTATAATATGTAGTATCAATATTAAATTATGAAAAATAGGTACTGTAGAATAGTTTACGTAAGCGATGCCACCAAGAAGTTCCTAAAAATCAAACATGTACCTATTTAAAGGAAAATTGCTAAGTTAAATAAAGTGTAAAATCAGTAACTTTAGGTATTATACATTTACAAACAAACTAATAACATTAACATTCATCTTTAAGAATATTTTTAGTCCACGAAAAGAATAATTATTGAAAAAATATTTTCTTCATTCAATGATTCTTCACTTTCAGTTCGTATTATACAATCCTGAAATATTTAAAAGAAAATGTTACACAACAAAAACAAACTTAACACTTCGAATAAAGTTTCACGACCTTTTACAAAATTGATATCTTTTTCTAAGATAAAACATTCGGTCTTCGCTGTAGAGCAGAAATTTGTGAACTTTGTCAAGTTTTGTCGAAGTTTACGTCAAAAGTTACCCAACATATTGTTATTTATTTTATTATTATTTTTTTTTTTATTGCCATGTAGGCAGACGAGCCAACGGCCCACCTGATGGGAAGTGGTTACCGTCGCTCATGAACCTCTGCAATGTCAGGGGACACTGAGGGGTCGCTACCTACGACCTAACTTTAAGGACCCTCCTCAAGCCTCGTTTGAAGAAGGACAAGTCATAGCGCTCAGGGAATACCGAGGAGGTATTTGGTAGTATAATGTCAGATATTATTACATTTATCATTGTTTGATAGTAATGACGGTCTTATAACTTTCAGCGCGCCAAAGCGACACGAATCTTCGTCATTGTTCATAACGTTTTAGATTAACTGATAATCTTATACCTAGTTAAGATCTGAAAAGTAGAATTCTGAAAGATTCCATTCTCAAAGTCGATAATTTTGTGAAACTACTTTTTGCGTTTTTCTCTAATGACGTAAATAATTAGAACCAGTCTATTAATCGTTAGTAAAATAATTTTCCTTTGTTACAGATATCTCGCCCACACCCGGCAATGTTTTAAAATGTGCAAACACCCAGCCGATGTGAACAGCCATCGTCCGACTGACACAGAATGTGATCAGTTCATTCCGTGACGTGATGCAACTTGTAATGCTAAACTTTTTAATAATGTTCGACATCGTGTTTATATTCTTTCTGTTCCTGATCGCTGTGACGTGTGTCATGAACTATATGCCGGGAAGGAAGCGTCAGGAGGCTACGGAGGATGATGTGGATGATGATGTCATACCTCCTCCGCCGCTCTTCGCTGGTGATGATGAATATACATCTGGGTGTCGTGATACTTATGTTGTGATTTCACCGCCAATGGACCACGACACTGCGAAGGATGGATGTCCTGTTCACATTGTTTAGTATAAGCACTGACATGATGTGAGTATTGCTTATTACACTGAATAATAGCATCTACAATTTGAGATAAGGTAAAGTAATGACCAGTATAATTAGACGGTAAATTAGTTATGCAAATAAATAAATGAAGAATTAACAAGATAAAATACTACAACGGAATCCGTAGATAATCCATCAAACACAATATAAAACGGATTTAGTTCTAATCTCCCAAATTTCTTCGAAACACGGATTGTGGTTTTTAATTCCACTTATCTCAGTGTTCATTGTTCCAGATCAACGTAGGAGTTTATTATGAAGAAGCCTTATGATATAATCGTGGAAATGTAGACGTTTTTTACTAAATAGTGAACATTTAATGACTTGTTACGTAATTAATGTAAGTACGGTTCGGGACGCAACGGTGACAAAATTCGAATGTTTAGATCTCGTATTAAAGATTGCGGAGTATGACTTAGCTTTGATATTGTGTTAAGTTTTATTGAAATTGGTATTGAATATAAGATTAAATGGTTTTAATATATGGTACAAAGATAAACAGTGTTTTCGAGGAACAAAATCGATAATTTTATGAGTGTTCTATTGGTTATCCACTCAACTGGGATCGGCAACCAAATTGGTTTATTTACTTTTGCAAAGTCTGTGGCAGGAGCCAAAATTGAGCACAGTTCTAAAACTTGTTTTGTTCACAATTTTTAATCATCTCATATTTTACGGAGAAACTATATTTTCGCTGAAAATGCAATACAGCGTCATTAAATAATAAAGATTTACAAAAATATAAGGTTTGATTAAAAATCGAAATTAAAATTTATTAGAAAAAATGTTTTTAAAAAGAGGCTCAAACACTGTAGTGTAGTAGTTCCGAACGAAGTCCTCAGTTTCGCTATCTAGCGAATAGTGACGTTCCCAGTTGAGTGTATATATTTCAAAAACATAAAAATATTTTTTTGTTTTGTGTTCTGCCGCAGCTAATACGGTAAGTCTGAAGTATTTTTTCCTATTTGTCTAACCAACTCCAAAATTTATTTCAGCAAAAAACCTAAACATCCAGAAAGATCAATATAATTTAATTTTATATTCCACGACCAATTTCAACACACTAAGCCTAATTGTATAAGTTTCTTTAGTTAAATCGGATGATAGATATCTTTTGCACTTTGTACGCTGTATAGTAAATAGTTAATGATTAGTTGTGTTCAATTCTCATAATTCGCGTACGAAATGCTTTTTAAAATGAATGTGACTGAATTATAGGTTAAATAAATGATAGATGAATAGTTTATAGTATTGTGTTCTGCTAAATGTTGTAAGTATAGTTGCTGTTACGATTTTTGTGCAGCTATCGCAGATCTTCAACGTTTTTACTATGATCATTTATTTTTCTTCAATTCTTAAATCAATTTATTTATTGATTATTGTGTGTTTTGAAACTCGAGAAACTTCAACATTGTTATTTTAATTTTCTCGACGTTTGTGTTTGTACATTTTTTCTTATACAAGTATAGTAATGGTTAATTTTTAGTACTCTCATGTACAAAACGAACGTTCAACAGTTATTTAATGAAGATAGCTTATGAGAAGAATAAAAAACACTTTAAAAAACACGAGAGATAAATGTTGTTGTTTTTCGAATTAATAAACTGTATCACTTACACTATTACTAAACGGGTTCTTACCACGAGAAAACCGGTACCGGCAAACGAACGAGAAAGAGGGTAGACAGATTTGTCTGCTCATAAATGACCTACCCGCAGTTCCTCAGTCTTCCCGTGATCATGGCGCTTGAAACAGTGCTGAAATATCGGGACCGCTCAATTAAAAACAATCGTGGTAAGAACCCGTTTAGTAATAGTGTAAGTGATGTAGATAACCGCGAGTGTTTAAAGAAATTTATTAATAAACTGTAATTCTTTTTGTTCTTTATTTTTATGAATCAGCGATTACGTTTGCTTCTCTGGATTTTGTAATATTATAATTTATTATGGCTTAAGCGTTTAACTATAGAATGTATGTTAGTTATAAGAATATAAAATAATAAAATGACAATACGTGTTTTACGAAAATTAATCTCATATCAATTAAACACATATATTGTAGAAAATGCTTCTTAGTCTTGTTTTTACTGGATTTAAGTTTCATAAGCTATATTTAAGAAACTTGATGATAATAGTCCCAAAAATATACAAGCATTTTCTGACAATTTGCAATGATGTTTTACGGAGTTAATATGATTCAGAGTTGAGTCTATTGAACAAAGTTTTTAAAAAAAGGTATACATTTTAGAGACTATGTATAGTATTGCAAAGAAAATTGTTTTAATTTAAAATAGTCGTTATCATTGTTATGTTAAGGTTTATTTTACAATCGCAATGAAGTAAATTATCTTCGATTGATCTCTCTGTTTCTAATTCGATTATAGGATCATGCCATTAAGCTTCCAAACTCCAATGTTTGTGAATTAATCGAACATTACTTTGTTATAGGTACTGAGAAATGGTTTGATTTCTCATACCAAAGACTCTCATATACTTTTTTCAGTGGCGTGCAGTTTATAGATGCAAATATGTATTGCATACCCTAAATTATCAAACTTAACTTAAAACTTTCTACTAAAGTTTAATGGGGTTTATTTAATACAGTATATTTTAATTACTTATTTAACTTATTGATTACATAATAAACTTTAACAAATGTCCACATCTGCATACCCTGACTAAAATGTATTTGCACGCCACTGACCTTTTTCTCACTGCCAATTATAATAAGTAGGTACAGATGACATTATTTTTGTTAAATAACTAATATGTGACAAGTTTTAGATAATGCAACATATTTAAAAGCTGTTTTATTTGCTTTGCTATTGTAAAATAAACCATAACCAATTTAAAAAGTTTGTAATCATATAGGTAGTAAACACAGAATTATTACATCTGGAATCAACATCATGAACAACAGAATGAAGCCAATTTAAAGCGCACCGATCGCGCGTAACAACACGATATTTTGATTCAACATCAGAAATAACAAAGTGAAATTTTGAAGAACTTATCTGTATGTAATATTTTATTAGTGTGTCATCAGTATACTAACGCCAGAATATCGTGTAGTTACGCGCGATCGGTGCACTTTAAATTTGCTTCATTCTGTTGTTCATGATGTTGATCCTAGATGTAATAATTCTATGGTAGTAAAATAATTGAACATCAAATATATATTATAATGTGATATGAAACACTATACATTTATAAATAGTTATAGAACTTTTATTTCTTAAGCAACGCCTGTACGATGAAATATTGTCACCACCATTACAGTAGTATCATCATGTACATTTCAGTAGGAAACAAATTAAGTTTCATTTGGTTTTCTTCCAGTCTGTATTCGTAATTAGCTGTAATGTTATTTGTAATACTTTCATCAAATTTATTTCTACCAACATTATGTTAAATATTCAGTCAGTTATACTGTCATTTCTCATCAAGCTATTCCCACAGTTCACAATATACAAACATGTTTACATTTGACAATAAACAACCACAGCAATGATACACTAAAATTGTTAAAATTGTTTGGACAAGGCCTAAAGTTCATAATAAATTATAATAAAAAGCAAGTGTTTTCTTATTTAAGCCTCTTTATTAATTTGAGGGTCCTTTTTGAAAACCCGAATTAACATTTTAATTATTCAAAGAGTTGTTTCCGACGAAACGTTCGGGAAAATTTAGATGCCGATCGTACACCTGCGGCGAAGTTTGACAAAAAATCGATAGAATCGAAAGGGGTAGACACAAGGCATGTACAGAGGATAGAAGAACTATACAAAAGTAAAATCATATACATATTTTCCTCGGCATGGAAGTTTAGGAGTTGGATCCGAAGATCGTCAGACGAGCTAACGTGTCATCTGATCGTAAGGGGTTACCGTTACTCATGAACTTTTGCATTGCCAGAAGACACTGCGGGGCCGCTACGTACGGCCTACCCTTGAGAACTATCTTCAAACGAAGTTTGAAGAAGGACAAATCATAGCGCTCGTGAAACACCGAATAGCTCATTCCATAACCGGATGGTGTGGGCAATACAAGATGTCAAAGGACATTGCAGTGGACAATAAGTAATGGTAGCCACTTTGGATTAGGTGGCCCATTTTGCCTACATGGCTATAAAAAAAGCTCAACTTTCACAAAGAAACTTTCTTACTTTAATTCCTGATTTATTGCAGCTATATTTTTCACTCCTTTGAAATGTTTTGGTATACATAATATTATTATGTAAGTTCCAGGACTGTGAAATGGTCCTATGTATGCTGTCGTTATACACTATTTGGTTTTATTGAAGTCATACTTCTACTGAGAAAGAATCTGCGCAAAAAATGTATTATTCAATTGCCTAGTCAATATTTGAAGGGTTTCCTTATCATATGTTTAAGTTTTCCAAAAACACCCCATTTCACGCTGGAAACCTGTCACAGGTCGGGATAAAAGTGGCCCGGAAGCATGCATCTTACTAAAACATAAGGGACTTTAACCAAAGACAAGGTAAGCCTCACGGGAATGAGTAAACGAAACACCTTGCTTCGTGACAAAGAATTATGATCACTTTACCGCGGTTTTACGTAACATGTTGTTGATGGTTATTTTTGTTTTCGTAGCAGCAAAATATTATGTTTGTGTTACTTTTTTCATCAATCTAACAGTCTTATGTAGACACTGGATTATGATTTACCTATGTGGTAGCTTGGGTGTTAGTATCTTGATAACATAATAAAAATATCTCTAGTGAAATCTAATATATATTATAAAGGCGAAAGTTTGTATGTATGGATGTATAGATGTATGTATGTATGGATGTATGTTTGTTACTCTTTCACGTAAAAACTACTGAATGGATTTGAATGAAACTTTACCACAATATAGCTTATACATCAGAATAACACATAGGCTACAATTTTTGAACCCCTTTGTAACGCAGACGAAGTTGCGCGGGTTACCTAGTATGGTTATATTTTACTGAAAAATCATGTTAAATAAAGCTTTTTTTGTAAAGTTTGAGAATACCTATTGGACAGTTCACAGTTCGATTCAGATAATTTTGCCACGTACCATACGAAATTGGAATCGCTCCCTACATTTGTACATATTTAAACGCTATGACTACCTTCTTCTTGCAAGGCAAAGTTATGTTTGGTAGGCTATAGGTAACGACTTCGTGATGCCTAAATATAATAGAGGTCTGGTCATACCATCAAATAGGCTGCATACTCGTTTAGATATATAAAAGGAGCTTACTATCTAAAGGTAGTATAAATATCCCTAAATTAGAAGTAAATTTCTTTCAGTCCTATGTACACCCGGCTAGGAATACGTGACCCGTGAAAACTACCAAGATTTATTATCGATACAAAAAAATATTCGAACGTCGAGAACATTTCGAGTTGTCGAATAGTTTCGATACCTCTATCTATATCGCGTCGTTCACCATTACGTAGTTTATAAATCACTGCGACGGGAACACCTTTTGTGTTTGGCTGGTGGAAGCAAAAAAATACCACATTTTTTCGTTTATAAAATGGTGAACGTTTTTAGGGTTACCAGTTTCTTGTAAAAAATAAATGATTTATTTACGTGTTTTTTTGAAATTATTTTAACATTAGATTATTACTTTAATATACAGGGTGATTTCTTAGTGAGGGTACATATTGAAGGTCATGGTAGCTGATGGTTATGTACGACCAGTAAAATATTATTACCAAAGAATATGGCTTAATGCCTTAGTAATCGCGACTTAAAAATATCTAAAATTCTTGCAAAATGATGGTTTTTCGACAGCTGGTGGGTGTGGCGGAGGTGTGGGGTGCGCGAGATCACTAGAGGTCGTTAGTCAACACTCTTTTAGCCGAAATTGTTTATGTTTGAGGTAGTTTTGTCGAATTTAGATTTAAAAAAGAAAAATGTATTTTTACCTATTTTTTGTAATATTCCGTATTAGAACTGAGTACTCATCACCCTCCTGCAATATATACCTTCTTTAAAAATCATCCTGTAGAAAGCGATTGCTTGCATACCATAACTACTATTCATGATAATAGAAATGTACGGAATTTCAAATCAAAAGTGATTGTCTCAAAGGTTTTATTTTTACAAGCTTTTTATTAACTTGCATTGGATGTAGCTATGTACCTATGTACTAATGTACCTATGTAAGTTCGGGTGGAATTTTGCGAGTTAAATGTGACAAACTTCCCGTTGTCTGATTGAGGTGACATTTTACACGCAGATGTATATCTCGTGACAATGCAATAATATGATACAATGGCGCTGATCTGATGATGGATTCGGAAGGTAGTCATTGGAACTCCTGTATAAAAACAGATAGACCTGTCGTGTTTGGATTCATTTTAAATATCTTGGTTAGCACTCTACTGATACATAATATTCGGTATCTCAAAAGCTTATATTTAAAGTTTTCTTTAATATAAATTATTACATGATGTATTTGAGATTTTAACGGCTCCTCAGAAGAGGGATTAGGCATAGTCCACCACGCTTGCCCAGTGCGGATTGGGGACTTCACATATCTTCAAAGGATTTTTAGAACCCTTTTTCGACATGCAGGTTTCATCAAGATGTTTTCCTTCACCGTTTTTAGCCAGTGGTGTTGTGAAAAATTGCACATAAATCTTTTTCACATTTAGATTTAGAGATACAAGCCGACCGAATTTGAACCCGCGATCTCCCGTACGGAAAGAAGCGCTTCGACCACTCGGCCACCACGGTTAAATGTAAATTTTACTAAACATATTATCAAACCAATAAATTTTGAATACACCATTTCGAACAATATGAAGTAGTTATAACATAGAGTCTACAGTTATTACAAAGCGTGTTCTACCGCTCCCTTTGATATAATAGGTCGGAAGTCCCAATAATAGCGCTGTCTGTCATCTAACCCTTCACATATGATTACTATAATATTATGTTATGTTCCTTTCTTGTAATTATATCAAAGGATTTCCATACATTTGAGGTTTGAAAATACAGGTAAGAGTAAAATTAGTAATGTAAACAATAGTTTCAACTACACTTTTGATAATTTTGAGTGCAAATAGTATGGTATTTATTAAATATTAAAATGACTTACATTGTGAGACATTATTGATTCGATCCTGATTACTCGAGTGGTGGAGTTTCTCGTAATTCAAGTTGTATTCGGTTATTCTTACTTTTATCAGCATTTTACTGAATATTGAACTTTGTATTTTAAAAAATTGCCATCATTATTTAAATATTTTAAGTTTATTTTGTGATACTTAACGTTTGACGTTAAAGCTATTTCTCAAAGTTTTTAAAATCCCAAAAATCACTTTAAAATCATTTCAAAGAAATTTAATCATTTGGAAATCGACAACCCTAGTACAAGTAGACAATCAAAGTACGCGTATTCAAAGAGCAGCGCTGTGAACATTGAATTACCCGGCTGGACAAACACGTCACTTACAACCAACAGGGCAGTCATAACAAGCACGAATGTAACACGACTTTAATGAAAACTTTACTGTTTGTGCAACTACGTCGTTCGTTGGTGTGCTAACTTTATAAATTCTAAATGTTCATTAACAAAAGTCTGTGGGCAACAATAACTGCTTACGATCTGGTTAGTTACTTGGTTGTTTACTGATTATAATAAAAGACTTAAAAAATGGTATTCAATTTACAAGGATATTAATATCGAAATAATCTCATTTTTTACTCTTTTAATATATCTGCATCCTCCAAAGTCGAAATCGAAGGAGATTACATAAACGAAAAATAAATTTACTATTATTATTGCATCTACATATCAAAATATTATTTTAGATAAATTGTCCTTAGGCGATCCTTAGATTTGAGAAACATTACATCCGGCCTTAAATCAGGAAAATATACCACATTATTCAAACTAGATATTTTAAACGAACTAAATTTGTTATATGTTTCATTCTAAGTATCTATCCTATCCTTAATCATCCTTATATCTTCAATTACACTACACTACGAATAAATAAACTCGCATTGCATCTACATACTTATATTTCTATAAAAGAACCGCTGTTCAACATGAAATTTACGCCCCACATCTTTACGAGTTAAATCGATTTCCAATACGAATACTTTCACGCCTCGACATTGAAATTGAAGCTGTTTTCATTAAGTGAAGATTTAGTTCTTAATGCAGTAACATGTTAAGGAAAATTTATCGTTTAATTAAATAATCGTAGACTTCTAGGTTGAATTTGAACTGAAAAGGGCTTGATTCGTGAGATTTTAGATAAGAACTAATGGAAATTGGAATATCTTTATTGTTGCCATAGTTCGATCATTACATTTTATAACAGTTATTGTAGCTTTTGAATACTGGGTATAAACATCTATTTCTCAATAACAGATGTGTGGCGACCAATAATAGCGCGCGAGATCCTGAATCGCGGTTACGACATTTGCAAGAATCTTCGCAAATATACGACATCTGAAAACTACTACAGCGGGCTTCGGCCTGACCGGGCATACACTACCTCGCCTGTTCGGAGATCTCCCTTTGGCCATAAGTCCACTGTACCCACAGATGTATGATTCGAGATATAAAATTATAGTAGTAGGAATCAATACATCTTGTTGATGGCATTGCAAATGGGTAATAATAAACTTAACAAAACTCAGTCGATACAGTTTAGCTTACATACAATAAAACCTAAACCTACGAATGCTTACAAAATTGCGCTTTATTTAGTAAACAATTTTTGTTACAAACGTTAACGAGCAGTAGATATAGTCTACTCATAGTAGACACTAAGGACACTGAAGACAACTGGAAATGATTTTAATTTCAGGAATTCGCGTAATATACGTCAATCTAAATTCAAATTTCGAATATTATGATTAATTACTTAAGGTCGATTAACGGCCTTATTATCCCGAGAATTACGTTTTCCTTAAGAGGTCATGTTCCGAACAAGTTTTCGAACAAAACTCTAATTAACTTCCGTCTTATATATACGTATTTCCTTTACGCGGTTTTCGGCTTTAACATAAACAGTTACAATTGTGTTTTATGTTTATGTATCATGTGTGTATTCCTCATTTTTGTACTTTAATGGAAATCAAAGTGTGAGCGTCAAATGCAATCTCTCTATTCTAAGGTACATAAGTGAAGACAAGCTCACTCCGTGAGATAAGTAAAACACTTCACTTACTTGATCTTCGTTTGTAGTTTCAGCTGGATGACGGTAGATAGCACAGTCCAAACTTTATCAATTCAATAATTAAAATCTAAACGTCCGATCCACAGGATCACATTTTTATTGTTGTCAAATCGTCTTTTGTTTTCTTCATAATCTAGGTGGCCACGCTGTCATCTAGATGGTCACGACAAGAAACCGATAATTCTTTTTCGCCAGTATTTTGCTGCACGGCGGAGAATATGTCACTATTTTTTTTATTGCCATGTAGTCTGCCTACATGTAGTTTGCCCGAGCCAACGGTTGAGCCAGATTACTCGACTTTAAAAAAAAAAATGAGGTAGTGAAATATTGTCGTTTTTCACAGTACCCACCGTCACTAACTATCATGATACAATACGTCAGACTTTACAAAAATCATATTATTGTTTTCTTTGCTTTCTCCTTTTATATTAATTAAAACTTAAAACGCAACACGTTTTTTACCTTAACTTATTTTTCCCTTTATTTTATCAACCTGCAGCCATCTGAACATTGCGGTAGATAACGGCCTCTCTTTGCCCTGGCATTGCAGAGGTTCATGAGCGACGGTAACCGCTTACCATCAGGTGGGCCGTATGCTCGTTTATCTACCTCGCAATAAAAAAAAAAAAAAACATTCTCGTCTCAGCTGAGGTTTTTTTAATCTTCTACCTACAACAAACTATGAGTAAATGAGTCTCAGTCATCATTATTACATTTTCAAAATATGTCATATTTACTGACGAAACGTATATAATTGAGATCTTTTCCTGCGAAATAAACATAGCCCCGCAGGCCAAATAAGACAAAAGATAATGAAATAATTAAACTGGTGTAACCCACAGGCAGTGTATGTTGTAATAAAGGCTATAGACTAAAATAATACGAAATAGATCAATTTAGGAGTTATTTCAGATTTCGTGCGAATACGATAATATTATGTTTGAGTCTGAACCTGAATACGCAGTCTACAAATTGAAGTATGTTCCTACGTACAGTACTTATTAAGATTTCAGACTCAAATTAATTTAGGTAGGTACCTACTAAATCAGAATTTGCTTGAGTGAAATTATTTCGTATATTGCGAATTTTAATGAAACAATTTGTAGAATGTAATTTTGATAATACAGGTAAGAATGAGCAGTATTATATAGTAATATATATATTTTGTTAATTTTCGTGAAAATCCTTATCCTTTTCAAGGAATCTATCAAAGACAATAAGTAGGTGTCATAATTTGGTGATCCTGAATGTGTTACTGGATATGAATTTTGTAAAAAACACAAAGCTTCCGTTCTGTTATGTTCTGTTCCAAGAAAAAAGAAAAATATTGAAATCTCAAAGAGTAATAACTTAACAGACTGGGCTGATGATTTAAGTATGTAGAATTCAGTAATAAACGCATAGAAAAACTGAGATACTTGGCATGCGGCAGTATTTTGTATGTTCTGGAATGACTCATCCATCTTACAATATTTTGACCTCATGTGATCATATTGTTCGCAACAGTGTCTAAAAATCAGTAACATTAAATTAATTTCATAGTAAGATTCCTTTTAATGTTTGAGTGACCAATGATCATCTCTTGTATAAAAATGAATTGCTGTTCGTTAGTCTTGTTAAAACTCGATAACGGCTAATTTTAGTCTTAAAATATTCGTGGAAGTTCAGGGAAGGTTTAAACGTTGAGAAACATTACTTATGTTACGCAGACGAAGCTGCACGGGCCAACTAGTTAGTAAATATATTATTTAATAGGAAAAAATATAAATTATTAATGTTGAATTAGGATAATCCTAAAACCACGACCTTTACAATTTCATCGTTTTACCTAGTGGGAGGCTACCTACGCTTTTCCAGGACGTCGTCGTTTTTCCAGTTTTCTCTTATTCTTTTTAAAATACACTTCTTAAGAAGCACTTAGTTTTCCAAGATTTTTTTACAAGCACTTATTGATGACAACTTTATAAGAGGAATAAAAATTTAAAGCTTAAACTTTAAAAACAACTGCAGTGAATTTAACAGTTCTTAGTATGATTGCACTACTTGATAAAACTTTAGTAGAAAACTTTTAACTCAGTAAAATGGTTTTCATTATAAATCAGTCTATTTTGGATTCATTGGAGCAAAATATACAAATTTGATTATCAAGGATAACTAAACATGTACACATTCCGCTAGTCAAATATTGACCACATATGAATGAGAAGCGAAAAGCGATATTAACGGTTTAACCAGAATAAAATAATGGAGTAAAGAAAAGGTAGTAAAGAACTATCATGTAAGTAAACGCTATCTTTTTATTGAGTGTAAGGTTACCGTCGCTCTCGAATCTGCAATGTCAGAAGTCACTGTGCTGCTACATATGACCTGCCTTTAAAGCTCAAGGCCTGCCTTAAGCCTCGTTCGAACAAGGACAAATGATAGCGCTCGGTGAACACCGAAGAGGAGACCTGTTTCCATAGCCGAAATGCAGTCTCATTTGAAGTGGCTTATAAAATGATTTTTTTTTTTAAACATTGAAGCACAGAGCCAAAACACAAATTTTACTACGTTTCTTACTCTAGTCAATAACATTAAAGTGGCCATTAATAATACCATTAACGATGCCGTTGCGATGGAAGCCTTAAAACAGGGGCACGAGGTCATGCTGCGATCTGAAACACATTTAACAAACAATATTATTTACCAAAAAAATTTCAAGACGTGACAATCGCAAATAAAATTACACAAAACAACTATTATAACACATTGCTAAAAATTAACTTACGCTGTTTGTAAAACCTATCTTCAGCTACATCGCTACTAATATTATAAATGCGAAAGTAACTCTGTCTATGTATCTATCTGTCTGCCTGTCTGTCTGTCTGTCTGTGACGCTTTCCCGCTTAATTTAACCTTTCAACCGATTATTTAAAAAATTGGCACAGACAATCTTCAGACCCTAGGAAAGAACATAAACTACCTTTCAGTTGAAAGTGACGCAGACGAAGCAGGCCCTCGCTAGTTACAAAATAAAACCTAAAGTGACCTCACAGTTTAATCCGTCTATAAAAGTGACCCAGATTTGTCGCTTAAACTACTGGTTCCGTAATTTACATACCAAAGCCACACGTCCCGGCTTCCTGTGGCTAACCGCACCGACCACGAGTATCATTCGTCGAATCGTGTACAAACAATTTCATTTATGCATAATTATAAGAAGGCTTACAATTTTTTTAACGTACAAGTGAAAAATGGCCGTTATGTTTAGCTATCATCAGTGGTTTTTTTGTGTAAATATACTTTATTATATTTAGATTTATTTTAACATACAGGACTCATATTTCTTCAAGATAAAAATTTAATAGAATTGAGACATGATAGCTTAAATTACATGTTTTTTTTCCAAAGGGAACTTGACTTCATTCTTTCAAATTCTACCATCATCAAACCCTGATTTCCATATCATGGGATTAACTTCAAAATATTTTCTTCCCAATAAAAAATAATCACCAAAATTGGTTTTTAAACAGCGAAGTTATCCGTAAAAAACATAGGTACATACTTTATACCTTTTGCTTTAGTCTTCAACATTTAAAAAAAAATTGCTACACCTTATCCCATTTAGATGGGGTCGGTGTGTCTTTTCTCTCCACTCCTTTCTATCTTTCTATGTTTGAAACAGTATTATGAAAGGAAAACTAAACTCAACTTCTTAAACAGTCCAATAATATTATTTATAAGTTTATTATAGTAATATCTGTGAGGAATAACCTTTACAGAGTAATTAACAAAACAAACCCTTGATCTAACTTTACAAAAACAATGTACCTATAGCCTGAAACTATGATTTTATAGGCCAAAATTGTCAGTAAAACCGTACTGACAACCATTGTAACATAATTCAATAATAATTTTAGTAAATTACATATGAAACATGGTAGATGTCCACGTTACCATACGAATGGGAAATAAAGAAAAAAAAAATTGAGAGGTGTCATGGGAGACCCGAATAGAACGAAGTTCCTTTCGATTAAAAAATATCTTATTTTTTTTCCTAACGTAACGCGCGATAAGGAACGTGTTTTAAAAGATTTTGATCACAGCGCCATCTAGCGATAATCATGTAAAACAAAAAAAGTGTCCTGACAACAAAAAAAGTGTCGTGACAACAAAAAAAGTGTCGTGACAACTTTTCGTAAGATTTTTTTCCGTCTAGACCCCTTTCGATAACGCGCGATAAGGAACTTCGTTCCAAAAGGAAGGAAAGAAAAAAAGGCTTGGTAAACCATTACTCTCTGCCCAATTGCGTAAATTCATGTACTTTTGAAAAAACACTATAAATTTAGTCATTCAAATAATATCAAACTAACTAGAACTCCTGTGTCGCATCTTTGAGAACGTTCCCGGAATCCGTTCTGTCGACAGATTGGGATCCCTACGGATATTAAACGTACAAATACCCTAATTCATGCGAAAACAAAACCTTATTGTTTATTAAATACAAAGTAACTTTAATATCCTGAACAAAAGCTGAGATAATCATTTATTAAGACTGAAAATTCGAGGAAAGGTTTTTTGTCAAACATTTTGAAGGTACTTTTTTGGTCTGAATAAATTTTACTTTGAAGATTGAGGAAAACCTCTATTGTGTTTTAATAACAAGTTTCTTGATCTAAAAAAACTTACCTATAAAAATGTATCTGTTAAAAGATACTGAAATGCTTATAAAAACAATCAGAAAATCCTTACGTTCTTCAATGGTAATAATATTATTTTATTGTTTTATATTAAATGAATACATTCAAATGTATTTTGTATGTACATGAATCGGTTCATTAAATCCATCAATTACTCCAACAACATCATGAACTGTGCTTCTATTTTTCAAATTCTTAAAAAAATCTATAATTATTTATTTTTATAATATAAAAACACATAAAACACATATTATGTGGTGACACAAAAAATAATATTTTATCTGTTTACCTCTTTACAAAATTTGTATAAACCCCCCTCTCCTAACACGAATAAGAAGAAAAAGTCAGAAGAAAATGAATACTAACAATGCTATATATTCATTTCTCAAACTCACGGACCGCAGCACGATTTACAACTGAACTGCAAACAACGATGCAAAATGATAAATAAAATTCAATTTTTGATGTCGACCCTCGTTTAAGCGTCACCTGCACTAAACAGGGAAATCGTGACCGGCTTACTAAAACTTAATGTTTTCAATTTGAATAAAACTTTCATGGAGTTTTCAATATTTACTGAACCTAGTTATTTTTGACGTGACAACGTCTTATAAATTGGTTTGCCGAGTGACACTTCAAGAAACTGCGTTATGCTCCGCTCACGTTATGCGCTCACAATGAGAGCGAGTGAGAGGCACGCGTGCCGCGTCACTTTTTATGTCTGTCTCTCTCGCTCTTAGGCGGGCTAACGATGCCCGAGTCGTTGTCACGTAAAACTTTCGCCCGTATACCGACTTTACAGGCAACCAATTTTTTTTGTAAAATTTAATTATAGTGATGTGATGATGTTACTTAAATCGACGGCATGCACACGAGCTAAGGCTAAGGTCTAAGAAGTGATCTCTTAAACCATTAAATAAGTAAACTTATTCAGACACTCGCGGTTTTCTATAATACTTTCATGTATTTTCAACGGGTTCTTACCACGATATTTAATTGATAAACAAAACAGTCACTAAGGTTTCATGCTCAGAAAGTCTTGTAGATACAGTGAGTGTGGTGTGTCGTAATGTGAGTTCGAGTTTCAGTGGTACTACCCAAAAGCGAACGAGAAAGAGGGTAGACAGATTTGTTTGCTCTTACATCGACCCGCAGTATCCAGTCTTCTCGTGATCATGACGTTTGCAACAATGTTGAAATATCGAGACAACTCAATTAATTAAATATCGTGGTAAGAACCCGTTGAAAATGCATGAAAGTATTAAATAAGTATTCCATATTTAAATTGATAATGTAATAAACTGAAAAAACTCATATGAAGTAGTCACACCGTGGTTACCCAGACAAACTGAAAACAATCGTATCTTCTAAATAAAATACAACACATCAACCGAACCTTGATTAAAATAAACAGAAGAATAATCTTCTACAACATCAGATATAATACTGTTAAATTGAAAAGGTAATCCTGGATAAGTCGATCGACAGAAATAACAAACAATGCTAAACGTCAAAGCTATAGTTACATAAAAGTTTCTATTCAACTTTCCAGTTTCCAAGATAATTCAAGTCCTTTGTATTTTTCTTTGACTAAAACGAAGTTCCTTATCGCGCGTTATCGAAAGGGGGCTAGACGGAAAAAAATCTTACGAAAAGTTGTCACGACACTTTTTTATTTTAGATGATTATCGCTAGGTGGCGCTGTGATCAAAATCTTTTAAAACACGTTCCTTATTTGTTTTAGATGATTATCGTTAGATGGCGCTGTGATCAAAATCTTTTAAAACACGTTCCTTATCGCGCGTTACGTTAGGAAAAAAAATTATAAGATATCTTTTAATCGAAAGGAACTTCGTTCTATTCGGGTGTCCCATGTCACCTCTCAAGTTTTTTTTTATAGAATTAGGATTCTTAGATTTAAATGGCAAAGTTCTAGATACAAAAACGATATGTTATCAACTATTGACAGACTCAGATTGCAGCGGACTTTTGCACTTCGATTTGTCTCTTTAAAACCAATTTCAACTGTTGCAAATTTGCCATGTTTTTTTTCCGTTTTAAACGCTATTTCTTCATTATTTGTTTACTTTTAAAGTAGCAACATTTTTACTTGAAATATTTTTTCACTTCCTTACTAGTTTCCTCAACTAATTATAATATAATTTATGGAATGAAACTAAACATTGACGATACTCAAAAACCATTTATTTAAAGAACGATTAAAATTTCAGTTCAAAAACCATTCAAACATTACCACACAAACACTAGGTAATATTTTATCAAGTTGTGGCACACGAGCTCTCAGTCCCAGGAAAAACAATGATCAAGCACCGGGCGTTATGCCAAATTGCTTCAAGCAGGAATTTACAAATGGAATGCATCCGGCCGGACCTGTGAACAATGCTTCACTCTCGCATAATACCGACCACAATAGAAGTACCGCAGAGAATCTGTTTATCGCTGAACAAACAATCACGCTTAGTAGGATATAGTGAGTTATGCTTCTTTGAAAATAAGGATGCTTTTGGTGAAATTGCGCGATTGAGTAGTATAGCTCTGGAGTTTGGTATTTGTTAGGTCTAATATTCATTACCTGAGATAGGGAGCATCGCATCGTGTAGTGCGTAACGCGTCGTGCCACCTTGCATAGTCCCGTTCTCGTCTCTGTCTTCAACCGGGATTCAGATGGTAAGTGTGAACAATTAGCGATTTTAATGCGGTTCAAAAATACCTACCTAAAATACCTTCATCTCAAAAAAGTAAGTAAGAAAACTACAATGTAAATGAGGTTAGACTGAATTGATTGTGCATATTCTTCTTATTAAAATGACAATTCTAAAAAACACAGTAGAATCAGTGATCAGAAAAAGCATTAATTTTCACAATCAAAACAGACGATCGTAACCAATGCAAATAATTTCATTCGGCATGTCTATCGGCCAATCGATCAAAATTTCTAAGCAATAAAATGTCCAGATATTGCTCAAAATATTCTCAGTAAATAACTGAAGACAAGAATTTAATATTGCCCAAGATCGTACCCTAAATATTCAACGGGTCAGCTTTACTTGAGATCCGTTCTAAGGGTTTTTCAGAGTATCTTAGGAAGTCGTAAAGTAAGCCCTTTGTTTCCGGACTCATTGAAAACATCTTTACATGTTTGAATGGAAATCGTTATAAGTTCGGGAAGTATTTTTATTGGAGAAACCAGAGGAGTAAAGAGTTCTGCAACGTCAGAAGATTTTTTTTTTAAATGTGCGGGGTATGTGGGAGTTGAACCGCACTAAAACCTTCAACCGCTCACACTCAGCGTCCGAACCCCGGCTGAGGCCAGAACCCAGCACGGGGTTATGAGGGACGACGCGACGCGTTACGCCATAGGCACTCTTTCCCGTCGCGCCGCCCCCTACGTCCGAAGATAATGCGGAGTTCCGTACAGTTATACCTACTCCTAAAGAAGTTCAAGTCGCGATTGAATAATATCAAAATGGCATACCTACATACTTTTTCAAACTACACTAAAGGTACGTGCGTATTATAGTCTACTAACACTTCTTTTCATTTCATCATATGAATTTAGTAGGTATCCATCCGCCATTTATAAAAAGGGACTAATTATGCTTTTATTAGTTTTTTACTAATTAGATAATCAATAGTACTGAATCGTGTATTATAATAAAATAAAAAGCCTTTTATTTTCTTATTAGTTTACAATTGCAAATTCAATTATAATCTAAATGGTATAACAATTCTTATTAATTAAAATTACAATATTTATATTAATTAAAATTTTATTGCATTATAATGTAAAATCATGTAACCGTCTTCTGCCTTTTATCATGAATTTTCGACGCAGGAACCCCTATTATAGGTGAAGGCCTCCTCCAAAGTTTTCCATTTTTCTCTATCTTGAGCTAATTTTTGCCATTATCATCTTCCCATCGCGTGTACGGTCGGCTCTGGACTCTTCACCCTAGTGGACCTTTCCATTGTGTGATTATTTTAGTCTATCTGTTGTCTGTAAGCCGCATAACAAGGCCAGCCCATTTCCATTTTAGATTATGTGAGTATTTAAGAGCATCTATAACTTTTGATTTCGATCTAATTTTTCGTGTATTATAATTATTTAATTCTCTCCTACTAGAGACACCGAACACCTAACACAAAAACAATTGTCCCAAACAAGTGATAAAATTAAATCACCACAAATTGGGAAACATTCAAGTTTGCCAATTTGTTATAAACGGGGAAAGTTTTAGACCCGACCAAAATAAACGAATTAAATATGTATATTAATAAACTGTAGCGTACTGAAGTAATTGCTACAATCAACGCTGGTCCTAAAATTTAATTTGTAAATTAATAAAATGAATAAATAAACTAACTAACAGTTGGTTTTTTGGGCAATTGTTTCTACATACGTTTTTGCTCGTAAAATTCACAGCTGATGACAATTCATTATTCAAGAGTTTAAAGTAAAAAAAAACACAACGTTTTTAATTGTCTAACAGTCTCCTAGGTTAGACGTAGGCTTCAAGTCACTTCAGAAATTACATCGATTTTTAAAAAGCCAAGCCATGCTTGATGAAAATATATTTATAAAATAACAAATTAAAAAACAGACTGAAATCATTAAATCAAAAGTTCCTCAGCATTATAGTCTAAAATACTCCATAATCTAGAACAACATAGTTCCTACTCCCCATTTACATACAAGAATACGCATATCACCATCGGTCCTGTAATGACAGGCCTCGGAAATTATAAAGCAATTTATCACCTCGGAAGGGCATTTGGTGTAACGTCATCATTCATTTGGTTGCCCCAAAGCTCAGAGCTATTGTGGTCATTACCGCCGAGTGTTGGCCTTTTGAATGCGAACTGAAATAAAATCTGCTCATGGCTTTTTAATTAGTAAAATGCGTGGGAAAAGGATGGTAATATTGTATGTTTTTTGTATGGATTGTGTAGGTAAATATCGTGATGATTCTTGTAGAATTAGAGAAGGATTAAGAATTTTTTGACGACGTGATTTTCAGTAGGAATAAGTTTTTCTGATCCATCCCATCCGAGACAAGTAAAACTAGGCCAAACACAATGACTGTACCTTGGTTAGTGCAGGAATTCCTTCCAACCAAACGGCTACAAACCAACTCCATCATCAGATGAGTTTCATGATACCATAATAATATTATCACGCAATATATAGAGGACGGCGCGACAGGAAAGAGTGCCGAGCGCGTAACGCGGTTGGAGGTTTTAGTGCGGTTCAACTGCAACATATCCCGCCCGGGCGGGGATCCGGTGATTTCCTCCAACTGAAAAAAAAAAACACGCAATATAAATCAAGAAGTTGGTCGAATTTAACTCGCAAGATTCCACCCGCCTACATTGTTTACATCCAGTGCAAGTTAAATAACAGCTCCTAAAATAGTAAGAAATATATCAAAAATATTCCTGATAACGCCAGAGATAAGTAGGTAAAACACTGAAGTTGAAATATGTCGAACATTATCCAAACTTATTAAACTTTCCTTCTCAGTCATTTTTCAATTCATAGACCACGACCCAACATTTTAGTTAAGTATTTGATAAGTTCTTAATTGCTTTAGCTTCGAACTGCATGCTTCTGAAAGTCGGGTTCATCGTGTTTGAAACTTTACTAATATTATGAAGTAGTTCAGCATTTGGTTTTGCTGGTATATAAGTGATGATTTTAAACTTTTTGTCTAATTGAATTATTTTTCAACTGTACTGTAAATGACTACAATTAAATCACGCTCATTACATAGTAGTTCGTTTCGTTTATGAAAATTTTAAATGATAATAGTATAAACATATGTGATGTATCTACATTAAAACATACTTTATAGTAATTTAAACAACAGCACAACATAGCAAAAGCAACTTCTTTGTTCAGAAAAACAAAATCGATCAACCATAACCTCAAAATACTAGTCCAGGACAAATATAACATGCAACCGAGGACGTAAAACTCTCGTATCACACACGAGCATTCGAAATAAAATCGATTTCCGCAATCTATAACATAAAGTCATACTCGTCACGGCTTCCGAGGGAAAACGGCTCGAGCATTTTCATAGAGGAAATTGATGATAATCGACTATCGCTCCGAATATATCGAAACATATTCGAATTGTACATATGTTGGTATTTGTTTTTCTCTTTGCCTTTTCCAGTTAAGCTGATGGCGAATAAGTCATTTATATATTTACACTACACTACAAATATTTCCCAGTATAATAACGTTAGTTTTGCAGAGTACAGTATTATAATAATATTATTTATTTCTTTTGAATTGGGATTGATATTTAAGTTGGGGATTGGACGTAATAGTAATTGACAACAAGACAAGACATAAAAGTAATTGATTAATAAAGTCTGCGTCTGTCAGCGAAAACCACTAATAATTAGATTTAAAAAATAATAGAAAAAAAAGGTAATTAAAAAAAGATTCCTTAAGAGTAGAAAGGTCAGGTAAGAAAGAAAAGTCTATATGTAGAGGTCCATTGTCCTTCTTCCTTGCAGAGATTAATGACAAGGTCACTTACCAGAATATTGGAAGTTCGACTGTCTGCAATTCGATTTTGCTACTCTGAAATAGAGTTCCCATTAACTTTTATCTGTTCTATTAGTCATAAGTTCTCCGGCCTATTATCACTTGTCAAAGTAATACTATCTTTAGTCAAAGGTACTGACCACAATCGGACTCTGAACCTCGACCCAAGGGCAGTCCGGATCACTTATCGCAGGATCAGTGAAATTACGTTTCAATAAGTTGTATCCTAATCTAACAACACTCAAAGGAATAAACAAAAAGAATAGAACTAGTGAACAATAAAAGCAAAAAGTTCGTTTGATCCTGGATATTATATTATTGGAGTAGAGTGCAAAATAAAATGATCTACAACGTAGTATAGAAGTGTTTATGGCTATCTATCGACTCCATCATTAGATCTGTCATGCGATACACATCTGCGTAGAAAATGCAAGATTCCACCCGATCTTACACAGTTACATTACATTACATTTAGTGCAAATTCATTAAAACCTTTGTTAGGTGACTTGTCTCTAATTCCATTTAATTGTTTGTAGAAGCGGGTATTACATCGATTTAAAGGAAAGACTTCCGGTTGTGATGAATCATTTTATAAGAGAATTGTTAAATTCTTTTAATTTTATTACAATTTACATTTTTATGAAAACGGAAATACTAGTGGCGTCATCTGATTTATTAAACGGTTTTTTTCTCAAGAAAGTATAAAAGGCGTGTGAACTATCGTTTAAGTCGACGTGATTTCAAAGTGAACAGAGTTGGGAGTAATTGTGACTGAGTTTTGGAGGAAGATTATACTGATTTTGGAAGATGAATAAACTGTTATTGTGAACCAAGAAGTTTTCATTGTGTTTCTGAACTGAACTCCAATACCTTTTTAAAATAAGATTTTTTCTTTTCTGTATATCATGTTATTTAAAGGTAATCCTTTTCGGATAATTAGAAACCCTTACCTGAAACAATGTAGCTGATATAATTAAATACATTGAAGGCTAAATATTCTCCGTAACATTGCGAATAGGATTTAATATAAAATATTGTACGTTTTGAATTATGAGCCCGGGTGCTCACGTAGCTGCTAATGGCCGTCACTGAAATTAATACCTGTATTAATTCTATATTTTGGAGTCTAATGTATTGTTTTTTATTATGTAATTTAAGATTTTTTTAAGGATGTTTCATTTTGGTTTTGTGTATTTTTGTCGTGCTATAATTGGTGTTTAATATTTTCAAACTTATATACTGTTGTATACCTGATAATAAGTGGTAGTTACTGTCGCCATGAAATTCTGCAATATAAGGGGACAATGCATGACCTACCTAATTACCTAACATTTCTGAGGCTTAAAAAACTGAACAAAAAGTCATTGAAATTCGTACATGAAAAGTAAAACTCGTACCTGGAGTGATTTCATTATTATAGCTTTTAATCACAGTTCATACCTATGGTATACTGTAACAACCCATTACTGCCCGCTGCTGAGCTCAGGTCTCCTCCGAAGGGGGATTAGGCATAGTGCACCACGCTTGCCTAGTGCGGATTGGGGACTTCACATATCTGCAATGGATTTTTAGAACCCTTTTCCGATATGCACGTTTCCTCGCGATGTTTTCCTTCACCGTTTTTAGCCAGTGGTGTTGTGAAAAATTGCACGTAAATCTTTTTCACATTTAGATTTAGAAGTACAAGCCGGCCGGTTTTGAACCCGCGACCACCCGTACGAAAGGCAAGCGCTTCAACCACTCGACCACTACGACTTACCACTCGGCCACCACGACTTACCACTCGGTCTATGGTAAGTTTAACATAAAACTTATTCAAACAAACTCATAGTAAATGCAGAACTTTTTATTGATATTTCCAAAGCACACCCATTCGAAATTCAAAGTAACTTCGGTTCAGTTTTAACGACATCGGACTTTAAAGTTTTGTAAAAGCACAAACAACAAAGTTAACAGATTTCTAAAACTTCCAGTTTCAAGTCTTTTGATTGTTTTAACAAGATCAAATTCTATGCCTTCGTGTTGAACTTCCAAGCCATTGTTTGGTCATAATTTAGTTTTATGGAATGAAATAAATAATACGAATGCTTTAAAGTTTTGGATAATAAAAGATAATTTATGTGCTTGTTTGCGTATTCCCTTATATTTTGTGGAAAGCGAAAAATTAATGTGAAATTTGAGTGTTTTATATTTAGGCTCAATTCGAGCTAGATTTTTCTTCTATCGGTGCTGTATTTTCTCTAATCACTGAAATTGTCGATTAAAGTTGTGGTGGTCGAGTGGTCGAAGCGCTTTCTTCCGTACGAAAAAGATTTACGTGTAATTTTTCACAACACCACTGTTTAAAACGGCAAAGGAAAACATCGTGAGGAAACTTGCATATCGGAAAAG
This sequence comes from Trilocha varians, assembly GCA_030269945.2. Classification (NCBI taxonomy): domain Eukaryota; kingdom Metazoa; phylum Arthropoda; class Insecta; order Lepidoptera; family Bombycidae; genus Trilocha; species Trilocha varians. The sequence continues at coordinate 4,831,619 of AP028264.1, read as the reverse complement.
GGTTCTAAAAATCCTTTGAAGATATGTGAAGTCCTCAATCCGCGCTGGGCAAGAGTGGTGGACTATACCTAATCCCTCTTCTGAGGAGACCTGAGCCCAAGAGTAGGCAGTAATGGGTTGATACAGATACAGACAGATTGAAATTGACAAAAAATCATTTTGGCAGATGAGTTTCGGTGCTGTTAAAAACATAAATCTATAAATCTATTATTTGCAAATAAAAATATTTTTCATTACTACTCGACTACAATTATTTTGAAAATTTTGTACTTATCCACTTTTTTATAGTTCCAAAAAATATCAGACAAAATACTGTAATCATATTTATTTTATAAAACTCAAAGGGAACGTTGGTACTTCCCAAAATCATGACGGACAGCATTAATTAGATTTTTGGAATTGCATTTCTTACTCACAAAATATCCCGCGGAAATAAATCGTAAATTTGAAATGGAAAGATGCCTTCAATTTCCAACAGGCAAATAAAATTTACGACGAACATCAAAATATTTGCCACAAAATTTTATTAAAAAAGGTCACATCGCTCGTGCTTGGCTGTATTCATTTATCTATTGTGGGAAATTGGGGATTATTGTGTTATAAAATAGAATTTCATTTAAATACCTTTTTGTTTTCTTTGATGCAACATAGAAAATACCTTCGATCTATGATTAATTATACTCGCTTTCTTTTTTAGTAATTTCCTGTATTTGGTGTTTATAAACCGAATAAAAATCACGGTACTAATCATATTACAGACAAAACTTTCATGCATTATCTGGGGGCGGCGCGACGAGAAAGAGTGCCGTGGGTGTAACGCGTCGCGCCGTCCCTCATAACCCCATGCTGGGTTCTGGCCTCAGCCGGGGTTCGGACGCTGAGTGTGAGCGGTTGGAGGTTTTAGTGCGGTTCAACTCCCACATAAGCGGATCCGGTGATTTCCTCCAACTAAAAAAAAAAATCATGCATTATCAACGGGTCCTTACCACGATACTTAATTAATTGAGTGGTCTTGGTCAACGTTGTTGCAAACGTCATCATCACGAGAAGAAATATTATGGTAAGAACCCGTTGATGATGCATGAAAGTAATGTAAAAAACCGCGTGTTTGAACAGTTTATATCAAAGATCTTAATAATTACCCGTAACTACGATTTAAACTAACAAAGTCATCGTATTAAATATTAGCTCGAGAAATCGTAGCAAGTAGCCGATACCAGCAAATAGAAAAAGGCATTAATTAAAAACGTCTGTGCGCCAGTTCAATAGATAACTTAGTGGTTTTAAAAAGTAATTTATGGCTTGTCCGGGAACGCTCTCGGTCTATTTGTCTCCGTCCTGTGCCTTGCTGACAAAGAGCTATTGTTTCAGCCCGTGTCCACAATATTGGTTTATTTCGTCCGCCCTAAACCTCTAACACAGGCTGAAAAGAAATTTCTTTCACGCCCAATTTGCACTTGAATGCCCATTCAAAGTCAATTTCGGAACGTAAACGATTTTCGGATTGTTTGTTTTGGTTTGCCCTATTGGTGTACATTAGCAGTTTGACTGTTAACGTTACATTGTATAAAAACTTAATAGATATAACCGTTTTCCTTTAATATAAATATAAGCTCAGATAAAATTAAACTATTGGTAATAATATTTTTAATATTCATTGAATATACCAAATATTAAGTTCACCTTAGAATCCTCAATTCCTCTGAACCTTACAGATTTTTAAGTGAAAACCTTGACACATAAAACATAACATTCAAAAACACATAAAAAATAATCTGAAAAACTGAAACACGTAATTTACAAGCTAAAAAAACTATAACACATAGAGCTCAAGCTAAAAAACTGAGACACATAACACACAAGTTAATAAAACCGAGAAACATAAACCTCAACGCGAACGTCGATATCAGAAATCGCACGTGTAAATATGATCGGTTGTCACACCCCTTTAAATCGAAACGCACGAACGCTTGGCGGCTTAAATTGAATAGGTAGAGGTACATTGAATATTATGGTTAAGTAAATAACCGCGCCATTGAGATTATAATACTGTGTTTACTCTTATTTTTTCAATGCTTTTGATTTATAAAGCAAATGTGGGAGATTATAAAAGACAGACGGTTATTATTATTTTCAAAACTTGTGTAGAATCCATCTCTATTACAGCCTTAGTTCTATAGAAGCTTATTATTTGTGACAACATTTCATGCATTTTCAACGGGTTCTTACCACGATATTTCTTTAATTGAGTTATCTCGATATTTCAACGTTGTTACGAACGTGATGATCACGAGAAGACTGGATACTGCGGGTCGATTTAAGAGCAAACAAATCTGTCTACCCTCTTTCTCGTTCGCTTTTGGGTGGTACCACTGGCACTCGAACTCACATCACGACACACACACTCACTGTATCTACAAGATTCTAAAAAAATCTAATTAATTAAATATCGTGGTAAAAATCCGTTGAAAATGCATGAAAGTATTATAGAAAACCGCGAGTGTCTGAATAAGTTTGTGACAACATTGCCCATCCAATATAATAGATACTGCTGTCAACCTTCTATTTAACAAAAACTACAACTAAAACTACTAGTAGTAATGTGAGAAGCTTGAAACATAGAAACATAACCTAAAAAATAAAATTATATAACACAAATGCATCAAAATTGAAGGAGTCGTTCCAGTAAAGTTGAGTTCGTCAGCTATTACTGTCGTTACCCTCAGGAACGGTCATAATCCGATGAAACGAGCGGACGCTAATCGGGCACGCGACGAAACTCAGACACATTCACGTGGAAAGTTTTAATCGTGTACATAAATATATTTATTTTATTCATGTTTAATTTTAGGTTATACTAACGAGCTTTGTAAAAATGGTCGTAAATATTTATCGTACTGGGTATGCTAGCACTTACACGGTTTTCAATTTCAAATATAACAAATCTACAAAAAAAAACTTGAGAGGTCACCCGGATGGAACGAAGTTCCTTTCGATTAATTAGTGAGGGAATTGTAGTAAAATTTAATTTTTTTAGTTATAATAATTAGTAATATTAAAACGTCTGTCTCTCACAAAATAAAGAATTGTTTTAAAAGATTTTAATCACAGCGCCATCTAGCGATAATCATGTAAAGCAAAAAAAGTGTCGTGACAGCTTTTTCATAAGAATTTCCGTCTAGCCCCCTTTCGATAACGCGCGATAAGGAACTTCGTTCCAATACTTACATAAAATTCATAAAAATCGTCCATCCTACATAATTAGCTAAATAATATAGCCCTTTTTAATTTCAACTAAGTACTCCAAATGAAGTTGACCGTATGTATAATTCTTTTTTCCTTTAGGCCCATAAAATCGGGTCAAAAATTGAACTACTCCTAAGAAATAAATCGCATCAGATAGTTACCTAAATAAAATTTTAAGTAGAACAAATTTCTTCAAACTCATTTAGGTCACAAGAAACGAATTGGTAATAATGAAAATTTATGACTAAAATACATGCTAAAATATGAATGTACAATAGCGCAGAACATTTTTATAACACAAATTCTTTAATTAAAATTCCTTTAAGGGTGCTCATGAGCTTTCGTAATTAGTCCTTTTCTTTTAATTAAGATGAAAAAAACTCATTTTTTGTTCAAGAAAAATCGTTAGTTCGAATATTTCAGAGTCGTAAAAATGTCGTACCGAGGCTGTAAACGTCGGATCACGTAATTGTATTACGTCAAAGACACTTATATTAATTAAACGTGGGAGATACATTATATAGGAACCGTAGTATTGAATACCATTGTAAACATGGCGCAGTGACACTTGACGAGTATCAATTCGAATTAGATTAATTTTGTGTCCCGAAAATTATCTTGGTTAGACGAAGAGATTAGAGGCAATGCAAGTATTAAATATAAGACGAATGCCTTGATTAAAAGTCGAAAGACAGAGTAATTTTAATTATAGTCGATCCCAAACAGAAAAGTTATCAGTACCAGATCTTCAACTTATGAAATTGGCTTCTACTCACTAATAGAATTACGACTCATTTTTAAGTATATATTATCGTATTTTTAGATATACCTATTTGTTTTAACTATACTTTATTTAGGTATTTTGTATGACGAAATAAAGGTTTTGCGTAAGTTACCTTAATAATAAGAGATAGTCATTGCCTAGTTATTCTTCACAAGTAAACTAAAAATCTACCTTTAGCCCGCTAACTAACAAATCCAGATCAGAGAGATTTTAGTGCGGTTCAACTCCCGTATGGGCGTTGTGGGGATTTGACATAGTTGATCTGCGGAGTGAACGGAAAATACTAAAAAAAGGTACCTAAAGTCTAGCTTCAACCAAGCATTAACAAGGGATGTCACTAATAAATCTTCCTCTACTCTTGATATAAAATCAAGTCCAGTAACGCGAAGTTACTAAGCGTAAGGATTCTATTTGATAATACCTCTCCTGATCCTGTCTCAAAGGATTAAGTCATTATGTAAGCTTTAAATGGAATTAGGGAAATTGTGTAACAATTGTCGTACAAATAAGAGCGTAGGGCCTCAGGTGGTACTCAAATAAAATAAAGATTGAAACTATTTATTCAGCCTAAATTTACAGTGTGAACTACAATTAACCATTAGATCTTCACACTAGGTGAAGTCCAAATAAGTTTGTAATTTACTTTTAAGGCCAAATATTAGAAAAAAAAACTTGAGAGGTGTCAAGGGACTCCCGGATGGAACGAAGTTCCTTTCGATTAATTAGTGAGGGAATTGTAATATTTTTTTTTTAAGTTATAATATTTAGTTATTAAAAAAATTTTGATCACAGCGCCATCTAGCATTAATCATATAAAACAAAATTGTTTTAAAAGATTTTAATCACAGCGCCATCTTGCGATAATCATCTAAAACAAAAAAGGTGTCGAGACAACTTTTTCATAAGAATTTCCGTCTAGCCCCCTTTCGATAACGCGCGATAAGGAACTTCGTTCCAAAAGAAACATACTTCGTGTAATTACTGTACGTGCTGAAGTTAATCTTCAAAATACCGCATTCGTAGAACTTACATACACAAACTTATCAAATGAGTGCTGATAAAGCTAAATAGTTGTTACAGTTAATTTTATTTCGGTTGTTTCTCTGTTTAATGTATAAAAAATTTAACTTATTATATTTTATAACTAATACTTTCATGCATTTTCAACGGGTTCTTACCACGATATTTAATTAATTGAGTTGTCTCGATTTTTCAACGTTGTTGCAAACGTCATGATAACGAGAAAAGTGGATACTGGGGGTCGATTTAAGAGCAAACAAATCTGTCTACCTTCTTTCTCGTTCGCTTTTGTGTAGTACCACTGGAACTCAAACTCACATCACGACACACCACACTTACTGTATCTACAAGACTCTCTGAGCATGAACTCTTAGTGACTGTTGTGTTTAGCACTGGATTCCACATACTCGATAATCTAAAGCCGTCACCCCTGTTAAAAGTGGTATGTTTTGAAATCTCGATAGCTTCTTTAACCATCCTTGGTACGTAACGACGTTCAGAAGAATATCGGGGTAAGAACCCGTTGAAAATGCATGAAAGTATTATAGAAAACCGCGAGTGTCTGAATAAGCTTTGTAACTAAGCTATTGTTTAGTGCAATTCTGCTTGTTCTACCTAGAGTATGAACAGTGTTTTCTCAAGTGTAAGCGACTGATACCATTAACGTCTGCCAGATTTCAAGACGTTGTATTTGCACGGATATTTCAGTGCACATCATTTAAAACTGTTCTTGAATCTTATTATTATAATTATAATCCAAGAATCGCGTTTATCGTTTTCGTTGAAATAGTAAGTTTAGGTAAATACTATTTTCATATTTTACACGCAGCTCCTTTAATCCTTTCAGGACAATAAGATGACTGAGACTAAATATGCGAATACTACACAATATTTAAGTTATTCTGTAAAGTAAGAGATATCACTAGAAAAACATAGTAGGGTGTACAAATTTCCTATAAATTTCATATGAAACATTTTAACACAACGTACCTAAACGTAACGTTTGCTTCATTAGAAAAATATCGATTCAATAATAATAACGATTTTTGTAGAAGGGAAAAATATTTCCTTTGAGCGTAAAAGGGTTAAGCAAGTTATATTTGAAATTATATTGCATAGAAAAATCTATGCACGAAATAGATGTACTATTCTGAAATAACACCAATAAATATCCAAAGCGAAGTCAGAAGCACAACTGATAAAGATATTAAAAATATAACAGCCCAAAGATAGCGAAATTCCAAAGAATTCTCTCATATTTACCCACGAAACACATTCTCGTATGTTAACTTTAACGACTTATGTACATTCAATAGACGTCTCTTTATAGCCGTATCAACATAAGATATATGAAGCGCTAAAAAATACATTAAATGTGCTCAAATGTGCTACTCGCAGTATATGTGTACATGTTTGGAGATAGCAAATAAACAACAGCCTGCGTAGCGGAGAAAGCGTGAAATTGACGAGGGTGAGGCCGATAAGATAATATATGACACTGGTATTAGACCAAATATGGCTACAGAACACACAGTTTAAGCAACGGAAAAATCATGAATACTTAATCGAACATCACTTACACTATTACTCAACGGGTTATTACCACGATTTTTTTAAATTGAGCGGTCCCGATATTTTAGCACTGTTTCAAGCGCCATGATCAGCGCCGTTTAGTAATAGTGTAAGTGATGTAGATAACCGCGAGTGTTTAAAGAAATTTACTTAATCGAACGTTCAATTTTGTAACAGACTACCTGCACCGTAGAATTTTGCCTGTGTCATAACGGGTTTTAACTGCTACACTAACACTTTTACCTAATTTTAGTATTATCACGACATTTACAAATAGTGTAGCTTACTATTGAGTGAGTGAATTTCCGAAATCGGAAGGTACAGTAAATCCGAAGATTCAAAAATTCAAAAATTCAAAAATATTTATTATTTTCCAACATGCATACATAACACATCAAACAAAACATGAAATAAATTACAAACTTACACTCTAATACTAAGTTCATGTTGTTATCTACACTACTGTCGTTCAACAGTGGTACTCACACTAGGCAAGCCTGTATCGTGAGTACCATAATTACTCGGTGCACTTCACAAATATCTGTATTATGTCTATTAGTAGAGATAAAACAATGACTGGTCAGGGTCGCGGGAAGTCACTGGATGCAGACAGCGTAGTACCAGCCGTTGTGGTGAGGTTTAGAAGAGGCCTATATACAGCAGTGAACAACTAAGTGGGCTTATAATGATGGATAAATAGATAAGTGATAAAAACCATAATAGTAATTTGATTCTAAATTACTACTGCAACGGTCATAATAATTGGGTTTAAAAAAAATCAATTCCAGATCTGAAATAAATTTTCAGAGAAAGTTGTTACTCTGTTTTAAAGTACTCTTGTGTTCCCCCTCCAAAATTATTCCGAAAGAAAATTTTCATGACTGTTACTGAAAAGTGTAGCAACACGGATCATTGCTTTAATATTTTATGATGCAATAATGTTTAGTGTTATCTTCAAACCTGTTGGCTACTTTGTAGTAAAAATTGGATATTGTGGACCGCTAATAAAGTATCATAAATAAACTCATGAACATTTGGAAACTAGATTCCAATAAAAGTACTGGGTAAACCCTATCTGATTTTGAGCGTAATTTAAAAGTAATAAGTTGATCAGGTGGCCCATTAACTCGTCTAGACAACACAAGGCATTACAAGGCACTACAAGACGGTAAAAAAAATATCAGAGAAAGATAAGAAGTGTATACCTATAATAGGCATTCATATTATAAGATCCGTTATCATGTAACTTACACACATGCATAAGCCTTTTATGTCTGCTATTGGTGTACCTAAGTAAATAATATTAGGTAAAGACTTTGAGTCTAACCTAACAGCATATTCAGTATAGCCTTTCATTTCATATTAATTAACCGTAAGGATTTTAATATTTGTTAATAAAACAATTAAAACAAATTAACCTAAAGTAAACATTACTCTGCATCCGGATCCTAAAACAAATGATAACACAATCATTTCATCGTATTTCTAAAATCCGGATCCAAGTTTATTGGTTTAGTAAAGTAGCGTTGAAACGAGAACAAACTTTTTAGGTTTATTACAAGTTTGATTGGATGTGGGATACGGTCCCACGGGATTTGTTTACAGGTCTGTTCAGTGAATACTAAAACGATGTTTGTTGAACAATTGGGTACAAGATAATGGTTTTAGGATTGTGGAGCTACTTAGGTATATTGGGACTACTGTATCTGTAGTTTACTTATGTATCAAATATCCATAGAATTATTACACCCGGAATCATATTCTGGCGTTAGTGTACCGATGACACTCAATTTGTTTAACACACTAATAAAATATTACATACTCATAAGTTCTTTAAAATTTCACTTTGTTATTTATGATGTTGATTCAATACATCGTGTTGTTATGCGCGATCGGTGCACTTTAAATTGGCTTCATTCTGTTATTCATGATGTTGATTCCAGATGTAATAATTCTATGCAAATATCATAGAGAGTAGTTCGCAAGTCTTTATTTTGCGTCACTAAGATAAAAGCTTTAATTGATATAGAAACAAAATAACTTAGGTTTATTTTTCTACAATAACTATCTGCCCAAAAAAACAGAATTAAATTGATGTTATAAATAAAACTTTACTAATGTATAAACTGACCTTAATTATTTTTTTTCAATATCCCTTTATCCGTCATACCAAATCAACCCATAAATTCAACCGTCGAAAATCTTCTAGAAAAATACAAAAAATCCACGCCCAAAAATCACAACTTCACAATCACTAATAAACACAAACGAAAAATAAACCAACATAAGATTTTATTCGTGAACACTTTATCCACTTTATTAATCACCCAAAAGTTGCAGCTAATAGAATCAGAAAACCATCTCAAGGTGCCTCCACGGATTAAAGAAATCTTATCTTATATATAAAAATGAATTGCTGTTCGTTAGTCTCGCTAAAACTCGAGAACGATTGAACCGATTTGGCATATTTTAATCTTGAAATATTCGTAGAAGTCCAGGGAAGGTTTAAACGGTGAGAAAATTTCCTTATGTGACGCAGACGAAGTTATGTGGGCCAGCTAGTCAACCAATAGATTCAGTTTCAAATCTTCAGGGAAAATACACGTCCAAAAAATCATAACTGCACAATCACCAATAAACACAAATAAATACACGTCCAAAAAATCATAACTGCACAATCACCAAAAAACACAAATAAATACACGTCCAAAAAATCATAACTGCACAATCACCAATAAACACAAATAAATACACGTCCAAAAAATCATAACTGCACAATCACCAATAAACACAAATAAATACATGTCCAAAAAATCATAACTGCACAATCACCAATAAACACAAATAAATACACGTCCAAAAAATCATAACTGCACAATCACCAATAAACACAAATAAATACACGTCCAAAAAATCATAACTGCACAATCACCAATAAACAAATAAATACACGTCCAAAAAATCATAACTGCACAATCACTAATAAACACAAATAAATACACGTCCAAAAAATCATAACTGCACAATCACCAATAAACACAAATAAATACATGTCCAAAAAATCATAACTGCACAATCACCAATAAACACAAATAAATACACGTCCAAAAAATCATAACTGCACAATCACCAATAAACACAAATAAATACACGTCCAAAAAATCATAACTGCACAATCACCAATAAACACAAATAAATACACGTCCAAAAAATCATAACTGCACAATCACCAATAAACACAAATAAATACACGTCCAAAAAATCATAACTGCACAATCACCAATAAACAAATAAATACACGTCCAAAAAATCATAACTGCACAATCACCAATAAACACAAATTAAAAATAAACCACCTTAAGAACACTTAATCCACTTTATTAATCACCTAAAGGTTGCAGCTAATAGAATCGGAAAACCATCTCAAGACGCCTCCACAGATTAAAGGTGGTAACTCAGTTATACCCAATTCGTGTTATGGGGAAAGCCAATAATTTTCCCGTCTTCGGCTCGTTAATGTATCTTCTATTTGTTAGGTGTTCCGCAAAATATTTATTTACGTATTTGTACGTGATGTGTTATGTTTATCATAATGTATAGGGAAACAGTATTATTTATAGATGAATCAAAATGATTTCTCTTTTATCACAAAACAAAATCTATTCATGCATCGCATGTCCAATCCATCTTTTCTATAACTGCCTCCTTATTTTTTACCCATCATCTCCCAAACTTAAAAATTACAAAACAGTCATAGATTTACTAAATTTGTAAGGTTTCTTCTCTCCTTCTTAGTCTTAATTAAATCTATTTTGGTTACATCATACATTTATCTAAACATTTGCAGCAGGTACTTAAGATCTTCGCTTTATTGTACTAAAATAATTAATTAAGTAAATAATACTTCGTTCATCTTTAAAATTTTATTTTCTGTACTGTACTGTACCAACCCATTACTGCCCACTGTTGGGCTCAGGTCTCCTAAGAAGAGGGATTAGGCATAGTCCACCACGCTTGCCCAGTGCGGATTGGGGACTTCACATATCTTCAAAGGATTTTTTTAGAACCAAAATTGTATTTCATAAAAGCAAATTTTACTACTGATAAATAGTCGTCGTCCATCAAAAACGATCGCGAAAATAAATTGACAGCAATTCAGTGCAGTTGAAAAGAAATATAACAAAGAAACGGCGATAAACGACAAAGCCTTTCAACTCAAACCCAAACATGTAATATAAACAAAAGAGCCTAATAGCCAAAATCAAGGGAACGAAACAAAAGCAACGTCACAACTCAACAAATATAATGTATGGGAGGCACGAACCACAAACACAAAAAGTTTTAATATAATTGTCGTGGGTTCATTATAACATTCATCATGTTGCGAAATTTACACATTGAAGTGTTGTTTATGAAATTATTATAGACGTACTATCGAGCTATAAAATGAGGTGTTTCTTCTTCGTTGTTTCCCGAACGTTGTTTTTCTTCAAACGAGCCCCACAGTGTCCTCTGATGTCACAAAGATCCATGAGCGACAGTAACTTCTTACGGTAAGGCAAGAGGCAATAAAAAGCAAATAAACTGACGACTTTAAACTAAAGAACTTAAATACTACTTGCATAGATAAACAAAACAAACTAAGTGTGATAAATTTCGCATGTGTAGGTTTGTTAACTAATTTTATTCATTTGTTATCATTATGGATGAAAAATCTTGACAATATCATGATACATTTCATGATTTGACCACGACAAAACCATTTATCATACTAAAAATGGCTGTTTCATTTTTTCACCTGTGTACATTTCGTTGCGTTAATTCCGGCATTTGTAAGCGTGACGATGTGTTGTTTTCGTGTAAAGAATCATTTAAAACCGCATCTCTGATTTGTTTACATTTTGATTACATTCCGTACTTACGTTACTTATGACTATGGCAAGCGGCCTAGCGGCAAGCAATGGACTAGGCAAGCGTGGTGGACTATGCCTAACCCCTCTTCGGAGGAGACCTGAGCTCAGCAGTGGGCAGTAATGGGTTGTTACAGTACAGTACAGTACAGTTACTTATGATGACATTATCGTGTTGAAGAATTCTATGATGTTTAACGAGGACATAAAGTTGATTGTACTTTGCTTTACTTGTCGGTTTATTTTTGTCAACAAAGTTTCGCTTTTCAGGAATGCATGTTTCAGTTTTAAAACACAAAAATAATTTACATAAGGACGCTTAAATTTAACAACATAATTTCATAAAAAATTACATTTACAAGTATGTAAATCACCAAATTCCCTACAGCAATTGCTTAACATTAAAAGTTGCAACATTATAGTTCCTTCTTGTGGCTTTTGCTAATTTTAAATCATTAGCGCTTATGTATAAAGTAAAAACGAGAAGATATCAGTTTTATTACTCTTCTTTCTCTCTTCTCTTCTTTAATGTAGTAGGAATATACATACAGAATAATATTCACTACGTTCACAATTTCAATTAATAGCACAGTTTCAATTAATTTCACACAGAGCTGAACAAACCCCTCAAATGAGATTTCATTTCCTATTCGAAGCCGCGTGCTAACATCGTAAGTTTCATTAAAGAGCCATGTTGACTGAATCCTCGTAAATCGTGCATTTTAGACAGATTATTAAGTTGGAAACATCGAGTCAGATAATCAATTAATGTAGACAGTTATGCTTTGAAGATATGTGAAGTCCCCAATCCGCACTGGGCAAGCGTGGTGGACTATGCCTAATCCCTCTTCTGAGGAGACCTGAGCCCAACAGTGGGCAGTAATGGGTTGGTACAGTCCAGTACAGTAGACAGATAGATAACTATATTTTTGAAGATAAGCTTACTTCATAATAAACTAAATTATAAATGTTATCGTGGATAATTAACGGGTTCTTTTTAGGATTTTTAATTAATTGAGGGGACTCGATATTATGCTTTTGCATGTTTCAATGCATTTTCTTGTCAATTAATACCCAAGACGACTCAAATTAATGTTTAGATTCATAACTTGTGGCTGATTTGTTGTGCATGATACCATATTTTTTCTAGACATTCTAAAATTACTACCTTTATTTTTTTGGTCTCTATAATTTTACAAAAATCATCTATATGCTAATTTCTATGAACCAAATACCTAAAATAGTAACCACGTTCCCAACAAAATCAAAGCAGAGATAAACCACAGCTAAAAATAAACGCAATAACTCAGGGAAACTTCGAACAGACCTCGATATTCAGATTTCAGTTGTACGAATCTAAATAATTCCATTCTGTGACGCCTACACCACAACATGTATATTACAGAAGTCCAGCAACAAAATAATGTAAAGGGTGCGAGTACAGTACTGTATTTAGTATAAAATTTACTCAATGTTTAACCATATAATGTTAAACGGCCTACCTGATAAAAAATGGTCCACTGCAATGTCAACGTATTGGAAGTCGTTGTCTACTGCCTATTTCTAGATTTGAAATGCAATGTTCAACAACGCATGTGCAATTTCTCACAACATCACTGGTTAACGAAGAAAGCATGATGAGGAAAACTGCACATTTAAAAAGGATTCTAAAGTTCTTAGACGGTCCTCAGTCCTCAATCCACATTGTACAAGCGTAGACTATGCCTGATCTCTGTACAAAAGAGATCTGAGCCCAACAATGGACAGTAATAGATTGTTACAATATCTACTGCCTACCATACCGAATTTTACTTTATCTCCATAAAAGAGGGACAAGTCGTAAAAGGTTGTTGGAACTAAAATCCGTTCCAAAGCGGGTTGATACAAAATGACTTGCCTTCTGTACTATTATTTAGTGCCCATACAAACCGGTCTAAGTATTGCTGTCACTAGCAACGGGTACTCGTAACTCAGCGGTTTGCACGCCCGAATCAGAGGTTACATATCGTTGCCACTTTAGATATTGGTCTAGCATATTGTGCACATCTAGGGCACTTTACACTTATTTGAATATTTCTGAGAGCGTAAAGTTTAGACGTTATACATGTATGTTTACATTGAATGAGTCTTTTAATCGCTCTTTTGCTGTGTGTTATGAGAAATATGGATGGTCCAATGTAGATCTACAATTAATGAAAGACAAGAAAATAAACTCCTATTTTTTGGTCAAAACAAAATTAGGTATTTAAAAATTAGAGAAATCCTAGTGCAATGAATGGTTTGAATAATAAGCATTTTTGATATTGAGTGAAATACAAAATTAAAATCGAAATATAAATAAATATTGTTCGAAAATTATAGCATTAATGCATTCGAAAATAATATCCGTCCCCCGATCGTTTAGCAATTCGAACAAATGTTTTGAATACAACCAACATCACTGTTAAACTGTTTCTTGACCAAAAGAAATCTGTTGGTCATAAAACCAAAAATCTGACAAAACCTTTAAAAAAATCTAATTACATAAAAAAAATGTGGTTGTGTAAAAATATTTTGAAGTGATCTAAAAGATAGTTTAAAATGTTATTAAAAAGGAATCTCATTATTTCCATTTATAGGTCCTTCGTTTCTACACCGAATTAACACCAAGGTAAAGCAGGTCTTATGTCAACATTATAAAACATTATCTCATTTCAAAGATTATTTTCGCTCACTCCCCAGAATAAATTTCATTTTCAATTCCCTCGGGACATCTCCCAAAATAGGTACAACACAAATCTCCTTGATCAATCTTCAGCTTTCCACAAAAGTAATTTTTATAAGTATTTTCTATTATGAAATATTCTGTCATGATATAATTCTTAATAATAAAAAAAACTTGAGAGGTGACATGGGACACCCGAATAGAACGAAGTTCTTTTCGATTAAAAGATATCTTATATTTCTTTTTTCCTAACGTAACGCGCGGTAAGGACCGTGTTTCAAAAGATTTTGATCACAGTGTCGTGACAACTTTTCGTATCATTTTTTTCCGTGGGCTACCCTTTCGATAACGCGCGATAAGGAACTTCGTTCCAACAACACCTTACCAGCCGATGAACTTATTATCTGGTTACTCGCTGGCGAACAGCACAGGTCAATTTGGTGAGTTTTTATGGGAGACTTAGATATCCACTCAACTGGAATCGGTATCAACATTAGGTTGGTTTAAATCTGCCAAGTCTGTGGCAGGAGCCAAATTTGAGCACAGTTCTAAAATTTGTTTTGTTTACATTTTTTATTATTTACACTAATACTAGTTTCAATTGAAAATAAACGCTAAAATTTATTGAGAAAAATTGTTTTTAAAAAGATATTTAAACACGGTAGTGATTCCGAACGAATTCCCCAGTTTCGTCATGTAGCAAGTAAATTGTGGTCCGTTTGAAGAATAAGAGAAGCTAATCTGCAAACAGGACCTCGTTAGATGCTCATTTGCTGCAACATCTGCTGTTATTATATATCGGTAATCAATCAAGGAACCGTCTGGTCCTGACGTGTTATCGTCAACCCTAAAAAATATTTAATACATCGAGAAATACGTGCAAAAACTTCTAGGTTAAAATACAATTATTTTACACGCAGTTTTTTTCTGGTATTCAACATCATAACTGTCAAAAATTATAAAACAAAACTTGATGATATGCAATTAAGGCTTTCCGGCTTTCCTTTACCATACAAGACAAGTGGTAATTAAGTCACTAAACTTTTGTGATAAGTTTTAAATGACAGATAATAACGTATTTTACCTCATGCTATTCATAATTTTAGAGTGCTTAGTCACACTATGAAACGGCTAGATGCTTCAACTATTTTCTATATAATGCATAAAAAGAAATGACAGTCTAACTTGAGATAATCTCCGCCTACTTTGTGACAAGTTACAACTTTAATTGAAACATAACGTAGTTCCACAACGTTCCGTCGTCGACAGTTTTTAACAATTATGTCGTCGCATCTGTCCACTTTCGCTCCATCGTCCACAGTACGCCGGGAATTCGATTAAAACACGACCATTTTAACTTTTAAAACGTTTCCGACGTTTCACACCCACGGCCTTGTTCCCTCGTAAATGTAATGGAAAATCAACGGCTATACAATAAACGATCCGGCCTGTTTCACACCCTTTTATGTATCAACTAAACTTTACTGTGCATTTGGACGGAACCCGATTTATCGAAAACACATTCACGTGTATCGGTTTAATGAAATAAATGAAAGAGCTTCAAACAATTACTCGTTCGTTTATTGGTTTGTTTAACGAACTTCTCGTAAACTTGCAAATAGGCTAGCACTTTGTAATAACCCTTTATAACAGAAGAATTTCGCCTGACTTCTATCTTTCTCACAGTTTGGACATGTGGCAATTGAAACACACTAAAACCTTCTGTGGCTCACAATCAGCGTTCGAACCCCGACAGAGGCCTAAACCCAGCATGGAATTATGCGCTAAGGCACCAAATCAAATCAACATCAAAAATCTAATCAATATAAATTTTGAGTTTCATTATTACTTGCCAATATTATTTTATAACATCATTGACTTATTATCCCATTTCAAATTATATTTGTAGTTCGGTCAATCAATAGAAAACTCGATATTATGATGAATTCAATGGCTTGTAAAGTCTTTATACATTGAGATAATAATTGATTCATCTCGTTCTTGGGACGCTGTCTTTGTATTTGCATAGCATAAATTAATGGCTGGTACGATGAACAGAATAAATCGTAGAATGAAAATGTTTCATTAAAATAGCACTCTATTCGTTATTGAAACTGTAGAATATTGATTTGGTGCATTTTATTTTATTTTTAAAAGTTATTTTCACCGAAGTTATAGAAATAAACGAAAAAAAGTTTGCGTCTTTTAAAGAAGCAGTCCGACAGCTATCTAATTTTTTTTTTGAGTTGCAGAATAAGCTGGTGATATGTGGGAGTTGAACCGCACCAAAACCTCCAACCGCTCACACTCAGCGTCCGAACCCTGGCTGAGGCCAGGCACGGGATTATGAGGGACGGCACGACGCGTTTCGCACTCGGCACTCTTTCCCGCCGCGCCGCATCCGAGCTAACTAACATAACATAATACGGTCGTACGCTACAAAGGAAGCCTTGAATTGAATTAAAGCCACTTGGAACCGTAAACAATATTATCTCTAATTAAAACTAGGGAACTTAGTGAACTTTATTAGGCAGACGGGCCACCTGATCGTAAGTGGTTACCGTCGCTCATGAACCTCTGCAATGTCAGGGGACGTTGAGAGGTCGCTACCTTCGACCTAACTTTAAGGACCCTCCTCAAGCCTCGTTTGAAGAAGGACAAGTCATAGCGCTCTGGGAATGTGTAATTAATGTGTAATTAATAATACTTTCTGTCACTTAACTTTCCTTTTCAATTTACAGGAAAAGTAAGTCAAGTTTTTCATTTATCAAGATAATCCGAATTAGTATAAATTTCAATGTTTTCCTCGAGATCCAACTTCCGCTGGTAAAAGATAAATTAACGGTTAATTTGAAATGAAGTCTTTTTCAGTGTCGAGGTTTATAAATTGATGACTTTCGTTTGTCAAGAAAACTAAGAAATTAGACTGGCTAATTTATTATAATTGATACATTAAGATTCTTTTATCTTTAAATTTTATTATCCACTCAACTGGGATCGGCAACCTAATTGGTTTGTTTACTTTTGCCAAGTCTGTGGCAGGAGCCAAAATTGAGCATAGAACTGTGCTCAACTAAAGTAAAGTAAAGTAAAAACTTGTTTTGTTTACATTTTTTAATCGTCTCATATGTTACGGAGATGATATATTTTCGCTGAAAATGCAATACGGCGTAGTTTAGTAATAAAGATTTACAAAATATAAGGTTTGATTAAAAATCAAAATTAAAAATTATTGGAAAAAATGTTTTTAACTTTTTAAAAACAAACACGGTTTTTGATTCCGAACGAAGTCCTCAGTTTCGCCACCTAGCGAATTGTGACGTTCCCAGTTGAGTGGTTATGTCAGAATGTCTTTCATTTTTTATACTTACATTTTTATCCTAATGTTTGTATCTATTGTCGTTTTCCTGTTCGAGTTATTATAGTTCACTTTAAACTCATTACCTAGAGTCAGTATTTCTCTTTTATTTTATTTAAAGATTTCTTAAGGAACTCGAACTAATTCGTAATCGTTTACACCAAGCAAAAATAAAACTTCAGATTCACTTCATTTCTAAGGGCTCTTCTGTTACATTTATTAATGCCTACAACTTTACAGATTGTATCAAGTTCTACTTAGAAATCTAAACCCAGTTTCCGAGAAAACACAGACACTAATTACTGAAATACATCCACGTTCCAAATATTTCATATTGTCTTGTTCAACTTAGCAAACTATTGTTGGGAACAATGGCTTGAATGTGAGAAATGGGACAGTATGTATGCTATCTGCTTAGTTACCATTTGGGAAGAAAATGTTTGTACAATAGAATAAAATGTAGTATCATAATACTGTACTGTACTTTACTGTACACGTATTGTGAGGAGGTTCCTCTCTCTTGAGCCTGACCACTGATGGCTTGGGTCGTAGACCCCGTCTCCAGTGGCCCTCTGTTTTTTATATTGTATTTTTAATTTTAATTTTTGTGTGATGGTTTTTTTTTAATATAATGTAAAAATAGAGCAAATAAATGAATATGAAGATAATAATAATCCAATAATGCCCACTGCTAAACTCAGATCTCCTCAATGAGGCAAGTCAACCACGCTTGCCCAATGTAGGTTGGGGACTTCACATATTGTCAAAGGGTTTGTTTTAAATCCTTCTGCATTATGCATAATGGAGAAGGTGTCACTTCCATAAGTTTGTGTTAGATTATTTCCTTCCCCATTTTTGGGCAACTTGGTGTTGTGATAAATTGCACATAAATCTTTACAAAATTAGGAATTGTTTTAATAGCATAGCAACCGTTTTTCGTATCATTCGCTTAAAATTTAACCCAATAAAAGTAGATATATCTGCCATTCTTATCTTGCTAGGAGGGCGAAAAAACGTTGAGTTAGAAATCGTTTGAAAAGTCATGACCTGAAGACAAATAGTTAGACAATATCATCCTAAACCTCAATGCTAAAAACTAGTCCACTGCCTCACACTTTTTTTCTATACTTTATGTAAATAAATGTTTTCATTTCAGTCTTGTTTAAATTCTGTTCCCTTAAATAGCTCACTTGCCTGTCTTTGTGATAGGCGTCCGACGCGGCGCTGTTTTTCCCGGTAACGTGAAATGAGCTTCTTCTTATTGTTTCCAAAGAGCTGTGAAGACTTCAAATGAAACTTGAAAGTGATGGCTGACAGTTGATATCTGTACTGCTACAATTATTTTCGACATTGAGGCTGCCTTTACCGCATTTACTGTACTATAATATCAAGTTATTCCTTACTGCTCACCGCGTTAACTGACTCCTGACTTACTCGTTAAAGACTTAGAGGTACAGTCCAACGGGATTCAAACCTACCATCTCCTGTATGAACGGTCTCATAATCACTATATCAGGAGTTTTTCATATATTTTTGGGAACTAGAGTGATAGTTCCAACGAATATACATCCTATTACTGCCCTCTAAATAGGAAAAAAGACATACCTAGTCTACAAATCCTTACACTTCGAAGCCTCCCTTCAAATGCATGTTTGTCCTACAGTAATATTTACTAAATTTGAATGTTCAATTCAATATGCAAATATGAAATTCACGATTTCACGATAAATAATCCACGGGCTGTCGCTCTGTAAGTCACACGCGACCCGAAGAATGCAATAATAAAAGTTTAGCATTTTCCGAATAGCGGGTGAGCGCAAAGCAAATATTTTCGCATTATTAAAGTATCCCGGCATTCATGTATATGATGGGGATATATTTGCTTGAAAATACACGTTTATCTCTTAAATCAATTTTACTGTTATATTTTAAAGTATTTGTAAATGCTAAGACTCTAATTGATGACAGTATGCTGTTAATCAACAGTTTCGAAAATAATTTTTCTTCCATATAAGTTAACAAAAAATCGCTGTCCTCTGAAATTTGAATCTGAAAGATGAAATTGACATTCAATTTCTATTCATACCTACTATTATTTTTATGCATATTTACACAAACGAACTTACAACCCATCTAAAAGAAAATAATTACTGTTTTTTTTTTATTGCCATGTTAAGGCAGACGAACCAACGGGCCGCCTTATCGTAAGTGGTTACCGTCGCTCATGAACCTCTGCAATGTCAGGGGACATTGAGGGGTCGCTACCTACGACCTAACTTTAAGGACCCTCCTCAAGCCTCGTTTGCAGATGGATAAGGACTGTCCATCAAAATTCTTCAATTTCAAACTACCACTCATCATCTACCCAACTCGTTCGTTTATTTCTCAACTATGAAAAACGGCCAAATTAAAATCAGCATCCCTTCGTCTAGATTTACATGAATTATGGCCGTGTCATAATTTAGCAGAGTTACCTCGGCATGAGGACGATGAATTTTATCAAACGACAATTAATCAATTAGGCGTTGGCTCTGAAGAATCTATTACGTTCAACCCTTGAACCGTTATTCACTTTGATAATAAATTAACTGATCCATTAAGTATTACGTTTTAAGTATTGTAAGACGAAGAATAATGTAATGTCGGACGCGGTCTAGGTTTGGTGAAATGTCGATGAAATATTACTTTTATGAAGTCCTATAGGGTATTTATTGGAACGAAGTTCCTTATCGCGCGTTATCGAAAAGGGGCTAGACGGAAATTCATGAAAAAGTTGGCACAACAATTTTTTTGTTTTAGATGATAATCGCTAGATGGCGCTGTAATTAAAATCTTTTAAAACAATTCCTTATTTTGTTTTATATGATTAATGCTAGATGGCGCTGTGATCAAAATATTATATTTAAATTATATAAAAAAATAAAATTTTATTACAATTCCCTCAGTAATTAATCGAAAGGAACTTCGTTCCATCCGGGTGTACCTTGACACCTCTCAAGTTTTTATTATTTTTAATAACTATTTATAATCTTGATCTATCGATATTAATAAGTATTTCTCGACCTATTGTATGTTGTAGAATACTTTAACCACTTCAGGGTACCAATATTTGCTAGTATTATTAATGCAACATTAACATTGAACATACATTATAATCTCCATCTTATAGTTAGACATTCGCTATGAATTTTGAACTGAGTGTAGTTTTAAATTTAAGAATATTTTCCTATAATGTTATATCAACACAAAAGCTTAATAAAATTATCGATAAACCGACATCCCTAACTTAGAGAGGTTGTTTCGAGGGTTTTTTTCTCATTAAAATTTATTCTGGTTACAACACTAATTTGTATACTTTTCCGCCGCCTCAATATTCAGTTATTCGACTTATATTGATGGTTATTTGTTTCGTTTAAGAGATATTTACGAATTTAAATCGCTTATTAAATAAAATCGATACCTCGTAATATTTTTCTTCTTCTTTTAGCGAAATTAGCTGCAGTATCTTTTTGAGTATTTTAGGTTTATTTTTAACGACAGATTATTGAAAATATAAATACCGATTACAACACATTTTTCAACTACAGTTTCTATCAATACTTTTGTGTTTTATAATGAGTGAACAAAGTACAACAAACATTAGAGAAATCACTATTTAAACGAAAAAATCTAAAAATTTACTACATTTTGTAAAGAAATGCAACAAAGTAGATAATAATATACCTACTGGAAAATGAGTTCGTGACTCCTGGCTATTCGTAAAGAACAACATAAAAGTATCGTGTGCTACGAGAATTGCAAAGGAGAGCGTATTAAAACTAATGAGAACTAAGCTTTTAAGGTAATCAATTGCATTTACCTACTCATAAAAGAAAGTAATGAATAAACATGCAATTTCTACAACATTTTAGAAGTCTAATATATAATTGAATAAACATAAGGATTGATCTTGAACGTAACCCTATTCATTTCCTTTTTAAACTTTTCATGTTTAGTGCTTTGATTATAATTATCAATGAAGTTTCTTTTGTTTTAGTTTTTAGAACTAGTTCTGTAACTAACTCTAGAACTGGTTTTCTTATTGACAGGTAGGTAAATACTTGACAATCAACGAATAAATTCAAAAAAAACTTTAGAGGTGTCATGGGACACCTGAATAGAACGAAGTTCCTTTCGATTACAAGATATCTTATAAAAAATATTTCCTTTCGTAACGCGCGATAAGGAACATGTTTCAAAAGATTTTGATCACAGCGCCATCTAGCGATAATCATCTAAAACAAAAAAGTGTCGTGACAACTTTTCGTAAGATTTTTTTCCGTCTAGCCCCCTTTCGATAACGCGCGATAAGAAACTTCGTTCCAATAACATGTTAATAACATTTTACGTAGCGCTAAGTAGGTCACTGCAGACATCTATGAGCGACTATAACCACCTACGAACAGATAACCCGTTGACTCGTCTGCCTAAAACCAATTGAAAAAGAAACGTAAAAACACACCTCTCCTTTTTGAAGTCGGTTATACGTGATAAGAACAACACAGTTGCGATTTATAAGTATCATAGTTGCAGTAAAGGTGGATTCCATAGCAACGGTTCCCAAACATTCCAGTAACTAGGTCGACGGCCGACTGAATATCCGCGAAATTCTTACGTCTAGTTCACTGCCTATTGCAGGGGTATCCAAACTGCGGCATTATCAGGCTCATTATTTATTGGAACGAAGTTGGCACGACACTTTTTTGTTTTAGATGATTATCGCTAGATGGCGCTGTTCTTAAAATATTTTATAAAACAATTCCTTGTTTTGTTTTATATGATTAATGCTAGATGGCGCTGTGATCAAAATATTTTATTTAAGTTATTAAGTAAAAAAAAAAATTTTACCTCATTCTCCCTTCGTTCCATCCGGGTGTCCCTTGACACCTCTTAAGTTTTTTATATTATTATCATATCAGTGACAGTAAACATGTTATTGGTCTGTATACTAAGGAAGAAAAGATAAGATATAAAATTTATCTCAAAAATATTTTATTAAAGTCAAACTTAAGTCCCTATTGTAGTCGTAACTCATGTTTTCCTACTTCTTCTATCATCTTCTGATTAAATTCGTTGCGGGGTCCAAGACGAGTTAGCTTTCCCTCGGGTTTTCCTGGGCTTCACTGCTCAGATTCATTACGATGGTTGCCGCTGTGGATCCTGGCTACATAGGAGTTACAGTGGTGGGAGTGGGAGGAATACCCGTCCCTATTGTAGCTTTGTAAAATTGAAATGAGACTCACCATGTTTTGAGACTTTCTTATCGCAAGGCAGAAAGTCGAACTTTGTGAAATATAAATTATCCAAATCGGTAGAAAAAATATGTAATCTCTAAAATACTGAGTAAGTAATGTGGCTATACAATGTATGTTTTACATATGCTTCTAAGTTTGGAAACCCCTGATCTATTGCGTCAGTTATAGAGTGCTTTGTGAATTCAATCTAACATATCAAACGGTATCGAACAGAACTTTCTTTGATACCAACCCTTTGTATCCGATATGATATCAATAAAATTGGAATAGGTTATATTGAATATATTGCTGTAGCTATTTACAAACGCTATCTGGGTCACAAACATAATAATAACATTTTGTGTTTACTTTACGCTAAGAACGCTATTACATTTCTTTGAACGAGGTTTAAGAAAATGTGGTAGACAACGGACCGGAAAGGTTCATTTGTGACGGTAACCGCTTACCATCAGGTGGGTCATAAGTACTCATAAGCTCGTTTATCTGTCTTGCAATAATAAAATGTAATTCAATACACTTAAATATGAAATACACTATGCATGCAAATAAATCAAATAACCTTCAAATGACTAAAGATTCTGATGTAAAATATTTAAAGACAGAAATCGATTCAAAATTCGCATTAATACAACTTACTACTTTTAACTGTAGTAACGACACCATCTAAAAATGAAAAATATGTTTCATTAAACAAAATTCAATACCAAATATAAAGTGAATCACAAAAAATCACATCGCTTTTTAAACATGATAAACAAACGGTCTTCCAATTGACTCCTAGTTCCAATTTAAAGTGCATTTCCATTGAGTAAACAGTAAATATATCTGGATAGTTCGCTCAAGTGGTTCATGAAGTCGAGTCGACCGATCGAGGCAGTTTCAATTTAAACATTTTTACTTAACTGTTTACGCTCGTTGCATTTTAAAACTTGGTAATTGGAAAATCAAGTGCTTTTGTCTATAAATTGTTATTTCTAAGAGGAAAGTTCAGAATGTTGATGAATATTGTAAAGAAAAGTTTAGGTAATTCAAATATTAACTTACCTGTAATGTATGAAGAGAATCAATTACAAGAATAAGACATCTTCAATAATATATAGTTGTTTTCATCACCATTCAAACAATCTTTATGACACGTATTTGTATGCAAATTTCAAACCCAAATGAAAATTACCATAAAACTCCAAATATTTTCCAAGTCCATATTCAAACCAAAACTACATTTCGAACACACCTAATCCAAGGAAAGGGTTCCGTAAAAACCATTTATTATCATTTACGAGTCGGTGGAACAACATGATAAAATCTAAGAGGCAATTTCATTCTATTAGGTGGCAATGTCGAGCGAATTTCTTCACCGGCTGTTATCTAATTTTGTGGGCTCGCCTGTAGGGTTGGGTTCTGTCAACAAAATCGAAACATAATAGCATCGATCCGGTCTTTTGTGACCTATTTGCTATGTAAAGTGAAGGCAAATCGGGGAAACCGCATTCGTTACTCGCCCGTAATTGTAGGCCAGGTTTGAGACAGCCAGTGTTTTGTATATGGAATATTTTTACATTTCAATCATGGTGGTCGTTTGATATTTGATGTATCAGTGTGGTATTCGTGGTTGTAAACTTCTTGAATCATTTCAGTAAGCAAAGAGTAGGTAGATATTAGAATTTGCCTTAATTATCTCTGTGATTCTTCTATGTTAATTGACTCTGATTGATATTTTATAATTCGTGGTAGGCTTAACCTAATGATCATTAGGTTAAGTTAATATCTAGTTAACCTAAATAGAGTTTATGTATTGACTTCCATTAGATATAGATATTTTTATGTGTTAAGTAATAAAAGTTCCTACAAAGGAATTTAAAAAAAACAACAATACTCTACATATACATTTATGCAGCGTAAATACGTTACATACAAAGTCAGAGTTTCATTTGTACGTTAATTTAATAGTAGAAATGAAACATGTCGTATTTAAACATAATTTGGCGCACTTTCAAAACAGAACAGAATCGGACAATAACAAAGCTGTGTTGTTTGAAACTTCTGCGGAATGGTGTCGAATTATTCATGCCTATATCGGCAAATATATAACATTTATTTTAACACTTAATGTAAGACAAATATACAAGGTGAAATTATCAAGTGAGAGTGTGAAGGATTTTCAACACGATTGATTTTGTTTTAGTAAAGATTTATTTATCTTTAAAATTAAAATTACTGGACAGAAAGAAACCCAGTGATTTTGAAATTAATAATACGTATACAAAATACAACAATTAATCAATTAGGCGTTGGCTCTGAAGAATCTATTACGTTCAACCCTTGAACCGTTATTCACTTTGATAATAAATTAACTGATCCATTAAGTATTACGTTTTAAGTATTGTAAGACGAAGAATAATGTAATGTCGGACGCGGTCTAGGTTTGGTGAAATGTCGATGAAATATTACTTTTACTAAGTCCTATAGGGTATTTATTGGAACGAAGTTCCTTATCGCGCGTTATCGAAAGGGAACTAGACGGAAATTCTTATGAAAAAGTTGGCACGACACTTTTTTTGTTTTAGATGATTAATGCTAGATGGCGCTGTGATCAAAATATTTTATTTAAGTTATAATATTTTAGTTTGAACTAAGTAATTATTATAACCTAAAAAAAATATTTTTATTACAATTCCCTCACTAATTAATCGAAAGGAACTTCGTTCCATCCGGGTGTACCTTGACACCTCTCAAGTTTTTATTATTTTTAATAACTATTTATAATCTTGATCTATCGATATTAATAAGTATTTCTCGACCTATTGTATGTTGTAGAATACTTTAACCATTTCAGAGAACCATTATTTGCTAGTATTATTAATGCAACATTAACATTGAACATACATTATAATCTCCATGTTACAGTTAGACATTCACTATGAGTTTTGAATTGAGTGTTGTTTTAGATTTAAGAATATTTTCCTATAATATTATATCAACACAAAAGCTTAATAAAATTATCGATAAATCGACATCCCTAACTTAGAGAGGTTGTTTCGAGGGTTTTTTCTCATTAAAATTTATTCTGGTTACAACACTAATTTGTATACTTTTCCGCCGCCTCAATATTCAGTTATTCGACTTATATTGATGGTTATTTGTTTCGTTTAAGAGATATTTACGAATTTAAATCGCTTATTAACGTTATTGAATTCAATAAAATCGATATCTCGTAATATTTTTATTCTTCTTTTAGCGAAATTAGCTGCAGTATCTTTTTGAGTATTTTAGGTTTATTTTTAACGACAGATTATTGAAAATATAAATACCGATTACAACACATTTTTCAACTACAGTTTCTATCAATACTTTTGTGTTTTATAATGAGTGAACAAAGTACAACAAACATTAGAGAAATCACTATTTAAACGAAAAAATCTAAAAATTTACTACATTTTGTAAAGAAATGCAACAAAGTAGATAATAATATACCTACTGGAAAATGAGTTCGTGACTCCTGGCTATTCGTAAAGAACAACATAAAAGTATCGTGTGCTACGAGAATTGCAAAGGAGAGCGTATTAAAACTAATGAGAACTAAGCTTTTAAGGTAATCAATTGCATTTACCTACTCATAAAAGAAAGTAATGAATAAACATGCAATTTCTACAACATTTTAGAAGTCTAATATATAATTGAATAAACATAAGGATTGATCTTGAACGTAACCCTATTCATTTCCTTTTTAAACTTTTCATGTTTAGTGCTTTGATTATAATTATCAATGAAGTTTCTTTTGTTTTAGTTTTTAGAACTAGTTCTGTAACTAACTCTAGAACTGGTTTTCTTATTGACAGGTAGGTAAATACTTGACAATCAACGAATAAATTCAAAAAAAACTTTAGAGGTGTCATGGGACACCTGAATAGAACGAAGTTCCTTTCGATTACAAGATATCTTATAAAAAATATTTCCTTTCGTAACGCGCGATAAGGAACATGTTTCAAAAGATTTTGATCACAGCGCCATCTAGCGATAATCATCTAAAACAAAAAAGTGTCGTGACAACTTTTCGTAAGATTTTTTTCCGTCTAGCCCCCTTTCGATAACGCGCGATAAGAAACTTCGTTCCAATAACATGTTAATAACATTTTACGTAGCGCTAAGTAGGTCACTGCAGACATCTATGAGCGACTATAACCACCTACGAACAGATAACCCGTTGACTCGTCTGCCTAAAACCAATTGAAAAAGAAACGTAAAAACACACCTCTCCTTTTTGAAGTCGGTTATACGTGATAAGAACAACACAGTTGCGATTTATAAGTATCATAGTTGCAGTAAAGGTGGATTCCATAGCAACGGTTCCCAAACATTCCAGTAACTAGGTCGACGGCCGACTGAATATCCGCGAAATTCTTACGTCTAGTTCACTGCCTATTGCAGGGGTATCCAAACTGCGGCATTATCAGGCTCATTATTTATTGGAACGAAGTTGGCACGACACTTTTTTGTTTTAGATGATTATCGCTAGATGGCGCTGTTCTTAAAATATTTTATAAAACAATTCCTTGTTTTGTTTTATATGATTAATGCTAGATGGCGCTGTGATCAAAATATTTTATTTAAGTTATTAAGTAAAAAAAAAAAATTTTACCTCATTCTCCCTTCGTTCCATCCGGGTGTCCCTTGACACCTCTTAAGTTTTTTATATTATTATCATATCAGTGACAGTAAACATGTTATTGGTCTGTATACTAAGGAAGAAAAGATAAGATATAAAATTTATCTCAAAAATATTTTATTAAAGTCAAACTTAAGTCCCTATTGTAGTCGTAACTCATGTTTTCCTACTTCTTCTATCATCTTCTGATTAAATTCGTTGCGGGGTCCAAGACGAGTTAGCTTTCCCTCGGGTTTTCCTGGGCTTCACTGCTCAGATTCATTACGATGGTTGCCGCTGTGGATCCTGGCTACATAGGAGTTACAGTGGTGGGAGTGGGAGGAATACCCGTCCCTATTGTAGCTTTGTAAAATTGAAATGAGACTCACCATGTTTTGAGACTTTCTTATCGCAAGGCAGAAAGTCGAACTTTGTGAAATATAAATTATCCAAATCGGTAGAAAAAATATGTAATCTCTAAAATACTGAGTAAGTAATGTGGCTATACAATGTATGTTTTACATATGCTTCTAAGTTTGGAAACCCCTGATCTATTGCGTCAGTTATAGAGTGCTTTGTGAATTCAATCTAACATATCAAACGGTATCGAACAGAACTTTCTTTGATACCAACCCTTTGTATCCGATATGATATCAATAAAATTGGAATAGGTTATATTGAATATATTGCTGTAGCTATTTACAAACGCTATCTGGGTCACAAACATAATAATAACATTTTGTGTTTACTTTACGCTAAGAACGCTATTACATTTCTTTGAACGAGGTTTAAGAAAATGTGGTAGACAACGGACCGGAAAGGTTCATTTGTGACGGTAACCGCTTACCATCAGGTGGGTCATAAGTACTCATAAGCTCGTTTATCTGTCTTGCAATAATAAAATGTAATTCAATACACTTAAATATGAAATACACTATGCATGCAAATAAATCAAATAACCTTCAAATGACTAAAGATTCTGATGTAAAATATTTAAGACAGAAATCGATTCAAAATTCGCATTAATACAACTTACTACTTTTAACTGTAGTAACGACACCATCTAAAAATGAAAAATATGTTTCATTAAACAAAATTCAATACCAAATATAAAGTGAATCACAAAAAATCACATCGCTTTTTAAACATGATAAACAAACGGTCTTCCAATTGACTCCTAGTTCCAATTTAAAGTGCATTTCCATTGAGTAAACAGTAAATATATCTGGATAGTTCGCTCAAGTGGTTCATGAAGTCGAGTCGACCGATCGAGGCAGTTTCAATTTAAACATTTTTACTTAACTGTTTACGCTCGTTGCATTTTAAAACTTGGTAATTGGAAAATCAAGTGCTTTTGTCTATAAATTGTTATTTCTAAGAGGAAAGTTCAGAATGTTGATGAATATTGTAAAGAAAAGTTTAGGTAATTCAAATATTAACTTACGTATGCTATATGAGTGAGTCGTGGTGGCCGAGTGGTTGAAGCGCTTGCCTTCCGTACGGGAGGTCGCGGGTTCAAATCCGGCCGGCTTGTACCTCTAAATCTTAATATGAAAAAGATTTTTGTACAATTTTTCACAACATCACTGGCTAAAAACGGTGAAGGAAAACTTCGTGAGGAATCCTGCATGTCGGAAAAGGATTCTAAAAATCCTTTGAAGATACATATGTGAAGTCCCCAATCCGCACTGGGCAAGCGTGGTGGACTATGCCTAATCCCTCTTCTGAGGAGACCTGAGCCCAACAGTGGGCAGTAATGGGTTGGAATACACAAGAATAAGAAATCTACAATAAGATATAGTTGTATTCATCACCATTCAAACAACCTTAATGACACGTATTTGTATGCAAATTTCAAACTCAAATGAAAATTACCATAAAACTTCAAATATTTTCCAAGTCCATCTTCAAACCAAAACTACATTTCGAACACACCTAATCCAAGGAAAGGGTTCCGTAAAAACCATTTATTATCATTTACGAGTCGGTGGAACAACATGATAAAATCTAAGAGGCAATTTCATTCTATTAGGTGGCAATGTCGAGCGAATTTCTTCACCGGCTGTTATCTAATTTTGTGGGCTCGCCTGTAGGGTTGGGTTCTGTCAACAAAATCGAAACATAATAGCATCGATCCGGTCTTTTGTGACCTATTTGCTATGTTAAGTGAAGGCAAATCGGGGAAACCGCATTCGTTACTCGCCCGTAATTGTAGGCCAGGTTTGAGACGGCCTGTGTTTTGTATATGGAATATTTTTACATTTCAATCATGGTGGTCGTTTGATATTTGATGTATCGGTGTGGTATTGGTGGTTGTGAACTTCTTGAATCATTTCAGTAATCAAAGAGTAGGTAGATATTAGAATTTGCCTTAATTATCTCTGTGATTCTTCTATGTTAATTGACTCTGATTGATATTTAACAATCCGTGGTAGGCTTAACCTAATGATCATTAGGTTAAGTTAATATCTAGTTAACCCAAATAAAGTTTATGTATTGACTTCCATTAGATATAGATATTTTTATGTGTTGAGTAATAATTGTAGGAATTTAAAAAAAACAACAATACTCTACATATAATACTTTCATGCATTTTCAACGGGTTCTTACCACGATATTTAATTAATTGAGTTGTCTGAGAAGTGAGTTCGAGTTCCAGTGGTACGACCCAAAAGCGAACGATAAAGAGGGTAGACAGATTTGTTTGCTCTTAAATCGACCCGCAGTATCCAGTCTTCTCGGGATCATGACGTTTGCAACAACGTTGAAATATCGAGACAACTCAATTAATTAAATATCGTGGTAAGAACCCGTTGAAAATGCATGAAAGTATTATAGAAAACCGCGAGTGTCTTAATAACTCTACATATACATTCCTGCAGCGTAAATACGTTACATACAAAGTCAGAGTTTCATTTCTACGTTAATTTAATAGTAGAAATGAAACATGTCGTATTTAAACATAATTTGGCGCACTTTCAAAACAGAACAGAATCGGACAATAACAAAGCTGTGTTGTTTGAAACTTCTGCGGAATGGTGTCGAATTATTCATGCCTATTTCGGCAAATATTTTCGGGTATTTGCCCACCTCTCACTCCCACCACTGTAACTCCTGTGTAGCCAGGATCCACAGCGGCGACCATCGTAATGACTTTGAGCAGTGAAGCCCAGGAACCCGAAGGAAAGCTAACTTGTCTTGGGCCCCGCAACGAATTTAATCAAAAGATAATATAATAGAAGGAGTAGGAAAACATGAGTTTCGACTTCCCTTCTCGCAAAGCGGGAGACAATAAAATAAGATTGAAAAAGCATTTACGCCAGAATTGAGAAAAATATATAACATTTATTTTAACACTTAATGTAAGACAAATATGCAAGGTAAAATAATCAAGTGAGAGTGAGTGAAAAAATTAAGAAAAATACTGGATTACGATATTACTAATTTTGTTAAAAAATAATCATTATTGTCATCCATAAATAGCTAAGATTATTTAGCTTTAAGAATGAAAATCAGCTACTAAACAGAAACTCAGTAACTTTGATATCAATAACACTAAATTAAAAGAATGATACGGTATTAACAAACATTTAAAATTACACGCACAAATTCAACGTAGTATTCAAAAATAGTGATAGTTATAGACGTAGTAAATTTAGCACTTTCATAAATCCAAAGTCTAAAGATACACGTGTCTAAAACATTCCTGAGTGCTCTCACCTTTACTGGCAGTAAGCCGTTTAAACCAAATGACAATCGGAACAAAACCTTCCTACCTGGAGGAATGCCAGTGCTGAGCTATCCACATTAAACTTCGGCACGTGACTTCCAAAAATATAAATGCCGAGAATATTTGCAGTCTTCAAAACTTTCACTTATTTTTAGAATGTATTTCTGTATCAAATCGTTTGGTCTATCGAAGTGCTGTTTTCAATGTTGTCTGGAATTTATTTCTGTTATGTATGAGTTTAGTTCAGTTTGAGTAGTTTATAAGTATAATTTTGAATAATAAAAACTTGCGATAATTTAAGAAAAATAGTTGATTTCGATGATTTTTATTGATTAAATTAAACTTGTTGGTTGTGATGTAACTCTCAACGGTCAACAACAACATCCTTACTTTTTTTATCTGTCCCAATAAATCTTAAGCAATACGACTTCCCCCAAATACTATCGGAACAAGCATAAGACGTAAGCAATATTAAAAATTATTTCCATCATACTTTTTTATGTAATTTAGTATTTAATTTATTTAAGACTTGGAACAGAGTATATTATGAACTTCAGTTGTTATTAAATGAATATCAACTATTCTAGAATATAAACTACTGAGACATGAGGAGTAATAAAATTACCGGCAACATTATTTCAAATGAACAATAAAATTCCTGCACAGAAATAAACGAATTACGCCTCAAAATAGCCACAGAATTACGAGTATATTCTTTATTACATAATCCGTTCCAAATGTTCAAAGCTTCTCTTTTAATCAAATATTTATCCGTATTTTGGGTAGGAGTTTTTATATTAGCACGAACTCAAATTAATTAAAAAACTGTATCTATGTGTACTATGTGTGTGATAAATAAATGTAATATATTACTGTATGTATGTACACATAATACTATATTAAATTAAGTACTAGAAGAATGCGATTCATCCTCAAAAGACACGAATTGTTAGTGAATTTACCTAGTGTATTGTTCTCTCTTGGATTTCTATTTATACATAGATTTATAGATTATTCGTACATAATAGTATTTACTTTGTCACAAATAGAAGAAGCCGTAAAAACTAATATTACTAGCGTAATAAACAACCTTCAATCGTGTTAAATAAAACGCGCATAAAATCCAGCTCGTCTTTCGTGAACTCATATCAACGGCTGTCACACCTACGCATTGTCAGCGAAAACACTGTTTACATTTCACATTATCATCTCAAGTTCATCTCGAAACACCGTTACGTAGTGCCGAGTTTGCAAATACACTTGTCAAGCAAATTAATTCAAATGAATGTGTTATTTAGTATTGTATATGACGGCGTAAATAGTGTGTTGAGGTGTAATGACGTAGTAAATAGTCGATCTTCATTTGGTTTTGTCAGGAATGACGTCACAATGTCCACTTGAACACTTGTTGATCAATACTTTTGAATAAAAACGAGTATTCAAAATAACGAGTTTTAACAGTTTATTACTTTTACATCAAGAGGTCCTTTCGCCTCGACAATTCAAACACGAATGAATCATAACAGCGTCCAACGCCTGTATTTATAGCAAGTCTCCACTTCCAACTACCCGCACTGGGAATAGGTTGGTTTCCCTTGTTATCACCCCGTCATATACTTAGAATTTAATGATATAATATAGGTACTTTTGTTATTTATATCACTACATGTTATAAGACAAAATTGCTTCACGACGTCTTTTGCTTATGCCCTATGTATGCTTTAATCTTTAAAACTAGACAGTGGATTTTGTGTTTTTTTTTTAATAGTTAGTGATTCAAGGGAAAGGTTTATGTATAATAATGCGTAATATAGAGAAACACTGATAATTTTAGAAGTTTTTGATGTGATGTCTTAAGCTGAACTATTTTCTGACGAGTGAGCTAGTATAAAATTAGAACATCACACATTTTTATTATATCATCTGAGTATTTAAAAAGCTATATTCAATAATGGTACCATCGCTTATTACACAATATTTTATACACAATAAGATTCACCTTTGAGTAACGAAAATCACTATATTTAAAGCTTTGTTTATGCTGAGAAAAGCTTAGGAAAGCGCCAAAATTATTATAGTCACATTAAAACCTTTTGTGAAAGGTTGTATTCCGGTAAAACAAATAGCCGTAACATAGTTTGGGCGGGATCGCATCCGGCCAACTCAGTTTCCTGTTCTCGAAATGTGTTCTATACGAGGCAATGGCACGTGCGATTAAATATACCAAGTTTTGTTTACTAGCTTGAATTAATAAAAATATAGTATTTTAGGGTATTGTCTAGAACTGGAAATCTACATGTATGGGATGTCCTTACAAAGAAGAAATTAACATTCCGATTAGTATTTATAAAAAAACTTGAGAGGTGTCAAGGGACATCCGGATGGAACGAAGTTCCTTTCGATTAATTAGTGAGGGAATTGTAATAAAATTTTATTTTTATAACTTAAATAAAATATTTTGATCACAGCGCCATCTAGCGATAATCATCTAAAACAAAAAAAGTGTCGTGACAACTTTTTCATAAGAAATTCCGTCTAGCCCCCTTTCGATAACGCGCGATAAAGAACTTCGTTCCAAAAATACAAAACTACATATAATACAATGTAACACCGTTTTTTCATATGTACCTATAGAAAACCTTTAAACGTCCCCACTACAAAGCGGTTGACAAGACTTCATAATAAAATGCCTTTAAATATCATCACAGTATTCCACGAGTAAAGAGATTGGTCATGTCAATCAAAATGCTTACCATCTTATGCCTCGTCACATTCCATAAAATATTCTTTATAAAAGTTTAACTGATTATAGCATTCATCGCGTTGCTTAATATTCTTTCTCATTTTAACAGTCCCATTCAATTTGTAATATCCTATTACAGCAGGGTCTTCAAGCTAAACACTCTCTCGACCGTAAACAAGAGGTTTTTTCTGATGAATGGTAGCAATAAAATGTGCCTTCATCTTTTATTCGCCGGCCCTTTGCACGTTGCCGCAGGTGAGGAAGGAAATTAAGAATATGCCTCTTATATTTTATGAAACATTCATCACAAAGAAAATTTGAATTAGTAATAAGCGTCACCGTATTTAGGAACGTTGGGTCTTTGATATTTATCACCTCTAATTAGTAGAAGAACAAAATGTACAAAAGTTGTAGAGCAAAGAGTATCGTATTTTCCTTTTAAAATTAGCTAATCTCGCTCTAGCTCGTCTTCTTCAAACGAGGCTTGAGGAGGGTCCTTAAAGTTAGGTCATAGGTAGCGCACTAGCGTAGGTAGTGCAATGTTCCCTGACATTGCAGAGGTTCATGAGCAACGGTAACCACTTACGATCAGGTGGCCCGTTGGCTCGTCTGCCTACACGGCAATAAAAAAAAAGAAAAAAAAAATTAAAGTTCAGAATTAATTTCGAACTTGGTGGTCCTTTCTCTAAATGTCATAAATCAAGTAGGCTTTTAAGATGTTTAAGACACAACCACATAACTTCTGACATCCTAGTATTTCCTAGTGATTTATATTGTGTATTAATAAGTTTTCCGAAACATTTTTACGCAAACATACACACAAAAACAATACACCAAGTTATAAGTTAGTTTAAACAACATTACTTCACGCATAAAATACTTACGTAAAATTATGAAAAGAATATCTAAAGCTTTCACAAAGATTGTAAAAAGATCTTTCGAAAAGCTAACAACCCCTTCGTTAATTCAAGAAATACAAAAATACTAAGACAAATAAGAACTTCACATTCATAATATTGATCTGAAGCTATTCTCGGAGCCTGTCATGGGCACGTTGAACTATTTACTAAATGTTTAGCTGCAAACGATAGTCTCAGTTTATGTAGACGCTATAAACTGCAATATAATACCAGTGCAGTTGACGTAGATGTTTTGCAGTAGTTTAGGTAAAACAGTAGGGACATTTTAATCATAAAATAAAAACAAAACATAATGTTGTGTGGTGTTGCGGGGCTCAAGACAAGTTAGCTTTCCCCTCGGGTTCCTGGGCGTCACTGCTCAGATTCATTACAGTGGTCGCTGTTGTGGAACCTGGTTACACAAGAGTAACAGTGGGAGTGTAAGGTCGGCAAATACCCGATTTAATAAAAATAATTAGGGAAGAATTTAAACAAATTGAGTAATAATTAAACTTGCAGGTTAAAAATTATGTAATTCAACCACTGACCGCAGATAGATATTACAAGAATCATAAATAAGGTGTTTAAAAAACGCCTTCGAAACTGCGAAGTCAACGTCCTTTTCGGTACTTCCTATCAGCTCTTTTACCTATGAGATACAGACCACCTGGAACCCTTGGGTCTGCGAAGAGACTTCGGGTCTCTTTGCATCTTATACCGGTTGTTCCACGGGGAGTGCTCCGAGGAATTATTTGAGATGATTCCAACATCTCCCTTTTATCACCGTACCACTCGGCGTCGAGGTGGAGTTAATCCCTACTATATGGAACCACCACGGTCATCCACGGTTCGTTTCAGGAACACTTTTCTGCCACGCACCATCCGGCTATGGAATGAACTCCCCTCCCCCCTCCTCGGTATTCCCAGAGCGCTATGACTTGTCCTTCTTCAAACGAGGCTTAAGGAGGGTCCTTAAAGTTGGGTCGTAGGTAGCGACCCCTCAATGTCCCCTGACATTGCAGAGGTTCATGAGCGACGGTAACCACTTACCATCAGGTGGGCCGTTAGCTCGTCTGCCTACATGGCAATAAAAAAAAAAAAAAAAAAAAAAAAAAAAAAAAAAAAAAAAAAAAAAAAAAAGATAAGAGTATAAGAAAAGAAATTATAAAATTACCTAACTAATAAACCCGGGGACGGAGCGACGGGAAAGAGTGTCGAGCGCGTAACGCGTCGCGCCGTCCCTCCAAACCCCGTGCTGGGTTCTGGCCTCAGCCGAGGTTCGGACGCTGAGTGTGAGCGGTTGGAGGTTTTAGTGCAGTTCAACTCCCACATACACCGCCCGCGGGGCGAGCGGGGATCCGGTGATTTCCACCAAAGTGAAAATAAAAAAACTAATAAACCCACGGATTTACACAACCTAACAGGCTTAAGAAGAAACTTGGCATCAGAAGTGAAGTTATAATGTTCATCTTGAACAGCTTAGGCGAATTTGCACTAAGTTTAGTGCATGGTGCCAAAGAAGTGTAACTAACGTGCAACATGCACAACACATGACGCCAGGGCCATTTCGCATGATTTGCTTAAGCTTTAGACACAGAATCATTAAGCTATACAGATATAAAGCTTAAGATTCACCACAGAAGTAACCGTTTGACAGAACTACTGTTTGACAGTTACCGTTTGACAGGTATTGTTGACACTTGTTCTAAGATCGACAATTTGACTAAGTCGTTATTTCCTACTGCTGAAGCTGGAAACCGAACAATACTTTGGCTTAGTGTCTTAAAGACCGTGTATCTGTCTCACTTGACATTGGCAAACCGTCCCGAGTCTTGGACGAGGTCCAGAAAAAAAAAGAAGAAGAAGACTAAGTCGTTTCTGAAACGTTCGATATTCTTTGTACTCTTTTGATTTGATTTGATATGTCGTGTCTAATAGTATTTATTTGAATATACAATCAGTGGCAAGAAGTGAAATTGTGGAATGACAGGAATATTATTTGATAAGTTTGTAGCAATAGATAATTATGTGAACCAGAATATATATAGCCTTGGTATACAGAAAGAGACGGGAAAAGACAAAAAGGAAGACAAATAAAAAGATGGGAGGATGACCTACCAAAAGGATGGAGAAAATTAGCACGTAACGTAACGACAGGAGTGGAAAATATTAGGGGAGTCCTATGTCGAAAGACAACCTGACAACCGAATTGCTGATACGTAATGATAAATATTTATTTAATGTTATGTTTAGGATTAGTTCTGCTTAGTTTAGTTTAGTATTGGTTATTTTTAAATTTATAATTAGTTTTTAAGTTGAAATATATTTGTAAGGTCAGTGTATAAAGGCTTTTATAAATAAATAAATACAGCAAGCTTAGGTATACTCACATAGAAAAAGACAGCGGGTAATGACTTAGTAGTATACTACGAGTTTGTAGTCTTTTTAACTAAACTAAAACTGAAGAACTTAATGCCTTAGATAGAGTAATAATTTTTTATATTGACCTTTACAAACTTTTCCATTTATAGACAAAGTCGCAATTAATAAGGCATTGAAAATACAATCATAAAACTATTATAGAAACTAGGTTAACTTAAGTCTGAAGTTAATTACTAAATGATCATTAAATTAGAATTCTATAACTACGTGGAAATAATGATAATGACTATCTAGAAAACTGATAAATACCAATTGAGCTGCTACTAAAAACTTCTAAAATCTTTCGAATTCAAAAGAGTCGTAGAGGAAGAAAATAATTCTCGTAAGATGAAAAACTATGAAAACAGTAGTATGAAAATCTCAATAATCAGATATAACTTGACAATGATACTATTGGAACGAGAATAGGCGCCAATTTTTGGGTAAGTAATTGAGGCAAGCTGAAAACATGAACTAAGTATTTAGATATTGGACTTTCTCTTCTCTCTCACACTATATTGATATTTGAATTTTAAACCAGTCTCATCAAATTAACAAAAGACTAAATAATATTTTTACTACACAAAATTTCTTTTCTTTGTATTGTTAAAATATGATTTTACGTAACTATGCATAGCATTGAAATATTGGCACTGTTGTCGCCAGCAATCGTGCATGCAACGCGGAAGTTTTCAAATAATATACGAGGTGAGAGATGAAGAATTGTGTAGATTTTTATTCGTCGAAATAGTTTGTTTACTTTGGAAAATAGTAGTGTGATAATATTTTGTGAAATAAAATCTTGAAATTACATCATTGTAATTACGATTATGATCTATAATACAACATTATTAAAGTACTAATTAAAGATTGCCGTTTTAATTTCTGGTATAATTTATTTAACACACATAGTATAATATCTCATAATTAAGTAATAAAATAGTATATGAGATATTATTGAATTCCAACACAGATATTCAAAAACATATCGCACAGTCGCAATAGTTTTTATATCATCCGTCATGGTCACTGCAGGTGATTCTCGTTGGATAACACACGTAACGCCATTACATAAACGCAAGACCATCTGAGATTCTATTAGTCACAAATGCACATGGTCCCGCCTGTTGGTCAAACAGAGAACTGTGTCAGTATGAACAGTTGCAAGCGGTCACGTCACAGATTACGCCGTTTGCCGTATTCTTACATTAACTAGGTTCAAGGGAAGCCGGCCAGAACGCCGTCTCGTTCTTTCTCTATTAATAGATTTACGCGTCTATTCAGCTGTTGGCTCTCAGTGCAGAAATGTACGGAATCGCGGACGACCTGGCCCCGCGTCTCTCTCGCTTGCTTCCCGATGGAAAAGCGCACGCTGATAAAAATGCCCGTAAACCTTAATTTCATATTTGTTTATATCCATAAAATCAGTGCAGTTCCCCACTACCGTGTACCAGTGCAACAAATTTCAACATCAGACAGTGTTACAGTGATGTTCAATAATAATTTTGTGCGCAAATGTAATCAGTAAGTCAGATAAGTTACTAGTCTAGCAGTGTTTACACGTTTTACCGCGCTTTGAATACAAAATTGACATTGATGCTATTTTCAAGTGAATGCCGGATTGTTTCACGACTGGCATCATGCCAGTTGTATAGGAACAGCTGACTGTAAACAAACAAATTAACCGATCAGTGACAGAGGTTCAAATTTTTTCAATGATTTCCTCAATCTAAAAATATGTGAAGTGCTGAGTGATGTTGAGCAAAATGGCGGGTAATGACGATACAAGTGACAGTGATGGGCCCATAATAGACGACAATGTAATACGTATTCAATTGAAAAAAACATCGCAAAGAAAATGGGAATTGCGTACCCGTAATCTTTCTCCGGGGATACGATTCCCAACAATACAACTTTTTGATTGCGATGGAAATCTTCTCGTCGAAACAAATGATGAAAATGTGTCGATCAAAAGTTTCGGAGACAATTCTTTGAAGTCTAGTCAATCGTTGCGAGAGAAAGACTTCCGGCATGTCATCAACAGGAATACTATCAGAAAACACCATTCGATCCCAGGAGGAAAAGTTTACACTCGTGTGTTTCGGACGCCAGTGATAATAAGTGATAATGACAAAAGTGATAACAATCGTTACATTATACACAACAGTAACAGTGTCTCCAACATTCCAAGTAAACTCGTAGTAAATAACAACTTTTCTAATTTGCAACCGAATAGCCTTGACAACTCTCCGCTTCAGTCCGGAGCCCTTAGCGAAGTAAGCAGTTACAAAAGCTCTGACAACGAAACTTGTGACGATATAAATCAAATATACAATTCACTTAAAGAATATCCAAGAGAAATCTCAGACAACAGTGCTCTGTCAGCGAATAGTTTTAATTATTCATCAGTGTCGTCCCTGAGCGATGGCAATGAATCGGTGGATGCAAATTCACTTAATCAAGAAAATGATTGTCCTACAATACATAAATCGAAGTCCTTTAACGAACACGCATTTAGAGATTTGACACACGAAACAGATATCATTCAAAGGTCAAAGTCCAGTGTATTATATAAGCCTCCTCACAATAAGGTACCTTTCCTGAATACATATTTAAAAAGCTTGCGCGCTCGAGTAAACGCAAATCCGAATTGGTTTACTTTTCCCCGAAGTCGAACAGTCGAATCGAAAAATTCACGCACACCGTTTATCCGATGGGATTCCGCAAAATCGAATTCTGAAAGCATGCAACAAATTCTGAGGACGGGCGAGAGCGGTACCGATAACGAATTTATTAATTTATCGACTGATGTAGCCGCGGACTGCGAATTAAAAAAGCGACTGAAAATGTACAGACGTGGCGTATCGGAAATCGAAACAGGACAAAGTGTGTTTACCAAAAGGCGAAGGCATTCTGTGGGCGCGATGATACGGGTCGTTCGCACTTCGTCTTCTGAGAGCGTGGATGAAGCTGACTTGGTACTTAACCGTTTGAAGAGAAGGATACTCAAGAATAAGTTGAGGGAGAAAAGGCGGAGTTTCGGGGCCAAATTTCAGTTCAGTAAGTGCTTGAGAAAAATTGTTTATTTAACGTTTCACTTTCCTTTCATGAGGCTCTTCATATTTCTTTTCTGAATTACTCCACTTTGTTCACTTGATTTTTCTATTTGGGCAATAAGTAACTTGTTTTTGTTTCCATCACAGTAAATTTAATGCTCGTATCATAACATTGTTTTAAAGCTAACTTATGAACTGAGCCGGTTTGACGTACTGTGCTTGTTACGAGAAGGGTATACCGTATTTTTTGAATGGAAACTTTTGGTATAAAGACTTACAGTCGAAGTATCTTTTTAAAAACTTGAAATTTTATTGATAACATTCGAAACCTACTTCTACTTACTATTATGCTTTCACATAATATCTGTTAACCAATTAGTTTAATATAAACTACAACTCTATTTGAAAAAACACATGCATATGTACAAGAACGTGCCCGCAACACACGTAAGAATATTATCACACATTGTCAAAAACACTGTACTGACAGCCTAAAAAGACTATAAGCAGACACGCATAACAAGTCACCAAAAACTTATTTGAATTGTCTTTCTCCTCTACAACACAAACAAAAATCACGATGGCTAAATAAAGAATATAGGTCACCACTTGATGTACCACTTAATAAAATTTCAAATTACCGCAATCGAAATATAAAAGCAAATTAAGCAATTCGAGCTCACTGGCTCTGAAAATTCATAATCTAAGTTGAGATAAAGGAACCATTGTTGGCTCCTGGACCGCGTTTAAATGCTTCTGACGTCACTTTCATTTATCTCCGAGAGCTGGTAGCGGTAATTTTTAATTTCGTAAATTTTGACAAACACTCATAGAGACAAAGAGTTTTACCACGGTTGCTTTAAATACTGCTGTTATCTTGATCTTTTCTTTAAATGAACAGGTTGTGTTTAATTTGGGAGAGGGTGTTTTAGAATGTTTAATGTTATGTTTATGTTTATTGGTGAACCTAAGTCGTGATGGAAAGGTAGCGTGATTAGAAAAAAGCTGTTCGATTATTCTGTAACAGAATATCGAGTAAATTAAGAGCACAGATTATTTTGTTTTCGTAATTTTATTGATAAAATAAAAAAATATTGACAGTGCTAAAATTTAACAATCTTTAAGGTAAGGGTGATCGAAACAACCATTTCTTAAAAAAAAAACACTTTAAAAATTATTGTACAATACTGTAATTGGCAGAGCACTTTGACATGTCCCTGAATAAAGTTTTGAGAAAAGTCCAGTACTGGAAAAAAGACACTGACTTTGTACTTACCTACTAGTAGCAAAAGAAATATTATGATCAAACCTTTTTATTAATTCTATGCGACATTTATTAAGTGTCTTTATTCTTTAATGTATAATTTTATCTGATATGATAAAGGAATTTCGTGTAGATTATGATGCGGGCACATCTAGTTTAGATTATATTTCAAGAAAATATTATAACATTTCCTATCAGCGCCATCTACCAGTATAACTGTAAAGTAATATCAACTTAAGTAACGTTGAGTTAACTTCAACTTGAATCTTGAATGGGACAGAACAGCGCACTCTTGCGGAATATTGCGGTACTACATTATCTTTAGTTTACGTTTTAACCCGTGCAATGTTGTGGGGGCGCTGTTTCAAAGCTTAGATTATTTTTAAATTTTTCAATGTTATATTTTGTTTGTGTTTTCAATTCTACTAAGAATTCCGAAATCGAATAACGTGGAAGTCATGAGATCGTTAACCGTTTAAATATTTTTTTTATCTTTTTTAAAAACTTACTATTTGTCAAAAATATTAAAATATACAAAAAAAAAAATATTTGCCTATACATCTTATGCTCTTTTATTTCTATACCTACCTGTATTTACCCACAATTTACCAATAGCAATAAAATACCAATTAACTTCAAAATATTATTCTCACAATTAAACGATTGGCTACGAGTTAATTTACCTCTGAATATTAATAAAAAGCTTCGGTCAGATTGAACTCTAATTAATGGCCGATGATCCCGCAAAATATTGACGGTGCTAAGCAATTTAAAAGTCATGATGAAGACCGGATACCGGCTTTATTCGATAAATTGAGTCATTTACAAACTTTATATTAACTTGCACTGGATGTTACTATATACCTATGTACAGGGTGGATCTGTAACTTTGGACAATCTGACGTGAGGTGAATGACCTGTCGAAATACAACTTAGCACCATATTTATTTTTTGGATCGGTTAATCTTTTTTTTCTGACATTGTATGGAAAACGTACGACTATCGTCGCGGACTTCAATACTATGATAAAAAAATATCCAATTTCTTAAATTAAAGTGGTTCTAAGTTTTATCTCAACAGGTCATTCACCCCACGCCAGATTGTCCAAAGTTACATATCCACCCTGTATATATGTTCTGGAATCTTGCGAGTTGAATTTGACAAGATTTCTTAATTGCCTTGATCCATTGGATGTGCAAAGACTTTATTGCAAAGAGACTAGTGCGCTTAGTATATTCTATCGCCTTTTAATCAGGAAGAGCTCAAGTAAATTGAAATTCCGACTAATATAATGAATGCGAAAAACAGGGATGAAGAAGAAACGTCGCGGACAGCAGCGAGAGAGAATATAAAAAGTTGCTTTTTTACGCGATTCTCGAAAATTAGTGTTTTTTTTTAAATTTTATTGACAAATAAACGAGCTTACGGCCCAGATTATAAGTAAGTGATAACCTGTGATACACTATACAGGACTTGTGAGTGTAATGTGCATAAATAGAAGGTAGATATAGGTACTAATATGGAAAAACCCATCTTTGATGTGTATTGCGAGTGTGACCGCAAACCAGGTCGTGCATTCGCTGTTTAAATACTAACTGTACCAAAACCAAGACAATAAAGAACTGTCAACGCAAATACAAATGTTGTTTACCTACACACAATGTGCAGTACAGTATATATATATATATTTTTTTTTAGTTGGAGGAAATCACCCGCGGGGCGGGTATGTGGGAGTTGAACCGCACTAAAACCTCCTCAAAACTCAGTTTCCGAACCCCGGCTGAGGCCAGAACCCAGCACAGGATTAAGAGGGACGGCGCGACGCGTTACGCCCACGGCACTCTTTCCCGTCGAGCCGCCCCCAGTACAGTATAAATAATAATATACCAAAAAAATGAAATGTACTTTACTATTAAAAACAATTACTGATCATTTACAAATTACAAATATTACAATTACAAAATTACAATTTACAAATTAATAACAGTTAATACGATTAGTACGAAAGTAGCATCTTTTGAACGAATAGAGAATAATCTAAAAACTACAAACAAAAGTTTAAAATTAAGAAACATTGAAAATCGGTTAAAGCCATAGTCCTCGACTATAATTACTTTTAGTAAAAAGCAATGATTCTTTTTATTTTAGATATAGCAACACTTCGCAAGATTTTAAATAATTTCTAGGACAGCAATGTAGGTACCTACTTTTCAACGCAGCAGGTTACAGCAATGAACAGTCGTCACTTGTTTTGAAAGATCGGAATAATCATCTCGATACCTAAAAATCTTAAAATCGAGTTTTCTTCGAGATACCATAAATCTAAGTAATTACTTCCTTTCTTCCCCGCGAAACCCGAGAAAAAGTGACTTTCTTTGGAATTCTCGAAAATTTTGGCAACCGTCCAACACTGATGTCTGCAGCTCAACGCTTGTCTGCACTTTACGGACTTCTGAAATACGTAATAGTTTGATAACTCGTAAATAATTCGGCGCATTTATCTTGATTGTTTAAGTAATACTGAGTTTAATCTGAGTACTGGCTAAAGGATGTAAGTTGTATTTGACAGGGTGAAGATCATGTTAGTTGATGGTCATATTGTACTACTAGTTACAATTTTGTAACCAAAAGATATTATAATAATAATATAATGCCTTATAATCGCCACTTAAAAATATCACAAAATCCTTTAAAACGATTGTCACTCGACACTCCCGCTGATGGAGCTAGCGTATGGGATGTGGGGTTCACTTACGCTCTGTTGCCCGTATTTTATTTAGGGATAAATCGTCGTTGATCTACCCAATGCATCCAGTACGCATCCAGGTCATTTAAACAAATTTTGTTTGAAAATTTGGCAAGTTGCACGTTCGTCTTCCTCAATGATTTAGTCATCTACTTTCAATTTAATTATTAGGAGCTTATTTACTACCCAGTAGCCGTATTATGGGGTATTTTTTATTTGGAACGAAGTTCATTATCGCGCGTTATCAAAAGGGGGCTATACGGAAATTCTTATGAAAAAGTTGGCACGACACTTTTTTTGTTTTTGATGATTATCGATCGATGATGGCGCTGTGATCAAAATACTTTATTTAAGAGAGAGAGAGAGAGACAGACGTTTTAAACTAACTTATTATTATAACTTAAAAAAATAAAATTTTATTACAATTCTCTC
This sequence comes from Trilocha varians, assembly GCA_030269945.2. Classification (NCBI taxonomy): domain Eukaryota; kingdom Metazoa; phylum Arthropoda; class Insecta; order Lepidoptera; family Bombycidae; genus Trilocha; species Trilocha varians. Next base: position 4,786,795 of record AP028264.1, on the reverse strand, counting down.
ACTAATTAATCGAAAGGAACTTCGTTCCATCCGGGTGTCCCTTGACACCTCTCAATTTTTTTTTTGCAGTTGGAGGAAATCACCGGGTATGTGGGAGTTGAACCGCACTAAAACCTCCAACTGCTCACACTCAGCGTTCGAACCCCGGCTGAGGCCAGAACCCAGCACGGGGTTTGGAGGGACGGCGCGACTCATTACGCGCTCGGCGCTCTTTCCCGTCGCTATTATAGGGCATAACAACCTTATGCCTCGTTTTATAGTATTTGTACCTACTTCATAAACGAGGTTTCCAACAAGTTGAATAAATATGTACTTAGTTTCCGAGAAAATCCAAATCACATATATGCATTCAAAAATGTCCTACAGCTTCTTAGAGTTAGTACCTAATACCAATCTATTCAGTAGTATATTAATAAGGAAAGAAACTACTCTAACAACATTTTTCTTCAATCCCGTTACACAAGGCAACACCTTTTACCTGGAAAACAGCCTAAATATAAACGCGATAGGTTGTTCGGATCTTCTCGAGGTCAAGGCCGTCCGCGATTGACGCTGGTGCGTTTTCTTCGACAAAAAACGACGACTTCTTTCATCGATCGTCGATTTATGACCATTAAGTTATATTGTACTGTAACAATTACTGCACACTGCTAGGCTCAGCTCACGGGTTAGGCATAGTCCACGCGCTTGCCCAATGCGACTTGGGGACTTCGTATATCTTCGAAGGATTTTTAGAATCCTTTTCCTTTACGCAGGTTTACTCGCGATGTTTTTCTTCCAGCCAGTGGTGTTGTGAAAAATTTACAAATCTTTTTCACATTATGATTTAGAGGTACAAGCCGGTTTTAAACCCTCGACCTGCCGTACGTTAATAGTTGTACTTAATTGTTATTAAATATAATTTCCATAGTGTTTGAACAGCTTAAAAACAGAAACACATGATTCAGTACATGCGCAGAGCCGGCATCGCGAGTCAATATCCTCCCACCCCAGCGCCGACGCGCCGCCATCATAATGTGCCACGATACAAAAATACCATAACTGGAGAATTTGAATTTTACTTTTTAGGACTTGTTTTTTTTATTTACTTCGAAAATGAGATAATTCCTTTGTGTTTTATAGTGTCTGTTCAAGTGTGTACAATGTGAAGTTTTTCTTAATCGTAGTTTTAATTTGAATTTTAGTACTTCTTTGACTTATATTTTTAAATTTGAAGAAGGACTACCAAATGTTGTAGATATAAAATTTGTCCAATAGTTTTTTGAAAGTTATATGCTAAATCAAAACTATATGATTTTACTCTGTTTAACTAAAGTAGATAAAATCATGTTCCTTAGTACCTACGTAGTTTAAAATAATAATTTCAAAGACAGAAATAAGGGTTTTAGCTAATCAAAACAGATATTCTAATAATAAATGATTAGCGACAATAATAACCTTAAAACACACTACCCTGAATAAATAAACACTAATACTCAATCCAACTTAGCATTCTTAAAATTTATCATTCCTAACTTACGGGCTTACACTTAAGACCTCAGTTAGTTGTGAATTCGTCCGCCAGAGTGGCAGTGGTCTCGGCGAACCAGCTGGCTCGTTTGACATTACTCGGCGCTCGACCGGCTTGGCTGCCCGGCTAACGCATACCCAACTCACGTGCTCCTACACAATGGTAGAAATAACCTACGATAGTTCCTTAGACAACTTTCGCAAACAAACTTAAATGTGATAACGAAATAACTTGTTTAATTCGAATTGTGCCGGTGTGAAGAATTGTGTGTGAACTGTTTTTGTTTTCACGGATTACGTTTTAGCGAAAGAAGGTATGTACGCTTTTGAACATATTCTTAATCTTGTAGGATGTAGAAACTCAAGTATTTGTACTAGATCTAGTTTTAAAGACCATTGCCTCCTACGCAGAGGATTCTCGTTCTGTCAATTGAGAAAGGAATGCTTATTCATCGCATTTTTTAAATGTCAATTGAACTTTGTATTGAAACAAAGTGCATAGTAAACCTGTCTATGCTGTGAGTCTTGGTTTAAACTTTTAAGTAACTTTAAACTTTCTTTAACCTTTAGTTTAAATGCTGAAGATTGAAAAAGGATATAAAATGTGTGTAAATAAATTATTGAATAATATCTAAAATTATGTAGCCGCATTTTAGTAGTATCTAGTCTGCTTGCTTACGACTCGCCTGACGGTAAGTAGTTTTTAGTTTTAGAATACACACATAATTTTGACACCTACCAATTATTTTCATTAGTCTCAGAAACGTCTACTTCATTCTTCTTAGTTAGATTTCTGTCTCCAAAGTTATTATTAAATCTTCATCTTAAAGAGGCTTCTTTAATTACCATTTATAAAAAAAAAAATCTTGAATTTTTATGTTAAAATATACCGTACAAAAAATGTACTATTAAGCATTTAATTGAACATTCATCATAATCAATCACCTGCTATGAATACACATTGACGTCAAAGATGATAATAACTTCGCCTTTTTTTAACATGAATAAAAAAAAACAATCTCCTGATTTCCAAATTCAAAATAGCTGCTTCAAACACCAATGTATTCTCTTTCTCTGGTAAATATAATTCTCACAGAGAAATCGTCTTCAATGGTCGATTTTCAACTGTTTCTACACAGTGAATGCAACTTGTTATCAGATGTCATCTCTTCATGTTCGAGACGGTCCCATTCCCCACGGGGTCACCATAATGGCGCCCTGCTAACCTTACGCTCAGAGATCCAGTTCATTATGGTAAAATAATTACGAGATAAACATCAAAGTATTTTATTAGGAGAGAATTTTAGGTCAACTTTATAAATCGAGAATATTTCGAACTTTTTCTAAATATTTTACAAGAACGACCGCCTTCCATTTTATAATGATGGCACAATAACTCCTAGTCAGATCTAATTTAGGTAAATTCATACGAGATTAAGTCAAAAGTACCTTTCAAAAGCGTAAAACAATTAAAGAAATCGAATCATCCAAAATTTCTATTTTGATTTGTTTGCGTATATAGCTAATATATAAAATTCTCTTGTCACCGTTTTCGTTGCCATACTCCTCCGAAACGGCTTGACCGATTTTGATGAAACTTCTTGTGCTTATCCGGTATCTATGAGAATCGGCCAACATTTATTTTTCATCCACCTAAATGTAAGGGGTAGTCCACCCCTAAGGGGACGGAGCGACGGGAAAGAGTGCCGAAGGCGTAACGCGTCGCGCCGTCCCTCATAACCCCGTGCTGGGTTCTGGCCTCAGCCGGGGTTCGGACGCTGAGTGTGAGCGGTTGGAGGTTTTAGTGCGGTTCAACTCCCACATACACACGCAAACAAATCGTGAAGTCTTGGTCATTAAAAAGCTAGTACATTATTTTAATCATAACACTAAAAAACGTATTTAGTCTTCAAAAAGAACCACCGATCATAGTATGGAAAAATGATCATCTGAATCGGTGCTAATAAGGTTATACGACGAAAAGTAAAATATATTTTTTTGTTTGATAACCTTTTGTGAAGTCGGTCAAAAAAAAAATTGAAGCAGTACCATTATAGCAACTAAGCTTAACTAAACTGGTATGTCTGGACCGAGATCTGATTTTGATTGACCAATAAATCAAGTGTCGGCCCACCTCTCACACCCACCACGTAATGCCTATGCAGCGACGACCATGAAATTATCCTGACAGTGAAAGTATTAGTTAAGCTTTTTCTTGTCTATATTTTTATTAATTAATTTATTTATTAATTTTGGTCAGAAAAGCTCAAGAATTTGAGAAGTTGAAACATTTCCCATTTCTTCTTTCTGTGGTCCATTTAAAGACCTACTGAGACAGTGACAAACAGAACTAACGACAAACAGATTTCTTTAAAGATTGTGAAATGCTGAACTGCCAAGCACTACGAATATAATTAAATCAGACCTTAAAATAGTAGATATTCGGTCTATAATGCACTACTGAATAATGTATCGTTTTAATTACGTCATAAGCTACCTGGATTTGAGACAGGCTTAATAGCCTCAAGACCCTCTTCACGTGTTAAATTATCCAAAATTTGAAATGGCCTTGGTCGTATCGTATTAAAGTTATTGCTATAGGTTTCTCAGACTAAACTTGAGCTGTTTACGATACATAACATAATATCATAATATAATATTATTATGTATTACTAGCTGCTGCCCGCGACGTCGTCTGCGTGATATGACCCGTTTTTTTTCATTTTTCCCGGCAACTATTCGATTTTTTCTCGCCGTAAAACCATCCTTGAACTTCAACGAACATTTTAAAAAAAGATTTGGCCAAATTGGTCCAGGCGTTGTTGAGTTATGCGCTTACCAACACATTTTGCGATTCATTTTTATATTATAGATTAGTAAAACTTTGCCATTTCATAAGCATCAGAAAGAAGAACAATTTCATAAATCATTACGTCGCTTTATGCAGAGTAAAATACCGAAATAGCTGGTAACATTTTTATTTTACACTTTTTAATTTTTGGACAACGCTTATAATGTGTCCATTACTTTATTTAAGTATAGTAATAGCTTTATACTGACTTATGAGCTCTTTTATTGTAAATTTTCATTGCGATCTATTCATTAGTGGTTACATACGTGAAATTGTACCAAATATACATACATCCTCACGAATTTAGAATATTAGGCATGATTTCAAGTATGATAACTCATAACATGATGTACTATTATTATACCCAGTAAGTGCAGAAGTTGGGTGTTATAATGGATCGTTTGGACTATCTTAAGAGGTCAAGAGCGTCCCTTATGTCCTTTGACCTGCTAAATCCTCTTACATATTGTTGGCGCTTCGACGGAATGCTCAGTGGAGTGTGTTCCCTTTTAGACAGAGGTTTTCAAAACTATGCCGAAGGGTGGCTAAGTTCCTAAGGACAGGTCAAGTTGACCAAATAGGCTCAATGGATTACTTGCCTTTTTGGTTTCAGGAATTTTCATATTTAGGTATACTGTTGCGTGCATGTTGAAGAGGAAATAATTTGACACAAATGATCACGTACCTACTTCTTTTTCTCTTATGAGGTGACTTTCATCATGATTGATTTTGAAGCCTTATTTTAACTATGGATTCTTTTATCTATACTTTGAAGATACACGATTGTTCTATGAGTCTATAATTTGTATATTTATGCTGGTTTCCCAAATAAATAAATAAATTACAACGCAACGAAACTTCATACCAAATAATACCTATATCTTCTTGATAAACTTCAATTCTTAATCGAGAACTTCAGATATCTTAGCAAATGATATAAAGTTACGTAACCATTTTAAAGAAAACTGCACTTATTGGAGGAAAGTTTTCGAAGATCCACATGAAGTTTCACAGTATATTGGGAAAACGAGGCATTAACAGCACTATGTGATGTTCGGCATAACTATTTTTTTAAGCGCTTTCTAACGATGTGCATAAATTCAAGCGCTTTAAACTTGTTCGCTTTGAACATATTGAAGTCTTTAAAACTTTGAAGAAAACACTTAAAGCGCTTTATACAAACCGTGTTAACGTCGCTTAAACTACGAATAGGGAAAAAGAGTTTGTAGAAGAACTATCTGGTATACCTATTATAAAATGAGATACACCATTAATAGAAAATACAATGCAGAAGTCAATGTTTAAATAAAGACTGATGGATTAACGCTCACATAAACAGCTACATGGCGATATGGGGTACACGAATATACGGTAACATTGCAAACGCGAGTGTGAGTTCATGAACTTTACTACGAAATACTAATTACCTACTATACAGGGTGATTGTTTAGAGAGGGTACATATTGCAGGAGGGTGATAAGTACTCTGTTCTAATACGGAATATTACAAAAAATAGGTAACATTACAATTTTTTTTTTCTTTTTTTTAAATCTATATTCGACAAAACTACCTCAAACATAAACAATTTCGGCTTAAAGAGTGTTGACTAATGACCTCTAGTGATCTCGCGCACCCCACACCTCCGCCACACCCATCAGCTGTCGAAAAACCATCATTTTGCAAGAATTTTAGATATTTTTAAGTTGCGATTACTAAGGCATTAAGCCATATTCTTTGGTAATAATATTTTTACTGGTCGTATAAAACCATCAGCTACCATGACCTTCAATATGTACCCTCACTACGAAATCACCCTGTATTGTACAGTACCTACCTAGTTCAGTACTTAGTTTAGTACCTAGTAATTTTTTAATTTTAAGTACAGTGCCTAGTAGTAAATAATATGCTCATAATATGGCAAATACAGTTACTTGTCTCCAAATAAATTAGACATTTAGATGCACTAACCGTTATTGAGATGCTAAGAATTTTTGTCACGAGAAATAAACGAAAATCAGTGATTCTCAGAACGATTAGATTCCCGAATAAGTTACGGCCACGGAACATTTAACTGTAAGATAATCTTTATGATATCTGTAGCGATGGTTCTGTATTCATTGCGAATACTAGTTAGTGTACGATTTATTACAATAGTTTTTTGGAACCAAATTTATCGTGTTTGAGTATGGTTCGAGTTGAATTAATCGCTTAGATTGTTTTAATATTGTTTCACTTACACTATTACTAAACGGGTTTTTACCACGATTATTTTCAATTGAGCAATCCCGATATTTCGGCAATGATTCAAGCGCCATGATCATGGGAAGACTGAGGACTGAAGACTGACATTAGTGGTAAGAACCCGTTTAGTAATAGTGTAAGTGATGTAGATAACTGCGAGTGTTTAAAGAAATTTATTTAATATTGTTTGTTTTGGGAGCTTTACAGTTAGCTACTGTTACATATTCTGTCCTATTATATATCATAGAATTCGATTTTAAAAAGTCATCTGCTGGATGGATAGTTTATAATTAAATTGACATGTCATGTTCAAAAGTAAGCTATAGTTAACAAAATCTCTTAAAATTTAAACAACAATACACAAATATACGACGAACTGTAAACAAAATGAAAATTAGTTTTTTATCAATTTTATAAACGTCTACCACACCAACGTTGTTCATTTAAGTCGTTCATAAATTTTTAAATTACAAATAATTTTCTATTTAAATGTAACGAACTCATTGCGTGTTATGTTATGCTTTATGAGGTCAATATATATTTAAATTAACCAACATTGTTACTGCTTTGCCTAGCCCAAACTCATACTACGCTTACATATTATACTGTTCTGAGTCATGGTATTCACGCTTGGTAAACGGAAGATAATATCTATGGCTATCTACTTTACAGTGCTATTTCCAGTGTTTCTCACATACATTACAAAAATCATCAGAGATGATTACTCTAACGTGATATCTATCAAATCAATCTCATTCCTTGAAGTGCTAGATTGTGATCGATATATGATTAGATTTTTCTTTAATAAGCTCATGTGTATCAAATAGGAAATATTTTTAGGTACATTCCAATGGTTGATCGTTTGTTAGAAAATAAAAATCGTCGTGCATTCGTAAATCAACTATACCTAAGTGATTATTTTGGTTGATGTGTGGTGTTGTTGTTACAAGTAACACAACACACCTCAAGGACAACAGACAAGCATGGGGATGGGTGAAACGTCACTTTAATTATTGGCTATTACTAAGTAAGACTATAATAGCACATTCATATCATAAAAAAACACTAATATAAATAAGTAACCCTTATGTATGTACCAAATTTTTAACATGAATGTTGTCCACCATTGATGTGCAATTAGGTGTGATATATTCGATCGATGTTGTACATAGTCCATCTTTACACAAGTCACAAACAACAAATATAAAATATTTATGAATAGTTTGAAACTCGCCCTTGTTTTGATACGTTATATAACTAATCTAACTATCATAAGTGAGAATTCATCAAGCTTTAATTTTAGAGAAATTTACTTCTGTACGTTAATGTTGTGATTATTGAATGTGTATCCTACATGTGTGCGTGTTTTAATCAAAATACATACGCACGTTTAAGCGAAGTGTTTAAGTAATTGTATGTTGAGCTTAGGAGACAAATATCGACTCTGGAACCATAAGAGTAAACAATAACATTGCAAATTCAATTTCATTAGTGAACGTAGAACAAACAATAAATATACATTTACACGCAGTATGTTATTACATGTATTAAAGCTGTTGTTGTTTAGTATCGTAGTACAGTTGATGTTCTTATTGAAAAGAAGACAACGCAATTTTGCTTTTTTAAGTTTGACAATTGATCGATCGTGGATCACTAAAAATAAAATAAAATAAAAAAGCCTTTTATTCCAGTACTTGAAGTTTACAATTCTTTGTATCTAATTTTAGTGTTATTTTATGTAGTTTAATCTATTTTGTATAAATCATATATTTTTACTTAATTTCTATGTGTATTCTAATTTCTATATTTATTTATAGTTTTAATCTACTGGACCCCAAGTTGGGTGAAGGCCTCCTCCAGTGACGTCCATTTTTCTCTATCTTCAGCTACTTTTCCCCAGTTTGGTCCGGCTATCGCTTTAATCTTCTTCCCATCTTTCTTCCCATCGTGTAATAGGTCTACCTTTTATTCTTTTGTCTAGTGAGCCTTTCCAGAAAGTTACTATTTTAGTCCATCTCTGGTCCGTTAGCCGGGCAACATGTCCTGCCCACTTCCATTTCATTTTTTTTGCATTGCTTAAAACGTTAGCTTTAAACGTTAACGTAGATCACTATTATCTATTAAGTACAACGCAACTCTATCATCAAAATGGGAAATAGAAGAAGCTGAAAACCATAAAACAGCTCCGAAGACAGTTAATTAGTACTTTATCACTAGTACTGTTGACAAGCTAATAGCCTTAAGGACTAATTTTAGTTTCGGAGTAGAGGAAATGACTCAGATGTCTACCAAGTAAATAGTGATATACTCTTCGATAAATTGCAGAAATTCATGAGGGATGATAAAAACCCTTTTATCATCGATCAAATGAAAAGATAATGATCCGAATTGGTTCATCCAAACTAAAGTAACGCGAGAACAAACACAAACTGTCAACTGATTAACGTCTTTTGGAAAGTCTGTCCAAAATAAGTACAAGAGAAGAAATAAACTTCAGGATAAAAAATCAAATAAAATTATAGGAGAAAAGGTGAGAAACATCCTACCTAACGAAGTGTTTGTTTCGTTCCTGTATGTTGAAGAAAATAATGATGCGTCAACTTGAAACGGACTGGATGAGTATGTTTGTACAACAGAAACTTGTGATTCTGTATTTTTGGTTGAAATCAATTTGTTATTTGGTATTTAACTTTTGGATCTGGGAAAACAGGGTTCGAGTATTCCCTAAGAGTTCAATTGCTTTTTTATGGAATTGCTTCGACGAATATATTATATATATGTTAATTGATAAATAATAACTAATAAGACGTCTTCTTACAAAATTAGCGATGAAAACTTAATCAGGGTAAAACGTTAATCTATTTGAGGCAATCGGCGAGTACTCATTTAAAATCCATTCATATCCTACAAAAACAAAGTAATTAGGTCAATGTTTTCGTTCTTTGACCATAATAATACGTTATTTTCGATTCAAACACTCATTTATCAAGAGCGAGGAAAAAGACGCTTAAGAAATAACCCTTTCCGCAAACTCCAATTTAATAAAAACTGGCACAATGTCAAAACAAACCTTATTTCCCAGTTCGCACGTACCAGTTTCCATTAAACCGTGCGCAGATTAGAATTTTTCGTCTCGGTACGGATCGCGGAACACTGCACCAGGCTGGGAACGCAATCTCCACTTTGAATGAACTTGTTCCCCTGTTTTTCTCTGACTTATCGCGATGTTTGGGAGTGCGAGCAGGACGGAAGACTATGTATGGTCTATCTATGGTACTCTAAGCGCCGAGAGTGAGTAATGAACTTAAGAGTGGCGTTATTATTGCCGCTTGTAGGTGGGCGCTGCGCATTCCGCCGCTGTCGGCTCGCTATAAATACCTAACATGCGACACACGTAGGGCTGACGGTTCCTGGACTTTTTTTCCGGAAACAAACAAATATTTAACCCTTTTCGTGACCTTCTTTTGCGTAAATAGATAAGAAAACCTCACGTTTCGTAAAAGTGGACGCTTGAATTATCGTCTTTTAAATGTGCTCTGTTTGTCGACGTTTTAAAGCTCAAATTGGAATGTATACTGCAGAATACCTGATTTTATCCTAATAATCGTAAAACAACTTATTTGATCTAACTACATGTAAAATCTCACCAGATCTACCCTGTATACAGGATGGATCTGTAACTTTGGACAATCTGACGTGGGGCGAATGATCTGTCGAAGTACAACTTAGAACCATTTTTATTTTTTGGATCGGTTAATCTTTTTTTTCTGACATTGTATGGAAAACGTACGACTATCGTTGCGGACTTCCATACTAAAATGGATTTTTTTTAAATCCAATTCCTAAAATAAAAGTGGTACTAAGTTTTATTTCAATAGGTCATTCACCCCACGTCAGATTGTCCAAAGTTACAGATCCACCCTGTATACTGAACCATAACGTTATAAAAATAACAGATAATCAGCAATAGGCAACCTTTCGTGTGCATAATATACTCGTAGTGTGAATACCGAAGAGGCAGCAAAACTTTTCAAATCTGCCGACCCAAGACTATTTCGTCACTTTTATTTATTCAATTAAACGCTTCAACAACCCTACTCGATCCCCTCCCATCCTTATACTTCTCGAACCCAACTTAAGGACAACATCCATCCTTATCGAAATCTGTCGATAAAAAATATATGACGGAGCCCTCTGGGGCTCGCCTAAAATGGGTTAGACCCGGCATCGAAAACGGCAATTTTTTAGTGTACAGTTGTTACACTGGAGTCGTGTGACAGATTTATAAAGAAACGCTTTGAAAAAGAAGGATCAAATCAAATATAATTAGATAATAACAAAAAAATCTTCTTTTGGTCTCAGACATATATCAACCGAATTGATGTGGTCGTTGTTATGCCAGATTGACTACATTTTCACTATCACTTTAAAACTTTATAGCACTTCCCATATAGCTAGTCTTGATGATTTAATCAAGCTCTAGAATAATAACGAAATTAACTTGGCAGATAAATTAACTAATTCCACATTTTAAAGTCTAATGAAATCACAGATTGTAAGACCTTGCTCGGATTAACTTCCACTCTGTCTCATTAGAATTTTAACAATCATACTAAAAAATGTTACAAATTAGCTGCCCATGATACTTAAAATTTTATTATAGATGAACGAGCTTACGGCTCGCCGGACGATAATTGGAGCAACGATATGCTCATGAACCTCTACATGTTCCATGCAGAGACATAGAGGGGTCGTTAATGTCATTTTCAATCGCCTACAATGATAATAAAAAAAATCAAATCAATGTAATTCTAAGACTAGAAGAAACTTTAAATAATAAATTTCTTTAAACACTCGCGGTTATCTACATCACTTACATTATTACTAAACGGGTTCTTACCACGATTATTTTTAATTGAGAGGTCCCTAACGAACGAGAAAGAGGGTAGACAGATTTGTCTGGTCTTAAATGACCTACCCCCAGTTCTTCAGTCTTCCCGTGATCATGGCGCTTGAAACAGTGCTGAAATATCGGGACCTCTCAATTAAAAATAATCGTGGTAAGAACCCGTTTAGTAATAATGAAACCTTAAATAACTTAAATTGTAGGTTTCAAACCATATCTATGACTTAGTTTATCGAATATTCGTACTATCGCGTGGTTGGCACCCCTTGCCTGGCACACCCCGGTACAAACTAACAACTTTTATTCAAAAGCTTATTGATACTGGTGTTCGAAAAGTATGTTAAGCCTTTTGCGGTTAGCTCTCAATGGCTGTTTCAGTTTGTTGTTAGAAGGATATCCCCTTTACTGTTTTCAGAATATGTTATGAAACTTTTACTTTGCGTTGACTAGGTATTCCCAATTCATTGCGTTGTGACGTAATATAAGTTAAGAAAGTTAGCGCAGCATGTTTCTTCTTTTGATATCGTTATGAATATTTACGAAGTGTTTTCTTTCGCTTCTTCATCATATTACTAAAGTTTTTATCAATTTTAGAAACAGCAATCCACTTCTCAATACACCTATATCAATACTTTTCAAATCCGTATCAAAAATCAGCAGTCTTAGGTTTTTAAGAGTCCAATTCATCAAATATTTAAACTAAGTCATCTCAGTTATACAAGACTTTAAACTTTGACCTTAATAAAACACGAAATCTTTCTTCAGTATCGAAACAATAAAATGTACTTACCGTTCATTAAGCCTCAGACGACCGTCTCGAGTTCTCCTGAATATTCATCAGATGAAATGTAAAAAGCTTCTCTTAAACTCACCTTTACAATTTGCGTGGGTTCTCTGATAGAACCATTGTGTTGGGATCATTTAGTTTTATAGTCAAAGTGGCCATGAACGACACATTCTGGAATTGGCATAGAATTATTACATCTGGAATCAACATCATGAATAACAGCATAAAGCCAATTTAAAGTGCACCGATCGCACGTAACTACACGATATTCTAGCGTTAGTGTACTGATGACACTCAATTCGTTTAACACACTAATAAAATATTACACACACATAAGTTCTTTAAAATTTCACTTTGTTATTCATGATGTTGATTCAAAACATAGTGTTGTTACGCGCGATCGGTGCACTTTAAATTGGCTTCATTCTGTTGTTCATGATGTTGATTCCAGATGTAATAATTCTATGGGAATTGGTTGTAAGATCCATTGATGTTAAGTTCTTATGAGAGTTCTAATGAGGGCTCTCACACATTATAAACTTTCTGTAAAATAGTTTCCAACTAATTCATAATACATATAATACGATCCTAATTTAAATTTGATTCTTTTTCTGAATTTGAGATGATCTGTATAAAAATAATTGTCGTTTTATAATATCTATTATCTATTGCCTGTGAACGTTTGTATCAGTGTTGTACCATAAAGTGATCAAAGCATTGATTTTGTTTGAGTAAGGTTGGCCAACTTGTCAGTTGTATTTAAATTATATTCAGGAAGTAACATAACCATTCATAATTTTATTATTTCAATCAATTTAGAAGTCTTGAATTAGTTTGAAAGATTCCTATAAAACAAACTATATTAAAAATTAATTAGACACTCGCGGTTTTCTATAATACTTTCATGCATTTTCAACGGGTTCTTACCACGATATTTAATTAATTGAGTTGTCTCAAAGAGTCTTGTAGATACAGTGAGTTTGGTGTGTCGTGATGTGAGTTCGAGTTCCAGTGGTACTACCCAAAAGCGAACGAGAAAGAGGGTAGACAGATTTCTTTGCTCTTAAATCGTTTGCAACAACGTTGAAATATCGAGACAACTCAATTAATTAAATATCGTGGTAAGAACCCGTTGAAAATGCATGAAAGTATTATATTAAAATTGGTCCAATCACTCTAGAAAAATATAGACTTGTGACTGAATTGAGACATACAGAACTATACCAACGAAATCCAAAAACAGAGGCAAATAACCCAACCCTAAATCCACAATCTCATAACACTACATAAGAAACAAGAAAGCGCAATCTGGAAAATTGTTCTCCATAAATGAGCTATCAGAGGAATTGTGGATGATCAAACAGATAGAGGAGGAAACAAGATAATTGCATTAGCATCGCAAACAGATCTTTATCTCTTGACGGGAGACATAACAGAATGCACTCGTGGACTTATCATTAGTACACTTTGTTATCAGTGGCTAATTGATGGAGGGAAGGTTAATAACCTTATACCTGGGCTTAGAGGGAGTAAAGATAATGTATACTTGACTTTGTGTACAAGTTGTGATTGTGAGAATATTTGAGTTGCAAAGTTCTACATAAAAATAGGATATTCTCATATTATTTCATCGTGTTATTTGCAATTTTTATATGCAAGATTTATATGCAATTTTTCACAACACCACTGGCTAAAAACGGTGAAGGAAACCTGCATGTCGGAAAAGGGTTCTAAAAATCATTTGAAGATATGTGAAGTCCCCAATCCGCACTGGGCAAGCGTGGTGATCTATGCCTAATCCCTTTTCTGGGGAGACCTGTGCCCAACAGTGGGCAGTAATGGGTTGGCACAGTTAATATAACATACCTACCTATAAAATGAACCCTTTCACGACCACTAAGATCACTAATTTCGCTTTAAAAAAATGCAGTAATATGTTTGACTAGCAGTCGTCTGCGTCACGAAAGAATATAATATAGCCTTCCTTGATAAATGGACTATCCAACACTGAATGTTTTTTTTCTAATTTAAAAAAAATATCTGTAGATAAAGTAGTTTTGTTCAATATAAGTAGCTTGAATCAGAAATTTCAAGCAATATGACTGTAGTCTACATATAACTAGAACGAAAATAGACTCCACTTCGCTCCAAAGCAACTAAATTAAATAGGAAACAGTATTATACGAAATTAAATTAAATTCTCAATATGGTATACGTATATAACTGAATTAATGCTCAGTTTGAAGTAGAACGTAATTATACGATGCGCCGGTGCTTCAGGCTTTCCAGATAATATCTAACATGAAGAATTCATGCATTTCATTTTGAATACTTCTACATTATGAATCTCAATAATTTTATGTCTATGACTAGTTTGTAGTTATTGCAGGTTTCTGTATAAAACTAAATTTGAAAATAAAGTCTAATAAAGTAATCGAAGACAAAGTGTAAGACAAAGGACACTTCAATTAAAAAAATATCAGATTTTTATCAAATTCATCATATTATGACATTATCCGCCTTCAGACAAAACAATTATCGAAATTAGTTTATCCAGAAAAGATCAACAATTTATTTCTTTCATAAATCCAAAAGTACTCGTCGGATCTTCATAAAAACTTCATATTAAAAAAAACAAGTTATCAGATTTGATTCACTTTTCAGTTCAAAAGGTACGGAAAAACATTTAAAATTGAACTTGCCTGCTGTCTTTGAATCTGCTTTCTTGAACTCGGTTAACAATCGTCTTTACTCAAAATTCCAAATTCTACGAAGCATACGCCATTGTAATCAGAACATTCCTATTTCCACAAATCAAAATGTATTCAAAGATTGCCATTCTCTAAATTTTCATACACATCCCACATACAGAGAATAATGAAGCTGTATACGTTCTCAAGTAAATTTATTTTCCGATATCCGAATTTCGTCCGCCCCATTTCAGTTCTAATTCCGCTCGATATACCAATCATGTGATCGATTAAATTGCTTAGGAAAGAGGAACTGTGTATTTACTTTTGTATGGAAAATTATTTTATGGACTAACATCCTAGATTATGATCAATCTGTGCCTTGGCATTGCAGATTAGTGGGTAGCAGTTACTTCTTTACCAGGTAGAACATAAGCTGATAAATGATCATTCAATCATAATGTAATATATATTATAAAGGTGAAAGTTTGTATGTATGGATGGATGTATGGATGTATGTTTGTTACTCTTTCACGTAAAAACTACTGAATGGATTTGAATGAAACTTTACCACAATATAGCTTATACATCAGAATAACACATAGGCTACAATTTTTGAACCCCTTTGTAACGCAGACGAAGATGCGCGGGTCATCTAGTAATATTATAAAGGCGAAAGTTTGTATGTATGGATGTATGTTTGTTACTCTTTCACGTAAAAACTACTGAATGGATTTGAATGAAACTTTACCACAATATAGCTTATACATCAGAATAACACATAGGCTACAATTTTTGAACCCCTTTGTAACGCAGACGAAGTTGCGCGGGTCACCTAGTAAATTTATAATTGTGTGTAGATAATACAATACTGGTGTAATATTAACTAACTCATGGATGTGTCCTATTATCTGCATATAAGGCTAAACTGACTTTTTAGTATGATGACCTATTTTTAAAACCAACATCAACAATGATACAATGAACCAAATGTTTTGTTAACTCAAGAAACGAAAGACAAAAATAAGCTCAAATAAAAGGCACAATTAATATTCTCGAGAACGAACAAAACTTTTTACTTAGCTTCGAAATGAAATATTTAAGAAGTAAAAAGGAAAATTGTCTGAAGTAATTACTGATCCCGTCTGGATTCGTCTCAAATCTGGATTATTAGGGACATAATCCGCTAACGTCGAACCAGTCTATCACTTTAGAAATTCATTTATTCCCATTTACGTTCATTCGGGATTTATTTTACGATATCCATTAAACGAGAGGTCTCGAATGAGGCTGTTTCATTGGCATAAAACGCCTTAACCCTTTGCGCTATAAAATTCAGGCGTCGTCTTAATTGAGATTTTAATTTGAAAAACTTTTATTATTACGCTCAGAAAGGACAGAACTTTGGCTAATTGTGAAAATCTTAATACAATTTTATTATGATCATTTCTTCATTAACCTATTAAATGGGCTGTGAAAACACCTTTTACGTAATCAATGAAGATTTAGGTATCAATATTTTTTTGTAACTTGCAAATTTTTTTTTCACCTACATTATTTAAATTCGTAAAGATTTGCACCTTAATAACACTATAAACTTGAATGGAAGATTCAAGAAATCAAATGAAGAGTTTAAAAACAAGGTGTACGAAGTTCTTAAACTCGTACTAGGCAAGAGTAGCTCGTCCTGCGCTACGGATTATTTGTTCTCAGCAAGAAATATTACTAACTCCGGCAGTGGACAATAATGAGTTTTTAGTTGAAACTGTAGTTAATACGTCTTAAAATGTCTTATATCATGGTATGTATGGAAATTGACAAACTTTTGTCTATAATTTACACCTTCAAGACTTGAACATTGAATCCCTTCTTTCAAAAGGGTATCCATTAACAAACTGACCGGCATTTCGCAAATTTGTAAAATTACTTTCGTTTCCAGATCTCATCTTCAACGGATATAATCGATAAAAATTCCAGGATTCGTCTTGCTACATTCAATTTGTCTACAGAATCACAAAGTGAGATATTTCCTTTTCCTATACCCTCGCTGCGTTCATTTCGTGATTTATTGGTATTTCCGGGCATTGTTTAACCTTTACCAAAGGCGAATTGTGCAATTTATTAAATGAAAACGCTTGCTATAATACTCGGTTGTAACTCGTTTAATATCGGAGTCACGGAAACTGGCTAGGGTAAAATATTATGATACATTTAATTCGCAAACAATAGTTTAGTGGTTAACGAGTTTTATAGTCCTTGGTCGATTTAATAGACAGGCACCTAATTACCCTGTATACAAATATATAAAAGAAGAACCTCTTACGCACGGTTTCTTACATACAAAATTATGGGTAGTATGATTCAGTTTCTAAACAAGAAAATATGTAACAATATTTTAGTAACAAAGCATATTGACATACAAATAAATAGAAAACAAACGATCCTTTGAACAATAGCAAGGACAGTTGCATTACCGAGACAAAAAGGTCATTGTTACGCATCATTACTCAATTACTCGTCCCTTGTTCACTAAACCGAGACAATAGAGGACTGTAAATAAAACATTACGTAAAAACATATTCTATCGGAATCAATAATTTGAGATATTTCACCCCAGTAAATATTATAACTCCTATTGATTCATAATTAAGAAGCTATGCTATATAATATGTAAAATTTAACAGGCCAGCGCAATAGCCTTACTTAGAGAAGATACCGAATCCGAGTCAATCTCGCAATTATGAGTAACCTTGATTTTGACGTGACAACGTCTTATAAATTGGTTTGCCGCGGGTGACACTTCAAGAAACTGCGTTACGCTCCGCTCACGTTATGCGCTCACAATAAGAGCGAGTGAGAGGCACGCGTGCCTTTCACTTTTTATGTCTATATCTCTCGCTCTTAGGCGGGCTAACCATGCCCGAGTCGTTGTCACGTAAAACTTTCGTCCGTATACCGACTTTACAGGCCACCAATTTTTTTTTACAGAACGAGTTCGATTCCTGAGCATTTGAAATTAGTTGTTAGACACTTGGGACTAAACTATGCTTCAGTATCGGTTATAAGACAATAATTATCCAACATAATTCCATAATATAACAGGTCAACTACAAGCAACGATACTGTTACCTAAAAGCAATCAACGACATAAACAAAAACCAATCCGTTCATGAACTTTGTATTTAAATATGATTTATTTGTAAAAAACAGTCAGAATAGGTGTTTGAATGCTAAAATTCTGCTGAACACTACAAATCGAAGTATTCTCCGACATTTTTTGTGTTCGAAAAAACAATAGATCTATGCATTCCTGCCCTATTTGTTTGCTCTTGAACACAGAAAGATAGACGTGCCGGAAGCACTATTGTATGCGTTTTTGTTGCATTATGTTATCATTGTTTTGCGACGTGGGCCTACAATACACGGGCTGTAACAAGGGCATTATGCATTGTCATGAACTATTATTGTTAACCGTAATATTGTGGCTTTTACTGTACCAGTGTCAAAGGCTTGATGCTCGTTGTTTGGAATGGGTCACCAATTGGTTTTAGTCAGGGTTCGATGTTATATCTTCAGAAACTAATTTTCATTTTTGTGGCTATATAAATAACATCTGATCTACCTGATAAACCGGTAATTTTGGTCTTTAATAATGCCAGAAAATCTTGCAGACGTTTTCTATCATATAGGTGCAAAAATACTTCTTAAGCCTCTGAAATATAAACCTGGTCGGCCCCTGGGACAGATCCTATATCTTCACCACACTTAATGAGGATGTATCGAATGAATAATAAATCAAAGGTGGGTGATGTTCTATTCGCACATTTGATTACGGTGCGATTTCCCCGCGGGCAGCGAGGCATTGACGCAGGTGTAGTCCGTGATTGATGACAAAAATGGTGTCGAAATAGTTATAAAGCTATTTCCAACGGAAATAAAGATTATACAATATATTGACCCTAATTGGTTTATTTATTTATTTAAACTTCATGCACAAAAGGGTGTACATAGGCGGACTTAATGAAAGTTTAGAGTGTATAAAAAATAAACCTTGTGGTCTTCGTTTATTCTGATCTCAAATATTGTTTGTTAGAAAATACTGCTTTTATAGCTAAGTCACTCACATTTCACAATTAAAAATATTTTATATGCTTTTTAATCTCTTTAACTCTTGTACCCTATGTAATCTTATGTAGTCATAGCTTTTCCTAAGTCGTAGCACTCGGAAAACACTAAAGAGAAAAGCTCATCCGACAGCCGGAGGTACTTAAGTGTCATCTCTTACAACACCCCCAAGTAGAATTCTTTGAAAGGGCATATTTAAGTTAATCATGGAGTTTATTTTGCTTAAAAAGCATAAATTGTTGCATTATAGAATGGTCTTTAAGACTTTTTACTGAAGATGCGTGGATTTTTTTTTTTGCAGTGTAGGCAGATGAGCCTATGGGCAATATGATCGTAAGTGGCTACGGATCTCTGAAATGTCAGGGGATACTGCGAGGTCGCCACCTGTGACCAACCTTAAAGAACTTTTTTAACCCTCGTTTGAATAAGGACATAGCTCTCGAGAAACGAGGATTATTTAAATATGATATTAATTATATACTTTAAACTAGTGTGAATAGTTTATACTACTCTATTATAAAGTGGAAATACGTAGAAAGCTCTGGCATTTGTGGTCTGAGCCGCTAATGAACTCGCACTAACGGAGATTCATTAAATCTTCGGAAGTAGATGACGGGCAGCTCACAGCTCTCATTAATTATTCCCAAATATGTACATTTAATTTGCTTTAACTAATTTAATTACTTCGTATTTATTCGTTACATAATTGTTTATTAATACTTATTATGAATTTAGAATGAACCCGGATGTTAATTGACTGGTGATTTATTTAGAAAGGTCTTATAAAATATTGAGCTCGAGGAAAGATTGATATTTTGCTAGTAAAAAATCTGATAGACGCTGCGAGGTAGTTTTTTTTATCATTGGTGACTTTTTAATGGCATTCGTTCTGGTTATAAGAATGCCACAAAATAGTATTATTTATTAAATTAGAAATAGTGTATTTCTATTTTATAGCTAATGTAGTTTTGTGACAAAATATATAGATGGTCTTTATTATTCGCTCTTAACACTTAGAAAATTCATCATCCTTCACACATTTCTAAAACATATTCTTACCACATCAATCTACCTACAAACTCAATATTCACCTTGTCAAATCTTTTTTCTTATTTATGCTCGATCTAAACCAAGCTACTCAATTTGTCTCAGGTGTTATTTTCAAACTTCCATTGAACGTAAATTACATAAAAATACAAAAATAATTTATGGCGAAAACAAACGTCTTTATGTAATGAATCCAAAGGTTCTGTTTTTTCTATTTCTGCAATTCAAATTTAAGTTTCTTTCATTTTCCTCTTTGTTGAATTATTATAATAAATTTACATACGCTAACATTGAAGAGTTTCTGTTAGACTGCTGTTTTGAATACAATTATTGTGGAGACAACTTAAATATTCGTAATATTGTTGAGTTTTTATTCTGTTATTACGTTCATCCGCTGTTTCTTTATCTATGGATTTGTCTATTTTAAAACAAATACAATTTACCTTCAGTATTTATAAATTTAATATTGAGCATCGGGCAAACCCAATCGGATATTTCAATTCATCTAAACGGGTATAATTGGGAATAACAATGTTTCATTACCAAATCAATCCACTTCATTGATCTTATTCGATTATTCCATTAGAATTATTCGCTTGCTAATAAACGTAACAGAGTTCCCAGTGATCCGTTTTAATCTTATGATTTACAATGATTTAAAAATCAACATTTTTGTTTAACAGATCAAAGTTGCAAGCCAGTTAACGACAGCGCACCACAGTGGCGCGATGCGGGCGGTGGGCCTCACGTGAGGTCCCTCGCCATGGGCTCCAACATCAGCCAGCACTCGTCTAAAGGACTCAAAGGCAGGCGAGCCCGGTCCAGTGGCGACCTCTGCAATGGCGACAGTAAGAGTCAGACTGAATCGTCGGTTTGCGGGTCGGTTGTTGGAGATGTCATGGGCTGGAATCGATCTCTACCCAACCATCTGGACGGAAACCGCCATTTAGCAGATTACAGTCGAGTCAACAACAATTACGGAGACTTTGGGACGTACAATCGAGGACATCCGAAGGGAGGGCGCGGACTGAGATATAGGGTCAGTAAATCTGGTGAGTACTTTGATTTGTACAGTCGTTTTATATTATGATCTACGGAATTTAATGGTAGAACTTTACAAATTGAATGACATGACTAAGGCATCTAATTTATATATCTAGTAATATGCGGTATGAGAAAACCCTCCTGCTTCAATACATATACCATTTATTTATTTACTTTATATCTAAGACACAGGGTACATTTTATAACTTAACAATGTTGGTCTTATATTAGATCTATCCCAATAAAGTGCTCTGTCCCTCACACTAGGAAAACCTGAATAGTGAGGTTACAGAGGACTCGTTCTTAAAAGGTTTTATGTTTTTATAAGTAAAAGAAAAAACCAATTACCATTAATCCTGTATAATTATGTTCAGTAAATTTACAAAGCTTACGATTACTATATTACTTTTGAATATAAACTTATAATTCACTTTATAATTCTTCTTAAAAGGTTTAATAAGTGAATTACGAAAATAATTTAATCAAGAAATATAACTTGTAAAATTGTGAACACAAATTAGAAAACTTCATTTCCCTTTAGATTTCTATTTCGACGTTTGTGTATTCTTTGTAGCCTATTTCACCGTATTCATCTCGGTCATAAATTGTACAAAGCTCCAGCGTATTTGTAATGTAGCTAAAAGTTTCATGAATCATTTATTTACAGAGAAAAATAAGAAATAAGATACAATCTTTGTACCTACGCATCACAAAAACACAAATATTTTTTACCTGTTTCAAACCGAACGTGAAGAACATATGAAAAAAGCAGTCGATCACAATATTGTATAAATAGAGATTGTTGTTCCTTAAAAAAACGTCTCCGGTCTTACGTGATCTTTGTGTTAGATTTTGCTTTCTCAGAACGCTACTAGAATAATTAAACAGTTACTTTTGTGAGCAATTTTGATCCTAACAAGATTAGATGTTACTGACATTGAAACCTGCAACGTCAAAGGTATATACCATAACAAGAAATGCCATAGGCTTCAGAAAACAGCACAATAGGAAATCCCACCAGCTATTGCAATTGATTTTGACTTTTAATTATGCAGTTACATAATAGATCTCTTAAAAAATACTTCGGAGCTCTGATGCCAAACTGCTAACTAATGAGCGGTTTAAAAACCATTTGTCTGAGGTGTACGGAAAACTGAACTCTGACAGTTGGAGAGCACAGCAAATACATCACAAACTCAATATTTTTAAAGGGTTATGAAAACATTACGTATGAGAATATATCACTGGTTTCGAACATTTTCCGGATGGATTCAACCGTGACGTAGGCAGATAAAGTTAAAGGGAACGAGATAAAAAGGCCTAATGGTTGTGATGCGGAGCCATCGATCATCTCGGCTCACCTCAGAATTGTTTGTACGAACAAGTGATCACGTCGTAAATGTAGCGTTTTTCATAAGAAAATGTTATTGCAGACTCAAGCCTTTTTGTTGGGGAAATGACAAAATTTGTAATTGTAATGCTTACTTGCATATTTCGAGACCGTAAGCAAATTAAGATCGATTACTACCAAGCTACCCGGAAAGATTATTTCGGTGTTCATCCTTTAATTAAATTGTCTACAATATTTAGGTATCTTTAGTTAATCCTATTTTATGTCTACAATATTTAGATATCTTTAGTTAATCCTATTTTAAATTATTTTACGTAAACAAATCCATCGTTTTATAACCATAAAAGCAATGATTATTCTTTATTTAAATACTGGCATGAAAAAATAAATTAAAAATAAATTCACAGTGGCACATTAAATTATTGCCGTTTTATATTTTAAATTCAGAACTCGTATTGTAGTCTAGTTCGGCGCCTATTTCAAATTAGTAAAATTATTTTCGTGTAATTGTAGAAAAGTAAATTAAATGTTGTGTGTACTATTGTACCATAATAAAATTATTTATTAAATTATTTGTGTAATACAGCAATGGTAAGGTAAGATTTTTTTTTCTAACTTCCGAAAATTCGATGTCTTAAACAAAACATTACTCTACCTACAACATAAGACCCATACACTACAAGTACAGCTAAAATAATCCGTTTAATTTCCAAGTATTTATAACTAGCTATTGCCCGCGACGTCGTCTGCGTGAATGCTATGTACAGTGCCATAATAATATACCAACAAATGTTATCTTTTAAACTAACATTAATTTACTGCTTTTCTTCTTTACCTTTCATATCTACAATAAGCAGAGTAACAGAATAAGACTGTTTTTTTGTAAAATTGAAGTGCAAAAAGTGCTAATTTAGACCCGCTTCGAATAAATGACTTTAAGGTGATTTTGCTGAACTAAGGCAAAAGTTGTGACTAAAGCAGATGTAGAAAATAATCAAATTAAGACAAATATAAGATAAGATTATAAGACAACATGCTTATAGAACTTCTCAATGAACCACGATAGTGGTTTGGCTCTCCGCAGCCAAAATATAAAGAGACGTACCGGTGCCCTTGTGAGAAGCAGCCAGTCCTGAGGTCGACACCCACTGTCCCCAGTGTCTGCCCCAGCGACTTATTGATAGTTATCGCGAAGTAAACACTCACAGGGAACTTTACGCGCTTGAACAGGAACATACCTCATGGTATGAGAGGAATGAGTGATATAAATACTGCGTCGCCGACGCCAGAACCCGTAAGAATTTCCGCCTCAATTGTGTGTTTGTGGAGCGAGATGACTTTAAGGCGGGTCCCGTTACACAACTTCGGAGGAGATAGGTTCCGAAGAAACATAATCGGGACACTGACCTTCAGCTTGACAGTATGCGCTGGAAAACCACTTGCTGACAGAGAGTTCAAAAATTCTACAGGATAATGTGTAGCATCATCTTGCTCAACGACAATTCATTTCCCTCAATTTCTGAGAGAATTCGTTAATTGCTGTAGCTTGGTCATTTTAGGGTGTCAAAATGGCTCGCTCACACACCCAAGAATTCTGCTGGTGTGATATACGACTGATGTCGTTGTACACACAGCGAATGAGTTCTTCTAAGCTGGATACAACTCTACCGAGAGACATTGGAAGCAACACTTGTCCACCTCTCTCTTCTGGTAGAGTACCTTCACCAAGACTTAGAAGGACATCGGAGAATTCTTGAGTCTAAATTGGGGATGAATCTACTTCGTAGGTTTGCTTGTTCTTCAAAATCACTCACAAAATAAATTTGCAAAAATTTTGAAATATCTGTAGGTAGCAGCGAACCAATTTGATGGTAAACTTGTCCTGTTTCAACGATTTGATTTGCACCAAACGAAGTCATCTGTAAGGCGCTATTATAGGCTCGAATGTTTTTTAAAAAATGGCTGGACCCGGATGTTCGCCGCTTAGTAAGAGTTTCAACAGTTCTGGTGGGTCTTGCATAGACTCCAAGCGTACCTTACCAGATGCACAACACATCCCATTGGGCCCCCTCTCCATTTGCGGGCTCGACAAAGGGCGCACACTTCTTCTAAGTTTGCTAATATCTCCGTGTGCGGCGTAGTTAATCGCAACATTGTACATGAATCCACTTCCCTCTTTATTTAGCCACGGTTGCTCTTGCAACTCTTGCATTCCGTCCCAGTCTTGCGATACATGAGCAGAAGTATCGTCACGTACGTCCTGATAACTTTGCTGAGCAGCTGTACTACGCTCTTCAAGCTGCTCATCAGTCTCCAACGACCGTGAAAGAGCAGGCTGAGAGTGATCTCTGCTTAACTGAGTACCCTGCTCTTCAAGATATTCGATCGACTGACTTTCCGCAATGTGTTCTTAAAGAGTAGCCAATAGCCAACCTAGCTTCATGCTCAACGGCGGTTTCTAGACATCGAGCTAACCTTTTCCTTCGAGTATCGTTTGAACATTGGGATAAATTAGATCGTTATCCAGGCATTTTAAGTATTTTAAGTAGAAACTAAATAATAATACACAGGTGTACAACTTTGCTTCCGCCGTTTTTTTCCGAAATTTGAGGCTTTATTGTAAAAAACTGGTTATACATTTATGATTCAAAGTATTGTCCATCGCTGGCCACTACTTTCTTCCATCTTTCGGCAGCGTACGAATCCCGCGTTGATAAAACTGGTCATCTTTCGAAGTGATCTACGAATCTATTCAATTTTTTACTTCTTCATAAGATCGGAAGTGCTGGTCAGCCAGGCCGTGTGCCATTGGTCGAAACAAGTGATAGTCCGAGGGAGCAACGTCTGGAGAATACAGCGGGTGGGGTAGGACTTCCCATTTCAACGTTTCCAAGTATGTCTTGACCACTTTCGCATGGGGTCGAGCATTATCGTACTGTAAAATCACTTTATCATGTCTCTCGTTGTATTGCGGCCGTTTGTCTTTCAATGCTCGGCTCAAACGCATTAATTGCGTTGCGATAACGATCGCCTGTGATTGTTTCAGTCGGTTTCTTCGACTTCAAAATCACCGTTCTTGAAGCATTGAAACCACTCTCGGCACGTTCTTTCACTAATAGCGGCCTCACCATAGGTATTTGAGAGCATTCGATGAGCCTCAGCCGCAGATTTCTTCATATTAAAGCAGAAAATTAAAACCTCCCGCAAATGACGAGAATTTGGCTCGTAAGCTGACATGTTTAATCGAGAATAACTTTATGATCCAGATACAAATCGACTAATATTTCGATGGCGTTATGTTTACAAATGCCTAAGCTTATTGTATGACATCTACGATCTATTTATTTCGACTACCACTTACCGCTACAGCCATCTATGCAAAACGGCGGAAGCAAAGTTGTACACCTAATATAATGATAGCTAAAGAGTTCAATTTCACTAACCACACGATGACATATAGCAAAGCAGGTAACCTCAGTTTTGACATTTGGTGTACGAAATGATAGCGCGATTCAGAATAACTCAAATTTATACGCCAACGCCATCTAGTTAGCAAATAGGAAACATTGTCCCACAATGACATAATCAAATTTAAATTATTTATATCAACAAAAAAATGCTTCCATATGTAATTCGACTTGAAGACCAATAGATGTCGTTGCTCTAAAATTGCTTAATGAAATTTATTTATATGTATAGATCTTGCTAATCTCTGAAACGAATTAAATACACATTTTTTAAGAAGGAACAGAACTCTTTGTATCTATGACAATTAAAAAAATAACCATTGACAGTGCCAAAAATGACACAATCAAATTTAAATTATGGTATAAGAGCTAGCAACGTTTTTGACAGAGTATTTACCGATACGGACTGTCTAGTAGTAGCCTCCAGCCGGTAGTTTTAGTTTAAATTTTTTTTTAAGATATTTTTCTTTAAATTATTTTTATTGTACTTTTTGCTGCATGAATTTATTATTGCCAGATATTTTTTGTTGTTTTTCTGTGCCAGACGCTAACTCTGAATGATTTTTTTTAATGAATCTTTTTAAGCACTTAAAAACCTAAAATTAATTTGCCAACTGATATAAAAGTGAAAGAGTATGAGAGATAGCATATATAAAAATAAAAACTGGCTTTACTGAAATGTTTGTTTTCCCGACGTTGCTAGCTCTTGTACTAATAAAAAAATGTTTCCACATGAAATTTGACTTAAACGCCGATAGATGTCGGTGCTCTAAAATTTTTGAATGAAATTTATTATATTTATATCCCGTTCCTCGGAAATGATAGTACCATAATATATAGCCTATGTGTTGACCCGACCTCTAAGCAATATTCTTGACAAATATGAAGTAAATCCGTGCAGTACTTTTCTAGTTTACCCCGGACAAAGCTGAATTTTGTACCATACTAAATGTATTGATTCTGCATCGCGGTGACTTTATGTGCAACGGTTGTATGACTTGGGGGAGTGTATTTTGAAGTTTTGACTTTTCTATCATTTTATTATATGTATATATAGATAGATAGTTATGACAGTTTTGGCCACGTACCGGTCTGGCGCGAGTTGCCCGATGACGTCACACGCTCTGCGCAGTATCGGGTCAAGGACGGTTTGTACAAGGGTTTGTTACTGGTTAAATAAACTTAAAACATTGTTTGTTTGGCTCTTTGTTAGACTGAGGTAGTAAGGTTTTGAAGGATTTTTATTCGTTTTAGGAAGGACGTTGTTTTTAAATTTTATAGGTTAGGATACGAGGATTATAATAATTCATAATTTAGTAGGTACGTACAATATCAACCTATTACTGCTCACCGCTGGGTTCAGGTATCCTTAGTAGAGAGGTCAGGCATAGTCCACCACGGTTGCCCAAAGCGCATATAGCAAACTACAAAATAATATGGAGAATTTCGTCTGCACCACAGAGTGTTCAACCAGCGTCGACGTCACTGCTAGTTGAGGCTGAAAACCAGCGCTCGGTGTTTGCTGTGGTAAATCCACAGTGAACATCGCGCATTAAGCTGAGTCCCGACTAGTTCGTGATGAAAACCAGTGTTGTTAATTTGTAAATTTAAAATATGTTTATTTCAGTATGCGTTTTTATCACAAATAAAGCATGTCTATGTCTGTTTGCGAGATCAACACAGATAAATAAGTTTATTTAATACATTTTATAAAAATAAAAGTTTTGAATGAAATATTCATAATTTTAGATTATACTATATTATTCCATATCTTTATTTAGATCAAAATAAACGTAGTTTAAGTTAAAGATTTAAGCAGCGTAAAGCAACTTTGTTTTATACTATGCACCTAAAATATGTAAAGATTAAGCATCTTTTAATAACTGAGACAGCTTATTTAACCGTTAAACAATAAAAAGCCTTCGATATTTTACAATTTGTAAAATGTTATTGAGTTCGAAAAGTTTCTGCAACACCAATTTGTCTTGTCTCTTAATGAGTAAAAGAATGTAGATGCTTCCCTTTCTGAGACCGTTATTAATCCCAATTTGGCGTGACGTCCGAATCGGTCTGAAGACGTTGATGTATCACTGAATTACTTGTAAAGAATTCGATATCATTACGTCACAAGAGGAATATTTTCACCGAAATCTTGGTACTATTGAGAATCTTGAATGATGTGAATCAGGTGCTTTTGTGGGAAGGAGTGTCTCATACTGTTTTGTATGAACTATTTATTTATTTAAGCTTTATTATATCCACAATAAATGGTCATGGAAAACGTAATTCTGAACTAAAAAAGTTCTCAGAGTGGATTCTGAATGTGTATTGATTTTTTTTTTTGTATTTACAATTGAATCTTTTGATTCAACAAAGGCTTTTGTTGTCACATCGATTATTTTAGGATCAAAGAAAAAATAGTAGTTAGCACCTAATTTTGTTGTTACGCTTTAGAAGTAGGTCATTTTCATAAACAAATAAATACTACCTTTATCACGTAGGATAAAAGTAGTTCCTGTACCAACCCATTACTGCCCACTGTTGGGCTCAGGTCTCCTCAGAAGAGGGATTAGGCATAGTCCACCACGCTTGCCTAGTGCGGATTGGGGACTTCAAATAACTTCTAAGGATTTTTAGAACCCTTTTCCTATATGCAGGTTTCCTCACGATGTTTTCCTTCACCGTTTTTAGACAGTGGTGTTGTGAAAAATTGCACATAAATCTTTTTCACATTTAGATTTAGAGGTACAAGCCGGCCGGATTTGAAACCACGACCTCCCGTTCGGAAGGACGCGCTTCGACCACTCGGCCACCACGACTTTTTAGTAGTTCTACTTTTACTTACTGTAGGTACTTGTACTTTTTAGTAAAAGTAGTATTTACTCTTGGATAAATAAATGAACTAGTATAGAACCTTTAACAGAGAATAGACTGTATTAAGTCAAACAGTTATCAAGTTTATGCATAGCTCGAAATTGTAAAGAACACGGAACGAGGGCAAAACGAATACATTATTCCCAAAAGGTTCAACTTTACCTGAACCTTAAAGTATAAGTATTCATATGTGCGAAAATTTTCCTAACACCAAAAGTATGACCGAGGGAACGGAAAAGGGACAAATCCTTGATAGGATGTGTTAAAGGTTTTTAGGAAACCCTTTGATGGTACTTTTCTTAAGAACATTAACGTAAACGAACCAATGGATGTTTTTCTGAGAAACTGTTAAGATAATAACCAGTACGTTTTCATTTAAATACTCTGAGGGAATCCGAATAATTAAAAGTTAGTTTCGAGAAATCGGAAAATGTATAAAATAATAAAGTAAAATTGTAATAACTTATTTCAGTTTTTGAACTTTGCTGAAACTTGACGCTCAGTTGTTAATCTAGTTAATATTTCTATATTATATTTATGTGTTCAAAATTTATTTGAAACCTAATAGTTTTTCATAACACATTCATTTGTCGTATTTACAATATGACTTCAGTAGGTACACGAGAAGTATAGAATCGAAGGTCGATGAAATTACTATAATGTGGCATTTAAATCTTTTGCCGTATTTATATTTCACTTACTTGTGGAATTGGTAAATAAAAATATCCTTCAGATACAATTTCCGGTCGAAAATCACTTATTTATTCCGTATACGATCAGTTTAAATTTAATTTGTATAATTTTGAGCAACCAAAACTTAATCCATTTTTTTTTATTTTTTTTATTGCCATGTAGGCAGACGAGCTAACGGCCCACCTGATAGTAAGTGGTTACCGTCGCTCATGAACCTCTGCAATGTCAGGGGACACTGAGGGGTCGCTACCTACGACCTAACTTTAAGGACCCTCCTCAAGCCTCGTTTGATTTTGTGGAATCAGAGATGTTGATTGTGTTTTCACAGATGTTACTGCGATTGTTTGAGTTATCTTACTGAGAAATATCTAGAAAATACTTTGAACAGTTTCTAAGTTTAAATTATTGTATTAGGTACCAACTTTCGAACTTTATGAATCTCGCTTAATCTCTAAAACAGAATAGCTTCATTGAAAATACCTGTTCTGTACCAGGCCATTACTGCCCTGCTCACGATGTTTTCCTTATTCGTGGTGGCCGAGTGGTTGAAGCGCTTGTCTTCCGTACGGAAGGTCGCGGGTTTAAAACCGGCTTGTACCTCTAAATCTTAATATGAAAAAGATTTATGTACAATTTTTCACAACACCACTGGCTAAAAACGGTGAAGGAAAACATCGTGAGGAAACCTGCATGTCGGAAAAGGGTTCTATAAATCCTTTGAAGATATGTGAAGGCCCCAATCCACACTGGGCAAGCGTGGTGGACTATGCCTAATCCCTCTTCTGAGGAGACCTGAGCCCAACAGTGGGCAGTAATGGGTTGGTACAGTACAGTACAGTACAAGCCGACCGGATTTGAACCCGCGAAGGAAGCGCTTCGACCACTCGGCCACCACGACAAATACCTGTTACAAAAGATATATTTTTCAAGCTGTCTAATTCCAAAAGACAGGCACAAAGAAGGAAAGGCATAAATCGAGAAAAGGCAAAGAAAGGAACATTTACATTGTATAGATGAGTCGAGTAATACTCCAATAAAATGCAGGGCGTGTGTTACGTAAATTATTCGAAGCTGATCTAAAGAATCTAAGTCACGCGAACTGATATTTTGCCGCTCCTTCATACATAATACATTAGGAGGCCTTTTACTACATGCGCGTATAATATTTGATGGGCTCAAGACTGTTTTCAAACATAACAAACACTACGAACATTTAATATAATAATTTGTGGAACACTTCTTAGATCCGCAGAATAATTATACAGAGAGAAAAACAAACAAATCGCTACGACAAACTCATACGTTCACAGCAACATGAAATTTCAAATGATTGCAAACGAATACTTCAGAGATTTCATAATTGACACGTTAGCAAGTCTGATTTTAAAAGATTAAAGGTCATAGGGTACATACATATGCTTTGTAGTAAGTGGGAATGAGTTGCTCGCCAAGGTCATTTCATTAACATTATCGATTTTTTTTATTTTATATTTATTGTAAAATTGTATAATACTGTTAAAATACTTTAAAAAAATATATGATCATAAAAGAAAAAAGACATCCCCGCTTAGTTTCTTGCCAGTTCTTCTCAGGACAGTGGCTACAATTATTATTTTTTGTGTCCGAACTGGTGGTAGCTTGTAACTTTTAACGTCAACAAGAATGAGTACGTCATCAATGTTAAAAATAAAGTATTTCATTTCATTTCATTTCTTTACATCTGTACAGTATAGTGGGTCTGGAACATGGAATCAAATAAATTAACTTTATTCCAGAACTTACGATATTTTCGTAGGAAAAAATAACTGTTCTTTTCCGGCTCTGTTTCACTTTAATGACCCATGGAAAGAAGTACTAAATTCGCCCGAAGCGCCCTATCGTGAAAGGACCATTTTTCCTGTCAGTATTATAATTTTAGATAGTGACCTAATTCTTTTATTGTTTTTCTTCGAAGACTGTTAATGACGTGAAAATAATCTTCTTGCTGTTAATTGGTCGGAATGAAAATATTCCTAGAGAGGGTGCCGATTACTCTCAGTCTCATATTCATAAGTTTATTAAAACTTTGTTCTAGTTCATGTTGTTTTTAGATTTCAATTCCATGTATTTCATACACAACTAAGATTCAAAGATCTATTTTTTTTTTCTTTAGGTTCAGACGCAGAGCCAGTGTGGAAGCTACAAGATCCTGGCTTCGACCAAGGCTACGCTTCGGAACGGTCCCCGGAAGACGATTATTTACCACCGATCGCACCGGCAGTTTCTCTTGAAGCGTACGAGGCCGAACTACGGGCTATTTATCCGTTTGTCAGCGACGGTAAGACACATTTTTATAATAATAAGGAACTAAGAATTCATGTGATGAGAAGGGCTGAGAGCCATGTAACGAATGATGAGTTTAAAAGTAGATGGATGTAACAAGAGAGGATGTCCGAAAAAAAGATGGTCTGATTGTGTGAACAGACATATAATTATTATTTTTAAAGATTAAACTGAGAAACGTTTTGGTTTGACTAAAACATTTCAATAATTAGATAATTTGACTTATGTTTCAGTAAAACAGGGTATATTGTTTGGGATGGCACTGTGATCGGGTTAATCGTGTATTGGAAATTTGACGCATATAGTAGTTATATTGAAATATTCTCAAATAGTAATATAACAGTTTTTTCAATTAAATACCACTCCATCATATTGACGTTGATCACATCGAAAATACTATTTGAAAAATAGTTAAGTTTTCCTTAATTAAACATCCTACGTTTATTTATCAACTTAAAAAGCAAAACCTTTTCAAGCTCCAATCCATCAATATTAATTCAATTGCCTTCATAAATATTAAATTCTATTTCACATGTTATTTCGGCTTTTACTGGATGTATTAATATAACTTCGCTCTTTCGTAAGAGGGTAAGCACCTTAGTCGGCACTTAACGTTAACTCAACTTACTTTGCGAATATTTGCCTTTGCCTCACAAAAGAGTCGAGCGATTTGAGTAAAACATGTTTTTGCAGCGGAAGAAATGTTTATGCTTCTTGCACTTTGGTTTATTATGAAATTCTTAAAAATAAGGTCATGTTGTTTCTTGGAAGTGTTATTTTTTGCAATTTGGAGGCAGACTTACTGTTGTATGTAAATTTTGTTTACTGTAAATTAATTTCTTTTAAATAACACAACTTGGTATTATAGGTACTAATGATAACGATTTTCTGTTAAGTGTCCTACACTCATATTCTGAATGAAAGTTTCGAGGTTTATTCATTCATCAAGATGTCTTGATAAAAGCATTTATAGTGGAACAGGTTGCTATAAGTAACTTTTAATGATGAACTGTTCAATTGGCCATACCATCATTGTTCTACCAAAATATTGTAGGTATAAAAATATTCATCCAAAGATAGCTTCGAAGCACCTATCTTCTCTTTTTGAACTCAATCAAAAATACTTCGACATGTTCTAGAAGCTTCCACGTGTAATTACGACAGATAAACATTGTAAAGTTTTACACGAGTTTCTTTGACGTTTCGTAGAACCGCGTAATTCTTATCTGGTTCGTCTAACTTCGGGAAAAAGTTGCGGATAATTGGCGTTGTATCATGTCGGCCTCCGCGGGCTTAAATAAACCCTTGCGGAAAGTTTCTCTTTGTATTTTGGTTTAGGTACACAATCTTCGGGAACTTCACGCTAAAAGTTTTAGGCAGACTTGAAATGTAGGTATTTGATAGCACTGTTACCTAAACCTTGTGCTATTTTTTTAATGAGTAACAGTGCTAGTTAGTGTAGGTTTCGAATAATGCATTTTCAATTCTACATTCGGTATACTTTGAAATCATTTTGTAATTTTTTATTTTAGTTTATTTTTTTATTCCAAATAAAAATCCTTGCACAGTGCACATTATTACCGCATATCTACCAAATACATGAGCATATTTCGAAATAACTGCATTGATTAAAAACTTGTGCTTCTCATTCAAAAATAACCTTAATTTCCAAAATATAAAACGCGCTCGTCCAATCTGCTGACTATTCGTGTACCAATTTTACACTTTATCAATTTTACGTCAGCTCCAGGCGAATCCATTGATTGTCCAATCGCCTTTTTTTCATTTCACCAAATTCACATCAGCCGCAGACACTCGATACCGAAACGCTGTTCCAGCTCATACGCGATGCTCAATTATAAAGGTTATAAATTTGTTTGGAATATTTTTTGTTTTTAAACTCGAGAATCACATGACTTGAGATATTCTTTACCTATGATATAAGAATTTTAGTCGATGGTAAATCTAAGAATGTTGAAAACAAAGGAATGGGTAGATTAGTATTAACTTTCAAAAATTAATTTTGTATTTTGTTACTGATTTTCATAACACCAGACTATAACACAGAATGGGGAAGCTTAAACTATACTACCTATTATAGTAAATATTTAAAAAAAGAAACGATTAAAGTTAGTGACAAACCTTTCTTGACGCCTAACTTTAGATCCCGAGAACTATAACCTAACACTATGTTGGAAAATAAAATAGCAATAACTTTATTCAGACACTCGCGGTTTTCTATAATACTTTCATGCATTTTTAACGGGTTCTTACCGCGATATTTAATTAATTGAGTTGTCTCGATATTTCAACGTTGTTGCAAACGTCATGATCACGATACAGTAAGTGTGGTGTGTTGGGATGTGAGTTCGAGTTCCAGTGGTACCACCCAAAAGCGAACGAGAAAGAGGGTAGACAGATTTGTTTGCTCTTAAATCGATCCGCAGTATCCAGTCTTCTCGTGATCATGACGTTTGCAACAACGTTGAAATATCGAGACAACACAATTAATTAAATATCGCGGTAAGAACCCGTTAAAAATGCATGAAAGCAATAACTTTCATTCAATTGTAAATCATTATTTATTTTTGACCATCAAACAAGCGCATGAATTTAAAAGCTTTGTCAAGACAATGATAAGAATTTTACGTATTCTGTTAAACCCTCTTAAATAAAGTCGACTTGTAACACTGATCCTTCATTCGCATTTTGGTTAAATATTTTTATTTCCATAAACTTTTCTTCAACGTTAAACCTTTTCGAACATTATAACTTTTTAAAAACAGATTTAAGAATTTGTAAGTATATGAGCGATATTGTGTGTGTTGTAGAATCTACATACTTCTCATCATTTTTTTCAAGACAACGATTTGATGAAGGATTACTTAATGTAGACGATCTTTGCGGCTACAAAAAACAGCCAAAATACAATCAACTTCCATCCATAACAGCCACATCAAAAAAATGGGATATTCCTCATAAAATAAACAACTACATACATATTCACTAACTGCTATAAATTTAACACTCTCCATTTAACAAGCAACGACAACACCAATAGCGTCACATATCACAATAACGATACAGAAAGAAAACTTTATACAAATCGCTCTGACGAATTTAGAAGCTCACACGTAATTCCAACTTTCAAACACACAGAAACAATTGTAGGAGCCAGTGGCCAAACGTTTCAGAAGCGTCATGAATACAAAAATGAACTTAGATATCAAATTTGTGAACGTAGCGAAAATGTGAACGGTACCTGTTTCCATACAAACAAGCTAGGATATACAAGGTTTACCTGCACAGTTGAACCATACAGCCAACAGGTATCTAAACCTATGCTTATATGTTGCATTACTGGGTATATCACACGTACTGTATCTTTTTTTTTTATTGCGTGATAGATAAACGAGCCTACGGCCCACCTGATGCACCTGATGCGGTAAGCGGTCACCGTCGCTCATGAACCTCTGCAATACCAGGGCAATGAGGGGCTGTTATCCATCGCCTACCGATACAGGAATTTCTTAAACCTCGTTTAAAGAGGGACATGTCATAGCACTCCGGGAACACCGCGGATGGGAGTCCATTCCAAATCGGAATGGTAGGGGGCAAAAATGATCTTCTGAAGCGAACCGTGGAAGATCGCAGCGGTTCCAAGTAAAGATCTGACACTACACTTTTTTATTGCCTTGTAGGTAGACGAGCCTGTCCGCTCTGAAACTCTGCAATGTCAAAGCTGCATTATTCAGCCAAACGACATCTAACAAGTAACACTGAATACCTATAACTGAGCTCTACATCTGTATAGCATATTAATCTGTGGCATTACAATATTCAATCAATGTTAACAGAACACTGTCTCAAATTAATTAACATTATTGTCACTTGAGATCGCGAGTTATGTAACTCGATATTAACTTTACGATATGTATTGTATATCACGTGATTTACAACCGCGATTGAATCGTTCAGCAGCGTAATAAATACTCTTTAACATTGTTGTAGGGTTATTGTTTGTAGTTTATGTTGGCTCATTTATACTCTATGGTCGTAACTATGTATGTTATGGTTATTTGGTCGATAAGGTTTTGGGTAATAAAGATACAAAAACGATACAGATACACTTGATAGCGATGGAGAAGTGGTAGTGGCTAGTGTCAACTGCTCCCACAAGGTGAACTCAGTTTTTATTGAAAAATTGATTTAACACTGACTAATATTGCAGATCTATGAGCGACGGTAATGGCTACGATCAAGTGGCCCATTAAGCCCATTTCAAACTGTAGGCGACTGAATGTTAACAAACATTTTAAAGACAAAAGTACTAGCAACTAAAGCGCCCTCTATTAAATAGTTTTATTAACAGTGATTAAAACCTCATTTATAAATATACTTTTTAAATGTATGATTCATGTTGGCGCGCTTTTTAAATTTCGAATTTAGTGAACATTGACAAATACAGATTTCGTCACATTTTTTTCTCAACTTTTATTTTTTATCGTTTAAATTGATTGTTTTTATATTTCTTCTGCACTGGCAACGTTAGATTTCTTACACAAACTATCCCTTACTAACTCGTCTTAACTGCAAAATCAAATAAAAAGCAACGCTTATTTAACAGGAATGGAACGTTCGCAACTGTGATTCGATATCCTCCAGGAATATTGGCAACATCAACAAAATTGAATAACATCGAAATGGCTGGTGCTCTAATAACAGGATATTGGATCAAACGTTGGCCCAACGTTTTACGACGATTTTAATTAAGCCCGGCCTTTGGTGCTTCAAACTAATCATCATGTGAAATGAAAATTTATGAAAAGGAAATTCAAAGCATTCGCGTCCTGAAATCAATCAGGGTAAAAATGATACATTAAATGACAGACGAAAATCTATTTGATGCAATAATATATTTAATGGAAAACTATAGTTGTTGTGGGTTAGGTAGTTTTGGCAAATACAATATTTACGGAAGGCAATAAATAAGATTTATGCACACATAAAACATACCGAACCCCGACACGGCGAATACGAGTAGTAATCCGATCCGTAGTACTGTTGTGGCGTAGCTAATACCATATAATATTACAAAAAACATCAAAGAACGTT
This sequence comes from Trilocha varians, assembly GCA_030269945.2. Classification (NCBI taxonomy): domain Eukaryota; kingdom Metazoa; phylum Arthropoda; class Insecta; order Lepidoptera; family Bombycidae; genus Trilocha; species Trilocha varians. The sequence continues at coordinate 4,749,773 of AP028264.1, read as the reverse complement.
TCTTCGTGCTCATACAAAGTAAAAATTTAATTTCAAACATTTAAATTATTCCGAAGATCGCTTTGAAACATTACCCTCCGCGAAAACAATTTGCCGTATCTGGAATTCCCATTATCCTCCTTTATTGTAACAGCAGACCTCTTTGTTGTGAGTAAACAGGTGTTATCACATTTACGCGTTCAATTTGTATGCAAGGTCTAAAGCTCCCTCGGCTACCCTGAGCGGTATTCGTACTGCTATCTGCCGCAAATAGAAAAATGCTGACTCGAAACACCCTTCTCGAGGATCGAATGTAATTGAATTGTTCAGTTTCAATGAAAACGGCTATCTATGCGGTCAGCAATCTCTGCTGAATACCCATCCGTTCGTGACGAAAATTCGATTTACATAGGTTTAATTCTCGCGTTCTTTGTTACAGTATCGTTTTCAAATTTGGACCGTGCACTCGTTCTTCCCTTTGATTAAACGGAATTCTTTGTTTCCTTTGCCTTTTAAAACTTTATCGGTTTAAGTGCGCGCGCGAAACGGAAAACCTTTTACAGTTACAGTACTACAGCTCTTTAATTAAAGACTAGAAGCAGTAATTAATGACGCTTGAATTAGTGGTCAACTTGTAAAGACGTTTTTATTAAATTTGTTTAATTTATTGTCTTAAACGGTTATAATTTAAGACAAAATTGTTAATCGAAAAGATTATTAAAAACCAGCTTTTTTCAATCTATAATTAATTTAATTTGAACTTGCTTCTGAATGATTCGATACGAAAGCCAAGCAAACTTCTGATCCCAAGACAACATTGATCAAACCATTCAAAACTATTCCAAAACCCAAACAATTAATACAAGCTTCAAAATGGAAAGCCCTCACAGATAAATCAAAAGTTGAATAACAAATTAAACTTGTAGATTTCGTTGAGAATTAACTTCAATATGGGTTTATTTGACATGACCCTCGTCACGTCTCTCCACGCACGTTTCACAATTTTCATATTATTATATAAAACAATTGAGAGACGAGGAAGCCATGAAGTTGAACTGAAAATGATTTAATATACTTTAAGTAGGTATAATTTAAATAATTTTCATGCCTTACAATATTCCCAAATTGAAACATGAATATATACAAACATTAGATATTTATTATCTGTATCTATCATCTAAAGATAAAAATTAATAAAATGCTAGAATATCAAATAATTGTGACAAATTATGTAGCTAAATATTGTATAATACTAATAATAGTAGCCAAAGAGCCATTGACGAGATTCAATGTTGAGGAATGGATAGCTAATGTGGTGTAGATGCTCTCAAAGTTGAGTTGATCATGTTACAAAGGTATGTTGAATTTGATAGTAAATACATTTGACACGAAAATCGATAGAGGTTTGTCACTACAATTGATAAATGAGATACATTCTGATTTTGCTGTTTCATACGTTTAAATATTGTTTGATCACAATAATGGAAAAAGTTAGTAACATTTTTGTCTGAAATGATTATACACCATATACAGGGTGATTTCTTAGTGAGGGTACATATTGAAGGTCATGGTAGCTGATGGTTATATACGACCAGTAAAAATATTATTACGAAAGAATATGGCTTAATGCCTTAGTAATCGCAATTTAAAAATATCCAAAATGTAATTTTACCTATTTTTTGTAATTTTCCGTATTAGAACAGAGTACTCATCACCCTCCTGCAATATGTACCTACTTTAAAAAATCACCCTGTATATATAATAGAGAGGTTTTCAAAACAATCACAGATATGTTCACAAAAGATTCTTTCAAGAAATGCTAGGCAATATCGAACTCAACAAAAGTAATCTCAAGATCGACACGAGTTTTGCTAACTTCGGTGCGCCGTTTCCTCAAACTAAAATAAGGAACGCCAATATATTACTAGTGTCATCATTTCTCGACAAATCTCTGTGGAAATCTGTGAATTCTATATCAATGTATTTGAATAAAGATGACATATTAAGATATATTTTTAATAAAAGACTTACTGGTGAAAATGGTTGTAAGTTAGAATAATATATGAGATTATAGGTCCAGTCCTAAGAGTAGTATAACATCTTATATTATTAGTAAGTGTATCTTATACAAATAATACGGTAGGTATGGAACATTCTCATCATTTTTGTAAGATACTATACTACTAAACTTACAAAATAAAAATGATTCTATATAAAAAAAATGTAGTAAAGTATATCCTTTCTATCTTGCCTTTATAGCTGATATAAATAGACCCAGTGCCTATAAGTAAACGCAAACACAAGAACATGTCTAAATGGAACAGAAAATTGTTTCTGAAAAACCTACCTTTTCACTGTCGTGTTTTTGTCAGTATTTTATAAAAAGCGGCTCAGAACAGCCTATTTCCATGTCATAAGCTCTAGTATTAAAGCAACTTTATTAAAAATTTACCTGAAGCATTTTGTACGCATAATTTTATTAAAAAACATCTATCCTGTACCGCTCCGGAGGCCTCGTGTTTTCAACAAATATTCACTCGGAGTTATATTAAAAGTTTACTGTTTATTAAAACTGGGCTTCGTTTGCGGAATATTCTGAAATGTAGGATATTGAACGTTTTAAGTAAACGTACTCTCAAGTATGCTTCTTAAGTTCATGTCAAACTTTTATCTTACTCGTATACTAATGTTTACTTCAGTAGATACAACTGAAGAAATAGATATCGTCAAAGAAATTACTTCCAAATATAATTGTAGCTACCGAAAGAGAAATAATTGTAAAACTGATGATCATTGTAACTGTCCGAATTGGTTCACAACCTTTCTGCCAACTGGAATAACAATGATTCGAATTTCACTCAAAATTGTATTAACACAAACATAAGCTGCACACAAAAATACGTGAAACACACTGAATAATTGAATAAGCAATTAATCCGCAAATCTGTTTAATTCAATGTGTGAAGCCCTCGAAGCCGTACAATACAACGTAGATAAAGTATAAAAAAATATTACGTTACGCGCAGAAAGATTGAACAAACGCGGGGAGAAATTGCATTTATAATTGAGCTTTCACCTCAAAATAAATATACAGAAATAAAGCTTCATACAAATATAAATATCTTTGATGAAGTCACGCCGCCATTAGCCTGTTTAGATGAGGTTTAAGCCCCTTTCGGTAACAGACTCCCGATGCTCTGGCATTGCTTAGGCTCATGAGAGACTGTAACCACTTTTCGTAGGCTTATTCATTTGTCTTGCAATAAAAAAACACTAAGAGTCACGAAATATCGAATGATTTTAAGAGGTGCGAGAGCGAAATGTCCAACTAGTCAGAAACAAAACGAAAAATGAAATTAGAAGTTAGATTTGTTAACTTCTGTGCGAATGTCAACATGATGGTACATACCTACTTAAGTTTTACTTCTATATAGCTAATTATACTGTGCTTTCACAGAACACCGGAACAATGGCTACCTGGGAGGGTCGCCGCTGTCGGAGTGATACGTTTGTGTGAACACAATAAATAGCCTGAATACATTGAATGAGGCATAGAGACTTCATCTAAATGAGAAAAATTTCTCTGTTGATGACATAAAATTTTAATTGAAAAATAAATTTTATTACCTTCGTTTCATTAACGTTTTTAGAATGGCTCAGTCCGTTGCGTATAATAGCAATTACCAAACACCTTTGATCAAAAATGAGCATAAACTGAAGTATAATATATTTAGTACTATGAAAACAATATATTTAGAAACATTTATCCAACAAATTGTAAAACCACTTAGCTTTTAAAAGTTGTGCGGTCTCTTCTTATCGATCGTTTCGTCTCCGTTGAGTTGAGATCTAGCATACGAACTTTAACTTTAAAGAATCGAAGTTTATACCACTGCATTTCGTTTAGTATGGATTTTTTTAGTTATTTGTTGGTAACGCTTTTGTGTAATAAAAATACTCTCTATAAGCTTGAAGAAAAAAATTAAAGCCCGATTTAGATAAGTATTTCAAGGGTCTGAAACACAGTTTCGTTCAACTCATATATGCAAATAAAACCTACATACTATTATGGAAACAAATAAAACAAATTGCAAGCTAAACACAAATACATACTAAGTTGTACTCTACCGAACCCAGGTCACGTTACAATTTCTCTAAAACGTTTTAGCACACAGAAGAGGTAGTAAACAAGTACATTGTTGCGTGCTATAAACAACGGACTTGCAGTGTGCGATCCAGAACACGCGATGGCTATTTACCGGCTAAATATTCATGTAGTGCAAAGCTATTACCGAAGAAATATTTGCCGCAATCAAACTGCTACACTCCACAGAACTTTGTGCATGCTTTTTGAAGGAGAACAATGCATGCTGTTTTGTTGAAGAAATATAACAATTGCGATCGAAAAATAAAGGAAAGGTTGCGGACGATTTTATAAGTGAAGATAAAATAAGTAGCTATACATTCTGAAGTCGTGGTGGCCGAGTGGTCGAAGCGCGTCCTACCGTACGGGAGGTCGCGGGTTCAAATCCGGCCGGCTTGTACGTCTAAATTTAAATGTGAAAAAGATTTATGTGCAATTTTTCACAACACCACTGGCTTAAAACGGTGAAGGAAAACATCGTGAGGGAACCTGCATGTCGGAAAAGGGTTCTAAAAATCCTTTGAAGATATGTGAAGTCCCCAATCCGCACTGGGCAAGCGTGGTGGACTATGTCTAATCCCTCTTCTGAGGAGGACCTGAGCCCAACAGTGGGCAGTAATGGGTTGGTATAGGTATACATTCTACCTTTTAATATTTGTTTTATTTTACTATTCGACATTTTTATCCCAACTAAAATCTATAAATTATGATACTTATTCGTACTTGGAATAATTGGAACATTGATACGATTCAGATGAGGCCGAAGATGAAAAGATAACTTATCAGAAGTTACAGCGCCATTTAATATGCATGATAGTATATTACATAGTAATATAAACAGAATGGCGGAATAATACAATGGTTGGATTCATTTGCATACGATATCAAGCAAACATTTAGAATATTTATAGTTCAATATCGGTATCTTTTGAAATTGCTATGATAACCATGTTATAGGGTCAATGATTATAAATCAATAGTGGCTAGTGTAGTCCCCAATCCGCACTGGGCAAGCGTGGTGGACTATGCCTAACCCCTCTTCGGAGGAGACCTGAGCTCAGCAGTGGGCAGTAATGGGTTGTTACAGTACAGTACAGTGGCTAGTGGTTAAGGAAAACATATTGAAAGCATATTGAAGAAAGCTTAAATTAAAAACCCTTTGAACATATGTGCTAGACAATGCCTAAGTCTTCTACTTAAGAAATCCGAGCCCAGTACAGTGCAAATTTCCCTTATGTGTCATATAGCCTCGAATTTTAGAACTCATTATAAACATTCCTTTACATTTCGAACTTTCGCCAGATTCGCATACGATTTAAAGCTATATTTTCCGTTTGCTGCATACGTTCCGATCACGCTCCAATAATAAACTTCCAATTTTTGCACCAATAAATGTTTTACGATCCGAAGCACGCAGCACGTAAAGGAATGAAATAAAATTCGATATTGACGCGAAGAGGTTCGTATTTGTAGAGGAAAGTTTAGAAAATCGAAACTTAGTGTTTGGAGTATAGATTGCTTTTTGGGGCTCCTACGAAAAAGTGTCTGTGTTTTTGTTTGAAAGTTGCGAAAATTGGTCCAAGATGGCGATCGTACCAAAAAGACGGATCACACATTTCTTAACGTTTTCTTATGATTATAATGTGTATCTAATGAAAAAGCTAATTAGTAAAATACTAAAACATAATTATGAGCAATTTGAAGACCTAAGATGGCCGTTGATACAAAATGACGAATAATAATTTTATTCATTAACTCTCTTTATTTCGATATTATAATGAAATAAAAGAGCTTAAAACCTAATCTAGACTATGACTTGTCCTTCTTCAAACAAGACTTGAAGAGAGTCCAAGGTAGGCCGTAGGTAGCGGCCCTGCTGTGTCCCCAACGGTGCAGAGGTCCATGAGCGACGGTAACCGCTTACGATTAGGTGGGTCATTAGCTCATCTGCCTACGAGGCAATAAGAACAAAAAAAGAACTGTCGTGGGGAATTCATATTTTTATTTAAACTTAGATCTTAGTCTGTAAAGTTATGAGTATGTAAATTCTATAGTTTTCGATACTCGATAGGTCGATGATCTTTAATCATTGCGTGTAACGAAGAGAAACGTTAGTTGGAAGTTATTTTAGAACTAGTACTTTCTCATTTTTTTGTGCGTATAACGTGCGTTTAAAAATACAATGTCATGTGTGCGATACGTATAAATGCTAATGAGATTATGTATCGGTATTTTTACTTCAATAAGTAGTTTGATTATTTCCATTACTGATATCCTCTTTAAAAAACATCTTGAATTAACACTTACAAGTTTTCAAGCTACGAATTTCACAACTTAATTTCAAGAGATAGCGAACAAAACTAAAGTTAGAATTGGTGAAATAAATTTTAATTAATTTGGTCTAATTTTGTTCATGAAACTTGAACAAAATTTCGTGCTCACTCAGACAGACGATTTTTATCACAATATTACATTTCATATTGATATTTAAGAAACTAAAACCAGTGACTAATCAAAAAGTATTTGAACAGCAATAGTTGCGATGAGCATTCAATGTTTTTTGCTCGAATCAGACGATAATCAGATCTCAAAGATCTCGTATTTCCCATAGCGCAATACATTCTCGAACGAAACAAAAGTATTGGTAATGTTACCACAGAATACGTATAATACAGAAAGTAAATTACATTTTATGATCAACGACGGTAGGCATAAGTTGCTAGGAAAGATATAAGAATAAATTCAATACGAATCGAAATATAATAATATAAGACGGTGTTTGAACGTCATTACCGTGATTATTAAAAATATGTTAATGTGAGTAAGTAGAGAACACTCCTGATTTGGAATATTTTATAAACGCTATATCTTCGGTGTTCCCACAGTGATAAGGCCTTAGGCACGTTTGTCTGTTATGACAACAAAAAGTCGTTTAGCTATGTCCTAGGTTGCCTTAAATTGACTGCTGCATAGTTTTAGTATTCTGTGGTGTTACTATCCGGATATTGTCATGACTGCACAAGGAAAATATATTCAAAAGTAATAGTTGGCAGACGTTATTCTGTTTGAAATATGTAAAGTATGTATGTATAATATAAGTAACAACGTCCAGTGCCACAGTTGGATTGAAACTTGTTTATAAATTGAAAATAAACTAACGTAATTATGAGTGATTTTTATTTTATTGTAAAGGCTTATATAAGACAATAACTTCCTGAATCTGTAACCCAAATTACTTTTATAAGCGTGTCCCTCATATAAATGATAAGTAAATCCGTAACGTTTTGTTTAAAACATAGCCCTTAAAGAGAGATAAAATAATTTCTTAAAAAATGATTTAACATTATAGCTATAAACTCCCTAAAGTCGGATTAATCGAAATTATATTCTAAAAGATTTACGATCTCATGTTCAAATCACACCAAAAAACACGTTTCATTGTCGGTTTATCTAAAAAACGTTTACACGACGCTAAATCTACCGTAAAAAAACTCGTAAAAGTCCCTTATATTTCTATAAAAGTCTCTTATAATATTGAGTATCGTTCTATATAAATTTTCGTTTTGACAAAGAGGTATTCAGTGTAGTACCATTATTTATGTGGATAGTTGAAGATCCCTTTGGGCTTATGATATACCCATCCGTGTCCCGAACTCTTGACAAAGTAGGTACGTACAAATCCGATTTCGTACTTGACAAAGGTATTTGATAATAATGTACACTTTGAGCGTTTCCTACGATACAGGGTGTTCCGTTATATCATTCTGTTTCAATATTAAAAAAAATGAAAATGTATTTCGAAATTTGAATTATTGTTTGGAGGTTTAATTGGGACATAGATTCTAGTATTGTAGTCGCGCCCGAGTGTCTTCGAACGAGTTGCGTTGTAACATTAAAATTTAATATAACAATCACAACACTACTTAGGTAAAAAAGGTCTTCACGTTTTTATTTTTATATCGTAATAACATCGTGAGGAAACCCGCGTAATGGCGAAAGATTAAAAACACTTCGAAGATAAAATATTATAAATCATCACACTAGGTAAACACGCTGCTGTGTCAAAAGTACAGATCGCCTTAATGATCGCCGACCTTCGATAGAAGATGGCACAGGAAGAAGAAGAAGGCAAACACGGTGGAATTAGTAAAGTTAAAGTACCTATTTGTTTAAATTCTGTTTTCAATGACTCTTATTCGAATTGTAATCACATTGGTAATGAAGTTGTAAGGTTGATAATGCATTCTTAACTTCCATAGAACATAAAATTTTACCGAATTATTATCTAAAATGTGACTCTGATTAATTACAACTTAATATCATTCGGACTAGTATATGATCCTTTACTCGAAGCTAAAATAATATTGTTTTAAAAATGACCCAAACTATTTTTCGCACGTACTTATCCCATTAAACAAAGGACCACAATCCTTTTTCCCGTGTCTGTCTAATAAACGTCTACCTAAATCACTAGAGACCTGTTAATTGAATAACTAGGTACCCTATTTTTCTCCGAGGTTCTGTTCGAGTTGGTAAATTGAGTTTTTGAACGTAGAACACCGTTAGCTATTTTGGTTTGATAGTTTAATTTAAAATTATCGTTAACAGAGAGAGAGACAAAATATAATATTCTTATGCACCAATCAAAACGCTATTAAGCACTATGACATGTCCCTCTTCGAAGTCTCGTTTAGTTGATGATGGATAACGGCCAACCAATGCATTGCATTTGGCATTGTAGTTCATTGGCAACGTTAGCCGCTTACCATTAGATGTGCTGTAAGCTCCTTTATCTATCCGTTAAAAAAAGGTTAATTTGTACCAAAGTATTGAAGAACAGTCTTCTAACAACAGCTATCCACAAAACTTTATCAAACAACAATCATAGCAAAACTTCGAAAATAGTTTCACAAAAAACAATTTTCATAAACGACACATAAGTTAATGCCCATACGCAGAGAATATAAAAGTGATATATCCGTATGAAACATCTGAGGCACGTTAATCACATTATACCTGCCACCCCGTGCCCGCCCCTCCATTACATCCCTTCACGTATCCGAAGCACGTACTCCTCACATTATGCCAGAGCACTGATTATTCAAACGCATTAAACCTAGATGTAATCAAATGGAAGTACACGTCACGATATAGTTATTCAAGGATTGTATTGTTTTGTTAATGAAAATGTAAGTGCTGAATCTTTTTTAAATAATTTTCAATTAATTTAGGAAAGCTAAGTAAGAAAGTTATAATTGGAATGGATAGACATCCACTTCTAGACATAGTATGCTTACTATTATTTTCTCAAAAAAATCAATTAGTTCCCAAACAGGAATTCTCGAACTCTCTCCCAATCACATTTTTTGTATTATGGCTAAATTAAAAAAAAATCATATTTGGATATTTTAAGAAAGTTTAAAGTTCAAAACATATTCGAAATAAATTGAAGAACTATGTTTAAAGAAAGTGAAATCATTCGGAAAGAATTCAGATCAATATAGTGTGACCTGTTGTCTACCTCATAACCTCATGTCTACCTTTCACCTTATAGCTTAAAGATTTCTATCTAGTCTCGTCTAAATAAATTCTGAGACAATATTTAAAGATTTAAAGCTTAAATTATTTTGAGGCATTGTCAGAAGATTTACCTACAAACCAGAAGATTTGCCTACCTAAAAACCAAATAAATAAAGTTGCATTTTTTTCATACTGCAACTCAAAAATCAATATTTAATATTATGAATAAGCTAAGGTTAGACGTAGGTATAGTTTACCAAGATACATTTAAACAGCATCAATTTACTTAGAATTTGTGTAGCTATTTATAATCTCGCTCGACGTTAAGTTTACTGTCACGTCAAAGCTTAAACTAGGCTGACACATGTCAAACAGACAACGCAATATTCCAGTTGTAATATGACACAAGCGATTATCATTATATAGAATAACTATACAGAAATAAAACATTGCACAAGATACGAAAGCACAGTTTTTAAAGAATTATAATTCTATTCTGGCTCTTAGTACAAATGTCAACAGTACCTGTCATAAGTTAAAACACCAGCGGCTTTTTATCCACAAAATAGAACTGATAATTTCCGGAATGACAGCCACGAACCGGTATTAAAACCTACCTAAGGATGGCTGAGACCTGATCCGGGCTGCAGGAAATCACTGTATGCAAACAGCGCAGAACCTATCGTTACGGTTACACTTGGGAGACATATTATACAGGGTGATTATTTAGAGAGGGTACATATTGCAGGAGGATGATGAGTACCTACTCTGTTCTAATACGGAATATTACAAAAATAGGTAAAATTACACTTTTTTTTAAATCTAAATTCGACAAAAACTACCTCAAACAAAAACAATTTCGGCTTAAAGAGTGTTGACTAATGACCTCTAGTGATCTCGCGCACCCCACACCTCCGCCACACCCATCAGCTGTCGAAAAACTATCATTTTGCAAGAATTTTAGATATTTTCAAGTTGCGATTACTAAGGCATTAAGCCATATTCTTTGGTAATAATATTTTTACTGGTCGTATATAACCATCAGCTACCATGCCCTTCAATATGTACCCTCACTAAGAAATCACCCTGTATAGTAATGGACGTTCACGGGTTGATGATAATGATAATGATGCATAATCTTAATTTCTGTATTATTATTCTGTGGCAACACCAAACGGCTTCGTGTCCGTCCAACTTTGCCAATAATGAAAGTCGAAACAACAAACTACTGCATCTGTTGTTCTTATGCGAATAGTTTTGATATCTTAACTTTTGCTTGGATATCGTTCGAAATTGTGAGTTATTAGACAACTTCTCGATTCAACTTGAAAATTTTATATTTTGTATTGGCTTATTGGGCGCAGTTTGTTTATGTCTGCAGTTATTGTTTTAATAAAGTAGGTAATAAACTCCTACCGTACTTTCTTCAAAGTTTTTAGATCAAACTCCTTTTGATTCCTGTGTAATGGATTCGATATTCAAATTGTTCAGTAAGCTTTATATCTCACGTGATTTGTGACGCACTTTACGGCACGTTTGGTAACTTTTTGTTCTATACGTGTGAGGTCTATGTTCTTATTATGATAAATATGTAGATAATGCATTAAAATTTAGCATCAAACCTGTATTGATTGGATCTGTGTTATGCGCGCCAACGTGTTCGATGCTGATTGTCTCATTGTTCGACGAATGCATTGGTCGAAATAACCGGAGGCAATATTGACTGTGTTGGTATACACAACGTGGTCTATTCATGTTTGTATGTGTGTATTATGCACAATTGGCAATACTTGTTGTGATATCCACAGTGAATGAGAGTGAGCTTTGATAGGTTCTAATACATCCTATTTCTTGAAAAGTACATTTGTTTAAAACACTGATTCCGCTCAAAAGATTATTGAAACTAGAGCTATAACCACTCAACTGGGATCGGCAACCAAATTGGTTTGTTTACTTTTGCCAAGTCTGTGGCAGGAGCCAAAATTGAGCACAGTTCTAAAACTTGTTTTGTTTACATTCTTTAATCGTCTCATATTTTACGGAGATGATCTATTTTCGCTGAAAATGTAATACAGCGTCGTTTAGTAATAAAGATTTATAAAAATATAAGGTTTAATTGAAAATCAAACTTAAAATTATTGGAAAAAAATGTTTTTAAAAAAGGGCTCAAACACGGTATTAATTCCGAACGAAGTCCCCAGTTTCGCCATCTAGCGAATAGTGACGTTCCCAGTTGAGTGGATAATAAGCGGAATCATAGATTAGGCTTAATTAATTCCACAAAATGAAAGTCTCGAGGGACGGCAAGAATTGATTTAAAAACTGATTCAGAACCTGGTAATGAATCACTGAAGCGGATTGTTTCTTTTCCGTAACGAATTTTAATTTCAACGATTCCACAAAGCAAATTAGGAAAAATATTGCAGGCGATCTTCCAGGAACAACGAAATTGAATGAAATTCCCATTTCAAATTGTGCCGATGGCGCTGATGCATAATTCATGTCCGCCGGCATTTGATGTCCGGTAAAAGCCTAAAGGGACTTAAATTGTCCGAGGATTGTCGACTCAATCCTCTGTCCATATCGCAAATTCAATATTAAACGTGCCATCTCTCTGTTTCATGGCTCAGTTTTAATACGGGATAGACATGAAAGGACTAAATAAACAATGCTTGGTATATCCAAACAAACCATGTGCGCGTTCCTTAATGCGAAATGAAAACACCTGGTCCCTTTTGAGGCTTCCTAAACCCTTTCTTGTGAACCTTAATAATCTATGTACGGAAGCTCTATAGAACAGTGCGATGATTCCTATACAATTATATGCTTAAGTACAAAACATATTATAGATGTGGGTAAAGCTTTGATTTTTACTAACCTTGAACGATCGAGTGAGAGATTTATGGTTTTTTTGTTCAACTGGGAACGTCACTATTCGCTAGATAGCGAAACTGGGTACTTCGTTCGGAATCACTACCATGTTTGAGCCAATTTTTAAATCATTTTTTCTAATAAATTTTAATTTCGATTTTTAATTAAACCTTATATTTTTGTAAATCTTTATTATTAAATGACGCTGTATTGCATTTTCAGCGAAAATATAGTTTCTCCGTAAAATATTAGACGATTAAAAAATTTAAAGAAAACAAGTTTTAGAACTGTGCTCAATTTTGGCTCCTGCCACAGACATGGCAAAAGTAAACAAACCAATTTGGTTGCCGATCCCAGTTGAGTGGTTAATTCAAGGATCTAGTTTACGATATTAAATGTTAGGTACATTTTTTTAGATACAACTACAGTCTCCACAAAAAGACCGGCAAAACTCCAATATCAACGATATTTTTAGTAAAGGAAATTAAATGAACGATTTCTTCGTCGTATCCCGATTTTGATGTGCTATTACAAAAAACATTAAGTTTATTTTAACGACTGTCGGTTCAGTGAGCGACCTTCTGACCCATTTATGAGTTGAGGTATTCTTTGCACGGTGCTATTACACTAAATGAATCCGGTCCTCGGATTGATTACCGTCATTACCGTACCCCTACCTCGACTCTGACACTCACATTATAGAATAATCTTCTTCCTTTGATAGCGGATTCGCTTTTAATGTGAACATTTAAAAAGTTAGGTAACTGTTCTATTCTTTTGCTGTTTTCAGTAGATTTTTTTTAAATTGTTTTTTTTTTAGTAGGCGGAAATCACCCTATGTGGGAGTTGAACCGCACTAAAACCTACAACCGCACACACTCAGTGTCCGAACCCCGGCTGAAGCCAGAACCCAGCACGGGGCTATGAGGGACGGCGCGACGCGTTACGCCCACGGCACTCTTTCCCGTCTTTTTAAATTATAAACGATTGTTGGTTATTTTTGATTTAAGATTGGTTCATTACCTAGAGTAATCAGAATGTTAATATGAAATAGAAATCTTTGATAATTTGAAAAAGAATATGGTACAAAATATGACCGGTTTATGTCTTACAGTTGTGTTGGTTAATTTGTTTTTAAAACTTAGTATTTTCTATCTCGTAAAAACACCAAATACGAATGTTCAATCACAACAAAATGTAAATTTATTATAATAAAAACTTATTATGATTAATGAACATAAATAAGTTTGATAACGATGGAGAGATTATATTTATGGCTGATAATTTAGAGAAACATTTTCTTATCCAAAGACAAAATTGCAAGGGACTTAAGCTCCCAGTGGAGCGCCGCTGTAAAGAGGCTATAAATTAATTTATATTAAGATGTAACGAAATTGCGTTCGACATGAAAAATTATGTGTGAAAGATGAAGATTAATGTATCGTTTTTATTATGAGAATTATGATTGAATTTATCTGTTTAATCGTTAATGTCTAAGTAAAACTAAATTTTAGTGTTGGTAAAATACTAAACACAGTAACTAACAGTTGATCGTGTATCGGTGTCAATATTTCAATGCTTCCATTTGACTCCATTGAACACCCTTTCGCGACACGCCTAATCTATACTAATTGAAAATTGGTAATGTCATGATGTTTGTGACTTTGTAAGATCAACATTTGGATCTACTGAACCGATTCTGATAATTCATATATTCTATAACTAGCTATGTTCTTAAAGGTAGTCTACCATAGCGTCCTTGCCATATCCTCTACCGCTTCAAAGATTATTCAATATTTATTTTCCTTATAACCAGAGAACACATTCACGGTCGTCGTGGAGAAGGATGGGCGGGGTTTGGGCATGTCTGTATGCGGTGGTGGAGGTCTAGTCAGAATAAGGAGGTTGTATCCGCCCCAGCCTGCGTGGAGAACAGGACGACTCGCGCCTCGGGACCTGCTTCTATCAGCCAATGGTGTGCCCTTAGCTGGACTTAGTACTTATGTGAGTATGAGTAGTTATAGACTATTTTAAAATTCTTTTTTAACTCCTTTTGTAACTTATCTGCACAAGAACATTATCATCTTCCTAAAAATAAGGACATTTTTTTTCTTAAAACGAGTTTCTCGGAATTTCGATTACTCTGATTCATATCTTACATCACTTACATACAACGTTACACGGTCTTCCACATCCCATCTCTCATAACGACGGAAGAAAATGAAATAATCTTCCTTATCACGCACATACGAATTCGTCACGCCTACTAAATTATTCATTACATTAAAAATGTTAAGCGTTTGCGCGAGGTCTTTGCGCTTGCATAACAGGTACAATAAAATACGGGTGTCACTGAAAAAATGTAAACAGTGGGTGTTAAAAATACCATTTGCTGTCGCAGCATTTTCCTGGAAACCCGAGGTTATAAACGTAAAAAGTTTTATGAAAACCCGAGCCGGAGTCGACTGAGCCGCTGGTCCAATGTAATAAACTGTAAAATGTTCGCCGCAAACTTCTACTAAATTATATTACAGTGACTGCGCTATGTCGGTGTAAAAATTCTCATTTGCCCGATGAATTCTGCTTTACGTCTTCCAGCTAAGCAGCGAAGAGTTCATCAAACATTTTTTTTATTCGCTCATAAAATTACCGTGTGCTTTTTGGGCGATTTGACGCCAGGTCGTAAAATGAGCTCTTTAGTAGATTAGTAAATGACCTTAATGAATTGATTAATCTTGTGTGATGTGTGATAACTGTTTATTGAAGACTAATTATTTTTTGTATCTATTTGAGACTTAGATCTGTATTTATAGGCATCTTTCGTTTTACTTAATGATATATTAGCTGAGATAATCGTGACTATAAATAAAAAATTAATGTAAAAACATATGTTTTAAACTTGTACCAATTCGCTAACATGTTTTTATCGCTTTAGGACACATGGAACAATTTGAAAATATTTTCGTGAAATTTGCTAACATAGCTCATTTCAAATTAGCAAATTACTAAAAACGTATGCGATTACACCAGTTTACGCTTCATCATAAAACGAGTCATGAAAACGGTATAAAAACGGAATGTGTCTTTTACTGTTTGCAAAAAGCCACTTCGCTACATGAAACGTTTTGTCGAAACGCAAATTGTTTTGTGGAAAACTGAAACCGTATATAAATTGAACGTATGCGTAACATTACCTTATTTCTGGCATACATTTAAAATTAATTGGTTTTGGTAAGAAAGCGAAAGGAAATTTTGAGGAAAATTCACACGCTGTTTTCGGTCCCATTCTCAGAAATTCTATTTTAACGCGTCGATTTCTCACGTGAAGTTTTTCTCATTATACCATTGATCTAAATGGTTTCCACAAAATTGTTTCACTTATTTTAAGGGAGTCCTATGCTGTTTTTTTTTTGTTTTAGCTGGAGGAAATCGCCGGATCTGTGGGAGTTGAACCTCAGCGTCCGAACCCCGGCTGAGGCCAGAGCCCAGCACGGGGTTGTTAGGGGTGGCGCGACGCGTTACGCACTGCGGCACACTTTCCCGTCGCGACACCCCCAGTCCTATGCTGTAGGCAACTGACTGATTGTACTTTTAATATTGCTAGGTAATTAACAATCTACTCGAATTTAAAATAACGTTAATAGCAAAACCAAACATCATTTGAACACAGGAAGCATTAGAAGTTCTACGTACGGCTGCCCAGCGTGTAGAACTTCGCGTGTGTCGTCCACCGGCAGATGTTTTAGAAAGTGTGACACCTCCAGAACCCCCGACCCCACCAGCGAGGACTCCTCACCCACCACATTTACCACCGTTGGACCCCCTCAACTGCCATCCTATGCATGCCAGGTAATAGAACTTTAGATTAGAGTTTTTTTTTTTTTCTAAGTAATGACTTGTAGTTCTTAAACAAGTTAAAATAATGTTCAGTTATGAGGTATGTGAACGATTGTAACCTGTAGCCGTACTCTGAAATGCTTTTCGTAAATGTAAATAAGTATTTAACTTGTCCATTTATCAATGGATGTTCATATACAATATACAAGTAAAAAGTCCCACAAATGTCACCCCTTCTATAAAGTCACCACTTACTACGAATATAACACCATTAAAACGCTAAAATTAATGCTCAAAAATTCCCATAACAGCGTCGTTATAAATTGATCTCCGATCGTGTTAAACCACATTTCGGTAATTAAGGGCAAACCGCAGTGCAGCCTCAACCGCGTGATAACTAATTATGCACAACACATGATGACATGACCAAACATTATAAATAACGAACACTCATTACTGTACTTTATGTAGGTTTGTGATTTATTCCATGGAACAGCCGAAAAACAACTGACAATCAGCTGTTTCGAATCGTCTCTTTGTCGAAAACTTTAATTTAAAGCTTTACCTAGATAATTTCATTTTTTTCTATTTGCAATCTCTGAAGTTAAGGAAGAACAAAAGACAGCCACACCCATCGTTTTCTTTAATAGCCTAAACAGTTCTAAACTTACTAAAATACAAATATTACCCAAAAAAAACCGTAAAGCAAGTTTGGCTTCCTCTGTACTGCTAAAAATTATGGATTTGATAGATAACGGCCTCTCACTGCCCTGGCATTGCAGAGGTTCATGAGCGACGGTGACCGCTTACCATGAGATGGGCCGTATCTTGCAATTTTAAAAAATCCATTATTCTTTTTCTTGATTAAAATTTCTATCGATTAATCTTGTCAATCGGTTACTACAGTAAACGAAAAACAGCGAGCATATGCTCCAAATATTTCCCTTCACGAATATGGCACTTCGCCACAACTTAAACAAATTCGTGTCATCTACTCTTCGATGTTCCCAAGTCGAATCAATATCGATACTTTGAATAACAACAGAGTTATTTCTATAAATAGATTCGAATTTGTTATTATCACGAAACTTAAGCAGACGAAACAAATATAATTCAATATTTTTATTAGTATTCTGATGTCGTAACGGTTGAATGAAAATATTCAAAAGTTATTTTTGCATTCGTTTGTGAGTGATCAGCTAAATTTTTCATTTTAGAACATTTACTGTTTTTATTTTGGAACGAAGTTCCTTATCGCGCGTTATCGAAAGGGGGCTAAACGGATAAAAATCTTACGAAATGTTATCACACTTTTTTTGTTTTAGATGATTATCGCTAGATGGCGCTATGATCAAAATCTTTTAAAACACGTTCCTTATCGCGCGTTACGTTAGGAAAAAAAATATATAAGATATCTGTTAATCGAAAGGAACTTCGTACTATTCGGGTGTCCCATGACACCTCTCAAGTTTTTTAAACAACAGACTATTCTATACGAGTATAAACTTAATTTCTTTTTTCAGCCAATTTAGAGGACTTGTTAGGAAATTTTCTGTTTTTCGCTACCCTTTTCACAGATATATTTTGTGCATAATTATAAATTGCTTACCCCGGTTGACTTCGTGATCTAATACGTGGGTCTTTTGTTCTTGTACTCTCTACTAAATGCACTTTATAGTGTACGCGTAATCTATAACTAGTAGCCCTGGTGAATGGGATAAGATCAGTGTTGCATTATTTTATTTCAATAAAAATAGTTTCTCAACAAATTTTGCTAAAAACTAGTACATCTGCACAGATTATCTCAAACAACGAGCAGCGCCACCACATCGTCGTCGGAAGGTCGTGGTCGGCGTGAACCGAGTCCGGAGTCGCATCGGCGCGACCTCCGGCTGCCGGACCTCGACCGACCGCTTCCGGTCTACGATATACAGTATGGGGTGAGTATAGGACCCGTACATATTATAGACGCATTTTATCTGGAAGGAGCCTGGAGCAGTTTTTACCTCATATTCAGACCGACACACAGTACGACAGTCGTAGACAGTTAAGACTGAAAAGCAGTGGTTTTGGCTCTGTTGTTTTTTAATCTACAGTGAACTCCTAGCATTTATTTAAGGAGATTCTCGACTAATTTGTGGTGAAAGAAACCACTGTTGGTAAATTGTGACATAATGTGTGTATTTCACCTATTCATTCAAAATACAGTAGTTTTACGAGTTGGAATATTTTGACTAAGCTTATAACTTGACTCCTTTTTCAAACATTCTATCTCACTTGAGAACACTTCAAAAAGATCTCTTGCGCCTTAAATAGTATTTAATTTTTCAACATTATGAAAACAACGACATTAGGTTTATAATTAAGATAGATAAGTTATCTTTCTTCGCCCTTTGGGGCAAGTTTTGTCTACGTTTTTGCACCATTTAGTTCGGGCTCAAGCGTTTTTGCTACTTCGTGCCTCGAGCGATGTTTCTACTTGCTCCACCTATCCTAAGGCTACCGCTGCATTTATTTGACAAATTAGTAGTCGAGGATAATCTATTTATACGCAGAAATATTTTATAATATAGAGGTTTTCTGCAGAGGTCCAGTATGTTTTAAACATCAATTTGTCCAGCTGTAACGAAGAGGATTGGAATAGTAGAAGAACATTGATGCTTCTAATGTCGCTTAGGTCGAAATACCAAAATTTTTGCTTTTTTTATTGCCATGTACGCAGACGAGCCAACGGGCCGCCTGATCGCAAGTGGTTACCGTCGCTCATGAACCTCTGCAATGTCCAAAAAGTTCAATGGAAATGTAAACGAACTTAAGTCTTTGTCTGACACTCAAATATTTCAGTAATATCCTATGAAACAAATTTTTAGGGTTACTGTTAACTTCAGCTCTTGTCCGTAGGCACTATACACTACGCTTGCCTTACGTGAACTTAAATCTTCAGAAGGTTTAAACATTTATTAGTTCAGTATTGGAGGACTATAACTATCATGAAAACCAAGCCTTGAATTACAAACTTTAATTATTACATAAAATTATAAATAAGCCAGACATAACCTTCCAACAAAAATTCTATAAGCCTATTATTTGTTAAGTATTCACGAAGGTCGTTCTAAATGCCATTATTGCGAAGGGTGGGTCCACCATAATGACATCGTTTTCACTCGCCAATGTAAAGGCTGAACCTTGTAACGATGCGAAAACACGCAACTACTGCACAGAATACAGGACAGAAGGCAAAGTAGGTGAGTGCTTGAGGGAAGCTCTCATACCCTAGCTTGATCATACAAATCGAAAGAGCAAGAAGATAGTGATTTCGGTCGAGCACTCGGTACGTCTAAACATATCAGCTCAGCGACTAAGCTGGACTTACTAGCGCGAATGTCACTAGTAACATCACTGCAAATATTACTCAGCACTCTTGCTCGCTGTCTCGGCTCGCGAGAGCCAAGTTTCGTAGAAAATGCAAATGCTGGTGTTGTTCAATTTCTTTTTCAATACAGCAAGCGTTGAGTAAAAGTCCTGGTATTGCAGAGGACAGAGAGACAGTTAAAACTTACCATTCCCAATTAGCTTATAAAAGCAATTTCCGTCACCTGAGTTTTTTTCGCTTCGTCTCAGTTCGGTGATATAGGTCGAACTGGTGATGAATTCATTTTTAGCTTCAATATGATGTATTTTAGATGCATTTATATTGAAATAAGTTTGAAAGTTAGTGTTGATATGTGTGTGGAATTTAGTGATGACATCCGAATTTAAATTCTGTATGTGTTGTTGTATTCTGTGACTTTGGGTTTTTGTCAAAACATGATTATTCACTATGACTAAACAGTAACATTCGAAAGTCCATGGTTTTTACTTTCTATAGTGATTAGATTAGGGAAAGGTGAGGAATATTTCCAATGAGTATTGTAGACAGCAATTAACTGATGAATAGCAATTTCAGTTAACGAGAATCTTGTTTTTGTTGTTCGATGTGTTAAATGTTTGTATGTACTTGAAGAACCCGCTTAATGGAAGAGCTGTTTTTATTTTCCATCATAAAAATTTATGAGTTGAAGTTGGGATTAAATGCGTATTAGGAAAATTTTATTTGCAAGAATGCATTGATGGAGTGTATGTCGCGTTTGAAAATTAAAAATCCCTCGTTAGCTTTATTACTTCATATTGAATATTACTTTAAAGTTATTATTCATATATTTAATTGTATTTTTTATTTATGCTGCTCAGGATGATGGATCAGTGGTAAGAACTGCATAATACTAGGATAAAAAAATGTTTTTTTGTTAAAAAAACTTTTTTCTTAAAAAACAACTATTTTTTCATAGTATATTCTATCGAACAGTAAGACATTTAAATTTTATATATAGAATTTTGGACTATTACCTTCTTTGTCTACTATTGCCCTCTAGGCAACAATTTAACTTGTTTGAAAACCTGTGTAGTTGACGATATCGCTTCTTATTTTTATTGAGATTATAAAAGCAACGTTATCAACAGGAATTCGACATAATCATGACGAAAGTGAACGGTTCCCTCGGGTTTACGCTTCGGAAGGAAGACCACAGCGCTCTCGGGCATTACGTCAGAGCTCTCGTTCGGGAGCCGGCGCTCAGTGATGGCAGGATTCAACCTGGGGACAGGATAATAGCGGTATGTTAACACATATACGTAGATTATATTAATGGCGGGGACTGTGTATAACTCAATTCCTAGTAGTAGTAGTAATAGTACTTAATTTAGAAAATTTTATAGCGATTGTTGTATTTACAAGATTCAACTTCACCAATAGTGTACGTGTATAACAGCCCCTCATTGCCCTGGCATTGCAGTGGTTCATGAGCGACGGTGACCGCTTACCATCAGGTGGGCCGTAGGCTCGTTTATCTATCAAGCAATAAAAAAAAACATGTACCTAGTTCCGTATTGAATAATTCGCTGACTCATAGACTCTTAAGTATTGTCATTGAGCCATTTTTCGTCTTCACGTTTCTCTTCTCTATTTTCGACCATAAGCTTATCTCGCGGAATTAAATTATCCACAGAGTAGTTCCAAAAATATCAATGTAAAGTCTAAGAAATTTACGTGTCACAGATTTATCATCGGTTATTACCATTAGTGGAGTAATGAATCATTTGGTATGCGCTAACACTTCAGTAAACATTCGTAAATACGTCAACGGTGCACGAGTTAAGTGTGATTCGCTAAAATAAACCTAAACATCTGTACAATAAAACACATTTTAGCAATATAACTTTGAACTCGGGTCCTTGATCCCTGTTGAAATAACATGATATTCTTGAGAGGTCAAAGTCTGGTGTCAAATTCATTTAAGTTGTACTTCGAGAAATGTGTTCGTAAATGTTCGCTAATATTTTCTATTGTGTTATTTATTTTAAAAGAACAAATAGGGAGAAAATGCTTGTGATGTCGTATAAATAAATAAACGATCGGATGAAATTTTCTTTTATAGTATAAAAACGAACGCACAATTAGGCGGACCGCAACGCTATTAATCACAATATTTTTTTATGGTAAACTAACAAACATTACTTTATGGACACTAAGTTCCGGCACAAATTAGAGAAAAAGGTCATAGTTGCAACCCGCCTACGTGCGCGTTAGTTTATACAAAATGTACAGGGTGATTTCCTAGTGAGGGTACATATTGAAGGTCATGGTAGCTGATGGTTATATACGACCAGTAAAAATATTATTACCAAAGAATATGGCTTAATGCCTTAGTAATCGCAACTTAAAAATATCTAAAATTCTTGCAAAATGATGGTTTTTCGACAGCTGATGGGTGTGGCGGAGGTGTGGGGTGCGCGAGATCACTAGAGGTCATTAGTCAACTCTCTTTAAGCCGAAATTGCTTATGTTTGAGGTAGTTTTGTCGAATTTAGATTTAAAAAAAAAAAAATTTTGTAATTTTACTTATTTTTTGTAATATTCCGTATTAGAACAGAGTACTCATCACCCTCCTGCAATATGTACCCTGTCTAACAAATCACCCTGTATAAGAGGCGGGTCGAGGCGTTGTGTTGCGGCCAGGTTAAGTCAACGCGCACCTTTTCTCACATTTGTTGTGCGTAAAATATCATATATCGATTAATTACTTATTTAAAGATCAAAAAACAATAATATAATTGGGATACAGGTAAACGAAACTCCGATGTCAAACATGTCGCACGCTGAAGCGGTCGCGTTTCTGCGAGCGTGCGGAGCCGACGTGCGACTGCGACTGTACCGCGACCACGCTGCGACTCCGCTCTCACCGATGTCGCCCAAAGAGGACCATCCCACCGACTCCGATACACCTATGAACAGGCCCAAACCACCACTCAGGTATGTTGTAGCTTATGGGGAATATTATCGGGTATTGAGAATTCATTGTCAAATAAGTCGCACGCGGAGGTTGCGACTTACGCTGCGACTCCGCTCTCATCGATGTCGCCCAAAGAAGACCATTATATTACCGATACATTGAGTAAGCTCTATGTTAAGAAACCTTGTCCTGTCCTACAGTCTTTACCTCTATTGCAATAAATACATTTTGAATACCCACCGAAGCATTTGGCATCCACTATAGCTCATCATTGTAGGTTGCAAGTGTTTATGACTGATGCTGCAACGGTTCACATCCGGAGAGGTTATGTCTCATCATAACCGTAAACTTATCTACAGAGTCTTAATCTATCTATTTTATTAATAACTCTCTTCAAACATTAAAACAACCACATTAACTTCCAAAAATCCTTTCACTGAATTTCAAAGTTAAACAGAGATGTAGTGTATTTGTATTAAAGTTATTCTCGTCCGAGAGTTATACAAAGTACACAACAAACGTTGAAAGTTCGCACATAACATGCCACGTACACCTTTCGTACATTAGACAAACAACTAGAAACACCAATTAGCATAGAGCTGAAACTTTGATGTTGGATAGAAGCAGGACCCGATTTAGAGAAAATTGGATCTTAGTATAAAGAAGCTTTTACTAGGCAAAAATAATCTGGTTGAACTGTAATAAAGAAAGAAGAAAGAAAGAAATTAATTTTATTAAACACACATACTTAAAACACAAGATAAATAACAAAATATAATTAACATAGATTGTGTGTCCAAATTACCAGCCAATTACCAGCAATGGGTTGGTACAGTACAGTACAGTACAGTACAGTGTGTCCAAAAGGAATCTGCCTCAGCATATTGCTGCGATTAATACGACGATGTATTTGACGTATTATAAACTGCAATAGCTATTGCTATAGATATGGAAATTGATACTGCAAAATATCTTGAAAGTCTCGCTGGGGTTCTTTTTCTACGACATAATATACCTCGATTTCTGCTAGTCCACCATCTCGGTGAGGGAGAGCTCTTCCCTCCCCGACCGACCCCGTCGCCGCCAACGTCGAGCGGGGTCCGGCCTCGGGAGGTATCCCGGGATCTGGCCCCCTAAGAGTACCGGGTTCTCCAACATCGGACCCGAGGGGTGCTGCGCTAGGCTTCAGCGCGCAACTTTTGTACCATCTACCGGGGGATGGTAAGCCGCGCTCCCCGACCCAGGCTAGTCCTGACCCGGCCTGAGCCGAGGGAGACCTTTCATCACGCGGCCCCATCTAGGCGGGCTTTTGGTCCGCCTACCGAGTGAGCCGGCGGTCGTTTCACCGACGGCTGCCGGTTCGACGCCCGGGGGTGACGGGGCGATACGTGAGCGACAATCGCGAAAGCGTCCTGTCACCCCTACCAGATCGGACGTCGAGCGCGAGTGGCGGGAGGTTTTAGTGCGGTTCAACCCCCACATACCCCACTCGTGGCGCGAGTGGAAGTTCGGCGATTTCCTCCCGTGACAAAAAAAAAACGACATAATATACTATTTTTGTTGTTTGTCAGCACACTGTTAAAAGATAACAACAAACAGCACTCGAATGAACTATTTGCACAATGTACTTCTCTGGCGCAAAGAATGAGAAACATTTGCTCTCCGAATCTGTTAAATGACTGAATGGGATCCTGGAGACGAGTAAATAAAGTTCTGAACGTACGGTACCTCAATTATTAGGCTTCTTAATTATTATGTTACCTTTTATGTATGAATATTCTACACTCGCTGTTAAACTTTTAATTAATTGGTTATTTTTCTCGTGCGTGTATCGAAGATATTAAATTTGGTTCTTGTTTATGTTCGCCGTTGGATATCGGAATCGTTAATTAATTTCTTTGTTTTATGTCTTTATTGCGTTTTTCCATATTTATTTGACTGCAAGAAAAATAATGAACTTTATAATTTATTTTTATTTATTCAATCAACCCTTTTGATCTAGATTCTAGAACCGTCTAGGACTTTTATACTAACCTTCTTGCCTCGCATAGTTGTCCAAATGTATGAAAAACTAATAAAAGTTCTGCCTCGAAGAAAGTCTATTCTAGTTAAACATGGGTTCAATTAAATTTTCTTTATTACGACTGTATTTAAAGTTTAGTAGCAAAATTAAATGACAGAATTGATTACGAGTACGTCGAGAAGGAAGAAGTTTAAAAAATTCAGTTATTTGTGATTTATTTCTGTAATCATGAAAGGTTTTTTCTGCAAGATAGTTTATAACTTTCATCTTGTACTAATATTTCGAGAAATTGTTTTAAAAATGGAATTCATAAAAATATCACTCATTCCAGGGCCGAAGCAGTGACAATGCTCTGTGACCTCGCTGCCCGAAGGTTGACCCCCGATGCGGCAGACGGTTCGCGGTCTCCTTGTCTCTCGCCAAGGAAGTTTAGGAAACTCACTAAGGACAACAACCATTACGAACAACCAATAACCACAGGTAATAATAAAAATAACTAAAGTATTCCGGCTAAGTGCTTTTTGTTAGGTAGGTATTCAAATAAACTTAAAGGCAATTTTAATTTTACTGGAGTATGAAGCTTTTGAATAGGTAGGTTATACTTGAGTGTTAATTGAACTCACTGAACACCGAAAACGTAGGTAGGTCTGGTATACTTGAAGAGGGATGAAAATTACTAAAAAAAACTTGAGAGGTGTCATGGGACACCCGAATAGAACGAAGTTCCTTTTGATTAAAAGATATCTTAAAAAAAATATTTCCTTTCGTAACGCTCGATAAGGAACGTGTTTTAAAAGATTTTGATCACAGCGCCATCTAGCGATAATCATCTAAAACAAAATAAGGAACGTGTTTTAAAAGATTTTGATCTAGCGATAATCATCTAAAACAAAAAAAGTGTCGTGACAACTTTTCGTAAGAATTTTTTCCGTCTAGCCATTTCACAACGCGCGATAAGGAACTTCGTTCCGAAAATCGACGCCACTACACCGAAGATCGATTTGGCGAGTAGGTATTTAAAAATATAAAAAATTAAGTTAAGATAACATTATATACCTAAATAAAATACACTTGGTACTATAACAGAAACAAAACCAGTCATCATTCTTAATATGACTGAGGGTGAACTATCAATTTCTGCAAACCTAACTATTCAATACCTACGAGAAACAAGTTCTACATAAAAGGTGCAATAACCTTTTCACCGTTTCTTTGAAAAGCAATCGAACTAACCACTCATCATTAACTCGTTTAGTGATGTACAACATATCGATAAAAAATACGATTTTTAATTACGTAACAATCAAATCGATTCTTCATAGTACCGTTGTTGACGGCAAAAAGTTGCAATGATCAAACGAACGTAATTATCTCGGAGAGAGTTCATTAGCTAATCCGAATTAATAATGCAAACATGTTCATGCAGCGTATTCGGAGTTTGTTTTGCGTAATGGAACCAATACACACAATAGTATATTCAAGATATGCTATGGAAATTATAATTTTTAAAAATGATGTTTTTTTTAAATTCAAACTGTAATATTAAGTTCGTTTTAGAACGTTAGTGTACCATAACGTAAAACATATTTGATAAAATAAAATAAACAAAATCTAAATAATTCAACCGTGCTAAATAACTACAATTTTAGAGGGGGCGGCGCGACGGGAAAGAGTGCCTTGGGCGTAACGCGTCGCGCCGTCCCTCATAACCCCGTGCTGGGTTCTGGCCTCAGCTGGGGTTCGGACGCTGAGTGTGAGCGGTTAGAGGTTTCAGTGCAGTTCAACTCCCACAAACCGGTGATTTCCTCTAACTAAAAAAAAAAACTACAGTTTTAATTAATAAAATTTAAAACTTTATTTTTTTGGTTCCATACAGCATTTTCAGGTTCATTAAAATACAAAGTTAATTAGAATTGGATAATGATATCACCGTATATCAGTTTACTGCAAATGCATACGGAAATCCGACACGATCCATACACTATAACTTTGTTCTCGGAAATAGAATCGATAACTACAGTCGATTAACTTCAAACTGTTGTTAAATGGTCGTGTCTAAAATTAGAATGGAATTAGTTGAAATTGAAAAGCGTTTAATTTAATTAAAAGGAGAAAGAACTGAACTGAACTTTACATTGTTTTTTGAAAATAAATTTTAAATAGTGAAACAGTTTGTATTTTTATTCGACGTTAGGAACGTCATTCATCTATACCAATATTATAAAACTGATGAAGAGTTTGTTTGTTTGTTTGTTTGAACGCATTAATCTCAGGAACCCTTGGTCCGATTTGAAATAATTCTTCCTATGTTGGATAGTCCACATATCAAGACGCATACGTAGTAG
Source organism: Trilocha varians (assembly GCA_030269945.2). Lineage (NCBI taxonomy): Eukaryota > Metazoa > Arthropoda > Insecta > Lepidoptera > Bombycidae > Trilocha > Trilocha varians. Next base: position 4,722,725 of record AP028264.1, on the reverse strand, counting down.
CGCTGAAGAGCTAGTGTTAGATAAATAATCGTTGACAGTTGTCACATAGGTACTTAGAAAATTGCGTAAACAGTGTTTAATATAAAAAAAACTGAAACATAATATTTAAATATTAAGATTTTCTACCACATCTGAGGCACACGAAACTTACAATGTAAGGTATATCTAAAACTAACGACACAACACACACACTAAGCGTCGTAGTGTTCCACGCAGATCCAAGCGCCGTAAAGGTAGAGCCACAGAGTACGGAATGCACAGTAAGCACGGCTCAGGAGGCGCGGCCTCACACAATGACCGCGCTCGCTCCACACACTAGTAGAAAGCAAAAGTTATGCCTGACAGGTGAGCTGTCGGCACTTATCGGCATCGCTTCACAATCCCAAACAGTTATTTGACCTGTCGGATTCGAACGGAACATTTTTGGCCACAGTTTGGTAGTACTCCACAGAAGTCAAGCTATACTTTTAGAAACAATTAACTAGATACTAGAGTAGTAAAAAGAGCTATTAACCATATTCTACACTTTGAGCGATTTGTAGAAATTGAGATGACAGGGTGATGCAATTTTTTTGTGGCGAATATTATAACGAAACATACTTTCTAGCTTAGAATGAAAACGATGTACAAATCTGTCTATCAGTGCTCTTTGCACGTGCAACCAGTTACTATAATAAAATGTCGGTGAAAGGTCAAGGCTGTTTGCGTCTTTTAATTTGACTTCTGTGGTGTAGTTATTCTGTGGTAAAGCTTTGATCGTGTCGATGTTTTGTTTTTATCCTGCAACTATGCACGCTTGCGTCATACAAGCTAATGTCATACACTGGTCTTCGATTTTTATACTCTACTTCACAATATACTTTTTGAACAACCTTTTGTAGATCAATGTTTACCCCAACTTGTCACTTATGGACGACAAATCTTTCACTATTTTATTTAATGCAGCTTTGATGAAAATAATTTTGATGTTTCACTTATTATTTCTACAACGCAAGCTGTAGTTGTTTAAACTATTTATTTCTTACTATTTACTTGTCACAATTACAAATTGCTAATACAACATTTAATACATACTTTTATATCTTTGGAATTTATCCAACGACACCTTAATTTCATAATATTCATAGATTTAGAAAGCAATTGTTTTTTAAAATCTTCGTATAATCTTGTCCTTTCTTACCCATAACATGAAATCCTTTTCTTTGTATTTGTCGAACCGTGTTTTATTTTTGGAAATCTAAAATTAATCACAAAAGTATTTATATTTAAATCAGTCCTTACAATTTCAGTACCTCCACACGGCTACGAGCTAAATAATTTGGACAACGATACATTAGACGCGCCGAATTTGTACCAGGAGAGCATAAACTCGCAGCGGTATAGCGAAATGCCGGCTGAATCTCTCGAACCAGTGTCGATGCCGGCGCTCACTGAAGAACGGTTCCAGCACACCAACCCCGCCTACCAAAGCGCTGTGTTACACACAGACTCGGCCACCAGCGAAGTACTTAAAGACGAAGGTTAGTAAAACAAAACTGTAAATATGCCGAATTTGTACCAGGAGAGCATATCAATGCAACACACCAATCTTGCCTAACAATGCTGTGTTACATACACACAAGTACGACTACTAACGAAGTACTCGAAGACAATGGTAGATAATAAAACTAGATGCTTCAAATTTGTACCAGGAAAACATAAACTCGCGGTGGTATAACGTTTCCAGCACACCAAGCTCGCGCCAATTACACAGAGATACAACTGCAAAATAAGTATTTAAAGGCAATAGAAGGTTGCGTCTTCCAGAGGTTAAAGAAAAATAGATCAACGATATATTAGAAAGAGAAGCGATCATCTTTATCACATAATACCTTCTTATGACTTACTTTCTAAAACTATGCAACCTAAGAATTTTTATCATTTAACAGGATAAACCTAAATCAGCTATAATTTTCAATGACATTTCAGGAAAAGGACTGCACAAGTGGAAAGGTGTGGCGCTTTCACCTGACAATGAGAGGAAAGCGAAAGAACCGGTTCAGAGTCAACGGAAACCACCGACAATCATCGACGCCGCCCAGAAGGAGAACGTAAAGCCCGATGCCAGCGATGACGTCACAAACACAGAACCAACTGTAAGTTAAGAATCTTTTCATGTTAATGTTATTCCAAATTTGGTTTGACTTCTTTCTGAAAGCTTTTCCTAATAAAGGTTGCCCTTGATGTGTTGCGGTAGTAATAGGTTAGTAGGTATTTTCTGACATTGCAGAGGTTCATGAGCGACGGTAACCACTTACTATCAGGTGGGCCGTTGGCTCGTCTGCCTACATGGCAATAAAAAAAAAAAAGCTTCATCCACCTATCGCGGTGCATATATAGCATATAATCAGACCATCTTTTTTTAGACTTTCCTCTTCTTTAACATCTATCATTACATCTTTAACATTACTTTAAACTCAGCTGTTTTTATTTCTTTACATTTCAGATAGTGACAGTGGAACTAAATCGCGGTTGGAACAGTCGTCTCGGGTTCAGTGTACAGAGCCACCCCGAGTCCGGTCAGAGCTACATCTCGGCTGTGTACAACGACAGCGTGGCGGCCCGAGACGGACGCCTGCAGAGGGGCGACGTTATATTACAGGTTGGTTGAACCTTATGTCGTGGGGATAAGGGTTATAATGCTTTGAAGGTGTATGAAGAGAGAGAAGACGTTATATTACCGGTTTGTTGAACCTTATGTAGTGCGGATAAGGCTTATAATGCTGTGAAGATGTGTGAAGAGAGAGACGACGTTATATTACAGGTTGGTTTTGTTGAACTTTATGTAGTGGGGATAAGGGTTATAATGCTTTGAAGGTGTGTGAAGACAGAGAAGACGTTATATTACAGGTTTTTTGAACCTTATGTAGTAGGGATAAGGGTTATAATGGTTTAGAGATGTGTGATCTGAGCGTCGATGTTATAGGTATTCGGTTCTGTTGAACTTTATGTATTGGGCATAAGGTTTATAATGCTTCGTAAATATGTGAAGTTCGCTAAATTAGTTGCTTTGTTTTTTAAGCCTTAAATGGAAAATGTTGTTTTTAAACAACATAAGTACTAAACATCACAGATAAAATTTACCTTCTTTTAATTTTGTACTTTAAAAAAAAAGTAAAGTAAATTCATGTCTACATTTTTTTACTCATTTTTCCTAGACATCTATTACATATTATATGACACATGTCTATTACACAAATATATTTATTTAAAACGTGAATCAATAATCGTCCATTTAAGGGTTAATACTGTTTTTGAAAGGTTTCTCTATTGTGTCATCAAATTGTTAAAATTTTTCATACATTAAATTTTTCTTTTTATTTTTTCAGGTAAACGATGAAAACGTAACATCAATGAAAACTCCGGAAGTGATTGATTTGCTGCGAATTCTACGCGGTTCGATCTGTATCACAGTACTGCGACCACCCAATCCATGATATACAAGTTTTTGCTGTCTATAAATTAAAATCTTATTTTTCTTACTTGCCTAAATAAATAGATAAAGTGACAGTTAAATTATTAAACTAAATTTAAATAATCAAAGATTTTGAATTATTGATGTACAACAAAATGGACAGGTAAGAAAAAGTACGCTTTATATTTTGTTCTGAGAACAAAAAAAAATAATATGAGAACTACACTGACAGTTCCTAAACGAATAAAATTAAATACTATATTATATAATAGAATAAGGGTGGATACGCATGTATTAATATAATCTAACGGAATTGATCTCTACTTAGGAGTCTCTAAATATTACTTCAATGCAAAATCGACTTTTTCAATCGATATTTAAAATTGATTTTTAACTGAACAAAAACTCTCGAAACCACATTTAAACTCAAAGCTATAAGAAAGAGGTGCAGAAGAAAAATGTACAGTTTAAACTGATCATGTATAAAATATTGTATAAGACAAAGCAATGTTGAAAAACTTTTAGAAGAATCATAAAATATAAAAAAAAATATATATTAAAATTATTAAAATTGTGAGCATCATTTTCTCTTATCAAAACAATATACTCCATATTACAAATATGTACAGGGTGGATCTTTTTACCAGCTGAAGTTGGGTCAATGACCTATTGAAATACAACTTAGAACCACTGCTATTTTTTTGTAATTAAATTTGCTATGGAAATATTTAACTATTTTTTCAGTATTAATGCGGCCTTTATATGGTATTGAAAAAAGTTTATCCGATTCGAACAAGAACAGTGGGTATTGTATTTCGATAGGTCATTCACCCCACTTCAGCTGGTAAAGTTACAGATCCATCCTGTATACACGGTGAAAGTAAAAAGTTAACTTTTTTCTGACGTTGTATGTAAAACGTATGACTATCGTTGTGGACTTCCATACTATGATGAAAAATTTTTTTTTATCCAATTCCTAAAATAAAAGTGGTTCTTAGTTTTATTTCAACAGGTCATTCACCCCACGTCAGATTGTCCAAAGTTACAGATCCACCCTATATTTATCACCCTACGTATCATGTTTGTACTATCAACCTGTACAGATTTTCCGATGTTATATGACATGTATAATATATGTATCAATATTATATTTATCATTCCAGGATGTTTCATGTACATAGTGTAAATAAAAGACAATGCGCTTTAGATCTTTTAGTAAACACTATAGTTAAATTAGAAAATTTAGTGTTTGCAATGTATAAAATCTGGAGGACGGCACACACTATAGTCACAAATTGATGTTTTGTTATATTTTACTATAAATGCGGCTTCAAGGTGTTACACTTATTCGGACCGCGCCGCAACACATAGGTACTGCCGCAGTTTCTAAATGTGTGTTTGTTCAAATGCACTAAAAGGGGTCGACACAGATAATATATAGCGGCCTCATCTAAATATGCGCTTACTTTTGGTGTGCAAGGTCTTCAAATACACTATACTAAATAATAAATTGAATAAATCAAAGCAAATAAAATCAATATTTTTTTATGATTTTTGCAGGTCCTAGACAAATACACTTAGGTAATGCTTAAATTAACTTCAACAGAATACAATAAAGGTTACCGTAGTTTAGAACGCATTCAATTTCAGTATAAAACGTGTGGCGGCCATTTTATTACTCGTGGTTTGATTAGACAAAATGGCGGACATACAATTTGACAGATAATAAAAATGGCGGTAATCTGCGTTAACTTTTATAGTATTTCACAAAAAAAATCCAATGGTATATTTTTAACAGAAAAGATTTAGTATATATTTAAATAAGAAAATTATGTTTCTAAAACACTTAGACCGGCCTGGAATCCAAAACACTTCGGAATTGAAAACGAATCGAATTGTACAAAAATATATTATAAATTTAAGAGAATATCTATTTACTGGCTTCTATGTACATTATTTACAAAGCTATCATTGTAGGCACTGATTTATGAATTCTAGTCAAATTTATGTAAATTTAAATACACGTTTAGTCTTTGAAATTTAACATTTTAGTCGTAATTTATAAATAACTGGAGTTTCTCTAAAAGTTATTTGTTATCAATTCAAAGATTTTAACGTCAAATCTATTTTATGAAAAAATATAGTTAATAAGGTGTAAAATGAAAATATAATATTATGATTATAATCTGAATGAATCGAACAACCGATATTCTAAAAACATTGTGATGGTATTGTGTTAGTTTAAAACTGTGTAAAATATGTTATAGGATAGGTTAATAAGTGTTGCCAACTTATTATAATCTACCCTAAAAATAGAAAATAAGACTTCAGAAAAAAATAAAAAATACATTGGCAACACTGTTTTTTTTGGGTAAATTACATTAAAATGGCAACACTGGATAATAGAATCGTGTCTCTTGCCCTGAATAGATGTAAGAATTATGAGAAATATTAGTGTTAGACAAATTCACACTACACAGTAGCTAAAATTCAGAGGCATAAAAGAATGGTTCTAAGTCATTCTTTTTAATAATCTAAAATAAGTTTTCATTTCATTTTCTAGACGCAATTTTCATCTGAGATAAAATCGTAACTATTATTTTGACTTTAAAGAAACATGGTTCACTTATAATTAAATAATCTATGGCACTAGACACAGGCATAAAACATATTGTAGCTTTGAAGAACTAAAGAAAGAAAATTAATAAATAAGCATCGCACTCATAGAGTAAAATTACACATGAATTTCGCTAAAAGTAGAAAAAATCGCTAGCGACACGAAACTATTAAAATAAAACATTTTTGAAATAAGTAGTTTAAAATAAAAGCCCAAATTTTGTCCACTTAAATCATTTTAATTTCTTATAGAGTATATTTTTTTGTGTTAATATAACTTAAAGTATTTTCCTAGAGGCTCATTTTTCGACATTGTTCAATCGAAATCCTACTCTATAGAATCTCTAAATTCGATCTTATGATTACGACGATTACTATTATATGATTACGAACAAAAAGAAAATTAAAAAAAAATCTCAATCACAATATTGATTTATTGCTCAAAGAATATTTAGTTTTTTTCGAATAATTACAGAAAGTCTTCAACTGTTTTTAAGTATTAGTACGTATGTGTGTAAATGTCATGCGTTGAAGAGCAAAAGGAAGTAAAGTTGGATTAAGTTATAATTCAATTGAAAAAAAAATAGACCAGTATTCATAGATTGATTTCGATTTCGAGATTTAAATACTTTCAACTCCAGTATCATAAGATAATCAAGGTTAGACCTATAAGTTGTGAACTATGAATAGTTTTAATTTTGAATAGTATCTTGAACAGTACATAAAGTTCGTAACATTTGGAAATTGATCTATTAGTACTGGTAATAGAGAAGGTTATTGAATGAACCTTCAGTTTGCTAAGAAATCGTATAAGGCCTAGGTTCTGTTATAAGAACACTATTTATGAGTGAGTTCATTCTCAATAAAACATCAACTGTATGATATTATGTAATATGTATGTTTGTTTCTTCGGGCCATATTCAATGTATTTTAATCATGTAAAGGAAACATGAAATGTTAAAGAGATGTATAATATGATTAAAATTAAATGAATAAAATGATAATAATAGAGCTGAGTATTATTTAATCCTAGGTTACATCTTAGTAACATAACCTCTTTACTAATCCATTATTCTGCAATATAGCACTTAACCACAAAAAATAAAATAGAAATGAAAAAAAAAAACTTTTCTTATAAATCAGTATATTAACAATGTGCTTCTTGTCTGTGCTTCAAATTCACAAGATGTCAAATCGTGTTTGGCATTTACTTATTTTACTTACTATTTTTCATCAAACAATATCTTAACAGTTATTTAAAGGTCAGGCTTTAAAATACCAGTCAAAAAAAGCAGTGAAAATAAATGATGTGATAAAAAAGTATTTTAGCAGAATGTGTATAATTAAATGTCACTGGCCACAATATTATTAAAATCTTACTATTAATTTATCTAAGGATATCAAATAGAAAAAAAACAGAAGAACAACTAAAGTCCACTCGCCCCGCGAGTGGGGTATGTGGGGGTTGAACCGCACTAAAACCTCCCGCCGCCCTACGAGGCTGGTAGGTGTGACAGGACGCGTTCGCGATTGTCGCTCACGTATCGCCCCGTCACCCCCCCCCCCACAATTAAACACTTAGGCATTAAACAAAAAAGTGCATAAACAGTGAAATCAATCCCGTAACATCACAGTCGAATGGATCCCGCATCGATGATAAACGACGACCCGTGACCGGTGCGATATATCGTATATTCATAACTGTATTCTATAGAAATTATGTTGTGAAGTACAGAACTTATATTAGCTATCCCGTGCATATTCATTTACTTCAAGAAAAGAGGCTATTATAAATCTCTGAAACTCCCATATACCTACGTTTTTTTTTTTTTTTTTTTACTGCCATGCAGGCAGACGAGCCAACGGGCCACCTGATCGTAAGTGGTTACCGTCGCTCATGAACCTCTGCAATGTCAGGGGACATTGAGGGGTCGCTTCCTACGATCTAACTTTAAGGACTCTCCTCAAGCCTCGTTTGAAGAAGGACAAGTCATAGCGCTCTGGGAATACCGGAGAGGGGAGCTCATTCCATAGCCGGATGGTGCGTGGCAAAAAAGTGTTCCTGAAACGGACCGTGGATGACCGCGGTGGTTCCATATAATAAGGATGAACTCCACCTCGACGCCAGGTGGTACAGTAATAGAAGGGAGATGTTGGAATCATCTCAAATAATTCCTCAGAGCACTCCCCGTGGAACAACCGGTATAGGATGCAAAGAGACCCGAAGTCTCTTCGCATCAAAAAAGAGATTATGCAAAACAAACAAACAGAGAGACGACATTTTTGAACCTGTTATTTGATTCACAGTCAATATTACATACATTTAGTAAAACAATTCGATTCTATGACCAATACCTAATGTATTTAGTCAACGTTTTTTTAGTTCGTACCTAAGTAAACTAAGTCGTGGTGGCCGAGTGTCGAAGCGCTTCCTTCCGAACGGGAGATCACGGGTTCAAAACCGGCCCGCTTGTACCTCTAAATCTAAATGTGAAAAATATTTTTTTTGCAATTTTTCACAACACTACTGGCTAAAAACGGTGAAGGAAAACATCGTGAGGAAACCTGCATGTCGGAAAAGGATTCTAAAAATCCTTTGAAGATATGTGAAGTCCCCAATCCGCACTGGGCTAGCGTGGTGGACTATACCTACCTAAAGTAATGGATTGGTACAGTACAGTACCTAAGTAAACGAGCCTGACAATTTAGATTTTACTACCTTTACTTTAAAACTGTAAGTAGTAGTAAGTACCATAATATAATCATAAAACTTAAAATAACAGAATTATATTATTATGGAAAACAGTTTATTTTAAACGGTAGCGGAATTTATGTGTGTTAACGACTTCTTAACCATCTCTAAAATACGCGTAATGACTATCGAGGCCATAAAATATGTGAACTAAACAGAATTAAGTTCACAAGCTTTTCGGTAGCACAGTAAGTTCTCGACTAACGCTTAGTATAGCATAATAATAATATCTACCTATGTGTATTGTGTGTATTTAGAAAAAACTTGAGAGGTGTCAAGGGACACCCGGATGGAACGAAGTTCCTTTCGATTAATTAGTGAAGGAATTGTAATAAAATTTTATTTAGGAACTTCGTTCCAAAAACAATTTAAAATAAGATTAGGATAAATACAGGGTGGATATTTTGTAACTTTGGACAATCTGACGTAGGGTGAATGACCTGTCGAAATACAACTTAGCACCATTTTTATTTTTTGGTTCGGTTAAACTTTTTTTTCTGACATTTTATGGAAAACGTACGAATATCGCTGCGGACTTTCATACTATGATGATATTTTTTTTTTATCCAATTCCTAAAATAAAAGTGGTTCTAAGTTTTATTTCGACAGGTCATTCACCCCACGTCAGATTGTCCAAAGTTACAGATCCACCCTGTATGTATGATTTGTTTGTTGTCCTTAGCGACGACACAAAACATTATTTACAAAATACACTCAAAATACATACATACTAGGGATGTAACAAATATTCGGATACATTTTAAAGGTCTCTACCAACCCTTTTAAAATGAGCAAAAACTCGTCGGATCTACGACCTTCCGTTTGATGTATTCCGTTGGATGTTCGTGTATGTTTCTAATAAACTAAGAGCTACCTAAGTTGATAGATCATTATTAACTAAAGATAATTTAACTTTACTTCTGATGAAGTTTATATTCTTGAAATTTGCCTTCGATTAGGATAAACGGACTTAGTAATTGTTCGCTCCATCAATATTGATGCTTAGGTGCAGGGTGTAAAGGATAAACTTGGAAAAAGCAAAATGTCCACGACAAAACGGTAGTCAATTTCTTTAAACACTCGCGGTTATCTACATCACTTACACTATTACTGAACGGGTTCTTACCACGATTATTTTTAATTGAGAGGTCTCGATATTTCAGCACTGTTTCATGCGCCATGATCACGGGAAGACTGAAGAACTGTGGGTAGGTCATTTAAGAGCAAACAAATCTGAACAGTTCAGTTCTGATCGCTTCAAACAGTGCTGAAATATCGGGACCTCTCAATTAAAAATAATCGTGGTAAGAACCCGTTCAGTAATAGTGTAAGTGATGAAAACAGTAGTCCATAAAGCTACTCCTAAAACTTTAGTTTCTAAGCATAACTGACCGTTACAGTTTGTCAAACGTATAATTTGTGAGTAACGCTACGTAGGTACCTTGTACCCGTCTTGCGCCGTGGCATATGGTTGGTCACGGTCGCCGGCGCCGCGACCAACGACCAGCTTGACACGCTCTGGTGGACTTCGCGTAAAAACACTCGCTCTATAAGGTGATAGTAATTCACTGATATGAGTAGATGAACTTGCAAATGTAAAAGATGTAACAACTTGGCTCATTTTATGGCGTTAGGAGTTGAAGACCTTAAGAATCTTGAGTGGCGTGAGGGTATCCAATTCTGGGGTACTTTTCCGATCCCGGGATTTCGAGATTGAGAACGGACAATCTCGGGATCTCTTAACGGGAACTTTGACGTACAAAATATGATTGAGGAAAAGCACATGTTCAACGGGTTTTTTGACAACTAAATAGACATCTCTAACCTCTAAGATTCAAAATTTACAGTACAGTACATAGTAAAGGTCCATGAGCAATGTGAACCGATTGCGATCAGGTGGGTTGCTAAGCCTTTTGTCGACAATAGCAATAGAAAATTATCAATACCAATAAAATCGCTTCAATTTGCTTTAAAACTCAGAAAATTCTCTAATAATTCCACCCAATAATTCCTTCCACCGAATCAACAAAGTCAACGTAACAAGCGAAATGTAACACCATGGCATCAAACAAGCAGGGATGCGTCCACAACAGTCGTTTTAGTCGCAACCTCACAGTCGTGTGCAGTCGCGAGTCGTGACACCGCGCACCTGACGCGACCGGGAACCGTGCTACGGAAGTGCAGTGAATCACCGGCCTTATACTGTTCGATATTTCAATTGGAAAGCCATCTTTTTTTATTGCCGGCCAGTAAAGAGGTTTGTTGTTTTTATTTAATATTGCTAATAGAATTGTTTTGTTTTTAATTCTTTAAAGTGAAATGGAAAATGCTATGAAAATTTTCCGATATGGTGGAAACCACACACATCTATATTATTTTTTAGTTTTTTTTGCTTTTGTTTTAGGTCGTTATTAAAGAATTGTCTTTTAGATAGTTAACTAGGCAATATTTAGTCAAAAATAAATATATTTTATAGCATAAATGATTCCTATCATGTGTTTGGAAAAATGTAGTTAAACATATATTTTAATGTATTGGTGTCGTGTAGTATATCATGTAATTTATTATGTCAGCATTATTTCCAATTATCAAACAATATTCAGCAATAAATTCTTACAAGTTAACGAAAATAAATATTAGGGAAAAGAGTTAAACAAACTAAACACTGAAAACTTTATGTACCTAATGAAACTTTCAAATATTTGTTATCAACGCATAGTTACGATTAAGTTTCTAGTTTACCTAATAAACATCTAGAAACTTAAATTATTAATTATAATAATGTTTAAATTGCATTCCGACTATTGGTCCGTTTCCACATTGGGTCGCCAACTTCCAACTTTGATATTAGTCAGTCGTCACCGTCATTTGTTTTGTATGTGAGTTGGACGTTGGCAATAACGTATTCAATACATTATTTACTACACATTGTAATGTCATGTAGACAACAGTAATCTTTTTTCGATTAATACACTGGCTATTTCTGTAACTCCTTATGAAATTGAAAATTGAAACACTATGTTTTAATATAAACAAAGGCGTTAAACTTCGCTGAGATGAATTGAATATATGGAATACTAGCTTTTGCCCGCGACTTCGTTCGCGTGGACTTCAGGTTCGTTCCGCCTAGATTATTTGCAAAAATTGTAGCCTATGTGTTATTCTGATGTATAAGCTATATTGTGGTAAAGTTTCATTCAAATCCATTCAGTAGTTTTTACGTGAAAGAGTAACAAACATCCATCCATACTATTCCATACATACAAACTTTCGCCTTTATAATATTATTATGATTATGATTGTGTTTAGTCGGCTGAAGGTAAGTGTAATCTTGGTGATATCTAAGTTCACGAGAGACCACTTAACATCAGCTGCAACATATGCTCGTTTACCTATATACAATAAAAAGTCCACAAAAACAGTTAACATCAACACTTAAAATGAGAAACCTTGTTTAACAGAGACCCTGTTAAACAGAGAACCTGGTGTAGGATGTAGGTAATTGAAATCACAATGAACATCATAAAAAATCCAGTGAAATCGTATGAAAACCGAATTTCACATTCGCTTATCTAAATTAAATTAATATAAATGAGAACAATACTTAAACGAAATACTTGGATAATTAATTAGAAAACGAAATAAATTAGTTTTAAGAAGACGCTCAAACTCTTAATGAGAGAAAATTTTGTTCACCAACCTTAAAAGGGCTGAGTGAAATATTTATCACGCTATTGCATGAAGTTTTAAAACGAGCTGTGCACAAAATTATTACGGTAAGTAGATCGTGACAGATCTGTCTATGGGTCAATAATTATTTAAAGTAACCGTCTGTGCTGAATGAAAACAAATGTTTTATCAATGTTTCTAGAATATTCTAGATGAACTTTCACAGAGTTGTTAGTTATTAGGTGATAGGTCGCTATGGTAGCAATTGGTTGGTTACGTAAGGGAGCGAGCGGCTTTACCCTGTAATATGGCATGAAAATTACAATTACATTACATGGAACTGAAAGATCGATGTTTTGGATTCATGATTTTAGAGTTTAGGTCCAGGTAACCCACAATTGACTGACTGAATGTTTGTTATTTTACATAGATTTGTCAGATGATAGAACTTCCTACCTGTACTGTACTGTACTGTAACAACCCATTACTGTCCACTGCTGAGCTCAGGTCTCCTCCGAAGAGGGGTTAGGCATAGTCCACCACGCTTGCCTAATACGGATTGGGGACTTCACATATCTTCAAAGGATTTTTAGAACCCTTTTCCGATATGCAGGTTTCCTCACGATGTTTTCCTTCGCCGTTTTTAGCTAGTGGTGTTGTGAAAAATTGCACATAAATCTTTTTCATATTAAGATTTAGAGCTACAAGCCGGCCGATTTTAAGCCCGCGATCTCCCGTACGGAAGGCAAGCGCTTCAACCACTCGGCCACCACGACTATTCCTTCCTTGCTACCTACTACAAAGTATTTTTGTAGCGATTTTTTTAATTTTGTTCTACTAACTTGACTTGTCGATGATTCAACTGTAGGTTTCGAAGAAAGTGCCAAGAAATCAAACAATCAGAACTTGAGATATAAAGCGTGGTAAAGAAAGCTCGAAATTCACAATACAAATCGATTGTTAATATTTTGTGGCAATATCGTAAATATAAGCATAAATGGAATGCTTTCGTTTTCTTTAAAATAATTAAATGAAATTTGACCGACACTGTGTATGTGAAATGTTCCCATCGTTATGTTACATTTATCTATCCATCTTAATTCAATGTTTCATCAAACACGTAACTATATAACAATAGCCAAAACGAGCGTGTCATTACACTTTTAATTCTATATTATTTATGTAATTTTTAATTTCGTTCTTGGGAATTTTGATTACGACACCGTGTTTTAAACTTGCTTTGTAATTGTAGTGTTAGCCAAAAGATCAAATCAAAATCATCTTGATTAAGGAGATTTATTGTCAAGTCTCTATTCGCTAAATAGTCTTCAGAATTTCCATGAAAATTTGGAAAATACATTTTAAATATTTTCATTATGAAATACATATCCCGAAGTTATTTTTTTGTACCAAAGCAAACACTTGACAAGACAATTGTAAGCCAATAATTGAAACCACATCTAGTATCTTCAGTTCCATAAACGTAAATGGTGAAGAAATAGTAAAAACAAAAGAAAAGTGATTTAAACTCAGACTAACAGTAAAACGGTTTTTAAATTGCGTAATGACAACGAAATCGAAATTACATCTACAAAAACTTTGAGGCGTAATTCAACATCATCTTACTATTGGAAATATTACTCAAAAAGAAATTTAGAACTAAATATTTTGTAATAGAGACTATTTATTAGCATTATTTTTGAGTTATAATAATCTCCGAGGCTGGAATAAGTTTTCACTGTCTCCTAAATGTAATAAAATGAATTTTATAAAAATGTTTTGATAAAAACATAAAGCTTTAAACACTAAAACAATTTTTAGATTACCATAACCATAGATAAAATACGGAGATAATGTTAAAAAAGCCTAAGTAAAAACAATTTTAAATACATATCATGAAACTACTGGCAATAGGTACTACTCTATCAGTACAATAAACACAAACTTGTTCCAGAGTTTATCATGCATGTAAGGAAAAACCGCTTTACCATTGCCTTATCGGAAGCAGGAAGGAATCTAGATAAAACTAGGGAGGCAATACTAGTTAATGTTAGTAAAAAAAATATTTGTATAATACCTAGAACTTACAAAATTACAGGTTTCCAATCGGGGCCAAACAGTTTTTAATTTAAAATTGCTTACATTCTTTCATGCAACGGGTTCTTACCACGATATTTAATTAATTGAGTTGTAAACTTATTCAGACACTCGCGGCTTTCTATAATACTTCCATGCATTTTTAACGGGTTCTTACCACGATATTTAATTAATTGAGTTGTCTCGATATTTCAACGTTGTTGCAAACGTCATGATCACGAGAAGACTGGATACTGCGGGTCGATTTACGAGCAAACAAATCTGTCTACCCTCTTTCTCGTTCGCTTTTGGGTCGCACCACTGGAACTCGAACTCACTTCTCGACACACCACACTCACTGTATCTACAAGACTCTCTGAGCTAAGTCTCTGACAGTCACTAAGGGTTCATGCTCAGAGAGTCTTGTAGATACAGTGAGTGTGGTGTGTCGAGAAGTGAGTTCGAGTTCCAGTGGTGCGACCCAAAAGCGAACGAGAAAGAGGGTAGACAGATTTGTTTGCTCGTAAATCGACCCGCAGTATCCAGTCTTCTCGTGATCATGACGTTTGCAACAACGTTGAAATATCGAGACAACTCAATTAATTAAATATCGTGGTAAGAACCCGTTAAAAATGCATGGAAGTAATTGAGTTGTCTCGATATTTCAACGTTTTTGGGTAGTTCAACTGGAACTCGAACTCACATCACGACACACCACACTCACTGTATCTACAAGACTCTCTGATGTGACTCTCTCGTGATGTGAGTTCGAGTTCCAGTGGTACTACCCAAAAGCGAACGAGAAAGACGGTAGACAGATTTGTTTGCTCTTAAATCGACCCGCAGTATCCAGTCTTCTCGTGATCATGACGTTTGCAACAACGTTGAAATATCGAGACAACTCAATTAATTAAATATCGTGGTAAGAACCCGTTGAAAATGCATGAAAGTATTATAGAAAACTGTGAGTGTTTGAATATGCTTACATTTTAATAGGATGAAATATTCAGAATGACGGGCGAATGCGAGTAGGTATTTACTCTTTTTTTTTTACTAATTTGTATATTTTTTTTCCATTAAACAGTTTAAGCTAAATACAAAATTTACTTTTGCGGAGAGACTGTTAAATTACCAATTAAAAGTAACCTACAGATACTATAATCGGTGTCCGAAAATTTAACTAAAATATTAATTTCCAATTTAGCAATCTGTATTTTTATTATTTAAAATTATACAAAGTGCACTCAACCTCAAATATTTAACAACAGTTTCAAAAGAGATTATCAGGGTCATGGCCAAAGCCGTTTCAATTTGTACCAGCAGAGAAACATTTTTGTATAAAACTAGTACAATTATTTACATACGTTAAATTTATAAGCGTGAAAAAGCGATTAGAATGTTATCTTGGGCAACTTCTTTAATTGACGATACGGCGGATACGGTATGTTCTTGTAATTTTTAAAGTACAATATCTAGTGTAACCTATGATGCAATTTAATTGTAGAACTAGCCATAACAGTAGCTACACCGTGTCAACCCTTTGATTTGAGATAAGATCAAAAATAAAATTGTCTAGTTCGCGCAAGGCATTCTTCTTCTCAGGTAGGTATAATGTAATTATCTCAGAATCGTTTTTGTTTATTTTCCATTGGAAAGCAGACTCCAAAATGGAGAGTGAAATAAAAAACTAAAATCGCAAATAGGAAAACAGATCATTTGGTATTTAGGTACTTTCTAAATAAAATATCACTGCAATGGAATGTAAGTCTTATTACCAATACTTAAAGATTATAAAATAGATTGAACACATAATATTGTAGACCGTAATATACCGGATATAGTAGGGTTGCTGGTTCGATTCCCGGGGTGCACGCTTCGACGCGTTCACGACACGCTGTGTGCACTCCAGTTCACCTGTTGGGAGACGAAGATTAAATAAATTAAATAATAATAACGCAAATATACTCAACGAATTCGTTAATGTATTAGTAATTTATTACTACTTCACCAGGTACAAACAGCGAAGGAAAACTTAATTCGGAAAACTGTATTGCAGAAGTAAATGCCCTTAAAAGATAATAGAAAATGAAGTCCTTAAATCATCGAACAAGTAGTTGAGTATGTCTGATTTCTCTATGACCTAAAGTCCTAAGCCCAGTAGAATGTAGTAATGGGATATAACAGTACAGTAGGTACAGCACTAATTCCATTTCGTAATTATCTAGTCAATTTTATAAAATTAACCATAAAAAAATCTGCTTTTGCCAAAAACAAAACTACAAACCGTTACAAATTCATTATTTCTCTATAATAATAATTTATCATTAATTGATAGCGCAGAATTGCGCTATAGGCAAACTCTAATATTTTAAATTTACATTAAATATTAATACGTTAATGATGTACAAATGTAAGAATATAATTGAATTATAACAAGTAAAGTAGACAACGAACCACAATCTTCATACGATATCGTTTGTGGTGAGTGCGGTTTAGACGCGAGTATTCATTACACATCACAATTATACTTTGTTTCTACATATTTTGGTTAACATATTATTATATTAAAATAGTTTGCTGAACCACCTGATCTTTCATGATCTTTCGAGAAGATTATAGAAATAGGCCGTTGGAAACCTGGCGCGCGCCGCCGTCCCTCATAACCCAATGCTGCGTTCTGGCCTCAGCCGGGATTCGGATGTTTTCAGAATAGGCATCCGTATCTTTAACATAATTGAAACGTATGTAAGAATTACAAGAACCTGCATATTGGAATTGGATCCAAATTCCTTCGAAGATATGTGAAGTCCCCATCCGCATTCGGGTCGCGTTATGGACTGTGCCTAATCCCTATACGAAGGAGACCTGAGCTCAGCAATGGGCAGTAACAATGTACTGAGCACTTACAGTATCTCAGTACCTACTTTTATATTACTAAGCATTCTAAGATCCAGATAGTAAAGTGTAAAAAGTTGTTCACCCGCTTTTTATCATTACCGGATCCAGTGTGTGATGCGTTTCCATTCACACACTCCTCTCGATAATAACAATTAATTACAGTCACAATTACGTTCACTTGTAACTCGGCTACTTAAAGCTCTCACTGGCAATTACACTGCAAGCGAAATATTAAGAATTTATACTTTTTATTTTATCTTCAATGCATTTATAACCTCTTCGGAGGAGACCTGAGCCCAGCAGTAGGCAATGATGGGTTGTTACAGTACATTACAGTTTTCAAATATGCAATACTAGTTAGCAAGATTTCATAGCTTCAAAAAATTGCTTTTAATTCTCATTTCTTTTCAAATTCTAACATTCATCATCGCCAGAAAGTTGACGAAATAACACACAGAATCAAGACATTATGTAAAAATAGAGAAAAACAAACTTCGTTACAAATAACGAGTTAACATAAATTGCTGCGAACACTTCTTTCACACTAATCATTAAAAAAACTAAAACTTGAGAATTACGTGTTAAAAATAAACGTTCGAACAGCACCCGTTATTATTTACAATCGAAAGTTTGACGAAAATTCATATTTAATAACAGGTTGTTGAGAAAGTGAACTGTTTCAAATAAGAGCATGAACGTAATTAGACAAAAACATATTTGATGATAGTCTTCATGCTGTCGGACTTGCCCTGCGTGATCGAAAGGTCTGTTATCACAGTGTTTATTACACAGATCATTTGTCTATAACGATAAGATAATTAGGGTAGGCATTTAAGAAAGGCACCGAATTTTGGGAACTATAGTAGGTACCCAGCTAAGATGGCGGTAAAACGTTTCCGATTTATGCTCTGACGTTGCAGTGCATCTCGTAAGTACAATAGTGATTTTAAATCGAAATAATAAATTTGTAGAATCCATCATATCCAAAACATTAAATTGGAATAATAATAATATAATAAAAGAGCTTTATTTCATCCAAACAAAAATACAGGTTATAAAAAATAAAAAAAATAAAAATAAAACTTAAAAATAATTTTGGATGGACCCCCTTCGGGTAAAAGCCTCCTCCAAGGAATTCCACTTATCTTTGTCTGTAGCGACGCTTCGCCAGTCTCGTCCTGCCACCGCTGCTATTTCGTCTGCCCACCTAGCGTGCGGGCGGCCTCTCGCTCTCTTGCCTTGCGGTCCGGACCACTCTACCGATCTCCGAGTCCATCTTTTATCGTTGTACCTGGCGAGGTGGCCTGCCCATTTCCACTTTCTTTGTAGGCAGAAGGTTAGTGCATCTGTGACTTTGGTTCTTTTACGAATATCTGCATTTCTTACCTTATCCTTTAGTTTTAAGCCCATGCTACTCCTTTCCATTCGTCTTTGTGTAGTCTGGATTTTGTTGCTAGTTTTGACGTCAAATATCCACGTTTGGCAGCCGTACGTTAGGCATGGAAGTATCGTCGTATCCATTACTACCTTCTTAATGGGCAGTGACATTTGCGATTTGAATATTTCTTTGTGGGACCAGTATTTATTCCAGGTGATTGCGACTCTCCGGTCCACTTCCTCGGAGTTCCTGTCTCTGTTAAAGGATATTTGTTTACCTAGATATATATACTTCTCCACAAATTCAAGCGGCGTGTCGTTGATCATAATTGGTGACGTGTGATGATTGGTCATAACTTTTGTTTTTTCTAGGTTCATTTCGAGCCCGACTTTTGAGCTTGCCAGGTGTAGTTCTTTTATCATGTCGTTTAGTTGTCGAGGGCTCTCTGAAAACAAGATTATGTCGTCGGCGAATCTAAGATGGTTTAGTAATTTTCCATTCATTATTATGCCTCGTTTGGACCATGGTAGATTCTTCATTATGTGTTGTAGCACGCCTATAAAGATTTTTGGGGACATGGGATCGCCTTGTCTGGTTCCTCTTCTTATGTTGATGGGTGCTCCAACCCTGTCAAGTTTTACTTTGCTTGTGCTATTATTATAGACGTTTTTCAGAATGTTGATGTATTTTTCTCTTATATTCAATTCCTTCAACGTTTCCCAAATGCTTTCGTGTGATATAGAGTCGAAAGCTTTTTTGTAGTCGATAAAAGCCAGATAAAGAGGTCTTTGGAACTCCAGATATTTCTCTATAACTTGATCGACAACTTGGATGTGATCCATTGTGCTGAAACCGCTCCTGAATCCGGCTTGTTCGATCGGCTGTTGTGCATCAATGTCGGAAGATACTCTTTCAAGCAGGCAGGAGGAGAATAACTTGTAGAGACACGGCATGAGGCTTATAGGGCGGTAGTTCCCTATGTCAGCTGGGTCGCCTTTTTTGTATAGTAGAATTATTTCTGATTGTCTCCATAGTTGTGGCACCTTTTCTTCTTCTAGTATTTTATTCCATAATATGGTGATTGGCGTTAATAGTAGACTCTTAGCAATTTTTATATGTTCGTTAGTTATGCCGTCTGGTCCAGGGCTTTTTTCCGACTTTAACATCATTATCTGCTTTAGCACTTCTGATGGTGTAAAGTGTTTGATTGGGGCGGTGTCTTTTTGATAATGCTCAACTTCACTTTGCATCGACGATTCCGGCTGACTATATAGTTTGGCATAGAAGTCTGTAGCTAAGTTTATAATCTCCTTGCGAGATTTGCATTTACTAGAGCCAGATTGTAGTGATGGTATCCATGTTTTTTCGCTATTTAATTCTTTGAAGGCTTTTTTTAGCAGATCTGGATTTTTCGATGTGTCTTCGTATTGTATTTGTTCTATATGAATCGTAGCATCTTTTTATTTCTTTATTTGTAAGTTTGTACAGATTTTTTAAATTTTCTTTGTCTTCTTTATTCAATTTTGTTTTGTTTTGTAATTTGCTTCTTTCTTTCATAAGATGTAGCGCCTTTTCAGAAAGAATTTTACTCTTTTTTGGTGCTTTAAGATTCTTTAAACTTTCTTTTATACTGTAGACGATTTTGTTGTAATATTCGTCTTCCGTGAGGTCATTATGCGTTGAGAGAAATTCAGGTATGTAATCATTGAGTTTTTTAAGGTATATTTCTTGCTCGTCTTCTGATAGTTTCTTTGTAGTGTTGCAGAAATGGCGTCTACTTTTTTTTGTTGTTTTCAGGTCGATTGTAACTCTTAATAATCTGTGATCCGATCCAAAAGCGAGGGATGTTATTACTTCATATTTGGAAATTACATGCGGGTTTCTAATCATTATGAAGTCGATTTCGTTTCTCATTCTTTTGTCAGGAGAAATCCAAGTCCAGCGATTTTTGGGTTTTTTCTTAAACATGGTATTGATAATTTTTAAATTATATTCCTGGGCGTACTGGATGAGTTTCTCTCCTCTGATACTCCTCTTACCATAGCCATGTTTGCCGGTAACTGATTGTTCATGTTTCTTTGGAATGCCGATTTGTGCATTAAAATCTCCCATAGAGATAATATTTTTTGTGGAGGTTGAGTCGTGAGCTTTCGCTAGATCCTCGTAGAAGTTGTCTATTTCCTCTTGCGATGAGTTTTCCGTGGGCGCGTACGCTTGGATTATAGCGAAGCGTGATTTTTCTATTTCAATTTCAAGTATGCATACTCTTTCAGATATTCCAATAAATGTAACGATTTTATCTTTGTGTTTCTTTTTGACTAGGAAGCCTACTCCGTATAGTCCTTTAGTTTGACCTATGTAGTACATGATGTAATCATCGTCTTCGATTATCTTCTCGCCAAGACGTCGAACTTCGCATAATCCTACCACGTCGTGGTTGATATCTTGCAGTGCTGCCTTAAGTTCAATTAGTTTAGATTCTGAGGATAGTGATCTTACGTTGTATGTGCAGATAGTGAATTTGTTTTTCCTTGGTGGGTTTTGGTCGAGCTCTCCCGCGGTGACCGGCCGTACTGGGAGATCGAGAGTGAGTAGAGGGTCCGATGAATGTTATGCTAAGTCTTGTTGTGTAGTCTTTTTTTGGTTCTCATTAGTGTCTGTTTGATTGAAAATTAATTTAGGCTTCTGTATTATGTAATTTGTTAGATTTGAAGCTTTGTTCTTCTTGGGCTGTTGTTTACGAGCATCTTGTTCTTTGCGGTTGCTAGGAAGTGTTGATTCTGGTGACTCAGACAGGTTTCTCTTATTTGGTTGGTTGTTCTGAGAGTTTCTCTTCTTTTTCAATACAATAAGTTTGTCATATTTTATAAAAGCATTATTACCGACCTCCTTTTCTTTTTGCAGTTGTATTTGCAGATCCTTTCGCTTGGAATAATAAACTGTGCAAAATCCGCCATTAACAACCGTATAGACATCATAACTTAATTACTTCATAAACAAATAAAAAACCAAGTTACGCATTCGTTAAGGCTCCATTATATTTTATTTTTATTCGAGATCATTCCGCAATGACCGGCTGTTACACATGAATGACACACAAAAGGAACCTGCGGTGATCATTTTCCGATTTCTTGAATCATTATTTTAGCGGTAATTGACCAACCGTGAGAAATCTGTTCAAAATCGATGTAAAACTAATTTTTAGAGCACCAAAATGGTTTTTCCAATAACCGTTTGGTGATTTAGAAGTGAATGCCTATTTCACAAGGGCTCAGCGGGGGCTCATTTTAATTATTATAGACTAGTGATTTTTGGTAATTTGTCATGCGCTAATTTTCAGACTTCGAGCAAAACTAAATGGTTCTTTTTAAACGGTTTTATTTAGCTCACCCTGTTTGTTTTATTTTTGGGTCAAATTTAGTAAATCAAATTTCACCCTCTTCCTGTCCTCACCGATTAATCTGAAATTTTGTATACACTTTTTTTTCCTAACAACGGTCACCTTACACTTACCTATAAGGTTCATTATAATAATGTTTTAAAATGAAAAATTATAAACAATTTTAGTAATAATGCCAGATTTTCCGATAAACTCCTCAAATTGTAACAAAATTATGAAAAGAAATAAATAAATCCAATTTTAATAAATTTAACTAATCATCAATTCTGTGACCCAAATACTTTAATAGCTCATTAGCCTACTTAACTAAAGCTACATGTTACAGTTTCGCTACGATAAGCCGGTATTCTTATAGGCTTCCCTTGACGGAAGCGCTAATCCAATAACTTACTTTATTATAATTAAGTTTAAGATAAACTACGGAAGTTTTTGCGCAACTATAAGGAACTTAACCCTTAAATGCGGCTGATGAAATTCGTGGTGCATTAACTTTTTGACCCTTCTATTGGCTCGTTGGCAGATGAGATAATGGGCCACCTGATCGTAAACGATTACTGTTGCTCATGGACCTCTACATTGACAGAGGACACTGCGGTGTCGCTACTTACGATCTACCTTAAAGGACTTTCTTCAAGCCTATAAACATTTTAGGAAGATTAAAGTGTATTATTTCATTTGGACCCTTTTTTTTTAGTTGGAGGAAATCACCGGATCCCGTATGTGGGTTGAACCGCACTAAAACCTCCAACCGCTCACACTCAGCGTCCGAACCCCGGCTGAGGCCAGAACCTAGAACGGGGTTATGAGGGACGGCGCGACGCGTTACGCCATCGGCACTCTTTCCCGTCGTGCCGAGCATGTTTTGTCTGTTAACTCTCTTTAACCATTTGTTGTAAACTTCGAACAAACGAGTAATTCACGAACTTATAACATTACTTGGATGCTTATAACAAGATGGCTCATTATTTACCTATGCTATAAAATGATTAGTAGGTATATTAGTGGTAAGTCGACATGTAGATAATAGAGTCAAAGTCCTAGGACAATGAAACACGCAAACATGTGTCATGAACAACGGGGAACAAGGTTTTCATGATGACAGACCTAATAGCTAATTAAATGAAGAATCACGACTGTGGGTAGGTTACATATTAGATACCTTGTATTGAATTGAACAAAAGACAAGTTTAAAGAAATAAATATTCTAACGTTTGCATCCCAATACAATTTAGAGAACGTAATGTTTGTAAGGAAAAATATTGATGATTTCCCCAAAGTTTCAGACTTGCACAACTTTAATACCCGGAACAAACACAAGCTTGCTTTACCAGCAACTCGGTTACGCAAAATCAATAAGTCATTTGTGAGTTTGTCGATATGCCTTTACAACAAGATTCCACTTAACGTTCAAAGTCTAAATACGCATACATTTAAAAAAGTTGTGAAAAATCGTTTGTGCAGTAAAGCTTATTATACAATTAGTGATTTTCTAGATGACTGCACTAAGTGGGAATGAAGCTTTCGTTTTAGGTCAACATTGTAACAAAAATTGTAATAAAAATTGTAATATTGAGTTGAAAAGATAAAAAAAAAAAACAGAAAAATAATACAAAAAAACGACATGCCCGCTGAGTTTCTTGCCAGTTCTTCTCAGGACAGTGGCTATTTCTTTTTCCGAACTGGTGGTAGTCTTTTGACATCAACAAGCATGAAAATTTCATTAACGTTGAGAATAAATAATTTCATTTCATTTCATTTCATAGACTAAATTAAGTCGGTCGCCGAAACGAGAGAAAGCCTCCACCCTCCGCTACACACATGAATATTATACTTATTAGCAGTTTATTCGACAATTATATGTAGTTCAAGGTATTTAGATACTGTTATGTTAAAACTGTTCTTGGTAATTTATATCAACAATAGACTTTGAAAGATAGATTTGAATGGAGCTTTTTACGAAAAGCGTCCTTCGATCTAGGACGACAGATGCCACTTAATTATGAAATGCTTGTGTACATGACTATTCTCGAAATTTCTGCATGAAAAGGCTTTTCTTTATCTCTAAATGAAACAAAATATGTTTCTAGTAAAAAAATCGTTATTCTTTTAGCGATTATAAAAAAAACACATCTCTAGGCTGATTTGACTTTCCTAAACCATATATTACTTTGTCTATAATACTCGCACATTACACTCTTAGTTTTACATAATATTTTACTTGTTAACAAATACTTGGAAACAAGTTAAATTCCATCTTCCAAGTTCTGGGTACATAGGCACCTACGTATTGTGATTTGCTCGCCGATATATCTCAAATTAAAAACCTTAATTAAAAATAAAAAACTATTTGTCTATTATAATATTCACACATAAATTATAATCATAATGAACCTGATTAAAAACTCATAAAGTTCATCAGTCGTAGTCCCAAATGTAAAGGTCAGTCCCACATAGTTTGGTATTCACAATGGCTATTGGCCTTAGTTCGTTTCGCTGGGTGACCCTTTTGTTTCAGTTTAACACGTAGATAGCTGCCATCAGCATTTAAGACTTATCACCATTTAATTGTAGGAAGTTCCGTGTTCTATTATAAAGCAGTTGGTACTTCTTATTTCCTTTGAAATTAAGAGCTTCTTCTTCAGACAATTTCCACTCGAATGTTAAAGTCATCAATGTATATCTTTAGGTACTACTCGGAGTTTGTTATGATAATCAAAGTTACAAAACAATTCCTAATGTCCATCATAAAAAGTAACAATTAGGAGTCTTCTCTCCAATGAATCGTAACATTTAAAATACCTAAGCGAAAGTGTCCAAAAATCGCGTAAAATTTTCCCAGCAAAAAACTACTTATTCAAAAGTACATGACACTTAAAATAAACCGTTTTTTAGTACTTTGAATGAGTCATGTCACATCACACCACATGCACCGCATTTCACATGTTACGCTTTAAGCTGAACCCGAGGTCATGTCATAACTTTACGTAATCACCAAAATAAAACAATTGAATAAACTATTTCTTTCCGTGTGAATGAACCGCATTACGCGGATATTCGCAGACGTTAATTAATCTTAAATTCATAAATGGGAAGTTTAATTTAAGAAAAGACAATAAAGTAAAAAATTACTATAACAGTATCCAAAAAAAGGTAAAAACAAAATAGGTACTTAATTTCAAAGGTTTAATTAGGCGCCATTAGAATTGAACTGCAACTGCTACTGTAACAATTAAATAGGTACAACTACTTACTCATTACTTAAGCAAGTGTTGTGCCAACGAGGAATTAACCAAGGCGTCAGAAAACAATGAGATACGGACAGTTGGCAAATGCTCAGCTGACACGCGCTAGTTCCCTTCACGGATGGGACGATAACCCAGTAACCAGCAACTTAAGGGATTTACTTCAAACTCATAATACTTTCACTTTATTGCATTACGATAATCTAAACAGTTTTTACAGCTTTATAACATTTTTTCGACACTTTGTTTGCCACTGTCTGAAAACTTTTCATTGAAAAGCCACCTAAAAATCTAATCATAGGTATTAAAAAGGTATAGCCACTACATAAGTTTAAGTCCTACATGAGATTTGCGAAATGAAATTGACTTATCTAATAGGTAAATCAATTAGAAAACTCGTGTGCTATACTTCTTATTGTTTCTCAAGCAATCGTTAAATTAAAAAGCGAAACTTTCTTTGCGAAACAAAGGTGTGATGTGCAAGCTATCACTGATTTACGATTTCATAATCTAACACCTGTCTGTTTACAGGTGATCGAGAAACAGTCACGTAGAAGAAATTAAGCGTTCGGAGTCACAAGGTGACACTTTCACCGGTTCAGCACGCGTCTGGTCTTCCCACGGAGAAATCGTGCGAAGGAAATCGTCAAGAAAATGCTTTTTGTTCCATCAGCTATTGAAGATCAATGTGTCAGATGACTAACAAGAATGAGAGCGAGGACGCCTCCGAGAGCCCGGTTAAAGCTGGCGAAGTACGGAAACCTCGTTTTCTGGCTGGTTTTCGTGGTTGGAGGAGTAGTCGCAAATAGACCACCTCGGTTTCTCATAGATGGCCAGTCGGAGATCGTTGTGCGGCTAAAGGAAGGTCCTGAAACTCCTGTAGGTGTGTACTTTCATTTTTAGTATGATGCATTTATGTATAACAATTTGAATATAATATAATTGAGTCCTTACTCAAATTAAAATTATTAATTTTATTTTAATTATATTTACGTATATTTTAAAGTAAATAGATAAGTACTAGGCAGTTCTAAATATTTATGTCGAGTTATGGATAGGTACCTACGGATGCTAAACGCAATAATGTACCAACTATGTAGTTTGCAGTACCGTAGTTACGAACATATAAAAGGCAATAAAAGACGATCACAACTTTCTCAGTCGTACATTATCTCAAAATAAGTGAACAATGACATCATTTGGTAGGTAAAGTTACGCAACAAACCCTCATGAGCTGGCTGACAATACCTTCGATTATCGTTAAGGTTTTAAGGGATAATCAACTTCAACCACTTCGATTTAAGTTTCAAAGTTCTACTTCCTGTTCGATACGTGAATACTGACTACCGGAAATTGTTCCGCGCTAGGGGAACTCGTTCAGTGGTGTTACCACGACGACCGACGCAAACACGAGGAAGCCTTACTGAAGTCCCTCTTTACCTGCACGTCACTACTAATTGCGTAACCATTAGTCAATAAATAATAACTTGTTGTAAGGATTTTTTATTTCACACACGTATGAAAAACAGAGTAAGCGATTGAAATCCGTGTTTCTTGGGTTAAATATCTACCTAGGTTATCGGATTTTTGACCTAAAAATTCCTATTTGCTGATAGGTAGATAATATGAAAATATAAGTTTTACGGACTTCCCTGCTCTATGTCAGGGTTGGTAACAATACTCCGTGCATGACTGCTTTAAGCTATAAGGCCGATTATTGATAAACTTTTTGTTTATTAAAGCTACAAATCAAGGCATTAAGCGAGCGTGAGTGATAACCAATTCTAAAAAAAACTAAAGCAATTTTTTTTTAATTTTTAATATTCAAATATTTTATAATTTAAAAGCTAATTTCAGCTCTAAGTTACTAAATTTAACGCTTGTGATTTTATGAATTTAACTGTTATTTTTAATTACAGGTAGTCTAATATACCGTCTGAGAGGCGTTGACCCTGATGGGGATACACTACAATTTGGTTTAAGAGAGCAGCCAGGCAGTGAAATATTAAGATTAGAAGCCATTTCATCCAACGAAGCTAATATATACTTAGTTAAGGAATTAGATAGGGAAGTAAGTAAAACAGCAAGTATATAATGTAATAGCACTGCTTAACAACCTTCGAGTAACTTTTTCTAAGACTCCGTGGTTAGGTAAAAAAACTTTTTATAGATTTAAAAACACTTAATACCTAAATGATAGATTGTTTACAACCCAAAGAAAAACTACAAGTGGAAGGAATTTTCTTTCAGATCCGTGATGAATATTCTTTTGTATTAACACTAACCGATGGACACTTAGGAGAAGGCAACTTTATCACGCAGAGTTTTTTGTTACTCGTTGAAGACATTAATGACAACGAACCAGTCTTTAAACCTTATCCCTCCGCAATAAACATAAAAGAAAACTCTCTTCCTGGTGTCATTGCCACAGTAGAGGCCACTGACCTTGATGAAGGTGCTTATGGACAGGTAATTATTCATTTGTTGAACAAAGAAGTGAAATTATACATTTAAAAAGTATTTTCGCAACATATTTAAATATTTTAGTGATAATTTTTTTTATTTGCAAAATAAAAAAACCCACTTTTAATAAGATCTAAGATTAATTAAGCAGTGGACAGAAAACAACAAACATAGTTTCTTTTCTGTCAATTTTTGTTTTCTGTCAAAGTCAAAAATATCGAATCCAATTTCAAAACAAAAACAACCCATAAAAATCGGAAAAATTCATTTTTAGGTTTTATACCACCTCCAAGAATTAGACGGCGATATCGAAAACTTCGCCGTTCAAACAGTGAACGGTAAAGGGGTCATCCGGCTCAACAATCGTTTAGATTACGAACGAAAACCTCTTTACCAACTTCGGGTTCTGGCAGTAGATCGAGCCAATCAAGGCAAAGTGAACACTGGGACTGCAGCTATATTAATAAAAGTACAAGACGTTGAGGATCAACCGCCTGAGTTTGTAGTAGCGAGTCCTGTAACACGAATTAGTGAAGATGCGCCGGTCGGTACAGCTGTGTTGCAAGGTTAGTTTTTTGTTGAAGGAGATCGTAGGCAGATGATCGAATGAGCTTTATTTTAAGAATTAATTATCGACGCTCAATTGTCTATAGTAGAACACTAAAAGTACAAGAACAGTAGAAGTGCCTTAGCAACAACAGAGTAAAAAAGTTTAAGTAAACAAGATAGTTCTAAAAGCATTTGTACTGTATTGTAACAACCCATTACTAACCACTGCTGGGCTTAGGTCTCCTGAAGAGGGGTTAATTTACTTGTAAGTATTTCCTTTGCAAGTTGAAAATTGTGAGAAAAAAATCTATTTGGTCTATCAAAATTAATTTTACAGTGCGAGCAATTGATGGAGACAGAGGGATCAACAATCGTATCTCATACAGCATCATATCAGGTGGTGAAGAGCATTTTGACATTGACAGCAGTTCTGGAGTTGTGTACACAGTCAATCAGCTTGATAGAGAAGACCCTAACAACAGCAATGGAGCCTACATATTGGAAATACTGGTTTGTATTTATTTTTTCTTGAAACTTTTTTATATCAGATTTAATGTGATAGATTGAGAGATCAGAGTAATGTGAAGTCAATTTTCTTATAATATTTAAACACTGTCTTGATCATGTAAATTTGGGTTTTAAAACTTGAAACTAGTATGTAAGTAGTACAAAAGTAAGTCTACAAGTTATACCTAGTCTAAGTTTATGTATTATCTAATACTTTAAAACCAGGGAAACCTTACAATGACTCTGTCACAGTATTATAATTATTTTAGAAAGTTTTTTCACACTAACATCCCCACAAAAAAATATTACTTTGTTTAAAGGCTACAGAGGAATCACATGAAATATCACCAATGCCAAGTGCCACAACTGAAGTCACAATAATAGTGACGGATGTGAATGATGAAACCCCAAAGTTCAGGAGTCCAAGATATGTGGGTGAAGTGTTAGAGAATGCTCAACAAAGTACACCCATCACTCTGCTGCAAGATGCCATACCGGAAGTCTTTGACTATGATCAAGTAATTATAATTATAGTATTAAACAGATTTTTATTGAATCCTAATAATACTATAAAGGCGAAAGTTTGTATGTATGGATGTATGTTTGTTACTCTTTCACGTAAAAACTACTGAATGGATTTGAATGAAACTTTACCACAATATAGCTTATACATCAGAATAACACATAGGCTACAATTTTTGAATCCCTTTGTAACGCAGACGAAGTTGCGCGGGTCACCTAGTAACTTATATTTCTTGGTTATATGGTTACCATCTAGATCAAGAATGCCGTAATGCCGCCCTGTGTTGGGGTTCTGGGGAAAATTTCTGTGCGATTCGACTCTAAACCCTAACTATGGACAAATAAAAGTCTGACAACTGCTAAAAAAAACACAAAAAGATTATTTATAAAATGAGTGTATTTTAAAATGAAACCTCATTTTATTGATAATTAATGAAAATTAATTTTGGAATTAAATAGCAGAACCAAATGGAAAGTATTCCATAAATTAACAGAATTGCAAATTGAACTCTTACTTTCTGTATTCAATGTGATAATATAAGATTTTTTTTTGTTTCAGGGAAAGAATGGTACATTTGAATTGTACCTGGTCGGTGATAACGGAGTATTTGATGTCACACCTTTTAAAGGAATAAACGAAGCATCATTTCTTATTAGAGTGAATGATCCATTATCCTTAGATTACGAGAGAATAACGGTCATGAACTTCAGTCTAGTCGCCAAAGAAATAGTTACCAAAGATCCAAAAATGAGGTAAGCTAAAATAACAAAGAATCAAGAGTTTTTTATTAACTAGTGAAAAATTAAACCTTAAACAAAAGATTTGAATAAAATTAACTTTGATTGTCATTCACACTCAGAACTTTTTGGAAAACAATATTTTCGCTTCTTTAAATTTAATTTTCAACAGTCATCATATAAAGTTCATAATGAAACATTTTGCGATAAATCCAGATATAATATTAACGAGGTGACCCGCGCAACACTATCTGCGTCACACTATTGCCTTCCTTGATAAAGGCGTTCAAATAAACAAACATACAAACTCTGCAGCTTTATTTATTTTATAGATACACATAGTTGTGTCAATTATTGAAATAAAAACAAAAAAATACACAAATTCGACTAATAACCAAACATTATTTATTTTCAGTGTAGTCCCAATAACAGTACATATAAAAGATGAGAATGACAATTTTCCCGAGTTCACGGAATCATTGTACACTGTATCGGTACCTGAGAACTGTGGTGTAGGTACTACAGTCGCTTGGGTTCAAGCTTTGGACCAAGATTCAGATAATTACGGTACCAGAGGGATACGGTACACGAATTTGGGAGGCAGTATTGCTAATTTGTAAGTTGTGTTTCATATTGTTTTAGACAATTTAATTCTCAAGCAATGTGTATAGACAACTTTTGATTTGATGAGGTGAACTATAGATTTTTTGTTGCAAAATAAATAAAGGAGCTTAAGGCCCACATAATGGTTAGCGTCTACCATCGCTCATGAATTTTTATCTTAACCTTCATGTCCATCACCATACTTCTACCATACGATAAGAAAATAAAAAACTTGAGAGGTGTCATGGGACACCCGGATGGAACTTGATTAATTAGTGATGGAACTGTAATAAAATTTTATTTTTTATTTTTATCACAGCGCCATCTAGCATTAATCATATAAAACAAAATAACGAATTGTTTTAAAAGATTTTAATTACAGCGCCATCTAACGATAATCATCTAAAACAAAAAAAGTGTTGTGACAACTTTTTCGTCAGAATTTCCGTCTAGCCCCCTTTCGATAACGCACCATAAGGAACTCGTTCCAAAAAAAAACTGTGATATGCTTTCATAATTTAAAACTTAAATAAATTTTAAACTTCACATATTGAACTTTTTTTCAGATTAAACCTTAATCCAATATCAGGAGTGATAACAGTTAAACAATCCGGTGGTGACAGTTTCGATCGCGAATTAATTTCCCGCCATTATCTCACAGTCGAAGCGAGAGATGATTTAGGCAAAGGAAATAGGAATACAGCCCAATTAATTATAAACATTGAGGATGTGAATGACAATGCTCCGATATTTTTAGCTAATAAATACGAGGCCAGATTGCTGGAGAATGAAAAGCAATTTGAGACTCCACTTGTACTAGAAGCTAGAGATATTGATTTAAATGGTATGTTTTATTTGTGGTCACTGGTTACAAGATCGTATAGTCTGTTCTGATGAAAAAAAAAGAAAGAAATAGAGTCTCCGTAAAATTGTCGTTAATTTGATTAATAAATATGGATTTAATTTAAAAATTCTATAATAAGTATTTTTTTTTATTTTGCGGTAACTTTTTTATTTAATTCCAGGTACAAAAAACAGTCACATAGAGTACTCAATAATTGGAGGTAATTACAGGAGCAATTTTAGCATAGATCCTAACTTAGGAATAATAACTCCTAAAGGTGGATTGGATTTCGAACAACTAGCCGGCGGTAATGGAAACATAAGGCCTATTCATTTAACTGTAAGTTATAATGTTGTAAATAATACTGTTGATTTTTATTGTTACAAGTGTTTTGTTCTATTTTGAAACTAAGTTCTGTTGTTATAATATTTTTATTGATTGCTTAATAATGTGACCATTAATTGTAGTCCTTCAATATACCTCATTTTTACATTGTGTAACAGTACTAAATATATACATTAAGAACATTAAAAAAAACTTGAAAGGTGTCAAGGGACACCCGGATGGAACGAAGTTCCTTTCGATTAATTAGTGAGGGAATTGTAATAAAATTTTATTTTATTTAAATAAAATATTTTGATCACAGCGCCATCTAGCATTAATTATATAAAACAAAATAAGGAATTGTTTTATAAAATATTTTAATCACAGCTCCATCTAGCGATAATCATCTAAAACAAAAAAAGTGTGACAACTTTTTCATAAGAATTTTCGTCTAGCCCCCTTTCGATAACGCGCAATAAGGAACTTCGTTCCAAAAATAGGATTGATGATGACAAAGTAAACGGCTCTTTTTCGTACTTAATATAGTAAAAAACAAACCACTAAGCCGTTCAATACATCTTCAAAAATTTCTGGATCCATATAGATGGTAACAACTTACCATTAGAAACACCTCAAACTCATTCAACTATCTTGCAAAAAAAACAAAAAGATATTTCATTCTTCATTTAAGTTTCTTGTCATTCTTAATTTAACAATACCCACAGATAAGAGCTCGCGATTTCGGCACGCCATCTCTCTCGTCCACAGTGCCCGTAACTATCTACGTGCAAGACGTTAACGATCACGCACCGATGTTCCAACAGATGACATACAAACGAGCTATACCTGAGGATATGCCGGGAGGAACAAGTGTTCTTGAAGTAAGTGTGTTTATAAGAATTGTTTTTGGGAATATTATTTTTAATACTTTCATGCATCTTCAACGGGTTCTTACCACGATATTTAATTCATTGAGTTGTCTCGAGATATTTCAACGTTGTTTCAAACATCATGATCACGAGAAGACTGTCTTCTCAATGAATTAAATATCGTGGTAAGATCCCGTTGAAAATGCATGAAAGTATTATAGAAAACCGCGGTGTCTGAATAAGTTTATTATTTTTAATGTCATGTTTCTTGGTTTTTCTTCTCTGTCTATATTAGCTCTAGTCCATTTAAATGTTAAACTTGATTTTAGCTATACGCTGACTCTACTTACACGTTAAAAAAATAAAATAGCGTAACCCCAAATGTAACATTTCCATCAACTACTCACTATTATTTAATAATCAACCTGCGCAAAGATTTAAAAATTTGTTAAAAATCGTTTGGGCGGTAAAGCTCATTCTACGATTACTGATTTCCTTAATGACTTCTCTAAGTGCAAATAAAGCTTTCATCAAAAATGTAATAATTAAAAAAAAAATATACTTATTTTAAGAATACAACACAATTTCTCTAACTTTACTTTTTTATGTCATCTAATTTTTGTTACAATTGCCTAGTGTATCTTACCTTTAAGTATCTCAATAATTATTAAGCTTTCAAAAACTCAAGGAATTTTATTTTTATTTCATTTAAATATTATTTTAGGTAAAAGCCCGCGACGCCGACGGTTCGTCTCCGAACAACCGCATAGTGTACCGCATACAACGAGGAGCGAGCGACAAGTTCGTGATCGACTCTCGTACGGGCGTCGTGTCTGTAGCTAACGGATCCACATTAGACCCGGATAAAACTAATCCGAAAAGCACGCGGTATACTTTAACTGTGGTAAGTTAAGTTATCAGATCTGTCGATATTTTTTCCTAAGGGAATCCGTTACGAATCGAGTTATATACAGTATTCGTCGCTGCTAAGTTATATTAGATTTAGATTTTTCACTAATGTAAAAGTATTCTGAGTTATCTATTTCTTTTATTTATTCTTTATGCACAAAAATACAGTATTGTACAAAGGTTAATCAACATTAAAAGAATTTGTATGATATTTTATGATCACATAAAACGTTAAGATTTAGTATAAGACAGTTTTGATCTCAAAATTTATAAAATTTATTCTCTTTTGCAATATTTATAAAATATAGACTGAATATTAATATGGTATTTAATATTTAGTCTCAATACTTATATTTTTTTTTATTACTCAGGTGGCTCTCGACGGCGGTATTGGTGATCAACAATTGAGCGCAGCCGTGTTAGTGAACATCACTATAGTGGATGTCAACAACAAACCGCCGGTACTATTGGAACCAGGATCGGTCACCGTACGGGAAAATATTCAGGTTAGTATGTAAAAAAATGTTATTTAGTAATAATCCAGCTGAAACAAAACAAACTTGGTACAAAAAAGCCTCAAATGGACAAAATCTAGCAATCTAGAAGTGAAAATTATTAACATTTCAAATAACATATCTTGTCACGAGATTAGATTGAGAACTTGTTTTGCGTCACAGCTCGTCTAAGTGTGCGTTAGATTAACAAAATAAATGTGGGTACTTATTAAAAACTGTAAAAGGATAATGACTTGATTTAAATTCCTATTTCTATTTAGATATCTAGACATCACTAAATTATCACCAGACTTAACAAACAAGAACATAAAAAAGACTTAACACTAAATACATACATTAACTACTGATTTTAATCTCATAGGTTGGAACTCAAATATACCAAGCTAAAGCATTCGATTTAGACGATCAACCGGTACTTCGATTTGGAATCGATAAAGCAAACAGCATCGCTCGGAACGAAGACGGTGTACCGATATCGATTAACGAATACGATTATTTTAGTTTGTGGGACTTGAATGCTGTAGACGGTACTTTGAGGGTTGCTAGGTAAGTTATAAACTAATTACAATAAAATAATTAACTATCTTAAATTATCGATTATCATGTCATAATCTTATGATTCGATTTCAACTCGACTATAATACCGAATATCAATATCTCATAACCATAATCGAGAACCCAAAATACACACATCAAATCCTAATTCCGTACACATATTCACAGAAATCGATTTCTCATATAATCGATTATCCACAGGTTATTAGATCGAGAGAAAATCGAAACGTTCAAACTAGTTATAACTGTGGAAGATATGGCCGCTTTGGATGGTGGACCACGACAAACGGCCACTGGTACCCTGACGATCACCGTCGATGATGAAAACGATAACAATCCGATATTTCGTAAACCGTTTTACAAAACATCGATTACGGAAAACTCTAAAAATGGCGTCAATATCGTGAACGTGATTGCTGATGATGCAGATAGGAATAGAACGATGACTTATTATATTGAAGGTACTCGTAAAAAAACTTTTTGCTTGTTGATTGTAGTCATTTTAACAGTAAAATCACGGTTTTCAAATCATGCAATATTAGAAATTATAATGTTAATTTAAACTAGACTAGAGTAACTTCAGAATTAAACATTATTTCGTGAATTTCATACACAAAAACAATACACACATTTTTACTAAATGATAATTCGACAAAGGACTTCCATTGTCGTGTAATCAGAATTATTTTGATTAAATTCCTCTAGTCATATTCACAATATGTTAAAAAGATTTATTTCGATGTTGTTGCTTTTTCATTCAGTTTCATATTTTCTAAATTCAACGGTCCAAATCTAAATTATTAAATTGTCTTAAGCCGGGTCCACATTTCTGCGTATCGTATGTCTGTAACTACTTTTACGTCTATTGGTATCCATTCCAAAAAATACCGAATCAGACTCAGTTATTAATTAACATTCAAACTAATCGGCGTTTTTATTAAACAACTAGCTGGCCCACACAACTTCGTCTGCGTCACATAAGGAAATTTTCTCACCGTTTAAACCTTCCCTGGACTTCTACGAATATTTCAAGATTAAAATAAGCCAAATCGGTTCAGTCGTTCTCGAGTTTTAGCGAGACTAACGAACAGCAATTCATTTTTATATATAAGATTACATTAACACAGGTCGTGAAGAATACTTAAACATGGTTCACATGGAAAGTGCAACAGGAGAACTAGTTGTAGCTAATAGGATCGACCACGAGTTGTTCCCGTGGATCAACTTGACTGTGAAGGCTGTTGATAATGGAGTACCGCCTAGATATTCGGTCGTTGATTTAACTGTACAGGTAAAAACATTTTACGACTATTTTTGTAGGAAATCTCTTTCTTATGGTTTGCGAGTGAAGACGATTTTTGGAACGAAGTTTCTTATCGCGCTCTATCGAAAGGGGGCTAGACAGAAAAAAATCTTACGAAGAGTAGTCACGACACTTTTTTTGTTTTAGATGATTATCGCTAGATGGCGCTGTGATTAAAATCTTTTAAAACACATTCCTTATCGTGCGTTACGTTAGGAAAAAAAATATAAGATATCTTTTAATCGAAAGGAAATTCGTTCTATTCGGGTGTCACCTCTCAAGTTTTTTTTTTGATTCAAGTATATTTAATAAAATATATCATTCCTATATTTCGTCACACTCGTGATATTTAATTAGTTCTATTACAATTTCATAATTAATCATTAATTCATTCCACACTTTACACTTTGACCTATCTTAAATTAAGTATTTAAATTATTTCTTTTGTCAAAACCTTGAAATATTACTTCATTTGTCAAATCCTTCATATAATGATTCCTTCACTATTCTCTTTCATTCATAAAATCATTCATCAATAATTTCATCTGATTAATTCTCGTTCACTCCATTTTATACTTTATCCCACAACAATAAGCTACATTTTACAATATCAAACTTTATTATAGGTGTTAGATGAGAATGACAACAACCCTATATTCGAGTCATCCGGTTTCGAATATCAAGTACGAGAGGACGCCGAGCCCGGTACTGTGGTAGCGACGGTCACCGCTAAAGATGCAGATTCAGGAGAGAATGGGAAGATTACTTATCTTTTAGATAGAACATCGACACAGGTAAATAATACTAAGTTTAATTTTTAGGTGTAGTTAAGTCCATATTCCATAAAAGCAGTGAGGTAAACTTCAATAAATTGGAAGATTGTTTCTTCAGATATAAAGTAATTTGATGAAAAACGTATCTATCAGTGGTATAATCAATTTAGAAAATATTACAGATTAGATTTGTAACTTAGTGTCCTGACCTAAAGTGTAGGGAATGAATGACCTGTTTCGAAATATAACTTAGAACCACTTTTATTTTTGGAACCGAAACTTTTTTATAACATTAAAATATGTACGGACTTCCATGTATTGAATAAAAAAGTTTGACAAATCCCAAAAATAAATGTAGTTTTAAATTGTATTTCGACAAACCATTCACCTGATACAAAGTTACAGATCCACACTGTATAAATGACATTATTTTGTATTTTTTAATTTAAGTTTCTGTATCTGTTTTTTCAGGGTAAATTCCTTATAAACGGCGACACCGGAGCGTTAACTGTCTCTGATTGGTTGGATCGAGAGACGCAGGGCTCATACAACCTCGTGGTAGAGGCCTGGGATAACTACCAGTTCGGATACCTCAGTGGGGAAAGTAGAAACGCTTTCAAACAGATTGTGTGAGTTGAGATTATGTTTGGGTTCTAGAATATTCGATGTTTTTCAGTGAATTTTTTTATTTAGAAGTAGAAGGGAAAAGTAATTTATTTTTACTTAATCACTACAGTTTCAGAATTAGTAATAGTAACTTGACATAGTTTTTCAGACATTTATAGTCCATTCAATATTTAAAAAAAAAACTTGAGAGGTGTCATGTGACACCCGAATAGAACGAAGTTCCTTTCGATTAAAAGATATCTTATATTTTTTTTCCTAACGTAACGCGCAATAAGGAACGTGTTTTAAAAGATTTTAATCACAGCGCCATCTAGCGATAATCATCTAAAACAAAAAAGTGTCGTGACAACTTTTCGTAAGAATTTTTTTCCGTCTAGCCCCCTTTCGATAACGCGCAATAAGAAACTTCGTTCCAATACAGAAAATATTTTATTTTATTCAGTCATTCTGTAAAGATACACATTCGTTCCTGTGATTTCAAAAATAATTGGAATCAATTTACTCAGAAACTGACTTAATAGTACGCAGTTAAATTCTGTATAGCAGATATTGACTTTATTATTCGACTGCGACGACTCTTTTATGCTCTGGCAAGCTAATATATACTTGGTGTGAAATAACAACTTTTTAATTATTTTTTTTTTATTAACTTACGTTTGTTACGTCACTGCCAGCTGGGACTGAAAACCAGCGCTGGATATTGGCATTTGTCCTGCTGGTATGTGTCAATGTTCAGCATTATGCTGAGTCACAGCTGATTTGTGGTGAAAGAGAAATTACTCGCAATTGTCTCTTATTTTTTGTGTATATATATATTTTTTGTTTTTTGTATGTGTATGTTTCTTTTTTTTCTTCACAAATAAAGAATGTCTATGTCTAAATTTTAGCGTCCACATAGAAGACGTAAACGACAACCCTCCAATACTGAACCTTCCATCCGACTGCACCACCATCACCGAGTTCCACAACCACAGGGAGCCCATACTGTCCGTGTCCGCGACGGATGCAGACGACAACTCCACTCCTAACGGGCGAGTTCAGTTCCATCTAGTGGCCGGGAAGGGACACGGTGAGTTTAGGATACAGGGTACTAGTGTGTTTTTAGGGATCAGTAAAATTTTAAATAACTTTTTTTGTAAAGGTGATCTCTTTGTCAGTTCAACACAGACTTATCTATCAACGCGCAAAATATAATCATGTGCAATCAAAGGAACCCATTTAACAAAAAAAGTATGGTTTTTTTACAAGTTTTTTTTTTCATAATTGCGAAAAATTAATTAATATGACAACTCGTTTTTTTTTTTCAAAAGCAACTTTCGTAAAAAAACATTCTGTGTACAGTACTTTCAATGTCAAATTTTATTGTTCGTTCGTAAGTTCTTTCTGTGACTGCCAAATGTTTGGTTACTTACACAATTATTAAGCGGGTTCCTACCATTTATTAAATGGCCGACCCCCATAACTATACATCGTGATTGCAATTAAAATATCAGAATAACTAATTAAATAAATAAAAACTTGAGAGGTGTCATGGGACACCCGAATAGAACGAACTTCCTTTCGATTAAAAGATATCTTAAATTTTTTTTTGCGATAAGGAACGTGTTTAAAAGATTTTGATCACAGCGCCATCTAGCGATAATCATCTAAAACAAAAAAGTGTCGTGACAACTTTTCGTAAGATTTATTTCCGTTTAGCCCCCTTTCGATAACGCGCGATAAGGAACTTCGTTCCAAAATCGTGCTAAGAACATGAATATTTGTGGAAGTAAGATAAACGCGAGTGTTTAAAGCCAATTTTAGTTACTTCCCAATTTAACAAATCGATATAAATTTTAGAGTTATTCCGTTTCGAGCAAATCGGCGGCGACGCCAACACGGGCCGGCTGTTCGCTCGCCAGTCGCTCAAGGATCGCTTCGGGAACTACACGTTGGTTGTGGAAGGGCGGGACCTCGGCGTGCCTTCTAATGTCGTTAGAGGAGAGCTGAGATTGTGTGTAACTGATTATAACGATCATGCGCCCGTGTTTGTGCATCCGCAGCATAATGTCACTATTAAAGTGCCTGAGGTAGGTTTCGATCAAAAACAATATAGTGAATTAAGCACAGATTAAAATATAGGATTTCTTCAGTTCGTCGCCTCAGTGCTTGTTTGGCCAATCTGCACTCGAGCAAATTTTACAGGAGACAGCAAACAAGCACGGAATTTTCGTTAAGTGCCGTGTTGAGAAAAAAATTTAAATGGGATTTTTATTGTTTTAGAATTGAATATTTTACCAGTCGGATGGAAATTTTATTATTTATAATACTGCATTAAAAAGTAATTTTCGTAAAAAATGTCAGATTGGCCTAACAAACACTGAGGCGACGAGTTGGTACGATTGTGATCTAATCGTATGCCTAGTTATATTTGATCAAAGGTTAGAATTATGTTGTAATGTCTGTAGATAATATACGCCAGTAGATGGCGCGTGTCTGGAGTTCATTCGGAATCTCATTTGATTATCACTTTGAAACTGAAAAAATCTAATATATAAAATTCTCGTGTCACGGTGTTCGAACTTGAACTCCTCTGAAACGGCTTGACCGATTTTGTTGAAATTTTTTGTGCTTATCCGGTATCTATGAGAATCGGCCAACATCTATTTTTCATCCCCCTAAATGTTAGGGGTAGTCCACCTCTAATTTTTTTTTTATTTTTTCGACGCAGACGAAGTTGCGTGGGGCAGCTAGTATTTCTATAAATCTTAGATATTTGTTTTATTATTTAGTAGTTATAACTGAAATATTCATTGTTGTATCAACATAAGACAGTTTTACAGTTAGTTGATTGGTATCATATGTTTCCATTGTACAGAGGTCGCCGCTCTGCCAATGAGCAGAAACACCCATCCAAAATATACATTTTAGAATACAGTATATTTAATTTCCGCAATTTCTTACATAAAATTTTATTACAGAACGCCACAATAGGTACAACGATAGTCGAAGCTAAAGCTATAGACGCGGATATAGGACCGAACGGAGCCGTCAGATATCGATTAAAGCGAGACGCGAGCGGCGCGTGGCGAGCCTTCTCATTGCACGCCACTAGCGGGGCGCTGCGCACGATACTACCGCTCGATAGAGATAAACAGACTACGTACCAGGTAGGGATGGAGATTATATCGATTTTATGTAGAATCGATTTTTGATATCGATTAAAATTAGAATCGATTTTTGATATCGATTAATTGTAGAATCGATTTTTGATATCGATTAATTGTAGAATCGATTTTTGATATCGATTAATTGTAGAATCGATTTTTGAAATCGATTAATTGTAGAATCGATTTTTGAAATCGATTAGATCTAAACTCGATTATTTAATTGGTTAGTAGCACGAAATCGTTTCGATAAAACGATATTCCACTTTGTGAATAGAAAATCAGCATTGATTTCTTTGTGGTTTGTTAAATGTAACGATACCAGGTTGAAAAATATTTTTTATAACCTTATTTAGTAATCTTTTACATCTTAAAAGAAATAACCCTTTCGTTTTCAACAGCTAAGAATCGAGGCATACGACCTAGGGTTGCCAACACCACTGAGCTCAGATCTAGATCTCACAATATACGTTCAAAACGTCGACAACTACAGACCAAGGTTTCCGTTCAAATCGTTCAATTTGAATATAACTGAGAACGAAAAGTCCGGGAATGTTTTTCTTCCAAGTGTTATTGAACGAGACGCGATAGATCGAGGCGATGAACCGGTGTTGCCAGTTTGTTACTATATTGTTAATGGGAATGAGGACGGAGCTTTTGAACTGCATAAGAACACGCATAGGTGAGTGTTTTTTTTTAGTTCAGATGATATACAGGGTGTTTTTTTAACGTGTGAATTGTGTATTAGTGTTCTTAGCTACATGTCATGTAAATCGGTGCAATTTGGTAACTGCTACAAAATGACAAATATTAATTTTTAATTTATACTTTGACTTGAAAGACCAATGTTAAAAGATTCTGTTATTATTTTTGGCACCTAAAAAAATATACCTTCAAAATAAACTCACAAAATGATTCTTAAATTTATTCTTGGCGATTTTAATGAAAAGTAGTTACTGTCGCCCATGAGCCTCTGTTTTTTTTTGTTTATTGCCATGTAGGCAGACGAGCCAACGGGCCACCTGATCGTAAGTGGTTACCGTCGCTCATGAACCTCTGCAATGTCAGGGGTCATTGAGGGGTCGCTACCTACGACATAACCTTAAGGACCCTCCTCAAGCCTCTGTAATACCAATACATTACATATCACCTACACATCAATGAAATTTTAAAACACCATCCAATTTTAGATTAACAACAACAAAACCTTTAGACCGTGAACGAAATTCAAACTACAGTTTAACTATTTTCGCAACTGAAGACTGCATTGACATACCCAAATACACGTCAGATGATCACGTGAGCTCTCTAATAGTTCACGTGTCTGTGAACGATGTTAATGATAACGCGCCCAAGTTCACTAGGAGTATATTCACTGGAGGTATTACTACTAAGGCTGATTTCGGAATCGAGTTTATGCATGTACAGGTAAGTTTGGGTAATAGAAATGATATTTTATACAGGGTGTTAAAATCTGATGAAACAATACTTTCACAGCAAATAGTATACTTGATGTAGAAGCCATCCACCAAATCTGGGTCTTCTAGGCATAATATATCATAAGTAATAACTAATCAAAACTACGTCTTAATTTGTGCAGGATCAACCCTAAAATAATAATTTTTCAAATTTGTATGGGAAAATAAAGTAACTATCTCCGTTTCAAAAGTATGTGTATATGATTTGAAATGTGATATAGATTAAGCCCTGAAAGTATTGTTTCACCGGGCACCAACACCCTGTATATAGACAACGTCTTATAAATTGGTTTGCCGGGTGACACTTCACTTCACTGCGTAACGCTCCGCTCACAATGAGAGCGAGTGAGAGGCACGCGTGCCGCGTCACCTCTTATGTCTGTCTCTCTCGCTCTTAGGCGGGCTAACCATGCCCGAGTCGTTGTTACGTAAAACTTTCGCCCGTATACCGACTTTACAGGCAACCAATTTTTTTTTTATGAAGCAGAAGTGGTTTTGCTTTTTAAAAAGCATTCATTAATGGTATGCAAGGAACCTCCTTGACTTAATAATGGAAAATAATAAAAATAATACGCATCGGAATCCAAAGCAAGTCTAACGTATCTTTTTTCACGACCTCCCCAAATTGGCGCCAATCCCAGAACCCATAGATAAGATACGCAGTCTATCAGTTCCATAGACAATATATGGAATCGGGTCGGCTCCGGGTTACTGAATCTTTTCGCTTGACACTCTTAAGAATATAGTAATTGATTGCATAATTGTGTTCATTTAAGATTATTTTTGTTACTTCTATTAGTTTCAAATATGGCCCTGTGCGCTTAATCACAACGGTTTCAGGAATATTGTCATTTCATTCTGTATTCATTTGGATGTGTACTGTCAAAATTTTACAATTGTGGATAACCCTACTAAAGACCTAAATAAAATAATCACTTGAAATAATCCTCCCCTCTTGTGTAAAATTTCTTTCAAAATGAACGTTTTTAAAACATCATAGTTATATGGTTCTAGTTTTCTAAAAACGAATGAGTTTGAGATTCCTTAGATATAATACATATAGATATTTTTCGATTTTCATGCAACATAATTATTCTAAACTAAATATCATGTTAAACTAGTTGTAAATACTTTCCTTAATATGTATAAGCCTTCTATAAGCTAATTAATATTAAACAACTACATAACTAGTTAATATTAAAAATATACATATTTCTTTCCCTTTCACGTCCAAGGGAAATATTTTTCCCTTCTACAAAAATCGTTACTATTATTGAATAATATATTTTTTTAATGAATGTCAAATGTTGTGTTAAAATGTTTCATATGAAATTTATAGGAAATTTGTACACCCTACTATGTTTTTCTAGTGATATCTCTTACTTTACAGAATAACTTAAATATTGTGTAGTATTCGCATGTTTAGTGTCAGCCATCTTATGGTCCTGAAAGGGTTAAAACGTCTACAAAAGAGAAACTCAAAAACACTTTAAAATAATAACATCCAATGATTCTTGTTACTGAACTAAAACAGCACTCGATCGATAATACGACCCTGACTAGTGACTACAGAACCGTTTATTATATTAATAAATAATCAGTCAGCCGGAATGGTCATGGTGACTGTTTGTTTAAACTTTCTTTATAGCATTTTTTTTATTGTAATGTTTTTAAGACGTCCTTGTTGATTGTAAAATATTTAGTTATTGTAGTGAAATATTTAGTTATTGAAATATTTTTTTGGATTCTTGAACACGATGAGCTCCCTTGAAAGCGAATTGGAAAGTAAACTTTGGTTAGAAAACGGACTCATCACACTTCCACGTTTCTGAATCTTGAGGCTGAACATCTTAATGCATATACTTACATAGTATTATTTGTATCTCTTTTTATAATATCACACATTCAGTAGATACTTGCACTGTCTGACCGTATAATTAATTAATTAAAATTGTTTATTATTCTATCTATACTAATATTATAAAGCTGAAGAGTTTGTTTGTTTGTTTGTTTGAACGCGCTAATCTCAGAAACTACCGGTCCGATTTCAAAAATTCTTTCACTGTTGGAAAGTCCATTTATCGAGGAAGGCTATAGGCTATATTTTATTTTCAAAAAAATTAGGGATCCGCATGAAAATATCGAATATGTAACAAAAGGTGAAAAATCA
The DNA here is from genome assembly GCA_030269945.2 of Trilocha varians. Lineage (NCBI taxonomy): Eukaryota > Metazoa > Arthropoda > Insecta > Lepidoptera > Bombycidae > Trilocha > Trilocha varians. The sequence goes on along the minus strand of AP028264.1, from coordinate 4,678,345 downwards.
AAAACCTATTTATGCGTACGCTGCAAAAACTATTGACAATAGAACAAAATGATGTACTACGGGTTTTTAGGTCTTTTGAAGACAAACAAAAAAGTCCGCGACAGCACATATCTAACTATCATAGTTTAGTCACAATAACCGCTTTTATGTTTATAAAAATAAAAAAATTGACCGAAAAATTAATTTAACGTTAAATGAGTATCGTTATATTAACCCTTATCCAAATTAAGTATTATATTATCAAGAGTATTAATGTAGAATTAAATTACTTTTTGGTTTATTCCAATCGGACTTTTCCTTTAGAAGTTATCACGAGTATAAAACGCAATTTTATTAATACACCCACAGCGGGCGGCGAAAATAATATCGCGACGACATAGCGAGTACTGTTTGAACCCCTTTGTAACGCAGACGAAGTAGCGCGGGTCAGCTAGTAATCTCTATATATTTAAAAGAAAGTCGTGTTAGTTACACCACTTATAACTCAAGAACGGCAGAACAGATTTGGCTGAAAATTGGTAGGGAGGTAGCTTAGAGCCAGGAGACGGACATAGGATACTTTTTATCCCGTTCGACAGCGTTCCCGTGTGGGCTGGAAGGTGGCTGTGGGAACTCCGTCAATAAGCAAGATAATCTCATCGTGTTTAGGCTCTAATGAAGCGCCCTTATGAGATCTTTGTGTAGAGGATGCTTGTCAAGGTCTGATGATGGACCTGGAAGTATCGTAAGAAATATCGTCCATTGACGTAACAATGGATAAGAGTTCAATTTCTGAATTCTAGAATGATTTTTACGTAACAATTGATATCTACAGTTTCGTCATAATCTACTAAAAAAATCTATAGAACATGTAATAAAGAATCAATAACAACTTTTAGGCCATAGATCTAGACGAAGGTGAAAACGCAAAGATAACTTATTATCAAATAGGAGAAATAAAACAAACTTTAACAGAGGGTCTGGATAATTTGGCTGTTTTACCCTTTCTTATAAACCCAGAGACTGGTGCCGTCTCATTGAACTTCGATCCGCAGAAGGGCATGAAAGGATACTTCGATTTTCAGGTAAAACTTTAAAATGTTTCATTTATACAAAATTTAATGTGAGATTATTTATGGTGTTTCTCTTCGATCAAATATCACATAAGAGAGTAGAACTTCTTTTCGCTCGATGATTTCGTATTCGATGTAAAAATTCGGTATCTAATTTTTCTTTATAACGAATGTGTCCCTTGTTGTAAATATGTATTGTTTCATTTCTAAGTTTTTAAAAAAACGTTATTTTCCAAAGCTTTGTTCGGAAATTAGTATTTTGTTATATTTGATCGAAGCTGGTTCTTAAAAGCCTACTGGTGTGGATACTTGTACTATGTTACCATTAAGACCTTCAATTAATAAATTTGGCATCGTTAACAGCGCTTTTAAATGAATAATTACATTAAAGTCTACTTACTGTATGTTTTATTTTGGGTTTGCTGTAAGAAAACTCAGTATTGAGTTAAGCTCGCCTTTTGTGGACATTTTTTTAATATAACTTGTTTTTCTGTCGTGTACAATAAAGTATTAAATAAATAAAAATAAATAAATAAAAATACTAACTATAATAACATATTATTTTCACCCATTTACCAAAACAATACTTTTAGGTACTAGCAAACGACACAGGCGGACTACAAGACGAGGCCCACGTGTTCATATATTTACTAAGAGAAGATCAAAGAGTACGTTTCGTTTTACGTTCTCATCCGTCCGAAGTGCGGGACAAAATGAACACGTTTCGCGAACATTTGGCTCGAGTCACAGATTCCGTTGTCAATATCGACGATTTGAGGGTACACGAAAACAAAGATGGCTCCGTTGATAATACGAAGACAGATCTGTATCTGCACCTCGTTAATGGACAGGATCATTCTGTTCTCGAAGTTACGCAAGTCTTGAAGATTGTTGACGAAAATATCGAACGGCTTGATGATTTGTTTAAGGTGGGTAGTTTGTGATTTTTATTTCAGGGTACATACACTAGGTTGTAGTGAAAAAATTAGCTGTAATTGTAAATTTAGGTCTATTTCTAAAATTTCAATATTCTGCTTAATTCGGACCGATCTTTCGTTTCAGTGATTACCATCGCTTAGGCACCTATAATCGGTGCCTCTCATTGCGTACCCCGTTTCCACCTGAGGTTATTAAATTATTCCTTTAAAATCCTCTCGAAATCCGTTCCTAGACCAGCATGCGTCCTTTATTTCAATTTTTACAACCATAACACGAATTTGTAGTTTACATTTTTTCGCTATACATCAATCCGTTGTAAAAAACAAACAATACATTCCAAAATCTTATCTATACCGCACAATCTTATTCGTAACGTGTTAATGAGCTATTGACTAGCCGAGATCAGCCCGTCCGTTGATAAACATGATTCAATGTGTACACAATAAATGAAATCGTTCGTTAACCCCGCGACGCTGTGTGCCGAAACAATCGTCCGTTACACCTCATCTAATTATAACTTGGATGCTAATAACTCGTAAAGTACATTACAATAATTACAAATAGGTTCTGTGGAAAATAGACAGATAACTCTTTATTGAAATACGTAAGTAAAGAAAAAAAACTTGAGAGGTGTCATGGGACACCCGAATAGAACTAAGTTCCTTTCGATTAAAAGATATCTTATATTTTTTTTCCTAACGTAACGCGCGATAAGGAACGTGTTTTAAAAGATTTTGATCACAGCGCCATCTAGCGATAATCATCTAAAACAAAAAAAGTGTCGTGACAACTTTTGACAACAACGCGCGATAAGGAACTTCGTTCCAAAAATCAAAGTTAATTTGAGTTTTAAAGTCTTATTTAATTGAGAAAAAATTAAACCACAATAGTTAGGAATAATTATTTATGGTAGAAGATAGAGTAAAGTTGACCGCTTACTATGTAATATGCGATTGGGAAAAATCCGCTTGGGTCAAAGTGTCAGGTGATTGCGATCACCACCCCAACAACAAAGATAGATGTAATGTGCACTCGGTCTTTCAATGAAAACCAGTAAAACCTATTTTGGTATAAATTAGATCGGAATAGTTTCCAGTCGGGTGATTGCCTAACGTGATAACTTCATCTGATAGAATCCTTTTCAATTAATTTCTACATCTCATTCAATTATTTTGTCATCTCATTCACTCATATTATACATTTTTAGCTTAACCTGCCCACGTGGTTTCCAAATCGAATTCTACAGTTTTTGCATTATTGGGATAGGTTATACACGTATATTTTTAGCTCAGTAGCTGCTACTTCATATAATTGTCCATGAGTCACTGTAGGTAAAAACCGTGAATACTAGGTACTTGAAAACAAATAAATTTTCCCTAACTAATTGACATACAACACACTGTCTAAAGCTTGTGTTCACAACTGAGTGTATTATTGAGTTTCAGTAGGTATATTAAAACTCGTATCTTTTGGAACGGACCCAACTCCCTACTCACCTGTTCGTCCTATTAGTTCCTGCAAACGTAAAAATACATTTCTATTTTCTCTATTTTTCGTTTCAAAATGACGGAACGTTTTATTCTCAGAAAAATATACTTCTAATTTAGATTTAGTTGATTAAAAAAAAATGTTAGCTAAACAAAAGACGATACCGAGTTTCTTATTTACATTGTAGCTATGAAATAAAATAGCTATTATCTACTATGATGTTCCAGTTATTCCTATTATTTCGAGATATCAAGACAAAACTGTGTTACGTTGTAACGGGCTTTCTAGGTTTATACCTACGTGGTACATAACACGAATTCAAAATTCTACTCTGCTAATTCTTTATAAGCTAGTGCGAGGTAGAGATACTTCAAATAAGATCACCAGTTTCCCACACCCATGAAACAACCGAACAGACAGACATATTTTAAAGCAATTATCGCGAATAACCCCCCCTGGAGTATTCCAAATCGCGACCTCTTCCTTTGCCTTTATGAATAACTAGTTCACCCGCGCAACTTCACCTGCATCACAGAGGGATACTGACTGTCTGCACACTGAAACTTACTGAACACTGAAAGAATTTTTAATATCGGACCAGTAGTTCCTTATATAAACAAACAAACTTTTCGGCTTTATAATATTAAATAAATAGTATAGATATTAAAAATGTATAAGTAAAAATAACTCCTAGGAATTTAACGTCCTGGACACGCAACCGGCCGAGTACCAGCCCCTCACGGCCGAGACTATGGCGACCAATCAGACTGTATTCTGGCTGGTGTGGACGGCGCTGTTCCTCGCTATACTACTGGTGCTCACTATAATGATGTGTTTGTCGCAACGGGCGGATTACTTGAGGAGACTGAAGGCTGCCACTGCTACGTCTTATTGTAAGTTTGTCAGGATTCATAATAATATTATTATTCGTGAATTGAAGTGAAAGTTATTGTTAAAGTTTCAATGACTAGATCTTCTTTATCGTTTAATAGGTGTACAAGCTTTCACACTTTTTGATAGTAAGTTGGTACTTATTGACCATGGATTTCGGCAATACCAATAACAAAGCAACTGGACACACAGCCTGTTATAGGACTTGTTAAACATAGTTATTTTACGACTTTGGCAAAATGAAAAAACATCTAACAGTATGCGGTCGTCGTTGCTCAGAAACCTCTGCATTGTATGACAGCGCTTGTAGGTACATCTTGTATCAGACCTCTTGTTTGTGGATGTCACTACTAAACAATAGCCAATTTTGGCTCCACCCCGGTTGAGGATGAGGAAACTATTACTGTAGATTTGTTTTAGTAATGCGGATATATCTATTGCGAAATATAATTGTTTAAATAAATCTACACATTTCCTGTTTGGTAGCAATTGTACTAATAATATTTTAACTATTATTGTTGGTTATTATATAACCGCAGGACGATCACACCTCGACTGTGGTTTTCTTTCTACATTTCAATGATTTATTTACAAAAATGTGTATCTTCCATTCTTGTTTCGTACACAAATAAAAAAAACTCTTTCTTTTAATCTTTATAATATTAGTAAATTCCTCAATTATTCTTCCCCAGCTTCCGCAATACCAGGTGAATCGGACATGACGATCCGAAGCACCGCGGGACGAGTGCCAAACACAAACAAACACAGCACCAAAGGATCCAATCCAATATGGCTGCACGCCTACGAAAACGACTGGTACAAAACAGACGATCAACTGAGCAGATCCGACAGAGATTCGTTGGACGAAAACGCAGTAGATCAAGACTTATCTAACGAGAAACCTTATTTTATAACCACGGCTGCATTTCCCTCGATAGATTCGACTGAAACCGAACCTCAGACGAATCAGCCGAAATCGGACTTGTTCCAACAGCTGGAGCATTTGAAAAACGCTAAGAACATGGAGACGACTGAATTGTAATTTAGTATAGTTTATTGTGCCTTTGTAAATTGTGTACCTCTTATTTAATTTTTTTCAGGTTTAATACAGAATAGTAAAATAATGTCGTTTTATTTTTTACCTTTAAATATATCATACATATACAGGGTGATTTCCTAGTGAGGGTACATATTGAAGGTCATGGTAGCTGATGGTTATATACGACCAGTAAAAATATTATTACCAAAGAATATGGCTTAATGCCTTAGTAATCGCAACTTAAAAATATCTAAAATTCTTGCAAAATGATGGTTTTTCGACAGCTGATGGCGTGGCGGAGGTGTGGGGTGCGCGAGGTCACTAGAGGTCATTAGTCAACACTCTTTTAGTCGAAATTGTTTATGTTTGAGGTAGTTTTGTCGAATTTAGATTCAAAAAAAATATATTTTGTAATTTTACCTATTTTTTGTAATATTCCGTATTAGAACAGAGTACTCATCACCCTCCTGCAATATGTACCCTCTCTAACAAATCACCCTGTATAGCATACACTACTAAAAAGAAATTGACAATAGTTTATCTGTCATAATTTATTAAGGTAGAACTTAAAATCCATCTTCGGTGTTCAAGCTCTTAGACTACTGGTAAATGTCTTCATTCATAGAGACGATCAATATACTGAGTATACTAAAGTCTAAAAATCAAATACATTAGTTTATAGCTGTCAAATACGTAGATTATAGATAACTCAATGAAATAGCAAATCGTAAGTTAGTTATTAAATATTATTTTACGAAAAAAGAATGCAATTACATACGGTCCATTACAAATAAAAATAATTATACTCTTGTATAAGGAAAATGAAATCGTACCGCAACCGTAAAGTAAAACTAGGGAAAGTCCCTCTGGTTTCACGGTTTTGAACTTGCAATAAAACAATAATATTATCAGTATCGTAATTAATATAGGTCAAGATACAGCTCTGATAATGGTAACCAGATTCTACATCGATTTTGTATTATTAATGTAACAAATAAAAATAAATATTGTTTAATAGCCGCTTAAATAGTGGATAAAATATACTCGAACCACCACAGCGCCTAATGGTACACTGCAGGTGCCCGTACATAGATCCACAGACCCGTTCAATGTAAACATGACCAAAAATGCATCACAAAACGGTAATATTTAAGAACTATACACCCTGCAGGGCCAGATTTAAACTTGTGCCGCCCTGGGGCACCGAAGAAAGTGCCGCCCTATGACTTAAATTTTATTTTGGTAGTTATGTATAATAACAAACTTTTTGACTTCCTGGTCGATTATTATATCTTCAGTCTACTTTGAATGTCCGATTCTATGAATAGAATACATAAGCTATATACAATATTAATTTAAAAGAATTTGTTAATTATATAGTATTGTAAAGAAAAAAATTGACACTTTGCAAATTTTGCCGCCATGGGCCCTAGCCCCGACTGCCCCTAGTGTAAATCCGGGCCTGTAACCATGCCATTGAAATATCACAACTACTAAGTAGAAAACGAACTGACTAGACTTAACAACGAATCTCCCCCCCCATGAAATGCGTGATCAGACTATTTCCTTACCGTTCAAGTAGTATTCTGTGACTGCTATCTTCTAGTACCGACGCCCCAGGGTTTTCAATCTCGGTGCAATGATGCACATTTTGTTCCAATCTTATAACATAAACTAGGTTCTACTGTGTATGCCTGGACACTAAAGTGGAAAGATGCCACTTACTGCAAACTAGGTTGTATATTCATGAACAAAATATTATACTGCGTCCAATATTTACGAACAAATTACGTCAAGTAAATATTATAAGTAGAACGGCAGGGACCTACATTTTGTATCAGTAACGTGACAATGTATTCAATCCATTTTCTTATCATAAACAGGTCACATTTTGCTTAGGATGACCATAATTTCTAACTAGCTAATAGTAACTAACATAGCTCTAAAATGTGTAAATAGTCTACCTAAGGTCAACAATGGCCTGTCATTGTGATAATTAAATCCTAGGTAATTTTAACCACGATCTATTACGTGGGCCGTCTGCTCGTTTACCTTTTAAGCAATGAAGTAAAAAAGGTACGCAACGATGTCAAGTCACGTTCCAATAAAAAAAAATGTTGTGAGATCTTTTCAACGATGCCATAGATCGCTATATTGATCATTTTATAAACATTTAAAATAATTTCAATGACAGGTTAAAAGTTAAAACACCTTGAATAATAAATTAACTAGACAAGTGCGCATTACCACACTGTATAAAAATTAATATTTCATTAGATAACTACAATCATTTCGAAAATAAAACTGTTTCTGTATAGTGCAGAGAATAACATAAAAATTAATTTCAATGGAAATGCACCGTCAGGCCGAGCAATGAGTGGGTACGTTGAAGGCAAACAGCTCTTCACTATTGCATATCTCTTTATTTTAAATCATGTTTTCCAGTTCCAGTGTAATAACATTTTTGGCAATATGTTCAGTCAGTGACCTCTTGGAAACTATGCCAAGTGATAAAAAATATTTACAGCTGCTTGCGTTATAGGAGATATCCTAAATAAAGCTCACCATTTTATTTACATACACAATAATTTATTGTTTCTTACAATTTAGTGAAGCTAAAGTACAAGTTGTTGATTGATTACAATTAAAAGCTATTCAATTTGAATCTCCCCATGTTGTTAATCAAGTGAACAAAGCTCTTGCTTGCCGGCAGCTGTAAGTATAACACACTCTCTTTGCCACTTATGCCAACAAAACTCAAAATGCTTCAATAATCAAGGAAACAAGGATAGGATAAGTGGATGGGACGTCTGTGAAAATCACAACTCAGATATCCTTACAACCACAATATATATTAGGTAAAATTATAATATAAAGATCGCCATATTGAAAAAATCTAGATTAATCGTAACTTATCTTATGAGATACACTGTAATTTATGCTGTCGTAGCTATTGGAGCGTTTTCCAAGTAATATTGTGGATGAAAGAAAACCGACTAACATGTCAGCGTAGTCTGTAGCACGCTACATTTACTAAATAAAAAAGATGTTCCTAGTAAAAAAAAACAACTCATTCGACTCCGTCAACGAGCTCACTTTGTAATACCACTTACTTACAATACCCAAAATGTTCTTAACACTTATGAGCTTCACTTACATTTCATTGACAAAATTCTTACGTGAATCAGACAACTTGTAAGCAAGGAACGCTCCATTTTCCTAAAATTATGGCTATTGAACAGTTTTACAATTTAATTTAGATCTAGTTAAAGTAGTACTAGTCTGGGAATTACATAAACGCAATTTAACTAATCTTGAACTAAACAAGTGTAAGTCACCTACTTTATGACATCAAGTTGAAAGTTATTGTTCTTATAGAAAATTTTCTTACTAATGAGGACAGAAACAATGTTTGCACACATGTATTTACTTAGATGCATTAAATTCGCATTATTAAATATAACAGCCATGACTGAAATTAGACAGATCCTAAAATAACCATTTAAGATTTTTACAATGATCGGTAAATTAATTTGGGAGTAATGGATAAAGGAGTAATAGGGAATGGGAACTAGGGTAGGAATAGAGCCCGAGCTGTGGCGATGTGTGTGTGTATGTTTTGTTGACGTCACAATAGACTCATCACATGGCATACTTCCTCGTCCACTCACGGGCTAATTCATTGTACTTTTCTCTGTCAGTTTTGTAGATCCTAGCGATTTCTGGCACCAACGGGTCATCTGGGTTTGGATCGCATAGAAGTGAGCAGATTGAGAGCAACACTGAAAAATAAAAACAACATTATCAACCACACAAAGAAATACACTTACTATTGTTATTGTAAAAGTAGTTATTTACCTTTCGATATGGTGAGTGCTGGTGACCACTGTGCACGCAGAATGTCAAGACAAATGGAACCATTACTGTTTATGTTGGGATGATAAATACGTGTTGTGAATGCAACTTTTGGTGGTTTGAATGGATAGTCTGTAGGGAAATGTATAGTGAGGAAAAACACTCCTCCTTGATAAGGACTGTCAACCTGAAATAAAAAGTTACAAATAAATTTTACTGTTATTTTAATTATCGATAAATTATTAACAAGTGTGTTTGAAAATACTTACTGGTCCCATAATTGTGGCTTGCCAATGGAACACTGAAAATGTAAAGAGAAATGTTAATTTTCAATCCATATACAGCTCAAAAAGGCTTAAATTTACTTCTCTCCATTAAAATTACTCATTATTTTAAAATTATCTACTGTATTAAAATTTGTTATTTCTTATCAAACAAACCTAAATTGAGCACAGAATAGAAAATATTTTATTAACCTCATTTTCTAAACAATTATCAACCCCAGCTGTTTCTGTCTACACAAGGTCATTGACATCTATGGTGTGTCATTCACTGCAGAACCTTTACAATTTACTAAACAATAACTTTACAAATGAATTCCAATCATTTGTCTTTTTATGGTCATAGATGAAAAACACTTAAAAACTAGTATGAATATCATATGATTCATTCATGCAGATACATGATTAAGAATAATCAATAAACTGTTTTAGAGCATACTTTGGTGTCTCATTAATTATTTTGATTAAGTATTTTTCTTGTACAAAATTTATACAAATCTAGAGATGAACAATGGTTAAGGAAAAACGAAAGGCGAAAAAACTGCTAGTTCCAAGACATTGTTCACATTATTATTATTATTCAACACAATGAGTCATAGAAAATAAAGAGTACTCACGATCTTCACCGTGTGGTCCTGCAGAACATTGTGCTGGTGGATCTCTGCCCAGGTCTTGTAATTCCTATAAAGAGACAAAGCTATTTCAGCCCATGCGTACATCAAGAAAATTAAACTGTTACCTCGAGACATGTCACATCATCATTCTGAAATTAAAGATTTTTGCCTCCTACTGACTTCTCATACAATAACCAGAACTTTTCACTACAGCAGTTTTACGGATCCCTTCATTATAATTGCACATGTAAATTCTTTTCACATCACAGATGTCTTCACTGACAAGAAAACCTCAAAATTGGCACATAATTCCGACATTTTATGTACGCCGTGTGCACAGAATAGTCATACAAAAACCAGTAAATCACCGTTATATCTTTTAAACATCTTGATACAAATTAAACCTCTGAATTGTATATCACATAAAATCACTACTAAAACCGAATTATCCAGAAGAAAATTCGATATGAATCCACAATGACGAAACGTTCAGTACGATGCATGATTATCAATTCTACGGCGCACTTTTTATCTGATTATTGCTGGAATAGTAACAGAATTATTAATAACGTACCCTATTAATTCTTTTTAACGCCATTTGACTATTTTGTGTTGATTTAAACTGACTTTCAACTAGACAACGAAACTGTGAGCCAAGGACCTTTGATTAGAGATTGCAAGATGGCTCCCAGTCTAAACGCAAAAGTACCACCAGTCGTTTTATGTAGTAATTATTAAATCACATCAATTTAATTCAAACGTAAAATTCTTAATTAACAAATAATATTAACTTATAATACAAAAGAGATAAGGATTAGAACAAAGCACGAATTGATCCAAATTAAACACTTCTCAGCAAATGGAGAACAGCAAACAGGAAAATCGACCAATGCATGAGAATCGTTCGGAAACACTAACAATTTAAAAACTACCAAATTGGACGATTTTAATTTAAATAATTCAGATCACTATAACATGACGAAAAATATCTAGCAGAGTATTTGTTTTATAAACCAAAAGTATTTTATCTTAGTTATTTCATAAAGAATATTTTTTTTGTAATGTATATTTTATTTTTACTTTTCTACCATTTGAATTATACTTTTTTTAGGGCAACATCGAAAGGATGTGATGTCACACATAGTGTTGAATTGCGTAGAGCGCTATTTTTGGATTATTTTGAAGATATTCATTACTGGCACGTCAGCTATTTAAAACATTTACTGCAATTTGAAACTATCAGGCTAAAAAATATTGGTTATTTGACATACTTTACTGAGTTATAATTATAAAAACTTCCATTTACGTAATTTTAAATAAACGTGTCTTTATTTTTATAGCTAATCAGGGGAACAAGCCAGACAAAACCGGGAATAAGCTTGTGTAAGGAAAGTTAAAGGTCTGATCCGACTGGCTGCCTCACAATCATTTAATTTATTTGCTGCAGTTTACAGTAATTGCATGTAAGGAATAACGGGGAGCATTTTTAGAAAACCAACACATTCACACCTCTTGGAATGGATTTTTCATTGAAAGATGGCCCACCTGACAGCAAGTGATTACAGTCGTAGCCAGTGGGGAGGTCAGATTAAATAACTCAGAAGGGCTCATAGTGTTATCTATCACTTTCGAGGGTCAAAATGAGTCATACTGCTCCGGACACCAAGATTGAGATCCTGTTAAATACAAACATCGCTAAAAAAAATACTCTAATTGTATTCGTATCTCTAATTAAGTAAGCAATGGCCACATACTTATCAAACAATAACAATAAGTGTGACCACTATATTCACTTCTTACTTTCTTAGTAGTTTATTAATTTTCAAACAGTTTTTTTCATTGTGCAGTGTCATTAATCGGAATAATATTAATTTCGATCTTAAGATTTGTAGTAAAATAATTAATAGGGTGAAAGAGATGCCCACATACGATATAGTGCGTGCCTTTATTTTTCTTTATCCTCTACCAGAATATTTAGATAATTTTAACGAATGGTTTGTGCCAGTCTGTGGCTATGGTAACACATACTTGTAATAATAAAATTATTTTTTTTAATTAAATAATAATGTTGCATTCGTAGATTAGCTCTGTGGATTTGCTACAACTTACTACATTTTTCTGCAATCTAATTCTTTTATACCTTGATATTTAAAATTTAACTTTACACGAAATTATTTTTAAATACTTATTAAATTTGTATTTGGATGTAAGATTTAACCGGTTATCGCAAAGTTTGAATATCTTTTATCTACTTTTACCTTTTGGTAGTTTTAAGTTTATACATAATGGTAGAAATTAAAACAAATATTAGTCGCGCTGGATGCTGTCAAAACATAAAGCGCAAAACTTTACAAAAATTTAGTTGGTCATTTGTCGTGAAGGGTGTAGGTGCAGTCTTTTTATTTAATAACAACTTTTAAACATCGTAAATACGTTGTTATTAAAATATTAAATTAAAGCGTAATTAGTTTGTTAGTGGTAGTAGTTGTAGTTAATATTTTATATGTAAAAATAATAGTTATCTATTTACACGATTACATAAAAAAATATTAGAATGACTATAACTATGACAAGAAAAGTAAGTGAGTGCCAAACAGAAACAGTGCAATTTATGTCGATTGAAAAAGTAAGTAATGTTGTTTTACATTATTAAGTTCTGTAGTGTTAGTATAAGTAATTTTTATAACTTGGAATTCGTACACAACAAGTTGTATATTGTTTTTACTTTTAGTATAAAAATATTTTTAGATAGTTACTAAATATGGAAACAACACAGTATAGTGTTCTGTTGTTGAAAATTTTAGTTTTTTTAGTAAAACATTGAAATTTCTAATTTAATCTTAATCTTAAGTATCTTCAATCTTTAAAAAATAAAACTTTTTAAATAATTAATACTTTCTTTCTTTCATTTTATTATCTAGAAAAACAAATATACATTGCACCTTAAGGTTAGTGGTTACCGTCACTCACAAGTCTCTTTAATACCAGGGCATTAGAGGACCAATATCTATCACCTATACTGTCTGTCCTATACAATACTTTCTGTAAACATATTTTCATTTAATATTTATTGTCGAAGGTGGAAGAAGAATGCTGCACAGATTTTTGTCCGAGCAGTACTTTACTACGGCGCGGCAAAAAACTTGAAGACAACAATAACTTAACCAAAGAAGATGAAGAATACATGAATTACAGAAAACTTTTGAAATACGAACAGGCACCCGTATATTTACAACACAATCCTTTCATTAGAGATGGGTATCGAAAAATGTTACCAACCAAATTGTGCTGGGAGAGGTATGTACTTTTATACACGTTTTTCGGGTACATAATTCGCTTTTTTGCGTCAACAATGTGATAATCCTTAAATACATCTACATGTCAAATTGTTGATGCAAAAGGCTATATAATTTACTTATATTCAAGATGACTAGTAAAAAGTGTGAAATATTAAAAACGGTTTGATCATTTCATTTAAGATTTGAAATTCGTAAAAAATATTTTTTTTATATTAAATCACTATAGTCTCCATGTATACTATAAATACATAATACTACTATAAATTCCCTCTATATAATGATATTATGTACAGGGTGTTGATTTGCGTGCCAAAAGAGTAAATTTACTTGTTTCATAGACTCTCAAGTCTTGTCAACAAATTATTTTGTCATACTCGTATTACTCGACTTCAAAATTCTGTGGAATGTTTGTTAGTCCAGGGTAGAGTCCAAGGCGAGGTTTTTCTGTTAGTTTGTTTGCGAAACACCCGATGTGGGGATTGGAGAAATATTGCAAGGCGTTTTGGTCCACGAGTTCTCTTTCCTTCCATATATCCCTGAACGACAACCTTTCCAAGAACGAGATCAAATACAAATCCAAACTACAAAACTAGATATGAACCTGCGGAAGAAGGAGTCAGCTCACATTGTACCTGTATCCTACATGCTTAATATCAATCGTCTCGGAAGAATTTCAAATTTATTGACTTTTGTTCTTTTGTTTCAGCGTGTTCTGGTGGACGAATGAAACAATGAACATATGGACGCACATATTCGGTTTCTTCTTGCTATTGTGTCTGACAATAAATGATTTAGTCCTCATAAACATACACGCCACGGTCACAGATAAAATCGTTGCCGGGGTACTGTTCTCATGTTTTATGGTAAGTTTATTTCGTATTATTATTTTTATACTTTAAGTTGTATATATAAGGAAATATAAGAATATAGTTGGGATTACAGAAAAACGCTAATCGCTTAGTATCAAACTAGCTGTAAGTACGTGTAATATTGGGTAAACGTATTGATTACTTTTCTAATTTCTTCAATTTAACGTAACCTTCCGCTTTGAAGGTTCATCAATAAAATAATATCAGCAACATTGATAATGACGATAATGATAGCAATTATGATAATAATTTTAAAAGTAGACACCTATTTACGTAACGCACATATTTAATGTGCGTTTTATTTAAGATGTCTTTGATTAAATTCTATACAAATTAAGACCTGTTACAAGGACCTAAGGTAATCTGTTCATAGTGTTTTCGATATTCTAGTGACCTTAATCAGGTTTAGTAAGGTTCTTTCAATGAAAAAATCAACAATACAGAAGCGGTCATTGTTTCAAATTCCTCGAAACGTCTCATAAATCTTTAACGAGTTATTAATAGAAAACTTGCAGAAATCATTTTTCCTATATTCGCATGTGTTATGCAACCGATGCATACAGCCATGACGTTTCATATTACGAAATGTAAGAAGGTAGTACACCATTGGTGGACGTCTCGAAAGTCCGCCTCTCGGATGCTCGACCTGCTTTCTGGTCTCCTGTCAGTGAAAGTACGAAATTTTAAAAAAATAATCAAAGTAATGCCCCGCAGCTTGAGATTGTAATTGTATGCTTTCTTTTGAGACACGTGATTTTTTACAAAGGTCGTATTTGTTGAAATAGTGTTTTTAGTTCTGTAAATATTAACGGTTTACAATATTATTCAGAATGATTGGCAAGTTTAGCTCACAAAAACTGTAATGAATTTGGGTTCAGCATCTTGTGTTGTAAAAAAAGGTTTTCACGATTTTTTTTCTTAAGTTATCACTTAACTTACCAGGTGTAATTTATGTAAAATGTTATGAATATAAATTTATGACTAAATAGTTAGCGCATTCTATGGGATTTCCTCAGTAAATAAACTTAATTGAAAATTTACATATCGATCGGTCTGATGATGCAAATTTGCTCGTCCGGGTCAACAACAAAAAGAGCAATTTATCACTTGCAAGAAAATTACACCTAATATAAAAACGCTTGGATATACTCGTAAGCCGTCAATCTAGGTCATTGCTCTTTGTGGTAACACGACCAGATTACGGCTTTAAAGAAACTACCTTACTAGGAGCACTTAAATATTTCCTTATAAATGCAAGAATAATTATCGAGAAGAAAAACGAGTTTAATTATAGACAGAGTTAGAAACTTAAAAAACCTCAAATGAACTTAAATTATTTCACGCTGTTAAAACAAAGTTGTTTGGATAAAGCTTAGCAGAACCAACGAGTTCTTAAAATCTAAATGAACGATAAATATGAACATACGTGTATTTACATCGTACAACCTTGTATGCATTTCAACAGCTTTATGCATGAATGTGCACAATTAATGCATTTCTTTCTGTGTGTCAATGTAAATGCAAAAAAGAAATAACAGTGTAACTTGCTTATGAACAGTGTAGTGGCCTATGCCTGATTTTTAATTAAATTATGTGTCATAGAATTATAACATGAACCTACAATCTCTATCGTCTTTAATACTATACTTAAATCTAAATACCTACTTTGAGGGCTACCTATCATCCATTTGTAGAAGATAAATTGACTGTAAACTTGTTCATCGTCTTGAGAATAGCTTGACGATATGGAGTAACATATTACATAATACAATTAGTAAAGTGATATTGAAAAATGATAATTACAAAAATACAATAAGAATAACAAAGGTACCTAATTAGGTTTGTTGTAAGGTTATTGAAATACAATACATCTATTGAATTACGGTAATAACAATTCAGTTCTTATTCGTTGTGATTTTAAAATAAATTTTGGTAATAAAAAAAAGTTTGTGCCAGAGCACTGACTCTGTTGTATATTTTAATATCATTGATCTACTTCTATTCGTGTTGTATGGTAAATGAGGATTCCGTGTCGATTTACGTAACTTTATGTCTGATTTTGATAGAATATGTAGGTTAATAAATGCACAAAATCAGTGACTACTTACTTTGCCAACTGATGAAGAAAAAAAAAAAAAAAAAGTAGTTTTGACCAATAGATAGTACATGTTGTTAGGAGATTGTTAGCCAATAGGAGCAGTGTAAAATTAGCATGATATCAAAGTGACTTACACTATAACCGAGGTACAAAAAAATATAGAATGTACTATAATCCCGAGACACATCGAGATCGCGCGCTCGTACACGTATCTGTTGCTCCGTCATTAAAATTTAAATTCAGTGTTTGCAAGTACTAAATGTTATTGAACTGTAATTTAGTTGTGTATTTATATTATTACAAAACCAATAATAAAGTTTAACAGTGACTACAACCATTATAGTACAAGTTTAACTAAAATTCAACAGAGCAAATAACAGCTGACATTGTAAATAAATACGTCGGTAGTACGTAAAAAAGTGTTTTAACTACACGATCATTGAATTACTTTTGATCGTGGTTCACTACTCTGGAAAATGTCAACATCTAACAAGAAATGTGCAGGATGTATGAATATCTTTAAAGAAAAAGAAGGTTTGCAATGTTCTTTTTGTCAGCATTGGTTCGATTTTTTATGCGTGAACATTACAGAGAAACGTTTCAAAGCTTTTAAATCAGACATT
The DNA here is from genome assembly GCA_030269945.2 of Trilocha varians. Classification (NCBI taxonomy): domain Eukaryota; kingdom Metazoa; phylum Arthropoda; class Insecta; order Lepidoptera; family Bombycidae; genus Trilocha; species Trilocha varians. The sequence continues at coordinate 4,661,297 of AP028264.1, read as the reverse complement.
AAAAATACCTGGAAATGTCCAGGGTGTATTTCTCGTCAACCAAAAACTGACAATAACAACACACCTGTACGTTCTAATCGACAAGATAGTCCAACACAATTGAATCGCCGTCGTGAGTCACCACCACAATTCAATGTAACTATTCGTAACAAACAGGGCCAACGGCTGTCGCCGAATTCAGACTTTAATAACGACACGTTAATAACTGACCTGACGAGTGGTGCGCTCAAGGATATAATAAGGGTAGAATTTGACAGTGCCGTGCGTGACACTGTGCATAACATCGTAACTGAGCAATTTCACAATATAATTGAGAAAGTTGAGGGTTTTCAACAGTCACTATCATTTTTTAGTGAACTTTATGACGAAATAAAAAATAAATTATCAGAAAATCTCGAAAAAACAACCAAGTTGGAAAAGGAAAATCTAAATCTGCGGACTTCATTGGCTGAACTCAAAAAACGTTTCAATGTAATGGAGCAGCATGCCAGATCGGCTAATGTAGAAATTCAATGTGTCCCGGAACATAGATCAGAGAATTTAGTAAATACTGTGCAACAACTTGGCAAGGTGATTAACTGCAATATAAGTACTAGTGATGTAGCTCACTGTACGAGAATTGCAAAAAGGGACGTGAAAACCAATAGACCTAGATCAATAATAATTAAATTTACCAGTCCCAGAGTACGAGATCAATTCCTAGCCTCGTCTATTAAATTTAATAAAACGAATCCAAAGGAGAAACTAAACACCAGTCACTTGGGGATAGCTTCTGATGTCCCTAAACCAATATTTGTTGTGGAACACCTGACCACTGAAAACAAGGCTATACACGCTGCGGCTCGGCTACGCTCAAGAGAACTTGGTTACAAATACCTGTGGGTCCGCTACGGAAAGGTCTTGATGAAAAAGAATGATACGTCTGGCACTATTTTTATTAATAATATAGATAAGTTGCAGTCCCTCACTTGATTATCTTTTTTTTTTTTTTAATTGTTATTTAAATTGCATAAACTGTGCGGTAGGTAGATACTAGATTATATTTTTGATATTTCATGTTATTACAGTTATTTCATGTTAGGGTTTAGTGATATTAAAATTTATTATCAAAATGTGCGAGGTCTACGAACAAATATTGTGAGCGTGCGTAATAATATATTGAGTTGTGATTATGACGTTTACATTCTCACTGAGACTTGGCTTTGTGACGGTTTTTTCAACTCTGAGCTGTTTAATGATACTTTTACAGTTTATCGTAGGGATCGCGAAACATCTAGTTTTTATAAGCACAAAAAGACGGGTGGTGGTGTACTTATCGCCGTATCTAACAAGTATAGCTCGACGCGTATGCTGTTGTGTGAAAGTAATTATGAAGATTTGTGGGTAAAAATCGACTTGATTAAAAACAAAGGTCGTGATAGCCTGTTCATTTGCGCGGTTTACTTGCCGCCTCCATTACAGAAAAACGTAATTGAGAATTTTTTTGAAAACTGCAATATTGCCTTAAACGCAAATGCTAACAATGCATTATTGATGGTGGGTGATTTAAATATGAGTTGTGTTGAATGGTCTGTGGATGGTGATGGATGCGGTGCGATGTTGGATGGTATTGATGATACTTATGTTGGAAATGTACTAAAAAACTTCATGCTATATCATGGTCTTGGGCAATATAACTTAATTAAAAATGCCAAGAATAAAATATTGGATTTAGTTTTATCAAATGTTAATAGTATAAGAATATTAAACTGCAGTAATCCCATAAGGCTAATTGATGGTTATCATCCTGCCCTTGAAATCATATTGCAAATCAAACCTAAACACCTTAGGAAACCTGCGTCCAAAATTAAACGAGACTTTCATAAGGCGGATTTTATGGCAGTCAATACTGCCTTAAATAGTATTAATTGGTGTGATGTGTTGGGTTCTTGTGAGGACATTGATAGTATGTTGGATTGTTTCTATGGTTTAATAAATGAAGTAATTAAAAAATATATCCCTGAAACAGTACGTCATGGTAAATATCCAGTATGGTACTCATTTGAACTTATAAAATTACTCAAAAGAAAATATAAATTACACTTAAGAATAAAAAAATATAATAATCCTCTCGATATTGTTGAATATAGTTATTTGAGAAGGGACAGCGACTTACTGATGAAAACATGCTACAGGAAGTACATAACAAATATTGAGAATGCTATAACAAGGAGTCCTAAATACTTCTGGTCGTTTATTAAAAACCAACGCAAACAGGAATCAAGCTACCCTACCACTATGTATGATGGGTGTATAGCTGCAAATAATCTACAAAGTATTTGTAATATGTTCGCGAAACAATTCCAGTCGGTCTATGATCTTCCGTCCACTATGCCTTCTAGCTATACTATCGAAGACAATATCCGCTACTGTTGTGTTGAGGTTAGTGATTGTTTTCGTATATCTATAGAAAATGTCAAAAAGAAACTTTCATCACTTGATTCAACTAAAGGTCCGGGTCCGGACGGTATATCTCCTTTATTCTTTAAAAGTTGTGCTGTGTCACTAGCGCCACCTATAGCCTATATCTATAATACTTCTCTCAGCACAGGAGTTTTCCCTAGCGCTTGGAAAAAGGCAAGAATTGTGCCGATATTTAAAAATGGTAAGCGTGATTCTATAGTGAATTATCGTCCCATCTCAATTCTGTCTGTTTTATCAAAGGTTTTTGAGTCATTTGTGTACACAATAATCTACGATCACGTTAAATACAACTTGTTAAATAATCAGCATGGATTCATGCCGCAAAGATCTACCAACACTAATTTAGTTAGTTACGTATCGGATTTGATATCTGCTGTGGATCAGGGGCTTCAGGTGGACGCCATCTATACAGATTTTACCAAAGCATTTGACAAGGTTGACCATGATATACTGATTTCTAAAATGCATGCTATGGGTATCACGGGCAACTTGTTGATGTGGTGTAAATCTTACCTCCATGACAGAGCTTCTTCTGTTGTTATTGAGGGGACTGAATCGCAATCATTTATTGCAACATCCGGTGTACCACAGGGGTCAAACCTTGGCCCTTTGTTTTTCACTATATTTATAAACGACATTTCAGACGTATTCAAATTTTCAAAATTGTATCTGTATGCTGATGATCTAAAGTTTTTCCGAGAGATCAAGGATGAGTCTGATATTTATTTAATGCAAAACGATATTGATAATTTGTCAGGGTGGTGTATACTCAACCGTATGTATTTGAATTGCTCTAAGTGCTTTCACATTAAGTTCACTCGTAAAACTTACAAAATATCATCTACATATAACATAAACGGTGTACAGTTAAATGAGACTGACACAATAAAGGATTTGGGAGTTCATTTAGATAGTCAGTTGCGTTTCACAGATCATTATAATAGAATGACGAATGCAGCCTATAAGGCTCTTGGATTTGTTTTGCGTCGTTCTAAAGAATTCAAAAAAAGTTCAACGACCCTACTTCTATATAATAGCTACGTTAGGAGCCGGCTCGAATATTGCAGTTCGGTATGGAATCCAATGTATACGGTTCATGTCAATCAGATTGAGTCTTTACAGCGGAAGTTGTGTTCATTTTTGTCATTTAAAGATAAACTTTCTCATTTAACATCTTATAAAAAAAGACTTGAGTACTACAATATGACACCTTTAGAGTCTAGGCGTAAAATGGCAGACCTTATATTTTTATATAAGTTATTGAATAATAATTTTGATTGCCCGGACCTACTCGTACAGGTTCATATTAATGTGCCACGCGTGATACCGAGGTATGCATGCCCTTTATTAAAGAAGCCTCGTCGTAGGACAAAATTGGGAAAGAACTCACCGTTGATTCGTATGTCAAATACCTACAATGATGTATCGGGCCTCAGTGAGAGTGTCGACATTTTTCATAATAATTTGGGAAAATTTAAACAATTAATTATTACACATTTTAAAGATTGATTTTATATTTATTGTTGTATTATTTTTCTAATTGTTTTTACGTTTTATACAATTTTTTTTTTTTTTCGTATTTCTTATTTGTTAATTTTTTAATTTTGTATTGAGTCTTGGTCATATTCTAAGTGATGATATGGAGTACACTGCTATTTTATTAATTATTTTCAATTTTAATGTTTTATTTTTACAATGTTCTAGTGTTTTTGATTTATCAAAAATTTTTAAGGACTTTTAATTTGCATGTGTCAATCTTAAATCTTAAATTACTGATAGATTATTGTTTTTAATTTTTTAATACTATTTGATGTTAAATTATAACGTACCTAATGATATGAATATGATGTTATGAATTAATATTTCTTATTTTGATTTCATTTGGAACATTGTATTTTAAATTTTATTTTCATAATTGCATGCAGTAGTTTTCTGTAAGTAAAGATGCACATGTTCCTTTTTATTATTGCTTGTATAATCAATGTGTGAATTAGTGTATTCTTTGTAGAAAACTCTTAAATAAATAAATAAATAAATAAAATAAATAATCATAACAGACGAGTAAGTGTTATTATACAGGGTGTTAAAATCCGATGAAACAATACTTTCACAGCAAATAGTATACTTGATGTAGAAGCCATCCACCAAATCTGTTTTTTCTAGGCATAATATATCATAAGTTATAACTAATCAAAACTATGTCTTAATTTGTGCAGGAGCAACCCTACTGTACTGACCTACACCAACAGCTAAAGACTTAAGCCGGCTAGTCACCTCCTGTATCATAGAACATTGTAATAATACACGGGACAAAAATCACATTCTAAACAGGATACATGCGCCTGTGTGCTTGAAAATAGATTTAGCACGCTAGATGTAGGTCAGGGTAGAGTTGTCAAAAATATAGAAAATACATAATATTTTTTCAACTTTGTATGGGAAAATAAAGTAACTATCTCCGTTTCAAAAGTATGTGTATATGATTTGAAATGTGATATAGATTAAGCCCTGAAAGTATTGTTTCACCGGGCACCACCACCCTGTATATACATAATTGAATCGATCTTAAACGATTTCAAAAACGACTTGTATGAATTTTATAAAATGAAAACAAAAATGACTAAGATTTTATTAACTGAATTGACCTACTCATTCAATAGGTAGTTCTGCCGTAAAATACGTATAAGAATACAATCGAATTGAAGAACCTCAAAAGAACTCAAAACGTTTTTTTAAAATTTGAATGTGGGCAAAAATCAGTAATTCACAGATAGCTATTATGTTTGTTATTCACCTTCGCAAGTCTACGTTGATTTTTACACTTTTCTTTTATAGCCAACGTTGATTTCATTGATTTCACTTCTCACATGGTTCATTTACCATCGTTTTATGCCCCACAATTTTGATAAAAGAAAAGTTACAAAAGTTTAGTGGAATTTTGAAAGTAAGATGGCAAGCTACAAGGCAATATAATATGAGAAATGATTCAAACTTTATCATTATTATCATATTGTAAAAAGAACCACTGTGAAGTGAGTGATATTGTATAAATATAATGATTCGATTTGTGTATATTAAAGTCAGACCTACACGGATCTGCAATACCCTCAAAATTAAGTACCTATTCTGTTTTAGTAAATTCCAATAGTGTAATGCATTCATTTTTTTCTACAGTACCTGAAGTGTTAGAAAGCAAAACGTGATCGCAGTTTTTCAATAAATAAAAATTATAAGTAAAACGTGTTTTGTGCTTTGAACTATTAATTTATTAATGTTTAATTATGACCGGTTCATCATTGAATAAGGTCAATTCACGGTCACATCAAGGTTCTCCTAATTTGTGTACTTCCTATTAAATTTTGCAAACTTGTGAACTTTTAGAATGAAGAATTGAGACCTATTAATATTCCTAATTTTGATCTTATTTACATTGAATAAGGTTGATGTTTGTTTGAAGAGCATAGTAATACTTCCGGATTTTGCAATTTAGTAACATGGTACTGCGTAGTCTCGTAATTGGAATTCAAGTTCAACCAAAATGAACATAATTTAAAATAATTAATACATGAAGTTTTTTCGTTGTCACGTTTATATATTTTCATAAGGTAATTAATTAACATTCATAATTAACAATATTTTTTGGTTGTTATTTATAAGATTTGATTTAAGCTATTTTTTGTGTGAACATACTTGTGTATAACTATGTTAAGTTAATGCGAGAAAGCACATACAACGTGTGATAAGAAAAAAAGTTGCAAATATTTCCATTCATTTTTCCTTTCAATTTGGATTGCGGTATTATCACCGCAAGTACAACTATACATGTTACTTTGTTATTTATCTTAAGTTGTTACATTGTTTTTAAATTGGTATTATTAAATTAATTGCATGACCTTTAACCGTATTTTTCTTCATGTTTTTTTAATTCAAAAAGTGCAGGTCATCGAGCACAAGATCAACATGAAAGTGGTTATTTTACCCATAGACATCTACATAAGTTCCTTCTAACTTAAGTCTCATTTGACGTATTTCTTTTGTTTTCAGATATGTATGTTGCTTTCGGCTCTATACCACACGTTCTCGTGTCGCTCCGAGTGCGATTACAACACGTTTCTTATGTACGATTTGTTCGGCATAGCGCTTTCTTTGCTGGCGATATACACGTCTGGCGTTTACTACGCTTTCTGGTGTCATTATGTAAGTAATTAGTACTTTATGTAGGTATGTATGAACTATGTGTGTTTTAGAATTGTAAGGTATGTGTACGCGCAATGGTAATGATATATTAAAACTGTTTGCATTTGAACCACGGTAACCGCTTACCAACAGGTACGCTTGTTTATCTGTATTGCAATAAAAACTGTATTTAAATTAGTGTAAAAATAGAGTGTATTTGGAGATTGCACTACATAATACTTGTGGGGGCGGCGCGGCGGGAAAGAGTGCCTTGGGCGTAACGCGTCGCGCCGTCCCTCATAACCCCGTGCTGGGTTCTGGCCTCAGCCGGGGTTCGGACGCTGAGTGTGAGCGGTTGGAGGTTTTAGTGCGGTACAACTCCCACATACCCCGCCCGCGGGGCGGGCGGGGATCCGGTGATTTCCTCCAACTAAAAAAAAAAAAAAAAAAAAAAACATAATACTTGTATATCCGTTGTGAATTATTTATTGTCTGTCTTTAAAAAAATAGAAGAGAGCGATATGCTTAGCAAGTAAGAACAGCGATTGGAATTGTTTTTGTCTTATTTCATAGCAGAAGCCTTTGATTCACGTTTCTAGTTCTCAAGAATCAACTACGTGGAGAAATATTTCTCATTAGTTTCATGCTTTTGAAATCGATTTTTAGAGTAACGAATGACATAATTATAGAATGTAATTATGGCATTTATTTCATGCTAAATGTAACAATTACACAGTATATTTGAAACGTTTATTACGTTAATTTATTGCAAATACGTAATTGCTAAAATAACTACTTAAGATTATCCTACGGTCTGGTTTGAGCAATGGACATCGCCATTTTGTTACAGTTATTAGTAAAGTTACAAATAATTTATTTTCAAACGTAAAACTAATTTACATAAGAAGTTCAACAATGGGCCCCACTAGGCTAGGCCTGTATCGCGGGAGGCCGTAAGGATTGTACAATTATAGGTTTCAAATGAAAGATGGAAGAGAAAACAGCGGACCGCTAACAAGCCATAAAACAAAGTTGTTGAAGCATATTGCGTTAAAATACTGTATTTTTATGAAAGCACAGAATTCCATGCAGTTTCAAGTAGAGTTTCAATTTAACTGTTTTAGTTACTCAATGTTTCTTTAGACCATAAATTTACTACGTTTTGTTATAACACACCTTCGATGCGAACACATCACAAAAAGTATTTCTTATTTAAGAATTATTACACGTTTGCATGTACCTATAGCACACAAATGACATAGCTTCATATAGATCCAGCGATTACCCCCTACGTCCATTACCTCTTTATAATATTAGGATAGCTAACAATTTGGGTTGCCTTAGATTTTTTTTACCTTTTACCAACACTAGGGTCGATTCTTTAAAGATAGACCGTCATTCATACTCAGTTGAGAAGTGATTTTAAAGAGAAAGTGTCTAACGTTGAGACGACTGTCTAATAACGATCTTGTATCTAAACACTCAAGTACGGGTTTCATAAAATACTTTCTCTGGCCTTCGAGCGAGTGCAATCTCTTTGAATGTAACATTAATTGCTTTAAAAAGTGTACTGGAAGATTTGAAACCATCGGATTTTGTTGGAAAGTTTTATCTTGTTTCAAAATTGGATTAAATTACCTTTTACTGGAAATTAAATCTTGGAAGGAGATTTGAGTATAACTAATATTAAGTGTCGTTGCTTTTCAGTATATTTTAAGACTGGAACCTAACAAGTTTCGGAGATTAAGGTTTCATTATCTGTTTGATCCAATGTCTGAATATTAACAGTAGTGTTTTATTATTCATATTTTGATTATTAAGACATAATATCCCATATGAAAAGATGGAGAAATTTAATTTAAATCTCTACCTATTTTACTATTGTTCGGATTTAATTAATTGTTTAATTAAACTCGAAAAAATAGGAGGCAATAGTTGTCGTAATGTTTGAATTAAATTTACATTTTAAAATAATAAAATATATTTTCGTGGTATTCATACTTATTATAATAAGAAATCTGGTTACACAGGTGTTGTAGGTACATTTATATACAATAGTTTTAATGTAAACCTTCATATTATTAAGATATAGAAGTTATTGACCGGGATTAATATTTTATTACATAGACATAAGTTTATTTGTGTGTAAAAAGAACATACAGACACATATTGAAAAGTTAACAAAAAAGTTCGCACACAAAACGGCCGAAACTCAGCATATTGCCGGTTGCCAACCACAGAGACATTGTAGTCGACACCCGGCGCTGGTTTTCAGTTCCGACCGGCATCGACGACACATTTGTCATTGTAATTTGTATTTTAAATATTGATAATATTACTAGCTCGGTGATAGGTTTACAAAAAATGTTTTGAGTCCCTGTTCATTGTAAAAATATACAGTAATTGTATAAAGGATAGAACAGTAATGGAGTACCTATATTAGTTCTACTAATTTATTTGATTGTTTAGAAAATCGTCCATTCACAATAACAGCCATTACCCAGTGATTTCCAAAGCAGAAACTACTTAATGATACATAAGAAACCACAAGGAAGTGAATTTTTCCATTTTATCACATCAAAACACGTAATGATCATGATAATGTTATGAAAATGACGTTGTTTAAAGAATTCGCTATGAATACGTGATTTGAATCGATTATGGTTCGCGGACCTAAATAGGCATCTAATTGTGTTTCGTAACGAATGATCCGTAGGTCAATATCACGATCGATTGACACACATGACGTTGCCATGGTCATGTGTGTGCGGAATGGCAATGGGTTAGAATCGTAGTTTTACACTCGAGACATGTCTTTGTATTGTAGACATATCTGGGATGTTTACCCACCTCTCGCTGTCGTCAATGATGACCCGATCCTGTTTAATGTTGAACAATAAAGTACGGAGAAAAAGCTTATCTGTCTTGAATCTCATAACGAATTTGAACTGAATATGGTCTGATTGATCTCACTAAAGAGAAACTACAGTAAATAACATTTCGCACAAACATGATAAACCATGAAAAAAATTGTGTTTCCCTTTAATTTTAGAATAAGTAGTAAAAGATTGGTGAAGCTATGTATTACATTTTACTTTAATCCCTTTGGGTAACATCCATGCTGCAATGTATTGATGGTCACAAGTAACTGGTGCTGTACAATTTGGCCGGTTTAAATGGCCAAATTGTACAGCACTACAAGTAACGGTAAAAGTTTACAATGCGCTGTAACTTCGTCTGCCGTCTACAATACGCCAATAAAAACATTATCGGAGGTTCAAAGAACACATCATGAGTTCGATCTGGTTGTATACATCGTTTCTAGTATAAAAAGAGTGCTTATTTCGTGTTTGTTTGTTTATTTATTTATTGATTTAGTTAAGAAACAAATAGTACACAATATACCTACCAAATAAATTTCACACATAATCACTCAACTGGGAACGTTACTTTTCGCTAGATGGCGAAACTGGGAACTTCGTTCTGAATCATTACCCTGTTTGAGCCTCTTTTTAAAATATTTTTTTTCCATTAATTATTAATTTCGATTTTTAATTAAACCTTATATTTTGTAAATCTTTATTATTAAAATGCGCTGTATAACATTTTGAACAAAAATATATTATCTGCGTAAAATATGAGACGATTAAAAAATGTAAACAAAACAAGTTTTTGAACTGTGCTCAATTTTGGCTCCTGCCACAGACTTGGCAAAAATAAACAAAACAATTCTGTTGCCGATACCAGTTGAGTGGTTAATACAGTTGTTGTTATCAGTTGTTTCTTCAACTACGCAATGAATCCTGAAGTTGTAGCAATGATGAAGGATTTATTTATACTTTTGATTGGATACTTATTATTAGTGAACGAGCGAAGGTTCGATTTCGGTTTCGGCAGCCAAAAAACCAGTTTCGGTCGAACACTATTTATTATCATAATCATTATCCAATAGACTCACTATGTTAAATTCCTTACAAGTAGAGTCTAGAGTCGTTTATTACACGAATCTTGTAACATCCAGCGCAAATTTCCGTGCATTCAAACGTTTTTTGTCATAACTATTATTGGCACCCTAAATAGTTCAACAGCTCACCGCATAGGTCCAATAAATTTAATAAAATCAATGTCCGTGGTGCTTTTCTTTTTCCTGAGCTTCACTGCTCAGAGTCATTACGATGGTCGCCGCTGTGGATCCTGGCTACACAGGAGTTACAGTGGTGGGAGTGAGAGGTGGGCCAATATTCGAATCCCATAGATATCCTTCTGAGAATGGCCTTTTCCAAAGAAGAGACAGTTTGGCAAGTGGATTAGTGATTGCAATAAATCTTGTTTTACTATTAAATGCAAATTGCACCTGTGCGAAGACGGGCCTTGTGGCTAGTACAATTTAATCAAACGTATCCACGCGTTGGGTTTCGTAATGATTGTCTTTGCATAACTAACATTCGTTGACCTTCGTCACGTGGTTTATGGATGTCGAGGTTCTTGACAGCTCCATCATATAGATTTTGAATGTTTAGGTAGCTTGGGTTTTATTCTTCTGTACCTCAAGCATTCAGTTAAGCTTGTAGGCACTAAAAAACTACTCAATAAGAGAAAAATATTTTTTTGCATCAGTTTATTCAAAAATACCGATGAAATTACACTGTCGTATAGTTTACCTCAATTTATTCGGTTAAAATGATTTTTCATCAACTATTTTTAGTAAGTCTTTATAAAAAGTGGGAAGTAAAACATTATAAGACATAACACTTGGTTGGTCGCAATCAAAATTCGATTCAACTGATATTAAAATTCAATTAAGTATGAGCATTTTTGTGTTTCTTGCTGTTACTTCCATTTTTTTTTTTTTTTTTTTTTTTTCAGTTGGAGGAAATCACCGGATCCCCGCCCGGGGTATGTGGGAGTTGAACCGCACTAAAACCTCCAACCGCTCACACTCAGCGTCCGAACCCCGGCTGAGGCCAGAACCCAGCACGGGGTTTTGAAGGACGGCGCGACGCGTAACGCTCTCGGCACACTTTTCCGTCACGCCGCCCCCGGACGCCGAACCGGCAGCCGCCGGCGGTACGGCCACCGGCTCTCTCGGTCGACGGGCTATCCGAAGCCCGCCAAGATGGCTGGACCGCGTGTCACCCTCCCACGGAATACCCCGCTGGGTCAGAACCAGCGTGGGTCGGGGAGCGCGGTCCGCCATCCCCCGGATGCTCTGACGCAAGGGCGTGCTGAGCGAGACACGACACCTTCTTGGGTCCCCGCTCGCACTCGCATGCGTTGGGGACCCGAAACTCTTAGGGGGCCAGAATCCAGGCGAGATCCCGGTCCCGACCCCCTGCTCGACGGCGGGACCAGGACACAGCGCTGCCTCTCCCATGCGGGGCAGCGCGCGAGCGTATGCTCCGGCGTGTCCTGGTCACATCCCACGCAATGATGGCACCTCGCCGTCGGCTCGGCCTTGATCCGGTGCAGATACCGACCGAAGCACCCGTGCCCGGTCAGCATCTGCACCATCCAAAAGGTGAGGCGTCCTTCGCCACGACCCACCCAATCATCTAAGATCGGGCGGATCGCCTCGACGGTCCGTAGACCCCATGTGGGGTTAGCGAGACGTCGCTTCCACGCTTCCGTCACGGACCGCCGAGATTGGACCTTCCTATCGCGAACAGTTTCCCGCAGGGGACGCACCACGCCCCGGGCGCGGAGGTCACATCGCCAGCGATAGTCGCCAGCGAGCGCCTCCGCCTCCAACTCCCAAGGCGGCGTCCCCGCCAGCACGCATGCCGCCTCAAAAGCGACGGTGCGGTACCCGCGGATGGCCCTAATAGCTACGATGCGCTGTGGCCGACGCAGGAATCGGGCGACATGTCTTCGCACCCGTGCGTCGGCCCAGACGGGCGCACCGTATAGGGCCATCGATCGCACCACCCCCGCATAGAGGCGGCGCACTGCGTGGCTGGGCCCCCCGGCTGTTACTTCCATAACAGGTTTTTAAACGGAGGTTTTTGGCGAATGAAATTGCCGTTAATATTATACAACTAATTAAGTAATTTGAAATTACGTTAAAGCCATTACGGTTCTGGACAGTTCTGGTAAAGTCAGTGCTGATGACGGTTACTTCTTGCTACCACGCCGTTAATAAAAGATTATGATACTGACCTCATGGAATAATCAAGACATAGTAAAACAAAGTCACTTCCTGCAGATTGACCTCATATATGCTTAAATATTTAAATCTACGCATAATACATGCATAATAAAATACCAAGTAGAGATTTTTAGATGTTTTTGATGTGATGTCGTAAATAAAACCACTTTTCTGCGTCTAAACCGCAAATTAGAATCGAGGCTTTATTTTGTGACGTAGATGAAGTTCACAGTTAATATTAAATAGTTTATTAAATTCTAAAGAAATCTAACAATAAACTCTTCTCAAATCACATGTGAAGAAAGTAATATCAACGTCCAGGATACTGAGAATGGATGGTAATTTTATAGACGGTGACTAGGTCCACAAGTTTTAAAAAAAATAAAACATCAGAATAATATGTATCACTTTAGAATCCACAAGCGTATTCCTACTCCTTCTATCATCTTCTGATTAAATTCGTTGTGGGGCTCAAGACAAGACAAGATAGACTAGTTGTGTTTGGCCACGTTTTACTTGTCTTAGTCACTCTACTACATGATATTCAGCATTTTAAAAGCTTATATTTGAAAAGTTTTCTTTAAAATAAATTATTTACTTATGTAGATCATACCAACAAAATCTTAATTTCCAGGAACTTCGAGCATTCTACATGACATCAGTGACAGTAATCTTCGTGATAGCGATGGCGCTTCAAATGCCGCGGTTCAATGTTCCTTATTTAGTTAAGATGTGCGTTTTCATCGGCTGGGCGGCGTACGGGGTGCTGCCGACATTGCACTGGACGTATGCTATGGGAGGCTTCGATAATCCCATGGTGCAGGTCAGTTGAATAGGTAGTTTAATATCTAGGTAAGATATTATTAAGCTGATCAAAATTGGTTTCATTTTTTATGTCAAGTTAAAACTGTGTAGTCTAAATAATATACAGGGTGATTTTTTGAAGAAGGTACATATTGCAGGAGGGTGATGAGTACTCTGTTCTAATACCGAATATTACAAAAAATAGGTAAAATTACAATTATTTTTTTTTTAGTCTAACTTCCACAAAACTACCTCAAACATAAACAATTTTGATTAAAAGAGTGTTGACTAACGACCTCTAGTGATCTCGCGCACCCCACACCTCCACCACACCCATCAGCTATCGAAAAACCATTATTATGCAAGAATTTTAGATATTTTTAAGTTGCGATTACTAAGGTATTAAGCCATATTCTTTGGTAATAATATAGCTGGTCGTATATAGCCATCAGCTACCATGGCCTTCAATATGTACCCTCACTAAGAAATCACCCTGTAGAATTCGAGAAATAGTAGGTTTATAAAAATAACATTAAAATGAAAAGCTCAATCAAAAAGTTATTCTGATCTATTTCCAGGCATCATTCACAGAATCTTAGTGAGAATGAAGTTTTGGTCTTGGGCTATTACAATTAGGGTAATCTTGAATTATCTTCAATTATCAAAAAGTCTTTTTACATTAATTTTCAAAATAAGAAATTTAAATTCAATGGATCTAGTATCAGAGAGCACGATAAAGATTAGCGACCAAGTGAAAGTACCGTGATAATGGAAGTTTAGTCATTATTGTGTTTTTTTTTGTCTGGGGAGAGCGTGCAAACTTTTAGTATTTAGAAGGTATTAGATCGGGACACAGGTGTGTAATGAAAGCCAGTCCTGAGCACACTAAACTTTATTTACTACTCTATGTTAAGGTCACAGAGTATGTACTACAAGCACAGATTATACATAGAATTGATGCATATCCACTCAACTGGGATCGGCAACCAAATTGGTTTGTTTACTTTTGCCAAGTCTGTGGCAGGAGCCAAAATTGAGCACAGTTCTAAAACTTGTTTTGTTTACATTTTTCATCGTCTCATATTTTACGGAGATGGTATATTTTCGCTGAAAATGCAATACAGCGTCGTTTAGTAATAAAGATTTACAAAAATATAAGGTTATTTAAAAATCAAAATTAAAAATGTAATATAATAAAAAATGGAAAAAAATGTTTTTAAAAAAGGGCTCAAACACGGTATTGATTCCGAACGAAGTCCCCAGTTTCGCCATCTAGCGAATAGTGACGTTCCCAGTTGAGTGGATATACAACAGAACGCATAGTGTAAGTTATTTTAAAAGTCAATAAAAGATGCTTTGAAAGCCTGAGAAATTTTATCTTAAGTAACAGACAAATAGTAAATAATGATATAGCAATGAAAAATGACAGTCCACTTGAATAGAAATAGCTGTATCTTTTATTATGCTTGGTTAAACTCAGTAGATAATTTTGGAGATTGGACACCGGAACTAAATTTTAATGTTACGTTTTCCTTCACTCATTGCAAAATTGACCTTATTAATATGAAATTGAATGCAAAATTGTTCGGAAGTTCTAAATCATCAAATAAAAATAAAATCGTCATTGATCTAAAGTCATGGTCTCACTTCTGTGTGTCAACCTTGAGACAATTTTAATATGAAAATTAGAGTCGATCGATTTATTACGTAAAAAAATTTAAATTTACAAATACATATAATTTATACTATAATTAATTAATTATTAATTATAATTAATTAATTTATTTATAATTTATTTTTTAATAGGCGATAAAGCGAAACGTAACTTTTATGCTTTGACGAGAATATCAACTGCTACGTGGGGTCTTACTTTTAATGTATTGAAAACGATCTATACAGCTACCTACCTAGGCTGTATTTGCTACGGCGCTCCAGTATGGGCCGACAGGTTCACTATTGGCGCTGCTCGAAGAAAATTACTCCAAAGTCAACGTTTGGCATTGATATTTTTATGCAAGGCTTATAGGACGGTCAGTACGGAAGCACTGCCCGTGATGGCGGGTGTGTTCCCCGTAGATTTAGAAATCCAACGTCGCGCGTCAATGTTTTATAATGTGAATAAAGATGAAGCGTGTCAATTTCTACTACCGCGTGATCAACTTAAAATGACGTTTGCAACGATTTAATAACGGAATGGCAAACACGCTGGGATAGCTCAATTAAGGGCCGTCATCTCTATAAATTCTTTCCTTGTATCCGTGAAAGGTTAAAAATGAAATGGATCGAAATAGATCATTGCGTTTCGCAGTTCTTAACGGGACATGGAAATTTTAAACAAAAGTTATTTTCTTTTAAATTAGTAGATTCACCGCTTTGCGACTGTTCAACTGTTCAACAAAAGTATGAACAGACAGCCCATCACATCCTCTGGGAGTGCAATCTATGGCATATGGAACGCGTTACTATGTTAGATTCCTTACAAGTATCGTCTAGAGTCGTTTATTACACAGATCTTGTAGCATCCAGCGCAAATTTCCGTGCATTCAAACGTTTTTGCCATAACTATTATTGGCATCCTAAATAGTACAACAGCTCACCGCATAGGTCCAATAAATTTAATAAAATCAATGTCCGTGGTGCTTTTCTCAATTCTGGCGTAATGCTTTTTCAATCTTATTTTATTGTCTCCCGCTTTTGCGAGAAGGGAAGTCGAAACTCATGTTTTCCTACTTCTTCTATCATCTTCTAATTAAATTCGTTGCGGGGTCCAAGACAAGTTAGCTTTCCCTCGGGTTTTCCTGGGCTTCACTGCTCAGAGTCATTACGATGGTCGCCGCTGTGGATCCTGGCTACACAGGAGTTACAGTGGTGGGAGTGAGAGGTGGGCCAATACCCGAAAAAAATACATATAATTTTTATTTACAAGTAAAATGTTTTCGTAGATTTATGTCTTAAGGTTTAATTTCGGATTTTGTTCACACGTTGTGTTCGTCTGTAATTAAGATTGCATGTAATGTATTGTTTTAAAATGTCAGTGAATATGCTTTTTAACATGTAAATCTTGTTGATGGACCTAATAATAAATAAATAAATAAATAGATTTTCGGAAACAAGTTACGAGTGTTTTCTCGTACAACTAAATGATAGATTGATAAAGTTTGAAATGTATTTTTTACTTTTAAATTTTAAACAACACCCTTTTAAAGCAATCGAGATCGTCGATAAAAAATTGTTTTTGGAACGAAGTTCCTTATCGCGCGTTGCGAAAGGGGGCTAGACAGAAAAAAATGTTACGAAAAGTTGTCACGACACTTTTTTGTTTTAGATGATTATCGCTAGATGGCACTGTGATCAAAATCTTTTAAAACACGTTCCTTATCGCGCGTTATGTTAGGAAAAAAAAAATATAAGATATATTTTAATCGAAAGGAATTTCGTTATATTCGGGTGTCCCATGACACCTCTCAAGTTTTTTTTGCGATTTAAAACTTTTAAGTTTTTACACAACAACGTATTTTTCTTTTGTTATCAAAAAGGTTACAATTACCTCTTTGTATTTACCATATTAACTTATCAAATGTTGTTTTTTGTTTGCAGATGTTCTTCCCAAGAGTGATAGGAATGTACGTTATAAGTGGGACTGCTTTCGCTATTTACGCCTTCAAGGTAAGTTTGGCACTTGTTAGGAAAAGGGTATTAAAGTTTTGGAACCGTTTGATTGCTATGTTAAATTAAAATACAGTTTGGAATCTCGAATGTATCAGGGAAAGTGCTTCAAATAGTGATTGTAGGAAATCAAACGCTGCTAGTGAAAAGAAAACTTCAGAACAAGAAATTTAATAAAAACAATAAAAACTTCGAGCAAAAATATGACGCAATCTGAATTATTTACAATGTTCACCAATTCGAAATTTACAAAAAGCGCGCCAACATAAATCTTACATTTTAAAAGTATTTTACAAAAGAGGTTTTAATCAATTTTGATAACTATTTATACCTTTGCCTTTATAATGTTAACATTCAGTCGCCTACAGTCATTTTAGCGAATTTTAGTGAAAGTATCTGAAAAAAAACTTGGATATAAAGATTTTAGAAAATACTCATAACCCACATAGCATATCTATTTTCTAAGACCAAAAATTTCCGAATCCCACCCGGTGTATAGAATTATCAAGACATTTTAACCACCTAAAATTAAATATCTTTTAAAAACACATAAAACGATTATTTCCAGATACCAGAACGCTGGTTTCCCGGCAAGGTGGACTACATTGGTCACTCTCATCAATGGTGGCACGTCCTAGTACTAGGGGCTCTCTACTACTGGCACAACTCTGGCATGATGTACGTGCAGTACAGAATGAACCACGGCTGCGCTAACACAATGAGGATATTTTAATAGGCATTACGAAAAATTCTAAAATCCAATATGGGTACACGTTTATTATTTACGAAAACACTTTTATTACAGTAACAATGTAATGTTTAACAAGGTTTCAAGCCATTTTTCGTATTTCATTTCAAATAGTGTCATGGCGTCGCGTTTGACGTCACTCTTAGGTAAACATACGCAAGTGTCATGGCGCAACCAATAAAAAACGTCAAATCGTATTATTTACCTAATCGTGACGTCATCCGATGTTGTTGGCGTTTCAGCCATTGAATTCTTTTAATATGTAGTTTCCTACAATATTAAATCTTGGCATATTTGATACTGTCGTCATGACTATTGTGTCAACTCAGGACTTAATTTGCTTTGCTCAATTTTTTTTTGAGAAATTGGTTGTTATTTTTTGGTTGGTTTCGTCTTGTGTGATGTATTTGAATCGTCTTTTGCAAGATCATTGTTGTATTGTGTAAGAACGTAAACAATGAATTAGGATACAGATTAACACATTTAATGATATATTAAGATGATTAATTTTTGTTAAATGAAAAGTTTTCTGGTTCATCAAAAGTGACTGTACTGTTATTCGTCTTTATTTTCGTTCAACCTGTAATAAGGGAACAGAACAAATATTTATCATTTTCAATTATATAAATTAACACAATGGCATTTGAAAAATCATTCAAGTATTTTCTCATAAATTTAATGTTTGAAACATAAGACAAAGAAGGCAGCTGTTCTATTTTCGTTGACAAACACACTATATCATGTCAAATCTGTTATTCATATATTTTATTTACATATCATTGTTATTTTCTAAGGTATCGAATCGTTGTCTGAAATATTTATAAATGTTACCATAGTCTCAAGACTTATTGCTCAATTTTATTTTTTTTATTTTTTTATTTATTTGGTTCTCTAACAGTTCCTTACACTTATTAATTATTTGACTGTTAAAATATAAAAGGATTATAATAATATAATTAAGACTGTGATCATGTTTCTCATTCCATTTTCTGTTTTAAGTTAATTTATGTAAGATATATTTTAAGTTGTGATCGTTTTAGTTTTGTACGTTTATACATTGGTGGGGTTATGTGACAATAAAATATTTGAAAGTATTTTGTTTTATTTTCGTGATTGTAATCTTAGAATAATTATTATTCTATGGTTGTAATAAAAATATAAGTGAATTAATGAATCCGTAAACTGAAGATAATAACGTTTTTTTAAGAAATGTATGCATTCGGTTGGATTTACTAGATAGTTTTTCGGCTTCTTGTGCAAAAGTACACATTTCTAGGTATGGCAAAATTACTTCAAAATTGCCGAATTTTCTTCGCATACCGTCCTCTATTGGCAAATAGCATGTATTATGATTAGAGTATTTGGTTGTGCTATTCGCCGCTAGATGGCACTAGCAAGAGTGATACTTTTTGGATACAAAGATAGATGGCGTTGCTAAGTTTAAAAACCATCTCAAGATTGAATATTGATCATTCGTTTAATATATTAACAAATTTATAACAATATTTTTTTTTGCAATAGAACCATATTAAATGTTTATAAAGTAGCACTAATAGCCACTATGGGTATAAATGATTGAATCAGAATTCCCACAGCTAGTGGTTAACGTTTAGGTATTTTTGAACAGCAGTTAATCGCCGGATTTTCAGCCGCCCTGCAAGTGGAGTATGAAAGTCGAACCGCACTAAAGTTTCTTACCGCTCACACTCAGTGTCCCACAGAGATATGCGGGTGGCACAATACATAATGCACTACGGTTATTTTCATTGTCGCACTGCCTCCCAATAAAATTTGAGTATCCTAGTATTAGGTACCTAGTTCGCGGGAGGTCACTGGATGCAGATGGCGCAGGACCGGTCGATGTGGCGAGGTTTGGGGGAGGCCTATGTCCAGCAGTGGACGTCCATAGGCTGATGATGATGATGATGATGAGGTACCTAGTTACCTTGGTAGTGAGTCATTTCTACTTCTGTCAGACTGTCAACCTATGACTTGAGTTATATAGCTATATTTTTGTTTTTATTACCTTGTAGGTAAACGAACCAACGGACTTTAGAGTTTAGAATTTAGATAAAGGATCCGAAGTCTAAATTTATCAAACTGATGCCTGGTCTACTTATGATCTCTATTACTAGACATAAGCATCAGAAACAGAATCTTTACACTATTTTAGCTTCTAGAATGCTGGGAGGCCTTAACAGAGCGAAGCGGTACTTCACACCGGCGCAGAGGTTACTGTTGTATAAAGCTCAAGTCCGGCCTCATGTGGAGTATTGCTCTCATCTCTGGGCGGGCGCTCCCAATTACCAACTGCTTCCATTTGACTCCCTCCAGAGGAGGGCTGTTCGGATTGTTGAGGAACCCAAGCGACTGGAGCCTCTGAGTGTATATGGGGATTGCTCCGAGGAATTCTTTGAGATGATTCCTTCATCTCCTTTTTACCATCGCACCACACGCCGCAGGGGCAAGGTTCACCACCTTTACTTGGAACCGCTGCGCTCTTCCACAGTTCGGTTCAGAAGATCATTTTCGCCCTGTACCGATTTGGAATGACCTCCCATCCGCGGTGTTCCCGGAGCGCTATGACATGTCCCTCTTTAAACGAGGTTTAAGAAAAGTCCTGTATGGGTAGGCGATAGATAACGGCCCTTCTTTGCCCTGGCATTGCAGAGGTTCATGAGTGACGGTGACCGCTTACCATTGGGTGGGCCGTAGGCTCGTTTATCTATCTTGGAATAAAAAAAAAAACCAATTACATCTTCTGTAATCATGAAACTCACTGTTTCACATAACACCACGTAACATCCTTTTAGTTTCACAAATGAATTCTGTCATCGGCTATCGATGCGTCGAAAACGGGAGGCAGGGGGATTGAAAATAAAAGACAAACGAGCAATATTTCCCTGCACCGGTGATTGGAGGCACGTGTTGACTCAACCAGCCGAAAAATATTGTAATTGAACCTTTTGCACATGTAAGTCCGATGTGTCGTTTTTAATTGTTTTTCGATGAGATCGTGATAGGACTACTGAATACTGTCTTCTGTAGATAGCTCTTTAGGATATACCACAAGACCTACCTTTAAATTTAGGCGTAAATTTATTACATTTGAAGTTTCTTGAAGTTTCATAAAACTTATGTGTGTAATATTATGTTAATATATTATACTAAAAGATTTGAGTGTCATCGGCACTCTCTAATGTCAGAATATTTTATAGTAGCGCGATCAGCATACTTTCCCATTACTATGCTTAAGTTTCTAGGTACTTGGGTAGGTTTCAGTTCAGTCTCTTGTCTAATTGGTTGGAATTTCACATATTTTCTTTGACGAAATATTTTTTTGATTGATATTTTTTTGACGATGTAGCAAACTTTGGTCTCTAATAAACAAACCCATATTTATTCAATTACAACGTAGTGAAAAAGAGGGCTACAAATTACTCAGGTTAGCGAGCAATGCTAATCGAAGCACACGCTTGGTAGCCACGTGGCAAGTCCCACAGGACCTCGGGGCGTTCTCAGCTCTGCCAAGAGTGACGGATTGGTCCACGATTGGCGACGACGCGCGATTGTCACTTGTCACTACTGTTTTGTGCCCTTTGACTGATAAAACGGTTATCGGGCTATCTCCTTTGGGCTGATATTTGAAAATTTGTTGGTTAATACGGGTGCGGTTGGTGGTGGTGGGAGTATCAGGTGTTTTAGAAGTTGTTAACATTTATTTTGTGATGATGATTGGATTTTTGTTTTGTAAATAAAGTTTAAACTAAGTAGGTAGCTAAGTGTTTTAGAACGAAATACAATTGTGAATTATGCATTCATGACTTTAGGTAGGTACCTACTGCGGTAGTTAGAATGACGTAAAGAAGATAAAAGTTGCATCTTCTTAATTTTGTGTCAATAATTTTTGTCCCACTGAATTTGAAGTCGCCAATGAGATATGAAGAGGCACAAAAAGATTTTAAAACTACGAAACCATGAAATCAATAAGACCGGGATCTTTATACATAAATTGCGTATAAATATTTGTTGAATGCGAATGTTAATTGCGTGAAATTCACAATAACATTAAGTAATCGTCGTTAAATCGCAATAATTAGCATAAAACCGACATGCATCGCTGTGTGACCGCCCACCGGCAGATGCAGGCTTTATGAACGCAAATCCAATGGATTCCGTATGCTAATACAACTTTTTAACTTCATCTAAAAAATTAAACTGTCACATTAAAAACTTTTTGCTCACAAAAAAAAACGTGGGCACGCGCGTATAATCTGTGGGTGGAGTTCGAAATTTAAATAATAAAAATCAATGCGCTTAATTTATCTGTTCATTAGTACGTAACGTACTGACGATTTATAACGAAATTCTTAAAGTTCCCTACATTACAATAACAAATTACCGTATACGCCCATAAGTAATTTTCTTCGCCAGGTTTTCACGAATAATTCATAATTTGAACATCTCCGCGGCGTTATGTTGCCTACGCATAATAAACAAAGGTTGAGTAGATGCGTGTATTGTACCTATTTTATATTTCAGGCATAAAGGGAGGCAGAAGCCGCTGTAATGATTAATCACATCGTACATGAATATGCATGAGAGTTAGGGCTGTCAGACACCGGCGGCGCGGACCAACGACGTCTTTAAATTATATCAAATTAAACTCACAGGAGGCACGTACATTCTACCTGACGCACATGCATAATACATAAACGTTTCAACGCTGATTTTGTTGAATATAAGTACACGTATCAAGAAAATTATAAGGATTATATTCGTGCTTTTGATGTTCTCTAAAAAGATCAAAAAAGTATGTTCAACACCCCGCGATAAATCACTGCACCCGAAAAGGTCCATTCACAGAAACAATACGCGTTCTATTTCGACCACAATGCAGAATAAACACAGGGAAATTACCAACGCCCACCATTATTATTTCTGGTCGAGCATTATCATCTAAATCGCATCGCGCCACCATTTACGGTGTTTAGGTATTTGCACACTATTGTTAGTGGCGTTGTGTATAAAATAAACATTTGTTATGGCAGAAGGGACGGGCACAATATCGGCTGGCGCGCGTATATCCCGAATTACCATTAGAATGGAACTGCTGATGTATGGGCAGTGAGGTTTACTGCGCTCCAGGTTGCGACCCGGCCTGGCCTTTCATGAGAACGTTCCGACGATATTGTTATGACTTGTCAAAATATCTCTCGTGCTTTTGGATATTATGAATTGTTTTTATATTTTGGGACAGTGCCTAGTAGGATGTAGTTTCATCTCTTGAAACATCTTAACCTCAATCCATTGATACAATTCTTACAGTGTAGTATAGAGGTATATTGAAATAATGCGTTTCCGAAATGTTTCTTAACTATTCTTAAACTGCACAAATATGGATATTATATTTAACGGTACCTACTACACTAGAGCACTGTACTACAGTTGTAAACTCAAATTATACTTTAGCTACTTTTTTTAGAGACGATCGGTCGTATTACTTTTAATACATTCTTTCACTGTTGATTTAATTATCTACTCAAGAAAATCTACAAACACTCAAGACACGTACGTAATTTGTTAACGTTATATCCACATTGCAATTGGGGTGTCTGATGAAATCTAAACTCAATCTACGAGGGCGTTGCGTCCGATGACACGAGCTTTAAACGAGAAGATAGTTGTAAAATAAATACTAGAAGCTCTGCAAGTCACGTGTCCGATCCGATTCGGCCCCGTGCTGGTCACGTGGCGTGTGAACGCACCCCGCATTCACTGCATTCAATTTCGCCCCGAACAATATTTTGCCGCCAAAATGGGCCATTTTATAATTCAAACAGGAACTATATGACGCTAATTTTGTCACATTTCTGGGGTATAGATTGATTTTGTGTGTGATTGGATTATGTTATTAATGTCTCTCGTGGATATTAACGTTTGGTTTGCTCGTTGTTTCGGTAATTTCGTTTTAATGTCGTGTGCATTGGTTTCCATGTTTTTCACAGATTATGTACCGACCATAAATATTTCACTGATAAGTTTTCGAGATATGAAAATGTGTATTATGTGATAAGAGTTTTTTTATTGTAAATAAAGATAATAATTTGGTAGCTAATGATTTTCCTGATGGTAAATGACCATAATCGCTAATTCACCAATAACAAATCTATTGCTAAGATACATCCAAAACTTTTCCTATAGAATAAAATCAAATCTTAAATGTTTTTAATTAAAACATAGTCGCACACCATCAAGCACTTAAACTAACAATTTAATTAGTAAAGCGATATAAACCGTAAATTCAATTGTAATTATATGTAGTGGAAGTAACTAGCACTCAACTATCGTAACTGTGACTTTACGAGGCGTGTGATTGAGTCGCACCAACTATTCCATAAACTGATCTCTGTTTTTGTCTCACTCTTTCTTACACAGTCTTAGATATGTTAGAGTGAAATAGGTATATTGGTTGGATGTAAATTTACTTTAGTAATGTAACAATGCTCCTTGCTTTATTAGTGTCGGGTAATTAAAGGGGTACATTTGTCTTTGAAGTGAAACTGTTTAATAGATTGTTGGAGATCTAAGTTAGTACTGATGGTTGTTTAAAACAGATTCTATATATGTCGATTGTTATTTTGGTATCGTTAAAAAAATTCTGCAAGTCTGGAAATAGTTTTTTTTGGGTTATGATTTTAATATTTCAATTGCAAGCATTTGTTTCATCAAATGTTTTAATGGCAATGGTTTTATCACTACATGGTATAAACCAAAGTCGTTTTCTCTGTCTTCATACCCCCTATGTAGGTATGCTGTGAAAACTCAAATGTCATGATAATATAATACCGGCCGGCTTGTACCTCTAAATCTTAATATGAAAAAGATTTATGTGCAATTTTTCACAACACCACTGGCTAAAAACGGTGAAGGATAACATCGTGAGGAAACCTGCATATCGGAAAAGGGTTCTAAAAATCCTTTGAAGATATGTGAAGTCCCCAATCCGCATTAGGCAAGCGTGGTGGACTATGCCTAACCCCTCTTAGGAGGAGACCTGAGCTCAGCAGTGGGCAGTAATGGGTTGTTACAGCAGCAGCAGCAGAGTATTAAATTGGTTAAAACAAAAATTCCACTTTCCACTAGATGTTTCCATGTAGCAAGTATCTTCAGATAAGTTTTAAGACGATTTACAGGTTCCTATTTTCCTACTTCATAATATACTGAGGGTAGGTACTTAACCCAGATTTGATGTTAACTTGTAATAAAAAATTTAAAGTTACAAGATTTAATAATTTATTTTAAAGACAACTTTCTAAATTCATGCTTTTAAGATCCTGAATATCACGTAGCAGTAGAGTGCTAGTTAATACAAGTAAAACGAGCGCAAACACGACGGGTCTATCTTGTTTAGTACAAGAGTTCCTATGACCACCTTCCGAATCCATCATCAGATCAGCGCCAATTTATCATATAGGAATTGCATTCTCACGCGATATACATCTGCGTACAGAATTTCAGTTCAATTTGTCAAATTTAGCTTGCTAGATTCCACCCAAACTTACATAGTTACATCCAGTGCAAGTTAATATAAAACTTGTAAAAATATTATCTCGCGAATAGAACAATAAGATAGAAATCATAACTGGAATTAATCTGAAGGCTTTGTGTAAGCGTCTCGTTCGGGACAAAGATCGCTCTATTGTGATACAAACTCTGAATCTCCATAATTTACATTCATTAAAGCAATGAAATCATTAATAATAGGGATCTTGAGTTATAATGTGACTATGGTTTTGGAATATATTTTAAGTGTGATTGGATGATCTTAGATTAGTTTAACGTTTCTTGAATAGTTACCTATGTCATTATGCTGCATGACTTTTGAGTGAACTGATGATACTTTTAATTTGAAAGGTAAAATTGTAAAAATAGGTAAAGGTAAATCCTTAAAAGGAAGGTGTTTTGTTTTGTTTTGTTTTTGATTTGAGAAATCGCTGTTGGCCCTCAGGCCTTTACAGCTTCACCATGATGGGGTGCGAGCTCAGGAGGGGCTCGGCTGAGTATATATATATATATAGGATGGGAATACTAACAGTTGCCCGGAGTCAACTTATTAGTGCATCATGAATTTACTACTACTGGTTCGGAACGCGACCCAACTGAGAAGAACCAGCAAGAAACTCAGAGGGTAAGCGAGATGGTGATGGTTTAAGTAGAACGCCGAACTCTGCGTCGAGTTCGACGGCGAACGAGATAGCCAGGGCGTCGTCTCGAGCTGTTAGCGTTAGCGCTGGTAGCGAGCTGCGCCGATAACTTGTCGGGAGGGTCCGTGAGGACGTGCCGCGGACGACGACGGCACCATTTCTCGGCGTGCGCAGGATCGGGTTCGTAGTCGGCGGCGGCTACGATAAGAGGGTTGGAATGGTCCTCTGCTTTTTTGAAGTAACGCTCGGAAGTATCCTTCAAAAATTGTGTGATAGGGACTAGATCGAAATCGTCATGAAGATCGACGTTACGCAAATACCACGGAGCGCCGACGGCTTTACGCAGAAATCTATTCTGCAAGATCTGAAGGGAGTTGATATGAGTGCGAGCCGCATGAGCGAACGCCGCACTACCATATGTCATAATGGGCCTAACGCACGTTTTGTAAAGTGTCAACTTATTACGAAGTGACAGTTTACTACGCTTGCAGATCATGGGGTTGAGTCTGCCGAGGATGAACGCGGCGCGATTGCGGACGGTTTTGATGTGCTGACGAAAGGTCATAGCACTATCGAAAATAATACCCAGGTATTTCACCTGTTTAACCCAAGGGATGGTATGTCCGAAGAGAGTGATCGGAGGGATCTCATTCCTCCGGAGAGTACGACGATGGGAGTCCACCGCCGGGAGACGTCTTGAGGAACTCCTCTGAAAGAGTACAGCCGTACTTTTCTCGGGGTTAACCTCAATACGCCACTTCCGGAACCAATGACCTAACGCTGTGGCAGCTGCCTGAAGTTGTTCGGCGATGAATACCTTGTTTCTATCTGAATAGAACACGGCAGTATCATCGGCAAACAGAGAGGTGGGTAACGTACGAGGAATATCGCTCGTAAATAAGCTAAAGAGAAGAGGGGCTAGCACGGAGCCCTGAGGGACGCCGGCGTTAATAGGACGAGACGAGGAGCGAACGCCCTCCAATCGATATCGGAACGAACGATTCGACAGGTAGTCTCGGATGATGAGCACGAGACGATCTGGCAGTCCCAATTCATAAAGTTTGTAAAGCAAACCGTTATGCCAGACTCTGTCGAACGCTTTCGCGATATCGAAGAAGAGAGCGCCCGTATAGACGGGCCTAGCGGGTCTATTCAGACCGGAGAGGATGTGCTCCGTGAGGCGGTGCACTTGATTGGTACACGAATGTCTGGCGCGGAATCCAAACTGTTCGTCAGGTAAGAGATTTTCGGACGAGACAAAGTCCCAGAGACGTTTGTAAAGCACGCGCTCATACAATTTGCCTAGAGACTGAAGAAGACTGATAGGTCGATAACTACGCGGGTCATCACGAGGTTTACCGATCTTAGGTATACCGATAACTTCTGCTTCTTTCCACGCGTCGGGAAAGATGCAGTGTGTCATAGCGGCATTAAAGATGGTGACTAAGAAGCAGATTAGTTGGGCGGGGAAGAGTTTGAGTACTCTGTTCGAGATGCCGTCGGAGCCGGGTGCCTTACGCGACTTCGAAAACTTGATGAGGTCTTTGACTTCGTCAGACGTAACGGGGGGTAACGTGACCGTGGGTGGCAGGGAAGCTCTGCGCTCGACTTCCCTGTCCACCATTTCGACGTGAGTGGGGTCCGCGGAGTGAGCGCTGAGCGTACACTGATTTTCCAGTGTGTCGGCCAGCAACTCGGCCTTTTCATCGTCATCGAAAGCAACGCGACTACCATCGGGGTGGTTGAGAGGTGGTAATGTGGACGTTGAATCGGATTTTAGAGTTCGAGCTAGCTGCCAATAAGCTAAGTGAGATGGTTTGATTCCTTCCAAGAAAGAACCCCACCTCACTTTCCGATGCTCCGCAATACGACGCTTTACATCGCGCTGCAAAGCTCGCATACGAAACCGGTTTGCTACGGTAGGATAAGAGTCGTAGGCCCGGATCGAGGCATTTTTGGCTCGCATGAGCTCCCTGATATCATCAGGTAGCTTAAAACGAAGAAAAGCGTCAGCTTCAACCTGTCTCGATGCCCTATCTACACGGGACTTGATGTCAGACGAGAAGGCGTTAAGCGCCTCAATGGTGTCCTGAGGGGACGGAAGAAATAAATCCGAGCCTACAGGAAGAGACGGAGGAGTGGCATCTGTCAGGCTAGCGCCTAAGACGTGCCAATCGACGACGGTTTTCATAATGGGCTCCGCTGAAGGCGGGGGACCTAACTGCATGATTACCGGACGGTGATCCGAGTCTAGTTCGGGATGCACCTCTAAAGAATGTAAGCGCAGTGTCACATTCTTAAGAAGGGCCATATCTAAAATATCCGGTCGATGAGCGACATTGATCGGATAGTGAGTCGGACTAAGAGGGGCGATGATATCGAACTCTAAATCGTCTATTAGATTGTCGAGACGTCTACCGTTCGGGGTTGTGGTGACACAGTTCCACCTTGCATGCTTACAATTGAGGTCACCTGATAGAATAACAGTGCCTCCCATACGAAGAAGCGCCTCGACGTCGCTTCTCAATACGGGCTTGTCAGGTGGAAGATAAACGGACGCGATGACGATAGGCGCGTGTCCCGTCAGTGCGATGCGGCACACTGATGCTTCGATATTAACAAGAGTGGGGGGATCGAGAGGGACGCAGTGCAAGACTCTCCTATAGTAAATGGCAGTCCCACCCCCGCGGGAGGTGAGTCTGTCGTTCCTAACCATGATGTAATTCGCAATCCTAGGATCACGTGTCGAGGGCTTCAGGAAAGTTTCCTGCACTAAAAAAATATCAACTTGATGACTTCGTAAGAAGTCAGCAATTTGATCGCGTTGATTATAGATACCGTTGGCGTTGAAAAATCCAACGGTCAAGGAGCGGGGCCTAATCCTTTGTGGTGTACTACCCATAATTAATTATTTTATGTGGGGCGCGCAAGCGGATGCGCTGGTGGCGTTAGTAGAGTCATCTAACCCGTAAGAAAATGCGTGCCAGACGTCGCGGTACGCAAGAAAGAGTTTAGCACGAGTGCCTTTGTCACCAGCGACGCGGTATGAATCGAAAAATTCATCGAGACGCTCCGTTGAAATGGTATCGAAAACGTGCAGGAGTGCAGCATTATCGTCCTGAACGACGGAGGAGTTCGCGGGCTTCTGTGGACCAGGAGCACGGTACGCCGGTGGGGCTGAAAGAGCGTGAGACGCCGACTGAGCAGGGAGGATGCGAGTTAATGGTTTCCCAACGGGCACTTGAGTGTTACCGCCGGGGAGGGGCCACGCGTTAGTGACGGGTAACGGCGCCGCGATGAAAGTTTCAGTCGGGGGAGCCCTAATCTTATTTTGGCGTGCTACACGCTTATTGGGCTTAGGTGCCACCGGGCATCCTCTGTAGTTGGCCGTGTGGCCGCTTTGTTTACAGTTGATACACGACGGAGGTTCGGTCGCGGTATCCTTACGACGAGGGCAGTCTGCCGTCGCGTGATCGCTCGTGCATTTCACGCAGCGAGGGCGCGAAAAACAGTTTTTTGACGAATGCCCATAAAGTTGGCAATTGTGACATTGCCCGGGCATATCCCTCTTATGAGGGGGTTCAAATCGAAGTCCCGAAAGACGGCAAACCGACTTTAAATTGAAAATCGCTTTACCCTCTTTTGTGTTTTCCACTATGGCGAGAACCATATTGTAAGGAAGCCTGCCTCTGGCGCTATACATTCGGTGAACTGCAAGTGCTGGGATGCATTGAGCGATGAGATCTTCCTTAATAAGGTCGACCTCGAGCTCTTTAGGAATACCGCGGATAACAACGCGGAGGTCACGCTCCTCCTGGAGAGTATACGTGTGGTACAGTATACGCTCCTTTCGGAGAAATTGAGAGAAGGCGCGGTGATCAGTGGGAGTGGCCACTTTAACCTGAATACCATCGGCTATGTTTCGCGCCGAGACGAACTTTATGTGGTTTTCATTTAGGTAGCTGGAAATCGTATTCCATCTACCTTTTTCATGAATAACCAGTGGTGGCGGGGGTGGACCGTCCGTTCGGCGGGGTGGACGCGGAGAGGGAGAGGCTCGTGGAGAGCATGATGATGATGACGACGCTGGCCTCGGTCGCGGACCCGAGTCAGCCTTCGTGACTTTAGCTGCAGCTTTTTCGCGGGAGGCGGCCGCACGTTTCTTCCCCTTGGAAACGACTTCAATGAAGTCGTCGCCTTGGGAGACTATCTCTTCAACCTCCATGTCGAGTAATTCGACGGAAGGTGAAGCGGAAGGGCTAGATTGTACGAGCGGCGGTACGACGGATGATGCAACGGGGCGAGGGGTGGGGGACGCGACGGGGCGCGGGTCGGGTGACGCGGTGGGGCGAGGGGCGGGGCATGCGGCGGCGAGCGAAACCGGTTTTATGACCTTCGGCACGGACGCCGGAGGCGGCTCGGGACACTTAACGGGCGCGGGACACTTAAGAGACGCGGTTTTTGGGGCCGCGGGAGACTTAAGGGCTGCTTTTTTAACACTAGGTTTTATAACCGTAGCGTTCGCGGATGCAACAAGCAATGATATTCTTGCCAAACTTCTGGTCGGGTGCTCCTCAGGAACTCAGCAATGCCCCTCTCCGCTGGGAGAGAGGCCATGCTGTAAGCTAACCACCTTAAAGAAGGCGAGTTTGAGAAAGGCGCCTAGCTCCCTGGGCAGTATAGTGCTACTGCAGGCGATACGCAGGGAGGCAACCCGCCTTGAAAAAGGCAGTTTGAGAAATTTCCCTACCTAACCTAACCCTCAGGGCAGTAAATGGTACTGCGGCCGATGCCTGAGGGGCCTTAGTGTCTTGAAAAAGACAATAAGAAAGAGAATAAAATAATAAATATAAAAAAGAATGATACCGGATCAGCACACAGCAGCCACAGTGAACAATACACGCACAAAACACGACTGCACACGATGACGACAGCGAACGGATTGGCTTATCGGGCGTACGGACACAGCGGGCGCACAGTAAGGAGCGTACCAGGGCACACGACCGTACTGGACGACGGCTGGGAGCGGACTGGTAAAAGGAAGGTAAGATAGAGTGACTCATTCTCCTTCTTGCATCGTATTCCGGAGTCGGGAGTAGGTATTTCCGAATGCTTTTTTTTGGTTTTGAAAATTTTGACGCTTGATATTATAATTCTCAGTGACGAAGACATACCTCGGAAACTCTTTTTCCAACACCACAAAAATATACAAAAGAAAATACATCAAAACCACAATACAGTAAAGTGTTATAATGGGCAATAGTAGGTATCCAGAATGAATCTCATCAATACAAATCATCGCGAGAAAGACATTAAATGATAAAATTAAGTACATATTTTTCTCTTTAGTACTTTATGCATGGACAAACTATGTTCGACCATGTATTTTTTAAGACATATAGACACTAATACACATTTTTTGCTTACCATTTTTAATAATAAAGATTATTTAACATAATATAAAATAATATTACAGATAATCGTTCTCGAAATGTCACATAGTCACATCGAACCGAAGAGCCGATATATTACTTTAAATTTTGGTCACAATATTCCGAAGACGAAGACAATTGGCCGTGATTTTACTAAAATATTATCTTGCGCGAGTTCCTATTGCAACATTAGAAAATTAAACGAGTATCGAGGAGCTAACGCTTTGAATATTCAAAGGGAATAAATTAAGCGCAACTAAGCGACGTCAAACAAAAGGGGGAAGAACAAATTACGGAGATTACCTCATAATAATATGGGGTAATATTTTTCATTTTGTTGTACGTAATTAAATTATTATTTTTGCATGAATTATGGCTAAAAATAATTGTATTAAATGTACAAGAAACTTGTTATATAAGGAGAGAAAGTAAGTAGTGATATAGACTATGCATTGTATTGAAGATCATAAGACATCAAGGAATCAGACAAAATATTAATAGGCAAAGATATTACTTACATTTGTTTTACCTAACGTAGGTACATAGTTAATACCTACCTATTTATAATAATAAAAAAACAAATAATTCCAAAGAATGGTATTTTAGCGGGAATTTAAGTAAAACCTACGTGGTGTATGACCGTAGTTCTCTGAACTACATATTAATATTTGTATGTGAAACTTTTTATAGGTTACAGGCGTATATTATGAGTATTACTATTCTAAGGTTTATTTTTATAAACAGAATCAAGGGTTTTACGGACGTCATGTCAGGATTTTTTTACCTATTAGTACCTATTACTTACCTATGGATACTGTAGATAAAAAGAAATATCTCCGATTGTTGGGATATTATTGAAACCACAACATAATATTCATTAATTTATTGTAATTGCGACTGATCTCTACATGAATAGAGAGATAAGTGAAGTTTGACATAGAATTGAATTTGAATTTAGTTTTCCATAGCGCGAGACAGAGTCACCGCGAAAACTAAAAAGTTTGAATACAAATAAAATATAAAAAGTTTTGTATGTTCAATATGGATTGAACACCTATGTTTGTTCTGTCTCTAGTAGGAACCTACTGTTCAATCTATAATTGTTTCGCTCTTGATCTATCTAATGATATTGCAGGTAAAAAATAAATTGTCTTCTTTTACATTTGTTCTGCCTCCTGTTAACATTACACTTATACAATACCTACATTGTTTTCCACTGTTATATTAAGGTTGAAGTTTCCGATAGATAAAAATTATAAAACACATAATCAAGCAATTATGTCATTGTTCAAAAGCCAAAAATATATTCGCAATCATATCAAAAAGATCGGAAACATAACGTGATAATGATTTAGATTTATGATTATTTATGACATGATAACAGCGTTCGATAATCTCATGTTTTGTATAATTCTATAGGTATATCTCTAACATTTATTAACCACAAAGGGAGAAATGTTTAACCAGTTTTTGATAAGTTTAATTTAGAATTATTATTTACACTTACAAAATACTTCCTTCCTATTAGTAAAATACTTATCAAAATCGGTTCGGTAGATCTAAAGATCATAGATACATAACAGCATACACCATACATCTATAACAAATAATATTTTTTATTGCACGATGTATTTAATTGCCTATAGCCCACCTGATGGTAAGTGGTTACCGTCACTCACTCTATTGTCTCTCCAATTTATAATATTAGTATAGAAATAGATGTAAAAATTCAATCGCGATCTCCTAATCTTGTAATTTCAGTACAGTACAGTATAGGTCTATGAGCGATGGTGGCTTAACATCAAGTAAGCTGTGGAGTCATATACCTGCTCAGACAATGAAAATAAGTATCTATGTAAGAGATGAACAGTTACTAAGGAAAAACGAAGCGAAAATCAGAAAATGATTCGCATCGTATCATTGTTAGTCAATATTTTCAATAAAATCAAAAATTTTTTTTTTTTTTTTAGTTGGAGGAAATCACCGGATCCCGGGGTATGTGGGAGTTGAACCGCACTAAAACCTCCAACCGCTCACACTCAGCGTCCGAACCCCGGCTGAGGCCAGAACCCAGCACGGGGTTATGAGGGACGACGCGACGCGTTACGCCATCGGCACTCTTTCCCGTCGCGTCGCCCCCAATTTCGATAATAGCTGTTTTAATATTTTTATATCACAATACTTACAATAGTGTAACATTATTTCTATGTTTCATGCATGGACAGCAGAGATTGGGTCAAGTTCAGACAGTAATCGGGCCGAGGATTATGTTACATATAACGTGTAATCCGGCTGTAATCTCGCATGTTGCAGCTTCCTGTGTGCACCTATACTTACGTCATACATACTTTTTGGTGATTCGAAGTTTTAGAATCCAGATACCTATAGATTGTTTATAAAGTAGATTTAGATAGACAGACTAAAATCGGTGAAAAAGTTAGAAAATCCTTCGAGTATGTGAAGTCCATAATCCGCAAGCGTGATGGTCTATGCCAGGTCTCCTCAGAAGAGGGACTTGTGTATCAACAGTGGGCAGTAATGAATACAGTCTATTTAATAAAATAACCTTTGAGAGCCTTTAAGGCTGTTGCAAAGGTAAGTCTAGATTGTTCATCATCATCATTGGTTCATGGTCTATTATTCGTCTTCCTTTATTCACTTGATGTAAGCAGCTTTTGAAGTAACCAGCCACTCTATAATACTTTCATGCATTTTCAACGGGTTCTTACCACGATATTTAATTAATTGGGTTGCGAAAGTTGCAAAAGCGAACGAGAAAGAGGGTAGACAGATTTGTTTGCTCTTAAATCGACCCGCAGTATCCAGTCTTCTCGTGATCATGACGTTTGCAACAACGTTGAAATATCGAGACAACTCAATTAATTAAATATCGTGGTAAGAACCCGTTGAAAATGCATGAAAGTATAATAGAAAACCGCGAGTGTCTGAATAAGTTTACAGCCACTCTATGCTGAAAACTTCGGGATTGTGTATCTAATGATTGAACATAGGTTCTCTACACTCTATTAGATTGTAATTTACATTTTGCAGTTGTTCAGTGGCTTACGGTAATAGTATTCCTACAATTTGTTAACCTAGATGCTTTATTTAGTTGTTTATTACTTCTTTACTGTCCGAACTTAGTTTACAATTATTTTTCTGGTCTAAAATAAAGAAATTTGTTTACCAATTTACCTGTAGATACGTTTGTGTTACGATACAACACTACCACTATGCACTTAACAAATGTGTACCTATAGGTACTTACTTTGTCATATAATCTAATATAGGTATAAAATTCTCGTGTCACAGTTTTCGTAGCCATACTCCTCCGAAAAGGCTTGACCGATTTTGATGAAATTTTTGGTACTTATTCGGTATCTATGAGAATCGGCCAACATCTATTTTTCATCCTCTTAGTGCTAGGGGTAGTCCACACCTAAATTTTTTTTTTACGAAGTTTCGCCAGGCATCTAGTAACTTATACGTTCTTTACGACAAATCATAATTTTATAGTTAGTATGACAAAAATAATAAGAATCATTATTATAAATAGCCAAAGGGAACCCCTCTTTTCTCGTTCATAGCTCATTTTATCACGACCCTATAAATAGTGCTTTATTTTTGGAAAGACATCTGCGTCTCTCGATTAACGAGACAAATCGTAAATCGTTCGAGTGAAAAATCGATTCCTGATACGAAGGGTTAGATGTAGTTTTGGTGTCAAAGATATTTAAGGGGTAAGTAAAATAGTATTAGTATTTATTAATGTTCATTCTAAATGACATTTGTTAATTTGTATTCCTGGTCACTTTTCACCTGTCAATTGGGAAATTCTTGTGGTAGGTAGGTATATAGGGTAAAACCCGGATAGTTGCCTCGATCGGATACATGCCTCAGTTTCAAATTCTCTATGTTAGACGTATTGACGGTATTTCTTTTTGATCATAATCAAAAGCGTCCCCCGTGCAGACCTAAGTGCCGCATAAGCCATTGAAGTAGGCGCACGTATTTTGTCCGTGTGAGTAAAAATCTTCCGCGGCGATACTTTGACGAGCGCCAGAATTATATTGGTAAGTAATCTCTGTCAAATATTTTTATAACTGATTGCGATTTCAAACAAAAACATATTTAAATGAGTGCATTATAGTTAAAATTTCACTGTTTATTAGGTTTTATTGTAAAATGTGTTTTATTTATTTCTTAAATAAAAAAGGCAAGTATCCGTATCAAATCGGATAGTTGCCCTACTGTCTTTTGCGGATTGTTGCCCTGCGTAACTATCCGTAACTTTATATTTTTACATGCAAAGTTTTTCTCTTATTATTTTTTTTTGATTTGGTTTTACTATAGTTTATCTTAAATAAAATAAATACTCAACAGCAAAATGCCTCGCAAGTATAAACGAAAGCCAGGCGTGGTATCGCCCCACATCAGCTGGACAGAAGATAAGGAAAAACTCATACCTACAGTTCTAGCAGTGAAAATGAAGAAAATGTTATAAGTTCAAAAGTAAAACAAAGCAAAGTATCTATTGGAGACACTGAAAATATACTAAAAGAAAATAAATGTAATTCAAAAATAAAAAAATCCAAGAAAGAAGTTTCAGTTCATGATTATAGTGTAGAATTTTTTGAAAATTATAATTTAACCAAATCGAAATCAGATTGGATTGAATGTCAAATGAGTCCAATGTGGTTGCATGAAACTTGTTCAACACTCAAAAACCCTTGTATGAGATGTGGCAAGTTGAAAAGCTTGACTTCTGGTAATAATCATTGCTAATGCTAAAGTTCATTACCATATTTTTAATAGTTAAGATAAATACTAATTTTTCATGTAAAAATTACATGTTCACTAACTTACAATTTAAATCCTTAGTATTTTTAAGTGTTGATGAGGTAATAATTTAACTTCTCTTAGTACTTAGTACATAATAAAGGATCTCAGTAAGTTATAAAGACTGAATAAGATATAAGAAAATATAAGAACTTACTTAATAGAGCCTTATGCCAAAGTTAATTCTAATTTTGTTTATTGTTCTATCTTCAAAATAAATAATAACATTACATTTTTATTTTGGACACTTCTTTACCATTTTGGAGTCTATTATTGTTTTATTATAATGTAAATTTAATTGATACTTAATAAAAGATTGTATTTAATAATAAAAACTGATTATTTTATTAATAAAAGTCCATTTTTATTTGAAAAAAAAATAGGCGGGCATCTATCCTCTCATTAGGCAAGTATCCCCACCAACCATTTATAACGTTAGGCTAGTATCCGCTATAGTTGGCAACTATCCTCTTTTTTAGAGGTCATTTTAAACTGGATTTACTTAAAATTTATAATATTTATATATTTTTTAAAGTTCGGGTATGTTAGAAGATAAAATAACTTTATTGGAGAATACACTTTGAATAAAAAATGTACTAGTACACATTTTTTATAGGAGATTTTTAAAAAGTGTGGCATCTATCCGGGTTTTACCCTATCTACTTAACTGGAAATGTCACTATTCGCTAGATGGCGAAACTGGGGACTTCGTTCGGAATCAATACCGTGTTTGAGCCCCTTTTTAAAATATTTTTTTTCCAATAATTTTTAATTGTGATTTATAATTAAACCTTATATTTTTGTAAATCTTTATTATTAAACGACGCTGTATTGCATTTTCAGCGAAAAGATATCATCTCCGTAAAATATGAGACGATTAAAAAATGTAAACGAAACAAAGTTTTAGAACTGTGCTCAATTGTGGCTCCTGCCACAGACTTGGCAAAAGTAAACAAACCAATTTGGTTGCCGATCCCAGTTGAGTGGATAAATGCAGTGATAGTAGTAGATGTCACTAGATGTCCTGTAGTTTAATATGACAATGAAGATTTAAATTCCCAAGGTTGAATCTCATTGTAGGAAAGTTAAAAGAAGCAGTATGAGCACTGGTGATTTTGTACGTGTTTCAAAATAATGATTTAAAATTATTGAGTTAAAATCCACCTTTGAGCTCATTTTCTGTTTTTAATGCTGATTGATTTCATTTGACTTCCTAGTTTGTCTTATATTTTTCCTAAACCAACGTTCAACTAAAAAACAAATGACGCTGACGGCCGACCAACCTATTGGCCAGCATTGAAACTAGTAAAACACCGTTTGTCAGTTGGCCAATTTGGAAACGTGGCATTAGGAAAATTTGTTACAAAGTTTGTAAGTACTTTGTTTGTGCTACAATAAGATTACAAAAGAAGTAATTGTAAAATACGTAATGTTAATTATAGAACATCAAAGGACAAGTTTACGCTCGTTTCTATTTACCGATGTGAAACATTTTATCAATATTTATGATGCTTTTCCTCCTACACATGTTTATATAGTGAGACAATGGCATTGAACACATTTCGAACGTAACGTCATGTGACGGAATTTTAACGAAGGTTCTGTAATTTTACAAACGAAAGTTAATTAGTTTTTGATTTCACTTTCATGCATTTTCAACGGGTTCTTACCACGATATTTAATTAATTGAGTTGTCTCGATATTTCAACGTTGTTGCAAACGTCATGATTACGAGAAGACAGTCTTAAATATAATATCTTCAGTCACATAGTATCTATCACTCTCGATTATGGTGAAACTAAATCGATCCTGATTATACACAAATAAAATCTTGTTGGTGTTGTATGTGTGTAACGTGTGTTTGTGCCTGTTAAGTTTGGTGTTAACGTTGTTTAAGTAGTATGGATGGAATCAGGTAGTGCTTTGTTTCTTTCTTTTTATTTAGCGTTATTAATTTTATTATATTGTTAAATAGTTTAAACTCAAAGTATTGTCTCTGGCTGTACAAACCATTTGTAATTTCTTATTACGGTCTCCCGCGATACAGGTCTGACCTAGTGCGGGGACCATTGTCAAAGATGTATCAGTTGTTTGTAAAATTTCTGTGAATAAACTATTTTGTATTTTTGTATCAGTCTTAAATATAATATATGAAATATCGTGGTAAGCAGCCGTTGAAAATGCATGAAAGTATTATAGAAAACCGCGAGTGTCTGAATAACTTTTTTGATTTCAGTTTGTAAAATAAGTAGCTATTTTCCAGTTAAAATTGTAGCATTCCACAGATTATTTAAAACAAACACACAAAATTAAATACATGGGTAGGTATGCCCTTAGCGTCGTAGGGTGATTTTAATATAAAATAGACATCCCGAATAAATTATATTTTATAAAATTACTAAACCTCCTTACTCTGTACTCTGTTCTAATACGGAATATTACAAAAAATAGGTAAAATTACATTTCTTTTTTTTTTAAACTTAAATTCGTCAAAACTACCTCAAACATAAACAATTTCGGCTTAAAGAGTGTTGACTAACGACCTCTAGTGATCTCGCGCACCCCACACCTCCGCCACACCCATCAGCTGTCGAAAAACCATCATTTTGCAAGAATTTTAGATATTTTAAGTTGCGATTACTAAGGCATTAAGCCATATTCTTTGGTAATAATATTTTTACTGGTCGTATATAACCATCAGCTACCATAACCTTCAATATGTACCCTCACTAGAAAATCACCCTGTATAACTACTAGTTTCCAAGTAGCAGCTAATTAACCTATCCACCTCTAAGTACGTCTTTAAAATTAAGCTCGTCCCAATTTCTTGTTAATGGGTTTGTTATTTGTATTTATACTTACCAAGCCTATCTATCAGCTTGGTACAAGGCTCGTTTTTACAGACCTAGGTATTGCAATTCTTTTACTTAGTACCTAATAGGTACAAAATTTTGAGACTATTAAGAAAATAATAATCAAAGTAATAGTTTTTTATATTGTATTTTTAAATTTTATTCCTTTGTAATTTTTTTTTAAAAATATAATGTAAAAAATAAGTGTGAATAAATGAATACAGATAAAAGTAATAGATTCAGAAGGCGGTCGTTCTTGACACGACACTTAGTCTTATTGTGAGGAGGTTCCTCTCTCTTGAGTCCTGACTACTGATGGCTTGGGTCGTAAACCTCGTCTTCAGTGGCCCTCTGTTATTTATGTTGTATTTTTAAATTTTATTTATTTGTTATTTTTTTAAAAAAATATAATGTAAAAAATAAGTGAAAATAAATGAATACAAAATAACAAAAGTTATAGATATTATTTTAGTATATTTTATCTTCGAGACAATTACATGAGAGTTGTAAAGTGTTGGAAATGATCTCGAGTTTATTGAAATTGATCAATATTAGGACTATTTGCATCTTTGTCGTTTGCGAACTTTTTCTTTACTGATACTCTAAGTAATTCAACACATCTTCGTTTCTAGTTTATTATAGCAAAAAATAGTTTTAACCTGTAATGTAGCAGCGATAACGATAAGTTACTGCTTATTTTCTCAGCATACTCAGGCTTGAACTGGCTAAAATGGATTATTAAAATACATTATCTAATTATTCTTATCTAATTATGATTAAGCTATGTGACTTGGAGTTATTATAGATTTTTTAAGTAAAATCATAATGTTAAAAACTTTCATGCATTTTCAACGGGTTCTTACCACGATATTTAATTAATTGAGTTGTCTCTATATTTCAACGTTGTTGCAAACGTCATGATCACGAGAAGACTGGATACTGTGGGTCGGTTTGTCGGTTGAAAATGCATGAAAGTATTATAGGAAACCGCGATTGTCTGAATAAGTTTATGTTAAAAACTACACAGCAAAACGTAATATTGATGACTGCAGGTATACAATAGCAGGGCATTAAAGAGCCAGTATGCATCACCTTCTTAGAGAGAACTAAGAAAAATAATTAAAATTTATGAATTTGAACACGTCAAATATGAAGTAGTTAGGTTGTATGTAAAATAAATATTTTTATTTTTATATATTTTTTTATTATTTTTTATTAAGGAACAAAAAACAGTTACATGTTAAAGTTAAAAATTAAAAAAATTGACTTGATTTAGTAAATAAGTAAACTACAACAACACACTTATAGGTTTTTATGAATTTGTAAAGCGCAGCTGAAAGAAAACTCTAACGAAAAGATTTATTATCCTAACTATTCAATTAACATTACACTGCAATGTTAAATTATAATTCAAATTAATTTTAACTGTTTAAATAATTTATTTATTTTGTTTATTTTTTAACTTTTATAAAACAATACGCTTTGTTCCGTCGGTAGTTTTCCGTCGGGCGTCACCGTCGCCGATGCGATGACCGGCGTCCGTTCTATCGTCTCTTCATTACCGGACCTCAAACACGACGCTCAAACCATTCACACTCATCAACTACAACTAAATACCTAATCACTCGAAGACACGTCAAACGAAACACGAGGAAAACAGACTGAAACAGCTAGCGATGCTTGCAACGCTTGACAATGCGGCCGCCATATTGCGACGCGGTACGCCCCCCGCACAGGCAACCTCGGCCATTGGCGGCGAAACCCAGGGCGGAGCCAAACCCAATGTTGCCAGGTTTTTGAATAAATAATTTCAGTAATTTAAGTAATGAAGGCAATTATGGCGTTGTTTAGCTAAGTTTGCGCGGCGGCGAGTACGAACTTTATATTTATACTCTCTTTATGTACGTCGAGGCGCGGTTAATGCGACCGATCTGTTTACGTTGCGAGTCCGGAGCTACAGTTTATTTATTGCGCCAACTCCGCTGCACGCCGCAAGATTTAAACTGCAATTATTTTATGTTTTAAGGAAAATAAATTACAATGTTTAAATTGGTTTATCTGAACACTAGTCTATTAGTTTTTATTACAAATACACTCTTAACAACTGGATATGAACGATGTATTAGTATAAACCATTTCAGCTCAAATCAACTGTGTAACCATTGACTGACAATCATTTAAGTTCAAAAAACAACTGAAAGAAAATTAAAGTTTTTCAGTATGTTTTACGAGTATGCGTAAGGTTTATAGTCTCAATGTCAACACGTATCGGTTAGGTATCCAGTGTCCACACTCGAGGGGCAGAAGTAAACAGTGACGTCACGTAGCGTCATCGAGCCGATAAAAAGTCGATTTTATTCGCACAAGTTCGGCCAGCTGACTGCGCTCCCCACCCCGCACACCTCTAGCGAACGCCGAATTTTCAGTGTGGCGAGATTTCAGGGCGACAGAGAGAGACATAACCAGATAGCTACGAGTGCGAGCGAGACAAGCATATGAGGACTCACGACCGGTGGGCGCGGTGGGCGGGCGATCGCAGGATGATGTATAGAGTGGTGGAGTTAGGTTCAAATTGCTCCGGGAAGTGGCCGAGATTAGAGCCAGCGCGGGCCGCACCGCGCCGCGAACGTAAGCCCACTTAAGACTGTTTTTAATACTAGTATTTTTTACGCGATCCCGACAGGATTTAGCGGATAAGCGTCGTCGCCGCGATCGTGCGCTTTGATTTATCGGTATCGGATACTGGATCGGTTTGTTAGTTGTGTTTACGTTAGTGGTTGACGGCCGGGCGCCTCTGGACGCGAGTAATCCCGCGGCTTCCAACAGATTATGACGGATATCATCGGATTTCTTGTACTGTGAGAGTCGTCTGCGAGAAAACGTCGAGAGCACCACGAATCTAATCCAGGCTTTATCTAAATAAACAGTGAGTATGTTGACAGTCGTATATCCACTCTAACCGCAGCTTACACGAGATATGTTGCTCCATAATATGTTGATATCACTGAATTACCGGAATTAAACTCTTTGAGTTAAGCTCAGGATAAATAAATATGCCGAACACGTGCTTCAAATACTTGGCTGAGATAAATATTGGATGAAAACCGCGTGTGCAAAGAAAATCTTGAAAATAGAGTGCTTGAAGTATTTACTCAAGACTGATAATCAGAAACTGGTACTGTCAACTAAACACAAGACATGCTACTGCCAATAAAATACATAGGTTCTCCACACAGTTTTATTCCTAATGCTCAACAATTTTAATATCTAAAATTAGTAGTCGCGTCTGGGATAGTAAGTAATAATATCAGTGCTGTACCTACTCATATCTAGCTATGAAATGCAAATGATCCTATGTATGATTAAATAGATTTATTTTGCGTTAATTATGTACCTAAAATAATGATAGTTCTTATTTTTATTTCTTTTGAAATTATCGAGAGAATTTTATGTATTATTTGAGGAAGCTAAATGAAAGATATATCATCATTAAATTTTTCAGTATGTATGTTTACTGGTAGAGAATGCTTTAGGCATTAAGTCCGCCATTTTACCATTTATGTGCATAAAGTTCAATAAATAAATATACCTACTTATCCACT
This sequence comes from Trilocha varians, assembly GCA_030269945.2. Lineage (NCBI taxonomy): Eukaryota > Metazoa > Arthropoda > Insecta > Lepidoptera > Bombycidae > Trilocha > Trilocha varians. The sequence goes on along the minus strand of AP028264.1, from coordinate 4,618,363 downwards.
ATGGATTTACGAATGTTTAAGTTTGTCAATCAAAAATTAACAACATTTTTATTTCCTAAAGAATCACTGAAAGTTATGGAAAAAGTTAACGGCTTATACAAAAATGAATTGGTATATTAGTCTAATAGTGAATCATCCCAAGTACCTTGACCCACTACCTAATAAAAAAATTTAGAGTAGCTATAATTACTTCTTAGTTCTTATGTTAAAATAACGTTTGGTAGAGCATGACTCTAGATTTTACCATCTCTAATATTATATTATAAGCAGGTACTAAATTTAAGCTAAGCTCATCACAAAGTGCATTTCACTTGCAAACTTTTTAAAGGATTTTTTTGATTGGTAACTGTTATTTTTTGGACCTACCCGCAGTTGCTCAGTCTTCCCGTGATCATGGCGCTTGAAAAAGTGCTGAAATATCGGGACCGCTCAATTAAAAATAATCGTGGTAAGAACCCGTTTAGTAATAGTGATGTAGATAACCGCGAGTGTTTATGAATTTATGTAATAGAAAGGATTTAGCTTCTGCAAGGGTTTCAATAACTAGATCAAAATAACTTATGTGTTTGCGAAAACCTCAACCTTTCTTTATGCCCAATTTTATCCAAATCGAGTCAGTAATATATAAAGGCGTTATAATGCGATACTATCGTATTAAAAAAAATAGTTTAAATTCAGAGACAAGTCTGCAGAATTTAGAAAATTAATATTGTCTATAATTTATTTATTCAACTTCATTCACAAAAGGTACAATGGCGGACTTAACGCCTAAGGCATTCTCTAGCAGTCAAAGGTAGTGTAGAGAGAACTATGGTAAGTGCTTTGCTGACATGAAAAAAAATTCCACATAACATAAATAAGGATAAAATAATAACATATTTTAATCATAATAATACTTTACATAAAATTATGTAATTCATAAGTTTCTAGTATTTCTAAAATACTTCAGTATATTTTCCTAGTTAATTCATATTTAAATCAACTGTAGGTACTCACGTATTATAATTGTAGCAAGACGATATAACTCCGTCGGCATTTTATCAAGTGACTGTATGTTCTTATCAGTGGAATAAGCCTAAACGAAATCTAAATGTAGCACTCAAATCAACTATTTAATTGTAAATGTGGACACATATAGGAAGATTTTGAAAATCAACAAAAGAGGTTCTTACTAGTTGAAAAAAAAAGCCACCATCCTGAGAAAAAACAACAATAAACAATTTATTTTAAACATTCAGAGTTATTCACATCACTGACACAAATATTAAACGGGTTCTTACCACGATATTTAATTAATATAAATATTTAAATAATATTGAGACAACTCAATTAATTAAATATCGTGGTAAGAACCCGTTGAAATGCATGAAAGTATTATAGAATACCGCGAGTGTCTGAATAAGTTTATTTACATCACTTACACAAATATTAAACGGGTTCTTACCACGCTTGCAACAGCGTTGAAATGAATCACTAATTAAAAAGAAAAGAATGATATAGTAGTGCCATTTTAATTATTCAGTTATACCGTGTTGAAACCAAAAGTGCAAACTTACGAGCTTTATTTTGTGTGACGTAAGATATTTTCAGTAGGTAAACTTTATCTTACCTTGGTAGCTATATACGACAGTTATGTAATAATAAAAAACTTGAGAGGTGTCAATGGACACCCGGATGGAACGAAGTTCCTTTCGATTAAAAGATATCTTATAATATTTTTTTTTACGCGCGATAAGGAACGTGTATTAAAAGGTTTTGATCACAGCGCCATCTAGTGATATTCATCTAAAACAAAAAAAGTGTCGTGACAACTTTTCGTAGATTTTTTTCTGTCTAGCCCCCTTTCACAACGCGTGATAAGGAACTTCGTTCCAAAAGTTAATTAAGACAAATTATGAAATTACGAATGTGCGCTTTTGTGTTAACTTGGAAATGAAAAGTATTATAATGCATACCTAATCTTTAATCTAATTTTTTAATCTCTGTATTCAGTTAATGTCAAGAAACATTGCAAGTTTAAAAATATCTTCATTTGTCGAGAATGATAAACTAGTAGATGTCTCACTTGATATCACTAATGGATCGTATCCGTACAAGGTTATTGCATGCAAAAATAACTCATAACATATTGACATAAAATAGATATAGGAAAGAAATTCAGAGTAATCGCTAAAATGTATCATCATCATTGCTTTATACTTTGTGCTTTATACTTGCTTAAATAGTTTATGAGGTACCGTAGTCAAGAAAAACATGCATTTTCAACGGGTTCTTACCACGATATTTAATTAATTGAGTTGTCTCGATATTTCAACGTTATTGCAAACGTCATGATCACGAGAAGACTGGATACTGCGGGTCGATTTAAGAGCAAACAAATCTGTCTACCCTCTTTCTCGTTCGCTTTTGGGTAGTACCACTGGAACTCGAACTCACATCACGACCGCGAGTGTCTGAATAAGTTTATGACATTATAGGCTATGTCCCGACGAAAGAGTTTTAAACAGAAGAACAATTTCTGCTGTTATATCTACTTTGTTATTATGATTTACACAATGAAAGCTAAAGAATAAAACTTAAAAAAATATTTTCTACTAAATATTTTTCTTTTCGGATGTAGTCAATTTTTACAAAAGTCTAATAATTTACTGAGGTGTTGTTATAAATGGATGAAATTATATAAAACGGGAAACAATGGAACCTTACATTGCACGTAGCTTAACTAGGTAGAACTTATAGCATTAATTAAAAAATATACAGGGTGATTTTTCGATAGGGTACATATTGCAGGAGGGTGATGAGTAGGTACTCTGTTCTAATACGGAATATTACAAAAAACAGGTAAAATTACAAAATATTTTTTTTTAAATCTAAATTCGACAAAACTACTTAAACAATTTCGGCTTAAATAGTGTTGACTAATGACCTCTAGTGATCTCGCGCACCCCACACCTCCGCCACACCCATCAGCTGTCGAAAAACCATATTTTTTCAAAAATTTTAGATATTTTTAAGTTGCGATTACCAAGACATTAAGCCATATTATTTGGTAATAATATTTTTACTGGTCGTATATAACCATCAGCTACCATGACCTTCAATATGTACCCTCACTAAGAAATCAACCTGTATAGGTATTATAATCACTATTCGTAATTGAAAATGTCAAATTTATCACATTAGATAATTTTCTGCTAGAACTAAAAGTTTCATTACCAATTCTCTATCTAAATATGATTGGTCCTAAGTTCATAGACAGAGTCATTATAATTAAATTTTAATCCGTTATCCAATCCGGTAAAGCGTGATTTCCTTACAAAAATTATATAATCTTGTAGATTAAAATTAAATATAAAAAGGTAAAATAAAATATCTACAGCGGAAGTACTTAGATTAGCAGAACACTTACAAGTACAATAAATTAATCAATCATTTAGAAATGACTATTCAGACATTATTCAAGTAAAGAAAAACTATTTAGATCAAAAAGGTTAAAAATGGTCGAATTGAGAAACTTTCTAGTTTTAAAGATGGTAAGAATAATTAATATATAATAAATAATAATTATTTATATACATAACGGGGTGATCGACTAATTACAACGTCATTACACCTCAACACACTATTTGCCCCGTCATACATAATTAGGATATAAGTGATCAGAATATCATTTACACTATGTACATATTACTAAACGGGTTCTTACTACGATTATTTTTAATTGAGCGGTCCCGATATTTCAGCACTGTTTCAAGAGCCATGATCACGGGAAGAGTAACTGCGGTTAGGTCTTTTAAGAGCAGACAAATCTGTCTACCCCCTTTCTCGTTCGTTTGCCGGTACCACTGGAACTCGAACTCACATTTCGACATACCACTGACAGTATCGGCTGCCGTCACAAAACTAGATTTTTTGACTTTATTTTCGTCTAACACTGGATTCCACATACAGGATAGTTTGAAGCCGTCACCCCGATTAAAAGTGCTATTCCTCGAAATTTATACGAGTAGTTATATAATGTTACATTAATATAATAGTATGTTTTCTGCCTTGCGTTTTATACTATTATGCAAATATTAACTACAACAAAATTAAACATATTAGAATAAGAACCAAGTCGAGTTTTCTTTACCAGTTTTTTTAGATACCTATGCATTTTAATTGAGTTTATTTAGTTTAACTATGAAATATTTTAGATTCAAGTATACGTAAATTAAGTAAAGGTTGATAATTTTTTTACGGTTTAGTTTAGTTTTAGAAAGTCAAATAAGTATGTTAATTGCTCTTTCAAATTTGATTTTCTATTAAAAGCTTAGTCTAAGAACACTAGGGTTATATGCAGCATTTGACTTGCACAAGTACCATAGACTACATAAAAAGACTTCAGGCAAAATAATGAACATAAAACGTACCAGTCTCATATCTAGCGAATGATATTTTATCAACATGTTGAATTGATAACGTTTTGTAGATAGTATGGGCATGACGTCGTTCTAAACCATCAGTTTATGCCTTACTGAAATGTATTCTATTGATATTTGTATTTAAAACAATAATTCTATAGTTGGAAAGTGTGAGAGATTGAGAATTAGGGATTTTCTTGGTGTAGTGATTTGGAAATGTGATCGGAAGAAAATTGCTAGTGAAATCTGAATGTTGTGATCAATGTCTTCGATGGATTGCTACAAAGAATTATACTAAATTAAGTCAGGTAACTTTGATTTATAAATTGTATTTTTTTTGTAGTAAGAGGTTAGGTGTGTCATAACGACCTAAATGTTTTAAATATTTCAAAAATAAGTAACTAGTTACTTACATTAGCAGATGGTGTAGACCAATTTAATGATTTATGAAATTAAATTAGATTACAAATACCTATGCTACTGTATTTAGGGGCACATTTCAACTTTCGATTGATTTTAGTATGAAATTCCTTCAATGCAATGCAGAGTTATTCTCAACGTATTTATTATAGTTGTAATATATGTAAGTATATAAGTGTATATATGTAAGTATGTGATGTTTCTTCAATTTAAAGACGATCGAAAATCGTTTCGTTTGATCTAAGCTTAAAGTAGTTAGTTCTTTCAACTTGGCTTAAAAAATGCTATCATACCAAATTAGTAAAAATCGACTTTTATTTGTGTTTGAGTACTTAGTTAAAAATAACAAAAATCTTGCGATATTCTAAAAAATAAGTATAAGTAATATAAATATTAATTAATCGACGTAATTAATTAATAACACAATGTAAGCATTTTCTTATTATTGATGCAAATTTAGACTATATTCAAAGACTTTTCCAGTGAAGTCACATTTTATCACTTTTCAATTTTATCATTCGATAACTTATTCGTGGAAGTGCAACTGGTTTTAAAATCAATCTAATGAATCGATGTAGATTATTGAAATGAATGAATTTGTAAAAAAACTTTATATTATCATAAAAAAATGTTATGTGTACGTGAAAGAATGCAACAAGATGTTTTTGAGATAAAAATATCGTTTTATATTTAAAGATAAATTGTATGGATTTATTAAGATAAATATACGAATATATCTAAGGATTATTACACAATGTTGCGGTGTTGTAAAAATGACATTTTCTATATCTTTAGATCTACTGTTTATTACACTACTAGTGGGCCCGCGCAACTTCGTCTGCGCCAATCTCAATTAAATGTCAACAATTCGATTTTTTCTCGCTATAAATACCATCCTTGAACTTCATCGAGAATTAAAAAAGAATATATAGCCTAAGTTACTCCTTATAACATAAACTATCAGCCATTGAAATTCAGCCCGTCCGAAGCCAGAACAAACATACAGTGGCCACCTTCCTGCTCCATCATCGGACTTTGACATTCAGCCTCTACGCAAAGATCTCACCAGGACGCTTCATTAGAGCCTAAACACGATGAGGTTATCTTGCTTAATGACGGAGTTCCCAAAGCCACCTTCCAGCTCCATCATCAGACCTTGACATTCGTCCTCTACGCAAAGAACTCTAATTTTAATACTGATTTCTTACAAATATCAAATTGACATCTATACGTCAATTACATAGCTGTCATTTGCGTTTTGTTATACCACGTTTTATAGGACTGACGTTTCATGTCAAGTCCCACGGGAACGCTGTCGAAAATGCGAAATGCGGGATAAAAAGTATCCTATGTCCGTCTCCAGGCTCTAAGCTACCTCCCTACCAATTTTCAGCCAAATCTGTTCTGCCGTTCTTGAGTTATAAGTGGTGTAACTAACACGACTTTCTTTTATATATATAGATTAGATATATCACCATTAGTTTTTTATAAAACACAAACAAAAGTTTACTGTTTTTTTTATAAAACAATGCTGCTTCACAACAAAATTAATAGCGGTAGAATTTTTTTCATTCAGTCATTAAAAATGGTTTATTTTTCCTTCATAAGTAAAGAAGTTTTTAGATTTTTGCAGTTTTTTTAATGTAAACTCGAAGAACATGTCATATTTTGGTGGTTACGGTTTCTTAATATCGAAATCCGACTTTTTAGTGATTAATTGCCGAATCCGAATTTCCGAATAATTTTAAAACACATTAGTATAATATCAACAAGAACATCTGAACATATCCTAACATTTATCGGATGTATCTTCCATTGAATGTCACTGTGGCAGATGATTGCGTATCAGGTAATCGACAATGTCATAAAACATCTTATCACACGCGATATAGCACACAAATAGACCGAGTCAATGTTTATCGATGTTACCTATGTTCACACATGTTTTACATGCATCGTTACATGTACTAGATATGATTTCAGATTTTAAAATGATCTTGTTAAAAGCGGCTGATCCGAAATGTAATTGATAAGGTTCAGTCTGAGTGTTAATTCGCGACGTAGATGCAGACTTTTGATAAATATTGAAGTGTTTTATCGAATTAAAAATCGATAATGTGAAATGTTGTTGGTGTTTTTGTTGCATGTAATCTATCGGAATGTTGTCTGTCTCGCTCTAAGTGGATAGATACAGGATGTATGTTAACACAAATAAGTGACAATCTTGATCTTAAAATGTTTGGTATAGCTAAAGCTAAAGGTAGTGCCATTGTGATATATATCTTTATTTCTACAAGCATGAACACATCCACGCATGAGTCGTAAACGTCCAACAAATGTCTGCATCAAATAGACATACAATTTCAATTTATTCGGCACACAGACGAGCCGCAGGAACCAAAGTTTCCCCAAACAGATTTAACCTTCGAAGAGTTCGATCCGGCGTCGGTTTCCAAGTAAAATTCGAATGAGATGGCGTTTTAATAGAGCCAAGCAGTTTCGCCAACTTAAATCTTTAGGCTTAAAAAAGGCTTTGCATTGGTTTAAAGGGATAACGTTGGCTCAGCGGCTCGATCGCTGCCTTTGGATCTGCCCAATTACTCACGGCCGAGTTAAGATTATTATCTCATTTTGAGAACAATTGCCTATTATGAGATGGCTTTAATTGTTGTTTGCTTTACGAGATTTCGTGATCGCGTCGCGGTTTTCAATTCAATTTTCTGATTGTTTCTTGGGATATTTGTTTTTCGTTTTAAGTATTTGTCATGTTTGTTGTTGCTCAAAAAATATTATTTTTGAGAAACAACAGAGGCGACAATGGCTCCTCGCAGCAGTAGATTATTAGGATCGGTGATGCTCCTTTTTTTCATAGTGCACTTATAAATAGTAAAATCATTACACCACATACTTTATCATATCAGCAAAAATAGCCATAATAATGAACTATAGGTACTCAAATCTACAATTCATCAAATTTCGGATTTTTTAATTACTGAGATATTTCTCGTTTTATATCTGCGTTCGACGAAAGTGGCTCCGCTCTGTAAAGGCAATTAAACGAATAAATCAAACAAAACGTTGGTTTTTTCAAGTTTTCAGCTCCATTATGTCATATTTTAGAACGAAATAGGGTACGCCTTAAGTGATAAGAGGTCGTTTTATTAATACTATAGTGCGATAACCGAAATAGAATAGAAATTTTCAAGGGTAAATTTAAATAAATTACATACAATTTAAAATAACTAACAAACTACTAGACTAAAATGAAGTAGTAAACTACTTCTGAACATTTTAAATACACAACAATTTTTCCTGACTGAAGTAAATATGTCTAAAAATATGTCTCGGAAGTAAATAATTGTTATTTGTTAATTGAAACACAAATAAAGCAAACTGAAGAAAACTGACTTATATTTACTAACCGATCTTCGTTTGTATTTCACTGTTCTTGTTGTCTTCGTTTCATCAAGTTCATGTCTAAATAGAAAATATCTTCTTTTAAATAGTTATTCAATAATTTATTTAATTTACTTCCAAAATTCTACGATACGACTATAAGTGCAGGAACTTGTCTTTACTTATAATAATTTAACCGATTTTGGAACGAAGTTCCTTATCGCGCGTTGTGAAAGGGGGCTAGACAGAAAAAAATCTTACGGAAAGTTCTCACGACACTTTTTTGTTTTAGATGATTATCGCTAGATGGCGCTGTGATCAAAATCTATTAAACACTTTCCTTATCGCGCGCTACGTTAGGTAAAAAAAAATATAAGATATCTTTTAATCGAAAGGAACTTCGTTATATTCGGGTGTCCCATGACACCTCTCAAGTTTTTATTATTGTATTTTAATACGACACAGCTAAACTCAACACCTTTTTTTTTAATTCGGTATTTGAAAATTCCAAAAATACCTTCCCCGCTTCATGTCTCCAATATGTTCACAGTCCGAAGCGATGCACTGACACGACCATCTGAAATATGAAAGTTATAAAGCTATATATCTCCATCGTTACGTTTTTTATAGCGCTTTATTTTTTTTAACAACTCAAACAGCACCGTGTGTACTCGCACTAAATCATGTTGTTGTTTCAGTTAGAATGATTTATCATTAATTTTGGAACTTTAAAAAGATACGGAAGTTAATCTTTATCGTTTTCAGTGCTGATTTCTAGATGATTTTTTTACCTTGACCTTTCTGTAAATTTAGAAAGACTTTAGACAGATTTTGCATGTATAATATCGAGTAATTATTGGTATGCCCATTGACTCAATTTGATGGGTGTTTCACTCAACAATGCTTAAATAAACAATGGTAAACAATAGCTTAATTCTTCTTAATAGTTAAAATTACTTTAGTGAAAAGCAACTTTAAAAATCTTTAAATGCGTTTTATAATAGAATCGAATACCTAAAATTATTTATAGGTACCTACTTATCTACTTGCCACTTTTCTCTGTTTTATAAAATGTATTTTTAAATTACTTTTGTTACTTAGTTAGTAACAATTACATGCGTAACTAATGTAAAATAAGTAATTCACTAAACAAATTCCTCTCTTCAAACGGAAATACTAGCGTAGAGATAAAATTTGCAAACAAAACATAACTCAAACAGTATCTAAAATATTTGAATTTAATTTTCGAATCCCAGAATAAATACAACGGGAGAGAACACTATGGAGTAAGGTTTTTACTTTTGTAAGCTGAGAGCGTATAAACGTTAGGTTCAATATTAAAGATATACTTTTTGTTTTCTAGGTATTCTCTTATCAACTAATAGATATTTAGTACTTATTTGTGGGTTTACACGTATTTTTATAACGGTCATAAAGTAAACCAAAGAATGCTTTTTGAAATTATGACCGAACATTATAATTCCGAAAGGGGATCTTAATTTGAATCCATAAAGTAAAATCATTTAAACACAATAATTCATGATACGTACAACGACGTCATTGAGTATATTTTTCTGATTGAACTTATTTTGATATTTTTAAATAAAAAGCAATATTTTTTACTTTGATTAAAAACTGACTAACACTCACATTACTTTTGAAAAGTAAAAGTCACTCGTTTTTTATTTATTATTAAATCATACATGTATCATCATACAACCTCCTGTAGACACTCACAGATTAAAATCTGATAAATTTCGCAGGAAATGAGTCATACCGCGTGAACGTCACCGAAGATTGCCGCAGAGTCGTAACAACGACGTCAAATTGAGACTGAAGTTGGAAAAGGCTTCAAGATTCATCTCCGGGTTTACAAGGAGGCGCTGGCGGCCGGGATGGAGCCGCTAAGCGAGAACGGGCTCTGTCTGTCCGAGCTAGACCTTCATGGAGGGGGACATCTTCACGAGTCTGTGGCGGCGTCAGTAGGGTCCGCTATATCGAGTCTAATGGCGCCTTTACATCATGAACCTCAGCACACGCCTTTGCATCATGCACCTCCGCTACATCATGAGCCGTTGGAGAAATTAAAATGTGAGTTGATTTTGTTTTTCAGTCTAGTGATAAGTATGAAGGTGACACTCAATCAAAAGTTGTGCTGTAAATTCGTAGTTTTATAACTGGTTTTATGTGTGATTTATTTATCATATGGTTTTATGTGTGATTCTCCATATAACAATGTAATATTCCCTTTACCTACCCATTAATCATTGCTGAGTTCAGGTTTCTTCAGTAGACAGGCAGGCATAGTCCACTTAAGTCGAAGAATTTTTTCCTTGCCGTTTTTTTGCCAATAGTGTGGTAAATCTTTTTACAAAATTAAGATTTCGAGATTTGACCACACACGAAAACTCAGCCACAACGTATTTGTATAAAACCTATTTAGGAACACAGCGTTTCGATACACTAAAGCATATTTAATATTCTGAATAGAAAAGAATATTGGTTTCCATGACAATTCAAAATCAAATAAGGCACAGATAAAGCATTGAATCCTACATTGGTTTTCAATAAAGTTGTAACTTCCAATGTATTCTGTTTATATTGGAAAATAAATCCTGTTTTAAAACTACAGCGGGCAGTTTATACAGTTTTAGTGCTACGATGTTGCGTAATCTAATCATTGCTCTATTTTATCTACTTTTTATTGTCCAGTAATGCCAATGGTTCAAAATCGTTTGAAAATTCGAAGTAGTAATCGTTGTTTTGGATTCGGAATTTAGTGTTCTGGAATTTATTCTACCAAGACGATAAAATTCTAAATAATTAATTAAGTAAATATCATGATTACTTTAACTGCATCTACGTTCAATTTTAAAGCAGATAAAGCGGAAAAAGTACTTCTTTGCTTGTAGATCTACTGATTACCTGAGTTAGCTTTACCTCTGACATCTATTATTTAATCTTCTAAAACATCTTCATCATCAGCTCGTAGACGTCCACTGTTAAATATATGCCTCCCGCAAATTTACCCACAGTCTGAATCCAGTAACTTCCCTGATCAGTTCATGGGTCCTGTTCCAACACATTATTGCCCACTGTTGGGCTCAGGTCTCCTCAGAAGAGGGATTAGACATAGTTCACCACGCTTGCCTAGTGCGGATTGGGCACTTCACATATCTTCAAAGGATTTATAGAACCCTTTTCCGAAATGCAGGTTTCCTCACGATGTTTTCCTTCACCGTTTTTAGCCAGTGGTGTTGTGAAACATTGTACATAAATCTTTTTCACATTTAGATTTAGAGGTGCAAGCCGGCCGGATTTGAACCCGCGACCTCCCGTTTGTAAAGATGCGCTTCGACCACTCGGTCACCACGACTATATGGGTTATCTTCATCATATTAGTGATTTGGCTAAAACAAATATCACAATAGACACACAATTACAAAAAAACAAAGTGTAGTAAATGATGATGACGTCACGGTGTTCGAACAACGCATCCCCTGTGTTAGCACGTGTGTAAAATGATGAGTATATCACGTTGTACAAGTGTACCGTACAGTCGATCGAGTATGAGAACCGTGACGGGATGTGGGCGCCGTATACAAAATTAGGGATAATTCATAAATTCAGATCGCAGTGACGTGCATCTTGTGCGTTTATTTGTGGATAATATTTTGTGGTGATATATAATTATTATTAAGATAGATACATTATACATTTACATATAGTTCTAAATGGAATCATAAATTAAAAAAAACACTTTTTCCTTTTTTTCAGTTGTTTTAATTTTGTATAACTTTTGAATTGGGATTATGAATTTTTCAATGAAATTTATTAATTCAGATTTAGTTTTCATCAAAATCGGCTTTCCTCATTGAATCTGGCCTTAAAGAGTCATTTGAAAAACACACCTTAGAGGTAGTAGTCATCCCAAATTATTCCGGAATTTACAACTAGAAAACATTTCAAAATGAAAAGGCATTCGCACAATTTTCACAGCAAATTCAATGTTCGGTCGAACTGAATTGAAATATTGGATAGAATATTGTAACGTACTTTGCTCTTCGAAAATTTTCAATACATAACTGCATACAACGTGAGACCAATACATTTATTTTTATTTACCTACTTTCTTTGGAGCCTACCCTTTTGTTATGGTAAGTCTTCCATCACCATACATGCATCTCGAAGTTTTTGACATTTTTTTCTGTTTAGTGTAATAAAAAAAAAAATCATAAACGAACTCAAAGTTTTTTATTGTTTTATTTGTAAGTGAATAAGATAATTGTTTAAATAATAATTATAGAAGTTGTCGCATTCGACACGTACTCCCGAGGACCCTAATCGGATAGTTTTTACAAACACATCAATATCGGATTACTCGCCCCCTGTGTGTTTAGTTGCGCAATTAGTCATGCCCCGAGGGATGAATACGAAAGTATCTCTGCTTACTTTTTTAAATTTGTATATATTTTCCATCTTTTTTCAAACTTTGTTATTTTAAATTGAATTTTATTAGAACTGAGAATTAAATAAACGTATTAATGACATAAGAAAATGTTTGTATGTGTAACAATTTTTTAAAGTTCGCGCACACTTAGATGAGTCGTATTGACCGTCTAGATCCGTCTCATATGCATTCAGATTTTCCTAAAATATTGCCAGGACGTGGCGTTGTGACCTGGCTAACTGTGCGCCCTCCATTATAATATTTTATTAAATAGCTACTAAAGTTGCTGAAAGTTGTAATAAATTAGGAAAATATTGATAGCAACATAAGATCTACTAACTCTATTAATTTTTCCAAAAAAGCATTTTACATTTATCAATTCATTTTCAAAGTCCATCACCGTACCGTCCATCAGTACTACGATCACCATTTACCATCAGGTGAACGGCTAATTTGTCACGAATGACAACAAAAAATATGTTGTATGTTTTTTGTACCCACTTGTGCATAACACAGATGTGATCTAAACGCAACGATTTGCAATCCATCACCGACGAACAAAAAGGGCAGCGGAGGCAATCATTTAAAGTCAATTCGGTCGTCTGTCTCTGTTTGTTTTACACGAAAACATATCTTTCCTCTCGCTCTTGCGCTTAAAAAAGTAACCCTCCGAGCGCCGAAGCATTATATTGCGATGATTAGGCTTACACTTGCCGCTTTTGCCATTGAATTTAAATAGAGAATTAAAACGGCACATTTTATTTATTAAGGCGGTATTGTGTTCATTTGGGTATTGAAGTCATTCATTCATTGTTCGTTTGTTTGTGATTCTGTATTTTTGTTATTTGCTGTGTAATGGTGGAGATAATTGTGCATTATTAGTTAATTAATGATTGGTAAGTTTATTAATTATAGTAGCTTACCATTTTGACTATAGAAGACTGATAAACAACTTCGTTTTATTCTGAAAATTTTAACCACTGATTTTATACTAGTAGCGTCAGTCAGTTTCTTTATCACTCTGTACTATTTCTTAAACACAATACGGTCTTAAACACAATATTCATAAAGTAATGCTTTCTAAAACATACTATCTTGACAACTAACTAATTTATAATTTAGCCTTGGATCCAAAAAATATCAAAAATTTGCAAATGCAATCCAACGAAAACTCTATAAAATATGAAAAAAACATGAAAGCGTAATGATATTCCTTGCTTCCTTTTACATATTCGTTCCTAAAAAAGGCTGTTCCATATTAGATTGTCCCCGGTGTGAATGCTGATCCGCCGAAGATTGTTCTCATATCCCCAGATTTTTATAAAATAGACGAAAAACACGTCTCGTGGCTTTAATTTTAAATTGATCTGGTTATGCGAGATCTTAGTAAAGCCCCAATGTTCGAGATGGCTTTTTTCTACCTATGGAGGCATCGGAGGTGTTAAATTGAGAACAGCCCTCATTATTTCGCCGGGAAAATATTGGAAATTAATTTTTGCCGCATTATCTTTTGTGATTCGTTTTTTTTTGTTATATGAAGAAGGGTTCACGTGTAATCGTTTGTAGGATTTTTAATTGAATTTTAATGCGTTATTTAAATAGGGTTCTTTTAACGAAATTATATTTTTTATTAATATGTGTAGGTATACCAAATTATAATTTTGTAACTTCAACATCATGATGCATGGTTTTAATTTTTTTTTTTATTGTATTATTCTTACATGCAAATTAGGATTATGACTACACTGGCGGATCATAGGGTTTCTCTGCCAGACAACCTTTAAACCTAGTTAATACAAATGAAGTAAGTATTATGTACAAGGAAAGTGAAAGAAAATAATATTGTAATGAAATCAATTTATGTATGTTCTTTGCTGTTTACTACCACTACTTTGAAAATGCTTTTAAGCTTCGAAGCGAATCACATGTCCTTAACCCATTACTATCCAATACTAATATATACTTATATAAACTTAAATGACTAAAACCAGTGACTCACTTCTAGTTAGACGCAACTCATGCAATTATCAAAATCTAGAGCAAAATCAGCCTAATCTCGACAAACAATGTTTTGTAATGTGATACCAAAACTGTATTAAATAAAAACGCGTGAACACATGTAAGGTGTGAGGCCTACTAAACAAATATTTGTAATGTTGGTTAACATCTCGTTTCGAGATTACTCACTTTATCTGACTGTGAACCCAAAGTTGACCGCGGTTACAAGATTACATTCTTTACGTTCATCTGTATTTTAAATCGGTCACCTTAAAGGTTGAAGCTCATTGTAACAATTCAGCAGGATTGCCTCGTTAGTACTTATATTATGTATTATTTGGTATTGAAGTGCACTGACTCAGTTAATTCAGCAATCACAATGCAATGGCACCACCTTGAGAATTTGAGTCCGTTGATGTCCACTGCCGGACATAGACTTTCCCCAAACCCCGCAACAATGTCCGGTCCTGTGCTGCTTGCATCAAGTGATTTCCCGCGCAGATTGGCGGTCCATCTGTTAGTAGATTTGCCCACAATAAATAAACATTGGGAAGTTGATATTCGCAATATTAAAAAGTCAAAAGTAAGTTCAAAGCTTTGAAGTTACAGTTTAAATTGGATCGGATCTGGAAAGATTTAGTACGTTCTGTTGATGTCGTAGGAATCTAAAAGTGTTTGAACTTCGAAATTTCGTAATTGAATCTCAAAGGAGGGTTGAGGACATTGCAGAGGTTGAAGGTCCGAGGTCTGATGGCTCGTCTACCTACATCGCACAAAAAAGTCGAATCTAATATTTGATTACTAAACGGAGTCTACAAAAATATTGACTTATCTATAATCACGCATGTAATCCAAATCCTACGTCTAATCAAATAAAAGCTGTATTTATGAATATCCATGAAAACAAACGCCACAGAACGCACAAATAATATTTACAACGTATGAAAAAAATTGGTGCCGCGCTGTCTGTCGCCGTCGGGGGAACAAAGGTGTTTTTGCCGTTACAAAAAAACTGCACAGCCCTTGATACACGAGTCCAACAAGACAGCGCTTCCCTTTGATACCCTCGGCAATAAATTATTAGTTTTTATGCAATTTTTTTTTATATGTGTGTAGGGAGTTATAAAAAAAATACTAGAAATTTTTTACTAGTTTACGATGAACTACGCGATTATACTTGATGATGCTTGATAATTTATTGAGAACTAGCTTTTGCCCGCGACTTCGTTCGCGTGGAATTCAGGTTCGTCCCGTCTAGCCCGTCTAGTTCGCGACGTCTATAATATCAGAATAAGACATAGGCTATACAGGCTATACAATGTGAGATCGTAAAAATTCGCGACGTCTATAATATAGTACTATTATACCGCAAAAAAATTTTTTTTACGACCTTAGAAACCTCAAAAGTTGTAGCCTATGTGATATTCTGATGTATAAGCTATATTGTGGTAAAGTTTCATTCAAATCCATTCAGTAGTTTTTACGTGAAAGAGTAACAAACATACATCCATACATCCATACTTACAAACTTTCGCCTTTATAATATAAATATTAAATATAATTAGGTACATTAGGTTTTAGAACCGGTAACCACTTAGGATCCGGTGGCCCGTTGACTTGTCTGCCTACATGGCAATAAAACAAAACAAACTTTTCAAGAAATGGGAAAGAAAGGTGACGCTAATCGTTGCGAATTTCTGTACAGTTAAGAGCAAAGTGCACTTACCACGTGATTTAAAGATAAACAATACGTAAAAAGTATGTGAACCTTCACAAAAAGCGAAAAAAGAATAATGTTGCAAACCGAAAGGAATGTGCAACTGATAATTGATTATAGTTTTATCAATAGATAAACAAAATATTAAACTCAAAGTCACAAATACTAGATATTACCAATTTTTGTTCCTTTAATTACATACTTGGAAATTAGTGTAAGTTGAGTACATTTTAGTGATTGATTAATTTCTTGAATTAACTTGAAAGGTAGCATGATAGAATATGGGAGTAGAAATTATAAGCTGTCTTTTATAACTTAGATTCGGATACAAGGATGTTATTTTTTGTAGCGTTTAATTTTTATTCATCACTTTCATAAAACATTTAAAGATCCCAACTTAGTCATAAGAAATGTGTTTTTGAAGATATTGTTCATTAAGGTAACTTTTTCAAACATCATAATCTACTGTCTATGCATGTTTAAAGATACACAACATCCCTCCACAAAAAACAGAACTATTAACATATGCATGAACTATTAAACTTCGTCATCGGCAATTAGTAAAAGGCGAAACTAAATAAATTTGAAAGCGCATACCTCACTCTCGCCGAGACATGTGACACCAATTCTGAACGCCTGTTAACAAATTAAGCCGATTTGTTCTGTTATTCTAACAGGGCGAGCTATGGGAAGTGCTTACGTCGAGCATATTTTGACAAAATTTATTAGTACCACGCCTCCGAGACGGGGTTTTTTTTCTAGACCCTGAGGGCGGATGCTCTGACATCTGTCGCGCAAAACGCAGTCACGCCCCTCGCGGAAAACTTTGAATTAAAAAAGTTATGGGCTTATCGTATGTGGTGCTGGCTGCATTTCCAGAGATTCCTATCAAACGATGAAATAGGAAAGAAAAGTTGGCAGTCATTTGTTAGGTGCCTGGAAACGATTTCTGTAGCATTTAGAATTGCTGGTGGTACAAGATATTTGCATCTCTAGAGACAACTAGGTATCAAATGATGAAGATGAAAATTGCACTTACTGTTGCTGTTTCATCTTTATCAAGAACAGATTTTTTACCTTCTTATTGAAGTTAAGGTCTAAGGATATAATACACATCATTCATATTTTTTGGTTAACCTATCAGTAATAGTAATTTACCAGCTTATAGTTTTCATTGGTCCTGGTTCTTTTTTGTTCTTCAACTCTTCATCATCAATACATCTATTTCTTGTCCTATGTTATGTTCTTCTTCTTTTTTTTCCACTTTGAAACAATCGTCTTGTAAATACTCGTCATACCAAACTCAAATCATGTCGAATTTAAGGTTCACCTCAAAATACACTAGTTATAATTTTTCATATTTAGAATAAACGCAAACCTTAACTATACAAATAAACCCAGCTATAAATTAAAATACTATTAACCCTAATAATCAATCAGCATCATTTAACATTACGATGACGTGTCTATTTTAATTTAACTTCCGATTCCGTGTTTTTGCGACAAAGGCCCAATAATGATTTAGCCCAGCATGATTTCGCCTGATGTATCATCAAACAATAAGTCAATAGACGATACATACAATATTTACTGAACGAATGATGGATAGTGGGTGACAGATGGATTCAACCCTTGCAGTGCGGTGGCCCATCTGTCACTATGACCCGTTATTAATGGTCACTAAGAAATTAGCTGTCTGCAATGTATTGCAATTTTTTAAAAACTTCTATGCAAAATCTTAGCAAAGTATTCAGCAGTAAATCAGTATGTATTTTTATGTAAACTAAACTGCTTATATCACTAGCATTTGCAATTATATACCTACATTAATAACCGATACCCAAAATAAATAAGACTTTTAGATAAAAATTCTGCTTCAATAAACTATTCATTCATGACAATAGTGACGAATATTCAGTGTAAAATCTCAAAGAAAATAAAGTTACCTAACTATATTGTGTTTTTTCAGCCGGGCGAATCAATTTGTCAAGATTAGTTTTAAATTGAGCATATTTTACAATACATCGCTCGCTTGATACTTTAAAAAATAAACAAGAGTGTAAATTAATTTAGAAAAACAAATGATATTATGAAAGATGAGATCATAAACATTCGATTTTAAAGCACGCGTCATGCATTCAGGTAATATGCTTCCTATTATAATACCCTCATCTTTTGTATAATATTACTTTCCGTTTATACTCATTTTATTTGTCGCTATAAAAGGGAAGAGTAACGGTTGTTAAAAGAGTAGCTGCTTACATTGTACACATCGGAGGCCGGGCAATAAATCTTTTTATTTTATGACAAATTGTTGTCTGAATATCGTACAGTACAAAAGATATAGAACAAATAAAGGTTTAATGGTACATTGTAGAACTAACTGAACCATACGTAAACATAAATATAATAACAATGACGCCCCAAGTAATGTCGGTTTTCATGAACACAAACTGTATTGGGCTGTTTGTGTTGAACTAAATCATATGGAATTGACGTTTTTGTGTGATCGAAAATTGCTATTAGTGTTCAGTTTTTGTGGTTTGTTCCTTGTATATTTATCTGTAGTTGTACTAGTACGAATGTTGAAATAATATTAGAGTTCAGGATATTTCAATGTATATACCTTTAGACCATTTAAAACGTTACTGCCAGTAAATAAAGTATACCGTGACAAACTATCGTAAGATTACAAATATCCATCTTACTGTTTTCCATTGTTGCACTTGTCTTAAACTTTCTACCAAATTATAAATTTATGTAAATATTGATTGAATACATGCTAAAATTTTCATATAAACTTCAAAATACGTGTCGCCATGTCACGTATTACACGACACATACATCCGACAATGGAGCATGACGTCGCTTATGAAATCCCCCGCCCGTGCCTTGTAATTATAATATTATGACTTCACATTATTCACCGAAATATTCTCGTGTACCTCAAACCCTCCGAGGTGGGAGATAATCTCCCGTATATCCATATTCTGCTCATAAAACTTTATTACTTCACTATCCCCTAAAAGTACATTTTCTTATAAAAATATTTCATAAAATTCGCGAGCAATATCGTTAAAGTCGAAAGTGTCAAAGAATGGTACGCGACCCCAAATGGGAACTATAATTTTGTAATCACCATAAAATCTGTTTCACCGCACTAATATATTTATGACATTATAGCGTATATTTATGCAAATAGAAAACAGACGGAATAGGATCGTTTACGTTACCCTAATCCCTTGCACAGACTGGAGACTGCGACATATGGGTGCCTTTTATTTCCATTTTCGTTGTCTGCGAGTGATCCTAATTTCATTTATAACACTGTTATAAATGGTAAGGATTTTTAAAGCGTTACAACTTTAGTGATTAATTTGGAATGTTTTGAAGCATGATGGAAATGCAGTTTTCATTGGCCAATGGCATTTAGACTTTTTAACCCTTTCAGGACAATAAGATGGCTGAGACTAAATATGCGAATACTACACAATATTTAAGTTATTCTGTAAAGTAAGAGATATCACTAGAAAAACATAGTAGGGTGTACAAATTTCCTATAAATTTCATATGAAACATTATAACACAACGTACCTAAACGTAAGTTTTGACATTCATTAAAAAAATATCGATTCAATAACAATAACGATTTTTGTAGAAGGGAAAAATATTTCTCTTGAGCGTGAAAGGGTTAAAGGCGTATCTTTTTACTTATTTTCAAAGATTTTTTGGTGATTTTGCCATAAATACTAGTTGTTTTTTATTTCTCATAAATTCGTAGAAACAATAAATCGAATTGGCCAGTAGGTATTATGAAATCGATAACTCTTTTTCGAGTCCGTACATCAGAACCCCCACAATGTGATGTAGAACGAATGTATCAAATCAAAACACCCCATTCACATTGTCATCGTGGCAGATATAGCAACAGGAAAGTAATTTGTACCCATATGGGACTAGTGATTGCCTTCTGAATAACCGCAGTCCGCACCCTCAAGTTAATCCATAGACTACTTTTGGTCAACCATTTTTTTAGGATTAGTGAGTGGTACTTCGTTTTCTTTATCTTATAAGGTTTCTTTATTTTATATAAGGTAGTCTAACTATATTATTGAGAACATGGAATTTCACATCCAAATCATAATTCTTTCGTGCAGATGTGGTTCTTCAACGGTAAATGGAACCACTGTGAAAGTATCATAATATCATACAAAATAAAGAATTAACATTTTTGACAAACAAACTTTTCTCGTCGGTAACATTTTTTTTTATTAAACGATATATATTTTCTGTAAATTTGTTTATCTAATCATCACTAACAAGTACATACCACCGAGTCTAATAAATCTAAAACAAATTTATCAAAGCAATCCCCATGTTTTGGCAACACCACATCTCTAACTAATAATTTCGTGGGGCATTTTTACAAGTCTCAGGTGGTCCGTAATTTGCTTGCGGCCGCGGAAGGGTTACACTTGATTTATATAGCTTGTAATGCGCGCCTGGGGACACACAACTACACCCTCTGCTCCATTCTACGACCATAACACTAATTTATCTAGACACCGCAAATTACTAGCTTTGTTTCATTAAATTTTAGTTTATTTAGTGCGACATTCATAACACATTTAATGTTCTACATTTGCAATTTAGTGCCTTGATTTAGTCTGCACCGTTCAGTGTTTAGTACGTCGTAAACCTCTTCTCAATGTGCGACAGTTGGCATCGACCTTGAAAGCCACGTGGCCAATAAACAAAAGAGTTCCTCAAAGCGTACGTGTCACGTTTCTCTGCTACAATAACGAAACATGAAAAATTTCCAGACGCTCACATCAGACTGATAAATGGCTTCCGAAAATCCAAAAGGAAGTTACAGCTTACTTGGGATTTGGTCTAGAACCTCTCACGTCCCATAACTGCTGCACTCCTCTTTATTACAATTACCATAAGCTTCAAAGTCCCGCACTCGACGCGGCTGAGCCGTGACTTCATCATTTTGAACCTACTAACAAGAGTGCTAAGACGGTTATTGCTTGAGTGAAATAGAAACCGCGTCTGGAACGAAGTCTCCATTCAGTCTCCGGCAACTTTCGCACTTATCCCTCTTACTTTAAGATCGAAGTTACAAGTGTGAAAGTCATCTTCGCGAAAGTTATGCGTTGTTCGTGCCCCGGGAGGAGTCCACTCTTTACATTTTATGTACGTGTACGATATGTTGGCGGCTATTTGGAATACTAATTGAGCATGTACGGATTTCTGAAGCTGCCCATTTTTCCGACCCAAAAGTTTAGTATCTCGTAACTGTAAACTTCAGATAAAACGACAACACTGTAGTGAATTCATTAACTGTCTTGATAAAGTAGTGCATAAAATAAACAAAGTATTTAATCAAAATTAGTAAATTATCATGTAAACAGGTGAATGAAACCGCTTGTCATTGCGTTAAAAGCACGAGTTTTTCACGACAGCTACCAATCCGCAACGTGAATAGAGAGCCAGTAAACCGCGAAATGATGATGAATAGCACCGGAGAAAAGGGTCGTTAGAGTGAGATAGTGTATACGAGTACGAAACGAGTGCAAAAAAGAGAAAAAGTCAGGAAAATTACACGATGCTCTCGTGAATTTGTGTACGTTTTCAATGAAGGTTCTTTACGGTAGGTAAAATAGGAATAAAATGGATGGGTCCTAATCCGCCGGCCATTTATAACTTACACGCCATTAATTTGAGTGATAATTCATGAATGGCGTCCCGATTGGTCGTAGATATTGGCTTCGGTAAAGTACACAGTAGCCGTGCCTACTGATCGCTTAACAATATGCTTATCAGACAGGTAGGTATGTAATCTAATCGAATTTTACAACGAATGTACCTACTGCGATCAGTGTTTCCTGCATTTATATTATTTCGATATTGTTTTTAAGATATTGAATCGGGTTTACCACTGATTGTGTTTCGTAATTTATTTAGGTGCTACTGGCTTTTTTTGTTGAAAATGGTTTTGAGATATGTAAATAAATTAACAAAATTTGGTGAAATTTTCAGTAGGCATTGATTAATTAGTATTTATCGCATAAACTGAAGGAAGATGGAGCTTAGAATGGATGAGTTCTTCCAAATGACTTTTCCTTTTAGAAAGAACAGACTATTTAATTTCTCACTGAGATTAAAAACTTGTGAAATATGACCAAGATTATCCAATGAACCTACGGAAGGAACATTGTCGAATGTACCTAGGTACACACAGCCCCGGATACGAGCACTCATTATGTCAGTGCTTCCGTATCATAACGCTGAACAGATCTCGACCGAGGTGGTCCAGATGATAATAATGCTTATTGAGATTAACAGTCGTTAAGTGGTCACTTGAGTTGTGTTGGTTATTGATCTATGTTAAAACGTGGTAATTTAAATATGTGTTTAGATATTTACAAAGAAGATTTTTACAATGAAATATTGATGAGAAAAATTGTGACGATTGCTGTTTAAATCTAAAACCAACTAAGGACCAAAAATTTTTACATTTCTGAAATCGATTCAAAACACTACAATGGGTTTAGTTTATTAGATTATTTTTGTTAATGATGCTGATGTCGATGTTTAAATACAATTTTCATGTTCAGAAGGTGCTTAAAAAGATTAAGAAATGCTTATAAACGCATCCCGTTACAGTACTTTGACCTAATAGTGATAGCAGAACCAAATGAAAAAATAATGTACATAGAAGTTGAAAGATACAATTTCTGTTATCTAAGTTTGTATCATTGCTTTTGCTTCGAAAATCTTAACTTTGAATGGATTTTTTAAACATATAAGTAATGCATTTTTTTTAACCCACCGTTTCTGTCTTCATTAAGGTCATTGCCACCAGATTTGAAAAATTTAAAACTACGAGTGTGTCCACAGCGACCGTATCCCGAGTCAAGCAGACTGGAGGTTGTAAATTATCCTCACTTATCTATATTTGCTAGAGCACGACTATCTGTCTTTTATGTAAATACAAAATTCCTTTTTTTTATTTTAATAATTTTTACGGCCAGTTTCATTTAAGATTGCATGTTTAAGAAAATGTTTTTGTAATTTTTACTACTGCTTAAACGATGAAACATTGGGGCTTATAATCTGTCTATTTAAAGTGGCTGTCCTGATTATGAATGTTTGAAGAATTTTTACTTAAATAAACAACCAGGATGAAAGGGACTAGGTGTTTGAGATGATTTGTAAAAATGTGATGGTCGATTCAATCTTCCTCAGTGACAATATGTGATTGTTACAATCCCTTTTTAATATTTTTCCCTTGTTTTACTCTTAAGTTGAAATCGGCTAAGAATAGTTTCCATGTATCTTTTAACACAATTACTTTTGTAAATAACAGTCACACGAATTGTGAACGCGACAAGTGATATATTCATTATTTTAGCGCCATATTGTGCATGAGTAATAAAGCGTGTTCAAAATAACTGCACAAATATTGATGTCGTAAAACAAATGTAGCTGTTTATTGGCATATTAATTTTTATGGCGATGCAATCATTATTCGTAATGAAGATAGACGTACAGACGCGAAGATTAGATTCAAACATTAGTTTTATGTATTGTGATTGTGAAAAGATGGTGGTTTAACCCTGTCACTTTAAATAATAATAAAAATCTTAATTGACACCCACGACTACATTCTAAAATAAAACAATATAATAAGCCAAGAATATCACAAAAACAAAAACATTGATAGTATATGTAAACACGAGTCTTTTTACTAAATGGTTGAACTCTGGTGCCCATGATAAGAACGAACTTGTGTTATGGACACCAGGGCTCCTCATTTACATACATTTGATAACAAAGCAATGGTTAATTGTGAAACAGTATTGCAATGAACATCTTCAGATTTAAGAAAAATAGAAAATAAAAAAAAAGAAAACGGACCAAGCAGCTTCTAAAATGTCAATTTTAAGTATATATATATAATTGTTTTATTTTAGTCATTAATTATTTTTTATTGCTTTTATTATTTATTATAGATAAAAGTGCTTACGCCTTACCTGATGGTAGGCAGACCCATGAGCTTGTGTAATGTCTGAACGTTATCCATCACCTACTTGCTATACAGAGCATTTTCTAAACTCTATTTAAGGAAGGACAAATCATAGATGGGATTATTTCCAAATCGGTATAATACGGTGCAAACAATGTATTGAAACGAACTGGAAGAAAATAGCAGTTCCAGTAGAATTGGTGGTCTACCACTGAAGTATTTGTTGCGATGGTAAAAGTACGAGTATATTTTAATATGCCTGAATCTGGATGCCATGTAAGTGGCAAGTTAAGAGTCCTTGTTATTTACACCAAGAAGTACTTCCAGCTCGGATCCATGTTAAAGCTGTAGTGGAATTCATATGGGGAACTCAAAAAAGTAGTGTTTTTATGTATTGACGACTCTATGTTATGTTTAACCCATTGCTGCCCACTGGGTTTGCACCATGCGTATCTTGTGCCGTTTTGGAATTTAATATTTTCTCTTGATTATGACAGTACCAAGTGTTCTTATAAACTTGAAAAATAACATAAATATTTAAACCCTTGGACCTTCCACAAGAAGCACATGCAGTCTAGCCCCTCGGCCACCTATTTTTTTTGCAAGAACGGTCATCTGATGATAGACAGTTAGCCCTTAAATGCATGTTTTTTATTGCGGCCTGGAAAAAATGTTTCTCCTGGTAGGTATTTAGATACATATAACATAAAAAATAATGAAGAAAATCTGGTATAAAAAAATTCTATAATAATTTATTTTTTAACACTCAATATATTCATTATCTATGGTCGTCAAAGTGCGTTCGGAAACACTACCACACGACTTCAATAAAATAACGTGAAACGTGGTATGTATACATTTGGCTACAAGATGCATTTAAGGGTTAAATTAATTTTCTATGAACTTTTATACGCGATGGTGCCTGCAGTTCATCATCGAGAGTGAAGAGTCGGTTTAGAGCCCCAATAAAACAATAAACGCGTTCGCTTATCATACGTTATCAAAACGGCAAACATTCACATTTATTTGTACTTGTTTGTGTATTGTAACGATTGTACGTTTGTTCGGGCCGACGTTTGTTCACTCTCTGACGGAACGATGTTTTTAATTAATGTTGTTTCAAATGTTATGCAGTTGTTTTGATTAATATCAAAGCATAACCTCATCTATAACATTTTTATAAGTGAATTCAGTACTTCAGCTCGGCATAACCTTACACTTAGGTATATTTACAAATATGTACTGGTAATATAACCACTCAACTAGGAACGTCACTATTCGCTAGATGGCGACTTCGTTCGGAATCAATACCGTGTTTGAGCCCCTTTTTAAAAACATTTTTTTCCAATAATTTTTAATTTCGATTTTTAATTAAACCTTATATTTTGTAAATCTTTATTACTAAACGACGCTGTATTGCATTTTCAGCGTAAATATATCATCTCCGTAAAATATGAGAGGATTAAAAATGTAAACAAAACAAGTTTTAGAACTGTGCTCAATTTTGGCTCCTGCCACAGACTTGGCAAAAGTAAACAAACCAATTTGGTTGCCGATCCCAGTTGAGTGGTTAAATACTTTACTATTAACAGGTGAGCTGATGTTAAAGCGTTGTTGAATTGTTATTGTAATGAGCGCTGACCATCTTGCTATTGATAACTTGTTGTGATTAATGAAATTATTCTTGTAAGAAATGTACACAGCCTATGTTTGTGTTTTGATGAGATCCAGAGAAGGTTAATGGCCATAAGGGGTAGTGATGATCTTGAAAACCACTGTGGAAGATTAAAAAATACCTATCTGCAAAATAAATGATTTACCTTTTTTATTTTTAGATATTTACCAAGGCAATGGAAAGGAGGTAACATTTTTGGGTATATTTCAATTTTTGTTCTAAACAAGCGTGTATATTTCAACGTCTTTTGCAGTTTCATAAATTTAAACAAATCAAGAGATAATGTCAAAAGATAAAGCGATGTATATTATATTCCGGTATAAATTCATATTGTTTTGCTTGTTTAATATATAATTATTTAAAGTTTAATACATATTCGAAGCACTATTATGGAATTTGATTAAACATATTACATTTTTAAGCACACTCTTTTAAAATATGATCTAAAAATCGAAGTAAGAGTCGTGTGCGCCTACTTATTTACATATTTCAGATTTAGGAAAAGTTAATTTTAATCTTGTTATCATAATAATATTATAAAGGCGAAAGTTTGTATGTATGGATGTATGTTTTACTCTTTCACGTAAAAACTACTGAATGGATTTGAATGGAACTTTACCACAATATAGCTTATACATCAGAATAACACATAGGCTACAATTTTTGAACCCCTTTGTAACGCAGACGAGTTGCGCGGGTCACCTAGTAATAATATATTTGTGATAGAGTTACCACGATCTTAAGAATAAGATAAGATCGATATTTTTTCTTAAAATATCGTGCATACCAGTTAAAATGTTTTATGTTTACAGCTGTTGTGAACAGCAACAGAAAAATATATTTCTAATAAAAATTAGCACATCATAAATTGACGGAAGAATTTCCAATAACTTTTTTCTATTCCTCAAATATACTCAAGAAAATTGAATTTAAAAAAGTTCTCGTATTTCACATTCTATTGTAATTATTGAGTGACATCAATTGCAAAAGTTCGTGACTTCTGCCAAAACATTGGGATCAAATCTCGTCACATTGAAAAAAAGCTGAATAAACACTAAATAAAAATCATTTCAACGGAACAATTATTTTAAATGGAGTTTTTATTAATATTATTAGGAATCTCGTTGGTGTGAGAATTGGTTTGGAATATCGTGTTACAGATACTCTTTCAGAACAGAGTACTGCAATCTTAAATTCTGTGCGTAGTTTCTTATATTGTTCTATTGTAAAAGTACTAAGTATATGTTATTGGTATAGCAAGTCTCACCAAATTTCAGGTACAAAAGTTGTTGAAATGTTTTGAAATGAGGTTATATTTACGTTTGTGTTTACCAAGATGATGATTTGTTGCCACGCTCGTTCACGGCTAGACAGGCTTCTTTCCTTTTTGCCGGCCATCTTGTTTATGTCGTTGCTCCACCACCGTTACATTTATTTTTTCTGGCCTTGTAGCTAGAGGAGCTAACGAGCTACCTGATCGTAAGTGGTGACCGTTGCTCATGGACCTCTGCAATGTCAGGGGACACTGCGCCATTTTCTTTAAATGTTTTATTTTAGCTTTTTCTGATTTTACGTAGATCGTAACTACCTCTAGGTACAACCTATTAAGAAAATCAGTATGCACCGAGTGCAGGAGAGATTAGCTTTGGCCTTTAGGTATAAGCTATGTTTTTTGTCTCTAGTGCAAGCACACATGTTAAAGAATGATCCATTTAGTTTTACTTCTGTATAATAATATTTTGTGTTAATGATACGATTGCGCCGGAAGAGCGAGACAAAGCACTCGTCCACTTTGTCAAGAAATGAAGTTTGTTTTTGATAATATTTGACGGAGATGTTCAAGAACAATATTTATTTGGTTTATTTGAATAATAATACACGTGTTTTTTAGGTATAATTCAGTTTCACACGTGTAAAATGTACTTACCAGTGACTGACCGAAAACCATGGGACTTCTGTTTTAACTATTTAATTTCATCGGAAGTTTTCGCAAAATATCACACACTTTTTATACGATCGAGAAACATTAGAATTAATCATAATATTCGCACTCAAAATACAACTCATAAAAAAAATAGATTGTCATTAGTTTAAAAAAAGAACACGAAAAATCGTGAAGCTTAACTGTCATGTGACGTAGGCTATAAATAAAGCAGCGTACACACGAGTAGTCTTCAGTGACTAATTTGTTAACAAGTGTTCGGGGACACTTAATTACGCGTCGAACGACGGGGCGTCATCGTCATTTAACGAATACATTACTTTGTCAAGACGTCCTTGTAAATAATGCCCTTATTAGAGGAGTTTACTTAATTTATGAGAACGGGTTATCTTCAGTTTTCCCCTATGTGTAACGTACGTATTTCTGAAATTAATTGTTGCTGAGAAAGACATATTAATCATTGGTACATAAAATTCTGTTTTTCTATTTATTAGTTTCGTATAAATATATAAAACTTATAACTTCAAGCCACTTTTGGCGTTACTACATAATTATCATTGTGAGTAATTGTATTTATACCTACATTAAGATTTTTTTGTTAGAAAACACAAAATTACGATAAAATCGCCATTTGATTTACTGGTTTTTAACAATTGTTTCTGGAGAGTACAATAAAGAATAAATAAAATTTTTATCATTACCTGTGTGTCTTTTACTGAAAGAAAATCTTAGATAGAGAAAGAACATCTTGATTCCATGATCAAAATCCCATTTTACCTAATACATATTTGTATAAGATCATATTTGACCATTTCCCTTTTGTCACCAGTGTGGGCAGAAACAGGCGAGTTTCGGGATAGTGGTCACTCATCTCTGGCGTCTGGCGGTTCAGGAGTGGAACAGTCATCATTATACGCACCGGCAAGACAACGGCGCGATCGAAAACTGACAGATGACAGTGAGTACATGCCTTTAGTCGAATTTTGTTTTTTATTGAGCATGGAGTTTTCAGCCTGTTTTTTTTATTTAAAAAGGTTTAATTAATATGATGATTAAGTGAATTTCACATAATAAATACCCTTCTTGAACTTCTAGGTAGTTGTATTAATTTAGTGAGTTAGCGAATTAATACCAAAATGTCTTTAAAGTTCAAAACTATTTTGTACATAAACAAACGATTGCAAAGACCACACAAAGTGACAAGCTTAAAACTGAGAGTAAACCCAGTAATCGTGGGGAATCTATAGCAAATAATGGTGCTCGTTATACTAATGCTATAACAAATATTCGTGCGACAACGGTCGTCGGGTGCAGCCGGTCTGGCAACCCTATAATGTTTTTTTAAAATTTACAAATATGGAACGTGAAGTGCATCAATATTAATTTGAGTAAATAATAAATATAATAATGTTTTATTAAAGATTGGTGTGTAGTGTTTTTAATGCAACATTAAATATAGGTTTCAATAATACCTAAATGTTAAAGATAAAAAAGTTGAATTACGCCAAGTGAGAAGTACTATTAGCGTGTAGAGTTGTAGGTATTAGAAAAGTTCACGTAGATTTTCCATGGAAAATGTCCGCATTGGTAAAAAAAATTAAAACTTGTGCAAAATTATATAAATTCACAATAATTTGGTGAATTTTTGGCAACAATGGTCACCCACTTCCAAAATTCCGTTTGATTACTAACGTTATATAATATTTGATACAATTTTTATAATAAACATTAGTGTAGTTATTTCACGAAATTACTAAATGTGACTCTCCGTTCAAACAAAAACCCAAGTCGATGAAAATCACAGCTCATATCTGCCGCATATTTACACACAAGCGCAAAAGTTTCGTCACACAAAATTTATAATGTTTAAAAAGGGATGTCCTAGTTATAAAATCAAATGAAAGAACGTATTTACGAAATCATAAAGTGTTATGTAATCAATGATTTCGGTCATAAAAATCGTGTCCAATGAGCTACCATCGGCTAACGTTAACTCCATCGATAACGTCATTATGCTCAATCAAAACGGACATTCGTTACAAATGCAAACATATTTAAGGTATTTTTTTTATCAAAATGTCGGATTTTTGAAGTGGTTGCATGTCGTGATACGTGGTACACATGTAACTGGTGTTTATCGCGCCAACGAGCTCTTGTCGGCTTCGAAGCAAAGGGTAGATTAAACAAGTTACCTACCAACGTAGAGGCTAGTCCCAAATGATGGATGGGTCGGCGAACGCTCAAAGCGTATCGATGATAAACGCTATCTAACTTTATCGACGCGTATCACGTATGCCCAGGGTTGCTACACACTATAATCACAATACCTAATTGCAAACCTTATTGTACATTAAAACATGATTTATTTCAATCTTGTAACGTCCTTAAGGAAAGACTTAGGCGGTAGCTCCGCGTCTGCTGTTAATGAGGCATCTAGGTTTGATTAAGCTATCGAGTAGAAAGCGTACCCTTCTAACCACTTATATATCCAGAAAATAGGACTAACTTTTAATTCGAACTCATGTTTATCAATTTATTTAGGTAGTTTTACATATTGTCTATGCACATTACCGCCACTACACCATATTACTATACAGTAGATAACTGTTGAGAATCTCCATTATTGTATGATACCAAAACAAGAGGCTAAGTAAGTTCAATAAAATTAATAAAGAGTGTTAATTTGAAAAATGTGTAAGTTAGGAAAAAGTATTTTCCTTCAATTTCCACTGAAAAGTTAGAACCATATCTGCATATTTTTTTTAGACCTTACGCTGATTACTAAACCGATTAATTTATACGTACTAATGATATTTCCTAATTTTGTGAAGACGAAGACATTTCGTGCCTTAACGCGAAAGATGCTTTACACCCTCACTTTCGTTTTATTTCCCACAAACCAAATATTTTTTAATATGACCTTACCTTGAATGCAATTAACACATTAAAAATATTGCAAAAAATATTAAGTGTCAAACTCTATAATTTCCACCGTCGCCACTATGTCTGCAACAACCATCGCACCAGCAAGTTCGAGTCGATAATCCCGACTTGTTCATTATACACCAATGAGATTGCGCAGCCTTACAGATTGATCGTTTTAATAAACTTCACTAAATTAATTCCCTACAGGTAATCCTGTGCAAATGTTATGATTACTCCTGTGCGGTATTGTGACACGCTTTGTTTGTCTGCTCTAATGTTATTTGATGTCTTCAGTTTTGATAATATTCAATTATTTATGAAGTAAATAAGTAAATTGGTAGATGCGTAAAAGCTTGCTTGTAGTAAAGACTATTAATTTCATCAGATCGGAGACGTCCAGAGCTTGACATAAACTTCTTCAAATACTCGTCAAATTGATAGATCATCTGTTATCTATCTATATCTAGGAAATACCCAGGGAGTGTTTTATTGCCACGCAGGCAGACGAGCTAACGGTCCACCTGATCGAGAGTGGTTACCGTTGCTCATGGACAGACGCGCATGCCAGAAGACATTGCGCGAACAAGATTGAGTGTCGCGATAATATGTGGGCCTTAGTAACAGTGCCTACGAGCATGTCACCTCACATACACCGTATTGGGTTTTGTCTTCAGTCGAAGTTTGGACGATGATTAGGAGATTTTTGCGCAGTTTGATTCTTACATAACTTATCCTCCTAAAAAATGAATACCTTCAATCTTTATCAAACCAATCTATTCGGCTAAGTTATATCCTTCTTCTGAACGACAGGCCCTGCACATGGTCACCTTTTGCCAAATTACTTAGGTGTTTTTTTTTCTTTTATTGCCATTTAGGCAGACGTGGCGTGTTTG
Organism: Trilocha varians; assembly: GCA_030269945.2. Taxonomy (NCBI): domain Eukaryota; kingdom Metazoa; phylum Arthropoda; class Insecta; order Lepidoptera; family Bombycidae; genus Trilocha; species Trilocha varians. The sequence continues at coordinate 4,586,509 of AP028264.1, read as the reverse complement.
TTTATGTACAATTTGCAGGATATATGCACTTGATTGTTATATTATGTACTAATAATAATTACAATAATTAATGGCACTATGTTAATCTCAACGGCTTATTCACTTAAGATTTAGATTAGTTGACATTATAATACGACTTTTGTTTGCATTAATAATACTTTGACAGATTCTTTTTGTTATTATCTGATGGATTATATTAGTGTTAAAAGTTGTAATCAAAGAACAACTAATATTTTAAAAGAAAGGCTATTTAGGGTAGTCTTCTTATTATCTTGTGTTCTTGCATTTCATTCATATTTATGTTCTAGGCTATCCGTAATAATTTTGTGGCGACCAATAATAGCGCGCGACATCCTTAATCGCGGTTACAACATTTGCAAAAATCTTCGCATATATGCGACATCTGAAATCTATTACATCGGGCTTCGGCCTAACCGGGCATACACTACCTCGCCCGGTCGGAGAATCTCCCTTTGGCCATAAGGCCACTGTGCCCACAACTGGTGACCCCGACGTGATGAATGAATGATTTTGATATATTAAAAAGTTAATTGTCTATAACATTTATTGTAGTCAAATCGCTCTGGATTTTTTACGTTAGTTTTTTTCAAAAATCCAAGTGGGACATTACACCATGGAAAATATGATGTAACAAAATACGAAATAGATAAAATCTTCTACGTTCTTTAATAACATAGCAATCGTTATTACAAAAGCAAAATTGATAATGATTTAATAATGATAACGATAAAACTACGGCAATAAATATTAAAACGTTTTAATCCTACACGTAACTGTATATTATAAATAACAAAAATATACGATTCTTTGATTACGATAAATATAATCAAGTTTCAAAATAACATACTTACGTAGAACAAATAAAACGCATAGGGTTGATTCGGTTTATGAAAATTAATTCGGTATTTAAAAATTGAAATACTTAAGAGTGAATTTTTGAACTAAACCATCAGTTTCTAAGTCTAATATACCTAGTAGGAATTTAAGTTTCATACAATTTATTTCACCGGTGAGAAAATTACACACACTTACAGACATACACACACAAACACACACCCACACATACACAAACACATACAATCGTACTCACACACTTTTTGCTAGTTTCTTGTAATCTGTTTCTATATATATCGCTGTATTTACTCTTGGAAATTTGTTTTTGATGTTTGGTGTCTTAATATGTTGGTTAAGAGAATTATTAACACAGACCTCCTGCGACACAGGCTTGTCCTAGTGCAGGGGTCACTGCTTAATATTGTATGTCCTAAATTTAGTTAAGTAAATATTTCATTTCATTTACTTCAAGTGTTTGACACATCCATAGACGCAATTTCATTTTCATCAAATCGGCTCCTTCACTCCATTAATATTTCGATATTGCTATACCATAGTTTATTTTGATTTGATTTGACCCTGAAGGTCCAACTGAAGAGTTCACTCTGTATCTTCAAGTTTGCATCAAGTAGTCATTTGTTTGTTTCAAGTCATCATAAAATGTATTTTTATTAACTTTGTTATTAACTCAGGGAAATTATGGTGATAGTAGATTGACACAGGGATTTCATGTAAAGCCAACATGTCGATGATTACTATCATTTCGTTATCAGTATCAAATTGTTCTAATAATGTATCATACAGCACATAAAATATTAAACTTATGTATGTACTAGTTTACCAAAACATTCTCAAGTCTGTACTGAACATACAGAAAACTAGATTTAAAATCTGGAAATTTTATCACGATAGCAACAAAATTCTCTATTTGAAAAAGCAAACAGTATTAAAATAGAGTCGAATATTTGTCCGCTAATAAATCTACAAGTAAAACATTGCATAACACGCTAAGCTCCGGCTTATCAATACCATTTCACGGTTACACGAGAATCACTCACAAATATATATGTTATAAGATATAAATTATGTTTTTCATGACGTAGCGTTCAAGAATAACGTATTTACAACCTAGTCGTAAAAGTATTAGCCCGATCCGGTCCTAATCCTTCGTATTAGGGGCTTGCTACTGGGCTGCACTCGCGACCTGATTCACTATATCATTATCATGCTTTTATTTTTAATTTAAAAAAGCTATCAACGTTTTACGAGTAAATATTTTAAGAGTATTTAATGAAGTTGTAAAATTTGTGTATGTTCGTGCGTCGAGAAGTAGTTTTGCGGTATTTTCGTAATCTTAATCGTTGAGCTCAAGTATTTGTTGTTCTTAAAATTGTTATACGATCGATGTTTGTAATTTCGAAAGAATTTCATTCTATGCAAACTATATTTTATATTATGTTCTTAAGATTTTTAATGTTCCTCTTTTCTAATTTTAGAATTTACGGTGTGCAATGAAACATTTTACACAACTCAAAAACATTATTCAACTATGTAGGTATTTTTAAAACAACCATCTTAACTTTACCAAATTATAGACAATCATTTTAGTTGTTCCTAATGAATAATCTAATGAATAATATAAACTTACCAAACATTCACTTTCTAACAGGTAATCGAACGCTAACATCAGAACCCACAATCAAAACAGAATCCACTACGCCCGGTGTCGGTCCCGAAGAGTCCAGTTTAGATGACAAAGGAGACAAGAAGAACAAGAGACAGCGACGACAACGGACACACTTCACTAGCCAACAACTACAGGAACTTGAAGCGACCTTCGCTAGAAATCGGTACCCTGATATGTCTACGCGAGAGGAGATAGCCATGTGGACTAATTTAACGGAAGCTAGAGTCAGGGTGAGTGTTTCTAAAGTAATAGCTCGTCAAGAACGTGTTAACTCATATAACTATAGTACAATATCAGGAGATCAGTTGATCATTTAGCTTGTTTTCATACATGGTCATAAAAAATATGCTAACATGATCAATATTTAACAATCTCGTTCATAAAAGAGTCAATAATAAACTTAAATGTTTCTTTGCAGCCAATAGATGAAGATACAGATCTATAGAAGTCTAAATTCAAAACTTAAAGTATCAGTTTTCCGTTGTGTAAATGGAATAATTTGTATAATTGTTTTATACATAATATATTATATTCTAGTTAACTTCCTAACATTTACTTACACTGAATTTCTAAAGCACCATTTTAATAAGAATACGAGCAATTAAAACGGTTACTTAGTTTTAGTGAAAAGTACCTATTTTCACCACCCCTCATTTTTCGTAACCGTAGAGGTCTTTTATAGCCCATCTTAAGTTTCCAATGATTACAGGGATTTTAAGACAATGACATGGTCTTGTAATAAAGTTTAACTAGAGAATTTGTGAATGCGATTGCAAACCTTCGTTTTGGAGCATAAATATTGCAATAAAATAAATGAACACCTTATTGCATTATTTAAAAGAAATTAATATACAAAAGCAATTTTAAAAGCAATGAAATATTTTGTAGGTGTTATGATTGTTTCTTATTATGTTAGATACTTCTAAGTTGAAGTTTATATTAAGGAAGGTAGGTATCTATCTGTACATGACATTATTTGTCTACAACAGTTTCTTAGGGATTTCCTAAAAATTACTACCGCTCCTCTGCCTAAATACCTATACTGTCTGAACTTAGTATTTTTTGTTAGCAACTGCATTACAATATTAACGATGTAGATGTTTAGGGTAATCGTTGCATCCGGCGTGCGTATTTTTGTGCCGTGCCTTGCCGTCCGTCGGAACACGGAATCCCTTAATCCACGTGGATTTGATGCGTCTATTTCGGTCTCTTAATAATCCCCGGCTTAAGTCTGATCGCATCCACACTCACTGTCAATAGTTTTCGAAGGCCCCCGTTAGATTCTGCGGTCCCGAACGCATTTGTACTGTTTGGTTTATCCCGAATACATCGGATGGTTGGTTTCTTTGGTATTTCGAATGTTCTTCGATAATCTTGATGTATTTTGTGAATTCTTCGAACTTTGTTTTTAGATTTTTTTAGTGATTATTTTTGTCGCTTGTTAGATTCTTTAAAGGAAATTGAGTTTATTTTGAAACAATTCTTATTTTTAGATGTTTGTTTTTTTTGTTGTACGTGTTCACATATCACTTTAACTGATTAACTACTAGTTTGTTAATAAAATATTAGGAGAATTAATACGTCATAAAGTTGTTAGCCTACCTTCCCTACAACTTCCTTGCCATTGTGTATTTTCATAGACAACTGTATCGGGTACGCGTTCGGTAGGTCGTATCTTTGTCTATCTATTCAATCATTACATAGTATAGAACAAAGTCAATATTTACACCCGCTTAGGCTTTAAAACTACGCAACGGAATTTGATGCGTTTTTATAGACAGAGTGATTCAAGAGGAAAAAAGTTAAAAATATCTATAAAACATACATAATTTAAAAGTGAAACACTGATAAGAAATTTTAGAAGTTTTGATGTAGTGTAAAACATTTACCTACACTTCCATCGAAACCGTTACCTGAATCGTCTGCAGTAGACGCAAACGAAATTACGCAGATCAACTAACACTATTATAAGTTTAGATTTAAATTGTTTTAAATTGAATCGATACTATCCGATGTAAATCGATACCAAGTTTTCGGTTCAAGTGTTAGCTACTTATTTGTTTCAATGCTGTATTCGATTGCAACGTACTGTGTGTTCTTCAAAACATTCACATTTGGTACTTTGTTAGGGTTGCAAACGAGACAGAAGATTGTATTAAATTAAAAACGATTAACATGGTTTCTTGTGACAATTGGAAAGAATTTCGAATTGTAAGGTTTTGAGGTTCCATGGATAGAAAACGAATTAGATCATCGTTGTAGATATTATCTTGTTAAAGCTTAAAATTACGAGTACACAATGACATAGTGTCAAATATTATTGCGCTTTTTTTAAGAAGTATAGAGTTGAAGTCTCCATATCAACATTGAAAACTTTAGTGTTAAGTTAATTTCAGCGTGAACTCTAACGAACATTAAATTAAAACTAATCTTTACTTTACTTTGTTTAATTTGTCTGAAATTAAACTCTACGCTTTGGTCATTCCTTCATCACATTACTAACTAATGAGTTCCTGAAGCCTGGTGAATTCGTAACAAACCAAGCAACACTATGACATCGCTACTTGAAATTTGTCAAACTATTTACTGTCTCAAAACCGTCCAATAGGGTTTCTCTACGTGAGTGAGTCCACGATATTCTCTCAGTAATTTTAATAGTGATATTTCAGTATAAAACCAGCCCTAGCTCATTACAGTGGGATTACGATACGTCAGTTTGAGCTGCGAGCCGCGTCGCTGTATTATAAATCCAAGCTCGGCGCATCAATAAATCGTTGAGCATTATTTTTGTTACCAACTCATTAGGGTCATTGCCTGCCCGTTCTCTCAATTAGCACCACTAAAATATGAGATGTTAATATTAATGTTTTCGGTATGTTTCAGTGCCAATTACGTTTGTCAATACAAATAGCGTTTTAAACGTTCGCGTTGGTGTGATTTTTTTTTTAATGTTACAATTTTTACATGTATTTTGGTATTAAAATTGACGGGATGTTGTTACTTACTTTTTTAAATGTGTTGATCTTTGTTTTCGAAATTTATTTTGATACATTTTGTAAGTCTGATTTATTCGATTTTAATGTAAATTTTCCCGATTAAAGAACAGACTAAGATATACCGTTTATTTATAATCGTAAAAATTAAACAAAAAGAGTTAGGTACCTACTATTACATTTTAGTAAGCATTGTTTTACATCGTCATCAACTTGAAAGTTAAGAAACTAATATTGATACTCTTCAACTCATCCCTAAAAAACCGTGAGTCCATATTTCACGAGCACACTTCTATAAAACGGCAAGTTGTAAACGTGGTAAAGTTTCCCTTCTAAGAAAGTGCTCTCCGGTCGTCGACGGCAATCGTCCGTGAAACAGCTCTTGACACATTTCATTTCACCAGAATCGGGCGGGACGCAATACGATATTGCTTGACGTGGAATTAGCCCATCGATCTCAATGATACACACGAGATAATTTTCACGTATCGTTACTATTCGAATGTGTAATTACAAATGTAGTATGTTGTGTTTGCAAGCTTTTGTGAATACTCTATTTTATTGTGTTTGGTGACTTAGTTTGTGTTGTTAAGGATGAGTTGCTGTGTTTTTAGCGGTAGCTAGATTATGGTTGAACTAAGATTGAATTTAAATTTAATGTTAAGTGCTTAGAGAGATTGTGTAAGTATTCGTTTTCGAAGGCAATGTTTTCAAATTGTTTACTTTGTGATTGTCATGGACGATCTGTCAAAATCGCAAATATGTTCAACAAATTTTTACTTTGAAAAGTTTCGATCTATTGTACCTACCAATTTCCTTCAACTATAATATAAAAACGGTCCTTTTTTACTAAATTTCATGAACTACTCGCTGAAATTTAGACAAAAAAACTTTTTCAAAGTCCACGTGCCGACAGTAGTGGTGTGACCGTTATTTATTTAACCCGGGATCACGCGCGGCTCTACTTCGGTGTTTTTGCACGTTTTAGTGCACCCTGTTCGGCATGTAAACAGTTCAGCAAGAATTACACGCTTCGTTTATTGAAACACGAATTTTGTTGAATTAGATGAGGAAAGATTTGTAGATATTTGATGATCTACTGATGGTACGTGATTGGTAATTGGTATCGTATATTGTAATTCGCGAACTGTTATTCGATTTTAATGATAGGTACATAACATCATATTTATGAATAGCTTCGATAGTGACAATTCTACTCAGATATAGTTACCTAAAATTAAGTAGTACCTAAATTTAATACCCGTTTGAAACCTTGTTAAAGTCGAAGAAGAAATTAAAAGAAATATTTTTTACTGCATGCTCCAGGCAAAATCAAAAAACGAGTCTGAGTTTAACCCGTTAATTTTGTTGCAATCGTAGAAAAGAAATATCTACCTACCTTTAAGTAGATAGTAAATAAGTAGTCTACCACATAGTAGACTTTTCTTACAAGGACCAGTCGAGGTGAATGTAATAGAAACTCTGAATTTTCGTACGGTTGTTCCATTTAGTTCTGAACCCAATTTGTTGCCTTTATTGGTCAAAGGTCGCGTCATAAAAACTGATCCACTTTTACGATCTACAAAAGGTAAAGATCACAGTTGTGAATAGGAATTCTTTTATAAAATAAACGTGATATTGTAATCAACAGATACACGATGTAACGTAAAAAAACCTTATTATAAAACTTGTTTAACGAGAGTATTGAGACTAATTGAGAGACTTTAGTTTATTAAATATATCTAACAAATATGTTATCAAATACATCTACAAATACACTACTACTACTATTTTTTTTCTATACTATATGGAACCACCGCGGTCATCCACGGTTCGTTTCAGGAATATTTTTTTGCCACCAGCACGATGATTGTGGAGGGTCCTTAAGGTTAGGTCGTAGGTAGAGACCCCTCAGTGTCCCATGCCATTGCAGAGGTTCATAATCGTCGGTAACCACTTACGACCAGGTGGGCCATTGGTTCGTCTGCCTACATGGCAAAAAAAATACTACTTACAAGACTCAAATGAAGGGAATAAAAAGTCAATACAAAAACATCGTCCACATAGTTAAATATGAATGCCGAAGTTTTTCTTCTAAAGATACCAGAATGACAAACAATAGCGATCTAGCTAAAACTAATGATAATATAATAACATGCTCAACAACCTAAAAATATTAAAATCTATTTTCTTCAAGCTCAATTAATGTTTAGACATTTAGAAAAATATCGTGGATTATGACAACATAATCGGTGAAATAGAGAGAACAAAGTATTAATACTGTCATGTCGTAATCAACTCTGGCCCACGCCCAATAACAAACTAAGAATGTGTTTTAATAAACATGCATTACTATATAACAGAAATTCAATTTGAAAATTTATCGGACAGAACATTTTCTTGCCAAGAAAATAGTTAAATTTAAAAGCATCTCTATGTTCTGACGCTTAGAACACAATTTCGCATTTCAGAGCTTAGGGAGGATATTAGAGTTGCTTATTCAGCACATGTTTTGATAGAATCCGAGTTTAGTGGTCTGATCTCTAGGTCTTACAGCGACTTTGTAATGGAATTTGCATTGATCATGTTGTTTCAAAATAAAATACTTTACTGTTCGACTGTAAACTTTAAGTTTTATTAAAAGATGATAAGACATTTCCATTGGTCCACTTTCTGTTATAAGACTTGAAGTCTTCAAAACACGTTACGGGAATCCATAACCTAAATAAATCTCCTTGATATACATATTATGTAAAGCAATTCATACTTTTCTAACAGATTAGAGATTACAGAATAGATTTAGAAAAGTTTTAGAAGTGATAGTAGTTACTAATTAATAAATTACCACTAATGGAATATATGCTAATTTTTTTTGTAAATTTATCTTCATATCTTAGCCGTAGCGTATACCTACTGAAATGCACAAAACTAACAACAAAACCCTTACTGTCTACATCTACATTAAATTGTAATAAACTTTCTTTAATTTTTTTCCCTCGGCTATAAAAAAGAATGTAGGTGTCACTAGTAGATTTTAAATAAAAAGAGAGCGTTTCAGCTCAGTATATCCTGAGAGCAATTCTAGTCTATTTCCATTAGTGTCGTCCACAATGTTAAATCCACTACCGTCTTCCTCTCTACGGGGTGCATTTAATAAGTTCCAAACTTTAGGGATGTCAGTGGTGTAGTTTTATTAATTTTATTATAGTGACATTTTTTTTGGAAATGGAATATTTTCGTGTCCAAATGAAATAAAAAAAGCTCATGCATTTTAACATTTTTTTGGTGGCTAGTAACGTAATACTATTTTATTATTATTTTATGCAGAAAACGATATTATGAAATTATAACTGTACGAAAAAGCAAATCTCAATTATAAAAATCCTAAAAATGAGTTTCTAAAGCAAAACTGAAATTGATTGATTTAACAGCAAAATCAATTCTATACTATAACTATCAATTTCTTATGGCTTCAAATAGGATAAAAAACCACAGTTCAAATTGAATCCGCAAACGTTCGCCAGCCCTGTTTCAGACACGTGTCAATTCCGAGTTTATATTCTCTATCCGTTTATATGAGCTCATGTTTATTTGACTTGGAATAGTGCGATCTATTTGTGAGATAACGACCTTAAACATATAGCCAGTAAGGACCATAATCCTTTGGTCGACTCGCAGCATCGTTAGGACCGGCGTTGTTTGATTGATGACACTAATAAAACTGTGATTCCAGTTTAATTTAAATTTAAGGCAATTTAGCGACCCTGTGATCCTGCTGACCGTAAAATAACTTCATTACCACTAGGGCGGACCATCATTCATCACCTCGAACTATTTGATTTGGTTTGTGGTGAACCATGACAAAGCGTGATAGTTTATTAAGAACCGTAGTTTATTCAGTTTTTCACATACACATTTTATTTTTAAAAATGTAATGCATTTAACTAAATCGTAATGTGAAATAGTAAATCTAATGGAATGATCAGGCGGCCTGTTAGTTTATCTGCCTACAAAGTACAAGGTATAAAATTATTTTTTTGAAATCGATTTCTGTAATCGAAAGTAGAGCTAAGAGAAACGATAGCTTTGACAGGCAAGAAATCGATTATTATTGTTTCCTACTTCTTAGCCATAAGGTCCTATTAGACAAAGCAACTGGCTAACTGTGCCGCATGTCATTAAGTTCTTGTTTAATGGTAGGTACTATAAACTTTAGTTCCATAACGTAATACGGTACCTGTTGTTATTTTTCTCATCAAAATATCGATCGCTACAAAACGCCCTAAGCATACGTTTCGGAAACATTAAAAAGTGTTTCCCTTTGACGTAGGGCGCGGCTCGGTCACCATCCTGCAATAATATATTTAAAGGATTAGCCCAGCGTCGCAATATTCGCGACCCTCCTCGCGTACACCCGCAGTACCTCGCCTGTCCACCGCTATTCAAATAATGGAAATCATTTTCACATATGTGCACCTAAATAAATGTTTTGTAATTATTATTGCAATACGGTTTTTCTTCTTTCTGATAGACTGTCTGAAAAAAGGAGGTTATCAAGTTGGTTGTATTTTTTCTGTTTGTGCCATAACTTTAGTTTGAGTATAGTGATTCGATCTCGTATAAATTTGATAAAGTTGTGAATAGTAGGTTGAATACTTTTTTCGAAAATGGAAGTCGGTCGTTTTCATTTTAATCGTGAGCCAGCTTAATATGTTTTAGGATAGAGATATAAGCTATGAAAAGTGTTTAATTGTGTTTAAGAGATGTCATTTCAAGATATAAACATCTTACAATCCTATTGACCTGTCGCCGGATACCGGATTAACCTGAGCAATGATAGAGACTAGTAACTGCTAGTTGCTGCAACTAGCCAACACTGAAAGAAGATGTCGAAAAAAATATTTTTCTTCATGGTTCGCCGTTTGTTTGATCTACTCCTTAAGTTGACTAGTTAATGGTGGTCAGTGTTCACTGGGATCTCATCAAGCTTTTAGTACTTAGGTTGACTTTTGTTCTTTATAGATAACGTAAAACGATGATGATGGGTAATAAGCTCTACTAGAAAATGATATCATTGGTATAACATTATGTGATGACTACCTTTTGTTAATTATGTTAAAATAAAATCACGTTATGCAATAATAGATCATTGCAGGAGAATAGTAGTGCCACTTCTGAGCAGAAAACAAATTAGTTTCGATAAAGTCTGTGTGTCAAGCTTGGAACAGATCATAGCGTGCTGATTTGTCTGTGGACGTGTAATCTCCAGTTCGCCAGTGTCATTCCATACAGAAGCACGCGAACATATCAAATTTATGTTTCGAAAAATAAACGATCGTATATGGGGTGGAAACGACCGTTTATGTTCACTTAACCGAGGAAAGAGGGTATTATTTACCGTTTCGGCTGGGTGAACCCGCCACTGTGAGTGAGACAAATACCGCCGGCGGCACAATATTTATTGCAGTCGCTACGTGGATTGCGCAATTTATCGCGGAGGTGTCGTCGGCGCCATCGATCGCTGGGTGACGGACGTGCGCCATACATCACCGCGCGCGTTATCTGCGCTCACGACGACTTATCGCCGCTCTCGAGTCTCGACCACCTCATCTAAATAACAACATCGATCGAGGCGACGGAGGCTGGTAGGAGGCGATGTCGTGGCGGTCGCTCGTTTATTGCGGCTCGATCAAGTAGCGGCGACCCGTCCCGTCCAATCGCGAAGCTCGTTTATCTTCATTTCGCGGCCGCAATTAGACGGGTCGTTGGCTGCCACAGGCGGGGGAGCCTTCGGTCTCCGCAACTCTGCTGACGCTACGTGGCTCGAATACGCGCCGATGCCCGCAGTCGCGTCCCACTGTCAACTTTGTAATGAGTAAAGTTAATAACTAAGTAACGCAGGTCGCGTTCTCATTTTATCTCGTTAAAACTTTTACAATGTGATCAGTTGCTTTCTTCCGGTTAACTTCTACCTAATTTTTTTCTCAAAGCGATTTCTCTGTCCCAAAGAAAGTAATATATCGAGAAAAGCCAATCTGTAATGTACTTTTCTTTTGTTTCAGGTATGGTTTAAAAACCGGAGAGCTAAGTGGCGAAAACGGGAGAGAAATGCTATGAACGCAGCAGCCGCGGCCGCTGCCGATTTCAAGAACGGCTTTAGCACACAATTCAACGGTCTAATGCAGCCTTTCCCTGACACTGATGCGCTTTACTCGTCATATCCATACAACAACTGGGCGGCGAAAGTGCCAAGTCCATTAGGAACAAAGAGCTTTCCCTGGCCTGTTAATCCTCTTGGATCGGTGGTGCCTGCGAGCCATCATCAAGGGTCAGTGAACTGCTTCAACACGGCGACTTCGATGGGAGGTGTCGGTGGAAGCGGCATGGGGGGTGTTGGTGGCTCAGCTGCAGTAGGAGGGGGGGTCGCGCCCTGTCCGTATACGGCGCCTCCAAACCCTTACAGCATGTACAGGACGGAGCCGTGCCCCGCAATGTCGTCGTCGATAGCGTCGCTGCGGCTGAAGGCGAAGCAGCACTCGTCAGGGTTCGCGGGGAGCTACGGGTCGGTGTCGCCGGTGTCGCGGGCCGGGTCGGCGCCGCTGTCCGCGTGCCAGTACGCGGGTGGCGTGGGCGTGTCGGACCGCGTGCTCTGAGAGGAAGCGCGCGGCCGCGAGGAGGCCCGCTCGCCGCCGCCGCTGCTGCGAGCCTCCTAGTCGCCGCCCGACCTCGCTTACACTACGCATATGCACAAACATCTGTGGGAATGGTTTGACTGACCAACCTGTCCTCAACAGTAAACGTCATTGTGCTTCTACGCATCCTACTTTTTGGGCAAGTGATCAACACAATGCTATGAGCATTCCTTCCTTAGTGGAATAGCTAATCTAGCAATTGAAATAGTGCGCCAATTTACTTCATTATCGGAATCTTATTCAATATCAAGGACTCACGAAGTGAAATTGGTTTCAAGCATTTGCAAGCGTATTTGGTTTTAAAATTATTTCTTACTGAATACTATATGAAAGTGATATGTGAAGGTATTATTACACCTTATAAAGCCCATAAGTAGGATCATTTCATGGACTATATGAAAGAGAATTAATAAAGTGTAAGTTTTGGGGTAAACTACGTGAAGATTTCATGTAGTATATTTGATAAGAAACTTCTGGCAATAAAGTTAACGATTTGTATCTAAGTGAAATGTAAATATGTAGCTATGAACGTATACCAAAGTGAAGTGTGCAATTTATACAAGCTTAACATGTACTTAGATTTAGATTAAGTTTAGTTCAATATTTACTGTTGTAATATACGTATTATGAATTATTTATTTGTGGTTCAATAAAATTTGTCGTTTTGTAAATGCAATTTTCATTGTCTTGTTGTTTATCTTCATAAATAATAATTGCAGTTGTTTTAGTATCATTATCCATTTTAATAGTACAAAGAGTTTATTACTAAATGGTGCATTTAATATTTATATTTATTGACTCTACTTTTGCAGAAATTGCAACAAAAATTATGCATTTAATTTCAAACAGTATTTCCAAAATTATAATTTCGAAAAGTAACTTTTAATTAGAAGTGCATTGAACGTTAAATAAGACTTTAATTTATTTGAAATTATATAATAATTCAATTTTTCATAGGTTCGAAATATTCCCAATTTTAACAAACACCTTTAGTTTTTGTAAGATCTTAAAAGAATTTTAATGATAGATAAAATGCAAAAAAAGTTTTTTTCTTCAATTAAAAAGAAAGCTTTTTCACGCAACGGGAGAAAAAGAGGTTACATTCAAAGGCTGTAAATTAAAAGTAGGATTTTGAAATGAGAACCTATATGTAAAACGTGTAAATTATTTTAAAATGTAAATAAAAATATTGACTAATACATAACCTTAAAACCTCAGTTTCGTAGTGAAAGCCTTAAAGAGATTAGTGCAACCGAGATCTCAGTTATTTATTTAAAACAAATTTACACAATGAACACAGAGAAATGTAAATAATTGTAATTTAATACTAGATGTAATATTATTTAGATGAATGTTTAATTAATTTAGACTACAAACCCTTTTAGAACAACAGTGACATAACCTAAAAAAATTAAAGGCAGAAGTTGGTATCTGTAAAGGCCTACTAAAAAGTATTTGCTATTAAGTAAATGTTATGAAAAGCAGCAATTTATTGGAGGTTATAATGAATTAAATTTCTATGAAAAATTAAATTGGATGAAAAGTTTTTTTTGAGTTATGTCATTAATGTTCTGAAGGTACGATAAATCCGTGTGCCTAATTATAGAAAAAATGAGAGTGTAAATAAATCAAACCCAAATTGCATAGTTTTAAATCAATGAGTTCCGAGGTTTTCGTTTCATACATATCAATGAAATATCTTTAAATACGTATTTGTAGAAATTATTTGGTGACTTTATTATATAATAAGCGAATCCGATTGTTTTGTAATTTAAAAACCTCTAGTCATAATAAAAATATCAATGAATTTTGTTTTGTTTTATTTTCTGTAATTTAGTAACAACAGTAAAAATTATCTGAAAATATCCAAGAAATAACTTGTTTTTTTTCTGAGAATGTTTTTCTTTAAAGGCTATGCCTATAAATGTTCTATCTATATACTAGAAAGTATAGGTATTAGCTACTAACCATAAACTGTTATAGAAATCTTTTTCAAGTAAAATGACAAAGACATAGTACCTATAGCGCGAATAGATGGCATTTGATTATCTAAAGTTGAATACCAAAACATGTAACTAATCACTTTTGTGTGCATTCATTTTACTGCGATTTTCAGTACCTATGCGTTAATAAATTATGATGTCAAAAGGCATATATTGCGTAGAATTTCATGTAAAACCACAAAAAACATAAAAACCAAATCCCATAGAAAACCGATGTAACTCGTACAATAAATGTAAATCCAGGCTTAATGAATTTTTGAGCCATTGATTTACACGATACATCGAAATGAGGTGCAAAGTACAGTATAATCTAGAATGATTATCATTGAGAGACAACCAGTGGCCACCCAAATACAGTTTCCAGGTGCTCGAATCCAGGCGCTTTAAGGATTTAGTCGAGGATTTGCTTTCAATATTAGCCGCCGGTCGACCGTCCGCCGGCTCACTCCGGACCGTTCCGCTTCTACCTTTTTTATTATTTTGTCGCATCGTTTTGCCTCTAAATGGAATCATTCCGCCATCTACATTTTTATTTTTCAATTGCTCTCCGATTAGTGGGATTAACCGTATCGCTTTCCGATTCTTTGCTCCTTTTGTTGGGAGCTTTCGCGGACTAACGCTGTGGTTGGCGACCGCTCTAATCGTTTTCAATTCAAACTGCGATCATATTCAGCTTGCACGCCAATAATGGACTGAAAACGATTCAAGTCAACGTTGCCGACTGCGAATGGCTTGTTTTTCTCCATCACTATCAGAGAGAGGACGAGTTTTTGTTATTTGCTGTTTAATTATAGTATTTGCTCACGGTTTCGTCTTTACTTATATAAGCACGAGTGTGCGGTGGCCGCGACGGCGAGCTCGCGTCACGGCGCTTATCTTTATGGTGGCAAACACTGCCAGGGCTTTTTTATTTTATCAAGGATCGCCTTAGTCACCGCTCTTGGGGTCTACGTGCTTGTTCGGGCCTGTTATCATATCAACCCTACATAATGTTTACACGTAACTAACATAAGATGTATGACATCAACACGAGCTGCTCGGTGCGCCCACCGCCTTAGCTGTTATTCAATCTTGTTTGCATACCATAATAGATTCAATGTACGAGGCGAACAACGTTTTCCATATAATTAGAGGCTCACACAAGCAGGTATGCACCCACGTCAATAGTTAACCGAGAAACGAAGAGGGCTAGGTTTCGGGTGGAAAGGATCAAAACGGGATTAGACGAACGACAACCAATCAAGGGTAACTGGACTGCTATATCTACCCAAAATAAATGCGGCACATAAAACTGTAAATGTGCAAACATATTTTGAGCTCTATAGCTTGGGTGGTAGAGCCGAAATTGCACGAGAGGGCTCGTTTTATTGATGTTTTGTTTGGAAGGGAGGATGGATGAGGAGGGTCCCGGTGCAGCCTCCGCAGACAATCTTACAAGTTAATTGTGTTCCGTGCCTGAAGCTCGCAGACTACAAAATAATATCACACACGTTATTGTGTACACTGTATCTCATAACTAAGACACTGTCTTGTCATTTAAATTGGTTTCTGGGTAGACTACTTTATTTTTAAATTTTCTTTAAATTATCCTTAATATTTTTGACTTTATTTTTGTTATTGTGACGTATTTTTTTATTAATGACTTTGTAGATTTCACTATAAAGAATGAAATTAGTAGATTGCTTGGCTAAATGTTGAACATTAAATGTATCTGAATCACAGAATCACAGAAAATAAGCAATGAAGATAATTGTATGCCCAAATGGCAATCATCAAAAGAAGTTTTAATTATTAGATATTCATTATTCTTATATCGCTCAATTTAAAATCTGCTTCAGAATGTTATCTAAAATGTAATCTTGTTTTATCCCTCATCTACTACACCAAAAATTTAAATCAAATTTCAAAATATCTCATCTAAACTCTCACTCAACTAAAATAACATAAAACTTTAATAAAACTTGTCTCTAAAGTTAATAAATTATTATTGAGCGTAAAATAATTTTGTAGTATTTATTTAAGTGAAGCTTGCAGTTGGGTGTTGGGCGGGCGACTTGGGCGGCGGGTGGCTGGATGGGGCGAGCAGTAAATAAATACACTGAGACACAGATTTATTGCAAACGCTGCCATACTCTTACAAAGATATTATGTCTCACTACATAACAATTGAGAAGATAATGTTGCATTTATGGCTGTAAAAATATTGTAGATTTTTAAATTAAAAATATGTATGTGGAATTTTTAGAGAAATGCCACAAAATGTCCTTCACACGAGGTTTTAAAAGTCCTTAATGAGGTGATAGAAAACGGCCCCTCAATGACCTAGCATTACCGAGGTTCATGAGCAACGGTAACCGCTTAGAATCAGGTGGAATCGTAAGCTCGTTTTGTCTTTCAATAAAACATGAATAACTCTAATTTTAATTATTTTAAACTTGAGCTAAAACTAAACTAAACTGTTTTATAATTCTGTACTTTTGATTTATGAATCGAAAGTAAATAGAACAAAAAACATTTATTTTGAATATGATTTATCCATTCTACTTAATAGAGTCGTGAGTCGTGACCCGAAATTGTAGTGAAGAAAGGTATGTATTTTACTTTTAAGCTAGATGACTACAGCTGCTTTCTCTATGTAAACTTAAAGCTAGCAATGAACTCAACAAATACGGTAAAACGTAGTATAAAAGTAACATAATTCTAATTACCAAACTGATAGCTAAAAAGCCTAATAAAGTTTCATTTTAATACATTAAAAGGCCTACAAAATCGAGTAATAAATGTTTTTAAGAAAAATCTTCAGTATATGATATGTGGGTCTCGAGTGGAAGCCGAATCAAGGGTGGGGGTGAATGAAGATTTACGATCGAGGCATAACGAGCGCTAGATGAGGCGTAAAGGAGCCCAATTCCTGTTATTATACCTACTAGTGTCAGGGCTGATACTGTTCAAACAAATACAAATATAATGTAATATTATGTGTGCAATTAATGTATTAGAGTTCTTTATTTTACGAACAGATTTAATAATACCTACTATGTGTAAATCGTAAATTTCTTTAAAATGGAATTGTAGATAGAACGTAATATTTTAGTTTTTGACTCTATTTTGAAGTAGGTAATATGTCATCTCATAAAATAACAAATGTGATTTAACCACCTTTTCGTTTTTGGTACGTAAAACATGTTAATAAAACCTAAGCCCAGTTGTAGGAATAGGTTGTTATAGGACAGTGCAGTATCTTTCAGTATACATTTACACAATAACAACTTTCTTACCACTAAAGTGTGTGTACATGAACAGAAAGGCTTAAGGATAGGTCTAATTTCACCGTCAAAAGGTACCTCGTAGATATCACATGAATCAATGTGTTCCGGTATTTAGTAGAGGGAGGGGCTGGGTTCGGAACTAATTTCGGGATTAAACATATTTGCAAACGTAATTTGTATTCATTTAAAACATCGCGATGTGTACGTGTGATGC
This sequence comes from Trilocha varians, assembly GCA_030269945.2. NCBI lineage: Eukaryota > Metazoa > Arthropoda > Insecta > Lepidoptera > Bombycidae > Trilocha > Trilocha varians. The sequence goes on along the minus strand of AP028264.1, from coordinate 4,568,796 downwards.
AAACGAAAAATGTTTAAAGGGAAATAATGTACAGATTGTAAACATGTTTTGTGTGCCTACGGGGTGAAAGATTGGACATAATATTTAAAGGATGGATCGTAGTAACTATGTAGGTACGTATTTTTTTTGTATGTAAAATTCTAAATTTATTGTAAAATTTTGACTGGAATATAACAATCATACATTGTGTTGTTTAATTATTGTTATTAAAATGCAATGTTTAACTTTAAAGATCTAACAAACCTAGTTATTCTAGGTATTTCGAGTAGGGAGTTAATTCCTCTAAAAAATCCAGCTTCTTTTTAAAAACTTCTAGCAGTCTTGTCTATAATAAAAATCAGTTCAAAAATTTACGCCTCTTCGTTGCTTTTGTTTGATAACTTGATAATTCAACATATTTTATAACGAACGAGAAAATTTAAATCTTCTCATTTCGAAACACGTAAAATAAAATACAGCATGTCATCTTCAGTAAGAACCTTCCATTCCAGTGAAAAGCCACTGTCAACGTCGCTTCGCATAAAATAAAACAAACGAAACTAGAATAGTATTATAGAAATGAAATCATCGGTTGTTCAATAAAGGCGTGAATCCTCGTCGCAGCTATCTCGCAGGAACTATAGGTTCGCAAAGCCTCGCGCCTCGCGCCGCCTCGTACCGACTCAAACAACTTTATTGTGCTGTCGTTCAAACGCGACAGAACGTAATAGAATTAAATTGGGAGACGCGCTGCTCCGTTATGTGGAAAATAATAACACGGAGTGGCTGTTATCTGCGGAGTTTTCACGCGCCGGTGGCAGGGGTCCACACTAATGGAAATCCGGCCAATGATAATCTGTTTTCTACACCATTAATCCTGAACTAAGTCTGAGTACAATCTGTGGCGTCTCCGGAGTCGAGTTTTATGCGCTCGTTAAGGTCCGCAATTTGTGGAGTCGGCTTGTTAAGACGGTCGCCCTCATTCGCTCCCAAATCCTAATGCCGACCGTGGACTTTCTTAATCTTACGATATTGAGCTCGAGGTAATTGTTTCAAAATTGTAGTCTCGGATAGTTGTTTGTGTAACGTGCCCGCAAGATAAGCTTTCAATGGATATGTACTTATATTAAACCAGATTACGTAAATGTTTAAATTATATGGCGTCGTTCTTGTAAATCGAATGCGAAATTTAATCAAGCTCGTCTACGTATGCATACCTACCCGTACCAGTTATTAATGAATAAGAATGAATGTTTCGAATGAGAATGCGTTATGATGCTCTTTAATGCAAAGCTATTGGAAATTGCAAAATTCACCTCAATTATAATAAAAGTATAAGTATTAATGATTCCATTACACAGTATTATGTACACATTGACTCTATGAACCGAACTACATTAAATTAAGTCCAATTTTCAGCGCTCAGTATTCTTAAATTCTAGGTATACACTCGTACCGAGGTACTCAGCTACAACGACAAAAACGAAAGATAATAAAAGGGAGAGTAATCATGCAAATTGTTGAAGAAAGAAAGTTGAATTAAAGCGGGTTCGTCCCGGGGTGAAGGGAGTGATGTATCTTAATGACCTGAATGGATGAACGCTGTAATCCGACCGTCCACAATCTTTGCGCATATTGTCCTGCACATCACTTAAATTAAGGAATATGCTGTTCAAATACGGATTTATTTCATTAAAAATCGTTGTTAAGTATATTCAGTAGTATTCGTTATTATCATAAGATTTATAGTACCTCTAAGGTACCTAATACAACCTTACGTTACTGACTTTTGAGTTGATGTACAGTTGATTAATGTTTTTTTCGGTAATACATTTCATTTCAAAATTACTGAAATTAGTTTTAGAACGAAGTTCCTTATCGCGCGTTATCGAAAGGGTAGCCCCCGACGGAAAAAAAATCTTACGAACAGTTGTCACGACACTTTTTTAGTTGTCACTCACTTTTTTTGTTTTAGATGATTATCGCTAGATGGCGCTGTCATCAAAATCTTTTAAAACACGTTCCTTATCCCAAAACAGATATCTTTTAATCGAAAGGAACTTCGTTCTATTCGGGTGTCCCTTGACACCTCTCAAGTTTTTTTATTATATTCATATTCTCTAAATATATTCGTATTTTCTTAATGACTCTGTATTATGTTATTTATTTATTTATTTAATACTTTATTGTACACGACAGAAAAATAAATTATATTAAAAATGTTTATGTTACTCTGTAATCTCTATGTATTTCGATTTAGGTAAGTATGTTGTCTATTGTTGTATTTGTTACTTATTGTACGTCGATGAAATTCCTTAAAATTAATTAATAATTGTGTCAAGCTACCTAATACATACTTCACAAGCTATGTATGTGAAATAGTATCAACCTCATGTCAAATCGTATATCTGATAATTAAATTAAGATAACTAATCAACTCACATATTTCATGTTATAGCTATCTGAGCGATGAGGATTTACAGTAAATAAAATTTTCAATCATTTTTATATACTTGAACTCATATTATTTGTAACATGCATTTTATGAATTTTCTCTGTTTAAAAAATATCCCAACTATGATTGTAATCGTCTCTTTTTCTGAGATAATATTGGATTTTTTTTAACTAATTAAGAATATACAAGCCAGTGGTAAGCAGTTATGGTTTTAAGTACCCCATTAAAACTTTAAATCCACTACCAAACCAAAACCACTACAATACAACGTTCAACTATCAAACCAAATAACATCATAACATTAGTTAAGGTAACAAACAAACAAGCGAAATTCACGAGACATGAAACTGGAGCGCGACACGACATCATCAAATCAACATTTGCAGATTCGCGAAGCTTTCCCTGCGAGATTTAGAGGTGGAAGGAAAATAAAAAAGTTCGTAGAGGAATCCCGCTTGATCCCTGTTGCCTTTATGGTAATGCCGGGATGCGTGTATTCGACTATTCAATTTATATTTTTTTCCCTTTCGCCTTATTTCTTTCTCGAAATTATCTATCCTTCGAATTTCGTTTCGCACTGTATTGTATACGGAATTCGATGTTTGCGAATAAGGTACGAGTTCCCCTGAAAATATCACGGATAACCGCGGTGGATTGGCTTTGTTCCGACTTCAAACAAGTTTTCTGTTTGCGCAAATATTATGTGAACGAAATCGGTTGGCCGAGGGAAAGTCGAGTTTTGTTGTGATTCTGTTTCCGCAATAGTTTTAATGTTGTTTGTGTTGTTTATAAGTTTATAGTTTGCTTAATTTTGCCTACATAATAGGCTACGTTCAACATCAATATTCAATTCACAATAATCAAAAGAAGTAGGTGGGTATTTATGAAACCAGAAAATCGTTTACATGTAATGAAAGTTAAAAGGTGAAATAGCAAAATAATAGAGTATAATTGTAACTATTTAATAATAATTGCAATAATTGTACCTAGAGACACAGATTCTCTCTACAGACAGGTCTGTGATAGCTTATGGACTGAAAAACACAATTTTCTTCTACTAGGTAAACATGCTACAAATACTTTCATGCATTTTTAACGGGTTCTTACCACGATATTTAATTAATTGAGTTGTCTCGATAGATATTTCAACGTTTAAATTAATTAAATGCATGAAAGTATTATAGAAAACCGCGAGTGTCTGAATAAGTTTATGCTACAAATTTTCAATTTAACATTAATATTCCAATAGCATTTCAAAAGTCTTTTAAACTCGAACAAGTTACGGAAGCCTACAAGCATTTGATGTTTAAAGGGGTCCTGTATTAGTAATGTACAAGCAGGCATGTTCAAATTCAACGTTCTCATGAATAAATCATAAGAAATAAGCGTGCTCCGACGCCTTTATAATTCTACATAATACATTAAAACAGGCGTACAGATTGCTTGTTACTTTAATGATATAAACTTAATGGGTATTACGATGTGTTGCTTTTTTTCGTAATGGAATTGATTTGGCGTGTTTTAGGAGGCCTTCTGGTTACTTATGAATTGGTGTAGGTCTTTAGAAGTCAATAAGTTCTTGATTGCCGCTAGGTCAGGTAAATTACCTTTTTATTATGTAAGAAGTACCTAGATGTAAGTTTTAAGTAAATATTAGTTTCATACTATGGTTACGGTTCTTTCGTGTAGATAGAGAACATATAGATAGATATATACATATAGTCTAGTTAGAGTATTGCTTTATAATAAGTTGAACTGTACGTATGTTAACCCTTTCAGGACAATAAGATGACTGAGACTAAATATGCGAATACAACAAAATATTTTAGTTATTCTGTAAAGTAAGAGATATCACTAGAAAAAAAGATGGTAGGGTGTACAAATTTAATTTTCCTATTAATTTCATGGGAAACATTTTAACACAACGTACCTACGTTTGACATTCATTAAAAAAAATCAATAATAATGAATAACGATTTTTGTAGAAGGGAAAAATATTTCCTTTAAGCGTGAAAGGGTTAATTCTGACTTAACACTAACAATTTCCTTTCTTACTTAAAAGTTATGAAAAAACAACGAACATTAACGCATTCCGGTATTCGACAAGTTAAACTTTCAAATAATCCCAAAATCTTGTAAACAAGATACGAGGCAGCATCATAAAGTTTAATGTTTTATTTTTTAACGAAAAATAAATTGCTTAATACAAGGAGCTCTACATTAAATAAAAAAACATATCTTTTTCGTGCTGTCGTTGAAAATTTTATTGCACATGGAATACTTTTACGACTTACAGTCTATATTAAATATTGACAGCACGTAAACGGCTTCTGATGTAAATCTAGCAATAAAACGCTCAGACAACGTCACATTTTTGTTCCTGAATCATGAAAATTAAGTAGGCTAAGCTATGTTCATTATTTACACGCGTGTTGTGACCAGTTCTTGTTTTTCGTGGTAAATAGGGCTGAGAATACGGTGAGTAAATTAAGAAAATCATGTTATTAGTTTTTTTCTAAACAATGAAGTATAACTTTGATACTAAAGTATCTACTAAATATACTATCGTAGTGTTAACGAGATTAATCTTTACGCATCACTTTACAAATTTAGTTACACAATGTTTTAAAACTGATTACTGCTATAAGTTTGAGTACCTACCTAATACAGACTGTAATTTGGTTATAATGTAAAAATGATGTATATATGAATAAAAACTACGTTTATATTTTAAGAAAACACTTCACTTAAGTTAACAAATCGAAAAGCGTTTGACACAATTTTTTTGATCCTCAAATAAATTGACAATTCCATCTGGGCGGCAGTGATTCCATGGAACGACTTCAGCGGCGAGCCTTTTAAATATATCGAGTGTTTCAGTGCAACGATACAGCGCGGCTGTTGTTTACAGAGGGGGGAATGGGGGTGAAGAGGAGTCCTTGGGGGGTAGGGGGTGTCAAGATGGCGCCGTCGCCAAGGCAACGCTGCATTCGCTTCCTTAATCGACCGTGGCAGCCTCCGCGACCCCTGTCTAGGGTCCGATTCTCATTTATATATTGTATTGCAGTTCTGAAGTTGAGCAACTTTTATTAATCTTTATGAGATTGTGGGAGAAATAATGGGATTATTTTTATTATACGTAAAATTATATTTAAGCTTCTGAAACTTCGCTTTCTTAATACGAAATCAAATGGGTAGTAGAATATTTGTGTCTAATGGATTGTTTGACCATCAAGTGAATCTAGAAGTTGAATGATTATCATTGTTCCAACTTCGAAATGTTTGGGACACTCAACGTACTTATTATCAAGATTATTACACACAAATACAGATTGTCCAAGAAGTTTAAGAAGGTACCTTGTTATGAAAACTTATAAAACGCACTTATTCTTGTCTGTCTTGAAAAAAAAATACAGTAACTCTAAAGAAGATATTATGATAATGCAAATAATTCGGCCCTCAATTTCCCAATGAACTGAACCCGAAAACCTTTCAACAATAAATTCACTTAAAGACTCACCATGACAATCGAATACCGTTCATTTCGTGAACACTAAAGCCAGTTACGATTTGTGTATAAACCAAACTCAGTACGTCGGCGATCAGTTAGGTCAGGCCATAATCCAGTGGCCGGCCGCGCTGCAACGGAGCAAGCAATAAAAAAGAGTTATAGTTTTCAAAGAAAAGGAAAGTCTCGGTTCTCCGCCGTTAGTTAGGGATCAAAGGCTCAGCTCTCGCAGCGCGATAATCATAATTTTTACTTAGAGTAGCAAGAGTGCGGTATTAGCTGGGCGGTGTGCGACAAATCTCCGCTAACTGGGGCCCAACTTCGCGACTCTGCTCCGAAGAGCGCCCTCGGACACCGCTCGTATATATCACTTGAGTTCAGGTGCTTTGTTCGGGAAACTCGGATAAAATGACCTGATACTTTCGAGTGCCTGAACTAGAATGTATTTACTGAAATCTACAGTGAAAAAGGTTTTTGTTTGTTCCTTTTTGAGGTTGTGATTCAGAGTAAAAGGAATTAAATGAACTGAAGAAAACACTGTGTGACAAAGTGACTTGAGTTCGAATTACGAACCTTGTGTTTTTTAAATTTACTTCTTTTGATAGAAATGAAATGAAATGAAATGAAGTTTATTATTGAACAGTACAGAACAGTAGCAACATTAACAATTCAGGAACTTAAAACTACAACTTAGAAAATATATTTAAATCTAACTGTAAAATTTATAGAAGATTAAAAATTTTCTTATTTGCGCAACTTGAGCAACTGGCCCCAAACTAGGTAAGATCTGTATTTTAGGTACCAGTGTTAAAAAAAAAATATATAATAGGTTTTATATGAACCTTCAGTATGGTGAAAACATTTCATGTTAAGAATATGAAATGAAGGGTAGAAATTGTTGATGCTCTATGGACAGTTATGGATAGATGGAAAATACTTTGTTGTACGTGAAAATAAATGTACATACGCGAACTTTCTCCAGCTAACCCTGGTGTATGATAGTGCACCAAAAATTCTGTAGATCATTCAATGGACAGTAGACACAATCATAGCCTTGAAATAAACGACTTATGAACAATAGGTAAGGCCATTGGTCACCTACACATGCATTATTAAATTCATACCCAAATCATAAGTATTACAACCCTTAGCTTGTTTTCAAATTTTCCTCGACATAAAACAGTTAAAAACCTTCCATAAAGTCCGCAGTAAAATCATGTTATCAAATAATCTGAAGTAAGCTGCAGCTTTGAAAGGCTTTGTGACGACACATTATTTTCTTCTACATTTTAACTTATTCAATTGTATCTATGGTTAATGAAGTTTACTAGGAAAATTCATGTAGCGTGGTTTCGATATTTTCGTCAGGTAATATCTGTAAGTACTCGGTGCTCATGGGACAGACCAATACGTCTAAATTCCGTATTAACCTACAGTATTCCTCGGGTTCTCTGCATACCTCGAATTACCACTTTAGAGGAAGCCTCATACTTGCCTATTGTGGTTTGGGTACTTCAGTTATCTTTGAAGACAATAAAGCTTTCTATAATATCTTAACAAATTTCACGATATTTCCATGTTACTAGACGATTTTTCACAACACCACTGGCTAAAAACGGTGAAGGAAAACATCGTGAAGAAACCTGCATGTCGGAAAAGGGTTCTAAAAATCCTTTGAAGATATGTGAAGTCCCCAATCCGCACTAGGCAAGCGTGGTGGACTATGCCACATAACAGTGGGCAGTAATGGGTTGGTACAGACGATTTAAATTAATCAAAGGAAACCATGAACCTATGAAACCATCAAGGCATTATTCATTGCGCTTCCTATTATAATCTTGTTTGCATAATATTATACTGCAAGTCTAGCATGAATTAATAAGCAAGTTTACTTATGTTCCAGGTTTCTTGAGTTTGTCTGTGCACCATTTAATATAGCTTCGGCAACTTAACTTTAAACAGTCTCGTAGGAGAAATGGTTTTGACATTAATTCTTTATGGAAGAATGTATCCATGGGTTAATTTTAACACCGTAATGATGCTTAAGGATTTATTTATTTAAGAAACATCAACAGTATGACATATTATGTATTTAACAATCATTCTTAACATATCACAAAATAATTTCTAATATGTATACCCATTACAGATGTTTACAGCATTCAATATAATTAATTAATTAATGTGCTCCAAAATAGCAAAATTAACGTATTTGAAAAATAAAATAACATTAATTAAATTAAACATTACAAAATAAAAAGCACTAAAGGATGAAATATTTTTAAATTTTTGATTGCTTTAAGCTAATGACCCACGTGATGAAAATTCGGTACCGTCGCTCATAAACTTGTGCAGTGCCAGGATATTGAAGAGCCTACTACAGAACTGTGCTTATACGACGGTTAAAGAGGCAGAATAAAGCCAATATAACCAAGTATCTCTTGAACTCCAGAAAACCTTTCAAAAACAAAATCGCAACGCTTACACAGGTCGTAAATGTATTTCATATACCAATTACTGGTTGTTCACGAGAACAACAGTCGGAAGCAATGGGCACGTATGTAGTCTCGTCACGTGTTCGTATGAGGAGACAGTGGCCAGTGCGTTACCGAGCCGCGGTATTGAAGTGTTATTCAGAATATGTGAACATCGCGCACGTGAGATGGAAAGTGGAGTCGTTGGTGATAGTAAAATTGGTTTTTATTTTTTGCTTGTCAACGTGAAAATGGAAACTTATTTCGGAAAGTTTAAAAAAACTGTCACATTTTTTTTAATTATTCAAGATATTAGAACAAGAGATAATAGTCGGTAAAAAATATCAATTGACAACTCTAATAGGTAAAACTGCCTCTACACGTATTATATCGTATTATATCTCTAGGACTTTAAATTCTATTAAACTTCACTGAAATAGGTCTATTTTATTAATTTAAAGTTTATAGATAATTATTGTAATTGAGCTGTAAGGCAATTATCAAATACTTGTGTTCTTATAAAGTTAACTTATTAACATTTTTTCTTAAAAGTGTAGTAGGTGTAATGTACCTAATAATCATGAGTTCTAATAATTTTTTAAGCTAAAAAGGTTCGGAAAGCTAATTTAAAAAAATATTTTTTTTATTTAACAATAGATTTAAGAATAGAATTTAATATTATTAGAATAGAATTGAATTTAAGAATAGAACAACAGAGTGGTAGAGCCACTTGCTAATTAAAAAATCTCGAACATCAACATCAAAAAATACCTGTAGGTGGTTGGAAACTGGCTACTAATAAAAACTTTACATACTCTAACCTCCTTCTAGTACATCAACTGGCAGTCTAAATTTTTTTATATTCATTCGACTCCACAGTCATCCCTGTCCGGCAGTCCTCACGGGCCGGCTCCGGTCGGATTTGTTTTATGCCCACGGAAGACATCGACTTACCGCGACCGTCCGACCGGAGCGTCTTCTTAATTTTATTACTCGACCCGACTCCAATCCCGCAGGAAAACCTCCTAATTGTGTCTCAGGAAATCAACCTGAAATGAATGTTTTTTTCTGTTTCGTTTTTTTTTTAATTTCTATATTTAGGTAGTGTTGTTTATTTAGGCATTTCTTAATTTGTTAGTAGCTCCGAAGAGTTAAAATACGTACTGTGTCGAATATCGCCATACATTACTTTAAATATATTACTTTTAAAAAAATCTAATGAAATGAAATACTTTATTTCCAACATTGATGATAATAATATGCTCATTCTTGTTGACGTCAAAATTTAAAAGCTACCACCAGTTCGGACACAAAAAATAATAATTATAGCCACCGTCCTGAGAAGAACTAGCAAGAAACTCAGCGGGCATATCTTTTTTTTGTTTTAATATTATGAGCATTTTTTTTAAATATTTTAACAATATTATACAAACCATGAATCAGAAAAAAAGAAAAGAAACGATTATTATAATGAAACGACCTTCGCGAGCAACTCATTCCCACTTTGTGCAATCGTCCAAGTAATCATTGACCTTATAGTAGGCTTTCTTGCACAGACGTTCTTCAATAGTTTTCTTAAACCTATGTATAGGTAAGTTTTGAACATCTTGAGGGATTTTGTTGTACAGACAAACACCTGAAAGAATTTCTTATTAATAATATAATTCCTAGGTATGTTCCTAGTACTTCCTAGTTATGATCAATGTTATTGGCAATCTCCGGAGTTAATTATGTACCATTAACAGAACGGAGGCGTGGAAACGACGCCTCGCGAACCCCACTTGGGGTCCTCGGACCGTCGAGGCGATTCGCCCCGTCCTAAATGACTGGGTGCGTCGTGGCGAAGGACGCCTCACCTTTTGGATGGTGCAGATGCTGACCGGGCACGGGTGCTTCGGGAGGTATCTGCAGCGGATCCAGGTGGAGCCAGGAGGAGATACGCCTGAGCATACGCTCGCTGTTTGTCCCGCTTGGGAGGAGCAGCTTCGTGTCCTGGTCGCACAAATAGGACCGGACTTGTCGCTCCCGGGTGTCGTGGCATCGATGCTCGAGAGCGGCGAGTCCTGGAAGGCGATGCTCGATTTCTGCGAGTCCACCATCTCGAAGAAGAGTGCGGCGGAGCGTGTGAGACAGAGCTCTTATCTCCACGTAAGAACCCGCCGCCGTCGAGCAGAGGGCCGGAACCGGGACCAACCCACCCGGAATCTGGCCCCCTAAGAGTTTCGGATCCCCAACGCATGTGAGTGCGAGCGGGGACCCAAGAAGGTGTCGTGTGTCGCTCAACACGCCCTTAGCGTTAGAGCAACCGGGGGATGGTAGACCGCGCTCCTCGACCCACGCTGGTTCTGACCCAGCGGGATATTTCGTGGGAGGGTGACACGTGGTCCCATCTTGGCGGGTTTCGGAAAGCCCGCCGACCGAGAGAGCCGGTGGCCGTATCGCCGGCGGCTACCGGTTCGATCGATGATTTCCTCAACTAAAAAATAAAACCAACAGAAGACACTCATTTTACGAATGTTTCAAAAGGTACGGAAATATTTAGGCATTAATAACACTATAACGTAATTGTTAGTGAGAACCTTAATATGGATCTAATAAAATAAAATGAAAATTTGGTTTTGAACAAGATTTTTATGAAAAGTCACAAATCCCATTAGTTGTTTAAGTGAAGTTTAGTAAATATAAATAAAACATTAGAAAAGATAGCTAGATTGCGACCGCATCCAACGTACACATTGCGACGACATCTGTAGAGTGTGTGCGCGACCTAACATAGTTCGACGAGTTTAGGAACTAGCGCCACCTGTTGTGGAATAGTTGAACCTATTTTAAAGCAGACGCCATCTCGGGCCAAGTAGATGAGTTAAATTTATCATTATCAAACTTGTGTGATCTCCAATTAGGATTATTAATGAAAAATCAGAAAGGAACATATTTTACTTTATTTTTCCACAACAATAATAAGATCTAATTTTAAAACAAAAAAAAAACGCTAATGTTTTTGTTTTATTTTTCATCTTGAATAAACTGTCACAGAATGTTGAGTTGTCAAATGTCAATGTCAGTAACGTAGAGATGGGTATTAAACCATCGATTCTGAAGTTCGAATCGATTAACTATTTCAAGTGAGTTAAATATGGTGCTCACCAGTCACGAGTGACGCTTTACTAATTTACCTATCATGAAGATAAATTATTACCAGTTAAGAAAATTTATTAATCTTCATATTCATTTATTGGCTTATTTTTTACATTATATTTTTAAAAACACATTTACAAAGAAATAAATTTAACAATACAATATATAAAACAACTAGACACTAAACAACTTTCTACCTTTACAAGGTTCTCGTCATGTGGGATGGTGACATCGATCAACACTGCCCGATGCGCATTCCGATCTTAATTGTTATTACTTAAACGAAAGAGTAATAGAAACAGTAGAAAAGTAACGGCTGATAAATTTATTGAACAAGTAACAGAGATGAATTACCGTAACTTCTGAAATTACACGATTGTTTTAGTTCAGTTCATCAGAAATGGAGGAATTGATCTTTTATAAGGTTTGTACGAATTTTAACGATCGAAACGAAACTGTAAAAAACTTTTTATTCAATTTTAGGGGAATCTACATGGAAACGAAATTAATTAAATTTGGGTTACAAATACCAACCCAATACTCTGCCAGAAAAAAATAATTTAAACATTCCAAAAAAATAGTAGTTCGATTAACAAAAAACAAACATTCGATTCACAAATCGATAGTATTGTGTTGTGAAGATCCCTGCACTAAAAACATGACAGCTGACATACAAAAAAGACAGCTAAATTGAACTGTCATCCGATCGAGAAGAAATATTTACGAAGTTGAGTGACTAAACATTTTGGATTTTGTTATCAACCGACTGCTACGCAAAAACGAATAAACAAAGTTGTTTTTAAATTTTAGTTATTTGCTGGAGAACATTGAAGCTGGATAGTTCAGTCTGATTTCGGCAAGATGACAAACGCGTTTGCGATTTGTCTATCCCTAGCGTTCCTTTGTTGCGCAGGTAAGTTTCAAAATTTTTTCTAATAAACCGTGGTAATTAAGTCTGACCTTGTTGTTTTTTTAATATTTCAAATTAAGAATATATTCGCACATATAACACGCAAATCGAGATACGTACAATGAAAAACAGTAGCAAATATTTCATTCCGAATGTGTTTTTGTTGAAATTACGTTTTGTTTTCGTAATTTAAAGAAATCGCAGAACTAACACAAACTTGTGTTTTTAACATAATCAGGAAATGCGTACTTAATTAGAATTAGTTGTTTATGTGTGGCAAATACAAAGTATTGTATACAACTTGGATTGTTACATTATGAAAATATTTTTTTAATTATTATTTTAAAATTGAAATATTAGTATTACAATATAGGAAGCTGCACCCTGTAATGAATGTGTTCATGTTAGATACCATGGTCTTTTCCATAAAAAAAAACATAAGGGAAGAGAATCATGTCTATATTCAGTGTTTAGTAAAAAATATAAAAAAAAAAACTTTAAAAAATCTTTTATAAACCATTGCTTTTACAATTCTTGCTTTAAAAGCAACCTTCATTAAATTGTATCATTTTTTAAGTTTTTAAACTACACAATAACTCTTAAATTCGGAATAAGTAAATGAAATCTCTTTAAAAATAAGCTTTGGTTAATTTTTTAAAGAAATAAATAACATGTTTTCAAATCATAAATTGAACGCTCAGCTTATCTTAATAGTGTTTGTTGTCTGAAACAGCAATAATATTAATAGTAATGAGGGCAATGTGCTGATTCCGTTGAGCTGTGTCAAGATTTTGCATCACATTGTTGCAATGTTAACAAAATAATGTGAAAACACAAGTTGATCTGCTGACTAATGTAAAAAAACGAACTGTAAGACATATTTTTGGCTAATACAACTTTAGTTAAAATGGTTATGGACATGTAATGGGGAAATTTGTATATAAGAGAAGGGTTAAAAACTCTTTGAAATTATGAAGTCCTCAAGTGTTTGTATAGCTATACAGACATTTTTGTGATTTTCACATTTTGATTGCTAGGAGTACACTAAAAAAGTATATTGAAAGACACAAAATATCAATATCTTTATTAATTTCTGAAATTTTATTCAAATTATTAATTTTGAGAAGTATTGGATTAAAGTTTTGTTTCAGTTTTTTTTGTAAATTAAAAGGTAGCTTTTGTCATTTTAAAACATTATAGTCATGTCACAGCAGTTATTCTCTCTACATTATATTAATTTGATCATAACGGGTTGCAAATCCCTACTAATATTATAAATCCGAAAGTCTATCTGTCTGTTTTACTTTCCCACTTAAACCTCTGAACTGATTTTGATGAGATTTGACACAGAATTTGAGACAGAATCTTTAGACCCTGAGAAATTATATAGGCTACTTTTTGTTGCGAAAAAAAGGGATGAAGAAAACAACCAGTTATTGAGTTCACGCTGACAACGTCACGGGCAGCAGCTAGTACCACATAATTTTACTGTAACTGCTACTTAATTATAAAATATTATGAAATTTCAGTAGACATATTCATCCTACACTTTGACTGACTTCAACCGTAATGTGGGCATTGTCCTGACATCAATCATCATTATTGAAATCTACATAAAAATGTTTCAGAATTACTCTCTTGATCTTCAATTGAACTTTAATGTTGTTGAACTCTGCTGAGGCAAATAGATAATATGAAAGTGTTATATGTAAATGTTTGATAAATAAGTTATTATTATTGAAAATTATTAACACCAAAATATTTAAAGAACAATAGTACATTATGTTCTCCATCAGACCAAAATAATAATATACACAATATCTCATCTGATTTTATGATTAGTTTTATTTGTAGCTCACTGGCGGTCTCTGCTACTTGCCGTCCAAGTAAATTTTAAATTCAGTACTCACTGTCAAAAACGCTACATTAATTTTAATTTTCCATCTTATTTAGTTTATTTATATAAAATTCTCGGTTGTGATAGAAATCAAAAAATGAAGTATGAAATTAAACATTAATAAAACACTTTAAAATACCTAATACATGAACGATAATGTATGTATTGTTTTCTTATCGCAACTGTAAATAAGAAATTGGAGTAAGAGGTCACGTTATGATTTGTTTGATTGCTTTTGTTTCGCAGATTTATCGTTTGCGCGACAAGTGCCTAAAGAATGTGCCAAGGGACCACAAGTATGGTGCGAAAATTTAAAGTAAGTGAAGATATACTAATCTATACTAATATTATAAATCTAGTGTTTGTTTGAGTTTGCAAATCTCAAGAACAACTAGTCAGATTCCTCTGTTAGATAGTAAATTTATCAAGGAAGGCTATGTTATATCTCTTTACTGCGCAGGCTAGCTAGTGCTAGTTATAATTAGGTGTTTGCTTATCTAAAACCAACTTAGTAAATATAGGTACTTATTAGCTCATAAAACCCGCTTCAATATGGTTATTGAGTATACAAATTATTTCGAGAAACAATAACAACTTTTATCTTTAAACTATAACGTACATTGGCATAACATCAACAAATAAAGATAAAATTAGAACGATACACAAACAATTACTTAAAGTAAATGTATAGTACAATTTACTTAAGTAAATAATGATTCAGCAGTGATTCAGATATAATTTATGTTGAACCGGGGACGTGTTTAAAATTGAATCATCGTTAATAGGAAGGGTGCTGACTGCGGCGCGGTCGGACATTGCATAGCAACAGTATGGGAGAAACAGGACATCGAAGTGTCGGAGAACGAAATATCTTCTAAATTCATAAAGCTCTTCCGAGGCCTTAAGGATGTTAAGGATCTTGTTAATGACGTAAGTATACCTACCTACTTTAGCGTTCTCTATGAAGCTGTTTGAAAAGAGATACTTTGTAGATTAAGTACTTTACATATAAGGATAGTTGTGGTGGACGAGTGGTTGAAGCGCTTGTCTTCCGTACGGGAGGTCGCGGGTTCTAAACCGGCCGGCTTGTACCTCTAAATCTTAATATGAAAAAGATTTATGTGCAATTTTTCACAACACCATTGGCTAAAAACGGTGAAGGAAAACATCGTGAGGAAATCTGCGTATCGTAAAAGGGTTCTAAAAATCCTTTGAAGATATGTGAAGTCTCCAATCCGCACTGGACAAGCGTGGAGGACTATGCCCAACCCCTCTTCGGAGGACACCTGAGCTCAGCAGTGGGCAGTAATGGGTTGGTACAGTACAGTACATATAAGGATATTATCCCTTATGGTAAATTTTATCAACTTCGTAAAAAAAATATAAAGAAGAGCACACATTATGTCAACTCGGCATCTCTTCATGATTTCTTATTTCAAAAAGAAAGAACAAACGGTTTTATCCTACAGGAATATCTGGCCGAAAGCATCGAATCAGCGTGCCATGATATCCAATATCCTGCGATCGCGAAGATCTGCAAAGAGAACACAGCTCATTATGAAAACTATTTGCACTACGTACTCAAATCGGAGGTGACAGCCGAAACCATGTGCAGAATCGTCGGCATGTGCAACAACATGAAATTGGATAACATTCTATCTTTGAAAGTGAGTTCTTTTTTTAATTTAGTGGCCAGTGATTGATGTCTGAAAAGAGGATTATAACTTCTATTTTGTTTTTCAGAAAAAGAAGAATGCCGAACCTGTCAAACATAAAGGTAAGAATTTATGCCAAAATTTTTCTATAGAAGCGTTCGACGATTATAAACAATATACACAAACAGATTTGAAGACCTCTAGCTATTCAAATCTTAATTGATTGGTTGTACTTAATTTATTTAATTAAAAGGTGTAACTTGTAAAAGACAATGAATGTATTAACTCATCGTAACAGGAAATTGCTGACGAAAAGTGATTTATGTATTTAGCTGTGTCGTCAATTTAAATTGAACACGGAAGTGCCTGATGCAAAATGTACCTACTGCTAAGTATAATTAATTTAATGCGCTGAATTGCTGGAACAATCAATTGAAAGCAGATTGTTAGAAGTAGATTTTTGATTTAAAGCATTTAGACCAAACAGATACCATCGTCTTTCTTTTATATGAGGTGTATTTTTATCTACAACGCCTGTACCCATTTGGCCAATTCTTTTTTAAATATTCATTAAAGTTAATGGATGTTTGTTACGACAAGAAGAATTCAAATAATTGACATTCAATTAAAAGTGACGCAGACGAAGTTGTGCACGTCAATTAGTTTTCAATATAATCCCACCGAAAACATCCTGAAAAAAACTAGGGAAGTCTCGATGGCCTTTGAACATTCTTTAAACGTTAGCAGGACAAGCCATTTGTCACCGTTTCAACTTTGTAGAAACAAAGTACCATTAACACGCTGTATCAAAAATAATTTTAAAGTTCAAATTTTCTAAACTTCAGAAAAACAGTGAACGAAATTGTATAAATTTATTGAAAAAACACCTGTATAGTGTCATTAACATGTTTTAATTTCAATGAAAAACAATATTTGTCCAAGTGTAAAGTGAAAACAATTTAATATTCTACAAACATATAGTTTTGACCATATTATTGTGTCTACTATTGCAGTTTCCATGACACTATTTACGGAAACATAAAGATAATTTCAAATGTTGTTACGATATTTTCAATAGAAGTATTTGAGTCATACGACGGCAAGGTAAAACGAACCTTATGGCTGTAGAACTCCGACACTTTTACCAAACAGTTTCTAAATTAGGATTCGCGCTTTCTACATTAACTTTAACTATACATTTTCTATCCTGTCATTGTGGTCTATCAACTGTAAAAAGTTAGTGTTAGTTCAATAACTTCTTTTATACCGATAAAGAAAATGTACCACCAATTATATTAATGGCTCATCAGCACATGAAATTATACGAAAATAAAAGTTCCAAGTATGCACTGTCGACCTCATAAGTACATGCACATTTTCAAAACCGTATCACATGAAAGCAAGTTGCATCTATTACCTTTTTCTATAACAAGCATTTTGCACACACACCTACAGCATATATCGTACTCTTTCACTATTACCTAATTGAAAAGAGTGCTGCAAAATAATTACGTCGTCACAGTGCAAGCGAATTTGGCTTTAACCGTGTGCATGTAATTATGAGGCCGATTGTACCTATCGCTGTATTTAATTTGGTACTATACCTCTTTCTGTATGAAATTGATTATCAAGAAGATGCTTGTGTACGTATTTATATCGTCTTATACTATCAAGTTTTACTAAGTTTTTAAAATCATTCCCATTCCATAGATCGCCTACTCGGAAGTTCCCGTTGCACATGGGGCCCATCATATTGGTGCAGTAACTTCAGGTAAGAATTTAGCATTTAAGTCTTTTCAAATATAAATTATTGACCCCATAAACCTTGATTAATTAAATAAAAGTCCCGGTTACTACGTAATAAAACAAAGGTATTATTAACCAATATTTTATGGCAACTATACACGCACAGTTTGTACTTGGCTGTCAGGTATAGTTAGGTAGTTGGTAAAACATGCAGTTTTGCAACACATGCTCAGATATGTACCGTTCAAT
Source organism: Trilocha varians (assembly GCA_030269945.2). Lineage (NCBI taxonomy): Eukaryota > Metazoa > Arthropoda > Insecta > Lepidoptera > Bombycidae > Trilocha > Trilocha varians. Next base: position 4,550,785 of record AP028264.1, on the reverse strand, counting down.
TTTATACTTGTCAGGTATACCCTAGCGTGAATGTCAATTGTTTATATACAGGGTGTATAAAGAGCACTCCCGAAAATGAAGGCTGGTGTTAGTATAAGTAACACCCGGGATGTTAAGTTTTTGAAAAAAAAAAATGTCTGAATGGAGCGATTGTCGGTTATGATTAGCTTATCATCGCAGGTATCACTAGTACTACCACCAGTCTTCGTTTTCGGGAGAGCTCTTCATACACCCTGTCCGGTATGGTCAGCATAAGAAAACTGACCATTTTTTTATTGCAAGTTAGATAAACGAACTTACGGCCCACCCGATGGTAAGCGGTCATGAACCTCTGCAATGCCAGGGCAATGAGGGGCCGTTATCTATCACCTATCCATATAGGACTATTCTTAAATCACAATAAACGATAAAGTCAATCTCAAATTCTCACACAAAATGTAATGTATGTTGTTAATGACATTGTCGACAATGGACCTTCCTCCTCATTGTTCAAGTGAACTTATTAGTTGAAACAATATCGCACAAATAAACACAAGGTACTGACACGGTCATTTTCAAACAACGGTCCTCGCTTCATTCTGATTACAAAACAATGATTGCGTTTGAGTTTTCCGTTGTATAATCCGATCCGGTTACAACGCTGTTTCGTTTCTAATTGAAATTATATTGACATGAGACGAACCGACTACTTACTACATAGTTGATCATTTCAGAAATTCGTTTCTGCCACGTACTATTTGATATTAAAATGAGCTCCCCTTCTTCGGTATTTCCGAGCGCTGCCTTCAAGCAAGGCTTAAAAATGTTTTGTAGAGTAGGCAGATTCAGATTCTGTGTAACCACTTCCCGTCAACTGGACTGTACAGCGAACTTAACAGTGTAGCGGAAAATACATTTCCGTATTTACATCGAATAACAAGGATGACCTTCCCTGTATACGTGTAATAATGATAAAATAGTCCTGGAACTAAGTAAAAATTTCGAAATGTTGTTTACTGCTGAACGAAATTAATTTGATTCATCAATTACAGTTGTACTTTAGTTCTGCGCGATTTTATATGGACTATCGTAATGTTTGTGTGAATTACCAATGTATTTCTCAGCTTCTTCGATTAATATTTATTATAGAGCTTCCACGACATATTTTGCTAATATATAAGTAAACAAACAACAGTCCAAAGAGCTCTTAACCTTAAGCGGTAGGTCTTGCAGTGTCTCTGATATATGTGATCAGTGGTGATCACTAGACAAGTGGATAGGCCAAGCTTATAACAGTAACATATAGTTAAAACTATGCACCCCTACTATGTATACCTACAAACATATTTCACTTATCTCCGAAAATACCTCACCGTATTTACCAGTATTATTTCAACGATATTAACAACAATCTTCTTAATAAAGTACGGGTCGAGAATGCAGTGCCACAACTCACTGTATCAAAAGCGTGTGGTCCAAAATGACCTTCCCAGAAGACAAGGATACGATCTGTCAGACTTGCTTGGACATGGTGAAGCAGGCCAGAGACCAGCTACAGAGCAATGAAACTCAGGTAAGATGAAAATCTTTAACATAGGATTGTAATAAATGGAAGACAATTTACCAGTGCAAACACACAAATGGGTGTAATGACTGCCACTGCCAGCTGGGACTGAAAACCAGCGCTGGATATTGGCATTTGTCCTGCTGGTATGTGTCAATGTTCAGCATTATGGTGAGTCACAGCTGATTTGTGGTGGAAGGAGAGATTACTCGCAATTGTCTCTTATTTTTTGTGTATTATTTTAAATGTTTTTTGTATCTTTCACAAATGAATGTCTATGTCTAATGACGAAATTGGGGCGAAATCGATGAAAGTGGCCATTTTCTTTGAGCAGACGAAATAAGAAGTTCTTAAAGCTAAGCGCTAGGTAACAAGGGAACTGTTTCTAGTCATTGTAAAAGTTTACATACAACAGTAACCTTTAATCATTAGCAACTCGTCTCACTAAAATTGCATAATACAAATTACGATGTCAGCCAGAACGATATTAATTTTCAATTTCCGAATTAATTTGACCATATTCTTAGTTAAAACAACGTGGTCCCTAAATCCGCGTTAAGTTAATAACCCATCTTAACTCAGTCACTTATCAGTTAAAACAAACTAACGAACTTCTGAGCTCAAAGTCGTTGTAAGTCAATGACTGATAAACTTAATCATCTCACGTATTATGAACAGAATAATGAACATCTCGAACACTAGAATGAATGCTGCTAGATAAAATTTAAGATATTCATTAAAAAATATATTATTACAAAGTGTTAAAAAAACTTATCAAATTGATGAAAAAATGAGAAGCATTCAGCTTATATAATTTCGGAAATGATAACCAGTATATAGCGATACAAAATGTGGCATATATTATATTTCACTGATATAATTTTGTACAAAAACTAGGGGTGTAACAATACATCATTTTATCGATACGATACTATTACCGATATTTTTGTATTAATTAATTTTAAAGACCCAACCAGCTGGTTATTTGGTTACTAAAGTTATAGAAAACTAAAAGCTAATTGTAGTAAATAATCGACCCAATTCTGAAAGCAATGACTTAATAGAAAATCCTTAAATTTCGTAATGTATAACTTTACTAAGCATAAAACTAATTTCACAAAAAAAATTCTAACGATTGTAATTTCGATATCTTGTATCTGTGAAAATTACTAACACGTTTTCATCGACCTTTTTTAGATGACTCGATTTCTGTACTGTTCATATTATAGTATTATTTCCTACATAAAATCTAACCTATACCTGACAAGTTTAAAAATTAACATTTTCAGGAAGAACTAAAAGAAGTTTTCGAGGGTTCGTGCAAGTTGATTCCGATCAAAATCGTAGCTAAAGGATGTATGAAGTTAGCTGATGATTTCGTTCCTGAACTTGTTGAAACGCTCGCCTCTCAGATGAACCCCCAGTCCGTATGCTCTGTGGCCGGACTCTGTAACAACGCTAAGATAGATCGCCTGCTTGAAGACTATGTAAGTATAATATACTACTAATATAATAATATTCATATTGTGAATATTTCTAATATATAAAATTGTCGTGTCACGGTGTTCGAACTTGAACTCCTCCGAAACGGCTCGACCGATTTTGATGAAATTTTTTGTGCTTATCCGGTACCTATGAGAATCGGCCAACATCTATTTTTCATCCCCTAAATGTTAGGGGTAGTCCACCCCTAAATTTTTTTTTTCGGCGCAGACGAAGTTGCGCGAGTCAGCTAGTATGTTAATAATTATTAAATTTAGTGTATTTATAACCACTCAACTGAGATCGGCAACCGGTTTGTTTACTTTTGCCATTTCTGTGGCAGGAGCCAAAATTGAGCACAGTTCTAAAATTTGTTTTGTTTACATTTTTTAATCGTCTCATATTTTACGGAGATACTACATTTTTGCTGAAAATGAAATACAGCGAATTTTAATAATAAACATTTACAAAAATATAAGGTTTAATTCAAAATCGAATTTAATATTTATTGGAAAAAATGATTTTAAAAAGAGGCTCAAACAGGGTACGGATTCCGAACGAAGTCCCCAGTTTCGCCATCTAGCGAAAAGTGACGTTCCCAGTTGAGTGGTTAAAATCTTATATTAATTTGCACTGGATGTGACTATGTACCTACGTATATAACTATGCTATTTCGGATTTCTTAAAAGTTGAATAGAACTCCAAAGGTAGCTAAAGGTACAAAAAAAGATAGGTCCATGGTGTAAGGGCTCGTTTTACTTGTGTTGTCTAGTACACGTAAAAGTTTAAGTAAGTACACTGTTAATTGATATGCAGAACTTAAAAAATTGCATTTAAAAAACTGTTTTATGTACTCTGTAATTATTTTTGGTTGTGTCGATTTCGATTTTTCATGCAAAAGATTGTGCCATAATTATTTGTATAGTAATGGCTACTGTTTATGTGTAATTAAAAACAATACTAAAATGGATACTATGAAAATATGCATTATGTATTTATTAATGTAATTGTGACTCAAACACTACGCAGTACGATAGTGTCTTAATTGGTTATGCGATTTGTGACCCAATTAGTTCCGCAATTATTAAAATTTATATTGGTAACATATTTAAAGAATCGTAGAATAAATAAAATTTTGTTATCTCGTTAAATATCAATAACATTTTTATTACAAAAATGACAACGACCGACTTCCATTGAAGTCTTGTCCGGTAAAAAATCTCATCTTTAAACACAGATCCAAAAGTACGTGTAATGGGACCCCATGACGACATCTTTCATCTGACACCAGAATAATTCAAATCGATCCACCCAAATTACAGTTATAAAGGAACAAACATAAAAAATAAAGAATTGAGTATATCCTCTTCCGCTCTTCCATAAATTTTATCTTGACATACTTATAGAATTATCGAGAACAATCATATTTTTTCCGCCCTATTTTTTTTTTACTAATAATATTATATTTATGTGTTGTTTTCAATGTTGCAACATATTCCAATAATTTTACCAGATGCCACTAATAATGTGTCATCGACTACTGAATTCATTATAACAGCATATTATTGTGGTCAAGTAAAATAATATGTTATGTGAGTAATGCTTCCGACGGGTTATCGAAGCTTGATAACTATTATTTATGTCGCTCAATGTTAATTATAACGGATGATGTTAAAATATGACTGCATTGACCTATCGTTCGATACTTCTAGAATTCTAGATCTTTGGATGTTTATGTTACTTGGTTTTGTTACGTTTTTTTTTGTAAAAAAACGAAATAGCGCAAGGGCCTATTGAAGTCTAGATCAAAGGCCACTTAAATATATTTCATAAATTACAAATTACTAATTGAAAATTTACTCTCGTAATTGAATTAGGATACAAAAACTCCCACAAAACAGAGTCACAGAATTGAGTCAAACTGAAATATAACAAAAATATCCGTCAAACAAAAATTAACGATTCCACGGCTCATCTATTTCTAATGATCATAGATCTTAGTATTGCCACAAAGATTTAAAATTAATCTTGTCGTCAAATGACTATTGATATTTCTTACGAGAAAAACCGTCATGACTTTAGGATCCTTCCAAAAGTTTCACGTACCTTTTAGGTTATTTCTACATTTATTGACCTAATTGTAATACTTTTTCTACAGAACGCACAAAGGGAACTCCGTGCTGGCTGCTACAACTGTCAGAACACTGTCGGAGTAGTCAGAAGGAAGTTTGAACAAACATCCTACGAAGACTTCTTGTTTGGACTCCTGCAGGTAAGATTAGATATGATTGAGTAATTTGTCAATGTTGCTTATAAAATGGAATTCTTAATGTATCATAACTTTAGTATGGTTCACCTTTGGTAGTGCAAAAAATGCATTAAAGTTAGAAATTAAAAAAAGAAGCAAATACTCGCGAATTCCTCGCGAAAAGTCATTAAGATTAATAGGTACTACAAAATAAGTACCTATATTTGACCTATACTGGATTTACTTGGGAAGTAGGAGGTACTTGCCTCCCTCCCACCAAATAACTGGAACCCCCCCGCAAATTTGACAACGGAAGGTTGTAGACCCATCGAGTTTGGGCTCATTTGAAAGGGCAAGAAGAGACCTTTATTTTGGCTCTGTCAAATTCATTCTATATCTACACCACATCCTCCTAACTTTTGTCAAAACATTCGCATGATTTTTTGCGAATGCGAATATTCGGTACATCCCTAATCCCTAGTACCCTGCTAGAGCGTAATCTCTAACGATTATAGGATTCAAGAAAAATAACTTGAAAACATTGATTTATACAAAAATATCTTCTTTCTAACTGCCTCTTTTACTATTTAAAAAATAATTTACACCAAAAAAAAATAATTGAAATAATTACTTCACAGCTGTGCCGAAACATGGACTCGTTCTCGGACAGCTGTTCGATGCTGGTGTTCAAGTATTACGAGAACATTCTGGAAGCCGTCAAGAAGGATCTCCGCCCGGACAGCGTGTGTCACGTCAGCGGACAGTGCTCCTACAAGTTCCACTCGCACGATGACTACGTGTTCCCCGAACAGAGCGTACAGTACTCTTCTACTGAGTGAGCTATGACAGATTCTTCTATGTTTATTTGAAATTATCCTTGTTACATTTCTCTTTTTCAAAATTAGATTAAAACTTTCGATCAAATACACTCTAGATTACAGATTAAGACGTAAAACTAGCATCAAACACTACCAAAAATTTGGTAGGCTTTTGATAGGGGACGGAGCGACGGGAAAGCATGCCGATGGCGTAACGCGTCGCGCCGTCCCTCCAAATCCCGTGCTGGGTTCTGACCTCAGCCGGGGGCCGGGGTTCGGACGCTGAGTGTGAGCGGTTGGAGGTTTTAGTGCGGTTCAACTCCCACATCCAGTGATTTCCTCCAACTGAAAAAAAAAAAAAAAAAAGCTTTTGATATCAATAAATAAAAATATTACTTTCAAAGGGGTGGTCGACGCTTGAGTCAGTATATTTTGGTTTTCAATGCAGGTGGTATCAGTGACAAAATATTTTATAGTCTCAAATGATTGATTGATTGAGAAGTAGTTATGAATTCTTGATTTTGTTAACATTAAAATTTTAAGTTTAAAAACATGGTTCTACAAACGTGTTTTCCTCCACAGCGATGTTCCGTGTGAATTCTGCGAGCAATTAGTGAAACATCTTCGGGACATTCTCGTCGCTAATACTACTGAACTTGAGTTCTACAAAGTGCTTCAAGGTGGGTTGATACTTCGTGTTCGGACAAAACCGAAACCTTCAGTCTTATTCACTGTCGGTCGAAACTAAAAAACTGGATTTTGAGTGACATAGTTTATGCCTACTCTTAGAAATACAATCAAACCATACAATAGTATTTTTTATAAAGATTTTTATATTAGAAAATGCTTGAAATAGGACCTTAATGAGCATTTTTTGACAATTCAATTCTTTTGATCCTTTGTCTTTTCTGACACTCTATATCTTAGAAGCTATTTTTTTTCCCATAGGTCTCTGCAAGCAAACAGGCAAGTTCAAAGACGAGTGTCTCCACCTAGCGGAACAGTACTACCCTCTCATATACAACGTGCTAACGACCGGTCTGCAGCCCGCCGAGTTGTGCAAGATCATCGGGATATGTGGGAACACTACAGCGGGACCACTCTCACCGCTCATTGCCAAGGAGTTGGTCGTTAAAGTACAACCTAAGCTGATTGGTGCTGAGGAAGCTAAGGTATGTTTCAAATGTTTTAGAAACAAGGAGGTATGTTAAAAAATTTAAAAAAAACACACAGACGAATTACCTGGATTGAGTTTTTGGAATTCTGTCATAAAAAGACAATACACAAATAATCTGACATAACATTGCTCTCACCACTTTAACTTGAAAATTCAGCTATTTTTTAATTTTTGAACCAGAAAGTACAATCAATTATTTACTCCGGCAAGTTAGTTAGACATGAAATAGTATTGATGATTTTTTTTTTTTAATAATAAACGAATGCAATTTTGTTAGTATATCACCACACTAGTGTGTTTTGCCACAATGTCTTTCTGACGTGAAAAGTTTTTGATCAATTAAATTGATAATAAATGAAACATATAATTCAGTGTGGCGACCAATAATAACGCGCGAGATCTTGAATCGCGGTTACGACATTTGCAGAAATCTTCGCATATATGCGACATCTGAAATCTACTACAGTGGGCTTCGGCCTGACAATACACTACCTCGCCCGGTTGGAGATCTTTGGCCATAAGTCCACTGTAGATACCCACATTCAGCAATGTCTCAAAGCAACCATTTGTAATTTTGCTATCAAATCTATTTCACAGATCGCTCGCCTACCACTAACAAAAGAATCTAAACAGACCAACGTTCGTGTGATAGCCAACACTGAGACAGCTCCACTGCCCATAGAACGTATGTTCGTGTCGATGCCAGTCAAAAATAAAGCTGCCTGCTCGTTCTGTCAGTACTTCCTGCATTATCTGCAAGTTGAACTCAGCGATACTAAGACTGAAGTAAGTTTCATCTAAACTTCATTTATAAACAAAGATATAATATTAATTTGAGTATACAGGGTGGTTTTTGATGCCACCTCCAGTGCAAGTATTCTTTGTAATGGGAATTTATTGGAACGAAGTTCCTTATCGCGCGTTATCGAAAGGGGGCTAGACGGAAAAAAATCTTACGAAAAGTTGTCACGACACTTTTTTGTTTTAGATGATTATCGCTAGATGGCGCTGTGATCAAAATCTTTTGAAACACGTTCCTTATCGCGCGTTACGTTAGGAAAAAAGTATAAGATATCGTTTAATCGAAAGGAATTTCGTTCTATTCGGGTGTCCCATGTCATCTCTCATTTTTTATTTTTGAAATTGTCATTACATAACAGGTTAACGAAACATGGTAAAATTATAAAAATCACACCCTGCAATCAATATAAAATGGCATCAATCGATATGACCGACTTTAAGGATCAAATCTCTCCAAGAAACATATGAATGCAAGGAAAACAAGGGATTTCATACTTTAATAATTTCATAAGATGTAATAACCTCAACAATAAATGATTTCTTCTTTTAAAAATAACTCAAAAATTATTGTTCGATTCTTGATTCAATTTTAATGCAACGATACAATATGTATGAGTACTATGTATTATTCTTCTACAGATCAAATCCGGTATCTATAAAAGCATAAAAATCATGTTTCTCCTAAAAACTAATATTTTTTAAATAAATTTGCCGTTTTTTTTCTCAAAATCACTGGAGTCGATTCTTGGGTAGGAAAGAATTTTATTTTATTTTTATTTTGTAAGTCACACCAACAATTTACATACAATTAATCCTATTAGAGAAAAATACATTTAAGTTAAATCTATGATGTGTATATAAATCAATTAAAGGTATGCACAGCATTTACTAGAAGTACATAATTTTATACTAAATCTAAAACTTAACTATATATACTGTGAGTAAATTATACGAATTACGTAGTCTCATTAAATGTTCGTAATATAGTATATTTAAAAGAACAAAAACTGAAGCTAAAAATGTTAAAATTATTGTCCAAATCATTGAATAATTAGTAATTAAAAATAATTAATTTTTCAAAAAACAATACAATTTACAGATTAAAATCCAAACCGTGACTTCAGCGTTTTTTGATATTTACATAGTTCACTTTGTATATTATTAAATGATATTTATCTTGTATAATATTATATTGTATTTGTATGTATCAGGATCAAATAACCCGCGCAGTGGACACGGCGTGCGACAAACTTCCCAAGTCTGTAGACGACGAGTGTAAGCAGTTCGTGACGCAGTACGGACCCGCCGTCATCGCACTCTTGGTACAGGAGATAGACCCCGCCAGTGTGAGTTTATTACTTATTTATTGAAATATACGGTAAGAGAACAGATTTTATGAAAAACAATACAAGTTTAGCATGTTCAAAAAAGGAGATTTTAATGAGCCACGCACAAAGTGAGGAAAATTTGTTTCACGTAGCATAAGCCACACATTCATCATCTATTTACCAAGTCCCATTCGAATCAACCCGGGCCGTTCCAGAGATTAAACTTAATTTAAGAAACTTCTTATTGGGGGTTCAGTTCAGTAACATACACAACTAACTCTTTGGTTCACAATAACAGTTTATTCATCTTCCAAAATCAGTACAATCATACTCCAAAACTCAGTCACAATTACTCCCAGCTCTATTCACTTTGAAAGCACGCACACTACTGTCCTTAAACGACAGTTTACACGCCTTTCATACTTTCTTGAAAAATAAATCTGATAACGCCACTAGTATTTCCGTTTCCATAAAAATGTAAATTGTAATAAAATTAAAAGAATTTAACAACACTCTTATAAAATGATTCATCACAACCGGAAGTCTTTCCTTTAAGTCGATGTAATACCCGCTTTTGCAAACAATTAAATGGAATTAGAAACAAGTCACCTAACATTCTGTACCTCTTATTTCAGACTACTTATATCAAAATCTTTTTTCTTAACTACTAAGTCCACCCAAATAATTATAAATAACATAAAACCACTAATTAATTTTAAACTAATCATAAAAAAATCTGATTGCAGGTATGTCCCGGGCTCGGCATTTGTCCTAAAACAGAAGAAGTACGTAAAGTAGATATAAACGCTGAGAAGTCGAACTGTCCTCTTTGTTTGTTTGCTGTTGAACAACTGGAGACTATGCTCAAGAACAATCGTAGCGAGGTATGTACATTAATTAAGTCATGTTTTTTTTTATTATTTTAAATAGATACACGAGCCTACGACCCACCTGATGGTAAGCGGTTACCGTCGCTCATGGACCTCTGCAATGCCAGGGCAAAGAGGGGCCGTTATCTATCACCTACCCATACAGTGGGTTCATGTGTTTTAATTGTAAAAAAAACATTTTGTTATTAATTTACTCATATTATAAATGCCAAAACAATGTTATTGAATCTACTTCTATGAACATCTTAGTTTCGTTATCTTATTCTAAATGATTTCCAGATTAAAAAAAATAATTTCCAGAATGTATTTTTATGACCATGTTTAAATGACCAGTCTACTATGATAACATAAATATTATTTTCCTCAATTACTAACATTAATATACCATCTTACAGGAGAATATTCGCAAAGCACTCGACGGTCTTTGCACTCATCTATCACAGAAACTGCAAACGCAATGCATCGACTTCGTGGACACATACTCGAGCCAACTCGTCGAGATGTTGGTCGCCAACATGAACGCCAAAGAGATTTGCGTGTTCCTCAAACTTTGCGAAGATAAAACGCACGATCCTTTGAAGATAACTCACGCTTCAAGTGATAAGTACCACGACCATCCCAGACTTAGAGGTGATAGGAACAACCACAGGAGGAAATCGCTGCTCCCCAAACACATGTTGGTGGAAAAGTTTGGTGATATTGGTGAGTGTGTTTTGCAATTGTATATCATTGTTTAGTTAGTGTAGTAGAGTATTGTACGAGTATTAGTTGTCATCATGTTTTGTGGCCTTCGTGATAGCAGCATATTATGAGCAGAATATTAAATAATATAATAATAGATTTCATAGTGTTTTCCTAGCGTTCTTCGGTCAACCTTCCAATCCATTCTCATATACTCTTTATTGGCAATTATTAAAATATATCTACCATCTTGCGGAAAATGTAAACAAATTACGTATTTTATTGCAGTTGGGCCTGCCTGCACGCAAAACATTGTCATGACAGATTTATGTTTGAAAATGTGATAAAATGTGTGTTCCTTATACAAATTGTTTCGCTCCATAATAGCCTACTGAAAGAACAAACTAAAAAACAAAAAAAATATTTTTATTCAAAATCATTTGAATTTTCAGAAACCAACGAAATTCCCGACGACACCGTCAACGGTCGCCATGTCTCTCCGAAATCACAGAACACTATTTGTGTTGTCTGCGAGTTTGTTTTGAAGGAAATAGACGATCAAATCAAAGATAAACACAATGATGTAAGTTTGAAACAAAATACACTTTTTACTTTTAGTTCTGCATTTATTAACTGTTGATAATAATAATAAAATGTAGCATCTTATTTTAGGTATGTTTAGCATCTTTTATTGATTCTCATTTGCAAATCAATTATTACGATATATGTATTTAGTGGCGACTCATGTATAGAGAAGTGTGTGAAGATTTATATTCATTTTTACTGCCATTTAGGCAGGCACGCCAACTTGATCGTAATCGTCAGTTGACACTGAAACATTGAATGTTAGTGAAATTCATCATCAAACGAAGTTTAACGAAGGTCCTTAAATGTAAGTCGTATGTTGCTACCCTTCAGTGTCCCTTGACATTGCAGAGCGACGGTAACTTACGATCAGGTGATTTGTTAGCGCATTTGCCTACAAAATACAAACTTAAAAATAACATCATTTAACAGGACGAAATCAAGAAAGTAGTACACGGCGTCTGCAAGCACATGCCGAAATCTGTTCGTTCTGAGTGCGATCAGTTCGTAGAGAAGTACGCAGACCTCGTTATCAGCTTGTTGGCGCAGGAACTGGACCCGAGCGAGGTTTGTGAGGAACTTAAACTGTGCAAACCGGAAATGAACAAAATGGACAAAGTTAAAAGTAAGTCAAGAATCACGAAGTTAATAATTAGTTCATTTTATTTGTTAGAAAGGTAGACTGTCCAAACTGATATTAGTTTTGACAATGTTTACGAATGAGTGTCGATTCTGCAATTGTAAAAATCCCTGCTGGCAGAATTTAAAAGGGGTTATTATCTTTTTGGGTCCCCGTTTAAACCAACCGTACTTTTCTTAATGCGGATTGGGGACTTCACATACCTTCAAAGGATTTTTAGAAACCTTTTCCGATATGCAGGTTTTTTTTTTTTTTTTTAAAGATTTTCCTCACGATTGTCCTATGCCTACTCCCTCTTCGGAGGAGACCTGAGTTCAGCAGTGGGCAGTAATGGTTTGTTACAGTACTGTACAGTACTTTTCTAATTTTTAGAGACAATATCAATAAATGTACTTAAAAAAACTGCGAATCTAAATGCGAAATTTGATCACTAGAATTTTTTAAATCCGTTTCGTAATAGAATTGCATGTCCCTCAAAATGGATGACTCCAAATTAGACAACTAGAAATATTTCTCTTTTTCTTTCTTAATACCAATTTTAATATAATAACTATCATACACACACTTTTTTGCTCGTTTTTGTTCATTGTTCTGTCTTTTTTTGATATTTAGGAAAATTTGTCTTAAATGTTAACTAAGAGATTTTTTTTTTAACACAGAACTCCTGCGACACAGGCATGTCCTAATACAGGGGTCTTTACTCCATATTGTATGACCAAAAATTATATTTATAAATATTTAATTTTAATAAAGGTAACATCCTGGACTGCGCTGTATGTGAAACAGTTGTGATGGCCGTCAAGAAAGTACTGAGCAATGAAAAGGTCGATCGCAACATTGTTCACGTCGTAGAGAAATCATGCAATCTGCTACCGGCTAAATATAATTCTCGGGTAAGTAAATATGTTTATTTTATACAGGGTGGATCTGTAACTTTGGACAATCTGACGTGGGGTGAATGACCGGTCGAAATACAACATAGCACCATTTTTGTACAAAATCGACACTTTTCTAGTCGTAAAAGTATTTCTCTAGTGAAAAAAGTAAAAATATTTTATGATTAAATTCCAGGATATTTCATTAAACTTTTTTGTTTGGCTTCCCCAAATTATTTATCGTTTCAATATTTTTGTTTGCTATATCAGCGGTGATCCTAATTAAAATCTTGATAAACCTAGAAAGTAGGTCTTGCGCGACGGGAAACAGTACCTCAAAACCCGGTGCTGGGTTCTGGCCTCTCTCTGGATCCGGTGATTTCCTCCAAATGGAAAAAAAAAGAAATTAGATCTTAAGTTACTCTTTTAAAAAAAACTGAAATTTGCAATTATATACTCAGACTTAATTAAAATATTCTAACTTAATAATCTATTTCAGTGTCACACAATGTTGGAGATTTACGGCGAGAGTGTCATTCATTTGATCGAACAATTCGGAGTTAAAGGAGTTTGTCAGAAGATAGGTCTGTGTGGTCCCACCGAGGCCGCCTATGTTCGCATGTACCGCGAGAAACGGAACTAACACGTAAGTATTTATTATACAGGGTGGTTCTGTAACTTTGTGCCAGCTGAAGTGAGATGAAATACAACTTGAACCACCTGTATTTGTAATATGTAATTTTGTTTTTGACGTGACAACGCCTTATAAATTGGTTTGCCGGGTGACACTTCACTTCACTGCGTTACGCTCCGCTCACGTTATGTCTGTCTCTCTCGCTCTTAAGCGGGCTAACCATGCCCGAGTCGTTGTCACGTAAAACTTTCGCCCGTATACCGACTTTACAGGAAACCAATTTTTTCAATATGGTAATGTGTATGCGCGGCTACATTGCGGGTTACCGATACAAACACCCTGTATACAGGGTGTATGAAGACCACTCCCGAAATTTAGTACTAGTGATACATGGGATGTTGAGATTTTGCAAAAAAAATTGTCTGAATGGATCGATTTCCTGGCTTATCATTACAGGTATCACTAATACTACCACCAGTCTTCGTTTTCGGGAGTACTCTGTTCACACCCTGTATAACAAGTCACAAATTCACCCAGTTTAAAGTACGGTTATGGTCATCTAATATTACTAGAAACACTATACCGAACAAATGGTGCTTTAAAGTTAACAATTAAGTGTTAAATGACTTGATGACAGCTAACTCAAAAACTGGCTTAAAACAAATTTAATCTGTGCCGCCGGTCGACGCCCAGATAATGGTTGGAGGCGTCCAGATTGAGGTCGGGGTGCAGCTGAAGTACCTCGGCCTCGTGTTGGATAGCCGTTGGACCTTCCAGGCACATTTCGCGAACCTGGTCCCCCGATTGATGAGGACGGCCGGCCAACTCGGTCGGTTGCTCCCGAATGTCGGGGGGCCCAGCCACGCCGTGCGCCGCCTCTATGCGGGGGTGGTGCGATCGATGGCCCTATACGGTGCGCCCGTCTGGGCCGACGCACGGGTGCGATTAACCATCGCCCGATTCCTGCGTCGGCCACAGCGCATCGTTGCTATTAGGGCCATCCGCGGTTACCGCACCGTCGCCTTTGAGGCGGCGTGCGTGCTGGCGGGGACGCCGCCCTGGGAGCTGGAGGCGGAGGCGCTAGCTGGCGATTATCGCTGGCGATGCGACCTCCGCGCCCGGGGCGTGATACGTCCCCTGCGGGAAGCGGTTCGCGACAGGAAGGTCCAATCTCGGCGGTCCGTAGTAGAAGCGTGGAAACGACGTCTCGCTAACCCCACATGGGGTCTACGGACCGTCGAGGCGATCCGCCCGATCCTAGATGATTGGGTGGGTCGTGGCAGAGGACGCCTCACCTTCTGGATGGTGCAGATGCTGACCGGGCACGGGTGCTTCGGTCGGTATCTGCACCGGATCAAGGCCGAGCCGACGGCGAGGTGCCACCATTGCGTGGGATGTGACCAGGACACGGCGGAGCATACGCTCGCGCGCTGCCCCGCATGGGAGAGGCAGCGTTGTGTCCTGGTCCAACAAATAGGTCCGGACTTGTCGCTCCCGAGCGTCGCGGCGTCGATGCTCGAGAGCGACGAGTCTTGGAAGGCGATGCTCGACTTCTGCGAGTCCACCATCTCGCAGAAGCAGGTGGCGGGGGCTGAGAGAGAGAGGCTGTACGCCGCTCTCAATTTGCCAACCCGCCGCCGTCGAGCAGGGGGCCGGAACCGGGATCTCGCCCGGATTCTGGCCCCCTAAGAGTTTCGGGTCCCCAACGCATGCGAGTGCGAGCGGGGACCCAAGAAGGTGCCGTGTCTCGCTCAACACGCCCTTAGCGCTAGAGCATCCGGGGGATGGTAGACCGCGCTCCCCGACCCACGCTGGTTCTGACCCAGCGGGGTATTCCGCGGGAGGGTGACACGCGGTCCCATCTTGGTGGGCTTCGGAGAGCCCGCCGACCGAGAGAGCCGGTGGCCGTATTCGCCGGCGGCTACCGGTTCGGCGTCCGGGGACGGAGCGATGGGAAAGCATGCCGATGGCGTAACGCGTCGCCCCGTCCCTCCAAACCCCGTGCTGGGTTCTGGCCTCAGCCGGGGTTCGGACGCTGAGTGTGAGCGGTTGGAGGTTTTAGTGCGGTTCAACTCCCACATACCCCGCCCGCGGGGCGGGCGGGGATCCGGTGATTTCCTCCAACTAAAAAAAAAAAAAAAAAAAAAAAACAAATTTAATAATTGTTAACGTTATTGTACATCGAAAAAGTAAAACAACTAAAAATCATTAAATAATAATAAATTAAAATATACTCCAAACATTATTGACACAAAATATTAAGAAACTGTTTTTATTTTTCAGGTACAAGTTCCAACGAAATATAAATATAGATAGATAAATACTGTAATCTCTTTTTATTGACTAACTTTCTTTGTTTTTTTACCAAATGTGTTTAATTTTAAGTTGACTTTTCTTCTGTGTATCAATATAAAAAAAAAGTTTTTTCAATCAAAAGCGTACTTATTCGTAAAATATTTTTTATGTAAGCAGAGTTTTTCATGAGTACCATAATAAAATTACTAGAACGCGAATGTTTTTCTATTTTTATTTAACAGTCTCATCATCAAATTATGATTCTAGAACTTATATAAATTTTCAAATAAAAAGACACTTTTAATATTAGGCCACTCTTGTATTAAAATTCTTTAAACTTTTTCATGTTCCTAATACTCACACTATTTACTCTGCTATTTTTTCTTATAAATTCTCTTAAACGATTTAATGATTGATTGATTGACCAATTTTTTTTTCAATAACGACATAAAATGTCTTATAAACAACTGTGGAAAAATCTCTATGATATTATCTTGTAACTTGTGCTAATCCGTAACAATTTCATTGTAAATTTTATGAATAAACGTATAAAAGTCACGATTTTGTTTTATTTTTAACAATTTACCTCTAATAGAACATCTATATAATAGATACTGTCACTTTTACAAAAAATGCAAAAATGAGTTAAATATCTCAAAATGATCCTAAAGCCCCCCTTTACTGATGCGATGACAATATAGTAAACTTAGTAAACAATATGTTCTGGTTTTCTTTTTAACTCATTGTGGCATAACTACAGTTATATTTTTTCGTTAGAGCCACTACGTCACTTCTGAGGGGTTTGGAAGAATTAAATAACGGTATACTTAGTATATTTTGTACACTATAAAGTGATTAATATTTATCCAAAAGTAAAGTTAAAAGTTGATGTTGTAGTATAAGCTTTTCATCTCATCTATATATTATGATGTGTATCATTGTTTTCTGAGGTGTCAAAGTTGAAATGCTTCTCCTGAAAAACTACATTTTTGCATAAGTGACAGTGTCGCACCGGGGGTGCGATATATCTGAGACATATCATGTCCAAGAATTGGTCACATTACGACTTCTAGTTATGCTTGAAGTCAGCGTGTAGGTATACTTTAGTCAAAGTATGCAGAAATGTAAATTGGTTTATGTTTATACAAATTTAATAAATAAATAAATGTGAGTCCTTGGAAATAATAGTAAGTGTGTTGTTATTAAATATGATATGCAGTTCATATTTGCATGTATGTACACGCCACTGCTTACAGTGAAAAGTTATAAACCAAAACCTTTTCTCATTAACTCATCAGTATGCTAAGGAGAAATTTCGATCAGCACAATATCCTACCAAGAAATAACAGTAGGTAATAAAATATCCAATATTTATTTCAAGACACTTTCCTCTGACGGCTGAGGAGTATAACACCGTTTCTTTTCGTCCTGTTCATTTACTTTGGTCGCCAGTTCTGGTTCATTTGGGTTATGTTGTAGTAAATATTCAGCGAGCCACAGGATCGGTTCTGTAGGTCTCTCGTGAGCCAGCGCTGTGAGGCCCGGTAGAAGCGTGGGTGTTATGTATTTCTGCATATAGTCGCCGACTTGCCAGTTTCGGAGTATTGGACCGACGATCACTGTAATGTTATTACTATGTTGGTTTTGTTGTAAAAGTATTTGATATTGGAGTCGTTATTTTTGCTCTTTTCTACCTGTCTTGTTTCAGCGCAATTCTAGATTGCTTAACAAGTAATTGTATAATATAGGTAACTGTTTTATTACCTTATTACTAGACGTTGCAGTAAGTACGTAAAGGTAAGTGTTGTCACCATTGCTTAAAATACTTACAATAAATAGACAGAATCCTGAGATCTCAAATTCTAGTAATTTATGAAAATCACCCTGAAGTATCTACAAGCTACCAAATTTCGTCAACTTCGAAACTCACTATTCGGAAAGAAAAAATGTATTTCCCTGACAGCCTCCGCGAGGTTCTCGCTTCCATGGAGTCCGTTGAAGTAGTCTCCATACTTAGTGCGGCGACCGTAGCAAGCGCGCAAGCTGTCTGGCCAATACGCCTGAGCTTCTACGACTCTTAAAAATTAAAAGAAAACTATTAGCAGACGTTCTTACTTCTAACTTCTGTAAGTTTCTAACAAAATGCCATGGAGTTTTGAATTTATCCAATTTTAGCGAAAGAAGTAGGTACCTAGTAATCTGGAAAACGAGGTCCTACAATCTCGGTCACGAATCTTCAAATTCTAAATGGTCTAGATCTACGAAACACGAAACATTTGGTAATTACTATCCAAAATTGTATTTCTATGAAAAAATACAATCTAACCTCGCCGGCCCCATAAGTGTACGCCACTTCTGAATGCAGTTTCTCGCAGCCAAAACCAAGGCCATGATGGGACCGCAAGACATTTGTGCTACTAAATGAGGAAAGTGTTTTCGCCCGTAGTGACCTTTATAAAGCTCGGCCGCTTGTTCGGGTGTTAATTGAACCACACGTTTCTGAAAATAGAAAGAAGTATTCAATAGACTGTTATCCCTTCAAAGTGAGCAACCTATTTTACATTAGTTGATCCTCTGTCCGCTGTCCTCGTATTAAGTTGAATTGGCGGAACAAAATTTGCCAAAGTAGATACACAAAAAAATCGGGACAAAAGTTAATTTGAAAAAAAAAAATGAAATTAAGAAAAAAATATTTTTATTTCATAATGTTGAAGTATAGGTAGTGGGTTCCGTTTAAAAATACTATAGTAAAGCAACGGATACTAGAAACATCTGCATTGTTAGAAAATTTGATTAAAACCGGCAAGGGGACAAGCCAGGGGAGAGACTTTGGGCCTTTGAAAGGAATTTCAGAAAAATGTTTTCTAATTAGGCATTCAATCGTGAGTGTATCTAAGAAAGTATGTTTTGATGATGTGATTGACTGTAAGAAATAGCTATATATAGAACAAAAAACTGTTAATAAACGGATGGCCGCACAAGTTACCTCTTATCGTAGAATCAGCCACGTAAAGGAATTAAATTACTTTTAAATAGTAATATCTAAATTACAAAAGCACTTTCAAACTATTCTATGTATGACTCACACAGTAATTATAATTACCCTTCGTTGCTATGAAATTAATTATTGAATAGGAAAGAGTCCGTCGCGTACACTGACCCTCGAAACGTCGACTATTTATTAAAGGTTTTTTGTATGGTTTCCATAGATAGCGTAGTGACCGTCGCCGAGGGCGCTCAAAGATCCTTGTATCATTATAATAGGGGTGAACGTATAAAGTTTTATAGCACGAACTCTGGCGTGAAGCAGGTCGAATTTTGACGATATAAAAAAAAAGTTTTATAATATAATATTTAGCGTTTGTGTGTTTATTAAAACACGTCAACGGCTCGGCGTTCTAAACTTGATTTCGCAACAAATCCTTCCATCCATCCATTTTTATAATTGACCAAATATTAGTTCCTACAAGAGAAAGTCTTCTAAAGAGACACGGAATGGAGTTTGTAGGAGTCGCTTCAATTTTTCGAATGACAGGGGTTCATTCGAAAACACTTCGGCGGACATAAAAATGATTATAACCATTCATATTTTAACTAGGTATGTGCTTTATAAGTAAACTGATTGAAGAGAATGCTACGAAACCGAGATGCGCATTTAAATTATTAAACAGCTGGATGAAGACTGCGACCACCCGACGAAAGTGTAACAACAACGAAGAAAGCAAAAACAGAATATAACTATATTACGTGTAATACGTGTTATTTTCGGTGGCATAAGAATAATATTTTGTTTCAAAATTTTTTTTTAATATAAAAACTACAATATGTTTTTACACATGTGCCAGCCCTAACACAACAAGGGTTGTTGCAACGTGCATATGACGTGGAAAACGGAGGAGGGACCCTCCGCACCTAACTGAAGTTGATAGGAAATTTTGCATATCGCAAATTAGGGATAAGCCATGATATGAGCCCTTGATATCGATAAAATTTTATGTAGATCATTATTATTGTCGAGTCGATAAATATTTTCAGTCAATCATCAATTTCAAGTGCCTAATGTAAAAACATTTCACTCACTTTGACAACTTTTTACTTCTTGTTCACTGCACGTATTTTACTACTAGCTACTACTTACGAGTAAGTAAGTAAGTACTTGCTGACACTCGCACCTTCGTCCCGCCCACAATACAAAAAAAAAATGTAATTGAATCTGTACTGAGCTTCGTCGCCAATATACAATTTAGGTAGGTATATCCATACAAACTTTTATCCAATGAATGTTTTTGTAACTTTGCTCTCATGGTTTCATTTTTATAATATTTGAATGCAACGATTTTTATTAATATTTAATCAAAAGTTAAAAAAAGATGTTTCATTAATATTACTTTGAAAAAATGATGATACTTCCATACTTCATAATTATGATAGTTTTTCCATTCAAAGCTCTTTTTTTCGCGTAAAAATTGCCTTCTTCAGATTAACTTGTATACCTTACCTTAACCACTCAACTGGGATCGGCAAAATTGGTTTGTTTACTTTTACCAAGTCTGTGGCAGGAACCAAAATTGAGCACAGTTCAAAAACTTGTTTTGTTTACATTTTTTAACAGTCTCATATATTACGGTGAAAATATATTTTCGCTGAAAATGCAATACAGCGTCATATAATAATAAAGAGTTACAAAAATTTACAGTTTAATTAAAAATCGAAATTAAAATTAATTGTAAAAAAATGTTCTTGAAAAGAGGCTCACACAAGGTAGTGATTCCGAACGAAGTCCCCAGTTTCACCATCTAGCGAAAAGTGACGTTCCCAGTTGAGTGGTTAATTTATAGTACCTCCTAACCTACCTCCAAATCATGTATAAGTTAATGTAAAATGTACAAAAAAATATTAAAATGTTTTTGTCCCCATCCCTATTGACGCGGGATGTACTCTATCACCCTCTATTGATATCGCCGTAGGACACGCGTGTCGCGGACATGCGTATTCAGATTCGACGGAACCCTTTGAGATGTAATCAGCGATTTTAGGGCAGATCGCTCATTACTTTGTGTGCGGGCATGTATCGATTTTTAAATTTAAAGTCTGTGTAATCGAGTGGTTATTCGATGTTGTATTCGATGTTATTTATTGAATTAATCCGAATTGAATTGCGAATTTCATTAGTCAAATTCAGTAACTAGTCTACATATCTCTAAATATTGTAGCTATCATTAATATGGTATATTTAAATATAACTTATTCCAGTAAATTATCACGACATACACAACAAAAACATCTTGTTTAAAAGAGTTTTATTGATAACTGTACTTCTAACTATAACGGTAATGATTAGTCATAGGCAGTTCAACTTCTTCATTACCTAACCTTCACGTACTATAATTTCTATCTAATAAATTCATTCTACTAGTTATAGTTAGAAATTAATTAGATTTAATCAATACCTATTTACTATATAAATACTATTTTCGTATTAATCGACCATAAAAATGTAATTAGGTACATTGTAACATATTGCATGTGTTGGCGACATTTGTGTTTTACGATCGAAGAACTAATACAAGTACAGTAGGCATAATCCATGCGACGGGAAAGAGTGCTAAGGGCGTAACGCGTCGCGCCGTCCCTCAAAACCTCGTGCTGTGTTCTGACCTCAGCCGGGGTTCGGACGCTGAATGTGAGCGGTTGGAGGTTTTAGTGCGGTTCAACTCCCATATACCCCGATCCAGTGATTTCCTCCAACTCAAAAAAAAGGCATAATCCATAAATTAACAAGAATTTATTTATAAATAATCATTGATAGTGAACATGTACATAAAAGCGAATAAAAATATCATAAAAGGAAAAATTGTATCTTAAAATGTGAATCAGATGTAGTTCGATGTGTTTAAGGAATTTGGATTTTTTTCTTATTGCAATAATTTATATTCCACTTCGCGACGCTCGCGTTTAACTCGCTCACCTTCATGTAAACTAGAACAAGCTATTTTTACCTGAGAATAGAGTCGAGAAAGATCGACCTTCACTTTACTACGTTTTTAAAAGAAATAAGGCTAAGCTAGCTTACCTACCTATATTATTTATTTACTAAATCTTATCAAAAACGTAAATAATTGTGTGAAATATCGATTTAAAAGAGTTTCGAAACGCAACCTATCACAGCCGATGAAATTAATTCGATCTGATCGATAGATACCTCTCCATTCTTCAATGTGTATAGGTAGGTGATAGATAACGGCATCATTGCCCTGGCATTGCAGAGCTTCATGAGCGCCAGTAACTGCTTACCATCAAGTGGACCGTAAGCTCGTTTATCTGTCCTATCATAAAAAAAACCTTGTACCTCTAAATCTTAATGTGAAAAAGATTTATATGCAATTTTTTACAACACCACTGGCTAAAAACGGTGAAGGAAAACATCGTGAGGAAACCTGCATATCGGAAAAGGATTCTAAAATCCTTCAAAGATATGTAAAGTCCCAAATCGCATTGGGAAAGCGTGGTGGAATATACCTAACCACTCTTCCGAGGAGACCTGAGCCCAACAGTGCGCAGTAATGGGTTAGAACAGAATAAAAATGATGAATATTGTCTGTATTGCATTTTAAAGCATTACAACTAAACTTACAGCAAGCACAGTAAATCCATTGTTCTTAATGTGAGTTAAAATAGCCTCCGAATCCTGGAATGCTTCGGGTTTGATCAGCGCAAGGGTACGTTCGGAATACGCGTGACTTGGTGATTGAGAATCCGATGAAGCTATAGACATTTCTACAAAATTTAATAAGAAATTAGCACTAAATCTAAATAAATTTGTTACAATAACCACAAATAATCTATTGTTATGACGTATGACGTACGCTCTTGGATATTTGAAAAGTCAAGTTGAAATGTATCGATTTCCTAAAATTTTTCCATGCAGTTTATATGTTGCAACTAATGAGTTTTTGGTGGCGTTTGAAAGATATACCATCTCATATATTAAATGATCTGTAATAAATATCATCATGATAAGTTATAGACGTTATAGTCTTAATAGAATCAGGATAATTGCAATTGTTGATAATTATATTATTTTTATTGAAATGATGTAATTATATTCATCTTAACAATAACAATTACACAGAACTATACTTATTTTCTGTTCATTCGATTTTCGGTATTTACAAAAGCTATGGGTAAGTACACAAAATAATAGAAAAGGTAGTATTTATCACCTAATTACGTCATAACTTTTAGGTTGTTTAGGTAATGTAAAATTTGAGTAGGTAGCTTTTTACCTGAAAACATAAAACTGTATGTTTTATAGCAAATTTTATTATAAGATCAATGATTAATTGACAACAGCAATAACGAACATTTAATCTAATACTATATTCTCAATTTACAAAAGAAAATCCACGACGTTAAAATACAAATCGCCATCGTACGTTTCCAATGAAAATCAATTGCGTTGTCAATAATCATTGAGCAGACTTTAAGTGGAAAAACTGGCACGCATTTTCGTAGCGCGCGCCACCCTCGGTCTCTCGGAGGTCGGACAGGGCGAGGGGGGTGTCGGGGTGCGACGCGGGTGTCGCGGGGAGGCGAGGAGGGCGGCAGGGAGCGCGCTGGGCCCAGTGCCCCCCGGACGCAGTGGCGGCGCGACGCCTCCCTGACGCCTGCACCCGAACATGCGGCGTTGACCCTGTCTCCCGCCACCCGACAACTACCGCCGTATACATGGACAACTCTTGCCTCCTTGACCTCCTCATCAGGTGCTTCGCTATGACCGAGCCCGAGGACCTCAACTTCACAGCGTTCACCGACCTCTGTAGGCTGTGCTCGTTGAAGAGCGGTCCGAGACTCCACATATTCGACAAGGAGTCCGAACAAAGACAGATACTGTTCAAGCTCAGGACCTGCTTGCCGACTATGGTGAGTTACACGTTTATTTTATGCCATCCTTCTTAAGTATTCATTCGTATATATCTTTGAGTATATAATAATCTATTGTACTGTAAAATAAAGTGAGTGAAAAGATGTAAACATGGTGCTTTGTGGTGAAGAAAAGCTCCACTCGTTACGTCTGCGTAGTGGAGTCGTAGCTACGTAGACGCGTGCGCCCTACGCACCGGCTCGAGCTACGAACGTAAATTATGGTGGTTCACGATACCTGTTGGATTTCACACACCCAGATAATAAGATTTAAGAAATGTGCATGTATGCTTTTAGGCAAAATTTTATCTATACACTAAATTGTAAAGACAATTTTATATTAATACAGTTTAATTAACTTTATTTAACAAAACAAAATACTTTAAAATAGGTAAATTTTATTGCTGTTAAACAAAATGTAATATCCTAAAATAACATGTAAAAATTACAAGAATATCTCACAAAAGGGCATATCTTCCTGTTTATTAGTAGTAGTCAAATTATAAAAATTAAGTACGAGGTACACTTAATTCCTCTATTTCTATGTTAAATTAAGTGTTTAAAAATATAAAAAATAGAATAAATTACTACTAATCTAACTACTAACTTACAATTTATACATTCACATTACCGCTATAAATATCACGATATAATAAAGAGTTCTATGGATAATCTGCGGCACGCGATGTTTCCATATAAATGTTTTAAGACAATAAAGCTTATGTGTATTACAATAAAGATGATATTCCATTGCACACAAACACAAAGGATTGAATGTTTTATCAAAGACGAATCACGGACAAAGCGTAACCATTAGCTTTGAACACTGATTAATTATAATTCTGCTTCAGTAGTTTCACTGGAGAATAAATTTTGAAAAGATAGGTACTTAATTGTAAAGATATACCTAAATTTACCTGATAAAATGAAAATTGAGCAATATGTATTCAAAGAATTTCCTCTTCAGCTTTTACAATCCAGTACTATTTACGGGACACACGTAAATTCACTAGCCGATTATATTTTTCAGAAATATAAAGTATACATTACTTTTGGTTGTACAAAATTTTATAAAAAGCTCATCTATAACTGTAGATCCCCTTGCATCACTAATTTTATAGTAACATTGATTCAACTTTAAAAATAGGTTTTATTACCTTTATCAACAGTTCGTTTTACTTTAACATATTTTAAATGAGATAAAAAAATCATATAACGACTACATAAAGCTAAACTTAATCTATACATAAAACGGAAAGGTTTGATTGTTTGTTCTCTCGAATGGGCTCCGAAACTACTGTTCTGATTTCAAAAATTCTATCAGTTTTGGAAAGTTCATTTTTCGAGTAAGGCTATAGGATATATTGTGTCCCTTAGTGACGCAGACGAAATTGCGCGTGTCAGCTACGTTAACCACCCATAAGAAAAAACGTGTTGACCCTATACTTTGGTTGGCTAAAACTCCTAAAAAATTAAACCACAATTAGTTACATATTCTTCACGTGAGCCATCACAACACTACAAACCCAAACTATGCCCAAATCGCCTTCTCAAACAAATGTCTAACTATACATTTGCTTCCCAGCAGATATCGAAGGACGACTTCCTACCCAAGAAGATCTGCGAGCGATGCGTCACGAGGCTGGAGCAACTGTATGAGTGGAGGCAGAGTTGTCTCAACACGGATTCCGTGCTTAGGAACTATGCGGAGTCGATGCGGATTGTCACTTCTACTATTAACTTTCAAGTAAGCATATTATCTGCCTACAAGGCAATAAAAAAAAATATTTTTGTAGAGAAACTGATTTATATTTATAAACTTATTTAGACACTCGCGGTTTTCTATAATACTTTCTATAATTACCCGTTGAAATGCATGAAAGTATGATTTATATTTTTCTAAAATATGATGCTAGAAATATTGGTTAGATCGTAATCTTTAGTAATTAGTTATTACTCACTAAACCTTTAAGTCAGAAATAACGACAATATGCCTAGACGGACAAGAAAACTACTGAAAACTAAGATTGAAAAGAAAAAAAGTATAATCTAGCAATGATAATGCATTATTAACCTCGGTTTAACATTTTATAGTGACACAACAAGAACTGAATTTCTTAAAAACTATGAACTTATACCTTGATTTAGAACTGTACTGTACTGTACTGTAACAACCCATTACGGTCCACTGCTGAACTCAGGTCTCCTCAGAAGAGGGGTTAGGCTTAGTCCACCACGCTTGTCTAATGTGGATTGGGGACTTCACATATCTTCAAAGGATTTTTAGAACCCTTTTCGATATGCAGGTTTCCTCACGATGTTTTCCTTCATCGTTTTTAGCCAGTGGTGTTGTGGAGTGTGTCATTTAGAACACCCAACATTATTTTATTCGAATTAGTCCAAGCCTTTAAGTCTGATATCAGTCTTAGTAATCAGCTTTACTAGCCATTTAAAACACAGTGAAGCTGACAGAACGCAAATTACTGTAGGTTTATTTAATAGGAGAATGCCTACAAAAATACTAAGCGCTCCAGGACCGGTGGATTGTGACTAGTAGTCTAGTAGTTACTACCATACTATCTAGAGATCACTGTACCTTCCGTATTGTTTTTTCCTATTTAAGATACTGCTAAAAAAAACAGGCATTGCAGAGATCTTATAGTAACATTAATTGATTTCTCGTGGCCCGAAACTCTTATTTTTGTTATCAAAAACCATTCCTGAGAAATAAAAAAATCAATGTTGGCAATTCTGAAGGGGGATCAATATTTCCGTAAAATTTACAAAATTCATCAATCATGCTGCTTTGTGTGAAGTTTAAAGAGTATCTAATATCTAATATATATTATAAAGGCGAAAGTTTGTATGTATGTATGTATGGATGGATGTATGGATGTATGTTTGTTACTCTTTCACGTAAAAACTACTGAATCGATTTGAATGAAACTTTACCACAATATAGCTTATACATCAGAATAACACATAGGCTACAATTTTTGAACCCCTTTGTAACGCAGACGAAGTTGCGCGGGTCACCTAGTAAACTATAAATATGATAAAAGGAGTCTATAGTTTTAAGAGTTCACAAGCCCAAGCTAGTGACAGCTAATCGTAATCTATGTGAATATTTGTGTCATGGTGATAACGGACGATCGATATTATGATACAAACTCTCACTTAATATTATTTTCGTGGTTGAGATTAGATTCTAGGCTTCAAAAAGCTATGTTCAACATAAAGTATTTGTAGGAAAAGAATATGTTCTTATTTCTTTACAAAAAGTTTAAAAAATAACATCAACCATGATTTAGCATACTTAATTGTGCTAAACGCTCAAACAGAGATTCATGGAGCCCCCTACTGTTGACGTGTACAATGGTGTCCTTATTACAAGGAAGGTATTATTGCTTCGAGTGTGTAGGCACGCGGCGGGCGATGCAAAAAGCGTCTCCGCGAGGTAGCGCCCCTCCTCTATTGATCGGTGCGCGCCCGTGACTATCGACCCACAGCCACCCACCACCCGCTCACGCATTCACACTAAAATCAACCTTAAAATACAAACCTTAAAACACCAAGTCACTAACCGACTAATATTCGGAGCTGACAAACGATTTGGAACCTAAGAAAAATGTAGCAGGAGCGATTATTGAACGTCGTTATTCCAACATCAAACAAAATACAAGTTAATGAATTGTCCGCTTTAATACGATAGTTATAAGGTCGTTCTGTTTGTTGTCTGCGCAATATGACTGCCGGAGATTCAGACAGTGGCTACGCATGTCCGTGGACTTGTTGTTTTATGCTCGCTGAAACATACGTATAGTTAGAACATTAAAGTTTCACAGCGATAAATCGATATCCTTTGTCTGTCACGATCTTGAGCTGGAACGTTTTCAATGTTTTGAATAACCTTGGATTTCGATTTAAAACTTGTTTTGATCCCAATTTAGCGAGAGATATGGACGGCAAGCCCTAGGGCGTTATTAATGAGAGGAGGTTAGGTTGTGGGGAGTGCAATACCGCACGCATCTCGTCCAAGGTCGAAGGTGGCTCACCGTCAGCGTGCTCGGGGGTATATTTAACCCTGACCTAGCGTGGGAGGTGAAGGATATTCCTACTACGGCCTGCCGCCACCCGCGGGGGCTTGCACGACCCCGCTTGCCTGAACACCACTTGCACTGAAATGCTTCAAACCTTCCCCACTCGTCACACCACATGATGGAGACTGTACAGCCTCGAAACACCTTGATAATGAAACACAAAGCCCTAGCTTGTTATTATGCCGACAAAAATACTTTCAAGTGTCGTACGAGAATATATTTACACGATGTTTCATATGAAATACTCTTGTGGTTTTAAACCAGTAGTAGAGAGCTAAGAAAATTAGTTATTAAAAAATGGGTTTTCTTCTCAATCGATCTAATGCTAACCGGAACCATAAATGTTTTAATTAATATTCAAACAACACTGTTGATGTATTATTGTTATTCTGAAATGATCTGTCTAAGAGGTCGTTGGATGAAACATGATACGAAAAGTATGAAAAGTTTTGTCATCAGAGGACGCAATAAAATGAGCGCTATATTACTGGCTCCTTGAATAAAACATGAAGTAGCCGCCGTAATAGTTAATACTGAAACTCTCTAATCCCATTATTTTAGGTCACCTACAATCCCTGAACTGACATCAATAACAAAGTGTGATAAAGTTTCATTTTTTGGGAACATCAATAAATAGATAAGAGTTTAACCATAATTAAATATCTTATCAAAGAGAGGGGTGACGTTACAACTACCAAATATTAATAGCACCTTATCTATTGAAGAATCGTTGCTGGGCAGGAATGAGAACATTGTATCCAATATAGTTGAACCGAGTTTATCTACGTCACATAAGACCGCAGTGATACTAACTGAAGGGGTTTTAGCGCTACATTTAATGGTTAATTCCTCATCTAGCGCTCGTTAGGGCTTTTAGTTTTTGATTATGGATGGTTCAAAAGTACACCAATAGATGCAGGTAATTATAAATACATTAAAATAAGAGCTATTAGAAAAATTAAAAAAATATACTTTAGAATACTTTCACACGTTTACGTTTCATTTTTAAATATCGCTGTTTTTTGCAAGTAATGCTGCCAGCAAAGAGTTTAAGAGAATAAGTGAAAACAAGAATGAACGTTACCGTTGTACATAACTAGTTGACCCGCGCAACTTCATCTATGTCACAGAGG
This sequence comes from Trilocha varians, assembly GCA_030269945.2. Classification (NCBI taxonomy): domain Eukaryota; kingdom Metazoa; phylum Arthropoda; class Insecta; order Lepidoptera; family Bombycidae; genus Trilocha; species Trilocha varians. The sequence goes on along the minus strand of AP028264.1, from coordinate 4,521,632 downwards.
GATTTAATATGGCCTATAGCCGTCCTCGATAAATTGACTATCCAACACTGAAATAATTTTTCAAATCGGATCAGTGGTTCCTGAGATTAGCGCGTTCAAACAAACAAACAAACAAACTCTTCTGAATTTTAATATTAGTATAGAGTATAGATTAGTACATAGAATGTTGTCTTACTTTAACCGCTTACACAGTGCCGACAATGGACGCTCACATTATATTCATATTTATTTTTTTTTGACTCGCCGTTTTTGAGAACGATAATAATTTATCTTACTAATTAATTAAGCAAACATTATCCCTGGAGTGGGCTGCTATTATCAACTAGACCTAAATATGTACTCGATATGAAAGAATAGGTTATCTAAGAGCATTACTACTTTCGCTATGTTGGTTTGGTTTAATAGGTTGATTGAGAAAAGATTTCTTGTAATAGTCACTGGAAAAAACCCAACCGTAAAATAGCCTTTACAAAAAAATATTTTCGTGCTAATAGACATTTCTTGTGTTTGAATAATATTGTAGCTAGTTCTATTTTGAAAAATAATACCGTTGTCCAGAAACACTAAATTTAGAAATAATGAATTATTTTGTCCTTTTTTAATACGCGTTTAATTGGTGTTTCAGTTTAATTTACATCAATACATAGTATAAAACAAAGTCGCTTTCGCTGTATGTCTGTATGTATGCTTAGATTTTTAAAACTACGCAACGGATTTTGATGCGGTTTTTTTTAATAGATAGAGTGATTCTTAAGGAAGGTTTGTATGTATAATAAATGCATAATATAGTAGAGAAACACTGATAAATTTAAAGGTTTCTAATGTGATGTCGTTAATAAGCACGTTTTTTGCGTTTATATTGCAAACGCTGGCTGAACCCTATGAGATAGACCAAAATAATGTACTACAGTATTGTTCACCTTAAAAAGTTCAACAAAAAAGTCCGCGATGGTATATGTCTATCTCTTAGGGATAACCCAGCATAACCATTTTTATTCTTTACTAAAAAATGGTTATTTACGAAGTGATTTTAAACAATACAGCATTTTTTTTTTTTTTTTTTTTTTTTTTTTTCTTTCTTTTGGCGCTAGTCTCAACTTTGACGAAGGACTCTGCCAGTGTCAGGTAGTGGGGGTATCAACGTTTTGAAAATGTTTGCAAAAATTACATGTTAAAATTCTTAATACAGCATTAATCTTTATCCAATTAAGTACCTTAAATAAATTGTGCATTTATTATAGATCAATATGCTTTTTACAGCATGTAATTTAAGTGAATATTACCGAAGATATTACAAATTTAAAATGCAGGGTCGTAGTTGTTTGCGCCGGGCGGCGCGTGTCTATATAGGCTACAATTTTTGAACCCCTTTGTAACGCAGACGAAGTTGCGAGGGTCATCTAGTAAATTATAATTTACTGTTATATGTATATAAATACAACAAAGTTAAAACTATTGTTTTTTGTATTATAATAATTTGGAACATTTGATTATGAAGTAAACGTAGAAAAATGTGTTTCTTTACAACTTTATGCATGTATTTAAGACATAAACCCTCCTCTTGATTTAATATTGCGTAGTTTTAAACATACAAATGGACAGACATACACCAAAACTTGTTATGTAGTCATAAAACTACAAGACACTGAACTTTAAGCTCTAATAGTTCAAAAACAAATAAGATGGAGCTTTGAAACGTTAAGAAAATGTAATTAGAATAGCTGTCTGCGTTTCCCCCGTCGAAGGGAAAGGGAAGAGGAAAGTAAAATCGATCGAAGGCCTTGCAGCCGCCTATGAACTTGCACTTGTCACTTAGTGCATGGAAACGGCGGAGGGCGCCCGCCTAAGACGCTTTCACTTCCCATTTACCACCTTAGAATTACCTTTACAAGAGATTTTTCTAACTTCTCGAGTTGATTTTACTAAACTATTTTATGATGCGAACTTTAAATCGCTTTGTTAATGTAACTTTGTGTGGTATTGTAAATTTTGAGTGAAGTGTTAATGCTTGAAAATGCAAATCATATACAACGGGCAGCTATGGGATTTTGGAGTAAGATTCTTTTATTTTCTTAACTATTTGCGTTTCTCAAACCTCGCTTAAGGAGGAGTCACAGCGCTTTTCGTTCTTCGAAGTTTTATTTTTATAGATTTTTATAGTTGAGTCTTACCATTAGAGTCATACGCTCATGTATAATTTATTACCTACAAATTTAATAATATAATATCTTTATTTTCAAATTCCACTTATAAACAGTTAACACATACCTACAACAATGTATTAAAATATCGAGACTTACTAAAGCTTCTTTATGATAAGGTTTACATTGACATGCTCATGTATTTTACCTAGAAACACAACAAATATAATGTTTCATAATATAAATCATACAATATTTGCCTTTCTAACCCCACATGTAAGTTTGTTTATAATCAGTGCGTGATCAACTCCCTCGAGAGTCGGGACACGCGTCCCTTCTCTATGAGGGGCGGACATGTTAGAAACGGTATTGTATTATACTAAATATTATTTCCAATTAACTTTTATTGAGGACAATTTTTAATTAGTTTTTTTTTTAAATATACAATACAATTCTTTTTGTATTAAAAAATTGTAGCAATTATTCAGTTTATGTTATTTTCTGACCGATTTTCTGCATTTGATTTCATGAAAAATGTTTTTGTTAATTTTTCGTGACATAGTTTTTATGTTACCTACTAAATAATAAATGTGACAAAAATCTAAAACACGATCAAATCGAAACATATATAGACGAAAACAAGGGGAAAAATGCAACAAACATCACAAACATCATTCCGACACTTCCCATATGCAATCTAATCCCTAATCTCAAAGTCAATGAACTCCACACAAACCCGAAGGAAATCTTTCCGTTTCCCGAGTACGATGAACCCATATAGCACCACAGTTTGGGCAATTAAGCATAGGGTGTCGACTGTCGGTATGTTGCGGAATGAAAGTCTACCCGGGGTCGTTCTTACTTTCCACGGGGTGAATGCACTGGGGTAGCCACCCTACTGCGACCCTCCCTTGGAACCCTCCGTCGCATCAAAGACACTCAATGAAGCCGATGTAATACCGGAGTAAGAATAAGTAAAAACGGTGTGAATTTAACAACAAAGATTTTACAAAAAGTTTAAACGAAAACAGTCTCACATTCTTTCTATTTTTGAATAAATTTCAAGTTTTAATGAATTAATACCACACATTACTCTTTTTCATTGCCTTCGCGGCGATTAACAGTACCTATAACGGGTGTTCTATAGAAATCTTCCTCAATTTCTGAAAAAGTAGAAGGCTATTTTTTTGTTGATATCACACTTTACGAGTTTATTATTGGTTTTTACTTTTAAGAGAACATCTCAAGATATGTATGTAGCTCATCAACTGAATTTTATATTCTAAGGTTTTATTTTGTCATAGGACGGCACTGTGAACATGGATAAAATGACGGAAGCTCAAAAAACGGCATACCTCGAAGCTCATGTAGCTGTTCAACAACACATGGCACAGGCCGCTGCTGCTGCAAGACGTGAACAACAACAACAACAGCATCAACAGCAGCAGCAGCAACAACAACAGCAACAACAACAACAACAGCAGCAGCAACAACAACAACAGCAGCAACAACAGCAACAACAACAACAGCAAGCACAACAACAACAACAACAGCAACAGCAAGCACAACAACAACAGCAGCAACAGCAACAACAGCAGCAGCAACAACAACAACAACAGCAGCAGCAACAACATCAGCAACAGCAACATCAACAACAGCAGACTAACAATGCAAACAATCAAACACGTCACCATCAGGAATTACAGGTAATTAACCAAAATGTTATTTCTACGTTGCACAATGCACTCTTAATAAAAGAAGTTCCACAGGTTAACTTTTTTGTATTCTATTCCATATGAAATATGAAACAGTAGCAGTTCTAATTTAAACTTAATTTTTTCAGCAACAAGCCCAGAACAACAATGCTCACCAAGGTCATCCGTCCCCGCCGACAGTCAGTTCCACTCAGCATCACTACGCTACCATCAACTCTCCGATCAAAGTGCCCCAAGTCAGCTCCAGTACTGGAGGACCTGATAGTACGTTTACTGTTCCTGATGATGTCGGAATGGGATTTGAAGGAGGCGTCCGTGTATTACAGAGTTTGGGTAATTGGTAAGTGAAAATATATGATTAAATTCATAAACAATTAAATTACAAACCTCTGTAATTTTATTAAGAGCGTCCAAATTTTCACCTAAACTTCATTCTCGTCTTTCCTCGTCAGTAAACTTAAAGTATAAATTACAAATTAATTGCTCCTTTAACAGAAGAACGTCAGATACATATCTTATGATTTGAACTTTTTATCAACAAGTTATATAACTTTTTTCAGGTCACCAGAAGTAACAAATAATATTCCGAGACCAAATTTAATACCGTTCACGGAGCCATACGCTGAAGGAGGCTCAATGCACCCTGGGACAAGATTAAAGGTTTTACAAGGAACAACTGTTAGAAAACATCCTGCTATTAAAGCTACTAGTTCTACTACTGAAGGTACACAAAATTTGAAGAACATATCAATAAATCCCTTATAATTTTGAACTTGATACAATATAATTTTAATGTTATAACTCCAACACAATTAGATGAAAATATATTTAATACTTAAGCTAGTAAATGCTTTGAATTATTCCAGGTACAAAAGCTTTTGAATGTACGGTTTGTGGAAAAGGATTGGCGCGTAAAGATAAACTCACTATTCACATGAGAATTCACACAGGTTTGTACAAAAAATAATATTATATTATTTAAAGTAGGTTTAGGTTCCTTAAACTCTATATTACAAAATAGCAATTTATGCTTAAAATTCAAATTACTTAGATCTATTTATGTCCTTCTTCAAACGAGGCTTGAGGAGGGTCCTTAAAGTTAGGTCGTAGGTAGCGACCCCTCAATGTCCCCTGACATTGCAGAGGTTCATGAGCGACGGTAACCACTTACGATCAGGTGGCCCGTTGGCTCGTCTGCCTACATGGCAATAAAAGCTACTACTACTAATGTAATTCTAGGAGAGAAGCCTTACGTATGTGAAGTATGTAACAAAGCATTTGCGAGACGAGATAAACTAGTGCTGCATATGAATAAATTGAAACATATAACACCGTCTAACATAGCACCATTAGGGAAGAGAACTATAACAATACCACGTAAGTTAAAGACGCTGTACTATTTTTATTTGAGCCAATTTATGGTAATCCTAGAGTACTTTTTTATTTGAAGATTCCAAAGACCAAAATTATAGACCAGGATTATCAAGTTAAAAATATGTGAGTTTGAAAAGGTGTTTAAACATTAATTAACAATTAATCCTTCGTTTCACAGAAAACCCAAAATAATCCCACAAACTACTTTAAGTAAACATAGCTACATCTAGTATTCACCAACATCCATTTTTTCTGTTCGTAACATTAGAAATCAATAGAACCGAAGATTCTCAACCCGAGTACTTTGCAGCATTGAAGTTGGATGATGTGAAGCCTCAGCTCCCGAAGCAGGAGGACACGAAGCCGAGTCAAGCGGAGATCGCGGCGGTGGCTCAACAACAACACTCGCATCAGCAGCCGATACAGGTCTGCCAGGTACCTGGACACACCTTTACGGTAAATCCCAATGAGAATACAACGCATGGTTCGTAGAATCATTGTTCTTTTTTACATCTCGTTCTTTTTCATCTTTTCTTTCATCATCAATTTCGTGGAGATTTCGTGCGATCAAATTGTGAAATGCGTTGTTTGACTCTTGTGTTGTGCCACTTTTTATTGTTAAGTTTTTCTAAGTAGTATAATCTATAAGACATGGAAAAGCGAAACGAATGACAATTTATGTAAAAAATATTAATATTCAACGTTGAGCCACAAATATCGAAGATCATCATTCCAAACTCTATTAATTCGATTATAAAATAGTTAATTACTTTTGAGACCAGTCGCTCTTTCATGTCTTTCTTCTTTCCTATTCAGTAGGTATTTGTCTTGTGTTTCATCTCTTATAATGTTTGTCAAGTATTTTTAGTACCTACTTTTCATAGTTTTATTTTTATCTATTTAAAAGTATCATATTGATGTCAAAGTTCAACCTCATATTTCATAAATTGCCTAAAGAGATAGAAATTGTGCTCATCTCGTGGAAATAGTAATGTTATAATACTAAATTTGAATCTTTGCAATATCCATCTTTTTCTCAATTTCTGTAGGACAATCAATATTGGACGTCGTTGATGAAATATGTTTCATCGACGACATCCTTGAACTTCTCAAGCCAATACTAACCTTAATTGTCATACATTAGAACACAAACTTGGTGCACACAAGCGCGACGACAGCGGCAGTCGCAGCGGCCACTGCTGGAATGGTGGTCTCGTGGTCTTGTGAGCTGTGCGGGAGGCTGTTCGCGACTAGGGACGAGTGGAGCGCACACGCCAAGTCACACCTACCTGATAACAAGCTGTTACAGGACAAGATGCAGCAGGCGACGCAACATCAGGTAATTTACACGATTTAAAGATAGAACATTGATTGTTGAACGTTACCTCTTTTCATTTTAGACGTCTAGTCTAAAATCCAAGCTTACCTTAATGTTATAAATGGCCTAGTTACAGGGAAGGATGGCGAATTTTCAATTCTCTTTAGTAAACTCATTTTGTATAATGTTTACTAATGGCTAATGGTTGAATAGATGTTCAAATATAAAGCAATCCTCTTTGTTTCAATTTACAGCAACAAGAAAAGGTCCATCTATCAAACCAAGAGAAACTTCAGCTTCTACACCACCACAATCAGAACCAGCAGATCCTGAACAACCACGGTATAGCAACAGCCACGGTCTCCACCGCGACAGTCGTCAACGAGGGCGGAGGAGGGGGGACGTACTTCACACACGGACACACACACTACGCCCCGGAGAGACAACACACACACGCGCACCATCTCTGCCTTATGTGCAGACAAGAGTTCGCCGGTAAAGCCGAATTCATGTTCCATGTTCGCGGCCATTTTGAAGGTAAAGTGAGTGATATCGCGGCGGCTGATGCCCTCGCGAGATCTCTTGTCGATAACTCAGGATTGTGTACCTGAGCCACGGCAGCGCCCAACAGCGCATTTCAACAGGATGCTTGCGGTAAGGGCGTGTTTCAAGAAGAATCTGTAATATTAAAGTTTTGAAGCTAAGTACTGCCAAAGTGTCGAGTCGAAAGTAGAGTTTGTAAGAATTTGATTTAGGTATATTGGAACGAAGTTCTTAAGAAATTCAAATTAGATTTCTGGCAACATTGCATTTCATAATAATTATTTTTATATGATTATTGACAACAGCATTTAAATTTTAAGTAGATTCCAAAAGAAACACTGATAAATAACGATTGTCTAATTTCATAATTACCGAACTTTCATAAATACAGAACATTTTCGTATCTACTAATACCAATTAGGTAACCTAAGATATAATTATAGTTCTGTGCCTCGTCTAATCTAAAAATAAGTTAAAAAATATTACTAAATAAAAGACACTTATAACCATACGCCATATATACGGAATGCTATTATGAAAATTAGAGGTTTGATATAGATTGAAAAAGACATCGAAATATTAAGTGCCATATAAAATAAATTATTTTTAGCTATTTTTAATTTCGTTTAATAGTACCTTTAATTAACCGTAGGTACTCATTTTGTCTAAACACAATAACACAAAATTAGCAATACTTATTTTTAATGTCTGTTAATGTCTCCCATTTTCAACTTATTTTTGCAGTTTTAAAATCTATAATTTCTATTCTTCTAATTTACATTACGAAATTAATGCCATTATTATAATGTTATAAAAATAACAATATACTTTTATAATTTGTATGATATTTCAATTAGGTTAGAACTAAGCTAAAAATGTATTATTCTGTAATACAATAATTTATTTGTGTATGTAGAATAAGTTGAAATAAAGTTACACAGAATCCAATGGTAGTCGCTTTATATTAGATTTAAAAGAAATTAATATAGTTATTTTTACTTATGGTATGTACTTATAGATTCTAGTCAAAAGGATGAGTCAATCTAGTCATTTGTATTATAGAAATTTAGATTTAATAACATAATATAATCATTTATTAAGATAATTTAACATTTATATAAAAATTAACTAGTCATGTATATAAATGTACATGAAATGTACTAATTAATTTAAAGCAACAGCTTTAATTAATTTCTATATTAATCTTCTTCTAAAAATGAAATCTCTTTCTAAATTAATGTAGGTCCAAAAAGTAGTTTATTTTAGTACTTGCTTTGCTTCGCTTAAGGCATTTATACATCCACTCTTGTTTTTTTTGTTTATTTGTTAACAGAAAAAAAATCTTTCGAACAATAATAAAAAAGTTTTTTGATTTGACCATTTTATCATTGAAATATTACATTATTTAAGGCATTCGTTTCCAAAGTTTAAAATAAAATATTATAGAGGAATTTGGATTGATGTGATAACTTTTGGTGAATGAATTGGGAAGGGTCGTTTGTCTTTGCGATGCTACACACACTTTTAATACTCAAAAAAAATAATTAAAAGTATGAAATAACTTGAATCTTATTAAATAATAATTTGTTAACTTCAGAAATTACCAATTTTTGAAGTTAACACATCTGTAACTACCCTTGAATAAAACATTCCTCTTTCGATAGCCTCATCATTAATCTCTCAATCTTTAAATCGTAAATTCTACATTGAGTTAGAGTCAGTAAGATTATTCAGAATAATATAAATTAAGATAAAAGCCTTATTGAGGCATCGTAAAACAAACTTTGAGTTTAGTTGTAAGGCCTTATGTTATAGTCACATTCAATGTCAAACTCTTGGTATGAAAACTTGCCTGCTGGATCTCAAAAATTAAAAGTTCCATAATATGATTTAAAATACTTTCCCAATTATAATTGTATAATGGTGGACGATCTGCATTCAAATGTATTTTATAAATGCATCAAGAACCATGACATAATTTGAAAAGAAAGAGCTCCTACAACTACTTAGTTGCCTTGAGAGAGATCAACAAATTACAACAAATATCACTTTGAATATCTTGAATACAGATGATATTAGCGAAACAATTCAAATGTCTAAAAGTAAGTTTACCAACCAAATAAAAAAAACTCGCCAACTTATTCTGCCTAGGGAAAAAATACTCCTTAATCCTCTGTATATTTTTAATTATATTTACTTATAAATTGAACTATACTGATTATAGCCACGGGAAGTCACTGAAGTGCAATCAACCCAAGATCGATCATTCTGGTGTAGTTTGGAAAAGGCATACTTAGGTGCCAGCAGCGGAGTTCTAAGGCCAATGATGATGATGATGAATGTGATTAAAACATAGATCGAAATGGCCCTAGTGGGCATCTCAGAGCACGATGGATGTTACAAATTTGAGTAGGAATAGGAATGTAAGGTTTGCGATACGCAATAGGTGGGACATAAATGCAATATATGTAAATAATTTAGAATAATTTAAGTTTATATTTCGTACAGTACTGGAGAACTAAAAACGGATAAAATTTATTGTATAAATATTTATAACATAGTCTTAGTCGTAACATAAGCACCGCTTTGACTCAAGCTTATTAAAGTTATCCTCAAGTAGGTAACTTAAAACTATAACTTCATTAATCACTCGCGGTATATCACTTACAAACTCCCTTAAAACCAATAACAACAAATCATTATCAAACGGTTTGTATATTTACGTAGTTTCCAACCACATGTACAGATCCGTAATTATTTATTGCAGTTTTAGGAAATTAAACAATGACCTTTATCTCCAAAACCGGATAATAATAAAAAAAAACTTGAGAGGTATCAAGGGACACCCGGATTGAACGAAGTTCCTTTCGATTAAATAGTAAAAAAAAATATTTTTTTTAAGTTATAATAATTAGTTAGTTTAAAACGTCTGTCTCTCACTCTCTTCTATTGTTTTAAAGGTGTTAATCACAGCGCCATCTAGCGATAATCATCTAAAACAAAAAAAGTGTCAAGTTTTCATAAGAATTTCCGTCTAGCCCCCTTTCGATAACGCACGATAAGGAACTTCGTTCCAATTGGATCATAATAGGTGTGCCTTCACAAGACCTTGCATAGAGATAAAGCTAGCTTACTTAAACTTTATATAGATATCTGAACAATATTTGATTCAGATGAGTCTATTCTGGAAAATCTCTAGTCATCATTACATTCTGAAATTAATCAAGTTTCTAAATTGAGTGAAAAAATGTAATGATACGACTAAAAACATGACTAAATCTAGATAGATAAGGAAATATACCTAGAATAGTTTATTTGGTTTTTTCCAGTGATTATAAAAATTACGAAGATTGTTCTATTGACATTATAAAATTCTTCACAAATTTGTTTTGATGTAATCAGATTAATGCAGTGTTTGTATTTGATAAACATAAATCTACATCTTAAAATGTTGCGTCGTTTCAGAGATACTTTTACGGCGTATTTAAGTTTACGATGCCGATTGTAAAGTCTTGTAATCGTCTCGTGAATATTTGGGAAATTCACACAATTTTCCTATTTGGAGGACATATGAGCCCAACGGTGGGCGGTAATGGGTTACAGTACACACAATTTTGCTTTAAAAACGGTAAAGACGGTTGCTTTAAAAACATTTAAGAATTCAAATAAAATTCGCGGTAGTCTACATTACCTTCAAGCATAAATAATGGTTTCGATGAATTAAATATCGTGATACAAACCAGTTAATTATGTATGAAAGTAATTTTAGATTTCTCTACCTATACTTACATTTAGATAATACATTTTCTGCTTGTCATTTTAAATTAAAATGTCTGGTTGTTTCGTTATTAATGGTTTAACTCTCATTGTTTTCTAGTCAGATATTTAACTGTTTATTTATTTTATTGTCGTAAAGTATCAATACATAGTATAAAACAAAGTCGCTTTCGCTGTATGTCTGTATGTATGCTTAGATCTTTAAAACTACGCAACGGATTTTGATGCGGTTTTTTTTAATAGATAGAGTGATTCTTAAGGAAGGTTTGTATGTATAATAAATGCATAATATAGTAGAGAAACACTGATAAATTTAAAGGTTTCTAATGTGATGTCGTAAATAAGCACGTTTTTTTCGCTTATATTGCAAACGCTGGCTGAACCCTACGAGATAGACCAAAATAATGTACTACAGTATTGTTCACCTTAAAAAGTTCAAAAAAAAGTCCGCGATGGTATATGTCTATCTCTTAGGGATAACCCAGCATAACCATTTTTATTCTTTACTAAAAAATGGTTATTTACGAAGTGATTTTAAACAATACAGCATTAATCCTTATCCAATTAAGTACCTTAAATAAATTGTGCATTTATTATAGATCAATATGCTTTTTACAGCATGTAATTTAAGTGAATATTACCGAAGATATTACAAATTTAAAATGCAGGGTCGTAGTTGTTTGCGCCGGGCGGCGCGTGCCTATATAGGCTACAATTTTTGAACCCCTTTGTAACGCAGACGAAGTTGCGCGGGTCATCTAGTTACATATATTTTAAAAAGTAATTTTCGCACAAATTTTGAATTAAATAGGTATTTAGAGATAAGTTCCTTGAGTATTTATTAGTGAATGCTTAATTTATACAGGTTTCTTTGTGTTATATTATGTATCATCAATTTGAATAATTATTTGTTATGACATTTAATTCAATTAATTTATTTCAACTATTTAAATATCCATAAATAGGCATAGCCAAGGATAATATCGTATAATTATTATAAAATAAAAATATTAATGAAGGTTTTTCGTTACATAATCAATTATTTAAATTTTAAAAATATAGTTTTATACTAGGCATAAAATTAAGCTTTCATTATTAAATATTCAATATAATGTAAATTTATGTATTTATTATGAATGGGCTTTCGAATTGATCTCAAAACCTAGTCATTGTAAAATATAAGAAAATACCGATAAAAGGTTGAATTTGTACAGTAATTATAAGAAATGTAGTTTAATGCTCGTAATTAATAATATTAAAACATGAAATGTATACCTATTACATTTTAAAATTTATTCCGTTACAAAATGTTCATATTTTTAATGTCTCGTTTCCATATTGCCTCGCTTCCGATGCACGTAAATGACAACTGATAGGCCAACTGTCAAACGGTGTTTCACATAGTTTCAATGACGGCCAATGCATACAAACCCCGTTTACATGTTGTTCGGTCGTCACCGTCATTTGTTTTTTACGTGTGTTGGACGTTTTCGAGCCAATATGAACATGCAGTATGAGATGCTTAAGGTTAGTCTAACCTAACTTTTATCGATAAATTTGCAATAATGTTAGGTAGTTCCACAGATTAGCGCCATTTCCAAATGAAAGTTAAGTTACATCTTGATATATTGGTATAGGTAAGTATACCTACCTAGTTATTATAAAATATCGTAGAAGTGCATGGCGAAGAAAAACTAATTTTAAAATAACTAATTTTTATAACAACAGGAAACCAAAATGATGCCTTATTTAAAAATACATTCGCACTGCCTGAAGGAATTCATTCTAGAATAAAGCAAAAGTATTGTAAAATGAAAAAAAAAAACAAAAAAACTTCTACGAAATTTCTAAGAATTATTTACTCTCAGGAATTATTATTATTTTATTTAGTTTTATTTAACGAGAAAACTGAGAAGGGAATCTAATCAATAACTACCTGATACTAATCCCTTATTTTGAAAGTAACACCTTTTTTAAAGTCGGTTAATAATACTGTCCCAAAAGAAAACAATGTATGCTGAAATTAACATCATTTTGTACTTTTTCTAATAATTTATTTTCGTTATGTTACATTGTGTTTAACTATATAAATATCAGTATTTTCACGTAAATTTGTACATTTATCGAAAATACTATATTATGAATGGAGCAATAATAACGTGTTGCATATCGTAAATGTAAAAAGCAGTTAAGTAGCTTAAGAATAAAAATGTAAATGTAGTCTAGAGTTTGGTAATAAAAGTCTAATATGAAATCAAAATGGAGTTTTAATGAGACACGACTGAATATTTACAAGTTTTTGGAACGAAGTTCCTTATCGCGCGTTGTGAAAGGAGGCTAGACGGAAAAAATTCTTACGAAAAATTGTCACGACACCTTTTTGTTTTAGATGATTATCGCTAGATGGCGCTGTGATCAAAATCTTTTAGAACACGTTCTTTATCGCGCGTTACGTTAGGAAAAAAAAAATATAAGATATTATCTTATAATCGAAAGGAACTTCGTTCTGTCCGGGTGTCCCATGACACCTCTCAAGTTTTTTAATTTATTTTGCTTTTGCTCCAGGAAAAATTAAACGGAAACTGGTATTATCGTATTATTTAGCACAAGAGTTCCTATTATCACCTTCGGAATCCATCTTCAGATCAGCCCTTTTGTCATATTATTGCATTGTCATGCGATATACATCTGCGTGCAAAATGTCAGCTCTATCGGACACCGGGAAGTTTGTCAAATTTAACTTGCAAGATTCCAGCCGAACTTACTTAGTTCAATGCAAGTTAATATAAAGCTTGTAAGGTAGTAGTACAGTAATAGAAGTACTTACACAACTGTGTCAATACCTACTACATACTAAAATAGAGTTTTTAAACAAACGTTCTAAAATTTACATATTTATTTAAATAATAATCTAAGCTAATGTGACAGAGAAACTTGTAGTCATTGGCCTGGAAGTTCTAAAGATGGAAGGTCATTCTCATTACTTGGGATTTTCCTTGTATAAAGATTCACTTCTAAACTTGCTCACTTGATTTATCAGCTACAAATTACTAGTGCTGATAAAAGATGTACTTACAATAGTTCCTAAGTATTCTAGAAAAGTAATGGAGCTTTGAACATTGGCCTTTCAACGTTTTACTACTATACAGGGTGATGTCTTAGTGAGGGTACATATTGAAGGTCATGGTAGCTGATGGTTATATACGACCAGTAAAAATATTATTACCAAAGAATATGGCTTAATGCCTTAGTAATCGCAACTTAAAAATATCTAAAATTCTTGCAAAATGATGGTTTTTCGACAGCTGATGGGTGTGGTGGAGGTGTGGGGTGCGCGAGATCACTAGAGGTCTTTTAGCCGAAATTGTTTATGTTTGAGCTACATTGGGGAATTTAGATTTAAAAAAATAAAAAAATAATTTTGTAATTTTACCTATTTTTTGTAATATTCCGTATTACAACAGAGTACTCATCACCCTCCTGCAATATGTACCTTCTTTAAAAAATCACCCTGTATATGCTTGTTATCATTGTATAAAGCCCGGTCATTATAACTCATTGATTATTGTATTGATATTCTAATATGGTGATAAAATCTCTCACTCGGTCGTATTCTACCTGGCGTACATTGACAACAATACTAGCCTTATCAAATCCTTTCTAAATCACAATTCACCTTAACTTTAGACGCATTTTTTACATTTTAGTTGGAGGAAATCACCAGTTTCCTACCGACTCCGTGGGTGAGATATGTGGAAGCTGTACCACTAACCGCTTAAACCCACCATCTGAACCCAGGCTGAGGCAAAAATCCAGCATGGGGTTATGCGATGGTTATGATTGAGCAACTTAAAAAATTAAAAAAAAATGTATGAAAAAATTTTGCATGTCATAAGAGCGGTACCTGTTTCAATAAGTGTGTTATAAAGAAATTATATCATCATAATGTCATTATCTTTATTGGCCTTTGTTTGTTCAACGCCGTGTCGTACGAGAACGTTAGTTATGAGTGAAGATTACAATATTCTGATAGATAATATTATTACATCAGCACGTGATAAAAAACTCTCGTGAGTAGAATTTTGGCGATTCATGTATAAAGATTACAAATTAATAAAATTAAATATGTGTAATATATTAAGACTTATATTATCAAGAAAAATAACTCAACTAAATGTATCTGTGCGAAATACTGCGAAATAATAGCAAGTAAAAAATGCAATGAATTTATTGAAAATGCAAAAACTACTCTAGTCATGGAAATGTATAAGGTACCAAGGCTACCTTTTTATAATATAACAGTAATGTTACCCTACCCACAAAAATAAATTAGGTCTATATAAAGTTTAGATAACACTATCAACCCCAATAGATTCATTCAATTTTATGATTTTAAATACACTAACTTACCTACTAGTTACGTACCCAGAGTAGTCACGACTCACGAACAATAAATTCCGGTAGTTAGAAAATACAATTGCCATTCACAATAAAGAAATGATTATTATTATGTCATACAGTTCTTTTAAACACTCGCGGTTCTACAAGCACTTTCAAAATTATAAAACGAATTATTACTGCGATTTTTATTAAATGAGCGATTCTGATATTTCAACACTGTTCAAGCGCCAAGATCACGGAAAGACTGAGTAGTGCGGGTAGATTACTTAGGAACGGACAAATCTGTCTACCCCCTTTCTTTCGTTACTATTATGTAATTGATTCGACCTCCTTTTAGTTGCGATATGCCATAATATTATATCCACAGATCATTATATCATGTCATTTTGACTAGTTGTCAACATAAATCTCAAAATTATTGTTTAGCAGCAAAATTCTAAATTATGAGTTGAATAATAATTATAAATACTTATTTATATTTTAAGCAGTCGTGTCGGGTATTTTCTACGAATCAGGATAGTCTAGTAAGTAATCTTTTCAAAACTAACATCTTCATTTTCTCCGTTCATTTTGTAACACTCGTCGTATTCAACTAGTCACTATATATAATTAAGGAGGACAGAAAATCATTTATTTGCAAACAAATTATAAAAACAGAATTTAAATGGACCGACCTACAGATAAAAAAGATTTTACTAAACAATTAGTCATATTTGTTTACAATACTGATTACTGAAAACAATCATTATCACTTATTTATCAATTCTCATATCTAAACGAAGTTCCATTCAAAACAGGAAATAACACATATCCCATATGTAGATTTTTTTTAGATTCCAACAATGGATTTAACAAGCCTAAAAATAAAATTCAAACCAATAATGAAAACTACACAGAAGAGCAACACGAGTTGCTGCATTGAAATTATACCGCAAATAACGAGCATTGAAAATTTAAATAAACTTAAATGGAGCGAAGATTCTCTTATAGAATATACGGTTCCAATGATCTATAAGATTTTATTTAAGAAATCCGAGAAAGAAGCCAAACAACTGATCATTAATGATACAAACAAAACGTACCATTCATGCATTGATTTAGTAATTCCGTCAGCATCAACGACTATGTGTGATGGTTCCGGAGATTTAAAAAGATATATAAGTGATACTATAGTTCTTGACGAACATACTATAAATATTGTATGCGAAAATATTAAAAATGAATTTTTGAGTAAAGGTTTTAGACATGAAAGATCTGATAGCAATGATGATTTGGTTTGTAATGATAGTAAAGAATCTGAAACGATTTTAATAAAGAATCAAGAATGTATTTTTAATGAAGGTACATAAACTCTAGGCTTCAAATTCTATCACCAACTTTGCTTATTCGTACATAGATTTTCACAAAAATTACACGTGATGTTACACACTTTTCATTTATATTTTTTGTTTTTTTTTAGATTCAATAAATTTGAATAAAAATTGTGATGATAAATCGACCAGTACCGAAACGATGCTCCTTCATTTCGAAAATGACTGCGTCTCCTATAAAGGCATAGAAAAACATTTAAGCAATGATCTTAGATTAACGATACCCAGAATGGATTACCAACAAATACATGATGTTTCTGGTGATAAATTCACTATAAAAACAAAAGAAATAATTGTATCAAAGACAACTATCTCTAATGTGAGAAAAACAATCACAGATTACTATCAAGACACTGATGTGGTTAAAAACATTAATATACTAGATAACATACACGATCTTACATTTGACAAGAAAAATAATAACAGTTACTTTAACAAAGAAAGAGTGTCAAGAATAACAGCAGAACAAAGAATTACTGAATTTTTACGTCTTATGGACATTCAGATTTTACCATTGAAAATAATGCTCAATGAAATAGCTATTGAATATGAAAAGCTACAGTCCTTCTGGGAAAAAGAACACGGAGAAACAACGCATAATATAAATAATCTGTCTCAAAAAAGAAAACAAAGCGATAACAGTGTTAATTCAAATCGTGTTGTGTTTTCGGTTGTGTTTGATAATTGAAATAAAGTGTTATTAATTGTTATGACTTTGATATTTTTGTTTTAATTCCAAGTAAAAAATAACAATTTTATTATGTAATATTTAATGCAGCTTTACTTTTTCAGAACCATGAACTATGAACATGTTTTGGGACAACTAGCTAATGCTTTATATTTCGAACTCAACGACGGACAAAATATGGGTCAATCTGAACAAGGAAACGCAAATACACAAAATATTCCTTTAAAATTAAAACTGAGAGTTCAAAACAACAAGAAATTACGAATACGTACAGATAAAATACACGAACCGTCACAAAGTCATAAAGCTAAATCTACGAATGAAAATTTTAGGGTCACTGATAGCGATGAAACTATAATGTCATTTAAACTATCGCTTGATAGTGATGATTATAAAAGAAATGTTAAAAAACGAAACAGGGTCATTAAAATGCTTAAACCAGGTAAATCATAGCATTTTTCTATGAAAAAGCATCTTAACTAATAATGCATGTTTAATTACTGTGTACTTTTAGGTCTTTGCTTGAATGTCGAAAAGGATGAAGACAAAATGCCGTATCTACCAAAAGTTATATCTGATCCAAAAATATTAGAATCAGAAGCATTAAGCCAATATGAAACGGAACATAAAAATTTCACGCTTACCAAAAACGCAAGTCCGTCTAGTTTCACAAAACGTAATGCTTTTTTAGGAAAATGCAAACCGGGTATGTTATGTGTAGTAATTCCATAAATAAAATTTAAATACTATTCCTCGCCTATACATTTTACTTTCGTAGTATTCATTAGTTTGAAATTTTAGGTGGTTGCTTGGATCCTGGTTCCAATAAAGATATTTTCGAATATAGTAAGAAACAAAAAACAGATAAAAAAGAAGGTGCCTTGAAATTAGCAGATACTTCTAATGATTTAGAAAACATATCATGGAATTCTATTGAAAATATTGAAATCAACACTATTCAAAATATTTATGGAACAGATTCTGATCACACATCCATCAGCATAACTCAATCAAGTACTTTGATTACATACCCACCAAATGAAAATTTAGAAAGTGAAATTAATGTGTCTAAAAATAAACGCAAACCTTCTATCGAAAGTAGTTCCAAGAAATCACAATCACCACACGGAACATATTTTACTCCTCCAAAAAAAAATATAAAAGAATCTTCTTATGTAGAAGACCCCATAACCGAATTTCAAAGTGAACCGAAAATTGCAAAAAACGATGTGGTCCAAAAATTAGAGAAAAAAATAGAAGAAGCTGTCGGGAACTTAGAATATGTACATTGTACTAGCGATGCCCATTCCAGTGAATACATAAATATGCAAAATTATGAGGATTCACAAAAAAGTCCTGTTGTTGACAAAATAAGCTTAAAAAATAACGAACAGTTAAGTGCTATAGAGAACGTTTTAATACAAAACAATTTGTATTTTTCAAAATCGAGAGTGTCTTCTATTGATAAAAATGCACAAGGGCAGTCTGAAATTGGTGAAGATGCGATTGTCCTTACTTCGTCTGAAAGTGTATTATTAGTAAAAGAAGACCATAAATTGCAAGAGCCAAAAAAGGTTAGTGAATTGACACAAATGCAAGTTCTCAAAGATGTCCCTTTTCAAGAAATTGATCAAATACCAGTTCACACGTCTACAATTGAAACTTTATCTGAATGTCAATTACATTTTAAAGTACTAACCGAACCCTCTAAAGTAGAAAAAGATAAAATAACAATGAATAAATCCAGTGAAGGTTATGCAAGTCAAGTTAATGCAGAAGAAACTAAAACACTGAAATATCAGCAACCATTATCTAACTATAGCAGCGACAAAAATATACAAGAAAATAATTTCGTTGGAATTGAACGGAAGAAGAGTCTATCGTTGACAAAATCAAATATTGATAATTTAGAAATGATCGATAATTTTCCGCACACCACTGACCTAGATAAATATGATTATAAGATTGTAACACAAACCTCGATAATTTCTAATGATAATGATAAGAAGGTAAACGGCACAACAAACAATTTAATAAATAATGATCAGCAGAATAGGAAATTAAGTTACAAAACCGAAAAAAATGTCACTACTGATAGAGGAATTGAGCACACTGCAGAAGACATAACTAAACAACCAAAAGTTTGGCAAGAAAATGAAGCCAAAGTAGTTTTTCATGACAACGATAGAAATATCTCTGATTCCTTACCAAATGATCTTAATGATGAAACTAATTCGAAAAACGCTGTTGGTTTTAATGATTTAGATACTTTGGAAGAGTATAAAGATACTTTTCTATTTCAGAGTAGTTCAGAAAAATCAGATACTGATTTAATAAATAAAGTAGATGATGACTTCAATCTAAAAACTGAAACTAATTCTAATATTAGCAAAGCAAATACAGCTTCTAAAGACACAATAATAAGAGAACCTAAAAAATTTTATAATTATTCTGTTGCCACAGCAATAGAACAACCATATAGTGTAACAACAAAAGAATATTCCAACTCAGATCAAATAAAACGTGAAATATCGAATAATTCACCTGTTACAAGTGAGCTAACCACAATCGTAGATCAAGCAATAACTGCACCACCTACAACCGATAACATTAAAACAAAGCAAACGAAATCACCTAGTTCCATCAAGAGATTTTCTAGAGACAACATAATTCCAATGCAATCCAAGATATTGCCCTCAGTTACAGATCAAGCCATGAAAGAAACAATTGTTGTGCATAAAACTTCCAGTTCAATTGAAAGATTGTCCTCTAAAGACCCCTTAAAAACACTGCACTCAACTCCAGATCAATTGATCAAAGCAAATGATTCCGTTACAGAGTTAGACAATGCGACACCCAAATCTCCTAGTTCAATCAAGGGACTCTCCGAAAACAATATTGACCCCCTGAAATTATTTAGTACAACAAAAGCACTATCATCAACTTTTGAACAAACCCCAAAAGTAACTCCCGTTACAGAACGGGACAGTATACAAAAACCTTTATCTCCTAATTCAACCAAAAGACTCTCCAGAAACAGCATAAAATCTCCAGAACTATTTGATAAAACAGAAACTCAACCATCAGCCATTGATTTAGTGATTGAAAAAATGCCTATCGTAATATCTAGTAACACGCTGAGAATAAAATCACCCAGCTCTAGCAAAATGCCATTAGAAAATAGTGCATCGCATCAGTCGTCTGTTGCTATGAATACTCTACTATCAAAGACAGATCAACATGTACAAGAAGCACAGTACAATAATGTCCACAAAACCAAATCCACAAGTTCAATTGAAAAGTTTTCCAGAGATAGCATTAGATCTGGACCGCAATTCGATACAACTAAAACTTTACCTTTGCCTGTAGATCAGGTGAAACAAGAAACACCAGTTATAGAATACAACAGCATGCAGAAAACTAAATCTCCTAGCTCAATAAAAAAGTCTTCTAGAAATAGCATTGAAACTCTAGGAACATTTGATACAACGAAAACTTTACCTTCAAGTGTAGATCAAAGAAAAAAAAGAAATTTG
Source organism: Trilocha varians (assembly GCA_030269945.2). NCBI lineage: Eukaryota > Metazoa > Arthropoda > Insecta > Lepidoptera > Bombycidae > Trilocha > Trilocha varians. The sequence continues at coordinate 4,500,769 of AP028264.1, read as the reverse complement.
TCTCCCAGTTCGATTAAGAAGTTTTCCAAAAATAGCATTGCATCTATAGAATCATCTGTTACAAGATCTCTACCGTTAACTGTAGAAAGAACATTCAGTACAGAATATAGTAATATACAGAAAAATAAGTCTCCTACTTCATCAAAAACTTATTCCATGAATAATGAAGTATTTTTAGAGGCATCTGACGCGACGAAAACTGTAGATGAAGCGATAATACGAACACCTTCCATAGAAGTCCTTAAAACCCATAAAACGATGTCTCCTAGTTCAAGTAAAATACTTTCCAGAAATAGCACAATATCACAAAACCCATCTGTTCCAAATAAAATACTACAAGAAACTGTTATGGTTAAAGCAATATCGGCATCTAATATCGTGGACGAAAATGCCGATGTATCACAAGGGCCATCTGACAGAATCAAAAAGCCATCGATTGTTGATCAAGCAGTAAAAGAAATACTTATTTCGGAATCTGAAAACGTACATAAGACTGAATCACTGAATTCAAAAAAAATGTTTTCCGGAAATAGCCGTTCACCTCCAGAACCTTACGATACAACGAATATTTTACCACTAACTGGATATCAACCACCCTCTCGTAAGGAAATACCTATAGGAAAATATAATGATGCCGATAAATCCCTCACTACTGAAAGTCAAGTATTGTTAAAGAACAGCGGTTATTCTGAAAAATCACATGAAGAAATGAGAATATTGTCCGATCAGAATACAAATGTAGCTGAAATACAACCTTTATCATTAATGAAATCAATAGATAGTTCTGAAAATTATTCAAATAGAAGTAAATCTTCTAGCTTTAGTAAGATATTTTCAAGAAGTAAAAATCCATCAAAAGTAACATTAGATTTTACTGAAAAAGTAATCGAAACTCGGGATCAAACAAAAAATGAAACAGCTATGACACCAAATAATACTGCCCAAACAACCAAATCTTCCAGTTTTAGCAAAATATTTTCGAGGAATAACAGTATGTCTCAAGATCCACTTGACTATACAAAAACAAATTTAATGTCCAAAAATCGATCAAAAGAAGAAACGTCTATTACAGTGAACAATGATATTGTAAATAAATCCAAATCTTCTAGTTTTAGCAAGTTTTTTTCAAGAATTAGTGTTGTATCTCAAAAACCTTCAGATTTATCGAGGACATCACCTACAGATCAAACAATGAAAAACGCATCAGTGCTGAATAATAACATACCTAAAAGTCAATCTACTAGTTCAAGCAAATTATTTTCAAGCATTAATATAAAATCTGAAGAACCATATGAGACGGGGAAAAGATCGGCAGATTTAGTATCAAAAGAGACGGAAGTTAAAGATAGTAATGATATAAGTAAAAGCAAATCGTCTAGCGTAGGCGAAATGTTCTCGAGAAATACAATTGATTTAAAAAAACCAGAAGATACAACCCGAAGAGTATCTTTGATTGCAGATCAACAAAAAAAAGAGTCACATATGAGAGAGTTTAAAAAACCACACAGAAATAAATCTGCAAGTATAATCAGAATGAATTCAAAAAATAATATTCTGTATGAAGAACCATTTTCTTTGCCAATAGAAGAAGATAAAAACACTGTTTTAAATCAACCGAATATTGGTAAAATAAATGAACCGACGTTTTTAGTAGATCTCGCATTTGAAGTTTTTATTAATGATGATAATGTAAAAGTTTTGAAATCTCTTAATAGTTCGCAATTTAATAAAGAAGGTTCAAATAGACAACATGCTACAGTAATGATTAAAACACAAATGATAGCTTCTAATAAGGAAATGATATTTCCTATCGATGGCGAAAACGATCTCATAATTCAAATACAACAAACTAAATTGATGAATCAGAAAGTCCATATTAGCAATTCACTTCCTGCTGAATTAGATGAAACGAATTTAAAACTTCACAGTAAGTTAGATCACGTTGATATTTTATTAGTTTTCCACCTGTAAAGCAACCGTCATGAAAATTTTACTAAGTGAAGCGTAATACATCAATGTCAGAATAGCCAAACCCAGTAACCAAACATCAACCTATATAATATCTAAAAATGTTATCATGACAATAATGAGCTTCCGAATGTTTTAGATTTAAATATATTTATTTATTCTGTAGCTGACATCAATAGTCGATACAAGCTTAATTAAAATTTTAATTTATAACACAGAAAAAGGGGAACATGATAGTGAAACATACTTGAATGCGAGTGAAATCAAGTTACAGAATGTTTTAAGTTGGATATACGATCAAGAATTAGTGCCTTTACAAAATGTAATTAAAGAATTGAAGGACGATATAGATTTTCTGAATGAACAACAACAAAAAGCGAGAATACTACAGGCAAAGAGAAGTAAATCAATGCAAAATTTGAAATTCAAGAGAAATTGCATGTGTTTACATTAAGCTAAGCAAAACATAGAGGTAAAATTTAAACTTTACTATACTTTTGCAAAAGCTGTCGTTAACGCTGAAGTCGGAATACAGTTGTGTGTTACGCTAATTAATCAGCTAGCACTCGAATCTGTAGTCATATTTATTATTTAATTGTTCATTCAGTAATTCGAACTTGAGTGAGGCAACAAAAATAAAATACGTCACAATCAATACTGTGAATGATGGATTGTTATTAATGAAATCTATGCATATCACGACTGAGTTTACCAGAAAAAAACGTTGACAGGATTTAGTATATTTATACCTCAGCTGTAGCTTGAATTAATTTATAATACTGATAATGTCTCGCTTGTTTGTTTCAGTATCAACGCGTCTTGCTATATTGTTTAACGTGTAACAAGAATAAATCCACAAGAAATCGATCTTACGAAAATCGATATTTTTGAATAAAATTAAATAAAAATAAATTAATTTTAATTTGATATTAAAATAATTATACAAGATAATAGATGCTTTTTTTAGTTCATATTTTATTTAAAATTTGTGATGGCAAATAAAATTGGTACAGTGACAGAATATGTTGAAAATCGTGATAAAAATCCGGTTGATTTGGACCAAGCTTTGGCAGTTGCAGGTACGTTTGGGAATAAAAATAGTTTTTTCTAGCTCTTACGGTAATGAAGGTCGTTCTTTAAAATATCGAATAATTAACACAAAATCTATTAAAATTTTTGCACAATGATTTCTTAACAATAGTTTTTAAAGCTCTAATGTTATACGTTGCGCACAATTTATTTCTACGAGGAAGCGTACAGAATGATATCGATTAAATTTAGCGCATACTTTTGCATTTTAAATGCTTTACAAGTACCTACACTAATGTAAATGTATGTAAAATGGTTGATACATTTATTTTAGAATTATTTATTACAAATATATTTGCCGTCGTTAGTGTCTTGTTAGACAATACATATATAAAATAAATAAAAATACTAGGAAGTTATAGACATATTAGTATTTTAAAAAACAATTTTTCTTTCATTGATAACGATCATGTGCACACACTAATACAGTAAATACCAAGAGTAAAGATATACTAAAATTCGACCAATAAGTAATCACTATACCGAAACATTAATTTCATTCAAAACCAAAAAAATATCCTTTAATAAATTTGATTGCATTAAAACTCTTCTTGTCATGCCGTCGAGTTATTATTTTCGCGATCCGCTGTGCACCCACATATTCATTGCGTTTTATAGGTACTCTTAATAACTTCTAAACGAAAAGTCCGATTGGAATAAAACAAAAACGAATTTACTTCTACATTAATACTCTTGATAACATAATACTTAATTTGGATAAGGGTTAGTATAACGATACTCATTTAACGTTAAATTCAAACTTGGGACGAAAAAATATTTTTCATAAACATAAAAGCGGTTATTGTGACTAAACTATGATATATGCTGTCGTGGACTTCATTGTTTGTCTTAATAAGACCTAAAAACCGTAGTACATCATTTTGATCTATTGTCAATAGTTTTTGCAGTGTACGCATAAATAGGTTTTCGATTATTCACCTTGTGTTACATATTCGATATTTTCATACAGATCCCTAATTTTTTTGAAAATAAAAAATATAGAATTTTTGAAATCGGACCAGTAGATCCTTAGATTAGCGCGTTGAAACAAACTCTTCAGCTTTATAATATTAGTATAGAAGTATAGATTTTATTATTTAATGTAACAAATTTTGAACTTGAATATTCAATAAGTGCTGTGCTAAAAGCCTGCAAAGGTGGTTACCTCTAGGCTGTTTTGATAATTCTAGTAAGTATAACTAATGTAGCTACATGCAATAAATCGAGAGTTTTATCAAATGCAATAGGTAAAACTGATAAAAAAAAATTTTGGTGATTTTCAATAAAATTAAGTAAAATCAGATATTAAATCTCAACCCATCCTTCTCAAATTAATCGAAGCTATCCAAGGAAGCTATCCTAACATCAAAGTTGTTATCATCTTTTTGTATTTACTTTGTTGATAACAACCTACAAATTTAATGCTCCTATGTTTTGTTGGGAGAGCACTGGCTCCCCCCATAGCACAGTATTTTTACTAGTTTGGGAGTCTGGGTTTGCCCTTATAATAATTGAAATTTATTTCATTTCATTTCAATCTAAGAAATAACTTTAAATACCCTTAATAGATGTAACATTACTAACGGGAAAATGTACTAAGGGGAATTCCTTAAAAAGATTAAACTTTACGGGTGCAATTATAATTTCTGTTATCATATCGTTTAGTCAGTCATCTCACTTCTGAGTATAAACTTAAGTTTACCTTACAGCAAACTTTCCACTTAACAACCCATGTACAAAATACAAAAAAAAATACAAAATAATTTATTTTCAAACAAACTACACAGTACAGAAAAAATATAGCAGTGGTCCCTGCACTAGTCTAGGCCTGTTTCGCAGGAGACCGTTACGTTTTAAATATTATTACATTAATTGAAAGATATCAGAGGAGACAGCTTAGAACAGATAGAACAACAAACAAAAGAAGGAAAAGAAAATACAAACCGTGTTACTCGTATAGCATGCATAGACAGTTAAAATAACAATGAATACAGCAATCGGCCATGTGGATTATACAATATAAGTACTTATTGATTGTTAAAATTACATAGTTATTTGTGTCCAGTTTTTTTTTTTATAAAAACAGCTAGAAAACTACCATGACTAAGTGTAATGGAAGTCTGACGATGCTTCGTTTTTTCAAAATCACTTTAAACTGTAATTTGTGGCACTTGCATTCATAACAAGAACTACCCATAGGTATAGATTCAAAATGGCCGCATGTTGATTATTTTGTTCAAAGTTGTTTTTTTATATATTCATTTGTAGGTCAAATGATATTTAGGTGAAACTTTCGTTTATGGATTGCCTACACATGTAGATTGCTGTGACAAATCAAAGTATCATTATTATTCTCCAATTGAAGAGAGTCCTTAAGGGTAGGCCGTAGGTAGCGGCCCCGCAATGTCTTCTGGCAATGCCGAGGTCCATGAGCGACGGTAACCGCTTACGATCAGGTGGGTCGTTAGGTCGTCTGCCTGCGTGGCAATATAAAAAAAAATATATCCATTTCGAAAGCCCTCCAAAGACATACAAGACTAACAACCTAGTGGGAACAACTAATAATAGTGAATAAATATTAAAACGGAACCGACCACATGACCGTTATTGTAAAGATAATTTTAAGAATCAAGAAAAATAGAGAAAGTTACTAATCCCTGAACTCATAGATTTATCGTTTTATTTATTTACAAACTTTGATTACAGTTTTAAAACAGTTATAGCCATAAATCATTATTGTTATCATATTGTGTAAACAAAGATATTATCCGAATAATAAAACAACAATTATACTTTGATAAAATCTTGTAAGACACCCTTATCTTGATTTGAAAAAATCTTATACCTATGTTACATTGTCTTTAATTACTTTCCTATACTTTCTATAATTTACTTTGTCTATCTTCTTTATTTTGAGCGATCATTGGTTTTTCTTTAAGTAGGTAAGTTTCTACTGTTACGTTAAAAGTGTTGGAATTATACTCCTTGCAAAAACCAATCTATAGAGAGTTTACAATTGTTCGATATACAAAGAGTTCTATTTACGTCAATATTAAATAATACATACAAAAAACTTCCAGTTGGAAATATACATTGATAGATGAAGGACTGAATATACAATAATTGATGAGTCCAGAATAATCTTTTATTTACCCAAAACCTCTAATTCAATAAAAAAGCTTCGGCGCCGGTACAAGCTCAAAAGTTGAACTTAGACCAAAAAGAAGCTTGTGAACAAGTGTTAATGCATCCGAAGAGGTTATTGGAAAATTTTCAAGAGTTTCCTTCCAAAAAACCTTGTTTTGGTGATGGTTTAACGTCTAGAATATTGTAAAAACTTAACAGAGAACCGATCCTTTTTTGTTTTTTTTTTTCAATAGTTTACCTGAACCTACGAAACACTTAATGGTAAGTGATTACCGTAGCTCATAAGTTATGGAAAGTTTGTGAAATAGAGATAAAGTTTTATCGTACACAACGTTTAATTTCGCAATAAATTCTTATTACATTCGCAAAACAATGAATATTAAAATTGTGTGCACGTAGTTATGACGTAGTTGTACAAATTACAATTAGTTTCTTATTTAAACTAGTTTTTCTGGTTCACTGAAGTTTTTGTGTGTTTTATGTAATCATTATTGTCGATAACATTGTATTACTTTAATACCTGTTTTTTTACTTTCATCATCAGGATTAAGAATGGATGTAGGGAGTAGACACTGCTTGGGGGAGGTCTATGTCCAGCATTGGACATCTACGGTCTAGATACTTTGGACATTGGCTTCCAAATTTCGCAACAAACAGCCTGCCTTGGGTGGTTTATAATATTCATTGACTTCTGAACAGTCTTTGGTCTATCTAGTGTGCTTTTATACACAGTTAAACCCTCCATAATAATTATAAATCACTTTAATACCTACATTAAAACTTAGTTTAAGCAAATTTACACATTGTGTCGTAATTCTAGAATATGAACAATTAAACAGCATGTTGCGTAATTATATTTAATTTTAATAGTACAAAAAACGACCTTAACAATCTTGTTAACAGGTTTAGGCTGGTACAACATTAAATACTGCCTCGTCTTGGCTCTGTTCCTGATAGCTGCCATCATCGAACCGGTCGGCTACTCCTTCATAGTACCTTCAGCAAAATGTGACCTAGCAATGACCGACTCCCAAAGAGGGTTTATATCTTCTGTACCATATATAGGTAAGCCATTCCATTTTTAAATATATCTGTTGGTGATTGAATCCATAAGCAATGCTAATTAAATATGCCGACTGGATTTGTCGACGACTATTGCACAGCGTAGGCATACCTCCTACAAGATGGACCGACAACCTTATCACGATCGCGGGAGGTCTCTGGATGGAAACAGCGCAGGATCGGTCGTTGTGGCGAGGTTTGAGGGAGCCTTATGTCCAGCAATGCATGTCTATAGGCTGATGATAATAATGATGAAACTAAGACACCGTTTCAAGAAGCAAAGGAAGATCTTTAATTGAATTTAGAAAGCGTAGTGCGTAACGAATATGCGGGTAACGTCCAGTAACAATTACATCAATACACTGTGAAATTAACCAGTTATAACGACTATATTTACTATTTTTGAACTCTTTACAACATAAATAATGTTACCAAATATAATATGCATGTAACTAATTACTACGTCTAGCGCTGCTTAAACAATGAAGGAGAATTACTGTGACAAAAAATACCGAACAAGTAGGCGTTGGTCGAAATGACGGCAATATATCATTATTCAGATTATAATAAAGTCTATACGAGAAATAATTTAAAATGTTTCAAACGATATAGAGTTTAAATTGAAATTATTTATTGTTAGACACAAAGCTAAGAAGTAGATACTTATTACGCCAAAAGTAAATAAACTAATAATATAAATTATTAAATAGTTATTTTGCTGTTGTATTACAATAATATATTTTGTTCACTTCACAAACACACTGTCCCGTCGCGTCGCTTTAAATTTTTGAGCTATTGTGAAAAAAAATTACATTAATAGATTATTATGGAAATGTCTACGAGTAAAGTCTCTGTCAACTCAAGGTTTTAGATCATTTAATAATAGGATCTTTCTTGACTTGAGATGATTAGTCATGAAACGAGACCTTTCAAAATTAATGTATTTAAATCATGGCTAATTGAGAATTGTTCATTGTTCTTATTTTTATGAAATAATTAAAATCTATGAAGTGCAATGATTATTGATTTCCAAGAGAAAATTCTTTATGATCAGGTAGAATAATTAATGGATTTGCGTTTATTTCTTGAAAACGATTAATCTACTTATTTTTTATCTTTGCCTGCTTTTAAATGTAAAATTCAAATAAATAATATGGGATGCGTTGTAGAGCGCTTCCCGGGATCGTGAGTTTAGGTAAACGAGAGGGTCTGTCCGAGCGTCGTGCTATAATAAATAAATAGACATCGTTTAATATGAATTTCAACTTATAAATGTTACTTACTACTACTCTTTTGTCGAAGTATAATAGAATTATGACCAGTCCTATAAATGCTAGGTATTTGCTTAACCTTAAATACATTAATCGGCCAAATCTCATGACTGAGTTGAGATGAGATCAAAGTTTATCACAATAAATTGCAACTTTATACGATAGTGACCATTTATCTGTGACATGGATCGTTGTTATACATAAGTACATATGAATAAAAATGATAGTCAATTTATAATCTACTAATTATTTAAAGCAGTTCTGTACTATAAAATGGTACTCTGTGGTTTAAGCAGACACAAGAGGTCCCAATCACGACAATTAGGTACTATCATGGGTTTGCATGAAAATAAATTAGAAAAGTTAATTGACATTAAATGGTTACATCACAGCATCAATCGTTATCTATTAAGACACTAATTAGATGAATTGGTTCAATTACGACTCTACACGATCATATGGCACAATAAATACATTGACAGACAAAATATTTGGATCATTTTGATGTCTCCCTGTAATCGTCCAAAAATTTAGGGCTAAAAATAATAAAAGCTTTTAAAAAAACTAGCTGAGTAGTCACATAAGGGCTTAAGGCATAAAGTATGAGCTTTGTTTCTTTAGATCCCGTATGCAGAATTGTCGTTTTGTTAGTAGTTGGTAACTAGCATTTGTTTTGATCGTGAATTTTCACACCGAGATCTGAAACCTCTTATTAATTCCGGAATGTGCCTTATTCAAAGTTTTGAAATAACCGGCCTTGAGCTGTTTGCATCAAGCGTATTCAGCCATCTTTATCTTTATAAATCCACGATGTTTTAAGCATGGAAATTAACTGCACTATATGTAACAGTAACCTATAATTTCTTTGTTTTTCAGGTATTGTAATAGCATCGTTTCCGTGGGGTTTTCTTGTGGATACGAGAGGTAGAAAACGCGTCCTGGTATTCAGTTCGCTGGCGGCTGGCTTTTTCGGTATCCTATCCGGGTTCATGCCGGAACTAATCAGTTTTACCGTGTGTAAATTTATCACTTCATTATGGTAAGTAATTCATATTGGTCAATATATTTTTTATGTTATCATTCTTGTACGACGAAGGTAAACATGTAATATATTATATTGTAGGATTGCTTTGTTTTATTTGATGTGTTTTGGGTACCTTTTTTCATTGTACCATAAGTAGACGAACCTACATAAGGCTCACCAGATTGTAATCACCTACCACAAAATAAGAGATAGGATACTATTTATTATTTATCATGATCTCGTGTAAAAATTACCATCACATTATCATTATATTACAAAAATATAGGACGAGAAAACCTCATCAAATTTACGTATTACCTATGTAAGTGCCTAAATGAAATGTAAATATTGAATTTTCATTTTTGTTTATCTAGAGAAAAACATTCAAAATTATAACCATGTGTCGTGCATCTGTATGTTCTCCATTGTAGAGAATACGGAAGAAGATAATACTAATTAATGACTTTGAGAAGGCGATGATTTGCGCATTATGGCATCATTTCAAGTGCCCACTTTCTCGGTTTTATTTCACAAGAAATATAAACAATAAAATAATAGCCATTTCGATCACTGTCAGTGTTCACGGTCGCTGTTGCTAAGCTTCATGAATAACCATTAATAATTACAATCGATTAACACGAAATAAAAAGTAGTCGAGTTTTCCACGCGCGATGACTTGTCCTTCTCATAGCGTATTTTAGCTTTGACATTGCGGAGTTTCTTGCGCAACGGTAACTACTTCTCAAACTGAACATATTATTAAGGCCCGTATACTTTGTAATCTATTACGAGATCCAAACCAATCGACGCGGAAAAAAAGCTTATTATGACATGTATTAGTCTAGTTAGGACAATTAAATGGCATACGTCTTTTCTGTATTCGGTCGTCGAATGAAGAATCAAAAATATGAGACGCTTCATGACTTTCGCACAAAAGCGCTACGATGAACCTACATAGAAAATAAAATCTAAACATTTTAAGTTAACTATCTATACTTGCGTAGATTAATTTGATGTATATTGATAATATTTCAGTTTAGCGTGTCCAGCGGCGTGTCCCTATTCGTTTATAGGTGAAATTATTCCTCGAAGATACAGAGATATCACGCTTTCAATCACTAACGCCTTACAAATAACAGGATCAGCTTTAGTTCCTCGTAAGTATTTTTATTGCTGGTAAATTGCTATTGGATTCCTCATACCTTGTACAAAGAACTATACAACTACTAGGTGGTTTAATTTTTGGATCCTTACCTATGTAATTTAAGTCGATTCAAAATGAAATTTATAAAAGGAATAGATAATGACCTTTTTATATTCTTTTCAGTGTTAGGATGGTTGATTCTACCTCTCGACTTCAGGATAGACTTTGGAATGTACTATTTTCGCTCGTGGCGTCTATTGGTGATAGTGTACTCACTATTCTTCATACTAGCCGCTTTTCTGTTATCGTTTGGCCCAGAAAGTCCTAAATACTTAGTTTCTCAAGGACAACATGATGAAGCATTAAAAGTACTGCAAATAATGTACTCGAGCAACAAAAGCAAATCACCTAAAGAATTTCCAGTAAGTATAATTGAGTACCTAAGGCTGCGTTTCCACCAGAGATGTGCGATGGAAATGTGTCGTGCGAGGATGTCTAGCTGTGCTGTGAAAATGTGTGGGTGTTTCCACCAAAGCTGTGCGATGATAATGTGCCTACGAGGATGTGTAGCGGAGCTGTGAAAATGCGCATTTATGTGTGGCGCGAGGATGCGTTGCGAAGCTGTGTAAATTATAGAACTAATAAACTCCGTATCTTCTGCTTCCATTTCTTCATCACAAATTGTTAAATATAAAAGTATTTTCTTTTTCCAATTATCCATATTATTATCTATTTTGCGCACTTCTACTTCCAACAAACTCCGTCTATGGACTGGCTGGTACAGTATGCGCAAACCTCGCAACACATCTTTCTCAACACACATTCCTCGCACACTTCCCTCGTACACATCCCGCGCTTGTTTTGTATGCGCAAAAATCTAGCTCCGCTGAGCCGTTTCCACCAGAGCTGTGCTGACCGAGGCAAGGTAAATGAAGCGATCCTATTGGTTCTTTACAAACACATACCTCGCTATGCATCCTCGCACATCTCTGGTGGAAACGTAGCCTTACAATGTTGAAGCTGTGATAACCCCATTCTACTCGGTAGTCCAAGATAGGATATCTAAATAAGCTTTTGACATTGCTTTCTTTTCTAAAGTTTCTTCTTAAAGAAGAAATACCTATATCAAGTAATATTTATACTTGTAGGTCATGGATAGGTACTCCATTGTTGCGAAGAAACGGAAATCAAACTTATATTAAATGAACAACCGTGACATTATCTAGACATAGACTTTATCTAATGTTAACTTTGTTGTAGTTTGCAAATATTTTTTGATTACGTATAAGTTGATTAAAGTAAATGAGGATTCTATAATGAACGTTAAGCGACATTAAAAAAAAAAATTAAGATTATGAACGGGACGGCGCGACGGGAAAGAGTGCCGAGAGCGTAACGCGTCGCGTCGTTCCTTATAACCCCGTGCTGGGTTCTGACCTCAGCCGGAGTTCAGACGCTGAGAGTGAGCGGTTGGAGGTTTTAGTACAGTTGAACTACCACATATCCCACCCGCAGGGAGGCTGGGCATCCGGTGATTTCCTCCAACTGAAAGAAAATAAAAAGATTAAGAACATAAAATCTATTTTTCTATCAGGTGAAACGACTCGAAATGCCAGAGACAGAACGTCAAAAGATAAGCTTCTTCAAATCTCTGCATGTGCAAACGATGCCACTACTAAAACCGCCATATTTGAAGTGGCTATCGTTAAATGGTTTCCTGCTTTTCGGAATTTTTGCAGTGTGAGTACCTTAGTCACATACTGGCTTATAATGTTTTTATAGATATATGTATATATTACATGATACATTCTTAGTAAGTCTCTGTCGATTTTTTTATTATTGGTAGAATATCTCTATAGATATTTACCTACACACACCATCCTAATTCCGATTATATCGTTTTTTTAATTTTTAACTGAAAATAATAGCAAAAAAATCTACAGAGACTTTTACCAATAATAAAACTAAGAATCCAAATCCAGCGAATTCTTTAATCATTCTATGTAACTAAGAGTACGTAACAGGACAGATATTAATCGATACTTTTATCGTGTTTCAGATTAAATGGTCTCTATATGTGGGTTCCAGATCTACTAAATAGAGTGCTTACTGGAAGTCAAACTGGATTGACAGCCTGTCAAGTGATAGCTCAAAGATTCAACGAGGTCTGTTTATTTACTACTTACTCATTTCAATGCAACAAAAAATGTCTTTCCTTACCAAAGTTAGACACGTTTCAATAAATGGCCGATGTCTGTAAAAGTTCCTTTAAATGTAACTTCTCATTGCTGGTACCGTGAATATGGTAAATTATTAAATGTTAATTCACAATATCTAAATAAAGACAATCTAATTTAGACTATTTGTTGTGTAACCATGATAAATAAACAAACCGACCACACGGTAAGTAGGTTCCTATACTATTATATACCTAACTACTCACTCAATTTCTTTCTTTATAGACTGTCACCGAAAACCCAATATGTATAGACACCATCGACCCAATAACATACATCATCAACTCAGTGGCGAGTGTCAGCTGCGCATTAATCGCAGTAGCGGTCAGCAGCACTGTCAAATTCATTGGAAAGAAGAACCTGCTTATTATCATTTACTGTCTAATCGGAGTCTTCTGTATACTGATCAATTACATCACTGAAGACATGCTGTTCGCAGTGTTGCTGTCATCTGTACCGATCATGGGATTGGGTATCGGGCCGGTTAACGCGTATGCTGTCGAAATATTCCCTACCAATTTGAGGTGGGTAGTGGAACTATAAATTGGAGGAATTTAAATTTTATAAAAATACTCACGCAGTCAATTTAGGTGATCCGTTTACGAATAAAAGCTTTCTGGCCCAAAGAATCTAGCTATGTTTACCTACTAAGTCGACCCCTTTTGTTACGGAGTTTTTTGCAGACAGCGGCGAAAAAGCTCACCGAACTAAAAGATCGCGTACTTACTCGCACGTAAAAATAAACGCACGTACACTAGTAAACTTCGTCTGCGTGTAAGTATATGTATATAATGTAAGCGCAGAAAAATGTGACATAACATCACAAACCTCTAAAATTTTCAGTGTTTTTCCACTATAATATGCAATGTAATGATTGCGCATTTGAATCAGTTAATATAATTTTTAAATAACGAAGAAGCATCATTAAGCCCAAAATAAACATTATCTTATCGATTTCCAAAGACCAATAAAGTATAATAACATTTGGAATATAATTCTGCACTATCATTGTTATTTGTTAAAAACTATATTTTATAAATAAATACAAGGTTGTATTTGACTTTTAGTGATAAAATTCACCGTCATTTCTAAATTCACACTTAAAATTTCCGATTTACTTTAAATGGATCCAACCAAACACCACAATTTTTTTTAGTAGTAGTTTGTACTTTGTAGTAGGGATGTTACGAATGTCGATTTTTGGACATTCGGCGAATGCAAATAATGACCTTTCAAACAAAAAGTTCAAGGTTTTTTTATTGACAAGTCGGCGGCTGTATGTATCTTCCAAAAGTCATTATCATTCGCATAATATTCGCATGAATTTTTGCGAATGTGAATATTCAATAACATGCGAATATTCCTTACATCCCTACTTTGTAGTATTATTTTTATTAAACACTCGCAGTTATAACATGACTAAATAAAAATCGTGGCATTCTTAGCACGATTTTTAATTAGTAATTGTGAAAGTGATTGTAGTATTCATTTTAAAAAACACTTTTCCGTCGCTCTTAAACCTCTGCAATTTCGGGGTACGCTGCGGGACTGCTACCTACGACCTAACTTTAAAGATTCTTCAAGCCAGCAAAAACCATTTTATTTTTGACAAAAATTTGTTGTCGAGATGAATTATTCCTTAACTTGACTAAGTTCGTAAAGTAGAATATTAAATGATTTCAGGGGCATGGCAGTCAGTTTGTCAATGATGTTGGGAAGAACGGGATCAGTAGTAGGAACAAATGTCGCCGGCGTATTGCTACGTGCAGCCTGCGAGGTTACCTTCTATTTGTTTGGAGGACTACTTATAGGTGAGTTTACGAATCGATCATTGCGAGGTTTTTAGTCTATACAGGGTGATTTTTTAAAGAAGGTACATATTACAGGAGGATGATGAGTACTCTGTTCTAAAACGGAATATTACAAAAAATACGTAAAATTACAATTTTTTTTAAATCTAAATTCGACAAAGCTACCTCAAACATAAACAATTTCGATTAAAAGAGAGTTCATCAGCTGTCGAAAAACCATCGTTTTGAAAGAATTTTAGGTATTTTTAAGTTGCGATTACTAAGGCATTAAGCCATAGTCTTTGGTAATAACATTTTGACTGGTCGTATATAACCATCAGCTACCAAGACCTTCAATATGTACCCTCACTAAAAAATCACCCTGTATACAGGATGGAGGTTTTAAACGCGCCCTCTAGGAAAAGTTATCGAAATAATGATTTTAACGAATATTGCTAAAAGCAAACATTCCTCTATTTTTTAAAAGAAACAGCAAAATTCGCTAAAACATTATTTCGAGTCGTTTTCCTGAAGTGGGCTTTTAAAAGTTCCCCCCTGAATATAAAATGTTGTTACATTTTAATCGAAGGACTACTTATTAGATTGGAGTAAGTTTACAAATCGACAAATTATTTAGCGAGTTCCTACAGAGAGTCTACGGATCACAATGATGACGTTTATAAACAGTATTTAAAATGGTGATGTTATAGTCCAAGATCCAGGTTGTTGAGTCAAAAATAAAAATATATGAGTTTACAATTTGTTTGTCGTGATTGTTTTGCGTGAATTGGCAGTTACGTTTTAGAGTAATCAATATATCGAGATTTGTATTCGTTTTTTTATTTATTAGTAAATAATATTTGATTTATTTCAGTCTGTGCTGCTCTTACGCTACTATTACCGAAATCCAAAGAAGAACAAAAACCGAGAAATTCGAAGATCACACGATTATAAATCAATTTAAAAAAAAAATAGAAATGTCTAATTTGTAGAATTAATTAATAAAATTAACGAAAATGAAACTCAAATAAAACGAAATACGTATATTCTGTTTTTAATTTCCATAACCTTTCAATATACCTTTGAAAAACATGAACACGAACTGTAAGATCCTTTTTTTCTCTCACTTTTAGATAAATTAAATACTATTCTTTAAACACTCGCGGTTATCTACATCACTTACACTATTACTAAACCCTACCCGCAGTTCCTCAGTGTTTCCGTGATCATGGCGCTTGAAACAGTGCTGAAATATCGGGACCGCTCAATTAAAAACAATCGTGGTAAGAACCCGTTTAGTAATAGTGTAAGTAAATACTATTCCCTATTATCTCTGCTCTTACATTTATAAAAATGTATCTTAAACATTGTAAATATTTGCTCTTAATATGAATAATCTCTTCAATATAATATCATGGAATGCAAATCCTCAACAATAGTGAATTAAATTAATTACTTTTGTTAATATTTCTCTCCTACCATTAATCCTTGTTTAATTAGGCTATAATATAACAATTCATTATTTGTCTTGTCATAAATAAATTTTCAAAAGCACCATTATATTTTGACCCTATCCGTAATTAATTTAAGCGACATATTGTACACTGCATCTGCTATTTCCTTGTCCTTCGCCAGTTGCGACTCTTCACAGTAGAAACAGTTGTTGAAGTAAAGTCCCGTCACGCCTTCGAGTTCAGACGCGGTCGCCACGTAAACCGTAGTCGCTGCTGCTTGTTGCTGAAATAAATATAGGTAACTAGGTGACCCGCGCAACTTCGTCTGCGTTACAAAGGGGTTCAAAAATTGTAGCCTATGTGTTATTCTGATGTATAAGCTATATTGTGGTAAAGTTTCATTCAAATCCATTCAGTAGTTTTTACGTGAAAGAGTAACAAACATACATCCATACATACAAACTTTCGCCTTTATAATATTATTATGATTTAACAATAACAAGTATTGTTTCAATAGATAATAGTTTAGGTGGTTATACAAAGCAAGATTGAAGAGGCATTTCGCCAATATTGACATTTTTTTCCATTATTTATTTATTTATTTATATTTGACATTGTGCATTTAATTTTGTAGGTACAACAATTTTTACTTTATTATACAGGGTGTCCCAGGAAATATGTATAAGCGGAAGTCCAGAGATAGAGCACTCCCTGAGGTATCCGAATCACCCCCATGTATGTGATTTTCCGTAGTGTTCGAGTTATGAGGTCGAAACTATAGTTGAAGCTAGCTAGTTTTTAAATAAATTATTAAACTTTAAAATATCAGATTACTTAAAAGAACTATACAATACTTACCATAGATTTAGTAAAAGGTCTTACTAGAAAGAATGCCAATCTGTACAACCACCAGGATTTGCTTAAATTTGAAAACACCATGTTACCGGGGTGCAAAGAATTGACACATATGCCTTTTGATCTCCACAATTCACTTAGCACCTTTAAAATTTTTAAAATATTAAATAAAAACTTAAGGCACTATTTTTTTTTTAAATAAGAGACAAATTGAAAATTAAGTATAATTATACATCAAAAGCATCTCATATTCGTAGAGTAAATTGTAATAAAGATAATTAAATCTGGATTCACTAATTAGAAATTAAAAAAGAAATGTTTAAAGTACAATAGGATTTTATGAGCATCAATGTTTCAAAAATAAATACAATTTTACGACATTAAAATATATTATTAAGAATAAAAACTAAACAATTACATTCTTACCTTTGCTGTTAACACATTGTACAATTTCGAATTACCATAAGCCACCATAGAAGAATAATCATCTTTAGTTAATGCAAGATTTTGTTTTACAAAAACTCCTGATAGATCGGCAAACCTGAAAATGAATTGCAAAACACAATTTATATTTCCACAAAGAACTGAGTTTGAACTGATTATATATGAAGGGGTGATACCAAGGGAAACCAACCTATTCACCGTGCGGGTAGTTGGAAGTGGAGACTTGCTATAAATACAGGCGTTGGCCGCTGTTATTAATCATTCGTGTTTGAATTGTCAAGGTGAACGGACCTCTTGATGTCAAGTAATAAACTGTTAAAACTCGTTATTTTGAAGTTTTTGTCAAAAGTATTGATCATCAAGTGTTCAAGTGGACATTGTGACGTCATTCCTGATAAAACCAAATGAAGATCGACTATTTACAACGTCATTACACCTCAACACACTATTTACGCAGTTATATAAATTACAGTTTGATAAATTAAAGAAATTGTGATTTAATTTTCTGTTTCTGTTGTTTTTCATTAAAAGGAATATAATAGAAAGTGTAACTTATATAGAAAAGTACATACAAAGACACCACTTTAATCTTACCTATGAGATTCAGAAGAAACAAATATAACTCTTGAGCCTCTTTTTAATTGGTTTTCTAATGACAGAGCTAAGCACATGTGACCTAGGTGATTAACTTGAAACACTGTCTCTAAGTTATCTTTTGTTTCTGTATATGGTAGACCGAATACACCAGCATTTAATATCAGCATATCTAAATGGCTGCAAAAATAAATAGACAATAAATAAGGTACTTTAACCCTTTCACGCTCAAAGGAAATATTTTTCCCTGCAACAAAAATTGTTATTGATTATTATTGAATCAATATTTTTTTAATGAATGTCTAACGTAGGTATGTTGTGTTAAAATGTTTCCCATGAAATTAAAAGGAACATTAAATTTGTACACCCTACAGTGTTTTTCTAGTGATATCTCTTACTTTACAATAACTTAAATATTGTGTAGTATTCGCATATTTAGTCTCAGCCATCTTATTGTCCTGAAAGGGTTAAATAAAATTAATTTTGAAAAAGAAAGTTTTTGCATTGAAAGTTTAAGGATTTTCATTTGATAGACAGAATCTTGCAACTTTTTTACTGTGCAATTATTATAATTTAATTAACATAATATTATGTATTCTATCTATTTTCAATATAATCATAGATTGTACAGTCATATTCAAGGTTCACTGGAAATGAAATTCAAAGTCGTAATTATCAAATTAACATAATAATTTATATTCATTTATTGAAATTTTATTTATATATCTTTTTTCTTAAATAAATACAAAAAGACACTTTAAAAACTCAATACAAAA
This sequence comes from Trilocha varians, assembly GCA_030269945.2. Lineage (NCBI taxonomy): Eukaryota > Metazoa > Arthropoda > Insecta > Lepidoptera > Bombycidae > Trilocha > Trilocha varians. The sequence continues at coordinate 4,481,914 of AP028264.1, read as the reverse complement.
AGATTGAAGCTTAGCATTACTATGTGAAGCAATAATTTAACACATTTCAATCATCTATTGCAATAAATGTAGAACTATAGTTAGGAATTATATTAATCTTGAACTTACTCTGAGAAAACAGTTGATACTGCCTGAGCACATTTTCTTACACTTTCCAGAGAAGCTAAATCCAAGTATATGGACTTTAAATTATCCTCGGAAGCTTTTGTTTCCATCACAATGTTCTTAATAGCATTCTCAGTTTCTTCCATATTCCGATTAGCAAATAACACATTACAGCCGTGCCTTGCCAGGGATTTTGCAGTTTCATAACCGATTCCAGCATTTGAACCAGTTATTAATGCATATTTACCTGATAGGTCAACACCGTGGAGGACCTGAAAATACAATTTAATGAGGTAAGAACAATAAAGAACTTTAGCATTACGGCATTTCAAGACATATAACATTTTCGTTCGTTTTCCATACTAATTATTTGGATTGTTTTTTTTTGAAATTGTAGGGATAAATTTAATTGTAAAACAATATCAACTAGTGTTTGTTAGAGTTTAAGGTAGTTATTAGATCAAGGGTCAAAGATTAAATTTTGTTAGAAAAATCCTTATCACTTAAACTCACTTGGAATGCTGTAGATGATCCATCAAACCTCTGTCTAAAATCATGTACATGTTTCTTTTCTTCTTTCGAAAACGCGAGCCGTGGGTCAACGAAGGTCTTGTTACCGGTCTCTTTGTGAATATAAAGTGTTTTGCCAGTTTCATCAACAGTCTTGGCCCAACCAAACGGAAGATCCTTCGGGATCACCTTTTTACTGCCGGTATTTGGATGCGTCCACTGTATCTTTTTCGTAAATGTACTATAAACATTGAATTTTCGTTAGAAGTGTATTAAACTACTGAATTTATTGAATTTTTTTTGTAAATATTCGTACTTCACAAAGTAAACATTGCCATCTTCGGTAGGTTTTTCTTCCCAACCTGGAGGCAACTCGTCTTCGCTATCGGAATCAATAACATTCTGCATGATTTTATTCGTTCCGTTAATTAATTAATGATAGGCTTAGTGAATTGTAAGTTTTTATGTCACAAAATTGAAATTATGAAGAAAAGTTGCACTACACTGAAAACAAAACCAGAAAACACCCACTGAAATTAAATCAAAACATAGATGACAGTGACAGTGTCACGATTTTGACATGGTACAAGACATTCCTTTTTTTTTAATAAGATTTAATGGCCTGGTAATACAAGACATTCCGACAAAACGGTTAAGTGATGTGACCATTTATTCATTCATCAGAACATCGATAAATAATAGATAGCAATATGGAAACATCTTTTACTAATATACATAAATATATAAAGATAGGCAACCTATTTAGAAGATAGACATAGAAAAACAGTTTAAAATTAGTAAATAACATAAATTAAGAACAAACTACTATTTTTAGTCAAATGACTAGGAACACCAATAGTCATAAAAAAGTATCTAGGTGTAAAAACTAAAATCTAGAGTATTTTTATTCTAAGACTTAACTGGTTAGTCGAATAGTCAACAGCTGCAGCACTTAAATTTTTGAAAGATTTTAAAACCCTCCGTTTAAACGCAGCAGACAGTTAAGACAAACTAAAAGTTTCGTATTTTTGTAATTCAAATTAAATAATAAACTCATTTTGTGACATCTGGATTTGGTTGCACCGGAATGAAACGAGAAATTTATTTTTAGTGTTTTGTAAGAGAAACAAACTAAAGAAACACAGCTTGCTGAAATCCGTTTTTCAATTCAGGAGACAGCAAACTAATAAATCATTCCGATTTATCATGCACATCAAAGTGTAGGAAATCAGTAGATTATGTTTCATGTTTTAATATTATTGATGATTTTCGACACAAATTCACCAAAAATCGATATTTTACTGCACATCCCTAACTAGTTTTTCCTACTTGTCAAATGTTCGATCACAGATTATAAAATATTATCATGGAGTAGATTAATCAAATGCACCATATGCAAAAGTCATCGCTACGCGGTGAAAATTTTCTTCACTAAAACATTTACAGAAAGTTAACTGTTGATTAGATATCCAAATTTAACAATAAGCATTTAAAATAATTAAATTTTAAAAGTTTCATTACTGGAAAGTTTGAGGTGTTTGAATTAAATTTCATTGCCTATTCTTTGTTGTAAATAAAAAATCTAATCCAACATGGCGTCTCTGACAGTTTTTATGTGTCAAGGTAAACGTATAAAAAATATAGGCATAGCAATTTCCTTTCGAATACATATTGATTTGTATAATTTCGTTGGAATTAATTGATTAATTCCTAAGTGAATTACGTGAAAAATGTTGTTAAATCGGTGGAAATCAAAATATGACACTTGTTGTACTTTGTGATGTGTTTACAAAAACGCGTACAGATTTTAGAAACTAGTGATGGAATTTTGATATCTTCAAAATGACTAAACAATGTTAAAAACAATTATAAATTTTGTTCCTAAGAAAAAGTGTGTGTAGTAGAATCATGGAAGAGAAATTGAACGGAGAATACTTTGAAGGTCAGGCTGAAGGCTTCAATTATAACAATCTGGTAAGTATCTCTAAATAACTAAACTTGAGGAGAGTAGAGGAAAGGACAATGACTAGAAAAGATAAATAACATAAAATTTACCATAACTCCTTAATAATATTTTTTGATCAAGTATAAAATTGCATTAAACTAATTGTAAATTACATAGCTATTGAAATGAACTAGATTTAAGTCATTTTGCTTATTCAAGGTTATTATTTACTGTTCCTATTATAACTTCCCTTATTTAGTATATTGTATTGTAAAGACTGTCTAATTTTTCAATTCAATTAGACTTTTGTTTAGATATACAGTCCGACTCTCTACTGTAAGAAGATTTAGTTAATAACGTGTTCAGTTTGTAGAGAATGATCAAATCAGCATTTTAATCTAACAATTAGAACATGTTTCGTTGTAAAAGGAACTTCATAGTTACATTTGCAGATTGTGGTAGTTTTTTTTTTGTTTTCTGGCTATTGTCGCCTTTACCTTAAACAACATTACAACAGGGAATCACATTTAATGTGGTAGATTTATGCTATGTTTTGTGAATGTAGACTTCACTTTAGAAACTTAAAGAAATAGTGAATCTTCAAATGAAAGTTTTTTTTTATCTTTTTGTTATCTTCAAATCAAATTCTCTAAATGGTCCTTCTGGACTTAAAAATAAAATACCAATTTTCCACTATGAGGATCTATTGTAACTTTAATTTTCTATATAATATTGTATGTACTGTATAATAAAAATTATTGTAGAAGTACAAATTACTTGTATCTAAGGGATGTTATGCTTTAACTTGAGTTTGATAAGAAATTCAGTTTTAATTTATAGTAGTGTGTAGCGAGTCTGGATATCACTGAGTGTCATCAAGATTTTTTATTTAGTGTCGGAATAAATAAATAAGAATAATATTATTTTGTACCAATTTCAAATTATTTCAATTTTTGTATAGTGGACTCCCTTTTAAGTTTACAAAACTTGTGTCAGGGAAGTACAGATGATTTTTTGCAAGATTTTAGGAACATGGTTCACATGGCATACATTGGCCAAATAGTTTACTTTCATAAGCGAAAAAGAGAATCTTTTCTCTTCTCTCAGATTGTGATATGTATTTTAAAAACAAGTTTATTAATTTAATGTTCATTAATTAACTCACATTTTATTTCAGTATATTATTTTAATTAGATTTATGCTCAATGAACAGGTTTTAATCTTTTTTGAATATTGTTTGATGAGAATTTACGTAACTTGTATTTCATTTTAAGCAAAAATATGAATAGCAATTACTTGTTATTATAGTATCACTCACATCATCTATCATTGTTATATGCATAGAAAATATGAATATACCTATTACAAGTATAGTTATTGACGGAGGCATAAAGCTGTCATAGGTCAAAAGCAGTCCCTAAATAGAGAATAATAAATAGGATAGGACATTTATTTAAAATTTGAGTGGATGTGAATTGTGTAGAAAAACACAATATATGAAGATTTGTATTGGTTACCAATTTATATCTTCAATCCTTAGCAATAAAGTTTCAATGAATTCTGTGCAGTGACATCGGGAATTAGGTAAAACAAACAAACAGTTAAAAGGTACAAAAATTTCAAAACACCATTTTGTTATTGAAATATCTATGATGGATAAAATTATTGAGATGTAAAATAGTATCTCTGAATCACTTACACTATTACTAAACGGGTGATGTAGATAACCGCGAGTGTTAAAAGAAATTTAGTATCCGAATATTTTTTTCGTCCATCTAGACTCGTTTTAATTTTTCGTATTTGTACCTCTTAGAAAGTATCTTAATAACTTTGTTAGCAGGCTTCTCTCAAAAGTGAAATTATGTAAAATTTCAAAACTTTCTGACCAGCTCTTCAGACATTTCATGATAAGATCAGTTTTATGTAAATGCACCTAGTTCTTTTAATCACAATAACTTTCAATACTGTTATTATATTACATTTATCTGCAAAGACAAACATACGCAACCATAGATTATAATAATTTGTCTTATTCTAACACTTGTGGAGGAAAAATAAAAAAACTACTTCATTGTTCACATTTTCTATTTTGCCAGTGCAGTGTCTGTGCCGATGAACAATAATAATATCTTGATCCCACGGCGAGAAACAATACGATGTGGGGCAAGCGACTGACACAATTAAATTTGCTCGAAACAAACCGCACATGGTATAAAAATTTGCAGAATGAACCAGTTAAACTCCCACGCTCACACTTGTATAACCAATATACAATTATTAGAAATCCGCATAACAAAAAGTTCAAAATCTACTTTTTAAACCCAAAATGATCTTAAATGTGCAGATGGTCCACGACAGCTGCCCATAAACAGCTGTCGAATTCGAACAGGTTTGTGTGTAGTACAGGTAGATATGGAACAATGCATAAGTTTTTATGAACGTCTCTTAAATACGGGTAAGTACGTTTTTTAAGGCTGCAAAAAATATCAGTGTCCGAATACTATCATGACGATTACCATGGTCTTTTTTTCTTTCTCGGCTTCAGTGAACATAATAAAGGTACTAACAACGATTTTAGTAGACTTACAAGGTCGCATGTTAAAGGCAGTGATGTCGTTGGTGCCAGGCCCCGGGCACGGTTCGTCTCGCGTGATATTTTCCTACTACATAATACCTATCTGTATTTTAACTGCGAAAGCTATGTTGTCCGTATCGATCAAACCGACTGAACACGAATCATTTATAAACACATAAAATGGATTCCTCCTATTTCTTACCTATAAGCGTGATTTCAAAATGTATGATTTGCTGTTTCCAATTAGGATACTTCACAGAACGAGACACTGAATTAAAAGCTTTACGAAAACAGGTGCTGCAAATGCAGGATAACTCTCTCTACAATCCACCTCAACACAACTTCTTGTTCTGTTTCCGTAGTTTTTTTGGAAGACCTTAACAAGGTCAAGTCGTTTGAAGTAAACGACTGAGAATACAAACGTAAAACAGCAAAGGTTTAGGGTACTCATCGCGTGTTTACCGCAAAACCTATCTACCCAGTTGGCAATATCGGAGTTTTGTCAGCAGTACGTTTTGGTCTTGCCGTTTCGCATGACTTACTGATTCGCGAATAAACGGCATGAGATCAAATTAAGGATTATTAATCTAATTCCTAATTGCCAGAGTGTGTGAGTGAAAATTGAAATGAAACGAGTGAGCTTTAGTAAAAAGAAAGTGAAGAAAATGGTGCGTGTTAATGGAATATAATAGTTAAGATCTGTGGCTCACTTTCTCGTATTTGCACTGAGTTAATTTCTGTACCTAGGATACACAAATCAACAAATATACCTAGTTGCTAAATAATCTTGATTAAATGTTGATTACGAGTTACGAGAACATGGCCTGATGATTTACAAATTTTTATCAATGCTTCTAATTGATTTAAACTGGCAAGAAATTAACCTGACGAAACTTCTGATGAAAAGATCATTTCAATTTTTGATATCTTAGATCTGATAGAAATTACAGAAAAATGTGAATCAACAAAATAATTACTCCAGTCACTTTCATAATATAGTTTCATACTTTACAGATTATTTTCTATTAAAAGCGATTTAGTTGAATATCTTGCTTCACCGACAATTCCAACCATTAGTTTTTTCTTCATCCGTTTATTTCAACAAATTGTTATCCGTTTCTACTCTTATTTTTAAAACTGCTAATATCTCTCACACAAGTTCAGTTACAACTTCACTTACGTCTAATTTATTGTCCTCTTTTTGTGCCATTGAATGTGTGACTGTCACCATTAAAACGTCCACTTTCATTAGCATAAATTTTACCCAATTCACTTAACAGTCCAGTCATACGCACCCGCTGCCGTAATCGTCGGTCGGCCCTACAATCATACCATTAAGACGTGAAACGAATCGTCTATCGGAGCTCAATTAAAACCCTAAAAACTGACAAACGTTTTACCGTAATTGTCCTAAAAGCATCTCATAAAACGCCTGACTTTTACATTACGGTTTCTTTTGCAACGGATAATATTGAGCAAATTATTGCGGTTAGAAAATATCGAGATTTTTTATCGATTATCGCTTGTTTGGTTATGCATTGAATTCTCATTAGTTAGCATAGTCGGCTGAAAGATGAAAGCCTCTCTTTTCGTTGCGTGTGTTAGTAGTGTTATAGACATAGTACGTTATTTGCTGCACTGCGGTAATTAGTTACTTTCTCTGGTTACATTTCTGAACCCGGCTAATAGATTACACTGAACGTAATGTACGAGTAGGTCATCATATAGGAAAAGTTGCTATTTTAAATACATTACACGCTGAATAGGATAAGTGCTTTTTAAAATGATAATACAACGTTACATTACAGATTAAAGTGCATTAAAAACTATTTATATGATTGTCGGTTTCAGATAATGTTATTTTTATAAAAGGACACGTCGATAGTTCTGTCAAAAACTAGAAAGTAATATTAGATCGAATTGTCGATATTGTAATTTTTAAACAGCCTTTCAATTTTAAAACAAAATCACCTTTGATGACAATCTCATATCAACAACAACACAAATATTAGCTTGCTTATAATTATCCAGAAGTAAATAAAACATTCTACTGTACTTTCTAGACGTGCATATCCGTTTTCATTTCTGCAGTCGCAAACTTTGTACATAAATTATTAACTTTTTTATTCCAGTTGATGCTTGCACGTAATACGTACGTATAGCACAGTAATCTTATTTTGTGAACCTCGTGGGCCGAAAAGTTCTGGAGTGGCGGCCACGAACCGGTAGGCGCAATGTTGGTAGGTCCACACAAGATGGACCGACGACCTGGTCAGGATTGCGGGAGGTCACTGGATGCAGATGGCGCAGGACCGGTCAATGTGGCGAGGTATGGGGGAGGCCTATGTCCAGCAGTGGACGTCTATAGGCTGATGATGATGATGAACCTCATGTTACTAGTTCTTGTCAATAGTGAGGTAACTAATAGCTGCAAAGTCAGAAGAACTTTCAACCCAGAAAAGAAACAATGAAAATCTTTTGTGATTTTGTTTCTATACAATAATATATGTCGCGAGCTATAGCCACTTTATATTTCATAACAACACTATCAAGAATGAAATACAAGCACTTGAACGTGTACAATTTTTATCATAAATGTACTAAACCACTTATAACGTTAAACCGTGCAGATATATTGAAAGTGTATAAAATGTGCTGATATCGACGGCGTTTATGATCGTATGACGAAATCTAGTGCTTACGTCATAATTGTTTTGTTTCGACCTCGACAGCCTAGCCTATGCAGTAAAACCTTTTGATTCCACCTTCCCACGCTGGTAATGCCAAAACCGAAATATACCTAAATCATTTTTATAAGAAACTTTATATTATATATCCTGATTATGGTTCAACAATAAGAGCTAATAGTTCGTTTTATTTCGTCAGCAATAAATGTTAGATTTAAGTTATTGTTTTTACTAAATTCATTGAAAACTGCAATAAGTGTAGTATTGGTAGTTGGTCGACAAAAAAACAAGAACTTTTGTGTTCAAATCTTGAAATGTTTGAAAGAAGCCTGATGCGTCTTTCGAACATTCAAACAAAAAGTAATATAATGATAAAGTCAATATTGACCGACTTCTCCTGATTTAAACAATATATATCTAAGCTCCAAAATTAGTAACTTGAGAATCTTGTAGTTAAATTTATACCTAATCCTATCGCCCTATAATTAAAGTCCATATAACACAAAAACACTACTAAACGTTTCATTTTAAAACACTTAATCTAAACAAAACAGTATTACGCAATCCACTTTCAGTAGTTTTATCTCAATTGACCATCTTTAAGAGCGGTCATCTAATGTTAGTATGATGAAGATCGAAATTCTTGCCAATCACCATGTTTCGTTAGATATTAATCTTAGATGTTTTTATAAGTTAAGTTTCTTCTTGCACTTGCTTTAAATGCTAATAGATTCGGTTATTGCATTTCTAAGATGCTTACAAGCCACATTTTTTGCAATATTAACGGATTACATTTTGGAAGTGAAGGTTATAGTTCTTTCTCGATCTTGTCCAAACAAATACTGCAAATCATGATGTGTGGGCAATTACATATTTAGAAATCTTTCATTTGCTATTGTGCGTAGAATTTGAATTAAAAAAGTTGGATTACCTCACCTTTCCTTATAAGAGTTGCTATAAAAAGTCGACGACACCAGATGGTATCGTTATGTCCTTAATATGATGTAAATGATTGTGTATCACCATTACCATACGGGATTTACAGCAATGCCGATTAAACAAAATAATTAAGGTTTTCTCCATCTTTATGTCCATTCTTGGGAGGCCGTAAATCTATTGGTTGTCAAGAAGAATTATTTTCCATAAACGAGACAGTTACAGCATCTTTACGTTTCAATGTGTTGTTATTTTTGATGGATTACATTATCTCTGGGTTTACCTTATCTTAAACTAGCTAGTTCTGATACTTAGAAATAGATTTTTCGTGTATTTCTTTTCTAATATTGCTGTTGAGTGTTTTCCCATTTTCGTCCTTAATAGAAATAAAACTTAAGCAAATATTTTTTTCATCATCATCATCAGCCTATAGACGTCCACTGCTGGACATAGGCCTCCCCCAAACTTCGCCACATCGACCGGTCGTGCGCCATCTGCATCCAGTGACCTCCCGCAATCTTGACCAGGTCGTCGGTCCATCTTGTGGGGGGTCTACCAACATTGACTATTTTTTTAAGCTTCACTATTCAGTAGACTGTTCATTGTTTTCTTATTATTTCGAAACACGTGCCTACTAATTATGAGAGAATAGCGACGCGTCGCCTTCGCACGACTCTCGGAATTGTTTGTAATCAAAATAATTGAGCAAACATGTGACAAAATTGCTGTTCCGTTTCCATTGGTACATGTAACATGCGAAGTACTAGCTTAAACTACCATGTTGTTGATCAAATTCATACATTTTTTATTACATTATATAAATTTATTACATTAACATCATTAAATGCCCATCATATGTTATTTATTTATTCTTTTTATTGTTCTTCATATTATATGTAGGTATGTCAGCATTCCACAAAAATACCATTTTGCTAATTTACGGTCAGTAACAGTGTGTCATTGTTCAATTATCATAAGGACATAAATTTATCCACTCATATCTGTCTTCATAGCCTATTAGATTAAATTTTGTTAAACAGGAAATTAAAACGACAAATCTTCGTGTATCCGTTTATTTATTGACCAGTATATTTTCCGATATTCGAGAATACGACATAAATCACAAGAACTATTGACTGTGCCATTGACCTCGTACGTTATTAAAATTTGTGGCTGTTTCAATCCTACCAAGCTAGATTTAATAATTCAACTGAGCCTAGTCATAATGCTGAGTTTATTTATTGCGATACTTCAAATATATGTAAAGATCTCTGAGTTCAATAAAGGTTCTGGATATCCTGATCTAGATAGTCTACGAAATGCAAAATACGACACAACAAAAAATTGTTGATTCATAATAATATGACTTTTGCAATGAATATTTAAAGGACTAGGTCAAATTATGTCATTCACAGGAAAACAGCAATTTAATCTATATTTAAAGTAAGGTAACATATCGAACAAGCTAAGACTAAATCCACAATATTTTGGCTGTTCCGTAACTATTGGTATCATGATCAACATCCTCTGTGCCTCTGGGCAAAGATAAATTAAAAATCGATTAATTTAAAAATAATGTAAAGTTACATGGTACATGATGTAATAGGTTCGTGACATGTTTAATTATGTGTATTTGTTATATTGGCAACATGACACGATGTCAACCTAGTTACAGGTCGGATGTTCGGCCATATTATTTTCAACTTTACATTTGGCCTCACCTTAAAAGCATTTTTCCTGAATTGGACCCACCCTCTAACAGCACGCGATCAGTGTGGAAACACTGTAATGTTTTAACTAAGTAAAAAATACTATCAAATTTATCCAGACTGGGGATGAAATTTTCAAAAACACTTTACAAGTAGGAACTTTGCTGTTTTCAAAATGTCAAGGATTCTTCATGCGCATAACAGTACAGATCTTTCGGATCTCTTTTTGCAAGAGTATGCAAAATATTCTAACATACAATCTGTGCCAATTTCAGTAGGTAAAGTAACCGCCAAGTAGCTCGATAGCGATTAAAGTTCATAAATACGGCGGCGTCGGCTCGTTATTATAACTTTCCAATGACTAAATAATTTATGGAAAGTGTTTTCTATACAGAAAGTTACGCCTAATCGAGAAAAAGTTGTAAAAATAGCAAAATAAATCTTCACATCGGTTGATCGACAGCGGCTGCAAGAGAGCAAGTCTTTTTTGCCTTATTTATGTCCAAAGCGACGCGCTCTACTTGTTCATTCGTCTGACTACGCTAATTTTGAGGCAAATTTGTGACAATTATCCGTAACGTTGATACTGTCACATAATATTTCTCAAGGTGCTTTGATAATATTCGAATAGAGGGGTGCTACGTTTCTTTTTAACCAATCGAAAACAAATGACTAACGGTTTCTAAAATTTAAGACTGTTTTAAATAAGTATTTTGGTGCTTCAATACCTACAATTTTATTGATTTATTTCATTTTTGAATCGAATATTAGTTTCAAAGTGATAATTTTGAGTAATGATAAATAATGTTACATCAGATATCCCTTAAAAAATCAGAATATTCAAAACGCAGCCACTTCTTCTTGATTTTAAAGTCTGTTAGAAAATGACTAGAATGTGTATTGTCATGTACGTTTTCTGAAGTCATATTTAGTTAGTTTGTTACACAACGTTTCGTATAACAATTGTGATTTAATTATGAGCGCACGAGCGTATTCCGACGTTCACGATTTGATCAATAACATCACAGTGATATCAATTCTAACGATTATATCTTACTTAAGTAACGTTACATGTGTATTACAAAACTGTTATGAAATACAATTATTTTAATGTTAAAGTTTGTTGTATCTAGTATTTACGTTTAGAACAACGATAAGGAATATAAAGGTCTTATATTAATATTTTTAGCGATGTATAAATGATTTCGCGAAATAAAATGGCGAAATTGGTTTTAATTATGATTGGAAGAACGTGTCATTGCAGGAAAAGGTATAAATTGTGAGCAGTTAGTGGCGATAAAATTGCTATTTTATTGCCAGTGTAATGTGGAGTGGAGAATAAGACATTGGCTTTCGAAATCGGTTCGACCACATCACATGGTAAATAGCGATTTCTTTTCGATCGTTCCGGTTCAGTTTCACTCGATCTTTGATTAAAGGTAATAATAATCTGTACAGCTCCGGTTTCAAGTGCATTTGTAGAAACAGGCGTTGCCCGTAGCGATACTTGTTCGTTAACTTTGATTTATTGATCAGCACACGATCGCTGATAGGAGAGAGTTGCGCGTTACACATCCATAGTTCACGAGATTGTCACTTCCGTGGAACTCGTTCTCGAAACGTGATTCTTAATTACTTTTAAGCTCGTTTTCGGAGTTCCCCTTACGGAAATTGACCCTGATTGTTATGTATGAATCACCGCCAACATTAGATCGAAGAGTGTACATGTTAAATGACATGCGCTGTAAAGTTTATCTCTTGATAAGAAGATAGATATTTTTTATTGTTTCACCACTTTAATGTAAAGGAAACAAAGTATTCTAGGTTTTAATGCGTTCAGTGGCAAACTTACTGAAGTGCTTAAAACTGCGTCATCCACAAACATTGACCATGTTAAGCAACCACTTTTGTTCTTAAAGAACTTTTTACTTTATTTGATCAACTTTTGGGAAACTGAATTGAGTCCAAATGTACGTGTATTTTTGCGTGGAGTGAGAAAATACTACGTCCATTTTCTACAAAGCATTCCTTTAATAACCTAAATATAACTGCTGTTTTCATCAGAATCATTCCATCGTTATACAAAACGTTATGTTATATTCGTAAACTACATCCATCATCCATAAATAAAACAAAAAGGCACACTTTCAGTACCAATATCATTCATGAAGTATATTAATGAAAAAGAGGTCCAAATTACTGACTCGGTCATTTCATCCATTTCATAATTCGTGCTTGTATCGGTTGCATAATATTTATTACTGTATTTGATCACTGTATCAATATCTTGGGGTCTACTTACGTTTCTAATTTCGCCTGTAATTTTGCATCTTATGCCACGCCTTTTATTGCATCCCATTGGTTTTTTTTTTCATTTAAGGCATTGGTTAACTTAATCATCCAGCATTGTAATTATCAGTATCTTCTTATATATAAAAATGAATTGCTGTTCGTTAGTCTCGCTAAAACTCGAGAACGACTGAACCGATTTGGCTTATTTTAATCTTGAAATATTCGTAGAAGTCCAGGGAAGGTTTAAAAGGTGTGAAAATTTCCTTATGTGACGCAGACGAAGTTGTGTGGGCCAGCTAGTAGTTTATATTTCTTGTTCATTCTCTACCTGCCTTCAATTCTGGAAATTCTGCTATGAGATAAATAAAATGTCGTTCATTCTAAGATTTTGCCTACATTTGTGGTGATTTTAAGTGATACGAATCGTTGTTAGCTCACCTAAATTATTACTAATACTATTTCAATCACGAGTGAGTTTCTCAGTTCTTAATCTTTGATTTTGTCTAGCTATTTTTTGGTATTTGAACAACATTGTCAATAGCGTAATATTCATCAATCACAACAGTTACGTAGATTTCGAGATTAGTCAATCAGTCATTCAATGGTATTTCACTGGCATGTATGTTATACATGATATTACGAAATAAAATCAAAAACGTCAAATAATTTGGGTACGAATCGTGACGTACTTTCGTAATGTGTGTGCGCGTTAAACGTCTGTCACGTACGAAATCTCGGACGGCGTCGGATTTAATCGGCGAAAGTAGTTGCGTGTCATGCGCGTGCGCAGAAGTTTGATCGCCCTCTTGTTACACTACTATTACACGTTATATGAACACTTAAAGACCCATTTCACACTAACTAACGTGTCGTGAGGCTGGAAATTGCCTATTACGATTTACTCTTGATTGTTTCGTAATATGGGAACATAAACTATCTATTATATATGTTTGAATCAATTTCCAGTGGGCCTACTATGATATTGTTTCATATAGCTCCTACCAATTGAATGGTATCAAAAAAAATACTAAAGATGAAGTTGCTAGATTTAGTAGTTAGGTACCCTCAGTTACTTGTCACAAACGATTTATAACTGCATTTCCCCTTAATTTCTTTATTTCAACTTTCTTTACAATTATCATTTGATTGCTGGACCCACTAAAATAAAATGATTAAATAAGTATATTATACTATAATTAAAAATAAGTATATTTTCGTACCAGTAGCAACATAACGTTCTTATCTATTGGTTGCATAGACAATGAATACTAGTTTTTAAATCTCAGGTAAATTATTATAACGTTGAATTCGTTATGTTTGTATTGACGAATAGATCGAATCAAAACAGCAATAAAAATAATTACTCATTTAACAATTTTCTGACCCGCATTTCGTAACATCGGCCGTCCGATTGGTAATTTATTACAATAATTTTAGACGTGTCTGTTTATTAATGCGGGCGAATATCGCTCTTGCTGTATCATAACGTTCATTACCGCATTTACACAATTGAACAATTGTCAGTTCGGTTCCGATTACGAAATTGGATCAGCTATAAATTGCTTTTCGTCATATGTTTCAGAAAAGAACTGTCGAATTTGACAGCAAAGCGTTACGCGTTACGCAGAGATGTAATCGAAGTACACGCCGGTTTATAATAAAACTCTAACTTCTTTTGAATTGAAATTTAACCGGGACAGTGTGATCATTACGCTCGAGTTCGTGTCTCAAAGCTATTCATTTAAATAATTAACTAGCCTCGCCTCAGAGTTTATGGATTTATAGGGCATGGTACAAATTGAAATAAGTTAATTGAGACGGGTAGTTAGAAACATTTAACGCAGTAGGTAAGTGTAATGGAGTCTAGGAATAGCCACAAGAAAGAATATCAATTATTCGTTTTAAATCTATACTAATATTATAAAGCTGAAGAGTTTGTTTGTTTGTTTGTTTGTTTGTTTGTTTGTTTGTTTGTTTGAACGCGCTAATCTCAGGATCTACTGGTCCGATTTCAAAAATTCTTTCACTGTTGGAATGTCCATTTATCGAGGAAGGTTATATTTTATTTTGAAAAAAATTAGGGATCCGCATGAAAATATCGAATATGTAACACAAGTGAATAATCGAAAATCTATTTATACGTACGCTGCAAAAACTATTGACAATAGAACAAAATGATGTACTACGAGTTTTTAGGTCTTTTGAAGACAAACAAAAAAGTCCGTGACAGCATATATCTAACTATCATAGTTTAGTCACACCAACTGCTTTTATGTTAAAAAAAAAAAATAATTCGTCCGAAGAATGAATTTAACGTTAAATTAGTATTGTTATATTAATCCTTATCCAAATAAAGTATTATATTATCAAGAGTATTAATGTAGAAGTAAATTACTTTTTGTTTTATTCCAATCGGACTTTTCGTTTAGAAGTTATCACGAGTATAAAACGCAATGAATATGTGCACTTCGCGCCGCGCAAATAATAACGCGACGTCATTGCGAGTACTGTTCGAACCCCTTTGTAACGCAGACGAAGTTGCGCGGGGCAGCTAGTTTATTATAAGGATATCATTATAAACGACTAATGTCTTCCTGTGTATCGAAAACAGAAGCCATCACACAACTCTCGCTAATTCGGCGCCAGAAGAAGCAGGTCACGGTGTCACTTTCCTCGTTATGTCTTTTGCCATTTTTGTTGCAAAAGTTGACATTATATCTGCCTGAGATACGTGTGATATCGGAAGCCCGCTGTCGAACCTACACTCGTTGATTCACAATAAGCCAAACGACCGGTTTAAATTAGCCGGATGCACGAATAAAAACTAGTTTGTTTTAATCACGTTATGATGGGTTCAGACTTTCTTTACGGGTGCATTGTCAAAATTTCACTTTGAAAGAACGTGTCTCTCGGTACAATGGGCAAATTAGTACGTTTCCATTTAATTTCGTTCCATTGTTATTCGCGTGTAACGAGACGCCATTATGGTAAATGACACTACAATCAAAATTACAGAAAATAAATGTTGCATAACAATACTAATGATTATTTTTTTATATTTTATCACATTGCTGACAACTCGCCAAATGACTTTTAATTTAACGCTTTCTGTTTCGTGAGCAAAATCTCATAAAACAAAAATGTATTTTATTACACTCAAAGAATAATGAGTATGAATTTAAGTTTTCGTAATAAATACTCATTACAGTTATTATCGTTACAGTCAAATTGTCGAGAATGTAGTTGCAATTGCAGAGTATAATAATGTGTGTCAATGCTAATCACACTCGGCGAACGCCCACTCACAATAAAGGTCAAAACTTAGCCGTACACCTACTTGAGACACTCAAAAACACGTACCCAAATTTATATTCTCCTTCAAATAAATAATGTATCGTGTAGGCAAATTATTAACTGTTAGAAACAAAAAAGATACAATGGAACCCACGTCGAGCTTTAAGTAACCTTCTGCAGAAACTTGGTTTTGAAAGGCCTTAACCTTGAATTGAACTAAAAGCTCAACAACGCGTTTCATGTAAGCTATTGCTCAGATTCTTATATGGAATCTACTTTTTGATGATTCTCATTCACGTTAGTCATGTTAAAGTTAAGAGATCTCTGTGTTGCCATAAGGACACTTCATACATAAATGTGTTTTAGGTGTATGTTTCTGGAATGTCTCAAGAATCCATAACACAAGAAATATATTACCACGAGTGTTGTGTTGAGCTTAATAAAGTTCTACTTTATATGTAAAAATCTTTTCTCACTCATCTATGCATTTTGTACTGTTTACATAGTTGAATTTTGAAAACAGGGAAAGTTAACAAACAAAACAAAAAACTTGAAGGCGTCTGCGACGTCCATCAACGTAAACCATCCCACAATACGCCCAGATGAAAGTGATATTAACCCACGGTCTTTTCTGCATACCAATTGTGTTTCATGCATTTCATTGCGCAAACAATTCAATTAAGTAATGGTTTGAAATTAATGCAAATTATTGAACTTCTTGTTACTAGAATTGATGAATGTCATTGCAAGGACATGTTTCTACCAGGGCCAAAACTATCTTGCTGAAATGCGCTCAGAAACTGTAGAGTCGAGTTTGTAAAACAGAGACAGAAGGGCACAAATTGATCCTTCATGGTCGAACGCAGTCTCCGCCCTTGTGTTCGAGGTCTTTCAATTTGTCTGCACGTATGCCTTAATAAAAAACTTAGTCTATCATACCGTGATCCAATCATAATACAGGTATTTTACGGAAGTAATTACATCGCCACTAGCGCTACATCTGAGTTTCTTGATCCTAACACTCGGTGATTTAAAACTGCCAGTGACTCATACTTATTCAATATAATAACTATCAATCATAGCCCCAGGAACAAACAAAGCTATTCTGACGAATTTATAAAGTGACGTAGTGTAAATGTATAGGAAGGAACCTATGTGTGAAACAAAAAGAAAATTGAATAATTCCTTTGATTTACGTGCACGAAAGCATTTCGGGTCGTGATATCGGCGGCAGACACCAAGGTGCAATAATTCTCAAATGTCATCAGATAACCCTATAACGTTGACGGTTTTCTTCGATCGATTGTCTTTAAGTTCCCCACGAGCTCACGTCAACGACGGATTTAGAAATCAGAACCCACTTTGCAGTTTTTACATCTTCGCAACACTGATTAGACAATGTGGTAGAAATTTATAGTACGCTATCATGGTGATACTGCGTAATGAAGATTACCCAAGCTACTGTAATTACTTGCTTTGTATCAGCATTTTTATGTATTATTTAAGCCAGTAACTACCCAGTCAATAATAGGCTTTATTGTCGGCTTCTTGTTTCGCTTCACGTAACAAATGCAAATGCAATTACCAGAAACTGGAGCATAACTGGTAGTGCAAATGTCCAGTGAAGGATGAATACCGTTTGCACGATACTGCGTGGTGGCGACACGAGACGTCCTCAAATGACGACAAATAGCATTTTCAATCAACTGCAACAGATAACTTTATTGCTTGTATCGTTTTCCCAGAAGCGAAATAGCATTTCAAAAACTTGCAAATTCAATTCTTGTTATAGTTTTGCATGGGTCGAATTCTCTTTCCCTGTTCACCGCGAGTTTTCATGAAAGTAATTGCAAATATTGCCTGCATCACCCACTCTGTTTTTCGGAGTGCCTTTATCGCTCTATATAAAACTTAATATTTGATAGGTGTCGGGTGTATCAGTCAACCCTTTCGTGTTCGTATTTAAATTAAGAAAGGTGGTATTTTATATGTTGTGGTAACTGTCGATATAGTAACTTTTCAGTTAGCAACACGAGCGTGGTAAGTGCAGGCTAGAAATATAATTTCTGCATCTTATTAGCCAGGCTATAATATGTATTTTTTTTTTATTATTGCCATATAGGCAGACGACCAACGGGCCACCTGATCGTAAGTGGTTACCGTCGCTCATGAACCTCTGCAATGTCAGGGGACATTGAGGGGTCGCTACCTACGACCTAACTTTAAGGACCCTCCTCAAGCCTCGTTTATGTATTTGAAATTATTAGATTGATATCGTATATCAATACTCTACACACATTCATAGGTAAAACATTCTAAAATAAAATATAAAAATACCAGAATCGGTTATAACTTAAATCATAAGAGTTCCTGTAAATATCAAGACAGTATGATACTGACCTCAGCAATTGCTAATAATAATTTTGATATTTCAACTAGTTCATCATTTATTTCAAGAGATACGTAATTAGGCCACACTATTGTAACACAGAGAACAATTACATCTTACGATTTAATTTCTGAATCATTTGTGTTGTTATCTGCTTGTTTGCAATCATGTCAATATTGAAATACTTAAACGGTCCACAATTGCTAGTTTTTAAATATTGATTACTGACGCGGTGATGGCTCCTACATCTTTATAGGATTATGAGATAATGTCGTGGTATCTTTAGTCTCAAACGGAGTAGAAAGTGTTTTAAGAAACAGAACTTGAATAATAAACTCTACCAGTGTCTTTAATGAGTATGCTGTAGGTAACCAGAATGAAATTAAATTAATATTGATTGATCTTCACGCCCACTTCTGTGCAGTTCATAAAGCTCTCCTCGCCGATGATTTATATGTTAGCCAACAGACGTTTTTGTATTTAAATATCACGTTACGTTCACAGCAGTCACTCATCAAACTGATGAAATGGATGTAGAACTTAATTTCGCCATGTCACTACTCTTTAGAAATTGGCACAATGTTATAATTACGGATTACAAAAATTGATGAGTTCTAATAGTCGATTGTTTGTTAGATTGGAGGTGAGATTAATCAGGTTGAATTGTTGTTGCAAATGTATGTAGTCAGACTTTGCTGTGTTCAACCGCGTAGTTAAATGCACCCGTTTGTTTTATTAGACCGTTTCCTGTCTAAATTCAAAGGGTTGTCGGCCGTCTGTTAGTCATTAATTTATAAACATTGAAGCACAACATGCTTCAAAGTATCAATTCTTAGGAGCATCGTTTACAGTTAAAACATGTCATCTGCATTATTAAATTGAAAGAGGAAACATCTTTGACAAATTTTGGTGTTTAGTACAAAATTACCTTTACTCGAATGCTGATATTCCTTGTGTGAATTATTATGTTTATTTTAAATGATTAATAGAACCGTGACTGGCCTATATCATGTCGTCGTGACAACGTATTTGTAAGCATTACAAAAAATCTCATGTACAAGTATTAAAGGATCACCTGAAGTCGCCTTCTGCTTTTCAATTACTTGACACATTGACTATTCATTCGCTTCCAATCTTCCTACTCATTAAATTGGTTTGTATATCACGAGTCCAACACGTAACAACTTTACTAGTGTTTGATTAAATTCCAATTGTTTCGAGGCCGTTCGTTAGCTCTCAAACGTTTAAATAGATTTATATTGGACGAACGTGCACATAGTCATGCACGCTCCTTACATTACTGTTCCGTTTTGTAAATAACTTATTTCCAAGTTGTATAACATCCTTGGAATTTTACTACGTAATTATGCAGTGCTAAAAGCGAATGTTGCTTTCCTGTCCCAACAATTCAACATCTTAAAGACAATTACAGACCTTGACATTCGTTGAAATTCATAATTCTAGAGATGATTAACTGTGAAAAAGGATAAAAACAACTAATTGGTGGTTAGTGATGTAAAAGGTGACCATAAACAGGTAGATTGTGCCCAGAAAGGACATAACTAGGTCTAGACAGCTGAGTGCCATCGCAGCTTTCAAAATAACACCAAAGGCGGTTGACGATTAAAATATACATCTCGACCGGTCTGACAGCATTCAACAACATTAACATTATGTTAACAAACTGGGCGAGTTACATCGGGGCGTAAAAGAAAGTAGATACGGTTGGTAGAAGACAAATGAGTACAGAGTTTACACCCTAAGTGCTTAATTTCACTTAATGCCAAATTAATTTGAGGAGCCTGTTTTTATAATTAATGTCTGTAATGGAATCCTAATTAGGTAGCCGGATATGCAAATTGTGCAAAAATAATTGATTCAAGGATAAGCAGATGAAATGAATAAAACTCGAATAAGAAAAAAATGTGTGAAAATATAATATTTTAAAAATATTTATAAACAGGGCAGTATCGTGCGGTCAATGGCGAAATGACTGACCCTGACTTCCATACTAAATTTCGCTAAAATTTAAAATCTGGTAAAGTCAACAGGTTTTTTTTTATTATGTATTAAATTTTATGAGATCTGAAGTAAGTAGCGTAAAGTCATACAGCGTGTATTTATTTTGTATTTTATTGTTTCTAAATTAGAATTATTCTTAAATCCATATTGTTATGTTAAGTTGATGTTAGTGCACTTTGTTGATAAAGGTATAAAATGTTCTTATTATGAACGACATTAAATGATAACAAATACATATGTGGAACTGGTTTGATGTTTAATAAACATGTGACTGCACTGATTAGCGTGAGAAATATTTTTATGCACTATTATGTGCATATTTTATGGAATTAAATAAAATGTTATTTATTATATTGGAATAGTCAATTTTGCATTAGCTATAGTCATGAAGAAAGTTATAACTTAGCTGTAGAAGCTGATCACAGAGATAATAATCATGTTGAGCTATGATTAATTGAAATTTAACGACCGCAAAGTAGCCAAATTGGAATCAAAATAATAATCAGTGAACTTAACAACTAATTGAATAAAATACGTTTGCTAAAACCAAGTAGACTATGAGAACAAGAGATTTGCAAAAAATAACGATGTTAAGCTGTTTTTAACAAGTTGATGGCTTTATAATTCCATTGTTAATATTCAATTATTACAATTAACAAGGTGCAATAAACTGCAATAATGCACATACACTATTGTGAATTTGTTTTATATGGGAGGTGCGTCTAGTCGTGAAACGTGACGTGTGTCGGCCTTGCCTGTCGGTTGTTGTCGGACTGAATCGTTGTTATTCGGTTACTTTATCCATTTCATTCGCACACAATGTCTGCTATTCTCCAACCGTCTCGAATTTCCACATTCAATGTTCGAGGAAACTGACTCAGCTGTGAAAATTAAATTAAAACCACGTTTAAACCTTAACGCAGTCGCTTGTAAGTCCAATTCCGTTTGAACTAACAACCGCGAGACTGATACCTGCGACTTCGATACGTCATATTATAGTTCTTTCTCTTTTTCCCAAACCACAAACCTACCTCCGTCCAGTATGGTAAAAGCGCTGCTGAGATACGGACTGTTGTGCGATTTTTACTTTTAAAACGATCCAGCTTTCGAACATAACGAATTAACGACGTGATCAATTGCAATTTACTGATAAATAACCATTTCGGATTTTGTGTTTCATAGTGAAATTTAATCTGAAAGTTATCGAGACTATATCGAAGAAACCGATACGGTTAAATACGATACCGTAGCTATTGTTTTCACAACATACGATTAGCAGTTGCGGTTTGTGGAGCTAGATGTGATGTTGTGACAATATTATTTAAACTAGGGAGCGGTAACTACTAGGTGTGCTGTGCGTGTGTTGGTTACGGCCCAGTGATTATCGGGCCCCTGAAGTTAGTGTCCTCAGTGTTAAATTGTATATCCAAGGAATTAGTTTGAATAGAGAAGCACTGATGGATTGCGTAGTAAAGGTGTTCAAGTCGGGGCGTCATGCTGGCGCGCGTGGTTGTGACTAGCGTGCACAAACACCGGCAAAACGGCGGCGACGGAGACAGCGCCGATCCTGGCACCACAGGTCAGCTTTCCTATATCAATGATAGTCTCCAATAATACGCGTTTTACCGGTAAAAGCCTGTCCTTCGGCTTTGCAAGTATTTATCTCATTGAAACCGCACAACCTATATTAACTACTAGGCTTATAAGCGATCGAGGAACAAGTTTCCAAGGTAAATTGTGAAGGGATAAGGTATTATTTAAGCAGTCGGGTGAGTTTGTGCGTTTGTCGCAATTTTATTGAAATCGCAAAAACAATGAGTCCCGACTAAATTTAGATGTTATCTTGACTAAATAAATAAGATCAACACATCAAATGTGATAACGTCTTTGTTTATCGAAGTACTTGACTCAACCAGAACATCACATCGCTATGACGAATAAAAAACGAAAAAGTACTTTTCTGTAATTTACAACATTATGCAAATTTTTACAACATGTACCTACATGTAATTTTGCAGAAAATAAACCTACCATTTTTATGTCCTCAAGCTGTTGAGAATCTGCTACGTGAAGCAGTTTTTTCCAGAATACAACTTTTGTCGAGTACACATCTACTAAATAAAGTAGATATTGATCGTGACTGATCTAAATTAAACTGTAATATATTCGCATCATATTCTTTCCTTGACATGTCATGTTTCTTATTTTAAAGGTTAACCACCTGACTCGTAAGTTTTAATATGTGCACACCATAAACTACGTAACAGTAATCTGTTACTTCAAACGGCCATTTAAATGCAGTCATTACCATACTTTTTTTAGAAATTTCCATTTGTATGGAAAATTGCGTAAGTGTTCATACAAATTTGGGTTATGGACTACTTTTAAATCCATTGTGTGGTTCATTTAATGTTTCTTTTTCTGTATAAATTATCTTAGCATAAATAAACCTAGTACATACTTTAATACGTCTAATAAATAGCAAAAAGTGTTCTGAATATGTTATAGAGAAGTCCACACAATAGAAGAAAAAGAAAGTATCTTTCCATACACGAGTAAATTTTAAAACAACTGATATGTCTTTTGATAATGTAAGTCAGCATTGAGATAAAATATTTAAAGAAACAATACGCGGATTGAAATATTTTTCCAATGACGAACAAACTACAGATTAGATAACGCTCGCTTCCAAAGTTTATATTAAAAACATGAAACTAATGTCTGATAAACAAAAACAAACGTTTCTTTAGATTCTAACCTATTTATTTTGATAAATACATACTTCAAAGAAACAAACAAAGAAATTGCTTTTCAAGATAAAATTCGTTTTGTTTTTAACGACGCGGACGTATAAGAAAGTAGATTATTCTACGTAAATCTTGTGTTGGTTACTTAATAAGTAGAACAGAAATGATATAGTAGGCACCTCTACATACAGGTATAATTTTAATTCTCACTGGAATATACTGTGTGAATTTACTTGTTTTCACCGAGTATGAACCTCCTCTATTTTATTACTAACTTATTGTTTACTTAAACTGAATTGTTTAGCTAGGAATCATTACAACTTAAAAATAATTATGAAGTTTTGCTGACTGTTAAGGAATGAAAGGTTTAAATTTGAATAAAATAAGATCCCAAATAGACTTTTTGAATAAACTAGGTAAAGTAATTTTTTTGTCGTATAATATATTAAATTCAATTCTTATCAACTTTGCAAGAATTGATTGTTAACGTGTTATTAAAATTGAGAGCATGTCGAATTACACTTTTAAACACTTTTCTTTTGTGTTTCATAAAAGTGATATTTTGCCTTTTTGCAATGAAGTCTTCTTAAACTACTTATTTATTTGTAATGAAGTATTTACTTCAGTTACTTTGAATTCTGAACCCTTCTAACGCCACAATTGGTAATGCAGTTGTTAATTAAAAATGAAGTTTGCTGAATACACATCAGACGTTGAGCACTTAACTCATAAGTTTATGAAACCGTAATACTTCACAATAGACACACATACAGTCGTCCTTAAACTGTTAAAGAAAAAACAACCAACTTTATATGACTACAATGTCGTATCTTTTCACACATCTCGTAGAACACATTTTGGGAAACCGAACGCTCATCTAACAAGATAATTGGCTTCCTCGTTCGCGTTTTCTTATTAAGTGGGCGTCGAAATTGTAAGTTATTTCCTTTGGCCAACATTGTAATTAGTAGAAAGTGTTGCTGTGAATATTATGCACTTACTACACATTTATGCAATGTTTTGTTCATTGGCACGAGGCAACGCGGCCCGATACGGGTTAGATCGCGATAAGAATTCGCGAAACGTGATCGATTATTCATAACACTGTAAATATAGCTTAGGAATTTGTTGCTACCTATTATATTTTACAGTAGCTGGTTAGACTAAACTTTAACTATGATCGCTGCAATGGCATTACGAAGATTGGAGGCCAGAAATTACGCAGCACTGATGATATTTTTTGTTGAAAAACCCTGACTGTTTTTATGTTAGCCTCGGTACGTGGTGAAGATGACTTTTAAAACAGATAACAGATTTTTTATAAACAGATAATGAAACTGTGGTCCTTGTTCTAACACTGCAGAGGTTCATGGACGACTGTCATCACTCACCATCAAGTTGACTGTAATTTCTTTTGTCTACTAAAATGTCTCAGCTGCATGTTACGATGTTGTTTCGACAGCTGCTAATCTTGAGTTATAATGTCTATCTAAATTAATGATTTGCTCAGCGTGCGTAACTCGGTTGCTTTATTCCTGAGAGCACTTTCTATCCGTTATCTCTTGATCGCCACCTCTTACCTCACGGTAGTCGATGTCTGTGCGATTAGAAGCACGCTGATTAAATGTTGTTAAAGCAAATAATACGAATAGGTCGGTTCGTTCATCGAAAATACTTCCTTTTTCTGGGTTAACGGAACGATATCGTGAATCGTAACAGCTCGCTTTTTTACTCGTTTATCCATAATCGTCAAAAAACTGCGAGCAGTTATTTTTTGTGTTTAGGAATGCGTATTTTGTTACATGTATTCCTTCATAATCATAATCAATTTTAGTAAATAAAGTACTATACGTTTACTTTATTTTAGTGAATATATTTGAATGTACCTGCTTATAATTTAATTTAGTTTCTTTATTGATACAAATGTTTCTGTCTCTCGGCTGTTTAAGATAAAAATTGTAAAGAATCATTGGCTCGTTTCATTCTTTCAATTGAAATGCATGGATTGGTGATTGATATTTCAGGAAATCTGTGATAAAACTATCAAAATATTAGAAATGTTGTTTACGCCAGTTGTTTTAAATTGTGAAATTCGCTTTATATTATTGGCGTGATTTCCATGTTCCAGGCTAGTGGTGCCGACCGCACGCGTTGTACTGCGGTTGTTTGCCATCTACGGTGCATTCGTCTCGAACGGACATCGACCCAACGTTTTGAGATTTTAAATCAATTGAAACGGTATTATCAATTTTGCAAAAAGACAATTTCGCTATTCCCACCATTGCCAATTCCGCGCTGGTCGTACTAACCCACTTAATGTTATATTACGAAATCAATTTCTAATCTTTGTTGTAGAAGATTAAAAATTGCATTAGCCTAATCCCGTCCCACAGAACAGACAACAATGCGATCGAAACTCGACTAGGCAACATGTTGACATAAATAGAAAGTGTTGCATGCTTTGCATTTGTGTCCAGAGCTGGATACCAGACGGGCTTTTGTATCTACATACCAAAGCCTTAAAATAGATGAAATTAAATGTTAAGTGTTAATACATTAAACTGGTAGATTCGTTCTTTCGTTCTTACCCACGTGTTGTCGTAACCACGATAATGTATAAAAATTTCAATACATCATTAAAACATCACAATAATATTTTATTTGTTCAACTGCACTATGAACAATTTGAATAACTTTCATTCCTCGTATGCAACAGTAACGAATTCGTGTGCATCAGTAAATTTCCTGAGTTCAAGAAGTGCAACACAATGCATTGTATATTTTTACACAATTTCGAAGTTGTTATTGCGCACTGAAAATTCTGGGATGTTCTGTAACAGAATATTTTTGTCGTAGAGGTATGTTTCATTGTGAACTTGTGCACGTCACGTTCGACTGAACGAGACGAGGATGTCGTTCATGTAGAACCGACGGGGTCGCATCGATTACAATACACATCACATTTAAAACTTTATTAAAAGTTCCGTTAGATTCGTTCGATTAACGAAGTTTATTAATGTCATTAAAATATATCATGAAAACTTCCCCCTTTATAGAGAAGATTGAACGCATTCCAGAATCTGTAAGCGCAAAAAAATATCTATTTACGACATCACATCAAAACCTCCAAAAATATGAATCAATGTTTCACAAAAACCGTCTAAAGATCCGTTGAATAGTTTTCAAGTTTGATATACATGAAGAATAATAACAGCAATCACCTTTGTTTTAAACATTGTTTTGCATTAGTTGAAATGTAACTAATATAATAATATTATTATGTTTATAATGTAGGTGGATTGCGGAAAAACCTTCTCATATTTATAGCCAAATTACTTATACAGAGTTGAATTTACGTCACACTTACAGGACAAAACATAGATCTGAGAATGACTAACGTACATGATGTCGGTTAAATTATGGCAAGCAAATATAACTTTATGAGTAAAACCTAGCTTATGCCTATAACCTAGCTAGCACCAAAAAGAGAGTCAATTTTTTGCCTTAATTTTAATTTTAGAATTAAGATATAGATTATGACTCCCGCAAATAACGTATCATTCTATAAGTATGGTTGGTGGTGCAAACCTATATTTTAATCGTGTCAAAATATGTGTATTTTTTATATTGTTTTCGTCACGAAATAAAAGAATTTTTGAAATCGGTTCAGTAGATCCAACGATTAACCACTACACGATTAGTAACCACTCTATAGTATTGGTATAGATAAGTTCTTCTAAATAATACCTTCCATAGGTATTATTATTTATTTTACTTTTATCGGAAACGAAAAAACGTTTATGGTGTGAACGCAGGGTTGGAGCTACAATTTATTTATTCGAGGATACCGATGTATGATTGAATCTTCCGTAGCGAGAAGAACGTAATTCAATTACCGCCTACAGCTCATAAATGGGTTACTGGCCCGGCCATGCTTCGTTACACAAACAATCGTAACACTAGACTTATTCTTTAAGGGCAAAGAGAAATATACTGCTTCAGTGTAAATTTTAAAAATAGTAAACCATTTGGAATTTATTCATATATCTGATTCTTTAAAATGTGGTACAAATGTCATCTGTGGTACATATTGTACTGATCTTGAATCTATTCACTACACATGATAAAAAATACATACAAAAAACAGCATTTTAGACAAGATTTGGCAGTGAAAGTTGCACTAATGAATATTGTGCAACGATTTCTTGTTTTGGGCGTGCACAATTTTGTTACTCGCGACACTCGAGAATAGATTAGAAGAAATTTGTCGAAACAAACCTAAATTTGATTTTTTTTGGAAGTTACTAACATCATAGTCTATTTTAAAATCACATTTCAACAACATATAAACTAACAAACTTTATTATAAAGCTTAAGCATCTTTAGTAGGACAAAGTCATTCTCAACTTTATGAACCCCACTATATTTTAACAAATATACAGATGAGACGTATTTATTTGGCTTGAATCTTGATTTTATATAGTTGCAATTGATACTTTATCTTAGAAGCAATAACATGTAGGTACATTTCGATGAGAAACACCTTGAAACGTCACCTGACACTTGTGATCTTGTGATATTTGATAAAACAAACCTAGATGGATCAAGTATCGCATTCTTACTGATGCATGTGATGTTTATAAAGCATATTTAATAATGGCATTTGTTTAAGCCACATTGATTTATATTAAGACAATTATTTATCACTTGGATAGTAATCTTGAAATTTGATTAATTCAACAAGAGGCAAGGGATTGCTCGTGTAAAATAAAAAGTATTCTGCTTTTGATGTTTTGAATTGAGATTCATATTCAACAACGTCATCACTGGCTTAGGATCTATGTATCCTAAGCACTTCTGGCATCTTTTGGACCTCTTCTACTAGTATGCAATTCATCTTCTTCGTTACCTTTTTATTAATGGCTGTTTTATCATCTGTAATTTATATAACTAATGTCAAGAATTCCACATCGATATTACACTAATGTGCATAGGCCTATCACAACAAAATTATAGAAAAAATGTAGTTGAAGTTGTTCTCCCGGTTTTGTCCAGAGTGTGACGTCACGTCATAGTGTTCGCGTGCTCTGTGGACTGTGACGCCGCTTCCGCCGTAGCTTCCGCCTTCCACCACAAAATTATGTGAACTCTTTGTTGAGTTCTATTTCGTAATACACCTTTAGATGTTTATTGACTGCTGTGCCATTTCAAAAGACGTGATTGACTGATGTTTCATTTACATACGAAAATAATACATTGCAATATGTTATTGTTTATTTAAATTATTTCGTGAATACGTATTTTGAACAATATTTACCATTTTTTTTTCTAAAATATCTTTTTTACAACATCGTTACTTAACTTTGACGTAAAAACGATAACACGGGTGTATATTTAAAATTTTAAAGTGGAACAGAAATCTAGTCCAAAATTTTATATAATTCGGTGTTAGATCACATTTTAATTAAAGCAGCGTAAAAACAAGAACATTACTGAACCGAAACAATCTGTACCGGCTCGAGACGCCTGATCGACTCCATTGACGTCGTTTCATGTGACATATTGCTACATGATACCGTATTATCGGATTTCTCCGTGCACTTTAATTAGCGCGTAGAGAAATGCTCTACTATTATAAATCATTACATATTTCAAGCGCGCGAAGTTTCCACTCTAAAAAATATTTATTATCATTCGTCACTATCTTTAACCTACTAGTGGCTCGCTTTGGAAGTCTAATCAGTTTTCTAAAACACCGTGGTTATCACGAAGATTTTATGATTAACACGTTGTTTACTCGGATCGTAAAAGAAAGTTTGAGTTTTCGGTACATAGTAGATAAACATTATAGCGCAAACGAATTTAGATAAATAAAATAATCTTGTACGTGTACGTCGTGAATCATAAACGTCGATCGAATATAAAACTAATTTGATTGAATCGAACACATGAAGCGAATAGAAAGTGTCGTGACTATGTGTCGGAATTCCTTTGACTGTAACCTTTAAAGAACGTGTCGTGCATGTGAATTTAAATGTAAAGCCCAATATAATCTACGGAACTAAAACGTAACGCTCCATGTGGGATTAAAAATTAAAAGCCAAACCAGCCCTCTAGTGAAAGTTCAGCAGAACAATTGATCGTCGGTCTACGAAGTGTCACCGAGATATATTGTATGATAGATTTGTCAGACTTCCTGGAACGATTTCGCAATCGATTCGCTCTTTCAACACAGCACATCGCAGCTGCTTAAAATCACTGAGTCGTATATTTTAAAATGATTCAACTTTAAGACGATTTTAATTTTGTTCTCCGTTACAAATCTTAATGAGTCGTTAAATTAAGTCTCAAAGTTATTACAAATTTGTTCATGTATTCCAAAATAGGCAACAAGTCATTAACTGTGTCTATTTTGGGCTCGTCTCTAGAAATAATATGCTTCCCCGATTTACCTGAAACAGTCTCAATGTGTTGAAATAGTTAACTCGGGCTACAATAACGGACTGTCTATTTTCGAACTTTCGGTTCGGGGCACCGACCTACTGCCTAATGCACTTCATTCATAATTAAAGATGATTCACGTATTGTTTGCACCTACGCTTAGCTCATGTCATATTCGGGTCACGCTAAACTAAAATCAATCGTTGTATGTATTTTGAATTTTGAAAGTAGGTCATTATTATTAATGTCTAGTCTTATTAGTTCTTTAAGTCTAAGAGCAATAGTGATATTGACCTTTAGACCAACAACATACATAAGAAGATTGTAGTAAAAAAAACTGGAACGGAACTGGCATAATACTTGACTGAAAAGGCTATTTGACATACTTGAACTGCTGGCCATTGCGGTTGAAAAAGCCGGTACAATTTGTCGTGAGAAGATCATTCAGTTCTCTGCAGGATTCCTTATACGTATAAAATATTTGACCGTTTTGCTCAACTATGTATTGTTGCATTATTTTTAAAACTGTTATTCTAAAACAAATTGTAGATCTTATCTTAAACATTGTCTACTATAAGTATGCTAGCTAGCAATGTTTCACATTAATAAACTGATTCAATTGGTGGATTGCAGTTCATTTGTTTTTAATCAATTTCGATAATTTAAGTTCATTCGGGTTCAAGCAAAGTCGAATAAAGAATTCTAAGTCAATTAAGTTAGTTAGTCTTCTAAGTTAGTAATTTTATCCTGTTTATTGTTGTTCTGTTTACTGTATGTATATTAAATTTGCTTCTTATCAAAACTTCGTCTGCCTACATATCAGCATGGTGGGAACCCTTCTGGCTACGGTCCAGATACGAACGACATGAGAATTTTAAGTAGTGGTCATTAATGATTCATGTAAGTACAGTTGGGCGCCACTTGCTTACTGACGGCACTTAGATCTCGTTCACTGACTCCTCTAACATCAATTATTTGAATTACTCTTATCTCTTGTTGTGTCTGTAGTTTCGTTCATGTAATATCGAGATGTTTCACACTAGATGCTGTGTCTGTGACTTGGCGATCGCAATCAACTCGTTGAGTAATATTAGATTACGTTCAAGCTTTGTTTCCTTAATTTCATACTTTCGTTCTCTTAAGTTGGCCATGATTGTTAATGTCTCATGACGGATTTACATTTTGTATGCTTTAACATCATCGGCATTGTTTAAGAACTTGTACTAACTAGAAATCTTTAAGGTATTGTTACGCACTTTGTTGCTATTATCGATTCTAAACGTTTAACCCTCTCTCGGTATTGTTGTATTGACAGAGTGACTGACACCGTTTGCTAAAAAGGAAACATGGCGTGACTACCACATAATGATTCTGAATGCTTTCATAAGCGAGCTCAAATAGCAATTAATTTTTGGGTTCGGTTAGCAAAATATTTGCTTTATCATTCATGTAGGTATTTGGTTTTGTAAATCATGTTTATGCAATAGTACCTACTAGGTACTTTAATTTCGCAAGACCATATGCACGAAAATTAATTCTAAATTAACCTCTAAATTTTCGAAACGCACATGACCGGATATGGAATGCAATAAGTACAGAACTAAACAATGGCTTCTCTATACTGAACAACTAACCTGCACCTGGTGATTAGCATTCAGAGCATTCAGAGTGGTTTCGTAGCCTAAACATCTTGATTTATTGCCCCTGCCAAAACTTGGTCAAAACTTCACTAGTTGCACGCATAAATATTGATACACTTTTTATTTAAAACAAATCTAACAAGATAGAACTTATCATAAATTATAATATTATAAAAATCCGAGAAACGGCGTATCGTAGTAGAATTAAAGCAAATCGTAATAACGTTGCAGTAATTATCGTTTTTCAAACGATTTCCTTGTAATATTCAAGGTAACATAACCTTATCAGGATTAAAGTTTTCTTTATTCAAATATTGCTCAATTAATAAGAACTTAATTTTTTTTCACTACATACGCATTTTAATGATAATAATTTACAAACATTGTGTTGTATTTGTACAGACAGAGACCTCGAAACCGAGTAACCGAACTATTTTTTTTTACTATTCGCTTCGCAAACGATGTACATTAACATAAATAATAAAGATATTTCCACATATCCGCTTCTGTGTGTTACGCAGTGCTTCTCTTGAAATTTTGATAGTGAATTATTCATTGAAAGACGCAAGTTTAACCACGATGATTCATTTCAACCTCTTTTCATACTACTAAGCAAATATGAGTACTAGTGTGCATTTATCAAGTATTACTTGTTTGAAACACAGTTACGTATTTTGTTTTATTAATCAAGGGAAATTACATTAATGACGATTAAAGATTGTCGTAATTATGTATTAGCCACTAATAATATTAATGTTTTGTTACGTTTCATGCCATTAATATATTTTACTTATATTGAAGTAATGAATAATACTATTCCAGTGGCCATTGCTGCCGACGCGAATGGTAAAAACTACGTGATTTCTTAAAAAGATTATGTCTCGTTTCTCAAAAATTTCAATACATTAAACTGAAAATGTTCCTATGTGAAAAATATTTTATTGAATAATTTTAACACTAAACTTAATACTTAATTTAATAAGATAATGAAGGTTAAAGGATATAACCGATTACGGACGGATATCTGACCACAAACGCTGACATGGTCCGATGCCGTTTCCGCAGTGGTTATCTCCATATTGGATCTTCTTACAATATATTATATATCCGTAGGTTTTATATAAGTAAAATAATGGTAATATATAAAATAACTGTTTTACAAACCATGAAGTCGTAAACTTAGAAACTTTAATGTATATTATAGTCACGTAGATTTCATAATAATAGTTAATGTTTCTGATATAACAGAATTTTATTTACCTTGTTCACGATTTGAGTTTTCATGCGCTTGTACTAAAGTACCAACTAGGGGTGTGCGAATAATTCGTTCCGAATCTTCGAATCATTTGAAATTCAACGAATATTCGAAAATTTCGAATAGTTCGAAAAGTTTCGAATAATCCGAAATTTCGAATAGTATCCTCGTTCTTCTTTTTTTCATTTTCATGCAACGGGTTACACTCACGTTATGCCCAATTATAAAAATAGTAAAATTGACTAGGCTGTACATAAATTATCAGGAACAGTAAATTGCTATTAAAACATGCTCCAGAAGATCGAAGATTCGAATTATTCGATTCGATTCGAACGATATTCGCACACCCCTAGTACCAACCCATAAATTCACTACTGGTTTAGATCTTTTGTAAGAAGGACACGACGTCCAACCTTCTACAATATAAAGATTTCCTCAAGTTGTTTTCCTTAACTGTTGCCTCTTATAGCTAGATTGTATTGCAACTCATCAATTGGCAATGAGTACAGAACACTCGGGTGGGTGCAACAATTGGTCGACCCACGTACAACATTAGAAACAATGAACCATGAACGATCTCTAAACGTTTGCCATTTTCGGTTAACCAACCTACGAAAGCGTTATTAATTACCCATCGTAAAGTTGTTTGCTGTTGACTCAGCCTTTGTCTATTTAAGTCTATTTTGTGGAATCCAAAATTAGGCAACTATTAAAGAGTTTTGGAGATGTTTAGTTTTGATTATAACTAAAAGACTTTTTGGTAACGCTCGCTTAATTTTAAAATTCAGTAGTAGTTGGCGTCTTCTGGATATGGTGGTAAAATTAACATAAAATGTGAATAAAAACAAATTAACCCCTTTGAAATCGCCGCCTGTTCCTTTTCTAGATTTAACACTATAAGAAATTAAAAGATAGCTCTTTCAGTTTAAGCATAATTTAGAAAACGGTAAAAATCAAATATTGGTGACCCCGACGCGATCGACGAGAAGTCACAAAACAACAAGGGAAGTGTCCATATCAATTCATAACCATCTTTAACATTCATATTTTATTTTTCTACAGACAACTCAACGCAATTGCATCGATTAGCCACAAAAACAGTATATTCTACTATTTTTATTATTTTAACCAACAAATATAACTGTACATCATTATTGTAAAGGATAATTAAATCTACTACGTTCTACGACTGTATTTTATTGGTATCTTTTATACATCCAGCAAGGAACATTGGTCATCCTTTCAGAAATGAATATTTTTAGTGACCAGTGAACTGCGGAATTTTTGATCCTTTAAACTTATTGGGAATCAAAAGGCACGTGTTTATGTTCACATAAACACGTGCGCGACAAGTTGCACGTAGACTTAAAAGTGTAACGTCATAAACGTGATGTATAAAGGGCGACATTCGATAAAAGCCGATTAGCTTTAGGAATTACATTGACACGCTGTCGGGAAACCTAATTAATACAATTTTGTGGCTGCTACGTGTAGATACACGTCACTTGTGTGAAAAACGTGTTTGTGTTTACGAAACATGAACACAATTACATATTTTCACAATAAAACATTGCACAGAATCATAATCCATAATTATCAGTCAATCACATTAAAATTTACGCGACAGACGACACAAAAAGTTGTTAAAATTTTATTGTTTTCAAACAATATTGCATTGATTTTCTCAGAACTGTCTGTCGACTTTGTTAGTTCTGTCGCAAGTATTGCCACAAGTCTGTTTGAGACAACTGTATTCGTTTTCACAGATGTTCGTACAATTTTGTCTTTTGTAACACAATTTGTTACTCTTATTATGTTAAATATTTCAATTATGAAGTTAATAAAATGAAATGCAGTTTGAAAAAAACAGCCCGTTCTTACCACGATTATTTTTAATTGAGAGGTCCCGATATTTCAGCACTGTTTCAAGCGCCATGATCACGGGAAAACTGAAGAACTGCGGGTAGGTCATTTAAGAGCAGACAAATCTGTCTACCCTCTTTCTCGTTCGTTTGCCGGTACCACTGGAACTCGAACTCACATTTCGACATACCACACTGACAGTATCGGCTGCCGTCTCAAAACTAGATTTTTTGGCTTTATTTTCGTCTAACACTGGATTCCACATACAAGATAGTTTGAAGCCGTCACCCCAATTAAATCGTGGTAAGAACCCGTTTAGTAATAGTGTAAGTGATGTAGATAACCGCGAGTGTATAAAGAAATTTATTCTTTTCCTATCTTGAATCAAATTGTTGCAGTAATAGAATCGTGTTGTAGCATCTAATCTGGTTTCGCTACGTTGACATCGATTGTATCCAGTGGATAGGAAATGCATGTAGAACGCAATGAATATGGAGTTTTTACCCGTACAACACTGGTTTTCAAGCGATTCATATTAGGTGGAGCGATCACGGTTGTTTGTTTTCAGGCATGCGGTTCTTTCCGTATGCGTGCACCGTTTTCCAGCAACATACCACTCGGCGTACATATTAATTTTATGAATTTTGTAAACTCATTCGTACTTAAGTTTTTCAGCAGTGATATCTCGATGTTTTTCTGCTTATAAACAGAATTCGTCATGTAGTCCGCCTGTCCCTATAACACAGAAACATAAGTAAACGTTTATTACCGTAGAGAAACAGAACAAATTTGATTTTCCAGTAAACAAAGGTCTCCGTAACAATTACCGAAACCAACCCCGACCGGTAGATCGGAGAGTGAAAGCACGTAACGCTTGATTGGGTCACGTTGCTCTTCGGTTGTTTTATTTATCGACAAGTGTCAACAACTAATTTAACTTCAACTGGCTGTTTACTTTGGGTTTCACTGAAAACTATTTCTCGGAAGCCATTAAAATTGTAATGTTTATGTTTTGTATGAATAAAATATTGTTACGTTAGTTTGTAGTTAGTAACAACTAACTTGCTTACTTAGGACGGTGTGTACCGAAACAAAAATCTTTACTAAGTTTTATAGTCTATATTTTTTTAAGATACTAAAATACAAATAAAAAAACTTGAGAGGTGTCATGGGACACCCGAATAGAACGAAGTTCCTTTCGATTAAAAGATATCTTATATATTTTTTTCCTAACGTAACGCGATAAGGAACGTGTTTTAAAGATTTTGATCACAGCGCCATCTAGCGATAATCATCTAAGTGTCGTGACAACTTTTCGTAATTTTTTTCCGTCTAGCCCCTTTTCACAACGCGCGATAAGGAACTCCGTTCCAATTAATACCTAAATGTGTGAAATCTGCAATGATGAATCTAATACTCGTCACTCTCGCACGTTTCTTAACTGTTAGATTTACAGTTAGATAGCGTCCTGGCATCTAATGAAGCTGTTTTACCATTTAAATATACTTGCCGGATGTTATGATTAAAACAAGTCCTTATAAAATACTACTACGTTCTCTAACCTTAAACTGCATAGTTTGGTGCAATATGACCGGTGATGGCTTGGCTTCTACTAATTATTTTAACTCAGAGTCGTTGAGCTTTGTACCTTATCATTTAAAGTCCTAGAGCTTCATCATGTTCTCAAAGCAATAGTAATACTTTATAATGTCAATTTGAAAATGAAAACGTATTTATTGATCAGTAATAAGTGTTACATATAAATTTCCCACATAGACTAACTAAGGTGATCCAAATTAAACCGACGTTATATGGTAAGCTTGGAAGGAACGTCTGAGCCGTGAATTTTGTTTATACATATTTCAACTAGCTGACTTTGTTTTCGTTACAAAGGTAGGATTCAGCTAGCGTTGCCGATTTGACGTTTATTTATGTCGTATCGCTGTTTCCTGATTAATATATAACCTTTTTTAGTACTTCGTTTTCTAGAAATAACTTTGATTTAGCTAATTAAATAAGTTTTAATTGTGAGTGGCGGAACTCTTTGCTGTGCTTCGTCGCCTTTGCTATTTTATTTGTTTAAA
The DNA here is from genome assembly GCA_030269945.2 of Trilocha varians. NCBI lineage: Eukaryota > Metazoa > Arthropoda > Insecta > Lepidoptera > Bombycidae > Trilocha > Trilocha varians. The sequence continues at coordinate 4,445,420 of AP028264.1, read as the reverse complement.
TTAAATTGTCATTTCGTGTCCCTATTTTTTATTGACAGCAATTTGATGTGTGTTTATTACGTATCGCGTGTCGCAAGACAATTTCGCATCTCGCCACGCAAATACATACTTATAAGTAGGTACCCTACACCAGATAGGTATCACAACATGAAGTTTTTTCAAACATCAACTTACATTGCGCATTTTGTTAGAGTTAAAATATTTTTTTCATTTAGAACTTTTCATTAGAGAATCCCTTTTTTGCTTCAAAATAACATTGGTAGCAATCAAGTAAAATACAAAATAATATCCCGTAATTTTGTGCTATTAATACCTACTTGTCGACTTATATTATTTAACGAGTAAAACCAAAACCTCACTACGTCATTAATATTGCATTAAATCTTGCTAATACATTAACAGGTGCTATAACAGACAAGCTAGAAAGTAAAATTATATTTATAACAGAACAGACGCTGAACGTAATAATAAAATACAATACAAAACAATAAAAGTCAACGTACTAATTGTTATTGAAGTCTATTTAATACTATTCATTGTACTTGCGAAAGCTAACTAGACTGATTGTGTTCATGTACAGTAGTAACAAATAAGATATTGTGCTATTCAAATTAACATTAATGATATTTATTGTACAACTACGTCACTAATCTTTGACCTATTATTGTTCTCTTTAGCATAAATATATCCATGTAATAACAATAAAAACTTGAGAGGTGTCAAGGGACACCCGGATGGAACGAAGTTCCTTTCGATTAATTAGTGAGGGAATTGTAATAAAATTTTATTTTATAAATTATAATAACTAAAACAAAACAACTAATTATTATAACTTAAATAAAAGATTTCAATCACAGCGCCATCTAGCGATAATCATCTAAAACAAAAAGTGTCGTGCCAACTTTTTCATAAGAATTTCCGTCTAGCCCCCTTTGGATAATGCGCGATAAGGAACTTCGTTCCAATAAACACGAGTATCAGTATTCACATGAAATATCAACTTCAACCATTTTATTGCTAGGTAAACGAGTATGTGGACTCCATCTTAATCCAAAAGCTTATTTTTCTGACTGTGACTTTTCATAGTGTCCTGTTCTGATTGTGATTAATGCCTATTATTCTGTTCTATACTGTAACATCCCATTACTTATCTGCCTACTGCTGGAATGAGATCTCCTCAGAAGAGGGATCAGGTATTCTCCAACACGCTTGTCCAATGCGGGTTGGGCATATTATACACAAATTCTATATTTTTTCCTAAAGCAGAGTTGAGACAGAGAAACAACAAAACACTTTAATCTCTTTCAACATAATAATTAATTGTCAAAATGTATGATGATCGATGTTTTGATGGCATAGTTCAAAATGTACTCGTATTTTTGCAGACATGTTACGAAATGTACGTACTACATACATGTATTATGCCGTTGTTAGTTTAGCAGTCGTGCGTTGTTTCGCTACAATGTTTAGTTTTGTACACGTTTGCAAATATCATGTAATTGTTAAATATTGACTTATTAGTATGACGTTAGTTTTCACGATTTATTAATTTAATGAAAATATTATTGAATAGGCTATTTATTTTTAATTTTTTCGAAAATTTCAGAAATACGACCTACCTGAAAGATTTCTATAAACCGTTAATTTTGTTTATCCTTAGAACCCACTCTATAGATTTTTAAAGCAAAGTCATGGATCGATTTATTACATGTTTTACTACTCGTAATCTAGATTATCATTCGAAAGATTTAACAGCTTAAAAATCGTTTTTGGCGCGTCGTATTTGAACAACGTTACCTTTCAGTTGTATTGTGAAACTGGTCTAGAATGTACCTACATCACAACCTGTGTTTTGTCCTGTATTTGTTCAACCGTGCATTACAATGTCAGTATTACAATAAAACTGCTGTTTTATTGTTTTGTAAAACATCGTTCAATTCGGAGACGTAACTGTTTGCGGTTTTTGTGTCTCCGCGATGTAATATGAAGTTGTTGAGTAAATTTGATTTCTCAATTCGAATCGAAGTAACTGTTGTCTCAATTTTGTTCAATATGATTTTGATTTATTAGCAGTCTGTTGCGAATAAAGTTTGTTGTAAAGTTTAACTTAGCTTTTTACTGTGTTAGATATTTTTGTGGTGTTAAACAGGAGGATGATCGTAATCAAAAATAACAACGTAAAAAATATGATCACAGTTTCATTCTACTATTACTTTCGTTTGGAAGAGTCGTCTTTAAAAAAAAACACGAAATGAAAATTACTCGTGTTTGTTAAAAATATTAACATTTGAGAAAACGATAAACAAAAGAAATTCAGGTCATATGTTTTAAAGTGGATTTAAGCGACTTTTGTCTTTGCGAATACCTGTACAGTGTACTCCTTTTAGACAATGCCATAACCCAGCTACGGTTTCTGCACCACTTAAGCTTAATATTATTCGCTTCTAAATAATCGTTTCAAAACAAAGGAAAACACTTCGTAAAATTGCCCACAATTCGAATTTATAAAGTCTGTTTTGTACAATCCGCTTGAATCCTCTTAGCTCTCATTTGTCATGAATCCATCTATGCGGATGTAAAATTACCATTAAACGCATTAACGTCTTCAAAGTTTAACAAGACTGTAATTAATGGGTGGTAAAATAAGTGGCGGTCTCAGTGTCCCTGAGTGTATACTGTAGAAGTTCTTAAGAGACGGTACCTAATCATTTTCTAGTTGAACAGTTAGCTCATTCATCTACTAAGGCAATACAATATATAATATGTGAGTCAAAACCAACAAATCAATGCTTTTATACAAAGCTTTTACCTCATGAGTTAGTCACCGGATCTTGTCTACTAAATTTCCGGTTTATTGTTCAGCCAAAAATCCTTGTCCCTGTTCCCAGGGAATTTAGCCATTCTACTTTATAAAAATAGCGTTTATTTTAATCGGTCAAGATTACGGAACACGTACATGCTAGGAGATAATAAGCTGGTTCGGAAAGTATAAAAAAACACTCATGAATGTTGCTAACGGTAATGTGAATCGTTCGTTGCAAAGCATCTAGAGCGTTCGATCAAAACGAGGGCCGAGAAATACCAACTCTAAGTACATACACGAGAGTAATTAATTTTTTACCACCAAACTTGGTTAAAAAACAAATGGTATATATTTTAATGAATCATGCTCCACTTGAAAAGTTTTATAGGCCTCTGATGATTTACTATGTAACAATTTTTTAGTTTAATGACTCTAAATTTTTAATTCATCTTGATGCAGTTTCTTATATGAGTAGGTACGTTACTTTAATTAAGATTAGATTAGGATATGTGGGCAATGGATATATAAGCATTCAAAAATCATTTTTTGTTTTCTATTATTGTACTTTTTAAGGAATAGAACATTACTACTTTATTTGTCAAATGACAACCGCAATATCGCAATCCATATAAAATCATGAGTACACGACAAATAGATTCTACCTTAATGAGATACGGCATCACTTCGCTATTATAATAAAGATCAGGTTGTGTTTAACGAGATGGAGACACGGCCTTGCCGTGACGCAACTGTGAAGAAAGTGAAAACAAGAAATCGCCACCAAAACGTAGTGTCATTGAATGAAAAGTCCGTCGTAGCGGCAGTTTGTCAACAGTTTGTGGGCGCTCGACAGTCACTGCTCAAACACGCTTTCACATAACAATTGTGAATAAAAACCAGTTTCCGTTAATTGCTAACAAATTATGAATATATGTATGCTTCATAAAAAAACTAACTGTGACATCCGCGACTTGACTTTATTTTCAGTTATTTTATTAGCGGATGTAGTGGTACTTTAACCGTAAAATTACCGTGAAGTATAACCATGATTCTTCTTCTTGTAGGTCATCAATCATCTTGGGAACTATGTAAGGGGTCATAAAATTAATTACGTTACGATGTTCTTTAGTTAAAACCTCTTTTTCAGGGAAAAAAAAAATACGTGACCTTAAGAGTTCAAAGCTCCCCTTTTATAAGGCTTTCCTTAACCTTATAATTTGGGGTTCATGACCACTTAGATTAATAGATGAGTTTGAATAATCAGCAGCCTTCGTTTTGATACTTTGGTATTAAGGCTGTAATGCATTGCATAGAACGCTTGGAGATAAGAATCTGAATATCTGTTACCTTTAACGTACCTCAGCGTTAACGTTTTATTGTTATCGATACACGATAACAGGTTTGGTAATTTTATTGACAACATCCATTCTGATAAGTAGTTGATAAATCGCATCTGAACAAAAGATGACTAGTTTTGATAGTATAAATAATGTTCAATATTTTTTTTATTTTCTATACATTTGCGAGTATGTACGAGTATACCTCAAACTGAAACAGTAAGCATCTAGGGTTAGATTAACAAGTTTTCTTTTGAAAATTTGTAAAATAGAGTTTGGTTTTTAAGGTAAAAATTAAGATATTTCTTAATTATTAATTGACATGCCTAATGATGCACACTTTACATCATTCTTCTATCAATCTAAAAATACACATTACAGGGTTTGGACTTTGTTCCTCTTTTACTATAGAGATAGTGGGACTTAATAAATTAATAAAAATAAAGAAAACTAAGGAAGGAAAAGCGTTTGATTAAAATAGGTACTACCTAGATTTGAATGGAAGAAGGAAGAGCAAAAGGGAATAGGTACTATGATTTTATCCATTGCACAGAATTGTTGTGTGAAAAGACAAAAACAAATAAATGTTAAAATCACGAATAAGGACAGTAATGCCAAAGGAAGAGAGACGTTATTTTGTTGGGCGTTGTGTCCGGCGTGCAGTCGACCGCGACGTAATTTAACGCTGGGGCACACCGCGACATTATTCCGTTTTGCAATGCACACTTGTCAATATAATGGCCGACCACGCTGTTTATTAGATTGTTCTAGGATTCCTTACTTCTAACCACATATTAAGAGAACTGTGTTAACACAATATGTGCAGCTTGAAGTAAAATACTAAATAGTATTTATTACTGAAGTGACCTCACATAACAATAGTTTATTATCGTTATATCTTTTAAAAACAACTTATAACGAAAACATGTAACTTCTTTATACGGTTTTTCATTGTAACTGTAACAACTCCTTACTGCCCACTGCTGAGCTCAGGTCTCCTCCGAAGAGGGATTTTTCATTGCGGTTCATTTAATAAGTTTTATCTAAATTTATTAGCAGTAGGGAGAAAGCTGGAATTAAATTTATTATTTTGATTCTTAATTTGAGTTGTTTTGCAAATTGTCCGATTAATTTTAAGTATACATAGCATATTTTATATTAACTTTTTGTTTGTTTTTCAGACGGGAGGAGCAGACAGTGCCAGCGGCGGGTCAGGGGGCTCGGGCATGGAATGTCTTCCTCTCCGGTCGCAATCATTCCACTACCTCATTTCGGAGCAGGCTAAATCACTAGTAGCACTACAGGTAAGAAGCTGAATTTTTTCATTGAAATTTATTACTGTTCTAGACTAGTAAACTTCTTTTACATTTTAAATCTATCAAGTTTTTTCATTTGTTTTGTTGCTTTGATGTTTCAATCCTGAATAAGTGGTACTCGCGACGAAACCATTCAAATTTACATTTTGTTAAGTTACAGTTTTGTTTCTTCTGAAACATTTTACATAAACATGCGATTGTTTTCGTCCAGGAACTCCAGAATGAGGTCGGAGCCCTGCTCGAGTTCCGCGACCTCGTCATCGAGACGTTCCCGAACCTTCGGTCAAAGATGGCGCCGTCGCGGGGGAACAGCGTCACGCGCCGCGACTGGGAGCCCGGCGTGCGCGTGCGACGCAAGCTGCCCGCGCCGCAGGAGTCCAGACCGAAGCCGCATCCCTCCGTGCAAGACTCGGGCTTCAGCACCGAGACATCGTGCAAGGTATTACTTCTTTACAAGCGATTTTTTAATCGATGAAAGAATAGTATTGTCTGACAAAGGAGAGCCAGTCCCCGCTTCCGATAGAGAATCGTAATATATTGGAATATCCGTAACTTAAGATGAATGATGTTTAATCGTGGAGCTATTTCGGTTGTTAGTGTAGTCCAAGATATTTTGGAAAGCACGAAAGTGACTTGGTATTGAAGTACACAAATTAAATTGCGTATTGCCGATTGATTTTCAGGAGGCGCATTCGTCGGCGTCGGCTTCGGCATCAGCGTCAAGATCGCGACCGTTGGAAGACGAACTGTGGGCTCTCCTCGACGTCATACAACGGAAAGGAAGCAGACTGCGAGAAGAAGCCGAGTTGCTTCGAGGGGAGTTGGACGAGCGAGTTACCGCCGAAGATGAGTTCACCCACACTATCTCACACCCGCACTGTGACTGTGAGCACGTGCAGAGATTGCGCGAGGAAAGAGACGCCTTGCTCGAAAGAACGGCGCAGCTTGAAGCGCAGGTAAATGTCTAAGTATGATGTTTTTTTAAATCTAAATTTTGTGAGTAACTTTTTATCATGATTTAAAATGTACCGTAAACCAGATTACAATCTTATTAATTAACATTACGATATTTGTAATTAAAAAAATAATTATTATTCACTATGTTTGTGCTGATAAGCGATTTCTAAATAAACAAATATTGAAGCTACTGTAACTACTTCAAGAGCACGTCTGTTTGCTTTCATAATAGGTCTCGTAAAAAGTACACAAACTATTACAAAACATTTCTTGTCGAAGTTACTAAAGAACGTGTACGTTCAATATATAATATTTGACATGAAATAATAGTGAATAGGCACTGCTGCTTAAAGTATTGCTATAAGTTTAAGATTAGATTATTGCTCGACTGAAAAGTAAAACATACGACACTTGTTTTACTCGAGATGATTCTCACACGGCATTACTGACTTAATTGATATTTTGAAAAAAATCCTCCAACATAATTATTATTGTCAATTATCATCAGTATACTTCTTTTATTCAAAATGTATTTCTGAGTCTCATTTACCGTTTGCGCGTTTGGGCATTTGAGCAAATTACAATGAATTTTACACATTTAAAATATATAGGGTAACTTGGACTTATGAATATCTACCGTTATTTTTACAAAGAAATATAATATGTATATTCCAGGTGCATTCGTCGAGCAAGTTGCCGACGGCGCTGGGTCGGCTGGACGCGACGCTGGGCTCTCCGTCGCGCGTGCCGGCGCCCGACTCCGACAAGTTCGCGGCGATACTACTGGAGAGTAATCCCGTCGAACTGCAGAGACAACTACTCAACTCCACCGTTCAGAATCAGGTTCGTTGTAGTTTATTATTTACAAGTTTTTTTTTTCAGATACCCGTGACGTGGTACCTGAATGATTATATTTTTTTGTAGAAATTTCGTAGTTTTTCTGCTTTAGATTCCTGTCATATCTTCATACAAAAATTGTCTTGACAGGTTGCGGTGACTATAAATGTGCGGGTTCCTTTTTGAAATTCAAATTTTTGTAATAATTTTCACATTTACTTTATCGTGTTGTGGTAAGAATAAAAGATGGACAAAGTTTACTAAAATGTTTGTATCCGATTTACGGTTAGTCGTGACCTACAATCAGTCACGAAAATTAGATGCTTAAGAATACGTTCAGTTTTCGCGTAGTCTAAGCAGTTTCAATCGTAAACAACAAAAAATATTAAAGTAAATTAGTACATAATTGTAAAAAAGATGACGTAAAATGAGTACGTGACTGTCATTGCACTAACGAGGAGCTGTGCTGTGACGTAAACGCAGATTTCGGCAAAATTACGCGGAACAAAGCTAATGGACTGTGTCGACTGACCATTATGAGAGTTAGTGTGCTTGCGTATTATTTATTATTATTTATTACAAATTGTACTCGTATTCTAAGTGATTGACAATGGCGGCAGACGTCCTTGTCGGGGCATTGTAAATGGCGATTTCTCAGTCATTTAAAATAATTTATTAAGAGTACATTAAACTGTAGCACGTTTCTGATTGCCCATTTTTTAAATTGGTCGTGATTAGTAATTATACTATTTTATATTTTAGGTTTTAAGTGAGCGGTTAAAGCGTGTGGCTGCACAGCGTTCGTCACTTTTTGAAAGGCTAGAAAGAGCGAGAGACGTCAATGAAGATCTAAAGTTCAGGGTAAGTTGTTCTCCATTTCACCTCTAGTAATTCCAGAAGCTGTGTAATCAGTGTTTTAAAAAACATTCCTTTTTAAGCGATAAATCAGGTGTTGCAAAGAGGGGAGATTTAGAAAGCAGACGTTAAACAAAAATGAAATTATAAATTGTAATCATGTAAAAGTTATTTGCCTTGGTTTTGTTCAAAATTGATCAGTTACCGTAACGTATAATATTGTATTGGATTTCAGCTGGAGGAGAAGAGCGTGGAGCTGGAGACGACTCGAGTGCGCGTCCGTCAGCTGGAGGGGTGCTCGCACAGCAGCATGCGCGAGATGGAGCCCGTGGCGCTGCCGGGCGAGGCGCGCAGTGAGCCGCGTAGTGAGCGCCGCGCCCGCCCGTCCCGCATCCCGCTGCACCGCGGCACGGCGTCGCGGCCGCCGTCCGCGCACTCGCAGCGCTCCGTGAAGTCCGCGCCGCCGCCGCGCCGAGAGCCCGCGCCCGAACCCAAGGTGCGGTCGCGCCTCTTCTGGAACTGGTTCCATTAGCCGACACCTCCCCGACCGACCCTCGTGCTAAACCCCACCGTGTGAGAGTGCACCTGTGACGGTTACGGTTAACGCCCGGCCCATGCCATTATGTCGATAGTAAGTTTTCGTTTCTGTTCGTTTTCGTTCGCGTTTATTTTTTACTTTCGGTATGCGAGCGAACGCGTCGCTGCGGCGGAAAATCAAACGCATCGGACGACAACGCGCTTTTCAAAATTATGTACGAATCACGTGAACAACGAAGAGAAATGTAAACTCGACCATGAAACTTGTAATTATTTGTATAATTTTGTTTAGATCCGCTGTTATGGATCCCGTGACCCACAAAGACCGCGCGTTCGCCTGTGCTGTAGCGCAGTAGTAGCGATGTGGCCGGCTAATACGAAACAGTGAAACGTAACATACATGTGAATACGATTGCGTATTATTTGACTTACCCTTGTAGTTGCGTTTCCAGAATGAACTATTAATTTCTTTAAGCTTTTTTGCATGACTCACACTTTGTTATTTAACCTCGTTCGTTTGATTTTTGCGCCGAACAGAATGCCTTTCGTCTCATCTCATTATTTATGTTATTAATAAGACACTAATTGTGAAAGTTGACGTTTGCGAAGACATTAAATTAATTAATTAAATAATTTTGAAAGAAATTCGTGAACGACAATTTTACTTTTGCACTATTATAATCGGCGTGGGGTAATTTGTTTTGTTATAATAATCATTTCATGTTCAGCAATTCATTCATCAAACCACAAAGATTTCAAATAATACTAAATGTTGATTTGTGTTTTCAAAATTTACATTATTTTTTGAGTGGTAAGTGCATTATTACTTATTTTTGGCACAAGTATCAACCGCTAGTTTTTCTTGTTTTGCTAAAGTTGTATTGACATAGTGGCATATAATAAACACGGTAATGATGATTAGGTTAATAAATTGCAAAAAAGAATGCTCTCACATGGCAATACTGTTGTTCTGTTATATTTACAACTTACACGCACTTTATGCCTTGAGTAAAGCAACACGGTTGATATGATTGGTAATCACAAATGATATCTTATTTACAGTTTTTATGGAGTGTCGATCGTTGTTTCAATAATGACTTTCTACACGACAAAACTATTTTTTAAACTTCGTTTTGTCATTTTATTTTGAATTCAAGAATTCTTGCGAATTAATGACATAAAATTGAATAAATGACACAAAAACATCGATCGACACTTCGATTACCACACTGAAAACACTTGCCACACATGTGATTTCGCTAAGAATGTGAAGAGAAATCTAACTTATAACTAGTAAATTGAGGTACACGTTTGACATATTATAGGTGGTTGTGCAATGATTTAGTTAGTAAAGATGTCGATTTGTACAGAGCGGCTCGGGCGCGGAATGGGAGCTCGCGTGGGAGTACGTGCGGCGCCTCGCCCGCCTCGAGCCGCATCTCAACCGACTCGACCACAGCGACAACCATCTCGGCAACCATCTCAGCAACCAACTCGACAACCACCTGAGCAACCAACTCGACAACCGGTCTCTGGCCCACGAGCTGCTGACCGCCGACCCGGACTCTATAGAGTTGTGGAGCGGTCGTCCGCAGTCCTACTTCGAAAGTATGCGTTACGCAGACGACGGCGGTGAATTCGAGGTTGACTCTCTCGCTTAATTTCATTTTTTACAGGAAATCTGCTGTTTAATTTGAATTCAATGACACTTGTTATTTATTTTACGGTTTAATCGGGGTTTTAAATAAATAGGTAGCACTTTTAAATCACATCTTTTTATACATTTTAAATAGGTTTTTATTTACCATGAAATCTTTTTATCTCGAATGCATTGAATTTCGAAAAGTTATAAATACAATAACTCTTCATAAATTATCATACGTCATTCTGGATGTTCTGTTTTTATTAATATTCATAAATGAGTACTCGTCTGGTTCGTTAACGTAAATGTTGAACGTTTATTTTGACGAGGCGCGTAATACCACATTCTTGGTGCATTTAAGTAATTTCTTAAGTACTATGTAGTGAGTTGTAAACTTGCATGGATTGTGTTGTGGTCTGTGATATTGTCGCCGAATATTTTTCACTAATGTAGTAGCGTTTTTAAATACGATCACCGCAAAATTGCTGAATTGTGCACTCTCTTAATTAGGTGGGTTAAACTAAAATAATTTTATTGGGTCTTAATAAAATTTAGACTGCATATTAAATAAACTTTGATACACAGTCATCTTTCTTTATGATCATCGTTGTTGGGGAGAAATTCGAATAGACATTAGTATATAAGATTGAAAATAATGGTAGCTAATATTATCGTTAACGTCATTCCTAAGCCTGTATGCAGACAGACTTATTATTCCTGAACGCTTGGGACGACTGTAGTAAGGCTGTGAACCACTAAAGCGTGCATGAAATTGTCTGTAAAGTGTAACCAATATTAGTTATACATAAACGCGGTGAAAATACAGAGCGACTTTTAAATTGGGCATATTAATAGACAACATAGTATAAAAAGAAATAGTTTAAATTTTCTGCAACTTCAGTTAAAGTAATCTAAAATTCGTACAAGCGTTAGAGAAAGAGGCGAATGGCCCTATTAAAAAATATAATTTTGTCTATTTTTTTTTGATATTTGTATTGTAAATATTATTATGTCCAATGTTGTACCAGTCGCCCTGTTCCCGTGACTCTGGCGTATACTGTAGATATTGTTAAATATAATATTCCAAACGTCCAATGTTGAACGTCCTGATGTGACAACGCGTGACTGCCTTTAAGTTGTAAGATGATTTATTGACTTTGTTATTATTCCAGTTTTGATGCGGCGAAGCTCGGTAACAAATAGTAGGAGACTGATTTTTGTATAAACACATGGTGATATATTATGTCATTGTAGAGATACTCCATTACCTTTGTTGAATGTTTTTTCTTTAGATCAATTCTGTATAAAAATAATCTAAGTGTAACGTTTAGATCATTATTAAAATATTCCAATTCTATAATGTAAAATGACTGTATTTTATGTAAATTTAAGTATAGCTAATTATTATTAAAAATTAAGTCAACTGTTTATTGTACAGCTTTCATTTACGCTATTATGAATTGTAATTAAGTAACTATATATTTTTAAGATACTCATAAATTATCTAGTTGACTTGAATCTAGTTGATGACTCTTTTAAAGTTGTATAGAAATCATATCATTATTATAAAAAAAAGATTAAAATAAATTGTTCAAATCAAAAACGTTATTTATTTTTACAAACAATACTACAAAAAAGTATCAATGTCATACACATAAGTAACAAATTAGAGTTTAAAAACAAAATTGTACACCGCAGGGTACATAACAAAAATTATAAATAAATTTAATATTTTTCTTACGAAAATTAATCAAACTTTGGTCCCAATATAATATCACGTATTTCTAAAGTATCGAAATCTTTTACTATTTCTATAAATTCATGTTGTTTCAATTCTGAAAATACAAATTTACTTTTAGTCTATACTTTTTAACACCAGAATAAAATTTAAATCAATAATAGGTATGTGCGAATAATTCGAACTTACGACATATTCAAAAAATTTCAAATAGTATCTTCGTTCTTCTTTCTTTTCATTTTCATGCAACGGGTTACACTCATGTTATGCCCAATTATAAAAATAGTAAAATTGACTAGGCTGTACATAAATTATCAGGAACAGTAAATTGCTATTAAAACATGCACTTGTCCTATTTCCGATGCATCGTCGTAGTCAAATTCGATACTATTCGAAATTCGATTCGATTCGAACGATATTCGCACACCCCTAATCAATAACTATATACAAGTTTCACTGTAATACTTACTCAGTATGGAAGTGAAACAACGGGCCGCAATTATTTTCTTATATCCAGGAATCACAGGCCCTTTGACTAGAAGACTATTGATCGTAATGGGCAGTAATCCAGCTTTTATGTGCTTTAGAATTTTTATCATAGTGCCTTCTGTACCCCATTGATCTCTGCAATGATCAATAAATAAATAATTATACTTTTTATACTATTTATTACTATAAAGTAGTTAATTCTAACAAATATAAAGCAAAGAAGCAATTTATTGTACTTCTTACTAGCCAACCCCCGAAACTTACACAAAGAGAAGGTGCATTATCGACGTAAACGCAGAAATATGTGCTTATTGCGAGAGTGCTTATACATGAACGACTTGTTTATGAAACTTAGTTACATTTACGATTATATTATTTATTTATTTATTTCAGAATCACTAACACTAATAATAATGCATACTTATCTAAATCAAAGGTTAAGACTATAATAATAATGCCTCAGGCATTAAGTCCACCATTGTACTTATTTTTTTGTAGAAGTAGAATAAATAAATAAAATAAATATATGTACCTTTAATTAAAAGTGATTACAGCATGCATAATATAAATTAGATACATTACTTATTTATTATTTATTTTATAGTATCTAGACCTAACTATTACTAGCATTGAGTACACACCTTATAAATCGTTTCGAGTCGGTCGTCTGTTCAGAGTCTCCTAACGACACTTTAGTTCTATCCAAACTTCCCAAAGGTGTCTCAGAACTCTCACTACCTTGTTTTCGAGACCTTTGCGTTTCACTAACCGGTACATTAGATACTTGATCGATGACTGCTGGTTGAATATCAGCCAAACCAACTTCCTGAAGCATGGCAGTTACATTTCTATCGCTGCTTCGAGGCTGTTCGTTGTAAAGACTGATATTTTCTTGTAGGATTGTTTTTCTGTGCGTTTGTTTTGGCAACGGAGGTTGATCGACGTCCGGTATGTTTTCTTTTTCGGCTTGTGGATCTGAGTAAAAGGATTAAGTAATAATCTTTCTAATAAAATTTAAACTATAAAGGTAATTCTTTATATAAACATACCTGGTGGAATCATTGTAATATTTGCTGCTCTTTGTTCGGATTCCCGGAATGAAACGTATCCTACAGACCGTTGGCGTTTAGGCTGTGAAAAAAGTTTCAAACATTAAATTTGCTTGACTTTGTGAATACTTAGAATATGGATAAATTTAAGTTCCGATAACAAAATCATCTCTCTAAACGAGATTTCAAAATGTTCTGTCTACGGCAATAGGGAAGCCGATTCGAGAGAAATTGCAGAGGTCCATAAGCAACAACAATCAATTACTATCAAGTAAACCTGAGATAAGTTTAGGTATCTATCAATGTATTTTTTTTTATTATGTATGTGGGAGTTGAACCGCACTAAAACCTCCAACCGCTCACACTCAGCGTCCGAACCCCGGCTGAGGCCAGAACCCAGCACGGGGTTATGAGGGACGGCGCGACGCGTTACGCCCACGGCACTCTTTCCCGTCGCGTCGCCTTCGTCGTCGAATGTAATAAAATCTCTTTTACTCACACTTTCAACAACATCACCTTCAAGAGTCCTTTTCCGCGCTTGAGATAGAGTTTCAATCTTCTGTGTCGGAAGTACAGATATGTCCACATTTGGTTCTATTTCGACATTATTATCTTTAGTTATTTCTACTTCCGGTATCGGTATTTGTTCGATGTGAATCGTTTCTCTTTGTACATCTTGAATAGGCTCTTCGACCTCTTCGATTCTTTCTAATACTGACCTTACACGACGCCGGGACGATTGCATAGCTTCCTATGAAATATCAATACATTCTTGAGTTACGTATTCAATCATAATCTATACTAATATTATAAAGCTGAAGAGTTTGTTTGTTTGTTTGTTTGTTTGAACGCGCTAATCTCAGAAACTACCGGTCCGATTTCAAAAATTCTTTCACTGTTGGAAAGTCCATTTATCGAGGAAGGTTATAGGCTATATTTTATTTTCAAAAAAATTAGGGATCCGCATGAAAATATCGAATATGTAACAAAAGGTGAAAAATCAAAAACCTATTTATGCGTACGCTGCAAAAACTATTGACAATGGAACAAAATGATGTACTACGGGTTTTTAGGTCTTTTGAAGACAAACAAAAAAGTCCGCGACAGCATATATCTAACTATCATAGTTTAGTCACAATAACCGCTTTTATGTTTATAAAAATAAAAAAAATGTCCGAAAAATTAATTTAACGTTAAATGAGTATCATTATATTAACCCTTATCCAAATTAAGTATTATATTATTAAGAGTATTAATGTAGAAGTAAATTACTTTTTGTTTTATTCCAATCGGACTTTTCGTTTAGAAGTTATCACGAGTATAAAACGCAATTTTATTAATACACCCACAGCGGGCGGCGAAAATAATATCGCGACGACATAGCGAGTACTGTTTAAATCCCTTTGTAACGCAGACGAAGTTGCGCGGGTCAGCTAGTAATATTATAAAGGCGAAAGTTTGTAAGTATGGATGTATGTTTGTTACTCTTTCACGTAAAAACTACTGAATGGATTTGAATGAAACTTTACCACAATATAGCTTATACATCAGAATAACACATAGGCTACAATTTTTGATAATACGGGACGAACCTGAAGTCCACGCGAACGAAGTCGCGGGCAAAAGCTAGTTAATAATTTTCAAATACTTCAGCATACAATTTACTTAATTAATTTAGGTGACCGTCACTTTTGTATAAGGCTTGACGAATTTAAAATTTGAGAATGTAAATAATACAAAACCACTAAAGATAAAAGTATTGCAAGTAGGGTATTGTTTTGTAACAACCAACTAGATTCTAGCAGAAACAGACTTTCAATGACAGCAGCGTTAGTCATAGAATACATTACAAATGCCACAGAAAATCATTAATTCAAAACACCATACCTCCATTTCTCTATCAGCGTACGGTTTCCCGGCTACAGGTCCTAGATTCCTCATGAACAATCTAGTCAATTCTAAGCCCAAGTTTGACCGCGGTTTGTACCCAGCATGGCTCGGTCTTCGAAACAAAGTGTCCCAAGGAGTTCGGATTACAATAATGTCGTCTGAACTATCCTGGGGGTAGAACGAAAATTATGAAAATATTTTAGTAAAAATAATTCTGTGTTTTGCAGGTATATTTTATAGTGGGAAAGAGTTCTTAATTTAACCCTTTCACGCTCAAGGGAAATATTTTTCCCTTCTACAAAAATCTTTATTATTATTGAATCGATATTTTTTTTTTTTTTAATGAATTGTCAAACGTTACTATTAGGTACGTTGTGTTAAAATGTTTCATATGAAATTTATAGGAAATTTGTACATCCTTTTTTCTGTTTGTCAAAAAAAAAAAAAAACCAAAAAAAAGGATGTACAAATTTCCTATAAATTTCATATGAAACATTTTAACACAACGTACCTAATAGTAACGTTTGACAATTCATTAAAAAATATCACTGTTTTTCTAGTGATATCTCTTACTTTACAGAATAACTTAATTATTGTGTAGTATTCGCATATTTAGTCTCAGCCATCTTATTGTCCTGAAAGGGTTAAATAATGTTGGAGAAGGCCAAAACGTACTTAATGAAACATTTAAATCATAAACTGCAAGCGCATTTTCATCAGATTTTATTGCACGGACATCTTGATTCTAAAACGATTTTTTAATTTCATGAAAAACTAAATTTCACTTCACTTTCTTAGTAAATGTTAGAAACTTACCTCGCATCTCAATTCCACGGCCGGATTTTCTATTCTGGTTCGAAGTAAGTTCGCTCCCAGTTTTATTTTTTTATCAATTATCAATTTATTCCTAAATCTGCGTCTTTTTGTTTGCGGCTCTACGTCTTCTAATTCCTATAATTTTAACTAAGTGGGTTTTGTTATTGATTACATGAAATATCGGAGCTTATTAATGTGTAGGCTGTTTCGGATTGCAGTAGCTATCTTTACAGAATAAATGAAGTTAGCTGTACTCTTTCTGTCATCCTTCTACAGATTTGAATATCTACTTTTACTTTTCATACGCTGTTTAAGGATTTAAGTTCTTGCAGTAATACTTTATTTATACGAAAACCCACAATTAAAGAAGTCCGTAGGTGAATGGCTTGTACTCACTTCTAATTCGATATCCTGAATAACTTGTTTTTCCGTTTCAGTTACTTGTTTAGGTGTTGAGGACTCAGGTGCGATTTTCTCGGGCAAATCCCTGTTTATTATTGTACATTTTTGGTTGTTATAAAATATAATTATCTAATTTCTAACACTAATAGAAATGATTAAGCTGGAACTTTGTATCTAAAAGATTACGATCTACTGCTTATCTTCAGAGATTTCATTAACCCTTCCACGCTCAAGGGAAATATTTTTCCCTTCTACAAAAATCGTTATTATTATTGAATCGATATTTTTTTAATGAATGTCAAACGTTACTTTTAGGTACGTTGTGTTAAAATGTTTCATATGAAATTTATAGGAAATTTGTACACCCTACTATGTTTTTCTAGTGATATCTCTTACTTTACAGAATAACTTAAATATTGTGTAGTATTCGCATATTTAGTCTCAGCCATCTTTTTGTCCTGAAAGGGTTAAAGGATATACAAGACACCTATGATATTTTATTCAGTAGTTACTTACCTAATTTACTTTGATACTACACAGTTACTTCCCTGTGTATTTAGTAATTATGATTAAGGAAGAGGATGATGAATGACTAGAAGATGTTGGAAAATGGAATTGTTGGAGTGGAAAATAAACGTAACACTAACTTTTCCGTTTGAGGAATGTTGAGATCAGGGTTCGGGAGTTCGGGAATTTCAGGAATTTCTGTGGGATGAAGGAAAATAAGTTATGATTTGCTCTTTTTTGTACTTGTTTTCCCTTTTTTTTTATTGCCACGTAGGCAGACGAGCTAACGGCCCACCTAATCGTAAGCGGTTAGCGTCGCTCATGGACCTCAGCATTGCCAGAAGACATTGCGGGGCTGCTACCTACGGCCTACCCTTAAGGACTCTCTTCAAGCCTCGTTTGAAGAAGGACAATTTCGTAGGGTCATTTACATTTTCACAATCCTTTCGGAATTTAATTGGGAAGTTAATTTCTATAAATATCTGATGTTTTATTGTGTGATGATACTGTTGACTATTCTGTTTTGTAAAAGAATCGATATTGTGAAGAAAGCAACGAAGGTATAATAGTGAACGCTGTCTTACCTGCTGTAATATTAAGTCCAGCTAAGTTTTCTCCAGCAGAAACTGAAATTAATTGTACAATTTTATTATTGTGGAAATGCAATGTTGGTAGACCCCCCACAAGATGGACCGACGATCTGGTCAAGATCGCGGGAGGTCACTGGATGCAGATGGCGCAGGATCGGTCGATGTGGCGAGGGCAGGGGGAGGCCGGCGACCAGCAGTGGACGTCTATAGGCTGATGATGATGATGATGATTATTGTGGAAAAATGCTTTAAGACGATCACGCTGCGGCCTGTGAAGGAATATTATTATGTATTGTAGTATGCAAAATGTAGGTATGCACAAGTTAAAACGATGCATGATACGTCACAGATAAAGCTTCGTTCAGGTTCACGCCGCTGCGGGACAGCACAGAGAATTTTGTAATGTTTTGAGCTTGACTCCTGCCTGGTATAGCGCGGGTTGGGTATGTGGGAGTTGAACCGCACTAAAACCTCCAACCGCTCACACTCAGCGTCCGAACCCCGGCTGAGGCCAGAAACGAGCACGGGGTTACGGGATGGCGCGACGCGTTGCGCACTGCGGCACACTTTCCCGTCGCGACACCGTCGCCTGGTATAGCGTGAATCATGCTTTATGATAATCATGACCCACGTCTAATCTTGGAAGAAAAACTTCTGGAAACAACATCAGGAGCGAAGTGATCGGCGTATTTTTAATTCGTTTCACTGTTTTTAATGTCCATTCCAGATATTTTAGTTCCACATCACAAACTGAAGCTCTACACACCTCTACCAAACATAGTTATATCCAGTTCGGATATAGCCTCCATCTGCGGCTCGTGCAGCCGTGTCTTGTCGTGCGACTTGTCCGTGACGTCGAGCGGTAGGTCCAGGTGGCTGCGGTGCGAGTGCTCGGCTCTAAGCATGAGTTCCAGCGGACAGTCTGTCAGCAGCTGGAGGGCTTGGTCGCGGTGCTCTTCGCCGAAGTTGTCCTGGAAGATTGTTGGAACGAAGTTCCTTATCGCGCGTTATCGAAAGGGGGCTAGACGGAAATTCTTATGAAAAAGTTGTCACGACACTTTTGTTTTAGATGATTATCGCTAGATGGCGCTGTGATTAAAGTCTTTTAAAACAATTCCTTATTTTGTTTTATATGATTGATGCTAGATAGCGCTGTGATCAAAATATTTTATTTAAGTTTTAAACTAACTCATTATTATAACTTAAAAAATAAAATTTTATTACAATTCCCTCCCTCACTAATTAATCGAAAGGAACTTCGTTCCATCCGGGTGTCCCTTGACACCTCTCAAGTTTTTTTTTGATTAAGAATGGCTTTATTTAGGAGAAAATTGGACTTCCACCGGCAGTCAATTAGGAGCTCTCCAAAGTTCGACAAGACAGAGACTAGATAGCGATGTGTGGATTATGATATGATTTTAGGAGTAGAGAAAAAGAATGAAATTGTTGCAACCCCATTTAACCCCAATGGGATAAGGTTGAATTAAAGTTTAGAGATTCAAATTTCCGTTAATTTAGTTTGTTTAATATAGTGAAATCTACAAGTGAAGATAACAGGGTATTACTTATTAACAATCTCCTGCAGTCTATAATCTCACTTGCGCAATGCAAGCGACCATACTCTTGTGGGAATTTTAGACTACTTTCATCTATACAGGGTGGATCTGTAACTTTGGACAATCTGACGTGGGGTGAATGACCTGTTGAAATACAACTTAAAGTCACTTTTATTTTAGGAATTGGATAAAAAAAATTCATCATAGTATGGAAGTCCGCAACGATAGTCGTACGTTTTCCATACAATGTCAGAAAAAAGTTTCACCGATCCAAAAACTAAAACTCGCTAAGTTGTATTTCGACAGGTCATTCACCCCACGTCTGATAGTCCAAAATTTATTTAACAAAAGGTTAAGAGTAAGGGAGTAGTCATTGTAAGAATGTAAGTATTCTACTTACGTTCAGAGGCATTTGCGGTTCAGGGATAGTAGCTTCCTTCAATGTTATTTCTTGAACATTAGCCACGATGTTTTGACTATTCTGTTATCAAAAACAACAATTAACTACTTTGTCTAACTGCCTACGAAAACTATGAATAAAGATTTTACCATTTGGTGGGCCTGTATGCTCAGATAACCACTTAACTAGGAACGTCACTATTCGCTAGATGGCAAAACTGAGGACTGTGTTCCAAATCAATACGTTTGCTCAAACATTAATACAATAAATAATGTTTGAGCCCCTTTTTAAAAACTTTAAAAAATGTTAATTTTGATTTTTAATTAAACCTTATATTTTTTGTAAATCTTTATTACTAAACGACGCTGTATTGTATTTTCAGCGAAAAGATATCATCTCCGTAAAATATGAGACGATTAAAAATGTAAACAAAACAAGTTTTAGAACTGTGCTCAATTTTGACTCCTGCCACAGACTTGGCAAAAGTAAACAAACCAATTTGGTTGCCGATCCCAGTTGAGTGGGTATATAAAAAGTGATAGTGTATAAAGAAAAGTTAACTAATTTTAGGTACGCCTCGCAAATTAGAAAGACATGTACGTTTATTATTCTGGCCACAATTACTAATTCGGCCTTTTAGCCCTTTCTTCGTACTAGCAGACTTATGCCGATACACAGGTTAAAATAGTTGTAGTGTAAGAAATTTAACAGACGAATGAACGAATTTAGAATAAAGTGTAAATTACCTGTATAAGTTCCTCGACGCGTTTCTCATTAGGATCTTCATGTAGAACAAACTGCAGTAGTTGTGGTAGCTGTCGAGATCTAACCCGATGTGGCCTTTCATTGTCTTCATCATCAGATACTTCATGCACATTCCATCTTGATAGTAATTTTATTATTGGATTAGTAGAGTTAGCTGACTAGTGGTAAGTGGTCGGTGCTCATACAAGTTTTTTATGGGGTATTTCACGTGAAACGGACAACGAAAAAAATGTTAGGTCGTGGATTTGATAGTTGAAGTAATTGTATTTTAGTGGAACTCAAAAAAGTGCATCGTATTTTTTTTTATTGATTTTTTTCAAAGTTCTTCTTTTTAATTTTAGTTTATTTATACCTCAAATAAAATATTGTATTATAGAGAAAATAGTATAAAAAGAATTAGGATGGTTGTGGTTTACGAGGTAGGTGCATAACACTCGTAGTAAAATGGTATCTTGCGGCGCTACGTACTTATTCCGTAACGATATCTGAGGATACCTCATCAAGTACCTACCTATACGATAGTATTATTTCCATATCCATTTATTAGCTTATTTTTTACATCATATTAAAAAAAAAAACATTTACAAAAAAATAAATTTAAAAATACAATATAAAAATTATTTTAATCCTAAAAACAGAATTTATAAAATAGTAATATAGTTTAATAATATGAATTGACCTGCATACGACACAGGTTTTGATTTAGGATGGGTTAAATAAAATGAAAGTGTTATTTTGTAATTTTAATAAGTTTACAGCACGTTGCATTACTGGTTCGCTTCATTATGATTCCCTCAGGGCTGGGTATAAATGCGTGATACTTTGGCATCCCAGGAATGACGACAGCCTTCTCGAATCGCGGCTGCAAGTACATTCTACATTGTTGTATTTCGTCTTTCGAAGAATAGTAAACTGTAGTTTCCGTCAAAGCCTTTTTCGCCCAATCGTACAATCGTTCAGGACTAGTGATCGCCCTGTGTGGCGGTAATTGAAGACTCGCTAGGCTTGCTAGTCTTTTGAGATTACCACCAAGAGCAACACATGGGCCTTTTCCTTTCCCGTGTGAAGTTGCATCAAAGTGAATTTGAGCATCCGTGTTAAAATCGTCTTTATAATAAAACAAATTGATAAAATTGAACCTGTTCTTGAATTTGGCTCCATCTGTTATGTACGTTATTGTGTTTGTAGTGATATTACGATTTAAGAGATGTTGGTGTAACAATTTTTGAAATGTGTAAATTACAGCTGTGTCGTGTTTCAAATCATCGGTTATCATTAAAATGCTTCCATGTTTTTTACTTCATTTTCTTCATTGTAATAAAATACAGACGTCAATAAAGTAGCTTGAGCATTGTTCCATTGAAAGGACTGAGCAGAATCTTGAACAACAAATTTATAATTTTCAGCAAAACCGCACTGAACAATGACTTCACCTTGAGATATTGTTTCTTTAAGATTTTTAAAATAAGCCGCTTGCTGATCAGCAATATATGCATGCGGCTTCAAATTTTCTAAAGTGTCGCAAAATTTGTCCACAAAGTCGTCCGCGGAAAGTACTTCGGTGATGATAGAGAAGCGATCTGCACCTACCCATTGTTCAAATTGTACGCTGGTTATTTCATTATCGTCAAACACTATTTCTAAATAATCACGAATCGTATTTACTCCAGGACATGAAATACAGCGTTCTTTCAAAGTTGATTTTGATGTCGTAAAGTGACATTTAGGTGTAGGGTTAGGACACATGGTCATCCGTAAACATTCTTTGTAAGAAAACAAGTGCATTGTGGTCCCTGCAGTTAGAAAGTCAATATTTCCTCCAGTCAACATGAGTTTTAAATTTTGGTGGTATGTACACACGCCCACAACGTATGTTCCAGATTCTCCAGCTAGTATGCATTGTCTGGGTCTAATAGTAAAAAAATTCGTAAAGTCTATTTTTATATTGGGGTATTCACTTTTGAACTTTTGGTACAACTCGTCAATGTTACATGGCAAAAGTTGTTTTTGTATGTGTGCTCTTGTACCGTCGCATAACTTCACTGACACAAAATCTCTCTTCCCGGGCATGATTCGGCTATTATCTTCTCGGAGATAAAAACTTTTTACCAAATCTAGTGTTTCCTCTGGGAGCTTTCTCCCACTACATGGATTAGGCGATGTCAAAATACCACACTTTTCTACCAGTTTTGCTTTTATCGCTTTTTGGTGCGATACCCCAAATTCAGCCGCCAGTTTATTTTCAGACCATGACTTAGGTGCAATCGTGAGAATTAATGTTTTGGTAGAAATCGATGTAGAAGGATTATTAAATTTGTCTTTTAACTGATCCAAAATTTCGCGATCTTCTAGTTTTATGTCGGTCTGTGTTGAAATGCTTTTAAATTCGTCTTCAGGAATAAATGACTCATGTTGACTGTATTTTTGAGAATATTCACTTGATGTCGGACTGCTTGGAGATTGGATAAATTCACGTTTGACTTCTGGCGGGGTTTCTTTCGAAAGACGTAGTCTGCAGGTAGTGCATACATAGACACGAGGTGAAACTCTCCATTTTTCTGCTAAGTTCGCCGAAATTTTACGAGTAACTTTTTTTTTCTTGTGTCGTGGCAAGTTAAACGGATTGTAACAATAACAACTAAAGTAACTCATAATATGTAATGATGTATTAATATTTCAAATTAAAATACGAATACTCTAGAATCTAGATAGTTGTAAACGCGCCACTGTCAGAATAGCAACTAAATGAATGTAACCATAGAATTATTACCTCAGGAACGTACATGGGGAACAAAGTTGGTGAATTTTAGCAAAGTCGCACCAGTCGTGTACATACACATCAAGACGCACCAAAGACATTGACATTTATTAGACAGTATTATCATAAAATACGTGTTGAGACAAAGCCTTCCTGCGTTCTAAACATTTGAAGAAACCATTCGTCAACACAAAATAAATGTCATGGAATCACTTTCCAAACGTAAATATTCAAAATATCGCCATTTTATAAAGTTAGAAAACATTTTTTAGTATTTCAAAACATGTCAAGTTTTCAACTGACATTTGACACTTCGTAACTTTGACGTAATTAAAATTTCAAAGGGTTACCAACTAAACTTTTGAAATCTCCCATTTTTACTACCGTTGTCAGTTTTCTTAATCCTTTATATTAGATTTCCACGTGATAATGAAAATAAATGCAATTATTGGTTATTTATTCTTAAACACCTTTTTTTTCAAAAATATAGGTGTTTCGACGTCATAAACAATAAGCTGTATTATTAATCACCTAGGTGATCCGCGCAACTTCGTCTGCGTCACAGAAGGATACAACATAGCCTATAGCCTTCATCGATAAATGGACTTTCTAACAGTGAAATAATTTTTCAAATCGGACCAGTAGTTCCTGCGATTTCCTGAGCGTTCAAACAAACAAACTCTTCAGCTTTATAATATTAAAAAGTATAGATTTAAAATGTAGTAAATTAGCCAATTGCGTTTCCTGAAATAATTAAGAATTTGTCGAATCATAGAGGAATTACCACGAAAAAAATCTGTACTCTACGATTTACACGGGAAGTACCCGATTTTTAGGGAGATTTAAAAACATGACATCTCCCGGTTTTCAACACATAGACATTTTCCGCACACATGCAAAGCTACGAATACTTCAGTTTGTTGTTCATCATGTTGATTCCAGAGGTAATAATTCCATGAATGTAACACGTTGCGATTAAGCATTGTTGCGTCATCATGTCGCCTTAGTTACTTTCTAATAATCGATAAGAGATGGCGCTACTCGTCTGATCGTTGCTATAATTAAAAACTTAAAAAATCTTGAATTGAAGTGAAAAACATATTTCGAATTCGAAAAAAAATATTAAAAACAATTGATGTTCTATAATACATACCAATAATCTCATAGTACATCTATTGAAATCAACGCCTAAATGACTTTCCAAAAAACCCTTCAAATTTTTAGAAATTTTAGTCACATAAAAAAAACACACACAAAAAACAAATAAAGATTTTTGGGTTCCACTAAATTACTATTACTCCAATTTTCATCAAAATCCACGACCTGACATTTTCGTTGTTTTCCGTTTCACGTGAAATGTATATGAAAGACAGACTATAATTGGTAATGGGAACCACTTACTACCAGGGGTGTCATTGATTTTTTTATCTAGTAGGCAGACCCTGAAATTCTGCAGGAGAGTAATGAGCATTTCTAATTTCTTATATATGATTTTTAATTAGTCAAGTTATTATTGTTCATGGATTTGAGAAATTAGTTATCTCTTTAATATTAACACGTTCATCGCCATGCCGGGTCAAGATTGTATGTAATTTTGACCCGGCATGGCGATGAACGTGTTAATGAAATTATTGGCAGGAGAGTGTACAAAACTTACTTTTTATTTGTATTTTTAATAACATGCGCATTTATCATGCATAAGTCACCTGAAAGTAACAAAAATATTGTAATAATAGCATATTGTGGTTCACCTGTTAATAAGTGGTGCCTATTGTCCTACTGTAAGAAAGTGGTTTTGGTAGTGCTTGTGTGTGTTAGGAAAGTGATTTATCCTATTTTAAGTTAAATAAAAACATCTTAAATTATAATACTACAATAAGTCTTGTACCTTATATGGTTTTATGCATTATTTATTTCAATTTTTTTACTCTTATAACTTGTTATTTCCTTACTTTAAATGTAAAAATAAGCAATAGATAACTGTTTTTGTTTTTATTTCACAATGTACCTCTTTAATTTTAAAATGTGAATACTTACTAAGGAAAACTGTGACTTTTCTTTGGTA
This sequence comes from Trilocha varians, assembly GCA_030269945.2. Taxonomy (NCBI): domain Eukaryota; kingdom Metazoa; phylum Arthropoda; class Insecta; order Lepidoptera; family Bombycidae; genus Trilocha; species Trilocha varians. The sequence goes on along the minus strand of AP028264.1, from coordinate 4,420,111 downwards.
AAGCCTTACAAGGCCTCTCATGAGCTGAGAACTGAGCCTCAAAGAAAATCTGTTTGAAGGTCGGCCGGACTCATTGTTCATAACTTCAATCAAATCATCACTGGAATGATTAAAATTATATCAGGATCCTATTCATATTTTAAATATTTCTTTACTGACATTGGCAGTATTTATTGTGACATCTAAAAAAATCATTTCTACAGTTAATTTTCATTTGTCTCAGATTATTGCTTAATAGTTGTAGGGTGTCTATCTATTGTTAGTTTTCTTTCTTCACACCAAGTACTATAATAGGTTTGTATTTTATCTCATAAATCGGTAAAAAGTGTGATCAAGTTATGAACAAATGGGCGCGAAAATTCGAAGACTAAAAATTTACTACAAAAACTGGACAGTTGATAAACAATTTATTTTTGCTTTTAATTTTTTAGACTACATTTTTCTGCTGTATTGAATGATGATAAAATGAAAAAATAGTGGTGCGAAGTAAAACTGCAATCAAATTATACTGAGCGTTGTACTTAGATTTACTACAGGATGTGTGATAAAGGTATCTGTCGATAGGTGATAAATAATTAAATAACTGATAGCAAATATTTACCATATTCGTCTGATATCTTGCGACCAGAGTTGCCTGTGAGTAATGGTGGCAAATCTAAGTGGCCATGAATCGGCCACCCAGCACAAATAGAATCTTCCTCCACGTTTTAAAGAATCAACTGGATAAAACATCGTTACACGAGTAAAGTAAAAGTTGGTATAGAGTTATTTTATAAATTCACACTAATTATAAAACTTAGAAATCGCTCATGCTCAAGCTCAAACTGGTATTATTTTCCCGCCAACAATTTCCACATTCGCGCCTCCGTATTTTGGAAGTAAATATGACGTCACATCCTTGTTTCGTTTAGTAATAGAAACACTGTTTGAAATATATTTTTTTTAAGAAGTTTTAAAAATAGTAGATTAAATAATTTTGAAAAGATTATTTCTTCAAAATAATTTTAATAATTGAATTTTATATTTTGAAAAAATTTTATATTTTGTCATAGTTATAGAAATGCAGATTGGCACAGAAAAGTTAAAAATATTATTAAAATATACATTTAAAATGTGTAGTAACGGTAACAGCCAATTTTCTATCTTCGAATTACAATTATTTCTCAAAATTCGCTATTGTAGTAACCTCTTAAATTATTATGCTTCCAAACCAAAAAAATTATCGCTTTAAGATCCTTTCCGTCCTTTTTTCACACACACAGACCACACAATTGAGAGAGCCTGTAACAGTAATTGTATTTATTTTTTGGGATTAATACTCACTTGTCAATACATAGTATAAAACAAAGTCGCTTTCGCTGTATGTCCGTATGTATGCTTAGATCTTTAAAACTACGCAACGGATTTTGATGCGGTTTTTTTTAATAGATAGAGTGTTTCTTAAGGAAGGTTTGTATGTATAATAAATGTATAATATAGTAGAGAAACACTGATAAATTTAAAGGTTTCTAATGTGATGTCGTAAATAAGCACGTTTTTTTGCGCTTATATTATAAACGCTGGCTGAACCCTACGAGATAGACCAAAATAATGTACTACAGTATTGTTCACCTTAAAAAGTTCAACAAAAAAGTCCGCGATGGTATATGTCTATCTCTTAGGGATAACCCAGCATAACCATTTTTATTCTTTACTAAAGAATGGTTATTTACGAAGTGATTTTAAACAATACAGCATTAATCCTTATCCAATTAATTACCTTAAATAAATTGTGCATTTATTATAGATCAATATGCTTTTTACAGCATGTAATTTAAGTGAATATTACCGAAGATATTACAAATTTAAAATGCAGGGTCGTAGTTGTTTGCGCCGGGCGGCGCGTGCCTATATAGGCTACAATTTTTGAACCCCTTTGTAACGCAGACGAAGTTGCGCGGGTCATCTAGTGTCTTATAAAATGTACACCTTATCCACCACAACCTGAACGGAACGGATTATTGTAACATTTGAGATAGATTGAACTTTAAAATTGCCTCTTTCTGAACTGAAGTCAGGATGTGACGTCAAAAAGCAGTGTTGCCTAGTGTCAACCAACCGCTAAATTTGGGCCTAAAAGGCGCAGTTTTAGAGCAGTCATAGGGCTAATTTATCGTTTTTCGATTTTAGACGTGTCTTATATTAATAAACTTTATATTATTTAAATTACGATAGCAGATTGTTCAGATAGTAGTAGTAAAAGCACACAATGGCTCATAAGTATCAGTGAAAAAGAGCTAGATTAGAATTTAATTATTTTTTATACTAGGTTGTATGAATGTTGACTGGAAAGGATACATTGATGCTATGATTTTAAAACTTTGGTGACGTTCCGTTTCAAATATTTCTGCATGTTTGAGTCCTGAGTGGGTAACGGTGGTTACAAACTTTTGCAACTTAGCTCTAACTTTTGGGTTCATTAAAATTAAATTAAGCTGTTATGGCTGTTTTGATATCACCGGATTAGAGTTTACTAACTTTGACCAATTAAAAACGATATGAATTTTAAAACTTTTCGAATTTGCAACCTACCTGTATATTAGATTCCTGGGAGTAGAGAACAATCTGGAATAAGTAATAATATTGAGATGTTGATTCGACGGATTTCGGTTAGGAAAAGGGATTCAGAAAACAAAAAATAACTTTATTTTATAATTTATTAAGGAATTAAATTTAGTATCTACAGAACTGAATACTTGTTACATTTACTTGCAAACCACGTGAAAGATAACCAATGTTATTAGATTAGGATTTTCATTTATTTATCAAATAATGTAACAAGGTGACTTCGAAAAGCTAACACAACTAAAGATCTACAATAATTCATGTCAGTTTTAACTTTTTAATCTAATTCAACTTGGGTGAATTGTCTTCCCGTGGCTTCGACCGCAGCTTTTAATCTATACAAACTAGATTTGTTTAAATGCTCTTTCTGTAGACCTTGTTCGAAGGCTTCGTTAAGAATACGCTCTGCATCTTTGACATTGTTATTAAGCAAATGATAGTTCAATAATCTCGAATACGCATTGCCCAAACAATTTGGCGTCAAAGCTTTGTTCGTTTTCAAGGAATCTATTAATTTGACTATGATTTCTGGTTCGTTTCTGACGTAACTTTCTTGTAGCAGTCTTCTGAAAATAATGTTTGAAGCAGTGTTGAGCCACTTGTCCCATATCAATTTGGCTTCTTTGTCTTTTGCGGCTAGTATTAGTTCCATCCATAGTAGATTGATTGGTATAGTTATACCTTTTGATGCTGCGATTTCGGCTACTTTGGTACCTGAAATTGAATTAATGATTCTTGTAAAATTTAACAATGAAAAAATTCCTAAATTAAAAAACGAAGTAACTAACAAAGCAAATTACAATGTGCAGTCAAACAAAAAGTTAATGGATCACTTACATTTTTCAACAAGCTCTGGTTCGGATATCAAGTTTGCCAGCGCATTGCTTCTGGGGAATTTCCTGAGTGCGACTTCCAAATCCTCATTCGTTTTTGCTGCCTCTACCATTTGTAATAAGTTGTCAATGTGTTGTGCGCCGGTCCCACGATTGAATATCGCCAAAGTCAATTTATCGTCGTAAGTAATCTTTCTTTTTAATGTTTCACTAATATTTTTTCCAAGTTGTTGTATTTTCTCGACGTTTCCTTCTTCGGCAAGACTTCTCAATAAATACTTTATAACGCTCGATTTCGGCGTAGTTCCTACCTCGATCGATTTTAATAAAACATCCATAGCTTGGTTCAGGTTTCCTTCTTTGACGAGTTTTTCAATATCGGTAGTAACTTCATTAATTGTTGGTTTTGCTGGTGCTTTTTGAGTTACAGTCTTTTGTATATTTTCTTTCTTTTGTATTTTTTTACTGACCTCTTCTGGGATTACGAATGGTATATCTCTGTTCTTTGATTTTAAATGTTTTCCGAGGGTAGCGAGGAATTGGTTCGATGGAATTTCGCCTTCTTCTTGCAAGAGAGTCCATAGTCCTAACGCTTTGTCGGTTTCGTCAGCCTTGCAGTATGTTACGAGTAAATGGTAGAAAATGTTCGATCGGTCTATGTGTGAAAGCTCTTTTGTGGCTTCTAGTAATCCTTCCAAGTACTCTGATTTGCCTTCCTGAAAATTTTCATAATAATTTTAGTACTTGAGAGTTGAGACATTATGTACATTTTGATTTGCTCCATCTTGTTTATACTATTTAATATTGACAACATGTTGTCTTTCTGAATTTGTCTTTAATTTGGCTACTTTATCATATCCAATTCAACATTGTTATATCATCAGTATCCATTAACAATATAAAGTTGAATTTACTCTGTATATTAGTCCAAATTATGTACAATTTAATAGTAAAATATTAGTATTTACCTCAACATATCGCTCACAAGCATCATACAGACGTTTATGTCTTGTCTGTAATCCAGGAGTTTCAAGAATACGTCGCGCCTGCCTCAATCTACCGCATTCGATGAACGCAAGAACTAAGTCGTGAAGAATGTTTACTTCACCGTGAATCTGCAAAAAAATTGTTATCAATTATAAAATATTCATTATACCAATGATTTTAATGGTGGTAAAATAATTGGCGGGAAGTTGAGTGCTTGATAAAATTCTAAGAGCATAGGTTTTTTTTATTGTCTTGTAGGCAGACGAGATAACAGTCCACCTGATTGTAAGCAGTTACTGTCGCTCATGGACCTGTGCAACGCCAGACACTGCGGGGCCACTACCTACAGCCTACCCTTAAGGACTCTCTTCAAGCCTCGTTCAAAGAAGGACAAGTTATAGTCAAGTTAAAGTATAGACTAGCATAATAAAATTTAGATGCGACTGAAGTTTATCCGTTTTTAACAAAATCTGTACTTCTATAATAACAAAATACTCCATCCAATGAAAATAAAATACCACAAAAAATATAATTAAAATTTTCTTTCATTTTACCTGTGTACTCAAATCAGCTAACCACTGCAATTTATTGGCATCTTCTGTCATAATCAATGTTTTCATTAGTTCTCCCTTCCAAGGAGTACAGCGGTATTGTTTACAAGTGTTCTCAAATTCAGCCAAAGCAGATTCCATGTCATTTCTAAGGAGGTGCACTTTAATCAAAGGTCCAAATAGAATGTTTGACGCTTGAACATAGTTGTTTTCTAGGAGAAGGTTAGTAATTTCTTTGACCTGTAATAAGATAGTTACGTTAGTTTCTGACAAAAATATATGAAACAAATAGAACAAAACATATTTTTTTTTATTTCAGCTGTATTTTGTCATCCTATTACTATACATAATGTGGATAATCAACATTATTCTTAGTCTCTGCTTATTTTTCAAGACAAAAAAGTGTGCATATGTTTTTAAAATCATGTATACAAATATTTACCTTTTCAGGCTCCTTCTGTTCAGCGAGACTGTTTAATATTTGCCAACATTTAGAGTTGACCATGAATCCTATATTGTCAGTGTCAGCTAATTTGTTGTCCTTCACAAATTGTATAGCCTCATCATATCTGTTAGCCTTGAACAATGCTTGCGCCATTTGGACCAATTTATAACGAGTCAGCAAGAAATCTGGGTTATTTGCTTGAAGTTCATTGGTGATTTCTTTTGCGAGATCAACTTCTTCGTGATCACAGAAGAATTCCACCAACTGGGCCAATAACGACGCGTTCAGTTCGAAATTAGCTGACCTAAGTTCTGTTAAGTAACTTTTAACTTTGCTAACATTCTTCTCTGCAATGTAGGCTAAGAGCAATTGTTTTTGAAGGCGATTGATATTGCCACCCTTTTCCTTTAATTTTGCGATTAGGTTTTCGAGCTCAGCTGCAGTTCGTTCTTTGACTTGTCCAGATTTTCGTGGGCTTTCGAGCGGCACAGGTTCGAGATCCGGTGATGTAAGTTGAGATAGAAGTTGAGAGATTTTTGTTGTCATATTCCCGCCAAGGTACTGTACAATGGCTTCAGCTGTCTCGGGATCAATGCTAAGACCTTTAGCATAAGCAGCTTCTAACAGTAATTCGCTTTGATTTTTGGGTATATTTTTGATTGCAGCTTTGATGAGGCGACCGACGTTGTTAGATTCGTTCCTATCGTCATTTTGTACTTCATCGGAAGCTGAATCTTGTTCAGGCTGTAGATTGTATTTGCTACTAATTACGTGTAAAATATTAATGAACGAATTGACATCTTTAGTTTTTATGAGTGCGTTTATCAATGATCGACCGACTAAACCGTACTGTCCTCTAGGGCGGTATTGTAATGCTATGTCTGCAGCTTCATTGATCTTTCCAGATTCTAATAGTTGTAGCATGACATTGCGAGCGGCGTGTATAGTCGGTACGCTGGCGATTTGAAGTTTAACTATAATGTTTTGGGGATCAGTCTTGTTAATAAGATACGGTATGACGTAATCTCTTAAGGCTTCTCCAGTTGGTATGACATTATTGGCGGCCATATCGCGTAGAATTTGTAAGAGACCTTCTTCGTCATTTTCCTTGCCTTTTTTCGCAAGTAACGGCCAATAGTAATGTTGTCTAATTTCCTTTCCTTCCTGTTCTAATTCTTTGAATAATTTTAGGGCTAGTTCACAGTTACCTAATTGCAAAGCACCCTCAGTAGCAATGTATAGTGCATTAGGGACAAGGTCCTGTGCAGCTAATTCCTTGCAAGATTTAATTATAGATTCAGGAGATCTGTTCAGTCTGAGTAATTGTTTAACATAGAATGCTCCTTTGAAAATATTGTCTTCAGTGTTTGAAACTTTAGGCATGGTACTAAATATTTTCTTTGCTGTCTCATCAAGCCCTTTGTTAAGCAGCCTCAGAATAAGATTACATACTTCTTGGTTGTAACCTACATTCTTCTGAAGATGTTTAAAAAGGCTTTCTACTTTGTCTTCATGTCCTTCGACAGCTAGATGCTCAATTATTTCCAATATGTCCTATGGAATACAAATAAAAATCCTTTATACAAATTTTTAACAAATAAATTTATATTTATAGTCAAATTCTAACTAACTAGATAAAATAAAGAAAATAAAAATAAGTAGTAATGTAATACCTGTATCACAAAAGAACATGGTGTGTATTTTGGCATAACTCGATTCCATTATATTTAATCATAATTTAAGCTATACATAGTCCTTGGCTCAAAAGAGGATTGTTGAATTTATGCAATCACTTTTTGAAACTAAGGAATAAAGGAGGGGCTTGGGCTCCTGATTTCAGATCATTAGCCCAACTCCAAAGATAGATAGAAGATAGACATACCTTATCAGTTATATGAACATCTTTTTCGTTTACCAGCTTCAAAATACTTTCAATACCATCCAAATCACCCTGTTTTGCATAACCGCAAGCTAAAAGAGTGTAGGTACGGTTTGATGGTTGCAAACCAGCACCAGCCATGGTTTCAAGTACCGCTTTAGCTCCATCTGTGTCACCGTGGAATGCGTGACCCATAACTAAGGCATTGAGTACCGGTTCCGAAACTGGCATGTTTAGTTCTCTCATTTTTTCTAACACTTTTGTGGCTCCTTCTACATCACCCTCTTGACAGTAACGCCACATCAGTCTTTGATATGTTACCCTGAAATCAAAATAATTGATAGTTAATGTGATTTATAAAGATTTTATATGGTAAGTTTATTACCTTACAAAGCTATGGAAATGCTTAAGATTTATACAGGCTTAGTGTAACCATGTATTATCAGTAAGCTTGCTTATATCATTGTTGTTTTAGGTTAGATACATTACATGAGACAAGGTCTGATATTGAAATGCATTTAAAATTCTAGGCACTCTTTACAGTTTTGGGTAGTGTCTAAATATTAAAATTGAAAAGATCAAAATAAACTTTAAAAGGTTTATTATTATGTTTAGAGTACAGAGCCTCAGCTTTGAGAAATATTTTAATATTTGGCCCTGCATTAAATGTCAAATTTAGCTCAATTCACATGCAGTCAGATTAAAACCCAGGAAATTAAAATAAAACTACTCTCATACCTGTTTGGCTGAAGTCCTTTATTTTCAAGCTCAGTCAAAAATTGTGCAGGTGAAAATGGATGCTGATTTTCGATGTAAACTCTCAACAATGCGTTGTAATGGGAGATATCCATTGGGATACCTCTTTCCGTCAACACACTCCATATTTTCTGAACAAGCAGTGTTCTCTGTTCTGGTAACTCCTCTGGTACTAATTCACCTGAATTATAAAAATGCTCTAGATTGTCAGTGTGTATCTATTTTGTTTGGTCATTGTGAAAAATGTTTAAAATATATGATAGAATTTAAACACAGGAAAAATGATTAAAAACCAATTCAACCAATCTCATTTCAACTAGAAAATCATTTTTGAACTTTTGTAATACCAGGAATAGCAAGATCACTAGTCAGTGTTAGCTGCTCAAGGCTGCTTAACAAAAACCTTCACAGTTATCTTCATAAAGAATACTATTTAACTGGCTTATGATTTATCTCCTTTGATAATATTGATGATAGCTCTTAATTGTTGAATTTTTTAACAAAAATATAATTAACAGAGGTAGTCCATGTGAACTGTAACCTACCAAGATATTGGTACAAGTAAATTCTAATCTATTACTGCCATTTGAAGATACTTTTTTTTTTTTTTTTTTATTGCCTTGTAGGCAGACGAGCTAACGGGCCACCTGATCGTAAGCGGTTACCGTTGCTCATGGACCTCTGCAATGTCAGCGGATACTGCAATAGAGGTCTATTAAACCTTCAAAAGGTCCTACAAAGTTTGTAGAAATGTCAGTCTATTTTTTTCTTACCACAACATCTTATGACAAGTAGGGACTGTGAGCTTGTGATGTCATTTTTCGATTGTAGTTCATCTAATACTTCATCAATGTCTCTTTTAGTGATTCGTCCAAATCTTCTTACTTCGGAATCCAATTTTTGAAGGAGCGGGTCAAGATTTTCATTTTTCTTTGTAGTCGCATATTCTCTCACAAATACACTGTAAAAAAATCAATAGAAAAGTTTAAAAATGAATTACTAAAACAATTTGGTAGATAATTGAGCAATACTCAAGCAACTCTTAAGACTGGGAAAATTTATTTTTTTGGTGGGTTTAAAAAACTATATGTGAACTTATTGAGGAACAAAATCTTTAAAGCAACAAAAAATATTAGAGGTTAACTAATAGGTTTGTATTTCATTGTTGTTGAATTTACTAAACAACACTTCGTATAAGAATTTTTAAAGCTAAAAACTAGTAAATTATATAGTTAGTTCACTTACTTGTTAGCGGCACTAAGGGCTTTTGAGTTAATAAATGCACTGGCTTCGGCAGTTTTCACTGAATTTAGGATCAGTGTTCTTGCGGCTCCCGTGAAGTATCGAACGAATTTCGTTGATCTCAACAACGACGACATGATTGTTATATCTATTTAGTGCATTTAAAACGTTTCTTACATAAATTATTATAAAATACCACTTCTAAATTGATAAGGACACAGTCGAAAGAATTTTTTGAGGTTATTCTCTCGTTATGTCACACTGTCCGTCTTTTTTGCGTAATGTCAAACTGTCACTTGTGATAAGATTTGTCGAAAGTCACTGTCATCAGTAGAAATGTAAACAGTCAAGTCGGTAAGGTTGTCATTTGTCAAAACATTCCTTCCCCGCTGGCTGTCGTGGTGGACGCAAACTTGACGAAAGTAAAAAACTTTTCGTCTTGTTCGCATTTCGACAACTGTAATCGAAAACCGGTCCCAAACTCAGTGAATATTTCACTGATTTATTCATCTATTATCTAACAGTGATAATTATACCGGAAAATAAAAATGGTAAGTTTTTAAACTTTTAAAATCAGCTCCAGTGACATTGAGGCGACCTTCGTTTATTTGTATCACAAGAAAAATAAGTTTTACGTTAAATAATTATTAGTTAGAATTAACTTTTCTTGTGCCCTTGAAAGACCATCAACAGTTCTGTGAACTCACAGCTTGCATGATTATAAAGCATACTCATTTCAAATTGTAATTACCTATCCTATAAATGATAATCAATCTATTGAATTAACAGATAGATAATTCTTATCACAGTTTTTACCATGACTATACTGTCGGGTAATTTACACTGTAATCATGTCTCTTTGGTGCTGTTCACAAACAGAAACCGCTGACACTTATGTTGTTAGTGAAGTTGTAGTAAATATGGTGAGAATCATTTTATTACATAATTTCTTAAATTGCTATAACACTAAAACGAAGTTCCAAACTAGTTAAAATACTTTAACAACCTGAAAACTGCGTAATGAAGGAATTTTAGAAACATTTTGAAAACAAAAAAAATGTCCCCAAATTACATTTGTTTGGCAACTTCCTTCTGACCCCAGCAATGAGTTTATCTAATAAAAAGTTTCTAATTAGACATTTTACTAATTTTCAGGCTGAGCCAATCAGAGTTGTTGTCACCGGGGCGGCTGGTCAAATTGCCTACTCACTGCTCTACCAAATTGCATCTGGAGCAGTGTTTGGCCCTGAACAAACTGTGTTCCTTCACCTTCTTGATATTGCCCCAATGATGGGCGTCCTTGAAGGTGTTGTCATGGAGCTGGCTGACTGTGCTCTACCGCTTTTGGCTGGGGTACTGCCAACAGCAAACCCTGAAGAAGCCTTTAAAGATGTTGCTGCTGCCTTCCTTGTTGGTGCCATGCCCAGGAAAGAAGGTATGGAGAGGAAAGACCTTCTGGCAGCCAATGTACGCATCTTCAAAGAGCAGGGCCAGGCCTTGGACAAAGTAGCCCGCAAAGACGTAAAAGTCCTTGTTGTTGGTAACCCAGCCAACACAAATGCTTTAATCTGCTCGAAATACGCACCATCCATTCCAAAAGAAAACTTCACAGCCATGACTCGTCTCGACCAAAACAGAGCCCAGTCTCAACTTGCTGCTAAAATCGGAGTCCCAGTGAAGGATGTCAAGAGAGTTATCATCTGGGGTAACCATTCTTCAACCCAGTTCCCTGACCCCTCAAATGCTGTGGCCACAGTTGGAGGTGCTGAGAAATCAGTTGCCGCAATCATCAATGATGAGGCTTATCTTAAGGGAGCTTTTGTAACCACTGTTCAAAAGCGTGGTGCTGCTGTTATTGCTGCCAGGAAAATGTCCTCTGCCCTTTCTGCTGCTAAAGCCGCATCTGACCACATGAGGGACTGGTTCCTTGGCACTGGCGACAGATGGGTCAGCATGGGAGTCGTATCTGACGGATCTTACGGCACTCCTCGCGATGTCGTCTTTTCATTCCCCGTCACCGTAAGCAACGGAAAATGGAAGATCGTTGAAGGTTTGACCGTCTCTGACTTCGCCCGTCAAATGCTCGATGCTACCGGCAAGGAGTTGGTGGAAGAAAAACAAGAAGCTTTAGATGTCTGCAAAGATTGACTAAGTAACCTATAAGGATAGTTAGTATATGTAGGCATAATGCTTTTGTTATCAAAATAAATTGTTGATATTGATTGTTTGGTATTAACTTAATCATGGCAGGTCGAGCTTCATTATTGTACACAGCTTTTAGTTAAGTTTTTTTTTATGTAACATGTTTGACATGTTTTTTTGAGATTCAATAGTAAGAACGTATTGACATTTTGTTTGAGGTTATCATATCACAAGCAGTCCGATAAAATATTTTATCTATTTTTTGTTTCATTTATCTCGTAATAAAACTTAAGTACCGGTTGTCTGTGATTGTCGACGATAAGGAATTAACTATTCAATTTTATCAATCGCCGTCGGAGTACAAAGGTTTTAGTCTTGGAATTTTGATAGCAATATCTATTTGAATGTGCCTTGTTTTAATTGATTTGATCAGTGATATTGATGTTTGATTACATATTCTTTGAGTAAAATATAGCTATCGTGTTCTGTCAAAGACTTGATGATCACGATAGGTATCACCATATCGCAAGCATATCACCTACCATGCTACTCTATCCTCTTCGGGTATGTCAAAAATGACAACAAGTGTACCGAAGTTCTTCAGTAAGTAACCGAGTTTGTGAATTTGGTGTTCACTGAAGAAATTAATAACACTTTAATAAGAAATGGAATTAACATTTGTAATAATACTATGACTAAGACACCCTCGTCCCTCATGTTTACCTTAACCAGATTCCAGACATGTTTACTTAAATACGATAACAAGCCAGTTTAGTGCTTGTAATACACTATCGGATTCGGAATGCTGTTGACGTAAATAATAACTTATCGACAACATCCGAGGTCAATAGTTTGCATAATTAGCCGGCGTTCGATAACGTGTATAATTATTATGAAACTGATTAATATTGTTGACGTAATGTGAAAAAAGATGTGTATCGTCGTCGTATTCGAGGCCTGGGAGTGACTGGTTTAGCACTAGACATCAATTACCATGTTTTACTTTCAAAAATAATAATTGTAAATCAAATGCATGGCAAATTAATGATGTGGAATATATTATGTAGAGTTTATCTAGTAGTTTTTCCTGTTAATATCAATATAATTAAGATCAATATACTTTGGGTTACTGTTTGTTATCCATAGGTTCCAGCAATCATCACCATCAGAACAACTGTTAGAGAATGGGCTGAATTTGTAGGAACAATTATTGATTGTTAGTCATTGCTACTACATTACTACTACATTGCTACAAAATAGTTATAAATTCGGTCCCTAACTATTCTATACGGTACCTAATTTTATTTTATGATAAACTTATACAATATCTGTACATAACCGTCCGGTGACCAGTAAGTATTGCTACGAAGATTTACGTATAATTTGAGCGCCTGATAGAAATAAATAGCATACCATTTTTTTGTTTTATAAAAAATCCGGCAACAAAATATGTTGAAATGTTGAAATGGGTTTATTGCGTTTTTTTATTATTCACCTTGGGGTATCCTAAAACGATAACGAGAAGCTTACACTTTACACTGGTTACGCTCGAGTTTACTAGATGCAGACGATACTGTGCTTGTTAGCTGCGTACTAAAATTTTATCAAAATAGTCCAGAGACTTCTTTTAATGTTTTTCAGTATTGAAATCAACTTTCTTTTAATGTTAATGTAGCTTTGAGAGTAGGTATAACAGAAAACTTGCCCAAGAAATTTTGAAGCTGTTTGCATTCAGAAGATTTTCGCAATAACTCCTATTCAAGATCTTTGATTTATATAATCCTCACCTCTTTCATCCTAGTTTTTATAATGCAGTCTTATCAGTATGTTTGCGTGATTAATATGGCAATTGTTCACGATACAGCGTTCATTTATCAGGTGTTAATTGTTTTATTTCATCGTAGGCGTGATATCGCTGTGATGGTGTCGTAGTATAAGATTATATAGATTTCATTATTTATTTCCGTCTATTATTTAGGTTTTTGCCGTCAAGTGAGGTTCGTGTACGATATTACTATGGTTAATTAAAATAATCCTTAATATGATTAATTAGAATAAGTTTTAAATGGAACCAAATAATAAATGCTTATTACAAATGGTTCGCTATCAAAAAAGATAGACAGGTAGGAGAGAATAGGTTGACAATGCAATCCAAAACAGTCTACTTTAAATATCAGTTTAGCTACAACAAAAAATATACACGCGGTAGGACTTATCATGAGCCCATTGATCAGTTCTTTAAGTTTTGTTATCAATTATATCCAATCAAAAATGTTTCTAAATTCAAATATGTATAAGGATATTACCCTGCGCATTTTTTTTTACGACAAGGCTGTCATAAAGCTGGGTCCACATTTGTAGTATGTTTGTGTATCGTATTTCCTTTGCGTGGCCTTAACACGTATCATGATATTATATTTTAGATTTTTATTTTCACACCAGAACCTCGATACGAGTTTATTTTAATTAAATAAGAATAACAATGTCTTAGATAGTGTTTATTTATTTATATCTGATCGTCCGTTCGATGTTGTGAGCTGACTGAAAATCAGCGCTGTGTAGAGTCTCACTTGACAGCATTATACTGAGCCAGTGGTCCGTTTGCTGTGACAAAGGCACTCTTAATAATTAATTTACCCTAAATAAATAGGTTAATACCCTAAGAGAATAATTATTATTATATCTATGCTGATGTAAGTCGCTTTGCTACAGCAATAAAGATTTTTTTCTTTCTTTAGTTAAAGAGTAAGCAAATCCGAAGTAATTGTTCCTTATAATCTTCCAAACGATTATCGTTTTATACTGATGTACAATTTTAGTTAAAGGGCTTATCACGAATAAATAAAATAAATACCAGATGTGTGAATACAAAAGATTGCGCATAAAAGATAAAGATAAAAATCTAGTTTTATATCGAGAATTAATTAGGTTCATTTGTTGATTGGTCTTCGTTGAATGATGAAATTGATTTTATTTTATTTTGTGTTTTTTACTGAAGTGGTATTGAAAGGATTGGTGTTTGGTCATCTACCTTGGCGACCTCCGAACCATGAAGCGATTGATCAAAGTATTTATGAAGAAGGCCTCAATCCGGAGTTATGTAGCGAACAGATGGAATATATTATGAGTGATAGTGCTCTAACTATGCAATGTAAGTGAGAAAAATTTATCTATTCGAATTAACTGTCGTAAAACTGAAACTTCTGCTGCTTCTAATATACCGAGGTCCCCTCCCATCGCATTTGATTTGATACAAATAGTAACAACACAGACCTTTGGGTTTTGATACAGATTGATTATATAAAAAACAATATAATACTTCAGATTTCCCACTATAAAATGAAAAGCTAGTGTATGCTTGTGTGAAGTAGCTCTTTGACAATTTAAAACCTTAAGACATAATCACTCATTGTAAAAATAATTAAACGTTCTGAAGCTGAAAAAACTGGTAGGTGGCGGCCTTACACTAAAAGGATCCATTAGGAGTGTTCACTACATGCCACCGAGGCTGTTCTTCTACTTTACTTCTACTAGCAATAAAAGAAAATTCCTGTTCCATATGTTGTATAACTATTACATTAGAACGACTCAGTCAATAATGTTAATACGATAAGAATAAAAAAGTACGGCATAATATCCCGAAGATATTTATATTATTGTTAATTAATACATTTCCTTGTTCGCAGTCCTCGAAGCAGGCTTGAGGATTCCTAAAGGGATATTACAAGGGAATACAGTGGAATTCGGGAATTATCATTTTTGTCTCGGAATACATGAACCCACGGAATCTTCAGTAATCCAAGGAAAATACTGTATGATTCGTGTTCCGTTGAACCAAAATGTTGATAGTGAGAGATTAGGTTTATTGGAACAGTTCAACCCTAATTATTTGAGGATAAATGATGTAACTAAAAAGCAATTGCAAGATTTTAGAATTTTTAGTGCTGGAGCTCGAGCTATGTCCGGAGTTGTCGACCATTCTAGGTAAACTGACTAAATTACTATTATTGTTTACGAAAATAGCTGAATTATCTTTTTCCCTATGCCATGAAATTATCTTTAAAATGATTTAATCAAAACTATAGCAGGGTTTTGCTAGTGTTGTTGAAAATTCTATGTAGTTCAGAAGTGTTAGTTGTTATTATAATATATACCTTTTTTTTTTTTTAATTGCAAGATAGATAAACGAGCTTACGGCCCACCTGATGGTAAGCGGTCACCGTCGCTCATGAACCTCTGCAATGCCAGGGCAAAGAGGGGCCCTTATCAACCGTTAACCCATACAAGACTTTTCTTAAACGTCGTTTAAAGATACGACATATGGATACGAATGTTTTTAGTTTATATACTTACTCATTACACAAAATACGATATAGACAAGCAGTAAATGGATAATTAATTAAAATTATACGACTATCAACTGATTGAACTTTCTCGTTCCTGGTTTTAATTTACTTAGAATTAGTGATCAATTTACTAAATTGCATCACAGATAGGGGAGACCGAGGGGAGTTGAAACAATTTTGACATTTTGTTTCATACACCAAAAACTATAGACCGAAATCATATGATTTTAATATCAATCCATAGGTAATTCTTTACAGTTCTAAATGATTAACATAAAGGAATTATAAACGTTAAATATTGCGGTGAAAAATCGACTTAACCGTAACAAGTCAACTTGTTTCAACTCCCCTCATACCGAGGTAAGATGAAACAGGTACAGAGGAGAGTTGAAACATATGATTTTTAAGAAATAATAAAGGCTGTTTAATAATAAAAATTATATAATTTAAAGGTCCTTATTGAAATAAAACTCTTGAAGTACGAAACAAACTTATTTATCATGTGTGTGTTCATTAGTTGTGTGGTTTTGTAGGTACTGATACAATTGTCATTTAAGTAGTTTAACTACAGGTCTAGTTTTTCTACACTTAAAGTGTAAGTGTAAAATGAACTATTTGTAACATCCACGAAAATAGCAATCAGATAAACAAAATATTTTACATTCTTCTTTCTAA
This sequence comes from Trilocha varians, assembly GCA_030269945.2. Lineage (NCBI taxonomy): Eukaryota > Metazoa > Arthropoda > Insecta > Lepidoptera > Bombycidae > Trilocha > Trilocha varians. The sequence continues at coordinate 4,403,651 of AP028264.1, read as the reverse complement.
GTCTATAACAAATAACTTGTAATTATCTCACAAATTAATTGAAATTTTATATATTATACTTAATATATATTCCAGATATTTAACACAAAATAATCACTGTTAAAATCAGTTGATTGATCAATACTTCTTCGAATAGGTAGGTACTTATAGCCATTTCACAAATGAAAAAAATAAAAAAGGTAGGAAAATAAAAAAAAAATATCTGACAAGCAGTTTTAAACATACGAAATTACCCCACCAGTGCAAGCTTCATGTGCCCAGATTTTACATTGTAGACATTGCATCCATTTCTCTTTGGCTTTGCTATTAGAATATGGTTCATCGCAACACAGACAAAATGCTTCTCCTTCTGCCTGTTCATTGTCTTCGTTGTTTTGATGTTTCTCAAACTTTTAGGTTTTAGTTTTAGCGCCTGGTTTTCATCTTTTTCTTGTTTTTGTTTCTTCAAAGTTAGGTTTTTTCACTTTTTTCTTGGCCATTCTAACTGCTTCGATTGCAGCCAGTTCAGCTTTTACAGGAGTTTCGGTTAAGATAACTGATTTTACTTTGCATCTATTTGTATGATTTCCTTTCCTTGCTGGATCCTTTTCTGTCGCAAAGTTACCTGTTCTGCTGCGAAATCAAATATTTCGAGACTCCTCGTACCTCTGTCAGTCTTTCTTTCATAATCAGTAGGCATGCTGAAACAAAATAAACAAATTAGATCAACAAAAAAAAACATAATACATAAAAAAAACAAAAACGAGGAGAGTTGAAACAGCCTGTTTCAAATCTCCTCAGTATCAAAAAATGTTCCTGTTTATATTCATTCTACTATTAAAAAGCAAATATACAGAAATCAAATGTACCATATATATATCATAAATCTTTACTTAATAAGCTTTCGAAACATATATAACTTAAACTAAAATACAAAACCTCCATCAAAATATACGCATCGTAAAAATACGTCAAAAACTTACTTTTCTCGATTTTTGTCACATGGAACACAAAACTCCACAACCACGCAACTCACGCGACTGACTGAACTGACACGGTTGCGGGTAGGTGGGTTGTTGTTGAAAAGCGACATTGCAACTCGCTAACGGTTTTGAGTTCTAAGAAATCAGTACTGTTTCAACTCACCTTTGTTTCAAAACCCCTCGGTCTCCCCTACCTACTATATTATAACATTAAAGTGCGAAGAATAAATAACCGTTTGGGCTGAAATGTTTCGGAGTGGCAGCGTAGGCAGACCTCCCACAAGATGGACCGACGACTTGGTCAGACAACGCAGGACCGGTCTTTAAGACGAGGTTGGGGGAGGTCTATGTCCAGTGGTTGACGTGAATAGGCTGATGATGATGATAACAACAATTTCCAGGAACAAGGTTTAATATCGCTTCTTACTGATCTTTCGCGAAAGCTTTAAACTATGCAGCAAATAACGTCAAAATTGTAATTTAAACTTCGAACGATGTCGTCGAAATGGTTTCTATTAAATCTGAAATCAAATGTTTCAAGGAATTTCGAGTACCAGTATTTAAATTACCGAACTATTTCAGATCGTTTCCAGGAAATCCTCTTTTAGAGACAGACTTCTCTCTGGCTTTGTGTGTGCCAAAGCCCTGTACGACAAAGGAGTTTTTGGATAATCTGGCTAATATTACGGGCATTGGTTTTCAATATGAAGACCAGTTTTGTCGGCTACCTGGAGATAAACCGTATGCTCCAGCTGATTTTGCTATGATGTAAGTTTTCACGGAAGTTTTGTGGAAATTACGTACGTACGTAATTAAATTCGGTATTAAGTGATCACAATTTTTGTTAAGGACGGTTTTTAAGCTGTTTTCGGGAACTGATTGGTACGAGTAGGTTGTGTTTTGTTTTTGCTTAGGCTTTCGAAATGTACCTGAAATGTGTTCACATCTAATTTGGTTTTAATTCTGATCTAGGGACTTTGAATAATTACTCAGTTGTTAGTTAGCCAATATGACTTTGGATCGGATTCAGTAAATTATTAATATCAGTCGAGGCAAATCCAGTTTAATTATTTTTTTTGCTTCTTCATCAATTGTGTATAAGGAAAATGGAATTTAATAACTTTTTAATTATAGCTGTTATGGCTCATTTTAAATCATTTTTGATCAACACTTGGCAACATATACATGGCTAAGCATAGGTAAATTACTAATTAATGTGTATTATGTTAATATAGTGATTTATTTTGTTATACAACAATGAGCCTCAAAGAATTGTCCTGAAAATTAAAGTCACCACGTATTTTACTAGTAACTGTAACTGTAACTGTACCAACCCATTACTACCCACTGTTGGGCTCAGGTCTCCTCCGAAGAGGGATTAGGCATAGTCCACCACGCTTGCCCAGTGCGGATTGGGGACTTCACATATCTTCAAAGGATTTTTAGAACCCTTTTCCGACAAGCAGGTTTCCTCACGATGTTTTCCTTCACCGTTTTTAGCCAGTGGTGTTGTGAAAAATTGCACATAAATCTTTTTCACATTTAGATTTAGAGGTACAAGCCGGCCGGGTTTGAACCCGCGACCTCCGTTCGGAAGGACGCGTTCCGAACACTCGGCCACCACGACTTCACTAGTAGGTTTTACTAGTAGGTATACCTAATTAATAAGTAAAATAATATCTATCTCTATCTAAATCTTAGACTAAAGATCTTGATTAGAAGTTAGTAATCAAAAACAAATGAATCAATCATGATTGATTAATAGATTCCACTTAACGAACTAATGAGAATATTTGAAATAAAAATACAAAAAACACTTTTTCAAAAATAGTTTTTTTACAGGGTAGTGGTGTCAGTAATTGGATTCCTAACAATGTTAAGTACATGCTACGATCTTTATAAGAATTTTTTTATTGACAGAGGTAAGGCAAACCTATTTATTATTTTTTTATTATTTATTTAATTTATTTATTAATAAGGATAGTGAATTACAAGCTTACAAAAGAAATAAAAAAAAATACAATTAAAACATGGTTTTAAGCTACATGACAAAGTATACTAGTGACCTTCACACTAGGCCTGCATTATGAAGGACAGTGCGAAAGCATTACCATAAACGTTTAAAGGGTATAAAGACTAAAACTTAGCATATGTATACATGAAAACAAACAAAAAAAAATTTAAAATTATTCTATAATTTCGTATTTTATGTAGATTCTTACAGCATGCTTCCAAGTAAGGTTAAATTGTGGGCTAATTTTGGTAGACAGGTAGGTAACGACCTCGTTTGAGATTTTTTTTTGCGTAGGTAATAGTTATGGTTCTGTACTTCAAGAAAAAAATGGAACCCTATAGGTTTAGGATTTTGTTGTCCATTAGTCTAACTTTCAATCAAGACCCTTTTTCTTAGGAACGCGTTGAGGTATCAAGCTGAAATTAATTTTAAATATTCTTCTGTCTATTGGACCTCTGGAAAATTATTAAAAAACTTTTTTTTTTATTGCCATGTAGGCAGACGAGCCAACGAACCACCTGATCGTAAGTGGTTACCGTCGCTCATGAGGGGTCGCTACGACCTAACTTTAAGGACCCTCCTCAAGCCTCGTTTGAAGAAGGACAAGTCTTTATTCTTGTTTTATATTAAGTGATGTAGGTAACTACTGTTTTATAAATTCGTTACAACAAGTCATCATCATCATTGTCCACATAGGTCTGCTCTAAATCTACAACGATCGGTCTTGTGCTATCAGTATGCACTTCAATGAAAAAATATTTAACTTAAAAATATTTGCGTCCAAATTGAGGTCTCGATTTCTTAGTCTACGCCCCACTTGGGATTCAGGACGACTAAATAAATCACTGGCTACTGTGATTAATCGTATTTAGCATTTGACGTGTAATTAAGGAATCAATACAAGAAAATACATTTATTTTAGATTCGAGAAAAGTCAATAAGATACTTCAATCTTTTTCCGTTTATACGAATGGCCGCCGTTTGATGGATTTCACTTCCGGTTCCGGTAATTTGGATTGTTTGGATGGTGTCAGGGCTCTTGCTATGGTGTGGGTTGTAGTGGGCCATTGTTTTAGCAATTCCTCTGTTTGGATTAATCCTATTGAAGGATATCAGGTGAAACAAGATAAATAAGATTATTTTATATTTAACGTTTTCTTGGATTTTTTTGTGCAGTCTCTTAAAAAGGTATTTGGATCGAGTTTACAATTAATTCATCATTTATTTTAATTATGATAGTGCATGCTAAAATCATTTTCTAGTAATCAATCTATGTAGTACAGAGATAATAAAAATCAAATCAAATATTTTTTGATAAATTATTTTTATCAGCAAGTGGCTATTTCCTAGCAATTGCAAATCTTTATTTTTTATTGGTTTTCGAGAGTAATCTGTAGAGAGAGTAATTGTAAATAAACAAGCAAGACAAAAGTGTTACAAATCATATGTAATTGTACATCAATTTTGCATCTTTCATGATATTTTGTCAACAAAATTTATTATTTTAGTGGATAACTACATGGGAGGCATTATGGCTGACCAGTGGACATGTTACTGTCGACACATTCTTCTTACTAAGCGGGATTCTCGTTGTGTACACTACGGCATCGAAAATGACTGGCAGTAAGTTATATGAAAGCTAGTCTAACTATACATTGATTAGTATTGAAATGGACGAGTTTCTGTTTAAAGCTAGAACCGTTTTTGTAAATTGATTCTTTTTTTCTTTGTTTAATTACGTTCACGTTATGGTTGATATGTCATACAAATCAACTATACCTACCGTTAAATGAGGCTTAAGAAATTCCAGTTTAGTAAGTGATGGGTAACTCTCAATGCTCTGGTATTGCAGAGGTAGGGCGTAGACTCAATAATAATTATTATAGATATTAGATTATAATCTATCAAGTGAAAAAAACTGTGCAGGTAAACCTGTCCGATATACCAATGCGTGTATTGCTGGCATGACTTATTTTAATCTGTTTCTGTACCGACCCATTACTGCTCACTGTTGGACTCAGGTCTCCTCAGAAGAGGGATTATGCATAGTTCACCATGCTAGTCCAGTGCAGATTGTGGACTTCACATATTTTCAAAGGATTTTTAGAACCCTTTTCCGATATGCATGTTTCCTCACGTTGTTTCCTTCATCGTTTACATATAGCCAGTGGTGTTGTGAATAATTGCACATAAATCTTTTTCACATTTATCGCGATCTCCCGTAAGTAAGGAAGCGCTTCGACCATTCGGCCACCACGACTTTTATTTATTTTAATCGCAATCATTGATTTCCTTCTATACAAAAGTTTTATTAAGACTTCTAATTTCAGTCCAGCTCCTAAAAAACTTACACGTTTTCTACTTGAACCGTTTATTACGGATGTTCCCTATATTGGCTATGGCGATATTGTTCGAAGCCTCATACGTGAATCACATGACAGATGGACCTGATTGGACTTACATTACTGTGCGACATGTCAACACTTGTAGGGTTTTTTGGTGGCCCACTCTTTTACATATTCAGAATTATGTGAACCCTGAAGATACGGTGAGTTTATGTTACATTATTTGGTAGCTTATTGTAATTGTAAATTTTCGCGCTGAGTTAATAATATATGGTTTAATAACAAATTATTTAATGCAAAGTAAATATACTTATTATTACAGAAATATATTGTACAAGGATCTTTACATAATAGTTGAAACGTGTATCTTTCTTTTCGAAATAAATTGAGGAAATCTTACTTTAAGCTATTTTATTACACATTATTTTGAAACAACGTTTTTTTTTGTATTTTTTCTTCCTCAACTTGACGCGTCAATGTTTCATACAGTTTGAACGAATTTAGTGGATTTATTTTCTATTGCCAGTGAAAATATTTATTTTCAGTGTATTGGTCAATCTTGGTACTTAGCTATCGATGTTCAACTTCACATTTTGTCTCCGTTGATCCTTTTCTGGGTCCTTACTAGGAAAAGAGCCTTAGCTTGGGGTGCTCTGGTGTTAGGATTACTAGGAATAATTATAGCGTCTACATTTTACAACTTTTACATGGAGTTTCCCTCTGGTATGATGAATCCGAAGTAAGTTTAATGATTACATACCATTTTGTGTAATTTGTTGTTGATGATTTTTTACATCAAAGCCTGATTTCGAAGAATTTGATACCGTTTTGAACACTGGCGAAGATTCGGTTTCGGAAGGGTTTTCTTGAAATTTATTTTCTTTAAAAAGCATATGATTTTTTTTTTGCTTTTGTTGGATATTATTTTTAAACAATTGAATAGCTTTCATGCATTTTAAACGGGTTCTTACCACGGTATTTAATTAATTGAGTTGTCTCGATATTTCAACGTTGTTGCAAACGTCATGATCACGAGAAGACTGGATACTGGGGGTCGATTTAAGAGCAAACAAATCTGTCTACCCTCTTTCTCGTTCGCTTTTGAGTAGTACCACTGGAACTCGAACTCACATCACAACACACCACACTCACTGTATCTGTGTCGACACAACTCAATTATTTAAATATCGTGGTAAGAACCCGTTGAAAATGCATGAAAGTATTATAGAAAACCGCGAGTGTCTGAATAATTTTATAATTTAATAGCTAACTCAAACCTTCACTAACATAATTTTTGGATCTAGGAATTGGTCTGGTATTTTCTGAAAACTCGTTTGTACAAGCTGTAAACGTGAAAACGGCCAATTAATTATAATTGTGTTTTAGCCGCGCAGATGAATTGATGTATTATTTGGTATACTATTATGTGAATACATTGACACGAGCACCTGTTTTTGTGGTGGGAATGATCTTTGGGTATATTTTACATTTATTCAGAGAAAAAGAAGTCGATTTATCAAAGGTAAATTACATAAAGATATTACAGAACTTCTTGAATTTTTATTCAACAAAAATGTGTTTTTTAAAAATTCATTTCGCTGAAATTATATTTAGGTTATCAATTTTTTCTTTTTGCCTATACACCATTACTACCTATTGCATAGAGTTACTTTTACATTTCACTTATACCTGCTGAGTTTTTTTAGATTTTTTTCTATAACTGTTTATTACTAAACGGGTTCTTACCACGATTATTTTTAATTGAGACCTACCCGCAGTTCTTCAGTCGTCCCGTGATCATGGCGCTTGAAACAGTGCTGAAATATCGGGACCTCTCAATTAAAAATAATCGTGGTAAGAACCCGTTTAGTAATAATGTAAGTGATGTAGATAACCGCGAGTGTTTAAAGAAATTTATAACTGTTTATTCTCATCCCAAATACATATATTATACATTTAAATTAGATTTCAGTGATATTACTATGGATAGTAGCGATGCTTTTGACAACATTCGTGATGTACAGTACATACCCTATATTACAATGGGACTGGGACAATCAAACTATGGACAGTGTTTACAACTCTTCGATAAGAATACTATGGGGAATTGGGTTGGGAATGATGATATTTGCTTGCGTTCAGGGATATGGAGGTAATATGACTCTGTAGGTACTTATAGTATGATAAAAATGTTTATCCTTGCGATTAATTAATATGCCTTTTTTTGCAGTTGGAGGAAATCACCGGATATGTGGGAGTTGAACCGCACTAAAACCTTCAACCACTCACACTCAGCGTCCGAACCGACGCGTTACGCGCTCGGCACTCTTTCCCGTCGCGCCGTTCCCAATTAATATGCCTACTATAATTTTAAACAGCACTCAATTTCTATCGAAACTTACTTTTATATCAAACTAGCTGACCCGCGCAACTTCGTCTGCGTTACAAAGGGGTTCGAACAGTACTCGCAATGCCGTCGAGTTATTATTTTCGTGGCTCGCTGTTGCACCCACATATTCATTGCGTTTTTATACTCGTAATAACTTCTAAACGAAAAGTCCGATTGGAATAAAACAAAATGTTATTTACTTCTACATTAATACTGTTGATAACATAATACTTAATTTGGATAACGGTTAATATAACGATACTCATTTAATGTTAAATTCAAACTTGGGACGAAATATTATTTTGCTAAACATAAAAGCGGTTATTGTGACTAAACTATGATAGTTAGATATATGCTCTCGCGGACTTTTTTGTTGGTCTTACAAAGACCTAAAAACCCGTAGTACAACATCATTTTGTTCTATTGTCAGTAGTTTTTGCAGCGTACGCATAAATAGGTTTTCGATTATTCACCTTGTGTTACATATTCGATATTTTTTTTAGTTGAAGAATATGTGGAAGTTGAACCGCACTAAAACCTCCAACCGCTTACACTCAGGGCCTGAGCCCCGGCTGAAGACAGAACCCAGCACGGGATTATGCGAAGAGAGACGACGCGTTTCCCGTCGTGAAAGCCTCAACCCGAAAGAATTTCCGCCTCAATGGTGTGCCTGTTCAGATGACTTTAAGGCAGCAGTTACACAACTTCGGAGACAGTTTCAGAAGAAGCATAATTGGGACACCGCTTCCTGGACACCTTCAGCTTGATGGTATGCACTGGAAGTACACTTGCTGATAGAGAGTTCAGAATTTTCACAGAATAATGTGTCATCTTGCATACCGACAGTGTTTATAGAGGTGAAGTGCACTTCATTCCTCTCAATTTCGGAGAGAATACATTCGTTAATTGTTACATCCTTATCACTTTTGGGCGTCAAAATGCCCGCTCGCACACCCAAGAATTCTGCTGATGTTGTATTACACACAGTAACAGGTACGGTGGGACCTTGCACCAGTTTCAAGTCGTCCGCGGTGTTCCATATGGGACGGTCCGCGACCTCTCCTCTGGAATATCGGGTACGACTAAGTACTGAGAGGCACTCTCCTCTCGGAACTTAGCGTTATTTGTTACGCAGACTACACGTTGGTTGTAGCCCAGGGGGATGACTACAGAGAGTGCACGTCTTGCCACAGCGGGTGTGGTATAATTTGGAGGTTGAGCCTCGATGTGGCGCTAAATAAACCCCAGGCCCTATGGTTCCACGGGTCTGGGGCGTCGCCACCGGTCGATGCCTACATTATAGTTGGAGTTATTCGGGTCGGGGTCGGGGTGCTTAAGTACCTCGACCGGCTCGACTTCTGCGAGTCCACATCTCGGAAGAGAGCGGCAGGGCGTGTGAAACTGAGTTCTTTTCTCCACGCAGGCATCCGCCGTCATCGATCAGGGCGCTGGAACTGCAATTTCGCTCGGTATTTGCCTCCCTAAGAGATTCGGGTTCTCAACGCTACCCAGCGTGCGGGGTTCCAAGAAGGTGTCGTGTCTCGCTTAGCACGCACCTTGCGTTAAGGCAACCGTGGGTTGGAAGACCGCACTCTCCGATACCCACTGGTATGACCCAGCAGATTATCCCGTGGGAGTGTGAGACGCGGTCCCATATTTCTTGGCGGGCTTCGGAAAGCCCGCTGACTCTGAGAGCCGGTGGCTGTATCGCCGGTGGCTGCCGGTTCGGTGTTCGGGGGCGGCGCGAAGGAAAATTTATGCCGTAGTGCATAATCGTCGCCTCAGTGCTTGTTTGGCCTATCTGCACTCGAGCAAATTTTACAGGAGACAGCAAACAAGCACGGCATTTTCTTTAAGTGCCGTGTTGAGAAAAAAATTTAAATGAGATTTTTATTGTTTTAGAATTGAATATTTAAAAAAAATATTTTACCAGTCGGATGGAAATTTTATTCTTTATAATACTGCATTAAAAAGTCATTTTCGTAAAAAATGTCAGATAGGCCAAACAAGCACTGAGGCGACGTAATGCGTCCTGCCGTCCCGCATTACCCCGTGCTAGGATCTGGTTCAGCCAGGATTCAAACGCTGAGTGTGAGCGATTGGAGCTTTTAGTGCGGTTTAAGTACCACATATCCCAAGCGCAGCGCCACGATTTCCAGCGTTTAAAAAAAAAGTACACACAGTGAGTTATTTTAAGCTGGATACAACTCTACCGACAGACTCAGAAGAACCACCTGTCCACCTCTCTCCTCGCCAAGATTTAGAAAGCGAACGGAGTATTCTTGTGTACTTGTATTACCGCTGGTCCGAGCTCTTATATTTTTCGATTTTTTTAAATATAATTCTCATAGATGGCGTTGCTTTAAAATCGTCTTTAAAATTGAAAATATCATTTTTTTTGGAGATTACCTTTAAGCCATAGCGTGCCCGCACACCTAAAATGGTATTGTCAATACTTGTGATAGAAGCAGTGATGGGATTTAAAAGTCATAACACTTTTATTAGCATGTTTTTCACAATTTTAGCGTTTGAGTAATATGCACCAAAAAACTTTTGGATATTAAAATTATGTTATTTGTATATAACTCCTGGTGCTTACGTGAACTGAGTTTAGTTTTATGTATTGCTGTAAAAGATATGAAAAAAAGTAGTTTCAGGCAGTATCAAACCTGTAAAAATATGAAAGAAATTTGAATTAATTCATTTCAAATATTAAAAATTAAAAAGACCGCCTGAATAGTAGACTTACGATGTTAAGATTAATATTTTTAACATTATACGATTTTGGAACTTGATCCTAAAATATAATTAAGTTTTTCAAGTTTTATTTATCCTAAAACATGCACTAACTATTTTCGAAAATGTTCTTTTAATTAAAACTTTCTTTAACATGCTATTTTTTTGTATCTTTTCCCATCACTCGGTCGAAAGTATTGACAATACTATTGATAGGTGTGCGGGCACGCATAAATCTTCGTATTCTGAAGTGCGACAGAATGATTGACATATTAGTTGGTTGTCAATTGTCAAATTGCAAATTGACTCGTTGACGTTAGGAACACACCTAAATTGCTTAGACAACAGTGAGTGATTATAATTTAATATGAACTTTATTGAATAGCAATAAAGTTCAAATTGACTCTACATATTATTTAGAAAACGTTTGTATGGGAAATAGAAAAGGGCTGTTTTTAGGGTTTTCCCAGAAATTATTCGATTTTTTCTCACCTTTTAAACCTTCCCTGAACTTCCATGAATATTTTAAGACTAAAATTAGCCGAATCGGTTCAGCCGTTCTCGAGTTTTAGCGAGACTAACGAACAGCAATTCATTTTTATATATATAGATAGATAGATAGATAGATAAAAAATCGTGGTTGTTATATAAGTTATATTTCTGTAATTTTTTTTTATATTATTATTTTCTAAATTTCTCTTCTCTAAGTAACACTATAGAAGAGAAAAAGTGAGCTACCGAAAGACGCGTGAGCGATTTGTAAACACTTGAGTTTAGGTGATTTTTCCGCCGAAATTTAAACTAAAGCCAAAATCATTTTTTGCATTCCAATCAAATACATTTTCCAGGTCCAATAAACTGGTTCTTATCGTTAAAAGTATGGAAGCTACCAGCTCGGGTATCGTATGCGATGTACTTATTCCATTACGTACTTTTAAGTGGAGTAAATGCAGCGATAGTGCACACGGTGTATTTCTCAGTTGATTATGTGGTAAGTAAAACAAAGAAAATATCAAAATTATTGGTATTAAAAGAGTCATTTTTAGTTAAGTTCGCATGTTTACCTACTTATTTTTACATATTATTTTAGGATGTGTACAATAAAGAATAAAAAAAGAATTGTAATGCTTGATTGTGTATGCAACAGAAAAGATTGATGGTGATTTTATAAATTCTGACTATGTAAAACTAGTTTACATACTGATTTTATTTGGAAAATTATTCGTGTATTTTTGATCACTATAATTTTTTTTCAAATTAAAGTATTTCAAAATTTTATCTTTTTTTTAGTTTAGAAAATATAATCTGTCTTCAATTTTCTAAACTATGTACTCGAACAATGAAATAATAAAGTTAATCCAACAATCGCGGTTTTCCACATTACTTTCATGCATAGTTAACGGGTTCTTACCATTAAATTAATAATAATCGAGACCACTAAATAATTAAATATTGTGATAAGAACCCGTTAATTATGCATGATAGCAATGAAATAATATTTATTTTCAGGTTTACACGTTTTTGGCCCATTTTGCGTTTATATTCTTGATATCCTTTCTCGTGACTTTGATCGTGGACGCACCGTTCCAAACTTTGTTCAAGATTGTTCTAGACAAAGGTGGGTTTTATTTTGTTTTAGTTGTTAAGCTCTTCAAATAACAACCTTCAATTTAATGATTCATTTACTAAGTAGTTCGTTAAGTTAATAGATAAATCATAAGGTCATTTAGGCCATAGATAATAGGCTATTCCACCCCATTTTTTTCATAAAAACCCATAAAAAATGTAATATTTTTTTTAAAAGCCAAATTAAGCTTAAATTTGCCATTTAAAATTTCAATTCCAAATTTGGCGCAAATACGTCGTCAATTGCACCGCCATCTTTGGAATGTCACTTGTGCGTCACCCACAGAGTAAACACTATGTTTTACTAAGGGAAGTTGTAATTTTTTTGAAATCAATAAATCTTATCATTGGTGTATTGTGTCATTTGTCTATCTGTAAGAATACCAGTGTTAAAACACCAGGAAAGCTATGGATCCCAGTTCCAGCTGATGATTTACTGTAGAATGTGACGTACATTACAAGCCATGGCGAATAGCATTTTTTTTTGACATTCGAAGCACAGATAAAAAACACGAATTTTAAAATTGGAATATAAAATATATATTGCCTTTTATAAGTAGAAATTAACTTTAATCACTTAGTTTTTCGTAAATCTATCAAAGTAACATAGTTTTATTAGCTTGGTGCGTAATAGCCTATTGATTAATCAAATTTCATGGTCTAGATGTTTCAGTAAAATCTAGACTTAGTTTTCTTATTGTCACCGTTATTTCTTTTATTTCAGCGGCTAAAAAATCTCCCAGGAAACATGTTGCAGAGGAGAATGTGTGGAGGGAAAACGAAAAACAAATGTAGTGATCAAGTATTTATGTAGTTTAAAATAAAATAATACTCATTTATATACTTCTTATTTATTTCTTGGACTATAAAGTAGATATTTGTACGTTTTTGGTATATCAAGTATGTTCAGCAAATTACTTATTTTTTTAACAGATTTACATATAGATATCAAACAAAGAGTAATGCTACTCTCATTTATTTTGCTCTATCTGCTTTTATTTAAGAAACCTTCCGATTTTGTTCGACAAAAAACAGGGCGACTACTGTTAATAAAATTGTAAATTTTTATTATGCTTTGTTACCGTTTAAATACATATTAAATTTGTTTGTTTACTCAGATACACGCGGCAAAGGTCGACCTTAAGGGCGTCCATGATTTTTAATACGACAATGAATAGCTAAGAGGGTTTTTTTCATGGATACTTGTGCCATTTAATTTGACTTTTTAATAAAAATAAAGATATAATGTCGTTTTTACGAGATTTGCATACTTAGTACTAAGTAATTTTGTCTCCATAAATGTCTAGAACAATCTTGAAAAACATTGAATGCTACCTAGAGTACAGCATAAAGTTTCAAATAATTAGAAGTTAACGGAAACAAGTCATCATAAAAAATAACATTATAATCTACAATAAAAACCATTTTAAGTCAGTTAAAATCCCTAAACCTTTTTTCAATTTGTGGCGTCAGTTTTCGAACGAAAGAGTTCAAATCAGTTTTTGATTTCCGAACGAAGGCGTTAAAAAAAAGTTAAGTACGGATGGCGGAATTTTGAATGGACACAAGATAGACAGTCTAAAAATAAAATTTAATTATAACTTGTTAAATGTTTGTAAACTTTTGCAACATACTTTAAGTTGATAATAAGTGACATAAGATTTAATTATTGATAATTTTATTATTCCTGGCCGCCTTAATTGCGAGTCACGAATACAATATCTTACTGTCATCACTGTGTTTCAATTTCTACAAGTTAGGAAAGCCTGCAGACCATTTCCCACAAATTCATAAGTTTTGCATTTACACCAACTTGTCCTTATACTAGCGTCCTCCAGTTTAACGCTTGTTAACTTCCGAAGCAAGGATAAACTCTTACCTAACCATGATTTATGTGTAGGTAAAAAGCCCAGGCCCGTTCCCAGGAGTTGATTAATTTGGAAACTTTGAGGAGGGTTCGGGAATGGCCCGAATCAATCACATGTCGATAGGTGTCGCCACTAAATACATTTCATGGTTGGTCCGCGATTTTTAGTTTCGTGTAACACTGTCCTATTGTGGTTTGGATGTGGGTTGTATTATAGTGTTTTGGTACACGAGTTTTGTTTTAGACTATTTATGCAAATGTTTGAGTGACATTGGATGGGTATAAGTGGCGAATAAGTACTTGTCTGAAAAAGCATTATAAAAGGGAATCCAATACACTATAAATTTCTTTAACGGTTATCTACATCACTTACACTATTACTAAACGGGTTCTTACCACGATTATTTTTAATTGAGCGGTCCCGATATTTCAGCACTGTTTCAAGCGCCAAGATCACGGGAAGACTGAGGAACTGCGGGTAGGTCATTTAAGAGCAGACAAATCTGTCTACCTTCTTTCTCGTTCGAGTAGACAGATTTGTCTGCTCTTAAATGACCTACCCGCAATTTCCCAATATACTATGTTATTGTAGTTTTATACAAGGTTTTGAATACTGTAATGTGACTGAAATGTAATGTTTCGAAGGAGAAAATGTTCTGAAAAGCGGCTGTAGTATTTTTGGTAAACGAGTCTTGCTTGGGCTTTAATAATTGAATAACATTGTCCAGATAAGAATAAGAAAATACACCTGAATTTAATTTTCTTTTTCCAAACACAACTAAAAAAATCACCCCGAAAACATTATCTCAGAAAGAAACGAACGCATTAGTGTGTAGTGCCCATTCTTATTCAAGAGGAAATGCATTACCCTTTGTGATTTGACATTCTGGAGGCATGGAAACCCTCGTTTGCATTCGCTTTATACACGGAAATCTTGACGGCCATTAGTTCCTGAACACGAAGATCTTGTCATATTATACAAGTTAGTTTTCATCCGGAACAAAACCATTTATAAAAGTGAAATGAATTGTCCGGACGTGCCGAATGAAGACACAAATTGATATATTATAATTTGTATTGTGTTTACAGTGTTATTATAAAAAAACTTGTGTATTCACTTCTTCATTCTATTACTCGAACATCCTAACGGAAAATAGTGAGCTTTTTTTTAAACAATTCAATTCATGGTTATAAATACTAAGGTACTGGCTTCTGGGTAAAGACTTCTCGCATAGCAAATGAATAGGCAACCGTAGTAAATCATTGTAACACTTGAAGAGCTCTACTTCTTATACTATAATATATACCTAATGGTATTTTTTTTTTTAGTTGTGGCAAATCACCGGATCCCCACGGGTGGGGTATGTGGGAGTTGAACCGCCCTAAAACCTCCAACCGCTCACACTCAGGGTTCTCTGGGTTCTGGGTTCTGGAACCTGGCACGGACGGAACCTGGTTCTGGAACCCAGCACGGGGTTATGAGGGACGGCGCGACGCGTTACGCCCAAGGCACTCTTTCCCGTCGCGCCGCCCCATAATCGGTATTCAGTGGTGTCTTTTAAACAACAAAAAATATGAAACAGTGGTATTCCAAGTATTTCAACCGTTTATTTAAGACAGACCACATTGCTTTAATAATTTATACAAGTGTAGCAAAATTAATAATCCAATGAACAATCGGAACCTTTGATCATCGCATTTAATTTAAATTTTCATTCAGTGAGTCGTGGGTCTCAATTACCCAGCCACCTTGTTGGAACAAAGGGCGGTTTGACGAATCTGAAGTCCATTGTTAGATAACTCAACTAGTTCAATGTATAATTTATATTATGGAAAACCCTTCTGTGTTTAGATTCGTATCTATATTTTAAATTTAATTTGTTTGGGTTCTGTGGGTATTTCCTGTGTCTTTCAGAGTGCGTAGTCAGATCTTTTATCAAATTATTCTCATATTTAATGAATGCCTCTTTTTGAATATTAGGTATACTTTTAAATCAAAGTATACCTACAATAGTAAAACCAAAAATTGTTGCTAATCTAGTAAGGATACTAAATTTACTGAAACTAAATTTGGTATACTTTTTTTGCAGAATAAGATTATTTGATTAGATTATGAGATTGTATCATTAAGTGACACGCAAATGAAACACGTCGTTTATATAGTCGTGGTGGCCGAATGGTTGAAGCGCTTGCCTTCCGCACGGGAGGTCGCGGGTTCAAAACCGGCCGACTTGTACCTCTAAATCTTAATATGAAAAATACTTATGTGCAATTTTTTACAACACCACTGGCTAAAAACGGCGAAGGAAAACATCGTGAGGAAACCTGCATATCGGAAAAGGGTTCTAAAAATCCTTTGAAGATATGTGAAGTCCCCAATCCGCATTAGGCAAGCGTGGTGGACTATGCCTAACCCCTCTTCGGAGGAGACCTTAGCTTAGCAGTGGGCAGTAATGGGTTGTTACAGTACAGTACAGTAAATGAAACACAAAATACAATTTCGTAGAATGTAACTGTGTATTGTCAGCCATAAGGTAATAGCTATAATGTAATAAATATGTAAAAATTACTTGAGCTAGATATTTCCAAGACTCGCCACAACGTCCAACTCCAACCTATGTAGAGTTAACTTATTTAGGCACCTTTTGTCTCGTGAATTATCTGCTGCGGTTGTAGCTTCGTACCTTGCCGACCATTTACTATGGTTTTAAGACTTCTACTTAAATCTGATGTTTTATCTACATGGTTTATGTTACTAAACATGTGAAAGCAACATTATGAATGTTTGAAAATCTGAAGCACAATAAACACTTCGAAGTTTAATTAAATAAGTAATATGATAACTCAAAAGATATTAGCTGCATTTTCAAACTTAATTAGAAAAAAACTTGAGAGGTGTCAAGGGACACCCGGATGGAACGAAGTTCCTTTCGATTAATTAGTGAGGGAATTGTAATAAAATTTTATTTTTTTAAGTTATAATAATTAGTTAGTTTCAATATTTATACTATATTATGATATTTAAAAAGTTAAATATTTTGATTACAGCGCCATCTAGCATTAATCATATAAAACAAAATAAGGAATTGTTTTAAAAGATTTTAATCTCAGCGCCATCTAGCGATAATCATCTAAAACAAAAAAAGTGTCGTGACAACTTTTTCATAAGAATTTCCGTCTAGCCCCCTTTCGATAACGCGCGATAAGGAACTTCGTTCCAATAGCAATATTACAGGATGTTTTTAGTACAGCAGATTGCTCTTGGTCTTAGGGCCTTAACAGCTTCACTAAGATGTAATTACAACTTAGAATAGGCTCAGCTGAGTGGGGTACAATTCATCGCCTTGAATCTGTCAGTGTTCACCATACAACGCATATTATATTAAAGCAGCGGTACCAAGTGGTATTTTTTATTGCCATGTAGGCAAACGAGCCAACGGACCACCTGATCGTAAGTGGTTACCGTCGCTCATGAACCTCTGCAATGTCAGGGAACATTGTGGGGTCCCTACCTACGTCCTAACTTTAAGGACCCTCCTCAAGCCTCGTTTGAAGAAGGACAAGTCATAGCGCTCTGGGAATACCGAAGATGGGAGCTCATTCCATAGCCGGATGGTGCGTGGCAAAAAAGTGTTCCTGAACTAACAATGTTCTTTGCAAAATGTTTTATTTTACTTAAGACCGTTGTAACAAACATAAAACATTGGATTGAGAACAACATGAAACGGAGGTAGCAAATATAGCCATTATTCTGTTTGTGATTTAAACCATTGTTTTCGAGAATAGCATTCCACTCAATTTAATACAGCTGACTAAATCGAAGTTAGAAAATTCCGTACATTTCACTTAACGAAGCCGGCCAAGTTTGGTTCATTAATTGGTTCGGAAAAGTACGAACGAAGTGACTATTAAGACATCGATTTTCGATTGAAGTGCGATATTTATAACGTTTAATGCTGTAATATTTCTTTGCTGGTCGCTTGATATTTGTGAATGTTGGTGGTCTGTTGCTATCTTTTGAATGATGAGATTTTAAAGTCAAAAGTGCTTTCTGTGTAATGAGACAGCGAGAGATCTCTTAATAGAGAGACTGTTCAAATTGGGATGTTTTTATTTCCTAGATGAAACCGAGGTTTTACAGTATTTTTTTACCACTTATGTATATTATTGTATACTAGAAAGCATTAAAATTTGTGACTTTTGATCTACTTTGTATTTTATTTACCTTGTTCGTAAATGGCGTCTTCATACCTATTATTCAGGACTCTATTGAGAGGACTTTTTCTTAAATGGATTTCAAAAATAGGCTATATATACCAAAACATACTTATTTAAACAAATAAACTATAACACAAAAACTTTACGGCAATAAATTTCACTAAACGAAATTTTCTAAGAAAACTTTGTTCATATCACATTATAGTTTTCACTGTCGATATATTCGGCTATAAGTTTTAAAATCCCATAAATATACGGGTCACGTCACATTTATCGTTAAAGTTCAACTCGACTCACCTACTTAATTCTATGGCCAACAGTTCACTATCATGGATCTAGAGATAGTTTTGTGAATTGGATTTTTTTCAATAAAAGTTCTTCTACTTGTTCAGCTTTATATTGGACTGAGTTTTCATTAAACATATTTCTTTCTTAGTATACCATTAAAAATTTTACTAGCCTAGTAGTTTTTGTATCTTTACTCATACTAATCTTAATATATATATAAATCTCGTGTCACAATGTTTGTCCTCAATGGACTCCTAAACCATTTAACCGATTATAATAAAATTTGCACACCATGTGCAGTTCGATCCAACTTGAGAGATAGGATATCTTAGATCAAGGTCTGATGATGGAGCTGGAAGGTGGCCACAGGAACTTCGTCAATAAGCAGCTAGTTATACTATATATTCTATACTATCTATATTTCGCTAATAGCTAGTCCATCCAATGTAGTGCTGTAGTGCTGAAAAAACTTTGGTACATAGGCAGATCTTTGTCACTATTCCTAACTTAATTTACAATTAATTTGGGTTACTCCCAAAACAGTTCTCACAAATAGTACCACTGTGCTGATTTTACAAGCGAATGATGCGAAAAAACGAAATCGCCTTCGAGTATAAACAGTAGTGAAAAACTCTCAACATTGCCCTTTTTCAGTTTAGTTCCATGTTTACTATATGAAAAAACTTTCCGTTTGACGTATCCACTATCTCGGTTAACCTTTCAATAGACAGGAGGGCGACTTATAAATCAACTAACTTTTCAGGACACGTCTCGTAGCTTCTCAAGCATAGATTTATGAATTAGCGTAAAAATATCTTTGAACTCGGGCACGAATAGCATTTTGCTGAATATTGTTTTCAGTTTCTTTTCATATTGTAGATGATGTTTGGTAAATTCATTAAAGGTATTTAGTTTGACAAAATAGTAAGATTTTTTGATTATCTTAAAATTCTGTTTATTTTAAAAGAAAGTCCTTAAAAGGTAGGCCGTAGGTAGCGGCCCCGCAGTGTCCGCTGATATTGCAGAGGTCCATGAGCAACGGTAACCGCTTACGATCAGGTGGCCCGTTAGCTCGTCTGCCTACAAGGCAATAAAAAAAAAAAAAAAAAAAAAAATACTGCTATAGCGAAACAATGACAGGTTTGTTTTTTTTTTAGTTGGAGGAAACCACCGGATCCCGCGGGGCGGTCGGGATATGTGGGAGTTGAACCGCACTAAACCCTCCAACCGCTCACACTCAGCGTCCGATCCCCGGCTGAGGCCAGAACTCAGCACGGGGTTATGACGGACGGCGCGACGCGTTACGCCCACGGCACTCTTTCCCGTCGCCCCGCTCCCTCCGGACGCATTCTGTATAAAATAAATATGTTTAAAAATAAAATTTGAGAGCCATAAATATTCAAGGTACGTCGCAACTCGTAGTGTACTGTGATCCGTGAGTAGCATTTTATGATTTCATATTTTGTATAAATATTTTTTGTAAACTATAATTTGAATTCGATTATAATGTAGTAGATTGTAGGTATATTGTATTCTTTACTATAGGTATAAATTTAAATTCTATAAAGACGCATAGATTAAGCACCTATAGCACTCTTTAAGTCGCTTCATGGGAGGTAGCCCATGAAACTTTATTTTTCAAAATTATTTCTCAGCATATTTCTATATTGTTTTATATGTACACACAGCTCTTAGTAATTTAATTTAGTGTTGGGTTAAATTAAGTTCACTTAATTTTATTTTCACCAAGTGCCAGCGTTATAGTGCTAGGTATAGTTTTCAAGAAAAAGCACAGTCGAATACACGGATATAAGAGTTTTTTGTTTTCAATTACGGTACTGTAAACCACACATTTCATCTAAATGTGAAACAGATTTATGTGCCTTTTTCACAACACCACTGACTATAAACGGTGAAGGAAAACTTCGTGAGGAAACCTGCATATCGGAAAAAGGGTTCAGAAAATCCTTTGAAGATATGTGAAGTCCCCAATCCGCACTGGGCAAGCGTGGTGGACTATGCCTAATCCCTCTCCTGAGGAGACCTGAGCCCAACAGTGGGCAGTAATGGGTGGTACAGAAACCACACATTTTATGTTTTAATGCATTTATATTTCTTCCCATTGATATAGTTATAGTATTTGTCAAAACGAGATGAAGGTTCACAAATCTGGAAGGATCTTCGAGTTAATTAGGGAACGTCTCCTTGAACACGTGAACTTCTTATCCTATCGGAGATTCAGGAACTTCGACTAAGTAACTCACGGACTGCGGATAATTTCCATAAACTGAGTTATCATTGTTAGATTGTTCATACCTGTAAATTCAAGGATACAAGCAAATTGACGATCCGTTTTTTAGGAACTTTATATTAACGTGCACTGTATACAGGGTGATTTCCTAGTGAGCGTACATATTGAAGGTCATGGTAGCTGATGGTTATATACGACCAGTAAAAATATTATTACCAAAGAATATGGCTTAATGCCTTAGTAATCGCAACTTAAAAATATCTAAAATTCTTGCATAATTATGGTTTTTCGACAGCTGATGGGTGTGGCGGTGGTGTGGGGTGCGCGAGATCACTAGAGGTCATTAGTCAACACTCTTTAAGCCGAAATTGTTTATGTTTGAGGTAGTTTTGTCGAATTTAGATTTAAAAAAAAAAAATGTAATTTTACCTATTTTTTGGAATATTCCGTATTAGAACAGAGTACTCATCACCCTCCTGCAATATGTACCCTCTCTAACAAATCACCCTGTATAACTAAGTTCGGGTAGAATTTTGCAAGCTAAATTTGACAAACTTCCCGGTTTCCAATTTTTCTGTCATTTTGCATGCAGATGTATATCACGTGACTACGCTATAATATGATAAAATGGCGCTGATCTGATGATGGATTCGGAAGGTGGTCAATGGTCATAGGAACTATTGTGCTACACAAGATAAAACTGTCGTGTTTGTGCTCGTTTTTCTTGTAAGTATTGCTTAGCACTCTACAGCTACATGATATCCAGGATATTGAAAGTTTGTACCATTAGTGAGCTTAGTACTTATAACAGGTAGTCTTCCACGCTTGTCTTGCTACAAAACTTGGAACAGTCGAAGTTTTCGCCAATACGCCGGAATCCTCTTAAAAAGTCCAATGTATTTTAGTAAAATTAAGAACTAATTTTACTTGAAGCACTTTAATATAAAAGTACCGCACAGTTTGAAACTATCAACTGAAATTAAAACTGGCTTGTCTCAGAGTGCTCGACGCGACCACAGAATATGTACAAAACAGAATTCAAGTGAAAAACCACCTCCAATATATGAGCAGCTTGCATAGAAAGAATACGACGAAATATACAAACAGGCTAAGTACACAATGGATTTTTTTTTATAAATGCAGAAAAAATATGAAAACATCAAGATAATCCTCTTTCGATCTGTGGATTCTAATAACAATACATTCATCACTAAATTGAAAATAAGTTGGAGATAATTCGGAAGAGTTCTAGAGTTTTTGAATGGAGTCCACTTACCATACATAATATCCTTACACAGAATGTTTTCATACATTTTGAGTCATTTAACGTTAATTCATTTAATTATTTCTCAATGCGAGAAATTTTAGAATGTACAATAAGCCTTTAAAAAAATACTTGGCATGTTCGGATGTAAGTACTGTAAGTATGTCAGTGTGAGTAGGTACCTATCCAAGTGGGGTTCAGCTTGGTAGTTTAACTTTTAGAGTGCAGAATGCAGGCTAAATATTCCTAAGTCAAATTCTTACGAAATACGCATTGTCGTTAGTTTTACTGAGATATAATTATAAGGAATTTAGATGCGAAGTCAAAAATATAATGCAGTCGAGAGATTTATTTTCTTCACAAGGTTATCAATTGCTATTGTACTAAAAAGTTCCAATACGGAATGTCGCTACAATAATTTCTGTATAGAATTAGTTTTTTGTGACATGACACAGCGCAGTGAAGTTTGGTCGTGGTGGGCGCCGCAACAAAGCCGAAATTAGTCCGTGAAACGAACCGCGTTCGTTCTTTGAGAATTTCCTTTAGAGATGTAGACTTTGAGGCCAGGATGTTTGGGGTTACGGACACTTTTGTACTTATCCGACTGTAATAAATTCAGTCGAAAACGCTAAACTCAATCTTATATATGTTAATGTACCCATTACTTCTTTATGTAACAATATAAAATATCATATAACAATGTCTATCCTCGTATTATCCTATTTTACTTGAAGTTGATGAGCGACTAAAACCAGGGTCCATATGCTAACAATGAAAAAATCTAGAAATATTGTTTTAGAGGTAATTTAAGGGAATTACTGTGAGTAAAGTATTTCTTGGATCTACATAAAAATAAATACCACACGATTATCACAAGTTTATGATAAGACTATGTATTGACCCGACTTCTAAGCAATATTCTTGCCAAATTTCAAGTACATCGGTGCAGCAGTTTTCGAGTTTATCGCGAACAAAGCTGACTTTTTTACAGTACTAAATGTAAGGATTCTGAATCGCGCCACCAATATGTTCAACGGTTGCTAGACTTGGGGGAGTGTATTTTGCGGCTGTTGTTGCAGTCGGCGAGTGAAACCACCGCAACAGACCATCGTCTGGTCCGGTTACCTCGGGGCCACCCACCGGCCCAAGAGAAGACCCGAATGTGTGAAATGTGTGCAATGTTGACTTTTCTACGATTTTATTATATGTAAAGATCAATGCCATAGCCATTATAATATCGCCTTGTCATTGATTGACATATTAATACATAAAAAAATTCAGTACAATCGGAAACAATCGACAGTATCAGTAATAGCTTTGCAATAATTTGAATCGAAATTATTCCCCAATAAAATTCAGACCAAGGTAAAAAAGTAACAACTATTTTTCATACAAAGCTAAAGCTCCTAGACTAGCGGCTGACCCATTTTTAAACACTGGTTGGTATTTTAATCAATTTCTCTTTGGTGGATTAAACTCGGCATAGTCTCGTAGCCAGCCATCCTTTCCCAGTAATTATCGTATTTAATCCGTGTAATCTTCGACGGATGAATTGAGCAGGCTTTAATTGCAAGCTCGATGTCTATTGCATGATATCTGTGAAATTGCACTGGATACTTATTAATTTCAGAAGGGTCGGGTTTTCGAGATTTAGCTGGGTGCGGACTGTTGAATATGAAATGTCGTTTATTTAACAAGATTTAGGATTGTTCCTGAATAATAAACAAACAATTTAAGCATGATTTACACTATACCACTCTAAATTTTAATGTGATAAAGATTTATGTGCAATTTTTCACAAGTCACAACACCACTGAGGAAATCTTAATTAAGCGCTCCCGATATTTCAGCACTGTTTCAAGCGCCACCACTGGAACTCGAACTCACATATCGACATACCACACTGACAGTATCGGCAAACTAACGAGAAAGAGGGTAGACAGATTTGTCTGCTCTTAAATGACCTACCCGCAGTTCCTCAGTCTTCCCGTGATCATGGCACTTGAAACAGTGCTGAAATATCTGGACCTGGATCAATTAAGAATAATCGTGGTAAGAACCCGTTTAGTAATAGTGTAAGTGATGTAGATAACCGCGAGTGTTTAAAGAAATTTACCACTGCGGAAACCAACATATTGAAAAAAGGATTCGCATGAATTCATTTTATATTCGTCAAATAGGCACATAATATTCACAAAGCTAATCACAAAACATTCTATTTTGTATAATTAGTAATTACTAATTAATTATTAAACAGTCACTTTATCAATTCACTTGTATTCTGAATAGCCGTTCGTTAACGCAAGTTTAATAAGCGGTCGGAAGGTTAAATTGTATGAATGATTTCAACTATTTGATGTTGCAACGATTGCGTGTAGTTTTGGTACAGAATTAGCTTCGTTAGTCGAACAACGTGCCTCTATTCACAAACAATTCAAACTTCAACTCTGAATTGTGAGAAGCCATGACTATTCGTTTGTTTTACTTTAAATTGATTTATTGTTTTCATACGATATAGGTACTATTCTTGTGTACTACATTAAATTAAATATGGAATCTTACGATCAAACCACTTTTAATGTTTTTTTGGAACGAAGTTCCTTATCGCGCGTTATCGCAAGGGTACTAGACGGAAAAAATTCTTACGAAAAAGTTGCCACGACACTTTTTTGTTTTAGATGACTATCGCTAGATGGCGCTGTGATCAAAATCTTTTAAAACACGTTCCTTATTTGTTTTAGATGATTATCGCTAGATGGCGCTGTGATCAAAATCTTTTAAAACACGTTCCTTATTTGTTTTAGATGATTATCACTAGATGGCGCTGATGATTATTGCTAATTTATCGAAAGGAACTTCGTTCCATCCGAGTGTCCCTTGACACCTCTCAAGTTTTTTATAGTAATAATTGCTTCGTTAATTGTATAATATCATAGTAGGAATTGATAGATGTGTCTGTATTTCGTCACCTTTTACCTAAAAATACTGATTCCAAAATAAATGTAACTGCGTTTTTCTAATATAGCATTGAAATAAGTAATTGAAATAAGTAAGTGGAACGTTTAAAGTAATTTACTAACTAGAAAGCATAATTTTCAAACGTAAATCCCATCGTCAGTCAGTAGACGTCCAGTGCTAGCGTAGGCTTCCTTAAATTTAGCCATAACGACCGACCCTGATCTATTTACATCCAGAAGAAATCAAAATATGGAATCATAAAAAACACTTCAAACAATAAAATGGTTGATTTTTTGAAGAAACTCCTAAATGCCCAATGGATTATTCGGCAATAAAGTCGTACTTCAAAAAATAACGCTCGGAGCAACAATTAAATAAAGAAAATATTTTTGTTTGTGCAAAAGAAGATTGTAATAATACAGCCTAATTTTGTGGCTTTCAATTAAAACTCTCCCTTGTTCTAATTTTGGTTGTTCGAGGGAGGTTACGAAAGGGAAGCCGAAACAATGAACTGTTAAGGCAACAAATGTACTGATATTTTCTTTGTCAGCCATTGTTGTTTTCATCGCGATTGAAAAATGTTATCTTGTTACATAATTAGCATATTATTTCGTTCGAATTTATTCCAGGAGCATTTCATTATCAAAGGATTCTAATGTATTGTCAGTTGAATATAAACGGTTTTTCTAGTTTCATTCAAATTTATTGTCGTTCTAGATGATACTTAGTTCTAATTTCTCACAAACTGTGTGTAATGAAAGTTTTAATACCTGCAAATTTTATTGGAAACTTACTACTACTGGACTTGAAAGGATTAAAAATCTTTAGAGGAGGAGTCACGTCACACGTGTGTCTAACCAGTAGTAGAGGCGGATTATGCATAATATTTATTGAGGAGAACTGCGTTGAGCAATCAAATCAAATCATTTATTTTATTAAATACTGTATACAATACTGGCACGCTTTATATGTTTTATTATTGATGCAACTACAGAACTTACTTCTTTTATTGTAATATCAATTTAAGACACAGGAAGAGAGACGTCATTAATTTCAGCACTTCATAAATCCTTTCAATTTTCAATTTGATTTTCGGAAACTCGTGCAGATAGAACAATCTATTCGGATAAAGCTGAGCAGTCGTTACAGAGCAGTTTTAAAGTTCGGAACTTTGTTTCCGAGTTAGTTGAATTTAGTTGTCTGCGTGGTGTGAGTTACGAAAAAATGTGTTTTCCTTTCCCGAATGGAATGGAATGTTTTCGGCAAAGGATTTTATTTGGAGACAATAAAACAGTGTTTGAGGTTGACGTGAAAAGTTTGAATGGAAAGTTTTTGGTTTCTACTACCGTTTCGTTGAACTGTGAATACTGTGGTAATATTTTATTAGGACTATTATCTGATATTAAAAAGTTCAGGAGTGGCAGGTACAACGTGGACAAGACTTTCCTCAAGGACCGATGCCCAGGACTGATGAAAATGATCAGAAATTGATTAAGTTTACAAAATTATGAACATTGTCCTGCATTAAACGTATAATGATTATTAAGATCTCGACCATCACTTACACTTACACTTAAAAAGTTAATCAAAATCTCGCAAAACTAATTAATATCTCATCGTTCTAAAAGTTTATCAAAATTCTGAGCGTGCAATATTACCCCAATGGAATTGATGGTTTTGTAAAATTAAAATTGCCTCTTCACACAGCTGCTTCCTCACAGCTTTTGTCAATGAAAGTCCTTTTAAATCAAAATCCGGAACAACAATTAAAAAGATGAATGATGATGTTTTGATGAGAAGAGGAAGTGCAGATAAAAACATTTTAAATTGGTTTTTGTGCATCACTTGTTAAAGTTTAAAATGCTTTTAGAAAAAATGTATTTTAATTTCACTAACAAGATTCAGATGAATGTTTTGAATTCAATATGCAAAAATGTATCGAAATCTGTTGACCCATTTACGCGTAATTACGTCACAAACTCAGCTGAAATTCGAAAAATCAAACTCTTTAGTAATGATCGATAAGGATCAAATTACTCTGAACAAACATGGTTAATTAAATAAGAAAGGAAAACCTCCATTTTTATCACTAAACAAATCATAATTAATTATTCATATAACTGAATGCTCAAGAAAGAAGTATGTTTCTTCAAACACTCGCGGTTATCTAAACAATTACTAAAAATAATTCATTTAATAAAAAGCGTGGTAAGAACCCGTTTAGTAATTGTGTAAGTGAAGTACGTAAATATTTTGGCGATAACGCTATTCCGAAAGTAGGCAAAATTATTTTTAAAGTCAACGCGGTCAATAACAAGACTGAGATTAATGAGCCACAGGGTCATATAGGTTATGATTACTATATTTTTATACATTATCTGCTCTTAACACCAAGATATGACAGCATCCAATGCAGCTGTTATCAACGTTAACACTCTCAATTGCTCGTGATATCCTTCATTTGATATTGCTCGGTGAAGGTCGCGACCTAATGACTTTAATGCGTTTGTTTCTCTAGATAAAATACTTTTTACTTTGAATTTTGGTTATGTGTGAATAAATTAATGGATAAAAAATCATAGACTAAATGTTGTTTTCGAAAATATAGGTCATTTTTAAAAGCCATTTAGATGGAGACGAGAAACTGTGCGCAACTATCTCAAGCAATAATCGCCATAACATAATCGTATCAGAATGTTTAGACACAGGCAAGAATTAAACTTTCGCCTACGAGAATGTCATACGAGACTCGCTTATGACATTATCGAAGGCGGAATTGCCTGTGTTCTCGATCTCGCCTGACATTTTTTCGACTGACATTCGAGTATCTTACAAATCAGTGTGAGTACGTATTCAGTTCGAGAATTGCCTTTCGAGTTTACTATATGAAAAATGACAACAACTGTCATAAAAACTCGAAATACGATTATTGCTTTGAAATTCTGTTTACACAGAGGCAATGGTGTTCCATGGCGAGGCAATTATCGCCCAAGGTGACGAGCGAGAAAAGTGAATGTTTAGACACAAGAAATATTATATATTCTTTCGATAATCGTATCTTCGAGGCGAGAAAATGTCACCGTATAAATCACGCTTTACTGTAGTGCACTTATATTCCAAAAATTCTTCATTTCTAAACCCTAAGTACCTAAGCTTAAGTAGGTACCTTAAATAAGAAAAGCATATGGATTGATCTAAAACTACATATGTTTTAATTTTAATAGTTTTTACAATATTTATAAATCTTAATATATATATTTCTTGTGTACGTGTGTATGTGACTGAACTCCTCCTAAATGACTGGACCGATTTTGATGAAATTTTTTGTGTGTGTTCGTGGAGATTCGAGAATGGTTTAGATTCATACCCGGGATTTTTTTTGTTTTTTGACGCAGACGTAGTTGCACTGGGCAGCTAGTTTCATATAATAATGTAACAGTCGTATTTATATCCAGTTCCAACAATAATCTATTGTATTTTACACTACATTCAAAGTTTCTTACCTCCTCAACCGTGACACATAAAGTTTTACGAGGTTCCCTATCAACAATTGTTTGTAAGGCGTTAACTGTTCTTTCTTTATCTTATTCCTTTGGGATCAATACGTTGCAATCTCTGAAGGAAATTAGCGCTCGGTCGCCTCTTAAAGGGAACCAGTTGTATTGATTGCGTACATTAGTTTAAATGGTGTATTGTTCTTGAGTTATCTCAGTAATTGGTAGTGAGAACAATAAACATTAGGGTTTGGAATAGATAGGGGTGTAGACTACAGACTACTAATACTAGAGTATGTTTAGGTAAAAGATATTGATAAATTTAAGTTTTTGAAACGAAGTTCCTTATCGCGCGTTATCGAAAGGGGGCTAGACGGAAATTCTTGTGAAAAAGTTGTCACGACACTTTTTTGTTTTAGATGATTATCGCTAGATGGCGCTGTGATTTAAAAATTTTAAAACAATTCCTTATTTTGTTTTATATGATTAATGCTAGATGGCACTGTGATCAAAATATTTTATTTAAGTTATAATAATTAGTTTTACTTATTTATAATTATACTTATAAGTATAAGAGAGAGAGACAGACGTTTTAAGCTAACTAAAAATTATAACTAAAAAAAATCAAATTTTATTACAATTCCCTCACTAATTAATCGAAAGGAACTTCGTTCCATCCGGGTGTCCCTTGACACCTCTCAAGTTTTTTTATTACCTCGTAGGCAGACGAGCTAACGGGCCACTTAATCTTAAGCTTCTGTTGGTGTCCCAGAATAGATTTCTATATTTGATATTTCTGATTTTGTATATGTACCTGTCGAAGAGAAAGTATAACATGGTTTAAAATGAAATCGTCACTTAAATATTAAATTATTTTTAAGTAGATGGTGCTACGACATAAAATACTTTTTTAGTTTCATTCCTGAACAAGGAAATAAACCGGACGTCTTTCTTGCAAATAACTATAGGGACAATGATAATGTTCTCGTATATCATTTATACGATATAATAAGGTTATTTTAACGATTTATAGAAGGTAATATAAAGAATTTCCATACTATGATAGAGGTTTTGACTTCGGATCGAAATTAAAATTTGAGAAATCATTTATCTTTTTATAAAAGACAAACGATGCGAGGGTTTTCAATTTAGATTTTGCGATGTTCGTTTGGATAGCTTTTCGTTATCGATGTATGTATATACAACAAATGAATGCAAATTACAATAACATTTTACCCTTCTAGTTTAGTCTGAAAACTAGCAGTTTTTATTGGTTTTCATTTTAACATTATGTTCTTCAGTTTTTTTTGTTCTGTTCTTCTTCTTCTTCCTGTGCCATCTTCTATCGAAGGTCGGCGATCATTAAGGCGATCTGTACTTTTGACACAGCAGCGCGAAACAAAGTTCGAGTGCTTTTGTTGAACCAGCAAGTTCTTCAGCCAAGATGTTCTCCTTCTACCTACAGCTCTCTTCCCCTGGATTTTGCCCTGTACGATCAAGTGCAGCAAATCGTACTTCGGGCTTCTCATGATATGCCCAAGATACTTGTTTGTTCTGTTATGTACACCTAAAGTGTACGGGATGCATGTAAACCATCATTGTTTTCCTCCATAATTGCCAAATGTCATGAATTTCTTACTCGTCATTTATTGAAATAACATGACATTTTGCGTAATGAAAAAAATATATATACAAAAGAGCTTACCAAAATTTCACAAAATTCGTTACCTATCGAAATATTTCAAACAAAATCTCTTGTTTCCAAGAACATTCCAAAGTCGAAATTACCTTCACAACTAAACAGGGTTACCCGATGTGGTTGTAATAATATTATGCTATTTCCCTTCAAAAGCAGCCGCTCGAATAATTTTCGAGTTATAACAGTGGAAAATTAGGAGAAAGAGACAACTCGAGCGTGAAACGGAACGTGTCCGCATATAAACGCAGTCCTGTTCAAATAAAGAACCACCTTAACAATATTAAAAGTTTACATTAATGTTTGTTGTTAGGTCTTCAAAGGTGTGTATATTAAATACAAGATTCAAAGGATATATTGAAAAACATAGGTATTCAAATTCATTGTTTATTTAATCTCTTCATTTTCCTTCGTCGATGTTCATAATAAAACGATCGGGTTCGTAATTGAAATCAAGAGTCTTTGATTTTATGATTTCTTTGTAAATAAATGCGGATTTTCTAGGTGTTCGAATGAGCTCTGGACTGTCATGATCTACTTCATACAAGCCATATTTTGCTCTGGAAAGACGAATATTTGAATCGTGGCTGATGATAATTATAAATAATTAAATAGTTAACCATACTTCGTACATTAGAGCGTAACGCGTCGCGTCGTCCCTCAAAACTGGGTCAGAACCAGAGCCTCAGCCAGGGTTCTGACGCTGAGTGTGAGCGGTTGGAGGTTATAGTGCGGTTCAACTCCCACATAACCCACCCGCGGGGCGGTTGGGGATCTGAAAAAAACCATAGTTCTACTAAGTGAACAATATTCGTACTCACGTGAAGCCAGACATCCATTCAAAATCGTCCATTAAGTTCCAAACAGTATACATTCTTACGTCGGATCCATTTTCAATGGCATCTAAGACAGCGTTCAAGTACAACCTAAGGTGGGTGATTCGATCGTCATCTTCTAAACCAGAATGGCTATCAAAACCATTCTCGGTGATGAAGATTGTAACGTCGTTGTAAGAGTTTGAAATTCGCCTTAGTAACTTGTAGAAACCCCATGGAACGGTCTAGAAGAAAATTTGAACAGATTAATAATCGATTTTGTAACAACAAAGTTTGCCTGGGGAAGGTATATTTAAATTTTAACCTATATTTTTTGACACAAACTGAAAGTAATACCTAATCTATTTCATTGAACTGAATTTTCCTAAATTTAGTATTTGGAATTCAACAAAATAGTGCTACAAAATAGTAAAATTATCTTACCCTCACACTGCCATTTTCTCGAATAGCCCATTCATCCTTTTGATAATAGATTGCTTCAGCGTCATCGTGATACGATGGTACTTCGTAATAGCCAACAAGAGATTCATTTCTATACACTAAATGTGATGAATAATGGTTTAAACCATAATAATCAGAAGTACCACGGATGTATTCAATCTCTTCCGGAGTCAATTCTGGTAGCCGAGATCTAAAGAAACCTTGTTCAGCACTTTTTGTAGCTATGCGTTCTTTAAGTGATTCTGGGTAGTCACCGCTTTTGGAAAAGATCGGATGAGCGTGTTGATCGCACTGAAAAGAAGAAGTTGAATAAAACGAACAATAGGAAACCAATCAACTTTACGAATTTGAAGTTTAAATTTGGACATTGGAATTAAACAATAAATTATGGTGCTTCATTATCTCCTGTACGATTTTAATTACTTATTAATAATTGAATGTTACCAAC
The DNA here is from genome assembly GCA_030269945.2 of Trilocha varians. Lineage (NCBI taxonomy): Eukaryota > Metazoa > Arthropoda > Insecta > Lepidoptera > Bombycidae > Trilocha > Trilocha varians. The sequence continues at coordinate 4,371,818 of AP028264.1, read as the reverse complement.
ATCAAACATCGTTATATCTCTAGCCGCAGCTGCATCTTCTTCACTGTTACTTTCTGGTTCATACCATTCACAACTGAGAGCTATGAAGATCTTTCCATCTTGTGTAGGTCTAAATTCTTCGTCATAAATATGGTAGGCTTTAGCGTGAGCCATGAGAAGGTTCTTGCCACAAATGTATTCAGCAGTTCCAGCTATTTTATACGATGGTGCCAATATACCTCTTGCATAAGCTAGTGAACAAACTTCTCTGGGCTCATTGATTGTAATCCAATATTTAACTCTATCACCGAAATTTTGGAACAAAACCCTGGCGTAATCCGCATACCAGTCTACAATATGTGGGTTTGTCCATCCGCCCATTTCTTGCAGCTTCTGCGGTAAATCCCAGTGGTAAATGGTTATTAATGGTTCGATATTATATTTCAGTAGTTCATTGATAACGTTATTATAATGGGCTATTCCAGCTTCATTAATATAATCTGGAAAGCTTGTCGGTAGAATACGAGGCCATGATATAGAAAACCTATAGTGATTAACACCTAGTTCTCTCAGCATTTCAATGTCCCGTTTATAAAGGTTGTAGGAATCGTTTGCGATATCTCCTGTTGAATTATCAGCTACAGGGCTGGGGATTTTGTGTGTGGCATGATCCCAGATGCTTTCAGTTTTTCCTGAAAAAATATCGTAGTATGAAATTCAGACGCCGAATTCACATTAGTAAGCATGGTGGACAAACGTCTGACACCTCTCCGCAGAGAGCTAAGCCCAGCAGTGAGCAGTAATGGGTTATATAATAAGTTAGTACAGAAGTTTGTTTGCCAGAATTTATGTTGGTTTTTTGTAAATTTAAGTTTTAATATAATATTTTTCTTACCATCAACATCCCATGCTCCTTCAATTTGGTAAGCTGCAGTAGCAACTCCGAATAAAAAATCATCTGGAAATTTTCTTGGATTCTCTGGAATGTCTAACTCTAGGGCCTTTGATAAAACACTAAAGCGCATTAGAAATATTCTGCAAAGATTGTGTTTAACTGTTAAATAGATTTTTTTTGTGATGAATAAAATTTGAATAAAAAAGTTGTAACATACAGAAATTTCAGGATAAACAAATTAGAATGATTAATGCATAATAAAAAAATTAAATTAGTTTTTAAAACCAGCAAGTTAATTATAATAAGTTATTAAACTCGGACTTACAAAAACATATTGAATATCTGAAACATTTTTCGGTATTGTTCCGTGTTTGATGTATTGAACACTGAGATGATTCAGAAAATACTAAATTTAACTCATTCTACATTATAGATTGATTGCAGATTATTTTTCTGCTTGCAAACGAATGCCGCAAAAGATAAATCTCTCAAATATTTTGTTTTTCGATAGTTTATCTGAAGTCGATAAGTACAAAGAAACATAAGAGTCAATAATCGTATTGTTTACAACTTGTAGAGTACAATAAGTATTATTTAACATTATGTCACTATATTATCAAGTAGTTAATATTATCTATACTAATATTATAAAGCTGAAGAGTTTGTTTGTTTGAACGCGCTAATCTTAGGAACTACTGATCCGATTTCAGAAATTATTTCACTGTTGGAAAGCCCATTTATCGAGGAAGGTTATAGGCTATATTTTAAATTAGGGATCCGTATGAAAATATCGAATATGTAACACAAGGCGAATAATCGAAAACCTATTTATGCGTACGCTGCAAAAACTATTGACAATAGAACAAAATGATGTACTACGGGTTTTTAGGTATTTGGAAGACAAACAAAAAAGTCTGGGACAGCATATATCTAATTATCATAGTTTAGTCACAATAACCGCTTTTATAACGCGTAAATATTACAGAATAAATAGAGGTATGAATTATGAACAATTTTAGTTCAAAGTAACAAAACAAGAAGTCATCCTCTTCGTAAAATATATTTTCTTCTTATCTTCTAAACTTAATCTAATCTTTGTATCTGTTTACTCTTTACTCGTAGTGTCAACGTTTACAAAAATACATTTATGATTTGTTTTTACGTTAGATTCTTATTCTTATTCTTTATTGTACAACATAACAGATAACACAATAATATGAAAAAAAGCAGGTACAATGGCGAGCTGAACTCATATATGAGTTTTCTTCCAGCAAACCAGGTATTGGTGGAATAGATAGATATGGATAGTATGAAGCGTACAAGAAGTAAAAGATTATAAATAATAATAACAAAAAAAGAAACAATCAAATCTTACAATAACTAATCTAAAAACTAACTTACACTACTGCACAAACATAAATAAAATATATAGGATACTAGCTGCCCCACGCAACTTCGTCTGCGTCGAAAAAATAAAAAAAAAATTAGGGGTGGACTACCCCTAACATTTAGGGGGATGAAAAATAGATGTTGGCCGATTCTCATAGATACCGGATAAGCACAAAAAATTTCAACAAAATCGGTCTAGCCGTTTCGGAGGAGTTCAAGTTCGAACACCGTGACACGAGAATTTTATATATTAGATGTAAATATACACATATACACAAAATATACATATATACATACATATACACATACACATACATACATACATACATACATACATACATACATACATACATACATATATACATACATACACAGATACAATATGCAAATGTTACAATTTTAAAAAGTGTTGTTTAACGGAAGTTTTAAAACTGACTGAGGTGGTCGCAGCTCGGATTGATGAAGGCAGTGAGTTCCAAAGGCGGACTGCTTGAACCATGAAAGAGGAATAATAGCAGGTAGAGGAGTGTACAGGAGTTTTAAGGAGAAGAGAGGTAGCTGATCGACTACTCTTACTAGAAGAAGAAAGATATTCAAAACGCTCGCGAATATAAGTTGGAGTATTAGAATTATGAAAGATAGAATATGACAATCTCGGCGTCTGCGAATGGGCAACCATCACAGCTCGGCACTTCCGTAGACCATAAATGAACCGGATACATAGATTCTGCAGACGTTCGAGTTTATCAAGAAGGACTTCATTAGCATCAAGGTAACAGATATCGGCATAGTCGAGAAAAGGCATTAAGAGAGTTTGCGCAAGCATTATTTTAGTGCGAAGAGGTAGGAAATACTGAAGACGTTTTAGAGAATGGAAAGAGCCAATCATTTTTCTGCTAACCTCAGTGATATGACATGACCACGATAAGGTAGTGTCCAATTTCTTTGTTTTAAATTTATTATATTCATCATGATTATAATCTCAATACTAAGTTAGATAAGATTAGGCTTTACAATTCTTTATAATGCCTCGTGTAGTGAATTCATAATAAGGAGAAGAGGAACTTAAATATTTATTCAGTAACTATTTTATTGCCCAGTAGGCAGAAGAGCCTACGATTGATAGGACCAGATCGTAAGTGGTAACTATAGGTTATGGCCCCTTCAATCTCAGGAGACACTGCAAGGTGCCAATGGTTTTAAATACTTGTAACAATTCTCTTTTAACCTCCTTTGCAACGGGACAAACATTATATTTACAACCTAAAACTCTTTTAGTTAATTAATGTGTTTAATTACGCACATAAATTCTACATACAATTTAAAAGAAAAGAAAATTTTGTATAATAAATCAATCCTCTAGAACAATTCAGAATTCAGGACCAATTTAGTGTTTGACAAATTTTATTTTAAATCGCTTTCCTATAAATATTTGAATTTAGATTATTTTAGATATAACTATGTTCTTTGCATAGGTCTAATAGTTCCTGTACAAAAATTATAAGGGCAATAACGACATTCATCACCGTCATCATCATTATCAGCCTATAGACGTCCACTGCTGGACATAGGCTTCCCTCAAACCTCGCCACATCGACTGGTCCTGCACCGTCCGCATCCTGCTAACTCCTGCGATCCTGACCAGGTCGTCGGTCCACCTTGTGGGAGGTCAGCCTACGCTGCGCCTACTAGTTCGTAGTCGCCACTTCAGAACTTTTCGGCCCCATCGGCCATCAGTTCTGCGCACAATAACGACATTATTAATGACATACTATTTCACTCGAAACAAGGAAGTTTTACCAATGTTAATTAAACCTGAGGCTGAAAGTAACATACTAAGGTAAAGTTAATTACACACTGTCGGCAATAGTGGAGCCTTACAGACGTTTCTCGTTGAAACAATTAATATTCGTTCGCTGTACGAAACATCACTTTAAATTAAATAACTTTGGCGTGTCGTTGTTCCGAAATTTTAACCTGATTAAGTTGGAATTTCATTTTCAATAGTGTAAGCTGTGGAGAACTTAGTTTCCCAATAAGTAGATATTTATCGTTCCAGGTATTGTATAGGATGCTGGGTAGGAAGATTAAATGAATACCTTCATTTTATTACTATGCTAGCTGCCCCACGCAACTTCGTCTGCGTCGAAAAAATAAAAAAAAAATTAGGGGTGGACTACCCCTAACATTTAGGGGGATGAAAAATAGATGTTGGCCGATTCTCATAGATACCGGATAAGCACAAAAAATTTCAACAAAATCGGTCAAGCCGTTTCGGAGGAGTTCAAGTTCGAACACCGTGACACGAGAATTTTATATATTAGAAGAGATAATTTACAACAAGAGAAAAGATTTTAAAAAGAAACAACAATTATTAAGTCACTTGAAGGTCAAATAAGTTGTAAGGAAATTGTAATTACTTATCTACGGAAGCCTGAAAATAAAGCTGACATAAAAAAACTAATTTACTCAAATATTAAATAGGTTCTCACCGCAATTGTTATGAGAGTGAACTCGATATAGTATTTTTAGTGAAGTATTAATCATAATAATATTATAAAGGCGAAAGTTTGATGTATAGATGTATGTTTGTTACTCTTTCACGTAAAAACTACTGAATGGATTTGAATGAAACTTTACCACAATAAGCTGTATTGTATACATCAGAATAACACATATGCTACAATTTTTGAACCCCTTTGTAACGCAGACGAAGTTGCGCGGGTCACCTAGTCTTCTTATATGTATATATAAAAATGAATTGCTGTTCGTTAGTCTCGCTAAAACTCGAAAACGACTGAACCGATTTGACTTATTTTAATCTTGAAATATTTGTAGCAGTCCAGGGAAGGTTTAAACGATGAAAAAATTTCCTTATGTGACGCAGACGAAGTTGTGTGGGCCAGCTAGTTATTAATAAAATAGTAATAAACGATATGATTCATGCACAATGGTATACATCGAAATATAATCGAGATCACTCAATTAATTGTAAATCATGGTAAGAACCTGTTAATTATACATAAAAGTGTTCATACAATATTATGAAAATCAACTTTTCATCTAATCTTAATAAAAATGTATGTTCGGTCCACTAACAGTGGGTAGTTCGAAATCGACATTAATCCACTTATTACAATAAAAGGAAGTCAGGAACTTAGTGATACCCTCATAGTCTCAGCCAATACTGGTTGAAAATAGTTATCGTCGCGACCATCTAGATCCAAGCGTGGCCATCTAGATTGTCAAGAAAGATGAAGACGATTTGACATAACCAAAAAAAATACTGACCTTGATTGGACGTTCCGGACCTTAAACTAAATTATTTATTATAATAGTAGATTTGATTGTGCCGTTTTCTTAGATAAGATTGCATATTATGAAGACTGCAATATTAACAAGGTAAGTGGAGTTGTTCTATTACCATTATTGAGAGAGATCAGAATTTATCTTCACATCACATTTCTTTTAAATAATAGATAGATAGATAGAAAAACCTTTATTGTTGTTCACTATTTTATGTTGTTATATAAAATGCTCTTCTTTATCCGTAATTTACGCACAATGTACTGCTTAATTTATTTTTACTGAAATTTTTAACTCGAAAAAATATTTAAGTACATTTTGTATTATCTAACCAAATAGAAAAGCGTATTTCCGTATGTAAATACGTCGACTGTCCTCCCCTTGTTGACGAAGGTTGAGAAAGACCTTAAAATGCTCAGGACGATCTACGCGGCACAGATACATAAAATTTGTATAAAAATTAGGATACAAGTTTTTGGTACCATATTTTGTTCCGTTAGACAATGAATATGGATATCGAAGACGTCATATACTTAAATTTGAACATCTTTGATTTTTATAAGCTTTATAGCTCGCTCAGAAAGCGATGGAGAGGGCTTTGGGTGTTTTTCTACGTAATCAAAGCAGAAATGAGGAGATGAGCAAAAGGTCAAAAGTCACCGATATAGCTCAAACAATCGCGTCTTTGAAATTGTATGATGAAGACGGGACCGAAAAGTCCTGGAGTGATGACCAAGAACCGGTAGGCGCAGCGTAGGCAGACCTTCCACAAGATGAATCGACGACCTGGTCAATATCGCGGGATGTTACTGTTACAGTTAGCGCAAGACCGGTCGCTGTGTCGAGGTTTAGGAGAGGCCTATGTCCAGCAGTGGAGTAGTCTATAGGCTGATGATGAAGGCGATACTCAAAATTCGCATGTCCAAAAGATCTTTTTAAACGGTTTTATTTAAAGTATTATTCTCTACAATTCATTGTACAAACACCGATTGAAATCGCGAGTTAATTCTACGATAAGACAATAACAGGTTTCATGTTATGGCACATAAAGGTGGCTTTTAAAATCGTAACATATGCCTTTTAAAGGTATTGTAGAATGTTACCCGACCTTTATGCCCCATTACGTAGGTACGATAACGCGTAATGTACCTACACGTTAGACATACATCGCTCCGACTGCCGTTTCATATCACCTGACCTTAATAATTCTGAATTTGGAATAGGGATTTTGGGACGAGATTGTTCGATAGTAGTTTTGAACGTTGAATAAGTTCTTAATCTAGTTTCTTTAAATTTAATTATTGTGTAACTGTTAAAGTATTTGTTCATGAATTAAAGTGATCACATTTAAAGAGTAGTAGATAAACCCGACCCACGCAGTTTCGTCTGTATCGCATAGTGAGGTATCGAGTCCGATTTACTATGCACAGAACAATTGATTTACTTACGGCATCAAATCAAAAACCCTAAAATATAATAAAAAATCATATTTTAATGTTTCTTTATTTTACAAAATCAATCCACCATCAGTCTACTAACCTCAAAGTTTTCATATTGGCAGTCAGTGGGAAACTACATTGTTTTATACTATGTATTGAAAAAACAAGCTCTTTTAATTGCGTGTTTTTTTGAAAATCAATCTGTATACTGCCCATAAAAAAAACTGATGTACCTATAAATACTTTAAACTTAGTGATTTTAGTTAAAATTTACTGTCAATTTATCTTCACATCAAATTTAATTCGTCAATTTTAAGAAACAACACAAGATAATCTTTTGAATTAATAATAAGACTTCACACCTCGTAAGCCCTTAAAACAGCTGAAACAGAATACTTAACGATTTAAAAACATCCCTTCATCTCCAGCGAAGCATTTAGGCCAAAAGGGTTGTTAAGGAACCTCTTCTAGGTTAATAATGTAGATCATTTTCATTAGGTGCTCGCATATTTTATTTGCAGCAGCCGAAGCTCGCACCTCCAGCCCCGTTTGTCTTACACGAGATTATTTAAAGGGGCATAATTTCGCAAGACAGACTAATTAAACCCGAATTCATTAACAAGGAAAACATAAACAAGAGTCAAATAGTTGAGTCACGTGCGTAACTGTTTGTAAATTTAACAAAATGAAACCAGGATTAACTTTAAACCTCGGGGAACTAGTCTAGAGCACTTTGAATCTCCAACCGGAGTTATGTGACAGACTTAAACTGGATATTTACTTGCGTCGTATTACGTCTGAGCTGAGTAAACGTTGGAAATAATGGAACAGACGTAAAGCAAACGTTTTGCGTAACGTAAACAAACCTTTGGGAATCTTGCTTAGAACTTCAATTAATTTATCGTTCATCATTTTACTTTTTGCATTAATAAATTATTTGTTAAAAATACATTGTAGGATCAGGGCTAATCGTCGCCTCAGTGCTTGTTTGGCCAATCTGCACTAGAGCAAATTTTACAGGAGACAGCAAACAAGCCCGGTTTTTTCGTTAAGTGCCGTGTTGAGAAAAAAATTGAAATTAGATTTTTATTGTTTTAGAATTGAATATTTAAAAAATATATTTTACCTTATAATACTATAATAATATATTCCAATTTTAGCATCTTATTTGAAACTCTGAATTGGACTTTGAAAGTGCTTGCAAGCTACTAACACTAATTTCATCTCTTTACCAAAACAAAGACATTCAGGGTGACTCTTCAATGTCACTCAGATCTAAAGCAATCTAATTCCCGACCAAAGAGGAGGAAATAACATCGGAAAAGTATCCCACAGATTAATGGGACACCATCACTTATTCCCACAAAGACGAGGAAACGACAAAAGTCGTAGGAAGAATGTTGAATCATCTCTTAAACGAACCTAACTTTTGATAAGTGAAATAAATCGCGTCTTTTGTTTTATGCGTTTTGTTAATTCTTCAGATGAAGCATATTATTAATCGTGTAATTAATCAGTTGAGGATCAACGAGGTTTTTTATTGTTTGAATAATTGTACAATAGTTGTGTAGGGAAATTCCAATTATTTTGAACAGATAATTTCGTGGGAACAATGGCTGGCTAGATTTTAAATCTAAGCTTCCTTCTTGTTGGATTAAATCCTTTTGTTTATTGGAACGATGTTCCTTATCGCGCGTTATCGAAAGGGGGCTAGACGGAAATTCTTACGAAAAAGTTGTCACGACACTTTTTTTTGTTTTAGATGATTATCGCTAGATGGTGCTGTGATTAAAATATTTTAAAACAATTCCTTATTTTGTTTTATATGACTAATGCTAGATGGCGCTGTGATCAAAATATTTTAAAACGTGCAGAGGGACAGACGTTTTAAACTAACTAATTATTATAACTCAAAAAATAAAAAAATATTACAATTCCATCACTAATTAATCGAAAGGAACTACGTTCCATCCGGGTGTCCCTTGACACCTATCAAGTTTTTTTTTTGTTTTTATAGGGTTCCAAATTTCGAATTAAATTTAAATTGGTTTCAGCTTTTATTTCTTTTAAATAATTTATATTTGATTGATGATGATGATGATCATATTTTTTTTTTTTTAGTAGTTTAATATAAATGGAATATTCTCTTTGAGTGCATTTTATACAGTGAAATGAATTGTATTTTTCTACGCAAAAACTTCAAAATATTTTCACTTCGGGTCCATTTAATTTCACGTCTAGACTGCTAATGAACTCTCAGTGCAAACGATACGACAAACATAACTCATCATTTCGAGAAGCGAGAACGTAATTAAAATGTAAAACAGTTTCGCAGATTATTTTTAAATATTTTAACTTGATAAACGGAACAGAAAAGCGCTTAATAGCTAAGTGCTCTAAGCTCGACTCATAAATAATTCCTTTGTAGCTTCGTTAAATACGGAAACCTACGGAAATAGAAAACAAAGAAAATGTTTCCTTTGTTGGCGATGTTTAAGGAGCAAGATTTGCAAATTTATATTGGTCTTGATTATCATATTACGTCATTATCGTTCCATCATTGTTTTAGTACTTAGGAGAAGATTTTGACGTTAGTAAGTATTTAATCCTATTGAATATACTGTTTCGACAGCATATAAGCAGTTAGCTGAACAAACTGGGTTCAAAACCAAAGAGTTGAAAATTTTATGATATTATACACATAAATATCTACGTGAGAAGTATCACCCTTCAAAGAAAGAAAAAAACGTTACACCCAGAATACAACGATATATTACGTTTTAGTAAACAAATCGAGATATGGTTAATTTCAAACACCTCCTTTACTTAGCCAGTCAAAAGACAGCCGTCAAAAATCAAGACATTAGATTGAGAAGTTCCCTCATTTTTATTACATCGAAAGTCATCAGCCTTAATAATCTCGGAACGTTTCGTGATTCGTAATTTGTTTGCGCATCACGTCACGCCGGCCCTCGCTACTTTTTCGTTATGCCAACTGAAATTAATTCATGCAAATGAGAAGCCGTAGTCTAAAATGGGTTTAATCTTATCGTCTGTATAATTGCACGGCCCAACGCAAACACAGACCTAATTTTTTTATCATTCTCTCATTTGGCGGGACTTTCGTTGTGAACGTGGTATAAATGGCTAGACGAGGGTTTTATCAAATTGAGTTGACTACATTGCTTGTTGATATTCCAAGTGTTTAATTACTTTATTTCTTCACTTGGGTATCTTCGTTTCTTAATTCGGGTATTGTTTTCTTCTTGGCATCGCCATTCATTCATTTTTAAACGCTTTTATTCAACTTTTACTGTAACTGAGTTTGCAACCTATCCACGAACCTCGAATTGAATTCTGCCTGTTAAATATCACCAACTTTCGGTTTTAGATTGAGCTGACATTTTGCACGTATAATCGTGACAATGTAATATATATTTGCAAATTAAAGTAATATGCTACCATGGAGCTGATATGATGATGGAGACAGGAGGTAGTCATAAGAACTCCTGTACCTATTAAAATAGACCTATCAACTTTTAAATATTATCCATCAAAATAAATTCGTAGACTTTATGAATTCAAATAGTTTAGATCATTATAGAATTCAAACGAGATGCATCACTAATAATTAAAAAAATAATCTTTCGAATCGGTTCTCTCAGGTAAAATGTTTTGCTTCACTTACAAGAAACACAATTGAATTGAAGACCACTCTATGGAATTTTGGATGTCGGTAAAAAAAAACAATTTGTCGGCAAAAATATCATCTGTAGGATCACTTATTAAAATATTAAATGATTAGGGTACAAAAAAACCTATTTTTTAATATAGTAAGACTTTATTTTTATGAAACATAAATATTCAAACAATAACATGGAAAGCATTAACAAAATTTAAAACAATATTATTTTGCATTCAAAAAATAAACTTTAGGAAGAAATCCTTTTGAATTTGAAAGACGTTCTAATGACCCTCATCAATGGTCATTGTGTAATTGTCAGGAACGTAGCTCATGTTAAGTGAATTTGTTCTTACGATTTCCTTGAAGACGAATGCAGATTTTCTTGCAGTGCGAGTGCGATTATCGTCGTCGTAGTCAACTTCGTATAATCCAAATCTTTGCCTAGAAATGAAAATAATTTATTATAAAAATACAAGCAAACTTTAAATACAAGCTTTTAAGATCCTGGACATCATCCAGTAGCAGTAGAGTGCTAGCTAATACAAATAAAACGAGCCCAAACACGATATCTTGTTTAGCACAAGAGTTCCTATGACCACTTTCCATATCTATCATCAGACCATTTTGTCGTATTATTGCATTGTCACACGATATACATCTGCGTGCAAAATATCAACTCAATCCTCATACCAGATGAGAAGAATAAAAAACCGGGAAGTTTGTCAAATTTAGCCTGCCAAATTCCGCCCGAACTTACATAGTTACATCCAGTGCAAGTTATTATAAAGCTTGCAAAAAATACTCAATTTTGTACTTACGAATAACCTTGCATCCATTCGAAGTTATCCATAATACTCCAGGGGGTGTAGGCTACGACAGCAGCACCGTCTCTGATAGCTTGCCACAAACCACACAAGTATTTGGTCATGTGCGTGACTCTGTTATCATCCACCAAACCGGTAGGAGACGCATAACCGTTCTCAGTGATGAAGATGTCCGCACCGTATTTTTCGTAAAGATAGATAAGTAATTTGTAGAAGTATTGTGGAGTGGTCTGTTAACGGAATAATACATGTTATTTTTAAAATGGCATATTAATTTTATGTAGTTTTATCAATTTTTTTTAGCACTTTTTCAATTTTAATCATTAAAATTTGATTATATTTTTATAGGGGGGGGCGTTAATTGTTGTTTTTTAATTGTAATAGATGGCGTTGAGCATTTTTTTCTTAGATATTGTATCGGTAATTCGTTTCAGAGATCAGCAAGACAAATAAATGTATTTATACGAGTTTGAAAATTCTTCCGCCCCGGACACCGAATCAGCAGCCGGCGATACAGCCACCGGCTCTCTCGGTTTGCTCTGCCGCAAGGTGCGTACTGAGAGAGGCACGACACCTTCTTGGGCCCCCTCTAAAACACCCGAAACTCTTCAGTGGGACAAGTTCCGGCCGAACTTTTTTGTCTCCGGCGTCCTGATCGACGGCCGTGGGTTTCTGTGAGGAGGGAAGCTCTCTCTCTCTCTCTCTCACACCGCCCGCCGCGATATGGTGGACTCGTAGAAGTCGAGGTACATAAGCTGCACCCCGAATGCCTCCAACCATAATGTGGGCATCGACCGGTGACAACGCCCCAGACCAGTAACCATAAGGCTTGGGATTTATTTAGCCCCAAATCGAAGCTCAACTTCCTAATTATACCGACGACGAGGACCACACCTGCTGTGGCAGGACGGGCAAACTCTCTGTAGTCATCCCCCGTGAATTTTTGCTTGGCAATGACCATCGATTAGTCGCAGGACCTGACTCTTTTTAAATTTAGGTAGCGGAGAGTCAAATCAGTAATGTTGTTTATCGATAAGTCTTATCAGTATGTTCTTTTACCCTATTCTGTATTCCTTCATTTCATTTCATTTCATTTCATTTCTTATTCAGATTTTTCTACATCTGCTTCTATCACAACTTATTTATTCAAAACATACTGAAAATTAGTACTTTCTGTAGATATTAAACGTAAAGAAATGAGTATATGAATGTTATTCTAAAAGGTATAATCGTTGGTATAAGTATAGCGTTCACGCAGACGCACCTGTAATAAAATAAATCGCAAAATGTGTTGGTAGGCGCATAACTCAACACCGCCTGGACCAATTTGGCAAATTTTTTTAAATGTTCTTTGAAGTATAGCAAGAGAATGTAATAATTGACAATTAATTAAAAGTGACGCAAACGAAGTTGCGCGGGTCATTGTAATAACTTTTCTCACCTTGATCCTTGGCATAGTTGGATCCAGGGCCCATTCGGCTGGTTGATAATATATTCCGTTAATGTCATCAAAGTACGAAGGCGATGGATAATGTCCGTCAAGAGATGCATTTCTGTACGTCAAATACGCTACATAATGATTTAGACCGTAGTAGTCGGATGTTCCGCGTATGTATTCGACCTCTTCATCTGAGAACGCAGGTAGACGCGATCTTGGGAATCCTTGCTCTGCACTCCTGTTTGCAATACGTTCCTTCATTTTCGTTGGGTAGTCTCCAATGAAGATGGGATGAGCGTATTGACCAAACTGTGAAAAAGTTATATCACCGATAATAACTATTAATTAAGCGGCATCAAAATAAGAAACCAAGAATATCTACTTATATATCATCTCTGCAACGTCCCTTAACATTGTAGGAATCTATGTACGACGATAATCACTTGTATAACATAAGTGGTATGGTCATCTATCAGAATTGTAATAAATATTTGTCGTCAACATAATATTATATAACGATAAGAAATCTATCTATAATTTTAGTCCACTAGTATTTGTCTCCATCTTTTTAAACATTTCACTCTTACTGGACAAGTTATTATTTTGAGTTGATTTAATGGTAAGTGATTTTGTTCAGCCACTTGTTTACCCGTCCAGTTAAAACTAGTAAAATATACTTACATCCCAAGTCATCATGTCTTCAGCTGCTTCGATATCGTCTGTGCTAGTGCTGTTGTTAGGTTCATACCATTGACAACTAAGAGTAATGAAGATGCTTCCGTTTTGTGTTGGTCTGTAGTTATCGTTGTACAGGTGGTAGACTTTGGCGTGAGATAGAAGCAAGTTTCTGCTGCACTCGTATTCGGCCCAACCAGTTAAAGTGTAACCTGGAGCAAGTGTTCCGGCTCCGTAGCCTTGGTAGCAAATTTCTTTTGGTTCGTTGAATGTAATCCAGTGTTTGACTCTGTCTCCGAAAAGGTCAAACAGAACCTTGGCGAAGTCTGCATACCATGTCACAATGTTCGGGTTTGTCCAACCACCCACAAGTTGCAATTTCTGAGGTAAATCCCAATGGTAAATTGTTACTATAGGTTGGATGTTGTACTCGAGTAATTCATTGATCAAGTTGTTGTAGTATTCAACTCCAAGTGGATTTATATAGTCAGCAAAACTCGAGTTCAGAATACGAGGCCAAGAGATTGAAAATCTATAGAAATCCAAACCAAGCTCTCTACACATTTCAACATCTCTTTTGTACAGTCTGTGGGAATCATTGGCAATATCTCCAGTCGAGTTGTCGGCTATACGGCTAGGTGTAATATGGCTCATACGATCCCAGATACTTTCGGATTTGCCTAAAATGAAAATTAATTGTCAATATCAATTTCTTCTTAAAATTATTATTATAATTATCAGCTACTCTTAATAATTTAATTTGTGTGGATGGAGAAATAAATATTAGATTTAACAATTAGGGTGCCGATTATAACGAGTTTATTTATTTATTTAATAATAGGAAGAATAATAGGAGTTCTTACAAAAATATTACTGTCCGTGCCTCGCAGAATTAATACAGATAATGACAATTTCAAATTGGTAGCCAATAACAACACCTCAATGCTTTGGTATTGTAGAAGATCATGTGTGATATTAGCCACTAAACAATGTGAGCCGTAGGTTCGTATGTACAGTGTTTATTTGCTACTATTTTAACACTCTAATCGTATATTTAGTATATTCGATGCAAGAATGCAATAATGAGATTATTATTTTTTTACCATATTCATTCCAAGCCCCTTCGACTTGGTAAGCAGCGGTGGCTGCTGCATAACTAAAACCCGAGGGGAACTGCATAATTTCGCTGCAACTACTATCATATTCGGCCAGGACATTTAAAATGCCCATGAGCAGCAATATAAATCTGTGAAAAGTGTTTTGTTAGTTCATTGAATTTCAATAAAGTCATCACAAAATTATATAACAGGATTAAAAACTAATTGAAGACAAAGACATAGACATTCTTTATTTGTGATTAAAAGAAACATCAACATGGATTAAAAATAAAAAATTAAAAACAATTACGATTAATTTCCTTTTCACCACAAACCAGCAGTGACTCAGCATAATGCTGAACACTGACACGTACCAACGGGATAAATGCCAATATCCATCGCTGGTTTTCAGTCCCAGCCGGCAGTGACGTTACAAAAAAAAGTTAACAAATAGTAATAGGTACATTTAAAAAAAATACCTACACCTCACATTTTTCATCATCATTTGTAGTTCTCCATAACATAACATAAAATAAGAACTAAAACTAACTGTCGACTAAGACATTCTGAAAAAATATTGCTGGTTGTTTGCAGCAATCGATCTATCACTATCTCTCTAAGAAACATGGAATGAAAACAACGGAATTAAAATTTTAAACTTTAAATTTCAACAAACAAGTAATAATTAACAATTCTTTAATTGATCAAAAAATTTCTTTAAAATAATATAATTTTAAAGAATTTTTTTAATACAAGCGGTCAAAAATCACGAGATAAGTGTTACGTAATTACGTAAAAAAAGGTTCTGGATATTAGGCACATGACAAAACTTGAAGAAGAACTAATAAAAACCAAAGCATTCAAATGGCATTGGGCTGGTCACATTATGAGAGATATAAAGGAGAAATGGACAAAAACTGTAACGGAATGGCAGCCACGCGACTCAAAACGAAAGAGAGGAAGGCGGTAAAAGATGGAACGATGACATAACCAAGGTCGGTGGAGCAATCTGGGCAAGAATATCACGCAATCGAAAACACTGGAAAGAATTGGGAGAGACCTACCTGTCACGAGACACGCTACTAACATAATAGAAATATGCTCTCGCGACTTTTATTCACAATAAAATCTAAAAACATCATTTTGTTCAGTTGATAATAGTTTTTGCAGCATTTTATACCTTGGGTTACAAAATCGATAATTTCTTACAGATGCCTATTCTTTTGAAAATAAATTATCATGATATAGGCTATAACCGTCGGCAATTAATGGACTTTCCAAAACCGAAAGAATTTTGAAATCGGACAAGTAGTTCCTGAGATTAGCGAATGCAAACAGACAACAAATTCTGCAGTTTATAAAGCTGCACAGTTGAATAAGATAATTGGATAATAATTAATAATATATAAAATATATTATAAGCTGCAGAGTTTGTTTATATAGATAACAAAATATGATTTGAAAAAGGTATATTTTGCAATATTTCATTTAACATATTCGTTTATATTTGCTACTAAAGCCATTGGACTAAAAAAATGTGGTGGCGCCCTCTGGTGGAATCGTCTTCCGTACTATAACCTATTAAGCGCTGTCAAGTTTGTATGAGCTGCAGCCGTGATAGTTTACTATTGCTTTTTAGCAAATTCTAAAATATAAAATTTGGTGTGACCGAGATGGACCGAGTTAAAGACTACGGTCCACGTGTTGTTTGAACCACCTAGTTTGGATACGATCTAGTCACCTGGTGAATCATGCTTTAGCTCGTGGATTTAAGAGAATTCACGAACAAAAAGCTTCGTTTGTCGCTTTTTTCATATTTTTGGTACAAAAAAGCGGTTTTTTTAATAACAGCAGATAGATTAAAGTTCAGATTAGTATGACAAATTTATTAAAATAGTTGTTTACTCACCTAATGAAAAACATCTTGAAGGAGTGCCGGTTGTAACAACAACCTTTCTTCTCTTGCTGAGTTATAAGTGTAGTTTGTAACTCACGAAGAAATATTGTGTTGTCATATACCCACGAGAAAGACATTATATACTTTTTTGATTCATGACGAATGTATAAATCAATAATGTAAAATTTAAAATTTAAATCAAAAAAACAAAAGAAGCAGGAACTATCTTCTTAAACAATAAAAGAACAGATCAAAGTCAAACTTTCCATTGATGTCAGTTTTATTTACTTTTTATACAATAAAGAAGTTTTATTATTCAGGAATAATTTAAGAATGCAAATTAAGATGTAACAAATAACGCATAATGAAACAAATATTAAATTGACACGTATACTGCGAGTCTATTTTGAACAGTCACATATACAGGGTTTTTTTTTGTTTTTGTTGGAGGAAATCGCCGGATCCTCACCCGCCCCGCGGGTGGGGTATGTGGGAGTTGAACCTCACTTAAACCTCCAACCGCTCACACTCAGCGTCCGAACCCCGGCTGAGGCCAGAACCCAGCACGAGGTTATGCGGGGTGGCACGACGCGTTACGCACTGCGGCACACTTTCCCGTAGCGACACCCTCGGACGCCGAACCGGTAGCCGCCGGCGAATACGGCCACCGGTTCTCTCGGTCGGCGGGCTTTCTGAAGCCCGCCAAGATGGGACCGCGTGCCACCCTACCACGGGATATCCCGCTGGGTCAGAACCAGCGTGGGTCGGAACATATACAGGGTAAAATTTTTCAATGCGGTGGCATTATATCAGGAAAAGTACTCCGTCAATAACCAAGATAACCTCATCGTGTTTAGGGTCTAATGAAGCGTCCAGATAAGTACTTATAGAAAATTCCCGGGAACAATTTCTATGTGACGCAGACGAAGTTGCGCGGGTCAGCTGGTATAAAATATAATTAGAAAGATTAATTTCAATCACTCGACATTTTTGTTTTTTGTTTTTGTTTTATTTGTAGAAAGTCGCGGGGCGGGTGGGGTATGTGGGAGTTGAACCTCACTAAAACCTCCTCTGCTGGGCCAGAACCAGCGTGGGTCGAGGAGCGCAGTCTACCATCCGGTCGCTCTGGCTTAAGGCGCGTGCTGAGCGAGACACGACGCCTTCTTGGGTCCCCGCTCGCACTCAAATGCGTTGGGGACCCGAAACTCTTAGGGGGCCAGATTCCGGGCGAGATTCCGGTTTCGGCCCCCTGCTCGACGGCGGCGGGTTGTTGCTGGACGGAGAGAAGCGTACAATCGCTCCCTCGCACCCCCGCCACTCTCTTCTGCGAGATAGTGGACTCGCATTGTCCTTTTTTAGACGCTGCTCTTAATTTTGTAATTTTATAGCTTTTAGTTTGTCTTAACGTTCCTTTGCATGTATTTTTACTAACATATTGACGTTTGGCGTGCCTTAGGTTAGGCTCAATAAGAAATATCTTGGTATAGGAATATTATTTGCCCACTATGAGTAGTCAAAGTTTTGATGAAAACGAAATTGTATTAAACTTGAAATTAAAATTCCTAACCATTACTGCAAAGTAAAACTTCTGTGTGGCATTGAATCAAGCAAGCAGATTAAAGTATATTGTCCTTTTTGACCGATTTATAAAGGAAGGAGGAGTTTGTAAGATAATTGTATTTTTGACCGACTTCCAAAACAGAGGAGGTAATTTATTCATTTGTATGTTTTCTTCTGTTTCTTTTTTATGTTTTTTTCTTCATAATTTTAGTAGATCGATTTTAATGATTCTGTTGTCAGATGGAAGGTGATGTTTTTCATGGTGTCAACTGGGAACAAATTTCACGATTTGATGTATCCGATTTTGATGAATACTCTTCTTTGTTAGGAAACAGTCACTTTGAACATTATCTCATATACACTAAAATAAAGATCTGACTGTAATGTTTTTGTGTAATGCTTGAGAAGTGGAAGTCGGCCGTTTTCATTTTTGTAATAAAAATATTATTTTCTATACTATAATGCTGCATCTATGTTATCTGGATTCCTTTTGGTTCAATGAAAATTGTATCAAGATCTGCCATTGTTTACCCAAAGCGAGTTTTGATAATTATTTACATTTTGTAGACGTGTGATGATTGGTCCCATTTCAATTTTATTTTTACAAGATTTTTCTTGTCAGGTATTTTTTGACCCATGTTTCTGTTTACATTTCTTTGCATCAAATTTAGGCTTTCTTGTTGTGTATAATCGTGTTATTTTTCTGAGATAACTTTCGAGATTTTTTGTGATGATATCCTGTATACCTATATAAGTTTTTATATTCCTCTAAAATCAGAAAAATGGAAGTCAGACGCTTTCATCTTCTTATATATAAAAATGAATTGCTGTTCGTTAGTCTCGCTAAAACTCGAGAACGACTGAACCGATTTGGCTTATTTTAATCTTGAAATATTCGTAGAAGTCCAGGGAAGGTTTAAACGGTGACAAAATTCCCTTATGTGTCGCAGACGAAGTTCCGCGGGCCAGCTAGTTTTTAAATAAAACAATAGGTACTTGTTTGTAAAATATTGTTTATTCAAAATTTAACATCCATCATCATCATCATCATCAGCCTATAGACGTCCACTGCTGGACATAGGCCTCCCCAAAACTTTGCCACATCGACCGGTCCTGCGCCATCTGCATCCAGTGACCTCCCGCATTCTTGACCAGATCGTCGGTCCATCTTGTGGGGGGTCTACCAACATTGCGCCTACCGGTTCGTGGCCGCCATTCCAGAACTTTTCGGCCCCACCGGCCATCCGTTCTTCGCACAATGTGTCCTGCCCATTGCCACTTCAAAGATGCAATTCTTCGGGCTATGTCGGTTACTTTAGTCCTTCTGCGGATCTCCTCATTTCTGATTTGATCACGCAGAGAAACACCCAGCATAGCCCTTTCCATTGCTCTTTGAGTGACTCTGAGTCGTCTAATAAGACCCATCGTGAGCGGCCAAGTCTCTGATCCATAGGTCATCACTGGCAACACACACTGGTCGAAGACTTTTGTCTTGAGACACTGCGGTATTGTGGACGAGAAAACTTTCCGTAGCTTCCCGAACGCTGCCCAGCCGAGTTGGATTCGTCGCTTGATCTCTGCATCGAAGTTGGACTTACCTAATCGGACAGGACAAATTTTAACATGAATCAGAAATAGAGCAGAGAACCAAAGATACTAAGTAAATCATTGGAAAAAAAATTCTCTTGCGTAATATATCACAATAAAAAACTAGTGTGTACTGGCTATACGAAGAATATTTTTTTAATTTATTACTTAACGCCTATTACAGCAAATTTGATGGAACGACACAAGGCGGAAGTTTTGTTCGCAACTGTACAAAGAAAATTGCATTAACAATACAATAACACGCTGATGAGACATGCTTCATAACATATTCATATGTCATGCATCTTATATAATACCAGCTGACCCGCGGAACTTCGTCTGCGTCAAAAGGGTATCAATATAGCCTATAGCCTTTCTCGATAAATGATCTGTCCAAACTGAAAGAATTTTTGAAATCGGATCAGTAGTTTCGGAGCATTATCAAGACAAATAAACAATCAAACCTTTCCTCTTTATAAAATTAGTATAGACGAATATATAATTTATACTAATACTAGCTGGCCCACACAACTTCGTCTGCGTCACATAAGGAAATTTTATAACCTTTTAAACCTTCCCTGGACTTCTACGAATATTTCAAGATTAAAATAAGCCAAATCGGTTCAGTCGTTCTCGAGGTTTAGCGAGACTAACGAACAGCAATTCATTTTTATATATAAGAAGAAGATAGAGGTAAGTCTAATATAGAGGTACTAAGAGGTAGTGTCGTGGAGGCGGCGGGCAAGAGTGCCGAGAGTGTAACGCGTCGCGCCGTCCCTCATAACCCCGTGGTAGGTTCTGGTCTCAGCCGGGGTTCGGACGCTGAGTGTGAGCGGTTGGAGGTTTTAGTGCGGTTCAACTCCCATATATAGGGATCTGGTGATTTCCTGCAACTGAAAAAAAAAGGTAATGTCTAAATTTAGGGTTCTAAAATTAGGTAATAACTAGTAATAATTGTGGCGCAAGAAAAGTTGTGCGGTTCAACCAAAACTATCTGTTTAGTACATTTTTGTAATAAAAACATTATTTTTATATTAATTGTTTCTTTTCTACCACAAGTAAAGTATGTCAATGTCTGCATGGTTATACGCTTTACTGTTTTTCTCAAACTGTTTCGCCACTTCAAACTATGTGGTAGTGGCGAAATGTCAATTTCTTAGCGAAGGAAGCCGATACAAATTTTTTTATAATGCTTGTAGATTGGTATTTCATAAGTATTTTAAGGAGATATTTATTAGTAATCGATCAATGCTATCCTCAGAATAATAGTATCACAAGTTTTAGTTAGACAAACACAGTAAATGGTGGAAAATAAGGTACTTAAAATCTTGAGTCACGATTATCACCTTGTTCCTTTTGTTTAAGACACTATGTTTGTTTGCAAAATATATTCGTAATTAATTGTTCTTTCGATTGGCATTATAAAAATACAGGGTGTTGATTTTTGCCGATTTTGTT
Organism: Trilocha varians; assembly: GCA_030269945.2. Taxonomy (NCBI): domain Eukaryota; kingdom Metazoa; phylum Arthropoda; class Insecta; order Lepidoptera; family Bombycidae; genus Trilocha; species Trilocha varians. Next base: position 4,350,589 of record AP028264.1, on the reverse strand, counting down.
AGCTTGATTTTCAGACAAATCCGTTGATGCATTATTATTAAACATCAAAAATAAAATGATGTTTCCTTTCAGCAAAACCTCCTATCTCTAATATTTAAGGTACTTCCCGATCATGTCGCATAGTTTGGGGACACCCTGTATAGTCTTCGCCACAGCTATATGGACTCTCTAATATCCATAAATAAATTATGAAACAAGCAGCAGAATTAACGTAACAAAGAACTGAAAGGCTATACGAGAGGTTCAGACTGCAGTAGATTGCTTCCTTCCTGCGCTGAGTTCAAACGTGACTTCCTATAGATCTTCTCATCTTTACAATGTTCAACGTTGAATTGTACTGAACATTTTTCTTGGGTTTCTTTTATTATAATATAGAGGGTGACTAGTAAAGTATAATTTACATTTCACCGTGCTATAAACGATTCGAAGAAGGACCACTAATGCGAAAAATTATTCATGTTGTATACAGCAGATTAAAGAAAAGATATAGTATCATATTATAAGTAATAAAGTGTGTGAAGTTGAAAAATACCTATGGTGAGTGTTTTAGTAGTAAAAAAAGCATTTGTGAGTAGTATAAGTAATCCTAAGATAGCCGTGAAAATGTTGAAGATGATGAGCGTCACACGTACTAGCACATCAACAACAGGTTTGAAAGTGTAGAAAAAGTGAAGCTAATAGTTTTTAACATAGAATTATTACCTCAGGAACGTACATGGGGAACAAGGATGGTGAAGTTTAGCCAAGGCCTACCAGTCGTGTACATACACATCCATGTCTACCAATGACATTATCATTTATTTGACAGTATTAACAAAACACTTTTGTAGAAACCATACATTAAAACAAACTAAATGTCACGGAATCACTTTCCACAGGTAAGTGTTCGGTTCAATTTTTCATTTTATAAAGTTAGTAAAACAATTCTTTGTTTTAAAATTTCAAAATGTAACATATTAAACAAATTTTAACTGACGTTTGACATTTAGTAACTTTGACGTTTCGTAACTTTGACGTAATTAAAATTTCAAAGGGTAACCAACCAAAATTTTGAAATCTCCCATTTTTACTACTATTTTAATAATTATATTTGGTTTTCTTGTAAATTCTTTTTTATTAAATATAATGTAAAAAACAAGATATAAATGTAGACATAACATAATTATTAATATATTTTTTTTATTACATTCACGTGACATTGAAACTAAACTTAAATGGATAGTGGCTATAAAATACTTTTTATTCCAATGGGACATTTCGTTGAGAAACTATAAAACACAATGAATACGCACGTCGCTGTCCGCATAAAAGTGTTTATTATTAGTGAAATAATTAAGAATGTGTCGAATCAAAAAGCCTATCACGAAAAAAATCTGTATTCTCCGATTTACACTGGAAATCACCACAAAAAAATCCCGATTTTTGGGGAGATTTAAAAACATGACATCTCCCAGTTTTCAACACATAGACATTTTTTACACACATACAAAGCTCCGAATACTTCAGTTTGTTGTTCATCATGTTGATTCCAGAGGTAATAATTCCATGGTTTTTAATTAATTCCGAATTGTAATCAGAGAATTCATTGGCGACCTTGACATACTCGTATCGATTAGCTATTTCCATGTCATCTTTACGAATATTTTGGTGATGAATCGTGATTATTTCACCACGTTAATATACAAGCTATAAACTAACACAGCGTTCTACGAACGCGTATTTGAAAAATAAAGTCAACATTATGCATTCCTCCTGCGTCTAATAATTTATTTGAAAGAAAACTTTAAATACAAACTTTTAAGATCCTGAATATCATGTAACAGTAGAGTGCTAGCTAATACAAGTAAAATGAGCCCAAACACGACAGGTATATCTTATTTAGTACAGGAGTTCCTATGACCACTATCCGAACCCATCATGAGATCAGCGCCATTTTGTCATATTATTGCATTGTCACGCGATCTACATCTGCGTGCAAAATGTCAGCTCAATCAGACAACGGGACGTTAACCCTAAAGAAATTTAACTCGCAAGATTCAACCCAAACTTACATAAGTACATATTATTATTTACATAGCTACATCCAGTGCAAGTTAATGAAAAGCTTGTAAAAACGAAGCGATTCCATAAATTTCTTTAAACACTAGCGGTTATCTACATCACTTACATTATTACTAAACGGGTTCTTACCACGATTATTTTTAATTGAGAGGTTCCGATATTTCAGCACTGTTTCAAGTGCCATGATCACGGGAAGACTGAAGAACTGCGGGTGGGTCATTTAAGAGCAGACAAATCTGTCTACCCTCTTTCTCGTTCGTTTGCCGTTCCAATTAAAAATAATCGTGGTAAGAACCCGTTTAGTAATAATGTAAGTGAAGCGATTCCATTCCGCAATCGTGAATAATTCTGATGAATACTTTCGTTTAAAATGCACCTGCCCTACAGAAGACCACTGATTCCTTGTTCAAATCTAAACCGTTTATTGCCGACAATAACAGGCACGTCGTCGTGTGGTTGTGAAATCGTAAAATGCATTTGTGCAGCTGTAGTCCGAACGTGACGTGCATTATTTAGTATTTGGCTTAGAGGCCGCAGAAAAGAAAAGTACAGAAATAAAATATACAAAGCGTTTTGGTATAAGTTATATCATCTTTCATAGATACGAGACAGTTTGAGGACGAGACAATATAAATTAGAGTCAAAGAATTCTGTGCGTTTGGGCATAATATTTTATATAGGTTATTGTGTGAAATAAACGAGATGTTTTTGTGGCCTATGATTGGTGCTTCAGTCGATACTCGCCTCTATTTGTTGTTAACAAAAATCTGAAATTCTCTATATGGTCTAAGATCCGACCCTACATTGACCTTCACCGGGTAAATAATAGAATCAAACTTATATTATCTCAAACTTCGTAAATTAGAGAATATATTCATGATAGGTTGCCTAAAAAATCCTGGACCGAACATAAAAAAAAGTGGATTTTTTATAAGATATTACAACATGATGATAATTTTATATTGAATGTAAAGTATAAAACATATATTATAGAATATGCCTACGAAGGGTTGCCGATCATTTACCTGGACGAACTGTGGGTTGCCAAGTATGAACAGGTATACCAAAACTAGGTATCTTCACTAGTTAGGTATCTGGATTGATAATAGAAAATTGGATAGGTTGTTGTTACAATAACAAATACAATATTCTATTAGAACCAGATAGGTTTCTTAGTGTTTATGTTTGATCTACAAGGAGATTACTACTCATAATAGGCGGTTTGTCAGTGTACAATACTAAAATACATATAAGCTTGACTTCTGTATTACCAAGAGTATGTACTAGTATTCGGCATCAATGCTTAGAGCGCTATGAATTCTGTACGGAACCATTACCATACAAACGGATACAACTTTACTGGTAAATGTTTATCGAATTGGTAATTCTATGTGCCGGTAGATGTTTCTTGAGCTTTTGGGTGTTAGAATTTGTGAAGTGGAGTTTTTTCGAATATTAAACAGCGCCAGGAAGAGATTTGATCTATTACAAATTTTGTCTGTAATAATTTAAAGTAGAAGATATGATAACAAAACATGGCATGATGTTTTGTCTAAATCAGCATTTTTTTTAAGTAGAGAGTGGATTTGAGCAACATTTGTTGGCATGCAATACGATACTTTATAAAAGCCTGCACACAATGGAAAAAAAATTTGGAAAACATGTCAATAGCCTTCTTTGTCTTAACAATGGACTTTATCATTAAATCATAATCCCTTTATCTTCATTAACATTATGCGAGGAACTCAGAAAATGCGATAATAAAAACTTAAACATAAATAAAAAGTCGACCACACCATACACTTTTCTTGAATAATTAATAATGAAGGACGCATTACTTTACACAAAACGTTTTTAATACATTCAAACTTGCAAACAATACAGCTGTTACTAGTCTATTCATATTCTTGCAATTCAGCACTTATATCGTCCACTTAAAGTCGAAAATTGGTGTATTAACACAGAATGAGTGTACCTCACCGTGCCAACCATAAATTCCCGCGTCTCCCTTCAACAAAAAAACTTCCCTATGATTTACAGCACTAATTCCCAGTACGATTATGAGCCTGCAAACTGCCTTTTCGAACCCTCTTGTCCAAACTTGGCTATATAAATATCGGTAACAACATTTCCATCTCGCCTTTAGTATTCCGGGCATGTCATCAACTTGGGCAACATTTTTCCCGGTAAAGCACTTTGCCCGTGACTAAATCAAGCGTGTTAGAACATTTTCTTTCTGACCATAGTCATCCACTCGCGCTTCTGACATGAATAGAGATGGGTGTCGGTGAATTATTCTTTGGATTTCATCTGCAAATTGGTTTGGGTATAGGCAGGTTTAGGTTTACTGTTAGATTATGGCATTAGTTGTTGGAATCTCCAACATAACTTTTTATGATTTAAAAGTTAATGTTTAATTCTATTCTATTTTTAAATTATTTTGTTTTACTGTTGTCTTTATGTTATTGTCATTGCAATAAAAACCTGAAAACGAGAAAGTCTTATTTCACACTGGAAGATCAGACCCTCAGTTCCACCTAATATACAATTACAACCAGCGCCACAGCTCCAAACATGGTCCTCCGATTATTGTGGAAGCAATAGGATGGCGGCGCGCTAAAGGTACACTTTTACCCTGTAACCTCGTGTCAGCGTCCAGCGATAATCTTCCGACAAACAGTAGTGTTTTTTTAGAAAATATATAAAGTTAAATTTAAGAAAGTACTCTTTTTAGGACGTAATTTTAAAACTTTTGTTTTATCTTGTCCCATTTAAATTAGGTCAGCCTTTACGTTTTCTCCCTTCATATCTTTCTGTCCTAACACACATCATCTGTCACACCACAAACCGTCATATTATAGTCATCCTTCACACAAACACACCATGATTGTGATTAACTTAATTTTTAGTTAATTAGATTCATTGAATTTAATTGTGACCTTTAACAAGTTTTAGTTGCAAAATGGGATGTGTCTTTTTCTAATTATTTACTATGATTTTTACTAGAATGTAAAATGGGTTGCGAATAAAAATATGGCTATCAAACAAGGTAAAATTATTTCGGGTTTGCTTAAGACCCAGATCCTAAAATAGACTTAGTTTGCAACGATTTGAAAATAGTTGACTATTTTTAGGTATTTTGAAGTAAAATTGAAAATATTTTAATTCGGTTCAATGTTGACTTTCCGTTTTATCTGAAACGGCATATAATATTAATGATTTTCAGAAATATTAATTGTTTTTTTCATAATTTGTATGCTGAGTAATTTACAATGTGTGCTATCTCTGTTTTGGAATGCAAATGTTTATGCAAATAAAATGTTTCTGGCCGAATATAATTGAAAGTAAATTTATTTAATTCCGTTCAATACCGGTTATGTTTTTAAATATTTTTTTCATCACGTACTGTCTGGATGATATCGCAGATTTTTAGCTCGAGAGTTCTTTAGTGCTATATAAGGTATCTTTACGGTACGGTTTGCGTTTTCGGATATTCATTTTTGGATAAATTGATTTCTATAACTATTTTTACTTTGGGCGTTGCCTCACATAGTTTTGGTAAAAATCTCGCTAGTAGTTTTTTTTTTTTTTTTTTTTTTTTTTTTTTTTTTTTTGTGTTGGGGGCCCCCGTTGCTGGCGTCCGTGGGCGTGACCACCTTCACTGAAGGCTAACCCCACACGTGGTCCCCGGGTGGTGCCAAACAGCAACGGGAGAGCGGCCGTGAGGTTGGGTGCCCGGGGGTAATCGCACTAGTGCGATTACTCCCGCCGACTTCTCGGCGAGTGATGGACTTCGAGTCCATCGCTGAAGCCCGCACAGGGGTGGGCGACCAGGCCCCTGTGACGGAGAATGCCACTGGCGTAGAGTCGGGGCGGGCATCGCGCGCGAGTACTGTCGCGAGCGATGCCCGCTCTGTCGAACAAGGTGGGAGAGGCCGGCGCAAGCGGAAGGCCGCGGCGCGCCGAACCTCGCAAAGCAGTGGGCCTTCGTCCGCCTCCTCTGAAGAGGAGACGCCGCGAGGACCCACAAGACGAGCCGCCACCACCACCTCAGAGACAACGAAGGAGCCCCGGACGACCTCCGCCTCACCGGCGCCGTCGATGGAGTCGTTCGCTTCGGCTCAGGCGACTGACGGGGAGCTCTCAGAGAGCCCCGTCGTCGTCCTAGAGTCGATAAAGCGCCGGGCCGCAGCAGCCACGAGTAGGTACGTCAAACTGCGCCCGAGCTACTCGCAGGCGTGGCGGCGGGTGGCCGACGACACCAACAGGATTATGCCTGTCGTCTCGGCGGCCATCAGCCGGGACGCCGCGCTGCGGACCGATTTAGAGAGGGCGACGGCCGAGGTGGCCCTCCTCAGAGGGAAACTGGCGGCCTATGAACAGGCCGAGGCTGAGCGCGGAGCGGCGCGTGGCCCACGAAAGGCGCGGGCTACACCGCCTCTTCTTCCTCCGCCACCGCCGGCAAAGACGCCGACGCGGTCCGGGGAGGCCGATAGTGGGTGCCCGCCGGGGCAAAAAGGGAAGCGGCTCGCGTCGCCGAGAGGCAGGGTGCAGCAGACCGCCGAGTCCCCGGAGGAGGTGGCTGCCCGCGTCAGACGAGAGCTGACGGCGGAGTTCGGCAAACAGATTGCCGAACTCAGGGCCGAACTTGCGGCCCTGCGCGGTGCCACAGCACCTGCGCAGCGTCCCGTCGCTCTCGCCCCGCCGGAGGCGCGCCCTGGTCCGGCACCAACCGGTCCGACCCGGGCCAAAAACCAGAAAAAGAAAGGAGATGGCGGAGCTAAAACCGCCACGCCATCCCCACAGCCCCGTCCACTTCCTCCACCCCCACCGAATATGGATGAGGGCTGGACCGAGGTGGTGAAACGGGGCGCCAAGAGGGCCAGAGTCGTGGCCAACCCGACCCAATCACCACCGATTGAAACGAGGGCAGCGGGCACGAGAGTGCCGGCTGCCCCAAACACGAATGGGACTCCGGCGGCCGTGGCTGCTCCCCAACCGGGTCGAGCACCCGCCGCCGGAAAGAAGAAGGCCAAAAAGGCCAAGAAGAAGCCGCGCGCGCCAAGGCGGGCTGCAGTGGTGGTCACACTGCTGCCGGCCGGCCAGGCGAAGGGGTTAAATTACCCCGACGTCATGGCGAAAGCGCGCGCGGCTATTGACTTGGCAGAGATAGGGGCGGAGGACGGCCTCCGTATCCGGCATACAGCCAACGGGGCCCGATTGCTGGAGTGTCCCGGCGCCGACAGTGGCGACGTCGCGGACCGTCTAGCGTCGGGCCTCCGGGCTGTCTGGCCGGAGGAAGAGGTGAAGGTGCACAGGCCGGTCAAAATGGCCGAATTGCGGGTGACCGGCCTGGACGACTGCACCACCAGGGAGGAGGTGGTGGCGGCCATCGCTGCCCAGGGCAAATGCGCCCCGGAGAACGTAGCCGTAGGCGAGCTTCGCCGAGGCTACACCGGGGCCAGCTCCGTGTGGGTGCGGTGTCCGGTTGAGACCGCCAACTCCCTGGCTACTCCTCCGCCCGGAAGGCCAGCAGGGGATCCCGGCAGGCTACGCGTGGGCTGGGTTGCAGCCCACGTGCGGCTGCTGGAGCCACGCGCCTGGCGATGCCTCAAGTGCTTTGGCACGGGGCACAGTATCGCCAGGTGCACCAGCACTGTCGACCGCAGCGGACTGTGTTTCCGCTGCGGTCAAGCCGGACACAAAGCGGCCGTGTGCTCGGCTGCCCCGCACTGCGCCTTGTGCGCGGCGGCCGGGCGCAGGGCCGATCACCGGGCGGGAGGCAAAGCCTGCTCCCCATCCGGTGCTAACACTGAACGCAACAGGCGCCGCAAGAGCAAGCGGCGCCAACAGAAGAGATCGGCCGGGGGAGTACCGGCCGACGTTTCAGACCCCGCCGTGGCGCCTAGTGCGCCCGAAGGCGGGGGCGATGGAGGAAGGGAGGGAGCGATGGATGTGGTCCAACCGTAATGGACTGCACCCGTCGCTTCCTCCAAGGGAATTTGAACCGCTCCGCCAGGGCTCAGGACATGCTGGTCCAGAGCATGGCGGAGTGGTCAATCGACATAGCGGTGGTCGCGGAGCCGTACTTTGTTCCCCCGGCAGATGACTGCTGGTTCGGGGACGAGTGCGGCTTGGCGGCCATACACATCAAGAGGACCGCGGCGATCCCCCCCCTGGAAATGGTGGCCAGGGGACCCGGGTTCGTCGCGGTGAAGATAGAAGATACCGTCGTGATCGGGGTGTATTTCTCTCCAAATCGGCCTACTCGCGAGTTTGAGCAGTTCCTGGACGGGATCGGAGCGATCACTCAGCGCTCCGCCCCCCGTCCAGTGATACTTGCGGGGGACCTCAACGCGAAATCTGTCGCTTGGGGTTCCCTCCGCTCGAACGCTCGGGGTAGGCTGTTGGAAGAGTGGGCGGTCGCGGCCGGACTCTGTATCATGAACAGAGGGTCGGTCGCGACTTGCGTGCGGTGGCAGGGCGAGTCCATCGTGGACGTGACGTTCGCGAGCTCTGCCATCGCACAACGCATCCGCGGTTGGGAAGTGCTAGTGGAGGCGGAATCCTTGTCGGATCACAGGTACATCCGGTTCGACCTCTCCGCCTCTGCGCCAACCGCGGTCGCCCAGGGGACTGCACCCCGGTCATTCCCCAGGTGGGCATTGAAGCTCCTGGACAAGGAGCGCTTGATGGAAGCTTCCACTGTGGCGGCGTGGACGCCCATGCGTCCACATCCCGTGGATGTGGAGGTCGAGGCGCAGTGGCTCCGGGACGCGATGCACCGCATTAGCGATGCGTCGATGCCTCGGGTCGGCCCTCGGCCTCCGAGTAAGTCGGCGTACTGGTGGTCGCCCGAGATAGCGCAGCTTCGTGCTGTATGCGTCCGGGCGAGGCGCCGGTGCGCCCGGCATCGCCGCCGCATCCTCGCGCGTCGCGACGATCCCGTCGCGTTCGCGGAGGAGGAAGCCCGGCTGTATGGCGAATACGCGGAAGCGAGGAGCGCCGTGCGGCTGGCCATCAAGCAGGCCAAGGAGAGGAACATGGAGGCTCTCTTGGAGACGCTCGACGAGGACCCGTGGGGACGCCCGTACAAAACAGTGCGTGGAAAGTTGCGTCCGTGGGCGCCTCCCCTGACCGAGCGTCTCCCGCCTCAGCAGCTGCGGGACATCGTCTCGGCGCTGTTCCCGCAGGAGCAGGCCGGATTTACTCCGCCTGCTATGGGTGAGACGCCGGATCACACCGGCGGTGAAGCCACTGCTGAGGTGCCTCATATCACGAGAGATGAGCTCCATGTGGCCGTGGTCAAAATGAGCGCGAAAGACACGGCCCCCGGCCCGGACGGCATCCACGGCCGGGTCCTGGCCTTGGCCATCAATGCCCTAGGGGACCGACTCCTCAGGCTGTTCAATTCTTGCCTGGAGTCGGGACGGTTTCCCTCGCTCTGGAGGACGGGCAGACTGGTCCTCCTACGTAAGGAGGGGCGCCCGGCGGAATCAGCCGCCGGTTACCGTCCCATCGTGCTGCTGGACGAGGTGGGCAAATTGCTGGAACGCGTTCTGGCCGCCCGCATCGTTCAGCACCTGGTCGGGGTTGGACCCGATCTGTCGGCGGAGCAGTACGGCTTCCGGGAGGGTCGTTCGACCGTAGACGCAATTCTACGTGTCCGGGCCCTCTCGGAGGAGGCCGTCTCCCAGGGTGGGGTGGCCTTGGCGGTGTCGCTCGACATCGCCAATGCCTTCAACACCCTGCCCTGGTCCGTGATTGGGGGGGCACTGGAGAGGCATGGAGTGCCCCTCTATCTCCGCCGGCTGATCGGCTCCTACCTGGAGGCCAGGTCGGTCATGTGTGCCGGGTACGGTGGGACCTTGCACCGGTTCCAGGTCGTGCGCGGTGTTCCACAGGGGTCCGTTCTTGGACCTCTACTGTGGAATATCGGGTACGACTGGGTGCTGAGGGGCGCCCTCCTCCCGGGCCTTAGCGTTATCTGCTACGCGGACGACACTTTGGTCGTGGCCCGGGGGGATGACTTCCGGGAGTCTGCCCGTCTTGCCACAGCGGGGGTGGCCCTCGTCGTCGGCAAAATAAGGAGGCTGGGCCTCGACGTGGCGCTGCACAAATCCCAGGCCCTGTGGTTCCACGGGGCTAGGGCAGCGCCACCAATCGACGCCCAGATAATGGTTGGAGGCGTCCAGATTGAGGTCGGGGTGCAGCTGAAGTACCTCGGCCTCGTGTTGGATAGCCGTTGGACCTTCCAGGCCCACTTCGCGAACCTGGTCCCCCGACTGATGAGGACGGCCGGCCAACTCGGTCGGTTGCTCCCGAATGTCGGGGGGCCCAGCCACGCTGTGCGCCGCCTCTATGCGGGGGTGGTGCGATCGATGGCCCTATACGGTGCGCCCGTCTGGGCCGACGCACGGGTGCGAAGACATGTCGCCCGATTCCTGCGTCGGCCACAGCGCATCGTAGCTATTAGGGCCATCCGCGGGTACCGCACCGTCGCTTTTGAGGCGGCATGCGTGCTGGCGGGGACGCCGCCTTGGGAGTTGGAGGCGGAGGCGCTCGCTGGCGACTATCGCTGGCGATGTGACCTCCGCGCCCGGGGCGTGGTGCGTCCCCTGCGGGAAGCTGTTCGCGATAGGAAGGTCCAATCTCGGCGGTCCGTGACCGAAGCGTGGAAGCGACGTCTCGCTAACCCCACATGGGGTCTACGGACCGTCGAGGCGATCCGCCCGATCTTAGATGATTGGGTGGGTCGTGGCGAAGGACGCCTCACCTTTTGGATGGTGCAGATGCTGACCGGGCACGGGTGCTTCGGTCGGTATCTGCACCGGATCAAGGCCGAGCCGACGGCGAGGTGCCATCATTGCGTGGGATGTGACCAGGACACACCGGAGCATACGCTCGCGCGCTGCCCCGCATGGGAGAGGCAGCGCTGTGTCCTGGTCCAACAAATAGGTCCAGACTTGTCGCTCCCGGGTGTCGCGGCGTCGATGCTCGAGAGCGACGAGTCTTGGAAGGCGATGCTCGACTTCTGCGAGTCCACCATCTCGCGGAAGCAGGTGGCGGGGGCTGCGAGAGAGAGGCTATACGCCGCTCTCAACTTGCCAACCCGCCGCCGTCGAGCAGGGGGTCGGGACCGGGATCTCGCCCGGATTCTGGCCCCCTAAGAGTTTCGGGTCCCCAACGCATGCGAGTGCGAGCGGGGACCCAAGAAGGTGTCGTGTCTCGCTCAACACGCCCTTGCGTCAGAGCATCCGGGGGATGGCGGACCGCGCTCCCCGACCCACGCTGGTTCTGACCCAGCGGGGTATTCCGTGGGAGGGTGACACGCGGTCCAGCCATCTTGGCGGGCTTCGGATAGCCCGTCGACCGAGAGAGCCGGTGGCCGTATTCGCCGGCGGCTACCGGTTCGGCGTCCGGGGACGGAGCGACGGGAAAGTGTGCCGATGGCGTAACGCGTCGCGCCGTCCCTCCAAACCCCGTGCTGGGTTCTGGCCTCAGCCGGGGTTCGGACGCTGAGTGTGAGCGGTTGGAGGTTTTAGTGCGGTTCAACTCCCACATACCCCGCCCGCGGGGCGGGCGGGGATCCGGTGATTTCCTCCAACTAAAAAAAAAAAAAAAAAAAAAAAAGTAGTTTTTGTGTTATTCTTGAAAAATGAAAGTTTCACTTTGAACTTTCACGCTTTGACAACAAAATACTTTCGTCACAAAAAAAAAATCTATAACTACAAAAAAACTATGTAGTATTTTTTTACTTTTTGAAGTTGTATTAATTTAGCTTCAGAAAACGTAAACAACACCGATCAAGAAACGTAACGTAACACAGCTCAGGTTTATGGTGTCTTGAATATCTCATGCCGGCTGAATACTGAATTCACGTGGATACAACCGTGACTTGGGGATTTGAATTTTTGAATTATATTATCCGTGTCGCCGGTTGTACGGCTTGTTTATAATATACAAGCTGATTTTTGTAACTTTGTTGCCATAAAAAATATTTTTTTACAAAAAAAAACCGACTTAAATTTTTAAGGTTACTCTTATCAAGATAAAAACATTTTTGTCATTTTGAGATGTTGTGGTGACCGAGTGGTTGAACTGTTTGTCTTCCGTTTGTTTGCGGTTTTGAATCAACCGGCTTGTACCTCTAAATCTTAGAGGAACAAATCTAGATCATTCTTTCATTTATAAAAATTAAAAGAATAATCAAGATATTATTAAATAAGGCTTCATTACTGTACTGTAACAATCCATTGCTGCCCATTGATGATCTCAGGTCTCCACAGTAGAGAGATTAGGCATAGCCCACCCATGCTTGCCCAATGTGAATTGGGGTCTTCTTGTTAACTTCAAAGGATATTAATGTCTCTTCCAATATGCCGGTTTCCTCGCGATGTTTTCCTTCACCGTCTAAGAATGGTTCAACGAATCATTCTTTAATTTTCTAATCAATAATATCACTTACTAAAAATAGGACTATCGAACTATAACTAGATAACGTTTTCGCACAGAATATGTGGATATCTTGAACAAAGCAATTTCCCGACAATAGGCCACTTCACCGAAGTTATGTGGTGAGTTAACTGAAGTTACATCAATAAAGCGCACTTCCCAGAACTTTATACGGGTGTCGGTAAAATATTTAGCTCTTCATGAGCTTCAGAGCATTTACTTTTAGCACTTTCCATTACCCATGTTAGGTTTGTGATCATAATATATTTTAGTCCAAAAACTGATTAGAAGTTTAATTGTTTAATGATAGAGGTTCACAAACGGTTCATTAATGGTGGAAAACGTGGTCGATTAAAAATTTAAGCAATGCTTTAATTAAAAATGCTCTCTCTCTGTAATGATCATATAATTATTATATACATCTTACTTACTTTTATTGAATTTTAGTGCTTTTTATTTTGTAATCTGTAATTTAATTAACGTTATTTTATTTTGAATTTTGAAATACGTTATTTTTGCTATTTTGGAGCACATTAATTAATTAATTATATAGAATGCTGTAAACATCTGTAATGGGAATACATATTAGAAATTATTTTGTGATATGTTAAGAATGATATGTCATACTGTTGGTGTTTCTTAAATAAATAAATAAATGAAAATAAAAAATGTTATTGCGTAAAGATTCGTACAATCAAATCTTATTTCTTTTGTTTGACAAGCATTGCTTTACAACTTTATCAGGGATAACAAGAAAATATGATTTAAAAAAAGACGAAATGGTTAAGAGAAAGAGCTTATATTGGAAGTTTAACAAACTTCGCAATTTAGGAAGGCGGCGCAGTTAGTTATAGTATAACAAATTATATTATGAACTAGGGATATAAATACTATTTAGAACAATCTCGAAAGATTTTTGATATATTTCGATGCGAAGACTCTAATTTTGTAACTTAAATTAATCAACAGCTAATGTAGACTATGAACATTCGAAAACCAGGTTTCGAGTTCGCGCTTTGATGCAGAATTTCAAAAGAAACATTCGTTACGAGGGAGCATTGTTTCGGAAGACTTCCCGTACGAATGACTTTTATTTTTCAGTTTTTGAACATCTGTGGAGTAGGACGGATCTCGAATAGCGTTATTTCACTGGTATATTTTCTAATTTTTATGAATATACAAAGCCGAAGAGATATGATCCAAACTCACAATTCCGAGGATTAGTAATCTAATATATATTATAAAGGCGAAAGTTTGTATGTATGGATATATGGATGTATAGATGTATGTATGTATGGATGTATGTTTGTTACTCTTTCACGTAAAAACTACTGAATGGATTCGAATGAAACTTTACCACAATATAGCTTATACATCAGAATAACACATAAGCTACAATTTTTGAACCCCTTTGTAACGCAGACGAAGTTGCGCGGGTCACCTAGTTTAAATATAAAGCCATCATAATGGAGCTCTAAATAATGTACTTTAATTTTAACCAGGTGGAATCTGGTGGTCCATTTGCTCGTCTACGAGGCAGTAGTTCAAACTCACACTTTTATAAACAATAATGTATGTGAATATAATTATCTGTCACTTATAGTTGGGGGCAAGAATAAATGCACTTCGACTTTTAAAAAGAGAAGTTCATAGGTTAGGATTTACCGAGCGCTTTCTCTGTCGCACACATTTTTATGACATGCATTGTCAGTTGTTATTCTAATTCAATTTGACATATAATATAATATAATATAGAGTTGTTAAAACTCTTCAATATATTTGCATAATTTCCTTAAAATTGGTGTGCATTTATTCTTGCCCCCAACTATAGGTAGGTATTTCAAGTACGATGTGTATGAAGATTTACTGGTAGTATAACAATCTGTAACGATCAATGAAAGAGATACATTCATCATAAATTTATATATACATGGAGATATATAGAGATACATTTACGGTAAAAATTGAGAGCATTAAATTATAAAACAGTGCACCTCATTCTACGTTTAGAGTACTATTTCTTACTATACTATAATATACTATTGTACTACGAAGATGTAAAGATAACGTGTATATTGTATTGGTACTCATATTTATATAATCTGAATTTTGGCAAGTTTTATTTTAAATTTTTAAGCTTTAAAGCTCGCATTTTTTTTTTATATTTCCATTAGATTTGTTTTGCCTACTTTCAATCATCTCTCCATGACCTAAAGGTAGACTGGTAGAGAATGCCTATGGCATTAAGTCCGCCTATGTACACTATTTTGTGCATGAAGTTTAAATAAATAAAGATCATAGTATTATTATTTTTTATATACATACGTGAATATAGTATTTCGAATTTGAGAATTCGAGACTGTTATCAAATAATCTCTTAGTTCTAAGACTTCTATTTATTAAGAAATACAAACTCGACGAACGATAAAAACAAATAACGAGAAGTTTTTGGCAGTGAAGTGGAGTTTTTGATAAGGCGATCCCTAGGGCTCGACCCTCGGACCTTTATGATTATGATATACCGATAATTTAGTGTGTTCGCTCTATTTTTTCATTCTTATGTCGTGTTTTCGTCGTGTTTCATGTACCCAATATACTGTATATGAAAGTAAAAGAAATTGATGCGTAAAAGAAAATAATTTATGTTAAAGAAAACTTTAAATACAAGCTTTAAGATTCTGGATATCATGTATCAGTTGAGTGTTAGCCATGACAAGTAAAATGAGCAAACACGACAGGTCTTTGAAAGAATTGCATCTTTTAAGTGGCAATGGGCAGGACACATTGTGCGAAGAACAGATGGCTGATGGGGCCGAAAAGTTCTGGAGTGGCGGCCACGAACCGGTAAGCGCAACGTTGGTAGACCCCCACAAGATGGACCGACGATCTGGTCAAGATCGCGGGAGGTCACTGGATGCGGTCGATGTGGCGAGGTTTGGGGGAGGCCTATGTCCAGCAGTGGACGTCTATAGGCTGATGATGATGATGATGACAGGTCTATCTTACTTAGTACAGGAGTTCCTATAACCATCATCAGATCAGCGCCATTTTATCCTACTATTGCATTGTCACGCGAAATACATCTGCGTGCAAAATCTCAACTCAGTCGGAAACTAGGAAGTTTGTCAAATTTAGCTTGCAAAATTCCTCCCGAACTTACATAGTTACATCCAGTGCAAGTTAATATAAATAAAGCTACAAACTTTCAAATCAAAATCTAATCTCGAAGGTCATTTTGTTAATATGGTCAAAGTGTTATTGGGATTGCTAGGAAAACAATATAGAGGACGAAAACATTTAAGTCCAAAGTTTTCATCAAGTGAGGTTTTTAATAAGGACCATGACATTACAGCTTTTAAAAAAGATTCCTTCTTTGATCAGCTCCTCGCATCAGAATCAGTCGTGGACGTTCACTGCACGCTGGACTATATATAGGCGGCTAGGGTATTGGGGGCCATTACCAATCACTTAAATTTTTCATTACACCAAACTACATTTACATTAATTGGTGTACTCTAGGATTTACAATTTCATAGTTTGTTTAAAGTATTAGATTCTTAGTTTTTAAATGAATAGGTTTTTGAATTATTGCATGATAAGTCTGTTTTGATCTTTACTATTTATCTATACTTGCATAAAAATAATAAAATGTATTTAAATACAATTTTAAATTTTATTTATGAAGATCTTGATCATACAGTCCTATTTTGAGACTGTTTCATTTATATTCATTTATTTTCTGAATACTTTCAGTAGAGTGAAAGCGAATTTATTTAGACAACTGTGCAAACCCGCTTTTGGTTTCCTTGTTTGTGACCGACTTCTAAAATATCAAAATTTTATCTTCAATACAACTGTTTTATTATGCATTGTTTAACTTATTTAATTACTGCAGTGTCTTACGTAAGTGAACCGTTTCGGATGGTTATCATTTGAATGATGTTTAAATGTATGGCGAAGTCATAGGGTCTCATTTAAACTTTTAATGTATGTATGTATTTAACTCTTTTAATGCAATACAATTGCATACTTCAGTCTTATTTCGTGGTTTTTATTTAAACTATCATGTTTTTTAGAACTTTAATTTTTATAAGGCACACTATTGTTAAATAGCGCACTGTACAGGTATTCTAAAAATGCGAGCGCATTTTGAATCACTGCGTTTGCGTGCGTTCGTAGAAAATTATTTAATAAAGAACACTGTGTTAATATGTGTACGAAAAACAATAGGTTGGCCAATCTAACGTTTGCATTTTGAACTACTGTTTATTTAGAGAATGACAGCTCAAATGTCATTCAATTAGTGTTCATAATTTAGTTAAAGGTTTGACATTTACGAAATGGGACGTTTTCGGTTCGCCCAATGGGCAGAAGATCGTTTGGCCGAAGATGAGCATTTTTATCGAAAAATCGTCTTTTCATATGAAGCCCATTTTCACCTCGGAGGCTATGTCAATAAGCAAAATTGTCGCATTTAGGGGTCGAAAAATCCACACGTCACCATTGAGAAGCCAATGCACCCACAAAGAGTTACGGTTTGGTGTGGGTTTTGGTTCGGCGGCATCATTCGAAAATGAACAAGGAGCCGCCGTTACGGTCAATGACGAGCGTTACCGTTCCATGCTCAACGAATTTTTGTTTCCAAAAGTTGAAGAGTATGACATGGACGACATTTGGTTTCAACAGGATGGCGCAACATGCCACACAGCCAACATGACAGTCGAACTTTTGGAAAATGCAAACTTTATATGGCCCACCCCTTATTAAAAACCCTGATCATTATATAAAAATGTTTTATTCAACTAATTATCGTCAATAGTCATAACATAATTTTCAGGTTTGTAATCGAAGTCGAGGGTCCTTGTTCTTACAATTTCTTTAAACACGAAGGCGGATTTTCTTGGAGTTCGTGTACGTTCCGGACTGTCATAATCTACTTCATACAATCCATATCTATGCCTGGAAAAGTAAAGTTTAATTTTAACTTTAATTATGATTACTAAAAGTACCTACTGTCTGTACTATCATAACCCATTACTGCCCACTGTTGGGCTCAGGTCTCCTCCGAAGATGAGTAAGCATAGTCCACCACGCTTGCGCAATGCGGACTGAAGACTTCACATATCGTTGAAGGATTTTTTGATTCCTTTTCCATTATGCAGGTTTCCTCGCGATGTTTTCCTTCACAGTTTTTAGCCAGTGGTGTTGCGATAAATTGTACTACAATCTTTTTTTGAGTAAAGAGATTTTAAAAAACTGACTAAAATGCCCTGATAATCACTTAAAATCAGGTATAGAAGTAAAAAGAAAAATAAGTCTAGCAGTAATTTTCATGAACTTTTAAGACATAAGAGGTCTTCACTGAGTCTTTATTAATAATGACCATAAGAAATTATAAATTATTCATTACATCAACGTGTTGATATCGACGATTCACCATTCTTCTTTCAATCTCGTCATAACGACTAATCCTACTCTGTCTTGAATTCAGATACTTTCCGCAACGCTACCAAAGTAAAATGAAAACTCCTATCTACTGACTTTTCGACTTCCATAATATTTTTTTTTTATTTTTTTTTATTGCCGTGTAGGCAGACGAGCTAACGGGCCACCTGATCGTAAGCGGTTACCGTTGCTCATGGACCTCTGCAATGTCAGCGGACACTGCGGGGCCGCTACCTACGGCCTACCTTTTAAGGACTTTCTTACTAGTTTACTCACATATAACCAGACAACCATTCAAAGTTATCCATCAAGCTCCAAGGGGTATATGCTTTGATATCAGATCCGTCTTCTATAGCATCCAGCACAGCATCCAGGTACAGTTTAAGATGAGTGACGCGGTCATCATCTTCAAGACCTTCGTAAGTCGCGAATCCGTTCTCGGTGATGAAAATGGGTATATTGTTGTAATAATTTGAAATTTGTCTTAAGACGTTGTAAAAGCCCCAGGGTGCAGTCTAAAAGAGATAGTCAAAAAATTTAATTAAATTTCTTCTAATTCACATGGTTAGGTATCATTTTTTTATATTACCATGTAGGCAGACAAGCCAACGGGCCACCTGGTCGTAAATGGTTACCGTTGCTCATGAACCTCTGCAATGTCAGGGGACACTGAGGGGTCGTTAGTTACGACCTATCTTTAAGGACTCTCTTCAAGCCTTGTTTGATGTTTCCAAATCAATGTCTTTAAGACTTCGTTGGTCTAATTTTTTAATTTATTTTTGATTAAACTTACCTACACTATATGTATAAATCAAAAGTGTGTATTACTTCACACCTCAAACATATTGATATTACCTTAACTCTTGTATTTTCTCCAATAGCCCATTCATCCTTCTGATAAAATATTGCTTCAGTATCATCGTAATACGATGGTATATTGTAATAGCCAATCACAGATTCATTTCTATACGCCAAGTATGTTGAATAATGATTGAGACCGTAGAAGTCTGATGTTCCTCGTATAAATTCTACTTCTTCAGGTGTTAGTTCTGGAAGCCTTGATCGTGAAAAACCTTGTGCTGCACTCTTGGCTGCCACTCGTTCTTTCATTATTTCAGGGTAATCACCAGTTTTAGTAAAAATTGGATGCGCGTATTGTCCCCACTGTAAAATATATCATATTATATTATATCTGTATCTAATGTATTTGTAAAACAATTTTTTATTATTATTAAGAGAGGGGGAGGCGATGGGCACAGGTAGCCCATCAGGTCACTGCGACCCTTACGGATCTATTGTAACCATCCCCCTGTGTTACAAATCTGCGCCAAGACTCAGGTCCAGCATGAACTGGACTATTTTCCTGGGGCAGATGTCCCTAATATCTTCAGCGAACAAGATATATCCCCCGAAGACATGGGATCTAATGCTGTTAACAGCAGGGCAATCGCAGAGCAATTGAAGAGGGGTTTCCTCTTCCTCCTCACAAACAATTTAGTCATATGGTAACTACATATATATTTAACTGATAATGTATTTTTTATTAACCTCCAAATAAAGAAGCATAAATAAATTCTCATCATTAAGTAAGTAAGTTTAATTATTCACTAATTATATATTTCTTGTATTATATTTTTTCATAAGGTTTTCCTTGTAAGTTTTAAAATGTAATGTAAAAAATAAGATAATAAATGAGTATAAGAAATCATAAAATAAATACCAACATCAAACATGATCATGTCTCTTGCAGCAGCAATATCTTCCTCGTTATCAGTTTCAGGTTCATACCATTCACAACTAAGAGATATAAAAATGTTTCCATTTTGAGTAGGTCTGAATTCTTCATCGTAAATGTGATAAGCTGTAGCGTGAGCTAGAAGCAAGTTCTTGCTACACATGTATTCACCATATCCAGGAATATTGATAGATGGAGCCAATGTACCTCTTCCATACCCTTGTAGACAAATTTCTCTGGGTTCATTCATTGTGATCCAATGTTTTACTCTGTCACCGAAAAGTTCAAATAAAACTCTTGCGTAATCCGCATACCAATCTACAAAGTGTGGATTCGCAAAACCTCCCATTTCTTGAAGTTTTTGAGGTAAATCCCAGTGATAAATTGTCACCATTGGCTTTATATTGTATTTCAGTAATTCTTCAATCAAATTATTGTAATATGCCACTCCAGCTTCGTTTATATAATCAGGGAAACTTGTGGGTAAAATACGAGTCCAGGATATAGAAAATCTGTAATAATCAACACCCAGTTCTCTCATCATTTCTATATCTCGCTTGTAAAGATTGTAAGAATCATTAGCTATATCTCCAGTTGAATTATCAGCAATAGGACTGGGTATTTTATGCGCTACATGATCCCAAATACTTTCCGCTTTACCTAAAACGAATTGTTAATGGTTAGTGATATGAAATTTCATGATTACTTCAAATTTTATTTCATTTTAGTTACCGTCAGCGTCCCAAGCTCCTTCGATTTGATAAGAAGCTGTGGCAGTACCAAACATAAATCCATCTGGGAACTTTCGTGGGCTTTGACGATGCACTCCGAGGCCATTCGATAATGCACCAAAGAAAAGTAATAACGTTCTGCAAAGAAAAGGAGTATGAAATGAAAAGGGATACTAAAATTTCAATTAATGTATATAGGATATTAAACTCACATGGTACTGTAAGTTAACTGCAGCATTGTCACGTTGTTTTGCAAAAAACCTGTTTATTTGCACATGTATTCGTATTTATTGTAAAAATTATCTTTATTTGCCATTATCTCATCATTTCCATTCAAGTGGGTGCTGTAATAGATAACATACCACCAGTGGCGTTGACAGACAAAAGTTTAAATTTTAGTCTGAATCGATTATAACATAAATATACTTTATTATCAGAAAGCGGGCTTACATCAAAAACTAAAAACAGTTTTAGGTACTTTGGTATCAAGTAGTTGTTGTCATATAAATCCAGTGCTTGTGTTTTTGCAAGTATTTTGTTTTGCCTGTATTTTTCATCACATGGGTCCACATAATAAGTTTTGTTATTATTTTATGTTCTACATTGATTAATAAGTACAAGTTATTAATTGACAGGTGCTTTATTATTGTAACTATCAAATTCTTGTGCGCAGACATTCTTTGTTAGCCATCTTAGTCTTCTGCTTAGTGGAAATGTCCGCGAGGAAAATTGTTCGAGTTAAGTCTTTGCGGTTTCCTTGTAGATAGGAGTATTGTGTATTTTCTGACTTGTCTTATCATTGCAGAAAAAACACAGGTGATTTCTAATACAACATTCAAGATTCAGATTTGGCAAGATAAATATATTTTTATAGAATTGACTATTCTCCAACAACAGATAAATAATCATCGAATATTTCTTCTAAATTTTACACCAATACTAGCTGACTCGCGCAACTTCGTCTGCGTCGAAAAAAAAAATTAGGGGTGGACTACCCCTAACATTTAGGGGATGAAATGAAAATAGATGTTGGCCGATTCTCATAGGTACCGGATAAGCACAAAAAATTTCATCAAAATCGGTCGAGCCGTTTCGGAGGAGTTCAAGTTCGAACACCGTGACACGACAATTTTATATATTAGATAATAATGTGTGTCTATGTTTTTATGTAGTTTATCTTTTATAAATTCAATCAATTCGTAGGATTATCCACTTTAAATATCAATAAACGTGTCAACAATAATAAGAGTGAAGGCCATTTCTTCTACGTCAAACATTATCAGATTGTATTCAGATAAATCCTGAGATACAACGTCAGCAGGTGTGTAAGATCAACAAAGTATTCGTAGATTACTATTGATCGATATATTTATCTCTAGGTTGTGGACACTACAGTTAGGCTTAAGTTTTGGATTCTTATACTAATAATTAAGAAGTCGTGGTGGCCGAGTGGTCGAAGCGTGTCCTTTCGAACGGGAGGTCGCGGGTTCAAATCCGGCCGGCTTGTACCTCTAAATCTAAATTTGAAAAAGATTTATGTGCAATTTTTCAAAACACCACTGGCTAAAAACGGTGAAGGAAAACATCGTGAGGAAACCTACATATCGGAAAAGGGTTCTAAAAATCCTTTGAAGATATGTGAAGTCCCCAATCCGCACTGGGCAAGCGTGGTGGACTATGCCTAATCCCTCTTCTGAGGAGACCTGAGCCCAACAGTGGGCAGTAATGGGTTGGTACAGGATACTAATAATTCATGATGAGATCTATGATAATATTTTGAAGAAGTGAAGTATTTAAGTAACTTGTTTATTAGTCATGTTTAAGACTGCAGTCTCAACTAACGTGCTCAGTTTCAATTTCTTCCAAGAAATGAGTTGTGACTGTGAAAGTTGCCTATTAGTGTGTTCTTCAAACATGTATCGACTAGAAATAATCCTGTACCAACCCATTACTGCCCACTGTTGGGCTCAGGTCTCCTCAGAAGAGGGATTAGGCATAGTCCACCACGCTTGCCTAGTGCGGATTGGGGACTTCACATATCTTCAAAGGATTTTTTTAAAACCCTTTTCCGACATGCAGGTTTCCTCACGATGTTTTCCTTCACCTTTTTTAGCCAGTGGTGTTGTGAAAAATTGCACATAAATCTTTTTCACATTTTAGATTTAGGAGTACAAGCCGGCCGGATTTGAACCCGCGACCTTCCGTTCGGAAGGACGCGCTTCGACCACTCGGCCACCACGACTTTTTAGCAGAAGAATAGAAGGCTAGAAATAATAGTAAGTCTTTTCCTCGTCGACCTCACATTTACATAATAGTTATAGTTTGTACTTTAAGTATTTAGCCTGTTTTAAACCTTGTTTGAAATAGGCCAAAACGGTGGAAAAACACCGAAGATTGTATTCATTCCAGAGTATTGATAGAAAAGAGTACAGAAATAAAATAGTCAAAGTTCTTGAACAGTTTTTAATGCAAACCCACGCATGTACCCACCCAATAAAAAAAGAATATTGTTGAAAAGAATAATTATTCTCTTTAACTTCTTCTTCTCATCAATCAATTAGTGACCATCATCTATTGTCAACTCGTCGGTATCAGGTTCATACGAAAAGTCTATGGTCTTTGTTTTTGCAATTTCCTTGTAAACGAATGCGGACTTTCTTGGTGTTCGTGGCAGTGTAGAATTATCGTAGTCGACTTCAAATAATCCGAATTTCCGACTGGAAATAAAACCAAGACAATTAAAATCTAGGTATGATGAATACGTATAGACTACAGGCCCATGAAGAAAAATTATGGGTCATTTGAACCACCAGGTGACCTATCTAAAACGAAATTCTAGCATAAAATAATAAGATTCAGTACTATGCCGTCACTTGTAAGCTGTCCAATTGAGTGCAGGTGAGCATTCAGGGGATTGCAAACATCGTTTTTTCCCCTTGTCGCATGATTTTTGTACGGCGTTGAGGAATGGATTAGAAGCAGTATTTAAATAGTATGATACAGATGCCGTACAAAATCGAATGACTAAATATACCCCGGTAATTGTCGGAAAATTTAAAAAAAAATCCGACTTTGTGGTCCAACATTTTTGAATTTTTTAAGTGACGGCATAGTACTAAATCTTATTATTTTATGCTAGACTTTCGTTTTAGATAGGTCACCTGGTGGTTCAAATGACCCATAATTTTTCTTCATGGGCCTGTAGTCTAGTAGGCTTGGCATACAAAAAGGGACTGTTGACAAATGAGAAGTTTTAGTGTGGGGTTAAACATCCACTTGCGCAATAATTCTTAGATATACAGATACTGGAAAAAACATAATGATAATATCTTTCTGATGGAATAAGAATAAGAATAGGAATAGATTTAGACTAGAAATAAAAAACAAAGTCTCCGTAATGCAGGTTAATGGACTTTGTTGTGTTATCAGAGAAATTTCAGCGGCTGTTATTTATGCATCATGTTTTACTCTATATCCAGAACTTGATACTTACTCATAACCAAAGGCCCAGGAGAAGTTATCCATCAAACTCCAAAGAGTATATCTCTCGACATTACATCCAGCTTCGATGGCCTCAACTATAGCCTTCAAGTACAACCTGACATGCTGGATTCTGTCAGTATCGTTAAAGCCAGTGGGACTGGCGAAACCGTTCTCAGTAACGTGTATAGTCACATTGTCGTAGTCATTTGCGATTTTCTTCATAACATTTAAGAATCCCCATGGTGTTGTCTATAAATGATTACCACTTTATTTGTAGTATTATGTATCTATGATTAAGCATTCTTTGTTGCTGTGGTTATTTTACTGGTGTTTTCTTTACTTTAGTCTCAGGATTTTGAGTGTGTAGAGTACTTATTAGCTTTAAAATAAAAAGTAACATCGAAATTACTACCATCGAAATTATTAAATAATTATAGTTTAATTATAAACTTATTTAGACACTCGCGGTTTTCTATAATACTTTCATGCATTTTCAACGGATTCTTACCACGATATTTAATTAATTGAGTTGTCTCGAAAACACTAAGTCACTATGGGTCCATGCTCAGAGAGTCTTGTAGATACAGTGATGTGGTGTGTCGAGAAGTGAGTTCAAGTTCCAGTGGTACGACCCAAAAGCGAACGAGAAAGAGGGTGGACAGATTTGTTTGCACTTAAATCGACCCGCAGTATCCAGTCTTCTCGTGATCATGACGTTTGCAACAATGTTGAAATATCGAGACAACTCAATTAATTAAATATCGTGGTAAGAATCCGTTGAAAATGCATGAAAGAACTATAATTATATCCGATTTTAATCCTCTTAAAAATCAATTCAAATGAAGTAAAGCGCAGCAATAGACTTACCTTGAAAATTTTCACTTCACCGATACCCCATTCATCTTTCTGATAGAACATTGCTTCAGCGTCATCATAGTACGAAGGCACTGCATAATAGCCATTTAGGGAATCATTTTTGTATGCCAAATATGTTGAATAGTGGTTCAAGCCGAAGAAGTCTGAGGTACCGCGGATGAATTCGATTTCATCAGATGTGAAGTCTTGGAGTCGTGATCTTGCAAAACCTTGTTCTTCACTTTTGTTTGCTATACGCTCCTTGAATGTTGCAGGATAATCTCCATCTTTAGAGAAGATCAGCAAATTGACCCCACTGAAAAGAACATTCATAAATATTTCAAAACATAAGAAGAATGAACAACGCAAAAATGTGCCTCAAGCTACTTTGGACTAAAATTTGAAGTAATGATCATTTAAATCTTAATACCTTAAATTATATTAATTTGGCATTCAATCCGATCATTTATACTTACATCCCAGGTCATCATGTCACTAGCTGCTTGGATATCATCTGTGCTGTTGCTGTTAGGTTCATACCATTCACAACTCAAAACGATAGAAATGTTTCCTTTCTGTGTTTCTCTGAACTCTGTGTCATAAATATGATAGGCTTGAGCGTGGGCAAGAAGTATATGTTTGCCACACAAGTATTCGGCAAAACCACTTATGTTGTAGAAAGGTGCAAATCTGCCTTTAGCATAGGATTGTAAGCAAATTTCTCTGGGTTCGTTCACTGTGAGCCAATATTTGACTCTGTCTCCAAAAAGTTGGAATAGAACTCTTGCATAATCCGCAAACCATGTCACAATGTTGGGGTTGGTCCAACCTCCCATCTGCTGCAGTTTCTGTGGCAAGTCCCAGTGGTACATAGTTACCATCGGTTCGATGTTGTATTCCAGTAATTCATTGATCAAGTTATTATAGTACGCCACTCCAGCTTCGTTAATATGATCTGAGAAACTTGAATTCAAAATTCGGGGCCAGGAGATGGAGAATCTATAAAAGTCCATACCAAGCTGTCTCAACATTTCAACGTCTCGTTTGTATTGGTTATAAGAATCGTTAGCGATGTCTGCTGTAGCATTTTTTGATATGGGACTGGGTACAGTGTGGCCGGCATGATCCCAGATACTTTCGGTTTTTCCTGAAGACACATTTGTTTATTATAAGAGTCGACATTAAAAGTTTATTGTTGAGTAAAAACGGATATTTAAAATGTGGGTTGAATATTATCGATATTAGCTATATTTTTGAATACAATCAATAGAGAATTGACTGCGCTGCCGTCATGCTCTTTAAAGATTATCATTATCGACACTTCGTCATCTTTAAATATAAAAATGAATTGCTGTTCGTTAGTCTCGCTAAAACTCAGGAACGACTGAACCGATTTAGCTAATATTAGTTTTGAAATATTCGTAGAAGTCCAGGGAAGGTCCACAGGTAAACTTTGAGAAAACTTACTTATGTGATGTAATAAATATTTACCATCAACATTCCAAGCTCCCTCGGTCTGGCAAGCAGCAGTGGCTACTCCAATTTTAAAGCCATCAGGAAATTTGTAAGTGCCATTCTCTCCAAAAGTATTTGAAATAAGTGCAAAGAACACTAACAGAATCCTGTAAAAATATCATTTATTGACTTAGTATATGACGAAGTCCGAAGCCCCGACGGGTTTTTAAAATAGATGACGTCAGCCCTGCTGACGTCAGTATCTTCCATAAGGTTGTGGTCCATTTCGAATGAAAGACTTCTTGAGGTACTTTGCGTTTATTGTTCACTTTGTCGTATACAGTGTTTCTCGTAAGGCGGCTCGAACTCGACTGGCTGCAAGCCATCGATCGGCCTCTATTTATACTAACGTTAAGGCTCGCAAATACAACATTTACGGACACGTTTTATTTTACTTTTAACGAATCAATGTTTTATTACATTGTTAAGTATCTCGTATGAATAGTTTCTAGTTACATTTTCTTATTAAGAACTACCATCCAGTGAGTTTTATTGAATTATTATTAAATTATTCTTATGTTTTTATGGCTCGCGCCGATACGGCCATACTGATAGGCGGTGCGCGCTCTGCACCTGCCTAACTAGTTTTATCCTATTATAATTATGAATGGGTTATAGTTCAATATTAAAGGTTAGGTTTTTCGAATGTTCTTGGTGTCTTCGGAGACTCGGAGTTTCTCGGGGACTCGGAGGTTCTCGGAGGTTCTCGGTGGTTTCAGGATGACAAACAGGTGCGTGCTCCACACTTGCCTGACTCCAGTTTATCTGTAATGAAGATATGAACTCCTTTGAGATTGGTATCTGTAAGCAACCACGGTTGCTTATTTGTAAGTTGTTATTTTTTTTTGTTTTAAGGTTACTTGTAAAGTAAAGTCCACCTTTACTTTGTTTATAGTTGTGAATGAATTGTTATTTTTTTGTTTTAAGGTTATTTGTAAAGTAAAGTCCACCTTTACTTTGTTTAAAGTTGTGAATGAATGTGTAGTGTATGTTATTGTAATTTCTCGGCGCGTCTCGTAGATAATTGTAGGTTATCGGCGGGTCTCGTAGATAATGTAGGATCTTAGAGGATCTCAGAGATTCACTACATTTGTTTTATAAGTCTCGTAGATAATTGTAATTTCTCGGCGGTTCTCGTAGATAATTGTAGGATCTCGGAGTGTCTCGTAGATAATTGTAGGATCTCGGAGTGTCTCGTAGATAATTGTAGGATCTCGGAGTGTCTCGTAGTTTAATTGTAGGATCTCAGAAGGTTTCAGAGATTCACTACGTTTTGTAAGTGTTGTATAAGTGTGTAATCAATTTTGATACTCACAATTTTTATGGTGAAATGTTTGTTGAGTGTCTCGACGTTAAATGGTAGCTCAGGATATTGTACCAGAGGGCCCGGGTTGAGGTGATACCGCTGTTTCCTCTTGGGCCGATACGGTTTCCTGACTGCCTGGTTGTGGTGCTCGGCGGAGTTGGTCGTGTGCGACCTTTCGTGGTCGGCCTCTGCCGACTACCTTTTTAACAAGATAGCGATCTTTTTCTAATACTCTGTAAATTTCGTAAGGTTCACTAAACTTCAAGTCTAAAGAAGTTTGGTTGCGTGGGTTGTTTTTGATTAATACATAATCTCCTTTCTGGAAGTGGTGAATCTTTGCTTTATGTTGGTTAAATCTTTGTCTGTCTCTTTCGGAAACTTGGGTCATTTTTTGGTGCACATGCTGAGTAAGTGCTTCGATGTTGATCGTTTGATTCTCGATGTCTACCAGGTTTAATAACTCTGGCGGAACACAATGCTTTCGTTGAGTGATTAGTGTAAGTGGTGCCACCCCGGTTATCCTGTGAGTTGTGCAGTTCATTGCTAGTTGTAGTTCATCAAGTGTCGTATGCCAATATTCGGTTTCATAATTTTTGATCATTGTTAGTGCGTTTTTAAGAGTAGCCATAACCCTTTCTACTTGGCCATTCGCTCGGCTGACTCCTGGTGCAATGACGTGAATGTTTATTCCTATATTATTGCAATAATCCTTGAATTCTCCAAGGAATTCTCTTCCTCCATCGACGATAATTTGTACTGGAGTACCAAACAGATGTATTGTGCGTTTTAGGGAAGCTAATGTACTGTGCGGGTTCTTGTTTGTAGCGTGGTAGAACATTACATATTTTGTGAAGGCGTCGACTGTTACTATGACGTATTGTCGATCATTCGGAGTTCCCAGCTTGCCCGTTATGTCCATATGAATGACTTGAAATGCTGCGGTTGGTTTTTGTATGGGATGTAGTTGTACTTGAATTGATCCTGAAGGACCTTTTGAAGTTCTGCAGATTACACAGTTATCGACGAATTTTCGTACAGTTGAGGTCATATGATCGAACCAGTAAGACTCTTTGATCTTTTGTAACGTCTTTTCCCATCCGAGGTGTTTAAGAGCGGTGTGAAATGAGTTGATAATACTCCATTGAAAGGATTTCGGGACTACTGTGCAAAAGTATTCACCGAATGTAGAGTCTTGTATCCTTTTCTTTAAGATATCATGTTCTAAAGCATATCCAGTAACTGAATTGTTGTCCTTTAAAGAATCCATTATTTTCCTTAGATTTTCATCTCGACGTTGTTCTATTTTTAACCAATCCTTGTCTTTGGTCATAGTGTTAATCATGGATTGGACAGGGTTTCGACTAAAGAAATCAGCATGTTGTAAGCGCTCACCTTTGCGGTATTCTACTTCGAAATCATAGTTTTGTAAGAATGACCACCAGCGATGAATTCTTGGTAGTAGGTCTTTCTTATGTTTTGATGCTTTCAGTGCGTTACAATCGGTTATTACAGTAAATTTTCTTCCGTAAAGGTATTGACGGAAATGTTTTATGGCGCGTACTACTGCTAGGGTTTCAAGCTCGTACGAGTGGTAGCGGCTCTCTGCGTCAGTAGTTCTCATACTCATGAAGGCTACGGCGTGTTGGCGTCCATCAATTATTTGCACGAGAACTGCTCCGAATCCAAGGCTGCTTGCATCAGTAAATAGTTGGATGGGAGCTTCTTCTTGAAATAAAGTCAGTACTGGAGCTGATGTAAGACATTCGATGATGGTAATTCTCGCTTCATCGTGTTTGTGATTCCATTGCCATTTGACGCCTTGTTTCGTTAGTTCATATAGTGGTATCATGATTCTTGAAAAGTTTGGTATGTATTTTCGAAAATAACTTGCCAGTCCGTTGAATTGTCTGACTTGCTTGACTGTTTTTGGTACTGGAGCTTTGACGAGTGCTTCTACCTTTTGAGGACTTGGTTTTACCTGTCCTCCGGATACAACGTTTCCCAGGTATTCTATTGATCTTTTGAAGAATCTGCATTTATCGGCGTTGATAGAAAAGCCTGCTTCTTGTAAGGCTATCAGAATTCGTTCTAAGTTTGATAACCCTTCAGAGAAGTTGGTACATTTGCTTAGTACGTCGTCAACATACACTTGTGCTGCTGTTCCCAATAGTGGTAATAGGGCTCTGTTAATGCATCTCTGATAAACTGAGCATGCGTTAGATAACCCGAATGGCATTGTGACGTATTCATATAATCCATCCGGTGTAACAAAAGCGGTTTTCTCTATAGAGTTTTCGGCAATCGGAATTTGATGAAAGCCCGCTGCCATATCTAAACTTGTGTAATATTTTCCGTTGGCTAACTGATCGATTTGGTCAGCTATCAGAGGCAATGGGTAATGGTCACGTAGTGTGTTTGCGTTGAGTTCTCGAAAGTCCACACAAAGACGATCATCACCATTCTTTTTTTTGACAAGAATAATTGGGCTTGAGTATGGTGATTGGCTTTCTCGAATGATGTTATTATCCAGTAGTTCCTTTATGATGCAACGAACCTTTTCTCGTTCCACCGGACTGAGGCGATATGGTCTTCGTTCTACATATTTGTCAGGGTTTTTCAGTCTAATTTCAAGTTTTCCTGTGTTGACTCGAGTTTTTGGATATCCTCGAATGAATAAATGTTCGTATTTGTTCAATAGTTGACGTAGTTGTTTCACTTCGGAGTCACTGGTCAGGTCGGTGTCCAGATTTTCGAAGATGTAGTTCTTCTTGGTAATTTGGTTGATATGTGCTTGACGGACGAGCTTAGTGCCTTCAGGAGTAATCAGCATACTAAGTTTTGTATTATGGATCAGGTCCATCCCCACCAGCACGTCGTTTGACATTTCGTTGTCCGGCAAGATGTAGAACTGTAGCTCGACTTGAATAGAATCTATTGTACAAATGGTTTCTAGTTTGGACAACGATAAAGTAGGGAATTGTCCAATACCTTTCAAATAATTCATTGCTGAACTTCGGCGGCCTGGCAGTGCTGAAGCGATCGATTCTCTGATGACTGAACACTCTGCTCCACTATCGAACACTGCTTTTATTCGTTTTTGTCCGATTTCGATGATTATAGGCGCTAGTGTCGTTCCAGATACACAATTAACGTTAGAGGTCAGCGCTCGTTGTCGTTGAAAACACACTTCATATGTATGCCCTGATTTCTTGCAATATGTGCATGTAATACTTGAACTTGAATTGGTTGACATTTTCGTACCTTCTAATTTTTGTCTGTCTGATGTTGATCTAAACCTGCAGTCGTATGATGAGTGGTCACTCAATTTTCTTGCAGATACGGCAGCCCGCTGTCGCGTGCGTACCATCGGAATAACGTGTTTTCTTGATTGGTGCAGACGTATTTACCAGGGGGCGCTTCTTTCTGATTGATGATGCGACTGAAATGAGCTCTGGAACTGTTGTCGCCTTCACATTCAGTAGTTCGATGCGTAGGCGTTCGTCGCTGATACAACCTATAACAGCTTCCACTGCGTGCGCGTCATCCAACTTATTTTTAGTCACTCTTTTCCATAAGACCCAGGCACGTGACAAAAATTCTGCGATGTCCTTGGATGAGTCATACGTGTGCTCTCGAAATCGTATTACGTCCCGTGAATACCGATTTTCAGGTTCAAATGTTATTATGAGGTTGGAACGTAATTCTTCCCAAGTCGTTGTGGTGATCATCCAGTTATCTATCCACATTTTTGCTCTTCCTTTTAATAGTCCACACACCTTCATGCGTATCTCGAAGTCGTTCAGGTTATATCTTTCAATTGCTTGATCAATATGTTGACACCATTCTCTTATCCCGACATCAGTATCCGGGTCAAAGTACGGAAGGTAGATATCCTGAATTTTCATTTTTGGTTGTTCTGGTGGAGTACACAAACGTTCCGACATCTTCTGCATCATGCTCATCATTTGCATGAAGAATTGAGGTGGTACTTCGTTTTGACTTATATTAGATTCTGTTGTAGTATGATATTCTTGCTCAGCACCCGGTCGCGGAGATAGGTGATGTGGCGTGACGCTTCTGGGTAAATTGATTGGTTGCAGGTCTGGAGGTGGCCGGCTTGCTGATGTTGAGTGGGCGTTACGGATAGGGATCTCTGATCCCACTTCTGATGACGAAGTCCGAAGCCCCGACGGGTTTTTAAAATAGATGACGTTATTGATGATGTTATTTTGGTGTACGAGTATATATTGTGCATCATATATTCGTATACATGTTGTGAAAACCTATTTTATTTGTATTGTATATTTATAGATTGTTCCACAAAGTTAGATTCCAGGTTAATGTCCTTCTTTAACTAGTCGCTTACTTAACTAGTGTACGAAAGGTGGCGGTACTGTAGTGAACCTTGTCTGCCAAGATATCTTTAAAGAAGATACCTTCAATGTACGACTAAGAAGTGCATAATAAATTGTTTTAAGTAATTATTATTTTGTAGGTATTTAAAACAATTAAACGTCAGCAAACGGCCTACCGATTCTGAGTATTATCACTATTATCCGCCTATCACTAGCTTAAGCAATCCCAGAATAGGGTCGCTAGTCGCTACTTTCGAGTCTTATTTAATAACAACTTTGTTGGAACGAAGTTCCTTATCGCGCGTTATCGAAAGGGGGCTAGACGGAAATTCTTATGAAAAAGTTGTCACGACACTTTTTTGTTTTAGATGATTATCGCTAGATGGCGCTGTGATAAAATCTTTTAAAACAATTCCTTATTTTGTTTTATGTGATTAATGCTAGATGGCGCTGTGATCAAAATATTTTATTTAAGTTATAATAATCATTATAACTTCAATGAAGAGAGAGACAGACGTTTTAAACTAACTAATAATTATATCTTAAAAAATAAAATCATTACAATTCCCTCACTAATTAATCGAACGGAACTTCGTTCCATCCGGGTATCCCTTGACACCTCTCAAGTTTTTTGTCGTTCATTTGTCTGTAGTTCGGTCGGTTGCCACTTTTTGGTCGGTCGGTAGTTTTATTACCGTCAAAAAGCACTAATTCCATTATCTTATTGTAATGGTTACAGCTTTCTCCATAAATAGCTTCACATCACTAATGATTTTCGAGATTTCACTGGCTATTCAACCGTATTTATATAAATGTCAAACAAAATACATGTTTGTTTGTTACGTACAAATATTGAGTTCAAAATGTTAACAAATATTTAAAAAAAAACAAATAATGTAATTTTTTCCTTACCTTGCAAGGATCATGTTGTATTTTCTAACCACCAAACAACTCTGCAAACCCTTTCTCTTTGTTTAAGAAAATGCTTATTTTACTTAAATAAAGTTTGCTAACGAAATGTTGTCACCTGGAACCCACTAGAAAGAGTGTATGGCTGTTATCAGAGAGAAGCGATAAATATTTTTTCTGTAAAACTTTTAAATCAATAGTGTAAAATTTAAATTTTAAATTTCAAAAAACAAAAGAGACTCGTTTTGTTGTTAAGAGAGAGACTGAATTAATTTAGGAACGTGGTATTGACGCGTGAGCTATCTCGCATTATCTTCGAGAGTTAAAAGATAAAGGCAAGGCACAATCAAATCTTAAAACGAAATCGAATATACCCATTTTGAAGATTTGTTCAAAAACTATCAGATCTTTCAAAGGTAATTGAGATTACGTGAGAAAAAAACGACTCATTTAAATTGGTGTATGAACAATATATCATGAAATCTTCCCTGTCACTTCAATTAATTCTGACAAAATCATTGGATGACTGAGTACGTGGAAGGAATAAAAAAGACATTAAATAAAAGCACGTGAAACATACAAAATCCACACAGAAGTCGTATGCACTAAAATAATGAGATGTTTTAAAAAAAATTAAAGTTTTCAAAAATTTTCCAAATTGATTTTACATTTACAAAATGTAGTATTATCCTATCTTACAGAAAGTATAATGTGTTTATTTGCCGACATTTACATCTGCATTAATGGATGGAATGTGTTAAATAACTTATTAAGACATCTGTGCATACAGGAAATAAAGTCTTTAAATAAGGAAAATAACGAAAAATTCAAGATGACCTCAGGAGTAAAGTAATAAAATATTTTGAGTTACATAGAATGAAGTCGCTGTAAACTGCCACTGATTTGTTTGACTAGGTTCCTGGTTCTTTAACACTTTAAGCGCTGAGAAAAAAAAGTAGTGTCCCCTCAAAGGCGTGTCGGTCAGCACTGACCGCGCTGGCAACGAAAGTGTTAAAAACCATTTCTTTATTTTCCGTGGAAAACCTTATTAGTCTTCCTGATATATTTTTTTTTTACTTGAGCTCACGTTCTTACGTAAGCGTAAGATGAACAAACGTGAGTACGTTATATTTATCTACAAGCCTTGATTCGAATTTTCTAAGCCAAAACAAGACTATTATTCTGTTCGTATGTATTTGTGTTATTCTGGTTCTTTACAAGTGGAAAAGATACCTATATTCTGCACCGAGACCGGTTTGAATAAGAGAAAAACGCCGGTATTCCATCCGCACTCGCCGGAGTCGAACCGCACTAAACCCTCTTGCCGCTCACGCTCTGCGTCCTTACCCCGGCTGAGGACAGAACTCAGCACGAGATTTGGAGAAGTGACGCGACGCGTTGCACGCCAAGGCCCTTCACCCTCGACGAGTTTATAATGTATGACGGGGTGATAACAAGAGAAACCAACCTATTCACCGTGCGGGTAGTTGGGAGTGGAGACTTGCTATAAATACAAGCGTTGGTCGCTGTTATTATTCATTCGTATTTGAATTGTCCAGGCAAATGGACCTCTTGATGTAAAAATAATAAACTGTTAAAACTCGCTATTTTGAAGTTTTTATTCAAAAGTGTTGATCATCGAGTGTTCAAGTGGACATTGTGACGTCATTCCTGACAAAACCAAACGAAGATCGACTAATTACAACGTCATTCCACCTCAACACACTATTTACGCCGTCATATATTATAGTGTACCTCAATTTGACTAAATAAATATTTTTAATCCTTAATTTCTGTTTTCCGACTTCATTCAATTAACACTGGTTTACCAATGTTTGATTGAGTTAACCTAACTAATAATACACCGTTTGCATTGTCAAAACATGAAGACAAACGGAATATTTGACGATATTGGGCATACAAGGTGAATCGTTCAGTAGTGGCTGTGATAGGAAGACGAAACTAATTAGAAATGAATGTAGCTCGAATGCAAACTAGAATTGAGAGCACTTCATTAGTTACGTGCTTAAGATAAATGAAGATCTACTTCATAATAAACGAGGAATTTTATTACTCGACGAGGAATTTTATGTTAATACAAATTGCTGAAATTTTTATTGTCTATACAGACGAGCTGACGATCCACCTTTTTTTTTTTTTTGAGTAAATCACCGTATGTGGGAGTTGAACCGCACTAAAACCTCCAACCGCTCACATTCAAAAAAGTCGTGGTGGCCGAATGGTCGAAGCGCGTTCTTCCGTACGGCAGGTCGCGGGTTCAAATCCGGCCGGCTTGTACCTCTAAATCTAAGACAAAGATTTATGTGCAATTTTTCACAACACCACTGGCTAAAAACGGTGAAGGAAAACATCGTGAGGAAACCTGCATGTCGGAAAAGGATTCTAAAAATCCTTTGAAGATATGTGAAGTCCCCAATCCGCACTGGGCAAGCGTGGTGGACTATGCCTAATCCCTCTTCTGAGGAGACCTGAGCCCAACAGTGGGCAGTAATGGGTTGGTACAGTACAGCTCACACTCAGCGTCCGAACTCCGGCTGAGGCCAGAACCCAGCACGGGGTTATGAGGGACGGCGCGACGCGTTACACCCAAGGCACTCTTTCCTGACGATCCACCTAATCATTACCGTTGCCGTTGCTCATGGACCTTTGCATTATCAGGGTACACTGCGGGGTCTACCTACTGCCTACCTATAAGGACTTTGTACAACTATCGTTTGAAGAAGGACAAGACATAGCGCTCAAGAAACACCGAAAAGCGAAGAACATTCCATAACCGGAATACTACAAAAATTCAAAATACGAAATTACGTTCCAAAACTTATCAGTGTCTCTGATTCATAAAAATAACCCAGCTATCAATAAGCAAGTAATCAATAATTTCTAAACTTAGTATTACGGGAGTTAAGAGCGTTCAAAATTAATTAAACTTCAGCAAAGACAACAACGGAGTTAGCAAGATGTTATGGAACATTGCCAAGTGACTCGTCAATTTTCTTGTTGGCTTAACCTACACTGATTTCGGTAAATATATAAAGCATTTTTAGGCATAAAATATTATTTTGAACCTAATATAAATATTGTTTTGACGTGACAACGTCTTATAAATTGGTTTGCCGGGTGACACTTCAAGAAACTGCGTTACGCTCCGCTCACGTTATGCACTCACAATGAGAGCGAGTGAGAGGCACGCGTGCCTTTCACTTTTTATGTCTGTCTCTCTCGCTCTTAGGCGGGCTAACCATGCCCGAGTCGTTGTCACGTAAAACTTTCGCCCGTATACCGACTTTACAGGCAACCATTTTTTTTGTTTTTTGTTACGACTTTGATAGGTATACGACTTTACGACCCACCATTTTCATGGTAAGTCATCACTCTTTCTCTTGAACACTTGACACAGTTGCTCTTAACTTTCTGCAATGTTATGTTCTTCGATTAGCATCATATAGTACAGGGTATTGTTTCCAAATATGTTAGTTCAGTTTTCGGAGAAACCAAACCATTTACGATACATTTTTGAATGTAGTATTATTTAATGTCAAAAATAAAGTTATGTTTCCTTTTAGCAAAACATCCTATCTCCAATATTTACTTCTCATTCGTGTTGCATAACCCAATAAATATTACTTATGTATCTTCGAGTTGATGAATAAAAGTCGTAGAAATATATTTTTTTAAACTAACAGTACAAAAAGATAATTTTATTTCTTAAAACAACCAAATTTCGGTTTGTTTTTTAACGACCCATAAATACTCAAAAAATATTTTTATGTTAACTTTAATTGGTGGAAACTACGCTGGTTAAGTACTGTATTATGTGTGAAATTTATTGTTAATGGTGTACTATTTGTTTCCTAAATAAATAAAACCTTTGTCTCATGTTTTCAATACTAACACTTACACAATTACCTACTAAACGGGTTCTTACCATGATTTTTGATAAATGAAAGATGGTAAGTGATGTAGATAAACGCGAGTTATTTTTATTATTGCCATGTAGGTAGACGATCCAACGGGCCACCTGATCGTAAGTGGTTACCGTCGCTCATGACCCGGCTGCATGGCTTATACAAAGAGGCGAGGGGAGCCGTGCGGCTGGCCATCAAGATGGCCAAGGAGCAGCACGCGGAGCGCCTTTTAGAGACGCTCGAGGAAGACCCTTGGGGGCGCCCATACAAGATGGTGCGCGGCAAGGTGCGCCCATGGGCGCCCCCCATAACCGAGCGTCTACCGCCTCAGCAGCTGCGGGACATTGTCACGACACTGTTCCCGCAGGAGCAGGAGGGATTTATCCCGCCTACTATGGGTGAGCCGCCGGATGATACCGGCGGCGAGGCCCCTGCTGAGGTGCCCCACATCACCGGGGAGGAGCTCCGCGTGGCCGTAGTCAGGATGAGTGCCAAAGACACGGCACCCGGCCCGGACGGCATCCATGGTCGGGTTCTGGCCTTGGCCATCAATGCCCTAGGGGACCGACTCTTGAGGCTTTACGACTCTTGCCTCGAGTCGGGACGGTTTCCCTCGCTGTGGCGAGAGGGTAGACTCGTCCTTCTTAGGAAGGAAGGGCGCCCGGCGGATACGGCCGCCGGTTACCGTCCTATCGTGCTACTGGACGAGGTGGGCAAATTGCTGGAACGCATTCTGGCTGCCCGCATCGTCCAGCACCTGGTCGGGGTTGGACCCGATCTGTCGGCGGAGCAGTACGGCTTCAGAGAGGGCCGCTCAACAGTGGACGCGATCCTTCGCGTGCGAGCCCTCTCAAACGAAG
The DNA here is from genome assembly GCA_030269945.2 of Trilocha varians. Classification (NCBI taxonomy): domain Eukaryota; kingdom Metazoa; phylum Arthropoda; class Insecta; order Lepidoptera; family Bombycidae; genus Trilocha; species Trilocha varians. The sequence continues at coordinate 4,312,953 of AP028264.1, read as the reverse complement.
CCGTATCACAGGGCGGGGTGGCCTTGGCGGTGTCGCTTGACATCGCCAACGCATTCAACACCTTGCCCTGGTCCGTGATAGGGGGGGCACTCGAGAGACATGGAGTTCCCCCCTACCTCCGCCGGCTGGTCGGCTCCTACTTGGAGGCCAGGTCGGTAGTGTGCACCGGGCACGATGGGACTGTGTACCGGTTTCCGGTCGTATGCGGGGTTCCTCAGGGGTCGGTCCTCGGACCCCTCCTTTGGAACGTCGGGTACGACTGGGTGCTGAGGGGCGCCCTGCTCCCGGGCCTGAGCGTAATTTGTTACGCGGATGACACGTTGGTCATGGCCCGGGGGCAAGACTTTAGAGAGGCTACCCGTCTCGCCACAGCGGGGGTGGCCCTCGTCGTCGGTCGCATTAGGAGATTGGGCCTCGCGGTGGCGCTCAATAAATCCCAGGCCCTGTGGTTCCACAGGGCTAGGGCGACGCCACCGGCAGGGGCCCAGATCGTGGTAGGAGGCGTCCCAATAGAGGTCGGGGTGCGATTGAAGTACCTCGGCCTCATACTGGACAGCCGTTGGACCTTCCGGGCCCACTTTACGGAACTCGTCCCCCGACTGATGAGGACAGCCGGCGCACTGAGCCGGTTGCTCCCGAATCTCGGGGGACCAAACCGTGTTGTGCGCCGCCTCTACGCGGGGGTGGTGCGTTCGATGGCCCTGTACGGCGCGCCCGTTTGGGCCGGACCGGGAAACCGGACAGCAACCGTTGTCCGGCTCTTGCGCCGGCCGCAGCGCGTCGTAGCTATCAGGGTCATCCGCGGATACCGCACCGTCTCCTTCGAGGCGGCGTGCGTACTGGCGGGGACGCCGCCCTGGGATCTGGAGGCGGAGGCGCTCGCCGACGACTATCGTTGGCGTTGCGACCTCCGTGCTTTGGGCGTTGTGCGTCCCCTCAGAGCCGCGGTACGGGACCGGAAGGCCCAATCTCGGCGGTCCGTGCTGGAAGCTTGGTCGAGACGCTTGGCCAACCCCAGCTGGGGCCTAAGGACCGTCGAGGCGATTCGCCCTGTCCTGGAGGACTGGGTGAGTCGCGGCGAGGGACGCCTCACCTTTCGTCTGGTGCAGGTGCTGACCGGGCATGGTTGCTTCGGGAAGTACCTGCATCGGATACAGGTTGAGCCGACGACGAGGTGCCATCATTGCACGAGCGACCTGGACACGGCAGAGCATACGCTCGCTGTCTGCCCCGCATGGGAGGAGCAGCGCCGTGTCCTGGTCGCACAAGTAGGGCGGGACTTGTCGTTGCCGGGCGTCGTGGCATCGATGCTCGACGACGACGAGTCCTGGAAAGCTATGCTCGACTTCTGCGAGTCCACCATCTCGCAGAAGGAGGCGGCGGGACGGGAGAGGGAGAGCTCTTCCCTCCCCGACCGACCCCGTCGCCGCCGACGTCGAGCGGGGGGCCGGCCTCGGGACGTGTCCCGGGATCTGGCCCCCTAAGAGTACCGGGTCCACCAACACCGGACCCGAGGGGTGCTGCGCTAGGCATCAGAGCGCACCCTCTTGCACCATCTACCGGGGGTTGGCAAGCCGTGCTCCCCGACCCGGGCTGGTCCTGGCCCGGCCTGAGCCGAGGGAGACCCTCCATCACACGGCCCCATCTTGGCGGGCTTTTGGCCCACCTACCGAGTGAGCCGGTGGTCGTTTCACCGACGGCTGCCGGTTCGGCGTCCGGGGGTGACGGGGCGATACGTGAGCGACAACCGCGAACGCGTCCTGTCACCCCTACATAATCGGATGTCGAGTGTGATTGGCGGGAGGTTTTAGTGCGGTTCGACACCCACATACCCCACTCGCGGGGCGAGTGGAAGTCCGGCGATTTCCTCCCGTCACAAAAAAAAAAAAAAACCGTCGCTCATGAACCTCTGCAATGTCAGGGGACACTGAGGGGTCGCTACCTACGACCTAACTTTAAGGACCCTCCTCAAGCCTCGTTCGAAGAAGGACTAGTCATCAAGTTTTTAAAGAAATTGAATACTAACACTTTTAGAATACCATATTGATATAGGACTCCGCTTGTTATTGGGAATGATTTAAAACGTAAAATGTGGTCAGAAGGTCAGTATCATGATCAGCAACGTTTATAAACATTTAATTCCGTTTAAGTCTCTCAAGGATATTTTATTTCAGAACATTTCCTTATAACTTTTAAGGTCAAATGTTGAGTAAATTCAATATCTTATAATCTTCGGGAATTTCGATATAATAACGATGGCGCTGGTTCATGTTAAATATAACCAGTCGATTAAGTTACGAGCTCTAAAACATTAATGAGGTAATAATCGTATTTCACGCAGTTATATTTCAACTTCACAGGGAATAAATTTAATTAAGCTAATATTAATGTTAGAATTCAAACATAATTACGTTTTTTATTTGTAATGCGGATATAAAAAGTGAAAAAGCGGTTATTGTATTTCTACTGTTTAGTTAACTTTTTTGTTTAATAATTAAACTAGTTAATCCGGGCAACTTCGTCTAAGAATAGAGAATTCAGTTAGTTCAGAACAATGTGCTACAACAACAGTGCTAGTGTTACAACATCACATTAAAAACTGCTAAAATTATCAGTGTTTCTCTACTATACTATGCATGTATTATACTACTTTATTATATATATACATAAAGCTACCTTGAATCACTCTATCTAAGGGGTGGCAATATAAAGTTTGCATTTTTCAAAAGTTCGACTGTCATGTTGGCTGTGTGACATGTTGCGCCATCCTGTTGAAACCAAATGTCGTCCATGTCATACTCTTCAACTTTTGTAAACAAAAATTCGTTGAGCATGGCACGGTAACGCTCGCCATTGACCGTAACGGCGGCTCCTTGCTCATTTTCCAATGATGCCGCCGGACCAAAACTCAAACCAAACTGTAACTCTTTGTGGGTGCATTGGCTTTTCAATGGTGACGTGTGGATTTTCCGACCCCCAGATGCGACAATTTTGCTTTTTGACATAGTCTCCGAGTTGAAAATGGGCTTCATTTGACACACACACATTTCTTACAGTTTGGACTGAAGACTCACCATTTTGGAAGTAACTTTTCAATATTTCCCAATTTTGTTCAAGCGTATAGCGTACTATTTCGTAAATGTCAAACCTTAAACTAAATTATGAACACAAATTGAATGACATTTGAGCTGTTATTCTCTAAATAAACAGTAGTTCAAAATGCAAACGTTAGATTGCCCACCCTATATTAAAAAGCCGCATCAAAGTCCATTGCGTAGTTATAAAGATTTTAGCATTCATAGGGATACAAGGACTTTGTAATAATTTGGACTTTGTTAATACTATGTAGCGATTATATTCATGTTATAGGTACGATACGCGTAAATTTTTATTGCATGTTTGACGATTATATCTAAAAAATAACTACAACACCTGAAAACAAAATCATGAACAATATGAGGTTTCAAATAACGTGTGTAATTTCATTTTATTAGCAAGCTGAACGAAATAGATTAATTATTTTGGCATCCGCTAATGTCTCATATCGTGTGTTTACGGGCAATCAGTTTATTTTCAAATAGATACATTCTGTTTTTAAAAATGTTTTGTCCAGAAATTTTTGGGTATTTTTTTCACACCTTGGCGCACACTCTTGAAGTTTTAGTACGGATCTCTGTTTTTGTCTAGAATAAAATCTAGCTTATATTACTTGTAGATAACGAAGCTTTCGAATGGTAGAAAAACGGTCCAGTAGTTTTTGAGCCTATTCATTAGAAACAAACAAACAAAGTTTTGTTTCTCTGAAGGTTTCGGGGCGGGCGCTCAGTAGACCGAGCGTGTAGCTCGTGAAGAGAAGTTCTCTGAAAGCACATGTATAGATAAAAGTACATGCTGACGAGTCATCAAAAAGTCTCATTCAGTTTGCAAAACAAACTCCTAAGTTATTCAGTTATAACGAAAAAATTCTCTAATGAGTCAAGTCTCATGTGTAAGGATTCTCTCCCGACACTCGTGTAAGGCCACAGTAATTACTACGCCACGCCTGATGTATGGTGATGACCCTAGACCTAGATGAAAACACGCCAAATTAAATACAACCAGAATATAGTGAAGGGATTTGATGTTGTTTGAATTTTAGAATTATATTTCGCGGCTTTGAAATTATTTTCTTTGGCGTTCTACGTACGCTGTGATCTTTTTAAATCAAGTTCGTTAGTTTAGTTAAATATTATTATAACACCATCCCACACCACTTAAAAAATTGCTAACAATTACACCGAAAGCACGTTTAGAGGAAAAACGTCTATCAGAAATATGTTAAGTAAACTACTGAGAGATACGAAAGTATTAGAGCTAACTGTGCAATATGAGCTAAATAGACAAGAGATAACTTTTTTGAATGAAGTAGAAGCATTTTTACGAGCTTTCACTTTCAACTTAAGCTTCCTGATGAGTCAAAGAACTGACTTTGTGAATATGAGATATCACTCACACTTCGCGATAGTTGATTGACCTATTATCATCAGTTGCTTATGGAGCTAATGTAAACTTTTTAATATACAGGGTGGATCTATAACTTTGGACAATCTGTCATGGGGTAAATGACGAGTTGAAATAAAACTTAGAACCACCTTTATTTTAGGAATTGGATAAAAAAAAAATTCGTCATAGTTCCATACTATATACTATAGTCCGCAACGATAGTCGTACGTTTTCCATACAATGTCAGAAAAAAAAGTTCAACCGATCCAAAAAATAAAAATGACGTTATGTTGTATTTCGACAGGTCATTCACCCCACGTCAGATTGTCCAAAGTTACAGATCCACCCTGTATTCTTTAGTCTAACGAAAATCTAAATTTAGGAATTGAAGTTACATTTAGTATTTTTTTTTAATTTCATAGAAAATTTAGTAAAATTTAATCAAATAACCTTTGATCACACATTTTCTACAAACAAAACGGTCCAATTCAAAAAAGTAATTGTTTGGTCGCAAATTGAAAACCCTCGTCGCGTTTGTCGTTTTACAAAAAAGATAAATGAAAAAGAACGCCCGCGTCGACCCCAAGTCAAACATTTCCAGAATATGGAGTAATTCGATTGTAATGCCCTCGACAAATCATCGTGAATAACCTATTATGTCTCATTGAATATAGAATAATATTTTATCAAATGTATTTTCGCTAGTTTTCTTCCATAACCGAGAGTTAGTTCAGCGATGCTCACTTAAATAAATGAGAAAATATATTTTTTTAATTTACTCTGATTTTTGTAGATGCACCTACCTTCTGCTTTACTTATTTCTGCACCACCTTTGGTTGACTGGAAGAGAATGTCTTAGGCATTAAGTCCGCCATTGTACTATCCATTGTGCATAAAGTATAATAAATAAAAAAATAAATAAAAGATCACATGGACGTTAATTAGTTGTTATGAAAACGAATCACAATTCAAAATATAGGCGTTGACAATAACTGACGACCAGAAAGTCAAGCTTAATGCTTAACTAGGCATACTTTTATACTCGTCAGGGTCTTCAAGAAACTTTGAAATAATTCCTTTCATTGCTAGAGCATTGTCATAATAAAACAATTCTAAATTTAAAACCAAAACTACACTACTTAATCTTAAAAACGTATACAATAGAGAAATCAAAGCTAACGTTAAAGTTGTATTAACAAAAGCGTTCAACTAAAACTAGTAAGAAACAATAGTCATTACGTTTGAACCAATGTTGCGCAATCAATACGATTTGTTCCCGTTTAGAGGCGACCGAGGGCTAATTTCCTTCAGAGATTGCAACGTATTGATCCCAAAGGGAATGAGATAAAGAACGGTAAAGGCCTTACTGACAATTGTGGAGCTCGTAAAAATTTGTAGTTAATATTGTCCATGTTGAAGACCTTTAGGGTGGATACGGGTTCATTATTATAAACCACCATAGAGATCAGTTAACTAAATTGATTTTTGATTCTATTTTTCCCTTGAGGATTAGACCATTGTGCCGAGGGTCGGGACTGGAAAGAGTATACTCTCTCATTTTAGTAGTTTATCTTTGCTATCTAATTTATAATATTCCCCTTGTTCCTTTGTGATATTTAACAATGCATCTTATTTAATACATGTCTTTCTTCAAATTAAATCTGCAAAAGTGTTTTATAAACTAAAAAATCTATAGGTACCTACTTCCACATCTTACATCTACATACATCTTGCTGGATATGACATTCTCTTCCCCAAAAACACATATGTCGAAGAACTGATGCCCGATGGAGTAGACGGGTTCTAGAGTGGAGACCGCGATGTGGTAAACGTAGTGTTGGGCGCCCCCCTGCTAGATGGAACGATGACCTAAGAAAGGTGGCCAGTAACAACTGGATGAGACGAGCAGAAGATCGAGCTCAGTGGCGTATTTTGGGAGAGGCCTATGTCCAGCAGTGGACGAGTGTGGGCTGATGATGATGATGATTCATTAGTAGTTACTCTATCTTCGGGTATTTGCCTACCTCTCACTCCCAACACTAACTCCTGTGTAGCCAGGATCCACAGCGGTGACTATCGTAATGACTCTAAGTAGTGTAGTCCAGCAATCCGAGGGGAAAGCTAACTTGTCTTAGTCTCCCGCAACGACTTTAGTTGCTTTTCCCACATTGGAAATTATTCTTGCTGCATCGTGGTCTTCACTTCAAATGGACTAATCCAAATAGCTTCTTTGGCATGACCATCCACCACTAGTTTACAAAAACATGTTAATGTATAGTCCAACATAGTCACATATTCAAAGTTATGAAACATTGAAGTTGTCCCTTATTTATCAAGGTTGACGGAACCTTTTAACACGCAAGGGAAACCCCACTTTGTGTTCCATCAAATCATAACGGAACTTCGCTTACCCTCGCCCGTGACCGTCGAGTTACTGTGCATTTTTTACGTCAAAAGAAAATGTTATTCAACAAGCATAAACCGAGTCGACATGATAAATTATGTAATTTGCAAACGCCCCTTAGTGTTGGGGGACACTTCGAAAACATTGTCGATTGTTCTTATCGTTAAATCTTTTTTGGTGAATCGTGAGCTCTTTATTATTTGGTAGGATTTTAAACGGTGTTTCAATATTTCTTTTCCTTCCTTATTTGGGTCAAGTGTTACATAATATCTTGATAATTTTTTGCCAATAACTAACATGGGTTTAGTTATCATGATTTTTTTTATACCAATGAATCCAATTCTAGAATAGTGTCTATAGGAATATTAAAAGTGACGTAAAATTGTTGTCTGTGGAAAGTTACTTGGAAAATGCAGGTGGCGCAGGACTGATTGTTGTGGCGAGATTTGTAGGAGGTATATGTCCAGCGATGGATATCTATGACCTGATGATGATGATAAAATTGTTTATCAATAAATGGTTCGATATTCCTTTTATTTGTGCATGCGTCATGTTATACTGTACTGTAACAACCCATTACTCTCTCTCTACTAAGCTCAGGTCTCCTCCGAAGAAGGGTTAATTCACCAAACCATCGATATTTCCAAAAGAATATCGATACAGTATCGTACATCTCTAGTGATGTTAGTAGTAACAATGACTGAAGTCATCTCGTATACAGCGATACCAAACGTGATTTGAACTTGGAGAATACGAAATTCATGTCATCGTACCTTTCACATCAGCAATACTAATGTACATTTGAGACAACAACCTGAATCTTGAATCGAATGTGAGTTGAACATATTGTTTTATGACAGCTCTAAAATAGAACATTAGACATAAAATAGAACATTAGATATCTTATATTTTTTTTTCCTAACGTAACGCGCGATAAGGAACTTGTTTTAAAAGATTTTGATCACAGCGCCATCTAGCGATAATCATCTAAAACAAAAAAAGTGTCGTGACAACTTTTCGTAAGATTTTTTTCCGTCTAGCCCCCTTTCAATAACGTGCGATAAGAAACTTCGTTCTAATTGTATACTTATTGTTTCACATATTCGTTTATATCTTAGGTGGTAAATACTCACTGCTTGACTCGTACCTATATAATAATAGTGTTTTCTTATAAACTTTACTATTTTTTCAACTTTTTTGAGTATTCAGAAAACACCGAACTTCTATCTACACACGTGAGGTAAGTAGGAGTCGAACCACACTAAGATCAGACACAACATACATAGTATACAGACTCAGTATCCAGGTCCAGGTTAGCACGAGAAACCAGAAACTCTTTGTGAGCACATAGCCATTCTCTATTTAATCTTGCGTTTTCTTATCATTCTTATCCTGTATCAACCCATTACTGTCCACTGTTGGGCTCAGGTCTCTTCACAAAAGGGACTAGGCATAGTCCACCACGCTTGCCCAGTGCGGATTGGGGACTTCACATATCTTCAAAGGATTTTAGAACCCTTTTCCGACATGCAGGTTTCCTCAGGTTTCACGATGTTTTCCTTCACCGTTTTAGCCAGTGGTGTTGTGAAAAATTGCACATAAATCTTTTTCACATTTAGATTTAGAGGTACAAGCCGGCCGGATTTGAACCCGCGACCTCCCGTTCGGAAGGAGGCGCTTCGACCACTCGGCCACCACGACTATTCTTATGATATTCCTATTACATCATTCTTATCAATCAGTTTATTTTTGTAGCCCTTTACTCCATAATATCTCTTCAAATAATACTGTTACATTATTTTAGATTACAACAGTCCAGTTGAGTAAAATTAATTCGATCCGACCATTGTTTTTCTAGTATAAAATAACATGAATAAATTAGTGAACATTCTAGATAATGTTTAGTAATAAGTTTGCTTTAGTTAGTTTACACGCACGAGACTCTCGTATTACAAATTGGATTTTGATGTTTTCATCGAAATTTTGGTATTAATTTTCTCTGAATATTCCATTTCGTTACTATAAGTTCTAAGGTTATTTTAGTGTTTAATTTTTAGAAACTACTATGTATTATTGACCTCAATAGAGTTAAGTATTTGTGTAAAATATTCTAAAATAGTTTAAGAAGTTATTAGCTAGTTTTCTTGTTTAGTTTTTTTTTCATTTAGTAATGAACAAGTTTAGATGGAACTGAGGTTTTATCGAAAAGAAAATACTTTTTGTAGCTATTCTATTAACGTTCAAAGTTTCTCAAGGCTTTCTTTTAAATGTCGCCAATATTTAAACTCATTTAAAAGAAAAACTCCTGAAAAAACTAGACGTACGCTAATTCTGCACGAAATATATTCCTGAAAATATTCAGTTTCAAATAAAAAGAAACATTTAACATTCGAAACGTCCAAACGAGAAGATAAAGCACCACACTCACTTGACTTGACGTGTACAAGAATTTAAAAATAACGTTTTAGAACCAGGCCAAAGATTATTTGTGATAGCTATAAATTTCTCGGAGCCTAGCCTCGCTGTGTTGGCTTGCCTCACTTTTAAATTGCCTTTTTTGCCTTTTATGGACAATTACATCAGAGAAACAGAAAAAATACCGCACAGATATAAACTTTCATTTAGAGAAAGTAACACTCCTAAAGCCTTGTAATACTTGTCTTGTGAAGCTGTCACAGATATGAAATATGAACGAAACAAAATAATGCGGATCGATTGTCATTTTCAAAAAAAACCTTATACGAGTATGTCTGAGATTAGAAGGTTTATTTGTGTACATTAAAAATATCCACAAAAAGAAATGCACTCAGTTAAGAGGTGGTGCCAAGGGTGGCTAAATTTGAAAGGTAACGTGAAGTATTAGGTACAAAATTAAATAGAAAAGTACTATTCACTTTATATAAACTATCGTCATTCTATTTCGTGTATTTGCCCAACTCTCACTCCCACCACTGTAACTCCGGTGTAGCCAGGATCCACAGCGGCGACCATCGTAAAGACTCTGAGCAGTGAAGCCCAGGAACCCGAGGGAAAGCTAACTTGTCTTGGGCCCCGCAACGAATTTAATCAGAAGATAATAGAAGGAGTAGGAAAACATGAGTTTCGACTTCCCTTCTCGCAATGCGGGAGACAATAAACTATCGGCATTCTATTATAGATGTTGTTTATGGTTTACAGCTGAACACTTGAACACTTTTTAAAGTTTTCTATCATACCCACTGGTATGTGTTCATAAACTACATGACTAAATTGGGGAGTTCGTTCGGAATCACAACCATGTTTGAGTATCTTTTTAAAAATATTTTTTTCCATTAAATGTTGATAATTTTTTTATTAAACCTAATATTTTAGTCAATATTTATTATTAAACGACGCTGTACTACATTTTAGAAAAAATAAATTGATTGCGTGAAATTTGAGAATAATATTTTCAAAACATAGATAAAACAAGTTTTAGAACTGTGCTCAATTTTGGCTCCTACCAATAACTTGGCATAAGTAAGCAACCAGTTTTGTCGCTGTTTCCATATAAGTGGATATGAGAGGAACATCTCCGCTTCTCTGCATCTTTATAAGTCAAAGTTGACTCTACGGCAAGAGTCAAGTAATTTCAATAATAAGATGGTATTCAAAATAATTTACTTCTTAGTATAATTATTCTGTGACAAAAGCTTGTGAATGCTTTGGATCTCGCTTTGACAGCAATTTGCAAGGCTTTACTTTGGATCAGTAGATGTTAGTTAAAAATAATGGATCTAATGACTAAACTGACATGCGTAAAACAGTATAATGTAATAAAGAATTTATGGTTTGTTCAGTTTTCAACAATTAGTAAAATAAGTACAAGAAAAAAAAATGTTTTAGCGCGAGTTTTTTCGAGTGTTTCTATCTACTGCATTTGGTGGTAAATTTACTTATTTATTTATTTATTTATTAGAAAATCTCACCAACAGTATGAGTTACAACAATGACATTACAAAGATAATAATACAATCACACATAAATGAAGAAATTCTGTGTAACGATACTAACAATAGGTAAGCATAGCGTTTATAAAATTTTAAGAGGACAGACGCAAAATAGACACACTTATAGGAAAATCTCATCAGCTCTACGCAGACAACAAAACACTAACACACTTACTAATGTAATATACCTATAATACTAATAAAATTACAAATTAGATGAAGAATCTAATATATATTATAAAGGCGAAAGTTTGTAAGTATGGATGTATGGATGTATGTTTGTTACTCTTTCACGTAAAAACTACTGAATGGATTTGAATGAAACTTTACCACAATGTAGCTTATACATCAGAATAACACATAGGCTACAATTTTTGAACCCCTTTGTAACGCAGACGAAGTTGCGCGGGTCACCTAGTAGTTAATAATAAAACTAATATTGAATGAAATAAATATTACGAAAAACTAAAGAGTCTATTTACTAAATTTAAATTCAAACAAATACCAGGAACTTCACGATTATTAACTGCCAACCTACTCAGTGAATAATATCTTAAAACATGTATGTTTCTTTTGTTTATTTTCGATTTGCCGCAGGCTTATGATCCTTCGACCGGTAAAAACAATATTAAATTCTTAATTATGTTACTGAACAAAAAGGATTATCTTGTTAACATTGTACATCTATATCAAAAGGACGATGTTTTACTTTGAACTAAATGTATATGCTCATTAAAAGCTGGTTACAAAGATGAAGCTACCAGAGAGTCTATCTATACTGCACCGCGTAACTTTGCTTGCACAAAGGTAGATAATTTTTACCTATATTTGTATTTAGTATTATATAGGCCATGATACTCATAAATAATCTATCTTTTTGAAGTATTATAATATATAGCTCTACTTCACATTATGTTTTTGGAACGAAGTTCCTTATCGCGCGTTATCGAAAGGGGTCTATACGGAAATTCTTATGAAAAAGTTGTCACGACACTTTTTTTTGTTTTAGATGATTATCGCTAGATGGCGCTGTGAATAAAAATGTTTTTTTAATAAAATTATAAAATTTTATTACAATTCCCTCACTAATTAATCGAAAGGAACTTCGTTCCATCCGGGTGTCCCTTGACATCTCTCAAGTTTTTTTTAAATATGAACACAAATATACTTAAATAAAAAACAAAACAGGAAGCCACTTTAGGCAAAAACTACGACCCACGTCATCAGTGGCCAGGGCTCAAGAGGAACCTCCTCCTCATTATACAAACATTATACAGTCACAAACATCACGAAATTACCTCTTTTATATATAGTATCTATAGATGATATACATACATAATATTATGTACACCAAAACCGTGTACATTTTCGTTTCATCAAAATTCTGATAAAGATTTGTGCTCTGATATTTATTAATATAAATGAGAATTATGTTCGGCTTTGATATTATTTGTTTGATTTTATGTATAACATACCTACTTGTTTGTTCTAATTATTTTTCTGCCTACGTAATAAAGTAATTGCCTATTTCTTTTATTTATTTAATTATCTGAAAGCTGTAGTTCTGCAATATTTATTGTTAAGTTCTTATCTTCTAAAATTAGTTTTATGTCTAAAAAAACCCACCATTATTACGAATGTCGAATGTGAATATTCATTTTTGACATTCGCAAATGCAAATGCGAATGTTGAACCTTCCAAACAAAGAGTTCAAGATTTTTTACTGACAATTCAGCTGTATCTTCCAAAAGTCAGCATAATTTATATGTACTACAAAAAAAACTATATTTTACTTTTACTGGATCAACTTGCATATTATCTTGGCATCGGAAGGTCGTAGACCCATCGAGTTTGGGCTCATTTTAAAGGGCAGGTAGAGGCCTTTGTTTTGTTTTCGATATTCCCTCTACATCCACACCATATCTTTCTCAATGTTGTCAAAACATTCGCATGATTTTTGCGAATGCGAATACTCAAAAACATGCGAATATTCGTTACATCCCTATTACCTACCCGTTGACACCTGTTACGATCTCATTAGTACAGAGTTCAGGCATAGTCCGTTACCGTTGTGTATTAAAACATAATAAGGATTAAATGCTAACCGTATAAATCCAAATCCACATTGCAAGCATTTAATTTTCAATTCGGTCCCGAGACTTTGGAAAACGATTTGAATCAGAAGCGTGTGTTTCGTTGAATATTTCATTCATTTTATTCAGAGAACGGGCAATGGGCCGAACATTTATTTCCCGGTATTCCCGTTCTTAGTTGGCTTACGAATAAAATTTATTATATTCTCTTTTAGTTTTCGATTTTAGAGTATAAATGTGCTTTAATCCAATGTTATGGTATTAACCTAATTCTATTAAATGTAATGTAGTGTAAATAGAAAATGGCGCATTTTAGTGTTACTTGTAAACTCAAAGTTGTAATAATGAAATATTTAAGAGATCAAAACCATGTTAAACAAATTTTTGAAGTGTGTTTAATAATAATAATACTTTCATGCATTTTAAACGGGTTCTTACCACGATATTTAATTAATTGAGTTGTCTCGATATTTCAGCGTTGTTGCAAACGTCATGGTCACGAGAAGACTGGATACTGCGGGTCGATTTAAGAGCAAACAAATCTGTCTACCCTCTTTCTCGTTTGCTTTTGGGAAGTACCACTGGAACACGAACTCACATCACGACGCACCACACTCACTGTATCTACAAGACTCTGAGCATGAACCCTTAGTGAATGTTGTGTTTAGCACTGAATTCCACATATTCTATAATCTGAAGCCGTCACCCCTGTTAAAAGTGCTATGTCTTGAAATCTCGATAGCTTCTTTAACCATCCTTGATATGTAACGACGTTCAGAAGATAGTACCTAAAAAGTAGTAGTTTAAAATGCATGAAAGTATTATAGAAAACCGCGAGTGTCTGAATATGTGTTTAATAATGTTAATAATATTATGGAATAAACAGAACACAAAATATAAACTACTGATGATATTGTTAAGGTAGCAGGAACACACTGGATGCAGGCCGCTACTAACCGCGAGCATTGGAAATCTTTGAAGGAGGCCTATGTCCAGCAGTAGATGCTGATGATGAATATAAACTACAGTTAACATAGAGTAATTCTTACTACTCTACTGTATGATATTCCGTGGAACTAAAAAACTTACCGTTCGTCGGTCGGAAAGAAAACAAGAAAATTAAATTACAGCAAAACTTGTGGTCACGATACCTGTTCCAGTACGGAACATTCACTTTTTACTACTTATACCTATAAACTACTTTCTATACAACCTCTCGAACACTGCATTAAGTCTGAGGAAGAATAAATGACTTTTACTTTGCACGCCAAAATAGCACTTCATTGAATTGCAAGACGCACAAACGACGGTTCCCCAATTAAGTGCGGTAATAAATCCTTTGGGAATGCCGTGATTTGTAATACTGTTGTAACTTTATTTCTATTTATTTCCTGCTTCTTAGTTGTAAGACTGTTAATGTTTTTATTAGGTATTGACATCGTCGTGATCTTGTGATCCGGTCCCATTTAAAATCCTACAGATAAGTTTTCATTAAATAAGCAGATACTAATTTTCATATTCATAATCTTCTACTTATTTAAACAAAGAAAATAACGGGTGTTGTAAAATTTTACCACAATCATTTCATTTCATTTTTTCAATCTTTTTTCGATATTTATCATAATCACAAATAAAAGACTTTCTAAGGAATTAGATGTATGATTTTAATTTTATGTGTTCATTTGTAAACATATTTTACAAAATAAATTATAGGGTAAAGTAACAGCTGGGTACTCAATGTTCGTTTAAGCTCACCCCTAATTGAGCAACTACTTTACTGAATGTCCTTCAACCAAACAAGTTGCCAACCATAGGTACTTCTGGTGAATAATGTGGGCGGCTGACCAACGTTGCGGTAGGTCCCTTAACTCGTTGAGGAAAACCTCTCCATCTCGCCGAAATTACGCCGCAAAAATCGAATTTTGCGGGCCGATCCCGGACAAGGAAAATGCCCGGTCGAGAGGAAAAAATGCTGTGCTCCATAAATATCTGAAACTGGACAAGGATGGCGAACTTTATGCTGATAGAGTTCTGGGCAGTGATGTGAGTCGTGAAATATGTCTTTAGTCTGCGTTGAAGATCTAAGATTTTCATGCATTCAACGTTGTGTTTTTAGAATATTTTTAGACACGATTTAGTTTTGGTATATAGGTAGATTAGCTAATAAGATGAAATCATCGTAAGTAGTTACTGTAGCTTATGGAATTCAGCAATGTTAGAGGACACCGCCCGGGGCCGCTAGATAAGATTTTAGGTAAACTTCGTTTCAAGAAGAAAAAATCAGGATCATACATTTTTATGGCTAAATAGTTGAACCACACAACTTCACCTCAAAGAAGGTAATTTATGAGTGTCTTTATAGAATAAAATATCGGAATCCAAATACATGGCATTCTTCCAGAAACTTTATTTATGCCAATTTTATCTTAATTATTTCAGTGTTCATATTTACCTACAAACTACATGATAGTTTTTTGTCTTTCAGTAATAATAATCCTTGATGTTATTGAGAAGGTTTTTTTTCCATAGATGTTTTTTTTATAAATAATACAGATTATATTTATTCAAATCTAAAAAGAGACTGAAATACTCGTATTTGATATTTTTGTGATTGACAAGTACTCGCAAGTAAATATTAGCAACCAATTATTTCTCAATATTTTCTCATTATCAATAAGAACGGATTCTATATGAATTCTCGGAAAACATGTTTACATCTTGAGAGGATTATTTACTTAGCATACAATATCATGTTTCTGTACTTTGATAGGTTAATAATTGGTGGATAAACGAATGATATTATAATAGATATTAATATTATACATACAAAACACAGAACTTAAATTATCTTTACTACGATATAGAGCTGAAGATTCCCTTTGTCTGTAGATCTTAGGAAACACAGTTTCTATGAGAAAAAAATTTTCATTGTCGGGTATTAGGAGTAAGCTATATTTAAGAAATCAGATAAGCCAACTAAGATGTAAGTCAAGATGTATCTAATAAAAGATCTGAAAAAATAGGTTCATACTGCCTCTATTTGTGGCGCATAGTTACGAGGGATAGGTAGTGTATAGTAAATTATGCTTAGGAAAACTTTATACAGGGTGTCCCAGGAAGTATGGATAAGCGGAGGTCCAGAGATAGAGCACCTCCTGAGGTATCCGAATCACCCCCATGTATGTTCCGCGATTTTTCGTAGTTTTCGAGTTATGCGCTTTCTGAAATGGAACGAGTACATAATACTTGTTAATTATGTATTTTTTGTAATGCAGATAAATTCCTATCTAATATCCCCAGATGAAAAAATGGAGGTTCAAGTGGGGGACCGTGGCGCCCACGCTGCCCGGCCGATCCACCTGTTTCTATTGTATTCAACACGAAAGTCGACTATTTGGAGCTATTTTCAATTAAATGCCAACGTATATTTTCCTATTCGGTTAGCCATAGGCATATAAGTAGAAAAACTCAGACAACATTAAAGAATTTAATAATGAAAAAAAGAAAACAAGTCCTAATGCTTCATCTTCGTATAAAAATACGAAGCTTATTCTATTTAAAAAAATGAATGAGATTGAAAACACGAATATTATGTTTTTCAGCTTCCTTTTCTCGAGTGAGATTATGAAAGGTTTAAAAATAGTTTTTAATTATAAAAAATAATAGCAGATTGGTAGGTATATTTTTTTGCTTTATTGGTAAACGAGCATTCACCTGATAATAAATGGTTGCCATCATCTTCATCTTACCATCAGGAAAGCCTACTCGTTTATCTATCTAGCAATAAAAAATAATCTGAACAAAAAAAAACCGTTTTTTTTTATCTTAATTCAGTAAAGCACAGATCAACGTGAGGGTTCCTTAAAACTTCGGTGATAGTCTATTAAGGCCCTTTACAGTTTTAAGTTCACTCAGGACGCAGGAGACGGAAGAGACGCTTTATTAAGCACGTCTCCAAATCGCTATAAAAACTTGTTAATGTACTTGAGATGAACGAAAAAATCTGTAAAGGATCCTTTATGTATGAGCAAGACAATATAAAAAGTGCTTAGAGATTGGTTGACTTATTTTGAAATTATAACTTGGTTTGTCTTTAATTATGTAATAAAATTTGTTGTTTTATAGAATTTATAAATTTATATACAGGGTGGATCTGTAACTTTTGACCATCTAACGTGGGGTGAATGACTTGTCGAAATAAAATTAATACATGTAATTAATACAACAATCGGGTAAACTTTTTTCTCTGACATTGTATGGGGTGTCTACAACTATCGTTGCGAATTTACACATGAAATTGAAAAAAAAAGTTAAACCGCTTTCAAAAATAAAAGCCGTTCTAAGTTGTACATCGACATTAACCCCAGATCAGATGGTCCAAAGTTACAGATCCACCATGTATACTCAAATACCAAGTATGTAATACGAATATATTTAGAACTACGCGACGGGAAAGAGTGCCGATGGCGTAACGCGTCGCGCCGTCCCTCACAACCCCGCGCTGGGTTCTGGTCTCAGCTGTGATTCGGACGCTGAATGTGAGCGGTTGGAGGTTTTAGTGCGGATCCGGTGATTACCTCCAACTAAAACAAAAAGCCCTTGAGGTATCCGACAGGTCACGTCAATCGGCAATCATTATTTTGATCGTTTTGTCTGTGCTCGGTGTATTAGTCTCGATGAGGCGATTTACAAGATTATAAGCGGTAGATAAATCGCGCATTGTGAGCAGGTTCTACAGAATCAAGAGCTCGGACCACGCACTGGCTTGGCTCGTAGGCCCCACCTAAAGTGATCCATTGTTTTTATTTGGTATTTTAAATTTATTTTTACTAAGTTTTTTTTTTTTTATTGTGAAATAGATAAACGAGCCTTCGGCCCACCTGCAATGCCATGGCAATGAGGGGTCGTTATCTATCACCTACCCATACAGGACTTTTCTTAAACTTCGTTTAAAGAGGGACATGTCATAGCGCTCCGGGAACACCGCGGACGGGACTCCATTCCAAATCGGAATGGTACGGGGCACAAATGATCTTCTGAACCGAACTGTGGAAGAGTGCAACGGTTCCAAGTGAAGGTTAGTATATTAAAAAAAAAGATAAGTTAAGAAATAATTACACACTGAAAATAAATTTAATTTATTAATATCCTGAATTTCGTAATTCTTTTGCTAAAACATCAGATAAAAGAAAAGTTTCTGAACCGATTCTCCTGAATAAAGACAGTGTCATTGTAATGAGCACTCGATCCACACCCGAACTCTGTATATTGGGTCGTCAGAACATTCGATGTGGTGTCGACAGCATCATAGTTTAAGAGGCGTAGAAGATCTAATTTCTACTAATAAAAAAAAATCGAGAAAAAATTTGTTCGTTTTTATAAAGTTTGATATAAGTATTTTTAGTCAACATGGGTGAAACCCTTGTATCACCACTCCTATACTATTATATTTGGACACAACTGAGAAATCAAGACTCTCTAAGTTTTAACGAGGTTTTTGAGGCCGGAGTGCGGTCGGCGACGCGAGATTCAGTCTGTAAATTGACTTGGCAAAAGTAAGTTTCAACCTGTCCCATCCCAGGCTAATCCTCTTAGAGATTACAATTTACTCTGAAATGATGTTTTATGGGCTAAGGTAGGTGTTTATCTATAGGGCGCTTATGAATAATAAGATAAAAAATGCTTGGTCTTTTTTTGTTGTGAAAATTATGTATTTTCGAGTTTGTCACTTAACTTTGGATAAAGGTATTTACGGCTTAAACATAGATGAATACAGTTATTAACTGTAGCTAAAACAATAAAATGTTTGTAAAAGAATAATAAGAAATTCAGTTTTTCAAATTTCTATTTTTTTTTTTTATCAGTTGGAGGAAATCACCGGATCCCCGTCCGCGGGGCGGAGTCGAACCGCACTATAACCTCCAACCGCTCACACTCAGGGCCAGAACCCAGCACGGGGTTTGGAGGGACGGCGCGACGCGTTACGCGGTCGGGACTCTTTCCCGTCGCTCCGTCCCCGAGAAGAAAAGATTAGGCTGTTTTCTAAAAAATCTAAAAGCCTATATTTTTTGTTAACCTGCTGCGCGCCTTTGAAACAAGTGCTCCAATTAGGCTCTGATGTTAAGATCACGTAAAAAATATTTAAGTCCATCTACGACTAATCTTTGGTTTAAGTATCTTAGTTATAAAATCAAAACATTAAAATCTCTAATAAGTATTTGCATTTGAAAAAAAATTGGTTTCCTGTAAAGTCGGTATACGGGCGAAAGGTTTACGTGACAACGACTCGGGCATGATTAGCCCGCCTAAGAGCGAGAGACAGACATAAAAAGTGAAAGGCACGCGTGCCTCTCACTCGCTCTCATTGTGAGCGCATAACGTGAGCGGAGCGTAACGCAGTATCTTGAAGTGTCAACCGGCAAACCAATTTATAAGACGTTGTCACGTCAAAAAGCAACAATTGTTATCTGAACTTGACTTTCAGGTAGGTGTCTGATTACGTCATCGTTTCGAAATAAAGAAATAGCAACAGCTATCGCGGCGGTGTGAGATCCATAACAATGAATTACTAACTACCAAAGCTTTTGTTGCCAATGAACTTTGGCAGCAAATGGAAATGAACTCTAGGTTTCGATAGCGCAAATTAATTTCTGCTGACCAAGAAAAAAGTTGTAACGAATTCCGAACGTGACTGAGGGCCCAAACGCGCCCTTTCCCGTTGAATAAGAAAAATAATTGTTCTTTCAACCATTCCTTTGTTGGGTGTGTTTAATTATGGAATATATTAAATTGGATGACTTCTTTTCATAGGTGCGTTTAGATGACTATACAATTTTGGGCATATAAATGACACACAACTTTTAGATTTCATAAATTTACATGATTAAATTAACATGCATGACCGGTGTTTGATGGCAAATTTAAGAGAGGGGCGGCGCGACGGGAAAGAGTGCCGTGGGCGTAACGCGTCGTGCCGTCCCTCATGGTTATGAGGGTTGCTGCCGTGCTGGGTTCTGGCCTTAGCCGGGGTTCGGACGCTGAGTGTGAGCAATTGGAGGTTTTTGTGTGGTTCAACTCGAAACGGACGTCGGACGAAATCCTCCAACTAAAAAAAAAAATGTTCAGCAGTGGTCTAAGTACGGGCTGATGATGAAATGTAAGGACAGTTGTTGGACTAAAAACTATTCCCGAATAAAGTAATCCAAAAATTATTTTTGTATATTCTGATCAACCAAATACTTGTTTAAATTACATCAGTAAAATGTTACTGAGTAAAAATCCAAATCAGGCAACTGAATTTATGATGTAATCCTTTAAAATCAAGAATACTGTGGAAGTTTCCGAGATCCGCTGGAAACTCTCGAATTCAGAAGTATAATTAAATTGTGAAGGCTTCCGGACAAATTGACACCGTTGAAATAGCTGATGGTATTAATTTCTTGAAAATTTTAGTACAATTAATGTCGAATTTTGATCTGATTGTTCTAATTTAGGACAAAGGTGTGCTACCGGATAATTTGTTTATAGCTCTATAATTGTTTAATCGTCTCTTTGTTTGTTGTATAAATATCTTACGACTTTGTTCCACATAGGACTTTTGAAATTTTATATGTCGTATTATTTGAATTTATTTTGAAAACGATGACCAGTAGTTTCTCATTTTAAAATATGTACCTATTTATTATATAATTGTAAAACACATTGTAAATTGTTTTTTTCTGAAACCAGCAGGGGACAGGTCAAAAGATCCTTTTTCTCTTAGGTCATGGGCGGGGTCTTCTGTAGAAAAGCCGACCTAAAAAGTCGAGAACGAGAGACGTCACAACTCATAATATTTTTCTCAATACTATACAATACTATTACTTGAAAAGCAATGAAAATCAGATAGATTAAGAGAAAAGGAAGGCCGAAGAAAAGATTGTCCGATTATATGAAGGATGATGTGATGGTTTGTGGTGTAACAGACGATGTATATAGAGATAAAAAAAAACTTGAGAGGTGTCAAGGGACACCCGGATGGAACGAAGTTCCTTTCGATTAATTAGTGAGGGAATTGTAATAAAATTTAATTTTTTACTTAAATAAAATATTGTGATCACAGCGCCATCTAGCATTAATCGTATAAAACAAAATAAGGATTTTTTTTTAAAGATTTTAATCACAGTGCCATCTAGCGATAATCATCTAAAACAAAAAAAGTGTCGTGACAACTTTTTCATAAGAATTTCCGTCTAGCCCCTTTCGATAACGCGCAATAAGGAACTTCTTTCCAAAAGTGTTTAGAGAGAAGACATATTACGCCGAATATAAATCGTATAAGATATAGCAAAAATACTAATACTCGAATAGCAAACCCAAATTGTATAGTAGGTATTCATGTCGTTCTAAGAGCTCCTTTTACAAATACTATGCTTACTCAGCACAAATATATTTCAATGGAAAAGTTTCACTTGTACTAAACACGGTGGATCTTTGTCCCGTGTGAAAGCTCTCGGGTTATTCTCAGTTTCATTTTTTTGTTTAAACCACTAAAAGGAGCACATTTATCTTGACTTTTCATTTTTATTTCACACCTCGCCCGACTCTGTTTTATGTGAATTTAAATCTTTGAGTTGAATAATGAAGATGTTTTGTGAGAATGAATTGAATCTAATATTTTATTTAACTCTGCTTATTAGGCGACAGTCTTTGATATTGGATTTTGCGACCTTTCTAGGTTTTAAGCTACTTTGCTTCATTTATGATTTTATTTCACTTTTGATGATTTTTATTGAAGCTATACACATAATGATAATGTACTTAGCCCATTTTTTTATTACCATGTAGGCGGACGAGCCAACGGGCCATCTGATCGTAAGTGGTGCAATATCAGGGGACACTGAGGGGTCGCTACTTACGACCTACCTTTAAGGACTCTCCTCAAGGTTCGTTTCCAACTATAACTGTAAAACTAACACTAGCAAATGCTAAGCATAGTGGAATGATAACCACAACATTAGGATTAACGAGAATCTTAATTCACACTTTATTTAATGAACCTACAATATATGTTTCATTACATATTACGAGATTACTGAATACCTTTCTCTTATGCCATATTTCTACAGTCACTGCTGTACATCGACAGATTATATCAATATTATTACATTCTAGATCTTAATATACAGGGTGGATTTGTAACTTTGGACAATCTGACGTGGGGTAAATGACCTGTCGAAATACAACATAGCACCATTTTTATTTTTTGGATCGGTTCAACTTTTTTTTCTGACATTGTATGGAAAACGTACGACTATCGTTGCAGACTTCCATACTATGAAGAATTTTTTTTTTTATCCAATGCCTAAAATAAAAGAGGTTCTAAGTTTTATTTCAACAGGTTATTTACCTCACGTCAGATTGTCCAAAGTTACAGATCCACCTTGTATTTTAGTAATAAGTAAAATTTAGTTTTTCATAAAAAAAACTTTTCATTATGATCTCGAAATCAATTAAGCGAAAAATAAGTTTAGAAACTTCATGTTTAAGTTTTTTCACGTACCCCGATTTTCCGATGACTCGATCTTCAGAATTTATTTTTAAGGCCAGTCCTGTAACACAAGTATTGCTTTGAGGATCAAAAGGCTCCTCGTTACTTCGTCTCAGATTTGTTGTGAAGTGTTATAATACTTACCTGGAAAGTACCTTTTTTATTGTTCGCTTTGAGATCCTATAAAAGAAAAGGCGTTCCAAAATTTTATGATACCGATAGATAGGACTAAGTGTACATTCGCCTTTTTTATTATATTAGATACTATTTCAAGGTTTTAAACCGATGTGAAATATAATAATTTCCATTTTGACCTGTAATTTTCCAACTATACAGTGCACATCGTTTTTTATTGCCTAAAGTATTTTTGGAATATCTCTGAAGTATCTCTAGATTAGATTCATTAAAAGTAGGTCAAAGAACCCTCTAATATCTTCTAATATTCCAAAGATAAAAGACTATAAAACTTACAATCAGGTGAAACGCTGCTCGTCTTCTTAAGTGGCAATAAAAGGAACTAAAATAAAAGCATCTGTGAAAGGTATCTTCAAATTAGATAATGTAGATAAATATTGAGGTTATAATTTTGTTATAATACAGTCCATTTATAATTTTTCCTCATTCTACGTAATATAAAATGTACAGTATAAAGTTAAATGCAAAGAAGCGGTTTCTCCCATAATGTGGTTCACATTATGCATGCAGTAATAACCCAGCTTGCTGTTAGTGAATACAGATAGTTCACGTAATTGGATTATCCAATGTGTTGAGTTCACCGCTTCCTGGAGGCTTTGATTCAGCGGAATGTTGAATTTAACTATATTAATATGTGGAAAATAAAATTGTTTTACAAATTGTATAGGTATACAATTCGGATTCAAAATGCAAGGATTATAAGGAATACGATCTATTCTAATAGTAACTCCTTAAATTTACCGTTATGTAGGTCAAATAACTTTAAAAATTCACTGGTAAGATTTACAGAAAATTCACTAAGGTAAACAACGTCAAAAAATAACTTTAACTTACTCTTGACGGTTAGAAAAAGATACCATAGGTATCAATTTTGTAATGCCGTGAATGCTAAGATCTAGAAGTGTTTTTCACCGTTATTTTTTGTAAAACCACTTTGATTCAACGCTTTTAAACTAATCTTACCAAACAAAATACCAATTTATCCAGCCCACAACAATAACGATAGATAACTTTTGAGTGTATTCATTAAGGTTTAAATTAAAACACTGTTTGGGACCCTTACAAAGTTCGGGAGTAAGTTGTGAATTGGTACATCGGCTTTCCTGCGCCGTAATGACCTGCGGGCGACTGCCCACCTCCGGAAAACTGTTCTTTGTCCCTTTATAAAGTCGTACATTGAATTTTGCATTTGCTTGTTAGCCGGGAGCATCTGTAGACGGTTTTTTGTCTACTGTTGAAATGTTGGAAAAGTTGAAAAGAGTTCATTCAAGATGAAGATTGTAAGTTTTGTTATTTCATTGTTGGAAATGTATTGTTATTATTATACTCATATTATTATGTATCTTATTGTAACTATTTATTGGAATAAAATGGTTAACTAATGTAGGGGGATTATTGTATATAGAGAAATTGATGAATTTAAAAGTAGATTGATGTAAAAGAAGAGGGAGGCCGAAGAAAAGATGGTCTGATTGTGTGAAGGATGATAATTATTATGTTGGTTTGTGGTGTGACGGATGATGTATGTCAAGATAGAAAGGAGTGGAGAGAGAAGACATATTGCGCCGACCCCATCTAAATGGTATAAGGTGTAGTGAAAGAAAGAGAAATTGATAATGATAATTTAAAATCAATTAAGTCTAAGTAGTAAAAGTGTTTAAGTTTGTTAAGAGTATCTGATAAAAATAATTGTGAAGCTCTGTAATTGTAATTGTGTGATATTGCAAAAGTCCAGTTTGAGGCCAGTTGCTCAAGTAAGAAAATTGTTAAACTCTTATATAATCGATCTATTTTAATTATTTTCAATTTCTTTTAAGTAATAAGCAAGTTTCTGTTTTGTAGTCTGAGAAATGCACAATGTTTTTTTTATTTAATTTAATTTGAGTGCAGGTTGCCTGTTAGCATCGTCATCATCTTTTTATATAAATAACCACTTGAACTACATTTCAGTGTAACATTTTCTCAAGACTATATTGAATTCCTTTGTTATGAAGAATCTATTGCATAATATTTCTGTGACTATTTACATTCTGTTCCTATTGTTTGGGAACAATCGGAGTTTTAAACGAGCGATACCCAAACCGCCTCATGCAAATGCTTTGTATTTTGCTCTCGGAAAATATATATCAAATGAGTAATCTATATTTCTAAAATCACAAGAAGACAGGGTACTGATACTGGAATTTATAAAATATTAGCTGGCCTACACAACTTCGTCTGCGTCACATAAGGAAATTTTCTCACCGTTTACCTTCCCTGGACTTCTACGAATATTTCAAGATTAAAATAAGCCAAATTGGTTCAGTCGTTCTCGAGTTTTAGCGAGACTAACGAACAGCAATTCATTTTTATATCATCATCATCATCATCATCAGCCTATAGACGTCCACTGCTGGACATAGGCCTCCCCCAAACTTCGCCACATCGACCGGTCCTGCGCCATCTGCATCCAGTGACCTCCCGCAATCTTGACCAGATCGTCGGTCCATCTTGTGGGGGGTCTACCAACATTGCGCCTACCGGTTCGTGGCCGCCACTCCAGAACTTTTCGGCCCCACCGGCCATCCGTTCTTCGCACAATGTGTCCTGCTCATTGCCACTTCAAAGATGCAATTCTTTTTTTTCATTCTTTTTATTCATTTTTATCTATAAGAAGATTATGTAGATTGTTCAAATGATACACAATTTTACAAAAACATATTTTATTATCTTGGATAAAAAATAACATTTTCAATACACACATTCATACAAACAATTTTATAATTAATAAAATTCGTATTTATACAGTAAAATAACAGCTATAGAATCTATAATATAGATAATATGAAAAGTGCTTTCGAATATTCTAGACTAGAACAATTTAAAATGGATTTTACTGATTCGTTATACAGTTCATAATTAACTAGCGCCTCGATTCGATTATACCCGAGTGTTGGGTTATTATTGAAACCACAGCATAATAATTAATTTATTTATTGTATTTATGGAATACAATAAAAATGCGACTAATCTCTACATGGTTAGAAATAAAAGTGAAATTTGACATAGAATTGAATTTGAATTTAGTTTTCCATTGCGCGAGACAGAGTCATCGCGAAAACTAAAAAGTTTGGATACAAATAAAATATAAAAAGTTTTGTATGTTCAATATGGATTGAACACCGAGTACATAATAATATGAACTTATAAATTTATTAAAGAAAAGAGCAACAAAATCATTCCGTATTTTAAAAATATATGCGTATACACTACATAGATAGAATGGCAAATATAAGTTGATACTGCAGTGAACGTCATTTAAATACTACTACTCGTATCCCAATACATTCTGTAGTAGAATAGAAGCGAGGTTAACAATGACCTTATCGCGTGTTTTAATTTTGCTTAGTATTTCATTGCGTGTTTAATTACTTAGCAGGTTTTCATTAATTCCATACTTTTGATAATTAATTTCGTCTTATTTATTTCTATATACTTTAATCTTGTTGCTGCCAATTGTACAAATATTTAATGTAAGTAGAATTAACACTTAAGTTAGAGTTTACAATAAAACGAGAAAGGAGTTTTGCATAATTATGTTATTTACACATTCATAATTTTATTTACATTACAATTTAATTATGAACAACGTGTATTAATATTTACATTAATATTATTGTAGATTAATAATTATTTGTTCTTTGTATTTCGAATTTAAAATTCGTTATCATTTATAATTTAAAATTAATTATTTATATTCCTCATATTACTAGAAAATGAAAGATTTTTTGAAGAAGTAAGAATGAGAGAATATAAAAAATGCATGATTGGAAACCATGTACAGTTTGAGGAATCAAATTTTGTACATCGGCGGGTAGAAAGAGAGCATAGATACGGCTTTTTAGAGCGCTATCTCTGTCGCACACTGCCATTTGTG
Source organism: Trilocha varians (assembly GCA_030269945.2). Classification (NCBI taxonomy): domain Eukaryota; kingdom Metazoa; phylum Arthropoda; class Insecta; order Lepidoptera; family Bombycidae; genus Trilocha; species Trilocha varians. Next base: position 4,286,366 of record AP028264.1, on the reverse strand, counting down.
ACGTTAATTGTCAGTTGTTATTCGAATTGAAACTAAATTTATAATACAGAGTTGATAAAACTGTAAGTGTTTTTTCATAATACAATCTCTGACGTACATAAGTATTTGACCGATGGCTACCATTAACTACCACCTGTATTGACAAAATCCAAAATATTGACAATATAGAATGTGTGGTTGGCCACATAATTAATCATTTCTTTGTATATTTGTATAACTAACACAAAGAAGGAAGAATCATAGTTCAGTATTGAATATTACAACAAATTTATTTTATGGTTCCGTATATTAAATTAAACACCAATTGTAAACACAGCTTCATTAAGCCAAAACATTACACTTTTAACAAAAAAGTACCAAAAACACATTTATTAAAGTTCATTTCACAACAATACAGGATTTATAAGGGACCGAAGATTTTAATGAAACCCGGCCGTATAGAAAAGAAGTTCCCATTTCAGGATATAATGAAAAAATGCCAACATGATTTGTCGTTTTAATTTGGTCACGTTATATTTTACGAAGAAACCTTAATGCGATATTAAGGGCTCCGTAACTTACATATTCTTCGATCGTATTTTAAAAGTTAAATCCTGGACCGAAACTCAAGTACCACTTGATATCGCTAAATTACAATAAGATACAATTTATGGCGTCAATTCCGTTTTTTGACCAAAATTCGCAACAGAAGGCATTTAACTTGACGGTTTTTTCTCTATTTTGAAAGTGAAGTTTTTCGAGAAATTATTGAACCGATTTTGATGACCCAAATTTTAGTTACTTTATAATGATGTATAATTTATACTAGATCTCAAATCTGACCTCAAATTTTCAAGTTATTCAAAAATAGAAGTCGGTTATTCTTTTTTAATTCTACGTGTTTCTTTCTCCTCAAGTGCCAAGGTCAAGGGCATCGAAAGTAGGCTTCGATAGGACGTATAACAGTGATAAACAGCATAGTAATGAAGCTGTTTTATCTAACGTAGATCTAGCTGAACCTTGTTGCATAGCCGCTGGGTGCTCACCTGAAACAATACTGATGTTTAGTATATTGTTTAAAAGAAAATTGTGGGATATTTGTAAAAGAAGCGAAATCCAAAAAGGGAAAAAGTAAAGTTTGTTATTGGAACGAAGTTCCTTATCGCGCGTTGTGAAAGGGGCTAGACGGAAAAAATCTTACGAAAAGTTGTCACGACAGTTTTTTTGTTTTAGATGATTATCGCTAGATGGCGCTGTGATCAAAATCTTTTAAAACACGTTCGTTATCGCACGTTAGGTTAGGAAAAAAAACATAAGATATGTTTTAATCGAAAGGAACTTCGTTCTATTCGGGTGTCTCATGACACCTCTCAAGTTTTTTGTTTTATATTTTAGGTCCAAAACTCAAACTAATCAAAGTAATGAAAACTGGGTAGTAAATGTGTTGGTATAGATAATTTTAAATCATGTTTTACGAAGTTAGGACTAGAAATACAAAATAAATGAATACAGTTAAACTAATAAGCCTTCGAAATTTGAATATCCAATGTCCAAATTTTTCCTCAATTATATCTAATATCTATAAAATAATAAAGTGCAAACATGAAGCTGAAACAACACTTATTATTTTATATACGGTATAAAGTTTTAAGTTAAGGTTTTGAACTGCACTAACCGTAAAATAAATCTATAAAGTCTTATATCCAAGTATAATACTTAGGTACTAAATATTATAGATAAAAATTTTAAATCTTTGTAAGCAAATTTCAATGAATTTGCCATATCTTTAGGAATAAAATTTTTAATGCACAGTGTCATTATTATTTTAGAGTCGAAATTGGTTTTAAATTACAGGGTATAAAACTGACATTTTGTCACCGTAAAAAGACACGTTAAGGGTTTTTTTTTAGTTGGAGGAAATCACCGGATCTCCACCCGCCCCGTGGGTGGGATATGTGGGAATTGATCCGCACTAAAACCTCCAACCACTCACAGTCAGCGTCCGAATTCCGGCTGAGGCCAGAACCCAGCACGGGGTTATGAGGGACGGCGCGACGCGTTACGCCCACGGCACTCTTTCCCGTCGCGCCGCCCCCACACGTTAAGGGAGAACAATCCTTATCACTTTTTTTTTTGAGTTGAAGGAAATCACCGATTTCCGGATATGTGGGAGTTGAACCGCACTAAAACCTCCAACCACTCACAGTCAGCGTCCGAACCCCGGCTGAGGCCAGAACCCAGCACGGGGTTATGAGAGACGGCGTGACGCGTTACGCCCTCGGCACTCTTTCTTAGACCTATTGAATATGCATACAAAATTTCATGAGCCCTTTTCAGAGGAGTCTGATAACTAATATTGTGACACGAGAATTTTATGAATGTACTATGGCGGACTTTATGCCTAAGATATTATCTACCAGTCAACAAAGGGTGAATTTCCATTAAAATTGATCCCGTAGGCAAAAACAGAAAACCATCCCTTGAGATTTAAATGTCGAAATAACCTATATTCTTCCAATATATTCTGTGTACCGAACTATCCCGTGGGACCTATAAACTATAGCTTATAATATTTTCTAACAAATGTTCTATATTCCAGTTTTTGTTGGACTTTAGTATATATATAAGCCGGTTTAGTATAAGGTTTTATAAAAATATATTTTTTATTGTAAAATACTCGTAATTTCCGATAGTGAGTAAATATATTGTGAAAGTAATTACTGTACCCATGTATAATATTTAATATACAGGGTGGATCTGTAACTTTGGACAATCTGACGTGAGGTGAATGACCAGTTGAAATAAAACTTAGAACCACTATTATTTTAGGAATTGGATAAAAAAAATTTTTCATCAAAGTATGGAAGTCCGCAACAATAGTCGTACGTTTTCCATACAATGTCAGAAAAAAAAGTTTGACCGATCCAAAAAATAAAAATGGTGCTATGTTGTATTTCGACAGGTCATTCACCCCACGTCAGATTGTCTAAAGTTACAGATCCACCCTATACTTCACACCGGTTGTTGTACCAATTTACATCTGAAAATTACTATTTAAGTTGTGAATCTACTACATGTTATCATGATTTTTAATTGTATTTTTGGAATCCCAATTGCTCAACCAAAAAGTTTTATCATGATATTTATTCGATGATACATTTTAGGAAAACTCACAAACAAAAGCAAATAAAATAAATACCTACACAGTACTTACGATTGAAATTTACGTACCAGACAGTACATGAACCCTCGTGGCTGCAGATGGCGCGTTGTTTGGTCCGCAAGTGTAAACACCGGCGTCTTGTCCCCTGGCCCTTTGGACTAGGAGCCGGCTGGTGCTTCTCAGGCCTTTCTCAGTGACTAATGATATACCACCACGCGCTGAATCGAAGTTGATAACCTAATGAAAAGGATTTTAAGGTAAGTTATTTATAGGGTTGGTGTTTTTACAAGAGTTTTTGAATAAGAAATAACCGAAATAATATAAAGAATTGCGTCTTTGATGGTGTCGAAACGGATGCGAATTGCACGAAGGATTGCGGATGGAGGAAGGAACAAGATGAACCGATGACCTGGTCATCGCAGGTAGTCATTGGGTGCAGACAGCGTAGGACAGGGCATAGTGGCGAGATTGGGGAAAATGGGGAAGTTGACGATGATGATGATGATTTGAATGTTGAGGGGTATTGAATATTACACATACAATATAATATAGGGTGGGCCAATCTAACGTTTGCATTTTGAACTACTGTTTATTTAGAGAATGATAGCTCAAATGTCATTCAGTTTGTGGTCATAATTTAGTTAAAAGTTTGAAATTTACGAAATGGGACGTTTTCGGTTCGCCCAATGGGCATTTTTGCCGAAAAATCGTCTTTTCAGATGAAGCCCATTTTCACCTCGGAGGCTATGTCAATAAGCAAAATTGTCGCATCTGGGGTCGGAAAATCCACACGTCACCATTGAGAAGCCAATGCACCCACAAAGAGTTACGGTTTGGTGTGGGTTTTGGTCCGGCGGCATCATTCGAAAATGAGCAAGGAGCCGCCGTTACGGTCAATGGCGAGCGTTACCGTGCCATGCTCAACGAATTTTTGTTTCCAAAAGTTGAAGAGTTTGACATGGACGACATTTGGTTTCAACAGGATGGCGCAACATGCCACACAGCCAACATAACAGTCGAACTTTTGGAAAATGCAAACTTTATATGGCCCACCCCTTATTACAGCAAAAGATATCACGTAACGACGTAGAGACATTACGTAAAACTTTTTAGCGTATTGTACTAAAGTATGAATGGCAATCCTTCTTGGTAAAATAACAATACATCAAACATCTTCATTCTTATGTAAAACGAGATTTCCAGAAACGGAAAATCTAAGTTTGGTATAATATCAGGAGGATTTCTACCCACACGTTATAAGTACGTAGGAGTCAATAATAATATTTACAAAACCAGTGTCGCCTTAATAATGTTGCTTGTATAAGTAATATTATAATATCACTGTAGGCTTCACAAAAATGTAATTTATTTGTCCGTAAACATTGATATTTGAATGTTATTTTCTCTTATATTGATCGTGATATCTTGTTATATAAAACTAAGTAATATTTATGTGCTTTGTCGTTCTTCATAAAATTCTTAGGTACATATAAGTGTCTCGCTGTTTTTACCCGTATTGGTACAGCCCACTAATTGGGCCCAGGTCTCCTCAGAAGAGGGATTAGGCATGCTGTTTCTACATTAGTGCACCTAAGACTGTAAATTCATCTCATACGATTACGAATAATCAGTCATTAGTACCTGCATAATTACAGGGTGATTTTTTAAAGAAGGTACATATTGCAGGAGGGTGATTAGTTCTCTGTTCTAATACGGAATATTATTAAAAATAAGTAAAATTATTTTTTTTTAAAATCTAAATTCGACAAAACTACTTCAAACATAAACAATTTCGGTTAAAAGAGTGTTGACTAACGACCTCTAGTGATCTCGCGCACCCCACACCTCCGCCACACCCATCAGCTGTCGAAAGACCATCATTTTGCAAGAATTTTAGATATTTTTATGTTGCGATTACTAAGGCATTAAGCCATATTCTTTAGTAATAATATTTTTACTGGTCGTATATAACCATCAGCTACCATGACCTTCAATATGTACCCTCACTAAGAAATCACCCTGTATATTAGAAGCAAATCGCAAATCCAAATCCTAACAAAATTCAATCAGCGTTACGATTATGATTTTAATCAAATACGATTCAAATCGAAAGATACTAATTAAATCGGCATTTTCATTAATCTTTCGATTACGTAATCAGGTTGGACACGATTGACTCACAATCGACTGCCATAGTCCGTACATATCCGATTTAATACCTTTAAATCCGGGTATCCGGGGATTTGTCGCCGAATTTCACGATTAGACAAATTCGACGAGTTATTTAACGACTAATTTCACGCCAGATTTAATGTGTACCGAATTTTGATGCCGAAATCGTAATACAGAGTGTCTTGTATTCTGATTTTTCTTATATTTACTGTCGTATAGAAAGTTAAAACTGTTAAAAGAACACTGAAGTAGCTACAGACTAAAATGCAATAGGTATATGTTTCACCGACCGACGGTTAAAGTAACCGACATAGCTCTGCGAATCAGCTAGCTGAAGTGGCAATGGGCTGGGCACATATGTCGAATAACTGATGCCCGATGGAGTAGACGAGTTCTAGAGTGGAGACCGCGATGTGGTAAACGTAGTGTTGGGCGCCCCCCTGCTAGATGGAACGATGACCTAAGAAAGGTGGCCGGTAACAACTGGATGAGACGAGCAGAAGATCGAGCTCAGTGGCGTATTTTGGGAGAGGCCTATGTCCAGCAGTGGACGAGTGTGGGCTGATGATGATGATGATGATATGTTTCACAGTATAAGATTTTTTTTTTAATTCATATATTTATATATACGTACTACCAAACTGAGTTTACAATGTCCAATACCACCAAAAATTACGTATTATTAATTGCTGAATTCACATGACGTTATCATTCATTATTTGTTAGTAATATTTTCTCAACGTAAATACATTAGACGGCACTAGATGAAACATACATTTCATTAAAGAAAATTCAAATTAATGAAAAACTGCAATGGAAAACACATTGCTCAATTTGCATGCATATTCCTTATTACAAATTCGAAATATTATTTCATTTTCTCTTTTAATCTCTATTTCTACATTTCTACTGCATTGATGTTCTCTGAACTTATAAAAATCTTATTCAGACACTCGCGGTTTTCTATAATACTTTCATGCATTTTCAACGAGTTCTTACTACGATATTTAATTAATTGAGTTGTCTCGATATTTAATTATTTATTCTTAAATCGACCCGTTGCCGCGTTGTATCCAGTCTTCTCGTGATCATGACGTTTGCAACAACGTTGAAATATCGAGACAACTCAATTAATTAAATATCGTGGTAAGAACCCGTTGAAAATACATGAAAGTAATCTCTATTTCTACATTTCTACTGTATTGATGTTCTCTGAACTTATAAAAATCTTACAAATCAAACCACGTAATTTAATACTAGAAGCGTCGTTATGAATGACGTTGAGCGGGAAAACTCCCTGTTCCGACTTTTATTAAATCCATTACGCGTTTTTGTTCTCCAAGAATATCGATTTTTGTCTCGATATTAAAAATCTTTATTTATTACACGACGTTATTAGAAGTTTGAAAAATGAATCTAAATTAAGAACGAATTGTCGAACGATCTTAAAATATTGAAGTGATCACAGTTTAATGAAAATTTTGTGTTTTAACTTATATTTCAGTTTTTATCACGATGGTAAGTGGTGACCGTCATAATAATTATAACAAAATGTGACTTATAAACAAAAAGATTTATCTCTTTTAGAGCAATTGAAAAATCCTTCATACTTTCAAATATAAATTTGAACATGAATAGTTTAGTAGCTTTAACCCAAAAAGATTTAGCTATAAATAGTCAAAGAGTTCGCAAAATCTAAAGCTATTAAAATAGCGAATAACACCCTCACTATAAACCAATGTTTACGACACCTACAGAACGCTTAGCTGTTTGCTCCTCGACTTGAATAAAATAAAATTTGATTTTATTTCAGTTGAACTCAGAGCACATATTATGCAGGGTGATTTTTTATAGAGGGTATATATTGCAGGAGGGCGATGAGTACTCTGTTCTAAAATGGAATATTACAAGAAATAGGTTTTTTTTTTTTTTTATCTAAATTCGACAAAACTACCTCAAACATAAACAATTTCGGCTTAAAGAGTGTTGACTAATGACCTCTAGTGAACTCGCCACACCCATCAGCTGTCGAAAAACCATCATTTTGCAAGAATTTTAGATATTTTTAAGTTGCGATTACTAAGGCATATTCTTTGGTAATAATATTTTTACTGGTCGTATATAACCATCAGCTACCATGACCTTCAATATGTACCCTCACTAGGAAATCACCCTGTATATTTATGAAAATAAGTAAGAAATAGCAAACTAACTACCAGATTCTTTAATTTATAAAGCTGATTGGTGTAGCATTTTTAGGCAAATAACAATATTATCTTGTCTTTTAATTCCTTATAACTTCTTAAACTAGTGTCACACACGTATATGTAGACACAAGCTTATGACTCGAAATCTTCTTCGCTCATGAACTAACCAACTCAGTGGCGTGCATGCATATTTAAGTCAGGGTAAGCAGAAATATAAATCTGAGTAATTTTCCACATATTTATGTCCTATAATCAATTTAATTTAAATTTTACGCTAAATGTGTGCAAATAATAGTAATGAAAAGTGTATTTTGATTAAATATATAACGTTTAATCGTTTTTTGTTACAAATTTTAAGCAGATTTGAAATGATAGGGTATGCAGTGCTTATTTGCTTGTATGAACTGCACGCCGCTGAACCAACTCACCGTAAGCGGTCACCGTAGTTCTTAATACCTCTGCCATGTCTATTTGGAAATAAATGAATTTCAAAACTGCAAGTTTTTAATCTATTTTTTTTTATTGTCCCGCTTTTTTCATGAGTCTTTCAAGATTCTAATTCAATATTTCAATTCTCTTCGTAATCAGTAGTATAATCTGTTAAGTTTAGCTCACAACTTTATCATAATCGCAGAACTGCTCAAATTGGTTACACCTTAGAGAAATTTTACACATATAGTTTACATATTATTATCATTGGTCACTTTGATCAGTAAACCGAAGTTGTAAAGTTATTACCTGGTCGCCGTGAGTCCAGGTTATCGAAGTGGGCGGTTCCGGAGTGTGACGAACCGTGCAGGTCAGGTTTATCGTGGATCCGGCTTGGATGAACAGTTCCGGACCGCTTGATATCACAGTTTCGGGTTCTGAGTGAAATAATAAATAGTTTAGTAACTAACGTCGTGTATCAAGGAAGGAGAAATAAATGTTAAGATATGCGCAAGAAAAAGTTTTAATGCAATAAAGATATTTGAAAACTTGAGCGGTCTCAAGGGACACCCGGATGGAACGAATTTCCTTTCGATTAATTAGTGAGGTAATAGAAAATATTTTTTTTAACTTATAATAATTAGATAGTTTAAAATGTCTGACTCTCTTATAAGAGAGAGAGAGAGAGACAGACGGTTGAACTTAAATAAAATATTTTGATCACAGCGCCATCTAGCATTAATCATATAAAACAAAATAACGAATTGTTTTAAAAGATTTTAATCACAGCGCTATCTAGCGATAATCATCTAAAACAAAAAAAGTGTCGTGACAACTTTTTCATAGGAATTTCCGTCTAGCCCCCTTTGGATAACGCGCAATAAGGAACTTCGTTCCAAAATTACCAACAATGTGACCTTACTTGGCAGTCTCTTTCTAAGACAGACCTTACATTTCACTGTGGATTTTTTGCTTGAAAGATATAAGCCCGCCTATTGGTGTCTGCTGTATAGAGATTATCTTGAAGTCTGTATTAAGAGAGAAGATACTGTCTTAAACCACTGCGGTTACCAAATCTATTTAGGTTACAGATTCTTTTAGACAGAGGGATCGCCGGACTTCCACTCTTCCCGATGGTGAGGTACGTGAGAATCGAACTACTCTAAAACCTCCAGCCGCTCACGCAAGACAAAACTCAGTACGTGATTGTTTAGGCCATCTATCAAATACCTTATCAGAAAAAAGTTATACCTACCTACAATATTAAGAAAGACAGCATGCCCAATAGGAGGGGTAGTTGATATCTGACACTCGTACTGCCCTGAGTCTCGTCGCTGTGGGCTTCTGATGCGAAGCGCCCACTCTTCTGATCGTGGTTTATGTTGAGCTTCAAACCGTTGGTCTGATGTGTATGTGTACCTCCCGACTGTGAGAAGATGGATGTCACGATGTCGGACCCATGATACCTGTTAATTTATTGATCAATTATTTATCAGGATGTTAAGGCAAAGGTTATGTTAATATCAAATTGCCGGTCGGACGCTGAGGAAAAAATGCAGTAGGGAGTTGTACCGTCCCTCATAACCCTTATTCTGACCTCAACCGTGGTTCGGGCGCTGTGTGTAAGCGGTCGGAGGTTTTAGTACTGTTCAACTCTCACATTCACATATTAGGTGATTTTCTCCAACTAAAAAAACTAAATGAATGACTAGTTGCAAGGAAACTAGTTACAGCTTCACTTTGTAGTGGACGCGGTAGCTAACAGAAGATCCAAGTAATAAAATGAAGACTGGAATATTAAATAGTATTCAGTAGACACTTTTATGAATAGTTTATACCTAATATGCATATTTGTATGTGTGGAAAACTATAAAGCTTGTTCTAAAGTGTAAACAATAGTGGTAAAATATTTGAGAAATTATTTTTCCGCAACTATATTTTAACCCTCACTATTTACTTCTGAGTTCTTATCATTTGTTTCTTTTTACCCTTTTTGGGGTGAAAGGAAAGGTAGATGGCACACTTAGATTGTTCAAATGGTTTTAAACGTACAATTTTCCTTTGGAAAAACTCTTGAAATGTGTTATTTTATCTACTTTTATTTACCACGCAACGAAAACGATCTTGATTCGGTTTTTATTTATCAAAATGTATTATTGACTCGCCATTTATTGCCGCTATACAGCCTAAAAATGAAGGGGTACTGGTAAATAAAATAAACTAATTCAAACACTCGCTGTTTTCTGTATTACTTTCATGCACAATTAACTGGTTCTTACCACGATATTAAATGAATTGAGTGATCTCAATTCATTCAATATCGTATTGCAAACGTCATGATCACGAGAAGACTGGATACTGCGTAAAATCGTTGTAAGAATCCGTTAATTATGCTTAAAAGTAATACATATAAATAAATAACCTTGATCCTGCATTGATATTTTAGGCGACAGAATCAATAATTCATATTTTATTATATTCTAGTAAAGAACAAACTGGTGTCGACGATAGCGCCATCTATAAATAGTTTAAATATTTGTTATTTAAACCTCTTTTGTGTAAATACTTTTTGAATTGTAATAGAGCATAGATGTTGGCGCGCTTATTTGAATTTCGAATATTGCATTGCAATACAGACGTTTTGTACACTTTTTCACAACTTTTATTTTCTTCCTTTTTTTATGATTCCTTCTTAACTTTTTTCTCACTGGCAGCATTAGGTTTTTTACAGATATTATTTAAATTACAAAGTAGATATTAAATCTACTTCTTATTTTTACTATTACTACTAAAATTGACGTTTCCATCTCAATTTAAATTAAGATTAACCGGAAAATAAAATATGTTTAAGACCCTTTTCTTAAAACAGAAATCAATTAAATGAATATGAAATAGACGGGACCAGAGAAAACTTTCTTTGACTAAATATTCTTCTGGAATTTTTCTTTCCACAACTCATTAGCATTTGCATTTCCATTTTTAAAAAGTATCGTTACTCAGAAGTCAGTTCCTCATTTAAAATTCTCTGTTGACTTTGTATTTCAAAAGACATAATTACTTCTTCGATTTATTTAAAATGAAACTTTCAGGAACATAAACTTAACTGCGATGATTTTTTTTGAAACTACTAGATATTAAATATACTACGCAAAAAGTTATGGCCTGAGAACAAGTACCAATTGTTAGGTCTAGGTATTTGAGGCAAATTGAAAACTACCTTCTGGTAACAGTGGAAACTGCGCAGGAATTCCCTTAAAACTCGTTTGTAGAAGGACAAATTATAAACTTATTCAGACACTCGCGGTTTTCTATAATACTTTCATGCATTTTCAACGGGTTCTTACCACGATATTTAATTAATTGAGTTGTCTCGATATTTCAACGTTGTTGCAAACGTCATGATCACGAGAAGACTGGATACTGCGGGTCGATTTAAGAGTAAACAAATCTGTCTACCCTCTTTCTCGTTCGCTTTTGGGTACCACTGGACTCGGACTCGAACTCACATCACGACACACCACACTCACTGTATATCGAGACAACTCAATTAATTAAATATCGTGGTAAGAACCCGTTGAAAATGCATGAAATTATATTCTGAAGACAAAGGAAGAAGACTTTATTTTCCCACATTCATGTTTCTGAACTATTAATTATAAAATATCTAAAATACTTCATTTTATCGCTTAATTAAAAAGACTGAAACTCATTTAGTTCCCTGTATCTTCCTAGCTTTACACGCCATAAAATCTTGAGCTATTAAAAAGTTCGAAGCGGTTCTTAAGAGACTTATAACTCAGAGACGACGATGCTATAAAAAATAATGCTGTTTACGAACAGCAGTTTCGCTTGTGTGTATTTTATAACTGAATTTTGTAAGACATATTTTTGAGGTTGGGCGAGAAGGATCGTCATGAAATCTATGATAAAAATAGAGGTTGAAAAATACATGGATTAAGGGAAAAATGAGGCGGCATTAGCAGTTTTCAAACTTAAATACCGTAAAGAAATTAAAGTAGAAAGTTAGGGTCTTGAAAACAAGTGCTTAAGAAACAAGAACTTTTGAAATTCAAAGCTTCAAGGCTCTTTGATATACCTGTACCAACCCATTACTGCCCACTGTTGGGCTCAGGTCTCCTCAGAAGAGGGATTAGACATAGTCCACCACACTTGCCCAGTGCGGATTGGGGACTTCACATATCTTCAAAGGATTTTTAGAATCCTTTTCCGACATGCAGGTTTCCTCACGATGTTTTCCTTCACCGTTTTTAGCCAGTATTGTTGTGAAAAATTGCACATAAATATTTTTTCCAATTTAGATTTAGAGGTACAAGCCGGCCGGATTGGAACCCGCGACCTCCCGTTCGGAAGGAAGCGCCTCGACCACTCGGCCACTACGACTTTCTTGACTTGATATACCTATGTTTAATAAATGGTTTTAAACAAATCCCTGCTGGCTTGAAATAGATCATAGTTCACAAATAAACACGTCGATAAACAACGACTTCACGCTTCGTTTACTGATATTACGCGTGTAATTGTACTATAGAGCAGAAATTATTGATAATTCTACTCGAAATATAACACTGAAGGCACTTACCACGGTAAATAAATATCCCCAAGCTTACTTATCTCTTCCGATAACAATTTAAATTGTAACTTGAAGCCATAATAAACAACACTAAAATCACAAAGGAGTATTATCGTTAAATTATCTTCTCAAAACAAATCTAAAGGTCATTTTATATTGCGATTTACTTTAAATGTTATCTCAAATCTGACTACAAGCTATAACTATTTCTGGATTTGAATCGCATAAAATATTCAGGAATCTCACACCGTTTCAGACGTATTGTATCGATACGGAATCCATTTACAATAAGTTATTTCGGGTTCAATAGACTTTGGAATGGTAAATCTATCTGTGGAAGGAACTGTAATAAGATTTCTAAGGGGATGTTCGCCAAATAGGGCTTTTACTAACATATGTGGCGATGTTCGATTTAATTCAGACACGTTTTCTACATTCGTTTGTTTTATTCCGCTTTTTAGGTTTCTAAAATTGTATTTTATGCTAAGAGATTATTGTGAAATGTGCTTAGAAGTAATGTAGCATAAATTACCTATTTTATGGATTTTATTTACATAGGATTAGGTTCTATAGTTCTATCTGATTGTAGTCTGCTAAGGGTTTTATTGTAATAGAAGGAGAAGATTTCCAGAACTCTGTTGCAGACAATTTTATAAAATTTAAGAAGTCGTTGTGATAACGCGTGGTGGGACGGATTACTGTTGTAGGTTTATTTTTTTAGGTATTTGAGAACTTTATCAAACAAATGACGACCGTCTAAGATAGTTATGATGATAAATATTTAATCTGTTCTGGAATTAAAGAAGCTGTCGGAACATCTAATCGTGAGTAGTTATCTTGATAAATTGAAATTCAGCAATGCTGATGTCATAACTATCCAATTTTTATCATACCGGACTTTTTATGCTACTTGAAGAGGCACAAACCTTAAACTTTAAACCACATTCAGTCACAGGTTCATCCTTAATCCAGATGTTTATTTTTTTTTATTTAGTTTTAATCATGGTGGCTACAAGGGCCCACATTACAATACATAAAATACATAAAAGTGTTAGTAAGTCTTAATCTAAGTGTTAGTGACAAAATAACAGATAATATATTATAGGCCACGCTTCCATTCGATTCGTCCCACATGAGCATCCACGCAATGGGCTATGTATGGTGAGTCGTAACGTTGGGCTATCATCGCCATAATACTCACAGTTCTATTTTTCAAGTTCTTAACCCTGCACAGCAGTCTGACGGGGTGACCGACGAGACCTGTGATGTTCTTAGGAGTGCTGGGGTCGAAGTATGGCGCATCAGGCGAGCCCTGCCACTCGTGAAGGAATTCCGCCCTGAACTGTCTCGAAGACACGTTCGTTGTCGTCTCATCAGGGGATTCCGTTCCCGAGTCCGCTGTTGAAAGAAAATGGGTTAATTATGTCATATTTTGTATGGTGATTTTGGGAATGGTGGTTTCAGTGGTGTTTAAAAAAAAAGAAAAAAAAAACATATTAAATAAAAAAAAGACATGCCCGCTGAGTTTCTTGCGCCGGTTCTTCTCAAGACGGAGGTGTAATTTTAGCGAACTGGTGGTAGAACTTTTGATTTTATTTTTGACATTCAAAATGTATATGTGTCCACATCTAATTTGAAATAAATGATTTGACTTTGACTTTGCAGTCCATAGAAGCTTTTTTTTTTAGTTGGAGGAAATCACCGGATGTGTGTATGTGGGAGTTCAACCGCACTAAAACCTAGCTAATACGATTTGCACACCCTAACATTAATCGAATCATAAAATAACAATATTTTTTTTAACGCGGTATATTTACTATACACTGTCTATTTTTATTATTTGCACGAGTTAAACAAAAATATTGTAGGTTACAAATTTTGTAAAAAATCAGCATAGTATCCTTTTTTTTGAGTTGGTGGAAATCACCGGATCCGGGGTATCGGATAAACGTCATTCGGTGACATAAATGGTAAGTAGTAAAACTCCGAATCTTTGCTGAAATGGATGAAAGTGCTCGCTATTTGCTTGACAAATCTAGCCGAACTAAAGCAACCGTCGAAAATAAGAGCTCCGAAGAACGCTGATACTCATTGTATTTATTCAGCTCGTAATATTTGTAGTAAACGACTTATTTTTTCTAGTAATTAAATCTTGTTATATTATTCTAAGATGTATATTTTTAGTAGGAGTTTATCGTTGAACATCACAATTATGACACACATACATGAAAATTCAACCACAATAACACTTTCTTTTTTATTTCGTGATAGATAAACGAGCTTACGGCCCACCTGTCGCTCATGGTACTCTGCAATGCCAGGGCAATGAAGAATTGTTATCTATCGCCTACCGATACGGGACTTTTCTTAAACCTCGTTTAAAGAGAGACATGTCATAGCAATCCTCACATTTAGGCCTCCGATTTGGACTCAAATAAAAAACAAATCAAACGACATACATACAATTCAGGGGAAGTCCTGTCATCAACTTCCTTTCTACATGTTCTAATTCAATTTAGCGATATTTTAAAACCTTCTGGTTAACTTGTACTTGACGTAATTACGTTACTGAACTATTCGTATACAGATTGTTGGAATCGTATGTTTTTAAATATTTTTTTTAGCCTTTAACATAACACTTGGACGTAGAAGCACACGTCATTTGTTTTTTAAATATTCACTCTATGAAGTTTCCAGATTGCACCACTAAAGTTTGTCCGTTCAGAGAATGCGTTCCTGACACCTATCAGTTAGTCACGAAAAATATTGTTTACCAAGTTATTTGACGATCAGTTTGGCACAAAATTATAACATTCATTGATTATTGATATAATAATGTTGTTTTAATGCTCATCAATTGTTAAAACGGTAAACAACCAGCAAATTATATTTTTATCGTAACCGCAACGCCATTACTAAGTTACGTGTCAGGAACGCATTCTCTGAACGGCAGAACTATACTTGCTGAGATATAGTCTACTAGTATAAATACGATAAGTAAATTCCTATGTTTTAAAATGTTCGATATTACGGCGATGTATCCGGACGTCATAAAACGTAGTAAAGCACTGTTTATCCATTAAAAATATCTCACAGTTCCATTAGAGAAGCGAGTGTGTGGTGTTTGATTCATAACGAAAGACATTCAACATAACTGTTATGTTGTAATTTATAATCATACGATTTTTAAGTGAATTGCGTGATTGTTATATTACTTACGCATGACTATGGTTTTGAGTAGGTAGAACAGATCGAGTCAGATGAATTAATTTTTGGAACGAAGTTCCTTATCGCGCGTTGTTAAAGGGAGCTAGACGGAAAAAAATCTTACGAAAAGTTGTCACTACACTTTTTTGTTTTAGATGATTATCGCTAGATGACGCTGTGATCAAAATCTTTTAAAACACGTTACAAAAACGTTAAAAAAATATAAATGATATCTTTTAATCGAAAGGAACTTCGTTCCATCCGGGTGTCCTTTCACACCTGTCAAGTTTTTTTACTTTTTAAAACGATTTTTCCGTCATAATATTACTAGAATTCTTACGCTTTGTCTTACAAAATATTTTATCAAAAAAATTGAATTATTCTTTTGATTCAAATGTTCTTTTACAAAAGTTAAACGTAGTAACTTTTCCTTTTATAGTTTTAGAAGCTTCCAGAAAAGTGTACAATGAGTTTGTATTTATTAATGGAGGAGGCGTTAAAGTTTAAATTAGTTTTGGTTAAGTGCCACATAACAGTAAGGACCGCGAAACCTTTAACGCTTTAAATATCTACGAGTAAACAATTGAAGGTTTTATCTATAATAAAGTATAGTATTTAATAATATCCCTTTTAAGTTGAGGACAGTTTTATTCATAGTATTTTAGCCTACATTTTTAAGTACGTATATTTATAGTTAAAGGATTACAAATTATAAATTGAATTGAATAGAATAGAATAAATATTTATTTCAAACTATAACAGAATACTTACACTAAACTAAATCTAAGTAACAAACATAGTTTGAAAACGGTTACCGACCTAGCAATGTCGACAGCACCGAAAAACGGTGCCACGACGCTGGTCTTCCAATTGTATTGTGAATTGGATTGTTTTCTTTCTGATTTTTATGTTATTGACACGCAAAGTTGGTTATTTGTACCAGGAAAACTATAGTAAAGTTGAAAAAAATAATTCGAAAATAAAATTAACACTTTAACACTTTTTTGCCACGCACCATCCGGCTATGAAATGAGCTCTGCTCTTCGCTATTCCCAGAGCGCTATGACTTGTCCTTCTTCAAACGAGGCTTGAGGGGGGTCCTTAAAGTTAGGTCGTAGGTAGCGACCCCTCAATGTCCCCTGACATTGCAGAGGTTCATCAGCGACGGTAACCACTTACGATCAGGTGGCCCGTTTTCTCGTCTGCCTACATGGCAATAAAAAAAAAATCCTAAATCTAAGTATACAGGAAAATCTCTATCTAAAAAATACTGTTAAAAACATACGACTCTAAAAATCTTCCCATTTTCAGAGGTGGTTGAAAATAAAACGTTGAACAATTCATATTGAGTTTGAGGGTATTTTGTTACAACAAATAAAAAAAAATTGCATCTGTTTCCACACACTGAAATGTTTTTCACTACTAAGTTCGTTGTAGAAATCAAAAACTCAAACTTAGGTATACATTTTTAATTTTCTACTTGAAAACGTTAAAAAAACAAATTAATGAAATCTTCAGACTTTTGAAATTGTTTCTTCTTTTATTCTTGTGCCTAGATTATTTTTTGTGAAGTCTTGAGTTACGAACTTGTCAAGCTGTTCAGATATATTAAGTTAAAGAGCGTCTTTGAATAAAAAGAGGTTATATTTAAGAATATTTTCTTTATACTTTAACGCTAAATTGTATTTTAGCGTCAAAATTAAATGTCTATTATAATATACAGGGTGTCCCAGGACTATGCGACATGAATAGGAAGTACCTTAAACATTGAAGATGAGTTCTTTTTTTTCTGAAAAGAGACATATTTTTTTTTTTTATATTAAACACTACTGAATTCAAAGGTTTTACGTGTTTTTTTTTTAATATCTGTTTTAGAAAACCTATTTTAGGTTTTAGGTTCCCACGAATTGATAAATTTAATTTAGAACTATTATACTGGGTGGATCTGTAACTTTGGACAATCTGACGTTGGGTGAATGCCCTGTCAAAATAAAACTTAGAACCATTTTTATTTTAGGAATTGGATAAATAAAATTTCATCATAGTACGGAAGTCAGCAACGATAGTCGTATGTTTTCCATACAATGTCAGAAAAAAAAAGTTTAACCGATCCAAAAAATAAAAATGGTGCTATGTTGTATTTCAACAAGTCATTCACCCCACGTCAGATTGTCCAAAGTTACAGATCCACCCAGTATAATAGTTCTAAATTAAATTTATCAATTCGTGGGAACCTAAAACCTAAAATAGGTTTTCTAAAACAGATATTAAAAAAAAAACACGTAAAACCTTTGAATTCAGTAGTGTTTAATATAAAAAAAAAAATTATGTCTCTTTTCAGAAAAAAAAGAACTCATCTTCAATGTTTAAGGTACTTCCTATTCATGTCGCATAGTCCTGGGACACCCTGTATATTATAATAGACATTTAATTTTGACGCTAAAATACAATTTAGCGTTAAAGTATAAAGAAAATATTCTTAAATATAACCTCTTTTTATTCAAAGACGCTCTTTAACTTAATATATCTGAACAGCTTGACAAGTTCGTAACTCAAGACTTCACAAAAAATAATCTAGGCACAAGAATAAAAGAAGAAACAATTTCAAAAGTCTGAAGATTTCATTAATTTGTTTTTTTAACGTTTTCAAGTAGAAAATTAAAAATGTATACCTAAGTTTGAGTTTTTGATTTCTACAACGAACTTAGTAGTGAAAAACATTTCAGTGTGTGGAAACAGATGCAATTTTTTTTTATTTGTTGTAACAAAATACCCTCAAACTCAATATGAATTGTTCAACGTTTTATTTTCAACCACCTCTGAAAATGGGAAGATTTTTAGAGTCGTATGTTTTTAACAGTATTTTTTAGATAGAGATTTTCCTGTATACTTAGATTTAGGATTTTTTTTTATTGCCATGTAGGCAGACGAGAAAACGGGCCACCTGATCGTAAGTGGTTACCGTCGCTGATGAACCTCTGCAATGTCAGGGGACATTGAGGGGTCGCTACCTACGACCTAACTTTAAGGACCCCCCTCAAGCCTCGTTTGAAGAAGGACAAGTCATAGCGCTCTGGGAATAGCGAAGAGCAGAGCTCATTTCATAGCCGGATGGTGCGTGGCAAAAAAGTGTTAAAGTGTTAATTTTATTTTCGAATTATTTTTTTCAACTTTACTATAGTTTTCCTGGTACAAATAACCAACTTTGCGTGTCAATAACATAAAAATCAGAAAGAAAACAATCCAATTCACAATACAATTGGAAGACCAGCGTCGTGGCACCGTTTTTCGGTGCTGTCGACATTGCTAGGTCGGTAACCGTTTTCAAACTATGTTTGTTACTTAGATTTAGTTTAGTGTAAGTATTCTGTTATAGTTTGAAATAAATATTTATTCTATTCTATTCAATTCAATTTATAATTTGTAATCCTTTAACTATAAATATACGTACTTAAAAATGTAGGCTAAAATACTATGAATAAAACTGTCCTCAACTTAAAAGGGATATTATTAAATACTATACTTTATTATAGATAAAACCTTCAATTGTTTACTCGTAGATATTTAAAGCGTTAAAGGTTTCGCGGTCAGCAACGATAGTCGTATGTTTTCCATACAATGTCAGAAAAAAAAAGTTTAACCGATCCAAAAAATAAAAATGGTGCTATGTTGTATTTCAACAAGTCATTCACCCCACGTCAGATTGTCCAAAGTTACAGATCCACCCTGTATAGATAGTCTACACTCACAAATATAGCCTATAATTAGTACAATCATTTTCAACATTAGTTCAGTAAATCTAAAGAATACCTCCTACAACATCACGTAACTACCTCTACAGTATTAGTATAGATAAAGCATTGCAAGTGAATTGAACTGAAAAAAATGTTATGGAGTTTTACATCCTGATAACCGCTAAATCCAACGCCTCTAAAGACTCATAGGCCCGAATACTCGTACGCATCTTAATTCCGATACTTTACTCACAGCTACTTAAAGTTCAGAAATCTTACAATTTCAATGGTATACACAAACGTAAATTAAGAGATTTAAGTTTTTAACATTCCATTTTACGTAAGCGTGTTCAAAATAAATGTAATACTTTATGTAAAAATGTGTTTAAACATACAAAAACTATAACAAAATATTATTTAATTAACAAATAGTATATATTTTTTACAACTCCAATGTTTATTATTAAATACTTGAATAAAAAAGGTTATCTCATGGTTTCAATGTAAAGTTAAATGATGCGTGAAATGTATCTCACCTCTGACTTGAAAGCGATTTTAAATCTTCTACTTATCCGTATACTCAAACGCTTCTTAATTTTACCAAGCTCTCAAACAGTTGTCAAACGCTAAAATTTTTGAGTAAGGTCGTGAGGTTCATTATCTATGAGATTAGTAGTTTGGTATTCATTTGAGTAGTTAATATCGCCTATAACTATGAATTTTTAAAACGGAAAGTTTAATATTCAGTGTCAAATGAACATGGCATTTATTAAGTGGTCGTTGATAATGCTGAATTTCATCCATCCATTATGCAGACAGCCGATGCGTTGCGTTGCGGTGCGCTTGATTGTGCGCACAGCTGTATACTTTCTTGCTTTTAAAAAAAAATCACATGTCAATATTGAAGTAGTTGTTGAGATCCATTTTACGTAATATTACGTGCAACATAAAATATTAATTCAGTCATTGTGTAGTATTATATATAGTCATCATTTTGAATAAAACATTGAAAATAAGTTTATTTCGTAAATGGATGCATTTTCTTTAATTTTTGATATATTTGAAGCGTGATTTTTATGTTTAATAATCATGTTTATTTAAATTAGGATTGCGTAAAACTGAACACACCAACTATCTGGACTTTAGCTGACACCATACTGAAATATCTAATTTTTGTTTGTGAATACCAGTTAAGTTGTTAAAGCTAAACAGCTGTCAGCAAAATAACCTTTGTTTATTTGGCGCCATATGTAATTCATATATGTAATTCATGGCAAACAACAAGAAAAGGAAAATAATAAGGAAGTTTTATTGAATAAAAAGGTAAGTATATACATATAAGTAATAAACTAATAAATTTGTAACAATAATTAATAGAACGGTACTGAGTGAACCGGAGTGACAACCTGAAGTAATCGTATTATGGTACTCACGATACAGGCTTGCCTAGTGTGAGTACTTTAAGCATTATTGTTATGTCGTAATCAACATGCTTCTAGCCTGTAATACCGTTTATTATGTTTTATTTAATTGTAATTATTGTTATGCATGCTGAGTGAAATAAATAAATTTGAAAAACTTTACACTTGAAAATCTTATTAAGCTTAAATAAAAAATCAAGTCTTTTTTAATTAAGTTTAATAAGAATAAATCTCATAACATAATAGATACCTGAATATAATCAATATTATGGAAACTAAGTCAAAAATGATAGTAAAAAGCTGATAAATGTATTGTAATTTAGCACTTGATTTCAACAATAGTGGTGAACTTTCCACATTTTCAAACACATTACATGCTAAAATCACTAATATGAAAACAAAAAATGTTAATTTAGATTAAAATTAATGTAAGCAATTGTGGATCATATAATAATAATTATTGTTTTTTCAGATAATCATTGTGTTGATGGATCATTGGAGAATCTGATACAAATAATAGTGGCAAGCCGTTCCCATGACATACATTATATAATTTTGTTTTGATGATTATAATTATTGTGCTAAATAATTTATTTGTGAACATTTTGTGACTGAATTTTATCATAAGTTTATATGAAAAATCACAAATGTAACTAATTTGTGTCAACAATCAATTTAAAATAAAATAATTAAAATATATAGATATTTTGTGTTTCCCTTGGACTTTAACTTCTCGACGTTAGACTGTATTAGGATTAAATAACTTTAAAAAATATAGTGTTGTTATCATTTGTGAAGACCTAATTTTAAAGGAATGGTATACAAACAAAAGAATTTGTTGTCAACAATTTATTAAGGAGAAAAATGAGAATCAATGATCATTGATTGAATATTAAATCCCGTTGTTCAGGGGAGAGCTCCTCTTGATGTAAGGTTTCTTCATCCCATACATTGTTTTGTACGAGTGTAACGTTGCAGATACTACAGGGTCTCCAGAATAACCATGTTCTCAATGTCACCACGATCAGGTTGTGCACAAAGGGTTGAGTCATTGAATACAGTGCTAACACGAACAAAGCCTGGCCATCTGGTAACTATAGTACTAATCCTCAAGGTAGCATGACATTATGTGAAAAATATGTCTTTCTGTTGCAATACATGTAAGCTTGGGAACCTCCTAAAATTAAAATAAAAATGTTAATTATTAAATTTTTTCCTTCACTGTTGTTATAAATTGCATATTATTGAATGTTTACCAATTATGATTTTGACAAAGACTACCATTTTAATAATAAAAAAGTACAGAATTAAAAGTTTATTGTTTCTCAATCAAAGCATAATACTATCTAGATATTTAAAATATCATTATATTTTATAAAAATGTGTGTTTTTAAATAATGATTAAGATTAAAGAAGTTTAAGATAAAAGTATACAACAGAATGAACAGTACATACCAGGAGAATTTATTTTAATATGTGTGCAGTCTAATGCTCCCAGAACTCTTGGAAATCCAGCAATTGCATAAAATTCGTTGGCCACAGTTCGGTGCTCTTCACTTGTTGGCATATTAATATATCTGCTTTTTAAACTTGCCAATTTTTTAGTCACCCTGTGGACTACATGGTGTACAGTGGGTTGTTTCACATGGAATATATTGATTCTATTGCTCTATTTCGTTTAGTCGCAGGTTTTATAGATTGACCAATTATTTATATTTGATTTGATTTGATTAATTACTGAGTCAAGATACTGCACAGTTTCTTTTGATAGCCGAAAACGAGATCCAAATTCGGCGTTGTTATATTTTTGAAACAAATACCACGATCGTAAAATGTCAACAATAGAGGTGTGCGAATATCGTTCGAATATTAATATTCGATTCAAAATTCGACGAATATTCGAAAAATTTCGAATAATTCGATAAGTTTCGAATATTCCGAAATTTCGAATAGTATTGAATTTGAATACGATAATGCATCGTAACCAGAGAACGTAAGTTTTTACAATCAAACAAACAAAAAATACAAAATCTGACGTCTAGCCCATTCAAGATATTATCTACGAAATACAAATTCTTGTCCGATGCATTATCGTAGTCAAATTCATTCGATTTTTTTTGAATATTCGTCGAATTTCGAATAATTCGAATAATCCGTAAGTTCGAATTATTCGCACAGCCCTACTACGAATCTAATACTAATATTCGATTCGGAACGAATAATTCGTATGTTCGAATTATTCGCACACTCCTAGTCAACAAGCCAATGTCAGTATTACCATTAAGTATGCGAACAGCGACATTGGCGGAATCAGTGCGCGGTAATATCCATGCGCGACTGGGGCCATAAAAAAAAAAAAAAAAATATTACGTAAGTCGTCATTATAAAAGCGTCTTCAAAATCATGTTTCAGTATACCATTTTGATAGTTAAGAACTTGTTAAGGACTTTACGACGAGTCAAATATTTGAGATGCGTACGAGTATTCGGGCCATAGTCTCCTTTCTGCTCCAGTTGTCATGTTTTACGAAGATCTATTGGGTTTAAGATGCGTTCACAATAACCTACATGGTTCACATTTAACATAACATTTAGATCTCACCATTCAGAAGCAGCCGAGTGAACGGAAATAAAGTGTATGAGCCCTGTGTAGGGTTGCCATGGAAAAGAATACAAAAAAATCGGGAATATTTACGAGTTTTTAGGAGGTAATTTTTAACACAGATATTGTATGGTTCTTAAAATATTTTTTTTAATGAACGATTCCGTTATTTGGATGCTAAGTAGTGTGAAACATTTTTATAAGTAATGTAAATAATCGTGGGTGTTTAACAAAATTCGTAATTACTATATTACTAAAATAATTTAATAAAAAAGAGTAAAGTTTAAAGTGTAAATTGGCTTTAAAATAGTTTGTAATACTTCCTCTTTTTTAGTAATTGATAAAAAAAATCTACAAACTACAAACAAAATTATTTCTAAAGGACATAAATTATTGCTAAACAATTCGAATCCCACCAAAACCTCACAAATACCCTTTTCATCACTCGTCCCGTTTAAGGATCGAAAGCCTAACAGATCCCACAAATTAAAGCCGGCCATTAAACCAGAATATTTATAAGAGCAACAGTTTATCAATGGCCCGCCTTATTTTGTTAATGGACTGAGCCAGCGGTGCGCCTTCGCTGAAATATTCATACAAATAAATGAGGTACTGTCCCGGAAAAGTGCGTTCAGACGGTAATCCATGCTTTCTCGTGATTTAATAGTTCACATCAATCAGTTTTAGCCTTTCGGTGTTTTCATGGTTTTATATTTTTCTGGTATTTTTTTGACAGTGGTCATACAGGATTGTTAGGTCTTTTTGCTACTTGGTTGGATTTTGAGATTTTGGTGGTCGGGTTTGCCATTGATTTGAAATTGCCTTTTTTGCAGTCATATTTATTATATTCTAAGTTGATAGAATATACGTTAATTGATTGAAAAGAACCAAAAAATAAAAATCATTATAACAAGTATTGCAGTCGTAGTACTTCTTACTACTATTACTGTAGTAAGCATTGAACAGGGGCTGTTCGGATTGTTGAAGAATCCAAGCTCACGGATCGACTAGAACCTCTGAGTGTGCCGAGAGATTTCAGCTCTCTGTGCATTCTGTACTGTTTGATACATGGGGAATGCTTCGAGGAACTCATTGATATTATCCCTTCGTCTCCCTTTTACCATCGTACCACACGCCGTACGGGCTAGGTTTATCACCTTTACTTGGTACCGCTGTGATCTTCCACGGTTCGCTTCAGAAGATCATTTTTGCCTCGTTACATTCCGATTTGGAATGGACTCCCATCCATTTAAACGAGGTTTAAGAAAAGTCCTATATAGGTAGGTGATAGATAACGGCCACTCATTGCCCTGGCATTGCAGAGGTTCTTGAGCGACGGTGACCGCTTACCATCAGGTGGGCCGTAGGTTCGTTTATCTATCTTGTAATAAAAAAAATGTGAGATGTTAAGATTAAGTAGATTAGTACAAATTTGAAATAATGCATTTAGAAAATCTGTCGATTGAACCAATCGTGAAAGTTTTCGTTTCAAAAAAGAAATAGTAGAATATTCTTGGAAATATCTGCTGTTTATTCAACTACAGTTTCGACCTCAACACGTTATCAATTTAATCATTTCGTGTGCATTGTTTTAAATCAGTTTACCTACTATTTCTGGAACATACTACATTTTTATCAGTCAACTGAAGAAAATTGTTTCCGTGTGGGCTGTGCTCGACTGACTTTTATTGGCAAACAGCTAATACTCTATAAAATGGTTTATTCTTTTATTTTACGTTAAAAAGTTATGGCTCGGAGTGATTTAGTATTTTTCTTTGCGCTAAAATGTTAGTGATGTAGGTTTATTGTTTATACTTTAGAGGTAGTAAAGGCTTATTTTTAGAAAGCTTAACATAAAGCCTAGTAGCGCTAAATAATTAAATTATAAGGCCCTTTTAAAAGCTAATTGAAGTAATAAAACCCTATAATTTTATTTGTTTTATCAGTGATGCTTATATTGATGTGATGTTAGTTTTAAGAAGTATGTGAACTTCATTTTTATGTTTAGATACAGCCAAACCTTAAGGGAGTACTAAAAAATTAAGATCTGTTTTAGAATCGCGTCTTAGAATACATCTTGTTTCTAAAAGTTTAAACTAAATTCGCTGAAAATTCTGTAATTTTGTTTGATTTAAATTTAAATTAGTACATTTATCACAAACAATCTGTGTATCGAATACTCGACAGTATATGTAATTTTTAAATCATTCAAAACACGTAACGAGAATTTAATATATTTCATAATCGATATAAAATGGCAGTCATCAGCCGATTTTGGTTAAAACCATTTAGCGTACTAGAATCATAACACGTACTTACCGACGAGGAAAAAGAATCCATGTAGAAGAGATAACCATAAAACGGGTCTGGCTCCGCTCGCGACGTGGCCCATAACGGTACCGTATCGATATCTGAAACATATTCGAGTGTTAATAGCAATATCGATTTTTTGACGTAAGTGAATGATTAAATTTAGAATTGAAC
Source organism: Trilocha varians (assembly GCA_030269945.2). Lineage (NCBI taxonomy): Eukaryota > Metazoa > Arthropoda > Insecta > Lepidoptera > Bombycidae > Trilocha > Trilocha varians. The sequence continues at coordinate 4,260,378 of AP028264.1, read as the reverse complement.
TAATCGTTTTTTTTTTAAGTGTATATTAAGACGTAGTACATTGTTATGTGGATTAATAAGTTATGTTTTATCGATAGCTGTAACATATTGAAGTGTTAATAGCAATATCGATTTTTTGACGTAAGTGAATGGTTAAATTTGGATGTGGTAGTCTAATCGATTATTTTTTGTTTTTTTTTTGTAACTTTTTTTAATGGATAATTAACCATAAAACGGGTCTGGCACTGCTCGCGACGTGGGCCATAACGGTACCGTATCGATATCTGAAACATTTTGAGTGTTAATATCGATTTTTGACGTAAGTGAATGATTAAATTAGTTCAGAAAGTAGTTCAGTTTGTTGAGTCGCACGCAATGCTCTGTGATTGGAAAACTATCATAGATATTCGAATAAGTCCACGATTAAAATTAGAATCTGTAGACTAATTTGTAGACTGATATAATGACTTAAGATATTTATATTTGTCAAAAAAATCACAGCCTATAGAAGACTGACCTGTCCTAACCTGACCTGACCTGTTGAGCCATAAGATCACATTCAAATAACAATATAATGTAAATATAAACTATTTATAAACTTAAACCTGTACCAACTCATTACTGCCCACTGTTGGGCTCAGGTCTCCTCAGAAGAGGGATTAGTCATAGTTCACCACGCTTGCCCAGTGCGGATTGGGGACTTCACATATCTTCAAAGGATTTTTAGAACCCTTGAAAAAGATTTATGTGCAATTTTTCACAACACCACTGGCTAAAAACGGTGGAAAACATCGTAAGGAAACCTGCATGTCGGAAAAGGGTTCTAAACTTAAACAAATTATCATAAACGTCACGCACTTCCCACTAACACGACACATTTCTTCTGTAATCTTAAAACATTTAAATCAATATCCATTTTCCGTGAGTTTAATAACTAAAACACAGTTTTTCCGCAATCATCCCCCAAATCTTTCAATTACCATAAAATGTCAATCCAAAACTGGTATTTGCATAAAGCTATTCCTTCAATCTCCTAAAACGAAAATAAATTGGGAAAAGAACAGTCGAATTTCAATACAAAAGGCGAGGCATTCAATCGTGAAGGCTTTAAACAAGAGTAGATAACTCTGATTTTATCTCTATTCAGGAGACACGGCTCTTGCTATCTCTGAGGATTCTTAGCCGTGACGTCACTATACTTATTTATAAAGTTTAAACTCAGGATAAAGGTATTGAAAAAAAAACATCTCCAGAAAAGCATTGGTTTAAGATTGTTCGATTGTGGTATTTTTCGACCCCCATTCCATTGACCAAAGGTAGATACTATGCCTGTAATAGTTTATTTGAAATAGGTATTAGATGATTCAACAAACTTTGAAATTATAAGCTTAGATATGTGTTCCAACAAAGTATGTAACTTTGTTGGAACGAAGTTCTTTATCGCGCGTTATCGAAAGGGGGTTAGACGAAAATTCTTATGAAAAAGTTGTCATGAAATTTTTTTTGTTTTAGATGATTATCGCTAGATGGCGCTGTGATTAAAATATTTTAAACCAATTCCTTATTTTGTTTTATATAATTACTGCTAGATGGCGCTGTGATCAAAATATTTTATTTAAGTTATAATAATTAATTAGTTTAAAACGTCTGTCTTATAGAAAGAGAGAGAGAGAGACATAACTTAAAAAAAATAAAATTTTATTACATTTCCCTCACCAATTAATCGAAAGGAACTTCGTTCCATCCGGGTGTCCCTTGACACCTCTCAAGTTTTTTTTTCCTAACGAAAAGTATTTTAACATACTTATATTAAGAGTTTGGTTCGTTTTACCTAGATCATTGTCATTTATAGCTTATAACAAGTTGTAACTCTCAGATGTAGCTCTTTCGAGAGCAATAACTGCTTTTTTAAGGAGGAGACCCAAATCCAGCATGTGGTCTATATTATATATGTACCTACACACTTAAAACTCTGAACCAGGAAAAATCCGCTCACTGCTTCGAAAGTCCTTAGAAATTTCCACAGAGCGGTAAAAAAAACGTGTCGTAAATTTAATGTTATTCTGACAAACGACGAGAATACAAATATTATAATTCCGTAGTGTCTATTTTTGCTTTTCTTCACTATCTTAATATATATATAAATCTCGTGTCACAATGTTTGTCCTCAATGGACTCCTAAACCACTTAACCGATTATAATAAAATTTGCACACCATGAGTAATTTTAGAAAATTCCCGGGAACAATTCCTATGCGACGCAGACGAAGTTGCGCGGGGCAGCTAGTATACTATATAGGTACAAAATTATCTACGCTTCATCCTATGAGTAACTTGAGAAAGCACTGTGTTTAATAAAAACTCGAGGTTTATTTTCCGAGACTACTTACGTGTTAAAATGTACCACTGGCACTCAGGACCATTTTCAATTTTCATTTCGTATTTTATTTTCCCGCGCATACAATCCAGCCTTAATAAAAACAAACCAAGATATTTTGTCACTGAGGGCGTAGTTCTTTATAAATAAATAAAAATAATATTTACATTTTCACAGAAAACGGTACATTTTTCGGAGGCTTTGTGTTTTTATCTGTTACTTATTTTAAATATTGCCTGAAGACTGGTTCGGTAAAAGAATTTAATTAAAGCCATGAAAGGAATTTGGTTGATAGGTGCCCTTTCGGGGTAAGTGACGGAGTGAGAGAATGTTTTAGGGTCAAATTTCTTTTTAGCTGATAAAAAAGCGGCTGTTTCTTAAATGGGGCAGTCTATTATTAAAATTCGACAAAAAAGAAACGATTAAAATTTAGAGTTATATTTAAATTTACCGATATTAACAGGGTATAACTAGAAATAAAATTAGAATGTAAAATTGGCATCAAATAATCTAGTTTTTTGACGATTACATTTTCCAATACGCTAATGTATAACTGACTTTTAGTTGAATTTTTGGAGACAATATTTTTTTTCAACTTTCTAACAAATTGTTAATAGGCAATACAAAACTCAATAAACATTGTTTTTAAAAAGAAAAAAAGTGTCTATTTTCGACTCTTCAAAGTTTTATTAGGTACTTTCACCAATAACATTCATCGTAAGTAACGGTAATACAATAAACCTTTTGGTAAGCAACGGTAATAAAAGATAATACTTATACAATTTATACAACTAGGCTGTAATTCTTGTATTTCGTGTGACATAAATTCGACCATCAAAAAGCAAAATATGTAAGGTTATGTTACCATAACGTTCGGTCATACAAAGATACGTTTGTCTTTATCTCGTTTGAGTTATTGCTCGGTCGGAGACATTAAAAACTTTTACACTTTCGTGCCGTTATGTCTGGGTTACCACACGTTTGAAGTTACAAAGGGTTGTGGACAATGTGTACTTAATATTTTTTTCAGTCTTAGTACATTAATTTTATTACAAAAATGAGTTTATTCAATATATCAAATCAAAATCTCTTTATTCGGACATCAATGGTCCAAGTGGTTAGTAATTAACAAAAGTAACTTAAAAACTAGGTATTAGTAAGATATAAAATTAATAAGCATAGACAATAACCAAATAAAAAAGTTCAAATATTTGCGACGCATTTCGCGCTAACACCCGTCACAAGAAGACGGTCGTACCATCGTCCGCACGAAATGCCTCACCAGTGATAAGCACGGATCACTTGCCACAGCTTTTAATAGAATGGTGTCACTCCCCCACACTCTCTGCATTATGAATGCAACCTTCTTTCGCATAACGGCATAAAAATCGTCTCTTACACTATTACTAAACGGGTTCTTTCCACGATTATTTTCAATTGAGCGATCCCGATATTTCGGCACTGTTTCAAGCGCCATGATCACGGGAAGACTGAAGAACTGCGGGTAGGTCATTTAAGAGCAGACAAATCTGTCTACACTCTTTCTCGTTCGTTTGCCGGTACCAGTGGAACTCGAACTCATGGCGTGATCATGGCGCCTGAAACAGTGCCGAAATATCGGGATCGCTCAATTGAAAATAATCGTGGAAAGAACCCGTTTAGTAATAGTGTAAGTGATGTAGATAACCGCGAGTGTTTAAAGAAATTTATAAAAATCGTCTGTTCGAGCCAGTGCGAACATACCCGAAGCATCTTCTTTATTTCTTTCAAAGATATTATTATACTGGATTTGCAAGGTAGTGAGTGACTTTTTAGGATGCCGAAACCTCAGACCACCCATGTAGAGACCCTGACAGTATGCTTTGAATAGCGTAATTTTGACTTGGTCCGAACACCGAGCGAATCTACGGATTAGCATAATCTAATTTGCGAAACATTTATAAGAATTTGTGACCTTATGCCTTGATACATATTTTTATTAATCGTGATCTTTCTATTGAGGATAGTTGAGTCTAAGAGGGGGTAAGTAATGGGTTGTTATAGTGCAGTCGATAAACACGACGGGTTTATCTAATTTAATAGAGGTCTATGGCCACCTTTCGAATTCAGATCAGCACCATATTGTTGAATTGTCTCGCTATATACATAAACATGCATAGCTCAATCGGATACGGTAAGTTGGTCAAATTCAACTCATATATATATCTCATCGGAACGTACATGGGTATATAGTTACATCCAGTGCAAGTTAATATAAAGCTTGTAAAAATATGGTCACACTACGTTTGCCGGTATACTGGTGTATACGCGCATGCGATAAAAACATTTCTTTAAGGGCACCGTAAACAAAATTGCCTTGTAATGTCACAACGCCACGAATGTGCGGGCGATATGCGAAATGTACACACGGAACTTCAGATAAATGGAAATGAAGCCTTTTCGGTGAACAAATGTCTTGATTATTTTGTGTAATAAATTTTTAAATTTACTTTGTATGTTTTAATAATGCTTCGGGAATATTTGCTATACAGAAGTCTGTTTAGTTCACTTTTTGTTCGGTGTTTAATGTAATATTTCTAGTACGATGAGTACTATTAGTAACTCTTTTAATATCTGAATTGTTGGAACGAAGTTCCTTATCGCGCGTTATCGAAAGGGGGCTAGACGGAAATTCTTATGAAAAAGTTGTCACGACACTTTTTTTGTTTTAGATGATTATCGCTAGATGGCGCTGTGATTAAAATCTTTTAAAACAATTCCTTATTTTGTTTTATATGATTAATGCTAGATGGCGCTGTGATCTAAATATTTTATTTAAAAAAATAAAATTTTATTACAATTCCCTCACTAATTAATCGAAAGGAACTTCGTTCCATCCTGGTGTCCCTTGACACCTCTTCAACCTCTCAAGTTTTTTTTTTAAATAATCGATATAATTTAATGGTTATAAGTATTCTTCGGTTTTAAGGTATAATACTGTTTATAAAGTATTATGTGCAGTTTTTAAATAACACCGCCCAACACAATTTGAGTATCTAGTTATTTCTTCTTCATCTGCACATGAGTCTAGTACTAACTATAGTTTCTAACTGTACAGTAGGTAGATATAGATTTTTTGAAAATGGCAAGAAATTTAAAATAGTAAGAGCAACTGGATTTCTATTTGAACTAATTTATTATTTAATATATTTTTATGAACCAGAAGTGGTTTTACTTTTTAAAAAGCATTCATTAATGGTATGCAAGGAACCTCCTTTACTTAATAATGGAAAATAATAAAAATAATCCGCATCTGAATCCAAAGCAAGTCCAACGTATCTTTTTTCACCACCTCTCAAAATTGGCGCCAATCCCAGAACCCATAGATAAGCTACGCAGTCTATCAGTTCCATAGACAATATATGGCTCAGCTCTGGGTTACTGAATCTTTTCGCTTGACACTCTTAAGAATATATAATTTTTATTATTCAGTGTGAGATTGCTTCGAGTGTAACACACAAGTTTGACAAGTTAGACCAAGCAATTATATCACAAATATCAAACACAGACCAACAAAAACATCAACATTCCATGTTTAAATTAACAATCATTTTCCGATATCCAAAAAAAGAAAATCATAACAATCGTCTATAGAAACCTCATTAACAACAAAAATATCTTCAAACATTTCTGAATTCCTTTCATAATTACGTTACATAATATTCTTCACGTTTCCTTACACAAAGGGAAAATTTAATAAACGTTTCGCACAATATAAAACAGTAATTGAAAGGAACAGTGTATAACAAATAAGATCTTTTATGACATCCGAACGAAACAATGACGTCACATCCTCTGTCACAGCCTGGTTTATGGGAAAAAGTCTCATTTGCAGCGTTTACTGCCTTTTCATTACAAGGTCCAGTCAATGATTGTTATGTTTTATGAATAGCAATGTAATTGTTTGGGAAGTTTAAATAATTGTTTGCTTTTTTATAATTGCGGTGTATAGATGGTAATAGGTCAAAGGTAGATCTCCGACCGGGCGAGATAGTGTATGCCCGATCAGGCCGAAGCCCACTGTAGTAGATATATGCGCCGAACGTTGCAAATGTCAATACCGCGATTCAAGATCTTGCGCACTATTAGTCGCCACATAATGTTGAAAATAATTATTGAAACACTAGCGGTTTTCTATATTACTTTCATGTCGTGGTAAGAACCCGTTGATAATGCATAAAAGTAAAGTTGAAGTTCCTAAAGGTAGGCCGTGGGTAGTGGCCCCACAGTGTCCTCTGACAATGTGGAGGTCCATGTCCATTAGGTGACCTGTTAGCTCGTCTGCTTACAAGGCAATACAAAAAAATTGGGGCTACGCCAGCGAAGTGGTTACTCTGAGGTAAAATAGGTACGATTGCGTCTACATAGAAAACTTAGATACTTTCTTTGGGGGTGTCGCGACGGGAAAGTGTGCCGCAGTGCGTAACGCGTCGCGCCACCCCGCATAACCCCGTGCTGGGTTTTCGCCCCAGCCAGGGTTCGGACGCTGAAAGTGAGCGGTTGGGGGTTTTAGTGAGGTTGAACTCCCACATACCGGATCTCCGCCCCGCGGGTGGGGATCCGGCGATTTCCTCCAACTAAAACAAAAAAAAAAGATACTTTCTTTGTTAAATTGTTTTTGCTTAAACGATAAAGAAGAAAAAAATGCAAGGAGTTTTCTTACTACAATCTTTGAGCGTATTCTTACTACAATCTTTTACTACATATTCTTATTAAAATGAACTCGTATACGAGAAAAGATTCTAAGCTTCGACAGCTAAATGATTATATTGCAGCATAATAATACACAATGATAATATATTATAGCCATAACAAAACGGATGAAGACATCTGAATAACAATAACAACACAGTACTGGGAAATGTATTCGCAAGATATACATTGCGCTTTGACAACAATGAAAAAGCGAGAATGTTCTAGATTTCGCGAGATATTGTTGATTTATCATACATTTTATTGCTCTGTGATTGGTGGCTGTGATCTGAGGGAGAGCTGATTGGATGCAATGAAAGACGGGATTTTATATAGATACTGACCTTCTTTTGATATTGCGAACGGTTTGCTACTGATCTTTGGTGTGAGAAACGGAAGATTTAGTGTGATTAGGTTAGGAAGAAATTCTTGATGCGGAAATGGACTTTTTTGTTATTTTGTTGTATTTTGTATGAATTGAATACTTTTTTAATTGAAAAGATAATACATTTCAAGATTTTCTAATTTGAAATATAAACGGTTAAACAATTCTTTCCTAACCAAACATCTCAAAAAGTGTGCAATACTTACTCGCTCATACACATTGTCATACTATGTAATTTTATCTAATATATATTATAAAGGCGAAAGTTTGTATGTATGGATGTATGTTTGTTACTCTTTCACGTAAAAACTACTGAATGGATTTGAATGTGACTTTACCACAATATAGCTTATACATCAGAATAACACATAGGCTACAATTTTTGAACCCCTTTGTAACGCAGACGAAGTTGCGCGGGTCACCTAGTACAATAATATATCTACAATAATCTTTCCTTGCCTGAAGTAAAGATATAATATTCTAAAACATAAAATCATATGCTCAACATACATATCAAAACATTTTATCATACGAGACTACCACTAACCCAAATACGTTCAAACTTCACAGACCGAAAAACGATATCGTGTGAAAACTGTTGTTTTTATTCATGCAGTGTTTATTGTGCGAACTTTGACAGAGCTAGACCATAAAAAAACAGAATAATACAGAAGACAATCTACGTACAAAACATGTTTGAAGAACCTCTGATACCGCGTGTCCATATTAGCACATCAACATCAAATACGCGTAAAGAAACAAATGACGGTGACGGTCGACTGACATATGAAGGGGGGTTTCGTATGCATCGGTCATTATTGAAATATGTGAAACACCGTTTGACAGTTGGCCTACTAGTTGTCAATATTGAAACGTGGCATTACAGGAACGACATTTGATTCAAAACGAAAGTATTATTGCCATTATTAACTGAGCTTTGGACTTTTTCCTTTTAAAATTATGTTCAAAATAGAAAAGGTAAACCCTCCAACAACTGATGACCAATCTACAATCTGGACTCTGGGCATAAGTCACTAATGACTAGAATTGGACTTCACGGTACATAAAGCTAAAGGATTTTATTTAAGTAGAAGAAATCGCATTTGTCCTTAGCAGGTTCGTAGACCTTTGCACTATCAGAGAGACTGCAAGTTAGCATTTAATAAACTTCTACTAATAATAATCTCATAATTGTGATAATAGATCGGGGTGCGCATCGGGCAGTGTTGATCGATGTCACCATTCCACATGACGAGAACCTTGTGAAGGCAGAAAAAGAAAAACTGCTAAAATACCTGGCCCACGAGGTGACCGACATGTAGCGTGTTGAATGGACCATCATTGTTCTGATCGTTGTATCTGTGCACGGTCTAATAGCGAAAAGCTTCGATCGTCATCTAGAGAAGCTTTCGCTCCCCGGCTGGGTGAAGGCGGTCGTTCTTGACACGGCGCGTATTGTGAGGAGGTTCCTCTCTCTTCAGCCCTGACCACTGATGGCTTGGGTCGTAGACTCCGCCTGCAGTGGCCCTCTGTTTTTTAAATATATTTTTTTGGAAATGTGTTTTTAAAAATATAATGTAAAAATAAGCTAATAAATGAATATGGATCTCATAATTTACTTCTGTATACTAAGTTTTCTCTGGTAAAAGTGTGTGGCACCAGTTGTTGATAATTGCTTTCCACGCAAGTTTTTATCGTTCACCTTGTTTTGTTACTGACGGGATTTGGCTAAAGTTTTTATACCTAATAAAAGCAGAATCGAACGGATTATGAAAGTGTGGTTTGTTATTGGTTTTGTTTTGGTAAATAAAGGTAAAAAGTTTGCTAATAATATAGTATATTATGTATTAGTAAACAGATAGGTATCAAATATTTATTGAAAATCCGAATAGTATATTCAGGGTGTTGGTGCCCGGTGAAACAATACTTTGAGGGCTTAATCTATATCACATTTCAAATCATATACACATACTTTTGAAACGTAGATGATCACTTTATTTTCCCATACAAAGTTGAAAAATTATTATTTTGTATTACTTTTGACAACCCTATCCTGACCTACATTCAGCGTGCTATATCTAGTTTCACGAACACAGGCACATGTATCCTGTTTAGAATGTGATTTTTATCCCGTGTATTATTACAATGTTCTATGATACAGGAGGTGACTAGCCGGCTTAAGTCTTTAGCTGTTGGTGTACGTCAGTATAGTAGGGTTGATCACGCACTAATTAACACGTAGTTTTGATTAGTTATAACTTGTGATATATTATACCTAGAAAACTCAGACTTGGTGGATGGCTTCTACATCAAGTATACTATTAGCTGTGAAAGTATTGTTTCATCGGATTTTAACGCCCTGTATAATAAATAGTATACATATATTTTGATTTTTAAATCTTGATGTAAAACGGAATAACTATAATGTATTTGATGTGTGTAATTGGCATCGTAGCTTTGAAACGGATCAACTGATTTAGATTTACTTTTTTGTTTGAAGTTAATTAGTTGGAAGTTACGTTTCTTGAAAATTGGTTCAAAATGGTGGTCGCTCGTAATGAGTACACAGATATTGAATACAAATGCACACACGCACACATTGTCAAATTAGTACCCTTCATTTTTTCGTCTGAATTCGTACAAAAACATTATATGAAACTAACTAAGAAGTATATATTTCCGCATCAAAATCGGTCCAACATAATCACACTAAATCTTATCCTTTAACTCATATCTACAATATACGTAACATCCCAAATATCTCATCATATATAATTCACAGTACCGATCCAAACATATGAGTGATATGCATATGTATGATTCCGCTCACTAGAGTCAATATTTGCAATAATCTACGACAGTATGTGCTGGTAATCTTCAGAGTTGTTCATCTTTTGTATATATTTACAGCATAAACATGTTTCAAACAGTTATTTAAAGTTACTTTCATGCATTATAAACGGGTTCTTACCACGATATTTAACTAATTGGTTGGTCTCGATATATCAACGTTGTTGCAAACGTCATGATCACGAGAAGACTGGATACTGCGGGTGGATTTACGAGCAAACAAATCTGTCTACCTTCTTTTTCGTAAGAATCCGTTTATAAAGCACAAAGTAATGAAAGTAATATAGAAAACCGCGAGTGACTTAAAGTGATTATTAGAATGTGTATATGTGTTGTGATAAACCACATTAATGTTTAAAGGGTTAAGAAAATCATCGTGAGGTAACCTTATATTGGCATAACGGTGTTTCAGGCGCAACCCATTACTCAGTGTACCCGCTGTATCCTCCAACTACAGACGGAACACATTCTTCTCTCGTAGCGCGACTCTATTTAACGATATGTCTACTGATTTAGATATTGATCTTTTCTGTACAGACTCAACCAATATCAAGAGACTGATGAGTGAAAAGTACTTTAATCCGGTGACATAAGTAACTTTAACCCTTTGTTATAGTGTGTTTTCTATCAGTACACAGCAAACTTAATTAAACGGATCAAGTGCGTTTATTACTTTATTAATTTGTGGAAGCTTGTAATCAGCAATGTTGTTTATACTTAATTATAAGTCTTTAATAAGTAAAATTTATGTTATTAGTCTGTAAGCTTTCCTTAAAAATAAGTAAATAAATAATAAATAAATGAATAGATGACTATTCGAATATACAGGGTGGAATTTTTAAACAATTAAAAAGGTACGAACGATAGATGAAATGAAAAGAAAACCTCGAAATTCTAGTTTTAATAGTTTAATTTCATCAAACGACTAATTAATAATTAACACAAAATCATTGACTACCGACTTCATCAGAAATAACATTTTCAGAAATAACTCATGAAGAGATCTCAATTAAATTTAAACAGGAAATCAGCAGACATAATAACTTTCAGATGAAAAAGAAATCTTCAAAATCGGTTCAACCAGTAAAAGTAATGTTCTTACCAGACCTGAACCCACATAGAGGAATAAAATGTTGTCACAGTTATCGAATATACATAATATTTCACTGTTACAGTCTTTGGCTCTTAGCGATATGACCACCCATTGCTTGAGTTTTCTTAGAAGTTTGGTTTAGTTTTAGTAAATTATGCAAATAAAAAGTATTGATTTCGCATGTCATTAAATATTAATGGATTTGAAAACGAGTTCCTTCTAAATTTCATCATACGAAAATATAGTGACCGTTGCTTCTAGACTTCAGCAATGTGTTCAATAATATTATTATATCCAAATAAATATGATATAGAGCCAAATACTACAATTTCACGAAACACCAAATAATTTGCTACGACATAAAAATATTAAGAAAAGTTCGGCGAACCATTTTATTGATATAGAGAAGTCTGTCAGTATACAATAACAAGGTGACCTAGATGAAGAATTTGTGTACTTGCTGTCAAAGGAAATACGTAATATTATCGAACTGTGCTAAGTTTGTACATAAACAAATAACAAAATGTTATGACAGCTTAGCATTGATTGAAACTACTGAGAAGATTATGCTACTAAAACTATGATGAAACTGAAACTATAAGTGTTTGAGAAGATAATAAAATATCTTTTTTAATAAACTGTAAGGATATTTAATTAGAAAGTTAAACTAAGTGCGCTGTAGGTTCAGAAAATTATTGCTTTTTAACTGCGCTTCATGACATGACACAGTAAAATAAATTCTCTGGCCACTGACAGGCAGCAGTGTCAGTGGTGCGACACCCTGTGTCTCTGTGATCTCCAACACGCCTGCCCAGCGTGGAGATTATGGGCAAAACCTCCCAAAATGATCAGTGGCGTATTTTGGGAGAGGCCTATGTCCAGCAGTGGACGAGTGTGAGCTGATGATGATGATGATGAACTGCGCTTCAAAATATATTCTTTTGCTTGATAAATGAACTTCGTCCTTTGTGTTTACAAAGTACAGCTTTCGTCCCTCTTTAAACCAGGTTTAGTAATAAGTTCTATACAGGGTGTCCCAAAACTATGCGACATGAACGGGAAGTACCTTAAATATTGGAGATATGATGTTTTGTTGAAAGAAAACATCATTTTATTTTTGATGTTTAATAATACTGCATTTACAGATTTTTGGTAAATTGCTTAGTTTGTCTGAAAATCGAGCTAACAAAGTCGGAAATCTAAATCAACACCCTGTATTTTTATGATGCCAATCGAAAGAACAGTTAATTACGAATATTTTTAGCAAACATAGTGTCTTAAACAAAAGGAACAAGGTGATAATCGTGATTCAAGATTTTAAGTACCTTATTTTCCACCATTTACTAGCATAGTTTTGGGACACCCTGTATAGTAAGCATAAGTTCATAGAGATTCACTTTCATCATTTTCAATCAAATGGGTCGTAAGCTCGTTTATCTACAAAATAAGAGATAGGAACCCTAAATACAATACTTAATGACCTTTATTAAAATGGAATACGTTTAGTATCACGTCAAAGTAGCACCATAAATTGTCACACAATTTCCTAAGAGGCAGAAAATCCTGAAGCCATCGCTCACTCCATTCATACGATTCCGTCAGAAGCTATTTATTATACGCACATCAAACCAGATAGTGACCTGATCTAAATCACCTCATTCCTAACAATCGAGTTTATTGTCACTCATCTGTACAATGGTTGTGACTCCTTTATTCAATTTGGTATGACATAATGGAACATCGGGGCAGACGTGTACTGATAAGTATCGAGTTCCGACGTCGTGGTGTAACATCGACAGTTTTATCGATATAGTTTTGTGTGATGTTCTTTTTTGAAAATGTTTTAGAGTGAGATATTTGCTGTAGTTTTTTGGCAACAGTATACTTTAGTGTATGTGCCTATGCATCATTCGATTAACTGTATTAAACACTTTTACTAGAGTAAAATAAAATAAAATATTTTTTTATTTATAAGTCGTTTCGGAATCGTTTGACACTTTTTCCCGCTTTCGTTTGATACCACTTGAAAGTTGAATTTCGTGTTGGTTGAGAGGTACATAAGTTCCTCATAGCGATTGTATGAATGTATGTATGAAACTATATTTCTGTGAACGTGTACTGATAAGTATCGAGTTCCGACGTCGTGGTGTAACATCGACAGTTTTATCGATATGGTTTTATGTGGCGTTCTTTTTTTGAAAATGTTTTTTAAGGTTATAGGTATAATAGTATTATGGTTTTGGTCGTAACATGGAATGAGCGAATGTAACAATGTTATCGTAACGCTGCTAGCCACGGTTATTGTCTCATAAGTATTTTGGTTTAGTATCTGTGATCAGGATCAGGCCTTGAAATTGAATCTAACACAAATCGAGTTTACATTTAAAAGAAAGAACTCATGTTTTCCTACTCCTTCTATTATCTTCTGATTAAATTCGTTGCGGGGCCCAAGACAAGTTAGTTTTCCCTCGGGTTCCTGGGCTTCACTGCTCAGAGTCATTACGATGGTCGCCGCTGTGGATCCTGGCTACACAGGAGTTACAGTGGTGGAAGTGAGAGGTGGGCAAATAAAAAAAATAAAAAATTAAAAGAAAGAATACTAATTTACTTTCTTCTTGCTCTCATTTTTGACCTGTTTACATTAAATTCTCATTGTATGTATAAAGATTAGAAAAACATTTTCATACGGTTTATAAGTTAAATTATTTGATTAATCTTGTCAAGGTTGCAAATTGTTAAGCTCTGTAATTTGGTTTATTGGACAATCATTGAATGTTTCGGCACATTTCGGTCGACATTTTAGCTGACAATTTGACAGTTGACATGGGATTATTCTGTCCAATGACAGTTCGGTCCATTTCGGTTATTATTGAAATGTATTTTATAAGCTTTTATCTGCTTTTATTTAACTTCAAATATAAATCTCTGAATTTGACTTCCTGGATTCCAATTGAACTCAATTTTACACGTATTTGTGAAGGTAAATATTGTGAGTTAATCTGCATTCTCGGTTTCGTTTTATCTTATTTTATTTAAATGTCGTCGGCGTATTACGTTCTTTCCATACCTTTTATTTATTATCCAAAAGAAATATTACCTTTACAGGGTCATACATTTTATCTTACATACAACTCTCGTCACATCACAAACCTTCATAATCATCCTACACACAATCAGTTCTTTTCAGGCCTACTTCTTCTCTTACATACAATGAGTAAGCCTACATACCTACATAAGGTTTAAAATTTAAAAACCTTTTGAGGCAAGAAGTCATCTTCTCAGATAAGAATGGATCATAAATTACTTTAAACAATCACGGTTATCTACATCATCTACACAATTGCTACACAAGTCGATACTGTCAGTGTGTTGTGTCGAGATGTGAGTTCGAGTTCCAGTGGTATCGGCAAACGAACGAGAAAGAGGGTAGATTTGTCTGCTCTGCCGCTTACAACAGTGCTGAAATATCGGGATTGCTTATTAATAAAAATCGTTGTAAGCACCCGTTTAGTAATTGTGTAAATGAGGACAGATCATACTTGATCAGCCTAAGAAGACCAGAGCCTAGCAGTCATCAGTAATGAGCTGATATAGTAGATTCAGCACAACAAGCATTAGGTGTATCAATACAATTTAACAATGACATGAAGCTAATTTGAAAATATAACTAGGCTGTAATAACCCAATCTCATCGCGTTGATTCGTCGTAATGACTTGTTTCTACGAAAAACCTTGCTTTTACTATGTTCTGGCATCGACTCAAACCCTCGTCAGGCAATCAATTACAATTCAATTTCAATAACACAACACGAACTAATTCGGTAGCACAGTATAATTAGTAAAATGAAGAAGTAAAAATGTTGATGTGTGTATCTACTACAATTTAAGTGCTTTTATTTTGAGAAAAAAGAGTAGAATTAACTAGGTAGGTCATCACTTACACTATTACTAAACGGATTCTTTCCACGATTATTTTCACTTGAGCGATCCCGATATTTCGGCACTGTTTCGAGCGCCATGATCACGGGAAGACTGAGGAACTGCGGTTAGGTTTTTCTTTTTTTTTTTTATTGCCTTGTAGGCAGACGAGCTAACGGGCCACCTGATCGTAAGCGGTTACCGTTGCTCATGGACCTCTGCAATGTTAGCGGACACTGCGGGGCCGCTACCTACGGCCTACCTTTTAAGAGTAGACAAATCTGTCTACCCCCTTGTTCGTTCGTTTGCCGGTACCGGTTTGTAAGTGATGTAGATAGCCGCGAGTGTTTAAAGAAATTTATTAGGTAGATCATGCCCTAAATTTAATGAAAATTGAACTGCATTAAAACTTCCAACCACTCCCACTCGACATCTGAACGCTTCCTGAAGAAAAAACTAAGACTAAGAGTGGGGTTATGCGACTCTTTATTACGAGCACTGTCAATTTTTGCTCCTGTACTATTTTCAAACTTAATTCTGTAAAGAATTGGTTGTCCAACAACCTTATTTTTTACACTGTACCTAACCACAGATTAAAGACAGGATCTTTTACTAGTCTATGCTGTAAGTAATCTGTGGCAATAACTTGCTGCAAATATACATTTACACATGTTTGCTTCATTAGCTCCCGGACAAAGATTTGTTGACTTGCACATTAAGTAAGGCCTAAGCAAAGAGAAATAATTCCAGCTTTGCACAAGAAAAAAATCTTCGCGCGTAAATTGAAACCACGAGAATTACAGTCCTAAGTAAATAGTATATAATAAAGTTTCATTCAATATATTTCGTCTATGGTTTCCCTTTACTTTGGGAGCCCAACAGTGGGCAGTTGATACAGTGCAGTATACAGGGTGTCCCAAAACTATGCGACACGAACGAGAAGTACCTTAAATATTAGACATAGGATGTTTTGCTAAAAGGAAACATCATTTTATTTTTGATGTTTATTAATACTGCATTCACAGAATTTTCGTAAATTGCTTTGTTTGTCTGAAAATCGAGCTAACAAAATCGGCAAAAATCAACACCCTGTATTTTTATGATGCCAATCGAAAGAACAATTAATTACAAACAATCTTTGCTAACAAACATAGTGTCTTAAACAAAAAGGTACTTCCCGTTCATGTCGCATAGTTTTGGGACACCCTGTATATTATTGGGTTTGTGCCTTGATTGAGAAGTAAGGAAGTTGTAGTTCGGAAAATATTGGTACGTTGAGTGGGATTTTCCCGCGTAATTCTGTGTAGGTCTTTGAAGGCCGATTGTCGGTATGGTAACTTTTGATAACTTGTTTCATTTTCTGTTATAGTCGTCCATCAGTATAGGTTTGACTTCTAAAAGGGGAAGGTTTCCAAGTTGACTGTATTGTTTTTTAGATTTATGTGGATGGTTTATGAAATTTGAGCTCATCTTAGGGCTCATTAAACATTTTTCAAGAATATTTTCTAGCTAAGGTTCAAGAGGCGGCGCGACGGGAAAGAGTGCCGAGGGCGTAAAGCGTCGCGCCGTCCCTCATAAACCCCTTGCTGGGTTCTGGCCTCAGCCGGGGTTTGGACGCTGAGTGTGAGCGGTTGGAGGTTTTAGTGCGGTTCAACTCCCACATACCCGCGGGGCGGGCGGGGTGGTCCGGTGATTTCCTCCAACTAAAAAAAAAAAAAGCTAAGGTTCAAAAATTTTGAGCTTATTCATATAAAAATTTTAATGATACTAGATCTAAATTATACAATATACCTACTATAAAATTATTGCAATGTTAACAAGTAAAACACACCCGAACCAGTCTAACCTTAACAGATACACGTAACTCAATACAAATATTATCATACGAACCACGGCCGATCCTCATTATAAAAACAAAATTACAATTGTTATGCTAACAAGAAAAAAACATTTTGTTCGGTAATTAAATCTTTTAAATTAGATACAAACATTATTTGGTACAATTATTTGTATACTTTTGATCTTTGTTATGATTTACTGTGAAAATGTTGAGGATGCGGCTTTGGAGTGTCATTTGATGTGTTCATTTTAACAAGGAAATATTAATTGTATTAACGTCTTTATTTTTAGAACGGCTTGTTTTGTTTTGTTATCTTCCATCTAAATAAAAACGCTAAATTCTTCTGGTGTTTCACTTGAATACTTTTATGAAGTAGAAAATATTTTGAAATGTATTGATAATTTCAATAACATACCTCGTCTACAATTAAGATTATTGACAATGTTTAACATACTCATCATCAGTTCTATTACGTGAGAGCGGGCAGTCTCTGATTCTCTGTAGATTTTCCCGTCCGCAGTGTTCCCGGAGCGCTATGACACGTCCCTCTTTAAACGAGGTTTAAGAAAAGTCCTGTATGGGTAGGTGATAGATAACGGCCCCTCTTTGCCCTGGTATTGCAGAAGTTCATGAGCGACGGTGACCGCTTACCATCGGGTGGACCGTAGGCTCGTTTATCTATCTTATAATAAAAAAAAAGATGAAATTTTTTTGAGCTTTATATTAACTTGCACTGAATGTTACTATGTAAATATTTAAGTTCGGGTGGAATCTTGCAAACTAACTAACTAATCGGAAGATTGAGCTGATATGTTGCACGCAAGACAATGCAATAATATGACAAAATGGCACTGATCTGATGATGGATTCGGATGGTGGTCGTAGGAACTCTTGTGCTTAACAAGATAGACACGTCGTGTTAGGGCGTCGTTTTACTTGTATTCATTTTGTTTTACTTGTTGTAATATCAAGCAAGTAATATGACATCGATACAATGTTTTTCTATACTGTTTTTTTTTTTTTGTTTTAGTTGGAGGAAATCGCCGGATTCCCACCCGTCCCGCGAGAGGGGTATCTGGGAGTTGAACCTCACTAAAACCTCCAACCGCTCACACTCAGCTTCCGAACCCCGGCTGAGGCCAGAACCCAGCACAGGGTTATGCGGAGTGGCGCGACGCGTTACGCACTGCGGCACACTTTCCCGTCGCGACACCCCCTTTTCTATACTGTTGGAACTAGTTTCATCCTTAATCTATCGCGACATCGTATCTTGTACTATAATCAAGATAATTCAGCTTAATGAATAAGCTTTGTCAATGTCAACGAAGGTTATTGAAGCAAATTACGTCAACTAAATTGGTTTGACCTCCAAAATTGATAATGATTTGATATTTTGTTAACTTGAGTTTGTTAAAGTTAGAATTTTTTGCAGTCAATCTAAATATACTTGTTGAGGTTTAAGATTTTTTTTTTTTTTAGTTGGAGGAAATCACTGGATTGCCCGCCCCACGGGCGGTGTATGTGCGAGTTGAACCGCACTAAAACCTCCAACCGCTCACACTCAGCGTCCGAACCCCGGCTGAGGCCAGAACTCAGCACGAGGTTATGAGGGACGGCGCGACGCGTTACGCCCACGGCACTCTTTCCCGTCGCGCCGCCCAGCTGTTTTTGATTCTGATTTTTTTTATTTAATTCTAATTGATTTTTTTTTGTTTGTTGTCTTGTTAGTCTCATGTGTGATATTATATTATAACCTAACCCAAAGCGATTTAAAATAGTTAATTATTACTTTGTAATACTATATTACAAGTTACAGGTATTCAAAGTTCCAATCTGTAATACATATTAAATCATATTTCGAAATTGCCACACCATAAAACAACAACACCGATAATTTACGCCAATAATTCACCCAATTGCAAAACTGACATCCATACCAATAACAAACATTGGCCTTACAATTTACATAGAAAACCCGGCACCTTGTCGAGTCAACACAAACAACTACTGTAGTAACCAAGGTCGCTTTTTCTGGACCAATCACACGAACTCAGACAACCATTTATCTTCAATCGCTTTAACAAAGCATTAGGCGCGTCCCAAGCTTGACCCAACATTATTCCCAAGGGCCCGTAGACCCAAAATGGCGGCCAATATTATTGCAAACATTTGATCAAATGATTAGTAGTATCGATCTGTTAAATTTGGAATGGGTCAATTGGTGGTTCACTAATGCAGTGTATATTTTTAATGCACCACCATTGGATGACTGGTAGTGAAGCCTTAGGATTGAAGAATGCCATTTATGCATAAAATTTAATCAAAAATGACAGGAAACTGTATTCCGCTGATATCACTTGGTGTTTAGTCAATAATGCATATCGATCGCAAATTAAAAAAAACGGATTGTATACCTATTATAAAATATCTCAAAAAATATACAAAGAAGACTCTAAAAATCTATAAAAAGGATTTATAGTTTTACTAGGTGACCCACGCAACTTCGTCTGCGTTACAAAGGGGTTCAAAAATTGTAGCCTATGTGTTATTCTGATGTATAAGCTATATTGTGGTAAAGTTTCATTCAAATCCATTCAGTAGTTTTTACGTGAAAGAGTAACAAACATACATCCATACATCCATCCATACATACAAACTTTCGCCTTCATAATATATATTAGATTAAAGTACGTACGTAATAATCTAACCTCACCTATCCATCTATGTTCCCTCTGATATCCTAATACCTAATAATCTACCCATTTCTCTACCCCTGACTTCCTAACCCACTAAAACAAAAGAATAACGGATCACAACGATGTTTTCGATAAAATAACAATGTTAACATACATCACTTGCAAGTGCTTCATAAGCATTTGTAAATAACTAGTAAAACCTCTTTATATGAAGCTTAAGATTCATATAGTATGATTGATGCTGCGCCATAAACAGAGAATTTATCGACGCTTAATATAAGCAAAGTATACAGATCGATAGCTGTGAGGTGATTAAGGATTCCAAGTTTCATAAGATTGCGTAAATAAGTTAAATGTTTTATAGCACTTGATAGTTGTAGATTGTTCTATCTTTTTTGGATAGAAATGTATACAAAAGTTTGTCATTTCTGAACAATATTGTTTTTGTAATTTAAAATGCACTATACCTATATTTTTTTTGGGTATTTATGGAGTAGACTGCCTTATAGTGTCTTCAAATATACGAATTAGTAGTACTTCTAAATTAAACATAATAAAATTAAGTATAATTAGAGTTTATCTCGGTAAAAATGACGGTCGACGCCTAGTCGGACGTTCAACCGATGGCGTGATGTCGTAGAGGCAGATCTGCGTGAACTACAAAGTCCAGGCTTGACGCGAACTGGCACAGGACTGAGAGAAGTGACGAGAACGTTTATTAGAAGCCAAGACTCACTTTGACTCGCGGAACCAGCGAATTAAGTAAGTAAGTAAGAGAAGTTTAATTCTGAAGAATATTACCATTTTTGTAAATCTTAAAACAAACGCGCAAGATAAATAACACATAGTACTTTTATATTTCAAACCAAAAAAACTGATGATCTAATTAAATTGAACTCAAGTTTGAGCGTACCTAATCTAGGCAGCCATTTCGCATCCCAAAGGGGACCCTATCCCTCAGAACACAAGAGTGGTTCTCGCACGTGACCGGCATAAATGGATGGCAATGTTTCAAGCGAAGTGGCAGCGATCCGCGACGCGTAATCAAAAGCAATTAATCATCAGACCTATCTAAGAAAACATAACTATTTTTTGGGGAAAATGAAGAAGGAATCTCGGTTGTGGGTTTAATTATCTTGTTGACTAGGCGTGACGATGTTGATGTAAATTTGATTATATTGTCTCTGGTTCGAGTTGATGGTTTGAACTGACGTTATCACGTTGATTCGGGAATTTCTTTCAGCTAACTTTAAAATGTAACGATAGAATCGAATTAATTTTTGATATCGATATTACAAGTGTAGTTAATGTAAGTTGTCAAGCAGCTCAAGTTTCAGTTTAGAACGGGACTTACATTTGAAAATAATACATAAAACTGTAATGCTACAATTCTCATTTTTCAACTAACCTTTTCATGGTAAAAGTTCCAAAGAACCGGAAATATACTTACAGAAGAAAAAGTAATCTTACGTACTAAGTATTAAGTAACTGTTTTAATGACGATATTTTATTAAATGAACATAAACTGCTAAAACATAAATTGATTCGCGTTTTCCAAGTAAGTATCAAAATAAACTGTTCTATAAGTAGGTCATAAAAATTTGCATACTGACATACATAGACGTCTCGCTACACTGTTAACCCCACACTACTTGCACTAAAGGATTCTCGCAATATAAACGAGGCCATCGATCCATCTTATGAAGGAAGGGTGCTTGTGTGGCCGCCACTTGAAAAACTTTCGGCTCCATCGGTCATTACCGATAAGTTTATTTTGTGAGCAATGTGGCTTGCTTGAGAAATTAGGCTGCGATTTCTGTTGAGAATTGTAACAGATTTTCTCAGTTCAATTGTGTAAAACTAGTCTCTTGTAGTCGTTGCTATTCACAGTAGAAGTCTACTGACCTCGACTGTGTCGGTGGCAGGTAGCTTGTCGGTTTAGATGCATAGTAATAAACATTAAAACCTCTATAGCGGAAAACAAATGCCTTTAACGCATCAAGCGTTTAATTTGCACACGTTTTAACAGATCAAACCTACCGAACGAAGCGTCTACTTTAATGAGCGGAATCTTCCAAAGATGAACCGGTCTCTTTTTAGACTGGTCACCTCGTGTAGTTTACTCAAGTTGGGGACTTATAATTATTGCCTTCTAAGAAAAACCTTCTTCAGTAGGCAAGATTTCAAAGGATATAATTACCTTCGTAAAACCTTATTTAATACAATAATTCTAATATATTTTGTGACATTATCCTCGAGAGACGAAACTATATTTATTCCAGCAACTTATTCTAAGTTGATACGCCTGTAATATATGATAAGGTTAATGTGCGTGTGAGAGTTAAATAAACTAGAACAAAACTTGATCCTAATGTGTTTCTCCAAGAAATATTTCAGAGACAAAATGTTTGATATTTATTCGGTTTGTTGAAGACTTTTTGTAGTGAAATATACTTTCATCTTTATCTTGTATATTAATTTCAATTCGGATTATCTGGATCAATTTTGTGTTTGTTTATTGGTCAATATTGTGTTCTTTGGACTTATTTTATCAAAGGTAGTTTATGTGATAAAAAGTATTAACATGAGTCTACTATTTTTTCTGGACATTCGGTTCGAGACTTTCACGTGTCTTTCTACCATATTATGTTAATTTCATTCAACGATTTTAGGCAGTAGTCCTGTGCTAGAATTCCCACAAAAACAATCAAAATGATTTTAAGAAGACTGGCTTGAAACCTGAGTCAATAGGATCAAACCAACTACCTTCTGTACACAAGTAGACTAGCCATTCATCACCATATTATTCAAATTTATTTTCTAATCATCATCGTTGTCAATCAGTGAAATAAAACCTTAAATGTTTATTAACATTGAAACTGAAATTGGAGGTCGTATTTTTAGGAACAATGTACAATTTTCCCGTTTCTAATTCGAAAGCTCCCGAAGCGACAAATTCTTTCAATTTATGTATTTAATTCTAGCAAACGAAATTGGAACAAAAATCTATTGCTAAAAATCTCATAAACATTCAAACATGCTTTTTTATTTGTGTATGGAGTGCTCTGTACATGGAAGCAATTAAAATTATGAATTATGAAAAATCTATATATAGATGTATTTTTAGATAGTGGTAGTAATTGAAAATCTGAGATCTAAAGTGGATTCACTAATATCAAAACGTACCTATTGCTTTATTTGTCTGCATATTTAAAGATAAAAAATAATAAAAACTGATTTATTTTTCATTCGTATTTACCTATTGTCATGTTTGTGCATTCCCTTTGAACCCCAAAAATTTTTGATACTTTCCGGGTCATAGAGGTCACCCTGGTCACCAGTAACCGCAATAATCCTTTTTGTTCGGGTCATAGGGGTCACAAAGAACCTTTCTGCTTCCATGGGGACGCAAATAAAATTTTAAAATCAAACTTTCATAACAGTTACCCCATAAAATATTGTACCTGTACCAACCCATTACTGCCCACTGTTGGGCTCAGGTTCCTCAGAAGAGTGATTACGCATAGTCCACCACGCTTGCCCAGTGCGGATTGGGTAAATCACACCACATAAATAAAATAAAAATGAAAATCCGCAAAAAATTCACACGAAAATATTATTTGTCTAAAAATCTAAATTATTTGTTGCAAGTAGATCTTTTACAAGTTTTATATTCATTTGCACTGGATGTAGGTAAGGTATATGTTCGGATGGAATTTCACAAACAATATTTGACTAACCCGGCTTCCGATTGAGCTGTCATTTTGCACGCAGATGTTAATCGCGTGAAATTGCAATAATATGACGCTGATCTGATGATGGATTTAGAAGGTATGACCACAGAATCTCTTGTGCAAGATAGACCCGTCGTGTTTGGGCTCGTTTTTCTTAGATAGCACTCTACTACTACGTGATATCCATGATCTTGTACTTGAAAAGTTTCTTTACATTTTTGCCATAAATAAAATCATCACTTCATTTGTTCCAACCTCACCCCTAAACTGACAAAAGCTACCCTCTTTTTGTTAATAAAACACTTATTCACGCAACTCAACAAAAACAGCTCAAAATGCCACAAAAACCGGCACGACTCATTACGAACTGTCCGAATACACCTTCCGTTCTCATTAAGAAGGCATTAATGAAGACACGCACTAAACCTCCGTTGTGTAAAAACATTAATTTAATTTGGTTAATGGAAGAGGGTGATTCGGGCTTAAATCTTCTAAATTAGGGCACTACAGAGTACACCTGTACGTTTTACATGTAGGTAAACATGAGAGCGAGTTCGATAAATGAGAAGTTACAACGACACGTTTCGCTTTTGTTTTACGACAGGGAATATTTTTTCAGAAATGTAGCTCTACCGAATTGAGATCGACTTACATTTTTTGACCATAGCATAAAAGTATGTCAGATTTTTTAAATATGAGATTGTGTTAAAAGTACCTGCTTTCCAATTCATCATAAAACCATCGAAACACTTGAAATACCGCTCACCATCAGGTGGGCCGTAGGCTCTTTTGTCTATCTTGCAATAAAAAATATAAAAAATACGTCAGAAACGGACCGGTTATTCACACCACATAAATAAAAAAATCAAATGAAAATCCGCACAAAATTCACACGAAAATAAACAAACAAGCATTATGACGAATTCGGCGTATTGGAAGGGGCTTAAAACCTGTTCTCGGGAGAAACTGAAGTGGAAAAAGTGAAGTCGACTGGAACTTAAACCACAATGCTGTTAGTAGATATTTCGGCCATTTTGTTGAACAACTTTTATATTTTTATATCCATGACGGTGACCGACCAACACGTAAACGGGGGTTTGTAAGCATTGGCCGTCATTGGGACCATGGGAAATACCGTTTGACAGTTGGCCTACCATTTGCGTGCATTGGAATTAGGTGATACAATACGTGAACGTACCACCTCACACACTCTATACCTCAGTAGCAGTTTTAACTGTTAGTTTCAAAGTGCTAGGTTCAATAAATATGCCGTTTGATTTCATTTTTGCCATTGAAATTTCTGAAACATTTGTCATTTCCTACCGCATTCCATTTACAAATTCTCGTTTCTGAGAGAGCTATCTCGTATCGTATGTGTGAAATCCTCAAAAGGATATGTATGAAGTTTTCATCCTGTATTGTGTTCTGGACTTAAAGCTTTTTGTTAAGTACTGCTTTGAGTTTTCGAAATCATTCAAAAACCGTACTTAAGTATGTCATTGTTTGACTCAAATTGCTTTGTATTTACAAGTCCGGATTTGGATGTTGTGTAAACGTTGACGGGCACGCGTCGAGTTTTCATGTTAACTTAATTAAAAATCGTGGGACCCGCCAAGGAATTAAAACATCTAGAAACAACACGAACAACAGGGTGAAGCCAATGGATGTACGCCGTTCGCTCGTTAAAGTACGACATACTGTGTTCACCTATTATTCTCCGTTCGTGAAACTCTAACATAATAATAATATATTTCTTTAAACACTCGCGGTTATCTACATCACTTACACTATTACTAAACGGGTTCATTCCACGATTATTTTCAATTGAGCGATCCCGATATTTCGGAACTGTTTCAAGCGCCATAATCACGGAAAGACTGAAGAACTGCGGGTTATGTTATGTTATGTTATGTTAGAACTGCGGTCTAATATAATATGTTTTTTTTTGACTTTAAGGCGACCTAACGGGTCACCTAATCGTTAGCGGTTACCGTCACTCATGGACCTCTGCATTTTCAGGGGATACTGCGGGGCCGCTACGGTCTACCATCGAGGACTTCCTTCAAGCCGCGTTTGATGACTTTAGCTCATTCCATAGCCGGATGGTGCGTAGCTAAAATTAATTTTTGAAACGGACCATGGATTCCATTCTATTGTTTATGATGTTGTATCCAGATATTTTATTTCTATATTTCTCGTTTGTAACCCGTCCTCGTTCCTGTAATGAGTGCGACAGATTTATTCAATTTCGGTAAGAGAATTATGTGGTACAGAATAATGACATCACATTTCACAATTAAGCATTCACGGTATACTGTGCATTAAATGGAGACGAGTTTAATTTTCTGTTAACCGGGACCGTATTATATACGGAATGTGCATGGTGTAATAATAATAATCATAATTGCTCATTTTTTTATATTGTATTTTTAAATTATTTTTTTTGTGATTGATTTTTTTTAAATATAATGTAAAAAATGAGCAAATAAATGAATATGGATAATCATAATTGACATCTTTCATGATTCACCTAACAAATTTAGACAAAATCTGATGAAATTGAAGAAATAAGCTATTTTTCAAGAGTTAACTATGTATTTTTAGTATAAGTAGAGTTAAGTGTGAATGTAGTTGGTGCTTCTGTTATAAAAAAAAATAATAATAATTGAGCGTCAAGGGCCTAATTCAGAAAGAGGTCGTTCTTGACACGGCCCGTATTATGAGGAGGCTCCTGTCTCTCTTGAGCCCTAACCACTGATGATTTGGGACAGAAATAGAGCTACAAAAATATTTAGACCTGTCCCACGAGTTGTGTTAAGTCGACCATTGTTCTGATCGTAGTGTCGATGCATGGAATCTTATGGAAGATATTCGACTGTCATGTTTAGATGCTTTTGTGTGTCGAATAAAGTTTACTTTCTTTCTTTAGCTCCCAGGCTGAGTAAAGGGCTTGAATAAGAAGGCAATCGTCATTGAGTGGCGCGTATTGTGAGGAGTTTTTTCACAAAATGCTGTCTGAGACATTATTTTCTAGAGCAGGTAAAGTTGCGCAGATATTCATAAATATTAGATTTGAAAAAATTCAATTCAATAAATAATATTATCAAGAAATTTTAATATCAAGTAGTTGTTTTCATTTCAGTTATGTGTATATAAGAGTCAGTGTTATGACGAAAATTAATTCGAATATTATCATATATGTCAGATATACAATACACCTACAAATGTACAATGTAAATGTAAATGTACAGTGACAGGTTGCGTTTCAATACGCCCGAGTCTGCGTGCACGTTAAACAAAATAGTGACTACTATTACTATAGTTGATTATGAAAACTACTAAAACATTTTACACTAATTAACTTTTATCCAAAACGATCGATTTGTACAAATTGAAACAATATTAATTAATGTCAACTAATGACTAAAATTAAAGCTTGCTTTTTAATTAAAATTTCTTGGGAATGTAATTGAAAATTGAATATTATTACAAACTATTAAGTGTTTTTGAATACTTGGTGACCCGCGCAACTTCGTTTACGCTACATTGGAAAGGTTTAGACAGCAATTGCGAAATAAGCGCAGAAAGAAAAGCAAAATGAGTGTATTCACGACATCATATTAAAAATTATCGGTGTTTCTCTACAATATTATCCATAAATTAAACACAAACCTTCCTCTTGAATCACTCCATTAAAAAAAGCCGCATTAAATTCAATTTCGTAAAGATTAGAAGAATGTAATGTAAATAAAACATTATTTATGCATTCCAACAATTTTGATATGTTTTTTGACAGCTTACATTATTTTTCTGTTTTTGTGGGAGTGGGAGTGGGAGTAGTGGGGTGTGGAAGTTGAACCGCACTAGAAAGAAAGAAAGAAAGAAAAAACATTTATTCAACACGCACATAGAGGACATTCATATTATTATAACATTTAACAGTATTATACCTATATATACAAGGTACAAAAAAGTAAAAAAATATAATAAAACCGAACAAGATAGAAGCTTGTCCTCAGTGGCGTGCGAATAGGTTTCAGCTCAGCAAAAGCTTATGGTCTCACTGATGCCCAAAAGCGCTGAAGCCTAAAAAACCCGATGCCATCTGCCTACAGTTTACCATCACTACAACTTACACTCACCAAACACCAACTGCTCACACTCACCGTCCTCACCACGGCTGAGGCCAGAACTCTTCATTATATTATATAGAGTAACATGACGTACTACGGCATTCTTTACCATGGTTTACGTTGGTAATTAATAGAACGAAAAAAAATAAAGAATTTGTCGAATCCGAGTTTATTTAGCAAATATGAATAATCCTGTTGGTTGGACTAATACTTGAAAATTTCGCATATCTTCAAAGGGTGTTGAATTCTTCTCTAGTGTGCAGGTTTCTTGTAACCTTTTACAACAATCTTTTGATCACCACGAATATTCATTTGTTGATAAATGTTTACCTTTAATATGTACACAAACATGATAATTGTTAGGCAAAAAAAGTTTGACCTTAAAGAACTAGGCATTCCATTATTGTTTGGCTTGAGACAATCCAAATCATCATCATTATATTAATGATGTCACACTGTCGATGCTATGTTTCATTTAACGTCACCTAAGCTGTATATCACACCACACGGTGTAACACCTAATAAAAAACATCGTAGGAAATATGTCATTAATTCGCCATTCACATTATTACCAAAAAAGCAATAGTTTCAGGATAAAATGTAAGTTAAATAAAAAAAAATGAGACTACATGATATATTAAATTGTTGTATTTTTAACAGGAACGCCTCTTCAAAATAGTGGAGTGGTGATGAGCACTTATTCATTTATTTACTAAGTTATTTGAAACATTTTCGAAATTTGAGCTAATTCCTTAATATTTTCGAATATGACTTTATCTATCATAGAAAGCTAATTGTTTCTTCCTCCTCAAATGATATGCTCAGAAATTAATCCGAATTACCTTCACTGTTCGCAGAAATTATTTCATCAATTATCTCTTTAAAGATTACGATCATAATCTCCAGAATTATACCTTTTAAGTGTTCTCAATGAACGCTCAAATATAATACCATTAAATTATTTCCAAACAGGATTCATAATGAGCCTAATAAAAAGGAGTCCGGGGATCAGTCTAAGAGATTATTTTCTTTGAGAGAGCATTATGGTAGAGTTCTTTTGAGAGAGGCTATTGACATCCAATTTATCAAAATTACTCGAGATATCCAAGCGGCTTATAAAAGGCAATGGATCACGCTTTAAGATTGTTATTCATTTTGTTTACTTAGGAAATATATATTTTTTTTGATTAATATTTTTTCTCGTAAATAATACCAACAAAATTTTATAAAAATCAGATTGGTTCGGAAAATTAAAGTATTTTTTTATTATATTTAAAAGTTAAAATTTATACTGATGTTTCGACACATCAACAACAAAACCACATTGTTTATTAAAAACAGCAAATTCAAAACTTACGTAAACAACATTTTCTTAACAAACTTCTTGACATGCCAGCTGAACGAGCTACCAAATCATATCTCGGGGCTGGAACTCGGTAAAAGTTGTGAGCACTGTACAAAGTTGTTTCTGTAAATCAATTAGTTTATTTTGACGTGCGGGTGAGGGGGGCGAGGGAAGAGTTATCGCTCGCAGCGCGCCGCGGCGTTGACTGCGGCGTCGACGGACGAGACCGGCTGTATCCACGACGCGCACGCGCCCACCATCCTACCATCTTACCGCGCGCAACACCGCAATACATAATAGCTGTACAGATGACAAACTTCACACAAATCGCTGTGACGAACTAGCACTTTTTATCAACACGAAATTCCAAACGAATGCGAGAGCGATCTTCAAATGTTTCACAAACTCAAACTTGTTTATATTAGCGTAAGTATTTGCGCTACATATAAAAGGGTAAGCATATAGTAAGCTTGATGTCTGTATAGTATATTAGGCTGTAACCGCAAATTTTTCTCATTGCCCGTTCGAAGTAAATTGCAAAACCGCCGAACGTTGAAGGTACGAGAAACGCGCCAAGGGGATTCTCCGGCAATGTAATCACCCCGAGAACAACAAGGCGGGATAACGAGTACCGCCTTTTTCTTATAAAGAACGACAGTAATTCACACTCAACTTAATCTTATAATCGACGGAATTAGCACGAGACCGCACGTTTGAATATTCCCCTTGAAACGCATAATTTCAAAGTTTAACCGTTCGTGACGATTTAATAGTTATGGCGAGCTCTTAATTAGGTTGACTGGTTGTTTACGTTCGGAACACCAGCTCCTTCGCTGCAATTAATAATGCTGTCGTTTTCTCGGTTCTCATGAATAAAATTATAATAATGTTCCGAAATATGCCACGGAAAGTTTCGGGTAAAACATGAGTATTTTTGCAGTTTCAATTAGTTAAGTTCAGTGTGAAAACTTGCAGTGTTTGAATTTGTTTTACACCTTTTATCTTGATTAAAATTGTAGGTTCGTATCGGAACATGTTGTCGTAACTTGCGAGGTAAACTACTTTTATGTTTTTCTAATTTAAAAGAAAATGTTTTCTGTGAACTTCGTAAACTGGATTGAAAGTAGTTTTCTCTTTGAAGTGGAAATCGAAAGGAAGTAGAGCTGTAGGTACAAAGTTTTAAAACAAAGTTCCACTTACATCAATGATCCAAAAATAAACCTCGTTAGGAACGTAATCTTACTATGCTCCTTTTATATTATGCATGAGATGAGGCACTTAAATTTGGATTAACTTGCGATATCTACATATCTGACGCGTATTGAAGTTCATACTTATATCGGGATGTTTTTAATAATTGGTTTCAGATTGTTATTTTGATTTCCTTTGGTAAGAACGATAATATACCTATGGGAATCAGTATATCTCAGAAAACCTTGACTCGAATAATGTAATTCTAATAATAATCTAGTCTTTCAAGATCCGAGAGCCGGTGGTTGATTCGCCGACGACTGCCGGTTCGGAGGTGATGAGGATGACGTAAGCCGTGGCAAGCAACGCGTCCCATCACTTCGCCTAATCTAATAAATAAATAAATAGTGCTGGGTTCTGTTTTCAGCCGAGGTGGAAACGCTGAGCGTGAACGGTAGGAGGTTTTAAGATGTTCGACTCTCACATACCCCACTTGCGGGCGGGTGAAAGTCCGGCGATTTTCACTTGTCACAGAAAAAGTCTTTTAATATGCTATTCAAGCAATTTAAGTATAAAGATCACTGTTTTTGTGTGTAGGATTGTTCAAAAGTTTTGGAACGAAGTTCCCTAACGCGCGTTATCGAAAGGGGGCTAGACGGAAATTTTTATGAAAAAGTTGTCACAACACTTTTTTTGTTTTAGATGATTACCGCGCTGTGATTAAATTTTTTTAAAACAATTCCTTATTTTGTTTTACATGATTAATGCTAGATGGCGCTATAATTAAAATATTTTATTTAAGTTATAATAATATAATAGTTATATTTAAGTTTAAAACGACTGTCTCTAGAAAGAAAGAGAGAGACAGACGTTTTAAACTAACTAATTATTATAACTTAAAAAAATAAAATTTATTACAATTCTCTCACTAATTAATCGAAAGGAACTTCGTTCCATCGTTCCAAGTTTTTTTTTAGTATTAATTCATACGTTAACTAACACATAACTTACTTTTATTGTCCCTAATTTCTTATTAAAAGCATCGATAAAGTTGTAAGGTCTTGAAACAAGTAAAACTTTGACATAACTTATCTAGCCTAACAAGATCTAATATATGTTAATCTACTACTTTTGAAGTTGGGAATAAGGACAGCTACTCAAATATTCCTTGTCTGTTTGATATCAGAAAGTTTTCTAGGTCGAGCAAAGATAGTTAAGAACTATTTAGTACCTACTATAGTTTTGTTATTTTCTATCGTAAAAAGAAGAATAAAAAATTGAAAATTATTTAAGTGTTATAAACTTATTCAGACACTCGTGGTTTTCTATAATATTTTCATGCATTTTCAACGGGTTCGGAGAAGACTCTTCTCGTGATCATGACGTTTGCAACAACGTTGAAATATCGAGACAACTCAATTAAATATCGTGGTAAGAACCCGTTGAAAATGCATGAAAGTATTTTGGTGTTTTTAATCGGAGTCATTTTACGAAAGTATGTTAAACTAGACTAATTAAGAGAAGAAATAAGAAGAAACAGAGAAGAGAGAAAAAAGAAAAAAAATATCCCATACCTCTCAAAAGCAAAAAGAAAGAAGCATTATCCCAATAAAACAATATAAAAAGAAAACCCTAACAATCTCAAGTTTAAAAATAAACGTTACTAAATAAATAGACGGTAAAAATGGCCGACTTAAAACAATATTATAGAACCTCAAAAAGCGCCCTTAATGACAGTGAATAACGTGCATTTTAATATACAAGCAATGAATAGTAGAAATATTTTAGGTACGGCGTTCGTCACGTACCCTCCCAGGAGGTTCGGGAATGCCGACGCGTGCTAAGCTACGATATGAAATGCTTCTCGACGAAGATATAGTTAGCTAGATAGATTTGTAGTAAAAAAATTAGAAGCATACTAATACTTCTGTCAATGTCTTTGACGTGCTGTTTAAAAATTATGACTTTAAATAAATTATTAAACATTTTTTGTAGTGAATTAAAAAAAAACTTGAGAGGTGTCAAGGGACACCCGGATGGAACGAAGTTCCTTTCGATTAATTAGTGAGGGAATTGTAATAAAATTTATTAAACAATTAAATAACAATATTAAATAAAATACTTTGATCACAGCGCCATCTGGCATTAATCATATAAAACAAAATAAGGAATTGTTTTCAAAATATTTTAATCACAGCGCCATCAAGCGATAATCATCTAAAACAAAAAAAATGTAACAACTTTTTTATAAGAATTTCCATCTAGCCCTCTTTCGATAACGCGCGATAAGGAACTTCGTTCCAAAAGAATTGTAAATTAACAGAATATGTCACATTTAAGTCAGATTAAAGAAAAACCGTAGTCTACGGCTACGGAAAATGCTGCTACGAGCTTACTTGCTACGAATTGCTACGTAGTCACTTCCGAATAACAATGACAAACAATAAAAGACTTTATTGGTAAACTTTAGTACATACTTTTTAATAAATATAACAAAAAAGCTTTTTAGAACTAAAAAAAACGTATACCATTTCACCACTAAGAGAAATAAGAAAGTCATAAAAATCATCCGGCTTTGAAATGAGCTCCCCTCTTCTGTGATTCTCGAGCTCGAGCTATAACTTGTCCTTCTTTAAACGAAGTTTCTAGAAAGTCCTTTAAGGTAGGCTATAGGTAGCAGCCCCGCAATGTCCCCTGACACTGCAGAGGTCCATGAGCAACGGTAACCGCTTACGAGGCAATAAAAAAGTTTTGAACCTCAGACAAAGTCGTCTTAAAACTTCAACTTTCAATTCCATTTAAATAACATCCCTGTTCCTCCAGGTAGGTATAACATCTCACTGTCACGGAGTACATTCAGCGTGCGATTTTAACGGTCGTCGCATCTTCATTCAAAACTCAATGTACGGTCCATCAGATCTGGGACGAGTCCGCTTTCGAATCAACATTTAAAGATTGAAGGCAGTCGAAATTTCTGTGAAATGTTTTTTCTTGTGAGATAAATTGATATTTCGACGATTTTGTTTTAAACTTTATTTAATATTAAACAATTAATATATTATGGTAATCAGTCTGATGCATAATTATATAATTGTTTAACGGGTTCTTACCACGCTTTTTATTATTGATTTCAGTAGTCCTTATATTTCGACAAGTTTACTAGCGGTCTGAGATGAAGGAGAACATGACTGATATTAATGTTTTGTTATTTTAATAGTATTTTATTATTTAAAACAAGATAATATTTTGATATGAAATCACATAAATTCGATGAAACGCGAACATTTTGAATTCAATTTTATTAATTCCCGTGAATCGTGAGTCAAATCTACCGAAACGCCAATAGGAAAATCATTTTATGAAATATTTTGAATTGTTGTTTTAATATTCTCTGACTCTGCGACCCGTAAAGCTATGAGCAAACGGTACAAATGTAAAGTACAATTTAACTTTGTTTCTGAATTTATTTTTCACAATAAATAATACACGATAGTAAATCTATTTTACGGTTTTTAAATTTCATTATTCCTTATATGGACAGACAAACGTATAGACTTCTGATACCGATATCATGTCACCAAGAACAAAATCATTAAACTAAATGTACTAAACTAAAATTTGTACCCATTTAAACGATAAAACGTACAACGCAACAATAAAATTAACTTTCACAAATCAAACAAAACACTGACTTATAAAATCGAAACAAGAAATCTAAATAACAAAAATAAAACAAAAGCGAACCACTCTCTCAAAGTAGCTACATTGCAACGCGCAGCTCCGAAGGATCGAAAAATGAGCTCCCAATCGACTGAATAATACTTGATCTCAATATTACAAATATCAAGAATATTCGGAGCGTTTCTAATAAGTTGACGATGATTATACGGAAGGGTCTAGGGCGGGACAAACGACGGTCTTATTTACGAGGGGACCCGCTATCCAATGAAATACTGAAATCTGTAAATACTTTGTGATACTAAAATTTAACAGGTTAATCTCGAAAATTGATGGGACTAGATATTGCAATCTACGCTAAGAGTTATTGATTTGGACAGGCTTTATTTAAATTTGTTTCAACGATACAGATAACAGTAGAATAAATTTAAGCAGCGCAATGGAAATTAGGCCGTGATTTTTATTGCAAGAGCTCATGAATTACTCATTATATTGTTACATGGGACTTTTCTTAAACTTCATTTAAAACGGACATAGTGTAGCGCTCTGGGAATTTCGAAGACGAGTGTCTATTTTTATCGGGTTTATATAGTTTTTGATTTTGTTTATAATAGTAGTATAATCTACCTTAAAGTTGAAACTTGAGACCCTTACTTAAAAATAACAATTCATGATCCTTATCTTTTCCACAAGAAGGCAACTCTTTAGATCAGCGACGATGATATAGAAAACGACTGCCGTTGGTCATAACAGATATTCCTACCTACTTCAATTCTCATGACAATTATATTTACTGAATCCAAATTCCTATAAAGCATGTATCATATTAAACTATTCGAAGTAAAAGGAAAACGAATAAGTTGTTTGTCGAAGGGCGGAAAATGTTTTCCTTAACAATTTACCTTCTCCATTGAAGGGTCCAAGTGAAATGCCATAAAGGTGAAAACAGCACTTGATCTTTCATTTAAAGAACAAGGATTTGGTGGTTGTTACTTTATTTCGGTAAATTTAGTCTGATATACTGTTTTACTTAGACAATTACTAAACGGGTTCTTACCACGGTCTTTCGGTGATCATGGCGCTTGCAACACAGTTGAAGGATCGGGATCGCTCATTTAATAAAAATCGTGGTAAGAACCCATTTAGTAATTGTGTAAGTGACAACTGCGAGTGTTTAAAGAAATGTATTAGATATATTGTATACTGGGTTCGTTTCGAGAAGTCGTGGTGGCCGAGTGGTCGAAGCGCTTCCTTCCGAACGGGAGGTCGTGGGTTCAAAACTGGCCGGCTTGTACCTCTAAATCTAAATGTGAAAAAGATTTATGTGCAATTTTTCACAACACCACTGGCTAAAAACGGTGAAGGAAACATCGTGAGGAAACCTGCATGTCGGAAAAGGATTCTAAAAATCCTTTGAAGATATGTGAAGTCCCCAATCCGCACTGGGCAAACGTGGTGGACTATGCCTAATCCCTCTTCTGAGGAGACCTGAGCCCAACAGTGGGCATTTATGGGTTGGTACAGTATACTGGGTTTTATTCCGATTTACTCGTTACTCTTTCGTATTTTTCTAGCGTTAGATATAACTTGTCCTTCTTCAAACGATGCGTGTTGAAAAGCTTTAGATAGAGGCTGGTATTTTTAAAATTATGTGGGCAAAGGTTGAAAGATTGCCATTGGGTGACTTGTTTGCATAGATAGCTCAGGATATGATTTAGTAGAAGTATGCATTACAATCAATAATTAATTTTAAGTTTAATAATGTAAGACAAGAGTAAAGCAATATTTTTTTAAACTAAAATATGCATAGAAAAAGGTATACGTTGTATGAGTGTTTAGTAGGTAGCTGTATAGATATTATGTTTATTGAAACTGTAGGCAATTAGAAAAAAAAAACAAACTATAACATTGCTTTTCTTGTACAAAATAAAGAAGTCTAAAGTAACTTACTGAGATTTATTTTACTAAAAGCCTTAATAGAATCTCCAAAGTAAAAACTACGCCAATTATTAAGGAATATGAGAATCTAACCACTAAATTGCTGAATTTTATTTTAGAAACTTTCAATTAACTTGCGTAATCTTTACGTGGGTGGTTTCTGCTACAAATCTTTTATATCTTTTCTTTTCTAGAGAACTAATTTAAATGCTAAAAGCAATCCTGAACTCAACTACGAGTATGTAACGCAATTAGTGTATAGTAGAATTTCATTAACTTCTAATTTTCTACTCTCTTTGACATCACGTTATTTCAACAATTTACTATTAGAACAAACTCGTAGAGAAACAAAGAAAGATGACATTTGCGAAACTCAGAAATCTCCTCGTTTAATTCTTGCTTATTAAAAATTATGGGATGGCCACTTTTCATAATTTATACATTCCCCCGGCTTAGGTTCGTTTTCATTCCAACTTTACTGACCCAATTACAGAAAAGAACTTCATTCTATAAGACGTGACATTATTCTGGAACACGGAACGTTTGAAATAGGAAATATTAGGGAGCGAATGTACAGGGTGTCTTAAAAGAATAAATAATTATTCTGCAACATCTTACGTAACTCATATAGAATTTTTCTAGACATGTATACAATTGTAAGTGATTGTCAATTTCAGCTTTTAATCTCCTAGAACACATTGCACATGATTCAGATGGATATGAGACTAGGAAATTTGTTTATACAATCTAATAGCTATGAGCTAATGGTGATATAACCACGAACGATACGGCCTACCTTTAAGGACTTTCTTCAATGAACAATAGCTATAGTACCAATAATGATACTCCATTAATGACTAAAAAATCTCTTCAAAATATTTTTATAGTCCTTAGAGGTCATAGACAAAATACATCAATTAAGAACTTAGTATTGTCAAGTCATATCACGGAATATTCAATTATACTTTAGCAAAAAAACATAGGAATACCTCAAAAACTACTAGATACTAGGTTTTATGAACCTATTCTCTGTACTTCGTATATTAGACTAATTATAAAGTGGCTCGAGTCTTGCTTCAGAGATTAAATTTCTTCACCTAACGTGCTTTAGCTTGAACTAATTGGATTATTTACGATGCTCATCCTGAACTACAGTATACCGGTAAAAGGTAGATGGAGATGTCTATTTTATGAAATATGTTA
Organism: Trilocha varians; assembly: GCA_030269945.2. Lineage (NCBI taxonomy): Eukaryota > Metazoa > Arthropoda > Insecta > Lepidoptera > Bombycidae > Trilocha > Trilocha varians. Next base: position 4,223,288 of record AP028264.1, on the reverse strand, counting down.
ATAGGTTTTATGTTTGGAATCAAGGTATTAAAAAGTGCATGTACCTAATAATAAAAAAGTAAGTTAAGTCTTATATTTTATGGTTTCAGGTAGGTACTATACGCCGAAATCCAACGAAATACTTGGTTTTGTCAGAATTTTCGTCAAAATATTGTTTTTTTATTAAATTGAGTAAAAATAGGCCTTCTTTCGACTAAAAGGTATTTAATACATTACGATGCATCGAGTAGCATGCCTTTGAGCATTATTACTAACAAAAAAAAACGAAAAAAACACGCCTACGCAGTGTTAGATTTGCGCAAGAAAATACATTAAATTATTACGATTTTTCTAACCTTGAACCCTCGACATTTCCACTGAAAATATATCACGCCAAAGCCATTGAATAACAATACAATCAATAACTAACACAACAACAGTTTATTGGCATCATATATCAAGCTAGTTAATGCTCCTGGTTTTGCTCCTATATCCATTCTTGAATAATAGAAAATATAATAGTTAGACACTCTTCTTTAGATATTGGGTTAAAAGTAAATCTAAAAGTACTACAGATCGTGTCAAGAATTAAATGAAATCACGAAGACCATGCACATGAAATAAGAATCGGTCTAATCGGTCCAACCAAACAAAACCACATGCATCATCATCATCATCATCAGCCTATAGACGTCCACTGCTGGACATAGGCCTCCCCCAAACTTCGCCACATCGACCGGTCCTGCGCCATCTGCATCCAGTGACCTCCCGCAATCTTGACCAGATCGTCGGGCCATCTTGTGGGGGGTCTACCAACATTGCGCTTACCGGTTCGTAAACCACATGCAGTCACAAACATTAAAGTTTTTAGTCAACTTGATAGCCTTCTCTTTTTAGGGAGTTGTTCAAAAGAATAAATTTTAACGTCATGTTTTCTGATTGGATTTATTTTACAACAAAAATAAGTATTTGGGCTTTGACTGTCCTAAGTACCTTCAGCTTCAGTAAAAGTAGAACAAAGATAAACAAACAAATTTATCCATTAATATTATCACTATAGAGATTATAATTGCTCTTGGCTCGAGTCAGTAAGACATGGGCATTACCATATTCTAAGTCATTCTATAGCCCTATAAACCCTTTATACATAACATAAACGGTCGACTGGGCCCGAAACTATGCATAATAAACGGGATTAATTTTATGGTACTCAAATATTGTATGTTTAAAATAAAGTAAACAGTATGAGTGGTGCGTATGATAATATTTTGTTAAGTTATTATGGTACGGTTTGGTTTTTGTTTAATAAAAATATGGCGAAGTTTTGAGGGTTTGTTTGAAATTCTAATAACATTTTATCGTTTTTTGATTTATTGGAACGAAGTTCCTTATCGACGGAAATTCTTATGAAAAAGTTGTCACGACACTTTTTTTGTTTTAGATGATTATCGCTAGATGGCGCTGTAATTAAAATCCTTTAAAACAATTCCTTATTTTGTTTTATATGATTAATGTTAGACGGCGCTGTGATCAAGATATTTTATAAAACAATTCCTTGTTTAATAAAATTTTATTACAATTCCCTCACTAATTAATCGAAAGGAACTTCGTTCCATCCGGGTGTCCCTTGACACCTCTTAAGTTTTTTTTTGCCTTGTATATGAGCTATTAGGTCATCTGATTGCAGTTTGTCACAGCTTATAAAAAAAGACGGCAATGATGAAGATGATTTTGTTCAATTGTATAATAGTCCCCTATCCGCATTGGGTAAGCGTGGTGGGCTATTCCTAATCCCACTTCTGAGAAGACTTGAGCCCAGCAGTGGGAAGTAATGGGTTGTTACAGTATAGTACAAAATAATATTCACATCGTTATTGACTAAGATGCTAAAAAGTTCAGTTGAAGATAACATTAAGATTATTTTTCTGATAGTAACAGATAACCGTTATTAGAAGAACTCTACATTGCTATAATGATTTATAGATTCAAATTCAAATATTTATTATTTCCAACATGCATACATAATACATTAAACAAACATGAAATAAATTACAAACTTACACTCTAATACATAAAATCATGTTGGTATTGACATTACTGTCGTTTAACAGTGGTCCTCACACTAGGCAAGCCTGTATCGTGAGTACTATAGACGACTCCCTGTGTTTGTCATCTCGGTTCAATTGTAGGGGAACATTAATAAATCACAATGTGAATACTATTGTTTAACATTACAATCGTATCGTTCGTTTAACAGTATCATCTAACAATTGATTTCTTAGATCAACGCGATTAATTATTTATTGCAAAGTTAATACATTAATGTTTGATGTTCAAAATTAACTAATGGAAATAAAATAAAAAATGATGAGATAGGCCTACCTATCACCTACCATGAAGAATATCTCTTAAACCTCGTTTAGACTTATTAAAGAATTCATTCCTCCTTGATTAGTTTCCAGTTAAACAATCTTGCTTTAACTTCGAGTCCTTCAGTGTACGTTATGTTATCATTCGTTAAAAGTCATGTTCAATAAGGAAATTGTAAGGAAACGTTTTCAATAACAGTGTTTACTTCGATTTTCCTTTTGTTCTTGTTCTTTGGTTGTTTCAGGAATCGTTTTATAATTCTTGGTAATATTTCGTTCAGAGAATAGTACTTATTATCGCTGAAAATAAGTAATTTTATAGACTTTCAATTCCTTATCTTTACCAAGTCGTGGTGGCCGAGTGGTCGAAGCGTGTCCTTCCGAACGGGAGGTCGCGGTTTCAAATCCAGCCGGCTTGTACCTCTAAATCTAGACGTGAAAATTAATTATTTGCAATTTTTCACAACACCACTGGCTAAAAACGGTGAAGGAAAACATCGTGAGGAAACCTGTATGTCGGAAAAGGGTTCTAAAAATCCTTTGAAGATATGTGAAGTCTCCAATCCACACTGGACAAGCGTGGTGGACTATGCCTAATCCCTCTACTGAGGTGACCTTAGCCCAACAGTGGGCAGTAATGGGTTGGTACCGGTACGCTGACGCCGCTATTTTAGGGAAATGTAATTTCTTCTTTCCCAATTCATAATTTCCACTACCTATTTTTTTTCAGGATCATAGTTCTAAGTAAGGATTTCTGCATTCATATTTTATGTTATGTCCACGACGTCTTTACTTAACATTCAAAACGTTTCCACGGAATCATTCATCGCAAAGAAAGCATTGCTGTCTTCTGTCAAATTAAGCAAGTTGTCGCTGACGTAAAGTGAGGAAGAGGAGCAGTGTTGAATATTAAATATGTTTCACTTTAAAATGCGCTGCGAGTGAAAATAGCGAAGTTTCAACCCTTCCGTTTTTCTTGAATTTGTTTTTTATTGTGGCGACAGAGGGTTAACACTCAGATTCCTTATGATTTGTAGCGCGTTTGTATTTGGTATAAGAACAGGTTAACCTGTTCGCTGCGGTTTCTAGTTTAGACAACTGATTGGTCTGGTGGGACTAGATCAATTTTGGAATTGCTTTTTAAATGACGTTGTAATTGTGAATGTTCACAACCACTATTCACTATAGTAATATAAAAGACTTTAAAACCTGCAACGAGGATAAAAAAATATTATACATAGATTATAATTTTACTGATGTTGGATGCTGCTAGATATTTAATCTCAATTTTCAATCTGCTTCATGAAATCAGTAACACTAAAAGAAAAATAATAACATCAGCAGTCACAATCAACTAACATGCAAGCTATGGACATCTCATAGTCGTGGGATGCTCTGCTTAGTGGTTTTCACTCTAATTCCACTCTTTAGATCCGAATAATGACAAATTCATTCTATTGACAAAAAGTCCAGTCAATATGAAAATTACAACACATAAGACATAGCTAAATACACATTCATTAGCTATGTAAAATGGAAAGACAAATAACTAAACATTATAAGACTAATGTTGGGTGGGTATTTTTTAAAAGCAGACTCATTTTTTACTGACGCACACTTTACTTTCCTGAACTAACAAAGTATGGTTCAATAAATCCTAAATTGGTAGCACAGAATATCGATACTAACCAGAAGTTAATTTATGTTCCTCATTTTTCTACTTGACATTAACACAATTTTAATACTACCTTTATTACCACACAACAAAACTAAAGAGAACTCAGTCTCATATAAAATTTCAATCGATACTAAATTTATGTTCCAAACTCACACAGGCACTCTTTTCCTTAATCTTACGTGTATGAGCTTAAAACAACACTCAGTAAACATACTTCAATTTAGTAAATATTTTGTTGTGTTTAAGAAAAATATACAGACTTAAGTTACGTAAAAGTAAAGAGAACTCAATACAAATATTATTATGAGATTTCTTACAAGAAACCTCACAATGTAAAGCAATGACTAGTAGGAAATAATAAAAAATAGTTTTAACTAGCTTTTGCCCGCGACTTCGTTCGCGTGGACTTCAGGTTCGTCCCGTCTAGCCCGTCTAGTTCGCGACGTCCATAATATAGTACTATTATACCGCAAAAAATGTTTTTTTACGACCTTAGAAACCTCAAAAATTGTAGCCTATGTGTTATTCTGATGTAAAAGCTATATTGTGGTAAAGTTTCATTCAAATCCATTCAGTAGTTTTACGTGAAAGAGTAACAAACATCCATACATACAAACTTTCGCCTTTATAATATATATTAGATTTATTTGATCAATTTATTAGTAATTCCTTTGCCTTCTGCATGGTTAATATTCTGTGTTAGTAGGCTAAAAAGCTTTTTCAACTGTTACGCTTGTTCAAATTATCGTAGCAGATGCTTCGGCGTAAAGCTACGCAAACGCTATAGCATTAAGTTAGATAAATTACGCGAAGCTTATGGAAGTTTGCAAGCGGCCCCAACTGGGCCCATCGTTTCTAAAGACACCTCAAACATTGCGGTTTTCAGTTAGTAAGGGTTTGTATCTGTGCCCGAGTTTTGATGCACATTCATTCTTAAAGTATGTTGAATAACATCACGCCCTGCGGTTGGAGTATGTAAGAGTCGAACCGTACTAAAACCTCCTCCCATTACAAGTAGAATAAACAGGAAATAATAGAACTTAAATTATTTTATTATTTACCTACTAGATGACTCACGCAACTTCGTCTGTGTCACAAAGATTCAATATTTTCATACGGACCCCAAATTTTGTTGAAAATAAAATATAGCCTATGTTATTCATGGACTATGTAGCTTTTGACGATGAAAAATTAAAATCGGACCAGTATTTTTGAGTTTCTTCGTACAAATACAAAAATACAAATCTTTCCTCTTTATAATATTAGTAAAGATTGAACTCTGCGACGGTAAACTTCAAATTAAATAAAAAACATTTATTCCGAGCAATTGTGCTAGGTTCTGACCTTGGTTGGAGGCGTCCAGATTGAGGTCGGGGTGCAGTTGAGGTACCTCGGCCTCGTGTTGGATAGCCGTTGGACCTTCCAGGCCCATTTCGCGAACCTGGTCCCCCGATTGATAAGGACGGCCGGCCAACTGGGTCGGTTGCTCCCGAATGTCGGGGGGCCCAGCCGCGCCGTGCGCCTCCTCTATGCGGGGGTGGTGCGATCGATGGCCCTATACGGTGCGCCCGTCTGGGCCGACGCACGGGTGCGATTAAACATCGCCCGATTCCTGCGTCGGCCACAGCGCATCGTTGCTATTAGGGCCATCCGCGGTTACCGCACCGTCGCTTTTGAGGCGGCGTGCGTGCTGGCGGGGACGCCGCCCTGGGAGCTGGAGGCGGAGGCGCTCGCTGGCGACTATCGCTGGCGATGCGACCTCCGCGCCCGGGGCGTGGTGCGTCCCCTGCGGGAAGCGGTTCGCGATCGGAAGGTCCAATCTCGGCGGTCCGTAATGGAAGCGTGGAAGCGACGTCTCGCTAACCCCACCTGGGGTCTACGGACCGTCGAGGCGATCCGCCCGATCCTAGATGATTGGGTGGGTCGTGGCGAAGGACGCCTCACCTTTTGGATGGTGCAGGTGCTGACCGGGCACGGGTGCTTCGGTCGGTATCTGCACCGGATCAAGGCCGAGCCGACGGCGAGGTGCCACCATTGCGTGGGATGTGACCAGGACACGGCGGAGCATACGCTCGCGCGCTGCCCCGCATGGGAGGGGCAGCGTTGTGTCCTGGTCCAACAAATAGGTCCGGACTTGTCGCTCCCGGGCGTCGCGGCGTCGATGCTCGAGAGCGACGAGTCTTGGAAGGCGATGCTCGACTTCTGCGAGTCCACCATCTCGCAGAAGCAGGTGGCGGGGGCTGAGAGAGAGAGGCTGTACGCCGCTCTCGACCTGCCAACCCGCCGCCGTCGAGCAGGGGGCCGGAACCGGGATCTCGCCCGGATTCTGGCCCCCTAAGAGTTTCGGGTCCCCAACGCATGTGAGTGCGAGCGGGGACCCAAGAAGGTGCCGTGTCTCGCTCAACACGCCCTTAGCGCTAGAGCATCCGGGGGATGGTAGACCGCGCTCCCCGACCCACGCTGGTTCTGACCCAGCGGGGTATTCCGCGGGAGGGTGACACGCGGTCCCATCTTGGCGGGCTTCGGAGAGCCCGCCGACCGAGAGAGCCGGTGGCCGTATTCGCCGGCGGCCACCGGTTCGGCGTCCGGGGACGGGGCGACGGGAAAGCATGCCGATGGCGTAACGCGTCGCCCCGTCCCTCCAAACCCCGTGCTGGGTTCTGGCCTCAGCCGGGGTTCGGACGCTGAGTGTGAGCGGTTGGAGGTTTTAGTGCGGTTCAACTCCCACATACCCCGCCCGCGGGGCGGGCGGGGATCCGGTGATTTCCTCCAACTGAAAAAAAAAAAAAAAAAAAAAAAAAAAGGTTCTGACCTTAGCCATGGTTCGGACGCTCGAGTGTGCCCGTGGGGCACATGGAAGTCAGAAAGAGTCCTGTCCAAAAAAGTACCTATACTACGTCTGTGTACTCAAAACTATATCATTTTGTTCACATGTTAAGACATATTTAGTCAGTGGAATGCGAAGTTAGGTGACAGGAATCCCATGAATGTGTAAGTAGGTGACACCCGCGCAGGCTTATTAAATTTCAAGAGATTACGATATCACTTCGATTAGGTAAGGTCTAAAGTTATATTATGTTATGATAACGATATGCTTCATAATAATTGTGTGATGTGATGTTGAAATTTGAGTTGCGGTGTTGTAGATACCTACATAATTTTATGTAACATGTTAACACAGCGAGAATATTATGTTGTCACAATTATAAAATAATAAATTAGAAGGTATTCTGATATTACGTTAATATTATGGCGGTATATTTGTTAAAATACATAAGTTAATTAATGCTGTTTCAAAGTGTAAAAACTGTAATATTATCTGTGATCGTTTTTGCCGATCTGCTGAGTTCATCATGTCATCATTAGTGATGAGCAAAATTGGTCTTGGTCTTGGTAAGCAAGATCAAGACTTCTCGAGTCTTGGTCTTGGTCTTGCTTTGCTCATCACTTGTCATCATTCATGGAAAAATTATTTTGGTGTTGATATATTTTTAAATGAATCGTTAGTTTTATTAAACTTTCTTAAACTGAGAATTATTACCTACTCTGAGTTGTAACTTTCAAAGAAACCGCAAAAGAACGTACTGACATCGAGTATCATTTAATGCCACGGAATTAGGGGCGTAGTTTATTATCTCATTCAAAAAGTACAATAGCATTCGTAACGCGAGAAAACATTCATTTTCCAAATGCAAAATTTGACTCGAGGCCAAGGAAAACAGGCGAGGGGCGACAGTTGCTCTGCTTCATTGTATATCTGACCTTAATCCGACATTTTTTGCAGCACAATTTTACAGAATATTGATAATAGAAGTAAAACTATGTCAAAGATTGGATAAAACGTGCTTTATAAACTAATGCCATTTGTAAAGATGTTGGTGTTCTCGGGGTGTTATGACTTGATTCTTTATTAATGAGGCTTAAAATTTAGTTTGGTAGTTGATGGGTAACGGCCTATTAATACTCTAGATTTGCAAAGTCATGAGTGACTGTCGCTACTTATGCTATGAAAATAGTAACTTTTACGGCACGAAATACCGGAATATTTGGAAACGGTGAACGTGTCAGTAACTAAACGTTTATTACACTTCGGAAACAAATAAGTTTACGCCCCATTCGATGCAAAGTTCACCGTTACTTCTGTATGATATAAGCGACAAAATCAATCCATTTTCTACCACAGAAGAAACTTATAAAGCAATAAGCCTTTTCTATAAAATCTAAAATTACAGAGAAAATTCCTGTAAGCTTGTAAAAAGAGAAGTTTAGAGATACATGGACTTGTTAGACGTGACTTCTGTACCTTCTGTATGATATTTAGCTATGTCGGTTGCACCTTGAAAACATAGGGCGTTACGTACGGTGATTAATCAACCTGTTCCAGCTAAAAGGTTTATTATGGGCGTATTTCGTTAATGTTGTCGAGAGTGTACGTTAATTAAACCATAATTGTATTAAATGTTTACAGTGTTTTTCGGGTGATATGAATTACGTTCTATGTCTTTTTGGAGTGATGTTAATCATAATTATTTAAAATTTTTGGTATGTTTTTAGGGTAAGATAAATTAGGTTATATGTCCTTCTATATCAATATCTATCACTATTGTGTTAATTAATTAGCATTTTTGAGTGATGTTAATTATGTTTCATATTTTTTGCTATATTGTGAAATATTATACGAGAAATGAAAAAAAACTAAAAGAGTGCATAGATTATTTGACTTTAAATTGTATCAGAATATAAAATCAACTCCTATATATATATATATAATATTTAAGATCGTTTTTTAAATGGTAAAAACTTATTCTCCAATATTTAGTATACCCGTATGTTTCCATTATACGTCACAGACATTTACCAGATTTCATGAAATTAAATCATAATAACATTATCTATTTTAATTTGTAGCCTCTGAATATCAAACTACGCTGGTAGAGAAAAACACAAACAAGCCTAATATTTAAGTATTACAAAAGTTTTACCCAACAAATTTCAATAGTACGTGAGCGTTCTCATAGTTAAGTTGGTAAACGTATTTACTCACTAGTAGCTGCTCTATAATCACTTTAAGTCCGATAATTGCAACCATTCTATAACCATGTTCCATGTTATAACCAAGGACTAAGGACCGTCCATTAAATAGTTATATCATCGATCCATACACAGCGTCTAAAACGCAATTCATCCCGCGTTTAATTACAAAATGATTCCCCGTATGTCCCTTCGTCCTACGTGACAATAGCTGCCGCGACTCCGGCTGACACCTGACGGGCTTCGCGTGACGACGAAGATTATTGGTACTGTAAATCAACCAGATTGGACACGTTCGCAGACCGATATATCACTTTGAAACGAAATTTTCGTGAATAGCCCCCCTTTATGGTCACGTTGTATCGGTAATTTTGCGGGTATTCGGAGTCTATTGCACTTTCGTGACGTATATGTCTTGCTTTGAATTTATGTTGTGCTCTTTGATGGGTTTGACTGAAAAAATAGGATAGGAAATGGAATAATGGAGTATTATTCTTTAAGTGCTATGCGACTTTCATCCTTTTCGTTAAGGTCATAGGAGAGATTTTAAAAGACTTAATTGTCTAATTTAGTGTAGTTCCTATCGATTACTTCAACCCAAATAATTTATAAACGGGGCTAAAACTACTGACTAATTGAAATTATGGGACATCTTTGAAAAAATTCAAGTTTTCTAATTTATGTTTATGACATACGACGAACGTAAGCTGATCCTGTTTTACAGTCTAGTTCAGGTACAGCGGTTAAACTTAAGTTGTCAATTGTATTTTTTTTTCACTATTTTGTAATTGACATCGTTTGAACCATTTATTAATGTACTTTTTCGTTTAGTTTGATTTGAAAATAGTATTTTTTTATTGTATTAGACATTATAAGTACAAAACCAATTACATTTTCATTTCATTTATTTTAAGTGCGATGTTTACCAAAATATTTTTAAATTCACGAAAACGCAAAATTACAAAAAATGCAAACGAATTCTTCTAAGTTATCAAAATGCAAATGGAAACAGTTGTGAAAATCCACACATGCTTCAGGCAAAAAACTTTTCAGCTTTTTTTATTTTAGGTTTTATTCTCTCTATTTCTGAGTTTGTGATTTCAAAATTCTTCAAAAGGTGCACAAATTATATTTTATAATAAATGCGGATTCGTTAAAGTTTATACGAGCTGATAAAAGTTTTATGAAGTTTTGAATAAAATTTTATGAGAGCAAGAATTCAATTACTTCTAATTTTTTTTTTTCAGTTGGTGGAAATCACCGGATTCGAGATAGCCGGTATGTGGGAGTTGAACCGCATTAAAACCTCCAACCGCTCACACTCAGCGTCCGAACTCCAGCTGAGGCCAGAACCCAGCACAGGGTTTTGAGGGGCGGCGCGACGCGCTACGCGCTCGGCACTCTTTCCCGTCGCATCGTCCCCGAATTACTTCTGATAGAATGTTTCTTTGAAGTTTACCTTTCAAAACTTTACTTAAATCCAAAATGAATACACAAGAAACCATTATAAACCTAAAACAAAACTGTTCCTTTCTTTATCAAAAGTCAGCTTATTCGAAATCGTTTTAGACGATTTTATTTTTCGGCTAAACTGTCAGTCTGTCAGTAAACGGTCTCTTATCTACTAAACAGCTTTACTCGGTGATCTCGTTCTAAATGTTTGAATGTTCACTAAATTTTTACTAACGTTAGATAAGCAGATTTGGTCTTTACTACTATTTATTATATTGGATGTTGATACGAAAGTTTGGCATTGAGTTTTAACAACCCGTTGTTGTTCTTCACATTTTCAAAGAGTGAGTTTCTTCATGATGATTTCGTTAACTGTTTTGACGTGACAACGTCTTATAAATTGGTTTGCCGGGTGACACTTCAAGAAACTGCGTTACGCTCCGCTCACGTTATGCGCTCAGAATGAGAGCGAGTGAGAGGCACGCGTGCTTTTCGCTTTTTATGTCTGTCTCTCTCGCTCTTGGGCGGGCTAGCCATGCCCGAGTCGTTGTCACGTAAAACTTTCGCCCGTATACCGACTTTACAGGCAACCAATTTTTTTTTATTTAGTTATTATGTAAGATTGTCTCATTGCACATCTAATTTCATCTTTTTCAAAGTAAGATTTATACTAATTTACAGGTACAAGTCTGCCGTTTTGAACACGTGCAGAAGAAAAACGCTTCAACCTCTATCCCTCTATGACTATTTGCCGATGGGCATTGAGCATGGATTTATGTAGATAGGCCATAATGTAATCGTAACATAACAGCACTCTGCTCAAACCTCGTTAAACGAACGAGAAGTGATAGCCTTCATTACTTGAATTATAGTTTTTTAACTTACTATATCCTTTCCACTAAGACATTCAATTAATTAAAGAGTAAAACTTTTGATAAAATAAAACTTAAATAATCTAGAACTAATCTGTTTTCAGATGTTATCAGTTTGACTTTGACATACTTTCGCTTATACATATAATACTAATATAGATAACTTTTAAAAAATATCTTTTAAAAATACTTATTTATTGTTATAAAAAAAACTTCAGAACGCTTTAAACCTTCAGCAATAAAAACGGAACTTAACACCTTTTGATTTAAGCGTTTACTGAGTTACTTCTCTGTTAATATCAAAAGATGTTTACAACCTCATTTTCACCTCGACCCTTCGTGAAGTGATATTTTTCAGAGGAATTATATAAATTTTTGATGGTAAGCGCCTTTGGTCGACTCAAAAACATTCAAGTTTGTTTGTCTGTTGAGTTATACTTTGATCGAATATAACTCGATACAATAAGAACGTAAAATAAAATTAAATGAACACCACGATAATAATAAAATGTCTTTTGATATCAGTCACGACATTTGAATTAAATTTAGTATCAAAATTCAGTGTCTCATTATTCTTTGTAACAAATGTATTTCTTATTGTAATGCATGTGTAGACTTAACACTAGTGAAAATACGTAATGATTCTATTGGTACGTTTACATATTGGATCACCAGCTTCCAATGCACGCAAGTAAAACTGGTAGGAAAACTGTCAAACGGTGTTTCACATAGTTTCAATGCAGACCAGTACCAACCCATTACTGCCCACTGTTGGGCTCAGGTCTCCTCAGAAGAGGGAATAGGCATAGTCCATAACGCTTGCCTAGTGCGGATTGGGGACTTCACATATCTTCAAAAGATTTTTAGAACCAGCCGGATTTGAACCCGCGACCTCCCGTTCGGAAGGACGCGCTTCGACCACTCGGCCACCACGACTCTTACTCAGCCACCACATGCAGACCAATGCATACAAATTACAAACCCCTCGTTTACATGTTGGTCGACTGTCATCGTCATTTGTTTTTTACGTGTGTTGTACGTTAGTGAGTCACTATGTAAACACAACATACATATGTCAAAGTGCCAAGTATCGTGAATTTAAATTTTGGATACAAGAAGTGTCTCCAAAATTTAATGCATTGTTCGTAACTGTTTTTCTTGTTATATTTGAGCGAAGGAGCTATGAGATACTTTCATTATAACTTTTTCTACGGCTTCGGATCAAATGTGAGTGATTTGAATTTATTTATTTTATGATGATTGAAAGCGAAAATAAATTTGAATATTCCATTCGTTGGATTTATTTTGTTAGTTTCACAGAGTTGTATAAACAAGCTAGTTTTATGTTTTCAATATAGTGTTTGATACTTTTTGGATTTTTTGTAGGATTGTTATGAACTTGTTTTTAAAGGTATCAATTGGGCTCATGAAAGTTTTGAAACCGCACGAGTTTTTTTTTTCTAGAATAGGTACTTTGTTTTTTGACATTATCATGGGGGTTTTTTGCCATAATCGCCACGCTTGGCATGCGGGTTGGCGATCGCAGTATGGTGTTATTATACTCAGAGAGCGCGGCTGCCCACTCTCCGGAGTGTCCCTTGGTTGAATTAGTCGCCTTCTACGACACCCACGGGACAAGGTGGGGTGGTGTTATTCTAAGCCGGCAACACACGGCTTTTTGGCAAGGTTTGGGGGAGGCCTATGTCCAGCAGTGGACGTCTACGGGCTGATGATGATGATGATGATGTACTTTGTTTAGTGGTGATCGATTACTATATTTCATGAAATATTAACTTATGATTGCAATTAACTTATGAAATTCAATTTCAAATTGTAACGAACCTATGGATGATTTGAAACGAACCTCTAATTACCGTGTTTAGAGTAGGTACTTAAAACTGATAAAATTATAGTGATAAAATCATTATGGTACTACATCTACCACCTGCTAGTTTTTTCTTCATTCAGTAGCGACAAAAAATAGGAAAAATATCTGTAGTGTTATAAAATTCATGACAGCATATTATTCTTTAAATAACACATAACAATTCAATATTCTATTTCGCAAATGGAATAACTCCTTCCTGCATTTAAATTTTGTATCAAAGCTGACATTTCAATCTGGAAATTCGGGGCGACTGCAGTATTTTGGGGCAAAATAAACATGTAACGATTAACATAAGCCCCGGCTCGGGTATTATATTGAAATTCTGAGTGTTTGTAGTGAGAAATGGGCGTGGTGGCTGCTTGGCGTTAATGAGAAACTGCTGGCTGTCAGTCAGAGTTCAACCGGCGGTTACGTAAGCGGTGTTATGAGAATATTCTAGAATTGGTTGTAAAATTTAGTCTTAACAATTATTTTAGTATGTTAGAGGTTTGTTTGAATACTTTTTTCTTAACTTCACAGATATTTGTTAGAATCGGAATTAGGTACTTATTATTTAGTTGATTATATTTCTTCATCTTTATGTATACTGGTGTAACCGTACTAAAACACACTCACTTCCAACGTCAAAGCCTTTTTGGGAGTCAAGGTTATATTTTTACACATCTTCAGATGATTTTTGTTTGAAAAAAGTAAGTTTTGACTCTGATTAAATTACTTTACTTTTGGCAACTTTGTCGATACTTCTTTAGTTTAGATAAAATGTTCTTCATTCTTCATCTTCTTTAGTTGAGCTAGTGGCAATTTTTGGGTAGGTTATTTTGAGGCAAGCTGAAAGCTTGATCCAGAAGAACTCCTGATATACACCAACTCAGAATTGCAAACCAGGCTGCTGAGAAGCGGGATCACTACTTAACTATTTAGGGCCATACTAAAAAATTGGTACATCTCACATACTACTACAAATGACAAATAGCGAAGAAGTGATAATCAAAAAAAGAAAAATTAGTTTGACTAGATTTCTCGCAGCGAATCATAAATCAAACCGCAAAATGATTAAAATTAATAAACCAAGTGAAAATTGTGATTAAGAATTCGCCTGGAGCTCTCCAGCCATTAAGGTTCTACGCAGTCTCCCAAAGGTTATTTACCCCAGTGAAGTAGGTACGGAACAAAGCTTCAAATTACGATTTCTAATAGAATCTGTGATTGTTTTCAGAAATTTTAGGAATTCGTCGTCGGATTTCAACGGTTTTGGATCGAAAAACAATTGGTATACCTATGATAAAATTTATTTTCAAGCGAAAATGAGTTAAAATATTGCTTTAAAATGGAATAGTTATTACAGAAAGGAGAAGATACAATTACTCAACGCAGTAAGCCGCACTGCTACTGATTATAAATTTTCTGAATCTCTAAATTACAGATAGAAAATGAAAAATATTCATTATAAAATTGAGGTTTTGTATAGTACGTACCTACTGGACATTTTTAACACGTTCGCTGCGAAACCAATTTTTGTTTACTTGCCGTTGGCTGTGAACCGAAGTGTAATCGGCCCATATGACCAGACTTTAGAGCGATACGCGGTCTATTAGACCTCACCTCTTTTAACAAGTTCCTGTTGTTCGTTGCCGCACCACAGGAAAGTTTTAAGCGGGGTCATTTAAGCGTCGTTTAGCAGTAAACGTGTTAAAGCATCCTTCCTTCCTTTAAAAGGAAACTAGACTATTTTTAACTGTTTAACTGAGATTTATGCCAGTAGTTAACAAAAATGTTAAAAAGTTTTTAAAGTTCACAGAGTTCGCTAGACCGAAAGAATACCAGAATTTTGTTTCGAAGGCTAAGGCTTTTCTGTTAAGGTCAGAAAAAATATAAAAATAGGCACTAGCTCTCAGGCGATTATGATAAAAATGATGAAAACACTATTTGAATTTCTTACAATTTACAATGAAATATTGACAATAATATTGTAAGACTAGGAAGCCTATCAGTCCAAATTACACGGGTCGACCACATAAACGTCACAAACTCATGTTTCGCTAAACAAACAAGACGGAACACCTCAGACAATCCATCACATATGTAAGAAATGACATGCTCCATTAGTACAGGATTAATATAACTAATGCCAGAATGGGTCAAATTCATTCATCAAGACTGTAATCCATTGCCTTGCCACAACAGGACGATACGGTCAGAATAAGACAGGAACACAAAATGATTAGCATAAAGAAGTTAACCTTCATACAATTTCATAAATATCATCATCAGCCCACATTCGTCCACTGCTGGATGTAGGCCTCTCCCAAAATATGCCACTGAGTCCGATCTTCTGCTCATCTCATCCAGTTGTAGCTCAGCGTTCCATCTAGTGAAGGAAAACATCATGAGGAAACCTGCATGTCGGAAAAGGGTTCTAAAAATCCTTTGAAGATATGTGAAGTAGCCAATCCGCTCTGGGCAAGCGTAGTGGACTATGCCTAATCCGTCTTCTGAGGAGACCTGAGCCCAACAGTGGGCAGTAATGGGTTGGTACAGTTCAATCTAGCAGCAATTTCATAAATCTACATGTATTTACAGTAACACGAAGTATCAAATAGTATTAAGTGAGTATCGAGCGAGTGTCAAATATTTCAGAAAAGTCTTAAGTAAAAAAAATACCGTAAGTGTCAATGTGCCTGATAAAAAACCTTTTTTTTTGCAAGCTCTGATGGTTCACCGGATGGTAAGCGATCATCGTCATCCATGAAACTCTGCAATTCCAGGGCAATGAGGGGCCGTTATCTATCACTTACCTAAACAGGACTGTAAATTTATATGTGCCAGCAATTTTAATTGCATCAACAACAGTTACTTTTATTAGATGTTGTAATATTTAGACTACAGAATAAAGCCGGTGCATCGGTACTGGTCGCGACAACTGTGAGTTTCGGTGCTGGCCACAGTGCGGGTAGGACACTTAAATCGAGTGCGGTTCGACCCTTGATTTTTACCCTACCGTCGCGACTTCGTGAGCGTGCCCAGTCCCTGCTGCTGCCCCGGGACCGCCGTATTCGACGATTCCGGACAGCGGAGCAAGGGAGCCGGCGACACAGGTGAGTGGAGACACTTTTATTCTTTAATTAAGTGCATTTACGGGTGGTAGTCTTCACCCTGTTGTAGCTGTGTCCCTATTTTATCGTTCCATGATAAAATTAGGGACTCGAGCGCCACATTGAGAGTTGCCTGACTGTGTCAACCCCCTTAACCCCCCCTGCAGGGGGGGTGAGGCTAGCGAAAGACCCGCACTTGCGCTGCTAGGAGGTTCGAGCCCTCCCCTAGTTGTAATTTTATTTTATTTAGTTATAATTAGGTGTAAGTTAGTGTAGGAACCTCATGGGACCCGCCTAACGATAAGTGGTAGCCGAAGTCATGCCCGGGGGGGACTCACCCCCCCTTGTTAGCACCCCCGGCCCGTCCCGCGATGCTCGCGGTGGACGTAAAACGAAGAGGGTCGTTGTACAACGAGACCTCTTCACAAACCGTATTCGGGGAGTGGTTCCCGAAGCTCAACCGGGTTCGCCGGACCCGGTAGTCGATCCTCCCGTTCCTCGGGCAGGGCCCTCCTCTGAGAGTCAGGGGGTAGGGGGCATCGGTTCGGGGGAAACTGTGTTTTCCTTGCCGACCGATGCGTCTATGCCAGCCAGGCCTCAGAGGAGGGCCAGGTCCGGTTCGGATCCGGTCCCGGAGGACAAACGTCCTCGCACAGGCCCTTCTTCTTTCTCCCTCGAGGTCGAGAGGGGACTGAAGGAGATCTTCGGCTACTCCGATAGTGAGTACGCCTCAGACTCTTCAAATTCATCGTCATCATCAAGGGGGCGGGGCCTAGCGCAGCCTTGCGTGCCGTCCCTCCCCTTGACCACGCCCACACATACAGCGACCTCCGAGATCAGGCCGACGCCCGCGGCGCGTAGGCTTAGAACACCGCCAGCCTCTCCAACACCTCCTACTTTTTCGCCGATTTCCGGCGGAGCGCCGGCGCAGCTGTCATCGTCGGCTGCCGGCCAGCAGGTAGGTACAGGTTTAGGACTACTTGACTCGACCCGTTACGCGGAGATCGGCGGAGGCCCCACGGGGTATGCGGACGCGGCCAGACAGCCCGCGTCTCCGCGCCCGTCTTCATTGACGGCTCCACCGGCTCCGCGTCCCCAACCGCAACCAGTGCGGCGAGCTGCCGCTACAACGGCGACAGCACCGGCCGCCAGTACAGCCCAACCCAGCTCAAACAGAGCTGGAAGAGGGGATCTCGACCTCCGTCGACATCCCCCAATCGAAGTGCAGTCGCTCCCCGACTGGCCGCGGCACTTCGCGATATTAAGGGAGCGACTAGGAGCTGCCCCGAACGGCAGAGCCACCCCTGCGGGTGGCTTCAAATTCATTCCAGAATCCGTCCGGGAGTTCCGGGTGATCCAAGCCTACCTCACGGAGGCCTCCCGGGAGACCGCAATTTCTTGGAATTGCTGGTCTCTCCCGGAGGATATCCCCTCCAAGGTGGCCATCCGCGGACTCCCGGGGAACACGGACCCTAAAATCGTGTCCGAGGCCCTAACGGGGCTCGGATTTCCGGCGCGATACGCCAGGGTGGTCCTGGCCAAGAGGGGTCGACCCTCTAGCGTATTTTACGCTGAGCTCGACCACCTCTCCAGGGAGGAACTCGCCCGGTTGTACAGCGTAGAGGAGCTCCTCTACCTGCCGGGGGTGGTAATTGAGGCTTGGAGGCCTAAGAAGGGACCTGCGCAGTGTCACCGCTGCCAGGCCTTCGGGCACTCCAGTGTTAATTGCCACCGAGCAGTCCGCTGTGTGCGATGTGCTGGAGAGCACATCGTGGCGGACTGCCCGAGACCTCGGGACGCCGTTCCGACCTGTGCCAATTGTGGCAAAGGCCACGCCGCAAACGACCGGCGATGTCCGGTCTTTGTGCGGAGGGCACGGGCCACCGGGACGGTAGTCCCACCACCCATACCTGAGCCGCCGCGCTCCGGTGATCCCCGCCTGAGGCCTCAGCCTCAACCGCAACCGCGGTCAACCAGACCTCAGCCTACACCCCGGCAAGTACCGGGCACTTCAGCCCCCGGGCCCCGGCCCGAGGGTGTGACAAAACGATGGAAGGGCAAGGGGAAAGGAAAAACTTCCCGACCCGCCCCTCCACCCCCGACCCAGACTCCTACGGTCCCTGCCAACCCACAGGCGACCTCGCTCATGGCGGAAGCGAACGCTCCCCGTGAGCAAAGGCCGCCAAGACCCAGACCCCGCGAGAGGGTGACGGCCGTTGCTACTTCGGCGACGCTTCCTCTGACTTCCTCGGCACCCGCCACCCAGGTGGCGGCGCCGTCGGGGAAGAAAAAGAAGAAGAAGAAAAAAAAAAAGAAGTCGAAGAGCAGCCAACCTGCGGCGGTGGGTACGCGAGCTGCGCAGGAGCAGCCCGTGGCCGCTACATCGGTCCCAATGCCTCCTCGGCCACCATGTGCCGGAGAGAGGCCTGTGTTGGAGGCTGTAGCCCCTCCACAGTCACTCCAACACGAACCCATGGAGGTAGGGTCAGTGCAGACTTCGACGGGGGCTCCGTCAGCTGCCACCCCACCCCTCCGCACGACGGTCCAGCCTCGAGCCCACCCACGGCCTCAGCAGCGCGACGGAGGGATAGCCCCAGGGCATCCTTTCTCCGCCGCAATGCTGCTGGAGCTGTGGGAGAGAGTGTCGGAGGCGATCCGCGAGTTTATTCGCGCGATCGCTTCCCTCATAGCCCCCCTCGGGGGACTAATATCGGGATTTGGCCCATTCGTCCCGCAGCATGGATAGGGAGGAGCTGCGGGCCATATATTGGAATCCCGGGGGGGTCTTACCTCACAGGCTGGACCTCATCCGTTTAGCCCAGGAGTACAAACCGCATGTTTTGCTCCTGGGAGAAACCAAACTTAGACCGACTACGAGGTTTGTAGTGCCTAACTACATCGTGTACCGAAGGGACGAACTGACCCCTGATGGGATCCCGTTCAGGGGAACGGCGGCTCTCGTCAGGAAGGATGTCGTGCACGATGAGCTAGAGCTACTGAGCTTCACCGACACCAGAACGGTGGGGGTGAGAGTGCAGGTATCGGGGTTCGAACTGCGGATTTATGCCGCGTATCGTCCCCCGGACTACTACCTCGAGCCGGCAGACATTAGACGGGTCCTGGACTATGACCGTCAACCGACATTGATTCTGGGAGACCTCAACGCAAAACATACTGCGTGGGGCTCTCGGACTATATCGATGGCGGGGAGGCGGTTGATCGATGATGCCGAAAGGGGGGACTACTGTGTGGTCGGCCCCAATGAACCAACGCACATCCCGTGCACGGCGAGTCATCGCCCAGATGTACTGGATGTGTGCGTTCACAAGGGGTTACGGTGCCCGATTAACATCGAGGTGCTGTACGACATGGGTACCGCTCACTTGCCGATCTTGGTCACGGCGAGTTTGGGGATCACCCGTGCCGCGGCCCCCCCCTTGAGGCCCAGGGTCGACTGGGAGGCTTTCCAGTCTTCGCTAGTCGACCAATCACCGTTCCAGGATCTGTCTACCCCTGGTGACGTCGACGACGCGGCCGTCCGCCTCACCGATTTCATCAGGGGAGCCATAGACCAAGCGACGACTATGGTGCCCAGCAGCGGGCCCAGATGCAAACTCCCGGCGTCGATTGAGGCGTTGATACGTCGCAAACGACGTCTGCGGAAGCTCTGGGCGACCACCAGGTGTCCCAGGGTCAAGCGCGAGCTTAATGCGTTGGAGGAAGAGGTGAAGACGAAGGTCCGTGCCTTCCGAGGCGAGTCCTGGGAAGAGTACGTGAGGGAGGCTGGTGATGACCGCACCATGACCTCACTTCACAGGATCTGTCGTCGCCTCTCCTCCAAACCTAGCCCTGTCTATCCACTTGTGGATGACCAGGGTCTTAGGTGCTATACGCCGCAGGCTCGCGCCGAAGTCCTGGCTGGCTCGCTGGAAAGGCAGTTCACTCCGAACGCCTCGGTCCCGGAGATGGCTCACTTCCACCGTGTCTTGGAAGAGGGGGTTACCGAATCCCTAGACCCTCGTCTCCCGATGCCAGCGCTTGAGGAGGATCAACTGATCACACCTCGTGAGGTGTATCAGACGATCAAGACCCTCAAGCGCCGTAAGGCTCCCGGGGACGATGGTATCCCTCCCATGGCACTACTATCTATCCCTTCCAACGTTCTGGCAAATCTGTCAGAACTCTTCAATTCCATTCTCCGCACGGGTCACTACCCACGGACCTGGAAAGTGGGTAAGATCATCGTCTTGCCCAAGCCCGGCAAAGATAGGCGTCGAGCTTCCAGCTACAGGCCCATCACCCTGCTCTCGCACGTCGGCAAGTTGTTTGAGCGGTTGCTCCTGAGGAGGATATCTCCGCATATCCACCTCAGACCGGAGCAGTTCGGTTTCAGAGCAGACCACTCGACGACTCTACAGCTAGTCCGTGTATTGCACCACCTTGCGGACCAACGTAACTCCGACCGGTACACGGTCGCAGTCTTTCTCGATATCGAGAAGGCCTTCGACCGGGTATGGCACGGGGGGTTGGTCAGTAAGCTGCAATCCACCGGCCTACCTCAAGCCTACTGGCGACTGCTGGGGTCTTGGCTGGAGGGGAGATCCTTCTTTGTCGCGGTCGAGGGGTGCAAGTCGTCTGTGCGCCCCATAACGGCCGGGGTACCACAGGGTAGTGTCTTGTCCCCGATCCTATACGCCCTCTATACCAATGACATTCCCACCCTGGAGGGGCATCTCCGTTGGTGGGAGGAGGATGTGAAACTGGCCCTTTTCGCAGACGACTCGGCCTATTTTGCATCCTCCAGAAGTGTTAAACTTGCCATCTCCAGGATGCAGAGGCTCCTGGATGTTCTGCCTCCATGGTTGGACCGGTGGAGAGTCTCGGTCAACGCGGGTAAGACCCAGGCCCTACTCTGCGGTCCGACCCGCATCAGAGTCGTCCCCCGTCTCAGTCTTCGTGGTGTGGATGTTGAGTTTAGACCCACTGTTCGGTATCTCGGGTGCGAGATAGACCGTTCGCTTCGCGCGAAACCTCAGGTCGATCACGCGATTGGCCTGGCTCGCGCGGCGCGGTTTGTCTTGCGACCGATTCTCGCGTCCGCGTTGCCGATCAGAACTAAGCTCACTATCTACAAGACTTATATCCGTCCACGTATTACGTACGCTGCTGAGGCTTGGTATCACCTCGCACCGCCGTCCCAGCGGAAAAGGTTGCAGGCCCAGCAGAATCTCTCCCTCCGAGTCATCGTCGGAGCAGGCCGTTACGTGCGTAACGACGTAATAGCCCGGGACCTTGAGGTGGAGTCGCTCGAGGAGTTCATCGTCCGGCTCGCCCGTAACATGTACGAGCGGGCCGACCGAGGACCCCACGAGCATCTCCGCAATATAGCTCCCTTGCACGCCAGGCCGCCTGAAGGTGCGGCGTTGCCAAGGGAGCTGCTGGGTCCCCCGAGATTCCTCGGAGTTAACTACCCTACGGCGTAACAACGTTGTAGGATATAGGCGATCCCCTCTACGTGACTGAGACATTGTGTCGTCCGTCCCGCATGTTTGTCTGCCCTAAGATGGAGCCCACGGGGGCTACCATCACCCTCCCGGTAGGGAGGTGCGACCCCGCTCCCCGTTAGGGAGCTGTTCCCCCTTCAGGGGACCCCCCACGCTTTAGTGGGGGCTTGTTTTTATTTTTATTTTTATTTGTAAGCCCCCTTATGGGGCTTGTATACCCCCCTCAGGGGTTTGGGTCGCCCAGACTAAGTCTGGGGACCTCTTATAGAGGTCTGGGGTCGCGGAACGGAGCCGCGGACTTGTCCGGGACTCCGCCCCGCGTCTCCGGGTCCCACTCCCCGTCTGGGAGTAGAAATTCTCCTTGGAGATATCAGTCATCCCGCCTAACGGTGGGTTGTCAAATTTAAAATCAACCCCTTTTTCTCCCCTTACGGGAACTAAACCCCCTTTAGGGGTTGGGACCTCCAATCGGAGGCCCACTAGTAACTGCAAGTAGACTTGCGGTCCTGTTTCCCTTCTGGGAACGGCCGGCATAGTCGCGGGCCCTTCTCTTCCCACGTTTCGTGGTGTTGTCGTGGGAGGGAGGGGCCCGCGGGGGCTGGGCGGGGCCTCAAACCCTTTTACAAAATTTTTGCTATTTCTAAAAATTTTTCTTTTAAATTTCTAATTTTTAATTTTTAATTTTAATCTTTATACTTTTCATTTTACCTACTTTGTTGATTTATTTTTGCTTAATTTTGTTTTGTTTGTTTAATTTTATTTAGTTTGTTTAATTTTGTTTTTGTTTAATTCTGAATAGCTCTTTTTATTTAATTTCTGTTTGATTTGGTTTTAAATTCATATTTGTTTCTCTTAGCTCTCATTTTGTTTTGTATAGATTTTCTTTTTATTTTCCGTGTTTAGTTCATTAGTTCATAAGCTTTTTCTTTAATTGTAAATATTTAATAAAGGGTTTTCCTACCCCCAAAAAAGGGAAAAAAACAGTAGGGCCTGATAATGATATTGACTTAAATCATCAATTAAAACGTTCTTCTTCACTTCTTCGTTGTTGTGGCCTTCCGATCCAAGACTGCCCAGAATGGGCGAAGACTGGGCCGGGGCTGGCGGTAACACAAGAAAAGCCAAACTAACAAAGAACCGAACCAGACCATGGGAACACCCCAGAAAGGGGAAACTTCACAACGCCACACCATTACCTTCACCTCCGCCCAGAGTGGCGGAGAGAATGAGCCCGGGCAGCGGGGTTGCCCCAAGGCCCGTCCGTGTCCCCCTCACGGGGGACACGAAGACCCCCATGGCTGGTGGCTACAGAATAAAATGTTCTTTTATTACACATGCCTGGTGTTAATTGGTTATCGTCGCTCGTGGCCTGCAATATCAGGGGACAGTGTAGGAGCGCCACCAACGTTCCGCCGTTAAGAACTATTCTCAAACTTCTTTCAAATAAGGTCAAGTCACAGAGATAACAGTAACAGTCACAGAAAAATGAAAATACTTAATATAAAAATTTCAACGAGGATAAATCCTAAAACTATATAATAGGTATATTACCTACATAAATTTACTTTCCTTTTTTCTTTGTTATTACCTTGTATCTAGATGACTTTACTTCTGTATCCTAATTGTTTTGTGACGCCACGGTCAGAAACGAATTAGACCGACAATACAAAATCAACGTGATCTAGTTTTGTATGTGCGCACGTGGGTGTCCCCAATTAATGGAAATAGATAAAGGATATCTGGGTAAAAGGTTCTGTCATGTAAATAGGGTAATGGTAATCAGTATTTTTGGCTCGTGCAGTTTTTTGTAGCAAAAAGATTTCTGTTTAGCTTGTGTTTCCTTTGGATGTATTAGAATAGAAAGACCGTTTTGTTTTTCAGTTATTAAATCTAGACTTAACTTTAGTTTTAAAAATCAAATCAAATATATTTTTTTGTCAGATATTTTTTGATTGTAACTTTTAAATAAAATCTGCTCCATCCGTCACACGAGTAAAACCCAGGCAACCGTATTTAAAACATATTTCAATATAAAGCTTAAATTCCAAAAACAGAAATGTGTGCCGTGTTTTGTTGTATACGTAAGTAAGTACACATTTTTTAGCAAATTTAATTTTGAATCATTTTACAACACCATCATTGCCGTTAAGTTAAAAATTAATGACCCAAGGACCCCCACACTGATGAAAAAAAAAACTTTTTAACGCATACGAAATACTTTACACGCTACCGAAAAATCCAACTCTTTAATTTGAACTTGGTTTTGGAACGAAGTTCCTTATCGCGCGTTATCGAAAGGAGGCTAGACGGAAATTCTTATAAAAAAGTTGTCACGACACTTTTTTTGTTTTAGATGATTATCGCTAGATGGCGCTGTGATTAAAATCTTTTAAAACAATTCCTTATTTTGTTTTATATGATTAATGCTAGATGGCGCTAGAGAGAGAAGAGGGAGAGAGACAGACGTTTTAAACTAACTAATTATTATAACTTAAAAAAATACAATTTTATTACAAATCCCTCACTAATTAATCCGGGTGTCCCTTGACACCTCTCAAGTTTTTTTTATAAAACGAGATCACTATTAACATGTAAAACCAAATGCAGCTTTATTTAAAGCGACTCTTACAAGAACCACTATAATCACCTAACAAAGGTAGAATTATTTCTCAAACCAACCTAACAATTTAAACGAATTTCATCTAAGAAAACGCTGCCAGCATTTAACGTAAAGGTTCCGTAGAAATTAATGTTGACCCAGAATTAGGCAAGTTTTAAGTAAAAAACGTAATAAGTGGTACTTATTACTGTTTTGTTAAAGCGAGTCTCGGAAGCTTCGGAAATAAGGACGTTATTGTAAACGAATTTTTCGAAATTAGACTTTTCTTTGAGGCGAAATTGAGAAAGTTCTTATCGTATTTTGTTTTGTGTTTTTTATTTAAAACGATATTTTAGTTGGGTGTAATTTGTTCCTTGTTGTAGATATAGTGTGCATTTTTGTACTCAATCAGAAAAGAAATGTGTTATTGTTATATTCAATTTGCAAAATTACACACTAGCAAACGTTATAATGAAATACTGTACTGTTAAAATAATAATAAAGTAGCAATTCTTTGTACCGTAAGGCTTACATCTTTGCCTGATTACTTTGAAAAGTTAGTTAAAGACTAGGTTAGGTAAAGTTTTTATTGTACTTGGACAATAATCACAGCATTAATTATTAAATATGGGGTCGCTCATTTAAAGAGCTTTATGGTATGAACCCGTTTAATATTTTTGTAATTGATATAAATAACCGCGAGTATTTAAAAAGTTCCCAAAAATGTTTTCATCGTTTTTGTTCAATATTACACATAAATCAGAACACTACTGCCTAAAAACGGGTGAAGGAAAACATCGTGAGGAAACCTGCATATTGGAATAGGATTTTAAAAATCCTTTAAAGATATGTGAAGACACCGATCAGCATTGGGTCAGCGTGGTGGAACATAGTCCACATAGGCATACCTAATCCTTCTTTGGAGGAGATCTGAGCCCAGCAGTGGGTAGTAATGGGTTGTTACAGTACAAATAAATTACAAACAAATCAAATAAAACCTGAAAATTTAACCATTAAAAATTGTATTCCAATATGCTTGATTTATTCATGTCCAATGATCGGTCGACAGATAACTGCAATCAATCAGTGATAGTGTTTTCGGAGATTAAATGCCGTTGATTCAATTTAGAGGAAATAGTGTCTAAGTCTGAAATCCAATCAGTGTAAAACGTTTTAGGTATGCTGTGTGTATTTGGTTTAAGTGAAATTAAATTAATAAATTACATAAAATAATTTCCATTCAATTGTAGTTTGCTGATTCAAACTATTTTTTTGGACATTTCATATAAGTGCACCTTCTAACAATATGTAGGTTACCCACAATTATTTACTTCACTGTTTTAAGCCAGGGGTGTTGTGATTAACAAACGAATGCTTTTACAAACTTTTTTTTTTTTTTTTCAGTTGGAGCAAATCAGCGAATCGGTGGGAGTTGAACCTCACTAAAACCTCCAACCGCTCACACTCAGCATCCGAACCCCGGCTGAGGCCAGAACCCAGCACAGGCTTTTGAGGGACGACGCGACGCATTACGCTCTCGGCACACTGCGCGCCGCCCCCGGCTGTTACAAACTAACTTACAAAAATTTTAGTAGACCGGTTCAAAGCCGTCACATCTCACTCGAAAAGCAAGAAAGCACCACGAATTTTGTATCATAACATTATTTGAATTATGACTTTTTAATCATCATCATTAACCTGCAAATTATGTAGTTAAAGGCAATGGACAGGACACATTGTGCGAAGAACGGATGGCCGATGGGGCCGAAAAGTTCTGGAGTGGCGGCCACGAACCGGTAGGCGCAATGTTGGTAGACCCCCCACAAAATGGACCGACGATCTGGTCAAGATCGCGGGAGGTCACTGGATGCAGATGGCGCAGGACCGACCGATCGATGTCCAGCAGTAGACGTCTATAGGCTGATGATGATGATGTAGTTAAACTGGTGTACGATTAATATTGATTGCTTGGGAATAGCAAATTTTGAGTTTCACTTATTAAAAATTGCATTTCTTAAGACACATATTATTTTTATTACAATTTTATGTCGGAAATTAAACGCTGAAAAGAAAAGAAAGATGCCCAAAGAACTGGTTAATCTTAATGTAACACAAATCAGTATTATGAAGAATTGTCTACAAATCGTCAATTAAAAACAACAGCGATGATATCTTTCAATGGGCCCACAATTCAACACAAAGAATTTCCCAAGGACCAGCAACTTGTGTGTTTAATTCTAACCTCTAACGACTTTCACATAAAGACTAATTTCGATTATCACGTCATTGCATGTCACAGACCCCGGGCTGTGTATGTCAGAAAGATAGTGTCGACACAGAATACTAATAGTACAGAAGTAGAGTCTTATAAAAAACTTTATTAATGCACAGTTAAGAAGCTTTTACTATAGGAGATAACAATTAGGCAGTCGATCCAATTGCTCATCTGGTGGAAAGTGCCACCGTTGCTTCAAAGTAAGTACTCAATCAATTTGCCAACGACTGCCGTCAGGGGGTGACGGGGCGATACGTGAGAGTCGATCGCGAACGCGTCCTGTCATCACGCCCAGTCTCGTGCCGGGTTCTGTCCTCGGTCGAGATTCGGACGCTGAGCGTGAGCGGCAGGAGCTTTCGATGCGGTTCGACTCCCACATTACATAAGTACTCAATCATTTAACGGTTAAGACTTCTCACTGTAAAAGTCGGGTATTTTCATGTGAATGAGTTTGATGAAGGACCATTTTCAAACGATACTTTAAAACAATCCTTAGCAGCCCCGTAGTTTTCACTGATAATTCAGAGGTTCATAGCTAAGGATTACCGCTTACGATAGTGGCCCTAGCTCGTCCGCCTACAAGGAATTAAAAAAGTACCCAAATAACAGCTCAATGAACAGTCGTACTTTTCTTCTGTTTAACTTTAGCTATGGCGATAGTGTCGGTGTAGTAATAATATATCGTATTCCTCGAATCTCGTCCCGCTGACTGCAGCCCACCATTTGTTACTGACGACATTATCATTGTCCGCCACTGGCCTCATATTCGGACGTCATTTGTCAGCCCCTACACTCCGCCCCTTGACTATTTGTGTGCGGAAAACTACACACGGTTCGTATGTGCGAAGGTTTTTTGTTTTTTCACCGACTTCGCAAAAGGAAGAGGTACTCAATTCTCGTTTTATTTTTTATTGTTATTCCCGCATTATCTATTTGAATGATTCTTGTGTCAGAAAGAGGTAATGGTCGTTGAGGGGGGCCATTTTTTTTTAAATCGAATAAGTGCTTTTGGATCTTTGTTTTATTAAGTTAATTTTTAATGAACAAGAACGATTTGCTGTTCAAGTTTTTCTTTTCTAGATGTTTGTAGATGATTGCATTTTTTACACCACTGGCTGAAAATGGCAAAGGAGAACGTCGTTAGGAATTCTGCATATTGGAAAAGGATTTTAAATATTCTTCAAAGATATTAAGTGAAGTCGCGAATTCGCATTAGGCAAGCGTGGTGGACTATGTCTATGTCTCTTGTGAGGAGACTTGAACCCAGCAGTAGGCAGTAATGGATTGTTACAGTACAGCAATTAGTTTTATGTTGGTATAAGTCAGAGAATAAACTCACTAACCAATATACTTTCAAATATCTTGATAGATTATCATTTTGTTAAAGCTAATCTTATTGGCGGTCCTATTGAGCCATGTGTCATACGAGTGATATGACGATACATGTCGACACATTCATCACACAACGAAACACAGTTATGGACGCGGTAACATGTCAGATACAATTAGACTAAACAGAGGTAAATCTATGTTTTGAACCTAAATTTTGTTAGAAACATTGATACTTGTAGGAACATTAACATAGATGGGCCGCGGCGGGCTCATTTATCTATAACCACGTGCTAATATGAAATTGAATATAAATATTATAGTAATGGATTTGAGTGTGGGTTCTCTTTGCAGTTCTTTCGCATCGCATTTCGGTCGCAGTTTCAACCGTTAAATGTATCAGATTGTGGCGACCAATAATAGCGCGCGAGATCCTGAATCGCGGTTACAACATTTGCAAAAATCTTCGCATATATACGACATCCGAAATCTACTACAGTGGGCTTCGGCCTGACCGGGCATACTCCACCTCGCCCGGTCGGAGATCTCTCTTTGGCCATAAGTCCACTGTACCCACACAAATATCTGGTTTTGTCTCCAGACAAAACTATTGCGATAAAAAGTGTCATAGAACTTTTCTGTCTTGAAATAGAATATATTAGTTAACTAAACATTTTATTTTGCGTATTTCGTGTTGAGAGGTACATAAATTATACGAGCTTTTCAAACGTGATTTAAATAATTATTTACTTCTGTAATCTAAATATTTTGTGATAACGTGGTCAGATACAATTATTGGTCGCTGTTATCCAAATGTCAATAGCCGAAGGTTGGACGTAAATTAGCGATACATACGCATTTATTACTCTCTGATTTGTGTTGTAGTAATCAAATCATTTGCATGTATTTGCGTTTAAATTGGCGCTTTGAATTGGCTATTTGCGGTTAGATATTTTGGTAGAAATAAGTTAGGCTTTAGATGAGAAATTTGTCACTATTAGTCCCGTATGTTATCTGTCAATACACTTAAAGTATATCGAGATGTTTATCTGTGCTTTTTAACGTATTCATTATAATTTGCGGTTATATCTCATGAACTTATAACACTCATTTGTGCAGTATCTTCTTCTTCAACTGTGCAAACGAAATTGTTAGGTATAATAATATACCGTGTATGGCCCGAAAAACTGAAAAAAAAAACATGTTATTTATCTGTGAATTTTAAACAGCTTCCGACGTGATTTCAAATGCCTAGAACTAAAATTAAAATTAAATTAATTAAATTATTCTAAAACTATAAGTTCATGCAATATTACAGAACAATACCTATAAGAGAAACTGACAGATGTACTGTACAGATAACGTAATACTCGTAACACCTCTTATACAACTCATGGTAGGCGTCTAAGCCAGAAACTTTACTAATTCATTAAAATTACATTAAGTATTTATAGTGACAAAAGATTAAATTGAAAAGCTTTAAAACACGAAACAGTGGAGCCTGCGTGGGTGGATACATAGTAGGCATTTAAAACTGGCTGGTCAATTTGTTGGAAAACATTAATGAAAATATTATAAAAGGTCAAAATTAACATCAAGAATGCAATTTTAAACTTTACATACTAGTAGAAGTAAGTTTAAATGACCACAAAAGCAACGGACAGCAAAACTGAACAATAAAATTCAAGACAAACTTCGCAATATACGAATTGAAAAATATAAAGATAGGAACATTTATGTTGACAATAAAAATTCCTCTCGAGACAATTCTTTGCAAAGCTAAAGACTAGAATCTAGCGTAGGTACCTTCCAGGTCAGAAGTTCTCAACCTTTTGACCACTGAGTAGAGAATAAGTTTACGATCATTAAAACTATTAGAATTTTCAATGTCTGTCTTCAGTGTTCTTGAAACACTATGACATATTCCTCTTGAAACGAGGCTTAAGTCCTGTATAGTAAGTAGGTGATGGACTACGACCCTCTAAAGTCCTGGCATTGTATTTGAAACCATCATCAAATCAGCTCCATTGTATTGTCACGTGAGATACATATGCATGCGAAGTTTTAGCTCAATCGGAAACCTAGAAGTTGTTCAAATTCAACTTGCAAGATTCCACCTGAACTTACATAGATACATAGTTACATCCAGTGCAAGTTAATATAACGTTTGTAAAAAGAGGATATCTATTCTCTTCTATGAATTTATACATATATCTACTTTGATATGATTTATCTTTAAAAAACCTGAATTTTTATTCTCTTCTGAAAATTTCAAACATCTTAAAGAGCATGAAACTTTGAGAATCTATGGTTGAAATTCAGGCAAAGACTTGCAATAAAATACGTACAATATTGTTAAGAAGTTCTCCGTCGTTCCATTCGAAATGCAACGTGTTTCGTATAAAGACTTTAATTGAACTTCATTTGAAATGACATTAAATCAGCCACAAGCCGGGAACATGTTGAAACAAAGAGATGACTAAGTGACGGGAAACTGAGATTTCTACGTTCTTCGCTGAATCTTAGTACAGTTAAAATGTACAGGTATCTTAAAGCATTGAAATTTTCTATTAATTAATTAATCAATAAATGAATTTTAATGATTGTGGGTACAGTGGACTTATGACCAAAGGGAGATCTCCGACCGGGCGAGATAGTGTATGCCCGGTCAGGCCGAAGCCCACTGTAGTAGATTTCAGATGTCGTATATATGCGAAGATTTCTGCAAATGCCGTAACTGTGATTCAGGATCTCGCGCGTTATTATTGGTCGCCACAATGATCAACTCCTTTAATCAAAATAGTATCGATTTACTATGGAATTTATTTTGATTTAATTACGCTTAAAAAAAAAATTGTGTGGTATCCATTTGGAAAAGTTGTAAGAATCTTGTAATTATAATTAACTAGGGGTGTGCGAATATCGTTCGAATCGAATCGAATCGAATATTAAAATTCGATTCGAAATTCGAATCGACGAATATTCGAAAAATTTCGAATAATTCGAAAAGTTTCGAATATTCGTTGAATTTCGAATAGTATCGAATTTGACTACGGCGATGCATCGGAAATAGTACACGAATTTGTATTTAGTAGATAATATCTTTAATGGGCTAGATGTCTACAAAATAGTCATAGTCGTCGTAGTCGAATTCGATACTATTCGAAATTCGAGGAATATTCGAAACTTTTCGAATTATTCGAAATTTTTCGAATATTCGGCGAATCTTCGAATTATTCGATTCGGAACGAATAATTCGTGAGTTCGAATTATTCGCACACCCCTATAATTAAGTATGAAGAGAGGTAATTTTTAAAGTCAAATTAATTTAATACGAAAAGTAGTAAAACTCACAAATTTAAATAAAATAATTGTGGTAACATCAAAGCAAACAGTCCAAATCCTCTTCAAAAGCATGAATGTTTAATTTCCATTATAATCTAGACTGGGTTCAGACTTAACACGTCCAACGCTGCCTAAAAAACCTTCGGCTCTCCCAGATTAATACTTAACAAGAAACTTAGTTTTAAGAGGTGTGTATTTTTCTTCGTCGGCCTCTAAGTGGCTCGTTTTGAAAAATTACCGCACTTTAAGTGTTACTTTTAAGGAATTTAATATTTGTGTTATTCTGTAATATACGTTATTTTTTAGGCGTGTTTGTTTAATGTTTTTGTTGGTAAGTATGTTGTAAATTTTATTTGTTGCTCGTAAGTAGTTTTTGTGTAGTAATATTAAACGCAGGTAAACTTAAAATTGTGTTGTATAAAAATCAGAGCTATACCTAGATTCTATACTTCTATTATGATATCAGTGAGTTTACAGACTGTATTTTTGGATCTAGTTAATGGGACTGTAATCGCACAGTCTAGTTACATAAATAAGGAATGTCTCTGATGATTGAAATTAAGTTTGGACAGTGTAAATGATTATTATACGGTTTGAAGTTGATGATGCTTATAAAATGATTATGTACCATTCACTGAAGAGTTGAAGACTACAAATTTAGAAAAGCGAAAGTACCTATAGCAAACAAATAACTATTCCTTAAGTAATAAAAACAAATTTACTTTATAACACGGAATTAGGTGTATTAGCCGTATCTAGGAGATAAATATCCGAGCTAGAAAACACAGTAATTGCGCTTAACTGTAAACCTATTTGAAACTTGTAATACTGAGATAAGAAACTCAAAGGTGAAACTTGATTAGTCGAGTTTCGTCTTACTAACTAACTTAACCTGTTTTTCTTCGACTTAAGAACTTGTGCAATTAGAGTCCTTTTAATGATAATTTAGAAGTTTATAGTTTACAGGATAATTTTACAGACTGAACAATTGGGCTTCATTGCTCAGAGTCATTACGATGGTCGCCGCTGTAGATCCTACAGGAGTTACAGTGGTGGGAGTGAGAGGTGGGCCAATACCCGAAAAGACTGAACAATTAATACGAATGCATAATGAATTATGCATATCTTCATCATCATGATAAGTCTATAGACGTCTACTGCTGGACATAGGCCTCCCCCAAACCTCGCCACAACTACTGCATAACATACATACCAGAATATTCCAGTGGTTCCTGGAACTACAGTACAAGTGGTTCTGTCAAATTTGTGGTACATATGTAGGTATTATCTGATGCATTAGTATAATATGCTCATGTTTAACCCTTTTACGTCCAAGGGAAATATTTTTCCCTTCTACAAAAATCGTTATTATTATTGAATAATATATTTTTTTAATGAATGTCAAACGTTACGTTTATGTACGTTGTGTTAAAATGTTTCATTTGAAATTTATAGGAAATTTGTACTCCCTACTATGTTTTTTCTAGTGATATCTCTTACTTTACAGAATAACTTAAATATTGTATAGTATTCGCATGTTTAGTGTCAGCCATCTTATGGTCCTGAAAGGGTTAAAACAGTATGAGCGCAAGTTGCACTTATTACCTTTATAAATAAGAAACATTCACAAATCTATTACGTCGCTGCATTGTCGTGCAAGGGAATTTTGCTTTTATGGTTGTTGGCAACAACTTTCACTTTTCGTTTTATTCTGTGTTGTAAATGTTCTGTATTTGCGTGTTTCTTAGAGATTCATGTTTAGTAGGAATTAATTAAAATTTAGTGCAGTAATTAGTGCTTTACTTACGATTCTCGATTTTCCTCAGTATTGTACCCTTCCCTGACCCTTTCCTACCCTTTCGTTGTAAGTTCTATACAACTAAAAAGGGTCTAGACTTTTATTTATGTGATTGGCACGACAAAAAGTAAAAGTCGGTTCACAGTTATCAAAATCTTAATATATATATTTCTTGTGTTCGTCTGTATGTGACTGAACTCCTCCTAAACGACTGGACCGATTTTGATGAATTTTTTTGTGTGTGTTCGTGGAGATTCGAGAATGGTTTAGATTTACAGTTGGTCAAGGTCTGATGATGGAGCTGGAAGTTGGCTATGGGAACTCCGTCATTAAGCAAGATAACCTCATCGTGTTTAGGCTCTAATGAAGCGTCCTGATGAGTACTTTATATTGCCGGGAACAATTCCTATGCGACGCAGAAGAAATTGCGCAGGGCAGCTAGTTTATTATAATTGTGATTGTAATGTTCAATTAATATTAAAAAAGTATTAAAATTAAGTTTATTTTCGCTGTCGAAATGTGAGTATCGACAACACATGTACAGGTACGTACTTTAAGAAATATTTTAAACTAACGTAACATCATCATCAGATCGTAGGTTTCGACTGCTGGACTTAAGCCTTTCCCAAACCTCGTCACAACCAACGAACAATGACTTGTCTGTATCCAGTGTCAATCTATCTTGAGCGATCTGGTGTCTTCCCACGAAACTTAAGAAACTTGAAACACTTATTTTATTCAAAAAAACTCTTAAAAAAAAACCCCAAGACAATCAAACAATATTCTTAAAAAGTAAGACGACTTGATACCGCTCTCGAGTGAGATAGATGCCACGAGTAAGCTTGACAAACGACATCTGAGCAACCACTACGTGCAACCGCCGGGCCATAGAATATGCAATAAACAGAAATTAAACTCGTGTATGTGTTGTAGCAAGTAAGTAAAAGAAAAAACACGAAGAATTTTCCAAATTCTTGTAATTCTAAAAGTAAACTGATAATTTCGGAAAAATGACAAGATAATATCAAACGAATCACGAGTTTGACATCATCATAGAAATTCGTGATAATTTACAAGATGGCGACCCAAACAGATGTTAAATTTGTTTCATTAATTAAAAAAAACTGATTTTAATTTAAATTTTTCATACAATCGCGAAAATCTAATAATATCAAACGTTTCACGATTTTGACAACCATCAATGAAATTTCGCGGGAATTTTCAAGTTCGTCATAAAACACGAATTTAAATTAATTTAAGCATAATAACGTTTCTCCAATCTTTTAGGTACTCTAGTTTAAAATACGTGAAAATTCCTTTCGTTGAGAGTGTGACTCAAATCGATTTGAATAAAACTTTCACTCTGTACACTTATTCTGTGTCCGGAGAGTGAAGATTTTTTCATTTTGAACACTTACCCCTATAGAATAACAATAGTGGGGTGTGATGACGTATTTTTCAACAGTGACGGGTCCATTTATTATAACGGAATCGCGGGCGCGAAGGGTTAAAGGTATGGATGTTTATAAGTCGACGTACGCGTCATAGCGGGTTATGTATTATAGTGCTTATCTTGGAGTGGATTATGAAATGGAAATACTTATATGAAATCGATTTTGGTGGACAAGCTATTTTAACATGTAATTGTATTTTTGATTCGATATTCGGCATATTTGGAGGAATTAGGTTGGCATTTTTTATAGTTACTCCAGGAATAATAATAAACAGTCTACATTACGTTATTCCAAATCTAAGCGTTAAATAGAAAAATGTTCATTGCTCACAGTTCACGTTTACAGCAGCAGCTATGAAGACATAAAATATATAAGACTACAGAAAAAAACACAAATAACTTTATAGCTTAACTTTATAACAATAAATTTTCATTTCATTTCAACTCATAGAAACAAAATTTCCAGCGCAAGTAACAACGGTCAAGTTTTTGCTGTAACTGGGGAACTGACCAAGTGGCGTTTCTCTAGATAGGTAATAGGTATAAAGGACACATCAGACAGGCACAGTCGAGTGGATAAGTTTTATTTCCGTATATTACATATTCTGTGGTATTAGTATTCTCAAACTGCGTCACATTGATTGGACACGCGCCTATCCTTACCGTTGAAACGTGAAGTATCTCGATATTGCCGGGTAGTCTGGTTCTGTTCGTGACATGTGCAATGGATTGTAAACGCTGAGATCCTTTTGAAAAAAGACCTCTTGTACACGTTTGATACTTTCGAACTGAATGATACCTATATGGTAGCTAGTATGGTATGGTTGAACGTAGGCAAGTCGGTAACTTGTCTGCTTGTGTCAGCAAGAGCAAAAAAAATACGTGATCGCTCTTGATGTTCGTATGCAAAAACGATGTCAAAGTACTGTATTCTGCAATCTAAGTAGATCGATGACTATCTAATATATATTATAAAGGCGAAAGTTTGTAAGTATGGATGTATGGATGTTTGTTACTCTTTCACGTAAAAACTACTGAATGGATTTGAATGAAACTTTACCACAATATAGCTTATACATCAGAATAACACGTAGGCTACAATTTTTGATAATACGGGACGAACCTGAAGTCCACGCGAACGGAATCGCGGGTAAAAGCTAGTATTAATATTATTGCGTGTTTGTTAGAGATATTCATACTGTAACAATCCATTAGCCACAGCTGGGTTCAGGTCTCCTCAGAAAAGGGATTAGGCATAGTCCAACTTGCTTGCCTTATGGAGATTGGGGACTTCACAATATATTCTTCAAAAATGTTTACAATCCTTTTCCGATATGCAGATTTCCTTACGAGTTTTTCCTTCACCATTTTTAGCTATGTTCTGAAAAAGTGCACAGAAATATTTTTCACATTTAGATTTAGAGGTACAAGCCAGCCGGTTTTGAATCCGCGACCTCCCGTACAGAAGGCAAGCGCTTCAACCACTCAGCCACCACGACTCATAACGTGCAAATAATTACTATTATTGAACCTGTTACCATATACTACATTACCTTGGAAGGTTTCTTGATTTGATAAAATTATTATATTAGAGGTATATCCAACATTCTAATCTGCTATTAAAAATTTAAATAGCAAATTACATTTCTATTTATAAACTAACAATTACGAGCAATAATACTTTAAAACCTACTTAGTTAGCAGATAAAAGATTATTTTTAAATCCATTTAGAAAATAAAATGTTATCGTAATTTCATTATACCGTTTAACCCTACGCAACAAATCATAGTACACTTAAAATTTTCGTGAGAATTACGACGACTGTAATTTTTATTGCCACGCTATTTCATTTAAACGACGCATTATTCAAGTGGTGTATACAAATAATTTAAGTTAAGTAAAGAAAATCTAAATAAGTTCAGCTTGATATAGTTTTCTAAGGGCGCGTCTAGACTAATGCCAATTGGATTGTGTATAACGTAAATAGTGTGTTGAGGTGTAATGACGTTGTAAATAGTCGATCTTCGTTTGGTTTTGTCAGGAATGACGTCACAGTACTCCACTTGAACACTTGATAAGAATAAGAATTATTTATTTATCTCAATATATGATGATCAGTACTTTTGAATAAAAACTTCAAAATAACGAGTTTTAACAGTTTATTACTTTTACATCGTGAGGTCCGTTCGCCTCGACAATTCAAACACAAATGAACAGCGGCCAGCGCCTGTATTTATAGCAAGTCTCCACTTCCAACTACCCGCACGGTGAATAGGTTGGTTTCCCTTGTTATTACCCCGTCATGTACTATCTGTGGGATGTATAGTAGGCCAAAGGGAGATCTTCTATTGGGCGAGATGGTATACCCGGTCTGGCCGAAGCCCACTGATATTTCAGATGTTGTATATTTATCGCCGAACGTTGAAAACTTCGATAGCGCGATCCAGGATTTAGTGTTATTGGTAATCCACATATCCAATTAATGTTCTATCATTATTATCAGTGTAATTACTGTTTTTTTAGACTTACAAGTAAACAAGTCATAGCCATTGTGGCAACCAATAATGGCGCGCGAGGTCCTGACTCGCGGTTACGACATTTGCAAGAATCTTCGCATATATACGACATTTCAAATCTACTACAGTGGGCTTCGGCCTGACCGGGCATACACTACCTCGCCCGGTCGGAGATCTCCCTTTGGCCATAA
This sequence comes from Trilocha varians, assembly GCA_030269945.2. NCBI lineage: Eukaryota > Metazoa > Arthropoda > Insecta > Lepidoptera > Bombycidae > Trilocha > Trilocha varians. The sequence continues at coordinate 4,185,916 of AP028264.1, read as the reverse complement.
GTCCACTGTACTGTACCCACAGCCATAAGGCTTACCTGATGGTAAATGGTAACCGTTAGGCAAGAATAATGTCAGGAGACTCTACGAGGCACTACTATGATTCCTCACAAAAAGTTGTAATCGGAGTCAGCATGAATGCTCACTGAAAAGTGATCGTTTTATAATTTTATTCAAGTAAGAGAAAAAATCACGCCGTAGATAGCATTTGGCTTAAACTTTTCAATCTTCAAATGCGACTAGGAAGCTTGCCCTGTAAAATTATTACGATGGTATTTACATCTTATGAAATAAAACTTGAATTCAAAACAAAATGTAGATATCAACTTTTTAACGCAATTTACCTGAAAATAAACAATGTCCGTAATTTCATAAAAAAATTTTTGTTAATATTTCTCAGAGTTCACTGATCGCTTTTGACAACAAACAAAGCTATTTTGATACCAAAATTGCTAATGGATGGAGCGAAATTAATATTTTTATATCAACGGATCAGTCTCTGTGGGATTTTGGATATTTTTGATGAAATATTTTATTAATTAATCAATCTCAAGTGGGTTTTCATCTTATAGTAAATGGATGTAGTTCATGGACCTCTTCAATACCTGAGTTACTATACTGTATAGTAGCAAATCATTACTACTAGTAGCATGAATCTATTTTTCAGTCAGGGTATGCAGACGTCATCTCGCCCAGTCTCGTGCCGGGTTCTGTCCTCGGCCGGGGTTTGGACGCTGAGCGTGAGCGGCAGGAGGTTTTGAGGCGGTTCGACTCCCCTGCGGTATTTAAAAAAAAGGGTATGCAGATACAATAAATGGCGAATATATATTTCGCCATTTATTTGTATTTACATCCTCCAATAGATTTTATTACATCGTCTCGCTGATGAAGTGTAATATCATAGCAATGGGGCGTGTATATCCATTAAATATACCGTATTTAATCAATTTATGTCTTTTTAATCCAATTTCATAAGTTAAGGTATGCAATGCATATTATCATCTATAGAGTGCACGCCACGGATTACTACCCACTACTAGGCCCAGGTCATCTAAGTAGAGGAATGTTTTGAGGTATGAAGCAAATTTTTGGTGCATACAATCTACGACGAAGAGATTAATTATAATCAGTAGTGACTTGTAGCAGACAAAATTGGCTGATAACTCTATAAACCAAAAGTAAACTATAAAACAATTGTTTATTTTGTTCTCATAACAACACGTAAATGGTACTCGGAGTTACACCTTAAGCAAAGTTACTTGGCAATTAATTGGAAATTCTCTCAGTATTCTTGAAGTAACATCACGTCGTGTACAAAGTGAGTACACAGTTGAGGACATGGCAGATAATCATTTTGAAAATTCTTATACTAATAAGAAGCTACGTATATGAGGGTATAAAAGTTCTAAATTCAAAATGAGATAAAATGTTTCTCCTTTTGTCTGATGAAACGTATCGCTTAATGATCAAGACGTAAATCCATAGCTGAAAAGTTTGATGATATTCCTCATATCATAATATTTACAACAACATGTACAATAGCATATAAAGGTAAACAACATGAAAATATCGTGAGCAACTTGCATATTTAGAAAAGGATTAAAACAACTTTCAAAGGTAATTGATGACCCTATAGTTCAGCAAGCAATTTAATAGCAATGCAGGATTATTGTACTCGGGTAATGCAAGCTCATAGGGTCGTAGTTATCAAATACCACATAACGCAACCAGAATTAGCCATAGCAGAAATGAATTAATGACTACGTTAAAAGTAATTATAAACACCTTTTAAAAATCAATACAAAAAAAAACTTGAGAGGTGTCAAGGGACACCCGGATGGAACGAAGTTCCTTTCGATTAATTAGTGAGAGAATTGTAATAAAATATTTTGATCACAGCACCATCTAACATTAACCATATAAAACAAAATAAGGAATTGTTTTAAAAGATTTTAATCACAGCGCCATCTAGCGATAATCATCTAAAACAAAAAAAGTGTCGTGACAACTTTTTCATAAGAATTTCCGTCTAGCCCCCTTTCGATAACGCGCGATAAGAAACTTCGTTAAAAAACAGTTATATAAATTTATAAATATCGAAGTTAACTTACTGTATTACATCGCACTACACACAATAAGCGAAAACAGTTAAAAGCAAATAAAGTAGGCTCAGTAATGTTTACATTTCTACCAAGTTAACTTGATACCTACATACAGTACAGTACTGTACATATCATAAATTATGCTTTCTAAGGAAACTTATGGAAAACATATTAAATAGGAGCTCGTAAAATATTTCCTTCGTATGTAGCTTAAGGATATTGTAAAGATCTTTATGTATCTGTAGGGAGCAGAGCGATGTCTTAGATTTTAGACAGAATTAGAATATTAATATGCAGAAAAAAATACGGAATGTGCTCTCAGATTTCGGGGATACGCATGAAGAATTAAGTCTCTGCTCAACATGGCTATCTACAATTCTGTGAGCCACAAGTACCACTTATTATGATGGGTTGACCTCAGTGTGTGGTAATCGAACGGCGTTTAAATTTCATATTGCTCACACTCAGTGGCTGCGTCTGAACAAATGTTAATCGCTCGCTAAATCACTAGCTAGGTAAGCTATCTAGTTTAAGCTAGCTTATTGCTAGTTTATCTGTTTGAAAATCACCAAATACTACGAGATAGATTAGGAGTGATTTAATCATCTTTTAATATTTTATAAGTCTTATTAAGTAGTGAACAAGACGGTAACGAAACGGTGTGTTTTGTTCACTACGAGTGTCGCTGAAGCCACATGTTTACAATATGATATAAATTAAGCGGGCTTTAATTAATTATGATAAAATTAAACTCAGCGGGCAAAATTATAATGATGTTACTAACGATATAGTTATTTAATAATGCAGTTACGATCAGTGCGCGCGAAGAAACAATTAATAAAGAACAATAAATTTAATAAATATGACTCGCATAAATTTCATAATTGAAAATGTCTTTTATATGCTAAACCCGAGCTAAAATCCGTTAAATTTAGAATAATTTCATGCATTCATCTCCATAATATGCAAGCTAACCCACCTGCAGTCGGCGACGTGACTAGCACAAAATCTAGCACATTTAATTAGAGAACAGACGGGCGCTGACGTGTGTGAACTTTCGCGAACTTTGCATTTCAAAGTGCGGTGTTAGACCGAATTAATATTAGTTGAAGTACAGAATAATATTACTGTATAGAAGTTATTTTGATGTGTGTATCTTGAAAGGAAATATAATTCAATCAGAAATCGAATCGTGTCAAACCAAACTAAAACCTGTAGTAAGTTTACGCTTACGGCTGAGGTCATCAAACACGGAGTTATGCTGGGCGGTACAACGCGTTACATACAACGCCATTTTTACCGTCGCACTGCCCCTTTTTTTTCAGTTGGAGGAAATCACCGGATCGTGGGAGTTGAACCGCACTAAAACCTCCAACCGCTCACACTCAGCGTCCGAAACCCGGCTGAGGCCAGAACCCAGCACGGGGTTTTGAGGGACGATGCGACGCGGCACACTTTCCCGTCGGCCACTGCCCCAGGATCTGAACCGGCAGTTACTGACGATACAGCCATCGATTCCCTCAGTCGGCGACTTATTTGAAGTCTTAGGTCAAAAACAGTCATAGATTTCAGGAATGTATCAGTTTGTCAAGAGCGATTTGTTTAAAGATTTACTTCTATACATGTGCTGTGTTTGTGGTTCAACTCAAGACCGATGTTTGTACTGATGTACGTATGTTCTGAATAATATTATGATTGTAATGAATTTGTTGTATTCATGAATATAACTTAGCTTTTGAAATTCTGTTTCTTGAAAATGTTCTTCATATTTTAGTTTTCTCATTGTCTTTTCGAAGACCTACGCACTAGTATGCACAGATTAATTTACTGACAGTTACTGTTAACAATGCACTTCTTTTTACAAACTTTATATTAACTTGCACTGGATGTAACTATGTAAGTTGGGGTGGAATCTTACAAGCTAAATTTCACAAACTACCCGGTTTCCGATTGAGTTTAGATTTTTATGGCATGACAATGCAATAATATGACAAAATGGTGCTGATGGATTCAGAATGGTGGTCATAGGAACTCTTGTGTTAAACAAGATAAAGTCGTCGTGTTTGGACTTTTTTTACTTGTATTAGCTAGCACTCTACTGCTAAATGATATCCAGGATCTTGAATACTTGTATTTAATTTTTTTCTTGAAAATAAATTAGTTAATTTAGTTGATTTTCTCACAGATATCATAGTAACAGTTTTTGACCTCATTGCCTCAAATATAAAAAAAAAACGAAAATAAATTATCTAACCTGAGTGTATTACAGAGTTTCGTAATGTACTGCAGTACTGTAATCCCTGAAGACTTGGAGTTCGCCATTAAATATAAAGATGCGACGGTAAAATGCAAGTTTTGACGATGAAATTAAGAACAAAGGAACTGTAATTATTCACAGCGAGGTTGCTTTACTTCTGTTTTATAAAGAAGATGACGCAAACAAAGTTGCGTGGAAAGAAAGAAATGTTATGAAATAATAGTGTACGAATTTTTTTAGTATGTTAACTAATAGGGGGTCCGCGCTACTTCGTCTGCGTTCAATTAAGCCTATGTTCTTTCTCAGGGTCTAAATATTGTCTGTGCCAAATTTCATCAAAATCGGTTGAGAAGTTTTAGCGGGAAAACGTAACAGACAGACAGAGTTACTTTCGCATTTATAATATTATATTGGGTTCAGTTCAGAAACACAATGAAAATTCCTTGGTTCACAATAACAGTTTATTCATTTTCCAAAAACAGTATAACCATCCTCCAAAATCAGTACAATTATCCTCCAAAACTCAGTCACAATTACTCTCAACTCTGTTCACTTTGAAATCACGTCGACTACTGTATTCAAACGACAGCTTACACGCCTTTTATACTTTCTTGAGAAATAAATCAGATGGCGCCACTAGTATTTCCGTTCGCATAAAATAAAATTAAAAGAATCTAACAACACTCTTATAAAATGATTCATCACAACCGGAAGTCCTTCCTTTAAATCGACGTAATACCCGCTTCTACAAACAATTAAATGGAATTAGAGAAAAGTCACCTAACAGCTCGGCCATCCTGTAACTAAGCGAGTCCTCGCGCTTGTTTAACTCTCCGTAAATCCGATCAATTGCAACCATTACTAAAAGATGAGAAAAAAAAAATAAATAAAAGGAGACCAAAACAACCAACTAAAAATCAAGCAACGTAGAATTCAAGTGTCCACACAAAAAGCCATGGTTGAATTTTACTCCTCGACACTAGCCTCGTAGCACCATAGCTGAAAGCCATAAAAAACGTTACGTGCCCAAAAGCCTCCTTCATTCCACTCCTGTCTTCAGCCGTTTCTTCATTATAATATCCCTGTTATTTAGTATTCCCACCATCGAAAAGGCCTACCTCTTTTCCTCTTCTGTCCGGTGTATCAGTTCATATAGTTTGTTTCATTTATTGAATCATCTGATAGTATGTCAGTCCACCCCTTCAAATTTCTTTACCGTTATAGCATTCTGCAAGCCTGATAACATTTTTGATGTTTAATTTGATGAGGTCTTGAGTTTGACATTCAGATGGGAGAATTGGAAGGATACAGCCTTCGAAGACTTCTCATTTTCACGTTTTTGTTCTTCACTATATCTTGAGATTCCAGTTTCTCTTCCTAGCGTTGCCAACTCACGTATTCCTACTTCTTTTCTCGCAAAATCCATTAGGGAGATGACCTGTCCGAAATTAACAGTATCCGATTTCATTAAATAAATTATTTCCTCTATTCTGTCCATTTGTGTCCTTCTGTTCATTGCCTTGTTTTATCAGTATCACATTCCCACTTTTCGACTTTTCCTATTTAAATCCTCCGAATTTGTTCAGCTCTACTAATCACACTTTAATGATGGGTCCAAGTGAAGTGGTCCCTCTATCACATCCACATGCTCCAGCCCTGACACGGCCGCACTCCAAGCGAACGAAACTTCGCACCTCCGGGAAACAATACCTATCCTTCTATCTTGAATAGGTCACAACGTCTCTTACAACACAAGATCCTCACCATCGTGCCTCACTTCGAGAATCTACCAGATAACTCCTTTGAGCAAAAACCCACCAAATACAAATACAATACTCGCATAAACTTCAAAAAAAACGTAAGGCCTTGATCAATAACAAAATTTCCCAGTTATCCTAATAGTCCGAGCTTCCGCACCTGCCGATTGGGCAGTTACAATCCGACGTCATCAATGGCCACAACAGCTCTATCAATGGGTCTCCGACTAAAACAAGATACCAGCTGTAATCAGAGAGGGACTAGAGAAGTTGTGTTACAGACGTACACCAGCCAGGCCTTCTACTTGCATACGTCGCATTTTGCTCCAGGATCATATAGAGCCAAGAACGATACGCCAACAATCATTCGTCCACAAAAAGCATTAATCTGACTCTCATCTTCTCACTATCCAATATTTCCTGCAACATACTCTCATCAGTTCACAATCCACATCCGACACTATAAGGGGTTCAGATCCTCCGTCTCAGTCACCATCCGATAGGCTTTTGTAAATTCTCGACCTTGCAAATCACATGAAACAATCCCTACACAACAGCATATCTGGAGCTAGAAGCGCTCGATGTTGTCGATCACTACAGTTGTTGCTCTGGTCAACCGCGTTTTCATGGAAGTCAACTCTACAACAACCCAAAATGGTATCCTTTCCAACATTAATTTCCAATCGTATATTCTCTAGGACAATACTCCCTTCTACTTCAGACACAAACTCTGCAAGCGTTTACACATGTCGTTTGAACATTCGATTCATCTGGAATTCCAGCGACAATTATATCCGGACCTTCTGTAAAAAGTATTGACTCAAAACACAGGAGTGAATAACACTGCCATCAACAATGCACATTCCTGCAACACCGGCATAAACAGCACCAATAAAGCAGGCAAATTGTTATCGTCCCCCATCAAGACTCATAAAAATAATAGACTTCTTCTTAACACAACGTTCGTCTTTCGCGTCTTTTGTCCATCTTCTTTATCTGTCATCCCTTTCACTCTGAGCTTCGTCCAAAAACATCTTTCACAACATTGTTCGTTCAGAAACTACCATTCTCACACAAATCCAGCCAGTTCCGTCCGACCCTTTAATCAAGGAGAACTTTGACTGAACATCAACGTTGACATGCTGTAGGTAAGCATTTATTTGGATTTCTAGGACTCTTGCAGGGCAGAAAGCCTTTCCAACCTTCCCTTGCTACCAGATATGTCCAGAGTGATCCAGACCCAAACTCCCTTGATTGGTAACGCGCATTGGCCAGAAACAGTCCTTATCTAGTAATTCAAAAGGCGATCGCTCCCTCGCAATCGAAACACCTATTACCGCCACTGTATCAACCTCAGAAGCACCAGGTAGGTTCCAATGAATAGTTGTCTGCGTAATGATCTGTCACTTGTATCTCACGACTCCCCGAATTGCCCTACTTTGATGGTTCCGCAAGTTCTTCTTCGCTAAATTACGCCACCTACGCACTAATGGCTCTATGATCCACCCCGTGAAGTAAACAAGACACATCCTGCTAACCTGAGATTTTATAGCGAAATAGTAGATTAGTCATCGTGTATAATGCTCTAATGATTCTTCAAACTCAACTATTTTGCTCAACAATCTGTGTGAAGTCCGGCGTAACTCTCACGACAAGGAGAGGGTTCCATCAACTTTCGCTTCTATCCCTCCCAGACATGTTCCATAATGAATCAAATCTATTCTCCCCCTTTTTTTTCTTCCTTTATTCAGTCGGTCTCTTTGTTTAGTTGAAACTGAATAGTTTTATCTTTTGCCATAAAACGATGTAAGGCAGAATTAATATCATTTGGCTTACTTGTCCATATTCCTCGTGGTGACTGCCGCTCCGCCGTTCTGTTCAATCATTTAAGAACCCTGATAACGTTTCCGAATGTTACCCCTTATCTGTCTCTTTGTGCCATTATTCATCGAAATCCTGGAGACAGTCTCCGCGTCTTCCTTTGTATTTCCTAGTTTTGTTTATCTACTCCAATATCAGATATGCCTGATCATTCGGCCTTGTTCCTTCCCGCAACCTATCAATCTGGTCCAGCTCCAATCCAGCTCCAGGTCCCATCCAGCTCCAGGTCCAATCCAGCTCTAGGTCCAATCCAGCTCTAGGTCCAATCCAGCTCCAGGTCCAATCCAGCTCCAGGTCCAGTCCAGCTCCAGGTCCAATCCAGCTCCAGGTCCAGTCCAGCTCCAGGTCCAATCCAGCTCCAGGTCCAATCCAGCTTCAATGCAGGCCCAGTCCAATACAGGCCCAGTCCAATACCAATCCAGGTCCAGTCCAATCCAGGTCCAGTCCAATTCCGGTCCAGTCCAATCCCGGTCCAGTCCAATCCAGGTCCAGTCCAATCTCAATACCAATCCAGGTCCAGTCCAATCTCAATACCAATCCAGGTCCAGTCCAATCTCAATACCAATCCAGGTCCAGTCCAATCTCAATACCAATCCAGGTCCAGTCCAATACTAATCCAGCCCCAGTGCAATCCAGTCCAGCCCCAATTCAAGGCAGTGCAGTCCAGTCCAGCCCCAATTCAAGGCAGCGCAGTCTAGTCCAGCCCCAATTCAAGGTAGCGCAGTCCAGTCCAGCCCCAATTCAAGGTAGCGCAGTCCAGTCCAGCCCCAATTCAAGGCAGCGCAGTCCAGTCCAGCCCCAATTCAAGGCAGCGCAGTCCAGTCCAGTATCAATCCAGCATCAACCTAGTCAGTACCAATCCAATTTAGCATCAACCTAGTCAGTACCAATCCAATTCAGCATCAACCTAGTCAGTACCAATCCAATTCAGCATCAACCTAGTCAGTACCAATCCAATTCAGCATCAACCTAGTCAGTACCAATCCAATTCAGCATCAACCTAGTCAGTACCAATCCAATTCAGCATCAACCTAGTCAGTACCAATCCAATTCAGCGTCAACCTAGTCAGTACCAATCCAATTCAGCATCAACCTAGTCAGTACCAATCCAATTCAGCATCAACCTAGTCAGTACCAATCCAATTCAGCATCAACCTAGTCAGTACTAATCCAAGTCCAGCATCAATCAAGTCCAGCATCAACCCAAGTCCAGCATCAACCCAAGTCCAGCATCAACCCAAGTCCAGCATCAACCCAAGTCCAGCATCAACCCAAGTCCAGCATCAACCCAAGTCCAGCATCAACCCAAGTCCAGCATCAACCCAAGTCCAGCATCAACCCAAGTCCAGCATCAACCCAAGTCCAGCATCAACCCAAGTCCAGCATCAACCCAAGTCCAGCATCAACCCAAGTCCAGCATCAACCCAAGTCCAGCATCAACCCAAGTCCAGCATCAACCCAAGTCCAGCATCAACCCAAGTCCAGCATCAACCCAAGTCCAGCATCAACCCAAGTCCAGCATCAACCCAAGTCCAGCATCAACCCAAGTCCAGCATCAACCCAAGTCCAGCATCAACCCAAGTCCAGCATCAACCCAAGTCCAGCATCAACCCAAGTCCAGCATCAACCCAAGTCCAGCATCAACCCAAGTCCAGCATCAACCCAAGTCCAGCATCAACCCAAGTCCAGCATCAACCCAAGTCCAGCATCAACCCAAGTCCAGCATCAACCCAAGTCCAGCATCAACCCAAGTCCAGCACCAACCCAAGTCCAGCACCAACCCAAGTCCAGCACCAACCCAAGTCCAGCATCAACCCAAGTCCAGCATCAACCCAAGTCCAGCATCAACCCAAGTCCAGCATCAACCCAAGTCCTGCATCAACCCAAGTCCTGCATCAACCTAGCCCTGCATCAACCTAGCCCTGCATCAACCTAGCCCTGCATCGACCTAGCCCTGCATCGACCTAGCCCTGCATCGACCTAGTCCTGCATCAACCTAGTCCTGCATCAACCTAGTCCATCCAAGTCCCAGCCATGGTCACTCGACTCTTTACCTCGAGCCTTCCCGCAACCATGACATATCAATCCAATCCAATCCAGTCCAATCCAATCCAATCCAATCCAGCCATAGTTACTCGACTCTGTACCACGAGCCGTCCGCAACCATGATATATCAATCCAATCCAGTCCAGTCCAGTCCAGCCATAGTTACTCGATGTTACGTGAAAAAGAGAAAAAAAAGAGACTTTAATGTAACGGAATTCAACTAAGTAGTATTCAAACCAGAGTGTGGGGAAATGAAAATAAAATAGAAAAAAAAAAATGGATCCTCTCATACATAATGAGCGTCCATTTGAAACTCATTTTTTTTGTAAGCTGAGCTCAGTATCATCCATAATGAATACTTTAAAAAAGATGTAATATCAGTGACTTACGGTTTTCTGTGGGCGCAGTACAAGAAAAAGTGGTACCTTTTTCCGTCGATCCCGCTTCTGAACTATTGGGTTCAGTTCAGAAACACAATGAAAATTCCTTGGTTCACAATAACAGTTTATTCATTTTCCAAAAACAGTATAACCATCCTCCAAAATCAGTACAATTATCCTCCAAAACTCAGTCACAATTACTCTCAACTCTGTTCACTTTGAAATCACGTCGACTACTGTATTCAAACGACAGCTTACACGCCTTTTATACTTTCTTGAGAAATAAATCAGATGGCGCCACTAGTATTTCCGTTCGCATAAAATAAAATTAAAAGAATCTAACAACACTCTTATAAAATGATTCATCACAACCGGAAGTCCTTCCTTTAAATCGACGTAATACCCGCTTCTACAAACAATTAAATGGAATTAGAGAAAAGTCACCTAACAATTAGTACGAATAGTAGGAATTTGCTTGTGAACGTTCTATCAAAAGAGGTTGAGCAGTTGTTTGGAATTTTTTCCTCGAATAAAAACGCAGAAACAAGGTTCAAGAAAAGTCTTGTATAGGTAGGCGATAGGCTTCTCAATGCCCTGGTATTGCAAAGGTTCCTGAGCAAAAATATTGTTGTTTGGGTATGTATACTGTGTAAGCCTTACGTCATTTTTTCTAGTTCTTACGACTTATCTCTTGGCTTTTCTCTTTGTTCGACGATTTCAAATTGCTAAAAATATTAAATTTCTTTAAACACTCGCGGTTATCTACATCACTTATACTATATAGTTCGAGTTCCAGTGGTACCGGCAAACGAACGAGAAAGAGGGTAGACAGATTTGTCTGCTCTTAAATGACCTACCCGCAGTTCTTCAGTCTTCCCGTGATCATGGCGCTTGAAACAGTGCTGAAATATCGGGACCTCTCAATTAAAAATAATCGTGGTAAGAACCCGTTTAGTAATAGTGTAAGTAATAATATTAAATTGCAGTATCTCAACGTTTCCTAGCATCTAAAAACAATGACTACTGTTTGGGATTACTATGCTTCAAACCTCTTCTATTAAGGGAAAAAAAGTTTTTAAAAAGACGTAGTGTCCAAAATGCAACTCACTGATGTAAAATCACCATAATTTTAAATTTATGTATTTCAACATCTATAAATTATTATTATCATTTCGTCCAGTAATGCAGAACTGACACAAAAACCGATTTCAGCACGGAAGCAGTTCATTTGGCGGCGTACATTATTTTCGTACGTATCACTATGTGATGACGTGATCATCATTAATCATTGCGTACGGATTTCATACCGGATGCCGGAAACACCGGTTTTTCGCGCCCAAATGATACGTGAATACGTTTAATTAAGTTTTCGTAGAGACTTTGTAGTTCATGTAGACTTAGATTTTGATAGGTAACTATTCAATGCTTTGGCATTACAAAGGTTTATGAACGACTTTAACCACTTATTGTTAGGTGGGCTGTAAGGTCGTTTACCTGTGTTGAAATAATTTTATTTTGTCGCCTTAACCATGAATGTTAGACAATATAATATTGTAATCTATGGTAATACTTGCATCTCACAAGTTGTCGATGTCTCTCTCTCTACTCCGTGGCGTCTATCGCATCATTGTTGTCTCAATTATTAAGATATTAAATAATAAAAGTGTTATACTCAGTGTTATTTAATTAATCCAACAACCTGTATTGCAGTAAAAAAAATCCACTGAATTTTTCGACAGAACAAAAATATGCTTAACATCAATTTTAAACATAAAGCTATTTGAATAATTGAAGGAAAATATTGTTAAGGTGCATAGTTGAAAATGCCTTTCAAAAGATTAGGTTTCAGTTTGAGCTAAAAAAATTTTTGTACATCTATGTACTAACTTCTGGCGAATTTATAATCACACTTACAAAGTCCCTCATCCAACGTTCATATCACGGGGATCTCATTTTAACAAAAATATAACCTATATTTCAACTCACAACATGAATATATCACACGTATATTGTCGCAAAACTCAGCATAACTTCTTATAATAAATCAGGACAGCTCAATAAAACAATGAAGGGTACAGCTCTCTGGAAAGTGTCATAGTACTCGTCATTCGGAACACGTACGGATCATCGGACACGTAAGGAAGCGATCTGTTTGAGAATGGAAATATAGACTTTTCAGCGAGACTTTTAATGTTTAAGAGTAGATTTACTTACTGCCCGCACTTATGGAATATTATCGGTGTTATTGCAATGCATGTTCAGTGCATATACAGGGTGATTTCTTAGTACATATTGAAGGTCATGGTAGCTGATGGTTATATACGGCCAGTAAAAATATTATTACCAAAGAATATGGCTCAATGCCTTAGTAATCGCAACTTAAAAATATCTAAAATTCTTGCAAAATGATGGTTTTTCGACAGCTCATGGGTGTGGCGGAGGTGTGGGGTGCGCGAGATCACTAGAGGCCATTAGTCAACACTCTTTAAGCCGAAATTGTTTATGTCTGAGGTAGTTTTGTCGAATTTAGATTAAAAAAAAAAAAAATGTAATTTTACCTATTTTTTGTAATATTTCGTATTACAACAGAGTACTCATCACCCTCCTGCAATATGTACCTTCTTTAAAAAATCACCCTGTATTTGGAATGAGGCATATTTTTGATATCGACACAGTGAATTCGAGTAACACATGAAAAGATGTAGGCCTTGTATAGTATTTGACACACATACGTAGGGACTTTGGTAATACCAATCAAATAGAAGTGCTAGCAAGTTTTTTTACCTTTTTTTTATTGCCACACAGGCAGACGAGCTAATGGCTTACCTGATCGTAAGCGGTTACCGTCGCTCATGAACCTCTGCATTGCCAGAAGACATTGCGGGGCCGCTACGTACGGCCTACCTTTAAGGACTCTCTTCAAGCCTCGTTTGAAGAAGCGCAAGTTACAGCGCTCATAACCTATAGTCATAACCTAAGCATAACAAATAAGTTTTCATACGAAACTAATTGAAAATTATTTTTGGTCAGCATATTTTATATTGCGTCATCTTAATTACAGTTTTGTTACCAACATTTAGTTTCAAAAAAATTACCTATATTTCATATCAAAATGAAATAGAGCTAATATCACCAAAGTAAAGTCACTAAGACACAATAAGACAAGCCAAATTTTCTATTCCTTTCCACCTGAAGCTTAATATTTGAGGATCTATATACGTCATCGTGGACACGTACTGAATAGCAAGCGGGAACGTGCAAGAGTAAGCGAGCGGTTGTTTGTTACACACCTTTGTCTCGGGAATGGACTCCGCATGCATAACCGGATTTAAAGAACTTTGGAGTACATATTGGCGAATTTGAATTCTGTTACATTCGCGATTTTGAATGTCTTCGTTTACGTTCGTGATTTTGAAATAAGTTTGTATACTTGTTGAAATAGTATTTTTTTATTGCCATTTCCTACAATGTAAAATAATTATTCGTTTGGTAAATTGTATGCACAAAACTGTATGAATTACGCATAAGTTAATTTTCATTATCTAACTAAGTAGGTATGTACTACATATTTTTATCCATCCGAGAAATAATTTTGAACCATCGAAATTATGAATGTAATAAAATTAGAGAGTCTAACACTTTACCGTTTTGATTGTCACAACGAAATTTAAAAGTAGACAGTGAAGAACCACATCTCGTAAAGATTAACGTTGGCAGAGCAGTTGCAGAAACAGAATAGCATTGTGTTAATAAATACACATATCTAAATAATATTCATAATATTTTAATTTCTTTTGTTATCTTCTGGTCTAAGAGTTAAAAGAGCAAGTTTTCCTTCGAGCTACTAGACTTAATTCTCTGTGTCTTATCTTTTTTTTTTTAGTTGGAGGAAATCTAATTATGGTGGTCATCGCTGTGGGTCATGCTTACACAAAGAATTACAATGGTTGGAGTGAGAGATAGTCGAGTATCCAAATCTAATATATATTATAAAGGCGAAAGTTTGTAAGTATGGATGTATGGATGTATGTTTGTTACTCTTTCACGTAAAAACTACTGAATGGATTTGAATGAAACTTTACCACAATATAGCTTATACATCAGAATACCACATTTTTGAACCCCTTTGTAACGCAGACGAAGTTGCGCGGGTCACCTAGTCTTAAATAATATTAAGTTGAGCAATGATTTTGCCAATTGTTACAGCTTGTTCGTGGCAACGTTCGTAGAATGCTCGCCAATGTGTATGCACACCACCAAAAAACGTGTTTTATTTTGTAATCATAAGGTTGGTGCTGACGTTTTCTTTCACGGAATAGAAATTTTCGGTGTTTACGCTGTGAATATAAATATGAACAGAAACTCTGTAAGGAGCAGGTAAATTTTTACCGAACAACATTGAATTTTAGAATTTTTCCTTCATAAAGCGTCGTTTATATGGAAAGTTTTATGAATTTAAAATAAGAGTGTTGGTAAGAATAGGAATGTTTCTCTTTACTCAGAGCTTTGGACATAGTGGTAGCAATAAATTTGTTGGTGGAGTAGCGATATTTCACTCTAAGACCATTTTACGTAGTTCAAATAATTTTATAATCTTGAAATACCTTAACTTTTATTTTAAAACTTCCGTCAACAATTTCTAGTAATATCATATTACCGTTTCTTACATTATTACTAAACGGGTTCTTACCACGATTATTTTCAATTGAGCGATCCCGATATTTCGGCACTGTTTCAAGCGCCATGATCATGGGAAGACTGAGGAAATGCGGGTAGGTAAGAGTGTAGATAACCGCGTTTAAAGAAATATATTACCGTTTGTTTACAAGTATTACATCTTTTCTCGAAGCACACCAGAATAGGCGCAACTGAAGACAAAAGTTTCACATATAGGGAATCCAGTCCCAAGATTCCAGATCCCGGGAACGGAATCTTTTCATTCAGGCCTCGTTTTAGGAAAAACAAGTAATAGCGCTAAGGAAAAAACAAAAGAGGTCTCATTTCATACTGCATTTACATAATTATTATGTCATGAAAAAAAAACTCATTCTATTTCCAGCATATTTATACGAATGAATAATAATTCAATGCATAATTCATGGTAATAAATTAACTTACGCTATAAATTGTTCAACAATTTTTCAAGTTGAAAACGAACGTGCATAAGAGAATTAAAGTTTCAAACTTTCCCCATAATACTACTATTAACTTGTTATTCAGCTGAAAACCGCAATTAATTTTAAACTAGCTGATCCATACAACTTCATCTGCGCTACAAAAAGAGGCCTATTTTTTTCACGATTCAGAAAATTTCACGATTTGCTGTACGTTTTTGCGTGTAATGCTTTTCTATATGAACCGATTTCAATGATAATTTTTTTTAGGAAGCAGATACATTGTAAAGAACTGATTGGTATGTTTTGAGCTATGTCGTTTTTATTTTTGTAATAAAAATATAATCAAACACTCACAGTTATTATTCAAATATCGAGACAACTCAATTAATGAAATATCGTGGTAATAACCCGTTCGAAATGCATGAAAGTAAAAATATTATCGTTTTCGAGTACCTATCAGTAGGCATATAAGCGTAATATAAGCCATATTGCGTACTTTTGTGCTATAAATATGTAACATGTATTTCACTAAAAACTTTCCGTTTTGTAGGTACTTTTGAGGATAGCATATATAAGGACAGACAGACAGAAAGCGACTTAATTTAATGTTAAGTAGTGATTCGCAGTACTATAAACATTTTCAGTAAAATTCCTAGCATTATTATGCGGCTAGATGAGTGTTGCGTGTTCTATGTCATTACTTAATAAGTGAGGGGTAATATGAGGTTCTTTGTACTAAAGTTTGTTTGTACGTTAAAGCTTTGTCTATTATTCTCATTATTTTATACTGTATGTTTTTTGTTCTTTATGCGACTATTCCTTTGTTGTTTTACCGGTATAGACTTTCAGAGCTTGAATTTGAAGAACAATATCATGATGTTAATTTTTTTTCTAATTTTCTATTCGATATTGGAACTGGAGTAGTTTTAAAGAACAGGTACCCAAAGGCTCCATTTCTTTGGAATGTTCTTTTCGTTATTGTACATACGAATTCAGGGCATGCAGCTCGTTTACAAAAAAATCTTAATTGTAATCATTTTCATCGTAGTATAATTGCATAGTCTTGACCTGAAAATTCTAAAATATACCGGCTTATTTAAAGAAGGTTTTTTTCTTTGATACCAATTTTTAAATATAAATATAAATTATGCATTACTTCAAACAGTAGCGTTAATTTAACAACATCATAGAAGCTACTTTTAATTAACTATGAATTGATATTCAAATAATTACTAAATTTAGCATGAAAATTGTTTGAGCGAAGGGCGTTGACTGAAACTATTATAATTTAAATTTCAGTGCCGTCATTTAACTTTAGTATTAGCGGAATTCGTGGAAACTGTTTAGTAGTCTGAACATGAAAATTAGTTTTAAATATACTTTGACAGTTTGTCATAGTACAAGTAGTACTTCATATTTAAGTAATAAATTGATTTATTGTCTAAAAAAACAAGTTAGATGGAAGTAAAATATTTTAAATTATTGAAGAGTCCGCGGTCCTGCGTAAATTCGTATCACAATGGATTTAGGCAGCATTAGCAATTTAATTGCAGAAAAAAAATTTTATTTGCGACATCACTATACACGACATTATAAACTTGTAATTTTTTATGTGTTTCTTATAGTATGCATGTTTAATACACATAAACCTTGCTCTTGAATCACTCTATCTTTTGAAAAAGTCGCATCAAAATCCATCGCCCAGTTTTAAAGACTCAAGCGTAAAGGGACAGAGAGAGTGAAGAAACTCTTTATACTATGTAGTAATTAGCTGAAAACTTCCTTAATATGATAAAACTGTGCTGTAAAAATATCTATTGGATTGTCCAGATTACGCTAAATATAACATTTTAAAAATAATTAGAAAAAGTGAATGATTCAAAAATAATATCTCATATATAACAGAACAAAAGAAAAAAATCTAAAATATCCAAAGCAGTCAGTCTCCTGCAGAGTAGAATGTTCCAGAAATTTCAATATAAATTGCAGAGAAACTGTTTATCGTTTAAAGCTAAACATATAGCTATAAAACGTGCATATTCTGTGTTATATTGCCAATTTCAAAAACGTCTCGTAAGCTGTTTTCTTAACTTAATATTTTTTATTCAAATATACACTAGATTTAGATGGATTCTTTCAGAGTTTTCTCATAAAAGTCTGACGATTGCTATCATTTTGTATACTTAAACGCACAAACTTATCATCGTACACATAAGTTAAATATAATTTATAATAAGGCATAATATAACACTGTATTTCATTTTAAGATTAACTGTTAACTTTTAAATAAACACACCATTAATGGCAAGAACTAAGACATAGTTAAAGTTAATCTTTATCTGACCTACTGTACCTGTTACCCCATAGTACTATTGGATGACTTTTCTCAGCACTTATAATGATATTTTTTGAAGAAGATTTACGAGAATATGAAAATATTTAGTTGCAATGGTAAAACCAATATCTACGAAGACGAAGAACCAAAATTTGGCAGAATAATTCGTGTTCAATGCGATCTAAGAACGACGTAGGTAAAACTACGTACTGAATATGAAAACAACTTATATATAATTCCACTAAAACCCACGTACGATGGCTTAACCAGGTACACCTCTTAATAACCCAGCTTCCTCTAAATTATTCAGTCGCCCGACACATTCAACCCGCGATAGTTTATCTTCCACTTTAGTTTTCACTGTTATATTAATTGTGTCCCTTACGTACAAATGATTCGGTCTTAGTTATGAAAAATTAGTAGGATTTGGGTGATGTATGTAGTTTTAGTTTAGATATTAATTTGGATTGGAGATTTTAGTGTTAAGCTTTTAATGATTTGCAAAACTATTATGAATGATAGGAAAAATTTATGGTATTAAGTGTTCAGTTTTGTCATATTTGAGGTGACTTAAATATGAAGTAGGAAAATATAATAAACATCTAATGTAGGTATAGGTACACTATACATAAAAACATATATAAACACATTCAATATAATTCTTATATATTATTGCCCACTGCTGAGCTAAGGTCTTCTCAGTAGAGAGATCAAATAAAATCCATCACGCTTGCTCAATGTGGATTGGGGACTTCACCTATCGTCGAATGATTTTAGAATCCTTTTATGCGCGATAAATTGCACATAAATCTTTTACAAATTCAGATTTAACGGTTCGAACCTGCGACTTACTGAAGGCAGCTCTTCAACCACTCAGTTACGACATCCTAACCTGACCTAATAACCTACAAACTTACCAAATTTACTCAACAGCTACAGTTTCGAAAAGTTTTTCTTCCTTAATCCTTTTTTAACAAAGGTTGGGGAGATTGTTGCGCATTTGCATCCACGCAACACCTGCGTCGTTTCAAGCTCAAATATATTATATTTTTGCATGACCAAAAGCCTTTGTAGAGGGAAACCACAGACACAATTAGCTTACAGAAGATAACTGTACAGTCAATAGTACAATACAATAGATCCGGTGGTTACAATACATCAGAAACGGTCGCAGTGACCTAATGGGTAACCTATTTTTTTTTTTTAGTTGGAGGAAATAGGAAATCACCGGATCCTCACTAAAACCTCCAACCGCTCACACTCAGCGTCCGAACCCGGCTGAGGCCAGAACCAAGCACGAGGTTATGAGGGACGGCGCGACGCGTTACGCCCAAGGCACTCTTTCCCGTCGCGCCACCCCCCCCCCCCCCTAATGGGTAGATAACCAGTGCTCGTAAACAATCCAGCTTTGGAATATTGCGATATTTTGCGTCTATTGTTTAATTTCCATAAAAGGCTATATTACAAAATAATAATATGTAAACTAAAAATAACTTTAAAAGTTTTAGTATACAAAATATTAAGTTAAGTACCAATTACTCATCATTACGTAGTATAACTCAAAGTCGCTTCTTTAATCTCAAAAACTTGACACAAGATTTTGAATTGCGTTATTTTAATAGATAGTGCAATTTAGGAAGAAAGTAGTGTAGTATGTAAAGTAATGTCCCTGTGTGACTCAAACGAAGTTACGCAGTTATCTAGTAACGACAATAGTCCGGTCAAATTAGACTAAAAAATAGGGGTAAGGTTACAATAATTCGCACTTGGCTGAATTTTGGTAGGATTGTTCAATACACTATTATAAAGGAAATGTGAAAAGTCCTCATCGATCCGGCACGTGCAAAAAAATATAATAATATAATATTTTTTATTGATAATTATCTGATCTACAATTTTTGTCTGAGCTAATTTTATGATAAAACTTACCATTTTGCTGAAAATCGCGAAAAACCCGTTTTTGGGACCTTAGACCCCGAGTAATTTTTTTTGCACGTGCCGGATCGATGAGGACTTTTCACATTTCCTTTATAATAGTGTATTGAACAATCCTACCAAAATTCAGCCAAGTGCGAATTATTGTAACCTTGGATGTCTAAATTGACCGGACTACAATTACAACATCAGACAGTTTAATTAAAGCTATCCAAGCAACTGACATGTCGTTAACAAAACGTGAATCGTTTGTAGTTTTACTTCTGTAACGGATATTTGTGTTAAAACCTCGTATTTTTCTAGTGCGATAATATTTTAGAGGCGAACACGTTGGAAGCAGTGACCTCGTAATCCACTTCGTAAACAAGAAAACCACACTTTGTTTGTTTCACGAAAAAATCAGTAAATTAGTTTTCTTCAAATCTTGTTGCAGCTTTTAATATAAGATTCGTAGTTTTTGGAACGAAGTTCCTTATCGCGCGTTGTGAAAGGGGGCTAGACGGAAAAAATTCTTACGAAAAATTGTCACGACACTTTTTTTGTTTTTGATTATCGCTAGATGGCGTTGTATGTGTATTTATTTAAAGCATCATCGTAAGTGGTTTTAATACTTTACCAAGGCTTTGAAATTGAAATAAATTTTACACTTTTTGGTAAAGAAACTCCAAGTCATGTAATTTAAGCTATTTTTCATATTCTGTAGTATTATTTAATTTCATATATTATTTGTTTCATTAAAAAACGAATCTATTTCTTTAAATGCAATATTTTGATTTTTTTTAAATTATAAGCAAAAAAATCACCAATCACCTCTACCCTCTTAAACCTCTGACATTATAGACATGAGCAACGGTAACCACTTACGTTCAAGATCCCATTAGCTCATCTACCTACATGCCAACAAAAAGAAAAAAATATAAATTACAAAAAAGTTAATCTTAACAACAAGGTAGTTAAAGTCCCATAAATACTCCAACAGAAATAAATACATACAGTAAATAAACTGTTAACTCCATTTTATCCTTATTCTATCTCATCTAAGGTGACGCGATGTATCCTAATGTCACTCGAATGACAAGCGGACTGACGTGGGCCACGCCACTGATAACACGAGCCAAGGATAAGCCATATAATAATTGGTATACAGAAGTAAAATATCATGCAAATCGAGCTTGAACTTAAGCGTATTTAGACACAGTTCTTATCACGATTTCACACCAAAATTTCTTAATGTGAGACAGTTGATACTGTCAATGTAGTACTATGTTATTGAACGAGACAAATTTGTCTGCTAGTGATTAGTCTACCTTTTTTGAGTTGAAGCAAATCGTCGATGTGGGTGTAGAACCGCACTTAAACCTCCAATCGCTCACACTCAGCGTCCAAACCTTGGCTGAAGAAAGACCCGAGCACGGGGTTATGCAGGACGGTGCGATGCGTTACGCACTACAACATTATTTTCCGTCGCGCCCCCCAAATAATCTACATACAGTATTCAGTTTTCCCGTGATCATGGCGCTTGTACATTGTAGTTACATTTGGTTAAATTAATCTAAATCCTTAATCTAAAATGTTCAGGACGACGACAGTATTCCTTCTCGAGCTATTGGATTACAGAATTTTGACGCTGTAGTAAGCAGTTCAAGTGCCCTTATTCGTCACGGCGTCGGCATTTTTGTTAGACCCGAATACTAAATTAGGTACATTTATAAGTTTAATTCTGTATAGTAAATTATTCTATGAATGAGCCATGTCCTGAATATACTCGTCAGATAATCGCGTAAATAAGAGGAAATCTCGTGCCAAAGGATTTACTTTTGAACATAGAAAATGTTCTATTTTCTAACGTTCGAAATTACATTACAAACGGTTTGGAATGCTGTTCGAATTTCAAATAGTTCAATCATATGTTTGGAAGACAAATAGAACTACGATATTTATTTGTAAAATATGTAATGCTACCTTAAAATAAATTTTGATTGTAAAACGTTACATTGTTTTCTTTAAAAAAATCACGTCCAAATGCCCACTCAAATTATGGTAGAATCAAACAGATAAATAATTATACGATGTGTTTTTTAAACTGACACGTACTCTTTTGTCACATTTCTATATTATTTAGTGCAGCACACTTAAAAAAACAAAAGACGGCGATGGCTGACCAACATGTAAACGGGTTTTGTATGCATTGGCCGACATTGAAACTATGTGAAACACAGTTTGACAGTTTGCCTGCCAGTTATCATTTGCGCGCTAAGTTGGTGAGCCAATATAGGAACGCGTCATTACATTTCAAAATTAGTTTATTAATTTGGATTTATTGAAATATCATCAGAACATTCATTCACACGTACGATAAGCCCTAGAAAATTATAATACGGCTGCGTAATGAAAGCCAGTGGTTTGGCGAAAAATTGACGAGATTATTGAAAATTGGAATCCGTAGGGCTTTGATGTGCCGAGGTCTGATAGGCGTAGGATATTACAGGGTTTTCTCGCTTCACTTCAGATTTTGTTAATAAAAACTCGTTTTTCGAATAATATTATTAAGGATGAATTGGTTGTGGCTTTTGAAAGTAATTTTGAAGCTCTGATTGAAAATGAATTACTATGATTGAAATGAAGCGGTGGTATTTAAGGTCTTAATTTTTGATTTTCAAATTGGTGCGATTTTTTCTGCTCCAAAAGTATACATTTTAAAAGCTTATACTTCTATATACTCAACATCATTTCATTGCCTCCTCAATAGAACAGTATATTAGGACTTTTACCCCGTACTTTTAGGACGTCTCAATTTTTCTGTCTACACAAAATCTGAACAGTTTAGGCCGGTGGTTGTGGCGGGGAAGGCCTATGTCCAGCAGTGGCTGTCTGTAGGCTGTTGATGATGAATATCTGAACAACGAAAAGTAACTCAAAATAATATAATTGTGTCAAAAGTTTTCATAAAATATCTTAACTAGCTTTCTATGCCTCAAATACTCATACATAACATAAGTTGTTAAACTTCATATTGTTAAATATATTTCGAAGAACTGTGTGATCTACACGTGTTCAAGTTGTAGGAACTTGTACGTTCAGTTTTGAACTCCTGGGTGACAGTTTCGTCGGAATTCTCCTTTCGAAGTCTGAACTTACACTATGGTTAAATTTAGCTTGTTTAAAGTTTTCTAGCAACTTTGTCTGTAATATATTAAGTATGGAACTATGGGTGAGGTTGGGCGATACTTGAGCGTTAGTGTGTAACAAGTCGCTTCATTATTCACCATCTCGTGTTGGATTTTTCTCATCAGGGGGTAAGAATGGTTGGAGGTTTTAGTCCAATTCAACTCTCACATAGCCCTCTTACAGGGCAGGTGGTAGTCCGGCAATTTCTTTATGTCCTATGTCCAACAGTGGACGTCTAGTCAGGCTTATGATGATGATAAATTCCTTACAGTTCATTCTATTGCTCATAAAGTTGTTTCCAGTTATTTTAGTTCCACTGTATTAGGCATTCATAGAGTATTTTGCGTGTAAAGTTTACTTTGACTTATGAAAGTATATTTAAGTTTGTAACATTCATTAAATAGTTTGTTAAGTAAACATTCAAAAAGATCTTTGCTAAGAAAGGATTATCCAAGAGAATTTCCTTCAAAAACCTTAATAAAGTTAATATATTCCGAATTAATTAGCTCGGCAAATATTTGTTCCCGAGTTTTAAGCTAAATTTGTTAGTGATTCAGAAGATTAGAGTTGATTAGTAAGAAGAGATTTACGATCGTAGCGATAAGGCAGCTCGGGAAGGCGATTGAAATGGCGAGTCTGATTTGCAGGAAGCACCGATCGGATAAAGAGTTTCTATTTTATACGGCTGTAATCTACTCAAGCTGTGTTGCAGATTAAGATGCTACCCCGTTTCTCTTTGAAGGTATTTTGAACGAGGGTAGTTGGTTGTGTTGGTAATTTTGTATGTTTATGACAGATCTTTTAGAGGAAATGGTTAGATTGAGACAGAATATTTATGTTATAATAGCAATAAGTGGAGAGAAAAAACATATTGCGCTATTTGAATGGGATATGGTTGAACTAAAAAGGTAAGAAATCTTATATATAAAAATGAATTGCTGTTCGTTAGTCTCGCTAAAACTCGAGAACGACTGAACCGATTTGGCTTATTTTAATCTTGAAATATTCGTAGAAGTACAGGGAAGGTTTAAAAGGTGAGAAAATTTCCTTATGCGACGCAGACGAAGTTGTGTGGGCCAGCTAGTTTATGTATATAACACACAATGTCAAAATATGAAAGAAGAAACTTCATCACGCATCAATGCGCATTGTTATGGCTGGTTAGTGTTTCGTTTGCTCGTTTATCTACTCAAATAAACAAAAGCTAGACACATAGCGTGAGTCTACAAAATTAACTCTTAGATACGAATATACATTAGTACTTATTATTCTAGAAAAAGTAGAAGAGCCATAATTAGTTTGAGAATAATACATCGTTACAAGTAACGTCTTTGGCCGGAATAAAACTAATTCAATTAATGCTCTCTACCACTTCGACAAGAATGAATGGCGAACATAAGAATAAATGCGTGGAGTTACTTCGTTTTATTTTCATAAAAAATGTACATTAACTAGAAATGTCTTTCATGCATTTTCAACGGGTTCTTACCACGATATTTAATTAATTGAGTTGTCTCGATATTTCAACGTTGTTGCAAACTTCATGATCACGAGAAGACTGGATACTGCGGGTCGATTTAAGAGCAAACAATTGTGTCTACCCTCTTTCTCGTTCGCTTTTGGGTAGTACCGCTGGAACTCGAACTCACATCACGACACACCACACTCGCTGTATCTACAAGACATGAACCCTTAATGACTGTTGTGTTTAGCACTGGATTTCACATAGTCGATAATTTGAAGCCGTCACCCCTGTAAGCACCCATGCAAATGCATGAAAGTATTATAGAAAACCGCGAGTGTCTGAATAAGTTTATAGAAATATGTCGTTGTATTTCAGTGATAATCATAATTTAACATACGAGTACAACCGGTATACAGAAATGCGACCCGTACAATTATCACTTGTATCACTGATACAAGGTTACCTACCGCTAATTTCATTACATTTATAGACCTCGCTTGGAAGAAGACGAAACATAGCTACCATAGAACGATTTTAAGTAAATTTGTGAGTACCGTTGAGGTTCCTTATAAAAGGTTCTTTCGGCGCCATGGCAGATGATGTCGTGACGATTTCAGAATACTTTTAGTAGAACTGAGCGCTATGACTTGTCCTTCTTCAAACGAGGCTTGAGGAGGGTCCTTAAAGTTAGGTCGTAGGTAGCGACCCCTCAGTGTCCCCTGACATTGCAGAGGTTCATGAGCGACGGTAACCACTTACTATCAGGTGGGCCGTTAGCTCGTCTGCCTACACGGCAATAAAAAAAAAAAAAAAAAAACTGTTCTAACAATATATAGAGACCTAATTTCAAGTGTATTGCTAATTAAAAAAAAATATTATAGATTAAAGTCCTCATGTCCCATTGAATATGAAGAATTTAATTTCAATAAAACACCCACGATCTTTTGATACTAGAATTTTAAATACTAACGATAAAAGCTTTTTATTCAATAAAATGTCAATTACAGCTTATATATTCTTAAATTGGCTCAGACGGTCTATTCAAATCCTCTCTTAAGATCAGTGTTCGGTCCGAAAAAATTGGAAAAAAATTAGGTTAAAATAAAACCGCCCAACAAGGGAAGCGATTATCTTAAATCTTATCCAAAATAAACAGGACGGAGCGAGATAATGCGATGCTAAAATGAAAATATTTTAATGTGATCGGATATTCTGAGAACACCTGTTTAATTATTTTGTATTTTGTAAGCGTCAGATTAGGTTATTTTGAGGAATTTCGAAGGTTTATTCAACGTTATCGAAATTCTATTAAAGAATATCCTTGGAATAACAAAACCAAAGCTATTATTGTGTCTTTCATTTCGCAATGTTTTGAATAGAATCGTTTAAATATGACGTATTTTGTGTTTCATTTATAGTCGAAGGTTGCAGGCCTTAGAAAATATTGTAATACTTAAGATTATGAAAATTTATAACTATGGTATCACCAACCGCATAGGTAGCTACTAACTTCGAGCATTGGAAATCACTGGTGATGGCTTATGTTCAGTTGCTTGTTTGAAAACGGTGATCGTTTTTTTTTTTTTAATTTTTATTGCAAGATAGATAAACGAGCTTACGGCCCACCTGATGGTAAGCGGTCACCGTCGCTCATGAATCTCTGCAATGCCAGGGCAAAGAGGGGCCGTTATCTACTGCCTACCCATACAAGACTTAGTAACTGAGATACTTTCTTTAGTGTAGATGATTGTACTGAATTTAAGATTCAACAGTCATCTCAAACTATCAGTTTTCTTTCTTATATCTGCAAAAAAATAATTACTGCGTCCTACGGTGTGTTAGAAAAAATTCAAATCTATTTATTACCCATAAGTTTACAGCTCGGAAATGCCATGTGCTTAACTCAGTTTTAGTCAATTTATGAGTTGACTCCCGTCCGAAAGGTAGTTAAAAAGTTACAAACATTTAAAAAATGTAGGGATCCGTAAAGCCCCGCTACTCAGCAGTCAGGTTTGCAGTTTCAAATGGGGGTATATCAGAACTAATCAGGAGAACTATGGACCAAGTTTTCAGCTTGCAAATATCTACCCAAAATTGGCACTAGCTCTGCCTTTAGATGGGGGCAGCGCGACGGGGAAGAGTGCCGTGGGCGTAACACGTCGCGCCGTCCTTCATAACCCCGTACTGGGTTCGGGGCGGGCGGGGATCCGGTGATTTTCTCCAACTAAGAAAAAAAAAAAAAAAAAAACAAAAAAAAAATAATGGGCCATTAGATATAGATGTGGTATCAACGTTATAGTATCTACCTCCCTATATACGTGTCATTCGAATTTCACATTATTCATTCTAAACGACCGCTGAAAAATATTTTTTTCTTTTATGATGCCATGAATAAAATTAGGGAAAGAACGCCTTTACGGACCACGTTTATGAGTTTATGGACAATAGCTTTGAGTGTACGTCGTATTTTTTGAATAATTTTACTTTTTCTCTAGGGCAACTTTTGGACCTGAGATTTTATAACGTTTTTCTTAAATTTTTTCACAAAGATTTTCATTATATTATAATGTATCTTCTTGTGATTGGGATTTAGAAGAATCTTGATGACAAATACAAAGATTACATAATCTTAGTGCTTAGTGCCGTGCTTCTATATGGACTCGCCAACTTCCAATGCACGCAAATGACAACTGGTAGACCAACTATAAGATTTTGGAAAAAGTTCAACCGATTTCAAAAATAAAAATCCGCACTTCAGATGGCACAAGCAAAAGGCTCCATGCTGTGTACCAGAATATAAGATGTATAAAAGTATTTAATACATATATTACACGAACACTCGTACTCAGTAATTACACATATCTAAAGCTCCTAATCTAATTACATTTTGACACACATGTCATTACAGACGAGATCGTAGTAAACTTAGCCAATTAAGACCTTGTTTGATTGCTGCCCTGTACAGAGAGATCACAATTACGAAGGTGTCAGTCACGGTTCACTCAATCCCTTAATAGGCATGACGGTATTGATGTAAGCAACTAGGATTGATCATAGATTAACCATAGGATAGATAGCTTTTCAGAAGCAAAGATATCTTTGGTGGTACAAAATTAATCTTTAATATTTAAGTTATAATCATGAAAATCTAATTTGAAATAACATCATGAACAGAGCAAAACCAACTGTGAGACAGTGTGAGATGCAATGAATGTTGAGTTCCCGAACAATTGTCGATTCACGAGGGGGTTTGAAATTAAACATACCTTCAAGCGAAGACGTTTATTCTAATTTGTACCACGTCAGGCCAATCAACCGGAACACATTTCGGTGTCGCGATTTACAAATACAAGTACTGTCATCTATTGACAACAATGTAAATTAAGAGTACATAATGTATTTAAAACATAAAAGTATATCAAAAACTAATCCTTAACAATGATATACATTAAAAGGTCGAACGACTCTCAGTTCGTTTATCTCATGAATATACATAATTCTTCAATCACGTAATTCGTTGCAACTGCTCTATGTTGCTGTTGGTTCCATATTTGCTTCATACGAATCATACGTTTTACTTCGACATTTAAGCAAAACAAAGAAACTAAATTCGAAGGTTTAACTAACTATTTGAGTGTGAGCTTACACTAACTGTTAATACTTGCACTATGTCAAAGAATGAAAGTTTTTTTGTTATTTTTATAAGACGTAGCTATGATATAGTCGTGGTGGCCGAGTGGTCGAAGCGCGTCCTTTCGAACGGGAGGTCGCGGGTTCAAATCCGGCCGATTTGTACCTCTAAATCTAAATGTGAAAAAGATTTATGTGCAATTTTTACAACACCACTGGCTAAAAACGGTGAAGGAAAACATCGTGAGGCAACCTGCATGTCGGAAAAGGGTTCTAAAAATCCTTTGAAGATATGTGAAGTCCCCAATCCGCACTGGGCAAGCGTGGCGGACTTTGCCTAATCCCTCTTCTGAGGAGACCTGAACCCAACAGTGGGCAGTAATGGGTTGGTACAGCTGTAATGTTTGACTAACTCACTCACTCTCAGCTTGTTTGAGAATATTTAGTATTTCTTTTCGGGGAGAGAAAGATTTCGTCAAACACGTTTTGTTTAAAGATTTATTTCTGTATAGTAATTATTATGTAGATCAAACTATGTTGTCAGTGCTGTGTCAATTAAAATGGTAATCGACTTAGCTTGTATAATAATTGGCTTAAATAAGTTAGTACCTCGATCGAATATGCTAGACACGATCTAGGCGTAAAAATGGTACAAACTAAAAGCAACCACAATAAAAACTTGAGAGGTGTCAAGGGACACCCGGATGGAACGAAGTTCCTTTCAATAAAATTTCAATAATTTCAAGTGAGGGAATTGTAATAAAAAAATATTTTTTTAAGTTTTAATAATTAGTTAGTTTAAAACGTCTGTCTCTCTCTTTCTCTCTCTCTTTCTATAAATAAAATATTTTGATCACAGCGCCATCTAGCGATAATCATCTAAAACAAAAAAGTGTCGTGACAACTTTTTCATAAGAATTTCCGTCTAGCCCCCTTTCGATAACGCGCGATAAGGAACTTCGTTCCAATTAAATTTTGGTAGTCTTTTAATTTCGTTGGCCCGACGATCGCGTGTGTCGTTTAACGTTATCAAAACATACTTTAGTCACATATAATGTGCTCAACATGGATTCTGTCACTAAAGATTAATATGTTTCTCGTTAGTATTTTATTTGTATTTCAAAAATGTAATATTTTAGTTTGAACTCTGCAATAGATTTCAGGTATGAAATCCTGGAATCATTCCATTTACTAACAAAGAAAAAACATATTTTCTATTGTGAATACAATACGATCTATAATTACTAACCCAGAGTGGTAATGCAACCAAAAGAAGTGAAAAAAAACAAGATCTTGAAACGTACCGGAAAACCACCCTAATTACAAGTAAGTAATAGTTTAGGGTATTAGAAAAACAGTATTTACAGAAAAACTAGGCTACGTCTTAATTTCAGTATATTTCACTTCCACTACGTTCATTACATCAACAATGGAGTTTGCGTGTTTTACGCTACTTACTTTCAAATAGTAGGCGAAAGAAAGTGTTTTTTCCCGAAAAATATCTATTCGCATTTTAGCCGAAATCGATTTTTAAAAATAATTTTAATGCATTTTATCAGTTTTATTTTAACAAAACCCATGTTTTGCTCAATGCGATTGAATTTATCATGAGTGTTTTAAATTAATTTATTCAATTAATTAATTTTCTACGGGAAATAACGATTCACTGATTTGATCCAGTTTTTAAGATTATTGGCCTGAAAGTAAACTCTTTTTATGGACAAAGTTTATTTTTTTTTAACAAAATCCCAATAGATATTTTACAGTTACCACAAAGACAATTTAAAAACCACATAAAATCAGTACTGACAAAAAGAGTGTATTACTATGTTAATGACTACCTAAATGATAATGACGCATGGACCATTTTGTGACCTTGGAAGGGTTTTTATATTAACGATAATTTTTATTTGTATATCTTTTTGACAAATGGTAATTTTGTCTAACTTTGAAAATTGTTGGTATTTATTTTATTATTTTTTGTAATTTTGTAACAATGTTATCATGTTATTTTTAATTTTGATTTTACACTGAATTTTATGTACATAATGATATATTGTTTTGCTGCTTTAATATTTTGACGTTCAAAAGCGCTTTTTTAAAGCCAACTTGAATAAAAAAAATTTGAATTTGAAAAATCCATTGTTAACTCAATCGATCTCAAATCACCCCTACAGTTACTTAATACTACAATACATTTACAGCCACGAAAACATTTTCAGGAAAAACATCCTAATAAACGGCTTAATTCCTCTCTCAATTCCCAACATTATGGACCTATTAAATTTCTTTTCCCCTGATAGAAATTTTCACAATTTTTATCGGGAGTTTCGTTAAAAATTTCGTACCAGGTATGTCGAATGAAATTTACTTATTCACTCGGCGGCCATAAGTCAAAACCGCGTTTGACGCTGACAATACAATATTAGGTCGCGACCTCACTGTTTTGTTTGGCCTAAAACAATGCTTGGCAAAAATCGTGCGTAGAAGAGTATGATATCGCAAATTTCTTAATATACCTTTTGTTTATTGAGGACTAGATTTTCCTCATAAACGTTGTTTAGCTAATGATTACTATGCTATTGTATCCAAAAATATACCATACAAAACTTTCTGATAATGTTGTTTTCTAGTGGCAACTTAAATATCAAAATCGATGCAGTAGATCGAGAGGTTAACACGTCAAAATTAGAATATCACTCAAGTTACCTTATTAAATTATTAAAACTATTAGATCTTTTAATGTCGTAGTTATTTCAGGTGAAAGGTTTAGAAAGATCGGTCGTCTGCCTAGATAATTGGAATCAATCGGAGCGCTATGACTTGTCCTTCTTCAAACGAGGCTTAAAGAGAGTCCTTAAGGATAGGCCGTAGGCAGCGGCCCCGCGGTGTCTTCTGGTAATGCAGACGTCCATGAGCGACGGTAACCGCTTACGATCAGGTGGGCCGTTAGCTCGTCTGCCTGCGTGGCAATAAAAAAAAAAATCCACGAATGAGTATATCGTGGATGTAAAGTAAATATGACATTGAGTTCCTCTGATGCTATACCTAGAACTTTTCAAGTAAACCAAGCAATCTTCTTGATTCATCTTTACATGAGACAAAACATCTTCTATTGTATAAAAAACAATCATACAAATCGGTTCACGGATAGAAACTTATATAGAAGGCTTACATATACATTGTACACTTGACAACGCACCCTCTTTTTGAGGTGTAATTTGTGACACGTTAACTTGCCAACAACTAAATTTTCCAATTCAATTAGCGTCGTACCTAATCGCTCGGCTCCTGAACCTCTTGCACCGTAAATTATCGATCAGCATTCTAGGGGTTTCCCTTCCAATGCGGTTCGTTAGGTATGTTAGCGTTCAGTGAGCGAGGAACCGTACTTGTTTCTTCACACATCCGAAGGTATTGAGTGAAATAATATTTGATCAGGGCCAGGTGTAGTTCCTTAGTGCTTTGTTTGAGAAGATATGTTAAGAGGCTTCCTGTGTTTAGCGAGGTTTGTAAGTACAGAAGTGGAGAAGTTGCGCTATTTCCTAAGGGAGTTTGTTGTTAATTTTGGTTGGTTAAAAGCTTCTTAATTTTATGATATCGTGTTTTTATCGTCTAATTTTTAGTTAATGTCAATATTCAAAGTAAACTTTAACGAGTTTATTCCTGTTTGTCCTGAAAAACATGTCAACGATTTAGCATTTTAGGTCACAAATGATTGATGTCCTTAGACAATATTGCGAAATGTTACTTTCCAAAACGGTCGTATGTTTAATTAAGATGATTACGTTTCAAAATTGGAATCCCAAAATACGTAGTCTTTTGTTTTACTTAACCTATTTGCTTTCCATTCGTGTTTAAATTTCGAATTCCAACCCAGGAATGTTACTGGCAGCTTGGTTAAGAGACACGTGTAAAAAACTATACAAATTCGAATTCAATGTCCACTGTTTCGAACTTCACGCTCAGTTTTACGTATTGAATGGAATTTAACAGAACTTTTTCGTTTTGTTCGTTTAAAAGCGTGTCCGAAACTGTGACAATTTAGTTGTGAAATAACTGAGTTTAGGGCTTTCAATTGGAGACTGATTGTTAGGTGTATAGTTAGATGTACTAGGAAATTTGAATTCACTATGTAGCAATTTCAATAGTTTTTTTTGTTATTTTGAATATAGGACTTAACTTGTATCAATCGATTCGTGAAATCTAAGCATTGAAAAACTACAAGACTTTTTATGTAAAAAAATTGTGTCCACACTAGAACATGCTAATTATGATAATTTATTTGATAGACAAGACAAGACGTGGACCGAGAGAGTAGACTATGAAGAAAGTCAAACATAATAACAAAGGGTCTAATAAAGGAACTGTGAAAGTGCAGGACAAGAATACTGATAGCACTGTCCAGCCAACAACTACGGATTCATTGGATGAAGAAGACCAGGGCTTTGGAGGTTGGCTTAGGTAAAACTATATTCCATTACGAGTATACATTTTGATTACTATTAAAAAACAAAAATATTTAGGTACTATTTTACAAGTTTATATTAACTTGCACTGGATGTAACTATGTAAGTTCAGGTGGAATCTTGCAAGTAAAATAAGACAAACTTCCCGGTTTCCTATTCAGCTGATATTTTGCACGCAGATTTTTATCACGTGACAATGCAATAATATGAAAATGGCGCTGATCTAATGATGGATTCGTAAGGTGGTCATAGGAACTCTTGCTAAACAAGATCGACCCGTCGTGGGCTTGTTTTGCTTATATTAGTTACCACTCAACTGCTACAAGATGTCCAGGATCTTAAAAGATTGTATTTTTTTTTCTTTTTTTTTAAAGAAAGGGAGTTTTGTCTCTTAGTGACCATGCCACTCCTATTGGTAACATAATTAATCTAACAAATTATTAAACTAAAACAACAACAATAAACAGTAAACTAACAATGACAAAAAGTATAGAACACACCAGGCCACGCCGGGGCAAAGGTCAGACTAGTCTGGCCCTTAGACCCACCGCGAGTATCGCGACCATGTGATAAAAGTTTGTATTTAAAAAAAAAATCTTTAAAATAAATTATTGTTTTTTAGTTCATAATATCCAAACTAACGGAACAGTTTACGGCTTCTATTAATTGATCATAGAATAATTAAAGTTTATAATTGAAAAGTTGGAATCTTAAACCTAAAATTTTCTTCTTGATAAGTAATTTTCCGTGAGCAAAATTAAACCTTTCGGATATTGTTTGTCTCGGTAAAATGTTTCGTCTACATCAAGCTTTTAATTAAAATCTGTTTACTAAGTTAGATATTTCATTATTAGTATTACAAATGATTCTTAGAATATTCTGGAAATTAATGTTAACATAAGTGGAGGGGGTTATGTAAATAATGATAAATTAATGTAGCATAGATTGTCGATGAGTAGAGACTGCATAGCCCAAGATCTACTGGCAAATTTTAGGTACCAGGATTTCAGCTTGCCTCGAAATACCTTTCTTTTTTTTTTCAGTTGGAGGAAATCACCGGATCCCCACCGTATGTGGGAGTTGATCCGCACTAAAACCTCCAACCGCTCACACTCAGCGTCCGAACCCCGGCTGAGGCCAGAACCCAGCACGGGGTTTTGAAGGGCGGCGCGACGCGTTACGCGCTCGGCACTCTTTCCCGTCGCGCAGCCTCAAATACCTACCCAAAATTTGCCACTAGCTCTCTGGCCAACAGTTGGCATTGCCTATTTTGAGATACTTTTATTTATTTTATTTAGTAGTTTTTTGTAAGAAAATTATTTGCGGTAGATAGCTTCAGTAGGTAAACTTTTAGTGTTGTAAAAGTTGTCCATGTGGAAAGAACTTCAAAAACAATGTCTGAAAAATTAATAGATAAACATTTTTACGGTAATAGTCATTAGACAAATTTTATTTACGATGAAAAATTACATACAGAATAATACGTAGCCGTAATTGAGAGAGATTTCCATGGTACAGTTGGTTGCTTAAAATCCTCAGACAGTTGCGAAGAGATAAAGCATTTTTCAGACAAAATCACTGTAACACTAGTCTGCGCTATTATAAGAAGTATTAACACATAGTATAATTTTATCAATATTAATATTTTTCTAACACTTTCAGGTCGTCAGATGGTCTGGAAACTATGAAACTGTTCGTGATTGCCAACAGTATTGTAATGTTCACGACCTTGGCCTATCCCCACATGCAGAACGTCATTGGAATACTATCAGAAATGATTTATGGACCCGATTCTATATACTGAATGAACAAATACGAATATATTTTTGTGGAAATCTTAATTTATTATTCATCTTTGTTTTATTATATGAATCGTTATATTATTATTAAGATTTAAAATTGATTATTGAATGTCAAAGTTTGATCTACACTTGCTAAGTCTACCTTTACTTTAGGCTTAAGGTGGTATTACCAAATATTGCAGAGTTTGCTTTTGATATACTTTAAGCCACTTACTACTGAGAAAAATAGATCTTAAATATATTTTATTGTTAGTTGAGTACATGACATAACCAATATAATAAATTAATGTATTTTTTGTGAATGTTGATTTTTAAAGCATATTTTTGGTTGATTTTAGAATTTCAGTTTGTGATTTGACTGAGACTAATTCAGCTTTAACGACTTAATTTTCTAAGCGAAAATAAAATTAACTAAATTTTAGTTATTTTCTGATTAACGATGTTTGGTTTTGTGTTTCGTTTAGTATTTTCGTTTAGCGTTCTATTGTGGTATTCAATTAATGTGTGGAATATGATATCTGATTATTTTAATAATGAATTTCATAAGTTAATATCTAATGAATCTGAGTACGTAGAAGAGTATGAACTGTAATGATTTAAAATAAATTAATGTAATTTGAGAGAATGAGTTTTTACTTTTTTCCCTTAGTAATAAATATTAAATAATTAAGCTGGTTATGATTATCTTCTATGATATTTTCAGAACCTATTGTAATAGAAAAAATAAGTTCAACAGCTTTCTTAAGGATGTTAAATGCGATTAGTGCACAATGAATGAATACTTTTGAATGAATGAATACTTTTATTTCTCCCACAATAAAATCATGATTTACAGAAGTTAAAATAAAATAGTACACAATAATGCTAACATAACAAAGTGTAGGAGACTGGTGTCCTAGTTAGGTTAGACCTGTGTTAAGGATCACCAGGCTTCCACCCCTCAAATAGATAAATCAAACTTATGTACTTACTATTAATAGTCTAGGCAATATTTAAAACATATTTTCTAATTCTAAACGAAGATAAACAACTGGTAAGAGAAGCAGAGAACAATGCAGTTTAGTGGTAAAAACTATAAGCTTGCTGGATTTGAATCTATGACCACATACTCAGAGAGCAAGCAGTTTAACCTCTAGGCAATGGTAGATATTCCAATATCATCTATACTAATATTATAAAGCTGAAGAGTTTGTTTGTTTGTTTGAACGCGCTAATCTCAGGATCTACTGGTCCGATTTCAAAAATTATTTCACTGTTGGAAAGCCCATTTATCGAGGAAGGTTATAGGCTTATATATTTTATTTAAAAAAAAATTAGGGACCCGTATGAAAATATCGAATATGTAACACAAGGCGAATAATCGTAAACCTATTTATGCGTACGCTGCAAAAACTATTGACAATAGAACAAAATGATGTACTACGGGTTTTTAGGTCTTTTGAAGACAATCAAAAAGTCCGCGACAGCATATATCTAACTATCATAGTTTAGTCACAACAACTGCTTTTATGTTCAAAAAAACAAAATTAATTCGTCCCAAGATTGAATTTAACGTTAAATGAGTATCGTTATATTAACCCTTATCCAAATAAAGTATTATGTTATCAAGAATATTAATGTAGAAGTAAATTAGTTTTTGTTTTATTCCAATCGGACTTTTCGTTTAGAAGTTATTACGAGTATAAAACATGAATACTCCCCGGGCCGCGCAAATAATATCGCAACAGCATTGTGAGTACTGTTTGAATCCCTTTGTGACGCAGACGAAGTTGCGAGGGTCATCTAGTCTATTATAAAATAAACTAAAAACGAGCGTGAAATCATCCTAAGCCAGCCTAGGGTCCTTATGTCACAAGTTTTGTCAATTGCATGTGTTTCTTAAAATAATATATAATATAATAGTTCACGTCGTAATAGTAAATAATCTTCTTCCTTTAGTCACGTTATAAAACAGTTCATAAAGGAAATGTATGAAAGAATAAAGTCAGCTAGAGTAACGTAACCAAAGACGCGAACAGAATCTCGTAAATTATATTATTCTGATTTTATCTCGAAGACGTACAACCTAAAGTGTAATATATACTTGATACGAATACTTTATAAAGTATAAAGAAACTTGAGAGCGTGTATTACAGGAGGAAACTCGAGTAAGTAAAAATCCATAACACATTTGAGAGAAAACTTATACTAAATACACATAGGATTCAACTTACAGATGTGCCTGAACAAGTTACCAATGATCCTCACTCTAGACAAAGCCTGTATCGTGAGGACCATGCTAAGTAAAGTGTTACATAGTGGAAGCTGGGCACAGGGGAAAAGTGTGGGAAAATTTTAGCATAATGATGTAAACAAAATTAAAAACAATATGAGTAGGTATTAAATAAACAGTCCTTCATGTCCTGGCATCGCAAAATTTCATGAGTGACAAGAACTGAAATAAAAAATCAGTTCACACACTTGTGAAAGTACTGAGACGTTTTTTTACAGCAGATCTTTTCACAAAACTTCAGGCAAGCATTTAAAAAGAATGCGGAACACTGTTCTTCATTAGATGCTAACAACCGATCTAAAGAATAATTACGAATAAATAATTATTATTTTAATTTTGAAGACCCTCATAATGGCAAATGGGCAATCTCTGTAAGAGATCTCTCTCTATCTTAAAAGAGAAAGAAAAAGAGTTTAAGTGTGGTGCGATTCCCAGCTAGCGGGCAAGTGGAAGTCTGACAATTTCTTCCTGGCCAAAAAGTGTGTGCAAATGAGTTGCGTTTGTGTTATCAGAACTTCTGTGTCTCCGTATCCTGATTATGATATATGCTAATAATATTATAATTTAACCTTCCTGTTGTGTTTGCTCAAAAAGAACTTGAACACGCTTCATAAATAATACAAGGTTATTGAACACTTTATTATGTGAGTCCTTGTAAGGAGTTTTTTCTTCGCAAATGTGAAAATATTATGTGCGTACACGCTTAACTTATATTAGCTGACTTCAGTTTAACCAGGCGTTAAATTGTGAGATAGAACACTGTATTTTCTTTATATTTTCTGTACTTTATTAAAAAATATTTTCTAGTTTATATCGCCTTCAATGAAATGGAATAATCTACTGTACTGTACTTATAAATTGAACTCACATCTACCGTGTTTCTGTAGAGATATCTTTCTCCAAACGAGGCGTAAGAGAGTCCTCTGCACTGTCGAGGTCCGTGGGTGGCAGATCCCTCCCTGAGGAGACCAGAGCCCAGCAGTGGGCAGTAATGGATTGGTACAGTACAGTACAGTGGGTGGCAGAAACCACTTATTATCAAGTTGGTCGACTACTCGTTTACATTTGGAGGGCAATATAACATGTTTCTTTTTATTTAAATTTTTAGTACACGTTTCCATTTTACATGCAAGATTTCAACTTCTCCACATGCCTACCACACCCAAAAACATCTGTATGTCTTTATCACATTAAGCGAGGCAAAAAATTCTACTAAAGCCGTCGAATACTACATTTAATAACCATTACCAACAATGAAAATTTACACTGAATTGGAGTTCTAGTAATGAACCTTAATTTAATTAAAAACTCCTTAATGACAGTACTTAGCTGGCCGTTCGTTACAATAGCCTTTTCTTTTACTTAAGTTTTTGTTGAAAATTAACGTAGCTAATGTCTGAGAGAAACGAGAACATTATTTCAAAGAAAATCTAGAAACTTCAGTTTGACATGTTAGTTTGTTTTGAATTTAAAACTCTAATACCTAACTATTTTATATAAGTAAATAACTATTATCAAAATCAGTTTATCGACAAACAACAGAAGACTTGAATGCTTTCTAAAATATACTGCAGCTTGTCCCTCTTTAATAAGGTTTAAGAAAAGTTCTGTAATGAATAACGGCTCCTAATACCGTGGTATTACAGTAACTCATTAGCGGCTGTAACAACTGACCATCAGACTGTAGCTATCTGTCATGTAAATTAAGTATCATAATAGTTACTATTAGATTTATTACTTTCGATAGTCGAAGGTTTCTAACGGCCTATCGCTGGATCTAAGCCAAATGCACCGTATCCAAGTCTGGGTGCTATGCCAACTATTCATGAAAAGCTGAAGTAGTGACTAATTACTTTGGATACTCCAGTATATTATGTAAACAGCAGAATAGTTTTTTACATACTTCTAATGGTAAAGAGAATGATTACAAGCTAATATCCTTAAAGATATCGAACGGAAATTTAACTTTGTCATACTACATAGGTTTGCTTCTCCCACAAAAGACTTGAAGATGCGTCTAAACAGTTGTAGTCAACGAGTTTCTCAGAGCAGTAAATTTAAAAGCGATGAAATTTTATTATTAGATGTGAAGTAAAAAATAAGAAGAAGACTCAATTTTAACCTTAACCTTACCGATATTATTAAAATATAAAAATAAAACCGCATTAAGATCCTCTTAAACTTAAACCTGGCTTTGACATCCAGGGTTTATAGAGAATGGAACCAGCATCCAGCATCTGTCAATATCAAAGCCGACAGATCCATCTAGATCATTCTTGACCTTTCACGACGCATTTGCAAGCATAGTGCAAACAGAATCAATATAGGGCTCGAAGCTTGTTCTGGCGATGTGCCAGGCCCA
Organism: Trilocha varians; assembly: GCA_030269945.2. Taxonomy (NCBI): domain Eukaryota; kingdom Metazoa; phylum Arthropoda; class Insecta; order Lepidoptera; family Bombycidae; genus Trilocha; species Trilocha varians. The sequence continues at coordinate 4,146,941 of AP028264.1, read as the reverse complement.
TTTGTTTCCCATCAGCGAACAAAGAGACGTTTTATACTCGCTAACGACAGCCAATTTCAAGTGCATCTAGATACTGAGAAATATGGTCGTTTAAATTTAGTAAGATTGATTATAAAAGGGGATTTATATCTTGTCTAAGCGAAAGTGGGGTAAATGGTACTCATAGTTACACCATGTTATAATATCGAAAATAATGTCAAGGTTTAAGGAATAGTTTAAGATACGTCGTGTCATCTGTTTTTCTTCTGTAACAATATTTCTTTTACTTTCAAGTAAAAGCATTTTGAATTTTGAATTAAAAACTAAATTTGGTGCATTTGGTGCATTTTGTATTTTGAATATAACCAAAGTTGGTTGGTTTTGCTTTTTATTTATATTAAAAATAGTCCTTTAGGTTCATGTTTAGTTTAAAGACAATTGTGAGGTTGTGACATTATATGAAGTAGTAGAACTGATTTGAATTAGAGAATTAGAGACCTGCAGATTTAATGACGAAAGAGCCCTATAGTGAAATAACAATAATATTCAACCGTCTTGATAAATAGATAAATACTAAAAACAATTTTACCGAGAACAAAATTATTAACTAACTTTTAACACAGTTAAAGTAGATACAATAATAACCAAAATTGCATCACCATTAAATGCTAATCCAGAAGTGCTTCTACAACACTAATTCTCCAAAATAAATGTTTTGATCTTACCTGTTATAGTTCGACTTAGGGACGTTACGACTATTAATTTTCGATATTCGCGATGCAGACTTTCTTTACGAAAAGTTTAAGGTTTTTGACTGACAAGACAGCTGCACCCAGGAATAGTAGGGACCCCCTTACATTAAATGTCGCAAATTTTGCAATCTCCTCGCAAATTATGATGAGAAAGAAATACCATAGACCCATCGTATTTGCACCCATTTGTAAGGTATGATCCATAGATCCATGAGAAGGTATTTATTGGTTTTGTTAGATTATTACATCCACTCAAATGTTGTTAATATATTGGCGTAATATTCGCATCATTTTTCGTAAATGCGAATACAAATATTCCTACATCCCTATTTGACTACAAAGCATCAATTTGTGTTTAATTCAAACGCATGTAGGCACATAGTCATGTTCATTCTACCGTCCGCTCCTGGTTGAGATGCAAATTGGGCTTAACTGGTACAAGGTAAATAATTGCTACAACTTCACATCTACAGAGTCAATGTTTAATAGCATCTATTTAGTCCTATTTCAGGTAGTTTTGTCATCAAAAATGATTCTAATAATGCACCAGGGTTTGAAATTACAAAACATTATAAAACAATTATAATAACTGAAGAGAACATAAATGAGGAGACAAGAGGACAGGAATGCCTTTACGATCAAAAATAGCCCAAGCATTGTCTGAGAGTAATGGATTTTTTTTGCATGATAAATGCCCACAACCAGTTTAATGATAAATAGAAACTATCGCGCACCAAGCAACACATCTATTGAAACTCAAAGTTTAAGACGAGAATACACAAAACTCTTTAAAACCTTTCAAATTAACTTTACTAGAGTAGACAACGATTTAATTACAAAGGAACCATCTTTAAGGTAAAATACAGCTTATTTCTTCACCGAGTTAGAAATGGCTTTACTCGTAATGGCTTCCAGCTTCTGTGCAGTCGAAATGTCGATTAAGTCGATAGCGCACGGTAAGTAATTGCCTCTACCAGCTTCTTATTAATGTAGAGCACTCTCATACGCTAAAGGCTATGTGTAGCTATAGCACGAAATGAAAGCTTTATATTACGTAATGAGAGTACGATAATTTCAAGTCACTTGACTTGTGCAAGTGCAATTAATGTGAAATTAGAAGTCAGATTTGCTGAACCTACTCCTACCTGACAAGTACCTACGAAATTTTGCCTTGAACATATTGGCTTGCCAACGGCCGATACGCGTAAAAAACAAATGACGGTGACGGCCGATCAACATATAACCGGGTTGTATGCATTGGCTGGCATTCAAATTCAGATACATTAGGCATTTGACAGTTGGCTAACCAATTGTCATTTGCATGCATTTGAAGTTTGTGATCCAATACGTAAACGTACCGCGACATTTGGGTATTATATTAATTTGTGGCTAGGTTCAGCACTAACTAGAAAAAAAAATATGTTACTGAATATTCACCTAATTTACAGTATCCAAATGTACATTTCCTTTTATGCTATCAAAACCTAACAATGGTCACTGTCAAAATACTAATAGCCTTTGTACTAGAATAATAATACGAGAACCAAACTAACTAGATTTTCGGTAGCTTGTTCAAATCTTCAATCCATTGGTAAACATTTGTGTAATTTGAATTCTGGCATGCGGACATGCAAGCAATGTATGAAGTTTCGAAATGGGAACTCAGCTTTTCGTATTCGACTGTATTAATGAAACTTGAGTTCGTGGAATGAACGTGGCCGCTGCAATCGAATGTACATAGCTTGAAAGCTACCACAGAAAATGTGATAAAAAGAAGTAAAACTACAAAATTTACTCATAGAATTATTACATAAGGAATCAACATCATGAACAACAGAATGAAGCCAATTTAAAGTGCACCGATCGCGCGTAACAACACGATATTCCGGCGTTAGTGTACCGATGACACTCAATTCGTTTAACACACTAATAAAATATTACATACACATAAGTTCTTTAAAATTTCACTTTGTTAATCATGATGTTGATTCAAAACATCGTGTAGTAACGCGCGATCGGTGCACTTTAAATTGGCTTCATTCTGTTGCTCATGATGTTGATTCCAGATGCAATAATTCTATGAATTTACTACACACTACATGACTATTCACGTTCCGATCTCAAGTCATTGTGTTGTTTTAATAAATGATACCTCAAAGTAATCCTCCTTCAGGCTCGCTTACGTAATTTAAAGAGAAAAACCTAAATTCGAAGGAGCCTTGAGGAGAGGCGTACGACATAATCCGTAGGCAATTCTTGTGCACTCGTCGCCTCAGTGCTTGTTTGGCCAATCTGACATTTTTTTACGAAAATGACTTTTTAATGCAGTATTATAAAGAATAAAATTTCCATCCGACTGGTAAAATATTTTTTTTAAATATTCAATTCTAAAACAATAAAAATCTCATTTCAATTTTTTTCTCAACACGGCACTTAACGAAAATTCCGTGCTTGTTTGCTGTCCCCTGTAAAATTTGCTCAAGTGCAGATTGGCCAAACAAGCACTGAGGCGACGCACTGTGTCTCAGTAGCGATGGTTCTATACAACTCCATTCACGTTGGCCTTCCTTTTAAAATAAGTAGACTATCAAGAGATAGCTCCAGGGATTTTTTCAGCGCGGATTATAATAATTTAATGATTATTGTTTTCATGTCTACATTAAAAAACGTAAATAAACTTGCTTTCTGCGTGATTCTTTAAGCGAGCCTATCTCATTTCCTACATTAATTACCGTTCACGGTCGGAACGTTAGTAGTAAAATAACATTTTGGAGACGAAATGATGCTAAAGTTGCAAATACATAGTCATAGGAAACTGAGAACTTTTAATATGTTGTATGATATTCCGTAGAGCTGAAAAACTTACCGTTCGTCGGTTGGCCCGTCCGCGAAGCGAAGCTTTGGTCGTTGTCGTTGGTGAAGTCCTCACAAATTCCGTGGAATATATCTCACAGTCCAAAGGTCGCTGGTCTTGTCTTGGGTGTGTAGTTTTTCACTAACAGGAGTGTGTGAACCTTCGCGTCGGATAATAATTACAACGTTCGCAAGTTCGGCTGTTACTTGCGCGTTCAAACATGAAGTCTCTTTTATTTGTGTTCGCGGCAGCCAATGAGCGCGCGACGCACTAGGCTCCTGGCTACCAAAACGAACGGCTTGTCCACAGCCCAAATTAAACATAATAACATTATAGATATTCGCGATACCAGAATTTCTTAATGCGAGGACCAAGGTTTAATTACTTGATTTTTTTTTCAAGTTACCTAATTTTATTTCATTGATTTCATTTCATTAAATAGCGATGTTCTTAATAATCCCAATATAATTTGATAGCCATGGGTAGCACCCATAGGTAGCAAATTTTATTTTGCTTTGATTGGTCCGCTCTCTTTCTAAAAGCCGATGTGCTATTATTCCTGCCTCCTACTGTAGCTGTATAATAATGGTATACAAGCATACTTGCAAAATATTTGGACCGTGTATTATAATAACGTATAATATTATGGATATATTCATCTAAGGCGTGGGCCATACAAAGTTTGCATTTTCCAAAAGTTCGACTGTCATGTTGACTGTGTGGCATGATGCGCCATCCTGTTGAAACCAAATGTCGTCCGTGTCATACTCTTCAACTTTTGGAAACAAAAATTCCCTGAGCATGGCACGGTAACGCTTGCCATTGACCGTAACGGCGGCTCCTTGCTCATTTTCGAATGATGTCGCCGGACCAAAACCCACACCAAACCGTAACTCTTTGTAGGTGCATTGGCTTCTCAGGTGACGTGTGGATTTTCCGACCTCCAGATGCGTCAATTTTGCTTATTGACATAGCATCCGAAGTGAAAATGGGCTTCATCTGAAAAGACGATTTTTCGGTAAAAGTGCTCATCTTCAGCCAAACGATCTTCTTCCCATTGGGCGAATTGAAAACGTCCCATTTCGTAAACTTCAAACCTTTAACTAAATTATGAACACAAATTGAATGACATTTGAGCTGTGATTCTCTAAATAAACAGTAGTTCAAAATGTAAACGTTAGATTGCCCACCCTATATATGTAGGTATATAATATTAACTCTCAAATTGTCGTGCCTCAAACCTGTGCTGATATGCAAAGCGTTTTGCGCGGGAATCCTCAGATTCTTATAACGGGAGAGAAAATAATTTACCCGGAATTTAATTTTCTTCGTGCAAAATAAAAATTCTGATCTTATTTTCTGTCATCAAATTCCATTTATTATGGTGTTTTAACTGTACTCATGGGTGTAATTACTGTGAAATTAATTGTGTTTGCACTTTTAAGTAAGATTAAAACGTTCTTAATATTTTTATAAAGCTTGCAAGAAAAAAATAATGTCGAGGTTTATTATTGCAAATAATTCCTGGTTAATTTCAATCTGTATTTGACAATTCATTTTTAATACTAGGCATAATAATATACACACTGCAGTTCTTTGCAAAATATGTCGCACTTCAAAGACACAATTCTTTGGGCTAGTCTGGCTAGTCTTTAACACAAATTATCTGATAAATTAAAATTATTTTTCGTTTAGAAAAGGCCAATCAATTTATTAAAAGGTTTTTACATGATTCACTAACAACTTCACAAATTGATCAAAGAACTTTAAAAATAAGTTATAAATAAACCTTTAAGTTAAAAGGTCGCGTCAATCTTTTTTTTTCATCTTTTTTGCAATCTTACCTTTTAGATAATTTAGTCGTCTACCCCAAGAATACATTATTTAGGTACACAATCTCTTAGCAAATAAAACCTCTGTCCCTATTTGATATAACTTTAATATTCAAAAGGATAATCTCGAGTACACACTTTTGTTTATTTTATGAGTTAACTAGCTGTACCGCGCAATATCATCTGTGTCGTAACGGAAAAAAAATCGTGTTCGAAAAGAACTAAGAATCTTCTTCATTTAGAAAGAAATCAGTTCATAAGTTCAAAATTTTTAGCACGCAACGCGACACGCGAAGCTTCGCCCACTAATATACTCTGTATAACTCACAAACAAAGATGGTAGATTCAGATTTCATATACTAGTCAAATGACAATAATATCGGTTGGATTCGGATAGATCGGTTTTTAATATTACATACAGATAAGTACTTCGAATTTATTTATTTGTATAGATTACAAAGTTTTGAAAATTTCAGACGTAGTGTAGCTTTAGTATTATGAATAAACAATGTACGTTCTAAATATAAACTGAGTTTAAAATCAGGTAATGCTAGGTATATTTGTAAAATAGTATTTTACCTTTATTAGAGAGATTAACGAATCCTTTGAAATCACTTCATCGACTGATGCTTGAAAAGTGCAGGGTATTTTTTTTAGATTTTTGCAGATTCGATTCCCAGCGGGATGTGTGGTATTTTAAAATCTTGGATTGCAGTTGTATTTTTTTTATGCTAAAAGTCGGGAATCACCCTTCAGCAAAAGTCCGTAAGAATAAAGAACAATAATGGGTGCTACTCGTAAAAAAAATCCCGCCAGATTTTGAATTTAGAATATGCGTTCTATAAATAAACTGAGTTTAATATCAGGTTTTAATCTCAGTTTTGAAGTGTTGCCACTTACAAAGGCAGATTGGAAAAGTTTTTTCTTGTAAGATACCAATTAAAAGTTGTTAGAAGCAATTTCCTTTTATTCAGTGTGTGCAGTGTTGCCAGCTTGCGGCTTAATAACTTAAAAATAACGAACTAATTAGTTTTGTTGTCATGCTCAGATGGTTTATGAAATTAGTACCAGTAATTTTGTTTGGTCATTTTTTATGAGGTGGTCTGGTTTTTCAGTTCTGCATTTTTCCAGTTAATGTTTACCAAAATGTGTGATTTATTAAAAAATACGTCCAAAATAGTACTCTGAAATAAAATTAGTTAATTGAGTTACTTATTAAATGACTTAGATATTAATTTTTGAGCTTAACATTTAATGAAGTAAAAGTGAAAATAAATGAAGAGAAGTATTAGTTGTATCATTAAAATTATTAACATAAGTTATTTTTAAATTAAAGAATTAAACACAAAACTGTAAATTAATTAGATAACATCACAAAACAACTGAATTCTAATAAATAAATTTAGTTTACATGAATTTATCATACAGACTTCACCTCGACTAATTTTAGTGAAAGCGTTGTAAGTATATAAATGTATGAGAAGTTGCCTCGTTGAAGTGACATATCATAAATTGCTTCGTTTAAGCAGAGCAATCGGTTTTAATCTCCATTCGGATTGGATATTGCAATCTGTTTGAGTCACTATAACCTATAAGGGGACGCAATCCTATCAGTTGAAAGGACAACAAACTATGGCCACGCTGATGAAGAGAATACGAAAATGATTTTCAATTACATTGCAACAATATTGATAGTCTATGGATTTGTCTCAGTTTTATGCTTACCAATTGTTATAATATCCACTCAACTGGGATCGGCAACCAAATTGGTTTGTTTACTTTTGCCAAGTCTGTGGCAGGAGCCAAAATTGAGCACAGTTCTAAAACTTGTTTTGTTTACATTTTTTAAACGTCTCATATTTTACGAAGATGATATATTTTCGCTGAAAATGCTATGCAGCGTCGTTTAGTAATAAAGATTTACAAAAATATAAGGTTTAATTAAAAATCTAAATTAAAAATTATATTACTGGTAAAAAATGTTTTTAAAAAGGGGCTCAAACACGGTATTGATTCCAAACGAAGTCCCCAGTTTCGCCATCTAGCGAATAGTGACGTTCCCAGTTGAGTGGATATAGTACTTACTTTCTGTCCTAATAAACATTAAACGTCAAATTACTTTATCATACAGATTTTACCTCAAATAATTTTAGTGAAAGCTTTGTAAGGTAAGAGAAGCTGCCTCGTTGAAGTGACATGTCATAAATTGCTTCGTTTAGCAATCGATTTTAAACTCCATTTGGAGTGGATATAGCAATCTGTTTGAGTCACTATAACCTGTAAGGGGACGCAATCCTATCAGTTGAAAGGACGACAAACTATGTCCACTCTGAATACGAATACGCTTTTCAATTACGTTGCAACAACATCTCTTAATTTGTCTTAGCATAGCTTATAATTAGCAATTGCCCTAAAGCGCTTTTATAAGATTGTATTTTGCCGTCGTAGAGTGAAAATAAATAAGTAGAGTAGTACTAAAATCTACTTTTATTTCAATTTCAACCCAACACGAGCTGTCAATAAATCTCAAACTGTTTATTTCTGTTGGAGTCTTATCCGTTAGCTGCAGTTACGATTTATTTATTTTCCTTTGCCATAACTGCACGAATTACTAAAACTATAGATTGAAGATATTGGTAAAGTCGACTTGCACTTCCTTGTTGAATCATTTATATAATTTCTTAGAAGATTTCTTGAGAAAGTGCCATAGTAATGTTAGCGCTCTAAGACCGGGACGGCGCGATAACGAGGGCGGTGGCGGCGTGTCGAGAAACAATACCGTAGTGCGTAACGCGTCGTGCCGTCGCGCATAACCCCGTACTGAGTTCAGTTCAGTCAGTGGCCTCAGCCGGGTTTCGGATGCTGAATGTGAGCGGTTCAACTCCCATTTATTTCATGTCCCCCAACAAAAAAATAAAGCGCTTTAAGACACCAATACCCTATTGTAACTAAATTGTAGTATGTTGTTATGTTCGAAATACAAACAGCCCACCTTCACCGTTATTATGTTTCAATTTACAGAGAACTAACCTCTTTTGTAGTACAAAGGACTCGAGTTACCTTTTTTCTCGTCTTTACGATAAATTTAACACTACAATCGATTGTGTTCCGTTTCCTATATTGCCTTCTAATACGATTTCATTGAGGCGCACAATAAAATTATTTTGTATCGAATGATCGTTTGGGCCGTTTTGTCAAACGTTTAAGTTAATGTTATAAAATTGGCTGACTCGTGTAACTTGGTCTGGGTCAAAAAGGAACATTTCATATTGTCTTTGAAAAAAAAAATTGCCTAGGTTACATTTGACCAGTAAAAGTATATTGTAATTATTGAAATTGTAAGTAAACTTTTCAAAATTTGTTAAATACTCTATCCTTTTTAAAATACTGTTTTAGTAAAAAGCAACCTATTGATGAAAATATCGTAATAAATTACGGATTTTAATATTATATTATCCTTAAATAAAAAAAAAATATATATATATATACTTGTTCACTCCAACATCCTCTTTCAACTAATAATAGTAACACTTTCACTACATTAGCCAAGAAAAAACAAATAAGCATTAAGATATAGCGGTGTTCAATTTGCTCTCTTGTTTATGTCAAAGCCAGAGAGAAAAGAATTTTATGTGACATTATCCTCTTCGGCATTCCAAGGATGCCAGCACGTGTGTTTCGTTTGCAAAATACATATTATTTGTTACAATATAAGTATTACAGAAACGTAAATATCTTTTTTTGGTTAAAATAATTCTATAAAATTTTAATGGAATACTGGTGCCACTTTATTTATGGTGGTATTGCTAGTATTTTATTTTTTTTATTTTTGGATGATAATTCGTTACTATCGCTCATGCGCTTCTTCAAAGTCAGTAACATGAATTCTATTCAGGAACTGAAGTCAATAAATACTTTTTTGAAGCGAACAAATATGATACTGGTCGGTTATTTGTACGACCACGCGTAAATATTTCCCGCCCGATTTTGAAATTGGAATTCGGTTAATCCTTTTCAACTCAACTATTTCAATGAAAATTTAAACTATGAATAAAGTAATTATTAAATTTTGCATTTCATTTATTTAAAGTATAATTTTGTAATTTACAAAATATTGATAATTTTTCAAACTTTAATTGAATAAAAAGTTTATTTGTTTCAAAATGGGATTGAGTAAAGTTGTGAACCCCGACCTAGATATTAATGTTCAAGCAAAGTTATGCCCACCATTACAAATATTCTTTTATTACTACGTTTAAGTGTTATAAAACCTATTCACTTAAAAATACAATAATTCAAAATTTAACAACCTACGCTCCATTTCTCACAGCATCTTAACATCAATAACAAACTAATACCAACAAATCATAAAACATTTCATCATGAAATAAGCGAGTAAAATAAATCTCTCAACCGTTCACATCGTTCACAATTAGTGGATAAACTGCTGAGAAAACTTTCAAGCCTAATACAAATACTCTTAGGAGTAAGAAATTGAATTCAGTAACAACATTAGCTGAAAGTCTGCCAACTGGCCCAAGTTTCGGCCAGTTTAAGTCGCTACAGATAAACATTATCGTATAATTTAACAAAAATTGATAGATTTTATTGTTTCATTTCATTTAAAACTAAATTTTCAGTTGGTATTTTGCTTTTATATTTTGATTTTGGGAATTTTCTTACTACCTTTGCGTTCTCTACATTTGCATTTTGTCTGATTGATTTCCAATTCCAATAAGGTCCTTCTTCAAACGTGGCTTATGGAAGGTCTTTAAGTTAAGTCATAGGTAGCCTATGTCTGTCCCCTGACATAGCAGAGGTCCATGAGTGACGGTAACCACTCACGATCAGGTGGCCCGTCGGCTTTTCTGCTTACATGGCAATAAAAAAAGGTTCTTACCGTTGAGTTGTTAGTAATAGAGATTTTATATTTAGATAAACTAAAATGTTGTCAATATTTTGGAACTGAAACACTATAATAGGCAGTATGTCTAAAATTTATTGCCCAAAATCATTGTCTATCATATTAGCTTATATCAACAGTGGACGAACCAACGAAAGATGGACTGACAATGCTTTTTGTAGGGCATGTCCTTCTAAAAACGAGGCCTAAGGACTTCTTAACAATAATTTAAGATTCATGAGCGTTGACCACTTAGGATCAGATGACTCGTTATTTCAGCTGTCTTCAAGATAATAAAAACATTCGTAACTTTCCTGTTTTTCCAAAACAGATATTTAAGTAATAAAATATACAAATCGTTTAGAGTAAAACGATATTGTTTCTTCTTAGTTTAATACCTAATAAATAGGATTAGTTTGTACAAGACAAACGTAAAATACAAGAAACAAATCGGCGCCTTGAACCGAAACGTGAAAACAATTTATGTTACGCGCTCGAGAAATCACTTTGTTAGAAAAAAAACTTTTACGGACCGTACTGTGTACTGTGAATTCTCGGAGGAATTCGGCAAGTTACGACAGTGTTACCGTATAATTTAAACAAAATGCCGGAATAAACTGTATCCGAAAATTAAGAAACGCATAAGTAAAAAACAAATTTACGTATTTTAAGGATGTATGTGAAGTTAATGTTTAATTAAAAATGATTTTGGCATCCTTTTTCTTGTCAATAAAAATGCATACCGAATTTACGTCGTACGAATCTTCATAAACTTTTTACGAAGTTCAGTTAAGTTTTAGAGAAAACTAACCTACAACGCATCAAGTAATAGCCATTTCGTATATATAAATAATTTTCACAGTAGTTGTAGGTAGATTTTTTAAGTGAGGCAGGCACAAGTTGAATGATCTCTGAATTTATTTAATCTATGATTTTGAAACACATTTTTTTGGCATGCGATCATGTGTGAGGTACATTATGCATTTGACGTTAGTATGTAGTTTAAAAAGAAAGTAACTGATTAGATTAAAACATACATAGTTATAGTCCTTGAACTAAACAAGATTCTAAACCATTTCACAAATTCTCGGACTATTTTTATCACAGCAACATTCATCAAAGTAAACATCGAATTTCTCGGGGACACAACTTGGGTCATGTTCCTAGTTAGGCGTTACTGCAGTCTGTACACGTATTTTCTTGTTTATTGTGTATGGTCTAACTACTGGACTATTGTGCCAACTTCGGCACACAGTTGATTTTCGAACGTTTAGTTATAGCAAAATTTGTTCGAAGTTTCGAAGTGAGAAGTTACGAAGAAAAATGTAAGTGTAGTTTCAGTTTGGTGAGAGACTAATGTAATGTAAAAATAACGTTTTGTTTTAAATGTATTTTAGAGAGAGAAGAAGAATTGAATGAAAAGTATAACGACGTTAATATCCAAAAAAGTTTAATTAAATTCAATATATTGTGTGAACACACATTGTGCGAAGAACGGATGACCGGTGGGGCCGAAAAGTTCTGGAGTGGCGGCCACGAACCGGTAAGCGCAATGTTGGTAGACCCCCCACAAGATGGATCGACGATCTGGTCAAGATTGCGGGAGGTCACTGGATGCAGATGGCGCAGGACCGGTCGATGTGGCGAAGTTTGGGGGAAGCCTATGTCCAGCAGTGGACGTCTATAGGCTGATGATGATGATTCATAGATTTTGAGAGATAGAGTTTGTATCGATTGGTGGCGTAGGTTTAAAATTGGTTTTATTTGAACTTCAATATTAAATTGTTAAATGTATATTAACATTGAGCCAAATGATTTGGAGTTAAATTAAATAAGTCCACATAATATATTACACAGGCAATCATTTCGCACATCTTTAAAAGTAATTAATATTTTAATTACACCTTTAATAAAAAATGAGTTAATAATGAGTTCATTTTCAATGTGAAATTAAACAAGAATTTATTGCAATATACTTTTAATTTAAATCTAATGAGTTTCATTGTTTAATCTACAGCGGGGAATGAGAAAAGCAATGGCGCGAACGGAAATTTTAATCTCGACGATAAAAATGCAATGAAAGATGAGAAATAAAGTACCTTGAGAAATATAAGGAAATGTATTATCGACTGAGAAATCTTGCTTTGAAGAGGAATAATTGATATTTTCATATAGCTTATTTAAGTTTCAGTGTTATTTTACTTTATATTGCTTTTTAATTTTGTTCTGATTAATTTAGAAAGGTAGAAAATGTTTTTTTAAGGTCGCAATACTACTTCCTACTGCTTCTGTTTGCTAACATTTATATGAAATCATAATAATATGCTACTATTATTATGGTAATTGACATTTTAAAATATTATTATTCTTATTTTTTATGAATTGTTTATGATTGCTGATTTTGTCTAATTAAATTTTATTTCCGAAATTTTTGTCTGTCGCTAACTTCATAGTATTTTTTGTTTGATATAAGTGGAAACTGTTTTTGGATAACGTTTTAACTATCTGTGTTATTTCATAATTTGTATATTTCTGTTGGTTTCCCAAATAAATAAATAAATAAATAAAGCAAATATATTTTTAAAATTATGTGAGACGATATTTTGTCTCTGTAAATGAAATAAAACCAATTAGCGATGATAGGTAGTTCATTAAATGATATAGGCCGGATTCTTACGCTTCATATTAGCTTTTAAAAGTATCTTTCTAATTCCTATGATGAAATTGTCGACTATTTAAAAATCTCCTCGCAGACCGAAAAATTCCACCCTGAAAATTCCTATCAGTATTCAAGATTACGTATAAAATTAATGTTAAAATTTGTTAAGTTTAATAACTTTTGAATTTTTAAAATTTTTCAATGGAAATTTAATGCATACTAAGCATATTTTGCTTTTTAAATTTTCTTTTATATTAACATAGTTGTAAGGTTAAAGTTTGTTCTCATGACTAATGTATTCTACTTCATAAAAGTCCTGCTATTTATTTAGTTTAAGACAAAGATGATCGTTTAAGTTTAGAATGATTTAGAGTTTATTTTTTATATTGAAACTTACCTCACTCAACTCACATATTTTCTCAATATATTTAAATCTATTGCAGATATTTTTTTCTGTTCACATTAAAATAATATATCGCTTCTTGGATAACAATGTGATAAGTTCTTAAATGATTCTTTTCGATTTCACAATTGTTGTTTTACTTTAATTATGTCCAGAAAATGAAATGTCGACGAATAATTCTACTTTTGAATACAACTTTTTGAATATAGTAAGTAAAATATTATACCTATTATTTCTCATTCATATTAGGTATACAAATATGAAAATGAATTGCTGTTCGTGAGTCTCGCTCAAACTCGAGACTCTAAACCGAATCAGTTAAATTTAGTCTTGAAATATTAGGAAGTCCAGAGAAGATTTGTACGGTGAGAAAATTTCCAAGAACAATTCCTATGTGACGTAGACGAAATTGTCAGCTAGTGAATAATAATATTAGCTCACCTGTTGTACGTATTTACAAAGAAGCCTTGTTTCCGGCCCTCTACGAGTATGTACAACAAACAACCTCGGGTTCTTCAAACATAATCTGCATACCAAAACATCGAAATTAGATATAAAGAACGTACTAATCTCAAAAAGAACGTATTTTAATTAGACCGAGCAGATTACGTGAAGATTGGCGCCAAAATTAATTAAATTTATAAGACGAATATCATATTAGAAGGAAAAATCAAATCTCTGATTTCTTCCAATTAATTGAATGTTTTATTTCGTTGGAGCCTGAGAAGTTTATCGGAAAACGATAAGTTGCTTCCTCATTAATTATTAGTCTATGTTAATATGTTTTTGACTTTAGTTACTTAAAGGTTTAATATGTTTTAGCAATTTTTAAATCTATTGGACAGTAATCACTTGCTTCGTGTACTTTCAAAAAATCAATGAGTTTGAATATGTTTGATTGAATATTTTAAAGGGTCGAGAATACGACCCACCTGGTGGTAAATGGTAACCGTCGCTTATGAACCTCTGCAGTTATGAGGATCACGAAATCATTTCCTACACCTTTAAGCTTTGCTTGAAGAAGATCAAATCATTATTAATACTGGCAATACTTATCATGGACACTAAGATTAATTTAGAACAAAATTACATTGACAAAGTGGCCAAAAAGGCCTAGATTAAATTAAAAAAAATATCAATAGAACAAAAATCTAAAATTATGGCTAAAAAAGTCTCTGAGTACAGAGTAGTCAGGGGATAAGTAAAATTAAATTTAAAAAAAGAAAAAAAGATCAAATCATAACGCTCATGTTATATTCGAAGGAGTATTGTTCCCTATCTACAAAGACTTTTGTGTCTTCATACGCCAACTTCACTTAGTTTTTAGTAGAGATAAAAGTACTATAAACCTTGGGACCACGGGTTAAAAAGTATATCCTAATTTTCTTACCGCATTGTACTCGATCGTAAACATAAAGTCATATCAGTTTCTTTATAAAAGAAAAGATATATAATGAAAGGGCAAACGGACCGTGAACGAAGACCAGGGTTTTTAGCATCGAATATTGATAGCTTCCGTAATCAATTTGTCATTTTTGTGGACTATATGAGAGATTTTGTTCGGCGTTGCTTGTTTATATTAGTATACTTTTTATGGAGGCTATTTTTAGATTATTATGTTGTTTTCTTTGGTATTTTTTCTATAAATATAATAAAATATATATTATATACCAGCTTATTTGTATATCTAAATCTTAATTTTTAAGGAAGAAATGAGATTCAAACTCTTCGAATATATTCGGATTAAGAAGTCCCCAAATGGCAGTACTCCTTAGTGTGTGTACTGAGGAGACTTTAACCCAGCAGTGGGTAGTTAATGTAGAAAATTACTGGGTCATTAGTAAACGATGTGAATTTTCGAGGAAAAGTTACGCAATTATAATCATATAATTTATCTGATGCAAGTAGTTACCGTCACTATAAACTTCCACAAAGTCAGAACAAATTTAATATCTTTACCAGTCTCTTCAGACTTACAGATGCTCTTGAACAAGCTCTGCGACTTAAGTGGAAATGGGCTGGTCACTTGTTAAGATATACAGATAAGAGATGGTCTCTACAAACTACCAAATCGATAGGGCCTACTGGAAAAAGCAAAGGCAGACCACTTAAACGTTGGACTGATGATATAAAAAAAAAATAAAAGACTTAGTAGGCAAGACTGTATGACTTTTTCCCAAAATAGAGACAAATGGAAGAAATTAGAGGAGGCTTTTACCCGAAAGGGGTTCGTGTAAAGGAAAAACTAAAATATTTTACAACAAACATAACTATTTAAGATAATTATAAACTAACCTAGTTTAAGTAATCTACTAACACTTTATATAGAAATAAAAAAAGCTTATTATTACCAGTCTCTTCAAAAGCCTTGTTTAAGTAACGACAAGTTATCTGATTATACCCGACATTGTGATTAATAAAGCGAAGAATAATATTATCCTAGCTGAGTTTCAAGCAGACCCAAGTAAACAACCTTAAAATTACAAACCATTTTACAATTTACCTTCATCAGAGAAAACTAATTAGTTATTAAAATTTTCATATGTTACACCTTCTGTAAGTTGTTCAAATTATACCTTTGAAGTAAGATTAAGTACGCATGGTAGAGTATTTATCATGTTTTGATATGATGGTTTTTAGAAGTATTCAAGCATATATTAATATTATGACTTCCAAAACTTGTGCCATCATGGCTTACTGTACTGTTGTGTATTGAAGTGTGACTGGGAAGGATGAATGTGAGGTGTGCGGTATGACAGTGGAATAGCAGTGAGAACTGGAATGACAGAGTAGACATTTTAAAATACCAGAGTAAGAACATCCCCGTTCATGTTGGGGGGTTAAGGAAAAAAAAATATTATGACTTTAATATTTCGATATCAGTGCCAAGTTTACGCCAATAAAGTTAATTGTGACTTTGTTGAAGTCTTTACGCTCATCGTATGCAATGTTGTGAATACAAATAATTAAATAACCACCTATGAAGTCTCAACCACGTTAAAACAAATATTAGAGATCCTTTCAACCTGTAAAGATATTCCAAAAATTTGGAGCATACTCGAGGTAAACTAGATACAATGTAAACTGGTAACTACCGTCGATAGGTTCCGACTACCTCAAATGGTGGGCTTCATACATCCGAAAAATAGGTGCTAGTATTACAGTTAAAAATAGATTTAGATGTAGAAAAGATTAAGACAAACTACTTCTATTTTAGTTTCTCATCAGCCAGTTTCGCTAATGAAACTTATGACGCTAATAAGCCAACGGTCTGACTTAGTATAACGATCGCCATTAACATTAATTATTGTCAACCCGAAAACAGGTGGTTTATTTACATTTATCGGCTGTAAAGGGTTAGTACCAGTGGTTAATGGGGGTTAATGCTTGTTCGCAGAACCTTCGTCCGTTAATCAAGGGCTTTAGTTGATTAAGATAATTCAGTTAAAACACTGTCGGGCCTGCTTAAGGAGACACTCTCCTGTGTTTTCTAATCGAATCTGTTAGACTTGTCTGCTAAATGAGTCTGTATCGAATAATTAACTGGAACTTTACTAGAGCCTACATTCAAGGTCTTTGCTGTTACCTGTGCATTAAAAATAGTAGTAAAGTCAGGTTAAAGTGTCTTGTATTAATTTAATACAAACTAAATAAAGTTTAATTTTAATACTTCAACTTTTTAAGTGTTGAGTTTTAAAACAATTACCCAATGAACCGATAAAGTTATGACGCAAAATGAATTTTTAAACAACCGAACGAAGCGTAAATAGCATTTCAATTACTGGCCAAACTCGAGACCGTCACACGTAGGTGTAATAGAGTACAGAGGCAGAATTAATTGAAGCAGAAATGTATCAGGAGTGCAGGCAAACTTACGCAGGCGCGATGCGTGGTCTCTATCGCAGTGGGCGACCTACTGAAGCCACGGACACCCGTATCATACCGAGGCACTAACCGCGCGAACACGAGACGTTCGAATTTCAAATTTTCGTACTGGCACGAAAAATGGCCGATTTAAAAACAAAACTTTGACTGTAAAAAGTGACTTGACGTTTTCGAGTTTTTAACAAAAGTGTTTTGCCGTCAGAAAGTGTTGCTAAGTGTTGACAATGAATTGAATTACGCCGCGTGTTTGAAACTTTGTCGGAAGTTTAGCAAATTTGATTGTGTCCATTTATTTTAGAACAGAACTTTTTACGAGTTTGTCAGGAATTTGTTAAGTGAGTTTTTACAATTGGTAAGTTGTTAAAGCTGTATTTTATTATTACTTAACTGAAAGAGTACCTGGTTAAAGCTAACTTTGCTAACAGTCATGTCACCTATAGGATTAAAAAAAAAGAGTAACGCCTTTTTATGTTGATAAAAATAAATTATGGAAACTAAAACAATCGGTAATATGTTAAAAAAAATTTTTGTTCTGTGGCAATTTTAAATTAGCTGTATCTGTATGTTTTTTTTCTTCTTCTGTTTTGGCAGTCGTACTGTATCTTTATGTACCCAAATATTAAATTGAAAAAAAAAGGTAGAATATTTTTTTTTTATTGTAAAAATAAACATGCATCTAAGGTATTACCTAGTATAAATTTTGAATAATTTAGGTTGAGTTCTTTAAAATTTTTCATTCCCTTTTATCATCGCACCATACGCCGTGCAATTCGTTTTAATTGAAATAGCTTGGTTATCCAAAGTTCGTTTAAAAAATTCGATTAATGGACTTCAATCCAATTAAACCACCTATTATCAGGTGAAGCGTAGACTTATTTACAGTATCATACAACCAAAACTGTACTGAGTATACTTTCGTGCATAATAAACGGGTTCTTACCACGATATTTAATTGATTGAGTGGTCTCGATATTTCAATGTTGTTACAAACGTCATGATCAAGAGAATACTGGATAACTATATTGTATATAATTAGATGTTTTTTCTCAGTGAATTATTTTTGATTGCCTACTACAGTTCATCTCTACATTACCCAAAGGTAGACTAGCAGATAATGTCTGTGGCATTAATCACGCCTATGCATGAAGAAAAATGTACATGAATGAATTTAAAAAACGTCACCTCAAAAGCAGCGTGTTAACTAGACTACAAAAACATTGATATTAAATGCAAAATCGTAATATTATTCAAAGCACGTATCGTCTCATATAAATAATACTCAACACCCTAAGTACACGTCTGTTTTGAATATGGTATGTAACAAATTGGTTCCTGACTTTAACATAGTGTCCCGTTTTTTACGATTCCTTTGAGAGTTTACAAGGAAATATAAGAGAGTGAAAGTGGGGCCGTATACATAGTTTTTACGATGACGCCTTTTTTTTTTTTTTTTTTTTTAGTTGGAGGAAATCACCGGATCCCCGCCCGCCCCGCGGGCGGGGTATGTGGGAGTTGAACCTCACTAAAACCTCCAACCGCTCACACTCAGCGTCCGAACCCCGGCTGAGGCCAGAACCCAGCACGGGGTTTGGAGGGACGGCGCGACGCGTTACGCCATCGGCATGCTTTCCCGTCGCTCCGTCCCCGGACGCCGAACCGGTAGCCGCCGGCGAATACGGCCACCGGCTCTCTCGGTCGGCGGGCTCTCCGAAGCCCGCCAAGATGGGACCGCGTGTCACCCTCCCGCGGAATACCCCGCTGGGTCAGAACCAGCGTGGGTCGGGGAGCGCGGTCTACCATCCCCCGGATGCTCTAGCGCTAAGGGCGTGTTGAGCGAGACACGGCACCTTCTTGGGTCCCCGCTCGCACTCGCATGCGTTGGGGACCCGAAACTCTTAGGGGGCCAGAATCCGGGCGAGATCCCGGTCCCGGCCCCCCGCTCGACGGCGGCGGGTTGGCAGGTCGAGAGCGGCGTACAGCCTCTCTCTCGCAGCCCCCGCCACCTGCTTCTGCGAGATGGTGGACTCGCAGAAGTCGAGCATCGCCTTCCAGGACTCGTCGCTCTCGAGCATCGACGCCGCGACGCCCGGGAGCGACAAGTCCGGACCTATTTGCATGACCAGGACACAACGCTGCTGCTCCCATGCGGGGCAGAGCGCGAGCGTATGCTCCGGTGTGTCCTGGTCACACCCTACACAGTGATGGCACCTCGCCGTCGGCTCGGCCTGGATCCGGTGCAGATACCTCCCGAAGCACCCGTGCCCGGTCAGCATCTGCACCATCCAAAAGGTGAGGCGTCCTTCGCCACGACCCACCCAATCATCTAGGATCGGGCGGATCGCCTCGACGGTCCGTAGACCCCATGTGGGGTTAGCGAGACGTCGCTTCCACGCTTCCATTACGGACCGCCGAGATTGGACCTTCCGATCGCGAACCGCTTCCCGCAGGGGAGGTATCACGCCCCGGGCGCGGAGGTCGCATCGCCAGCGATAGTCGCCGGCTAGCGCCTCCGCCTCCAGCTCCCAGGGCGGCGTCCCCGCCAGCACGCACGCCGCCTCAAAAGCGACGGTGCGGTAACCGCGGATGGCCCTAATAGCAACGATGCGCTGTGGCCGACGCAAGAATCGGGCGATGGTTAATCGCACCCGTGCGTCGGCCCAGACGGGCGCACCGTATAGGGCCATCGATCGCACCACCCCCGCATAGAGGAGGCGCACGGCGCGGCTGGGCCCCCCGACATTCGGGAGCAACCGACCAAGTTGGCCGGCCGTCCTTATCAATCGGGGGACTAGGCTCGCGAAATGGGCCTGGAAGGTCCAACGGCTGTCCAACACGAGGCCGAGGTACCTCAACTGCACCCCGACCTCAATCTGGACGCCTCCAACCATTATTTGGGCGTCGACTGGTGGCGCCGCCCCGGCCCCGTGGAACCACAGGGCCTGGGATTTGTGCAGCGCCACGTCGAGGCCCAATCTCCTTATTTTGCCGACGACGAGTGCCACCCCCGCTGTGGCAAGACGGGCAGACTCTCTGAAGTCATCCCCCCGGGCCACGACCAAAGTGTCGTCCGCGTAGCAGATGACGTTAAGGCCCGGGAGGAGGGCGCCCCTCAGCACCCAGTCGTACCCGATATTCCATAGCAGGGGTCCAAGAACGGACCCCTGCGGAACACCGCGCACGACCTGGAACCGGTGCAAGGTCCCACCGTACCCGGTACACATGACCGACCTGGCCTCCAGGTAGGAGCCGATCAGCCGGCGGAGATAGAGGGGCACTCCATGCCTCTCCAGTGCCCCCCCAATCACGGACCAGGGCAGGGTGTTAAAGGCGTTGGCGATGTCGAGCGACACCGCCAAGGCCACCCCACCCTGGGAGACGGCCTCCTCCGAGAGGGTCCGGACACGCAGAATTGCGTCTACGGTCGAACGACCCTCCCGGAAGCCGTACTGCTCCGCCGACAGATCGGGTCCAACCCCGACCAGGTGCTGAACGATGCGGGCGGCCAGAACGCGTTCCAGCAATTTGCCCACCTCGTCCAGCAGCACGATGGGACGGTAACCGGCGGCTGAGTCCGCCGGGCGCCCCTCTTTCCGCAAGAGGACTAGTCTGCCCGCCCTCCAGAGCGAGGGAAACCGTCCCGACTCCAGGCAAGAATTAAAAAGCCTTAGGAGTCGGTCCCCTAGGGCATTGATGGCCAAGGCCAGGACCCGGCCGTGGATGCCGTCCGGGCCGGGGGCCGTGTCCTTCGCACTCATCCGTGCCACGGCCACATGGAGCTCATCTCTGGTGATATGAGGCACCTCAGCAGTGGCTTCACCGCCGGTGTAAAGATCCGGCGGCTCATCCATAGCAGGCGGGGTAAATCCAGCCTGCTCCTGCGGGAACAGCGTCGAGACGATGTCCCGCAGCTGCTGAGGCTGGAGACGCTCGGTCATGGGAGGCGCCCACGGGCGTACCTTTCCACGCACCGTTTTATACGGGCGCCCCCACGGGTTGTCATCGAGCGTCCCCAAGAGAGTCTCCATGTACCCTTCCTTGGCCAGCTTGATGGCCAGCCGCATGGCGCTCCTCGCTTCCGCGTACTCGCCATACAGCCGGTCCTCCTCCTCCGCGAACGCGACGGGATCGTCGCGACGCGCGAGGATGCGGCGGCGATGTCGGGCGCACCGGCGCCTCGCCCGGACGCATACAGCACGAAGCTGCGCTATCTCAGGCGACCACCAGTACGCCGACTTGCTCGGAGGCCGAGGGCCGACCCGAGGCATCGAAGCATCGCTAATGCGATGCATCGTGTCCCGAAGCCATAGCGCCTCGACCTCCACATCCACAGGGTGTGGACGCATGGGCGTCCACGCCGCCACAGTGGAGGCTTCCATCAAGCGCTCCTTGTCCAGGAGCTTCAATGCCCACCTGGGGAATGACCGAGGTGCAGTTCCCTGGGCGACCGCGGTTGGCGTGGAGGCGGACAGATCAAACCGGATGTACCGGTGATCCGATAGAGACTCCGCCTCCACCAGCACTTCCCAACCGCGGATGCGTTGTGCGATGGCAGGGCTCGCGAACGTCACGTCCACGATGGATTCGCCCTGCCACCGCACGCAAGTCGCGACCGATCCTCTGTTCATAAGACAGAGCCCGGCCGCGACCGCCCACTCCTCCAACAGCCTACCCCGAGCGTCTGAGCGGGGGGAACCCCAAGCGACAGATTTCGCGTTGAGGTCCCCCGCAAGTATCACTGGACGGGGGGCGGAGCGCTGAGTAATCGCCCCGATCCCGTCCAGGAACTGCTCAAACTCGTGAGTAGGCCGACTTGGAGAGAAGTACACCCCGATCACGACGGTATCTTCCATCTTTACCGCAACGAACCCGGGTCCCCTGGCCACCATTTCCAGGGGTGGGATCGCTGCGGCTCTCCTGATGTGTATGGCCGCCAAGCCGCACTCATCCCCGAACCAGTAGTCGTCCGCTGGGGGGACATAATACGGCTCGGCGACCACAGCCACGTCAATGGACCACTCCGCCATGCTCTGGACTAACATGTCCTGAGCCCTGACGGAGTGGTTCAAATTACCCTGGAGGAAGCGACGGGTGCAGTCCATTAAGGTTGGACCACATCCATCGCTCCCTCCCCTCCTCTATCGCCCCCGCCTTCGGGCGCACTGGGCGCCACGGCGGGGTCTGAAGCGTCGGCCGGTACTCCCCCGGCCGACTTCCTCTGTTGGCGCCGCTTAGCTTTGCGGCGCCTATTCCTGTCGGTGTTAGCACCGGACGGGGAGCAAGCCTTGCCCCCCGCCCGATGATCGGCCCTGCGCCCGGCCGCCGCGCACAGCGCGCAGTGCGGCGCGGCCGAGCACGTGGCCGCCTTATGTCCGGTTTGACCGCAGCGGAAACATAGTCCGCTGTCGGTCCGCGATGCCGACACTGTCAGCACCGGCGGGACACTCCAGCAGTCGGGCCCCGTTGGCCGTATGCCGGATTCGGAGGCCATCCTCCGCCCCTATCTCCGCCAAGTCGACGGCAGCACGCGCCTTCGCCATGACGTCGGGGTACGTCAACCCCTTCGCCTGGCCGGCCGGCAGCAGTGTGACTACCACTGCTGCCCGCCTCGGCGCGCGCTGCTTCTTCCTGGCCTTTTGGCTCTTCTTCATCCATATTGGATGGGGCTGGAGGAAGTGGGCGGGGCTGTGGGGGTGGTGTGATAGTTTTGGCACCGCCCCCGTTCTTCTTTTTCTGTCGGGCCACAGCCGGGCCCGAACTCTGGGGAGTGATCGGTTGGGCGGGAGCGACGGGAGGCGGCGCGGGTGTTGTGGCGCCGTGTAAGGCCGCAACGAGTTCGGCCCTGAGCTTGGCAAACTCTTTGCCGAACTCCTCCGTCAGTTCCCGCCTGATGCGAGCAGCCATATCCTCCTGGGATTCCACGGTCTGCCGCACTCTGGCCCGCGGCGACGCAAGCCGCGGCCCGCGCACCGTCTTAGACCGTGGGTACGCAGTCCACTCGTCATCATCCTCTTTGGATGCCCGCGGCGGAGGCCGCGCCTTGCTAGTGACCCGAGAGGTGCCGGGCTCGGGCTCCAACTCGGTCAGTCTCTTTTTGAGGGCAGTGACTTCCGCCCTTGTCCTCTCCAGCTCCGCTTGGAGCTTGGCGTCGCGGCTGATGGCCGCCGAGACAATCGGCATGAGTTTGCCGGTCCCGGTAGCGATCGCGCGCATGTCGCTCACCTCGTGTTTGGCACCCTGTTTGCGGAGCAGTTTCGTGACCGCGTTAACCGCTCGTCGCCTTATTGTCTCCAAGGCGACGACGGGGCTCTCGGAGATTTCCCCGTCGGACGTCTGGGCAGAAGCGAAAGACGTCGCGGAGCGCGCCGGCGAAGCCACAATAGGCTTCTTTTTGGGCCTCTTCTTCTCCTCCTTCCGGGCCGGGGCAGGCATCGCCTTGGCATCGGCCGTCTTCGGAATCGGGATCCTGCCCGTTTTCGTCGGTTCGGTGTAAGACGTGGCCGTAGTGGCCGCTCGTCTTACGAGTCTCGCCCTCCACGTCGTCTCATCGTCGGAGGCGGAAGTTACGCTCGTTTCCGAGCTCCGGCGCGCCGCGGACTTCCGCTTGCGCCGGATTCTCCTGCTTTGCTCGCCGGAGTCAGAGCAGGAATCGCTCGCGACGGTACTCGCGATCGATGCCCGCCCCGACCTTACGCCAGTAGCAATCTCCGACACAGGGGCCTGGTCGCCTACCCCTGTGCGGGCTTCGGAGGTGGACTCCACGTCCATGTCCTAGCACGAAGTTGAGGGGAGCAGTCGCATCAGAGCGACTACTCCCAGGCGCTCAACTCCGCGGCTACCCACACGTCACTGCCTTGGCACCGCCCAGGGACTACGTGTGGGGTGGGCCTTCGTACATGAAGGTGGTATCACCCACGGACGCCAGTGACGCGAATCCCCTACGATGACGCCTAGATAGTTTATGGGGGTCTCTT
Organism: Trilocha varians; assembly: GCA_030269945.2. NCBI lineage: Eukaryota > Metazoa > Arthropoda > Insecta > Lepidoptera > Bombycidae > Trilocha > Trilocha varians. The sequence continues at coordinate 4,122,703 of AP028264.1, read as the reverse complement.
TGGTTAGAAATGTATTAGTATATTTACTTTTATTAAACTAGATGTACATTTTGTAAAGTTGACTTTTAAAAGAGTTTCGAAGAGATGCATTAAAAGCAGGCTTTCGGATATTTGCCCACCTCTCACTGCCAACATTGTGACTCCTGTGTAGCCAGGATCCACAGCCGCGACCATCGTAATGACTCTGAGCAGTGAAGCTTAGGAATCCGTGGAAAAGGTAACTTGAATAATCTAAATTAAAAGCAAGCTGTAGGTAGGACCACAATGTAATCTGACTTTGCTATTTTAGCCATATCTTCTGCAGAGTTGACTTGTATTTAAACGAGGCTTGAAGAGAGTCTTTCTAGGAAGGTTCTATGTAGCTCAACTGTCACCTGACATCGCAGGAGTCCATGAGCTATGGTAACTAGTAATGATCAGACGACCCGTTAGCTTGTTTCCACTTGGCAAGAACAAAATATGACAAAGAAAAACTTGTAATATTAATTCTTATGTATTGAGATAGAGCAATTTTAGTATGTATTCATTGTTTCAAGACTTTTCACTTGTTTATCTATCATGATAATTATTCATAATTAAAAAATGCTTTCTATAAAATTCTGTTCGTTTATTTAATCTAATTTATTAAAACAGGCAGTTAATTATAAATTATAATAAGGAATCGCAAGCCTAACATCTGAGAAATTGAATGTTAAATTTATCAATTATTTGAATAATTTAAATTTGATTTTTCTCTACGCGAAAATTATTCGTTGTAGTGAAATTTCAAAATTATTCGCGGTTACTTTACTGTGGTTTAGTGGTAGTTATATTGTTATGAGTTCAACCGGGGGAGTATGACGAGGTTCTATTGTGTAGTATTGAACACAATAGAAATAGTATATTGAAAATCACATACAATAAACGTTTATAAAACATGAAAATGATATTCCTAGTACGCGTTTAATTTCGTGAGCAGTGTAAAATTTTAGTAATGACAAATTATAGTTTTGATATTATATTTAATGAAATTGTTTTTATCTATGCTAATTTTATAAAGCTGAAGAGTTTGTTTGTTTCTTTGACCGCGCTAATCTCAGGAACCATTGGACCGATTTGAATTTCATTGTTGAAGAGTCCATTTATCGAGATATACTATAGACTTATCATATCCCTCTGTGACGTAGATGAAGTTGCGGGTGTCAACTAGTCACAAATATAGTATGACTATTATGTATATTATACTACATGACTATTATAGAATACTAGGTGACCCGCGCAACTTCGTCTGCGTTACAAAGGGGTTCAAAAATTGTAGCCTATGTGTTATTCTGATGTAAAAGCTATATTGTGGTAAAGTTTCATTCAAATCCATTCAGTAGTTTTTACGTGAAAGAGTAACAAACATACATCCATACATTCATTCATACATACAAACTTTCGCCTTTATAATATATATTAGATAGTATGACTTTTTTGCGGGTATTGTATACCTATTTCGATTGTTACTGTTCTGAAGAAGTCACATCACGGGGGTCAACTAGTCACAAATATAGTATGACTATGCATATTTTCGCGGGTTTTGTATACCCGGTTATTTCGATGTTCTGTTCTGAAGAGGTCACATCACTTTTCAATCTTTACAATCGGCTGTTTCACTTCTATTCAAAAACACTGTTTTATATTCTTTCGGAATCTCTTGCATACATTTTACATCTTAAACACCCATACATTTATAAAGAATATGCATTAGTAAATTCACTGAGAAATGTATTCATCAATGAGTATAGAAATGATCAGTAATATCATAACTAAATTCATACATTAGTTAAATGGTGTCCATTATAATATGACGTGAAGTTATTAAACATGTCATTTAACAGGAAACTATGTCGGTTAATGTTCAGAGGGTAGTATCATTGCAGGCTTTCATCATTCAATGCGCGAGGTTTATGAGTTGTCGCTAACTGCTTTCATATGATTCACTAGTTTTTATTATTTTTTAATGTATGGACATCACCAGCTTTATTATTAAAACTAGCTTTTGCTCGCGACTTCGTTCGCGTGGACTTCAGGTTCCTCCCGTCTAGTTCGCAATGTCTATAATATAGTACTATTATACCGCAATTTTTTTTTTCGGCCTTAGAAACCTCAGAAATTGTAGCCTATGTGTTATTCTGATGTATAAGCTATATTGTGGTAAAGTTTCATTCAAATCCATGCAGTAGTTTTTACGTGAAAGAGTAACAAACATCCATACATACAAACTTTCACCTTTATAGGATTATTTAGCTGTACATTTATTTCCTGCATAGTATAGGAAAAAATATTGTAGAGTAACAAAACGTAAAGCAAGTATCGACATCGATTTTACTCAGGTATGATATCACGCAAAGATAAGGCGAAACATTTTTATTGCTTTCCTTATTGTTCTATGCTGAACTGTACGTTAATGCTATTAAAGTAGGTACCGGCCACTCAGTGTCTTTCGACAATGCAGAGGTCCATGAGCGACTGTAACCGCTTACGATCAGGTTAGCTCGTCTGCCTTCGAACCTGTACCTACTTATACAGGCTTCTGAATCCATCACTAAATCAGCTCCATGATATCATAAAATTTCTATATTGTCACGCGGTATACATATGCATGCATAGTTTTAGATCGGAAATTGGGAAGTTGGTCAAATTTGCAAGATTCTATCCGAACTTCCAGAGATACATAGTTACATTCAGTGCATAAAAAAGTATTAGTTTTGTAAATTACGTTCATAAATACTTTCATGCATTTTCAACGGGTTCTTACCGCGATATTTAATTAATAGAGTTGTCTCGATATTTCAACGTTGTTGCAAACATCATGTTCGCTTTTGGGTGGTACCACTGGAACTCGAACGAGAAAGAGGGTAGACAGATTTGTTTGCTCTTAAATCGACCCGCAGTATCCAGTCTTCTCGTGATCATGACGTTTGCCACAACGTTGAAATATCGAGACAACTCAATTAAATTACTAATTAAATACCGCGGTAAGAACCCGTTGAAAATACATGAAAAACCGCGAGTGTCTGAATAAGTTTACGTTCATAAATCTGAAAAAAATTAAATAGTCAGTAAAATCGTAACAAAAAATCACAATCATAAATTCAATACACGAATAAACTTGTGAATTTCATTTCCAATTTTCAATAAAAATGTTTGAATCAAAAAGATTTGTGTCACGTATCTATAGTTCGTTAGTGGAAATCCAATCGGCTGTACTGCAAACGGTTTGATGGCCCTCGACAATGGTACTACGAAGTGACGTCGTGTGAAAACTATGGGTGGATTCGACAAGCTTGTGGCGCAAAAAGTTTTATTTTTAAAGTGTTTTGTGTGAAAAGCTGAAGTGAAAAGTGTGTATAATCATGTCAAAGAATTTACGAGGAATATGTTAGTTATACTAACACGATATTTTAGTGAACTAAGCGTTTATTTTAACCATGTGTAAAGTACCTACTGTAATGTAGTAAGGAACTCTTTTTTTGGTGCATGATAGTAAAACGAAAGGACATCTGAACTTTAGAACTTGTATTTCAAAGTTTTCTTTAATATAAGCTATTGGAAGTTCCTTATCGCGCGTTATCGAAAGGGGGCTAGACGGAAAAAAATGTTACGAAAAGTTGTCACGACACTTTTTTGTTTTAGATGATTATCGCTAGATGGCGCTGTCATCAAAATCTTTTAAAACACGTTCCTTATCGCGCGTTACGTTAGGAAAAAAAATCTTCTAATCTTTTAATAGAAAGGAACTTCGTTCTATTCGGGTGTCCCATGTCACCTCTCAATTTTATTTTTACTAATATTTTTCGTGCTTCTAAACGAAATTTGTAATTCGCTATTATAGTGTTGTTTTAAGCGAAATATTTGTTAAAAACTTTACAAGATCAGATTTAAGTGTCTCTTCAAAGGGTTTCTAAGAAACTAACAAGATTAAAATTGTTTTGTAAATACTTGCATTCAAGAGGTTCTTTGAATAGTTGTTTAACCTTATATTTGATACTAAACATCAATCAGCTTTAAATTACTAAAGCCTTTCTGTTTATTTCATTTCAAAGACAGGTATATATTTTCTATATTATGTTTTAAAATATACTTTATCTATTATTGATTGTCTTGTAAGCAGCTGAGCTAACGGGTCACCTGATTGTAAATGAATACCGTCTTTTGCGGCTTGAACGATGGTCGTAAGCTGGTCGACACAAAATTTGATACGTTTGGTTTTCAGGCTTTAAAAAGGGTTATGGGAATGGAAAGTGGATAAAAACTTACCTCGGCCGGCTTGTTGACGTTGGAAATCTTTACACTTCACTCGACACTCTTTAAAACGGCTGAAGAATGCTTATTTTCACTAGTTTTGATTGTTTTTTGTTTTAGTTTTGAATTTTATGCACGCGTGACGATGGCGGCAAAGTTCTGCTTTCTCTGCGTACAGCGCCCTCTGACGCTTTAGTTTTTGTTTTTTCCTTGACGTGTGGCGCTCTCTGGCGCTTTTGTCGTGAGCCGTGGTTTCGAATAATGGCGCGACCGAGGATTTTAGGCGGGAAGGAGGAAAAGGAATTTAAAGCCTGGACACCGTCGTTCATTGACCTACAATTATACTTCTATTATGTTTTATGTCAAATTAATGGTTAGTTTCTCTAAAACTCGATAACGGCTAAACCGATTTGGCTAATTTACAGAAACCATCTGATATATCATTGTATCTATGTGACGCAGACGAAGTTGCAGGCTAGCTCGTATAAAATATATTTTATAAGCAATTATAATACTATTTCAAAGATACAATTCTTAGGAAAGTTCTCCATGAAAGTGCAAAATACGTGGGTCACGTTTACCCTAAAAGGCCTTAATCCCATACCGACCTACTTCCTCCCTTATAATGCCCTTTTACATTTACACTGAAAATGTTACAGGGAAATGTAAGTAACGTGATTTGCAAATGAGCAATTCTGGTAATTGAGCGAGATAAATTTTCTAAGAGAATAAGAATATTTTGAAGTTATTCCGTATAATAATGAGGTTTCGAAAAGATGAGAGTTTAAAAAGAAGCCTTAAATAATAATTAACTTTATATTGTATTTTCAAAATGGTTATTTTCAATGGATTTCTGTGAGATCTTTGTACTGTACTGTAACAACCTATTACTGCCAGGCTTAGGCCTCAAAAGAGGGATTAGGCACAGTCCATCATGCTTGTCCTATGCGGTTTGGGAACTTCAAACATCTTCAAAGGATTTTTAGAACTCTTTTCCAAAATGCAAGTTTCCTCGTGATGTATTTCTTCACCATTTCTAGCCCGTGGTGTTGTGAAAAATTGCACATTTAGAACCACGACTATGATGACGACATCTTTAATGATACTTGAAAAATATCTTCAAGGCCTCTCTTATTGAGTCGTTCTCTAAAAACAATAGGGGACGGCGCGACGGGAAAGAGTGCCGTGGGCGTAACGCTTCGCGCTGTCCCTCATAACCCCGTGCTGGGTTCTGGCCTCAGCCGGGGTTCGGACGCTGAGTGTGAGCGGTTGGAGGTTTTAGTGCGGTTCAACTCCCACATACCGATTTCTTCCTCCAACTGAAAAAAAAAAGAAATAATAATCTAAAAACAATAAATATAATAAACTATCTATCATAACACCCTAAAATAAAGTCAATGAGAACATTACAAATAACAATTGCTCTTGGCCTCTTTTCGTCGATAATCTCGGGTGTTAAAACAAAAAAATGAGTCCAATTCAGACACCTCGTTCTGACAAAGGGATTGGATAATGTCGTCTTTATCTAGGCCAAGAAACGACTCGCATCGAGTGCCCAATGTATGCTTTGTTCAATTCTTGGAATTGGGAACGTTTTCGGGAACTAAAATGTGTGTAAGGCCTAGTTACGTTCTATATCTTGCGGAAACTTTAGCCGTATTGTTCTGCGTAATTTTCTTTGAAGTTTGTTTGGTTAAGGAAATAATGTAATTCGATATTAATATGATGTTATTCTTTTGTAGGTATTGTTTACATTATTCTTGTAGTTTATCCAAAGTTTATGCCATTGAATAAAAAGATTGAAAAAGACATCGTGTGAAAATTTATAAGCATTTAGATTTCTCGAACCGCAATGAAGTCTTCGTTTTATTATAAAATCCTAGTATACGAATTGTATTTTGAAAAAAGCATTTAGAAATAATTTATTTTAAAGAAAACTTTAAATACAAGCTTTTAAGATCTGGAATATCATGTATCAGTAGAGTGCTAGCCAGGGCAAGTAAAATGAGTCCAAACACGACAGGTCTATCTTACTTAGTACCTACAGGAGTTCCTATGACCACCTTCCGTATTCATCATCAGATCAGCGCCATTTTATCATATTATTGCATTGTCACACGATGGACATCTACGTGCAAAATGTCAGCTCAACCAGACAACGAGAAGTTTGTCAAATTTATCTCGCAAGATTCCACCCGAACTTACATAGGTACATAGTTACATAGCTACATCCACTGCAAGTTAGTAAAAGTTTGTAAAATACCAACTGTTTTAAAAATAGATTGTAAAAAATTACTGAATTAATATTATGTAAACTTATTCAGACACTCGCGGTTTTCTATAATACTTTCATGAAATATCGAGACAACTCAATTAATTAAATATCGTGGTAAGAACCCGTTGAAAATGCGTGAAAGTAATATTATGTAAATCATATAATTTAATGCAAATTCTGCTAATTTATTAATGCATTAATGTATTGGCAGTCAATTTCGTAATGCAAACTAGTTATGATGATAAATAAATCGGAAATAGTACATTAATATTTATGTTAATTTAAAATCCGGTAAATACTGAGAGTATTAATTAATTTATTTGCTTTGGATTCATTTCGGATTACGTTTTCATTTACATCCATTTTCATTTAACTGTGGGTTTGATCTGTCATTATTTCGTTTTGCGGTATATTAATCTTTATCGGGCTTTGCTTTTTGTCTCTTTAATCATTTTATAGAAAACTAGCTGACCCGCGCAACTTCGTCTGCGTTACAAAGGGGTTCGAACTGTACTCGCAATGCCGTCGAGTTATTATTTTCGTGGCTCGCTGTTGCACCCACATATTCATTGCGTTTTTATACTCGTAATAACTTCTAAACGAAAAGTCCGATTGGAATAAAACAAAAAGTTATTTACTTCTACATTAATACTGTTGATAACATAATACTTAATTTGGATAAGGGTTAATATAACGATACTCATTTAATGTTAAATTCAAACTTGTGACGAAATATTATTTTGCTAAACATAAAAGCGGTTATTGTGACTAAACTATGATAGTTAGATATATGCTCTCGCGGACTTTTTTGTTGGTCTTACAAAGACCTAAAAACCCGTAGTACATCATTTTGTTCTATTGTCAGTAGTTTTTGCAGCGTACTCATAAATAGGTTTTCGATTATTCACCTTGTGTTACATATTCGATATTTTTTTTAGTTGAAGAATATGTGGAAGTTGAACCGCACTAAAACCTCCAACCGCTTACACTCAGGGCCTGAGCCCCGGCTGAAGACAGAACACAGCACGGGATTATGCGAAGAGAGGCGACGCGTTTCCCGTCGTGAAAGCCTCAACCCGAAAGAATTTCCGCCTCAATTGTGTACCTGTTCAGATGACATTAAGGCATCAGTTACACAACTTCGGAGATAGGTTCAGAAGAAGCATAATTGGGACACCGACCTTCAGCTTGATGGTATGCACTGGAAGTACACTTGCTGATAGAGAGTTCAGAATTTTCACAGAATAATGTGTCATCTTGCATACCGGCAGTGTTTATAGAGGTGAAGTGCACTTCATTCCTCTCAATTTCGGAGAGAATGCATTCGTTAATTGTTACATCCTTATCACTTTTGGGCGTCAAAATGCCCGCTCGCACACCCAAGAATTCTGCTGATGTTGTATTACACACAGTGCCAGGTACGGTGGGACCTTGCACCGGTTTCAAGTCGTCCGCGGTGTTCCATATGGGACGGTCCGCGACCTCTCCTCTGGAATATCGGGTACGACTGAGTACTGAGAGGCACTCTCCTCTCGGAACTTAGCGTTATTTGTTACGCAGACGACACGTTGGTTGTAGCTCAGGGGGATGACTACAGAGAGTGCACGTCTTGCCACAGCGGGTGTGGTATAATTTGGAGGTTGAGCCTCGATGTGGCGCTAAATAAACCCCAGGCCCTATGGTTCCACGGGTCTGGGGAGTCGCCACCGGTCGATGCCTACATTATAGTTGGAGTTATTCGGATCGGGGTCGGGGTGCTTAAGTACCTCGACCGGCTCGACTTCTGCGAGTCCACATCTCGGAAGAGAGCGGCAGGGCGTGTGAAACTGAGTTCTTTTCTCCACGCAGGAATCCGCCGTCATCGATCAGGGCGCTGGAACTGCAATTTCGCTCAGGATTTGCCTCCCTAAGAGATTCGGGTTCTCAACGGTACCCAGCGTGCGGGGTTCCAAGAAGGTGTCGTGTCTCGCTTAGCACCTTGCGTTAAGGCAACCGTGGGTTGGAAGACAGCACTCTCCGATCCACACTGGTATGACCCAGCAGGGTATCCCGTGGGAGTGTGAGACGCGGTCCCATATTTCTTGGCGGGCTTCGGAAAGCCCGCTGACCCTGAGAGCCGGTGGCTGTATCGCCGGTGGCTGCCGGTTCGGTGTTCGGGGGCGGCGCGAAGGAAAATTTATGCCGTAGTGCATAATGCGTCGTGCCGTCCCGCATTACCCCGTGCTAGGGTCTGGTTCAGCCAGGATTCAAACGCTGAGTGTGAGCGATTGAAGCTTTTAGTGCGGTTTAAGTACCACATATCCCAAGCGCAGCGCCACGATTTCCAGCGTTTAAAAAAAAAGTACACACAGTGAGTTATTTTAAGCTGGATACAACTCTACCGACAGACTCAGAAGAACCACCTGTCCACCTCTCTCCTCGCCAAGATTTAGAAAGAGAACGGAGTATTCTTGTGTACTTGTGTTACCGCTGGTCCGAGCTGTTATATTTTTCGATTTTTTTATATAAAAGGGCAATGTGTGAGTATAAAAATTAGCCAGTTCCTACATCCCACTTTAGTTTAATAAATACATTTATTTATTTGTCTCGCTAGTCTCTGAAACGAATTAACTATACAATTTTTAAGAACAAAATGCCTAACGCCATCTATTACAATCGAAAAACACCACGTCGTCCACAATGCAATGACATAATCAAATTATTTATATCGAAAAAGTGCTTCTAGACGTAATTCGATATAATTCTCATAGATGGCGTTGCTTTAAATCGTCTTTAAAATTGAAATTATCATTTTTTTTGGAGATTACCTTTAAGTGGCTTTAAGCCATAGCGTGCCCGCACACCTAAAATGGTATTGTCAATACTTGTGATAGAAGCAGTGATGGGATTCAAAAGTCATAACACTTTTATTAGCATGTTAGAAAAAAATAGCAATTTTAGCGTTTGAGTAATATGCACCAAAAAACTTTAGGATATTAAAATTATGTTATTTGTATATAACTCCTGGTGCTTACGTGAACTGAGTTTAGTTTTATGTATTGCTGTAAAAGATATGAAAAAAAGTAGTTTCAGGCAGTATCAAACCTGTAAAAATATGAAAGAAATTTGAATTAATTCATTTCAAAAATTAAAAAGACCGCCTGAATAGTAGACTTACGATGTTAATATTTAGAAGATTAATATTTTTAACATTATACGATTTTGGAACTTGATCCTAAAATATAATTAAGTTTTCCAAGTTTTATTTATCCTAAAACATGCACATGCTATTTTTGAAAATGTTCTTTTAATTAAAACTTTCTTTACATGCTATTTTTTGTATCTTTTCCCATCACTCGGTCGAAAGTATTGACAATACTATTGATAGGTATGCGGGCACGCATAAATCTTCGTATTCTGAAGTGCGACAGAATGATTGACATATTAGTTGGTTGTCAATTGTCAAATTGCAAATTGACTCGTTGACGTTAGGAACACACCTAAATTGCTTAGACAACAGTGAGTGATTATAATTTAATATGAACTTTATTGAATAGCAATAAAGTTCAAATTGACTCTACATATTATTTAGAAAACGTTTGTATGAGAAATAGAAAAGGGCTGTTTTTAGGGTTTTCCCAGAAATTATTCGATTTTTTCTCACCTTTTAAACCTTCCCTGAACTTCCACGAATATTTTAAGACTAAAATTAGCCGAATCGGTTCAGCCGTTCTCGAGTTTTAGCGAGACTAACAGCAATTCATTTTTATATATATAGATATCAAAGAATTGCTTTTAAAATGATAAATTTCGCAGATTCAAGGTTTTTTTTTTATTCTGTAATGTGGACCAGATTTCGAGTTCTGAAAGATTTTTGAAAGACGTTCATACAAAAAAATGCTTGTTTCAAAAACATATTAGAATTTCGGAGTCAAAATGGATGTCTAGTTATGTTTCATAACGAATGCAGTCTTTTTATAATGCAACTGAGTTCCCTATCCACTATACATGTGTATTATTAATTCTTAAGAGTAAGGCTTAAGTGTCAAGATTCTTAATTTTGAAGACACTATTCTCTAAAAACGAAGTTCCTTATCGCACGTTATCGAAAGGGGGCTAGACGGAAATTCTTATGAAAAAGTTGTCACGACACTTTTTTTGTTTTAGATGACTATCGCTAGATGGCGCTGCGATTAAAATCTTTTAAAACTAATCCTTATTTTGTATTATATGATTAATGCTAGATGGCGCTGTGATCGCTTTGTCAAAAACTTCACAGCATTCTTCGGTCCAATTTCCAAAAATATACTTTTTCACTCAACAATACAATTTGGCATTTTACATAATATAAAGACACAAAGCAAGTTCTTTTAGACTCAGGGTCGAAAGTACGGAGAAATAAACATGAGCTGTTTAACAGAGCATTGATAAATGACATACTACTTAATCCCACACTTGGCCTTCAAAAGAACTTTGCTTTTGACGTTACAAAATACTATTAGGAACAGAAGGCAGACTAGATTTCGTCGCCTCAGTGCTTGTTTGGCCAATCTGCACTCGAGCAAATTTTACAGGAGACAGCAAACAAGCACGGAATTTTCGTTAAGTGCCGTGTTGAGAAAAAAATTTAAATGAGATTTTATTGTTTTAGAATTGAATATTTTAAAAAAATATTTTACCAGTCGGATGGAAATTTTATTCTTTATAATACTGCATTAAAAAGTCATTTTCGTAAAAAATGTCAGATTGGCCAAACAAGCACTGAGGCGACGATTTGTCTTTAAGCTAGGTTTGAGTAAAGTTCAATAGAAGAAATTGGCAGTAGAGTTTTTCTATGTATTGAAACTACGCAATTCACATACAGACTTTTCGAGTAATTTGATTGAAGCTTACGTTTTCGTAATAAAAACAAGTTATTTTCCAATATGCAATACTTCGTCTCGTTTATAAAAGTGAAATATAATTTAACTTGAATGGGACAGAATGAAATGGCAAAACACTAAATGGTTTTTGCTTCATTTTGGCGAAATAGGAACCAAAAGAAGACGTCTTGTTTATGAAAAGCAAAATAATATACAAGAGTTCTATTATAGGTATTTACAATGGTAAAGGTACTTGGTACACACGGTGCACTTTACCTCATTTGGGGGAAATAAAAACCAATAAAAGAAGAAGACGTGAGTTTATAAAATATTAGCTGTTGCTCAGCTTGTTTCAAATGTTCCTTGAACTACAACGAACATTAAAAAAAGAAATGCTCTAATCCAGGCATTGTTGAATTATGCGCTTTTCAACAAATTTTGCGATTCATTTTTATAACATAGATAATATACCAGACTTCTGTAGCAGTAGTTATTTTGTTGTAAAGTTATAAACACCAGCTGGGAACCCTACTCCGTGGTTGAGACTCCCAAATTTCACTATTATGTTTTGTGAGCCTTTTTGTTACTGTTTCGACAGCTGCTTCAAATGTCACCTATTTACCGATATGAATGTAAAGTTTAACTGTGTTTACTTTATTATTTTAAGAGGGTCTAAATTAGTAAATATATTTTTTTTTAATTGCCATGTAGGTAGACGAGCCAACGGGCCACCTGATTGTAAGTGGCTACCGTCGCTCATAGACCTCTTCAATATCAGCGTTTATGTAAATCAAAGACAAAAAGATTACTTCTATCGTAAATACTTGCTAAATTAACGTTCAAAGTAGTCTTCAGTTTCTATAATTTTATATTTGATATTTAGGTTTGGTTACTCACTTTTTGGGCAAATTCCTTTATATTTTTATAAATCAGCGATTAAACATTATCACTGCATAGAAACTAAACCTACAAGTATTTAAAAAAAAACTTGAGAGGTGTCATAGGACACCCGAATAGAACGAAGTTCCTATCGATTTAAAGATATCTTATACTTTTTTTTCCTAACGTAACGCGCGATAAAGAACGTATTTTAAAAGATTTTGATCACAGGGCCATCTAGCGATAATCATCTAAAACAAAAATAAGCAACGTGTTTTAAAAGATTTTGATCACAGCGCCATCTAGCGATAATCATCTAAAACAAAAAAGTGTCGTGACAACTTTTCGTAAGAATTTTTTCCGTCTAGCCCCCTTTCGATAACGCGCGATAAGGAATTTCGTTCCAAAAAGTATTTCTTCTTACACAATAGAAATCAACGTAAAAATCCTTTCAAAAAGATTTCTCCGAGATTCACCCTCAGTGTTCAGTTACTAAGTAACTTTGTAACATGTAAATATGTGAACGTAATTGACTCTGTACATTTATATCAAGAGTAATTACATTTGCGAAGAGTTTCTCGAACATCAAAGAACATTTCGTTACGGAAGTTAGTACACGTAGTGGATGAGAGTTTAGTTTTATTCAACCTGTTACTGTATCAAAGGGAGGTAATAAGATCGTTTTTTGAATACAAAGTTTAAGGATAAAGTTTGGTAAATGTAGATTAGGTTAGTGTTTTTTTCTTAAAGTTTTGTTATTCTGGTAGTGGATAGTTCAAGTGCTTTCCGAGTGAAAAGTGGGTTGAAGTTCGATTTTGCATATTAAGATAAAGATTTATGAGTAGTTAATAAAGATCAAGATTACACGGTGAAAAAATATCATGAAAATTAAACTTTTTAGAGTTAATAGAAATTACAATAAATACTGTAAACTGCTTTATGCGGGGTTTGATTGATCTCTCATTTCGTTTCAGCTTTCATACCTTTAATAGCCACAAATAACTTTTTAACTTATAACTAGTATAACTAGATTATACTTTACAATACTTTTATGAGTCGTTTAGGTAAATGTACTTTAATGTGAAGATAAAAATTGTGTTTACCCCCCCCCCCGCACGTTTTTATTTTGTTAGACCAGTTCAAGTAGTATGGAGCGTAACATTGACCTGAGTAAGCGTCGTTCACTACTAACTACTAACCTAACTTATTTTACCTTTTTTGTGTACATTACTACCTCCCTGATAGAGATTGGTCGCAAATGAACTCCTGCAATAGACAGCACTACAGAGGCGCCACCTGTCATGTATCTCGCAAACCTTTTTTTTGAGTTGGAGGAAATTGCCGGATATGTGGGAGTTGAACCGCACTAAAACCTCCAACCACTCACACTCAGTGTCCGAACTCCAAGACTAAAAGGTGTTACGCACTCGGCACTCTTTCCCGTTGCGCCGCTCCCTGCAAACCTACCTAAGCTGTTAAGTCGAATCATTGTTTGAAAATAAATAAAAACCTTGAGAGGTGTCAAGGGACACCCGGATGGAACGAAGTTCCTTTCGATGAATTAGTTAGGGAATTGTAATAAAATTTTATTTTTTTAAGTTATTAATAACTTAAATAAAATATTTTGATCACAGCGCCATCTAGCGATAATCATCTAAAACAAAAAAAAGTGTCGTGATAACTTTTTCATAACAATTTCCATCTAGCCCCCTTTCGATAACGCGGGATAAGGAACTTCGTTCCAATATACAACATAAATCATTTTACATCACAAAATAGTGCAATATAAATCTGTCGCTTTCCAAATATCTAAAGGCGTTGAGAAAACGTCACGAACATACATTCCATACAAGTTGGAGTTTTCAATTTCCCTTTAATATTACATAGGGGTCACCGCCTTACGGCTGAAGGAACATCAATGTACGCAGTGACGTCAGCAGAATGTAACATAAATTATATTCGCGTTCACTAAATTACTAAACGTGTCGATGTTGTAGGGAGATCGTGATATCAGGATTTTTGCGAAATAAACAATTGTTTATTTTTTAAATACCATAAGCTATCGTGCAGTTCAGAATATAGTTGAGTTAGGTTAAAGAATTATTAAATACTAAACAGCACGTAATCTGGTCTTATACTGAAAATTAAACTTAAAACAATATCCAGAGTTCATTTTAAATACAAACTATGTCATCTTTAAAATGTTACAGGCTTCTCTAACACGCAGATATCTGAAACATCTTTATCATAATAAAATGTATTAAATTGCATATAAATCTTTACAAATTAAGATTTACAGCGCAGCCGGATCCGGTTTCCTTCTTTAAGAAAAGCAATGGGTCTATCAATAATATTTTTGGAATAACAACCGTTACATTAAAATCAACATTTTTATTATCTTGTTTTTATTGTTTATTTTTTTATTTCTTTTTTTTATTATTTTTTATTCATTGTTGAACTCCTTATGTAAATTAGTTTTATGTTTGAAAATAAATTATTTGTTATTACCTTTACAAAGTATAATACAAAGTCACTTTTCGCTGTCTGTTGTCATGTATATGGGCCAGCGCCTTTTTTCATAATGATTACTAACATTCTGAATATTTGTGAGTAGCTTCATTTTGACGAGATGCCCAACTTTTTCTTCTACGAAAATTCTCGATAGTGAGGGCTAATACAGTATGGAAGCGTCAAAGGTTTTAAATGGGTGAATGATCTAAATTTATTACTAACAGCTACTTTATTAATTAAATCTTGAAACAATTTTATTACAAGTTTAAAACAATAATTGTCCTACGAAAATGTCCCCAACATGTATCAACAACTAGGTCTATGAGACTATGTTTTTTGTTGGCGATCAATCAATCAAATGTCAATAACGATGATGAGCAATCAAGCAAAAATCGCTCATGGTTCACTTCCTATAACCTAACTTTAAGGACCTTCCTTAAATCTCGTTTCAACAAATCAAATCTATGTCTTTAAAACTACACAACGGATTTTGATCCGATTTTTAATAGATAAAATAATTTAAAACATTTGTTACAAAAATTAAAATGAACCACTTCCATTTTTCAAGAATAGCAAAACTACCTGTCAGATCTTCATCAAATTTATATGAGATACTGTGCAATTTACCTTACTAACAAAAAAGGACCATCCAAATTGAAGTTATGGGGACCTTCTTTAGGAAAGTCGGTCAATAAATGAATATTAAAAATAAAATACACCATTAAAATAAAATATAGAGTAGTAAAACAGATTAAATGGCACCGAAGCACCGAGGTACTTATCATTAATCTGAATGATGTATCACCGCCGTTCATCTTATTTATACTACTGTGGAAATGTAAAATTGTTTATTTATTTCCTGTTTATAAACAGTCATTTGAATAATGGTTTTCTGTTTACTTATTCGAATATTACGAGATTTTATTGTAAACAAAATATACTTATGATCAGATGGCCCGTTCACAATACCGTCGGTACCATACTCTGTTCAGACCTGGCTTGGATCGAATATGAAATCTGTCATTGTATGGTATGACAGGGTATGGTAGCATTAACCAGTAATAATAATGAGACTTTTTTTTAAAACTTCTAAAATATTTCGACTTTGCCCACGAGGTGACCGACATGTGACGTGTTGAATCGACCATCATTGTTCAGATACAACATCTGTGCACGGTCTAATAGCGAAAAGCTTCGATCGTCATCTAGAGAAGCTTTCGCTCCCCGGCTGGGCAAAGGGCCTGATTCAGAAGGCGGTCGTTCTTAACACGGCGCGTATTGTGAGGAGGTTCCTCTCTCTTGAGCCCTGACCACTGATGGTTTCTGATCGTAGACTCCGCCTGCAGTGGCCCTCTGTTTTTTATATTGTATTTTTAAATTTATTTTTTTGTAAATGGTTTTTTTTTAAATAAAATGTAAAAAATAAGCTAATAAATTAATATGAAAGACTTTCTTCTACATCAATTAATGACTCATATACACATACAATCAAAATTGAAAAATAAATTTACTATCCCATTAAAATTATTTTTTTAATTAAATTTTCATACAGTTGGTCTCTTCTTCTTAAGAATTAAACATAGCCCAAAATTCTCACTAAAAGCCCATCAAACATACACAATAATAATATTATGTGAAGTATCAAACTAGTACTGTAACAAGGGAAATTGAGTATAAGTAGGGCAATAAAACAAACGATCGAAAACAATAGATACATTTGGACCTCAAGCTTTAGAACAATGAGTACAAAAGATCACCTTCCTCATACTTTCCTTTATCAAGTTATCATTACAAAAATGCTTATATAAGCTCGCTTATTAATCGCTAAAGGGAATACTTTGGGCATAGAATAATATACTATACAGAATTAACACAGAAAATTAATGAATGCTCTTGGCCTTGCCGAATAGGATCAACAAATTTGAGTTTTCATTAGGAATTTCGTTTTAACATACAATGTATGCGTCATGTTGTTTTTTTTTTCAGTTGGAGGAAATCATCGGAAAGAATCGGAACCGCACTAAAACCACCAACCGCTCACACTCAGCGTCCGAACCCCGGCTGAGGCCAGAACCCAGCACGGGGTTTGGAGGGACGGCGCGATGCGTTACGCCATCGGCACTCTTTCCCGTCGCTCCGTCCCCGGACGCCGAACCGGTAGCCGCCGGCGAATACGGCCACCGGATCTCTCGGTCGGCGGGCTTTCCGAAGCCCGCCAAGATGGGACCGCGTGTTACCCTCCCGCGGAATACCCCGCTGGGTCAGAACCAGCGTGGGTCGGGGAGCGCGGTCTACCATCCCCCGGACGTCTTGTTGTTTATTAAACATTTGACTTTCTCTCCGAATTGTTTGGAACTTGTATTTTATTTCTTGTATCTGAGAAATAACATGCAAATTTATTATCAAGATAAATTTAAGGCGAAATAATTAATATTGGTCACCGCACGTTCACACATCTCAAGTTTTTGATGAAGAAAATTGCTGTATACCTAAGACTTAACCAAACGTCAAACTAAAAATGCTAGAGGGAGATTCCCAAGTATGTTGAGATGTCCTTCTTCAAACGAGACTTGAATGTCCTTAAAGGTTGATCATAGGTAGCGGCCCCACAATGTCCCCTGACATTGCACTATTTGCAGGTAGCTCGTTTTATCTTTATGAAAAAATCAGAGTGTTTTGTATCAATCTTTATTTCTGTAGTTATTCTATTAAGTATAACGTATATCGTTGAGAGCCATCTGTCTTGTTTACACTACGCCTCCGACGACAAATTGTTTCGTTTCCCTTCTATATTATGTTCAACGTAATGGTTCTATTGTTTAATGGACAGTGACGCGAGACACGTTTCCTTGGTCTACCAAGTTTTAGTGTGTGTTTCGGGAAGTTGTTTGTTGTGCTTAATAAATGTGCTGTATCTTAGGATAGTTTTATGGTATCTGATTTGGTTGAATTTGGTAATGTCTTTTAGTTAAGAAAGCAAGTAGATGTAAAATATTATCAGGAAAAAGTTACCCAGCTTTAGTATGAAATCATGAATGTACTATACAGGGTGATTTTTTAAAGAAGGTACATATTGCAGGAAGGTAATGAGTACTCTGTTCTAATATTACAAAAAATAGGTAAAATATTTTTTTTTTTTAAATCTCAATTCGACAAAACTACCTCAAACTTAAACAATTTCGGCTAAAAGAGTGTTGACTAAGGACCTCTAGTGATCTCGCGCACCCACACATCCGCCAAACCCATCAGCTGTCGAAAAACCATCATTTTGCAAGAATTTTAGATATTTTTAAGTTGCGATTACTAAGGCATTAAGACAAATTCTTTGGTAATAATATTTTACTGATCGGATATAACCATCAGCTACCATGACCTTCAACATGTACCCTCGCTAAAAAATCACCCTGTATAAGTCACGGACACGTCCTTCTACGAAGTAGATAAATGCGCGGTGACCTGATTAAGATCACAAGAATCTGACCACTAGTAGCGCTATTCCGATCGTTGCGGCTAGCTAAGGCATAATCTATCCGTAGTATACTTGAAATTCGATAACCACACTTAAATCATTTATTATTACTGGACCTAAAAATTCAAAGGTTTTTGTTTTGTCAAAGTAAAACCAAATTCCAAGAAGTCACAACAAAAGCTACTAACAAAAAAAATATTCGAATTTCAAATCCACGGACTTGATACAATTAATATACGCGTCAAAAGTACACCTTAATTTATTCTCAATTCAAATTTTAATTCCGAACTCAAAAATGCCCCCGATTCTACGTTTAGGTCTTGAAATTACAAAAAGGTTTTTACCTATTCTATTGTTTCAGGAGCAATGATCCTCTCTTGTGAGCTGGAGTGATGACCCCTCACCCTTCGGGCTGAAATGCGATGGCGCGCACGGGAGCCGTCTGCTTCTTCACAGTTCATTTATTTTCCTGCATTATTGGTGAGCGTTTCGCTATGAATTTATGAGCTATTTTAGGAGTTAATGACCCTGTTTTAAGTATATGTATGAAACGAGACATAGCTTTAAGAGCACGTACAGATATTGAAGATAAAGGAGTTATTGGCTTCTTTCCCGACTGAACATTGAAGTCTTGTAAAGCAATACATCGTTGCAATCAACAGTTAGTTAAACAATTACATCGTAATTGAACTAGAAATTGAAAGAAAAATATGTTATAAAACACTAGTTTTTAAACAAGAAAACATCATAAGCTTTGCTGAATCAAAAGCTACAAAAATCCACTAAATAATTTTACATACTTTTTCATAAAAAAAAAACATCCAAAAATGAACCTTCAGCACTAACTGAGGACACAGATAAGACCAGTAATTACATTACTTGTATCTTAATGGGAAAACATATTACGCTTTACACACGAGAGAGCCAAGCGACTTACGAGAAGTAATAAATAAACATGAACAAGGTTTTTGTAAGTATGTGGAAAATAAGAATTTCAGCCCAAAATGTTTTCTTAAGGAAATGTGTCTCTCAGGCAGTAAAGTGCCCGTGAAAACTCATGTTTTTTGGCAAATAAAAAGTATTAATGATAATAAATAAAATAAAAGTTGGCAATTAAGAAACAAGATTTTATTTTACCTAACTTAACTTCCTAAAAATCAAACACATAGCTCTCTCTGCTAGGTTCTTATTTCAGCATTACGACTTAATTACGTTTTTTTGTAAAGAATTTATATATCATACTAGCTGCCCCGCGCAACTTCGTCTGCGCCAATCTCAATTAAATGTCAACTATTCGATTTTTTCTCGCTGTAAATACCATCCTTGAACTTCATCGAGAATTTAAAAAAACAACAATTTCTAAAATAAGTATAGCCTAAGTTACTCCTTATAACATAAACTATCAACCATTGAAAGTCAGCCCGTCCGAATCGGTCTAGCCATTCCAGAGATTAGCCAGAACAAACAGACAGTGGCCACCTTCCAGCTCCATCATCAGACCTTGCCATTCATCTTATACGCAAAGAAATCATCAAAACGCTTCATTAGAGCCTAAACACGATGAGGTTGTCTTGCTTAATGATGGAGTTCCCATAGCCACCTTCCTGCTCCATCATCGGACCTTGACATTCAGCTTCTACGCAAAGATCTCATTAGGACGCTTCTAATCACTGCGAAGCAAACACTAACGGGGAAACTGTACACTCTTGAATTTGAACAGAAAGTTATGAGGTATGAGAAGAATGCATGATGTAAATAAAGCCTCGCCTAATCCTCATCCCGTTTTTTTTTAGTTGAAGAATATGTGGAAGTTGAACCGCACTAAAACCTCCAACCGCTAACACTGAGGGTCTGAAGCACAGCTGAAGACAGAACCCAGCACGTGATAATGCGGAGCGGGGCGACGCGTTACGTACTACAGCACTCTTTCCCGTCGCGAAAGCCTCAACCCGAAAGAATTTCCGCCTCAATGGTGTGTCGGCAAGTTGAGATGACTTTAAGGCAGCAGTTACACAACTTCGGGGATAGGTTCAGAAGAAGCATAATTGGGACACCGACCTTCAGCTTGATGGTATGCACTGGAAGTACACTTGCTGATAGAGAGTTCAGAAATTTCACAGAATAATGTGTAATCTTGCATAACGACGTGTGATTTTTTAATTCCTCTCAATTTCGGAAAGAATGCATTAGTAACGTCCTTTTGGGCGGCAAAATGCCCGCTCGCACACTCAAGAATTCTGCTGATGTTGTAGTACCACAGTGTACGATGGGACCTTGCACCGGTTTCAAGTCCGCGGTGTTCCACATGGGACGGTCCACGACCTCTCCTCTGGAATATCGGGTACGACTGAGTGCTGAGAGGTGTTCTCCTCTCGGGTCTTAGCGTTATTTGTTACGCAGACGACACGTTGGTTGTGGCCCAGAGGGATGTATACAGAGAGTCTGCCCGTCTAGCCACAGCGGGTGTGGCCCTCGTTGCCGGCATAATTAGAAGGTTGGGTCTCGATGTGGCGCTAAATAAACCCCAGGCCCTATGGTTCTACGGATCTGGCCTCGACCGGCTCGACTTCTGCGAGTCCACCATCTCGGAAGAGAGCGGCAGGGCGTGTGAAACTGAGTTCTTTTCTCCACGCAGGAATCCGCCGTCATCGATCAGGGCGCTGGAACTGAAATTTCACTCGGAATTTGCCTCTCTAAGAGATTCGGGTTCTCAACGCTACCCAGCGTGCGGGGTTCCAAAAAGGTGTCGTGTCTCGCTTAGCACGCACCTTGCGTTAAGGCAACCGTGGGTTGGAAGACCGCACTCTCCGATCCACACTGGTATGACCCAGCATCCTGTGGGAGGGTGAGACGCAGTCCCGCTTCAGAAAGCCCGCTGACCGTGTGAGCCGGTGGCTGTATTACCGGTGGCTGCCGGTTCGGTGTTCGGGGGCGGCGCGATGGAAAATTTGTGCCGTAGTGCGTAAAACGTCGCGCCGTCCCGCATTACCCCGTGCTGGGGTCTGGTTCAGCCAGGATTCGGACGCTAAGTGTGAGCGATTAGAGGTTTTAGTGCGGTTTAAGTACCACATATCTCAAGCGCAGCGCCGCGATTTCCAGCATTTAAAAAAAAGTACACACAGTGAGTTCTTTTAAGCTGGATACAACTCTACCGACAGACTCAGAAGCACCACCTGTCCACCTCTCTCCACGCTAAGATTTAGAAAGAGAAAAGGGAGTATTCTTGTGTATTTATACTACCGCGCGCTGGTTCGAGCTCTTGAAATTAGCTAGTTCGTACATCCCACTTAAGTTTAATAAATACATTTATTTATTTGTCTTGCTAATCTCTGAAACGAATAAAATTAATTAAACAATTTTAAGCAGAAAATGCCTAACGCCATCTAGTACAATCGAAAATCACTACGTCGCTCACAATACAATGACATAATCAAATTTAAATTTTTTATATCGAAAAAGTGCTTCTATACGTAATTCGATATAATTCTCAGAGATGGCGTTGCTTTAAAATCGTCTTAAAAATATCATTATTCCGGCACGTATTCGAACTAATTTTGCTGTACAAACCATCCTTGAACTACAACGAACATTTAAAAAAAAGAATTGGCCAAATCGGTCCAGGCGTTCTTGAGTTATAGCGTCAGGGAGGAAAACCGGACTTATTTTTATATAGTAGATTATTTATACTTTATTGCACAGTTTGAAAAGAAGACAAAGGCAAACCGAATCCATAAATGAGCCTTACTAGTGCATATCAACATGTCGCATCTTGCATTCATTAAGCCTCATTAGCATGCTCCAATGAGGATCTATAAGATGTAATTTATGAGATGCAGAATAAATAATAATAAAGAAAAGTTCTGGAGTGGCGCCCACAAGATGGACCGACGATCTGGTCAAGATCGCGGGAGGTCACTGGATACAGATGGCGCAGGACCAGTCGATGTGGCGAGGTTTGGGGGAGGCCTATTTCCATCAGTGGTCGTCTATAGGCTGATGACGATGATGAAAATAAACAATTTCCAAGCTGCTGCTTGGAAAATCAACAAAATAAAACCATCAAAAGCAAAATCAAACCAATCCAAGCTATTTCAGTTAGTCAACATTCTTACAAACAACTACACTCAACAAATGGAAACGTGATAAACGTTGTCCAATGTAACAATCACAATTGTGTCACACTACCGAGCAACGCATTGCAGGTGTTATTTTTGCTTGCCAATACAGACACACTCCGGTAATAAATATTTAACGAGAGCCATAAAACTGGACTGACACGCCAACTGGGTATGTGTGTACAACATTAGTGAGAAATTACCTAATGTGTAATGATTCACGATACACCATGTCGAGAGTCCATACATTCTTGGTTATAAGCAATTAAAATGCGTCATAGAAAATGTCACTTTGCATGTATATTTTTTTCCGTGAGTGGCTTGCTTTGGTTGCGATGCACAGAGGGCAGCGCGACGAGAATGATTGCCGAGGGCGTAACGCGTCGCGCCGTCCCTCAAAACCCTGTGCTGGGTTCTGGCCTCAGCCGGGGTTGGGACACTGAGTGTGAGCGGTTGGAAATTTTAGTGCGGTTCAACTCCCACATACCCCGCCCCGCGGGTGAGGATCCGGCGATTTCCTCCAACTAAAAAAAAAGGTGCAAAACAAATACATTTCAATTTATCACTGCAGTATGCATGTTCCAAGCAATGGTGATGATTGATGATTTGCAAACATTCGTTAACGATATTATCGGTTTACCTAATATGTTGGACAGTAAATACTAGATATTTAATTTAACTATCAATATTCAAAGCTAACCCTAAATACAAAGTAGTTTCAATAAAAACGCGAGCTACCTACGACAATGTTTTATAACCCATAAACAAACCACAACGTTGAAGGCACATTTCGCTTTTATATCTCAGATATAATTTTATTTAACCGTCACAGAAGTTTCCAGAAGGATAATGGTGAGGGATAAAATGAAAAATGTAAGGTGGGAATAATTAATTAAGTGTTTTTTCAACCGTTTGACAGAAGGCTTTACGTGTCCAAAGGATGTTCTCAACGGTTCTTTTGTTTAGTATTTAAAGGCCTTAGACCAAATATAAGTAGACATAATTATAAGCTTAGTGTAACAATTGTTTCAACTAAACACCATCAAAATTCTGTCGCTTAAAGAATCATTTTATATTTGGTATCAAAATTCAATATCCCAGATTCTTCATCACACATATAATTTTAATATTCTCAACCCTTTCGAAAAGCTGTATTGATTTGTAATCTTGCATACTTGTCAGAAACCGAACAAATAATAAAAATAGTTTGACCGTATACGGTTTTTTTTGCCTTAATTTTAGTAGCTTCTATTAAATCATGCCCTATTATTTTTTAATCTTGTCTTTGAAACAATCTAAATCTAATAAACGTAGATAGTTTAATTAAAATGCTGAATTGACTAAGAAACAGCAAGATGAATGAAAATTTTCGACATTCTTACGTCCGTTCGTATTCAGAAACAAAGACAAAAGTCATAGTAAGAAGATCTGCTCCAAGAATCTAATCAGCTCTTTGTCCGTTTACAGTAACAGCTTCTAGACTTTTAGGAACTGGATTTAGAAGTTTCAAATTTACAGTTCAACCTTGATTGGTTCTTTTCCAAACACGCTGTTTAGTAAAAACATGTTTTGGAAGCAAACATTATTAAAAACGGAACGGTTGTGATTTGGGTAAAGTTGAAAGACGGTTTCTTTTACGAAATTTCTCTGTATTTTATTAATACCGGAGTTAAATATGAAGAAAGAATTGATGTTTTATTTAAACTGTTATTAAAATACTTACCTTGTTATTTAATAGTTAACTGTGGTTTGTAAACTACAATTTTGAACGCTGTAGAAATCGATTGCAAATATAGTTTCAATAGGTTTTTCCGAGAGTACTTAATTAAAATTAGAACGTATTTAGTATTTCACGTTACCTTTAATATAAAAACAGTTGAAGTTGTGAGTCGTTCGGTAAGATTTTTAGTACTATCAGCGGTTTTAGGTAACTGCGTTTCTCATACGCCGATTTCATGTTTAAATTAATCAAGTTATAACTTGTTTATTGTAGCGGCCGCCGAATATTCACCAACTTTTGATTTACGATTACGTTTCTCCGACAAAAGCGAAATGTTCGAGTTAATTTCGGAGTTCTTTGCCGATTTCAGCGAGCGTGTTTTGTTCCGTCGGTAACAACGCGCCAAAAACGGGTGCTTACGACCGAAGTTCGAAGAGTGGAATTATTGTGTGTAGTGCTCCTCAACGGGTGCGCTGAAGTGTGTTGAAAGACACAATTTCTCTTTACCCCTTAATTTTATGGTATAAAGCGAGTGGATTGCGAGAAAATGAGCTCTTAATGAAGATCCTCATTTATAAATTATGTCCTCATTAATATCAGTAGGAATTGTTACAACATTTGCTGTTGTTCTCACGTAATAACTTGGACTAAGATAATTTTGTGTCACAATTTTCTCGGCACATTGTGATATCATTTATTTATTGAGCAACTTCTCAGAAGGAGAGGTTATGAAGTTGAATATAATGTAATGCTCGCCATGAGGTTTCATTTCATTATTTCTAAGATTGAACAGGTACTCGTGGAATGTTAAGGTAATTTCACGATTTACTATGCGTATTTATAACCTAAAAGGCCAGTATAAGCCTCAACATAATCTCTAACCTCAAACCTTGTTCTCAGTTTGTCAACAAGACAGCGGTAACAACCGTCCCCGAGATCAGAGCACGGTTTCGGAATCTTCGAGAAGGTTCCGGACAGAATTCTTAGAAGACTGGCCTCAAGCTCCCGGTGCACCTTTCTTCGACCCGAGTACTCCTGACAACGTCACTGGACTTGTTGGACATCCTGTTACTCTCCTGTGTAAAGTGAAGAACCTACAGAATAGAACAGTTAGTACAATAATTTTTAAGTAAAAATAAAATATGTGTTTCCATTATTTACAATTATTGACGTGACGTCTTATAAATTGGTTTGCCGGGTGACACTTCAAGAAACTGCGTTACGCTCCGCTCACGTTATGCGCTCACAATGAGAGCGAGTGAGAGGCACGCATGCCTGTCACTTTTTATGTTTGTCTCTCTCGCTCTTAGGTGGGCTAACCATGCCCGAGTCTAAGTAAAACTTTCGCCCGTATACCGACTTTACAGGCAACCAATTTTTTTATTTGCTTGTTAATGTGTGATGATAAAGATTCTGCAAGAAGGTATATAATTTTACAATTTAGATGATTATATGATCACAATTTTGTATTTAAAAGAAAACTCGCAATTATCACCTGTTTTATTTCATTGCCGATTTAAGAGTCTTCAGCCCATCTGATGATAAGTGGATACAGTAGCTTAGTGCTCAGGAACCTCTGCAATATCATGCCATTGGTGGTCGTTATCCATTACCCTACCAATAAAGAACTTTTTAGGCTATATTTGAAGAAAAAGATTTAAAGAAGAAGATCAATTTTTCAGAACCCATATTCTAGAAACTGTAAAATTAAGTCAACAAAGAATTGGCAATGTCACCTGTATTACAGTTAATACGTGAAACGAAATAAGCAGATAAAAATCCGTACAATTCGAAAATTGCTCCGATTTGCAGTCCCAATCCGAATATTGTTATTCGTTTCACCTGTTTGGATAAACACGTTCAATTTTGTAACAGGTGTCTTGTGTAAGCAATGTCAACTGAGAATTGTAATAATACCGAATTCGAAGTTCAAGTCTTTAATATATTCATGGAAATACTTGAGTGTTTGAAGGCATTAGATAATCTCAATGAGAAAGAAAGGTTGTGATGATTATAATATAATATGAACAACTGCAGTACAAAATTGAGGTTCTGTATTGTAATCAAGATGGCTTCAAAAATGAAACTGTCTGATTTAGTCAGATGTATTGATTTAATTGGCTATCATAAATAGTGAGTTTGTTTGTAAAATCGTAGTTGGTACAGAATGTACCTAACATTATTTCCAAAAAAAAAACTTGAGAGGTGTCAAGGGACACCCGGATGGAACGAAATTCCTTTCTATTAATTAGTGAGGGAATTGTAATAAAATTTTATTTTTTTAAGTTATAATAATTAGTTAGTTATAAACTATAATGATTAGTTAGTTTATTAAACTAACTAACTTTTAAACTATACTAAAACAAAAAAAGTGTCGTGACAACTTTTTCATAAGAATTTCCGTCTAGCCCCCTTTCGATAACGCGCGATAAGGAACTTCGTTCCAAAAATATATTGCAATTTTGGTCGTTAAATAACGCAATAGAATTCACATGGAAAAATTTAAACATAATGAAAATGTACAACACAATGCATCTTCAGAATAGTGGATCGTGAATATACGTTCGCCATATATCAGCGTACACTTTTAGATCAAGTGCTTTCGAGCATCTTAATTTGTTTTTTGAAGAAGGATACGGTACCCTTTCCCCTTATCGCCATATTATTATGTTGCGACCCTTCTCAAGCTAGTTGGACATCCCAATCCAACAGATTAGTTATCGAGGATACCATTATGATTAACCGTAGGAAATTATTCGAAGAAGTAATAATAATTGTTATTTTGCTAATATTATTAGTTTTGGGAATTGATACAAATTATATAACTTTATTGTTTCGTTTGTGTGAATGTTCTGTTGTTAAGGTAAAGATATAGTAGACTATATGAACCTCTAGGTTCAGATGGTGCTTTTGGGTTGACGTCTAACTAAATACATATTTTTGTCACTACCACTTTTAAAACTGTATAGCTTCCGAACTATAAAGTCGCTAGTTTTTTTTATTGCCTTGTAGGCGGACGAGCTAACAGGCCACCTGATCGTAAGTGGTTACCGTTGCTCATGGACCTCTGCAATGTCAGCGGACACTGCGGGGCCGCTACCTACGGCCTACCTTTTAAGGACTTTCTTTAAGCCTCGTTTGAAGAAGGACAAGTCATAGAGCTCGGGAAATACCGAAGAGGGGATCCCATTTCACAGCCGGATGGTGCGTGGCAGAAAATAATTTTTGAAACGGACCTTGGATGACCACGGTGGTTCCAAATAGTAAGGATGACTCGTGAAAATCTCCTTAAGAGTTTAGAACCTAACAACCTGCTAACTGCTTTCTTAAAAAATCAAATTCATCATACCGTTTGTAAAAGTTTCAAAATTTATAATTATTAAAGATTTGTTTTTTTTTTTCAAAACACTAATTGCAAGATGATGTATATAACCTATATATTTATCAGGTATCATGGGTAAGGCATCGTGACATACATCTGCTCACCGTGGGCCGGTATACCTACACATCGGATCAGCGTTTTGAAGCTCAGCACAAACCACGTTCAGAAGAATGGGCCCTCCGCATCCGAAGTCCACAGCGACGAGACTCAGGGCAGTACGAGTGTCAGATCTCGACAACGCCGCCTATTGGGCATGCTGTCTTTCTCAATATAGTCGGTAAGTTTTAAGAACTAAAAAATTTAAACTAGTCTTTAAGTTAGTACTACACTAATCTAAATATGAAAAAGAGATTTAAAAAAATTGTTACGTTACTAATGATAATAGAAGTACGAGTAAGGCAGATAGTAAGTACATTTAGTATGATATTGTTTAAATGTGAAAGATATATATGTATTTACTGCAAATCTCTACTATATTTTATTTAAGTACTTACTTTTAACTTATACGTATTTTAAACCTTGCCAATCTAAGAGACTACATGTATATGTAAACCGGAAAAAAAACTTAATTACATACATAGAAGATTGATGAAATCTATGAGTACCTGGAGGTTCCCAAAGTGACTGTGGAAGCTGACAGATATAAAAAAACTGTACAAGGATCGTCTCACTAAACACCCCAACTTTCTTGTTGCTGAGCTGCTTGATCAAGCGGGAGGAACCAGCAGATTTATTTGTTGTATTTTTTAATTGGCTTGTGTGACAGTGGTCACAAGCCCTTCAAATCATTCCGCTCACCACTCATTTAATTATGATCTAGCGACCGATCGTAAACTACAAAGGAATAAAAAATACATATCAAAAATATACACATGAAGAAAACCTTTAGTATACGTTCGATACTTCATACAAAAATAAAATGGCTATTTGGGAAAAGTCCAAACCACCTGAATGGTATACGATACAAATAAGTCATTTCAATGTTGGCGGAGAAGAAAGAACACGCTTCGCTGTTTCAATAGAAAGTTCTGGAACGAGAAAGCTGAAGTTAAATAAACCACTTCGCTTTTCCATGTGAAACGTTTAGCTTTTCATTTTTCAAACGACAAAGTTTGTATTAGAAAACCAAATAGTCTAGGAGACTTGATATTTAAAAACATGGTGATGGTGAGTATAATTATTAATTTGTGGGTTTAAAGTATTTGAACTATTTGATTTATGAAAGTGTAGTATAATAATAGTAAAATTAATTTCAACTTTCTTTATAATAATTATATGCAAGTGCAAAATTTTGGATAGAACTTCAGAGTTAGATGTTGTTATATTTTCTAAATACCTATTTCGTACATTAATACACTTCAAGTTTTAATTATAGTTTATTATATTTAGTGAGGAAGCATTATAGAATATGATGCGAAATTGTTAGCTTTACAATTCTTAGTACTATTTCTTATTTGATCTTTTATTTAGATATTTGTAAGTTACGTAATTTTCAGTAGTATATCTTATTATTTAGAGATCGGAGAAGACAAATACGCGAAGCCACTTAAACTGTTTGTTTGTTTTGGCCCAATTTCAAAGTGCTAATCTAACGGTGAATATTTGCTTTCACCTCGAGAACTAACATAAGTGCCGCCAAACTTTCGTATGTACAGAAACTATGGGGAAGAAGTTTTCTCGAAACAATACGTAATATATGTGTTAGGGAAGTTATTTGTTTTACTATTAGCACTGTTTGAGTAATCGTGATAATATTTGTGGAACCATAACTTTATATCTGTGTTATATAACATTTGTTGTTCAAAGCTGGTAACATTGAAGGTCTCTGTGTTCGAATATATTATATCACGATATTAGACTTATACACTAATAGTAACACCTCGCAAATACGTTATATTTTTCTGAGTTAAAAACTTGACTGGTCGTACTTCATTTGTTACGGAGTAAATACGTCATGAGTGAAATAAATGAACATGAACTAATAACAGTTACCTTCTAAATAGGTTGATGATGACATGACGTATTCATTTCTAATGCGTTATGACTTATTCTTCAAATGAGTAGAGGTTCAGAAATGGGACTTTAACACGTTTTCTGCGGCAAGTAAAATCATAATTCTTCATCTGGTGCGGTGGCGATCCGCTCCGTCCTAAAGGATTGGGTGGGTCGTGGCGAAGGACGCCTCACCTTTTGGGCGGTGCAGATGCTGACCGGGCACGGGTGCTTCGGGCGGTATCTGCGCCGCATTCAGGTGGAGCCGACGACGAGGTGCCATCACTGTATAGGATGTGACCAGGACACACCGGAGCATACGCTCGCTGTCTGTCCCGCATGGGAGCAGCAGCGGTGTGTCCTGGTCCGACAAATAGGACCGGACTTGTCGCTCCCGGGCGTCGTGGCGTCGATGCTCGAGAGTGGCGAGTCCTGGAAGGCGATGCTCGACTTCTGCGAGTCCACCATCTCGCAGAAGAGGGTGGCGGGGAGTGCGAGGGAGAGAATTTATTCTTCTCTCCGCCCCGCAACAACCCGCCGCCGTCGAGCAAGGGGCCGGAACCGGGATCTCGCCCGGAATCTGGCCCCTTAAGAGTTTCGGGTCCCCAACGCATGTGAGTGCGAGCGGGGACCCAAGAAGGTGTCGTGTCTCGCTCAGCACGCCCTTGCGTCAGAGCATCCGGAGAATGGCGGACCGCGCTCCCCGACCCACGCTGGTTCTGACCCAGCGGGGTATTCCGTGGGAGGGTGACACGCGGTCCAGCCATCTTGGCGGGCTTCGGATAGCCCGCCGACCGAGAGAGCCGGTGGCCGTATCGCCGGCGGCTGCCGGTTCGGCGTCCGGGGGCGGCGTGACGGAAAAGTGTGCCGAGAGCGTTACGCGTCGTGCCGTCCCACAAAACCCCGTGCTGGGTTCTGGCCTCAGCCGGGGTTCGGACGCTGAGTGTGAGCGGTTGGAGGTTTTAGTGAGGTTCAACTCCCACATACGGTGATCCGGTGATTTCCTCCAACTGAAAAAAAAAAAAAAAAATCTGGTGCGGTGGCGGGCCAAAATGCGCCCCTAATGATATTTCCGCCAGTGCGTGGCAGGTCTTTCTAGACCCACCAGCACTAGGATTGATTGATAATTGCTATAAATTTGTGGAAACATAATGCATAATTTTTTTTTATATTGTTAGAATGACCTTGAATCCAACTTCCTTAAGTTTGATTCGCCCCGGGATCTGCCAAACAGGAAATGAGAAATAAAGCAGGAAAAGCGGCAGATCGATATCGACCTGAACCGCACTAGAAAGTATTTTTAGTAGTGATGGGACAGAGAAAAATAAGGGCATATCGAAAATAAAACAGAATTATCGTAAAAGAACTGCAAAATGTTTTTATTTACTCATGCCTGTCTTTGAAACATGTTACGCAAAGGTGTTGGTTGCATTTCCTGCAATATTTTTTTATTTTCTTAACCTTTTTTTTTGCTTGGGTATTATTAAAGGTTTTCCGCAGTCTATCGTAGCACCCTGCACAATTTCTGCGTTTAGCGCTCATCTCAAGGACATCTGAAATTGTGACGTTGCTCGCAGAAAAATAGTGGAGTCAGCATAAAGCTCATGCACGAAGGCCATGCAAAATAATGACAATAGTTACCTATTGCAGATGTAGAACCTTTGACGATGTTGAAACACGGAAATGTAGGAATCGCCTTCAACAATGATCTACAAATGCCTACAGTGATATTACACGTCATTATACTTACTATCAGGGCATATACTTAGTTTCCTACCCTAAAAGATGCTAGGTATTAAAAATAAAGTGACAGAGAGCGAGCGTACGACGCTACTTGTTAGACAAGGATGCGAAATGCCAGCTGGATGTGTTTTTTTATAATTTATATTTATAATCTACTATATAAAAATAAGTCCGGTTTTCCTCCCTGACGCTATAACTCCAGAACGCCTAGACCGATTTGGCCAATTCTTTTTTTAAAATGTTCGTTGTAGTTCAAGGATGGTTTGTACAGCAAAATTAGTTCGAATACGTGCCAGAAAAATGATATTTTCAATTTTTAAGACGATTTTAAAGCAACGCCATCTATGAGAATTATATCGAATTACGTATAGAAGCACTTTTTCGATATAAATAATTTAAATTAGATTATGTCATTGCATTGTGGGCGACGTAGTGATTTTCGATTGTACTAGATGGCGTTAGGCATTTTCTGCTTAAAATTGTTTAATTAATTCGTTTAAGACAAATAAATAAATGTATTTATTAAACTTAAGTGGAATGTAGGAACTAGCTAATTTTAAGAGCTCGAACCAGCGCGCGGTAGTATAAATACACAAGAATACTCCGTTCTCTTTCTAAATCTTAGCGAGGAGAAAGGTGGACAGGTGGTGCTTCTGAGTCTGTCGGTAGAGTTGTATCCAGCTTAGAAGAACTCACTGTGTACTTTTTTTTAAAAGATATGTGATACTTAAACCGCACTAAAACCTCTAATCGCTCACACTTAGCGTCCGAATCCTGGCTGAACCAGACCCCAGCACGGGGTAATGCGGGACGGCGCGATGTTTAACGGACTACGGCACAAATTTTCCATCGCGCCGCCTCCGAACACCGAACCGGCAGCCACCGGTGATACAGCCACCGGCTCTCACGGTCAGCGGGCTTTCTGAAGCGGGACCGCGTCTCACCCTCCTACGGGATGCTGGGTCATACCAGTGTGGATCGGAGAGTGCGGTCTTCCAACCCATGGTTGCCTTAACGCAAGGTGCGTGGTAAGCGAGACACGACACCTTCTTGGAACCCGGCACGCTGGGTAGCGTTGAGAACCCGAATCTCTTAGAGAGGCAAATTCCGAGTGAAATTTCAGTTCCAGCGCCCTGATCGATGACGGCGGATTCCTGCGTGGAGAAAAGAACTCAGTTTCACACGCCCTGCCGCTCTCTTCCGAGATGGTGGACTCGCAGAAGTCGAGCCGGTCGAGGCCAGATCCGTAGAACCATAGGGCCTGGGGTTTATTTAGCGCCACATCGAGACCCAACCTTCTAATTATGCCGGCAACGAGGGCCACACCCGCTGTGGCTAGACGGGCAGACTCTCTGTATACATCCCTCTGGGCCACAACCAACGTGTCGTCTGCGTAACAAATAACGCTAAGACCCGAGAGGAGAACACCTCTCAGCACTCAGTCGTACCCGATATTCCAGAGGAGAGGTCGTGGACCGTCCCATGTGGAACACCGCGGACTTGAAACCGGTGCAAGGTCCCATCGTACACTGTGGTACTACAACATCAGCAGAATTCTTGAGTGTGCGAGCGGGCATTTTGCCGCCCAAAAGGACGTTACTAATGCATTCTTTCCGAAATTGAGAGGAA
The DNA here is from genome assembly GCA_030269945.2 of Trilocha varians. NCBI lineage: Eukaryota > Metazoa > Arthropoda > Insecta > Lepidoptera > Bombycidae > Trilocha > Trilocha varians. The sequence goes on along the minus strand of AP028264.1, from coordinate 4,089,878 downwards.
TTAAAAAATCACACGTCGTTATGCAAGATTACACATTATTCTGTGAAATTTCTGAACTCTCTATCAGCAAGTGTACTTCCAGTGCATACCATCAAGCTGAAGGTCGGTGTCCCAATTATACTTCTTCTGAACCTATCCCCGAAGTTGTGTAACTGCTGCCTTAAAGTCATCTCAACTTGCCGACACACCATTGAGGCGGAAATTCTTTCGGGTTGAGGCTAAAGCGACGGGAAAGAGTGCTGTAGTACGTAACGCGTCGCCCCGCTCCGCATTATCACGTGCTGGGTTCTGTCTTCAGCTGTGCTTCAGACCCTCAGTGTTAGCGGTTGGAGGTTTTAGTGCGGTTCAACTTCCACATATTCTTCAACTAAAAAAAAACGGGATGAGGATTAGGCGAGGCTTTATTTACATCATGCATTCTTCTCATACCTCATAACTTTCTGTTCAAATTCAAGAGTGTACAGTTTCCCCGTTAGTGTTTGCTTCGCAGTGATTAGAAGCGTCCTAATGAGATCTTTGCGTAGAAGCTGAATGTCAAGGTCCGATGATGGAGCAGGAAGGTGGCTATGGGAACTCCATCATTAAGCAAGACAACCTCATCGTGTTTAGGCTCTAATGAAGCGTTTTGATGATTTCTTTGCGTATAAGATGAATGGCAAGGTCTGATGATGGAGCTGGAAGGTGGCCACTGTCTGTTTGTTCTGGCTAATCTCTGGAATGGCTAGACCGATTCGGACGGGCTGACTTTCAATGGTTGATAGTTTATGTTATAAGGAGTAACTTAGGCTATACTTATTTTAGAAATTGTTGTTTTTTTAAATTCTCGATGAAGTTCAAGGATGGTATTTACAGCGAGAAAAAATCGAATAGTTGACATTTAATTGAGATTGGCGCAGACGAAGTTGCGCGGGGCAGCTAGTATAATATTATAAATTATAGTATTACTTTGATACATATATTTTTTTAATTCTCTTTAGAAAATGAATTCAATTTTTTCCTACCAAATAATAGTTTTGTTATCTACTTTCAGTAATAACTCCTTAAAAGTTTAATTTCTTGCAAAATATATATTTAAGTATTTTATTTATTCATATTCATTTATTTGCTCATTTTTTACATTATATCTTTAAAAAAACAATCACAAGAAAATAAATTTAAAAATTAAGTAAGTATTTTATTATTATTATTGTTTGAATATTTAATCTAATATATAAAATTGTCGTGTCACGGTGTTCGAACTTGAACTCCTCCGAAACGGCTCGACCGATTTTGATGAAATTTTTTGTGCTTATCCGGTACCTATGAGAATCGGCCAACATCTATTTTTCATCCCCTAAATGTTAGGGGTAGTCCACCCCTAATTTTTTTTTTCGGCGCAGACGAAGTTGCGCGAGTCAGCTAGTATTGTATATTAATTAAATATTATTTTGTTGAATATCGATGCTTAATCCGTTGCAATTTTGGAGCATTTGAATTCAGTCAATTGTATTATGATTTAGATCGTTGCTTGAGAACCCTATTTATGGAGCATGCGCAATAGCTCAAAAAAACACATCCAGCTGGCATTTCGCATCCTTGTCTATCGCTCGCTCTCTGTCACTTTATTTTTAATACCTAGCATCTTTTAGGGTAGGAAACTGTGATTTGCGGTTTTTTTTGAAAAAGCAACTTTATATAGTTGAAAAGAAAAAAAAAATAGCTTTAATTTGGTATAAATAAAATGAGTGTACATTATAAACGAAAAGATTGAACAAAAATATACCTGTGCGATCAGCAGCAACTATAACTTTCCAGATCCCTTGAATACACTATTGTGAAGTGGTGTAGGTTTTATTTCCATATGATGTAAACGAAATGCCTTCCTTAAAGTAAATTAATAAGAATTTAATTAATAATACTGGCGGGCATTTTCTAATTGGCACCTGATGAAAATTGACTTCTCCTAGCTGTGAAAATACTTAAAAATTAAATCTTATCAATCTACATTATTAATGCACTAATTTCGCAGCCGGATCTTAGACTATAAAGGATGGTATTTGTTTTGGTTGGTAAAAAATCCCCACATCATTATGAGCTTAAGGCTAATATGTTGATATAATTATTGTGTAGGTAGTAAACAAAACTTACCGCTTGTGCTAAGTTTTCCGTGCACATTTGTTTACAAAATCTTTTTAATCTTCTTAATGGGAAATATTTCTTCACTGTAGTCACTATCACTGTCAATAACTGCAGGGCGAATTACTTTATTTTCCAAAATTTGTATTTTTCGTGTAGCACAACACTAACTGGCGGCGCGCGCGCTCTGTGCGGTATCGGGTCACCAGCTGCCTGGTGGGGGGGCGGGCCGAAAGAGGCCCGCTACCGCACTCAGTGGATGTTTTTCACCGTAAGTGCGATGGTAGGTCGATAAAAGCCTGCCGTTATGTTTTGAAGGGGAACACCTACAATTTTGACCACAATATGAAATATATATTTGTCTCACTCAAATATTTACAAACACCTGAGGTAATCGTTTCGCACAAGCGAGAGGGACATAGGTTTCTTCGTCCGCACCAGCTGAAGTACCGCGGCAGGCCGATATCGGCCTGTTACGCAGCAAACGTGTTAAATTGCGTCTTCATAGTTGTTTTACATTGTAGAAATCTACGAGCAATGGTTACTACTTATTTTCAAAATGGTCGTTTGCTTACTATTCATAGAACGATTCGGTGCTGTATGAGGAACTTAAACTTTTGAGTATAATATTTTGTTTAAGGTGACACTCGTTATCTCTCTGAATGCAATAAAAAATTGTATCATAAATTATCACCATACGTATTATATATTCAAACATAAAATATCAATAATACATTTTATGGCGTAATCTTACGCACACAATACTTTAATGTGCTAAGTTATTACTTCAAAATGTTATAACACAAAATATAATTCTCAAGGTGATTTCTGTTATGTATGATGAGTGAAATAAATAATTTTGAAATTTGAAATTTTTGATTTGGAATAAGTAATGAGTTCTTAACGTTCTTCTCTACGTTTAGTGCTGGTACTATAATCAGTGATTAAAACCAAAATCTACATTATATACAGCAGATGAAATAATATACAGATATCGACATTAAAACTATTACTGCCAATAGTAGAGTAGTCTTAGTACAGAATCAAAGACAGTCATAGTCGCTTACCTATTGGTTGAGGACTTCAAACAATTGATAAGGATTTTAAATCCTCCGATGAACAAAAATAGATGTTACACTTTATCCAAAAATATTTAATGCTTTGAATCTACACGATCATCAATCTCCAACAAAAAAAAACTACCTACACAAAATTGAAAAATATAATCGCCTAACCGCATTTCAGTAAATATGAAATAACCTTCGCATACCTAATATTAACAAGCATAAAAGTCTATTCACACAAAACCTTTCTGTAAGTTTTCAATAGGTTCAGTTCAATTCAACGAAGAATACACCCTATTTCGTTTCCTGGAGCAAATACGTAAGTATTCAATACATCTGTATTGAATGTTGGAAATTGTTACGGACTTCAGTAAAACGGTATCCGAATTCTTTTACAAAGGGTATATAGGTATCCCTTTACAAGATTCGCGCCTCAGTGATCGTCCCGAACCTTTCAGACGCATCTGTCTCTCAATTTCTTATACTTGTTCGACTTTACTCTGTTTGAACTAATGAACAAAAAGTTGTGCGACGTCTACAGTGAAATGTGCTTCTTGTACTACAATATGAACACGTCTCTCTTTTATAACAGTCTTAAATATTTGGAATGGTTATTGGAATTATTAAGATGATTTCTATCGGATATTCAAAGTGCTTAGGTACGGGTTCATTGAAAAATAATGTTTTAGTCTCTTGAAATTACAGAGATATTTATTTTCGACTTATACTTCAATGTTTTTCAAATAATATTGATTTATCTGTAGCAAACTGAATTGCAGTGTCTAAACCAAATATTTTATCAAAAAATAAAAGTATTGAAAGTGATCCTAGTCTAACTAGATACTTTTATTGTTTGCGTGAAGAAGATCATCGTCATCAATCATCATCATTATCATCACAAACTGCTGATCAAAGGCGAGATTTCATTATTTATAACCAAGACTTCGGAATATATATGTGCACCTTTCATCATCTTTGCCAAATCTTTACATTTTAGTAAATTAATAGTTATTTTTGTCCACAGAACCAGAAACAGAAATATTAGGAGGACCAGACATCTTCATATACGCTGGTTCTACAATAAATTTGACGTGCATAGTTCGACATACACCAGAACCACCCAGTACGATTAATTGGACGCATCGGGGGAAGGTAATTTTTTTTTATAATTTGTTTAAAAATCAGCCAAAATACAATTTACATACACACAATACAATATACAATAAACTAATGTAGATAATGATATTTAATTAACAGAAAAACTAATATTAAAATTCAATACAATCAAAACTTATTAAAATGCCAAACCTAGAATCTTTACTATGCCTAGTCTGTGCCATGAAAACCGAACAAAGTATAATTCCATTAATGACATTTGAATTAAACTACCATGATTATAATCTAGTTCGATTAAAATATTAATTGAATAAATAAAATAGATTAAATTAAAACTAAGATCCAAAGGAGATATCTAAGTAAAATTTTCATATCGATACAGCTTTCTTAATAAAATAAATACAATTAACCTTTTAGAAGAAAATACATTTTGTACAAATATTGTACTTTAATATTTCTACTCTCAGAAAATGTACTTCGATAATTCCATTAATTCATTTATTATAACTCAAATTGTAAATAGAAAGTTAAATTATTTTAGTTCTAAAATCAAAATATTTTACGTAAACTTTAATAACATTCGTTTTTAAAAAATGTAGATTATTAAAAGATTCTGTTTAGATTTCCTATGATTTTTTTTATTGCTTGATAGATACTCGGGCCGTAGGCCCACCTCATAGTAAGCGGTTACTGTCGCTCATGGACATCTGCAATGCCAGGGCAAAGAGGGGACTTTTCTTAAACCTCGTTTAAAGAGAGACATGTCATAGCGCTCCGGAAACACCGTGGATGGGAGTCCATTCCAGATCGGAATGGTGCGGGGCAAAAAGGATCTAAAGAATACTGTAATAAAATTTAATGCTAAAGTTTTTTCTCGTTTCGTAATATTTGTAATTATTAAAGGTTAGACTTTAATTATAATTTTTCCAAATAAAATTATATCAAAACAAAATGAAAATCGTAATTAAGTTTCTGCTAAGATATTATGAGCTTTGCGAACTTTCAAAAGAGCTTATTTCGTAGATTTATTATCAAATAAATTAACTTAAACAATTACAAAAAGTTTAATTCGTTTTAGTGCTTCGTTTTTGTTCTTAATTAATTTAGTACTAAACGAATTACGTTATTGAAGTTATAACGTCTTTACTTATATTGTTAAATAGTTTGAGTGGATTTCAAGGTTTCAAAACCTTTACCAAAGTAGGTTTTTATTTAAACTTAAATTGTCTTATAATAAGAACCATTTAGTCCGAAATGTTTTGTTACTTTGTTTTAATATTTGATAACTCAAATCGTGTGTCTTTATCTATTTCTATCTAATTAACTTATTTAACGCTTTTTTTGAGAGGAAGGATATCGTCGGACTTCCACTTGTCTCATAGGCATAGTATATGGGAGTCGAACTGCATTCAAACCTCCTACCACCCTCTTTTACTCTAAGCTTCCAAAGACCAAAACTCAACAGGAGGTGGCCTCTCTTAAGTCACATATTTATTTATTGTTTATTTCGGAAACAAACAGTACAATATAACTGGTAATAAAATAATATTAAAAATAATTATTTCTAACCTAACATTACTTTTTTTTTTCCATAGACAATAAACTTCGACTCAACCCGTGGGGGGATATCATTGGTGACAGAGAAAGGCATACACAGCAGCAGTCGATTATTAGTGCAAGCTGCTCGAACAACTGACGCGGGAGGCTATCAGTGTGCACCAGATAATGCGCAGTCAGCTACAGCGAGAGTCCATGTGCTGACCGGTAAGAAATCCTTTTCTTTTAACAATTGATTAGGTAAGCAAGGAGAACCTTTTCGTGTAAGTTGGCCAAACAACTGGCGTAAGAGGATATCAATGTGCACCAGATAATGTACAGTCAGCTACAGCAAGAGTGACAGCTGACCGGTAAGAAAACCTAGTTTTTTCAATTGATTAGTTAAGCAAGGAAAGCCTTTTGGTATAAGTTTCCTGAACAACTGACGCAAGAGGAAATCAATGTACACCAGATAATGCGCAGTCAGCTACAGCAAGAGTGACTGCTGACCGGAAATATACACATATTATTTTTCATCAGCTTAATGTTAATTGTAGCCAGCTTATTATTTCACGTGCGTTACGTAGAGTACGCTGACCAGTTAGACATTATTATAGTACACAATAAATAGTAGGTTTCAGTTTTAGCATTGAAAGGGTCAAATGTCATTATGAAAAACATGCAATCGAAATATAATTTACTTTTGATTTCGATTACGTCATCAAAGCCGATGTTATCAAACATATTAATTACATACCTAAACCAAACAAATGGAAACTTCTCGACGTACTTGTTTCGGTAAACATTTAACTTTTGCGGCAAACAACGGATCCGTTCCAAATAAACCGAGTCTAAATTACGCTTCGCCATCAAACCGCTGCGGCTCGAACCACGTCATGTGTTGTCGAACGTGTGTACTTATCTGGGCATTCAATCGGCCCCGTTTGATGCGATTTGACGTTCTGGTCTATTTTTGAATAATAAGTAATTTATGCGCGGGATTGGTAGTTTGAGTGGAAATTATTCTGGATGACATTATTTTAAAGATTGGATGCGATTCGACGTGTTTTAGAATATGAACAATTTGTGCGCTTGATTAGTACTTCTTATTCTGTGAATCGAAAATTGTACCATAACATGTAGTTTGAACCGTTGACACATAAAACTGTACAAGTACAGATGCCGTAGGTAGCGGCCTTGTAGTGTCCCCTGACAGTGCCGAGGTCCATGAGCGACGGTAACCACTTACGATAAGGTGGGCCGTTAGCTCGTCTGCCTACGAGGCAATAAAATAAAAAAAAATAAAAAAAACTTGTAAATACGCATATTGTAGTAAATGGTTTTGTTTTTTTAAATAATTAGCCAAAGCTACACACAGTCTACGAAGTATTTAAACTTGACTAACAGACCTCTTAAAAATACTCTCTTAACTAAAACAACATTAAACCACCCACTGCTTTTTTTGATCTACAAAAAACAATTTACATATATAAAATCATACACCCATACCTAAACATAACATATACCTACAAGAAACTGCAAATTAATATTGACTAGAACAACGATCTCATGAATACTGAGAATTTAATAGATATTTCAACCAATTAATTAAAGTTATAGTCTGTCGATACTAAAACAATCGTTTCAGTACTTAGCTCGTATGAGAACTAGTTATAGTAATAACCTAAATTAATGTGTTTATAGAAACACAGAGATTTTATAGTCGAAACGTGTTTGGAATATTGAAAATTACTAATAGATTGACTACATATACTACATGAAATATAATAAAAAACTGGAGAGGTGTCATGGGACACCCGAATAGAACGAAGTACCTTTCGATTAAAAAGATATCTTTTAATTTTTGTTTTAAGTCTTTTAAAAGATTTTGATCACAGTGTCATCTAGCGATAATCATCTAAAACAATAATAAGGAACGTGTTTTAAAAGATTTTGATCACAACGCCATCTAGCGATAATCATCTAAAACAAAAAAGTGTCGTGACAACTAAAAAAGTGTCGTGACAACATTTCGTAAGATTTTTTTCCGTCTAGTCCCCTTTCGATAACTTCGTTCCAAAAGTTTTCATAAAATTACATGTTTTTTTTTAATATTCCATTCGGGCCTAGATTATATATATTTATTTTTAATAATGATAAGTATAAATGTAGCTGATGCTTCCGAAATAAATAAACTTTAACATCAGTCACTCAACATATTCATATAACAATAGCTTAGAAATTCACACTGTAAGAAAGTGTCGTAAGAAAGTGACAAAGAAAAGAGGTTTTTATCTCTATCATGAGTTTATTCAAGCAAGCGAAAAGGTGTGTTCGGAGTCGATAACAAGGGGTTATTTTTTCGATGTAAGACGGTCGTACGTCATATGTTGGCAAAGACTTTCTTCCGCACTTTTTAAATGGTTTTCAATTTAAGAACGATTGAAGATAAAAAGGCAAATTAAGACATTGTTATAATATGATTATTGTATGCACACTTTAAATTAATATTGGTTTTGGGATTATAGAGGTTCATGAGCAACGGTAACTGTTTAGTGTCGTCGCCATAGGCTCGTTTATCTATCTTGAAAAAAATGTGAATAAATATTCTCCTGAAAAATCTCATTAGCATTAGCTTTTAAATTTTTATGTTAATTTCGAATATAGTGTATCTATATAAATATAAAGTTCAAGTACTCACAGAATCTTTAATTGCAAAATTGTGCATGAACAGCAGTAAACACTTAGGATCAAGTGGTTCCTTACCTCGTCAGCAATAAAAATAAACTAATAAGACACCCTCCAAACACATGGAGACTTCGGTTCTCTTTGCATCCTATACTGGTTGTTCCACGGGAAGTGCTCTGAGGAATTATTTGAGATGATTCCAACATCTCCCTTCTATTAGGCGTCGAGGTGGAGTTCATCCTTACTATATGGAACCACCGCGGTCATCCACGGTCCGTTTCAGGAACACTTTTTTGCCACGCACCATCCGGCTATGGAATGAGCTCCCCTCTTCGGTATTCCTAGAGCGCTATGACTTGTCCTTCTTCAAACGAGGCTTGAGGAGGGTCCTTAAAGTTAGATCGGAGGTAGCGACCCCTCAATGTCCCCTGACATTGCAAAGGTTCATGAGCGACGGTAACCACTTACGATCAGGTGGCCCGTTGGCTCGTCTGTCTACATGGCAATAAAGAAAAAAAACATGACTTTCAAGAAACAGAATACTTTTATAAGACACTAAATAAAATAACAGTACATTAATCGATCATCCAAGAGGTATTCAGTTGGAAAACCGAAAAAAAGCGAATAAAGTCCAGTTCGTCAACATCATAAATAAAAACAGACACGTCCTTGTAACATGAATAACATATTTTGGCGCAGGTATCTTGTATCCTGAAATTATGTTAAATTATGTGGACTAGGGTCAAGCGTGGCGACGTTTTTTGAATGAGAATGAACGAAAATTTACTTCGTTTTGTTGAGTTTTAATGAAATTTTCGTAGCGATGCCACTGATTTCGGTCGAATCATTTCATTTGATTCAAGTTAATTTGAAACTTTATTGGTATTTGTTGATGAAATTCTGTGGTTTTTTAATGTAATGCTGTAAATGTACGAGGACTAGCAGTCTTACAGACCTAGGTCTAGGTTTTATAAAAATATTTGCGCTTTCGAAATTCTAAGGCCTCTGCATTGCCTCACCTCTTTGCTCTGCATTGCCTCATTGGCTTTAAGATTTTTTGTGAACATTTGTTTTTTATCTTGTTATGCACATAAACAGAAGTCAACTTTAAAGCGATGCGATATAAATCCATATGAAAAATACTTAGGAATAGAAGCGAAACTAAGGCATATACACTTGAACATAATAATTATTTCTATCGGCTATATCAGATTTTTTTACTTATTAGAAACTACGCTATTGCTTGTCCTTCTTCAAACGAGGCTTGAGGAGGGTCCTTAAAGTTAGGTCGTAGGTAGCGACCCCTCAATGTCCCCTGACATTGCAGAGGTTTATGAGCGACGGTAACCACTTACGATCAGGTGGCCCGTTGGCTCGTCTGCCTACATGGCAATAAAAATATTTGTGAGTATTCATAGGCAATTATTATAATTATAAAATTAGTTCTGCAGTGTAGTTAGTAATTCATATTTTTTTCTTTTAACAGGAGAGAGTCCGGCAGCTATGCAAGGCAGCGCTCAATGGGCCGGCGAATGTCGCTTAACAACACTGGTCTTCTTCGCAAGTGCCGTATACCTAACGTTATAGATAAAAGTGATTTAGACTTAAAATGATCTCAAGTTTTTGAACAATTATAACTGTGAATTAGTGATTATGTGTTTCTAATTAATAAGTTTAAGTTATTGATGTGTGACATCGTAGAAGATATTATTTTAAATCGAAATTGTTGTGTTTTTCAAAGATTTATTAAGATTCTACTAGCTTCGGTACATCATATTCTGCAAACCACGTAACACGAAATGGAATGTTGCCAATAGATATGGTAACTATTGTCTAAAACATTTTGCCAATGGTCGAATATTATGATTTATCTTTCCATTAGATACGATATAATATTTCAACATAATATATTTCATGATATAGCCCTTTTCATTTAATACTGAGTTCATCATCAAAAATAACGGGATTTAAGAACAGTCCTGTATGGGTAGGTGATAACGGCCCCTCATTGCCCTGGCATTGCAGAGGTTCATGAGCGACGGTGACCGCTTACCATCTGGTGGGCCGTAAGCTCGTTTATCTATCTTGCATTGTTAACCCCACCAATCACTATAACTGAAGTCAATAAAACTCCAACAAAAAAAAACAAAAAAAACGTTGACTCATTTCAAAGTTGTATCAAACCAATGACTTGAATTTCTATGAATGTTTTAAACTTATTCAGACACTCGCGGTTTTCTATAATACTTTCATGCGTTTTCAACGGGTTCTTACCACGATATTTAATTCATTGAGTATTCTCGATATTTCAACGTTGTTGCAAACGAAAACGTTGTTGTTGTTTTTGTGAGTTCGAGTTCCAGTGGTACTACCCAAAAGCGAACGAGAAAGAGGGTAGACAGATTTGTTTGCTCTTAAATCGACCCGCATTATCCAGTCTTCTCGTGATCATGACGTTTGCAACAACGTTGAAATATCGAGACAACTCAATGAATTAAATATCGTGGTAAGAACCCGTTGAAAATGCATGAAAGTATCTATGAATGTTTTTATATAAGAAAATAAATTACTTTTTCCCTCTAAATACGATTATAACTGTAAATAGTAAGTTAAATATCAGATAAGGTAGTAAATAGAACACATTTCAGTACACTTGACTAAAAGCCTGGGGAAGAGTCTGTGCCAACTTTGCATAGAGTATATCCTAAAATCAGGGTAAGTTAAAACATAAAAATTATTGTATAAAATCAATCATTCCGTATAGTTGTAAATCATTAGAATATCCTTTAATAATAAGACGTTAAAAATAATAAAATGATGTTTATAAATAGATTGTTTTATTATTTAACTGTTTAGTTTGTAAATTATAATTCTAGAACTTTCTCGTTTTTACTACATCTTCATTTAAATCACGGTTTACACACATGTTGTTAACCAAAGAGAGATCACTATTCCTAATTATACTTACTGATGTTGCTAATGTATCAATTTGTAAATTTTGTTAGCTAATTGATTTAACTACAAATTTGAAAAACTGATGCAACTGATGATGATGAAAATGATGCTTCTGGCAATGCAGAGGTCCAAGAGCAACGGTAACCGCTTACGATCAGGTGGGCCGTTAGCTCGTCTGCCTGCGTGGCAATAAAAAAAAAGACAACCAAATTCTGTGAGATTCCATTTAAAGCATATCTCAGTCCCAGTTTTTCACAAATAGCTGTATAAAAACGTCTGAAATCTTCAAATTACCGCAGAGATCTTCATTTCAAAAATATAAAATAAACATGGCTCGGTTTTTCCGATATGCCTTGTTTCATATTCGGTAACACTCAGGGGGCAGCGAACCATGTCTTCAACTTGAGGACGCTTCCTTACAATGTTTTTCATATGGTTTATTTTTCAGCTCTTTTATTTTTCGAGTATGTCAAACCCTCTCACGGGATTAGTCTTTTGCTGGCAGTGTTTTATAAGAACGTGTAAACAAAAACAATGTTTAATGTGTTTTTTCTGTGGTATGATTTTGCTTCGTTTGATGGTAAATATTGTGGAAGAAATTTGATGAAGAATTGATGTGACATTGTGTAGTAGATGAGGTCGAGAAGGTGAGTGTTCTAAGATACCTACTAAATAGGCTATGATAGTTCAGCTTTTAGAAGCAGTCCAATAACGAACATTATTTATAGCTCAATATCTCTTAGTAAGACTACAGTCTTGCGTCTTTGCAGGCAGAGAAACAGTTTTTTTTTTTCAAATAAAATATAAGCACTAACTAAACCAGAAGGAGAAACGTTGATTACGAATCTTTGTATTATAATTCTAGACCAAAACAAATTAACACATAGTCAGATTTGGTTTCAAATAGTCCCAACGCTCGGAAATTCAAGAGGGCTTATTCCGAAATTGTTACCACATCTTAGTATATAGTATACACGAAAATTATTCACAAAGTAAATACCTAGTTCTGAGCTAAGTCATGAATTCAATATGATTACTGTTTAACAAGTTTGTAACTATAATAATTGTAGTCAAACATGAGTCGAAACTAAAACAATTTGCGGAGAACTAGTAAGTTGTATATTGTTTGTTATGTAATCATATACGGTCACGAAATAGGATCGATGTGTAGACAAGAATATTGACTTTCATGATAAATGAGTTATTTTAGTATAGCACATTTGTTTTAAAAACAATTTATGGTCTGGGTCTTTCCCGTTGTTTTCCAAAAGCCATTTCTTGCCTTTCTTCAATAATAATTAGGCTTAAAAATAGTCATGTTCACTAGATAACGATATTGTGGCGTACTGGCGCCAGTAACCTTTAATCTGCTCATTTACCTTTAATTAAAAAAAAAATGTAAAAGGAATGAAGAGAGGAGACTGTAACGAAAAACATCTTGAGAAAACCTGCATTATGAAATCTGTACCAACCCATTACTGCCCACTGTTGGGCTCAGGTCTCCTCAGAAGAGGGATTAGGCATAGTCCACCACGCTTGCCCAGTGCGGATTGGGGACTTCACATATCTTCAAGGGATTTTTAGAACCCTTTTCCGACATGCAGGTTTCCTCACGATGTTTTCCTTCACCGTTTTTAGCCAGTGGTGTTGTGAAAAATTGCACATAAACTTTTTCACATTTAGATTTAGAGGTACAAGCCGGCCGGATTTAAACCCGCGACCTTTCGTTCGGAAGGACGCTCTTCGACCACGATTATTATGAAATAGGAATAAGTATCTAGGAAGAAAAATGAAGTCCCCTAACAGTTTTCGGCAAGCATGATGTGCTACTCCAAATCTCTGCACTACGGAACCCGAAGCCCAGTGATACAATAGAATGACACAATATAGTACCTACATCATTTTCTAAGTAAACTTCTTAAAACACAGAAGCGAAAAGAAAGAAGACTTGCCACTATTTCGGAAATCGTATTATCGAGAATTGTTAGCCCAAGTAAGTTAAAATCTACGCCTACGTATATCTTGGAGGCTTTGATTCGAGCTTAAGGTACGAATAGTGTGGTGAGGATAATAAAACAGAGGGTAATAGTTAGAATACATGGAAAACAGAAGTCAGAGAGAGTCTATTAAAGGTGTAACAATATGAGAACAGCACCAAAAAGAGGTATCATTTGATTTCTGGATAGTTTTAAAATACATATATGTCCATACTCAGTATCTCTACTACATCTCGTAAAAACAACTTGATCAATTCGAATCGATTATTTTCAAAATCGATTTATTAATTCAGATAAAACTTCTAAATAAAAGCCTACTAATTCCGCTCTACGATCTTTCGATCTTCTCTTAGTATGTACCTACCCTACTTTCAGTGATTGTTCAAAGCACTTCGCCTACAATTACGGATGAGTGGAAGTAATCGATAATGACTTTGATGAAAATCGGTTGCATCATCACTTTGTTTCTTAAGTGCTTTTACTTTAGACGAAAATACACATCATATTATGTTTGCACTTTAAAGATTTCGCATTTTTGGAACGAAGTTCCTTATCGCGCGTTATCGAAAGGGGGCTAGACGGAAATTCTTATGAAAAAGTTGTCACGACACTTTTTTTGTTTTAGATGATTATCGCTAGATGGCGCTGTGATTAAAATCTTTTAAAACAATTCCTTATTTTGTTTAATATGATTAATGCTAGATGGGGCTGTGATCAAAATATAAAAAAAATATTACAATTCCCTCACTAATTAATAGAAAGGAACTTCGTTCCATCCCTTGACACCTCTCAAGTTTTTTTTACCTTAAGTTCTTCTTTCAATGAATACATTTTAACAATCATCTACTTTGAAGTTTTCATTAAAAGTTCAAATTTCTATACGTCCATCTCGGGTCATTGATCTCATTTGTAGAACAAACGTAATTAAATACACAGATCATTTAAATTATTCATTTTATCTCGGCCGCTTTCAGAATTAATAAAATAAATTATTAACGTTGTAAAACTGCTAAAACACCGTGATTCTTATCTCACAATATTTATTTTGATGACTAAGGAAATTATATATTCTACGCCCAATTACTGGCCCAAAGCTTTAATCGAAGATTTATGAGTTGGAAAAGACATTTAGCACCCCATCCGCACCCTTTCGTTCGGGAGGAAATTCTGTAGGCATTACACTCTGATAGACATCGCAGATTGTACGGGTTCGGGAAAAACGAGATTTTAGAAGTCTCATCTATTTTTACACTACGATTTTAGTTTCCATTGTGATGGCATTTTACAAAAAAGGTTTATAATTATTGTGTTTTAACTGTGGTGTAGACTTTAGGTTTAAATAAGCATCTTGTATAAGAAAAAAGGTTTATAATTATTGTGTTTTAACTGTGATGTGGACTATAAGTCCAAAAAATTCCGAAAAAATACCTATTTAAATATGTAGTATTTTGACCTTTATATCGAAATTTGTCATTTCTATCGCATTATCAACTTAAGTTGTACACTATCGCGGGTAATGTATCTTCTGCTATAAAGTGGTTTCTTTCAGACCTCATTTGAATGAGGAAGACAGAAGAAAAAATAATGTAGGTACTTCATAATAAAACTTCAAAGGCAAACTGAAGGGTTTTATAGATAAAGATACATTTTATTATCACTAGGAAGCAGAATCTAATAACGAACAGGAATTACTATAACAAAGTTAATTCATTAGACCTGATATAATTACGATCCCAACACAGAATCAGTGATACAATTTACAGAGTTTCAATAAACTTCAATATAAATTTCGTTTGTATCAAATTGGGTACAATATTGTGATGGATGTTAGAGAATTTTAGAGATGCATAAAATAAATTGTAGTTAGTAGAAAAAACAAAAACTAACTTGAAAACTGACTTAAGTTAAAAACTCAATTTGAGATTTAAACTCTGTTTTTATTTTTTTTCATAATAATACTAAAGTACAAATACTTAAGGGTACGGGTCGACTCCGCAGTGTCTCCTGGCAGAGATCTATGAGCGACAATAACCACTTAACTGGCCCGGTAGCTCGCCTGCCGAACAGGCAATAAATATACCTAAAAAATTTGGTTTCAATATTATGCAAAAGTTGCAACAGTGGTGGACATACAAACTGTCCTCTTGAGCCGGTCAATCTTTCAAAATACATGAAAATTGGTTGCTTAGTTTCCTTTAAGAACACATGAGTATTTGTTTTACACTAAGTATGTATGTAGGTAATTATGTTCATAACATATTAAGTGGAAAGCATTAAAAGAATATAACTACAATTTATTACCCATTTACAGCTCTTACCCCCAACTATACATCTTCGATTACTTACACCTAATGACTCCACTTAGTTATGTGTCAATTTCGAAGCCCATCTTGCATTATCCTACTATTTTGAGGGTTAAAAGCCGAAATCGGGATCAAATCATTAAATTTAATCTATAGTCTAAGTCGTTTAAGCTGGCCAGCAGGCGTTAGTCGATAGATTACGCGGGATTAAATCTGAGTGGCGCTAATTAAACCGGGATCGTCTGCGAATATTACATTTCGGGGATACGTGCTGATTGAATTTATCTGTACTGTTATGAAAGTGAAATGTGTGACATATTTAGTCGAGTCTTGTGCGAATTTGAACCTTATTGTAAAAGTCTTAAGGGTTATAAATTTGTCTGTTATTCGCAGATGGTATTTGCGACGCTACTTGATTGTGGTGTATGAAAATATTTGAATATCTAATGCATATTGTAAGCGTGACTTCGAGTAGGTACAATGAACTTAGTAGAATCAAGTAGAATAATCATAATAATATTATAAAGGCGAAAGTTTGTATGTATGGATGTTTGGATGTATGTTTGTTACTATTTCATGTAAAAACTACTGAATGGATTTGAATGAAACTTTACCACAATATAGCTTATACATCAGAATAACACATAAGCTACAATTTTTGAACCCCTTTGTAACGCAGACGAAGTTGCGCGGGTCACCTAGTATTTTTTAAATCCAGGAATATTCGTAGGTCACTCGTAATTATTGGTAATATTTTACATGTTTGCTTACCGTATAGTCATTTATACAGGGTGGATCTGTAACTTTAGACAATCTGACGTGGAGTGAATGACAATGAATCACTATTATTTTAGGAATTCAAAAAGAAAAAGTTCAACCGTTCCAAAATATAAAAATGGTGCTGAGTTGTATTTCGACAGGTCATTCACCCCACGTCAGATTGTCCAAAGTTGCAGATTCGCCCTGTATAATATTACCAATATCGTAAAATTACTGGTATCTGTATAGAAGGCTTTAATTTCAACATTTGTTGCTCAAATTCGCTATATTCCAGAAACATGATGGATTTCGACAATAAACGAATAACGAGGCAATGTTGCCAAACATTGCGTTCGGACAGCCATAACATTCAATGATACCAGAGTACTAATTAATACTCTCAATACCAAAAATCAATTTACTGTAGGAGCTCCTCAAGTTTTAATAAACGCCAATCATTTATAAATTAATATTCAAAATGTCCTTCCGTACGTATTTGAAATTCTAATAGGGCCTTTGTTTACATAAAGTTGGATCATTACAAGTTCTACGTTTAAATATTGAACGAAGCACTTCGGTTACGATAACGTTCCTCGTGATAACTAAACTTGAGAGTAAAAAATAAAGAATCATAAAAACTTCATGAATTTGTGAATGTTAAACTTTCTTGTTTTTAGGTTGTTAGATATCTCTGAAAGATAAGACCAGAAATTAGATTATTAGATAGAGAACCGTAGATACTAACAAAGCTCAAAGAAAGCAAGACTGAAGTAGTAATGGGTTCGATTGACGACCACGAATCGGCAAGCGTAGTGTAACTTTTAGCCAGATGGAGCAATGATATTATAAGAACAGCTAAAGCAGCAAGAACAGAAACAGAACAGAGTAGGCAAATTTATGGATCTACCATAAATTAGGAGAGGTTTATGTACAGCTATGGATAAATGTGGACTGATGATGGTTCATTCCAATAGTTCCGTGGTCATCCTATTATTGCGCTCAGAAGCATATTAAAAAAGAGCCGTCAGAAATGTTATAATAATATGTTGTTAAATAAGAAAATTGTATGTTTTACATTTTTTGTGTTATTAGTTTATATTTTTGTTTCCTCTTTGTGTGTTTGTTTGTTTGCTTTCTTTCTTTCTTTTTTTCAAAAACATTGCTTGAGAAAAGTCAAAGAATTTAGTGACCTTAATAAGAGGTCTATGTCTAGTAGTAGTCAGATGGAGATTCAAGCCAATAGTTCTGTCATCTCAAATTACCGCGCCCATAAATCAACTTTTTCACAAAACAACATCAAATTCGTTTATAGTCTAACTTGGCTTAATGCAGCAGACGTTCTACCAAGTCCGGCCTTCGCCCTACTAGTAAAACGAGTTTATCGCCGTCCTTATTAGTTGTAAGAAGTCTTGTAGCACTTTAATAGTTTCCAAACATTCTTTCACGAAGTCGTAAAAATGTTGGGCAATTTTAAGATTGATTTGGGACAAATGTCGAGTGTTTTTGCAATTGTTCTAATGTTTTAGAAGTGTTTTAAATCCTTCTTCAATATGTAGCCACTGTTTTACTTCACTTTTTTTTTCAGAAGTTGCGAGCATAATAAGTATTTTTAAATTAAGAATTAGAGGTACAAGCGAGCTGGTTCAAATCCGCGCGGAAACCAATAGCTTGAATCACAACTTCGGCCCTCCCAGTTTTTTAATTGTTTATCTATAGAACGACATTAAAAAAATACAATAGCAAACCAAGAGGATCACTAGACAAAAAGTGAATGATAGAAATAATGATAATGAAATGGTATAGTAGTAGATCAGTTATCACTGTATCTATCTATCAAGTCAAAGTTTCGAATAAAAACGCTACAATTTCCTTGAAAGTGAGTTAGTAGTAGAAAGTGAAGAATTCAGTTTGTAGATCATATTATAGATTCTCCAAATATTTATCAAAAAAATTAGGGTGCCTAAATGATACAATTTTAGAAATATTCGACGAACAGCTGTCAAACAGTATCGTAATAAATCAATCTACAAAATCACGGATGAGATTACAGCTTTCCACGCAACGTCTTTTTGAGGACGTGAATTAAATTAAAAGTTTCTGTCGCTTTCCGTTTTTTCTCCAAATGATATTCAATAAACTTTGGTCAAAGTTTCTTAAAAAAATAATTGAGGACAGGCAGCTATTTCATCTGTACTGAAAGTTAACAATGAATTATACATAATATATATCTTGCAGGACTTAAGTATAAAATACTGTGTCGGTGAATAGGAACAATAATATTTATCACTTTTAACCGTTAAATGCATGGTTTTTTATTGCAGCCTGGAAAAAATGTTTCCTGGTAGGTATTTAGGTATATATAACATAAAAAATAATTAAAAAAGTCTGGTATAAAAAATAGGTATTTATTATGAAAAAATCATAATTTCTTGTTTGACACTCAATATATTTATTATCTATGGTCGTCAAAGTGCGTTCGGAAACACATACCACACGACTTCAAAAAATAACGTGAAACGTGGTATGTATACATTTAGCAACAAGATGCATTTAAGGGATGCACCGTTGTAGAATATAATACTATGGCTATTTTTAAGTGAATCAATTTATTGCCCTAGTTAAGGCTCTAACCTATTATGACCAGTGAAGAAATGATATTTAAATAATAGGATAAGATTCCATATGAAGTCAAAACTACGACGACAATCGTATATTGAAAAATGGTGTATCTACTAAATATTTTGTATAGTACAGGGTAGATCTGTAACTTTGGACAATCTAACGTGGGGTGAATGACCTGTTGAAATACAACATAGCATCATTTTTATTTTTTGTATCGGTTAAACTTTTTTCTGACATTGTATGGAAAACGAACGACTATCGTTTCGGACTTCCGTACTATGATGACAAATAACAGTTAACGGCGTAAACTGAAATACGGTATAGACTACAAAATAGTTATGTCACAGATTAATATACTTAGCAGATATAAAACTTAGATATTTATATATTAAATCGATTCTTACCACGATTAAATGAGCGATCCAAACATTTCAACGCTGTAGCAAGCGCCATGACAACGGGATGACTGAGTATTGCGGGTAGATTATTTGAGAGCAGACAAATTTGTCTATCCTCTTTCTCGTTCGTTACCGGTACCACTGGAACTTGAAACTCATATCTTGACACACTACAGTATCGACTGCCACACAACAAGGGATTTTGGTTTTTTTCCCGTCATATTTCACATTCCACATATTGGATAGATAAAAGGCATTACTTATGTGCACATTTTTAAAGGAGTAAAATCTGAAGTTCAAATCTACTATATAAAAATAAGTCCGGTTTTCCTCCCTGACGCTATAACTCCAGAACGCCTGGACCGATTTGGCCAATTCTTTTTTTAAAATGTTCGTTGTAGGTCAAGGATGGTTTGTACAGCAAAATTAGTTCGAATACGTGCCAGAAAAATGATATTTTCAATTTTTAAGACGATTTTAAAGCAACGCCATCTATGAGAATTATATCGAACTACGTATAGAAGCACTTTTTCGATATAAATAATTTAAATTTGATTATGTCATTGCATTGTGGGCGACGTAGTGATTTTCGATTGTACTAGATGGCGTTAGGCATTTTCTGCTTAAAATTGTTTAATTAATTCGTTTCAGGGATGAGCAAGACAAATAAATAAATGTATTTATTAAACTTAAGTGGGATGTAGGAACTAGCTAATTTTAAGAGCTCGAACCAGCGCGCGGTAGTATAAATACACAAGAATACTCCGTTCTCTTTCTAAATCTTAGCGAGGAAAAAGGTGGACAGGTGGTGCTTCTGAGTCTGTCGGTAGAGTTGTATCCAGCTTACAAGAACTCACTGTGTACTTTTTTTACATGCTGGAAATCGCGGCGCTGCGCTTGAGATATGTGGTACTTAAACCGCACTAAAACCTCTAATCGCTCAGACTTAGCGTTCGAATCCTGGCTGAACCAGACCCCAGCACGGGGTAATGCGGGACGGCGCGACGTTTTACTCACTACGGTGCAAATTTTCCATCGCGCCCCCGAACACCGAACCGGCAGCCACCGGTGATACAGCCACCGGCTCTCACGGTCAGCGGGCTTTCTGAAGCGGGACCGCATCTCACCCTCCCACGGGATGCTGGGTCATACCAGTGTGGATCGGAGAGTGCGGTCTTCAAACCCATGGTTGCCTTAACGCAAGGTGCGTGCTAAGCGAGACACGACACCTTCTTGGAACCCCGCACGCTGGGTAGCGTTGAGAACCCGAATCTCTTAGAGAGGCAAATTCCGAGCGAAATTTCAGTTCCAGCGCCCTGATCGATGACGGCGGATTCCTGCGTGGAGAAAAGAACTCAGTTTCACACGCCCTGCCACTCTCTTCCGAGATGGTGGACTCGCAGAAGTCGAGCCGGTCGAGGTACTTAAGCACCCTGATCTCAATCCGAATAACTCCAACATAATGTAGGCATCGACCGGTGGCGACGCCCCAGACCCGTGGAACCTGCGAGGGCCTGGGGTTTATTTAGCGCTACATCGAGACCCAACCTCCTAATTATGCGCGCAACGAGGGCCACACCCGCTGTGGCTAGACGGGCAGACTCTCTGTAGTCATCTTTCTGGGCCACAACCAACGTGTCGTCTGCGTAACAAATAACGCTAAGACCCGAGACGAGAGCACCTCTCAGCACTCAGTCGTACCCGATATTCCAGAGGAGAGGTCGTGGACCGTCCCATGTGGAACACCGCGGACTTGAAACCGGTACAAGGTCCTATCGTACCTGGCACTGTGTGTACTACAACATCAGCAGAATTCTCGGGTGTGCGAACGGGCATTTTGCCACCCAAAAGTGATAAGGGCGTAACGAATGCATTCTTTCCGAAATTGAGAGGGATTAAAAAATCACACGTCGTTATGCAAGATGACACATTATTCTGTGAAATTTCTGAACTCTCTATCAGCAAGTGTACTTCCAGTGCATACCATCAAGCTGAAGGTCGGTGTCCCAATTATGCTTCTTCTGAACCTATCCCCGAAGTTGTGTAACTGCTGCCTTAAATCTCAACTTGCCTGCTGCCTTAAAGTCAGACACACCATTGAGGCGGAAATTCTTTCGGGTTGAGACTTTCGCGACGGGAAAGAGTGCTGTAGTACGTAACGCGTCGCCCCGCTCCGCATAATCCCGTGCTGGGTTCTGTCTTCAGCTGTGCTTCAGACCCTCAGTGTAAGCGGTTGGAGGTTTTAGTGCGGTTCAACTTCCACATATTCTTCAACTAAAAAAAAACGGGATGAGGATTAGGCGAGGCTTTTTTTTATATCATGCATTCTTCTCATACCTCATAACTTTCTGTTCAAATTCAAGGTCTGATGATGGAGCTGGAAGGTGGCTATGGGAACTCCGTCATTAAGCAAGATAACCTCATCGTGTTTAGGCTCTAATGAAGCGTCCTGATGAGATCTTTGTATAGAGGATGAATGTCAAGGTCTGATGATGGAGCTGGAAGGTGGCTATGGGAACTCCGTCATTAAGCAAGATAACCTCATCGTGTTTAGGCTCTAATGAAGCGTCTTGATGAGTTCTTTGCGTAGAGGATGAATATCAAGGTCTGATGATGGAGCTGGAAGGTGGCCACTGTCTGTTTGTTCTGGCTAATCTCTGGAATGGCTAGACCGATTCGGACGGGCTGACTTTCAATGGCTGATAGTTTATGTTATAAGGAGTAACTTAGGCTATATTTGTTTTAGAAATAGTTGTTTTTTTTTAATTTTCGATGAAGTTCAAGGATGGTATTTACAGCGAGAAAAAATCGAATAGTTGACATTTAATTGAGATTGGCGCAGACGAAGTTGCGCGGGGCAGCTAGTCTACTATATAAAAATAAGTCCGGTTTTCCTCCCTGACGCTATAACTCAAGAACGCCTGGACCGATTTGGCCAATTCTTTTTTTTAAATGTTCGTTGTAGTTCAAGGATGGTTTGTACAGCAAAATTAGTTCGAATACGTGCCGGAATAATGATATTTTAAATTTTTAAGACGATTTTAAAGCAACGCCATCTCTGAGAATTATATCGAATTACGTATAGAAGCACTTTTTCGATATAAAAAATTTAAATTTGATTATGTCATTGTATTGTGAGCGACGTAGTGATTTTCGATTGTACTAGATGGCGTTAGGCATTTTCTGCTTAAAATTGTTTAATTAATTTTATTCGTTTCAGAGATTAGCAAGACAAATAAATAAATGTATTTATTAAACTTAAGTGGGATGTACGAACTAGCTAATTTTCTAGAGCTCGAACCAGCGCGCGGTAGTATAAATACACAAGAATACTCCCTTTTCTCTTTCTAAATCTTAGCGTGGAGAGAGGTGGACAGGTGGTGCTTCTGAGTCTGTCGGTAGAGTTGTATCCAGCTTAAAAGAACTCACTGTGTGTACTTTTTTTTAAATGCTGGAAATCGCGGCGCTGCGCTTGAGATATGTGGTACTTAAACCGCACTAAAACCTCTAATCGCTCACACTTAGCGTCCGAATCCTGGCTGAACCAGACCCCAGTACGGGGTAATGCGGGACGGCGCGACGTTTTACGCACTACGGCACAAATTTTCCATCGCGCCGCCCCCGAACACCGAACCGGCAGCCACCATACAGCCACCGGCTCACACGGTCAGCGGGCTTTCTGAAGCGGGACTGCGTCTCACCCTCCCACAGGATGCTGGGTCATACCAGTGTGGATCGGAGAGTGCGGTCTTCCAACCCACGGTTGCCTTAACGCAAGGTGCGTGCTAAGCGAGACACGACACCTTTTTGGAACCCCGCACGCTGGGTAGCGTTGAGAACCCGAATCTCTTAGAGAGGCAAATTCCGAGTGAAATTTCAGTTCCAGCGCCCTGATCGATGACGGCGGATTCCTGCGTGGAGAAAAGAACTCAGTTTCACACGCCCTGCCGCTCTCTTCCGAGATGGTGGACTCGCAGAAGTCGAGCCGGTCGAGGCCAGATCCGTAGAACCATAGGGCCTGGGGTTTATTTAGCGCCACATCGAGACCCAACCTTCTAATTATGCCGGCAACGAGGGCCACACCCGCTGTGGCTAGACGGGCAGACTCTCTGTATACATCCCTCTGGGCCACAACCAACGTGTCGTCTGCGTAACAAATAACGCTAAGACCCGAGAGGAGAACACCTCTCAGCACTCAGTCGTACCCGATATTCCAGAGGAGAGGTCGTGGACCGTCCCATGTGGAACACCGCGGACTTGAAACCGGTGCAAGGTCCCATCGTACACTGTGGTACTACAACATCAGCAGAATTCTTGAGTGTGCGAGCGGGCATTTTGCCGCCCAAAAGGACGTTACTAATGCATTCTTTCCGAAATTGAGAGGAATTAAAAAATCACACGTCGTTATGCAAGATTACACATTATTCTGTGAAATTTCTGAACTCTCTATCAGCAAGTGTACTTCCAGTGCATACCATCAAGCTGAAGGTCGGTGTCCCAATTATGCTTCTTCTGAACCTATCCCCGAAGTTGTGTAACTGCTGCCTTAAAGTCATCTCAACTTGCCGACACACCATTGAGGCGGAAATTCTTTCGGGTTGAGGCTTTCGCGACGGGAAAGAGTGCTGTAGTACGTAACGCGTCGCCCCGCTCCGCATTATCACGTGCTGGGTTCTGTCTTCAGCTGTGCTTCAGACCCTCAGTGTTAGCGGTTGGAGGTTTTAGTGCGGTTCAACTTCCACATATTCTTCAACTAAAAAAAAACGGGATGAGGATTAGGCGAGGCTTTATTTACATCATGCATTCTTCTCATACCTCATAACTTTCTGTTCAAATTCAAGAGTGTACAGTTTCCCCGTTAGTGTTTGCTTCGCAGTGATTAGAAGCGTCCTAATGAGATCTTTGCGTAGAAGCTGAATGTCAAGGTCCGATGATGGAGCAGGAAGGTGGCTATGGGAACTCCATCATTAAGCAAGACAACCTCATCGTGTTTAGGCTCTAATGAAGCGTTTTGATGATTTCTTTGCGTATAAGATGAATGGCAAGGTCTGATGATGGAGCTGGAAGGTGGCCACTGTCTGTTTGTTCTGGCTAATCTCTGGAATGGCTAGACCGATTCGGACGGGCTGACTTTCAATGGTTGATAGTTTATGTTATAAGGAGTAACTTAGGCTATACTTATTTTAGAAATTGTTGTTTTTTTAAATTCTCGATGAAGTTCAAGGATGGTATTTACAGCGAGAAAAAATCGAATAGTTGACATTTAATTGAGATTGGCGCAGACGAAGTTGCGCGGGGCAGCTAGTTTATTATATTTATAACATGCATTGCTGATGTCCATGGTCACTTATCAATAAGTAGGCGTAACTTACCCACTAATTTCTTCGAAAATTCTGACTCATATTTTATTAATTCGTTAAACGAGGTTTGAGGAGGGTTCTTTTTTTTTGTTGGAGGAAATCACCAGGGCGGGTGGGGTATGTGGGAGTTTAACTGGCTGAGGCCAGAACCCAGCACGGGGTTATGAGGGACGGCGCGACGCGTTACGCCTACAGCACTCCTTCCTGTCGAGGAGGGCTATATCCAGTAGGTCATAGGGCGGGGGGAGGTTGTTCTGCTGCAGCGTGCCTTGGTATTTCACTTCATTTACCAATGGTGTGCAATGGAAGTGCAAGGACGTTATAGAATTACGTTTTTGAAACGTTTGATATCCGTTAAAATAAAAATGGTTCTAAGTTTTATTTCAACAGGTCATTCACCCCACGTGAGATTGTCCAAAGTTACAGATCCACCCTGTATATACGAACTAATGTTCTAGATGGTGATACTTCGCAGAAGCAGGCGGCGTCGTGGGCGAGGGAGAGGGTATATTCCTCCCTCCGCCCAGCGATTGCGCGACGCCGCCGTCGAGCAAGGGGTCAGAACCGGGATCTCGCTCGGACTCTGGCCCCTTAAAGGTTCGGGTCCCCAACGCATGCGAGTGCGAGCGGGGACCCAAGAAGGTGTCGTGTCTCGCTCAGCACGCCCTTAGCGTTAGAGCATCCGGGGGAAGGCGGACCGCCTCCCCGACCCACGCTGGTTCTGACCCAGCGGGGTATTCCGTGGGAGGGTGACACGCGGTCCAGCCATCTTGGCGGGCTTCGGATAGCCCGCCGACCGAGAGAGCCGATGGCGGTATCGCCGGCGGCTGCCGGTTCGGCGTCCGGAGGGGGCGGCGCGACGGGAAAGAGTGCCTTGGGCGTAACGCGTCGCGCCGTCCCTCATAACCCCGTGCTGGTTTCTGGCCTCAGCCGGGGTTCGGACGCTGAGTGTGAGCGGTTGGAGGTTTTAGTGCGGTTCAACTCCCACATACGGATATCCGGTGATTTCCTCCAACTAAAAAAAAAAAAAAAAAAAAGATGGTGATACTGTCACCCAAACACAACATACACATAGGTGTTTCTTTCTTTAAATCAATAACTATCCTATAATAATATTTATTTAATCTGCAAATAATATAACATCCTTCTATTGTTTAATTACAGTATATAACTGTGTGTGCTAAGGATACACAATAAATCATATATACCAAGAATTCAAGTTGGGATGACTCCCTCCCGTGGGCGTTGATAGCGGTCTAAACCAAATACAGAAGTTTCCACAGCCTTGATTATGTATGCAATGCAATGATCCCTACGGACTTGTAAGGTAAGATACAGTAAGGCAGTTTGCTCAGTCAAATTAGGACAAGGGACATTGATTCATATAACACGATCAAATTGGGTGGTGAAATTGAGCTGTTGTATACGATTTTCTATTTTTTGTGTAGGTTGTATGATTTGATAGTCGTAGCTTGTATTAGTTGATACATAATATTATGTGGGTACCTACAGTGGACTTATGGCCAAAGGGAGATCTCCGACCGGGCGAGGTAGTGTATACCCGGTCAGGCCGAAGCCCACTGTAGTAGATTTCAGATGTCGTATATATGCGAAGATTTCTGCAAATGTCGCATCCGCAATTCAGGATCTCACACGTTATTATTGGTCGTCACAATTATGCTATTTTTTGGAGAGGAAGAAACCGCTGGGAATGTGGAAATCGAATAGTACTAAAATGTCCTGCCACTCTCGCTCAGCTTCGGAACCTTGGCTAAAGTCATCGTGAGATTGAACGGGGTGACGCGACGCGTTGCACGCCAAGGCCTACGTATTGCCCTGTCACTCCGTTCTAAATGCCATTTAAAAATACAGATAAAACTGTACCAACCCATTACTGCCCACTGTTGGGCTCAGGTCTCCTCCGAAGAGAGATTAGGCATAGTCCACCCTTTTCCGACATGCAGGTTTTCTCACGATGTTTTCCTTCACCGTTTCTAACCAGTGGTGTTGTGAACAATTGCACATAAATCTTTTTCACATTTAGATTTAGAGGTACAAGCCGGCCGGATTTGAACCCGCGACCTCCCGTTCGGAAGGACGCGCTTAGACCACTCGGCCACAACGACAGATAAAACAGTTGACCTCAATGTATTTTTTTTTGTAGTAGGTATATTGCTTTATAATTCCCAAATAAAAACTTAAATCTCATGAGCAACGGTTTTCTAGCTCACGATAAAAATAACTAAGTAAACTAAAATAGAACATCTGTTCGAGACCGGATCTAGTTTCCGGGAAAACCTGTCAAGCAAATAATAGCTGATTTAAGTCTCTCTAATACCATTCTATAAATAAAATTTCTAGCTAAACCTATTATTGTATTATGGAACATGTTTTCCTGAAAGCAATGGGTATTTCATTTTGAATTAAGAATTATAATTGGGTATTGTTAGAATCATTCAAATAAATGTGATAAAGGATGTACGAAGAAGATTTTAATACAAAAGAAGATGTAAAAACTAAGATAATAAGTTTAAGTGGAGCATAAACTTAATCATTCTACAAGATTCAAGCAGTCTAGTAAATTCAACTAAGTAGTAAGTTTATGACCCAAAACATATTTTAATTCCTATGATCAGTGCATTCTTAACAAAGATTTTACTAAAACAAGGTAACTATCTGACAGAATTTGCTTTCAATATTTAAGAAATGAAGGCCCTATTCGTTTTGAGTAAACTGTTCTTCACTCGTTCAGAACACAGAAATCTTAAAATGAACTTTCCCTAAAACTTAGTCACAGAATAAATATACAAAAAGAAAGTTTCACACAAATCGATTCGACGAAATTCGAAGGTTTTGGATGAGTGCAAGAACGGATATCAAACGTTTCAGAAACGTTATAGAATTCTTTCCATTCCACACCAATGGTAAGTGAAGTGAAATACCACGGCACGCTGCAGCAGAACACCACCTCCGCCCTATGACCAACGGAATAGAACCGTCCTCGACGGGAAAGAGTGCCGAGGGCGTAACGCGTCGCGCCGTCCCACATAACCATGTGCTGGGTTCTGGCCTCAGCCGAGGTGAGTGTGAGCGGTTGCTCCCACATACCCCACCCGCCCCGGTGATTTCATCCAACTAAAAAAAAAAAGAACCCTCCTCAAACCTCGTTTAACGAATTAATAAAATGAGTCAGAATTTTCAAAGAAATGAATCGGTAAGTTACGCCTAATTATTGATAAATAACCATGGACATCAGCAATGCATGTTGTTAAAATATAATAAATTTGAACTTCAAATGAACTTCAGATTTTACTCCTGTAAAAATGTGCACATAAGTAATGCCTTCTATCTATCCAATATGTGGAATGTGAAATATGTCGGGAGAAAAACCAAAACCCCTTGTTGTGTGGCAGTCGATACTGTAGTGTGTCGAGATATGAGTTCAAGTTCCAGTGGTACCGGTAACGAACGAGAAAGAGGGTAGACGAATTTGTCTGCTCTTAAATAATCTACCCGCAATACTCAGTCATCCCGTTGTCACGGCGCTTGTCTATTTAATCGTGGTAAGAATCGATTTAATATATATCTAAGTTTTATATCTGCTAAGTATATTAATCTTTGACATAGCTATTTTGTAGTCTATACCGTATTTCAGTTTACGCCGTTAACTGTTATTTGTTAACAGGATGACAAACGCTATAAGAGATACCGATCTCATCGGCTGTAGCTAATCTATCCTAATTAGAACCCTTTGAGGTACCCGTCTTTAATATTCATGCAATCTGATTAAAGTGATCACTTTAATATATATTCAGAAGGCGT
Source organism: Trilocha varians (assembly GCA_030269945.2). NCBI lineage: Eukaryota > Metazoa > Arthropoda > Insecta > Lepidoptera > Bombycidae > Trilocha > Trilocha varians. The sequence continues at coordinate 4,061,143 of AP028264.1, read as the reverse complement.
GCGACGTTTATTAGTCTGATAGTGTCTAATCAATGTTCCACTCGAGGTGCTTAACAGTCTATTTTGTATTTATATTTACGGAGGGTACTTTGAAAATAACCTTTATAGCAATGTCTTTAAGGTTGATATTTGTTTCAGAGAAATCTTTGCATATTTTATAGTAGACTGAATTTGCGCTAGAAATAATCGCGATTCTGAAATTTACTTTGTTGAAATTATTTTTGCTCTCTATTTTATCATTTTCATTTTTTACTCCGCTTTATTAGTGCTTTAAGGTATGGTTACTAAATTTTATGTTATCCTTAACCTACTGCAACTACTAAAACAGTCACTTCTGGATTTGTAGCTATAAGATCCACCGTCTTACGTCAAATCTCTTTCCTTCTCTTCTATTAGCTAATGACAGTAGCGGAACATATATTCATACCTTTTAAAATTTCTTTGATATACAAAATTCCTTATATTGTGTCAATGATATTTGTGTAACGTTAAGTTGCAAATACTCTATCTAATATAAATTCAGATATAGTGTTTCTGTTTTGAAGAAATCGCTGGACTTACCTACACAGGCTGCACTGCATGTACCACGACTCAGGCCAAAACCACGCAAATAGTTATTCAGGTAGGCACTTTTCTTTACAATCGCCCATGGTAGCCAGTCTGAATTCAAATCTACAGCCTGCCTCATGAATTACAAGCGTATTCAGTCGACTCGTTCCAAGACAGGCACACGTAAATAACTCACGAAAAGGTGAACGCATTTTACGAAATAAGCGTATGCCGGAACGTTGAACGAGCTGTTAATTTACTTGATTATTATCCAACTAAATAATGCGTGTCGAGGGACTAATTCCGAGGGGTTGGGCAACGGCCAGGAGCTGCGTTCAGCTTTGTTTAGCAGTGTTTTATTAGAGGGAACCAAATTGAATACCGGCCATGACACGCTCTATCACGAATATTCATTAGCATTTAAATTTTGTAATTTTACGATGGTCATTAGTATTTTGGTTATTTGACACGTTTGAAATTGTGTTTGTTAAATTAGGTTTTGTCACATGTTTACTTTACAGCAAAAAAGCTTAAGCTATTTAATTGCCATGAAAACAAGTTAAAGAGCCTCGTGGTCGTAAGTGATTCCGTAACTCGACTAATTTTTAGTCAACAAATCAGGCTCAAAAAAACTGACTTTTATTTTAACTTTTTGTAAACAAGTCAAAACGTAGGACACTCGGTTCTATACTCGTTTGAAATCATTTTGAATCGTTGTCGTTGAGAATTTCGTAGGTATGAGCTTTTTAGAGCGATTTATACGAATTTCTTTATTTTTAATTATTCTGTGGTTTGTTAGAGAGTGCTGCTTTGGGAAATAAAACTCTAAATTATGAATAATTCATATTTTCTAATTAGTTCATTACTTCAGAGCTACGGATTATACTATCATAGCGAGACTGGCCCCAATTTGAGGAGCGTAAAAAGTGATTCAATAATGTTTTTTTTTTAACTTTCACTCTCTAATCCTTAGTCAGAATATAAATATAATTTTAGATTTAGTTGTAATTATGGATTAAATAAATGAAGATATATATTTTTTAATAATGCTATAAATTTTATGAGGTTATTTGCGTAGAGGCTGCTATGACGCCTATATACGACTGCAATTTGTACCTAAAATATACCACGAAAGCCACTATCTATCTTTCGGTCTTTCTATATTTTTTTTATGAATGGTAGGTATGTAGATATATCGTGACAGTTAAGAATACCATAATACGTAATTCGTCGTGCCGCCCCGCATAATCTCGTGCTGAGTTCAAGTCTTAGCCACGCTGAGTGTAAGCAATTGAAGATTTTAGCGCGGTTCAACTCCGACATACCCGGTCATATGCTATCTGCGACTATCATTAGGCTATTGCCACTTATGGCAATTTCCGTTAGCTAAAATAAGGCAAATAGGTCCAATGACCTCATGACGTCCCAACATTAGGAGGATTTGGAGGCACACATTCTCATATTTAAACTGGACTAAACCACGTAGAACGTTTCCATAGAAAAATATTATAAAACAAAGAGAATTTTCGGGACATAAAACTGAGGATTTCGGAACAAAAACGCCACTTCTTTTATTTTTTGTGTCTTTTAGCAGAAGCCAAAAGGGATGTGAATCGTGGATGAAAAATATTCGCAATAGAGTCTATTTACATTTCGTGTTGGATGGTTGCAGTGACGGTCGTGTACATACAAAGCGCGGTAACTGCGCAACATCGGTACTGCAGATTCTTGATAAGCTTGTTGTGAGAGTACTTGTGTGAAAACAAATGAACGTAAATGAATTACTGAAGAAAATAATTTTGGTAAAGTAATTTAGGTACCGTCTACCGACCAGTATTTTAGCAAAGAAAATTAGGTAATTTGTACAACTCTTTTATTATAAATAAAATTACATCACTAAAATAAAATATTCATAAATATAAATAAATGTTCTTGTTTGTAAACTCGTAAACAGAAGCCGCGTAACTAAATTATTTTTACAGATGCGAAATTGTACTTAGTGTATCTAAAAAGTGAAAAATATCCAGATATTAGATAGTTACGACATTTTTTTTTTTTTTAGTTTTTTAAAATTGGGTCGTTTTTTTTAAAAAAAGTCGTCGTAGAGCCACGAGACCCAAACCAATCGACGCAGAAAAAGAAACTGATTATGGTCATGTGCTTAGTCTAGTTACGACAATTTAACGGAATACGACCTTTCTGTTTTCCACCGTCGATATGCAAGACTCAATCATAAAAAATCTTAACTTTATACAAAAATATAGTTTACATACCGAAGTTTTATATCAACTACTTTCATCTCCATAGCAAACTTAAATTTAAAAGAACCATGTGCTTTTTATTAAAAAAAAACCAACTACCATTAGAGCACATCTCTAGTGAAACTAAAATGACGAAAACGAATGACGAAAATGAAATTTTAGATAGCACTACGATATCGCTTTCATACCTCTAAAAATATCTTTAAATTGCTACTCTGTCTCCATTTTACGAATGCAATGTTTTTGAATATCAAAATAGAATCAGAATTGCATTTCTATAATTCTCAATTTTATTTTCTTTGTTGTTTAAAGTATATGAGTTTTTAAAATAAAGTTCTCCTTTTTACGTATTCACTGTTAATAATTAATAAAACTAACTACAATTTTTTAATAGACATGTCATAACATCTAAAAAAAAAACTTGAGAGGTGTCAAGAGACACGCGGATGGAACGAAGTTCCTTTCGATTAATTAGTGAGAGAATTGTAATAAAATTTTATTTTTTAATAATAAGTTAGTTTAAACTTTTTTAATTTTTAAAACTTAAAAGGAATTGTTTTAAAAGATTTTAATTACAGCGCCATCTAGCGATAATCATCTAAAACAAAAAAAGTGTCGTGACAACTTTTTTATAAGAATTTCCGTCTAGCCACCTTTCGATAACGCGTGATAAGGAACTTCGTTCCAATAAATTGGTCTCAGATAAAGTATTCGAAAACCACTGAACATAGATCACATTACTAACATAAGTAGAATTACAGTACCTGCTTAAGAATATGTTCATTACCATAAAGTAGTATTTGTTAGCTTAAGTAAAAAATTGACATTTTAGCTTCAATTCTTATTTCAATAATGAACAGTATAAAAGAACTCGGAGAATCTCATTTCATATTCGGAATTCCCTCCAAAAGTTTCCATTCCGTCAAACACTTTTACATTTCATTTAAAAATAAGCTCAACCTTTTCCATTTCGTGTGTGCAAAGGGCATGTTTCAAATTTGCAATAAAAAGAGGATGATATTATGCAAAATCGAGTCAATCAACACCCGTTCCAATTTCGTAGAATGGAAAAGCGTTATGCAAATATGGGACAGTTAACCAGCGTTTCGATTGGGCCCCATATACTCATCCTATTTGGGCTTGATATTTATGAGATGAAAAAACCATACTGGGGATATTATACAATGGGTAGTCACAAACAAAGGATTTGTATAATCATCTCGAGGCAAATGAGTATCGCGCGAGAACCGTAGCTGTGAAAATTCGCATTTAAATGTTAGGCGCTCTGTACACTTGCGACTCTTAAAATTAGAGTGAATGATCATTGTAGTAATAAAGTTAACTCTAGTCTAGTCTGATACTGGAAATGATGGAGTTAGTACTGTAGTCAGTCAGAAGTTATAACATGAGATTTATGACATATTCTGTAACTGAAGAACCTGGAAGATACTTGTTTTATATATATGTTACCATAGGCATCCAAAATAATACAACAGCTCACCGCATAGATCCAATCAATTTAATAAAATCAATGTCCGTGGTGCTTTTCTCAATTCTGGCGTAATGCTTTTTCAATCTTATTTTATTGTCTCCCGCTTTGCGAGAAGGGAAGTCGAAACTCATGTTTTTCCTACTCCTTCTATTATCTTCTGATTAAATTCGTTGCGGGGTCCAAGACAAGTTAGCTTTCCCTCGGGCTTTCCTGGGCTTCACTGCTCATAGTCATTACGATGGTCGCCGCTGTGGATTCTGGCTAGACAGGAGTTACAGTGGTGGGAGTGAGAGGTGGGCCAACACCCGAAAAAAAAAAATGTTACCATATTTTTCTTTCTTTCTTTCTTTCTTTCTTTCTTTCTTTCTTTCTTTCTTTCTTTCTTTCTTTCTTTCTTTCTTTCTTTCTTTCGTTCTTTCTTTCGTTCTTTCTTTCTTTCTTTCATATTATTTTTTTCTAAAATTGACTTAACCCATTTTAAAAACATCAACAACCCTTAATTAAATTACTTAAAACGATAAAACTTTCACCACCATTCCAACGCTCTAATCTAGATTCCAAGCCGGTAGTTTGAAATAAAGAAACAAATGACTATTTAACTATAGTGATTCAAGTTAACCAATAAAAGGTGGATCCCCAAGATGGCGGCACGGCTGTTGCGTGCTGCACGAAATAAACGAATATATTACAAGAACTGACGCTGTATTTACTTCACATCGTAAAGTAAATGCTACTTGATAATTTCAGGTTTATTTTGATCAGGAATTTACTGATTTTTAATGCTTTATGCAGAGCTTTAAGGCCGTAGATAGCCCCACAGTCTTCTGAAAATGCAGAGGTCCATGAGCAAGGTTATCTGCCTACAATTCAATAATGAAATGAAATGAAATTATTTATTCTCAACGTTAATGAAATTCTCATGCTTTTTGATGTCAAAAGGCTACCACCAGTTCGGAAAAAGAAATAGCCACTGTCCTGAGAAGAACTGGCAAGAAACTCAGCAGGCATGTCTTTTTTTTTATAATATTCTCTTCATTTATAGTTTTTAATTTGAATAAGTTGTTGGTATACCTACTTGTAGGTAAATGATTACCATATTTCTGAATCGTTTATTATAATACCTAATTCAAAATTTATTTAACGCGAGAATTAATTTATCTCATTCAATTTATAAACAGAATTAAAACTTCCTGATAAAGTAATCAAATTACTTAAGCTAAAGACCAACAATAGAAACTTCATCTCACATGACGTTCAACGATTTGTTGATCTTTTGTTTTGTTGTTCCTTTGTTTTGTTCCGTTGTTTTTGTTCTTCCTTTGTTTGGATTGGCTAGTCTTTGTGGGAAATTAAATAAAATGGGAAAATGAATGGGAAACTGTGTTGCGGACCTAAGTTTTCATTCTGCATTCGGAAAGAGGAAATATGGGTTTTGATGTATAAGCTTCGGTCGAAATCCGACAGCTATGTTATTAAGTTTTTATTTCTTGAATTCAGTATTTTATAGTTTTGTTTTCGTTGCTTCATAACAAATTTTGTATTATCGTGTACGTATCTAAACGTAAACGTACTTTTAAAATACTTTCATGCATTTTCAACGGGTTCTTACCACGATATTTATAGTGGTACTACCCAAAAGCGAACGAGAAAGAGGGTAGACAGATTTGTTTGCTCTTAAATCGATCCGCAGTATCCAGTCTTCTCGTGATCATGACGTTTGCAACAACGTTAAAATATCGAGACAACTCAATTAATTAAATATCGTGGTAAGAACCCATTGAAGATGCATGAAAGTATTATAGGAAACCGCGAGTGTCTGAATAAGTTTGTACTTTTAAAATTTTAGTATTTGTGATATTATGTCTCGTCATAATTTAATTGTATGTAACCTACTTATTTAATAAAATAAAATATCTGAAGCTTTTTATTGTTTCATAAATGTTCAAAAAAAACTTAATGTAACATTTTACTCGGCAATTTTATTCGGCAACACTGATGTTCCTCTTTTAAGTATCCGAAGTGAACTAACATTTATAAAACTTTAAAAAAAACTAATCTGACAATGCCAAATTGAAATACTATCTATTGCTATCGAATCCAGGTTAATTTTAGGATTGTAAATAATTCTAGATTACAAACTCTATGTCAACAGAACCTAGTTCTCCAAACTCGAAACACATGGCGCCTATAAATTTAAAATTCAATCCTGTACAGATTTTGGATGCTACAACCACTATATTTTGATATCGTGAAGGCTAATCACGTTTCTGGCATGAGCTCAAACGGGCGGGCCCCGAAACCGTTCCGTAAATTTATTTGTTGAAAATTAATTTGTTTACTTTTCATTATTCCGTACAAATGTATTGTTCTCTTAGTGCAGTTATTTGTGTAACTCGTAAATTAATTGCGGTGTTTGGTGTTTTAATAATTGGTATTTTTATAAGATCTTTTATGTAAGCAGATTATGGCAGTCTGATTTTTGTGTTCGAAATATTTAGCAGTATAAGGGTACTGTGTTAACATTTGATATTCCGTTTTGTATTTTAAAGAGACTGTATATAAGTCGTGTTGTTTTAAAAGAGGTCGTATAACTGATGCAATATCTTTTACAGTCCATTATTTATCTTAAAACAGCTTTTTAATTTCAATAGACAAATGATAACCGTTTCATAACCTATTCTGCGTATTTAGATGACACTTACTCATTCTTAGAAAGAAAATTAGGAATGTCCCTGGCATTGCACAGGTAGGTATCATCAGGCTGGTTTAGCTATCAAGCAACTAAAAAGCCAAAAGCCATATATTATTATTTTCTACCAATAACAAAGTTCAAATACCTACTCAATGCCAACGTTTCAATATAATTCAGGTCTGTCATAAATTCAACACAGGTATTTATGACTTATCAATATCTTTATCCTTTGAAATATAAGCCAGAACCCGTTCATCTGAGTGTTGTAAGGTTTTGGCACAGAATAACTGTACCTGTAGTATTCAGAAATAATGCTTATGTTTATACTGTTAGCGATCGAAATATAACTCATTGGCATTTATTATTTAGAAAGAGGTGACATAATGTCTGTTTTATAGAGCTCTCTTTCTAATGGCGATGTGCAATATTTTCGGCCTCTTACGGTACCAAAATTTTTGACACTTAATTGTTGCTTGCAAGACTTTTCTGAAATGTTTACTCACTTCTTTTGGTTTGGTGTTTTGTATTGATAAGCAAGCGGTTGATAAGTATAAGTAATATCAAGGTTTTTAAACACTGGCTTTTTTCTAAAAAATGATTTATTTCCCTGCATGGTTGCCTGGATGATATCTCTGTAAGAAATGACTTCTCAATGATACATTGTTTATTTCATTCTGTGTAATAAATATTTTGTGGTTTCGGCACTTATTCTAAGATGCTTCAAGTAGGTCCGAACACGTGACTTGAATCCGATTCGACCAAAGAGTTTGAAAGAAACGAATGTGAGGAAACTGATTGAAGTTTGAATTTAGAATCCGAGTTTCTTTGAAAATTATTCAGTGTCTCCTGAGTCAGATGTTTTTCAAGTAAAGTTTAAGAAGAATTTTCTTGGAATTTACGGTAAAGATTGGCAAGCGAAGTTGGTTTTATATAATGTAAAATTGAAAATTGAGTAATAAGATTTAAATTTTAAATTACTGTTATGAAAATCATATGACACAAAAATCAGAAATGACTGCGAGTATAGCTTTTAGATCGTTAATTCCAGTATCATTTCAAAACATATAATCAATTTTAAGTTAGTTTTAACCCTAAGCTACAAATAGGTTATAAGATAACTGTAGTTTCAAATCTATACTAATATTATAACGAGGATAAGTTTGATTGTTTGTTTGTCTCGAGTAGGCTCCGAAATTACTGGTCCGATTACAAAAAATCCTTCAGTTTTGTAAAGTTCATGGAAGACTATAAGATATATTGTTTCCCTTTGTGACGCCGACGAAGTTGCGTGAGTCAGCTAGTAATAAATAATTTGTAAAGAGAGGTATACACCTGTGGTTGTTTATAAATTGTCTATACCCTTTGTTTCTAAATTTAAATCCAGAATAGAGATAGAATTTTGCGTATTTCGAGTGTGATTTCAATTAACATGTCGCGTCAGATGTCACAGGGCGATGATACCAGCCAACAGAATATCTGATGTGATGAATATGCGGTTGAATGTTTTAGTAATAACTCATGAATAACATGCTCGTGTTTTATAGGTATTCTTAGTATTGCGTAGTCGTTGAACTGTGTTGTTATGTAGTATTTTTTGTATAAAAAATTGAAGGTAGACGAAAGCGTATCTTTGTATGAGGTAGAAGACGATACTTTTGGGTAATTGTACAAAAAAAAATACAAAATAGTTTATAAACAGAATTTTACAGACAACTGATACCTACATCTTTGACAATGGTCCGCGCGGGAGACCGTAATAAGAGATTACAAATGGTTTGTACAGCCAGTTGTACATTGTAATCTTTTATTTAAAAAAATATAGACGAAAAAATATGAATAAGGTTACAAATTCCAAATTTTAAACAATTTTTTTAGATATAAATAATAGCAATAAGTTTTCTTCTTATTTCGGGTGAAATTCTGAAACTGATACATAAAAAACCATTGAAATCCGTTACGTAGTTTTAAAGATCAAAGCATACATAGACGGTAAGCGATTTCCTTCTATTTATTAATATATCATATTTATATTTTTCAGGATAAACATTGCCGAACTCTAATACATAATTATTTGCTATATCTCAACTATATGTGACATGCACTCAAGCAAACCCTGTTGTTAACGACTTGGGCGATAATTTGCACTTAAGATCAGATCTCCACTTAAGATTGTACCGTTTCCTCTTGGTAGGTTGATAACAATATCATTAGGTACTTCTTCAAAGGCTTAAGCTGAGAAAACTGTGGGTAATTTACTTAGACTTTAGTAGCGATGTTAGGTCATTATTGTATTACCTTAGTAGATGATGACAGGGGGCGGCGCGACGGGAAAGAGTGCCTTGGGCGTAACGCGTCGCCCATCATAACCCCGTGCTGGGTTCTGGCATCAGCCGGGGTTCGGACGCTGAGTGTGAGCGGTTGGAGGTTTTAGTGCGGTTCAACTCCCACATACCCGGTGATTTCCTCCAACTAAAAAAAAAAAAGTAGATGATGACAACTCATTTGGCATTTGGTGGTCACTCGTGAATAACTATAAACTTTAATGCCGCTTTTCTATATTGGCTCGACAAACTCCAAAGCGAGCAAATGACAGTTAAAATACAACTACTACAAGAGAACCATCTCGATCTAGACACGCGGTAGTGTGTCAAGCCAAGTTCAAGAAAGTACTGGCGAGCAGCATCATGTGTAATATTACACGAACCATTTGGAGCGACTTTTGACCCACTCATTAATCAAAAACTATTTCACATAAACATACCAAATTTGACTCATAAATTGGGACTTGCGAGATACATAAGTGTTCTTAATTTTATAAGCTTATCTCAAACGGTTATTTTAGTTATTGATGTCCAAAAGTCCACATTTTTATCATTGACTGACTAGGTCTTAGGTTCATCATCATTGTACTTTGCACCCATTTAGATCTCACTTCTTTTGTTTTTGAAATCATTTATCATATTATTGAACTTGGCTTTCATTTCACATTTATGTTTTTGATTGGATTATACGTTATTTTTAATCATCGTTTGAATAGTGAAATTTCATACTTTTCAGGGAAATCTATTAATATGATTTCTTTTAGAAAAAAGGTTATTCATCGATAATCTTTGCATAAGTAGGTAATACATAAAAAATATAACAATGAATTTAATACCATCAAGATACCAAAGATACCAAATTCTACTAAAGGAGAATACCAAAAACTTAGTACAGCCAATAACAATATATATTACTTGATATTTATACTTATACTTAAGTTATACTTTTAATATTATATTCATAAGTCTACACTAAAATTCTTTTACGAAGTCATAATTTACTGACATTTCTAACAAAAACACCGTGTCATTGTACAAACGAGAGAAGCCATGATACAATGTAGGCTTTTCGACGAGTCACGGAATTATTACGAGAACATTAAACTTAACTTACTGTTCCATTCACGAAGGAAACATCGACCTTAATCTAAAGACATAAAGCCTATTTTTGTACTGTTTAAATGTTGATATAAGACGTTATTGTATACGTATTTATGTTACTTGTGTTACATTTCTTTGTTGGGAAACATGTGAAAATATTAAGTAATAGCGTTACTTGTAGCTTTTATGGGATTAAAGCGGAAAGTGACAATTTGAGTCAACGTATATGCCATATAGTCCCTCAAAGTAGTCGTTACGTACTAGTATTATTGGTGTTTTATCTAATATACAGGGTGTTAAAATCCGATGAAACAATACTTTCACAGCAAATAGTATACTTGATGTAGAAGCCATCCACCAAGTCTGGGTTTTCTAGGCATAATATATCATAAGTTATAACTAATCAAAACTACGTGTTAATTTTCTATTAGTAGGAGTTTATTATAGTACGGAACTCTAAAATTGCGATCGGATGCGCCTGTGTGCTTGAAAATGGCATATAGATATAGCACGCTACATGTAGGTCAGGGTAGGGTTGTCAAAATTAATACAAAATAATATTTTTTCAACTTTGTATGGGAAAATAAAGTCATTATCTCCGTTTCAAAAGTTTGTGTATATGATTTGAAATGTGATATAGATTAAGCCCTTAAAGTATTGTTTCACCGGGCAACAACACCCTGTATATTAAAAAGGCGAAAGTTTGTAAGTATGGATGTATGGATGTTTGTTACTCTTTCACGTAAAAACTACTGAATGGATTTGAATGAAACTTTACCACAATATAGCTTATACATCAGAATAACACATAGGCTACAATTTTTGAGGATTCTAATGTGAGGTCGTAAAACGACACATTTTTTGCGGTATAATAGTACTATATTATAGACGTCGCGAATTAGACGGGCTAGACGGGACGAACCTGAAGTCCACGCGAAAGAAGTCGCGGGCAAAAACTAGTCATTAATGTGGCTGATTTTTGCGGGCTACGGCGAATATTCGTATCAAGTATGACGGGGTGATAACAAGCGAAACCAACCTATTCACAGTGCGGGTAGTTGGAAATGAAATGAAATGAAATTTTGATATAGGACGTTATTGTATACGTGGAAGGAAGACTTTTTTTGGAAGTGGAGACTTGCTATAAATACAGGCGTTGGCCGCTGTTATTATTCATTCGTGTTTGAATTGTCGAGGCGAACGGACCTCTTGATGTCAAAATAATAAACTGTTAAAACTCGCTATTTCGAAGTTTTTATTTAAAAGTGTTGATCATCGAGTGTTCAAGTGGACATTGTGACGTCATTCCTGACAAAACCAAATGAAGATCGACTATCTACAACGTCATTACACCTCAACACACTATGCTGTCAAGTATATGACGGTTGACAGTTATAATATCGCGTTATTGTGCCACTTGAGTCTAACAATAGATGCAAAGCTTTTAAGAGAGATATCGCATAATATTTTTTTAGTAATGTAATCATTTAAGGCTATGAGCCCATAATCATTTTGGAGTTATTTTACACCTTGTTTCTGTACTAGTTGTCAAAAAAATTTACTATCAATTTAATTCTATGTACTTGAGGAAGATGTGATGAGACTATTGAATACTTTCATGTTTTTGTATAGAACCACATGAAATTTCGTATCGGTGTGCCGTGCACATTCACTAAGCCTCGCTACAAGGTCTATGCCCAATAGTGAACGTCTATAGGCTGTTGATGATGATGATGATGACGAACCGTGTGCATTTATGTCCGAGTGAAATGAAACGAAATTATTTATTCTCAACGTTAATGAAATTCTCATGCCTGTTGATGTCAAAAGGCTACCACCAGTTCGGAAAAAGAAATAGCCACTGTCCTGAGAAAAACTGGCAAGAAACTCAGCGGGCATGTCTTTTTTTTGTATTATTTTTCTGTTTATTTTTTATGTTTTCAACTCAATATTACAATTTTTTTTTACAGTTTTTGTTACAATGTTGATCTAAAACGAAAGCTTCATTCCTACTTAGTGCAGTCATCCCCACTTAGTGCAGTGATTCTTGCCTTTTGTATTGACTCTACCATTCTTTGATAACGACACGTCCATATGATTTTTTAGTAACATTCTACTTCGTAAAAGGACTTCACTCAATAATCGATAAGGTTTCTAGCTGTTAGTAATTGTATTTATTTCTACACGTGTATTGTTTGTACCTTCACACACCATTTATACTTTATCAGCTGTTCCGAACAGCAAAGAAAATAACCTTACAAAGGAAAACCAAAACAATTATTCTACGAACAAAATGTAAACAAAGATTAATCCACTGGGTTATACTGTAATAGCGATTGCTAAACATAGTTTCTTCGAAGTCCTGTTGTAATTTGTTTTAATCGACTTCGAAAAGGGGGCATTCAATTGGCTGTTTTTGTCACCGCAAAAGCTTTGTCTTGGTGATGCAATTGATAATTTTGAACTTTTTAAACGCACTGCGTGTAGTTTAATCTAATGTTGAATCGACAACCACTTTTCGATCTGATCTTAAAAACTGTATTTTAAAAAGTGTTACTACTTTCCACAACAAATGCGTCAACAGATTTTGATCATTCTACAGATTTGTAAAGTGAAATATACGTATTAAAATATTACTTAGCGGGACTCGAGTTTTCAAAACTTTCTCAGTAACAGCAATTTATTAGCAATTGATATCACAATTATCGTCTATTGCACATTTTTATAGAATACACCAAGCGATCGACCACTGAACTTTACAAGACTTTCAGGAATTTCCTCGGCAGTGAAGTTTGTTGAGCGTTTCCAGATTTTCTTTCGTGGAATTTTCGTTTGATTCTCAAGTTTCGGACCGCACTAGTACTGGAGGAATTCGAATGAAATTTCAGTTGGCTTTGACGATTTGCTGTGGTAGTTTTGTCAGCACTTGTATGAAATTTTAAGAGTGGCTTTAGTACATAGGTAATTTTTTTAAATAAATTATATGTTTTAAATTTTATTCATTTAAAAATGCATATTCACAAAATATAGTAGGTACTCTTATAAATTAACCTTAATTATCAGGTTAGATACAGTAAAATTTTTGAGATAGAAATACGTATTACTTACTTTTCAAAATAATAAGATTTTACTTTCTTTATGTAAATACGGTTTCTCCACATATTACCTATTAGGCTTTGAACTACGATTGAAGCCTTAGTGTGCAACGCGTCGTACACCATCCACAACCCACCCGTGTCCTCAGCCGGAGTTCGGAGTTAGTCCAGGGCAAGATTCAAGGGAGGAGAGCCGTATGTAGAAAGAGAACATCTCGGCTGAAGAATCTACGCGTGCTCTGTTTCGTGCTGCTGTCTCAAGAATACAGACCATCTTAATGATCGCCGACCTTCGATAGAAGATGGCATAAGAAGAAGGAGTTTAGTTGCGGTTCGACTCCCACATACCCTACAAACGATACAGATGAAAGTCCTAAAATTTCTTTATTTATCAAGTTCTGAACCCACATCTATTATTCAAAAAGCTTCCTTAATCATACTAGCCATAGAAGCGATTTTACATTGTAAACATCTTGGTTTCATATCTTGTTTATACTGCATATTGTACATACGTTAGGTGTACAATGGGGTTGCACTGGAGTATCCTGTCTGCGCCGAAGAGTGTGAAACCGTGACTTTACATTAACAATGCGGACAATGCCTTTAACTTTGTAAGATACTACTACATTATGTAGGTAATAAACAGTAGGGTAACTTGACGATTCTGGTTTAATATTGTGAGGTAGTAGTGTTGAAAGTTGACATACTGGTTGAATAATACTCGTAAGAGAACACTGATTTTATGCGCACAATTTTGAGGCGGGTACCTACTAGGTTTGGTTTACAACATTGAAGATAGGTTAGTGAATGCCAGTTCGTCGCCTCAGTGCTTGTTTGGCCAATCTGCACTCGAGCAAATTTTACAGGACACAAAACAAGCACGGAATTTTCGTTAAGTGCCGTGTTGAGAAAAAAATTGAAATGAGATTTTTATTGTTTTAGAATTGAATATTTTAAAAAAATATTTTACCAGTCGGATGGAAATTTTATTCTTTATAATACTGCATTAAAAAGTAATTTTCGTAAAAAATGTCAGATAGGCCAAACAAGCACTGAGCCGACGAGTTGGTTAATCTAGTTCGATTCTCAATTTATTTTCATCCTAAACCTAATTAGATAAAAAATCTAGAATATCTTAGACGATCGAGATTCGAGAAGATTATATTGGTGAATAAATGTTGTGAAAGAAGTTCAAGATAAAATATGTTTACTGTTGGTGTACCAAATAAATAAATAAAAGAAAATTATTACTATTTTTTTGCAACATTTCGTTTAATCGTACAGCTTACTTAAAATTACTTCCAAAACGCCTTTCTACATCATTGCTAATGATTTTCTTTGAATTTTACGGAGAAAATAGACTTAAATAAATTACATTTTTCACAGTTCTATACTGTTTATTATATATCAATGCACCGGCTAAGCGTGCAGAGCTTTTGGCTCCCAACCAAAGTGCACATAGCGTGTAATTAAATGGAACATTCTGACCACCATTCACCAACTCGTATGGGATACTTTAAAACCTTTAGGAGACTTTTAGGCTGCGTTTCCACCAGAGATGTGCGAGGATGCATAGCGAGGGATGTGTTTGTAAAGAACCAATAGGATCGCTTCATTTACCTTGCCTCGGTCAGCACAGCTCTGGTGGAAACGGCTCAGCGGAGCTAGATTTTTGCGCATACAAAACAAGCGCGGGATGTGTACGAGGGAAGTGTGCGAGGAATGTGTGTTGAGAAAGATGTGTTGCGAGGTTTGCGCATACTGTACCAGCCAGTCCATAGACGGAGTTTGTTGGAAGTAGAAGTGCGCAAAATAGATAATAATATGGATAATTGGAAAAAGAATGCGCATTTTCACAGCTCCGATACACATCCTCGTAGGCACATTATCATCGCACAGCTTTGGTGGAAACACCCACACATTTTCACAGCACAGCTAGACATCCTCGCTTAGAAGTCCTTGCTTTGAAAGTACGTCCGTTTCAAACATTTCAATGTCTCACTTTTATGTAGTTGTTCGTTGAATAGCTTTTTAGTTGACATGTTTGGATTTTATTTTCTTTTAAGTGGTTGGTTGCATTTTCATTATGAAAATATACGTGTAGCTGTAAAAGATAGTGTTATTTGAAGTTGGCTGTTAAGATATATGTGGAAATATTTATTGTTTGTCATCTAAGAGTTTTAAACCTTTTCATGAGTATAATATTAGCACAGTAATTAAAATGTCTTCTTCTTCTTCTTTCTCAATACAGTTTTGTGAAACACTAATTCTTTTAGTCTACAAACAAATCTTAACGTTTTTCTAACCTCCAGACCAGTCGGAACTTCATTGACAAGCATTCTATAAACACAAGTTTCATAATAAACAAAGACAAACAAAATACCCAATTAATATTCTAGATTGTTCCAAAACTGAATTATTATATTGTCAAGCAAACTCCATTCCTCAGGACAGATTTATTAACATAAAGAACAAGCACTTACGAAGTTTCTTATCTCGAAACACTTTAATTCGAGAAGACAACTCGGTATTGTGGCACAAACAAAAAACTTCCCTTATCTGTTTCACTTTAAGAAACTTTCTCTGCGGATATTTAGCCATACATTTTTGTATATTCATGAGATGTAGATAGGATTGTATTTATGAGTCTAAAGTTTCAGGTTGGCCTCTAAGACTCACGACAAACAGTCATCACTGTCAAAGCAAACAGGTTGAGATGTTTTTTGACGTGACAACGTCTTATAAATTGGTTTGCCGGGTGACACTTCAAGAAACTGCGTTACGCTCCGCTCACGTTATGCGCTCACAATGAGAGCGAGTGAGAGGACGCGTGCCTTTCACTTTTTATGTCTGTCTCTCTCGCTCTTAGGCGGGCTAACCATGCCCGAGTCGTTGTCACGTAAAACTTTCGCCCGTATACCGACTTTACAGGCAACCAATTTTTTTATTTGAAGGAAATCACCAGATTCCCACACGCCCAGTGTGTGGGGTGTGTGAGAGTTTAATCGAAACCTCCAAAAGCTCACACTCAGCGTCTGAACCTCGGCCGAGGTCAGAACTCAGCACGGGGTAATGCGGGGCGGTGCGACGCGTTACGTTTTTCCCATCATGCCAGGTTGAGATAATGCAATGATCTTGTTTAATGACTTTTTATTGCCATTTAGGCTGACGAGCCAACCACCTGATCGTAAGTGGTTACCGTAGCTCATGGACCTCTGCAATGTCAAGGGACACTGAAGGTACCCAAAGTATACCTTTAAGCCTTCCTTAAGCCTCGTTTAAAGAAGGACAAGACTTTTATCGTCTCTAAATTAGACAATCGCATAATTAAGTGTAAAAAATTGTTTGCTAATTTTATTTTTTATTTTATTTTATTTTTATTTATTCGGGAAACAACAGTACAAGTTATTACATCAAAACAGACTAATTTAAAGGCTTTAGTTTCCTTCGACATATTCTATTCGAAGAAAAGATCTTAAAAGACAATATATACGTTTTTAATTGGTATCTACTAATTACCAGTAGCGAAGGCTTTGTACAATTAAATCCCCTTCTAAGAAATTCCCTTTTTAAATATCTTTACACATTCTCAGGCTTTGGAATGAATTTCCGCCATTCCGACATATTATACCATGTTATATCTTTTAACGGAAATCAAAAATTAAAACGACTGACATCAACTTTTTTAGAATAGCACAAAATCTTTATCAAATTTATGCGAAATAAAAAAGTCATCGTAATCGGTTCATTTAAAAAATGCTAAAACTCACACAAACGCAAATCTTGTCCGTTAAAACATACTTTTTTACTCACACATCTAAAAGTAATGAGCTAACAAACAAAACACAAAATAATTGGGTACCTCCTCCATTTTGGAAATCGGTCGAAAAGTGCCGTAAATGTAAGGCGTATTATAGCAATCACAAAGTGGTCCTAACATTCATGAATGGCGGTTACCATTGAATATCAAGTGGATGGCTTGTCCGCTGCTAAACTAATAATAAATATTAATTCTTAGGCGGCGGGATGTTCAGGCAATATTCAATTTTGATAAATAAGGTTTAATTACAAACACCTAGCACTGACAGATGTCATATCTCTATTATTGTCTTTCGGCTACCGACGCGACGCGGATCGTTTGTCGTCGGAAAAATTAATAATATATCGGAATTTAAATGTGTTGTGATTAACGGCGGCCGCCTAGAAGAAAGAATATCATCCAGCGAGCATCGGTCCGGCTAGCAGAGGTAAGTCGGATTACTTTATTATTGATATGTATCGGTCGGTGTACACGGTTTTTGTAATTAATCTAGGTCGAAATTGAGAAGCCCGGATCAACGCCTACAAACATAATACAGTCCACTTTAAACGCCACACCATATATTTTGCCTGAACATCCCGCCGCCTAAGCAAGGTCCACCTTGCTTACCTAATCTGAAGTAGCTAATGGTAACCGACAAAGTTTAGACACAGGACGCATTAAAACCCCACCTTGTGTCGACGTCACGGTGCAACGATTAGCGGATCAGGTGCGGGCCATTCAGCGACTAAAGTTGTTGGATGAGTCTCTACTTGACCGATTGCGCAACGAAGCACTGCCTGCTCCTCCTGAACCACTACCAACACATGTGGTAAATGTCACCGTCACCCAACCTACACCACCAGCGGAGGAACTTCAGGTGCAGGCATGTGCAAATATCCAGGATGATGAGCGTTTGAGGAGCGCTCTGGAGGACTCTATGCAAGAGTTTAGGTTTGTCTCGCCATGCTCGCGGCCACGTTTACCGCGGTTGCCCATGTGTAAACGCAATGTTTCGCTAGTATTGGCCCTGGACTGCATATTAAAACCTTACTTTGAGTCAACTGTAGACCTTGTTGACACCCACTCGGTTCTGTACTGCGGTGCGGTTGCTGTATGTCGTGTGGCAGGAGTAAAATTTCCAAACCCGAACCAGACATACCGCCGACATGATGGTAAGCCGCAGTGGCAGTGCAGAATCGAGAAGCGCATAGATGCAGCCAGGACCCTTATAGCGAAGCTTATTTGCTTCCAGGCAGGCAACACGCGCCCGCGCGTAATGCGATTCGTCGACCGAGCCTTCGCTGACACCGGTGTCAGCAGGAACGACTACCTGGCTCGTGTCGTCGAGCGTGTTGACTACTGGAAGCAAAAAGTTTGCGCGTGGGCGAACCGTATTCGTCGGTACCGAATAAGATCGGAGCGGTACCGCTTGAATAGAGTCTTCCAGAGTAATCAGAGGAGTGTCTACAGAAATTGGGAGGCTTCTCGAGGAAGAGTTACCGATGGACACCCACCAGTTGATGAGGATGTCATGACCTCATTTTGGAAAAATATCTGGTCGGTGCCCATCGGTCACTCCGAGGGGGAGTGGACTGAGACGGTCGGGCGCTCGTGCGAGTCTATTACAGACATGAACACCGTAGCGATCACGCCGATTGACGTAGCTTGTGCGGTGCGTTCGGCCCCGAACTGGAAAAGTCCGGGACCGGATGGGCTGCACAGCTACTGGCTGAAATGGATACGCAACTCGCACGGGCGCATGGCTGCTCAGTTTCAACAAGCCCTTGAGTCGGGAACCCTCCCAGATTTCATGACATCAGGAGTCACTCATCTGATATACAAATCTGGCAATACCTCGGACCCAAAAAACTATAGACCAATAACATGCTTACCCACCATCTATAAGCTACTTACATCCATTCTGAGAAACAAAATTCAAATACATATCTCGGCAAACGACATAATGTCACCTTCTCAGAATGGGTGTAAGATAGGGTCTCGGGGTACAAAGGATTTGCTCCTCATTGACATGGCTATTACGCAACAAGTTCGTCGAGGCAAAAAGGGTGTCCATATGGCTTGGATAGACTATAAGAAAGCGTATGATTCGGTGCCCCATTCATGGCTAATGAGAGTTTTAGAGCTTTATAAAGTACATCCCACTCTACGCTCCTTTCTTAGCTCATGCATGGGTCAGTGGTCTACGTTTCTTCGTCAACCAGGACATATTGGATCTCCGGCCTCCCCGAGCTTGATAAGGATAAGGCGGGGTATCTTCCAGGGTGACAGTCTGAGTCCTTTGTGGTTCTGTCTGGCGCTTAATCCTCTAAGCACGTTGCTTGGAGATTCAACGCTAGGCTACCGACTCAAGAGAGGGGGTGAGCCCATTTCACATCTCTTGTACATGGATGATCTAAAATTATTTGCTTCTAAAAAATCTGACCTAATAACTTTACTCAAAATAACCGACAATTTTAGTAAAGCTATTGGAATGGAATTCGGAGTAGATAAGTGTGCGGTCATAGATATACAGAGAGGAAAAATTGTAAACTCTGAGAGTTTGCAACTTAGCCAAAGTGAGGTGCTCAGATCTCTTTCTGAGTCGGAAACTTACAAATACCTTGGAATGTTCGAAGCTTTGAGTATAGTCGATGCAGATATGAAACAATCGGTGAGGGATCGTTTCTTCGGCCGCTTGGTAAAGGTTTTGAAAAGCCTCTTATCTGGCGGAAACAAGATCCGAGCCTTCAATGGTTGGGTCATGCCTGTACTGACGTACTCCTTTGGCATTCTAAAGTGGACGCAATCGGAACTAGATGCCCTGGATAGAAAAGTTCGGCGACTCCTGACGGCATACAGGATGCACCACCCACGTTCATCTGTTATGAGGTTGTATATTCCTCGGAAGTGTGGGGGTCGTGGCATGTTAAATGTCAAGGACCTACACAACCGAGAGGTAAACAACCTTCGGGAATATTTCCTTAAGGTAAGCGTGGGTATGTACCGTAATGTAGCAGCAGTTGATAAGGGACTCACTCCGCTGTCCTTAGCGAACGAGAATTGGCGGACGCTAAAGGTAATGAGTGTGACGGATCGCACGGACGTATGGAAGAGCAAGGAACTACACGGACGGTTCTACCGGGCCCTTATGAGCCCCGATGTAGATCAGTTAGCCTCTGTATCTTGGCTACGGTACAGTAACCTCTTCGGAGAGACTGAAGGTTTTGTCTTTGCAATTATGGACGAAGTTATCATGACGAACAACTACCGAAAATATATTCTAAAGGATGGGACGGTCGACATTTGTCGGGCATGTCACCGTCCGGGAGAGTCTATTAGACATATCGTTTCCGGTTGTTCTCGTCTTGCTAACGGCGAGTACTTGCACAGGCATAACCAGGTAGCTAAGATTATCCACCAACAACTTGCTCTGAAATACGACCTTGTTGAAGCCGCTGTACCTTATTACCAGTATTGGCCTCAGCCGGTTCTCGATAATGGTCATGTAACGCTCTACTGGGACCGATCTATTATCACTGACAGGACTATTGTTGCCAATAAATCTGACATAGTGATAATAGATCGGGACGCGCATCGGGCAGTGCTGATCGATGTCACCATTCCGCATGACGAGAACCTTGTGAAGGCAGAAAAAGAAAAACAGCTAAAATATTTGGACTTGGCCCACGAGGTGACCGACATGTGGCGTGTTGAATCGACCATCATTGTTCCGATCGTTGTATCTGTGCACGGTCTAATAGCGAAAAGCTTCGACCGTCATCTTGAGAAGCTTTCGCTCCCCAGCTGGGTAAAGGGCTTGATTCAGAAGGCGGTCGTTCTTGACACGACACGTATTGTGAGGAGGTTCCTCTCTTTTGAGCCCTGACCACTGATGGCTTGGGTCGTAGACCTCGTCTTCAGTGGGCCTCTGTTTTTTATATTGTATTTTTAAATTTTATTCCTTTGTTAATTTTTTTAAAAATATAATGTAAAAAATAAGTGTAAATAAATGAATACATGAAAATATTAATTTATAGGTAAAGTATATTTTTTTAAAATCAACTGAAAGTAAGGCCTAAATCGATCACAACATCAAAAAAAAAACACAGGTTCTCAAACTTTCGGCAATATATCGCGTGTAACCAGTATTATCTTCCAAGACATGTTGAATTATGTAGCGGAAAAATAATGAGCCCACTGTACTCGGTGCAGACAGCTGTCTCCTCTCTGGATATTGGTGGGTTAATGAAACACGTTGCGAACACTTATGGCCCTCAGAGTTTAATTAAACGAAAATGGCGCCTTGTTTTGTCATAACGATATTTTCATTGTTAATTGAAAGTTTGATATTGGCTGTTAAATTCGTTTTGGAATGAGTATTTATTATGTACGTCGCATGTAAAGTCGCATCCTTGGTTTCTTTGAACACATTTCTCGCCGAGATGATGCCATCGAGAGGCTCGTGGTCCAGGGAAGGGTTGAGGGGTTCGAGCTCGTGGAAGATCACCTATGAGGTGGACTGATGAGATCAAGTCCACATTGGGAGCTCCTTTGCACCAATTTACCAGAACCGCAACCGATCGGGGAAAGTGGCCGGACACCGTGAGGCGCGTGATAGTTGCGAGCAAGAGAAAATTTACTTCATAATAACCACGACCGCTCTGACAAGAGTGTACCGACAGAGAAGAAAATATATAATGTACTGCTATAAGATTAGGTGTAATTTACTTTGTTTTGATGGACTATAAAAATAGCAGTAAATAGAGTTAGAGACGAACCAATTTGTAGGTCGTTGAATTTCAAAAATAGATAATATGATTTAAAAACAAGTTCGCAACATGCTTTTGACTCAAAACTACGATGATACAGAACAGCTTTTTGACACTATTTTTTTTCACATTGTTTTTAATTTTCACTTTTTAATTTTATTTCATTTTTTCGCTTTGTGTGCCTAATTATTATAGTTATAAGTAATTTGTTACTCTGTCTCGATCGGTACTATCTTGTAAATCGTAAAAGTCTTCCGCAATACAGGTCTGACCTAGTGCGGGGACCATAGCAATAGTTAAAAAATTGTAACTACTGACTCCTTGACAGTAAATTTATTCTTCTTCTACTTCTTTTTAAAATCGGAAGGAGAAAAAAGATGTAAAATTAAACTTAATTTTAACATTAAAATAATTGTCAAACATATCCACGGTCATTCAAGTGACAAAGTGTAGCAATATAATCAAAAAGTGTGGACTATTAAGCTCGTTGATTCTCAAAGTGTTTCAGATTAAACCCGCATCTATGGAGATTCTAAATATGTTCATGTTATTCTGTGTTAGATAGTCTATTTCCCGAAGCAGATTATGGTTTGAATTGTATTGCTCTGTGACGAACACAAGAGTTGTATAGAGCTAGTTAAATAAAATTTTATAGTGGTCTTCAAAAAAGTTTGAGAACCTCTGTCTTAGACAACGTTAAGAAAGCCTAAAGGCAGTATCATTTTGGAAATGGTTATTGTCTACCCTAAAGAGAGGGCATCCGCAATCATGTTTATGTCTTAGATACGGTTTTTGTCGAAAATCTCACCGGAACGCTTTGTGGCCATATGAAAAAAGTAAATTTTAGATAATATCGTCTGAGAAAAAGAATTTCGGGGACTTAAGAACTGGCCTGAATTTTACTGTTTGAATCACATTATAGGAACCTCTAGGTTGGATTTTTATTGATCGATTTACAATGGGAAGAGATAATAAATTCTTCTCTACTTTTTCCAGTGAATCAATTTAAGCACTTTGATTAATATAAAAATTCTCATTTAATTTGCAATACCGCTTACCATCAGGTGGGCCGTAGGTTCTTTTATGTATCATGCAATAAAAAAATATAAAAAAAAAGAGTAAACATTTTTCAAGTTATCCTTGAGATGATTCCTTCATCTCCTTTTTACCATCGCACCACACGCCGCAGGGGCAAGGTTCACCATCTTTACTTGGAACCGCTGCGCTCTTCTACAGTTCGGTTCAGAAGATCATTTTTGCCCCGTACCATTCCGATTTGGAATGGACTCCCGTCCGTGGTGTTCCCGGAGCGCTATGACATGTCCCTCTTTAAACGAGATTTAAGAAAAGTCTTGTATGGGTAGGCGGTAGATAACGGCCCCTCTTTGCCCTGGCATTGCAGAGGTTCATGAGCGACGGTGACCGCTTACCATCAGGTGGGCCGTATGCTCGTTTATCTACTTTGCAATAAAAAAAAAAAAATCTGATCTTAATGGATATCTTTGAATAATTAAATATCAGACAAAGCAGAAAAACTAAGTTACTTTTCTTTAAGTAACATCACAAGCACACATACATACATAATGCCGTCGCATAAGGGAATCTGACACCACGTTTTAGACTAAAAATAAACTTGAGAGGTGTCATAATACACACCAATAGAACGAAGTTCCTTTCGATTAAAAGATATCTTATTTATTTTTTCCTAACGTAACGCGCGATAAGAAACGTGTTTGAAAAGATTCAGCGCCATCTAGCGATAATCATCTAAAACAAAAAAGTATCGTGACAACTTTTCGTAAGATCTTTTTCCGTCTAGCCCCCTTTCGATAACGCGCGATAAGGAACTTCGTTCCAATAAACCTTAAAATACTAGTTTAAGTTTTCAATATTCTCTGTCTACAAAGTTAAATTCAAAAGTTTTTATTCAACAATAATGAAAGTACATGCTAGTTGACTTAAAGAAACTACCACTCGTTCCAGAAAATGTCACCATTCAAAGAAAAAATGACGAAACAAATTCAGCATTCATTCATCATAGTGCCCTAAAATAAAACCTGCGAAAACCCTACCTATAGAGTTGACAACAGATTTTCCTGAGGCAAACTTGATACAGAAAAATTAAGAAGGTAATTTACATACAAATCTAAAGAGGCCACACTTACACGAACTTCACGGAACTATACATTTTGAACATTTCCACACAACAACGACGCGCGACAATAAATGTTTATATCATCAATAGGTACTAAATATGTATCACTGTGGTGGTAATGCTTTGATCTACGAGATAGCGAATGAAACAGAAACATGTTAGATAAAAGCAGCATGGAGTCGCTATGTTGAAACCTACATATCGAGTTCTAGTTAGTTCTGCTAGTATGATCTAAGCATAACTATTGAAACTTAGTTTAACTGGTATAAAACCGCGAGCACATTTTAAGGAGGCATCACATCGGATACAATATATTTTGTATGGAAATTAAATTACAACCTGTGTAAATGGCTTTCGATTCATACAAGAGCTGAATTCAAACAGACACTACCACACAACTTAAACGAAGCATGAAAAGTGTAAATAGGAGTAGGTAGATTGCAGGTAGCAGCCCCATGGTGTCTTTTGACATTACAGAGGTATGATGGTAACCACTCACGATCAGAACTCGTCTGCCTACAAACCATTAACAACAAAAGTCATTCCAGCTTCTGAATATACTTTTTCTGTGTTCCGGCTCCACGTTCCCCTGGTATTCCCCTGGGTGAAACGTCGTCGCCAGTTCGTTATGAACACGGCAGCGACACGGTATCATCTGAATAAGAGATTAACGTTCTTTTATTTTTTCCTCGACAAAAAACACTGAAGGGAACTTCGTCACCTCGAGTTATGGAGCGCTCGAATGGCGAAGTTTTCGTGTTTTAGGTATTTTTAAACGAGGATTTTTCAAGTTTTTTCGATGTATTTTAAATGAGGTGAACTTTTGTTTTATCGAAAATACATTTGTGTTTTGTTTTTAGGTTGAATGTTTTATTTTTAGCTGTAAGAATTACGTTGTTCAGAGATATTTTGTTTAGTGAAAATTGAGATTGAATTTTC
Source organism: Trilocha varians (assembly GCA_030269945.2). Lineage (NCBI taxonomy): Eukaryota > Metazoa > Arthropoda > Insecta > Lepidoptera > Bombycidae > Trilocha > Trilocha varians. The sequence goes on along the minus strand of AP028264.1, from coordinate 4,035,967 downwards.
GATGAAGTCAAGTTTCCAAATTTTAAATTAACCTTTACACATAACTATGCAGATAACTATGCAGTATGCATGTAGGCGATAGAATCAATAGTAAGTAATTATTTTATTAGGTTCAAATTTTAAAACGAAGAATAGACAGACGATGAAAACATTGTCCATGACAGTCAAATCTCACAGATTTATCTGGACGTGCAAATACCAATAGTTTTACCCTTAACTATATTTCAATCTTTTATTATACGTTAATGCTTTTTAAATGTACGTTCAATGTGTATGAGACGCAACAATGATGTTGACGCAACAAACTATTTACTGCGCATATAAATATATCAATACCAAAAACAAAACACAATCAACGCATCCGTCCCTAAAGACCCAGACTTTTCCAGCAAGGTTGCAATTAAACAGCGCGATACAAAGTATTCAAATGTAGTACAAAGGCGTGAAAGGCCGAGGCTGTTTCGCGTCGATTTTTCCGGAGAACACTTGAGCAAATGGCCTGAGGCTGGGACGAGTGGCTCTGAGCACTCTCTCGGGAGTCACTGATACGGTCACCATACAAGAGCCATGCTATACTGTGTATTTGAATGTACAATGTTGTACTATGATTTACGTTTCTATATATTCATTTACATCTTGTTTAATAGTAGGTTTTTCTATATATACAGAATACTTAAATGAAAAACATAAAACTAAATAGAAAGTCACTGTATGCGTCCCAAGCTATCTGAGTGGTACGGACTCAAGAACAACCACCGCCTAAACCAGGCTCTTTATTTAGCTCGAAAGCGAAAGCTTCTCAAAGTCGGTTGAAGCGCTTTGTTATAAGACCGTGCACTGATACAACGATCGTAACAGGTAGGCAAGTTCATAAACTTTAGTCGTTTTTCTTTTTCTGCCTTCTTGTTACCGGTAGTCACAGTACCTACCTCATCGATTTAGTGTGTTAACTAAACATATTACTATATCTTTCTTTAAACACTCGCGGTTATCTAGTTTTGAGGCGGCAGCCTACACTGTCAGTGTGGTATGTCGAAATGTGAGTTCCAGTTCCAGTGGTACCGGCAAACGAACGAGAAAGAGGGTTGACAGATTTGTCTGCTCTTAAATGACCTACCCGCAGTTCTTCAGTTCTTCCCGTGATCATGGCGCTTGAAACAGTGCCGAAATATCGGGATCGCTCAATTGAAAATAGTCGTGGAAAGAACCCGTTTAGTAATAGTGCAAGCGATGTTACTATATCGCTAAGAAAAGTATAAATATTGGCCCTTCTCTAATTAGTTATAATATTCAAAAATTAAACTACTTCATAAGAAACAAAAAATAAAATACTTCATCAATACACATGAAGTACACATAATATTTTTTCAAGGGTCGAAAATTATGGTTACTCTACTAACAGTTGGTGACGAGCCTTGAAGTCACGAATAAATACTCTGAATCAAATGGGATGAAGGCTTTACAGGGTGACCGCTACTCGACCTTGCCTTTTGAGGGACATTGGCTGTCCCGAGGGTCTGAAATGAGTGCACGTTCGCATACATGATGGCATTCACGTTGTCAATCAACTCCTTTTTCAATCTACAGTTGACTGAGAAAATTCTTTTACTGTCTGTTGTGAAAGATAGTAAAATGTACAGTCATGTGATGTGAAAAGTTTTGACTTTTGTATTTTTTTTGTTATAGCTCGTTTAATCTAACTTATAGGCTAATAGGCTCCTCTGAAATAATGGCCAACATTAAATAAAATTACATTTTGAAACATCCAAAAGTATATTAGTTTGATCTTGAAAAAATAGAACTTTACGACGACCATTACCATTCATACTGTTAAAATAAGGCAACACTCAATTTATTAATCTGAGCTGGTAACTTTGGACTCACCCACTCTCTCTCTAATCAAGCAAGCAAGAACTCATATTGTAAAAATTGTACTCTCTAATATAAAAGTTAAATAAACGTTCCTAGACAAAATATAGTGCTTTTCTGTAACAATCTACTTCTGCTGCAAGCAGAGCATATTCTGCGAACACATACTCGTACTACGTACTCAAACTAATCTCCAATCCGCATTAGGCAAGCGTGGTGGACTATGCCTAACTCCTCTTCGGAGGAGACCTGAGCTCAGCAGTGGGCAGTAATGGGTTGTTACAGTACTCAAACTAAGGTAATGCAAACAAACGAAAAAACATTCAACTATACAACCCTTAAATAGTCGGTCAAAAGATAACAAAACCTAAACGAAACTAAACTACAGCTTAACTTAAATTTATTCACGTATTTTACGTAAACACCCAAAGAAGTGTCTTGCATAAAACAGGGAACACATCTAGTCTTAATTTGCCGGTGTCTCCTCGAGAACGAAGTGCCAAGTGCGAGATCAGCTTAACATTTTAAAGCTTCTTAAAACTTGAGCCGCTCCAGCTCATTTTCTGAGTGCGAATCATCTCAGTGCTTATAATATTTTAGTTGTGGTTAGTATGTTAGTGGATTTTAAAAAGTAGGTAGCTAATGGTATGAGTAAGCGGTTTATGAGTTGGATTTCAATACGTCGCCCCAGTGCTTGTTTGGCCTATCTGACATTTTTTACGAAAATGACTTTTTAATGCAGTATTATAAAGAATTAAATTTCCATCCTACTGGTAAAATAACTTTTTAAAATTTTCAATTCTAAAGCAATAAAAATCTCATTTTAATTTTTTTCTCAACACGGCACTTAACGAAAATTCCGTGCTTGTTTGCTGTATCGGTAGTTTTTAAAAATTTCAGTGCTTGTTTGTTGTATCGCAACTCAATTGACCAATCACAGCCGGCGTAGCGCCGTATCCGCCATTTTGTATGACGTCACAGTAGTTCGAAACACAGTGAGATTCTCATGAAATCACAATAAAAAATGAGAAATAGTTTATTAAATTATGTTTTTTTTGTCATAAATTTGATTGAATATCATTTTAAAAGTATTTCTTCAACAAATCATAAAAGCAAAGATGAGCAGACACCGCTAAAAATAGAGAAATACGTATTTTTTTTAATTCACCGTTGACTCAGTTGAATTTCAAACAGGGTGTTCTATTTAAAAACTTTAAACCAATTGTCAGGTTAACCCTTTCCCCCCGGGGTAGTGATTTTTAACGAATTTCCGCTTTTGAACTTTATTTTCATAATAAGGTAGGTAAAATTAAAAACACAGATTTTTTTTAGATTTTTATTATAGTTAGAAGTACTATTTCCAAGACCTAGACTTATAAGTACCGTCAGGAACTTCGTGTTAACAGAGTGGTAGGAACTTTGATTGAAACTACAAAAATAATGAGATCCACTATTGACTTAGCAGTAATTAAATTAATGACTTAAGTAGTAGTAATAAAAAAAAAAATTACAGGTTAACCTCGTGGTATTCAATAAAACAATTTTTCTTTTCGTTTACACACAAAAACACGTTGCAATGCGAACATTTACTATGAGGTTTCGACTGAATCTTCTTCAAACTACAAACCTCACACCTTCCCCTGTTCTCTACAAACGTAGGCCAATGGATGCCTCTGTTACCTAAGCGTACGTCTTTTATAGTGGAGTAGTCAGATTTGCGTCTTTTGGAAGGGCCGCCTTTTGCAGTATTGTCAGTAGAAGTCTTCCTTTTCTGACTAGCATCTTTCATTGTCATCAAGCCTTGAGTAACAGAACGTCTAAAATCTTTTACGGTAGTCTGTTCCATTATAAGTCCATGAATGACATATGCATTGACAAATACGATGTCCAGAAGACCCCAAAACAATCTGTGCCACCATTTCGGAGATTTGCGATCTATACAGTAAAGGGCTCTCAAACGATCAGCTGTATCTACGCCGCCCATATACATATTGTAATCTTTGACAGCTATAGGGCATGTAATGGCTGACTTGGTTCCATTTTTTTCTTTACGTGACACAGTTGCCTCTTCGTTCCCGTGAAAATTAGACACTAAATGAACCATTTTATTATCCTTCCATTTCCAATATCCAATGTCTAAATTTGAAAATCGATGATCACTATCGCCCCTTTTCAATTGAGAATCAGCGAGCATATTTCCGGGCAGTCCTTTTCTGTTACTTCGGATAGTTCCACATGCGTAGGTGTTTTCAGTTTTCAGTTTCTCAAGTAAAGCCACAGACGTGAAAAAATTATCAAAGTAAACTACCTTCCCCTTACTCCAATCTTGTTCCGTTAACTCCAAAACTACTTTCTCTCCTAATCCATAGCCGGTAAATTTTGTGTTCAGTTCTTCGTCTTTCCCTTGGTAAATTTGAAACTTCTTTATATACCCCCTCTGGTCAGCAAGACACCACAGTTTGTACCCCCTTTTTATGGGCTTCATAGGTAGATACTGTTTTAGGACAGACCTACCTTTGAATTTAATCATGGACTCATCTACACTCAGTTCGCGAGTACCATGATAAACCATTTCAAATTTTTTATTGAGTGCATCAATCATTGGTCTAATTTTATATAATTTATCTTTGCAGCCTGAAGGCATTTTGGAGCTATCATTGCAATGCAGATGAGATAAAATAATAGCGAACCTGTCTCTAGGCAAAGTCTTGCAAATAAGCGCGTTGTTGAGATCAGGTGCCGAAGAGTAGTGGTCTCTCCACGCCGGACGAGTATTGTAACCCATAAAAAAATTAATACCTATAAATGTTAGGAGTTCCTCTTTTTTTAGGTTCAATACTTTGCTTTTCTGAGTAGCATAAAGGTTACTTTGGTATACAATATTGTCAACAATGTCATCAATCAATACTAAAAATATATCAGTCGGTGTGGTACAGTGAGCAAACCAGTCATCTACTACTCCAGTATCCGCAATGTATTCCGGTAAAGATGTACTTAGGTCCCTCTTTTTCCATTTACGGTTTGGTTCGGGTAATCGCTGGTTAGTTCGGTGTGAAGAGTTATTTGCAGATGGTAGATCAGGCTGAACACTAGGTGCAGGTAATGAAGATGTGGGTACCTGATTTATTGGGTACTCCAATACATCTTCATTTGACGGCGACGACGGCGGAACTTCGGCCAAAACATCTTCTATAGCTCTTTCAAAAATTTCATCGAAACCTCTTGGCGAGGGTAGTTGAACATTTTCCACTTCATCATCGGACACACCTGCATCAGACGCTTCGTCGCAGTCCGGAAGCTCTTCTAATAACAGGGCTTCAATTAGAGCCGTATTGTTTTTAATATCCATCTCAATTCCTAAAACAATAAAAACCTTGATTAGAACAATAATAAAAAAAAATAACATGGGTTTATAAAAATAATAATAAAATAAAATAACCACTTCATCGTATACATGTATTATAAAAAATCATAATATTTGAGACTAGAATCACCTGACGGTACTTTTAAGTCCGCAGTAGTTTTTATCAAATATTCGTATGAAATATCGTGATAATACATTATAACAGCTTTTAGAAATATAGCCAATGATATAAACAACGTAAATAGTAAAAAAAATAGCACTTACCTGTGATATTCTACTTATAAAACTTTTTTTATTTCACTGCACAACGAAATGAAAAAACGTTCGACAAGTTGTGACAAGAATTTCAATTTTTACGCCAATGTCGCGCGGTAATTCAATTAACGCGCTGTGATTGGCTGACGGAAACGGTACTCTAAAGGATCGTCAGTTGCCGTTCACGTAAAGTGTTTTCGTACTAAAGATATTAGACGAAAAATGTGGTGGTACTTCTAAGTACCGTAAGGAGGGAAAGGGATAAGACAAGTATCACGCCCGTTTTCCATACAAATAAATAAAATTCGAGTTTTCGAAATCTGTTTGTAAATTGTTCTGTACTGTGAATCCTGAATCCGAATGTTGGATTCTGCACCCTGGATCTTGAATATAGGATCCTTGATCTTAATCAAGATCTGATGATGGAGCTGGAAGGTGACTACGGAAACTCCGTCAATAAGCAAGATAACCTCTAATGAAGCGTCTTGATGAGTTCTTTGCAAAGACATGAATATCAAGGTCTGATTATGGAGCTGGAAGGTGGCAATAGGAACTCCGTCATTAAGCAAGATAACCACATCGTGTTTAAGCTCTAATGAAGCGTCTTGATGAGTTCTTTGCATAGACATGAATATCAAGGTCTGATGATTCAGCTGGAAGGTGGCAATAGGAACTCCGTCATTAAGCAAGATAACATCATCGTGTTTAGGCTCTAATGAAGCGTCCTGGTGAGTTATTTGCAAAGACATGAATGTCAAGGTCTGATGATGGAGCTGGAAGGTGGTTACAGGAACTCCGTCAATAAGCAAGATAACTTCATCGTGTTTAGGCTCTACTGAAGCGTCTTGTCGTCACCAGGACGCTTCATTAGAGCCTAAACACGATGAGGTTATCTTGCGTGATGACGGAGTTCCTGTGGCCACCTTCTAGTTCCATCATCAGACCTTGACATTCATCTAGGGACAAAGTACTCACCAGGACGCTTCATAAGAGCCTAAACACGATGAGGTTATCTTGCGTAATGACGGAGTCCCTGTGGCCACCTTCCAGTTCCATCATCAGACCTTGATATTCATGTCTATGCAAAGAACTCATCAAGACGCTTCATTAGAGCCTAAACACCATAAGGTTATCTTGCTTATTGACAGAGTTCCTGTAACCACCTTCCAGCTCCATCATCAGACCTTGACAGTCATCTAGGGACAAAGTACTCACCAGGACGCTTCATTAAAGCCTAAACACGATGAGGTTATCTTGCTTAGTGACGGATTTCCTGTGGCCACCTTCCAGTTCCATCATCAGACCTTGACATTCATGATTATGCAAAGAACTCATCAAGACGCTTCATTAGAGTCTAAACACGATGAGGTTATCTTACTTATTGACAGAGTTTCTGTTGCCACCTTCCAGCTCCATCATCAGACCTTGACCTTCATCTACAGACAAAATACTCACCAGGACGCTTCAAGCGCAAAAAACCCATCAATCAAAAATCGAGAAGTTGGTCATATTTTAAAATAATATACACAACGGAACAAGCGAAATCGGCAGTAAAACTTATACTAATTAAAAGTTACATCCTGTATCAACAATATTAGCCCACTGTTGGGCTCAGGTCTCCTCAGAAGAGGGATTAGGCATAGTCCACCACGCTTGCCTAGTGCGGATTGGGGACTTCATATATCTTCAAAGGATTTTTAGAATCCTTTTCCGACATGCAGGTTTCCTCACGATGTTTTCCTTCACCGTTTTTAGCCAGTGGTGTTGGGAAAAATTGCACATAAATCTTTTTCACATTTAGATTTAGAGGTACAAGCCGGCCGGATTTGAACCCGCGACCTCCCGTTCGGAAGGAAGCGCTTCGACCACTCGGCCACCACGACTATGCCACCACGAAGCTTGATACTGGCCGGTAAGAATTGCCAGCGCGGCCATCTTGACCGAAGCGTGGCCTACTCGATTTTTGAGAAGAAACAGAAGATAATTTGACATAACGACACTAAAATAGAAAAGCAAAAAACTAAAATGGACGTTCCGAAATCTATCTATAAATTAGATTTTACTACAAATATAATAAGTTTGTTCATCATTGCCACCCTCTCCATCATACCACGAGACTACAGTTGAAGACAGCAATGTTAAAGGTAAGTGGAGTGCTGCTATCTACCACATTCTTGGGCACACCGTCTATCAATTTCTTTAACATACAGTCCACTCTTCAACATTATATTCACCAGCTAAAATTATTTTAATTAATGTATCTAATTACGCACACTAGTATTATTGAGGTCTCATGTCGAATTAATTTCGGTTTGTTATATTTTTAGATAATAACAGTTACTAATATGATATTTTTTTTAGTTTCTTATATCAGTTGAATTGGCCATGACAATTGACATGACTATTACGTAGAAAAATCTTATTAGTTATTAATATTATGTTACGATAAGTGTAATAAACTTGTTTTGCGTTTATTTTTCGTATCAAATTCGATGAAATATTACTAGTTCCACAATGTTACAATGACACATTTCCCAATTTTAAAAATTCAGTTCCTTAGTGAAGTGTCATTCGATTCTCTAAGATAGATAAGATTCTAAGATTTCATTCTTGGTGTCTTAATTCAGTGTCGTTTTCTTCATTACAAAAAATTTCATTATTGTAATGAATTTAATCTATGATGACGCTTTGTTCGGAACTATACTTGTTATATTTTATCTACTATCACTAGACCAGTCTACAATCAATCTATTAGACAAATCAATTAACGAAATGCCACTAACAATCCACAACATTATACAGTCAGTTGCACATAAAAACAAAATGCACATACATAAAAAGTAATGGCAAAATAAAAACATAAACGGGTACCTCTTGCAAATTGCCGAACGTATTACGAGCCCTTTGTTAAATTATTCAAAAGATTGCGTTCCGTTACACGTAAGATGTGTGAATGTTTATATTCAAAATGTATATTTTCATGTTGATTTAATGGCATTAGCCGAGTGAAGCTGTTCTTTGTGATTTTGGGAGAGTACTTTTAAAATGGCGTTTTTGATGGGTGGGTTGTTTTTTTGGAAAGAAATACAATTAATGTACCGAAGTTAATGTATGTTATGTTAGATTTTTTTTTCTTAGGCAATACTAAAAGAAGTGACTTTGACTTCTACTCGACTTAGATAGAAAGCCTTATAAATTTTAATATTTAATTATTCGTCGCCTCAGTGCTTGTTTGGCCTATCTGCACTCGAGCAAATTTTACAGGAGACGTTTTTATTGTTTTATTTATTAAATAACGTTTAATTTTTTAATTTGATACTTAATATAAATACACGAGCTACCCACAAATTGAATTATAAAGAAATAATATACAATAGTTCATGATTCTAGCGTATTTTACATGTTTTGTGTGACGATAGGCCAAACGTGCACTAAAAATTTTTCGGATGTTTACTTACAACAAACGTGCACTGAAGATTCACCAAAGGATTGTGATAATTTTCCGTGCTTGTTTGTGCTAAGTGCTAATATTGTTGATACAGGATGTAACTTTTAATTAGTATAAGTTTTACTGCCGATTTCGCTTGTTCCGTTGTGTATATTATTTTAAAATATGACCAACTTCTCGATTTTTGATTGATGGGTTTTTTGCGCTTGAAGCGTCCTGGTGAGTATTTTGTCTGTAGATGAAGGTCAAGGTCTGATGATGGAGCTGGAAGGTGGCAACAGAAACTCTGTCAATAAGTAAGATAACCTCATCGTGTTTAGACTCTAATGAAGCGTCTTGATGAGTTCTTTGCATAATCATGAATGTCAAGGTCTGATGATGGAACTGGAAGGTGGCCACAGGAAATCCGTCACTAAGCAAGATAACCTCATCGTGTTTAGGCTTTAATGAAGCGTCCTGGTGAGTACTTTGTCCCTAGATGACTGTCAAGGTCTGATGATGGAGCTGGAAGGTGGTTACAGGAACTCTGTCAATAAGCAAGATAACCTTATGGTGTTTAGGCTCTAATGAAGCGTCTTGATGAGTTCTTTGCATAGACATGAATATCAAGGTCTGATGATGGAACTGGAAGGTGGCCACAGGGACTCCGTCATTACGCAAGATAACCTCATCGTGTTTAGGCTCTTATGAAGCGTCCTGGTGAGTACTTTGTCCCTAGATGAATGTCAAGGTCTGATGATGGAACTAGAAGGTGGCCACAGGAACTCCGTCATCACGCAAGATAACCTCATCGTGTTTAGGCTCTAATGAAGCGTCCTGGTGACGACAAGACGCATCAGACCTTGACAGTCATCTAGGGACAAAGTACTCACCAGGACGCTTCATTAAAGCCTAAACACGATGAGGTTATCTTGCTTAGTGACGGATTTCCTGTGGCCACCTTCCAGTTCCATCATCAGACCTTGACATTCATGATTATGCAAAGAACTCATCAAGACGCTTCATTAGAGTCTAAACACGATGAGGTTATCTTACTTATTGACAGAGTTTCTGTTGCCACCTTCCAGCTCCATCATCAGACCTTGACCTTCATCTACAGACAAAATACTCACCAGGACGCTTCAAGCGCAAAAAACCCATCAATCAAAAATCGAGAAGTTGGTCATATTTTAAAATAATATACACAACGGAACAAGCGAAATCGGCAGTAAAACTTATACTAATTAAAAGTTACATCCTGTATCAACAATATTAGCACTTAGCACAAACAAGCACGGAAAATTATCACAATCCTTTGGTGAATCTTCAGTGCACGTTTGTTGTAAGTAAACATCCGAAAAATTTTTAGTGCACGTTTGGCCTATCGTCACACAAAACATGTAAAATACGCTAGAATCATGAACTATTGTATATTATTTCTTTATAATTCAATTTGTGGGTAGCTCGTGTATTTATATTAAGTATCAAATTAAAAAATTAAACGTTATTTAATAAATAAAACAATAAAAACGTCTCCTGTAAAATTTGCTCGAGTGCAGATAGGCCAAACAAGCACTGAGGCGACGAATAATTAAATATTAAAATTTATAAGGCTTTCTATCTAAGTCGAGTAGAAGTCAAAGTCACTTCTTTTAGTATTGCCTAAGAAAAAAAAATCTAACATAACATACATTAACTTCGGTACATTAATTGTATTTCTTTCCAAAAAAACAACCCACCCATCAAAAACGCCATTTTAAAAGTACTCTCCCAAAATCACAAAGAACAGCTTCACTCGGCTAATGCCATTAAATCAACATGAAAATATACATTTTGAATATAAACATTCACACATCTTACGTGTAACGGAACGCAATCTTTTGAATAATTTAACAAAGGGCTCGTAATACGTTCGGCAATTTGCAAGAGGTACCCGTTTATGTTTTTATTTTGCCATTACTTTTTATGTATGTGCATTTTGTTTTTATGTGCAACTGACTGTATAATGTTGTGGATTGTTAGTGGCATTTCGTTAATTGATTTGTCTAATAGATTGATTGTAGACTGGTCTAGTGATAGTAGATAAAATATAACAAGTATAGTTCCGAACAAAGCGTCATCATAGATTAAATTCATTACAATAATGAAATTTTTTGTAATGAAGAAAACGACACTGAATTAAGACACCAAGAATGAAATCTTAGAATCTTATCTATCTTAGAGAATCGAATGACACTTCACTAAGGAACTGAATTTTTAAAATTGGGAAATGTGTCATTGTAACATTGTGGAACTAGTAATATTTCATCGAATTTGATACGAAAAATAAACGCAAAACAAGTTTATTACACTTATCGTAACATAATATTAATAACTAATAAGATTTTTCTACGTAATAGTCATGTCAATTGTCATGGCCAATTCAACTGATATAAGAAACTAAAAAAAATATCATATTAGTAACTGTTATTATCTAAAAATATAACAAACCGAAATTAATTCGACATGAGACCTCAATAATACTAGTGTGCGTAATTAGATACATTAATTAAAATAATTTTAGCTGGTGAATATAATGTTGAAGAGTGGACTGTATGTTAAAGAAATTGATAGACGGTGTGCCCAAGAATGTGGTAGATAGCAGCACTCCACTTACCTTTAACATTGCTGTCTTCAACTGTAGTCTCGTGGTATGATGGAGAGGGTGGCAATGATGAACAAACTTATTATATTTGTAGTAAAATCTAATTTATAGATAGATTTCGGAACGTCCATTTTAGTTTTTTGCTTTTCTATTTTAGTGTCGTTATGTCAAATTATCTTCTGTTTCTTCTCAAAAATCGAGTAGGCCACGCTTCGGTCAAGATGGCCGCGCTGGCAATTCTTACCGGCCAGTATCAAGCTTCGTGGTGGCATAGTCGTGGTGGCCGAGTGGTCGAAGCGCTTCCTTCCGAACGGGAGGTCGCGGGTTCAAATCCGGCCGGCTTGTACCTCTAAATCTAAATGTGAAAAAGATTTATGTGCAATTTTTCCCAACACCACTGGCTAAAAACGGTGAAGGAAAACATCGTGAGGAAACCTGCATGTCGGAAAAGGATTCTAAAAATCCTTTGAAGATATATGAAGTCCCCAATCCGCACTAGGCAAGCGTGGTGGACTATGCCTAATCCCTCTTCTGAGGAGACCTGAGCCCAACAGTGGGCAGTAATGGGTTGGTACAGTACAGTACAGTATCAAGCTTCACGGAAGCGGCTGGTCGTGAAGACGTCACTCCTTTCGTGACTTTCTTTTATACAATATTAGGTATCGTCAATTTAGGTAGTGGAGTATCGTCGATTACTCGAACTACCTACCATAATTCGAACGAGGATCGTACAACTAGTATGCTATGTTGAACCAATTAATGTAGTTGATTTGATTCCAATATTTTTTGGTGCAATTCATATTTACTATAAATAATATTATACTAAAATAATATTGACTTCAGTTAATTAGCCACTTTGATTTACTAACCATTTAAATATTTACTTTACAAAGCAAAACAAACATTATGTTTTTCATTGGCATCGTTTAATTTATAGTTTATTACGAACCATTATTGACTTCGTGAATATTACCAATTAATATTTGGTAAATTACATGCCGTGTAAACAGTCAGGTTCCATTTGCAATGAATTTGAATACGAATGTGTTTGCATACATTTGGTATTACAGTAGTAGTTTCAGACCAAATATATTTGCATAATATCAATATATAGTTGAAATTACAATTTATATTTATGTGCAAAGGGTGCAGATAAAATGTTCATTTATGTTTATAATAGTTTAGTGGACCTACGTAACTTGGTGTTCGTCGTAGTATACAGAATAAATACTAATTAATAGTAATGAATTCATTAAATGGTCAAAATATACTACGGTTTTCAAAAAAACTAGTAAATTATTCTTGAATTTTCTTTTACGAAATTTTCTTTAAAAATATATTCCAATGCGACAATTAACACTTTCCACGTAAGTTAGCCTTTAACAAGAAATGGACTTAAAATAAATCCTTCGTTATTTTCCGTTCGTTGTTTACTGAAAAACATTTCTTTGAAAAGTCCAAGAACGTTCTATAAAATACTTACCTCTGTTAATAAATCAAATTTAATTCGCTCGTATATTTCTTGGAAAGTCCATAATTGTAGATCGTAGGTAGGGTTAAAAAAAAAACGAAAAAAATAATCAGGATTGATGAAAAATTAAAAAGGTTTCACGTTTTTTATGTTCCATAGATATACAAAAAAAAAAAACAACTCACAGGACACTGCTGAGACGTTGTTAAACATTAATATAAGAATTGCTAATTTTAATGCAAATAACCGACCATATTATTTACTATCGTCAACCAAAAAAAATATTTTTATTACGAGCCGACACAAGACTTAAGCCAGATTGGGAATAAATGGAGAGATAAACATATTTTATTGTGCCAACCCAATTTTGATGGAATAAAGTTGAGCTTAAGATTGATAATTTAAAAAAGAACCACCTAAAAATTTACCATCGCTCATAAATTCAAACACTAGAAAAACCGAACAAAACTCTCATCAAACCTTTACATCTCCCCCGTCACCCTAGTTCACCCGCCATACTGTAGATAGATAATATTCCCACTCTACTAAACATAGTTGAGTTTCTCTCAATTATGGCATAAGTCTGGCGTCATAAATAACGCGCCAGCTTGCGATATACGTACATTTGTTACCAAACGGCGACGGGTTGACAATCTCTAAATTGTTATATGCTTACTTGCCTACTCTGATTCACTTAGTACCCAATCTATCATGTTTTATTATTAGGTTATGGGGCAAACGTTAACGATACAAAACATGTGGGAATTAGGGTAGTTTAGTTTTATTGTTGAGACATGATAGGATGTTGGTGGAATCGTCTAGGTTTTTGGTAAGCTAAAATCAGAATTCAGTAATTACTACTAAAGTATTTTATGTTGTCTGTCTCGATATAAGTGTACACGTGTTTTTATTACCTTATAAGCAAATGAGCTAACTAGCCAACCGATGAAAGGCGATTACTGTTGCATCGCTTAACACACAATGTAGATCTATGAATTGGCAGGCGACGTGGCGGGGCTGCTACCTACGGCCTACCTTAAAGATTTTCTTTACGAAAAGGATAATTAAGTAAACCGAAAAACGATTTTTCAAATTAAAATATCACTCATTTACTCAGATGCCAAGAATATAACTGTATACATTGATTTAACTGAAATGTTTACGTTTGTGTATGTAAATAATCATTCTACATTATATTTACTCACAGTGTTTGACTAGATGGCTTGTGTTGTGCACTAACATATGGAATCTGGTCAACCGCAGTCCGCAGACATGTTAATGGACCCAATTCATTGTCCTCAGTACATTGCTAACATATTACCAAAGATTGTAGATAAAGCCTATTGTTGAATGTTACAGTAGCAATTTGTTTGATAGAATGTGTTTTAAACTCTACATAGGTGTATTAGGGGGCGGCGCGACGGGAAAGAGTGCCTTGGGCGTAACGCGTCGCGCCGTCCCTCATAACCCCGTGCTGGGTTCTGGCCTCAGCCGGGGTTCGGACGCTCAGTGTGAGCGGTTGGAGGTTTTAGTGCGGTTCAACTCCCACATACCCAGCCCGCGGGGCAGGTATGTGGGGGTTCACAGGGGATCCGGTGATTTCCTCGAACTAAAAAAAAAAAAACAGGTGTATTGGAAAAAAAAGGAGTAGAGTAGAGTATTAATACCTTTATTAAAAAGTGTGTCTACTCTTACTGATAATCAATAGTGACAAGATACACAGTTCCGAAAAAAGTGTTAGAAAAGAGTGTCTCTAAAAATCTAAGTCTTGGCTTGTCAGTTTACAAAATTACAAAGTAAAATTAGGAACAAAAATAATGCGATATCAAAAACATTGACACAAACAGTCATTTCTCCTGAAAGCCCAAAGAAATCTTCCTTTATGACACAAACATTACCCACATAACTAATTACAAATAAATTGAAGCCACATAGCTCAAACAAAAAGTAATTAAGTCTATCGTCAAAGGACGTCTATACGCCTCACTCAAGCTAAACTGATAACTTTTATAAATAATCCTTCAAAAGGGACCATTCGATTTATCGCACGGTAAATAAATTGATGTGACATGGATTAAACCCGGATAAGGTCGGGATCATAGAAAATGTACATACAGAAGTCAAATTGTATACAAAGTGTGCCTGTTGAAGGCAAGAAAAAAAATTTACTTATAGAAAGAAGAAAAAAAGAAGAAAGAAAAATATATTTATTGAAAACACAGAAACTAAAAATGAATTGTTTAGAAATAAAAGTGTCATGAAATGTGATGGCGCTACAGGAAAAAGTACCGTAGTTCGTAGCGCTTCGCGTCGTCCTGAAGAACACCTTGCTGGATTGGAGGTTTTAGTGTCAAATCAATCAAATCAAAAAACATTTATTCTGTGCACACAAAAAGAAAAAACCCATAACTATTAACAACTTAAACTAAAACAAAAGTGCCCAGAAATGGTTTCCGGCTCAGCAATGCCACAGTAGTCATAAAATGACGGCACTGCGACGCTGTTCTTCCGCCGGCACCAGACGTACACGCTGGTACTGTGCTAACCAGCGCACATATTAAACTGAAACGATTAAATATTATTATATATTTATTACTAATCTATAATATCGTGTATATTACGTACACACTTACAAAATCACAAGAACAAAAATGCGCAAAACAAAATAAAAAAAAAATACAATAAAGATAAAAAACTTAAAGTAATACTGACACAAGACACGGAAATTAACAATATGCAGAGATATATTAAGAGGATGTAGAGTGGTTCAACTTCCACATATACCACCCGACTTTGGACACATAGTCATAAAATAATATAATAATAATACATTTGACTCATTCTCAATGCTTCGCCCAATCAGTATTCAATATTCAGAAAAAAGTTTTACTAAGGCACACTGTATTGTTGGTGGCGGCCTTTCAGTGTCCTCTGACATTGCAGGGGTCGTTGGTTGCTCTTATTAACCTTCGGTAATTACAGTATGTTATTGTAAATCCAGTAGGTACTAAATTTAACCCACGATACTAAATTGATTTTTGAATATAATTTTTCTGTGGCCGGATGGCCTGTCCCAGTCTAACAGGGATGACAATTATGTATAATCCATCAATATTTAAACGTGTTTTTCGGAAAATTTCAAATTTGATAGACATAATTGGTTCTTAAAATTTTCGAATTTTGTATTTGACCACAAAATATTTTTGTGTAAAAAATTTTCAAGAGTTATTTTTTTGGATTTTCGTGTTATAAACATTTTACTTAAAAGTCTTTGCTATTTTCTGGTTTATTCTTGAAATACAAGTCGTTTATAAGTGCTTTTAGTATTTGTAACAATTAAAACTCTTTGTAACATCAACTATCTGCCAGTCAACAAAACTTAATAAACCTGTCTAATTCTTTCAAGACTACTTAGTACAGCGACGTGCAAAGATTTTAACATTAATTCTCTTTACTACAAAATTAATTTTATAAAGTTTTATTAACTACATTACAGAAAAAAACATTGATGTAGACTTCTTTAAACACTCGCGGTTATCTACATCACTTACATTATTACTAAACGGGTTCTTACCACGATTATTTTTAATTGAGAGGTCCCGATATTTCAGCACTTTTTCAAGCGCCATAATCACGGGAACACTGAAGAACTGCGGGTAGGTCATTTAAGAGCAGACAAATCTGTCTACCCTCTTTCTCCTTCGTTTGCCGGTATCACCTTCAAATGTTAAATCTTAAATCGGGACCTCTCAATTAAAAATAATCGTGGTAAGAACCCGTTTAGTAATAATGTAAATTAATGTAGACTGTGCGTCCAGCATATTTCTGACTTTAGGAGTCTTTTAGGGACCTTATCCGTATCAAATGGTCACATTGGAAATCATAGAAATAAAACTTGAGAGGTGTCAAGGGACACTCAGATGGAACGAAGTTCCTTTCGATTAATTAGTGAGGGAATTGTAATGAAATGTTATTTTTTTAAGTAATAATAATCAGTTAGTTTAAAACGTCTATCTCTCTCTCTCTCTTCTAATTATTATAACTTAAATAAAATATTTTGATCACAACGCCATCTAGCATTAATCATATAAAACAAAATAAGGAATTGTTTTAAAAGATTTTAATCACAGGGCCATCTAGCAATAATCGTCTAAAACAAAAAAAGTGTCGTGACAACTTTTCTTAAGAATTTTCGTCTAGGCCCCTTTCGATAACTCGCGATAAGGAACTTCGTTTCAACAAGAGACCTAATGAAACTGATGTGGCCGTTCCTTATTTCTCTTATGACATCAAATTTTCCTACAATTTAATTAATACATTTAATTAAAGTGTCGCGTCATAGAACATGATGATTAGTAGGGACGAGAACAATAAATCCATCCCCTAAATCAAAGGCTGTTTTCTACATGTTATAGCTACTGCTTGAAAAAACTGAACTGTAAAATAACCTAACTGCCTATTAGTAAGATTATTTTTATAACGCTTTAGTATATCCAAAAATCCCCCCAAAGATCCAAAGTACATCGTCTCAAACATAATGACATTATTTTCTGACGATATTGGTACAAACCCAATAAGACTATTTCAATGAAACCACAATAACTATCTTAAAACTAGACCAACGATCCATTCATAGCTCGAAAACTTGCCGAAACTTTCTCTAACTGCAGAAACATGACTTATGAATAAAACAAAAGAAATCTAACGGTTGGAAGGGCTCGAAACATCGCCATACACTACGTGATAGTCAAAAATATTATACTTCTGAATGTGGCTACTAAACACACTGAAGCTTGATATAATTGTTTTCTTGTTAAACAAGATTTCTATGGTTCATAACAATTCTTAAACATTACCTCACACTAATGCTGTACCCACGCTGGTTCTGACCCAGTGGGGTATTCCGTGGGAGGGTGACACGCGGTCCCATCTTGGCGGGCTTCGGAGAGCCCGCCGACCGAGAGAGCCGGTGGCTGTATCGCCGGCGGCTGCCGGTTCGGCGTCCGGAAGGGGCGGCGCGACGGGAAAGAGTGCCTTGGGCGTAACGCGTCGCGCCGTCCCTCATAACCCCGTGCTGGGTTCTGGCCTCAGCCGGGGTTCGGACGCTGAGTGTGAGCGGTTGGAGGTTTTAGTGCGGTTCAACTCCCACTTACCCCGATGATTTCCTCCAACTAAAAAAAAAAAAACACTAATGCTGTTATTATGATCTTCTGACGAAAATTCTTTGATCTATTCACATACAAAAAGAAGAGGTGAGTATTCAATTCGATTGCTTTATGAATGTAACTTTATTTTGTGTGAGCCGAATTAAATTTAAAAATATTTTGGAACGAAGTTCCTTATCGCGCGTTATCGAAAGGAGGCTAGACGGAAATTCTTATGAAAAAGTTATCATCATCATCATCATTCTATAGACGTCCACTGCTGGACATAGGCCTCCCCCAAACCTCGCCGAATCACGTTATCACGACACTTTTTTTTGTTTTAGATGATTATCGCTAGATGGCGCTGTGATTAAAATCTTTTGAAACAATTCCGTATTTTGTTTTATATGATTAATGCTAGATGGCGCAGTGATCAAAATATTTTATTTAATAAAATAATAAAATTTTATTACAATTCCCTCACTAATTAATCGAAAGGAACTTCGTTCCACCCGAGTGTCCCTTGATACCTCTCAAGTTTTTTTAGTCTTTTCTTACTTCTTGAGGAAAATATTTCTTTATCCGTAACTTAAATTGATTAAAATATACTTACAGACATAAATATGGAGTTAGAAACTGATGATAAATAGTCGCATTAATAGACACGGTTTCAAACAAAAAATAAATTGTACTATGGACTCATTCATATAAAAGTTGAAATGATAAGCAATTTGACAATGGAATTTTTAATACTTTCATGCATTTTCAACGGGTTCTTACCACGATATTTAATTAATTGAGTTGTCTCGATATTTCAACGTTGTTGCAAACGTCATGATCACGAGAAGACTGGATACTGCGGGTCGATTTAAGAGCAAACAAATCTGTCTACCCTCTTTCTCGTTCGCTTTTGGGTCGTACCACTGGAACTCGAACTCACTTCTCGACACACCACACTCACTGTATCAACCGCGAGTGTCTGAATAAGTTTATAATGGAATTTATACCTAATAATAATCACAATCATGATTCTCCTTTTATTATTTCGGTATCTCTCCGATTTCATGGCCTATGTTCAGCGGACCCGTTCGAGAGCAGCGAGTGGTTTTCTAAGTGAAAACAAATGCCCGCTTGCCACCCGTTCGAGGGAAGCGAGCAATTTATTCAAATAAAACAAAATAAGATCGCTCACGTGCTGACTTTTAGCACTCGTTGTTAGTATTACGTTTACGAATTTCGTCTACGTTTTCGGCGCGTTAGAATTTGAAATTTTTAATTTACTTTTTTTTTGGTAGTTCGTGCTTTGGTGCTGTAGTTAATTAACGTCAGTCTTTTGCTAATCACTTTGCACTTAATTAATTTATTTAATACTTTATTGTACACCACTTTCACTGTCACATACCTACCAATAATAAATGTTAGTATACCTCTGAATATTCAGTTTCAAAAAAAATATTTCTATACCTCTGAATATTTAGTTTCAAATATTTTTTTTGAAACTGAATATTCAGAAGTATAGGTACTAACTACATTTTTTTCTACTGTCTCATAAGTTATCAGCTATATAAGACTCGACAAAACGTTTTATAAGTAATCCTATTCTTTCTATTTTCCATTGAAAAACGAAATTCAACTAAATTGTACAAATGAATAAGCCCACGATTGCATTTGCTTCAACTATTAAATTTAAGTGGTAAAGTTGATTACAGTTTCGGCGTCTACAACGAGCATTCAGAACTTTCCAATCTGAATTAGTATTTCGAATGAATTTTGCAGTTTAGTAAACAACATGAGCATACCTAACTTTCCGAATAGTAAATATGCATAATATTATAACAGTTTTAGTAACTTTAGTTGCTAGCTTCCTATATGTGTAGGCAAAATTACATGGAACCCTGTACTGTATTGTACTAACCCATTACTGCCCACTGCTGGGCTCAGGTCTCCTCCGAAGAGGGGTTAAGCATAGTCCACCACGCATGCCCAAAGTGGATTGGGGACTTTACATCAAAATTTCTTTAAGTGTTTTTTTGAATCCTTTTCCGATATGTAGGTTTCCTCACGAAGGAAAACCCTTCACCGTTTTTAGTCAGTGGTGTTTTGAAAAATTACATATTAAGATTTAGAGGTACAAGTCGACCGGTTTCAAAACCGCGTGCTCCCGTACGGAAGGCAAGCTTTAACCACTCAGCTACCTGGACTTCTACATGGATATGGAGCCTTAAACCTTCCTAAATGCGTTTTGCAAAGACATTCAAAAAAAATATCAATCCCTAATTCTTGTGTTTACGATCTAACTTGGGAACGACGAATTACTTGACTGAGTAATTCTTTCTTTGTTGTGTTTAATTGACTGTATTCTCTTTTGTTGTCTTTACTATGATTAAGAGAAGGTTGTAAATAAATAATTTAAAAGAAGCTTTTAAAACAGACCGAACTATTTCTACTATGTCACCTACGTTGTTGTTTGTTAAGGCAATAAAAAGTTACAACTAGTGTTGATGTCATTGTTTTGACCTGTTTTGGCTTACTTGGCTATATTTTTATTAGTTTATTGTCTTCTATGTTAGTTTTATTTTTATTAAATACATATTCTTTAAATAATAATCTAATATATATTATAAAGGCGAAAGTTTGTAAGTATGGATGTTTGTTACTCTTTCACGTAAAAACTACTGAATGGATTTGAATGAAACTTTACCACAATATAGCTTATACATCAGAATAACACATAGGCTATACGACTAGACGGGACGAACCTGAAGTCCACGCGAACGAAGTCGTGGGCAAAAGCTAGTAATGAATAAATGCTATTTTATAATATAATTTGGAAAGAATTGGTTTCAAAATCCAGACCCTGTTTTAATATTTTCCAAATTTTCAGACACTGTAAACTGAAGATAAGAAGCAGTGTGTGCACTGCAAAGTATATTTCGAACAATTTGACATATTTTCATACATTTTTGTCATATTTTACTACGCGCTACGACGCATACGCCGTATGTGTTTTTCGCCTTACAGGATTGATACAGGCTTGTCTAGAAAATTAACCACAACTTATACTGTGTTAAGATATAAATAAATCTTATAGGAATAAATAAACTCTAAACGATGCTCAAACAATCTTATAAAGTCACAAAACCAAAATACAATTACTCAAAACATCGCTTACAAAAATCGATTACACACGAGAACCTCGCAAGAACCAATATCGTTTTATTAATTTTCAAACTTTAATGTCCAATAAAAACTTTATGGCTCTGTAACCCTATTGAGTTTTAATGTCGTAAAGGCTTGTGAAGTGTGTTTATTACGACGGCGGTCGCTGGTAACAATAGCTTGAACAATGACCGGCTGACAATGCTGTTAGGCCATAATTATGCTTAGTAACTAGCAAGAAACTAGATAAGTTTTTGCTGCCTTGATATACGATGCCATTTTGATGCTTTAAATAGAGCTAGGGATATTTATGTTGTTGCTGGTTTTTGTGGTGTACAGAGATTTGGTTAGCAATTTTTTTACTGACTTATAATTCCTACTTCCTTACTAAACTCATAAATGCGAAAGTAAGTCTGTCTGTCTTTACGCTTTTCCGCTTAAACCTCTGAACCGATTTTGATGACATTTGGCACAGACAATCTTTAGAACCTGAGAAAAAATATAGGGAGAACTTTTAATTGAAAGTGACGCAGACGATATTGCGCGGACCCGCTATTAAGCTATATGCTTGAACCCCTGAAATATGTTAAGGAATAATGCGATACCTATTACAGAATTCGATATCTAATATCTCACGCCAAAGTACTTCAAGTTTAAATCAATGAATCGTGTAATATATTGGTACTTGAGAGATATCATTATGTCAAAGCACGTATTACTAATAAAATGATTCTATCATAAATTATGTAGGTACGTAGTCCTTGTATGACTGGTTAAGCCATGTGATTGGAAGAATTAATAGTATACGTTCCAAATTTAAGTTTCCCTCCAATTTTGAGAAAAAGATGGGGTCCAAGATGACTTTTTTTTAAATATATTTGAGGCATTGGCTACAAGGCCACTAGCCTAAACACTGGCCAAGGCGATGATGTTGTTAGTGATATTCGGAAAAAAAATCGGTTCGGTATTTTAAATTCAAAAGTCTATCTTGAGCTTGAATACAAGATGGCTGCCGAACAACGTACGTAGCTATTACACCGATAAATATTAAATATAATGAACTTCGCAGCTTTGAACGATTAATTTTAATTCCAATTTTATAATGGTAGTTAAACGCCTTTTACTCGTAAGTCGAATGACGAGGGACATCGTAAATTCGACGACAAAGAAAGTGTTAAAAGTTGCTATAAATTGTGTTGTGATAAACTTTATGTCTTATTTAACGTCTATTATGTAACAGTTCACATAATAATAACATGTTATGTGAAGGAGACATATAGATATCGTGTTTATATTCAACGTAAAAGATTGGTAATGTTACGAGGGATAAGTAATGAAACACGGTTTTGTCCTTATTTATTTCTTCAAATTACAACTTGAAACACTAAAACTAACACTTTACAAACACTTTTCGCACTTGCTTCCTCGCACCTGTTCGCTTCGATGTGTTCACTTTCGTATTCCGAGTGGAACTGCCGTCGCTCCAAACTCGCCGGCTATTTATATCCAGAGATACTAGCTTCCAGACTGTTCGCAATGCGTTCTCTATCTCACTCGCACATTGTTCTAGAAGCTTCTGGAATAGTCCCGAATGGAGCGACTAACAATGTTCTAGAAAGTTCTCGATGAATCTGGAAAGTTGTTCTAGAAAATTCTCGATGAATCTGGAAAGTTGTTCTAGAAACTTCTCGAATAGCCTCGAACCTTCTCGAACAGTCTCGGATACTGTTCTAGAAGCTTCTGGACTAGTCTCGAAGGGTGTGAAAGAGACAGCAATACCTCTGTCTCACTCACACACTTTTCTGCATGTTTCTAGAACATTCTCGTAACAGTAATAAGAATGCCAATGCATAAGTTTTTAAAGCAAAGATCAGCCTTACCTTACCTTTTAACCTTCTACAGATATGTTGTCCCTTTTAAATGTTTGTGCTTTATTGATTGAACAATTAATAGAAGATTAAACAGTTCACCTAAAACACGTTTCTTGAACCTGCCTTAGTGTTAGACTTGTGCTTCTTCAAACAAGGCCTGAAGAGATTCCTTAGGCTATGATCGTAAGTAGGCCCTATAGTGTCCTATAGAGGTTTATCAGTGACGATAAGGTTGGCTCATATGCTAACATTGTTAAAAATTCCTTTCAAGGATAACTTATAGCATTAATAGTGCATTCAATTTAAAGTAAATCAAACATAGTGTTCTTGAATGTATGTACACAGAAAGCGTTTTAACGAACAAGTAATCTCCCGTATAAACTTGGATGACAAACAAAACGCTTTGTCAAAGAAGCTAGGAATAACTAGCCTGCTGTTTGTGCAAACACTTTGTGCATTCTCGAGGAGTTTGTTCCGTTTCGTTGTCTGACGAAGTGTCTACTTTACGTTTGTTAAATAAAATGCGTTAAAAATTTAAAATATTTTTTTAGGTTAGAAATATTTGAGTTGAGGAGTAGTTGCTTAAATTGCAATGGCTCTAGGTATAGATAAATTTTTCGTTTTAGCGGTTTATTTTGGGCGTGATTTGAACCATATTTTATAGTGTTTATTGTAAATTTAAAAATATGTGACTGGCCACAAATGCAAGCACAAAAAAGCAAGGTGGAGATTCTGTTAATTTGAACTGTATCTTTCTCATGTATGAATGTGATTTAGTTCCATTTTTAAATATCGCGGTTTTTCGCAAGCAAGTTTGATAACGCTGCAGATGCTAGCTACTCTGTAGACTTTACGAGTATGTTTTCCTTAGAGTAATCTGTACCGCTCTTGCTTCGTCAATCGCTAGACTGCTCAGATCCTTCGAATCGATTTTATTGAGAATCGAGTAAATACGTCTTGTTTGTCGAAAGCTTCGCGAAATAGGATTACTCGAATCCTCCTTAAGGTGTTAAAGGTGTCGTTTGAGCTGACTGCAAATTCTTTTCATTTTGTTTGACAATGTAGTTTAGTGATCTTTGTATAGGGTGCTATTTTTGAAGACAACTGGGGAATCAGTCATAAACCTGGAAAACATTTTTGGAAATGTATTGAATTATTTTACTAGCTTTATACTAACTTGCACTGGATGTAACTATGTAAGTTCGGGTGGAAGCTTGCAAGCTAAACAGACAATGATATAGACAAATTTTTCGGTTTCCAATTGCGCTGACATTTCGCACGCAGATATATATCGCGTGACAGGGCAATAATATGACAAAACGTTGATCTGATGACAGATTCGGAAGATGGTCATAGGAACATGAGAGTTCCTAAGAATAGCTAAACAAGATAGACCCGTCGTGTTTGGGCTCGTTTTACTTATATTAGCTAGCACTTTACTGCTATATGACAATATTTAGGATCTTAAAAGCTTGTATTCAAAAATTTTCTTCAAAATAAATTATTATTTCATTATTTTTCTAGGTGGCAAAGACTTCCACCTACATAGTTTTAAAAATAAACTAAGCTACATTTACCACAGTATTAATATTGAAGGCGTATGTATTTCTAGAATACTGAAGAAAATTGTGGGATTACCACCCACGAGTTGGTGCCAAAAAAATGTTATACACACCGCAATCATTATAATTATTTTTCGAATCAACGTTCCACCCTACCGTTCCAAGAATTTAAATATCGAATAGCAGCAAAATAATATCATCCACAAAACATCCAGTAAAAAAATCTCACATAGTCCAGTCATTTAAAAATACATCACTAAAAGAACACAATTCAAACCAGTCTTATCTTAAAAACGGCCAGTCTTAAAAAGAACAAACTACGTTTCAGTCTGGCCAACATAAACATCAGTGGTGCCAACAGATTAGTTCGCAATCGCCGTAATGTATTGCAATAAAAGCCTCGTGATCGCCGTTTATTATCACATTTAACTGTTATCTGGTTAGCCACGGGCGACGTCCAAACAAATAATGAACTATCATTGTTACAAATGTTCTTTGAATAAGGACTTTCAATTTTGTTTTAGTGATAGCTGTACGTGGTCGAAAAAGAAAAATTATTTTTCTTAAAAATTAAGTTAAATACACTTACAACACGAATGTGTTCAGATTTTATGAAACATTTATTTAGATAAAAATATTTAACTCTACTGTTTAATGTTTCAATAGAAATAGGGTTTTAGAACTCTTAGTCATTTACCTACATATTATCTAATAATAATAAAATATATCATGCTCTTTAAAGTATTAAGGTACTACATTAAAAATAATGTTAACATTTTATTAAACGTATCAGCTTTCCAGTGTTTATAGTATTGGAACGAAGTTCCTTATCGCGCGTTATCGAAAGGTTAGACGGAAATTCTTATGAAAAAGTTGGCACGACACTTTTTTTGTTTTCAATGATTATCGCTAGATGGCGCTGTGATTACAATCTTTTAAAACAATTCCTTATTTTGTTTTATATGATTAATGCTAGATGGCGCTGTGATCAAAATATTTTAAACTAACGTTTTAAACTAACTAATTATTATAACTGAAAAAAATAAAATTTTATTACAATTCCCTCACTAATTAATCGAAAGGAACTTCGTTCCATCCGGGTGTCCCTTGACACCTCTCAAGTTTTTTTTTGAAATATAACTTGTACAGATTATTATTGATATAACAGCCAATGCACAACTATTAAGATGCTTGCTTGGCAAATTTGTACTACGAAACCCTAATCACTTCAAAAACAATTATTTAAAATAACATCAAAAACAATACACTGACTGTTGTTATTCTTAAGTTTAACTTCGTCGAGTTCTTTGTAAAGTAATCAGTCGTCTAATTTGTTTATTTCACGGCACTTCCAAAGGAAGATCTCGTCAGTTGCTTCCTGAATCATCAAACGAGTTTCATTCATTGGTATTCTTGGTTTCAACTTTGTGATTGCTAAGCCGCAAGAAATAATGAATATTATTATATTGGCTATGTATAAGAATAGATAAAAAAATGTATAGTTTACAGTAAATGGTATTAACTTGTACTTTTATTTATAGTAAAATTTACAGTGAGTTTGTTTAAAATTGGCAACTTTTAAGACGTAATATATAGTGGACATGACTCTTGAGATACTTGTTTAGTTTGAAACCAATTTAAAAATTAAATAATTTAGTATTTTTTAAATTAACATAGATTGTGCATTGTAAATTTTTATAATGACAGTGCAATTAAACAAAAACAATACAATTGCTTGAAAAAAACTTAGATAAAGTCTTGCATTTATCATGACGTAGTAAAAGAACATCGATTTAATTATCTGAAACCAATACATTTAATTAATTCACTGAGCAGTAAAGAAGAGTGCTGAACATTTAGATATATTTATCAGGAGATTAATGAACTTAAGTGAGATATATCAGTATCACAGAGATCCTCTAAAGTCTTCATTCGCAAAAAAACTTATAGTTTTTTGAATATTTTAATTTATAATTTTAATAAAATTAAAATCACTAAACTTTCTTGTTAGATTTTATCAAAAATCAATGTACTACTTTTCTTTTAACAAAACGTTATAAAAATAAATCTTGTCATAATTCTTTCATGCATTTTTGTCATAATTAATTAAATAAAAGAGTAACAATTATCTAAATCTAATCAAATACAGCAAGCATCTCCACCAAAAAGAATAATAAAACGAGTTTTTAATTTACTGCATTTATTTAATTTAAATTATTATGTGACTGAAAATTGTAAGTTAGAAGTATAATAGTCAATAGTGCATTCAAGTTATCTTAAAGATTTTTGTGCATTTAGTTTAAAAATAAACTTAAATAATTGTCCTGTGAAGAAAACTTAGAGTCTTGCATTTATCATGACGTAGTAAGAAAACATCGATTTAATTATCTGAAACCAATAAATTTAATTAATTAAATAAAAAAAAATCCAGAATAAAGAAGAGTACTGGAAATTCAAATATAGATGTGGTGTAGGTCTGAATAAAATCTAATAGTGCTGCCTGAATCCCTTTTGACGTGACAACGTCTTATAAATTGGTTTGCCGGGTGACACTTCAAGAAACTGCGTTACACTCCGCTCATGTTATGCGTTCACAATAAGAGCGAGTGAGAGGCACGCGTGCCTTTCACTTTTTATGTCTGTCTCTCTCGCTCTTAGGCGGGCTAACCATGCCCGAGTCGTTGTCACGTAAAACTTTCGCCCGTATACCGACTTTACAGGCAACCAATTTTTTTAACGCAGACGAAGTTGCGAGTATCAGCTAGCAGTATATACTTATATAAGGTGGGTTGTAGACTCGAGTATCTATCATGAAAGAAAAAAAATACTTACAGACAAAGCTGGTTGTACACCAGCTTTCATGTTACAAGCAGCATGAAACTCAAGGTCGGTTTGTGTGCGTTGTAGAAATAAAATAAATATTTTTTTATTCTTCATTGACATATTTTCCCACGGCGTTAAATAAACATAATCGTATAAATCGCAATTCTGAAAAATAAATAGAAAAAATACATTTCACCCAGAAATCTAATTGAAATATAACACGCAAAACGTGGGGGACTGATTTTTATAATGCAGTTTAGTAAGATGTTTATTACATAAAACATTTTGTTCGGTGCAAGCAAAATTAAATATTAAAGCTATAAATATTGGAAGCTATAAGCTTGGAACCGTTGCGCTCTTCTACAGTTCGGTTCAGAAGATCTTTTTTGCCCCGTACCATTCCGATTTGGAACACCCGTCCGCGGTGTTCCCGGAGCGCTATGACATGTACCTCTTTAAACTAGGTTTAAGAAAAGTCCTGTATGGGTAGGTGATAGATAACGACCCCTCATTGCAGAGGTTCATGAGAAACGGTGACCGCTTACTATCAGGTGGGCCGTAGGCTCGTTTATCTATTTCGCAATAAAAAAAAATATATATAAACTTTAAATTTGAATAACATCAAAATGTATGCTTATAGAGAAACACAATTCAATTTCTACAATGGCAAAGACAAAGTTTGTAATTAAATATTTGCATTCAAGAAATCCTAAAGTTAAATTTAATGTAATAAGTAAGTAGTAAGCATACCTATATGTCACAATAAAACTTAAAGTGTTTTATTAAATATTTTAAGAAAAACAAAACTAAACAAACCTGGCGGCGTATTTCCTCCAACACGATAGACATTATTATTAAACCACCCAAATAAATCAGCATCATTGTGCCATACATGAAAGCGTTCTCTTTTTCCTAAAATAACATAAAAAACTAAAGTGACTTTTACAATGTTTAATGAAGTCTTCACATAGGTTTCACCCCATCAGGGAAGCTTTCAAAAAATGTAACTTCTCAGATCTAGAAGTCAGTACGAGTTTTGAAGAGAAAACTTAAAAGTACGTCGGATATAGAGGTCCTATCATTAGAGAGTCAACGGTAACCTATTATTATATGATGGCCTTTTGGTTTGTCTACTTAAAGTGTTAGCAATACAATTTAAATAAGAAATAAAAACACATCACCCCATGCATGAGTTGATACAAAAACAGGCCGTCTTCTATTAAATTCTGCAAGTAATTTGCAGCCACGTTTATTCCAAACGCTGATTGTAATTCTTTGAAGGTTCTGGAAGAAGGGAAAGATAATTTTAATACATAAATTTGTTTTTTCATTGATTTATTGCAGTTGTATATTGGAACGAAGTTATTTATCGCGCGTTATCGAAAGGGGGCTAGACTGAAAAAAATCTTACGAAAAGTTGTCACGACACTTTTTTTGTATTAGATGATTATCGCTAGATAGCGCTGTGATCAAAATCTTTTAAAACACGTTTCTTATTTGTTTTAGATGGTTATCGCTAGATGGCGCTGTGATCAAAATCTTTTACAACACGATCCTTATCGCGCGTTACCTTAGAAAAAAATATATAAGTTATCTTTTAATCGAAAGGAACTTCGTGCTATTCGGGTGTCCCATGTCACCTGTCAAGTTTTTATTTTTTCAGGTGGATAGCGAAAAAATGTTTTTTTTAACACCACTTTACAGATTTTGTAATATTACGTGTAAGTTATATTCACCAATTTTTTTACTTACTTAATAATATAGGCGTGGTACTGTATCAAAGTCACCAAATAGTCCTTCACTTCATCATCGTTGAAATCATCAGACCAATCCGCTGTTATTCTGTGTTTCAAAATATAAATATGCCCGACAAGATGAAAGACGCAAATGAAATTTAATATATCGAATGTCACGACTATCGTAACAGCCGTGATACCCAAATATATACATAAAGTGTGCAATAATATGTAGACATTAAAATTATATTGGTAATCAAATGGCGTCCACATGTAAATGTAGTATTCGAACTCTTTAGTCTTGTTCATGATATCTTGAAAGTAGATTATGTTGTGGATTGTAGATTTTAGAATCCAGGAACTTGTGCTCAGAGCTAGTAGACCCGACAGAAAAAATGCGGTAAATCGCGATATTCTTTCAACGTGTATGACTATCTGGAATATGGATAAATACATTTGAAGTTGAATGAATAATGGAACACATGAATACACTTTATTGCATAAAAAACAAAGAAGTAGCAAGAGAGGAACAAATTATATAAATAACAAAGCGCTATGACTTGTCCTTCTTCAAACGAGGCTTGAAGAGAGTCCTTAAGGGTATACCGTAGATAGCGGCCCCGCAATGTAGACATAGACATAGACATTCTTTATTTGCGAAGAAAAAGAAACCTACAAAGATACAAAAAACCTCAAAAATAATACACAAAAAAATAAGAGACAGTTGCGAGCAGTCTCTCCTTCACCACAAATCAGCTGTGACTCAGCATAAAGCTGAACATTGACACAAACCAGCAGGACAAATGCCAATATCCAGCGCTGGCTTTCAGTCCCAGCCGGTAATGTCTTCTGGCAATGCAGAGGTCCATGAGCGACGGTAACCACTTACGATCAGGTGGCCCGTTGGCTCGTCTGCCTACATGGCAATAAAAAAAATAAAATAAAAAAATATTGAAGCAAATGAAAATTACCTGCTTTATGTATTCGTTGCTCTTATCTTTCACATAAATATTATAAACGTGCAGCGTATCCATGAAATGTTTCATTAAGTCTTTAAAACAGTTCATTTTTGCTGATTCTGCTTTCACCTAAAACATTCTAAATAGCAATATTGTAAATTCCAACACACTTAAGTATACAAAAATAGTTGAAAAATGCTTTCAATTTTACTAACTATAGGTGCTATAATATTTTTAAATAATATATTATTTCCATTTTAAAAAGTATGTGCATAAAAGCCTTTATAATCATTATTAAAATAAGGAAATATATAGGTATTACCCCAACAAGTACGCCTATTGGTGTTATGGTAATTGCAGTGATCAATACATTCCGATTCAGAGTTCGGAAATTCAATATAATGAATATTATCTGCGATACACACACACATTTTCCAAATATACGAACAATGTTGCTATGAAGATAGTAAAACCAAGCGAAGTTCTTCGGGAACATGTATCCCCACCATGGTAGATACATAGTACTTTCAATATTAGATATATGAGCAAGAACCATGTAAAAAAGCTGCTGTCGAGGATGTTGACTGAAATAACAGTTAACCAAATTTCCGCGGATACCGCACCGTCGCGTTTGAGGCGGCGTGCGTGCTGGCGGGGACGCCGCCCTGGGAGCTGGAGGCGGAGGCGCTCGCTGACGATTACCGTTGGCGATGCGACCTTCGCGCCCGGGGCGTGGTGCGTATCCTGCCGGAAGCGGTCCGGGACCGGAGGGTCCAATCTCGGCGGTCCGTAATGGAGTCGTGGGAGCGGCGACTCGCTAACCCCACTTGGGGTCTGCGGACCGTCGAGGCGATCCGCCCCGTCCTCAAGGATTGGGTGGGTCGTGGCAAACGTGGACGCCTCACCTTCTGGATGGTGCAGATGCTGACCGGGCACGGGTGCTTTGGACGGTATCTGCACCTGGTACAGGCAGAGCCGACGACGAGGTGCCATCACTGTGTAAGATGTGACCGGGACACACCAGAGCATACGCTCGCGCTCTGCCCCGCGTGGGAGCAGCAGCGGTGTGTCCTGGTCCAAAAAATAGGACCGGACTTGTCGCTCCCGGGCGTCGTGGCGTCGATGCTCGAGAGCGACGAGTCCTGGAAGGCGATGCTCGAATTCTGCGAGTCCACCATCTCGCAGAAGCAGGCGGCGTCGTGGGCCAGAGAGAGGGTATATTCCTCCCTCCGCCCAGCGGCTGCCCGCCGACGACGCCGCCGTCGAGCAGGGGGTCAGAACCGGGATCTCGCCCGGACTCTGGCCCCTTAAAAGGTTCGGGTCCCCAACGCATGCGAGTGCGAGCGGGGACCCAAGAAGGTGTCGTGTCTCGCTCAGCACGCCCTTAGCGTCAGAGCATCCGGGGGATGGCGGACCGCGCTCCCCGACCCACGCTGGTTCTGACCCAGCGGGGTATTCCGTGGGAGGGTGACACGCGGTCCAGCCATCTTGGCGGGCTTCGGATAGCCCGCCGACCGAGAGAGCCGGTGGCCGTATCGCCGGCGGCTGCCGGTTCGGCGTCCGGAGGGGGCGGCGTGACGGGAAAGAATGCCTCGGGCGTAACGCGTCGCGCCGTCCCTCATAATCCCGTGCTGGGTTCTGGCCTCAGCCGGGGTTCGGACGCTGAGTGTGAGCGGTTGGAGGTTTTAGTGCGGTTCAACTCCCACATACCCCGCCCGCGGGGCGGGCGGGGATCCGGTGATTTCCTCCAACTAAAAAAAAAAAAAAAAAAAAAAAAAAAAAAAAAAAAAAAAAAAGTTAACCAAATTTCAAGTTTTATTTTGTTAAAAATACTGTATTTCCGAATCAAGCTTTTGTAGATCTCATAAAATAAAAAATAATAAAAGCAATTCTAAATAGCGATATCATACATGCATACCTAAAAACAAAATACACGTAACACATATTATCATAATACTATTATAAAGGCGAAAGTTTGTAAGTATGGATGTATGGATGTTTGTTACTCTTTCACGTAAAAACTACTGAATGGATTTGAATGAAACTTTACCACAATATAGCTTATACATCAGAATAACACATAGGCTACAATTTTTGATAATAATTTTAGCTAGACGGGACGAACCTGTAGTCCACGCGAACGAAGTCGCGGGAAAAAACTAATTTATTATATATATTATTCGTGTTTAAAGTTATACTTACAGGTAATACTCAAGGCCCATTGTTTTGGCTTCTCATATACAACAGTTTGTTGATAAAGATATGGATGGACAGTAATAATAGTTCACAATTTGCTAAATTTATAACTAACGAAGTTTAACAAAGTTTGTTTCCATTTAACGACTTGATACGGTATATTTTAGATCAGTTACTACCGTACTGTAAAAACCCATTACTGGCCACTGCTGGGCTCAGGTCTCCTCTGAAAAGGATTAAGGCATAATTTACCACATTTGCCCAATGCGGATTGGGGATTCACATATCTTCAAAGGCTATTTTTAATCCTTTTTACGAAATGCAGGTTTCATCACGATGTTTTCCTTCACTGTTTTAGATCAGTTATTATCAAGAATGGTTTTTTATTTCAGTTCAGTAATGCGATTTAGTAACTACTCACACGTTTCTTTCACTGCATCTTATCCCATTTAAATTGGGTAGGTTTTTTTATTGCAAGGTAGATAAACGAGCATACGGCCCACCTGATGGTAAGCGGTCACCCTCGCTCATGAACCTCTGCAATGCCAGGGCAAAGAGGGGCCGTTATCTATCGCCTACCCATACAAGACTTTTCTTCAACCTCGTTTAAAGAGGGACATGTCATAGCGCGCCGGGAACACCGCGGACGGGAGTCCATTCCAAATCGGAATGGTACGGGGCAAAAATGATCTTCTGAACCGAACTGTAGAAGAGCGCAGCGCTTCCAAGTAAAGGTGGTGAACCTTGCCCCTGCGGCGTGTGGTGCGATGGTAAAAAGGTGCAATGCGTCTCCTCAATTTACTTTTGTATCTTTACATAGAATAATACATACATCAAATTCTCGTGTAACACTACGAACTATCATATCGTTTTTAATGCAATCTGATATTATAAAAATACTTCTGTGTCTACATTCTAAATTATTAAATTTTCTCAGTGTTAAGAACGTTATAGAAGCAGATACATTGGACATGTACTCTTAAAGAAAAACAACATTTGCTTTAGGTATTAATTCAATTTTAATTACCTGTATTTTTCTAACTTGTGAAAGTTATTATAAATTTTCTGCGTAATTTGCACGATAATGATTACTTTACGTATTATCAACTAGCTATTGCCCGCGACGTCGTCTGCGTGAATTCTATGTACAGCACCATAATAATATACCAACAATTATATCTTTTAAAATAACATTATTTTACTGGTTTTCTTCTTTACCTTTCATATCTACAATAAGCAGAGTAACAGAATAAGACTGTTTTTTTTTTAATTGCAGTGCAAAAAGTGCTAATTTCGAACCTCTTCGAATAAATGACTTTAAAGTGATTTTGCTGAATTAAGTCAAAAGTTGGGACTAAGACAGATGTAGAAAATAATCAAATTAAGACAAATATATATAAGATAAGATTAGAAGATAGCATAAAAAAACATGAAAAACATATTATAGAACTTCTCGATAAACCACAATAGTGGTTTGACTCTCCGCAGCCAAAATGTAAAGAGAGTCCGGACGCTAAGACGCGTAATGTACTACAGCACTCTTTTCCGTCGCGAAAGCCTCAACCCGAAAGAATTTCCGCCTCAATAGTGTGTCTGTTGAGATGACTTTAAGGCAGTAGTTACACAACTTCAGAGATAGGTTCAGAAGAAGCATAATCGGGACACCGACCTTCAGCTTGCTGACATGCACTGGAAGTACACTTGCTGATAGAGAGTTCAGAAATTTTACAGAATTATGTATCATCGTCATCATCTTGCATAACGACAGTATTTGTAAAGGTGAAAAGCACTTCACTACTCTCAATTTCGGAGAGAATGCATTCGTTAATTGTTACATCCTTATCACTTTTGAGACGTTCAGACGACGTCAGCAACAGCTAGACTAGAATTAGTGAACTTTAACCGATTCCAAACACAAAAGTGCTGTCGAAGTTAGCCAGACCATTCATCCCACTTCCCCTGGTTACAAATACACCATGCAGCACTTTTACAGAAAACAGTAATAAAACAACGATTTTATTTATTGAATTTATTTATTTTAAATTATCATGTGATTTTAAAAATTGGAAAAAAACAATATATTCAAAGTAATTAATACAGCAGACCTTCTAAGGCATTTTGTCGATAGTGCATTAAATTTAAATAATCTTAAAGATTTTTGTGCTTGAAGTTTAAAAATATACTTAAATAATTGTTCTGTGAAGAAAACTTAAAGTCTTGCATTTATCATGACGTAGTAAGAGAACATCGATTTAATTATCTGAAACCAATAAATTTAATTAATCCACTGAGCAGTAAAGAAGTGTGCTGAACAATTAGATATATTATTCAGAAGATTTATTAATCTTGAGATGACCAAATTTTAGCTATTAAAGAAAAAAAATTAAAGCAATCCCAGGTCTTCTTTTGCTGGACTAGTTACTGATAGAATATTCTTTATTGCACTAATACAAAAAATATATGTGTAAATTCACTTTATAAGCACATAAACATCAATGGGCAAAACGGGCTGTTTTAGTATAAGCCTTCATATTAGAGAAGGCTACTTTCGTTGAGAGGGCTAACTCCTCACACGTATGTGAAATCAATTTCAAGTCCAACTTTGGACAAAAAGATTGATATAGTATACGTCAATATAACTATCTAGCTGATCCGTGCATCTTCGTCTACGTCGTGAATGGAGAATTCAGTTAGTGCAGAGTATTGTACATCAAAAACCGCTAAAAGCATCAGTGTTTCTCTACTATATCATGCATGTATTATGCACATAAACCTTCCTCTTGAATCACTCTAATTATAAAAACTGCATCTTATTCCGATAAGGTTTAACTGATTTAAGCATACATTATAGGGCGACTTTGTTCATGTACTACGGATTTTTAGGTCTTATTAAAATCTAACAGTGCTGCCTGAACCCTTTTTTGACGCAGACAAAGTTGCGAGGTTCAACTAAAAGGATATGCTTACAGACAAAGCTGGTTGTACACCAGCTTTCATGTTACAAGCAGCACGAAACTCAAGATCGGTTTGAGTGCGTTGCAGAAATAAAATAAATATTTTTTTATTCTTCGTTGACATATTTTCCCACGGCGTTAAATAAACATAATCGTATACATCGCAGTTCTGAAAAATAACAATATTTTAAACAAACGTAGCGTACCTAAGTCTGTTTCAAATACCGATTATAATAACTTGGGTGAACTAATTTTGCTGGTACGGTTAATTAGCAAATAATAGGTTGTCAAATATCTCCCTTCCGCTTTTCTGCTCTTTATTCAGTGCTGTATAAAAAGTGTCCAAACTAATCATGCATAGCGTCGTTTTGTAGGTTATGTCAAGACCTTTCAAATTATGTATAGTATTGCCAGATACGAGCTCTGTAGCGCGTTGTACATAGCCGCGAAATTCAAAAGACAAAAAGGCGGAAGGGAGATATTTGACAACCTATTATAAGATTCGACTACAAAGATTAGGCAATAAAATATTTATTTAGTTTTCTGCGCAAAGATTTTTACTAAAACAATATTTTCATTAAATCTTGTTTTATATTATGAAAACATATTTGTGGCAAATATTACAAAGCTACAGAACCAAACACTTTTTTCGTTTGTGTAAGTTCCTTTTAAGGAACTTTTACACTATTTTAAAGAAGAAGATAATAATTTGAAAAAGGAGGTTCATTCTAAATTTTTCAACTTATTTTTAAAAATAGTGTACCTACTAATTATTTTCGTAAATAAAATGTAAAATAACAAACCTGACGTCGTATTTCCTCCAACACGATAGACATTATTATCAAACCACCCAAATAAATCAGTATCATTATTCCATACATAAAAGCGTTCTCTTTTTCCTCAAATAATATAAAAATAATCATTTAATAATCTTATAAGTATAAATTGTTTCTAATAAGCCTGATATTATCCGATGTATCGTATATATGATAGTAAAAAATCCTCAAGTTATGGAACTTGAAAGGCGCCACAGCGATGTTTTTAGATACATAGGATAATTTGTTGATGATTGTATTTATTGAAGGTCATATACGACCAGTAATTATTACTGTAACAACCCATAACTGTCCACTGCTGGGCTCAGGTCTCCTCCGAGAAGGGGTTAGGCATAGTCCACCACGCTTCAAAGAATTTTTAGAATCCTTTTCCGATATGCAGGTTTCCTCACGATGTTTACCGTTTTAACCCATGGTATTGTGAAAAAGTGCACAAAAATCTTTTTCACATTAAGATCATCCTATCAGCATAACGCATATGTCACTTGACATTGGCGAATCATTCCTGAACGAAAACCATAAACAAAAGAAGGACAAGATTCTTGAAGAGATTTACAACAGGACATGAGAGTACCATAAGCTTCATTAGTGCATGATCATTTTCAATACCGTATCATATAAGCGTAAGTTGCACTTCACTGCACGTCATTGCATTGTATGCAAGCGAATTTCGCCTTTATGGTTGCTAATCACTAATGAGGCTGGTTACATTGTAGCTGATACACATCACTTCAGCTTGTCTGAGATAAATGAAAAGGTTAATAATAACATTACCCCATGCATGAGTTGATACAAGAACAGGCCGTCTTCTATTAAATTCTGTAAATAGTTTGCGGCCACATTTAATCCAAATGCGGCCTGTATTTGTTTGAAGGTTCTGTAGAATAAAACAAAAGAAATTAAGAAGTTGCTAATGAAATTGTAAACCTAATAAACTTTGAATGAATCCTTAGTAAAAGTTTAAAGATATGAATAGAAAACTATAGTACGAAATTTTAGTATAACCTGCTGCTGCTGGGGTCAGGTCCCCTCGGTAGAGGGCTTAGACATAGTCCACCATGCTTGGGTACCTACTCAACATTTTTTCAAAGGATTTTCGTAATCCTCTTCGAGGTTTCCTCACGATGTTTTCCTTCACCATTTTAGCCAGTGGTGTTGTGAAAAATTGCTCTTCAATATTTTTCACATTAAGATATATCTACGCGAGTGGTAAACAAGAAATCATGTCACTTACTTGATAATATATGCATGATATTTTATCAAATTAACCAAATACTCTTTTACTTCATCATCGTTGAAATCGTCCGACAAATCCGCTGTTATTCTGTGTTTCAGAACATAAATATGTCCAACCAGATGAAAAACACAAATGAAATTTAATATATCGAAAGTCACAACTATTGTGACAGCTGCTATTCCCAAATGAATGCATATACTGTGAAGTACTATGTAGACATTCAAATCGTATCGGTAATCGAAGGGTGATACCAAATATATATAGTATTGGAACTCCTTAGTCTTGTTCATGATATCTTGGAAGTAGACTATGTTGTGGATTGTAGGTTTTAGAATCCAGCTCATTGTGCAAATAGCCATCAGACCCGAGAGAAAAATTGCAGTGAAACGAGAAATTCTTTCAACTTGTATGACTTTCTGGAAAAGAAATTTACACAATTATGTTGACGAAAGATATTTGGAATCCTACGAAAGTTTATAAATTTTCCTATGAAAATTATACATTAATGGTTGTTGTTGTATTTCAGTGACATATACAAATCATACGAAATGCAATTCATGAGCATTATACACAAAAAAATATCAAAAACTACCTGCTTTATAAATTCATTGCTTTTATCTTTCTCATAAATGTTATAAATGTGCAGTGAGTTCATAAAATGTTTCATTAAGTCCTTATAGCAATGCATTTTTGCTGATTCCGCTTTAATCTAAAATATTAAAAGAAATGTAATAATATGTAAAATTTTATAGCAATGTTACCTATTCCAAAATTAAGACCGTTTATTTTCTAATTATTACTGTCATTGCTATCGATGTTTCTAAAAATTATAGGAAATGTTCTAATACTATTAAAACGCTCCCAAACCGTGCAATGAACCTGATACAAGAGGCTCGCATCAACTTAAGAACCCTGACCACTGGAAGTTTGATTAATTATAGATACCACTAACAGTTCCCATTCTGCATTGTGTTTTATAAATATTACTTTTGCATATTTATTTGAATAAAAATTTGGCTATTATAATAAATTATTAATTTTAACAATAAGACCCTTCACTAATATTAAAAAGAAAAATAAAGAAAATATACTTACCCCCACAATTACGCCTATTGGTGCTATAGTGATTGCAGTGATCAATACACTCTGATCCACAGTCTGGCAGTTCAATATAATGAATAAAACCTGTGATAGACTGACACACTTTGCAAAAATACGGACGACGTGGCAATGAAAATAGTAGAACCAACCAAAGTACTTCGGGAATGTGTATCCCCACCATGGAATGTACATGTTACTTACAATATTAGATATATGAGCAAGAACTTTGTAAAAAAGCTGCTCTCGAGGATGTTGACTGAAAAATAGGAAAAAATAAAACGCCTCAATTATCCGTAGAAATTTGATATACAGGATGATTTGTTAATGATGGCGCATATTGAAGGGGGTGATGAGTACTATATTCTAAAAAAAAAATTGGTAGAAAATCAAAATTAGACAAAACTATCCCAAACAAAAATGATATTGATTAACAGAGTGAGACTATGGCGTAATGACACATGACAATGCAATAATATGGTACGCTAGAGCTGATCTGATAATGCATCGGAAAGACAAATCAAGTAAAGTCCTGTATGGGTAGGTGATAGATAACGGCCCCTCATTGCTCTGGCATTGCAGAGGTTCATGAGCGACGGTGACCGCTTACCATTATGGGCCGTAGGCTCGTTAATCTATCATGCAATTAAAAAAATTGGTTGCCTGTAAAGTCGGTATACGGGCGAAAGTTTTACGTGACAACGACTCGGGCATGTTTAGCCCGCCTAAGAGCGAGAGAGACAGACATAAAAAATGAAAGGCACGCGTGCCTCTCACTCGCTCTCGTTGTGAGCGCATAACGTGAGCGGAGCGTAACGCAGTTTCTTGAAGTGTCGCCCGGCAAACCAATTTATAAGACGTTGTCACGTCAAAAATAGTATCAATAGGAACACGTATACAAGATAAACCAGTCGTGTTTCGGCTTGTTCTATTTGCCTTTACTGCTACATGATATCCAGGATCATAAAGATTTTGTTTAAAGTTTTTCTTCAAAATAAGTTATACTTACAGATAATATTCGGTACCCATTGTTTTGGTTTTTATATACCCATTTATCTGAAGATGTTAATGTAGATATGGATGAAGAGTAGCAGTTGCCGACTTTGTGGTAAATTTTATATCGTTCGAATATAAATTCAGCGAGTTTCCATTATGAGACTTGATACGATATATTATTGTTTACTATAGAAAATTAATTTTGGAAATCGAACCAGTAGTTCCTGAGATTAGCGCGTTCAAACAAACAAACAAACAAACAAACTCTTCAGCTTTATAATATTAGTATAGATTATTTTATTATTATTAGTATAGACGACTTATGAGTTTTGCTTTACGTATTCTCATCAGTACTATAAAACATGTTACTTATTATATTATTCCAAACCCTATATGTGCAGAAACATTGATGTATTTGTAGTTAAACAAATTAGTTAATAAAATTTATTTTGAATCAACCTAATTTAATTTAGAATCTACCTCTTTAACACTAGCTGGTTTCTTACGATCCTGATGGTGCAGGTCTTGGTTTTGCAAAATAAATAGTATTATCTTAACGTATGGTAGTCGTAAGTTTAAGAATGTTTTGGAACCAAATACAATGGGCATGTACTCTTAAAGAAAAACAACATTTGGTTTAGGTATTTGTTCAACTATTATACAACCTATACTTTATATAATTGGTTGCGAAAGCAATTAAAAAAATACTTCGTAATTTCCAGAATAATACTTAATTAAGACATTATCAATATTTCCTCAAGGCCAAGTTTAGTTCATAAGTATCAATTTTCTAGAATATTTTTTTAAATTTAAACTCGAAAGACACAAAGACGCAGAATAAGCTCTGACGACACAAACATTACTCAACCACAGATTCAAACAACTTCTCATTCACAACACACGACTAACACAACACAACAAACACTCACACAATCAACCCGAGGGACACAAAGAAGCAGAATAAGCTCGAACGACACCGACATTACTCAACCACACACTCTCAATTACCACACACAGCAAACACACACACACACACAACCCACACGCAGAACCCGGAGACGTAGAACAATCTCCGAAGACTAAAACCAGCAGGGGAAGCAGATTACCCTTTATCCCGTGGGTCATGGGACGGGATATTCTGCAAAAAAAAACCGACCTAAATAGTCGAGAACGCGAGTCGTTACACCCGTATTAATTATAACAATTATAATTATTATCGAGTCAAATTTTAACAAAAATACGTCTGTCAGCAAAAAGGCAAGAACGAAGGACATCTCTTTTTGTCGTTACTGAAAATCACCAATTATTAAAGTAATTACTCAAAAATAGGTCGTAGGTCGCACCGTGGTTCACCATGAGATTGCAGAGGTTTTTAAGGTGAACCTTTAGCTCATCTGCGTACATGACAAGTAAAAAAAACTTCATCACCGCTACGGGTATTTGCCCACCTCTCACTCCCACCACTGTAACTCCTGTGTAGCCAGGATACACAGCGGCGACCATCGTAATGACTCTGAGCAGTGAAGCCCAGGAAAACCCGCGGGAAAGCTAACTTGTCTTGGACCCCGCAACGAACTTAATCGATTATACTTAACGAAGATGATAGAAGGAGTAGGAAAAACATGAGTTTCGACTTCACTTCTCGCAAAAGCGGGACACAATAAAATAAGATTGAAAAAGCATCACCGCTAGAAGATAACTTAAAAATTATTGGAATAAAACCCAGATAAGATATATTTTTTTATATTTATTCAATAATAAACTCATTCCAATAATAACAGCGTCTGTAACAACCCATTG
The DNA here is from genome assembly GCA_030269945.2 of Trilocha varians. Taxonomy (NCBI): domain Eukaryota; kingdom Metazoa; phylum Arthropoda; class Insecta; order Lepidoptera; family Bombycidae; genus Trilocha; species Trilocha varians. The sequence continues at coordinate 3,994,566 of AP028264.1, read as the reverse complement.
CTGCCCAACGCTGGGCTCAAATGTCCTCAGAAGAGAGCATCAGGCATATTCCACCACACATGTATCGGATGGGGGACTTCACTTATCTTTGAACGATTTTGCAATCCTTCTCCAATTGACAAGTGTTCTCACGATGTTTTACTTTAACATTTTGAGCTAGTATTTTTTATTGGAAAAGAGACGAGCTACGGAGCTGATGGTTACCGTCGGTCATGAAACTCTGCAATGCCAGGGCGTATTACGTTTTGGAGATTTGGAGCGTCTGATCCTTAGTAAATTCAAAAAGATCAAGGAGGATATTTCGTGGACCTATCGAGACATTGAAATAAAAAAACTTTATAATATTAATGTAATTTTATTTAAATCAATTTTTTATCATATTTTAATTCATCTGTGCAGGATGTTAAGTGATGATACTCTGTAATTTAAAACATTTTTAGAAATAGTTATAATTATTTATTTTAAACAGAAAGCAATAATGTATAAAACTATAGATGTACAAACTGTCTGAAACTAAGACGATATAATAGTTTTTCATTTAGTACAAGTTATTATAAGAAAGAATAGTTAGAAATTAAAACACAGCCTCAAGTATATAAAATCCTGCTGAATACAATCAGTTTTGTACTACCCCATAAAATTTATCTTAGCGGATCTTTAGAGCAGTATAAAAAATAATCTTTAACATGATATAGTAAAGTATGAAAAAAGATTCAATTTAAATGAGTTTATCTTAGTAAAATTTTAAATTTAAAATATTGAAATATTTATTTCACAAATAACATAGAATACATGTAGGTACACTTACAGTAAATCAGCTTAAAATAACACTGATTAATGAACTCTGTATCCAAACTAGGCCGAGCCTGTATCTTGAACACTATTTTATAACAAATTAAGCCTGAAGAACCGACAAATGTACACTCAAACACTATTTAATAACCAATACAAAGTTTATAATTAAATAAAATATAATGATCATCAAGTAATTGCAAAATGTAAGTTAATTTTAAGATTTACAAGGGAATAATGTAGGTAGTTATAAATTTAGAAGTCATTACTAAATTATAAGTTAAGGTTATACTTACTAAACAAAGAAGTGTAAAATAAGAAATATATATTAAAGTCTTGCATTTATCATCACGTAGTAAGAAAACATCGATTTTATTATCTGAAAATAACATTTATGAGAAATTGTTAGTGTGAAATAAAGTGACTGACAATTAAAGAGAAAATATAGAAAATTGAAAAAAATAATGGTTTCAGTCACTTAACAATCATGATTTAATATTATTCTTATTTGCCAAAATTAAGTGATGCATTATTGGAACGAAGTTCCTTATCGCGCGTTATCGAAAGGGGGCTAGACGGAAAAAATCTTACGAAAAGTTATCACGACACTTTTTTGTTTTAGATGATTATCGCTAGATGGCGCTGTGATCAAAATCTTTTAAAACACGTTCCTTATTTTTGTTTTAGATGATTATCGCTAGATGGCGCTGTGATCAAAATCTTTTAAAACACGTTCCTTATTTTTGTTTTAGATGATTATCGCTAGATGGCGCTGTGATCAAAGTCTTTTAATACACGTTCCTTATCTTTAAATCCATTCGCGCGCGGGCGCCTCGTATGGTTTGACGCGTACACGGCTACATAGCAAACCGGTTCTGATTGCGCTCGCTTCAACTATCCTTTTGTGTTTATTGAACACGATGCTATTTACTAATGAATAGCGACGTAACTAATCATTGTGTTGTAAGAAATGGAAGTAATATTATGAACGGTACGACAAGTGAAAATAGCGAGATGACAAGTAGAATGGAGAACATTAATCAAGGAATTCAGACAGAAGAGAACAGACAAAGTACAATGTTGGTGCAATCTGAAGAAGTATCAAAAAACAAGCGAAGCAGGGATTTGGATCAAGATGAAATTTGGAAAACAGTTACTAGAAAAGGAAAAAGATATGCAAGAGGAAGCCAAATAAATGACTTGTTGAGGATTCCGGATGATAAAATCGAAGTATGTGTAACATCTCCAGACATCTTACTACCAAAACAATTTAAATTAGCCAAAATACTCAAAACTGAAAACATTTGCGATATCACACGAATTAAATATGTTCACCCTCGCAAAGTTCTCATATTGTTCAGCAATGATGACAGTTGCGAACGCTTGATAAACTCACAATACTTTAAGAAAGAAGGTTTTATATGTCAAAGAACACTAGAAACTACTAAATCTTATGGAGTCGTAAAGAATATTGACATAGATTTATCGGAAGGAGAAATCTTGGAGGGCTTATCTAGCGAAACTCAAATTTTAAGCGTGAAACGACTCAATCGAAGAAGCAGTCTTGACGGTCGATGGACGCCATCCGAAGCAGTACGTGTATGTTTTGCAGGTTCATCCCTCCCAGCATACATTTACATTTTTGATTCGAGGGTGGAGATCACATCCTTTAAATACCCTGTAACTCAGTGTTCACGTTGTTGGAGATTCGGACATACTGTTAAGCTGTGTCCCTCCAACAAGGTTATATGTCCAAAATGTACCGGAAATCATGATAACTGCTGCACCAAAAGCTTTAAGTGTAATAACTGCAATGGCCGACACATGTCTTTCTATAAAGATTGTCCGGTATATTTGAAAGAGAAGAAAATCAGAGATCTCATGTCGGAATTTAACTGTTCTTACAAGAGAGCATTGACATTGTATGTACCTCCTTCCGACGATACGCCGTCTGATATGTCACTTGAAGATGTACCACAGAATTTATATAACACGGACATAGATGACTCATCAGAAATAGAAATTACCCTTAAAGATGCTTGCCATACTGAAGGGAATTCAACGGTAATAAAGTCAATGGATACGGTCACACGTAAAAAGAAGAAGTCTGGAGCCAAAAAACTATCTCAACAGCAGGAAAATATTTCAAGGGAAGTCAATATGGAAGTTGAAAATGAGAGTGATGTTACTCATGAATCAGAAGAAGACAATCAGAGGAAAAATAAAAAACCTAGAAAGAAAACAAACAATATAGAAATTATTGAACAAATAAAAGAAATAGTACTAGATAAACAAACTTCTTGGGATGTGAAAATGAAAAGAGGAACGGATTTAATCTTTGAATGGTTATTATCACTTATCAAGCATTATATTTTAAACTTTCCTTTTACCGATTATTTTAACCAATGGATACACGCCGAACGAAACAGTCAATAATAAATATTTTACAATGGAATGCCCAAAGCTTACGACCTAAGTCTACAGAATTTGAAACCCTACTGAATCAAGAGAAAGTTCACATAGCCCTTGTCAATGAAACATGGCTGGTCCCTGATAGTCATTTTCGAATAAGCAACTACAACGTCTTTAGAAGCGACCGCGACGACGGTTATGGCGGAGTTGCAGTATTGACACATTGGTCACTGAAGGCAAGATGCTGTAACATTACTATTAGGAATATTGGTATTCAAATCCTACATGTTAAAATTACAAATTGCCAACATCTCGAAAACATCATCACTATTTACTGCCCATCCTCTGTACAAACTAGCATAACGGATTGGGAAGAAATTTTCAGTCAATTTCGTGAAAAATCACTCATAGCTGGAGACTTCAACGGGCACCATTTGGACTGGTCGACTAAGACAGATACACGAGGCTCTCAACTATATGATGCTATCTTAGATAGTAATTTCATTTCACTTAATGACGGAACACCTACGCGAGTCAAACTAGTAAACGGCGTGGTCCAAAAAACATCTCCCGATCTAACGTTGGTTTCTACTGACTTAGCTATGAAGTTCACATGGAAAGTTATGAATGAAAACTTGGGCAGTGACCATCTTATTATGAAAATCAGTACAGAATTAAATCAGTCAAGAAATTTTAGAACTAAGAGAAATTTTAAAAAGGCGGACTGGCTTGGATACAGAAAAAAAATTGAAGAGTATCTCAAAGAATTTCATCTTCTTTCGGACAACCAATTGGCGTACGATAGCTTCATTCACATTTTAAATGCAGCTGCTGATGAGACTATCCCTATGATCAAAACATGCAACGACCCCATCCGACAGTCACAGTTTAAACCAAAACCTTACTGGGGCCCTGATATAGCATGTGCGGTAGCAGAAAGACGCCTGGCCCTAGCTCAATTCAGAAAGAATCCCACTCCACAAAATCTGAGTTTACTGCAGGCCAAGATCACCACTGCACAAAGACTTATACGAAATAGTAAACTTACATCCTTCAGAAACTTTTGTGATAGTATAGACAACAAAATGTCTACAACGGAAATGTACAATCGTATGAAATGGCTAAAATGCAGTAGATTTATGAGAAAAACAATAGACTACGCGACAGCAGCGACTTTGGCGTGTGGACTAGCACCTGATTACGTCTCTCCACCTACACCGACTTTCGTGTCCACAAATACACAGCTGTGCGATCCGATATCCGTCCAAGAACTAAAGAACTGTATTAAACAGAGTGACACCGCCCCTGGCGTGGACAACATTTCTTACTCGATGATTAAATATCTTCCTGATTCCGGCAAAGAAGTGCTTGTCTCTCTATATAGTCGTTTTCTGATTTCGGGATTTGTACCAGAGCAGTGGAGGGAAATAAATATAGTGCCGATCCCAAAAAACACTGTAAACATTGCGTCCAGTTCTAGTGTCAGACCGATTGCATTACTTTCAGTCCCATGCAAAATTCTGCACACGATTATTAACCGGAGATTAGAGTGGTACTTTGAGAAGAATAGCCTGTTCTCTTCGGAAACAACTGGTTTCAGGAGAGGAAAGTCCTGCCATGACAATCTATCCAGGTTAGTCACACGGATACAAGTTGGATTTTCTAACGGAGTCAATACTCTTGGGTGCTTCGTGGACATCGATAACGCTTACAACAATGTAAATATATCCGTTTTATTGAAGTTGTTGGACGAATTTGGGGTTGGTTTACACATTTGTAGATACCTTTGGAAATTTCTTCATGAAAGACATCTATCGATAGAGATTGACGACTCGAATACAATTCACCGTACCACAGGGATGGGGATTGCTCAGGGAGATCCGTTATCGCCAATATTATTTAACATTGCCACTTCAAAGATCTGTCTCGGTATCGCTGGGGTGTGTGTGTCGCAATATGCGGATGATTTTGTTTTGTACGTCAGCAGACCTAATATCTTAGATGCGATTCATGACATTCAACGGGCCTTAGATGTATTTCAGACAATAATCGAAGAAATAGGTTTAAAAATATCTGTTAGCAAAACCAAAATCTGTCTATTTAGTAGAGGTAAGAACAGAGCCAATTTTACTTTAGATATCGATGGCTATAGCGTCCAACGAGTTGATGAAGTCAAGTACTTGGGCATGTGGTTAGACAGATCTTTGAAATGGAATAAACATATTGTCGAAACACAGCTAAGGGTAAACAAATTTTTGAACATTTTGAAAATTCTAGCGGGCTCATCTTGGGGCATGCATCCTATACACTTACGACGACTATATATTTCAGTGATTCGTAGCAGACTGGATTACTGTTGTTTTCTCTATAACAACTGTAGCAAAAATCAATCAGTCAAACTGGATAGATTGCAAAACTCATGTCTTAGGATAATAGGAGGTTATATCAGAACTACGCCGATACATGTTATGGAAACGGAGCTGTGCATACAACCACTTCACATTCGAAGGCGCTATTTGGCTGGCAAGTACTGGTTGAAAGCCAAAGTCGAAGAAAACAGCACCTCTATTAACGTCCTCAATGATTTGACTGCTTTAAGTGGAAACTTATACTGGAGAAATAAAAGAATCCCACTACTTGTAGAAATTCATAAGATGCTGAAGGATTTGCCTATTCGCTCCGAAGCCGTGCCGGGAGTATTTGCACTTGATACTTGGATAAGCAACATCAATATATGCCAAATAATAGTCACTAGTGTCGAAGGAGTGACAGTCGCTAAAAAATATATCGACGCAGCGGAGCTGAGATCAAAGTGTTGCCAATATTTTGACGGCAAGTACAGTTTGTTTTACCGTTTATATACAGATGGCTCTAAGTTCAGCTGTGATGGATCTGGAGCAGCAATATTTGATCCCCAAGTAAATTGCGTGATCAAGTTCCAGATAAATCAATCTAGTATCTCCGTGATGTACTGTGAGCTGATAGCGATATCGGAAGCACTTAGTTACGCATTGTCGTTGCAGGCTGACCACATAGTCATCCTATCAGACTCTAAGAGTGCGTTACACCATTTAGCTCGGCTACCCTCGAGATGTCGAGGCTCCCCGATAGCATTTGAGATAGCAAACACTTTAAACGAGCTTCGTAAGAACGGCAAAATGGTTTTCATTCAATGGTTGCCATCACACATAGGTATAAGAGGCAATGAGATTGCAGATCGAGCGGCTAAGATGGCTACTACAGAGGGAATCCCTTATGCATATACCCCAATACATACTGACCACCTACGTTCATTAAGAAATATTTGCAAAGACATGTGGCACGAGTACTTTGACGAAAGATCGCTGTCTAAGGGCATATGGTACCGAACGATGCAGACTTCACCCCCTCCATGTCCATGGTTCCAGAGCGTCGTCATCCCTAGGGCACAAATTGTGGCATTGTTAAGACTGCGGGCCGGACATATTCCTTCCAACAAGTTCACACACATGATGGGAAAAACCAACTCACCTAGATGTTCGTATTGTGACCACAGCATAGAAGACTTACTACATGTCTTAGGTGAATGTATCAGGACTGAACTAAAACGAATACAGCTTGGGGTGAGATCCCAATACAATATAGGCCAGATCAACACCGCTTTAGCTGAACCCCAGGAAGAGGCTGCAAAAACTTTAGCAGCGATTTACTTGTCGTGGTCTAAAGATAGAACCTAAATCATAAATAGTAAGTAAGGAGTAATAGTCATATGTGGAGGATTTTTTATTTTATGTTTAGCTGTATTATTTTACTAATAGTTTTAAATAATGTAGTGTAAGTTAATTAATTAGTTTAAGGAAAAATTGTAATTGACATTATGGGGCGACATAGTCAGAAATTGACAAAGCCCCCAAATAAAGATTAAAAAAAAAAAAAAAAAAAAAATCTTTAAATCGAAAGGAACTTCGTTCTAGTCGGGTGTCCCATGACACATCTCAAGTTTTTTTTATTAATTTTTGGAAACACTGTTTCCTTTTATTTCTTACTCTCAGAACTGCCTTGAATCTGATTATAATTGATCTAAGTATGTGGAAGGGTGATATGATAAATATATCTATGATAAAATAACTTACAGACAACCCCGGATTCACTCCAGCCTTCATATTACAGGCAGCCTGAAATTCTAGATCTGTTTGGGTGCGTTGTAAAAATATTACAAGTATTTTTTTGTTCTTCAACGACATATTTTCCCAAGGTAACAAATATATGTACTCATATAGATCGACATTCTGTAAAATAAAATTATACATCTATAATCAATACATCTTATACAGGGTGTCCTAAAACTATGCGACATAAACGGGAAGTACCTTAAATATTATAAATATGAAATATCATTTTATTTTCGATTTTGAATAATACTTAATAATTGTTTTGTCTGAAAAATGAACTAACAAAATCGGCCAAAATCAACATAATAATAATAATAAATAAAAATACAGGTATTTTTATGATGCCAATCGAAAGAACAGGGAATTACGAATAATCTTTGATAACAAACGTAGTGTCTTAAACAAAAGGAACAATGTAAAACGCGTAATTCAAGATTTTAAGTAGGTACCGTATTTGGAAAAGAAGTAAGTAGGATAAAAAGTAATTTTGCAATGTACGGTCCAGTACCGTGCGCAGCTCATGTGTATATTTTATGCTGTGTGAACCATAATATATATATCGGGGTGATAACAAGGGAAGCCAACCTATTCACAGTGCGGGTAGTTGGAAGAAGAGACTTGCTATAAATACAGGCGTTGGCCGCTGTTATTATTCATTCGTGTTTGAATTGTCGAGGCGAACGGACCTCTTGATGTAAAAGTAATAAACTGTTAAAACTCGTCATTTTGAAGTTTTTATTCAAAAGTATTGATCACCAAGTGTTCAAGTGGTCATTGTGACGTCATTCCTGACAAAACCAAACGAAGATCGACTAATTACAACGTCATTACACCTCAACACACTATTTTCGCCGTCATTTATTATTTAAATTCACTTTCACTTGTTAGGAAAACATTATTTTAAAAAAAGATAAACAACCAGGATGATCGTGATGATGACGATGATAATAATGATAATTATAAAACAACCTACATTAACCCATGGTAAGTAAACATCTATCGTTATACTTTCATGCATTTTCAACGAGTTCTTACCCGTTAATTACGGCTAAGGGTTAATCAGTTCATGCTCAGAGAGTCTTGTAGATACAGTGAGTGTGGTGTGTGTGTCGTGATGTGAGTTCGAGTTCCAGTGGTATTACCCAAAAGCGAACGAGAAAGAGGGTAGACAGATTTGTTTGCTTTTAAATCGACCCGCAGTATCCAGTCTTCTCGTGATCATGACGTTTGCAACAACGTTGAAATATCGAGACAACTCAATGAAATATCGTGGTAAGAACCCGTTGAAAATGCATGAAAATATTATAGAAAACCGCGAGTGTCTGAATAAGTTTATAATCTATTGTAATTGTAAATTGAACGTATTTTTTAAATGATGTTACAAACCTGACGTCGTATTTCCTCTAACACAATGGACATTATTACTAAACTTCCGAGATACACAACAAGCATTAGTAAATACATGAATGAATTTTCTTTATCCTGAAATAAATATAATCGTGGATATCATTTTAACTAAAGTATAATTACAATTAGCATAAATGCATGTCGCATAATTATCATGTCGGAAAAGGATTCTAAAAAATCCTTTGAAGATATGTGAAGTCTCCAATCCGCACTGGGCAAGCGTGGTGGACTATGCCTAATCCCTCTTCTGGGGAGACCTGAGCCCAACAGTGGGCAGTAATGGGTTGGTCCAGTAGCATAAATGAGACACCAATTAAACACCATCAATAAAAAATCGACTCTTGATCTTTGAATCTTTTGACTTAAATACGCTGTCAAAATTCAGTATCGCATTCTTCTTTATTCACATCTTAAGCGAATATGTTCCTTATTCTATAGAGATAGATCTCATTTTCCAATACACTCAAGAAAACATGTATTTTTTAATGTAAGTTTTTGAGTGTTCAATTTCATTTTTGTAAACACTTTTTTCTAAAGCGTCGTTCGGAACAGAATGTCGTATTATACTTGATCGAAGATTCTCGTAGCTTAAAGTTGTAAAACTAATATGATTAAACAATTTACTATTAAAAACGATTTATTTTGAAAAAAAAAGTTAGTTTCTTTCTTTTTTGTTAACCAATAAACGAGCAGATCAGTTTTATGTCATTTTCGGGTGCGGCGCGACGGGCAAGAGTGCCTTGGGCGTAACGCGTCGCGCCGCCCCTCATAACCCCGTGCTGGGATCTGGCCTCAGCCGCGGTTCGGACGCTGAGTGTGAGCGGTTGGAGGTTTTAGTGCGGTTCAACTCAGAGGCGCAGGGCGGGCGGGGTATGTGGGAGTGATTTTTTATTGTATGTGAAAAAAAATTGTCATTTTTAATAATATAGTAATGTATCTTATCAATGACAAGATGATAGTCAAAGAAAAGTTTCAGTTTATGCACTCTACATAGAAGAATAAATTGGTGATGTTACCCCGTGCATGAACTGATACAAAAAAAGACCATCTTCTGTTAAATTTTGAAGATAATTCGCGGCTACATTGAATCCAAACGCTGTTTGAATTGTTTTGAAGATTCTGGAAATAAAAAGTATTTACTGGAGCAGGTATCAAAACTAAGTTTCAACGAAGGTGTTTTTGGAACAGGTTTGCGATACGCGTACCTCCTTCGTACCACCAAGTATTTACTTGTATAGGGTTTTTTTGGATTTCCAAGACCTTTACAATGTTTGAAGTAATTGCTTAAAAACATTAGTTCGGTGTAGATTTGTTCTTTGTTTTAAGACTTTTTTTTTTATTGCGTGATAGATAAACGAGCCTACGGCTCACCTGATGGTAAGCGGTTACCGTCGCTCATGAACCTCTGCAATGCCAGGGCAATGAGGGGCTGTTATCTATCGCCTACCGATACAGGACTTTTCTCAACCCTCGTTTAAAGAGGGACATGTCATAGCGCGATTGAAAATCATGACATGTCATGTCATGACTTTAAATCGTTTATAATAATTTTCATTATTTCAGCAGTATACATTTTCATTTGATTTAATTAATTTAATGTCTGTAAGCAAAACTCATACATAATTGTCTACAGTAGTTTGAAGTTAAAGTTACATCGAATTGGGATTGTGATGTCGTGAATCTAATTCGTTAACAATTTTATTCATATGTTATGACGCAGACAAAATTGCTTAGACTAATAAATATGAAAAAAAAAATCTTTACTTACTTGATAATATAAGTGTGATATTTAATCAAAGTAACCAAATAGTCCTTCACTTCATCATCGTTGAAACCATCGGACCAATCCGCTGTTATTCTGTGTTTCAAAATATAAATATGTCCGACAAGATGAAACACGCAAATAAAATTGATAGCATCAAATGTCATTACCACGGTAACGGCCGAGATACCCAAATAAATACATAGAGTGTGCATGAGTATGTAAAAAGTCAAATTATATCTGAAATCGAACGGGGTCCAGAAATAGATGTAATAGCGAAACTCCTTTGTTTTGTTCATGATCTCATTAAAGTGGCGCACACTATAAATAGTAGAATGCAGTATCCAAGTAAAAGTACTCATTAGTAAGATAATTGCCATAAAAAATGTTATGAATCGTGATATTTTTTCCACTTGTATCAATTTCTGTGGAAAAAGATATTTTATCATTTATTTTTTTGTATTCTGCTAGCTATTGGTTAACAAAAAAATAACAAATAAAATAGAAATAAGAAAAAGGTAAATTGAGTTTTTCAAATTTAAGATTTTATATATTTATGTGACCAAAATTAAAAAATGCGGCTATGGAATGAGTTCCAAACGCTTTGACTTATCCTTCTTCAAACGAGGCTGTAGCCAACCCAGGAATAATTCCTGACGAAGGTACTTGCGATGATAACCTACATGCCAATAAAAAGAAAGCTTAATACGACGAGAGACACATTTTCCTAAATATGAAAATTCTAAGATAGAAATGAGAATAATTTATTAATTCGGTATTCCCAGAGCGCTATGACTTGTCCTTCTTCAAACGAGGCTTGAGGAGGGTCCTTAAAGTTAGGTCGTAGGTAGCGACCCCTCAATGTCCCCTGACATTGCAGTGGTTCATGAGCGACGGTAACCACTTACAATCAGGTGGCCCGTTGGCTCGTCTGCCTACAGGGCAATAAAAAAAAATAAACATAATAATTTAACATTGTAATTATAAACATAATTTGCCTTTTTAATGACGTGATTCTTTTTGTCCTTCCTGAAAATGTTATAGATGTGCATTTCACCCATGAAGTTTAACATCAATTCTTTGAAACTATCCAGTTTCGAAGAGTCTGATTTAACCTTAAATAAAATGTGATAATTTAGTTTGAGGTGCATAGTGATTTCAAAGTTAATATTATTTTTACTTTTCCATTACAAAATCAAATTAACTGAACTGACAAATTCACAATACATCATTGGTATATAATATAAAATATACAGGGTGTTGGTGCCCGGTGAAACAATAGCGTGCTATATCTATTTTCACGCACACGTCCCGTGTATTATTACAATGTTCTATGATACAGGAGATGACTAGCCGACTTAAGTCTTTAGCTGTTGGTGTAGGTCAGTACGGTAGGATTGATCATGCACAAATTAACACGTAGTTTTGATTAATTATAACTTATGATATATTATGCCTAGAAAACCCAGACTTGGTGAATGGCTTCTACATAGTAATAATTTTCTATATTTTTCAAAAAGGATATTGGTAACAGTAAGAAAAATGCTATCGGTGATTACCTATACTTTTTAAATTGATATATTAGCAATTAACGGATTGATTATGCTTTAACTATACTCGGCGAAGTTTTTAAATAGGAATGTAATTATTTTAATAACTCAATTATACCTATACCAACCCATTACTGCCCACTGTTGGGCTCAGGTCTCCTCAGAAGAGGGATTAGGCATAGCCCACCACGCTTGCCCAGTACGGATTGGGGACTTCACATATCTTCAAAGGATTTTTAGAACCTTTTTCCGACATGCAGGTTTCCTCACGATGTTTTCCTTCACCGTTTTAAGCCTGTGGTGTTGTGAAAAATTGCACATATATCTTTTTCAGATATAGATTTAGAGGTACAAGCCAGCCGGATTTGAACCCGCGACCTCCCGTTCGGAAGGACGCGCTTCGACTACTCGGCCACCACGACTCAATTATACACCGTGATTTTAAGTCGTTTTTCATAATAATTTATTTTAAAGAAGACTTTAAATACAAGCTTTTGAGTTCCTGGATATCATGTAGCAGTAGAGCGCTAGCTATTACGAGTAAAACGAGACAAACACGACAAATTTTGTTTGTCAAATTCCATCCGAACTTACATAGTTACATCCAGTACAAGTTAATATAAAGCTTAAAAAAAACGTATGCTTTGATAAATAAGTGATATTTTACTGCCTTGGTGATTTTAATGTACTATGTAAATGATGAAAAATAATATTGAAATTCAGTTCTTAGACGTCTTTTTTGCGTTTAAATATACGCACAATGAAAAAAAATCGAAAGGATTTAAAATGCAGATAGCGAACTGTTTTATTAGGAACATTAAAAATTAACTTTTTGTTAATTACCCAAAAACTGTTTCTGAAAAATTAACCGATGATAATGATTAAAACAATTAATTACCAACAAAAATCCTAAAATTATATTTTTCTACTCCAACAACATGAGGAAAATAATTTGAAATAAAATAATCATTTGATCAATCCATAAGTATATTTAACTTAATTTAAAACAGTGTATTGAAGATCAAAAGAAAAAAAAAAAATAGAAGAAGTGTTGACGAAAATCGTAATTTTCAAAATCTGTAATAAAATAAATAATGAATATATTTAAACTTCGAAAAGTTCTGGAGTGGCGGCCACGAACCGGTAAGCGCAACGTTGGTAGACCCCCAACAAGATGGACCGACGATTTGGTAAGGATCGCGGGAGGTCACTGGATGCAGATGGCGCAGGACCGGTCGATGTGGCGAGGTTTGGGGAGACCTATGTCCAGCAGTGGACGTCTATAGGCTGATGATGATGATTTAAACTTCATAATAAAAGTTATACTTACAATTTTTTTTTATTCCATAATAGATACACGAGCCTACGGCCCACCTGATGGTAAGCGGTCACCGTCGCTCATGGACCACTGCAATGCCAGGGCAAAGAGGGACTGTTATCCATCACCTACCCATACTAAACTTTTCTAATAAGTCATATATTTCCATAATTTTGGCCTCACTCTTGAAATAAAGTAGATAAACATGCAGTGAGCGATACTAAGTGTGTCTTTGCATTGGTATTACCTCCTGCCATTTACTACAAAGTAGGTTTTAATATAAATGTGAGGAAAAAAATTTAATAATTGTCAATACTTCTTGAAATAACTAAATTATTTACAACTAGCTGACTCTTCGTCTGCGTCACAAAGGGAAACAATATATCCTATAGCCTTCCTAGATAAATGAACTTTCTAAAACTGAAAGAATTTTCGAAATCGGACCAGTAGTTTCGGAGCCTATTCGAGACAAACAAACAATCAATCCTTTCCTCTTTATAATAGCTTTTATGGCATTATTTTGTTATTTAACGTCTTGTGGTGGAAACTATATTTTATTTTTTAACACGTGTTCAATTACTTTGTATTTTGTCTTTATATAATTTTTCTTAAATTTATTACAATGTGTGTGTGTGTTTCCGCCATAAATAAAGCTATGTCTATGTCTTGGCCTCGTCTCATAATATATTTTGTTTAATATTTACATGAAAATTTTATGTAGGAATCCGTATTTGCGTAGCTCAATTTATACTTACCATTTGAAGTAAGTGAAGACAAAAAAATACCATAAATAGAAGTAAAATTAAAGTCTTGCATTAATCATGACGTAGTAAGAGAACATCGATTTGATTATCTGAAAGCAATTTCAAGCAGTTTACCAACGGAAATAGATTTTTAAATTCTTTTCAACATAATATGAAGTAAGCAATACAAACTATTTTTGAATAAAAAAGTCAAAAAGGTAACCAACTAGAAGTTACATTCGTTGGTGCCCCAACAAATAAATCTCGATTTTGATCTAAGTCGTTTATCGACAGACATTGTTACAATGTATTTGTAGGCGACAGAATCAATAATTAATATTTTATTAATTTCTAGTAAAGAACAAACTTGTGTCGACGATAGCGCCATCTATAAATAGTTTAAATATTTGTTATTTAAACCTCTTTTGTGTAAATACTTTTTGAATTTTAATAGAGAATAGATGTTGGCGCGCTTATTTAAATTTCGAACATTCCATTGCCGAATACAGACGTTTTGTACATTTTTTCACAATTTTTATATTCTTATTTTTAATTTATGATTCGTTCTTTACTTCTCTCTCACTATTGTACTCACATTATTGTACGGATGTGTTCTTTATTACAAAGCGATAGAGTTCATTTTCCACTTGTAAAAATGAATTGTTTATTTTTTTAGTTTCTAGGTGAAACGTTTAGTTATTGGAGAAACTATTTTCTTACGCTTTGTTCTAAATCGTGTATATTTTAATATCTAATCGTTTGTAATTAGTAAACTTACAGACAAAGCAGGTTGCACTCCAGCCTTCATGCCACAAGGACCTTCAAATTCAAGGTCAGTTTGAGTACGTTGCAAGAATAAAATTAGAATTTTTTTGTTCTTCAACGACATATTCTCCCAAGGTAACAAATACACATAATCATACAGATCGACATTCTGTAAAGATTTTTATTCAATTAATAGAAATTTAGTGTCTATTTGTTATTAGGTATTATGAAAAGTGCATTAGTGTAAATTGTCAAACGTTAGACGTGGTAATTATTCTGTTACATAGTAATATCGTAACCAAGGGATATTTGAAAAATGAACAAGAATTAATGGAGTAGTAGTAGATAAAAAAACTGAGTAGAGATAGTTCTTTGTTTTTGATGAAAAACAAAAAACAAATACACAATGCACTCGTGATTGATATCAAAAAACTTGAGCGGTGTCATGGGACACCCGAATAGAACGAAGTTCCTTTCGATTAAAAGATATCTTATTTTTTTTTTTACTAACGTAACGCGCGATAAGGAACGTGTTTTAAAAGATTTTGATCACAGCGCCATCTAGCGACAATCATCTAAAACAAAAAAAGTGTCATGACAACTTTTCGTAAGATTTTTTTCTGTCTAGCCCCCTTTTGATATCGCGCGATAAGGAACTTCGTTCCAAAACCTGTTATGACTGTCACAGACTTTTTCATTTTTAACTTTAATTAATTGTCATATTTTGGTAGGTACATTTCGGAACACCAACTACCAATGCACGCACTGGTAGACCAACTGTCAAATAGTTCTTCACACAATTTCAATCCCGACTATTGCATGCAAACCCTCATTTACACGTTGGTTAGCCATCACCGTCATTTGTTTTTATGTAGGAGCATAATACAAACCTGACGTCGTATTTCTTCCAATACGATAGACATTATAATTAAACCTCCGAGATATACGACAAGCATTAGTAAATAGTTAAAAGAATTGTCTTTGTCCTAAAAAAGAAAAATCACATGATTCTGATTCACTTCATCTAGTTCAGAGTGACTAAAGTTATTTGCAGTATTTTTGTCATAATGGCCCGAAAGCAAGTTCGTGAGGGACGGTGACCGCTTACCATCGGGTGGGCCGTAGGCTCGTTTATCTATCTTTCAATAAAGTTACCTCAAACATGTTTAAAAAAAAATGCTGTAAGGGTCCGTTTAGCCCCGCCACTCAGCAGTCAGATTTGCAGTTCCGAGTTGAGGTACATCAGTAGAAATATGGACAAAAGACCGAGGCTTAAAGAAAGTCCTTAAAAGGTAGGCCGTAGGTAGTGGCCTCGAGGTGTCCGCTGACATTGCAGAGGTCCATGAGCAACGGTAACCGCTTACGATCAGGTGGCCCGTTAGCTCGTCTGCCTACAAGGCAATAAATATTCGGCTGTACAGTATTTAAATACAGTCTATGAGCAAGTAATATTCTCTCTATAATTAATAAAATTTAGAGATTTACTATAATATAAATATTTTATTCTATAATATAATTATTATTAAAGCCGACCTAAGATGTCGAGAACGCGAGTCGTTGCACCTATAATAATTATATTAAATCTCTAAATTTCTCTTAAGTGAAAGAATGACATGAAAATATTACCCCGTGCATAAACTGATACAAAAAGAGACCATCTTCTATTAAATTTTGCAGATAGTTCGCGGCCACATTGAAACCAAACGCTGATTCTGAGTCCTCGAAGATTCTGTAAAAAGTAATCTCATTATTTATTTTCTTTAATTATTATTTTTTAGAATATTTTTGGAACGAAGTTCCTTATCGCGCGTTATCGAAAGGGGGCTAGGAAATTCTTATGAAAAAATTGTCACGACACTTTTTTTGTTTTAGATGATTATCGCTAGATGGTGCTGTGATTAAAATCTTTTAAAACAATTCTTTATTTAGTTTTATATGATTAATGCTACATGGCGTTGTGATCAAAATATTTTAAAACGTCTGTCTCTCTCTCCCTCTCTTATAGAAAGAGAGAGACAGACGTTTTAAACTTACTAATTATTATAACTTAAAAAAAAAAATATATAATTTCCTCACTAATTAATCGAAAGGAACTTTGTTCCATAAGTTCCATCCGGGTGTCCCTTGACACCTCTCAAGTTTTTTTTTGTTTTCTTTGGCACATGTGATTTGTAATGCCACGGTTATTGGTACACAGCTAATCGTTAAAGAACTGTTTTATCGCGGTCGTGGATATGTGACTGGTGCAAAAATTAGATAAGAACAATCCTTGATGGGGTTTATATATCATTTTAAAATTACAGCGCGATCGGTGCAGAACTTGTGTTTTTGAAGCGTACACAAACCAACACAACTTTTTATG
Organism: Trilocha varians; assembly: GCA_030269945.2. Classification (NCBI taxonomy): domain Eukaryota; kingdom Metazoa; phylum Arthropoda; class Insecta; order Lepidoptera; family Bombycidae; genus Trilocha; species Trilocha varians. The sequence goes on along the minus strand of AP028264.1, from coordinate 3,977,304 downwards.
TAAATAGATAGTAAGATACCGGATTGGACGAAATATTATACTATTATTTAGTTATAAAATATTATGTCAAACTTACTTGATTATAAAATTGTGGTATTTAATCAAGGTCACCAAATACTCCTTCACTTCATCATCACTGAAATCGTCCGACCAGTTAGTTTTAATTCTGTGTTTCAGAATATAAATATGTCCGACGAGATGAAACACGCAAATGAAATTTATAGTATCGAATGTCATTATTATTGTTATAGCCAAAATACCCAAATAAATACAAATAGTGTGCATGAAGATATAGAATTTAAGATTGTATCTGTAGTCAAACGGGGTCCAGAAGTAGATATAATAGTGAAACTCCTTAGTTCTGTTCATGATCTCATCGTAATGTCGCATGTTGTAAATAGTAGGTTGCATTATCCAGCTTATAGCACTGATTAATAGTATAGTGGCCATAAAAAATGCTATGAGACGTGAAATTTTCTCAACTTGTATGACTTTCTGCAAAATATAAAAACATAACTTATAACGTACCAAAAACAATTATATTACTATCATCTATAAAGAAAAAAATAATTATATTTTACTTAAAACGAGGTTTAAGAAAAGTCCGGTATGGGTAGTGGATAGATAACGGCCCCTCATTGCCCTGGTATTGCAAAGGTCCATGAGCGACGGTGACCGCTGACCATCAGGTGGTCCGTAGGCTCGTTTATCTATCATGTAATAAAAAAATCTTGCATACAAAAGAGTTAGTAAGAGGTGACCATATAAGTTAAAAAACTGTGTAACTGTCATTGTCCCCAGCTAATCTCTACATTCAAATTTTAATGGGTCTATAATATTAAGCGCAAGTTTGGTTGGCAAGTTGTTAAAATATTAACTTTAAGCTACATATCAAATACTTTCATGCATTTTGAACGGGTTCTTTCCACGATATTTAATTAATTGAGTTGTCTCGATATTTCAACGTTGTTGCAAACGTCATGATCACGAGAAGACTGGATACTGCGGGTCGATTTACGAGCAAACAAATCTGTCTACCCTCTTTCTCGTTCGCTTTTAGGTAGTACCACTGGAACTCGAACCCACATCACGACACATCACACTCACTAAGAACCCGTTCAAAATGCATGAAAGTATCATAGAAAACCGCGAGTATTTCAATAAGTTTACATATCAAATATGTAGACTAGATTAATTGTATTTTACTAGAAAAAGAGCAAGCAATATATGTATAATCAAGCTTTGTAGAAAGAAATAACCTCTTTAATGTACTGGTTGGTTTTTTCTTTTAGGTAGATATTGTAAACGTGTACTTCATCCATGAAGTTCTCCATCAAATCCTTGTAACTTTCGATTTTTGATGAGTCCGCTTTTACCTAAAATATAGGAAATGAATGCAGGAGAGTGTTAACATGATAATTATTAAACTGCATACTATAAAGTGGTGTACTATTCTTGGCATAGATTTTTTACTTTATTCTGTTTATTTATGCTCATTTATTCAAAAAGCTTGCAAAAGTTGTATGTACCTATAAAAGGAGGACGAAAGAAATAGAATTAAGTCGCCTAAACCTTACACAGAATGTTTAACTTCATCTGCGACACAAAAGATGGAATAAATAAGAGTGCACCGTATAAACTAGAATTTATAAACTAGAAGTCGTGGTGGCCGAGTGGTCGAAGCGCGTCCTTCCGTACGGGAGGTCGCGGGGTCAAATCCGGCCGGCTTGTACCTCTAAATCTAAATGTGAAAAAGATTTATGTGCAATTTTTCACAACACCACTGGCCAAAAACGGTTAAGGAAAACATCGTGAGGAAACCTGCATGTCGGAAAAGGGTTCTAAAAATCCTTTGAAGATATGTGAAGTCCCCAATCCACACTAGGCAAGAGTGGTGGACTATGTCTAATCCCTCTTCTGAGGAAACCTGAGCCCAACAGTGGGCAGTAATGGGCTGGTACAGGTATAAACTAGGACTTTCACGTATATTTCAAGAGCAAACTTAGCCTTAACAAAAATTCGTTTGTAAATATACAATTGTAACCATTACTACTTGTGCTATAGTTTTCAAAAATCAAGCTTCTGTTTTTATCATTGATATAGTAAATAGTAAGTTTTATAATAAAATTCTGCGAAATATAATTTTATAAGAATGCTCACCATAACCAGCATCCCTAAAGGCGTGATAGTGACAGCAGTGATAAAAACATCCTGACTAAGATCTCTGAAATTCATGATGAGAAATAACATCTGCAATGTAAACGTAAGTTTTCCAAACTTGAGTATAAAATTGCGCTGAATGTGGTAAAAAAGTCCGATGTATTTTGGGTATTCATATCCCCACCACGGTAGATTCATGGTACCCTGAGTGGTGGCAATGTGAGCCATCACTTTGTAAAAGAGCTGGTCTCTTGGTGGTTTTCTGAAACAATTATACTCATATATTAATGTATCGTCGCCTCAGTGCTTGTTTGGCCAATCTGCACTCGAGCAAATTTTACAGGAGACAGCAAACAAGCACGGAAAAAAATTGAAACGGGATTTTTATTGTTTTAGAATTGAAAATTTAAAAAAAACATGTTACCAGTTGGATGGAAATTTTATTCTTTATAATACTGCATTAAAAAGTCATTTTCGTAAAAAATGTCAGATTAGCCAAACAAGCACTGAGGCGACGGTATGTCTATATAATAACAGCTTCGATGAAATTAATACGTGTAGATACACATCAAGACCATAGAAATAAATTCGACCAAAATCAAAAACACTCGAATTTTGATCTAAGAGTAGCATTTCGTATTAGGTGTCAAAATTTCGGTGTGAAATTACTCTTTCTGACTAGGGCGTACCTTGTTATGCGATATACTTAATTTCTCAATACACTTGAGAAAATAATGTACTGTTAATAAGTTTTTAGTTAGCAAAGTGACAGCGGATACATAAGGGAGGAAAGGGGCAAAAGGGTTTCTTATCCTAAAACTACGTTTGAACTTAGTTCAGCGACTGCTCGTAGATAACAAAACAGAGATAAAGGTATCAAGATAATAATTTTTAATGACTATTTTTCTGGAAACTTCTACTACTTTTTCTGGATCGTGTGTCATTTTATATTTGATCAGAATGTTTATTACCTTTATTGTTTTTTTTATCACAGAACCCGTTGAAAATGCATGAAAGTATTATAGAAAACCGCGAGTGTCTGAATAAGTTTATATATAAGTTTATACGAAAATGCTCTCGCAATTTCAAATTTATTTTTAGTAATTAACATGTAAAGTAAAAAAATAAAAATATAGAATTATCGTACTATTCTTAAAATACTTACAGATAATAAGAGTCCACCATTATTAAGGTTTATCTATTGATAGTTGTGAAGTTATGGACTGTAGCAAATAGCCATGACGCACTTAATATATAAATTATCTACGTGTTTCCATTTTTTAATACGATCCGTTTTTATACGACAGTTTATATGATTGATTTACTTTAATTATTCTTTACTCCTATAGTCGATTTCCTGTCGTGGTGGCCTAGCGGTCGAAGCGCTTCCTTCCGAACGGGAGGTCGCGGGTTCAAATCCGGCCGGCTTGTACCTCTAAATCTAAATGTGAAAGATTTATGTGCAATTTTTCACAACACCACTGGCTAAAAACGGTGAAGGAAAACATCATGAGGAAACCTGCATTTCGGAAAAGGGTGCTAAAAATCCTTTGAAGATATGTGAAGTCCCCAATCCGCACTGGGCAAGCGTGGTGGACTATGCCTAATCCCTCTTCTGAGGAGACCAGAGCCCAACAGTGGGCAGTAATGGGTTGGTACAGTGCTATAGTCGGTTTCCTGAACGGTCGTGATGATTTCATGTTAGAGACTATGTCTTTAATGCTTTGGCGCCTTTTTTCTTACCTTTGTGCATTGCTTCGTGGATAGTTGCATTAAAACATGAAAGTCTTAAATATTAGTGAAAGTTAATTGACAACTCTGTAAAAAATATTTGCCGACTATCCGGTTATTGTCGGGTATTGGCCCACCTCTCACTCCCACCACTGTAACTCCTGTGTAGCCAGGATCCACAGCGGCGACCATTGTAATGACTCTGAGCAGTGAAGCCCAGGAAAACCCGAGGGAAAGCTAACTTGTCTTGGACCCCGCAACGAATTTAATCAGAAGATAATAGAAGGAGTAGGAAAAACATGAGTTTCGACTTCCCTTCTCGCAAAAGCGGGAGACAATAAAATTATATTGAAAGATGCATTACGCCAGAATTGAGAAAAGCACCACGTCATGCACCACTATTCGGTTAGTTAATACGAGTAAATGTTATGCAAATTGAATAAATTGGAAATTAATCAAAATATCCAGTCAAAAGTTTGAATCCAACTTGTATCAACGAAGATTTATTGAAGATTTTTGTATAGTTATTTGTTTTTCGAAGTTTCTAAAAAACTATTGTAATGGGCATACGCTATAAAATAAATTTGTCATTGAAATTATTTATAAATAAATAATTAAAAGAAGTCCTCATTTTAATTTCTCGTTGCGCAATTGGAATTAAGAAATTAAATATTCTTCATAATTTTCACGTCTATGGGTTTTAATTTAATTCCACAGCAATTTACCGTTTAATCTAATTAGTTAATCATATTGGTATAATAATTAAAAAGTTTTTTTTTTTTCATTTAAATAAGTCTTGCAAGGTATGTTTCAACCAGAAGTTTCGTGAACAAAATAACTGGAGATTAATTTTTAATTAATTAATTGGTCAGTTTTAGACTCCTTCGTAATAATTTCGTCGAATCACAGACGATTATAATAGAAACTTTCATGCCCGAAACCGACACTAATACTTATAGATAGAAATTAAAAATAGAGAAACTGTCAAAAACTCACACAAAACAACTAGGCAAAAAAGGAATTGTGTTTACAATACTCCTATTTTATTTATTTTTATATATTGTTGAGGCTATAAAAAAGACATCACTGTCGCTTGTAGGCAACAAAAATGCCAGAATGCACATACCATATCATCTTATACCTTGAACAAAAAAGTTACCAGCCCTCGGAAAATACTTAAACCTGTACTTCCAAGTTGAGAAAAAAATCCTCACTATAAATCTAAAGTTCTGGAGTGGCAGCCACGAACCGGTAAGCGCAACGTTGGTAGACCCCCCCACAAGATGGACCGACGATCTGGTCAGGATCGCGGGAGGTCACTGGATGCAGATGTCGCAGGACCGGTCGATGTGGCGAGGTTTGGGGGAGGCCTATGTCCAGCAGTGGACGTCTATAGGCTGATGATGACGATGATAAATCTAAAACATATTTAACTATAACAAGATTTTAACTAACCCATTTCATCCATATTCATCGTATACAATTCCCAATGCAAACCGCTGTCGCAACTGGAAGTGCTTGGCGAACCAATATTGACGAATGTATAGAGCAAATACAAGTCAAACGGAATCTTTGAACTTGAGCTGTTTCATGTTAAACTAGAATTTCTGGAATTTAATTAGTAGGTTGAAGAAGCTAATCAAATATTTTGTAGGCTTTGATCTGCTTTCTAGTTCTTAGGAAGTGTTTAGTTAAAAAAACTTGAGAAGTGTCAAAGGACACCCGGGTGGAACGAAGTTCCTTACGATTAATTAGTGAGGGAATTAATGTAACTTAAAAAAAAATATTTTGATCACAGCGCCATCTAGCATTAATCATGTAAAACAAAATAAGGAATTGTTTTATAAAATATTTTGATCACAGCGTCATCTAGCGATAATCATCTAAAACAAAAAAAGTGTCGTGACAACTTTTTCATAAGAATTTCCGTCTAGCCCTTTCGATAACGCGCAATAATAAGATTTTAAAAGGATTAAGTTTTTAAAAGTTTTTATTAAACTCTTTCTTTGATTGAATAGATAAGATTCGAACCAAGTGCTACAAAATAGTGTATCCAAAAAAATAACATGTTGTCAAGTAGAAATAAAATTATACATAATTTATTTCATAAGTGTTTTAGAAATTGAAGTTTATCACGTTACAATAAGGACTACATTTGTTACGAAGATTAATGTGAAACTGAATATCAAATGATGGTTGCTATGTGACACGGGATTGTTTGATTTCGGTGGTTTTTATGTGGTGCTGTTTTTTACGCTCCAAATGTATAGATGATTCATTGCGTAATAAAAAAAACAACTGAACAATCAACTTTGTGTGGTTCTCGTTAAATATTCTCACAATAAATTTCTTTAAACACTCGCGGTTATCTATAACGGTAGAAAGAGAGTAGACAAATTTGTCTGCTCTTAAATGGCCTACCCGCAGTTCTTCAGTCTTCCCGTGATCATGGCTCTTGAAACAGTGCTGAAATATCGGGACCTCTCAATTAAAAATAATCGTGGTAAGAACACGTTTAGTAATAATGTAAGTGATATTCTCACAATATTTTAAATCTAAAAATAAAAGAATAATCACCTTGAAAGTTTTTTTTTTTTTTTTTTTTTTTATTGCCATGTAGGCAGACGAGCCAACGGCCCACCTGATGGGAAGTGGTTACCGTCGCTCATGAACCTCTGCAATGTCTCTCATTCCCCATGTTAACATCACTAAGTTACTTCTCAGCTCTATCACCGCTGTAGTGACAAGTTAATTACAAGAGATAGGAGTCACGCTTCGTTACATGTAGAACACTATTACTATGGTAATGGCTACCTCAGACTGGAATGTTCTTTATTAATCTACTTATTTTATTAGCCTCAGTTTCAAAGGTAAGTAAATAGTAATGTGTCGGTATTCAGTTTGAAAGCTGAGAGCTAGATTTTGAAATATGATCTTTCCGAACTTTGATTTTCGACCTCGGATATTTAAAATAATTACTTGTTATTAAACGTTGTAACATAAAATTTTACAATTTAAAATAATCAATTTTTAAAATTTTGAGACTTCGGGTGACTTTGCATCCTATACCGGTTTTTCCACGGGGAGTGCTCTGAGAAATTATTTGAGATGATTCCAACCTCTCCCTTCTATTACCGTACCACCCGGCGTCGAGGTGGAGTTCATCCTTATCATATGGAACCACCGCGGTCATCCACGGTTCGTTTCAGGAACACTTTTTTGCCACGCACCATCCGGCTATGGAATGAGCTCCCCTCTTCGGTATTCCCAGAGCGCTATGACTTGTCCTTCTTCAAACGAGGCTTGAGGAGGGTCCTTAAAGTTAGGTCGTAGGTTGCGACCCCTCAATGTCCCCTGACATTGCAGAGGTTTATGAGCGACGGTAACCACTTACGATCAGGTGGTCCGTTGGCTCGTCTATCTACATGGCAATAAAAAAAATATATCAAAATGATTATTATGTTAGTGCGAATAAACTAATTTAAATAATAAAAAAGGTTTTTAATTTCTGTTTTGATTGACAAACACAGGCGCATCATTTCACCATCTTTTCACAATCATTTTTCACAGCCCAATCTTTCGTCTATTTTCAATATAAAATTCGTGCAGCCGTTTGATAATGCATGCGAAAGAAAAATCCAATAACGTCAAAACTCGGATGATAGATGAAACACATTAGCGACAAAGAACCGGCGTGATAACTCACTCGGCTCCGAACAAGACTAGATTTAGAATTTATACATTTCACTCGACGACCGATTTATAACGAACAGAATTTATATATTTGTAGAAAAAACAAATTTATAGTTAAAAAGTTACTCAGGTTATCTACATGTTTTTGAAAACCAAAGAGCAAAATCTTGGTTAAATTTCAATAAAAGTTCAGGAGTGATAATTGACCATACGTTTATCCCTGTTTGTAATTATTTTCATTTGCATTCACACGCTCCAGCTTGTCGTAAAATTTTAAATCATATTTTATTTACTATAGTGACTAACGATTTTTTACCGGCATATAATAATACTAGATGACCCACGCAACTTCGTCTGCGTTGCAAAGGAGTTCAAGCAGCACTCGCGATGTCGTCGCGATATTTTTTGTACCAGACAGCGTTTTATACTCGGCATAATTACTCAACGAAATGTCCGATTGGAATGAAACAAAAAGTGTTTTACTTCTACATTAATACACCAAAAAGTATTACGGTTAAGTTTTAGGGTAAAAAAATAAAAGTTAAAATAGAACTAGATCACACCAGATTTAGTATAATTACATTTCTTTTAAGCCGGCGTCGTTCGTGTTCAGTCAATCGACACCTCGCAATGAATCCACATAAATTGTATTGTATTAACTTTTTCAGGGATCATTAATAAAATTCACAGTATATCATTTCTTAAATATTACTTCAGAAAATGTGTACATGAAGTTTCATATAAAATTCGTAATACATACAACACACTCAGGTATTCTAACAATACAGGTTTAAATTACAACTGCTTCAAATCAAAACAATAGTTTCGCAGTAAAATTATATTCTTAACAAATAAACCATATTATTTTCACATACAAGGAACATAAACATAATACTTTCATGCATTTTCAACGGGTTCTTACCACGGTATTTAATTAATTGAGAAGACTGGACACTGCGGGTCGATTTAAGAGCAAACAAATCTGTCTACTCTCTTTCTCATTCGCTTTTGGGTAGTACCACTGGAACTCGAACTCACATCATGACACACCACACTCACTGTATCTACAAGACTCTCTGAGCATTTTGCAACAAAGTTGAAATATCGAGACAACTCAATTAGTTAAATATCGTGGTAAGAACCCGTTGAAAATGCATGAATGTATTATAGAAAACCGCGAGTGTCTGAATAAGTTTATGACATAAACATAGTTTATTTTTTATTGCAAAATAGATTAACGAGCTTACCCACATGATGGTAAGCCGCTATCGTGGCTTACGAACTTCTGCAATGACAAAACAATGAGAGGCCGTAAAATAAATAAGGTTACAGTTAAATATTATCTTTGATGTTAATGATTTTCCATTTTTGTTTTACATCATTATTTTACAGTTAAGCTATAAATTTCTTGTATAAATGGAATTCGACCAATTATTCTACTGTAATTGCTTTTTTGTAAGATATCAGCTTTTCCTTTGATCCCTCTTCAGATTGTGACGTATCCTTATTTTAACCCTTCTCAAGAATCGCCTGGTTTTTTTTAAATTTTACCCGTTTCAATTCACTGACACGATAATACTGAATATAATGTTAATTGTAGCAGTTTTTATACTTAACAGCTTTTTTAGAGTGTGACCAGGTTTTTTGGGCACTACAGATAAATGGCTACTGTCCGTCTTATGTTTTTTTTTTTTTTTTCAGTTGGAGGAAATCACCAGATCCGGGGTATGTGGGAGTTGAACCGCACTAAACTCCAACCGCTCACACTCAGCGTCCGAACCCCGGCTGAGGCCAGAACCCAGCACGGGGTTTGGAGGGACGGTGCGACGCGTTACGCGCTCGGCACTCTTTCCCGTCGCTCCGTCCCCGGTCCGTCTTATGTTAAGTGGTTATCGTCGCGTATAAACCTTGAGGGGTATATAGGGTATTTGAATATACTTTATTACATCGTAGACTTAAACCAAAGGCTAATTTATCATGAATAATATATTGTAAAAATGTAATCTTCTAAAACTAAGAGAAATTAGTTAAAATTCTGGAGAAAAGACACTTCTTTAAATTCAATAAGATATAGAATTACTAACAATACGAAATACGTGCTTATTTGTTCTAAATTAAGAGTCAAGTCATCATCATCATCATCAGCCTATAGACGTCCACTGCTAGACATAGGCCTCTCCCAAACCTCGCCACATCGATCGGTCCTGCACCTTGTTGGAGGTCTGCCTACGCTGCGCCTACCAGTTCGTGGTCGCCACTCTAGAACTTTTCGAGTCAAGTACTTTCATGCATATCAACGGGTCTTACCACGATATTTAACTTATTGCGGTCTCGATATTTCAACGTTGTTGCAAACGTCATGTCCACGAGAAGATTGGTAAGAACCCGTTGATAATGCATGAAAGTAATGTAGTTTGTAGTTGCAAAGAGCAAAGGAAAGGGCTATGCTGGGTGTTTCTCTTCAAATTCAAATCAGAAATGAGGAGATCCGCAGAAGGAAAGTAACCGACATAGCCCAAAGAATTGCATCTTTGAAGTGGCAATGGGCAGGACACATTGTGCGAAGAACAGATGGCGGCCACGAACCGGTAGGCGCAATGTTGGTAGACCCCCCACAAGATGGACCGAAGATCTGGTCAAGATTGCGGGAGGTCACTGAATGCAGATAGCGCAGGACCGGTCGATGTGGCGAAGTTTGGGGGAGGCCTATGTCCAGTCTAGAGGCTGATGATGATGATGATGAATGTAGTTTGAGTTTTAACAGTCAATTTTCACTAGTAACAAAATAATACACAGACATGTTATCCACTGTCAGTATCATTAACTTTGGCATCAACTACAGCGTTCTACAGACCAATTTTCCCAGACCCGTTTTAGCCAAAATGAAATATCTAGACTGGGGAAACATATTCTCATGTCTCCAAAGTCTTTAAATTCAAAGTTTTAAGTGAACCGTCTCCGCTCACTTTATTTGCCGCATGATGTTGGCAAACGTTCAGAAAAGCTTATAGTTGTCAAAATGACATTTATTTTATGCAGTTTTTAAGCTGTTCTAGAAGTTTTTAAAAGGTTTTAAGTTTTATTATTTTTTTAATTACTCAAATAGCATGGTTATGTTATACAGGGTGATTTCCTAGTGAGGGTACATATTGAAGGTCATGGTAGTTGATGGTTATATACGACCAGTTAAATATTATTACCAAAGAATATGGCTTAATGCCTTAGTAATCGCAACTTAAAAATATCTAAAATTCTTGCAAAATGATGGTTTTTCGACAGCTGATGGGTGTGGCGGAGGTGTGGGGTGCGCGAGATCACTAGAGGTCATTAGTGAACACTCTTTAAGCCGTAATTGTTTATGTTTGAGGTAGTTTGGTCGAATTTGGATTTTAAAAAAAAATGTAATTTTACCTATTTTTTGTAATATTCCGTATTAGAACAGAGTACTCATCACCCTCCTGCAATATGTACCCTCTTTAAAAAATCACCCTGTACAATGCTAGATGAAGCGACGACCTAAGAAAGGTGGCCGGCAACAACTGGTTGACACGAGCAGAACATCGGACTCAGTGGCGTATTTTGGGAAAGGCCTATCCAGCAGTTGACGAGCGTGGGCTGATGATGATGCATTAATCTTCGTGATCAAATCTGAAATGAGAAGATTTGCGGAGCGACCGAAGTAACCGACATAGCCTGAAAAATTTCAAGGCAGTATTGACAGACAACTCTGAAGAAGTAATGGAAGCAATGTGTCATATTGTACATAGAAAGGATCTACGGGATAATTGATTTAAAATAAGTATCGTAAACTATAGTTCGTGGAAGGAGATTCCTACAATTTTTGTACCCAAAATGTTTACGATAAATATTTTGCGAATCATTTTGAACTGCCTCTAACGTTTTATTGAGAAATAGGGTTAAGTAGAAATGGAACCCGGATATTTACTTTTCCAATAAAACCAGTTTAGTACAAAAATAAATAAACACAGAGGAAAGCCATCTGGTAGCATTATTATATCTAGCAGATATTATATAGGTTGACAATAGGATTTGATACGAACAATAATAGTCGTGGTGGCCGAGTGGTTGAAGCGCTTGCCTTCCTCCCGTACGGAAGGCAAGCGCTTCAAAACCGGGTGGCTTGTACCTCCAAATCCTAATATGAAAAAGATTTATGTGCAACTTTTCACAACACCACTGGCTAAAAACGGTGAAGGAAAACATCATGAGGAAACCTGCATATCGGAAAAGGGTTCTAAAAATCCTTTGAAGATATGTGAAGTCCCCAATCCGCATTAGGCAAGCGTGGTGGACTATGACTAACCCCTCCTCGGAGGAGACCTGAGCTCAGGAGTGGGCAGTAATGGGTTGTTACAGTACGAACAAATAATATTTGTTAAAATAAAAGTACCTATACAATTTCAAGGTTTCTTCCGAATCTTAAATTATTTATTTACCATAAAGCATAAGTTTTCTGTTATACCAAAAAATTTCATATTTTTTTCACACAATCCAATTATCTCTTCATAGGTTGTTCTCCTTCCTCTCCTCCTCCTGACGTGACGCGGTCCTCATCTATCCTCATCACAATCACTTGTCCAAATTACGCCAACATATTACTTTTAAGTTAGTATTTCCAAAAAATAGCATTGCAGACATTGCAGAGGTTCATGAGCGACGGTAACCACTTACGATCAGGTGGCTCGGTGGGTCGTCTGCCTACACAGCAATAAAAATTAAAAAAAATATCAATTTTTCAAAACATATTCCTAAAAGCAAGGTGTGATACACATACTGCATATTATTATCTTAAAATGTATTCTTCCGGAAACTGTTTTATGGGGTTTTAAGTACATTTAATGCTAGCATATTATCACATGTTCGCTCCATCGCTTTTACAGCTAAAATCATAAACCTTTTACGCTCTTCGTGCCAAACATCCATCATTAAATATGGGTATTTTAATATGTACCTATACACAATATTACCTCGCCAGTGCACACAAATGGCAACTGGTAGGCCAACTGTCAAAACGGTTTTTCACTTAGTTTGAATGCCGATCAATGCATACAAAAACCCGTACATATATACATATCTGTATGTGGGAGTTGAACCGCACTAAAACCTCCAACCGCTCACACTCAGCGTCCGAACCCCGGCTGAGGCCAGAACCCAGCACGGGGTTATGAGGGACGGCGCGACGCGTTACGCCCAAGGTACTCTTTCCCGTAGCGCCGCCCCCTCCGGACGCTACGGCCACCGGCTTTCTCGGTCGGCGGGCTCTCCGAAGCCCGCCAAGATGGGACCGCGCGACCCCCGTTAACATGTAGATGTCACCGTCATTTGTTTTTACGTGTGTTGGATGCTGACAAGCCAATATGTAAACGCAATATAAAAGTGGCAGTTTCAATTTCCTAGAGAGAGAAACGGATAATTCTACCTCGCCATTGTACTCGCTTTTTAATGTCTTAAATAACTGATATATTAGAGAATATGACTATTTGGTTATCATTGATTAGGTTGTCCTGAATTAGCCCTTGGTGATGTCGGCTATCAGTCTACTAGTGTATCGTTAGTATACTTTAAAATCAAGTTAGAGAAGAAGTTGTGACCTTGTAGTCGTAGTACTAAACTTGCACAGGCCCATAACCGACGAAAACTACTTAGACTTGCATTTTCAACGGGTTCTTACCACGATATTTAATTAATTGAGTTGTCTCGATATTTCAACGTTGTTGCAAACGTCATGATCACGAGAAGACTAAATACTGCGGGTCGATTTAAGAGCAAACAAATCTGTCTACCTTCTTTCTCGTTCGCTTTTGTGTAGTACCACTGGAACTCGAACTCACATCACGACACACCACACTCACTGTACCTCGATAATCTAAATAAATAAATAATGTCGATAAATATCGTGGTAAGAACCCGTTGAAAATGCATAAAAGTTTTATAGAAAACCGCGAGTGTCTGAATAAGTTTACTTAGACTTGGATAGTAAGTATTAAGTGTAAGCTCGGCCTACTAAATTAAAAACAAGTATTTTTAAAACTGCAAAATAATTCGTGCTCAACACGTGTAAAACTTACGTAACATCTGTTATTTTCCACATAGAAACATTATAAACATGTAAGCGTGCTCTCAACGTCTCCCAATAGTCCTAAAGAATAACAGGAACGTAAACAACGAACATAAAGGCGAAATATTGTATGAAAACCGAGCCGGTAATGGAGACTTCGCATCTAACGACGATAATCGTAAGGTTGGGTAATACCTGCATGTAGCTGAAAGTGCTATACTTAGTTTTATATCGTATTTTTATATCACTTAAAAATAAATACAGTAAAGTCCGTTTATAATGACGTCGAAGGGGATTAACAAACAAGACATAATAAGCGGACGTCATACAAAGCGTTTTGTGAAATGAAAAACTTTTTTAATGCAAAAACAACGTGTGACCTTCAAGCGTCAATAACTCACTGAGATTCAAAACAAAAACGAGCCACGTGCCAAACGTCGACGGGAATCAACGAACATTACCGAAGGTTTTCTTTGTTAATTAGAATTATAAGTAGTGTTATTTGCAACGTTTTGGTCAATCCGCGACAAGTACAAAACGTTGCCTTCGCTAAACCTGACATTGGCTGGGCCGCCCACAAACGCGGTGGCAATAAAGCCATAAAAAAAAAAAAAATTACCGAAGGTGTACAGAATCATGTCGGTCATTATAAGCGGACATAATTCATTATAAATGGGTCATAATAAGCGACATGTCACTGTAAGGGAAGTCATAATATCAGACTATTTATAAAGAATTTCATTTGAAAACCAAATTTCGTAGGTCAATATAGGCGGCGTCATAATAAGCGGATTCTACTGTACTCAATTGGGTACTTTTTCTCTAGACTAAATTAACAGTATACAGTTACAACGTATATTATGTAGACTATAAGGACTAGGGCTTGAAAAGAACTGTGTCTTCGGGGTAACACGCTAAAAGTACAGAAACTTCATCGTTAAAATAAGTATTCTAAAACCTTTATTGATATTTTAAGAGCATAAAAAAGACTCTTAAAAAAGGTTCATATTTTTGCTTGATAACCTTCACCATACGTCAGAGATTGTTGTGATCGACGGTAACCATCAAATATATTAATCTTCTAAAGCAATAAAGAATACCAAACAAATACAATATATACCTTTGATCTATCTCGACAATCGATCTCACACAGGTGCACACTGACAGTCGCATCGTAACGAGCTTCATTAGTGCACTGCCGACCGTGAGCATAGAAGTTAATCCAGTTTGGAAAATTAGGCTGCACCACCTACACGGGTAGCTGAACCGACCGCGAACAAATTGGGCTTCAGCTAACATTCGAGACCAAAGTTGAACATTCACATAATACTTTGCTGAAACGGTGCTTATCCATTAAGTTGGATAAATGAATTTTTGGGGTTTTAGGTCGTGTGGAATTTGACGGAGTGTTATTTTTCACTCATACTTAAATCTAACGGGTTCTTAACACGATTTTTAGTAATAGATCCCGATGTTGATGATGCTGATGCGCCATGATCACGGGAAGACTGAATACAGTAGGTAGATTATTTAAGAGCAGATAAAACTCTCTATCCTCTTTCTGTAGCTGTTATCTGTACAATTAACTAACTTTTGAATGTAATTTTAAAAAGCCTTCAATATTATTTATTATTCAATGTATTCTTTAAATGTTTTTGGGTATTGATGATGAGACAGTGCGTGTTGGAATTTTATTACATTTATGATTGAGATTTACTGTATTGATTGCTTTGGTTATTGAAATGAAATTTATTTTATATTTAGAACTGTAAATCAGTAAGTTAGTACCTAAAGAGTTTACATGCTTGATGTGGTCCTCTGTAATTGAAGGGGCGCAGGTATCTAATATGTAATGTATTTTTAATTTGTTCTGTGTATGTGTTACCTTTGTTAAGGATCCAAATAAAATAAATAAATAAATTATATTTATTAATTGTATTAAAATTGTGTTTTACTAAATACCTTTCTCAGATAGTTCCATCCCAGCTTTTGTAACTAAAAGAGGAACAGACTGAAGATTGAGCTAGATACATAAGATCTGAAAGCGGACATATGTGTTTTGATGATGATAATTTAATTTTACCGAATTTGTGGGACCAAACTGGATGCAAAAAGCTCGGAATCGAAAGTGGTGGAAGGAAACTGGGGACGACTTTTACCTTGTATAAAATTTATGTAATTAGTTAGTAATATTTAAACTGTAATTTTGGTAATAGAATAAAGGCTTTTTTATTTTTATTTATCTATTTCTTGAGCCATTCTTTTAGTTCAAACAATGAGTCTAGCCTGATAGGGTCGGTCTATGGAGGTAGGGTAGGTAGTAGGAAGCATAGTCAGGTGTCTTCAAGTTTAATTTTGGGACCTAAAATTCTAGGTAATTTACTAGAAGTAGTAAATTTTGCTCCTACCTGTCTTACAAATTCCGTTAAAAATTCTTGCTATAAATTACAGTTGAACTAAACTTTTCTAAATTTTACAGAGTAGATGTAATTCATTATGTCATTTGTCTACTTCACAGAATACTTAGCTAACTCAATTATTCTTCGGAGAAAGTCTACTAATACTTTTCTTCCATTTCGTTATTTTTAGCGACTTTCAAAGAGTATCGTACTTTTTTATGCTTACTTTAGTAGAAACAGTTAACCAAATATTTCTGGCTATCTTTATGATTCTTTAAAATCATTTTTACTTAAAAATGCGTAAGAACTGTTTCAGTTTTTACCAAATCGTCGGTGATACTGCAATACCGCGTAACTAGCACTTGCAAATACCGCGTAAGTCACAATGAGCTGATTTCACAGGAGAGAGAAAAAACTGAATATTTAATACAACAATTAAGCTACAGTCGACTGAACTATTATATACATTCAAAATAAACAGGTCTAACGTATTATAGTATATTTTTTGCATTTTGGTGTTAAAAACGCCATTAAATGAACTTACGCTGTATCGCTTTCACAGATATCTGAGATAGTTGGAAATTACATGTGAATTACGCGGAATTGTCCTAATCATGGTCAACATAAAGAAGCATAATTATATTTATTTGAGTCATTTATTTTAACTTTTATCACAATTCTTTAAATGCGCATTGATCACGGTTGTACGCGTATCTTTGCCTGCCTGTACAGGTCCCATAACAGTGATGCAGGATCAGCTCTGTATGAGCATGTACAAGAGGGGACTGGGCGTGTGCTTGGGCAGTACCCGACGGCGGAGGTGGTGGTTCTTGGTGATTTCAACGCTCATCATAAAGAGTGGTTGGGATCCAAAACTACTGATCTCCCCGGTCGGGCTGCCTACGGTTTCGCCTTGGCATACGGCCTCTCTCAACTGATGACGCAGCCCACCCGCGTCCCGGACATTGAGGGTCACGAGCCTTCTTTGTTGGATCTTCTGCTGACCACAAACACGGCCGGATACAGTGTGGTGGTCGATGCTTCTTTGGGGTCATCTGATCACTGCCTTATCCGTGCTGTTCTACCAATCCCACGCCCCTTTCGTCAACCGACGAATGGGTTTTTTTTTTATTGCCTTGTAGGCAGACGAGCCAACGAGCCACCTGATCGTAAGTGGTTACCGTCGCTCATGAACCTCTGCAATGTCAGGGGACATTGAGGGGTCGCTACCTACGACCTAACTTTAAGGACCCTCCTCAAGCCTCGTTTGAAGAAGGACAAGTCATAGCGCTCTGGGAATACCGAAGAGGGGAGCTCATTCCATAGCCGGATGGTGCGTGGCAAAAGTGTTCCTACGGACCGTGGATGACCGCGGTGGTTCCATATAGTAAGGATGAACTCCACATCGACGCCGGGTGGTACGGTAATAGAAGGGAGATGTAGGAATCATCTCAAATAATTCCTCAGAGCACTCCGCGTGGAACAACCGGTATAAGATGCAAAGAGACCCGAAGTCTCTTCGCAGACCCAAAGGTTCCAGATGGTCCGTGAGCCTGGGATCACCAACGATACGAACAGCTCTGCCCTGCACGGAGTCAAGTGGTTGCAACTGGTATTTGGGAGCACCAGCCCAGAGGTGGGAGCAGTACTCCACGCGTGGCCGTACCTGTGCCTGTGACAAGCCTTTGCCTCGGCGTGAAGTACCGCTTCGCTCGGTTGATGACTCCCAGCATCTTAGAGGCAAGTTTGGCTTTGCCTTCCAGATGACTCCGATACTGGACAGTGCTCGACACGTTGACCCCAAGGATCCCAATGCTCTCAGACACTTCAAGGGAGACTCCTTGGAATTTCGGCGCCATGACAAATTGGTCCTTCTTCGCAGTGAACGCGCAAACCAATCCATCCCAATCTGCTGACCCGTTCGGAAATATGGGTCAGCAGATTGGGATGGATTGCGTGAATTTTTCGCATCCTACCCATGGATGCAGCTCTGCTTCTTCGACAATAATCCTGACGCCTGTGCGGACCGTCTTAAAGACGTGGTGCTGCAGCGGATGGAACTTTTTATTCCGTCCTTTGTGGTGCCCGTCGGGGGTCGCAGTGCTCCCTGGTACAATTCTGCCAGTCGGGACGCTGCACACCGCAAGCGGTCCGCATATGTGGCGTGGAATGATGCCAGAATGCGTCAGGAACCCAACACCTATTTGAAGAAGCGAGATCTCAATGCTGCCTTTAGATCCTACAAGAAGGCTTTTTAACAGAACAACACAAAACTTCTTCACTACGTCAAGTGTTTTGAGCAGTTACGCGGTTTTGGTACTCGTTTTCGGCGAGCCGCAACTCGCGCGGTATTGGCTACACGTGATTTGGGCTTTCTGTATGGCCGATGGACAAATCAATTGATGCAGTTAGGTGCCAATCCGTGACAGGAACACGCTGGCGCGAAATATCAATTTTGCGACTTTTGTAGTTACGCGGTATTAGCAAGTGCTAGTTACGCGGTATTGCAGTATCACCGACGAAATATCTTTTTTTTTATATTTATTTTATTTTATTTTTATTTTGTAAGTCACACCAACAATTTACATACACTTAATCCTATTACAGTAAGATACATTTAAGTTAAATCTATGATGTGTACATAAATCAATTAAAGTATTTTCTAGATAAACGCATATTAAATTCTTAGTTATAATATTTAATAAGGCACTACATGCCTAATTTTGCGACCGCATCACGGCAACTATGTACAACTATCACAAACGAAGCCGACGTGAACAGCTCAGTTTTATACTTTTGTTTCATGTCAGACTACCCTAACTATACAACTAGCCAAACCAATATTGTAATCTTAATATACCCTTATTCTTGTTCATTCTTAAAACAAATTATTGTATTAGGCTAAGTGTTTTATGAAATAAATAAAAGTTACTTGCCTTTCATTTACATGACCTGAAAATTTGGAATTACCTGTTTTTAATTATATTATTATTTTGTTAAATAGGTAGCAGACCAAACATTTACATCAGATAAAACCCAATAGCTGTATATTTATAGTTTCTCAACATCACTAACAAAATTCATTCAGTCTTTTGTTGTTAAAAAGTCTACGTCAGAAACTTTTCATATCTATCTGACAAAGCGTTGAATAGTTACAAATTGTATTAATGTGCATTGCAGTGGTCAGAGACGTGACTTCTCTCGAACTCTGAACACGAACAGGCCATGAGTTTGGGTAAACTTGTTCCTTTGAACTACATGCAACAAATTGATAATGGGCTTACTGTTCCGTACTGGCTGACTGGCGAGATTTGAAAAAAGTACTTTTTACGAGAAGAGTACTTTTTTGGCGGAATGGTTTAAGTGTTTTAATAGGCCCGCTTGTACATCTAAACCTTAATTTATAAGATACCCGCGAAACTGGCTGAAAATTAGCGCTTTGAAGTATTTTTGGAACGAAGTTCCTTATCGCGCGTTGTGAAAGGGGGCTAGACGGAAAAAAATCTTATGAAACTTTTTTGTTTTAGATGATTACCGCTAGATGGCGCTGTGATCAAAATCTTTTAAAACACGTTCCTTTTAAATTATAAGGTATCTTTTAATCGAAAGGAACTTCGTTCTATTCAGGTGTCCCATGACACCTCTCAAGTTTTTTTTTTGACAGTATTGTGCTGAGCCAGAGGTCCATTTGCTGTCAAGGGCACTGTTAGAATAAAATTATCATATCTAGCTGATGTAAGTCGCTTTGCAGCAATCAAGATTTTCTTTCTTTCTAATTTTAAAAAGATTTATGTACAACTAGCTTTTGCCCGCGACTTCGTTGGCGTGGACTTCAGGGTCGTCCCATCTAGCCCGTCTAGTTCGCGACGTCTATAATATAGTACTATTATATACCGCAAAAAAATTTTTTTTTACGACCTTAGAAACCTCAAAAATTGTATGTGTTATTCTGATGTATAAGCTATATTGTGGTAAAGTTTCATTCAAATCCATTCAGTAGTTTTTACGTGAAAGAGTAACAAACATCCATCCATACTTACAAACTTTCGCCTTTATAATATATTTTAGATTTATAGCTAAAAACGGTAAAGGAAATCTGACGATATTCACTCCTACATTACCTGCCCACGGCTTTCACTGCGTAGGCGGGAATCCCAATGATTTCTCTCATCCAAAAAAGGTAGGGAAATATTATGACTCTCAACATTGTATTAGGTTTGGCCTTTCTCATTATATTATCCACTAGATGACTCCCGCAACTTCGTCTGCGTCACAAAGGGGTTCAAACAGTACTCGCAATGTTGTTATTTGCGCGGATCGCGTTGGGTATATTTTTTTGCGTTTTAGTCCGTCATAACTTCTCAACGAAAAGACCGATTGGAATAAAACGAAAAGTAATTTACTTCTACATTAATAATCTTGATAACATAATACTTAATTTGGATAAGGATTAATATAACGATACTATTTTAACGATTTTTATCTTCGGACGATTATTATTTTTTCGTGAACCGCTTTTATAGCGGTTATTGTGACTAAACTATGATAGTTAGATATATGCTCTCGCGGACTTTTTTTTAGATCTTCTTATGACGTAAAAACCCGTAGTACATCATATTTTTCTATTCTCAATAGTTTTTGCAGCGTTTTCTATTATATACCTTGTGTTACAAATTCGATATTTTCATACGGATCCCTAATTTTTTTCAAAATAAAATATAGCCTATAAACTTCCTCGATAAATGGAATTTCCAACAGTGAAAGAATTTTTGAAATCGGTTCAGTAGTTCCTGAGATTAGCGCGTTTGTTTTCCCGACGTTGCTAGCTCTCGTACTAATAAAAAAATGCTTCCACATGTAATTTGACTTGAATGCCGATAGATGTCATTGCTCTAAAAATGTTTAATGAAATTTATTATTTTTATATCCCGTTCCTCGGACATGATAGCACTATAATATATAGCCTATGTGTTGACCCGACTTCTAAGCAATATTCTTGCCAAATTTCAAGTACATCTGTGCAGCAGTTTTCGACTTTATCGCGCACAAAGCTGACTGACTAAATGTATGGATTCTAAATCGCGCCATCAATATGTTCAACGGTTGTTAGACTTGGGAGAGTGTATTTGGCAATGTTGACTTTTCTACGATTTTATTATATGTATAGATTATAATGTAGGACATGTTTTTCTAATATAATTTATGAATTGGTCGGAAATAACTTCATCCCACGTGGCATTTTGGCGATTGACTGACTTAGAATGAGAGAATTTCTTTAACATTTTAAGCTTTCGTAGTTCAGATAGAAATTTATAACAATATCACTGACTAAGAAAGAATAAGCCGACTACCGAAAGCGTCACTATGATAAATAATACTGGTCCACTATCCAATACTACTCAGCAGCCTGGTCTGTTTTGCCGAGTTGGGATATATCATTAGAACTATGTACCAAGTTTTTAGCCTCAAACGCCTACCCCAAATTTGCCACTAGCTCTCGGCCTATACCGTAGTGCGTTACGCGTCATGTCGCCCCTCATAAGCCCGAACTGGACTCTAATCTCAGTCGGAATTTCCATAATAAATTGAAAAAAATACTGTCCTGTTTTCAAATATCTTAAAGATCGATTTTAGTATTGGCAACCAAATTAGTCAGCTATCAGGTCAAACATATAGGTGAACCAAGATCAACCAAGGTGAAGAACTGAGTGAGCGATTGGTGGTTTTACGGTTCAACTACGTAGATGGGGATCCCGCGATTTCCTTCAACAACAAAAAAAACTTCATTGCTCATTCCAAAGTTCAGCTCAACGTATAAATATTTAGTGTTATGTTACTTTTATAGTTGAATAGAGTCCCAAGTCAGATACCTGTTCAAGGTGATTGCTACGACACCCGACACTCGTTTCCTGAAGCAGTATTTTACGACATCATCCTGTTATCGTCACGTGGCAGCCGCACTTCGAAATCTTCAGTATAATTTTACATTCTTAAACTTGCTGAGTGTGCCGACATTTTTTTTCGTAATCTTTTAGTTGCAAATTGAATTGTGTTACTTCGAGTAAATCATTTTTGATGATGTAATGTATGTAACAAATATCGATTAGTAATAAGTAGTGTGCGTAATTAAACACATTAACTAAAAGAGTTTTAGCTGGTTTATATAATGTTGAAGAGTGGACTGTATGTTAAAGAAATTTAAGATATACGGTGTGAAGTAATATTCGCTCCTCGTCCAATAATGTGGTAGATAGCAGCACTCCACTTACCTTAATATTATTGCAGTTTTCATTTGTAGTCTCGTGGGATAATGTATTATAGAAGGTGGCAATAATGATCAAACTTATTATCTTTGTAGTATTCAATTAGTTTTGTTTAATTCGGAACGTCCGATTATATATTTTTAGCTTTTTTCCTTGTTACGTCAAACTGTCTTCTTTTTTGTTAAAATCGAGTAGGCCACGCTTCGGTCAAGATGGCCGCGACCGGCCCTTGTTACCGGCCAGTATCATGCTTCACGGAAGCGGTTAGTCGTGAAGACAACGTTCTTCTTTTATGCAATATATTAGGCAGTGGAGTATCGTCGATTACTCGAACTACCTACCGTAAGTCGAACGAGGATCGAACAATTAGGTATCACTGTTTTTTAGATTTGGATAACAGCCTTACCTCAAATGTTAGCTTTTTTTTTTTTGACGGGAGGAAATCGCCGGACTTCCACTCGCCCCGCGAGTGGGGTATGTGGGAGTTGAACCGCACTAAAACCTCCCGCCAATCACGCTCGACATCCGATGATGTAGGGGTGACAGGACGCGTTCGCGATTGTCGCTCACGTATCGCCCCGTTCAAATGTTAATGTTGAATTTCAAATGTTAGCTTAACTAAATTTTAATAGTTAGCCTATATGTATTTTGTTATTATTTAAAAAGAATGACATGAAGTAATAAACGCATGAACTTGTATAGTACTGTGAACAAACATCTGAGTTAATAACTTGTCCAGTGTTCGAAACATACGTAAAATTTAATTAATACATAATTCGCTTTTCATTTGTGTGAAAGAGAAAATCCGATGCTATTATTTCACTAGTTTCTTTCATTACTTTACAAATTATGAAAGTAATTGAGTTTGAATATGCACATTTTGTTAATAAAAATTTCAGCTATTTTTTTCAATATACATATTATTATTAATACATAGACCACTACAATATCATCAAACACTATTATTATCATTATTCTGTGCTAAAATGACCACGGAAGTCACAAAATTACTTTAAACGTTTCCACACGTTGTCACTGATAAAATACACAATTTGCAACAATTTTCTGAATTGTATAAGTATAATTAGTATAAAATATGATGGGTTTTATAAAATATTAATACTGAAGTGTCGCTAGCTCAGTTATATGTCTGGTTCAGTCATGGCTCGACTTATACTTTTGCTTTTTGCTGTGGCATTTGTGGCACAGGTATGTTTTTTTTATGAAAATTTAATTGAACTTAAGACTTTTTGTTTTTGTGTTTAATTTGACAGCATAAAATAAGGATGACTCAACGACTAACTTTGAGTTTTCCCTGAATTCTAAATGCAGTTTTGGATTACGGTTTGTTTTCTTTAGGTACTAGCAAGAATTATATTTATTATAATCAATTAGGTTATAGACTAAGCTCAAATCTTCAGTGTTTTCTTTCGTTTTCATTCGAAGTTTTAAGTGAGTTCATAAAGACGAGTCCTAGTGGCACTTGTCTCCTGACATTGTAATGATCCATGAGCAACTGTAACCTCTGACGATGATGGCCCGTTAGCTTATTGTTTAGACTTAAAAAAGTGAAGATCATGCAACAAAAAAAAAGATGGAGAAGAAAGATAGTAATAAATGATTAATATTGGTTCGATTTCCAATAGTTTAATATCGTAATATAATCTAAATTCAATGTTCAATGAACCTTAGAACTATATTTCTCTAAGTCTTATTTGGTCTGTTTTGTTTTTCATATTTTACGTTCTTTAAGGTTTTGTCCGAAGGTGGCGGATGTCATTACCGGCGTCTCGTAAGTCTTATTACTATTTTTGTATTATTTTGGTTAAAATGTGCAATAATTAATATCTATTAGATATGTATCTATATTTATTTTCAGATTGAAAATTGTTGCTCCAAGAAATACCCAAAGATATTCAAACAGAGCGACATGAAAGAATGCCATGAGATTAAAACTGATGATAAGGTAATATTCAGAACAATTCTAGAAACTAGAACAGTATGCTAGAATGTACTAGGTATTTTCTGCACATGTGATGAGTAGTATGTTTTATCATATAAACATATCACACATACTTGTAAATGCTGCATCGTTTAAAGTAAATTTCAGGATGAAATAGATGGAATAGATTGGTCTCTTTACCCTAATGTTTGGTCTCTTTAAAACTAATAGCCGTATTAACAATATTAATACGTTTACAAATAAAACTTACACTAACATGAATTACAGTGCCAATTATGACAAGTTTTCACCAGTAGTGGTTATAGTGGTTAAACTATACATATATCCATATATAAAACCAATTATATCTATAACAATCGTAATTGAAAATATAATTAGTTTAGTAGCAATATTGCATTGATTCACTCTTTTTAAATTTTTGTAACGTACAATTATGTACATACATGTGATGTTTCAAAAAAGAGTTTTTGTATTTTGTATTGCGTTGGTCCTGGTGGCGTCCTGACATTACAGAGGTTTGTAAATAAGAAATCGTTAATGCCTTAAAACTATTAATGTTACAGTAAGTACTATTTTTATGGGCCGCACAAATTTACGCAAAAAAATGTGGGTATCATAATGAAATCTTACATTTTTTTCAGTGCGAAAGAGACATGTGTATTGCAAGGAAAACGAACTTAATTGCTGAAGATGGCTCCGTAGACAAAGCTGCAGTAATGAATCTTATAAAAATAAGTTACGCCGGAGACGAAGAACTGATTAATTCTATGATAGAACACTGTTTCGATAAAGACTTGTCGAAACTTGGATCACCTGATATGTGTGAAATAACAAAATACAAGGATTGTTTGACTTATCAGTTGGCGAGCGTAAGTTTTAGTTTATTTTGATTCAAAATTGCTCAGTTTCAAGTGAACTCACAGATGAAGTAGAGAATTGTTAGGTACGTATAAAACTGATACATATTATTTCCACAAAAATAATTTATTTCACAAATATAATATAGGTAAACATATCGGAAATTTGAACCCATTCTACAAAAAAAAACTTGAGAGGTGTCAAGAGACACCCAGGGATGGAACGAAGTTCCTTTCGATTAATGAGTGAAGGAATTGTAATAAAATATTCACAGCGCCATCTAGCGATAATCATCTAAAATAAAAAAAGTGTGGTGACAACTTTTTCGTAAGAATTTTTTCCGTCTAGTCCTCTTTCGATAACGCGCGCTAAGAAACTTCGTTCCAATAATAGTAAATAAGCTTGAGTTTACAATATTTTACACTTAAGTACGGGTGTGTGTACTGTACTAATCTTGCTATTATAAAAAAAAATCTATTAAACCATTGTAGTTACTTTTTAACACAAAAGTAATTAAATAATCACGTTGTCTATCTCTACTCAAAACTGACTAACTTAGAATTATTTTTACAATTATAAATATTAAAAGTGATATTTATTTCAGAATTGTCCGTCATGGGATGACACTGGAGATTGTAAAGGAATCCAGCAGAAGGTTAAACAATTTTTGTAACCATCGTCTTAAAGTCTAGCTGAAAATTGTTGAAAACAATAAAGCATTTGAAAGAATGATTGCATTTTGTTTTAAACCCTGGAAATAATGCCAACAATGATTTTTTTTTATTCAACGTGGGCTTTTCCAAATATACAGAGTGTCCCAAAACTATGCAGCATGAACGGGAAGTGCCTTAAATATTAGTGATAGGATGTTTTGCTGAAAAGCAATATTATTTAATTTTTGATGTTTAATAATACTGCATTTATAGATTTTTGGTAAATTTATTGGTTTTTCTGAAAATCGAACTAACAAAACCAGCAAAAATTAACACCCTGTATTTTTATGATGCCAATCGAAAGAATAGTTAAGTAGAAATAATCTTTACTAACCAACATAAGAACTCTCTTTGGGTTCATTGAAGTATGTATCACAAACTCTAAATCAAACTATAGCAATACTTTTAATTAATTGTCTTAATTAAATAATTGTGAAACTTAAAGTAGCCCCATTGAAAAGTTAGTTATTTCGTACAAACCCTAATTCTGGTTAGTAACCACACCTCATGTGGAAAGTTCTGTTTAGTGTTACCGGCTTTCCGCAAACGAGTTAAGTTTGTATGTTGCAGGTAATGTTCGAAATACATTGTTACCGAATTTGCTTAATGTGCAAACTCAATTCTATACATTGTTTTGTTTAATTACGGTATGTGATTTTGGATACTGTAACATTGTTTTAGTTTTTTTTTTTTTTTCAGTTGGAGGAAATCACCGGATCCCCGCCCGCGGGGTATGTGGGAGTTGAACCGCACTAAAACCTCCAACCGCTCACACACAGCGTCCGAATCCCGGCTGAGGCCAGAACACAGCACGGGGTTTGGAGGGACGGCACGACGCGATACGCGCTCGGCACTCTTTCCCGTCGCTCCGTGCCCGATTGTTTTAGTTTAAAAGATTTTTGCATTTATTAGGTTTTTTTTTGTTAGATATGGTAATTACACTATTATGTGGGTTCAATTATTTGCACCACTTTATGATTAATTACGTTTTTTTCACTATTTGAATATAATTTACATCGTTCAATCGTACGTCTCGTCTATTGTCTCCAATCGTTCTCCTAGTTCCTGTCACTCCTAGTTCTGTCCATGTCTCAATCATGCGTTCCGTTTCACTCAAAATCTTACATTCCGATCCTACATGTATAAAATATGGTCAAATTACTTATCTATAACTGTAAGAGTTAAATAAATAAAAAGAATAACTGGAAGACAAGAAATTATATATAATTTATATATAATTTAGTCCAGTAGTTATAATGCACACATTTTATCAATTAGCATAGTTCAACAACAAGAACAAAAATATTCTCCATTCTCTGCAAGATCGATTTGGTAATTTTTTGTGCCGTACCAATAGATATTGTGGTCGAGTTCGTTGCGGGAAACAAGACAAATTTAACGTTCCCTCCGGCGTCTGAAATCTATTGTTTCGTCTAGCTTTTAGAATTTTTCTGACAACGTACAAAGTACACGTATATTGGAATTTATGTTGTATTTTAGAAGTATTGTATGTTAAGAATAGATGGGTACAAGGGAGTTTAGATGTAATACTTTCATGCATTTTCAACGGGTTCTTACCACGATATTGAATTAATTGAGTTGTCTCGATGTTTCAACGTTGTTGTATTTCAACTTACCGCGAGTGTCTGAATAAGTTTAGTTGTAGTTTGTCATTGCAGAGTTTTATGATCGACGGTAACCACTTACCGTCATGTGCGTCGCAGGCTTGTTTATCTGTAAAATAGTTGGTATGTGCTCAATTTTACCACAAACGAAAAATGTTGCTTAACATTAATTCCTCACAAAATAATATCATCGTTATATTTTTCAGATAATGTGTATGCGTAATATGATCAATTTTGAGACATAACAGTGAACACTTCCTTTACAAAATCATAGATCTAACTCTCAAGGATACCAATATTTTATTGGAACGAAGTGCCTTATCGTGCGTTATCGAAAGGGGGCTAGACGGAAATTCTTTTGAAAAAGTTGTCACGACACTTTTTTTGTTTTAGATGATTATCGCTAGATGGCGCTGTGATTAAAATCATTTAAAACATTTCCTTATTTTGTTTTATATGATTAATTCTAGATGGCGCTGTGATCAAAATATTTTAAAACGACTGTCTCTCTCTCTTTCTATAAAACAAAATTTTAAACTAACTAATTATTTTAACTTAAAAAATAAAATTTTATTACAATTCCTTCACTAATTAATCGAAAGGAACTTCATTCCATCCGGGTGTCCCTTGACACCTCTCAAGTTTTTTATTTTTTTGATAATAAACCGAAATCATATTACATACTGCAACATCTTCAAATAACCCTCTCCGTTGACAGTAGTTCTTGCCCTTATTAAGAGACCCGGGTAATGCATCCGAAGTTTATTAACTGTTCAAGTGTCGAGATCCACTGGATGTTAGTTTAAATTCAGTTCAATCACTCTTCAAATCTGGTAAGTCCGGCAATGACTTTCTCGTCTCGAAATTGTTCGATAAACTCTGTGTAATTTTGTCTACGTTACAATGTGTGAGATTTTTCGGCATATCTTCAGGGACTTATTGGGATGAGAAGTATTTGTTCTTTCTTTAAGCTGCTCTTTATGTCTAAGTAAAAGTAAATAAGTGTCAAAAGCTCAGTAAAAATATTGAAGGAAAAACATATTTGAATTGATTTTAATAATGTAATATTATATTTTAGTATATTTGAAAAATACAGTTTTAGAGTTTATTAATCAGTAAAGTGGATCGGAGCAAACTAGTTTTCTTGATTCCTCGCTTTATCAAGTTGTGGCATCAAATCTGATTAATACTAAGCTTTATGTTCTCATTCCTAGTTGTAATACACACTGTACTTACAATTAACGAAAACGATTTATATCATAATAAGTTAAAATAAGATTCACAGTTAAAAGTATATTCGCATCACTAATTATTCAAATTGGTTTTTCAAATTAAAAGAAAAACTGGTAGACAATAACGAAAGCGGATTATCCGTTTAAATTGTCCTCTTCATTACAGTGCATCATAAACAGTGAGTTTGTTTAATTGTTGTATGAAATCTAAAAAAAAAAACATAAAAATTTCAAGTCCAGTTTGTACTGTGAGTATATTTACGAGAACATATTTAGGCCTGATCCAGAAGGCGACGAGGACAAGGTTTCCTACTCCAGAGTCCAGACCATAGCAGTGGATTCCTATTTTGTACTGTCTATTTTTAAATATATTTAAGAGAAGAATAATGTAACAACAAAATATAGAACCGAAACATAATATATAGTTTCGTCGATATTTTTATGAAAAAACTCTTCTATCGCTGTCGATATTGTTGACGTGTCACTCGAGCGTACAATAGACAGGACATCGCACGTTACGTATGAGTGACGTCACTATCACAAAAATACACGCACTCGATGATATATTATGTATAGGTGTTCTAAAATGCTATGAGAGACCTATAATATATGGAGTAATACAAATATGGTTGTCAAATGTCACCATTTAAATTAGATAAACGCCAACGTTCGAGTTTTTAGGTAGACGAATACTTTTTATTGTTAGATGTAACAGTTAATTCAACTGATAAATGTATTAGTAGATCTCCACGAGACTTGACCTAGCGTGGAGATCTAATGGTTAATTGTATATTACACTGGAAATTTTTGGCTGAATAAACATTTTAATCTCTAATCTCAGATACTAATATTCCAAGATTATTTAATAAAAATATTCGCATTCGTCTGTACTGTGTCTGCTGCAAAACTGTAGAGCTTATTCCCACAATAAAGTTAAGCACACAGCGAGCCTCTGTTATGTTAATAGGGGTGATTAAGCGAACAAAGGTGGTTTAAAGTTTTTCATTAGGATATTGCCGGAGGGCAGGCCGAACAATAGTTTCAGAATAGTTGTTAATATTTTGCGTAGTCACCTCAATTTTGATGCAGTTCAGAAACGTTGTTAGGGAGTAGTGTGAACAGGAAGTATTTTTGTTGCTGTCGGCAAAGGCAAATTAGTTTTTGGTGGATGTAATAAAGGTGTTTCTAGATTCAAATAGGCTTCCAGTATTATGTAGATGATAATAAATTTCTTTAAGCACTCGCGATTATCTACATCACTTACACTATTACTAAACGGGTTCTTACCACGATGAAACGAACGAGAAAGAGGGTAGACAGATTAGTCTGCTCTTAAATGACCTACACGCAGTTCCTCAGTCTTTCCGTGATCATGGCGCTTGAAACAGTGCTGAAATTTCGGGACCGCTCAATTAAAAATAATCGTGGTAAGAACCCGTTTAGTAATAGTGTAAGTGATGTAGATGATAATGTTGAGAAGCTCATTGTTGTGAATCTAGTGCAGGATATCTGACCAAGCGGCGAATTTCCAACACAGTGACGGATAGGGAATGTATGAAAGAAACTGGTGAACGATTTCGCGTCGGTTTCTATGAGCAAGTAAGTATTTGCTAACTATAAACTTATTCAGACACTCGCGGTTTTCTATAATACTTTCATGCATTCTCAACGGGTTTTTACAACGATATTTAATTAATTGAGTTGTCTCGATATTTCAACGTTGTTGCAAACGTCATGACCACGAGAAGACTGGATACTGCGGGTCGATTTAAGAGCAAACAAATCTGCCTACCCTCTTTCTCGTTCGCTTTTGGGTACCAGTACCACTGGAACTCAAACCACTGGGTAAGAACCCGTTGAAAATGCATGAAAGTATTATTTGCTAACCAGCTTGAAGTCACAACAGAGTAAAATGATCGCAAGTAAACATGATTAAAATAGATTACTATAGAAAATAGCCCGAATAATTAATCGAATATACCAGACATACGTTTTCCTTGAAACAAACTTATAATAGTCGACGTGATGTCACATCTCCGGAGAATACATCTAAATTTGATACCTAGATGTTTCAACGTCAACCTTTATCAATATAACCAACCGGTCTGACCTTTTTGAGGACAACGAACCTTCTCTATACCTAACTTTAGTTTTGTCGCGTACATGAAATAAATTGCAAGGAGGTCTTTGACTTTCTTTTCCTAATTTTGATTTCTTTTCTAGTTACTGCGAAGCGCAAGTATAATAAAAGGTGAGTGAAACAAAGTGAAGTCAAAGTTTTGATGATTTTGGAACGTAGTTCCTTATCGCGCGTTATCGAAAGGGGGCTAGACGGAAATTCTTATGAAAAAGTTGTCACGACACTCTTTTTGTTTTAGGTGATTATCGCTAGATGTCGCTGTGATTAAAATCTTTTAAAACAATTCCTTATTTTGTTTTATATGATTAATGCTAGATTAGTGCGATCAAAATATTTTATTTAAGTTATAATAATTAGTTAGTTTAAAACGTCTGTCTCTCTCTCTCTCTGATACCTTTATTACAATTCCCTCACTAATTAATTGAAAGGAACTTCGTTCCATCCGGGTGTCCCTTGACACCTCTCAAGTTTTTTTTTATTATTCTGAGAAGGTACAGAAGGAAAGAAATTGGCATTCTAAATACTAAGTGTGCCTATATAATTGTGTTCACAGTGATCAGGATAGGACAGAATATCAAAACTTGTTCTTATCATCTCCTCTAAACTGTATTTTTTTTTGAGAAATAATGTGCATTCATTTTGTAAAAACTCACATGAGCACTAGCATAGAAAATATAAAGGATACTAACAGCTTGAGGCAAGGCGATGCGTTGCAGAGTTATAAAGAGTAAACAAACTACAAAAATCCAATACATCATGCAAAATAATATCGGAATGCTTCACGTATTATACGAAAACTGTCGATTCACTCTAGAGGCATAGCCATGACACCTTATGAATTTCATATTATCGAATTCCGACAAAAGACCAACATATAATAAGGAAGAGGGACCTGCCGTATACAATAAGACCCTATACAAAACTACATAATGTAGTTATATTATGAATTCTTTATATGGGGTGGCAGATGGGACGTGAAGGTTGTAATGGGTAAATCACACGTACCGAGTATATGGGTGAGACCGTGTTATATTTCGTCATTTAGGTGTCATCATCATCAGCCTATAGACGTCCACTGCTAGACATAGGCCTCCCCCAAACCTCGCCACATCGACCGGTCCTGCGCCATCTGCATCCAGTGACCTCCCACGATCTTGACCAGATCGTCGGTCCATCTTGTGGGGGGTCTACCAGCATTGCGACTACCGGTTCGTGGCCGGCGCTCTAGAACTTTTCGGCCCCATCGGCCATCCGATCTTCGCACAATGTGTCCTGCCCATTGCCACTTCAAAGATGCAATTCTTCATATAGGTGTATGTAACTTCAATTCAAATTTCAAAAACAACGTTGTACACGTTTAAGATATTTTGTTTTGCAACAGTAGTACATAGTTGTCATGGATGCTCGCATAGGAAAATGAGTCGGCGAAATATTTTGCCTCATATAGGTACTATTTTTTATGAACCCAATTTTTACAAACAGATTTAGTGCGTAGAATGGTGTTGAAATATAATACAAATATAATAAACATGTAGCCAGAAAAAAACAAAGTAACATTTACAAAAAACCATTAACCGTTAATATATTTTCCGGGTGCAGATTAACGCGAAAACTGAGGAAAGAAAGAAACGAAAATAATAATTAGTACAGAATTAACGAATGAGATTTAAGTCACCGCTAAGCACCAATTTCAAGCCGCAAGTATCCATTTAGCGGTGTTTTTAATTCATGGAGGTTTTAATGGTAAAATATTGCTTCACCATTGTTATACAAAAAATATCTAACGCTAGTATTGCGACTGTACTGAAGTGTACTGTAACAACTCGTTACTGTCTTTTGCTGGGTTCAGGTCTTTTTGTTTTTACAAGCTTTATATTAACTTGCACTGGATGTAACTATGTGACCATGTAACTATGTAAGTTGGGTTGAATCTTGCAAGCTAAATTTGACAAACTTTCCGGTTTATTTTTGAGCTGACATTTTGCATGCAGATGTATATCGCGTGATAATGCAATAATATGTCAAAATGGTGGTCATAGGAACTCTTGTGCTATACAAGATGGATTCGTCGTGTTTGGGCTCGTTTTACTTGTTTTAGCTAGCGCTCTATAAATTCTTACATATATTTTGTATCGACTATGCGACATGTTCTATTGAATGAAAAGTCTCTTTTTGTCAGCGTTTAATAGGTCTGCTCAATAAAGAGATTTCCAGTCGAAGGAGTTTAGCATCCTTTTCTGAGGAGCAGGTTTACATGTGATATTTTCCTTCACCTTTTTTAGCCAGTGATGTTGTGATAAATAACACATAAATCGTTTTCAAGTTTAAATTTTAATTCGTATTAATATTCGTTGTTTTTAGAACATTTTGATCGAGCAAAGCTGACGTAATACAGATCATCGTCATCATCAGCCTATAGATGTCCGCTGCTGGACATAGGCCTCCCCCAAACCTCGCCACAACACTATCTGTAACCTACTGCGATCGTGACCAAGTCATCGGTCTATCTTGTGGGAGGTCTGCCCACGTTGTGCTTACCGGTTCGTGGCCGCCTCCAGCACTTTTCGGCAGTCACGAAAACACATTTAATGAAATTCCAAAAGGGCAGGATATTTTTATCTGTAGCCTGTCAAAATTCACAGAAATTACGTGTAGATATGTAGAAAACAATGTCAACTCAGTAGATTTTTAAAACTTTATGTTATTATACTTGTAACGTCGTATTGGTTATGTAACTGTAAAGATGTTATAAATGTGTGTGTAAATAAATAAATTTACTTCAATAAATTAAATGTAAATTCATTAGCACACCATCGCTTCCCCATACTTGTTTTCCAATACTAAAATTGATCAACATTCCATCAAGCATCTCCGCGAGACGTGACATATTTTCCTCGCCAAAATTAATTACTTTCCGTCTAATTGATTTATTACAGTTAATTAACTTACTGCGCTACGCCTTGATCGTTGTTTACGTGTGCGGTGCTTAGCTATGCTTATATATTGCTGTTTAATTTGGCACAAACCATTGTTTATTTCTAAGGTATTTTCAAACAAAAAGTAGGAGACTTAAAGATAGTATGAAGATGGTCCCTTGATAAAGGAATCAGGGTTTGAATGTAGCAGATTAGAGAAATCAAGGGAATTTGAAGAAAGGAAGTCTGTCTTTAACTTATGTGAAAAATGTTAGCTGTCAGAATTTTAAATTGATCGTAATCGTCGTATACTAAATACTGGAATTCATTGTTTTCAAATGTATTTCGCTTTTAAAATTCAATTTTTACCGAGAGTTTAGGTACATAACCTACTGTGTGCAAATACGCAAAATACAAAAGACCAAATGAAAATAGACGTAATTGAACAGCGGCCAACTCGATTTGGATGTGACATTTTATTTGCATACTTCTGTACTACTCAGTCTGAACTACTACAATTTGCATTAAGTTTGCATTACATACTAAAATCATTGAGCATAATATACAAACATCTATCGACACATTGACGTTCAGTTCATCTGGTTTAAAACTTGGCTATCATATTAAAGTTAAATAATTTACATTCAAGTTAAATTATTTTATGTTATGTATTGGAACGAATTTCCTTATCGCGCGTTACCGAAAGGGGGGTAGACAGAAATTGTTATGAAAAAGTTGTCACGACACTTTTTTTTTTAGATGATTATCGCTAGATGGCGCTGTGATTAAAATCTTTTAAAACAATTCCTTATTTTGTATTATATGATTAATGCTAGATGGCACTGTGATCAAAATATTTTATTTAATTTATTTATTTATTTATTTATTTATTTATTTATTTGTACATGGAAAACTTACAGCCTAATATATGTTATAAATTTAGTACAATTGCAAGGTTAACAAGGCCAATTAGCAGTTTTCGCCAATAAGTAATGAAACATATAAGATTGAGCGCTAAAAATAACCTTATGTTAAGTTATGAACTACGATAATAAAAAGTAAGTGATGTTAAAAATGTCTAAAAGACACTTAACTTAATACATTATTATATTTAGTGTGATTAATAAGGATACAACAAAAATTAGATTGACGGCAGTGACTTAAATATAGAACGTGAGGTGAAAAAATCGTTACTCAACTGTCTTCCAATAACTTGTGAGTTATCAAGGAAAATATTAATATTCACAACTTTGGAGATTTCATTCAACATGTTTGATGTACGCCAGAAAAAGGAGTTGCGTGTATATCTGCTGTTTGCGGACGGCAAAGCAAACAAAGTAGGCGACCTAGATGAAAAAGATGGCACCTTAAGGTAGATTTTACTGACGAGATCTATGGAGTCAATGTTTCCTCGTAAGATATTTATAAAATAAAGAATGTCTGATATTGAACGTCGAAATTGTAATGGCAAAAAATGATGATTTTTACATCTACTTAAATAATCAGAATATTTGTGATTACATTTATAGTTCAAGAATCTTAAAAATTTACCTTGAATTCGTTCAATACGAGAAATGTAACAATCATAATATGGGTTCCAGACTTGAGAACCATAGTCTAAAATACTTCGCACATAGGCACAGTATAATATTTTAATAACTTTGACACTAGAAAATGAACGGCAAGATCTGAAAATGAACCCTAACGACTTGAGTGCTTTAGCGACTATAGAATGAATATGCTGCTCGTACGAAAGTTTGTTGTCTAGAATAATACCGAGGTCTCTTATCTCTGTGACTCTAGTGAGTACCTTGTCGTTTAAAGTGTAATTGTGTAAGATAATGTTTCGTTTACGCGAAAAAGTTATAACATTACACTTTGCAACATTAATATCAAGTCTATTTTTTAGGCAATAATTTTCCAATCTAAAAAGATCTTCTTGAACTTTGTTAATGTCTTCGACGCATGTGATGTATTTGAAGATTTTCATGTCGTCGGCGAATAGTTGTATCGAGCAATGGTGTATATGAGCGGATATATCATTAATAAATATAGTGAACAACAATGGCCCCAATATGGATCCTTGAGGTATCCCAGATGGGATAGACCGCCAGCTTGAGGTAAAACCGCATAGAACAACAGCCTGGGAACGACGTTCCACGTAGGAGGTAAACCACCTAAGTAAATCACCGTGGATCCCCATAGATGCCAATTTAATCAGAAGAATAGAATGATCGACACGGTCAAACGCCTTGCTGAAATCTGTGTATATGCCATCAACCTGATAGCCTTGCGACATGCCCTCCATAATAAAGTCATTTGTGAGTAATAGATTAGAAATCGTAGATCTATTCTTTATAAAACCATGTTGTTCTGCAATTAATAACGGTTTCAATGCAAAGGACATCTGCCTATGAATTATTTTTTCGAAGACTTTTGCAAACACACATAACTTCGAAATAGGTCGATAATTTTCAATTTGTGATTTGGAACCTTTCTTGTAAATAGGTGTCACTAGGCTAGACTTCCAAATAATGGGCACTAAACCCTCATTTATTGACCTTCTAAATAAGATCGCGAGCGGTAACGAGAGGTTCTCAGCACATTTAACAATAAAAACTGATGGTATTTGGTCCGGGCCTGCTGATTTGTTAATGTCTAGTTTTTCTAATATGACCTTAATTTCATGGGTTGATACACAAATGGATCCCAGGGCATTAGCCGACTCGTTGTTATGACTTGTTCGCGCAGTGAATGAAGCTTGGTCAAGAAACGTAGAATGGAAGTAATCAGAGAAAAATTCACAAAGCTCTTGTCCACTGCCAGTAGTTATAAATTTTATTAAATTGTATTTAATTAGTAATAAGTTATCTTTTAGAAAGAGAGAGAGACAGACGTTTTAAACTAACTAATTATTATAACTTAAAAAATTAATCGAAAGGAACTTCGTTCCATCCGAGTGTCCCTTGACACCTCTCAAGTTTTTTTTTATTCTTTAAAGAAAACGTTTTAAATGAGTACTTATTAGATCCATGATATCATGAAGCAGTAAAGTACAAGTAAAATGAGCCCAAGCACGACAAGTCTTTTTTGTTTAGAGCAAGAGTTCTTAAGACCACCTTCCGTATCCATGATCGGATCAGTGCAATTTTATCATATTATTGCATGTGATATACATCTGCGTTTGTAAATAAATAAATAAAACTTGGAAATCATTACAAAATTATTTAGAAACGCACCATCAAAACCGGTTCATTAATAACGATGTTATGACTTGAAGTCAATAAAACTTCAACAGTGCATATAACCACCCTAACAAATATAAATGAAATCAAACGTTAATTAACATAATAGTATTCCCTCATTAATTAATTGTTAATTAAATATCAGCACCTAAATGTATTTATGGTGAACGGAATACTCGATTGTTCCAAATTTGAACAACCGCCGTAGTGTTTGGTTAACACGTCAGCGTTTATGTAATGTTTGTTGAAGGATTATCTTGTTAAGTAGACTTACGAGATATTAGTACAGGATATAGTGACCAATATCTCCGTTTATTGTAATGAAATTGCATAATTTTTTTAAAGTTTTTGCACTGGATGTAACTTTGTAAGTATGCGTGGGATCTTGTGAGTTGAATTTATCCGCCTACTTGCCGTAGAGGAGTAATAATGATATTATATTATCAAGGATCTTACAGCTTCTATTGAAAAGTCAAATTTTACCCAAATTAGAGTTTTATTGTTCGAGTTTTGCAGGAGATCTGAATATTTCGGCAATGGTTTTTGTAGATCGATTCAATTTCAAATATGAAATCTGTTCAGTCCGAATTTGACGAGTATCGATTCTCTAAAGGCGATTTCGGTTTAAAGAAATCTATTTTTCAAAAGAATACAATTCACTTACATGAGAAAAACAAAATATTCACTAACACAATTTTGTTAGTTCAAGCAACTATGCAAAAACAATAACAATAAATTGTCACATGTATTCAATTTACAAACTAACAAAAACATAATCACAATTATTTAGTTTAAACTTAAGACTTCAAACTTCTACTTTAAGAATACAAAGAAAGCAATTCTTGCTGCACGACTTAACTTACTTATGTAAAAAATGGTGATATCTTAAAGCAAATACCTAGAAATGATAACCACAAGATTCAGCACTTCAATACCCACTTCACATACATATAATTATGCCTAGGATTCAGGGCTTACGTATTCTGATTATGTAAATAATAATTGCCACTGCCCGCTGTTTAGCCATATGCAAATGTTATACCGCTGTATAGGATACAGTCAGTGAAGTGTGAAACCACATAATGGGCGTTCACGGGACTTTCGTGAACTTGGCTTAATATTCTTCATACAGGGTGGATCTGTAACTTTGGACCAGCTGAAGGGGATGAATGAACTGTCAAAATAGAACTTTGAACCACTTTTACTTTTCGTCGCCTCAGTGCTTGTTTGGCCAATCTGCACTCGAGCAAATTTTACAGGAGACAGCAAACAAGCACGGAATTTTCGTTAAGTGCCGTGTTGAGAAAAAAAATGAAATGAGATTTTTATTGTTTTAGAATTGAATATTTTAAAAAAATATTTTACCAGTCGGATGGAAATTTTATTCTTTATATTACTGCATTAAAAAGTAGTTGTTGTAAAAAATGTCAGATTGGCCAAACAAGCAGTGAGGCGACGTTTTGGAATTGGTTAAACATTTTTTTAAAAGTCATATGGAAGTTTGCGCCGTGTTTTGTTTCACCTCAATTCAGCTGGTTCAAAGTTATAGATCCACCCTGTATATTAATGGAACGTACGGGATCAAGGTTAAGACTTGGTTATGGAGGTTGACGAACCTTAATAAACCAAGTTTTGGTTATTATGTTGTTTAGGGTATCTAATGATAGTATGGAATTACATATTGTGGCTGTTTCAATATATTATGGTTAAACTTTTAAATTACAAACTGTCTCAGTATTCATCTATTTGCTCATTTTTTACATTATATTTTTAAAAAAACAATCACAAAAAAAAACAAATTTAAAAATACAATATAAAAAACAGAGGGCCACTGGAGACGGGGTCTACGACCCAAGCCATCAGTGATCAGGGCTCAAGAGAGAGGAACCTCCTCACAATACGTGCCGTGTCAATAACGACAAACGTTATTACAAACTTATTGTTTTATGCTTCAAAATGTCTATACTAAACATAATAATATAATACATTTTGAGTTTTTTTATTGCTTAGTATGAAGACGAGTTTGGGTAAGTGGTCACCTTCAGTCCTACACTCCTGCAATGTCCAGAAACACTTATGGGCCATCTTCTACGATCTATCGTATATAACTCTTCTCAAACTTTAGACCTCCAAATATTACAGTGAGCCGATTAGTGACGGTAACCATGAACCGTAAAATATAAAAAAAAACCCTCGACTGAAAAAAACATTTCATAAACAACAATAACAAAGAAAAACAAATCTTTCGACGAAAAATAAAAAACACAATAACATTAAAGAATATTATACAATACCTTTCAATCACCAGAAATCATTTATTCAATGAACATACCAAAAAATCACGTATTGATTTTTATGAACACATTCGATAAAAGAATTTACGATTTTCATTTGTTTAACAAACAATGTCGACTGTTACAATGTTTCCAACACCTTGTGTACTACGTAATAACTGTCCTGTAAAATACAGGGACTAATTCCCTTAAGGGGGTCTTCCTATGTGATCGGTTGAAAAAAACGATTTTTTTTTTTTTTCATAAATTCCTCCCTTAACATGTCTAGAATACGGTAGTAAAGCGATTTTAGAAAATTCGAAGTCGTTTTAAAGATACAGCAGGTAAAAGAAAGAGCGGTTCGGAGCGCTGAGTTGGCCTGGGCCTATTGTGTACCGTCGGCTTTATAATTGGCCTCCCTTTTATTCATATATCTGTTCTATGGTTCTATTTCTATTTATATATTCTTATACGTTCTATGGTTATAATATTTTACCGAAGTTATTTTAGTCTTGGTTGAACTTCGAAGAGAGCAACAGCTACAAATTATTGTTGTTGAAATTGCTAGCTACTTAGTAGTTATTATCTTTAATGAAGGTTTTCAAGGTATTTTAAAAGTTATGTCGATTATGGGATGCC
Source organism: Trilocha varians (assembly GCA_030269945.2). Taxonomy (NCBI): domain Eukaryota; kingdom Metazoa; phylum Arthropoda; class Insecta; order Lepidoptera; family Bombycidae; genus Trilocha; species Trilocha varians. The sequence continues at coordinate 3,937,376 of AP028264.1, read as the reverse complement.
CTGTTGGTCGTGAAGCCCAAGCGTATGTTGAGAAACGGGATGAAAAGCGAATCTTACGTTCTGAGCGGCGCGTAAGTGATGTCGTTAAACAAGCCAGGATTGACTCAAGAGCTGAACAATCTGCTTTAAAAGAGTTTCACGAGGAAGAGGAAGGAATACTCTATGGACCAGGCATCGCCGATTGAGAGTAAGTTGACATTTTAATAGTTTTTAACGGACTTGAAACTTTAAACGCGTTTTTCTCAAAACTGTGTTTTTCAAACTTTCCTCCATTGTATCTCAGAAACGGCTGGACCGAATTACTTGAAATTTACAGGGCACACTCAATATATGTAAACGCATGGAATGAACTATTATCAATCGAAAATTTTAAAACTTCGATTTTTTATAGCAAAAAAACAAAAAAAAAAACGCCTAATTTGCAACTTTTATTTCAATTGTCTATCAAAAATCCATTTTTTTTTATATTCATTTGATTATAGGTCATTCCGTGCTTTTAAGCCTACAAATTAAAACGCCGTTTATTTTTTTTTTTTCAGATAAGCCGATCAGCCGGAATCGTGGAGGAAGTGGGAGCTCTTTTTTTCGAGGCGGGGGTGTTCAGAGCGCTGTAACTCTAGTTTGACTGAATATTTTTAGCTGATTTTTTTTATTTATACTGTCCAAATATGTGTTAATAAATGATAAAAAACTTGAAGCTCTAAATATTTACTGGTCGTAGAAAAAAAATCCTAAAATATCCCTAAAAAACAGGCCGTCACATAGGAAGACCCCCTTAAAACAAAAACGATATTTATTTATTGAAGTGACGGAAAACTGCGTTTATTTAACAATATGTAAACTAGAATAATTGGAAATAGTTAAGCAAAACAAATACGATATTAATACTATTGACACACGACAAGTAGGTATAAGGAATATGCTTAACAGGACTGTCCTTAAAGGTAGGTTGTAGGGAGTAGCACCGCAGTGTGCCCTGATATTGCAGAGGTCCATGAGCGACGATAACGACTTAGGATTAGTCCGTTGGCTACTGCTTGCTCGACACTAAAAGTAAATATAATTGCTTTTGAATCCAAGATAAAAGCTTAAAGCGATCAAGTCAAAAGTCGATAAGTAACAAGAATTGTTTCTTTCAGAAAAAATAATTCACGTTACATCTGTGATAAATTATTATTTCATTACAAAATAACTAAATAGAGAACTGGCCCACCAACTACTGCTGGGCCTGTAATAACTTTGGTGCTGTAATTTGTGTCCAAAATTGAAACACCGGTTCACCACATCTATTACAATATAGAAGTCTATAAGAATGTTTCAGATAATCTTAGCATAATATACAGGGTGATTTCCTAGTGAGGGTACATATTGAAGGTCATGGTAGCTGATGGTTATATACGACCAGTAAAATATTATTACCAAAAAATACGGGTTAATGGCTTAATAATCGCAACTTAAATATATCTAAAATTCTTGCAAAATGATGGTTTTTCGACAGCTGATGGGTGTGGCGGAGGTGTTGGGTGCGCGAGATCACTAGAGGTTATTAGTCAACACTCTTTAAGCCGAAATTGTTTATGTTTGAGGTAGTTTTGTCGAATATAGATTTAAAAAAAAAAAAACCATTTTTTTTGTAATATTCTGTATTAGAACAGAATATTCATGACCCTCCTGCAATATGTACCCTCTCTAAAAAATCACCCTGTATATCCAATATTAACCACAAAATCTTATCAATAAAATATCCACAACGCTTATCATGTACAGCTATGACAGTAAAAAGAAAGGAGCAAAATTGTGTGCGAAAACAAATATAAAAAAACCAAATCGTGCAACAGAAACGTAAAACAAGTAACAGCCTACACCGCTGCCAGTACCATAATCTTTACGAGTTTTACATAAAAAAACCGAACGCCGATATCAGTTTCCCGCGGTATCTGGTAATCAAAGATTCATGAGCTCTCTATGATGGAAATATTGGAGCATTCGAAACACAGTTGTGTTTGATATAAGCGTCAACTATCGTTGGTATTTGGTCTATTTTTTATGATCTTTGGTTTCTGTCTGAGGATTGATTGATTAGTTTGGATAGACTTCTCATATCCAGTCCAGATTGTATGCAAAAATGCAAAAAAGCCATGCTCAATTAAAAGTCATTTCAACTTCCACATGGTCTTTAAAAGCTAAACACAATGAAACTATTAATCATGTCATGGGAATCTTATTCCTCAATCCTTATCAAGTGATATTTTTATAAACAGATACATTCTTAAGCATGAATCCTTTTCGCTCACATTTTCAATGTAATAATGATAATAAAGATACTCTTTCTTCTCGAAGCACATTCTTTTCTGACGTGGAACAAACAATGTCTCTATCAAAATTCTGACTGTTATATAGTCTCCATATACATAGAATTTAAATTTAAATTTTTGTGGCAATATAATCTTTTAATATACTGCCACAAAACGTAGAAATCCGATACAAACATTTTTCAGTATATGATTCCCTCCGATCAAAGATTCCGGGCCTCTCAATCACGGTGTCTGAATGCTGGTTGAGTATGACACATCACGTTTTCCGTGATGGATGGATGTATCTGGACGTAGCGATTAGTCATGGGTTATCCACTGACGAGTTCTGGCCTACGAGTAACTTGTCTACGGTTGATTCTGTGTTATTGTTTATGATTTTTTTATGCTTATTCTGTTAGTGTTTTGGGTTGGATGTTTCTTTTTACAAGCTTTATTAACTTGCATTGGATGTAGCTATGTAACTATGTACGTACCTATGTAAGTTCGGGTGGAATCTTGTAAGTTAAATTTGACAAACTTCCTGTTGTCTGATTGAGCTGACATTGCACGCAGATGTATATCGCATGACATGGAGCTAATCTGATGATTATTTCGGAAGATGCCCATAAGAATTCTTGTGCTAAACAAAATAGACCTTTCGTGTTTGAGCTCGTTTTACTTGTGTTAGCTAGCACTCTACAGCTAGATGATATTCAGGGTCTTAAAAGCTTGTATCTAAGAAGTTTTCTTAAAATAAAAAACTTGAAAGGTGTCAAGAGACACCCGGATGGAACGAAGTTCCTTTCGATTAATTAGTGAGGGAATTGTAATAAAATTTTATTTTTTTAAGTTATAATAATTAGTTAGTTTAAAACGTATCTCTCTCTCTTTCTTATAGAAACGTCTGTCTGTCTTTTATAACTTAAAAAATAAATTTATTTATTTTTATCACAGCGCCATCTAGCATTAATCATATAAAACAAAATAAGTGTCGTGACAACTTTTTCATAAGAATTTCCGTCTATCCCCCTTTCGATAACGCGCGATAAGGAACTTCGTTACAATTATTTCTGTGCTGATGGGTCGTTTGTTTGTTAATTTGGAGATGTAATTTTTAATGTTGAAGTACATGACAATTTAATTATTTTCCTGTGTTTTTTTTAGTAGTTTGATGTTGAGTTTGTTGATGAGAGAGAAATAGAAACTTGATTACAAACATTAGTTCATTAAACTACTAATGAAACCAAACCTATAATATATCTACAAAACGTCATAACTCAAAATCACATTTACATTCCACCAAAAAACTCAAACAACCCAAACTCGATAAACCAACTCAAACACAAATTTTATGAAAAACTAAAATAAATCACAGAATAAGGCCACCGAATCAGTAATGCATGGTATGAATAATTCAAAATCGTGAATTGTAATGTTGTTGTTGAATCAGGCCCTACTGATGTTCCAGGCTCGTGTTACGATAACATTCAACTTCGTCATGTTATCAATGTTTTATTAGGATTTCTAATGACCCGTCTCTTTGTTAGATGAGAAAATTTATGATAATATTTTTGGTAGCTTTCCGAGCATACGCGATTATGTTTTGTGTTTAGGTGTACTCTGATCTTTATCTGGATTTGGGAATGTTGAAGTTTGTTCGCATAATATCCTGCATAAAATTTTTAGTAAATTAATATTTTATTTAGTAGGTTCTCCCTTCTATTAACGTACCACCCGGCGTCGAGGTGGAGTTCATCCTTACTATATGGAACCACCGCGGCAATAAAAATAAAAGGTTTGATTTGATTACCCAATTTAAATATTTTTTCTTTAATATTGTCTACGAATCATGAGTACTTGTATGTCAAAATACTAGGTACGAGTGAAGGTGTAATGGAAATGGAGTAGTAGTAATTTATAGCAGATGTTGTTTAAAAAGTCGTGGTGGCCGAGTCATCGAAGCGCTTTCTTCCATACGGGAGGTCGCGGGTTCAAATCCGGCCGGCTTGTACCTCTAAATCTAAATGTGAAAAAAGATTTATGTGCAATTTTTCACAACACCACTGGCTAAAAACGGTGAAGGAAAACATCGTGAGGAAACCTGCCTGTCGGAAAAGGATTCTAAAAATCCTTTGAAGATATGTGAAGTCCCCAATCCACACTGAGCAAGCGTGGTGGATTATGCCTATTCCCTCTTCTGAGGAGATCTGAGCCCAACAGTGGGCAATAATGGGTTGGTACAGGTACAGGTTGTTTAAAATAATAGAGAGTACACTCAGTAACACAATAGACTGTGAGCTACCAACAGGTTTGTTTGACCAATACCCGTTACGCGTGAAATCAAGTGGGAATGGTTAAGAGCATTTTACAATGTTAATATAGTTCTCGTCCTACAAGGTGTTCATTTTAACATTATATTGTTTTTTTTTATTGCGATGTAGGCAGACGAGCCAACGGGCCACCTAATCGTAAGTGGTTACCGTCGCTCATGAACCTCTGCAATGCCAGGGGACATTGAGGGGTCGCTACCTACGACCTAATCTTAAGGACACTCCTCAAGCCTCGTTTGAAGAAGGACAAGTCATAGCGCGGGAATACCGAAGAGGGGAGCTCATCCCATAGCCGGATGGTGCGTGGCAAAAAAGTGTTCCGGAAACGGACCATATATTGGAGATATTTACAATAATAATTTATCAGACAATAACAGAAAAATATATTATCTTCAAAAATGTAAAATAAGTAATATCAAGTAACAGAATGGCAAAATAAATTTTCAGAGTGCTTTTATATTCTAAAACTTAATCAAGTGCCTGAAAATACAGTTGATTCCTAAAAATATAAGCGTCGTATTTAAGCCCCACACCGACCCAGTTTGAGCTAGTTCATATTCATTCGGCTAAGTGCTTTCAGTTCCCTTCAAGTTACTTTCGTTTAGTGAGGTTGTAGCTTTTAATTCAATTTGAGATTGTGCAGCGTTTTCTTACTGTTTCAAACTGTATTTTCTTGACGAGATTTTATCTAGTTTGCTTAAGTTATATCAAATTAAGACATTGTTTTTACGATGAGTGTGCTGAGGTGTTTGTGGTTTGAATGATGTGATATTGAAGTATGCTATAGTGATTGGTTTAAAGATCACAAAATAAGTTTATTGGTAAAATTTAAATGCTGTACCGACACGATCGTATTTGTGAAGTATTTTACTGTTATAAATCATTAATATGTTCTGAGCCTACCTCATTAGAGGGTTTAGGTATTTCTAAATATAGGTATTTTTGGAATCTGTCACTTTTACTCTTAATACATATAGCAAGAACCGAAATGATGATGATTTATGATTGAATGAACGATGAATTTCTGAAAATGTCAAAAGTATTTTTTTTTTAATTGCTTGATAGATAAACGAGCCTACGGCCTGCCTGATGGTAAGCGGTCACCGTCGCTCATGAACCTCTGCAATGCCAGGGAAATGAGGGGCTGCTATCTATCGCCTACCGATACAGGACTTTTCTTAAACCTCGTTTAAAGAGGGACATGTCATAGCGCTCCGGGAACACCGCGGATGGGAGTTCATTCCAAATCGGAATGGTACGGGGCAAAAATGATCTTCGAAAGCGAACCGTGGAAGATCGCAGCGGTTCCAAGTAAAGGTGGTGAAACTTGCCCCTGCGGCGTGTGTTGCGATAGTAAAAGGGAGATGAAGGGATCATATCAAAGAGTTCCTTATTATCTAAATATTTAATGAATTTTCACACAAGACAAAGCACATTGTATTAAGTTACGCTAATCTAAAACTATAAACTAACTTCAATTTTATAACCCTAAAGATAAAATTGTTTATTCCAAACTGGAATATCACACAGAAATGAAAACATGAACCGGATCGTAATAAAATTTCAGGCATTCGAAAATATACTGGAAAATTTTACAATATATTTGAAGTTCCATTCTCGGGAGTAACGGAAAAATCTTCAAAGAAAACGTCGCTCGGTGTATCTCAAGTATTTACACGGTTGTCGATGTTACGTACGGTTTACCGTCAAAGAATTTTGAAGAAAAAAAAATGATATATGAAAGCTTTGTGATGATGACAATGACAATTAATGACATTGACATTGACACTAATAATTTGAGTTTTCTTGCGGACACAAGAGGGAGCCACAAGGAAGAGAAAATGGAAGATATACCGAGTCATGTAAATAAACGTTGTCGTTTTCTATTGTTTAAAATATAAAGTCTGATAAATAAAAGTTTTCGTTATGAATTTGCCTAGGTTTACTGTGCAAAATACGATTGTAGTGTTATAATAAGAAGAGTAAGACATGAACATTTAATTGTCGATTCTCTGTTTTAGGTTAGTCACCTTTTCATTATTTTATTTTAGTTGTTATTTTTTATGTGAAACTCATTTGTGTTTAATAAATAAAACTCTGTTTTAGATGAATCACATTGTGTTATGCTTCATAAGAATACCTGATCTTATATATAGTTTTATTTTATCAGACGAGCCATTAATCGTAAGTGGTTACCGTCGCGCATAGACTTCTGCACTGTCATTAGGAAGAACAGATAATCTTGAAATATCATGGCATTGATTATTAGGTGTGAAAAGAAAATGATTCCATCAATTTCTTTAAACACTCACGGTTATCAACATTACTTACACAGTTACTTACCACGATTTTAAATGAGCGATCCCGATATTTCGTTACTCACGGGAAGACTGAGTACTGCGGGTAGATTACTTAAGAGCAGATAAATCTGTCTACTCTCTAAAGAATATCCTCTAGTTTGTCTGTTAACAATGATTTCAGTAATAAAAAATATCAGAAAAGCATTCAGAGTACAAAAATTTATTATACAATACATTTTATTTTACAAAATATGATTACTTAGAATATACAAACAAAATTACAAAATTCCCTTACAATGAATGAACGTGAAAAGATAAGATTCTTCATAAATTGAATCGAATTTTCGAAGTCAAATTTTGTGCATTCCTCAAATTTATAAAGATATTGAATTATTTTGTTTGTAATATTTAAAAAAATGTTACTTTTTTATATTTTAGATCAAATTCTTGCAATTGCAATAATTAGAGTTATTGAAAATATTATGATAGAATCAGGAGAAGATATAAAACAGCACTGGTTTGAACAATATTTTTATTTTGTTTCGTAATTATTATATTTTACTAGCTGGCCCACACAACTTCATCTGAGTCACATAAGGAAATTTTCTCACCGTTTAAGCCTTTCCTGGACTTCGATGAATATTTCAAGATTAAAATAAGCCCAATCGGTTCAGTCGTTCTCGAGTTTTAGCGAGACTAACGAACAGCAATTCATTTTTATATATAAGAAAGATTATTGTGACCTAAATACAATTTTATTTAAGGCATCGGTTCATCTCAGTAAAAAAACATTCAACAATCATAAATATCGTGATAAAGAACGCACTTTACCTCAAGCGATAATAGTGTGAATTTAATCCAACTTTCCTGGAATCGCTCAAACCCATACACCCGTATCCGATCAAATACAACTCGACTTCAAAGGTGTTCGAGGTACCTACTTTTTCTGCGTTCCACCGCTGACAACCGTATCGATTAAATGTCTCGAACATGTACTGAACCACAGAATAACTGTACAGAAATAAAGTTTAGTACAAATCGTTTACACTTCTGCTGGAGGTACCGAAGAAGCCGAGCAGTGGACAGCAATGTATTGTTACAGTACAGTACTCGCACAAGAACTACCAAATACTGAAGTATTTTTTCAAATTGGAGCCTTGATTTCAGAGATTAGTACTGTACTGTACTGTAACAACTCATTACTGCACTCTGCTGAGCTCAGGTCTCCTCCGAAGAGGGGTTAGGCATAGTCCACCACACTTGCCCAATGCTGATTGGGGACTTCACATATTTTCAAAGGATTTTTAGAACCCTTTTCCGATATGCAGGTTTCCTCACGATGTTTTCCTGTGGTGTTGTTAAACATTGCACATAAATCTTTTTCATATTAAGATTTAAAGGTACAAGCCGGCCGGTTTTGAACCCGTGACCTCCCGTACGGAAGGCAAGCGCTTCAACCACTCTGCCACCACGACGACCAGAGATTAGAGAGTTTAAACAAACAAACAACCTCTTCAACTTTATATATATATAAGACAATAGATAGCAAGAGGCAAAATAAAACTTCAATTTGTTTCTCTGAAAATAGAGAATGAAATTTTATTTATAGAGTCATAAAACATATGTACATATTCATAAAATATAATCTTTACGTTAAAACACAATCTCACCTGAAAATAGAGAAACGACAATAAAAGTTTATTGCTATCACCTCTCGTTTACATCATCTAACAAACTTTACAAATTAATCTTTAAACAAACTAAAAATTCTTATAATTAAATGATCTTAGCATTTTGCTATTTTTACATTTGACATTGACAGCCCGATCGACGCGACACGACGCGACTCTCTCCGGAACTAACAATGCGCGCGCATAATTAAGTTGAAGAGATAATTCTCTTTACATCTCCCTCCTTGGGGGTGAGAATTACACCAGTAATTCTCATTGTAGCTGTACCATTATTCAGCGTTATCCATCATTTATTCCATCTTCCATTCGAATAAGCTTTGTTATATGGTATAAGCTTGTATTCTTTTTTGTTCTGCCTGTGTTTATTTTGTATATTGTATCTGATATTTTTTCTGTAATTTCAAATGGACCGATTCTTAAATTATCCAATTTTTTTCTATTTAATTTATTCCCGTTTTCAATATATACTAGTTCTCCTACGTTGAATTCACATTGTATTCTGCCTTTATCAAATAATTTCTTATTATATGTATGTGATTTAATTGATCTTTCTAGTGCTTGTTGTCTGTCTTTAATCCAAATTTCTGTATCTGTTGGTTGCCGTAATTCTTGTGGCAAGATGCTTGTGGCTTTTCCTTCTAATAAATACACCGGTGCAAAGCCTGTTACCGTGTGCTCTGTTTCATTGTACTTATCTACACATTCTCTTGCAATTGACGTCCAGGATTTCTTCTCTTTTTTTTCATTTATGAAGCTTTTATTATTTACTAAACTTTCACACTTACTTATTTCATGAAGCAATCTCGTTGAGGATTCACACTTTTCAGGATCAATTTTGTTTCTAATAAATTCTGGTAAGCCGGCTGCTATAAGTGTCACCAGACTTTTCCCACTTATATTTTCGTCCATATCTAGTAATATTTTTTCCTTTCTTATGGCATAATCCATTAATGTTCCTTCCTTATATTTATAAAATATGGCATACATTGCCGTACTCCATCCTTTATCAGCAAATGTATCTAAAAATTTATTTTTCCACTCAGACCATCCAGCCTCGATTTTCAAAGTCCTCAATGTTGCAGAGTGCCAATCTGCACCTGTTTTATCCAAAAATAATCTTAATATTTCTATTTTTGTTGTGTCTCTCTGAATTTCAAATCTTTTACATTCTATCTCAAATGTTTCGATCCACTGCTTCGCATTCGAGAATTTACATACAAATTTTTCAATCATAAATCTTTCTGATATATTTTTCCGGAACTAACAATGCGCGCGCATAATTAAGTTGAAGAGATAATTCTCTTTACATATATACAGCTGCAGCTGTATAGAAGACGTTTTTATAAGCGTCCTTTTCCCTGAAAGTTCCAGGACGGGCGTTCAGTAGACCGAACGTGAAGCCCGTGTAGAGAAGTTCTCTGTAAACACATTTATAGAAGTTATTCTACGTAGCTTGCCACGTTGGAACCACCTACAATTGCAACACAAAATGTTGGTAATACATGAAAGGTTTCTAATAAATTTAAAGTATTTTTGTAACAGTTTTCAATATTACAATTAACATTATTTTTACCAATTAATATTTTGTATAGTAGAGCTAATCTTTTCACATTGTGGGTAGTTGGAAGTGGGGACTTACTATAAATACCTGAGGTGTTAGCCGCTGTTAGGGGATTGTTGTTTGGATGCTCGAAGTGAGTGGACGTGTTGTTTAAAAGTAAATTGTACAACTCTAGCGACAACATAGCGTCAAGAGTTTTGATTATGACTCTGAAGAAGAGAGAATTGTGTTGAAGAATAGACTGTATGCTGATTTACAATTGAAGTTTGATTTGGAGAAGTTTACATACATAAGCTTTACTTCTGTTCGCTAAATTCTGTGATAGAACCCTATCGTTTCGCAAGAAAAGCGTAAAATCGACGCCTGTCTGCCGCCATGAAGGATTTATCGGCAATACATAATTCCTCAGTGACGACACATGATCGTTGTCAATTTTATTGTTATTGCAAGCTGGTACGCGAGATTTTACCGCTCTCATACATCGAACAGGCTATCCTTCAAGATTGATTGATGCTGAACCCGGATTGGTAGCTCCTGCCTTAGACATTTGTGATGCCTTCTTTGCTTTCGGTCCTTGTATCCGTGCTGTTCAATTATGAGTGAGATATACTTTTGAACATAGAATAAAATTAGTCTGTAACAACTCACTACAGCCCAGTGCTCCTCAGAACTGAGATTAGATTACCCACCACGCTTACCCAACGCGGATTGGGAATTGGGCTATGCTATGATTTGTGAGTAATTAACAGAATAATTACCAATGTTTATAATGTGATTGTTGAATACCTACATTGCTACGTTCAAGTAACGATCGTGTGTTACTAAAATTTCAACAATCTTAGGTCTACTTTCATGCATTTTCAACGGGTTCTTACCACGATATTTAATTAATTGAGTTGTCTCGATATTTCAACGTTGTTGCAAACGTCATGATCGAACGAGAAAGAGGATAGACAGATTTGTTTGCTCTTAAATCGACCCGCAGTATCCAGTCTTCTCGTGATATATATATATATATAAATATCGTGGTAAGAACCCGTTGCAAATGCATGAAAGTATTATAGAAAACCGCGAGTGTCTGAATAAGTTTAAAACTTAGGTCTTTTCACAAGTCTTTCTTGAATACATTTCCCAAAACGCCCTCGAAGCAAAATCAACACTAAAGATTACAAAGTAATATTTTAAATATTTAATATTAAGCTTATATAAAGTTTTTCGACTATCCTAAAGAGTCGAAGCCATTTAACGTAAACGACTTCACAAGAGGTACATTTAATAACAGTGCGCGGTAAAATTAGATACTGTCAAAGGCCGTTTGGCTAATCCCTTAAGGTCTGTGACGTAAGTGGAGCGCCATAGTAAATATTAAACAGATAGGTTGAATGTTAGACTTAATTTTTAAAAGCTTTTAACTTGCACTGGATAACTATCGACAATTAGTCATTTTTAAAGCAGTATCGCATGAGCGCAATGGCTCGCCGAAGTCCAACTATGTGTAAAACAAATGGTGAGCCAATGTGGAAACGCGATACAATAATAACAAAGTTCTTCTTCAAAGTAGATTTAAAACAAATCCGGAACAGCAGGAAGTAGGTTTTTCATTGTGGAGATCGATGGGTACGATAGCCGCTTCTAATAAGGTGAGCAATTTACTTCTTTACCTGCGAATGCAAAAAAAACGAAGTATTTTTCTATTTAAATATTTCTCAAAAATAATTATTGAAATGTAATCCTTCTGTTTTTAATTAAACAATATGATAGTTACATTAGTTACACATATATGAACACCGCATGCAAATAACAAGGATAATGATTCCGGCGTTACAATTACTTTCCACCTAATGCTAGCTTATAAGGGTCGTAACTACTAACTACTGAACTCATATGTGATTTAATGTACACCGAATTGTTGCGGAAGTAATATTATCTTAGCTTATTAGAGAATATTACAATTTATTATTATATATCGAATACCGAGTAGTTTCGGTCGTGGTGGCTGAGTGGTCGAAGCGCTTCTTTCCGAACGGGAGGTCGCGGGTTCAAATCCGGCCGGCTTGCACCTCTAAATCTAAATGTGAAAAAGATTTATGTGCAATTTTTCACAACACCACTGGCTAAAAACGGTGAAGGGAAACATCGTGAGGAAACCTGCATGTCGGAAAAAGGTTCTAAAAAATCCTTTGAAGATATGTGAAGTCCCCAATCCGCACTGGACAAACGTGGTGGACTATGCCTAATCCCTCTTCTGAGGAGACCTGAGCCCAACAGTGGGCAGTAATGGGTTGGTACAGTACAGTACCGAGTAGTTCTCAGCGTATCCGTGATACTCACGGACATCGCTTATTTGCACCTAAATTTTAGTTCTACTCATGCAGGTGAACGTTCTCCTGTAAATCGTATAATGGAAAATTATAATAATCTTTATGCTAAGTTGGATTTGCACTTTCACTACCTAAGTTTAAGGAAGAAATTGTAAAACCTATATCTAATATTTCTTAATAAATTCTATGCATTAATAGTAATTTTTTAAATTCATAATTATATATTGCTGTTGTGATTAACATAGCTGACTGTTCAATTAATCTAAGTACACTAAGTTAGTTCTTTAAGTAACAATTATTGTACAATAAATTCTAGAATAGTACATCTAGTATTAGACTTCTTTGCATGACTAATATTAGTCTTATCATTTTCCCTTGTACTTTCCTTGATTTGATTTGACTAAAACAGTAATCTCAAAAATATTCCTCATAAGTTAATGCACTTTCTTATCCATCAAAAATCGTCCATCCATCCATTTGCAATAAAAATACAATTTCGGAAATAAAAATCCCGCTTTGACCCGAATTAACGGCACGAAAATTATCTAAATGTCTCTTAAAAGCATCACAGCACTTCCTATATACAGGGTGTCCCAGAACTATGCGACATGAACGGGAAGTACCATAAATATTAGAGATAGGATATTTTGCTAAAACGAAACATCATTTTATTTTTGATGTTTATTAAAACTGCATTCACAGATTTTTCGAAAATTGTTTGATTTGAAAGTCGAACTAAAAAATCGGCAAAAATTAACGCCCTGTATTTTTATGATGCACATCGAAAGAACAGTTAATTACGGATAATCTTTGCTAACAAACATAGTATCTTAAACTAAAGGAACAATGCGAAGTGTTTGTTTAAAAATTTCAAGTACCTTTTAAACAAAACAATGTAACTTACACTATTACTAAACGGGTTCTTACCACGATTATTTTAAATGACCTACCCGCAGTTCCTCAGTCTTCCCGTGATCATGGCGCTTGAAATAGTGCTGAAATATCGGGACCGCTCAATTAAAATAATCGTGGTAAGAACCCGTTTAGTAAGAGTGTAAGTGATGTAAATAACCGCGAGTGTTTAAAGAAATTTAAAACAATGTAACTCCAAAATTTAAGGTACTTCCCGTTCATGTCGCATAGTCCTGGGACACACTGTATAGCAAATGGTTGAGCACCTAAGGAGCCAATGTTCCCTTTCAGCTGGCCATCGAAAACTTAATACAATTTCCGAATCAAAAATCCGATTTCATAAAGTAAAGGGAATTGTTTCATTTGTCGCGAGAAAATTTCATTTTCCGAATGGTTCCGAAGTAAAACGAATTTCGAAGCCTATATTGTACAAAGTGTTGACCAATGATATTGTTAGATCTAGTTTAGGTCGCACAATTACATCATGTGAACTGAATGGAGAACTATACATAAAATTAGATAAAGTTAAATTTATTTACAAATATTTTTACGAACAGGATAATATTGAAATAAACTTAGGTCCCAGATAACCTGTGTTACGGGTGACCTAGCCTTCCTCCTTACAAAAACATACAGTTTAAAATACATGTATAAAATAACTACAGTAATAGTCGATCCGTACAAAGTCTTCACCTTCTTCGATAAATGAAATTTCTTACATTGAAATAAATTTTAAAATCGGACCAATAGTTCCTGAGATTAGCGCCTTCGAACAAACAAACTCTGCAGCTTTATACTATTACTAACTGCGACGTCGTCGTTAACTCTATACAACAACTAACTTCTTTAAATAAAGCTTTCAGGTATTGGCCCACCTCTCACTCCCACCACTGTAACTCCTGTGTAGCCAGGATCCACAGCGGCGACCATCGTAATGACTCTGAGCAGTGAAGCCCAGGAAAACCCGAGGGAAAGCTAACTTGTCTTGGACCCCGCAACGAATTTAATCAGAAGATGATAGAAGGAGTAGGAAAAACATGAGTTTAAATAAAGCTTAAGGAAAGTCGTAGGTAGCGACCATTCAGTATTCTCTGACATTGCAGAGGTCCATGAGCGACGGTAAACACTACGATCAGATGGCCCGTTGAGTCGTCAACGTCGTGGTTGGGTGTTTCAGTAATTAGTTTCAATTAGCAATGGTAGGTATTAAAATTAGTGTCCTGTTTCATAACTAAATTAATTATGAGAGAAGTTATTGTATATGACGGGGTGATAACAAGGGAAACCAACCTATTCACCGTGCGGGTATTTGGAAGTGGACACTTGCTATAAATACAGGCGTTGGCCGCTGTTATTATTCATTCGTGTTTCAATTGTCGAGGCGAACTGAGCTCTTGATGTAAAAATAATAAAGTGTTAAAACTCGCTATTTTGAAGTTTTTATTCAAAAGTGTTGATCATCGAGTGTTCAAGTGGAAATTGTGACGTCATTCCTGACAAAACCAAATGAACATCGACTATTTACAACGTCATGTAGTGTAGGTGTCCCGACTATATTTACGTATATTAGTTTATATTATTTATCTATTTACAAAGCACACCTACACAATATTAATTATCTTATCATAATTATTTACATATTATATTACACACTTTCATACAGCACACAAACACACCCAAAAATCATACATTCACAACACAACTCATAATTATAATATTTACACAAACATAGTCGGGCGTAATCGCTTGTCGTCGAAATGACGTCACGCAAGCCGCCCGCTATTGTGTAATAGCCAGGTAGCTCGGCTACGCGGGCCGACCGCCGCCGGCCGCCTTCAGTCGCAATCTGTCATCCAACGCGAAGCTTGTGTCTTTTGTCGACTCGCGCACGCGCAGATTTATTGCCGCGATCTTAAGTTTGATGTTTGTGTTGCTTTCTTACCGCTTTGCCTACGCTTTCTATTTCTCTGTATCATCTCCTTCTTGTGTATGTACTTAGTGTAATTGTGTCGTTTAATAAACTATATAACACTGTATTCCGGACTTATTACTGTGCCGTCCGGCACTGTCAGAACCGACGACACGTACCTAAACTGGTGACCCCGAAATAAGAACACCCCAGAGAAACAGATGTCGGAATCAAGCGGATCAGACACGGTGCGCTCGCAGGTTACAACACGGCCGCGTCGCAATATTAAGATGGAGTCACCGGCCGAGCCTGCGTCTCCCAATACACCACCACCGCCACTACATGTTAGGATACCACCGTTCTGGCCAGAAAAACCTGCTATATGGTTCGCGCAGGTGGAAGGACAGTTCGCCATCATGAGAGCGACTGACAACACGGCCAAATTCTACCATATCTTGGCCAGCCTTGATCGCCAATATGCCGCCGAGGTCGAGGACGTACTCACCGGTCCTCCGGACTACCAGCGGCTAAAAGAGGAGCTCATCAAAAGGTTGTCGGCATCCCGCGGGAACAAGGTGAAACAATTGTTGACGCACGAACAACTTGGTACCCGCAAACCGTCTCAATTCTTGCGTCACCTCCAACACCTCGCGGGACCGGAAATCCCAGAAGACTTCCTGCGGACCATCTGGACCAGTCGCCTACCTACATCATTGCAGCCGATAGTGGCATCGCAGCCGACGCTCCCATTGGATGCACTCGCTGAGCTCGCTGACCGTGTCCACGAGATAGCGACACCACCACATCACGTTGTGGCAGCCGCGACGTCACCACCACCTCCACCACCGTCATCGTTCGCGTCGTCACAAATTGACCAGCTGACACGACAAGTGGCGGAGCTCACGCGGCAGGTCAGCGCCCTGACTATGCAGGCGCACCACCAACCACGGTCACGCGAACGTGGACATGAACGACAACGCAGCCGCTCATCATCACGCCGGTCGCAGTCACACTACCGCAAGTACCCTATTTGCTGGTACCACAGCAAACACGGTGCCAAAGCGCAGAAGTGCGTGCAACCCTGCGACTACGAAGCGGGAAACCCAACGGGCAGTCAGTGATGGCGACTCACGACTGCCACACCTCCACGGGTCGCCTCTTCATCAAGGACCGCAGCAACAACATAGACTTTCTCATAGACACCGGAAGTGACATTTGTGTTTATCCTATTGCTAACTTGTGTGAACGGCGTGCCAAGACTAGCTATCAACTCACTGCTGCCAATGGTACGGTTATCGATACCTACGGATACCTCCAATTGAACCTCAATTTAGGCTTACGCCGCAATTTTCCGTGGCGTTTCGTTGTCGCTGACGTCACAAAAGCCATCATAGGTGTTGATTTTTTATCTCACTACCGACTCACGGTGGACGTCAGCCAGCAAAGGTTAATCGATAACCTTACCAATGTTAGCACTATAGCTTGCTTCAATACTAACGCTATTAATAATAGTCTTATTTCTAGCATTAAGATAATGACAGGTGGCGACAGTAAGTATCATGCTATCTTGGCTGAATATCCGGAGCTAACACGCCCTGCTGGTACTCCGGGTATCGTTAAACACAACACAAAACACTACATACGCACTACACCCGGGCCACCTATAGCATGCTCTCCCCGCCGTCTTGCACCCGACAAACTAAAAATCGCCAAACAGGAATTCGAAATTATGTTAGCCAACGGAACTGCACGTCCGTCTGATAGCCCATGGTCATCTCCTTTACATCTAACTTCAAAAAAGGATAACGGATGGCGACCATGCGGTGATTACAGACAGTTAAACGCGCGTACAATACCCGATCAGTACCCAATTCGTCACATACACGATTTTTCACAAAGTTTGTCCGGTTGTAAAATTTTTTCGGTGATCGATTTGGTCAAAGCATACAACCAGATTCCTACGGCAAAGGAGGACATTCCGAAAACCGCCATAACTACCCCCTTCGGTCTCTTCGAGTTCCCTTTTATGACCTTCGGTTTACGGAATGCTGGTCAAACCTTTCAGAGATTCGTGGACGAGATGACACGTGGCTTCGAATTCTGCTATCCGTATCTGGACGATTTCCTCGTTTTCAGCAAAACGCCACGCGACCACGAAGACCACTTGCGCCTACTTTTCACCCGTATGAAAGACTACGGCATCCTCATCAACCCTGCCAAGTGCGTTTTCGGCGTGTCCGAAGTCACATTCCTCGGATACCACATCTCTGAGAGGGGCACAAAACCACTGGATAGCAAGGTGGAAGCGATCAGCAGTTTCCCCCCACCAAAAACTGTCAGGGAGCTTAGACGATTTTTAGGGATGGTAAATTTTTATAGGCGATTCTTACCTAACGCCGCCCAAATTCAAGCCCCGCTGAACGCCTTGTTATCCGGTTCGGTTAAAGCTTCTCACCCGGTGGTCATGGAAGGAGACGCACTCAGAGCTTTTAGCGACTGCAAGAAAAGTCTTGCAGATGCAGCCCTTCTGGCTCATCCCGATTCGCAAGCCAAGTTAGGGTTAGTTACGGATGCCTCCGAAACCGCAATTGGGGGGGTACTTCAGCAGCTCAAAAAGGAAGGTTGGCAGCCGTTAGCGTTTTTCTCTCGCAAGTTGAGCCCGTCACAGGTGAAGTACTCACCGTACGACCGCGAGCTCCTTGCTATTTACGAGAGCATACGCTACTTCAGGCACATGTTGGAAGGCACTCACTTCACAGTCTATACTGACCACAAGCCGCTATGTTACGCTTTCCACGAGCGGAAAAGTAACTGTTCGCCGCGTCAGTATAGGCACCTGGATTTCATCTCGCAATTCACCTCGGACATTGTCCACATCGCCGGTAGAGATAACGTAGTTGCGGATACCCTATCGCGCGTAGATGAATTGCAGATGCCCGCCGACTTTGAAGTGATGGCCAAATTACAAACTTCCGACCCTGAACTCCAAAACCACCTTACAGGCGAGAGCTCTCTTCGCCTAGTCCAGACGAGCGTACCTGGGAGTCGTACTATTTTGTACTGCGACGTCAGTACACCGACACCCAGGCCCTTCGTTCCGCAACAACTGCGTCGGCAGGTTTTTGACTGCCTTCACTCGCTCAGCCATCCAGGTGCAAACGCGACAGCCAAACTCGTCGCGCAACGCTTCGTTTGGCCGCTGGTGCGAAAGGATTGCCGCGAATGGGCCAAAGCATGCTTGACTTGCCAGCGCGCGAAGGTAACCAGACACGTAGCCTCACCGCTCGGTACGCACGTCTTACCTTCAGCGCGTTTCAAGCATGTCCATTTGGACCTGATCGGCCCACTACCTCCTGCTGGTGATTTTCGGTATTGCCTCACAGCCGTCGATCGCTTTACGCGATGGCCTGAAGCTGTGCCTATTGCCGACATCACAGCCGAAACAGTGGCCAAAGCGTTCATCTCCTGTTGGGTGGCAAGGTACGGTTGTCCTACCGAGATCGTTACCGATCAAGGCGGACAATTCCAGTCGGCGTTGTTTGAACAACTGTCCAGGTCCATCGGTTTCGATCACCGGAGGACCACTGCTTACCACCCACAGTGCAACGGCTTGGTGGAGCGCTTCCACCGACAACTGAAGGCAGCAATCACCTGCCACGCTGACGTCAACTGGACCGAGTCCCTCCCCCTCGTGCTTCTCGGCGTAAGATGCGCCTTCAAAGAAGACCTTCAGTCTTCTTCAGCTGAGTTGGTGTACGGTGAGCCGCTTCGTCTGCCAGGCGAATTCTTCGGGCACGACGTCGCTTACTACACCACCGACCTAACCGAGTTCTCAGCTCGAATGAAGTCTTTCGCCGAGAAAGTACGACCCGTTCCACCTCAGCACCACTCCAACCACAGAGCCTTTGTGTTTAAAAACCTGGCCACATGTAGCCACGTATTCCTTCGGGAAGAAGTGCTACGTGGCTCATTTCAACCAGCATACACTGGCCCACACGAAGTGCTCAAGAGAGGTGCCAAAACGTTCGTCATTCGCGTCTTGAACAAAAACATGACAGTAACAATAGACCGCCTTAAGCCAGCTTATATACTGTCGTCTGACGTTCCAGCAACCCAGCGTTCTATCTTGAACATTCCCGATCCCGATCCCGACCCAGAACCACCTCACCAGCGGACGACTCGATCCGGGAGAAAAGTTCGGTTCCCCGATTATTATCGACCCTAGTAGGTCTCTGGAGGGGAGTGTTGTAGGTGTCCCGACTATATTTACGTATATTAGTTTATATTATTTATCTATTTACAAAGCACACCTACACAATATTAATTATCTTATCATAATTATTTACATATTATATTACACACTTTCATACAGCACACAAACACACCCAAAAATCATACATTCACAACACAACTCATAATTATAATATTTACACAAACATAGTCGGGCGTAATCGCTTGTCGTCGAAATGACGTCACGCAAGCCGCCCGCTATTGTGTAATAGCCAGGTAGCTCGGCTACGCGGGCCGACCGCCGCCGGCCGCCTTCAGTCGCAATCTGTCATCCAACGCGAAGCTTGTGTCTTTTGTCGACTCGCGCACGCGCAGATTTATTGCCGGCACTGTCAGAACCGACGACACGTACCTAAACTACGGGGGTCGGGGTCACCAGTTTAGGTACGTGTCGTCCGTTCTGACAGTGCCGGACGGCACAGTAATAAGTCCGGAATACAGTGTTATATAGTTTATTAAACGACACAATTACACTAAGTACATACACAAGAAGGAGATGATACAGAGAAATAGAAAGCGTAGGCAAAGCGGTAAGAAAGCAACACAAACATCAAACTTAAGATCGCGGCAATAAATCTGCGCGTGCGCGAGTCGACAAAAGACACAAGCTTCGCGTTGGATGACAGATTGCGACTGAAGGCGGCCGGCGGCGGTCGGCCCGCGTAGCCGAGCTACCTGGCTATTACACAATAGCGGGCGGCTTGCGTGACGTCATTTCGACGACAAGCGATTACGCCCGACTATGTTTGTGTAAATATTATAATTATGAGTTGTGTTGTGAATGTATGATTTTTGGGTGTGTTTGTGTGCTGTATGAAAGTGTGTAATATAATATGTAAATAATTATGATAAGATAATTAATATTGTGTAGGTGTGCTTTGTAAATAGATAAATAATATAAACTAATATACGTAAATATAGTCGGGACACCTACATATAGTATTTAAATACATGAGAACATGATGAAATATATTATATTACAAAATAACATACACATCTATTATTCATGAAGAGAAATTAAACAAAGAACCATGTTCCCGTAAAAATATCAATATTTGTATTACATTATTCTTGTCCTTATTCATACGATGTTATTAGGCTCAAAATGGCTTTTCCTATACGATTTTCCCTGTTTATTTTTCGGTTCGATGCTTTTAAAATATAAGGTTAAGTTTAGGTGTGTAAAGGTTTTGACGTGATTATTCAATGACTAAAACACACATATATACAATGTTAAACAACCTACTATGAAAAGATTAGAGTTATTTATTTTATTTATTTATTTCAATCAATTATAGATGTTATAAGACAATTACAAAATTTCATTAAATTAAATTACATTTATTATGCTAACAAATATTATTAGTTAAAGAGGGACACATCAGTTGTTTGTTTGTCAGTATATGAATCCTATCACAATGATTCATATAGGTACCGACAGTCAAACCTCTCTGCGAATACTCTCAGACTGATGTAAGAGTTAGGTAGAAATTATTTTGTAGATTTTTTGCTTGATTAAATCATAACAAAAGTCAGTGCTATCAGTGTGGTGTATCGAGATGTGAGTTCGAGTTCCAGTGGTACCGACAAACGAACGAGACAGAGGATAGAAAGATTTTTCTGCTCTTAAGTAATCTACCCGCAGTACTCAGTCTTCCCGTGATCATGGTGCTTACACCTTTGGTCCTTTATCATCATCAGCCTGTAGACGTCCATTGCTGGACATAGGCCTCCCCCAAACCTCGCCACATCGATCGGTCCTGCGCTGTCCGCATCCAGCCACCTTTGAACCTTGGTCTTCACCAATGGCACGAAGAATTTCATCCTTTAATAGAGTCTACGATCACTATTTTCTTCGTGCTTTTAACACATTGTTTTTTTAATCCAATTCAATAATGTAGCACTTTTATATAAAATTACTCTTAATGAATTTACACATTCTACACACTCTTAGCATCACGAAAAAACATCACCATCATTTCCAGAATTCAAACTCCAATAACTGTCCAAAGAAATACTCGATAACTACTTAATTAATCAATTTATTTTTAATCGAAATATCCATTCGTCCGCGAACATATCTCTGAATAATTAACAATTTAATAAAGCATCGAATTCGTCTACATAAATTCATTGCGATCGTTTCTGTGAATGATTAAAATTTAATTTTCATTGTTTCATCAGATTAAGGGAACAATTGTATATTTTTAATCAGCACATAACGGTCCCAACTTCTTAATCAGATTTGTGAAATTAAGCTTCAACGAGTTTTAGCTGTAGATTCGACTCTTTGGGTGTAATTTGTGAAATTAAAGGTTTTTAGATCTAATTAGTGAAGCATTGTAAAGAGTTTGTAAGGTTTTATTTGGGTTTGAGTGATATACTTTAGTGATTTGTCATCAATAATTATTGGTACGAAGTTCCTTATGGCGCGTTATCGAAAGTGGGCTAAACGGAAATTCTTATGAAAAAGTTGTCACGACACTTTTTTGTTTTAGTTGATTATCGCTAGATGACGCTGTGATTAAAATCTTTTAAACGATTCCTTATTTTGTTTTATATGATTAATGCTAGATGGCGCTGTGATCTAAATATTTTATAAAACAATTCCTTATTTTATTTTATATGATTAATGCTAGATGGCGTTGTGAAAAAAAAAATATTTTTAAGTTATAATAATTAGTTAGTTTAAAACGTCTGTCTCTCTCTCCCACTTAAAACTAACTCACTTAAACTAACTACATTTTATTACAATACCCTCACTAATTAATCGAAAGGAATTTCGTTCCATCCGAGTGTCCCTTGATACCTCTCAAGTTTTTTGTCTCATATTGTCCACGTCCATTGCTAATATATATGGTGTAAATGTTATTATTGTTATACTTCTACAATACAATCTAGTACGTATTCCTTCTTCAGTGTGAACTATTTTCTCTTTTCTTGTAAAGTCTTGAAGCATTCGATTGTCAATTGTCGTATCACATAGGTATATGTTACTGAAATTAGAAAGGTTCTCGCGACTATTGATTCTGAATAGTCGTGGTGGCCGAGTGGTCGAAGCGCGTCCTTCCGTACGGGAGGTCGCGGGTTCGAACCCGGCCGGCTTGTACCTCTAAATCTAAATGTGAAAAGAAAAGATTTATGTTAAATTTTTCACAACACTACTGACTAAAAACGGTGAAGGAAAACATCGTGAGGAAACCTGCATGTCGGAAAAGGGTTCTAAAAATCCTTTGAAGATATGTGAAGTCCCCAATCCGCGCTGGGCAAGCGTGGTGGACTATGCCTAACCCCTCTTCTGAGGAGACCTGAGCCCAACAGTGGGCAGTAATGGGTTGGTACAGTACAGTATTGATTCTGATTGTTGAAGCAAGTACACCGTGGGTATCCCTTGAAATTTCATCTTCAACTTCAACTCCAAGTGTTCAGACTTTCCAAAGATATTTTACACCTCAATTGACAATAAAATTATGCAAATAGTTTAAGTTTATTAAATGAAATTTTGAATCAGACCACTGTTCACTAGAAATTTGGTATTCTTAATATCTTTAAACTACTGCGCACTAAAGTTATGTAAAACTTCTAGAAATTTCTGAACGTAGTTTTCGAAGTAGAGTTGTCAAAAGTTATTCTTACGATCGGCTAAATTAAATTGAATTTGCATTAATTTGACTTTGTTTTATCTACTAGATTACGAACAGACGCAATACTTTTTCTTGAAATTGATTCTAAAGAAGTAAGAAAAATAGATACTTATATTTAATTATATTTAATTATCTCTACATGCAAATTATACTATAATACTTTCATGCATTTTCAACGGGTTCTTACCAAGATATTTAATTAATTGAGTTGTCTCGATATTTCAACGTTGTTGCAAACGTCATGATCACGAGAAGACTGGATACTGATAATGGATACTGCGGGTCGAATTATGGGCAAACAAATCTACCCTCTTTCTCTTTCGCTTTTGGGTAGTACCACTGGAACTCTGGAAATATCATCTGGAAATATCGAGACAACTCAATTAATTAAATATCGTGGTAAGAACCCGTTGAAAATGCATGAAAGTATTATAGAAAACCGCGAGTGTCTGAATTAGTTTAAATTATACCATGAAAAAAAATTATTTAGCAAAATTAAGTTATAATACATATTTTGAACTAGATTTTGTCTTTTATTGTAAAGTTTACCATTTCAAAATTTACACACAAAATGGTATAAGTAGGCAGTAAGTTCGACCTGTCTATTCCCTTCTAAGAACCTCTTACAAATAAACAATAACTCACTTCAGATTCCAACTTTGTAAACTTAATTAAAATTGTAAAACAACTTCGAAACGACTTCCATATTCCATTCGCAAGTTTCCGACGAGAACATTCTAGAACTAAGTCAGGAATAACAATGGATGTTAGTTTTGTAACATATGAAATTAAAATTAATGTTCACCTGAAATTCGAAAGTTGTTACAACTTTTGTGTAATTAGAATTTGTTTTCCAATACGTTTGTTTTTCAGTTATTTGCTTTTGTGATTATATGCTCCTACTGTTCTTAGCCAACTAAACGTGACGGTCCCGAGGAAGGTTCCGAGGTATGCGATCAAAAATCAAGATTAGGCATAGTCCACCATGCATGCCCAATGCAGATTGAGGACTTCACATATCATCGAAGAATTTTATAATTCATTTTGAATATGCAAGTTTCCTCAGGATATTTTCATTTTATAACCAGTGGTATTGTGAAAATTACAAATAAATATTTTTCACATTAAGAGATAGAGGCCAGTTTAGAACCCGCGACCTCTCGTACGGAAGGCAAGCGCTTCAATCACTCGGCCACGAATAGATATGCACTTACAAAACTTATATTACGTCAAGTTAGATAGTAGTACCCTAATCTTAACTTGAATTATCTTATTACTTGGAGTTTGAACCCTTTATCTGTTTAAATCGTTGACAGCGCTCCTCGTTTGCCGGAACAATGTGACTTCATAAGTTGTAAGCCGTTCAGAACTTATTTATACCGTGTATGGTATTAGTTTCCGTATTAGGTGTTTGTTTTGTACCGAAATATGTTGCTAGTATTTTAAGGATGCTTGTTGGCGACTGGTTGACGCCTCCTATCTATATTGCTTCTATATTGCTATTTTTGTGATACATGATAAAAGGAGTTGTCAGGCAAACGTTAAACAGAAAAGTGGTATATTTTATTGTATTTTATATATTTCTTTGGAAATATACTGATTTGTGCGTGCTTCCGTGTTTTCATCATCCCGCCAACGTCATACAGTCCACTCGCTTCCCAACAATGCTGATTAAGTCTTTACGGTGAAAATCACTTACTGTTATAGCCCGAGAGCTTGTGTCAATTTTTGTGTAGGTTGAGGCAAGCGGAAAACTTGATCCATAGTTCTCATGATATACCCCAACTTGGAACTGCAGACCTGGTTTTAGAGTAGCGGTCTTTTTTGCATTTGTTTGATCTCGATTTTTTTTTATTGCAAGATAGATAAACGAGCCAGGGCAATGAGGGGCCGTTACCTATCACCTATCCATACAGGACTTTTCTTAAACCTCGTTTGAAGCGGGACTTGTCAGCGCTCTTCATCATCATGTATCATGTTAATTTATTATAGTTGGTACAACAGCAAACTATATTATTAAAAAAAATACCTCTAGTCGATCATCACACACCGCTTAGTGCAATATGACTTTTGAGATAAACTATTTTGCGTAGAATAATAATTTCCTTTCTGTATTTTAGCCCTAAATGAATTGCATAAACAACTATTCATCTTTTATGTTCTCCAAACGACACAATCAACTACTCAAGATATAAAATAAAAATATTAAAAGCTTATTCAAAACTCGACTCACAACTTCGATACTGAATTCTCATAGAATAAAACTAAAAACTTAAGCACTTAATAGTTTAAAATTTCGCCTGACGTTGCTCGATAAAGGCCACCGAAGTCATCGTGTGTGGAGTTAAAGTTTTTGATCGCTAGACTAAAGTTTGGGAGAGCTTTGAATATTTAAGCAAATTCATCTAGATATAAAGTGATATGCTTTTATGGTAACTAAAATATAACGATAAAATTCTTGTTTTTTTTTCCAGACGAGCCAATGGGCTACCTGAACGTAAGTGGTTATCGTTGCTCATGAACATCTGTAATGTCAGGGGACACTGAGGGGTCGGAGGGGTCGCCACCTACGACCTAACTTTATTTTGTGTTATAGAATTATGGAAATTCTTCAATTTTACCACCTTTTCTCAAGGTGTAAACCATTGTATGATTTTCTCTTATCAGATCTTGAAGGAGAAAGTTTTATCTTTCGAGTTAGTTTAAGGTATCGAACATTACTTTAAATTTCAAAACCATTTGCGAGATTCTACTTCAAAATAATGAAGCAACCCCATCCATCATTTCACAAACTAGTTTGCCTGTCCAAATAAGCATTTTAAGTTATACCCTAGTGCAGGCTCTGTTCAGCGATAAAATCTTTTATTTATGTTGAATCCCGCAGCGTTTAGACCTATCTCATGAGTGGATAGTGAATGTTCAGCGATATTTCGCAGTCTCCCTTTGAAAATGTTTGAAAAAATCCGTGAAGAACGCAACGTAAAAGTGATGTTAGAAACTTCGTATGAAATATTTTAAAAATGAGTGAAACGAGAGTAAAATAAAAAAATAAGATTCTAAATACAAGATAAAACACAAGAAGACACGATAAAACAAGCCAAACATGATGGGTTAGATGGGTATACATTTTTAACGCAAAAAGTTCTTCTGACTCGCTTATTAGAACAGCTTCATGGTACCTCATACATACAGTAAAAAGAAGCCTTTAAAAGAAGAAAGGTTAAAATTATAAACTTATTCAGACACTCGCGGTTTTCTATAATATTTTCATCACGACACACCACACTCACTGTATCTAAAAGACTCTCTGAGCATGAACACTTAGTGATGCTAGTTCGAGTTCCAGTGGTACTACCCAAAAGCGAACGAGAAAGAGGGTAGACAGATTTGTTTGCTCTTAAATCGACCCGCAGTATCCAGTCTTCTCGTGATCATGACGTTTGCAACAACGTTGAAATATCGAGACAACTCAATTAATTAAATATCGTGTTAAGAACCCGTTGAAAATGCATGAAAGGTTAAAATTTAGAATTCTTTGCCATGTTTCAACAAATATGTGAATTCCCCTTAAAACCCTGGGGCGCCATGAAATAAAATGTTTTGAAATGATGCCGTAAGATTGAATGGTTCGTTTAGCAAAAAGGTTTTTTTCATTGCAATTACTTTCAACAAAGCTTTACTTTTTATTTCAAATGTGTGAAGAAATAATTGATGATACATCTCACATATTTGTATTGAAAAAACGTAAGGTTGGGTACTTAATTATATTAAAGACTAAGCTCTCAAGTCACACAAAAGTTCTAAAGGCTTTTAAATAAATAAAAGAATTGTGTTGTTGTACACACGTGTACAAATGAATGTGCAATTTCGAAAAGGGCACATATCTGAATTTTTAAACTTTCTAGGAAATGAAAAAAACTAATTATTTTCTAAATAAATCAAATATTTAGCAAAAATGTTTTTGGGTTACATTTTAGGGCATATTATCTCTCGAAAGTTACAGAAATATTTCGATGTTGACGTTATCATATATGTATATTTCGATAAACAAAATTTATGACATGTGCCCTTTTCGAAATTTACCACGTTGAGTACTCATAAGTTACAGAAAAAAACCATATAAATTTGGCGAAACTTGTATTTTAGTAATTTAAATTAAATATAATAATGAAACAAAAGCAATAATTTTGTCTTTTGTTTAATTCGTTGTGTTCGTTCGTAGTTGGCCATTGCAGTTTATTTTTACCTTTGCAATATCTGCAATTTTCAAATGATTTATTGGTACTTTGCCATTGTAAGCTCGATCAGCTTGGCTTGGTAACTTACTGCAAGTACCTTTTACTTTAGAAGGAACGAAAATTTCCTGAGAGATGTTGTTGTCTATATAACTTCTTGCGATAACTTCACCAGGTTTGTGGAGATATGCCTTATTCGAACATAATAGGTGCATACAAGTATTTAAAACGCCATGACATGAAAAAAGTGTTTCATAAAATATTCAGATATGTGCCCTTTTCGAAATTGCACATTCAAATACATTTTAGCGCTAAGTTTTAGATCACTGCTAAATTCATTCATTTTATTTCTTGTGTATATTTTAATAGTATGCTTGTAAAATTGAGATGTAAAATATGATATTACTAACATAAAAGTCGTGGTGGCCGAGTGGTCGAAGCGCTTCCTTCCGAACGGGAGGTCGCGGTTTCAAATCCAGCCGGCTTGTACCTCTAAATCTAAATGTGAAAAAGATTTATGTGCAATTTTTCACAACACCACTGGCTATAAACGGTGAAGGAAAACATCGTGAGGAACTCTCATGTCGGAAAAGGATTCTAAAAATCCTTTGAAGATATGTGAAGTCCCCAATCCGCACTAGGCAAGCGTGGTGGGCTATGCCTAATCCCTCTTCTGAGGAGACCTGAGCCCAACAGTGGGCAGTAATAATGGGTTGGTACAGTAACATAAAAGAACATGTCCGCTGGGCTTGTTAAGACAGATCTTCTCAGGACATTGGATAATTATTTAAACTGTTACTGCGTTTCCACATTGTCTCGCCAACGCCCAACTCGTACAAAACAAATGACGGTGACGGTCGACTTATATGAAAGTTGGAAGTTAGCAAGCCAATGTGGAAACGCACAATCAGAACTTACAAATTCTTTACAACCATTATTCATTTACATTATAACAAATATCCTTAAAATCTGTTTTAAGACATTGTAAAACTGATATTATTGGAATGAAGTTCCTTATCGCGCGTTGTGAAAGGGGGCTAGACGGAAAAACTTCTTACAAAAAGTTGTCACGACACTTTTTTGTTTTAGATGATTATCGCTAGATGGCGTTGTGATCAAAATCTTTTAAAACACGTTCTTTATCGCGCGTTACATTAGGAAAAAAAATATAAGATATGTTTTAATCGAAAGCAATTTCGTTCTATTCGGGTGTCCCGTGACACCTCTCAAGTTTTTCATACAATAAAAGATATTATTTAAAGATTACAGAACATTAGTAGGTACAAGTTACACATCAAAAAGAATCTGATTATATTTCTCTTGAAATCGGCTTGAAATGTATTTAATATGTGGCGACCAATAGCGCGCGAGATCCTGAATCGCGGTATTGACATTTGCAACGTTCGGCGCATATATACAACATCTGAAATCTACTAAAGTGGACTACCTCGCCTGGTCGGAGATCTCCCTTTGGTCATTGTCCATCGATACCCACAAATACAATACAACAATCGTATATTTTTCTAAATTTAAAACAGCAAATTATAAGCCGATGAAAATGACAAACCAAAGTAACATTAATTTATCAACGAATTTGTATTTTATTAAAGCTCTTTGTTCTGCTAATAATAGTCATTGAACCACAGACTAAATTATAAGCCCTTATAAGCTAGTACTTACTAACTTTATATTAATTTCGTATCTCTTGTTTAGTTTGCTATAACCAGCAATATTATTTATTAGAAGATATACAGCAAGAGACACGATACACAAAATAAGTAAGCCTTAAGTATGCCGATCGGTTTTTGATGACAAATTTCTAAATATTGGAACGAAGTTCCTTATCGCGCGTTGTGAATGGGGGCTAGACGGAAAAAATTCTTACGAAAAGTTGTCACGATACTTTTTTTGTTTTAGATGATTATCGCTAGATGGCGTTGTGATCAAAATCTTTTAAAACACGTTCCTTATCGCACGTTACGTTAGGAAAAAAAATATAAGATATCTTTTAATCGAAAGGAACTTCGTTCTATTCGGGTGTCCCATGACACCTCTTAAGTTTTTTTTTATTGAGTTTTATACACTTTTCGTGCTAAAATGTTTTATTTTTGTACCATAAAACAACAGTTGTTTCGGGATTTTTCAATACATTTCACGACATTAGAGTACTTCACTTGCACAATTACTAAACGGGTTCTTACCCCGACTATTATTCAATGAGCGATCCCGATATTTCAACACTGTTTCAAGCGCCATGATCACGGGAAGTGCAACAAAGTGTTATTTAATAAAAATCGTGGTAAGAACCCATTTAGTAATTGAATGAATGAATGAATACTTTATTTCTCCCACAATAAAATCATGATTTACAGAAGTAAAAATAAAATAGTACATAATAATGCTAACATAAGATAGTGTAGGAGACTGGTGTCCTAGCTAGGTTAGACCTGTGTTAAGGATCACCAGGCTTCCACCCCTCAAATAGACAAATCAAACTTATGTACTAACTATTAATAGTCTTTTTTTTGTAGTTGAACCGCACTAAAACCTCCAACCGCTCACACTCAGCGTCCGAACCCCGGCTGAGGCCAGAACCCAGCACGGGGTTATGAGGGACGACGCGACGCGTTACGCCATCGGCACTCTTTCCCGTCGCGCAACTATTAATAGTCTAGGCAATATTTAAAACGTTGTGTAAATGATGTAGATAATCGCGAGTATTTAAAGAAATTTAATCGAAAAAGATGCTGTCAACATACTTACTACAAATCACCATACCATTGACTTCACTTCTTTGTTTGTGGTGTTTCTCTTGTTAAATTTGCTCTAACAAGTTGTTACATTGGTTTCAGGACTAATTCCAATACAGTAGAGAACTAATAAATGTTGAAGAGTTATTTAGCTATTTTATTGAAATATGTTTCATATCATAACTTAGCTTATATGTATGTTGTTTATTTGTAAGAGTAAATATGATATTGTAATATTAATTAATATGAAAGATATTTGAATCACTTTAGTATTCTGATATTTGTTTTGTCTTATGATTAATATGTTTTAAAAAATCGTTCAATTTGAAAAACTTTTACGAAGTCGGTTTTAATTTCAATTGTGAAGTCGTCTAATGAGCGATTAGTAAATAAATAAAAGGTAACGTTGGTGAAGTAAGTCGTGGTGGCCGAGTGGTTGAAGCGGTTGCCTTCCGTGCGGGAGGTCGCGGGTTCAAAACCGGCCGGCTTGTACCTCTAACTCTTAATATGAAAAAAGATTTATGTGCAAAACAGTGAAGGAAAACATTGTGAGGAAACCTGCTTATCGGAAAAGGGTTCCAAAAATCTTTTGAAGATACGTGAAGTCCCCAATCCGCACTGGGCAAGTATTCGGCGGAGACCTGAGCTCAGCTGTGGCCAGTAATGGGTTGTTACAGCGATGGCGATAACATTTTTTTTAAAAACTAAACACCACATCATATACTTCGAAATATAAAAGTAAAAGCAACTTTATGACACATAATAAAGATTAAAAATTTTCACGACATATGCTTGGCAATAAAAATCGTGCCTCCAGGGTTTCATAAATTCAAATTTATGCAAAAAGCCTATTTCCCACTGAAATGCGGGAGTATATGAGGTGAAACTCTGTTGCTAAAGTGAAACCTCACTCGCTCATCAGTTGTGTCACAGAATAGTAGCTATACAGAAGTTAATTTTGCACGAAAGTAGAGTGAAAGTAGTGAACTCGTAGTGTCAGACACTACGTTGCAGACACTGCGTTAAAGAGATCTGCAGAAACTGGAGTCCACTGAACTTAAAATTTAACTTTTAAGGTGGCCCCTATATCAGACAAACTAAAGGAGAGCAGACTCAGATGGTATGGCCACGTAATGCGAAGAGATGGCGAACACGTCGTCAAGAAAGCATTGCGCCTTCCTGAGCACAAGAGGGGAAGAGGACCTGGATAGAGAATCCTGGCGCCACAGGATTAGGAGAGCCGACCCTACATAAAGTAGGAAAGTGCGAGGATGAAGAAGAAGAAGATCTGTAGGTGAACAATGTTTAGAAGTACAAGCAGGCAGTATTTAAACTTTATACGTGCACGATAAGCGATTCAAACAGTCGGTCAATTTCTAAAGACCGTCGAGGTAATCCGCACCACGATTTTAGTTTACAGAGATTAATACAGTCTCACTGTTAAATATTAGGCTTTGTTTCTGTAAAAAAATCGTCTTTGAGCATTTTTTTCAAGATAAATTGAGTGTTCAATAGTGCTCTTCAAAACTTGTCTTAAAAAGGGACTAGTCATTGCGATCCGTAATCTCTAAGTTCATTCCAAATCTGGAAAATACGTGGCCAATAACATATTACGAAATCAGAGCGAACTGTTTCGTACGCAATGGTTACCTCTGTGGCGTGTGATAGTGATATGACTTCTGTATCACAAGTGTTCTGTTGTTGTATGCTGTACCAAGGAATTATGCTAAGTGCCTGAAGTACTGGAAGTCAAAGTTAATTGCGATGTGCAGGGAATGTGTGGATTTTGTGCTACACGAGAGCTTTGCGTGTTGATATTAAATTATGCTTGAGCATCTTAAGAATATTTGTTTTGTTTTACTTGAGAAATGTAGTGAAGTACTTATTTTAAATAATGTAAAGAGTATGTTTGTAGGTAAATAAAAAATTAAATATGTATATTCCGTTCTTTAAAGGCATTGTTGACTTGGAATGTAAGTATTGAAAATCAAATCAATTTGCATTTACGCTAAAAAATTTTTTGATAAAAAATGTGTATTACTCAATTAATGATATTTTTAATTGTGAGTATTGAATCTGTGTACTAATTAGGTTTATTTATACTGAATTATGAATTTTATGAATTTGTACACTAATCAATTTTGTTTGTATAAAATATTTGCATACCAGAACCATACTGGTTAAGAGATATTATGCTTGAATATTTATATTTAAATGTAAACTCTTGCAAATAAATAAATACCTAAATCATTTATTTCAAAGTTGATGTGGATACCACATACTTTTTGAACGTCAAGAGCAGAAGGTTTTTTTGCGGTTCGACTCCCATACAGCATACATGCGGGGCGAGTGGAAGACCGGCGATTTCCTCATGTCCTAAGAAAAAACATTACTATAACTATACTATAAACATTTTAGATCTTCAAATTCTCACACATCTTGTAAAATTGTCTTTCTGCTCTTGTACTTTTTTACGTTAGACCAGTCAATAGGAAGTTTCTAGAAAAAAAACAAAAGTAGATGTTGTCCAAGAGTTGTTTACTGCACACAAGTCGGTAAACAGTTGTTCATGTTTGTTCGCCGCTCTGGTGATATTCGGTGAAATGTTTAGTGTAATGTGCACTTTAGTTCGCGATCGACTGACGACGAATCTTGGTAGCATTACAAGGTCGTTGATTTATTTTCTAACCTAGACTTTATAAGGTTACTCAGTACGTTACATTGTAATAATAACGGCTGTAATTGAAAGTAATACTCAATCAAAATTCTTCTCTGTAAAAAATTAACATGCTCAAAAATGCTATAATTTTAAAATATCACACGGTACTTTTATAGCATCAGTAGATAAAGTAAAAAAACAACAGACAACAGAAAATCGGTCCATTATTATTTTAAAATGTTCTTCATGAAGTCTTGTAAAGAGCTTATATTCTGCTCGTCTTATCCAGTTTTTGCCTAGTACCTTTATTAGGTCGTCGCTCCATCTAGCAGGAGGGGCGCCCAGCTACATACGTTTATCACATCGTGCCGAATAGCAAATCGGACTCAGTGGCGGATTTTCGGAGATTCCTATGTTCAGCAGTGGACAAGTGTAAGCTGATAATGACGTATACATATGTTGGACAATCACAATGTTTGAAGATTATTTTTACTAGCTATATATTGACTTGTACTGGGTGTAACTATGTATCTTCTGTGACTATGTAAGTTCGGGTAAAATTTGACAAACTTTCCGGTTTCCTATCGAGCTGACATTTCGCACGTAGACGTATATCGCGTAACTATTCAATAATATGAAAAAAGGCGCTGATCTCGTGGTGGATTTGGAAGGTGGTCATAGAAACTACTGTTACATGATATCTAGGAACTTAAATGAATGTAAATAACATTGTTTTCTTTAAAATAAATTGA
The DNA here is from genome assembly GCA_030269945.2 of Trilocha varians. Taxonomy (NCBI): domain Eukaryota; kingdom Metazoa; phylum Arthropoda; class Insecta; order Lepidoptera; family Bombycidae; genus Trilocha; species Trilocha varians. The sequence continues at coordinate 3,903,728 of AP028264.1, read as the reverse complement.
TTATACATGAATATAAGTTAAGTGTTAAAAGTTCGTCTCAAATCAATCGTTCTATCAACTTTACGTGGGCGGAATAGTTTTGTACCGGAAATATGTGGAATAAACTGGAGATCGGGTCCAGGATAGACCGAGATTTACAATACCACTTTAAAGAGCATGATTCTCGCTTGTTTTTGTAATATGACTTTTCAACGAAAGTGTTTTAGTGTTTACGTAGTTTTTTTGTATCATTCATTATAACTTCCGCATACTTTACCCAAATGTCTAACAACGTCTAGGCTGCATTAACTACTCATACTCAGCGTCCGAACTCTGGATGAGGCCAAAACCCAGCACGGTGTTATGCGCATCGGCACGACGCATTACGCACTACAGTACTCTTTCCCATGTGTTGTCCTCTATGAAATTATGTGGCATAGGCAGTATATGTATGATATGTTTCTCTTCAATCAAAATTTTAAGGAACGCTTTTATTAGCGTCATCATAAATGCATTGTAAAACGACCTAGGTGAGAATTATTATTTAAAACACCTCATATGAATGTATACCTTAATTGTTCTATTTTTTATTAGTATCACTAAATCTCACTTCCTAACATTTTTTTATTACAAGACATTTTTGTTACCTTCCAAAAGTCTGATTTTTATCTGCCTCTATTTATTGTATCTAGTAGTATATTGGGATCATTTTGTACACCACATCAATAAACCCTCTTAAATAAGTGCTAAAATTAGAAAACATTGGAGCGTTTCTTCACAATTAATTAACAAATTTTAATGGCTCAATGAAACGTGAAAGTAAGTGTTATACAGAATTTAATGGCGCTTTTAAATTGATCGTAAACCGTTCTGATGAACCTGGATAAATTCAAATTCAAATAAGAGAATGATCATTGACCTGTGAAATAGACTGAAATCAGAATATGAGTTTTCTATTAATTAAACAAAACTTAAGATTCTTGAGAATTAGTTATTATCTTTTCATTAATTTTAATTTTAAAATAGAAGACTCGAGAGAATAACTGAATGTTTCTGTTGCTAATTAGTGTGAATAACCTTAAGACTAAGTTTTTGTGTTATTAAATTATAGAGGACTTTATTAAAGTAAATGCAAAATGTCAACTTATTTTCGTTGTTTGATGATCATCGTGGTAATTATAAACTTATTCAGGCACTCGCGGTTTTCTATAATACTTTCATGCATTTTCAACGGGTTCTTAGGTCGTGTTGTGAGTTCGAGTTCCAGTGGTACTACCCAAAAGCAAACGAGAAAGAGGGTAGACAGATTTGTTTGCTCTTAAATCGACCCGCAGTATCCAGTTTTCTCGTGATCATGACGTTTGCAACAACGTTGAAATATCGAGGCAACTCAATTAATTAAATATCGTGGTAAGAACCTGTTGAAAATGCATGAAAATATCGTGGTAATTCACCAGTGAGGTGCAGGGAGATAGAGTTACTTACTCCTGAAATTATTGTCGGAGCAAATTTGTTGAATATACATTTTAATTAGGTAGTTTAATTGGAGTATTTGGGGCATATTATGAGAAGCCCGTGTGCATCACTGAAGATGACACAAGAAGAAGAACAAGTTTAAATGCATTTCCAAACATATATATTTTTTTTTATTGCAAGATAGATAAACACGAGCCTACGGCCCACCCGATGGTAAGCGGTAACCGTCGCTCATAAGTCTCTGCAATGCCAGGGCAATGAGGGGCGTTATTTATCACAAATATATATCTATAATTTAATGTAATTTCGAATTTTTGTGCTCATCCTTTGACTTTGAATTCGTTCAAGATCGGGACGACACTAGTCCTTACTGATATTTTGAAGTTGGATCTACTGAACCAATTACGAAATTTATTTACTAATAGAAAGATACGTCATTTGTGAGTATCATTAACTATATTCTAAACTAAAATTAGGTATAACCTTCTACAATATTCCTTTATTATGGTCATATAATAAAGTAATCTCTACCTCATATTCCATCAATCTTCGGGTGAACGTGACCAGCCGTCACGGAATCGTCTTAAAATTACGAAATCTTGGAAAAAGTACATGACATCTTAATTAAAAGTCAACGGCCAACACCTCAAAACAAGCAAGATTCTAATTAAAACTCGAGAAATTTTGACGGCGTCGTTAAATCTACTCGCCAGTAACTTTGATCTGCTGTTAGAAGTTGTCTCGTAAAAATTAAACGTAATGTACCTACTTGGATATTTCAAATAATTAAGATTTTTTTATCATTATAGTGAGTTAAAAAACGATGTAATAAAATACAAAAACACTATTGAAACATCACAATTACTTTGGGGTACAGTGGACTATGGCTAAAGGGAGATCTCCGACCGGGCGAGGTAGTGTATACCCGTTCAGGCCGAAGCCCACTGTAGTAGACTTCAGATCTCGTATATATGCGAAGAGATTCTTGCAAATGTCGTAACCGCGAGTCAGGATCTCGCGCGCTATTATTGGTCGCCACAATTACAATTTACAAAAACTTTAGTAAGAGTGTATCACCATAAGTTATGACTTTTCTTCACCAATGAAAATAGTTTGGTAAATGGCGTTTTTTTTTTTTTTTTTTTTAGTTGGAGGAAATCCCCGGATCCCCGGTGGTATGTGGGAGTTGAACCTCACTAAAACCTCCAACCGCTCACACTCAGCGTCCGAACCCCGGCTGAGGCCAGAACCCAGCACGGGGTTTGGAGGGACGGCGCGACGCGTTACGCCATCGGCATGCTTTCCCGTCGCTCCGTCCCCTGGTAAATGGCGTAGTATCTTAATGAAAGAAATATCTAATGTTGCGTTTCCACATTGATCCGCCAACGTCCAACACACGTACAAAACAAATGACGGTGACAGCCGACTTATATGTAAGTTGGTGAACCAATGTAGAAACGTAGTTTTAGAATATTGCCAAAGCCACCACGACCACTCTATCAAGAGTGAACGACTAAGAAGAGAGGGAAATTAGAGTTATTCAGACACTCGCGGTTTTCTATAATACTTTCATGCATTTTCAACGGGTTCTTACCGCGATATTTAATTAATTGAGTTGTCTCGATATTTCAGAAAGTCTTGTAGATACAGTGAGTGTGGTGTGTCGTGATGTGATTTCCAGTTCCAGTGATACCACCCAAAAGCGAACGAGAAAGGGGGTAGACAGATTTGTTTGTTCTTAAATCGACCCGCAGTATCCAGTCTTCTCGTGATCATGACGTTTGCAAAAACGTTGAAATATCGAGACAACTCAATTAATTAAATATCGCGGTAAGAACCCGTTGAAAATGCATGAAAGGAAATTAGAGTCCTTTTAAAAGTCAAGATACAGTGAACTTATTGGAAGCTTGAGTCAATGATCATGATGTCACACTTGAGAAGTATTATCGATACCACCGATGTAACTGTGAAGGTTGATTTCTTTTTGATCGACATACAAATTAGAGGTTACTCGAGGTGTTTTTAAAAACTAAATTAAATAAGTATTTAACTTGCACTGGAGGAAACTATGCACCTATGTAAGTAAGTCAACTTTCCAGTTTCCAATAGAACTGAAATTTATAAAAGTCGTGTCGGTAGCCATTGTATCTCACGTACTAAAAAAGACAGACTCATCATTTTTGAGTTCGTTTTACTTGTTTTGGCTCTACTACTACATGATATCTAGGATTTTAAATGCATTAAAAGTCTTAAATGATTACGTTGTTACTATGAATATTTGTTATAATATGCGAAGTCTCAATTTATCGATAAGAAATATGAACAAAAACTTCCACTATAACTGTTAGGCCAACTTCTAGACCAATCTTAAACCTAAGTCGATAGAACCAGTCAATATCAAAGTAATTGAACGGTCAAACTGTACTGAGCCTGAATAAACATTAGATAAAAACCTTTCTCAATAACTTTGACGAACAAAAATACAACTACTTTACTAATATTCAAATATTATGTGATAAGATATAATATAAACAGGATACTAAGTAAGTAAGATAGTGGATAACTATCTTCAGAATAACATCCTGTCCTGTACCAACCCATTACTGCCCACTGTTGGGCTTAGGTCTCCTCAGAAGAGGGATTAGGCATAGTCCACCACGCTTGCCCAGTGCGGATTGGGGACTTCACATATCTTCAAAGGATTTTTAGAACCCTTTTCCGATATGCAGGTTTCCTCACGATGTTTTCCTTCACCGTTTTTAGCCAGTGGTGTTGTGAAAAATTGCGCATAAATCTATTTCACATTTAGATTTAGAGGTACAAGCCGGCCGGATTTGAACCCGCGACCTCCCGTTCGGAAGGACATCACTCGACATTATTTCTTTCGAAGATCAAAGACTTACCAAGATAATTGTTTTCACAACTATGTGCTAAATAAAAATCACGGTTTTACAAATACGTGAATTTTTGAAATATAATGGACTTCAATAGGAAAATAGGATATTATAAGGAATCAAAATGATTACAGTCTGATGTTGCAAATTATCCCACTCTATTTAGTCAAAATTTCTAAGTATTTGCCTCTCAAAGAAAAAAGATGTACATATTCTTTGCGATGTCTCAATAATAAATTTTAATTACACTAGGCTTCAAACAGATCAAAAACACGAACGAGTTTCGAAACCAAACTCTAAGTAAACTTATTCAGACACTCGCGGTTTTCTATAATACTTTCATAAATTTTCAACGGGTTCTTACCACGATATTTAATTATAATATCGAGACAACTCAATTAATTAAATATCGTGGTAAGAATCCGTTGAAAATGCATGAAACTCTAAGTATTTTTAGAGTCATACTATCTACTCTTTTTGCCTATACAATATTTTGATAACAAACAATAACAACATCAACTTAACTCAAATCTTGATTGAAAAGGGCATGATCGTGTTTCGAGGTACCAGCATTCATATTTTTCATACGACTTTATGTAAATCGTGTCGGCCCGAAAAATCTCAAGGGAAATCTGTAAAAACCTCTGGAATTATGTCCTGGGATGTTTAAATAAAACGTAACTTTATTGAAGGGGGTTTCATAATTTAATATCTGCAGGTTAATCATGTTTCTTGTCGTTTTATTATTTCATTTAGGATTTAACTTGTTTAATATTATGTTATGTTGTATTTTTTCAAATAAAGAATTAGAATTATTGGTGTGTCGAGTAAAGTTTACTTTCTTTCTTTCTAAAAAGATAAGGAGGTAAGAAGGATTTTTTGGTTCTTATTTAGTGTTATACAGTAGTACGAGAAGAGGTGAAAATCGATCTCACTACTACGAACTTTATGAATATTATGTTAAGTTTTACTATGAATGACGTTGGCGTCCCAAATTGGTTTAACGAGTGATTGTAAAAGTAACAGATCACCCGCGATACAGGCATGTCCTAGTGCGGGGTTCGCCGATAATGTTAAAGCACATGTAAACTTTTTGTTAGTAAATTATTTTCATTCATTCATCTCGGTGACGTAAGATAAGAAAGACATCCAGCAGTGGACAACCGATCAACAGTGACGATGATAATATTTATGATACTTCTTATTCTAATTCTTACGAAATGTTGTCACGACATTTTTTTTGTTTTAGATGATTATCGCTAGATGGCGCTGTGATCAAATTCTTTTAAAACACATTCCTCATTCTTGTTTTAGATGATTATCGCTAGATGGGACTGTGATCAAAATCTTTTAAAATACATTCCTTATCGCGCGTTACGTTAGGAACAAAAATATAAGATATTTTTTAGTCGAAAGGAACTTCGTTCTATTCGGGTGTCCCATGACACCTCTCAAATTTTAATTAATACTGTGTATTTAAAACTGTTAAATATTATTGTTGAATTTTTGACAAAAAACACTATAAAATATCGTTTTTTCTTCGATTTTTTTTTTATATCCACTTCATTTCACCATTTAAAAAAACCTGTCACCACTTAACTATATAAAATCGATGAACACCTGGTCATTTATTATATTATTGTTTTTTAATGCAAATAAGAAAATGTTTTAATGCAATAACGTCGTCATCTTTTCAGGTAAATAAATAAATTACTGACATATTGACATGTTTACTAAAACAATGTTTAAACAACTGTACTTGCAACTATAAACATAACATTATTGTTATATAAATAAAATAAAAACCTCATTTCGTATTCTCATAGATCTGATCATAGACTTAAATTCAAAATATAGTTTAAGTTATTTTCTAGGTCTACGATTTTCGAATACTATTTATTTATTTGGGAAACTAACAGAAGTAAACAAATTATAAAATAACACAAATAGTTAAAGCATTATCCAAAACAGTTTCCACTTATAACAAAAAATACTTTGAAGTTAGCGACACACAAAAATTCGAAATAAAATAAATTAGACCAAAATCAGAAATTATAAACAATTCATAAAAAATAAGAATAATAACATTTTAAAATGTCAATTAACAGAATAGTAGTAACATAGGCAGAATTAAAATCAAAGTTAATAATTAAAATTACATTAAATACTTCAATAAAGGAATAATTAACGTCAACAACAATAATAATTATACAATAAAATTAAAAACATAAAATACAATTTAAATTAGAAAATATTAAATTAAAATCAAGCATCTTCAATTCTATTCTATCAAAAGCTTTCAAGATAAAATCCGATTTCAAAGGTTTCTTTATATCTAAGATTATTCTATTTGATTTGGGTAATAGGTATAGATATTCTAATAATATAAAATTTAACTTTCTTAAAATGTAAAAATTAGATAAAATTCTTAACATACATCAACTGTACTGTAACAACCCATGACTGCCCACTACTGGGCTTTGGTCAGTAAATACTTTTCAAAACAATACATTAATACTTTCCTTCACTACTCCAAGGTAAACAGAGAATACCTATAGCATTAAGTCCGCTTTTGAAAATTCTATTTACAAACTTATTCACACACTCGCGGTTTTCTATAATACTTTCATGCATTTTTAACAGGGGTGACGGCTTCAGATTATCGAGTATGTGGAATCCAGTGCTAAACACAACAGTCACTAAGGGTTCATGCTCAGAGAGTCTTGTAGATACAGTGAGTGTGTCGTGATGAGTTCAAGTTCCAGTGGTACTACCCAAAAGCGAACGAGAAAGAGGTTAGACAGATTTGTTTGCTCTTAAATCGACCCGCAGTATCCAGTCTTCTCGTGATCATGACGTTGAAATATCGAGACAACTCAATTAATTAAATATCGTGGTAAGAACCCGTTGAAAATGCATGAAAGAATTCTATTTACACTTTTGTAGAAAGAATAAATAGTATAATTTTCACAATATAAGCTGTTGAAATTATATTTGAGTTGCTCTAATAACATTATTTCAAAATAAATTGGACAAATCCGAGACGAAATCCGCTGCAGAATTTCTCACGATTTCAGTGAGAAATTGAAAGCATATTCTTGAGAATAAGCTTTTACGAATCGAGATATTAGAGATATTAATAGTTTCTTCAATGATTATTAATAACTTTAATTAAGAATATTTTTAAATTAATGCAAATTTTCAAGGACAGCAAAAAAGTACTTTTATTTTTAAGAAATTTACATTACATTATTTAAAAAATTACTACCTAATTTCAAATAAAAGAATCAACAAAATCAGTACATCAAAAAAAAACAAACGTTTATTACAACAAAAGCAATACCTACATGTGTTTTCACATGTCAGGCAAAGTAATACGAAGACAAAAAAAAAATCGATTTAAAACACCTTATTGCAAGTTGGTCAATAATAAAACAAGAAAAAAGACACTATAGTATTAGCAAAGAGAATTTACCATATTAAGCCTAGATTTCAATATTCAGAGACTTCTAAAACCATTTTTAAATCAAAATCATAGTGAAGCTTCTTCTCTACCCTTGGGTAATATTAAATTCATTCCTTTAGTCGAATTAAAATGTAACAATCCAATGCTTTCGACCGTGAACTCCACAAATTCAAGGACTCCACAATTATCAATCATTTACTTTGTTTTAATAAGCTAAAGCGAATTAGTGAGCTTAAGATATTTAAATAATATTTTAGTATTATGACATGTGTTAAAACGAGGTTTATGAAAAGTTCTAAATGATAAGTAACTCCCACTGTACTGGCATTGCAGAGGCTTATGAGCGACAGTAACTACTTACCATAGTCGAATAGCACAAAAAGTTTTACCTATTCTACGTTTAAAAATTAATAGCACGATATTTTCAAAATTAGAATGAGACCCACGACGAGTATCAGTTTGAATTGGATACAAGAATCTTCTGAATTAGTCCGACCAAAAAATGTGTAAGATATCAAAAATCTGTCTAATATATTGATCTATGACCTTACCGTTCACTTAACGCGCTAAAAACTTTATAAAACTAACTGTATGCGTCCTTCATCGTTACACGTTTATTTCCCAAGAGAAACCCGCGTATAATTTACATAAAGTGCCTAATGCCATTATTGTACGTAACGTAAAGCTTGGCTTTTTACGACTTTAACAGAGATTGTCGCAATACAGAGCCTCTCCTGAAGTTTATCTAGAAGTTTTGCGACCTGCGAATTTGTTAAACGCGTTGTTACGCAAAATATCCTGTGTTACTTTGTTTAGATTTAAGTGTTTTGTGCAATACCTGTGCATAATGATAGAGAAACGGGATAGAAAATTATATATGTTTTTGATGAAATAATCTTGATTACTGCCGTATGGTTACTGTCGTTTGTAAACACACTCAATCACACACAAAAATACAACGCATTGATTCTCATATTAACGGCTCTTATTAATATTGTTAATCACATTTAATCGCTTTACCATGAAAGTAAAAAAGTATCTATTTATTTTGATTCTACTTATAGATAATCAACTCTTTTTCACTTTTCCTGATTGTCGATGTTAAAACAAACTTTTTTGACACAACACACTAAATACCGAGACACTGTAACAGTGAGATAATAATATAGTATAACTTCTAGTAGTTGGATACTATGTCTACCTAATCATTTAAACACTTAATCTGAAATAATTATAAAAACAAAATGTTACTAAAATTCAATTCACAGCAGATTTTTTCCTTATGACACAAATTTAACCCTATTATCATACCTAAAGAATCCTTTGTTTTACAATTGGTTAATTTCCACTAGGAATAATTTAATAAATAACTTGATGCAGAAATCGTAATCTTATATTATATGACGTGTCTTCAAACAAAGCTTATGGGAGGTGCTTATTAAGAAAAGTTAGGTCGTAGGTAGCGACCCCTCAGTGTCCCCTGACATTGTAGAGGTCCATGAGCGACGGTAACCACTTACGATCAGGTGCCTCGTTGGCTCGTCTGCCTAGATGACAAAAAAACTACTGTAGAAGAAAAAAACGAATGAATAAGATTGTATTATCTAGTTAGCATGTACTTAAAAATGTTATGTTTTTTTTTTGTTATTTTGCGTCAAAGATTAACGACTTCATACATATTTGCAGAAATTCACATTGAAAAAGAATTAGTTGGTGTCTTAATATTATTTTTTATATTATAATTTACACAGAAACAGATAATAACTTAGTAAAAACAATTTATGAATAGTGTTATTAGCTTGTTTTTCCTTCTAGGTAATATTTATTTCATCTTAAAAACATGATAATTTAATTTATAGGTTCTCATTGTAAAATGAACTCATTAAATATCATTTATGTACCCTTAATTAAAGTTAACCTAATTGGTGGCGCGAAATTGTTCAAAACTGGTAAAGGACAACTCGTTAATGAGAACAGTTCCGACTTCTGGTAAGCGTAATGTTGGTAGACTCCTCACAAGACGGAACGACGATCTGGTCAACATCGATTTCCTGTCTGTTAGTTAGTCTGTAAACAAATTAAAATGGGGCTTTTACTGCTGATGTACCAGAGTCCGGGGAGTAACATATAAATATTTTAATTTATTTTTTTAGTGCTGACGCAGATGAAGACGAAGTGTCGCCGGTCAGTATACAACAAAATATTTCACATATTTTATATTCAATTCACAAAGAAAATGAATATAATTATGTTATTGAAACTCTGTTTCATTAATAAACTATATTTTAAAATGTATCTAAATAAACAATGTTTAAAACAATTGTGTCTACTCAAGTAACTCTTGATTTATTAAGCAAGCGTTGTAAATCAATTGAAATCAAAAGCAGAATTAAAACAAGCATAAATATTGGAACAGTTGAATACTAATTTCTTCGGTTAAAATAAACGTTTATTTTACAAATAAATCATGCCAAAGTGGTGTATGGCTAGTCCTTAATTTACAAACTTTACAAAGACCATAATTGAATTAACACAATGAGATCATTTTATTCCAATTTAAAGTATAAAACCTCTTCAAATTACTTAATTTAAAAGAAGAATATCCATAAAACGAAATACATTTCATATTTAATTATTATATTAGAATTCGATAGTGGAAACTTCCTTTAAAATCTTAAGCTATTTTTTACAGATTCTTTAATACAAACAAACAAAAACCCAGCGATCGGCCATGACCACGAAAACTGTGAAGTGGACCTTGAGATCAGCCAGAACCGTTATAATATTACAATCTCTACACTTGACACAGTAAGCACAGAAAAATCTACACAGAAATAAAGTGTTATAAAAAAACCTCACCTTGAAATATCGTTTAATTTTCTTTTTAATCGCAATGTTAATGTTTAAGGCAATCGGCGTAAAATTCATTACTGCTAAATGGAATGGAACCACCGCGGTCATCCTCGGTTCGTCCCACGTATAATTTTATTCCACGCATCAAATAAAATTTCGTCGTCTCCACAAGTGATAGTAATCAGTTTTTATTGCCATGTAGACGAGCCAACGGGGCATCTGATCGTAAGTGGTTACTGTCGGAACTCTATCAGGTGACACTGCGGGGCCGCTGCAACCTACCTTCAAAGACTGTCTTTAAGCCTCGTTTGAAGGACAAGTTATAGCGCTCGGGAAACACCGATAAATAAAGTTGACTTCTGTTTCGTCAAGTATTCTGTGTAATAGGTGTTACATTGCTTCGGTCAACGACTTCTATACCTTGATCTAAATAAAGTTACAACATTAATTGGTAATATTGACGGTAATTAAAATAATAATGCATTTAATTATGTACTACGATGAATAAGCGCTCAATAAAGTAATACAATTCAAAATACTTGGGTTTATTTATTTATTTAATACTTTATTGTACACGACAGAAAATAAGTTAAATTAAAAAATGTTTACAAAAGGCGAGCTTAACTCAATACTGAGTTTTCTTAAAGCAAACCCAAAATAAAACATACGGTAAGTAGACTTTAATGTAAGGTAAAGAAGGTTTAGAGTTTATTGTTTATAACGGTTTATAGTTTGTTGTGCTCAATAGATCTTGTGTAGTGGTATTATTCCATGATGAATAGCTAAATTTATATCTAGTGTTTGAAGTTAACAAACGAAGTTCCTGTTTGATTTTGTATTTTAAATTTCAATTAAATTCCTCATTATTGTTCGTAGGAACTTTTATTTTTTTAAATTATGATACTTAATTGGTAACCCACCTAACGTCAAGATATTTGGGACATATAATAAGGTCACTATCACTATTTATCGTTTACTCTCTAGAACCCTCTGACAAACTCACATATGCACCACTTACATCAATATAGTCTATTAATGTCGGTATATAAAACGTTTAAGTTGTGGGAATCTTGATAGACAGGGAAGCCGATTGTCAAACCATTATAATTACCAACTCCTATATTTCTTAAATCAATTCCACCTTAACGTCCTATCATCATCATCATAAACGTCCACTGGACATAGGCCTCCCCCAAACTGCCACATCGACCGGTCCTGCGCCATCTGCATCCAGTGACTTCCCGCGATCCTGACCAGATCGTCGGTCCATCTTGTGGGGGGTCTACCAACGTTGCACTTACCGGTTCGTGGCCGCCATTCCAGAACTTTTCGGCCCCATCGGCCGTCCATAAATCATCATCCTATTAACACATGCAATATGATTCAACTGGTTACAATATACAAACATATGCATTTTATAACCGGTTGTAATTTCATGTTTCATAATTGAGAAAGCTGCTGCAATGTACGATGAGTTTGCGCTGTGATCAGCCATGTGGAAATCTTGTGTCATCCACGACTTGCGGTTGTATGATGCTGGATTGCGATAAATTTAAATGTTTACTTTAGACATTTAGATTCTACCGTTAAAGTAAGCATTTATTTAACAAAATAGAAAATCTTCTGATTAAATTCGTTGCAGCGTCAAGACAAATTAGCTTTCCCTCGGGTTCCTGGGCTTCACTGCTCATTCATTACGATGGTCACCGCTGTGGATCCTGGCTACACAGGAGTTACAATTGTGGGAGTTAGAAGTGTACTCGAATAACTTAACTTAATTACCACACCTGTATTTTTACCAAATGTCTAATTGACGCATCCAATCTTCTCTTATATAAATATTAAATTTTATTAACAGATAGGTGTAGTTCACCCAACCACGTCTCTTAGACTATTTTTATATTGAAAGTAACATCGATCAGAAAAACGTACTTTCTTTGACAATGCGTTTCTTGTGAGAGGCTCCAGTTTTACGGTGCACGGAGTACCTACTTAAGCAAAAGCGAATTGCATTCACTTTCTAATGACGTAATAGTGAAAATACTCTCTTAGATATTTCATTTCAGCGAAATTGAAGATTTGCAAGTTGATGTTGTGAAATATTTGGATTGGAAATTGTTTTTGTGTCGTTTACTTTCTATTTCATTGGTAGATTAGTAGTGGACCTATAAATCTTGGTCTGCATCACATGACACAAAATAAATTTTAAATAACTTGAGAGGTGTCAAGGGACACCCGGACGGAACAAAGTTCCTTTCGATTAATTAGTGAGGGAATAGTATTTTTTTTTATATATTTTGATTACAGCGCCATCTAGCATTAATCATATAAAACAAAAAAGGAATTGTTTTAAAAGATTTTAATCACAGCGCCATCTAGCGATAATCATCTAAAACAAATAAAGTGTCGTGACAACTTTTTCATAACAATTTCCGTCTAGCCGCCTTTCGATAACGCGCGATAAGGAACTTCGTTCCAATAATATTGTCGTGATTGATTCATGCAGTTGAATGTACATTAGTTCACCTGTATGGTCAAATATCGCTCTACCCGGTCTCTTTTAAAAAGAATATTTATTTTAAAGATTTATAAACTATCCTATCCTATACTACTATAAAGGCGAAAGTTTGTAAGTATGGATGTATGGATGTTTGTTACTCTTTCACGTAAAAACTACTGAATAAATTTGAATGAAACTTTACCACAATATAGCTTATACATCAGAATAACAAATAAGCTATACGACTAGACAGGACGAACCTGAAGTCCACGCGAACGAAGTCGCGGGCAAAAGCTAGTTTAATAATATATTCAAAAATTATCTGCCCTTGATCACAACAAGTACAATAAAAACAATTATCCTAATTCTGCCATTCACACGTGTTATCGTGACCAAGGGAATTAGGAATTCATTTTAAATATACATTTCTAAATTAAACTTTGACTTTAATAATAACAATTTTGTTATTTAAACATTATGTGAATGGTACCTCACTGACCGTGAAATGGTGTATTGCTCCATAGATCAACTTATCTCTCAATCTATGGTAAAGCAGGTTTTCATTAACTATTGGGTAACTATCAATGACCGCCATGGACTTGACTTTTGAAGGAGATTAGTGAGTTGTGTGTCTATACGTTACATGCAACGGTTACACATATTTTGGTATGATTTTAGCGTTAAGGTCATGCGACGAGATTCGGGAGAGACGATGCTTTCATACAATAATGAAATGTTTTAAACTTATTCAGACACTCGCGGTTTTCTATAATACTTTCATGCATTTTCAACGGGTTCTTACCACGATATTTAATTAATTGAGTTGTAAAGAAGCTATCGAGATTTCAAGACATAGCACTTTTAACAGGGCTGACGGCTTCAGATTATCGAGTATGTGGAATCCAGTGCTAAACACAACAGTCACTCGCGGGTTCATGCTCAGAGAGTCTTGTAGATACTGTGAGTGTGGTGTGTCGTGATGAGAGTTCGAGTTCCAGTGGTACAACCCAAAAGCGAACGAGAAAGAGGGTAGACAGATTTGTTTGCTCTTAAATCGACCCACAGTATCCAGTCTTCTCGTGATCATGACGTTTGCAACAACATTGAAATATCGAGACAACTCAATTAATTAAATATCGTGGTTCTTACCATTTGAAAATGCATGAAATGTTTTAAATTGAAATATTTAAACTTTCTTTTAGTAGTAAAGGTATTACTGAGGTAGTGAGATAGTGGACTCATAAAATATGCAACAAAATTTTTTGAAGAGCTAAAAACAAACAATAAATGGATAAAGTTTTCTCTATCATACAAGTATGAGTATTAAAATAAGGTAACGACTTACCATCGTGTGAGCTGTAAATTCGTATAACTTTTGTTTTAGGTAAAACCTACCTTTTAAAATCTCGTGTCTCTTTTACATTTTCAAGTACACGAACTTACGACCTAACGATAAATAAAAACACTATTACAAATAATACACGTCACGAATCGCGACCTATACCAATAGCGATAATTGTTTATCAACAAAAAACAGTATTTTAAGAATTACTAATCAACAATTACTACTGATAGCTTTATCGCAACAAAACTTTCAGTCGCGCGGCGAATCTCATTCAGTGCGCACGCGGTTGTTTGAAATGTTCGGTTAGCGCATTGAATTTGGAACCGAACTAAATTGACCACCGAAAATTGTGTAAAAATGTCCAACATTCCTCTGGTTCGCCGGGCAATAGTCGGGGCAGCTTTGGCCCACAATGCGTCTGACCAGCCCGCCCCAACTATGGCGGAGGGCCAAGAGAGCCAGTGGACCCCTGCTGCTTTGGAACGGGCTGGGTCAACTTTGAAAGCCCTAAATCGGATGGCGAAGCGACCTCCTGTGCATTTGTTGTTTGAGGATGTCAGTTTTACTGCTAATTCGCATAAGGGTAAGGGCTGTTTTTTAATGATCTTTTAATGTTTCTAAAAATTAAAATAAGCATATTTTGCTATGTAATATTTTTCGTGGTAGTGCAATTTTTTTGTTTTTTTTTTTAAATATTAATCAAAATCAATAACACCATAATATTTAATCCCAGCTTCGTCTGTCTATATGGCAATAAAAATATTAAACAAAAAAAATATAATCATAACACATATTTCTAGCTCTACTAAATCTTGTAAACTATATCAATACTAAATAATCTAAATAAATTAGTATGTTAATAAATACAACCTAATAACTAGGGCAAGGATTTAAATATAAACAAGAAATAAAAAAATCCTTATTATTATGCAAAATACACTATATTTCAATGATAATATTATTATTATCTTTCATCATTATTTTATAATGTTTAATTTTAATGTATGATTGATAAAAGTTTCAAATCGATATTTCAAAACGCACTTCGAAATTTAAATTGAAATTACGATATTTTCAGCTATTGAATAAATAGAATAAGAACACTTAAAATAAAACATTGATTTCATCAAGATTCTATCAATTTAATTTAGCAACATTTTATGAACGATATTGAAATATTTTTCGAATAAAGACTTTCATAATATCAAGATATTTTGATGACAACGAAATGAAATGATAATCGATCTTCAATAATAATAATTAAGATAAACACACCAACGGAAATTGAATTCTGAAAACATTGTAATAAAGTTAAATATACAAAATTGACTGTCGGACAATAGCCAACATTTTTACTTCATATACTGTCATTTATATTGTCAGAAAGATAATTGCGAAATACAATATCCGCAGTTTGCGATTATTCACTACTTCTTCCTACAAAAAACATGTTTTTGACAAAAGTATTAATAATTTGCAAGAATTTAATAAAACTATAACTTGTTTCGGTTACAATTACTTTTATTTTTATTTTAACGTCTTCAGTCAAATTCTCTTGGCCATAAGTGGCTATCGTCACTCATGGACCTTTACAATTACTTACAATGTGGAAGAATACAGTGCCGCTACCTATTTGTCTCTTTAATCCGCATTTGAAAAAGAAATGCAAACTAAACATTGATTTACACTATTACTAAACGGGTTCTTACCACGATTATTTTTAATTGAGTGGTCCGTTTAGTAATAGTGTAAGTGATGTAGATAACCGCGAGTGTTTAAAGAAATTTAAACATTGATTGTCTAACATTAACGATATTTTCAATTAATATTCAATTTGACGTAGTTTAAAATTAACGCATTAATCCAGATCTAAAATAAAAACAACTTGTTTAAAAAATATTATGTTTTTACAAAAATACTATCCCTATTGAAGAATGAAGATAATATACAGTAATTATGTTGTTACAGTACGGTATAGGTAATATACATAGTTTTAGTTTTAGCCAGTGGTGTTGTGATATTTGAAGCCGCGACCTCCCGTCTAGCAAACGCTTCAACCACTCGGCTACCACAACTTCAGAATAAAGATGATGTTTAGAAAAAAGTAAACTTATCCAGTTTTTTCAGTGCTTATTTGACACTTAATACATTCACAAGGGATCCTATCATGGGATCTTTTAATTATTAAAAATCATGGTAAGAGCTCGTTTAGTAATTGTGTAAGTAATGTAGATAACCGCGAGTGTTTAAAGAATTTTATTTTATTTTATTTTATTTTATTTTATTTTATTTTATTTTATTTTATTTTATTTTATTTTATTTTATTTTATTTTATTTTATTTTATTTTATTTTATTTTATTTTATTTTATTTTATTTTATTTTATTTTATTTTATTTTATTTTATTTTATTTTATTTTATTTTATTTTATTTTATTTTATTTTATTTTATTTTATTTTATTTTATTTTATTTTATTTTATTTTATTTTATTTTATTTTATTTTATTTTATTTTATTTTATTTTATTTTATTTTATTTTATTTTATTTTATTTTATTTTATTTTATTTTATTTTATTTTATTTTATTTTATTTTATTTTATTTTATTTTATTTTATTTTATTTTATTTTATTTTATTTTATTTTATTTTATTTTATTTTATTTTATTTTATTTTATTTTATTTTATTTTATTTTATTTTATTTTATTTTATTTTATTTTATTTTATTTTATTTTATTTTATTTTATTTTATTTTATTTTATTTTATTTTATTTTATTTTATTTTATTTTATTTTATTTTATTTTATTTTATTTTATTTTATTTTATTTTATTTTATTTTATTTTATTTTATTTTATTTTATTTTATTTTATTTTATTTTATTTTATTTTATTTTATTTTATTTTATTTTATTTTATTTTATTTTATTTTATTTTATTTTATTTTATTTTATTTTATTTTATTTTATTTTATTTTATTTTATTTTATTTTATTTTATTTTATTTTATTTTATTTTATTTTATTTTATTTTATTTTATTTTATTTTATTTTATTTTATTTTATTTTATTTTATTTTATTTTATTTTATTTTATTTTATTTTATTTTATTTTATTTTATTTTATTTTATTTTATTTTATTTTATTTTATTTTATTTTATTTTATTTTATTTTATTTTATTTTATTTTATTTTATTTTATTTTATTTTATTTTATTTTATTTTATTTTATTTTATTTTATTTTATTTTATTTTATTTTATTTTATTTTATTTTATTTTATTTTATTTTATTTTATTTTATTTTATTTTATTTTATTTTATTTTATTTTATTTTATTTTATTTTATTTTATTTTATTTTATTTTATTTTATTTTATTTTATTTTATTTTATTTTATTTTATTTTATTTTATTTTATTTTATTTTATTTTATTTTATTTTATTTTATTTTATTTTATTTTATTTTATTTTATTTTATTTTATTTTATTTTATTTTATTTTATTTTATTTTATTTTATTTTATTTTATTTTATTTTATTTTATTTTATTTTATTTTATTTTATTTTATTTTATTTTATTTTATTTTATTTTATTTTATTTTATTTTATTTTATTTTATTTTATTTTATTTTATTTTATTTTATTTTATTTTATTTTATTTTATTTTATTTTATTTTATTTTATTTTATTTTATTTTATTTTATTTTATTTTATTTTATTTTATTTTATTTTATTTTATTTTATTTTATTTTATTTTATTTTATTTTATTTTATTTTATTTTATTTTATTTTATTTTATTTTATTTTATTTTATTTTATTTTATTTTATTTTATTTTATTTTATTTTATTTTATTTTATTTTATTTTATTTTATTTTATTTTATTTTATTTTATTTTATTTTATTTTATTTTATTTTATTTTATTTTATTTTATTTTATTTTATTTTATTTTATTTTATTTTATTTTATTTTATTTTATTTTATTTTATTTTATTTTATTTTATTTTATTTTATTTTATTTTATTTTATTTTATTTTATTTTATTTTATTTTATTTTATTTTATTTTATTTTATTTTATTTTATTTTATTTTATTTTATTTTATTTTATTTTATTTTATTTTATTTTATTTTATTTTATTTTATTTTATTTTATTTTATTTTATTTTATTTTATTTTATTTTATTTTATTTTATTTTATTTTATTTTATTTTATTTTATTTTATTTTATTTTATTTTATTTTATTTTATTTTATTTTATTTTATTTTATTTTATTTTATTTTATTTTATTTTATTTTATTTTATTTTATTTTATTTTATTTTATTTTATTTTATTTTATTTTATTTTATTTTATTTTATTTTATTTTATTTTATTTTATTTTATTTTATTTTATTTTATTTTATTTTATTTTATTTTATTTTATTTTATTTTATTTTATTTTATTTTATTTTATTTTATTTTATTTTATTTTATTTTATTTTATTTTATTTTATTTTATTTTATTTTATTTTATTTTATTTTATTTTATTTTATTTTATTTTATTTTATTTTATTTTATTTTATTTTATTTTATTTTATTTTATTTTATTTTATTTTATTTTATTTTATTTTATTTTATTTTATTTTATTTTATTTTATTTTATTTTATTTTATTTTATTTTATTTTATTTTATTTTATTTTATTTTATTTTATTTTATTTTATTTTATTTTATTTTATTTTATTTTATTTTATTTTATTTTATTTTATTTTATTTTATTTTATTTTATTTTATTTTATTTTATTTTATTTTATTTTATTTTATTTTATTTTATTTTATTTTATTTTATTTTATTTTATTTTATTTTATTTTATTTTATTTTATTTTATTTTATTTTATTTTATTTTATTTTATTTTATTTTATTTTATTTTATTTTATTTTATTTTATTTTATTTTATTTTATTTTATTTTATTTTATTTTATTTTATTTTATTTTATTTTATTTTATTTTATTTTATTTTATTTTATTTTATTTTATTTTATTTTATTTTATTTTATTTTATTTTATTTTATTTTATTTTATTTTATTTTATTTTATTTTATTTTATTTTATTTTATTTTATTTTATTTTATTTTATTTTATTTTATTTTATTTTATTTTATTTTATTTTATTTTATTTTATTTTATTTTATTTTATTTTATTTTATTTTATTTTATTTTATTTTATTTTATTTTATTTTATTTTATTTTATTTTATTTTATTTTATTTTATTTTATTTTATTTTATTTTATTTTATTTTATTTTATTTTATTTTATTTTATTTTCTTTATTAGACATGCAAAACAAGTAACAATCACATAAACAACAAAATAACAAGCATACAGTAATAGGAAGTCTAGACTGTTCCTCTAAATATGCACGTACAGATGCTTAAAATAATTAACTTGTTGTGTAACATAAAAAAGTGAAAGTTAGAAATAACAAAACTTAAAATGTAAGAGAAAAAATGTAAACTTAAAAATTTACTCGATACAGTTTCATTATCCAGATATTTTTAGTAACAGCTGTATCAACGTTATTATGCAACACCTACTTGATTATATTTAGATCTAACGTTGGGCTAACGACGTTTAGCAGTGAGAAACTAATTATAGTGCTTCAATTGTTTTCATTATTGGTACGGTGCGATAGTTATTTTGGTACAAGATATTATTTTAAACGTATTTTAATGGAGAAACTTATATGGCATCTTGATTTGTTAATTTCGTTTAACATTGTTTAAGGAATCACTGCCGATTGAAACTGAAAACCAGCGTTATATGTCGGTTGGGAGTGATATCTAACATTAAGCTGAGTTTCGACTGGTTTGTGACGAAAACTTATCTCTTCTCTGTATTTTTGTTTTCGTCACACATAAACAATGTATATGTCTATGAATTATTTTAACAATTTATGTAACTGTACTATTACAGTACTGTACTGTACTATTACATATCTATACAGGGTGATTTGTTAGAGAGGGTACATATTGCAGGAGGGTGATGAGTACTCTGTTCTAATACGGGATATTACAAACAATAGGTAAAATTACAAAATATATATATTTTTTTTTTAATCTAAATTCGACAAAACTACCTCAAACATAAACAATTTCGGCTTAAAGAGTGTTGACTAACGACCTCTAGTGATCTCGCGCACCCCACACCTCCGCCACACCCATCAGCTGTCGAAAAACCATCATTTTGCAAGAATTTTAGATATTTTTAAGTTGCGATTACTAAGGCATTAAGCCATATTCTTTGGTAATAATATTTTTACAGGTCGTATATAACCATCAGCTACCATGACCTTCAATATGTACCCTCACTAGGAAATCACCCTGTATATTAAAAATGTTCACAGTCTCTAATGTTTTTATAATTCACTTAGATTAGAAGTTGAATAGTTCTAATTCATTTTCTCTTAAATCATTTTACTAAATATATTCTACGTTAAACTTAATAATGATTGTTCATGAGTTCTGATTTCAGATTTTAAGGCTAATAACTTTTAACTTGTTCGACTTACAGTAGATGAGAGATGCGTATTTGTGAGTTTATCTGAACTTATATGAAGTATTTTTTCTGTACATATTACTAAATTTGCTAACAGTGTTTTTTAACGTTTAATTTTTATGACTCAAAAGGTGAATACACTACCATTGTGTTCCATGACACATTCTTAAGTTATTAAGGTTACATTCTATTTGTCAAAACAATTATAACTTCGACATTTCACTTGTATATTTCTCTGAACACTAGTTTAGTAATAGTCTGTGAAAATAAGAAGATAACTACAGTTAAGATTATTGACTTTATTTATTCTACAGTTTTGTTTCATTGTTAGAAGACACACTTGCACTTAAGTTTTACAAGTGGGGGCGGCGCGACGGGAAAGAGTGCCGTGGGCGTAACGCATCGTGCCGTCCCTCATAATCTCCGGTTCCGGGGTTCTGGCCTCAGCCGGGATTCGGACGCTGAGTGTGAGCGGTTGGAGGTTTTAGTGCGGTTCAACTTCCACATACCGGGATCCGGTGATTTCCTCCAACTAAAATAAAAAAAAAAAGTTTTACAAATATGATGTGTGAAAATATTTAAGTTACAATAATATTAATTTACAGTTAAAATGCTTTAACATACTATTTGTAGACAATTACTGAAAAATATTTTACAAAGTGGACTGGATTGGGATTGGATTTAAGAAGTGGGATTAATATACGACTTTTTATCAATTAACTGAAACTGTATCTAGTATTCATAAAAAAAATGGAAAATTACATACACTGTTACTCATACACTTACTAAACATACACATACATATCGTACACTTATTAAATACTTGTAGTATTTAATAATAAAATAATAATAATAAAACCATTTATTGCCATAACACAAACTAGACTAAATTTAACATATTTGTATTTAATTTTGTTTTAATATTTGTATATTAATATTTGTATTATTACTTGTCAATAAACAATACGCAATTTGTTTAAATTGTATTGTCTATGAATACATTCTGATAACGGATATCACCATTAAGTTGATTAGGTACTGGTGCAAACTAGAATCTGTACGTTGATACTATCTACTAGTAATGCATGAGATAGAGGACATATTGTTGTCTCTGTCACTTTAATAAATATTGATGCAAATATGTTCTTTAGTATCTAAACGAAAATATTGTTTAATGCAGTCATGATTTGCTAAGATAATGTATTTTTTCCTCATTTGTTTACCGAGTAATCGATCATGAAAGTAGGCTCCCGTGCGCTATGATATCCTCCATCATAAGAAGCTTGAAAGAAAAGCCCCGCAGACCCTGCCTTGCAGAGGTCCATCAGCGATGGTAACGATTTACTGCGATAATGCATTATTTGCAGAAAGTAATTTTAATCGACAACGGCTAACTTTAGAACAATAGGATTTTTCAAAACTACTATAATGCATTTTAAATGAACTGTTAAATCGTACATATATTTAATACCGGAAGTTCAAGCATTTTTAGTAAATATCTTTAACCCGGACGAGTCAAGAGGAAAACTTAATGAATGCCAAAGAAAGGTCCTTCCTCGCCGAAATACCTCATAAACAAAAGACTACGGGTCATTATTCTTGAACAAAGAGCGTCCAATGCCGCGTTTCCATATTGGCTCACCAACTTCCAATGCACGCAAATAACAACTTGTAGACCGACGGTCGAACACTTCTGCCGGCCAATGCATATAAAACCCTCGTTAACATGTTGGTCGGCCGTCACCGTTCTTTGTTTTTTGTGTTGGACGTTGGTGTACCAATATGGAAACGCATTATAAGACTTCCCCAAGAGTCATATAATTGTATGTCAAAGGTGCGAATACTTCATTTCTTTGTTGTTGACATTGTTTTTAAAAGGTCGTAAGTAGGGGTGTGCGAATATCGTTCGAATCGAATCGAATCGAATATTAAAATTCGATTCGAAATTCGAATCGAATAATTAGAATCTCCGAATTATTCGAAGTTTGACGAATATTCGAAAAATTTCGAATAATTCGAAAATTTTCGAATATTCGTTGAATTTCGAATAGTATCGGATTTGACTACGACGATGCATCGGAAATAGGACAAGAATTTGTATTTAGTAGATAATATCTTTAATGGGCTAGATGTCTACAAAATAGTCGTAGTCGTCGTAGTCGAATTCGATACTAGTCGAAATTCGACGAATATTCGAATTTTTTCGAATTATTCGAAATTTTTCGAATATTCGGCGAATTTCGAATAATTCGAAGATTCGAATTATTCGCACACCCCTAGTCGTAAGTTGTTTGAGTGTACGGTAGTTACGTCCTTTTGTTTGCACATGCATTCGAAGGTGAGTCAATGAACTGTTACTTATGCACTTTTGCATTTTTCTTTTGAGTGTATTTTGAGGACTTTCTTAAAGTATTTTTTAAATGTCAGTAATTAGTCTTACTATTTTTAACTAGTAGGTAAGAGTAGGTTCTTTGTGTAATTCTTTAAGAGAGTTTAAAACATATTTTGTGTAGTAAATGACGGTGTTGATTTGGTATTTGTTGACCTCTTAATATGAAGTGTCATACAAAAACTTACAAGTACTTTTAGATGTTTATCTCAAGAGTCAAGATGTGCAGTGACCAATAAATTCATCTTTTCTGTTCAACCTAATTCATCGTCACATTATTAGAATTAAGTATTCTCCATATTCATTTATTAGCTTATTTTTACATTATATTTTTAAAATAACATTTACAAAAAAATAAATTTAAAAATACAATATAAAAACAGAGGGCCACTGAAGACGAGGTCTACGACCCAAGCCATCAGTGGTCAGGGCTCAAGAGAGAGGAACCTCCTCACAATACGTGTCGTTTTACGACTTAAGTTATTATTACTAAAATACTATCAAATAGTGCGCTTAATAGCATAAGCAATATTCATTAATTTCAACACTTAAATCTCACATTAATGTAAACTAAGCGCTAACAACAAATTATGACAACAATGTTATTACCAAACAACTACATTAACAAGATAATTATCATAACACACTAATTAATTAATTATTTTCTTAACTGCCTTACATGCCATAGTGCGATCGAAAAATTCTGGCAGCCACGAACTGGTAGGCGAACGTGGGTAGATCTCCCACACGATGGACCGACGACCTGATCAGAATCGCGGGAAGTCACTGGGGCGAGGTTTGGGGGAGGCCTATGTCCAGCAGTAGACGTCTATAGGCTAATGATGACGATGTCATAGTTAGACCCTGAAAAAGAATTTCATTTCACGACCAATTTTAGGCCAAAGAACTTTATATTTCTTTTTTGGAATGCGAAAACGAAATTCGGGATATACCAGAGGAAAAGGCTTTCCACGTAAACCGCAGTTTGCACCTCGTTACGTATGGAAAAATTAATAAAACTCGAGCCTGCATTCGCCAGCTAAAGTGGTATGCGAAAAGTCGACAAAGAATTATAGAACTAGAATAGGTATATTCAAATTTTTTTAAAAATTCTAATTAATTTTATTCCATTTTTGTAACGCAACTTTTCGGCTTCTAAATGTGTAAAGGTTGTATATTTTATGTTGATATATTATGTATGAAACTCTTCTACTGGAAAGTTGATCAACATCATGTATAATCTAATATATTGTATTTCATTGCAATGATAACTATATGTCAATACAATTTAACATGTTCTCGTTTACCGTTATATACGAGCTCAGTAGGTCTACAATATTAGGTTAGATTATAAATTAGTGCAATGGACATTTTTAGCGGAATCTATGCAATTCAATAAATTTAATGAAGAATAAATATTTAAATTAAAATGAAGTGATACTGCAATCATTAAAATCATGATTGACAGTTTTATCACAAAGGAATTGCATTGTTAATGTTAAGTTAACAAACCAGACAGTAATCTAATTATCGTAAACAAAGTAGTATTTAATTCACTCAAATATTACGACAAGTACTTTAATGGAAATATCAATTTTCCCTTAATTTTATGTGTAACTAGCTGGCTAACTAGACGGAAAAAATTCTTACGAAAAGTTGTCACGTCACTTTTTTTGTTGTCACGACACTTTTTTTGCTTTAGATGATTATCGCTAGATGGCGCTGTGATCAAAATCTTTTAAAACACGTTCCTTATCGCGCGTTACGTTAGGAAAAAATATATAAGATATCTTTTAATCGAGAGGAACTTCGTTCTATTCGGGTGTCCCATGACACCTCTCAAGTTTTAATTCTTCACCAATGGTTATCGAACTATACTTTATGACTATTCACCGTTGAATGATTTTTATATTTTTTACTAGTAATGATACAGGAACATTTGATATGATAAAAAATAAACTGTTTGATTTATACAGGGTGTTAAAATCCGATGAAACAATACTTTCACAGCAAATAGTATACTTGATGTAGAAGCCATCCACCAAATCTGGGTTTTCTAGGCATAATATATCATAAGTTATAACTAATCAAAACTACGTCTTAATTTGTGCGTGATCAACCCTACCGTACTGACGTACACCAACAGCTAAAGACTTAAGCCGGCTAGTCACCTCCTGTATCATAGAACATTGTAATAATACACGGGACAAAAATCACATTCTAAACAGGATAAATGCGACTGTGTGTTTGAAAATAGATTTAGCACGTTAGATGTAGGTCAGGGTAGGGTTGTCAAAAATAATACAAAATAATATTTTTTCAACTTTGTATGGGAAAATAAAGTAACTATCTCCGTTTCAAAAGTATGTGTATATGATTTGAAATGTGATATAGATTAAGCCCTGAAAGTATTGTTTCACCGGGCACCAACACCCTGTATAAAAACACATCTTCATTCTACAACAAGTTAAAATGTTTCTTATTGAACTAACGTTGAGTTTAGAAGTTATTTATTCGTGTTAAACATAATCTTCTTATATATGAGATGAAAAATGAATTGCTGTTCGTTAGCCTCGCTAAAACTCGAGAACGACTGACCGATTTGGCTTATTTTAATCTTGAAATATTCGTAGAAGTCCAGGGAATGTTTAAACGGTGAGAAAATTTCCTTATGTGACGCAGACGAAGTTGCGTGGGTCAGTTAGTCTGTTAAATAAATTTGTGAAAAGGATTTGTACAAAGATTTACTTCTGTAAAGATACTCTGTGGAAGCACCTTGAATTAATATGACACATATTCAAGTACTGTTAAGAAAGTTAAGTGAATCATTCGTTGAGGTGCGAAATGATCATTCACACATTGAATCAATGTTGTGTTAACATTATTTACCGTTTTATATGACCATTCTTAGTATACAGGATACAGTTTTTAACCAACTTTATTATACTAAGCAATAAGTAAATAAATAAAAAAAGAAATAATTGTGATTGTTGGAACGAAGTTCCATATCGCGCGTTGTGAAAGGGGGCTAGACGGAAAAAAATCTTACGAGAAGTTGTCACGACACTTTTTTTGTTTTGATGATTATCGCTAGATGGCGCTATGATCAAAATCTTTTAAAACACGTTCCTTATTTGTTTTAGATGATTATCGCTAGATGGCGTTGTGATCAAAATCTTTTAAAAGACGTTCCTTATCGCACGTAAAAAAAAAGTAGGAAAGAAAATTATAAGATATCTTTTAATCGAAAGGAACTTCGTTCCATCCGGGTGACCCTTGATACTTCTCAAGTTTTTTTAGCCAAAAAGTTCTATACTACGCTAGAAACTCACTAAAATGATAATAGTTTATAAAAATGGTAACATTGCGCTTCACTCGCCATGACCGACCCAATCAGGGTATCGACATGTCCAACCCGATTAGAATAGTGTCCATACTACATTTCATACAGTACAGTACAGTCATGTTCATACTACAAAAACGTGTGCAAAGATTTAGCAAAAAGAGTAGGCAAGTCTAGAGGATTATTTTTCAAATAACTAACTTGATATGAACATATGTGCTTAACACATAGATTTCTTAAAGAATAATTCATCATCATCCGTCAATCTTGATCTAAAAAAGACAGATAATAGCTTAGAAGTTTTTTCAACCTACTCTCTCCAACATCAAAAATTCCTCAAGCCATTTCCGTTCATTCTACATCCTTGTAGATTCTCATACTCGTATCGATATGCAATTTGGCAGTTTCGTGGCATCGCGAGCCGGCGATATACGATATTCGTCTGTACCTAACGTTCTATGACGATATATATCTTGAACGTGACCGCACTATGTCTATCGACGATGATTTGTTGGCACTTCTAGTTTTATAATAAATTATAAATACGTCTATTTTAAAGGCGAAAGAAGGTAGAGCGGTGTGACCAAAAGTATATTATGTATTGTTTATGAAACTATATGTGTAAATAAATATTATTTTTAATTAACTGTTCTTTCGATGAAGTCTTGGTGGCCGAGTGGTCGAAGCGCGTCCTTCCGAACGGGAGGTCGCGGGTTCAAATCCGACCGGCTTGTACCTCTAGATCTAAATGTGAAAAAGATTTATGTGCAATTTTTCACAACACCACTGACTAAAAACGGTGAAGGAAAACATCGTGAGGAAACCTGCATGTCGGAAAAGGGTTCTAAAAATCCTTTGAAGATATGTGAAGTCCCCAATCCGCACTAGGCAAGCGTGGTGGACTATGCCTAATCCCTCTTCGGAGGAGACCTGAGCCCAACAGTGGGCAGTAATGGGTTGCTACAGTTCTTTCGATTGGCATCATAAAAATACAGTGTGTGCAGTATTTAACATCAAAAATAAAATTCTTATTATTAAAACTCCAATATTTAAGGTATTTCCCATTCATGTCGCATAGTTCTGTGACACCCTATATACTATGATAATATGTTGTACATAAGATCAATAATTCACAAGAAAATAAAATAAAACATAAGTAAAACTATGACATAAGAGGTACAAACCGTAGTGAAAGTTATACTGCATTTAGAAACTTAGCATTTACTGCAACGAGGAAATGTGTAGTATCTAGAATCTAGCTAGATTTACAAGTTTCACTCATAGATACTATTAAGGAAGTGAAGATCCATTCATTAAATTTAATCAACGGTAAAAATTATAAAACGTCCAATAAAATGCTTAAATAACGTAATAAGCTTATTCAGACACTCGCGGTTTTCTATAATACTATCATGCATTTTCAACGGGTTCTTACCACGATATTTAATTAATTGAGTTGTCTCGATATTTCAACGTTGTTGCAAACGTCATGATCACGAGAAGACTGGATACTGCGGGTCGATTTAAGAGCAAACATATCTGTCTACCCTCTTTCTCCTTCGCTTTTGGGTAGTACCACTGGAACTCGAACTCACATCACGACACACCACACTCACTGTATCTACAAGACTCTCTGAGCATGAACCCTTAGTGACTGTTGTGTTTAGCACTGGATTCCACATACTCGATAATCTGAAGCCGTCACCCCTGTTAAAAGTGCTATGTCTTGAAATCTCGTAATAAGATTCATTACCTATATTTATTAAGAATCTTTTTTACCATGTATACAGGACTAGCGGGCCACCTGATCGTAAGTGGTTACCACCGCTCGTGGACCTCTGCAATGTCAGGGGACACTGCGGGGTCGCCTACGACCTAACTTTATGGTCTTCCTTCAAGCCCGTTTGAAGAAGACCAAGTTAAAAAATACCAAATATTTATGAACATTATTATTTATCTACTCAATTCCTATATCGTAAATGAATATATAGGTATTTTTTATTGGAACGAAGTTTCTTATTGCGCGTTATCGAAAGGGGGCTAGACGGAAATTCTTATGAAAAATTTGTCACGACACTTTTTGTTTTAGATGATTATCGCTAGACGGCGCTGTGATTAAAATATTTTAAAACAATTCCTTATTTTGTTTTATATGATTAATGCTAGATGGCGCTGTGATCAAAATATTTTATATAAAGAGAGAGAAAGACAGACGTCTTAAACTAATTATTATAACTTAAAAAAATAAACTTTTATCACAATTCCCTCACTAATTAATTGAAAGGTACTTCGTTCCATCCGGGTGTCCCTTGACACCTCTCAAGTTTTTATTTTATTTTTTGATTGATCAAGAACACGGAAATATGAATATTGCTTATAATCCAAGAATATTATCGTAAATTTAATAATAATCATTACAATACTGATGTCAATCACTATTCAAACGATAATGCATATTTATTATATTGTACATTATTACTATTGTACACTCAAGTGTTTTGTAATAATATGTATATTAGATCAGATCAGAAATAGTGTTTTCGCTATCTAATATATATTATAAAGGCGAAAGTTTGTATGAATGTTTGTTACACTTTCACGTAAAAACTACTGAATGGATTTGAATGTAACTTTACCACAATATAGCTTATACATCAGAATAACACATAGGCTACAATTTTTGATAATACGGGATGAACCTGAAGTCCACGCGAACAAAGTCGCGGGCAAAAGCTAGTAAGCTATAAAATAACAATACTACAGTTAGGTCAAAACGGTTTTCAAAACTCATTTACTTGAAGCAACTTAAAATTAATGTTTATCAGCTATTTCAGAACATTGTCACAATTGTAATTGTCAGAGATAGATAACAAAAAAGTGTTATTTGCATGTATTATTATGCTTCTTTTCATTGTCTACACATAATTTCGTAATTAAAACTATGTAGTAACTATGATTATTAAAGCATTCCAATTTCCGAGTACTACATACTACCGAAATTGGAATAGGTTTTTTAAGAGAATATCCTAATTCTGTCTTCCTAATTAGTATTTTAGAAAATCCGTTTAGTTATTTGTATAAAATAAATGGAATACCTAAAATGACTTAGACTATTACTAAACGGGTTCTTACCACGATTATTTTCAATTGAGCGATCCCGATATTTCAGCACTGTTTCAAGCGCCATGATCACGGGAAGACTGATTCAAACGAACGAGAAAGAGAGGAGCAGACAAATCTGTCTCTTAAATGACCTACCCGCAGTTCCTTAGTCTTTCCAGTCAGTATCGGGACCGCTCAATTAAAAATAATCGTGGTAAGAACCCGTTTAGTAATAGTGTAAGTGATGTAGATAATCGCGAGTGTTCAAAGAAATTTAATACCTATAATGAGTTAAGTACATGTAAGTTAACTGGTAGTGTACAACAAAATACATAATGCACTAACAAAGGTTTGATATAAAATGCGTCTCAATGCAACAATCGTTTGCGTTAACCATTAAACGACATAATCATTATGTACGGGGATGACAATCGCAAATCGTTTGACGTAATAGAATAATTACACTGACTCGATGTTTTCTGAAGTACCTACCGGCTCGTTTTACAAGCAATTACGCTATTATTATACAAATACAGTGCTATATGAAAGCATATTGAATGTACTAGAGTTAACTGCATAGTAAAATGTACTGATAATAAATTCTAAATGAATATTTTATACATCTTTTACTGAATAAATAATTATTATTATTATCTGTAACTTTGGACCAGTTGCATTGGAATGAATGACCTGTCGAAATACAACTTAGAATCACTTTTTCTGGAATCAGTTGAATTTTTTTCAATGTTAGGTACAATCGTACACCACACAATGTTAAAAATAAAAATTAACCGTTTCGAAAAAAGGGGTCTAAGTTGAGTTTATTTTTATCTTACTTGATAGAGTTTATTCAAATCAAAAGTGTGCACCTCTAAAATATACTCGTAATTTTTGCTATCAACAATTTTATGAGACTTGAACGAATTCTCGTCACTGCATTAAAAAGCAAATTATAATTAATAGGTTTTATCTTTTTCAATTGTATCGCCCATAAACCTTCACAGTGTCTGGATGGCGTGAAATCTCCTACTAGTAATACTTACCTTCAAAATCTTCTGATTTTATCTTTCTCATATAGGTAGTTCTATTTTAAGATTTTAGTTAAGAATACGTGTTACTGTTCATTTTAAACAAACATTGAAAAACAGTTAAGATTTTCCAATTAAACTGGTTTTCTAGAATAATGTTCTTCAAATTAAGAGATAAAAAAAATTACAGATAGAAAATGTTGGATATCGTTTAAAAACAATTAAAATTATATAAAATTAATTGCATATCTAATAAAGAGCTCAGTCTACTAACCTTTATTACATTATCCATTTGAGATTTTCCTTAAAGCAAATTGCGGTAATTTTAAGGGAAAATGTAGAATAATATATCTTGTAATATTGTAAAACCTATATCTAACATTTCTTAATAGATTCTATGCATTGTTTGTTAATAGTAACTTTTTAATTTCACAATTATATATTGCTGTTGTGATTAACATAGCTGATTGTACAGTTAATCTAAGTACGGTAAGTTAGTTCTTTAAGTAACAATTATTGTACTGTTGTTCGTTGATCCAAATAAAAAAAAAACATTTTTTACATTTTACTTTCGATCAATCTGGTTTTTGACAGACTTTCAAAAGGAGGATGTTTTACATTTTTTTTTTGTTATTGTCCTCGACTTTTGAATGGATTTTGATAAAAATAAAAGTAATAAGTCATGAACTTACATCATTTTACTATACCCTCTTCTATTGTATTTTTTACTGAGATAAAGTTAAGAATAAGACTCATACAGTCGTGCATAATCTTGTAGAGATTATATAAAACATTCATTACAAAAGTTATTTTGTTATCTTTTTCTTGATATCCGCAACCGTAGCCTTTGACCAGATTAATTTAAATACGATAAAATTGTATTTAAGATATGATTTTTATTAATGTAACCAAAATGATAACTGTACTTATTGAGTATCGGCGGATATTGATAAAAATCCAAATTTCTTGTCTGATATAAAAACGTAATCTATTTCCCGAAAAGCGTGCCAATAAACAATCTTCGGATAGAATTTACTATCTTGATTACTAACTGAGATCACAATCAAAGTATTAATTTATTTATTGAGTAAAAAATTGGTTGCCTGTCGGTATACGGGCGAAAGTTTTACGTGACAACGACTCGGGCATGGTTAGCCCGCCTAAGAGCGAGAGAGACAGACATAAAAAGTGAAAGGCACGCGTGCCTCTCACTCGCTCTCATTATGAGCGCATAACGTGAGCGGAGCGTAACGCAGTTTCTTGAAGTGTCACCCGGCAAACCAATTTATAAGACGTTGTCACGACAAAATTGTTTAACACGTTCGCTGCGAAACTAATTTTTGCACACTTACCGTTCGCTGCGACACCAGTTATCGGCCCGTACCTTGACTAGACGACAGATCAACACACGATCTATTAGACTCCACCTCCTCTAACAAAGTCATGCTTTTCACATCGCAGGAAAGTTCAGGTTTTTTCCTTCCGCACCACAGAAAGTAAGAGGGACGATTTAGGCCTCGCTTACTCGCAACGTGTTAAAAAATATTGTGTAACCGAAACAAATTTCATCACCTCAATTGATCTTTTGATCTATTTAATGTTCGGACATTTATTATGTAGGTACGTGACTCGCACAACTCCGTCTGCATCACAACGGGATAAAATAAAGCCTTCCTCGATAAATGGACTGTCCAACACTAGATGTATATTTTAAATCGAACAAGCGATTCCTGAGATTAGTACATTTAAACAGACAAACTCTTTTTTTTTGGACGGGAGGAAATCGCCGGACTTCCACTCACTCCGCGAGTGGGGTATGTGGGGGTTGAACCGCACTAAAACCTCCCGCCGCTCACGCTCGACGTCCGATCCCGGCCGGGATAGAACCCGGCACGAGGCTGGTAGGGGTGACAGGATGCGTTCGCGATTGTTGCTCACGTATCGCCCCGTCACCCCCACAAACAAACTCTTCAGCTTTATATTATAAGGTAAAGAGGTCAATTTATAGTCGTGGTGGCCGAGTGGTCGAAGCGCGTCCTTCCGAACGGCAGGTCGCGGGTTCAAATCCGGCCGGCTTGCACCTCTAAATCTAAATGTGAAAAAGATTTATGTGCAATTTTTCACAACACCACTGGCTAAAAACGGTGAAGGAAAACATCGTGAGGAAATCTGCATATCGGAAAAAGGGTTCTATAGATCCTTTGAAGATATGTGAAGTCCCCAATCCGCATTGGGCAAGCGTGGTGGACTATGCCTAATCCCTCTTCGGAGGAGACCTGAGCCCAACAGTGGGCAGTAGTGGGTTGGTACAGGAAAGAGGTCAATTTGTAAACAAAATGAGTACTTATATGATTAGCAACTGGAAATTACATTCATACAATGTCAGCCACAATCTTTTCATTTATCTTGTTTTATCGAAAATCCATTTTACATTATAGATAAGAGTGTATTAATGAAGAGTGTATTAATGAATCCTGATAATTCTATTTCACCTGTGACAATAAATTAATTCCAAAATAGCTGATTAAGTAAACATTTTAAAATTATTTTCCCTTAGCACGTACCTTAATCATCGCCATTACATAGAATAAAACAAAGTCGCTTTCTTTGTCCCTATGTCACTATGTATGCTTAAATATTTAAAACTACGCAATGCATTTCGATGTGGTATTTTAATAGATAGAGTGATTCAAAAGAAAGGTTTATGTGTAATACATGCATGCAGAAATACTGATAGTTTAAGCGGTTTTGATGTGATGTCGTAAATAAGCACATCGCTCTGCGCTAAGTTTGTTTTTTATTTTTTATTTTGTTAACTTACGTTTGTTACGTCACTGCCAGCTGGGACTGAAAACCAGCGCTGGATATTGGCATTTGTCCTGTTGGTATGTGTCAATGTTCAGCTTTATGCTGAGTCACAGCTGATTTGTGGTGAAAGAGAAATTACTCGCAATTGTCTCTTAATTTTTGTGTATTATTTTTTTTTTGTATCTTTGTATGTTTCTTTTTTTTCTTCACAAATAAAGAAAGTCTATGTCTATGTCTAAGTGAATTCTGCATTCGTGACGTGGACGAAGTTACGTGGGTCAGCTATTACAGATAAAATGAAATAGCCTTGGTTATTTCAAGCTATCATTACTTTTATGGATTAAACCACTGATCTTAATTATCAAATATTATGAAATCGTATATTATCTTATCTAATTTATTTATCAAAGGATGTGAATGTATATTTGATTAACACGGCTGGTAACTGCTTTTCATATCGTATATGTCAACTATAACCACGTAGTATAAAATGAAATTATTTAACCAAAAACCAATGTACAGTTTTTTATCCATAATAATGGTCTCTGCACTAGGTCAGGCCTGTATCGCAGGAAACCGAATAGATTGACATTGCAGAGGTTCATGAACGACGGTAACCACTTACGATCAGGTGGCCCGTTAGCTCGTCTGCCTACATGACAGTAAAAAAAAAAGATTGACAAAAACATTGTTCTTTAAAGACAGTCAGAGTATCAGTTAAGTTTAATAAAATAAAATACAGCAAAAAAAAAGCAAAATATCAAAAATGTTTCAGACAAAATTAATTTACATATTAATAACAAGAGAGAAATAGGAGACAAGTGCATGGTATTACATTTTATTTTGTTAATGGTCAATAATTAATAGAAACTCTATACAGGGTGTCCCAAAAGTATGCGACATGAACGGGAAGTACCTTAAATATTAGAGGTAGGATGTTTTGCTGAAACGAAACATCATTTTATTTCTAATGTTTAATAATACTGCATTCAAAGATTTTTCATAAATTGCTTGCTTTGTCTAAAAATTGAGCTAACAAAATCGGCAAAAATCAACACCCTGTATTTTTATGATGCCAATCGAAAGAACAATTAATTACAAATAATCTTTGCTAACAAATATGGTATCTTAAATAAAAGAAACCAGGCTAAAATCGTGATTCAAGGTTTTATGTACCTTATTTTCCACCATTTACTGTGTTTGTCTAACTAAAACAAGTGAAACCATCATTCTAGCTATCCAAGCTTTGACAGGTTACCAATAAATGCCTACTCAAAAAAATGTTTTTGAGAGGTTTGTTCTTTTACGGTACACGGCTACCACTTCCCATAAGCTGTGAAGCTTGTTTGTCTATCTTGCAAAAAACAAAATTTAATTGAAACCAAATTAAAATACACACAACAAAGTGTTTAATATGTTCACTGCCTAAGTGTTCCTTCAACTTTCCCGTGGTGCGGCAAAGAAAAACGTAAACTTCCCTGCGATACGTTGAGTATAACTTTGTAAAAAAAATTGGAGTCTAATAGACCGCGTGTCACCCTAACGTCTGATCTTGGTGCGGGCCTATAGCACCTCGTGTCGCAGCCAATGACTACTATACAAAAAATTGTTTCGCAGCGAACGTGTTAATAGATAAAATATTTATTGTACCAGGTATTTTTCAATGATTTATGTTATTGTCACGAATATAATAAATAAAGTTTTTTAATCAGTCAGGGTTAGGGGTCATGATTGTTTAAATTATTTATAAACAAAACTAGTTAGGACGGAGTCACTAAGATAAGGAATTATATAAAGGATGTCAATAAAAACAATAATTTATTTTAACAGTGCTAATGTTAAGAGGAAAATCTGTTGATTTTGGAAATAAGAAAATCTTCTTCTGGTTCTTCTTCTTTTACATTTATTTATTTATTTAAAGAACATCAACAGTATGACATTTTTAACAATCATTCTTAACATATCACAAAATAATTTCTAATATGTATACCCATTAGAGATGTTTACAGCATTTAATATAATTTATTAATTAATGTGCTCCAAAATAGCAAAAATAACGTATTTCAAAAATAAAATAACATTAATTAAATTAAACATTACTAAATAAAAAGCACTAAAATTCAATAAAAGTAAGTAAGAATAATTAAATGATCATTACAGAGAGAGAAAAACAAAGGAAACAGATTTGAATAAATTTACAGTTAAAAATTGACTATTAAAACACACGCAAATTTTAAGTATTCCAATACAACTGATTTCACTTTATAAAATAAAATAAAATAAATTACAAATTAAAATACAAACAACAATTCAATCATCGCCTAAAACTATTTTTTTCAAATGTGAAATGGTATCCCCAAATTGTATATCTAAGTGATTGGTTGCACATAACTCATTGCAGTGTGACTTACCAATATCGCTTAAACCCGTAACTAGAATTAGAAATAAATATTTAAAAGAGAAACTGAGTAGTTTTATTAACCAATAAGTAACCTTATTTAGGCTTTAGATTAATGGTAGAAAATTATTACAAAAATAGCACTGTAATAAAATAAAACAATAACACTTTATCAAATTTGTATGAGATAATGTTCAAAGTGTCTGTTTTCTAAAAGAATCATCCAAGTCGGTTCATATAGAAATATACAGACGAATCCTCCTCCTTTTTGGAAGTGGGTAATTTAATTTTAGAAAATAACTTTATGGTTCTTAAATTATTCATTTTCTTAAAATCTTCATCTATCTTTACTTAATTTAAAGGTACATATCATCGGCACACATACTATGATGATACACATACTACACATAAAATCAATTTAATCAGACATGAACATGTAACAGCGGACAGCAGTAATCGCCCGAAGTTGATACCATTATCTTTAAATAATTTTAATAACGGACAAGGTTAATGTAATAATTTTTAATCGTTGTCTCTATGGACAAAGAGTTTATAAATATTTCAATCTTTCAAAAGATAAAACTAAAAATACCTTGAACTGAACAACAGTTTTCCAAAAATTTTTTTTTTTTTAAACAAGACTTTTTTCGATCAATCAATTTATCAAATCAAAATTTAAAAATACGTATAGATTTGTATTATTATGTCATCGTATCTCTTATAATAAAAAATATTTTTCTTCGTCCTTTTTCCTATCAATTCGGTCATATTTGTGCGTCAAGTCTGTTTTGGGTCTCATTTAAAACAATATACCTAAGAGTCATTTCACGTGAACCGTACAACGAAAAGTATGTCAGGTCGTGGATTTTGATGAAAGTTGGAAGTTTTCCACTTCAGTGGAAGTTAAAAAAATCTGCATATTTATTTTTGTTTTTTTTGGTCTGGTTTTTATTTTAAGCGATCTTAAAAAATCGTCAAATTCGGAGAAAGGTTTTTTTCGAAAGCATTTTTTGGGTTAATTTCAATAAATTTATTATTAAATAAGTATTGGATATTGCAGATGATATTTTTTTCTTTTACTAAACAAAATCAAATTCGAAATTTGATTTTTTTTTCGAACATTAAACCGGAAGTGAATATTTCAAATTTATTTTTTTCAAAGTTCTTCCCCTTTAATTTTTTTTATTTATACCTCAAAGTAAAGCTTATATTATAGAGAAAATAGTTTAAAAAGAATTAGAATGGTATCTCTTTTTGTTTAGGAGGTATGTGAATAACAGTGAGACGGGACCGCGCGACGAGTTGTATTGCGTAGTTTCTTATTGAGTAAATCTCAACGAATTGTTACATTGTATTACAACAACTTGTAGAATTAAAATAATGAAATGTTTAAGACACAAAATTAATTAATACAATTCATAAATTTTACTATACCTACTTCATACAACTTTTATAACACTGTCAATAAATTTAGTTTTGTTTGGTAATTTAATGATTGTAGGTAACGAAAGGTAGCAAAAAATTACATTTTCTTTAATTAATAGTTCTTAAAATTCATGTCTGTCAACTATATTTTAGTATTAAATGATTTTTTATGTAAAATCGAGTAATCAATTGAGTAATCAATAAGAAACTACGCAATACAACTCACCGCGCGGTCCCGTCTCACTGTTATTCACATAACTCCTAAACAAAAAGAGATACCATTCTAATTATTTTTATACTATTTTCTCTATAATATTATAAGCTTTACTTTGAGGTATAAATAAAAAAAATTAAAGGGGAAGAACTTTGAAAAAAATAAATTTAAAATATTCACTTCCGGTTTGATGTTCAAAAAAAAAAATTCAAATTTCGAATTCGATTTTTTTTAGTAAAAGAAAAAAATATTATCTGCAATATCCAATACTTATTTAATAATAAATTTATTGAAATTAACCCAAAAAATGCTTTCGAAAATAAACCTTTCTCCGAATTTGACGATTTTTTAAGATCGCATAAAATAAAAAACCAGACCAAAAAAAAACAAAAATAAATATGCAGATTTTTTTAACTTCCACTGAAGTACAAAACTTCCAACTTGCATCAAAATCCACGACCTGATATATTTTTCGTTGTCCGTTTCACATGAAATACCCCCTAAGTGTTAAATAATCCATCACAAAAACAACTACAAAACAAAATCGAAACGATCGTAGTATATTCTAATTATTCAAGGAGTCAGATATCTGCATACGTGACAAACTATAATATTTCATTTCCAAGAATCCGGGCGAGTCTGTTATATTGGACCATGAATAAGTCTCTAGTAAGCGTTATGTCTGAAAAGACCCGGGAACATCTACTTTAGTGCAAGTTGATAGCACAGTGCAAGATATTTTGTACGAAACCCTAACATGGATTTAGTTTTACTCAGTTTTTGGGTATATTGTA
Organism: Trilocha varians; assembly: GCA_030269945.2. Lineage (NCBI taxonomy): Eukaryota > Metazoa > Arthropoda > Insecta > Lepidoptera > Bombycidae > Trilocha > Trilocha varians. The sequence continues at coordinate 3,865,186 of AP028264.1, read as the reverse complement.
AATGTTGTTCTTTGACTCTTTCGAACCGAGTAGTTATATTATTAAGACAATCTTTGTACAAAGTTCTGGAGTGGCGGCCACGAACCGGTAAGCGCAACGTTGGTAGACCCCACAAGATGGACCGACGATCTGGTCAGGGAGGAAGGTCGCTAGATGCAGATGGCGCAGGACCGGTCGATGTGGCGAGATTTGGGGGAGGCCTATGTCCAGCAGTGGACGTCGATAGGCTGATGATGAATCTTTGTATCTTTATCTAGTAAATTCAAGTAAGTTTTTAACATCACACCATTCACACACGCAACCGTGTTCATCTTTTCCACCTCTATTTACCGAGATCAACAACAAAGCGCTTCAAGAGATCGTTTCTGCCACGTATAATCAGATTTTGGAATTAACTCCCTTTCCCTATCTTAGTGTTTCAAATGAGATTTAAAGAGAGGACAATGTTTGTGTCTCACCTGCTAAAGCAATAAGGTACCAAGTTGTATGGCAGTTGTGTAATCTTACTATATTTAAATAGAATTAGACTCCACATCAATCTGAAGTAAATTCTGTCTAATAGCAAATTTTCAGCAGCAGCTTTATACTGGTCAGCAACCCGTAACCAGAAAGCATATTTTGCACTAACAAAACCTCGAAATCTCTCAGAATTCTAAGACATACGACCTACATTACCGGTCGCATTTGAAAGACACATTGCGATCTTACCCCTGTTACTGCTACTTCATTTAACCTCATATCAAAATCCTTACGTAGAGATTATTTTCTATTATTCAGATTTTTGGGGAAAGGATTGAGAGATTATGATTGTTTGTCTATGCTGACAAAATAGTTTTGCTGTAACATATTAAGTAATTATCATAAGTTACTAATTAAGTCTGAAGTAGTCTCTTTTAAGAATAACTAAAGTTACATGAAATTAAACACAAGCTAAAGTAGGTATATAAATACTTACGATCGCTCAATTACATTAGGTTATGAAGTCGAAAACTTACATAGGCTTATTAACGCTTATCGGTCAAAAAATGTTTTGTGTTTCTATTCATTAACTTTGCCCTGTAGTAGACATCTGCTGTTGGTAAATCATTTTTATTTATTTTATTTATTTAATACTTTTTGTACACGACAGAAATAAAGTATATTAAAAGAATGTTCACAAAAGGCAAGCTTAACTCAATACTGAGTTTTCCTACAGCAAACCCAAAAATAAAACATACAGTAAGTAGACTTTAATGTTTTTTACTTGGTAATACTCAATATCTATATATCGAGTACAGTATATCTCAATATTATAAAGAGGTAACTAATATGATTTTTATGACGTTCTAGGAGAACCAATTTCCAATTATTTTACTAAATAGAAAATTACGTTGTTGGTAAGGGTTATAATAATGAGGTGAATACTTTTTTGTTCTTTTCTTCTGTTGTTATTTTTGTCTACTCTGGTCGGTTAGCTATAACAAAATAGTATACATTATAATGATAAACAGTTGTGCAATAACTACAAAATCATTTCGTTTTTCTAGAACTTTCTGGAACGGAAAACAGATCGTTCGTAAAAGTCCCGTCACAAATTCGGCCGCCGCTCCCGGCCGAGCACTCAATCCTTTCTACCCTTTACATCACCCCTACCTTATTTCCTGAGAGAAAATGCTAGTTTAAGATACAAATGGTTTTCTCCGCACCTTTTTTCGTAAGCCTTTATTAGAATTTGTACTTGCGTAGTTTATTTCGGTTAGTTTTTGTGGGTCAATGTCTCAATTTTCGGTGGCGAAGATTTTCTTGTTTATGTATATTTTTATTTATTGTTCAATCCTGTATTGTAGTAGAAGGTAGTATATTTGTAGTAATATAATAAATTAAAAAAAAAATAGTAAAAATATAATAATTATTGCATTCAGTAGGTACATTTCGAATTTGGGACGTAAAAAATATGAAATTATCCTTACCAAAATTCATAATAACTGATTCAATAACTCTTAACCACGTAACAAACAAACTAACTGCATCTCAATTCTCAACAACCGGTTATTTATGTTTATTATGTCACAATATAATTACTGAACAGAAATTAATCTTAAAAACAAATCGCGCTTAAAAACTCACATTTATGCATCATTCACCAAAAATTACTAAATCGTCTAAAATGAACGTTAGGTGTCAAAAAATCAGGGGTTTATCTTGCAGTTTTTAATGTTCGTGTGAAAAAATAAGTACATAAATATTTCTGTATATAAAAGTTATTCTGTGGATATGTTATCATTGATTACTAATATGATAAGCGTAACATTGGTAGACCCACAAGATGGACCGACGACCTGGTCAAGATCGCGGGAGGTCACTGGATGCAGATAGCGCAGGACCGGTCGATGTGGCGAGGTTTGGAGGAGGCCTATGTCCAGCAGAGGACGTCTATAGGCTGATGATGATGATGATCATCGCATCCAAATTTGACTGTTATGTCACAAGTCTTTGAACCACATTCGTTATTCAGAATTAACAATTGAGAACCTTGATATCTACACTTGTAAAATTAAAAAAAACTGACTGGAATACGAATCTATATTGGTTTGTTTATTGTTGGTAGAAGCAAAAATTGAACACGTTTTGGCATTAGTACAAGAAGTTGTTTTGTTTACAATTTATTTACGTCGAATAAATTACTTTTTTTGAGAAACGTCGTGTATGAAATGTAATCAAAAGTCATATTTGTCAGCCTTCATATCAAAAAGGCAGGACATACATAAGCTTTATATCTGTGTTTAAATCTATAATATGTCCCAGATCTGACCACCTTCTAATTTTTAGCAAACACATCAATGTGTGTCGATATACTGTCGAAATCTATATTACAAGAATCTTTAGTTGAAATTAATTTGCAACATAGCGAATTGACTTATTGCAATATGTTGTCGAAACTCATGGCAAATATTCTCTGGATTTAATCTTGTACTCTCATTTATTTAATGTACAATCAATCTCATAAGTGCATATAAACCAGAAAAGCGAAGTTCGCTTGCAAGACAATGCAGCGACGTAAGTAATATGTAATTGTGTTTTTAAAAGTATTTCTACTCCTATAAAGAAAACGACTGACTTTAATTTTTCAAGTATAGTATATACATTTTAGATGTTTATAAAATAAATCCCAAGTGTCTGCTTTCTACCAAAAAAATCCGTTCATAAAGAAAATAAATACACGCAAAAACGCACAACAAAACCTTTAATCTGATACAAGAAACATTCAAATAGGACAAGCCAAATTAAAATTATGCGGGTAAAAAATAAAAAATCGCTTCGCTTGAGAGGAAGAGGGTGAAATTTGAATTACTAAATTTGATGCAAGAATCTAATATATATTATAAAGGCGAAAGTTTGTAAGTATGGATGTATGGATGTTTGTTACTCTTTCACGTAAAAACTACTGTATGGATTTGAATGAAACTTTACCACAATATAGCCTATACATCAGAATAACACATAGGCTACAATTTTTGATAATAATCTAGACGGGACGAACCCGAAGTCCACGCGAACGAAGTCGCGGGCAAAAGCTAGTAAATAATAAAACAAACGGGGTGAGCTAAATAAAACCGTTTAAAAATACAGCCGAACAGAATTACCTCCTCCTGTTTGGAAGTCGGTCAAAAATAATAAGTGCAACTTGCGCTCATGCAATACGAGTACAGTTTTGAAAATGAACATGTTGTATTGCATAAGATAGTCCGTTGCAAATATTCTTGTAAATAAAACAAGTTTGCAACAAAGTATGCTAAATTTAATCAGGTTATGACTAGAAAAATTCTAAGTGCGTAAAACAACGTTTTATTTGCAAAGGAATAGTAAAAATAGTTTTATTTCCTTAATGAGATGTATAAATTAATATTGTTTATCATTCTTTAGCGATGTTTCAAAATTTTCCATAGTTGTAAGCTCTTGCCGCGCTAGTAATTTATAGTCAACTTACGGGCCCGCGGAACTTCGTCTGCGTCACTTTCAATTAAAAAGTAGCCTATGTTCTTTCTCAAGGTCTAAAGATTGACTGTGTCAAATTTCATCAAAATCGATTCAGAGGTATAACCGAGAAAACGTAACAAACAGACATACAGACAGACAGAGTTACTTTCGCATTTATAAAAAACTTGAGAGGTCATATGGGACACCCGAATAGAACGAAGTTCCTTTCGATTAAAAGATATATTATATTTTTTTCCTAACGTAACGCGCGATAAGGAACGTGTTTTAGAAGATTTTGATCAGAGCGCCATCTAGCGATAATCATCTAAAACAAAAAAGTGTCGTGACAACTTTTTGTAAGATTTTTTTCCGTCTAGCTCCCTTACACAACGCGTGATAAGGAACTTTGTTCCAATATTAGAATGGAAGTAAGGATTACTAAGAATTGAGTCATATATCAGGCAAAAAAAGACATGCCCGCTGAGTTTCTTGCCAGTTCTTCTCAAGACAGTGGCTTTTTCTTATTCCGAACTGGTGGTAGCCTTTTGACATCAACAGGCATGATAATTTCATTAACGTTGAGAATAAATAATTTCATTTCATTTCATTTCATTGCAAAATAGTAACTGTAAATCGCGGCGTTAAGGATACCACATTGCGTAACCTTTCGAATGGTGTGTGTGTGCGGTTCAACTCCCACAAATCCAGCAAGTTGGGTCCTTAGTTCGTTTGTTAATAAATAAAAAAAACTTGAGAGGTGTCAAGGGACACCCGGATGGAACGAAGTTCCTTTCGATTAATTAGTGAGGGAATTGTAATAAAATGTTTTGATCACAGCGCCATCTAGCGTTAATCACCTAAAACAAAAAAAAGTGTCGTGACAACTTTTTCATTAGAATTTCCGTCTAGACCCCTTTCGATAACGCGCGATAAGGAACTTCGTTACAATACTTGAAAAAATATATTTATACGCCTTTTGAAACGGAAATTATTAAACAAGATTAACCTTTTCAATACAAAAGAACACATCACTAATATCTTCATTGTTCGAATAATCTTGTTCTAAAAAATATTCAAATGTTCATTGTGGTACAGAGTGATTGACAAGTACACACTTATAATAACCAACCTTGTCGTCACAATATATCTCATTAGGGCGTAGCAATACCATGCTTTGTAATTGTTCGAGACTTGAGTCTATTGTACTATTTTTTTATTTAGAGACAAAAAAATAAGTAAAAATAAATTAAAGCTTCAAAAACAAATAGTTAAGCTCATCAGATGGCTACCTCTTCTTATTTTTTTTCTGTTTTTGTGTTGCTCAAACCTATTCTATAAAGTCATTTCTATATTAAATCAATTCATCACAGTGGGAGCCAAACAAAATTTTATGCTAGAAAACTAAAAATTAAGTTAAAAATAGTGGTAAAGACGATTTTGACACGTAAATAGACTAGCCCACACACAAGGGGACGGAGCAACGGGAAAGAGTGCAGAGCGCGTAACGCGTCGCGCCGGCCCTCCAAACCCCGTGCTGGGTTCTGGCCTCAGCCGGGGTTCGGACGCTGAGTGTGAGTGGTTGGAGGTTTTAGTGCGGTTCAACTCCCACATAATGGGATCCGGTGATTTCCTCCAACTTAAAAAAAAAAAAAAAATAGCCCACACACAAGCGATTTTCATGATTTTAAATCTCTAGTCTACTCTCTTTATTTTTAAAGTAGTGATGAGTTTTAAAAAACACGACAACATTTTTTAATAACACAAGCATTACATACAGCTGTGCATCAAAAATATGATGAAACATACCGGCTAGTCAAAACGTTTGCCTTGACATTATCCATGAAGAACTCGCTCCATGGTGACCCTATTCACATAAACTTGTGACAACTGACGTACGCACAACTAGGTCATTATTAAACTGTGCTGCAATCTAAAACAAGATTTTAATTACAAAACACGTGCTTCTGACGTTAAACCTAAGTATTACGGCAGTTACGGCACACTGGTAATCTACACTAAAATTATAAAGAGGAAAATTATTTAGTTGTAATGAATAGGATCTAAAACTACTGGACCGTTTTTTTTAAATTTCACCGTTCGAAAGCTATATTTTTGACCCAGAGGAAGTTCAGATTCGAGAATCATCTAGTACGTAATACAAAAAGTACTGTGTTTGCGCATATGTTCAAATACATAGTGCTATGGGGCCATTTAAACATTCTTTCATGCATTTTCAACGGGTCACGATATTTAATTAATTGAGTTGTCTCGATATTTCAACGTTGTTGTAAACGTCATGATCACGAGAAAACTGGATACTGCGGGTCGATCTAAGAGCAAACAAATCTGTCTACCCTCTTTCTCGTTCGCTTTTGGGTAGTACCACTGGAACTCGAACTCACATCACGACACACCACACTCACTGTTTCTACAAGACTCTCTGAGCATGAACCCTTAGTGACTGTTGTGTTTAGCACTGGATTCTACATACTCGATAATGCATGTAATGAAAATGCATGAAAGCAATATAGAAATCCGCGAGTGTCTGAATAAGTTTAAACATTCTTATTACGTACTGTGTTTGAGCCAAATGCTCAAATAAAGCCCCAAATACCAATAAAGTCCCAATTAAGGACTCGATTACACCCCGATCTCCCCCATTTTGGTCCTTCGAGCCGGATATTTTTATATTTATGAAATGCAAAAAATGAATAGAAGTATATTAGGATGAAAGGTTATTTTAAGTTCCACCCGTCATAATAGTTGATTATCAAAAAATCTTCTATAATCTAACGAATTAAGTTTGATTTTTTTTTCAACATACGCAGAACACTTTAAATTAATGTCGTAAGAACGCAGTGTCATACGTAGATAGTAAAATAATGATGTTGTTGATCGTAATGATAAATGATTGGATAGCATGATTAAATCGTTAAAAAGATGCGAATTAAACTAATTGCGCGTGGTTGTTTTCATATTACTTTTAATGATGTCAATTCAAGGTCATTTTAATAATAACAACAGCTTAATAACACGTCTCGTTATTATTTTAAGCTGTATATACCATACATAAAAATAACGTACACAAATAATAGCTGAGTTTTTCTTGCCTATAATGTTTACAATCAAAGGGCCAAGAACATTTTTTGCATTTAAAAACAAAAACAAAATGTTTGTTTACTCGTTTTAAAATCTTCCTCATTGATTTTATACGATTTTTTAAGAACCTATCATAACTCAAAAGAGTACCAAATCATTTTTTCTAATTTTATATTAACTTGCGCTGGATGTTTGTAACTACATATGTTTGTAGCTGGAATCTTGCGAGCTGAATTTGACCGACTTCTCCCGGGTTCCGATTGAATTAAAACTGTATAAACTGTACAATGGAGCCGATCTGATGATGGATTCGAAAGGGGACCATAGAAACTCTTGTAAGATATGTAATAAAATAGACCCGTCGTGTTTAGGCTCATTTATACTTTTCTTGTACTTTACTATGAGGTATATGACGTCCAAGATCTTAAAAGCTTCTATTTAAAATTTTTCTTTAAATTATTTTATTTATTTAAGGAAACAACAGTACAATTTAAAACTTATAAGGTGATGTACATGATTACATAAGTTACACATTGACCACAAACGTTAAAACACAAATTGGAGATAGTGGACAACAAACAATTAGAAGGTTATCAAAATAGAACAATAACCATATTTGAACAGAATACAATAAGAAAGAAACAATATAATATTCAATTAAATTTAAAATTTACAAATTAACTAAGGCGTTTTAAGGGCGTTTTCACTGAGCGAAAATGCCGCCGGTAACTATTACAAGTAATAATTAGCTTTACAGCTAGGATAATAGATTTAATTATATTTAACATATTAACTCTTTTGTTAATCACCATAATAATATGTCTAGTTTCAAGTAACGTAACGTAAAAAAAGTAGGCCAAGTGCCAAGATTCAAGTAACTCATTCGGTACTGTGTGTAAAGAATGTCATAATCACGAGTAGGTCATAGTTTATTATAGATTTAAATTAAAAATCCTTTCTGTTATTAAGAAACATATATTACTCAATTTTCTTCAATCTTTATATAACTTTAATCGATTTTAATATTACATTTCATAAGTTATCATCAATTGGCAATAACGGATTCCGATATTAATACCTTTATAGGTGTTGCACAAGATTTGTACAAACGTATTAAGAAATTTATGTTTTGTCTACCTTTAAATAAAGTTGGTTTTTATTTGTAGTCTCTAAAGGAAAATATTATATAATTTTCTCTTTTTTAACCTCCCATACAGGCTGACTGATCGTTAATGGTATTCGTGTGTTTTTCATTTAAAAATAGATAGATAAACAGTACAAATATGTACACTCTTTTGCGCATGAAGTTTAAATAAATATTTTTTAAATAGAATATAACTATAGAACAAAGATTCTATGGAACATGTGGTAATCAATCATTTCTCAACAAGATTTGGACAAATCGGCTACAAAAACCATCATCCTTAATCATGACCACTCTGCCCAGAGTCTGAGAAGAAAGAGTAATAGAATTGTATAAGAATACTTGATAATTTCAATGATCTACACCTAATCACTATCTGTTGGCCTCAATTTCTTTCTGGTTAATTTTATTCAAAGCCATTTAATTTTAACATCACCTTTTATTAAATTATCATATTTTATAAATGTCATACACTAAAATGATTGTTCTAATGAGATTAATAGACTCACGACAATATTTATCAAGATTCACGACAAACAACAAAAAACACATCTTAATCAAATTGTCTTAAGGAAAAAATGTCGTGTAACTTTAATGTCGTGATGACATAAACTTAATACTGCGTTCACATGCACACTTTTTTGCCACGCACCATCCGGCTATGTAATGAGCTCCCCTCTTCGGTATTCTCAGAGCGCTATGACTTGTCCTTCTTCAAACGAGGCTTGAGGAGGGTCCTTAAAGTTAGGTCGTAGGTAGCGACCCCTCAATGTCCCCTGACATTGCAGAGGAATATGAGCTACGGTAACCACTTACGATCAGGTGGCCCGTTGGCTCGTCTGCCTACATGGCAATAAAAAAAATAAAAAAATGCATGTTAGGTCGTAATGTTTTGGGTTGATGTAAGTATCTACAAATTTGTACTTCAAACAAATAGCGCCACTCAATACACCTAAGCTAAGGCTATACCTTAATCTGTAATGCATCGGTCCATCTCGCACAACCTCGTGTTAGATTTTGTCCTTTTTTTATTGCACGCCACGTTTCATCCCCAGATTTTGACCTTAAAGTAGCAAGAGTTCAAACGTCGAGTGTGCATTCATGAAATTAATAATAGCTAACTTTATAACCTCCTCCTTATAGGAAGTCGGTCAAAACCAACCGTGGAAACGCAGTATTAAGTTTAAAAACCAACAAATATATCATCATTGTTTTATCACGTTTTAGATGGCTTACCTGATGCATAGTTTTGGAATCGTGATGACCTTGACCGTCGACATAATAATGTGCTTAATTCTTAAGTAGGTATACGTGCCCATAGATTATCTGATGGTTAATGTCATCGTACTATTATTACTAGATATTATACTCGTACCTACTGTAAAGGAGAAAACAGTGTAAAATAGATTACTACCCACACTAAATTTTAAAATGAAGTGTTTTACAAAACATTTAAAAAATCAGTTTGATAGAATTTGAATCTTAAGCGAAATAAAAATTGAGCCATCATGGGACGCCTGGCAGATGTGAATCATGGACATTATTTTGTTAAAGTAATATGCAGAAAATATTTGTTTACATTCAAAACAAAAATTTTACGAATTTATTTTAAATCTAGAAAATGTGCTATTAAAATAATACAAATTAACTGCCGTTTATCATCTTAAATCGACGCTTCACATCAAAAAAGAATTTTTTTTCATCCCTGGGATTACATGACATGCGCAGATTCCAAGCTAATTTTGGAGTGTTCAGTGGGTGTCATTATGACGCTTTAATCACTTTTATCTATAGTATATGTGATCGAAGGCCAATACGATTTTCAATCGTATGTTCATTAATTGAATGTCGTAAAAGCCAAGCAATAGAGACATTAAATTATGTTTCATCTGCATTCCAATAGTGTTGAAGGGTCAGCCATAAATTACGTCATAGTAATTTTACAGAATGACAATAAAATAGAAAAATATACATACTCATACATAAGTACTACTCAAAATTCATGTGAATTGGCATTCAAGAAATTCCACGTGTTTTCAAACAAATACAGTGAGATGTTTATAGTAATACGAAAGTCGTGGTGGCCGAGTGGTCGAAGCGCTTCCTTCAAATACGGCCGGCTTGTACCTCTTAATCTTTATGTGAAAAAGATTTATGTGCAATTTTTCACAACACCACTGGCTAAAAACGGTGAAGGAAAACATCGTGAGGAAACTTGCATGTCGGAAAGGGTTCTAAAAATCCTTTGCAGATATGTGAAGTCCCCAATCCGCACTGGGCAAGCGTGGTGGACTATGCCTTATCCCTCTTCTAAGAAAGACCTGAGCACAACAGTGAGCAGTAATGAGTTGGTACAGTACAGTTTATACGAATAATGTCATGCATTCAAAAATACATACGCTTTCTTTTTTGTATTGTAGGTAAATATAAATTGGACACTCTATTAATGGTAAAATGTATCACATTTGAGTTTCCCGCCACAGTGTGATATGTTTGTCGATTACAGAAGTAATTAAATCTAAAGTAGGTACCTACTGGTTTTTTCTATTTGTTTTATGTCCTGGACTAGACGAACATACATACTCTTAATATTTTTATTACAAAATTGAAAACGACCGACTTCCATTTCTAAACTATAGCACAAAAACTACCAGTGAAATCTTTACCAAATTTATGAAATAATGTCCAAACTGTATGCTTTCTAAAAAAGAATAATCGAAATTGGTTTAACTACAAAAGAAATACATAGCCAATCATAAAATTTGCCGTTATAACGAAATAAAAAAAAAATGTTGACTACCTCTTCCTTTTTGGAAGTAAGGCAAAAGGAGGCTGGCCAATCGTAAAATTTGCCGTTATAACAAAATAAAATAAAAAATTGTCGACTACCTCCTTTTTGGAAGTGGAGCAAAAGGAGGCTGCTAACAACGACTTAACACTTTCAAAAACAAACCCAATAACATTTGTTAAAACAATGACATTAATATGAATCGTAATTCATTGTTTCAGGAGAAAAAGGAATCCTTCACAATGTGTCAGGAGAGTTTCGTTCCGGAGAACTGACATGCATCCTCGGACCATCAGGTGCTGGGAAGACCACTCTACTTAATATTTTAGCTGGATACACGTGAGTTATGAAATAGTATTAAAGATCTATGATTTCGATTTTCTATTGTTTTGATTTTTAAATTAGTACTTTTAAGAAAAAATAAATTGGTTGCCTGTAAAGTCGGTATACGGGCGAAAGTTTTACGTGACAACGATTCGGGCATGGTTAGCCCGCCTAAGAGCGAGAGAGACAGACATAAAAAGTGAAAGGCATGCGTGCCTCTCACTCGCTCTCATTGTGAGCGCATAACGTGAGCGGAGCGTAGCGCAGTTTCTTGAAGTGTCACCCGGCAAACCAATTTATGAGACGTTGTCACGTCAAAAAAATATAGTGTATGCTTCGGTTTGCTTTTTATTTGTTTTTTTTTTGAGTTGGATGAAATCGCCAGATCCCACACCATGGGATATATGGGAGTTAAACCGCACTTAAACCTCCAACCGCTCATACTCAGCGTCCGAAACCCGGCTGAGGCCAGAATCCAGCACGGGGTTATGCGGGACGACGCGACGTGCTACGCACTACGGCACTCTTTCCCATCGCGCCGCCCCCAATGTATATCTACTTCGCTTACTGACAGTCCTCATCAGATTTTTTTCTAAAATACAACATTAGACACATTGGTTTTTAGAACTAAATAAACATACCAATTTACCTCTTTACAATGTTTTTCCGCTTGCGCGTTTGAATTTGGTATTAACGTTATTTTTGTAAAAGTGCACAATTAATAACGCTAATTAAAAAATAATGCAATATTCAAAGGAATTTATATTTTAAATTAAATAAATTAATAGTCTTATTACAATGATGCATTTAATAATAGAGTCTTCAATGTAAAAGTATTCAGTTTCGGTTTAAATGAGATACGACCTTTTAATCTATGCCACGGTCAATTGCATCTCGTCCTATTAGTTGAATTTGATTTGAATCTTCTTATGTAAGAAACTAGTTTTTACTCACGTTTCACTTATAGTCAATGTTGTTAAAATAAAAACAGTTTTTTTTATAATTTCCATGTCTGGCTAGGCAACGGGACACTTGATCGTAAGTGGTTATCGTTGCTCGTGAACCTCTGCAGTGTCAGGGGACTTAACATGGCGGTTAGCTACGAACTACCTTCAAGGACTCTCTTCCAGCCTTTTGAAGAAGGACAAGTCATAACGCTCGGGAAAGACCGAGGAGAAAGACTATGACTATTTGATGTTATAGCTTGTCCATCTTTAAACGAGACTTAAGAAAGGTCCTTAAAAGTAGATCGTTCACTATTCCCTGACATTGTAAAGGTTCGACAGTAACCATTACCCCATTACCTCGTTTGCCTACATGACAATAAATACATAAAAATACATAATATACTAATTGCCCAACTTCGACTGCGTCACATAAGACGGAATAGACCGTACCTACCGTACAAACCGTAGCTAGACATTCACAAATATTTCAAAAGTCCAATTAGCCAAATCGGTTCAGTCATTCTCGAGTTTAAGCAAAACTAATGAACAGCAATTATTTTTTGTATAAAAGACTAGCTGGCCCACACAATTTCGTCTGCGTCACATAAGTAAATATTCTCACCGTTTAAACCTTCCCTGGACTTCTACGAATATTTCAAGATTAAAATAAGCCAAATCGGCTCAGTCGTCCTCGAGTTTTAGCGAGACTAATGAACAGAAATTTATTATAATACAAAAGGCAGATAGTATTTAACAAAATACAAGAATAAAAAAACTAATTCCAGCTTAAACGGCGTCACCGGTCGTATCTCAGTCAACGGTCACGTTAGAGACATGAAGGTGTTCAAGAAACTGAGCTCATACATCATGCAGGATGACCTGCTCCAACCAAGACTGACCGTGCAAGAATCCATGTGGATAGCTGCTGATCTGAAACTGGGTCAGGAGTTGGGAAGGCCGGAGAAGGAACTTATTGTGAGTACCTACATCTATTGATGATATGATAATATCTGCAATGGTTGGAGACACTGCAGATCTACTTTGTAGAATTCTGTATAAATTCTTTACAAAAAACCGCGTAGGTTTTAAAATTTTATTATATTTAAATTAAATACTACTTACTAACTTACTTACTATCAGGTGGGCCGTTGGCTCGTCTGCCTACAAGGCAATAAAAAAAAAAAAAGACCAGGCACAAGTGAGGTTTCCATTTTGAATATCTGGGAAATAGCTTTAAAGGTTCACGACATTCTATTTATGATATAAGGATAGTCCTTTTATAAAGATTATAAATCCAAACGAAGAAAATATTTTGCCATTTTAGGCTGCTGATTATAAAAAAAGCCGGTCAGTCCACAATTTAATTCAATCACTTAAGAAGAATACATTCAGAAAAACAGTTCTGAAACATCAAGCTCTGACCCGGCTCTGATAAATATTCCTTGTAATACAAACTAGGGATGTTGCGAATGTCAGTTTTTTCGTAAAAGTGAATACGAATATTCATTTTCGCATTACAAATCCAAATGATCTACGGGAGTGACAAATATTTGTCCCCACCTCGCTAAATAATAATTGTAATTTCAAAGACTCATCGTGTTTGAGCTCATTTGAAAGGGCATAATAGGACCTTTATTTTGGCTTAATCAGATTTGCTCTACATCAACTTAAATTTTGTCAAAACAGTCGCTCATAATTCACATTATTTTTTACAAGCCATAAATTACCTTGTACTTGATGTAACTGTAACTTTGTAAGTTCGGATGAAATCTTACAAGCTAAATTTGACAAATTTCCGGGTTTCCGATTGAGCTGACATTTTGCAATAATATGACAAGATGGCGCTGATCTGATGATGGATGTCCATAGGAACTCTGGTGCTAAACAAGATAGACCATCGTGTTTGGGCTTGTTTTACTTGAATCAACCAGCACTCTTGCTACATGATATCCAGGATCTTAAAAGTTTTACTCAAAAAAAATTGCGATTATTACATCCCTAATACATACATATTTAATAAGTAAGCAGCGTGTAGTTATTGTGCCCTTGGACCTATGAAACGTTTTTACGAGATAAGATGTCCCTTTTAAATCTGATTGGATCACGTGTACGTTTATTGAAAAGCAGGATTCGAACCCACGGAAAAGGGATTTGAATAATAAACATGATTCGTACAAAAAACAGCCTTTTCATGCTTAATGTGAGAAAATATCAATTTAAGGATTTGGTCGAAGAGTTTCTTTCCTTTTATTAAATTGTGAGGATCTTTTTTCGTGGATTAGACTGAAGATTTTTGGGTGGAGAATATTAGCAATTCTCAACAATTCTTTTTCTATATTAAATAGAGGTGAATGTGCTAAAATAAGTTTTAAATAAAAAACTTGAGAGGTGTCAAGGGACACCCGGATGGAACGAAGTTCCTTTCGATCAAAAGATATCTTATAATTATTTTTTCCTATTTTTTTTTTAAGCGCGATATGGAACGTCTTTTAAAAGATTTTGATCACAGCGCCATCTAGCGATAATCATCTTAAACAAAAATAAGGAACGTGTTTTAAAAGATTTTGATCACAGCGCTATCTAGCGACAATCATCTAAAACAAAAATAAGGAACGTGTTTTAAAAGATTTTGATCACAGCGCCATCTAGCGATAATCATCTAAAACAAGAAAAGTGTCGTGACAACTTTTCGTAAGATTTTTTCCGTCTAGCCCCTTTCGATAACGCGCGATAAGGAACTTCGTTCCAAAAATAGTTGCACATTAGCTATTTTAATTGAATTTCATGTTAAGAGGGTTAGAATAATTTTAAAGTAATTCATAAAAGTAATTTATAAAGTAGTATTATAATAATTACTTTTACTAGTTACATAACATAGCTGGATGTTGAAAATTAACCCATTGATTACAATTCCTTTCACGTTTATTATATCTTTAATGTGTTATTTTTTATTACAAGCTTTATATTAACTTGCACTGGATGTTAGTTACATTATATCTACGTAACGATATAAGTTAAATTTGACAAACTTCCCGGTTTCTGATTCAGTTGACATTTTGCACGCGTGACAATGCAATAATATGACAAAATGGCGCTGATCTGATGCTGGATTCGGAAGGTGGCCATAGGAACTCTTGCACTAAACTAGATAGGCTCGTCGTGTTTGGGTTCATTTTATTTGTCTTTGCTAACATTTTACTGCTAGGACCTATCCAGGCTATCTATATATATCCAGGCTATATGACCTATCCCCGACCCAGGCTGGTTTTGACCCGGCCTGAGCCGAGGGAGACCCTCCATCACACGGCCCCATCTCGGCGGGCTTTTGGTCCGCCTACCGAGTGAGCCGGTGGTCGTTTCACCGGTTCGACGTCCGGGGGTAACGGGGCGATACGTGAGCGACAATCGCGAACGCGTCCTGTCACCCCTATTTATCGGATGTCGAGCGTGATTGGCGGGAGGTTTTAGTGCGGTTCAACCCCCACAAAAAAGGACCTATCCAGGATTTTAAAAGTTTGTATTTAATGTTTTTTTTCTTAAACTATTTTTTTTTCAGATTGAAGAAATCTTGCAAACATTAGGTCTTTGGGACCATAGGAACACGAGATCTGAAAGACTATCTGGAGGTCAATCAAAGCGACTCACTATAGCTTTGGAACTGGTCAACAACCCACCTATTATATTCCTAGATGAACCAACTACGTAAGTATTGTTTTAATATAACCACTCAACTGGGATCGGCAACCAAAATGGGTTTGTTTACTTTTGCCAAGTCAGTGGCAGGAGTCAAAATTGAGCACAGTTCTAAAACTTGTTTTGTTTAAATTTTTTAATCGTCTCATATTTTACGGAGATGATATATATTCGCTGGAAATGCAATACAGCGTCGTTTAGTAATAAAGATTTACAAAAATATAAGGTTTAATTAAAAATCAAAATTAAAAATAATTGGAAAAAAATGTTTTTAAAAAGGGGCTCAAACACGGTATTGATTCCGAACGAAGTCCCCAGTTTCGCCATCTAGCGAATAGTGACGTTCCCAATTGAGTGGCTATATAAATTAGTTTAACTTCAACTAGTAATTAGATTTATCAAGAAAAACAATAGTGCTTTGTGTCTAAAACTGTTTACAATTTAAACACAGCTCCTCTCGATTCTTTGGTCTGCCAACATCAAACTGATTTACGTATCATAGAACCACCTTTATAATATTCCCTTTCCAACAAAAACTAATTATCAAAATTGGTTCAGAAACGACGAAGTTACCCACGAACAAACTTAAAAGGTATATTTTGAATAAAATCGAATTATAACTACAGAAAACCAAAACAAAATAGCAATAAGCTAAAACAATTAGCGAATCGGAATACAGAAGAGAGATAATCCCGTAATAGCCTAAAGAAAAGTATTACGAGTGAGAGTAATGGATGTGATTAGTTTTGTACCATCTGTGTCTGCGGTTATACTCAGCCGATTATCAGACAAACTATACTACTTTTATTATTTGATTGTTATATACGATTAGTTCTAATCTAATATATATTACTAGCTGCCCCGCGCAACTTCGTCTGCGTCGAAAAAATAAAAAAAAAATTTAGGGGTGGACTACCCTTAACATTTAGGGGGATGAAAAATAGATGTTGGCCGATTCTCATAGATACCGGATAAGCACAAAAAAATTCAACAAAATCGGTCAAGCCGTTTCGGGGGAGTTCAAGTTCGAACACCGTGACACGAGAATTTTATATATTAGACTAGCTGACTCGCGCAACTTCGTCTGCGCCGAAAAAAAAAATTAGGGGTGGACTACCCCTAACATTTAGGGGATGAAAAATAGATGTTGGCCGATTCTCATAGGTACCGGATAAGCACAAAAAATTTCATCAAAATCGGTCAAGCCGTTTCGGAGGAGTTCAAGTTCGAACACCGTGACACGACAATTTTATATATTAGATAAAGGCGAAGGTTTGTAAGTATGGATGGATGTATGGATCTATGTTTGTTACTCTTTCACGTAAAAACTACTGAATGGATTTGAATGAAACTTTACCACAATATAGCTTATACATCAGAATAACACATAGGCTACAATTTTTGAACCCCTTTGTAACGCAGACGAAGTTGCGCGGGTCACCTAGTAGTACCTACCTATAATATAATGCATATGATGGACTTTTAGAATCAAAAATAAACTTGTCAAGAGTAAAAAGGAACTGAAATAAATGTTGTACACAAAATAAAATCTATTAATTTAAATTACAATACGTAATATGATTATTATGCATTAACATATTAATAAAACTTTGATAACTGTAGAATATTAAGAAGACAGTATAAAACGAATAAAAAACAAAATAATAGAATAGCTTTGTCGCGTTCCCATCGTTACTTTTTTGTCAACTAGTATCATTAAAATTAAACCAGTCATGTTTGTTAATTAATAATTATTGCATTAAATTATTTAATTGTTTGCAAATATATTTTATCTGAATAAGCTTAGTTTTGACTGTGTCATAAGTTCCAAAAGAAGAGGGCACACAAGTCTACCTATTTTTGTCCAATTGAAATCGAATTTGCAACATCACCAATATACGGAAAACAAGCAAATCATCTGCCCAAATTTAAGTTATGCGGAGACACAAAATATAAAAAATAGGATCATGATAATTTATCAGGAAGATTTTAATCTCACCCCAGAAATGCTTCGCTTTTATAGCTTCTCAATTGAGATGATTTCAAATAAAGGTATTTCACGGAAATCATCTTTTAAGACACATCTAACCGTTTAAGAAATACGAATCCAATCTCCAGTTTCAAAAGAACTTCAAAAGGAATATTGTATCTCAAATATGATATCAATGTTCGAAATCTCTTTGCTAAAACCAAATCAAGGTAGATAATATCTACCTTGACTACGACGACTACGACTATTTTGTAAACATCTAGCCCATTAAAGATATTATTTACAAAATAAAAATTCTTGTCCTATTTCCGATGCATCGTCGTAGTCAAATTCGATACTATTCGAAGATTCGAATTATTCGATTCGAATTTCGAATCAAATATTGATATTCGGTTCGATTCGATTCGAACGATATTCGCACACCCCTAGTAGATATTTTGATTTTGTCGGTTATTAACATTGATCTGTTCATAGGTTCTATAATTTCATTAAAAATTCTTTACCTTTATTAAATAGTATAATACTTTCATAGACAAGATTTATTTCTAAGGATTAGTAGATATCTGTTTAAAATAACTTAAAAGATCTCTAAAATAAACAGTGACTTAAAAGTATAAATTATTTTCATGTTTATAATCACTTTTACAACTGTTTCTAATAGTACGTTTACATAATAATATATTGGATCACCAACGTCCAATGCGAGCAAATGACAACTCGTAGGCCAACTATCAAACAGTGTTTCATAGTCTCAGTGCTGACCAATGCTACAAAACTGCCGTTTACATGTTGGTCGGCCATCACCGTCATTTGTTTTTGTGAGTATTGCACGTTAACGAGCCAATAAACGCAACATACCAATATCTGATTTAAAAAACTTAAAAAATCTCTTAGAAAGTAAAGCGACAGTATACAGTAAAAGATTTTTCATGTTTAAAGTCACGTGACCCGTATTAAGTTATTTAGCAAAACGTGCTAAGCGTCCTGTACGGTAAACAGAAC
Organism: Trilocha varians; assembly: GCA_030269945.2. Lineage (NCBI taxonomy): Eukaryota > Metazoa > Arthropoda > Insecta > Lepidoptera > Bombycidae > Trilocha > Trilocha varians. The sequence goes on along the minus strand of AP028264.1, from coordinate 3,846,242 downwards.
TCCAGCACAATGAGGGTAATCGGTTTAATCACCAGCCCTGCACTAAGGTTTTATTGAACGTAAACCTAAAGCGTAGTTCGAAAATCGGACTCTTCAATTTTGGTACAAAAATTTCTTGAAAAATATTTCATAGTCTATCGAAGAGCTATTGGTTTTAGTATTAAAGTGGTACTTCCCGTTAATTGATTTTAAGATACATTACTCAGATTTCTGTCGAAAAAAGAAACTTATTTTGTATACTTATCTTTTCAATTTATTTTTACGTTAATTGTGTAATAAGTCCAATGGCGAAGAGTAAGTTTTTAAATAGGGAATCCCATAAAAATCTCAAATTTTTATTAAGTCGTCCGTCTTACCACTCGTCCACTCAAAGGGAAGCCAGTAGGAATAGGCTTGTGTAAGCACTTCGCCACTTGAGTGTGCTAATTATGATTTCCACATAAAATTGGCTCATTTATTGAAACGATACTTAACCTTAAAACACGATGTCACAACTCGTCTACAATTATCGTCGTTTACAATATAACATAATAACATTTTATCAACTAACTGCAAATGTTCGTAGTACGGTAAAAGGGTGTAACCCAAAAATAAAAACTTGAGAGGTGACATGGGACACCCGAATAGAATGAAGTTCCTTTAGATTAAAAGATATCTTATATATTTTTTTTCCTAACATAACTTGCGATAAGGAACGTGTTGTAAAAGATTTTGATCACAGCGCCATCTAGCGATAATCATCTAATACAAAAAAAGTGTCGTGACAACTTTTCGTAAGATTTTTTTCCGTTTAGCCCCCTTTCGATAACGCGCGAAAAGGAACTTCGTTCCAAAAATTTTGAGAACATTGAAATTTCATCCTGGTATTGTCCTTTTTGCTTTTATAGATAAAAGAACATACGGTCCACTTAATGATAAATGATTACTATTGCACATGAACCTTTTGTAATATCTGGGCGTTACAAAGTCATTACCTACCGTATACAACCTTTTTTTAAGCCTTGCTTGAAGAAGTCCAGTATAACTTGGTGCTAAGAAGATTTGAAGAAATGTTTTCGATAGAACCGGTTACTTATTTTTTTCTTGCCATTTAAGTAGTCTGAGCCTACGACCACTGTAAGATCGTTGCCTATGCCATACCGTATAGATATAGAACTCTTTTCAAACTTCGTGTAAAGAAAAACAAATCAGCGTCCGTCATTCATACTATTATTTTATATGTCGAACAATTGCTAAAATCAAACGGTAAAAAACAATATAATTTTAATGGCCAGTGGTCTTGGTAACACAAAATAACTCTTAAATTGTTTTTTTTGAGTTAGTTCCTTTTTGCAATACTACACCTCATTGCAATATAGCAGATATGCCAGTAACTCACGTAATCATAGTATGTGACATGCAATCATTTTATGTCTAATTGCAAATTAATTTTTACTGCGAATTTAGCGCTTAGGTACATAAGAATATTATCCTATCAATAATAATCGTCGTTAAATACTAAGTCATAGTTCAAGATAATTTTACAGGATCTGAGAATCATTATAACTTAAAATAAAATATTTATCAGCAAAATATTGGACGTCTACAGGCTAATGATGAGATGATAAGCGAACCGTAGTGCGTAACGCGTCGCGCCCATCCTTGAAAGACTATGGTGGGTTGTAACTTGTAATCAGTCAACGTTTAGACGCTGTATATAAGCTTGTCAAATCTTAGTGCAGTTTAACTCACATATCGCCAGAATTCCTGTTAAAAAATTCCAAAAAATAATGAACGTATCGCAGCTCAACTAGACAAATAAGGTAAATAATCCGATGTTTTGTGACCCGGGATCATTTTTTCTCCACATGAAAATATCACAGAAGAAATGCTCTACAGAATATTCATCATCTAATAACATCCTTTTTGTATGCCGATAAATAATTACAAACTTTGTTTTGGTTATTTGTCGAAGTCGTATGTCGCTTTATGAAATATTAATACGAATTAAAATAGTACGTAGCGAATATAGAACATTTAGGAACCTCTTGTTTTTTCTTTAATATCCTTGTTGGAACGAAGTTCCTTATCGCGCGTTATCGAAAGGGGGCTAGACGGAAATTCTTATGAAAAAGTTATCACGACACTTTTTTTTGTTTTAGATGATTATCGGTAGATGGCGCTGTGATTCAAATCTTTTAAAACAATTCCTTATTTTGTTTTATATGATTAATGCTAGATGGCGCTGTGATACAAATTTAATAATAAAATAATAATAATTATTATAACTTACAAAAATATAATTTTATTACAATTCCCTCACTAATTAATCGAAAGGGACTTCGTTCCATCCGGGTGTCCCTTGATACCTCTCAAGTTTTTTGTAAATATTAAATGTTCATAACACAACTAGATAAAGACCAATTTTGGATACGTCACAGATAAGGCGTTCTTTAAAAAATAAATAATGAACTAAAATAAAATTTCACAGTAAAGTATTATTGGTAATGATATAATGGCGGACTTATGCCTAAGGCATTTTCTACCAAAGGTGGTGTAGAGAAAGATAGTTTATAGTTTAACCTCACTATTTGTACAGATGAAAATAAGAATTACTTCAAAGTATAATAGTTTAACCTCAGTATGTAGGTACGCTTATATATTTATTTATTTATTAATCAAACCAACAGTACATGATACACAAGGTTATGTTTACTTGGTAAGGAATATAAAATATACAAACTACAGTGCATCTATACCAATAACAGGCTTGCATAACACTAACATATTGTAAAAATTTGAGAAGGCAGAAACACTTATAAGAATGACTTCTGTTCAGTATACTTATTCTATGGAAATACCCAAAGAATTCGTTACGAAAACTCAATTTCAGTAAATATTAGCAGCGCAGACCGAAAGGGCTCGGTATTACCTTCTTTCAAACATACGTTAACCGGGCTCGTCAATGGGATTGCCGGGTTATCCCTCTGATCTTATTTTCATGGTTGCTTTCATTATAACTATGTCCTCGGATAAAAATCAATCCATGTTTGACGAAGTTAATCTGCAGATTGAAAATCAATCCATGTTGGACGAAGTTAATCTATGGATTGAAAATCTATCCTTAAATTTAGAGATTGGGTTTTGTGATGTTCTGAGATATGGTGTTATTATGGACGCTTACACTGGATGTAACTATGTAAGTTCGGGTGGAATCTTGCGAGCTAAATTTGGCAAACTTCTCGGTTTCCAATTGAGCTAACATTTTGCACGCAGATGTATATCGCGTGACAATGCAATAATTTGATAAAATGGCGCTGATCTGATGATGGATTCGGAAGGTAGTCACAAGCACTTTTGTACTAAATATAGATAGACCTGTCGTGTTTGGGTCATTTTAATTGTCAGGGTTAGCACTTTACTGATACATGATATTCAGGATCTCAAAAGCTTGCATTTAAAGTTTTCTTTAAAATAAATTATTTATTGTATGATAGATAAACGAGGCCCACCTGATGGTGAGCGGTTACCGTCACTCATGACCCTTTATAATGCCAGGGCATTGGGATCGTTACACATCATCTCCAATACAGGACTTTTCTTAAACCTCGGTTGTTTGAAGACATGTCATTTTAGACAGACCGTTTTAAAACTTGTTTTTTTTTTAAATTCACTTGAAGAATATTAGTAATAAATACATACTGAATTGCAAATTGTAGGTATAATATTTAGTATTCCGGTGCGCGCGTAATTGACAATCATTTAAACATCATGAAACTTGAAGGTCAAATTTCTCATCCAATTGTGACAATGAACATTGTGCCCATTATATAAGATATCATTATAGTATTTGCGTCATCCCATGTATTATTAAATGTAATTTATAAGCCTATTTCGCTAACTCTATAACAATTATTACATCTTGGTATTTAATGATGGTCACTTAAAATTAAATTTGTTTCTTAATCATGGTTTAATTTACTAAATATTTTACTAAATTCTGTTTCTTCTAATCACGTTTAATTTTTATTTTGTCACACGTTTTTTAAAAACTTACTCATTGTTATGCTATTTTTGGAACAATTGCGATAATTACGGAATAATTTAGTAATTGCTATATTTTATAACAATGTGAAAACATCAGACTTATAGCATGCTCACTAGAATATTTTATTACATATTTATGTTATACCTGAAGAGACAATTTTATGATGTTTGTGACAGTTTTTGGAACGAAGTTCCTTATCGCGCGTTATCGAAAGGGGGCTAAACGGAAATTCTTGTAAACAAGTTGGCACGACACTTTTTTTGTTTTATATGATTAATGCTAGATGGCGCTGTGATCAAAATATTTTATTTAAAAAAAAAAATATTACAATTCCCTCACTAATAAATGGAAAGGAACTTCGTTCCATCCGGGTGTCCCTTGACACCTCTCAAGTTTTTTTAAAATCAAGTATTATTTTTACATAGGCAAAGAGCCAACGGGCCACTTGATCGTTAGTAGTTAAGTTAACAACCCATTACTGGCCACTGCTGAGTTCAGGTCTCCTCAGGGATTGGGCATAGTCCACCACGCTTGCCCAATGCGGTTTGGGGATTTTACATATTTAAAGGATTTTTACAATCCTTTGAAGGTTTCCTCACGATGTTTTCCTTCACCGTCTTGTGAAAAATTGCACATAAATCTTTTCACACATTAAGATGGCTGGCTTTGAACCTGCGACTTCCCATTCGGAAAGTAAGCGCTTTAATCACTCGGCCACCACACACTGCTTTAAGGATTTTTTTAAATTTTCCTTCTAAACAAATTTGTCATCAGTAAATAAACTCTTCACAGATCAACGGCTCTTAACAATGCTTATTGAACTTGACTGACTTGAAAACTTCACCGTCAAAAGTCAATATCCATTAAAAGGTCTCAAATTGGAGTGGAATTTAAGTTTATGACGTCATAACTCAATTATATTTGTTTGCAAGCGTCAACGAGGTGTTAAATTATTTATGAGCAAAGCTTAAATGTAGAGAAGTGACAAAACTATTGTAATCGGAGTGGATTTTTAATTACCAATTTGGTACAAGCTTTGAGTGTTAATAATGCACTATTTTTTGTTCAAAAATACTTTGAATAATTTAATAGCAAATCGCATTTATTAAACGTTTTGTAGTACGCCTGATTTCTGCTATTACAAAAATAGCAAAATATATGTAGGTTATAACGACCAGCTCACTACGATAAACCGATACAAGACGTCTATACAAGGTGGATCAGTTACCTTGTGCCAGCTGAAGTGGCATAAATGACCTGTCGAAATTGTAGTACATATGTAGAACCACTTTTATTTCTGCAATCGGTTCAATTCAAGCTACACCATATTATAGTGTCACTTCAGTTAAAAAATGGTTACAGATTCACTCTGTCTAGGTCCCACCTAAAAAAAACGTGGAAATTGATGTCCACTCTGTTTCTCTTTTCCTGTTTGCTTTGCTGTATTTTATGATAATATCGGATTTAAACACATCGTTTAAGAGCTTCCGTAAAATAAGCAGATAAACAGTGTTTTCACTGTAAAATTGGTAATAAATTTCATATTAATGTAGTTTATGTAAATTTAATAAACTGATGCATTTGCCATTTTATAAAATACATTCTGTATCTGTACCAACCCATTACTGTCCACTACTGAGCTCAGGTCTCCTTTGAAGAGGGGTTAGGCATAGTCCACGCTTGCCCAGTGCGGATTGGGGACTTCACATATCTCCAAAGGATTTTTAGAACCCTTTTCCGATATGCAGGTTTCCTGACGATGTTTTCCTTCATCGTTTTTAGCCAGTGGTGTTCTGAAAAATTGCACATAAATCTTTTTCTTATTAAGATTTAGAGGAGGTACAAGCCGGCCGGTTTTGAACCCGCGTATCACCCTAATGTCTGGTCTTGGACCGGCACTATATCCAAAAAAATGATCTCACAGTGGACGCAGGCAGATCCGGAATTGAACAGAATCCAATGAACAAAAATTTAAGCCTTGATACATATTCATATAACTAACATAATTTTGTATCTATCATTTCCAGGGGATTAGACATCGTATCAATAAGGCAGCTGGTCGTCCTACTCCGGTTATTATCCAGGCAAGGAAGAACGATTATCTGCACCATACATCAGCCATCAGCTTCGCTGTTTTCATTGTTCGACAGGGTGTATATTATGGCGAGGGGCATGTGCTGTTATCAGGTATGTGATATTTGGGAAACCTAATGGCTCTTTTTAGTACATATTTCTGACTAGTAGGGCATGTGTAAAAGGGTGGTCGAACGGTTGAAGCGGTTTGCCTTCCGTTTTAAATCTTAATTTATTTTTTGTGCTATTTATACACAACCACTGACTAAACTACGAAGAAAAAGATGGAGGAAAAACAACATTGGAAAAAAAATTACAAACCCTTCTAAAATATCTAAAGCTCCATTCCACACTAGTCAAGCGTGGTGAACTATGCCTGATCCCTCTACTAAGACCGGAACTCAGTAGCGGGCAGTAATGGGTAGTTACAGTTTCGGAGTAGAATCCCACAAACATAGCTCTCTTACAGCATTCAAACCCCAACATTAGAACAATATAGGTAGCCACTACTATTGAAAATAATACATCAAGTAGTGAATTGAAGGATATATTGTAATTTCACCGTGAAACATGCTTAAACCATCGCTTAATCCCCAAACCTCTTCGTCAAAAACACTCATCTATCTGTCCAAACTGATTTTACTCGTAAACATCCTCTACAAACTCTAACAATGTAAATTAGAACCCTTTTTAATTAGTTAATCATTGGACAAGGTTCAAGTTTTGATTGATCAGAGTCTTCGAGAGCTCCCGGTCCGCTAATTAAGTTTCACTGAGACAATAAAACTTTATGTAATTAGCAAAATTATGTTTTGATAATCCTGACGGCTTTGCGCTTGATAAATTAATGTTTGTTTTAAAGTTTGAATTATTTGAAGAGAGGTTTGAAAACACTAATTATTGTGTGTTGAACCTCGTTATGTTTACTTTACATTAATTTGATTGATTTGATTAATAAAATAATACTTTTGTTTGCATAAAGAGTTTAAATGAAGTTAGAAAAAAATATCATTCGGTGTCAGTATAATAAGGTAGGGGCGGCGCGATGGGAAAGAGTGCTGAGAGCGTAATGCGTCGCGCCGTCCCTTATAACCCCGTGCTGGGTTCTGGCCTCAGCCGGGGTTCGGGCGCTGAGTGTGAGCGGTTGGAGGTTTGAGTGCGGTTCTACTCCCACATATCCCACCCGGGTGGGAATCCAGCGGTTTCCTCCAAATGAAAAAAAAAAAGTATGATAATGTAATACAGCAAGGTATCTGGTTGCAATTTAGAAGGTACTGTACCTACTGTAACAATTCATTACTGCCCATTGTTGAGCTCAAGTCTCTTCAGTAGGGTTTAAGCAACGCTTGCCCAATACGGGTTTGACGACCTCACATATTTTCAAAGGGCTTTTCTTTTCCTTATAAAGAAGGTATTTCGAAATTTGAATAGATTTAGTTGAAACCTTTTTCATTTGTTTCATATAAAAATGCTACAATAAATATGACTCCATTAAATTGTCTTTAAAAACGTGTACTTGAAAACAAAACAGCCAAACAAAAAGTCACCTAATATTTGAACGCAGAACAAAGAGTCCGTAAACTTATTTGCTTTAAATAAAGACATTAAAACGAGATATTTTCGGTACATTACCGTGAAACGTGGTCCGCTCTCTCCGATATTTATTTGAGGACATTATCCCCGTTTTAAATTTAATTACAAAGGCCTAAACAAAGCCGTTTTCGGGGGACAATATCGGCCAATCACTTTTTAAAATTGGTCACTTAACCGTACTAAGTGCGGTGTGAGTCTGGAACTTTCTATCGGTTATTAAACCTTTAATAAATAACCTAAAAGGTTTTAGTTAAGTAGCTTTATATCTTTATGTATTAGTGTTTAAATGACGCTTGAAATTGGTAGTGTTATATCGTTAGAACTAAGATTGAACGAAATTTATAGAAGATCCAGCTACTGCTGCTGCCAGGTGCTGTTGGCAATAAGACCATGAATATGTAACTGCATTTTAAATCAATGTATAAAATTGTGATGGAGTTATTTTAGAAATGGTCTTAATTTCTGATATACGTATTAGGGATGTTGCGAATGTCGATTTTTGGACATTCACGAATGCGAATACCTGTATACTGTTGAACTGAAGTCAGCTGTATTTTTTCAAAAGTCATTATAATTTATCGGTACTACAAAACAGGTACCTATATTTTACTTATACTGGATCTAAGGTAGGGTGTACTTGCCTCCCCACCCACGTAATAATTGATACCCGCTAATATTCTTGACAACGAGAGGTCGTAGACCCATCGAGTTTGGGCTCATTTTAAAGGGCAGTTAGAGGCCTGTACATTGGTTCTGTCAGATTCCCTCTACTTCCACACCACATCATCCTACTTTTTTGTCAAAACATTCGCATAACATTTGCATGATTTTTTTGCGAATGCGTATGCGAATATTCAAAAACATGCGAATATTTGTTACATCCCTAGTACCTATAATATTAAAATTCGTTGAACTATAGGTATAAGCTATAAAGCTTGAGATTAAAAATGGTACTATCATCAAGTCAAATGCATATTACAATGATTATTTACTTACACTTCTGTCGAAAAACAAGTCAGGAGTTTAATAGACAACTAGCTGCCCCGCGCAACTTCGTCTGCGTCGCATAGGAATTGTTCCTGGGAATTTTCTAAAAATACTCATCAGAACGCTTCATTAGAGCCTAAACACCGGAGTTTCTGTGGCCACCTTCCGGCTCCATCATCAAACCTTGAAATTTATCTTCTACGCAAAGTACTCATCAGGACGCTTCATTAGAGCCCAAACACGATGAGGTTATCTTGCTTATTGACGGAGTTCCTGTGACCACCTTCCAGCTCCATCATCAGACCTTTACATTCGCTATCCTATCTCTCAAGTTGGACCAGACTGCTCACGGTGTGCCAATTTCATTTAAAATCGGTTAAGAAGTTTAGGAGTCCATCGCGGACAAACATCGTGACAGGAGATTCATATATTAGATTTGTCTTTTCCAACATTAACATAACATTAGTTATCTGATACCGTCACTGTAATAGACATCTTTTGATGTTAACTATAATTGAATTAACGTAACTATAATTACTTCTCTTCAATCGTATTTCACAGTTCGACAATTTCGATTGAAATTCAATGTATGTTTATGTGAGTGACAATTGATAGAACATATCTTTGATACTATTATTAACTGTAAATATGCTGACCTGTAAATATGAATATATATAACAGGAAAGTACTCCAAAAATAATAAAGTGAAGCCAGTTAATGTTTGTCCCAATAGTATGAAACCTTGAGGTCATTCACGGTTCGTTTCAGATTTTTTTTTGCCAATGAACTGTACTTAGTAGGAGTGTGCGAATATCGTTCGAATCGAATCGAATCGAATATTAATATATCGACGGCAAAAAGCAAACCTGCTGTAACCCACAAAATGAAAAATGTTCACCAGAGGCAAAAGAAAAATATTTATTAAAAAAAAAAAAAAAAATTCTGTAACTATAACACTTAGAAGTATCAAAATGTATTTTTTTGTTTTCTATCATACCAAATACTAAGATTTTATCAGAAGTAATTATTATTATGTGTTTGTGTTGGTTACAGCAAAAGCGAAGTTGGTGTAAATAGCAAACGCTAGGAAAATGCTGTTTATCATGTTATTTACTTCAAATAATCAGTTGTATTTTTGAAAAAACAGTATTAATTCCATTGCTGTACAAAAAAATCTAATTGTCGTTGAGCCACGGGAATAGAACTATTCGATTGAGTTTTTTTTTCTGATTCTAAATATGAAATAAAAAAAAATCGTGACTGATGTGGGTTACAGCAGGTTTGCTTTTTGCCGTCGATATATATTCGATTCGAAATTCGAATCTTCGAATATTCGTCGAATTTCGAATAGTATCGAATTTGACTACGACGATGCATCGGAAATAGGACAAGAATTTGTATTCTGTACATAATATCTTTAATGGGCTAGATGTCTACAAAATAGTCGTAGTCGTCGTAGTCAAATTCGATACTATTCGAAATTCGACGAATATTCGAAACATTTCGAATTATTTGAATATTCGATTCGGAACGAATAATTCGTGAGTTCGAATTATTCGCACACCCCTAGTACTTAGACATTATGAAGTTTTGGTCGAACTGCAGAACAATGAGGATTTTTTCTTTCAATAAAAAGCACCAAAAAATCCATCCAGAAAGTCAATGGGAAACAAAAAACGAATAATTTAATTGAATATCCATCACAAAAAGAAATCATGTTGCATTTTTCACGAAATAAAATTTCCAATATCAATTTTTAATTTAATTATTTCTTTCATACACCGGATACGTTTTTCGACAATTTTAATATCAGAACATTGCCAGTAAATATTCGTTATTGGTACAATAATAGTAGATGACCTGGGGCTTGATTTTATTTTTCGTGTAGCTGCTCAATGATTCTGAAATTAATCTTGTTTTTATTTGAAAATGGAAATAAGAAACAAAAGAAAATATATATATGACATAATTCAACAGTTTTCACACAATTCCATTTGGCACTAAGTCGCTACAAAAAGGTACACTTTCAGCTATATATCACACAATACAATGCAAGAATACACAGAATTGAAAGACACAGTAAAAGCAATAGTAGACACATAATTGAAAGATAAAATAAACTGAAAGTCTGTTATTATTCACAAGTATTAAATTAGTTTCTTGGATATACGCTGCCAACTTTTATTAGACACAAAGCACTCAACTTGAGCTCTGAAACTTTAAAATAACTCGAATAATGAGAAGTAAACTTTCGCTTATGATACTTTAAATCAGTATGAATTTTATATAAGATACTGCTTCAGTTTATTTAAGAATCAGTATTCTGCAACTTTAATAGAATATGACTGTGTTTTTTTCCGATTATTTAGCTTTTCCATTTGTGTTTATACTTTTTTTTTTGGACGGGAGGAAATCGCCGGACTTCCACTCGGGGGTTGAACCGCACTAAAACATCCCGCCGCTCACGCTCGACGTCCGATCCCCGGCCGGGACAGAACTCGGCACGAGGCTGGTAGGGGTGACACGCGTTCGCGATTGTCGCTCAAGTATCGCCCCGTATACTTAACCTTAGTAATGATTTTATTTAATATATTTAATTTGAATAATATTAAGTTCTTTAAGCTCTATAATTTGCTATTCGTAACGAGGAAGCTGTGAAAAACTTGTAATGCGCTATCGTGTAGTAGCGACCATCTTGGACTCATTCTTACTAAACTTACTTAGTTAAAATTTCGACTAATTTTCTTTTCAAATAAAAAAACCTTAGTTAAAATCGGTTTACCCCAGAAACTACAAAACCAGAGACACTCCGACGTATCAAAATTATAATACCCAGTTGTTTTTGCATGGGTTGTACTAAAAGAAAATCGATACCTCTATAAAACCATTAGAAAAATTCTGTGCTGAAAATTATACCATACTAGCTGACCGAAGATTGTTATAGTTTATTTTATTATTCCATTGGTTACATTATTGGACTGCGAATCCCTTTTTTTTAATATATTTTACAGCCTCGATAAATGGACTATCCAACACTGAAATAATTTTTCAAATCGGACCAGTGGCTTCTGGGATTAGCGCGTTCGAACAAAAAACATCTTCAGCTTTATAATATTAGTATCGATTAAAATATAGCATTAGATCACTGCACTAAGTGGGAATGAAGCTTTCGTTTTTAGGTCACTATTGTAACAAAAAAATGTAATATTGAGATGACAAAAAAAAAAAAGAAAAACAATACAAAAAAAAGACATGCCCGCTGAGTTTATTGCCAGGTCTTTTCAGGACAGTGGCTATTTCTTATTCCGAACTGGTGGTAGCCTTTTGACATCAACAAGCATGAGAATTTCATTAACGTTGAGAATAAATAATTTCATTTCATTTCATTATATTTCAACAATGCCATTAAATTTATAGGTTTTAAGTAACGTTGCATTTCGTGAGTTTAAGTCACCGAGTGCCAATGAGTTTATATAATTTTAACATTTCTGTACACCTAAATTCTTTGTTAGTAAAAGTTAATTACAGCCATTATGTAATAACGGCAAAGCTTTCTAAGCAATAAGCTTGAAATTATGGCACAACTAGCGCCATTTAGTCACAGTTACAGCCTAATTCACTTGTAGAGGTCGTTTTATTTTACAACTATGTACTTAGACTTTAGAATTTAGGTCTGCAGATTTTATTAGTGGTGGTTTCAAACTTAGAACAAAGATTAGATCCGCATTTTAAAAAAATCTCCTTCAAAGAAAAGGGTATGATACTATACCATAATAATATAACGCTGTTCATGAGTAAAATAATCTTCAAAATCGGTTCAGTAGATGCAAAGACAATGTATTAGACATGATATTATAAGACCACTCCTGAAAACGAAGTCTGGTTGGTTGATAGGTTTTTTGTTTTTGATCACTCGTAGGTACTACCATCAATCAGTCTTCGTTTCGTTAGAGCTCCTTTAATGTACATAATATATATATATTTCTTGTGTACGTGTGTATGTGACTGAACTCCTCCTAAACGACTGGACCGATTTTGATGATTTTTTTTGTGTGTGTTCGTGGAGATTCGAGAATGGTTTAGATTTACAGTTAGTCAAGGTCTGATGATGGAGCTGGAAGGTGGCTATGGGAACTCCGTCATTAAGCAAGATAACCTCATCGTGTTTAGGCTCTAATGAAGCGTCCTGATGAGTACTTTAGATTGCCGGGAACAATTCCTATGCGACGCAGACGAAGTTGCGCAGGGCAGCTAGTGTACATATAAATATTGTGTCCCAATTATGCTTCCTCTTAACCTATCTCCGAAGTTGTGTAACTACTGCCTTAAAGTCATCTCAACAGACACACCATTGAGGCGGAACTTCTTTCGGATTGAGGTTTTCGCGACGGGAAATAGTGTTGTAGTACGTAACGCGACGCACCGCTCCGCATAATCCCGTCCTAAGTTCTGTCTTCAGCCGGGGTTCAGACCTTGAGTGTGAGCGGTTGGAGGTTTTAGTGCGGTTCAACTTCCACATATTTTCCAACTCAAAAAAAAGTTTCTGTTCAAATTCAAGAGTGTACAGTTTCCCCGTTCACCTATAATATAAAATAATCGCAGAATATGTTGTTAGGCACATAACTCAACAACACCAGAATCAATTTAACCAATTATTTTTTTAAATATACTTTGAATCTCAAGGAAATCAAGAAAAATCGAATAATTGACATTTAATTGAAAATGACGCAGACGAAGTTGCGTGGGTCAGCTAGTGTACATATAAATATTGTGTACTTTTTCCAGGGCGCAGCACCTCTTCTGGTACCTTATCTGTCCGAAGTGGGTCACGTTTGCCCCACAACGCACAACCCTGCTGACTTCGTGTTGGAGACCATTATCACGGATGAGCAAGTACCAGCCAAGATGTCAGAACTATGTCATAATGGCAAACTATGCAGGAAACTCGATAGAATAATAGCTAGGGGTGGGAAGTGAGTATTCTTTAGTTTTGGTACTGTTTTTAATGTAGAAGGAAATTTTTGGGCTGTTAAAATAGAAAAGAATGGAATTGAACTAAAATCTCACTAAGCGACCGAAATTTGAAGTCGTTCTGACCAGGAAGAGATTACGCAGAATGGAACGATGCGTTACGCATTATGTAACGCCACACTGCCCCTAAATTCGTCCATAGGTTTTATAATTAGGTATCAACTCCTAACGTTAATATGCATTAGTTATTTTAGTTGGAATTCATATACACAGTCAACAGGTAATTTCCCGGCCTCAAAATTCCGTTCTAAGTTCTACCTATACAGGGTGTTAAAATCCGATGAAACAATACTTTCACAGCAAATAGTATTCTTGATGTAGAAGCCATCCACCAAGTCTGGGTTTTCTAGGCATAATATATCATAAGTTATAACTTATCAAAACTACGTCCTAATTTGTGCAGGATCAACCCTACCGCACTGACCTACACCAATAGCTAAAAACTTAAGCCGGCTAGTCACCTCCTGTATGTCGGGTATTGGCGGATCATCAACCATAGATTACATCAACTGAGGGTTGAATTCCTTCCAAACGTGGTTTACACAAGGTACTCCAACTTTAAGGAAACCAGTATTGGACTTGTAACAACAGTTTATTGAATAACTAACACTTTAACAATCATTCACAACAACACACAAACGCGATCCGTAAACTAAAGTGACGTTAGCAAAGCGAGCGCCACTGCGTGAATGTCCCGAGCTCGGTGAGTGCGCCTTATAAATAGTTCTCGGCCGTCCCCACCTCGCGTGATCATAGTGTGAGGCGATGTTATTGTTTGAACACGTCACATCGCACGTGTTCTTGTAGTCGAATGACTCAGTCCACACAGCTGTTTCGACGGAACGTCTTCGGCTCGGCATACCCTCCGACACGGCCATCCTGCAAAAAGGTCGCCCTCGACCTTAAATTAACAATGTATTACAAATATAATAAATGAGGAGGCCTCTGCCCTCAACTCAAACTCAAACGAGGAGGCCTCTGCCCTCAACTCAAACTCATAAACGAGGAGGCCTCTGCCCTCAACTCAATCTCATAAACGAGGAGGCCTCTGCCCTCAACTCAAACTCATAAACGAGGAGGCCCCTGTCCTCAACTCAAACTCATAAACGAGGAGGCCCCTATCCTCAACTCAAACTCATAAACGAGGAGGCCCCTGTCCTCAACTCAAACTCATAAACGAGGAGGCCCCTGTCCTCAACTCAAACTCATAAACGAGGAGGCCCCTGTCCTCAACTCAAACTCATAAACGAGGAGGCCCCTGTCCTCAACTCATACACCCGCACAAAACGTGTTATAAGGAGGTGGTGGCATTTGGGAAAATACTACAATCTAACCTTACATCATCGTAAATCAGGAATCTTGATAAGCTTTGTACCTTGGCTGGTTCTGATAGGTTGCCATAGTGTCCCTGTTCCGACGTTTTAACAATTCTGAAACACTTATGTAGAAGACTCTTAATCGAAGACGCGTCGAAACATCGAAGTCACCCGATAAGTTATCTGTTGCCGTCTACAACTTCCGTTTAGAATTATTGTTTAAAATAAATTATAGCTTCGTGTTTCTGCAGAAAACAGGCTCTACTGTTCGATAGTCTGGTTCTCATTTGAAGCTCGGTAACAGTTTATCAGGTTTACCTGTGAAAACTCCATCAGTCAATGCTCCGTAAATAGTAGTGCTGTACAATTTGGCCGTTTAAACCGGCCACAAAGTTTAACCAGGTTAATTAGTTCAGCAGCCAGCTAATTTTTTGAAATTAACCGGTTAAATTAAATTAACCGGTTAAATTAACTGACTGGCTAACCGGTTAATTTGCAAAAGATTCTATACATTGAATAAATCATTTATTTTTATTTTAATTTTTAAAACTTTAATTTTATTTTTATTTTTAAATTTATTTTTATTTTTCAATGTATTTATATTTTTAAATTTATTTTTATTTTTAAATTTATTCATATTTTAAATTTATTTTTATTTTTATTTTTAAATTTAGTTTTAAATTTATTTTTATTTTTAAATTTTTTTTTATTTTTAAATTTTTTTTATTTTTAAATTTATTTTTATTCATATTTTCAATTTATTTTTATTTTTATTTTTTTTTTTTTTTTTTTTTTTTAATTTATTTTATTTTAATTTTTTTTTTATTTTTAAAATTTTAATATTAAAATAAAAAATTTATTTTTATTTTTTATTTTTAAATTAAAATTTTAATAATAAAATAAAAATTTTATTTTTATTTTTTATTTTTAAATTAAAATTTTAATAATAAAATAAAAATTTTATTTTTATTTTTAATTTTTATTTTGAAATTTTTTATTTTTATTCATAATTTCAATTTATTTTTATTTTTAAATTTTTTTATATTTTTAATTTTTTTTTTTATTTTTAAATTTTTTATTTTTTTAATTTATTTTATTTCAAAAAAAATTTTATTTTTAATAATAATAAAAAAAATAAAAATAAAAAAAAATTAAAAATAAATTTAAAAATAAAAATAAATTGAAAATATGAATAAAAATAAAAATAAATTTAAAAAAAAAAAATTAAAAAAAAAAAATTAAAAATAAAAATAAATTTAAAATATGAATAAAAATAAAAATAAATTTAAAAATAAAAATAAATTTAAAAATAAAAATAAATTTAAAAATAAAAATTAAAAATAAAAATAAATTTAAAATATGAATAAAAATAAAAATAAATTTAAAAATAAAAATAAATTTAAAAATAAAAATAAATTTAAAAATATAAATACATTGAAAAATAAAAATAAATTTAAAAATAAAAATAAAATTAAAGTTTTAAAAATTAAAATAAAAATAAATGATTTATTCAATGTTAAGAATCTTTTGCAAATTAACCGGTTAGCCAGTCAGTTAATTTAACCGGTTAATTTAATTTAACCGGTTAATTTCAAAAAATTAGCTGGCTGCTGAACTAATTAACCTGGTTAAACTTTGTGGCCGGTTTAAACGGCCAAATTGTACAGCACTAGTAAATAGTCCGATTACAAACGTACAATGAAATCTCAGCGACAGAGTCTCGTTTCCAATTCTTTGCACACAGAACCCCCTTACCATTAAATTATCCTTCCACCTATCCTTTTCAAGCAGCATTCCGACTTTGCCTGGCTTCGATGAAGAAGCTAAGCTTTCATAAAGTATCGTTCAAAAACATGTTTACTGCACCCCTTCTCTTCCGCCTTCCTAGCCACCGGTAACAGATGTAACAAACCAGTATACTAAGATTAAAAAAAAAAAAAAAAAAAAAAAAATCTCTTAGCCCACCATTTTGTCCTACAGTCGACAGCTCCTGTAGTGTAAGTAAAAATAGGTTTTCGATCCCACAGCTTGTCTTACAAAGTCGACATTCTCATGCGGATTCCTAGTATTTTGAAAACAAATTTAAATGTAAGCTGTGGATTTTTGTTCAATAAGTAAATAAAATTAAGGGCACAACCTCCCTCGATAAATGGGCCTTCCAGCAATGAAGTTTTCTTTCGTTACGGAATTCCTGGATTCTGCCTCCACGCTCAAGGTCCGCAATAGAAGCTATGAAATAATTTAACCAACGTTGTTTTCGCCTACACGCTTTCGGCCATCCTACAAGAAAGTACAAATTCGTCTCGTTGTCATGGTCTTGAACGTAAGCACATTCCTATGTCGTCTTGATGATATTCGACCGCAATTGAGCCGAACGATGGATGGACACAGTAGTTTTACTAATAGCGAGGATGAAGCCGTTAAGAATACATTAGAAATAATTTACAACGATCTGCCCTTGGGCAGTCGCAGGCCTTATTTAGCACTTCTCTTTAACCAAATCACAACTTCATATTGACCTAACGCGTCAAGAGTGTTGGGTAGTGGCGGGCCCAGGTATACTCCGATCAAAACTAATAAATCCATTTTTTTTCAGAACACTCGAAGAATTAATCGCCCAGGTTGCTATAGTCTCACAATTGTCTGGAACAAACTAAATTATAATCTGAAATACATTTCTCATTTAAGAACTTAAGAAACATGTATGCAATTATTAACTGGACGAAGACTTATGTCACAGACATTTTAACACACATTTCAGTTCGTCACTCATGAGATGCCGCACCGCAACAGTCGGTAGCGCTTCCATTGATAAACGATTAGAAATGAATAACACACGCGGGTATTACGAAAATAATAATAAATGCGACGCTGGCACACGCTCATTAGACTGGCGTTAAAGAATAGCGTAAATGATTTTCCAAACTACCACGGAACTTTCGCAGGATTGCACTTTTACCGCTTCACACATCGTTATGAGTCATCCACTGCGCTTACGGTCTGTCGATTCACATTATTTCTGCAGCTACAAAGATTCTGACAACTTTGAATAATAAACAGTGGCGAAAGCACGAAAACCGCCCCATTGATCATTTTGACTACTTTAGCTATTCTTTTTCTTTTTACCGTGATCATAGTACGTCCACTACACTCTGACATTGATCTTCTTTCAAATCCAACATCAAATGTTCAACCGCTCGCAATCTTCAATTATGTCCGAACCATCACTATTTTGTTTTTTTTTTTTCTTACTCTTTATACCTAGCCTGCACACTTCCATTTTGCCATACAAGCGAAGCATCAGATGTATCCACTTCAATCAGCGAAAGAAACACTTCATTGGTGACGTAAGCAGCATTCAGAACGAATGATCTCGTTGATGTTACTCAATAAAGATTGTTCACATCACGTCTGGTCAGGTTCACATCGAATCTTCAGATAGTGCTGGACCGACTAGTAGGCCCTTCGGCGTTTGTTACCCATCATCTACTGGCCTGGTATCGTAGAAGACCAGACCTTAACTGCAAGTGCCTGTAACAATGAACTGTTCACGAAGCACTGGTTCCCTTACAACCTCGCAGAATACTATTAAATGGTTTCTATTACCGCATTTCATAGATTGTTAGGTACTCGTATCCTTCGGAGGCCTCCGTCTCCTCTTAAGGGAAACCAGACTTTTCGCAATAACCACTGAAAGGGTTCCTTCAGCTATTACAAAAGCTACGATAACCACGACGGTAAATAAAAAACCAAAATATTTTAACAGACCGGATACACCATCTCTTCAAGTGAGCGAAAAGCGCTTTGAAGTACATAAGTAACTCGATCACCAGATCGTGCTACCCGCCAACTTCTTCGTTAACGCATTTCGTTGATTAAGCGGAGCTCTGCCCTCTGCTTAGCTCCAATGGTACCCTGATGGTGTCCTCTTTTTGTAGAATAGTGTTTTCGTTCTGAAAACCAAATACGACCATACGCTTTGTTTTTGGGCACCACACCCAAACGGTGCTTTAAACTCTTTAAAACTGCTCTAGGCGCGCTTTTCTACGCACTGGATTCCTTAATTTACGTTAATCCGCGCTAATCCACCTTAACCCTTAAGGTACCATGAAGGGTCGAGACTTCCCTGGAGGCGGTCCTATGTCCTCGACAATTCAACTGATGATGCGACACCAGCCATCAACTGCCTTTTCATCTTTCTTCGGATCGTAGGGCGGCAGCACGAAGTCGCGAGATGTGAACACAATAGTAACTCGAATTGTCTGCAGCAAGTTCTCCATACCTAGAACCAAAAACCGAACCACTTTTGCACCTTTTAACGTTAACTTTTCGCTTCAGAAGTCCGACGCACGCCGGTTTTGCTCCGCGTTTTCCATAGAACACTGGTCTTATTCATTCATGAAGCAAGTTTTTCTTGGTCTTGGTATTTGTTCTCCTCTTCTTTTTTTCCAATAAGGGCGTGATGGAGCTGAGGAAGCTCCGATGTCGAACACACTTCTGATGTCGGGTATTGGCGGATCATCAACCATAGATTACATCAACTGAGGGTTGAATTCCTTCCAAACGTGGTTTACACAAGGTACTCCAACTTTAAGTAAACCAGTATTGGACTGGTAACAACAGTTTATTGAATAACTAACATTTTAACAATCATTCACAACAACACACAAACGCGATCCGTAAACTAAAGTGACGTTAGCAAAGCGAGCGCCACTGCGTGAATGTCCCGATGATGAAGCGGGTCAACGTGGCCCTCGAAAGAGGGACACGGCATGGGCGTCGGGGAAATCCCCCGCTGCCCGAACATAACACTGCCCGCCTTACGAGGCGGGGGTAATCAGGGTATAGCAAGCCCCTAAGCCAGCCACCGAAAGCCAGTCACAGACAAAGCCGATACACGGCCACAACATTCTACGGCATTGACAAATGCCTTTTTGATTCCCGGCCATAGACGCTGGCCGGCGCGACGACCCCCCATCCTCTTCCCTCTTCTCCCTCTTGAAGGGACTTATACATAATAAAATATATATTAATACTATTTAAAACTAACTAAAACTAAACTTAAACTAAACTTAACTTAAACACGAAAGACAACACTCACTATTAACAAAAGACGAAGTATGAAACGAAGGAGGAAGAGTAAAGAGAAAGATTGAGTACGAGGAGCTGGGGCTGTTTAGGAACGAGAGGGCGAGATTGCAATTATCTCCCCTCTCGTTCCAGGGGTCGTCAGTCCCAGTTCACTCCAGATGGAGATGAAATTAAAGAAGAAAAGAACAAAGTGAACAGATAGAAGAGGAAAAAGAAAAGAGAGGCGAAGAGGGTGGCCAGCCTTACATCCGTGGCGGGGACGCCTGATTATATTTATAATTTTAAATTGTAAGTTTACTATTAAAATTAAAATCCAAATTATGTAAGATCTAAATTATGATGTATTCAGATTGGTTCTAAGTAAAAACCCCCACGGTAACCCCTCATGTTATAGAGGGGCGGTCCCTGAGGGGGGACTTAAAAGCCTCCTAAGGAGGTGACATGACCCCACTAGTGTGGGGGGTCCCTTAAGGGGACATGCCCCTGAAGGGGGAGTAGAGATAAGTGGTGCGTGGACGATGTAGGAGGGTCAGCTCCGCGGGGGGCACTCGTAGTCCCTTCCCGCGACCCGCTTGCTGACCTACGTATTTCCGACCAAAGTCGGGGGACCGAGGAGCTCACGCGGCAACGCACGGCCGTCAGGTGGCCGGGCGTGCAGCGGAGCTATCCCTTGGAGGTGGACGTGGGGTCCGTGATCAGCCCGCTCGAACATATTCCGAGCGAGCCTCTCGACGAACTCCTTAATGGACTCCACCTCGAGGTCCCGGGCTATTACGTCATTCCTGACGTAATAGACTGCTCCGGCTATGGTACGGAGGGCCAGATTTTGGGGTACCTGGAGCCGTTCTCTCAACGCGGTCGAGAGAAGTTGGTACCAGGCACCCGCTGCGTATGTCAAGCGGGAACGAACGTACGTCTTATAGACAGCGAGCTTCGTCCCCACCGGCAAACTGGAAGCGAGAATCGGCCGCAACAAAAAGCTGGCCGCCCTGGCCAGGCCAGCCAAACGATTGACATGCCTGGTCATGGTCAGCCGGCGGTCGATCACGACTCCCAGATACCTAATGTGGGGCTGAAGCCCGAGTTCGGTTCCGCGGAGACTGAGCCTCCTCTTGATGGCCGTATTGCGGGGTGGACCGAAGAGTATTGCGGCGGTCTTATCCACGTTGACCGCCACTCTCCATCGGTCCAACCACTGGGGCAGCACATCCAAGACCCTTTGCATCCTAACAAAGGCGGCATTGAGAAGCTTGGAAGACGCGAGGTAGGCGCTGTCGTCGGCAAACAGCGCCAACATCACGTCTGTTTCCCACTCGCGGAGGCGCCCCTCAAGTGTGGGAATGTCATTGGTGTACAGTGCGTAGAGGATCGGAGACAGGACACTTCCCTGCGGGACTCCGGCCGAGATCGGGCGTACCGACGATCTTTGGCCCTCGACCGCGACATAGAAGGAGCGACCGTCCAGATAAGACCCGATGAGTCGCACGTAGGCCAACGGCAGGCCCGCTTCCCGCAACTTGTGGACCAGCCCCTCGTGCCAGACCCGGTCGAAGGCCTTCTCGATATCGAGAAATACTCCGACCGTGTACTGGTTTGAGTTACGGCAGTCCGCCAAGTGGTGCAGGACCCGGGCCAACTGAAGAGTTGTCGAGTGGCCGGCTCTAAACCCGAATTGTTCGGGTCTGAGGTGGATGTGCGGTGACATCCTCCTCAGGAGCAGCCGCTCGAACAACTTGCCCACGTGCGACAACAACGTAATCGGTCTGTAACTGGACGGCCGGCGCCTATCCTTGCCGGGCTTGGGCAAGGCAATTACCTTGCCCAATTTCCAAATCCCCGGAAAGTGTCCAGTGGCCAGTATGCCGTTGAATAGCCGCGCCATTTCTGCCACGACTATTCCCGGCAAATGGCTGAGGGCCAAGGGAGGAATGTCATCCTCTCCCGGGGCCTTCCGCTTGTTGAGGGACTTGATGACCTCGCGGATCTCCTCGGGCGTGATGAGTGCATCGTCACCCAAGGGTGGCACCGGAGAGGACATGATCTCCTCCGCACTCTGGTACACCGTCTGATGAAAAGCCGCCTCAGTAGATGCAGGGTCATTAGGTGTAAACTGCCGCTCCAGCGAAGCGGCCAGGATTTCAGCGCGAGCCTGAGCCGAATAGCAGCGGTTCCCCTGCTCGTCCACTAGCGGACAGACAGGGGGACGCTTGTTGGAGAGCTGTCGGCAAAGTCTGTGCAGGGACGTGGCGGTAAAATCGTCCCTGCACTGCTCTATCCTGTCCTCCCAGGCGTAGCCTCGGAAGGACTTGACTTGTGCCGACAAACTCTCCTCCAGCTTGTTCAGCTCGCGCTTGACATCTGGGCAACGAGTTCTTGCCCAGAGCCTCCTGAGCGACCTCTTCCGGCGGATGAGCGCCTGAAGGCGCGCCGGGAGGCCGCCTTTAAACCCTCCGCTGGGCAATACGGTCACCGAACTAGCGATCGCCCCCTTAATGGAGCCGATGAGCCGTTCGGCCGACTCATCGATCCCGCCAGGGGCGATCGGGTCAGGCATGACGTTGCTTGTGTCCCGGAGCTGTGACTGGTCGGCCAGGAGACTAGTAAAAGTCTCCCAGTCGACCCTCGTCCTCCGGGGGGCGGCCTCGACATGAGCACCGCTCACGTCCAGTGTGACCAGCACCGGAAGGTGTACGGTGCTCAAGTCGTACAGCACCTCTATAGTTAGAGGATGCCGTAGCCCCTTGTGAACGCACACGTCCAACACGTCCGGCCTGCAGGCCGGATTCGTCGGAACGTGCGTTGGTTCACTGGGGCCGACCACACAATAGTCCCCATCATCGGAGTCACAATACAACCGGCGCCCCGCTTGCGATACCAGCCGGGAACCCCACGCGGTATGTTTCGCGTTGAGGTCCCCGACCACCATCACGGGGGACCGGTCGTGCTCCAGGAC
Source organism: Trilocha varians (assembly GCA_030269945.2). Lineage (NCBI taxonomy): Eukaryota > Metazoa > Arthropoda > Insecta > Lepidoptera > Bombycidae > Trilocha > Trilocha varians. The sequence continues at coordinate 3,823,171 of AP028264.1, read as the reverse complement.
GTGACGTAAGTCCTCGAGGCAGATTCCACCCTCCGGGGGGCGATACGCGGAATAAATCCTAATATCCCCCCCGGCAGGCCCACCCTCACCCCGACCGTTCTGATCTGAGTAAAGGCGAGCCTGTCCAACTCATCATGTACTACGTCTCTCCGGACGAGCGCCGCAGTGCCCCTGAACGAATACCCGGAAGCCGGAGAGATCTCGTCGCGACGGTAGACATGATAGTTGGGGATCAGGAATCTGTCCCGAGGTGCAAGCTTGGTCTCCCCCAGGAGCATGACATGAGGTCGATACTCCTGGAGGAGAGTGATCAGCTCTTGCCTGTGGGGCTTGATCCCACCGGGGTTCCAATATATGACCTTAAGATTGTTGGTCATAATTGGAACCCCGATAGAACTGAAGTAGCCCCGACCAGATCGCGTCTCCGGGACTGTTCCCGGAGGCAATGTCCTGGAGGACCGCAGTCACCGCCAGCGACAATCTGTTCCACGACTCCAGCAGCATTGCGGCGAACAAGGCCGCCTCTTGAGGCGACTGTTCACCGCGCCGCTGGCGCCGTGGAAGGGGTGGCGGGAGAGGCAGTCCTCCCACCAGTGGTGTAGTGACGTTGGTTATGGTCGGGGCCACCCCCGTAGGCTGCCCCACAGGCGCGGAGGTCGAGGGCTCTTCCTCGACCACCTCCATGGGGGAAGGCTGGGAGACGAGAACTGGGGCGGGCTCCGCCGTTGCCCCTGGGGCATTCCCCGCCCCAGCCTTCCCTTTCTTTTTCTTTTTAGCCTTCTTTTGAGGCGGAAGGTCAGATTGTGGGCCTGGGGCAGTGACCCCAGGCTGGGAGGTCAGGAACGTAGCCACTTCCGTTTCTGGAGGGGGCACGGGGGCCACCGCCGGAACCGGGGGCTCAGTTACAGGCTGCGATTGCGTGACCGCAGCCTTCTTTTTCTTATTTTTTTTTTTTCTTTTTGGTCCTCCTCTTATTAGAGGAGGAACCAGTAGCAGTAGGGCGTGGCAGATTGGCCTCTGCCATGAGGTTTGGGGCCGAGGCTGCTGCCTCAACCGTATTAACCGTGGCTGGTGGGGGCTTAGGGAGGACGGGGTGGGAAGATTTTCCCTTTCCCTTCCCTTTGCCCCCCGTTGTCAGGGTTTGGGGTTGTTGGGGCCTTTGGGGCCCAGGCAGGTTGATGTTCACCCTGCTGGGGACACCGGCGCGTACCGGGGCAGACGCTGGGGGAGGTACACCCATAGCCCTGGCCTTCTTGCGGTACACGGGGCACTGGCGGCTGCTTGCCGCGTGTGTCCCACAGCAATTGGCACAGGTAGGGGTGTCCTCCCTTGCCCTTGGGCAGTCCGCTATGATGTGCTCACCCGCACATCGTACACAGCGGACCGCTCTGTGGCAGTTCGCGGAGGAGTGGCCGAAGGCCTGGCAGCGGTGACACTGCGAAGGGCCTCCGACCGGTCTCCACGTCCTCACTGCCACACCAGGCAGGCAGAGGAGTTCCTCCACCTGGTACAACCTGGCAAGGTCGTCTTTAGTGAGGTGGTCGAACTTGGCGAAGAACACTCCGCCTCTTCGACCACCCCTCCCCGGTATGTACTTCGCGTACGTGGCCGGGAACCCCAACTGGGTGAATTCGCGGACTATTTCCGCCGGGTCAGTGTCCGCCGGAAGGCCCCTGATCGAGACCTTGGACGGGACCTCAGTGGCAAGTGAATAACAGTGCCACTGGATTGAGGTGTCCACAGCCGAGGCCTCGACCAGATAGGCTTGGACCAGCCGGAATTCGGACTCCGTGTCCGGAGCGAAACGGAAACCCTTCTGCAGGGCTTTCACCGGCGGAGCTCTGCCGAGCCTGTCCTTCAGGATCGCCAAGTGGCGAGTCCAGTTGGGCAGGTGCTCGACATTGATCGGTGGGGGACGCTTGTGTCTCCCCGCCCCTCCGCCGGTGGATGCCTGGTTCGCACGTACGCCGTTCGTACCTGCCTGGGCCCCTGACGGGCCGGGTGTGGGTCCAGTCCCAGAAGGGCCTGGAGTAGGCCTCACCCCTGTGGGACCGGGCAAAGAAGCCGCCCCCGGGTGGCCGGGAGGCGGGCGAGCTGGGGTCAGGGATACGGCCGCCCTCTGTCCAGAAGTGGGGTGAGAGGGTGGGCCGATCCGAGAGGGACCCGTTAAGGGCCTCAATTGTATTCCCGCAGAGGGAGGCGGCGCCCTGGGCGTGCCCAGGGGTGGCCATTCCCTCTGCGGGTCGTGGGTGAACAAGGGCCTCTGCAGGGCCAGGGTGTCTCGACCCACCGAGGGTCTCGGACGAAGCCGGGGATCCCTCGGCGGGGAGGTCGAAATGGGTAAGGTCGGATGCGACCCTCCTGCCCGCGGGGTAACCTCCCTCCTCAACTCCTGCGGAGTGGAGTCAGGAAGCTCCGCGTAACGCGTCGAGTCCAGGGGACCCGATGACCCGCGGGTCAAGGGGATCCTCCCAGACCCGTCAGCGATCGCGGACAGTTGGGTCGCATCCGCGGGAACCAACGTCGCACGGCCACCGGTCGGTGGTGAGCGAATGGGCGTGGTAGGTGAGGGCCTCACCTCCCCCCTTTCCTCCTCAGAGGAGGATGAGGGAGAGGAGGAGGAATCGTCCCCCTCGCCCTCGGCGTCTCCGGTCTCGTATTCGGTCACCTCCGAATCCTCCGCCAGCCTATAAGGTCTGGGGAGGTCCAGATCCTCTAAGGACCTGGAGGAGGGACCGATACGAGGGGCCTTGTCCGGTTCGACCTCCGGGGAAGAACCGGATCCGGATATGACCAATACCCTGGCCTTCCTCTTCCGGCGCCGCGGACCGACCGACAGATCGGCCGGTAAAGGAAACCGAGTTTCCCCCGAACCGATCGACGGCGAATCCGGGGCCCCAGAAGAGGGGCCAGGCATGGCGGACACACTTATTTGTGTGTCCGAATGAGCACGGCCAGTTCCTGGCGGGCGGCCCATAAGTTGGGCGGCTCCTTCCGAACGTCCTCTACGGGACGGGGCAGGGGTGTTAATTATCGGGGGTGAATCCCCCGATCGCGATCTTCCCGCCATGAGTAGGTAGACTTAAACTAATTTAACTATGGCATACATTAGAATTAAAAATAAAATAAGAGTCATACCTACCTGCAAATAAATTAAACTAAAACTAAAACTAACATTAAGAGAGAGAAGAAAAATATAGCACCAAATGGAGGTAGGAAATAAATTTACAAAAAGAGGGTAGATTGAAATTTGGAATATAAAAATTTAAAATTTACAAATTTAATTAACCTAGTCCTAGCCTACTACTAAGCGGTTAGCTTAGGGCTATTGGCACCCCCTGATCCCGAAGGACAGGGGGGAAGACTGGACACTGGTGGCCAGGCACTATCGGCGCGCAATGCCCGATTATTATTTAAATAAAATAATAACGGGCAGTCGCTATCAGGCTGAGACACCCGCCCGTTAAACTACCGAAGTAATAAGGAAGTGTCTCTTGCTTACCTGGTCCGGCTCCTCGGTGCTGTCGGGCGGCACGGCAATACGGAGATCACCCCGCCGTCACGACCACCAGGACTGGGGCGACGCTACAGTCGTCACGTGGGGAGCGCGCGGCGCAGCGCACCAGGACCCCCTCGCAGGCGACGGATTGGTGGTGTGATCCACCAAAACACACCCGCAAACGGGAACCGATCACTACACCGGCACACTCACACACACACGCACAGGGCACTTGAAACACCGATCAAGACCGAGTTACAACTTACGAGCGATACTAGCGCCACCGGTCGAATGTCCCGAGCTCGGTGAGTGCGCCTTATAAATAGTTCTCGGCCGTCCCCACCTCGCGTGATCATAGTGTGAGGCGATGTTATTGTTTGAACACGTCACATCGCACGTGTTCTTGTAGTCGAATGACTCAGTCCACACAGCTGTTTCGACGGAACGTCTTCGGCTCGGCATACCCTCCGACATGTATCATAGAACATTGTAATAATACACAGGACAAAAATCACATTCTAAACAGGAGACATGCGCCTGTGTTCGAGAAAATAGATTTAGCACGCTATATGTAGGTCAGAGTAGGGTTGTCAAAAATAATACAAAATAATATTTTTTCAACTTTGTATGGGAAAATAAAGTGACTATCTATTTCAAAAGTATTTGTATATGATTTGAAATGTGTATATCACATTTCAAATCATATACAGATTAAGCCCTGAAAGTATTGTTTCACCGGGCACCAACACCCTGTATATACACACAGTCACCATAGTGAATTAGGCTTCAAAATTAGTTTACGTTCTAAATTCTACGTACTTTATTTTTTTTAATCAAAAATTTAACTATACTTGCTAACCAATTATAAACTAGATAATAGAAAAAACACAAATATTTTTTAATCATTCAAGCTTATCATAGCGATGCTTTTTAAGATGTCTATGAAGGGAGTGTTTTTAATAATCTAAAATAAACTACTGTTAAAGTCTGAAATCTAAATGATTTTAATTTTGTACTGTTTCAGAAAACCAAATCTACATTCAGAAGAATCAATACAAAGGATATTCGTTGAGCACATAGCTAAAGAACAGATGCAGAAAATGGAATTCGCTGCTACATTTTATACACAATTCTATATTTTATTGAAGAGAATGTTTATACAAAATAGTAGGAACTCGGTGAGTTATTAGTACGATAGATTAGACATAGGCATAGCTTTATTTATGGTGGAAACACACACATATATTGTAATAAATTCAAGAAAAAATACATAAAAACAAAATACAAACAAAGAACACGTGTTAAAAAAAATAGTTTCCACCACAACCAGTCGAGACTCAGCTAAATGCTAGGTGTTAAATGAGGATTAACAACAACCAACACCGAACGCTGGTTTTCAGCTTCAACTGGCAGTGACGTCACCAAGGGTTGCTACAAATTACAAACAAAATAAAGAAAATTATGTGATAAACAAAAACATCAAAAGAAAAATACATCAAATAAAACAAAAAAAACAAATTAAATTAATTAAAGACAAATAAATTAGATTAATTATTTGCAGTAACTGTAGCTATTAGAATATAATTGACATTACCAATGTGTCTCAACAAAATGAAGATTTAGAAATAAGGTAAATAAATAAATCTAATTTTGTAAAAGAAACCCTTTAAGAAAACTGTCGCATATAAAGAAGCCATAAATTATATTAATTTACTTAAATTCTTGTTAAATAGTGAATATTATACTAAGATATCAGAAATTTAAGGTGACAAAACTTACGTGACTATAATAAAATTATAAACTTATTCAGACACTTGCGGTTTTCTATATACTTTCATGCATTTTCAACGGGTTCTTACTTTATATTTAATTAATTGAGTTGTCTCGATATTTCAACGTTGTTGCAAACGTCATGATCACGAGAAAACTGGATACTGCGGGTCGATTTAAGAGCAAACAAATCTGTCTACCCTCTTTCTTTCGATTAATTAAATATCATGGTAAGAACCCGTTGAAAATGCATGAAAGTATTATAATAAAAATTACTAAAATTCAATACGAAATTCGCCGTCCATGTCAAAAGCACTACGTCTAAAAACTAAAGTTAATTTGCCAAGACCTAAGCTGATCGAATGAAGTAGCCTTCAAACTTTTAGGTCTCAAACTTCGCAAGTTGAATACTAAATTAGATTCCAAACTTGTTTGATGAAAACTCAGTCGCCACTATTATGATAAAGCCTTTTGATTTTGAAGATTTATCTGTCAAATTGTGGCTTGAGGTCTGTTAGTTCGAATTCTAAGTAAAGAAACTTAGTGGACAAAACTATTTTACTTGTCAGTGGTTAGGCACTTATTTATAATTTTCTATAGGCTTTAAATTTTCGATAAACTTTAAACACATTAAAGTGTAGGAACTATTTAAAACTATTCAAACTTAACTGGACTATGACTATTCCTATTGAGATAAAACTTTGCACTTTGACAATGCAATAATATGGTACAATGGAGCTGATTTGATGATGAGTCGGAAGGTGGTAATATAAACTGCGAACTTCCACTAAACAAAAAAGATAGACTCGTCGGAGTCGTGTTATTCATCTTTATTAGCTCTTTACGCACAATCTTAAAACTTAAAGGGTTTTCTTTAAAATCAATTATGTTTTCAGATAACTCTTTGGATACAATTGGCACATCATCTCATCTCTGGCACTCTTTTAGGCTGCATATTCTACGGGATTGGAAACGATGGAGCCTACCCAATAGTTAATTTTAAATTCTGCATGAGTTGTCTCGTGTTTTTCATGTACACCTATATCATGATACCAATATTATTATGTAAGTGTGTAGAAATTTAATTATTCCTTTAGTTAGGACAAAGTGAAGTAAGTGATGTTAATAAATTTAAATACTCCTTTAGTTAATTAATGAATTAAACAATGAAATATAGAAAGAGAATGGTCTGTGATCCGAGAATCCGCATTTAATAAAAAGCTGATAGAATGAGAGAGAATTAGTAAGTGAATGAGTTAGCGTTCTGTAAGAATTCATTAGTAAAAAAAATAAGTAAAATAAAAATGAATAAGTGATATGATCAAAGGTAGGATGGTGAACGGTTATCGTTGATCATGAACCTCTGCAATACCAAGATAATAGGATATCGTTATCTATAACTTTCTTGTACCTACAGGAGTTTTCTTATGCCTCGTTTAAAGAAAGACATATCATAGCGCTCCGGGAACACCATTTTATATCCATAAAATGAGGAACAGAAAATAAAGAAACACATAAACTATGAATACTGTTTAAAACTTTAACGATTGTAAACTTATTGAAACACTCGCAGACTTCTACATTACTTTCATGCATAATAAACGGGTTCTTACCACGATATTCAATGAGTGATCTCGATATTTCAACGTTACAAACGTCATGATCTCGAGAAGACTGGACACTGCGGGTCGATTTAAGAGCAAACAAATCTGTCTACCCTCTTTCTCGTTCGTTGTGTAGTACTAGAACTCGAACTCACATCACGAAGTAGCTATTATATCTTTAAAATTACAGTTCCAATGGAGGTCCGGTTACTACGTCGGGAATACTTCAATCGTTGGTACAGTCTAAAGGCTTACTATGCAGCGCTCAGTTTTGCAACCATTCCTGTTATGGTAAGTTAATTTCAATTATAATTGGGAATTTGAAAAAAATTTTTTTTTTTTTTTATTGAATTTAATTCTTGATTATTAATAATATTCATATTTATTACAAACAAACGTCAATTTTTATTTCAACTAATTATAAACAATTTAAATTTGATTAAAAATCACGGGACCTTAAACGCACCGTGATTGACTGTGACGTCAAATTATTAACTTCTGAGTAGTTCTGAGGATCGAAATTTTAATTTAGTATAAATACTAATGACAAGTGAAGAGTGAAAACTAACATTATGACGTCACACACGCTCGGGATCTGTTGGTGTGTTTACGGTACTGAATTCAAAAATTTGAATTTTATTTTAATTTACCTATCTTTTGAAATAAAAAAAAAGTAGTATAACTAATTTTTATATGATCTTTCCATTTATTATTAATTTTTTTTTTTTTCAAATACCCAATTGTTAAAGTAAATTAGCTTCAGTTTGTGTAATAGAAGCACTGTTTTTTTGGAACCACGTCAGCAACGATAGCTGAAAAAAGGTTTAGCGATACCAAAAGTGGTTTTATTTCGATTCTTTCGGGTTGGAGCTTACATACCTATGTATCTTTCCACGGAATGGTAAATGGTAACCGTCGAACTTTCTAAACTTGACTTAAAAGATTTTTTTTCAATTTAAATCTAACTCAACAACTTTTGGTGTAAAATTAAACTAAAGAATTTAAATAGTAATTTTGTTCACAGTCTATCTTAGGAGTAATGTTCATCTGCATAACATACTTCATGTCGGGACAGCTGATGGAATGGGACAGATTCATTCTCTTCTCAATCAGTGGAATACTTGTGGGGGTGTGTTCTGAAGGCCTAGGACTGGCTATTGGGGCAGCTTTGAATGTTACTGTAAGTTTTTTTTTTCTATTATTTCATTCAAATGCAGATTCTATTTTCAAATCATCTTCTATTAGTTCTTCGACCTACCACTTCACTTACATAAATATTTAGTAGCTTTTGTCTGTAAGTATTGGGATAAAATATACAGGATGGATCTGTAACTTTGGACAATCTGACGTGGGGTGAATGACCTGTTGAAGTAAAACTTAGAAACACTTTTATTTTAGGCATTGCATTAAAAAAAAATTCATCATAGTATGGAAGTCCGTAACGATAGTTGTACGTTTTCCATACAATGTCAGAAAAAAAAGTTTAACCGATTCAAAAAATAAAAATGGTGCTATGTTGTTTCGACAGATCATTGACCCCACGTCAGATTGTCCAAAGTTACAGATCCACCCTGTATAATATCACAGAACTATATTTTTATTGCAATATATTAAATTAACCTACCAATCTGATGGTAACTGGTTACCGTCGCTCATAAACAAGCGGATCAGAAAGACCCTATCGCACATTACAAAAGAAGACAGAAAGAGAGAAAGAAAACTTTACTTTTTTAGTCTTTTTTCTCTTCTTCAAAGACGAGTTATCGCCGTAAAGCTTCAATCGTAATGTTTATACATACAAACATGTAAAATATTGTAGTGAGAACATTTTCTATTATAGTGACATCTAGCGGTGACGTTACGAACTTCATTCATGATAACGCCCTAACTGTTTTTCGAATATATTTGAACTGAAATACATTTAGCATAATGTTTAAAAACTGCGGTTACTGATAAAGTGTTATTGATTTATTTATTTATTTTTTGTTTCTCTACTACTTTTAGATACAAAACTACAAAGCGTTAATTAAAAAAAACACTACAAATAATGTTCTTACATGTTTTAGGCTTTAAGCTATTATTTTTGTAAAGGTTTTAAATACTCAAACATGCTCTTAAAAGTACTATAGATGACTTTATCTTGTACTCAAATCTTTATCCTATTTTTTGTTTCAGAACGGGTCCATAGTAGGACCATCGGTAGTATCACCAATGCTTGTCCTCTGCTGCTATGGAATGGGTTTCGGATCACAAATAGAAAGTGCTATGCGTATTTTAATGTCGGCTTCTTACTTAAGATTCGGTTTAACCGGTTTTTGTCTTGCTCTTTTCCAAAGCAGACCTCCTTTGGACTGTTCTGTAGAATTCTGTTTGTACTCAGATTCAAATATGCTCTTAAGAGATGTGGGTATGACAGGAGATAAATATTACATGCAAATTGTAGGCCTTTTAGTTTTTACCTGTTTTTATCGATTTTTAGCGTATTGCGCGCTGAGGTATCGATTAACGGCCGATTATTCGAATAAATTTTTGAATTATATTAGTAAATTTTTGAAGCATAGGTAAATTTGTTAGTCTTATGTGAATCTAGGCTATTGGCTCGGTTTTTAGGTAAGGTAGTGTTAAGTACTGAAAACATAGAGCTTCTAATTACTGAAGATGAAATGGAACCTTTCAATACGAGATTTGGGAGATTATTGCATCACAATTTAAATTAGTATTATTTTATAACTCTAAAACGGATAATTTTTATAATTTTATAACGGACAATACTAAAAAAATCTACTTAATTATTACAACATCTCATTAATTTAAGACTTGATAAATGCCTTTTATCATAAAATCCACTTTAATCTAAGAAAATTTTATATTTAGATTTTTTTTATTTGCTCTCTTAATCTAATTTCCATTATATTCATACTTAATTACTCAACAACTGAATTATAACTATAAAACTTCAAAGAGTTTTTAAGAATCCAATACAACTTTCTTTTCAGCAGTTTAAAATTTAAAACTAGGACTTACTTATTTTTCAAGTAAAATAATGAAAAAAATTGCTGATGCAACTAAAATAAATGTGTAAATATTTTAAATATTTTCCAACTACAAAAAGTGGTATTAACAATCATTAGAAACTTTAAAAAATGAATATTTAGATCGAAATTTACTGAACGAATTAGTGAATGATACAAGTGAATCTTTTCACTAAATTAAATATTAAGGTTGTGAAATGTATTATTGATGTGATAAGTTAATGGCCCAAGAGTCCCAATTTTTGGGTAGTTAATAGTATTCCCAAAAAGACAGGTCATTTTGTTGGGGCTATCTTTTTTTTAATGTAGCCATTAATTTAGTCCATCAACAGCCAGGTCTGCAGTTCCAAGTAGGGTTGTATCAGAAGAACTATGGACAAAGTTTTCAGCTTGCCACAAATACCTACCCAAAAGGCACTGGCTCTCGGGCTATAAGTATAATGATTTGTCTGTGATAACTACACTCCGAGTATTCGAATTATAATCTCAATTTATAATAATGACAAGACATGAGGAATTGTAAAACTGTTGTCTCAATGAATGAATGATAATAAATTACATCAATAAATCACAATAATGTTATTAGTACTGTGTTATTTATTAATAAAACAAATATGACTGAGATTAGTTCAATACTTAAATGGCTAGGGATTGAAATAAAATATTAAAAATTTTCAAAGTTTTTAATTTGTAAAAATACCCTTAAATCAACATAACATCTAATATATATTATAAAGGCGAAAGTTTGTAAGTATGGATGTATGGATGTTTGTTACTCTTTCACGTAAAAACTACTGAATGGATTTGAATGAAACTTTACCACAATATAGCTTATACATCAGAATAACACATAGGTTACAATTTTTGAACCCCTTTGTAACGCAGACGAAGTTGAGAGGGTCATCTAGTTTTAGAATAAATTACATTTTGTATTTAAATGAAAAATGTTGAGTTTAGAATTGTTTTTTGAACCAGTGCAAAAGTTTGTTTACCTTAATACAATAATATTGTGAAAAAAATTCCATGACATTTTATCTAAATTCCCTAATCGTTGATGACTTCTTGATTGAATATATAACACATGCAACTGATAATAATAATGCAGTAATCACTAGTACACGTGAGGTTTTTAATCCTTATCTTAGTCGTCGTAATGAAATGTAGCTTCCAAGATAATAATATAATTACTTTGTTAATGAAAAAGTGAAGGGAAATTTTCGTACAGTGTAATGTAAGACTTTTGTATTTTTATCAAAATTTAATATTTAGTGGATTTAAATTTTAAGTTTTCTTTGATCAGATCTATTACAAAACGTAACACAGATTATCAGAAGTATTTTTACAAATTTTAATGATATAAAACTAGACAACATAATACAGAGTAGAATATGTCACCTTCTCCAAGCAAAAGTGGTTTTTTTTTTTCAATACCATAGGATGATTTACCCTTATTACCCTACGACCATGATTGGGTACGCATTGGCGCGCATGTACATTTTGGTCCGGTTATGCATAAACGTAAATAAAAAATCCAAAAATTAAATCAATTTTATTACTATTTTACGCTCATTACACGCAAATAATAAGAATGATAAGTATATTTCTATTAATTATACAGCGTTTAATCGATTTTTATCGTTTTTTAAACAATTTTGATATGCCAGGGTATGCAATGCTTATTAGCTTCTATAGACTGCACGCCACTGGTCGGGTACCACGATATTTTTGCTTGAAAAAGATTACATAAACACCCTGTAGCTAAGCTATGATACAATATTTAAATCCTAAACCAATCTGGGTTACTCGTTCTATCGCATTTTTCAAGAAATCTAAACTGAAATGCAATAATTAATGATAAAACGTCTCTACAAAAAAATAAGTTTCTCCAGTTAATTATACACAAAAGCGAAAATATAATAATACCTTTTTTTGGTGTAAAGTTTGCTATTGTGATAGTAATGAAAGTGTAAACATGATGCTGATGAATTTTGTTACTTATGGTCAATTTCAAAGCAAACTTTTTGATGCCATGTTTTTTTATATATTTTTTACGTAGAATTATTACATCTGGAATCAAGATCATGAACAACAGAATGAAGCCAATTTAAAGTACACCGATCATGCGTAACTACGACATATTCTGAATAAACATCATGAACAACATAGTGAAATTTTAAAGAACTTATGCGTGTGTAATATTTTATTAGTGTGCAAAACGACTCAATTCGTTTAGGCACCTTAAAGCCGGATAGTCGAGTTGTTACGCGCAATTGGTGTACTTTAAATTGGCTTCATTCCGTTGTTCATGATGTTGATTCCAGATGTAATAATTCTATTATTTTTTAGAAAAGTCAAATTTGGTGACACGTTTCATGTATTTTCTTTCTTTAGTGATTTTTATTGCATTTCCCAACTCATTTTTTCAACAAACAAATCCTTCTCTACGTTCCGTCACCGTTAATCTTTTAATTAATGTTTTCATTATCCTACATATCTTTGTCTGATTTGAAACACGTTTTTTGATAAAATAATTACAATAATCGTACTTAGTCATCATTTTATGATAAAATTACGCATTATTATATTTAAGTTTTGTTTGTTTTAAGGCGAAATATTGAAACGTTTACTATTGATAAGCCTTTGAGCATCTTTTCATTTGAATACAACAACATGACTTTTAAAATCAATCGCTATTTCCGATTGAGCTAAAATTTTGACAAAAAGATACTATTATTTTAAAATTAATAAGACTTAAAAAGCGTCTTAGATTTCAGAAATGATTCAGTTTTAGCTCTTAATGATCTCATTACATTAGCTACAGTAAAGATAGGTAGGATAATTAAATTGATTTCTACAGATGATTTGCAAATAAAGGGTTGTTTAAACAATTTTACAATAAAAATAATTTCAAAGTAAAACCCTTTCAATTCAAATCAGCTTTTATCTAATCTACGAACTAATACAGAGTATCATCTAAATACGTCAATCAGTCAACATTTCTCCTACTACTATAATTATTTTTAACAAACTAAAAACACAAAAAATATACTATACAAAAGTAGTTCTTATGCAGTAAGTAATTAAGAAAAAAATCATTTCGACAAAATTCGCTAAAATCTCCTTCTTAGCATGTCAAAATTTCACTCTGTATATTTGGATGTAAACACATGACTAAACATTGGCCCAACTTTCGGCAATTGATCTACTTGTTAATTGCGTGTATTGGACCAACATAAGCCAATATTTAGACCCACTTTTACGACTTTGAATTTTAAATTTGCATACAAGACATTCTTACTTGTTTACTTATAGTTTGAGGCAAAAATATATGCACTTCGACTTTTAGGAAATTATGCAAAAAAATTAAGAGTCTTAATAAATTAAATTGAATTAGAACGACAACTGACAATGAATGTCACAAAGCTGTGTGCGACAGAGAAAGCGCTCTATAAATCCGAAGCTATGAACTGATCTCTTTCTAAAAGTCGAAGTGCATTTATTCTTGCCCCAAACTATAGTTTTCGTGTCAATGAAAGGTTAAGTATGAGTTAGTAAATTATTTCTGTATAGTTATTTTATTGTGTTTACAACTTGCCGTTTTTCTCGCAATCTTTGGCGTATACTGGCGTGACTTTAACTTCTTGTGTTTCCAATTTCGATGGACCATCTGTTACTTGTTTTCTTGGTCTTGAGCCTGTAAGTAAATTGAAAGAATATTATTATGAGATTTTGTATACTAATGATGTTGATTTACTTGGTTGCTTTACTAATTTAAGTTTTATTAACGTAATTATTAAGATTGATATTGATTGTTTTCTGGGAATAATATTGGTTAATTGATTCTCCAACATGTCTTAAGACATGTGTAATCAAATTGATACCTAGTATATATCACATCACTAAATTTCTAGATACAAAAAAATAGTACTTTCATGCATTTTCAACGGGTTCTTACCACGATATTTAGTAGTAGTACCACTGGTAGTACCAAAAGTGAACGAGAAAGAGGGTAGACAGATTTGTTTGCTCTTAAATCGACCCGCAGTATCCAGTCTTCTCGTTATCACTCAATTAAATATCGTGGTACGAACCCGTTGAAAATGCATGAAAGTATTATAGAAAACCGCGAGTGTCTGAATAAGTTTACAAAAAAATAGATACTGGGACCAGCAGAGTTATAGGGAAATCGACTCGACTATCTACTTGCAATACAATAAGTTTTTAATATATTTTGACAGTTCAACACGTCAACTTTAAAAAATGCATTGTTTTCTAAGCATTGTCATTAACAGTTATTGTCAAATATTAATTAAAAAAAAAATATTTTTTCAAATTTTATAGAAAATTTCGCCACACATTTTAACAATTTAAAAATATTGTCAATAATATTGCAGTTCAATACTAACCTCCTCCCATAACAAGTTTGACTAGAACTGAGAATGGAGCGTCGACTAACACCGTAAGTACGAACGATACCATGAACGATTGAGCGAAATCAGCGAAGAATTTGAAGAACTGAAACAAAAAATAAATATTAAATGTGTATAAATCTTAATATTAATCGAGATCTCAATAGTAATTTTTGTGTTATTTCAGTAATGATGAATTTTCATGCATTTTCAACGGGTTCTTACCACGAATTAATTGAGTTAAATATCGAGACAACTCAATTAATTAACTACATAAAAACTGTTTCAACATTCCTTCTTTATTGACGCAGGCGAAGTTGCGCGAATCAACTAGTTAATATTTTTCAGTATCATCTTATATACAGGGTCGTTTTCCCACTTGAAAAATTAACATCCAACATCTATAAAAAATTGTTACGTCTTTATGATTTTACGTCAATCAATCAAAACAGCGATAAAGACGATTTGTCACATAAATTATGATTATACCATTGTTAATACGATTACGATAATTAAACGCATAACTTCATTGCGAAACATCCTGTATTTATCTTTTACGATCAATAATTATTGATAATGTTTTTTGTGTTGATCGATGCGACAAATTTATTAAGTGTTTTTAAGCGTAGTAGTATAATTTAAATTAAATGTGAAATAGATTTATGTGTAATTTTTCACAACACCACTGGCTAAAAACGGTGAAGGAAAACATCGTGAGGAAACTTGCATGTCGGAAAAGGGTTGTAAAAATCCTTTGAAGATATGTGAAGTCCCCAATCCGCACTGGGCAAGCGTGGTGGATTATGCCTAATCCCCTAATCCTTCTTCTGAGGAGACCAGAGCCCAACAGTGGGCAGTAGTGGGTTGGTACAGTATAATATTATGAATAGTGTAACTGTTATCCATTACTGCCCACTGCTGGGCTTAGGTCTTCTGAGTAAATGAAAATTACTTTCATGGTAATACAGTTTTTTTGTAACAATCATTATTTATTTTTATTATTTACTATAATTTTGATTCTATCCGATATTTAGCTATCGGATATTGCTCTGGGGCCTACGCCAAGGAGGCGGCTACTAGATGGGGCGAAGAAAAGGACTTCAGGCATTTCATTTTGTATTTTTTTTAAATAGTTTTATGTTATTTTGTCTCTTATGTTTAAGTTAGTAGTATTAAAGGCTTATTTTATTTATTTATTTTTAATATTTCTCTGGACTCAATACATATGATATTCTAAGATAAATCTTAATTAATGATTCCTAAGAACCACTTGCTTGATTTATTATTTAATCGACTTTTACATAGACATAAACATACTTTTCGCCAGTTATTATAATCTAGTCTATCTCAGGTCATTAACCTCTATTAATTACCATTAATTTTAAGTAAAATAGTCTAAAAATTTAATAATACAAATGTACTCACCGACATCTTAACATCGAAGAAAACAGGTGCTAACGCCATTGAATTAACCACGAAAAGTAGCGGGTAATGTGTTATGTACATCGCGTATGATAAACGACTTGGTAGCTTCCACATGCGAAGAGATAGGAACCAGTTTATAGGACCTGAGAAGTGAAAACCAGTTTTGGTTTGTTTAGTGGTGACAATATTGGTACGCTCAGTTTTAGGTAACTACTAGTTGACAAAAGAAGGAAAGAACCATTTTTAGTTTGCCTAAACATGCCAAAATTGGCACGCTCAGAGTTACGTAACTATTAAGTGGCAAAAATAATGAAAGCGAACTAATTTTGTTTTTTTTTTGTGACAAAGAGGGTAGTGTGTTATGTACATCGCGTATGATAACGACTTGGTAGCTTCCACATGCGAAGAGATAGGAACCAGTTTATGGGACCTGTGAAGTGATAACCAAATTTGGTTTGTTTAGTCGTACTCTTAGAGTTCGGTAACTATTAATTGGCAAAAAGAATAGAAGAGAACTAATTTTGGTTTATTTATGCCACTTTGGGTAATGTGTTATGTACATCGCGTATGATAAACGACTTGGTAGCTTCCACATGCGAAAAGATAGGAACCAGTTTATAGGACCTGTGAAGTGATTATTATTAGTCATGCCAAAATTGGTTCGGTCAAAATTAGGTATAAGTTTGTAGAAAATTAGGAGCGAACCAATTTTAGTTTGTTTAGTGGAGTCAGAAGTGGTTAGGTTTCATTTGGCAACAAAACTGGAAGACCATTATAGGTTCGGTTAGTCGTGCCAAAATTGGTTCGCTCTGAGTTAAGTAACTATTAATTGGGAAACAACTTAAAACCTAACTAATCATGGTTTGTTTATTCGTGCCAAAATTAGTAAATATAATAAAAACTTATGTTTGGTACAGGAAAATACAAGGTGTCTCAAAAGAAATTTTATATTTGTTTAGCTTACTGCGTGAACGCTGCGTACTTGAGGGGTGCGGGGGTTATGTCAATTGGTAGCTTGGCTTTTGGGGATTCAGTCGCTATGGAGCGTTTCTCGGGAGCAGACCGCGCGTTGTGCGTGCGAGAGTTTTACAAGAACGGTGATTCCACAACGTATTCGAGGTTTTCGCCACTTAAATGATGCGCCGCCTTCCTCTCATTCGACATTGGGTTAAAAAGTTTGAAGAGACTGGATCATAATATGATAAATCAAAATCCGGGCGACCTAGGTCATCAAGAACGGTAGAAAACGTGGAGAGTGTTAATCAATCTGTACGTGACGACCCGAGTCTTTCAATTCGGAAGCGCGCGAGTGCTTTAAATGTGCATAGATCATCATTACATCGCATTATGCACAAAAATCTAAAGCTGCACCCCTACAAAATTCAATTGGTGCAAGAATTAAAGCTCCAAGATGCCGGTCAGAGGCTTAATTTCGTAAATCAGATGATTGAGCGATTTTCAACGTTTACCAACATTTTGTTTTCGGATGAAGCTAATTTTACTGTTCGATTAAATGAGTGCCAACAACGTGAGGGTTTACATTTAGACGATATTATTTTTAAGAAATGAATTCCCAAAAAGTGTATTTTAACAATAAATAAACATTTTTTCTATATACCGCTTCCTTCTTTTTAACCAATCCACTAAATATGAAATTTCTTTTGAGACACCTTATACCATATACCTTTTTACGGCTCTATCTGAATCTTAGACCACAATTTAAAAATCTTACCTCCATATCCGTTTCCGCAAGCAAATATCAGCCATCCCACAGACATAGCCCAGATGGGTCGTTTTATACTATTAATTAATGTATCTACGGGCTGATTGTCCCAATCCAATTGCATGATTGGATTGTGTACGTATAAAACTGTACCGCCAAGAGCGAACATACAAATCCATATTAGGATAGCGTGTAGCTGAAAAAAAAAATAGTAATTTTATGGTAAAAATAATGATTTCAGAGAATTATGGTGAAGGGAAACACAATTGCCTTCATAGATTTTTTTTAAGTTTTTTAATCGAACCTGCTACAATTCCATAAAATCACACCCTGTATTTTTGTTACATCAATTGATAGAGTGACTTTTGAGGATCAAATCTCTCTAAGAAACATGATAGATTAAATAAAAGGAAAACTAGGAAATTCAAATTTAAACAAGATATTAGTAGACATGTTACCTTTCAGATAAAATAAGAATCTTCAAAATCGGTTCATCCAAGATTAAATAAAAAGAGTATTTACCGTAGGAATATTGAGTTTTCTATCGCGATTTAAATGCATCATGTATCCAAATATCATTCCAACGAAGAACGGAGCGCATCTCGTGAGAGTGTGAATGTAGTAATATATCATGTAGTCATCGTGGTCATCTGGACGACTGGAAAACAATACAATATTAATTGCAAACAACTAAACTGTGAACTGCGTCAATTTTTTTTTGTTTACTTAAGTATGACGTCACTTTAGTTCTAAAACTTGAATTACATAGTCCAAAATTGAATACAGCGTAACAAAAATATCAGGTTTAATTAAAAATTTATAACAAATATTAAGGAAATAAATATTTTATAATAAAGATAGTAAAAATAAAGTGTCGCTTGATATTGCTAAGTTCATTAGTAACGGTTACCATTTACCATTAGGTTGGCCGTAAGTTATTCTATTATACATCTTAAAGAAACTTACATTGCAATACAAATTTTTACAAAAATTTTGCATTTATCTAAAACAAAAAAAAAATACTTACGAAGGTATAACAGGTCCCGCAACAAATCTGTTGATAGTATTATAAGTGGATGAAGCTATCAAAACAGCAGATAGAGCAGCGAATAGCGCGAACCAAGCTACCCTTTTCCTTCTGCCCAGAACCCAGAATAGGACAATGGGTGATAGAATGTGCATTTGAACATCTATGGCCAAGTACCATGTGTGGGGTAGACACTAGAAAAGAATAATACATCTTCTTGAAAAATTACGCTATAAAAATTTCGAAAACTTTAAGACTTTTGACATTAGTAAATGTCAACACTTTGTGATGTTCAAAAATGACACTAGATGGCGTTATGTTTAAGTTGGATATTTTTTATTATTTCATTAGTTTACTTTTTGTAACGATATTGTCATATTTTAAGCTAATTAACCACTATTTTATACTTAGCTAAATTGGTTTACTATAACGAAACTAGATGGCGCTCTTTTCAATTTCCCATTTTAAAGGGATTCACAAGATTCTGAATGTGCAACAAAGTGGTCCACCAGTTCATTCAACAAGCCCTCGATGCAATTCAATACATTAAACGAAATACTAAATTTTATCCTCACTACTGTTAACCGTTCACAGTCGTTCACAGTTCACCAAAACTAAACTAGATGGCGTTGTTTTTAACTTACCATTTGAGAGGAATTGATATGATTCTGAACATGCAACAAAGTGTACCACCAGTTAAATCAATAAGCATTTCATGCATCAAACGAATTCCTACATTTTATCTTAACCACATTTTTATTCAAAAACTCACTAAAACTAAACTAGATGGCGCTATTACAAACTTACCATTTGAGTTGGATTCACCAAGTTCTGAACGTGCAACAAAGTGGTCCACCAGTTCATTCGACAAGCGTTGTATGAAGCTACCCAAATCCTTGAATTGTATCCTTACCATAACTTACTATTTAAAAACTCACTAAAACTAAACTAGATGGCGCTATTTCCAACTTACCATCTGACTTGGATTGACCAAGTTCTGAACGTGCAACAAAGTGGTCCACCAGTTCATACGGCAAGCGTTAGTACGACTAAAGTTGTATAAATGTAACCAAATCCTTGAATCTTTACCACTAACTTGCTATTTCAATTTCACTAAAACTAAACTAGATGGCGCTATTACAAACTTACCATTTGAGTTGGATTGACCAAGTTCTGAACGTGCAACAAAGTGGTCCACCAGTTCATACGACAAGCGTTAGTAAAATCTAACCAAATCCTTGAATTGTGTACTAACTTGCTATTTAAATTTCACTAAAACTAAACTAGATGGCGCTATTTCCAACTTACCATCTGACTTGGATTGACCAAGTTCTGAACGTGCAACAAAGTGGTCCACCAGTTCATACGACAAACGAATTGTATCCTTACCTTAACTTGCTATTTCAATTTCACTAAAAATAAACTAGATGGCGCTATTACAAACTTACCATTTGAGTTGGATTGACCAAGTTCTGAACGTGCAACAAAGTGGTCCACCAGTTCATACGACAAGCGTTAGTAAAATCTAACCAAATCCTTGAATTGTGTACTAACTTGCTATTTAAATTTCACTAAAACTAAACTAGATGGCGCTATTTCCAACTTAC
Organism: Trilocha varians; assembly: GCA_030269945.2. Lineage (NCBI taxonomy): Eukaryota > Metazoa > Arthropoda > Insecta > Lepidoptera > Bombycidae > Trilocha > Trilocha varians. Next base: position 3,803,075 of record AP028264.1, on the reverse strand, counting down.
CATCTGACTTGGATTGACCAAGTTCTGAACGTGCAACAAAGTGGTCCACCAGTTCATACGACAAACGAATTGTATCCTTACCTTAACTTGCTATTTCAATTTCACTAAAAATAAACTAGATGGCGCTATTACAAACTTACCATTTGAGTTGGATTGACCAAGTTCTGAACGTGCAACAAAGTGGTCCACCAGTTCATACGACAAGCGTTAGTAAAATCTAACCAAATCCTTGAATTGTGTACTAACTTGCTATTTAAATTTCACTAAAACTAAACTAGATGGCGCTATTTCCAACTTACCATCTGACTTGGATTGACCAAGTTCTGAACGTGCAACAAAGTGGTCCACCAGTTCATACGACAAACGAATTGTATCCTTACCTTAACTTGCTATTTCAATTTCACTAAAAATAAACTAGATGGCGCTATTACCAACTTACCATTTGAGTTGGATTGACCAAGTTCTGAACGTGCAACAAAGTGGACCACCAGTTCATACGACAAGCGTTAGTTGCGTCAGAAACCATTCTCCAGTTCGGTCCATCGGCAACTCGGTGTAACAACGAAGCTTGGATTAGTGCGAATGCAGCTAGTATAGGGAACATTCTTAGGAGACGGTTTAGGTAGAAAAGATGGAGGTTCTTGAGGAGTTTCACTGAAAATTGAGAAGGATTATATGTTTTTGATCAGTTGAATTGAAATTGATTTTTTGTGGGTTTTTAGAATGATGATATACTTATTGGAACGGAGTTCCTTATCGCGCGTTATCGAAAGGGGGCTAGACGGAAAAAATATTACGAAAAGTTGTCACGACATTTTTTTTGTTTTAGATGATTATCGCTAGATGGCGCTGTGATCAAAATCTTTTAAAACACGTTCCTTATTTGTTTTAGATGATTATCGCTAGATGGCGCTGTGTTCAAAATCTTTTAAAACACGTTCCTTATCGCGCGTTACGTTAGGAAAAAAAATTTAAGATATCTTTTAATCGAAAGGAACTTCGTTCTATTCGGGTGTCCCATGACACCTCTCAAGATTTTTGTTTGAATTTTATCATTAAGGCAGTGCAAGCAATAGAAGCTCATAAAAAAAACTCATAAGTATACAGGGTGTCCCAAAACTATGCGACATGAACAGGAAGTACCTTAAATATTGGAGATAGGATGTTTTGCTGAAAGGAAACATCATTTTATTTTTAATGTTTATTAATACTGCATTCACCGATTTTTCGTAAAATTGCTTGGTTTGTTAAGACACTATGTTTGTTAGCAAAAATATTCGTAATTAACTGTTGTTTTGATTGGCATCATAAAAATACAGGGTGTTGATTTTCACCGATTATGTTAGCTCGATTTTAAGACAAACTAAGCAATTTACGAAAAATCTGTGCATGCAGTATTATTAAACATCAAAATAAAATGATGTTTCCTTTCAGCAAAACAGCCTTTCTCTATTATTTAAGGTACTTCCCATTCATGTCGCATAGTTTTGGGACACCCTATATAGTTTTTAGTAAGACTAGAGAAAAAGACAAAATTCTCACAGAAAATTTTCGATGAGATGAGACAAGAGCAAAAGAAATAGTGAAATTCATTAATCAGAAAGTTAGTTGGGACGGCGCGACGGGAAAGAGTGCCAAGCGCGTAACGCGTCGCGCCGTCCCTCAAAACCCCGTGCTGGGTTCTGGCCTCAGCCGGGGTTCGGACGCTGAGTGTGAGCGGTTGGAGGTTTTAGTGCGGTTCAACTCCCACATACCCCGAGATCCGGTGATTTCCTCCAATAAAGTTTTCCATTATCTAAATGTCTTAATAGTATTCACTTACTTCCAGTAAACTTTCCTGCGCATGTGTATACTATTAGAAAACCACTCAGCATGAAGAATGTATCGACGGTAATTGTGCCTGATGTGACCCACAGTGAAGGCATAGAGAGTATGTACTGAAATATAATAAGAACATTAGTTATACAGGTTGTCCTAAAAAGGAATTTCCAAAACAATTACTACTTTAATATAACTTAAAATCTGAAAATAAAGCAATTTCAATGTGGTTTTGATAGATCTATTCGTAATAGGTATCAATATTCATTAGAAAATTTATTTAACACAAAATCTAATCTGTTTTAATACCAAAGTTGTAACTAATGCTATACTGAAAATTACACACATAAAAAAAGTTTATTAAATACTTGTTTTTCAGTAGGAGAAAATCGTTAGACATTTACTTGACCTGCAGGTAGAATAAGTGGAACCGCACTAGGCTACTAGGCGATCCCTAAAGTCTTATTCGCACTAGGCTAGTATTTTAGTCGAGTAGAAAGTAATTTAGTATAAATAAAATTCTCGTGTTACAGTTTTCGTTGCCATACTCCTCCGAAACGTCTTGACCGATTTTGATGAAATTTTGTTGATGTTAGGGGTATTCCACCCGTTTTTTTTTTTTCGACGCAGACGAAGTTGCGCGGGGCAGTTAGTTTAGTATAAATGTGTGTGAACACAAAAAAAAATTGTCAAGTAACAATATGTCATACACATTTAGCTAATGAATTAATCGACTAAAATACTATAGCATATTGTGAACTGGGCTTTAGTTAAATACCTTAGTTATTGGAACGAAGTTCCTTATCGCGCGTTGTGAAAGGGGGCTAGACGGAAAAAAATCTTACGAAAAGTTGTCACGACACTTTTTTGTTTTAGATGATTATCGCTAGATGGCGCTGTGATCAAAATATTTTAAAACACGTTCCTTATTTTTGTTTAACATGATTATCGCTAGATGGCGCTGTGATCAAAATCTTTTAAAACACGTTCCTTATCGCGCGTTACGTTAGGAAAAAAAAAATAAGATATCTTTTAATCGAAAGGAACTTCGTTCTATTCGGGTGTCCCATGACACCTCACAAGTTTTTTTTCATAAAGCTTTAGGACATTCAAGTTACTTACATTAAACAGATCAGTAGGATTCCAGTTGAATTCGTTCATTTGCGTCACAAATGTGTGGCCAACAATGACCCACGCCATGGCCAATGCTCGAACTCCATCCAAACATTCGATAGCACCGGGCGTTGGCTTATATTCGACCAAACGTCTGGTGTTGGTGTATACTGAGAACGCTCTGAATAGCTTACTGGCTTTCTCGGGATCTAAAATAAATGTCGTAATAGTTGAAATGAAATGAAATACTTTATTTTCAACATTGATGACGTACTCATTCTTGTTGACGTCAAAAGTTAAAAGCTACCACCAGTTCGGACACAAAAACTAGTAATTATAGCCACCGTCCTGAGAAGAACTGGCAAAACACTCAGCGGGCATGTCTTTTTTTTGTATAATGAGCATTTTTTTTTAAGTATTTGGAAAGTTAGGCCACCAATGTTTAGAATTGAAAAAGTTTTAATTTTGTATTTTAAGAGTTCAATGGTTATTTTAGGATCTAAAATAATTACTAAGCTGATTGAAATATCATGAAATGTGAATGTATATTAGACGAAAAAATATTTCATGAGCATTCAAATACTAGTAGGTAAACCAATCTGATTATTAAATTAGTTGAACTCAGATTAATAATTTTACACTTTATTCAAAGTTCAAAAAAAAAATCAAACAATGTCTAGAACTAGAACTAGATACAGTAACTATTGCAAGGCTCTCTATTTGAGATATTTTTTGGATCCCCACATATTTCTTTTAAAAAAATCCCATCCCAGCTAACGATTTGACGACTTAAAATCTAAATTTGTTAAACTCAACAGTGATAAATACAAAGTGAAACAGATAACAATAAACATCTTCGATAACAATTAATTCTAGCAATTAAACAACTTCCTGAAACAATATTATAATCTTTAATCCATACACCTGTGCAACACCTGTCATATCAGTTTTTCGCATAACAATAGATATTCTGTATCTGTTAAAATTAATCATCAAATGAACACTATTAGGTATTTAGATTTAACATTCATTTAACGGTTTCTTCATTCAGAAGACCTGTGGAATGTCTTTAATGAAAACGAAAAAAAAAAAAAGAAAAAAAACATCGAAAAAATTAAGACTAAAAATAAAGATGTTAATTTTAAAATTAGATAAATAAATAATATAAAAAAAGTGTAATAATTAATGTTCACCGATAATTTCGTAAAATATATGATTTAAGATCTTGTATATTTACATCAAACTTTATTTTTTGTACATAGGCAATTGTTGTCTATTACGTTCCGTTATCGGGTTAGTAACAAATATCAATAAAATAATCATAAAAAAAATATTGAACCAACCACAAACAATAGCTAGATTTGTAATCCTTCCAGTTGTTATCAAGATAATTCTGTTTTCATATCCGTCTATTAAAATGATAACTTTGTTTGAAACTTAGGCTTAGGCCCGTTAGCTCATTTACAAGACAATAAAAAAAGTAAATTTTCCAAAAAATTAAGTGAATTGAAATACTTTATTTTCAACATTGATGACGTAGGCCAGGTTCCCACTACGCCGGACCGGCAGATCTGCCGCGCCGGTAAATCTGCCGGAAGAGCTAGTGGCTGTACAATTTATATGAAGCTATTCACATTATCCCGGGTCCGGCATTTTTGCCGAGCCCGGCATTTCTACCGAACGTTTTGTCACTACGAAATGCCGGTAGAACGACCGGGCCCGGAGTAATGTGAACGAGTTTGTGCCGGTATCTGTCCCCCGCTCGCCCCGCTCGTGCTCCCCTCGCCCCGCCCGTGTTCGTGCGCGCGTCCAAATTCAACTGAGGACTGTCTGAATTTCTTCCGGGATCCGATGTAATGTGAACACTCTGTCCGGTGTCCGGTTTTCGGCAGATCTGCCGGTCCGGCGTAGTGGGAACGCTGCCGTACTCATTCTTGTTGACGTCAAGAGTTAAAAGCTACCACCAGTTCGGACACAAATAATAATAATTATAGCCACCGTCCTGAGAAGAACTGGCAAGAAACTCAGCGGGCATGTCTTTTTTTGTATAATGAGCATTTTTTTAAAAGTATTTGTACAGTATTATACAATTTTACATTAAATATACAAAAAAAAACGATTACGATAATGAAATGACCTTGGCGAGCAACTCATTCCCACTTTGTGCAATCGTCCAGGTAATCATTGACCTTATAGTAGGCTTAATAGTATGTTCTTAATACCTCACTATAATATTTTACAAAGCGTTTTCTAAAATAAACACTGGTAATAGTCGAATCAAAAGTATCATCCAACACAATAGTTTTGCAAAATCTCTAAATTACTATTATATACAACTTGTAGCTATCAAGAAAACCAGAGTCATATACATAATGCATATTAGAAAAAAAGGTTATGACATATCTATTTAATTTATAGGAAATCATCAACCTGAATTAGTTTGAACATTCTACATAAAAGTCCAGCAGTAATTTATATACAAATGCAAAAGCAGTCACATATGGAATGAGCTCCCCTCCTCGGTATTCAAAGTCAAAGTCAAAGTCAAATCATTTATTTCAAATTAGATGTGGACACACATACATTTTGAAAGTCAAAAATAAAATAAAATCAAAAGTTCTACCACCAGTTCGCTAAAATTACGCCTCCGTCCTGAGAAGAACCGGCGCAAGAAACTCAGCGGGCATGTCTTTTTTTAATTTAATATGTTTTTTTTTCTTTTTTTTTAAATATTGTTTTACAATATTTTTGTTTTTAACAAATGTATCAATTGAAATGGCCCGGACGAGCACCTCATTCCCATTTTGTGCAGTCATTTATATAATCATTAAGTTTATAATATGCTTTACTGCATAGCCGTTCTTTGATAACTCTCTTAAACCTATTTATAGGCAATGTTTGAACGGCCACTGGGATTTTGTTATAAAGCTTTACAGACAAACCCTGGAAAGAATTACTTATTTTATGTAATCTAGATGCTGGCAACGCAAGCTTGTGTTTGTTCCTAGTGTTAAAATTATGAATATCCGAGACTTTAGGAAATTCATGAATATTTTTATGTACATACATTAAATTTTCATAAATGTATTGGGACGCTAAAGTTAGAATCTTAATTTCCTTGAATTTGTCCCGCAAAGACTCCCTTGAGTTCATATTATAGATTGCACGAACAGCTCTTTTCTGCAGAATAAATATTGTTTCTACGTCGGCAGCATTGCCCCATAACAGAATACCATAAGACATAACACTATGAAAATAACTAAAATACACAAGGCGAGCTGTGTCCACATCAGTGTATGTTCTTATCTTTTTAACCGCGTAAGCTGCAGAACTGAGCCTTCCCGCCAACCTAGTAATATGGGGGCCCCACTGGAGCTTGGAATCCACCGTTATACCAAGAAAGACAGTTGACTCAACAAGCTCCAATGTTTCACCACTAATAATAACATTACTCTTAACTTGTTTAACATTTGGTAACGTAAATTTTATGCATTTAGTTTTCTTACTATTTAATAACAAATTGTTAACACTAAACCAATGAACTACACGACCTTGAGCGCTATGACTTGTCCTTCTTCAAACGAGGCTTGAGGAGTGTCCTTAAAGTTAGGTCGTAGGTAGCGAACCCTCAATGTTCCCAGACATTGCAGAGGTTCATGAGCGACGGTAAGCACTTCCTATCAGGTGGGCCGTTGGCTCGTCTGCCTTCAAGGCAATAAAAAAAAAGAATATAAATATTTATATTTTGAAATAAATACCTCTTTTCTGGATAACTGTGTGCCTGACATCGTAGGTGGTACTCAGTACTGTTAGGAATATTATGAAGCCGAAAACACCTCTGAAAATAAAAAAGGTGGTGAAAATAAAAAAAAAATCAAACGTGGTTTATTTCTTTCCTTTTTTTTTCAGTTGGAAGAAATCACCGGGGTATGTGGGAGTTGAACCGCACTAAAACCTCCAACCGCTCACACTCAGCGTCCGAACCCCGGCTGAGGCCAGAACCCAGCACAGGGTTATGAGGGACGACGCGACGCGTTACGCCCAAGGTACTCTTTCCCGTCGCTATTTCTTTGCTGCAACATTTTGATTCCTTCCTGCCTTCCTGCCTTTAACAGAAGTCTTGGTCTTTTTAAATCATTTTTTGTTTCTATTTTTTTACTTCATCATCATAAGTGACAAAAGTTATACATACGTTGATTTTCAGGAGTGCTTGTTTAACACCATGTATAAAATTATTTTATCTTAATTACTTTTTCCTTGTTTCCACATGTCCTTACTCTACATTTCAAAAAAAGAGACAGTCAAAGCCAGCTTTCAGCAAAGATGACCTTATCAATCAAACATTAAGGTCATTTCTGCACACCATAACATTATCTAAATATTATCTTTAATAAACGGAACTCATAATCCTTATACTATAAGCGTCTAGACGAAAATCAAATCATATTTAAAAAGATAAAACATGGATTATTGTTCACGTTCACAATTCATGGATCGCGATTAATAGACAAACGATTTTTAATCGACGTTTAGGAATTTAAATTACTCGATTAATTCGGATTGTGGAACGGACGCTAATTTTGAAGTTTAGCGTCGAGTATTTCATAAAATTTCTTGTATGTTCATAAGCTGCAAGCTAGTGATATAATTATACCCCCAACTTATACAATGTATTGTATAAGTTGCTGTAGCGAGAGTAGGTACTAGGGATGTTGCGAATGTCCATTTTTGGATATTGCAATGCGAATGTTGACCTTTTCAATAAATAGTTTTTTTTATTGACAAGTCAGCAGCAACTTATAATTTATAAGTACCAAAAAATATGTACCTTTATTTTACCGACATTAAATTTTCTATGAAGGGAGAGGTTATTTTCCTTCCCCCACCTAAAAATTGTAACCCCCCCGCAAATTATCTTGAGATCGGAAGCTTGTAGACCCATCGAGTTCATTTGGGTGTTCACAGTGGGCTCATTTTAAAGAGCATTCTGAGACCTTTATTTTGGCTCCGTCAGATTCCCTTTACAAGCACACAACATCCATGCTACTGAAGTCAAAATATTCGCATAACATACGCATGAGTTTTTGCGAATGCGAATATTCAAAAAAGTGCGAATATTCATTTAGTTTTTAGTAGTTACATCCCTAGTAGGTACCTACAGAATACCGCGTAAGTTGAAAACGAGATTTTTTCAAAAATCAACAAAGTCGGGAGGGACAATACGAAAAATAAGTACTTACAATGCCACGTAATCAGCTGCCACTATTGGTTTGTCATTGGGAAGGCGACAGAAATGGTCTTCATACTCCAGTCCCATCTCTGTAGTGTTCAGGATAAATCCGTCCAAAAATTCTCGGGTTGTGCACGTTTTTGGTAGACATAGTGCCAAACTAAACACAGCTCCAGTAGTAGCGTTTAAAACAGATCTGTAAAAGGTAAAAAGCATTTGAATATATGACATAATATACACTCATTTAATACTATCTGCTACCCGCGAAATCGTCTGCGTCAACTTTTTTTCGCAATAACAAAGAAAAGAAAGAAAAACATTTATTTGTAACAAAAAAAGAAAAATATTCTTTTACAATTTTCACACGAAAAAGAAGCACTTATTTGCCACAAAAAAGGTACCCATCTCAGCTAAATGCCACAAGCAGGCAGAAAGCCAGCTGCAGCGCTGATTTTCACTTGGGCCCCGTGGGAGTGGCACAACAAAAATAAACAGAATAACAATATACACAACTTAATTATTATCTTCTGACAGAATAACTTAAGTAGGTAATACTAAACAAAAGCTAAAAGTAACAATAAAAAAAAAAAAACTTAAAAAAAAATCTTAATGCTGCTAAATCAATAAAAGATAGCCTACTTCTATGACCTTTCCCAGGGTCTAAAGAATGTCTGTGCCAAATTTTATTAAAATATGTTGAGAGGGAAAGCCTAACAGACACAGTTACTTTCGCATTTATAACATTAGTAGGGATATTTGATAGAATCCATTTTAAATAATTGGTAACGAATAAACCTAAAATACTTTTACGAGAATGTTCTCAAAAAGTGTGAGTGAGACATAGATATATTGCCATTTCTCTCACTCACTCGAGACTATAATGTCAGGAGAAAATGTTTGAGGATCAAGTGTGAGTGAAACAGATTCGAAGTATTCTCTTTCCAGTTCTATTCAAATCTATTCTAGAACAATGTTCGAGGCGATTATAGAACAATTTGAGCCACTAATACCTATCTACGAAAATTTAGTATTAAACAAAATACAGTGTTTTTTTAGTAAAATAAATCATACAACAAAGAGACGACTTAGAAATTCAATATTCTGATAATAACTATAGATAAAGTTGTTCAATATTGATATAATTATCAAGCGCCTAGCTTAACGAGGATTACAGTATAAGCTGATTTCCACTAGGATCTCGAGATAAGTTTTGGTAAAAAATTATGACAAGACAATCTAACAGGAAATAAGGACGAAACATTGATTAGTACTTGGACTAAGCAACTTCGTCTGCGTCTAAAGCTGGTATAAAAAAAAAAAATACATTGCTTCGTTTTGTCGCGCAAATACATATATTGTCTTTGTACATTTCAAATTAATTTTATGTACTAAAACATTTTATTAGGAACTATTATATTGTAGGCTGTCACTGTTACTTTTGAAGCATAAATATTTTTAAATATTTAGTTTAAGCTCAAATATTTTTTAGCACTTATATTCTTTTACTATGCTATCTCGGGTCGATGAACTCTAATATTAAACTTTGTTACAGACCTCTATAGTAGACCTCTATATTTTCACTGACTAACAACATTGACCTAAATAAATACTAGGTACTAGATAATTATTCTAAAAAATACAAGTACGTTAGCACTTCTGTTAATTCTTCAAAATATCTGCTTTCAATATTAAAAACATTATTAAGAGTATAATCTTGATAACATTATCTAAATCTGCAATGAATTTATTTATGTTTTGTTACTGTTATTGAATATTTTAACACTATCTCCGTATAGAATCTAGAATATTATTTAAAAAGAAAAAATCTTTGATCTGTATCTTTGTGAATACAGGGTGGATCTGTAACTATGACAATCTGACGTGGGGTGACCTGTTGAAATACAACTTTGCACGATTTTTTTTTTTGGATCGGTTAAACTTTTTTTTTAGACATTGTATGGAAAACGTACGACAATCGTTGCGGACTTCTATACTATGAGGAAATTTTTTTTTAACCAATTCCTAAAATAAAAGCGGTTCGAAGTTTTACTTCGAAAGCTCATTAATAACCCTGTATACTTTCTTCTTTGAGTATCTGTGTTTTTGAAATTTATAAGTCATTTATTGTTTCAAACTTTCAAGTTATGAAATAAAAAATATGCTTCAAAAATTCAATTCAGCACTAACAAAACACATCATCACGAGACAAATGGATTCTAAATGTAATTTAATCAGATAAATAAAAATAAGTAGTAAAAATTCAAAGATTTGAAAAACAATACGAATTAAGATTTTATCGTATATTAAGGAATGTGTTTGCGCTAAAATAATCATAGCTCAAAGAGCCATAGAGAATTATAGAAAACGCAATCACTGATAATTATAATTCAATCGATCAATAATATATTTAAGATAAAATAACATATATAAGATTTACTTAAATACTATACTAATAAGTAATAATATAAAGCTAAAGAATTTGTTTATACGATTGAATTAGCTAACCTTGAACTCTAATTAGAAAAATCATGTTTTTTTTTATTTCCGCGTTATTTTATTAGACCGCGTGTAACCCTCCCATGGGTCAGAACCAGCGTGGGTCGGGGAGCGCGGTCTACCATCCCCCGATTAACGCTAAGGGCGTGCTGAGCGAAACACGGCACCTTCTTGGATCCCCGCTCGCACTCACATGCGTTGGGGACCCGAAACTCTTAAGGGGCCAAAGTCCGGGTGAGATCCCAGTTCTGACCCCTTGCTCGACGGCGGCGTCGGGCTATCGCTGGGATGGTTTGATATAGGTCTTACACATTACATTAAGACTAATTGCAAGCGACATTGAAAAGAAAAGTATTTAAAAAACGGAAGTAAATTATTTCGTTTCTTATGACGTATATGAAACAGGAAAAGTTCATTGAGTGTATATTTTTATCAAAACAAATTAATGGTCATGCTTGAAAAGCACCAAGGACTCTGTGCCTAATCGAACCCTAAAGATACTCAAGGGTAATGGAAATATTAATCTAATGAAACAAAGACAAATAAGACTAGAGACAAATAAATAAAGCTATTTATCAGGACGTATACTGCAAAAGTAGCAGTTTTTATGAAACATCGGGTAAAACCAATAGATTACACTATAGTAGATTTTAATCTAGAGTTAAAACTAGTAAGCGTTGACTGATTGTTGAATAAAATCCTAATTAGATGACGTGCTTATCAAAATAACATTAGAATCATTGTGACGTATGCAGATTTAAATCTTGATTTACAAACTAATATCACACATGGAGGAACTAAAGTAAAACTCGAAAAAACTAGGAATAGATATAAAATAACTGCTTGTTCTGCTAGTTACTTATTCTTTTTTGCAGCTGTTTTAAAATATATTATATCTATGTTAGTTGAAAAAAATTACCGAAGTTACCGAAATTAGCGGTTTCTGATTGAACTAACTTTGCACACATCGGAGTAGAAATCCTGATTTTTTTTTCCAAAAACTGTATTTAAAAGTTTTTTATACAAAAAAAATAAGAGATGATTCAAAAAAGTAAATAGGTATATTCGATAGCAAATAAACTTAGCGCACCATAACTTCGCTACTTGTATATGTAATCATCGCTTAAAATACATACACGCGTAAAACAAATTTATGTTTATTTTTAATAGGGTGTTGAATTCCTTCAGTCCTTACGCTTCTTTCACTTTATTGAATTTAGTGTTAGTTCTCTCGCATTTTTTTTAAACACACACTGTTTAGTTCTTTTACACATACTCAACATCAATCATTTTTAACGTACCTTTCATTTTTTGTAAAAACACCTCTGATAGCATCTAACTCGTCACTTCTTAGCCTTTGTAGTGGAGATTGCAAGGGTAAACCAGGAATACCAGGTAATTCTATATCTTGATCTAGAGGCACTGATATAGTGCAGTATTTTCCTTCCACAGAAACAGGTTCTGGATTACTTATTTCCAAACACTGGAAGTAGTTTCCCATGTCCACGAGGCCACCACGAAATATGCCTCGCGGTATACGTACGCCGGCATCGAGAACTAAAAATATTTATATTTGTTTGAATTGAAATGTTTTATCATGAAAACCATAACAAATATTTCCAAATTATATTCTGGGACCATGTTCGTATATGTATGACTGAGAAGTGGAAGGACGATCAAATGTGCTGTTTTATTGTAGTTCGTTATAATAAAAAGTATATTTTCTGGGATATGGCAATCAGTCATTTGAATAAAGTTTAGAGCTGGAATATAGCTCTATTTTAAATGCTTTAAATTACGTTTATTTTAATTTTGGTACTATAAAGGTAATCATGGGCCAGAAAGACACATTCAGAGAGAAATTATAGAAATAGAATGAAAAGAATTCCAATAGAGGACGAAGTTCAACGAAAATAATATGAATTCTAATTTCTAGACTACTGAAAATTCGATATCATCTTAAAAACAAATTAGAAATAGTCTTTAATATGCGTTGCTCACAGTGATGGGCTGTTAATTATAGAGATGTTTCAAAATCACGCTTTGAATACCATTACGATATTAATCGGTTACTCAGGTTTAAGTAGCCCCTTGGTTTTAAGATGCGTTATAATGTTTGGCGTATCTGTTTGAGAAAAGGGACAGAATCCTCTACGACATCCGCTCTAAATTTTCATCTTTCATCAATCACAACAAATGAGACAAATGACTGATTTCTTCAACTTACACTCCAGTAGCAACAACGTGTTATTCTCTCTCATATACCGAAGTTGTTCTTGACACAATTCTGGATCTAACACGTCTTCGTACAAACGCATATCGAACGCGCCCCGAGAATTAGGAACGTAAGTATCCAAATATCCCCAAACATGGTTACAAAGGAATATATTTATTAAAGCTACCCGTATGAGCGACATCGTGCCCAGATCCAAACTGACCAAAGAAATCAACACAATATAATTAAATCGGATGCATTATCTTATCAAATCTGGACATTGAAAGCCGATTTTGTACGTTTACGCTAATTAGTTTGGTCACGTGTAAAATGTAATGAATATATGATTGATATACAAAATATACAGATCAATCATTGCTCGAGGTGAACTCATGGCAATATGAAAATGCGTTTTAAAGTTTGTTTTAGGAATATAATATCTCAGGAAAGCACTTCAAACAAGTGGTCACTGTTGCAATCATTGTATTGATTGCATTTATTACTTACTGCGATACTTATTTAGGTTACTGCGATTTGATTACGAATAATGTATGAATGAAGAAAAATATATAAATATAGTCGTGGTGGCCGAGTGGTCGAAGCGCTTCCTTCCGAACGGGAGGTCACGTGTTCAAAACCGGCCGACTTGTACCTCTAAATCTAAATGTGAAAAAGATTTATATGCAATTTTTCACAACACCACTGGCTAAAAACGGTGAAGGAAAACATCGTGAGGAAACCTGCATGTCGGAAAAGGATTCTAAAATCCTTTGAAGATATGTGAAGTCCAGATCCGCACTAGGCAAGCGTGGTGGATTATGCCTAATCCCTCTTCGGAGGAGACCTGAGCCCAACAGTGGGCAGTAATGGGTTGGTACAGTACAGTATAGAAGAAAATACAGTAGCAACATATTCATATTTTTTTTCACTACAACAGATAAACAACCGTTACCGTCACTTGTGTGGTTACCGTCGCTTTTGAGCCTCTGCAATGCACTTGCTTATCAATTTGATTCGACCATAACAAAAGCACAAACAACAGAGTGAAGTTTTAAATCTTCTGTTTGTGTAATTTTATGTTAGTATGCTAAAGAAAAGCTATTAAAACAATGTATTTACTCCTGTTTACTTTCCATAGGCTTTACTGTTATTTCCTAATATTTTAGTTCCATGGGTCCACGCAGGTCAGAATTTTTTTTATTGAACATTAAAAATTTGGGTCGGTAGAATGCTAAACTGGGACAGTTAGCAATTGACGTAAGAGCGACAATCTTGAGAATTTGTATTCTCTCAAACATTATCATTTTTAAGATATTGATAAAGAATAGATAAACTTCATTTATAATTTCAGTTTCATATAAATTCATATAATTTATGGTGTATAGTCCAACATATAGTCAAAAAAAGTCTGACCTACATAGTAGGAACACCAAGAACAAATATAAACTTGATTTACCGATGAGTCGATTGCATAAAATAAGAAATTCCTTCAGGTGTTTGTCTGTATGCTTGTACAACAAAATCCCACAAGATGTTCAAAACCTACCTATACATAGGTTTAAGAAAACTATTAAAGAACGTATGTGCAAGAAAGTCTACTATAAGGTCAATGATTACCTGGACGATTGCACAAAGTGGGAATGAGTTGCTCGCCAAGGTCATTTCATTATCGTAATCGTTTTTTTTTTGTATATTTAATGTAAATTTGTGTAATACTGTACAAATACTTAAAAAAAAAATGCTCACTATACAAAAAAAAAGACATGCCCGTTGAGTTTCTTGCCAGTTCTTCTCAGGACGGTGGCTATAATTATTATTTTTTGTGTCCGAACTGGAGGTAGCTTGTAACTTTTGACGTCGACAAGAATGAGCATATCATCAATGTTGAAAATAAAGTATTTCATTTCATTTCATACCACTTACCATTTTAACCATTATTATACAGCCCAAACTTTATATCTTCATGTGTGTTAGGTTTAACTGGCATGTTGTTACAAGGACTTCCATGTTTTCTCAATTTAATTCATCTCAGTCTAAAATAAAGTAATTTCAATTGTAAAAAATATGTTATTATTTATACTTGTTATTACTGTAAAAGGACCAATTGTTAACAACAGTAAATTCATCAACAAAGTATTACTTCACTTCCACTATTACTAAACGGGTTCTTACCACGATTATTTTTAATTGAGAATCTGTCTACCCTCTTTCAGATTTGTCTGCTCTTAAATGACCTACCCGCAGTTCCTCAGTCTTCCCGTGATCATGGAGCTTGAAACAGTGCTGAAGTATCGGGACCGCTCAATTAAAAATAATCGTGGTTAGAACCCATTTAGTAATAGTGTAAGTGATGTAGATAACCGCGAGTGTTTAAAGAAAAGTATTACTTAATTTACACTAATAAAATTAGAGATTTAAACTTGTCCATTCACTTTACAGCAGTTGGACTGAGTATCAGATGAGAATTAAAAGTGGTACAATAACTACACTATAAAATATAAGTTACAAAGCCAGTAGCCGGCAGACATTTTAACTCAAAATTTTGTCATGAATTCAAATTATAGTTTACTAGGTGACCCGCGCAACTTCGTCTGCGTTACAAAGGGGTTCAAAAATTGTAGCCTATGTGTTATTCTGATGTATAAGCTATATTGTGGTAAAGTTTCATTCAAATCCATTCAGTCGTTTTTACGTGAAAGAGTAACAAACATCCATACATCCATACTTACAAACTTTCGCCTTTATAATATATATTAGATTAATTGAATCCAGAACACTTTGCATATAAAACTGAAAATGCAACTTGATACTATGTATTGGTTTATTTAGTATCATTTTGAGCCTTAAATTATGAACGCATTGAGTATTGCATTAAATCACCACCACTTAATCATCATCAGTCTATAGACCTCCACTGCAGGACATAGGCCTCCCTCAAACCTCACCATAACGACCAATCCTGCACTATCCAGTAACCTACCACAAATATCGCTTACCAGGTCATCAATCCATATTGTGAGAGTGCTATCTAAACTACATTTACCGGTTCGTGGTCACCACACCAGAACTCCTTGGCCCCATCAGCCATCATTTCTTTGCACAATGTGTACTGCCCATTGCCATTATTTATGATCTGCTGAATTATTAAGCAACAGCAAAAACTTTGTTTTATTTTTCTTTTCCAAGAGTTTCATTTAATTTTATTTAATGAGTTTGTAGTGCATTAATGCTTTGCTCAATGCTGAGTGTTCCAAATTCAAAGAATTTTGAATTATAAATGCTTTGCTCAATGCTGAGTGTTCCAAATTCAAAGAATTTTGAATTATTTACCTTCTCAATAGTTACTAGTATTCCAATACTAGGTTTACGTCTTCTTTAGAGAGAAAGCTCCGGTTCATTATCGAAAAATTTAAGTCTCTTCTATTATAAAAATTACTTCAAGTTGGAGTACATATTTATTTTCTCTTTTGATAATATTTGGAAGGTACATTTGAGTAGATTCTCTTTTTATTTCTATTAATTCATTATTCATGTTGTTGGGTCGATAGAAAGCTTTTAATATTTGAATTCTTCAGTGAGGCTAATCACGACACTTCTTAATTATGTATCTTTTAGTTTAAATCATAACAATGAATTAATTAAAGAAAAATATTATGTTTACTTTTCGGAAAATTCACGAAACAAACTTATTTAGAGTTGAGAAATTGTTAATATTTCGATTAAAGGAATCGAACAAAATCGACACGGTAAGAAAGATGCCACGCAAAAAAAGAATGTACTTTCATAGCTTAAATCCGAGCTAACTGACCTATGATTTGTTTATATTTGTTTTAAAATAAATGAAAATAAGAACTAAACAAAAAAAACTTGAGAATGGAACGAAGTTCCTTTCGATTAATTAGTGAGGGAATTGTACTAAAAAATTATTTTTTTAAGTTTTAATATTAGTAAGTTTAAAACGTCTGTCTCTCTCTCTCTTTCAGAAAGAGACTAACTAATTATTATTATGACTTAAATAAAATATTTTGATCACAGCGCCATCTAACATCAATAATCATCTAAAACAAAAAAAGTGTCGTGATAACTTTTTGATAAGAATTTCCGTCTAGCCCCTTTTCGATACCGAGCGATAAGGAACTTCGTTCCAAAACTGTTTTATTTAATTATTTCAATTTACAATTAATTTAATCAATGTAATGTTGAATTAGAACTAAGTTTCCATCAATTTTCATTTAAAACAATATTTATATATTCCTGTCAAAAACCCACAAGCCACGTATTTTGCAAGTGTAAAATTTTGCAAATATGGTAAACATTTTTTACTTTTTTTTCAACTGAAGAACTAAGAAGAAGAAGATTAAAAGTTAATATGTCATTTTAACTATATATGTAATTAGATTCCAAAATCGATTGCGCTCATTCTTCATTCGATTTTACTTTGATCGACATTTTATGTTATTACACTCCTCTATAGTTGACATTTCAGTGACATTGATATTTTAACCAGTGACAGTGACAGATTTTATTTTTAAATATTTCATGGCTAAGTATCAAGAATATTAAACTAAATTTTATTTTTTGATTTAATGTTTTTTTTTACTTTTATTCGTGTAGTTTTACTTGATCAAGCTCAAAATAAAGCTTATTCACTTTAATTTAGCGAGTTTACCGAAATAAGTTAGAAAATTTTATTAGTCATGGTTTTGGAATAGAATAACTTTACTGGATGTAGTCCACACAGGATCAATCATTTTGCTAAACCTTAAATGGTAATTATTTCCGGCCTGTGAGCTGATGATCATGAGATTATTTTCCGACCAATCCTGTGATTTTTGCGTTATGTGGCTGCCTACTGCCAGATTAAAGTCATCAATCTACTAAATGGAAAAACGATCCAATTTAGTATGCAGTATCTACACAAAATTTACAATTAATTCGAAAACAATCACCTCAAAAAGACCCCGATTTACTAGATAAATATAAAGCAAATAAGCGATATAAAACAGTATCGCAGTCAATTAAAAACATCCAATTTAAAGTCGACCAAATACTTGGTGTAATTATCGGCAGTATTACTCAAAGAGTATAATGTCTCATTGTTAATTGTTAGTTGAGGGATATCTCGTTCGGATCTCTTTGGTTATTCTTATCTGTGCCGTAGCCGGTATAAGGATCGCTGTTCACCTGCAAACTTATTGGAGGCATTGTAATTTTGTATTTACACTTCTCTTTTTGTACTATTTGTTATTAATGGGTTTTGGATTTGCTGCTGAATTGGTTAGTTAGATGTTAATAGAAGGCTAGGTTGATAGGATTCTTTCCACGATTACTTTCAATTGAGCGATCCCGATATTTCGGCACTGTTTCAAGCGCCATGATCACGGGAAGACTGAAGAACTGCGGGTAGGTCATTTAAGAGCAGACAAATCTGTCTACCCTCTTTCTCGTTCGTTTGCTCAATTGAAAATAATCGTGGAAGCTGGCTAGGTTGATAGAATCTCAGGTTTCTGTTCCGGTTTTGATTTAGTGTCTGGCTTTAGTTCGACTACTATTTCAGGTCCAGTTGCGACGGCCACGGCTTCAACGGCCACTTCGGCTGCGTCGCCGCTGCTCCCGGCTCCCAACTGCATCATAAAACAGAAACCAATATTGTCTTACAATCACACTGGTTATCACAGGCAAATGCGTGTAAAAACTGTGGTTTTATGTTCATGTGGTAACATTTGTATCTATAGGTATTTATACCTACCAGTCACACTAACGCTATCTAAATATGTTTTTATCACATACACTATTTCTAAACGGGTTCTTTCCACGATTATTTTCAATTGAGCAAACGAACGAGAAAGAGGGTAGACAGATTTATCTGCTCTTAAATGACCTACCCGTAGTTCTGTGATCATGGCGCTTGAAACAGTGCCGAAATATCGGGATCGCTCAATTGAAAATAATCGTGGAAAGAACCCGTTTAGTAATAGTGTAAGTGATGTAGATAACTGCGAGTGTTTAAAGAAGTTTATATTTTTATCACCTGATGATGTAAAGGGGTCACTTCCGTTTCGCTAATTTGCACATCATTAATTTTAATCGCCGCGATGACCCGATCGTTATAATATAATTCCATTGTAATAATTATCAATTACACATATAATAAATAATTTTCAGTATTCTGAGTATCTACTTTCCTACTCAGTACAGTCGTACAAAAAAAACTTATAAAACCTTGCAAACTTTATTGCTAGTTTACATCGCACAAAGATAGCTTTGAATCACAAACGACCATGGTTCAGTAAATCGCGATAATTGGGAAGTAATCAGATAATTTCCGAACGTTTTAGATGTATGCGCGAAGTCGGCCTCCTTTGAATGCACTTACAAATCGACCAGTCCGTAATACTGATTAAGAAGGAATATTGAATGTTCAGAAACTTTATTAACATTTGCTACAATCTTACAAATTGATGATAAAATATTCTATAAAGATGAAAAATGATTAAAGTTTTTTATGATAACTTACTATAGGAATATTTTATGGACTGAAATTAATGTAATCGTATTTTAATTAGTTACCGTTGCAGACATGTGCAAAGCAAAATCATTAAATTTTAAAGAACGATATCGCGCGTTATCGATAGGGGGCTAGACGGAAATTCTTATGAAAAAGTTGTCACGACACTTTTTTTGTTTTAGATGATTATTGCTAGATGGCGCTGTGATTAAAATCTTTAAAAACAATTCTTTATTTTGTTTTATGTGATTAATGCGAGATGGCGCTGTGATCAAAATATTTTATTACAATTCCCTCACTAATTTATCGAAAGGAACTTCGTTCCATCCGGGTGTCCCTTGACACCTCTCAAGTTTTTTTATTATGATTTCCACAAAAAGCTCTCTTACCTAATGCTAAATTATTAGTATCATTTCAAAACAACAAATCGAAAGTAAAAGACCCGCAAAATTAAAATTCAAAAATAGCCTGTGATTTCGACTTTAAATGCACATTTCGATTATTTCCTCCGAGGAATCTCTCAAATGCCGTTTATCATTATTTAAACAGAAGCCTGTGATTTTCAAATTACTGACGATGATACACGTTCTTAATAAAATAACTCAGTGGAACCGTTTTAACTTTCATAAGGAATTTCTTTCTTGACTAGGTAACTGGGTAGTTTGACTTGGTAGGTTTTTGTAAGGATACTAAGAACTGTCGCCATATTAAATCTAATGTAAGTAGCAGACAGACAGAAAAGTTCTGGAGTGGCGGCCACGAACCGGTAAGCGCAAAGTTGGTAGACCCCCCACGAGATGGACCGACGATTTGGTCAAGATCGCGGGAGGTCACTGGATGCAGATGGCGCAGGACCGGTCGATGTGGCAAGGTTTGGGGGAGGCCTATGTCCAACAGTGGACGTCTATAGGCTGATGATGATGATGATAATGATGATGATGAAGTAGCAGACAGCACTAAATTTTGTAAGGAACTTCTTTCTTAACTAGGTAACTGGCTATAAAGTAGGTAGGTAGGACTAGGTAGGTTTTAATATGGAAAGTAAAATGTATTGCCATATTGGCGCCTAATGGAAGAACAATGAAGTGTTTTTCGAAGTTTAGCATACTATTGCTTTATTTTTGGATTTTTTTGTACCAATAGGATCTCTGCAATGTCAGGAGACGCAGCAAAGCCTTACAGTTAAGAACTCTTTTCATAACTTTCTTTCACCTACTTTTAAGAAGGTTTCTCAAAAAAGGCAAACCGTATCATGTAAAACATTACGTCGCCTCAGTGCTTGTTTGGCCAATCTGCACTCGAGCAAATTTTACAGGAAACAGCAAATATGCACGGAATTTTCGTTAAGTGCCGTGTTGAGAAAAAAAATTAAATGAGATTTTTATTGTTTTAGAATTGAATATTTAAAAAAAATATTTTACCAGTCGGTTGGAAATTTTATTCTTTATAATACTGCATTAAAAAGTAATTTTCGTAAAAAATGTCAGATTGGCCAAACAAGCACTGAGGCGACGATTAGTAGAGACCTCAATTACCAAACAACAAGACGTTTACAAAACGTTTCTTTGATTATAGTTCCAGCATTTTTTTTTAAATTTTCTTTAAATTCAGTAGGTAATATTTTCGTTTTATATTTCGAATCACGACTAGCCCATAGCGATGTTCCACTTTGAGAATCCTCACGAATTTACAAAAGTATAAATCTCACTGCTAAATGAACGGTTAGAGCATTTAAGGCGTCCAAATAAAAAGAAAGGAATAACTTGTGATTGTAAGGTATTTTAAGGCATGTTTGTATTAATATTTACTATGCAAATTAAAAAAACATCGACCACTAATAAGGCAATTTATTGAAATAAACATACCTACTACAATAGAGCCGAAATAGGTTAATATAAACATGATCTAAAAATACCTAAAAAAAACAAGTAGGTAAGTCGTGTATTTGAACCACAAATCCTTCAACTTAGTATTAAAAGTTTAAGAAGCTTTAAATATGACCTAGACCTAGTCTATAATATTCATATCACCTATCCACAAACAACTATACCTTTTACACACATAGACAAAAAAACCTTCCAAAACCAAGAAAAAGTCCCGTAAAAAATCTCCATAGCCTCTGGTACCCGCCATAATGAATTTATAATTCGCGTCGACCGCTAACAATTAGAGTATGCTCCCATATCGCCTGAGGAGAGTATTTAAATGTTAAATCAACCGTCATTCACAAGAACTGCCCACTGGGGGCCGTTATGGTTTTTCTGAGAGCCATTTAGCCTCTGCATAATCAAGTTCTGTGCTCCGAGCGTTTATTGCGTCATACAGGTGGCTTGAAAACAAAAGACTGTCAATGTAGGTAGTAGAAAAAGAATAGACGTAATATGCTTTTCAAATAAGAAAAGAGCTGCAAATATCTACGACAAAATAACCAATACAAATTATTAAAATGTCGAACTCTGTTGTGTAGTGCTCAAAAAAATACTAAAATACTTTTTGACCGACTTTCCATTTCAAATTTAGAGTATTTGTAAACGCCTTTAATTCTTCTCATTAATCGATATTTATGATATTTTAATCGAACAATCGAGTACGAAATCGATTCTGGATCGCTCCTTCTATTACGCCTTTCGCGTGTATTTCGGCTCCCGTTCTGAACGTTTTCCGGCCCTAAGGGTACCTCATCAACGGATTCCGTCACGACACACTAATATCTTATGTTTAAACATTTACGATGATTCAATATCCTAATTGGATGAAATAGGGTATAAGTAAAAAAGTTAACATGAAATGTAGATGTTACTTTAAATGTTTGTTTTTTAAGGTTAAGCGTCGGACTTCCACTTGTCCTGGTGGGTGTCGAACCGCACCAACATCTACCACTCATTTACAGTCGAAATTGTTTAAATTGTTATTAGGTACTTACCATTACTGTCACATAAGTAAACTTTATACCAAGAAATAGTATTTATTTTTGGTTTTGTGCTTAATTATCCGAAAAAACTTGGTATACCTAAACGTTAGGACAAAGAACGAAATTTCTATAGAGTCGTATTCTATTTCCAAGAATAGGACATTCTTTTAAAATTACAATATTAATATTAACTACTTATTAATTCTTAGTTTTTGTAAAACTTCATAGAATAATATTATTCCATAACAAGATATCTACTTGAAACAAGATCCTTACCTAACCTTGTTGAAGCCACAAAAAATATAAATTAATTAACTCATACACTAATTAACAATTAATTGTGTTCTGTAACTTAATTATTTGGTCTTGCCATTGTTATTCAGTCAACATGTGATGTTTACAGAATAAATAAATAGTTAATTTAGTATTTTAGCCGTTGCTACAAAGTCAATAATGTATTTCCATAACCAAATAATATACATAGTGTGTCTGGTCTCTGTCGGGGTTCGGACGCTGAATTTGAACGTTTGGAGGTTTTAGTGCATAACAACTCCCACATATGGTGGGCAATCTAACGTTCGCATTTTGAACTACTGTTTATTTAGAGAATGACAGCTCAAATGTCATTCAATTTGTGTTCATAATTTAGTTAAAGGTTTGACATTATAAATGACTAATATTCTGCTCCATCCATTACATTCACAATATGGGTACCTAACGATTTATTTTCTTTGTATCTAGTGTATAATTTTAGTCTGTATGTCATTGTATAATAAAGGTACTTATATGTTTTAGTTCAGCAGGATGGCATGCCAGCTCAACAGTAACTCAGTCGAGTAGTAGTGGCCGATAGCTAGGTATTCAATAGCATTGTGAATCTACATTACTTCTAGTAGGTACATACTTAATTACAATACAAAGAAGTAACCAGAAAAATTTATATTTTTTGAAATTGCGTTCAAAATATTAATAATTAAACACAAGTAACAAACACATCGGAATTAAATATCAGAACTACATTCCAACTTTTTTTCTAAGCCAAATAATTACTCTTCCAAAACCGATACCTGGTTGATCAAAACCACATGTCACCTGCCCATTGAATATGTCGTATTTGACAACTAATCGACTTAATAAAGAATAAAAATAAAACGAGAGTCGACACACAAATTAGTTGGGTTCTGTATAACAAATTAAATCATTCTTTTCTGGTACTGTACTGTAACAGGGTTGTTGCTAGTCACTCTTTTGAGGAGACCTGAGCCCAGCAGTGAGCATACTTATTACTTCCTAGTTCAGGTCCCTGCATGTCTAGGTATCTCAGGTCGAAGTTCTAAACTATCATAGAAGTTTAATATTTATAAAAAACTGGTAAGTAGTCTGGGATCGGATTTTTGACAAGATTTAGCGATTAAACAAGACGGACAATCTTTTGATTAGATATGTCATTATAGTCTGTTTTCTTTGCCATTGGCAAAACGATTAGGGTTTCATACATCTAAAGTTCTCCAAATTCAAATTTACGATGGTGGGTAGATACTCCAATTTAGGTGAACGTTTGTTACTTAATTAAAACTTAGATACATAGTCCTGACGAAGGGAAGGTCCTAGGTTCCTTGTTCAGTCGTCAAATTTCAATAAAGGTTTCGTTAATTACTTTCCGGAACTCTAACAAAAAAGAAACATG
The DNA here is from genome assembly GCA_030269945.2 of Trilocha varians. Lineage (NCBI taxonomy): Eukaryota > Metazoa > Arthropoda > Insecta > Lepidoptera > Bombycidae > Trilocha > Trilocha varians. The sequence goes on along the minus strand of AP028264.1, from coordinate 3,779,097 downwards.
GCCGTCGTCGGACGATGTCGCTCTGTATCTCTTCATGTAGATTTAAGGGACCGAAAGCTCATTCCCAACCTTCATCTTTTGTGTCGATAGCAACGTGATTTACCGTGACATTTTACTAATCTGTGGTTTTAAGTGAATTATTGTTGTTAAACTCGAAAATTTCAATAACACAAGTTCTATAATAAGTACTGTGTGCAGTTTTGGAAACTACTTTATTTGTGAATGTCATCTAGGCTAACTTCAGGTATAATAAAGTTAAATTTAAAGACAATGCGATTTGATCCAGGCATATTAGGCGTATTATTATTTTTTTCGGGTATTGGCCCACCTCACACTCCCACCACTGTAACTCCTGTGTAGCCAGGATCCACAGCGGCGACCATCGTAATGACTAAGCAGTGAAGCCCAGGAAAACCCGAGGGAAAGCTAACTTGTCTTGGACTCCGCAACGAATTTAATCAGAAGATGATAGAAGGAGTAGGAAAAACATGAGTTTCGACTTCCCTTTTCGCAAAAGCGGGCGACAATAAAATAACATTGAAATATGCATTACGCCAGAATTGAGAAAAGCACCACGGACATTTTATTAAATTTATTAGGCGTATTAGTAAAGAGTGCGATATTATTATGCCATAGATGTATGTGCAACAGGTTTGTTACAATATAAGGTACCTACATCGCTTTCATGCAATACGATTTTGAAAATAAGTATGTAGGCACTTATGAGGTTGATAGTCCTTAATTAAATAAAACCTGGAAACCTTTACTCTTAAAGCAACGCAGACAACGTTGCACCAGACAGCTAGTCTATATAAAATGAATCGCAAAATGGGTAAGCGCATAACTCAACAACGCCTGCACGAATTTGACCAATTCTGTTTTTAATGTTTCTTGGAGATTAAGGATGGTTTTCATTGCCGGTAAAAAAGGTGTATAGGGTTCACGCAACGTCGTAATACCTAGTACTAGAAAAATAACACTACTCAGGAACACGTCTTTAAACGCTTAGCTGTTTTTGTCCATCAAATTGCTTTTCACCAGTACAATACCGTTACATGTTAGTGTTTTACTGACATTACGTTAATACAAACACGAATCGAGGCGAGTTTAATGTTTGTTAAGCCGTGGACGCGTGACGTGAAGGCCGCTTACTGTCCATCTTGTGTAGGATCAACTGTTTAATATACGGGAGTTTGTGCTTGTGGAAACGCAGCGTTTTATTAGGCAGCGTTTTTGTAGATAATGACACTAAAAATGATTTGGACTGGAATCCCGTTCCCGGTGATCCCGAACGGTATGGCATGTCCCTAAAAACAAAAAATCTTTTTGGAACGAAGTTCCTTATCGCGCCTTATCGAAAGGGGGCTGGACGGAAATTCTTATGAAAAAGTTGTCACGACACTTTTTTTTTGTTTTAGATGATTATCGCTAGATGGCGCTGTGATTAAAATCTTTTAAAACAATTCCTTATTTTGTTTTATTTGATTATTGCTAGATGGCGCTGTGATCAAAATATTTTATTTAAGAGAGAGAGAGAGAGACAGACGTTTTAAACTAACTAATTATTATAACTTAAAAAAATAAAATTTTATTACAATTCCCTCACTAATTAATCGAAAGGAACTTCGTTCCATCCGGGTGTCCCTTGACACCTCTCAAGTTTTTTTTTGTATTGGTTTGGATTACTCGTAGACCAAGCAAGCTAATGTTAGCGTGGTAAACTTTGAATAACTCCATTTTTCTGAGGATATGAGCCCAGCAGGCTGTGTTAGGAATTTTTGGTCACAGTATACAGTAGGAATTCAAAGACTACGGTAGAAAAATATTGTTAAACTAGAATTGTAATAGGTACCCGGAAATATAGTAGATCGTCCACAATGGACTTAATGTCGATGTTTCAAGTATGAATTGTCACTGCAGAACAATTGACGGACCAACAAGTTATAAAAAAACTTGAGTGTCAAGGGACACCCGAATGGAACGAAGTTCCTTTCGATTAATTAGTGAGGGAATTTTTAAAATTGTATTTTTTAAGTTATAATAATTAGTAACTTTAAAACGTCTCTCTCTCTTTTCATAACTAGAATAAAATATTTTGATCACAGCGCCATATAGCATTAATCGTATAAAACAAAATAAGGAATTGTTTTAAAAGATTTTAATCACAGCGCCATCTAGCGATAATCATCTAAAATAAAAAAAGTGTCGTGACAACTTTTTCATAAGAATTTCCGCGCGATTAGGAACTTCGTTTCAAAAATCTGTGTACCATTTCAATAAATTTAGACGAAATACATTTTGTCGGGGACAGAATTTAAACGCTATATACAGATAGTGTTTAAAATTAACATCAACAGTCGTGAACGTGTTTCAAAGTCGTATGTTTTCAAAGATCAGTTGACGCGGCTCGATAAAACAAAACAAAGTCGACTCTACGTGGGTTTTATGAATCATTCACAATATCGATTCAAGTTTAAGCCGACAGTATTTTATTTCTACGTATTTCTTGTTGAAATTATGGCTGGTACTATTTTTTCAATAAAATAACACCTTGTAGGTTGGACTGCATTGTTTTTACTTGATAGTCTTGGTATGAGGTTAAAATAGAATTTCTTGCAGTTGATATTTACAAGCTTTATATTTAGGAATAGCTAAACGAGCGGTCTACGGTCCAACTGATGGTAAGCGGTCACCATCGCTCATGAACCTCGGCAATGCCAAGACCACGAGGGGCCGATATTTATTAGTTAACTTGCACTGGATGTAACTATGTAGCTATGTAAGTTCAGGTGTAATCTTGCGAGTTGTATTTGATCAACTTCTCAATATTGCGTCCTCCTGGTCCTCCTCCGGTGCTCCTGTTTGGACTGATTTTACCTACTTGTCTTAGCTAGCTTTAAGTTAATTTTTCTCTAAAATAAATTTATTGGTATTTTTACTACTTTACTTTGATTCATTTATTTAAATTAAGCTGTTAGAGAAGACTGAAGAGTAGGTAATACAAAATGTTATTTGATTTTAGGTTTATTTGAATTTTAATTATATTGGATAGGTACCTACATTCGTTCATTATAGGTAGTAGGGAAGCTCCCCTCCCAAGAGGGGGATTTTGTAAAAAATAAATTAAATTCAATTATTAGGGACCTATCTATCTACTTCGGTATAACTTTGTAAGATTAATGTTCTGAGTTTTTAATTGGATTCCTGTAGACATAAATAGATCGTAAATTTATTATTAAAACCGGTTTATAGTGCGATACTTGAACACATTAAGTAAGTATTTGTGTAGGTATTGACTGCGTGATTAATTCTCATTCGATTGGTCACGCAGGTTCGGATTAATTTTGTTTACTTTGAATTCCATTTACCTACATTAAAAATAGTAGGTGCATAACTTTTTTTTTTTATTTTACAAAACATAATAATATGAGCAAACGGCTTACGTGATGGTAAGTGGTTACCATTGTTTATGTGCCTCTACATTGTCAAGGCATTGGAAAGCCGTTCCTATCACCTACGTATACAGGACTTTTCTTAGACCTCGTTTAAAGAGGGACGTGTCATAGCGCTCCGGGAACACCGAGGTGCGTATAGGCTACTTATTATCCACTCGACTAACTAACCAAAATTGGTGTTTATCTAGTAGTGTCATTTACAGGTGATATTTGACGGTCATAGATGTATGATAAGTATCTAACTTCAATCTAATACTTCACTATAAAAAGCTTAACAAATATTTGAATTATAACGTCACATTACACTATATAATGACAACCAATGAGTTCGTATTCAATTGTAGTTTAAATTCGTCCCAAATTCAAATAAATTGTTCGAACCAATAGTATTGTGAAGTAACGCAAACAATGGCACGAACCGGTAAAGCACGGAGAGGCTGGCCGGTTTGAAACCACGCCTCGAACCACGCCTTACGCATCTCGCATACAAACTAAACCAAACATTTGTGTACCAAAAAACCAAACCATATGGAGTTACTTTCCAATTTCGAATGAAATGAATCGATAATTCTAATCGAACACACTTTTTACGAATCCATAAATCGAAATTCGAATTCGCGATTTCGAAATTTGAAATTTTGCTATTCAACTTTCATTGTTATTTTTTTTAACAATTACTAAATTTTAAATTCGAATTTCGACTTTTTTTATTTTATTTCATTTTTTCAAAAAAGTTTGATTACATTTACTTTTACAATCTTTTCAGCCAACATTATTGCTAAGCGACTATCACACATCTTTAGGTAGCTTTTTTAAGACCTATAATTTGTGATGAACTCTAACTCATTGTAATAAGGTTGATTATTGCCTGTTAAAATGTGAGTATTAGTAAGAAGTGTCGACGACCTGGGAACACCTGCCAACCGCAGCCTCGCTAGTAATTTAAAACACGTATGAACGCGAGTTATGTCATAATGTACCTTTTTTCATGAGTCTATGGATCTCCTGATGGTAAGGTATAAAAAGAAAAGACTAACAAAATAATTGGTTCATACAATTTTAATGTGCTGTCTAATTTAGAATTCGACCACTACTTTTCCGTTTTTGTGGCTAAAAGTAGGAACGCAATATTTTCATAACTTAATCTTGTCCTACACTTGGAAACAAGAAAGTAGTTACTAAGTTTTATGAGACAATTTCTCTTTTCATTAGTCTAAATATTTTTCGTGGAAAATCCGCGAATAAGCGATGATGAATAAAATATACCTACCTACTTAATTATGGCGAACTATAGTTGCTCACTACCTAAAGCTACCACGATTACCTTACCATCAGGTATAGTGCCTAAACTTTGAGGATTGAGATATTATACACCATTAATCTATTTTTTATTGCATGATAAACGAGCTTAGGGCGCATCTAATGGTAAGCACTTATTGTCGCTCAAGAATCCTGTAATGCAACGGCAATGAGGGACCATTACCTATCATTGACTTATACAGGACTTTTCTTAAACCACGTTTAAAGAGGGACATGTCATAGCACTCTGGGAATACTGAGGTAGTTCATTGGAAATAGGAATGGTAGGTACTAAATCAAGACTTTTATTAAGTACCTATCTATTTAGGTATTTTAATACGTTCGTATCCCAAAAATAATAAAATAAAATAACAATACAAATGTTAGGTATGTAAATAATTTTATTATTCTAAGCAAATGTAAATCGTAAACATGTTTTTAAACCTCATTGTATCCGTGACATTGAATTAGAAAAAAACTTAGGTACCTACTCAAGAAAATACAATAAGACGTGAAATAATTTACTTCAAAATTACTTACTTTATTAACATAATATTTTATAATTACTTCTTTTAAAGTACCTTAAACAAATAAAAGAGTTACTAATTAAGTTTATTATTTAGAATTTTAGATTCTAATTGTAGGACTTACGGCCCATCTATTGTTAAGTGATTACCTACTACCGCTCATGGACTTTTGCAATGTTAGGGAACACTGCAGGCTACGACCTATTTTCGTAAACCTCGTTTTGAGAAGAACAATTCATAACGTTCACGAAAGAATGAAGTAAAATTATGAATTGTGTAGGTAGGTAAGATATTTAAATCTTTTAAGATAAAAATATGAGATAAGTCTCTGATAAGGTGGATCGGCAACTTGGTTAGGACTGCGGGAAGTCAATGTAATCAATCAGCGCAGGAAAATTTGGAGGAGGCTTATGTCCAGAAGAGGACGTGTATGGGCTGATGATGGTAGTTAGGTATTATTTTCACATTATTAGAGAAGCTACTTTTACTACAGAAAGCTGAAGATAAAAGATTAACAATAATCCAGCATTTTCTCTTAAAAGTTAGTTAAATAAACCAGCTATTTCTCTAATTCTTAACCTACTATACAATACGCGCCTAACATTTAAAATAAACAACCATCTACAAAAAACATACAAAAAACCATTCATAAAACCTAAAGGTGCGTTTTGAAATACACTTATAATATACGGTTCCTTAAAAATGTCATCGCATAAAAACATTAGTGAACAGGTGGTATCAGGTGCACTTCGCAACGACCGAAGTCGATCTGACGGGCGGCGTGATCGCGCAGGTGCCCGCCTTTGGAGGGGAGCTTACTCTACATCTTACAACTAAACACATACCACATATGAAGGCTCTATTCTAAAGACATAAAGTCTAAAATGGCTTGAGTGGTTTAATCTTTAACTTGCAGGGCCTTACTCCTCTCCTTTTGAACAAAAAGTGAACCGTAACGCGATCACGGCCACTAAGGTCAATGTTAGCGCTTCCTTCAGTGCACGTCGGGTGAACACCGCGTGCGCATCAGCGCTAGTGATAAGTGATCAAACGGACTATTGTGATCACTGTGTGATGCGCGAAATTAAAAATGGAAACACTAGTTTTGATTCCGCAAGAATTGAGTCTGGCTTTGAGGCCTGGTGGTGCAAGAGGTCGTGAGGCTTCGGTCAGTGTTTGGACCTCAATGGAACTGCAGCGTGGGTCACTGTTGTACCCCTTTCAGGGCACGATAAGGATTGATAAGCTCCATGTGTACTCGTACGTGTCTGATAGTGACGTAAGTAATTGTTTTGTTTTTAGAATAAATTTTAATGCGGTAGATCTTATCAATAGTCGTGGTGGCCGAGTGGTTGAAGCGCTTGCCTTCCGTGCGGGAGGTCGCGGGTTCAAAACCGGCCGGCTTGTACCTCTAAATCTTAATATGAAAAAGATTTATGTGCAATTTTTCACAACACCACTGGCTAATAACGGTGAAGGAAAAAAACATCGTGAGGAAACCTGCATATCGGAAAAGTGTTCTAAAAAATCCTTTGAAGATATGTGAAGTCCCCAATCCGCATTAGGCAAGCGTGGTGGACTATGCCTAACCCCTCTTCGGAGGAGACCTGAGCCCAACAGTGGGCAGTAATGGGTTGTTACAGTACAGATCTTATCAGTCTTATCATTGTGTTTAAGATTTTGTGTAATTAAGCATATTTTTTCCTCTTTCGTGTTTTGCATTTTGTTTTAGAAAAAATAGAGAATAATAAAAATTACCTATATTTAGAAATCGATTCGTGCGATTTTTCTTCATAATTGTTTGTTGTGGTAGTTAACTAATTAATGCAAACACAATATCTGTGTTTTATTATTTCTATTATACATATTTTATTATATTAGGTAGGTACTGTTTACAGTAATATTTAGGTACAAGTACCAACTAGTGCTTTTCTGCGGAGACCTGAGCCCAACAGTGGGCAGTAATGAAATACTTTATTTTCAACATTGATGACGTACTCATTTTTTTTTTTTTGGTTGGCAGTTACATACAGACCAGCTAGTGTTATTTATTTATTTATTTATTAGATACCTAGTCGTTAAAATGTACCTCAGTAAAATAATAATAAAATAATCAATCAAAGACTCTATAACACTATAATAATGTTTTGTAATATTGTGGTAAATATCTAGGTATAAGAAATACGATTGCGATTACGAGACGAATATTGAGTAATTAATGAAACAACAATTATAATTACTCCATTGTAGAATGAAACAGAGGAAGAGGAAATATTATTTACTAAATACAAATACATATTTAGTACCTATATCTAAGTAGAATAATAATTATTGTATAATGACACCAATTTTATTCTAGTGATGACTTCTAAATTTATAACTACCTACATTATTTCCTTGTAAATATTAAAATTAACTTACGTTTTGCAATTACTTGATGATCATTATATTTTATTTAATTATAAACTTTGTATTGGTTATTAAATAGTGTTTGAGTGTACATTTGTCGGTTCTTCAGACGTAATTTGTTATAAAATAGTGTTCAAGATACAGGCTCGGCCTAGTTTGGATATTAGTGTTCATTAATCCGTGTTATTTTAAGCTGATTTACTGTAAGTGTACCTACATGTATTGTATGTGTTTTGTGAAATAAATAAATTTTATAAAACGCATGTAATAATAAATATATACGAATTTAAAATAAATGACAAATTATAATACAATTGGTACCACACTAAAATTGAATTTATTGGGTATCTAACTATCCATGATTATTTATTTTATTTTTTTAGCTTTGAAATTTTTTTTGGACCACCGATACTTAATTACTTTTTCTTTTACAATATTTTTGATTAAACTCTAAGAGAAATGTTTGGGTATTGGTATATTTGTTTATAGAATAATGGTACGTAATAAATATTGCACCCAGCCTTACAGTAATAACGCATTACTACCCACTGCTGGGCTCAAGTCTCCTCAGTAAAGAGACCACGTACACGCTCCTATAAAAACTATCGTTGAAATATTATAAAGTATTATAAATTTAATGGTTATATAAATGACTCCTCAAAATGGGATTGAGGTGCTCGTCCTGGGCCGTTTCAATTGATACATTTGTTAAAAACAAAAACATTGTAAAACAATATTTAAAAAAAAAAAAACATATTTAAATTAAAAAAAGACATGCCCGCTGAGTTTCTTGCGCCGGTTCTTCTCAGGACGGAGGCGTTATTTTAGCGAACTGGTGGTAGAACTTTTTTTTTTTACTTTCAAAATGTATGTCTCCACATCAACTTTGAAATAAATGATTTGACTTTGATTAATGTTAAAAATTTTGAAAAATCGCAAGTAGCGCAATCTTTAGGTTTCTAAAAGTTAATTTAGTTTGTAATCTTTATCTTTAACATAATTTATTGATGTTGCAAGATATGAACAGTGTAATACTGTAAATACTAGACTATCAAGAGCAGATACGAATATGAAATTCGTAAAATTTACTACTACTACTTACTACTGCTCTTTAAAAACGAAAAGAGTTTTTCTCATTTAAGTTGTAACAGAGATTAATATCACCAAAATTATACTACGGATTTGATGCGGTTTTTTGTGTATTATAATATTTTTAGAGGAACGTTTGAAATTATGTCGGTAGGTATGACATAGTACAGAAACACAAAAATAGAGATGAAATATCGTAACTAACAGTTTTTTGCGTAGAAAAAAGTATGTGTAACAAACGATCAATTTTTAAAATAACACACACAATCTCAAGCGTAACTAAAATAACAAAAATAACGATAACTTATTAAACCTTTTAAAATCAATCAACATTTACAAGACGGCATATTTTTAATCAATAAACCGGCTTCTTTACCCAATCGTTTTGTGCGAAAAACTTGAAAACTTCCGCTATAATAAATTAAAAGAATTAGTGTTTATATTTATTAGGTATTTTAATGCGAATACATTAGAAATATATCACTCTCATTTCATTAATATTTGCATTAATATGTAAATTAGATATAAATGTCAGTAACGTTTAAATGGGCGAGTTACCCTAATAGGCTTCGATCAAATATGACGTATACAGTTTCAAAAAAAGCGTTGGAAAATAGTCTCTAACTTAAACTTTTGACACCTTTTAAAAGCTTAGAAAATATACAATATAATATATATTTATAAGTAGGTGTAGGTAATAGTCGTGGTGGCTGAGTGGTTGAAGCGCTTGCCTTCCGTACGGGAGGTCGCGGGTTCAAAACTGGCCGGCTTGTACCTCTAAATCTTAATTTGAAAAAGATTTATGTGCAATTTTTCACAACACCACTGGCTAAAAACGGTGAAGGAAAACATCGTGAGGAAACCTGCATATCGGAAAAAAGGTTCTAAAAATCCTTTGAAGATATGTGAAGTCTCCAATCCGCATTAGGCAAGCGTGGTGGACTATGCCTAACCCCTCTTCGGAGGAGACCTGAGCTCAGCAGTGGTCAGTAATGGGTTGTTACAGAAGTAGGTGATGCATAACGCCATTGCTCTGGCATTGCAAAGGTTTATGAGCGACGGTAATCTCATACATCGTTGGGCCCGTAAGCTCGTGTATCTGTTTTTAAATTTATTATTTATTAAAAATGACTAGAGTATACACTACGACCAAGTACCTATAATTGATATGCCTAGGTCTTCTCAGTATAGAGATTGTAGTCCACCACGCTTATCCAATACGAGTTGGGTTATAGGTAAGGTGGGTAATAAGAGTTGGGTTATAGGTAATAGGATGGGTTATATTGGTTATAGGTTGGGTTATATAGGTTATAAGTAGGGCTATATAGGTTATAGGTGGTTATATACATTATAGGTTTTTTCGTTATAATATCAAGTATTTAGCAGATTATAATATAATATTTTATGAACATAATTTCGTATAATTGGTGATTTGCGTCATAAGGCGTGTGAAATGAATGAAATTAATATGATAATTTGTATTGTTAATAAATTCACGGTTCGTTACTTTTCAATTAAATTATATTATGATAATATTAGATTTATGTTTTAGTTATTTTTGTGTTTATTAAGAGTATTTTGAACGAAAAATGTAGAGTTTTTTTTTGTGATTTCGTTTCTACCATTTTGACTCTATCAGTGACTGTTACGGTTTTGGTTTTGTTTATTATTTCGTTTTTAAGTATCTTAAAAAATTTAATATTTATATCTTTAAAATACTTGTAACCTAGCATAGTTTGATACAATATTTTATTTTTTGTTATAAATTTCTTTAAACACTCGCGGTTATCTACATCACTTACACTTTTTTACTATTACTAAACGGGTTCTTACAATTACTCTTAATTGAGCGGTCCCGATATTTCAGCACTGTTTAAAGCGCCATGATCACGGGAAGACTGAGGAACTGCGGGTAGGTCATTTAAGAACAGACAAATATGTCTACCGTCTTTCTCGTTCGTTTGCCGGTATAACTGGAACTCGAACTCACATTTCGACAGTATTTTTTGTTGTTTTTTCTTCTCTTTATATTGCTATACAATTATAAAACGCCTTTATCAGAAATTTGGCAAACCACTTTTCACTTGTAAACCGGCTCTATTCAACTGTTCCGAAGATTTTAATCCATCCTCTATTTTTTATTCTCTACTTGATCGAAGCCAAAGAAGCACCTTTTTTGAATAAAGCAATTTAACAAAAACAAATACTTCAATACCATGATTACCATCACGTTTGCCAGGAAAACGTACCACACTGCGGTCTAGTGGTGTTACGGTTTCGAATGATTGTTTACAATAGTACGTGACCATCGGCTAGGCACTCTGTTTGTATGCACTGTAATTTGTACGGTAAATGTCTCGATTAGAATCGATATGTAATCGATTTTAAAGAGGGTATAATGAAGGATACAATTTTGTGTCATCTGTACTTTTGAAACAGCAGCATGGAAGAGAGCACAAGTGCTTTTGTTGAACTACTGATGTAAGTTCTTCAGTCAAGATATTCTCTCTCTACCTACAGCTTTCTTGCCCTGGAAGTAGGTTCCCATTTAATAATGTAAAAATATTAATTATTATGTTGTAGGTACACCTATTTACCATACCTCTAAGTTTACTTACCGGTCTATCTGTCTATCGTTAGGTTTGGCGTAAGAAAACTTATTATTGAGCTAAGTTCGCCTTATGTGCATAAACATGCATGATTTATAGCATAAAAATATAATATGGTATACCTCACTGACATCCCTAGTCAAGAATTGCTCACGTATACTTTGATAGACTGTTTATATAAAGTTTAAAATGGCGATGTACTGGAATTTTCTGTTTGTATAATATGATTTTGTTTTATTTTTATAACGTAGTTTGTCTTATTTGAACTCTATACAGGATTACTAAGTTTCTATAGATACGTTCTTAGGCAATGGTAAACATAATAAAATAATCATGCCAGTGTGTCTTTTACGAGAAATATATATTTATTTATTTTATACTAGGTGACCCGCGCAACTTCGTCTGCGTTACAAAGGGGTTCAAAAATTGTAGCCTATGTGTTGTTATTCTGATGTATAAGCTATATTGTGGTAAAGTTTCATTTAAATCCATTCAATAGTTTTTACGTGAAAGAGTAACAAACATACATCCATACATCCATACTTACAAACTTTCGCCTTTATAATATATATTAGATTTTATTATTTTATTTGCGATTTTAATTGTATGCAAGAAAAACATAAAAACAACGTTTTGTATGCAATTAAATGTGTAACAAATTAAAAAGTATATTTTGCTTTTAATTGGTGACAATTGCCAAAAAATCTTGATTTATTTATATCTAAAATATATTACAATTCCTATATATTAAAAATTATAAAATTATAAATTTGTTTCTCCAAACTATTCTTAATCTAATTTACTTTGATTATATGTCTTTTTTAGGGTTAAAATTTCCTCTATCTTTTACCATACCTAATTTTTAAAGTGAGTATAATCCTCCTTCCCGCTTTTTGGTATATTCCACCCATTTTTTCCTCTATCTGCCCTTTTATCTTTTTCTAAACGAAACAGTTGATTGGTTATAATTGTAAAATTAAGTTAGACATCAAAAAATCAAACGAAGAGCTAAAGATATCATTAAGTTTGAACGGAACACAGGCTACTTTCCGTTACATATATTTTGTTAATCACCTCACTTTTTTTCATTCCATCACTATAATTACAACACCTAAGGCGTACCGGAAGTTGTATTAAATTTGATCGAGTCGTTATCGTATTCACTAATATAAACTTTCACCGAATCGGACTGGTTTGTGAGTGCAGCCGGGTGCGGTGTGTTGTGTAAAAAAGCGAGATTGCAATGCGCGTGCTCCGACAATCTGTTTCGAGCCTATGTGTTGATACAATTGTTTTTCAAATGTGGTATAAGGTGTAGGATAAAATCAGGAGTTTGCTTTGATTATGATTAGTCTAATTTTTCGAATAAGTAGCATGCTATTTAAATTAGTTATCAATTGTAAGACTTATTCAGACACTCGCGGTTTTCTATAATACTTTCATGCATTTTTAACGGGTTCTTACCACGATATTTAATTAATTGAGTTGTCTCGATATTTCAACGTTGTTGCAAGCGAACGAGAAAGAGATTTGTTTGCTCTTAAATCAACCCGCAGTATCCAGTGTTCTCGTGATCATGGCGTTTGCAACATCGTTGAAATATCGAGACAACTCAATTAATTAAATATTGTGGTAAGAACCCGTTGAAAATGCATGAAAGAATTGTAAGACTTTCAAGCTGCCACTAAGTTGACTTGATAAAGGGCAAAATGCGATCATAGTTTTCAGAGGAAATATAGTAGGTAATAGTTTTATATAAATCGCTTTGATACAAGCTATCTAATTTTATATAAAATATCTAATTTTGATTTAAATTAAAAAGCTTCGGGTTTTTCAAATTATGTTACCATTATGTTTCAAGCAGAGAATTTTTTTTTTTTAATCCGTATTTTATCAACGTCCAAATGAAACGTTATCAATTATACTGTTAATTGCAACTTTTCAGGATGGACCGATTTTGATGGCTGCTTTTACTCAGATTTTTACAGAACATCACTTTTACTTGAGTTATCCATGAAAAATAAAATCGATTAATCATTAAAACTCTTTTCTAAAAATATATTTACTTACCTTTTTCTTTTCTCTCCTCTTTTTACTTTTATAATACAAAAGAAATAGCTCATAATTCACATAAGATTCCCGTTACAACTATTATATTTAACACGAAATATTGTATTTGTTTGTATTTAAAATCATTGTATTAATAATTAATTTGACTTCGTTAGCCGTTCATTGAGTGCATCTTTGTGGATGGTGGTCTAAGTATTAAGCTACAATACTATTGACAATATTTATTTAAAAATTATTGATATAATAATATATGTCCTATTAGAATTAAGTAATTTTTGAGTTTGGCTGGTTTTTAAAGCACCCACAAAACCTACTTACCTAGCGCCTACCTATCTACTTACCTACCATTTAACGACTTACCAACGGTCTACCTACTTACCAAACGCCTATCTACCTTTTTACCTACCTTACCTAAGATACATTAAAAATATGTTCCGTATGCTAATATACTTACAAACAGAAATAATTACCGTGTATGAATTGGTAAGTAATCGCCTACAACTTGACCAATCGTCGTAAGTAGCGTTTTTGTATAGCCACGCGCTCTCCGCTCTACCGCCTTTGTTACTCACAAGACTCTAATTACGATTGTTTCTCGTATTTTGACAACACCAATTTATTATCATATTTACGAATGGTAAGTATTGGAGCGTGAAACCATTAATTCGTGATCGTTTTATAATTCGATTCGTATCTAAGGCCTTTTAAGTGAGTTGCAATATTTCTTTCATCGCAGCTTCGGTAAAGACAGCTAAACTTATGCTGTAGAAAAAGTTAAAAGACTTGAGAGGTGTCATGGGACACCCAAATAGAACGAAGTTCCTTTTGATTAAAACATATCTTATATTTTTTTTTCCTAACATAACGCGCGTGTTTTAAAAGATTTTGATCACAGCGCCATCTAGCAATAATCATCTAAAACAAAAAAAGTGTCGTGACATTTTTTCGTAAGAATTTTTGCCGTCTAGCCCCCTACTCAACGCGCGATAAGGAACCTCGTTCCAATAAATTTTGAATTGTTGGCAATTAGTAATAGAATAAGTACCTACATAATTGAAACTATGCAGGTCAATTCTGCCACACCTGATACTGCGGTTATACAGGGTGTCCGTAAACTATGCGACATAAACGGGAACTACCTTAAATATTAGAGATAGGATGTTTTGCTGAAAGGAAACATAATTTTATTTGTGATGTTTAATAATACTGTATTCAAAGATTTTTCTTAAATTATTTGGTTTGTCTGAAAATCGAACTAACAAAATCGGCAAAAATCAATCCAATGTATTTTTATGAAGCCAATCGAAAAAAAACTGCTAACCAACATACTGTCTTAAACTAAAGACTCAATTAGAAATGTTTGATGAAACATTTTAAGTTCCTTATTGTACATTGGCTGAACCACGTCCAACAAATGGAAAAATTAAATGACGGCATTGGCATTGAAATTATGTGAAACACCGTTTGACAGTTAGTTAGTTAGTGATCCAATAAAGAAACGCGGTATAGGTATAACTATGGATGAATGGCTATTAAATACAAATAACTAAATCAAGAAAACGAAGCGAGATACAAAAAAGGGTTCAAACAATGACAGAAGTGTCAAAGTGACGTAACATAAACATTACAGGTGAAACAGCTAATTATCTCATAATAAATGAACTTTCGCTTTTGTCTTGAAACAATGAACTACACACTCTTACTAGTGTGGTAACTTATGTAGTTTTTACACGGCATTATAATGGTAAGGTCGACGAGCTTGAAGATGTGAATTACGTATACATATGAGTGTATGAAGAAAGAATACATTCGGTCTAAAGTGGCAGTTCTCAACACAATAAATTTCCAATGGACCTATTCAACTTCGTCTGATTCACACCTTTGATGCAATTGAATAATCTTAAGTACATTCGCTCGCTGAACTGTCACCTGTCAAAATATCTCGTACTCTACCTAATTAAGATATTTGTGGCAAGCTGAAAAGTTGGTCCATAGTTCTTCTGTTCGACTCCAACTCGGGACTGAACACCTTTTTTTTTTTTGGGTATGTGGGAGTTGAACCGCACTAAAACCTCCAACCGCTCACACTCAGCGTCCGAACCCCGGTTGAGGCCAGAACCCAACACGGGGTTTGGAGGGACGGTGCAACGCGTTACACGCTGGGCACTGTTTCCCGTCGCTCCGTCCCCGGGACTGAACACCTGGCAGCAGAGTAGCGTAGAAAAATACCGAGCAGAACCTAGTCACCTAAAAATACTAAACTATCAATTTACTTCAAAACATTCGAGTTTCAAAATACTTCTAAAGCAACGTACAGAAACAAATCGATCACTTCTCGAAATCAGTTAATACCGAAAGGTCATAGAGAGCAAACTTAACATAATCATTCCAAATTCTCATTAGTTATTCATGACCGCATTATAATTAAAGAAACCCATAAGTACCGTACAGTAATTGCTGGCATCCGTTTAATTGAAACAGCACGATCCGAAAAATAATTTATTTTAACTGTGTATGAGTAATGACCATATGAGCAATTATACATCCTAAACATATTATACACATATATTATTAATGTAAATAAACTAAAAACTTATTCAGACACTCGCGGTTTTCTATAATACTTGCGTGCATTTTCAACGGGTACTTACCACGATATTCAATTAATTGAGTTGTCTCGATATTTCAACGTTGTTGCAAGCGTCATGATCACGAGAAGACTGGACTTGTTTGCTCTTAAATCCGACCCGCAGTATCCAGTCTTAAATTAAATATCGTGGTAAGAACCCGTTGAAAATGCATGAAAGAAATTAAACTAAAATTCATTTTTTACATTATAATAATTTTCTTTATAACAATCCAACCGAAACCTAGGCAACCACACAGAGTTATATTTCATAGAAAGGATATTCTAGATATGACGATATTCTAGATGTGGCCAGTATCCTTAACATATATATTTTTTTAATAAAACAGATAAATGAGCTTGATGGTAAGCGGTTACAAAATATAGCATTTTTCCACGATTAATTATTATTTATCCAAAAACTAGCCCAATCGTTCCAACCGTTGTCGAGTTTTAGATAAACTAACGAATATCAATTTGTTTTATATCAACGAAATTGCTATGTTCACCAAATCACCTACAAAAATACCAAGAGTGCTGGCATTTGATTACTTAAATAAAAATATATAACAATTTATTAAATATACTTTTCTTCAATACTCTCCAAATTGCAATATTAAGAAACAGCGATAAACAATTTACAGCAACTTTACCACTATTTGCCCACCTCTCACTCCCACCACTGTAACTCCTGTGTAGCCAGGATCCACAGCGGCGACCATCGTAATGACTCTGCGCAGTGAAGCCCAGGAACCCGAGGGAAAGCTAACTTGTCTTGGGCCCCGCAACGAATTTAATCAGAAGGTGATAGAAGGAGTAGGAAAACAGTCTATTAAATATACTTTTCTTCAATACTCTCCAATTGCAATCTTAATAAATAGCGATAAACAATTTACAGCAACTTTACCACTAGTTTAGCTTACAAATTAAGTAATAAAACTAACGGTGTAAGTACATGAAGCTACTACAAAAAAAGTAATTTAAATTTTAAAAACATCCAAACATTACTTCTCACATATTAGAAGCACAGTGAACTATCACCCAAATATATTTGCATACTACATTTATTTAAAAAACTGACGGTTATTAAATTAAAAAGAAAGTTTAGCTTAACACACAAGTAATTTATTATATGTTATTAAAATAAAGACGAAGTTTGCGCGTCACTTACTTATGGAGCACCATTAATAATATTATTTACACATTCAATCTTCAATTTAATGGTACCACAAAAAGTTTAACTTCCAGTTAATGATAGTAGAAATATTCACTTAAGTCGCAATAAGTGAACGTAAATTGATATAAAAACTTTAACTTAGAACTCGATTATGAAATGCTATATAAAGATTTAAAATAATATAAATCATTTAAATGAGATTTGTAACCAATCGTTTTCCCGCTTAAACGTCTCAACCGATAATTTATTTATTTAAAGAAAGGATCATCAACAAAGAATACACATGGCATGCTTAAAAGTAATTAACAATATAAAAAACAAGATTTTGTGCTTCTTCACTTACAGATGATCACAACATTGGTAAAAATAGGTATAAAACAATATTAAACTCAAACAATTACAAGAACTCAAAAACAACAGGCAAAAAATAATAATGATATAAAAAATAAAATAAAATAATATATATAAATAATAATGAGATAATGATGAAATAAGGCACAGACAATCTTTAGACCCTGAGAAAGCACATAGGTTACCTTTTATTGGGAAAAAGGGATGAAGACAAAAACGGGTTATTATAGGGTTCACACAGGCCACGTCACGGGCAGCAGCTAGTTAAACTTACTTTATTGTTGTTTGAACAATGCTAATTTAACACCAAAAGAAACATATAATATGTACGTTGTAAATAAGTACAGTAGTCAAACTAATCGAAACAGATACTTAACACTTATCTAATATTTTCCGTTTAAATATTTTATAGATCCGATATGTTCTCATAATCTCAGTTTTAGGGCCATTTCCATGGGAAGTGCATTTCAATTCCATTTCCTATTTCCAAACCAATTAGCTTGTTAATGTATGGGAATTGTCGTTTCGCTTGATTCATGGACAACAAAATTTAAAAAATAAACGGGCATTTAATTTCCTATAGATTATTATCGACCAATATTGAACTATATTTCGATATGTTAAGATTTAGTTTCACTTGACGAGACACAACTAAAACTAGATCGTGAAGATGATAATGTTATAATTCAAATAATCAGATCAAATGTTGACACTTACGTTTATTACCATGACGTTAATTAAGTGTTAAGATTTTTATAAATCGATTGTAATAAAGATATATATAATACTATTCATGAGAACAGAAGTATATTTTTTAATAGCCTCGGAAGTCAAGTATATTTCAATTAGAACGACCAATAATAGAATATGACTCTGATAAGCGATGTCTTACAAATATTGGTAATCTTAATTGATACTACGATCGTGGAAAAGTGAAGTTAAAATACTATTATTTTTATCTATAGCTACAACTTTTTATGCCTCATGTTTTTCTCGTGTAACTGATTGCAATGACAATGAGAATTTAGTTTTATCAAAAGGTAGTGTTTCTTAAAGAAAGTTTATAAAAATACGTGTCACTAAAAATCATTTGACTAATCAAGTAATCATCCCATAAGAACTATCATCAAGCACCCTCACAATTTCATGTCAATTTTCACCAAACCCACTATCAAAGAAAGTAACAATAACTTAACACCAAGCATTTCATTTCTCAAGACTCACAAGCCTAATTGACCATTTTTGTGTCTTTACGAACAATAGGTGATTATGTTGCATTGTAGAAAGTCAGTGGCACCGCGGGCAGTCATTGTGGATGCTTGGCTCGGATCATCACAGATATTGACGCTGTATTGTCTAATTTTCAATTATATATTCGTGATAATGCGAGAGAACATCTGGCCTCGATTAATTATAAGGTTTCAGATGTGTAATTGATTGAAAGAAATGCTAATCGGTTATTTGAAATATTATCTTTTTAATCCTAATATCTTAATACAATAAATGTATTTTTGTGAACAATTATTTATAAAGAATTAAATTAAAAAAACACTATGTTATAAAGTTACGATTTGTCGATCATCTAATTCTTTTTTTCTCTTATCTTTAACCAAAACTTAAAATAGAATTCACTTAAGTTAAATACATAAACAAATAAAACAAAGAATCCAGAAAACTGACGACGCAAAGCCTAGCTATCTCAGGTCATTGACACGAATCACAAATAAATCCACGACAATTATAAAGAGGCATAAATTTCAAACATTTACAAAATCAGTAGCAGAAGTATCGATTTATTAGAAATTCAATAACAAATGTGAAATACGTAATTCAATGTTAGGCTCAGTTCGTTAGTCTAGTTAGTCTAGAGTTATGTTCGCTTTTCTATCGTCAGAAATGTAACTATAAAACATAATTATTTGCTGGAAAGCAATTTGTTGTTTGCACTATTGAAAATGTGATTTGTGGTTTGTTGAACGAGAAACTTGTTTTTGTTTCTCTGTATTATCATGAAGAGATTGAGGTAGTTTAAGGAATTACTTGTAATTATTAGTTCTTGGATGAGATGTTACTTAATTTATACATTAATGGATATAGCAACCTAGTATTTGTTAGAAACAAAGAAACAAATATTATACGAAAATTAGGTAAGATCTGGTAAGATATTCCTTTCTTTGTAACCCTGGTAAAGCACATAATCTAATATATAAAATTCTCGTGTCACGGTGTTCGAACTTGAACTCCTCCGAAACGGCTTGACCGATTTTGTTGAAATTTTTTGTGCTTATCCGGTATCTATGAGAATCGGCCAACATCTATTTTTCATCCCCCTAAATGTTAGGGGTAGTCCACCCCTAATTTTTTTTTTATTTTTTCGACGCAGACGAAGTTGCGTGGGGCAGCTAGTATAATATATAACATTACAATGTATAAAGCAGCTGGCAAACCATACAACAACCAATACAGTTACAAAACGTTAACAAGATTGGCAACTTCGTTCCATCTTCCCCATTCAATTTGCGAAGACATATGGCCTACGAAAAAAACTGGTCGAACAGGTCCAAATATGTGTCCGGAAATGCACGATCTGATGCATCGTTAACGGAATTATATCGAACCATAAAACGCGCATTAACGTGGGGCGAAAATTTGAAAAAAATTAAAAGAACATAAAAAAACAAAGGACAGACGCAAAAAGTTGTATTAACGCTGGCGGCCATTAGATGGATTCGGATTGGGATATAAGTATTGACGTTTGTAAAGTTATATACTCATATACTGTCGCATGTTATTGTTATTTTGACAAAATTTACAAATTGAATGAAGAAAGATACAAAAAAAAGACTAGTATTCTATCGTAGGTGGTTATCGTCACTCATGAATCTCTGCAACACCGCGGGGTTGCAGTGCATATAACTATTTATTATATGCACTGATTAACCTACAACTACTTTTTTGAGTACTAACTGCTACTACCTGTTACTACTATTTTCAATGTTATAATTTTAAAATAACCTAAATTAACATAATTATTATGGTAATATTATACTATCATTGGTACACCTAATTATTTTATCCTAAGCATTCCAAACAGCTCTAATGGACGTCGAGTCAAAATTATTGACTTGCGGTCACTAAAAAACATTATAGATGATATTTATCCGTGTGAATGAGACGAAATAGCAAAAAATACGAATATCATTTTTTGCTCGCACCTCATTTTGAACAGCACGAAAACGAGGGTAAAATTTGCTAGAATTTTTATTGTTTTTTTTTGTTTTTGCAACGTAATTGGGTGAAAGGTGCATTTTATTTAGGGGCGATATTCTGGGTTATTTGAAGAACAGTTTGACTGAAAAGTTTTATAATGGGATTTGATTAATTTTCAGTTTCCTGACGTGTCATATGCGCAAAAAAAAATATTTGCAAGACCCGATGCTTTTTTCGCTGTTTATACTTTTTATGAAATAAGAAAAAATCCAAATCCAAATTTGTAGAACCACGTTTACGGAGAAATTCCAACCCTTTGCCTAAGACATTATTGACACCATATTAAAACAACAATAACTGTCATTGCTCATGAGAATATTCCACTGAAACAGGTAGCAAATTAATACAGTGTGACGAACGGACACTGGATCGTAATGAGAAAGCTATCTATGGCCGTGACGTGTCGTGTTACAATAAGAAGTCACAAGGTGTCGAATCTCCAAACTTTCTTGTGAAGTTTATTAATCCAAGTAATTTTGCTACCATTTTAGAACTGCAGTAGTTTGATTTGTTGTAAAATGAAATTGCCACTAAGTATATGGGACTGGGGGCGATCGCGAACGCGTCCTGTCACCCCTACCAATCTCGTGCCGGGTTCTGTCCCGGCCGGGGATCGGAGGTTCGAGCGTGAGCGGCGGGAGGTTTTAGTGCGGTTCAACCCCCACATACCCCACTCGCGGGGCGAGTGGAAGTCCGTCGATTTCCTCCCGTCCAAAAAAAAAGTATATGGGACTCCAAAACGAGCTAACGGGCCACCTTATCGTAAATGGTTATCGTTGCTCATGGACTTTAGAACACTGGGGTCGCCATATACGACCTATCTTTAAGGACTTTCTTCAAGCCCCTTTAATTTTATGACTTTTTTACACCTAGAAGAACCATATATTTGTATATTTCCATTTTTAGATAATCGCGCTCATAACTCAGTATTATATTCTGATACGTGACGGAGATTTACGGAATTCGTGCGATTTACTCTTGCATACCAACAAAGTGACTTTGAACTATAATTCTATATATTGTTAATTACTTTTACAGAGTTCTACAACTTCTAAATCAAAAAGAGATTCAAATTGTTCTACTAAATCAAATGTTATGATCATCTTAGCATGTGTTTTAAAGCTCAAGCTGCGATGCTCAGTTACCGAACAAGTGGTAATGCTATCAAAACACGCTCATTACACACCAGACTTCCGGGAAAGTACGGGCTAGTTTAACGGGTAATCAATCATTACAATTAAATAAAACACTACGCGTCTAATAGAGGATGTCCGTTTATCTAGTATATTATATTCTTAGACGGCCTTTTTAAGCTACGAAATTTTAAAAGGGAGTTGATCAAAGAAATTTTCAAAGTGTTTCGAAGTCGAAATTAAGCTAAAGAATACTTTGATTATGTACATATTAGTTGGTAATAAATCTTAAGATAAAAATAATTGACAAAGGATTTTGATTACGATAAACTATTAAAGACCTAAAGTTTAATAGTTTTGGGTTAATAATTTTTTCCTTCCTAAAAAATCCCGCTTAAGGGGGAAAAGTCTACAAATCTCAAGGTCAATTCAATAAATTTTAGGTTCTCCCTTGAAAAAACGGAAATCTCATATTAATGGTTCAAAAACCCTAGTCTCTATTAACACGAAAGCAATTTGTGTTTTGTTTTCTATCTATCAAGACGTGTTTTCGAATACAATACATCAAATATTTACGAAACAACTAACGTTCACTGTTAACCAAATAAATTATGTTAATTTAATATTAAACAAATGTAAAGAGAGGTCATAACAAATTGACTGATCGTTAACTTTCATATTTTGATGCATTATCCGCAAGAAGGTACAATTTGTTTTATTAGCGATGTGAAACTAGCTGTCTTTATGGCTTTACACCACCTATATTAACAAAATAATGTATTGGCATACAGGGTGATTTTTTAAAGAAGGTACATATTGCAGGAGGGTGATGAGTACTCTGTTCTAATACGAAATATTACAAAAAATAGGTAAAATTACATTTTTTTTTAAATCTAAATTCGACAAAACTACCTAATTTCGGCTAAAAGAGTGTTGACCTCTAGTGATCTCGCGCACCCCACACCTCCGCCACACCCATCAGCTGTCGAAAAACCATCATTTTGCAAGAATTTCAGATATTTTTAAGTTGCGATTACTAAGGCATTAAGCCATATTCTTTGGTAATAATATTTTTACTGGTCGTATATAACCATCATGACCTTCAATACTGTACCCTCACTAAGAAATCACCCTGTAGATTGGTGAAAGATTTTGCAGGAACAGCTGTAGGTAGTAAATTAGTGTATAGTAGAATAGTAGACTGCCTCTTGTGAGAAATCTTAAAATCAGCTGATGAATCGATCGTTCCATTAGGATAATAAAATTTACACAAACCTCTTACCAAAGTAATTTTATTCATGATCCAAAATATGCCTTTTGCAAACAAAATCCTTATTAGTAATGACAATGTTCTCAAACAAACTCTTCAGTATTATATTAGCATAGATAACACTCACGCACGCTCCAATCAATTTGACGATAAGATTTATTACGATAACTTTATATTTTGACGCAAATTTATTCAAATATACTCTGTTAATTGTGAAATTACTGTTTATAGATCCAACTATTTTAATAGCTGAGTGATGTATATACGTTCGGCGCGTCTTATTAGCATCGATCATTGTTACGTCTTTTATTATTTGTTCTTATTGCGCATGCGTGTTGCGACTATCTCAATCTATCGTGCTACGTACAAAGAGAGTAATGGATGAGGAACATTAGAAAACACGCGCACCAATTGATAGATAGCAGTTAATTCTAATACGATTTGTCGTGACTCCCGCTTGATGGGTGATGGGAAATATTACGGATGGTGATTTGTGTTTAAATATTAGGAGCATAGTTCAAACGCTAACGTGGAGATGTGAGGTCAAATGCATTAGCCACCTAGCGGGTACTTGCGTGTGTTTGTGTAAACCTTTATCAATCAAACGTGATATTATTTAACGGTGTCCGAGAATCGCTTTTAATGGTTGAAACAAAATCAAATGAACTTTAAGTAAGATTCGATCGTTAGGAAACAGTATGGGTTATAATGGCGAGAAATGATGTAGATGACGCTACTAAATTATAAAATGTTTTTCTCTAAAAATTAGAATAAAGTAACAAAGAATCTATAATAAAACTAAGACTTCCTAAGGACTAGTCGATACTAAGTCAAAAATAAAAAAAAACTTGAGAGGTGTCATGGGACACCCGAATAGAACGAAGTTCCTTTCGATTAAACGATCTTATTTTTTTTTCCTAACGTAACGCGCGATAAGGAACTTGTTTTAAAAGATTTTGATCACAGCGCCATCTAGCGATAATCATCTAAATCAAAAAAGTGTCGTGACAACTTTTCGTAAGATTTTTTTCCGTCTAGCCCCCTTCCGATAACGCGCAATAAGGAACTTCGTTCCAATAAAAATAACAAGCAGTCTTATCATCTCATTCAACTAGTAATCCAAACCATTAACAACAAAAACACCTGCCTTTTGCTGAATGAATCTCACAAGATTGTAAGATTATAATCAAGTCAGATTTTAGTGAATTAATTAAAATATATTATGGATTTACTCAATCGTTTTGTCGTTCACGAACTATTAAGATATTACTTTTACTTTCCTCTACTATTCGAGTTAAATTGTATATGCATTTAACTATCGGAAGTTGTGTCACTGTAGGAAATGAATGTGAGACCGTTAAATTAAAACTAAACTACAGTTAACGCTTAAAGCTATAAAATTATGGGATATTTTTAATCGTTGATTAAGTGGGCGGATAAATTCATTAATATCAGTATTGAATGCATCCTAAATTAATTCATTAACAAGTGAATGACAATCTAGTTGCATATTCATTCATTCGATTCTGAATTGGAATATATTAACCAATGTTCATTCAGATCTCTGAGTTATTAAATTTGATAATTATCGAGAATAAATAATTGACAATAAGATTGATCTTTCATATTAACATAATATAATAATGCTATGTAAATTTTATAACTTGTTTAGCATAGCATAATCTATGTATACTTCGCTTCTTGTAATTTATGATTTAATTTTTTCAGGAAGTGAACATTATTAAATAGGTCAAAATAATAACAAATTTTATCATTATCATTAAAGATTAAGAGCAATTTACATATATAGGATTCAACTTAAAGTTGTGCCTGAACTAATTAGCAATGATCCTCACACTAGGCAAAGCCTGTGTCAAGACAACCACGCCATATCATATATTAAATACAAAGAAAGTAGAGCACATTAATCACTAGCAGAGTGATAATACCTAAATTAATACTAATTATAACTAAGAAAATAAAAGAAAAAAATGTGGTACATCTAATGAATCGAAATTTAAACCCAAAATTCCAGTTTCTACAAACAGAACTATCCAAACCAATGATTAACTATCACCCGTCCAATTCATATCGGTTACCAGCCAAACTGATTATAAACGGAAGTATAATCACGGTAGTAGTCGAATCTCCAAACATTAATGAAAGGCCCATATTCACATCCTCATTTAACAACTAAATAGTTTTAGATTATAAGAAAGCGTCTACACAGGCCTAATAAAAACCGACTTCTATTTTCAAAATTAGTTCAAAAAGGGCTTAACAAAATCAATATATATATTCAAAAATGTACTTGCAATCATAAAATATTGTTCACAAGAAACTATTTTTTTAATCATTACCCAAAATTGGATAAAGAAATATGTAAGTTTTTAAGAATCTGATTTTTAACTAATTTCTCAATTTGCTATGCGTGTTGTTGTTTATTAGCATTTCGATGATTTTTTTTTTAGTTTGAAAGCAAATACTCTGAAAATAATTACCTAGGAATTTGATAAAGATTAATAATTTCTATGCTATTCTAGAAAAGTGCAAGTCTGAATCATTTTTGTAAAATACGTTCTTTAGTTACGTTTTCATTTATTTTTTTAGTGTAACCGTTCCCTTAATCAGCTCGTTATTGCTGATTGCTCTCGATTTGATGACAGCGTGATTTAGTGTTACATTTTTAATGCTACCAGTAATGGAGGAAACTGGACCGGTACAAATATTTGTAATGCCATATATTATATAATGTTATTATGAGGGCGTGTTCGTAAACTGATTTTCGATTACAATTTTAATTATACTTTCTTTCCTACTACAACTATGTTGATTTTTACGCGTTCATGAAGTGTAGGATTAGGGTTTCTTTCTTCATTACTTCAATTGAATCTTATTACAGTAGCCTGTTCTCTGAAGCCCCAAATGGGTTTCGTTAGAGAAGCCACTTCTTTATAACTAGAATTAAGTCTAAGCTTAGTCACTTCTTCTGAGCACTTCAAATGAGCCTCAGTCTAGGAATGATCCAGCTTTGATCTAAATCTTCAAACTTATTAGGTAGAAATTGGACTATAATTCTTAAAGTCATTGTACTGTTGCACAGTACAATTGTTGTACATTGTATTTTAAGTGTACATATTTATTTATTAAACTTACTACTTAATATTGTCTAGGACATTCTTTACGAGTCAACCAAAGGTGGTGTAGAGAAAACTAAGGTAGGTGCTCAATATTAACTACAGTTACTATTGGTTTAAAAATCATACATAATATTATTCATAAAGATCATCCAGACTATCACTCTAACTTCGACTAGGGCTTGATCTTATTCTTCAGATTCATTAGAATTGCAAATTGAACTTCAATTACAAGTATAATTAACTCAAAAACACTAACTATATTCTTAACCAGTTTTTTTATGATTCTTTATATTATCCATGGATCATCGCGTTCATATTTCACCACAAAACAAACTAGAATTTCACCACAGAACTATACTCGTGCGTAATGTGACACGTCTTGTTGCACAACCAAACCGCAGGGATGAGGTATTTTTATAATCGACTTTATGTTATTCTTATATTATACTAAAAGAAGTTGAAGTAATGTACGTACTAACCTAAGTGTAATTATTTATTGTAACTTTAATATTAGTCTTCACTTCTATCTGGAATTTGTTTTGCGCACAAAGTTTATGTTCCAAGCTAGATTTAAACTTGATTTATGTTGAAATGTACTTTTATAAGCTTGTAATGTGTATTGTAAGTAAATAAAAATCCATAGTTTAATTATACTACCCATGTGTGTATCTAAATTTTGAGACTTGCACGAGAGTCAACAAATCCGAATACTTATCACGTCTGTGAGAGCTTATTAACATCGATTCAGTCATTGCAATATAAATGTCGATACATACTTTTGAGTCTTACTATTGTTATGTTGTATTAACATTTTGAGCCATAAATTTATATTGTATGTTACAGTTTAAGAATAACTAATTTATAAATACATGTCAAATATTTATTTGACCTGAATTCACATTGAGCAATATCTAAACGTCTATCTATATGTACCTACGGCTAATCATCTTCAAAAGGATTAAATATTAATACCTACGTCAATGATTTTATCACATCATATCGCTAATTACATTCTACACTTATTATAGATTAAAGCACCATTATGAATATATTTCTGACTAGTGCGCCCGCACAACTTCGTCTGCGTCACTTTCAATTAAAAAGTAGCCTATGTTCTTTCTCAGTGTCTAAAGGTTGTCTGACAGACAGACAGACAGAGTTTCTTTCGCATTTATAATATAAGTAAGGATTTCATGTATTGCAAAAAGCCATGAGTGGTAGCTACTTACCGCAAGGTGTAATTAAGCTTTGTTATCCAAAAAGGAATTTACTTCAATGTTACTAATATGCTTACTTAGTTTTAAGCATAGAATTATTACATCTGGAATCAACATCATGAACAGCAGAATGAAGCCAATTTAAAGTGCACCGATCGCGCATAACAACACGATGTTTTGAATCAACATCATAAATAACAAAGTGAAATTTTAAAGAACTTATGTGTATGTAATATTTTATTAGTGTGTTAAACGAATTGAGTGTCATCGGTACACGCCAGAATATCGTGTAGTTACGCGCGATCGGTGCACTTTAAATTGACTTCATCCTGTTGTTCATGATGTTGATTCTAGATGTAATAATTCTATGGTTTTAAGTTAGACCATCCAAATTAAAAAACTTAAACTTAAATACATTAAGTTATTTGTATGTTAAATTACAATGCTATCACCAATATTTCAAAGGTATTCTCAATCAACAACTATTATGTCTAACAAAAAACTTACAATAATAGTGCTTGATTACCATTACGATCAAGCACCGCTTAAGAAATTTAATTTCACCAATCGATCGTTGACCTAATCCGAGGCTCGTTTGAACTGTAACTAAATATTGCACCAGTAAAGCACGGCGCATATTTAGATCGGGCCGCAGAATACGATCCATCTTTAGTATTTTTCTCCAAAATGTGATGATGGTCAATGACTTATCCTTCTTCAAAATTTATTTGATATGGTAGGTAAAAGAGCCTATAATTGACAGTAACCATTTATCATCATATGGGTCGTGGTATAAGCATTCAGTCACAGTACTTAATGTACTATCAAAATACGTCAATTTGCGTCTAAATTCGTGTTAATACATACCATTATCAGTTTATATCGGCGTCAATTCGCGTTGACGGATTTCCATACCTATTGCACCTAGACACATTGCGGCCCGTCTAAATTATGCGCTTACCTTAATAAAGTTACCGCTAAAAGTGGTTGTATCACACACAGTCAGTTCGTGACGCATTCATCAGTAGGCATCGGTAATTGGATGACCAGGTGAGCTATTACCGTGGTCAAAGTGTGCAACTTTCAACATTTTCTCTAATAAAGATAGCTTGAAATGTTACATTAAACTAAAAAGTTCTATTGGCTAATTTAGAAGATTAATTTAATGATGAAAAAATATAATATTATAGGATTTAAATAGTTAAACGGGCATCTAGAAAAGTCCTAAGTATTAAGTAGTCTAATGTCTCCTGGGGGTGTCGCAACGGGAAAGTGTGCCGCAGTGCGTAATGCGTCGCGCCACCCCTCATAACCCCGTGCTGGGTTCTGGCCTAAGCCGGGGTTCGGACGCTGAGTGTGAGCGGTTGGAAGTTTTAGTGAGGTTCAACTCCTACATACCTGGCGATTTCCTCCAACTAAAACAAAAAAAAATGTCTCCTAATATTACAGAAGTTCATGAGCGATCGCTACCACTTACAATGACCCATTGTCTGCCTACATAGAAAACTTATAGTGGATTATAGTTTTATATCTATAAAAAAAAAATAATATAGAAGCACTCAAAGTATCATTGAGTTACCTACCTAAATTCACCAAATGTTTAAAAGAATGCTTATAGATTGTTATAACTAAAGCTATCACTTAAAGAGTAAACTGCATTCATTTTCAATCGTGCACTTTCCAATAATAAATATCGGTAATCTAACTCAACTACCAGTTAAAATAATTCACTGCGCACCTCATTACTATTGATAAGACTTGTAGTAATAGTTATTTCGCACTCTTAATGCTGTTAAATGGTAGATTTTATTAGAGATGTTAAGGATATGGGGTGACCACACCTTAGTGTATATTTTTATTACTCGTATATTTCCAGCTTCGACCAACATCTAGAGAAGCTTTCGCTCCCCGGCTGGACCTGATTCAGAAGGCGGTCGTTCGTGACACGGCGCGTATTGTGAGGAGGTTCCTCTCTCTTGAGCCTGGAACACTGATGGCTTGGGTCGTAGACCTCGTCTTCAGTGGCCCTCTGTTTTATATAATTTATTAATGTTATTATTTTATCCACTCAACTGGGATCAGCAACAAAATTGGTTTGTTTATTTTTGCCAAGTCTGTGGCAGGAGCCATAATTGAGCACAGTTCTAAAACTTATACCTATAATGTATTTTAGCTGAAAATGTAATACCGCGTAGTTTAATAATAAAGATTTACAAAAATATTAAGTTTTATTAAATATGTGAATTAAAGTTTATTGGGAAAAAAAGATTTTAAAAAGACGCTCAAACGCGGTAGTGATTCCGAACGAAGTTCCCAGTTTTGCCATCTAGCGAAAAGTGATGTTCCCAGTTGAGTGGTTATGCTAGCTTTTCGTTTACTTGTGCTACCATTAGGATTGTCATGGTCACTAAATAATGAAGAAAGATAAAAAAGTAAAAAAACTAAGAAGTTCCAATTTTATAACACTTTGCAAATTCTGGTTTTCGCAGATTGCAAATTGAGGTTACAAACTGACATTCGAGTAAACATGTTCGCACTTAAAAAAAACATATTTTACTATTTAAAGCGATGAATTAGTGAAAAATGTATCCGCATGGAATACAACTAGCCTGAACTCTTTCATTTACTTTTGCAAAGATCTACATAATATGTGATAAGCTACATATATTACTATATCAAAGGTCAAAGGTGAAGGACAACATCGTGAGGATTCAACAAAAATAAGGCGAAAAAAATTCTGTGTCCTTCCATTATGCCTAATTTTACTAAGGAGGCTCGATACCTGAACAGTACAATGACACAGTAATATAAATAATGAATACTTTTTTAATTTACTAACGACGACGGCTTGCAAAAAAAAAAAAAACAAAAAGTTGACACTAATTAATTAATAAAACCGGTTCAGTGCATTCTAAATAAAGTCTATCTTTATACGAGTTGTAAATATCAAGTGAAATTGTACTGATTTATCGTCCAATAAATACTATAGTATATTATAAACTGGATTTGTTTTTATTTGGAATATTCGCTACGTTTATCTATGACGTGTTGATTATATTTATTATCAACTGGTACACGCTACTTCGTCTGCGTCTCATAAGAAGTAAGACTTTGCTTTATTAACTTGCTATATTGTCTGCTCGTTTTGTAATGGAAGTTAATATTGTTGTGGCTATTTAAAATATTGTATTGGTAGTTTAAAAACTGACCAAAAACTCAAAGAAAATATTATTTTATATTTTTTTTTTTTTTTCTTGTTTCACGTAAACCTTTTTCTCACTTAACGAATGACGTTTATAAAAGTATAGTGTGGAAGCTAAAATGTTTCAAAGACATTTAACATCACTGTTTTTCTAGTGCAAACATACATCTATGTATTTAAATTTCACCTTTTTTCATTTCTAATAATTTGCTTAAAATGTTCACACCAATCAAAGTCGAAATCAAACCGTTTCTCTAGTTTTGCAATAAATCGATTTTGATAATCGTTACGAACTATCCAAGACGAATAGCACATTCATTTCCTTTACATGTTTTATCGTCGCATTTTATTGCAATACTAACTATAACTTTTATTTTACTGCCAATCAGCTAATATTTGTTTCTAGAAATTTCTTTATGATATGTTATTAAAATGAACCATCATATTATTACCTTTCTGCTCCATTCACCACCATTTTCTTTTGGAATGAGGCTCCTCCAAGATCACAAACATCTCGAATAAACTAGGCTTTTGGAAAGTCCTGTGACTATCATGCAATAAAAAAACATTAGTTTCAAGACCGATTAAAAATAAGCAAAAAAAAAAAAATTTTTTCAGCGCATAGTCACCCTACTTTGATCAAGACTCATACCGCGGATTCCAGAGTTGGAAACCGCAGTTTTATAGATAGGCACTTTGATGTAAAACGCAATTAAATTAAAACCTAAACATTATACCATTTCATTTGATTTCTAAACGTGAAATTATTTGTTATATTCCCAATAGTATTTAATTGCCTGGTCGATTATAGTGTACTACAATTGTCCATCTTTCAATAAAGTTTAAGATCAGTTCTATACAGTCGCTATACCCTAATATTTGAAAGATCTATAAGCAACGATCACCACTTACCATTAGGCCGTTAAGACTTTAGTAGATAAATTAGTCCACCACGCTTGCTCAATACGGATTGAGGACTTCACATAACTTCGAAGGATTTTTAGAATATTTTTCCAATATGCAGATTTCCTCACGATGATTCCCTTTACTGTAAAATTGCACATAAATATTTTTCTCATTAAGATTTAGAGGTATAAGCCGCCCGGTTATGAACCCGCTACCTCCCGTACAAGGCGAGCGGTTCAACCACTCGGACACCACGACTTCAAGATACACTATTTCCTATACATTACCCATATTCCTCTCAAATACGTGAAACCTCATTTAAAAATCTCTGTAAAATGTAAATCCATTAAAATCCACAAAATTTTCGTACAATTAAAATTATAGATAAAGCAGAAATAAAACCGTTCCCACAGTTGGACATTTATAGCGACGCATTTAGATTAAAGCAGTTTGATAATTAAAATCTGTCATTCAGGACGGTAGGTCGTAAATCTTCGAGCGTCACAGAAAATAGTGACCGCCAAATTAGTGGTGTTTCTTTAGAAATCAAATGTTATTGATGCGCGAATTAACGTGTAATTGTAAATAAGAAACTTTCTCACGCTTTTGATTTAATGAAATATTAATACATGATAATAATTAATCTTAGAAATGGATTGAATTTTTTGTTATAGATTATTAGATTTAAAACTTTTACTTAGTTGTAATGATTCAATGATTATATCCGAAAAGTTCTGGAGTACGAACCGGTAGACGCAGCGTAGGCAGAGCTCTCACAAGATGGATGGTTGGACCGACGACCTGGTCAGGATCGCGGAAAGTGTGTGTGACGATCGTTGTGGCGAGGTATGGGGGAGGCCTACGTCAAGCAGTAGGCGTCTATAGACTGATGATGATGATTTAGAAAATTTAAGAGCCATACTTTAAGTAAACTATTCTTCCTTATTACCCTTAGATTAACAATTAAATTTAACAGTAAAAATATAGAGAAAAAAACTTGGGAGGTGTCATGGGACACCCGAATAGAACGAAGTTCCTTTCGATTAAAAGATATCTTATAATTTTTTTCCTAAGGTAACGCGCGATAAGGAACGTGTTTCAAAAGATTTTGATCACAGCGCCATCTAGCGATAATCATCTAAAACAAAAAAAGTGTCGTGACAACTTTTCGTATGATTTTTTTTCGTTTAGCCCCCTCTCACAACGCGTGATAAGGAACTTCGTTCCAATAATGGTGTAACATTTAAATACTGAAACGTTTTGCAGTTTAAAGATTTATTTCCCAAATTTACAAAGATTTTTAAAAGCTGTTTTCCACTACCAGTCAGTAGCGAGTGCGGTACACACACGATTAAATGACATGTGACAAATAAGTTTACTAAAACCAGTGAGACTTATCACCGTTTTAATGATATTTTGAGTACTTTCAGCCATTATCTGGTAATGTACATCTTAAGAAGCCGCGTTATTTAAGGGCAACGTTATTTATTGTGTACAGTCGAATATAAAAGTGGAATCGATGGATAACAAGATCCATCGACTCTTTGCGTTGAAAAAAATTGTGATGAAATTTAGACTTGTTAATTTGAGGGATTGCTATGTCGGGTTAGTTGTGAATATTTTCGTTAAAATTAATAAGGTATTAGTGATAGTGATAGTGATAGTGTCAAGCGGGCCATTTTCCGCAAATCGACGTCACAGTTGCGCCTATTTTGCGTCTGGGTGATTAAATCAGGATGTACTCCAACCCAGCTCCTCCAGGAAGCTAGCAAGCTTCTTAGGTCTGGCGACCGCCTCAGAGAGCAACCTCGGTGAGCCAAGGTGTAATAAGGTATTAAAAATATTGTCTTTTTTTATTTATTAAAAATAAAAGTAACCACGTAAAACGAACGAATTCAACTCGGGTAAATTTATGAAATATTTATGAAATATTTATAAATTCGAAAAAAGGTAGTGTTGAGAGCTAAACTTGCGACAGTGTCCTATAAGCGATCGCTGTGATTAATTTTAATTATATTTATTACAGAGTAATGTTTTTCGTTCCAATACATAGAATTAATATACATATACAAAAAGAACAATAACTTCTTCAATAAAAAAATACCAACACAAATTTTATAGTCAATTTACATTTAATTATAATTTAACACTTTTATCGTCATCATCATCATCATCATCATCATCATCAGCCTATAGACGTCCACTGCTGGACATAGGCCTCCCCCAAACCTCGCCATAACGACCGGTCCTGCGCCGTCTGCATCCAGTGACCTCCCGCGATCTTGACCAGATCGTCGGTCCATCTCGTGGGGGGTCTACCAACGTTGCGCTTACCGGTTCTTGGCCGCCACTCTAGAACTTTTCGGCCCCAACGGCCATCTGTTCTTCGCACAATGTGTCCTGCCCATTGCCACTTCAAAGATGCAATTCTTTGGGCTATGTCGGTTACTTTAGTCCTTCTGCGGATCTCCTCATTTCTGATTTGATCACGCAGAGAGACACCCAGCATAGCCCTTTCCATTGCTCTTTGAGTGACTCTGAGTCGTCTGATAAGACCCATCGTAAGCGGCCAAGTCTCTGATCCGTAGGTCATCACTGGCAACACACACTGGTCAAAGACTTTCGTCTTGAGACACTGCGGTATTGTGGACGAGAAAACTTTCCGAAGCTTCCCGAACGCTGCCCAACCGAGTTGGATTCGTCGCTTGATCTCTGCATCGAAGTTGGACTTACCTAATCGGACAGTTTGTCCCAGGTATACGTCCTCGTCAACAACTTCAAGCACAGAGTCTCCGATAGTTATTGGAGAAGGTACGACATGGACATTTGACATAAGTTTCGTCTTGTCCATGTTCATTTTTAGACCTACTTCCAAGGAAACTCTGCTGAGATCATTGAGCATTGCAGAGAGTTCCTCCGCGGTTTCAGCCATGATCACTACATCGTCGGCGAATCGAAGGTGAGTTATGTACTCGCCATTTATGTTGATGCCTAGCCCTTTCCAATCCAGAACCTTGAAGACATCCTCCAGGGCAGCGGAGAACAGTTTTGGTGATATGACATCACCCTGTCTCACGCCGCGCTCTAGAGGTATTGGTTTCGAAGCCTGGCCTTGGAGTTGGACTGACATAGTGGCGTTTTCATACAGGAACTTCAACACTTCGATATACCGGTAGTCGACCTGGCACCGCTGAAGGGACTGCAATACAGCCCATGTTTCGACCGAATCAAAGGCTTTCTCGTAGTCCACAAACGCCAAGCACAGAGGCAAGTTATACTCCTCGGTTTTCTGTATAACTTGTCGCAGCGTATGTATGTGGTCTACGGTACTATAGCCTTTTCGGAAACCGGCTTGTTCGGGAGGCTGGAAGTCGTCTAGCCTGCGTGAGAGACGATTCGTGATGACCCTCGAAAACAACTTATAGACATGGCTCAGGAGCGTAATGGGTCGATAATTCTTCAGAAGGGTATTATCACCCTTCTTAAAGAACAGTGCGACCAAACCCCTAGTCCATGCCCGTGGCGTTTTTCCTTCGAGTATGACGGTATCGAAAAGCCTCTGAAGAGCCTTGAGGACAGGTTTCCCTCCCGCTTTCAGAAGCTCAGCCGTGATACCGTCATCACCCGGCGCCTTGTTGTCTTTGAGCTGTTTGAGGGCCATCCTAATCTCGTACAAGCTGACGTCCGGGATGTCTTCGGTGTAGTGTCGGGTAAGTTTGGCTCTTGGGTCTTTTGCCAGATTTGTCACGGGTTGTCGAGTAGATGTGTACAACTGTCCATAGAACCTCTCGATCTCACCCAGATCAGTACACTCCTATCAGCATTATTTGTCCGTTTCCCGTTAATGTTCTTTCATACGGAGTTTCCAACAGAAATCGGTAGCTTAATCGCCTGTTAATTTGTTAGATCTGAGGCTAAAAGTGCCGCATCGAAAATTTATAGCTTCATCTAACTCTTTTATTTGAATTCGATTCCTTTTTTACTAAAATCACCGTTTTCAACAAACCCGTTCGTCGCGTGATAATGACGCCATTAAAATCGTTTTATACTGATATGAATTTTAATTGTCGCTTTAAGCGGTGCTCTTTTAATACTTTTTTTATTGTTAATTGTAAAATTTATGAGGTTATGTATATGAAATTAATATTGCTATATTTTAAAAGCAGGTGTTACAGGTTTATGATTTTTAGTGCTTTTAAGAGAGTTCTGCAAAAGATAAGGATTCCATATATCTAACCTAAACATTTTGCAAACTGTTACCTGCGTGGTTATTACGTGATTTACTGTACAAAAACGATCTTTACACTTGGCGGGGTATGTGGAAGTCGAACCGCTGACACTCAGCGTCCCCCCCGCTGAGGACAGAACCCAGCACGGGATTGTGTGGAGTGACTAAGGCGCACATATGGCTTCATTACATACCTTTAAGAAAATGAGTTTAGAGTAGTGACTTGCCCTTCTTTAAGCGACGTATAAAGAGAGTCCTAAAGAGCTAATCATATATAGCAGCGGTGGAGTGTTCTCTGACATTACATTGCAAGTCCATGGGTAAAGGTAAAAGGCATTAAAACTATATTAACTTTCTAAATTCTAAACTTATTCAGACATTCGCAGTTTTTTATAATACTTTCCAGTGGTATTACCCAAAAGCGAACGTGAAAGAGGGTAGACAGATTTGTTTGCTCTTAAATCGACCCGCAGTATCCAGTCTTCTCGTGATCATGACGTTTGCAACAACGTTGAAATATCGAGACAACTCAATTAATTAAATATCGTGGTAAGAACCCGTTGAAAATGCATGAAAGTTTTTCTTAATTCTATTAATCACTAATTTGAATAAACCGTATTATAATAAAACAAAGTGTGTAAATTATTCATGAATATAACGAAAACTAATGTTATTACTTTAATCGCGACAAAATGACTGTCTATAATGGAATGGTGCATGAATTTAATAATTGCATATCACTATGAGCCTCTCAGAGGAATGCAAATCAGATAGGATGCTACTGAGTAAAGGTTGTGCACACTGATGGAGGATTTAATTTTCTATTTTATTTAAGTCAATGTTAAATGCGGTATTAACACCTAAAACATACATTTTACGTATCATATTTTAAAGTTCTTGTTTGAATTTTAAATTGTAAAGTAGGTAAGTACTAGGTTATCAAGTTAATGTGATTTTTACGTGTAATTAAAGTAGTATAGTGTTCAAGATTCTATGTGGTTCAACATTTTAAAACAAAATAAGAAACTTTGGTTTTTTTTAATAGCAGACGTTGACAAGGTTCAGTGACGATAAGTGGTCATTTGTAATCGGCTACTTTTAAAAAGCGTCAATTTTTTCTCTGTACAATTTAATGCTTAAAATTTTGGGTAAAAATTTTGCGAATTTCTATACCTAATATAAAGGAAAATTTTTGTACGCGACAATATTATCATCCTTAGCATATACATTTGCTTGTAATAAGGAAGTAACTCATTAATTTACTTTAAATTATACCAGAAATATCAACTAAAACCATCGCTTTAACTATACCCCGAGCTAAAACAGCTCACTACAGTCGACAAGTAGATTTGCTTATTAATAAGACCGACAAAGAATCCGTATCAACTAACGGTAAGTCCGGTAACTATCAACTATAACATTTATCTACAAGACACATACCTAGGGTTGTCATCTACACAGAAAAATACATAGTTAAAATTTGTTTGTCTCCAAAACAAAAGACGACTTCTTTGGATTCAGAAGTTTTTGAACGGCGAGGCTTTAAGTTGTTCCTATTTTGCCCAAATTTTTGGTAAAACTGACTTATACCGGGTTTTTATTTTTGGAAATGTGACAACCCTCATTCTAACTATAACTAGTGCATGATACGACATACGCTCTCTCTTGATTATAAATTAAAATTAATATTGATATTGGACGTTTTAATAAAGAATTAATAAATTGCTAATTATTAAGGTGGTTAGTGACGTTTTGACGTTCATTTTTAATGGTTAAATTGTTTAAGTGAGTGCTTAGATGAGTATGTAAAAGCGTTCCATATTGGCTAACCAACGTTCAACACACACGTAAAAAACAAATGATTTTGACAGGCGACTAACAGGTAAACGGGGGTTTTGTATGCATGGACCGTCACTGAAACTATGTGAAACACCGTTTGACAATTGACCTACCAGTTGTCATTTTCGCGCATCTAAAATTGGTGAGCCAAAATGCTTAAAGATACTAGCAAAGAGAAACAGTGGTTTAAAGACGATTCACCATACACAGTATCATGACTGTGACACACCCGATTTGAAGGAAGTTTGTTTGTTTGTTTGTTTGTTTGTTTGAACGCGCTAATCTCAGGATCTACTGGTCCGATTTCAAAAATTCTTTCACTGTAAGAATGTCCATTTATCGATAAAGGAGGCTATATTTTATTTTGAAAAAAAATTAGGGATCCGTATGAAAATATCGAATATGTAACACAAGTGAATAATCGAAAACCTATTTATGCGTATGCCGCAAAAATACTATTGACAATAGAACAAAATGATGTACTACGGGTTTTTAGGTCTTTTGAAGACAAACAAAAAAGTCCGCGACAGCATATATCTAACTATCATAGTTTAGTCACAACAACTGCTTTTATGTTAAAAAAAAAAAATTCGTCCGAAGAATGAATTTAACGTTAAATTAGTTTTGTTATATTAATCCTTATCCAAATAAAGTATTATGTTTTATTCCAAACATGAATACTCCCCGGGCCGCGCAAATAATATCGCAACAGCATTAAGAGTACTGTTTGAACCCCTTTGTGACGCAGACGAAGTTGCGAGGGTCATCTAGTAATATAATATATTTCGCATTTAATATATTTCGAATCATTCTTATTTCATTTACACGTTTCAATAAAACGAAGACAAAGTTAAGTCTTATTTGCTATCTCAAGAGCAACAGATAAAATTAAGATTTTATCTATCCGCGCTGTCTTAGTACTTGTCGAGTGTTATTTTAATACTTAAATAACTAGTTTATTTTCTTAAATGTTCTTTTATTTTTCGTTGTCTTTTTATTTAGATAAATATCGTGAGAATATTAAATTTGTAAGTTACATTTTGTTAAAACAAGCATTGTTTTGAGAACTATTTACTAACGAAGTAATCGTATTATCAATGTTTATTTTTATTGCAAGACAAACAAACAAGTTTACGACCCAAGCGGTTACCTGAACCTCAGCAATGCTAGGGCAATAAGGGCCGTTTTCTATCACTTACTTATTCAGGACTTTCCGTAAATCTTGTTTAAAGACACAATTTTTTCTGGCTTGATGGTGTGGGCGCAGTGGACTTATGGCCAAAGGGACATCTCCGACCGGGCGAGGTAGCCCTCTGTAGTAGATTTCAGATGTCATATATATATGAATATGCATAGATGTATATGCGAAGATTTCCGTAAATGTCGTAACGATTCAAGATCTTGCGCGTTATTAGGTATGGGTCGCCACAATGGGTTTACAAATAGTTGTTCACAGCTAAACACTTTTAATAGGGGACTCTTCTCAAAGAAGTATTTTTCGGTACTCTCTTGTTTTTTATAAAACACCATAGATATGATTATAGTATACCATGTGTTCATATGTAACGGTTAACAAGCTTCTTTACTTTTTATTTGTGTGTAGATAGTAATCGCTTTTTAATAATTTGATGACTGGAAAATGTTGTGATTCGTCAGGAAGTTTCTTCGTTTTGTTTTGTTGGTAGGTACTGTTTATTTGTTCATCATCGGTAGAGAATATTCGTGATATAATTTGGAGTTCAATTTTTTTAAAGTATTAATTACTTTTTAGTAAGTAAAATGATACCATTTTAATACTATTGTTACCTATGTTAATATTTTACAATATTTGCTAGTAACAGAAATTAGTTTATGGAACACCTGATGGTAAGCGGTAACCGCTTTGCAATGCCAGGTCAATAAAGGGCCTTTATCCATTTATACAGGACTATTCTTAAACCTCGTTTAAAGCGGGACATGTCATTGTGCTCCAGTAACAACAATTTGTTATTTCTGAAAAAATAATTATTACATTGACCTACCCTATATCCTATATTATTTACCTATCCTTCATTGATGGGGGCGGCGCGACGGGAAAGAGTGCCGATGGCGTAACGCGTCGCGTCGTCCCTCATAACCCCGTGCTGGGTTTTGGCCTTAGCCGGGGTTCAGACGCTGAGTGTGAGCAGTTGGAGGTTTTAGTGCGGTTCAAGTCCCACATACCCCTTCCTTCCTTCCTTCCCTTCCTTCCTTCCTTCCTTAAAAAAATCCTTCATTGATATTTCTGAAATACAATCTCAGTTTTTTAATACAGTAATTACGATTAACTAAAATAGAAAAACACCACTGAGAATGAAATTAAAAGTAATCACAGTGTTTGGCAGCCTATGTGACTTGGCAACTGTAGAATTCCATAGATTTTTTGTAAACAATATCATGTTATTATCTTGTACATTGTAAGGTTTTATTTTAACCGTGAAATATCGGCTACCAACCGCGTTCAGCCCACCAATTACAAAGTAATTATAATCTCCGTTTCAGCCGAGAGTTAACATTCATTTGTTTTAAAAAACGCTTTTGAATATTGTTCATTTTTGGTTCGATGTTTTGCGGAACAACTTTAATTATCACAATAACTTAGTAACTGCTTAAATTTTGATGAAATTGATATGAGATAATTGATAAGAGATGAGCATAATAGTTTTTCGGTCGAACTATATTATTTTTTTGGAACGAAGTTCTTTATCGCGCGTTATCGAAAGGGGTCTAGACGGAAAAAAATCTTACGAAAAGTTGTCACGACACTTTTTAGTTGTCATGACACTTTTTTTGTTTTAGATGATTATCGCTAGATGGCGCTGTGATCAAAATCTTTTAAAACACGTTCCTTATATTTGTTTTAGATGATTATCGCTAGATGGCGCTGTGATCAAAATGTTTTAAAACACATTCCTTATCGCGCGTTACGTTAGGAAAAAAAATAAGATATCTTTTAATTGAAAGGAACGTCATTCGGGTGTCCCATGACACCTCTCAAGTTTTTTTCTTACTGTATGATAGATAAACGACCTACAGCCTACTTGATGGTAACCGTCGCTCATGAGCCTCTGCAGTGCCAGGATATTGTGAGAACGTTACTTATCCTACCTAATAAATTCATACCCAAATGTAATGACAACGCAAAAAAAAACACTTTAAATTTTTAAACCTGAAATGTACCTAAAACTACGCAAAATACTTTTAAAAATAAATTTAAAACATCATCCTCTTAATAACAACATGTTAAGCGTGCACCAACTCCTGTTATTTGCCTCAATTACAACCACACTGAAGAATGTACAAACAAAAACAACCATAGAATTCGCTAAGAGTTTGATTGAAATCGTGACGGGTTGATTGCACGGATTTTTGGGGTAGCGTTTCTTTGTGAAATATTTTGTTAAATTAAGTGTGCACGTTGTGTTTCTTATTAATTAAACTTTACATAATATTATCACACTTCACCTTACTGATCTTACTAGGGGGTGACGGGGCGATACGTGAGCGACAGTGGGTGACGGGGCGATACGTGAGCGACAATCGCGAACGCGTCCTGTCACCTCTACCAGCCTCGTGCCGGGTTCTGTCCCGGCCGGGGATCGGATGTCGAGGGTGAGCGGCGGGAGGTTTTAGTGCGGTTCAACCCCCACATACCCCACTCGCGGGTCGAGTGGAAGTCCGGCGATTTCCTCCCGTCCAAAATAAAAAAAGGGATCTTAATATCAGGATTCCCTCACTAAGGAGACTTGATCCCAGTGGGCAGTAATGGGTTGTTAAAGAACAGTACTGTCATGGTATTGAATTGGACAACCCGTAGACGTCTTATGCTCTTATGGTCATAGACACTAAATTACAATCAGCAAAATTTTTATAAACGTCTATCCACACGATGTTTATCTATTGGTGCATATTTTCGAGGACATAACTTTGAAGCACAAGTTTTAAGATTGTTATTACAAGCTTCAATGTTACAATTCTTTAAAAAACTTCCCTCATTATCAGCCCAAACTCGTTTTCTACTGGACAAAGTGTGAAGTGTTCCACTAACTCTTATCTTCAGTACGTCTTATCCACTTACCGCTTTTTCAAGTCTTCGCTCCATGTATCAATTCAAAATTAAAACTATAATGCTAGGCAACAAGGAACAAGAATTTCTAAATTTAGCATTTAAACAAATCACACAAAAATACATCCAAATTCATTCACATCCGATCAATTGTAACAGAATCAATCGAAAACTATCTAAAGACCGTTCAAATTACATTTTCATTGTGAGTGTAAAATCAAATGATTTGTTCCGCTCGTGAACTACCTTTTATTTTCTTGAGTAAAAAAACAACAATATAAAAATACCAATTTGTCTGTCATATAGGCACATTATAACATGCTTTTAGTATTTCAGACGATGTATTGTTAGTTAGTTTAGTCAATTACCTAGTTGAAATGGTTTTGGAACTATTCTGACTATTTTTGTGTAGTCATTTTTGTGCGTGTTAAATTTGCCAGGAAACTTATTATGAATTGATCG
Organism: Trilocha varians; assembly: GCA_030269945.2. Taxonomy (NCBI): domain Eukaryota; kingdom Metazoa; phylum Arthropoda; class Insecta; order Lepidoptera; family Bombycidae; genus Trilocha; species Trilocha varians. The sequence goes on along the minus strand of AP028264.1, from coordinate 3,736,734 downwards.
AATAGGGAAACTAGGTTAAAGTAAATTGTATTTGAAATTAAATCTTAGCGAGAGTTTGATGAAATAATTGTAATACACTTCGGAACGCTAATTACTATCCATTCGACATGGCTTTTCCCTAGTGATACTTCAAATTCTTATAATTCTCTTCTGTCACCATATTTTGAGATAGTAATCTCAAAATAGATGTTACTTTATAAATTTTTTTTTCTTTAATCATCATCATCAGCCTATAGACGTCCACTGCTGGACATAGGCCTCCCCCAAACCTCGCCACATCGACCGGTCCTGCGCCATCTGCATCCAGTGACCTTCCGCGATCTTTACCAGATCGTCTAATAATATCGTTTAATATACTTCTGTTAATACTAGCCCCAAGTGTATTAAACTCATCACGTAAATTAAAACATTAAACAAATTATTAATAATTGATTATGTTAACACATTGTAAACATGACATGCTCTGCTGACCTTACACGTGGTATACCGAACCGTGACGTACGGTTCTGGTCGGTATTGCACGTAACAAACCATGACCAATTGGCCAAACATTTATCATGCTTGAAATGAACTCCCAGGTGTATAGTTCCACTTGTCTTTCTTTAAAGGTTACCTGTTATAATGTGGCTGATATTGCAGGAGTCTAGGAGAAACGGTTACCGTCAGATCTGCTTGTTTGTCTAAGAGGCAAGATATTTTTTTTTCTAAAATAATTCATTTTGGATATGTATACGCAATTAGATTATACCTTTACAATTCAAATTCAATCTTATTTTATTGTGTCCTGCTTTGCGAGAAGGGAAGTCGAAACTCATGTTTTCCTACTCCTTCTATTATCTTCTGATTAAATTCGTTGCGGGGCCCAAGACAAGTTAGCTTTCCCTCGGGTTCCTGGGCTTCACTGCGCAGAGTCATTACGATGGTCGCCGCTGTGGATCCTGGCTACACAGGAGTTACAGTGGTGGGAGTGAGAGGTGGGCAAATACCCGACAAATATACCTTTACAATTGTACCTACACACGTTTCTGTGAGATTGGGGGTTCTTGAAGTTCTTGTGATTCTATTTATAGTTAGTACCTAAATCTGCCGAATCGAAACTATTTATTATTGAAACAACATTTCAAAAGTTAACGAAAATAAAACACGTTTTAATTTGCATTCGCCCTAATCTCATTAGGTTATTTAACTTGAATGTTTCTCAGATTTTTACTACTTGGTAGAAATCTGAATTATTTAGTAGCGAGTGATGCTAAAGTCCTATTCAAAATGAGAATATTTTATAAAATACATTTAAATTAGCTCTTATAGGTATAAGATACATTATTTAATTTACGAAATAAGTGGAAAACATAACGTCACACAAATTTTTTGATGCATCTTGCTGTCTGTCACGTTACAACTTGAATCGGAGCTAAAACTAATGGAAATTGTACGCGGTGCTCACGATACAGGCCTGCCTAGTGTGAGAATCATAGTTAATCAGTTTTTGTGCTTCAATGGTTAACTTGATAATTTGGTGACGCAGGCACTCTATTATATTAGATTAGTTTTAAGTAATATTAAGTAGCTGGTAAGGTTCATTTTTTAGTTTGTTACTTTACATGCTGACTTAAACTAATAAATTTTCATTTCATTTCAATTTGGCAGCATAATGCAATCTTAAAAAATACTAACGATGTAAATCCAAATTGACGATTGAAAATACCCTTATCAAATGGAATTACAAAATAAAGAGAAATTAAAAAAATGCAAAGTATCATTGCAGTCGTGTAACATCTTTTATTAGGTGTCATGTTGAGTTGTCAACAATTTACATGGTCTACCACCCACCCTACTGAGTGGTACAATCAAATAATTATTGCACACTGCGGTATGTCACGCATCATTTCTAGGGGTGGCACTTTTATGTTTTCAAGAGTATAAAAATGAATCGCAAAATGTGTTGTTAAGCACATAACAACGTCTGGATCAATTTGGCCAATTTGTTTATTTAAATGTTTGTTGAAATTAAAATATCGAAAGCCGGAAAAAAGATATAATCACAGTTGCTGCATTATAGTGTTTATGAAGACGATGTCGCGGGCAGTGTAGTTTGTACACTGTAGTTATTATTATATATTTTGGTTTTAAGTTGTGGATAAATTTTATTAACATTACTCATTAATGATATAACACTTTTTCTCAGGGTTTCCAGTCGTGTCCTTATTTCCATTTAAATCTCTATAGTACATATTTAAACTAACTACGATTAAACCTCAAAACATTTAAAGAGATTTAAACTAAAATTGATGTTATGAAAAAACTATACCTACTGACAAATAGCTAGCAAGTAAAATACATTTAAATCGGTTTCAGTATGTCAAAGATCTCCTCAACGATACAATTATCTAAAATTAATACGAATAAAAAAATTCGTACGTGACAGCCCTATACAAGATTGGCCATACATCACCCCTCCGTCACGGCCAATATTGCACCCAACCACCGTGTAATGCTCGTGTTACCTGTCACTGCCGTGTAATTTAATTGTATTGTGTATAATTGGATATAAGTCTGCAATTTGCATTGTTAACGATAGGTTAATTTATTTGTAGTATTTTGATTTACGGAAAATTTGGTAACATCTGGTGAGATTGTTTTGTGTTTTTTTCGTTGTATTTCTTGTAGACACACGATTCACCTGATGCTGCTACCGTCGCTCATGGTATACAACTTTTCTCAAACCTTCTTATAAGAAAGACAAGTCGAACTCACAGTGTACGAAGAAGGAAGTCTATTCCAAGTGAGGTAGTTTGTTTGAAAGGTCATCTGAAACAAACCGACCAATATTAAATTTTAAAGAGAATTTGATGAACACTTAAACAATAAAATAAAACTTGAGAGGTGTCATGGCACACCCGAATAGAACGAAGTTCCTTTCGATTAAAAGATACAATTAAAAGATAAGGAACGTGTTAAATAATAAAATATTTTGATCACAGCGCCATCTAGCGATAATCATCTAAATCAAAAAAAGTGTCGTGACAACTTTTCGTAAGATTTTTTTCCGTCTAGCCCCCATTCGATAACGCGCGATAAGGAACTTCGTTCCAAAAACAATCGACACGATATACGAACAAGATTTATACGCGGCAAATACATAACCAAAGTACAAAAATAATTAGCCACAATTCATTGAACAGCACACGTTACAGTTGTACCTGTCCAATAGTAGACTATTTACAGGCTGGTATCGGAATGAGATGCAATTTGCACCATGATTGTTCGTTTGGGACAACGCTTGCCCTGCGGTTAGGTACAGTACAAATTATAAGCGATTGTTGAAAGATTGATTCTTAAGTAGATGAGATAGAGTTGAATTTAGTTATTTAAGAATGCTGTAAGCTCATTTATCTATCGTGCAATAAAAAAATCAGCTCGAAGATAAATACTTATCTTTAACTTTTGAAAGCGTTCGGACCCAGACTTTGGCCTGAAGAGGTTATGTCGAGTGAAGCGACGCGTTGCACATTAAGGCTTAAGTATCACCCCGCTATCTCTATTTATACTTTACTAACCACTCTGTTGTATTAGACACATTATTTTACTTGTAAAACGGTTGGTAACTAATATGAATGAGAACGGATCTTGGATTCTATAACAGCAGTGGCTCTTCGTAAGGATAAACTAATCTATATATATAAAAATGAATTGCTGTTCGTTAGTCTCGCTAAAACTCGAGAACGGCTGAACCGATTTGGCTTATTTTTATCTTGAACTATTTGTAGAAGTCCAGGGAAGGTTTAAACGGTGAGAAAATTTCCTTATGTGACGCAGACGAAGTTGTGTGGGCCAGCTAGTGTAAGATAAAAAAAGCAATCTGAGAACTATTATGTAGCTTTTGAAATACAACACATACCTAACATTCCAAACCAACAACCAATATGCCAAAGCATTCTATCATTACATGACTTCTACAGTCATTGAGCATCTGATAATACTCTATCGCTTTGAGCTTATAACTTAAACCACAACAATGCTGTGTCCAGTTGCAGTAATTTCATTTAACCCGCGGCCTTCACGAACTTGTACCATTTTAGTAAATTGTTTGAGAAGTAATGTTTAATGCCACGTGCTCTATTGTATGTGTTTAGAGAATAATAGATGTATTATATCTTGAATATTAAACTTTTAGAAGTATATTTTAGGTTAAAGTTTATGGCGTTATTGAATCTTTAAAACTAGTCTCTACTCCGATCACTTAAGGTATGTGGAAGTATTAGTCATCACTTTATCAACAAGATCTGACTAAAGATTCTATTGGATCAAAAATACTATCAGATCAGAAACTCGACAATCTCATTTAGAAGTTATCAAAGATTTCAAAGAAGTTGTACATTATAACAGCTGTGATAAATGCAAAAAACTTTAATGTAAAGTACAATGATTTTTACTATTTTGCTATATTGTACTTCAGTCGAAAAAGAAATTGTGATTACCCCTACCTAAACCAATTTAACCTCACTCTGAAATATTAAAAAAAAGCAGCAACTAAAAATATTTTCATACATAAATTCCAAGATAATCTACCCACTATATTCGTGTTAAAATAATAACGCGTGCACACGAACCGGCTGCGCAATTTGGTGGCAAATAGTCGCTCCGGGGTATACACTCCATACGGTGCAATCATACCTTTACAAATAAAGCCGCGTTTCCGACATTACGTTTTGTAAAGTAAGTTTTTTAGTCGCAAATTCTTGAATGGACATAAAAGTCGCTCTTGCTATGAGCCTTGTTCTTTTACGAAAGTAATTAACTTCAATTTAGTGTAACTTCTAATGTTTCAAAAATTTTAGTTAGGTTAAGAAAATTTCGATGAACTTACGCATTGTGAATAATATTCCTATTTCTGAAGTTCCGTCAATAATTTTGGATCATCAAATCCCTATGTGCAAAAGATATTTGAATAACCATTATTGAAAAAAAATTCACACTCATTTCTAATTTATCTATTACATTAAATGTATTCTTATCTTCATTAGCATAGTACTTATTTCATGGTGTTTTTATTTAATTTCGAGTTCCCATTTTAATTAGTACTCGATTATTTAGTATACTACTTGCTTATAAAAATTAAACTTTGTAAACACTAAATAAATCAAAACAGTTTTTTATGAAAATAATTTGTGAAATTAAATTGTTTCTCTTGTCGCATTAGTGGAACAGAACGTTATTAATTTTCTTAAGTTGTCGTTCATTGCGAAGGAGCATGCAAGCCCCAGGCCCGGACGTTCGTTTCGGCTTCTGTTTAAAAACTCTTTACAGGGACGTATCCTTTACTTTTTTTATTCTTTATACAGAAATAATTAACTGACCTCGACTGGAAATGAAAGGTTTTGAAATTCCTTTCATAAAAAGAATTTGAATTCTCTTAATTATTGTGCGCGTTTCTATAAATGTCAGAGACTCAGAAGATACAAATTAAATTAATTTTTACAAACATATTTGTAACATGATCTCATTGATTATACTATAACAATAAACGCATTCAAATTGATAAGTCGTAATATTTTAATAGACAAAACTGACTTCAAGCCAGGGCTCCGAAGCCAGAGCTTCTTGCAGTATTTATTGTGTATAATCTGTTTGAATGGCATGTTATAAAGAGCGTGGATCTTGATTCAAGTTCTCATCCGAGTGAGCTGCTGGTATTTATAAGAAATTAAATCAAAGTTAGGTCGTAGGTAGCGACCCCTCAGTGTCCCCTGACATTGCAGAGGTTCATGAGCGACGGTAACCACTTACGATTAGGTGGGCCGTAGGCTCGTCTGCCGACATGGAATTAAAAAAAAAAAAGCAATAGTTTTTTTGTTAGTTTCTATATGTTGACTTTGAATAACTAGGCATCTTAATCAAAGTTATACCTAAGAGATTTTTTTTAAATTATCGTCATTCATTTCCCAATGCACTTGTAAAATTATGTATTGCGCGGGGCGGGCGGGGATCCGGTGATTTCCTGCAACTGAAAAAAAAAAAAAAAACTAACGCATTTGACTGAAAATAGTGTCTATGATGAAATAAAAAACTTGAGGGATGTGAAGGGCCACCCGGATGGAACGAAGTTCCTTTCGATCAAATTAGTGAGGGAATTGTAATAAAATTTTATTTTTTTAAAACTTAAATTTAATATTTTGATCACAGCGCCATCTAGCATTAATCATCTAAAACAAAAAAAGTGTCGTGCCAACTTTTTCATAAGAATTTCCGTCTAGCTCCCTTTCGATAACGCGCGATGAGGAACTTCGATCCAAAAAATGTATAGAAATGTGATACAGTTACATGGATAAAAAATATTGAAACGCTTTGAAGAAATCAAAAATATTAAGCGATTTACAGTTAAAAACTGAATGAGCTAGTCACAATATAAAAACCAAAAACCGTATTTTTATACGAACTTCACTCAACCAAAAGTCAACTGAGGACTACTCAACAAAAACACTGATCCCAGCGTTTATATGAAATATTTATCGATAAAAAGTTATATCGATATCGAACAAAAAAATCGTAATTGAAACCTTTCTCATTACGCACAACTCTATAATTGTATCATATCGATAAAGAGAATCATTCTGGTCCCTTACGATTGACGTCAATTAAATTTGATAGAGACCATTTAGGTGATTGATTAAACATTGATCTCAATGATGATGTAATTGGAACAGATTGGACTTGAGAATGTATTTTTTGTTTCTACTTTTTTAGATATTTTATGATTAATTGAAATGTTTTTGTAATTCGAAATAGCATTTACGATTATATAATATATTAATGTTATGATGAAAGTCAGTAAAAACTAAAAACTTTTACGATTAGAATATTGTCTCGAATTATATTATTTACTTTCATAAAGAAAACAAATTTTAATCAAAATAATAAATTCAAAGCAATAGCTATGAGCCACGATATCTATTTTAAAACGCAGCAAAATAATAAAAAAAACATGGAAGTAAATATTTACTTTTTTCAATGACAGAATTATTTGAAATCCTCGTCAACGTGCTGAATGTTACAAAGCTTTAAAAAACAAAGCAATACTACTTGCTACTTTGATGTGTATTGACGTGTCTATAAAAATGGGTATCTTTCATTTCCATGTCCATTCTGTTCTTTAATCTATGAAGGATATAAAATCGATTGCGGCATCAGTTGTAATGAAATCGATGTTGGGTATATCAAAGTTCCCCTAATAAAGTGCAGTAGTGCGAGTTATATTATAATCGTTAAACAGATTTATGATAACAAGTGTCGATTATTTATTCGATACGAATATAAATCCGTTACAAATTCGAATTGTGTTTTATTGGAATTAATTAAGAAATATTTTGGTAGTTTAAATCTATTTCAAAGTTGTCTTAAGATGTATCATAAAAATATTTTTTTTTTTTTTTTTTTTTTTTTTTATTTGTTTACACATGAGAGTTTACACATATTGTGAACTATTTTAGAGAATACTTTCATGCATTTTCAACGGGTTCTTACCACGATATTTAATTAATTGAGTTGTCTCGATAGTACCCAAAAGCGAACGAGAAAGAGGGTAGACCAATTTGTTTGCTCTTAAATCGACCCGCAGTATTTTTTTTTTTTTTTTTTTTTTTTTTTTTTTTTTTTTTTATTGCCATGTAGGCAGACGAGCCAACGGCCCACCTGATGGGAAGTGGTTACCGTCGCTCATGAACCTCTGCAATGTCAGGGGACACTGAGGGGTCGCTACCTACGACCTAACTTTAAGGACCCTCCTCAAGCCTCGTTTGAAGAAGGACAAGTCATAGCGCTCAGGGAATACCGAGGAGGGGAGCTCATTCCATAGCCGGATGGTGCGTGGCAAAAAAGTGTTCTTGAAACGAACCGTGGATGACCGCGGTGGTTCCATATAGTAGGGATGAACTCCACCTCGACGCCGAGTGGTACGATGATAAAAGGGAGATGTTGGAATCATCTCAAATAATTCCTCGGAGCACTCCCCGTGGAACAACCGGTATAAGATGCAAAGAGACCCGAAGTCCCTTCGCAGACCCAAGGGTTCCAGGTGGTCCGTGAGCTTGGGATCGTCAACGATACGAACAGCTCTGCCCTGCACGGAGTCAAGTGGATGCAGTTGGTATTTGGGAGCACCAGCCCAGAGGTGGGAGCAGTACTCCACGCGAGGCCGTACCTGTGCCTTGTAGAGCACAAGCCTTTGCCTCGGCGTGAAGTACCGCTTTGCTCGGTTGATGACTCCCAGCATCTTAGAGGCAAGTTTGGCTTTGCCTTCCAGATGACTCCGATACTGGACAGTGCTCGACACGTTGACCCCAAGGATCCCAATGCTCTCAGACACTTCAAGGGAGACTCCTTGGAATTTCGGCACCATGACAAATTGGTCCTTCTTCGCAGTGAACGCGCAAACCTGTGTCTTCGAAGGGTTGAATTGAACTAGGTTCAATTCACCCCATTTGGAGACTCGCCCCAAAAAGTGCTCCACTTCAGACACAAGTTCGGCTCGTCTCTCCTGTACCTGATTCCGAGAGAAACTCTGGTGGCCCGTATAGCGCGCATCCCCCGTACTATCATCCGCATAACAATGTATACCATCAATAGACAGCATGTCATTGATATGCAGAATAAAAAGCGTGGGGGAGAGCACTGAACCTTGTGGGACGCCAGCATTAATAGTCATGGCTTTGGAAGTACACCCATCAACCACGACCTGGATGCTCCGGCCATCCAAAAAGCTAGCGACCCACTTGCAGAGTCCCTCGGGGATTCCGTAGGATGGTAGCTTCGATAGAAGAGCCTTGTGCCAGACCCTATCAAAAGCCTTCGCGACATCGAGGCTAACCGCAAGTGCCTCGCCCTTGCTCTCCAAAGCCTCAGACCACCGATGGGTGAGGTATACTAGGAGGTCGCCAGCCGATCGACCATGGCGAAAGCCATACTGACGATCACTGATTAGCTGACGATCCTCCAGGTAGCCAAGGAGTTGGGAGTTTAAAATTCGCTCCATGACCTTGGAGAGCAAGGAAGTTATCGCTATAGGCCTATAGTTTGATGGATCTGACCGTTCACCCTTCTTGGGGACAGGGTGAACGTGGGCAGACTTCCACGAAGACGGAACCCTAGAGGTGTTGTACGAGAGACGAAAAAGACGCGTTACTACAGGAGTCAGCTCGGGGGCACATATCTTCAAAACCACTGCGGGGATACAGTCCGGCCCGTTAGACTTGTGGACGTCGAGGGAGCTAAGTTCCCGCCTGACCGCACGCTGCGTAATGCGGATTTCAGGCATGGAACTATCACACCGGGGGATGGTAGGCGGTGTGGCTCCCCCGTCGTCCAAGGTCGAATTTGAGGCAAAGAGATGCACCAAGAGATCGGCCTTCTCCTTTGCACTATGGGCCAGACTGTCATCGGTCTTACGCAGTGGTGGGAGACCGGGCTTGCAGAAGTTGCCCTCTGCAGATTTGGCGAGCGACCAGAAAGCACGGCTCCCAGAGGGATAGCTCTTCAGTCGCTCGCCAATCCTAGTAACATGCTCCGATTTCGCCGCGGCCAAAACCTTCTTGTAGGATCTAGAGGCAGCATTGAGCTCCCGCTTCTTCATGAAGGTGATCGGTTCTTGACGCTTTCTGGCATCGTTCCATGCAACGTATGCGGACCGCTTGCGGTGTGCAGCGTCCCGACTGGCAGAATTGTACCAGGGAGCACTGCGACCCCCAACGGGCACCACAGAGGACGGAATAAAAAGTTCCATCCCCTGCAGCACCGCGTCTTTAAAACGGTCCGCACAGGCGTCAAGATCATGATCGAAGAAGCAGAGCTGCCTCCATGGGTAGGATGCGAAGAGTTCACGCAATCCATCCCAATCCGCTGACCCGTATTTCCAAACCCTACGATACCCAGTCGTCGGTCGACGAACGGGGCGTGGGATTGGTAAAGCAGCACGGATAAGGCAGTGGTCAGACGACCCCAAAGGGGCATCGACCACCACACTGTATCCGGCCGGGTTTGTGGTCAGCAGAAGATCCAACAAGGAGGGTACGTGCCCCTCAATATCTGGGACGCGGGTGGGCTGCGTCACCAGTTGAGAGAGGCCGTAAGCCAAGGCGAAACCGTGGGCAGCCCGACCGGGGAGATCAGTGGTTCTGGATCCCAACCACTCTTGATGATGAGCGTTGAAATCACCAAGAACCACCACCTCCGCCGTCGGGTACTGCTCAAGCACACGCCCAGTCCCCTCTTGTAAATGTTCAAACAGAGCTGATCCTGCATCACTGCTGTGGGACCTGTACAGGCAGGCAAAGATACGGGTACAACCGCCGTGATCAATGCGCAGCCATAATAGGGACAGGTCCCGGTGTTCGAGGCCCCTCAGGCGGCGACAACAGACATCCGACCGGACAAAGACACATACCCCGGCCTTACGTAGGAAGGTGTGCTCCAAAACGTAACCGGGGTAGTTGATGTGGGATGTGTCATCCGGCGAGAGTATCTGCGTCTCCGTCAAGAAGAATAAGGCGGGGCGTGCCGTCTCAAGATGATGATGGACGGCATCAAGGTTGCTATATAGTCCCCTAACATTGCAGAAGTCCACAGAAAATGTGGGATAGGGGTCCGCCGAAATAATACTTTTTCTTCTTCTTTTTCTTGCCATGTTGGTTTCTAAAACCCCTTTTTTAAGGAGAAAAGGGGGAAAAACACAGGTGAGGAAGGGATTGCCGACAGTAATGCAGACATAGCACTCGGAAAAAAATAAAATAATAACCATACGCAGTCTGCGAATAACACCCGGGTTTTTGTGATTAGCTGGCACGAAGCACGAGAGGGCCCCCAGTCCACTCCGAGCGCGACCGTCGGGTCCCAATCCGGTCTCCGACTCCGGCACGACGGCACGCAACGGTATTTTTCGCCGGTTGGCAGGACAGCCTCCCGGGGCGGAGTTTAGTAGTGACACCCGGGTTCGGGTCCTCTACTGACCGGCAGGCGGCGGCGGGCACCGTTTCACTGGGTCTCACTGAACCCCGCGCCAGCCAATCACACCCAAAGTCCTAGACGGGATCAGCGTATGACATGTCCCTGCACCGTGAAGCAACACTGTCGACACTCGGGATGGGAAGGGGGGGAAGGGGAAAAAGCTCCCGGCTACCCAGTCCTTCCACCGGAACACGGTAATACCGTTATGGCGGCAAAAATAGACTGGGCGGTGGTACCTACCCGGACGTCTCTCGACCTGGCTGGCAGGACTGAAACTCGAAGAGTAACTATCCTACCAGCCAACTCGAGAGTCCTACCACCTAGTAAGTATCCAGTCTTCTAGAGATCGTAACGTTTGCAACAACGTTGAAATATCGAGACAACTCAATTAATTAAATATCGTGGTAAGAACCCGTTGAAAATGCATGAAAGTATTATATAAAACCGCGAGTGTCTGAATAAGTTTATTTTAGAGAATTCTAATTTTAAATTTTATGAAAATTGGTATAGGTTCTGATCGACAATTCATTAAATTCAAATTCAATTCATTACACATTACATTACTAAACCTTAATCTTACTCATAATTGTACTGATATCTGAACTGTATGTATCGTTAAGTATTTGGCCACCTCTCACTCGTACTCACTCCATCTTTTTATCCAACTTTAACTCCTGAGTAGCTCAAGAATGAGAATTTTATCGAAATCGGAGATGATATATGATAATATGACTAATTTCTAAACAAATTCTTTGAACAAACTCTGAACTTATTTGCTGTACCTACTGTCCACAAATAAACCTTCTAAATTGTATTGTAACTTTATGCCTCTCCATCCCTATATCGTTCCAAGTATGTACGTCATTCGTGCAAAAACTGGGACAGCACAAAGAGCCCCGAACTGTCTTTTAGGTATAACGGTACACCTGATTTATGGCGTCGAAAGATCAAAATAAAACGATTAGAATGAATGGAGGAGGCGGTCTTTTGAACGGTGCCTCAACTTTTTGTGGGAGCCTGCCTTAATCAGGACTAGCAACTGTATTTGGCGAGGACTTGAAAATGGAACGTGATGTGATTTTGTTTTTTTTTGGAGTGTAGGAGCTGAGCATGGTGTCTATGAGTGAAAGTCCTGATAAAAAAAACTCTGCTTTGAGATGAGAAAAAAATGTTCAGTAGGTATTGCAGTAATTTTGTTTTAATTGAAAATTAATGAGTATTTTTTTAAATGTTTTAACATACTCTTAATACCTACGTATAATACATAAAACTTTTCATAATTAAAATTTAAATCATATTTAATATTCTCACAACGATATCATTCACTAAAATCAATAATATACAACACTATTTATAATCATTATAAAATAAAAAGTCACGTAAATTTAATACTCATTAATTCATCACTCAATAAATTAAATCGATTCGTAGCCATCGATAAATCGATTTATTATCGATATTTATACTAACATACAGCTGAAGAGTTTTTTGTTTAAACTTTCTAAAAAGCAGGTGTATTAAAAATTGTAATTGTATGTAATAGAGACACTTTAACTAGAGGTTTATCGTATTAAGGTTAAATTTACTGTAAATAGTTAGTTTAAAGTCAAAGTTGAAATTAACTAAGAGATACAATATTTCATATTAATTACGCAGAGTTTTAGTTTATGCTTTAAAAAAACTCATCTATGAAAGGTGAAAAAACTTGAGAGGTGTCAAGGGACACCCGGATGGAACGAAGTTCCTTTCGATTAATTAGTGAGGGAATTGTAATAACTTTTTTTTTATAATATTTTTTATAACATTTTGATCACAGCGCCATCTAGCATTAATCATATAAAACAAAGAAGGAATTGTTTTAAAAGATTTTAATCACCTAAAACAAAAAAAGTGTCGTGACAACTTTTCGTAAGGATTTTTTTCCATCTAGCCCCCTTTCACAACGCGCGATAAGGAACTTCGTTCCAAAAACATTTGAAAAAAGTCTTAAAAATTTGAGACAAAAAGTAGAAAATGTCTTTTAGAGATATGAGAAGCTACAGTCTCCAACTAGTTATTAAAATCAATTTAATTAACATCATATTTGTGGGAACAAATTGATATTTATTTTATCGAAAAGCTTTAATGATCTTACGTACAATATTAGCGTTTAATTTACATATATATTGACGAAATGAGATCGTGTTCATCGATCGATTCTCATAGCATACATCATTTTAATATCTTTAAAATGTTAATCAGTGCTTAAAGTGTTGTAAAGAATTCATAAATAAACAATGGTGAGAAAAACAAATTTGAGTGCCATTAAATGATGTGTGTGCTATCGAAAAATATGGATGAACTTTGAATGCAAAATTGAAAAGCAATTTATTTTTAAAATTGTGGATAAATAGTAAAAGTATAAAAACCAATAGTTAAAAATTTAACACATTTTTCTAAAGGTATGCAGCATATAATTTACATCTACATATTTCAATAGCTATGTGAAATTATATGTCTAATATCATAACATTATAGTGCCTAAACCATTGAACTGATAAAGATGAAAAACATAGAGGCAGCTTGAGATCTAAGGAATAATTAGAATATTTAGTTCTCAGGAAACGCTTTTTATAATGTTTCACCTTTTATGTAATCCAGCCGAAAATGATGTTTATTCAAATTAATGCTGAAAAATTAGTTATTTCTATTACCAGTAGTTATGCGCCTATTAACAATCGTTCTTTATGCTTGTAAAGTATATTACACTGAATTGTTAAATCTTGTTAATTTTATAGTCAGATTGAATTTTGCGGCTCACTGCTCCTTGCATTTCATATTTGTTGTAATTTTCACGTCATTACCTCGAGTCTCGGTGAAGCGGTTACTTGAAAGGTATCGTCATAGAATAAGAAGTAGAATGGACATAACATATTAATATATATTTTTTTCATTTTTAGGAATAAAATAGTTGTTTGAAGATTTTATGATTAATTTCTGCGAAATAAAATAATTCTTGGCAAAAAAATGTTGTTAATTTGTATAATTTTATATGCATTTTTTGCTACACTACAATCTAAAATTTACAATACATAATCACATGTAAAATAAAACAAGCGCAATATTTATAGTATCATAAATAAATCTAAAAACAATCTCATTTACACCACAATAAATATTGATGAAAACTCAAACATGAAACGAAACTGATCATTTTAATTATTTCTATAATTAATATGGTCACGACTTCTGACTTTCTTAATTCATTTTATATCTCAATTTGGGTGCATCATTAATATCGTAACATTCGCTCGCTGACGAGTCAATTTCCGAAGTAATTAATTAAATATGTATTACTATCATTTTGTTGGAGTAAAAATTTTAAACATTGGAAGAGGAATTATAATAATAATAATTAGATTTTTACTCTACTTTGGTGTTATACAAAAAAAAAATTGTCACTTAGACTTTAGTGTATATTGTAACCTACTTAAAGATAGAGCACTGGCTTTCATAGAACAGTAGTTTTACTACTAGTTTGAGAGCCTGGGTTTAACCTATATAGTGTGTTGTAAAGTGTTCCTTAAATAAATAAAAATAAATAAATAAAAAATATATTTTAGATATTAAGAAAAACTTCAAAAAGTTGGAATGATTTGTCACTTTACTACATGATATCGTATATATTATATAGGTATTACATAGTAATAGTCAAAACATTTGAGATAAAATTTAAATAAAAAAAAATCAACTTGGGAATTAATTTGATTGAAATAATTGGCTATCAATAATAATAGTCCGCCTTTTACTATTTATTTGCAGATAGTACCTATATCTAATCAATAAATAATTAAAATAAAACCTCACTCTTGAGCCACTAATGTCTTGGGTCGTAGATTCCGCCTGCAGTGACCCTCTGTTATTATATTGTATTTTTAATTTTAACATTTACATGTTTAAAAAAAATTAAGTTTAAAATAAATGAATAAAATAATTGTCTCATCTATTTTCTACTCTATGAGACATCTGATTAGAGAAATGCGCGCAATTTGCATCGCCTTTATGATAATGCGGTTTAGCGCAGTACCATTTCACTTCTAATGCCTCCAGATTATGAAGGACTGTTCCATTTAATTGTAGATTTAATTAATTCCGTGTCATAAAGTCTTTTGAAGTAATTTCTAGCATTACTACAGAATCTTTATTAAACAGAATTCAAGGTTATGAGCCATCATTTTGATAGAGTTTTATTTAATTTGCACTGGGTGTAACTGTGTAGGTACCTATGTACATAAGTTTAGGTGGAATTTTGCAAGTTAAATTTGCCCAACTTCTCGTTTTCCGATTAAGCTTATTTTTACATGTAGGTGTGTTATTATGTATATATGTGAGGTGAAGTGATTATGGAGACGGAAGGTAGGCACAAAAGATCCTGTGTAAAACAAGATAGACCCTTCATGTTTGATTGTTTCTGTTGTCTATAACACTTTACTAATACATGGTATCCAGGATCATAATATTAATAATAATATTATACATATACAGATACAGTGGATCTGTAACTTTGGACAAGCTGACGTGGGGTGAATGACCTGTCGAAATACAACTTAGCACCATTTTTATTTTTTGAATCGGTTCAACTTTTTTTTCTAACATGGTATGGAAAACTTACGACTATCGTTGCGGACGTCCATACTATGATTTTTTTTTATCCAATTCCTAAAATAAAAGTAGTTTTAAGTTTTATTTCAACAGGTCATTCACCCCACGTCAGATTGTCCAAAGTTACAGATCCACCCTGTATAAAAAGCTATTTTTTTATAAAATGACTACCGTTTACTTATTTATTAATTGTATTTGTTCTCAGGTTCGACATCGGTTCGGTCTTTTTGATGAAGTATGCACGACGGGCGGTATCCAAGTACGACATTGCAATTGGGTGCGATTCCTGAGGGTCTCCGAAAATTATGGACCACAAGTCAGTAGCAAATATTCAACTAATAGATAATTTTTATCAATATAATACTTATTTAATTAATACGATTCAAATTTTGGTAGAGGTAGCAATAAAAAATCTAATCGTGCTTTCCAACGTTAGTAAGCTGACTTTAAAATTAGTAGTGTATTTTTGGGTATTTGTCCACCTCTCACTCCCATCACTGTAACTCCTGTGTAGTCAGGATCCACACCGGCGACCATCGTAATGACTCTGAGCAGTGAAGCCCAGGAACCCGAGGGAAAGCTAACTTGTCGTGGGCCCCGTAACGAATTTAATCAGAAGATAATAGAAGGAGTTCCCGACTTCCCTTCTCGCAAAGCGGGAGACAATAAAATAAGATTGAAAAAGTATTACTCCAGAATTGAGAAAAGCACCACGGACATTGATTTTATTAAATTGATTGGACCTAGTAGCGTATTGACATTATCTCTTAAATTTTCTTTTACCACTTTTTTATTGTTTATTATTTGATAGATAAGTTGTACAGTTCAGTTTAATTTCAGCCCCAAACCATAATAACAAAAACTCTCTTACTGAAAACATTACTCCTTCTAAACAGGTAAACCTAGTCTGCACAAAAGTCAAAGGTGAACCAGTGTATGAAGCCGTGAAGCCCATATCGACACACACGGAACTCATAGTATACTATCTACCTGAGAGACCAGAGGAAATGTTCTTCGTGAAGATGAGGAATAATCTGTACAGACAGACCATGGACTCTATTTTAGAAGGTTAGTTTATGAGCCAATTTCTGAAATAAAATACAAACATTGCAACTTTGTTGAATAAATAGCTACTTCCTGTGAAAAATACATGAACAGAAAAAATCGTTTATGTTACTCATAAAAAAAATCATTTGTCCAATAAATAAAGTTTTATGAACTTAATTGTGTAGTGCAGTCTAAAGGTAAATACAGGGTGTTGATGTTTTCCAATCTTGTTAGTTCAATTTTCAGACAAAATGAATAACGTATGAAAAATCATTGAATGCCGTATTTTTTCATATTTAAATAAGGTATTTTTTACTCACAGCAAAAGATCATATCTTTAATCGTATAGTCTTGGGACACCTTGTATAAAACTTTACTATCGGATTTTAATTCAGGAAATGTTCATTTTAATTTGTTATAATTAAAGCAAGAATTAATATTACGACGCATAATAATATCCAAGCAGTGGTATTTATACTTGTAAAGTATCAAAGGTACCATTACACCGGATTATGAGTTTAACTGTAAATTACTCATAACGGTAGTTTTAATGATATTATATATATTATAATTGCAGTTATGTAGTATCTTAGAACAGTAAAATATAAAATGGATTAATAATACATTACTAATCCCATGTGCAACATCGAATTTAAATTTCATTTAATTTATGGTAGATTAAAAAAGATATCTAAGCAATATGAAATCAGGGTGGCGCGATGGGCAAAAACTCGCAGTGCGTAACGCGTCGCGCCGTCCGTCATAATCTCATGCTGGGTTCTGGCCTCAGTCGGGGTTCGGACGCAGAATGTGAACGATTGGAAGTTCTCGTACGGTTGAACTCCCACATATCCCACCCGCTGTCATACGGCATTCTGGCGATTTTCTCCAATTTTAAAAAAAGTAATCAACGTATGATAAGACGAATAATTAATTAGCGCTCAAAACAAAATTTAACGGTAATCAAAAATCTCCCAAATTACAAATATTCTCATAGCAAATTAATAAAAATATAACTCAATAAACAGAAGATTTAATTAACTAAACAAATATAATTTGACTCACGGAGAAAGTTTTAGCACCTTATATTAATATGTTATGTTTATTTATATGGTGTATTGAACCGAAATATCATGTTAAATATGTTCACACGCCAATTTAGAACGTGGAATATGTTCAATAAAAGATGTCATAATACTATTACCTTTTATTTTTTTAAACCTAGTGGTCCGTTTAATCATGCTACTCAAGTTTTACCGAACTAAAGGGGAAAGTGTGCCGAGAGCGTAACGCGTCACGTCGTCCCTGAAAACCCCGTGCTGGGTTCTGACGTTGAGTGTGAGCGGTTGGAGGTTTTAGTGCGGTTCAACTCCGAAACAGTACTTACTGAAACTGATGAACTGATTTCCTCCAACTGAAAAAAAAAGGCGTTATAAGTACAATCAAGAAGTCAATCCATATTTCGCTTCCCATCGTACGGTCGCGCAAACAAGTTCCAAGATACATTCCCATCTGCCGCGATATCGGGCCGCTATCAGACCGCGGCAGATCAAAGGACTCACTTGTATGGAGGGTCGGATGTGTAGACGAGATTTTGAGTTTTAAAATATTATTGCGTAAGTCTTGGACGCCATAATAATATATGCTATTAATTAATCCACTAATTTCGTAAACAACATAGTTAAAAACAACTATTTAGTTAAACTTACTTAAAGAAATATCAAAATATTCATCTATAAAAACCGGATTTGTAATAATAATGAAATGAATTTAAAAATATAATGTAAAAAATAAGTGTAAATAAATATATAGAATGAAATGAGAATCACGAGGTGATCATTTTTAGAAATTAATAAATTTTACAAAAAAAATACTATGTCTTTGATTCGTTTTAAGTATATGTCTAACTAACTGTATAACTTCCAATCTGCAATATTTTCTCAATATTACTGCAATGTTTTTTTAAATATGTTGATACCTGTATAACCTGACATTGGCAAGCCGTGCTTAGTAAAAGATGCGAAGTCCAAAAAAAAAGAAGAAAAAAACAAAGTAAATGTCTGCATATACATAATATTATAATCACAATTAAACCAGGGCCAAATGAACACAATCATTTTATACCTATATATAACTCTTATGTAGTGCCAATTATGTTATTTTTTAAGAGTGTAACGACTCGCGTTCTGTTTAATATAATATATTATTTATTTTACTTTCATATTATTATAGATTTAAATAGTGCACTATGAATATAGAGCTTGTTCGGTAGTCGGCCTTCTTGATTGGTTTTTTATCTCCCTTAGGAAACGACCTATTGAAATGGCGAACTGATATTGTTTATTTGAATAGATGAATTGTTGTTTTTTATGAATTCTTTCTCATTTGTTTATTCTTTTGTTTTTGTTGCGAGACTCCTTAATTATTACATTGTTTGTTTGAAGTTTGTCTGAAGACTGGTCGGCTGATAGGAAGTAATTACACCTTCTCATTTTTTAGAAGTGTTTGAGGACTTCTGTAATATGAGAAGATGACTTCTCTTTATGAAGAAATTTAAAACAACAAAAGAGAAGAATTGTCTTTATATCTTATTTATAATTAACTAGCTGACCCGCGCAACTTCGTCTGCGTCACAATGGGAAATAATATCCTATAGCCTTCCTCGACAAATGAACTTTCCAAAACTGAAATAATTTTTGAAACCGAACCAGTAGTTTCGGAGCCTATTCGAGACAAACAAACAATCGAAAAAAAAAGTATAGGTAGTCCAAGTATTTTAAGAGATTCTTCGGAATAAGAGGTGGTACACACTTGCACTTACATACTTTTATAGCACCTTAAAACTAATCACAAATCTTACTTACCGTAGTTTGTCCTGAATAAATTTTGCTACACATGTGATAGATGTATCATTTCATACAATATTCTATTTCTTACCTTTTATAATAAAACGATAGCAAAATTCACTATCAATTCATCCTTCAAAACTAACGCGAAACAGATCAAATCAAAACCATAAAAAGGAAAACATTCAACCATTTCCACAATTTCGTACAAATATGTAATCTAAAGGCAGCCGCTAGACAGATCATATCAATCCTACCAGCCACACCATATCTAGGCATTCCTACATCTCGATACATCACTCCTACAGATATAAATACAACTATCCTCTGATCTGGTGAACGTGTATTCGTTAATTAATCCTTTCAAACCATTGACATAGCACTTAACGCTATAGATTTATAACGTCTAGTTGTTGGTACTAGTTTCTTCTTTATATAATTGAGCTAGATTGTAGAATTTTCAGATAACACTCCTACTATTCTTGGTGTGATGGTTTTAATATTTACCTTTTATCTCAAGTACTGAAATTTGAAATGATGATTATTCTTAATTTCTTCTCAATCTTAACTAGGTAGCGCCTAGTTCTGAATTATCAGTATTTATGTGTGTGCATGAGGAAGTTTAATTGCAAGATGGACGCAGTGACTGCACTGATATACAAATTCATACAGAATATACTGGAAGATAAAGCAATACTGAGGCGGTAAAAGGCGGACTAAATATATTTTTTCCTTGATCTTCGTGCTGTTATATATGTTGATAATAATAGGGAATTGAAAACGACAAAAATATAAACAGGTTTAATATTAAAACAAACATTGTCATTAACACATGACAAATAATTTCACACATTCCATATGTAATACGAAAACAAGTGTAGGGCTCGATACCAACAAAAATTCGAAATTGAGAACACCAATTAAACCGGCGCCCAAAGAACCGAAGCCGGGTCATAATAAATCTCTAAACATCCATAGCAAAATTTACGGTTGTCAATAAAATGGATTCATTAAAAAATTTCGCTTGATTGGAACATGATAAAAATTTGGTCTGGAAATTTCTTAGACTTTATTAATGACCGTTAAATTCGCCTCGAGTTATGTTTTATGTTGAACGGTATTCAATAATCATAAAATATGAATATTTTGAAATTATAACGTTCTGTAAATAAAATTGACGTATCTACATAATAAAGTCGATAGAAGCTGGTCTTTGAAATTAGTCGCGAACATTAACATTTTAATATGGCTATTCGTCAAATAACATTAGTAAGAATATATAAAATAGTCGACTAACGAGCATATGAAATTAAATTATTTTTTATTGGCCAACGAGATTGACAAAATGGCGGATAAAATTACTATAAACAAGTCGTAAAATGTTAACTCGAAAGTAATCAAATCTTTGCTTTAATTGATCAATACTTGATTTTGTTGATGATTGATAGAATTTCAACTTACTTTTGGATCATCACCTGTTACTTCGTTGATATATGTTTAAAATTAGCCTCAATTAATGTACTTTGATTGCTTCTTTATTTGTATGTGTTTTGGTGTTACTTTGTTGGTACAACTCAATAAATAAATAAATTTGAAACTACCTTGTTTTGATTAACCATTTATTATCTCAAGTTGCGGAAATTTGAGAAAGATATTCTAAATAAAAACCTAATTCTAGTAATTCCTTAGTGTGATCATTTGAATGCCCTACTAAAACTACTCTTTCGTCCACAGATTCTCCTTTAGACCTATCCACTTCACTACTTTCGAGAGTCCTTTTACCAATATCTCCTCCATCTGGACCTGAAGATGAACGCAAATCCATATCAGGAGACTCGATGGCGTCATTATCAGTTGGGTCATCAAGCGAACTCCTGGACATGACACCTAAAATCCAAAGAAGACCAACCAAGTCTGAGAGAGCGTTGCTTCCTTGTGAAGTCTGTGGAAAGGCGTTTGATAGACCATCGTTACTAAAACGGCATATGAGGACACATACAGGTATATCCTTAATTATCCCATAATAAATTTCCAACTTTTAGGTATATATTTTATTTCCTGAATAAGAAGCTTCCTAGCTTCGATTTTTTATTTACAAAAATATTTCATCATCATCATCATCATCATCAGCCTATAGACGTCCACTGCTGGACATAGGCCTCCCCCAAACTTCGCCACATCGACCGGTCCTGCGCCGTCTGCATCCAGTGACCTCCCGCAATCTTGACCAGATCGTCGGTCCATCTTGTGGGGGGTCTACCGACATTGCGCCTACCGGTTCGTGGCCGCCACTCCAGAACTTTTCGGCCCCACCGGCCATCCGTTCTTCGCACAATGTGTCCTGCCCATTGCCACTTCAAAGATGCAATTCTTCGGGCTATGTCGGTTACTTTAGTCCTTCTGCGGATCTCCTCATTTCTGATTTGATCACGCAGAGAAACACCCAGCATAGCCCTCTCCATTGCTCTTTGAGTGACTCTGAGTCGTCTAATAAGACCCATCGTGAGCGGCCAAGTCTCTGATCCATAGGTCATCACTGGCAACACACACTGGTCGAAGACTTTTGTCTTGAGACACTGCGGTATTGTGGACGAGAAAACTTTCCGTAGCTTCCCGAACGCTGCCCAGCCGAGTTGGATTCGTCGCTTGATCTCTGCATCGAAGTTGGACTTACCTAATCGGACAGTTTGTCCCAGGTATACGTACTCGTCAACAACTTCAAGCACAGAGTCTCCGATAGTTATTGGAGAAGGTACGACATGGACATTCGACATAAGTTTCGTCTTGTCCATGTTCATTTTTAGACCTACTTCCAAGGAAACTCTGCTGAGATCATTGAGCATTGCAGAGAGCTTCTCCGCGGTTTCAGCCATGATCACTACATCGTCGGCGAATCGAAGGTAAGTTATGTACTCGCCATTTATATTGATGCCTAGCCCTTTCCAATCCAGAACCTTGAAGACATCCTCCAGTGCAGCGGAGAACAGTTTTGGTGATATGACATCACCCTGTCTCACGCCGCGCTCTAGAGGTATTGGTTTCGAGGTCTGGCCTTGGAGTTGGACTGACATAGTGGCGTTTTCGTACAGGAACTTCAACACTTCGATATACCGGTAGTCGACTTGGCACCGCTGAAGAGACTGCAATACAGCCCATGTTTCGACAGAATCAAAGGCTTTCTCGTAGTCCACAAACGCCAAGCAAAGAGGCAAGTTATACTCCTCGGTTTTCTGTATAACTTGTCGCAGCGTATGTATGTGGTCTACGGTACTATAGCCTTTTCGGAAACCGGCTTGTTCGGGAGGCTGGAAGTCGTCAAGCCTGCGTGAGAGACGATTCGTGATGACCCTCGAAAACAGCTTATAGACATGGCTCAGGAGCGTAATGGGTCGATAATTTTTCAGAAGGGTATTATCACCCTTCTTGAAGAACAATGCGACCAAACCCCTGGTCCATGCCCGTGGCGTTTTCCCTTCGAGTATGACGGTATCGAAAAGCTTCTGAAGAGCCTTGAGGATAGGTTTCCCTCCCGCTTTCAGAAGCTCAGCCGTGATACCGTCATCACCCGGCGCCTTGTTGTCTTTCAGCAAAAATATTTGGGTCTCCTTTATAAACTGCAGAATTCTCCTCAAATTATCAAAATAGGACTGATCTTAATTAAGTATACCTAATAATTTAACTCTATTACATGATTACTCATACGAGAATGTATTTACATCTGTAGCTGCTACTTCCTCTGTTTTTCTTTTTTCTTCTTTTAATCTTAAATATTTATCCTCACAGGAGAAAAACCACACGTGTGTATGGTCTGCAACAAAGGCTTCAGTACATCAAGCAGTCTCAACACCCACAGAAGGATACATTCCGGTGAAAAACCCCATCAATGTCAACACTGCGGGAAGAGATTTACAGCCAGCTCCAATTTGTATTATCATCGAATGACACATATAAAGGTAGGTGATGAGATATTTTCTATATTTAATTTGTGATTGGAATAAATTTCCAAAACATTCCTCCTTTCAACCATCTAAGGGAGAAATCATTCATGTTTATTTTTATGGATTCTGCTAACTGTTGTTTTAGTGGAGCAATTGATGATTCATAAGTCATTCAGCTTCAGTTTGTACTTTGTTAGAAAAACAGTGTCATGTACCAGTAGGTACGTACCTATGTGTTCAGAGTCCTACGAAATTACTATATTGTGTCATACTCCTTGCAGTTGGAGCCAATGCATAGTAACATGATCTTATTCATTAATATAATTCCATTACATAAAATCTTCTAACGACTATAATAATAGTTTCGTTTTAATTTTATTATGGATCTTTACACTCGCAAGTTTGAAAACTTTAATATAATTTAATTTTTGTTTTTGCGATTCACTCAAAATCCAGTTTTGATCTTTATTGCTTTAAAAATTAGGTATATTCTTCAATGACCTTTTTAAAATTCCGTGTGCTATGTACCGTAGCCGTGAGAACTGAGCGTATGTTGTTTTACTTGATTCATATTATGATAAAAATAAATCATATAATCTTACAAAAAGGTATTTGCTTCAAAATAATTCAATTAATTAAGTTTTTGTGTCGTTCATTGTTGCTATGTTATTGTCGTCTTGAGACGGTAGGTAATTTTATAATTACGTGATATCAGTTTATACATGTATATTTTGGGTTCTGATAACAACGAATTGTAGTAATATTCGGTATTTCTCGATATAGTAAAAGTAAATAATCATTACGATAAAAATCTTTATTACTATTACTATAAAATTAAAAGAAAAATTTCAAGAAAGTTTAAATTATTGAAAAAAGTTTGTCAATACGAAGCAATAAAAAGCTGTACTTATTTAGAAATCGTTGTAATTGTAAAAATCGTGAAATTATCATAGCCAAGTTAAATTTATTCGTCATCATCATCAGCCTATAGACATCCACTGCTGGACATAGGCCTCCCCCAAACCTCGCCACATAGACCGGTCCTGCGCCATCTGTATCCAGCATAAATTTATTAGTATAATAAAATTATATTTTGTGTACTGTATACTCATAATATATTTACTCAATCACGGAAACTTAGCGTGTTATTAATTAGAACATAAAAACTAGGTATCCTTGGTATATAAAACAATGGGTCTCATTATAGTTTTTATTACGATTCACATGTAACAATACATCGCGGATCCTTTTCTTTAGTTTTTTACTATCACTTTGAATTGATAAACACGGGCTTTGAAGATAAGGAATGATAATTAATTCTACTGATTGATTAAGAGACTTTGAAGAGTTTTTATTTTAATATCTATAGTACTTTCATACATCATATCTCCTGGTCATTTACACTATTACTAAACGGGTTCTTACCACGATTATTTCAATTGATCGGTCCCGATATTTCAGCACTGTTTGAAGTGCCATGATCACGGGAAGACTGAGGAATTGCGGGTAGGTCATTTAAGAGCAGACAAATCTGTCTACCCTCTTTACCACTGGAACTCGAACTCACATTTCGACATACCACACTGACAGTATGGGCTGCCGTCTCATCTCTAGATTTTTTGGCTTTATTTTCGTCTAACACTAGATTCCACATACAAGTGATGTAAGTGATGTAAATAACCGCGAGTGTTTAAAGAAATTTATATCTCCTGGTGTTCTACATCTATCTTAAATTGACAATCCACTATAGGCTTCATCTTACTTGATTTTAGAAATGAGAATTCTGTTAACCGATGACTTCAGTACAGTTTTGATTACTGAGAACCACAGTTCGCACTAGTGATCACAATAATTGCTAAAAATATAATAGTCTCTCTCGGAACACGACATACTTAAGCTTTTTAGCGCCACGATGACCTAAAATAAAAAAAGTAGTTTTGAAAGCTTTTTCCAAGATTGCATAAGTACTTATAATCGTTTTTATTTTGTATTGTGTGTAAAAACAGTATTCCTCCAATCTCACAACAATTAATAAAGTAAATGCTAATACACAGTTTAGCCCAGTAATGCTTTGAGCGCATTACGAGGTGATGTTACCGTGTTCAGTTCCCATAACGCCCCACCTTAAGTTTTTACTTATTTAACTATGACCTCATGTGTCCGCGACTTAAGAAAATCACACAGTGTAGCATGGTTGCTGGTCACAGGGCTGTCACATTCACAGAAAATTTATTTAATTTTACCAAAATAATTTTACTGTTTTAAATGTGTAAGATGTTGATAATCCATTTATAAATTACTAATTTGAAAAAAAAGTTAACCAAGTCGTAAATAAAGCAAAATAATAAATAAATAGTAAATAAAGAAATTTTTATAATGAAAGAAAATATGATTATCAAAATCGATGTAGAAAAATTATTTTAGTCTTGTCAAATTAATCGGTTTTATCAAGTAAATTTTCGACTAAATCAGTTCAACTTTTTCAATTCTATTACTTTTAAATAACTTACCTAATTATATATTTTGAAATCAATTTAAACGAAGTTTGAAAAAAGTCTTATAACGTAATGGCTCCCAAATGTCCTGGCATTGCAGACACTCAAGAGTGATGGTAATCAATTAGCATCAACTGCGTTGTAGGCTCGTTTATCTATCATGCAATAAAAAAAACTCATTAGTAAATTGCATTGCCAACCGCAGAAACAACGCATTTCAAACTACAGCCCATATTCCTAAGTCTATAACTGACTATTTAACTGACAGCCCTGTTTTCTTGAACTGCACCTGCGGTCACAGGTAGTTGTACCAAGACGTTGTGCGCACTATAAATTACAGCGGGTCACTGTGGGAACTCCTTCTGACCAGGGGACTGTGACGACCCGATATGTGTATTGTTATGTCGATTTTAATGTATTATATTTGTAGTGCACCCTTTACTTTAATGGGCGTGATTGGCAATGATTTACTGCTTGCTATTAGAATCTAGAGAAGAAATATAGAACTAATAAATTGAGCATCTAAAATCACATTACGCGATATTTTCACTAATAGTAAGTATTTCACACGATCATCCAACTGTAATATACATAATAATATATTTTTTATAAAAGATGGAGGAATTATATTATAATTATTTTCTATCGTATCTTCTAATTTTCCATTTATATTCACAAAATCTCCTATCGCAAATATCACTAGTGCTTTTGATAAAACCAAAAATGTTTCTCAAAAACTGTGGATTCATACGCATCGTTAGAACTGCCCAAATTCTTCATGCTATGAAAATTACCCGGAAACCATATAACATCTTCTTTTATATGAAACGTTCATCCTTTTATATGAAACAACTTCATTTTTACTGCGCAATTGTATTTAATTCATTATCACCCCAAAATATATTCCGCTCAAAACCTTGTCTTCAAAAATCTAAAAAGTCACAGATTTTGCTAATCTTAACTTGGAGCGTTAATATGGGTTTAAAGATCTTTATTAGCTCACAAGAACAATGTTCACTTATAATGACCATACAAATTTTAACTTAAGTCTAATTACACACTAACTGGCATGAACTTACCAAAATTACACAACAATTAAAGTATCTTATTCTATAACCTACTAAATTAATGAAAAGATATAATAAATAAAACACTATGGCACTTATTATAATATATTTCATATATAGGTGCATGCCTAGTATAATATATTTCATCTAAGAGTATACCTCGACATTTTCGACAATACCTACCATGTATCTCATATAGTATGGGTTCACGCACACCGTGCGAAGACACGGTCTGATGCCCGTAACGTCTTCGTGTCGTCTTTGAACGATACGGTTCCTTGAGCACTTGTGGGAAAATAATTTTGGATACTTGGATTACGTTATTAATTACAACAATATTACACCGCAAAAACAGTACTAAAACTTTAGACTTGATGTATTTGAAAATTTAAAGTGTAGTTTTAGTGTATTTTCTTAGCTAATATCTGATCAAATTTTAAGTTAACTATTGTCATGAAGCCGTAGGTGCAATGCTATTTATTGTATTGTAACATTTACTCATTTGCCTTAGTAATCTTAATAAATAAGATTAACACAATTTAAACATATTCTCTTTTTACTCATTTTTCTTTTTCATCACATTTAAAATATACTCTGTCCAATCTTAACGCTTGACATCTTGATAATACGATAAGCTTGCTATACTTCCCTTCGGTCATTCCAAATACTTTCCTCTTACAAATAGATCAATTCTTATATCCTCTTACCTATTCTCAAATTATAAACAAAGAAGAAACATATTCTCACAATCGTCTTACTATATCGTGTGTGAAGTTGGCACTTGGTCTTGTTAGGAGTTCGTTATTTGTATACTGTCAGTCTTTTCGTCTGCACAGACACCGACCCGTCTTAACAATTGGTTAGAGTGACCAGTGGTGCAAGATGTAAGAGAAAATAAGTATATTTTAATATTCGTTGTCTTGTTACATCAAATTATGATTTAATTGTAAATATCTTTAAATAAGAACCACACAGGGGCGAAGGATCTAGATCTTTTCGTATTTTTTTCTGAGTAGTAATTATTGTTGCTTGAAGAATCTTTAGACCAAGTACATTAAGATGAAACTGGAATCACAACATAATAACATTTATTTATGCTATTAAACCGATGCTAAGACAATGAAGACCGAATTTCGAATAACTATTTTTTTTTGTGATACTGAAAAAAAAAATAAGGTTTGTGAATAAATGTATTTATACATAACTACAATATATTTATATGGACATAATTATAGTGGTATAATATGGGAATTTAAATAATTATTTCAACAAATTTTATTTAAAACAAGTTTCTCTGACATAAAAAAAAAACAATGAAATGGTTTTCAGTGGGTAATTTAGTTTTACTTAAATTATATTAGCTGATCCACGTCACGAGGAAATGTTTTACCAAGTATAACTTATATTTAAATTATAATTATTAAACAGCCTTCCAGCACTCACAAATAACGAAATAATATATTAGTCAAAGAATTTTCAAAAACGGTGCAGTAATTTATAGATCTACAACGTGATAAACATCACGACTAGGGAATCCAATGAATTATTTTTTATGCATGGTTATCGATCCCGGGATTACTCGTCCTCAATCCCGAAATCTCGCAAAAGTACCCCGAGATTGGATTCCCTAATCACGACATTACTTAATATTTGTGTATATTAATAATAACTAATATATCGACCATCATTGTTCCTGTCGTTGTATCTGTGCACGATCTAATAGCTAATAGCTTCGACCGTCACCTAGAGAAACTTTCGCTCCCCGGCTGGGTAAAGGGCCTGATACAGAAGGCGGTCGTTCTTGATACGGCTCGTATAGTGAGGAGGTTCCTCTCTCTTGAGCCCTGACCACTGATGGCTTGGGTCGTAGACCCCGTCTCCAGTGGCCGTCTGTTTTTTATATTGTATTTTTAAATTTTATTTTCTTGTAAATGTATTTTTAAAAATAGAATGTAAAAAATAAGTGAATAAATGAATATAGATCACATTTCTTAGTAGGTGAAAGTCTACAACTTGGACCACACGTCTAAGTAACAAGCAGACGAGAAGATTGGTGATCTGTTGTCTCAAATCAGAATGCGATTTGCGTTTGTCACTTGTCCAGTGTTTCCATTGTTTAGTATTGTCCGTCAAGTTCAGTTGATCATTAAAATAGTGTTGAGCTAAAATCTGATTTATATTCCAAGTTAAATTTTGTGTTAACCGTCATATTCGTGGTGCACCTAAAACTTATAAAAGGTATTCATACTTGTACTGTACTGTACCAACCCATTACTGCCCACTGTTGGGCTCAGGTCTCCTCAGAAGAGGGATTAGGCATAGTCCACCACGCTTGCCCAATGCGAATTGGGGACTTCACATATCTTCAAAAGATTTTTAGAACCCTTTTCCAATATGCAGGTTTTCTCACGATGTTTTCCTTCACCGTTTTTAGCCAGTGATGTTGTGAAAAATTGCACATAAATCTTTTCTACATTTAGATTTAGAGGTACAAGCCGGCCGGATTTGAACCCGCAACCTCCTGTTCGGAAGGAAGCGCTTCGACCACTCGGCCACCACGACTACAATATATTCATACCTAATTTTCCTCAATTGTATTTTGCACTTCACGACACTATTTTGAGAGGTTTATACTTTATGTATCTATTATGTTTTGATCTTTAGTAACCGTTTTTTTGTCATCAATTTCATTCTTAGCATTTGCAAATAATATAATACGTTTTTTTTTCTGCATAACTCATAAAAAATATGCTACTTACTTCATGTATTTATTAATTTGTGCACAAATATACAAAAATATTGTACCAGTGTATCAGTCGACCTTAGGCTTGTGAAGAGAAATTAGGTGCACTAGGCAAAAATAAAAAAAAAACAACTAGATAAAACAAAAAATTATAATGCTGCTTATGAGAATTAAAACCATTTGACCCCGATTGGAAATACAACCTGCAAATACAAATTTAAACTGTCTGTCTGTCTGTGGATGTCTTTACGATAGAGTTTGTATTGCAATTAAATATATGGGCACCCGGTGTGTGTGCACCTGCCTTTATAGGGGTCCAAGAAATCCGTTACGAATTTAATTGCATGTAGGAGTGTAAAATCACCTTTACGAATAGTATCAGCTTTTGGCATAGTTTTAAGTTTTTTATTGTGTAGTACTTCGGTATTTTTTTCTTATTTAGAGTAACTAGGACTCTTAAGTTTATTCTTTACTAGATGACCCGCGCAACTTCGTCTGCGTTACAAAGGGGTTCAAATATTGTAGCCTATATAGGCACGCGCCGCCCGGCGCAAACAACTACGACCCTGCATTTTAAATTTGTAATATCTTCGGTAAAATTCACTTAAATTACATGCTGTAAAAAGCATATTGATCTATAATAAATGCACAATTTATTTAAGGTACTTAATTGGATAAGGATTAATGCTGTATTGTTTAAAATCACTTCGTAAATAACCATTTTTTAGTAAATAATAAAAATGGTTATGCTGGGTTATCCCTAAGAGATAGACATATAGCATCACGGACTTTTTTGTTGAACTTTTTAAGGTGAACAATACTGTAGTACATTATTTTGGTCTATCTCGTAGGGTTCAGCCAGCGTTTGCAATATAAGCGCAAAAAACGTGCTTATTCACGACATCACATTAGAAACCTTTAAATTTATCAGTGTTTCTCTACTATATTATGCATTTATTATACATACAAACCTTCCTTAAGAATCACTCTATCTATTAAAAAAAACCGCATCAAAATCCGTTGCGTAGTTATAAAGATCTAAGCATACATACAGACATACAGCGAAAGCGACTTTGTTTTATACTATGTATTGATTCAGGGACACTCTTTAGAAGCTGCACATTACTATAAATATATTTTTTTAAAACCTAGTGTCTGAAGTATTATTTATCTATCATGCAATAAAAAATATAATAATAATATGAGGTCACTGAGAACTTTCATTAGAAAATTAAATAGACTAGATTGAAATCTTGATCACATGTTTTTACAATTTTTAATTTTATCTATACTACTTTCAAAACTGAAAATAATTTCATAATACCTTTCTCCACATCACAGAACTATAATAAAAAAAATCACATGGTAAAAAAAAACAATGTCATAAAATATTACTCTCGTGAACTTCCCGAATAACCTCTAAAATCGTTTTAAAAGGTTTTCGCAACAGATTAATAAAATTTAAGTTATGACTGTGTTATCTGGATTAGTGAGTCTTCATAATAGTTGATAGCTTGTGAATTTTAACAACGACGTTCTCTGTAGCAATCTTTATCACACAATTTATTGGCTGGTATGTTAAAATAAAAAAATCTAACTTTTCAACTTCATTTTTAATTCAAAAATTAAAATCGTCATAAAACTGTGTTAGTTTCAGTTTTCTCTAAAATAATGGAAACTAAGGAGTTTTTACTGATTCTTTCATGCATTTTCAACGGGTTCTTGAAATGCAAACGTCATTTTGCTTACTCTTAAATCGACCCGCAGTATCCAGTCTTCTCGTGATCATGACGTTTGCAACAACGTTGAAATATCGAGTCAACTCAATTAATTAAATATCGTGGTAAGAACCCGTTGAAAATGCTTGAAAGTATTATAGAAAACCGCGAGTGTCTGAATAAGTTTTTTACTGATTGCTATCTTACTTTTAAAAAAAAGACAATCTCTTATTACGACACTAAATTTGTTAACTAGTAAAAGTAAAAGGACAAAATACTACTTTCCTTATTCATAACATTCGCTCATCTTTTATCGAGTTCACAAAATCACTTTCCATTTCCAATAAACGAAAGCAATAGTTTCACACACTAATATTTTAATAAAAAAACAATTTTTAGAAGAAAACCAAATTTACATAATTTTTACAAACATCACTGTTCCGCTATTAGCCAACATTACGAAACGTTGTCGCTACCAACATAATAATGAAAACTCAGAATCGATTATGTAACTCATAAATTCATATTTTATTTGAGTTTGTGAGTTTACGCATTCTTAAAGATGAAGTCACACTTACATTTTTTTCTTTGAAAAATAAATATTGGAATAAAATGAACCAAATAAAAATACATTTTCAGCACTCAATCTACTGCAATGTTAAATTTTATCTAAAATTGATCTGGGCATAAAATGGTACAAGAAACAACTACAACAGAAAAGCTGAGGGAAAATGAGGCTATATCCTATTTCAATTTTAAAATACAAACAGTTGAAATAAAAGAAAAATAAAACTAACTCCAATATTTGTTTATAAATCGCTTCTTCATCTTCATACCAGTAAAGATAAAACTACCAAATTAGTGTGCACCAACCTTACTCTCATCAGGCCCATATGATATTAATATCAAAACGAACGGCAGGAAGTGAACTAATGACGTTTATTGGTTAAGCAACAACTTTCAAATAAAAGAAACAGTTGTTTAATACAACATGTTTATTATGATCGCATCCGATCCTAACGTGATTGCCGACGAATTTTTTTCTCACTCGAGAAAATACGTGGGCGGATCTAATTTCCTTCTGTTTCAACAGATTTCTTATATTATCGTTGTCATTAGTATAATCTTTATCAAGTACAATGGATAGCCAATGTTGCACCAATTAAGTCAATTGATTGCATGTATCAGGAACATTTCAGCTGGTGTCTTTATCCTATGTGTACAGTGGGCTTATGGCCAAAGGGAGATCTCTGACCGGGCGAGGTAGTGTATGCCCGGTCAGGCCGAAGCCCACTGTAGTAGATTTCAGATGTCGTATATATGCGAAGATTTTTGCAAATGTTGTGACCGCGATTCAGGATCTCGCGCGTTATTATTGGTCACCACAATCCTATCACAACTATTAGAATTACAAATTAGTCTAAAAATCACTACAACCCATGATAATAACGATATTATTTTCTTCAATAATATGCTTTTAACAATATATACGGGTATATTATTCTAGAATTAAAATACATCTACATTTAACATGTATTCTCCGATACGGATATTTTTAATGCAAGCCAACGAGCTGATTGCATCTACTTGCCGCTTAATATTTTCTAAAACCTATTCATGTAATTCTTAAAGCATAGATTAAAAACAATCTTAATCTGGCAGCGCTTGATTGACAGGAGTCACTTATCACTATTACGACCGGAAATTGGTCCACCCATATAGGATTAGACTCCAAATTTAATGAATTGAAACCGGTCTTGTCCTTAATAAAACATTTTAATCAAGAACAATTTGACTGAATTAGAGTACATCTATAAAAATGTACTTTAGACAGATCTATAGCAATACTATCGGACTTTCGACGAACATTTTTACAACAACATACGATTTTATAACGCATTACTGTTTGATTTCGGAAAGTTTTTAGTAAATGAGATGAGAACTTTTTTTCCTTAGACTTTGAATAGAACAAGACCAAAACCATGTTTTTATTAGAGTTTGCTTTTTATTAGACCTGAATCTTTATTGATCTCCATGACTGATTGTAGTTAAATGCATCGATTCCTGTACCAACCCATTACTGCCCACTGTTGGGTTCAGGTCTCCTCAGAAGAGGGATTAGGCATAGTCAACCACGCTTGCCCAGTGCAGATTGGGGACTTCACATATCTTCAAAGGATTTTTAGAACCCTTTTCAGACATGCGGTTTTCCTCACGATGTTTTCCTTCACCGTTTTTAGCCAGTGGTGTTGTGAAAAATTGCACATAAATCTTTTTCACATTTAGATTTAGAGGTACAATGCATCGATTAATATTTAGAAATTAATTCGAGCTTCGTTTAAATAGCGCTATGGAAACACGTAAAAGGAGGCCTTATTTCATAGGACGCATAGCGAATGAAATCCTGAAGCTGATCGTGAATTACCATCTTAGTTCCAAATACAGGTACATCTCCACCGTGATGATTGAAAGATGACAGAACCATCTCGAACAAATCGGCTCCCCATAAAACTAGTCGTCGCCTCAGTGTTTGTTTGGCCGTTCTGACATTTTTTACAACAATTACTTTTTAATGCAGTATTATAAAGAATTCAATTTCCATTCGACTGGTAAAATATATTTTTTAAAATATTCAATTCTAAAACAATAAAAATCTCATTTCTTTTTCTCAACACGGCACTTGACGAAAATTCCGTGCTTGTTTGCTGTCTCCTGTAAAATTTGCTCGAGTGCAGATTGGCCAAACAAGCACTGAGGCGACGTAGTACAGAACGCAAAGAGATCCGACTCTTCACAGATCCAATTCGACTAAAAACACAGTAAATAGTTAAGTACACAGTGAAAAGGAACGTTAATCATAAACAATGTGTTGTATTTCTTCAATTCAATGTACAAGAATCGAAAGGGCTCGATTGTATAGAATTGTTTACTGCTCTATGGAAATGTTATGGGAAAGACACAATTTATTATGCTAAGTATACGGCGCGATGATCTGGAAGACATGAATGAAATATTGAAGGCTGTTTGTTTTAAATTGAGTTTGTGTTGTTTTTTTGGCCGATAATAAGTTTAACTTCCAAAAAGAGATTCGGTTATATATTATGGTTTGGCTTTGTCTTATTGTGACCTCATTTAAAGTATATTCACAAAATTAAATATAGACGACATAACTAGCTGCCCCGCGCAACTTCGTCAATGGCCGGGCAGCGGGGTGCCCTCATGGTCCCCATGGCTGGCTGGCTTCTCGTCGTCTGCGTCGAAAAAATAAAATAAAAATTTAGGGGTGGACTACCCCTAACATTTAGGGGGATGAAAAATAGACGTTGGCCGATTCTCATAGATACCGGATAAGCACAAAAAAAATCATCAAAATCGGTCAAGCCGTTTCGGAGGAGTATGGCAACGAAAACTGTGACACGAGAATTTTATATATTAGATATTATAGTGCCTATTATAATATATTTTGAACTTTTCTTAGAAATATCAATAGTAAATGCCTTACCATCTAATTTATTGGATATATATGAAAACATTAATTAAATGAAATCTCATCGAAACTAAAGCTATAATATCTTTAGTTTTTGTGTTTACTAACAGATTTTTTTAAACCTTCAAGTATATAGCACAGCATAACCTCCTCAATACAGAATATCTTATATAAACTGTACTCATAGTAATTATTTCTACAACAATATGTTCGTATCCGCGTTTTGCAATAATGCAAATCTCTCGTGACAGCCTCCCATAACAATGCTGTCGCATCTGTCGTTACAAGGAAGTCTTATACAATGGGTATAATTGACACATCTGTATAAGATATATTTTTTATGGTACCGTCATTACTAGCGTCCATGCTGAAAGTATTATCTGCACGCATTTCTTCATTCTATAGGAGTTTTCGGGGTTCCTTGAGTGAAAATTCTAGAAGTTTATTAGTGCTATTGTGATTTTTAAATTTGAAATGTGCATTTTATGGTTTAAATGTTTTCTTTGTATATACAGGGTGATTTGTTAGACAGGGTACATATTGCAGGAGGGTGATGAGTACTCTGTTCTAATACGGAATATTACAAAAAATAAGTAAAATTACAAACTATTTTTTTTTTTTTAATCTAAATTCGACAAAACTACCTCAAACATAAGCAATTTCAGCTTAAAGAGTGTTGACTAATGACCTCTAGTGATCTCGCGCACCCCACACCTCCGTCACACCGATCAGCTGTCGAAAAACCATCATTTTGCAAGAATTTTAGGTATTTTTAAGTTGCGATTACTAAGGCATTAAGCCATATTCTTTGGTAATAATATTTTTACTGGTCGTATATAACCATCAGCTACCATGACCTTCAATATGTACCCTCACTAGGAAATCACCCTGTATATTTCACGACCCTAATCATAGTTTGTCTTTATATTTGAAAAGTTTACTTCTCATCAATAAGTAGAATGCGCTGTTTATAGACAATGATCGAAATCGTAAGTGAATAACCCTTTCAACTGGAATAAGCTGTCGCTTCCCAGTTTTTGGTAATTGAATTGTACGGAACCACTTCCATCATTCATTCACATTTTTTTTTCAATATGGTGTCGTGCACGCGCTGTTCTTGATTAAAACGAATTACGATTGTTAGTAATACTCCATTGGTCATTATTTGTAAATCAAGTGTGTGCTGGCGGGTGGTACTGTCACGCGATGCCATTTACCACTTACCACTCGTAACTGCTACTGCATTCCTTCATGTTTTTTGAGTTCATTGTTAGAAATCGATGCGGATGCTTGAGACGTTTGAGTTGCATAAACTTTGATTTTTCAGAAGACTGAGTTTAGATTTCAATATCGTCAACAGTTTTTGATCCCATTCAAAGTTCGTTTTCAATTTTAGGAACCACTACAATTGGGAATTTGAAAAAAAAAAAGTTGTTTTTTTTATGTATTTTAAAACTTTATTATTAATAACATTCATATTTAATACAAAAAAACGTAGTTTTTTTTTTTCAATGAATTATAAACAATTTCAATTTGATTAAAAATCACGTGACTTTAAACGCCCCGTGATTGACTGTGACGTCAAAATGTTAACTTCTGAGTAGTTCTGAGGTTCGAACTTTGAATTTAGTATAAATACTAATGACAAGTGAAGAGTGAAAACTAACATTATGACGTCACACACGCTCGGGATCTGTCGGTGTATTTTCGGTACTGAATTCAAAAATTTGAATTTTACTTTAATATTACTATCTTTTGAAATATAGTGCACAAACAAAAAAAAATGTAGTATAACTAATTTTTATATGCTCTTTCAATTTACGATTTAAAAAAAAAAATTCAAGTACCCAATTATTGTTGCTGTTGAAACAACCTTTGATGCTTTAATTACACTAACAAGTCAATTAGCAGCTCAAAATTAAATATTCCCACAACGATCAATAAAAACATTCCGAACACTGTACATTACTGCATTTTTTCCATCTCAGTTTATTCATTAAAAATAAAAGTGAGTCTGGTACGGGCCTCGACGGCGGCAGA
Organism: Trilocha varians; assembly: GCA_030269945.2. NCBI lineage: Eukaryota > Metazoa > Arthropoda > Insecta > Lepidoptera > Bombycidae > Trilocha > Trilocha varians. The sequence continues at coordinate 3,699,717 of AP028264.1, read as the reverse complement.
TTGCATCGTCTCGCGACATTATCAATCACTCTTTATCGTTCTTTACTGAATGTACTGATTAAATTATTCCCGAGAGGTGACTTAATGAAATAGCCCGTTCGTTAAGATGGATTTATATTGTATATCTCACTAATATATTTGAAATATGAAATGTTTGTCACAAGATTATAGAGAAAGTGGTCGATCGATTTGATTGGTACTTTTAGTATACACATTACATTAACACGAACAATATGATAATACTTATATTAATTTGTTCAATCAAACAAAAGAAGCTTAACTTCGTTAATTAGTTTCCAGTAAATTCAATATTGTAAATAAAAGCTTCATCACTAATTTGCATTCTACTTGCTGCTTCAATGATAATAATATGTTAGCCATGTTAACAAAATAAAAGCTAAAATTTAATTTTGAAAGGAAAATAGCAGAAAGCACTTGAAATTTCCATAATCTCTTTTAAGATCTAGTAAATATCATCCCATATTTGAATAAGAGTAATCCTTGGTATTTGGACCTTGATGTACCCAATCAATATTTCTATAGAACTGAGATTTTTATTACACGATGGTTCATCAAATTTTTACGATATCCATAGATATTTTAACGTCACTTATCGTCTTGTTCATTCCATTTGATCCGCTATCAATCGTGTTATAAACGTATTAAATAAAAGTGTTAAAAACATAATAAATATTGATTCGAAACTGGTTTCCATTCGTCATACAACTATATTATTATAACCCTTTAAGCATAATCATTTGAATGAACTGACCAAAACTCCCCATGCAGTGGTATATAAAAATAAACTTTCGAACAATGGAATAAAGTGCAATGTTGTATACACAATATAGATGGACGAGTAATTTGGAAGTGTTAAAATGGAAATTCATAATATAGTCAGACACGTCGTCAATAAGTGACTTTTTTGGTAACTTGAATAACAATTATTTTTCAATCAAAAAATAAACATTAATTTCAACTACGTTAGAGATGGTGAAATTCTGTTGTGTATTGCACATCATAATAAAGCAGTCGCTCCTCAATGCTTCAGACCAACAACCCAATTAAACGTGCAAAAATCTGTTTGAAACATTTAATTGGTCTCCCAATTAACTATTCCCGCCAAAACCAATTTCCAGCTCCACTCACCAGATCACGCCTCACATTAACAAGGGTCTCGTTAAATCAAAAATGTCGATCATAAACATGAGCCCTTTAGACCATAAGTTAATCATAACAGAGTCCATAAGATATATGGGGACCAATTAATACGCTCCTTGTCTTGGCACCAGTCTCTATACAATATTGATTAAATGGAGCTTCAGATAATTGGAACGCGTTTATTAATCAGATTCTTTTCCGATGTATTAATATTTTATGTGGTAGCTTTTGTTTTTTGTTCGGCGTCTACTGTGGGAGTTATTGGAATCATTCTCTCTATGTCCCCTTTAATTAACTTATTGTGGTTGATCGGGACTTGTCATACCACTACTGTGTAAAGTTCTGTAACAGAGACTTGACGGTTATTTTATATGTAGTTAAAATAACTTCAATTCAGTTTTCTTTTTCATAGTCATTGTTCCAACATTATCTGCCTTTTTACATATTAGAAGAGCACCTGTAATATTATCATCACCATCTTCTGAACCGTGCGTATTAAAAGAGTCAAGTAGTTATGTTCCCTTTTTCAAATCATCATTCATGTTTCATTATTCGAACATTCGAAACAAGTTTAAACTTAGTTATACTAAAATCAATAAAACCATTTAACTAAATAGCCTGAGCTGGGAATGAATGCTAACGAACTCAATACCGAGACATATACCGTGGCGTGCGATTCACGGCATCGATTTATTTAGTTAAATTAACCGAAGCCACATCACATTTGCATTCGATTTCCATAACGCGGCGCGGGCGTATCGCTCGGCCATACGTCACTGTACGATATACAGCTGCCGTGCCGATACTTGATCGAGACCACGATTATCCTGAATCGAATTATTTTTAATCGATTTTAGCTGGTGTAGAGTATTAGTCGATTATCTCATAAGTAATGATTGTGGAATTATAAACAAGTTGACCCGTGCTGTGATGGACATAATGGAGATTTTTCTTTGGTATTTATGATGGAACTTGAAGCTATGTAAAGGTATAAGGTAAAGGGAAGAAATGATGCCATTTCCTTGGATAATATTATGACGCTTTTAACCAAATTGTTACTAATATAATAGATTTAAAAATTCCACTTTTTAGAGAAATATAAAATATAGAAACGAGCCTTGAAGTACTAAACCAAAATGAGTCGTCAGCTAATAGTTATTTGCTTAATGATTTATGAATGATATTCGGTAGCAAAATCGATTTAACATCACATATCTTTTTTGTTTTAGATTGGCTTCTGCAACCCGCCTAAAACGAATTAGCAGTTTTTTTTTCCATTGGAGCTTTAAATTATACTTTTTTATTAGTCGGGTTATGTTTTTTTCAAGTGGGTGTGAGATATAGGACGTCGAGAATTGAATGGGAGGTACCATCATAGTTAATGAGTAGTAATTGTCTTGATTGAGTTTTTTGTTTTCAATTAATATAAGCTGTTTACAGGAAATTAAAAATGATATTGACACACCTACGATAATCGAAAAGTAATTTATGATTAAATGAGAAATAGATTTTACATTAAGGATAATTTTTAACAGCTTTTTGATTAAATTAGTGGATTAGAAAGAAATAATTTTAATGTGATTGATTTTTTACTATTCACAAAAAACACTTTAAAAAATATTTTCGAATCAATGTACAGAGTTAAAGATGTGGTCTTAAATATTTTAAAAGCTATGAACTAAACAAAAAATAGCTACATACGAGTAAATTTGTAAAATACCTTTATGTATATCGTTCACTTCCTCTATTTTGTCAAATTCCCATGTATAGATTTTTAATATGACGACAATTTTCAATATACACACGTTAGATAGGTTGCGCAATATTGTCATATAGACTACAGACCCATGAAAGAATGGAAAGAAAGAAAGAAAAAGTATTTATTCACCACGTACACACAGAGGACACAAGTTCGTAAATATTATGTATTTAAATAATTAACATGGACCTAAATTAAATATGAAATACATTTTTTTTGCCTCACCTCACCTGCAATCAGTTGGATAGCTTACAAGTGACGGCATAGTACTGAATCTTATTATTTTATGCTAGAATTTCGTTTTAGATAGGTCACCTGGTGGTTCAAATGACCCATAATTTTTCTTCATGGGCCTGTAGTCTAAAAACCATCGTTCAGCATATAAGTAGCTAAAATGTCATTACTACTGTAAAACGAACAAAAACAAAAGAATGTAACACACTAATGACGAAAATTGAATACTCGTGTGCCCACAAACGATTCCATGAAGTTATTTAAAATTAAATTATCATTTGGATCCATGGGAAGCCGCAATCAAATGACGTTATGGTGAATTGAATTTGTTATGTTTACTGTTTTACGCCTCATCAGTGGCTATGTTTTAACCGTTCCGTTGTTGGGGTCAAGTGTTGAGGTTATTTTAGACTGGACGTTGAGTTCTGTTTTGAACACTCGTGTTTATCACTCGAATCAAGACTACTCAAACAGTTTGGAGTACCAAGGACCTATCATCATCATCATCATCATCATCATCATCATCATTAGCCTGTAGACGTCCACTGCTGGACATAGGCCTCCCCCAAACTTCGCCACATCGATCGGTCCTGCGCTGTCCGCATCCAGCCATCTCCCGCGGTCCTGACCAGGTCATCGGTCCACCTTGTGGGAGGTCTGCCTACGCTGCGCCTACCAGTTCGTAGTCGCCACTCTAGAACTTTTCGGCCCCATCGGCCATCAGTTCTGCGCACAATGTGTCCTGCCCATTGCCACTTCAAAGCCATTCATTGCCAAGGACCTATATACTATCAAAATTAGTAATGAATTGTACCATTATAAGAAAGTAAATTCAAAAAGTAAATTATTTTTGAAGGGATAAAGATGTATAAAGATGAATTAAAGTATAACTTCGGGATGAGAGCCAATATGACAATCAGAAGTCAAAACACAACAGCCGTCTATTACCTTTCAGTTTAATTACGTACGATTGTAACTTTGTGTTCATCTTTTATTGCATTTTAATATTTAACCAATAAATCTCTTTTCCTTAAAATTATTTAACTGTTGAATGATCGCAATATATATAATTCTAAATACTCATTTCTTTAAAATTAATGACTTCAAATTTAATAAGTATAGCTTGAAGAACTTTTTGTGTACTAAATTCTGTAATGAAATAATCGTTATCCGTTTCAAACATAACTCGTGGAGTGATTGATGCTACAACACTTATTACACCAATAACGGAATATGTACATCTTAATCTACATTACTATTTCTTATAATAGCTAATTAATAATATATTATGAACATAATAATATCTTACATATAGTGGCGTGCAGTTCATACGATTAAATATGCATTGCATACCTTTCAAAATTGATTTGAAAATCAATTATAATAATATGCTGTGAAAACAATTCTTATTCCTATTATTTACGTGTATTCCGTGAAACAGTTAAAAATTTTTGATTAAAAATCACTAAATTTACATTTCTGCATGCCCTGACTAAAATAAATTCCTTCTTTCTAAATGTAGGTATATTTCGAGATAAACTTTAATAAAGTTGAAGTATATTTCACCAAATAGGAACTATCATAGCTCCTTTGCATTATACCAAAAAAAAAATTTGTAATTTTACTACAATTTACAACGAATAAATTTGTATGTATGTTTGTTGGAAGCAAAGATCTAAATTCTCACTTAATATTGACCTTAATTAATAAATCGAATTTAATATCATCAATAATTTAAATTTTCTTTCACAGGAAAAACCTCACAAATGTACACTCTGCTCCAAGTCATTCCCGACGCCAGGAGACCTCAAATCTCACATGTACGTCCACAGCGGGTCCTGGCCATATAAATGTCATATTTGTTCTAGAGGCTTCTCTAAGCACACGAACTTGAAGAATCATCTGTTCCTTCATACTGGTGAGTATATTTTATAAATAAAGAAAAACAATATCGGTTGTGGCAAATATCAGTAACTTAAATAAAATATACAGTGCTCTACACAAAAGTACCCATATATTATTAATATAATTTTATATATAATAAGAAATAAATATAATTGTTAAAAAAACAGTGAAACTATACTACCTACTATCAAATAAAATTATCTTATTTACTACTCCAAATTTACAGAAATTAATAATTTTATATATCATTTTATTCTTATTGTTGCAGCAAAACATCAAAGGAACAGTGCCAGGGACGCTACATGAAAAAAATACATATCATAATATAAAGTCTGTATATAAAATTAGAATAATTAATTACGAATTATATAAAATGTGATATTAGTATATAATTATTATTATAAGTGTTAATTTATTATTTATGGTCGTTTCTTAAAGGTGTATTAGGAAAGGTTAGCTTGATCCAGTTTTTAAGAAAAAATATTTAGGATTAAATTTAAGTAAGGGCTTTAGTGATAAACATACATTCCTTTAATATTTCTCATCTCAAAATATAATTTGATAATAATTTGATTGTGACTGAATTGTACTTTCAAATTTGAAAGAAAATGAATTGGGCTATAAAAGTCGTGCGAATATTATAGTATGCAAAATAAAATTTATTTAAAATGTTCATTTTAATACTTTCTATGCGTCATTTTGTGAAATTCACAAATAAACATACATACATGTTTATACTTTATGTATAATTTCATCATATCGATATCTTCAAAGTTGAAGATGAAGACAAATATATGTATTACTTACATAATAAAAACTTGTAAATAGTAATATAATGTGATTTAATACCGTCCGAACAATTTGTTTAGTGTTTATACAACAAGAAAGCGTATATATAACATCATTATACTTACATTGAGTATGTATAATGCGATAACAAAACACTGACATATGTATAATTATGATTACGGCTTACTTTTTGTAGATGTATAAAACAGTGTGTATTAAGATACTACTATACTTATACTTTATATATGCAAAGTATAATACTTCCGTCCAAGATATTGCTTACTAGCATCAAATTTACAGATGCATATATTCGAAACCTTATATAATATGCCTACATTGTGTATGTATATTGTGATTCCGTCCCGACATGTAAATACTTGTATATTTTATAACTTATACAAATTTATATTTATACTTATAAATAATCATTGAAATAAATTGATTTTCATTTACAAATATATTTCTTTTATTTTTAAACACCCAAAAATTAAGTGATGTTGTGTAAAATCCTATTTTCCTTTTGGTTTTCAATGCTGGTAACATCATTTCTGATTGTTAGTCATACAAATTATTGCTGAATATTAATTCATCCCCTCTTCTGAGGAGACTTGAGCTCAGCAGTGGGCAGTAATAGGTTGGTACAGATACAGATTAATTCATTAAAATATATTTTTTAAATTAGTTATATAAAAGAGCTGATAAACGAGAGAAAAAATTGTATTCATTATCATCACAATTTTAGTGTCACCGTGAGATGTAGTTCCTCGCTAGATCTATCGAACATTAACTCTTCTCATAGTGTTTTCTAATAGCATTAATACTCCTTTTCTCATCATCATTATTATCCATGCTAAGTCGTCATGATAATTCTTTATCACCATCAGTCATATCTACATGTTCATAAATGAATATGCTAAAGTTACCGTGTCATTCCCAAGGATATGCGGCGATTACTTAATCGTTATTCATGGTACTTTATTGCAATTTTATATATTGAATCGAGCCGTGTGTAGGCGGCGTACACGCGAGCAGAACGCTCATTTGCATAGTACAACCTAACTTAGGTGTATTAAGACTTAATTATGGGCTCTGTCTTGGGCGAAAATGCTGTATACGCCAATACTAGAAATTTTCTTAATAGTTTACTAAAGGTAGGTTATATAGGTACTGGTGTTTTTTATGGAAGCTCCGATTTAGGTTTGAATATTATCTTTTCAATTGAAAACTTTTGGCACCATCGGATTTCATTCTTGAAAATGCTCTGTCTACTTTAAAGATCAATTTAGTGTAAAACACGAAAATAGTTAAAAAAAACAGTAATGGTGATTTTTGTTCAAAATTTTTGTTTTTTTTTAAATATTATCTTAATATAATAATATATAAATCTCGTGTCACAATATTTGTCCTCAATGGACTCCTAAACCACTTAATCGATTATAATAAAATTTGCACACCATGTGCAGTTCGATCCAACTTGAGAGATAGGATATCTTAGATCAAGATGATGGAGCTGAAAGGCCACAGGAACTCCGTCAATAAGCAAGATAACCTCATCGTGTTTCGGCTTTAATGAAGCGTCCTGATGAGTACTTTTAAAAAATCTCGAGAACAGTCCCCATGCGACGCAGACGAAATTGCGCGGGGCAGCTAGTATTAATATAATATTTTAAAATTGTTAAGTTTATATAGGTACTTTTATTAGTGATTGTTTTATGCAAAACTACTTTATTATTGTCCTGATAGAGAGACCTATACTCATTCAAAAAACTGTAAATTCATTTTAGACTCATCATCGTTGATTTCAACATCAAAGCTTTATGCTTCCAAAATCTTATGACTGGCACTTACATCATTATTGAATGAAACAGTAGCTACGAAGTAATCCCAGTGGTGGGACGTAACACGCTCCTGGAGGTGAGATAAAGCAATACCAACATTTCATTCTGAGCATGAAAACTAGTCTAGCCATTATGTATTGCGAGTTTTATTGGTTATGGTCTTTTTCTTTCCTTTAGAAGTATCCGTCTTGAATATTGATTAGACTTTGTAGTTTTAACAATATCTGAATGATTACTACTTTCATATTATCAAATTACGACATAGGGTAGGCCTTTTTTTTTGAGTTGGAGGTAATCACCGGATCCATCCCACCCACCCCGCCACTCCATGTGGGAGTTAAACCGCACTAAAACCTCCAACCGCTCACACTCAGCGTCCAAACCCCGGCTGAGGCCAGAACCCAGCACGGGGTTTTGAGGGCCGATGCGACGCGTTACGCTCTCGGCACTCTTTCTTGTCGCGCCGCCCCCGATAGGCTAGGCCTGGTGCAAGGATCATTGGTAATTTGTTCCGGCACATCTTAAAGTTGAATCTTACGTGTGTACTAAAATTAGTTTTAGAATTAGCTCTATGACTGTGTTATTATGATATAAACTTGCTTTTACTTCAATTTCAAAAAACATATCTTTATGTTATCCCTGGACCCGTAAAAGAGACTAGGATATAAAACTACCACTCTTACTTAGTGAGTGGTTAAAGAGTTATAATAATAAGGTCTCCTTACGATCCTTTCTTTTCCTCAAACTTTATAGTGTTAATATAATTGTTCAAGAAATCACGTTCAGAACAACATTTTTCTTCTACAATATCACATCTATCACCTTATTTATAAAGTCCATTAGAAGTAACGTGTATTTCCAAATCACTTCGGATCACAGCTCCAATTCTTGACATAATAGGTTTCGATAGCTTTCACTGCGCTCAATAAATTAGTGTATCCATTTGATTAATTGTGGCGAAGTCATTCGTTGAAAGCATCTGGACTAGTTTAATTTGCTCATTACGTTTTTGTGTATGTTATAAACAGTGGTTTAGTAAATTAAAATTTGAATTCATAGTTTGAAAAATATTCTCAAATTTGTTTTAAAATTTGCATATACTTTATTAGGTACCTACTAGTTCATTATAATTGTATGATTTTACATATTACTAAAAGAGATCGAAACTGGCGTTTCGGTTATAGATTTTTGGTATGCTTTATGAACTATTTTATTTTGAGGAAAATGGAAAAGTTAAATTGCATTGCTACCAGTCGACTTCGCTTCGAGAAGGAACTGATGCAAAAGGCGATCGTCCTTGACACGGCATGCACCGTAACGGAGCACTGGTGGCTAGGGTCATAAACCCCGTTTTTTAGTACCCAACTTTTTCTACTAAAAATTTATTTAATATATATTACGCTAAAATATAATGAATAACAAATGAAAATAAAATGTATGTACATAAATAAATATTCCTTATTAAATATTGTTTACAATGCTTACAACATAATCAGCGCAATTCGTTTCTGCCTACGCAAAACAAAACACAGCTTAGCCAAGAGCGTAAACATTAAAAATTAATAAATTACATGTGCTTATAATAAATAACCTTCTAGAACAAAGTCAATCCGTAATATCATAAATTATGAACGAGAACAATTATTACGTTACCGTCCTTTGGGTGGTCCGAAATAGGCCATCCGAATCATTGTCGAATCACGATTTATTTTATATTTTATTAATTATACGCGTTGTTATATCAAGGGCAGTTAACAAATCGTATCATCTCAATTCTTAGCCCACATAAATTGTGAGTTTAATTGAAATATTCACAATTCTGTTGCTATACCAACTGCTATGGATGAAAGTTAGATCTTTTGTTTAAATTAAAAAGGGCCTTCTTTGTACACTCATTCATTTTTAAAGTAAAATAGAAAATTACCCTGACATTGCAGAGGTTCATGAGCGACGGTGACCGCTTACCATCAGGTGGGCCGTAGGCTCCGTTTATCTATCAAGCAATAAAAAAAAAACCTCTTTTTACTGCTAGATATTTTTTTTTACTCAATCGAAACCACAAAACTTGAATTAAATAATCAAATTTTGTAAACTTATTGTTATTTCGTAACGTACAAAAATGTCCTACTTTATAATTCTAGAAAACTATATTTTAAATTATGTGTCTATCTATAATTGCAGCAGCGAAACAATGCGTTGATTGACCACTCAGACAGTGAAATTGCTCTTTAAATTTAACAACAATACTTTAGCAATACAAATTGTTGTTATAAAAAGCTCGATTAAACTAACAATTGAGAACGACGCGAGCGCACAATACCATAGTTCTCGCCACGGGAGTTATTCCAATGACCAATCTAGAAAGACCCTCCTTACCTAACCGTCCAAATATATGACCAGCCCCTTCTAAACTGGGCTGCTCCAGATATCATCAGAATATCTGGCCCACAAAAAATATCTAATAAAGCCCAAACAAAATAAACGAAGACCGCGGATCAATATGAGTGTTATTTAGAAAAAAATGCTTTGTCATAAAGCGTAATCGAGGCGAGACGGTGGCGCCTTTGTTGTTGGGCCCGTCATCAGCTTTTTGTAACCTTATCTGATGAGTACTGCTCCCATTTTGCTGACAAAAAACAGTTGCGGTCGCACGTACCACGCGTCAGTACGATCGTGAGGAGTCTTGGACTGTCTGGTCATGATCGTCGAAGAATTGCTTCATTGTGGTATTTTGTCAGTTAAGATAGTTCAACAGACAACGATACCGCAATGAACAGTTGGGTGCATTTTTCGAAGTTAGTAATTATTTATTTATTTAATGATACACCAACAAAATATACACTTTAAAATCTAAATTTTAACATTTACAATATCATGCAGAGTGTTATTCCACTTACTGGTATAAACTGCATGCTAGTTAAACAATCACGAAAAATACTATACTAATCAATTAAATAGAAAGATAAATTAAATTAAGAAGGAACATTACAAAACAACAATTATAAAATGATACACTTACAAAATAATCAATTCAAATAATTGAAAAGTATGATAGTTTTATTTTAGTAAAGTGTTACAAGTAAATTCTAGTTAATTAGTTTGGTAAATTTTGTAGCACAATAATAATAACAATACAGATAGAAGTGTATTAAACACTATAAAACTCGCGCAACTTCATCTGCAATACAATGAGAGACAGATTTTTTTCAACCTGTCTATAATACTATTCGGTGATAGTGAAGATACTTATGATAACCATTATTTAATTAAGAATACTAGAGGTATAATTTGAAACAACAGATAAGCTTGAACAATTTTTTATTTAAGTATTGTAAGCATTTAAAAATTGCACGATAATTATTAGATAGGTGCTACAAATATCTATCAGTGCAAGTAAAAGATAAGCGTTGGTGGGAAAAACCTTCAGAAATTTAAAGTCGAAAGAATGTAATTCCATATAATCCAAACTGTCTTTGACTTGTCGATAAGACTCGGAACCTGAAAAATAATTTAAAAAATATTCAATAGTTGATATTTAATTTTGTTCTATTTAAAGTTTTCGAGTGCACCAAGTATGAAAATTTATTATATCTTATTAAACAGTCGTTAAAATACTATATCGAGGGTATAGTGCTAAAACCCATTAAGTGTCAAAACAATATAAAAATGATTTTTTAGTCTATCTAGATCAGTTTTTTGCGCTCTTTCTAGTAGTGTAATCAAATAAGAAGAATTCAGTGTAAAGAAAGTTATTTGACGTAAAAACCCAATAAATTCCCCTTGTTTAGAAACTTTAACTTTGAACATTTCGAAAGTAACAATGTTAGCCTTATTGGGTTTTAGCACTATACCCTCGATATAATACAATTTGAGCTTTACTGAACTCACAATACAGACATATCAATATTAAAAGCTAACGAAAAAAAATCTATGGCGATCTTATTTTACCAAGAAAATTTTGCAGTTTTCAATTTCAAAAAGTATTACACAATGAACTAGTAAGATGATCAGGTAATTATGAGAGATTGATAGCACAACGATAGATACCTTTGCAAGATGTCAGTTCCATTGATATAGTCAATTTAAATTTTTCCACTTCAAGTCCTATGTACTCTGTCACTGCTGTCACCGCTGCTAACAACACTACATGTTTAATTAAATCCAATGATTGCATATAGTATACCTGGAAACATATTATTATTTTAGGGACCCGTTTTCAAATAAGAAACAATATAAAAGTAGTAATATATAATATGTAAAGAATACCTTATCATCAGGACGCGTTATAATATAATAACATAAGAGACTGCATCGTAGAAAACAAAAAGAAGCTGTGAGGATTATCTGAAAAAAAGTTTATATTTTAAGAACACAGGAAGGAATATTATTTCAAAGTAATTTTAATTCCCAAATAAAACTATTACTAAAACAAAGTTTCGTACTGGTAGCTTGAATGGAATACTAATGTTCCGAAAGTTTGTAAGCAATCTGTGGTATTTCGTCAAAGTTTCCATGATGAGCTGGATCTTCATTTCTGTATTAGTCGGACCAGGATTCAAGCTTCTTAGATTTTTCTTCAAAGACAAATTTAAGTATTTGATTCTATTCAAAGATAATTCACATATCATCAAGCGTGGTACAGCATTCAAATTCAATCCCCATATAATGAAAGACATACCAAAAGTCAAGGCTGATGCTGATACAGAAAACTGATTACCAAACGTAACAGCTAATGCTACAGTAACAAATGCTAAGAATGTATTTGAAGAAAAAATTGCAATAAAAAGAAAACGTGATATTGGTATCTCTTCGATGTGTGATGCATCCAAACCCATAGAGTAATCAATTTCCTTCATTTCTTCAATAAATTGGAAATATCCAGTACCAGATACGATGATTGATATAATAGTATTTATATCATATTCTATTAAAGCAGTCATTCCATGACCGTAGAAAGTACTATTATGTAAATTATTCAAACATATATATGACAGTATTAGGATGATTAACGTTAGATATGATAAAACTAAAACTGATTTAACTTTACTATTTGTCACTTTATAGTAAAATCCAAAGAAATTTAGTGCAATTAGAATAGTTTCAATTGAAATTATAGGTTTCATTATAGTTTAGCCTTTTTACAACAAATTCGATTGTTATTTTTTTGAAGGGTATAGACAACAGTGATCATACAAAAAATTATAAATATATTTTCATTATATTGAGTGCACAATCAAGTAATTAACGTCAACGTGTATTTTTGTACCTGTATAATTATATATGTGTATAATTTTCATCAATAAATTTGCAGCCATGTTCGAAATTTGTAAACCGTTTGAGTTAAAAAAGATTATAAAGCCAACTTTTTTTGTAATAATAAAATATCGTTATGCTACTTTTTTCAACGTCTATTATATTTATTTCTATCCAAAGTTTCTAACTAACAATGTTTCTTCTGGCAGGATATGTTACTTCAGACTATTTTACAGTATATGATACAGTTTTCATCATACCTTCATTTTGATGACGTAAAACATCCTCATCAGATCTGAATATTTTTGATCTGTGTATTCTGCCTTCTCAAAAGTACTTCGTGACTTTGTTACTCTAAATCGTATTCACAGTATCTTTAAAAACTATAATGATCTATGAGCGACACTCACTAGTTCTCATCAGGTCAAGTTTTATTTATTAGGCAACAAATAATAAATGATGTAGAATGCGAAAACAAACTTACAATATATTTGATAAATTCAATTTTTATATGACTTGATGGAAAAGGATTTACCGTTCGGAACATGGAACTGTGTTAGGAAGAAATAAATAAGGTCCATATAATATCTCAGAAGCACTAAACGAACATGGGCTGATAGTATGGGATGATAGATAATATAGAATATACAGTTAATTTAAACAAATATATTTATTCATGACATATTTAATTTATGGATTAATCTAAGACATGTGTAAATTGCACTATAATAATTACATACGCTATAGAAATATCTAAAATTCCCATTATCAATGTCAAATCTACTGTAAAAACTCTGCACAACATGAACTTGAAGGGTCGCTTGCTGAGGATTGTCAAGGCGTCGTGTAGTCTTTTTAGATTTTCTTTTTCTGAAAAGGTGTAAAGTTTATTGAATTAAATTAGTCACCATCATGATTTTAACCACGAAGTCAGTACTGAACAAAATATATATATACCTATCTTTAATATATCTCCTAGAATAATATATATTTCCATTTTACGGATCTAGAATAATATATATTTCCGGATTTTTTAATTCAGTAACGTTAGGTACGTGTTATGTGACCAACCAAAAATCAAACCTAGTTTATGTTACCAACAAATTAAAATATTTGGAATACCTTTACAGCGCTGCAATTGTTTTAAACAAATCAGTTGTATATCTTCAATTTCTTTCGAAGTGGAGACAGCTAATGATGTTAAAACTAATAACATAAACATCCCAGTCAAGAAATCAATGAAAGTAAAAATATAAACCTGAAAATTAAAACCCATGGTAAAAAAATATGCTCGATTTAACAGTATTACAAACTTTCTCAATATAAATTTAACAATATACCTCGTCATTTCGGTATATACATGAATGTATACTGGATAATGCCTTAAAAAATACATATACTGCATTCACCGACAGCTGAAATATTTCAAAATGAAAATTAGAGCTAAATTTGTGTATATTTTATTGTACTTGTTTTAAATTCTTTTTACAATAGTACTTACTAATATTTTATACGGAATACTATTTTGTTCTAAATTATGAAGAAGAGTTTTATAATAGTTAATACGTTGTATAATCATTTCAAAATGAACATAGTCCGAATCCCAGTTTGTAAGAGCTATATCAGATTTGAGACGTAATTTTATAAACTTAATGCGTGTGTAAAGCATTTCAAATGTACAAACTCTGGGAAAATGGCTCATACTTCTGGCGAATTCCGTAAAATTTAGGCCGATTGCAGTAAGCACTACTTTAATTGGAACCGAATATCTACTCAATGTGATGAAAACCATAAAAATATTAAGGCTTCTAACAATAAAAAAGAAACAGAAAATTGATCTAGAAATCAGGAGCTTCTCTGTACAGTCATAACTAAATTTTATATCAGTTAATTGCACTTGATTCAAATATTCTGAAAAGAACTGACCATCGTAAACTAAACAAATCAATATATTAGATACATATTCAAACACAAATACGGCTAGGTCGATAGTTAAAAAGTCAGGACTTTCACTAACACCAAATAGAGAAGAAATAGATAGAAATATACCAATCAGAAGACAGTATGCTTTGATCAGTATCATAATATATTTGGAGTTCACAAATTTGTGGTAGAAACCAAATAGGTTCTGGATAATCATCATATTCCTGACTGATAAGATCTTTGTGACAAAATTCTTCATTTTATTTAGATACTGCCCCATGTTTACAGTAGAAGTTCAAAATGATGTTTAGTAATAAAGTTGCAATTGATAAATAAGAATGGAAGTGAGTCAATTTTAATGAACTAATTATAAGTTTATTTCAATTTATGTAATTATTATATCAATATAGTGCTATTAAAAATATGCTGTATTGCTTCAATTAGGTAATGACAAAATGAATAAAAGTTTATTTATAGTTGGAGTTGAAAACAATGACTCAAGAGTCAACCCTCTCAAACCTCCCTCTAACCTCTTTCTCAAGCAAACAAACAATCAACAAAGAAAAGTTTAACAAACTAAGGCATTAAACATGTGGAACATTAAAATACAAAAAATAAACTGTATGTTTTTGACAACAGAAAATTTTATTTCTGACAATAATAAATTAAGTAATTAATTAATCTAAAACATGCGTGAATTGAATGACAATAATGACATATGCTATGGAAATATCCAAAATTCCCATAATTAATGTAAAATCTACTGTAAAAACTCTACACAGCGGGAACTTGAATGGATAGACGCTAATAATCTTCAAAGCATCGCATAATCTCCTACGAACTTCTTTGTCTGAAAAGATATACCAATTAGTAGATGAATATTCCATCATAAAAAAAAACATACACAAAGTTATAACCAAAGGCTATGGTAGGTATAATACCTTTTTTTTTTGACGGGAGGAAATCGCGGACTTCCACTCGCCCCGCGAGTGGGGTATGTGGGAGTTGAACCTCACCAAAACCTCCCGCCGCTCACGCTCGACGTCCGATCCCCGGCCGGGACAGAACCCGGCACAAGGCTGGTACCCCTACCAGGACGCGTTCGCGTTCAGACTTAGAAACATTCTCTACTAGTCAACCAAAAGTGGTGCAGAGAAAACTATGGCAGGTGCTAGGTGTATGTAGAAATTGCATTAATCAATATACCTTTGCAGTATCGCAATCGTTTCAAAAAAAATAGTTGGATATCTTCGATTTCACTAGAAATGGAGACAGCCAATGATGATAATACGAATAAAAAAAATACCCCGATCATGAAATCGATGAGTGCAAAAATATAAATCTGAAAATTATAACTTTTATTAATATAAACTTTAATAAAATTTGAATATTATATTTGATTTTATTATAACCTATATCATTGCAAACTATACTAGCAAATATTGAACAAAATACCTCATCATTACGACATATAAATGAATATATACTTGATAAGGCCTTATAAAAGACAAAAACTGCATTCACCGACATCTGAAATACAAATTGAATATAAAATTTACAAAATTGATATTCACTCGTTGTGCACCGAGCTCATTGAAGTACTTACCAGTATCTTAAACGGCATACTATTATGTTCTAAATTTTTAAGAAGATTCTTGTAGTAGTTTATAAATTGCATAATTTCGTCATAATGATTGGAGTCGTGAATATCCCAGTTGATGAGACATAGTTTTAAAAACTTAATGCGCATGTAAATCATTTCAAATGTACACTCTCTGGGCAACTGGCTCATGCTTCTGGCAAATTCCGTGAAACTGATGCCGAATAAAGTATATACTGTTTTTATTGGACTCAAATCTTCGCTCAGATGCATGAAAATGATTAAACCCATAAGAAAGTTAAAGTTTCTAACAATAAAGAAGATACAAAAAATAGATCGAGAAATTGGGAGCTTCTCTGTACAATCATAACCAAATTTGACATCAATTAATTTTACTTGATTCAGATATTTTGAAAAGAACTGACCATTATAAACTAAACAAATCAATATATTAGCCACATATTCAAACACAAATACGATAAGGTCGATGGTTAAAAAGTCAAGATTTTCACTAACACCAAATAAACAACAAATAGATATAACTATACCAATCAGAAGACAGTATGCTTTGATCAATATGATAATAAATTTGGAGTCCACAAATTTGTGGTAGAAACCAAAGAGATTCTGGATGATCATCATATTCCTGACTGATAAGATCTTTGTGACAAAATTCTTTATTTTATTTAGATACTGCCCCATGTTTAGTAGTAGAATTTAAAAATGATGTTTAGTAACAAAGTTGCAATAGATAGATAAGAATTTCATGGAAGTGAGTCCATTTTTATGAACTAATTATAAGTTTATTTCAATGTATGTAATGGTTATATCAATATAGTGCTATTAAAAATATGCTGTATTGTTTCAATTAGGTAATGACAAAATGAATAAAAGTTTATTTATAGTTGGAGTTGAAAACAATGACTCAAGAGTCAACCCTCTCAGACCTCCCTTTAACCTCTTTCTCGAGCAAACAAACAATCAACAAAGAAAAGTTTAACAAACTAAGGCATTAACATATGGAACATTGTAATTCAAAAAATAAACTGTATTTTTTTCACAACAGAAACTTTTATTTCTGACAATAATAAATTAAGTAATTAATTAATCTAAAACATGCGTGAATTGAATGACAATAATGACATATGCTATGGAAATATCCAAAATTCCCATAATTAATGTGAAATCTACTGTAAAAACTCTACACAGCGTGAACTTGAATGGATAGACGCTAATAATCTTCAAAACGTCGCATAATCTCCTACGAACTTCTTTGTCTGAAAAGATATACCAATTAGTAGACGAATTTTCCATCATAAAAAAAAACATACACAAAGTTATAACCAAAGGATATGGTAGATACATTTTTTTTTTGTTACGAGAGGAAATCGCCGAACTTCCACTCGCCCCGCGAGTGGGTTATGTGGGAGTTGAACCGCACCAAAACCTCCCGCCGCTCACACTCGACGTCCGATCCCCGGCTGGGACAGAACCCGGCACGAGGCTGGTAGGGGTGATAGGACGCGTTCGCGATTATCGCTCACGTATCGCCCCTCGGCTCAGCGACCATCGGCTCCCTCGGTAGACGGGCCAATCAAAGCCCGCCGAGATGGGGCCGCGTGATGTAAGGTCTCCCTCGGCTCAGGCCGGGTCAGAACCAGCCTGGGTCGGGGAGCGCGGCTTACCATCCCCCGGTAGCAGGTACAAAGGGTGTGCGCAGAGGCCTAGCGCAATAAAAATCGTAAATAATAGTTTTTTAAGACTAGTATGGGGAAAAAAATGTATGTGTAAACATTCTCTACTAGTCAACCAAAAATTGGTGCAGCGAAAACTATGGCAGGTGCTAGGTGTATGTAGAAATTGCATTAATAAATATACCTTTGCAGTATCGCAATCGTTTCAAACAAATTAGTTGGATATCTTCGATTTCACTAGAAATGGAGACAGCCAATGATGATAATACGAATAAAAAAAATACCCCGATCACGAAATCGATGAGTGTAAAAATATAAATCTGAAAATTATAACTTTTATAAATATAAACTTTAACAAAATTAGAATATTATATTAGATTTTACTATAATCTACATCATTGCAAACTATACTAGCAAACATTGAACAAAATACCTCATCATTACGACATATAAATGAATATATACTTGATAAGGCCTTATAAAAGACATAAACTGCATTCACCGACATCTGAAATACAAATTGAAAATAAAATTTATAAAATTGATATTCACTCGTTGTGCACCGAGCTCATTGAAGTACTTACGAGTATGTTAAACGGCATACTATTATGTTCTAAATTTTTAAGAAGATTCTTGTAGTAGTTTATAAATTGCATAATCTCGTCATAATGATTGGAGTCGTCCATATCCCAGTTGATGAGACATAGTTTTAAAAACTTAATGCGCGTGTAAATCATTTCAAATGTGCACTCTCTGGGCACCTGGCTCATGCTTCTGGCAAATTCCGTGAAACTGATGCCGAATAAAGTATAAACTGATTTTATTGCATTCAAATCTTCGCTCAGATGCATGAAAATAATTAAACCCGTAAGAAAGTTAAAGTTTCTAACAATAAAGAAGATACAAAAAGTAGATCGAGAAATCGGGAGCTTCTCTGTACAATCATAACCAAATTTGACATCAATTAATTTTACTTGATTCAGATATTTTGAAAAGAACTGGCCATCATAAACTAAACAAATCAATATATTAGATGCATATTCAAACACAAATACGGCAAGGTCGATGGTTAAAAAGTCAAGATTTTCACTAACACTAAATAAACAACAAATAGATATAACTATACCAATCAGAAGACAGTATGCTTTGATCAATATGATAATAAATTTGGAGTCCACAAATTTGTGGTAGAAACCAAAGAGGTTCTGGATAATCATCATATTCCTGACTGATAAGATCTTTGTGACAAAATTTTTCATTTTATTTAGATACAGCCCCATGTTTACTAGTAGAATTTAAAAATGATGTTTAGTAACGAAGTTGCAATAGATAGATAAGAATGGAAGTGAGTCAATTTTAATGAACTAATTATAAGTTAATTTCAATTTATACAGGGTGATTTCCTAGTGAGGGTACATATTGAAGGTCATGGTAGCTGATGGTTATATACGACCAGTAAAAATATTATTACCAAAGAATATGGCTTAATGCCTTATTAATCGCGACTTAAAAATATCTAAAATTCTTGCAACATTATGGTTTTTCGACAGCTGATGGGTGTGGCGGAGGTATGCGAGATCACTAGAGGTCATTAGACAACACTCTTTAAGCCGAAATTGTTTATGTTTGAGGTAGTTTTGTCGAATTTAGATTTAAAAAAAAAAAAAAAACAAAAATTGTAATTTTACCTATTTTTTGTAATATTCCGTATTAGAACAGAGTACTCATCACCGTCCAGCAATATGTACCCTCTCTAAAAAAACACCCTGTATAATGCTTATTAGTGCTATTAAAAATATGCTGTATTGTTTCAATCAGGTAATGAATAAAAAAATTAATAGAATTTTATTTATAGTCAAAGTTGAAAACAATGACACAAGAGTCAACCCCATAGTTAAATTTATCATGATGTAGATAAAACGAAAACTGAAATAAAACTATTTCCATGTAATTCTATTAAAATCTTTATTTATATATCAAGATAACAATATAATAATGCATCTAGTATCTAATGTATCTTCTCTATAAATAAATGATGATATTGCAGTAATATTTTTTGCTCATCATCGTTATAAAACTGACCACACATATCCATAATTCAATATAATTTTTCGCATTGTCCAAAACTTACTGAACTTTAAGAAAATTTCTCTCATTGCTACGTTTGTGCCTTTACATTTAAAGTACCTTACTTTCTACAATTATACAATAACTAGCTTTTGCCCGCGAC
Organism: Trilocha varians; assembly: GCA_030269945.2. Taxonomy (NCBI): domain Eukaryota; kingdom Metazoa; phylum Arthropoda; class Insecta; order Lepidoptera; family Bombycidae; genus Trilocha; species Trilocha varians. The sequence goes on along the minus strand of AP028264.1, from coordinate 3,679,331 downwards.
TTCGATAACATAATATAGTACTATTATACCGCAAAAAATGTGTTTTTTTACGACCTCACATTAGAAACCTCAAAAATTGTAGCCTATGTGTTATTCTGATGTATAGACTATATTGTGGTAAAGTTTCATTCAAATCCATTCAGTAGTTTTTACATGAAAGAGTAACAAACATCCATACACCCATACTTACAAACTTTCGCCTTTATATTATATATTAGATTGTAATTTTAACATTATATTAAATCTATCTCACCTAGTATATTATCTGAGGTAAACGGTGCTGGTTACATAGTAGTAAAATGTGCTTTGTTTATATAAAGTTTAGTTGTAAGATAATATGTAGCTGTTTGTTTACTCAAATAAATAAAAAAAATAAAAAATAATAATAAGTGAATTTATTTAGAAACATCTAATCCAAATAATGCGTGAATTGCAATAAAACTATAACATAAGTAATAGAAATATCTAAAATGCCTAAAACAATAGTAAAATCTACGGTAAAAACTCGACACAAAGTCAATCTGAAGGATCGATAGCGAAGTATTGTCAAAACATCAGATATCTTCTTATTTGTTTCATTGTCTGTGAATGTAATAAGAAACAATTAGGGGTGTGCGAATAATTCGAACTTACGAATTATTCGTTCCGAATCGAATATTAATATTCGAATCTTCGAATTATTCGAAATTCGACGAATATTCGAAAAATTTCGAATAATTCGAAGAGTGTCGAATAATTCGAAGAGTGTCGAATAATCCAAAATTTCGAATAGTATCGAATTTGACTACGACGATGCATCGGAAATAGGACAAGAATTTAATTTTGTAGATAATATCTTGAATGGGCTAGATGTCAGATTTTGTGAAGTTGATCGTGATATTATTTTTAAGAAAAGCACTTTTATGGACCCCGGTACCAAAAATATTTTTACGAAGATAATTCAAATTTCGTTTTTTTTTCCAATATATTATAATATTTTGTACGTACGATCATTGCGGGATTCCTTTCAAAAATTTTAATCATTTAATGTATTTTTACTGAGCCATCCCGTTTCTCTTTAAATTTAGCTTAAATCTATTTCAGATTAAGGTAGTTCTTTATATTACTTTTCAATATTTTTTTTTTGTAATAAAGTTACTTATAGAGTACTCCACCATTCGAATATACCCTAATGGCCTACTTTGAAAAAAGGTAACATTTTTTCTAGTTCAATATATAGAATTACCTGTATAGCATCGAAGTCGCCGTAAACAGATGAGGTTAATATTTTCTATTTCTTTGGATATAGAAAAGGATATGAACGACAATGCAAAAAGTCCGACCAACCCAATAAAAAATTCAATGAACATCACAACGTAGATCTGAAAAATAATTTCAATACAGTGAATTTCATCGTGGTTGTAAGAATTTAATAAATTTCCAAAACACTACAAAATTTTTTTATCATCATCAATCCGTAGACGTCCATTGCCGAACATAGGTAGGTATTCTCTTAATTCAAAAAAAACTGACCTTTCATTATCAGTATTAATTGATTTTGTACAACGCAAATGACAATAATAAATATACAGTAAGTCACAAATATAGCTAAGGCTATATTTAATATACGAATTTTCTGATAAATAGGTTAGAATATAACAAAACTTACCCCATCATCACGATATATATAGGAATACATACAGACCAAGGCTTTAAAAAATGTGTATACTGCATTAGCTGATATCTGAAAAATCAAAAACATACATGATCAAGATAAGAGGTGTTAAAAATATATACAATTTTTAACACTTACCAACATTCTATAAGGCATACTATTTCGATGAAAATGTTGAAGGAGTATTCTATAATCATTCGTGCATTCCATTATAGCTTTAAAATGTAGACTATTATTGGTGCTATTGCCAATGTTTGAGTTCGCTAACTCTTTAACAAGTCGTACTTTTAAGAACTGAATACGCTCGTAGAATGTCTCAAACATAAGTATCCTGGGAATGTGGCTCAAACTTCTAGCTAACTCAACGTATAACATGGACAAGAAAGAGAAGTATGTAAGGCGAACTCCTAAATCATCTTTGATTTCAGAAAACTGAAACATACCTATGATAAAATAAGCACCTTTCATAACAAAGAAGACACAAAAAAGGAATCGTGAAATTGGAACCTTTTCTGAATGTCTTGAAACAAATCCAAGCTTTGTATCAAAAGAACGTAAGTACTTCAAGTACTTCACAAAAAAATTGCCACGGTATATAAAACAAATGAGTACATTAAATAAGTATTCAGCTGCAAAAGCAAGCAGATCGTAAGTGAAGAAAATTGTGTTGTAATTGATACTTATTAGACAAGCATACATTAAAATTACAGAAATCACAAGGCAATAAATTTTCACCAATATATTAATCGACAAATTCGTGAAGTTGTGATAAAAGCCGAATATATTTTGCAATATTATAATATTCCGTGTTGATATGATGTTTGTAAAGTATAATTTAATTTTATTTATTTGTCGTATCATATTGACCAATTCAGATTTTGAACAATTGTTTTCTATAACTCAACAATTTTTATTAATGCGGCAAAAAGCTTTTACAGTAATGATTTTGATAACATCGTGGTTCAAGTTTATTTTTATTTCACGTTTAGGGTTATATAACTTAAAATATTAAAAACAGAACCTTATTGTTTGTCTGTGAAAAAAAAACTTTTAATTCTGTGAATGATGAATGAATATACAGCCGTTAATCCTGAAAATGTTCGAGAATTGCAAAGGCAACAAAGCTTACTGCTACAGATTGCTTTCTGTGGATTCAGAATTTTGAAATTTTGCTCGAAAAAGAATCTTAAAGTACAGATAAAGAAGTAACAATTTTACAACCCAACTTTACAATGAAGAAAAGGCTTCGAGTCTTCTCAGTAGGATCACGTATAGTCCACCACGCTTGCTTAGTGCGAATTTTGGACTACATAAAACTTACGAAGGATTTTTGGAATCCTTTTCCAAAATGGAGATTTCCTCAAGATGTTTTCCTTCAACGTTTTTAACCACTTGTGTTGTGATAAATTGCTCATAATTCTTTTTCAAATTAAGATTTGTCGACTGGTTCGAACCCGTAAAAGGGAACGAAAAGTAGGTGCCCCGACGACTTTAAACTATCAACATTGTAAATCAGTCATTGAGTTATTATTAAACTCTATCAGTTTAAGTGGTAATACAAGAAGTGCTCTGTATTTAACTCACAGTGCGCATTGATCGCTCGATTGAAAATGAAAGTGGACATCACAAAAATTTTAACAATAAAATGCTTGATCATCATTCAAATATTTTTCGGTTTTTTATCAGAAATGTAGTAAGAACACACTAGTGACTTTCTCATTGAAATTTTATTGCATCTTACTGGCTATTGTTTTGAGTTCACTCTGTCTGCAAGTTGAGGATAACAGTGTGAAAATGGATGGTTTATCAGTCATAATTGGATATGCCATAACTTTGATAGTTTGTTTAACATACAACGGCGATGTATTTTTTTATTATTGGAATGGATTAAAAAAAATCAATAGAAGAATTATTTTAGATTTTGTAATGCAAGAAAAACTCATTATCTCTCGCAAACTCTTCATCATAATTTTTCTATTCCGTTCTGTTTCTTTCACTGTAGTTTTTTGTGCGTTTGTTTTTTTTGTATCAGCGCCGATTGATTTAAAAATTGTTATTATATGTATAAACTTCATTGTTATTTGGGCCGTGTGGTGCCGGCCTAGAATAGCACCACCCCACCTTGTCCCGTGGGTGTCGTAGAAGGCGACTAATTCAACCAAGGGACACTCCGGAGAGTGGGCAGCAGCGCTCTCTGAGTATAATAACATCATACTGCGATCGCCAACCCGCATGCCAAGCGTGGCGATTATGGCAAAACCCCCCATGAATACGGCCGAAAAGAATTGGCCCCCAGTCCCCGGCGGCCCCACTGTGCTTGGTTATGGTAGCGACCAAGCCAACAGTGGGGCAGGGGGTGCTAAGAATCCCCGGGTGCGATCCGGCTACCATAAACAACGAAAACTGCACCTGGCAACACTGAACACGCGTACACTGCGAACAGACGAGAGAATTGCGGAATTAGAGGAAGAGTTGAGCCGGTTGCGCTGGGACATAGTAGGATTATCTGAAGTCCGAAGAGAGGGGGAGGACTCGATGATCCTGCGGTCCGGTAACCTGCTTTACTTCCGGGAGGGCGAACAACTGTCCCAAGGTGGTGTCGGGTTTATCGTCCACAAGTCCCTTGTGAACAACATTGTGAAGATCGAGAGTGTGTCGGCAAGGGTAGCATGCCTTATACTCAGAATAACAAAGCGTTATTCGTTGAAGGTCATACAGGTTTATGCTCCAACCTCGGCACACTCCGACGATGAGGTGGAGGCTATGTATGAGGACATATCCAGAGCCATGCATAGCTGCAAATCTCACTTCACCGTTGTCATGGGGGACTTCAACGCCAAGCTGGGCAAACGTTCTGAGGGAGAGCTGCGAGTGGGGCAATTTGGAGTCGGGTGTCGGAATCACAGAGGAAACTTACTGGCGGGTTTTCTGGAGAAGGAGGCTTTATACATGATGAACTCCTTCTTCAGAAAACGAGACCACAGGAAGTGGACCTGGATGAGACCCGACGGTGCGACCAAAAACGAGATAGACTTCATCATGTCGACAAAAAGGCAAATATTCAGCGATGTCTCTGTGATCAATGCCATTAAGTTTGGAAGCGATCACCGAATGGTAAGAGGCACGCTGAATCTCAAGATCAAGCTTGAGAGATCCCGGCTGATGAAGTCTACGCTCCGACCAGCACAAGCCCACATTCAAAACCCCGAGAGCTTTCAGCTCGAACTCCAGAACCGCTTTAATAGCCTGGCCGGCACAGTGGACGAGTACAATGACGGTTTTGTGGAAGCTGTCCAAGCGGTAGGGTCTAAGTTCTTCAAGGCCCACCGTACAAACAGAACCAGAAGACTGTCGGACTCTACCCTGAGGCTTATGGAACAACGCCGTGAAATGACTCTGCAATCCTCAGATGATGCCATTAAACATCGACACCTCAATAGACAAATCTCTAAATCTTTAAAACGAGACCTGCGCCGATTCAATACCAAGCGTATTGAAGAAGCCATAGAGCGAAACAAAGGCACCAAAGTATTCGCGAGAGATTTGTCTATTGGGCAGAGTCGTTTGGCAAAACTGAGGACCATTGATGGCAGAGTTGTTTCATCGGGTTCTGAGCTTCTGGGTGAGATCGAGAGGTTCTATGGACAGTTGTACACATCTACTCGACAACCCGTGACAAATCTGGCAAAAGACCCAAGAGCCAAACTTACCCGACACTACACCGAAGACATCCCGGACGTCAGCTTGTACGAGATTAGGATGGCCCTCAAACAGCTCAAAGACAACAAGGCGCCGGGTGATGACGGTATCACGGCTGAGCTTCTGAAAGCGGGAGGGAAACCTGTCCTCAAGGCTCTTCAGAGGCTTTTCGATACCGTCATACTCGAAGGAAAAACGCCACGGGCATGGACTAGGGGTTTGGTCGCACTGTTCTTTAAGAAGGGTGATAATACCCTTCTGAAGAATTATCGACCCATTACGCTCCTGAGCCATGTCTATAAGTTGTTTTCGAGGGTCATCACGAATCGTCTCTCACGCAGGCTAGACGACTTCCAGCCTCCCGAACAAGCCGGTTTCCGAAAAGGCTATAGTACCGTAGACCACATACATACGCTGCGACAAGTTATACAGAAAACCGAGGAGTATAACTTGCCTCTGTGCTTGGCGTTTGTGGACTACGAGAAAGCCTTTGATTCGGTCGAAACATGGGCTGTATTGCAGTCCCTTCAGCGGTGCCAGGTCGACTACCGGTATATCGAAGTGTTGAAGTTCCTGTATGAAAACGCCACTATGTCAGTCCAACTCCAAGGCCAGGCTTCGAAACCAATACCTCTAGAGCGCGGCGTGAGACAGGGTGATGTCATATCACCAAAACTGTTCTCCGCTGCCCTGGAGGATGTCTTCAAGGTTCTGGATTGGAAAGGGCTAGGCATCAACATAAATGGCGAGTACATAACTCACCTTCGATTCGCCGACGATGTAGTGATCATGGCTGAAACCGCGGAGGAACTCTCTGCAATGCTCAATGATCTCAGCAGAGTTTCCTTGGAAGTAGGTCTAAAAATGAACATGGACAAGACGAAACTTATGTCAAATGTCCATGTCGTACCTTCTCCAATAACTATCGGAGACTCTGTGCTTGAAGTTGTTGACGAGTACGTATACCTGGGACAAACTGTCCGATTAGGTAAGTCCAACTTCGATGCAGAGATCAAGCGACGAATCCAACTCGGTTGGGCAGCGTTCGGGAAGCTTCGGAAAGTTTTCTCGTCCACAATACCGCAGTGTCTCAAGACGAAAGTCTTTGACCAGTGTGTGTTGCCAGTGATGACCTACGGATCAGAGACTTGGCCGCTTACGATGGGTCTTATCAGACGACTCAGAGTCACTCAAAGAGCAATGGAAAGGGCTATGCTGGGTGTCTCTCTGCGTGATCAAATCAGAAATGAGGAGATCCGCAGAAGGACTAAAGTAACCGACATAGCCCAAAGAATTGCATCTTTGAAGTGGCAATGGGCAGGACACATTGTGCGAAGAACAGATGGCCGTTGGGGCCGAAAAGTTCTAGAGTGGCGGCCAAGAACCGGTAAGCGCAACGTTGGTAGACCCCCCACGAGATGGACCGACGATCTGGTCAAGATCGCGGGAGGTCACTGGATGCAGACGGCGCAGGACCGGTCGTTATGGCGAGGTTTGGGGGAGGCCTATGTCCAGCAGTGGACGTCTATAGGCTGATGATGATGATGATGATGATGTATAAACTTCATTGAGTTTTGTCGACATATAAGCTATATTCCCACAATTATGATGTTCGAAACATTAAGTATCACATTTACTTTTTTGAAACAACAACTTGTTTCTGATATTGTGACTTCGAGTTCTTGTGATAATATTAGAATTGAGGTGATGTTAAAATATTTACGTATTTATCGGTCTTTAATACAGCACTTTTTAATCGCTGGAGTACCCTTCAAGATCATGGTATATTTTAACAATATTGTTTTACAAGTATTTGAAACGAGTACACATTAAATTTTATTTTTAATTTTCAGATTCTGGCAACATTTATAAATTGCTTCTTGCGTTCTCTTGTTGTTGGATATATGATTGTTGACTCAGGCGATGAAGTAAATATATTGAAATTAATTATCCAAAACACTTGAATTCTACAATTCCAATATAAACTGAACTCAGTATATTTTCACTTTAATTTAATTAGAAGTAATATTTATTTATTTACAGAGCATCAAATTTATATGTTACGAAATAGTGCTACACATGGTTTTCGTAGCGATCCCAGCTTTTATATCAACGAAATTAAGTAATTTGTCAGATGATATTCGATTGATATGTATCAAAAATCTGCTCCAAATAAAAAACAAAGGTAAAAAAACAACTTTCAATAAGAATATCTTTTCGTGAATGCCTACTATCTAATATATATTATAAAGGCGAAAGTTTGTAAGTATGGATGTATGGATGTTTGTTACTCTTTCACGTAAAAACTACCGAATGGATTTGAATGAAACTTTACCATAATATACCTTATACATCAGAATAACACATAGGCTATACGGGACGAACCTGAAGTCTACGAACGAAGTCGCGGGCAAAAGCTAGTCTCTCATATATTGAAGTTCTGGCTTGTCGACTTGGGATATAAATTAAACTAATGATGACACAAATACACCAGTTAGTTTATAATAAAAAAATATCTAGTAAAGGTAATCTAAACTCAAACTATGAAAAACCAGATGACTTAAGATTTGGAGAATATGGCCCGTCTATAATATGCTTTAAGATCTTTCATATTATAAGACCAACTCTAAGAGAACGAAGTGACTCCACTTAAATTATCAAATTCAATTTTTTTGTTTTTTTTTAATATGATGTGTCTCTGTTATGATCGCAAATATACAGCTCAAAACGAAACGTTAAATAATTATAGTGGCTCCAAAAATAAAAATTAATGATAGAGAAAATCTTAGAAATGACATAAAAATATCTATATTCATAATTATATCTTTTGTACTATATATAGTATAAGTAAGTATATATAAGTCGTGGTGGCCGAGTGGTCGAAGCGCGTCCTTCCGTACGGGAGGTCGCGGGTTCAAATCCGGCCGGCTTGTACCTCTAAATCTAAATGCGAAAAAGATTTATGTGCAATTTTTCACAACACCACGGGCTAAAAACGGTGAAGGAAAACATCGTGAGGAAACCTGCATGTCGGAAAAGGGTTCTAAAAAAAATCCTTTGAAGATATGTGAAGTCCCCAATCCGCACTAGGCAAGCGTGGTGGACTATGCCTAATCCCTCTTCTGAGGAGACCTGAACCCAACAGTGGGCAGTAATAGGTTGGTACAGTACTATATATAGTAAGAAAGAAATTCGTTACGAAGAATTATGCTATATCGAATTTTGGTTGCATTTTTTTTTGATTTCGTAAATGATGAGATGGTGTCCATTAATTATAATATTTTAATTTTCAGGTAAAATATCTGAAGACAAAATTAATGACGCAATTTTATTTTTAAAATACAGATGCTTTAGATTTACATTGTTTGAGGTTTTTAATGTTGATTGTAATTTAATATTTACATTTATAACGTTTTGCACAACACATGTTATAGTTCTATTCCAGTTTACACATTTTTTCGATTGAAATAAATGACATTATCACAAGTTGTAACATTTTTATTTCTGAATAGTTCGATAATTTCTAAAAAAAAGTTTCTTGTGAAGTTTGTATAATACATTTCCAATAGTTATATTATATTACGAAATTAAATATTAAAAATTAAAACATCCAGTAGTTGTGGCCTTGAAATTGTAATAATGGAAATTTCAATGAATACAGTATCTACAAGCCCTATATCGGCTTGAAGGTATCAATAATAACAAAACTAATCTATACTGTAAGTACTATTTTTAACTACAATAAACTTATTGGCTTAAGAGTCATTACATTAAGTAACTACAAATATTCCAACGCATTCGTCTAAATAAAACGGACTTATCACTCGATTCATATTGAAAATGGATATATCTGGAATTTTGACAATAAAATGCATTATTATGCTCCAAATAATTTTCGGATTTTATCACAAATGTTGCACAAATAGCAAAGTGGTTGTCATCGTAAAACTTTATTGCATCACCTTTCCTATAGTTTTGATATGCCTTTGTTTTCAGGGCAACTTCAGTTATTTGCAAGTCGATGCTTTGACAGTGATAGTTGGATATATTATCAATGTGATACTTTGTTTGGCATATAATGGCGATACTTTCTTTTGTTATTGGAATGGATTGAAGTATATTAATAGAGAAGTTAACCCAGGTTTAATAGTGGAACAAAAATTACCTATTGCTCGTAATGTTTTTACATTTTTTTTATTACTACGTTTAATTTATTTTGGAGCAGGAATTTATTACACAAGTTTTGTTTTATTACAACCAGTACATACAATAATTTTAATATTATCATTGCATATTTTGGAATTTGCTCGAAATATGAGCCATATTCCAACTATTCTTATGTTTGAATCGTTTTGTGCCAGTTTGGCTTCTTTAAAAAGACAAATTTTCATTAATTTTATAATTTCTAACAATAACTATAATGTTGGTATTGAAATGAAATTAAAATATTTGCGTGCATATCGTTCTTTGGTAAATCACTGTCTAAATACTGGATTACCGTTCAAAATAATGGTAAACATTTTACAATTGCATTTTAAAATAACTTTAACCATAAAAGTATTCGAGTTTTAACATTATTTTTTCAGATTATCTCGAATTTTATAAACTGCTTCTTGCGTTCTCTTGTGGTTGGATATGTTTTTGTTTATAAAGACGATGGAGTAAGTATTTTTGTTATTTATTAGGTTCACCAACAATTTCATTTTGATTATTAATAACGTCAATACTAATTATCACTTTATTTCTTTTAAATATAATTTTTAATTAAATTTCTTTTAAACCAATATGACAGATGTTGTCCTAGAAGTATATAATTAGTAATGACGTGTATACCTGTTGTTCACGCCGCTCACCACTGACAGCGGCCAGCAACACCGGGACGCGGCGCGCGGGACGGGGTCACTCCGCTCCGCGCATAGACAATCAGCGCGCCATCTTTTTCGCGCCATTATTTGAATTATTACAATTTTTTTCTCTAATCGAACACATTCCATATAATGTTTTTCGGCCTATATGTTTTTATATTATTATTGTAATAAACCCAATTTGTTTATTACTTTCTATGAAGTTTCAATGTACCCAAATTCCTGTACATTGAAAAGTGGCGCCCGAACAGGGACCGAAAAAAGAAGCAAGCGTTCAACAAAGTTGCCGTCAATTTACGGAACCGAAGAAACAATTGGATAAACAGATACCTGGATGATGCTGGATGTACAAAACAAGGATAAAATTATAAGTGTCCAGAGTTAGGAGCGGAGTACGATCGTTTTGTGTTATTTCGTATACATTCACATTTAATATTTGCTCTATAATCCATTTGCCTAAATTTTCTTTGCCTTACAATTTGTGTGAATAGTGATTGTTTCTTTTTGCTATAAGTTCCCTAATTAAATTATTTTTGTCGAATTTCTATATCGTTACTTAAAATATTAACTATTTTCCATAAAATACATTTTCTTTATAACTAAAGTATTAACATTTTTTAACTTTTGCAGTATTCGTCCTACCAAACGGAATTGTAATTATTTACCTATATTCGTTTGGTCTAGTGGACAAGCTATAAGTGATTTTTTGAGTTTATAACCTGCCTACGTGTATGCCGGGTTATCATCGCAGTTACGGGTGATCCTACATAATATAAGGTCAGACTATTCCGTATTACTTTGCCTATTTTGTAATAATTGCATTTAATATCACTGCCGCAATGTCTCAAGCGGGGTCAAAGACCAGTGCAAAAGAGGAAAGTAGCTTAAAAGACTTAATAAAAAAGAGAAGTATAATTCGAGGACGTCTGACGCGTTTTAAAGATTTTTTAATTAATTTTGAGCAAATCGATTATTCGCAAGTAACAGATTTAGATATTAAGGAGTTGTCTATGCGTACTACGACCGTCCAAGAATTACTTGTCAAATTTGATAGCCTACAAACTGATATTGAGTCATTATCAAATGAGATTGACGAACAACTCACAGAACGGGATGCTACTGAATCTCAGTTCTACAACCTCATTTGCACTGCACAACAATTTATAGATTCTTTCCATACAAAGACTATTAATCAAGTAAATGATAATGTTGGGTCTACTGATACCCAATTTAATTCTCTAAAATTGCCTATAATTTCATTACCTCATTTTGATGGAAATTATCTAAAATGGCTCGAGTTTAAAGACACTTTTGATTCTTTAATAAATAGTAACGATGCAATCCCAAATATAAATAAATTTCATTATCTAAGGTCTCGGGGGGCGACTCGTCCTCTCGCGGTGAGGGGCCGCAGAGAACGAGACGCTCGGGGAGGCTGGCCGCCAAGAGCGGTGGCGCCGGGCCCGGCCAAGACTCCTCGCCTCGGCCGGCTCAGAAGGAGCTCGACGAGCATTCGGCCATCCTCGAGAGCCTGGGGCGCAGGGCGCTTTATGCGTCCAACCGGGCCTCGGGGAAAGGGGCCAGGGAGGAAGGGCAGAGGTTGCGAGCGATCGCCTCCGATGCCCGCAAACTGGTGCCGGTGTTCTCGGCGGCTATCAGCCGAGCATCGGCGCTGGAAGCGGAGGCCGAGCGGTCTCGTAAAGTGAACGCTCGGCAGACGGAGGAGATCGCCGCCCTCAAAGTGAGGCTGGCGGCGTTGGAGCGGAAGGGGCCATCGCGCTCGTTCCGTAGGGAGCGGCGCACGCCCACACCAGGCCCTAGCCCGGGGGATGCGGTAGCGCATCGGTCCCCAACTGCTCCAACGAGTGACAAGCAGCCAGCCTCGCCCTCTCCCGAGAAGGCGGCAGGGCCCAGGCGCCACCCTTCGCCCCGTTCGAGGGCGGAGATCCGGGAGGCGACCGAGCTGGAGGGGCGCATCAGGCGGGAACTGATGGAGGAGTTCGGCAAGGAGATTGCCGAACTCAGGGCAGAAGTCGCTGCCCTGTGTGGTGCTGCGTCGGCTGTAGCTGCACCTGCAGCTGCAGACGCGGCGCCACCCTCCACCACCCCGTCTGGTCCCACCACTCGGCGGTCGGCTCGTCGGCCCCCCGCAGGGCCAACTCCGGCCCCAAAGAAGGGACGCGGCGCTGGCTGGCGTTGCCCCAGCACCGAAGCCCCGTCCGCTGCCGCCAGCGCCGTCCAATATGGACGACGCCTGGACTGAGGTAGTGCGGCGGGGCAATAAAAGGGCCAGGGTGTCGGCCCCTCCGGTGGCGGCGGAGGCCTCACCACCTGGAGGGGTTGCAGCCCCCCCACAGACGAAGACGCGGGCGGTGGCAGAGGCTCCCCAGAGGGGTCGAGCGCCTGCCACCCCCACCAACCGGACTGCGACGCGGGCGGTGGCGGAAGCTCCCCAGAGGGGTAGAGCGCCCGCCACCCCCACCAACCGGACTGCGACTGCGGCGGCCGTGGCTGCTCCCCGGGAGGGTCGAGCACCGGCCGCCAAAAACAAAAAGAAGAAGAAGCCCAAGAAGAAGGGTCCGCGCGCGCCGAACTCGGCGGCAGTGGTGGTAACACTGCTGCCAGCCGGCGAGGAAAAGGGCATGACATACCCGAATGTCATGGCCCAGGCGCGCGCGGCCATCGACTTGGGCGAGATAGAAGCGGGGGAGGGCCTCCGCTTCCGGACGACCGCCAACGGGGCTCGTCTGCTGGAGTGTCCCGGTGCCGATAGTTCCGGCATCGCGGACCTCCTGATGGCGGGCCTCCGGGCGGTCTGGCCGGAAGAGGTGGTGCGCGTCCACAGGCCGGTAAAGATGGCGGAGATTAGAATTGCCGGCCTGGACGATTGCGCCACAAAAGAGGAGGTGGCAGCGGCTATCGCTGCCCAGGGGAAATGTGCCCCGGAGAACGTAGTCGTGGGCGAGCTTAGCCCCGGCTACTCCGGGGCCAGATCTGCGTGGGCGCGATGCCCCGTGGAGACGGCCACCTCCTTGGCCACTCCCCCGCCGGGACGACCGGCTGGACACCCTGGCAGGTTGCGCGTGGGCTGGATAGCGGCCCATGTGCGCCTGCTAGAGTCGCGCGCCTGGCGGTGCCTCCGGTGCTTCGGCACCGGACACAGCATCGCCAGGTGCACGAGTACGGTTGACCGCAGGGAACTTTGCTTCCGCTGCGGTCAACCGAGACACAAGGCGGCCATGTGCTCGGCCGCACCGCACTGCGCTTTGTGCGCGGCGGCCGGGCGCAAGGCTGATCACCGGGCGGGGGGCAAGGCTTGCTCCCCGTCCGGCTCCAACACGGAGCGCAACAGGCGCCGCAAGCAGAAGCGGCGCCTGAAGAAGAAGTCGGCCGGAGGAGCACCGGCCGGCGTTTCAGCCCCCGCTGTGGCGTCTCAGACGCCCGATAGCGGGGGCGATGGAGGAAGGGAGGAGGCGATGGATGTGGTTCGATCTTAATGGACCACACCCTTCGTCTCCTCCAAGGTAACTTGAACCACTCCGCCAGGGTTCAGGACATGTTGCTCCAGAGCATGGCGGCGTGGTCAATTGACGTTGCCGTGGTCGCCGAGCCGTATTTCGTTCCCCCAGCCGACGATTGTTGGTTCGGGGACGACTGCGGCTTGGCGGCCATACATATTAGGAGGGCCGCGGCGATCCCGCCCTTGGTAATGGTGGCCAAGGGTTCTGGGTTCGTCGCGGTGTCGGTTCTGGATACCGTCGTGATCGGGGCGTACTTCTCTCCGAGCCGGCCTACCGTCGAGTTTGAGCAGTTCCTGGACGGGCTCGAGGCGATTACTCACCGCCTCGCCCCCCGTCCAGTGATACTCGCGGGGGACCTCAATGCGAAATCTGTCGCTTGGGGCTCCCCCCGCTCTACAATTCGCGGTAGGCTGCTGGAGGAGTGGGCGGTCGCGACTGGCCTCTGTGTACTCAACAGGGGTTCGGTCGCGACTTGCGTGCGATGGCAGGGCGAGTCCATCGTGGACGTAACGTTCGCGAGCTCTGCCATCGCGGATCGCATCCGCGGCTGGAGAGTGTTGATGGGGGCGGAATCGCTGTCAGATCACCGTTATATCAGGTCCGATCTTTCCGTCCCCACGCCGGCTGCGGACGCCCGCGGGAGTACGACCCGGTCATTCCCCAGGTGGGCATTGAAGCTCCTGAACAAGGAGCTCTTGATGGAAGCCTCTACGGTGGCGGCGTGGACGCCCATGCGTCCACACCCAGTAGACGTGCAGGCCGAGGCGCTCTGGCTCCGGGACGCGATGCGTCGCATTAGCGACGCTTCGATGCCCCGGGTCGGCCCTTGGTCTCCCACGAGGTCGACGTACTGGTGGTCGCCCGAGATAGCGCAGTTGAGAACTGTATGCGTCCGGGCGAGGCGCCAGTGCGCTCGGCACCGCCGTCGCCGCCTTCCGCGTCACAACGACCCCGTTGCATTCGCGGAGGAGGAGGCCCGGCTGCATGGCTTGTACAAGGAGGCGAGGGGAGCCATGCGGCTGGCCATCAAGATGGCCAAGGAGCAGCACACGGAGCGCCTTTTGGAGACGCTCGATGACGACCCGTGGGGGCGCCCATACAAGATGGTGCGCGGCAAGGTGCGCCCATGGGCGCCCCCCATAACCGAGCGTCTACCGCCTCAGCAGCTGCGGGACATTGTCACGACATTGTTCCCGCAGGAGCAGGAGGGATTTATCCCCCCTGCTATGGGTGAACCGCCGGAGGATACCGGCGGCGAGGCCCCTGCTGAGGTTCCCCACATCACCGGGGAGGAGCTTCGTGTGGCCGTAGTCAGGATGAGTGCTAAAGACACGGCACCCGGCCCGGATGGCATCCATGGCCGGGTCCTGGCCTTGGCCCTCAATGCCCTAGGGGACCGACTCTTGAGGCTTTACGATTCTTGCCTCGAGTCGGGACGGTTTCCCTCGCTGTGGCGAGAGGGTAGACTCGTCCTTCTCAGGAAGGAGGGGCGCCCGGCGGATACAGCCGCCGGTTACCGTCCTATCGTGCTGCTGGACGAGGTGGGCAAATTGCTGGAACGCATTCTGGCTGCCCGCATCGTCCAGCACCTGGTCGGGGTGGGACCCGACCTGTCGGCGGAGCAGTACGGCTTCAGAGAGGGCCGCTCAACCGTGGACGCGATCCTTCGCGTGCGGGCCCTCTCAAATGAAGCCGTATCACAGGGCGGGGTGGCCTTGGCGGTGTCGCTTGACATCGCCAACGCATTTAACACCTTGCCCTGGTCCGTGATAGGGGGGGCACTCGAGAGACATGGAGTTCCCCCCTACCTCCGCCGGCTGGTCGGCTCCTACTTGGAGGCCAGGTCGGTAGTATGCACCGGGCACGATGGGACCGTTTACCGGTTTCCGGTCGTATGCGGGGTTCCTCAGGGGTCGGTCCTCGGACCTCTCCTTTGGAATGTCGGGTACGACTGGGTGCTGAGAGGCGCCCTGACCCCGGGCCTGAGCGTGATTTGTTACGCTGACGACACGCTCGTCATGGCCCGGGGTCAAGACTTCAGAGAGGCTACCCATCTCGCCACAGCGGGGGTGGCCCTCGTCGTCGGTCGTATAAGGAGATTGGGCCTCGCGGTGGCGCTCAATAAATCCCAGGCCCTGTGGTTCCACAGGGCTGGGGTGACGCCACCTGCAGGGGCCCAAATCGTGGTTGGAGGCGTCCCAATAGAGGTCGGGGTGCGATTGAAGTACCTCGGCCTCATACTGGACAGCCGTTGGACCTTCCGGGCCCACTTTACGGAGCTCGTCCCCCGACTGATGAGGACGGCCGGCGCTCTGAGCCGGCTGCTTCCGAATCTCGGGGGACCAAACCGTGTCGTGCGCCGCCTCTACGCGGGGGTGGTGCGTTCGATGGCCCTGTACGGCGCGCCCGTTTGGGCCGGACCGGGAAACCGGACAGCAACAGTTGTCCGGCTCCTGTACCGGCCGCAGCGCGTCGTAGCTATCAGGGTCATCCGCGGATACCGCACCGTCTCCTTTGAGGCGGCGTGCGTGCTGGCTGGGACGCCACCTTGGGACCTGGAGGCGGAGGCGCTCGCCGACGATTATCGTTGGCGTTGCGACCTCCGCGCTCTGGGCGTTGTGCGTCCCATCAGAGCCGTGGTACGGGACCGGAAGGCCCAATCTCGGCGGTCCGTGCTGGAGGCGTGGTCGAGACGCTTGGCCAACCCCAGCTGGGGTCTAAGGACCGTCGAGGCGATTCGCCCTGTCCTGGAGGACTGGGTGAGTCGTGGCGAGGGACGTCTCACCTTTCGTCTGGTGCAGGTGCTGACCGGGCATGGTTGCTTCGGGAAGTACCTGCACCGGATAGAGGTCGAGCCGACGACGAGCATTCATTGCACAAGCGACCTGGACACGGCAGAGCATACGCTCGCTGTCTGCCCCGCATGGGAGGAGCAGCGCCGTGTCCTGGTCGCACAAGTAGGGCGGGACTTGTCGTTGCCGGGCGTCGTGGCATCGATGCTCGACGACGACGAGTCCTGGAAAGCTATGCTCGACTTCTGCGAGTCCACCATCTCGCAGAAGGAGGCGACGGGGCGGGAGAGGGAGAGCTCTTCCCTCCCCGACCAACCCCGTCGCCGCCGACGTCGAGCGGGGGGCCGACCTCGGGAGTTGTCCCGGGACCTGGCCCCCTAAGACTACCGGGTCCACCAACATCGGACCCGAGGGGTGCTGCGCTAGGCATCAGCGCGCACCCTCCGTGCCATCTGTACGGGGGATGGCAAGCCGTGCTCCCCGACCCGGGCTGGCCCTGGGCCGGCCTGGGCCGAGGGAGACCCTACACCACACGGCCCCATCTTGGCGGGCCTTAGTTGGCCCGTCCACCGAGTGAGCCGGTGGTCGTTTCACCGACGGCTGCCGGTTCGACGTCCGGGGGTGACGGGGCGATACGTAAGCGACAATCGCGAACGCGTCCTGTCATCCCTACCACATCGGATGTCGAGCGTGAGAGGCGGGAGGTTTTGCTGCGGTTCGACACCCACATACCACACTCGCGGGGCGAGTGGAAGTCCGGCGATTTCCTCCCGTCCAAAAAAAAAAAAAAAAAGCCGATTTGGCTTCTAGAGCTCTCGACCAACTACAACTAGGAAATTGTTATCTGTGGTGGGAGGAGCTTCCATTTTTTAAATTTGATACGACTAAACGATGCGTTTCGTATCTCTGTCCTAAGATTTATTTTAATTTAAGAAATAATATGAAAATATTTCTTACTATGGACTTCTACCTTTGATGAGTTTAATCATTCAACAAGTATTTTATTTTATTTTAGGCAATAGACATGCGTGCTTTGCACTAGATTGAAACGTATATTTACTCAGCCAATATTGGGTAACTCACGTTCTGTAAGAATTGCAGATATTTTTTGTTTTTTAATCTTTATATTTAATGGAGTTAATTTTGTGGGACCATACCTAATTGTTTTATTATTTGTTTATTTTCTTATTGGACTGATCGCGGTAGTCGCTAGTCAAAATGTTATTTATGTTCATTAAAATTTATTTGTTTCGCAATCGAGGCGGTTCACCTAGAGATTGTTAGCGCGTTAAGCACTGAAGTACTTATTTTTTTATTACTGTGGCGCTTTGTAGAAGAGTTAAACCGATTTCGATCTGTTACGACAATGGCACCAATTTTGTGGGTGTTGATGTGGAATTGGGCAAGGTGATACGGTCTAGTCATAATTCTATCTATGATTACTCGGCTAACGAAGGCATAATAACATTTGTTTTCAGCCCCACATATTCTCATTATTTTGAAGGGATATGGGAGGCTAGTATAAAATATGTTAAAGGTCATTTATAGCGCGTAGGTAGTTATAATTCATAGTCGTTTGAGGAACTAACGATGCTATTCATACAAATTAAAGGCATACTAATTCTCGTCCGTTGTCTCCTCTTTCGTCCGATCCTGCTGACTTATCTCCATTAACTCCAGGACACTTTTTATTCGGACGGCCGCTAACTTCCGTTCCGTCTACACCTGTAACATGCTCCAGATCTAACAGATATAAAAGGATAGAGCAATTGAGGCAGCAGTTCTGGGAGCGGTGGCGCCGTGAATAGTTGAGCTGCAACAGCGAACGAAGTGGCACATCAGTCAGCGAGACCTACGCGTTGGAGATCTCGTTTGTTTAAAAGAAGATAATCTTCCACCTCTGAGATAGCGTCTAGGGCGCGTCTCACATATATACCCGAGTTCCGACGGCACGGCTCGGGTCGCGGACATCACTACAGCAAAGGGCGTGGTAAAGAGGGCTTATAATAGAATTTGTATAATTCCATCAATTGAAAACTTTGAAAGCTGAAGCTTTCAAGGGCGGCAGGATGTTCACGCCGCTCACCACTGACAGCGGCCAGCAACACCGGGACGCGGCGCGCGGGAGTGGGTCACCCCGCTCCGCGCATAGACAATCAGCGCGCCATCTTTTTCGCGCCATTATTTGAATTATTACAATTTTTTTCTCTAATCGAACACATTCCATATAATGTTTTTCGGCCTATATGTTTTTATATTATTATTGTAATAAACCCAATTTGTTTATTACTTTCTATGAAGTTTCAATGTACCCAAATTCCTGTACACCTGTAATAGATACTGATATAAAACCCTATGTTTTAATAATGCTAAGTGTAATTTGTTATATATATATATATATATATACATATATATGTTTACTGTTGGTGTACCAAATAAAGAAATAAATTATTGATGACCCAATAATTCGTGTGTATAATAGATTTTTAGGCTATGGCTTTCTGCACAAACTTTTCGGTTATTTTCAGGCAATTTACTTCATGATTTTGGAGTTGGTGTTACATATCGCGTTAATGATGTTTCAAATTTATATATTAACGAGAATCGGTAATTTATCTGACGCCATTCGATCGTTCTTTATTAAGCAACTGCTAAGGATAACAAATGAAGGTTTTACAATATATTTTTTCAATTACACTTTTATTTAAGGAAAATTCAAGTAAGGACTAATATTACACCCTTTCATTTCAGGTAAAATATGTTCAGATAAAAATAAGGATGGAGTTTTATATGTAAAGTATAGATATTTTCGTTTTACACTGTTTGAAGTGTTCAACGTTGATTTCAGTTTCTTCTTCGTCTTTTTAACTTTTTGCACAACACATATAATAGTTGTATTCCAATTCACACATTTTTTCGATTAAAATAATTTGACACTTTCTCGTGTTTTCACTGACTGACCCTGACTGTTTATTAAATATAATTTTTTTGCAGAGCTCTTCAAAGTTGTTTTAAGTACAGTTCCTTTTTGTCTGGATTACGTTTATCCCCAGATATATATCATAATAGGTATATATAAATCATCATATATATATATTGATCGTCATATTATGTTACCTTTAGATATACAAATTATGCGATCACTAACTGATAAATGCACTTTGATGTTAAACATAATTTATAGACAATCTTTTTTGAATGATCGTGGTAACTTTATTTCCAAGAAACAGTCCATACAGAGTTACGACTATAAGAAGTATATAAGTACACTAGTTTGTTTAAGTTAAATTAATAAAAAAAATTGCAAATTGTATAATAGCAATGATTTACGTTACGGATACATCTAAAATTACCAAAATAAATGTAAAATTTACTAGAAAAACTAATATAATATACATGTTCGATCCTCGTTCGACTTACGGTGGATAGTTCGAGTAATCGACGATACTCCACTACTTAATATATTGTTTAAAAAGAAAGTCACGCAAGGAGTGACGTCTTCACGACCAACCGCTTCCGTGAAGCATGATGCTGGCCGGTAAGAATTGCCGGCGCGGCCATATTGGAAAAGCGTGACCTACTCGATTTAACAAGAAGAAGAAGACAATTTGACGTAACAACGAAAAAAACTAAAAATATATAATCGGACGTTCCGAATAAACATAACATAATTGAATTCTACAACAAAAAGAATAAGTTTGATCATCATTGCCACCTTCTACATCATACCACGAGACTACATAATAATATGAAGACTGCAATAATATTAAGGTAAGCTATCTACCACATTATTGGACGAGGAGCGAATATTACTTCACACCGAATATCTATCTACAAATTTCTTTAACATGCAGTCCACTATTCAACATTATATTCACCACCTAAAATTCTTTTAATTAATGTGATTAATTACGCACATTACATAATATAAATGTTATGAATGCTGATTTTCGGTCAAACGCAAATGAGAATTTGAATGAATATTCTTTTTCGATATTGGGACTTGCCTCTTTAACACCGAATAATTGAAATTCCACACTTCTGCATATTAACTCGAGAATGGGGGAGGTCGTAGACCCATCGATTTAGAGCTCTTTTAAAAGAGCAGGTTACTTTGGCTGCATTATCCTTAATAGGTAATTTGTTGTTTTTAATTTCAGCATTTTCTGATAAATTTTTTTAGCAATCTAACCCCAAACTGATAGTTAATAATATTATATAGATAGTTAATTAATTAATTAATAATATATATATATATAAATGAATACCAATTAATCCCGAGCTTTATTTCAACCTCAGCCGAGGTTCTGACGCTGAGTCTGTGTGGTAATGAGGGTTTGGAGTAGGTCTAATGTCTCATCCCTGCTCCAAGAAAAATCATTCAGCGATTAAAAAAAAAAGACCTTGATTAAGCTTAAGGCCTGGTCTAATAAAATATAACAATATATTATATTTTCTAATTATCCTAATTACTAACAAAAATTAAATAAATCCACATAAAATTAATTACTTTAACATCCTACAACCGGAGAATCAATTGAAATATAGTCAATTACTTCATTGCTCGAGAATCAATGGAAATAAAGATAAGAAATTAATAAATTTAGTAGTTTTGTCAGTACCATTACATCAATTACATCACTGAAACTTTATTTCTCATTACACTGCTCAGTGTAATGCTATTACACTCAAGTGCTATTTAATTGCTCTTGTATGACAAATAATTTGGCTTAGTACTTTATTGTAGTCTTTGTAGACTGTTAAATTAATATAAAGAATGAAAGTGAATATTTCCGAATATCTAACAATTAAAATAATGATATTATTCCACATTATTTTTGGTTTTTACATAAAATGGAATGATAATAAACTTGAATCCTATTTCGCTAATTTCGTATCAGCTATCATTGCATCAGTATTAATCTATTGTTCTTTTCTAAATCCAAATTCTGATTTTACAAATTTTGATGCACTCTCCGTGGGTATTGCTTACGTTATTAATATTGCTGTATATTTTGGATTCAAAGGCAATTATTTTCTACATTACTGGAAAGGATTGAAGGATATAGATGTGAAACTGAATCTGGATAGATCGCAGAAAGAAAGAGCACCTATTTCTCGAAGAGTATTTATAGTTATTTTTCTGTTACGTACAGCTATAATCTTAGCACTATTTTACATTTTAAAATTTATGATTAAAGATTTAATGAATACTCTGATCATGTTTGTTTTGAACATGAATTATATTGAATTTGGTCGAAATATGAGTAACTTGCCAGTTATATTAATGTTCGAAATGTTTTACGAAAGATTAATTATTTTGAAAGTTCAAATGTGCTTTGATTTGTCGAATGCATTGGGCTACAATAATGAAATTAGGTTTGAGATTATAACAAAATATTTACGAATATATCGAAGTTTGATCAAACATTTACAGAAGACCAGTCCACCGTTCAAAATAGTGGTAAGTAAGGAATATTAAGAAATAGTATTTGATGTAATTTTGTATTATTAATGATGTTTTTATTTTTTCAGGTCATAGCAGTTTTCCTAAACTTTTTTGTTCGTTCTCTTGTTATGGGATACGTTTTTGTTAACAAAGAAGATTCGGTAAAAAATTCAATACTTCTTAATACCTATATTTTTCTCAATTCTGGCGTAATGCTTTTTCAATCTTATTTTATTGTCTCCCGCTTTTGCAAGAAGGGAAGTCGAAACTCATGTTTTCCTACTCCTTCTATTATCTTCTGATTAAATTCGTTTCGGGGCCCAAGACAAGTTAGCTTTCCCTCGGGTTCCTGGGCTTCACTGCTCAGAGTCATTACGATGGTCGCCGCTGTGGATCCTGGCTACACAGGAGTTACAGTGGTGGGAGTGAGAGGTGGGCAAATACCCGAAAATACCCATTTTTTTTTTCTTTCTAAGCATTTATTAGATACTCGTGATAATGTGCCACGAGTACCTACTTACATAACCACTATTGTGTGAATTTTGTATGCTTATATTTTTTAAATATATTTAGGAATATAATTATAATTATTATAATTACCAACCTAATTGATCTAATATCTCCAATATATATCTAACTCACCAAAGCTTTGCGTAGTTTTTAAGCTTTAGTAATAATAGAGAGAAATTTTCATAAGCTATTAAAAGAATATGCAATAATTTATATTTTCTTGTATTTCAGGGTATTGCTGTGATGGGTAGTGAATCACTGCTTCATTTGATCTTATTATTAACATCTATAATAATATCGACAAAAATTAAAAATACAATTAAATATATTCGAAACGTATGCATCAACCAGCTACTTCAAATTGAAAATGAAGGTTTTTATCTTTTACTTATTTGCCACAACTTTTTCCTATATAATATAATGGTATTTACACCATCGTAAACATTTCTATATAGTTATATAGAATAGTTTTGACAAAAGTTATCTTGATATAATGCTTTATTGCAGAAAAAGCAAAACCATATTTATACAGTATCTATTAAAAATATTGATTGTTATTATTTCTATGTCATTTACAGGTAAAATCAACGAAGAAAAAATAAAAGATACAATTTTATTTTTGAACTACAGGGAGTATGAATTTACATTTCTACAAGTATTCAGCTTTGATTGTTCCTTATTTTTGTCATCCCTAAGTTTTAGCTTAACATACTTAATTGTAATTTTTCAATTTGCACATTTTTTCGATTAAATACTAACAGTGTGTTTATTTTTATTTTATTTTTTATTTTGTAAGTCACACCAACAATTTACATACACTTAATCCTATTAGAGTATAACATTTAAGTTAAATCTATGATGTGTACATAAATCAATTAAAGGTATGCACAGCATTTACCAGAAGCACATAGTTTTATGTTATTTAGGTTATATTGAAGAAATTACTATATGACGGGGCAAATAGTGTGTTGAGGTGTAATGACGTTGTAATTAGTCGATCTTCCTTTGGTTTTGTCGGGAATGTCGTCACAATGTCCACTTGAGCACTTGATGATCAATACTTTTGAATAAAAACTTCAAAATAACGAGTTTTAACAGTTTATTACTTTTCACATCAAGAGGTCCGTTCGCCTCGACAATTCAAACACGAATGAATGACAACATCGGCCAACGCCTGTATTTATAGCGAGTCTCCACTTCCAACTACCCGCATGGTGAATAGGTTGGTTTCCCTTGTTATCACCCCGTTACGGCCATTCTGATTGGCGGTGCGCGCTCTGCACCAGCCATGGGAGGCGAGGGTTGTTGTTGTTGTTGTAGGGTTGTGCACTAGCTTACTGCAAGTGCCTGTAACACTGAATTATTTTCTATGTGTAGGTTCTAGCAGAACCTCACAAACAAAAATTACAGATTCTCGTAGAGTTTCAAAGCGTGTCGTAGTGTTTCAAAGTGTGTCGTAGTATTTCAAAGTGTGTCGTAGTGTTTCAAAGTGTGTCGTAGTGTTTCAAAGTGTGTCGTAGTGTTTCAAAGTGTGTCGTAGAGTTTCAAAGCGTCTCGTAGAGTTTCAAAGCATGTCGTAGAGTTTCAAAGCGTCTCGTAGAGTTTCAAAGCGTGTCGTAGAGTTTCAAAGCGTCTCGTAGAGTGTCAAAGCGTCTCGTAGAGTGTCAAAGCGTCTCGTAGAGTGTCAAAGCGTCTCGTAGAGTGTCAAAGCGTCTCGTAGAGTGTCAAAGCGTCTCGTAGAGTGTCAAAGCGTCTCGTAGAGTGTCAAAGCGTCTCGTAGAGTGTCAAAGCGTCTCGTAGAGTGTCAAAGCGTCTCGTAGAGTGTCAAAGCGTCTCGTAGAGTGTCAAAGCGTCTCGTAGAGTGTCAAAGCGTCTCGTAGAGTGTCAAAGCGTCTCGTAGAGTGTCAAAGCGTCTCGTAGAGATTCAAAGCGTCTCAAAGCATCTCGTAGAGTCTCAAAGTGTCTCGTAGAGTCTCAAAAGCGTCTTCGCTCCCCCTTAGCGTGCAGTCGATAGTTCATTACATGTGTACCCTTATCCGGAACACGTGATAATGTGTTGCCTTGCACTAACAACATTTATTACTGACCGGCAGTGCGCGGTCTGCACAACTATAACATGTTGCTGATGTTTTGCAGACGAAAAATCGGAAGGAAGTAAATGTTTATCTTTAAAATTGGTATCTGCGTACCAGATTCCCAATAGATTACCTGTCTTCATATGTCTCGATAGGTGAACTTTGTCACACTGCGGTGTGCGTGTGTCTTGTGTACTCTGTGTGTTTTGTACTCTGAGGTACTGTTGTGCGTTTTGTACTCTGAGGTACTGTTGTGTGTTCTGTACTCTGAGGTTCTGTTGTGTGTTCTGTACTCTGAGGTACTATTGTGTGTTCTGTACTCTGAGGTATTATTGTGTGTTGTGTACTCTGGTACTTTTGTGTGTTGTGTACTCTGTGGTACTTTTGTGTATTGTGTACTCTGTGGTACTTTTGTGTATTGTGTACTCTGTGGTACTTTTGTGTATTGTGTACTCTGTGGTACTTTTGTGTGTTGTGTACTCTGTTGTACTTTTGTGTGTTAACTTATAAGAAAGGGAGACATACCCCTGTTTCCATTGCTTCGGTTCCTGGGCTTGGAGACATCTCCATCTGCCGCTGTGGACTCCTTTAGAAACTTTAAAAGTAGCTATACCGCCAATTATGCGATGCACAGTAATACTGTTTGGCCGCTCCTTTGTTGAAGACTTTTGTTGATAAAGCGGAGTTCTGCCCTCTGCTTAGCTCGCTGCAGTATCTCGATTATTGTCCACTGTGTGGAGAGTTGCTGCTGCTACTGGTCCAGCTCAGGTGAGACTGCCAGCAGTGGCAGTTGATGGCAGTTAATGTGCCCGTGCTGCAGAAAACAAATATTCAGTAAAAGTTGCAAAAGTTCTTTCCCTTTCTTTTCTTTCCTCTTTTATTTCTATGGTTTAGTTATGAACTGCCTCTGATCGGCTATGCCTTGGCCTTCCTGCAAGACACGCGTGTTCGAGTGTCTTTTTAAACCACCCAGTATCTTTTTACCTTTAGCCATGTCTAACGGCCAGTTCCAATTCTACCATGTTGATAACTTCCGTTGAAGGAAGTGTTTACGTCAATCGTTTGTGATAGTCCGTCAATTCACGCTCGGCTGTGTCTGATTACCAGCTCCATTGATATTACGATGATGACTTTGGATGTAGAACAGTGTGTACGCTTAAAGTTTGCAATAGCCGGTTAACTCACGCTCGGCCATGTCTGATTATCAGCTCCATTGATATTACGATGATGACTTTGGATGTAAAACAGTGTGTACGCTTAAAGTTTGCAATAGCCGGTTGACTCACGCTCGGCCATGTCTGATTATCAGCTCCATTGATATTACGATGATGACTTCGATTGTAGAACATTCAATGATTATCAGCTTCATTTATTGCGATGATGGTTTTGGTTGTAGAACAGTGTTTACATTCAATGATTATCAGCTTCATTTATTGCGATGATTACTTTGGTTGTAGAACAGTGATTACATTCAATGATTATCAGCTTCATTTATTGCGATGATGGTTTTGGTTGTAGAACAGTGTTTACATTCAATGATTATCAGCTTCATTTATTGCGATGATGGTTTTGGTTGTAGAACAGTGTTTACATTCAATGATTATCAGCTTCATTTATTGCGATGATTACTTTGGTTGTAGAACAGTATTTACGCTTAATGATTATCAGCTCCATTTATTGCGATGATGACACGATTATTTTTATTTGAGAAGTCCCGATATTTCAGCACTGTTTCAAGCGCCATGATCACGGGAAGACTGAAGAACTGCGGGTAGGTCATTTAAGAGCAGACAAATCTGTCTACCCTCTTTCTCGTTCGTTTAACGGTACCACTAGAACTCGAACTCACATTTCGACATACCACACTGACAGTATCGGCTGCTGTCTCAAAACTAGATTTTTTGGCTTTATTTTCGTCTAACACTGGATTCCACATACAGGATAGTTTGAAGCCGTCACCCGATTAAAAGTGCTATTCCTCGAAACTTCAATAGCTTCCTTAACCAATCTTGGTATGTAACGGCGTTCAGATGACAAAACCATGGCTTTGTGAAACTGCATCCAGTGATTCGTCCCTGAGTCCAGCACATGCTCAGCGATTGCCGACTTATGGGGTTCGTTGTTTTTGATAGCCCAAATGTGTTCTTTAATCCTTGTTGAGACGGCACGCTTCGTCTGGCCTATGTATGAATCTCCACAACTACGTGCGCAATTGTCCTTCGGAGATCTGAGATATTGTGAGACCTTTTTTTTTTTTGTGGTTGTGAATATTGTTCTTACACTATACCTATCGTAATAGTTTAAGTGATGTAGATAACCGCGAGTGTTTAGAGAAATTCATGATTACTTTGGCCTTTCCATTTACCGTTGCAAATGCAGTCTAATTTTGAAATAAATTCATCTGAAAACATGGTAAGATGTTTAGTTTTTGGACACCAGGCAGAACCACGTCCAAATTGTAGTTTGAACTCATTTAAATTGTTCTGGATGCGTTTCTTTGCACACTGAATTCATTAATACGCGGTAATCCATCTTAATCAGAGGTAATCCATCTTAATCCGCAGTAATCCATCTTAATCCGCGGTAATCCATCTTAATCCGCGGTAATCCATCTTAATCCGTAGTAATCCATCTTGGTTGTTTGGATAGCACGTCGGCAAGTCCCGAGATCCTATCCCACTTCTGATGACGGGGCAAATAGTGTGTTGAGGTGTAATGACGTTGTAATTAGTCGATCTTCCTTTGGTTTTGTCGGGAATGTCGTCACAATGTCCACTTGAGCACTTGATGATCAATACTTTTGAATAAAAACTTCAAAATAACGAGTTTTAACAGTTTATTACTTTTCACATCAAGAGGTCCGTTCGCCTCGACAATTCAAACACGAATGAATGACAACATCGGCCAACGCCTGTATTTATAGCGAGTCTCCACTTCCAACTACCCGCATGGTGAATAGGTTGGTTTCCCTTGTTATCACCCCGTTATATATTATACCTAATGCTTTTTTAAGTAATGTTATTTTGCAGCTAATGTAAGTTTCAAGTTCTATAAAGAACTAATTAAAAAAATATTGTAACAATTATATTACACTTCTTAAAGATACATTTGTTAGTTTTTCTTTCATAAATTTCATTTTTCATTATAGACTACAATTTTATCATATTTTGTGCATCTGTTGAGTTTTTATAACCATAATATTGTTTTATTTTATAGATGGAATACCAATTATATTATAAGTTTATTATACAGTCACTCTATTTTTGTTCTCGAACCAACAATATTTTATCTCCATAATATCCATAACTAAGTTATCCATAACTAAGTCTATAGATACTGTCAGCTTCATAATAATGTTGGTTTCCAATATTACTTTAAAAAGTAGTAATGATTGTTATACATGACTTTATAAAATAGTATTTAGTAAAATAATATACATAGCTTTTAATTATAGAAGATGTCAATCATAACTATTTTCATAATACTATTGTGGATTGGTATTAATGATGAACGATTTGTAAGATTGTATTAAGTATATTTAGAAGTATTTACAAGAAAAACAGATAAAATTAATTAATAAGGAAAATCTAGTTTAGTTGCCGAGGACACGTAGTTGACGTCTCTAGTCTGTTTTCGTTCGGCCCGCATCGCGCGAACTCGCTAGACAAAGCTGCGCGCGCAGAACAACACAAAACTACGTCTCACACGATGTGTTTCACACGAGACGGAATTGTTCGCCACACATCTACTACTACTACTGCGACTACATCTAATAACCAATATTTATTTTGTATTTCTTTATACATAAATAAATAAATAAATTGAAATATTATACCGTAAAGAATAAGAAACCTCAACAGTGCGATGTATATCTTACATTACTGTTGAGGTTTCTTACTTGTATAAGTAGTATAACGGCTAATAAATACATGAAGCATAATCTTAGTACTTTAATTAAAATGTATTAAAAGTTAGAAGATGCTGTGTAATACTTTTATGCATTTTCAATGGGTTCTTACCACGATCCAGTGCTAAACACAACAGTCACTAAGGATTCATGCTCAGAGAGTCTTGTAGATACAGTGATTGTGGTGTGTCGTGATATGGGTTCTTTTCAAATTTGTGGCGCCGATTGATTTATTTTGCACTTTTTTAAAAAAGTTTTATTTTCGGACTTTTTTTGATGTAATTCTATTGACATTATCATAATTATAAGGAATTTATGGAAGGGAACGAGATTTAGACAAAATTGAATGAAATACAGCGTTTCAAAAAAATGGTCTCACAGTTTAAGGTGAAAGTATGCAGGTAAATGAGAAAACCTTATTAGAATACATAGAAACAAACTATTTTCTGAAAGAATAAACAATGTAATCGTAGAAGTCATCGCTTAGTATACAGGTTGTTGTGTTAACAATGGAATTTCGGGACGTTTCTCGCTATTTACCTGCAATTTCTTCAAATTGAGAAGTTTAAAGAAAGAAAAAATAATAATTTTAATTACTTTTTGTAGCACTCCTGAATACCTTTATATTATATTATTATCATCATTATTATTTTATAGACGTCCACTGTTGGACATGTGCTTCCCTCAAATTTCACCATAACGACTGATCTTGCCCCATTTTGTGCCCAACCAAATCCAAGTTTTTCCGGCTCCATTCAGCATCAGCTGCCACACTACCACTTCAGAGTCAGGATCTTAATGTTATAAACTTATTCAAATACTTGCGGTTTTCTTCACAATATTTCAATTATTTTGGTTCTTCAGCAGATCTTTTAATTTCTGATGCGATCTCGCAGTTAAACTAGAAGCTTAACCCATTCCATTGCATTCCATTCCATTTTAGAGTGACTCGAAGCCACTCGGTTAGATTCAGTGTGAGCGTGAAGTCTTATGTAATATGTAAGTCATCACTGTGAACACACATTAGTCTTGAATTGCGGTATTGAATTTTAAAAAATCCCAATCGAGTGAGAACAGATAAGAAGGAAACAAAAAGGCGACATAAACATTTCAAATGATTCTTCTTTTCCTCGTTATTTTAAGGCCCACTTCCAAATAAATTTTGTTGATATCATTGAGTACTGAGAGAGAGAGAGATTATGCCTGGCCATTGTAGAGAACTTAAAGCACAAGTTCACTAAAATGACAACAACATCCGCAAATCAATATTGAAATTTAAACTCGCTGTTTATTTTGATGTAACATTACCTTATCTCACGGTTTACGCGGATTGGTTTTGGGCCTAACTCTGAAATTAGACTGACATGGTGGCTTTTTCGTACAGACACTTTGCCTTATTAGATTAGCACTGTTGTAGGTAGGTACTGCAATACAGCTCAACATTCGACCTAATCAAGACCTTTTCGTAGTTTTCAAAACTAAACAAAGTGGCAAGTCCTCGATCTACTGTATGATATATTGCAGCGTATGAGTTTTATCTACGATATTATAATCTTTTTAGAAACCAGCCTGATAGAACTAGATATCGTCAATGTGAGACGATTCTTAGGACGCTAGAAAACATAGCTTCAAGACATGGCTCAGAAGCCTAATGGGTGTACGTCAGTGTTCAGAAGGGTATTATCATCCTATTTCAGACATAATACGACTGAAATTCTTTTCCTGCTTTGCTTTCAGCATTATACTAACACTGGAGTTTCAGAGGTAGTCCATTTCAGACAGGGCTAATTTTGTACACAATGTATGAGGAATACATACAAATTCATTTGGGTACTACTATAATCTTTGATAACAATAAGAACATAATAAAGAACAAGAAAACTATTGTCATCAGGACTAAAGTATCTCAAAATATTAAGCTGTAGCCACAGAGTATTAAAGACACTCTTCATTTAGATAACTGGATTTTGTTGATTCTCCTTCTAGTTCTCGTATAAATATTATAAATTTATTGTTTTTCTATATTTCTTCTTAGAAGTTAAAGCAGAAGTAGGTCAAACATTACCTTAAAAGTTTAAGTGGGTATGATTAGTTCCATAGCTGTATTATGATTAGTACCATAGCTTTGGCTATCTTTTTAGTATTATTAATGCAAATTTTAGTATTTGTTCTAGATATTGAAGCCTAATTATATCTTTATTCCCGTAGTAACAATGTTTTTTTTCTATAATTAAGGGGAAAATAACTTTAACCTGGCAAAGATCTCTTTAACCTGTGCATTTTAACAGGAGAAAGAGAGACAGGTTAATGAGAAAACGTGGGAAAATATTGAATAACATTTAAATGGGTCGGTTGTTTAATATACTACTTAAGGGATCATAAATAGATACTAAATGTCACATTTGTACGTATGAATTGTTAAATATTTTCATACACAAACTAAAAAAAATGCGCCAGGACATAGATAACATACCGGTTACAAAATCCGATTTTGATGTCTCGATGTATATGGTAGGAAAACGGTCAGGATTATAGTACTTCTTTCTTTACAAACGTGTAACTAGATACTGTAACTATATTTTGCACTGGAACGGGGTATCACAAACATAATAGTTTGATTATAAAATTCATTAGTTTGCGAGAACCGAATATTGAGAAAAAGTCCCCGGACAAAATTTGATCATGAATAGCTCCAAAACTATTTAAACTTACAAGCCGTACTCTAAACAGTCTAAACTATTATGTTATCAAGAGTTGAATTTAATTTTTTTAACTGCCTATTGGAAGTATTGAATTTTTTATTTCAGTTCAAAGTCAGACACATAGCGTTCGGACACGACAAGTTACTGAGAAAACGACCTTACAATGTTGTTTTGTACAAAACCTATCACTTTAAACTTCTTGTTATTACCAGGCCTCCCTTAGAAAAGTCTCTTTAAATACAATCACGCTCAGAGCTGTACGAGCTACCTTAAAAAAAAATGTAATATCGACCAAAAACTGCCTGACAGGTTACGGCGCCACAAATATGAAAAATGGTCATATGATTTCGAGTTCCAGTGGTACTGCCCAAAAGCGAATGAAAAAGAGGGTAGACAGATTTGTTTGCTCTTAAATCGACCCGCAGTATCCAGTCTTCTCGTGATCATGACGTTTGCAACAACGTTGAAATATCGAGACAACTCAATTAAATAAATATCGTGGTAAAAACCCGTTGAAAATGCATGAAAGTATTATAGAAAACCGTGAGTGTTTGAATAAGTTTATAGATGCTGTGTACAGTAAAATCAAACCGTTTTCCTACCATATACATCGAGACATCAAAATCGGATTTTGTAACCGGTATGTTATCTATGTCCTGGCGCATTTTTTTTAGTTTGTGTATGAAAATATTTAACAATTCATACGTACAAATGTGACATTTAGTATCTATTTATGATCCCTTAAGTAGTATATTAAACAACCGACCCATTTAAATGTTATTCAATATTTTCCCACGTTTTCTCATTAACCTGTCTCTCTTTCTCCTGTTAAAATGCACAGGTTAAAGAGATCTTTGCCAGGTTAAAGTTATTTTCCCCTTAATTATAGAAAAAAAACATTGTTACTACGGGAATAAAGATATAATTAGGCTTCAATATCTAGAACAAATACTAAAATTTGCATTAATAATACTAAAAAGATAGCCAAAGCTATGGTACTAATCATAATACAGCTATGGAACTAATCATACCCACTTAAACTTTTAAGGTAATGTTTGACCTACTTCTGCTTTAACTTCTAAGAAGAAATATAGAAAAACAATAAATTTATAATATTTATACGAGAACTAGAAGGAGAATCAACAAAATCCAGTTATCTAAATGAAGAGTGTCTTTAATACTCTGTGGCTACAGCTTAATATTTTGAGATACTTTAGTCCTGATGACAATAGTTTTCTTGTTCTTTATTATGTTCTTATTGTTATCAAAGATTATAGTAGTACCCAAATGAATTTGTATGTATTCCTCATACATTGTGTACAAAATTAGCCCTGTCTGAAATGGACTACCTCTGAAACTCCAGTGTTAGTATAATGCTGAAAGCAAAGCAGGAAAAGAATTTCAGTCGTATTATGTCTGAAATAGGATGATAATACCCTTCTGAACACTGACGTACACCCATTAGGCTTCTGAGCCATGTCTTGAAGCTATGTTTTCTAGCGTCCTAAGAATCGTCTCACATTGACGATATCTAGTTCTATCAGGCTGGTTTCTAAAAAGATTATAATATCGTAGATAAAACTCATACGCTGCAATATATCATACAGTAGATCGAGGACTTGCCACTTTGTTTAGTTTTGAAAACTACGAAAAGGTCTTGATTAGGTCGAATGTTGAGCTGTATTGCAGTACCTACCTACAACAGTGCTAATCTAATAAGGCAAAGTGTCTGTACGAAAAAGCCACCATGTCAGTCTAATTTCAGAGTTAGGCCCAAAACCAATCCGCGTAAACCGTGAGATAAGGTAATGTTACATCAAAATAAACAGCGAGTTTAAATTTCAATATTGATTTGCGGATGTTGTTGTCATTTTAGTGAACTTGTGCTTTAAGTTCTCTACAATGGCCAGGCATAATCTCTCTCTCTCTCAGTACTCAATGATATCAACAAAATTTATTTGGAAGTGGGCCTTAAAATAACGAGGAAAAGAAGAATCATTTGAAATGTTTATGTCGCCTTTTTGTTTCCTTCTTATCTGTTCTCACTCGATTGGGATTTTTTAAAATTCAATACCGCAATTCAAGACTAATGTGTGTTCACAGTGATGACTTACATATTACATAAGACTTCACGCTCACACTGAATCTAACCGAGTGGCTTCGAGTCACTCTAAAATGGAATGGAATGCAATGGAATGGGTTAAGCTTCTAGTTTAACTGCGAGATCGCATCAGAAATTAAAAGATCTGCTGAAGAACCAAAATAATTGAAATATTGTGAAGAAAACCGCAAGTATTTGAATAAGTTTATAACATTAAGATCCTGACTCTGAAGTGGTAGTGTGGCAGCTGATGCTGAATGGAGCCGGAAAAACTTGGATTTGGTTGGGCACAAAATGGGGCAAGATCAGTCGTTATGGTGAAATTTGAGGGAAGCACATGTCCAACAGTGGACGTCTATAAAATAATAATGATGATAATAATATAATATAAAGGTATTCAGGAGTGCTACAAAAAGTAATTAAAATTATTATTTTTTCTTTCTTTAAACTTCTCAATTTGAAGAAATTGCAGGTAAATAGCGAGAAACGTCCCGAAATTCCATTGTTAACACAACAACCTGTATACTAAGCGATGACTTCTACGATTACATTGTTTATTCTTTCAGAAAATAGTTTGTTTCTATGTATTCTAATAAGGTTTTCTCATTTACCTGCATACTTTCACCTTAAACTGTGAGACCATTTTTTTGAAACGCTGTATTTCATTCAATTTTGTCTAAATCTCGTTCCCTTCCATAAATTCCTTATAATTATGATAATGTCAATAGAATTACATCAAAAAAAGTCCGAAAATAAAACTTTTTTAAAAAAGTGCAAAATAAATCAATCGGCGCCACAAATTTGAAAAGAACCCATATCACGACACACCACAATCACTGTATCTACAAGACTCTCTGAGCATGAATCCTTAGTGACTGTTGTGTTTAGCACTGGATCGTGGTAAGAACCCATTGAAATTTCTGTATTCCTCTAATCAATTTTTATATCAACTTGATTGTCTTGCTTCACTATTTCTGTATTTTTTTGTATCCTTCATGTAACTTTATTTATAAAATTCTCGTGTCACAATGTTAGTTACCATACTAAGTACTAGACTAGTACTAGACTAATAGTTTAGAGCCCTAACTAGCTCTAGACAATTTTTTGATTCACAAATTCTCAGAAAAATCTAATTACTAAAATTGTAGATTTCCACCTATTATTCGCGAGAAGAATCCAACTTTACCACCTATCAAAATTTGATCCAGATGTAGTTATCCAATACACAAAAAAATATTGAATATGAATGTGTTGAGCTTGGTGAGTGCGCCTTATAAATAGTTCTCGGCCGTCCCCACCTCGCTTGACTCATAGTGTGAGGCAATGTTATTGTGAACACGTGACACTGTACGTATTCTTGTAATCGAATGACTCAGCCCACACAGGTCTTTCGACGGACCGTCTTCGGTTCGGCATACCCTCCAACATTTAGATAAAATATATAAAATAAAAAATATAAAGTAGATCATTATAGAAAGATATAATCTAACCTAAAATAAAACTCTCTATTGGATTCTAGTTCTTTACTAATTTCATAGAAACGTATTATATTCAACGTATTGAAGCACTAATTTTATTGACATAAAAAGCATGGGCATCACAACAAATTCAACCACTAAACCATTTTGTTTGATTAAAATTAAATAATCTTTAATTAAGCTACATTCATAAATTAATAATAGCATCTAGGCATTGTGGTCATTTAAAATTTCAATGTATTATTGTACTTATACAAAAAAAAACCGTTTATCTAAGTCTTAATCAGTAAGATGTGCAAATTGTATAACGGCTAGTATATACATCGTGCACAAGCTAAAACGTTCCATTAATAAGTTGGAATCTAATACAACTGCGTTACTTTAAAATTGAAAGATCTTAGATCAATGAAATCTAGTAGTACTCGTAGTTCTTCTTGAGATTCCACATCTGTAAGACAATACGTTTTTAAAATACTAATGAAATTATTATCTTTACTAATATCATTTAAGTCTTATTTAAAAATTCTTGAAATTCGTCATACTTTTGTCATTTACGTCATTTTTCAGGTATTTTTAATTATTACCTTTTCAAAAAATGAGTT
This sequence comes from Trilocha varians, assembly GCA_030269945.2. Taxonomy (NCBI): domain Eukaryota; kingdom Metazoa; phylum Arthropoda; class Insecta; order Lepidoptera; family Bombycidae; genus Trilocha; species Trilocha varians. The sequence continues at coordinate 3,643,976 of AP028264.1, read as the reverse complement.
TAAATTTTTAAAAAACTTCGAACGATTGTACCTGGTTAACCCACAGAATAGATGTTCTATATATGTTAAGAAAAATCCTGTATGTTGAGTGCTGAGCATCGGTCCTCAATGTTTTGTCATTGCGGAGATGTGATTGATGAAATTTAATGACTAAAACTTGAATTTCGTGGTGTTCTTTTCATTTAATCTATCATGTTTCTTAGAGAGATTTGATCCTTAAAAGTTACTCTATCGATTGATGCTATAAAAGTAGAGGGTATGATTTTTTCGAATTGGAGCAGGTTCGATTACCGGGTAAACAAAGACTTTTTTAAAAATCTATGAATGCAGTTTTGTTTCTTTTCAAAAATAAAACAATTTGTCCTTTCAGCAAAATTTGCTAAAATCATTATTTCGAGTACTTCCCCTGGACGTTTAAAAATTCCACCCTGTAGAATGTAATTTATTTTTTTTAATCTCACCTTTAAGTCTGGGGAGCTGTTGCAGTATTGATAAATTCATCAAAGTTAATTCAGTTTTAGTTTTCTCTATATAAATTATAGAAACAGTAGCCGTTAGTGCGTGTAAAAGTAATGGTGATATGGCCATTATTAGTTGTGCTATATTGCTAGAATAAAAAATATATGTTTTAGCTTAAAAAATAAGTAAATACATAAATATAAAACTACTAGTGGGATCGCGCAACTACATCTGCCTCACTATCAATTAAAATATAGCAATGTTCTTTCTCAGGGTCTAAACGTTGTCTGTACCAAAGTTCATCAAAATCGGTTGAGATTTTTATGCGGGAAAGCGTCACAGACAGACAGACAGATAGACAGAGTTACTTTCGAATTTATAATATTAGTAGGGATTTACTTAGACTAATAATAGTGCAGCACATATTTTATTGTTCGCGAATATTAAATTTGTACTTGGTGTTCACGCCGTTCATCACTAGCAGCAGCCGGTAACACCGGGACGCGGCGCGCGGGAGGGTGTCACCCCACTCCGCGCATAGAGAATCAAATTATTAGAAAATTCCACGATTCTTTAATGCGGAATGAGGACTTTACATAATATCTTGAAAGGGTTTTAGATCCTTTTTGAAAATGCAGATTTCCTTATAATGTTTTCTTGCTTGCTTTTATTAAATTAATTGGACCTATGCGGTGAGCTGTTGTGTTATTTAGGATGCCAATAATAGTTATGGCAAAAACGCTTGAATGCACGGAAATTTGCGCTGGATGCTACAAGATCCGTGTAATAACCAACTTCAGATACAACGTGTAAGGAGTTTAACATAATGACACATTCCTTATGCCATAGATTGCACTCCCAAAGGATGTGATAGGCTGTCTGTTCATACTTGTATTGATCAGTTGAACAATCGCAAAACGGTGAATCTACTTTTAAAAAAAAATTGGTTTAAAATTGCCATGTCCCGTTAGGAACTGTGAAACGCAATCTATTTCAATCCATTTCATTTTTAACCTTACACGGATACAAGGAAAGAATTTATATAGATGATAGCCCTTAATTTAGCTATCCCAACGAATTGCATGACACTAGTGAAATTACGTAATATCAAAGTACTAACTAACTCACCTAGTACTCAGAGCTTGACTTTGCAGCTTCGTGTCATCACTACTCAAAGCACGTACCTTATAAGAACAAAGACATAAAAATAAATTAATTTTTGTTTTCAATTTAACTTAAACTGTACTTTTTACATTTTACTCACCAATAAGCTACAATTTACTGTAGTGTTGTATGCTAAGGCTGCTATTTTACCGCAAGTTCCTAATATTGCAAAGACGGACTGTAAACATAAAATAAATTAAATTAATAACATTTTATAAAAATATACATAGGCACAAAATATAAAGTAAAAAGAGAGGTCACGATTAGCGCGACACAATTTAAATTTATTAAGAAAGCGTGCTCCATTTTTGTTCTTTGTGTAGTCACTTAAGAATCATACCAATCTGTATATTCATTTATTCACTTATTTTTTACATTCAATTTTTAAAAATACATTAACAAGAAAATAAAGTTTAAAAATACAATATACAAAACACAGGCCCACTGCAGGCGGAGTCTACTACCCAAGCCATCAGTGGTCAGGGCTCAAGAGAGAGGAACCTCCTCACAATACGCGCCGTGTCAAGAACGACCGCCTTCTGAATCAGACCCTTTACCCAGCCGGGGAGCGAAAGCTTCTCTAGATCACGGTCGAAGTTTTTCGCTATTAGACCGTGCACAGATATGATGTCGGTGACCTCGTGGGCCAGGTCCAAATATTTTAGCAGTTTTTCTTTTTCAGCCTTCACAAGGTTCTCGTCATGTGGAATATATTAGGAGTTATTTACATACCAGTTATTATTAGGAATTACTCAAGATTAGGGGAAAGATTATATACTTACCGCACTATTCATTTCTTTCTCTTTATTTTCCATTACTTTTACTAGTGCTAAATAACTTCTCAAAACGCTTTTAATGCAGGGAACTATGTCTTCCTCTCGCAGCATTACAGTTGATCTCAATCCACATTGTAATTCTTCTCTTAAATACTTTACTCGTTTCCACAATAATTCAAAAAACGTAATTAAAGTAAAATGCAAGAACGCTCCACCCAAAAACAAACATGATGCGGTACAATAAATAGGATAGAAGAGCCAATACTTCAATATACTCGAGTAAACCGCCATATAACTTAATTCCATAACTTTAGATAACATGAATTCAATGTATATATAAAAAGAAAAGGGAACTCCAGCAGAATTAGTGTTGAAATTTGGCAAAGATTTCAAATGAAGATAGAACTGAACGCTATAGTTCTCGTATATCAAAGAATGTATGAAGCCAGCCGTGTAGATGAATAGATTTATATATGCCACGATTTTAAACAGTAATGTAGCGTAATCATTACTCAGAGTATATTTAATGACAAATATACATATTGTAGAACAGTATATTTTGATTAAGTAACTTATATATTTCTTATTGGACAGCTTCGTATAAAAACCACATATCAGCTGCCCAACTAATATGATTTTGACAAAACTTATATATTGTGGTAACTTCCACATAATGATCTATTCAGAAGTATATATTATTTTGTAAGATCCTTGCAAGTCGATCAAAGTTCCACACTGTATTAACGTCAAAGTATACTGTTGTATACTTGATGCATATAACCTATTCCTATAAAAATCAATAATAGTCTGAATTATTAATTTCACTGTCCTCTAATCAATTTTTATATCAACTTGATTGTCTTGCTTCACTATTTCTGTATTTTTTTGTATCCTTCATGTAACTTTATTTATAAAATTCTCGTGTCACAATGTTAGTTACCATACTAAGTACTAGACTAGTACTAGACTAATAGTTTAGAGCCCTAACTAGCTCTAGACAATTTTTTGATTCACAAATTCTCAGAAAAATCTAATTACTAAAATTGTAGATTTCCACCTATTATTCGCGAGAAGAATCCAACTTTACCACCTATCAAAATTTGATCCAGATGTAGTTATCCAATACACAAAAAAATATTGAATATGAATGTGTTGAGCTTGGTGAGTGCGCCTTATAAATAGTTCTCGGCCGTCCCCACCTCGCTTGACTCATAGTGTGAGGCAATGTTATTGTGAACACGTGACACTGTACGTATTCTTGTAATCGAATGACTCAGCCCACACAGGTCTTTCGACGGACCGTCTTCGGTTCGGCATACCCTCCGACATTTAGATAAAATATATAAAATAAAAAATATAAAGTAGATCATTATAGAAAGATATAATCTAACCTAAAATAAAACTCTCTATTGGATTCTAGTTCTTTACTAATTTCATAGAAACGTATTATATTCAACGTATTGAAGCACTAATTTTATTGACATAAAAAGCATGGGCATCACAACAAATTCAACCACTAAACCATTTTGTTTGATTAAAATTAAATAATCTTTAATTAAGCTACATTCATAAATTAATAATAGCATCTAGGCATTGTGGTCATTTAAAATTTCAATGTATTATTGTACTTATACAAAAAAAAACCGTTTATCTAAGTCTTAATCAGTAAGATGTGCAAATTGTATAACGGCTAGTATATACATCGTGCACAAGCTAAAACGTTCCATTAATAAGTTGGAATCTAATACAACTGCGTTACTTTAAAATTGAAAGATCTTAGATCAATGAAATCTAGTAGTACTCGTAGTTCTTCTTGAGATTCCACATCTGTAAGACAATACGTTTTTAAAATACTAATGAAATTATTATCTTTACTAATATCATTTAAGTCTTATTTAAAAATTCTTGAAATTCGTCATACTTTTGTCATTTACGTCATTTTTCAGGTATTTTTAATTATTACCTTTTCAAAAAATGAGTTTAAATTTTTAAAAAACTTCGAACGATTGTACCTGGTTAACCCACAGAATAGATGTTCTATATATGTTAAGAAAAATCCTGTATGTTGAGTGCTGAGCATCGGTCCTCAATGTTTTGTCATTGCGGAGATGTGATTGATGAAATTTAATGACTAAAACTTGAATTTCGTGGTGTTCTTTTCATTTAATCTATCATGTTTCTTAGAGAGATTTGATCCTTAAAAGTTACTCTATCGATTGATGCTATAAAAGTAGAGGGTATGATTTTTTCGAATTGGAGCAGGTTCGATTACCGGGTAAACAAAGACTTTTTTAAAAATCTATGAATGCAGTTTTGTTTCTTTTCAAAAATAAAACAATTTGTCCTTTCAGCAAAATTTGCTAAAATCATTATTTCGAGTACTTCCCCTGGACGTTTAAAAATTCCACCCTGTAGAATGTAATTTATTTTTTTTAATCTCACCTTTAAGTCTGGGGAGCTGTTGCAGTATTGATAAATTCATCAAAGTTAATTCAGTTTTAGTTTTCTCTATATAAATTATAGAAACAGTAGCCGTTAGTGCGTGTAAAAGTAATGGTGATATGGCCATTATTAGTTGTGCTATATTGCTAGAATAAAAAATATATGTTTTAGCTTAAAAAATAAGTAAATACATAAATATAAAACTACTAGTGGGATCGCGCAACTACATCTGCCTCACTATCAATTAAAATATAGCAATGTTCTTTCTCAGGGTCTAAACGTTGTCTGTACCAAAGTTCATCAAAATCGGTTGAGATTTTTATGCGGGAAAGCGTCACAGACAGACAGACAGATAGACAGAGTTACTTTCGAATTTATAATATTAGTAGGGATTTACTTAGACTAATAATAGTGCAGCACATATTTTATTGTTCGCGAATATTAAATTTGTACTTGGTGTTCACGCCGTTCATCACTAGCAGCAGCCGGTAACACCGGGACGCGGCGCGCGGGAGGGTGTCACCCCACTCCGCGCATAGAGAATCAAATTATTAGAAAATTCCACGATTCTTTAATGCGGAATGAGGACTTTACATAATATCTTGAAAGGGTTTTAGATCCTTTTTGAAAATGCAGATTTCCTTATAATGTTTTCTTGCTTGCTTTTATTAAATTAATTGGACCTATGCGGTGAGCTGTTGTGTTATTTAGGATGCCAATAATAGTTATGGCAAAAACGCTTGAATGCACGGAAATTTGCGCTGGATGCTACAAGATCCGTGTAATAACCAACTTCAGATACAACGTGTAAGGAGTTTAACATAATGACACGTTCCTTATGCCATAGATTGCACTCCCAAAGGATGTGATAGGCTGTCTGTTCATACTTGTATTGATCAGTTGAACAATCGCAAAACGGTGAATCTACTTTTAAAAAAAAATTGGTTTAAAATTGCCATGTCCCGTTAGGAACTGTGAAACGCAATCTATTTCAATCCATTTCATTTTTAACCTTACACGGATACAAGGAAAGAATTTATATAGATGATAGCCCTTAATTTAGCTATCCCAACGAATTGCATGACACTAGTGAAATTACGTAATATCAAAGTACTAACTAACTCACCTAGTACTCAGAGCTTGACTTTGCAGCTTCGTGTCATCACTACTCAAAGCACGTACCTTATAAGAACAAAGACATAAAAATAAATTAATTTTTGTTTTCAATTTAACTTAAACTGTACTTTTTACATTTTACTCACCAATAAGCTACAATTTACTGTAGTGTTGTATGCTAAGGCTGCTATTTTACCGCAAGTTCCTAATATTGCAAAGACGGACTGTAAACATAAAATAAATTAAATTAATAACATTTTATAAAAATATACATAGGCACAAAATATAAAGTAAAAAGAGAGGTCACGATTAGCGCGACACAATTTAAATTTATTAAGAAAGCGTGCTCCATTTTTGTTCTTTGTGTAGTCACTTAAGAATCATACCAATCTGTATATTCATTTATTCACTTATTTTTTACATTCAATTTTTAAAAATACTTTAACAAGAAAATAAAGTTTAAAAATACAATATACAAAACACAGGCCCACTGCAGGCGGAGTCTACTACCCAAGCCATCAGTGGTCAGGGCTCAAGAGAGAGGAACCTCCTCACAATACGCGCCGTGTCAAGAACGACCGCCTTCTGAATCAGACCCTTTACCCAGCCGGGGAGCGAAAGCTTCTCTAGATCACGGTCGAAGTTTTTCGCTATTAGACCGTGCACAGATATGATGTCGGTGACCTCGTGGGCCAGGTCCAAATATTTTAGCAGTTTTTCTTTTTCAGCCTTCACAAGGTTCTCGTCATGTGGAATATATTAGGAGTTATTTACATACCAGTTATTATTAGGAATTACTCAAGATTAGGGGAAAGATTATATACTTACCGCACTATTCATTTCTTTCTCTTTATTTTCCATTACTTTTACTAGTGCTAAATAACTTCTCAAAACGCTTTTAATGCAGGGAACTATGTCTTCCTCTCGCAGCATTACAGTTGATCTCAATCCACATTGTAATTCTTCTCTTAAATACTTTACTCGTTTCCACAATAATTCAAAAAACGTAATTAAAGTAAAATGCAAGAACGCTCCACCCAAAAACAAACATGATGCGGTACAATAAATAGGATAGAAGAGCCAATACTTCAATATACTCGAGTAAACCGCCATATAACTTAATTCCATAACTTTAGATAACATGAATTCAATGTATATATAAAAAGAAAAGGGAACTCCAGCAGAATTAGTGTTGAAATTTGGCAAAGATTTCAAATGAAGATAGAACTGAACGCTATAGTTCTCGTATATCAAAGAATGTATGAAGCCAGCCGTGTAGATGAATAGATTTATATATGCCACGATTTTAAACAGTAATGTAGCGTAATCATTACTCAGAGTATATTTAATGACAAATATACATATTGTAGAACAGTATATTTTGATTAAGTAACTTATATATTTCTTATTGGACAGCTTCGTATAAAAACCACATATCAGCTGCCCAACTAATATGATTTTGACAAAACTTATATATTGTGGTAACTTCCACATAATGATCTATTCAGAAGTATATATTATTTTGTAAGATCCTTGCAAGTCGATCAAAGTTCCACACTGTATTAACGTCAAAGTATACTGTTGTATACTTGATGCATATAACCTATTCCTATAAAAATCAATAATAGTCTGAATTATTAATTTCACTGTCCTCTAATCAATTTTTATATCAACTTGATTGTCTTGCTTCACTATTTCTGTATTTTTTTGTATCCTTCATGTAACTTTATTTATAAAATTCTCGTGTCACAATGTTAGTTACCATACTAAGTACTAGACTAGTACTAGACTAATAGTTTAGAGCCCTAACTAGCTCTAGACAATTTTTTGATTCACAAATTCTCAGAAAAATCTAATTACTAAAATTGTAGATTTCCACCTATTATTCGCGAGAAGAATCCAACTTTACCACCTATCAAAATTTGATCCAGATGTAGTTATCCAATACACAAAAAAATATTGAATATGAATGTGTTGAGCTTGGTGAGTGCGCCTTATAAATAGTTCTCGGCCGTCCCCACCTCGCTTGACTCATAGTGTGAGGCAATGTTATTGTGAACACGTGACACTGTACGTATTCTTGTAATCGAATGACTCAGCCCACACAGGTCTTTCGACGGACCGTCTTCGGTTCGGCATACCCTCCGACATTTAGATAAAATATATAAAATAAAAAATATAAAGTAGATCATTATAGAAAGATATAATCTAACCTAAAATAAAACTCTCTATTGGATTCTAGTTCTTTACTAATTTCATAGAAACGTATTATATTCAACGTATTGAAGCACTAATTTTATTGACATAAAAAGCATGGGCATCACAACAAATTCAACCACTAAACCATTTTGTTTGATTAAAATTAAATAATCTTTAATTAAGCTACATTCATAAATTAATAATAGCATCTAGGCATTGTGGTCATTTAAAATTTCAATGTATTATTGTACTTATACAAAAAAAAACCGTTTATCTAAGTCTTAATCAGTAAGATGTGCAAATTGTATAACGGCTAGTATATACATCGTGCACAAGCTAAAACGTTCCATTAATAAGTTGGAATCTAATACAACTGCGTTACTTTAAAATTGAAAGATCTTAGATCAATGAAATCTAGTAGTACTCGTAGTTCTTCTTGAGATTCCACATCTGTAAGACAATACGTTTTTAAAATACTAATGAAATTATTATCTTTACTAATATCATTTAAGTCTTATTTAAAAATTCTTGAAATTCGTCATACTTTTGTCATTTACGTCATTTTTCAGGTATTTTTAATTATTACCTTTTCAAAAAATGAGTTTAAATTTTTAAAAAACTTCGAACGATTGTACCTGGTTAACCCACAGAATAGATGTTCTATATATGTTAAGAAAAATCCTGTATGTTGAGTGCTGAGCATCGGTCCTCAATGTTTTGTCATTGCGGAGATGTGATTGATGAAATTTAATGACTAAAACTTGAATTTCGTGGTGTTCTTTTCATTTAATCTATCATGTTTCTTAGAGAGATTTGATCCTTAAAAGTTACTCTATCGATTGATGCTATAAAAGTAGAGGGTATGATTTTTTCGAATTGGAGCAGGTTCGATTACCGGGTAAACAAAGACTTTTTTAAAAATCTATGAATGCAGTTTTGTTTCTTTTCAAAAATAAAACAATTTGTCCTTTCAGCAAAATTTGCTAAAATCATTATTTCGAGTACTTCCCCTGGACGTTTAAAAATTCCACCCTGTAGAATGTAATTTATTTTTTTTAATCTCACCTTTAAGTCTGGGGAGCTGTTGCAGTATTGATAAATTCATCAAAGTTAATTCAGTTTTAGTTTTCTCTATATAAATTATAGAAACAGTAGCCGTTAGTGCGTGTAAAAGTAATGGTGATATGGCCATTATTAGTTGTGCTATATTGCTAGAATAAAAAATATATGTTTTAGCTTAAAAAATAAGTAAATACATAAATATAAAACTACTAGTGGGATCGCGCAACTACATCTGCCTCACTATCAATTAAAATATAGCAATGTTCTTTCTCAGGGTCTAAACGTTGTCTGTACCAAAGTTCATCAAAATCGGTTGAGATTTTTATGCGGGAAAGCGTCACAGACAGACAGACAGATAGACAGAGTTACTTTCGAATTTATAATATTAGTAGGGATTTACTTAGACTAATAATAGTGCAGCACATATTTTATTGTTCGCGAATATTAAATTTGTACTTGGTGTTCACGCCGTTCATCACTAGCAGCAGCCGGTAACACCGGGACGCGGCGCGCGGGAGGGTGTCACCCCACTCCGCGCATAGAGAATCAAATTATTAGAAAATTCCACGATTCTTTAATGCGGAATGAGGACTTTACATAATATCTTGAAAGGGTTTTAGATCCTTTTTGAAAATGCAGATTTCCTTATAATGTTTTCTTGCTTGCTTTTATTAAATTAATTGGACCTATGCGGTGAGCTGTTGTGTTATTTAGGATGCCAATAATAGTTATGGCAAAAACGCTTGAATGCACGGAAATTTGCGCTGGATGCTACAAGATCCGTGTAATAACCAACTTCAGATACAACGTGTAAGGAGTTTAACATAATGACACGTTCCTTATGCCATAGATTGCACTCCCAAAGGATGTGATAGGCTGTCTGTTCATACTTGTATTGATCAGTTGAACAATCGCAAAACGGTGAATCTACTTTTAAAAAAAAATTGGTTTAAAATTGCCATGTCCCGTTAGGAACTGTGAAACGCAATCTATTTCAATCCATTTCATTTTTAACCTTACACGGATACAAGGAAAGAATTTATATAGATGATAGCCCTTAATTTAGCTATCCCAACGAATTGCATGACACTAGTGAAATTACGTAATATCAAAGTACTAACTAACTCACCTAGTACTCAGAGCTTGACTTTGCAGCTTCGTGTCATCACTACTCAAAGCACGTACCTTATAAGAACAAAGACATAAAAATAAATTAATTTTTGTTTTCAATTTAACTTAAACTGTACTTTTTACATTTTACTCACCAATAAGCTACAATTTACTGTAGTGTTGTATGCTAAGGCTGCTATTTTACCGCAAGTTCCTAATATTGCAAAGACGGACTGTAAACATAAAATAAATTAAATTAATAACATTTTATAAAAATATACATAGGCACAAAATATAAAGTAAAAAGAGAGGTCACGATTAGCGCGACACAATTTAAATTTATTAAGAAAGCGTGCTCCATTTTTGTTCTTTGTGTAGTCACTTAAGAATCATACCAATCTGTATATTCATTTATTCACTTATTTTTTACATTCAATTTTTAAAAATACATTAACAAGAAAATAAAGTTTAAAAATACAATATACAAAACACAGGCCCACTGCAGGCGGAGTCTACTACCCAAGCCATCAGTGGTCAGGGCTCAAGAGAGAGGAACCTCCTCACAATACGCGCCGTGTCAAGAACGACCGCCTTCTGAATCAGACCCTTTACCCAGCCGGGGAGCGAAAGCTTCTCTAGATCACGGTCGAAGTTTTTCGCTATTAGACCGTGCACAGATATGATGTCGGTGACCTCGTGGGCCAGGTCCAAATATTTTAGCAGTTTTTCTTTTTCAGCCTTCACAAGGTTCTCGTCATGTGGAATATATTAGGAGTTATTTACATACCAGTTATTATTAGGAATTACTCAAGATTAGGGGAAAGATTATATACTTACCGCACTATTCATTTCTTTCTCTTTATTTTCCATTACTTTTACTAGTGCTAAATAACTTCTCAAAACGCTTTTAATGCAGGGAACTATGTCTTCCTCTCGCAGCATTACAGTTGATCTCAATCCACATTGTAATTCTTCTCTTAAATACTTTACTCGTTTCCACAATAATTCAAAAAACGTAATTAAAGTAAAATGCAAGAACGCTCCACCCAAAAACAAACATGATGCGGTACAATAAATAGGATAGAAGAGCCAATACTTCAATATACTCGAGTAAACCGCCATATAACTTAATTCCATAACTTTAGATAACATGAATCCAATGTATATATAAAAAGAAAAGGGAACTCCAGCAGAATTAGTGTTGAAATTTGGCAAAGATTTCAAATGAAGATAGAACTGAACGCTATAGTTCTCGTATATCAAAGAATGTATGAAGCCAGCCGTGTAGATGAATAGATTTATATATGCCACGATTTTAAACAGTAATGTAGCGTAATCATTACTCAGAGTATATTTAATGACAAATATACATATTGTAGAACAGTATATTTTGATTAAGTAACTTATATATTTCTTATTGGACAGCTTCGTATAAAAACCACATATCAGCTGCCCAACTAATATGATTTTGACAAAACTTATATATTGTGGTAACTTCCACATAATGATCTATTCAGAAGTATATATTATTTTGTAAGATCCTTGCAAGTCGATCAAAGTTCCACACTGTATTAACGTCAAAGTATACTGTTGTATACTTGATGCATATAACCTATTCCTATAAAAATCAATAATAGTCTGAATTATTAATTTCACTGTCCTCTAATCAATTTTTATATCAACTTGATTGTCTTGCTTCACTATTTCTGTATTTTTTTGTATCCTTCATGTAACTTTATTTATAAAATTCTCGTGTCACAATGTTAGTTACCATACTAAGTACTAGACTAGTACTAGACTAATAGTTTAGAGCCCTAACTAGCTCTAGACAATTTTTTGATTCACAAATTCTCAGAAAAATCTAATTACTAAAATTGTAGATTTCCACCTATTATTCGCGAGAAGAATCCAACTTTACCACCTATCAAAATTTGATCCAGATGTAGTTATCCAATACACAAAAAAATATTGAATATGAATGTGTTGAGCTTGGTGAGTGCGCCTTATAAATAGTTCTCGGCCGTCCCCACCTCGCTTGACTCATAGTGTGAGGCAATGTTATTGTGAACACGTGACACTGTACGTATTCTTGTAATCGAATGACTCAGCCCACACAGGTCTTTCGACGGACCGTCTTCGGTTCGGCATACCCTCCGACATTTAGATAAAATATATAAAATAAAAAATATAAAGTAGATCATTATAGAAAGATATAATCTAACCTAAAATAAAACTCTCTATTGGATTCTAGTTCTTTACTAATTTCATAGAAACGTATTATATTCAACGTATTGAAGCACTAATTTTATTGACATAAAAAGCATGGGCATCACAACAAATTCAACCACTAAACCATTTTGTTTGATTAAAATTAAATAATCTTTAATTAAGCTACATTCATAAATTAATAATAGCATCTAGGCATTGTGGTCATTTAAAATTTCAATGTATTATTGTACTTATACAAAAAAAAACCGTTTATCTAAGTCTTAATCAGTAAGATGTGCAAATTGTATAACGGCTAGTATATACATCGTGCACAAGCTAAAACGTTCCATTAATAAGTTGGAATCTAATACAACTGCGTTACTTTAAAATTGAAAGATCTTAGATCAATGAAATCTAGTAGTACTCGTAGTTCTTCTTGAGATTCCACATCTGTAAGACAATACGTTTTTAAAATACTAATGAAATTATTATCTTTACTAATATCATTTAAGTCTTATTTAAAAATTCTTGAAATTCGTCATACTTTTGTCATTTACGTCATTTTTCAGGTATTTTTAATTATTACCTTTTCAAAAAATGAGTTTAAATTTTTAAAAAACTTCGAACGATTGTACCTGGTTAACCCACAGAATAGATGTTCTATATATGTTAAGAAAAATCCTGTATGTTGAGTGCTGAGCATCGGTCCTCAATGTTTTGTCATTGCGGAGATGTGATTGATGAAATTTAATGACTAAAACTTGAATTTCGTGGTGTTCTTTTCATTTAATCTATCATGTTTCTTAGAGAGATTTGATCCTTAAAAGTTACTCTATCGATTGATGCTATAAAAGTAGAGGGTATGATTTTTTCGAATTGGAGCAGGTTCGATTACCGGGTAAACAAAGACTTTTTTAAAAATCTATGAATGCAGTTTTGTTTCTTTTCAAAAATAAAACAATTTGTCCTTTCAGCAAAATTTGCTAAAATCATTATTTCGAGTACTTCCCCTGGACGTTTAAAAATTCCACCCTGTAGAATGTAATTTATTTTTTTTAATCTCACCTTTAAGTCTGGGGAGCTGTTGCAGTATTGATAAATTCATCAAAGTTAATTCAGTTTTAGTTTTCTCTATATAAATTATAGAAACAGTAGCCGTTAGTGCGTGTAAAAGTAATGGTGATATGGCCATTATTAGTTGTGCTATATTGCTAGAATAAAAAATATATGTTTTAGCTTAAAAAATAAGTAAATACATAAATATAAAACTACTAGTGGGATCGCGCAACTACATCTGCCTCACTATCAATTAAAATATAGCAATGTTCTTTCTCAGGGTCTAAACGTTGTCTGTACCAAAGTTCATCAAAATCGGTTGAGATTTTTATGCGGGAAAGCGTCACAGACAGACAGACAGATAGACAGAGTTACTTTCGAATTTATAATATTAGTAGGGATTTACTTAGACTAATAATAGTGCAGCACATATTTTATTGTTCGCGAATATTAAATTTGTACTTGGTGTTCACGCCGTTCATCACTAGCAGCAGCCGGTAACACCGGGACGCGGCGCGCGGGAGGGTGTCACCCCACTCCGCGCATAGAGAATCAAATTATTAGAAAATTCCACGATTCTTTAATGCGGAATGAGGACTTTACATAATATCTTGAAAGGGTTTTAGATCCTTTTTGAAAATGCAGATTTCCTTATAATGTTTTCTTGCTTGCTTTTATTAAATTAATTGGACCTATGCGGTGAGCTGTTGTGTTATTTAGGATGCCAATAATAGTTATGGCAAAAACGCTTGAATGCACGGAAATTTGCGCTGGATGCTACAAGATCCGTGTAATAACCAACTTCAGATACAACGTGTAAGGAGTTTAACATAATGACACGTTCCTTATGCCATAGATTGCACTCCCAAAGGATGTGATAGGCTGTCTGTTCATACTTGTATTGATCAGTTGAACAATCGCAAAACGGTGAATCTACTTTTAAAAAAAAATTGGTTTAAAATTGCCATGTCCCGTTAGGAACTGTGAAACGCAATCTATTTCAATCCATTTCATTTTTAACCTTACACGGATACAAGGAAAGAATTTATATAGATGATAGCCCTTAATTTAGCTATCCCAACGAATTGCATGACACTAGTGAAATTACGTAATATCAAAGTACTAACTAACTCACCTAGTACTCAGAGCTTGACTTTGCAGCTTCGTGTCATCACTACTCAAAGCACGTACCTTATAAGAACAAAGACATAAAAATAAATTAATTTTTGTTTTCAATTTAACTTAAACTGTACTTTTTACATTTTACTCACCAATAAGCTACAATTTACTGTAGTGTTGTATGCTAAGGCTGCTATTTTACCGCAAGTTCCTAATATTGCAAAGACGGACTGTAAACATAAAATAAATTAAATTAATAACATTTTATAAAAATATACATAGGCACAAAATATAAAGTAAAAAGAGAGGTCACGATTAGCGCGACACAATTTAAATTTATTAAGAAAGCGTGCTCCATTTTTGTTCTTTGTGTAGTCACTTAAGAATCATACCAATCTGTATATTCATTTATTCACTTATTTTTTACATTCAATTTTTAAAAATACATTAACAAGAAAATAAAGTTTAAAAATACAATATACAAAACACAGGCCCACTGCAGGCGGAGTCTACTACCCAAGCCATCAGTGGTCAGGGCTCAAGAGAGAGGAACCTCCTCACAATACGCGCCGTGTCAAGAACGACCGCCTTCTGAATCAGACCCTTTACCCAGCCGGGGAGCGAAAGCTTCTCTAGATCACGGTCGAAGTTTTTCGCTATTAGACCGTGCACAGATATGATGTCGGTGACCTCGTGGGCCAGGTCCAAATATTTTAGCAGTTTTTCTTTTTCAGCCTTCACAAGGTTCTCGTCATGTGGAATATATTAGGAGTTATTTACATACCAGTTATTATTAGGAATTACTCAAGATTAGGGGAAAGATTATATACTTACCGCACTATTCATTTCTTTCTCTTTATTTTCCATTACTTTTACTAGTGCTAAATAACTTCTCAAAACGCTTTTAATGCAGGGAACTATGTCTTCCTCTCGCAGCATTACAGTTGATCTCAATCCACATTGTAATTCTTCTCTTAAATACTTTACTCGTTTCCACAATAATTCAAAAAACGTAATTAAAGTAAAATGCAAGAACGCTCCACCCAAAAACAAACATGATGCGGTACAATAAATAGGATAGAAGAGCCAATACTTCAATATACTCGAGTAAACCGCCATATAACTTAATTCCATAACTTTAGATAACATGAATCCAATGTATATATAAAAAGAAAAGGGAACTCCAGCAGAATTAGTGTTGAAATTTGGCAAAGATTTCAAATGAAGATAGAACTGAACGCTATAGTTCTCGTATATCAAAGAATGTATGAAGCCAGCCGTGTAGATGAATAGATTTATATATGCCACGATTTTAAACAGTAATGTAGCGTAATCATTACTCAGAGTATATTTAATGACAAATATACATATTGTAGAACAGTATATTTTGATTAAGTAACTTATATATTTCTTATTGGACAGCTTCGTATAAAAACCACATATCAGCTGCCCAACTAATATGATTTTGACAAAACTTATATATTGTGGTAACTTCCACATAATGATCTATTCAGAAGTATATATTATTTTGTAAGATCCTTGCAAGTCGATCAAAGTTCCACACTGTATTAACGTCAAAGTATACTGTTGTATACTTGATGCATATAACCTATTCCTATAAAAATCAATAATAGTCTGAATTATTAATTTCACTGTCCTCTAATCAATTTTTATATCAACTTGATTGTCTTGCTTCACTATTTCTGTATTTTTTTGTATCCTTCATGTAACTTTATTTATAAAATTCTCGTGTCACAATGTTAGTTACCATACTAAGTACTAGACTAGTACTAGACTAATAGTTTAGAGCCCTAACTAGCTCTAGACAATTTTTTGATTCACAAATTCTCAGAAAAATCTAATTACTAAAATTGTAGATTTCCACCTATTATTCGCGAGAAGAATCCAACTTTACCACCTATCAAAATTTGATCCAGATGTAGTTATCCAATACACAAAAAAATATTGAATATGAATGTGTTGAGCTTGGTGAGTGCGCCTTATAAATAGTTCTCGGCCGTCCCCACCTCGCTTGACTCATAGTGTGAGGCAATGTTATTGTGAACACGTGACACTGTACGTATTCTTGTAATCGAATGACTCAGCCCACACAGGTCTTTCGACGGACCGTCTTCGGTTCGGCATACCCTCCGACATTTAGATAAAATATATAAAATAAAAAATATAAAGTAGATCATTATAGAAAGATATAATCTAACCTAAAATAAAACTCTCTATTGGATTCTAGTTCTTTACTAATTTCATAGAAACGTATTATATTCAACGTATTGAAGCACTAATTTTATTGACATAAAAAGCATGGGCATCACAACAAATTCAACCACTAAACCATTTTGTTTGATTAAAATTAAATAATCTTTAATTAAGCTACATTCATAAATTAATAATAGCATCTAGGCATTGTGGTCATTTAAAATTTCAATGTATTATTGTACTTATACAAAAAAAAACCGTTTATCTAAGTCTTAATCAGTAAGATGTGCAAATTGTATAACGGCTAGTATATACATCGTGCACAAGCTAAAACGTTCCATTAATAAGTTGGAATCTAATACAACTGCGTTACTTTAAAATTGAAAGATCTTAGATCAATGAAATCTAGTAGTACTCGTAGTTCTTCTTGAGATTCCACATCTGTAAGACAATACGTTTTTAAAATACTAATGAAATTATTATCTTTACTAATATCATTTAAGTCTTATTTAAAAATTCTTGAAATTCGTCATACTTTTGTCATTTACGTCATTTTTCAGGTATTTTTAATTATTACCTTTTCAAAAAATGAGTTTAAATTTTTAAAAAACTTCGAACGATTGTACCTGGTTAACCCACAGAATAGATGTTCTATATATGTTAAGAAAAATCCTGTATGTTGAGTGCTGAGCATCGGTCCTCAATGTTTTGTCATTGCGGAGATGTGATTGATGAAATTTAATGACTAAAACTTGAATTTCGTGGTGTTCTTTTCATTTAATCTATCATGTTTCTTAGAGAGATTTGATCCTTAAAAGTTACTCTATCGATTGATGCTATAAAAGTAGAGGGTATGATTTTTTCGAATTGGAGCAGGTTCGATTACCGGGTAAACAAAGACTTTTTTAAAAATCTATGAATGCAGTTTTGTTTCTTTTCAAAAATAAAACAATTTGTCCTTTCAGCAAAATTTGCTAAAATCATTATTTCGAGTACTTCCCCTGGACGTTTAAAAATTCCACCCTGTAGAATGTAATTTATTTTTTTTAATCTCACCTTTAAGTCTGGGGAGCTGTTGCAGTATTGATAAATTCATCAAAGTTAATTCAGTTTTAGTTTTCTCTATATAAATTATAGAAACAGTAGCCGTTAGTGCGTGTAAAAGTAATGGTGATATGGCCATTATTAGTTGTGCTATATTGCTAGAATAAAAAATATATGTTTTAGCTTAAAAAATAAGTAAATACATAAATATAAAACTACTAGTGGGATCGCGCAACTACATCTGCCTCACTATCAATTAAAATATAGCAATGTTCTTTCTCAGGGTCTAAACGTTGTCTGTACCAAAGTTCATCAAAATCGGTTGAGATTTTTATGCGGGAAAGCGTCACAGACAGACAGACAGATAGACAGAGTTACTTTCGAATTTATAATATTAGTAGGGATTTACTTAGACTAATAATAGTGCAGCACATATTTTATTGTTCGCGAATATTAAATTTGTACTTGGTGTTCACGCCGTTCATCACTAGCAGCAGCCGGTAACACCGGGACGCGGCGCGCGGGAGGGTGTCACCCCACTCCGCGCATAGAGAATCAAATTATTAGAAAATTCCACGATTCTTTAATGCGGAATGAGGACTTTACATAATATCTTGAAAGGGTTTTAGATCCTTTTTGAAAATGCAGATTTCCTTATAATGTTTTCTTGCTTGCTTTTATTAAATTAATTGGACCTATGCGGTGAGCTGTTGTGTTATTTAGGATGCCAATAATAGTTATGGCAAAAACGCTTGAATGCACGGAAATTTGCGCTGGATGCTACAAGATCCGTGTAATAACCAACTTCAGATACAACGTGTAAGGAGTTTAACATAATGACACGTTCCTTATGCCATAGATTGCACTCCCAAAGGATGTGATAGGCTGTCTGTTCATACTTGTATTGATCAGTTGAACAATCGCAAAACGGTGAATCTACTTTTAAAAAAAAATTGGTTTAAAATTGCCATGTCCCGTTAGGAACTGTGAAACGCAATCTATTTCAATCCATTTCATTTTTAACCTTACACGGATACAAGGAAAGAATTTATATAGATGATAGCCCTTAATTTAGCTATCCCAACGAATTGCATGACACTAGTGAAATTACGTAATATCAAAGTACTAACTAACTCACCTAGTACTCAGAGCTTGACTTTGCAGCTTCGTGTCATCACTACTCAAAGCACGTACCTTATAAGAACAAAGACATAAAAATAAATTAATTTTTGTTTTCAATTTAACTTAAACTGTACTTTTTACATTTTACTCACCAATAAGCTACAATTTACTGTAGTGTTGTATGCTAAGGCTGCTATTTTACCGCAAGTTCCTAATATTGCAAAGACGGACTGTAAACATAAAATAAATTAAATTAATAACATTTTATAAAAATATACATAGGCACAAAATATAAAGTAAAAAGAGAGGTCACGATTAGCGCGACACAATTTAAATTTATTAAGAAAGCGTGCTCCATTTTTGTTCTTTGTGTAGTCACTTAAGAATCATACCAATCTGTATATTCATTTATTCACTTATTTTTTACATTCAATTTTTAAAAATACATTAACAAGAAAATAAAGTTTAAAAATACAATATACAAAACACAGGCCCACTGCAGGCGGAGTCTACTACCCAAGCCATCAGTGGTCAGGGCTCAAGAGAGAGGAACCTCCTCACAATACGCGCCGTGTCAAGAACGACCGCCTTCTGAATCAGACCCTTTACCCAGCCGGGGAGCGAAAGCTTCTCTAGATCACGGTCGAAGTTTTTCGCTATTAGACCGTGCACAGATATGATGTCGGTGACCTCGTGGGCCAGGTCCAAATATTTTAGCAGTTTTTCTTTTTCAGCCTTCACAAGGTTCTCGTCATGTGGAATATATTAGGAGTTATTTACATACCAGTTATTATTAGGAATTACTCAAGATTAGGGGAAAGATTATATACTTACCGCACTATTCATTTCTTTCTCTTTATTTTCCATTACTTTTACTAGTGCTAAATAACTTCTCAAAACGCTTTTAATGCAGGGAACTATGTCTTCCTCTCGCAGCATTACAGTTGATCTCAATCCACATTGTAATTCTTCTCTTAAATACTTTACTCGTTTCCACAATAATTCAAAAAACGTAATTAAAGTAAAATGCAAGAACGCTCCACCCAAAAACAAACATGATGCGGTACAATAAATAGGATAGAAGAGCCAATACTTCAATATACTCGAGTAAACCGCCATATAACTTAATTCCATAACTTTAGATAACATGAATTCAATGTATATATAAAAAGAAAAGGGAACTCCAGCAGAATTAGTGTTGAAATTTGGCAAAGATTTCAAATGAAGATAGAACTGAACGCTATAGTTCTCGTATATCAAAGAATGTATGAAGCCAGCCGTGTAGATGAATAGATTTATATATGCCACGATTTTAAACAGTAATGTAGCGTAATCATTACTCAGAGTATATTTAATGACAAATATACATATTGTAGAACAGTATATTTTGATTAAGTAACTTATATATTTCTTATTGGACAGCTTCGTATAAAAACCACATATCAGCTGCCCAACTAATATGATTTTGACAAAACTTATATATTGTGGTAACTTCCACATAATGATCTATTCAGAAGTATATATTATTTTGTAAGATCCTTGCAAGTCGATCAAAGTTCCACACTGTATTAACGTCAAAGTATACTGTTGTATACTTGATGCATATAACCTATTCCTATAAAAATCAATAATAGTCTGAATTATTAATTTCACTGTCCTCTAATCAATTTTTATATCAACTTGATTGTCTTGCTTCACTATTTCTGTATTTTTTTGTATCCTTCATGTAACTTTATTTATAAAATTCTCGTGTCACAATGTTAGTTACCATACTAAGTACTAGACTAGTACTAGACTAATAGTTTAGAGCCCTAACTAGCTCTAGACAATTTTTTGATTCACAAATTCTCAGAAAAATCTAATTACTAAAATTGTAGATTTCCACCTATTATTCGCGAGAAGAATCCAACTTTACCACCTATCAAAATTTGATCCAGATGTAGTTATCCAATACACAAAAAAATATTGAATATGAATGTGTTGAGCTTGGTGAGTGCGCCTTATAAATAGTTCTCGGCCGTCCCCACCTCGCTTGACTCATAGTGTGAGGCAATGTTATTGTGAACACGTGACACTGTACGTATTCTTGTAATCGAATGACTCAGCCCACACAGGTCTTTCGACGGACCGTCTTCGGTTCGGCATACCCTCCGACATTTAGATAAAATATATAAAATAAAAAATATAAAGTAGATCATTATAGAAAGATATAATCTAACCTAAAATAAAACTCTCTATTGGATTCTAGTTCTTTACTAATTTCATAGAAACGTATTATATTCAACGTATTGAAGCACTAATTTTATTGACATAAAAAGCATGGGCATCACAACAAATTCAACCACTAAACCATTTTGTTTGATTAAAATTAAATAATCTTTAATTAAGCTACATTCATAAATTAATAATAGCATCTAGGCATTGTGGTCATTTAAAATTTCAATGTATTATTGTACTTATACAAAAAAAAACCGTTTATCTAAGTCTTAATCAGTAAGATGTGCAAATTGTATAACGGCTAGTATATACATCGTGCACAAGCTAAAACGTTCCATTAATAAGTTGGAATCTAATACAACTGCGTTACTTTAAAATTGAAAGATCTTAGATCAATGAAATCTAGTAGTACTCGTAGTTCTTCTTGAGATTCCACATCTGTAAGACAATACGTTTTTAAAATACTAATGAAATTATTATCTTTACTAATATCATTTAAGTCTTATTTAAAAATTCTTGAAATTCGTCATACTTTTGTCATTTACGTCATTTTTCAGGTATTTTTAATTATTACCTTTTCAAAAAATGAGTTTAAATTTTTAAAAAACTTCGAACGATTGTACCTGGTTAACCCACAGAATAGATGTTCTATATATGTTAAGAAAAATCCTGTATGTTGAGTGCTGAGCATCGGTCCTCAATGTTTTGTCATTGCGGAGATGTGATTGATGAAATTTAATGACTAAAACTTGAATTTCGTGGTGTTCTTTTCATTTAATCTATCATGTTTCTTAGAGAGATTTGATCCTTAAAAGTTACTCTATCGATTGATGCTATAAAAGTAGAGGGTATGATTTTTTCGAATTGGAGCAGGTTCGATTACCGGGTAAACAAAGACTTTTTTAAAAATCTATGAATGCAGTTTTGTTTCTTTTCAAAAATAAAACAATTTGTCCTTTCAGCAAAATTTGCTAAAATCATTATTTCGAGTACTTCCCCTGGACGTTTAAAAATTCCACCCTGTAGAATGTAATTTATTTTTTTTAATCTCACCTTTAAGTCTGGGGAGCTGTTGCAGTATTGATAAATTCATCAAAGTTAATTCAGTTTTAGTTTTCTCTATATAAATTATAGAAACAGTAGCCGTTAGTGCGTGTAAAAGTAATGGTGATATGGCCATTATTAGTTGTGCTATATTGCTAGAATAAAAAATATATGTTTTAGCTTAAAAAATAAGTAAATACATAAATATAAAACTACTAGTGGGATCGCGCAACTACATCTGCCTCACTATCAATTAAAATATAGCAATGTTCTTTCTCAGGGTCTAAACGTTGTCTGTACCAAAGTTCATCAAAATCGGTTGAGATTTTTATGCGGGAAAGCGTCACAGACAGACAGACAGATAGACAGAGTTACTTTCGAATTTATAATATTAGTAGGGATTTACTTAGACTAATAATAGTGCAGCACATATTTTATTGTTCGCGAATATTAAATTTGTACTTGGTGTTCACGCCGTTCATCACTAGCAGCAGCCGGTAACACCGGGACGCGGCGCGCGGGAGGGTGTCACCCCACTCCGCGCATAGAGAATCAAATTATTAGAAAATTCCACGATTCTTTAATGCGGAATGAGGACTTTACATAATATCTTGAAAGGGTTTTAGATCCTTTTTGAAAATGCAGATTTCCTTATAATGTTTTCTTGCTTGCTTTTATTAAATTAATTGGACCTATGCGGTGAGCTGTTGTGTTATTTAGGATGCCAATAATAGTTATGGCAAAAACGCTTGAATGCACGGAAATTTGCGCTGGATGCTACAAGATCCGTGTAATAACCAACTTCAGATACAACGTGTAAGGAGTTTAACATAATGACACGTTCCTTATGCCATAGATTGCACTCCCAAAGGATGTGATAGGCTGTCTGTTCATACTTGTATTGATCAGTTGAACAATCGCAAAACGGTGAATCTACTTTTAAAAAAAAATTGGTTTAAAATTGCCATGTCCCGTTAGGAACTGTGAAACGCAATCTATTTCAATCCATTTCATTTTTAACCTTACACGGATACAAGGAAAGAATTTATATAGATGATAGCCCTTAATTTAGCTATCCCAACGAATTGCATGACACTAGTGAAATTACGTAATATCAAAATACTAACTAACTCACCTAGTACTCAGAGCTTGACTTTGCAGCTTCGTGTCATCACTACTCAAAGCACGTACCTTATAAGAACAAAGACATAAAAATAAATTAATTTTTGTTTTCAATTTAACTTAAACTGTACTTTTTACATTTTACTCACCAATAAGCTACAATTTACTGTAGTGTTGTATGCTAAGGCTGCTATTTTACCGCAAGTTCCTAATATTGCAAAGACGGACTGTAAACATAAAATAAATTAAATTAATAACATTTTATAAAAATATACATAGGCACAAAATATAAAGTAAAAAGAGAGGTCACGATTAGCGCGACACAATTTAAATTTATTAAGAAAGCGTGCTCCATTTTTGTTCTTTGTGTAGTCACTTAAGAATCATACCAATCTGTATATTCATTTATTCACTTATTTTTTACATTCAATTTTTAAAAATACATTAACAAGAAAATAAAGTTTAAAAATACAATATACAAAACACAGGCCCACTGCAGGCGGAGTCTACTACCCAAGCCATCAGTGGTCAGGGCTCAAGAGAGAGGAACCTCCTCACAATACGCGCCGTGTCAAGAACGACCGCCTTCTGAATCAGACCCTTTACCCAGCCGGGGAGCGAAAGCTTCTCTAGATCACGGTCGAAGTTTTTCGCTATTAGACCGTGCACAGATATGATGTCGGTGACCTCGTGGGCCAGGTCCAAATATTTTAGCAGTTTTTCTTTTTCAGCCTTCACAAGGTTCTCGTCATGTGGAATATATTAGGAGTTATTTACATACCAGTTATTATTAGGAATTACTCAAGATTAGGGGAAAGATTATATACTTACCGCACTATTCATTTCTTTCTCTTTATTTTCCATTACTTTTACTAGTGCTAAATAACTTCTCAAAACGCTTTTAATGCAGGGAACTATGTCTTCCTCTCGCAGCATTACAGTTGATCTCAATCCACATTGTAATTCTTCTCTTAAATACTTTACTCGTTTCCACAATAATTCAAAAAACGTAATTAAAGTAAAATGCAAGAACGCTCCACCCAAAAACAAACATGATGCGGTACAATAAATAGGATAGAAGAGCCAATACTTCAATATACTCGAGTAAACCGCCATATAACTTAATTCCATAACTTTAGATAACATGAATCCAATGTATATATAAAAAGAAAAGGGAACTCCAGCAGAATTAGTGTTGAAATTTGGCAAAGATTTCAAATGAAGATAGAACTGAACGCTATAGTTCTCGTATATCAAAGAATGTATGAAGCCAGCCGTGTAGATGAATAGATTTATATATGCCACGATTTTAAACAGTAATGTAGCGTAATCATTACTCAGAGTATATTTAATGACAAATATACATATTGTAGAACAGTATATTTTGATTAAGTAACTTATATATTTCTTATTGGACAGCTTCGTATAAAAACCACATATCAGCTGCCCAACTAATATGATTTTGACAAAACTTATATATTGTGGTAACTTCCACATAATGATCTATTCAGAAGTATATATTATTTTGTAAGATCCTTGCAAGTCGATCAAAGTTCCACACTGTATTAACGTCAAAGTATACTGTTGTATACTTGATGCATATAACCTATTCCTATAAAAATCAATAATAGTCTGAATTATTAATTTCACTGTCCTCTAATCAATTTTTATATCAACTTGATTGTCTTGCTTCACTATTTCTGTATTTTTTTGTATCCTTCATGTAACTTTATTTATAAAATTCTCGTGTCACAATGTTAGTTACCATACTAAGTACTAGACTAGTACTAGACTAATAGTTTAGAGCCCTAACTAGCTCTAGACAATTTTTTGATTCACAAATTCTCAGAAAAATCTAATTACTAAAATTGTAGATTTCCACCTATTATTCGCGAGAAGAATCCAACTTTACCACCTATCAAAATTTGATCCAGATGTAGTTATCCAATACACAAAAAAATATTGAATATGAATGTGTTGAGCTTGGTGAGTGCGCCTTATAAATAGTTCTCGGCCGTCCCCACCTCGCTTGACTCATAGTGTGAGGCAATGTTATTGTGAACACGTGACACTGTACGTATTCTTGTAATCGAATGACTCAGCCCACACAGGTCTTTCGACGGACCGTCTTCGGTTCGGCATACCCTCCGACATTTAGATAAAATATATAAAATAAAAAATATAAAGTAGATCATTATAGAAAGATATAATCTAACCTAAAATAAAACTCTCTATTGGATTCTAGTTCTTTACTAATTTCATAGAAACGTATTATATTCAACGTATTGAAGCACTAATTTTATTGACATAAAAAGCATGGGCATCACAACAAATTCAACCACTAAACCATTTTGTTTGATTAAAATTAAATAATCTTTAATTAAGCTACATTCATAAATTAATAATAGCATCTAGGCATTGTGGTCATTTAAAATTTCAATGTATTATTGTACTTATACAAAAAAAAACCGTTTATCTAAGTCTTAATCAGTAAGATGTGCAAATTGTATAACGGCTAGTATATACATCGTGCACAAGCTAAAAAGTTCCATTAATAAGTTGGAATCTAATACAACTGCGTTAGTTACTTTAAAATTGAAAGATCTTAGATCAATGAAATCTAGTAGTACTCGTAGTTCTTCTTGAGATTCCACATCTGTAAGACAATACGTTTTTAAAATACTAATGAAATTATTATCTTTACTAATATCATTTAAGTCTTATTTAAAAATTCTTGAAATTCGTCATACTTTTGTCATTTACGTCATTTTTCAGGTATTTTTAATTATTACCTTTTCAAAAAATGAGTTTAAATTTTTAAAAAACTTCGAACGATTGTACCTGGTTAACCCACAGAATAGATGTTCTATATATGTTAAGAAAAATCCTGTATGTTGAGTGCTGAGCATCGGTCCTCAATGTTTTGTCATTGCGGAGATGTGATTGATGAAATTTAATGACTAAAACTTGAATTTCGTGGTGTTCTTTTCATTTAATCTATCATGTTTCTTAGAGAGATTTGATCCTTAAAAGTTACTCTATCGATTGATGCTATAAAAGTAGAGGGTATGATTTTTTCGAATTGGAGCAGGTTCGATTACCGGGTAAACAAAGACTTTTTTAAAAATCTATGAATGCAGTTTTGTTTCTTTTCAAAAATAAAACAATTTGTCCTTTCAGCAAAATTTGCTAAAATCATTATTTCGAGTACTTCCCCTGGACGTTTAAAAATTCCACCCTGTAGAATGTAATTTATTTTTTTTAATCTCACCTTTAAGTCTGGGGAGCTGTTGCAGTATTGATAAATTCATCAAAGTTAATTCAGTTTTAGTTTTCTCTATATAAATTATAGAAACAGTAGCCGTTAGTGCGTGTAAAAGTAATGGTGATATGGCCATTATTAGTTGTGCTATATTGCTAGAATAAAAAATATATGTTTTAGCTTAAAAAATAAGTAAATACATAAATATAAAACTACTAGTGGGATCGCGCAACTACATCTGCCTCACTATCAATTAAAATATAGCAATGTTCTTTCTCAGGGTCTAAACGTTGTCTGTACCAAAGTTCATCAAAATCGGTTGAGATTTTTATGCGGGAAAGCGTCACAGACAGACAGACAGATAGACAGAGTTACTTTCGAATTTATAATATTAGTAGGGATTTACTTAGACTAATAATAGTGCAGCACATATTTTATTGTTCGCGAATATTAAATTTGTACTTGGTGTTCACGCCGTTCATCACTAGCAGCAGCCGGTAACACCGGGACGCGGCGCGCGGGAGGGTGTCACCCCACTCCGCGCATAGAGAATCAAATTATTAGAAAATTCCACGATTCTTTAATGCGGAATGAGGACTTTACATAATATCTTGAAAGGGTTTTAGATCCTTTTTGAAAATGCAGATTTCCTTATAATGTTTTCTTGCTTGCTTTTATTAAATTAATTGGACCTATGCGGTGAGCTGTTGTGTTATTTAGGATGCCAATAATAGTTATGGCAAAAACGCTTGAATGCACGGAAATTTGCGCTGGATGCTACAAGATCCGTGTAATAACCAACTTCAGATACAACGTGTAAGGAGTTTAACATAATGACACGTTCCTTATGCCATAGATTGCACTCCCAAAGGATGTGATAGGCTGTCTGTTCATACTTGTATTGATCAGTTGAACAATCGCAAAACGGTGAATCTACTTTAAAAAAAAAATTGGTTTAAAATTGCCATGTCCCGTTAGGAACTGTGAAACGCAATCTATTTCAATCCATTTCATTTTTAACCTTACACGGATACAAGGAAAGAATTTATATAGATGATAGCCCTTAATTTAGCTATCCCAACGAATTGCATGACACTAGTGAAATTACGTAATATCAAAGTACTAACTAACTCACCTAGTACTCAGAGCTTGACTTTGCAGCTTCGTGTCATCACTACTCAAAGCACGTACCTTATAAGAACAAAGACATAAAAATAAATTAATTTTTGTTTTCAATTTAACTTAAACTGTACTTTTTACATTTTACTCACCAATAAGCTACAATTTACTGTAGTGTTGTATGCTAAGGCTGCTATTTTACCGCAAGTTCCTAATATTGCAAAGACGGACTGTAAACATAAAATAAATTAAATTAATAACATTTTATAAAAATATACATAGGCACAAAATATAAAGTAAAAAGAGAGGTCACGATTAGCGCGACACAATTTAAATTTATTAAGAAAGCGTGCTCCATTTTTGTTCTTTGTGTAGTCACTTAAGAATCATACCAATCTGTATATTCATTTATTCACTTATTTTTTACATTCAATTTTTAAAAATACATTAACAAGAAAATAAAGTTTAAAAATACAATATACAAAACACAGGCCCACTGCAGGCGGAGTCTACTACCCAAGCCATCAGTGGTCAGGGCTCAAGAGAGAGGAACCTCCTCACAATACGCGCCGTGTCAAGAACGACCGCCTTCTGAATCAGACCCTTTACCCAGCCGGGGAGCGAAAGCTTCTCTAGATCACGGTCGAAGTTTTTCGCTATTAGACCGTGCACAGATATGATGTCGGTGACCTCGTGGGCCAGGTCCAAATATTTTAGCAGTTTTTCTTTTTCAGCCTTCACAAGGTTCTCGTCATGTGGAATATATTAGGAGTTATTTACATACCAGTTATTATTAGGAATTACTCAAGATTAGGGGAAAGATTATATACTTACCGCACTATTCATTTCTTTCTCTTTATTTTCCATTACTTTTACTAGTGCTAAATAACTTCTCAAAACGCTTTTAATGCAGGGAACTATGTCTTCCTCTCGCAGCATTACAGTTGATCTCAATCCACATTGTAATTCTTCTCTTAAATACTTTACTCGTTTCCACAATAATTCAAAAAACGTAATTAAAGTAAAATGCAAGAACGCTCCACCCAAAAACAAACATGATGCGGTACAATAAATAGGATAGAAGAGCCAATACTTCAATATACTCGAGTAAACCGCCATATAACTTAATTCCATAACTTTAGATAACATGAATTCAATGTATATATAAAAAGAAAAGGGAACTCCAGCAGAATTAGTGTTGAAATTTGGCAAAGATTTCAAATGAAGATAGAACTGAACGCTATAGTTCTCGTATATCAAAGAATGTATGAAGCCAGCCGTGTAGATGAATAGATTTATATATGCCACGATTTTAAACAGTAATGTAGCGTAATCATTACTCAGAGTATATTTAATGACAAATATACATATTGTAGAACAGTATATTTTGATTAAGTAACTTATATATTTCTTATTGGACAGCTTCGTATAAAAACCACATATCAGCTGCCCAACTAATATGATTTTGACAAAACTTATATATTGTGGTAACTTCCACATAATGATCTATTCAGAAGTATATATTATTTTGTAAGATCCTTGCAAGTCGATCAAAGTTCCACACTGTATTAACGTCAAAGTATACTGTTGTATACTTGATGCATATAACCTATTCCTATAAAAATCAATAATAGTCTGAATTATTAATTTCACTGTCCTCTAATCAATTTTTATATCAACTTGATTGTCTTGCTTCACTATTTCTGTATTTTTTTGTATCCTTCATGTAACTTTATTTATAAAATTCTCGTGTCACAATGTTAGTTACCATACTAAGTACTAGACTAGTACTAGACTAATAGTTTAGAGCCCTAACTAGCTCTAGACAATTTTTTGATTCACAAATTCTCAGAAAAATCTAATTACTAAAATTGTAGATTTCCACCTATTATTCGCGAGAAGAATCCAACTTTACCACCTATCAAAATTTGATCCAGATGTAGTTATCCAATACACAAAAAAATATTGAATATGAATGTGTTGAGCTTGGTGAGTGCGCCTTATAAATAGTTCTCGGCCGTCCCCACCTCGCTTGACTCATAGTGTGAGGCAATGTTATTGTGAACACGTGACACTGTACGTATTCTTGTAATCGAATGACTCAGCCCACACAGGTCTTTCGACGGACCGTCTTCGGTTCGGCATACCCTCCGACATTTAGATAAAATATATAAAATAAAAAATATAAAGTAGATCATTATAGAAAGATATAATCTAACCTAAAATAAAACTCTCTATTGGATTCTAGTTCTTTACTAATTTCATAGAAACGTATTATATTCAACGTATTGAAGCACTAATTTTATTGACATAAAAAGCATGGGCATCACAACAAATTCAACCACTAAACCATTTTGTTTGATTAAAATTAAATAATCTTTAATTAAGCTACATTCATAAATTAATAATAGCATCTAGGCATTGTGGTCATTTAAAATTTCAATGTATTATTGTACTTATACAAAAAAAAACCGTTTATCTAAGTCTTAATCAGTAAGATGTGCAAATTGTATAACGGCTAGTATATACATCGTGCACAAGCTAAAAAGTTCCATTAATAAGTTGGAATCTAATACAACTGCGTTAGTTACTTTAAAATTGAAAGATCTTAGATCAATGAAATCTAGTAGTACTCGTAGTTCTTCTTGAGATTCCACATCTGTAAGACAATACGTTTTTAAAATACTAATGAAATTATTATCTTTACTAATATCATTTAAGTCTTATTTAAAAATTCTTGAAATTCGTCATACTTTTGTCATTTACGTCATTTTTCAGGTATTTTTAATTATTACCTTTTCAAAAAATGAGTTTAAATTTTTAAAAAACTTCGAACGATTGTACCTGGTTAACCCACAGAATAGATGTTCTATATATGTTAAGAAAAATCCTGTATGTTGAGTGCTGAGCATCGGTCCTCAATGTTTTGTCATTGCGGAGATGTGATTGATGAAATTTAATGACTAAAACTTGAATTTCGTGGTGTTCTTTTCATTTAATCTATCATGTTTCTTAGAGAGATTTGATCCTTAAAAGTTACTCTATCGATTGATGCTATAAAAGTAGAGGGTATGATTTTTTCGAATTGGAGCAGGTTCGATTACCGGGTAAACAAAGACTTTTTTAAAAATCTATGAATGCAGTTTTGTTTCTTTTCAAAAATAAAACAATTTGTCCTTTCAGCAAAATTTGCTAAAATCATTATTTCGAGTACTTCCCCTGGACGTTTAAAAATTCCACCCTGTAGAATGTAATTTATTTTTTTTAATCTCACCTTTAAGTCTGGGGAGCTGTTGCAGTATTGATAAATTCATCAAAGTTAATTCAGTTTTAGTTTTCTCTATATAAATTATAGAAACAGTAGCCGTTAGTGCGTGTAAAAGTAATGGTGATATGGCCATTATTAGTTGTGCTATATTGCTAGAATAAAAAATATATGTTTTAGCTTAAAAAATAAGTAAATACATAAATATAAAACTACTAGTGGGATCGCGCAACTACATCTGCCTCACTATCAATTAAAATATAGCAATGTTCTTTCTCAGGGTCTAAACGTTGTCTGTACCAAAGTTCATCAAAATCGGTTGAGATTTTTATGCGGGAAAGCGTCACAGACAGACAGACAGATAGACAGAGTTACTTTCGAATTTATAATATTAGTAGGGATTTACTTAGACTAATAATAGTGCAGCACATATTTTATTGTTCGCGAATATTAAATTTGTACTTGGTGTTCACGCCGTTCATCACTAGCAGCAGCCGGTAACACCGGGACGCGGCGCGCGGGAGGGTGTCACCCCACTCCGCGCATAGAGAATCAAATTATTAGAAAATTCCACGATTCTTTAATGCGGAATGAGGACTTTACATAATATCTTGAAAGGGTTTTAGATCCTTTTTGAAAATGCAGATTTCCTTATAATGTTTTCTTGCTTGCTTTTATTAAATTAATTGGACCTATGCGGTGAGCTGTTGTGTTATTTAGGATGCCAATAATAGTTATGGCAAAAACGCTTGAATGCACGGAAATTTGCGCTGGATGCTACAAGATCCGTGTAATAACCAACTTCAGATACAACGTGTAAGGAGTTTAACATAATGACACATTCCTTATGCCATAGATTGCACTCCCAAAGGATGTGATAGGCTGTCTGTTCATACTTGTATTGATCAGTTGAACAATCGCAAAACGGTGAATCTACTTTTAAAAAAAAATTGGTTTAAAATTGCCATGTCCCGTTAGGAACTGTGAAACGCAATCTATTTCAATCCATTTCATTTTTAACCTTACACGGATACAAGGAAAGAATTTATATAGATGATAGCCCTTAATTTAGCTATCCCAACGAATTGCATGACACTAGTGAAATTACGTAATATCAAAGTACTAACTAACTCACCTAGTACTCAGAGCTTGACTTTGCAGCTTCGTGTCATCACTACTCAAAGCACGTACCTTATAAGAACAAAGACATAAAAATAAATTAATTTTTGTTTTCAATTTAACTTAAACTGTACTTTTTACATTTTACTCACCAATAAGCTACAATTTACTGTAGTGTTGTATGCTAAGGCTGCTATTTTACCGCAAGTTCCTAATATTGCAAAGACGGACTGTAAACATAAAATAAATTAAATTAATAACATTTTATAAAAATATACATAGGCACAAAATATAAAGTAAAAAGAGAGGTCACGATTAGCGCGACACAATTTAAATTTATTAAGAAAGCGTGCTCCATTTTTGTTCTTTGTGTAGTCACTTAAGAATCATACCAATCTGTATATTCATTTATTCACTTATTTTTTACATTCAATTTTTAAAAATACATTAACAAGAAAATAAAGTTTAAAAATACAATATACAAAACACAGGCCCACTGCAGGCGGAGTCTACTACCCAAGCCATCAGTGGTCAGGGCTCAAGAGAGAGGAACCTCCTCACAATACGCGCCGTGTCAAGAACGACCGCCTTCTGAATCAGACCCTTTACCCAGCCGGGGAGCGAAAGCTTCTCTAGATCACGGTCGAAGTTTTTCGCTATTAGACCGTGCACAGATATGATGTCGGTGACCTCGTGGGCCAGGTCCAAATATTTTAGCAGTTTTTCTTTTTCAGCCTTCACAAGGTTCTCGTCATGTGGAATATATTAGGAGTTATTTACATACCAGTTATTATTAGGAATTACTCAAGATTAGGGGAAAGATTATATACTTACCGCACTATTCATTTCTTTCTCTTTATTTTCCATTACTTTTACTAGTGCTAAATAACTTCTCAAAACGCTTTTAATGCAGGGAACTATGTCTTCCTCTCGCAGCATTACAGTTGATCTCAATCCACATTGTAATTCTTCTCTTAAATACTTTACTCGTTTCCACAATAATTCAAAAAACGTAATTAAAGTAAAATGCAAGAACGCTCCACCCAAAAACAAACATGATGCGGTACAATAAATAGGATAGAAGAGCCAATACTTCAATATACTCGAGTAAACCGCCATATAACTTAATTCCATAACTTTAGATAACATGAATCCAATGTATATATAAAAAGAAAAGGGAACTCCAGCAGAATTAGTGTTGAAATTTGGCAAAGATTTCAAATGAAGATAGAACTGAACGCTATAGTTCTCGTATATCAAAGAATGTATGAAGCCAGCCGTGTAGATGAATAGATTTATATATGCCACGATTTTAAACAGTAATGTAGCGTAATCATTACTCAGAGTATATTTAATGACAAATATACATATTGTAGAACAGTATATTTTGATTAAGTAACTTATATATTTCTTATTGGACAGCTTCGTATAAAAACCACATATCAGCTGCCCAACTAATATGATTTTGACAAAACTTATATATTGTGGTAACTTCCACATAATGATCTATTCAGAAGTATATATTATTTTGTAAGATCCTTGCAAGTCGATCAAAGTTCCACACTGTATTAACGTCAAAGTATACTGTTGTATACTTGATGCATATAACCTATTCCTATAAAAATCAATAATAGTCTGAATTATTAATTTCACTGTCCTCTAATCAATTTTTATATCAACTTGATTGTCTTGCTTCACTATTTCTGTATTTTTTTGTATCCTTCATGTAACTTTATTTATAAAATTCTCGTGTCACAATGTTAGTTACCATACTAAGTACTAGACTAGTACTAGACTAATAGTTTAGAGCCCTAACTAGCTCTAGACAATTTTTTGATTCACAAATTCTCAGAAAAATCTAATTACTAAAATTGTAGATTTCCACCTATTATTCGCGAGAAGAATCCAACTTTACCACCTATCAAAATTTGATCCAGATGTAGTTATCCAATACACAAAAAAATATTGAATATGAATGTGTTGAGCTTGGTGAGTGCGCCTTATAAATAGTTCTCGGCCGTCCCCACCTCGCTTGACTCATAGTGTGAGGCAATGTTATTGTGAACACGTGACACTGTACGTATTCTTGTAATCGAATGACTCAGCCCACACAGGTCTTTCGACGGACCGTCTTCGGTTCGGCATACCCTCCGACATTTAGATAAAATATATAAAATAAAAAATATAAAGTAGATCATTATAGAAAGATATAATCTAACCTAAAATAAAACTCTCTATTGGATTCTAGTTCTTTACTAATTTCATAGAAACGTATTATATTCAACGTATTGAAGCACTAATTTTATTGACATAAAAAGCATGGGCATCACAACAAATTCAACCACTAAACCATTTTGTTTGATTAAAATTAAATAATCTTTAATTAAGCTACATTCATAAATTAATAATAGCATCTAGGCATTGTGGTCATTTAAAATTTCAATGTATTATTGTACTTATACAAAAAAAAACCGTTTATCTAAGTCTTAATCAGTAAGATGTGCAAATTGTATAACGGCTAGTATATACATCGTGCACAAGCTAAAAAGTTCCATTAATAAGTTGGAATCTAATACAACTGCGTTAGTTACTTTAAAATTGAAAGATCTTAGATCAATGAAATCTAGTAGTACTCGTAGTTCTTCTTGAGATTCCACATCTGTAAGACAATACGTTTTTAAAATACTAATGAAATTATTATCTTTACTAATATCATTTAAGTCTTATTTAAAAATTCTTGAAATTCGTCATACTTTTGTCATTTACGTCATTTTTCAGGTATTTTTAATTATTACCTTTTCAAAAAATGAGTTTAAATTTTTAAAAAACTTCGAACGATTGTACCTGGTTAACCCACAGAATAGATGTTCTATATATGTTAAGAAAAATCCTGTATGTTGAGTGCTGAGCATCGGTCCTCAATGTTTTGTCATTGCGGAGATGTGATTGATGAAATTTAATGACTAAAACTTGAATTTCGTGGTGTTCTTTTCATTTAATCTATCATGTTTCTTAGAGAGATTTGATCCTTAAAAGTTACTCTATCGATTGATGCTATAAAAGTAGAGGGTATGATTTTTTCGAATTGGAGCAGGTTCGATTACCGGGTAAACAAAGACTTTTTTAAAAATCTATGAATGCAGTTTTGTTTCTTTTCAAAAATAAAACAATTTGTCCTTTCAGCAAAATTTGCTAAAATCATTATTTCGAGTACTTCCCCTGGACGTTTAAAAATTCCACCCTGTAGAATGTAATTTATTTTTTTTAATCTCACCTTTAAGTCTGGGGAGCTGTTGCAGTATTGATAAATTCATCAAAGTTAATTCAGTTTTAGTTTTCTCTATATAAATTATAGAAACAGTAGCCGTTAGTGCGTGTAAAAGTAATGGTGATATGGCCATTATTAGTTGTGCTATATTGCTAGAATAAAAAATATATGTTTTAGCTTAAAAAATAAGTAAATACATAAATATAAAACTACTAGTGGGATCGCGCAACTACATCTGCCTCACTATCAATTAAAATATAGCAATGTTCTTTCTCAGGGTCTAAACGTTGTCTGTACCAAAGTTCATCAAAATCGGTTGAGATTTTTATGCGGGAAAGCGTCACAGACAGACAGACAGATAGACAGAGTTACTTTCGAATTTATAATATTAGTAGGGATTTACTTAGACTAATAATAGTGCAGCACATATTTTATTGTTCGCGAATATTAAATTTGTACTTGGTGTTCACGCCGTTCATCACTAGCAGCAGCCGGTAACACCGGGACGCGGCGCGCGGGAGGGTGTCACCCCACTCCGCGCATAGAGAATCAAATTATTAGAAAATTCCACGATTCTTTAATGCGGAATGAGGACTTTACATAATATCTTGAAAGGGTTTTAGATCCTTTTTGAAAATGCAGATTTCCTTATAATGTTTTCTTGCTTGCTTTTATTAAATTAATTGGACCTATGCGGTGAGCTGTTGTGTTATTTAGGATGCCAATAATAGTTATGGCAAAAACGCTTGAATGCACGGAAATTTGCGCTGGATGCTACAAGATCCGTGTAATAACCAACTTCAGATACAACGTGTAAGGAGTTTAACATAATGACACGTTCCTTATGCCATAGATTGCACTCCCAAAGGATGTGATAGGCTGTCTGTTCATACTTGTATTGATCAGTTGAACAATCGCAAAACGGTGAATCTACTTTTAAAAAAAAATTGGTTTAAAATTGCCATGTCCCGTTAGGAACTGTGAAACGCAATCTATTTCAATCCATTTCATTTTTAACCTTACACGGATACAAGGAAAGAATTTATATAGATGATAGCCCTTAATTTAGCTATCCCAACGAATTGCATGACACTAGTGAAATTACGTAATATCAAAGTACTAACTAACTCACCTAGTACTCAGAGCTTGACTTTGCAGCTTCGTGTCATCACTACTCAAAGCACGTACCTTATAAGAACAAAGACATAAAAATAAATTAATTTTTGTTTTCAATTTAACTTAAACTGTACTTTTTACATTTTACTCACCAATAAGCTACAATTTACTGTAGTGTTGTATGCTAAGGCTGCTATTTTACCGCAAGTTCCTAATATTGCAAAGACGGACTGTAAACATAAAATAAATTAAATTAATAACATTTTATAAAAATATACATAGGCACAAAATATAAAGTAAAAAGAGAGGTCACGATTAGCGCGACACAATTTAAATTTATTAAGAAAGCGTGCTCCATTTTTGTTCTTTGTGTAGTCACTTAAGAATCATACCAATCTGTATATTCATTTATTCACTTATTTTTTACATTCAATTTTTAAAAATACATTAACAAGAAAATAAAGTTTAAAAATACAATATACAAAACACAGGCCCACTGCAGGCGGAGTCTACTACCCAAGCCATCAGTGGTCAGGGCTCAAGAGAGAGGAACCTCCTCACAATACGCGCCGTGTCAAGAACGACCGCCTTCTGAATCAGACCCTTTACCCAGCCGGGGAGCGAAAGCTTCTCTAGATCACGGTCGAAGTTTTTCGCTATTAGACCGTGCACAGATATGATGTCGGTGACCTCGTGGGCCAGGTCCAAATATTTTAGCAGTTTTTCTTTTTCAGCCTTCACAAGGTTCTCGTCATGTGGAATATATTAGGAGTTATTTACATACCAGTTATTATTAGGAATTACTCAAGATTAGGGGAAAGATTATATACTTACCGCACTATTCATTTCTTTCTCTTTATTTTCCATTACTTTTACTAGTGCTAAATAACTTCTCAAAACGCTTTTAATGCAGGGAACTATGTCTTCCTCTCGCAGCATTACAGTTGATCTCAATCCACATTGTAATTCTTCTCTTAAATACTTTACTCGTTTCCACAATAATTCAAAAAACGTAATTAAAGTAAAATGCAAGAACGCTCCACCCAAAAACAAACATGATGCGGTACAATAAATAGGATAGAAGAGCCAATACTTCAATATACTCGAGTAAACCGCCATATAACTTAATTCCATAACTTTAGATAACATGAATCCAATGTATATATAAAAAGAAAAGGGAACTCCAGCAGAATTAGTGTTGAAATTTGGCAAAGATTTCAAATGAAGATAGAACTGAACGCTATAGTTCTCGTATATCAAAGAATGTATGAAGCCAGCCGTGTAGATGAATAGATTTATATATGCCACGATTTTAAACAGTAATGTAGCGTAATCATTACTCAGAGTATATTTAATGACAAATATACATATTGTAGAACAGTATATTTTGATTAAGTAACTTATATATTTCTTATTGGACAGCTTCGTATAAAAACCACATATCAGCTGCCCAACTAATATGATTTTGACAAAACTTATATATTGTGGTAACTTCCACATAATGATCTATTCAGAAGTATATATTATTTTGTAAGATCCTTGCAAGTCGATCAAAGTTCCACACTGTATTAACGTCAAAGTATACTGTTGTATACTTGATGCATATAACCTATTCCTATAAAAATCAATAATAGTCTGAATTATTAATTTCACTGTCCTCTAATCAATTTTTATATCAACTTGATTGTCTTGCTTCACTATTTCTGTATTTTTTTGTATCCTTCATGTAACTTTATTTATAAAATTCTCGTGTCACAATGTTAGTTACCATACTAAGTACTAGACTAGTACTAGACTAATAGTTTAGAGCCCTAACTAGCTCTAGACAATTTTTTGATTCACAAATTCTCAGAAAAATCTAATTACTAAAATTGTAGATTTCCACCTATTATTCGCGAGAAGAATCCAACTTTACCACCTATCAAAATTTGATCCAGATGTAGTTATCCAATACACAAAAAAATATTGAATATGAATGTGTTGAGCTTGGTGAGTGCGCCTTATAAATAGTTCTCGGCCGTCCCCACCTCGCTTGACTCATAGTGTGAGGCAATGTTATTGTGAACACGTGACACTGTACGTATTCTTGTAATCGAATGACTCAGCCCACACAGGTCTTTCGACGGACCGTCTTCGGTTCGGCATACCCTCCGACATTTAGATAAAATATATAAAATAAAAAATATAAAGTAGATCATTATAGAAAGATATAATCTAACCTAAAATAAAACTCTCTATTGGATTCTAGTTCTTTACTAATTTCATAGAAACGTATTATATTCAACGTATTGAAGCACTAATTTTATTGACATAAAAAGCATGGGCATCACAACAAATTCAACCACTAAACCATTTTGTTTGATTAAAATTAAATAATCTTTAATTAAGCTACATTCATAAATTAATAATAGCATCTAGGCATTGTGGTCATTTAAAATTTCAATGTATTATTGTACTTATACAAAAAAAAAACCGTTTATCTAAGTCTTAATCAGTAAGATGTGCAAATTGTATAACGGCTAGTATATACATCGTGCACAAGCTAAAAAGTTCCATTAATAAGTTGGAATCTAATACAACTGCGTTAGTTACTTTAAAATTGAAAGATCTTAGATCAATGAAATCTAGTAGTACTCGTAGTTCTTCTTGAGATTCCACATCTGTAAGACAATACGTTTTTAAAATACTAATGAAATTATTATCTTTACTAATATCATTTAAGTCTTATTTAAAAATTCTTGAAATTCGTCATACTTTTGTCATTTACGTCATTTTTCAGGTATTTTTAATTATTACCTTTTCAAAAAATGAGTTTAAATTTTTAAAAAACTTCGAACGATTGTACCTGGTTAACCCACAGAATAGATGTTCTATATATGTTAAGAAAAATCCTGTATGTTGAGTGCTGAGCATCGGTCCTCAATGTTTTGTCATTGCGGAGATGTGATTGATGAAATTTAATGACTAAAACTTGAATTTCGTGGTGTTCTTTTCATTTAATCTATCATGTTTCTTAGAGAGATTTGATCCTTAAAAGTTACTCTATCGATTGATGCTATAAAAGTAGAGGGTATGATTTTTTCGAATTGGAGCAGGTTCGATTACCGGGTAAACAAAGACTTTTTTAAAAATCTATGAATGCAGTTTTGTTTCTTTTCAAAAATAAAACAATTTGTCCTTTCAGCAAAATTTGCTAAAATCATTATTTCGAGTACTTCCCCTGGACGTTTAAAAATTCCACCCTGTAGAATGTAATTTATTTTTTTTAATCTCACCTTTAAGTCTGGGGAGCTGTTGCAGTATTGATAAATTCATCAAAGTTAATTCAGTTTTAGTTTTCTCTATATAAATTATAGAAACAGTAGCCGTTAGTGCGTGTAAAAGTAATGGTGATATGGCCATTATTAGTTGTGCTATATTGCTAGAATAAAAAATATATGTTTTAGCTTAAAAAATAAGTAAATACATAAATATAAAACTACTAGTGGGATCGCGCAACTACATCTGCCTCACTATCAATTAAAATATAGCAATGTTCTTTCTCAGGGTCTAAACGTTGTCTGTACCAAAGTTCATCAAAATCGGTTGAGATTTTTATGCGGGAAAGCGTCACAGACAGACAGACAGATAGACAGAGTTACTTTCGAATTTATAATATTAGTAGGGATTTACTTAGACTAATAATAGTGCAGCACATATTTTATTGTTCGCGAATATTAAATTTGTACTTGGTGTTCACGCCGTTCATCACTAGCAGCAGCCGGTAACACCGGGACGCGGCGCGCGGGAGGGTGTCACCCCACTCCGCGCATAGAGAATCAAATTATTAGAAAATTCCACGATTCTTTAATGCGGAATGAGGACTTTACATAATATCTTGAAAGGGTTTTAGATCCTTTTTGAAAATGCAGATTTCCTTATAATGTTTTCTTGCTTGCTTTTATTAAATTAATTGGACCTATGCGGTGAGCTGTTGTGTTATTTAGGAT
The DNA here is from genome assembly GCA_030269945.2 of Trilocha varians. NCBI lineage: Eukaryota > Metazoa > Arthropoda > Insecta > Lepidoptera > Bombycidae > Trilocha > Trilocha varians. Next base: position 3,603,364 of record AP028264.1, on the reverse strand, counting down.
GCCAATAATAGTTATGGCAAAAACGCTTGAATGCACGGAAATTTGCGCTGGATGCTACAAGATCCGTGTAATAACCAACTTCAGATACAACGTGTAAGGAGTTTAACATAATGACACGTTCCTTATGCCATAGATTGCACTCCCAAAGGATGTGATAGGCTGTCTGTTCATACTTGTATTGATCAGTTGAACAATCGCAAAACGGTGAATCTACTTTTAAAAAAAAATTGGTTTAAAATTGCCATGTCCCGTTAGGAACTGTGAAACGCAATCTATTTCAATCCATTTCATTTTTAACCTTACACGGATACAAGGAAAGAATTTATATAGATGATAGCCCTTAATTTAGCTATCCCAACGAATTGCATGACACTAGTGAAATTACGTAATATCAAAATACTAACTAACTCACCTAGTACTCAGAGCTTGACTTTGCAGCTTCGTGTCATCACTACTCAAAGCACGTACCTTATAAGAACAAAGACATAAAAATAAATTAATTTTTGTTTTCAATTTAACTTAAACTGTACTTTTTACATTTTACTCACCAATAAGCTACAATTTACTGTAGTGTTGTATGCTAAGGCTGCTATTTTACCGCAAGTTCCTAATATTGCAAAGACGGACTGTAAACATAAAATAAATTAAATTAATAACATTTTATAAAAATATACATAGGCACAAAATATAAAGTAAAAAGAGAGGTCACGATTAGCGCGACACAATTTAAATTTATTAAGAAAGCGTGCTCCATTTTTGTTCTTTGTGTAGTCACTTAAGAATCATACCAATCTGTATATTCATTTATTCACTTATTTTTTACATTCAATTTTTAAAAATACATTAACAAGAAAATAAAGTTTAAAAATACAATATACAAAACACAGGCCCACTGCAGGCGGAGTCTACTACCCAAGCCATCAGTGGTCAGGGCTCAAGAGAGAGGAACCTCCTCACAATACGCGCCGTGTCAAGAACGACCGCCTTCTGAATCAGACCCTTTACCCAGCCGGGGAGCGAAAGCTTCTCTAGATCACGGTCGAAGTTTTTCGCTATTAGACCGTGCACAGATATGATGTCGGTGACCTCGTGGGCCAGGTCCAAATATTTTAGCAGTTTTTCTTTTTCAGCCTTCACAAGGTTCTCGTCATGTGGAATATATTAGGAGTTATTTACATACCAGTTATTATTAGGAATTACTCAAGATTAGGGGAAAGATTATATACTTACCGCACTATTCATTTCTTTCTCTTTATTTTCCATTACTTTTACTAGTGCTAAATAACTTCTCAAAACGCTTTTAATGCAGGGAACTATGTCTTCCTCTCGCAGCATTACAGTTGATCTCAATCCACATTGTAATTCTTCTCTTAAATACTTTACTCGTTTCCACAATAATTCAAAAAACGTAATTAAAGTAAAATGCAAGAACGCTCCACCCAAAAACAAACATGATGCGGTACAATAAATAGGATAGAAGAGCCAATACTTCAATATACTCGAGTAAACCGCCATATAACTTAATTCCATAACTTTAGATAACATGAATCCAATGTATATATAAAAAGAAAAGGGAACTCCAGCAGAATTAGTGTTGAAATTTGGCAAAGATTTCAAATGAAGATAGAACTGAACGCTATAGTTCTCGTATATCAAAGAATGTATGAAGCCAGCCGTGTAGATGAATAGATTTATATATGCCACGATTTTAAACAGTAATGTAGCGTAATCATTACTCAGAGTATATTTAATGACAAATATACATATTGTAGAACAGTATATTTTGATTAAGTAACTTATATATTTCTTATTGGACAGCTTCGTATAAAAACCACATATCAGCTGCCCAACTAATATGATTTTGACAAAACTTATATATTGTGGTAACTTCCACATAATGATCTATTCAGAAGTATATATTATTTTGTAAGATCCTTGCAAGTCGATCAAAGTTCCACACTGTATTAACGTCAAAGTATACTGTTGTATACTTGATGCATATAACCTATTCCTATAAAAATCAATAATAGTCTGAATTATTAATTTCACTGTCCTCTAATCAATTTTTATATCAACTTGATTGTCTTGCTTCACTATTTCTGTATTTTTTTGTATCCTTCATGTAACTTTATTTATAAAATTCTCGTGTCACAATGTTAGTTACCATACTAAGTACTAGACTAGTACTAGACTAATAGTTTAGAGCCCTAACTAGCTCTAGACAATTTTTTGATTCACAAATTCTCAGAAAAATCTAATTACTAAAATTGTAGATTTCCACCTATTATTCGCGAGAAGAATCCAACTTTACCACCTATCAAAATTTGATCCAGATGTAGTTATCCAATACACAAAAAAATATTGAATATGAATGTGTTGAGCTTGGTGAGTGCGCCTTATAAATAGTTCTCGGCCGTCCCCACCTCGCTTGACTCATAGTGTGAGGCAATGTTATTGTGAACACGTGACACTGTACGTATTCTTGTAATCGAATGACTCAGCCCACACAGGTCTTTCGACGGACCGTCTTCGGTTCGGCATACCCTCCGACATTTAGATAAAATATATAAAATAAAAAATATAAAGTAGATCATTATAGAAAGATATAATCTAACCTAAAATAAAACTCTCTATTGGATTCTAGTTCTTTACTAATTTCATAGAAACGTATTATATTCAACGTATTGAAGCACTAATTTTATTGACATAAAAAGCATGGGCATCACAACAAATTCAACCACTAAACCATTTTGTTTGATTAAAATTAAATAATCTTTAATTAAGCTACATTCATAAATTAATAATAGCATCTAGGCATTGTGGTCATTTAAAATTTCAATGTATTATTGTACTTATACAAAAAAAAACCGTTTATCTAAGTCTTAATCAGTAAGATGTGCAAATTGTATAACGGCTAGTATATACATCGTGCACAAGCTAAAAAGTTCCATTAATAAGTTGGAATCTAATACAACTGCGTTAGTTACTTTAAAATTGAAAGATCTTAGATCAATGAAATCTAGTAGTACTCGTAGTTCTTCTTGAGATTCCACATCTGTAAGACAATACGTTTTTAAAATACTAATGAAATTATTATCTTTACTAATATCATTTAAGTCTTATTTAAAAATTCTTGAAATTCGTCATACTTTTGTCATTTACGTCATTTTTCAGGTATTTTTAATTATTACCTTTTCAAAAAATGAGTTTAAATTTTTAAAAAACTTCGAACGATTGTACCTGGTTAACCCACAGAATAGATGTTCTATATATGTTAAGAAAAATCCTGTATGTTGAGTGCTGAGCATCGGTCCTCAATGTTTTGTCATTGCGGAGATGTGATTGATGAAATTTAATGACTAAAACTTGAATTTCGTGGTGTTCTTTTCATTTAATCTATCATGTTTCTTAGAGAGATTTGATCCTTAAAAGTTACTCTATCGATTGATGCTATAAAAGTAGAGGGTATGATTTTTTCGAATTGGAGCAGGTTCGATTACCGGGTAAACAAAGACTTTTTTAAAAATCTATGAATGCAGTTTTGTTTCTTTTCAAAAATAAAACAATTTGTCCTTTCAGCAAAATTTGCTAAAATCATTATTTCGAGTACTTCCCCTGGACGTTTAAAAATTCCACCCTGTAGAATGTAATTTATTTTTTTTAATCTCACCTTTAAGTCTGGGGAGCTGTTGCAGTATTGATAAATTCATCAAAGTTAATTCAGTTTTAGTTTTCTCTATATAAATTATAGAAACAGTAGCCGTTAGTGCGTGTAAAAGTAATGGTGATATGGCCATTATTAGTTGTGCTATATTGCTAGAATAAAAAATATATGTTTTAGCTTAAAAAATAAGTAAATACATAAATATAAAACTACTAGTGGGATCGCGCAACTACATCTGCCTCACTATCAATTAAAATATAGCAATGTTCTTTCTCAGGGTCTAAACGTTGTCTGTACCAAAGTTCATCAAAATCGGTTGAGATTTTTATGCGGGAAAGCGTCACAGACAGACAGACAGATAGACAGAGTTACTTTCGAATTTATAATATTAGTAGGGATTTACTTAGACTAATAATAGTGCAGCACATATTTTATTGTTCGCGAATATTAAATTTGTACTTGGTGTTCACGCCGTTCATCACTAGCAGCAGCCGGTAACACCGGGACGCGGCGCGCGGGAGGGTGTCACCCCACTCCGCGCATAGAGAATCAAATTATTAGAAAATTCCACGATTCTTTAATGCGGAATGAGGACTTTACATAATATCTTGAAAGGGTTTTAGATCCTTTTTGAAAATGCAGATTTCCTTATAATGTTTTCTTGCTTGCTTTTATTAAATTAATTGGACCTATGCGGTGAGCTGTTGTGTTATTTAGGATGCCAATAATAGTTATGGCAAAAACGCTTGAATGCACGGAAATTTGCGCTGGATGCTACAAGATCCGTGTAATAACCAACTTCAGATACAACGTGTAAGGAGTTTAACATAATGACACGTTCCTTATGCCATAGATTGCACTCCCAAAGGATGTGATAGGCTGTCTGTTCATACTTGTATTGATCAGTTGAACAATCGCAAAACGGTGAATCTACTTTTAAAAAAAAATTGGTTTAAAATTGCCATGTCCCGTTAGGAACTGTGAAACGCAATCTATTTCAATCCATTTCATTTTTAACCTTACACGGATACAAGGAAAGAATTTATATAGATGATAGCCCTTAATTTAGCTATCCCAACGAATTGCATGACACTAGTGAAATTACGTAATATCAAAATACTAACTAACTCACCTAGTACTCAGAGCTTGACTTTGCAGCTTCGTGTCATCACTACTCAAAGCACGTACCTTATAAGAACAAAGACATAAAAATAAATTAATTTTTGTTTTCAATTTAACTTAAACTGTACTTTTTACATTTTACTCACCAATAAGCTACAATTTACTGTAGTGTTGTATGCTAAGGCTGCTATTTTACCGCAAGTTCCTAATATTGCAAAGACGGACTGTAAACATAAAATAAATTAAATTAATAACATTTTATAAAAATATACATAGGCACAAAATATAAAGTAAAAAGAGAGGTCACGATTAGCGCGACACAATTTAAATTTATTAAGAAAGCGTGCTCCATTTTTGTTCTTTGTGTAGTCACTTAAGAATCATACCAATCTGTATATTCATTTATTCACTTATTTTTTACATTCAATTTTTAAAAATACATTAACAAGAAAATAAAGTTTAAAAATACAATATACAAAACACAGGCCCACTGCAGGCGGAGTCTACTACCCAAGCCATCAGTGGTCAGGGCTCAAGAGAGAGGAACCTCCTCACAATACGCGCCGTGTCAAGAACGACCGCCTTCTGAATCAGACCCTTTACCCAGCCGGGGAGCGAAAGCTTCTCTAGATCACGGTCGAAGTTTTTCGCTATTAGACCGTGCACAGATATGATGTCGGTGACCTCGTGGGCCAGGTCCAAATATTTTAGCAGTTTTTCTTTTTCAGCCTTCACAAGGTTCTCGTCATGTGGAATATATTAGGAGTTATTTACATACCAGTTATTATTAGGAATTACTCAAGATTAGGGGAAAGATTATATACTTACCGCACTATTCATTTCTTTCTCTTTATTTTCCATTACTTTTACTAGTGCTAAATAACTTCTCAAAACGCTTTTAATGCAGGGAACTATGTCTTCCTCTCGCAGCATTACAGTTGATCTCAATCCACATTGTAATTCTTCTCTTAAATACTTTACTCGTTTCCACAATAATTCAAAAAACGTAATTAAAGTAAAATGCAAGAACGCTCCACCCAAAAACAAACATGATGCGGTACAATAAATAGGATAGAAGAGCCAATACTTCAATATACTCGAGTAAACCGCCATATAACTTAATTCCATAACTTTAGATAACATGAATCCAATGTATATATAAAAAGAAAAGGGAACTCCAGCAGAATTAGTGTTGAAATTTGGCAAAGATTTCAAATGAAGATAGAACTGAACGCTATAGTTCTCGTATATCAAAGAATGTATGAAGCCAGCCGTGTAGATGAATAGATTTATATATGCCACGATTTTAAACAGTAATGTAGCGTAATCATTACTCAGAGTATATTTAATGACAAATATACATATTGTAGAACAGTATATTTTGATTAAGTAACTTATATATTTCTTATTGGACAGCTTCGTATAAAAACCACATATCAGCTGCCCAACTAATATGATTTTGACAAAACTTATATATTGTGGTAACTTCCACATAATGATCTATTCAGAAGTATATATTATTTTGTAAGATCCTTGCAAGTCGATCAAAGTTCCACACTGTATTAACGTCAAAGTATACTGTTGTATACTTGATGCATATAACCTATTCCTATAAAAATCAATAATAGTCTGAATTATTAATTTCACTGTCCTCTAATCAATTTTTATATCAACTTGATTGTCTTGCTTCACTATTTCTGTATTTTTTTGTATCCTTCATGTAACTTTATTTATAAAATTCTCGTGTCACAATGTTAGTTACCATACTAAGTACTAGACTAGTACTAGACTAATAGTTTAGAGCCCTAACTAGCTCTAGACAATTTTTTGATTCACAAATTCTCAGAAAAATCTAATTACTAAAATTGTAGATTTCCACCTATTATTCGCGAGAAGAATCCAACTTTACCACCTATCAAAATTTGATCCAGATGTAGTTATCCAATACACAAAAAAATATTGAATATGAATGTGTTGAGCTTGGTGAGTGCGCCTTATAAATAGTTCTCGGCCGTCCCCACCTCGCTTGACTCATAGTGTGAGGCAATGTTATTGTGAACACGTGACACTGTACGTATTCTTGTAATCGAATGACTCAGCCCACACAGGTCTTTCGACGGACCGTCTTCGGTTCGGCATACCCTCCGACATTTAGATAAAATATATAAAATAAAAAATATAAAGTAGATCATTATAGAAAGATATAATCTAACCTAAAATAAAACTCTCTATTGGATTCTAGTTCTTTACTAATTTCATAGAAACGTATTATATTCAACGTATTGAAGCACTAATTTTATTGACATAAAAAGCATGGGCATCACAACAAATTCAACCACTAAACCATTTTGTTTGATTAAAATTAAATAATCTTTAATTAAGCTACATTCATAAATTAATAATAGCATCTAGGCATTGTGGTCATTTAAAATTTCAATGTATTATTGTACTTATACAAAAAAAAACCGTTTATCTAAGTCTTAATCAGTAAGATGTGCAAATTGTATAACGGCTAGTATATACATCGTGCACAAGCTAAAAAGTTCCATTAATAAGTTGGAATCTAATACAACTGCGTTAGTTACTTTAAAATTGAAAGATCTTAGATCAATGAAATCTAGTAGTACTCGTAGTTCTTCTTGAGATTCCACATCTGTAAGACAATACGTTTTTAAAATACTAATGAAATTATTATCTTTACTAATATCATTTAAGTCTTATTTAAAAATTCTTGAAATTCGTCATACTTTTGTCATTTACGTCATTTTTCAGGTATTTTTAATTATTACCTTTTCAAAAAATGAGTTTAAATTTTTAAAAAACTTCGAACGATTGTACCTGGTTAACCCACAGAATAGATGTTCTATATATGTTAAGAAAAATCCTGTATGTTGAGTGCTGAGCATCGGTCCTCAATGTTTTGTCATTGCGGAGATGTGATTGATGAAATTTAATGACTAAAACTTGAATTTCGTGGTGTTCTTTTCATTTAATCTATCATGTTTCTTAGAGAGATTTGATCCTTAAAAGTTACTCTATCGATTGATGCTATAAAAGTAGAGGGTATGATTTTTTCGAATTGGAGCAGGTTCGATTACCGGGTAAACAAAGACTTTTTTAAAAATCTATGAATGCAGTTTTGTTTCTTTTCAAAAATAAAACAATTTGTCCTTTCAGCAAAATTTGCTAAAATCATTATTTCGAGTACTTCCCCTGGACGTTTAAAAATTCCACCCTGTAGAATGTAATTTATTTTTTTTAATCTCACCTTTAAGTCTGGGGAGCTGTTGCAGTATTGATAAATTCATCAAAGTTAATTCAGTTTTAGTTTTCTCTATATAAATTATAGAAACAGTAGCCGTTAGTGCGTGTAAAAGTAATGGTGATATGGCCATTATTAGTTGTGCTATATTGCTAGAATAAAAAATATATGTTTTAGCTTAAAAAATAAGTAAATACATAAATATAAAACTACTAGTGGGATCGCGCAACTACATCTGCCTCACTATCAATTAAAATATAGCAATGTTCTTTCTCAGGGTCTAAACGTTGTCTGTACCAAAGTTCATCAAAATCGGTTGAGATTTTTATGCGGGAAAGCGTCACAGACAGACAGACAGATAGACAGAGTTACTTTCGAATTTATAATATTAGTAGGGATTTACTTAGACTAATAATAGTGCAGCACATATTTTATTGTTCGCGAATATTAAATTTGTACTTGGTGTTCACGCCGTTCATCACTAGCAGCAGCCGGTAACACCGGGACGCGGCGCGCGGGAGGGTGTCACCCCACTCCGCGCATAGAGAATCAAATTATTAGAAAATTCCACGATTCTTTAATGCGGAATGAGGACTTTACATAATATCTTGAAAGGGTTTTAGATCCTTTTTGAAAATGCAGATTTCCTTATAATGTTTTCTTGCTTGCTTTTATTAAATTAATTGGACCTATGCGGTGAGCTGTTGTGTTATTTAGGATGCCAATAATAGTTATGGCAAAAACGCTTGAATGCACGGAAATTTGCGCTGGATGCTACAAGATCCGTGTAATAACCAACTTCAGATACAACGTGTAAGGAGTTTAACATAATGACACGTTCCTTATGCCATAGATTGCACTCCCAAAGGATGTGATAGGCTGTCTGTTCATACTTGTATTGATCAGTTGAACAATCGCAAAACGGTGAATCTACTTTTAAAAAAAAATTGGTTTAAAATTGCCATGTCCCGTTAGGAACTGTGAAACGCAATCTATTTCAATCCATTTCATTTTTAACCTTACACGGATACAAGGAAAGAATTTATATAGATGATAGCCCTTAATTTAGCTATCCCAACGAATTGCATGACACTAGTGAAATTACGTAATATCAAAGTACTAACTAACTCACCTAGTACTCAGAGCTTGACTTTGCAGCTTCGTGTCATCACTACTCAAAGCACGTACCTTATAAGAACAAAGACATAAAAATAAATTAATTTTTGTTTTCAATTTAACTTAAACTGTACTTTTTACATTTTACTCACCAATAAGCTACAATTTACTGTAGTGTTGTATGCTAAGGCTGCTATTTTACCGCAAGTTCCTAATATTGCAAAGACGGACTGTAAACATAAAATAAATTAAATTAATAACATTTTATAAAAATATACATAGGCACAAAATATAAAGTAAAAAGAGAGGTCACGATTAGCGCGACACAATTTAAATTTATTAAGAAAGCGTGCTCCATTTTTGTTCTTTGTGTAGTCACTTAAGAATCATACCAATCTGTATATTCATTTATTCACTTATTTTTTACATTCAATTTTTAAAAATACATTAACAAGAAAATAAAGTTTAAAAATACAATATACAAAACACAGGCCCACTGCAGGCGGAGTCTACTACCCAAGCCATCAGTGGTCAGGGCTCAAGAGAGAGGAACCTCCTCACAATACGCGCCGTGTCAAGAACGACCGCCTTCTGAATCAGACCCTTTACCCAGCCGGGGAGCGAAAGCTTCTCTAGATCACGGTCGAAGTTTTTCGCTATTAGACCGTGCACAGATATGATGTCGGTGACCTCGTGGGCCAGGTCCAAATATTTTAGCAGTTTTTCTTTTTCAGCCAACGTTCTCGTCAGGTGGAATATATTAGGAGTTATTTATATACCAATTATTATTAGGAATTACTCAAGATTAGCGGAAAGATTATATACTCACCGCACTATTCATTTCTTTCTCTTTATTTTCCATTACTTTTACTAGTGCTAAATAACTTCTCAAAACATTTTTAATGCAAAGAACTAAGTCTTTCTCCCGCAGCATTACAGCTGATCTCAATCCACATTGTAATTCTTCTCTTAAATACTTTACTTGTTTCCACAATAATTCAAAAAACGTAATTAAAGTAAAATGCAAGAACGCTCCACCCAAAAACAAACATGATGCGGTACAATAAATAGGATAGAATGCCCAATATTTGAAGATACTCGAGTAGACCGCCGTATAACTTAATTCCATAACTTTGGATAACATGAATCCAATAAATATATAAAAAGAAAAAGGAACTCCAGCAGAAACAGTGTTGAACTTTGGCAAAGATTTCAAATGAAAATAGAATTTAATGCTGTAGTTGTCGTATATCAAAGAATGTATGAAACCAGCAGTGTAGATGAATAGATTTATATATGCCACGATTTTAAACAGTAATGTAGTGTAATGATTACTCAGAGTATATTTAATGACAAATATACATATTGTAGAACAGTATATTTTGATTAAGTAACTTATATATTTGTTATTGGACAGCTTCGTATAAAAACCACATATCAGCCGCCCAACTAATATGATTTTGACAAAACTTATATATTGTGGTAACTTCAACATAATGATCAATTCAGAAGTATATATTTTTTTGTAAGATCCTTGCAAGTCGATTAAAGTTCAACACTGTATTAACGTCAAAGTATACTGTTGTATACTTGATGCATAGAAACTATTTCTATAAAAATCAATAATATTCTGAATTATTAATTTCACTGTCCTCTAATCAATTTTTATATCAACTTGATTGTCTTGCTTCACTATTTCTGTATTTTAATTGTTATCCTTCATGTAACTTTATTTATAAAATTCTCGTGTCACAATGTTAGTTACCATACTGAGTACTAGACTAGTACTAGACAAATAGTCTAGAGCTCTAACTTTACAACAAAATTTTTGATTCACAAATTCTCAGAACAATCTAATTTATAAAATTATATATAGAATTATAGACCACTTATCAAAATTGGTGACGTTGATAGAGCGAGCACCTCTGCATGAATGTGTCGAGCATCATTCATCATTCAGGTCTTCTCTTGGGCCGGTGGGTGGCCCCGAGGTAACCGGACCAGACGATGGTCTGTTGCGGTGGATTCACTCGCCGACTGCAACAACAGCCGGGGACGGGGAGAGGCCTCTCGGCCAGGTGGTGGTGTCTCCTCGACGTAGAGGTGGGGGGCCCCACGAAGTGATGCGATCGAGCCCGCAGGAAGGCACGCCGGCGGGCGATCAGCTGGTCACTCCAGGGGTTGTCAATCCGGTGAGTGCTGCAACCCACCGCTCGGCGAGGTCGAACCCACCGAGTCAAAAGGCGTCCCGGTGGGCATCCGTCCGCCAGCGGTGAGGAGCGTCGTATTCTTCTTACTGGAGAAGAAGGTCACGTGGCAGTTCCCTCATGTCCGCAGCTGGCCGACGGTATGGCGCTATCCCACGAAGGTGGTGAGATTGTGCTCCATCGGCTCGCGCGAACATGTTGGAGCTCAGGCGTCGAACGAAGTCGTCCAGGGTCTCCATGCGCAAGTCTCGCAGGATGACGTCGTTCCGCACGAAGCGTGTTGCGCCGACAATTGTACGCAACGCTTGCGACTGCTGCGAGCGGAGGCGTTGCCGACGTGGTTCGCTGGCTAGCTGAAACCAGGCCGGGGCAGCATAAGTGAGCCGCGAGCGCACGTACAACTTGTACACGCCGAGCTTCGCGCGGATCGGAATTGCGGACTCGAACACGGGACGGAGGAGGCTGCGCGCCGCGCGCGCCTGTCCGATGACGTTGTTCACGTGGGGGCCCATGCTGAGACGGCGGTCGATGGTCACGCCGAGGTACTTCGCCTGCGACGTCCAATCGATCTGCTCGCCGTTCAGCGTCAGCGCAGGCGGATTGCACAAGCCGCCCACGGAAATCGCCTGAGTCTTGGCCACGTTGACCTTCAGTCTCCAGTCTTCCAGCCACGCGGGAAGGGCATCCAGGGATCGCTGCATCTTCACTGCAGCGTGGGGTGAGTTGAGGGAGGTCGTCACGAGAGCTGCGTCATCGGCGTAGAGCGCCAGCATGGCACCTCCGGCGACTGGTATGTCGTCGGTGTACCACGCGTAGCACAACGGCGAGAGGCAGCTCCCCTGGGGTACGCCGGCTCGTACTGGACGTGGAGAGGAGATGGTGTTTTCGACGGCGACCTGGAAACGCCTGTCCTGGAGAAAGCTGCCCACAGTCTTCACTACTCGGCGAGGAGTAGCAGACGTGGACAGCTTGTATAACAGGCCGTCGTGCCAGACGCGATCGAACGCCTTCTCCATGTCCAGGAACACGGCGATGACTCTCTCCTTCTTGTTGCGCGCTGCAGTGATGTGATGCAGCACGCGAGTCACCTGGAGCGACGTTGAGTGTTCGGCTCTGAAGCCGAACTGCTCGTCGCGTGGCTGGAGGTGAGGCGTCATATGCAACAGCAGCAACTTCTCGAAGACTTTTGAGATAGTGGGCAGCAGCGTTATCGGCCGGTAGCTTCCCGGCAGCAGGATGTTCTTCCTGGGTTTCGGCAGCATGATGACCCGTCCGAGCTTCCACGAAGACGGGAAATGCCCGGTGCGGAGGATGCCGTTGAAGAGGCGCGTCATCGTCGCGATGGCTCGCGAAGGCAGATGACGCAGCGCTTCATTCGTGACACCGTCCGCGCCGGGGGCTTTTCGCAGTTTAGTCCGGAGGATCATCCGCTGGACCTGACCAGGGGAGAACACCACGGGGTCTTCTGTCGGGGCTAACGGCGGCTCGAGGTATTCGAGCACGTGCTGCTCCACTGCTGCTGCGTGTTGCATACTCGCAGTCGGGTTCGGTGTGAACTGCGTCTCCAGGAAGTCGGCGAATATCTCGGCCCTGTCCTCAGCACGGTAGCGGGGGTTCCCGTCACTGGCGAGCAGGGGCCGGATCGGCGGCGGCTTCCCGGAGAGACGGCGGCAGAGGCGGTGGATGCCCGTCCAATCTTCGCCGGCTGTCTCGATGGTCCGTTGCCAAGATTCTGTCGCAACCGTCTCCAGTGCAGACGAGATCTTGGCGGCCAGAGCGTTCAGCCGGGACTTCATGGTTGGGCACCTGGTGCGTTGCCACTGTCTTCGCAGTTTCCTCTTCTCCTCGATCATCTTCAGGATCCGGGCGGGGAGCTGGGGCGGTCGACTTCGGGGGGCAGCGGCGTCGATCCTGGACTCCTCGAGCGCAGACGTAATGACGGCGCCGAGGTCCAGAGCCAATCGTTCGACGTCCGCTGGGTTTTCCACCCGGAAGGACGGCACCCGAGACTCCACGTCGTTGGCGAATTTTCGCCAATCCTGCCGGTGTCGAGGAGGAGGGAGCTTCCTCGCGGTGATGGGAAGCGTCAGCGCCATGTGGACTGCCTGGTGGTCGGAAATCAAATGGTCGTCCAAGACGTCGATCGACGCGGCGGCAATGTTGCCGCGGAGCACATCGATGTCGATGACGTCCGGAGCGTGGGCTGCACAGTACGGGTAGTGAGTCGGGACCTCTGGTCCTAACACCCTGTAGCCGTAGCGGTCTGCGTCATCCAGGAGGCGTCTGCCATCTGGGGAGATCGTGAGGGAGTTCCACGCCGTGTGCTTCGCGTTGAAGTCGCCAGCGATGACCGTCGGCAGCTCCGAGTCCACAAGCGTGTGGATGTCGGACACCGCCAGACGGTTCTGCGGCGGCTTGTAGTACGCGAAGACACGTGTGGGTTGGCCGTCGATGCAGACCTCTACGCCCAGGGCATACGACGTCAGCAGTTGTGGTACTGGCAGCAGTTGGTGAATGATGTTCCGACGCACCAGGATCGCCAATCCCCGGTAGGCGACCCCGAACGGCGAGCTGTGGTCAGTCCGGTAGACCAGGTATCCGGGAACCTTCAACCTGTTCTCCGGCCTGAGGTGAGTCTCGCTGATCAGGCCGATGTCCACACGGCGCTGAGAGAGCAGCAGCTTCAGGAGACGGGCCTTTTGAGGTGAAAGCCCGTCGGCGTTCCAAAAGACGATCGTCGTCGTCGTCGTCGCTTGGGAGGTCACGGCGGAGCTGGACGCGGGATGCGCGCTCAAGCCGTCCGGAACAGATCCGCCAGCGCCGCTAGGATCAGCGGGGTAGGATCCCGCTTCTCCTGCAGCACGGTCAGGACCTTGTGCAGGAGGCTGAGACACACCATGCGCATCCGCTCGACCTCCGTCTGCGGGTGGTAAGCTAGGGCTTCCTCCTCCTGCCTGGGAGGAGCCTTCGCTCTCCTCGTCCTCCGGGACGTCCTGGGCTGCTGCACCGCTTCCACCGCTTGAGTCGTAGCTCGAGCGGGAGCTGGTATCCGGGTCTGCGTGCGTGGCTGGGCCGCAGCTGGGGTCCGAGGCCGTGTGTCGAGCTTGGTGAGTGCGCCTTATAAATAGTTCTCGGCCGTCCCCACCTCGCTTGACTCATAGTGTGAGGCAATGTTATTGTGAACACGTGACACTGTACGTATTCTTGTAATCGAATGACTCAGCCCACACAGGTCTTTCGACGTACCGTCTTCGGTTCGGCATACCTTCCGACATTTAGATAAAATATATAAAATAAAAAATATAAAGTAGGTCATTAAGGAAAGATATAATCTAACCTAAAATAAAACTCTCTATTGGATTCTAGTTTTTTACTAATTTCATAGAAACGTATTATAATAAACGTGTTGTTAAGTTCCCGAACAATCGTCGATTCACGAGGGATTTAAAATCAAACACACCTTCAAGCGAACACAATTTATTCGAATTTGTATCACTTCAGGTCAATCAACCGGAACTCATTTCAGTGGCGCGATTCACAAATACAGGCGCGATTAACACGTATTGAAGCACTGATTTTATTGACATAAAATAAAAAGCATGGGCATCACAACAAATTCAACCATTAAACCATTTTGTTTGATTAAAATTGAATAATCTTTTAATTAAGCTACATTAATAAATTAATTAAACCTTACCATATAATTATATCTAGGCATTGTGGTCATTTAAAATTTCAATGTATTATTGTACTTATACAAAAAAACCGTTAATTTAAGCCTTAATCAGTAAGATGTGCAAATTGTATTACTGCTAGTAAATACATCGTACATAATCTAAGTATTTCCATGAAAAAATTATAGTCTATTGAAACACTATTTGTTATTTTGAAATCAAAATATCTGACCTCAATGAAATCTAGCAGTATTTTCATTTCTTCTCTAGACTCAGCATCTGAAACAAGATGGATTCAGTACAGATTTTTCCTACAACTTTACGACGTTAGTTCTCCCATTTCAAAATTTATATCTCTAATATATAAAATTCTCGTGTCACAGTTTTCGTTGCCATAATCCTCCGAAACGGCTTCATCGATTTTGATGAAATTTTTTGTGCTTATCCGGTATCTATGAGAATCGGTCAACATCTAATTTGTCCTCCCCCTAATGTAATGTTAGGGGTAGTCCACCCTTAATTTTGTTTTCATTTTTTCGACGCAGACGCAGTTGCGCGGGGCAGCTATTTATATATGTATATGTCGAATAATTGCAGTGATAAGCAATTATTATCTTACATACACAACATTAGTTACCATACTCCTCTTTTTTTTTAATTTGAGGAAATCCGGCGGAATATGTGGGAGTTGAACCGCACTAAAACTTCCAACCGGCTGAGGTCAGAACTCAGCACAGAGTTATGAGGAACGGCTCGGCGAGTTACGCACTCGGCACTCTATCCCGTCGCGCCGGATCCCCCGGACGGAGAGTAGCAGCTATTTATTAGGGGTGTGCGAAGAATTCGAACTTTCGAATTATTCGTTCCGATTCGAAACTCGAATCGAATAATTCGCCGAATATTCGAAAAAATTCGAATAATTCGAAATGTTTCGAATATTCGTCGAATTTCGAATAGTATCGAATTCGACTACGACGACTATGACTATTTTGTAGACATCTAGCCCATTAAAGATATTATCTACTAAATACAAATTCTTGTCCTATTTCCGATGCATCGTCGTAGTCAAATTCAATACTATTCGAAATTCAACGAATATTCGAAACTTTTCGAATTATTCGAAATTTTTCGAATATTCGTCGAACTTCGAATTTCGAATCGAATTTTAATATTCGATTCGATTCGATTCGAACGATATTCGCACACCCCTACTATTTATTTTATAACAGTTAGGATAATACAGGCTTTGCTAATGCACTGTGGTATCCTATACATTACTGTCATTTCACCCAATTAAATAAATGTAGCAAAAATAAAGACTTTTCGAAATAATCGAATATTTGGTAATAAGTAATCATCTTATTAAATGTAGAAACTTGAAAACAATCATACCTTTAAGTTTGGGGAGCTGTTGTAGAATTATCATATTCATCAAAGCCATTTCTGATTTAGTTTTCTCTACATACATTATAGTAATAGTAGCTGTAATTGCATGAAGAATTAACGGAATTTTGTTTATTACACACACAGGCAAGAGTTAAAATCTCGCCTACGATTATGCCATACGAGACTCGCTTATGACTTATCACCAGGCAATAATTATCTATGTTTGTTTACACAACGAAAATATTGTAAGCAAATTCTAGCTTACGACAATCTCAATTGGTCTAAACACAATCTCGTCTGACATTTTTTATGCACTAAACTATTCACTAAATCAGAAATGGCTTTGATGAATATGATAATTCTACAACAGCTCCCCAAACTTAAAGGTATGATTGTTTTCAAGTTTCTACATTTAATAAGATGATTACTTATTACCAAATATTCGATTATTTCGAAAAGTCTTTATTTTTGCTACATTTATTTAATTGGGTGAAATGACAGTAATGTATAGGATACCACAGTGCATTAGCAAAGCCTGTATTATCCTAACTGTTATAAAATAAATAGTAGGGGTGTGCGAATATCGTTCGAATCGAATCGAATCGAATTTTAATATTGCCACAGAAAAATACCAGAAACCCACACATGTATTGTGTTAAATTAATGATGTCATTTAGTGAATAAGCAAGGAGGTAAAGAAGTATTAGTGAGACTATTTAACTAGATTTTTACAACAAAACAAAAGGTTTTGGGTAACTTTGTAACTCAGATGTAGGGTTATATATTGAAGAATGGTGATGAGTACTATGTTCTAATGCGGAATATTAATAAAATGCACTAATATAAAAAAAATAATATTAATACCATTTAATCAAACTATTTAAAAGATTTTGAGACGCAGCATAAGCAGACTTTCCAAAAGATGGACCGACAACCAAGTTAGAATCGTGGGAGGTTACTGGATGTAGACAGCGCAGGACCAGTCGTTGTGGTGAGATTTGGGGTAGACCTATATCCAGCAGTAGACGTCTATACGATGATGATGAAACTATATATAAATACAATTCAAAGGTAGTTCTTTAAAAACCTTTCCTTCTATTGATGTGATGTATAGCCATCTTACCAGTAATAACATCCACGACGTTGCAGATTGATGTCATCATTGGTTAAATTTTGTACCTTATTAAGACAGAAGTAATTGTTATTAGGATCTAAAGTTAAAAACAACATTAAATATACTTATATTATGCCCAGATATAAACAAAAACTTGACATTAGAAGCACGTAATTAAGATAACAGATAGCTTAACACAGTTTTCGTGTATGAAATCGAAAGAATATAAAATATTTCTTTCGTTTAAACTCCAAACATTCACTCTTCTCGCTCGTTACATTGGGCGACAATTGTCTCACCATGGAATACTATTGCCTCGGTGTAAACAGAATTTCAAAGCAATAATCCTATTTCGAGATTTTATGACAGTTTTTGTCATTTTTGATACTAGTAAACTCGAAAGACAAATCTCGTACTGAAAACGATTGAAACCGATTTGTATAATAGTCGTATGAATTTGAAAAAATGTCAGACGAGATTGTGTTTAGACCAATTGAGATTGTCGTAAGCTAGAATTTGCTTACAATATTTTCGTTGTGTAAACAAACATAGATAATTATTGCCTGGTGATAAGTCATAAGCGAGTCTCGTATGGCATAATCGTAGGCGAGATTTTAACTCTTGCCTGTGTGTAAATATTATTATACGATTATGTTATGGCGATTATTGCGTATGGTTTCTCGTACCGAACGTACGAGAAAATGTCTCCGTCTAAATTGTTCTTAATGGCGAAAACTCGGATTTAAACAACAAAAATAAGAAAAGTTGGTCCCGAGAGTGTGCCAAAGGTGAAGGAGCTACCGATACTACTGCAGGAAGGGGACGCCGGAGCACGAATTTAACACAAAGAAAGTGATACTAACCTATAAATTATAGTTAGTCAAGGCAAGATGGTCGAAGATTAAGTTAAATCAAGTAATTGTTATTGTACTATTGTATTTGTATAATCCTATAAAATCTTCAGTAATTGTAATAATTATTCAACTTACCAATAAACTGAAGGTCATAGTACAATTATATACCATCATGGCTAATTTACCGCATTCTCCAAATATTACAAGGATGGACTGGAAAAAACATTGATTCAAATTTAATTGATTTATAAATATTAATTGGTAAAGAACTAGTAATGAATAAATATTTTTCTGTATATCCGAAACGCATCTTATGTGAATTAATATTTTTCTGCATATCCGAAACGCATCTTATGTTACAAAAAAAAATCATTGCAACACTTCACTATCCATGTCTACGCATCATTTTTTATCGTCAATTCTATAATGAAATGAAACAATTGTAAAAATCTACAAGAAAATAAAGGGCTTTCAACTACAAAAGGACTTTCAATGTAGCACAAAGCTACAAGAACTATTAATCGACTCAATATCTACATTCTTCTTAGTCGTTCTGTCATGGCTGATCATTTCCTCCCCATGAATATTCGTTCTCGGATCAGTATCCCCAAGTTTTGACGACTACATTCTGGATTATGAGAAAATAATGAGAAATATTTATATTTATCTTGGCACTTTGAAAATTCATGGGCAACTGTAACCGCTTCTTATGAGATTGATCGTTTGCTCATTGTCCAGTCATTGCACTAAAATAAAATAAAAAACATGCTTACCACGCTAGTCAGTTCCTTGTTCTTATTTTCCATAACTTTTACTAATGCCAAAAAACTTTTAAAAACACTTTTCAAGTAAAGAAATAAGTGACGCTTTTGCAAAGTCACAGTTGATTTCAAACAACGTTCTAATTCTTGTCTTAAACATAGAATTCGATTCCATAATAATTCAAAAAACTTTAGTAAGGAGAAATTCAAAAACGCTCCACCCAAATATATACATGAAGAAGTATAATAAATAGGATAGAATCCCAAATATTTCAAATTATTTGTTGTCATTCCCATGATACTTAATTCCATAACTTTAGAAATCATAAATCCCATGAACATATAAAAAGAAATAGGTACTCTAATAACATGATTGTTGCCATAAACTAAAGGTTTTAAATGTTCATAAAATTCGATGCTGTAGTTGTCGTAGATCAAAGAATGTATGCAGCAAGCTACGTAAGTGAAAAATATTAAGTGTGTAACAATCGTACTCAAAGGTGTAATCTTCCGAACGTTAGCCGTATATCTTATGACGAGTATACATATTACCAAACAGTATAGTTTCAATAAGTAACATATGTATTTATTTTTGAACAACTTCGTATAAAGACCGCAAATCAGTTGCCCGATTAGTAAAATTCTGATAAAAGTCATATATTCCGGTAATTTCAACATAACGGTATATTCTTCAAAATATTTTTGAGTTATTGCAGGTCACTTAAATTTTTGTACTAGATATAACGTCAAAACACACTGGTGTTTTATAGTACAATGAATCTATTCGAGTCTCTAAATCAATAATTGGATCATGAATTACTGAAATTAAAATTTACTTTCTAGCCGAGTGACTAGTAAATTAATTTAGTCTGTTGTATTATTATCAGTAGGTTTTATTCAGTCTATTTTTAAATTTTAATCTACTGTTATCAGTTTTAATCATATTGTTTTGCACCAACTGACAATTAAGTTTATTTCTTATTTTTTATAAGGAATAAGTACCTACCTATTTTAAAATGTTCAAAAGACTAACTTTTGTTACTTTTATAACGAAAATGGTTTCAATAATTTGGAATATGAAATATGTTTAAAGTAATATTAAAAGTTGACAAATGCTGAGTCGGAGACCATTTCTGAACTACAGTGTCTCCTTATTGTACTATGCATGTGTTTATTTACTATGTTCGGAATAAATGAATTTTAATTTGATTTGAATAGTATAGGTATTTCAGACTTTGACTTCTTCGTCTATATATTTTGTTATATTTGCGGAGTCTTTGCTAGAGCAATAATGGTCTCAATTGCTATAATCAAATAAATAAAATTCATTATTAGCTTTAAGTGCTTTACTAATAACACATACTATATTAATTTTAAGCAACCATATTTTTCGTAACAAAAAACACACTTGAAGTTTAATCATCACAAAGAAAAATTGTACAAAATCATTTTGTATGTAATTTTAGTTAACACATACAGTGCTCTTAATTCGGATCCGAGTGGGGAGTGGCTGTAGTAGCAGAGCCACTTACTCGGATCCTTATAATATTTTAAGCAATCCGTGAAAATTGCCATAAAAACTATTCAATCACTTTTGAAATAAAAAATCCAATAAAATGTTGAAAGAAATAGGCACGTTTGTAGCATATCTATTGAAATGTTCGGAATAAATGAAAAAAATGTTGGAACAATATACCTCCACCAATTAGAATTTTGCCAACTTTGAATGTATTTAGGAAAAAGTTAAAGACGTTCCTATTGGAATCTCAGTTAAAATTTGAAGACAAACGATGTGACGTATCGGTGTTATAATCTGGGGATAAATTTGGAATTTTTATGTTTGTAATTATGTATTAAGTAAGTTTAGTCTGTAATGTGATATATATATGTTTTTTTTTTTTTCTTTTAAATTATACAATTTTATTTCTTATATTATTTACAGTTTTTTAGGATTATAGTTTTATTTGTGTTTATGCTTTTTCAATTTTACAATGGTCTTAATTGTAAAAATGTAATGTGTTCTTATTCTTAGGAAAATGTGCGTCACTCAACATTGGTACCGACTGAAAAACAGCGTCGGGAAAGTCGGTCGTTCTGATCGGCGTTCCTTCGGCATATGCTGAGTCGGGGACCAATTTTGAGCACTAATGTTAAAGTAGTATTAGTTACTATTATTAAGTATTTTTGTAGTCTGTATTGTAAAATGTGCTCAAAATAAATTATTTTATTATTATTATTAAATTAGGCAAAGTGTTCAACTGGAGATAACACATACAGCAACTGTCGTAGACCAAGGAATGTATGACGCCAATACGAGAAAATTATTACAAGACATCTGTTCGATCCTCGTTCGACTTACGGTAGGTAGTTCGAGTAATCGACGATACTCCACTACCTAATATATTGTATAAAAAAGAATGACGTCTTCACGACCAACCGATTCCGTGAAGCATGATACTGGCCGGTAAGAATTGCCGGCGCGGCCATCTTGACCAAAACGTGGCCTACTCGATTTGGATAAGACAAAGAAGACAATTTGACATAACGACGAAAAAAGCTAAAAAAAGCTTAAAATATATAATCGGACGTTCCGAATAATTATATCTAATTGAATTCTACAACGATAATAAGTTTGTTCATAATTGCCACTTTCTACATCATCCCACGAGACTACATATGAAGACTGCAATAATATTAAGGCAAGTGGAGTGCTGCTATCTACCACATTATTGGACGAGGAGCGAATATTACTTCACACCGTATATCTACAAATTTCATAAAATACACATTAATTAAAAGCTAAAATTCTTTTAATAAATGTGTTTAATTACGCACAACATCCGAATTCAGCTTTTAATGAGGTGTGATCAGATATGGTAAATATTGTGATGAATGTACAGAATATTAAACAGTATGATTTTATAACAAAACAGATGTATTTGTTATTGGATAGCTTTGTATAAAACCACAAAGCATATACCCCACAGAGAGTATCATAATAAAAGTTTTATATTCCGGTGAATTCAACATAATTTTATCTTCCTTATGTTACATGAAAATATTGTCGCTTGAATGCTATCACTATGAGTTCTATATTTGGTTTTATAAAATCAATTATTGTTATGACAATATTCAAGTGTAATAAACAGTCTTGCGTCGACACTCGACCGAGGTGTTCGATTAGCGCTTATTGTTTACCCGAGTACGTAAACCGGTTTGCTACGGCGCCCGGCTGTTTGTTATTATTCATTCCGTTCGTGGCAAATAATGCACTACGATGGAGGATAATTTAGATAGCATTTTAACACCCGAAGAAAGAAGTTTATGCGAGTATATTACCGAGAACGAATTTTGGAGTGATGTCCCTGAAAATGAAAAGGATAAAAAGAAGTCCATGGAGGGTCGAGTTCCGTCTAAACGTGGTCTAGAACAAGATGATACAGATGAAGAATGGTCTAGAGTTTCATCTAAAGGCAAGCGTCCTCGTACAAAAAAAATCACACCTACAGAAACTTATATAGAAGTTACCATCTCCTCGAAAGATAAACTTCCTAAGCTTTTCACCTTAGCCCGTATGCTTAAAAAGGAAAATATTGATAAAGTTGATAAAGTAAAGTACTTGAGTCCTTTTAGAGTGCGCATGCAATTCGAAGATGAAATCTATGCACGTAAACTGTACACTAATGAAACCTTTATTTCTATGGGATGGAGATTCAGTAAAGACCAGGAGGTTAGCTTTTCGTATGGCACTATTAGAGACGTAGACCTGGGACTATCAAACGAGGATATTATGAAACAAATTGAATGCCCGCAAAATATAGAATTGACTTCAGTGCATAGACTCAACCGCCGAGACAGCAAGAGTGAAACAGGATGGAGCCCGAGTGAAGCAGTGAGACTATGTTTTAGAGGTAGTTCTATCCCTCCGTTTGTTTATGCGGATGGTATCAGAGCTAAGGTGGAGCCGTACGTGTTTCCTGTTCAGCAATGTACACATTGTTGGAGACTAGGGCACTCGACAAAAAAATGTCCAACTGACAAAATAGTTTGCCCAAAATGCACCGGTAAGCACGAAAATTGTGACACCACCTCCTTTAAATGCGTCAACTGCTCCGGAAACCACATGTCTATGGCTAAAACAGTATGCCCAGCTTATTTGAAACAAAAGAGAATTCGCGAAATTATGTCAGAATTTAATTGTACTTTTAAGAAAGCGCTGATGCTTTACGTCCCTCCAGATCCACCAGATGAAGTTAAGCCAAACTCTGAAAAACCTGTTTTACCTCGCGAAAACTCAACTAACCGCGCAACAGCTTATACGGAAACTTTTAATACTGCAGTCGACGTCCACCAAGAAGATGAAACTACCTACAGTTTTCGAGTACAAAAACCTAAGCGGCAGAAAAACAAGAAACAAGCAAGAGAACATTTTGATACCCGTGAGGCTGTTGATATGGAAGAGGACTTTAAACCAATGGACCAGGGTGCAGGTTTTGAATCGGACCGTGAATCCAAGACGTCTCAGGACAATAATAATATACCGTTTAGTGAACTAATTTCTAGAATCAAAGAAGTTATATTTTTTAAATCTTTAAACTTAAATTCAAAAATTAAGAATGTGATAAAATTATGTATTGAGTGGATCCTATTGGTTGTAGTTAAGAAGGTATCTTGTTGGTCGATGTTCAAATCTCTAACTGAATTATTTGATGGATAGAGATTTGAAAATCGTCCTGTGGAACGCCCAAAGCCTTAGACCTAAATTATTACCTCTCGAAAACTTACTGTTACAAAACAAAATTCATATAGCTGCGATAACCGAAACATGGTTACAAGAAAATACCGACTTAAAAATAAAGAACTACGATGTGTATCGCTCAGACAGACAAGATTCCTATGGGGGAGTTGCTGTTATTGTTCACAAATCTATTCGCTCAGAACCCTTGAATCTACAACTAACTAATGCTGGTATAGAGGTGATTTCAGTTAAAATCTTTAATTGTCAGAGAGTTGAAAATGTAGTCTGTGTTTACTGCCCCTCGTCAGTTAGTGTCCAGCGTAGAGACTGGGATACGCTTCTGTCTTATTTTCAAAGCAATACAGTCGTGCTAGGAGATTTTAATGCCCATCATACTAATTGGTCTTATAAAACAAACCCTAGGGGTACCCAAATTTTAGATGCAGCATTAGAATACAATTTTGTTATATTGAACACAGGTGAGGTAACAAGGATTAGATTGGTAAACAACACATTACAACAATCGTCTCCAGATCTGATAATGGTCTCCTGTAATAATGCCATCTACTTTAGTTGGAAAGTACTAAACGAAAGTTTAGGAAGTGATCATCTAATGACACAAATTACCACTAAAGTTAATGATGATATTAATCTAAGGAGTAGCAATCGAAGAAATTTTAAGATTGCAGATTGGTCGCTGTATACATCATATTTGGAAAACCTTTTTAATGGATACACGGCATCATACGATCCGCAACAATCCTACGATACCTTCGTAAGCTATCTCAATCATGCAGCTGACGTTAGTATTCCGTGGATTAAAGGCAGCTCACTCTCTAAATTTAGACCAAAACCCTACTGGAACGCCCAACTATCGGAAGCAGTTGCTTTACGCAGACTAGCACTTAAAAATTTTCGTAAAAACCCTACCCCGTTGAATCTATCGATTTTGCAGGATAAAATACGAAACGCGCAAAAATTGATTCGTCAGGCTAGGGATCAAAACTGGCAGAGTTTTTGCTCTTCTGTTGATCAAAATACTACTTCGAAGGAAATGTGGGAGAAAATGAGATGGATAAAAGGCTACAGATCTCACAATAGGATTCTCCAAGACAAGGTTCTTGATCAGTTACTTCACAGTTTAACACCCGACTATGTCTGCCCGAGCCAACCGCTATTTATTTCGAGTAATACGAAATTAGAATCCCTTATCTCCATACAGGAGCTAGTTAAATGTATTAAGTCTAAAGATACATCTCCTGGATGTGATGGTATATCATATTCGATGATCAAACACCTGCCCAAGAACGCTATGTCGAATCTTCTCATCTTATTCAACAAGTTTTTGTCTCTGGCTTTTGTACCGACTCAATGGCGTGATATTTGTGTTGTACCGATCCCTAAACCTGGCGGTGATGGAAATCATATCACATCTCTTCGCCCAATCTCTTTGATGACCTGTCTATGTAAAATTTTTCACTCCATCATTAACGCTAGAATGGAATGGTTTTTTGAAGTACAAAATATTTTTTCAATCAATACAGTTGGCTTTAGAAGATCCAAAGGCTGCATGGACAGTTTGAATACTTTGATATCTAGAATTCAAATTGGGTTTTCAAAAGACCAAACTACCGTCGGCTGTTTCGTAGATGTTGAAAGTGCATACAGTAATATCGACGTTAAAGCGCTATTAGTAAACTTAGATCAACTTAAAGTCGGCTCTAAAATATGTACCTATTTGTGGAGTTTTTTGAAAGAAAGACATCTTAGAATACAGACGGAAAATGGTTATATAAGTAGGATAACAAATCGGGGCTTGGCCCAGGGGGATCCACTTTCACCGCTACTGTTTAATGTGGCGACTTTGAATATCTGTAGGCGCCTGGAACGCAACATTTTTATCTCTCAGTACGCGGACGATTTTGTTATTTATAACACCGGTAACACAATTTCCGAAAGTATAGGTATTGTACAAAACTCGTTACATATCCTCCAGACAGTTCTTTTTGAGTTAGGATTGGACATATCTCCAACTAAGACCAAGGTTTGTGTCTTTAAAAGAGGTAGAAAGAGAGAAACAGTTAATCTTAGTCTCAATGGTGTTCTGATTGATAGGGTTGACGAGGTCAAATACTTGGGGATGTGGTTGGATCGCAATCTTAGATGGGCAACACATATTAATAATTTAAAAGAAAGAGTTTACAAATTTATTAACGTATTTAAAGTTCTGTCGGGTCCTGGGTGGGGTGTGCACCCTATGTATTTAAGAAGACTTTATATATCACTAGTAAGGAGTCGGTTGGATTACGGTTCTTTCCTGTTTGCTAATAGTTGTGCTACTCATATATCAAAATTAGATAAAGTTCAAAATGAATTTATGCGCATCATCGGAGGTTTCATTAGGAGCACACCTGTTCATGCTATGGAGTCAGAATTGAGATTGGAACCTCTTTTTGCTCGAAGATTCTACTTAGCTGGAAAGTTTTGGTTGAAATCTAAGTCTGTCACTGGTAACATGACTGTAATACTCCTAGAGGAGCTGTCTGCTCTGAGTGATGCCTGTTATTGGAGAAATAAAAAATTGCCGCTACTTGTTTCAGTCCATAATTCTCTTAATGCTACACAGATCCACTCCAGGGTGCAACTGGAGATGTTTAGTCTTGATACGTGGCCGAGTAATTTAAACGCGGAAGCCATAAATCCAAAAATTCAATCAATTGATAAATCGAAACACACATACGATAGTACGGAATTACTTGATATATGTAATCAATTTTTAAACAACAAATACTCAGATTATTATCAAATTTTTACCGATGGATCTAAAAATGAACTAAATAACATTGGTTTAGCGTTCCTTGACATACAGACGGGCCACTATAGTAAACGCCGGTTACAAGTAAAGGTGTCCATAATGGTAGCTGAACTTATAGCCATATCTGAGGCCGTCACTTATATAGATACTATACATTTTAATAACTTTGTAATTCTTACTGATTGTAAAAGTGGAATAGAGCATTTGATTCGGTGTACCTCACGGTTCCAGGGCCTTCCAATTGCATACAAAATTTTAAAAAAATTACGTAGTCTCAATGCTGTGGGTAAAAATGTAATTATTCAATGGATACCTTCCCACATTGGAATAGTCGGCAATGAGTTGGTTGATCAACTTGCCAAAGAAGCATCCCTTGATGGCATTATCTATGAACATGTACCTTACCACACAGACTTATTATATCTAGTTAAAGAAAAGTTTTATAAGTTATGGTCCGAATATTTTGATGAAAGGTCTTTAAAAAAGGGAATTTGGTATAAGACAGTTCAGCCTACTCTTTTGCAACGGCCGTGGTTTGAAGCATCCAACATGGGAAGGCAAGACATAATTATAGCAGTAAGACTTCGCTCTGGACACATACCATTGAATAAATTCGGATACATGGTTGGCAAAGTAGACAATCCAAATTGTGCCGAATGCAATAAACCAGAGGATGTGCACCACATTATAGTGGAGTGTGTACGGAATGAAGTGGCTAGATGGAATTTACTTATGGAAGTGAATATACCTATCTATGATGTTGGGTGGTGTAACTCCATTCTGGCTGAACCGAGCTCGGGAATAGCCCGGAGGTTATATAGGTTATGCAAATTAGGCATTAAGATTAGAAATAAGAGTTGATTTGTTATTTAATTTTTAAGTTTTGTTAATGGAGGTGGCATATTCAATTTGAACAAACCTCCTTAAAATAAAGAGAAAAAAAAAAAAAAAAGTGTAATAAACGTAGTGCAATAAACAATTAGAATTACATATATTACTTAGTATGAATGATAGTTTCAATTACATCTATTATTACTCTTCTTGTGTCTAGCACTTCAATAATTTTATTTTTGACCGATTTTTTTTTTCAAAAATGAGGAGGTACTCAATTAGTCTGGATCTATGTTTTTTGAGTGTATTCATTTTTTTATATGATTCGATTTCGATGATTTATTTTTTGTTAGAATGCAAACATTTTGAGCATCACCTAATATACATTTGATAATAAAGATCTGACTGGTACTTTTTGTGCTATGCTTGAGAAATGGAAGTCGGTCGTTTTCATTTTTGTTAAAAAATATATTATTAGTTTTATACAAAGGATTACAATTTATTTTCTAACAGTATTATAAATAAACTAATTTAGCATATAATGATAATGAAAAAAATACTTGTTACAATAATATTCATTGAAAGAGTGAACCGTTGAAAGCTATGCAGATTCTATTGAGCACAATAAATTTATTTAGGAAAAAACATGAGTGAATTGTATTACGGCTAGTAAAAAGATCGTAAACAAATTTAACAAATCAATTAAAAAGTTGAAGTCAATTGGGATTGAGTAGGTGATTAAAAAATTAAATGATCTAATGTCCATAAAATCCAGTATTATACTTATCTCATCTCGAGATTCTGGATCTGAAATAAAAATAAAACTTATATTATTATACTTTATATAGTATATAAATAGATTTGTCCTTCTTCAAAGGAGGCTTGAGGAGGGTCCTTAGAGTTAGGTCGTAGGTAGCGACCCCTCAGTGTCCCTTGACATTGCAGAGGTTCATGAGCGACGGTAACCACTTACGATCAGGTGGCCCGTTGGGTCGTCTGCCTACATGGCATTAAAAAAAATATATATATATATATGTACAGTATATAAAGTATAGTATTTTTTTGATCGAATATAATAATATTAATATGTATTTGCATGGAGCTTAATTAAAGCATAAAATATTTTTAAAGCATAAAATTTTTAAGAAGTAGAATAGTTTTATTTTTTTTTGTATTGCCTTTTTTTATTTTAATTGCACTTACATCTTTTCTATATTTATTTAAAGTGAACGTTATGAAATTTAAGAAGTAAACGATGATGAAACACAATTGGCCCATAATCTGTCGGACAAATCTGCACTTGTAAATCGGGCAAATATCAATAAAAAGTCAAAATAGCAATCCCATTTACCTTTTACCATTAGAAGCTGTCGTTGGATTATATTTTTTATGAATTTAACTTCAGATTTCGCTTTTTCGATAAAGAATATGGTTACGCAGTATATGTGTGCTTGTAGTAGCGTTGGTATCAAATTCACTAAATATTCCTGTAAAAAGAAGTAGAAAAACCAAAGTATAAATGCCAACTAGTGATTTGTATTAATTTACGATGTGGAATTATTCATTATTGTTTTTGACGTGACAACGTCTTATAAATTGGTTTGCCGGGTGACACTTCAAAAAACTGCGTTACGCTCCGCTCACGTTATGCGCTCACAATGAGAGCGAGTGAGAGGCACGCGTGCCTTTCACTTTTTATGTCTGTCTTTCTCGCTCTTAAGTGGGCTAACCATGCCCGCGTCGTTGTCACGTAAAACTTTCGCCCGTATACCGACTTTACAGGCAACCAATTTTTTTTACTAAACTTTTTGGTTTTCCATTTTATGTTAAAGTTGTTTAAATATACTATTACTACATTGTTCACATACAAATAATCTCAATTTTGCTTCTTCTACCTCTTTGACCTTTACGGTAACTTTATTTTTTTTAACATCTTCTTCAACTCCACTTTGAGAACTTTTTACTGTTCTTTTTTTCAATTTTTATTTTTTTCAGACAATACATTTTATTTATTATAAATATAATTATTGATATACTTACCGCCAATCTGAAATTAACAGCGCTGAAGTATATTATGATGGCTATTTGAATTCCGTTACCAAATATAGAAAGAAGAAACTGCAAAAAGAAAAACTGTTTAAAGAAAGAAAGTAAAATTGTAATTCGACAACAACAGCACTGTTTCTTATATTTTTTGCTTACCGCACTTCTAGTTATATTCTCTAGATTTTCCAGTGTTTTTAAAAGCTTTACAACTTTTTTGAGTATATATTTAACGCAAAGCAATACATTTTCATTTAGTGATATCGACGATGATTTTAAAGTTTGTTGTAATTCTTCTCTCAAAGATTTCATCCATTTATAGAATAATTCAAAAGTCACTGCTAAATTTAAATAAAATAGCGACAGACCCAAGTACATGCTAGATCCACTCCAATAGTAAACAAGGAATGAGAAATTTAGCCATTTTGTGAAGCATGCAATCAAAATTAATTCTCCGACTTTATATACCATGAAGCCCATAAATATATAGAAAACAATTGGTACGTTTATGACTTTTTTATTGAAATATGGTACAGATTGCAACCGTTGATTAAATATGATACAGAAATCCGAATATATGAACGTATGAAACAATGCCATTAAGTAAGTGAAAAGCATAGCATATACTCCAACTGAATTTTGTATTGTTGTGTAAATTTTCACAATGCTCACTGTGAGGCATATAAAATATGTCATACAGTACAGTTTAGTTAAACTATGAATGTATTTATTATTAGTAAGTTTTGTATAAAAACCACACAGCAGTTGACCAATTAATAATGATTTTACATAAGTTGTATATTCCCATGATTTCAACATAATTATATTTTAGAGCAGTATTTTTTGTTTGAAATACCTGTTACTAATACTTGAACAACTACTGTTCTGTTTTCTAAATCGAATTATTTATAGTGTCGTCCATTTAATAATATAGTACCTACATATGTTAATACTTTCAAGCTCAAGTTATCTACTGCATCAGGTACTTCGTTGATTAATCGAACGATCAAACAGGGTGACTATTTTAATAATAATATGAGATATATACGTACGGGAGGTCGCGGGTTCAAATCCGGCCGGCTTGTACCTCTAAATCTAAATGTGAAAAGATTTATGTGCAATTTTTCACAACACCACTGGCTAAAAACGGTGAAGGAAAACATCGTGAGGAAACTTGCATGTCGGAAAAGGGTTCTAAAAAAATCCTTTGTAGATATGTGAAGTCCCCAATCCGCACTGGGCAAGCGTGGTGTACTATGCCTAATCCCTCTTCTGAGGAGACTTGAGCCCAACAGTGGGCAGTAATGTGTTGGTACAGGTATATGAGATATATATGAAACAGAAAAACTACATACATAATCTTAACAGTGAATACATAAACATTTTTTTCTGTCGTGTACAATAAAGTATTAAATAAATAAATAAATAAAAAAAATTAATTCAGTAAAACTAAGTTCATTGGATTAGGCACTAGCTTAGGATAATGTAATTACGGATGGCAAAGCCTACAACTGATAGTCATTGTACCTACTTTGCTACCTAACCTAGCTACTATTGCCTATTATTATTAATACATTCACCTATATTCATTTATTTTCTCTTATTTTTTTACATTATATCTTTTTTTTTTTTACAAAGAATAAAATTAAAAAAAAAACAATATAAAAAACAGAGGGCCACTGAAGACGAGGTCTACAACCCAAGCCATCAGTGAGAGAGAGAGGAATCTCCTCGCAATACGCGCCGTATCAAAAACGACCGCCTTCTGAATCAAGCCCTTAACTCAGCCGGGGAGCGAAATCTTCTCTATTATTATTATGCCCGACAACTATTAAGTTCTTCAAGACTTAAAATATTTACCAACACGCTGTATTACGCCGTTACTGTTATATTGCTGATATTACAGTTCTACTGAACAAATTTAATGAAATTGATACTTACTTTTATGGAATACTATTATATATTGAGCCTGCTGTTGTACCAAGCGATTCGTAATTAAAATAAATATAATAATTCCACTTCAGTATCCTTATTGTTGAACTCCTGCAATATTCCGTTTTTGATTAATATGAAGTTTGATTTTTGTAGTTTTCTTTCAGTACGCAATATAATCATAGTTCAAATTGTCAATATTGACTTCTGTTTTGAGTGTTCTATGTTTCCAGAATCCAGCCATAAATTTTATGACCTGGGATGTAGTTTCGTCTGTCTTTGGATATGCTACAATTTCGTTTGCATCGTTGAGTCTAAACGGCAATTATTTCTTTAATTACTGGTATGGTTTAAACGAAATTTATAACAACACTACTTGGATCTCATCTAACAGAGAAAGAATGCCAATTTCTCGTGCATTATTCATAATATTTTTTCTTTTGCGTTCAACTGCCTTCGCAATGACCATATACACATTTGGCATCTTGGGATCTGACATGATATCGAATTTGGTTGTATCCATTCACGCTATTAATTTCACCGAGTTTTGTAGGAATATGAGCAATATTCCAATTATCATGATGTTTGAGACGTTTTATGGAAGAATATTTCTTTCGAAAACACAGTTGTGTACTGATTTGACTCGTGCTTCTGATTTTGACTGCGTTAGATTTGAATTAGTATCAAAATATTTACGAGTATATCGTCAATTAATACAACATTTACTGAAAACTACGATGCATTTGAAAATAATTGTAAGTTTGGAACCGGGTTTGTAATTTTGGAATTAATTGAGCTTTTTATAATAGATACTTCTGTATTTTTTCAGATCATTACTATACTCATAAATACTTTTCTACGCTGCCTATTAGTTGGATATTCATTTATTTACAAAACTGATAAGGTAGGAGAAAATTATTGTTTTTACAAAACACGGCATGAATTTATCTTCATGCAATTCTGGCAGGATGCCCAGCCTAGATGCTCGTCTTATCAACTTAGTTTGTTTGTTTGAAAAGTGACCCCAGGCCCAGTTATTGACAACTTTCATACATTTTGTATGTAGAAAATCAAATTTCGAACAATTTTATATAAGTGTTTTTTTAATATTTTTTTCATAATGATCTATACATATAATAAAATGATAGAAAAGTCAACATTGCAAAATACACTCCCCCAAGTCAATCAACCGTTGCACATAATGATGGCGCGATTCAGAATCCATACATTTAGTACTGTAAAAAAGTCAGCTTTGTCCGGGATAAACTCGATAACTGCTGCACCGATGTACTTCAAATTTGGCAAGAATATTGCTTAGAAGTCGGGTCAACACATAGGCTATATATTATAGTTCTATCATGTCCGAGGAACGGGATATAAAAGTAATAAATTTCATTAAAAAATTTTAGAGCACCGACATCTATCGGCATTCAAGTCAAATTTCATGTGAAAGCATTTTTATATTAGTACGAGAGCTAGCAACGTCGGGAAAACAAACATTTCAGTAAAGCCTCTTTCACTTTTATATCAGTTGGCAAATTAATTTTAGGTTTTTAGTGCCGGTGCCTAAAAAACTTCATTAAAAGAAAACATTCAGAATTAGCGTCTGGCACAGAAGAACAACAAAACAAGATCTGGCAATAATAAATTAATGTAGCAAAAAGTATAAGAAAAATAATTTAAAGAAAAAAATGTCTTAAAATTATTTGAAAAATCGGTTTTTTATCCGGATCTTACCACTACCGAATACCGGCTACTACTAGACAGTCCGTATCGGTAAATACTCTGTCAAAAACGTTGCTAGCTCTTATACCATAATTTAAATTTGATTGTGTCAT
This sequence comes from Trilocha varians, assembly GCA_030269945.2. NCBI lineage: Eukaryota > Metazoa > Arthropoda > Insecta > Lepidoptera > Bombycidae > Trilocha > Trilocha varians. The sequence goes on along the minus strand of AP028264.1, from coordinate 3,570,007 downwards.
TTTTGGCACTGTCAATGGTTATTTTTTAATTGTCATAGATACAAGGAGTTCTGTTCCTTCTTAAAAATTGTGTCTTTAATTCGTCTCAGAGATTAGCAAGATCTATACATACACTAGCTGCCCCGCGCAACTTCGTCTGCGCCAATCTCAATTAAATGTCAACTATTCGATTTTTTCTCGCTGTAAATACCATCCTTGAACTTTATCGACAATTTTAAAAAAACAAATATTTCTAAAATAATTATAGCCTAAGTTACTCCTTATAACATAAACTATCAGCCATTGAAAGTAAGCCCGTCTGAATCGGTCTAGTCATTCCAGAGATTAGCCAGAACAAACAGACAGTGGCCACCTTCCAGCTCCATCATCAGACCTTGACATTCATCTTATACGCAAAGAAATCATCAAGACGCTTCATTAGAGTCTAAATACGATGAGGTTAACTTGCTTAATGATGGAGTTCCCATAGGCACCTTCCAGCTCCATCATCAGACCTTGACATTCATCCTCTACGCAAAGATCTCATTATGACGCTTCTAATCACTGCGAAGCAAACACTAACGGGGAAACTGTACACTCTTGAATTTGAACAGAAAGTTATGAGGTATGAGAAGAATGCATGATATAAATAAAGCCTCGCCTAATCCTCATCCCGTATTTTTTTAGTTGAAGAATATGTGGAAGTTGAACCGCACTAAAACCTCCAACCGCTTACACTGAGGGTCTGAAGCACAGCTGAAGACAGAACCCAGCACGGGATTATGCGGAGCGGGGCGACATGTTACGTACTACAGCACTCTTTCCCGTCGCGAAAGCCTCAACCCGAAAGAATTTCCGCCTCAATGGTGTGTCTGAATTTAAGGCAGCAGGCAAGTTGAGATGACTTTAAGGCAGCAGTTACACAACTTCGGGGATAGGTTCAGAAGAAGCATAGTTGGGACACCGACCTTCAGCTTGATGGTATGCACTGGAAGTGCACTTGCTGATAGAGAGTTCAGAAATTTCACAGAATAATGTGTCATCTTGCATAACGACGTGTGATTTTTTAATTCCTCTCAATTTCGGAAAGAATGCATTCGTTACGTCCTTATCACTTTTGGGTGGCAAAATGCCCGCTCGCACACCCAAGAATTCTGCTGATGTTGTAGTACACACAGTGCCAGGTACGATGAGATCTTGCACCGGTTTCAAGTCCGCGGTGTTCCACATGGGACGGTCCACGACCTCTCCTCTGGAATATCGGGTACGACTGAGTGCTGAGAGGTGCTCTCGTCTCGGGTCTTAGCGTTATTTGTTACGCAGACGACACGTTGGTTGTGGCCCAGAAGGATGACTACAGAGAGTCTGCCTGTGTAGCCGCAGCGGGTGTGGCCCTCGTTGCCGGCATAATTAGGAGGTTGGGTCTCGATGTGGCGTTAAATAAACCCCAGGCCCTCGCAGGTTCCACGGGTCTGGGGCGTCGCCACCGGTCGATGCCTACATTATGTTGGAGTTATTCGGATTGAGTTCAGGGTGCTTAAGTACCTCGACCGGCTCGACTTCTGCGAGTCCATCATCTCGGAAGAGAGCGGCAGGTCATGTGAAACTGAGTTCTTTTCTCCACGCGGGAATCCACCGTCATCGATCAGGGCGCTGGAACTGAAATTTCGCTCGGAATTTGCTCTCTAAGGGTTCTCAACGCTACCCAGCGTGCCGGGTTCCAAGAAGGTGTCGTGTCTCGCTTACCACGCACCTTGCGTTAAGGCAACCATGGGTTGGAAGACCGCACTCTCCGATCCACACTGGTATGACCCAGCATCCCGTAGGAGGGTGAGACGCGGTCCCGCTTCAGAAAGCCCGCTGACCGTGAGAGCCGGTGGCTGTATCACCGGTGGCTGCCGGTTCGGTGTTCGGAGGCGGCGCGATGGAAAATTTGTGCCGTAGTCCGTTAAACATCGCGCCGTCCCGCATTACCCCGTGCTGGGGTCTGGTTCAGCCAGGATTCGGACGCTAAGTGTGAGCGATTAGAGGTTTTAGTGCGGTTTAAGTATCACATATCTTTTAAAAAAAAGTACACAGTGAGTTCTTCTAAGCTGGATACAACTCTACCGACAGACTCAGAAGCACCACCTGTCCACCTTTCTCCTCGCTAAGATTTAGAAAGAGAACGGAGTATTCTTGTGTATTTATACTACCGCGCGCTGGTTCGAGCTCTTAAAATTAGCTAGTTCCTACATTCCACTTAAGTTTAATAAATACATTTATTTATTTGTCTTAAACGAATTAATTAAACAATTTTAAGCAGAAAATGCCTAACGCCATCTAGTACAATCGAAAATCACTACGTCGCCCACAATGCAATGACATAATCTAATTTAAATTATTTATATCGAAAAAGTGCTTCTATACGTAATTCGATATAATTCTCATAGATGGCGTTGCTTTAAAATCGTCTTAAAAATTGAAAATATCATTTTTCTGGCACGTATTCGAACTAATTTTGCTGTACAAACCATCCTTGAACTACAACGAACATTTTAAAAAAAGAATTGGCCAAATCGGTCTAGGCGTTCTGGAGTTATAGCGTCAGGGAGGAAAACCGGACTTATTTTTATATAGTAGATATAAATAAAGTTCATTAAACAATTTTACAGCAACGACATCTATTGGCCTTCAAGTCGAATTACATATGGAAGCGTTTTTTTTGTTGATATAAATAATTTAAATTTGATTATGTCATTGTGGGACAATGTTTCCTATTTGATAACTAGATGGCGCCGGCGTATAAATTTGAATGATTCTGAATCGCGCTATTATTTCGTACACCAAATGTCAAAACTGAGGTTAACTGCTTTGCTACAAGTTATCGTGTGGTTGGTCAATTTAAACTACTTAGCCATCATTATATTATTATTTAGTTTTGACTTAAAATAATTAAAATTCCTGGAAAACGATCTAAATTTATCCCAATGCACAAACGATACTCGAAGGAAAAGGTTAGGTCGATGTGTAGGAACCGCCGTTGAGCGTGAAGCTAGGTTGGCTTCTCTTCGAGAACATATTGCGGAAACTCAGTCGATCGAAGATCTTGAAGTGCAGGATCCTCAGTTAAGGAGAGATCATTCTTAGCCTGCTCTTTCACGGTCGTTGGAGACTGATGAGCAGCATGAAGAGCGTAGTACAGCTCAGCAGCGTTACTAGGACGTACGTGACGATACTTCTGCTTATGTATCGCAAGACCGGGACAGAATTCAAGAGTTGCAAGAGCAACCGTGACTAAATAAAGAGGGAAGTGGATCCATGTACAATGTTGCGATTAACTACGCCGCACACAAGCCCGCAAATGGAGAGGGGAGCCCAATGTGTTGTGCATTTGGTAAGGTACGCTTGAAGTCTATACAAGACCCACCAGAACTGTTGAAACTCTTACTAAGCGGCGAACATCCAAAGTCCAGCCATTTTTTGAAAAACATCCGAGCCTATAATAGCGCCTTCCAGGTGACTTCGTTTGGTGCAAATCAAATCGTTGAAACCGGGTTCATGCCGACACTCAAGATCCAGGAACAAGTTTACCATCAAATTGGTTCGCTGCTACCTACAGATATTTTAAAATTTTTGCAAATTTATTTTGTGAGTGATTTTGAAGAACAAGCAAATCCGATGTCCTTCTAAGTCTTGGTGAAGGTACTCTACCAGAGGGGAGAGGTAGACAAGTGGTGCTTCCAATGTCTCTCGGTAGAGTTGTAACCAGCTTAGAAGAACTCATTCGCTGTATGTACAACGACATCAGTCGTATACCACACCAGCAGAAATCTTGGGTGTGTGAGCGAGCCATTTTGACACCCAAAAATGATCAAGCTGCAGCAATTAACGAATGCATTTTCTCAGAAATTGAGGGAAATAAAGTGGTCTACAACTCTATAAATACTGTCGTCGAGCCAGATGATGCCACACATTATCCTGTGGAATTTTTGAACTCTCTGTCAGCAAGTGGACTTCCAGCGCATACTATCAAGCTGAAGGTCGGTGTCCCGATTATGCTTCTTCGGAACCTATCTCCTCCGAAGTTGTGCAACGGGACCCGCCTTAAAGTCATCTCGCTCACACATCTCAACACACAATTGAGGCGGAAATTCTTACGGGTTCTGGCGTCGGCGACGCAGTATTTATACCACGCATTCCTCTCATATTTGTGTGTGTGTTTGCTTCCCGATGACTATCAATAAGTCGCAGGGGCAGACACTGGGGGCAGCGTGTGTCGACCTCAGGACGGGCTGCTTCTCACACGGGCACCTGTACGTCGCCTGCTTCTGCGTCACCGGTCCGAGTAGTCCGGACTCTCTTTACATTTTGGCTGCGGAGAGCCAAACCACTATTGTGGTCGATCGAGAAGTTCTATAAGCATGTTTTTTTACGCTATCTTTTAATTTTATCTTATATTTGTCTTAATTTGATTATTTTCTATATCTGCTTTAGTCTAAACTTTTGACTTAATTCAGCAAAATCACCTTAAAATCATTTATTCGAAGCGGGTCGAAATTAGCACTTTTTGCACTTCAATTTTACCTAAAAACAGTCTTATTCTATTACTCTGCTTAGTGTAGATATGAAAGGTAAAGAAGAAAACCAGTAAATTAATGTTGTTTTAAAAGATATAATTGCATTCCCGCAGACGACGTCGCGGGTAATAGCTAGTATTAAATGTAAACACTATCGGAAGTGATGTCGTTGTAAAGCTGAAGAAATATTCTATGTATTTATTAAAACTGGAAATAGTTTGGCACAATTTTAAAGTTGTCATTAATTGGACTTCGCACTTAATTGGGTTGGGCACCCTATATTAATAATAAAAAAAACGATTATTTAATATTTTTTCAGGTATATTTATTTACAGTAGTGGAACTATTACTACAACTTATAATGTTGTATTTTGTTGTTACAATATCTACAAAGATAATAACACAAGTATCCGAAATTAAAACAATCTGTATGAAACAATTGCTTCAATTTAAGGACAGAGGTTTGTTATTTTTTTTACCTTTACAAAAAATGTCTACATCCATATTTCACGATAGTGACAGTGATGAAGTGATCTACCTTTAAAGTTCCATCTTCTTACGTTTTAATCTGCATTTTAAGATATCTACTTATTTTAAAATGCACATCACACATCGTTGCAATTTTACATCGTTGATATTGTAATATATATTATACGACTGGATTGGTATACTTGTCTATATGCTTAATATATTATATACCCAGGTTATGTATACCTAGATACATGTGAAATTATACAGGGTGTTAAAATCCGATGAAACAATACTTTCACAGCAAATAGTATACTTGATGTAGAAGCCATCCACCAAATCTGGGTTTTCTAGGCACAATATATCATAAGTTATAACTTATCAAAACTACGTCTTAATTTGTGCAGGACCAACCCTACCGTACTGACCTACACCAACAACTAAAGACTTAAGCCGGCTAGTCACCTCCTGTATCATAGAACATTGTAATAATACACGGGACAAAAATCACATTCTAAACAGGATACATGCGCCTGTGTGCTTGACAATAGATTTAGCACGCTAGATGTAGGTCAGGGTAGGGTTGTCAAAAATAATACAAAATAATATTTTTTCAACTTTGTATGGGAAAATAAAGTAACTATCTCCGTTTCAAAAGTATGTGTATATGATTTGAAATGTGATATAGCCCTGAAATTATTGTTTCACCGGGCACCAACACCCTGTATATATATATAATATGTTATTTATTTTAGATGGATTATACAAGGAGAAGATGAAAGATGCAGTTTTGTTTTTAAACTACAGATGGTACAGTTACACATTGTGTCAAGTTTTTGACATCGATAATTCCTTATTGTTCACCTTTATCAGTCTTTGTATAACCTACCTTATAGTAGTTGTACAGTTCACACATTTTTTGGATTAAAATCTTAATGGCAAACAGTTGTTTTATTAAAAATCAAAGGATTGGAACCGTAATATACTTTTTACTATATTAAATTACGTGCAAATTAGTTTAGACACTGTACCTATTGTCCATTTTGGGTTATCTGATATAAAATCAGATAAAATAATGACTTAAAACTGACCTGACGGTGAGAAAATAGTTTCCAAGTACATAGCCAATCCTGAGGTTTTTTTTCAGTTGGAGGTAATCACCGGATCCCCACCCGCCCCGCGTTGGGGTATGTGGGAGTTGAACCGCACTAAAACCTCCAACCACTCACACTCAGCGTTTGAACCCCGACTGAGGCCAGAACCCAGCACGGGGTTTTGAGGGACGGCGCGACTCGTTATGCCCTCGGCACTCTTTCCCGTCGCGCCGCCCCTAATTCTGAGGGTTACTTAAATTTTCGTTTAAATATTTTGTTTTAGGACCTACAATGAAAATTTCAAGCTTTCAAGTTTGTAATATATTATAAATTATATTATAATAATTAAAAAGAAAATGTTCCTTTTAAAATCTGATAACATGCTTTTTCCATATTTAGTATTCCTAACGGTTTAAACTAATTGCCCATATTTTTGTATCCAATATTCAGTGCGATCAAAAATGGAATTATATCAGATTTTCCGATATGATAGAACTTACTTTAATGAAATTTATAAATAAGATACTTTTATCATTGCTACGTAATCTATTATTATGTTTATTATCTAGACTATATTTTGTCCTAAGCATTTTGTTATCCGTGCCCTGGGTGTGGTGCGTCCCATCAGAGCCGCGGTACGGGACCGGAAGGCCCAATCTCGGCGGTCCGTGCTGGAGGCTTGGTCAAGGCGCTTGGCCAACCCCAGCTGGGGTCTGAGGACCGTCGAGGCGATTCGCCCTGTCCTGAGGGACTGGGTGAGTCGTGGCGAGGGACGTCTCACCTTTCGTCTGGTGCAGGTGCTGACCGGGCATGGTTGCTTCGGGAAGTACCTGCACCGGATACAGGTCGAGCCGACGACGAGGTGCCATCATTGCACAAGCGACCTGGACACGGCAGAGCATACGCTCGCTGTCTGCCCCGCATGGGAGGAGCAGCGCCGTGTCCTGGTCGCACAAGTAGGGCAGGACTTGTCGTTGCCGGGCGTCGTGGCATCGATGCTCGGCGACGACGAGTCCTGGAAAGCTATGCTCGACTTCTGCGAGTCCACCATCTCGCAGAAGGAGGCGGCGGGGCGGGAGAGGGAGAGCTCTTCCCTCCCCGACCAACCCCGTCGCCGCCGACGTCGAGCGGGGGGCCGACCTCGGGAGTTGTCCCGGGACCTGGCCCCCTAAGACTACCGGGTCCACCAACATCGGACCCGAGGGGTGCCGCGCTAGGCTTCAGCGCGCACCCTCCGTGCCATCTGTACGGGGGATGGCAAGCCGTGCTCCCCGACCCGGGCTGGCCCTGGACCGGCCTGGGCCGAGGGAGACCCTACACCACACGGCCCCATCTTGGCGGGCCTTAATCGGCCCGTCCACCGAGTGAGCCGGTGGTCGTCCTCACCGACGGCTGCCGGTTCGACGTCCGGGGGTGACGGGGCGATACGTAAGCGACAATCGCGAACGCGTCCTGTCACCCCTACCACATCGGATGTCGAGCGTGAGAGGCGGGAGGTTTTGGTGCGGTTCGACACCCACATACCCCACTCGCGGGGCGAGTGGAAGTCCGGCGATTTCCTCCCGTCCAAAAAAAAAAAAAAAAAAAGCATTTTGTTAACCAAAGTGGAGCTCTCTTATTTCGAAATAGTACAATATCGAGAATATTCCGAAAATATGAAATCCACATTCTTAAAAATACTTTCAGTGCGCAATATGATATTGGTTCAGACTCTTTTTGGGTTTTACCAGAAATGTTTCGAAAATAAACTAATCTCCAATATAATTAAAATTTATTGCATTTTCATAACATCAGTTCTCAGTGTTCTGTGTTTCTGGAACTTAACTTTAACCTACTTACTTTGGGATGTTTTTTCTTCTATCTTCGGATATACTCTCAATGTCTTTATTTGTTTGAGTTTAGATGGCAATTACTTTTTCAATTATTGGAAGATGATCAGTGAGTTTGACAGAAAATACAATTTAAATTTAAAGGAAATTAAAACGATCCCGAAGTCTCGTGCAATATTCACTGTATTTTTTATTCTACGTTTAACGTTTTTCGCTGTGACTGTTTATGTTTTTACCTTCTTGATATCAATGTATTCGTTTGATTTGGTAGTATCGATATACGCTGCAAATTTCACAGAATTTTGTAGAAACATGACCAATATACCGATAATGATTGTATTGGAAACATTCTATGAAAGAGTTCGTTTTTTGAAAATGCAATTGTATACTGATTTGTCGATTTCTTGTGATGATGAATTGAGATTGGAATTAATATTAAAACATTTACAATGTTATCGTGGTCTTCTTCAGAATTTATTTAGCACCAGTTTCCCTTTCAAAATAATTGTGAGTATATAAGTATTATGTTAGTTGAAAGTATAATATTGTTTGAATGAAAACCAATTTTATTATATTTGCCGTTATTGATGATATTTTCTTTTTTTCAGATATTGACAATATTTATGAACTCTTTTGTGCGTTGCTTGGTGATTAGTTATACTTTAATTAACAATATTGATATGGTAAGTATACTTTTTGTATAGTTCTGGAGTGGCAGCCACTGCGGTAGACCTCCCAAGATGGACCGACGACCTGGTCAAGATCGCGAGAGGTCACTGGATGCAAATAGCGAAGAACCGGCCGTTGTGGCGAAGTTTGGGGACACCTATGTCCAGCAGTAGACGTCTATAGGCTGATGATGATGATGCAGTATACTTTATTCACAACATTTTCTTTTTCTTAAGTATCATATTTCTGTCAAATATTACGCTGTACTTATTATTAGCGGGCCCGCGCAACTTCGTCTTTCTCAGTGTCTAAAGATTGTCTGTGCTAAATTTCATTAAAATTGATTGAGACGTTTAAACGGGAAAGCATATCAGACACACAGACAGAGTTGTTTCGCATTTGTAGTATTAGTAGGGATATGCTGGTATCCTAAGTTGAGAGACTACACAAAAAAGAAGAATATAATTTTCATAACAACAGTGACATAAAACTTACAGTACTAATATAAGGTGTTGTCTTAAAGTTAATATGTCAAAATGTACAAAAAGCTTAAGTCATAACTGCTATAAAAATAAAATTTACAGATATATTCTGTTTTCTTGGCGTTCGAGTTTTTTCTCCAGCTTATTTTAATATCGTGTGTTTTGATGCTATCTACAAAAATAACACTGCAAATTGTAGGAATCAAAACTATTTGCTTGAAAATTCTACTTAAATTAAAAACTCGAGGTATTGTATATTTATATTATATTATCATTTTATTTCATTATAATATACCTTACATATCATTTATACCACACGACTAACACAAAACAGCAAACACTCACACAATCAACCCGAAGAACACAAAGACGCAGAATAAGCTCTGACGACACAGACATTACTCAACCACACACACAAACAACTTCACATATACAACGTACGACCAACACAACACAACAAACACTCACACAATTAACCCGAAGGACATAAAAACGCAGAATAAGCTCTGACGACACAGACATTACTCAACCACACACACAAACAACTTCACATATACAACGTACGACCAACACAACACAACAAACACTCACACAATTAACCCGAAGGACATAAAGACGCAGAATAAGATCTGCCAACACAGACATTACTCAAGCACGCACACAAAACAACCTCTCAATTAACACGTACAACCAACACGCAGAACTCGGAGATATAGAATTATCTCTGAAGACTAAAACTAGCAGGGGAGCAGATTACCCTTTTTCCAATGGGTCATGGGACGGGGTATTCTGAAAAAAACCCGACCTAAGAGGTCGAGAACGCGAGCCGTTACACCCATTATAACAGTAAACCCGAAGGAAACAAAGACACAAATACAACTGAACCACACACACAAACAACTTCTCATTCACAACACAAAAAACACTCACACAATCAACCCAAAAGACACAAAGACGCAGAATAAGCTCTGACGACACAGATATTACTCCACCACACGAACAAACAACCTCTCAATCACACATAGCAAACACATAACCAACACGCAGAACCCGGAGACGTAGAATAATCTCCGAAGTCTAAAACCAGTAGGGGAAGTAGACTACCTTTTTTCCCGACCTAAAAAGTCGAGAACGCGAGTCGTTACACCCTATGTAAACAAGTTAGTGTAGTTTTTAGCTTCTTCTATTTAAAAATTAATCATATAGATTTCTTTTCCCAGGCCTAGTTAATAGAGAAAAAATGGGAGATGCCGTCTTGTTCTTGAACTATAGATGGTACAGCTACACCCTGCTACAAGTTTTCGAACTCGACTGCTCCTTGTTGTTTACGTTCATGAGCTTTTGTTTAACTAACTTTATTGTTGTTGTTCAGTTTACTCATATTTTTGATTAATAAGTTATAATGAACTACTTATGTATGTGCATATTATTGTAAGTTTAAAATAACACATACACAAAACCTAAATGTTATACAATTCACCTACGTGTACAATAAAGTATTTTTGATTTGAATTTGTTTCATCCATTTATAGAAGAATACTAGCTGCCCCACGCAACTTCGTCTGCGTCGAAAAAATAAAAAAAAATTAGGGGTGGACTACCCCTAACATTTAGGGGGACAAAAATAGATGTTGGCCGATTCTCATAGATACCAGATAAGCACAAAAAAATTCAACAAAATCGGTCAAGCCGTTTCGGAGGAGTTCAAGTTCGAACACCGTGACACGAGAATTTTATATAGAAGAATATAAAGGTCACTGTTAAATTTAAATAAAATAGCGACAGACCCAAGTACATGCTAGATTCACTCCAATAGGCAACAAGGAATAAGAAATTGAGCCATTTTGTGAAGCATGCAATCAAAATTAATTCTCCGACTTTATATACCATGAAACTCATAAATATATAGAAAACAATTGGTATGTTTATGACTTTTTTATTGAAATATGGCACAGATTGCAACCGTTGATTAAATATGATACAGAAATCCGAATATATGATCGTATGAAACAATGCGATCAAGTAAGTGAAAAGCATAACATATACTCCAACTGAATTTTGTATTGTTGTGTAAATTTTTACAATGCTCACTGTGAGGCATATAAAATATGTCATACAGTACAATTTAGTTAAACTATGAATGTATTTATTATTAGTAAGTTTTGTATAAAAACCACACAGCAGTTGACCAATTAATAATGATTTTACATAAGTTGTATATTCCCATGATTTCAACATAATTATATTTTATAGCAGTATTTTTTTGTTAGAAATACCTGTTACTAAGTACCTGAACAACTATTGTTCTGTTTTCTAAATCAAATTATTTAGAGTGTCGTCCATTTAATAATATAGTACCTACATTTGTTAGTACTTTCAAGCTCAAGTTATCTACTGCATCAGGTACTTCGTTGATTAATCGAACGATCAAACAGGGTGACTATTTTAATAATAATATGAGATATATACGTACGGGAGGTCGCGGGTTCAAATCCGGCCGGCTTGTACCTCTAAATCTAAATGTGAAAAGATTTATGTGCAATTTTTCACAACACCACTGGCTAAAAACGGTGAAGGAAAACATCGTGAGGAAACTTGCATGTCGGAAAAGGGTTCTAAAAAAATCCTTTGAAGATATGTGAAGTCCCCAATCCGCACTGGGCAAGCGTGGTGTACTATGCCTAATCCCTCTTCTGAGGAGACTTGAGCCCAACAGTGGGCAGTAATGTGTTGGTACAGGTATATGAGATATATATGAAACAGAAAAACTACATACATAATCTTAACAGTGAATACATAAACATTTTTTTCTGTCGTGTACAATAAAGTATTAAATAAATAAATAAATAAAATTAATTCAGTAAAACTAAGTTCATTGGATTAGGCACTAGCTATGACATGTCCCTCTTTAAACGAGGTTTAAGAAAAGTCCTGTATGGGTAGGCGGTAGATAACGGCCTCTCTTTGCCCTGGCATTGCAGAGGTTCATGAGCGACGGTAACCGCTTACCATCAGGTGGGCCGTATGCTCGTTTATCTACCTTGCAATAAAAAAAAAAAAAAAAAAATAGCTTAGGATAATGTAATTACGGATGGCAAAGCCTACAACTGATAGTCATTGTACCTACTTTGCTACCTAACCTAGCTACTATTGCCTATTATTATTAATACATTCAACTATATTCATTTATTTTCTCTTATTTTTTACATTATATCTTTATTTTTTTTTTACAAAGAATAAAATTAAAAAAAAAACAATATAAAAAACAGAGGGCCACTGAAGACGAAGTCTACAACCCAAGCCATCAGTGAGAGAGAGAGGAATCTCCTCGCAATACGCGCCGTATCAAAAACGACCGCCTTCTGAATCAAGCCCTTAACTCAGCCGGGGAGCGAAAGCTTCTCTATTATTATTATGCCCGACAACTATTAAGTTCTTCAAGACTTAAAATATTTACCAACACGCTGTATTACGCCGTTACTGTTATATTGCTGATATTATAGTTCTACTGAACAAATTTAATGAAATTGATACTTACTTTTATGGAATACTATTATATATTGAGCCTGCTGTTGTACCAAGCGATTCGTAATTAAAATAAATATAATAATTCCACTTCAGTATCCTTATTGTTGAACTCCTGCAATATTCCGTTTTTGATTAATATGAAGTTTGATTTTTGTAGTTTTCTTTCAGTACGCAATATAATCATAATTCAACTTTTTTTCGGATTCTATCAAGAATTTTCTAAAAATAAAATTATTTCGAATTTCGTTAAAGTTTACTGCGCAATATTGACTTCTGTTTTGAGTGTTCTATGTTTCCAGAATCCAGCCATAAATTTTATGACCTGGGATGTAGTTTCGTCTGTCTTTGGATATGCTACAATTTCGTTTGCATCGTTGAGTCTAAACGGCAATTATTTCTTTAATTACTGGAATGGTTTAAACGAAATTTATAACAACACTACTTGGATCTCATCTAACAGAGAAAGAATCCCAATTTCTCGTGCATTATTCATAATATTTTTTCTTTTGCGTTCAACTGCCTTCGCAATGACCATATACACATTTGGCATCTTGGGATCTGACGTGATATCGAATTTGGTTGTATCCATTCACGCTATTAATTTCACCGAGTTTTGTAGGAATATGAGCAATATTCCAATTATCATGATGTTTGAGACGTTTTATGGAAGAATATTTCTTTTGAAAACACAGTTGTGTACTGATTTGACTCGTGCTTCTGATTTTGACTGCTTTAGATTTGAATTAGTATCAAAATATTTACGAGTATATCGTCAATTAATACAACATTTACTGAAAACTACGATGCATTTGAAAATAATTGTAAGTTTGGAACCGGGTTTGTAATTTTGGAATTAATTGAGCTTTTTATAATAGATACTTCTGTATTTTTTCAGATCATTACTATACTCATAAATACTTTTCTACGCTGCCTATTAGTTGGATATTCATTTATTTACAAAACTGATAAGGTAGGAGAAAATTATTTTTTTTACAAAACACGGCATGAATTTATCTTCATGCAATTCTGGCAGGATGCCCAGCCTAGATGCTCGTCTTATCAACTTAGTTTGTTTGTTTGAAAAGTGACCCCAGGCCCAGTTATTGACAACTTTCATACATTTTGTATGTAGAAAATCAAATTTCGAACAATTTTATATAAGTGTTTTTTAAATATTTTTTTCATAATGATATTAAATGTAAACACTATCGGAAGTGATGTCGTTGTAAAGCTGAAGAAATATTATATGTATTTATTAAAACTGGAAATAGTTTGGCACAATTTTAAAGTTGTCATTAATTGGACTTCGCACTTAATTGGGCTGGGCACCCTATATTAATAAAAAAAAAAACAATTATTTAATATTTTTTCAGGTATATTTATTTACAGCAGTGGAACTATTACTACAACTTATAATGTTGTATTTTATTGTTACAATATCTACAAAGATAATAACACAAGTGTCCGAGATTAAAACAATATGTATGAAACAATTGCTTCAATTTAAGGACAGAGGTTTGTAATTTTTTTACCTTTACAAAAAATGTCTACATCCATATTCTACGATTAAGAGTGACGAAAGTGATCTATCTACCTTTAAAGTTCCATCTTCTAACGTTTCAATCTGCATTTTAAAATATCTGCTTTTAAAAAAATATTAAATATTATTTTTAATATCGTTGATATTGTACTATGTATTATATTTGGATTATAATTGGATTGATATACTTGCCTAAATGCTTAATGACTACGTAGTATAAAACAAAGTCGCTATCCGCCGTCTGTCTGCCTCTATGTATACTTTACAACTACTCAACGGATTTTAATTCGGTTTTTTTAATAGATTGAGAGATTTTTAAGAAAGGGTTATAGGTATACTTTATTAAAAAAAAAATAGGGATACGTATGAAAATATCGAAATAGTAACACAAGGTGTAAAATCGAAAAAATATGTATGCGTACGCTGCAAAAACTAATGACAATAGAACAGATTGATGTACTACGAGTTTGTAGGTCTTAGTAAGATCTGAAAAAAAATCCGCGAGAGAACGTATCTAACTCTGTCCGCTACAAAAATATCGCCACGACATCGCGTGTGCTGTTTAAACCTCTTCGTGGAGTCAGACAAAGTTGCGCGCTAGATATACAGGATGTTAAAATCCGATGAAACAATACTTTCACAGCAAATAGTATACTTGATGTAGAAGCCATCTACCAAGTCTGAGTTTTCTAGGCATAATATATCATAAGTTATAACTAATCAAAACTACGTGTTAATTAGTGCGTGATCAACCCTACCGTACTGACGTACACCAACAGCTAAAGACTTAAGCCAGCTAGTCACCTCCTGTATCGTAGAACATTGTAATAATACACGGGACAAAAATCACATTCTAAACAGGATACATGCGCCTGTGTTCGTGAAAATAGATATAGCACGCTGAATGTAAGTCAGGGTAGGTGTTTTGTATAATACTAAGATATTTTAGGCTTTTTCTAATTAAAATAAAACTTCACGTCTTTTATGCAGAGTTTTCTATTCAAGACAGTTGCTAAGTTACAGTAATAACAAATTCATAGAGAATTGAACCGAACATGCCGCCCACCAAAAGGACTTTACGTCCTTTTAAAGAATGTACAATCACTTAAAGGCAGACAATATTTTAAAGCAATTCATTCTGGTTTACCTTTACAATAGATGGCCGACTCTTCGGGCACTATTATCATTGAAAAAAAAACATATACAAATCTTAAAACAATAAACAAACACACACACATTTGGTAAATAGAAATAGTAAAAAAATAATATTTAAACTTCATAAAACCTCTCACGTTGTTCTTCTTCCTTTGTAAGTTTTCTTTTTGAGTCTAATTCGATTTCCCATACTGTTACTTAATGATGTATAACTGTGACAATCTGGTTGTGAACCCTTGTTTATCACACCGAAAACAATCCAGCCAAGGGTAGTTTTGTGAGCACATGGTGACCCTGGCGGACCTTTGATGAACTGGTTTTGTATAATACCTGTGTAAACATCCACTCCCAGAATTAAATCGATGCTCCCTGGTTTGTGGTACTCTGGATCAGCTAACACAAGTCCGTTCAAATGAGGCCAGTTGCTTGTTCTCAATGTATGTGATGGTAATTTAGATGTTAACTGTTGAGACATGACAAAAGTGTTGATCTGCAAAGAATCAGGTTCATTCCGAGACTTAATATTAATTTTTATTAATTGTTTAATATCTTGTGTTGTCGATCCTACGCCGACCACTGTGCCTTTGACAGGATACCGCTTAGCCTTGAGTAGTTTTGCCGCTCGTTCGCTTATGAAGCTCGCCTGTGAGCCTTGATCGATCAACGCGCGTATTGTTATAATCTCCTTGTCTTCACTTTCTACTTGTACTAAAGCTGTGGCTAGTAATGAGGTACCTTGGTTAGTTATTACGTGTGAGGTCACCATTGTTATGTCCTCCTCTTCTCCTTCTTCTCTCTCATCTTCCTCTTCACTTGTACATAAAGTCACTTCGAGTTGTTGTTGAGCTGCTTCCTGTTTGGTGCTCGAAGTGCCGTTGTTCGTTGTTTCATGAAGGAGAGAATGGTGACGTCTTCTGCATAAACGACATGATGTTGGAATACGACAATACCTTACAGAGTGCCCAGATGAAAGGCAGTTGAAGCATAAGTTGTTGGATTTGATGAAATCATTTCTTTCGGTAGGTGTGCATTTACTAAATGCCTTGCAATGGCTGAGTGAGTGATTGGCTAAACATTTCTTGCATACCTTTTCATTTGTAGTTGCCATGTGGAATACATTTTCTTGAAAAGCTGGTTTAATCTTTACTGATTCGGTAAGCTCCAACGTACGAAAACGATTCTCCAAAAATTTACGAAGCATTTCAAGTGAAGGTAAACTTTCGATGTTGTTGCAGTTGTTGCTTACATGTTCTTCCCAGTCCTTATGCGTCTCGCTGTCCAATTTTTGTACCAACACAAATATCAAGATAGGATCCCAATTCTCGGTATTTACTGCCATGTTGTTCAGATGGTATAAACATTCAAAAGAAGTGTCCAGTAAGTTCTTGATATAACTAGAATTACTATTTGTTATCTTATTTTGCGAGAAGAGCCTCTTCATGATGGAATTGACCGTTATTCGTTTGTTACCGAATCTAATTTTTAATATATCCCACGCTTTATCGTAGTTGCTCTCTGTTACCTGTATATGTTTCAAGATAGTTGCCGCTTCTCCCGTGACACTGGTTTTCAAATAATAAAGTTTTTGTACATTACTGAGAGTTCTGTTGGTGTGCACGAGTGCATTGAAAAGGTCGTGAAACGACATCCACTCTTCATACTGACCACTAAACATAGGAATTTGTATCTTCGGTAACACAACTTGCACTTCAGGATCATTATGAGGAACTTCTTCTGATCCCAAAAGATCCAAAAGGTGAGATTTTAGGTCAATGTACAAGTCTTCATGTTCGTAAAACTCATCATTTGATAGATAGTGACAATCTTCAGTTTTTGGTTTACAACGGATAATGTCATCGTAAGCTTGTAAATACTTTTGCCAATATTCATCAATACATTTTACTCTTGTGTTTATATAATTCTTCGTTAATCTTGCTTTTGGACATTTTTTGATATTTATTTGCGTATGTTTCAATGTTTGTGCTATTTGTTCTAAAATGTTTAAAGACTCACTATAACTCGCCATTGCTATGAAATCTCAAAATATGCTGTTCTAGTATTGTCACTCCTCGATAGCTTAGTATCCGGCTCGAATTTGGACCAATATGTTTTGTATAATACTAAGATATTTTAGGCTTTTTCTAATTAAAATAAAACTTCACGTCTTTTATGCAGAGTTTTCTATTCAAGACAGTTGCTAAGTTACAGTCAGGGCTGTGACATTCCATGCAAAATTGACAGTTCTTAGTGGAAGCGGTACGCATGTTGAAAATCCAGCAGAGGGCGTCACCATTTTTTGTCATTAGTCTTCATTGGCTTTGGCGACAAAAATAAACGCTTTCTGTTGAATTAAATATCATTATTATAAGAAGATCGTTTTTTAAATGATTTATGTTTTACTTAATTATAAAAATATGAAGGTACATAGTATTCAGAATCTATGTTAAATAATTTTAATGGGGTATTTAGAATCTATACGATTGAATGGATTTTTTTAATTTTATTATAATTATTCCAGGACAAAAGTTTGATTTTAAGTCATAAGTGGTTTACATTAAACAGAAACTGGTGTTGGCTCATGATTTTTATTTCTACCTCAGAAGAAGAAGGTGTATGGCCGTAAATTTCGCCATTTTTATATATTTTTAATTCACTTATTTATCATTCCAAAATTTTACTTCATTTTATCTTATTACAATTATTTTATTTAAATAAAAAAAACATTATTTCAACTCTCCTTCAGACTAAAAAAGTCACATTTTTTTTTTTGGATTTACTAATAAAATAATAATTTAAAATTAGGCTGTTTATAACGTTATATAACTATTCAAAATTTGGATCCGATACATAAATCGTGGGAATTTAAAATTTTAGAATGCTAAAAGCATTACACTTGCTAGACAATATGCAGAAATAACAAAAAAAGATTTTATTCAATAAAAAAACCTTTCATTTATTGATTAGGTTAAGCGTGAAAGCGTAACAAACAAACTTACGTTAAGCGTAACACATAAACATTCTTCTTATAGCACTCTATTTATAAAAATGCCGCATCAAAATAACATTTGGGGCTTTCTTGTTTTAAAACTTGAATCAAACTTTTGCCCTGGAATAATTATAATAAAATCCAACATTCGATTCAATCGTATAAATTCTAAATACCCCAATAAAAATTATTTAACATAGATTCTGAATACTATGTTCCTTCATATTTTTATAATTAAGTAAAAAATAAATCATTAAAAAAAACGATCTTTTTATAATAATTATATTAATATTTATGTGGTGAGAAATAAACGATGATTTGATTGATTGATTGATTTAATTCAACAGAAAGCGTTTATTTTTGTCGCCAAAGACAATGAGGACTAATGACAAAAAATGTTGGCGACTTTCAAACTATTTTACTATACTTTCTGATCTGTGTATTTCAGTGTTTCCTACTGTGACGTCTTACAAAGTGGCGGATACGGAGCTACGCCGGCTGTGATTGGTCAATTGAGTTGTGATACAGCAAACAAGCACTGAATTTTTTAAAAACTACCGATACAGCAAACAAGCACGGAATTTTCGTTAAGTCCCGTGTTGAGTAAAAAATTAAAATGAGATTTTTATTGTTTTATAATTGAATATTTAAAAAAAATGTTTTACCAGTAGGATGGAAATTTAATTCTTTATAATACTGCATTAAAAAGTCATTTTCGTAAACAATGTCAGATAAGCCAAACAAGCACTGAGGCGACGAAAAAAATAAAAAATATAAATATACCAAAATGTAAACATCACTTTACAGTTGAGTTTTCAAGCCAACACGTTTTTAATGAAAAAATTAACTGTAACGCTAGAGGTTTCACGGCTGGATATGTTGTACATAAGTTATGTTTTTTTTTTTTTTTTTTTTTTTTTTTATTGCGTTATAGATAAACGAGCCTACGGCCCACCTGAGAAAAATAGTAGAGGGAGAAAATGTACAAAATGTGAAAAAAGTATAACAACTGAAGAGCTCGCTAAAGTTCATCAATTGATTTTCTTTAGAGAACGAAAAAAATTAAAAAGTAAAAAAAAATAACCCTCTACACAGTTTATTGTAGCATTTTCTGCATTAATAGACGCAACGAATACATACTTGAACTGTAATTGTAAGAAAAAAGGTAATTTAACAAAAAATATTTACTTGAGAGGGATTTGGAATGGTTGGGCTGTCCTACCCATAAAGTCGAAATTTTACATAATTTTCACAACTGTGCAATTACAAATATTTAATTGGTGTCGCGGAAAAAATCTTATACTGAGTGGGGCAGTCACCTCTAAAATAGGCGAAAGTTGTCTAGCATTTGGGTTATTCACCCTTATTCTATTTTATTTTAATATTATTTCATTAGATATACTCCATTTGGGCCAAATTATTCATATTATTTTTATGTAATAGATTATCCTTTTAACCAATGGCCGAAATTAAATGCCAACTTGTTTTATGCAGCAATGCAAAAACTCTACAGAAAAAAAAAAATGCTGGCGCCCTCTACTGGAGCATCTGAGACGCGTACCTCTTCACTAAATAAACTTCAAACGGTAACAGTGTCGCATCTGTAATATAGTTTCTGATCTGTGGTTACAGTAATAACAAATTCATAGAGAATTGAACCGAACAGTAGGGTTGTCAAAAATAATACAAAATAATAATTTTTCAACTTTGTATGGGAAAATAAAGTGATCATCTCCGTTTCAAAAGTATGTGTATATGATTTGAAATGTGATATAGATTAAGCCCTCAAAGTATTATTTCACCGGGCACCAACACCCTGTATATGAAAATAAATATTGTAACATTAATAACGATATTTCATTTATTTTAGATGGATTATACATGGAGAAGATGAAAGATGCAGTTTTGTTTTTAAACTACAGATGGTACAGTTACACATTGTGTCAAGTTTTTGACATCGATAATTCCTTATTGTTCACCTTTATCAGTCTTTGTATGACCTACCTTATAGTAGTTGTACAGTTCACACATTTTTTGGATTAAAATCTTAATGGCAAACAGTTGTTTTATTAAAAATCATAGGATTGGAACCGTAATATACTTTTTACTATATTAAATTACGTGCAAATTAGTTTAGACACTGTACCTATTGTCCATTTTGGGTTATCTGATATAAAATCAGATAAAATAATGACTTAAAACTGACCTGACGGTGAGAAAATAGTTTCCAAGTACATAGCCAATCCTGAGGTTTTTTTTTCAGTTGGAGGTAATCACCGGATCCCCACCCGCCCCGCGTTGGGGTATGTGGGAGTTGAACCGCACTAAAACCTCCAACCACTCACACTCAGCGTTTGAACCCCGACTGAGGCCAGAACCCAGCACGGGGTTTTGAGGGACGGCGCGACTCGTTATGCCCTCGGCACTCTTTCCCGTCGCGCCGCCCCTAATTCTGAGGGTTACTTAAATTTTCGTTTAAATATTTTGTTTTAGGACCTACAATGAAAATTTCAAGCTTTCAAGTTTGTAATATATTATAAATTATATTATAATAATTAAAAAGAAAATGTTCCTTTTAAAATCTGATAACATGCTTTTTCCATATTTAGTATTCCTAACGGTTTAAACTAATTGCCCATATTTTTGTATCCAATATTCAGTGCGATCAAAAATGGAATTATACCAGATTTTCCGATATGATAGAACTTACTTTAATGAAATTTATAAATACGATACTTTTATCATTGCTACGTAATCTATTATTATGTTTATTATCTAGACTATATTTTGTCCTAAGCATTTTGTTAACCAAAGTGGAGCTCTCTTATTTCGAAATAGTACAATATCGAGAATATTCCGAAAATATGAAATCCACATTCTTAAAAATACTTTCAGTGCGCAATATGATATTGGTTCAGACTTTTTTTGGGTTTTACCAGAAATGTTTCGAAAATAAACTAATCTCCAATATAATTAAAATTTATTGCATTTTCATAACATCAGTTCTCAGTGTTCTGTGTTTCTGGAACTTAACTTTAACCTACTTACTTTGGGATGTTTTTTCTTCTATCTTCGGATATACTCTCAATACCTTTATTTGTTTGAGTTTAGATGGCAATTACTTTTTCAATTATTGGAAGATGATCAGTGAGTTTGACAGAAAATACAATTTAAATTTAAAGGAAATTGAAACGATCCCGAGGTCTCGTGCAATATTCACTGTATTTTTTATTCTACGTTTAACGTTTTTCGCTGTGACTGTTTATGTTTTTACCTTCTTGATATCAATGTATTCGTTTGATTTGGTAGTATCGATTTACGCTGCAAATTTCACAGAATTTTGTAGAAACATGACCAATATACCGATAATGATTGTATTGGA
This sequence comes from Trilocha varians, assembly GCA_030269945.2. NCBI lineage: Eukaryota > Metazoa > Arthropoda > Insecta > Lepidoptera > Bombycidae > Trilocha > Trilocha varians. The sequence goes on along the minus strand of AP028264.1, from coordinate 3,548,336 downwards.
AACATTCTATGAAAGAGTTCGTTTTTTGAAAATGCAATTGTATACTGATTTGTCGACTTCTTGTGTTGATGAATTGAGATTGGAACTGACATTAAAACATTTACAATGTTATCGTAGTCTTCTTCAGAATTTACTTAACACTAGTTTCCCTTTCAAAATAATTGTGAGTATATAAGTATTATGTTAGTTGAAGGTATAATATTGTTTTTAATGAAAACCAATTCTATTATATTTGCGGTTATTGATGATACTTTCTTTTTTTCAGATATTGACAATATTTATGAACACTTTTATACGTTGCTTGGTGATTGGTTATACTTTAATAAACAATATTGATAAGGTAAGTATACTTTCTGTATAGTTCTGAAGTGGCGGCCATGACGGTAGACCTCCCAAGATGGACCGACGACCTGGTCAAGATCGCGGGAGGTCACTGGATGCAGATAGCGAAGTAGCGGCCGCTGTGGCGAAGTTTAGGGGAAGCCTATGTCCAGCAGTGGTCGTCTATAGACTGATGATGATGATGAATTTATTCTTTATTCACAACATTTTTGTTTACTTAAGTATCATATTTCTGTCAAATATTACGCAGTATTTACTACTAGCGGGCCCGCGCAACTTCCTCTTTCTCAGGGTCTAAAGATTGTCTGTGCCAAATTTCATTAAAATTGGTTGAGAGGTTTAAGCGGTAAAGCGTAACAGACAGACAGACAGAGTTACTTTGGCATTTGTAATATTAGTAAGGATGTGCTGGTATCCTATGTTCAGAGACTACATAAAAAAGAAGAATATAATTTTCGTAACAATAGTGACATAAAATACTAACTAATATAAGGTGTTGTCTTAAAGTTAATTTTTCAAAATATACAAAAATCTTAATATGACTGCTATAACAAACAAAATTTACAGGTATATGTTTTCTTGGCGTTCGAGTTTTTTCTCCAGCTTATTTTAATATCGTGTTTTTTGATGCTATCTACAAAAATAACACTGCAAATTGTAGAAATCAAAACTATTTGTTTGAAACTTTTACTTAAATTAAAAACTCGAGGTATTGTATTTTTATATTATATTATCATTTTATTTCATTATAATATACCTTACATAATAATAAAGCTCGGACAACACAAATACAATTTAAGCTCGGACGACACAAATACAACTCAACCACACACGCAAACAACTTCATATCCAGAACGCATGACCAACACAACACAACAAACACTCACACAATTAACCCGAAGGACACAAAGACGCAGAATAAGCTCTGACGACACAGACACTACTCAACCACACACTCAAATAACCTCTCAATTACCACACACAGCAAACACACATATACAACCAACACGCAGAACCCGGAGACGTAGAATAATCTCCGAAGACTAAAACGAGCAGATTACTCTTTTTCCCGTGGGTCATGGGATGGGGTATTCTGAAAAAAACCCGACCTAAGAGGTCGAGAACGCGAGCCGTTACACCTAATTATAACAGTAAACCCGAAGGACACAAATTCAACTGAACCACACACACAAACAACTCTCATTCACAACACACGACTAACATAACACATCACAACAAAAACTCACACAATCAACCCGAAGGACACAAAGACGCAGATTAAGCTCTGACGACGCAGCCATTACTCAACCACACACACAAACAACCTCTCAATTACCACACAACCGGAGACGTAGAATAATCTCCGAAGACTAAAACGAGCAGATTACTCTTTTTCCCGTGGGTCATGGGATGGGGTATTCTGAAAAAAACCCGACCTAAGAGGTCGAGAACGTGAGCCGTTACACCTAATTATAACAGTAAACCCGAAGGACACAAATTCAACTGAAGCACACACACAAACAACTCTCATTCACAACACACGACTAACATAACACATCACAACAAAAACTCACACAATCAACCCGAAGGACACAAAGACGCAGATTAAGCTCTGACGACGCAGCCATTACTCAACCACACACACAAACAACCTCTCAATTACCACACAACCGGAGACGTAGAATAATCTCCGAAGACTAAAACGAGCAGATTACTCTTTTTCCCGTGGGTCATGGGATGGGGTATTCTGAAAAAAACCCGACCTAAGAGGTCGAGAACGTGAGCCGTTACACCTAATTATAACAGTAAACCCGAAGGACACAAATTCAACTGAAGCACACACACACACAACTCTCATTCACAACACACGACTAACATAACACATCACAACAAAAACTCACACAATCAACCCGAAGGACACAAAAACGCAGATTAAGCTCTGACGACGCAGCCATTACTCAACCACACACACAAACAACCTCTCAATTACCACACAACCGGAGACGTAGAATAATCTCCGAAGACTAAAAGCGGCAGGGGAAGCAGATTACCCTTTTTCCCGTGGGCCATGGGACAGGGTATTCTGCAAAAAAAACAACCTAAAAAGTTTAGAACGCAAGTCGTTACACCCCATATAACAGTAAATAAGTTAGTGATACATGTGTATGTTTTAGCTTCTTGTATTTGAAAATTAATCTTATAGATTTCTTTTCACAGGTCTAGTTAATAGAGAAAAATTGGGAGATGCCGTTTTATTCTTGAACTATAGATGGTACAGCTACACTCTGCTACAAGTTTTCGAACTCGACTGTTCCTTGTTGTTTACGTTCATGAGCTTTTGTTTAACAAACTTTATTGTCGTTGTTCAATTTATTCATATTTTTGATTAATAAGTTACAATGAACTACTTATGTATGCACATAATTTTTTAAGTCTAAAATAACACACAAAACATAAATGTTATGCAATTCACCTACGTGTACAATAAAGTATATTTGATTTGAATTTGATTTAATTAAAAAAACCATATTGTTTTATCCTTGTGGCAACCAATAATAGCGCGCGAGATCCTGAATCATCATCTGATATCTACTACACGGGGCTTTGGCCTGACCGGGCATACACTATGTCGCCCGTCGGAGATGTCCCTTTGGCCTAATACTACCGAGCTCACATCCTATTTGGTGTCCTTTAAAAAGATAAAACTCTCTCCCTTTTCAAGTTGGTCGCTCTCACATGGCTTTGAACTTAGAATAGGTTGTAGATCATTATCATCATCATCAGCCTATAGATGTCCACTGCTGGACATAGGCCTCCCCCAAACCTCGCCACAACGACCGTTCCAAGGTTGTAAATAATATAGTTTATTATGGTCTTAGTAAAAATTATCAGAATGATCAGGTGAGACATATAGTCAATAAGTTTCATTTAACCCTTAATCAAATATTGGGAAATTATTTCCCACTTGACGCTACCGTAAAATTTTTGTTTTATTTTTTTATTGGTGACTCTAATCAGTACCAACGTAGGAACAAAATAATCTTACAGATATTTTAAATCTAATATAATGGAAAAATTTTGTACGAAGCCGCGAATTGTCATCGTATGTCAATGTCAAAAACACACCTTGATATATTTTGTAAAAAAACCGGGTCGAATACGAGTTTTGAAAGTTTTTCAAGAAAAAAAATCTGATAAGTGCTTATACACAATATTTTTGTAAACTAGACAAGTTTTCTGAATGCCTTTTTCGGTTTTTGGCTTCGTAGCATTGATATTTCTTGGAGTTTCTTAGGTTTAATAAAGTGGGAAATAATTTCCCATTGTTTGTTCCTGCATTGAAAAAATACCAGTTTCTATATATACAAAAAATAATTTGTCTGTTGCACTAAGTCTTACATAACTATTACAAAGTTGTCAGCGAGTAAGTCGGCTAAGGAGCATTCTTAAGATTGATCATTTGATTTTTATAACCGTCACCAACAATTTTTAGGAACTTTTGTATCTATTTGTGCTGCTGAAAAAAAACAAGCAAAGTAAGAGCAACTAACATGTATAGAATTTGTAATCAAAATGTATCAAAAGTTGAAAGCTCTTCCGGATAATGGGAAATAATTTCCCACTTAATTATATTTTGCTTTGTCATACCGGATAATGGGAAATAGTTTCCCACCGCAAAACCCCCATTTCCTCTCTTTTTATAGAAAAGGGGGTCTTTTTTTCGGAATCTCCATAACCCACTTACCTATAAACTGTGACCAATTTTCAATTTCCTCAAAAAAATTTTTTTGTTTGATTAAGGGTTAAAATTAATGATAAAATATTGCTATATTCTATTTCTTTCACTAGTATCTTCTTTATTTACTTAAATAATAATATTATCAACCCTTAAATATAATCAGCTGAATATATCCGTCTATCATGAAACCACGCAACTTGCTTTTCAATATGCTTATTTTTATGATAACATCAACGATTACAATACAATAAATACTATTGCACCCCAAGTAATAACATAAATTGATATATATATATAGATTATGTCTAATACGTTTAATTGATATAGGTATTATAGCAATAGCTTGATCATTATAGTTTTTTCATCGTTAAGCCTTATACAGTATTTCATGAAAATGAAATTTTTATCAAAAATTTTATCAGTGCGCAATATGATATTCGTACAGATTTTCTTTGGATCGTATCAAAAATGTTCTGAAAATAAGTTAATTAACGATTTTGTTAGAGTTTACTGCATATTTATAACATCAGTTTTGAGTATTCTTTGCTTCCTTAACCTAACTTTCACTTATATGTTTTGGGATCTTAGCACATCTGTACTCGGATTTATAACCAGTGGAGTCATATGTTTGATTTTAAAAGGAAATTATTTCGTTAATTATTGGAATGTGTTAAACGAGATAAATGGAAGTTTGAATATCAATATAAAAGTAACGGCTCCTATTTCTCGAGTAATGTTCACTGTATTTTTTCTTCTTCGTTCGACTGGCTTTGCAATGACCGTATACGTTTTCGGTTTTTTACAATCAAATTTTATAGATCATTTGGTTATATCTATTCATGCTATAAATTTTATGGAATTTTGTCGGAATATGAATAATATACCAATAATTATTATGTTCGAGACGTTTTATGAAAGCGTTCTTTGTTTGAAAATGCAATTGTACACAGATTTTTCAGCTATATATTCTGAAGAATTAAAATATAAATTAATGCTACGAAATTTACGTAGTTATCGTGATCTTATTCAACATTTAACTAACACTAGTTTACCAGCAAAAATAATAGTAAGTTACTTATAAACAAAAAATCTAATTGTTTTGATAAGTTGCTTACTTTTCTTAATAATATTGTGTTCATTTTCAGATATCTTTTATATTTAATAACACATTTGTACGTTGCTTAGTGATTTGTTACGCTATAGTTTTTAATGGAGATAAGGTTAGTAATTTATTTTTTCTTTATAACAAGTTAGTGACACTATTTTGTACTTATTTTAATTTTATCCAATTCCTTTTGAATAATTAAGTTGTTGCTAGGTTAACAGAAAACCAAACTAACCAAAAAGTGGTTTGATCTACTGAATCATTCACAGAAAATATACCAACTTCTTCTTGCATATATTCGAACATTTATTCTTAATCCAGTAAGCACTGCACATTCAAAATTCAGAATAAACTCAACAGCACCTTAATATCCAGGGTGACTCGAGAAAGACCTTAGCTATTCCAGGACATTTTAATTTATTGTACTCAACCATAATCTGTTAGATACCAAAAACCACAGTATCTCTTTACATGATTTCAGGTATATATTTTCACATCATTTGAATTTTTTATGCAGCTCATATTGATGTTCTTCCTTATAATGATGTCTACAAAGATAACAGCACAGGTTGTAGAAATAAAAACTATTTGTCTGAAACAGTTACTGTAATTCCAAAATCGAGGTTTGACATTATTTTTCTCTCAGTCTAAACTTACTTCTGTGGTAGTTGATATTTATATATATCTAAAGTAATATTATAGAAATTAAGGAAGCCATATAATAATATATTTAAAAAAAAAACTTACTTATTTTTCTGCTACTCAGCTGGAAACTGCGGGAGTCATACTGCACTGCACAACTGTAACCTACTGTCGCTCATATTTACCTAGTATCCGAACTCCAGCGAAGACAAAATCATATCATATATTGCATTTTAAAACACTGACAAGCGCTAGCCTAAGTTCCGGCTTACACTTAGTGTATTTTATTAAGAAGTAGAAATAATAATTTCATGAACCGTGTTATGAATGTTGATTTCAATCGATTATTTCTTCGCAGATTCGATTCACCGAGAGAAACTACAAGATGCGGTTTTGTTTTTGAACTATAGATGGTACAGTTACACGATGCTACAAGTTTTCAAATTTGACTTTTCATTATTATTTACTTTCATTAATTTTTGTTTAACGTATTTTGTTGTTGTATTACAATTTACGCATGTTTTTGATTAAAGTGCATTACGTGATCAGCTTCATTTTTATTTATATGACGGGGTGATAACAAGAGAAACCAACCTATTCACCATGCGGGTAGTTGGAAGTGGAGACTTGCTACAAATACAGGCGTTGGCCGCTGTTATTATTCATTCGTGTCTGAATTGTCGAGGCGAACGGACCTCTTGATGTAAAAGTAATAAACTGTTAAAACTCGTTATTTTGAAGTTTTTATTCAAAAGTATTCATCATCAAGTGTTAAAGTGGACATTGTGACGTCATTCCTGACAAAACAAAACGAAGATCGACTAATTACAACGTCATTACACCTCAACACACTATTTACGCCGTTATATATTTTATAATCTATTATTATGACTATGTTGTGTGTTGGTGTTGATGGAATCTTAAAAATAAATATATAAGTATTAAGGTAGGTATTTTAATACCTTAATTCAATTTCAACTCTCTTGAAAAGTCATTCGCAAGTAGTAAAAGTAATGGGAAATAAGAATAAAGAACAGTTATTTCTTTATTCGGCGCAGTAGGTAGGTTACAGGTTTCCTTGTTTAAAAAGGGAAGCATTAGATATTGGTGGAGTGAGATGTTGGTATACACCCAAAAAGAAATACTACGTTCTAAAAACTTTTGAAGAAAGTTGTAGTGTTATAATAATAATAAAACGCATTATTTGACGCAATACGTGGTGGACTAAGCCTAATCCCTCTTCTGAGGAGACCTGAGCCCAACAGTGGGCAGTAACAAAAGCAGTTGGTACAGATACTGACAGATACAGCATTATTTGAAAAGTCATCCAAATATTAAGTAAATTAAATTTTAACAAATGATAAAAGGAACATTTGAGACATGTGTGAGTATTGTATAAATGCAACATATATATTTTTACTAGCTGACTCGCGCAACTTCGTCTGCGCCAAAAAAAAAAATTAGGGGTGGACTACCCCTAACATTTAGGGGATGAAAAATAGATGTTGGCCGATTCTCATAGGTACCGGATAAACATAAAAAATTTCATCAAAATCGGTCGAGCCGTTTCGGAGGAGTTCAAGTTCGAACACCGTGACACGACAATTTTATATATTAGATATACATTTTAATTTAAAATGCATGTATATTGTTATTGAAGGATAGTTAATTTAATGACAAAAAAGTATTTACAGTAACTATGTTGAAATAGTGAACTAATTTAATATTCTAATTAGATTAAAAGAGTAGATAGACTTTGAAAAATGACTATTCATACAATTATTGATTTTTGTGTATATCAAGACAGAACATTTGAACCGTATTTTATGTTGCGTTAGTTTGTTACTAAAATTGTAAATCTTCGAGAAGTTTTGAAGAATAGGAAACTATGTTGAATCTACCACATTATATGACTTTTATAAGAATTGTATTAATCTGGTTACTACTTTGCGGGTTTTATACTAAAATGTCCAATAATAAATACATATGTTACTTAATCAAAGTATTCTGTTTAACAATATGTATTAATGTTATAAAATATACGGTGAATACTGTGCACTATTCGATGGTGACTGCAGTCGTATCACATATCAATCTTTTCATCTACATTGCTGGCTTCATACATTGTTTGACGTACGACAACTATAGCATTCAATTCTATGCTTATTTAAAATCTTTACCGAATTTCAACTCAAATTCTACTAAAGTACCTATTTCTTTCTATTTGTGTATTGGGTTTTTGATAACTAAACTTATGGAGTTATCTTTTATGTGTATTTTTACGGATAATTTAAAACATTTGGGATTCTATCCTATTTATTATACTGCATCATGTTTATATTTGAGTGGAGCGTTTTTGTCTTTCTCTTTAATTATATTTTTTGAATTATTGTGGAATCAAGTTAAGTATTTGAAAGATCAATTACAATCTGGATTGAGAGCAGCTGCAGCATCGCAAGATGGAGACGTATTGATTATTTCCATTAAGAATGTTTTGAGAAGTTATTTGGAATTAGTAAAAGTAATGGAAAATAAGAATAAAGAAATGACTAGCGCGGTAGGTAACAAATATCTCTATATATAATTTAATATAGTAATATGAATATGAGAAATAATATGCATTGTTCCTTTATATTTACAAATAATTTCATGTTTGATTTGTTATTTACAGTCCGTTCTTGCAATATTAGGAAATTGCGGTCAATTGGCATTTTTAGTATACAACACTTCAGTTAATTTAAATTCATTGGTAAGTTGAATTTTTTTAAGTTTACTTATGGCACTGAACGTGTTATAAAATGACCTGATCGTAAGTGGTTACCGTCGCTCATGAACCTCTGCAGTATCAGGGGACACTGAGGGGTCGTTATCTACGACCTAACTTTAAGGACCCTCCTTAAGCCTCGTTTGAAGTAGAATACCGAGGAGATTAATATAATTAATATTAATATTAAGAGATTAAAATTATTATATAATTAGAAGAAGATTTATATTTATATTGTCTCAATTAGGTACGTGCCTCGAGCAATAATAACATCAGACTACATTTTGACTCCAATTATGCGTGAGTTGATTTTACAAGTTCGAATTACTAAAAAGTATTTAAAATAACAATATTAGCTGTACACTTAGAATGTTTCATCATCATCAGCCTGTAGACGTCCACTGCTGGATATAGGCCTCCCCAAACCTCGCCACATCGACCGGTCCTGCGCTGTCCGCATCCAGCCTCCTCCCGCGGTCCTGACCAGGTCATCGGTCCACCTTGTGGGAGGTCTGTCTACGCTGCGCCTACCAGTTCGTGGTCGCCACTCTAGAACTTTTAGAATGTTTGACTTAATTATATTATTATTCACATATTATTTGATTATTTATAAAAGATCTACCTAAATCAAATAGTGTTTCCGTCCATTTGTGAACATACGAGTAAATCAATCTTCATTAATATCTTTAATTTTAATTTTTCTTTCGTCGTCTTTCGAGGTAATATTTTAATGATCAATATACGTTATTTTCCAGTGATATAATATATTTCGTAATAAATACAGCACCATTCATTCTTCACGCAGTAACTGCTACTATTACTGTCATTTACATCGAGAAAGTTAAATCTGAAGTGGGTATACTGAATATGTTGATTCTACAACAAATACTTAGACTGAAAGGTGAGGTTATAAATAAAATAATAATATTTTTTATTTTCCTTGTATTTCACATTAATTCACTTTTACTAAGATAAACTATGTCAGAAAATTTACCATTACCGATAACTTAAAAATAGGTCACATACAGCCATTATTAGACTTTCGTTTTAAAAAATTCGCCGTTGATAGGATAGAAATCCTTGTAAAAGTCTAGGTAATTTACAAGGTGCAAAGTCGACGGTTGTGAAAATTGGTCTATTGGCTCTTGGTGAAATTTTGAATAATCCCATTTTTTAAATGATATATAACAAGATGCACAACCCCGAACAAAGTGTTAGAAGAAGATTTTTTTTCTGATAATCTCATAACTATGTAAAATGTATGCTGTCTAGTGTTTTTTATTTATTTTTAATCATTTTTTTTATTATTACTATTTTAAAAGACTTTTTCGTAAATTAGCTTTCGTTTATATTCTCATAAATATATTTCATTTCAGATCCAGAATCTCGAGAAGAAATACGAATACTACTAGATTTCATAGATCATAGATCTTTTAATTACAAAATAACAAGTTCAGTTCCTATAGATTCCAACTTTTTAATTGAATTATTAAGTTTGTGCACCATGTACTTGTTAGCTATAATAGCATTTGAACATCTTACTGATTAAATTAACAAACTTGTAATTTTATGCATCTTGTAGTAAAAGTAAGTCACAACAATGTATTTTTTATTCTTAGTTAATTAAAGTTACATTTCGTCGTCTCAGTGCTTGTTTGGCCAATCTGACATTTTTTACGAAAATGACTTTTTAATGCAGTATTATAAAGAATAAAATTTCCATTTGACTGGTAAAATATTTTTTTTAAATATTCAATTCTAAAACAATAAAAATCTCATTTCAATCTTTTTCTCAACACGGCACTTAACGAAAATTCCGTGCTTGTTTGCTGTCTCCTGTAAAATTTGCTCGAGTGAGTGCAGATTGGCCAAACAAGCACTGAGGCGACGATTTGTTTACCTAAGTAGGATTAATGCATTAATTCATGGGAATATGTAAGAAGTAACAACTCATTACTGTCCACTACTGTGTTTAGGTTTCCTTGGAAGGGGGATTAGGCATAGTCCATCACGCTTGTCTAATGCGGATTGGAGACTTCACATATCCAGGCAGGTTTCTTCACGATGTTTTCCTTCACCGTTTTTAGCCAGTGGTGTTGTGAAAAAGATTTATGTGCAAGCTTCATATATTCATAGTGAATTTCATGTGTTTTGGAATATTCATATTAGTTTATTGCAGTTTTAGAGACTATTTTTGGTAAATGTAGACAATTGTTTTATCTGTGTGAAATGAAATATTAAATAATTATCTCTTCGATAGCTGTGTAATTATTTTAGTTAAAGTAATAGGTAACTTACTTTTATTGAAATTATTTCTTAAATTACTAAAACTTAAATAAAAATAGCAATGCTTCTATAAACAAACAAACATTCTAATAAACGAAGTGTTTTATCAGCTGGTATAATCATGTAATTGCATGCTGGAATTTAGTTTGTATATAATAAAACAAAGGCTTACAACATCAGTGTTATTTTAATTTTTATTCAACAAGGTCGAGGTTTTAGAACAGTCAAAATAGTCCAATATGTTAAAAGCACCGAAATATATAACATAGGCTACAGTTAGCCGGGCAACTGCTTTATGGTTTTTATACAAAACTGTCAAATAATAAATACTTATGTTTGTTTATCAAGTTGTACAAACAATGTTACAATAATTATACTTTAATTAATAGCGCAGTATTTGATCTACTTTTAATTATAATAATACCTTCATTTCAAATGTACCTAATGAGTAATATTGATATAATGACTGATACAATTATTGATTTAACTAAAAATAGGTTTAGTGTGTTTTAAAACTAAAACATTGTATTATTCTGTGTGTTCATTGGAATAGACTTGTTTTCAGCAAATACTTTGCAATATAACGAGACAGTTATGTTTAAATCATTTGAATATTTATCATTTGTCAAAATAGTTTTAGTCTGGAACCTGTTATGTAGTTACTACTACACCGACGTGTCTCTCAATCGACGTACATCTTTCGTAATTAAAATATTATGTTCTATATTCTGTTCGTCTAACTTAATCATTACGTTATATAATAGTCAAATGTCAGTTGATACTTTTGGCATTTCCGGATTTCTTTTAGCATATACAATTGGTTTCATATATTCTTTGAAATACGAAGATTACTGCATCAAATACTATCTTCAGTTAAAATGTTTACCAAATATTAAAATCACTACTAAAGTACCTTTTTCTTTCTTCATATTCTGTACACTATTGATTTATAAAAGTGTTGAACTCATTTTAATTGGTTGTTATTCGGATTTCTTGAGTCGGCTCTCGTTTTACCCGATTTATTGGAGTGGATTTATCGAGTATATACTTTGGTTTGACCTCAATTTATTTAAATTTAATAATAGTATTTGAATTATTTTGGAATGGAGTAAAATACTTAAGAACAAATTTTGAAGATGATTTGAGATTGGCTGTAATGTCGAGCGAAACTGAATTATATTTGTCCACTAGAAATGCATTAAGAAAATTTTTGGAGCTTTTAAAAATACTAGAAAATATGGACAAAGTTATATCCAGCGAAGTAAGAATAATTTCTTTATTATGTCTCTTATCGATATATTATAAAACTTGTGAGGTATCAAGGGACACCCGGATGGTACGAAGTTCCTTTCGATTAATTAGTGAGGGAATTGTAATAACATTTTATTTTTTTAAGTTATAATAGAGACAGACGTTTTAAACTAACTAATTATTATAACTAAAATAAAATATTTTGATCACAGCGCCATCTAGCATTAATCATATAAAACAAAATAAGGAATTGTTTTATAAAATATTTTGATTACAGCGCCATCTAGCATTAATCATATAAAACAAAAAAAGTTTCGTGACAACTTTTTCATAAGAATTTACGTCTCGCCCCCTTTCGATAACGCGCGATAAGGAACTTCGTTCCAATAATGCATTAGTGGGCTTTTATTGAATTGTTCGTTCAATGTATGTAATCCCAGCCATTATTTTCTGTGAAATCACATATTTAGCATCTTTGTTTTAATTCTTGTTTCTTGGTTTCAAACACATAATTATTATTTAATTCTCCATACAATTATCAACTTTATTGCAATTTTAGTAAATACTTCACAAAGAAGTTGCAAAATTGGATCATTTTCCATATTTTGATAAGATGGTTTTAATTTTTTGCAGTTTCTCGTTGCAGTCATTGGAAATGCAATACAATTGGCTGCCTTAATATATGGCAGTGCAGTCAAATTTAATTTAATGGTGAGATTAAAAAAAATGGTTTTTTAAGTCTTATTATCCGAGTCTAGAATGTAAATTGCATTTAATTTTTTTTTCAGTCGATTTTAATGAACACTGCAATATCATGTGTACATATAGGTTCACTGTTCACAGTAATAGTTTTCGTGGAGAAAGCAAAATCTGAAGTTGCTCTGATGAAACTTCTGATCCAAAAACTGCTTCTTAGATGTGAAGGTAACAGACTGATCGCACTGATTTCACACTGTACTGTACTGTACCAACCCATTACTGCCCACTGTTGGGCTCGGGTCTCCTCAGAAGAGGGATTAGGCATAGTCCACCACGCTTGCCCAGTGCGGATTGGGGACTTCACATATCTTCAAAGGATTTTTAGAATCCTTTTCCGACATGCAGGTTTCCTCACGATGTTTTCCTTCACCGTTTTTAGCCAGTGGTGTTGTGAAAAATTGCACATAAATCTTTTTCATATTTAGATTTAGAGGTACAAACCGGCCGGATTTGAACCCGCGAATCAGTCCGGACAGACTGATCGGACTGATTGCACACATCAAAAGTAAATTATTCCATCAGTAAAATAAAAATCAAGAAATCTTCTTAAGCCACTTCCACTTTGATGAAAATAGTTAATTTATAATTAGAATTAAGCACCTAACACAAATCCTATTACATTTTAAATCAAAGATTGACACTGCAGGTATTTCATAATCATAAATTTCTTTAAGCACTCGCGGTTATCTACATCACTTACACTATTACTGTCAGTGTGGTATGTCGAAATGTGAGTTCGAGTTCCAGTGGTACCGGCAAACGAACGAGAAAGAGGGTAGACAGATTTGTCTGCTCTTAAATGACCTACCCGCAGTTCTTCAGTCTTCCCGTGGTCATGGCGCTTCAAACGGTGCTGAAATATCGGGACCTCTCAATTAAAAATCATGTATCTCTTTGTTTATAAAATTGAGGAGAACTATAATTAATATTTATGTAATACTTAAATGTGTTATGATTTTCAGATGCAGAATTTAGAAGGGAAATACGAGTGTTGCTCGATTTTTTGGAATTCAGATCTTTTAATTTCGCATTAACAAACACAGTTCTTGTAAACATTAACTTTTTGATTGAAATGTTTAATTTATGTACAACTTTTTTAATCGCTGTTGTACAGTTTTTACACCTTACTGATTAAAATGACGATTTGGTTTTTTCGTGTAGTATATTCTGTTTCACAAGCTATATATTAACTTGCACTGGATATAACAATCCAACTATGTTTTGATGCACCTATGTAAGTTAAGCTAAGTAAGTTGAGTTAAGCTCGCCTTTTGTGAACATTTTTTTAAATATAACTTTTGTTCTCTGTGGTGTACAATAAAGTATTAAATAAATAAAAGCAAAATAAATAAGTTCGGGTTCCACCTGTGTTAAATTTAACAAACTTCCCGGTTTCCGATTGAGCTGATACTTTGCACGCAGATGTATATCGCGTGACAATACATTAATATGAAAAAATGGCGCTGATCTGATGATGGATTCGGTTGGTGGCCATAGGAACTCTTGTACTAAACATGATAGACCCGAGGTGTTTGGGCTCGTTTTACTTGTATTAGCTAGTACTGTACTATCTCAAGCTAAGTTTTCTTTAAAATAAATTATTTTAAGTAACTAACATTATTAAGATTTTAGTATGATGTGACAGATTTGATGTTTTGACTGGTGTACAATAAACACAATAAATCTCTGTTTACTCTTTTAACTCTATTATACACAAACACAGTATATAGCTTCTATTGTTTGCAAGTTGAGGTTTTTACCTCAACTTTGTCATTTTTGACAAAGTTTATTAGCGTTTTTGTTATTTCCAAACACAAATTAAGTACAATGGGAACAAACTCAAACAAAAAAATAGCTTTCAGATTTCTTAATGGTGTTTATTTCTTTATACAGTAAGTATGTTGTTTAGGAACTTAAAGGCTTAAGTTAATTAGACAAAATACAAATAAAGCATATCACTCTTTGCTAAGTTTATTAATGTAACGTGTATCACTCAAAAGAACAATGGAAAGGGCTATGCTGGGTATTTCTCTGCGTGATCAAATCAGAAATGAGGAGATCCGCAGAAAGATAAAAGTAATCTACATAGCCTAAACAGTTGCATCTTGGAAGAAGTGGCAATGGGCCGGACACATTGTGCGAAGAACGGATGGCCGATGGGGCCGAAAAGTTCTGGAGTGGCGGCTACAAACCGGTAACCGCAACGTTGGTAGACCCAAGACGGACCGACGGTCTAGTAAAGATCGCGGGAGGTCACTGGGTGCAGATGGCGCAGGACCAGTCGATGTGGCGAGGTTTGGGGGAGGTCTATGTCCAGCAGTGGACGTCTATAGGCTGATGATGATGATGTGTATCCCTAAAAACTAAACTACTGATCGGTCAAATTAGCTGAAGATTGAGGATTATCATTATAATACTCACTGGTATGCGTAAACTGAATGCCTACAATTAAATATGTAGTACATAGACTAATTAAACTTAATATAAGCTTAGCATCCACAGTGAAGGCTCGTAGAATAGAAAATTTAACAGGATTGAGTTCCATATATGATACGACGTCCAAAACGGCAATTCGAAAAGTGTCACCTGGAGAAATATTTTCATTATTTCAGTACAATCAAATATGGACAAAATTATTAAAATTTACATGTATAATATATTTAATATATCTAGCTGGCTTGAACCTTTAAATCGTAATGCGAAAAAAGATTTATGTGCAATTTTTCACAACACCACTGGCTAAAAACGGTGAAGGCAAACATCGAGAGGAAACCTGCATAATTATTTCGGAAAAGTGTTCTAAAAATCCTTTGAAGATATGTGAAGTCCCCAACCCGCATTGGGCAAGTGTGGAATATACCTAATCCCTCTTCTGAGGATACTTGAGCTCAACAGAGGGCAGTAATGGGTACATCATAAGTAATAGCCGTAATAAAAATAATTAATAACAAACCTTTGCAAATGAGAAGCTCTTTTATCAAAATTGTTTTTATTTTGTCACATTCTCTGGCTACCAATTCCATCAATACTCCTGGTAGACATTCTGGTAATGCAAAATATATGACTGAAATGAGCTGCTCGACTTTGAACTGCAAATTTTTAGTAGGACTTAGACTACTAAATAATTAAAATTCGAAATTTAAAATTTATTAGAAAAAAAAAGATATTAAAAAGATACTCAAACACTGCAGTGACTCTGAGCGAACCCCCCAGTTTCGTCATGGGGCGAAAATTCGTTCCCAGATGAGTGGTTATGGTGAATGATACTTAGTACATTTAAATATTTAATCTATTAATTCCATTGACAAACCCTTAAATTTTACGCCTATTTAAGTAGCAAAATAAAGATTAACAGAAACGAAAATACTGACTATACTTGACTAGACATGTAAAACACTTACCAGACCTCCATCGTTCTTTAAGATAGTTTGATAGAGAAATATCGTTAACCTTATGAAAGTTCCAATAGTATTAGTTAAAATCTGAAATAATATAAAACACAATCGCATTTTGAAACTATTTATATTTTTTTAGTAGGTACATTGTGGGCTGTGGCACTGGAACAATATTATGTCTTGCTAATATAATTATATATATTTTATAATCTTAATATATTTTTTATTATTGGTTTTATTGAGCACTGGCCCCCACAACTTCGTCACATAAGGAAATTTTCTCACCGTTTAAACCTTCTCTGGACTTCTACGAATTTTTCAAGATTAAAATAAGCCAAATCGGTTCATTCGTTCTCGAGTTTTAGCGAGACTAACGAACAGCAATTCATTTTTATATATAAGAAAAAAGTTAGTTTATTAAATACTTACAATAATTTTGACGGGTTTTGAAGCTTTTTTTAGGGTTCCAATTAAATCCTTATAAACATTCAAACATTCCGTAACATGTCTGATTTTGAGGTGATCTCTATTTAGCATCATAAAAGAGCCTTTCAAATTGTTCTCTAAAGATTCCCTTAAAGCCCTTATTGCGCGCAACATTACCTCAAATATCATTATCATAGGCAATAGGCTAAGGTTCATACCAACTGTAGTAAGAAAAGCTGATAAAACTCTTGAATGAAGTGCAGTTTTGATGTTATATTTCACTCGCGACATTGCATCAAAACTTTTCCAGACTATTATAACAATGGTAGCAAAAGTTGTTAATGGGATATGATTTTTAGAGGCTGATAAAAAAGGTCCTATAACATTCATAGTGAAAATTGTACTGTAGTATTGTAATATATGATCCTCTCCAGTAATAGAACTGGCTATGGAGTTTATGATGTATTGGATAATGTTGCAGAGTCTTGATATTCTGCTAGATTGAGATTTGTAAACGTCTTCAAGTAAGTAAAATATACGCGTTATATAGATAGTATGCAACAGACACAATATTTTGAAAACACAACAAATCCATATATTTGATGCTATCTTGAAATAGAAACCAAAAGCAAATCGAAATATCATTATGAATTTGAAAACGAAATTTGTTCTGGATATTTTAAATTTCTTCATGATGTTGGAATTTCACATACTCGACGCTACAGAAATATTAACAAAGCACAATGTATATTGATTCATTTTGACTAATGTTACATGAAGTAATTGAATCAACTCTAAAAATAGATCACTTTTAATGACAATTGAAAATTAATCCACTATTCTACGTAGTTGTTTCTCTATTTTTAAAATACACAATGTCCTACTTTTACTTCCTTCACCTCCCTTTTAAGTGCCTATTTAAGTTAATTTGATTGTTATTTATCATTGTTTCATTCTCAATTACGCTGTTAAAACTACCTTCGAGTAACTTTTCGAAAGTATCATTTAGTCATGGAACTTGCAATATCGGAAAATTATAAGACTCATTAATTACTCTTTAACACCAATGTAAATCAGAATAGGAAATATCGCAGAGGAAAGCTCAATTGAAAGTGAAGATGACGTTTCAAATGTAATGTGATACTTCATGTATAATTTATATCTCCGAAGTCGGTATATTTGAGTTTTCTTAAATAAGTATGATTTTTTACACTATTACTAAACGGGTTCCTACCACGATTATTTTTAATTGAGAGGTCCCGATATTTCAGCACTGTTTCAAGCGCCATGATCACGGGAAGACTGAAGAACAGCGGGTAGGTCATTTAAGAGCAGACAAATCTGTCTACCCTCTTTCTCGTTCGTTTGCCGGTACCACTGGAACTCGAACTCACGTTTCGACATACCACACTGACAGTATCAAAAATATCGAGACCTCTCAATTAAAAATAATCGTGGTAAGAACCCGTTTAGTAATAGTGTAAAAAATCATACTTATTTAAGAAAACTCAAAAATACCGACTTCGGAGATATAAATTATACATGAAGTCTCACATTACATTTGAAACGTCATCTTCACTTTCAAATAAGCTTTCCTCTTTGACGCTACGTATTCTAATTTACATTGGTGTTCAAAGAGTAATTAATGAGTCTTATAATTTTCCGATATTGCAAGTTCCATGAATAAATGATACTTTCGAAAAGTTACTTGAAGGTAGTTTTAACAGCGTAATTGAGAATGAAACAATGATAAAATAACAATCAAATTAGTGTAAGTGATGTAGATAACCGCGAGTGTTTAAAGAAATTTAAGTACAATTTTTGCCTTCGTCATTTTCTTTAGTAATGTGAAGATTGGAATTTAAGATATTAAGTGTATCCATCCATCTAAATCCACAGCATATTGTTTGAAAGGAAAGAAGTAATGTGGTGATCACGACTTATAAAGTGAAGAACCCATAAGTATCCACACATCTCAGTACAATGGATTTAAGTACATAAATAAAAACAACGCTTAAACAAATCACCAGTATCGTTATCTCTACACCAATATCGATTAAAATTACGATTGCTGCTTGAATTAATCGATAATTGTTCATAAATCATCGATGTTCGATTTGCAAAGCGTTACCGGGGTGCGAAGTTCAGGATTTATCGCCGCATAATACCACTTGGTGGCGTGCTAAGAGAATATAACTTCAGAGCGAACGCCAATCTGTGTTTATGATGTTCCAACTTCGAGAGGATCTTGTATTTAATTGTGTGACTTATCTGTGTGCTCGGTCGTGTTTTTCAAATCGTATCCGTCTATTGTTGACACGAACTTTAGAACCTTTATCATCATTATTGGGTTCGGTTACTTTGAATTTAATCTTTTTTAGCATTTCAAGAGCTATTTTCGCAAGAGCGTAAATGTAGGTTTGGTTATTTACCATAATTGACAATAAAGTTTACATTAACATCTATTTTAAAATGTTACCTCTAAAATATATTTTTAGGTTACGACACCTAGAAGTGATATATTACTAATATAACTTTAAAACCACACATCACCTTACCTGTTTAGATAGGATTCACCAATCGACACGAAACCATCTGCAACATAAAAATTAAGTCCAATAAATTAAATGACAAAAAACTCCACATAAGCAACGCGGTCCATAAGTCTAATCAAAACATCGTAATGGCATAAAGGAAACGACGGTTAGCGCAGGTGCTTGTTCACCTGTTGCGATCCCCCATGCGGCTTGCACGACCGTTATCGGACGTGTGACGTAAGAAATCAAGGATCGGAATTAAATTCAAATTTTCGGTTAGATGATTCCAAATTCGGACTTGGATGTGACGATTGTGATTTGTTTTTTTTGGGAGCAAGGAGTTTTTTTTTGGTTAAGGTCGAGTTATCTGTAATGAATATGAGAAGTAATATCATATTATTGGGAAACTTACATTTACGTTAATGTTGCCTCTGATGTATTTTTGTCGTGTTCATAAATAGTTTCTCTTCTAACATATTTTTATTGTTATACAGCTACATAATAAAAGCCAAAAAGCTTGCCTATATCCGCAAAAAAGAGACAAGACACCACCACTCCGTCAATCAGCAAATCTTGACAATATGATTAAACACAATGTATGCGTTTTCCGGTCTAAATAATTTCTCTGTAAAGCCGTAATTGAAATCTCATTTCACGAGTGTAATGAAGCGAATTCAATACATAAGTTAACCGCAGTGTATGCAGGGTCGCAAGACAGGTGCACAGCGCACGCGCCAACCGTTAGCTGTAGAAAGTGCGCGACCGCGATGGCACGCAACTGCGTTCACCATGATTTTGTTGGGAATGAGATAACGCATAAACTAAGACCTCTAAATTTTTATTCTTCACCATTTATGGGAGTGTTATAACAACCCAACTAGTCAAAAATTTATGAAGGAGTGTACATAGGAAATTGGGTTATTTGAGAAGTCGTTCGTACTCGAAGACATATCATACTATGTAAGAATATATGAATTATATGAAGTCTCAATCATTTTAGTATCTTCGAAAAGTGTTTAGTCAGAAATAAATTAAATTCCAATCGTTTTTACCCAGTGGTTTTAACTTATCACCAATGGATAAAAGTGGTATGTAGTTGAATCTAACGATTTTACTCCAGAACTTCTTTCGACCTGGTTATCTGTCTTTTTCTGAACTTTCTCAATGCCAAACGTATTCATTTATACACATGCTTCAATGCAGTAATCATTTTGTTTTCTCTAATATAAACATCGTGGTCACAGCAGCCACCAGACGAACTAGTGTGATTAATGTCTGAAAGAAATTTGACGGCTGCTGTTGTTTTATCTACTTAACTGCACGTCTTTCCGTTTTTTGCGTCGGTGTTAGTACTGTTGATAATGTTTTAGACTCGTGATGGATTTGTTACTGGTAATTTGGCTGTTTTGTTCGAGAAGATTACTTTGTTGAGATCGTGAGCGACTGTCTTTGTTGTAGGAACTTCTTTTTAATGTGTGTTTTGATTAAAATTATTATCATTAGGGAATTGACCACTAGCAACAGATCTATAATTTTTGTTACCTGTATTAGTAGCCGGCAAATTACCATTTTAGTCATTCGTTCTACGAATACCCACCCATACCTATTGCCACTTAAAATTCGCCATTCTTCAGTTCAAAATATTATGTCGGTTACTTTACTCTTGATTATTTTGGATTTTATGTAACATGATGATGCTGATGATTGCTTTAAGTGGAATAAAAATGAATACATCACAATACAAAAGTAGGTCATGCAATGTAAAAAAACACTAAAACGTCTTCCTCAATTAGGAAACGAAACGGAAGCAGACAAAACGGCTGGAACAACGGTTACAGGTATAAATGGAGAGGGGATTTTTATACCATACAATTTTGATATAAAGACAATAGTTTCCATATTGTTTATTGAGATTGTATAGACTATAGACACAAGATCATAATGATCTTTCTGCAGTCAGTGTATTGAGTAAGATGGTAATAGAGATTTCGATTCAATAGTTTGACATCCTACTACTATTATAAAGGCGAAAGTTTGTAAGTATGGATGTATGGATGTTTGTTACTCTTTCACGTAAAAACTACTGAATGGATTTGAATGAAACTTTACCACAATATAGCTTATACATCAAAATAACACATAGGCTATTTTTGAGGTTTCTAATGTGAGGTCGTAAAACTAGACTAGACGGGACGAACCTGAAGTCCTCGCGAACGAAGTCGCGGGCAAAAGCTAGTATAGTCATATTTTTATTTTAACTTAGTATAATTGCAATTAAGTATTGATATTGCATTAGTTCACTGTAAGTTCAGTAATGGTTAGGTAAAAATAGTTACTGAAACTATCAAACAACCATTCCATACCATTATGACCCAAAAATCAAAAAGAAAGTACACGATATATTCATAGGCCCTAACACACAATAAAACAACTTTCCCGGTACATTACGGATCAAAGCGTCATTCAAAACATTGATGACTAAAAAGAGAACGAAACAATCCATCTTCCTCAAATAACACAAAGGGCCTAATTGACTTCTTGTCTGCTACCATTCGGCACTCGAAAGGGTCAAATAAAAAACAACAAAAGGTGTTATAGGTAAAATTACCTGATTGTTATGAATATGTATGGGAGACATATGCGCAACACATGTTCAATGGAGCATAAGGCATCGATTGTACCTTGCATATGGATGAGGTATTATCGGATTTTTTGAATTTAATTTACAATCGATCATGAAACTTGAATGTGGTTAAATGTCATTTTTATGGACGTTATTAAAACTGAAGTGTTTTAATTTAAATTTTGTTGGTATTAAAAAAAATACCTCCAAATCGAAAAAGGGTTCTAAAAATCCTTTGAAGATATGTGAAGTCCCCAATCCGCACTAGGCAAGCGTGGTGAACTTGCCTAATCCCTCTTCTGAGGAGACTTGAGCTCAACAGTGGGCAGTAATGGGTTGGTACAATATTATGGTGATAATGGTAAATTAATTAATAATAACAAAGGTGGTAGTTGTAGGGAAATTTAGTAGAGTTATTTCAGCTGTTATCATGTGTAAAAAAACGAAATTATGGATTTCCGAAATAGCTATCTACGGCCCCCAACAGATAATTCCTGTACATAGCAGATCGTGCCGATTATCAATTTGATGATGATG
Source organism: Trilocha varians (assembly GCA_030269945.2). NCBI lineage: Eukaryota > Metazoa > Arthropoda > Insecta > Lepidoptera > Bombycidae > Trilocha > Trilocha varians. Next base: position 3,525,930 of record AP028264.1, on the reverse strand, counting down.
ATGATGATGAAAGAGATGAAAGAGATGAATCAAACGAGGTTTGAAAATAGCCGTTATTGGTAAGGTCGTAGGTAGTAGCCCTGCAGTGTCTTCTGGCAGTGCAGAGGTCCATGAGCGGTAACCGCTTACGATTAGGGGACCCATTGGTTCGTCTGCATACGAGGCAATAAAAAAGTTGATTACAATGATGATAATGATATTCAACTTTTACTTCGACTAGTAGCCAGCTATTACGTTATCTTGAATCACCTAGCTGTAATCTTCAAAATAGTTTTTTCTTTCATTACATTATTCTTTATAATTTATATAAATCCTTTAGCGTCTATGCCTTTCTTGTTTTAATTCCTTATCTTAGCATGGTTCGAATTATTTTTTAACTTGTTCTTTGTATGCATATTTGTGAGAACTTGTTATTAGCCATAAGTCACTACGTACTTCTAACTACATTTGTACCTAGCTGTAAGTTTTCCGAAAAATGTAAAATAAAATGAAATAAAAACAGGAATTTTCAATCGAGGAACAAAATCTATTTAGTTCTATCTAAACTATATTCGTAACCTTAAACAGCTCCAAATCTGAACTGCCATCACGTTCCTGTACATCACATAGTTCGATCATTATTGTATCTTTTAACCTGATTCCAGTTTTTTGTGTCTGTTTTAGAAGCGCGCCCGTCGAGTCGTCACGGAGAGTCGCGTGGTCAAATTCGATGCGGTCCACTGCACCTTACTTGATTTCCAACTTTTTACTACGAAAATGTATCGCATATTTTCAGTGGAGGTTCCGTAAGTAATTATATTAACTTTTAAAATTTAAGAGAAGCGACATAACAAAATACTTGTCGTTTTTTAAAAATGCTCCATGAAGAAAAACATTATAATAGCACTATAGCATAATATATTTATTTATAAAGAGCACCAACATGTTATACACCCGAACATGCAATACAGGTGTATTAAAAGACTTCCAGTATAAACTTAATGCTAACACAATTATAGGTGCCGACTGCATGCCTATTTTAAATTAGCGGTCAAAAACCATGCAATGAAAAAAATATTCAAAAGTAAAAATTAAATACAATTAAAAAGTGAAAAGTGAAAAACGTGAAAATACAATTAAAAAGTGAAAAATAATACGATATAGGAACATCGCATCGAAAGAAGTCGAAGTCGTTGTTGACGAAAAGTAAACTAATACTTTGCAAAAATCTTTTATTTGACATGAGATCATCTTTCAATGTATTCTTCTCATTTAAGAAAGTCATCTGAATTGCTTGACAAACGACGGAGTTGTCCACTTCCTAATAGGCCTATATGGTCGAATTAAGAAACTGTCTTCTTTGTAATCGTTTAACAAATCTTTGCAAACAAAGATCTCTAAATCAGAACACCCAATCGACGATGACGAACGGAAATTTTGTGGTTTGATAGTGGCACGAGCGACGATCGCTTGTAAAAAACACACAAAAAACTCCGGGCCACGTTTGGACCCTAATCTTTGTCACAACTTAATTTGATTTTTGTACCTTACCAGGACTAATGCACCTGCGTATATCGGATAAGTTCACGATCCTAAAAAACAATTATCACTCTAAAACTAATAGTTTTGTGAAAGAAAAGAAACAGAAAGAAAAAAAATACTGTGCACTTTTAGTAGACTTCCTGAGTAACTATGATATAGTGTCTAATAATTGTAATTTTTGTTATTAAAGAGGAGGATTACTTCACGCTAAAACAGTACTAGGTCTTGTCTTAAACATTAATTGGTAAAGCTTCATGGATCATAGAACTATTCCATCTAAATAAACTACTAAAATAAAATGGCCTCAAGTGCCTCTCAACCAACATCAAAGCCAAAAGAAAGTTTCACCTTATTTACCTTCAACTCGTAAAATCCATCACAAACTGTAACAAACTTTTCGAAATTAATTAACGTGCATACCAATCAAGCAATATAGTTTAAACTTACAAGTTCGATTACTCTCGTCGTATTTTAGTTCAATCTATATTCGACAGAATGCCGCCTATTTTCTCGACTTTTTATCGTCGGCCTAATAAATCATTATGTGGTTTGATAGCTGGCCATCCGAAAAAAAAACGGTTGCGTAGGCGTCCGTTCTGTACAAGGCAGGGTCTGATTTGGAATTTTTGCTGACATAGGCTCCGAGACAAATGTCGTCGTTTCTCTTGTTACGTGCAAAATGAGGAGAGAAGTAATGAAGAACTAATTTTTACTAGAATTTACGAATACCTACTTAGTAAAGGCGCATTGGACATCATTAGGAGAGACCTATATGTCAGTAGTAGACGTCTATGTGACGATGATGATGATGATATAAGTTAAGGTGTTGGTCGTTTTGCTTTTATTTAGTAGAACCAAGCGTTGCTCCTGATTTAAAACTACGGTTAGATACTGAAAATGACAAGTGTAACATTATGAAAAACCCTGTAGAAATACCATTTTCCTAGTGAATAAAAAAAACTTAACAATACTGTTCCCTTACAGAAAGATTCACTATTTTTCTCAATGCAAAAATTTTTGGTCGATTCAGTTCTGACCCCCATGGACCCCCTCTAAATGCGGCCCTGGTGCGAGTAATTAAACATAGTGTTAGTCAAAATCGATCACTACGCCGTGAGGTTGTTCGAGAAAATGTTTAAATTTTACGCAATATATTACGAGTGACGCCTACGCACGGTAGCCATTTTAAATTTGTTTCAACCCAAAACTGTATTGCATTAAGCAAACGTAACTACTAAGGAAATATTGGCTTATTTCTTGTAGCGTTTATGAAACTTTGAGGACGTAAAAGAATAACAAAGTGCTTACACAGATTTTAATTACATTAAGTACCTACTATAGATGGGTAGGACTATAAATTATTGTTTAGCTTTTCCTAGGTTAGTTGAGCTGAGTGAAATTTCTACAGGGTGGATCTGTAACTTTGGACAATCTGACTTGAGGTGACTGACCTGTTGAAATAAAACTTAGAACCACTTTGATTTTAGGAATTGGATAAAAAAAAAATTCATCATAATATGAAAGTCCGCAAGAATAGTCGTACGTTTTCCATACAATGTCAGAAAAAAAAGTTTAACTGATCCAAAAAATAAAAATAGTGCTATGTTTTATTTCGACAGGTCATTCAACCCACGTCAGATAGTCCAAAGTTACAGATCCACCCTATAGTAGAATTTATTTTGATTCACATAACGAGCAAATTTATATATCACATCTTGCACAACATATTTTATTTTTTTTCTCTTTTCTCTAAAATTATCTCAGTAACATTACTTTTTGTTTTACTTATTCTGCTGTTTTTTTTACTCTCTAGTCTTTTATAATTTTGTCTTTCTAATTTTGAACTGTATTCCAAATATTAATTTTAAGTTGTGTTGTTTAAAAAAAAAAATAGTCGTGTATACCTGTAATAGGCAGTCATATAAGATATGTTATCATGTAACTTACACATATGTATAAGCCTTTTATGTCTGCTGTTGGTGTACCTAAATAAATAAATAAATAGTATATATTGTCGAAACTTATATTGAGAATTCCTGACCTATGAACTGAGTCAATAAAAGAAATAGAAAAACATCTAAATCGAAACAAGACAGTGATTTACGTTCGTTAAATATCAATATATTTCATTTCACGCAAATAACACGATTGGTTTAATTGTATCGCGTAATTACAGATCAAAGTAAAGCGCCAATTAACAGATTATTTAACTAACGTTTTTTTCTTTACGTCCATACATAAATTTGTAATTGTTTGGATTGATTCTACACGAGCCAAAACTGATTTTGTTTACAGTTACAGTAGATTGTTGTATTATTTTATTTTAATATGTTTTATTGTATCTAGTATCTACTAATTCTTACAACTTCGTCTATATTACGTAGGTAGGTTGAGTCGTGGTAGCCGAGTGGTTGAAGCGCTTACCTTGCGTACGGGAGGTTTTAGGGTTCAAAACCGGCCGGCTTGTACCTCTAAATCTTAATATGAAAAAAAGGTTTATGTGCAATTTTTCACTACACCACTGGCTAAAAACGGTGAAGGAAAACATCGTGAGGAAACCTGCATGTCGGAAAAGGGTTCTAAAAATCCTTTGAAGATATGTGAAGTCCCCAATCCACATTGGGCAAGCGTGGTGGACTATGCCTAACCCCTCTTCGGAGGAGACCTGAGCTCAGTAGTGGGCAGTAATGGGTTGTTACAATACATAGGTAGTATTCAAATATTGGGAGATTGAGTCTCCAATCTGCATTAAGCAAGCGTGGTGGACTATGCCTGATCCTTCAAACGTAATTTTGGTCGATCCTCAAGTAAGGAGACCTGAGCCCAGTAGTGCTGTAGGTAGTGATGTGTACGGCAAAAACTAAAAACATTTGACCGAATAAATAACATATTACTCAGTATATATTAGTTGTCTTCAGAATCTACCTTTGAATATAAAGAAATACCTACCTTTAAAGCTTTATCATAAGACTGAAATTACGTTGCATTTACATATAACAACAAAATAACGAGTATTGGAACTATGCGACTCAAAAATTTTACTCTTAATGATCAATAACAAAGTAACACAAAATAAAGTAATTAATTGGCTAAATGAGTTCATCATTCCTCATTCTTTCGGTACACCTGTAAAAACCAACAACAAGTACAGAATTATATTATGTCTTGTTAAAGTATTTAAAGCTTCTTTTACATTTACTATTCATGAATAAATGGGATATTAAAATAGAATAAGAAATGTCCTTTTACTGTGGGTTCGTTAAAACCATAGACAGGAGGTACTTGTGGCTAAAACCACCTGCTAGTCTTGAGGTTCGATTAATAAGAAAACGCGATTTGAATTTCGATATTCAAAAGATGATTCTACAATGATATACAATTTGAACTTCTTTTTTTTATAAATAATACGCTTGTTGAGATATATATATGTAGGTACAAGCGATTGCTAGCTAGTTTAAGAAGGTGTAGGTATCATTAGGACGTTTCTTAATAGAGAAAATACTTCGTTTTACAGTTACTGAGAATTTGAATTATTTGTTGTTATTACTGAATAATTTTTGATTGGATGTGTAGTAATTATCATGTCACGAAATTGCTGTTATATTAACAGCGTAATATTAGCTGTAAACTTCGGATAACTATTATTAATTCACTTTCATGGCAAAGTCAGGGTTTGTTAAGCTAAAATATTAGTTTAAAACCTTAATGAATTCGTAATATCGCTATCACTTTTATATTGCATACTCAGAAAACCCGCAGGCGGCGACACTCCAACTGATCTATGGGACCAACGGTAAAACCGCCAAATTATTACTTGCAATAGCATTTTTGTGTTATATGAAGTAATTGCTACTTTTACCATTATATAAATCATCGTTCATTTTCTATTATAATATAGAAATTGGAATTTTGTAGATTTTTTATCTTGTAAGTTGGTTTATGTACTATGTATGTACTACGTGTGTATCTTTGAACTATAATGTTTACTTTTATTCCTTTATCCTGAAAATTTATCAAAAATTGATGCGTTTTTTTCGTTATTCGATTCGTAATTTATAAATTCATTTGAGCTAAGTCTAATGAACTTTTTTAAAAATTAAGATTAGGGAGAAGAAATTCGCGAAAAGATCATAATGTTTTTTTTTCTGTCATTGCATTATTATATACTAGCTTTTGCCCGCGACTTCGTTCGCGTGGACTTCAGGTTCGTCCCGTATTATCAAAAATTGTAGCCTATGTGTTATTCTGATGTATAAGCTATATTGTGGTAAAGTTTCATTCAAATCCATTCAGTTGTTTTTACGTGAAAGAGTAACAAACATCCATACATCCATACTTACAAACTTTCGCCTTTATAATATTATTATGATTATCCATTTCTAGGCCTGAGTTTTTTCAGTTAAGGTATCAAGTAAAATGAGCCCCAACAAATATTGCGCCACAAAATTCTCAACAAAACCTACATTTCTTTCAAAATATTTCTCATCAATTTAAACCAAATATTTGTGACAATAAAATTTTATGTATAATTTATTACGCTTTTTGCTTCATAACTGTACGTTCCGCAATTTTAGATGTTGATTTCATTTTATAACCACAGAGCACCGATTTGCGATATACCAAAACCGGCCGCTACACCTGACTAAAACTCGTTGTTATTAATATTAAATGTAGAGTAAGTTTGTCTGTTTGTTACTCGCACCAGAGTCGGAGAACAGTGTTTTTATTTCAAATCAAATCAAATCAAATCATTTATTTTAATAAACACAGTATTACAAAATGGATGGAAGCACAATTAACATTAGGTGGGTCGCAAGATGGTCTACATATACGAAACTATACAAACCTTGACGTGTTTCAATTGTCTTTGAAAATATATTTCTGTGAAGGTAGATAATTAAGGTAGATTAAGCACGTAGGTAAGGTAGGTGGGTAGGTTTTGGAAGAGATTATAAATGCAGTTAAACTTTTGCTTGATTGTATAATTTCATCCTATAAAAGACCTAATGGATCTAATCATAAAGTTGTAGAAAGATACAATTGTTTAATTGTTTAATGGCTTAATTGTAATAACCCATTACTGCCCATTGCTGGGCGCAAGTCCTCAGAAGAGGGATTAGATGTGGTCCACCGTTTATTTCATGTCTTATAAGGGTTTTTAAATCCTTCTCCAATATCTAGACTTCGTCAGAATGTTTTTCCATCACCGTTTTTTGATAGTAGTGGTGATGTAAAATAATTTAGTTACCTATAGAATAACATATAACAACCTTTAGTATAATGAGAATACCACCTTTTTTTTCATTGCCTTGTAGGCAGACGAGCTAACGGGCCACCTGGTCGTAAGCGGTTACCGTTGCTCATGGACCTTTGCAATGTCAGCGGACACTGCGGGGCCCCTACCTACGGCCTACCTTTTAAGGACTTTCTTTAAGCCTCGTTTGAAGAAGGACAAGTCATAGCGCTTGGGAAACACCGAAGAGGGGAGCTCATTCTACAGCCGGATGGTGCGTGGCAGAAAATAATTTTTGAAACGGACCGTGGATGACCGTGGTGATTCCAAATAGTAAGGATGTACTCCACCTCGACGACGGGTGGTGCGATGATAGAACGGAGATGTTGGAATCATCCGAATATTTCTTAATTCCACCTAGTATCATCATCGGCCTGGAAAAAATGTTTCCTGGTAGGTATTTAGGTACATATAACAAAAAAATAGATTTGCCGCCGAAACTTGCATAATTTCTTTTTTGACACTCAATAGGTATATTTATTATCTATGGTCGTCAAAGTGCGTTCGGAAACACATACCACACGACTTCAATAAAATAACGTGAAACGTGGTATGTATACATTTGGCAACAAGATGCATTTAATGGTTAAACCTAATGCAAAACATGAATCCGATAATTTTTTTGAAAAACTAGAAGAAGAGAATTCAGGTGTGCCGTTTGCTACTTTACATGCCAATGCAATTAAAAATAAAACATTTTGTGATACATGAAGTTGCGCGTGCCAGCTAGCAAGTAATAAATAGTCTAAGAAATCAGCTCCCAGCTATTACGGTAAACCAGTAATTTGGTTGGAGATACGAATTTTTTTATTATACCAATGAATAGTTATTACATATGGATGAAAGGTTGGGACGGAGCACGCGCCTTGGTGTATGAAAGTTTGAATTATTGTGGTATGCCGCCAGATGGTATACGCGATAAAAGATCGTTGTTATTCAATTTTTATCGTCGTATAGACTGTAATTATGTTTCGGTTTTGGCATTAAGTTTGAAATTTTGTTACGAAACTGCAGTTTTTGTTTATCGAAGTTTTGTAAATGGAATTGTATTTTTTAATGTATTAACTTGCTCTGGATGTAACTTTGTTTCAGGTGAAATTTTGCGAGGTGACCAAATAAGCGATTGAACTAAAATGTTGCACACATTGTAAATTGTAACAATGCAATAATATGGTGGCGGTCACGAACCGGTAAGCGCAATGTTGGTAGACCCCCCACAAGATGGACCGACGATCTGGTCAAGATTGCGGGAGGTCACTGGATGCAGATGGCGCAGGATCGGTCGATGTGGCGAGGTTTGGGGGAGGCCTATGTCCAGCAGTGAACGTCTATAGGCTGACGATGATGATGATGATGATGATGATGATGATGAATAATATGGTACAAAGGCGCTGATCTGATGATGGAGTCGGAACGTGGCTATAGGAACTCCTGTACTAAACATCATAGATCCGCCGTGTTTAAGCTAATTTTAGCAACCAAAACGAAATTACTTATGGGAAAAATAATTGAGTCCAACTTTTAGAAACAGGAAAATAAAAACTACAAACATGCAATAATAATCCATAAAATTATCCACAATAAAATAGAAAGCATAGATCTAAGTAATTAAATCAATATACGCAAATATAAATATTGGCAAAATCGATATCGTATCGAATCGACGATAGACAATCAATAAAGAGTTAATTTGATTGAGCTATTACTGAGCCAGTACCTTGATTGATAACCACAAGTCACTGCACTTAGAGTCCGACAATTAAAATTTGGCGGTGGCAATTTTTTAAACTAAAAATAGTGAAGAGCAATTTACAAATTGTAGTACTGTACTGTAACCACCCATTACTGTACACTGCTGAGCTCAGGTCTCCTCTAAAGAGGGGTTAGGCATCGTCCACCACGACTGCCTAATGCGGTTTGGAGACTTCACATATCTTTGTAGGATTTTTAGAATTTTTTTCCGATGTGCAGGTTTCGTCAGGATGTTTGTCTTCGCCGGTTTTAGGCAGACAAAATTGTAGTACTTAATTTAATTTACTGGAACGAAGTTCCTTATCGCGCGTTGTGAAAGGAGGCTAGACGGAAAAAATTCTTACGAAAAGTTGTCACGACACTTTTTTTGTTTTAGATGATTATCGCAAGATGGCGCTGTGATTAAAATCTTTTAAAACACGTTCCTTATCGCGCGTTACGTTAGGAAAAAATATATAAGATATCTTTTAATCGAATGGAACTTCGTTCTATTCGGGTGTCCCATGACACCTCTCAAGTTTTTTTTTATGAACTTCAGTAGGTACTGTTTTATTCTATTTAAGCTCATTATTAGCTACTATGCCTTTGAGTCTCCTCTGTGTAAAAATAGTCATAGTCTAGGTACCTTGCTTGCTTAGTTACGAGTTGAAGATTTATTTAATTGAATTTCAAGCATTATAGGTTTCCTCACAACATTTATCTTCAACGTACCAAGCTATATTCGCATTCTCAAAATGTTGTGTTATATATTGTATAGTGACTCCAGATACGCCAAAGTTTAATTGTTGCATGGTTTTCCTAAGAAATTCCTCTAGCTTAGTCTATCAAGACGTAACCAAAATAACATTAATATACACTCGCCTCAAGCTATGATCTGTGACCGGATGCAATACTCTTAAAATTTGTACAGAATTATAGGCTTAATTTCTTTGGGTTAAGGTCCATATTGTTTTGTAAGTTGACAGTGATTTGCATTCACAAATTCATTGGACGAAAATTAAGGTAGTTTCCGATCACCAGAGCAATAACTGTATCGCCTCGAGGTAATGTCTTGAGCATTATTAGACGCTTCCTTTGATTATTATGGTTTTACAAATTATTCTTTGTGTTAGGTGCGTCTGAAGCAACTTCTTGTCATGTTACATTAATTATTACGTTACTTAATAGACGTTGAATGGATTATTTTATTAATGCATAAAGATGTTATTTTTTAATGTTCTTTTTTAATGAGTAATGTAGACAAACATTTTATTGAAAGTTTACCTTTTTGAAACTTGTATTGCAGCATATACCAGTTGAACATTTTTAATAAACTTGCCAGTTTCCGACTGAATTCAAATTTTGTATACATATTGCTGCATTGTCATATATATGTATGTATATGATATGACAGTGCAACAATATTGTACCATGGAACTAATCTGATAATAGAGTCGGAAGCCATAGGAACTTCTGAATTGAAGATCATACTCATTGCGTTTCGGTTTAATTTACCTCTCTTACCTTACATTCCTTTTCTATATGATATACAGGTTTGAAATAAATCATTTAAAAGATCATGACAGACAACTTCCCAACAAATATAAATCTAAACCTTTACAGAAACCGTCGATCGCCACAAGTACTTTATGTTTAATTATATGCAGAAACCACAAAGTCATCATAGTGGAGCTATTGGCAATCACTGGTATCGTTCGATAGATCTACGCATTCAGACCGAGAGTTATCAAGCGCCATTTCAATGACGATACAGAACAGGTTCACTTTGGATCCAGGGATGCATTCGTTTATTATTTTTCTTTATTGTAACAAAATCGATTTTATTAGTCTTAAGCTTTACTTCCTTCTTCATCATTATCATCAACAACCTGTAGATGTCCACTGCTGGACATAGGCCTCTCCCAAACCATGCCACCGGTCCTACCACCGGTGCTACCTGCATCCAGTAACCTTCGTCATCGGTCCACTTTGTGGGAGCTTCACATCCTTTATATAATCTAAATTGTCCTGTGACATTCTCAGCGAAAAGACGTACATCGGTTCTGTGTGCTATCTTGTAGTAGTACTACTTGAAATTGGTGATTCTTTAAGCAATTCTGTTTCTTCTGCATTTGCATATATCCTCGTCTCTACCTCGATAACGCAGATGGATAGCGAGCATAGTCATTTTTCGTTAAGATGTATAGTACTTCCACGGAAGTCTTCTTCTTATATATAAAAATGAATTGCTGTTCGTTAGTCTCGCTAAAACTCGAGAACAACTGAACCGATTTGGCTTATTTTAATCTTGGAATATTTGTAGAACTCCAGGGAAGGTTTAAACGGTGAGAAAATTTACTTATGTGACGCAGACGAAGTCGTGTGGGCCAGCTAGTCTTCTTATATATAAAAATGAATCGCTGTTCGTTAGTCTCGCTAAAACTCGAGAACGAATGAACCGATTTGGCTTATTTTAATCTTGAAAAATTCGTAGAAGTCCAGGGAAGGTTTAAACGGTGAGAAAATTTCCTTATGTGACGCAGACGAAGTTGTGTGGGCCAGCTAGTTATTAATATTTATTAATCAGAATGTCCTATAGTCAGCTGATTACAGGAATGGTTTTAAAAAACATCGTCTAACTTCCTCTTTATATTGAAGATTATTGCAAGAAAATTGGAATTATATCTACGTAACGATATTTGAATCATTCTCAATTAGAACAGACCTACATTCCAGTTACATTATATCTATTTATTGAGGTTCAAATCCGACCCAGAGTAGGATATTACCTTGCTATAATTATTGAGAGGGATTCATTATAAGGTTACGTGACAGCAAGGCGGGTTTCATCGAGCTATGCAATTTGTAAGGAACATTATATTATTAAAGATATGGTATGAACACCTACCCTCAAATATGTACAAGCCAATATCGACTGTTATAGATAGCAATAAGACCCAAGTTCGTATGGCAGATTTTTTAGATCCTATCATTAGTTTTCGAGATAGCTACCGATGATGTGGATTGAAAATGAAGTGTTTGTTGTGCCACTGGTTTTTGAAGGCCTTATGTTATGATTATAATGAAATTTGTACGTGATATTATAGATGTATGTATGTATTGTTTTGGACAATTTTATTCAGGTCTGAAATAAAAATAATTTGGATTATTGTTAGTATTGGAAACCTAAGCAGAAAAACACCTCATCGCTAAGGTTGAACCAAATGAAATCAAAGTCGATAGTAGTACTTACTTGTTACATTTTTTGGCTGATACTTAATGATAAAAAAACCTTCAAATAAATTTGGTTTTGGTTATGGCCTATCCCGTTCGCACTCAACCGCTTCCCTTGCCCTGGGATGTTGTTCTAGAATCTTCTCGAATGGTCTCTAATCTACTCGAACAGTCCCGAATTCCGTTCTAGAAGCTTCTCGAATAGCGTGACAGAGATATCAATATAAATATCAGTCTCTCTCACATTTTTTTCTAAAAATCCTGAACAATCTCGAGGGAGTCAATATTATGATGATTAATTACATGATTAATTAATTAATTACAAGCTAGCTCTTCCTCGTATTCCTTGGCTTCACTGCTCAATGTCGCTTTGGTGGTCTCCGCAGTGGTTCCTCTCATTCCTACCACTGTTACTCCTGTGTAACAATGGTGGAAATGAGAGGTGGACAAATACCCAATTAAAAAAACCTAAGAGGCGTCAAGGGACACCCGGATGGGACGAAGTTCCTTTCGATTAATTAGAGAGGGAATTGTAATAAAATTTTATTTTTTACTCTCTTTAAGAGAGAGAGACAGACGTTTTAAACTACTAATTATTATAACTTAAATAAAATATTTTGATCACAGCGCCATCTAGCATTAATCATATAAAACAAAATAAGGAATTGTTTTAAACGATTTTAATCACAGCGCCATCTAGCGATAATCATCTAAAACAAAAAAAATGTGACATCTTTTTCATAAGAATTTCCGTCTAGCCCCTTTCGATAAATAATTCTTATTTATAAAAAGATGTTTAATTAAGAAAAAAGGTTAAACAAAACAAGTTAAAGGTTTCTTTACCTGGTTAAACGTATCCTCCCCCGAATTTAAGGTAAACTTCATACATACAAATTGTTGTATTATTCATAACATACCTTGTCAAATTTCATGTACATTATGGTAATAACGTAATAATATGCTGACATAACTGGAGCCTTTCAAAGTGGTTTTCAATTATAATGCCTTAGGTTATAAAAATATTGAAATTATAATAAAATATAATAGCTGGATTGATTGTGTTGAGAATGTTTTTTTGGACAATTTTGATAGATGATACGTGGAAATGTGTAAAAAGTTTTAAATTGATACTAGTCAACTTACATCAAAAAATGTTTCAGGTAACATCTTTTAATATAATATAGAATAGTATTGATAATTACCTACTTCCACAAAAATATCATGTCATGTTCGCAATTTAAATTTACTACAAAATATAACCGTAATTCAACATAATAAAACAACTATTTAAGCACAAAAATTGCAAATAATAAAATCACAACAGTTTATCGACCTCACACATCAACAAGACGTAATCGATCATGAACGGAAATCGATAAAAAATCATTCAAATTAATTGGCGTTTAATCATGTTTAAAACAAAAAAATACTTAAATATAAAAAGAACATTTAAATACCAATTAGACAATAAAAACTCTTATCATGAAGCCATTAACAGACACCGAACACATAGGGAGGTTTATGAGTTTTACTACACAAAATGGTTGCCGACCATATTGGAACAATCCGACTTCAATTTACTACCAATTAGCTCAATAAATACAGGGGCTTGTCTGCACCGTGGTCCAGACAGAAGGGCCAGAGAATGAGCGAAAATGAACGCAATTTGATTTTTTTTTTTTTTTTTTTTTTTTTCTTTGAACTCCCATGATGTTTAATACCGTAATCTCGAGGATACTAAAATCACAACAATTTCATTCAAAATTCTTAAGTATTAAGTAAAAAAAACGGTACTTGGAAACAAACACGACACACGTCACGAGACAAAATATATAAATTTCGGAAATGAATCGAACTACAATTAAAATATTATTGATTCGCAATTTAATGGAAAAATATGCAATTACTACGAAAATTAATTGTTTTGTTTGTGCAAAATAAAAGTTACGTACTAAAATGTATTTTAATTATAGTACCTAGTATCCCTTCTCAACTTAATAAAATTGTGATGCGACATTTAAAAATCGTCTCTTCTTTTTTTATTGCAAGACAGACAAACGATATTACTATAAAAATATGTTTTTTTTTTCGAAGTATAAATTGCTTGCTTTTGTACCACTATAAATAAATATTTTGTAAATAAACAACTCGCGTTCTCTAGCCACACTTTATGAATACGCAGTAAAACTAATCAAATGTAAGTCGAATTGTCGAATATTTCTCGTTTATGGGAATCTCGAATCAATACAAAAACAGAGTTAATTGAATATAAACTATAATTATTGACGAACGACGAACAGTAGCCTCGGTTTATCAAACAGATAAAATGTAAAAGCTTTTCACATTTCTGAATGTTTTTAATTGGTCGAGATAAAATTTGATTTGATTTCGGAATGAGTGACGGTAATGAATAATTAATTTAGTTGGGAGTTTTGTTTTGAGGGCTTTCTGACTATTTTAAGGTTTTAACTATTTTGCATTTGTATATTCATTTATTCACTTATTTTTTACATACTACTTTTAAAATAAATTTCCAAAAAAATCAAATTTAAAAATACAATATAAAAAACAGAGCCAAGCCATCAGTGGTCAGGGCTCAAGAGAAAGGAACCTCCTCACAATACGCGGCGTGTCAAGAACGACCGCCTTCTGAATCAGACCCTTTACCCAGCCGGGGAGCGAAAGCTTCTCTAGATAACTGTCGAAGCTTTTCCCTATTAGACCGTGCACAGATACAACGAACTAACTATTTTTATTATTAGAATCCACTGCTAGTGTAGTTTGGTATCCAAGAAACTACTAATCAGGGATCTTTATTTATTAGATTAAGCGCGTAAGAAAAAGTTTGGCAATCATTTAAATATCTATAAGATGAAATTTTTATAATACTGAGTCAAAAGCCTATCTGAAATTTTAATATTTTTAGATCATCATTAAAATCTACCAAACAAATAATATTTTTTATAAATAGCTGCCTATATTTTGAGGAGTCTGTTGACCAATCATCATCATCATCAGCCTATAGACGTCCACTGCTGGACATAGGCCTCACCCAAACCTAGCCACATCGACCTGTCCTGCGCAATCTGCATCCAGTGACCTCCCGCGATCTTGACTAGATTATCAGTTCACCAATCAGATGATCAGTTAATCAATGCATTCATTAATATATTTTAAACTAGATGACCCGCGCAACTTCGTCTGCGTTACAAAGGGGTTCAAAAATTGTAGCCTATATAGGCACGCGTCGCCCGGCGCAAACAACTACGACCCTGCATTTTAAATTTGTAATATCTTCGGTAATATTCACTTAAATTACATGCTGTAAAAAGCTTCTTCTACAGTTCGGTTCAGAAGATCATTTTTGCCCCGTACCATTCCGATTTGGAATGGACTCCCGTCCGCGGTGTTCCCGGAGCGCTATGACATGTCCCTTTTTAAACGAGGTTTAAAAAAAGTCCTGTATGGGTAGGTGATAGATAACGGCCCTCTTTGCCCTGGCATTGCAGAGGTTCATGAGCGACGGTGACCGCTTACCATCAGGTGGGCCGTAGGCTCGTTTATCTATCTTGCAATAAAAAAAAAATAAAAAAAAAAAAAAAGCATATTGATCTATAATAAATGCACAATTTATTTAAGGTACTTAATTGGATAAGGATTAATGCTGTATTGTTTAAAATCACTTCGTAAATAACCATTTTTTAGTAAAGAATAAAAATGGTTATGCTGGGTTATCCCTAAGAGATAGACATATACCATCGCGGACTTTTTTGTTGGACTTTTTAAGGTGAACAATACTGTAGTACATTATTTTGGTCTATCTCGTAGGGTTCAGCCAGCGTTTGCAATATAAGCGCAAAAAACGTGCTTATTTACGACATCACATTAGAAACCTTTAAATTTATCAGTGTTTCTCTACTATATTATGCATTTATTATACATACAAACCTTCCTTAAGAATCACTCTATCTATTAAAAAAAACCGCATCAAAATCCGTTGCGTAGTTTTAAAGATCTAAGCATACATACAGACATACAGCGAAAGCGACTTTGTTTTATACTATGTATTGATATATTCTACTTCCGTTTTTAAAACTTGAGGAAAACTGTCATCAAACGGTACATCCACATTAGTTGTAGACTCATCAAGACTCATCATAAATCATTTGTTAAATGCATTCTCATCTTTGTTCGAAAAAATGTAATGTTTAGTTCACATTCGTGTCAAATCATTTTCATTTGCAATTAACGAAAATACCATTCCATTTCTTTGTTATAATTATTGTGTTTATGTACGTGTGCCGTGTACCAAACAGTTTAGATGAGTTGCGGTTATGTTACATGAGAGAGCGATTTGAGATTTTTTATTTGTCAAATTGAAAAAAGCATTTGGTGGTATGAAGCAACGTTGGTGCCTCATTCAAAGATTAGAAGAAGAAGAAATACTGGCGGTAACCTACTTTACAAATTTTAGTTGGGTTATTACCACGTTTTTTTTAAATGAGCGGTTCCGTTATTTTGAGTGTATTTCTTTTGTTATGAATAGAAGAAGAGAGAAGAGATCTCTGAAAGATATGCCTAGTGTTTCGACCGGACTGTAATTCAGGCGCCTATTTTGAACAAACGAATGAAATCTAGTAAAATACGCAAATTTAACACCAAAAATACACAATCAAATTTTTTTAACGTTCACCTATCCCATATACCTACTATTTTCACTTTTTTCCACGCTACCTCTTATCACTATATTCCGATTCTACGGCTACTTTGTAACACATTCCTATAATAGAGAGTACAGACCATTGTGTTTCATATTCGCGTGATGATGATGGCATAAATAGACCAGATGCTGATGACTTGGAATGACAATTATTATGGAAATGTACATACTTATTTTTTAAATTACTATTGTACTGTATACTGTATGCATGTTCTTTTTTTGGAAGACGTATTATTTTTATGCTAAAATGCAAACTGCTCACTTCCATTTTTAAGTACCTAAGTACGTAAACTACTTTTTTATTGCCTCGTAGGCAGACGAGCTAAAGGGCCACCTGATCGTAAGCGGTTACCGTCGCTCACGGACCTCTGCATTGACAAAAAAGAAAACTTGAGAGGTGTCATGGGACACCCGAATAGAACGAAGTTCCTTTCGATTAAAAGATATCTTATAAAAAATATTTCCTTTCGTAACGCGCGATAAGGAACGTTTTTTAAAAGATTTTGATCACAGCGCCATCTAGCGATAATCATCTTAAACAAAAAAAGTGTCGTGACAACTTTTCGTAAGAATTTTTTCCGCCTAGCCCCCTTTCACAACGTGCGATAAGGAACTTCGTTCCAAAAGACACTAGTGAGATATGTATCAAATAATATTATCTAAATATCTTTTAATAGCTGTTAGTGTTGTTACGAAAAAGGTTGTAACAGCTTAAATCAATCATAACATGATAGATAGATAACTTTTTATTGAAGCTCAATATACTACATGAGAACATGAATAAAACTTATGAAAATTCACTCAACTCAACTGGGAACTAACCAATATTGACGTATGTCGACTAGTGCCATCTAGTGGTGATATTTGACAACCATAAACGAGTAACAAATTTGTGGCCTTTCCCTAACAGTGATCCGCAGTGTCTGCTGACATTGCAGAGGTCCATGAGCAACGGTTAGCTCATCTGCCTACAAGGCAATAAAAAAGTCTAATCATAGTTCTCTTTACCGTTCATATAGTACAGAACTAAGACAGCAAAGAGGTTTGCAGTGAAACCAGCTATGATTATCATAATTCCGCCGCCACACGTGTCTGGGGACTTGGAGCACAAAAACTCGCAATAATCACTGTTCACTAAGGTACAGTCGTTTATAGAAGTGAAAGAATTTATTGGAACGTAGTTCCTTATCGCGCGTTATCGAAAGGGGGCTAGACGGAAATTCTTATGAAAAAGTTGGCACGACACTTTTTTGTTCTATATGATTAATGCTAGATGGCGTTGTGATCAAAATATTTTATTTAAGTTATTAAATAAAAAAATAAAATTTTATTACAATTCCCTCACTAATTAATCGAAAGGAACATCGTTCCATCCGGGTGTCCCTTGACACCTCTGTTTTTTCCTGTTTTTTTTTTTACTTTTAGTGTGTAAACGACCTATGGTTCATTTGTAAGTGATTATAGATGTCTATGTGACTCTGGAAGTTATCAGACGACTCAGAGTCACTCAAAGAGCAATGGAAAGGGCTATGCTGGGTGTCTCTCTGCGTGATCAAATCAGAAATGAGGAGATCCGCAGAAGGACTAAAGTAACCGACATAGCCCAAAGAATTGCATCTTTGAAGTGGCAATGGGCAGGACACATTGTGCGAAGAACAGATGGCCGTTGGGGCCGAAAAGTTCTAGAGTGGCGGCCACGAACCGGTAAGCGCAACGTTGGTAGACCCCCCACGAGATGGACCGACGATCTGGTCAAGATCGCGGGAGGTCACTGGATGCAGACGGCGCAGGACCGGTCGTTATGGCGAGGTTTGGGGGAGGCCTATGTCCAGCAGTGGACGTCTATAGGCTGATGATGATGATGATGTGACTCTGGAAGTACCCATCTCCTATTTTCAATACAAACCTTTGCAATAGGAAAGCAGTTTTTATCAGAATCAATCAGTAAGTTAAGTTAATAAATAAACTATAACGAGATTATTAAGAATTTATGATATTTTAAACTGAGTATGAGAGGTCGTGTGCAATTTGTGGCACATTTCTACAACTTCTTTTACTACTTCTTTCAGTACCTATCAGACTTCATCAGGTCAATAATATTATCCTATAGCCACTGCGAGATTTAAGCCGTATTGAAATTGTTATACCGTCTTATGTGACGCAGCCGAAACTACGCAGAAACTAAGCCCAGAAATAAATTATGCTTGATGTGGCCTTCTGTAGTAAAAACAGATGTCCACTTCGTTATATTTTTTTTTAAATATTATTTTAAAAAATTTTTGGGTATCCAAATAAATCAATACGTTGCAAATTTAAAGAAATATGCATGCACTTTTGTCTTCGACGTTACATTGCAATCTCGCGACTCGGTTCCCGGGGGCACATCGGAGAGGGCTACCGTACACAATAATAGCTTTTTTGTTATACCAGATCGGTTGTCATATATTCTTATACATAAACACTGAGCCTCGGGCATTCATGAATCGGAGAATGCCGACTAATAACGGCATATATTTTGGTACAATTGCTATGAACAATGCTCCTTTTTGTATTGTCTAAGATGAATTATTATCTATAGATTTGGAGAAAGGTGTTTTGGCTGAAGAGTTTTTATCAGGAGCGCGGCGTAATGTTTATAGTATAGGAGTTTCTTATTCTTTGAAGTGTAGTGGTGATGTTTGTAAATTACAATTATTTTGCAATTGAATTTGATTATTACTGGCTGTAGATATTGGAACGAAGTTCCTTATAGCGCGTTGTGAAAGGAGGCTAGACGGAAAAAATCTTACGAAAAGTTGTCACGACACTTTTTTTGTTTTAGATGATTTTGGCTGATGATTATGACAAGATGGCGCTGTGATCAAAATCTTTTAAAACACGTTCCTTATTTTGTTTTGGATGATTACCGCTAGATGGCGCTGTGATCAAAATCCTTTAATCGAAAGGAACTTCGTTCTATTCGGGTGTCCCAAGACTCCTCTCAAGTTTTTTTTTTTTAAATACAATTAAAAGTATAACTGAACAGAAAAAAAAACAGAACCAGAAACCAAATAGCTGATGAGCTTTTTTTCTATATGTCATAGTGAAAATTGACCTTCATTTACTTGCTGATAATTTTCAAATAACACATGAGCTATACCTATCTAAATTACCATACAAATTACTCCTAACTTAATACAGGATGGTATACGAAAAAAAGAGTAGTTCGAAATTTTAAAACATGGTCATACCTCCAGTAATAATAGGGAAGAAACCCACGCTAATGACACGCTGGAGGCTCTATGTATCCGTCGTAGTAAAGCACAAGATCACTTATACGTACTGATTGAAGTACAAGACTTCAAAGGTTCAAACGAGTTAAAAAAATATGGATATAAATTTATCACAGTAATACAGGGTGATTTTTTAGAGAGGGTACATATTGCAGGAGGGTGAGTACTCTGTTCTAATACGGAATATTACAAAAAATAGGTAAAATTACAATATATATATATATATATATATATATATTTAAATCTAAATTCGACAAAACTACCTCAAAAATAAACAATTTTGGCTCAAAGAGTGTTGACTAATGACCTCTAGTGATCTCGCGCACCCCACACCTCCGCCACACCCATCAGCTGTCGAAAAACCATCAATTTGCAAGAATTTTAGATATTTTAAGTTGCGATTACTAAGGCATTAAGCCATATTCTTTGGTAATAATATTTTTACTGGTCGTATATAACCATCAGCTACCATGATTTTCAATATGTACCCTCACTATCAAATCACCCTGTATAAGCAGAATTAAGTCGTATATGAAAATCTCAGTGTTTCTCAAGCACTTTGACTTCTGTCGGAAGCATCGATCCTTGAATGCTCTAGCGTTGTAGATGTTCATGAGCGAAGGTAACTACTTATCATCCTGTAAGCTCGTAAAAAAACAAGCCTTTAACATCCCAATGGCATATGTAAGGGGTGGGCCATATAAAGTTTGCATTTTCCAAAAGTTCGACTGTCATGTTGGCTGTGTGGCATGTTGCGCCATCCTGTTGAAACCAAATGTCGCCCATGTCATACTCTTCAACTTTTGGAAACAAAAATTCGTTGAGCATGGCACGGTAGCGCTCGCCATTGACCGTAACGGCGGCTCCTTGCTCATTTTCGAATGATGCCGCCGGACCAAAACCCATACCAAACCGTAACTCTTTGTGAGTGCATTGCTTCTCAATGGTGACGCGTGGATTTTCCGACCCCCAGATGCGACAATTTTGCTTATTGACATAGCCTCCGAGGTGAAAATGGGCTTCATCTGAAAAGACGATTTTTCGGTGAAAATGCTCATCTTCGGCCAAACGATCTTCTGCCCATTGGGCGAACCGAAAACGTCCCATTTCGTAAATGTCAAACCTTTAACTAAATTATGAACACAAATTGAATGACATTTGAGCTGTCATTCTCTAAATAAACAGTCGTTCAAAATGCAAACGTTAGATTGCCTACCTATAGTAATAGAGATACTTTTGAGCCATAGGTTCTATTTTTAATCCTTTATTTGCTGCATCCGATCTTATTTATAACTTTCGAATATGTTCATTAATATTACTTACCTTGATAGCTCATCTGATCAGTGCATACCAGTACAGATCTTGATACAGAGATCGCCTGCAGCAGGCCATTAGCGCGGATTCGATGCTCGTGCCCTATCATTAGCACTGTGGTGACTATGATTACTTAAGTCAGAGGATAGTGTGACGACACGACGCTCTCCGACTAGAACCGGGATAACAAGGACTGTAGACGGGAAAAAAATGTAAGTGTACATATTACAAGCTTTATATTCACTTGCACTGAATGTAACTATGTAAGTTCGGGTGGAATCTTGCAAGCGTAATTTGACAAACTTCCCGGTTTCTGATTGAGCTGACATTTTGCTCGCAGATTTTTATTGCGTGACAATGCAATAATATAACAAATGGTGCTGATCTGATGATAAATACGGAAGGTGATCATTGGAAACTCCTGTACTCAATAAGATAGACCTGTCGTATTTCGGCTCATTTTAATTGTCTTGGCTAGCACTCTACTGATTCATGATATTGTGGATCTTATTTTTTTTTTATTGCCATATAGGCAGACGAGATCTTAAAAGCTTGTATTTAAAGTTTACTTGAAATAATTGTTTACTTCTGTTATTTGTTTTTTATGTTGATCGAACTCAAATCATATTTGAAAGCAAAAGCGTAAAAGTATTCGTATATTAAGAATAAACATTATATTATATTTTATGTATAAATAAGAAGCATAGTACAGCATAGTAGGTACTAAAAAGCAGCGAAATTATTTTTCGATTTAATTCACTAAAACTAAACCTATTTTTATTTATAGAGATCCACATTTTACCCTCCAAAATGATACACACCCTATTAAAATATGATTTAAGAAGCGCAAGCAATAAAAAACTTGGCTATCTTGATTAACTCACATCACATCCTCTTTGATATGAAACGTTAATTTGAAAAAAAAAACCTTTTTAATTACATTACATTTCATCATAAAATCAGCGATAAATATAAGATGGCAATTTGTAAAACTAAATTCCTGACAGTAACAGTATTGATCCCAAAAAGAACTTCTGTTCTTAGTTATTTTTGTATCCTAAAAAGAACAATTGCTAAGGTACTTATGTACAAATGAAGAATTATAATAGAATTACGAAACATTATCAATATTTCAAGTTCACAATTATTTTTTCACTCATATTATTATAGTAAGAACCTTATCTACCTTTGATATAATATTGTAAAAAATACACGTATGAACCTGACGATTAATTTGAATAACAAAGTTGTTTTAATTTTGAGGTCTTCTACAAGCTTTATATTCACTTGCACTGGATGTATGTACTATGTAAGTTCGAGTGGAATCTTGTGAGTTAAATTTGTCCAACTTCCCGGCTTCCGATTGAGATGAAACTTTGCATGCTATTTATATCACGTAACAATACAATAATAAATATGGAGCTGATGATGGAGACAGTAGCCATAGGAACTTTTATACTAAACAAGATAGACTCATCGTGTTTGGGCTTGTCTTGTTTTTCTTAGCTAGCACTATACTGATGTCTGATACCTGATATTCAGGATCTTAAAAGCTTGTATTTAAAGTGTTTTCTTTAAAATTTATTCTCGCTTATCTCATCTCATTACTAATAACTTTGAGCCTCATCATGAAAGATTGTGCTTATTCAAAAATGTACATTATAAAATAATCTACTATCTCATCGGCCAGTAATGATACGTCAGTCATTGTAAGTGGTTCGTGGGTATCATACGAGAATATCGTCAATTATCGTGCCTTACTTAAACATACGACGTCTAAGCATATTGGGAGGCATAGATTATGTGAAACTGGTCTAGAAGTGACAAAGCTGTTTAGTAGATTCATCAAATTGAATCCTATTTAACAAAAAAAATAATCTTCTTTTTAGATATGGCTATTGAAGAAAGAATTATGTTACATTAAGATTTTTTTTTAGACTATATGTGGAATTGAGAATTTCACGATATAGTTTCTTAAGGCTGACTAATAAGTTCATCTTTTATATCAAACTTGCCTGTCCTTTCCTTGATGTAGTTTTTAATAAAGTTATTTTCTTTCTTTCTTTCTTCTTCTATCCAAACATTGTGTATTTGGAACATTTAAAAACTCATTATATTAACCATGTGTACAATCCACGAAATCTATTATGATCTATGATGAAACTTTTTACCGGCGGTCAGTAATCGACCAATCACAAGTGATAGCCGATCAGTAATCATGGCGATTACTAATCACCTGCCCACTGACGGGTTAAGAAGCCGTTTTAATCATGTAATTTTAAGTTGCAATAATAATATCTTCTTACTATATTGGTATTTTTTACAATGATCCACGTAATATTATTTTCATAACGTGTCCAGTCTACAAAATATCTATTCATGATCTATGATGAAACTTTTTACCGGCGGTCAGTGATCAACCGATCACAAGTGATAGCCGATCAGTGATCACGGCGATCGCTAATCACCTGCCCACTGACGAGTTAAGAATCCATTTTAATCATGTAATTTTAAATTGCAATAACAATATCTTCTTACTATATTGGTATTTTTTACAATGATTCATGTAATATTATTTTCATAACGTGTCCAATCTACAAAATTTCTATTCATGATCTATGATGAAACTTTTTACCGGCGGTCAGTGATCAACCGATCACAAGTGATAGCCGATCAGTGATCACGGCGATCGCTAATCACCTGCCCACTGACGGGTTAAGAAGCCGTTTCCTGTCGTGCTGTCTAATTTGAAGATCACTTTAAAACGTGTGCAATAAGTCGGTTGTGTAAATGACGGGATGCGTTTGTGATTGGACATTAGCCCGGTGGCGTACATGCTTTGTATTGTGACAATGCTCTTGTTTTGTTTCGGATGTTCATTTTTTTGTAAAACATTGTTGAGTCTGTTTCGCTAGTTGTTCTCAAGTGGGTACTGTACTGTACTGTACTGTAACAACCCATTACTGCCCACTGCTGAGCTCAGGTCTCCTCCGAAGAGGGGTTAGGCATAGGCATTGGGTAGTGTAGGTTAATAGATTTTGATGTGATGTTATTACTTTTGTTTGAAAGGATCGATTAATTTTTTTTGGTGTTTTTTTTGGGGGTGACGGGGCGATACGTGAGCGACAATCGCGAACGCGTCCTGTCACCCCTACATCATCGGATGTCGACCGTGATTGGCGGGAGGTTTTAGTGCGGTTCAACCCCCACATACCCCACTCGCGGGGTGAGTGGAAGTCCGGCGATTTCCTTCCGTCAAAAAAAAAAAATCGTGTTACATTGAGGTGGCTTTTTTAGATGATTTTTTTATGAGATGATTTTAAGTTTAACCTAGATTTGCATAGTACTAGTAGTATAGGTAATCCATAAAACATACAGTTTTTCTATAAAAATCCTCGGCCTGTTTTTAAACTGGAAATGAAAATTCTGTATGCTTATTACTGCTTTGCGCTATTATAAAAGGTAATGAATGTTTAAAACTGTGTTTAATATATCGTGAAAGAATGTAGCTTTGGAGATCAAACCAGTTTCTCAGATAATAAGTGGTGTCAAAATCTATGCAGAAATATTTATATCATAGATTCTTAATCTTATTTTGCGTTCCTTATTATTATCGTATTGTTTTTTTTGATGATGAATTTATTTTTTTTCTTTTCTGAATTTAGTTATAAAATATCTGAACTATGGTTAGACCACATAAACGATAAAATTATTGATGTTTATTGATTTAACAGATAAATGAGCTCAAAGTCCATCTGATAATTATAACCTTCACTCATGGCCTTAATAATTTCGATGCTTCAAACATTACGTATGATCTTTGACAAAGCTAACTATTTTATTACCTACTTCAAAACATGCGTCGATATTAAAAATAGTTTATTAAGTTAAAAAAGATAGTGACATCTTGTTTTTTTTTAAATCATTTATTTCAAATTAGATGTGGACACACATATATTTTGAATGTCAAAAATAAAATCAAAAGTTCTACCACCAGTTCGCTAAAATTACGCCTCCGTCAAACTTAATATTCTTCAATGAAACTTAAACACTTCCGTACAGACGAAATCATAATAAATCACCTTCATTTACATTTGATGCATGACTTTTATTATTAATCGAAAACATAACTATACATTGTAATTATCTTTCTAGTTGATAAGCTATAATAAAAAACGCAAACACCCATCCGGTGCTTGGTCCATCGGATTTATAATCGATATAATGAAATCGATACCGTGATGTGGGCCATGTAATCTATGAGTAGGGTGGATACGATGTAATAGAAATTGCGGATAATACCATTGAGAAATAGGAACAAAAACGTTATAAATGGAAAAGAAAAACATATTTTTTTATTGCATTGAAGGCAGGTGAGCTAACGTGCCACCTGACCGTAAGCGATAACCGCTCATGAACTGTACTGTCAGGGGACACTGCGAGGCCGCTATCTACCGCTACACTACTTTCGATTATTCACAAACGAAATGTCTAAAGTTTTAATTCACTGGATAAGCCTCTATCGACCCCTAGTACTCGTTAGCAAAATTTGAATTAATTTTAAAGAACCAACTGGAAGAAGGTATCAAATTCGTTTAAAGTTCAAACAGTGTGTCGAAGAAAACATAAACTATTTTTTGTGGTATGATAACTAAACGAACCAATGTTTTATAATATGTGATAAATAACAGAGTCCAAAGTTATTGCGAAGTCAAAAAGTTTGACGATTATTTTCCTCGTCTTACGTAACACAGGTTATTAATACATTTAAGAGTAAGGCAAATAAAACTTTAATTTGTGTTTTATTTTACATACGCGATAAAATTTTATTTCTTATTATTCAATCTATTTTATCCCAACTGAAGATTATACAGAGTGATTTCCTAGTGAGGGTACATATTGAAGGTCATGGTAGTTGATGGTTATATACGACCAGTAAAAATATTATTACCAAAGAATATGGCTTAATGCCTTAGTAATCGCAACTTAAAAATATCTAAAATTCTTGCAAAATGATGGTTTTTCGACAGCTGATGGATGTGGCGGAGGTATGGGGTGCGCGAGATCACTAGAGGTCATTAGTCAACACTCTTTAAGTCGAAATTGTTCATGTTTGAGATCGGTTTGTCGAATTTAGATTTAAAATAAAAATAAAAAAAAATGTAATTTTACCTATTTTTTGTAATATTCCGTATTAGAACAGAGTACTCATCACCCTCCTGCAATATGTACCCTCTCTAACAAATTCACCCTGTATATTATGAAATATTATCTTTAAACCATGCTGTTTATTTTATTTTATCCATTACAATACGAAGCCATGGTCACTCCAACACGTAGCGTGGACAAGAAATTACTATAATCTAGTTCTATTTCAATGGGCTACCGTCCAAGTAAGCTATCAAAATTCCAGGCTATTCGATATTATATTATTATAGACTTTTCCAGAACAACGATATCGATTTGCAAGTTTATCGAGAGTATACTCAATTCTGACAGATAGTGTTATAGATACATAGAGATAGTTACATTTTATGGTAAATATCAAAGTTACTGTATCATCCTTCGTATTTGTGTTGAATTATAATAATTTATATATTTCGCTTGACAAACTATTACTTCTCGACTCGGTTTAAGACCTTATTTTGCTATGTAGGTAGGCAGACGAGCCAACGAACCGTTTAATCGTAAGTGGTTACCGTTGCTCATCTACATCCAAAAGGTGACGGTGTTAATAAGAAGGTTCCTTAATCCAGGACAAGAAGAGGAGAAGTAATCAGACAGATCTGAATGTAGACCGCGCTATCAGTGTATTTCAAATCAAATCAAATATATTTTATTGTCAACATAGGTATTTACATTTAGGTCTTGTATTTGAAGTAGTCTGGTCTGCCATGCTGCGCCATTTTAGGCTTACAATATCTAGGTAAATGATTGTGAATGATGTCATTCTTGTCAGTTAACACAAATTTAACAATTTAATTATATTTAGTGCTTATCTATAAAGTATCATCATCTAAAAATTCTGAAATAGTGTAATAACATTTTTCCACCAACAGTTTATAAAGTTTAACTTTGAATTTTTCCACCACTGTTATGTTCTTAAATGATGATGGAACCTTATTGAAAATGCGTGGAGCTGCACACAAAACACTTTTATACATTAGTCTAGTTTTGCTAGGAACTGTACATAATTTATTAAATTTTGTATATAAATATACAACACAAGACCTAGATTACGTTTTTTTATTACGTGTAATTAGGGCCTAAAATGTAGCATAATTAGTTTTAACATGAATAGAACACACTTTCCTCATAGCAATCTCTGTATTCATAATTTGAAGGACATTAAATCAAGGACTAATTTAATGAAGTTAAATAATTTAAGTAGCAAAATTTATGGCAAATTACCCCCTCCATTTCGAAACCAGTTAAAATACAGTTAAGTTGTTGAAAAAGGAGCAAACAATCGCAGTCTAGTCGCAGTATAAAGGTTCTAAATTCTTTTGTAGAACGCCGACGAGGGAACAGTAGCATTGAATACAATACAACACTTATTTATAGTCAAAATGTCTACCATAGCGTTCTGACTGGCATCGTAGGAGAGACTGCAGATATAGACAAAGATTCAGATCATAAAAGTAGCGGGTATTTGTTAAATTAAGTATATTGTTTCTAATTTGTGATCTTAAGTAGAAGTAACGATCGATGTAGTGACATAACAGAAGAGCATGGCGGACAGTTGACTAAAAGTTGTCTTGAAATTAGGTTGCAAGATAAAATCGTCACCATCAACATATCCCTTCTATTACCGGACCACCCGGCGTCGAGGTGGAGTTCATCCTTACTATATGGAACCACCGCGGTCATCCACGGTCCGTTTCAGGAACACTTTTTTGCCACGCACCATCCGGCTATGGAATGAGCTCCCCTCTTCGGTATTCCCAGAGCGCTGTGACTTGTCCTTCTTCAAACGAGGCTTGAGGAGGGTCCTTAAAGTTAAGTCGTGTAGCGACCCCTCAATGTCCGCTGATATTGCAGAGGTTCATGAGCGACGGTAACCACTTACGATCAGGTGGCCCGTTAGCTCGTCTGCCTACACGGCAATAAAAAAAAAATAAAAAAAAATCGTCACCAAGTCGTCGCCAAGAACTGAAAACAATAGTAGGTGATCCGAAAGGAAAGTAGTAGAAGGTTTAAATACGATTTCTGTACTCCACACCGAGAATAAATGGTATGAAAGAGACTTTAATATTTATTTTTTTTTACAATTTTAGTTGATTATAAAATTGTTTCTTGGTATTATGGTGTTTGGTTCTTTAAAAAATATGTAACTATTTTATACCTAGTATTATTTCACTTTGCCTGTTTCTAATCCTCTGTGTACTTATTATTGTTAATCGTATCGGTCTCCCGCGATACAGGTAATACCTAGTGCTGGGTCCATTGTTAATTCCTTAAGTGTCTGTTGTTATTTTGATAATAAAGATTTTTTACTTTTACTTCCTTACTATACTTTCGAGGACATTTCTCAGTTGCTAAAGTTAGACACTGCGTCAAAAATGTACATTGTCCAGCACAGAATCAAATTGGAGCTGGGAAAGCTGATCTTTCCAAAATTAGACCAATTATACCAGCCAGCTTTACTTCATATAGGTACCGTTCCTTATATTTATGGAATAAATCATAACAAACGAACGTCAAATTGTCTCATTATAGAAACAGAATGGCATCAATTTCACACAAAAAACTTGCATTAAAATTTCATATAACATGTATAATTCAGTCGAATGTGCAAGCTCCTTTACTGACTTGTATATCACTTGCCTTTGCGGCATCCTGATCAGCAGGAATGGTGGATTTTTTTTACAATAAGTTTAGTATAACGGTTTAGTAGCAAGGTCAGTGGGAACTAATGATTCCAGTTTTGTTTGTCCTTTTTCTGGTGAAGTGAAAGTTGAAGTCCCAGTGTTTAGATTGGTGTCCATTTTTTTGTAAAGTTTTATGTGATGAGTATACGATTAGGTTTAACTTGTCAAGACTGAAGTAGTGAAATATTAGCTACCTAATTGAATTGTTGTGTTTTAATTACGTTGTTTTCTGTTTTATGAAAGCATATAATTTAATTAAATTTAGTATATTTGTGTGTGTTTTATTTAAATATTATCTATTTCAATAACTAGTCGAATTTCAGGCATTATATAGAATTTTAAACTTAGCCCTTAATTATATTAACGAAAACTAACAATGACTAACTGCTAATTACCACTTACAAACAAACTTTGACTGAATATCGTATTTAATAATTAAACTAAAGATTAACTACAGTATCCCAGTACCTACAGAAACTAGCTTTTAAAATAACCAAACCAAAACGTGTAAATCAAAACGCGTAGGTTCAAAGATAAATATGCATCCAATTTGGATCAAGTACAAAATTGATAAGAACACAGATAATGCTTTACCGCTAGCCGATAACTCACCGGACCAGTTACAAATTAAAAACTTGAATTAACAGAGAACAGGGACGGACATTGGTAGGGCCTTAGGCATACATAGGCAGGCCTACAGTCAAGGGGTGTCGCGACGGGAAAGTGTGCCGCAGTGCGTAACGCGTCGCGCCACCCCGCATAACCCCGTGCTGGGTTCTGGCCTCAGCCGGGGTTCGGACGCTGAGTGTGAGCGGTTGGAGGTTTTAGTGAGGTTCAACTCCTACATACCTACACCACCCGCGGGGCGGGTGGGCATCCGGCGATTTCCTACAACTAAAAAAAAAAAAGGCCTACAGTCAAATATTAGGCCTATATTTGGAAAGAAGTCAGAATGGATGTTCATATACCTAAAAAAGAGGTTTAAGAAAAGTCCTGTATAGTAGCTGTTGGGTTACCTACGATCAATGCCCTTGTACGGCAAATGCTTATGAACGACAGTCGCCACTTACCATCGGGAGGATCGTAGGCTCTTTTATCTAAAATGCGATTTAAAAAAACCTTATTGGCTTTTTTTAACAAATGGATGGTATTTTTATTTTAATTATAACACACTGAATAGTAAACTGTAAGATTCCCAAAACAATAACCAAGGAAATTCATTTGATTTGTGCTTGTATAGAAACCCTACGAGAAAACATTTAAATAATAATAAAAGATCAACCCCTGCTTCAAATTTACTCAAAGGAAAACAATATCATATGTCCAACGAGAAACAACCAAGAATACCTCTAAACATATAAGAAAGGAAAAGTATCATCATCATCATCATCATCATCAGCCTATAGACATCCACTGCTGGACATAGGCCTCCCCCAAACCTAGCCACATCGACCGGTCCTGCGCCATCAGTATCCAGTGACCTCCCGCGATCTTGACCAGAAAGTCGGTTCATCTTGTGGGGGGTCTACCAACATTGAGCCTACCGGTTCGTGGCTGCCATTCCAGAACTTTTCGGCCCCATCGGCCATCCGTTCTTCGCACAATGTGTCCTGCCCATTGCCACTTCAAAGATGCAATTCTTTGGAAAACTTTGAAGGAAAAGTATAACCTATTATAAGAATTGACAAAGAAGTCCCAAAACTAGATTCGTCTCTGCATAATTTCCGATGGATGTCATTTCCCATATAACATGATTGACGGAACATTGAATATACATCGAGAAGTGTGGCAATTAGATGACATTTTTTCATTACCATATACGCGTGAAGATCACCTGTTGAAGAAATAAATTATAATTTAAATATTCGGTTTAAAACCTGATCATTTCTACTCCTTTTTTTAGAACAAGCTTACATAAAATACATTATTGAGTGATTTCAATTAAGAGTGGTTTTTGATATTGCACTAGGTTCATAATAATATGTGGCTTGGTAGTTAAAATTGAAGTCGACAGTAGTTACAGTTCATCTTTCCTTTTTCAAGACTCCTCAGCAAAAATAGTTCAGCTATTTCCGAAGTGCTATGAAATCCCTTTAAAATAGGTTTTATTTTATTGCTTGATAGATAAACGAGCCTACGTCCCACCTGATAAGCGGTCAAAGTCGCTCATGAACCTCTGCAATGCCAGGGCAGTAAGGGGTCGTTATCTATCACCTACACCCATACCGGATTTTTCTTAAACTTCGTTTAAAGAGGGACATGTCATAGCGCTCCGGGAACACCGTCGTTTAAGAAAAGTCCTGTATAATTGAACCCTCAATGTCCTAGCATTGCAGCTACATCTGCAAAACGCTCAAACATAACAACTTCATCACAACTAAGAATGCAATCAGCCGGATTAATTGACCCCGTGAGCGACAGAAAAAATATAATGCGTAGCCGAAACCATCAATCGATTTCTTTAGCAACGCAATCGAAATGGAGATCGATTCGATTAACAATAGATTTGTAGATCATTCGACGATCTCTCACTGTGATCAGTTAAGTGATCTTTTTGTGAACATTATTGATTTTAGATTCTCTATCTATGTACAAAAGAATATGTTGGTGGCACGTGGCGAAGCGAATGTGTTGGAATGCCATTTTTTAATATTATTCTAGGCAAAGTAGTGTAAAATTTTCTTCTTGAAAAACATTTTTTTTCAAGTACCTACTTTTTTCGTTGTTACAGTATTTTCAAGTAAGCCAGTGATTAGTGCGTAAGTTCAGTGCAGTAGTTTAATAGAAGCAAATTAAAGTAAAGAACCTCACTTGAACAAATTGCTGTATGCACCTCTATTTTACATTCCACTCGGGCCAAGAGTTAACTATGTATTTTTAGTATAAGTAGAGTTAAGTGTGAATGTAGTTGGTGCTTCTTTCTGTTATAAATAAATAAGTATGGACTCATGTCCTCTATTTTGATTTCAACATGATTTGTCAAAACATTCGCATAATTCTTAGCGATTCGTCACACACATAACCTTTTCGAAGCCACTAAGATTATCACATAGAGATGCAGCATTAATATACGCGAAACGACCACTATCCTAGACGCTATAATTTGTCCAGTTTTTTTAACATCGAGCCTGATATTAGGTGAATAAAAACCTCGTTAAAATTATTATCCCTAATAAACGCGGGACGGTAATGGGACGGTGATCATTAGACTAATGGTGACCGTCTTTATGTCGCCGATGGTTGACTAGCTTTTGGCTGTGACTTTGGTTGAAACATCGAAGTTAGCTAAGCCCTCAGGACAGTATTGGTAATGAAAAAAAAAACTGTTTAATAATATGTTGGATTATGTTACTAATAATGTTTCATAAATGTTTTGTCTAGTATGCAAACGGCCGTGGTGTGCGACCCGTAGGCCGCCAAATGGTAAGTCGTCACACGGAAAATTCTAAAAAAAGTGTCAATTTCACCTACATATTTCCATTTTTTTTAAAATAAATAATGTACTAAATAATTACCGCTATCTATAGCGGTAACCGCTTACAATCAGGTGGGCCAATAGCTCATCTGCCTACGTGGCAATAAAAAAAAATAATACGTGATGTATGACTAAAGAAAATAAAATTGTTTATTTCCATATTCATTTATTTGCTCATTTTTTACATTATATCTTTAAAAAAACAATCACAAGAAAATAAATTTAAAAATACAATATAAAAAAGCAGAGGGCCACTGGAGACGGGGTCTACGACCCAAGCCATCAGTGGTCAGGGCTCAAGAGAGAGGAACCTCCTCACAATACGTGCCGTGTCAAGAACGACCGCCTTCTGAAACAGGCCCTTTACCCAGCCGGAGAGCGAAAGCTTCTCTAGATGACGGTCGAAGCTTTTCGCTATTAGACCGTGCACAGATACAACGATCGGAACAATGATGTTCGATTCAACACGCCACATGTCGGTCACCTCGTGGGCCAGGTCCAAATATTTTAGCAGTTTTTCTTTTTCTGCCTTCAAATTGTTTATTATTATTATTATTTTTTTTCAATAAACAAATTTTTCTCTTCGTCATTATTATACAATAATCTCATTTTTCTACACCAGTCATTTCCATTTTTTAGTCGACCCTTAAATAAAAGCCAAGAAAGTATTGTTCTTAATATCATTTTGATAATTCACTAAACGCACCCCATAATGTTAATCATCCCCTAAGATGTTATTTGGTGGCGTCAATATGAAAATATTGTAATTTTATAATAAAATCGATTATGGTTTTCGAATAATCGAGTGTTAGACAATTTAGACTACAAAAATATGTAGGGAGTATTCCGTATTAGGTACTTGATTTATGCTGATATTTTATTGCAAGGAAACACGACCTTAAGGACCATCGATGTAGGCAGTTATTGACCGGCTTCCAAAAAGGAGGAGGTATCAATTCGTCTGTATTTTTTTTTCTTATAAATTTCACCACTGTTTTTAGATGAATAGATTTTGATGATTTTATCAGGATCAGCCCAGTAATTTATAATGAATAGTTAAATCTACTACTTCGAGCTCTCATCGAGATACTAACATTAAAAATGCAGGTGTTGGTAAGATGTTCTTAATAATATTTATAGATACCAAAATAGTTTTTTTTTTTCATTTGGTAAATTAGTTTAGTAATAGAATTGAACATTGTAGCACTAATCTATATTTTTCTTTCCCTTCACTTTTCTTCTTTCTTCTTTCACAATTTTTCTAAAATTAACCAATTTTTGATTGATCTTGAAGAATGTTCAGTCATTATTATTTCGTAAAAATACAACATGTAACAATGTTGATTGGACAAGACTTTTGACTGTGATCTCAAAATCAGTCATTAAAATGATGCTACCGTACTCGGTACATATTTCCTAACAAAAACTAGTGATTAATTACAACCACCGGCAACTCGATAACGAAGAACAATTAATCCCGGGCAAAGACATTTTAAATATCACAAAAAATAGACTGGACATTTCAACTGCAGCTGAGTGACACATTAACTCTTACTAATCATCACGGTAATCTCAGAATCGACTGGTCCAATTTGAAAAAATATTTCAGTGTTGGAAATTCTAGTCATCGAGGAAGGTATATTACATACTTTTGTGACGCAGACGAAGTTGCAACACATCTAGTGTGTTGTAATGTTTGTCAACTGCATTATCGATCATGCACAGTGTTATTACAAAATATGTTTGCATGAAAAACTGTACTTATTGTGACAATTCGCATAAATTCTTCGATTCTGGGCCTGTTCAGACATCGCCCGAACCTACACCTACTAAAGAAAATTTTGTTTTGAATGGATCACGAAAATTCCCAAATTGAATTATGTCTTCTGAGAGGTTCCTTCAAAACAGATTCTCCTCCTAATTTCTCAGACATATTTTCCTTCCTTTTTACTTCCCGTTCCCTTTTCCTTCACTATTAAGTAAGGTACCTATATTATATCAAAAAATTGGATTTAAATATCTACAGGTTATAAATCGATCTATTTCAAAAAGTAAACTAAAAAAGAACTACAATTTTTAATGTCCCATCTGTCGCATCTAACTTCTTTGAACTGGAACAAATAATTAAGTTTTGTCACAAACTATCCGTTCAGTTAACTAACAAAGGCATGAGTGATGGGCTCAGTGTTATCTCGTTTTATCGATATCTCCACTTATAACGTCACGTACTCGTGAAAGATTGTTACCGAGTGCGCTTTTTAGTGATGTAGTTTAAATAGTTTTGTTAGTACTTAAGACTGCTGATTAAAAGTTGAAGTGTATTTTTTCTGTGCTATTTTAGAAGACAAGTTTCAAAATATGCTCCTTAGCTGTCTTTCTTCTTCTATGTGTGAGAAAGTAACCCTACACTGGCTACACTACAATCTACATTGGCAATGTGCGACAGTTCGACTTCTTCTCACCATCAAGTGTTATTCTTATATCAAAACTAAATTGAAGAGTAAATTGGCAATGTTTGAGATTGTGATAAAAAATATAGGTACTACACGATCTCAATGCAGGTAAATGGAAGTCATAGACAGTTGAATTCGATATCATGCACCAGTAACTTTGAGACTTGACGAATTGATTCGTAATTTTCAGTTAGGTTACGTATTGTCTATTTTTATTATTTTAGAATGTGGCTTCTATACACTCAAATAAACTCTAAATGATGAGCTAATGATCATTATATTTGTAGTACCTAGGTGTATTCCTCAGCGCATTCCTATTCCTCCGTGGAAGAATTGGCATAGTCCACCACACTTGTTTAAGATGGACTGTGAACTTAATCTTGATCATTGAAGGGTTTTTAAATCCTTTTTCAATATACCAGATTTTTTCACTGTTCTTTATTTTTTTTGCAAGATAGATAAAAGAGCTTACGGCGCACCTGATGGTAAGCTCCAATATTAGAAAAACCAAAAATACTATTCCTGAATTTTATCGTCGAAACATCGATATAAAAACCATCGATATATTCCCATCATTACCGCCCGAGGCGACCGAAACGCCATCGCTGTACTACCGAGCTGCAATCGCTTTATGATTACATATCTATTGAGCCTGAAGCAACGAGTTCTTTATTAATATGTTACAGTTTATGGTACTTTTCTGCAGGTGGAATGGATGGAGCGAATATATCTTAGTCATACGTAGATTACCATTGGTTTTGAGATCATTGACTTTTGAATAGTGATGTGCGTTATCGAGTTTGGTTTTGTGATGGTAGGGGGATGTGAGGGGAGGGGTTGATGGTAAATTTGGATTTACTTGAACGTCGTAAAGGACAAGGGGTCCTTTGTTACGTTTTAATTGATTTTCCGAAACATTGTTTTTTTGTTACGCTTCGCATCGCATATACGCATTATGTATTAGCGATGTTATGAATAAAATTATAAACATTACAGTAGTAATATTGTTATAAATGAGTACTCACATCACACACACACATTAAACCTTTTAAAGAGTTTCTCGGAGTTTTGCTGGATGTTGTTTTCGAATCTGTTTTAATAGCTATTTTCTTTTTTTATTGGTGATTTACCACTAGTTTAATAAAAATTATAGCACTTCCAAAAGTATAATTTGTTTTGTATGTCAAATGGGATAATTCACAAACAATGCATACTACGAAAATATTAACTTAAATTTTTGGTTAACAGCGCCATCTAGAATAAGATTTCCAAAGTTCATTCACAACGATTACTTTCACGTCAACATTTACTTACAACCTAGCGACTTTACCACTACAGGTTTGATAGTTCAAGTTTACGCCGCTAGATGTCACTAAAATAAATATAACTTATGTGTAACAGTTTAAACGATAGTAAGCGATTTTCATAGCCTTCAAATATTAGGACTTGAAAACATTAAATATACCAACTGACCAACAAAAATATTGTTTTCATTTTCAACTCTCAAAATGTTAGCCAAAAATTTTCTCACAATAAAAACCTATAAAAATAATAAAGTATATTTAAAAAAAGAATTTAATCCATTCTTTCGTCAAGAAAACGATAGCCGCTGATTTTGGAACCAAAAAATAAAAGTTTAAGTTATAATAAAACATTTATTGGAATAGGGTTTATTCACATGGGATACATCTTTGACGATTGGTTTATGTCACGGTATCCGATTTTCTTGCGATTCAACAAATTAAAATTCACTTTTGTTTTATTTAGATTCACTGCTCAGACTCATTATACTATTCTTATGGAGGATGAACGAAAATTTACCGTTATGTTTAACTATAATTAGGCATATTTTTCGTAATTGCTACAGTACAGCCGAAATACTGTTTCATATCAATCAAAAATCTTCTCCAAATTAACAGTAGCTTGACCTACATTTGCTGTAAGAATATTACCATTACTGCATATAGATACAGCCTTAATATAAACTTAACAACACCTTTCGCCTGCACTTGAACTTGTAAAAAATCTCTACGCTGAGATCTCAGGTACCGTTGTGACCGACTTCCGACTAAGAACCATCAGTAACCGGCCCATCGCCGTATCGAGCGAACGCAAAATGTTTTTCGAAAGTTTTTTGCTCAACTTCTCTGTACTCGGCGTTTTGATCGTCGCCCTAACCTTCGATTATATCACCAAGTTCTTCAGCTACTGGTATGTCAGGCACATCCCTTACAAGTCTTCCCTTCCGTTCTTCGGAAGCGACTACCACAGAGTATTAGGATTGAGCAACAGCACCGATGAAGTCAACAGTCTTTACAAGAAATTTCCGAAAGACAATTTCGTCGGACGTGTGAAAAGCAGGATACCAGATCTGATCGTGAAAGATCCTGAGGCTATAAAGAGGATGTTGTCGACGGATTTCGCGTATTTCCGCAGCAGAGGTCTTGGGTTAGACAAATCTCGGGACGTCTGTGTACGAAACAACTTGTTTTACGCTGAAGGAGAAAAGTGGACTCTAATGCGACAGGGATTGGAGTCAGTATTGAATAACATGCGTTGCGAATTCGACTTACATCAATGTTTGCCGGGAACAAATGGAGACACTAACGTTCAACAGTTATTATCTGACGTACTGGACGTCGTTTTTCAGAATTTACTGCTCAATGAAGGGACATCTATAAAAGAATTAACAACAGCACTCAAGAAGCACACAATAGTCGAAAAACTTAAAACCTACTTGAAGAACATATTCCCATCTGTGTATGTCGTCTTGGGACTGTCAAAACAAGAAATTAAATGTCCAAAATATTTGGAGAACACGAAGCTACAAAAGTTAATCAGCGATTCCGGGTACATGCATCAAATCAGTTTGAAAGACAAACATAAAAACATTACCGAGGATGATTTCGCAATTTCGACTTTAGCCCTGTTTGTCACGGAAGGCTACATCCCCTGTTTGAATTTACTGACGGCTTTACTTTACGAACTGGCTGTAAATCCTCAAATACAAGAAAAGGCTAGGGTTGCTACATCAAAGGATAATGGGGAGGATTATTTAGACGCGACTATCAAAGAGGCTTTGAGGATGCATCCACCCTACTCAATCATTTCGAGGCAGTGTGTCAAGATGTACCAATATCAGGATAGTAAGAACAGTTTTACTATTGATAAAAAGGTTACCATAAATGTGCCGGTTGAAGCTATACATAAAGATGGAGCGCATTATAAGGAACGTGAAGTTTTTAATCCTGAAAGATTTTTAGGTGATCAGGGTACGAAGTATTGCTACAATTATTTACCATTTGGCGCTGGTCCAAGGAAATGTATTGGTAAGTTTAAATTCATCTTTGTAATATACAGTAGGAATTTTATTCTTAATAATATTAAGAATTGAAATATACGAACTCGCTGAAAAATTGGTATATCAGAAACTCTTCATAACGAGAAAGAAAAATCGTATTTTCGGCAGTATTTCTAGTCTAAATAAATCCCTCTACTGAAGAGACATGATCTCAGCAGTGGGCAGTAATAGGAAGTCAGAGCACAGATATGCGTGGTCTCTCTACTAAGGAGACCTGAGTTTAGCAATGGGCATTAATAGGTCATCAGAAAACAGTACCTACAGTAATTAGTAAATCTTCACCACCTTCCTATAATGCATTCATTTCCGAACAACTAATGACCATCTTTTCAGCACTCTAATTATGAAAACGTTCACCAAACGAAATCTCTATTTTACCTTTCTAGTAACGATTGTTTCTTAGAAATAATAAAACGACACACATGCCTGCTGACCTACTATTTGTAATAGATGTTGGAGAAAGCTAACAGTACTTGAGATGATTGAAGTGCTATATTGCGGTTTTTGAATATGTGAAATGATATAAAATATGCATAGATACAATGACTTGTATGGATTGGTATTAAGGATTGCATTAAAGTGGAGGATGAGGAGGTTTGGTTATAATAGGCTCAAAAACTAGTAAACCGTTTTTAAAAAATCTTTCACCATTAAAAATACATTATTTACGAGAAACATAGGCTAGACTTTATTTTGGAAAAAATAGAGATCCGTACTAAAACTTCAACAACGTAAGCCAAGTTGTACCTTCGTAAGGTCCTCCATTACTCTCTTTTCGGAAATCAAGTAAAATTATAGTTCAAGCTTTTAAGAGAAATAAAGATTTATCAGTTGGCATAGGTAAATAAAAATGTCTTCCTACTTTAATATATTTTACTTTTTCAGGAGAGCAACTATCTATGGAAATCATTAAAGAAGTAACCAAGACGATTCTTCAAAAATACGATTTACAGTCATGTAACAAAACACCTAAGAATATAACAGCAGTAGACCACGACTTTGGAAGGGTCTTCGATAAGCCAGTATGGATTAACTTTAAAGCAAGAGTTTAAAAACAGCGCCATCTAGCGGAATGTTTTACAACTGTAAATCGCGTTGGTTGTGATTTAAACGTTCATTTGCACTACAACGTGCTTTTCTTGGGAAAGAAATAAGAAACATTATCTCTGTAAAAAAACGTATTTTTACTATACTATTTTGCCTTGTAAAAGCGGGAAAATGTAACTTCAATACTAGAATTCGATGTTCAAATGAATAGTGATCTCCTTCAACTTATAGTTTTTGATATCAAAATATTCTTGCAAATGGAAGTTATCGTATTTATATAGTAATATAAATATATTTTTTTATATAGTATGTAATGGTGCTCTCTAGATGTACGTAGAATTCAATATCGAATTTAGTAAGTTAACATTTATGGAATTATCTTAAAGGACCCAGAAGTGTCCCCTGGTATTTCAGAGGTCTATGGTAACCACTAACAATCTGGTGGCCCGTTAGCTCATCTGCTTTTATGGCTAATTAATTCCTGAGTTTGATAATTAATTTATCTCAAGGTAGCAAGTTTTGAGATCTGGGTAAACTAAGTACTTAAATGTCTTCTGTTTGGACAACGTGAAATGCTACTTATTAGTTAAGGCTTAAATTATTGTAATTTATGATGAATAAATAAATCTTAGAAATATTTGTTCTGCTCTTTTCTTACATTGTCTATGTAATTCTAAAAATAAAATTGTAATTAATTGCTAACAAGGCCAATCAGAAGAATGATATTATTTTGTTTTCCTCATTAGCTGAAACTTACATTAACTTCCCTAATTATTTTACTAGTAATTGAAGCTATCGTTCTTAATTAAGTAAACAATTATAAAACATTTTTTCTAAAGTAACTCAACTTCCTTGTTATTTGTTTTGTTTTTACTTTGTTTTCCTATTTAGTAATTGCAACGATTCTAAATTAGATTATTCACAGACCAAAAATCTTAAGGTCCAATCCATTACTGTTTGAAGATCTAAGCAAGATCTCAAATACTTAAGATTTCATAGCACTCAATAATTCAGGTGTACAGTGTTAGATCTTATAAAAGTTTCAAGATGGCAGATTGGCTGTTTTCTGAGAAGAACCTAATCAAATATTTTTATGATCGACGCGTTTTTACGAGCAGCATGTTTACAGACGTGTTGTGTGGTTTAAATTGTAAGCGATTTTATTGTACAAGCTTCATATTAACTAACACTGGATAACTCATAACACTAAGTGAGTTCGGGTGAAATCTTGCAAACAGAAATTAGCAAACTTCCAGAAAACGTTAATATACAACGTTTGTAAAAAAATTAGTATCCTGGTGACTTAAAAATTAAAAAGCAAATTAGTAGAGTCAATAGTGTTTCCATATTATTATTTTACAAGCTTTATATTAACTTGCACTGGATGTAACTATGTATGGATCTATGTAACAGTGTAAGTTCGGGTGGAATCTTGCAAGCTAAATGCGATAAACTTCCCGGTTTCCGATAGAGCTGACATTTTGCACAAAGATGTATATCGCGTGACAATGCGATAATATGACAAAATGGCGCTGATCTGATAATGAAATCGGAAGGTGGTTATAGGAACCGTCGTGTTTGGGATAGCATAGCTAGCATTCTATTGCTGCATGATATCTAAGATCATAAAAGCTTGTATTTCAAAAGTTTTCTTTAAAATTTATTATTATTTTTGGTCGATTTTTGGATGAATCGTTGTTAATGCCATTGGCCATCTAAACACTGTTGGTATTACTATTATACCCTTTTTATTAACTTTAAAAGAATCTTTAATCTAAATTTATTTTTCCCAAAATATGTAATTTTTGGTCTGAAATCTACTAAAAGTCTTCTTAATATCTCAAGTTCTGTTAATTAAATAAAGATTAATTTAATAAGCACATTTGTTAGGTATTTCTTCATTACTTTTACAAAACAATAACATTTTTTGTCTGTCATTTATTAGTGTCTATTTAAAAATGTCACTTCTCATTAAGTAGTAGATTTTTGAACTTATTCTTTATCAAATTCAAGATCATAATTTCAATTTATTTATGGTGTAGAATCAAGTATTTTATCTATCTCGCTTCCTCTTATAATTTGTACCACTCCCCAAAAGAAGGGCATTATTCAAAGCAATTGCTCATTTGTGTACATAATTTGTTAAAGGAAAATAAACATAAATAATTGGAGGGATACACGATCGGATCTTGAAGGAATACTAATTTTTATAACACAGTTTTATGACGTCAAAGGGAGGCAATTTTTTCTGACTTTTAATTTCACAAAACATAAAAGGTACATGATATTCACAGATAGCGTAGCTTCCTATTAATAAAAAAAAATCGGAATCGGTTCAGTAGATCCCAAGTTCACCCAATTACCTCTTTATAATATTGGAGGCGGCGTGACGGGAAAGAGTGCCGTGGGCGTAACGCGTCGCGCCATCCCTCATAACACCCTGCTGGGTTCTGGCCTCAGCCGGGATTCGGACGCTGAGTGTGAGCGATTGGAGGTTTTAGTGCGGTTCAACTCCCACATACCCCACCCGCGGCAGCGAACCCGGGGCGGGTAAAGATTCAAGATACCCTTTCCCAAAACGCTATGACTTGTCCCTATCCTATCTACTACTACACAGTTTCTAAAGTTCATTAGAGGTTAGTATTAAAAAAAATAATTACATCCAGTAAATTCTTCGATTATTCCAAATACAAACAATGAGTTCTGAAAAATAAAAATGATTTTTCGCACGTGTGGATTGTGAACAATAACTTCATGGTGCCAAAGATGGTTAACGTAGATGGGACAATAGGTAGGTCAATGAAAGTAAAGCTTGCTGTAGTTAAGTAAACCTTGCTGTAGCATGAAATTGTAGAGATGTATACCAAATCCCACGAATGAGATTTTTGGAAGTTGTATTTAAAAAAAAAAACTGGAGAGATGTCAAGGGACACCCGGATGGAACGAAGTTTAATTTTTTTTTTGCTATAATAATAAGTTAGTTTAAAAC
This sequence comes from Trilocha varians, assembly GCA_030269945.2. NCBI lineage: Eukaryota > Metazoa > Arthropoda > Insecta > Lepidoptera > Bombycidae > Trilocha > Trilocha varians. The sequence continues at coordinate 3,483,649 of AP028264.1, read as the reverse complement.
GTCTGTCTCTTTCTTGATTCAAGTAAATAAAATATTTTGATCACAGCGCCATCTAGCATTAATCATATAAAACAAAATAAGGAATTGTTGAATAAAATATTTTGATCACAACGCGATCTAGCATTAATCATATAAAACAAAATAAGGAATTGTTTTAAAAGATTTTAATCACAGCGCCATCTAGCGATAATCATCAAAACAAAAAAAAGTGTCGTGACTACTTTTTCTCTCAGAATTTCTGTCTAGCCCCCTTTCGATAACGCGCAACAAGGAACTTCGTTCCAACAACTTTGTTTAGTTATATTGTTATAGTACAAGTTTCACAAAGAAAATCTATTTATTTGTAGTAGAAGAGAACTGGAAAAGTTTTAATAACAACTAAACTAAAATTATACAAATTAGATATTTTAAAATGGTTACTAACAATTAATACATAGTTTACTAAACTATGTTAAATCGTTTTTAAATTATTTATTAATCAACTTTAACCTTTTATTTCTAAAATTATTATTTGGTTATTTAAATTTGCGTATCGTTTATCGCTTTTGAATTTATATAATAACGTGAATGACATACCAAAAAACAAAACTAAACTACTTAGTACCACAATGGTACAAACTAATAGATTGTGATTTTGTTTCATCTCACTTATGTCATTTATATTCTTTGGTCTGTATACAGACGGATATCCTACCAATCGAGCAGGTATCACGTTCGGAAAACAACGAGTGTAAGGTAACAAACACATATCATTTTATTAAAAAAATTGTACATCATTTGATGACTTGTTTTTTTTTAGTTGTCTCTTTATCATGATTCACGCTACAATAGGTAAAAGATGGTATTCAGCTACAACTCGGCTTACGCATGGTGTACATGGATGTACAGGGACGATGATGACGAAACCTGTATGTAGGATGATTTAAAATTGCTTCCAAGACAACTTTGAAGTCTTTAACCTGTATTAAGCAAGCATGGTGGACTATGTCTGACTGTTTTACTAATGAATCCTGACCCCAGCAGTGGGTAGTACTTTTTATTTTACTAAAAAATCAGTTAGAATATTAAGGTTACATAACTTTAAGAATTTAACCCACAGCCTAATTACAACTATATAGGTACAGCATGTTATAATTATTTGCACGGTTGAAAAAGGACAGATCGTCACATAACTAAGAAGATTCTCGTGAGTGGCACAATGTTTGAATGTCAAAATAACCTCATAATAGGTAATTACACAGCACACCAACATTGCACCTATTTTGTGAACAATGCTTGTGAAATTACTTATCAAGTAACTATAAGTAAGTGGCAAGTAATCATTATACACGGTCGTCACTACGATCACTGTCACTCATTGCATCTCACCGTCCCATACAATGCCAATAAAAAGATCAAGAGACAAGTTGAACGATGCAATAGATTCCGTCACCGACTTCAGTGACAAAAACGCAACGATCTGTACTGATGTTATTCTTTGCATAAACAAGATACGATCGATAAGTATAGGCTAGAGTTATTAAAAAAAGTATCTTGAGGAAAACCAGCATAGACTTAATATGATTTTTTTGTTGTTATGTGGCACCCGTATTTGGAAAATTTTGTAAACTTTGCTACCTATATAGGTATAATATCTAGATGAGATGACCACTCTCACAAAAGGAACCAATCATTTAATCTGTACTGTACCGTAATAATCTATTACTGCCCACTGTTGGGCTCAGATCTCCTCTTAAGAGGGGTTAGGCATAGTCCGCCACGCTTGCCCAAAGCGGATCGGGGACTTCACATATCTTCGAAGGATTTTTACAATCCTTTTCCGATATGCCGCTTTCCTAACGATGTTTTCCTTCACTGTTTTTACCAGTGAACTAATCAAATGCTTATAATTCGCTAGATGCAAAGGAGGAAATAGTTCATTGCGCTTTGGAGGAGTCCAGTGTCCAGCAGAGGACGTCTACGGCTTGGATATGATACTGGAATATCTAATTATCGAGGATTTCATTTTCTTCTCTTCTTTTTCTAGACTTCTCTTTAGAACGAATGATAATGGAAATAAACAAAACTTTTAATAAGTGAGATAATGAGCATGTTTAGAGCATCTTGGAAACTACTATGATTTGTAAAATTACGAGTATGTAATATAATGATTTGTAAATAATATTTTAGATACATTTTTTATGGATGTTTATTTTAAGCCGTGATTATCTTGCATGCTCAAGTGGCTTAACTTTACGCGAACTTAGACAGCAAGTTGCTTTAAATTTATGGCTCTCTGAGGCAATAAAAATCTCCAAAAATTGTTGTGAAAATGTACATTAATTTTCCTTTTGTAATATAAAAACATGCCCAATACCCTTGCATTGTAAAGGTTCATGAAACACGGTACCTACTTACCATCCAGTGGGCTTAGCTCAGATCTTCTCAGTAGAGGGATCAGTCATAGTCTAATTATCAATACTAATATTATAAAGCTGAAGAATTTGTTTGTCTGTTTGTTTGTTTGAACGCGCTAATCTCAGGATCTACTGGTCTGATTTCAAAAATTCTTTCACTGTTGGAAAGTCCATTTATCGAGGAAGGTTATAGGCTATATTTTATTTTCAAAAAAATTAGGGATCCGCATGAAAACATCGAATATGTAACAAAAGGTGAAAATCGAAAACCTATTTATGCGTACGCTGCAAAAACTATTGACTATATTTATTCGTCGGTCACATAATAATAATATTATGTTTAATACCTATACATCTTTAGCAAAATTGGGATCGGACCAACCTTTGGCATCCGGTTTGACGTCCGGAGGTGACGGAGTGTTACGTAAGCCTTAGCGTGCAATGCACAATTTCGTGCGGGGTTCTGTCCTCGGCCGAAGTTCGTATGCTGAATGTGAGTGTAGCGGAGCAGGAAGTTTTAGTGCAGTTCCATTCCCAGATACCCTACCTGCGGGGCAGGTGGAAGTCCGGGTATTTCCTCGTAACCAAAAAAAAAATAACAAATCATAATTTAATATTATAAAGGCGAAAGTTTGTATGTATGGATGTATGTTTGTTACTCTTTCACGTAAAAACTACTGAATGGGTTTGAATGAAACTTTACTACAATATATCTTATACATCAGAATAACAAATAGGCTACAATTTTTGAACCCCTTTGTAACGCAGACGAAGTTGCGCGGGTCACCTAGTTGAGTCATATTTTTTGAAGTCTGTCACAGTATCTTGCATTTTCGTAACGAACTCCCAATTATTTATTTGCGGTTAACGATTCACAGTCCAACCGCAATGGTTACAAGTGATTACCACAAATTGAGTATTTACTGCAAAATTACGACATCTAAGGGACTAATCGTAACGAAGGGCATATTTTTGACACTTTTTGTTGTTATGCAACTGTCAAAATGTAGATTATGATTCTAGCCATAATTAGACGTAAACTAGTCAGCTATTAAGGTCTGCTGTTTTTTGATAAGTGTGTTTCAAACCAAGGACAAGTCAAAAAACTTGAGAGGTGTCAAGAGACACCCGGATGGAACGAAGTTCCTTTCGATTGATTAGTGAGGGAATTGTAATTAAATTTTATTTTTTATGTTATAATAATTAGTTAGTTTAAAACGTCTCTCTCTCTCTCTCTGAAAGTAAATCAAATATTTTGATCACAGCGCCATCTAGCATTAATCATATAAAACAAAAGAAGGAATTGTTTTATAAAATATTTTGATCACAGCGCCATCTAGCATTAATCATATAAAACAAAATAAGGAATTGTTTTATAAAATATTTTGATCACAGCGCCATCTAGCATTAACCATCTAAAACAAAAAAAGTGTCGTGACAACTTTTTCATAAGAATTTCCGTCTTTTTCCCCCCTTTAGCCCCCTTTCGATAACGCGCAATAAAGAACTTCGTTCCAACAATATTTTTATTCAAACATTGGTATTAAAACATCACTAACTTGAACTTGTAGAAACACATTAAACTACATTTAACAGTACTTTAAACAACACAACCAAAATAACACCTTATTTAAACCTAAATAGAGACTAACTCACCTTATTTAAAGGAAACTAGAAGCCAATATCCCTCGATCGTTTAACACGAAAGCAAATTGTGCATGCAGTTTTATAACTAAACCAATTTGTAAACGAAATCGTTTGGCTATCGCGCTGGGGATACTCGGTCTTACTATGTAAAGGTAGCTTAAAGTAAGCCTCTCGTTAATGTATTTGTATTTGACACTGTATTATTATTTTCGAGATGACCCGCATAAGGTCGTTTATTTGCTGAGTCGATAACCACGGTTATTCAATACAGGGTGGATCTGTAACTTTGGACAATCTGACGTAGGGTGAATGACCGGTGGAAATAAAACTTAGAACCACTTTAATTTTAGGAATTGGACCAAAAAAAACCAATAGACCATTATTTTTGCAGGTAAAAATGGAACTTCACACATTTTCATCTTTAAATTTTATTTTGACTACACTATTACAATTTTAATAAGATAATGTTCTTTTACCTTTTGTATATTGGAAAATTCCAAAACAACAAAACCCCAAAGTTACCCTTAAAGTTTAAATTTAAAATACGCTTCACAAAACGTGATCATTACCGTGAACAAGCTCCGAAGTACATTACCGGTTCGTTTTTAAGAAACACGAGCTTTTTCTTTTACATTTCCTCAAACTGTATTTGCAAGTAATCGGTAATGGACGTAATAGCTTGTTAGGTAAACTCAACAAGAAGTAGAAAATAACAAGTTTACTTGTAATTGGATATTTTAGTGTAAATAAAACAGTATTCGCAGTATGAAAATGTTTTTGAAATAATATATATTTTACAGTGTTGGTTTTAACTTATATATTCGTAGAATTCAGACCTCATTTTTGGTCATTTACTTTTAGGAAATATGACAAGAGAAAACTACTCTTGGAAGTCATTCATGCAGTATGGCGGCTCAAATCGACAACCGACTTACATTTTTACATGATTCGAAGATGCATAACACAAGATGAACCATGGGTGATGAGGAAAGGATTTTCTACTTCATTTTAGGTCTAAATATGATGATGATGATGTTTACAAATGATAAATCTTTCATGCACTACCTTATACTATCCACATTACACCAGGGTTAACTGGTAGATAATGCTGTTTAGCATTAAGTTCGCCCGTGTACATTTATTTTCGTGTGCAATTAAGAATTTTCTATCTATATATCTATCTAAATATCGTGAAGATTTAAGGCATATGCCAGTCAATTTTTGTGCAAATTAAGGTCTAACTTAGTTTCAACAAACAAATTAATTATTTGTAAAATTAGTGCCATTAGTTCAGTCCATACAACGTCAATGTACCAAATCGTTACGTCAATACGAAATGCAATGTCATTAATACGAAGTACGACTGCTTTGCTTAATGCAGCCACAAAATAATTTCTGTACAGAAGTAAAGCTTAATACATATTGCGCTTGCTGTACGCACAAGTATGGAACTCTTATTGGTACAAAATACCACGTCTTTTCAAACGAGTGTAATACGAATGATAAACGTTTCAAAGGGTTAATGTGTAAAAAAGTATTTTAAAATCAGATTTTTAAACCTATTAATTCAATTCAATTCTTATCAAAATTTTGCGTACTTAATAGTTCTATAACTAACTAGATATACAATCAAAGCGTAAAAATGAAGTCAACTAAACGCCATCAAAATCAAAAATTCTTGTGTGTGATCTCAGCATTGAGACCGCCATTTTGTTTTTTTGTAATTTAGCGATACACTACATTTTCCACTAAACCTCCTAGAAAAAATAATTGTTACATTTAAATTTTTTGAAGTTTCAACAGTTTCGTTTCTTTTTCAGTTTCTTTTTCTATTTCAGAACGCTTTGTTCAGACCTGTATTCGATCAAAGTACACACACAATTACTTCTGTAAAGTAAAACCATTCCGTATCAGTACTAAATGCAACATCATTAACGAGAAGTACAACTGCTTTGCTTAATACAGCTAAAGCGGAAACACCAATACGAACAAATATCGAACTAGTTAGTTTACTGAGGCACTTACTGGAACGCTTAGACTCGCTTGTTCAGCTAGATTCTAAGAGGTAAATGTAAGGAGCATTTATGATAAGGTTCGAAGATGTTTCTCGTAATTGGATGGGTTTTGAAATTAGGTTGTAGTATGATTCGTTGATTTGTTTTTCTGGTTCTTCTCAGTTGGGTCGCGTTCCGAACCAGTAGTAGTAAATTCATGATGCGCTAATAAGTTGACTTCGGGCAACTGTTAGTATTCCCATCCTATCCTATACTCAGCCGAGCCCCTCCTGAGCTCGCACCCCAGCTGGTGAAGCTGTAAAGGCCTGAGGGCCAACAGCGATTCCTCAAATCAAAAAATAAAAAAAAAATGGTTTGTTTTTGACTGATTTCTAAAACAAGGGTACACAAATCGTCTGTATTCGAACGATTCTGTTGTCAAATAAAAGTTGATGGTCAAAGCTGAAGGTCGTCATCCTATCCCATTAATCTTATTTAAATATCGAACTAGTCCTTTTGTTTTTGTGTATATTTCTTTTCTAAATGAACCGATTTTGATGATTTTTTTTGTTACAATGCAGATACTTTAAACATTATTTCATAGGACTAAAAATGGAGGCTTGGGGCGTGTAAATACCCCCAAACCTATGATCTGACTGGTATGTTTTGAATAAACGAGAAAACGATGCCCATGGATTTTCGCATAGTCATAGGACTATAAAGTCTACTAAGAAAATGACATAAGAACTACATTAGAAGTAAATGACAGGACTATTGACGATAAGTGACGCCCTGAGTGGGGCAGAGTAAGTGTTCTCAAATGGATACGACCGGGTGATGTCGCTGCCATAGTAACGGTCCCCGTGAATGAAAACGACGGACTATTTGTGGGTAAAGTCAGAAACGTAAGCGATAGTATAAAATTGGCTATGTTTTAATTTGTGACACAACGACTCCGTTTAAATTATCTTGAGATCTGACTGTCTGAAGGATGAAGTCGTCTATGATTTTTTGTTAATTATTGCACGTTTGATGAATTAATGACTAAAACTTGAATTTCGTAGCTTTCTTTTCATTTAATTTGACATTGATTCTCGGTACCTTTTAAGTAAATTATATTTAAAATGTTCTGGCCTATCCGCACGTACCAAAAATACTTTTTCTACACTAAGTGCTCGAACGAACTACGGTTCGAACGCTTTTATTAATAGATCGTGTGAAATATACAATTCGAGGTTCACTGACGTAGATATATTTTATTTGTCAACAGCCAAATATAAACAGGCCATTGTAAAGTCACTTAACGATTGTTATTCGGAAATTGTTTGATTTACATAATTTTATCTAATAATTTAATTTCGTGATTTGTTTAATTTGTAAATTATTAGTTTAATTGAATATTGTATATTGTTTCTATCTTGTTATATTCTGTTCAAAAACCAACTCCACTATCTCCTATTTGTGTTTTATTTAACGGTGGAAACGTTTGTGGTCTATGTATAACCTATGTAATCATGTCCATAAGTTTTAAAATGTACTGTTGTTTCTTTAAATAAATAAATATTTAAACCTTAAAAGTCACTCTCTCGATTGGTGCAATAAAAATACAGGGTCTGATTTTTTCGAATTCTACCAGGTTTAATTCCCGAATGTAAAAAATATATTACATTTTTAAAAAAATCTTAGTAAATTGTAAAAAAACTCTTCATGAAGTTGTGTTTCTTTTTTCAAAAATATAATAATGTTCCCTTGCAGCAAAATTCACTAAAATCATTATTTCGAGTACTTTCTTTTCACCTTCAAAATTCCACCCCTCGATAATCACGAGAAACTAAATTCATGTTTTTCTATTTTATTTTCTAGTTGGAACGAAGTTCCTTATCGCGCGTTATCGAAAGGGGGCTAGACGGAAAAAAATCTTACGAAAAGTTGTCACGACACTTTTTTTGTTTTAGATGATAATCGCTAGATGGCGCTGTGATCAAAATCTTTTAAAACACGTTCCTTATCGCGCGTTACGTTAGGAAAAAAAATATAAGATATCTTTTAATCGAAAGGAACTTCGTTCTATTCAGGTGTCCCATGACATCTCTCAAGTTTTTTTTTGATCCATCTGAATTATATTTAAATTTGTTACCATCCAAAGCTTATGTTTGGACCACAACTAAACGTATGAATAGTTTCCTTTGAATCGCTCGTAATGTGACGGATTTAACATTTCACGTACTTGTGATTCATGTTCGTGTTACATATTATTATGTGAGAGTATTTTATATTGAATTTTAGCGGCATCAATCAAAGTACTGAAGTTATTAATAGGAGTAGTTTATTTCTTTATTTTGGTGGGTTTTCTAATATTTTTGGAACGAAGTTCCTTGTCGCGCGTTATCGAAAGGGGACTAGACGGAAAAAAATCTTACGAAAAGTTGTCACGACACTTTTTTTGTTTTAGATGATTATCGCTAGATGGCACTGTGATCAAAATCTTTTAAAACACGTTCCTTATCGCGCGTTATGTTAGGAAAAAAAATAAGATATCTTTTAATCGAAAGGAACTTCGTTCTATTCGGGTGTCCCATGACACCTCTCAAGTTTTTTTAAAAAACTTGGAAGGAAATAAATTATGTATATGAAATAGGGTGACGAGGTCAAGCATGCGACTTGGCGTGCAACGCGTCCCGTTTCCTCGCCCAATCTCGCGAAGGATGTGGAATCAACGCGAAGCATGAGGAGCGTGAAATAGAAGCATAATTATTAAATGAAAAGTTCTTGATATAACTAATTGATATTTCTGAACTTCAAAAAATAGAATACTCTTCTGAACCCCAAGTAAAAATATGATTTAACACGTTCAACGAAATACCAATTTTTGTATATTTGCCGTTCGCTGCGACAAGAAGTGTAATCGGTCTGGATCATGACCAAACGTTAGATACGAGGTCTAATAGACCTCAAAAAGCTGTTCGCTCCGCAGGGACGTTCACGTGTTTCCTTGTGGTGCGGCCACACGAAAGTTGCTGGAAGGATCATTTAGGCTTCGTTAGACAGCAAACTTAAATGCTAGTGACAATCCTCGAGCTATACAAAAAGTATTGTGTTTTAACCTCGCCATAACTTGTCAGGTTCAAAATTAGCCAAAAATTAAAATACAATTTGTCAGAGATAAAGTATAAAAACGCTTAGCGCGGCAATTCATCACAGTGGATTTGAAATTAGCCGTCCGTGTGTACCGTTAATCCGGGATAGGTGTACCCTTGTCCGACCAAGACTGATTACGATGAGTGGACAAGTAATTTTCGGAGCATGTTCTCGTAATTTAAAAGGATTTATAAATTAATTGTAAAATATATTTAGTGTAGGAAAATTGACTATAATAATGGCAGTAGTCATGGTGGCCATTTTTCTTCTATGCAGGATGAAGGTTGTAATTAACTTAAACTTATGTCTATGTCTAATTCAGATAAATTGTCGTTTGAAATATTGATTTATAAAGTTTTGTATGCAATTTTTTTTTAATTGTCATGTATGCAGACGTGCCAACGGGCCACCTGATCGTAAGTGGTTACCGTCGCTCATGAACCTCTGCAATGTTAAGTGAAATTGAGGGGTCGCTACCTACGACCTAACTTTAAAGACCCTCCTCAAGCCTCTCTTGAAGAAGGACAAGTCATAGCGCTCTGGGAATACCGAAGAGGGGAGCTCATTCCATAGCCAGATTTACCAGACCACTTGTTAAAGATGGTGAAAAAAACATTGAAGAAGGATTAATAATCTTTCATGGGTGTGTGAAATGTACAATCGGAATTATATTAAATAGATATTTGATGAAAGCGGTGCTCCTCCGAACCCAATAGTGAGCAGTAATATATAATATTTAACAACACAGTGCAGAATCGACCTTGTATTGAAACCAAAGTACATAATTAAATTGGCATATTTGAAAAACGCTATTCTAACAAAATGCATTCTTGTTCTTACATGATTGAAGTATTAGACCTCATCCTAAAACTTTGAAGGCCTGATTTCTTGTAGTTAAACTTTAAATCTATTAAATAAAGTAAATTAGTATTACTTTAGAAACTTCAATGAAAAATCAAATATTTACAATATTTTTTGCACGAATACAAATCTGATTGAAGTTATTAAATACACGTTTTTGTGGTGTTCATTCACAATATTTTAGACAGTCAATAGAAAACGGAAATAAACTGATAATTTGATGGAAACCTTCACCTAAAAACACAGATTTAATTTTCTAATAAAGTTTTTCTTTTTCTGATCTAGATTTCAAATGTTGACCTTCTGCTCTACTTTTGAATAAAAGTTATTACGAATGTATTTGAATGGACTTAGAAGACAGATGATACAACATAGAAAAAGTCATGATTTTACGTCATGACTGTTAATATAATCAGTGTGCAATTAGATTGCAAAAACTTTTAGATTTTTTTTTTAATTAAAAATATTTATTCAGCCAAAATTTACAGTGTAATATACAATTAACCATTAGATCTCCACACTAGGTCGAGCCTGTCTCGTGGAGATCTTACAAGTACATTTATCAGTCAAATCAACCGTTTGTATCAATACCAAATTACAATCTTGAAAAACAGAATACACTACTTAGTGGCCAGTGAGACAAAACATAGGTAAATTATTAATTTCAATAGCAAAACGGTGAGTAGTCTGTGTATGATGAGTGTATAAAGTGTTTTTAGGTGTTGTGAGTGTGTGTGTGAGTGTGTACCTACGTGTTTATGAGTATTTTCAAGAAGAGTGGACAAAAGTCTGTGGTGAAAAGTCTTTGTGAATGAGTGTATGAATAAATAATAATGTCTAGGATGATTATTTTAACACTCATTTCACAGTATCTTAAGAAGTGAATAGATAAAGAAAATTAAATGACATTTTAATAGTAAATTAGGTACGCTTTTTGCGTGTTAATATTGTACCTAGTAGATTTTTAATATTGTACATTAGTCTTTGTTCATTTGGTTCTAATTAAAAATCAAACTGCAGTATATTTTTAATAATATTTTATTAACAGAGCTATCGTAACATGGTTTATAATTTATGGTAAAAAACTAACAGAACCCGTAAAAAATAACAATTTAATATCACAGATGAAAGATCAGTGTTTGCCGTGATGGAAACCCCAGTCTTTGTGGTCGTGATGACCTCCCTTCTTGCCGTGATCATGATGATGGTGATGATGCTCCTCATGACCGTGATGACCCTTGTGGCCGTGATGGTCCTCATCATAATGATGCTTGTCGTGATGGCCGTGCTTATCATGATGATGCTCGTGGTGACCGTGTTCTCCGTGACCTCCCTTTTTGTGATGTCCTCCTTTCTTGTCGTGATGCCCGTGGTGGTGGCCATGTTTGTGGTGCTTACCTTCGTGGTGGTGGTCGTCGTAGAAGTGATGGTCCTTGTGGAAGTGGTCCTTGTGGTATTTCTTGTGGTAACCGTCGGTTTTCTCTCCCTTGTCGTGGTGTTTGTGATGGCCGTGTTTGCCGCCCTTGTGGTGGTGTCCGTGTTCGTGATGATGACCGTGGTCGTCGTGCTCATCCCAGTGCTTCTTGTGGCCGCCACCGTGTTCTTCGTGGTGTCCTTCGTGGTGGTGTTTGCCATGGTGGCCATGATCGCCTTTGTGGTGATGATGGTGTCCTTTATGGCCTTTGTGTCCCTTCTCTCCGTGGTCGTGATGGTGATGGGCGTGATGCTCGTGGCCGCCACCTTCTTCGTGATGGCTACTCTTGCCACTGGCTGCTGCTACTAAGTCTTTCTCTTCCTCTCCCAGCTCCCGGGCGCTGACCGCCACAAGGCAGAGAACTGCAACAGCTAACAACACCTTCATGTTTGCTCTGTGCTTCTGTCTTGGTGCACAGACTATTTATAGTTAGAGTATGAAGAAAGCGTTGAGTAAGTACAGCTCAGGGACAAGTTTGAGATGTCGTTGCGCGTTCAAGCGTCACGGTCAGTCGCCGATTTCATTGATTTTGTTCCCGTCGCGTTTAGTTTTGATTAGCAAATTAAATGTCTGATTTATGTGGAATTGTTTGATCGTTTTGTGTAACTGCGGCAAATGGATGTTATTAAGGTACAAGTGACTTTTGTATGTTATAATTAAATGTTGAGTGGTGAAAAGATTGTAAAGGAATTCGTTAATGGACTTTCATTGTCTGTTAATTCTTGCAGTTGTTGTTTGTTTTGATAGTCTTATTTTTTCTCAATATTTAATATTATGTTTGTTTAATTAAATGGTAGTGAGGTACTCGTGTATTATATATTTTTTTGTTTTTAAGACAATATATTTAAAAAGTGATCAATATAAGATTTTTTTAAACATCTATAAATGCCTTAAAAATTATAACTTTGCATGTTGATGATGCTAATTTTACTGTTATTGATACTAGTGTTTTTCCTTAATGATTTTATTTTATTTCATTTTTCACACAGCCTCATGTTATACCTTGGTGATTTATAATAGAAATGTTTCAATTCAGGTAGTGAACTGCTAAAGTATCAAAAGCAAGTGCCAATATATAACAGTTTAAAAAAAAACAAAATATACCAAACATTTGTGAATTTTTGTTTATATAGCCAGTATTCAGCTATAAAAATATTTTCGGTCCAGTCCAATATTTCCGGTGCTGCATAAAAAGAACAATCTGCATCTCCCTGTCCAAATTTAATCAAAACAACAATAGGGTTTGTCCGGACTCGGTCCCTGCTGGTGTCGCTATTCTGTTTTAGTACTATTTTACATATATTAAATGTTTTTGTGTAAAGAAATAGTCGTGGTAGCCGAGTGGTTGAAGCACTTGCCTTCCGTACGGGAGGTCGCGGGTTCAAAACCGGCCGGCTTGTACCTCTAAATCTAAATATGAAAAAGATTTATGTGCAATTTTTCACAACAAACGGTGAAGGTAAACATCGTGAGGAAACCTGCGTATCGGAAAAGGGTTCTAAAATCCTTTGAAGATATGTGAAGTCCCCAATCCGCATTAGGCAAGCGTGGTGGACTATGCCTAACCCCTCTTCGGAGGAGACCTGAGCTCAGCAGTGGGCAGTAATGGGTTGTTACAGTACAGTGTAAAGAAATGGAAGAGGTAAAGAATCTAAACTGTTTAGCTTGCAGTGGATTGAGGATTACATTGAGATGTTTTATGTCGAATAATAAATGTTGCAAAATAATTTTACACATCAAATTTTTTTTTTCATGTTGTAAGTAAATGTGGCAGCCATCTGATTATAAGAAGTTCCCGTCGCTCATAGATCTTTACAATGTTAAGAGACACTATGGTCACCACCTGTAGGCGACAGAATCAATTTTCATATTTTATTATATTCTAGTAAAGAACAAACTTGTGTCGACGATAGCGCCATCTATAAATAGTTTAAATATTTGTTATTTAAACCTCTTTTGTGTAAATACTTTTTGAATTGTAATAGAGAATAGATGTTGGAGCGCTTATTTGAATTTAGAACATTTCATTGCCGAATACAGACGTTTTATACATTTTTTTCACAACTTTTATTTTCTTATTTTTATTTTATGATTCCTTCTTAACTTCTCTCTCACTGGCAGCATTCGATTTTTTACACCGCCAATGTCCTACCTCTCAGGACTATCTTCAAACCTCGATAGTCGAGCAAACCGAGTGCTATGTAAACGAGGTTTGAAGAAGGACATGCCATAGCATTTGAAAACAAAGGAGTAGAGGTCATCTGTCATGTTCATTTTGGTGTTAGTACGTTTATACTATATTATGATTGTAGGCGACTGAACCAGTTTTTTTTATTGTATTATACATTTAAAATGTAAAGAACTGACGACGATGGCGCCCTCTGTAAATAGTTTTAATATTTTTTTTATTAAAACCTCTTTGTTATCATACTCTTTTTAAAGTTAAGAAGGAATGATGGCGCGCTTTTTCAAATATCGAATTTGTGTGTAAAAATAAGTTGTGATTGCGTCATACTTTTCTTCTTCCTAAGTTTTATTTTCATTAAATGATTGTTTTTATGTTCTTCAATGAACTGGCAGCCTTTGATTTCCTACAATGATTAACTAACCACTGTAACACAAAACAGTAATTAATTATTTTATTTTATTACAAGATCGTTAACCATCTAACGGCCTGATGATAAGCGGTCACCTTCTCTCGACTATTATTTACTATGCAAATTCCAAGACTTATTTTAATATTTTAAAAACTAGTCGTTCAGAATAAGTCGAAACGCGAAGAGGCTTTCACCAACGACCCTCCGGCACCCAGGGGACTGCGAAGTACGAAAATGGGCAAATATTTTTTCAACTTTTACAGCTGTTTGTATACTTAACAGGCGACAAAGTACCTTAATCTACGTTTGTTGTAGTCAAATTTAATTCAAAAGCAATGTCTAGTTTTAGAAATGTAGTTTGGTAAATAATAATTTATTTTAAAGAAAACATTAACACGTTCGCTACGAAACCGATTTTTGCATACTTACCATTCGTTGCGGCACGAGGTGTTATCGGCCCGCACCATGACCAGACGTTAGGGCGACACGAGGTCCATTAGACCCCACCTTATTTAACAAAGTTATGATCTTTGCACCATCTTGCGAATTGGGGACTTCACATATCTTCAAAGGATTTTTAGAACCCTTTTCCTATATGCAGGTTTCCTCACGATGTTTTCCTTCACCGTTTATAGTCAGTGGTGTTGTGAATAATTGTACATAAATCTGTTTCACATTTAGATTTAGAGGTACAAGCCGGCCGGATTTGAACACGCAACCTCCCGTACGGAAGGAAGCGCTTCGACCACTCGGCCACCACGACTTAAAATCTTGTATTTGAATAATTTTCTTTAAAGCGTATTATTTTTAATATCAGTGCTATAAAATTTACATTATAAAAATTAAAGATCGTAAATACCTTCTAATTTCAGTCTCAACGAAGCCTTGTCGGAATGGAGCCAATTTAGAATCTGATTTATATGATTTTGGGCCTCAATAAAAGTACTTAATGGCTCTCAATGGTTTTTCTTATAGGAAATCAATCCGCCATTGTTGGTGCCGATCATTGCGGAAAACCGCTTAGAAAGAGATTAAGATATGTTTTGTCTTTTGTTTGACTTAAAGTTTGAAGATACTTGTAATTATATTATATTATAATTATATGTAATTATATTATAAATAAATAAATTATCTGCTTCGTAATATTATTATTTTATTTATTTATTGTACAACTGTCATAACATCATTACAGTAAAAACCAAGAAGACGTTATGAGTACATAGACATTAAATTAAATATTAAATTACCATAAAAATAATTTAAAATTTCCATTAAAACATTAAATGTCACAAATGATAGGTGTATAAAATAAACCAAATTAAAAAATAATAATAATTCCAATATTGAATAATTCACTATATACTAAAAAAATAATTCTTAAAACCTAAAAGACTTATTATATTAATAGGCTTCCAAGATAAGATGAACCTATTTTGAAAACAGTCCACTGATAAAACGAAGAATTTCATTTTTACTGTTACTCAGACCACCCAACTTTGGTCACTTGATGATAAATATTTACTATCGCTTATCGATAATGGTAGGTAAATATATGCGAATTGATTTTTTTTTATTTCTTAGGAATAAAGAAAACACTTTCAGAAGTCTCTCAAAAGTAATAGAAGAGATTCTAGAAACATCGAGAAATTCTCCTCAAAACTACTAAATGAATAGATTCTGTCTCCACAAATGATGTATCTATTTTATTCCGAAATCACTGTATAAAACACGATTCGGTCTGCGACATTTTACTAGACCTAGGTCCGAAAACAACCCATAAGCATTTCAGACAGAAACTTAGGCCTTTTCGAGAAATGTTTTGATTGTATTATAATGTTATGTGGATACTATTTAAGGACTTTTATTGAAACTATAAATATAGTTTTAATATGTGGAAAGTTTTTCGAGTAATTTGGAATGTGGAAAAAATCCATTGATGAATTTTAAAAACTATAGCAGTCAAGATTCATTAGCTTGTGTGATTCAATAGTTGTATTCATATAGGTAGCTATACTGTACGTAGATTAAACTACTTATTTTATTAAGTTTCAACTTAAAAACGCATAACCTTAAGTTATTTTTGCTATAAACTTAACTTACTTAAAGGAAAAAATAATGTTTCTAAAACAATTATCTGCTGTCCCATCCTTTTCCGTGTTATCGTAGTTGACAACCAGAAAAAAACTTAGAAGAAAAGTTCAAATCCGAGATAGTCCCTTTCACATCGTTAAACTTACGAAAATGTTCAAACTAGAAAATGATAATAAAACATGTGTTATTTGTTTATAGAGCTGCCGTGGTTTTTCTTTTAAATATAGTTTTAGTTTTACAAAAATACTAAGCTTATTCAGACATTCGCGGTTTTCTATAGTACTTTCATACATTTTCAACGGGTTCTAACCACGATATTTAATTAATTGAGTTGTCTCGATATTTCAACGTTGTTGCAAACGTCATGATCACGAGAAGACTGGATACTGCGGGTCGATTTAAGAACAAACAAATCTGTCTACCCTCTTTCTCGTTCGCTTTTGGGTAGGGGAACGAGGGGCTTGTTGTAACAGGGGTAAGTAGTAACAGGTTTTTTTCTCTAAGATCTTAAACTTTATTAACGTATTTGTTTTACTTGATTTAACCTATAAACCACGTCGCGTCGTATTGCCATAGCCAGTGTCCCGCCGACCGACGCAGTGAGTGGAATTGTGCACGCGCTTCATTTTTGCTAGGTAATATAAAATTTAGCCATAGTAAAATTTTGGTTTGCGCTATTAATGCGACTAATAATAAACTTTCCGTAACTTATTTACATTCAAATTTATCTACCTCTGATAATGTATAACTGTTTTTGAGATTGCTTAATTGTTAAAATAGTTATCTTAATAAATATTAAAAATCATACCACGGGGTTAGTTGTAACAAAATGCCGGGGCATGTTGTAACATGCCCCATGTTATGATTTAGATACCTACTTAGTTTTTTTCTTACTTCTAGAATGAGGGTGTATAAAAGAAAGTCAGAGCGGGCAACACAAAGCCAAGAAGTGTCCGAATTAGCGGCAGCTGATGTTTTGGAAAAAAATGCAGTTTTGATTTTTGATAAGAATTATATAATATACTAGCTGACTCGCGCAACTTCGTCTGCGCCGAAAAAAAAAATGGGGGTTGGACTACCCCTAACATTTAGGGGGATGAAAAATAGATGTTGGCCGATTCTCATAGATACCGGATAAGCACAAAAAATTTCAACAAAATCGGTCAAGCCGTTTCGGAGGAGTTCAAGTTCGAACACCGTGACACGAGAATTTTATATATTAGATGTAGAATATAATATATAAAAGATGTCAATTCTGTTTAAAATAAACAAAGAAGAAATGATTAGAGATATTAGTGTTGTTTTTTTGTCGTTACTACTTGCCCCGGTAGATGTTACAACTTGCCCCAAGCACGGGGTAAGTTGTAACACGGCACTTTTTCTAGAAAATAATTGATTGTAAAGTAATGACCAACAGTTATGGTATTATTTTTACTTGGTTTGGTAGAGGAAGAGTTATAGCATCCATCCACCTTTATTTGGTAGGAATAAAATCAACAGATCTCAAAATATATTAATTTTCATGAAAACTGTTACAACAAGCCCCTCGCTCCCCTAATACTACTGGAACTCGAACTCACATCACGACACACCACACTCACTGTATCTACAAGACTCTCTGAACATGAACCCTTAATGACTGTTGTGTTTAGCACTGGATTCCACATACTCGATAATCTGAAGCCGTCACCCTGTTAAAAGTGCTATGTCTTGAAATCTCGATAGCTTCTTTAACGATCCTTGGTACGTATCGACGTTCAGAAGATAGTACCTGAGGATTATGTAATTGTATCCAGTGATTGGAACCCGAGTCGAGCACATGCTCTGCGATCGCCGATTTATGCGGTTCGTTGCGGTTCATTCAACAAATTACTGGAAATGATAGTTTTCATAGATGCTGGTAGAGATAGCAGCAACAGTCGTTGGCCTTCACTTTCTTTAGTTTATAGCTGTATAGTGACGATCAGAGAAACTATAGGAAGACACGTGATATTATTAGAATTGTTTGAGAAAAATGACAACAATGTAATATAAACACTTCTATGTTTTCAACGAAAACATAATATGAACAAAAAAATATCTGTCTTACAATATAAAAAGTAAATGAAGCCTTTTACATTCGGTGAAAAAATCCTGAAACAATAATTACAGAACCAAGCCGAGGCGAAGGAAATAAGCACAAAAGAAAAATCCTTTCCCTTGAAAAATATGATTTTTTAATGAAACGACAAAACTCTTTGTGGAAAGAGAAGACCGCTTTATTAGGTTACGTTGGGTAAATGAAAATAAAAGCAACAGGCTGACTTGGCGATGTAGTGGACAGACATAGTGCAGGAAAGTTTGAGATGATCAACTTTGACTAATAATTTTGGTAGAAAAATAGTAATAGCGAAATAAATAATTGGAACGAAGTTCCTTAATGCGCGTTATCGAAAGGGGGCTAGACGGAAATTCTTATGAAAAAGCCACGACACTTTTTTGTTTTAGATGATTATCGATAGATGGCGCTGTGATCAACATATTTTATAAAACAATTCCTTATTTTGTTTTATATGATTAATGCTAGATGGCGCTGTTTACTACAATTCCCTCACTAATTAATCGAAAGGAACTTCGTTCCATCCCGGTGTCTCTTGACATCTCCCAAGTTTTTTTTAACGTTTTGATTGTCTTGATCATAAATATCAACAATAGGTAATAATCTACAGAATTAGGTCCATTAGGTAAAACTCACTCAGTAGGCAAAGGAACGGGTTTTGTCTTGGATATATTTGAAAGATGAAGCCAAAATGACGCTATTTATTTATATAATAAGTAAATTGACTAACGTAATTTAGAGAATGGCGAATCTTAAGTACAACTGTGCTGATCACACTAGAACTGAACCGACTGCTGCTGAGGTGGCCGACATAAAGCTAAAGATTTAGTCTTAGTGGAATCAATTGATCCCAATTATGCCTAACCTAGCCCTAGGCCTGTGTCCAGCAATAACTTAATTCTAGATTTTTGTAAAGAAAGATGTAAAATCTTTTGAATTACTGAAGAATTAAAATTAAAAATACACTTTTATCATCTGAACTGTGTCATAAAGTAATGCTACATTGTAGCTGCGGCAACGTGCTGCCAAGGCGACTTACGGCTATAATATTGTGTTAGCTATTAAAAACTATTGCGGATTGTGGAACACTAATGTTATTTGTTATTAAAAATATGTATTTTTATCATAATAATCTGTGCTAGAGCAAAATAGATTTTGGCATCGAGGTTTGGTTTTAGTTTATGATCGCTAGTAGGCCCAATGGCGAAGATGGTGTCACATGATTATTTCCTACTAAACAAATGAGTAATATATTCTACTTATATCAGAACTAGCTGACCCGCGCAACTTCGTCTACGTTACAAAGAGGTTCAAACAGTACTCGCAATTCACTGCGTTTTATACTCGTAATAACTTCTAAACGAAAAGTCCGATTGGAATAAAACAAAAAGTAATTGACTTCTACATTAATACTCTTGATAACAAAATACTTAATTTGGATAAGGGTTAATATAACGATACTCATTTAACGTTAAATTCAATCTTGGGACGAAAAAATATTTTTCATAACCATAAAAGCGGTTATTGTGACCAAACTATGATAGGTAGATATATGCTGTCCCGAACTTTTTTGTTTGTCTTTAAAAGACCTAAAATCTCGTTGTACACCATTTTGTTCTATTGTCAATAGTTTTTGCAGCGTACGCATAAATAGGTTTTCGATTATTCGCCTTGTGTTACATATTCGATATTTTCATATGGATCCTTAATTTTTTTGAAAATAAAATATAGCCTATAACCTTCCTCGGTAAATGAGCTTTCCAACAGCGAAATAATTTTTGAAATCGGACCAGTAGATCCTGAGATTAGCGCGTTCAAACAAACAAACAAACTCTTCAGCTTTATAATCTAATATATAAAATTCTCGTGTCACGGTGTTCGAACTTGAACTCCTCCGAAACGGCTTGACCGATTTTGTTGAAATTTTTTGTGCTTATCCGGTATCTATGAGAATCGGCCAACATCTATTTTTCATCCCCCTAAATGTTAGGGGTAGTCCACCCCTAATTTTTTTTTTATTTTTTCGACGCAGACGAAGTTGCGTGGGGCAGCTAGTATTAGTATAGATTTCTTTTAATACACACAAATAAAGTCTCAGATAAAACAACAGATTACTAAATCAGAAAAAAACACTACCTGAACCTAAATCCGTAAATAAACCCAAGGCTTCGCAAGCAAAGTCTATCCTAAGGTAATATTTCAAGTGGCCAGGTGTCCAGAGGTAGGACCCTCGTCAAAATAAGATTACTGCCCACGTTAGTGCACTACCCTTTGTACGTTAATGTGGCCACACGCGTAATTAACTCGGTCGAGGACTTTGAGTTTTAGGTAAAAATCTTAAATGATTTGGAATTTGCTGGTAAATGTTTGTTGGTGACGGGCAAAGAACAACTAAACAGAAATAAAGGAGCGCGCATACCACGCGTCTGTGAATGGGTTCCACCTTTGTTTAACACACACTTAGGCAGGTGTGACCATTTAACACACACTTAGGCAGGTCGCAACCTGTCACATTTTATACAAAAAATAATAGATTGCGTTGCATTGCATTGCACTTTTATTTTAGGAATTGGATAAAAAAAAATTCAGTATGGAAGTCCGCAACGATAGTCGTACATTTTCCATACAAATTCATACAATGTCAGAAAAAAAGTGTAACTGATCCAAAAAAAAAAGTTGTATTTCGACAGGTCATTCACCCCACGTCAGATTGTCCAAAGACACAGATCCACCCTGTATACGGAATCTTAGACTTTTTTTGAGCGCTGTGACATGTCCACCTTTAAACGAGGCTTGAAGAGAATACCTACGTACTAAACAATCGTACTGTAGACTTTCATTCAAAAGCACCTAAACCAGAAACATAAAACTAAGTACAAACCGTAGTCACATATATGTATATCCTTGTCACATAATTTTCCGTATATTCCTACGACTTTCAAGAATATCCGAAAGCTAGTAAATATACTGAATGTTTAATAAGACGTGCGAAACTAACATGATAAACGCATTAAGATATCCGAAGGGACAAGAATATGAACGTGTGAGGTTAATATTTAATATTCATGTACGGGGAGTGTAAAAATAGTTTTAGTAGTAAATTTTAGATGGCTAATCTAGTAAATGTAACTTATCTTCCATTGTTTTTAAATAGAGTGTCTTTTGTTTTGTTTATTGTTGAGTAAGGTTAGGGGCATTGGACACTAGTATACTAGCTTTTAGTGCGGTTCAACGGTTCAGCTCCCTTGAGCCTATCCCAATGGTTATTTTCTCCAATTCTTAGAAAGTAGAACTGACTGAATCTGTAGTAGGAATATGTAGAATAGTATGCGATTATTTTTTTTTCAAAGTAGACACAGACATCCTTTATTTGTAAAAATACATATGTTACATTTCACGTTACATTTCCACCACAAACCAGCCGAGACTCACCGTTTTTGCTGAATATTATTATATATCTACATAAATACTTACGGCCCAGTTACTTAAAAATTACGAATTAGAATGGTTCAATATTTACAAATAATGAATATTGAATGCTGTAGGTTTTTATTCATCTTGAAACATACTTCATATTACTTAATCAAAATTAATGTTCACTAATTGAAACGTAATGAACTATGTTATCATAAAATAACACCCCACTTAACTTCTGCGATGAGAATCAGAAAATAAATTTGAATCCCGTTAAAGTTAAAATTCAATTAACGCACGAAATATAAATTAATCAATGAAAACTATTTCAACAATTTTTAATTGAATTTTCATTTCGGTTTTACATCTACTGACTCCAGATGTTAGTGTAATGTAACACTGACTATTTCATAATATTTTATCGTGCGTAATCGAAAGGGGGCTAGACGGAAATTCTTATAAAAAGTTGTCACGACACTTTTTTTGTTTTAGATGATTATCGCTAGATGGCGCTGTGATTAAAATCTTTTAAACCAATTCCATATTTTGTTTTATATGATTAATGCTAGATGGCGCTGTGATCAAAATATTTTATTTAAGTTATAATAATTAGCTAAATTAATAATTAGTTAAAACTTAAAAAAATAAAATTTTATTACAATTCCCTGACTAATTGATCGAAAGGAACTTCGTTCCAACCGGGTGTCCCTTGACACCTCTCAAGTTTTTTTGTTATAATCTATTTCAAAAGTAATATGTTTCGATCAACAGCTGATATTTTTGATGTAAGTGTAAAATTTTAGATTTTTGTCCCAATTTTCCATCATGCGTTTGCACATGAAATTACTTCGTTACAGCTAATTTATCGTCTATTTTATCGTCTCATATATTATCTCGTTTAATTCTTCAATCTAAAATAACCTATATAAAACAACGTAACTAGCTCATAACAGAATTGGTTTCGCTGAAATAACTGTGCTATACTGAAACACAGCTAACTAATTCAAACTAAATTTTGTTAGTCAAAATTAGGTTTATGAAATATTTTGATGCAAACTTCACCGCATTAGACACGGATAAAGTCAAGAAATAGTTTACTTTTCTTTTACTTTTTGTGAATAAGGATAATGTTTGACTTGAATGTATATTTTAAAATAATGTCAGTGCATGTGACTCCTATGTAACCTCCTTGTAATACCTCTAACATTCTACTGGCATTAAGTGACATTGCCTACAGATCTTAGTAGTAATACAGATGAAAAATAGATGCCTATGCAGATTTTTTCAAGGACATTTGAAGAAGAGCATTTCATTTCTACCTCTAAATCTAAATGTGAAAAAGATTTATGTGCAATTTTTCACAACACCACTGGCTATAAACGGTGAAGGAAAACATCGTAAGGAAACCTGCATATCGAAAAAGGGTTCTAAAAATCCTTTGAAGATGTGTGAAGTCCCCAACCCGCACTGGGCAGGCGTGGTGGACTATGCCTAATCCCTCTTCTGAAGAGATCTGAGCCCAACAGTAGGCAGCAATGGGTTGCTACAGTACAATACAGTATTTAATTTCTAGGATAATTCCTAGAATTTAATCCTAATTTTTACTTACTCTAATGAGTAAGTAAAAAAATTAGTCAAAAAACATAAAAAAGCGAATAAATGATAAAACAGAATCTTCTATCTAATTTTAAATTAAGTAGGTCTAGTCGTTATCATATTATAAAGTTATATTTCAAATTTTTTCCGAATTAATATTTCAATAATTAAACCCAGACACATCGATATATTTACACCATTTACAATCATATTGTTATTGCGAAATTAATTGGCGAGTAATTGGTCGCGCCCGAGTGAGCTACGTCTGAAGGCGGCCTGCTATTGTTGCCAGTTAATTAGAGCTGAACCGTCGGGAACAATGCGGAAATGCACCGGCTCGGAATAAACTGAGGTGGAACAATCCTGACTGCATACGGGGCTGTAAGTAGCGCTTTGTTTTTGCATAACAATGCAGCGTAATTTTATTGGTATTGTTCTGAGGTGGATGTTTAATTAAAGTATATTAATTCATATTTGCAGAGGTAAGTAATAATTTGAGAATGGGGCTGTAGAAGACGTCTCAAATTCTTCAAACAATGGTCCTTTATCTGTTTGCCTTATTGCATGCCTTAAGGTACTCAATCCTGAAGCGACAGTTTTCCTAAAAATACACAGTCCACGGTTGGAATGTTTTCCGCAGTCAACTTTTCTATTGCAATTGACAGTTGGATCTATGACTGAAAATGACCAAAGGCAAATATACAAAAACAAACACATGACTGTCAGTACTTGTAAAACACGTAAGTATAAGAACAAAGCTGTTGTAAAATTCATACCCACACAAGCCTCACTTTTGTACAAACAATTTAACACAGATTAACACAATTCCGTAGTACAACTAACCAGTAACTTCTCAAGCAAGAACAATAACAAAGCTATCGATTCCCTTTTACTATAATCGCGTCCAATAAATTGCATCTTGTAATGAAACCTACCGAGTAGATTTATCGAAATTCGAGGAAACCAAAGGAAAAAGGTTCGGTTACTGAACGAGGGTGCGCACCGGATCAGGTAAACGTGCAGAATTAATCACACCTCCACGATTACACATCGAACTATTCAGCGATTCTCAATGTGTGGCTATGAAGATAGCGGTGAGGACTTATACCCTAATTCCGAGGGTAATTCAAAATAATATTTACAAGCCACTTTAAATAATATAGTGTAATCCTTTAACTTTTAAATGTGTCTAAGGAATAGGTTACCGAACAAGTGCACCGGATCAGGTAAACGTGCAGAATTAATCACACCTCCACGATTACACATCGAACTATTCAGCGATTCTCAATGTGTGGCTATGAGAATAGCGGTGAGTACTTATACCCTAATTCCGAGAGTAATTTAAAATAATATTTACAAGCTACTTTATATAGTGTAATCCTTTAACTTTTAAATGTGTCTAAGGAATAGGTTAGGTTACCGAACAAGGTGTTGGATGACTTTAACTTAGATTTATTTAATAGCACGTCAACTTCAGTTAAAACTACTTTAGCCAGTAAATTTTATGATGCATGTCCTTAACGGAAGTTAATTATTTACTTGTTGGTTGCTTAAATCAACACATGTATATTATTATTTTTTGTTTTATATTTGTTCCTGCATACATTATATTTTGCACTTGTGAAGCACTCTCAATTTCTAAATTTAGCTGTAGAAACTTTTAATTGGCTTTCTGAATTATATTGTTTTAAATTGAACATATGTTAGATGTAAGTTTCTTTGAAATGTAAAATAAAATAAATAAATAAAGAAAATAAGTGCACCTGATCAGGTAAAGTGCAGAATTAATCACACGTTCGCGATTACACATCGAACTATTCAGCGATTCTCAATGTGTCAACAAGAGCGGTGAGTACTCAAACCCTAATTCCGAGGGTAACGTTAGGCAATCCCGTCCGTCGTCGCGGTTACCCACGGTCAGTTTCAATAATTCTTTTCTGCCACTACACACACATACACTGTCTGGCTATGGAATGAGCTCCCCTCTACGATGTTTCCTGAGCGCTATGACTTGTCCTTCTTCAAACGAAGCTTGAGGAAAGTCCTTAAAGATAGGCCGTAGGTAGCGACCCCGCAGTGTCCCTGAAATTGCAGAGGTCCATGAGCTATGGTAACCACTTAAGAGAAGGCCCGTTAGCTCGTTTGCCTATAAGGCAATAAATATATATATATATATAAATTATTAGTGTGCTAAGGCTATACGTTAGATAGACATAACTTGAAATAATACTGTTGGAATGGTTGCTAACTTTTCAGTAGACCAACATCCAATTTTGACTGCTAGACTAGTGACAATATTTAAAGAAATCGAACATCAAAGCGTATTTATTTTCATCACAAACATTCACGCAGTTTTCATGGCCCAACTCTTCACCGAGCCTTTTCTCAGTCAGAATAGATTCTCATTCAATTATCTAAATGAAATCCGGATAAAGCTTGTGATCTCACGACGTTAACACAATTTGTGCCAGTCCGACTTCGATGCCGAATTAAGAATCAGACGATAAGGGCAAACGTAATCTAATAAATGGATTATCCAATTTATATATCTTTTTTTTTAATATGGCTAAGTGAACTTTGAGTGGCGTATTAAAACATTCCAGTAATCATTGGACAAAAATTTGTTGAGGTATGATAAGTTCGATTAAAGTAAAATTTACAATAATACTTTCATGCATCTTTAATGGATTCTTACCACGATATTTAATGAATTGAGTTGTCTCGATAAAATATTTCAACGTTGTTGCAAACGTCATAATCACGAGAAGACTGGATACTGCGGGTCGATTTAAGAGCAAACAAATCTGTCTACTCTCTTTCTCGTTCGCTTTCGGGTAGTACCACTGGAACTCGAACTCACATCACGACACACCACACTCACTGTATCTACAAGACTCTCTGAGCATGAACCCGCGAGTGACTGTTGTGTTTAGCACTGGATTCCACATAGTCTATAATCTGAAGCCGTCACCCCTGTTAAAAGTGCTATGTCTGGAAATCTCGATAGCTTCTTTAACCATCCTTGGTACGTAACGACGTTCAGAAGATAGTACCTGCGATCGCAGAGTGCTCGACTCGGGTTCCAATCACTGGATACAATTACATAATCCTCAGGTACTATCTTCTGAACGTCGTTACGTACTTGTTTGCTCTTAAATCGACCCGCAGTATCAAGTCTTCTCGTGATCATGACGTTTGCAACAACGTTGAAATATCGAGACAACTCAATTCATTAAATATCGTGGTACGAACCCGTTGAAAGTGCATGAAAGTATTATAGAAAACCGCGAGTGTCTGAATAAATTTACAATAACTGGATTATAAAATGCGATAGGCAGTTAAAACGCAATTTTAAATTTAGAATTAAAAGTTTTCTATTAGTTTAAAAAGTTCAAAATAGGTTGAGTAGATTCAAAGATAAGGTAGAGACCCCTTATGACGTCATTATTACTGTATAACTACACGATATAAGAACACAAATTGTCCATTTCTGTACTACGTCATACTGTGTCAGGTACTAACACTCTAATTTACTGTATCATTGATGCTGCTACCTAATTTCGACTCTTCATATCAGAGTCTCTTCAAACCTCGATTGAAAAAAAACGTCTTAAAACTACAGTATATTAACAGCACTACTATACTATACAGTAAAAGATATGCTATATTTGGTACTTGTTTTGCCGTTCCGGATGCGGCGCCATGTTCGACGGAAGTCACGGCGCGCTCCGGATATGATGTACAAATTCCTGATATCCGCCTCTCGCACGTTTCTGTTTATAGAAAGTATATCATGTGAGTTTGTATTTGAAGTCTCACTGGTTGAATGAGGTGAAGTATAATTGTACAACTCAGCAGCGCCTTAGCATGATCTAGCGGTAATTTTAATGTACTTCCCAAAGAGATACTTCAAATGACTGTGTTCTGTGCATTGAAATGAAATGAAATAAATAAAATACTTTATTTTCAACATTGATGATATACTCATTCTTGTTGACGTCAATATTTAAAAGCTACTACCAGTTCGGGCATAAAAAATAATTATTATAGCCACGGTCCTGAGAAGAACTGGCAAGAAACTCAGAAGGCATGTCTTTTTTTTTGTATTATTATTATGAGCATTCTTTTATTTCTTATCTTTTTTTAAATATTTTAACAATATTATACAAAAGATGAAATAGACAAAATATAAATAAGCATTTTTACACAACCTAAGTAGAACTTATGACTAAGTAGAACAATTAGGATGTATCTTTTTTTGAATCGAATGGTTATTGGTGATTCATATCGTGGAGTTCAATTTGAATATGATCTACTTATTATCAAGTTCTGATAGATATAAGCTAATTCAAACACTCGCAGTATTCTATGATACTTTCTGGTAGATATTTTTAAAAATTATTTAATTATTTATTTAAAAGACTAGCTGACCCGCGCAACTTCGTCTGCGTTACAAAGGGGTTCGAACAGTACTCGCAACGCCATCGAGTTATTATTTTCGTGGCTCGCTGTTGCACCCACATATTCATTGTGTTTTTATACTTGTAATAACTTCTAAACGAAAAGTCCGATTGGAATAAAACAAATAGTTATTTACTTCTACATTAATACTCTTGATAACATAATACTTAATTTGGATAAGGGTTAATATAACGATACTCATTTAATGTTAAATTCAAACTTGGGACGAAATATTATTTTGCTAAACATAAAAGCGGTTATTGTGACTAAACTATGATAGTTAGATGTATGCTCTTGTTGACTTTTTTGTTGGTCTTATAAAGACCAAAAACCCGTAGTACATCATTTAGTTCTATTGTCAGTAGTTTTTGCAGCGTACGCATAAATAGGTTTTCGCTTATTCGCCTTGTGTTACATATTCGATATTTTCATACGGATCGCAAATTTTTTTAAAAATAAAAGCCTATAACCTTCCACGATAAATGAACGTTCCAACAGTGAAATAATTTTTGAAATCGGACACGTAGATCCTGAGATTAGCGCGTTCAAAAAATAAACAAACTCTTTATAATATTACTATAGATGAGAAGAATGCATGATATAAATACAGCCTCGCCGATGCCTCATCCCATGTTTTTTAGTTGAAGTTGAACCGCACTAAAACCTCCAACCGCTTACACTTAGGACCTGAGCCCCGGCTGAAGACAGCACCCAGCACGGGATTATGCAAAGAGAGGCGACGCGTTTCCCGTCGTGAAAGGCTCAACCCGAAAGAATTTCCGCCTCAATGGCGTGCCTGTTCAGATGATAAGGCAGCAGTTACACAACTTCGGAGATAGGTTCAGAAGAAGCATAATTGGGACACCGACGTTCAGCTTGATGGTATGCACTGGAAGTATACTTGCTGATAGAGAGTTCAGAAATTTCACAGAATAATGTGTCATCTTGCATACCGGCAGTGTTTATAGAGGTGAAGTGCACTTCATTCCTCTCAATTTTGGAGAGAATGTATTCGTTAATTGTTACATCCTTATCACTTTTGGGCGTCAAAATGCCCGCTCGCACACCCAAGAATTCTGCTGATATTGTATTACACACAGTGCCAGGTACGGTGGGACCTTGCACCGGTTTCAAGTCGTCCGCGGTGTTCCATATGGGACGATCCGCGACCTCTCCTCTGGAATATCGGGTACGACTAAGTACTGAGAGGCACTCTCCTCTCGGAACTTAGCGTTATTTATTACGCAGACGACACGTTGGTTGTAGCCCAGGGGGATGACTACAGAGAGTGCACGTCTTGCCACAGCGGGTGTGGTATAATTTGGAGGTTGGGCCTCGATGTGGCGCTAAATAAACCCCAGGCCCTATGGTTCCACGGGTCTGGGGCGTCGCCACCAGTCGATGCCTACATTATAGTTGGAGTTATTCGAATCGGAGTCGGGGTGCTTAAGTACCTCGACCGGCTCGACTTCTGCGAGTCCACATCTCGGAAGAGAGCGGCAGGGCGTGGGAAACTGAGTTCTTTTCCCCGCGCAGGAATCCGCCGTCATCGATCAGGGCGCTGGAACTGAAATTTCGCTCGGAATTTGCCTCCCTAAGAGATTCGGGTTCTCAACGCTACCCAACGTGCGGGGTTCCAAGAAGGTGTCGTGTCTCGCTTAGCATGCACCTTGCGTTAAGGCAACCGTGGGTTGGAAGACCGCACTCTCTGATCCACACTGGTATGACCCAGCAGGGTATCCCGTGGGAGTGTGAGACGCGGTCCCATATTTCTTGGCGACCTTCGGAAAGCCCGCTGACCCGGTGGCTGTATCGCCGGTGGCTGCCGGTTCGGTGTTCGGGGGCGGCGCGAAGGAAAATTTATGCCGTAGTGCATAATGCGTCGTGCCGCCCCGCATTACCCCGTGCTAGGGTCTGGTTCAGCCAGGATTCAAACGCTGAGTGTGAGCGATTGGAGCTTTTAGTGCGGCTTAAGTACCACATATCCCAAGCGCAGCGCCACGATTTCCAGCGTTTAAAAAAAAAGTACACACAGTGAGTTTGTTTAAGCTGGATACAACTCTACCGACAGACTCAGAAGAACCACCTGTCCACCTCACTCCTCGCCAAGATTTAGAAAGAGAACGGAGTATTCTTGTGTACTTGTATTACCACTGGTCCGAGCTCTTATATTAGAACACATCTACATTTGAACTTTTTCGATTTTTTTATACAAAAGGGCTATGTGTGAGTATAAAAATTAGCCAGTTCCTACATCCCACTTAAGTTTAATAAATATATTTATTTATTTGTCTTGCTAATCTCTGAAACGAATTAACTATACAATTTTTAAGAACAAAATGCCTAACGCCATCTATTACAATCGAAAAACACCACGTCGCCCATAATGCAATGACATAATCAAATTATTTATATCGAAAAAGTGCTTCTAGACGTAATTCGATATAATTCTCATAGATGGCGTTGCTTTAAAATCGTCTTTAAAATAAAAAATATCATTTTTTTGGAGTTTACCTTTAAGCCATAAATCTCCGTATTCTGAAGTGCGACAGAATGATTGACATATTAGTTGGTTGTCAATTGTCAAATTGCAAATTGACTCGTTGACGTTAGGAACACACCTAAATTGCTTAGACAACAGTGAGTGATTATAATTTAATATGATCTTTATTGAATAGCAATAAAGTTCAAATTAACTCTACATATTATTTAGAAAACGTTTGTATGGGAAATAGAAAAGGGCTGTTTTTAGGGTTTTCCCAGAAATTATTTGATTTTTTCTCACCTTTTAAACCTTCCCTGAACTTCCACGAATATTTTAAGACTAAAATTAGCCGAATCGGTTCAGCCGTTTTCGAGTTTTAGCGAGACTAACGAACAGCAATTCATTTTTATATATATAGATAGACTAGCTGGCCCACACAACTTCGTCTGCGTCACATAAGGAAATTTTCTCACCGTTTAAACCTTCCCTGGACTTCTACGAATTTTTCAAGATTAAAATAAGCCAAATCGGTTCAGCCGTTATCGAGTTTTAGCGAGACTAACGAACAGCAATTCATTTTTATATATAAGATAGATTCGGTTCTTCGCTATGACAATTTCCGATGTAGTAGACTTAATAAAACGTGTTTGATTTTTTTCTGATTTAACTAAATACGAAAAAAAACTTGAGAGGTGTCAAGGGACACCAGGATGGAACGAAGTTCCTTTCGATTAATAAGTGAGGGAATTACTTAAATAAAATATTTTGATCACAGCGCCATCTAGTATTAATCATATACAACAAAATAAGGAATTGTTT
Source organism: Trilocha varians (assembly GCA_030269945.2). Taxonomy (NCBI): domain Eukaryota; kingdom Metazoa; phylum Arthropoda; class Insecta; order Lepidoptera; family Bombycidae; genus Trilocha; species Trilocha varians. The sequence goes on along the minus strand of AP028264.1, from coordinate 3,452,578 downwards.
AATAAAATATTTTGATCACAGCGCCATCGAGCGATAATCATCTAAAACAAAAAAAGTGTCGTGCCAACTTTTTCAAAAGAATTTCCGTCTAGCTCCCCTTCGATAACGCGCGATAAGGAACTTTGTTCCAATAATTTTGTTAAAATTATTCAACACAAAATATGGACAACATTTAAGGTTTTACATTCGAATTGCAATCTTTCGTAAGGAAATTACGAAAACTGATTATTTTGAATAACCAAGAAATAATAGTTTGCTGTTGTAGAGGCTCTTAATAAAAAAACTTGAGAGGTGTAATGGGACACCCGAATAGAACGAAGTTCCTTTCGATTAAAAGATATCTTATAATATTTTTTTCCTAACGTTACGCTCGATAAGGACCGTGTTTTAAAAGATTTTGATCACAGCGCCATCTAGCGATAATCATCTAAATCAAAAAAAAGGAACGTGTTTTAAAAGATTTTGATCACAGCGCCATCTAGCGATAATCATCTAAAACAAAAATAAGGAACGTGTTTTAAAAGATTTTGATCACAGCGACATCTAGCGATAATCATCTAAAACAAAAAAAGTATCGTGACAACTTTTCGTAATAATTTCTTCCGTCTAACCCCCTTTCACAACGCGCGATAAGGATCTTCGTTCCAATAATACAGACAGAGACACATAGGTATTATGACATACTAAATGAAAGTACAAAAGACAGCGTAACTAATAAGATTTAAATACCGCTGCTTCCACGATTAGGTACGACCAAAGCCTTTGTAAAACTAATGAAGAATTCCAGCGTACATTAAACTGATAGAGCGGCAAAAAATACGTCTGCAGACTACGTTAATTAATCCTTTGCTCGTTTCTCAGGGAAGTTAAAAAACGTGAAAATGAACGTCGTTTAGCAGCTCACGTTAATTATCGGGAAGGTATTTAAAGATTATAATGTCATTGAAGATTTTTGCAGCTCTTTACAGGTGATTCACTAGGCTTCAAAGTTGTGTTTTTCACAAGCTTTTTGCACTGGATGTACTATGTATATTCGAGTAGAATCTACATAGTTACGTTTGACATACTTTCCGGTTTCCGATTGAGCTGAAATTTTGCACGCAAATGTATATCTAAACACCACTGGCTAAAAACGGTGAAGGAAAACATCGTGAGGAAACCTGCATGTCGGAAAAGGGTTCTAAAAATCCTTTGAAGATATGTGAAGTCCCCAATCCGCACTGGGCAAGCGTGGTGGACTATGCCTAATCCCTCTACTGAGGAGACCTGAGCCCAACAGTGGGCAGTAGTGGGTTGGTACAGGAGGTATATCGCGTGCGAATGCAATGATATGATGCAAAATGGCGCTGATCTGATGATGGATTCGGAAAGTGGTCATAGGAACTCTTGTGCTAAACAAGGAGGACCAGTCGTGAATGGGCTCGTTTTACTTGTATTAGCTAGCACTATACTGTTACATAACATCCAGGACATAAAAGCTATTAAAAATTTATTTTTAAAATTTAATTATTGTTTTCTGTTATCTACTTAAGTGTTTGATTTTGAAGAAAAAACATAATATAGGATAAAAGATAAATAAACAAACAGTAAAATAAGAAACTTGAGAGGTGTCAAGGGACACCCGGATGGAACGAAGTTCCTTTCGACTAATTAGTGAGGGAATTGTAATATTAATTTTTTTTAATTATAATAATTAGAACGATTTTTAAGTTATAATAACTAATTATTATAACTTAAATAATTTATTTGATCACAGCGCCATCTAGCATTAATCATATTAAACAAAATAAGGAATTGTTTTAAAAGATTTTAATCACAGCGCCATCTAGCGATAATCATCTAAAACAAAAAAAAGTGTCGTGACAACTTTTTCATAAGAATTTCCGTCTAGCCTCCTTTCGATAATGCGCGATAAAAAACTTCGTTCCAATAACAACAATAGATAAATCATTACCAGTTAGTTCTAAACAATATTCAATATTCATCTCAACACGAATACGTTTCATAGTACGTGATGCTCACCTGTGATACATATTGCTAACATAACCCCTAGGGGTGGTAAACATCACGCATCACTTTGCAATCATAGATCTACATTGATTTCAAATAACGGGAATAGGAATGGTTTAATATTAGTGAATGGAAATAATTTAAAATCTATTGAGATTGAAATAGTGAAACTTCAAAATAAGATTTCCATGCATTTTTAAAGCGTAAATGGTGGCTAATGGACCACGTTTTAGTTTCTGTATCTGCTGAATGTCATTGGTGAAATATCCGCGATCTGTCATATTTCATTTCAGGAATTATTTCTAGGTGTTTCCCAAGCTTTGTTACTTGTCGTTCTTCAAATGAGGCTTAAAGTTTTGACATAATCTGCTCCGCAGTTGCAGACGTTGCAGAGGTTCAGAAGAGACAGTAACAATAGTCCATTGGCTTGGCTTGCTATTTAGATGGCAAAAAAAACAAAAGATACACGACGATTGAGAAGTTGAAGAAAATTCGCGAAACAGCAGAAGACCCGAGCAAGTTATAATTAATATCCGAGTTGATACTGATTAATGCTTGTTGTAATTTTTGAACATATTATTCATGTATCGTAGAATGCGAGTATTGAACGCTTACCTTAAAATTCAAATACCAATCAAATCGAAAAGCATCACCATACAGCTCCAACATTGTCGGAACAAATGAGTTTTCCGCGGAAACTAATCAAAACTGCGTTGGCATTTAACCGGTTGCCAAACGTAACCCAGGCATTACGTCACAACCGTTTTATCCGGTATGGCAATGAATAATTCGTCCGGAGTTCAACGGTGCAACTTTGTACAAATGGCGAGGTTGGATCCAAAACCACTGCGGGATAAGTTATAAGCTGAATGCAAAAAAAGTTGGAATGTGCTTCGCGATTTGTCAAGTTATTAAATACTTGAGACATTTCATTTTTTACGATGTAGTTGTAAATATTCTCGTTTACTGTTTTGAAACGAAGTTCAAATGGAAATAAGTTACGAGCAATATTTTGACCTAATTACAACGTAAGATATTAGTCAAAGCATACAATTACTAAAGGTAGGGTAGCCGTTAGTAATTTTATAAAAACTTGAGAGGTGTCATGGGACACCCGAATAGAACGAAGTTCATTTCTATTAAAAGATACGATTAAAAGATAAGGAACGTGTTTTAAAAGATTTTGATCCTTTTAGTGCGGTTCAACTGCCACATACGCGGGCGGGAATCCGGTGATTTCCTCCAACTGAAAAAGAAAAAAAAAGGCTGGTTTATCTATCTTGCAATATTAAAAAAAATATACGTCAACTGAATTTCTGCTTGCCTATGTCGGCAAAAAACCGCGTCGTGACAATACGCTACCTCTAATGATTTGAACCACCAAATAAAATTTACTGCGTTTTGTACGATTGTTGCAATCCACCATTTTGGTTATTCTCGTGCACCCATTCGTGGTTCGTTAACTTTGTTATACGAGTGTGGTGCTTAGATTGTGCTTCCGTTGCATATGGTGAGGGGTTTGTCATAATAATGTTGTCAATTATAATATATAAATCAACCTCAATTTTGTTTGATTAGGCTATAACTTGAGAAGGCTTAGTTGATTTGGATAACTCGTTCTTAATGGATTAATTATGAAGAGGTCTTATAGAATATACAAGACAAAATGTTTGACAAATAATCGCCTCCTGTGGGTTACGTGCGTGACCCGGATTACATATCTTGAACATGCTTTACTCTGTTGTTAAAATCATGACTTATTCTTTTACCTTACCTTGCTTTAAAAGTTATAAGTCACTTTAAGTGATAATTATAATCATTAAAATAAATGTATTTTTTTACACACAGTCTTTCGATTTATACATAATTATTTTATACTTATCTATAAATATTGTCCCCAATCCGTACTGGGCAAGCATGGTGGACTATGCCTAATCCCTCTTCTGAGGAGACCTGAGCCCAACAGTGGGCAGTAATGGGTTGGTACAGGTACAGGAACAGGTATAAATACTGTAGTCCATCTGCTACTCAGAAAATCTGTTGGCTTCAAAACAGACTATTATAAAGTTTACTAATACAACGTTCGTGAATCTCATATTATAACAGCTGAGACTCCGCAAAACTTGTATGTTGGCATCGCAACGTATGTTCCAACGGTTCTCAAACCTCAGCACTTTCATCAAACTGCTCGTTGTATACGGGTCCTAAGGTAGAAGCAAACAATTTAAATGTATTTTTGTTATCAGGTATGTTAAGTTTCTAAATAACTCTATTATAAATGCTTCATTTAAACATTTATTACCTTTATGTTTTACAAAGCTTACTAGTACTCTGCTTATTGGAACGAAATTCCTTATCGCGCGTTATCGAAAGGGGGCTAGACAGAAAAAATCTTACGAAAAGTTGTCACGACACTTTTTTTGTTTTAGATGATTATCGCTAGATGACGCTGTGATCAAAATCGTTTAAAACACGTTCCCTATCGCGCGTTACGTTAGGAAAAAAAAATAAGATATCTTTTAATCGAAAGGAACTTCGTTCTATTCGGGTGTCCCATGACACCTCTCAAGTTTTATATTTTTACAACTAAAGTTTAAGAATCACTCTTCGAGTGTATACGCGACGAAAATAGAGAAAACTTCTCAAATCGTCTCAATGAATATTTAGAAGGGGATCTACGGAAAATTTTGTTTATTAATACGTTTCTGACTTCTTGACTTTATTGAGTTCAGAGTTCAAATTACTTAATCTATGAATAGTAAAGTGTAGGTTTTATTAAGTACTTTGACTTAACTGTGTAGGTATTTTTAGTAATGCATGAATTTAGCGAAAATTCACGACGATGCAACACTATGTCACGTCAAAAATATATCCATAACGAATCATTTATTTAAAAAAATCTTTATTTTATTATTTAAGAGAAATTTTTATTTGTCATGCAGACAGGGAGTTAACTCACTCATGGACCTCTGCAATATCTAGGGATACTTCGAAAAAGCTACCTAAGGGTCAGCTGACCCAAGGACTATATCCAAATCCCATTTCAAGAAGGTTTAGTGTATTAAACACTACTTGTCACTATTCTAATGAAAATAAAACAATTTAGCATAGTTTGCGAGTTATTGATTTATTCTAGTACCTAGTTCACAAAAACTGTCTTAAAAACCATAAAAAGTAAATTGTAAAGGACTACACACAAAACGAATAACAAACTTACGCGCCACCTCAATTTCATATCATCTTTTCACTTAATAAATTTACATCAAAAGCCTAATAGCTCTATAATTTCAGACAGAATTCCAGGTATACCTTAGTAAGTTAATTAAATAAGAGACCACCTGTCTGGGTCATTTAATTACTAGACGTTTTGCTTCAATATTAGAGCTATGCCAGATTTTCTCAGAAGAATATTAACTATGTTTTTTGAAGTTGAATTTTCTTAATGAAATGTGAAGGAAAAGTTTTAATTTAAAGTTCGTCTAATTAGTATTCTGTGATAGTTTTCATAATTGAATATTATTTAAATTATAGAGTTGGCGAAATTACGTCTGCGTGCTAAACTCAACTTTTTTTGAAAAAAAAATAGTGTTTAATTTTCTAGTGTTTAAGTTCAGTCATTTCAAAGATTATATAAACAGGCAGAAACACCATAGTTAAAAAAAAAATGTTGTTTTTAAATGTGTTCTATGCAGACATCTATATTCCATAGTAGCACTACCCCTCGCATTACATTAAATAAAAATCGAATTAACCAACAAACACTTCAATTTTTTTATTGAATTTTGGGAAGTTTAATTTACCTGGTGGTTTCGTATGAGTCCATGAGTGGACGGTAACCATTTATTATACACGGCATTGGTGAAGCCTAAACCCTCTTCGGACCTAAGTCCAGCAGTGGGCAGTAATGGGTTGTTACAATACAATAGGTGAAGCAAAGTAATTAGTAGCAGCTGCTGCTTTCTATCATTATGGTCAAATGGTACATGATCACATCTATCCATATCAAAAAGTAATTATCTGCAAATATATCGTGAGTGTTCTTATTCCAAAAAATAAACGAGAACAAATCGTTTCGTATTAATACTTACTACCTACTAATAATGGCTTCTTAATATAATACTCGAAGCACTAAAATGGCGCTTTCTGTCCCAATTTTTATATTAGTATTTCATACGCAAATAGGTCATCTGATAGTGAAAAGTTATGGTCGCCTGTGACCCTGAGCAATGTTTTAGAACATAGTAGGGTCGCGTTTTGAAGAAGGACAAGTCGTAGTGTTTTGAAGACACGAAAGGCACGTTGAAAAAAATCTGAACTGACATGTGGATGTCTGTCATGGCAGAACCATATTTCAGATCAAGTACAATAATTTATTTTTAAAGGACATCTATAACTAAATTTCTTTAAACACTCGCGGTTATCTAAATCACTTACACTATTACTAAACGGGTTCTTATCTTCTCGGGTATATCGAAATGTGAGTTCGAGTTCCAGTGACACCGGCAAACGAACGAGAAAGAGGGTAGACAGATTTGTCTGCTCTTAAATGACCTACCTGCAGTTCTTTAGTCTTCCCGTGATCATGGCGCTTGAAACAGGGCCGAAATATCGGGATCGCTCAATTGAAAATAATCGTGTAAAGAACCCGTTTAGTAATAGTGTAAGAAATCTATAACTGCTAATATGGGTTGATAAGTTTCTGAAAACTATAAGCTAGAAATATTACGGTAAATAGAAGTGAGGAAGGGATGTCCATCTTATAGCTCAGAATTACGACGTCAATATGAATTTGATTGAAATGATATTTAATTGAAATATTTTATAGGTATTGGTACATATGGCAGTAAATTACAAAATCTAACAAAAACTACACCAGAATTTAAAAATAAATAAGGCTTATTTTTAAAAATTTCTCGTATAAGAAAATATAAAAACGTCCATAAATACACAAAACCGACACACGTAAAATCTACCGCAAAAAAGGGTCGTACAGTTAACTACTTGAATACACCTAATGAGAAGACATTAAGGGCATTTTAGGGGTCCACCTATACACAATCAGATAGGTGAGGTCGCATGGCAGGGACAAATGTGCTCGTAACTCACGACGTCCCGAGCCCTCTCGAGATTTCTTATAAACTGGTTATTACCTCCCCCACGGGTAATACTCGGATATTTCCTTCGATAACCGTTTTTGTTAAGTGTACCATGTTTTTCATGTTGCTTTTAATTTTAGGGTTTTTGGAACGAAGTTCGTTATCGCGCGTTGTGAAAGGGGGCTAGACGGAAAAAAATCTTACGATCTTACTTTTTTTGTTTTAGATGATTATCGCTAGATGGCGCTGTGATAAAAATCTTTTAAAACACGTTCCTTATCGAGCGTAAAAAAAATACGAAAAAAAAATTGTAAGATATCTTTTAATCGAAAGGAACTTAGTTCCATCCGGGTGTCCCTTGACACCTCTCAAGTTTTTTATTTTGTTTAATTTATTAGTGTGTAACAACCCATTATTGTTCACCGCTGGGTTCTGGTATCCTTAGTAAAGTAATCTGGATTGGTGGACGCTTGTCATAATACTTTGATTCAAAGATTCTTCATATGAAATTACTTTTCAACAACCTATTTATGTATTAAGTCGTAGTGGCCGAGTGGTCGAAGCGCTTCCTTCCGAACGGGAGGTCGCGGGTTCAAAACCGGCCGTCTTGTACCTCTAAATCTAAATGTGAAAAAGATTTATGTGCAATTTTTCACAACATCACTGGCTAAAAACGGTGAAGGAAAACATTGTGAGGAAACCTGCATGTCGGAAAAGGGTTCTAAAAATCCTTTGAAGATATGTGAAGTCCCCAATCCGCACTGGGCAAGCATGGTGGACTATGCCTAATTCCTGTTCTGAGACGACTCTTCTGAGATTTAGACTCCCAACCTTCAACAGCTTTTGCTTAAGCAGTAATTAGTATTCTTGGAGATCTAGTCCAGTAAGTCATTTAGTACAGGTTTAATCGTTTTCAATTATTAATCGGTAAAAAAGTGCGCATACCATAGTCACGTTTAAGAGTTCCAATTTGAAATCAATCTAAATTCGAACCCCACAAAAGAGTTCACGATTTCACCGATCAATACCGCCAATTGAAAATCACGATGAGCGAGAATCGTTGCCTTATCGCCTTCCATCTATCTTGTCGTAGTCGTTCCAAGACGATTTTTCCTTATGTCCCGAACACTGAACAAATTATCATTCAATTTATTTGGTAGGAACTTTATCGGTTTCACGCTTAACTCTAATCATGAATCGATTTCAATGATTCGTTGATTCCCCTTTGTCGGGTTCGAAATTTGATTAGATTTGATTATGGTCTATTTGTGACGTTTTTGGAACGATTGGTATTTTTTTGTTTTCAGAACAAATTGACAGGAAAAGTCAAAGAGTATATACTCAAGAAGAAAGAAAATAGATTTTATTGTACAAATTATTATTTTATGTAAACTGACTTTGTACTGCAAATGAAAATGCCTGAGCATAATGCTGCATACTGATAAAGAACTAAACTAATTTTTAGAGTCTTTGGGCAACGCCATCGTTTTAACTATAACCTATAACTATAACTTTATTTTTTCATACTAAAACTTTATTAATACTTCGAAATACCAACCATTTGCCTTTATAATCTATGAATATTGTAATATTTCTGAAGACGTCTATTTACCAGCAAAATTACTACGCCGCCGTACCCCTCAAGATTTAGTGCTTCAAATAGCGCCATTTATGAGCCACATTTTGTCACAGCATCATTAAGGATTCAACCGTTCCTGAATTAATTTGCACTCACATTGTAAATATAAAATCAGCTGTTTCTGTCCGTTTGTTAGTATTTTTGTCTTTAGTTAAGTTATTTTATAATTATGGTAAAATTAAATGAAAATATTACTTAGTGACTACGAGGAACCTGAAACTAATAATTTTACTTTTCAAAATCTCAAATTTTGTCCTCATTTAATTTAGTAGATAGAAATGACTACTAAACAATATAATATCTAATATGTAATATTAAAAATATATGAAGAGTCTTGATACATTTGGTGAACCTCACGAGAAACATTGAAAAACAGGATAGATGCAGTTGGAAAGAGTACAGATCGATTAGACAGATTGATAGAGATAATAATTTTGAACTAGCTGGCCCACACATCTTCGTCTTCGTCACATAAGTAAATTTCTAACCGTTTAAACCTTCCCTGGACTTCTACGAATATTTCAAGATTAAAATAAGCCAAATCGGTTCAGTCGTTCTCGAGTTTTAGCGAGACTAACGAACAGCAATTCATTTTTATATATAAGAAGATAAGAAGAAGATAACAAATTTAGTCAGAGAATATGACCACTCAAGAAAACGTAAGTAAAGGAATGCAGCAAATTTCATTACATTTCAAAGCCATCAAATTCTTGTGCTTTTCTACATACTATCTACTATACCATACTATTGGCGATGAACATTAGGATTTAGGTATTTTACAATAACTGTTTGTTTCCTTTAAGAGCAAAGCAGCGCGCCAAACTAAGGCCTTTAAACATTTTCTCGTTACGCTCCAAGGTGAATTATTGGTTAGAAAAACAAGCATCTTAAACCCTCCCTTAATTTTATATTCCACGTTGAGGCTATACAGCCGTGATAAAGTTTATTATTTTCATTAAGGGGCCCGTGATTTAATTAAATGAAACCTGTAATGGCTTTCCACGCGTGCCTTATCATTAAATTGTTAACTAAGCGACGTTCTACTAAATTGATGGAATGTTTAATCAATTTTAAATTGACTATGTGGTTCAGCATCGTATGTGGCTATGACTAGTCCTTCCTCAAACAACGCTTGAAGTCTTTAATTGAAAGTTGTATTGGCCCCGTAGTGTCCCCTGACATTGTAGCCGTTGATGGGTGACGATAACCACCTACGATCAGATGAAACATATTGTACCAATACCAAGTGATTTGGACATGTCATAACACCAATGAGTGTCCAGGCGGATGCGGATGATGTTAAATTTTATATTGATCATATTTTAATAGTTAGAAGTCAGATGATTTAGACAGTATAGTTCTGGACGAGAATGGTAATATCATAAACTAGGTGACCCGCGCAACTTCGTCTGCGATACAAAGGGGTTCAAACAGTACTCGCAATGCCGCATGCCGTCGCGTTACAATTTGCGCGGCCCGCTGTAGGTACGTGTGAGTAGTGTGAGTTTTATACTCGTAATAACTTCTAAACGAAAAGTCCAATCGGAATAAAATAAAAAGTAATTTACTTCTACATTAATACTCTTGATAACATAATACTTAATTTGGATAAGGGTTAAACGATACTCATTTAACGTTGAATTATTTTTTCGGACGATTTATTATTTTTATTAACAAAAAAGCGATTATTGTGACTAAACTATGATAGTTAGGTATATGCTCTCGCAAACTTTTTTATAGGTCTTACTAACACCTAAAAACCCGTAGTACATCATTTTGTTCCATTATCAACAGTTTTTGCAGCGTACGCATAAATACGTTTTCGATTATTCACCTTGTGTTACATATTCGATATTTTCATAAGGATCCCTAATTTTTTTGAAAATAAAGTAATAAATGGACTTTCCAACAGTGAAAGAATTTTTGAAATCGGATCAGTAGTTCCTGATAGTAGCGCGTTCAAACAAACAAACTCTTCAGCTTTATAATATTAGTACAGATGATTTGCTGATTAAATTTAATGTTGTCTTTTAAAAGATGCAAATAAAGTCAATAATTATTAAGCAATATAAGTAGACGATCAAAATAATAAGTGTAATATACCTATCAGAATTTCACACAACTTTAAGAAGTAGGATCATACTCTTTTGAGATCTACCTGTAAATTGTATCTAAAAAGATTTTTAAGTGAATGAGATGAAAGTGATACTAAAAGACAAACACAAGACTTTCTTATAAAATATTTTCATATTTTGCTTTGCTCAGTTTCACTATCAGTTTCTCCAGATCTGTTTTTAGTTTTTGAGTTAACTTTGAAACCCTGTAAATGTCTCTATAAAGATGTCAAGGAGATTATACATCTCTGATAACTCTGTTTATAGTATATTTTTCTTGAAAAGTGTAATATTTTCTTGGAGCAGGGTTCATTGTTGCTTATCTACCCAAATTGGATTTATGCTTTGGCTTAGTACTTAGTATCCTACAACTACTATTATCTATAACAATATATACTATATTATATGTATAATATTTCGATTACTTTTTTATTTTGATTTGGATTGGATATGTGCTTATTTGGATGTGTGATATCAATTTTGTGTAGACAGTTGTTCGTGACAGATTGAATGAAAAATTAAAGCAAGTTTTAATAACTGATCAGTATACTGCTTTATTTTTAGTACTATTTAGTACGCTATTTTAGTACCATTAAGCTTCTAGGACGTTTTCATTTCGGGGGGTATTGCCATAATCGCCACGCTTGGCATGCGGGTTGGCGATCGCAGTATGATGTTATTATACTCAGAGAGCGCTGCTGCCCACTCTCCGGAGTGTCCCTTGGCTGAATTAGTCACCTTCTACGACACCCACGGGACAAGGTCTAGGGTCCCCAAGTTTAATCTTAAATAAAATATACTGTTACTCGATGTTAATATCTCAATCGTTTTTAAATTTTTATCGCAATATACCTAACTTTTTATGTTTTTTCCTTCGGCAAAATACTTTGACAGTTATAATATCAAACTCAAATCTAACATAAAATCAACTTATCTTACGATTTGCACATCACTGAGGGATTTTCAATCACATTGCGAAGAATAAGCTCAGATAAGAAATGTAAAAAAATCAATTTGAAACTCCGACAAAAGTGTCACTCACCATTCAGTATCAAAACAAGTTAATACCCTACTTGAAAACTGGGAAGTGGAAGCAGAGTCCTCACAAGTAATACTTTCGGGAGTTTTCCCCAAGATTTATGTTGAAAACTTTAGTCGTTTCTCATTTTTTCCCCATCCGACGTTTTGCTCTCGCTCCGAACGATTATCATCCCTCTGTCGGATGTAACTTTGTTTGTTTTCTTATTCTTTTTAATTAATAGGAGAGTTTTTGGGTATAACTTTTATTCAATTAATGTATTGGACAAACAATTTTTCTGATTCTTATTACAATCAGATATAATATTTTTATTACGACTTGTACTTGTAATTTGATCGTCATATAGGAGGAGTAATGAAATATCTTAAAAGAACTGTCAGTGTGGTATGTCGAAATGTGAGTTCGAGTTCCAGTGGTACCGGCAAACGAACAAGAAAGAGGGTAGACAGATTTGTCTGCTCTTAAATGACCTACCCGCAGTTCCTCAGTCTTTCCGTGATCATGGCGCTTGAAATAGTGCTGAAATATCAGGACCGCTCAGTTAAAAATAATCGTGGTAAGAACCCGTTTAATAATAGTGTAAGTGATGTAGATAACCGCGAGTGTTTAAAGAAATCTTAAAAGCAATAATCTTTCCGTTTTTAAAACCTATAAATATATACTATAAGAACTGTATAATTAGTATTAATTAGCTTGTACTGGCCAAGATTCAATTAAAAATAGCAAAGGTAAAACAAAATTAGAAAAACCATTCAATATTTTATTCGTTTCCATTTGTACATTACATTTACTTCGTTGATTTACGTCTTGAATCGATGTGTTCGATGGCTCTACACTATATTGCACACAAAATTAAATTACAAATAAATAATACAGGACTAGAATATCATAAACTCGTTGTTACTTCGTTATTTCTCAGATCTGGTACATTCAAAGTGAAATGTCTATTGCAATTGCAGTTTGTTGGACCACCCAATTCACTTTTGGCTATACATATATTAGGAGATCGGAATTTTTCATCAGGTGCTTTGATTTTGCCTCTAGGAATAGAATGTGATGGATATACTTCTTTTAACGTTTTGGTTGGAGCTATTTTGGAATATAAATTATCTCTTTGGAACTGTTCTTTGTGGTTGAGCCAGTTTTCCCTATATTTATTATTGTTGAAGACTACAGAAGCGTAGTTGTTTTGGTCGGAGCTGCAATCGTTGTTACTGCTAAGGGTATCGTTGACGTATCTTAGGGACATCCAAACGTATCTTGCCATTGGTTCTTCTGGACCCCATAGTCGTGATGATTTAAATGCGGCTGATATTTTCTGAAATTTAACACATAATTAAAATTATTTATACAATCTTCTATCAATATGTTGATTAGTAATGTGTTAGTTTGGATGTAGCACTTTTCTATTTTTCTCAAATATGAAGATGCTGATTTTAAGGTATATAAAATTCAAACTAAAAACCTTAATTAAAACTTTCTGGAAAATTATTGACCTTAAAAGCTAATCAAGGTTACCAAAGTTTAAAAACTTTATGACAGCAGCCTATTTCTGCGAACTATCTATAAAAAAAAACATACTCACAGAAGTCAAATTAAATTGTTCCTCTTTAGCTACAGCTATAGCAGCCATTATTATCATTATTATTAATATCCCAGCAAAGGCTCCAACAAGTGGCCATAAAGTATCTTCTTGTCCCCAAGTGACTCGGAGCAATGCCCGTAGCCACCATCCAGTTGTACCTAATACTAGAATCGGTGTACACCACCACGTGGCTATCCAGAAACAGGGTAATTTGATGCCAGTGAGGAATTCTATGTCGATTGTGAGGTAGCACCATCCTGTAATAAGAGAAAATGTCATATAATAGATGCTAACAAAAAAAATTCTTTATAAATGAGGTTAATAAAAAATCCTGTATAGTAGGTATAAAGGTCACGACCCCACAGGTATTGCAGAGGCTCATGCGCGACGGTAAACCATTAGGTGGGCCATAGGTTCGTTTATCTATACTAATATTATAAAGCTGCAGAGTTTGTTTGTTTGTTTGAAAGCGCTAATCTCACGAACTACTGATCCGATTTGAAAAATTCTTTCACGTATGGAAAGTCCATTTATCGAGGAAGGCGATAGGCTATGTTGTATCCCTCTGTGACGTAGACGAAGTTGTGTGGGTCACCTAGTCAATCATATAACTTACCATAAATAAAAACGAATCCAACCACTTCAACGGCAGTGGTAAACGCAGTTAGTACTGGTACTATTAAGTCATCTAAAATCGTCGCCACTTCAAGACCACGAGCTAGTACTGCTACAGTGAATGCAGTTCCGACTGCTGATGATGCACTGGCGAAGAGTCTCCAATGATCGCCGGTTAGACGCTGGAGCTTATCGAAGACTGGGAAGAGGAGGGTGATCTGAGGAAAAAAAAATGTTTGTTATGTTTTTGTCTAATCTGATGATTGGGCAGTTGTAAATTATTTGACTTTGTGTCAGAACAATATTTTCATTAATACAGGAACTTTCTCCCAGCCCAAAATGATAGATTCAGCACAGACAGACAGACAGACAGACATACTTTATTTGCAAAAAAAGAAAATAACATACAATAAAAAAAGAAAATAACTAACAATTACCTAAAACTAATTTCTTTTTTCACAAACCAGCCGTGACTCAGCATAATGCTGAATACTGACACAGACCAACAGGATAGGTGCCAACATCCAGCGCTGGTTTTCAGTCCCAGCTGGCAGTGACGTAACAAGAGTAAGAAAAAAACTTTGTGTTACTAACTTATCAAATAGTAACACAATATAAAAAACATAAACTGATAAACTAAATCCCTTCCTACCCCAACATAATTAATAATAAACATAAAAAATAAAAATAAAATGAAAAACTAAAACTAAAGATAAAATAATCGCAGGGCAGCAAAATAGCGTGTACGCGTCCCACTTGACACTGACAAAAACGTCAATGGACGGGAGCCATAAAAAAATAATTATAATAAAATAACAAAACATTGATTGAATAATTACATCTTAGATTATATAACTTGAGATAATAGTAAGCACGATTCTAAGGCACTTGCAGAGGATGTATATGAATAAAAATAAAACTAAAACAAACTTGTCTGAGGTTCGTAGGGTAAACGAGCTCCCACACCCAACAAGTGCAATTCAAGCTAGCGACCGATTCTTCACAACACGAATACTACACAAAGAAAAAGGCAAATTAATTACCAGATTCAGGTTGATAGCTGAATTTGTAAGAGATGTGATCTGAACTTCCGATTGAAAGATAGAACAGATCCCAGATCACGTAAAGCCGGAGGAAGCAGAACGTTCCAGCACTGAGAGGAAGCGAACCGAAAGCTGCCACGAAACGCAGCTGAGTGGTGCACCGGAGTCAACAAAAGGTACGAAGCCGCTCTGGTGTTGTATTTACTGCAATCACGGGCCCATTTTAGTTTGCTAAGTAAATATGACGGTCGTCCCGACCTAATGATCCCGAACAGAAGGGTAGCAAAATGTAGTGTCCTCCTTGCTGACATCTTCAACAGATTACCCTTGTTGAGGTATGGAGTGACATGAGCCCGGGGAGGCACAGGGAAACAAAAGCGTGCACAGGCATTCTGGACCCTCTGGATCATCCTATTTGATCGTGCCAGCAGACACGAGCTATAGACAGAATCTGCATAATTTAGCTTGGACAAGACCAGTGACTCACACAAAAGTATGCGGATACTCTCACTTAAGTAAGGCCGTATCCGATACAAGAGTTTCAAACGATAAAAACAACTTCGGACGCATTCAATTATGTGGGATTCAAAGGTAAGTTGTTCATTGAAAACTACTCCAAGATTCCTGGCTTCAGTCACTAACTCAATTGGACTTCCATCAATCTCAACAACAGGTTGACATGTTTTGATTTTTGAACCATATGATATTGAAATTAAAGTCTAACAAGCACAAAAGTTTCAATTTGTATTTCAATAGGATTCCCCCCAACCTCGACTGAGAGAAGTTTACAGATCCACTTTATATTATAATACTAGCTGCCCCGCGCAACTTCGTCTGCGTCGCATAGGAATTGTTCCCGGAAATTTTCTAAAAGTACTCATCAGGACGCTTCATTAGAGCCCAAACACGATGAGGTTATCTTGCTTATTGACGGAGTTCCTGTGGCCACCTTCCAGCTCCATCATCAGACCTTGATCTAAGATATCCTATCTCTCAAGTTGGATCGAATTGCGCATGGTGTGCAATTTTTATTATAATCGGTTAAGTGGTTTAGGAGTCCATTGAGGACAAACATTGTGACACGAGATTTATATATATTAAGATTTTTGAAGTATTACAATTTATTGCTAAGAAATGATCAAGTCCGTTTGAATTTGATAATGACACGATGAGTAGGATTTTTTTTGTTAGGAATTTATTAGGTATGTCGAATATGGTAACAAAAATATTATTCATGAGTTCATAGTACTTACCACTGTTATGATACCCGATAGAAATATAACTCCGAAAGCTAACAACGGCCACTGTTTGGACCGCCTTTCAGATATAGAAGATTGATATATTAAGACTAGAATAGATACAAAATCGTTGCTTTTCTTGGCTTCTCCGCCAATTGATTCCCAAAGGAGCATCCAGAGCCATCCAGAAAATATACTACACATGATAACGCATGCTGACGTCCTGTGAAAATATTATGTATAAAGTTATATTACGAGTGTCTTTGGTAAAATAGAACAAGTATTCGGAGTATAACAAAAATGTGATATGCCAAATGATATCCATAGTAATCTATACTAATACTATAAAGCTGAAGAGTTTGTTTGAACGCTCTAATCTCAGCAACCGTTAGTCTAATTGTTCTTTCAACGTAGAATACCCTATTTATTGAGGCGATAAGCGATGATATATTAAAAAAATAGTGATTCGACGTAAATGTTCAACAATTAAACCTAAGGTGTAAAAGTGATGCCATTGGTAAATCTATCAGTAAAACAAGTATAGTAGAAAGACAATTGTGTTTATCAATATTAACAAAAATATAGTTTGAAGAATAAAACTTGTATCTTTCTATACCGTAAATATTTATATCACAGAAAATACATCATAAATAACCCACCATCTCACATCTGAATGCCTGTATATCGTTCCTCCAGAACTGATGAGGTAGCCCCCAGAAATCTGCGTAGACAACAGCGCCTGAATCAAAGCGCTGTGCCAAATATACGGTTCAGTTAGCGGTGCCCATTGCTCGCAAGATTCGAACATGGCATCCAACACGTTGCTTTTAGCCAGAAATGTGGCCAGTAAGGCCGCGAAAAAAATTAGGAATGGCACTATTATGGTCATGGCCACTTTAAGAGTCTTCCTGAGGCGATATAACCTGAAAATAAATGGGTTCAGGAAAATTGTGTTTTTCATAAGAATTTGAGGTATTTCTATGATTTGACTTAGGTACTTATATTCGTAATTTTACGAAAATTGTTATTAGTATCTATTTGGAGGATTTCAGTAGAGTGATACGTAACCCAGTGCTGGATTCAGATCTCAGCCCTTTAAAGTCTGAAGTGTGAGCGTTAAGAGATCTAAGTGCGGTTCGATTTCCGTACGCCCTACATGCAGATGACAATTTAAAGATTTCCTCCTAGTAAAAAATAAGCAGTACCTTTTTTGTTATTGATCAAGATTTATCAAAGAACTTTTTTAAACATTATTGACCTTACAATTTACTTTTTAATATAATTTGAATTTGTAAATATCTAGCATTCAAAACATAAAGATCATCATAGAATATTATATAAATAAGTTACTTCAAAACGCCAATTTCTTACAAAAAAATAAGTATAACTAAAATATTATCTTTGTAATCAACAAAATAAAGTCGTTTTTTATTCAATCACGTTTCAATTGCTTTACGTAAATTGTTTTTATTACGTTCAACGTACTACCTTGAAATTAATTTACGAGAAGAAATAAATATTCAGACTCAAATTGTGTGGATTTTCCCACATTAATTACCTTGGCTTGAACTTGACTTTGAATTTTGATATTTCTTATACATTTAACAAAATGAAATATTTAGACTGTGTATCTCAAAACTAGTTGTCCTTGAAAACAAATTCAAAAGTAATATAACAAAATAATACTATGTCTTTTGCAAAACTGTCTGAATTTGTTTGGTGAGTTCTAGCCTCTAGCTTAAATCAAATTAATAGAATATTTAAATGCTTTTAAACGTAAATAACATCTATACATAAACTATCAATAAAAAAGCATTATATTATAATTCAAAACAGACCACGTGTGTATTTTTCATTAGAACTATATCAACATACACTGACAAAAGATGAGATCTGTACCAACATTTGCACCAAACAATCTCCTTGGCAACATTTTAAAACAACCTGAACGTCACCTTGAACGTGGGGTCAAAGTCAAAGTAACAATGGATATTATTTTTAAAACTGTAATAAATTTACTCACAGAATAGGCAAGAAGAACCATAAAATGAAGATTAGTATCGCCATTATACCTAAATACTGGGGATACTCCGTGAAAGGCGATAAGAATGTTGATCTGAAAAAGATAGAGACACTTTTAAATCTTCAGTTTTTCTTCATTGGTTCGCCAACTTCCAATATGCGCAAATAACAATTGGTAGGCCAACTGTCAAATGGTGTTTTACATAGTCAAAGTCAAAGTCAAAGTCAAATCATTTATTTTCAAAGTAGATGTGGACACACATACATTTTGAAAGTCAAAAATAAAATCAAAAGTTCTACCACCAGTTCGCTAAAATTACGCCTCCGTCCTGAGAAGAACCGGCGCAAGAAACTCAGCGGGCATGTCTTTTTTTTAATTCAATATATTGTTTTTTTTATTTTTTTTAAATATTTTTTTTACAATATTTTTGTTTTTTACAAATGTATCAATTGAAATGGTCCGGGACGAGCGCCTCATTCCCATTTTGTGCAGTCATTTATGTAATCATTAAGTTTATAATATGCTTTACTGCATAGCCGTTCTTTGATAACTCTCTTAAACCTATTTATAGGCAATGTTTGAACGGCCACTGGGATTTTGTTATAAAGCTTTACAGACAAACCCTGGAAAGAATTACTTATTTTATGTAATCTAGATGCTGGCAACGCAAGCTTGTGTTTGTTCCTAGTGTTAAAATTATGAATATCCGAGACTTTAGGAAATTCATGAATATTTTTATGCACATACATTAAATTTTCATAAATGTATTGGGACGCTAAAGTTAGAATCTTAATTTCCTTGAATTTGTCCCGCAAAGACTCCCTTGGGTTCATATTATAGATTGCACGAATAGCTCTCTTCTGCAGAATAAATATTGTTTCTACGTCGGCAGCATTGCCCCATAATAGAATACCATAAGACATAACACTATGAAAATAACTAAAATACACAAGGCGAGCTGTGTCCACATCAGTGTATGTTCTTATCTTTTTAACCGCGTAAGCTGCAGAACTGAGCCTTCCCGCCAACCTAGTAATATGGGGGCCCCACTGGAGCTTGGAATCCACCGTTATACCAAGAAAGACAGTTGACTCAACAAGTTCCAATGTTTCACCACTAATAATAACATTACTCTTAACTTGTTTAACGTTAGGTAACGTAAATTTTATGCATTTAGTTTTCTTACTATTTAATAACAAATTGTTAACACTAAACCAATGAACTACACGCGAGATGGCATCATTCACATCGTCATAGTCAAGTTCTTGACGTTTAAGCCTAAATAATAAAGATGTATCATCTGCAAACAATACAATCTCGTGACGTGCTTCTACAAAGCTAGGTAAATCATTTATATAAACTAAGAACAAGAAGGGACCCAAGATAGATCCTTGAGGGACACCCATTTTAAGCATGACACCGCCGGATCTCTTTCCTTTAACATCGACTTTTTGTATTCGTCCTGATAAATAAGAGGTTATAAGATCTAACGAAGCGTCCCTTATACCATAAAAGTGTAACTTCCTTACTAATGTATCATGATCAACACAGTCGAAAGCTTTGGATAGATCACAAAACACACCAAGTGCATCACGTGATTTCTCCCATGCCTGAAATATATTTTTAACTAAATTTACACCCGCATCAGTAGTGGAACAACCCCTAGTGAAACCAAATTGTTTATTATGAAGCAGGTGATTTTTATTAAAATGAGTTAGAAGCTGATTAAGAATTATTTTCTCAAAAATTTTACTGAGCGCAGGTAGTACAGAAATAGGCCTAAAATTTGAGGGGTCTGATGTACTACCTGATTTAAATAAAGGTATTACTTTACTGTGTTTCATTAGGTCCGGAAATACACCAGTTTTAATACACTCATTGAAAATTCCAGTGAGAAACGGTGCAATTACGTCTATTATATGATTAATAACCTTAATTGATATTCCCCATAAGTCAGGAGTTTTTTTAACATTAATAGTTTTAAAACTTTTTATGATATCACTTGTATTAATCTGACTAAATTTAAAATTGACTTTACATTTATGAACATGATTTTGTAACAGTGATTCGGCGATGGCAGGAGACGAAATTAAAGACTTGGTAGTGGAAGACGGTATTTCTGAAAAAAAGTCTTCAAAAATACTAGCTATCTCTTGTTGAGAATTTATAACTTTATTATTAATTTGTAGTGAAAATTCAGAGTCATTATGTATTACTCTTCCAGCCTCCCTATTGATAATGTTCCAAGTCATCTTAATTTTGTCTGGTGCATTTTTTATTTGCCTAGATAAGTGTAGTGATTTTCCCGCTGCACAGACTTTTTTGAATATTTTTGAATACGTTCGGACATACTGTTGGAATGATTCACTATGATTATATGACTTTTCATAATACAAGTCGTAAAGTCTTTCCCTGCTTCTATAAATTCCAATAGTAGCCCATTCACAAAAACTCTTTTTATTTTTTAACTTGAATAACTTAGGCACAAATACATCATTAAATTCTTTATTAATCAAGTCAAAAAAATCGTTATACAAGGTATTGGGGTCCTTGCTGCTGCTCAAATTACACACTTTTGTTGATACATTTCTCCTGAACTTTTCTATACGGTTACAATTTATAGGAACGAACTCAAGCATTTTTACATTATTATCATCTGATTTACTTTTAAAAGATAAAAATTGACCACAGTGATCAGAAGGTAAATCATTAATAATACATTTTTGGAGCGGCTTAATGTTAGTGAAAATATTGTCAATGCATGTTGCCGTTGATTGAGTAATTCTTGTTGGTTCATTGAATACATTAACAAAATTATATGATTTGAACAATGTTCTGAGTCTAATAGTGGTGTTACTATTTTCTAATAAGTTGACGTTGAAATCACCAATGCAGGGTTTTGCATGCATCGACCGACATAGTTTCAATGTCGGTCGATGCATGCAAAACCCTGTTTACATGTTGGTCGGCCGTCACCGTCATTTGTTTTTTCGTGGGTTGGACGATGATGAGACAATGTGGAAACGCGGCGTTATATATTGTTTGAAAAATTTCAGAAGTTTTTAAAAGCAACTGGTAATGAGGTAGTTAAAGTTCTATAAATGACTACATTAATTTAACTTTAAATATTTGAAAAGAATTAATAACAAAACAAGTTATTTAAATTGTGATTATAATCTAATATCTATTATAAAGGCGAAAGTTTGTATGTATGGATGTATGTTTGTTACTCTTTCACGTAAAAACTACTGAATGGATTTGAATGAAACTTTATCACAATATAGCTTATACATCAGAATAACACATAGGCTACAATTTTTGAACCGCTTTGTAACGCAGACGAAGTTGCGCGGGTCACCTAGTAAGTTATATTTTTAACGCTACTTAAAATTTAAATTAAAATCAACTCACTTGAAACATTCAGTTGCATTCATTTTGTTTTCGTATCCATGCTGCAAATAAAATAATAATAAAACATATTACTTCAAAATCTTCACGTTAGTTAATGTTAGATTTTAGCAAAAATTTTTTGGTTGTAAATTTTTCAATTAAGATTTTTTGAATTAATAATTTCATCAAATCATAGTCTCTTTCTAAAAAAGTTAATGATCTCCTAAACGTTTACCATCATCAAGTTAAATTTATATCAACTTAAGTATTCATATTAAAATTTTCTTTAACCAGAAGAAGGTTTTTGCAAAATAAAAATTGATATTACCTACCGGCGTCATGTGAAGCCGTGTGCAGTCTCTCAAAGGAAACGATCCTTTTCCTATCCACAGGAAGAAAGCCAGCGCCAACGCTACATACATCATGTAGTACACACAACATACGTATGACGTCAAGACTTTAATGTGACCTACACCTGGAAACAAAACTAAAATTATTGTTCTGTATTTTCTACACTGGTGGTATCTGTATTTATGTGGTTAGAATATCCGCAGAAGACCCGAAGTAACTGATATAGCCCAAAGAATAAGCAAGTTGAAGTGGCAGTGGGGCGGGCCACATAGCACGTAGAACCGATGGTCGTTGGAGCACGTAGTTTCAGGAGTGGCTATAAAAGATGACACAGGAAGAAGAAGAAGTTTAGTGTATAGTGAAAAAAAAGAATCTATGTTATTTTTATACTTTTTTGTTTTTCAATAGAATATAGAAGTTGCGTGATCCCGATAAAATAATTTATAACGATAATCGCAAGCTAATTTTAAATTTTATGTGTATTAAATTAAGTGTATAATTTTAAATTTTACGAGCTATCTGAGAATCGCCTTCACATTTCGATTAACAATATTAAGTGCAAAGTTTTATTACCGGCTCTAATAATGCTATTACAAATTTTAATTTAAATAAATTCGTAATGCAATAGGGCTTCCTGTTGTTTAGTTGAGTTGAAACAAATTACAATCGGATATGTATGTAAATGAATGATAACAATTTGTTTCGTTATGCAAGAATGAAACAAGTACCTAATAAGAAACCGATAATTGTGTATAATTATTTTGTTAATTATTACAGTTTAAAATCAAGTCACCACTCACTACTAAGTGGATAAGCTTATCATTCAATTAGAAATACAACATTTTTAAAGCTGTTATTCAATTTGCACCGAATGTTTTTTTTTTTTTAGTTGGAGGAAATCACCGGATCCCTGCCCGGGGTTTGTGGGAGTTGAACCGCACTAAAACCTCCAACCGCTCACACTCAGCGTCCGAACTCTGGCTGAGGCACCTCACAACCCAGCACGGGATTATGAGGGGCGGCGCGACGCGTCACGCGCTAAGGCACTATTTCCCGTCGCACCGTCGCACCGCCCCCTGCACAGAATGTAACTATGTACATAATTATAATATTAGTTCGGGTAGAGTCTTACGAATTGAATTTGACCAACATTTGTTTCCGTTTGAGCTGAATTTTTCACATATATCTTGACATTGGAATCATAATGGTATCATGGATAACTATAGAAATTCTTGTAATAAAAAAACTTGAGAGGTGTCATGGGACACCCGTATAGAACGAAGTTCCTTTCGATTAAAAGATATCTTATAAAAAATATTTCCTTTCGGAACATGTTTCAAAAGATTTTGATCACAGCACCATCTAGCGATAATCATCTAAAACAAAAATAAAGAACATGTTTCAAAAGATTTTGATCACAGAGCCATCTAGCGATAATCATATAAAACAAAAAAAGTGTCGTGACAACTTTTCGTAAGATTTTTTCCGTCTAGCCCCCTTTCGATAACGCGCGATAAGGAACTTCGTTCCAACAAGTACAGTGTAACAAAAAATAAGACTCATCATGTTTGGCCTCGTTTTATTTGTCGTGCCCATCTCTCTTTTCTAGTATCTCAACAATCTTAAAAGCTTGTATTTTTTTCTCTTACAAATGACTTTATCCTACGAAGTTCACTATGTATTATCTAATAATCTCGATTTTATAAATTATGTATGTCTTTCAGGTTGCCTTTCCCCGTTCCCTTTACGTGAGAGGTCATAATCCGATTGGACGGCCCACGGCAAGGAGATTTAGTAGTCCGGGTAAGATCGAAGTAAATCATGTCAAACTACATAATGTATGGGAAAATTCTTGAATAAAGGTAATTTATAGGCTATTTTATTAATAGTTACTGGTTGGTGATTAGAGTATTTCGTATTTGGAATTTTGTTTGAATTGATTTATTCATGTGTTTTTTTAAAAAATCACTTCTCTATTTATAATTTTGATTGGTGTAATCAAAATAAACGTTTTTCAACACCTCACTAACACTTCACAACGGCTACCAACGATTTACAGATTTCATCAAGAAGATCCAGAATACTTATTGTATCTATAACTGTATTTCAAACGAATACTGTCCACCTATGGTTCGTGTATTGTCAGTGAAAGAAACTTTACTTATTATATTATATATATTATATTATTTAAATATTATATGGGTGTAATGGCTCGCGTTCTCGACCTCTTAGGTCGGGTTTTTTTTCAGAATACCCCGTCCCATGACCTACGGGAAAAAGGGTAATCTGCTCCCCTGCTCGTTAAATATTATATATTATTACATATTATATTATATTATATCATTTAAATGATTTCAAATCTTCTTTAACACGCACATGTGTTGGACGTTGGCGAGCCAATGTGAAAACGCGATATTAGGTAGTTGCATTTAGTTGAGTCAAAATGAGGATTGCATTTTGCCCATGGCACAATTTAATATCCTCAATTATACATATTACTTGCCTCTCAATATAGGGACAGCCCTCCAAACCCCTACAGGGTCTTGCTGACTAAGCTGCCCCATCGCGAGCTCCAGCAAAGTCGTTGGCAGCCCAACGGCCAGAAGCCAGAATGTGTAGACCACCAGGTACGGGACGGCTCCATATTTGAACGCCTCCTTCGGTAGGCGCGCGCTGTTGAAGAGCGTGAGGGAAAGAGCGATAGTGCATATCTGGGTCTTGATGAAGTCGCACGCTGATCTCACATTCTGGAAATAAATTGAAGAAATTGAATAAAGTTTTTCGTTAGTTATATATTCTACTGTGTTATTTCTAGTATTTAGGATGTGTTTAATTATAATATAGGTCATAATAGTATTGTCTTATAAACTTGACATGTCTTATGTGATTCCATTTTAGTCTGCTCTAGATTAAATGAATGTAAAGAACAGACACTTTCAGGTACCTACTTCTTAATAATTGAAAACGCTTTTTTTATACGTTAGTAACTATTGTTAGCAACAATCTTTTTTATTTTAATTTAACTCAACAACATTCATTCACAAATGAATGAATCACTTCTATTCACAGCCTCATTCTTTTTATTTTAAAGATTAACAGATTCAATTCGTTCCGAACTAAATCGCTAATTAGTCGACCTTCAAAATCGATACTGTAGAAAGCGAATCATTAAAAGAAATACAAAACCTACTGATGCAAATGTTTCGTACGACAATTGTGACAGATGACGGTTGCGTGACAATGACACATCGTAAATAGCTGTCAAGAAAACGAGTGTCAAAGTTCACACCTCTGCAATGATTGTGGACTGAATTTGTTTTTACAAGCTTTATATTAACTTGCACTGGACTATGGAAGAATGTAATTTCGGGTGGAATCATGCGAGTTAAATTTGAAAAAAAAATCCGATTTCCGATTGAGCTGACATTTTGCACACAGATGTATATCGCGTGACAATGCAATATTATGACAAAATGGCGCTGAACTGATGATGGACTCGGAAGGTGGTCTTAAGAACTCTTGTGCTAAACAAGATAGACCCATCGTGTTTGTGCTCGTTTTACTTGTATTAGCTAGTACTTTACTGCATCATGATATCCAGGATCTTAAAAACTTGTATTTAAAGGTTTTCTTTATAATAAATTATATATTGTGACGGTTAAAGACAAAAAAATTGTTCCTACTACAACGTCGACAGGTGAGCTAACTGGCCAGCAGATGATATGAAGTGGTTTAATAAACCTCAGCAATGGGACACTGCGAAACTGCAACCTACTACCTATAACTCTTAATAATACTCATCAAGCTTAGTTTGAAGAAGGACAAGTTTAGTCATAACGTGTGAGATACATTATGGTAATCATATCTCTGTGTTATAAAAATTAAATAGCCCACTAATACCTATTTCATGCAAAAGGGTTCGTTTGTTTGAACTAATCTCAGGAATCGCTAGTCTAATTTGAATTCTTTCAGTTTAGTTTATTGAAAAGGCTATTGTTTTTTCTTAAAAGGTGAATGCTTACTAAAGGTAATCCAGGGTGTAGTAAAATGTCTCAAAAATTATAGATAATTATCCTACTCTTATACTTGCAATATTTTTTAATAACAGACAACAGCCTCCGTTGATATCGTCGCGTCGCTCAAAATTCTTTGTGAACTGATCAATTCAATAATTTTCTACCAAATTAGTTCAAAATTATATTACAAAGTAACCTCTTTTGTCCTCTCTATTATTAACAATGTCTTTGATGGTTAATGTTTCGAACATTTGATTCACTTACATACAATCGAAGTTTAGTTACGGTGATTGAAAGACCAAGTTGCAATACACTAACTTATTTTTTGCAAAGACTTTCTTAATAGACGATTCGTAACCGTTTTGACTTTAAATTAACTGTGTTAGTGATTTATTCATGTATTTGAGTTTGACTTTTCAATTGATTTTTAATAGTTATTTAAGAAACGTTGATCACATTGTCAGAGAAGAATGAATTTCGTCACACCGGCAACGAAAATCTATAGAGATTGTTCACAACAGATCATAATAGGAACGAGCAAATAGATGTGTAGATACTAGAAGTAGACCTAAGAAAATATGGAAGAATGTTTTTAAAAACAATATGATGACTGTTTAAGAATTAAAATATGTTTAGACCGACTTAAACGCGTTAATCATAAATTAAAATAGCTAAAATATAAATAAGAAAAAAAAATACAATCTAGTTTACTTTTGGTCCGCCATACGAAAGTCTGGAAAAAATCGCTATCAGCGATAAGACCGCCGATTGTACCATTCTAAAATGTTACATCTTTATTTTTTTGTTGATTGGTGTACAATAAAGAATATTCTATCTATCTATCTATCTAGTTAAAATAAAACTAATTGACTGTACTGAAACATCGGAAATAAATATTACAATTATTATAATTCAAAGTTATGTAAAAAGTCATATTTCAAAATTAACATCAACTTATATCACAGTTACGATTGTTTTCTACGGAAGTAACTATATTATAATATTCAATATTATTATCATAATAAACCACATGAATTTTCATACAATAAAAGATTACGTAGAGTTTCATAACAATTAAAATTTCCCGAGAAAGTATACATGGGTAATAACATCAACAGCGCGTCACAGCTACACAACTACAAATAATAATTGATTTTAAAGAAAACTGAAGTGTAGCAGTAGAGTGCTATTATAGGCAAGTATAATCAGCCCAAACACAGTAGTACAGGAGTTCCTACACCTTCCGAATCCATCACTAGATCAGCGCCATTTTGTCATATTATTGTATTGTCATGCGATATACATCTGCGTGCAAAATGTCAGTTCAATCGGAAACCGGGAAGTTTGTCAAATTCAACTTGCAAGATACCACCCGAACCTACATAGTTACATCCAGTGCAAGTTAATATAAAGCTTGTAATAAAAAAATGTATGTAATCGCATATTACAAGACGTAAAATGACCTCTATTAGCACTTTTTTTTTTGTGACGTGAGGAAATCGCCGGACTTCCACTCACCCCGCGAGTGGGGTATGTGGCGGTTGAACCGCACTAAAACCTCCCGCCACTCGCGCTCGACATGCGATTTAGTAGGGGTGGTGTTCGCGATTGTCGCTCACGTATTGCCCCGTCACTCCCATCGCCCCGTCACCCCCACCTCTATTAGCACTAAAGTAATCTCTGAAATAGCTGGATTTTCATTAGACTTTCATCAACAGATATTTTGTGTCTATTTAAAAAGATACTTTTTTCTTCAAGTAACAAGTTGTCTACGTTTTCATAACAAAAGGGTTATATTTTGTCTAGACAACATCATTAAGGAAGGGTGCGATATCTAAGGGGTGCCTAATAAAGTCGTCTCGGAACTGACATCAAAGAACTATGTAATTTTCAAAGACGTGATCCAAATGAAAAGTATAATTTAGGACTGTGTGAATTGATGTTACAAAGTTTGTTTGTATTTATTTTGTGTGAAGAAAGTGAAGGAAGATGATTACCTATGTTTGTTTGTAATTATGTTTTATTTAAAAATAAATTAAGAAACTTTGAATTCGCACAGTTTAAAATAATTAATATAATAAAACTAGCTGACTCGCGCAACTTCGTCTGCGCCGAAAAATAAATTAGGGGTGGACTACCCCTAACATATAGGGGATGAAAAATAGATGTTGGCCGATTCTCATAGGTACCGGATAAGCACAAAAAATTTCATCAAAATCGGTCGAGCCGTTTCGGAGGAGTTCAAGTTCGAACACCGTGACACGACAATTTTATATATTAGAAGAGATAGATTACTAGAAAAGAAGTAATCATTCAGTGCATAATAGGCGAAGCGAGTGCACGTATTTGTTGAGACTGAATAAACGAATCATAAATACTCATCGACGGTTCTCAAAGTTGTGAAATTAGTTTTACATTTAACTTTCATACTCAAACTTCATCTTCGTCTTATAAAATGTTTGTGTGTTATTCTTGCAAACAAGAAGCCAGGGACGGTGTGCAGTGCTCCCAATGTCACAATAGATATGACTTCCCTTGCTCAGGTGTCTCCGAGGCTGGATATCGGAGATTGGGTGATCGAAAAACGACTTGGAAATGTATTTCGTGTAAGAACTCCCTTTCAAACTTAGCAACACCCAAGACATCACCAGCCATGTCACCTGTACCAAGCGACATGGAAAATATTCTATCCGAATTAAAACGCTTATCATCGCAAGTATCTATTTTACCCAAAATAATGGAAAATATGAAAGAGATTCAAGCCGAACTTGCTGATTTGAAGTCCATTAAAGCTGAAATTGTTGATGTCAAGTCATCACTTGAATTCGTACACAACACTGTAGAAGATCTTTCAGCAAAATTCAAGGCGATGGATGACGAATTGCAAGACCTACGTAAAATGAGCGAAAAAATTACTGCATTGCAGCAGCGGATGGATCAATTTGATTTGTCTTCTGTGGAGGCTGAGCAGAGATTGCGTCTTAATAATATTGAGATAAAGGGCGTTCCCTTTACTTCTTCAGAAAATCTATTCGCGATTACAGAAAAAATTGGAGAGTTAATAAACTGTCCTTTGTCCAAAGAAAAAATTAACTACGTGGCGCGGGTTCCTGCGCGGAATGACAAAAATAGCAAAAACATTATTGTCTCCGTGCACAACAGATACCTCAAAGAAGACTTCGTAGCAGCGGCGAGAAAACTTTCATCTCTGACCCCTAAAGACTTAAATCTCTCTGGTGAGCACAGAATTTTTGTCAACGATCATCTGTCATTATACTACAAATCATTACTAAATAAAGTTAAAACAACCGCTAAAGAATTTGGATACCAGTTTGTTTGGGTTAAAAATAGTAAAATTTTTTTGCGAAAAAATTCAAGTTCTCCAGTTTTAAACATAAAATCCGATTTGGATTTAAAAAGAATCGGACGTTGAGATTAAGTCGTAATATTGAACTACATTTAAAATTAAATTTAATTATTTGTTATAATATAAAAAGTTTGAGAATCGTCTACTTGTTTACAACTTCTATTCAAACTTGTTTTGTTAGAATTTTGCATCAGGTACATTTGTACATTATTCTTGATGTCATTAGTAGGAATCTTGTTTACAAAAATATTCATTTAAACTGTATGTGCTTTGTATTTACGGTCGTTATTCGCTTGCACTTTATGATTGTAATGTCGGTAGAATTGAAATTTCGTCTACTGGAGGAGAATGAATGTGCATTAATGTTTAGTTATAATATTTTTTGTATTACTCAATTGTTATTTTATATTTTGCTTATTAAGTGCTCTTAACAATTTATTACCAAAATGTTCGTGGACTACGCACGAAGACATCTTCGTTTCTCAGAAATGTATGCATTCATTCGTACGATATTATTTGCTTGACAGAAACGTGGCTGTTAGATGGTATACATAATAGTGAGCTGTTTGACGATAGGTACCTTGTATGGAGACGAGATAGGAATTATTCTGCTACAAATCAAACTTTAGGAGGGGGTGTTTTGATCGCTGTGAGACGCGATCTTGTGGCCGACAGTCATCCTACTTGGGCCTCATCTGCTGAAGATCTTTGGTTGAGTTTAACATTTTTGGAACCAGGTTCTAAATCTAAATATCGACTACATATTTGCGTAGTATACATTTGTAATCAACATAAAGGGTATTCATTATCTGAACAATTAAAACATTTCTCAGAATCAGTTAGTGATGTTATATTGAAACATCCAATGGATAAGTTCTTAGTTTTGGGGGATTTTAATATGCCCAACATAATTTGGCGTAAGTCGACGGGCGGTGTGACACTTGAACCTGATAACCTTCAAGGTATGTCTCAGACAGACCTTATAGACAATTTTAATGTATGCAACTTAGCTCAATTTAATTCTTGCAAGAACTGTCTAAATCGTATCTTAGACTTGGTTTTCTCGGATAGTGACGTATCGGTCATGCAATGTACAGACCCTCTTGTCGCTGAAGATGCATATCATAAGGCATTACAAATAACTGCTAATTTTGTACAGAAGCCATTCCTTCATGAGACCCCGCGTACAGTATTTTTGTATTCGTTGGGTGACTATGATGGGATTTCCAAAATTATCAATGAGACCGATTGGTCAACTGAATTTCAAGAGAAATCGATGGAAGAGGCAGTCTCAATCTTCTATCGTGTGCTGCAAGGCGCTCATGACTCACACATTCCTTCTAAATTATTTTCACCTAAATCGAAGTATCCACCATGGTATAAAACCCCATTGATAAAATTAATTAAAGAAAAAAATAAATTTCATAAAAAATATAAAATATACAACAACTTAGTTGACCATCATACTTTTACCCTCTTAAGGGAAAGAGTGAAATTGCTAGAGAGGGAAATGTTCGAGGATTATGTTACAAAGATGGAATTAAGCATAAAAAACGACCCTAAAACATTCTGGAAATACGTAAAGAATAAAAAACAAAGCCATAATTACCCTTCCGTTATGAAGTACAACCAAGTATCTACGAGTGAAGGTGATGTAATATGTAATATGTTCAATGATTTCTTTCACTCAAATTTCCTACACAATACTAATAGAACTAATAACAGTACTATTGATTGTTCTTTATCAGACAGTTGCTGTCATATAAGTACTATAGAAATCCTTGAATCAAACGTTCTCAAACTCTTAAAGGAACTTGATTTAAATAAATCAGCGGGACCCGATGGCATACCGGCTCTGTTTATAGTGAAATGCGCCAAAAGCCTTGCGTTGCCATTGTCAATGCTCTTTCGACTGTCACTCTCTTCTGGTGTAGTCCCTAATATTTGGAAATCGGTATTTATAACGCCGATTCATAAAAAAGGGCCTAAAGACTTGGTTGAAAACTATAGGCCTATTTCTAAACTATGTTTGTTCGCTAAAATACTGGAGAAAACAGTGCATCAACAACTTTATTCTTCTATGAAACGAGTATTCATTGAGGAACAGCATGGTTTTCTCCCGGGTAGGTCCACAACGTCGAACCTGATAATATGTTCCGATTTTATAACTGAACACATGTCGCTATCTTCTCAGGTTGATGTTGTGTACACTGATTTTAGCAAAGCATTTGACCGTATTGACCATGTGATCTTGCTAAGAAAATTACAGTTTGCTGGTATTAGTGGTGACCTCTATAGGTGGTTTTGCTCATACGTAGATAACAGGTGCCAAACAATAGTCCTAAACGGCTTTAGATCTGCTACTATGCCTATTCCATCGGGAGTACCGCAAGGTTCGCTTTTAGGACCTTTGTTATTTAACATTTTTATTAATGACATTGCCTCCTGTTTTGTAAATTGTAAGTTTCTTCTTTATGCCGACGACCTAAAGATATTGTGCCCCATTAATACTCCTATTGATCGTGTATTGCTACAAAAAGACCTTGATAATTTTCAGTCTTATTGTGCGATTAACGAACTAGACTTAAATGTTGCAAAATGTTACGTTTGTTCCTATAGTCGTAAACCTGATGACAAAATGATACTGAAAGATTACTATCTAAAAAATACTCCGATCAATAGAGTTTCACTCATAAAAGACTTGGGGGTAACGTTTGATTCTAAATTGACATTTGGCGCACATATTGATAACATTGTTAAGGGCGCATCTAAGGCTTTAGGATTCATGATGCGTATTTCGTCAGATTTTAAAGATGTAAAAACAATTAAAATCTTATATTGTGCCTTAGTTAGGAGCCATCTTGAATACGCATCACAGGTGTGGAATCCTTGCTATAATATATACATAGATCGTATTGAACGCATACAGAAAAAATTTCTTCGTTATGTCCAGTTTAAATCTAAAACTTATATTGCTAACTATTTATTACGCTGTAAGCATTTTCACTTTCTTCCTTTGCACGAGAGACGTAAAATTTCCGACTTAGTATTTCTGTTTAAAACTGCACAAGCGAATATCGACTCCTCAGAGTTAGTCAATAAGATTCAGATCCGAACCTCCAACACCTATCTGCGAAACCCAAAGCTCCTGCACATACCCACTACGAAGGTAAGGTATCGAGCCAATTCTTTTATACCCAGGGCGAGTCGGTCTTGCAACGAGGTATTGGAGGATTGTAACTTAGATTTATTTAATAGCACGTCAACTTCAGTTAAAAATATTTTAGCCAGTAAATTTTGTGATGCAGGTTCATAACATAACTTTTACTATTTACTTACTTAAGATAGATTTTTTTTTTGTTATTTTTTGTTTTATTACTTACATTAATTGTATTTAGCACATATCTTGTTAAGCACTTTCTATTTCTATTTCAAAATTTAACTGTAGAAACTTTTAATTGGCTATCTGAATTACATAGTTTTAATTAAATAAGTGTTAGCTGTAAGTTTCTCTGGAATATTAAAATAAAATAAAAATAAAATAATAAATAAAGAAAGCAAATAAAATAAATATTTACTCTATAAAATATAAAAATAATAATTTGATACCGAAAAAACGAATACAAAGAAAGATAGAAAATAACATTTTACGCAAACATATTCCACAAATAAACGCAAATATCTGTTTTACTTCAAAACGAACTTACTAAATACTAAAATTAGTTATACCCACGTGCGTATCAACCTCGCCGAAACAGGTCAAAGTTATAAACGTGTTGAATGCAGTAATAAATACTTCCTCAACTCATTAAAATAATTCGCAAATATAATTGAGATCATAGAACAAATAGAGTTGTCCCAGTCTAATATCTATCTATCTATCTAAATCGATTTATGACAAAATGAAAATTTCTTTTAATTTTTATAAAAAAAAATCTGCCAAAAAGAATAAGAGAGAAAAAAAAATATTTTGTTGAAGTATTGGGATTGGACCATCGACTCTCGAAAATTTCGAGATCCAGACTCCAAGGGTGGAAGGTCTAGTACAACAGAATTAATGATTTTTTCATTGCCATGCAGGTAGACGGGTCACCTTATCGTAAGTGCTACCGACGTAATATCACAAGACACGCTCGCTACCTACGATCTACATTTAAATATTTTCTCAAACCTTTGAAGAAGGACAAGTCATAGCACTCTTGGAATACCAAAGAAAAGATGTGTTTTTAATGCTATTTTTCCATTGTAAAAAATTCTAAAAATCGAACCTGGTTGAATATTAGACAGAAGTACAATTCAACTTTATCATTATTTTTAGTCAAGTTGCTTCATATACTACACAGAAATAGAGTTTTACGCCAAGGTTCAATGAGTTTCATTCATTTATTTTTCTTTTTAATTACTTTATTGAACTAATTACATAAATTGCGATAAGTAACCGTTAAATTGCGAATACTTTGAACCGGTTTTTGTCAATGCCGAATTTTACAGTTTTATTTTAAAGTAATATTATAGGAACTCAGATGGTGGTAATGTTTTTTAATTGTTTGTTTATTCCAAATGTGTCAACAAAAAATTGAGGGCACAATTTAGAGGAAACTATAATGTCACTTTTCCATATTGGCTTGCCAATGTCCAACATACGTAAAAACAAATGACGGTGTCGGCCGACCAATATAAAAGTTGGAAGTTGGCGAGCCAATATCGTAACGTGGCGTAAAATTATTATTAACATTGATCCCCTGTGTTGTGAGAGGCAGTACATAATATCCAGTCTATGGCTGTCAAATGTTCCCACTAGTAGACAAATACCAATATTGATTAGTTCTCAATTAGTAGATACAACTAAACTACTTCCATGCATTTTTAAGCACGAGAAGTCTTCTCGTGATCATGACGTTTGCAACAACGTTGAAATATCGAGACAACTCAATTAATTAAATATCGTGGTAAGAACCCGTTAAAAATGCATGGAAGTATTATAGAAAGCCGCGAGTGTCTGAATAAGTTTACAACTAAACTAATCAAAAAACATCGCCCAATATTGTGTCTGCAGGTTTTAACTATAGAAATAAATAATCACTTTAGAAATTTTGAACTAAAAACATTACTCTGTAAATTACTAAACAAATTAATATAAAATCATGTGACTTATATCGTAACAGCATTAAAATATGTAACGGGTCATTATATTTTACGCATTTTTAATTTGAAAATCATTTGAGATAAGCCATGTCAGTTCATGATAAAACAAACTAAGTACACCATTTATGACGTGCTGTACTGTAACTCAGACTTGATTATTACGTCGACTAACATTTATTTAGATAAACCAACTTTAATACAACGCACAAAGAATTGAAACTACTAATAGAATCAATTTTTTGCTAGAATATCAACGTCACTTTTTTGCCAAGGAAAATAATAGTAAATTAATATTTTAAGGATATCAATTAATACAGGCAATAAAGTAACTGTGTTACAATCGAAGAGTTTTTCCTTATATTCAAAATCGGTTAATCGTATACCAAAAGACACACTGAGATTTGAGACATCATTTGACGAATTTCGTTCAGCTATTTGTTATTTTATTTCTTTAAAGTTAATCTCGGAAATTACTATTATTTTTAATTTTATTATTTAATCAAAACATCGTCAAAAGTGTATTAAACTGACACACAAGTCGGATGTGTATTCACCGCGTTTGTAGGAAATCGAAAGTAATGCACTAATGGTCTGGTCAGCACGCGATCTACGATACGTCTCTATAAAGAATTATTACTTATTACGTGGTGTGTGATTCATGAAGAAAAGTAATATGTTAGAGGACATGGTTACTGTTTGTTTTTTCCTGATGGTTTGTCTTGTCCTCCTTTGTTGTATGTAAATCGATGGTAATTACGCCCCAACGTTTTAAAGATGATGGTAATCATTAGTCGTGGTGGCCGACTGATTGAAGCGCTTGCCTTCCGTACGGGAGGTCGCGGGTTCAAAACCGGCCGGCTTGTACCTCTAAATCTTAATACTAAAAAGATTTATGTGCAATTTTTCACAACACCACTGGCTAAAAACGGTGAAGGATAACATCGTGAGGAAACCTGCATGTTGGAAAAGGGTTCTAAAAATCCTTTGAAGATATGTGAAGTCCCCAATCCGCATTAGGTAAGCGTGGTGGACTATACCTAACCCCTCTTCGGAGGAGACCTGAGCTCAGCAGTGGGCAGTAATGGGTTGTTACAGTACAGTACAGATGATAATCATTTACGATTACGTGGCCCGTGGCATGGTTGGCAATAACGAAAGTCAGAAATCGGCTGCGAATATAAAATGGTTGTTAAATCTACTTACACCTAAAAATCACAAGTTACTCGAGTCCCTAAGTTTCGAAGAATCGTGCAGTTTCTTTCTTAACTTGTTTTTCTTCAAAATAAGTGTGAACCAGAAGAGTCCTGTGTGTGGACCGTATAAAGTGGACTCATAGTGTTCTCTGACATTACAGAATTTCTTGAGCAACGATAACCAAGGATCTGGTGGCTAAAGTCGTATATTAAAGGCATAGAAGTATTACATCTGGAATCAACATTATGAACAAGAGAATGAAGCCAATTTAAAGTGCATCGATTGCGCGTAACTACACGATATTCTGGCGTTAATGTACCGATGACACTCATTTCGTTTAACGCACTAATAAAATATTACATACAAATAAGGTCTTTAAAATTTCACTTTGTTATTTATGATGTTGATTCAAAATATTGTGTTGTTTCGCACTTTAAATTGGCTTCATTCTGTTGTTCATGATGTTGATTCCAGATGTAATAATAATTCTATGAGTAAAGGAAAATAATTATATAAGCTACTATCGTAATTTAGGAGTTGTGGTTAAAAATTCAGAAATACCTGAATATTCTGCAATACTATCTAAATAGATACGAAAACTGGCCGAAACCTGTTGGAATAATATTTTAAAAATAATATAAAAGTTATATTCCTGTGTTTCTAAAGCAAGAAAAATATAATTTTACGTATTCTTATTCAGACACTCGCGGTTTTCTATAATACTTTCATGCATTTTCATAATAAATGTTCATGGTAGACAGATTTGTTTGCTCTTAAATCGACCCGCAGTATCCAGTCTTCTCGTGATCATGACGTTTGCAACAACGTTGAAATATCGAGACAACTCAATTAATAAAATATAATTTTACGTAACTGTCATTCCATAGGTGTTGCAACGAATGATAACTATTTCCAATGTATCGTAACGTGTTTTGTAAATACATACAAACAACTCATTGTTTTAAACGTAATCGGTATGTCGTTGGTGCGGACGCTACTAGGTTTTCATAACATTTGTATTTTTAATCTAAACAATCCAACGCATTTGACGTGTGGGTAATAGTAAAGGTATGGAGCGTTTGTAAAATGACATTTAAATGTTGTCATTTGAACGAAGTTCCTTATCGCGCGTTATCGAAAGGGGACTAGACGGAAAAAATCTTACGAAAAGTTGTCACGACACTTTTGTTTTAGATGATTATCGCTAGATGGCGCTGTGATCAAAATCTTTTAAACACGTTCCTTATCGCACGTTACGTTAGGAGAAAAAAATATAAGATATCTTAATCGAAACGAACTTCGTTCTATTCAGGTGTCCCATGACACTTCTCAAGTTTTTTTCTAATTATCAGTTTTAATAAAGTAGATACAATTTTTTTACTTTATTATAGCAAATGGTATTGTTGATTTTATGGTTATGAAAAGATTTTGAAATGAAATATTTACGTACCGTGTGCAAAAAAGAAACATGTTTGTAAGACTACTTTTGTTTCTATTTTGTATAATCATAAATATTATTGTTACTTCTCTCGTCATGTTACTGAAGTCAAATTAACTGATAATAAATCTATTACATCTAATAATGAATCATACTTCAAAAACACTACATTATTAAAATACCTAGTCCAAATTAGTTAGACGTATTTCATTCACCATATCGTAAAAACTTATTACAGAGCGAATTACACGGAAATAACTATTAAACTCGACTATTAAAATTAACAATACACGCACAAAATTTAATTTATAGCCGCCATTTTTTTAGTATTTGTTAAATTACGTACGCTCTGTTCCATTGAGAACGATTGAAATAAATTTTTAAATTTTACGTTTGGCCTTCGTCGAAAAGTAATGTTACCTGTAAAAATTAAGCTGAAAATGAAGATAATAATTCGAATAATTTATTTGAAAGAAAACTTTCAAAACAAGCTTTTCAGATCCTGAATATTATTTATTAGTGCTAGCCACAAGTAATTAAGTCCAAACACGACAGGTCTCTTATTTAGTACAGGACTTCCTATGACAACGTTTCGAATCTATCTTCAGATCAGCGCCAATTTCTCATGTTGGAACGAAGTTCCTTATCGCGCGTTATCGAAAGGGCTAGACGGAAATTCTTATGAAAAAGTCGTCACGACACTTTTTTTGTTTTAGATGATTATCGCTAGATGGCGCTGTGATTAAAATCTTTTAAAACCATTCCTTTATTTTGTTTTATATGATTAATGCTAAATGGGGCTGAGAAAATATTTTATTAAAAAAAAATATTACGATTCCCTCACTAATTAATCGAAAGGAACTTCGTTCCATCCGGGTGTCCCTTGACACCTCTCAAGTTTTTTTATTGCATTGTCATTTCAGCTGTCACCGTTGCCAATGATTTTCCGCAAATCCAGAGCATAGCGAAGCGATTACCTGGTATAAAGAAATACCCAGAAAACTGTGTACTATATTTCTTATACATTTAAAAATATTCTAATATATCTAATTAAACCGGAAGAAGTAAGTAAAGGTACTTACTCGAATGCACTTCCGTAGGTATAAAATAACAATATAAATAATGCATACGACTAATAATGAATAATTTCATTAAAATTCTAAACTACATTTCGCTGATAATTTCATTATAATGAATGTATTACGTAACATAACATATTAAAATGTATTTTCTTTTCATAGCAATATTAACCTAGATAAATGCAATTTTTAGTTTTATGACAACATTACTTCACGTTTGTATGAACACGTCCAAGAATTACGCAAAAAGTTTCATAATTTTCGTGATTTTTTGTGTGACAAGTGTAAAGTGCATAGGCATATTATATTTTAGCGGATTCGTGCAACATCGTCTGCATTACAAATGAATATTATGTAGCCTATAGCCTTTTTAAACGGTTTTATTTAGCTCACCCCGTTTGTTTTATTCTTTATTTATTCTTCCGTCAAATCTAGTAATTCAAATTTCACCCTCTTCCTTTCAACCGGTTAACCTGAAATTTTGTATACACTTTGGATTTTGGTGACAATACAATTATGTTTATTCATTATCATTATAAATCCAAGATGGCGGCCGCTACAAAATGGCGGATAACGTAGTTTTTATCAATCCTATCAATATGGGTATCAAATGAAAGGACTCAACAAGCAGAATACAATATACTATAAAAAATTTAAATCCAAGATGGCCCTCGCTACCAAATAGCTGATACCAATTTTTTATCAAACTAAAAACTAGAAAATAAAAATAGGTAAAAAACTTTTTAAGTTAAACGGTTTTATGTTAAACATACATTGCAATGTTTAAGATAAATGTACTAAAAACCAAAAAATTATAAAATAGATACAGTCGTGGGAATTATAAAACCGTTGGGCACATCAATTTCTACAATCGTTGTTGTCTTAATTATAATGTAACTTTACAAAAAAACATTTTAATCAACGATTGTAGACAATTGACGTGCCCAACGGTTTAACATAAAACCG
This sequence comes from Trilocha varians, assembly GCA_030269945.2. NCBI lineage: Eukaryota > Metazoa > Arthropoda > Insecta > Lepidoptera > Bombycidae > Trilocha > Trilocha varians. The sequence goes on along the minus strand of AP028264.1, from coordinate 3,413,230 downwards.
TTTAACTTAAAAAGTTTTTTACCTATTTTTATTTAATAAATGCACTGTCGAACACTGAATATTTTTTTTAAATAACTCAAAACTCTTTTTTTATTTTCAAAGTACTCTACTAATGCTTCTGGTTATGGAATAATTATAAAGAAAGATAATTTAATGTATATTGGAACGAAGTTCCTTATGGCGCGTTATCGAAAGGGGGCTAGACGGAAATTCTTATGAAAAAGTTGTGACGACACTTTTTTGTTATAGATGATTATCGCTAGATGGCGCTGTGATTTAAAACAATTCCTTATTTTGTTTTATATGATTAATGCTAGATGGCGCTGTGATCAAAATTTTATTTTTTTAGTTATAATAATTAGTAGTAGTTTAAAACGTCTGTCTCTTATTTATGAGAGAGAGACAGGCGTTTTAAACTAACTAAATTTTATTAAATTCCCTCACTAATTAACCGAAAGGAACTTCGTTCCATCCGGGTGTCCCTTGACACCTCTCAAGTTTTTTGTTTATATTCAGGTACAAAGGTTTTTATTATTGCCGATTTGGAATGGTACGGGGCAAAAATGATCTTCTGAAGCGAACCGTGGAAGATCGCAGCGGTTCCAAGTAAAGGTGGTGAACCTTGTCCCTGCGGCGTGTGGTACGATGGTAAAAGGGAGATGAAGGGATCATCTCAAACAGTTCCTCGGAGCATTCCCCATGGACCAAACGGTACAGAATGCACAGAGAGCTGAAATCTTTCCGCGCACTCAGAGGTTCCAGTCGATCCGTGATTTGTGATGACGTCTAGTGCTTAAGGTTGACGATTCTTAAACCAGCTTATAAATTTAAATATTGTATTATGTACTTGTCTAAGACAATTTTACTGAATAAAAACATTTTGGACTACGCATGCTTGAAGGGAAAAATCCCAAGACCAATAGGTATTGGGTAGTAAATAAGTAAATACAGTATTGGACCTGTGTAGAGTTATCTATCCGAAAAGAAACAACCTTTGTTTACCACCAACGGTTGTTTAAGCACGAATGCCTCTATTCAATGTTTAGCTTTTTTGTAATTGAATGCTAAGTAAATTTAAACGATATTTAGATTTGATTTTTGTTACACGACAAAGCATTTAAATTTATACAAATGGTTAAGGTTTTACATCGTTAATCCAATTGAAAAATATTATTAGATATTTATTACTTATCTTCTCATTAGATCTTTCTTATATTCGTATGTATTTGTGGGTAAATACTCTGTATTATTGTAGTATTTAGGTAATTATGCATAGGTTTATTGTGTAGTATAGTATTTTATGTATGGAAATTTTATTTATTATATTATATATATTTTTATAGTAAATCTATTTGAGCACCTATAGTTTTCTCAACACCACCTTTGGTTGACTGGTAGAGAACGCCTTAGGCATTAAGTCCGCCACCATTTATGTGCATAAAGTTTAATAAATAAATAATAAAATGTGACTATTTTTTCTCTTTTTAAGAAATCCTAGAACAACGCATTATGAATTATATGGAATACTTATTATCTACCAAAACATTTTTCCTAACTTTAAAACATCAAACGCGAGTACTTTAGTTTAATGGACCAATACATGAAGAATGAAGCTCTTCCTACTATAAGTCACGTTCTGTTTGCCTAACTGATACGTAACACATATATTAGTGTATTATGTAAACAACGAAAACATCATGTTATTTTCTGTAGTAAGAATATCTGTGGTTTGTATGAATCCTTACTAATATTATAAATGCGAAAGTAGCTCTGTCTGTCTGTTACGCTTTCCAGCATAAACCGATTTTGATTAAATTTGGCACAGACACTCTTTCGACCCTGAGAAAGGACATAGGCTACCTTTGAATTGAAGCTGACGCAGACGAAGTTGCGCGGGCCCACTAGTCTGATATAAAATGGGACTAGAGTATAACAGAAACGGGTATAAACATCAATTACCATAAAGGAACTTAAATACCTTTAAGAGATGAAAATTATACGGTTTGAGATACAGGGGAGCTATAACTTCTCCATATAATATATTCTAATAAGAAGAAAAAGAGCTCCTTAAAAGATGGAGAAGAAGAAATGCAATACTGAGCATTCCTGAGATAAGAAGTCAAACCCTTCGATTATTATATTACCTTCAGGACTGAAAGTAGTACGAGTATGTAAAAACCCTAGTTAAAGAAGGTATATATTGCAGGAGGGTGAAGAGTACTCTGTTCTAATACGGAATATTACAAAAAATAGGTAAAATTATTATTTTTTTTTTTTCAATGTTAATTTGACAAAACTACCTCAAACATAAACAATTTCGGCTAAAAGAGTGTTGACTAACGTCCTCTAGTGATCTCGCGCACCCCACACCTCCGACACACCCATCAGCTGTCGAAAAACCATCATTTTGCAAGAATTTTTGATATTTTTAAGTTGCGATTACTAAGGCATTAACCCATATTCTTTGGTCATATTATTTTTACTGGTCGTATATAACCATCAGCTACCATGACCTTCAATATGTACCCTCACTAAAAAATCACCCTGTATAGAAACTAATTTTAGGTAAGTTGGTATCAAATTCTTAACTAACTAGGTAAGCCATACTCTCATGTAAATAAAATTACAAAGAAAATTTCAAATGCTCTTAATAAAACAATAAAAACCATTCATATTCAACGACCACAAGTTAAAATTTTCACATAATAATATCATACGAAAGTGGGAGACAACAGAAAGAAAGTAATAATGTTACGGAATTTAGATTCCGAAGTGTAAAATTTTCCACTAATAATGTCATTCTTAATCTACTAACATTAGATACTTAGAAAAATTACATTACGATATTTTTTTGTTTTTAAATCGCCTCCAAAAATAAAGAGATTTATAAACCAATTTTGATGATGTTTTGTTAGAAAGAAGATATATAAGAAAACATGATAAAGAAAATGGGGTTTGATGGCATTTCAAACACAGGGAGTCGTCTATGGTACTCAAGATACAGGCTTGCCTAGTGTGAGTACCACTGTTAAACGACAGTAATGTAAATAACAACATGAACTTAGTATTAGAGTGTAAGTTTGTAATAATTAAGTTTTGTAATAATTTCATGTTTGTTTGATATATTATGTATGCATGTTGAAATAATAAAATATTGAACTATTGAACTATTTCAGGAAAATCGAGGGGAACTTTAAAAAAGTGTTCAGTTACTTTGGTTTTTGTAAAAATATCACTTGTGTAGTCTTCACATATTGCTATCATACAAGGTACAAACAAATTAACATTGATGGTATTAGGTTTACAAGCTTACAGCCCACTTGATTGTAAGTAGCGTTCAAGGACTTTAATATTATCGAACGTGCCAAAGCAAATATACTACAGAGGATTTATTTACAGATCATTCAGTCTTTTAAGCAGAATAAGGAAAAAATAACAAACAAACGCTACTACAAGAAGAAAAACATTGTATCTTTTATTATTGTACTTTGTTTTAATAACTTGGTTTTTGTCACGTATTATTCGATATTAGAATGACTTTACGATATTCAAAGTATCAAATTATCTATAATAGGTTTCACTAGACTTATACTTCAAAAATAGTGGTCACTTAGAGATAGATAGGCTGTGAATTTGAAGACAAAGTTCGTTGGTAATTTAAACAGTTAATAAAAGAGTTGAAAATATACTTCTGAAACTACTAAGTTGGCATGATGACACTTAACACAAAGTGGTTAAGTAAATAAACAAGAAAAACAAATGAACGTCAACTGTAACCTTATAGATTGTGTTTACAAGGTCAATGTTATTTACCCATCCATTTCGCGGTCTTCTGCAACTACTGCTTCTAATACAACGGAAGTCACCGCACTGTCGAGTCACCACTGCCATATAAATATATGTTATTGTTGTGAAACCGCGAAATTATTACGAATAAAGGTACGAGACGATCGCGCGCATGCGTCTTGTTCGAAACACTGAAGCCGAGGACGGTAGTAGTGCAGCTCTGTTATCGACGTCGTAATAGGTTTGTCGAGCTCGTTTGTCGATAGATTTGAGTTTTTTAATTGCTGTTCGGGTGGTTGTGTTTTGTTGAGGTTGATGTGTTAGTGAATATGTGTGTACTTCTCTTAAATATTATAGGTATATGAAAGTAAAAGTTGGTATTTACTGAATATTTTTCTCTAAATGCTATAAGGAATGATTTTTAATTTCAGCCCTCAAATCTAATAGTGGACAGATAGATTGAAAAAATATTAAAGCACTATCGAGATTTTAAATCACTAAACTATCGATACATCCCATCACTAAACTCACGCTACGCTACGCCGCCTCAACTCAGTTATGGAAATTAACACAGACAGTTAAAATAAAAACGAGCATAATTACCATGGTCAGTGACCATCACTGGCTATTGGAATTGTCTTCACATACAAAAATTAGTTGGCACAACACTGAAGAAACTTTCCGTTTCCGGTGTTAGATAAATTGAATCGCTCGCAACAGCTGAGTAAATTATCATAAGCATATGTAACGCTATGATTGCGTTACATGCAATATTTTACCGAAGAACGTGACGATGCATTAAGAGGGCAGACAGAGATAGATATAGGATATGGGATGAGAGAAAAAGAGAGAGACGTGAAAAAATCGACAATTCCAAAATTGTACTTGATGGTCTGCACAGTAATTCTATCTTTGAAAAAAAATATAAGCTTATTATTATGCTTTCAGAAGCAGTTTATAATTATAAAGAGAAGAAGAAAAGGAATGATTAATGTCATAATGGTATGTTTAATAATTAATATACTGGTTGACGATACGAAGGCTTCAAAAACACTTACTGGAATACCCTGAAATCAATTAGAAGGATCTCTTATTACGGAAAAATTTGAAAAGGAGCAGAAGATGTATATGAAAATATTCTAGAATTATATTCAAAAAATGACATAAAACATAGAAACACTGTTATAATCAACAATACAGAGAGGAATAATTCTGTAGATGTATATAAAGGTTTAAAACTAATGCTTCTTGACCGTCTTGTTTAAGGTGTAGTTGTCACAGTAGACTGAACATACGGTGAGCGTAGCGTGGAACGTCCATCAGTTGTGGATAGTGAAAACTGTGAGAATATTTAAAGTATTAATCATTTTATGGAATATATAAAGAAATATATTCCTTTACATTTCCATTGTATATCGTATACCCTGTAGGGTTACAGTGAGAGATTTTTAGACAGCTGCTTTGTGATGCTTGCTTCTTTGAACAATACATAAGATGTTTTTTCTTGTTTGTTTATAACCTTTAAACAGTAGCAAAGTGTAAATTACTTATCCGTTGATTTATTTTAAGTGCATTTAGAAGATAAGAACAATGATATCATCGTATGTTTTGCATCATCTCATATATCACAAATAACATCATTTGTATTAATATCCTTAACAGTATCAACAGTATCCGATTTTCATTGGTTAGTCTTTTATCTTTCATTATTTTCAAACAAAATAAACATTACGTCATTCAAATCAGTTTTAATGTTAACAAAATATATTGCAGAGATGTTTTATGATCTTAATAGATGACTCAGCGTAACACGGAAGTGTGCTGAAAGACTATATAATTTAAAGATATGCCTGATGCAATTAGTGATGATAACATTAGAATAGCAGGAATTTATTTAAATGAAGTCAGAGTATGTTGGATAATAAGAAATTTTGTGCACAAGAGTTATATCAAAACAATAATATGTGTATTAATAAAAATGAGTCGCCACAAAGTGGACGCTGCCTGACCGTTTTTTGTGCATGTAATAATCACGAAAACTTTTTACATAAACGATAATTTACTAGTAGTAATTGGTTGAAGGAGTCGTGGTGGCCGAGTGGTTGAAGCGCTTGCCTTCCGTACGGGAGGTCGCTGGTTCAAAGCCGGCCGGCTTGTACCTCTAAATCTTAACATGAAAAAGATTTATGTGCAATTTTTCACAACACCACTGGCTAAAAACGGTGAAGGAAAACATCGTGAGGAAACCTGCATATCGAAAAAGGGTTCTAAAAATCCTTTGAAGATATGTGAAGTCTCCAATCCGCACTAGGGAAGCGTGGTGGACTATGCCTAATCCCTCTTCTGAGGAGACCTAAGCCCAATAGTGGGCAGTAATGGGTTGGTACAGTACAGTACACTTTTTAATGATTGGTGTAATAATTCGAGAAGTAAAATTTTAAGCTATAAATTTAACACTAGTCTACAAATTTCGATACAGTTTAGGTTTCTAGCTCAAGTATATCACTCAGTACAATAAATCACTAAGTTTTTTCTTCCATTGAAACTTTATCAAACAGGATTGCATTTATAAATAATATAAATTTTATTTCTTGTTAAATAGCGTGAAATGCATTATTGTTTAAATTATTTCATGTATGGTTTTTACTTTCATAAAAGCATTTGCAGAAGGTTTAAATTGAATGCAGAAGACATAGAAAAACCAGCAAAATATCTTGCCATGCAAAATTAGACTTTAATGACTATATAACCCAAAATACAGGCAATTTTCCTCATTTAAAGTTTCATTGAACTCTAAGAAAATTCCACCAACGAAACAATTGTAAACATCGTCTGTGTACCTGTGACTGATTTAAACATCCTTTGATTCCAGTCTCGGTCTGATGCTTCGGAAAACAAGTATGACATAAAAGTAGACTGTAGTGTAAATGGTGTTTTTTTGAGTTGAAGGAAATCGCCGGATTCTCACTCGCCTCGTGGTGGGATATGTGGGAGTTGAACTGCACTAAAACCTCCAACCGCTCACACTCAGCGTCCGAACCTCGGCTGAGGTCAAAACCCAGCACGGGGTTATGCGGGATGGCGCGACGCGTTACGCACTGCGGCACTCTTCCTGTCGCGCCGCCCCTAATGTAAAGGGTACAAGAGTCTTTCTATATTTTTGAATTTTGAAGGCAACTGGAAATAAATAAAGCACTAATATAGTTTAATGAACATAATGCATATACGCAGTGATACACGTGGGTACTGTACCAACCCATTACTGCCCACTGTTGGGCTCAGGTCTCCTCAGAAGAGGGATTAGGCATAGTCCATCACGCTTGCCCAGTGCGGATTGGGGACTTCACATATCTTCAAAGGATTTTTAGAACCCTTTTCCGACATGCAGGTTTCCTCACGATGTTTTCCTTCACCGTTTTTAGCCAGTGGTGTTGTGAAATACGTGGGTACGTATAAGATATATAGATCTTTAAGATAAGACTACAACATAGTACAAGTGCTCATTGGGCACAGCTCTGCTTATGCTGCAGAGAACATGAATCGGTTTCAAGGAGATAATTATAAAAAGTACAAGCCTTTATACATTTTACATTTGCGAAGGCTGATGAACTTCGATTGAAGTACTTGAGAAAAATTAATTAAATTTGTGTAAAAAATTAAGAAATCAATAATTTAATTTTAAAATAAGCATTCAGTGACTTTTAAAATTTCACATAAACTACATCGTGAGTCATGGTACCCGTGTATAGCGTTCCTTAATCATCTGTACAAACATCGAGACATACAATATTAACTCAGCTTATTTTAAAATACGGACCGAGTACAGTTCACGCGACTACTATACCAGTATTTCCTGAGAATTTACTTTCTCAAACAAAAATTGTGTTTAATTTTGTTGTAGTTGTTATCAAGTTCGAAGTCGGCTTGTCGACCTCCAATTTTGGACGTGGGTATTCCAAATTTAACCTTGTATTAATCTATACTGAACTATGTAACCTATTTCTGCAAAGTTATAAAGTAAGTGTGTGGTTGTGTTTTTTGATTTATTGTAAGTAATATTTAATAATTATTTATTTATTTACAGATACCTGTACATCAACTCAGCAACAACTCAGCATCGCATTCTTTAGATTTATTTCGTCAACTTAGCATTGTCTCAGCACGTCACTCAAGTTATACTGAAAACAATAATTACTACAATAATCAGTCTTTGTGATTACAATTTTGTGAATAACATATTATTATATAGTATTTACAAAAGTAAAACTTGTGGAAATATTATGCTGTTTAAAACAAAAAATATTCGTCGGAAATGTACAATGTCGGACATTGCACCACTTGACGAGAAGTAGTTGAAATACATTGTAGCACAGGAGCTGGATATAGTTAAGTGTGTAAAGTGTGAAGTCCGCATTTTGTATATAATTTTGAACTAAAAAAAACATGCATAATATTTAAATAAAATAACAGTGCACAAGTTTTCAAATATAAGAAAATCATTCATTCCAAGTTATTTCAATTTAATGCTTACTTTCTTGCACTAAGCTAGTGACCATCATCAGATTCGAAATCTAAAACATTTGGTGTGACGTTAATAAAAACTGCGCTCTTTCACACCCCTGGCTAAATTTTCCCATTGTGACGCAGATGAAGTCCACTGGTCAGCTAGTAAGAATACAAAATACTTTTACTATGCGTTTATGTTCAATCAAATAAAAAATCTACTAAAAAATCAAAATTAATTCAGAAATACTCAACAAGTTGAAATTGCATATTAATTTACTTTCTTAATCAGGCCTTTTAAAGTTCTGGAGTGGCGGCCACGAACCGGTAAGCGCAACGTTGGTAGACCCCCCACAAGATGGACCGACGATCTGGTCAAGATCGCGGGAGGTCACTGGATGCAGATGGCGCAGGACCGGTCGATGTGGCAAGGTTTGGGGGAGGCCTATGTCCAGCAATGGACGTCTAGAGGCTGATGATGATGATGATGAATCTGGACTTTTTAATTCGACATGCTAAACACAATAACTATGTATTTGTAGTAAATCAAACAACAAATCTCACTATAAAAATTAAAATACATTCAGAAATTACAAATTCTAAAAGTATACATTTGCACAAATATGCAAACGTCCTTAATCACGCCTTTCAAATTCGACAAGCTACTACAAATGCATAATTGGAATCTTACTTCATATTTTTGCTTGCGTGAGCATATTTCCGATTACAAGGCATTTACGTAGCATCCTTGCCCGTCACGACCCCGTCACGGTGGTGGCCCTGACCTCGTCTTCAGTTATTTAGAATCAACCAAGCGGAGCGTCCCATGTGGACTGCATAGATGGGTAGGTTTAACCTGATTTGGATGTAGATTTTGTTTGTTCTTGGGTATTTCTACGTTGACCTGTGGTTTCTTTAGCGTCATTTAAAAAGAGCATTTTAATTTACTGTGCAATTGTTTGTTTTTCCTTTGTAAGAAAAATATATCCAAACAGGCAAAACGTTTTCGCGCAGAATGGTATGGATAAGGGAAACAGTAAATTAAAAAAAGTCCTAGGGTATTTTTCTGGAAGAAATTGATGACAAAAGTATAAATGGATTAAGCATTAATAAATTATCATTAAAACACTTTAAGTCTATAATTGAAGTCTCTTAAGATACCTGTATTGCATGTTCAGGTGTATAACATGTTGGTGCCCTTTATAAATAAATAAATGCAAAAAGCTATATAATGAAAACGAAGATGAGATAAATTAATACTGTTACTTAAGTGTCACTGAAAGATTACAAACTGCATTACATATATAATATTTTGAATTTAATCTTTTTTCAAATAAATTTCAACACTTTATGTTAAAATAAACTACCAACGTAAGGTAAGTAAATATCAAAATAAAAATTGTAGTCACTTAAAGTTATAAAAGCTTTCATTTTATACAGCTCCAAGATCAAATTTAAAACATCGAAACCAGACCTGCACTCAAATAACGAAATTTCACCCCACACTGATCGAACGTATCGAGACGTGACCAAACATTTTTTTAAATCCATCCAACAAACGATGTCCAGAGAAACTAAAGTGACGCAACCACCTGAATACAAATTTAACAAAGTTGATTCACGGTCGAACCCAAGAATCCAATCGAAAACTTTCCTAAGGGGGATAACCCTTAGATTTAATCCATTGGTAATACGAAAATTGATGTAGAAAAGCAACGCCGCACCGTGCGACGCGAACCCAACGTGTTCCATACAAAGTGCACGCATTTCGAACATTTTCAGATCAGAATCACGGCGGGACAATTGTTCGTGGCAAAATAAGGCGTGTTGCTACTCAAGAAGGTTTAAATTCAATTGGTGCACGGGATTATTGGAAGCAATCCCGTTTCTGAAAGAACTATAGCGCGTGACTGGACTACGATTCGGGACGCTAAAACGGGAGACAAGGAGACCGTAAACTTTTATTTGCTGTTAAAAATTCATGATTCCTTAATGTAATTAAAGTGTTGGTTGACTAAACTTCGTAATCTATATTGCTTTTAGGAATATGGGTTGCTTTATAGGTCCTTTTGAATTTTGAGTTAGTTTCTTCTATATATATGTTTCTTTTTTTGAATATTTTATATCATTTAGTGTACAGTCGTGGTAGCCGAGTAATAGTCGTGGTGGCCGAGTGGTTGAAGCGCTTGCCTTCCGTACGGGAGGTCGCGGGTTCAAAACCGGCCGGCTTGTACCTCTAAATCTCAATATGAAAAAGATTTATGTGCAAATTTTCACAACACCACTGGCTAAAAACGGTGAAGGAAAACATCGTGAGGAAACCTGCATATCGGAAAAGGGTTCTTAAAATCCTTTGAAGATATGTGAAGTCCCCAATCCGCATTAGGCAAGCGTGGTGGACTATGCCTAACCCCTCTTCGGAGGAGACCTGAGCTCAGCAGTAGGCAGTAATGGGTTGTTACAGTGTACAAACAAGTTTGTAGAATCTTGGAGTATGTTTTGCGGTTTTTAAACTGTGTTTTGCTAAAATTAGACGAACCCTTAAGAATTTGACTATTATATTGTATTATGTGCAGCAGTGGATGTCTATAGGCTGATGATGATGATGATGATGATGATGTGCAGTTCAACATTTTTATTATTTACGTGAAAAAAAATAGCTACTAAAAGCTATATAACTTAATTGAACCTTTCAAATACTAATTACTGAAGAATTATTCCTTGACAACTTTTGTTTCTAAGAAATTAATTTGAATAATACATTTCTCCATCTTCCTTTTTCCCACTTCGAAATTAAATATACAACTAAGTTTAGACGTTCATCAACTTAGTAAATTGAGCCGGCATTTCTGAGAAAAAACTCGCCTACTTACTTTCAATATTTTCGTAGTTACGAAAACTTTTCCTTTAATTAAAATAAAAATACTATTCGAAAAAATTTCGTACAGTTTAACTCTTGATGAGTTTTCCTGGAAATATTGAAAAAGACTTTTACATTTGGGAACTGTTTAATTTTCTAAAAACGTGTTTTTTCTGTTAAATAATTTCTTTTTTTTTTCTTCTTTCTTTCTACTTGTCAATTTATCTAAAACACGTCAGCTAAACACATTATTAAAAATTTTGCTTTGCAAAACGCTACATTATATTTATTTGAAGTACACGTATACAACAGAAAGACTACGAAGGCAGTTGAACTTTGATCATCGATTATCTTCAAATAGATTTCAAAACAAATAATTTTCAGTCGTGGTGGCCGAGTGGTCGAAGCGCATCCTTCCGAACGGGAAGTCGCGGGTTCAAATCCAGCCGGCTTGTACCTCTAAATCTAAATGTGAAAAAAGATTTATGTGCAATTTTTCACAACACCACTGGCTAAAAACGGTGAAGGAAAACATCGTGAGGAAACCTGCATGTCGGAAAAGAGTTCTAAAAATCCTTTGAAGATATGTGAAGTCCCCAATCCGCACTGGGCAAGCGTGGTGGACTATGCCTAATCCCTCTTCTGAGGAGACCTGAGCCCAACAGTGGGCAGTAATGGGTTGGTACAGTACAGTAAAGTACTTCGACTAAATACATTATTAAAAATTTTGGTTTGCAAAACGCTACATTATATTTATTTGAAGTACTCGTAAACTACAGAAAGACGAAGGCAGTTGAACTTTGATCATCGATTATCTTCAAATAGATTTCAAAAACAGAAGACAGTCCATTACTTACTCCATCCAATCTCCAGTTCATAGGTGACCGTTCGACATTTTACTCAACCAAAACAAAGGCGCCTTAAGCTCTTAATCCGTTACCACAAGATTCAATTTCCTTTGCACTTTATACCGAGACCTTATCACGTGATAACATCTCACGTTTGAGACGTATTGTCTCTAATCCCATTGTGCGGTAACTTCGGGATTGTTCTAAGGAGAATTAATAGAAGTTTCCGAATGGAGCTCGCGCCCGGGAGCCCTATTGTGGCCTGATTTATCGGTGAAGAACAATAATAAATCAAATAGAAATTGCCCCGGTGGTTACCTACGTTTCCAGAAGATATCTGTGCATTAAATCAGATTAAAGTTCAGTTTATTGATAGTAGATGGTAAAATTTAGTGACATTTTGGGACAGATGTTTTTCTCTATTTAACATAAGGAAGAAAGTAAACAGGGTGATTTCCTAGTGAGGGTACATATTATTGAAGGTCATGGTAGCTGATGGTTATATACGACCAGTAAAAATATTATTACCAAAGAATATGGCTTAATGCCTTAGTAATCGCAACTTAAAAATTTCTAAAATTCTTGCAAAATGATGGTTTTTCGACAGCTGATGGGTGTGGCGGAGGTGTGGGGTGCGCGAGATCACTAGAGGTCATTAGTCAACACTCTTTAAGCCGAAATTGTTTATGTTTGAGTTAGTTTTGTAGAATTTAGATTTAGAAAAAAAAAATGTATTTTTACCTATTTTTTGTAATATTCCGTATTAGAACAGAGTACTCATCACTCTTCTGCAATATGTACCCTCTCTAAAAAATCACCCTGTATAAAATATGAAATAGTATTTTTGTAAAGGATATATTTCGTCTGATATACGCCTGGACCATCATCTAAACTTTAATAACATGTCTTTGCTACTTAAAAGATAATATTATATTCCACTTACTTAATATTCAATTGTTTATGGTAATAATATTAGATCCTTTCTATCAATTTCGATTCAAACTTAATTATTAAAATGTTAAAACTGCAAAGATCATCAATGTTCTTGCATTCATTTTACAATCGTCCGTTGTTTCAAAATCGAGTTGGTCGCGGCTAGTTAACAATCGCGTTGGTCATGACCACTACCACAGACTATAACGTTGAGTCAAAAATAGAAGAGAGGTTTAACGAGGTTTTTATTAAAAGTAATTCAAGAAGGTTAGGTACTATAATCTCTAAACTCATCTTGTAAAAAAATATAGTGAAATATAGTGAAACTATTTTTTTTATTTTCTTTTGTTTTTTCAGGTTGAAGATCATTGTTTCTCGAAGTACCTACTCGTCGAAACTGTGAAGAAGAAACATTGACTAAGCAGTATTTGAATTGTCTACCTTTAATTTTATCTGTAAAAAAAGATGGTATTACAGATAAAAATAACAATTTAAAAGTGACTGTCAATTACGAAAATTCCATCATCCTAAAGTGTTATTGAAAACTTGTCATACTCATACGTCTCTTTACAATACATTATTTCTTGATCTTGCTATAATGTAGTACTTCTTTTAACCGACATTTCAAGCCAAGAGCAAGGTCATTCACATGCTCTTCACGAAGTTTTTTGTCATCACAACCGTGGATGTTTAACTTGAATGACACAATGTAACCACAGTGACGTCATAGATTTTAGAGTATAAAATCTCGAGATTTAGTATTGTTTATTAGGAACTGCTAGTCACAATGTTCTTTTGTTTTTTAGTATAGTTGTATCTTTTTTTTGTTTCAACGAGCAAATAGTGGGTATGAGAATGAGCACCCACTGGGTATTTTCGCATTCACAGCATAATTTTCGAAAAAGATGAATTGCAAAGAACAGTATCACTAATTTTATTAGAAGTTCAATTTCTTTGATACTAAATCATCAGCGAGAGTTCATCAGCACGACGTACACTGCTGGACAATAAGCCTCTTCCAAACTTCATCATAACATCCAATCTAGTGAGAAGGAATATGCAGAAAATGGACTTAAACAGATTTTCCATTCTAATTTTTAACATATAAACTTTCCAGTAACATTGATTGCTTTTCAATCAATTTTGTACTATACAACAGTAGCATTAGGTTCTAATTCCAATAATCCATTACGTGAGACTTCAGTGTGTAACATGTCTCCATTCGGTAGGGTCAGCTGTTAGCTGATTGAATGTCTGGACCACATCCATCAATGTACGCTGTGATTTATTAGTAATGTATTTAAACTATATTTATGTTGTTGTTAAAGTATACTTTATTGTGGAATTGAGGAGTGGTTATTTACTTTTATTATTACATGATACAGTCCAAGAGCTAGTGGCAAATTTTGAGTTGGTATTTGAGGCAAGCTGGAAACTTGGTACATAGTTCTATTGATATACCTCAACTCAGAAATGCAGACCTGACTGCTGAGTAGCGGCTTAACGATCATCATCAGCCTATAGACGTCCACTGCTGGACATAGGCCTTCCCCAAACCTCGCCACATCGATCAGTCCTGCACCATCTGCATCCAGTGACCTCCCGCGATCTTGACCAGATCGTCGGTCCATCTTGTGGGGGGTCTACCAACGTTGCCCTTACCGTTACCGCCAGTCCAGAACTTTTCGGCCCCACCGGCCATCTGTTCTTCGCACAATGTGTCCTTAACGATCGCTAATCGCTATATTAAATAACAATTATTAAACATTCGTCGAGAACGTACTTTAAACGTAAGAACGTAAAATCAATTCCAAAAAAGTAAAAAAAAAAATCAAGTCTCGCATTTTACAAAAAGGTGAGATTTGATGTGATATCAAGTCAGCGTATTCATAATATGTGGTAAATCGATGTGATTAAAGTCGCGAGTTCAAAACCGACTGGCTTGTATTGAAGCGCTTGGCTGGCTAGCGTGCACCTTGCCTAACCCATCGGAGACTTAAGCCCAGCAGTGGGCAGTGCTGGGTTATTACAGTACAGTATGTGGTAAGGATAAACCTTTATCATAATTATAAAAAAAGAATTAAAAAAAAAGCCTTTATTTCTTTATCCTTATTTACATTTCAAACGTTGGTTAGTAAGTTTTTGTTTGTATAAAATATTTTCCTTATTGGTTAAGTTGTAATTTTTGCTTAATGTTTAAGTGTTAGTAAGGGTTAGTTTGGTAGGATAGGGACCCACCCCTCTTCGGGTGAAGGCCTCCTCCAGTCTTTTCCATTTGTCTTTGTCCTTGCCAGTGGTTTGCCAGTCTTTCCAATTTGATCTATTATGTCGTCAGCCCATCGTTTTCTCGGTCTTCCTACCCCTCTTCTTCCAATTGATCCTTTCCACTTTGTGGCCTTAATTGTCCACCTTTTATCTGTGTACCTCGATACATGACCTGCCCATTGCCATTTCAGTTTTAAAGCTTGTATGAGAGCATCCGTTATCTTTGTTTTTTGTCTGATATCATAATTAAAACGAAAATGTGGCAATACAGAGTATGAACTTGATAGAATATTGCAGTTACATTACTTTATAATAGGGCGTCATATAGAATTTATATAGACACACAAACAACATTAGATTATCTATAATAGAAGCTACTGATCAAATAAGGCGACCCAATCAGTTGCATCGATTAATATCTCATTACATGCATCAGATTATACGTGTATTATACATATATGAATCCACATATCTGCGGCTACATTGTGTTCTAATTAATACTGTACTACGTTCTATATCAATTATTTCATAGCGATTTCCTGTGTTTGTGTTCACTTCAGTATTAGTTCTTTGATAATTATGTGGTTCAATGGCTACAAATTTTAAAACCTTTTTCATCAAATTTCTGCAGCCCCCTATTGATTAAGGTGGATAGAGTATTTAATTTTACTAACGGCTTACGTAGTTTTGTGAAAATAATGTATTTAGTAAGCAAAATATTGTTGAAATATTCACTATTTTGAATTCTGGTTAAGGTAGATCGACTTATTAAAGCAATAGAATCTATATATCTAAAGTAAATAACTAGCATTTTGCTATTATATTTCATAAGGGGCATAATGCGCCTAAATTAAAATATGGAGCAAATATCACAAAGCCATCAAGAGTCGTGTAAAATTAAAATTTGTGGAAAATCACTGTTAAATGTTGACACACTTGTTTTTATTGAGTAGTTTTATTTTATTACTCTTGGTTCATTTTAACAGTTCTTTTATGTGATCGCTATTAAACTGCGATTTATTCTTGTTCTTTATGGTTCTCACTAAAAACTCTACTGTTGATCTGTCAAATAAAATTGTGAGTGAAAAATGTTTTTTCTCTTGTATTGCTAATGAAGAGTTGCAGCTGTTATAAATTGTTTCAATTGTATTTCTAATTGGTCAGTTTTTGTAGTACTGTAGGTATATATTAAATGCTAAATAATGAAGTAGGTACAATATAATATCATATTGTTTGTTTCTCTAATACACTAAAGATTTTTTACAATGTTGTCTGAGTATTTAGAACTTGAATAGTACCTACTGTAGGTTGTAGGTGTTTTTTTTATTGCTTGACAGATAAACGAGCCTACGGCCCACCTGATGGTAAGCGGTCACCGTCGCTCATGAACCTCTGCAATGCCAGGGCAATGAGGGGCTGTTATCTATCGCCTACCGATACAGGACTTTTCTTAAACCTCGTTTAAAGAGGGACATGTCATAGCAACATTACAAAGGTTCGTGAGCGACAGTTACCACTTGCCATAAAGTGAGCCGTAGGTTCCGTTATCTATCATGCAATAATGTTTTTGTTTTTTAATTTAGCTCTATAAATTCTAGGGTGTACTGTACTGTAACAACCCATTACTGCCAACTGCTGAGCTCAGGTCTCCTCCGAAGAGGGGTAGTATGATCAGCGTGTAAAAACTCCTTTTATAAACAAATAATATAAACTTTCCTATGCAGCACGAAGTACTTTGACAGTATAATGTGCTTTGTTTTAAATTTACAAAGACGACAATTTAGAAGTGCAGATAAGCGTGAATTAATAAAGGCATTTAGTACCAAAAAGAAAATCTGTATACATATAGTCTTTCGGGTATTGGCCACCTCTCACTCCCACCACTGTAACTCCTGTGTAGCCAGGATCCACAGCGGCGACCATCGTAATGACTCTGAGCAGTGAAGCCTAGGAAAACCCGAGGGAAAGCTAACTTGGACCCCGCAACGAATTTAATCAGAAGATGATAGAAGGAGTAGAAAAACATGAGTTTCGACTTCCCTTCTTGCAAATAAAATAACATTGAAAGATGCATTACATCAAGTCTAATACATATAGTCTGTGATAAAAGTCTGTCACTTTGCAAGGACGCTTATTTTAATCGCAATTTACTCACACAATTCACAAGAAGTTGATCCCTCAGCTAACGAATTAATACGGACCCATACATGTTAAGACACTAGTATTAAAAGACAAAAAGCCGGCTCGTGTGTTGGCTTATCTTACTTGAACATTCGCATTCTGAAAGGGGCGAAAATGTCGTCTGATGTGTAAATAGAACTCAAAACAGAAGTAAATCGTGATAATTTGTGTATATGCGAATACGAGAATTTATACCCACAAAGCTACATTTTGAAATTCTTGTTGGCCTTTACGACTTTTCCAGGATGGGATTCGGGCTTAGAAATGCTCAGGTGAAAGTTAAAGGTGCAACTATAAGAAATAGCGAAGATTTATGATAGAAAGAAGAAAGAAAGAAAATGCATTTATTCAGACACACAACTTACACATAACAGGAACAATATATTACTAATAAAAGATTAAAAGTAAGATTAAACAATAATATAAAAGTAATAAAAAAAAAAATTAAACAAGTAATGAAATAAAAAAAAAAAGGTTATGTGTGAGGGTGTATCTGAAAGGGCGACCAGTTCAGCACGAAACTACAGCCTGGACAGCTGTAGCGCTGATTTTCAGCTGGACCCTACCTATTCCACGCGAGAACCACATCAGGAGCGACTCCATGCACCATGAGATACTAGCAATTAATAAATACAATATTTTACCTACTGTTAAGCAAGCAACAAAACAAGCATTCTAGAAAAATAAAAACTAATAAAAATAAAACAATTACCGTTATTTATGTTTCATGTAAAGCCACAAACTTGATAACTTTATTCTGTACAAAAATATAGGCTAAATGAAGTCTCAACTAACATAATAAGGACGAGGGCAACAGAAAGTGTTTTATACAATAGAACAATTATTAATAACAAAATGGACTCGATTACTGAGATTAGCGTGTTCCAACAAACAAACTCTTCAGCTTAATAATATTGATACAGATATTAGGAGATATTCCCCGAAATGACTTCCCTTACATGTTTGTCGAGCGACTTAACTTGCTATGACTATGTATACAAATTCCCCTATATTGATTTGAACATCCCCCGTAATTATTGGGGTGATTAGGGGATGGTAATGAACCCGGAAGGGGTAGATTTGATTGCTATGTTATGATGCTTAAGATGGATTTAACTGTAAAATCAAAATTTAGTTCTATGATAAATCGAGTTCAGTTCAGTAAATTTGGTGTGTATTTTCAAATTTAAAGTCTTTATATTATATTACCGATATATAATGTTTTTATGGTCATTCAATCCAAAAAATCTGAACTCTGAATCGCTAACGGAATCTACTGGCATTATAAGTTTCATGAAAATTGAACTTTTGTTTCACATACATAAAAATAAATCTGTCAATGTAGACGAAAAATGACAATTACCGTTACTAAAATATAGTGTCATAATTTACACTATTTCATTAATTCCCAAAACTTAATGCCGTATAGCATTGACATTGCCTGCTGATTTGGTCATACATATAGAATTTTCATTTTAGGAGTTTTAGACTCCTATAATAAGAAAACCACAAAATAGCGAAGTAATTCACAATAATTTACTTCCATACGAGTATTAATTGTCAACCAAAGTTAATAACGACATTAAAGACTGCTAATGAGTCGGTACTGTGTAGCGATTTCATATTATTCCCTCTCAACGTTTGTCGGAAAGCTTGTTAAGAGCACGCAGTAGCGAACACCGGTGTAAATTTTAGCGACTACCTACCCCCTACCCTCAAATTTGGCCACGAAGTTCGCTTTAGGAGTAGGTGTTATATTTATTTTCAATGAAAGATAATTAGATACTTACGTACGTACAATCTAATATATATTATAAAGGCGAAAGTTTGTATGGATGTTTGTTACTCTTTCACGTAAAAACTACTGAATGGATTTGCATGAAACTTTACCACTAAATTTTTTTGCGGTATAATAGTACTATATTATAGACGTCGCGAACTAGACGGGCTAGACGGGACGAACCTGAAGTTCACGCGAACGAAGTCGCGGACAAAAGCTAGTATTAAATAAATTACTTAGACTACCTACTTACAGCCTCTAAAAGGAATGTAAATATAAAATTCGGCATTCAAGAAATACCGAATTGGAGATTACGTACAGGTACGATGATGCTAAATCTCTGGATGATAGCGATGGACAGTAAAAGAGATGAGCCTTATTTCAGAGAGAGAGAAAGGATAGGCAAATTCTTTGAGCAGGTACTAATATAATCGATAGTAAATGCTATTTGAAAGACAATTTACAAGAATACAACATAGGTCTAGCGCTATAGACAAAGCTTATCAGCGAAATAACTTGCCTCTCAATGTTTGATATATTTTAAATATATCGCAACTATTTGATACCAACCAACCTTTTTTTCTATATTTAAATATTTACCTTCAAAATATTTTAGGCTTACTTAGGAGCCCAACGATCTTTAGCAAGGTCTAATAAATTAGCTCGGTGCTATTGTGTGGGCTCACTTAGTGGCAGACTTATTTACTTGCCGTGCCCTACCTGAATTCAGGGTACTTGATTTCATCTCGGCATAAGTCCTATGCTATCTTGGTAAAATCAACCGTAGGCAAGATTTATAATGTCTACGCTAAATGTCTAGGAATTTCTACTAAGTCTAAGTTTGTGATAAACAGTACCTTAATTTTCTTAACATGTTCTATTTTGAACAGGAGGAAATTGCCGGACTACCACCCGCCCCGCAGGTGGGGTATGTGGGATTTGAACCGCACTAATACTACCTGCCGCTCACGATCAACGTCTGAACCCCGACTGAAGATAGAACCCAAATTAAATATGAAGCTTGTAAAAAAGGTTTCCGGAGTAGGTATCTATTTATATCAAAGGAAATTAATATCACCTCCAAAGTATTCTAATGGCCTTAATTAAAGCCCAGTAAATATACCTAATGAATAATTAATTTTGTGTCCCTTTAATCGATTGGATAAAAGTAATTTAAAATTCATAATTATCCTGAATATATTTAAGGGTCGGTTACTTAGTACCTTTAGCAGGTGTGTTTCACACGAGGGGTGATTTAGGTAATGAGCTAAGTAAAGGGTAGCCTTGTGAGTACAGATTTTATCATAGTTCAAACCCTCTGTTGGTACTGAGGGGTAAATTTTGTATAAAGGATGTTTTAATTGAAATCCTGTATACAGGGTGTTGGTGCCCGGTGAAACAATACTTTGAGGGCTTAATCTACATCACATTTCAAATCATATACACATACTTTTGAAACAGAGATGATCACTTTATTTTCCCATACATTTTTGATAACCCTATCCTGACCTACATTCAGCGTGCTATATCTATTATCATGTACACAGGCGCATGTATCCTGTTAAGAATGTGATTTTTGTCCCGTGTATTATTACAATGTTCTATGATACAGGAGGTGACTAGCCGGCTTAAGTCTTTAGCTGTTGGTGTACGTCAGTACGGTAGGGTTGATCACGCACTAATTAACACGTAGTTTTGATTAGTTATAACTTATGATATATTGTGCCTAGAAAACTCAAACTTAGTGGATGGCTTCTACATCAAGTATACTCAGATTTCATCAGATTTTAACACCCTGTATATACAACAGAGTGGTATTTTTTTGTGTTTTTTATTGATCTTGTAAAGCTTGAAATTGTATTCTATAATATTTAATGTGAGACTGTAATTTTTTCATGAATATTTAAATGAAAAAAAAAAGGTTAATTTTAAAATTAAATGTTTTAACATTCATCTAAATTTCAGGAGCCTACCTTGTTGTGAAGTAAAACCAGTGGGTGATGGAGCGTTACGTAACCCTTAATGCACAATTCCATGCTGGGTTTTAACCTCTGCAGAAGTTGGGATGCTCAGAGTGAGCTACAGGAGTTTTTAGTGCGACATATCCCACCTATGGGACAAGTGGAAAAAAGAAAAACTTGAGAGGTGTCATGGGACACCCGAATAGAACGAAGTTCCTTTCGATTAAAAGATATCTTTTTTTTATACCTAACGTAACGCGTGATAAGGAACGTGTTTTAAAAGATTTTGATCACAGCGCCATCTAGCGATAATCATCTAAAACAAAAAAGTGTCGTGCCTTTTCGTAAGATTTTTTTCCGTCTACCCCATTTCGATAACGCGCGATAAGGAACTTCGTTCCAAAAAAACATCTTCCTATTTCCCCAAAATATAATAACTTCTAAGCGTAAAGTTAATACGTTAAAACATGTGTATAAAAGCTAAGCAATTATCGACATGCGTAATTACACAAGCTCTCAACAAACATTCAATATGTTCACAAAACAGGTAACTTTTAATAACTTCGTTGATAAGATCCAATACGTTAGCAAGTTTTCCCGATTAAAATCACATAAGACGAAGTTCTGTTTTAATTTACCATACAGATGTAAAGGGGGCGCGATGGGAAAGAGTGCCGTAATGCGTAGCATTTCGCGCCGTCCCGTATAATCACGTGCTGGGTTCTGGCCTCAACCGGGGTTCGGACGCTGAGTGTGAGCGGTTGGAGGTTGCAAGTGCGATTCAACTCCCAGATACAGTCCTGATAGATTATTTATATCTAAAGGGCAAGCCGATATGAATGGAGTTGTATATAGCCTTCGCCACTGCTAGCCATAGCTGGGATGAGTAATCATTTGGCAGAAGAAGTTTATCTTTCATTAGGGTCATTAAATCTGATTTTGGAACGGAGTTACTTATGGCGCGTTGTGAAAGGAGGCTGGACGGAAAAAATTCTTACGAAAAGTTGTCACGAAACTTTTTTTGTTTTAGATGATTATCGCTAGATGGCGCTGTGATCAAAATCTTTTAAAACACGTTCCTTATCGCGCGTTACGTTAGGGAAAAAAAATATAAGTTATCTTTTAATCGAAAGGAACTTCGTTCTATTCGGGTGTCCCATGATACCTCTCAAGTTTTATTCAATTTCATTTCAGGCACAACTCTATTCCAAATTCAAACTTCCGCGTGACAGATTTTATGTAGACGTTTACCAGCCAGTCATTTGGTTCGCTACAGATGCATAAAATTGTCAGAACGATTTGCACAAAGTTTTATTTCTGTACAAATTCTGTGATAAAGTTTTGTTTGCGAACGGAAATCTACCAACGCTCTCAAGTGAAAGACCGAATTGCCGAAACTGAATGAAATCAGCCGAACTTCGTCGGGTTTATTTGCACATAATTAGAAGAGCTCACTTACTTTGCGGAGTGTGAGGTCGAACAAACAGGAATATTGAATGTTTTATAATTCTGTGTGTGTTTTTGATTTGAGTTTGGACCCTTTTTATTTTTGTTTGGAGTCGTGTTTCGTAATTTGAAAATGTTACAGGTAATGTTTAATTTTTACAAGCTTTATATTGCACTGGATGTAACTATGTAAGTTCAGTTGGATTGCAAGGTAAATTTGACAAACTTTCTGGTTTTCGATGAGCTGACATTTTGTTGGTAGATGTATATAGCTTGACAATGCAATAATATGAAAATTGCGATGATCTGATGATGGATTCGAAAGGTAGTCATAGGAACTCTTGTACTGAACAAGATAGACCTGTAGTGTTTGGGCTTGTTTTACTTGTAATAGCTACATGATATTTAGCGTCTTAAAAGCTTGTAATTAAAAAGATTTCATTAAAATAAACTATTTAATTTAGCACCATATTTATGTAGGTATGATAGAAAGCATGTAGCAGTTAAGTTACCATTGCGTTTAATGCTAAAAGTTCATGGTTATTCATGATCATTACTTGTTGAAAGCAATCATTTAGATACCTTGCCCATGTCAAGGCAAGCGCAGTGTGTGACGACCAGCTGCAAGGTGGTCGGATGATCTTGTTAAGATCGCAGGAACACGCTGGATGTATGCCACTACCAACCGGTCGCATTGGAAATCTTTGGGGGAGGCCTATGTCCAGCAGTGGACGTCTACAGGCTGAAAATGGTTATGATGATGATATACCTAGATATAGGTTAAGATAACGGACTTTTTCTATAATATTCTTATTGCTTCGTAGGTATACGAGCTAGTCCAAATTGGTCAATGTCGCTCATGGACTCCTGAAAAGACAGGGGAACTCCTACAACTCACCTCGTATACAAGACCGTGGGGGCGGCGCGACGGGAAAGTGTGCCGAGAGCGTAACGCGTCGCGTCGTCCCTCAAAACCCTGTACTGGGTTCTGGCCTCAGCCGGGGTTCGGACGCTGAGTGTGAGCGGTTGGAGGTTTTAGTGCGGTTCAACTCCTACATATCCCGCCCGCCCCGCGGGATCCGTTGATTTCCTCAAACTGAAAAAAAAATACAAGACCGTGAAATTTTCTTGAAAACCTTATAGGTATCTCCATATTTCACGCGAACCGATCCAATTTAAAACCAACAATACGCCTCGACTGGGAACAGTTCATAGAGCGGCTCCTAAAACATAAATTTATTGTAACACAGATCGTTTTCCTGGGGCGCGTCTTTCGAAAATGGCCTTTAACGTCCACTGAGCTTTGTGTAAGTAATGTTCTATTAAATTTATCGCCATAATAATGTTCGGGTACACGTTTTTCTATGAATATAAGTGTAAATTTAAAGGTTTAAATGTTGGGTTTGTTTTGACAAATTGTTGTTTTGCTTGTAAAACTTTTGTTGGTTGGGTGTAGGTGTGATCTACAATATTGAGTATCGTGTATGTGCCATTCCACATAGTTTCTGAGCTTTGCCAAGGAGAGTGAGTGAGTTTTGCTGCTTTTTAACCCCATATAACCTAGGTAGGTGAAATTCCACTAATTTCCTTTCTATGATAATCACGTATCGTCTGTGTGAGCTGTTTAAAGGTATTACAATCTTGATCATATTATGTCGTTGTAGATTGAAAAAAAACACCTCTTTACTACTGCCAATTCTCTTAACAACAATTATTTCATTGAAAAACCAGTAACTTCGAGAGTGTTCCAAATGACGCTTCACAGAGCGGTTCACTTATCCATTTCTACAGCCTACATCTATGACACAAATATAAAATTAAACCACGTTTCCACTACTTCGCGTCAGTGTAAACGCACTCTTAACGTAAAACGAGCCTACCTTACAAAAAGGCAATTACTCATTTTAAACGCAGTCCCGTAAGTATTTTCCTTAGATGGAAATCGCCGTAAATAACGTTTGAGTGCCAGTTGAAGAGTCTCTCTGGAGTCCGCCATTTTGTCCACTAAAACCAACCACTTTGACGAGGATAATCGTCCCTGCGCTTAAAAAACACGAGTGTACAATTAATCCGAATTTTCCTCGTTTTACGCATTACTTTTTTTTCTTTTGAGTGGAAAAAGACGACTGCTTACACTGTGTTGTAACTTATTTTGTTTTATAACAAGACTTCTAAAAAAATACTAAAAGTAATTTAATAACAATATAAAACAAACTAAAATGGTAAAATACATATGACAACAACAAATATAAATTAACTAAACCAAACAAAAATTCAAAAAGGAATTCCACATTCCAAAATGAATTAATAGGGATGTGCAAAAATAGCAGTTAATCCAAACACGACTAAATGCTAAATAAAAATAGCGTTCGAATTTCAGAGATCAAGGCTAAATGAAAAATATAACTTTTATTTATATCGAATCGGATTCCGCGAGAGCGATACATCACGGTCATAATCTGAGCGAAAGAAGTGAGACTTATGTGTCATTCGTCCGTAATCGAGTGTTGCCAGGCTTGGAATGTTGCCAAACCAAACCTACTGTAACAAATCACAATGTTATGACGTATGAAAAAAGGGTTTTCTCTTCACGGTTGAGTTCACTGGTAATATAAAATAGTCTTTGAACTTTTTGAAATTGGAACGGAATAATAAGGATGGCATATATTTTTTATTACTTTTTGAATGCGTAATTAATTCTAATATTGCAATTTCACAGATGATAAAAAAATACAGATGCAAAGCTTTTAAGTTCATTGAAACGGGTGTTTGAAACCTACCCACTTTTTATTTCGTCAATGTTTTTTGCGCACCAACGTCACATGAATCTTTGCATGTTTTATGAGGAATTCATTTTTATGTTGCCAAGTTCTGCTGAATTTCATCAATTAAACCTTAAAATTCGCTTAAATTTTCCCAAATATTTTCAGCTATCACTCCAGTTTAAGTCAACATTCGTATTCAGATAATGACCACACATTTGTCGGAGCAGCGATTGGTTGTTTTGCTCTACGATTCTGAATGAAACATTTATTCGCGAGAGCTGGCACCAAGCCAACAGGATGTTTCGTCGATCACTGTGCCGTCGACGATTATCTTAAAAAATATAGCTTATGTTTGTTCATACCTTAGTGCCTGTTTCCTCGTGATTAATAACATATAGCATTTCACTGATGCTAAAAATCACAACTTCAAAGATCACATCGGACATAGCTGATGAAATCACTCACATCACTAGAATATGGCTGAGCAAATCGTAAAATGAAAATATTTGTGTCACATCACTACTGGATAATATTTTTTTTTACATAAATATTATTGTATTTTATTCTTCGGAAAACTCACACTTTTTTGCCACGCACCATCCGGCTATGGAATGAACTCCCCTCCTCGGTATTCCCTGAGCGCTATGACTTGTCCTTCTTCAAACGAGGCTTGAGGAGGGTCCTTAAAGTTAGGTCGCAGTGTTCCCTGACATTGCAGAGGTTCATGAGCGACGGTAACCACTTACTATCAGGTGGGCCGTTGGCTCGTCTGCCTACATGGCAATAATAAAAAAAAAAGGTACAATTGTAGATATAAAATACATAATAACTAATGGCTACTTAAAAGTTCTCACAAATATGCATACAAGAAATACCTTAAAATAATTCAAATGATGCTTAAAAAGGAGTAAAATAGGAGAGCCAAGAGTAAAAAGCAGTAAACTTTGTCTACAAGACTTACACTATTACTAAACGGGTTCTTACCATGATTATTCTTAATTGAGCGATCCCGATATTTCAGCACTGTTTCAAGCGCCATGATAACGGGAAAACTGAGGAACTGCGGGTAGGTCATTTAAGAGCAGACAAATCTGTCTACCCTCTTTCTCGTTCGTTTGCCGGTACCACTGGAACTCGAACTCACATTTCGACATACCACACTGAGAGTACCGGCTGCCGTCTCAAAACTAGATTTTTTGGCTTTATTTTCGTCTAACACTGGAAGAAGTAATGCTATCTAAGACAAGTTAGTCGCTCATGGTCGACCGATTTGTTTTGATGTCCATAGTCGCACAACCCATTACAAGTCAACTTATCTTCGTTCAGAAACTAATGATAAACAGCCTATTGATCTCGATAATTTATATTCATTTCTGAACGATTTCAACCATTCGACTTGAAGTATTTATCTAGGCTGAAGTTGGCGAGTTGCCAAAAGGTTGTTTGTCTGCCGATCGTTTTTCAACCACTCAGTTCCTATCGAGAATGTATCATCGGAAATTTGTTGTGTTGCTTATGCTGCTTTTGACGTTATTGTAGTTTTGGGATGGTCAAGTGATTTACTGATAGTGTTAGACTGATAATGGTCAAAAGTGGAGTAATAAAAAATATTAATTTGTTTTCATTTATCCTATATCAGTTTAAGTAACCTCATTAAGTATGTTATGAAGATCTGTAAAAAAACTGCTTTTTGTATGAACTTGTTATCAATTTGAAATTAAAAATAGATTTCATAATAAATACATGAATCGACCATCATTGTTCCGATCGTTGTATCTGTGCACGGTCTAATAGCGAAAAGCTTCGACCAACATCTAGAGAAGCTTTCGCTGGGTAAAGGGCCTGATTCAGAAGGCGGTCGTTCTTGACACGGCACGTATTGTGAGGAGGTTCCTCTCTCTAGAGTCCTGACCACTGATGGCTTGGGTCGTAGACCTCGTCTTCAGTGGCCCTTTGTTTTTTATATTGTATTTTTAAATTTTATTTCTTTGTTAATTTTTTAAAAAAAATAAATGAAAATAAATGAATACAAAACATGAATAAAAGACAAAATACTTCTTCAAACAGAGCGGGGTAGTTTTTTGGCTTATTGACTACTAAGTCAACGGACCACCTATTTGTAGGTTACCAAATTCCATTAAAAATAAACACAGATAACAAAAACTTATAATAGTTAGTTCTTCTATGTTTTTACCTTTTATAGTTTCTTCTCAATTTCTTCTGGCATTCAAAATCAAACACCATTTTCACAATCTGAAAGCAATAATAAACGAACAAGGTTGAAAACCACTGAACATATTTGGCTTGTGGCCAGGAGAATGCACTAAGTATTAACGTGTACAAGTGAACATGAAATCTAATAGTTATGAAATCTGATTATTACTGTACAAAAATTATTAAAAAACAACTATTGCAACTCAGTGATATTTTTGGCAAGATGTTTGTAAGTGATTTGTTGTTTCAAAATTTCTAATATGTGATTATTTAATTCTAAATTGAAATATTTTTTTGAATTATAGGTAAACGAACTTACGGACCACTTAGTAAGTAATTACGGTGGTCGCTCATGGACTACTGCAATGCCAAAGCATGGGACGTTATCTGTCGCCTGCTATTTTAGAACATTTTTGATAGGTTTGATATTTATGACTCCTAAACACTTATAAAAATAATATTATGACAATAACAACAAAATAAAGTAATCCTAGGGCTCTAAACTACTAATGCTGCTTCTACTAATGTCGAAATCCCTAAGTTAGTTTAAGAAGTGATTTTATAGCACAAAGGCAGCTGTACTGTACTGTAACAACCCATTACTGCCCACTGCTGAGCACAGGTCTCCTCCGAAGAGGGGTTAGGCATAGTCCAACACGCTTGCCTAATGCGGATTGGGGACTTCACATATCTTCAAAGGATTTTTAGAACCCTTTTCCGATATGCAGGTTTCCTCACGATGTTTTCCTTCACCGTTTTTAGCCAGTGGTGTTGTAATAAATCTTTTTCATATTATGATTTAGAGGTACAAGCCGGCCGATTTTGAACCAGCGAACCGCACGGAAGGCAAGCGCTTCAACCACTCGGCCACCACAACTATTCAAAGGCAGCTACACTAACACTAACTGCAGTAAATCGCTTTTGTTTTATTTGCAGTAGGTATACTACTTAAAAGACAGTTTTGGGTATTTACCAGCTATATCAAAAGTTAGAATTAAATAATAACATCTGTCGCACTATTCACAACATAGTTCCAGTCCATGAAAATGATTGTTATCCTTACATTTTACAGACAACACTCATCATAAAGTGACCAAGCATGGACAGACAACTGGCGCAGTTCCAAATGACATGCACAATATATTCCGCAAAGCTCCGAGATCTTATATCAATGAAATATAAACGTTTTGTGCTGTAATTAAATGAGTTGTTCTAGATATCTTTACGACTATTTCGAAATAACTCGGATTTGCGTACACCTGTAATCTGACCGTCTCCTTTTTACGACGGGAAATAAAGTATTAAAATTTTTAAAAGTCGTTATTTTCGGCAACAGTTCGTGATCATTGTAGTCTTTTACACAAATAGTAAATGAGTTCTTACAACGATTTTTATTAAATGAGCGATACCGACAAGTCCTGGTGGTCGAGTAGTAGAAGCGCGTCCTTCTGTATGGGTGGTCGAGGGTTCAGATCCGGCCGGCTTGTACCTCTAAATCTAAATGTCAAAAAGATTTATGTGCAATTTTTCACAACACCACTGGCTAAAAACGGTGAAGGAAAACATCGTGAGGAAACCTGCATGTCGGAAAAGGGTTCTAAAAATCCTTTGAAGATATGTGAAGTCCCCAATCCGCACTGGGCAAGCGTGGTGGACTATGCCTAATCCCTCTTCTGAGGAGACCTAAGCCCAACAGTGGGCAGTAATGGGTTGGTACAGTACAGTACAGATACCGACATTTCAACGATGTTGCAAGCGCCAAGTTTGTGTAAGTGTTGTACATAACAGCGAGGGTTTAAATAAAGTTTAATCTTTTATTTTGAATACTTTGATATTAAAACTTACAAAGAAGAACAATCACATACGTGAGGAATAATGATGGTTATGGGATTCAGTGGACTTATGACCAAATGGAGATCTCCGACCGGACGAGGTAGAGTATGCCCGGGCAGGCCGAAGCAAACTGTAGTAGATTTCATATTTCGTATATATGCGCCAAATGCTGCAAATGTTGATACCGCGATTTAGGATCTCGCGCGCTATTGGTCGCCATAATGGTGATGTGATGGTGGAGAGTAGATAATAAGACTTCAAGCAATTTCCAATATTACGAAATATTCTAAGTGAAAACAGGTCAGTAGAAAGAGAAGGATAGCTAAATCAATACAATTTAATATTGCATACGTTACATTTCGATTCATTGCAGGAAGCCTGTTGAATGCACGTTCTATTTATATGGTTTTATCGATACAACGTTCAGATCCAGTCTTTGTATTGGCCCTGTCGTTTTATGCAATAGAATAATCGTTTTGCAGTACTGTGCATGATATTTAGTTATTGAGGATTGCAATTGGAAACATGAAAATAGTTTTAAAGTATATGATATATCTGAATGTTAGTTTCAGCCAAAGCTCAAAAAATATCTAAGTATATTTGTTTGTTTAAATAAGATGATTATTCAAAAAATGAAATCTAATTAATTTCTGTTAATGTCAAATATTGATTTTGGTATCATCACTGTCTAATTCTGAACTACAGCTGTATAGTGCTACATACGAATTGTTGGTCCACTTGGTACGTGGAATCTATC
The DNA here is from genome assembly GCA_030269945.2 of Trilocha varians. Taxonomy (NCBI): domain Eukaryota; kingdom Metazoa; phylum Arthropoda; class Insecta; order Lepidoptera; family Bombycidae; genus Trilocha; species Trilocha varians. The sequence goes on along the minus strand of AP028264.1, from coordinate 3,383,098 downwards.
GCTCATAAAACTCTAAAATACGAAAGAGTGTGACCAACCAACTACCTATCATATGTTATTTGCGGTTTATTGAAATACCAAGCTGAATCCTGCAAACCTCTCACAGAATAATACAACAATGAACTCTTCGAAACACGCTGTTTAAAAATAGAATCTCCGCATTGCAAGATCGACTGACACTCAATACCCTACATATTACATAATGTAACCGATCAATGCCTGAACCGATGGTTTAACTAAGGAATGGAGCGGCTACCGGCCGACGGCTTGGTATCAATTATTTAAGTTGTATCGATTGTGGCCATTTGCTTTCTGGCCCTTACCAGATATATTGGGATCAAAAAACTCGGATTCGGTATTTCAGTATATCAAAACTTAAAGTATGTATTAACCTCGGTAAAATTAACAGTTGACGCCGAGACGTCCAAGATACCGATGGCATGACGTCGTAGGGCCAAAAAGTTCTGGAGTAGCGGCCATGAACCGGTAAGCGTAACGTGGGTAGACCTCTCACAAGATGGACCGACAACCTGGTCAAGATCGCGGGAGGTCATTGGATGCAGATAGCGCAGGACCGGCCGGTGTGGTGAAGTTTGGGGGAGGCATATATCCAGCAGAGGACGTTTATATGTTGATGATGATGACATCGTAGAGGCAGACCGTAGGGAAAAGTGGCGAGAACTCTTATCGGAGACCAAGATTTACTTTGGATCGTTGAGTCAGCGGAGTAAGTAAGTAAGCATAGTGTGTAACTCACTCAGAGAACAATGTAGACTATGAAGAGATCCGTAAAAGAACCAAGGTAACCGACAGACCGCTAAGAATTGTAAGTCTTTGAAGTGTATGATGTTTTCCTAATATTATCTGCCATTGGTTTTATGGAAAGTTGCGCATCAATCTTTACATTAGAAGTTATAATCTACATTAGATTCAAGTCGTAGTTCACTTTTCGAAAATAAAGTGAAATCTTTCTCTCGGTATGTCCATGTCATAATCAGTGGTCAAATATTTATTTAGGCCAGAAGTAATCATAATTTCTGTAGCTGTATTTTGTTGCTACTTTGATTCTAAATTTCAATGTAGTGCTTTTTATCATACTTTTCAATGTTGAACTTGTTGATTATTTTGTTACCCTTTTCAAAGTTAGTAGTAATAAGGTGGTTACATGTTTTGATTTAATGACTTTCAAAATTATTTCTTTTATGATTAATTATTTTGTTAATCTATTTAATTTAATTACTACTACACACGAGCACGATATAATATTATGTTAACTAGTCGGTTTGTTTAGCTAGCCCCGTGGGATGTGGGAGTTAAATCGCACATTTTTATTTTTTTATTGCCTTGTAGGTAGACGAGCTAACGGGCCACCTGATTGTAAGCGGTTACCGTTTCTCATGGACCTCTGCAATGTCAACGGACACGGCGGGGCCGCTACCTACGGCTTACCTTTTAAGGACTTTCTTTAAGCCTCGTTTGAAGAAGGACAAGTCATAGCGCTTGGGCACACCGAAGAGGAGAGCTCATTCCACAGCCGGATGGTGCGTGGCAGAAAATAATTTTTGATTGAAACGGACCGTGGATGACTGCGGTGGTTCCAAATAGTAAGGATGAACTCCACATAATACCCAATCCCTCACACTCGGGTTATAGGGGACGTCACGACGCGTTACGCACTACAATATTCTTTACTTTTCTTTAAATAAATAAAATATGAGCGTCGTAATATCATCATTAACATTGTTCCGATCAAAAATAAAAATTGACTTCCTCATTTAAATCTAAAAGCTTTTACCTAATGCAACAAATCGATTGATCCTTCGATTTGATAACATTGATAGCGTCACGCCATGTAGTCATCAAGGTTCTTATGTGAGAATAAGTACAGTTTAAATCATTCAAAATAACATTAAAAACTAAAGATAACGAATATTGTTGGAGCATGTTTATTTTATATACAGCCTATTTAGTTGTGTTCGGCATAACAGGTGTGTTGCCGTTGCCATGAAAAAACGAGAAAAAAGATTGCCGCCAAAAACAAAAAAAGGTGAAAATGTAAAGTTGTAAAATAAAATTAATATTTATTGCAATTCGAATTTAATTACATATCAATCTTGATAGTTTGAATCCGCAACAAATATACTATGATTTAATGGCTGACTTGCTGATGGCGTAAGATTCAATTTTGCTTCTTCATAGCAATTACAATAAAATACAATCATACCAATGATAATATCATATTTGGTAAATGTTGTAAAATTGCAGTTGGATCTTGTACTATAATAATTACTGCAAATATTTTTTCTAAACAACTGCAATTACCCTACCATGAGCTAAGGAACAATAAAATACGCCACTAGTAACGTTTGACATTAAGCAAACTGAATTATTTCTTGGAAAAAGTCTTCCATAATATAACTGGCCAGTTAGCTGAACGAGAATACTTTCCCGCCATTTTTCGAATTAGGAATTCCAAGAGTTCTTCACGAGCCCATCTGTTACCTGTGTTTGTCGTATAACACGACTAATGCATCAAGGTATTCTCCGGCGAGTGGGCAGTAGTCATAAACTAACTGATATATCGATACACACCTCTATCTGGAGGTTTTCCTTCATTATTACGTAAACAACAAATTTATCTTCTGAAATATCCAAAGCAAAAGTGGAAAAAGCATTTTTCTTTTGCAAAATTAGATTAAGACCGTGCATTGCTAAATGATCGATTAACTTTTTTTACCAGTTTTTGGAACGAAATTCCTTATCGCGCGTTATCGAAAGGCCAGACGGAAAAAAATCTTACGAAATGTTGTCACGACACTTTTTGTTTTAGATGATTATCGCTATGATCAAAATCTTTTAAAATACGTTCTTTATCGCGCGTTACGTTACGAAAAAAAAATATAAGATATCTTTTAATCGAAAGGAACTTCGTTCTATTCGGGTGTCCCATGACTCCTCTCAAGTTTTTTTTAATTTTATTCTAAAAGTTTTAAAGCTGGATACAAAATTACTTAAAACTTAGATAAAACTTTCTGTAAACAACCAATCGTGAAACATTTCAAAAATATCCCCGATGACAAGATCATTAAATATTCAAATCGTCCGTGTGCGTCGCACTGATGCGTCTATGAAAATAAATTGTTTATGTATATACAAAGAAAATATACGGCGGTCGGTCAGTTGTCGGTGGCTTGCGGGAAAGGGGCGTACGGTGTCGCTGTGTAGAAAATAATATTGGATATTTTGAGCAACACGTGGTCTTAGAACAGCGAACTTTCGTATGTTAATTACGTTGCCTTTCATATGTGTAATTGTGGGGAAGTGAACTATTTTGATGGAGGTCTGTAACTTTTAAGTGGAAATGAGTTTTGTGTGAGTGTTTTTGGTTTACAAAAGGATTTTGATGGTATGTTATTAATGGTTGAATTATTTTAAAAAGACTGGTAATTAGTGAAATTATATGTAGTTCAAAAGTTTTTGCTTTTATCCTTGATACAAAATGTTCATAAATTTATAATTATGCATGATAAGTTCATTATGCATATTATAAATTATAATGTACATCGTTTTTCCAAACCCACGTATAGTAGTAGTGCAATTTTATTATGCAGTGTAAAGCTCTTTCCTTTGAAACACTTCAGTTGAAGCGAGACAAATAGTATTTTCCAATGCTATACTCATCATAGCTCTCTGCTAGGCTCACGTCTCTTTTGTAGAAGAACGCAAGTATTGGATGATTGATTTCTAAGGGTTCTTTATCTTAAATAATATAATAATACAATAGCTTTCTCCAATATGCAAGTTTTCTCAGAACGTTTACCTTTACCATTTAAGCACAACATTACATTAAGACTTAGATTCGAACTTTCAACGTCACATACTGAAGGCGGTCTAGTTTTATTACAAGAAGGCTAAAACAAAACAAAGAATTGTAAGATCCATCCAAATCATAATGTATAATACATTATAAACTTATTCAGACACTCGCGGTTTTCTATAATACTTTCATGCAGTTCCAGTGGTACTACCCAAAAGCGAACGAGAAAGAGAGTAGACAGATTTGTTTGCTCTTAAATCAACCCGCAGTATCCAGTCTTCTCGTGATCATGACGTTTGCAACAACGTTGAAAGATCGACAACTCAATTAATTAAATATTGTGGTAAGAACCCGTTGAAAATGCATGAAAGCATAATACATTTATAAATAAAATTACAATAACATTATTATACTTTATTCAATAAAAGGAGTATCAATAAAGAAGATTATTATTATAGTACAAAGAAAATAAATGATATAACATCGATTGACCTAATAACCTAGTCGGTATCTTCGTTTCACTTTTCCTGTGACATTTAAGTTAGGTTGGATAATATAAAATAATCATATATTGTAGATTAAAATTATTATGTGGTAATGTAATATTGATGAAGTAATTTTATTGTGTTTTTCGATCTTATAACAATTGTTTACCGTCGATCGTATACAGGGTGTTGTTGCCCGGTGAAACAATACTTTAAGGGCTTAATCTATATCACATATCAAATCATATACACATACTTTTGAAACTGAGATAGTTACTTTATTTTCCCATACAAAGTTGAAAAAATATTTTTTTGTATTATTTTTGACAACCCTACTCTGATCTACATTTAGCGTACTATATCTATATGCTATTTTCATGCACACAGGCGCATCCGATCGCAATTTTAGAGTTCTGTACTAGTGATGTTTCGGATATCCGTATCCGTATCCGTATTCGCGGATATCCGAGGTAAAAAAGAAATCCGTATCCGTATCTGTGTCCGTTACTTTTCGAGCGGATATTTTACGGATCTTTTCAGGTGATTAGGTAGAATTAAAAAACTAATAAATTCCATTCAGATAATTTTTATTTAATCAAATCGAATATTTGGCACCTTTATATTGCAAACATTGAGATAGATAGATCTTTATAATGAGAGAGCAAGTTAACATCACTTTTATGATAATGAAATAACTAAAATATAAGTATATTTTTCTTATATAATTTTAATGAGATCAATATTATATCAAGCTTTAACGTCATTTTATGACAATGAAAAAACTGAAATTGAAATCTACTTTTTCATACAATTACGGGAATATTATAGCAAGCTATATATAACATCATGGTCACTTTTATGTCAATGAAAAAAGAAACTAAAACGTAAACCTCTTTTTTTTATAATTATGAATCAATACAGTAGAAAGCTATAAAATCACTTTGAGATAATGAGGAAACCGAAAATATATTCTAATTAAATGATAATTTTAAATGAATACTGCGCCTCACATTCAATTTAAATATTAGTTTACACGAGTAATGACAAAATGTCAGGCAAAATTAGAAGAGCTCCAAAAAATAACTAAACATTATTGAAATTAAGCAATGGTAAATTGGATTTCAAAAAAAGCAACTTCGCAGCTTTGTTCCCCAAAAGTCTGTTACGATGAGGATCATAAACAATTCCTGCTGCACTGAAAAATTGTTCACTTGGAACGCTTGTTGCAGTCAACTATCGTTTCAAGGTCGCGAGCGCTGACACTAATCGAATAAGAAAATAAAGATCCGTATCCGTATCCGTATCCGCGGATCTTGACACTAAATATCCGTGTTCAGATCCGTATCCGCGGATATACATTTTTAGAGATCCGGCACATCACTATTCTGTACTATAATAATCACCTACTAATAGAAAATTTATACTAGTTTTGATTAGTCATAACTTATGATATATTATGCCTAGAAAACCCAGACTTGGTGGATGGCTTCTACATCAAGTATACTATTTGCTGTGAAAGTATTGTTTCATCGGATTTTAACACCCTGTATATGAGTATGCCAAGTAAGTTTATTTTTCTTAAATTGTCTATTTCGAATTTTCGAAAACTTCATTCGCATAATTATATTTTGATTCACATCATGCAATATGAATGTTTTTGTAATACGAAAGACGAATTCCATTGACCAAAAATATTTAGTTTAACACGTACTTTACTCCTTAAAAATAATAAGATAGTAAAAGCTGGGTGAGTCATTTGTAGTGCGAGTTGCTTTTGTTGAAGTTTCAAATAAATAAATTAATGACAGTCGATGCTTAGCTTCACAGGATGCAGATGGTGCAGGACCGGTCGATGTGGCGAGGTTTGGGGGAGGCCTATGTCTAGCAGTGGACGTCTATAGGCTGATGATGATGATGATGATGCTTAGCTTAAACAATATGTACAGTATAAACCAAACTCTTTATCTTGCTACAAATAATGAAAATCGTCTGAATTTTAGTTTTAGATTTATGAGATTAAATGAACTATTGGCAAAGAAAACCGACTGTAAAAACTAGATCTCGTTTCAAAGATAACAAATTATTCGAAGAACGGAAAATAGTAATAAAAACTTCAGACGGTGACGTGTTTGCATCGCGATCTATTTTTTTATATTTTCATAGAAATGTGATGCAGTAAAGTTATAAATCAACTTTACAATACTCATTATACTGATACAAAGCGAATTAAGAAAAATCTTGATATAGGAACTATTCTTATACTTAAGAATGAAGGATAAACAAACATTTTGTAGAAGAGGAATCACACTCTTTTCATAAAGAGTTTGTAAATAGTGTAATATGTACTGCATTGAATAATAAAATTTAAAAATGACTTCATCATTTTAACTTATCCTTCTTCAAACGAGGCTAGGAAGGTCCTTAAGATAGGTCGTAGGTATCGACTCTTCAGTGTGCCCTGACATTGCAGAGCATGTGCGACAGTAACTTACGATCAGGTGACTCGTTGGCTCGTATACCTACATGACAAAAAAAACTTGAGAGGTGTCATGGGACACCCGAATAGAACGAAGTTCCTTTCGATTAAGATATCTTATATTTCGTTTCCCTAACGTAACGCGCGATAAGGAACGTGTTTTAAAAGATTTTGATCACAGCGCCATCTAGCGATAATCATCTAAAACAAAAAAGTGTCGTGACAACTTTTCGTAAGATTTTCTTCCGTCTAGCCCCCTTTCGATAAAGCGCGATAAGGATCTTCGTTCCAAAAAACCTTAACATTAAAAAGAAAAAAACTATAATCAAATAGTGTTTAAAACTGGAAGAGATTCTTATAAAAAACTCGTCCTTTGTGTTTAGAGCACTATAATCTATGTTCAAAAAACCGCTACCATCTGCTACAAAACATATCGCGACAACATCGCAAGTGCTGCGAACCTCTTTTTGACGCAGACGAAGTCTTGCAATAATAAAACTAAATTGTAGATTAGGTGACCCGCGCAACTTCGTCTGCGTTACAAAGGGGTTCAAAAATTGTAGCATATGTGTTATTCTGATATTAAAGCTATATTGTGGTAAAGTTTCATTCAAATCCATTCAGTAGTTTTTACGTGAAAGAGTAACAAACACACATACATCCATACATACAAACTTTCGCCTTTATAATATTATTAGGATTCAACATAAAATACAATAAGATATGCAGAATTGTATATTGAATATGAAGCTACCACGATAATAGCTTGTACCTAGTGACCTGTGTGACGCATTCTCGATAACTTTTAGGTCAGCTGTGCTCCTTGGTCGATAGCCACATATAGATTCTTCCGCTCTGACTAACATATAGATTTTTATAGGCATTGGAATAAACTGAGAGAGGAATATATAATGAGAAGTTATGGTTAAATAATTTTTTAAATTTATGGTAGTAATATAGGTAATAATTAAGATGGAGAAAGTTTCAAATTAAAATTTATTTATTTGACAACTTAGGTTAAACAAAAATAAGACTTATAAAATAGATGCACCTTATAATAAAATAACATTAAGACTTAACTAATGAAAAGATGATGCCTGCAGTAGTAATTAAACTATGTCACAGGCATCAGCGCTCTTCGCACACAGAGTGAACCATTTAGTAGGTAATAGGAAATAATTATATATCCGCGTTCGCATAGTACCTAAGTAATAAAAACTTTTACATTAAGGAAAGGATGTATTTTGATTTATTCGTAATTAGATTTTTAAGAAAAGATTAATCTCAGACCAAACGAAAATGTAATTAACTGATTTTAAATGGGTAAAAGATTAATAATATTTAAAGCTTTTACTTTTAACTAAACGGAAAAAAATCGTACAACTTCGAGAACTCTACAATTTTGGCAAGCATCAAGCGAGCACCCTCAAACTTGTAGGAAATTTAGACTACTTTCAACGAAAAAGTTTAAAAACATTCTTTAAATATAATATTAAAATCTATACTTAATATTATAAAGCTGAAGAGTTTGTTTGCTTGGACGAGCTAATCTCAAGAATTACTGTTCCGATTTTAAAAATTCTTTCACTGTTGGTAAGTCCATATATCGAGGAATAGTCTATGTTGTATGCCTCTGTGACGCAGACTAAGTTGCGCGGGTCACCTAGTTAGTCTTATATGACCGTGAGGCTTGAACCAGCAAGTACTTCCGCATATGCTAACATGTACTAGTACCGTAATATACCATTATTTACCACTATACGATAAAAATGAAAAACGTCCACAATAACGAACCAAAATAAAAACAATTTACAAGAATATGATTTGTGGGTAAAAAACTAGCAAAATTTATTATCACCGTTGGAAAATAAACGAAACGGTGTGCACCTGCTCACGTAATTTTTTTTTATAGGCATTTGTGTTTTATTGTTGAATATAATGTACAACTAACTTTAATATTTGAGTAACTGATCGTTCAACACTTATTGAAAAAAAAAAATAGTTTTAGGAACGAAGTTCCTTATCGAAAGGGGGCTAGACGGAAATTCTCATGAAAAAGTTGTCACGACACTTTTTTTGTTTTAGATGATTATCGCTAGATGGCGCTGTAATTGAAATCTTTTAAAACAATTCCTTATTTTGTTTTATATGATTGATGCTAGATGGCGCTGTGATCAAAATATTTTTTCTTTAAGTTATATAGGAATAACTTAAAAAAAAATATTCAATTCCCTCACTAATTAATCGAAAGGAACTTCGTTCCATCCGGGTGTCCCTTGACACCTCTCAAGTTTTTATTATTTTTATTGAACATGTATATACGAACCAATGGGCCACTGTATATAACAATATCGGAGGAAACCATGACCTCCCTTCAATAACTTTCCGTAGGCCTCGTTTCTCTCCATCTTCTTTGCCAAAGTGAAATCCATTATAATCATGGTTTAAGGTTTTAATGCGGTTCAACTTCCACATTTTACCATCGTACCACTCGGCGTCGAGGTGGAGTTCATCTCTACTATATGGAACCACCACGGTCATCCACGGTTCGTTTCAGGAACACTTTTTTGCCACGCACCATCCGGCTATGGAATGCGCTCCCCTCCTCGGTTCCCTGAGCGCTTTGACTTGTCCTTCTTCAAACGAGGCTTGAGGAGGGTCCTTAAAGTTAGGTCGTAGGAAGCGACCCCTCAGTGTCCCCTGACATTGCAGAGGTTCATGAGCGACCGTAACCACTATCAGGTGGGCTGTTGGCTCGTCTGCCTATATGGCAATAAAAAAAACATAGCCGGGAATAAAATTAATTAGCTTTTATTTTATGTATAGTTCATCCTTTTACGTTGAAGAATGTTTAACATAATTTTGTAAAAAAACAATTTTATTTTTTTCACTACCGACTTATACTATAGGAAGAGCGTTATCTTCATTTTATATTAGCAATGAACTTAAGATAAGTCCATAAAATTATGTATATATCTTTCATATACATATATACCTTTTGCAATATGATAGCCTACTTCATTAAGAATCTAAAATGCTACATTTGATTATGCTTTTAATACATAGAAACAATAAATTTTAGGTTTTTCTAAACATCGAAGACTAGTTTAAATTGTTCATCACAGACTTGCCAAAAGTGCTAAAATTTGGAAAATGGCGGCCGCCATATCCACACTCTACTTTTCCCTCCCGCAGCGGGTCAATTGCCAGATGTACGCAAATAACCAAAATGGCATCGCCAGGGGAAGGGTTAATGAAATTGCAAGACCCAAATGCATCACAACAGAGCACCTTCACAATAAATTAGCGTAAGTGAAAAACAAAGCTATACATCTCACTCAAACTGCATATATTAAAACGAGATGCAAGATATAAAATGCGAATGCGTGGGAATGACCTCGACAGTAATTATTTCTGTCTTTGCAATGACTACGTGCACGGATATAGTTTGTCACCTAGTGCTGTAAAAATATACTGAACTGTACAGAATTTAAGTGTCATACAAATCATTAACAAAAATGAATCCCTATACCCGTTAGTCACCGATCACGACATCATGTATGAACGGCTTTGTTTTTTTTTTTTTTTTTCAGTTGGAGGAAATCACGGGGTATATGGGAGTTGAACCGCACTAAAACCTCCAATCGCTCACACTCAGCGTCCGAACCCCGGCTGAGGCCAGAACCCAGCACGGGGTTTGGAGGGACGGCGCGACGCGTTACGCGCTCGGCACTCTTTCCCGTCGCTCCGTATGTATGAACGGCTGGAGCGATTTCGATATTCTTATTTTATCGTATTCCTTATGAGGACAGATTCGTATGAAGGAACAAGAAAACAATATTGCATGAATTATAATTCTCATTAACTATACATTCAATCAACAAAATATTATATTACTAGCTTTTGCCCGCGACTTCGTTCGCGTGGACTTCAGGTTCGTCCCGTCTAGTCTAGTTATATAGCCTATGTGTTATTCTGATGTATAAGCTATATTGTGGTAAAGTTTCATTCAAATCCATTCAGTAGTTTTTACGTGAAAGAGTAGCAAACGTCCATACATACAAACTTTCGCCTTTATAATATACTAGGTGACCCGCGCAACTTCGTCTGCGTTACAAAGGGGTTCAAAAATTGTAGCCTATGTGTTATTCTGATGTATAGGCTATATTGTGGTAAAGTTTCATTCAAATCCATTCAGTAGTTTTTACGTGAAAGAGTAACAAACATACATCCATACATACAAACTTTCGCCTTTATAATATATATTAGATTATGATATTAGACAACCAAAACCATCCTTAATTATAAATGAAATAATTAAATTGTTTCATTTGAACAAACTGTACGTTTACAAAATGAAAACCATAAGCTTTCGGATTACACGCATTGTGTGGTTTGCATTGACTAATTAACGCACAAAACATATTGATTTTGTATTAATTTAAGTTAATTTATAGGGCTGAATAATATTAAAGGTAATTTACTTGACTTTCTGGCTAAAGTCCTTAAAAGTGGGGCGTAGGTGGCCTTTCAGCGTCCCCTTATATTGCAGAGATCTATGAGCGAAGTTACAACTTACGATCAAGTGGCCCGTTGGCTCGTCTTTACCACCATGCTAAGTGTCTGGCAATGAATAATGTGATTTTAAATATTCTGGAGGTAATATCAAAAAATCAGAATTTAAGCCTTGACGAAAGTAGGCCACTATTTTCCCACCTTTAGTACCGTATGTCTTCCAAAGCCACTACAATCCAAACTTGATAATTGGCTATCGTTCATACCTGTGTTAGGAGCATGTGCTGACAAGTTCTCAGCCTTTATAGAATAATGAAGATCTGGGGTTCACGGGCTCTTAGACCATAATCATAGAGCTGCATTGCTGTGATTGGGCCGAAACGTGTGCTTTTTAAAAACCTAGATATTTGTAGGAATCCAATAATTATTATTAGTTAGAAATAATAATGTAACATAAGATTTAATAAAATATCCCGAAAAAAATAGGTAAAACCATCCTTTATGACGCAGGTAAAGTTGTGCGAGTCAGTATTAAAATGACTAAAAAAATAAAAACTTGAGAGGTGTCATGGGATACCCGAATAGAACGAGGTTCCTTTCGATTAAAAGATATTTTTTTTTCCTAACGTAACGCGCTATAAGGAACGTGTTTTAAAAGATTTTGATCACAGCGCCATCTAGCGTTAATCATCTAAAACAAAAAAGTGTCGTGACAACTTTTCGAAAGATTTTTTTTCCGTCTAGCCCCCTTTCTCTAACGCGCGATAAGGAACTTCGTTCCAATATAAAAAAATGTCAGTTTTATCCTTCCCTGGATTTCGATTTTTTCGGGGTTTTGTATCGTTCATAAAAGTAAGACTCATCCAATTTTCTTCAATAGATGACTCGGCCGTTGAACTAATATTCTGACTTCTCAAAGTCAACAAGCTATTTTAATCAGTTAAATCGGTTAAATGCAGTTTTCTCTTAATTTCTGTACTTTGGCATACAACACAACACGGGCGCTAATTGTTTTGGACGTGATCCAAAATACGTACTTACTGAATTCTGGGGTACGATGCATTTGAAAATTGTTTCATTATTTTACGGTCTTTAGCTTCTGAAGATTCCGAGAAGAGAACGAGATTCCCTTTTATACCGACTTATAAAAGAGGAGCAGGGATTTCAGGTCAATGAGCACCACTTCTTTGTTTTGATAAAAGTTGTAATGTTTGCTTAAATTTTATATTGTATAATTTTCGTTCGTTCCTAATTAGCATTTTGAACATTAAATTTAAATGAAAGGAAATGTATGGACATACCTCATTAGTTGGCAACCGTCCGATTAACGCGATACAAAATGTTTACAATCTTCACAAATGTATGTTCGTAAATTCTTTCTCCTGAATTTATATGTGTAAATGGTGTTTTTTAATTGTTGTACTATATTGTTATACTATCAATAATTATAATGAAATTTGTTTATATAAAATGTTCTCTGTATGAAAAGTGTCATTGTTGTTTGATGATGTACCTAATGTTTTTTTTTAATTTTCATGTAAAATAATATTACAATAACTGAGTAAATCCAATTTTATTTTACGTCTGGATGATTTAGATTAAATTATTATTAGTTACGTCCTAAAATACCTAATTAGTCGTAGTTTAAAAAAAAAACACGATAATTGTTAAAAGTATGTAAAACAAATTATTTTAATATCACAAATGATCACGCTGTATTATATAACTAGTTCATTGACCTAATTCTCATCTATTTTGAAATTCAAAATTAATTAATGCTCTCAGTAATACTCGTGTTTAAACATTGCTACGCCGCTGTTGTAAATCATAATAATATCATTTCAACAATTTTCTTATAACTATTGAATAACTCAACATCAAAAACATTTTTTTTTAAACATTGTCGGTGTGACTTCTGTGAGTTAAAATAGCTATGATTTGTTCTTCTTTAAGTTTGAAAAGAACTATTTAATAATGATGATAATTTGATGGACCTCTAACAAGGTTCAGGTTCAGTCCTAAAAGGTCCATGAGCAACGGCAGCCACTTACGATCAGGTGGCCCGTTAGTTTGTGTCCTTACGAGGCAATAAAATGTTTAGTAATTGTGTAAGTGATGATAGATAAATGACTATAAAATACAATCATACGAACACAAATCCAACTTCATAAACCAAGACACTAAACATCAACAAAATCTATAAACCAAAAACCTCGTACGATTGCTTATAAATTTCTAAATTCAAAATTGATGGTACAATCTGGAATCGTATCACGAAACGTCCAATCATTCCTCGCCGGGCATGTGACAGTAAATTACCATATACTCGACGAACGGTGGTCAATAACGGTCAATATTTTATGAGGTCACTAGTTACTTGGATACGACGGTGATACAAAAAGTATTGACCGATATCTAGTGACAGTGACTGTTTACAGGATTCAATAAAATGTGAAATATTAACATAACAACAAAATGTGTTGCTGTCTGTAAAAAGTATTTATGATGGCAAGAAAAGTAACATGCACTGAATAGAACAATAATTTAAAACACAAACAACCTATAACCAAACCGTTTAAGGAAACCTAATATTTAATTTCATGTTTCTTTCTTTTTAAGTTTTCCAGACGTCCATCAGAGTTAGTACTGTACTGTAACAACCCATTACTGCCCACCGCTGAGCTCAGGTCTCCTCTGAAGAGGGGTTAGGCATAGTCCACCACGATTGCCTAATGCGGATTGGAGACTTCATATATCTTCAAAGGATTTTTAAAACCCTTTTCCGATATGCAGGTTTCCTCACGATGTTTTCCTTCACCGTTTTTAGCCAGTAGTGTTGTGAAAAATTGCACATAAATCTTTTTCATATTAAGATTTAGAGGTACAAGCCGGCCGGTTTTGAACCCGCGACCTCCCGTACGGAAGGCAAGCGCTTCAACCACTCGACCACCGTGAGAGAGCTCAGAGTTAGTGTTCGAATATAATTAATAGACAGTAACATGTTAAATGAAGGAGTCTTAATTTACAACTTCCATTATTTTAAGGGAAAGTAAGTTAAATTGGAATCTTGCGAGTTGAAGTTGACCAATTTCCAAGAGTTGAAATTTTGTACGGATTTGTATGTCGCGTGGCAATGCAATAATATGACACCATGGAGCTGATCTGATGAAGGAGATGGGATGGTGGGCAAACAAAAATAACCTGTCAGGTTTCAGCTCATTTTATTTGTCTTGGTTAGCACTCTACTTCTACAGGATTTTTAAGCGGATAATTTCAAATGAAATAGTTTATTTTTCAACGTTGATGAAAGATCATTCTTGTTGACGTTGTAAATCTACTACCAGTTCGATTAAAAAATTACCACAGTTCTGAGAAGACTTAAAAAAAACAGCATTAAAATTTTTATTTGAAACTAGGTGACCCGCGCAACTTCGTCTGCGTCACAGAAGGATACAATATAGCTTATAGCCTTCCTCGATAAATGGACTTTCCAACAGTGAAATATTTTTTCAAATCGGACCAGTAGTTCCTGAGATTAGCGCGTTCACACAAACAAACTCTACAGCTTTATAATATTAAGTATAGAAGTATAGATAAATTATATTATGCTTGCTCAAGATGTAAAAATAGTTTCAATTTAAAAACATAACAAACCTATTTACATATTCCAATTGACAATTTATTTGTCTACGAAAATGACATGAAAAATATCATTCAGTTTTATACAAATGGCGAAGAGATGTGATTGAAATTTTAGTTGATTTTTTTTGTGTTGTGTGTTTTATATGTAGTCTTTTTGATTTCGATTTTGTGCGAAATTTTTAGTGAAAAATTCCTGTGTTTGTTATATTTTGTGATATTTACCGTGGCTCTACTTTTTACAAGTTTTTTTCTATTCAAGTAAGTTTTGTTCACTTATTCATTCCCATTTCAATGTGTATTTATTACACCTAAGTCAGTTAACATATAACACACGAAATACTCCGGCACTGGCTTGGTAACATCTCGGTGTATCATGAATCATGCATTATTAAGTGGTTCTATTCTATTCTATTATTTCCAATAGCATCGCTGCCGAAATGCGTTCGACAATTTCTGCCAGTGTCACGTGACGGAAAAACAAGTTTTTGCACTTTGCAAGCAAAAAAAAATATTTTAGAGACTACTTTTCACACTACTTTTGGTGGTTTCCTGCGACGAACATAGAATAAGTGGTTAGCTGGGTTATGTTTATAGTATATACTTAGATATACATAATATAACGAAATTTGGGTTAGTTTTAAAGAGTTAAGTTAGTTAAGTTCTACAACAGTTATAAGATAAATATATAGAAAACTATAGTTTCACATTGTTATTGCTGATAAATTTTGCAAGAGTAGCCACAACCTCCGAAAAGTATGTCAGTAAAGTAGAGAAATTGATAGGTAGAGGAATGTTTAAATCTGGTAATGAGGTATATAGGTCAAATGAATTATACAAGGGGCAGGAAAAAAAAAGATGGTCTAGAGACCCATCCTCCAGTCCACATTCACATAATGAGTGGTCTCGAATTCGGATTTTATGCAAAAATACTGGGTTACAGGAGAACCCAAGTCTAAGCCTAATTATAACAGAAACTACAGTTTTAGGTAGTTTTCTGAACTTTCTGAGGTAGTACCATGGTTTGATTGGGATTTCTCCCTGTATCGAAGCATAAAAAGATCCCTTTGTTTTACTAGACTCCTTCCAACCGGAGGCCCAAGCCTCACGGAGATACTGTATGGGTAAACTCAGGAGATCATGGCTATGAATGACATAATGTTTCCTATCAACACCATTGGAGCAGGCATGCTTGGCAAGGGTGTCGGCACATTCATTACCTGAAATCCCGGAATGTCCAGGTATCCAAGCCAGTGTAATCGCTAGATTTTTACGATGGCACTTCAAAAGTAATTCTCTGATGTCGATTAAAATTTTTGTAAAAAGTTTGCTTCTAAATGGACTCTGCTTCAATGCATATAATGCGCTCAATGAGTCGGTGAAAATAACAGCTTTGTCAATATTATGCGTTTCTATGAAGTTCACCGCCTCATACAGACCCAAGCACTCTCCTGTAAATACCGAGCACTCCGGGGGGCACTGAAATTGCAGACAGATCCTAGAATTACGGCAACGTTTTCTGGTAGTTCATGAGAAGAATTTTTAACTATAGGGGTTATTATAGATATTAATAGGTCTATTATTTCGTTGGCTTTGTATAAGTTCTGGTTATTTGATTGTAGGGCACATCCATTTTGTGAAGGCTCAAAAGAGTAGTCTTTGATGAGCTCATAATGAGCTTTTTGATCATATCCAGGGGAGAGAGGGGCGTGAGAACGAGGAGTTTTAATTATGGTTTTTTTGTACGAATTAGGCATAGACCTGCTAGTAGTTTTATGCGATGGAGGTGTTAAATTAGGATAAACTATGTGAGAACCCTGTGCTCTAGTGGTTTCGGCATAGGTACGAGTTACTTTAGGTGTCTGTTTTTCCGCTTCTTCGTATGAAATGTTTAATTTGGCCATTATGGCTTTTATGGTTTTTTGCCGGCCCATCTCAGGGCAATCGGCACCGTTTGCGAAGTGGTTACCTGAGCAGTTGATGCAGAACGCAAGCTCAGCATCCACAGAACAGCCACTACCAGGATGGTCGTGGCCACATCTGAAGCAGCGAGGTTGACTTCTGCATTGAGTCTTAGTATGACCGTAGCGGCAACAGTTGAAGCACTGGACAGTTGGGTATGTGTATAGTTCAACCGGTATGGAGGTGTAACAGAAAAATACTTTTTTTGGGAGAACTTGACCGTCAAATGTTATCACAACTGTTTGGGTTGGTTTCCAAACAACGGTGCCTTCTTCGATTGTCCTTCTGCTAATCCTCCTAGCTTTGATTATTTTGCCGCATCCAGAAGGGACTTCGGCGTATTTAATTATGTCTTCTTCGGACCAGTCATCAGGGACCCCTCTGACAACGCCCATGCGAGTGATATTGTAGGTCGGAATGGTAGCCTGAAATTTATTAGTTTTAAGGATGTCATTAGTGATGAATGCGTTAGCATCCTCCGGGGAATTGAATTCGATCGCTAGTCTGCGTCGACCAACGCGTTTGATGCCGTCGGGTTTAATATTCGCGATATTATGCTTCAGCATTAGCAAACCGAACTTAATTGGATGTAATATGCCACTGGAGGATGAGTCATCGTCGGTGCGGGATACTTGGACTATATAGGGAGGATTGTCCATAACTGAATATTTTTGCCTACCGACAATAATCTTCGGCTGTTTCGGTGGATTTGATGAGTTATCATTCTGATCACGTAACCGTTTTCTTTGCTTTGGCGCGTTAGATGAAATTAAAGAAGTCGGGTTAGTGTCATTAAAGCTCTCAGTGAGCATATTATTCGTGAAACGTTCATGTTCCTCAAGAGGTATAGAAAAAGTTTGGGGGTAGTTAAGATTATCCGCCCGTTCTTGCGGAATATCAGGTGGTTCTTTTTTGCTCATTTTAACAGCCTTACAATAGAATTATATTAACGAAAAACAATATACATACACCAGGTACAGCACACAATACAACACAAAACACAGAAACCAAAAAAAATACTCAAAAAACAAAAATTCAAACGGTTAAATTCTGAACACTTGTTGTTGCCACCAAGTTAACAGCAGAAAAACACACAAAACCTAACCTCAAAATTTGTGTATGTTGGTTATGTCCATGTCAAACTTCGAGGATCAAGAGCTTCTAATAATTCTATGGGCCAAACTTATAAAATATTTGCAACATATGTTTTTCATTAAGTGGTTGACTAATCTACTGCTGCTTCTATGTCATTGTCATTGCTTCAAAATAAATGTTGAGGTTAGGAATTTCCTAATAGCTGCTACATTTAAAATCTATAGAAATATCACTTTTCCTGACTTTTTATAGACAATTTGTGCTATAGTATTACAGTTTAAGGCTAAAAAAGAAAATTCAGATTCAGAGATTCGAACCCGAGTCCTGTTCTAATAGTCAACTTTTAGCAACTGCTTCTATTCTAAGTTTGTTTCTTTCACAATAATTTATAACATAATATAGAAGAATATCATAAAATATCTCAATTTTGCGTAAAATTTAGATATGAAACGGCTGGAAAAGGCAAAAACCAGTCGAGAAGGCTTAAGAATGATGCATTTTAATAAAATATGTTTTTACAAAACTATGAGTTCGGTGCGGTCTTATTTCAGACCGATATGTTTGTAAACATACGTGAAGATAATTGCGTCGTGCATGTTGTCTTATTTGCTTTAAAATTCTTACATTTTTAAGTAGTTTTTATATCTAATTTACATTACAGATTTTAACAAAATATTGATTATGCTTCTAAAATATATATATTTTGATGAAACAAAGTTTTCAATATTTCGTTGTACTTTAGAGACATCTATAATTTTAACACAACAATAAAATTCAAAATAATAATTACACGTTAAACAAAATTTTGTCAAATCCAAAAAATCGTGTTGAATCCTTCTAGACTACCTAATCATGCCACTAAAAAAATTTGAGACTTTAGAAGAATCAAGCTTTTTACTATTTTCTTTAACAACCTTTGCATTAAAAATAGATAACAATATAATGATCTATTCAACTTTAAACTCCAGTTAATAAACAAACAAGATTTGAAATTATTTTGTTGGTGGTAATATAGTATCGTATGTTTACACGTATAAGTCTCATCGGGGATTTTAATCGGCTTACCGTTTTGGCACAGCAGCATCCATTCGAAAAAGCTACTTAAAATATTACTTAGTCTCATGACGAAAATAAGGAGAACTTACAAATTAAATATTAAATTGATACCAAGTTATTAAATTGAGTCTTCAATAAACTTATGTAGAAATAGTAAAATAATATAATATGAAACTGGTTGTACAAAAAATTAAAATAATCGTCTTTTTCAAGAATTATTTCAAAATTACTAGTTAAATATTTGTTAGACTTAAACAAGTGAGCCGGTGGTCGTTTCACCGACGGCTGCCGGTTCGACGTCCGGGGGTGACGGGGCGATACGTAAGCGACAATCGCGAACGCGTCCTGTCACCCCTACCACATCGGATGTCGAGCGTGAGAGGTGGGAGGTTTTGGTGCGGTTCGACATACCCCACTCGCGGGGCGAGTGGAAGTCCGGCGATTTCCTCCCGTCCAAAAAAAAAAAAAAAAAAAAAAGACTTAAACAAGGCTTGGTCAGATAATTCCTTTACTTTATGTTAAACAATCATCCAAATCACAGAATCAATCAAATCAAAACCCAGTTATTTAATTAAAATTAATCATAATATTATGTTGACGGGTAAAATAGGACTTCTCCCCAGTATCATATTTCAAAAAGTAAATTATTAATATGCTATAAATTTACAAGTCAAACGATAACAAAAAATAAATAACGTCCAACTGTCACCTAAAATGTATTACATTATGAAATAAAAAAATGCTTGCTTAAACAAGACAAGGCATTAAGGAATTCGTTTAAAAATTAAAACATGAACACTTCTTTCTGAAAGTCGGTAAAAACACGCTTAGAGCAGATCGTCTAGCTACAGCAGTTTTAATTTTACGTCCGCGATTGTGCCCTAACGAGCGAGATGAGCTGGAAGCGCTGACACTAGCATACGGCAATCATTTCGTGTGTAAGCCCTTGCTTATACTGACGAGCAGAGCGGGTGTAACATTTCTGGTAATAACCCATTACTGGCCAGAGATTAGGCACAGTCCACCACGCTTGCCCAACACGGATTGGGGACTTCACATATCTTCGAAGGAACTCATGTTTTTCCTACTCCTTCTATCATCTTCTGATTAAATTCGTTGCGGGGCCCAAGACAAGTTAGCTTTCCCTCGGGTTTTCCTGGGCTTCACTGCTCAGAGTAATTACGATGGTCGCCGCTGTGGATCCTGGCTACACAGGAGTTACAGTGGTGGGAGTGAGAGGTGGGCAAATACCCGAATATCTTCGAAGGATTTTCAAAATTCTTAAGACCGTGGTGTTGTGAATATTTAAATAGTGGTAAAAGTTTTTTTCCACTTGTCTCGAACTAAGGTAATGGCACTAAAATCTTCTGGCGTTCATAAGCAACGTCCGAACTCCGGTTGAAGTAAAAACCCAGCAGATGGTTGAGAGGAGTGACACAACATGTTGCACACTAACTGGGCAGAGTTTTCCAAACCCCGTTTACGTTTACGTCTTATGAAGAGCGGTAAATGCTTATCGTACCAATAGACCGGCATACTGATTCTTTATTATTCTGCTTTCCGTTTTTCATGATTTCATGAAAACTCGAGAATCAAAGAACAACCACAAAAAAAACTTGAGAGGTCACGGGACATCCGGATAAAACGTATCTCATAAAAAATATTTCCTTTCGTAACGCGCGATAAGGAACGTGTTTTAAACTATTTTGATCACAGCGCCATCTAGCATTAATCATATAAAACAAAATAAGGAATTGTTTTAAAAGATTTAGATCACAGCGCCATCTAGTGATAATCATCTAAAACAAAAAAAGTGCCGTGACAACTTTTCGTAAGATTTTTTTCCGTCTAGCCCCCTTTCACAACGCGCGATAAGGAACTTCGTTCCAAAAAAAATTACGATAAACATTTTTCTCACCGTTTCACAAATACTTCTAATTGTTAAATTTCGTTTTTGCTATCCTGTAAGTAACCTGGCTTATGACTCATGAAAATTTCCTTGCCACCGCTCATAGACTTTGGACTCGGATAAAATCGCTTCCTCCTATCAACATTCGTTTATCCAACATGTACGAACTGACGTATCATGCGAATTCAAGTTTTCTCGTTATACCGTGGGGTGGAAACTCCTTAGTCTCAGAATTTCATTCATTATTTGATTTTAAAGGAAATCTCGACACCTTGAAGTATTTAGTCAGATTTTACTGTTTCAGTCTGCTAAGAGTAATTTCTGAGAAAACTTAATATTTTTCTGTGTAATTTTGTGGAATTGAGAGGGAATTTTTTGTCTTTTTTTATTGCCATGTAGGCGGACGAGCCAACGGGCCACCTGATCGTAAGTGGTTACCGTCGCTCATGAACCTCTGCAATGTCAGGGGACATTGAGGGGTCGCTACCTACGACCTAACTTTAAGGACCCTCCTCAAGCCTCGTTTGAAGAAGAACAAGTCATAGCGCTCTGGGAATACCGAAGAGGGGAGCTCTTGTAGGGTTTTATTTAAAGTACAATTTTTATGATGTTGCATTGTGTTCATGCTCAGAGAGACAAGGGTTCATGCTCAGAGAGTCTTGTAGATACAGTGAGTGTGGTGTGTCGTCATGTGAGTTCGAGTTCCAGTGGTACTACCCAAAAGCGAACGAGAAACTACCCTCTTTCTCTAAAGATTTGTTTGCTCTTAAATCGACCCGCAGTATCCAGTCTTCTCGTGATCATGACGTTTGCAACAACATTGAAATATCGAGACAACTCAATTAATTAAATATCGTGGTAAGAACCCGTTGAATTTTCAATGGGCATGAAAGTATTATAGAAAACCGCGAATGTCTGAATAAGTTTATAATTATTACTTAATCCAAATCGATCAATTCAGACAAAAGTTCTGCGATAACAAAAAATAACAAATTACATTCGAATTCAGTGAAGTATAAAATCTTAGGAGCCGATAGACATTTTATTTCCAAAACAAAATTAACACCTATCCATAAATGTAATATATAAAATTCTCGTGTCACAGTTTGCATTGCCATACTCCTCCGAAACGGCTTGACCGATTTTGATGAAATTTTTTGTGCTTATCCGGTATCTATGAGAATCGGCCAACACCTATTTTTCATACCCCTAAATGTTAGGGGTAGTCTGCCCTTAATTTATTTTTTATTTTTTCGACGCAGACGAAGTTGCGCGGGGAGCCAGTTACATATACGTTTTGTTCTGTTATCAACTCATACTATATCAAAATTTCTTCCAGAATCAGAACTCCAAGTAACATGCTAACATTGTCTTTTGTAATCTCCAATTTCTCAAAGCTCAACAATAATGATGTCCAATTTAAACTTTATCAACACAAATCTTGAAACTTCGTTACAATAAACGTAAAGAAACTCCCTGTTTACAATATTCATAAAGAAAATAACTTTTTGTTCCAGGTCTTCGCGACTCGGCAAGCTGGCGCATATAAGTAAGTCTTTCTAACTTTTATATAAGATCTTATTGTTACTAACGCTTGCGCAGTGAGAAAAAATGTCTTGTTATATATTTTTTTATTGCAAGATAGAGCTTATGGCTTGCACAGGTATACCAAAAAATACATTGACGAGCGTTTTAACAATAAAATCCTGGAGTTGGAAGGGATTTTTTTTTAAATATAAAATAAATTTTGATTCGAAAATGATTCACGTATTGCAAAAAAGAAACATATATTTTTTAACATAATGAGGTAAAAAACCTCCCATAATATAAAGAAATATACGTAAATTTTTACAAAACAATCTGAAACCTAAAATGATTTAATACGATTCGTTTGAAATTGATTTTGTTTAGAAGTAAATTATTGAGTTTCTGTATTTTCTGATTGAATCAATCAATCATTTTTTTCGATTTCATTTGGATTGACTTTTGTGAAGCTTTATAAAGTAATTATAAACAAAAAATGTGTTCCGAAAGGGATACGTGATGATCAACAAAAACTTTTCGAACTCGTTTGTAAGTTCAATTATAATATTTGCACAGTAAAAAACTAAAAACCAAATACTTATTATCATAAAATCTAGTTTTCTTACGTTCATGGATCTGGTAAATAAATATAATCATAATAATATTATAAAGGCGAAAGTTTGTAAGTATGGATGTATGGATGTTTGTTACTCTTTCACGTAAAAACTACTGAATGGATTTGAATGAAACTTTACCACAATATAGCTTATACATCAGAATAACACATAGGCTACAATTTTTGATAATACGGGACGAACCTGAAGTCCACGCGAACGAAGTCGCGGGCAAAAGCTCCTGTCCTTTATAATACTTTTTAAGAATAAAATCGGTTTAAATAAAGTAATGAAACAACCGGCTCCACTGTCAAGTAAGTTTAAAATGCCATTATAAAATGTGGGTACATCTTGTGATGAAACTATCTCTCTATTAAAAACTTCACATATTAAGATTATTAAGTAAGCGATGCAAAATAACTATGAAATTTTTCATAAACAGCATACTGTAAACTTAAATAAGTTTTCTTCATAAGTCGTAAACTGCGCTCCAGATATTATACAAAAGCTAGCATACTCTAGTTCAGGGGTGGTAAACCGGCCCGCAAAATGTATTTTTTGACTCCTAAAATAAATGAGCCTACTGGCCCAAAAGCTAGTGGCAATTTTTGGGATGAAAATTATAGGGATCCGTTTACCCCGTTACTCAGCAGCCAGGACTGCAGTTCCGAGTTGGGGAATATCAGGAGAACTGCAGACCAAGTTTTTTTTTTTTTTATAGACGAGCCAACGGCCCACCTGATGGGAAGTGGTTACCGTCGCTCATGAACCTCTGCAAATATGATGCCTAAAATATCTACCCATAAATGGTCACTAGCTCTCGGGCTTTACTGCCCATGCTGATGGTGAAAGATTACCATCACACCTAGTTATAGAATAAATAGCTTAATACGAAGCGGAGTAAATTTTTTGTAAAGCTTAATAACAGAAATGATGATCTACATCATAAACAGTCTATTGATGAAACATTTATTTTTGGAACGAATTTCCTTATCGCGCGTTGTGAAAGGGGGCTAGACGGAAAAAATTCTTACGAAAAGTTGTCACGACACTTTTTTTGTTTTAGATGATTATCGCTAGATGGCGCTGTGATCAAAATCTTTTAAAACATGTTCCTTATTTGTTTTAAATGATTATCGCTAAATGGCGCCGTGATCAAAATCTTTTAAAACTCGTTCCTTATCGCGCGTTCTTTTGTAATGTCGATAATATTTAACGAAATATTATTATAAGTTTTAAAAAAAAAATATCAATTCGTTCACTAATTAATCGAAAGGAACTTCGTTCCATCCGGGTGTCCCTTGACACCTCTCAAGTTTTTTTATTTTAATAAGTATGTTTATTTAATATATTGATACAATTTAAATGGCAGTTAAAAATAGGAAAAAAAGATTGAAAGACATCCCGTAAAAACTATAATATTTTGGTCCTCAGAAATTTAGTCAGTCAGTTTGGAAACCCCTGCATAATGTGGTATTTTTATTTGCTAAAATTGTTAAAGTTTCAGAATATTTTCCTTGCAGAATGCAATTTCATGATGTAGGAAATAAGCGTTGAATTATTTCAGAATTTACAGTATTTTTTAGAAATAAATATGAATAGTTCCGTGCTGTTTTATAAGCACCCATTACTGTCTCTTACTATGCTTAGATATCTAATATATATTATAAAGGCGAAAGTTTGTATGTATGGATGTTTGTTACTCTTTCACGTAAAAACTACTGAATGGATTTGAATGAAACTTTACCACAATATAGCTTATACATCAGAATAACACATGGCTACAATTTTTGAGGTTTCTAATGTGAGGTCGTAAAAAACACATTTTTTGCGGTATAATAGTACTATATTATAGACGTCGCGAACTAGACGGGCTAGACGGGACGAACCTGAAGTCCACGCGAACGAAGTCGCGGGCAAAAGCTAGTTTGTAATAAAGTGATCAAGCATAGTACACTATGGTTGTATGTTGCGCAACTAATTTTTTTCAAACATGTAGGTTGTACTTTGATTCTTCGCACAGTTTTTTTTTTGTTTACGAAGTAATCGCTTGCCTTCCTTAAGTGGGCGTATGAAGAAGTTGACACACACTACAATGTGTTCTTTTCTGTGATCTTTAAAAATATATCGGACGGCGTAAATAGTGTGTTGAGGTGTAATGACGTTGTAATTAGTCGATCTTCGTTTAGTTTTGTCAGGAATGACGTCACAATGTCCACTTCAACACTTGATGATCAATACTTTTGAATAAAAACTTCAAAATAACGAGTTTTAACAGTTTATTACTTTTACATCAAGAGGTCCGTTCGCCTCGATAATTCAAACACGAATAAATAATAACAGCGGCCAACGCCTGTATTTATAGCAAGTCTCCACTTCCAACTACCCGCACGGTGAATAGGTTGGCTTCCCTTGTTATCACCCCGTTATATCTTATGCTTTACTTAGTTCCCTAAAAATCAATATTAACATAATCGAGGCACACCAATCAATAACCATGGCACACAAAAACACTGTATAGTGTATAAGTCTTAGTGCTATCACTAACAACGCTTCGTATTATCTCATTGAAACGTTACGTTCAACATTTGCTTTAGAAACTTGTGAATGAGGTTTTGCATTCTCTTTGCTAGTGACAGAACTCATTCGCTCTTGTTTGCAAGTAAGATGTGACTGCGAATAGGTTTCTCTATTATTATTGTTTTATACATGCTGGTTTTTATACTATATTGGTTGAACCATGCAACTTTTTTCGCGCCAAAAAGGGAGGAATGTTTTGAGCTATAAATAAATAAATTACCTTTTATAATATTAGTATAGAATAAAAGTTGCTCGGAAAAGTAGTTCTTTAAATTAAAACAGTCGATTCAGAGAGTATAGTGATGTGATACTTTCATGCATTTTCAACGGGTCCTTACCACGATATTTAATTAATTGAGTTGTCGCGATATTTCAATAATTAATTAAATATCGTGGTAAGAACCCGTTGAAAATGCATGAAAGTATTATAGAAAACCGCGAGTATCTGAATAAGTTTATAGTGGTGTGAATTCTAACGAACGAGAAAAGCGGTGGATAAATTTTTTTGGTCTTAAATCTGATTTTTCTTGTGATGACGCTTGCAACAGCATTGAAATACCGACCACTCAAACAATTAAAAATCTTAACTCCGTAAAGTAACTTCTATAAATTTTGGTACATCTTACATACGACATTATACATTAAAATTCTCGATCCAATAAACAAACTCAAGTACTGTCAAAAAGTCCTAAATTGAATACACAAATCGGATCACGAGTCACGATCTTTGAAAACATTTTTATTAGAGATTCACGTTACATTAATATTTATGAGGTCTTTGAAAGTACTAAATTTGTTTACGTCAAAGGACTTCAGATACACCTAATTAATTCGATTCGATACGTCTCTAAAAAAAAACGAAATTTCAGAAAAATATTCTTGAAAAATGTTGTGTAATTATTTTCGTAATTTGGTAGCTATAAGAACTAATTTGAGATTGTAAATTAGTTTTAGGTGCTTTATGTGGAGTATATAATTTTATTGGTATTTAAAAGTAAAAGCCGATTTCATTTAAGTTTTACAAATTGAAAATGTTTGTGACTGAATTAAGCTGGCTCTATAAATTCGGAAGTATCACGTAAAATAAAAATCTCAAAGGAATGTGTTCATTTTTATTACTAGATTTTTTTCTGTTTAATATTATCATGAAAAAAAAAACAAACCACCTGTATGTATTTCGACCTCAAACGGAATCGTCGGGAGTAAGAATGAAAAAACTTTTCCGAAAGATAAGTCTGGATGTCGGCGAACCACATCGGTGTGAGAAAATTTCTGATTCTGTTATTTTAGGCACAGAATATTTATATAACAGAAGTAAGCAGACACAGTAGGTACTGTCTTCTCAATGAATGTTCACACTCATTGCTATTATCTAGGTGTTTGAAATTGGTTAATTTTACTATTTACTACGTATGCCTGGTATATACATTTAGTATCGTGAATAACAATGTGAGATCTGTAGCATTCCCAGTATTGAGATCTCTGAGCAACAGTAATCTTATAGGCTGATGATTACGATTGTATGATTATAAATTATTTATCTGAAAAAGTAAAGTTCACTTGACGAATGCATTCATAAGTATCGAAGAGATACGGAGCATCAAAATTGATAAAAACAGCCAGTGATTACAAGTTTTTAGTATTTGGAACGAAGTTCCTTATCTTACTTTGTGAAAGGGGGCTAGACGAAAAAAATTCTTAAGAAAAGTTGTCACGACACTTTTTTTGTTTTAGATGATTATCGCTAGATGGCGCTGTGATCAAAATCTTTTAAAACATGTTCCTTATCGCGCGTAAAAAAAAATTAGGAAAAAAAATAAGATTTCTTTTAATCGAAAGGAACTTCGTTCCATCCGGGTGTCCCTTGACACCTCTCAAGTTTTTTTTTGTTAAAGTTTACGCAGATCTAAAATTAAGGCACTTAAATGAGAGTGGCACTAACCTGCACAATCTCGTGCTGGGTTTTGGTTTCAACCGGGATTCGGAAGTTTGAGCCTCAGAGTTTAGTAGGTCTCCGTCATACCGACCTGCGACAAGTACTTCGATTTTCTCCAGTCCAAATAGAAATCACTTTTTTTTAACCATTAACAATTTATTTATTTATTTATCTTATATCTAAGACACTTGGTACATTTTGTAACTGACAATGTATATCTTAGACAAGGTCTTATATCTATCCCAATAAAGTGCTCTGTCGCTCACACTAGGAAAACCTGTGAGGTTAATTTTATAAACTTGACTTCTGTATTATATTATTGTACAGTGTTTTAAGCTTCTTAACACGAGTGGAATCCGAAAAACTGTTTTCACTTTTTAAGAATTGCGAACGTGGTCCAAACTTTTCACTTATGTGAATTACAAAGTTTATAAGAGTGTGGGCGTACTTTCTTTTGTATTTTTTCTTGGTATCTTCATATTTTATTCAGTTCATCAACAAGTTAGTATAAACTGAGCAGTGGTCTGGTGAAAACTAAAGATACTCTTGTATTTTTGTACCTATGTTAGTTTTGGTATTTTGATTCAGATATCGCCGCTATTGTATAAATTGGATAGTAAAACTTTCATGCATTTTCAACGGGTACCACGATATTTAATTAATTGAGTTGTCTCGATATTTCAATGTTGTTGCAAACGTCATGATCACGAGAAGACTGGATACAGCGGGTCGATTTAAGATTTAAAATGCATGAAAGTATTATAGACAACCGCGAGTGTCTGAATAAGTGGATAATAAAATTCTTTAGGCTTCTATTCTTTCAAAGTATATTTGAACTAGAACTTTCTCAGTGGACAACTGGAACTGCAAATGTAACTACTTATTATTGCCCACTGCTGGACTCCTGTCTCTTCAGTCAAGAAATAATGCACAGTCCACGCGTTCCTAATACGGATTGGGACTCAGAAGAGGGATAAAAATCACCCTTTCGATTACCAATAAAAATTGGTTGCCTGTAAAGTCGGTAAACGGGCGAAAGTTTTACGTGACAACGACTCGGGCATGGTTAGCCCGCCTAAGAGCGAGAGAGACAGACATAAAAAGTGAATGGCACGTGTGCCTCTCACTCGCTCTCATTGTGAGCGCATAACGTGAGAGGAGCGTAATGCAGTTTCTTGAAGTGTCACCCGGCAAACCAATTTATAACACGTTGTCACGTCAAAACTTTAAAGCTACATATACTTAAACAAAATAAAATAAATCAAATACAAAATAAAAATATGAAAACAAAAAATCTTTGTATAACAAATATTTTTCTTCATTTGTCGAATACGATAAAAATACATCAAAAAAGATATTCAAATTCGATCAACAGTCAGAACGAGTGTTCACGAGAGAAAAAATATTAACGTTTCCATCTTTGAACTGTCAATTTAAATCCAATTCTTACTTCAGAGTAATATTTCACAAAGTAATACAACACTCTAATAATATTGTACATCAAAGAAATGTAATTTACATGTAATTGTGATGCTGAAGTGTCACGATTCTTCGAAGAGACTTTTGGAACGAAGTTCCTTATCGCACGTTATCGAAAGGGAGCTAGACGGAAATTCTTATGAAAAAGTTGTCACGACACTTTTTTTGTTTTAGATGATTATCGCTAGATGGCGCTGTAATTAAAATCTTTTAAAACAATTCCTTATTTTGTTTTATATGATTAATGCTAGATGGCGCTGTGATCAAAATATTTTATTACAATTCTCTCACTAATTAATCGAAAGGAACTTCGTTCCATCCGGGTGTCCCTTGACACCTCTCAAGTTTTTTATCTTCTAGTAATTTGCAATCTTCGTTTGCATCACATAAGAAGTGAAATGTTGTTAGTGACGATGAAAATGTATAGACTTCTATTCTGGGCCACTTGTGATTATTATTACAATTTGCTAACGC
The DNA here is from genome assembly GCA_030269945.2 of Trilocha varians. Classification (NCBI taxonomy): domain Eukaryota; kingdom Metazoa; phylum Arthropoda; class Insecta; order Lepidoptera; family Bombycidae; genus Trilocha; species Trilocha varians. Next base: position 3,353,537 of record AP028264.1, on the reverse strand, counting down.
GAAAATTGGTAAAAGCATGTGTGTTTAGATTATTTAGACATCAATAAAACCTAAAACATTGTATTCTAATAACACAATTATTTGCTACATTGCAGAGGTTCATGAGCGACGGTAACCACTTAAGATCAGGGCCGTTGGCTCGTCTTCAATTAGAAAAAATAAAATAATTTAATTTACGCAAAAACAATAATATTCACTGTTTTTAACATTATGATGTACCATCGAATTTTAAGAGGTAAAACACAAAAAAAAACAAGTTCTTACTTAAAACAAGACCTCTACAATATTAGCACTGTTCTGTTCTTGTCCGTATTCTAAATTGTTTATAGCACGTATAAAAGTTAATGCAAAATACTCTTTGTTTCATGTTTCCTCTGTGACCGCTCCGAAAACTCCAATAAGTCAAATTCATTCCGTATTCAATATCGAAGCGAAAACACAACTTTTATTTAGTTTAATTTCGAGTTCATTTCGCTCTCGTCCCCCGAGGCACGACTTTCCTTTGGCCCAGACGTTTGATACTTATTTACAAGGCGGCAAAACTAAATTACTTGCTAGCTCGGGATTGATTGTCCGCAGTGATCCCGGAGGATTCTGATTGCAGAGTGCACTTTTATTCGTGCCTGCAGTGCAGACTGTTTTGTTTTCACCTTGTTGTTTGTTTTTGAGGAAGCTTTGTGTTCTGTTTTTAGAATGTAAAGTATTTGAGAAATTTTATGAGGATTCGCTGTGAGAGTTTAGTTCGTTTATTTAAATTTTGTTTTTGTAAAAGTGTATTGAATTATATTTATGAAACAATGAATACAAACTAAATTTTATTTAGGTTAGGCATACATCCTAAATTCGTAACTTTGATTACTTTCAAGAATTGATTCCATAGGCCATAAAACATTCTCTATTTGAAATCTTACCTAACCATAGATTATACCTAACCACATACGTGGTAGTAAATTCAGTGTAGATATATTAATAATTGATAATTAATAATTTTAAAAGTATTTCAAAAACACTTATTTTTAACGAAAATATATGTTCTCTTTAAATTAATTAAATTTGTACTTCGCCATTACCATTTGTGATAAAATGTCGAAATCATTTTTGGTTGGATGAAACAAAAATGCCTACAATATAGTTTCGTAATTTTATTTGAACTTTGCTACCTCTCAAGAGGAATCACGACAAGTCTAGTAACTTGAAAAACATTTGAAAAGTTTTCAATTACTCTCCCTCGTGCTATAAATAAGTTGTTCATTACGCAGCGAAGCCTTACAGTAGCCGGAAACCTTAGTAGTGCATGTAACCCTTTACTGGACGAGTCGTGGTACCGATCTCTTAAGTATATTTAACTTGAACTAAACAGTCCAGTTTGTATGAATATGGAGGATTATGGTCGTATCCCTTCAAATATCCCTAGGATTACCGGTCATGCATTATCTGAAATCAGTGGATTGCGTTTAATTAACATTTTAGTAGCTGCTTTGTCCATTCTCTTTTTTTTATGTTTTTTATAAATCTGAAGATGTTCATTGCAATACTGTTTCACAATTAACCATTGATTTGCTGTCAAATGTATGTAAATGAGGAGCCCTGGTGTCCATAGCACAAGTTCGTTCTTATCATGGGCACCAGAGTTCAACCATTTAGTAAAAAGACTTGTGTTTACATTTACTATCAATATTTTTGTTTTTGTGATATTTTTGCTTGTTATATTGTTTTATCTTAGAATGTAGTCGTGTGTGTCAATAAAGATTTTTTTTTTTCTTGTTAGAAAGTGACCTGATGGTAATAGATTACTGTCACTCATGAACCTTTGCAATGCCAGAACATTGTATGGTCGTGTTCCTACTTTCTTTTCTTAAATTTCGTTTGAATATATAACTAGACTAGTTTGTACTGTACCAACCCTTACTGCCCACTGCAGGGCTCAGGTCTTCTTGTAAGAGGGATTAGGCATAGTCCACCACGCTTGTCAAATGCGGATTGGGGACTTCACATATCGTCAAAGGATTTTTAGAACCCTTTTCCGATATGCAGGTTTCCTCACGATGTTTTCCTTCACCGTTTTTAGCCAGAGGTGTTGTGAAAAATTGCACATAAATCTTTTTTACATTTAGATTTAGAGGTACAAGCCGGCCGGATTTGAACCCCTAGTCTATTTTCTCAATATTTGTATCTTGTTACTGTTAATTTGCTATTCGATCTCTTTTTAAACACCAAACATCTTGTGACCAATTTGACTTCATCCAACCATCGAGTTGACGATCAAAAATTGAACAGCCAGAACTACTAATTTCTTTTCCAAAAAACTGATCAAAACACCGACCTATTTCATAATAATTGATCTTAAAGCAATTACCTAAAAAAAATTACAGCTCGATCGAAAATTTTCTTTGTGCCCGATACTTTGTTAATTTAGTCTTAATTAAAATATCTTCCATCTACTTCGAGAGGTGTTATTATCGAAAATTTTGCGGTTAAATCACTAATTTACTTTTCGTCTTAATAAATTTGTGTTTGAATTTCGGTTAATTACACTGGAGCTTATTCAAAGGTTTCGATGTTATGGTTTTAATTAGAAAACGTTGTTGATAGTTTGCGGATTAAATTTCTATGTGGATGTTTTAAGGTAAATAGAAACTTTATGTATACAATGTGATGAGGGGATTATAAACATAAAGTATTTGATGCTCGATCAAAACTAAAATGCAAGATGAATTCGTGCTCAATGATGCATAAATGTCTTCTACGAAATCAAAGCATTATTACAGTCAATATCTATTAAAAATGTTACACACTAAAACAATACACACTTATATAGTATATGATATTTATATAGTAGTTTTACTTATCCACAGTCCACGTCATTACAAAAAAAATCATAGTTATAGTTTAACAAAAAACTTAAACTTAATCATTATTAGTATTATCATACCGTAACTTAATCACCTTATTTTTTATTTTTACAGCTATCTAAAAAAATCAAGTCACCATGAAAACAAAACAAAAATAATAATTTTCAATTCACCCACTCGAATTTAATTCAAATAAAACAAAAACACATCGATCCGGATAATTACTTTTCAAACACAATCACCAAATAGCCTGCAGTCGTTCTGGCGAGTGAGCAACCCATCAATTTCAATAAAACGTTGAAAAGAGACAACCCGTGTAATCAATCATCGGGCACGTCACTAGATGAGGGTAGCTTCGAGTGATTGGAGTTGTGTTTACCTGGTCATAGATGGCATCACTGAGTTGTAAAAAAAACTTATTTAAAATATTGTGCTAATTTAAAATAACGGTTGGTGGATTTTTTTTTTTTTTTTTAAATATATTACTAGCTTTTGCCCGCGACTTCGTTCGCGTGGACTTCAGGTTCGTCCCGTATTATCAAAAATTGTAGCCTATGTGTTATTCTGATGTATAAGCTATATTGTGGTAAAGTTTCATTCAAATCCATTCAGTAGTTTTTACGTGAAAGAGTAACAAACATACATCCATACTTACAAACTTTCGCCTTTATAATAGATATTAGATTGGACTACAAAACTGGTCATTACAAATATTAGACACTAGGAGCTACCTTAATTTCTATTGTGCAATATATTAATGACCTGCCAGATGTAGACACAGCATGCAAATCAAAAATTATACACGTTAAGAAAATCTAAAAATATTAAGGATACATATAAAACTAAAGCAAAAAATAAATATGATAAAACAGTGAGAACAAAGAAAAAAAAACCAAGTACTTCGTTATTAAAACAAACCAAAGAAATTCTTTATTTGGGGAAACGATGCATGGAAGATATCGAGTCTCTTTATTGCAAAGTGAAATAAGCGAAGTAAATCTGCATACAAATCAGTTACTATGAACTCATAATTATGCTGTACCCACACAAATACCAACTCAAAATTTCAAATGACTTCAAACAAATGCGAGAGTCAATCACTTCAAAAACAAGTGTTAAAAAGAGGCACATGAGCGACAATAATCACTCATGATCAAGTAGCTCACCTTCTCACATGACAAAAAAGATCAACCTCATAACGTCTCATCCAAAAACAGAATTTTCCCACACGCCAATAACGAACATCTGTTATCATAACATGAAAATCGCATTTCTTCCCTTCGGATGCGTAGCGCGTAGTTTACCATCGTAAAACTATACGCACGAGCAACGTACTCGTCGAGCCGGGAGACAAGTCGACCGAGAAATTGATTCAAAAATATCCAGTCAAATTGAATAGCCGTAAGTGAGTTACGGCCCTATTATGATTTGTAAGTTATAAACGGTATGACGAGTTCGATTGTTTTTTGTTTTATCTTTTAAATCGACTTAGGTAAATCGATTAGGTAATTGTAATGTGAACGTCACTCAGCGTGGTACCGACAGAATACCAGCGTCGCGGACGTCGTTTATTACGATCGACGCTCCGACGACACATGCTGAGTTGGAGACCATTTCTGAACTGATGTTCAGAATAAATGAATTTTGATTTTAAATTGACTTAGAGAGAAGAAAATATAAATATTTTGAAATTGTAATATTAATTGTGATGACCTAATCATTAACTGATTTTAATGATATATTTTATTTGTAACAAATAGATAGACAGAATTTGCAAAATATGCACAAACATTTGCTGCAACATGAAAACCTCTAAAATTATCAATGCTTCTCTACTATATTATTATGCATGTATAGTACTCTTAAATCTTCTCCTTGATTCTTTATCTGTCAAAAAAAAACTTATTAAATTGTAGTTGTGTCATGTCAGTGTGTGATTTTCAGTCGGTTTATTTTATCCTAAGAAAATTTAGATTTCAAACTGTTATTTAGTTTTTGTTTATTGGTTCTTATTCTCACTAACAAAAATATGATCTAAAATGTAACTTCACAAAATCTTGTCATACTGTTCATTACGTTCATAGTGCATTTATATCAAGTAACTTAGGGCTGTGCGAATTTACATTGTTGCGACGATACACCCTCTTGAACGAACATGTTGATTAAAACGAAAGAGTGTGCCACCATCGCATAGGCTACAAACATTGTCTTTTTATGAAGAAAAAAGATAAAGAAGTGTGTCTGAAATAAAATATCAACAGCTTTTGTGGTAATGTTTTAGCATAGATTGTGAATGAGACATAAACTACTTTAAAAGTAGATGTAAAATGTGATTTGAGGAATTGAATCTTAGTTCTAAATCTTAGATTTTTTTATATTATAACGTCGGTAGAAGAGCTTACGACTCACCAGATGGTAAGTGGTAATCGTCGTTCATAAACTCTTGCAATGCTAGGACATTGGGGGTCTGTTATGCATATAGTATACTACAGGACTTTTCTTAAACCTCGTTTGAAGAGGTACATGTCATAGTACCGTAAACTACTAAGAACGGTAGTCCAATCCAAATCGGAATCGTACGGGGAAAATACATAAGTTGCATTACATTTGAGCAAGGAGTGGACTTAATAAGATTGTAGCTGATAGGTCGATTAACATAGAATGAAACAAGTTCTAGTTTCAGTAATTTAAACTTTTTTTATAGTTTAGCAGATGAAAAACAACAAAGCTTTGATTTAAATTAAACGCTATAAAAATTTAAAAAACTTGAGAGGTGTCATGGGACGCCCGAAAAGAACGAAGTTCCTTTCGATTAAAAGATATCTTATATATTTTTCCTAACGTAACGCGCGATAAGGAACGTGTTTTAAAATATTTTGATCACAGCGCCATCTAGCAATAATCATCTAAAACAAAAAAAGTGTCGTGACAACTTTTCGTAAGATTTTTTACCGTCTAGTCCCCTTTCCATAACGCGCGATAAGGAACTTCGTTCCAAAAGATCTTACACATAAATAGGAATTCTTTACATCTTTTTGAATTCTTAACTTTTTTAGTCTACTGTTAAGAAGCCTTAAAATCTCTTTTAAATAACAATTTATACTATCATTAGGTCCTTGTTAAAACAAAAAGTACTCAACTTCGATTCGCTCTCGTTAACAAGAGAAAAATGTGTCGAAATGTTTTTTGAGAGTCTCTCAGACGTTTACTTAGGTTTTACTTTACTTACTTTTGTCTTTTTTTGAACGTTCTCGAACAAAAAGACCGTTTTGGATGTCTGTAATGTTTTTAAGTGATTAGAAAGTTGGGATTGTTTAGTTTGAATTGTTTTAAAAGAGCTTTATCACTTTCGTGTAAAATGGTTGAGTACTGTAATCTAAAATTTTATTTTTTTTCGTTTTTCTAAGTATGATTCAAAAATTTTGTTGTTTGACTTATTATGTACTTTTCCCCAGAGATATTATGGCGTTAAAAATACTGCAAAATCTATTATTAAATATGTGGATAACCTTAACTAGATAACCGTTTCCTTTACTGAGGGAACTTGACCGCGTCAGTGAGCAGTAGTGAGCCATTACAGTTAGATTCACGAAAATAAAAAAAGTGTTATAGTACTATTTTTGGTATGATCACAGATTACTTGGTCATAGGATTTAATTACCGCAAATTGCAGATAACAACCTGTACCTGTACGAACCCATTACTGCCCACTGTTGGGGTCAGGTCTCCTCAGAAGAGGGATTAGGCATAGTCCACCACGCTTGCCGAGTGCGGATTGGGGACTTCCCATATCTTCAAAGGATTTTTAGAACCCTTTTCTGACATGCAGGTTTTCCTTCACTGTTTTTAGCCAGTGGTGTTGTGAAAAATTGCACGTAAATCTTATCCACATTTAGATTTAGAGGTACAAGCCGGCCGGTTTTAAACCCGCGACCTCCCGTTTGGAAGGACGTCCTTCGACCACTCGACCACCACGACTATATAACAACAAACAATTTTATTATCACACATCCAACCTCAATATTACATTTAAAAAAAAAACAAAACAAAACACACAAAAACACCCACCCAAAAATAGATAAAGCACACAATATAATACAAATCAAGTGACGTACATGACAACCCCTCATATTAATACCGCACCCCATCGAAAAACCCTGGTAACGGTCGTTTAAAATTTTCCAAAAGTGTATTGATTTCCATCCCTTGTCGAGGGACAGTGCTGTGGGAGATATTCAATATGTTTGGGGATTATTGAGACAAAATCATCGGTTTTAGGGACGAAACTATAATGAAATTTTGTATGGTTTTCTCTTTGATTGTAATTGTTAATTGTAAGGTTTCGTTAATTTTAGTGGGCAAGAGGCATTTAGAAGCATTTTATAACTTTTTTTTCACTTTCACTGAATGTACATAATATGTAATCTTGCATCTAATGTAGGTTCGGGTGGAATGACTTGTCCTTTTTCAAACGAGGCTTGAGGAGGGTCCTTAAAGTTAGGTCGTAGGTAGCGAACCCATCAATGGCCCCTGACATTGCAGTGGTTCATGAGCGACGGCAACCACTTACGATCGGGTGGCCCGTTGGCTCGTCTGCCAACATGACAATAAAAAAAAAATCTTGCAATCCGAATTCGGTACAGTTTCCGGTTTATGATTGAGCTGAAATTTTTCACTCATAATTATGTGCACCTTGCAACATTGCAAGAAAAAATTACCTGGAGCTGATTGGATGTTTTTTTTTACATTTATTGGTCTTAGCTAGCACTCTATTTCTACATGAAATGTGTAAAAATCATGCTTCTTCATAATATGAAACCAAGGTAACTTTTAGTGGACGCTGAACTCAGTAATATCTATGATAATCATAATCTAATATATATTATAAAGGCGAAAGTTTGTAAGTATGGATGTATGGATGTTTGTTACTCTTTCACGTAAAACTACTGAATGGATTTGAATGAAACTTTACCACAATATAGCTTATACATCAGAATAACACATAGGCTATACGACTAGACGGGACGAACCTGAAATCCGCTGTCCTGAAGAAAGCTAGTAATAACGTATTCCATTATTATAACAACAATAAACTCAACATTAATATCCACGAAATATAATCGAAAACCACGACAATGGAACGGGGACATTACAATCATACCGTACGCTAACAATTTTGGGTATATTCGGCTTCGGAATCCGGTCCCGAACTTACATGATGACCTTTCTGACATAAGGTCAAATCTCTATTAATGTGGAGCCCGTAATAAGGGAACAAATTGATAACTATCGTCCCGAAAGGATCCGCAGTACTGTGTTACGGATTCCGTGGAACAGAAACTGGGTACTGTCTTGAACGTAATTCGCGAGTTTTTGTTGAATTGATTTTTAGAATGGTCATCGTTTCTGTTAGTTGAGTTACTGATTGTATCAATTCAGTTGCGACTTGGTATAATTACGCTTCGAGTTTTCAATATTTTTAAATGAATAGTTGAGGAGAATTGTAATTGTTCCGTACTGGAACAGATATCGTGTTCACAGGTTTAACCCGTAATTCTATTTTCTTGTTATTGTTATTATGTCGTAATACTGAGCTGCAATACTGCACACACACATGAAATATAGTTTCACCGGAGTATGTTTCCGTGAGCTTTGGACAAACCGTTCGTTCCGGTAATCCGTGGCCTAGTGCGTCGAGCGCTCATTGGCTGCCGCGAACACAAAAAAAAAGAACAGACTTCATGTTTGAACGCACAAGCAACAGCCCAATTTGCGACCGTTGTAATTATTATCCGACGCGAAAGTTCACACTTCTCCTGTTAGTGCAAAAACTACACACCCAAGACTTCACCAGCGACCTGTGGACTGTGTGATATATTCCACGGAATTTGTAAGGACTTCACCAACGACGGCGACCAAAGCTTCACTTTGCGGACGGGCCGACCGACGAACGGTAAGTCTTTCAGCTCCACGGAATATCATACAGTAATCACCCGACAATCACTCTAATACTATGCTCACAAAAAGATGCCAACAAATCAAAGCGAGGCTCATTAGCTTACAAAAACATTTTTTTACAAGCTTTATATTAAGTAGCAATGGATGTAACTATAATAAGTTGGGGTGTTAGGCTTGCCCAATACGTATACTTCACATATTTTCAAAGGATTTTTGGAATCCTTTTCCGATGTGCAGATTTCCTCACGATGTTTTCCGTCACCGTTTATTGTCAGTGGTGTCGTGAAAAATTGCACATAAATCTTTTTCACATTAAGATTTCAAGGTACAAACCGGTTTTGAACCCGCGATCCGTACGGAAGGCAAGCGCTTCAACCACTCAGCCTCCACGACTTTTACTGCAATATTGTATACATAAGTCATATCAAAGCTTGTATCCAAGGCTCAACTTACCAATAATAACGAAGAATAAAAAATAAACTAAAAAAAAGGTAGTAGTCACTGAAGCCGAAACCGGCATTCAGGATTTTTTTAAGTAAGCGGTCTCTCATGAACCTCTGCAATGCCAGGACAATGAGGGGCCGTTATCTACCCATATAGAAATAATAATTATTATTAAAGTTTTTTTTTACCTATGCACGACTGTACCGATACGGGGTAGCTTGAATAAACTCTCCCTTACAGTGTTCGATCCCATACATCCGATATTGGAATTTGTCGACAAAGGATTGGTCAGCCCATCCCCGATATCTGTTCGGTTAATGTAAAAGTACCTTTGTGTTGCTAGAAAATATATTATGAGGGGTGGAATGTCGTGGGGGGTAGTACCGTGAATTATGGCTTAACTAAATAAATGTAAAGGTGTATTATTTTTAAAAGGAAATGTGTTTGTTTTCTAAAGAATAGAAATGGATCAGTCTGTGTACGTTAATGAGATTACCTAGTTCGCACAAAATCATCATCAGCCCACACTCGTCCACTGCTGGACATAGGCCTCTCCCAAAATACGCCACTGAGCTCGATCTTCTGCTCGTCTCATCCAGTTGTTACCGGCCACCTTTCTTAAGTCATCGTTCCATCTAGTTCGCACGCATCAGTTTTATAGACACCTTATTGAAATGATACAAGTGATCTCAACTAAAAAATAAAATTTAATTCTGATTTGTTACAAGTGCAAAGTGTTCCAAAACATCAAAGGTGTATATACTAAACTAAAAATAATAGCTAATGATACCTTCAAGGATGTTTGGATTGTAAAGTAAGTCACCTCATCGACTAAATGATTTTAAACTCAAAAAGTATTTGTCGACACAAGTGAAAGTGTCGACCGTATTTACTTAAGGACAGATACATTAGTTTTACTTTGTAGTGAATCATTCTATCGGACTTAATCTGGATAATAACGTTTTGATAACATTAAAGGTGAAGCAGACTAAATTAAAAATAATAGCTGAAGTTACTTTTTAAGTGTTTATCTGCCTATTTTACAATCCAAACATGAAATTACACTCAAACTACGAACCACCCTTACAGAAGAAACAGTCTCCAATAAAAAAAGAAAATACATCTACCAAATTCCTATTTTTTATTGTTATGCAAAACTAATATAAAATCAATAAACATTAAACTCTGAATTATACAAAAAATAACTTCAATCTCATTCAAAAAGACCAGTCCCAAATAAAACCGTAACAAATTCCAAATATATTCAATATAAAGGCCGTAAATACACCTGTCTCAATTTAAGCTAGGCGCACACCGCAAACCGTTTCCGGATTCATTTGAGAGACGTTTCCAATTAAATAAACTTTGCGGGTTCTAATTCGGCCACTTTAATTGTATTCCTCGAATTATATTTAAATCTTCTGTCGTATTTCGTGGTGCTTGTTAGTAATGTATTACTGATTTGTTTTGTTTGGAAATTTGATTAATAAATGTTTATACCGATTGCTCCGTGGGGAATGCTTCGAGGAATTGTTTGAGTTGATAATATCATCATTACCTTTATATCATCGCGCCACCCAGGTTCCATCCCCACTTTAGAGAACCACCACAGTTCTTGGCAGGAATTCCTTTCCAAGCATCATCTGGCTATGCAATGAACTTGGGGTGTCGCGACGGGAAAGTGTGCCGCAGTGCGTAACGCGTCGCGCCACCCTGCATGCATAACCCCGTACTGGGTTCTGGCCTCAGCCGGAGTTCGGGCGCTGAGTGTGAGCGGTTGGAGGTTTTAGTGAGGTTCAACTCCCACATACCCCACCCGCGATGGGGATCGGGCGATTTCCTCCAACTAAAACAAAAAAAAAAATGCAATGAACTTCTTACTTCAGTGTTCCACGAGAGCTATGACTTGTCCTTTTTTATTTAATGAGTCCTGAAGAATCCCATTTAGGACTCTTCGCAGGTAGATCGTAGGAAGTCCATTAGCGACGTTACGACAAGGAAGACCAACGATGCGTCTGTCTACAGGACGAAAACAATAATAATATGTTCCCGGTAATAATGAATACTAAGAACCTACTTTAGCCGACCATTACTATTAATTAGCATTATCATCAATTGGTTTCAAAAAATCAACACTCACAACCAAAGATAAAAATGTTAAATCGACATCCATGAAAATCGCGATCTGCGAAAAACCAAAAACGAAATTGATAACGTCAACCGAAACGATGACAGACGCGACAAAAGGAATAAAATAAATATCTCGGCTATCGTCCCTCGATCCTTTCGAAACGTTTCATCACGATAAAAAAAATCTTCGCGAAGTCTTGACGGCAATTTTGGAGTTGCCAAAACGCTCGAATGTACCGTACAATCTCCATAACCCATCAGTATTCAGCTCACAATGTGCCACGGCAATGATTACAGTCGACAGTCGCGTCTTTATGCTAATCTTACAGCTCGAAATTCACTTGCGTTGATTTTTTTTTTCTTTCACGACCCCGAACGGTTTAGCTCGTCGTTTACTTGATACACGTCCGGCAGTTTGAGGTGGTGGAATTTAGTGTAAATGCTGTCATTTAGGAGCTGTTCTGTTTAACTGTGCAGTACTCAATGGAAGACTCTGACATAGTCCATCATCTTTGCTTAGAATAACTTCACGTCATACCTTCGAATGGTTTTTTAATATCTATACTATAATATTATAAAGCTGAAGAGTTTGTTTGTTTGTTTGTTTGTTTGAACGCGCTAATCTCAGGATCTACTGGTCCGATTTCAAAAATTCTTTCACTGTTGGAATGTCTATTTATCGAAGAAGGTTATAGGCTATATTTTATTTTGAAAAAAAATAGGTATCCGTATGAAAATATCGAATATGTAACACAAGTGAATAATCGAAAACCTATTTATGCGTACGCTGCAAAAACTATTGACAATAGAACGAAATGATGTACTACGGGTTTTTAGGTCTTTTAAAGAGAATGACGCAGACGAAGTTGCGAGGGTCATCTAGTACCTTAATATGTTGGTTTCTTCATAGTTTTCTTCCAGTGTTTAGTAAATGTGTGACCAAGATTAGTATTGAATAGAAGAAAAGAATAGTTTAAGCCCTTAGTAAACTCCGAGTGAGGTTTGGAGACAGTTATTAAGAGAAGGCCGACGACGGTAAACTATTCACCACTGTTAGATCCGTTTGAAGTTTAATATAGAAAGTATCATTCAAGTATATTTCAATAAAATTCATTAAATTTTCACTAAACAACCATAAAGACTGTGTGTGTGGAATAAACTTGCTTTCTGTCTTTCTTTCTTTCTTTCTTTCTAAAGACAAAAATTAAAGAAACTCACAAAGACATTACTTACAAATTTAGCGTGGGCATACAAAACCACGTACGTTGATCGTTTGAATCTCTCACCTGCTCCACTAAATCCACAAAGGTCGCTACCGAAAGTACCTCAAAATAACACGAAGAGTGGACCCTAAAATAATGCAGTCGACGTAAAAAGATTAACAGCGATCGTACTTTTGTGCCGCCGACAGGGATCAAGAAATATAGCCAGGGAAAAGGTATAAGACGAGAGGTGAATTTAGGCTGTGTGCAGAAAGCGGGTTGAGTATTCTATAATAATATATTTAGTTACTTTGATAAGTTAGGTGTAGGAATTGAAGAGAAGATATTGTATCTACGATTATTCTTAGCGGTTTACGAAAATGAATTTGAGGTTTTCCCGATGCTTGTCTTTGCTGCAATATTTGTTTCTCTGACCAAGTTCCACCAACTGTCTCAATTTATGCAACATGCATCTTTCTTGGAGTCCGGACTGACAAAGATTTGATCACACATCGCATAGTACACTGATCTAGACTTTTTGCGATACGTGTAGATAATATTTACTAATATCTCGACTAGCTTGTCGATTTTTTGCGTCACTGATATTCCTGTTTCAAGTGGTAAGTATTAATCTGTAAATCAGACCAGATTATCAGAGTTCTTCTCCTTTTGCAGATATTTTTGCCAGACTCGATTCTACAGGGTGATTTTTTTAAGAAGGTACATATTGATGAGTACTCTGTTCTAAAACGGAATATTAAAAAAATAGGTAAAATTACAAAAAAAAATGTTTTTTAAATCTAAATTCGACAAAACTACCTCAAACATAAACAATTTCGGCTAAAAGAGTGTTGACTAACGATCTCTAGTGATCTCGCGGACCCCATACCTCCGCCACACCCATCAGCTGTCGAAAAACATCATTTTGCAAGAATTTTAGATATTTTTAAATTGCGATTACTAAGGCATTAAGCCATATTCTTTGGTAATAATATTTTTACTGGTCGTATATAACTATCAGCTACCATGACCTTCAATATGTACCCTCACTAAGAAATCACCCTGTATATTAAAGGTAGGTTTCACTTTTCACTACTCAACAGACATTCAGTGCAAGACCTTATAAATGTTTTCAAAGCAAAATCGATGTTAGATAACTTACACTATTATGGACGTCCCTTATCGAAAAGCTTTGCCTAAAAATACGAATGTGAGGATAGACGCAAAAAGCGGGATGCAAAAAACGTGGGATCAAATAAATCATTTGGATGCGAAAGAAAGGAAAACTGACTACTTTGATTCGTTAGATTATTGTTCGTTTCCTACTTTTTACTTATGATCATATTGGTACGGGAGCTACCAACGTCGGGAAAACAAGCATTTTAGTATTGCCAGTTTTTATGTATGTTATTTCTCACACACTCCCGGACGTCATACGGGCAGTCTGGCTGCTGCTAGTGGTTGCGTTTATCAGTGCGCATCATATTTGTGCAGGTAGAAAAGTGATTTTTCAAATCATTTTAAGACATTTTATTTCATTTGTATTATGTTTATTGAACTTTTTGCTACATGACTTTATTATTGCCAGACATGTTAGGTGCTGTTTAATTAGTGCCAGTCGCTAATTCTGAATGAAAAAAAAAACATTTTTTCAAAGTATTTCAGTATGGCTGAAATTTTTACATTATGTTATTTAAGCATCTACAAAACGAAATTTAATTTGCCAGACTGTAATTCGATTGTTAAACAACAGCCAGATCGATCTAAAGTTGAAAATTTATTTTAATTAAATCTTTATATACAACTCTTTAAGGGACTGAATATCAAAGTTATGGCAAATTAAATTTATTTTTGTAGATGCTTAACATGTTCACTGCGAAACATTTTTTAGTGTACTTTCAGCTGGTGCGTCACGAGGTCATCTTGGCACATAGAAGACTTTCCTGCCGTGCATCGTGTGGTCTGATTGACCCTCAATCGTTTCTGTTTTAATATGGGTTTATTCAGTACCTCATATTAGTATAGGAGCTAGCAACGTTTTCGAGAAAGAATTTTAGGTCAGCTGATTTTGTGATATGTCGTCCTTCTTGCACTTTCGGTTAGAATCTGGGCTATCTGGCTGGTGGTAGCGGTTGCGTTCATTAGTGCGCATCCTACCTGTCCAGGTAATAATCCTGGATTTTAAAAATATTTTAGAAGGTGTAATTTTTAATTTTTTGTTTTTAAATAAGTCTACCTGACATACTTTTTTTATTGCCAGACATTTTTGACAATGCTAACTATGTGCCATACACGATTTTTTTTTTTTAATTAAAATTTCAAAGTATTTTATAACGTCTATAATTTTAATATTATGTTATTTAAAGATAAGAAAAACTTAAAATAAATTTGCCATTTGCCTGATGTTTGGGTCGTTTTTAGACTTCTTTATTATATAATATGAATATGAATTCTTAGGATTTAGTTTAGTTTCAGGATGAGGATTATACTGAGATTTCTTTGGGTCTTATTTTCATAGCTCGCCAGGAATATAATTTATAATACTTTCTAACTAAACGAAAATTTCCTACTAACTTTTATGTAACTAACAACAATAAAAATTCTTAAAATACTACTGCAACGTGTTCATTACCACGGAGATTACCTGCGAACACACGCCAAGAAACCTTTGGATTTCAAACTTGCGAAATCGATTCGTCCAACTTCACTTCGCACGTGCGAAACGGGGCAAAGGGACCTGTGAAACTTTTCAAATTTCCTTACGTTTTTTTTTCGCGACGAAATTGTTTTTTTTACACCCCCTCCCCCGCCGCGTAATCTCGAAAGAAATGTGCCCCTTTATAAATTGCAAGACGAGATAATTTAGAAGACTCGGCGTGTCGCCTTCGAAAAATTGGCAATTGTCAAGTTTTTGTCGTTCAAAGATTGTGTCGAGGTATTTCGTTATGTCACGTCATTTTCTTGTGTTGGATGAGTCCATTAATTTTTTTTGTTGTATGTATCTCTTTATACGAGGTTTAAGATAAGTATAAGGAGGAGATGAATTACGGCTTTCTGGACTGCAAAGGTCCATGAGCGATGGTACTGTGAATTGCTTTTATGCATTTTTAAATACTTCTGATTCCTATTCTTAAATTTTTAGATGCACGATGATGCACGTGATACGATCGTATAAATGTAATAATAATTATAGATCTGTACTTTGTGATACCCTAACACAGTAAACACAGAAATTGGTCTCTCTTGTTATATTTCATCGAAGGCTTTCTCCATTTTTCTATTCCGACATATTTGATCTGTCACACCACAACACTCCCCTCATGTCATCCTTCACGTAATCAATCCATCTCCTGTTTTTCTATTCTCTTTTTTATTTAATCCACCTTAAAATTTATCTTTGGGTTGTATGGTATGTGTACTATGATAATGTATTTAAAATTACGCTTCTATTTAGGGGTAATTAATTTAACAAAATGGCTTGTTATTATAGGTACACTTTTTAAGCCGAGCAACACCAGCCAAGCCTCATTTTGTTTTTCTCATACTACAAATAGGCAATACTGCGAGGACAGGCTGACGAATCATTATAATGATCATCCCCCATGTACCTGTTTCACGAATCCTTAAAATATATCAGGACGATTATAATAATCGAATTTATATACTTTATTGTTTGGAAGGATTGTTAATGACAATTATTCAAATCTGTATGACGTGTTGCAGTACTATATAGCTCATCAAAACAATACAATATATTGCCTAAATTTAAAAACATAACTCATTTAGTCGATTTGCTTCCCACAGTCATAAAAATATTACCAATATTACCAATACAGGTTAATACTGTTTTTACAGTCAAACAAATCCTCAAACATTATTCTTACAAGAAAATATGAATAACCTAATTCTTAAACGTAGCGTTTACCTTTAAAGGAAGCGCCGTGATTTATTCAGAGCCTCTCAACCGTTTAAGTAATAAATACCGTTCTGTCAAAGTCGAGAACTGAAAATAAATTTCGAAACATCATTATTCATCGGGACGAGAATATTATGTAGACGAAATGGATGGGTGCCATCAAACTGTGTTCACGGAGCAAGGAAGGGGACTCCATGAAACGTAAACATTTTTGGATTTGTTGAAAAAATGTTGTCGTAATATTTAGAAGTTAGTGCTGTGAGGTTGTTATTGTTTATTATCAAAGATATTGGAAGATGTAGATTAATAAAAATCTAAAAATCGTATTGTGTACATAATATAGATCTGTCTAATGACATTTGACATACACAGACGAATGGTTCAAATTTGTTAACCCTAGCGCAAGTGTATAGTACTTCCAAAAAACAGGCATATGTATATAAGCTTTATATCTGTATGGTATTAATCTATGATATAAGTTATGGGCTCCAATCTTTAAATGGCGCTTAATTATAACACACGCCGAATTTATACTATGAATCGACTTCCTTGATTTTAAAAAATAATCGAGTACGAAACATCGAGATATGTTTTTCAAATTTAAACTTTAACATCTGTGTTAAAAAAACTTGAGAGGTGTCAAGGGACACCCGGATGGAACGAAGTTCCTTTCGATTAATTAGTGAGGGAATTGTATTTTTTTTTTTTTTAGTAAACTTAAGTAAAACATTTTGATCACAGCGCCATCAAGCATTAATCATATAAAACAAAACAAGGAATTGTTTTAAAAGATTTTAATCACAGCGCCATCTAGCGATAATCATCTAAAACTAAAAAAGTGTGGTGACAACTTTTTCATAAGAATTTCCGTCTAGCCCCCTTTCGATAACGCGCGATAAGGAACTTCGTTCCAAAAGATTTAATATTCATTTTAAAAATACTATACACCCAAAACCATGGTAACAGAGTCATCAAATATTCGTTAGGCGCCCCGGAGGTCGTCGAGAGATACTCTTAAACGGATAATGCGTGGAAAAAACGTCAAGCCGGCCCCTTGTATGTTATAATGTGATTAGAGATTAAGTTGCGAATCGCAGATAATATTTCTGAAGTACATTCTTGAAAATAATATTTGAAATTGGAAATGCTTGTAGAGGTAAATCTGTGAAACTATGGAATCGATTTCGATGATTATTTTATCAATATACAGGGTGATTTCTTAGTGAGGGTACATATTGAAGGTCATGGTAGCTGATGGTTATATACGACCAGTAAAAATATTATTACCAAAGAATATGGCTTAATGCCTTAGTAATTGCAACTTAAATATATCTAAAATTCTTGCAAAATGATGGTTTTTCGACAGCTGATGGGTGTGGCGGAGGTGTGGGGTGCGCGAAATCACTGGAGGTCGTTAGTCAACATTCTTTTAGCCGACATTGTTTATGTTTGAAGTAGTCTTGTCGAATTTAGATTTAAAAAAAAAATTGTAATTTTACCTATTTTTTGTAATATTCCATATTAGAATAGAGTACTCATCACCCTCCTGCAATATGTACCTTCTTTAAAAAATCACCCTGTAAAGTCATGTTGTTTGTGAGTGTGATGAGTTTTTTGGACCCGGTAGGACGTTACAATGAGACTGAGCGACAGATGATATTAAAGATTTTACACAAAACTTCCGTAGTTTTCAAATAATTTACTAAAATTTATCTATACGTAATAAAAATAGTGAAGAAAAACGCGTTCAAATTTTGGCTCAACTCACGCCGTAATAAATCAAATTACATTAGTATTCAAAAAATAAAATAATCTCGAATGGAAAGTGCTCGAGCGTTCCAAATTCAAATAAATCACGATAATGCGAAACATCAACAAACAAAAGCATAAAAAACGTAAAATGAAAAATACAAACTGGAGATTCAGTTTCTTAATGGTCGTTCACTGAAATCTTGAAAGGACTCATTTTTGAGACACTAAGAGACTGAATAATGGAACACTTACCAAAATGGCGATACCGCGTTGCCACTCTTGTCAGAAACCACAAAAAAAATTGCTATACAGAAGTTGATTTGCGTGCGGAATAACAACACATACTTGTGCTCTTCGATTCTTAAAATGTCTACGCTATTTATACCATAAATTCACAACATCACTAGTTAAAAACGTTGAAAGAAAACTTGAGAGGTGTCAAGGGACACTCGGATAGAACGAAGTTCCTTTCGTTTAATTAGTGAGGGAATTGTAATAAAATTTTATTTTTTTAAGTTATATTTTAATAAAATATTTTGATCAAAGTGCCATCTAGCATTAATCATATAAAACAAAATAAGGAATTGTTTTAAAAGATATTAATCACAGCGCCATCTAACGATAATCATCTAAAACAAAAAAAGTGTCGTGACAACTTTTTCATAAGAATTTCCGTCGAAAGGGGGCTACCCTTTCGATAACGCTCGATAAGGAATTTCGTTCCAAAAACATCATGAGGAAACCTATATGTTGAAAAAAAATTCTAAAAATCCTTCGAAGATATATGAAATCTCGAATCCACATTAGACAAACATGGTGGACTGATCCTTCTTCTGACGAGACCTAAGCCCAGCAGTGAGCAGTAATAAGCTGTTACAGTACTGAAAATACTTCTGTGTAGTAAAATATCTGTGCCAAAGGTCCATTATTCAAAGCTATAAGAAATAATCTAAAACAGCCCTTTTTAATTATGTAAAATCTGTCCCATTCATTATGGACCACCCCGGAACGCTTCGACCACCCCTTGACATCTTGTGGAAAATGCAAAATTATTTACTTTGAAATTATGAAAAATATTAGATGGATGACGTCATTCGTTTCAATTTTAGAACGCTCTTTGTTCATTGTGTACGAAATTGAGGTTTCGCAAGAAAATTTACTTCCTTGAGTTTCAAAATAATTTTCGTAATTTGGAGCAACAAAAATACTGATGAATGACAGAAAAGCCTGTTTTAGAAAGAATAAAAAGCAATGTATGTAAATGTTTTTGTTTAAACTTTGCTGTAATATGCAAAATTGTTACAATTAATATTCAAAGGTATGTTATAAGCTATATTACCACGAGAGCTAACGCGTAAATATAACAAAGATTTTCAACCAAAACTAATTGCTAAAAAAAACAAATACAATTACTAACATAATGGGAGAAGTGCTCAAAAGAACATTACCATTAAACCAACAATCGATTATCCAATCGATTAATTTTAAACTGAATCGATTATCAATTCAACTCGTTATCCTGTTCGATGTCAATATTCATTTAGAATGTGGCCAGAGCGGAACGTGATTTTGTATTGGCGCGTCGCTCGCTGTCCGCAACCGTGGGGGGGAAACCACGTGTTCCGAATAATCAATCGAATCATTTTGGTATGCAGATATCGATAATAAACGATTATCGATATGGTTGTGTAGTGATTTATGTTTGATAGGTGCAATCTATGTCACATAGTCGAATGTAGACGTACAATGCTAGACTTAGGCGACAAGGTTTTCCGAGCCCCTTCATTTTCAAAAACAGAATTGACAACGAAAACCAGCACCACTAGCCATGTGAAACTCTGTAGTAGATATTCACTGTGGATACAGTGGACTTATGGCTTAAGGAGATCTCCGACCGGGTGAGGTAGTGCATGACCGGTCAGGCCGAAGCCCACTGTAGTAGATATATATATTTTTTTTTATCGCAAGGTAGATAAACGAGCATACGGCCCACCTGATGGTAAGCGGTCACCGTCGCTCATGAACCTCTGCAATACCAGAGCAAAGAGGGGCCGTTATCTACCGCAAGATTTCAGATGTCGTATATATGCGAAGATTCTTGCAAATGTCGTAACCGCGAGTCAGGATCTCGCGTGCTATTATTGGTCGCCACATTCACAAAATATGTATTAAAAATCTTATAGTAGACTTGATCAACGAAGGAACAATAGAAATGTCTGTATAAATTTTCAAGAACATTTTTTTTGCTTTGATATTCGAGTCCATTAGTTTCATCAATTATTGAAGTCCAACACCTCGTCATCAGCCTATAGACGTCCATCAGGACATAGTTCTCTCAGGAACCTCGCGACAACGACCGGTTTTGTGCTGTCTGTAGTTCCTGCGATCCTGA
This sequence comes from Trilocha varians, assembly GCA_030269945.2. Taxonomy (NCBI): domain Eukaryota; kingdom Metazoa; phylum Arthropoda; class Insecta; order Lepidoptera; family Bombycidae; genus Trilocha; species Trilocha varians. The sequence goes on along the minus strand of AP028264.1, from coordinate 3,332,891 downwards.
CTAAATCGTCTCACTCCAGAAATTTTCAGCCCCATCTAGCTATTCGTTCTTCTCACAATGTATTGTTCCCATTGCCACTTCAAATACGCAATTCTTTGGGTTATGTTACTTTGGTAATTTTAACCATTTAATTTTATTGCAATCGACTTTTTAGTACAAAACACAAATACCCTAAATCCATTAGATTTTTTTCGATACATCGGTCAATCATGCAGCCAGTTTTTTCTTTCCTATTTTCAATATTGATTAGAGTGGCCGTTGATTTTGCAGCCCCTAAATTTGGGGTGAAAACCACGTGTTTCGAATAACAAATCGAGCGATCGTGATGGAGGGTAGAGAGAAATATCGATGGTCGTTATCGTCTTTGATTCGTTCGTGATTTATGTAACAACGGTCAGTGATTTGGATTTAAATTGAAGAGTAATTAATATGGATTTTTAACCAGCTTTTAAATCAAAGTCAAATCATTTAATTAAATCAAATTATCATAGAATCTATTCTATAGTCTGCGATATAATTTTTTGATTATTCTTCAAAAGTCTGTTTAAAACTTTCTTAGATAATTACTTTTTTGCGTAAATCGATTTCAATGATTCTTATTAAATTCGTCAAAATTTACGTAGTTTCATTAAAACTTGATAATATTCTGATGGGTAATTTCATATAGCTTTAGATTACAGAACATTAGCGTATGATAATATTAGTTATTAATGAAAATTAAATCTCTGTTAAATTTAAGAACTAGCAAGCACCCTTAACGTCATCATCGAGTATTCGGCTTAACAAACACATCACTTAAGGTTTCTTTGAACAATCCTACTTTGCGCATGGCTTAACAATTCAATGGTTTGGACAATAATGTTAATGTTTTCAGCTCCAGTTTTTGTTCTTTTAAATATACTATATTACAAACATTTAATGAGACTACGTAATTCATATAATTTACTCACAGTATATATAGTTTAGATTTAGTATAAAATTATGTACTTCTGGTAAATGCTGTGCATACCTTTAATTGATTTATTTACAGTTCATAGATTTAACTTAAATGTATTTTACTCTAATAGGATTAAGTGTATGTAAATTGTTGGTGTGACTTACAAAAATAAAAATAAATAAAATAATTAATTGTTTTTGTTTCAGAATTTTTCCAGTACATCGATGAGATGGAGATACAAGATTATGGTGGCATTATGGGCGTTACTGACAGGTAAGCTCATCACTAAACATAGAATCCATAACATTTATAATCAACCATAATTTTAAACTTATTCAGACACTCGCGGTTTTCTATAATGTGCATGTGCTCGGGTTCCAATCACTGGATACAATTACATAATCCTCAGGTACTATCTTCTGAACGTCGTTAGGTACCAAGGATGGTTAAAGAAGCTATCGAGATTTCAAGACATAGCACTTTTAACAGGGGTGACGGCTTCAGATTATCGAGTATGTTGAATCCAGTGCTAAACACAACAGTCACTTAGGGTTCATGCTCAGAGAGTCTTGTAGATACAGTGAGTGTGGTGTGTCGTGATGTTAGTTCGAGATCCAGTGGTACTACCCAAAAGCGAACGAGAAAGAGGGTAGACAGATTTTTTTGTTCTTAAATCGACCCGCAGTATCCAGTCTTCTCGTGATCATGACGTTTGTAACAACGTTGAAATATCGAGACAACTCAATTAATTAAACATCGTAGTAAGAACCCGTTGAAAATGCATGAAAGAACAATAATTTTATTTAAACGTTTAGTTCTAGAATACAAAACTTTACTTTGAAGATCGTTATCGTGCTGATGTTATCTTGCAGTAAAAAAATGAAATAAAAGATGGTAATAAACAAAAAACTTATACTGATTGAGAAAATATAATGATAAAACGGTTATCAAAAAAAATACCCCAAAATTGCATCTCAAATACTTTCCAAACATAGTTCTAGTCCGAAAACAAAGAAGAACAAATAATAAAACAATGTTATAACATCACAATGATACAGTACAGCTATATCGTGACATTTTAATCAACATAAGAGCATCGTAAGTTCGCGTATTAAGACTATATACGCATCTTCGCGTGTAACTGAAAATATGATGTAAAATGAAAAAATGTTAAAACAGAAATAAAAGTTTTTATGTTACTAAGAAAATGTTGAATTTGAAACTGTAAGAGAAAAGTATCAGGATTTGGTCAGGATCACAGGAGGTAGCTGGATATGGACAGCGCAGGATCGATGTGGCGAGGTTTGGGAGAGGTCTATGTCCAGCAGTGGACGTGTGAGGCTGATGAAACTGATGGACATAGGCCTCCCCCAAAGATTTTCAATGCGACCGGTCGATAGCGCCTGTATCATGAAAAACAAAAAATATATATTTTTGAACTGATTCATAGTAACATTAATAAGTAACATGAAATTACATTATTAGTCTCAAAGAAACTCTACCCAAAACGTTCACAATCCCGTATGGTCTAGTGGCTAGGATACCTGGCTTTCACCCAGGAGGCTCGGGTTCGATTCCCGGTAAGGGAAGTCTTTTGGAGCGACGGTAAAGCATGCCGATGGCGTAACGCGTCGCGCCGTCCCTCCAAACCCCGTGCTGGGTTCTGGCCTTAGCCGGGGTTCGGACGCTGAGTGTGAGCGATTGGAGGTTTTAGTGCGGTTCAACTCCCACATACCCAGATCCGGTAATTTCCTCCAACTGAAAAAAAAAAACTTAAAACGTTCAGTAATATAAAAAAATAAAATTCAAAACTTTCACTAAATTTTTGAGATTATATTTGTATTTGAAAAATATGTTAAAACCTACAAATCTCTACGCTTTTCAATATACCATGTGCTCGAAAAACTACGTCACTGACGTTTGTCTGAAATGCTTATCAAAAGGGTCTAAGGGTCCTCCTGTACCGGCATTCATTCGCAGTGAATCATCCATCTTGTATTCCTTTTTTTGCGTTCGGACACAGAGTAATTGTGGTTTACAGAAGTAAAATAAAGATGGACATGATGTTAGTCGTTATTATTTTATAGGTAGAAATGAATCGCCGATATCTATGTATGTATGTATGCATCAGGTGGGCCGTAGGCTCGTTTATCTACCTTGCAATAAAAAAAAAAAAAAATGTTAGTTGGTAGCTTTCGAAGAACTGGAGCCAATCAGATAGACCTTTTTATTGTTTCTAATATTATAATAATTAATAAGATTTATATAAAAGAAGAGGTCATCAATTGTCCTCGGTAAAGTAGCGTGAAAATTTGAAAAAAAAATATTTATTTTGTGAAAAATTTAAATGACTTCTTGTTGTACAATAAAGGCTAGATCGTAACATTAAATGGTTTTATGGTTATGTAAATTACCAATAGTCTAATAAGTAAAAAAAACTGAAATGTTTTTAAATGTGTGCAACTTTAATTCGAACCGTTGACATCATATGTCTATATATTGTAGAATATATTTTAATACTTTATATTTGTTTTTCGATTTTTCCACGTATTGTTGTTAATAGTGATTCGCATAACATTTTACTTCTGTATTTAGTAATTATGCTATGGCACGGATATCCCTAAGTCTGTCGCTCGTCAAAGTGCAATATCATCAAATCACTGCAAAGGAAGTTTCGCGATTCGCAGCGCAAGAGAGGATAAAATATTACAACGAGCCTTTGGTGCGTCGTATGGAACGGTTTTAGGTTTGTTACATAGTTTAAGATGTGCTATATGAAGATATTATAGCTTTGAAATTATTGAAAATTGATTTATGTTTCAGTTTTCGGCTTTACGAGTGTTTTGTAGCTATAATATTATGATATTTAAAAGAATTAAAGTCAGATGATAACATCCTGAAATTGCAATGCATGTGAGCTCCTTACAAGGTGAACCGATAATACAGTAAACATAGCAATAATCTGCTCTACACAGACTTTCATACTTATGCTAAGACTTAACAAGGGTCCATGTAAAATAATTTTTAAAGATCGTAAAGTAGAAGATGAACTCACGAAGTGTCTAAACTTAAAAAGATTATGTTGAATACCGAAGAGTAAAAATTGAACTCGCAAACTCAGACAACGAACATCCAAAGTACCTAAAAAAAATTGTGTATGAATAAATAAACAAATATATTAGCTTATTCAGATACTCGCGGCTTTCTACATTACATTCATGGATTATAAACAGGTTCTTACCGGTCTTAGCGTCTTCTCGTGATCATGACGTTCGCAATATCGACACCACTCAATTAATTAAATATCGTGGTAAAAACCCTTAATAAATAATGTGGGTAAAGAAATTAGCACCCATCTTTATAATCAAAAACATCATCATCATCATCATCATCAGCCTATAGACGTCCACTGCTGGACATAGTCCTCCCCCAAACCTCGCCATATCGACCGGTCCTGCGCCATCTGCATCCAGTGACCTCCCGCGATCTTGACCAGATCGTCGGTCCATCTCGTGGGGGTCTACCAACTTTGCGCTTACCGGTTCGTGGCCGCCACTCTAGAACTTTTCGGCCCCAACGGCCATCTGTTCTTCGCACAATGTGTCCTGCCCATTGCCACTTCAAAGATGCAATTCTTTGGTTGATCAAAAACATCATCAACAAAAATCACATAAAATATATTTCACTACATTGTCATAACTTAGCTTGAACTACATTACGTACCTAATGTTCTTAGTGCCCGAGCTCTATGCCGAGTCACTCAAGACGTATTTCATGGTACGTCGACTCTAGAAATGATATTGTCGTGCCGTGATACGACCATTACAAACGTATTATGCGCTGCAATATCTGCCGTTACAATACGAAAACAGTTTTAGCTTTTTATATGAAGGGGTGAAGAAAGAAAAAGTGTTTCTATTGTTATTTGGTATTTAAGAGGAAAACTGTTTATTGGAAAAGTATTCTAAAAATATTTCGAATATATGTGAAGTCACCTTGGCCACCAGGCTTGTATCTCTAAATCCAAATGTGAAAAAGATTTATGTGCAATTTTTCACAACACCACTGGCTAAAAACGGTGAAGGAAGACATCGTGAGGAAACCTGCATGTCGGAAAAGGATTCTTAAAATCCTTTGAAGATATGTGAAGTCCCCAATCCACACTGGGCAAGCGTGGTGGAGTATGCCTAATCCCTCTTCTGAGGAGACCTGAGCCCAACAGTGGGCAGTAATGGGTTGGTACAGTATGTGAAGTCACCAATACGCATTGATCAAACGTGGTGGACTATGCCTAATCCCTCTTCTGAGTAGACCTGAGCCTACTAATGGGCAATAATGGGTTGTTACAGTTACATTAAATTAAATTTTAAAAAATATATACAGTCAGTGCAGTGTTGCAGACTACAGTCCAATAGGTACAAGTAAAGTCACTTTAAAAATCTACTTTTAAAATAAACACCAAATAGTTTAAAAGTCAGATAGTAATTATTCTAATAAACTCAATTAATACTTTAAAAGCTTTTTCCAATTACTTTTTTCTACTAAATGTTTGTTTTTCATTTCTTTTTCGAACTAAATTAGTCACGTTGTTTTCAAATATTCAAGGGTTTCCACGAAAATTGGAGTCTGAGAAAAAGAACTAATTTCACAGTGTTAAGATACAGAATAATTGATAAAACAGAAGTAAAGATTATGTATGTGGTATGGATGTCGCGATTGTCGATTATTGTACAATGCGAATATTGAACAAAATATTTTAGGTGTAGAAAAAAATCACTACCGGTAAATTTGCCTCACCCCCTAGAAATAGTTAAAATTTCCCCGCTTATTGTTTTTGGAATGGAAGGTCATATGCCCATCGAGTTCATTTGAAAGGATAGGAAGAGCTTTGTTTCCACATCGACGCAACTTTTGTATTTTTTTTTTTTTTTCAATACTTGCATCATTTTAAACGAATGCGAATATGCATTACATCCCTAATATTCATAAGGTTGACACATGCACTGGTATTAAGTAATCTGATAAATTTAAGTTGAAATAGTTTCAAATGAAATGTTTTTTTAGCCCTTGTTTGAAAGCACTTGGTGTTTCGGATCAATATGATTTGTGTGAAGCTTTTCTTCTGTATTTAATTATTCTGTGTCTGAAGTTCGTTCAGACTTCATTAATTCGAGTTTTTGAAGTTTTCGAAGAAATCGTTTCGGAAAGTTTTTGATTGTTTTTCGATATTTCCTTTATTTGACTTTTAGTTCATAGATTTCCGTGGCTTTATTGACTTTTATTATCTAAATATTTGTTTAAAAGGAAATAATGGGTACTCCATACTTTTGCTTGCTACGGTATTTCGTAGCAAATACAGTTGTCTACGAACGTAGTAGCATCTACGATAGAGCACTATGGTTCATAGTGTATGTTGATTACATCAGTAATCATGATGTCGTAGACCTTTAGTTGCCAAATATTTTTGGTATAGTGTTTTTTCATATTTTTTAATTATAATGCGTGCCAACTAAATCTTGGGTAGTAGACCTAGCTTTCAGTGACCCTTTGATTTTAAATTATCATTATTTATTTTATTCATAACAGCGAGCCCGCGCAACTTCGTCTGCGTCGTTTTCAATTAAATGTTCTTTCTCAGGATCTAAAGATTGTCTATGCCAAATTTCATCAAAGCGATTGAGAGGTTTTAAGCGGGTAAGCATAACAGATAAACAGAAAGAGTTACTTTCACATTTATATATAATATTTGTAGGGATTACACAACATACTAATTTGTATTAAAATAATAATATAATGCCTTTTTAATCTTTCTAACTTTGTGCTAGGCTACCACTGTTAATAAAAATGTCATAAAAGGACCCAATTTTACAAGCACCGATTGAAGCATGTTCTCAAACGGGTCATCGAACCGTAAGTGCTTCTAACACTGGATAGAATGTGTACACGCATCGTACGGTACATAACGAAGCGAGTATGTGGGCTATGTTGTGCTATTCTCGGCTACTTTGCCCTTGTTGGGGCGAAATAAAGAAATTAGGGCGAACATTTATGTGAAGCGAGTGTTGACAAAATTAGGTGTTAGATTTTTTATTGAAGATAAATGAGGACAAAGTTCTTGATGGTAAGAGGTGACTGTTCTTCATAGTCTTTATAACGTGAAAGCGTTATGTGGGAATTATCTTAAACCTCGTTAAAGAGGTTGAATTATTAGAGTACCTTATTTACTAGAACTTATTGTTATTATAAGGGGTGGGCCATATAAAGTTTGCATTTTCCAAAAATTCGACTGTCATATTGGCTGTCATGTCATACTCTTCAACTTAAGGAAACAAAAATTCGTTGAGCATGGCACGGTAACGCTCGCCATTGACCGTAACGGCGGCTCCTTGCTCATTTTCGAATGATGCCGCCGGACCAAAACCCACACCAAACCGTAACTCTGTGGGTGCATTGGCTTCTCAATGGTGACGTATGGATTTTTCGACCCCCAGATGCGACAATTTTGCTTATTGACATAGCCTCCGAGGTGAAAATGGGCTTCATTTGAAAAGACGATTTTTCGGTAAAAATTCTCATCTTCGGCCAAACGATCTTCTGCCCATTGGGTGAACCGAAAACGTCTCATTTCGTAAATGTCAAACCTTTAACTAAATTATGAACACAAATTGAATGACATTTGAGATGTCACTCTCTAAATAAACAGTAGTTCAAAATGCAAACGTTAGATTGCCCACCTTATACTTTACAACTACATTAATGCCATAGCCTTTGTCTACACTAGCTCTATTCCATCTCCATTCTGGAAGATTTTTGAAGTGCTATATTATTATATCGTTTACAACTGCTTATTTTAGTTTTCTAATATACAACATAATACTATTTCTATTCTAATCTACATGGTATTTACTATCTTATTCATTACTGCATTTTCAACCGTATCGCATGAGTGCAAATTGGACTCATTTTTCAATAATAGAAAATGCACAATCGCTTACGTTGCGAATGTCGATTTTTTATGAGTCTGAATGGACCTAATTTTTTACGAATTTTTGGCCCTAGATTTTACTCAATTCCAATTTATTCTAAGAAGTCACTATCACTTTATTTCTTTCAAACGAGGCGCGTGCTAAGAATTAAACTCTAACTTCTAGTAACATTACAATCGATATATTTCTCGTGTTCCAATCACCCAGTTCGATTGAAAAATCACCGTCTCAAGATTACGCGTTGAAGACAAATCGCCGGGTCGTGGAACTAATGAGTATCGGGAAAATATTAACAGTTTCGACATAGAATGTTTTAGGTACAGAAGTCAAGTTAAAAACAAAGTATGCTTAATTATTGCACTCGTTAGAAATGTTGAAAAAAAACCACGGGATAGCTACTACCAGAAGTAAAATTAACCTCTATTTTAAAATTAAAATCAGATTGATACTGTAATAATGAAAGTCGTTTATGTTTGCATCTATTTAGCACATTGTCATTTTTTTTAATTAATTATTTTTTCTGTACTAAAATTGTATCAGTACAGTTGTCTTAGTGAGATGTATTTATTTATTTATTTATTATTGAAGCAAACCATTATCTTACACGGCTCATTTTGTATTGTAGTAGAAACAAACAACAATTTATACAATATTTGAGAATTATATAGAGTTATCTTCTTTAACATGGACTAATCTCCTATTTGCTGTCGTTGTTTGTTTATTTGTTTATATTGCAAATATTAGTTTTTCTTTACCTGTAATTTTTCATTATTATATCACTTTGTACCCTAAATACTTGACGGCGCTTCCGTGTTTTGAGAGTGTCAAGAAACGTCAAAAGTAATAATGACAGTGACATTTATAAAAGTGACGTTTGACGTTTGTACATTCTGACGTTTCTTCACTCTGATGCAACGCCGGGCTCTTTTGTGCGGGGAGGCAAAACACATCATTATCAATTTGCTTCTCGCGCGGACAAGACGTGTTCGGTGGAGCGTCACTACTTTATTATAAAATTAAAAGTGCTGATTGTAATAACGTCTTTATTTTCTGAGAATAATTATTGTGTGGTGAATTGTTGAACAAGTGGTTTTATTCTCCTCGCCCGCCTACCCACATCCGCTCGGTGCCAAAAATGGATACAGAAAATGGTGATAATGGCCAAGTGCCGTTATCAGAAGTGGGATATGAAGGGCTAACACCTGAGGAGAATACTCGTACCAGATCTTCAGCACTGACAACCGAACAAAGTCTGCCGCAACATTTGGAATTATTTTTGTCTCGAATGATGGCTTTATCACAACCGCAAACCGCAACCAGCGCGTCTATCCAGCTGACTGAGTTCAACCCTGACGACAATGAAGCAGACATCGAAGGTTGGTGCAACGTAACTGAAATCGTAATCAACGACCGCAAATTGGGAGGCGCAGACCTATTGCTGTTGCTTACACGCGCACTCAAAGGTCGAGCTGCTACTTGTCTAACACGATTGCAGGCGTCGCAACTGACATGGCCTCAAATAAAAGAAGTATTGCTTGCAAAGTTTGCCAAACCGATGATGCCACAAGATTATTTCGACGAAATTCTACGATTCCAAATCGGAGTTAAAGAAACTGCAAGTGAGGCAGCAATACGCCTATGGAACATAATAGGACGCATACCACGGACAGAAATGCCTGAAGATATTACCACGGGATTTGTATCGTCAGTTTTATGCCAAAAAGATGGAGTGATTCGGCGTGAGCTCCACTCGCATAACCCGACTACAAGATCTCAACTTCTGCGAATCCTCAACAGTATTTCGTTAAAACGAAAGCATGAGGGTAACGACAACCAGGATCTGGATGTTAAAAAGACCCGATTTAATGAAATGCGCTTCACGGGAACATGTCACCGCTGCGGTACGTCGGGTCATAAAGCAATCGACTGTCGCAAGCGAAAAGAAGAACCTCCTGCTTCAGATAAGACGCGTCATCAAGCATCCAGGAATGCAGACAGATCAATCACCTGCTACGTATGTGGACGACCAGGACACATGGCGTCGGCGTGTCCAGATCGAGCAGGTGGCAGCGGAGCAGCGGCAGTCAAAGAGGTCCACGTGTGTGAACGCAAGGCATCGAGGAGCACGTTGACTACATCATCTGGTGAGCCAGTTTCCTTTCTCTTTGATAGTGGATCTGCTTGTTCATTAGTAACTAGTAGCTACGCTGATAAGTTCCCTGGTACGGCACATAGTGAATTAGTGTATTTGACAGGCATTGGTAGCTGTGATGTAGAATGTGTTTCTCAGATTATTAGTTCCATCAATGTTCAAGGCCTTTCGCTCTCGGTTTTATTACACATAGTACCTGATGGCACTATTGCTGAACCGGTAATAATAGGTAGGGATATATTAGAGGGGAACCTGCAGGTGCAAATCAATAACGATCTAATTACTTTCTCTCGACGAGAAAGCGTTAATTTAATCGACAAATCTAGCGATTTCGATTTTACGAATATTGATACGGATTTACAAGGCGACGTTAAATTGGCATTGATTAGGATATTAGACAAATATAGCGAGTTCTTCATTGACAATATACCAACGCGTCGAGTCACAACAGGAGTTCTCCGGATAGATCTCATAGACCCAAACAAGACAGTGCAAAGGCATCCCTATAGGCTAGCACCTGCAGAAAAAGAAATAGTCAACGACAAAATAGCATCTTTACTAAAAGCGAACGTTATTCGGGAAAGTAGCTCCCCTTTTGCGAGCCCCATTCTACTAGTTAAAAAGCACGACAACAGTGATAGGATGTGCGTAGACTATAGGGAACTCAATACCAACACGCGTCCCGAGCATTATCCGTTGCCTCGCATCGACGAACAAATCGACCGACTCCACGGCGCGCACTATTTTTCTTCATTAGATATGGCATCGGGCTATCACCAAATTCCTGTTGATCCGGATAGTGTAGCAAGGACGGCATTTGTAACACCGGATGGTCAATTCGAATATTTGACCATGCCGTTTGGTTTACGAAATGCTGCTTCTGTGTATCAAAGGTGCATCAACACGGCCCTTGGGCCATTAAAAGACAAAGTAGCGTTGGCTTATATGGATGACGTCATGTGTTATTCAAGTGACGTCACAACTGGGTTAGAGCGTCTAGACCTAACTTTGAAAGCCCTTTCTGATGCAGGTTTTTCGTTGAACATAAAAAAATGTAGATTCATGAAAAGTGAGATAGATTATCTTGGCTATGTCATAAAGGCTGGAGAAGTAACACCAAACCCAAGAAAGATACAGGCTTTAGTTGATGCTCCTACTCCCAAAACAGCCACTCATGTGAGACAATTTTTAGGCCTAGCTTCCTATTTTAGACGTTTCATACCAAATTTTACTCGCCTAGTGGGACCTCTTTACCCGCTAACGAAACTAAAGGGGCCTATCAAATGGACAGACGCTCACAACGACATTCACAAAAAGATTATTGATATACTTACGTCAGAACCGGTATTAGCAATATTTGACCCAGACTCCCCTATCGAGCTTCACACTGACGCGAGTTCTGAAGGCTATGGGGCCGTATTAATCCAGAGAAAAAATGGTGCCCCTCACGTGGTGTCTTACTTTAGCCGTCGAACGTCTGATGCGGAATCGAGGTATCACTCATATGAGTTGGAGACGCTGGCGGTCGTTCGTGCGGTCGAGAACTTTAGACATTACTTGTATGGGCAGCATTTCACCGTTTTCACAGACTGCAATTCTTTAAAAGAATCTAAGTCAAAAACCGATTTAACTCCACGCGTACATAGATGGTGGGCTTTCTTACAAGCGTACGATTTTGATATAGTCCATAAGCAGGGGTCTAGCATGAGCCACGCAGATTACTTATCTAGAAACCCCATTTCGGAGCCTGTACCTTATGTGCAAAAATTTGATGATCCAAATGACTCAAGGAAGCAGAGCAAAGTAGTTCACTTTATAGAATTGCATCAGGGCTGGCTAGCTGTTGAGCAAAAACGGGATAGCGAGATATGTGACCTTATCAAGAAACATGAAAACAACGAGTTACCGGAGGCAATTGCGCACACGTATGACGTACGAAAAGGTATATTGTACCGAAAAATTGACCGCAATAGAACCAGCTCGTGGTTACCAATTGTTCCTAGATCACTAACATGGACACTTATAAATCATGTCCATTCAGATATTAGGCACCTCGGGGCAGATAAGACACTTAACAAGATATACGAACAGTACTGGTTCCCACAAATGTCGAAGCAGGTGCGTAAATTTGTGGATTCATGCATAGTATGCAAAGCTTCAAAGGGATGTTCAGGAGCGCAGCAAGTTCGACTCCATCCAATACCCAAAGTGTCCATACCGTGGCACACAATACATATAGACATCACGGGGAAACTCAGTGGCAAGAGTGATAGGAAAGAATATGCGTCCGTAATTATTGACGCGTTCACTAAATATGTCCTAATAGAATACACACTTACCCTCGACGCGGCAAGTGCAATCCAGTGCCTCAAAAAAGCCGTTTGCCTATTTGGAGCACCGAAACGTATAATAGCAGATCAAGGTAGGTGCTTTATTAGTGCAGACTACAAACGGTTTTGTAGCGAACATGGTATAGAGCTTCACCTTATCGCCACTGGCTCCAGCAGAGCCAACGGCCAGGTTGAAAGGATAATGCGCACATTGAAATGCCTCCTCACAATAGTCGAAAACGACCCAAACAAAACGTGGCGAGACGAACTTCCCGAAGTTCAGCTCGCGATGAATAGCACCAGGTCAAGAGTAACGGAGTACACGCCCACGGAACTAATGTTCGGTATACGGGCACAATCACTAGGAATATCATCCATATCAGTGGGCGCGGAACCTGAGCCTCGTTTAGATGTAGACACTATTCGGCATAATGCTTCCGAAAACATCAAAAAGGCCGCCGCATCGGAAGAAAAACGCTTTAACCGGGGTAGAGCAAAAGTGAAACCATTTAGTGTAGGTGACTTTGTCTTTATCAAGGGTAGTGAGCGCAACCAAACTAAACTACAGCGAAAGTTCAAAGGCCCTTTTACCATAGTCCGGGTATTAGACAATGATAGGTATGAGCTGCGAGACATTGATGGATCTAACCGAATCTATAAGTATGCCCATGAAAACCTACGTGCAGTGCCCGAGGGCTATGGCGGGTTGGTCGAAGTAGCTACTTCCTTAATTCATGATGCAGAGGAGGCCGAGACGGCGGCAGTCCATAGTCAGGAGAACGGAATGGTAACATCTGATGATGATAGTGAAACAGTGTCGATATCTAGTTCACACACCTTGACTGCCAGCTCTGGCACCCTCTCTGCCTCTGAACATGAAGTGTAAATGGTGAGTATATTATGGTAGTTGGGTGCTATATAGTTGGTTAATTGGGCTGGCTTAAATCCGGGTCGACGCCCATGACCAGACTATGTTCTCTTTGGTGGTATATGGTATAGCTGATCTTTTGGGCTGGCCTAAACCGGGTCAATGCCTAGAACCAGACTACGACTCCTTAGGCGCGAGCTAAGTGACAGGGAATTGGTCTGAAACTGGCCTATGTGGGTCGATGTTTCCGACCAGTTAATTGAATCAGATGTGTGTGGTTTGGTGGCGACCTTGGTGGTCTTGACTGGTGGAAGGGGCGCTGACTGGTTGTCCGGTCCATCTCACCATGTGGCTTGGTGAGCTGGTCGAAGGGGCGCCTGAGGTCAGTTGTCCGCCCAGTGTGTTGGTATTTTATGTGGGAGATGAAGATCCAAATCTTTATAAACAGGTGACACAACTGGGTACCTAGTCAGGGCTGGGCGAGCCGGCCTAGCCAGGCACTACAGTTGTATTTTCTCTTGGCAGGTAATCCAGGGGGTGAGCTGTCGCACGAGGACGTGCGAAGGTCAGTCCGGCCGTGACGGCGCTTCCGTGTTTTGAGAGTGTCAAGAAACGTCAAAAGTAATAATGACAGTGACATTTATAAAAGTGACGTTTGACGTTTGTACATTCTGACGTTTCTTCACTCTGATGCAACGCCGGGCTCTTTTGTGCGGGGAGGCAAAACACATCATTATCAATTTGCTTCTCGCGCGGACAAGACGTGTTCGGTGGAGCGTCACTACTTTATTATAAAATTAAAAGTGCTGATTGTAATAACGTCTTTATTTTCTGAGAATAATTATTGTGTGGTGAATTGTTGAACAAGTGGTTTTATTCTCCTCGCCCGCCTACCCACATCCGCTCGGTGCCAAAAATGGATACAGAAAATGGTGATAATGGCCAAGTGCCGTTATACTTATATGTATGTTTATATTTATTATTATTATTATTTTGTAAGTATTGAAACGCCTACATATAACTTTTCCATTCAGTTTCCAGGTTGCCTGGAAGAAATCGCTATAGCGATAAGGCCGCCTATGTTGTACAAATACTATAAGCTGTATCAGTTTTTAATTAATTGGTGTTTTTTGGTACAATAAAGTATATTCTAATTATAAAAAAAGGAGTAAAACACAGACAAACACTGGGGACGGACATCCTAATTCCGTTTTTCCAACTTGTCTCGCCAATGATCAACACACGTACTAAACAAATGACGGTGACGGCCGATTAATTAAAAGTTGGAAATTGGCGTGTGTGGCAATTTTTTTTGTTTAGAGTTTGACATATTCTTGCCTTCTGTCCGGTGTTGCTCTGTTGTTTCGCTTCGAAGAAACTTTATTGACCGTCTCGGCAACTGTGCTTACCCGGCACCTAATCAGGAACAGGTAATTTTGCTAGTCCGCTATAGCCATGTCGCTGATTGGTTATCGATCCGATGCAGTCGAGATGCTTTCAAATAAATATTGTGATTTTATATTACGGTGTCTCTCGATCTTAAGATCGCATTTGATTAGATTTTACTGTAACTTTATATTCTACGCTGCTGGGTGATTTTTTTTTGCATTATACCAATTATTGCGATCACTGTTTTCTAGACCAAATATCGTCATAGAGTATGCGAACGAACGAAGTTCCTTATCGCGCGTTATCGAAAGGGGGCTAGACGGAAATTCTTATGAAAAAGTTGTCACGACACTTTTTTGTTTTAGATGATTATCACTAGATGGCGCTGATTAAAATCTTTTAAAACGATTCCTTATTTTCTTTTATATGATTAATGCTAGATGGCACGGTGATCAAAATATTTTATTTCTCTCTTCTATAAGAGAGAGAGAGAGAGAGACAGACGTTTTAAACTAACTAATTATTATAACTTAAAAAAATAAAATTTTATTACAATCCCCTCACTAATTAATCGAAAGGAACTTCATTCCACCCGGGTGACCCTTGACACCTCTCAAGTTTTTTATTTTACTGTCTCGTAGACAGACGAGCTAACGGGCCATCTGAGCTTAAGCGTTTTGAACTCTCATAACGAAATTTGTCATCATTCGTCCTACTGTTGTTAAATGATTACTAAAACTTTCTTGTTTATAGATTGCAAACCATACTACTACTGATACTACTACTGATTACTAAAACTTTTTGTTTATAGATTGTAAACCGTAGTACTACTGATACTACTACTGATTACTAAAACTTTTTTGTTTATAGATTGTAAACCGTACTACTACTGATACTACTACTGATTACTAAAACTTTTTGTTTATAGATTGTAAACCGTAGTACTAATGATACTACTACTGATTACTAAAACTTTTTTGTTTATAGATTGCAAACCATAGTACTACAATCAAGTTTACTAAAGCAAATTATTATTGAAATAAAAGTCAAACAATTCTTGTACTTCAAAAATCCAGTATACAATCATCTCACAATACCAACATCAAAACTCATCTCATTGAAGCAAACAAGTCTAAAAATACACTCAAAGGAAAACAAAAATAAATCTGACATTACAAAATAATCAACTCTCGAATTTTTTCCGTGATCATTATCCAAGGTACAGGGACGAGTGAAGTTGAGTAGACTCGTAAATTAGTAGTGGAGAGCACTCGAAACGGTACTGTCTCGATAGGGACGAGTCTAGCTGTCCCCTCGGCTCAGTTCAATTACGATATTGTTATGCTGATATTAATTTTGAAACATTTTAGAATAATGATCTCAGATGTTTTGTGAAGTTCAATTTAAATTTGTAGGAGGAAATGTCGAGTATTAAAGGACCTTACATTATCTTTACACCAGGGTTAGCTGGTGTCTATTTTCATGTGCAGTAGAAAATATTCTAACTTTCTATACACAATTAGTTAGGCTAAAAACTCGTTTACATAGAATTGAAATTGTGGGTACAGTGGACTTATGGCTAAAGGGAGATCTCCGACCGGGCGAGGTAGTGTATGCCCGGTCAGGCCGAAGCCCACTTGTAGTAGATTTCAGATGTCATATTATATATGCGAAGATTTCTGTAAATGTTGTAACCGCGATTCAGGATCTCGCGCGTCGCCACAAAATAAAAAAGCTATTATAATAATTTTGACATTTTTACAAGGATGGTTAGGTTTGAAAATACCAGTTTTTGCCTTAAACTAAAAAAGTTTGTTGTTTTTAGGATCATTTAGAGATTCCGCATTTTTATCACTGATAACTGGGTACTTATTGGTTGACCATAGACTTTTTAGATTACTATACCAAATAAGATTTTATTTCGCCATATTTAAATTTATCAAGTCGTGGTGGCCGAGTGGTCGAAGCGCGTCCTTCCGAACGGCAGGTCGCGGGTTCAAATCCGGCCGGCTTGTACCTCTAAATCTAAATGTGAAAAAAAAGATTTATGTGCAATTTTTCACAACACCACTGTCTAAAAGCGGTGATGGAAAACATCGTGAGGAAACCTGCATGTCGGAAAAGAGTTCTAAAATCCTTTGAAGATATGTGAAGTCCCCAATCCGCACTGGGCAAGCGTGGTGGACTATGCCTAATCGCTCTTCTGAGGAGACCTGAGCCTAACAGTGGGCAGTAATGGGTTGGTACAGGTATTTAAATTTATCTAGTAGCCACTTGTTTTTTCCACTATTAGAATGTCGTATGGGGTCAAACGTTAAATTTTATTCAAGTTGTGTTACAAATTTTTTTTTATTTAACATCATAGTCCAAACTACATAACCTATTGCAACTTTAGGGTTGAACCGTGTGAGGTTAGCAATAAATAAGGCTGGTACAAACTTCGGGCGCGTTGGAAAAGTTTGAATTGAACTGTCAAAGATAACGAACGCTGCTTCCGTGATGTGAGCATGCAGTGTAGGGGCCTTGTAAGTTGAAGATGGATTTTAAAAACTGTGTAGTCTTCTTGATGTTTAGAATCACTGATAAATTGCTACGAAATATTTATTAAACAGAAAAAACTTGAGAGGTGACATGGGACACCCGAATAGAACGAAGTTCCTTTCGATTAAAAGATGTCTTATATTTTTTTTTCTTAACGTAACGCGCGATAAGCAACGTGTTTTAAAATATTTGGATCACAGCGCCATCTAGCGATAATCACCTAAAACAAAAAAAGTGTCGTGACAACTTTTCGTAAATTTTTTTCGTCTAGCCCCCTTTCACAACGCGCGATAAGGAACTTCGTTCCTATAATATAGTATGAGAACTGGCGCCAATGTTTGTGTGGGTATTTGAGGCAAACTGCTAACTTGGTTCAATAAATACGAAAAATAACTACCCAAAAAATTTACGCCAGCTCTCGGGCCAATACCATAAAAAAAAGATACAAACGTTAATTTCTGTGTTGGGTTTTTGTTAATCTCTTAAAAGTTTAATTGTTTATAATAAATGATAAGTGATTAATGATTATTTAATAATAAACTTTTGAAATACTTTATAAGTGTACGAGTATACGCCCCACCTGATAGTAAGTGGTTACAGCTCATGGACCTATGTAATGTCAGGTAGTTGGAAGAAATCACCGAATCCTAAAACATCCAATCGCTCACACTCAGCGTCCGAACCCCGGCTGAGGCCAGAACCCAGCACGGGGTTATGAGGGACGGCGCGACGCGTTACGCCCAAGGCACTCTTTTTCGTCGCGCCGCCCCCACCTGTAAAACTTAAACCAAAGTGTAGTCACATGTTAACTGGACGATGTCACTAAATAGTATCACGGATAAACGCTTCCAATGGACTGTAGTTAATTGAAAACTGCACCAGCGCTTAACCTTTGCTTGTGAACCGAGATTTTAATAACAGATAATCCTACTATTACTGCTGAACTCATTATGCTCTTCATTTTGTGATTTAGTTTATCTCAAAATCTCTGTTGTATAAAAGCGTTAATACCTAGGACTTTGTACTATGTAATAGGGGTGTGCGAATATCGTTCGACGAATATTCGAATAATTCGTAAAGTTTCGAATATTCGTCAAATTTTGAGTTTGACTACGACGATGCATCGGAAATAGGACAAGAATTTGTATTTTGTAGATAATATCTTTAATGGGCTAGATGTCTACAAAATAGTCGCAGTCGTCGTAGTCAAATTCGATAGGTACTATTCGAAATTCGAATTATTCGATTCGAGTTTCAAATCGAATATTAATATTCGATTCGGAACGAATAATTCGTGAGTACGAATTCGTGAGTACGAATTATTCGCACACCCCTACTATGTAACCTTACTACCTACTGCTAGACTCTAAACAGGTTTCCTTTCCTAGCATAGTTGTTTGGAAGAGATCGCTTTAACACATTCGCTGCGATACGAGGCCTAAATGATCCCACCTGCAATTTCCCTCTGATAAAACGTGAACTTACTTCCCTGTGGATGACTTTGTTAAAAGAGGTGGGGTCTAATAGACCGCGTCGTAACGTCTGGTCATACTGCGGGCCGATAACACCTCGTGCCGCAGCGAGCGTGTTAAGCGAAAAGGCCGCACATTTATACACTCTATTGATTAAAGTTTTTGTAACTTAATTGTGGTTTCAATAAAGTGTTTTTGAATTGTACTGTACAAGTCTCTTTAGAATAAGAATCAGGAATAGTTCACCACGCTTGCCTGATGCGGATTACGGCTACATATATCTTCGAGACGTTTTATAACATATCTTCAATGTGCAGGTTTCCTAACGCTGTTTTCCTTTGACGTTTTTTAGCCAGAAGTGCTGTGTTACAATACACGATTGTGTTAACGATTCAGATTTAGTGTTTAAACTTCTTTCACGAAAAGCAAGCGCTTCAAACACTCTGTGGTATATCATCATCATCACCCTATAGATGTCCACTGCTGGACATAGGCCTCCCCCAAACCTCGCCACATCGACCGGTCCTGCGCTGTCCGCAGGTGTGGTATATGACAAATTCCTACTAGGTACTAAAATCTTAGTTGATTATTTAAACACGCTTCTTTTTTTCTGCCAAACGGTTGGTAATCCTAGCTATGGCCAGGGTCCGCTTTCTTATCTGCTTCCACTTCGACACGCTACAGGTGTCATCTCATCAGTCCATAAACTTAGTTAAAATTGCTTTTAAATAGTTGTTTTATCAAAAACTGTCATTTGATTAAAACGCATTAATTTCATCGCCAATGAAATTTAAATGTTAATTAACAAAACATACGTTTTCAGTTCAGTTAATATTAATATCACGAATGAACAATTACACTTTGTTCATGTTTCTGTTTATTAACGAACACGGTCTCCGCGGGTGGGTTTTTTTTTTAATATCTTTAATGAAAGCTGCAAATATGATGGAAGGGTTGCATACGGACTCCGACGTGTTCGGATGTTGGTATGCTGAAGAGAATTTAGCGGTGATGCTTTTATATCGCGGTTTTTTTGTTATTAAATTAGTTTGGGTGTAACAACAGGTAGATAGTATTTTTTGTATAAAATTTACATGCAGGTACGATAATGTTATTAGAAAACTCAAATTTTACAACCTCATAATACGTTTACGACCCCAGAAGCATTTGTTATACACCCCTGTGCGCGGCGGGAAAGAGTTCCGAGACGCGTCGCACCGTCCCTCAAAACCCCGTGCTGGGTTCTGGCCTCAGCCGAGGTTCGGACGCTGAGTGTAAGCGGTTGGAGGTTTTAGTGTGGTTAAACGCCCCGATACTCACAAAAACACTAAAAAAAAATACACCTCTGTATTAAGAATACAGAGACGTCATCTCGTAGTATTTTATAGCTATTACCCAGAGCTTACCAGATAAAATGTTGTTTAAATTGACAGGGTGCTGTTTTTCCAACTATTGAGTAATTTTTCAAGTACATTAATTTTAAGATGACGAACCAAAAAAAATGATCACTTCGTTACGTTTTTTTTCAACAGAACCAACACTATGATACACCACTTCTCTGTACCAACCCATTACTTTCCACTGTTGGGCACAGGTCTCCTCAGAAGAGGGATTAGGCATAGTCCACCACGCTTGCCCAGTGCGGATTGGGGACTTCACATATGTTCAAAGGATTTTTAGAACCCTTCTCCGACATGCAGGTTTCCTCACGATGCTTCCTTCACCGTTTTTAGCGTGGTGTTGTGAAAAATCGCACATAATTCTTTTTTTCACATTTAGAGATACAAGCCGGCCGGACTTGAGCCCGCGACCTCCCGTTCGGAAGGAAGCGCTTCGACAACTCGGCCACCACTTCTTATAGTATCTAAACACGCTGTCACAATCTTATCACAAACCGCTCTTCCCGCCACCAAGACCACGCCATCTTGGTTTCATTTCGAGCACCGTAACGAAACTGCGGTAGCTCGACGCATTAGTAAATTACTCACGTACAGGAAGACTGTGCTCGGAAAAGTTTGAATTTGTCGCCGGCTCGTACGCTACACGAGAATTCAGAGTAATAAGTTTAATTAGCACCGGACTGCGAGTCTTTGATTACGATATTGTGTAAGTTGAAATTAATTTGCGATTTGGTGTTTTGATTCGTTTCATTTGGTGTTTTTTAAAAGCTTTATGTTAACTTCCACTGGATGTAACTATGTGAGTTCGAGTGGTGGGTTTCCGATTGATAGAAATGTATATCGCGTGACTGCAATAATATGACAAAATGGCGCTGATGGGTTCGGAAGGTGCTCATAGGAACTCTTGCGCTAAACAAGTTAGACCCATCGTGATTGTTCTCGGTTTACTTGTATTGGCTAGTACTCTACTGCTACATGATATCCAGGATCTAGAAAGATTTTAAAAGTTGAAGTCAGAATCCGTATAATCGCAAATAATATAATCACTAATTGCAGATACTTGATACTGTACTCAGGAAATGCCTATTACTACTCGTCACCTCAGTGCTTGTTTGGCTAATCTGCACTCGAGCAAATTTTACAGGAGACAGAAAACAAGCACGGAATTTTCGTAAAGTGCCGTGTTGAGAAAAAAATTGAAATGAGATTTTTATTGTTTTAGAATTGAATATTTAAAAAAAATATTTTACCAGTCGGCTGGAAATTTTATTCTTTATAATACTGCATTAAAAAGTAATTTTCGTAAAAAATGTCAGATTGGCCAAACAAGCACTGAGGCGACGTACTGCATTGATTAAAGAGAAATATAAATTCCTAAAAAAATATCTTCAGTCTATAGATGAATCACTATTTTTATTGCATCTCTATTGTGTAATGAATCTCATGAGCCACATAGTAAAGTTAATAAAAATATAACTTGGACAAAATGTTATATTTCACCTAGTCGTTTTTTTTAAGGTTTAAGTTCACACTCCTCTTATTGGCATCTCTTAAAGTAAAACTCTGGAGTTATTTCGCCCCGTGATAACTTACCTTAACGACAAACGCCGGGGGCATAAAGCTTGGCGTACACTTAACTTGAGGCCAAAGCGTAATGGAATAAAAACATAAAGAGAATTACACTTGGCCGTGTCGAGGACGAAGGATAACACTGTGGGTACCAGCCTTATCGACCTTTTCACTTCACTGAGCCACAGAAGACGAAGACTACAGAAGACAAAATTGTGTATTTCTCACTAACCTTACTAACAGTTGTTTTCTGTACACAAAGTAAATTTTTAATGGTGATACATATTGAAAGATCTTAATATTAAAGTGATTACATTACAAACAGTAACAATATGATAAACGAAGGAAAATATAATAAGACATTAAAACACCTTAGTTTGCGCCGCTTAAACATATCAAAAATTCCAGCAAAACGTTTGTAGCTTGATTGCTGATGGCGCTAGCGAGGCTTTAGTTGTGCGAGTTCACGCGCAGTCAATCATCGTAATGACTGACCGTAATGTCCGTACTTGATATTTTTTTAAATAATTTAATCTAATTTTAAGTACCTATTTTTATTTAATATAATAGAGTATTTTTTACCCACCCTGTATTATTAACATTTATGTTTTTTTTTTTTATTGCCTTGTAGGCAGACGAGCCAACGGCCCACCTGATAGTAAGTGGTTACCGTCGCTCATGAACCTCTGCAATGTCAGGGGACACTGAGGGGTCGCTACCTACGACCTAACTTTAAGGACCCTCCTCAAGCCTCGTTTGAAGAAGGACAAGTTATAGCGCTCAGGGAAATGTGAAAATCGCTTATAATAACAATACATGCATTTATCGAGAATGTACTCCATAGTTTGACTTCTGCACAGTATTCTGTGACTAAACGTTTGACGTCGCTAAAACAAGTCGTATGTTTATAAGGATTTTTGTGGGCCACTATTATTTTATGGATCGAGGACTTGAGAATATTGGTTTATAGCTTTTTATTCCTGTTGAATGGTATATCTTGTGGTTGATTGGCTGTGGAAACTTAAGGATTTTCCAGTATATTTAAAAAAATACATTTTTCTCTCTACTATAATCCATTATAGTAAAAAACTTGAGAAGTGTCAAGAGACACCCGGATGGAACGAAGTTCCTTTCGATTAATTAGTAAGGGAATTGTAATAAAATTTAATTTTTATAAATTATAATAATTAGTTAGAAGAGAGAGAGAAAGACAGACGTTTTAAACTAACTAATTATTAAAACTTAAATAACATATTTTGATCACAGCGCCATCTAGCATTAATCATATAAAACAAAATAAGGAATTGTTTTAAAAGATTTTAATCACAGCGCCATCTAGCGATAATCATCTAAAACAAAAAAGTGTCGTGACAACTTTTTCATAAGAATTTCCGTCTAGCCCCCTTTCGATAACGCGCGATAAGGAACTTCGTTCCAATAATTATAATTAGCTACAAAAAGTTAGAGGTGGACTACCTTTTAACATTTAGGGGGATGAAAAATAGATGTTGGCCAATTCTCATAGATACCGGATAAGCACAAAAAATTTCATCAAAATCAGTTAAGCCGTTTCGGAGGAGTATGGCAACGAAAACTGTGACACGAGAATTTTATATATTAGACTAGTTGGCCCACACAACTTCGTCTGCGTCACATAAGGAAATTTTCTCATCGTTTAAACCTTCCCTGGACTTCTACGAATATTTCAGAATTAAAATAAGCCAAATCGGTTCAGTCGTTCTCGAGTTTTAGCGAGACTAACGAACAGCAATTCATTTATATATATATGAAGATAATCAATGTTCTTTGATCAAAAGCCTGACCTCATATTATTCCGAGGCAGTATAAATACACCACAACAGGCGACCTATTTCCACTTCATGCATTTAATTTTAAAACTCAATTTCTTGAATGCCTTTCAACTTTATCCGTGCCGTTGTTATATTAATGAGAATCTGGTTTTATCTTAATAATAGTTTAGGGTTCTGTAGTGGGGACGGAGCGACGGGAAAGAGTGCCGAGCGCGTGACGCGTCACGCCGTCCCTCCAAACCCCGTGCTAGGTTCGGACGCTGAGTGTGAGTGTTGGAGGTTTTAGTGCGGTTCAACTCTCACATACCCCGGGGATCCGGTGATTTCCTCCAACTGAAAAAAAGGGTTCTGTAGTACAAACTCAAAACACAAAAACGGTGGAACATTATTATGTTTCAAGTGCGCGGTTTTTCTCAGCAAGCGTCTAGCTTGTAAGTTGTAATAATTCAAAAAAAGAAAATGTACGGTAGGTATTGCATTATAATGAAATAACAAGGATAATTATAACGTGTTTAAAATCGTTGTGTAGTGTACGTCTAATCAACAAAATTAAGTAAACAAATATTAAAACCTTAAACTGAAAAATTTGGATTTTTTTTTTTTATTGCTAGGTAGATAAACGAGCATACGACCCACCTGATGGTAAGCGGTCACCGTCGCTCATGAGCCTCTGCAATGCCAGGGCAAAGAGGGGTCGTTGGCTACCGCCTACCCATACAAGACTTTTCTTAAACCTCGTTTAAAGAGGGACATGTCATAGCGCTCCTTCCAAATCGGAATGGTACGGGGCAAAAATGATCTTTTGAACCGAACTGTAGAAGAGCGCAGCGGTTCCAAGTAAAGGTGAATTTTCG
Source organism: Trilocha varians (assembly GCA_030269945.2). Lineage (NCBI taxonomy): Eukaryota > Metazoa > Arthropoda > Insecta > Lepidoptera > Bombycidae > Trilocha > Trilocha varians. The sequence continues at coordinate 3,308,582 of AP028264.1, read as the reverse complement.
TGAAAATGGGTGAAATTGTGTAATTTTGCAGCTACGGAACCATACACGGTGCATGACCCGACACGAACTTAACCGTCTTTTTCTTTATTTTAAGCAGCTGATATTGAGCTGATAATATTTCCTAGCTCTTTGTGGCTTTTGTATGTTTTTTTTCTGTGTTATTATCGTTTAATCTAGCGTTTCAGGATATCTTGTTGTGATTGAGACTTAAATTTTTGTTGTTGTTTCATGTATTGTCTTTGTTGGGCTATTTTGTGTTTTATAAACGCTATACTAGCGGGCCCGCGCAACTTCATCTGCGTCACTTTCAATTAATAATTAAGGTAAGGTCTATGTTCTTTCTCGTGGTCTAAAGATTGTCTGTTCCAAATTTCATTAAAATTGGTTGAGAGGTTTAAGCGGGAAAGCGTAACAGATAGACAGTTACTTTCGCATTTATAATAGTAGTAGGGACTATTACTTATGAGATAAACAATTATAGGTAATGTTTACGTTTGACTGCGTTAATGTTTTCGGAAGTATATTTTTGTTAAATATGTCGGCGCGTATGAAAAACGACTTTAACAAGAGTGACAGTTGTTATGGTCACTCTAGCGGAGTTGACGGGGTGATAACAAGGGAAACCAACCTATTAACCGACATTCACCGTGCGGGTAGTTGGAAGTGGAGACTTGCTATAAATACAGGCGTTGGCCGCTGTTATGGGGCATTCGTGTTTGAATTGTCGAGGCAAGCGGACCTCTCGAATGTGGAAGTAATAAACCGTTGGAGCTCGTTGTTTTGAAGCTTTTATTCAGAAGTATGGATCGCCGGGTGTTCAAGTGGACGTTGTGACATCAATCCTGACAAACCAAATGAGGATCGACTATTTGCAGCGTCATTAAACCTCAACAGACTATTACTGCGCTTTCAAATATTACATAATTATATTTATTGTATATTTGGGATCTCAACGAACTATACGGTCTTGAATTGTAATTGTTTCGAAATCCTGAGCCTTAAGTAAATACTGAACGTCACAAAAAATAGGAAACAAAAAAAAAATCTACATTATTTATAAACAGCTTCAAATGCCAAATGAAATATAAAAAATATAACATACATCATAAACAAACATACCTCAAGGAAACAATCATATGTGGATAAAAAGACACGTCTGTCGCTCAACGTACAATTTCCACGCAATATTTCATGGCGGAAACTAGACGCAAGACGTTTACTATAACCACAATATGATTACTGAACAGAAGTACTTGGTGAACTCAAATTATCATACCTATCTTATCGACACGATATACCAAATCGTAATTATTGTGTCCTCTTTGTGTTGTGTGGAATAAAGTTTTTTTCTTTCTTTCTTTCTTTCTTTATTAAAAAATGTGTGTCAATGTAATTTTTTACGGGATGTTTATGTTTTGTCTTCATACACATTATTATTGTATTGCATCATCAGCAGTGGCGTGCATGCATATTTAAGTCAGGGTATGCAGAAATGTAAATGTGAGTAATTTTCCAAATATTTACGCCCTATAATCTATTAAAATTTACGCTAAATATACGCAAATAATAGTAATAAGAAGTATATTTTGCTAAAATATGCAGTGTTAAATCGTTTGTAAATTTTTAATCAAATCTTAAAGTTAAGGGTATGCAGTGCAGATTTGCTTGTATGTACTGCACGCCACTGATCATCAGCCTATAGACGTCCACTACTGGACATAGGGCTCCTGTAAATCTCGTCACAACGATCGGTTCTGACCAGTCGTTCGTCCATCTTGTGGGAGGTCGGCCTACGCTGCACATACTGATTCATGCCTGACACTCCAGAACTTTTCGTCCCTATCGGCCATTCCTTCTTCGCACAATGTGTCCTACCCATTGCAACTTCAAAGACAATTCTTTGGCTTTGCTACTGGAACGAAGTTTCTTATCGCGCGTTATAGAAAGGGGGCTAGACGGAAACTCTTGTGAAAAAGTTGGCACGACACTTTTTTTTGTTTTAGATGATTATCGCTAGATGGCGCTGTAATTAAAATCTTTTAAAACACGTTCCTTATCGCGCGTTACGTTAGGAAAAAATCTATAAGATATCTTTTAATCGAAAGGAACTTCGTTCTATTCCATGACACCTCTCAAGTTTTTTTCTGAATTTTTAACCACAACTCTTAAATTACGATAGTAGCTTATATAATTTTTGTCCTTTAATAGACGACTTTAGCCACCAGATCCTAATTGGTTATCGTTGTTCAAGAAATTCTGTAATGTCAGAGAAAAAAAGGAACTTCGTTCCATCAGGGTGTCCCTTGGCTATCAATCTAAATTTAATATACGTTCATTCATCGAAATTCTGTATAGTATAAAGTCCTGTACCATAACATTGTGTAAGTTGATCAAAGACGTGTCCGCTACGGGAACATCTGAGGCGTTTGTATTGCGCGATGCAACTGTATTGTTTCGAGTACAATGCTGCTCTCGTTGATAGATATGACAGGTGACGTTCCCGTGTAACATGAGCGAGAATCAATGTCTAATTTACATTATAAATTTATTGTGTTTAATTTGCGTTGCTTTTGAAGCCGTCATCGTTGTGCTTTAGTTAAAAACTTAACTATTTCTTTGTGAAATACCTACGCTATTATATGAATTATTTTTTTCGTAAGACACTTCAACAAAAATTCATATATTTTCAAGGATAATGTGCCCGAAAATACCATGAATTGCTCTGAAAAAACAAACATGCATTTACCTCAAATTTAAGCCCGTAACCCATTCCTATCTATGAAACAATCAAAAAAATTACAAAAAACTTGAGAAGTGTCAAGGGACACCCGGATGGAACGAAGTTCCTTTCGATTAAAAGATATCTTATAATTTATTTGCTTTTGCTCACAGCGCCATTTAGCGATTATCATCAAAAACAAATAAAGAACGTGTTTTAAAAGATTTTGATCACAGCGCCATCTAGCGATAATCATCTAAAACAAAAAAGTGTCGTGACAACTTTTCGTAAGATTTTTTTCCGTCTAGCCCCCTTTCACAACGCACGATAAGGAACTTCGTTCCAATATAATTTCTGGTTATTTATGATCTTGACTTTAAAAAATATACGACGCCTTCGAAACATTCTCAATAACCAATTACATTTAATCGCTAATGAAATTACAAAGTTAAAATTTTGGGCAAGGGAAAACGCGTCCCTCTACGTTCGATGTCATAATAACTTAGTTAAAGAATGACGTGTCCATCCAATAATATTCCATAGAACACCTGGGGCGTTTATGAAGCGATAGATGTGAGACTGTGTCGTTTTGTTTAAAGTACATTGCTGGCTGTCTTTTATGAAATTAATAAATAGAACTGTTTAAAAATGCGATTGTTAATCTGTCTTTTAATAAAATAAATAAACTTTGAATACCCTAACATGGCAAAGTCTTTTGAGAGACGACTCATAACAACCCACCATTAGGTGGACTGTAGGCTAGTCGATCTGTCATGTGTCATGCAATAAAAAGAATGGATTTTGGATTACGATTATGTTTTTGCTTTCTTAGGTAGCTGCTCAAACAAGTTCCATAATACAAAGACTTGTAATAAAGAACTATTCTCAAAGCTTGCCACAGTTATTTCAAATAACACCAAGTCTAGAATACCAAAAAAGCATAAATAGCAACAATAATTATAATTTTATTGATTGATACAGGGAGTTGATAAAAACCCTTTCTATCTCATTGCAAAATTATTTGACTCTTAACCAACTTACTTAAACTAAATTACAAACAAGTTTGTTCAACACTATTATATTTCTCAGAGACTTCAAACTAACAAGTCAATGTACACCGTCCAACAAAAGTTTATCTCTTTATTGAAATATGATAGGAGCCCAGCTGTGCCTTCCTTTGCAGCAATTCGAAGGTTTAATCGACCGATGAGTGTCTTGCCAGGACCAGGGGATGGCCTTAAGTGACACTTTCGATTATAACATTTATTTTAAGCTTAATTATTGGTTGATAAGGTTCATTTTTGAATGGTGATATTTTTAATATTTTTGAGATTAAATTGAAATGGAAAGAATGAGTCTTTTAGTCAATGTGAATGGTGTACGATTTTGGAGTAATTATATTCGACAAATGTGATGAATTATTTAAAATTAACTATCTTTATACTTCGAAAATCTTGATGTATGAGAGAGTGATTGCACTCGCCTGTATATACCTGACAAAGTAATAACTGCTAAGTTTTATTATTTGACGCCGATCTTGACCGAGACTGATCGAAAATTTTACGAAGTTATATTAAGATAGTCTTTTTTTGTTTTGCCAAAATTTCAATTATATATTATAAGTAGTACATTTTGTCATACCCCAAAGAAATGTTTGCAGGGTATATTGATAGGACCGTCTTTAAATTGTAGTATCTCAGTATACTGCCATGCCACCATGACCTCTCTGCCAAGAGTGAACGACTTCTTTACATTTTCATATAGGTAAGTTGAAGACAGATCTATAACTTCATTTAACAAATTTCATTCCTAATATAAATAATTTACAAAGCGTAAATTTGCACCGTTGGTTCCACCTCTTGATCTTGTCAAATAATATTTCATCCGCGTACCCTATTATGGTTGATGGAATATTGATAATGTATACACCTTACCTTTTTTTTTATTAAAATATACTCTTTGATCTAACCTTTGGTCGATTACGTATTCTCGTCACGGGACTTCGTAATCAGAAGACTGGTGTCTTGTTTAAATCGGGTTCGTTTATGTAATCATGTTATGGTAATTGAAATTTTGGATTGATTTTTTTGTGGAATATTTTATGTTGTTTGAAATGAATGCTTTAATTGGGGATGCTAAAGGTTTTGAAAGTTTATTGATGGTTTAGGTAGATTAAGATGTTTCTTGTGTGATTGATTACAATCATTTTATTTTGTCTTAATTCTTGCCTTTGCCTATTTACTAATAGTATGGTGGGTTAACTAGAGGAACAGTAACCTCATTGAGTTAATTAGTTTTAGATTACGAAAAGTCAATTTTGGAAGACTATATCAGGAGAAGTCAAATTACGATGATCGATTTGCTAGCCTTGAGAAACCTATGGCCAGTAGTTGACTCTTCTTTCTTTCGCTACACCTTGTTCCATTTAGATGGAGTGAGCGCAATATGTCTTCTCTCTCCACTACTTTCTATCTTTACATACATCATCTGTCACACCACAAACCATCATATCATCCTTCACAAAATCATACCATCTACACGCCACACACACCACACACACACTCAACACGCATACACTTACTTTTTTACTCACACATTCACAAAATATACACACACTTGCATATTCATTTAAAAAGTAATACTCTCCTAAAGTAATACTGATTCTCTTACTTTTTATTAATTTTTAGTCTGCAATCAGATAATATAGTTTAAATGTAATGTAGACTATCAATGATTAGTACATAAGTTTGATTTGTGTATCTGAGGGGTGGAAGCCTGGTGATCCATAACACAGGTCTAACCTAGCTTGGACGCCAGTCTACTACATCATATTAGGTTATCATTATAATGTACTATTTTACTTTTGTAAATTATGTTTAATTGTGGGAGAAAATAAATAAACATACAACATACAACATCTTATCCAGCAGTAGACTCTACAGTCTGACTATAATCATGACCTTTGCCACCACAATGCGCAGTTTAGCGATAAACATTGAAAATATTGACAAACTTACTTCAAAAAGTCTTTGAATCTGTGTAGTGAAAATTTAAAATATTTTAATCTATTCATCTTAACGATCGGAACGCCAGCACTGTTCGGAGAGGCGACGCGTCTTCACCGCGAAATTTACATAAATCAATTTCAATACAAACACCTCTTAGTGAACTCTGTCCGCAGTTTCGAATGGGTGTGGTGTGACTGTTATCGACATTTTTTTTGCAATAAATGAATTTAGTAAAATTATGGCACGTACACTAAATATTGCGTAAAATTGTGGTAAAATCTGACCGATTTCGTAAAAATAAATTCGCTTTTCACGATTATTTGAACCTTTTTGAAAGAGCGATAAGTCATAGTGCTTGGTTTGTTAAGCAGAGGACAGGAGTCCTTTTCAAACAGGTACGTGAGATAAAAAGATTTTTGATGTTAAGATTTATATAGTAGATGGTGATACCACCAGAATCTCAGAAGCTTCAGTCAGTGCTATTAGGAACTGATTCTCATATTTCAACCAAAATATCATCTTCAACAACAGCCAGTAGATGTTTACTGTTGGACATAGACCCTTCCCAAACCTCGCTACAATGACCGATCCTACGCTATCTGCAACCAGTAACTTCCCTTGGCTTTGACTATGTCTTCAATCCACGCTGCGCTTACCGGTTTGTGGCTACTACCCCAGAACTTTTCATATGGGTGCAATAAAGTTTAAATAAATAGCTTATGAAAATCTCCAACACTGTGACCACGTAACGATCGTGACCTGGGTAGGAAGAGACCGCGGTTACTGGGCGACGGACGACAGAACGCAGTTATACTGATCGAATTGAGTCGGTCGGTTCTCGAGCAACGACGAATAAGATATTCGACGGAATCCGAAGAATTGGATTATGACGGCGAGGTGTTTTTCATCAATTCAAGTTCAATATTTGCATAGATTTTAATTGGTCGATTATAGTAATCCTGAAGATGACTTTATCATTTGTTTTTCCTGTAATGTTTTTTTTTTTTTAGTTGGAGGAAATCACCGGATCGTATGTGGGAGTTGAACCGCCCTAAAACCTCCAACCGCTCACACTCGGTGTCCGAACTCCGGCTGAGGCCAGAACCCAGCACGGGGTTATGAGGGACGGCACGACGCGTTACGCCCAAGGCACTCTTTCCCGTCGCGCCATTTATTTTTCCTTATGTGAAGTTTATAGATGATTTGAATTGTGATGGTTGAGTTGATAGACTGATTACATTTCGTCCATATTTGTATCCGGCAGCTTTTTACCACTGTATATTAATTTGTGAAGATGCATGTAGTTTATGAAAAAACATTAAGAAACCTTTATATAGGAGAAGGATCAATCAAATTAAGGTAATATTATATAAAAATAATTATCATCATTAGTCTGCATTCGCCCACTGCTGAAATTAGGCCTCTACAAATAGGCTTTTTTTAAATTTTAATATAGATTTACGAGCTAACCACCTAATGGTAAGCGGTAACCGTCACTCATGGACCTCTGCAATGCCAAGACTTTGAGGTACTGTTGCCCATCACCAAAATATACTAAAATATTATTACTATACAAGTTTTCGATAACTAAATAAGGACATATCTTCCACAATTTACTATTCCGTGAAACCTTTTTCATGCCTCGTTTGAAGCAACAGAAAAATAACTTATCAGAATTCAATTTAATAAGGCCTCCCAAGAAATGGAAGGATTTCGTTGATGTTTGCGTGGGCTCGTGTCTCCTGCGATGCGTGTACCAAGAAAATTGGTAACGACGATATTATATATCCGACATATTACATTCAAGCAATATGATATTAAACTATAATATTATTAGGTTTTATATGAAAACTAGCTGGCCCATACAACTTCGTCTGCGTCACATAAGGAAATTTTCTCACCGTTCAAACCTTCCCTGGACTTCTACGAATATGTCAAGATTAAAATAAGCCAAATCGGTTCAGTCTTTCTCGAGTTTTAGCGAGACTAACGAACAGCAATTCATTATTATATATAAGACTAGCTGGCCCACACAACTTTGTCTGCGTCATATAAGGAAATTTTCTCACCGTTTAAACCTTCCCTGGACTTCTACGAATATTTCAAGATTATAATAAGCCAAATCGGTTCAGTCATTCTCGAGTTTGATCGAGACTAACGAACAGCAATTCATTTTTATATATAAGAAGATGTTAATACTAGGTTTGTAATGTTATTATGGAATTCTATTTGAGGATCTTTAGGTAATCGGGAATGAGGTCCGTTTGAAAATTTCATGTTCATGAAAAATAAAAAATGTTTCATCAATTTATGTTAAAATTAAATTGTTTGTAGAGCTGTCGGTTTCACTGCATATTTTATCTAGTTTGCTCTATATGTTTCCAGATTAAATTTTTGATATCATTGAAGTTCAACTTTAATGCAATCAAAAATGAACAATAATATAACAAAATGGCGCTGATCTGATAATGGATTCGGAAGGTGGTCATAGGAACTCTTGTGCTAAATAAAATAGACCCGTCGTGTTTGGGTTCGTTTATTTAGCCAGCACTCTACTGCTACGTGATACTCAGGATCTTGAAAGCTTGTATTTGAAAAGTTGTCTTTTAAATTATATTTATTTATTAACAAGCAGGCAGACCAGTGCCACCCGATCGTAAATGGTTACCATCGCTCATGGACACTGATATTGCAGAGATCCATGAGTGAAAGAGAGGTTGTAGAGTTGTATCCAATTATTATACTTGTTTGTACCGCGAAGTTTAAATGACTTAGAACGTATTGTTTTATATTTATATCGACCTCTACAAGACCAAGGGGCGGCGTAATTTAGTCCACCCCTAAGGGATGCATGAGGCATGCGGGATTCTGACGGAAAATTTACCTGAACACTTGGGTACAGTCGCGAACGAATTTTGGTTTTGATCTGTTTTATTTTAATGAAAAAAATTGCTTGATTGTTTGTTAGTTTAGTAGTAGTCCGTGTAGGGAAATTCGGTGTTGTTAACTCGTTTTGTGTATTTTTAAACTACATTCTACTGGTTTGAGACGGATTTAATGGCATAATTTTATGATTATTCTATACCTTTAGTAAAATAATTTTCTGAACATACGCAACAGTTTTTGAGATAAATAGACACTTACGTATTTTAGGTGCACCTCGATAAATGTATTTAAATATTATTTTACACATTTTCTTTTTTAAACAAAAAGAAAAATTAAAATATAACAATAGGATCTCGCTAACAGTACAAAAATAGGCGGGGTCTTAATATAACATTTAAATAAGCCGACTTATAATATTTGTAATTACTTTCATCGTGAACTGTACCCGGGATTCGACCGCGTCGGTGCGGATGTAGGCGAGATTTACATACACACGCGTAGATTTCAAAACTCCATCGAGAAAAGTTTCGGGATGTCCGGCGAGAAACATGAGCTGCGCGATGTTTTTTCGTGTTTTTTTCTCGAAAAAACCCTAGCCAATCTGTTACTTTTGCAAGTAAATATGAGATCGGCGAGTAAAAGTATAAAAACGATGTGTACACTGAGTAATGAGAGCTTGTGTTCCGAGATTTTTTTGCGTAGTTTTTCGATTTTGTGTACTGATGTGTATTTGTGTGTGGGTTTAGTATTCGTATTTTGAATTTAAAATTTGGATTGAATGTCGCATTAACTTTTTTTTCAGCAGTTTTGTGGTTGTTTAATATGATACCAGGTTTTATATTTGAATAAAACAAATGCTTTTGTTTTGTATATTATTTTATTATGGCACATTTAACAACAAGTTACTCTTATTCCCCATAAGTATGTATGGATGTACCCTCATTAGAGAATCCAGTCCCGGATCCCGGCGTAGCAAACCTCTTTTTTATGAGCATCACCAACGACTGCAGTTTTGGCGTCCGGTGTTGATGGGGCTGGATTGCTTCGCATCACCCCGAACAATTCCTTGCTCTGTTCTGTCCTCAACCAAGGTTCGGACACTGAGTGTGAGGTTGTTTTAGTGCGGTTCTACCTTATACTTAAAAATACCATAGGTAGTGGTTCAATCAACGCTCTGTTTTACATCAATGTAAACACATCAGAATGACTTCGAGATTTCTAAAATTGCTTACTCAAAAAGCAACTCTATTATTATGTGTAACAGTCTAAAACAATAAACTCAGTTGCATCAACTCCTTTTGTATATTTGTTTATAGATCGATTGGATCGCCAACCGCCCCGTCCCAGGCGGATCAATATTTGAACGAAACGGAATAAAAACGAAATTGATTGATTAGACCAACAAGCCTTTGATATACGATATTTGTTTACTTTTTTTCTGTTTTTGTTTGGATTTGTATAGTATTTTTGAAATTGTATTTTTTGACCATTACCACAGATAACAGACTATACTGAAGTTAACTTATATCTGTAAGGAATGACCTTGATACTGGTAACATTGGAAGTGTCGAAAACTATTATTTTAAAGATCATTTTTGCACGAAAAAGTTACTTTGATAAATTTTAGTTTTTCATGATAGTAGGTACATATTGAAAGATTGTTATTCTTAGATTAGAACAAAATTATAATTAAAAACTTGAAAGGTTACATGGGACACCCGAATAGAACGAAGTTCCTTTCGATTTAAAGATATCTTACATATATTTTTTTTTTCCTAACGTAACGCGCGATATGGAACGTGTTTTAAAAGATTTTGATCACAGCGCCATCTAGCGATAATCATTTAAAACAAAAAAGTGTCGTGACAACTTTTCGTAAGAATTTTTTCCATCTAGCCCCCTTTCACTACGCGCGAAAAGGAACTTCGTTCCAAAAATATGATACAACGCCACTATATCCAAAATTCTTGCAAAACGATTGCTGCTAACCGATGGCACCAGTAGGGATGGTGCGCGAGCTCACACGAGATTGTATGTCAATGTTCTGTTGTCCTGTTCCTGTTCCTGTACCAACTCATTACTGCCCACTGTTGGGCTCAGGTCTCCTCAGAAGAGGGATTAGGCATAGTCCACCACGCTTGCCCAGTGCGGATTGGGGACTTCACATATCTTCAAAGGATTTTTAGAACCCTTTTCCGATATGCAGGTTTCCTCACGATGTTTTTCTTCACCGTTTTTAGCCAGTGATGTTGTGAAAAATTGCACATAAATCTTTTTCATATTAAGATTTAGAGGTACAAGCCGGCCGGATTTGAACCCGCGACCTCCCATTCGGAAGGAAGCGCTTCGACCACTCGGCCACCACGACTTTTTGTAGCTAATTATAATTACATTATAATGGATTATAGTAGAGAGAAGAATGTATTTTTTTAAATATACTGGAAAATCCTTAAACCTTCACAACCACTTTTTCTGTTGTCAGTAGTTAATTTTTTAAAAATAATTCTGTAGATTTTAAATTGCATATTTTTATTCATATTTCGTACTATAGTAGAGTACTTATCAACTTTCTTCAATATGTACGTTTACTAAAAAAAAACACAGTGTATAAATCAGCCCGTAAAAGAATGACGAAAGATTAAGTTTTACAAAGTTTACAAAGTAAGATTGATGGCTTAATGGTGTAATCAAATTTCGGTTTATCTCAGTCCAAAAAGCTAATTAAATTAATGTACTGTTTCTAGGACAAAGTTTTACGTCGACTTTTATTATTTGTTTGCTTCTCAATGCGTGATTTCTTTAATAGGTAATGGATAGTTCGATTTGTAGAAAATTAATGTATGGTTTTTTTTTTCTTCGTCGTTATTTCTTTGTTATTAATGATCGTAACTACCAAGATCCATTAGCTGGATCAGTCATTCAATTTTGGTGACTTTGTGACTGCCTTCCTGATCGCTTCGAGAATACTTGAGTAGTCATTTTAACGTTGTCCATCCTGTTAGGAGACCGTCCTCTAGCTCTTTTCCTTTCGACGTCGTCCAACAGGATAAGTTTCTTTAATGAATCTTCATGTCCATAAGCTTCCTACTCCTTTTATCATCTTCTGAATCGTTGCCTAAGACAAGCTAGTGCCCTCAGGTTCTTGGGCTTCACTGCTCAGAGTCATTACGGTGAATTTCTTTAAACGCTCGCGGTTATCTACATCACTTACACTATTACTAAACGGGTTCTTACCAAGATTATTTTGAATTGAGTGGTCCCGATATTTCAGCACTGTTTCTAGCGCCATGATCACGGGAAGACTGAGGAACTGCGGGTAGGTCATTTAAGAGCAGACAAATCTGTCTACCCTCTTTCTCGTTCATTTGCCGGTACCACGGTGTTAAGAATCCGGTTAGTAATAGTGTAAGTCATTACGGTGGTTGCCGCTGTGGATCCTGGCTACACAGGAGTTACGAGAGGTGGTTTATATCCGAAGCTTTACACCTGTATAGTGTATTAAATTTGTAGTCGAACGTTACAAGGAATTCAATCTGGAAACACAGTCCTCCATAATTTCATAGTATAGATAACTATCAATTCAAATGTCGGTTCCGCACGTATTCCGCAGATATCGAGGCCACAGCTGGCCGTACGTTGGTGCTGTCGTCGACTATTATTTACGATCCCGTTCAACAGTCCGGAGAGATAGGGCTTCCTTTGTCGACCAAGTTATTGTTACCGAGGATAGTTCGAGTAATGTTTTTGTTTGAATTTCGGATGCCGCTCGGAGTTTATGGAGCTGAGGCCAAACGAATGGTGCTGGTGATTTAGAGGCGTACGTGAGGAGTTGTGGACTACTGGTGTTGGTTCCAGAGATGAATGAATGAGTCTTAGAAGTTTAATGTCCACATTGATCGATTGATGGCCAAAGTTGACAAGTGTTGCTATTTGAATCAGTATAAGGACGTGAAATGAAAGGGCAGTATGAAAAGCCAACTATGCTGGATATTAAAGGTATAATAAGGCGTCATTGGTTCCAATAGTCATTCATGTAAAAAATAAAGGTAATTTTAGAGGGAAAACTGAATAAAATTTAAAAAAATAGCGTATCTATGGTATCAAAATGATACCTAAGTAATTATAAACAAGATCCAAATTAAGACTTTATCCAATAACTATAAATTACTTGTTCTTCTTGGAACGGAGACTTTACGACTTCAGCTCCATCGGCTCTGAAATTACTGAGAAAAACTTACGACTAACAGACGGTAACTTTCCATCAGGTGGCCTATTGGCTTGTTTACCTTTCCTTATCGGACTAGAAGATCGCCCAGAATGGGTAGGGATTCGGCTGGAGCTGGTGGCGACTAGGAACAACATCACTCAAACCAACACGCGCGCTGAAGCGCATATGCCAGACCATGGCTAACCCCAAGAAAGGGAAACCAATCAACGCCACAAACACCAACTTTCACCTCCGCCTAGAATGGCGGAGAGATTATGCCCGGGCAACGGGGTTCCCCCTAGGCCCGTCCGTGTCCTCGTCCGGGGGACACGACGACCCCCATGGCTGGCTTTCCTTATTTTCTTAATCAAATAAGCCTAGGCTACGACTCACCTGATAGTAATCGATTACCGTCGCTTGTGAGCCACTAAAATAGCAAGGCACTGAAGGGCCGTTATCTATCACATACTAAAAAAAAATCTACAAACCACTAATGAAGAAAATATCCCTAAAATTATCAACAAATACAATATCATTTTCGATATTTTATCCCTAATTTGAAAAACATTAAACGAACAATCAAATTACAGAATATTTGTGGACATTTTCCCTCATTCCGGGATTGTTTGAACAAATTTCTCGTGATCTCTTTATTGTGACGTAAAAGCTGAGAGTGTACATCATTACTTTAATTAGAGGTTGTTTTGTTTTACACAGAATCAACGTGTGTATTTTAATGTATGTTTGAAACTTGATATTAATTTAGTTGTAGGTTTTGATGGTGGATTGAATATAGTACGTAAAAAATAATAATATATTTAGTTTTAATTTTTTTTTACAAGCTTTATGTTAACTTGCACTGGATGTAGGTTCGGGTGGAATCTTGCAAGCTGAATTTGACAAACTTTTCGGTTTCCGATGGAGCTGACATTCAGCACGGAGATGTATATCGCGTTACAATGCAATAATAAACTTATTCAGACACTCGCGGTTTTCTATAATACTTTCATGCATTTTCAACGGGTTCTTACCACGATATTTAATTAACTGAGTTGTCTCGATATTTTAACGTTGTTGCAAACGTCATGATCACGAGAAGACTGGATACTGCGGGTCGATTTAAGAGCAAAAAAATCTGTCTACCCTCTTTCTCGTTCGCTTTTTGGTAGTACCACTGGAACTCGAACTCACATCATATCGAGACAACTCAGTTAATTAAATATCGTGGTAAGAACCCGTTGGAAATGCATGAAAGCATTAATGTAATAATATGATAAAATATAATCTGATAATGGATTCGGAAGGCGGTCATAGGAACTCTTGTGCTAAAGAAGATAAACCTGTTGTGTTTAAGCTTGTTTTACTTGAATTGGCTAGTACTCTACTGATACATAATATTCAGAATCTCAAAAGTTTGTAATTAAAGTGTTTTTTTTTTCAAATTACTACGCTCTAATCGTGTATCTAGTACTATACTGTAACAACCCATTACTGCCCACTGTTGAGCTCAGGTCTTCTCCGAAGAGGGGTTAGGCATAGTCCACCACGCTTGCCTAATGCGGATTGGGGACGTCACATATCTTCAAAGGATTTTTAGAACCCTTTTCCGATATGCAGGTCTCCTCACGATGTTTTCCTTCACCGTTTTTAGCCAGTGGTGTTGTGAAAAATTGCACATAAAATTTTATATAGATTGCGTGTATCTAGTACGTTTTATAGTTATACCCCTCAAACAAATGACAGTCTATAAAATTCAACCATGTATACAGGTGCTGTGACGTCATACGTACAACCTTCGTAATCGATCAAGCCTTATCAATCATTCCGTTCAAGTAATTGATTACCGTACCCTTCAGACTGATAGTGTCTCGAACATTTATCTTTCGAGTATTTTAATATACTCTTTATTTCGAAAATTACTGTTGAACATTGTGATTAATGATGCACGATATTAAAATTGTTCGTGAAATTTAGGTATCATTTTTGCGATGAAGGATGAATTGTTTGTGTAGGCTTTATTTTTGATTTAGTTTTGTTATTTTATGGTGCGACTTTGTAAGAGTTTATAGAGCAGCAAAATGTGCTCATTTACTACATCAAATCTTAAATTAATCTTTTTTCTCTACCGTATCATGTATGTATGTTTATACACATAAACCTTCTTGTTTATTTATAGAGCGATTAAAAAATCCGCATCAAAATCCAGTAGTAGTAACTTTGTTTAATACTTAACTATGTAGTGCTAGTAGGTATATAGATATCTATAAGTTACGGAACTGTTCACAGATTCCTAAATTAACTGACCTTGGTTTGCTAGCATTAGGGTTGCCAGTCTTTTTTGCCACATAGGCAGACAACATATTGTATAACATAATTTGAAGCTGTAATTAATTACGTAAATATTGACAAAATCGTGTAAATAATAAATACATTTCTTCTAGTATCAAAATAGAGAAACTTTAAATCCCCAGTCATCAAACTCGAAATTCAAAAACCCGTTTCATGAAAATTTCATAGCACTCTTTTCGGCCTTTCTAATTTATCAAAGCGTTCTATAAAGAGGCGTACACAAAGGTGCGTTAGCCTGACGGCGACATGTCCGCGTCCCTGGTCCAGTAATCGATCGACGGTCATCAATCACGCGTTTTCGTCGAGCACTGCTGTACAGAACATTTATGTTACAGAAGTTAGGATATATAAACTTACTGGCTGTCCCGTGCAACTTTGTATGCGAGGAATTGCTGCTGATAGGAATTGTTCCCGGGAATTTTCTAAAAGTACTCATAAGAACGCTTCATTAAAGCCTTAACACGATGAGGTTATCTTGCTTATTGACGGAGTTCCTGTGGCCACCTTCCAGCTGCATCATCAGACCTTGCTAAGACTCTAAGCTATCCTATCTCTCAAGTTGGACCAAAACGTTCACGGTGTGCCAATTTAATTTAAAATCGGTTAAGTAGTTTAGGAGTCCATCGCGGTCAAACATCGTGACAGGAGATTTATATATTATACTAGCTGCCCCACGCAACTTCGCCTGCGTCGAAAAAATAAAAAAAAAATTAGGGGTGGACTACCCCTAACATTTAGGGGGATGAAAAATAGATGTTGGCCGATTCTCATAGATACCGGATAAGCACAAAAAAAATCAACAAAATCGGTCAAGCCGTTTTGGAGGAGTTCAAGTTCGAACACCGTGACACGAGAATTTTATATATTAGATTAGATTTTAAAAGTTTCAGTTACCACTTTCGTGCACAATTATAACGCTACCCAATGACGAGAGGGGCGGCACGGCGGTGAATAATGCTGTAATGCGTAGTGCGTCGTGTCGCTCCGCATAATCCCGTGCTGGGTGTGGCCTCTTGGTGTGAGCTGTTGGAGTTTCTAGTGCGATTCAACTCCCACATATCCCACCCGTGGGACGTGTGGGAAACCTACGATTTCCCTCAACAGAAAAACTGCGTTTTCTTAGAACTAGATTCAAGACTACATCTTTAAAAAGCTTCTACTATCTGCAATGTGCAAGGTTGCAACGTAAATTTCGATGTGTTATTAGCTTGGAGCTCCATAACTGAAGGCCAACTATCCCATCAGGCACCATAACTTTTCAGGTTCTTCAAACATTGGCTTCACGATGGTGCAGTGGTGTTGTGAAAAATTACACAAATATTTTTCACATTAAGATTTATAGACAAGCCGGTGGGTTTTAAAACCGTGACCTCCCATACAGGCAAACGCTTCAACCATTCAGTCATCACGACCACGACTCGGGATCTGGCTGAAAATTGATAATTGCATCTGAAAAATGTATTCTCCGATACCTATACCATAACCATGAAAACTGCTCATATTCTTTAAAATTTACATGTAACTTGACTTCTGTATTCTATACATTCTGTGTTACTGCCCGGTCGAAGCGCTCTTTTGTGCGTTTTATTGGCGACGGGTCCTCGAGTGCGTAACACCCTTTATCCTTACTCGATGAGTGGACGTTATTAAATTTTATATTTCAATTATGGAGTTTTTTTGATAATGCTGTGACGTTTCTTGATTGATCGGTTATTTTTGCTATCAATAGTTTATTTACTGGCGCTACGTATTAATTCATCATTACTGTATATAAATCTTTTAAAAATAGCAGCCTTAGACCCTTTAGCTCATATTCATTTATTTATTTACAATAAGAATATATTAGAATAGATAAGAATGTAATATTGTTTTTACTCGGAACACTATTCCTCAAATTTTATTGTTTAAATTTGCATGCAGTAGTTTTCTGTAAGTAAAGATGCACATCCTCTTTTTTTGTTATTGCTTATATAATCAATGTGTTAACTTAGTGTATTATTTGTAGAAAACTCATAAATAAATAAAGAAGAACACAAACAAATTGTACAAGTTTTTTAACAAACTAAATTTAAGTTTAATTAGTTTCATACAATTCAAACGACATGTTCCACATATAAGTTTTCAAATATACGCACCTATCAGCACTTAATTAGATGTAAAATAACAATAAGTATGTGACAGTATTTAGCATATGAATATGATTAGGATATACGTAAAATAAAATTGGTTGCCTGTAAAGTCGGTATACGGGCGAAAGTTTTACGTGACAACGACTCGGGCATGGTTAGCCCGCCTAAGAGCGAGAGAGACAGACATAAAAAGTGAAAGGCACGCGTGCCTCTCACTCGCTCTCATTGTGAGCGCATAACGTGAGCGGAGCGTAACGCAGTTTCTTGAAGTGTCACCCGGCAAACCAATTTATAAGACGTTGTCACGTCAAAAAAACATGGGTAAGAAACTTTCCTAAGTCCAATATGCATTGTGATGTCTGTCTTAAAACTGTTATCATAGTACCAACTTAATCAGCTAGATATCCAGTATTTGCTTCATCAAGCGACATAATATATATATATATATGCTTCAACCAGTAAAATTCTTACCTATTTCAGCTTAATTTAGTCAATTCTAGAAGCTGCTCCTAAATTTCAATCCTCATCGGTTTTTCTACCTATAAAAGTATGAGTAACTATTTAGGCGAACTTTACAATTATCTAAACCACTATAAAATCATTAAAACAAAAACTCGAGAGGTGTCATGGGACACCCGGATGGAACGCAGTTCCTTTCGATTAAAAGATATCTTATATATTTTTTTCCTATTTTTTGACACACAATAAGGAAAGTGTTTTAAAAGATTTTGATCACAGCGCCATCTAGCGATAATCATCTAAAACAAAAAAGTGTCGTGACAACTTTTCGTAAGAATTTTTTCCGTCTAGCGTTGTGAAAGGGGCACAACGCGTGATAAAGAACTTCGTTCCAACAACAGAAAAGTCTTTAAACTTAGTCTATATAGTTGACTACACTAAAATTAATACGACCAAAGTGACTGCACACTTAATTAAGTTTACGTTCCGTTCGACCGCTATAAATTTAACTTAGCAAGGTGTCAATTAAAAGATTTTAATTAAACTCAACTCGTGCATCGACATCGAGTGCCCCTCACTAGCATCGATATCGACAACATAATCTAGTTTCAACTTGAATATTTCAATATTGTCAATGTTCATCAAACTACGAGAGTAGTGTTGTAGTGAGACGACACATTTTATCGACCAAGTTTCAATAGAAGGTTGTCAAGTATTATATTTTAAAGGATGATATTCTAAAGTTGATCACATATTAATTTCAAGAATATGTAAGTATAACATTTCTTTAAACACTCGCGGTTATCTACA
Source organism: Trilocha varians (assembly GCA_030269945.2). NCBI lineage: Eukaryota > Metazoa > Arthropoda > Insecta > Lepidoptera > Bombycidae > Trilocha > Trilocha varians. The sequence continues at coordinate 3,290,015 of AP028264.1, read as the reverse complement.
TCACATCACTAAAATAAAGCCAAAAAATCTAGTTTTGAGACGGCAGCCGATACTGTCAGTGTGGTATGTCGAAATGAGATTTCGAGTTTCAGTGGTACCGGCAAACGAACGAGAAAGGGGGTAGACATATTTGTCGGCTCTTAAATGACCTACCCGCAGTTCCTCAGTCTTACCGTGATCATGGCGCTTGAAACAGTGCTGAAATATCGGGACTGCTCAATTAAAAATAATCGTGGTAAGAACCCGTTTAGTAATAATGTAAGTGATGTAAATATTAGTTTTCACATGTATCTGCTTAAACTCAAACTCATTTATTTCGATTCTAGCTGATTCTCGCAACTTCGTCTGCGTCACAAAGGGGTTCAGGCAGCATTGTTAGATTTTAATAAGACCTACAAACTCGTAGTTCATTATTTTACTGTAAGAAAGTTTTTGGGTATTTTTTTCACACCTTGGCTTACATTATTGAAGTTTTAGTACGGATCTCTATTTAAAACCAAATAATATAGTCTCAGGGATAGTGTAAGACAAACAAACAAACAAACAATCAAACCTTTCCTCTTTATAATATTAGAATAAATAATAATAATAAAAAGCCTGTTTATTTCCGAAAAACAAAGGATACAAATTTTATATCCTTTATTTTTCCCTTATTTAATAAAATATATTATTTTACACTTATAACCTAACGAAATTTTATCTAAATCTAAGTCTTAAATTACTTGTTTGTTCACTTTTTTATGTACCGTTGATCGGAGCCCCTTCGTGGGTAAAGGCCTCCTCCAGCTTTTTCTATAGCTCCCTATAGTTTTATAATATAATATTAGTATAGATTAATACATATAATTTTAATGAAAGACAAAAATAATTTCTACCAGTTGTAACCCACGCCTCTGATCTAAGAAAAAATAGCGAAACAAACTCAACGAGCAGTCATTTATTTTCCACCTGAAATATCTTTATAATGACATTAATAAAGCTCGATAACACATTTGACTAAATTCGTGTTTTCTACAGGGTGATTTCCTAGTGAGGGTACATATTGAAGGTCATGGTAGCTGATGGTTATATACGACCAGTAAAAATATTATAACCAAAGAATATGGTTTAATGCCTTAGTAATCGCAAGTTAAAAATATCTAAAATTCTTGCAAAATGATGGTTTTTCGACAGCTGATGGGTGTGGCGGAGGTGTGGGTTGCGCGAGATCACTATAGGTCGTTAGTCAACACTCTTTAAGCCGAAATTGTTTATGTTTGAGGTAGTTTTGTCGACTTTAGATTTACCTAATTTTCGTAATATTCCGTATTAGAACAGAGTACTCATCGCCCTCCTGCAATATGTACCCTCTCTAAAAAATCACCCTGTATATTGAAATGCACTGAAAAATAACAATTAAACTCGTATACAAACCTTCACAGCAAGCGACCACACGACCGTGCAGTTCTCACGAGTCATACATTATTCATTGAGGAGTCGCTAGCGTTTCCACGGCGACTGGGATCTAAAGCACATGTCGTTGCGGCAGTAGACGAGCAATGTATCGTGTAATGGTTGAAAACGTCGGGAAAAACTTCTTGTTGGACGATAGGGCAGAAATGATAACTTCTATATTGGCAATACTTTACTTGTGATAGATACGGCCCCTCATCACTGAAACAATTGTGCAACAAAACTGAACTGAAATAATTTGTGTACTGCCTGAGCGAAGATTGACTCGGTTTTGAATGCAATGTCAAAAAATATATCATACTACCTGACCCATACAACTTCGTCTGCGTCACATAAGGAAATTTTCTCATCGTTTAAACCTTCCCTGGACTTCTACGAATTTTTAAGATTAAAATAAGCCAAATCGGTTCAGTCGTTCTCGAGTTTTAGCGAGACTAACGAACAGCAATTCATTTTTATATATAAGAAGAAGAAGATTTAATAAACATTTCAATCGCATTTAACAAACGTGGTGGACTATGCCTGTTTCCTTTTTCTGAGGAGACCTGAGCACAGAAGTGGGTAGGGAATCCTTTAGGAGAGGCGATGATGAATTGTTGTCAACTTAAAAGTTTAGAATTTAAAGTCTTTAAATTCTTAATCATTTTCAGAACAAAGTAATCCCGAGTTGACGAAAACTCATCGATTGTAAACCTCGTTTTGTTTCTAGGACTTACAATTGTTTGAAAGCCTCAAATAAAATCGATCCTTCTCCTTAAATATTCCCAAATTTACATTTATCTCAAAAATGTATTCGACAAATCGTAATCGAGTTAATCACAAAAGAATGCTCGAGGCATTAATTTCCAATTTCATTAAAATATTACAGAACGAGCAAAATTTTGGCCCAAAAATTATTATCGTGTGCGTTCAACCTGTCATAATGATTGCTTAATTTCGTTATTATCGACACAGAATAGTTGTACAGAAAGAAATGTTCGTACAAATCTGTCTGTCGTGTATCTATAATGGAATAAAAAAAACAAAAACTCATTGATACGAGATTCCGATTGGGTTAAAAAAAATGCGGGTTGCGGGCGATGAACTTTTCAGAAAGCATCCTGTTGATTGTAGACGTTGAACGTACAGATAGTCGATATAGTAATATCATTGAATAAATGTACATAAATAATCCGTAGAAAACCCTTTTTCAGACACACTTACATACCAAGTAGCTTTTAAACGAATTCTTGAGCAAGTCTACGTTTCAACCATGTCCAAAGTGACCACTAATTTCCAATACACGCAAATGACAATTGGTAGACCAACTGTGAAACAGTGTTTCACATAATTTTACTTATGATGCGTTTCCATATTGGCTCGCCAATTTCCAACTTTGATATTGGTCGGCGGTCACAGCCATTTGTTTTGTATGTGTGCTGGATAATGGTGATCCAATATGTTTACTTAACATAACTTACTTAAAAGGCAAATATATTCAAAATATATTTAAAAAAAAAAAAAAATCCTTCTGTACAGTAAATTATCTGTGACATCGATGTATTAACATAATTTCGTATTTATTATCAAATTTTAGCCGCTTAATTGATCGACGAGGCCGCAGTATGAATTTTGATTTTATCTGTACAATTTTCTATAAATATCTGTTATTTTTAGATAATTTGAGAATAATTGGCTTCTTAAATACGTCTTAAGTATTTAAGATGGGAGGGCTACAGATAATGTCATCGTATTACTGTTTTTTTAGGATTTACCTATTTTTTTTTTTATTTAGTCCACATAACTGAAAACTATCAAATACTTCATTAGGTACTTATTGTCTAGTACATAGTTAATATTAATTATGAGTTTATCCCTGCTTGATGTAGACATAGCCGATATACCTTTAGCCGTTTTAAGCAAAACCGTTTTTCAGTTTTTATAGCTGACACGCGCAATTTTGTCTTCGTTTCAGAGAGTAAAATAAATAAACATTCAGTGACGTTAATTAAGGCGTATGTACTTTGACGTAAATATAAAAGCAAAAAACTTTTAATTCCCCATTACCTTCTTCGAAAATTCGAAAGCATAATAATATACTTTGGACGCAATCTCACATAAATTATACAGGGTGGATCTGTAACTTTGGACAATCTGACGTGGGGTGAATGACCTGTCGATGTACAACTTAAAACTGTTTTTTTGGATCGGTCAAACTTTTTTTCTAACATTGTATGGTGTATGTAACTATCGTTGCTGACTTCCATATAACATTGAAAAAAAAAAGTTTATCCAATTCCAAAAATAAAACTGGTACTAAGTTTTATTTCGGCAGGTCATTCAACCCACGTCAGATTGTCCAAAGTTACAGATCCACCCTGTATAAAATGCAGTTTTTGTGTTAATGTTTTAATCATTCTCGTCAAAAATATTACGCAAGAAAAAACTAATATTCATAGAACTCGCAGGTTGTTTTTTGATTACATTTACTTTGGTAAAAAAAAATACGAACATTATAAAGCAAACAAGAGTAAACTCGTAATGTAAATCTAATAAAGTACCTTTAAGAACATTTTAAAATGTAAGTAAAGATTCCTTTGAAATAAGATTCGACGTAAGTAGAGGGAGAAAATTGTGAAATTCTCTTATTAGAGCGAGTTTTACTTTCTGATCAGTAATGTTGTGGAGTGTGCTCTTTGAAATTTGTGAGTAATTTCGCATGTTTATGTGACTTTAAATAAAAATATGAAACTCAATATTGACTTTATTAGAAATTTTTAGTAGGTCTGTTGTATTTTTGATACTCCTTTTTCTAGGTATTAAAAAAAACATTAGGTATTGGGAATTTTAAAAATAGATAGATGTATCCTTATAAGCCACTCTGTCGATTATTGTTAATTAATTTCATTACAGACATGTGATTTTTTGAATTTTAGCAGGCTCGGTTTCCCGAGGTGAGTATAAAGTTCAAAATCATTGTTTGTTTTCAAGAGTAAAGTAACGTTTCCTTTTAGCCAAATGCGCTATAGTCACTATTAAGGGAATCTTCCCTGGATTTCAAAATTCCTCCTATACCTACTATTATGTCTCCAAACAAACACACCGATAAACACAAACGGCATCTATAAACGCCATTTCTTGCTTATTCGCCGTAACTTGGAACAACAGAATTAATTACATGAAAAACTCTTATTTTTATCATCAAAAACTTTGATTGTTTTTGGCAAACGATCGTAAACTAGTACGATAAAAACAAATGAAGCTCGTTTAATGAGTCTTCGCTGGCATTTGTTTTTAGGATAGATTTTTTACTGCGATGGAGTTTACAGCCCATCCGATGTTGAGTGTGGTGAAAGGTTACTGTCGCTCATGAATCTATAGAACGTAAGAAATATATACTTATAACATATGTACTATATTTTTATCAAGTATTTGGCTGAATTAGTTTTTGAAACGAATCTATATCGATTACACTTTAAACAATTGTTATTGTAACTACACAGGTCTCTGATCCAAATGGGTTTAAGTTACGCGTTGATAAACATGAAGAAAAAAATCAGTTAACTTGATAACCTCTTTCATGCATTTTCAACGGGTTCTTACCACGATATTTAATTAATTGAGTTGTAGATACAGTGAGTGTGGTGTGTCGTGATGTGAGTTCGAGTTCCAGTGGTTCTACCCAAAAGTGAACGAGAAAGAGGGTAGACAGATTTGTTTGCTCTTAAATCGACCCGCAGTATCCAGTCTTCTCGTGATCATGACGTTTGCAACAACGTTGAAATATCGAGACAACTCAATTAATTAAATATCGTGGTAAGAACCCGTTGAAAATGTGTCTGAATAAGTTGATAACCTCTTTCTTTAAGGAAGTCGGTCAAAAATAAGTTAACCAATATTGAGTATTTTTGATTTACACAGTGTCAATTGAAAATTGAGCACGCACTATTGTTTTTTCTACAGCACTTTTGATTGACTGGTAGAGAAGGCCTTAGGCATTAAGTTCGCCATTATGTCATTTATGTGCTTCTTTTTTCTAAACTTCTAAACCGGCTGAACCGAAATGTCTAATTTTATTCTTGAAATATGAATCGAAGTCCAAGGACATGCTTATTCACTTACACTATTTCTAAACGGGTTCTTGGTACCGGCAAACGAACGAGAAAGAGGGTAGACAGATTTGTCTGCTCTTAAATGACCTACCCGCAGTTCTTCAGTCTTCCCGTGATCATGGCGCTGGAAACAGTGCCGAAATATCGGGATCGCTCAATTGAAAATAATCGTGGAAAGAACCCGTTTAGTAATAGTGTAAGTGATTTAGATAACCGCGAGTGTTTAAAGAAACATGCTTATTGTTTAAATTAAATTAATAAAAATCCATTTTAAACCAAACTTTCAATCAATCTTCGTTCACTTATCCTAATAAGTTTAGCTTTAGTTAATTTACCATTCAATAATGGACTTTATTTACACGTAATAAAGACGTGATAATGACGATTATCAGTAACATCACGAAGCTACGGTGTATTATCGAGCTCTTTAGAATCGAATCAATTGATAAAACCGGGAGATTGCAACACGCGAGATTTGCTTAACATAACGCTTGGAGGGGACGCGTTTTTGTGTTGCCAGGGTTATAATAAAAAAATGGTAGGAATAAAAAAATAGTAGATTTTTTTTGGATAGTCTAGATTTTTTTGAATATAAGGTGCAATAATGCAAGCTTTTATATGGTTGGGAATTTTTTTATGTGTATCTGAGTGAGCAAAAAGGAACTCTAAAGACTATTTTTTGTAACGGAACGTGAAAACAATGGAAATGGGTTTTGTAAAAAACTTAGTGATTATACTTTACTATTTTTTTGTTATTTATCTTTATCTATTCTATTTGAGTGCAAAATTGGGTTCTTCCTCGACCTCAATAAAAAAACATTTACAATAAATTTAAATAAATACCTTACTAATTTTTCATTTTAACAATTGTCACGGAAAACACTAAGAAAAAAATCAAGAGATTTTTATTACTTCATAATTTTAAAAAGCGTAAAATTACAACAAAAAATAACTGTAAAATCCCGCAATGTAACACAAAATTTGACGCCAGCAACCCCGTACGTAGGAAACAAAGAAAGGGCCACGCTAGGGCGGGCGGGGGCGAAAACTGTGTGAGCTACGTTCAGTACCGGCTGAGTCCTCGCCGAAGACGGACGTATACATCGTCCAATGATCGCGCGCGTGTTATCACAGTGTTTTGACAATCGTTTAGGCATCTTTACTAGTCAATGTTCAGCGTCTTTAAAAAAAAAGGTGTAACGTGATGTGTTATGAACGAGGATGTTCTTTTTTTAAACGGTAAGTGTTCGAATGTTTTGTTTGAAAATTTTCGGGTTCGATGCTTGATTTCAGATCGTTGGTCACGGCCGTTTGGTCATTGATAATTGTTTTTCGATAAAATAAATTGTTGTTAAATTTTACAAGTTTTAATCGGAAAATTAACTGTTGAATGTCAATGGTGAGATTCAATTTTGTTAACCTAAAAATTTTCTCTTTTTACACAAATTTTTCATTGTAAATGTTCTGTAAGTGACAAGAAATGTGTAGGTAATGGAATGTAAACATTCAGTGAGCTTTAGACTATATTTTTTTAGTAGATAACAATCGTAATTAATGTACCGTGAATCAACAATTTGTTTTCATTGTGTTGGGTTTGTTTTAGTAAGCATTAAATATACCTGAAAATTTATCTTTACCAACTTTGTCTTAGTATTATGATAAAATAACAATCCTTTTAATATTTATAGTGATCATATTTGGTATAACTATCTACTAAATATGTGTATACTCGTAAAATTAGGAAAAATATTACAATAAATTAAACAGTAAGGAGATTCTTCAATCGAAGTATTTTCTTGTAAATCTTTGTGAAAAACTTAGTGCATCAGTGTAAAAAATTGCATTTACAGCACTCACTTGTACAACATTAAATAAAATATTTTGTAGATCCAAAATTAAGGAGTTTTTTTACTATAGTGTATTTATTATCGTGCTAAATATAACGTATCGTGTTTTGATACCTTATTTTATTTTATAGGTAAACGAGTGGCCCACTTCATGTTAAGTGATTACCATTGCTCATGGACCTCCTTAATAAATAAAAAACCTTATAAAAATATTTCAATAATAATGTACCAACTTATACTGCCCATTGCTGGCTCAGGTCTCTTCAAAAGGGGGGGTATGAAGCTGTATTACTGCATAACAAGTAATATTCGACAAGTCAAACTAGAGATGGCTGTAAAGCTGCGGAGTCACCGATAACTTTACAAGCAGTTAACACGTCTAAACATCATTTGAATATTGTGTTACTGTTAATTTTACGAGTACTTGCAAAGTGCTTAACGTTTCTGTAATCCGAGTTTTACGACTCAAAGCTTTCAATTTCAGACCAAACATGAGCTTAAAGCTGTTTACTTGAATTGATAATGAATTTCCTGAGATGAAAGTTTGGTTAACTTTTTGGTAGAAATTAAAAAGCTACTCTATTAGGCTAGATAACAGAAATCGTTTTTGATAATGGTTAATTAAAGATGTGAGCTGACAAGTAAGTTTTGATCCATAATAATTTCAAAAATAGCTATAATTAGAATTTAATAAAGTAAAATAATTTAAAATCAATGATTAGAAAAGAAACAATGAAATTATTGACACTACCGCTATTAAGACACATCTTAATACTGTTAGATTAAATTTTCCGTTTAATCTTAGTAAGTAAGATTTCTTTCATTTGATGAACATTGTTTTTTTTATTTTTAATATTCAAATAATTCTATTTATTAATAATTTCTATTTTTTTTTTTCTTTTAAACCAATACTGATGTTAGAATAATATGATTAGTATATTGTTAGGATTATAGAATGGCGTGTATATCTGTAATAGATACTCATATAAGACTCTGTGTTTTAATAATACTAAGTATAATTGTGTATATATGTTTACTGTTGGTGTACCAAATAAATAAATAAATAACAGTGAAAGACTATAAATATGAGAACCATCACTCGATTCGTATCGTAGATCTAAAGATTACCACCTAACGTCACAAACATCGTGACATTCATCATCATCAGTGGCGCTACAGCCCCTTGTGGGCCTTGTTCTGCTCAAGTTTCGTCCTCCAGGCGTCGTATCCTATACAGGGTGATTTTTTAAAGAAGGTACATATTGCAGGAGGATGATGAGTACTCTGTTCTAAAACGGAATATTACAAAAAATAGGTAAAATTACATTTTTTTAAGTCTAAATTCTTATCTTTTCTTCTTTTTAATAAATTATCATTGCATAGTATGATACGAAATCGGTTTATACTGTGTGTATACTTAAATCTTTTAAACCACGCATGAGGTTTTGATGCGCTTTTGAAGTAGAGTGATTCAAGAGGAAGGCTTGGATGTGGGTAGCAATGTTTCACTTTAATTGTCGTGACCAGGGAATGGCTGAGTAAAACTGGGCTTGATTAAAAGAAAGCGATTTAAAAAAAAAATACGGTACTTCCAAAGAAACCTTTACCTTTCAAAAATAGTTAACCCCTACTATGGATAACTTGCCCAACCACTTCTAATGTTACAAAAAAATGCTTTATCATAATATTCGAATCAACAATCAAATTTGACAAATTAAAATACATGTTATTTACCGAGCACGCGAAACTATCAATAAAGTATTTTGTTTATTCATCTTTATTGGATAAAGTAGAGATTTGCGATCGTAACTTATCTTTAGTATAAAGCAAAAACAGACTGCAACAAAGCCTTAACAAGCCCTCGACCCTTCGGGATTTGTGTATCAATCTTTATTTTTATCTTCTGAGTAAATTTGCTTCTCTTGGGCTCGTCTCGTTCGGTCATGTGAAATTATTTACGTTGTTTCGAAATCTGTGTGTTTATTCTGTAAAAAACGATTGGCGTTAGTTGTTTAATAAGCAATCGATTGCAACAGAATTACTATCTCTCTTATATCTAGTCAGATTTGATGAAAACTTGAAAGGGACTTGCTTGTAGACGATATACTTTAACTTATTATAGAAAACAATATCACAATAATTAATATTATTTACTTACTACTAATACTGGCATAGTTTCTTTAATGTTTCATAACAAATTGATTTTTGTTTTGTTAAAAATCAACATAATTAACATTGTTTACTATATAGAAACAGCTATCGTTTGATACTTAGTGTGTTTAATTTTTTTTCTTATGTTGTACCAAATTGTATTCATTCGTGTTGTTGAACTTTTTTGTCGATCGCATTTATAGAATAAGCCCGAAGTCCTCGAGATTGAAATATTTTATATTGTATTTTCTTTGGTTTTGTAATGCGAGTCGTTCGGTAATCTAAACATTATCCTTTTCTAAGGTAAATTTAATTCTAATTTATTTTGTACTAAATCTTTTCGAGTCGAGCCGGGAACAATGCGCACAGTCCCTGTGGAAACGACTGCTGTAGCTTCAAGAGAGGGTATTACAATATTAAAATGTGAAGCAAAACGTTTGTAAGACGAAATTAATGTTGCCACTCGCAGGCAACGAAGGGCGATTGTCATTATTAAAATTGTAAACAAGCACGGCTCGAGGGACGGCGACATCCATTTCAGACGGCGACTACTGTGGTTTTTTGCTCTACCCTCATTAATTGTTCTTTAATGAGAGACCGGTCCCACGGGGCGCGTGGTCGCACGGCACACTTCGCAATATCACGGAATAATTCACATTTAATGGAGTCTAGGGACAGATTGACTGAACGCACTTATCGGCGGGGTTAATGGGGAATTCCGCTAATTGATTTACGAGAGACGAACTACCGAAATAAATTACAATTTCGTTCGTGTTGTGAAGACGTTGTTTGTGTTGTTGGCGAATTGATGATTGTCTAATTGTATGTTTATCGTTGCATTCATATTTCCCCAGGTGATTGTTCTATGAATGCTGATAGATTAGTGTCCAAAATTAAGGTAGTTAATACTGGCCTTTAAGGTTAGGTATATCTGATCGTGTACGTGGTATTACACAATTGTGTGCATACTAGACAGGTGTAACTATGCAACTCAACTTGTAAGAAAAAAGAAGAAAATATTATCGAAAATAAAAAAATATCGAGTATGTGGAATCCAGTGTTAAACACAACAGTCACTAAAGGTTCATGCTCAGAGAGTCTTGTAGATACAGTGAGTGTGGTGTGTCGAGAAGTGAGTTCGAGTTCCAGTGGTACTACCCAAAAGCGAACGAGAAAGAGGGTAGACAGATTTGTTTGCTCTTAAATCGACCCGCAGTATCCAGTCTTCTCGTTTGCAACAACGTTGAAATATCGAGACAACTCAAATTTTGATCACAGCGCCATCTAGCGATAATCATCTAAAACAAAAAAAGTGTGACAACTTTTCGTAAGAATTTTTTCCGTCTAGCCCCCTTTCACAACGTGCGATAAGGAACTTCGTTCCAATAATCAATAACAAAATGTGCCCACTACAACAAAATTTAATCCAACTCCAAACGATCGTTTCTGTGTAGATGACTTCCGAAGAGATTTTCATTTCAAATGAAAATTAACATTATCAGTTTTCGATTCATGTACAAAACAGTAATTTCAATGTTCTACGGATTCCGATCTCCGTAATTTCTGCAGATCAAAGGACGGTATTGGTATCGTCGGAGGTCACTAAAAGAAGTCTCGCTCTTGATACAGAATACTTGTATAGAGAAGTAAACTTCAAGTCTCATTAGTCACAGATTTATAAATAAACTAGCTGACCCGCGCAACTTCGTCTGCGTCGCATAGGAATTGTTCCCGGGAATTTTCTAAAAGTACTCATCAGAACGCTTCATTAGATTCTGAACACGATGAGATTATCTTGCTTATTAACAGAGTTCCTGTGGCCAACTTCCATCTCCATCATCAGACCTTGACATTCATCCTCTACGCAAAGTACTCATCAGGACACTTCATTAGAGCCTAAACACGATGAGGTTATCTTGCTTATTGACTGAGTTCCTGTGGCCACCTTCCAGCTCTATCATCAGACCTTGATCTAAGCTATCCTATCTCTCAAGCATTAAATTTAGTAGAAATATTATATCAAGTGTAATTTACTTTTAAAAGGGACAATTTTAATTGAAGTGTCAATTTAAAGAGTAGTAATTCTGCATCGATTATAATCACATAATATCACAAGTGTGATCTCGATATTCACGTTTTGCATATAGATTACCTTCTGACTACATTAGTTTCTGTGTTCTGTTTGAAATCGAACGCTTGAGATTGTATCGTTAATTTGGAATTTAATTACCTCCTAGACTGTTGATTGTGGATTCGAACATAGCGACAGTCGATACAGTATTGAATAATTTTAAAATATAATTTCTGAAATTGTACCATTATAAGATATACAGGGTGATTTCCTAGTGAGGGTACATATTGAAGGTCATAGTAGCAGATGGTATATACGACCAGTAAAAATATTATTACCAAAGAATATGGCTTAATGCCTTAGTAATCGCAACTTAAAAATATCTAAAATTCTTGCAAAATGATGGTTTTTTGACAGCTGATGGGTCTGGCGGAGGTGTGGGGTGCGCGAGATCACTAGAAGTCGTTAGTCAACACTCTTTTAGCCGAAATTATTTATGTTTGAGGTAGTTTTGTCGAATTTAGATTTTTTAAAAAAATATGTATTTTGTATTTTTCTCTATTTTTTGTAATATTCCCTATTAGAACAGAGTACTCATCACTCTCCTGCAAAATGTACCCTCTCTAAAAAATCACCCTGTATATATTATGTACAAATAAATAGTATTCAAATTTCTGTTTGTAATGCTCAAATAACCGTGGTTTTTTCGATTGTTCATTTAAAGGAATGCAGCAAATGATAAATTCGAAATTCAGAATATTTGACGTTACAAATTCAGCGCTTGCAAATCATTCGTATTAAAAGTGACACGTCAATGAAAATCACAGAATGTTATTTATATTTCGATATTATAATTCGTCGATGTCGAATGTCAACAATTTTAATAAATACATGAACAAAATGATGGTCGTCGTTGAAATACAAGTGATTGAGTTACTGAATGATGAAATTATTGGCATGAATTAATTACATTTTTGCATTTACATTTCGCTTCAAGTCGTCAAGAAAAGTCTTTTGAAAAGATTTTGACGTGACAACGTCTTATAAATTGGTTTGCCGGGTGACACTTCAAGAAACTGCGTTACGCTCCGCTCACGTTATGCGCTCACAATGAGAGCGAGAAAGAGGCACGCGTGCCTTTCACTTTTTATGTCTGTCTCTCTCGCTCTTAGGCGGGCTAACCATGCCCGAGTCGTTGTCACGTAAAAAACTTTCGCCCGTATACCGACTTTACAGGCAACCAATTTTTTTTTTTGGACATTCCAATTAATTAGTCTCCCTCTTCACTTGAGAGTTATGAGCACTTTAACAAGAGTGAGATAAGTGCATTCTTATATGCCTAAGTCAGACTCGCATGCTAGTTTGCGATATATTACTTATTTAAAAAACACAAGCAATTTGTATTTAATGCAGTCGTGTGGTTAACCAAAAAGACTAAAATATAACATTATTAATATTGTAGAATAAAGCAAGGAAACATATTATGTATCGCACGATAGCAGTTCAACGCATAAACATTATAAATTTAACAATTTTTGGGATATATGACGGGGTGATAACAAGGGAAACCAACCTATTTACCATGCGGGTAGTTGGAAGTGGAGACTTGCTATAAATACAGGCACTGGCCGCTATTATTATTCATTCGTGTCTGAATTGTCGAGGCGAACGGACCTCTTGATGTAAGAGTAATAAACTGCTAAAACTCGTTATTTTAAAGTTTTATTCAAAAGAATTGATCATCAAGTATTCAAATGGACATTGTGATGTCATTCCTGACAAACCAAAACGAAGATCGACTAATTACAACGTCATTACACCTCAACACACTGTTTACGCCGTCATATGTATCAAATATTATTTATTGTTTGGTACATATTGCTCTCGATACGATAATTGGGAATTGTTAGTTAAGAATCGCAGAAATGCTTGGAATCTACAATACAGTAGCGACTAAGTTAATTTGATTGATTGTCGAAAACTGGTTGACCTCTTCGTGTATGAAACACGAAGATCGATTACTGGCTATTGAATAAGGATGAATTCCGATTTGGAATAGGTTCCTGACCACGATATTCTCGAGCGCTATGTCATTTTCTTTAAACATGGTTTCAGAAAAGTCACGTGTAAGTAAGAGATGGATAACGGTCCCCAAAGCCATGGTATTGTTGACCTCATTTTCATGAGCGACAAAAACCACATAGCATCAAGTGGGACGTAAGCTTGTCGCTCTTGCAATAAAAGAAATAAAAGTAAAGAACTAAAAATTTCAGCAAAAATTGTACAGTAATCGCTCTTTAGTGCAGCAATTTTCATCGATTGCACATTTTTAGATAATATGCATACGGAACATGGCGGTTGGCGAGCGCTTCCGTAGTGCAATTTGCTTCACAACATTATGATATATTTCGTTGTACTTTGGTGTAAAATGTGTGAAATTTGTCGCACTTAGTGTAAAATATGTTTTATACACTTTGTAATTAGGTGCTTGTTTGTGGTTACGGTTTTGAACTTATTATAAAGTGTACATTTTGCGGTGCCGGTTTTGTCGTGTACAAATTTTATGTTGTTATTTTTATATAATTATTTAGAGTACGAATATAAGACCATTGGTGGAAATTAGGTAATTTATTTTATTGTATTGATAATGAAATGTTTTTAATACAACATGAGTAAATGGTCTAAGTGATGTGGTATGTGGATGATAAAGGATAATTCATAATTTACTATAGTTATTCTGAAGAATCCGTTGACAATTTCAATTTTCGTCAAAAAAACATTCAAAATCCATTTATTTTATTATATTTACAGAAATCCCTTTTCCTTCTTTATTTAAGTTCAAACATTATTATCGATATTACATTTTGAAATACGGTCTGATTAAAACCATTTCCCGGTAGCCGATAAACTTTGCAAATATCGAATAGGTTTTTTGTTAATTCCCACGCAGTAAAAGTTTTTTAATTTGAATCCTCGGGTTCGGATTCCTCGAACACATTCATACTGATTTTATGTTGAGTTTATGAAAATACGAATTTAGTAATGATGTCGATAACTTTTCGGATTACAACGTTTTTTATATGTGCTGTGGTATTAATTATTTTCAGTCTGTTTGTTTGATGAGAAATATATCCATACTAGATATGTTTTAGTGTGCAAGACGTTGCCATGCAATAAAAAAAAACGTAATCCACCGATTTCCTACTGAATATAAAGATATGTAGGACCTTGTCTGCCGGTTCGGCGTCCGGGGGTGACGGGGCGGTACGTGAGCGAACGCGTCCTGTCACCCCTACCAGCCTCGTGCCGGGTTCTGTCCCGGCCGGGGATCGGACGTCGAGCGTCAGTGGCGGGAGGTTTTAGTGCGGTTCAACCCTCACATACCCCACTCGCGGGGCGAGTGGAAGTCCGGCGATTTCCTCCCGTCCAAAAAAATAAAATAAAAAGAAAGGACCTTGTCTATCTATCTTGCAATAAAAAACACGGTAGTAACGAAAAACTTTTCTTGCCTATCGCAAGCAACGACCTGACAGTTAATTTCGTGGTAAGTGACCATAACCAATGCACCTCATCATTGGCAGAAATCGTTCGAACTTTCTCAAACCTCATTTGAGAAGGGACTAATCATGATCATACTTGACCTCTATCTAGTTTAGAATTTAGAAATTGCACTTAACACTATAGTTGGCGTTAAACCCGTGTGCACAAAGGTTTCGAGTTTGTAGAGATTACCTCGACCGCTAATGTAGTCAATGCTTTAATTTATTCACGCTACCAAAATCGGGCTCTGCCTCAGACCGCACCATCAATAGTAATGAAGTACTAGATTGTTTTTTGTTTTGAATATCGAATTTCTTTTTTCATTGAAAATAGTATATTTATTTGAAAGTATTGTAAGAGTATTGTGTAGAAAAAAATATATTAGTCGAAGTAAAATTGTGGACTATGCCTAACCCCTCTTCGGAGGAGACCTGAGCTCAGCAGTGGGCAGTAATGGGTTATTACAGCACAGTACAGTACAGTAGTCCTCTTCTCTCATCATCACTTTTATAAAATTAAATAAAGTTCTTGTAATTATTTCAAATGTATATTTAGTACTAAAAGGGTCATTGAAACTTAAACATCAGCTGTACTGAAATGACAGTTTATGAGATGGATACGTCTTTATCGCTCGTCACATATTATAGAATGCAACATCACAGAATACATGGTTTACAGAAGAAAAAAGTCGCAATTATATGAAAACTACAGTGATCAAGTTTTGGTCATATACCTCTTCAATTTTATTTAAACCTACATACATAAAGTTGAAGAGTTTGTTTGTGTATTAAAACGCGTTAAACTCGGGAACTATTGGACGATTTCAAAAATTATTTCAGTTTTAGGCAGTCAATTTATAGAGGAAGTCTATAAATTATACAAACATATATAAAAATTGATTTTCTCTTAGCTTTTGATTTCTATTAGAGAAGACCAAGTCTAAAAAAATCAAACCAGTTTTAGGCACAAATGAAAAAGTCTTAGTCGAGTAGTCAATAATGAGTAGATACAAATCCCTTTGTTTAAATCTAGACTTCTGTATCAGTTATTCTGTGGTTCAGCGATTTGGCACGTCTCCTATATAGGACAGAGATGTCGTCGCGATGCAATTCAGCCTCAACAATGTTGCACTGACTGATTTGATTGTCATTTGATGGATAAGGCAAGGAAATCTGTGCTATTCTCAGATGGGCATAGTTCGGTCGTTAATTAGTGGAATATTTTTGTGAACTACAGTTAACTTTGAGTTACATACTCATACAGATGTATCACTGGCTAAAAACGGTGAAGGAAAACATCGTGAGGAAACCTGCATGTCGGAAAAGGATTCTAAAAATCCTTTGAAGATATGTGAAGTCCCCAATCCGCACTGGGTAAGCGTGGTGGACTATGCCTAATCCCTCTTCTGAGGTGGTCCAACAGTGGGCAGTAATGGGTTGGAACAGTACAGTACAGTACAGTACAGATGTATTAGAAGCTGTGTGTGGCTCTTTCACTTCTTTGTCGGTCAAAAATACAGTCTAAATTTAATTTAGAATAAGTAGGTAGGTACATAAGGTTCTAAAACATTCCGAGACACTCGCTCTCATACTCGTTTTAAATACTTGGAGTTTTATCTGAGAGAGGTAAAAAAAAAATAATAAAAGCAATTTGTAATAACACTTATTTCTATAAAGTTATTCTAAGACAGCACTTTTGCTATATTATAGAAATTATAGAAATTTCTGAACGAAAATTTTAAGAAAATAACAGAATGCTTCTCAAAAAAATGCTTTATCTTTCTTTAGTTTTTTTTTTCTTAGGTTTGCTGGTAGAAAACTCATTTTTGAGTTAAGCTCGCCTTTTGCGCTTATTTTTTAATCACTGTAATTTTCTTACTTGATGTACAATAAAGTATTAAATAAATAAATAAATCTTTAACAAAATTAAATAGTTTTTTTTCTTTTCGTTATGTTTATATCTTTAACAGTACAGTTTTTTTTACCTATCGTAATATCCACATCATAACTTTAAAGTGCACATAGGAATAGTTGTAATATTGTTATTGTTAGTTGCACTGTTTTCTTTTTGAACCGTATATTTAATAAATTTTTGCTTCATATATTTAACCGAATTTTTGACCGTGATTAGGTGACACCGAATGATAGGTAGTGGTTGCTACTGAAAATCAGCGCTTTCTGGATATTATTCCGATAGCAACAGCTGAGTAGTGACTATTCGCCACGCAGTGTGGGGCACGCAATAGATGTAAATAAATAATTATGTGTACAATTTACTGTTTGTTAGTTATTCTCTTTGTTTTTTTTTTCTTACATTATAATTTTGTGTTTTGTGTGTCGAATAAAGTTTACTTTCTTTCTTTTCTTTCTCAATAATTAATGTGGTAACACTGGTAACGTAAAACACCTGCTGAAATGTAAATTTCTTACTAACACACAAAACATCTGTTACACTCTTAAAATATTTGATGCGTGAGTGAAAATGTCGTTTTATGAGTCGAATAAAAACTGTGTAAAAATGTAACAAAATTCCTCATAAAATTCCAGGGAAATTCGTTTCGGGCAGTTTAGAAGTAAAAGACCAGAAACGTAAAATGGTCATTTGAAGAACATTTTTAACATCAAATAAGAGAGGGATCTGCATAGTTAGAATCTCATCTAAAAGTGAAATTACTCTTTAGAATCGAGAATAATGTCTTTGACTACAGAATAATTTCTTCTGTACTGTACTGTACTGTACTGTACTGTACTGTACTGTACTGTACTGTACTGTACTGTACTGTACTGTACTGTACTGTACTGTACTGTACTGTACTGTACCAACCCATTAATGCCCACTGTTGGGCTCAGGTCTCCTCAGAAGAGGAGGCATAGTCCACCACGCTTGCCCAGTGCGGATTGGAGCCTTCACATATCTTCAAAGGATTTTTAGAACCCTTTTCCGACATGCAGGTTTCCTCACGATGTTTTCCTTCACCGTTTTTAATTTCTTCACAGAACTATAATATTGAAACTCGTGTTTGTGTGTCCTTTAACTTTATGATTTTTCCTTCACTAAACGAGAGTTGAGAAAGGTTTTTGAACGTAGATTGTCCCCAAAGTCGTCTTACAATGCAGAGGTCTATGAACGACGGTAACCACTTACGATATAGTGGTTCGTTCGCGTGTCTTCCTACAGTATAGAAAGTACTGAACATATAAATCTCTTGCAGTGTTTTGAGATGTTTTAATTGCATTACCGCCCAGGCCCTGAGTGAAAAGGGGGTGACACACGGGCTCGTATTTATGATCGGTTTATGGAGACACAACAGTACCTAAGCATTTTACGACGCATGGGCGATAGAGCTTGTCAACCCAAAAATTCAAACATGTGTGTCACCTTCTTCTTTTTTTTGTTTTATTTTTGAGTTAGGGAAAATCGCTGGATTCCTGTTGAAGTCGATCCGAACTAAAACCTGCAAACGCTAACACTCAGCGTCCAAACCCCGGCTGAGGCCAGAACCGAGTACGGTGTTATGAGGGATGACACGACGCGTTATGCACTCGGCACTCTGGCACTCTTTCCTGTCGCGCCGCCCCCGTGTAGATAGTCACATCTCGTAAGATTAATATCATTCAAACGATAACATTTTGATGAAATAAATTCTCTCGATTCCCGACCGATATTAATATCGTTACGAACACCCTACTTCCGATTTAATACGTCGGGTCAGCAATTAAACAAAGTAAGCGCCAATAAAAGTCTGGAATCGAGTTATAAATTGATCAATTTGTGGCGAGCGAACCGATGTATCGATGCTTGAATCGATGTAGGAATCGACTTACGATCTCTGGTCGGTCGTCTGTAAATTTTGATAATCATTTTTAGTATAATATAAAAAAAATAGCAATGTATTTAAGCTTTTTAAATAAGGATATCATGTAGAAGTAACACGAGCCCAAACACGAAAGGTCGCTCTTATTTAGTTGACGGGTTCCTATGGTTACCTTCCGGCTCCAGCGTCAAGTCAGCTCCATAATGCCATATGATTGAATTGAAGTATAAAAAAAATTAAGGAAACCGAAAAGTTGTTCAAATTCAACTCGCAAGATTCTACCCAACTTTTATATACAGGGTGATTTCCTAGTGAGAGTACATATTGAAGGTCATGGTAACTGATGATTATATACGGTCAGGAAAAATATTATTACCAAAAAATATGGTTTAATGCCTTAGTAATCGCTACTTAAAAATATCTAAAATTCTTGCAAAATGATGGTTTTTCGACAGCTGATGGGTGTGGCGGAGGTGTGTGGTGCGCGAGATCACTAGAGGTCATTAGTCAACACTCTTTAAGCCGAAATTGTTTATGTTTGAGGAAGTTTTGTCGAATTTAGATTTAAAAAAAAAAAAAAAAATATTTTTTCCTATTTTTTGTCCGTATTAGAACAGAGTACTCATCACCCTCCTGCAATATGTATCCTCTCTAACAAATCACCCTGTATACACAGGCACATAGTTACATATAGGGAATTAAATAAAAACTTTTAAATATACCTGGGTATAATAAATACAATTTATTACACTAAAACATCTATAATTTTACACAAACAACAATTAAACAAACAGTAATTTTTTGCATTCGCCTTATTTGATATTCCAAGGTGCTACTTGGAATTTAAATGATGCTTAACTTTTATGAGATATTTAACGAGGTTCGATTTTTGACCCAGTTTAACAATATCGTTCGAATAACATGAAAATGTACTTATTTTTAGTGGAAATCGATATTTACTTTGTGTAACTTTTTTTTGCACGCTTCGATGTTCGAATTCACAACGGCTGTTACCGTTCTTATATCTTCATAAGTTCAATATAAAGAACACATTGAAACTTTTTTCTAATTATGCAATACTATTCTAAGAAAAATACTACGACAGTATCGGTTGCTCTACACACATAGCACTCCGTTGTTTTTCATATAACAGCAATCTTAAACCTAACACGGACAGAAATATCCAACTATTCTCTTTGAACTATTTCAGTAAATCTTCGACCGCAGTCTCACACTCGCAAACTTACAGCCCGTCAGTTTCTCGGTCAATTTGCTTCAAGTTCCTGATTTAGTCACAAGTACGGGGAGGGGGGTTAAAAGTGCAACGTACCCCTTCTTTCCCCCTTCGCCCTTCACGCTCCATTAGATGCGTCGGGAGAGCCTCATTTGCATAATCGGCTCCGTTCTCCACACATCGTAATTGGGATCACGTGGGTGCGTCCAAATTGATTTGACCCGTCCGTCCCTTGTCCGAAATTGGGCAGCGTCACACGGATCGTGGCTCAAATTTGCACGGTCCAACGTGGATTTGAGACTGTTTGGCTTGCACTAAACTGATGCCTCTTTTAATCGGAGTGCTGAATTTGAATTTGATTTAAATACGTATTGTTTTAGTGCTAAATGGCTGTTAGTTCCGTTCGAGAGATGTTTGCTTCTGCCAGCGTACTGACTTGATTGTTGTCGAGTGCCGTTTTTGAGCTCGTCAATATTTGTTTTGAATCTCAACCGAGATTCGTCTCGTTTGTAAATTTATCTCGTTTAAATACGTTTGGTAGTTGACTGTGAGATTGTAATCTCTAAACAGAAAGTAGCTTTTATGGGAAATTTGCAACTATAATAAGTAAAATATACTTTAATAAATTGTATTGTTAAATTATAAATTCATATCTCAAAAATGTTGGGGCTATGTGCAATCCGGCTATTCCCGAGCGCTATGACTTATCCTTCTTCAAACGCGGCTAGAGAGTCCTTAAAAGATCAAGACATTGTGGTCTTCTGGCAATTCAGAGGTCCATGAGCGACGGTAAGCGCTTACGATCAGGTGAACCTTTAGGTCGTCTGCCTGCGTGGCAATAAAAAGAAAAAAAAACATTCATTTGTTTGATTATCTGCGACTTTAGAAAAAAAACTTTGCTTTAATACCTTGCACGGGAGGTTCACTATTAATTTATTTCAACAGGCATTTATTCCAAAACAATACATTATTTTGTTACAAAATTAAGTATCTGTAGCGCATCACTAACATAAACAAAAAAGCATCTAAAAATACAATTTACATAACAAACTTTTCTTCATATTAAAAGTGGCACCTGCGTCAGATGATAAATAAACCCCGAGACACTTGTAAACGTATCGTCAGATTTAATAAAGCTGGAGGGGGTGGGGGTGTCATTTACATTTAAAGCACCAATTGTTTGATGTCATTAGCGCCCTCTGGTGGCCATAAAATGCACCCAGCACGCGCGTTTCGGCCCTCTTTTACGATTATAAATTAGAAATAAAATGACAATTTTTAATTTCATTTTTATCTATTGCCTTTTGTTTTGTTGCTTATATTAAACATTTCAAAATAGAATGAGTTTTCGTAATTTTAATATAAAATCGAATTGAGGAAATTCGTTGGGTTTGAAATGAAATGAAATGAAATACTTTGAAATGAAATGAAATACTTTATTTTCAACATTGATGACGTACTCATTCTTGTTGACGTCAAAAGTTACAAGCTACCACCAGTTCGGACACAAAAAAATAATAATTGTAGCCACCGTCCTGAGAAGAACTGGCAAGAAACTCAGCGGGCATGTCTTTTTTCTTTTATGATCATATATTTTTTTAAAGCATTTTAACAGTGTTATATAATTTTACATTGAGTTTGGTTGTCTTATTAGGCACACTATTTGAATTTTTAATTAAAAATAATAGCACAAAAATATACAATGCATTAGTAATTTGTGTGACCTGTATAACTTCCATAACACATACACAATGAATTACTATTACATTGATACCTCCCACGTAAGTTGTTGTATCTCCAAAACTGCAAATTTACAGTAGAACGTTTCAAAGATTCAAAGTGAACCAAAATCTGCATTTATTGTTACATCTTTTTGAAATTATTTGAGTTATATTACATTTTAATACGAAATTTGCAGTTTTGGGGATACAACAACTTACGTGGGAGGTATCGATATACACAACGGCACAATTGAAACTGAATGCATGATGGTTTGTGTTAATGAATTATTAACTAGAAAAAAACACAATATATTAATAATTGAAAAATCATATTTAAAATTAAATCGTAAAGCCAGTACTTAGGCACACAAAAAAAATCACCGTAAAATTTGCCAAAATGATATCTTTCAACGTAACCAACTAAGAACGCTTAAAACGAATTTATAATATCTCAATTTATACCAAAGTAAATTCTGAACGTCTTTTCATAGATTTAATGAATATTCCAATTTGATAAACGAGACAAAATCGTGGAATGAGGGAAATTCGTTTGTTTGTCCCTAAGCAACTTCGTAAAGATTTCATAAAGGATAATTTGAATTCTAACGTTTGCTTTAGAAATTAATTTAGGATGTGTATTTATGTTTTCGATAAACAAATTTTCGTCTTTTGTGAATGTTACATCTGTTTGATTATCTTGTAATATTAAATATTGAGGTAGGTGGATACAATAAATATATCCTTAATTACTTTGTTATTTATAAACTTCATTCTAAACTTATTCAGATACTCGCGGTTTTCTAAAATACTTTCATGCATTTTCAACGGGTTCTTACGGGTTACCCAAAAGGGAACGAGAAAGAAGGTACACATATTTGTTTGCTCTTAAATCGACCCGCAGTATCCAGTCTTCTCGTGATCATGACGTTTGAAACAACGTTGAAATATCGAGACAACTCAATTAACTTATTTAATTAAATATCGTGGTAAGAACCCGTTGAAAATTCATTCTAAGCACCTGGTTCGTACACTTCTCGTTTTACACTTATCTTTAAAATTAGCCAAAGTTAAATTAATGATGGACAGTGGAACTTTACTTACATTGTAGTAGTAGTTTCTTTTATTCATTCAAATATCTCTAGTTCTCTTCTTTTGCTATACCTTGTGCAATTTAGATGGGGTCGGCGCAATATGTCTTCTCTGTCCACTCCTTTTTATCTTCACATACATTATCTGTCACACCACAAACCAACATTTCATCTTTCACACAGTCAGACCACCTTTATGAAATCTATATGTAAAAGAAATCATATTTATTTGTAGAATAATCTGCAATTAGTATTTTTTCTTTAAAACACAATTTTAAATTTATCTACTTCGTATTTATTAATCTCCACTCCATGTCTCACTAATAGGTAGGTATTATTCATAGAGATGTAACACCGTGATGTTTACTTGTACTGTACTGTAACAACCCATTACTGCCCACTGCTGAGCTCAGGTCTCCTCCGAAGAGGGGTTAGGCATAGTCCACCACGCTTGCCCAGTGTGGATTGGGGACTTCACATATCTTCAAAGGATTTTTAGAATCCTTTTCAAATATGCAGGTTTCCTCACGATGTTTTCCTTCACCGTTTTTAGCCAGTGGTGTTTTGAAAAATTGCACGTAAATCTTTTTCATATCAAGATTTAGAGGTACAAGCCGGCCGGTTTTGAACCCGCGACCTCCCGTACCTACCCCGTGATGATTACCTACAAGACAATAAAAAAAATATTTGTGACATTTTAAGGGGTAATTTTTGAATCTATTGAACGATTTCGAAAAATATTTTATACATATAACATTGTATGTCAGTTTCGAAGGCTTAATTTATACTTTTCAAATGAAAATTACTTAAAACTATTTCCTTTCGTGACGCAAGCAAAGATGCACATTTCAGCTCGTTATGTATACCTTATTAAGACAGAACATTAAATATTGAACCTTATTTTAATTATATAACTCAATATTGGATAAAACGACCTCTAGATTAAACTCGATCGTTCCGCTTTGATCGTCAGTATATCATTACTGATACCGACGCCAGTTGAGATATTGATATAATATATAGATATTGGCATGTACCTGTACCAACCCATTACTGCCCACTGTTGGGCTCAGGTCTCCTCAGAAGAGGGATTAGGCATAGTCCACCACGCTTGCCCAGTGCGGATTGGCATGTACCTGATGTTAATTTATGTGATTTATTGTTATGTGTATAATATGTTAACCTACATAACACATGTACATAATATGTGTGTACGTAGGGATTGATTTACTTAAATAATTATAGTTTTTTTTTATAAAATACACTACATTTTTGTTGATTGGTGTACAATAAAATAAAGCATATTCTATCTATCTATCTATCATTATTCACTGATTTTTCAATTATAATTTCAACACGATTTACAAAGTCTAATCAATCATTCTAAATTCTACAATTGGGGAATATTAAAACTACATCCAAACATTATTGATATCAATAGCGATCGCCATTACCAACATATTCCAATCTCTAGATCCGTAATTACTTTGAAACGGCTCATGTGTGCATTCGATAGTACAATGCAACTGTTATTAGTA
Organism: Trilocha varians; assembly: GCA_030269945.2. Lineage (NCBI taxonomy): Eukaryota > Metazoa > Arthropoda > Insecta > Lepidoptera > Bombycidae > Trilocha > Trilocha varians. The sequence goes on along the minus strand of AP028264.1, from coordinate 3,265,468 downwards.
CAATTATATTGTTATTACACAGTTGAGTGCCAAAGCGTTTGATATTACATGCCTTGCTAGTTACTACATATATGTGGGTATGTGTATGTATTAGACTAGCGTTAATTTGAAGCTCTATGACGTTTTTATATACTATATTGTATATAACGGCGTAAATAGTGTGTTGAGGTGTAATGACGTTGTAAATAATCGATCTTCGTTTGGTTTTATCAGGAATGACGTCACAATGTCCACTTGGTCACTTGATGATCAATACTTTAAATAAAAACTTCAAAATAACGAGTTTTAACAGTTTATTACTTTTACATCTGAGAACCCCTCTTCGGAGGAGACCTGAGCTCAGCAGTGGACAGTAATGGATTGTTACAGTACATCTGAGAGGTCCGTTCGCCTCGACAATTCAAACATGAATGAATAATAACAGCGGCCAACGCCTGCATTTATAGCAAGTCACCACTTCTAACTACCCGCATTGTGAATAGGTTGGTTTCCCTTGTTATCACCCCGTCATATATTATTTTTTTTTTTTTAGTGTGGTGAATGATCAGTGAAAGTACAACATCTGCAATGATAGTGTAACCTGCAGCCAATGATATTGAAAAAAAAAGTTAAACCAATTTCAAATAAAACCTAATTATATTTTGGTATGTCATTCACCTCACTACCCTTAGTACTAGTTTACAAATCCACCAATACTATATGTGCTTTACACCGAATTTAATCCAACATCCTGTTACCAAAAAAATGCAAATGTACCCCAAAAAAAAATCTAATTGTTATATGTGAAATATGATATTCTACCGCCCTTTACCACCCTTCGTTGGGACCGTCACACGCATGACGTCACAGCATCACCCGACCGTAAAAAAAGGGAAATCACTTATAACGAAATGGCAACCGGAACGGGCCAATGTAAATTGAGCTGTGCCGCGTTTAATATGATGGAAATTTCCAGAAAAAATTACACCCTGTAACTCGTGGGCGGAGGTCAGTGTGGATTAGTTGTTGGTGTTATTGTGTCATATATTTTGTACCTTTGTTGATCTGGTAATAGTTTGATGAAATTTGAATATTTTTTTGTAAAAGTTTTTTTTTTTGGTGCTTCAAAACGTACATTGGCATCTTAAAAATACAGGGTGTTAATTTTTTCCGATTTTGTTTCAGACAAACCAAACAATTTACGAAAAAGCTTTGAATGTAGTATTATTTCATATCAATTTTGAAATAATGTTCTCTTTCAGTGAAACATCCTATCTCTAATAATTAAGGTACTTCACATTCAAGTTGCATATTTCTGAGACACCCTGTACTACACTTTAAGTGTTGGTTTACATGTTTACGTCTACCGGAAGGCATCCAAAAAAATATTGTCATCTTGTTGTCTACCGTGATAGCGTTTGTGAGTCACCACAGGCCTCAACTGAAAACCAGCGCTGTGGTAATCCACAGCATGTGCTGAGTCGAGGCCTTGTGAAACTCAGTACTATTCCGCAATGATGTAATGGTTTTCTATGTTTGTCTGCAGACATTACCTACTATTGTACTTGTGTTTACTGGTGTTCATTTTTCATGTTGCACTGAGTTTTCATTAAACATTTTTTCTTTCTTTCTTTCTTCTGTATATCTTGTTACAATCTTGCTTTGGTTGACTCGTCTCAAAAAAAATAAGTTAACAATATTAAATTATTCCACATAAGAACACTGTTCCGTACTGGAACAGATATATAAGATATATGTAAGATAAGGAGTTATTTACCTATCAATATTAAACGTAAAAAGTTCTACCAAAATCAAGATAAAAATGTTCTACTAAACATTTTCCAGCTTAGTTTTCTTGACATAATTAACTCATAGTCTTCAGATTAACCACAGTATCATTTTAAATTCACTTTGACTGAGAACACATGTCGGTTACTGAATCTAGATGTAAGCCAATTAGTACAGGACACTAGACGTACATAGGTTCACTAATTAGAGTAATCTGAACTTTGATGTTACGAACATCTTTCACTAATGAATTCTCTCTCGGTTGTTCTGAGTTGACCATTTATGTCATCATTTTTTCTTGAATATATAAAAACCACAACATTATTATATTAAACTAATTTAATACATTTTATGGTAATAAATAAAAATAAAAAATAAAATACAAATAATCTCTCATATTGTTGAGACAGAAGTGAAATTTGACGACACGATACGATACACCAGATCCATCACACTATTTTAAGGGATTTGGTTACAAAATGAAATATAAAAAGTTTGTGTTCGAAATGGATTGAACATATTATTATCCTTTTGTTCCTACTCTTTGATGTCGCTCTCCAACTTGATAACTTTCCATATTAATCGTTCGTCACAATCATTTGTTTTGTACGTGTGTTGAACGTTGGCAACTAATGTGGAAACAAGACAAGACAAACATATAAGATATATCACTTACATTATTACTAAACGGGTTCTTACCACGATTATTTTTAGTTGAGAGGTCCCGATATTTCAGCACTGTTTCAAGCGCCATGATCACGGGAAGACTGAAGAAACTGCGGGTAGGTCATTTAAGAGCAGACAAATCTGTCTACCCTCTTTCTCGTTCGCTTGCCGGTACCACTGGAACTCGAACTCACATTTCATGGCGCTTGAAACAGTGCTGAAATATCGGGACCTCTCAACTAAAAATAATCGTAGTAAGAACCCGTTTAGTAATAATGTAAGTGATGTAGATAACCGTGAGTGTTTAAAGAAATTTATAAAAGATATACACGATAACAACCTAATGTAGTACTACATTTTTGCTGGTATTAACAGCATGTCATTGTACGAGTATTGACTCAACAGTTAGAAATGATTCCTCGAACTTTTGACCTCCTTGCTGAAAGAGATGCGTCAATAATGTGGTAAATCTAATTTCAGATTTTTTTTTTAATAGAAATAAAAAAAAAAATTGGTAAAGTTCCTCAGTCTTCCCGTGATTATGGCGCTTGAAACAGTGCTGAAATATCGGGACCGCTCATTTAAAAATAATCATGGTAAGAACCCGTTTAGTAATAGTATAAGTGAAAATAAATGAATATCGAAGATAAATCTATTTATTATCTTTCAATTTTAGGATTTCATGCCGCACTTCCCTAGAATCGCAGTACGTCGCCTCAGTGCTTGTTCGGCCTATCTGACATTTTTTACGAAAATGACTTTTTAATGCAGTATTATAAAGAATAAAATTTCCATCCGACTGGTAATTTTTTTTTTTTAATATTCAATTCTAAAACAATAAACATCTCATTTCAATTTTTTTCTCAACAAGGCACTAAAAGAAAATTCCGTGCTTGTTTGCTGTCTCCTGTAAAATTTGCTCGAGTGCAGATAGGCCAAACAAGCACTGAGGCGACGAGTAGATATAATAAAATTTCGAACATTTCAAAGTTGAATAAAACACTCAGACGGTTTATGCTGATTTATCATAGATTATGATTTGTGAAGCAAATATTACATTTTCTTTAATAAACATTAAATATATTTAACGTAATGTTCTAAGCATCATTTTTTCACATTAACAGGATTGCTTTCGATATTTAGAAGCAACAGGTTCCTGTCTACGCTTTCAAACAGATGAAAACGAACAAGACGAACGCAAATAAGATTTTTTTGGTCTTTTTCATTTGAGTTTATTGGATATAGATCTGTACTTTGTAGGACTATGTTTGAAACTATAACCATTTAATGCTAGGGAAAGAGTTGAAAAGAATTGGTCGTATCAAAATATGTTTTTTTAATTAATATAATTTTAATAAGTTTAACTATTGAGTGATTGTAAGCAATTTTAGGCTATGGAACGTGTGATAAAGACAGTAGAGTCATAATTTAATCAAAAATCCATTTTACTTACAAATTTATTTTTTTTGTGACGGGATAAAATCGTCGGACTTCCATTCGCCCCGCGAGTGGGGTATGTGGGAGTTGAAACGCACCTAAACCTCCCGCCGCTCGCGCTCGGAGTCCGATTTGGGAGGGGTGACAGGACGCGTTCGCGATCGACGCTCACGTATCGCTCCGGTTACTTACAAAATTAGTAAAATTACATTCCTAATATTAAAGTAAAAATGAATGAGTAAAAACAACTTAAATGTATCAAAAAACAACCTTTTTTATTCGATGTTCTTTTTGTAACTTGTATCATAATTATTTTTTTCTTTTCGTTTCAGGTAACGACGATAATTTATACTTAAGAAGAAAACTAGTAATCTTCTGCGTGTAACAGTAAGGCTTATAAAAATAAGAGTTTGAGTCAACTCTACAATTTGATAATTCAATTATCTACCAAATTTAAGTACCATTAGGGTTAAAATAGGCATAATTTATTAATTTAGAATTTACATCAAACGAGACTATCCTTTTAAATCAAGACCGAAATTCCACACATGCGAATATTCGAAAATGACTTTATGTCAATGTCTGGAAACGGAAATAGAATGCACCGCGGTCGGCTAGAAATAGGTGCAACGTCAAAAATAATTTATTTTGCAGTCTCTTTGGACTTCGGCTTAGGGTAACTTGAAATTCGTAGCGGTGTAAGTGGTTTTAGATTTGTCTGGGAATTTTGATTGATATTAGGAACAATGGTATTTTGTTAATGGCGGCTATGTAGAACTATAGAACGGCTAGGAAGAAATAGTTACATTTCCCATTTTATAACAATAAATAAAGCAACATATTATTAATATCGACAGCTCGTAGACATCCACTGTTACATTATGCCTTTACACCAAAATCATTTTAAAATTTCAAGTCTCTTCTATTTTTCTTAGAGTCGTATCATCATTGAGGATCGTGTCTATTTTTGTTTTTTTTTTATTGCCATGTAGGCAGATGAGCCAACGGGCCACCTGATCGTAAGTGGTTACCGTCGCTCATGGACCTCTGCAATGTCAGGGGACATTGAGGGGTCGCTACCTACTAACCTAACTTTAAGGACCCTTCTCAAGCCTCGTTTGAAGAAGGACAAGTCATAGCGCTCTTTTTTTATTGCAAGACATACAAATAAGCTGACGGTCCTCCTGATGATAAGTTAATATAAACTACCACTAGTTCACCAATTGCATAGTTATAAACTTATTCAGACACTCGCGGACAACAGTCCCTAAGGGTTCATGTTCAGAGAGTCTTGTAGATACAGTGAGTGTGGTGTGTCGTGATGTGAGTTCGAGTTCCAGTGGTACTACCCAAAAGCGAACGAAAAAGTGGGTAGACAGATTTTTTTGCTCTTAAATCGACCCGCAGTATCCAGTCTTCTCGTGATCATGACGTTTGCAACAACGTTGAAATATCGAGAAAACTCAATTAATTAAATATCGTGGTAAGAACCCGTTTAAAATGCATGAATTGCATAGTTTTTTTTGTTAAGCCTCCTTAAGTACTGATTTTACGTACCTGTTTTTACCGAAAATAAATAGAACACGTCCTGTAAAGAGAATTATAATTCTTATTACGTAAGATTTCTTTGTCGTCCGACCGCGTTCCTTATGTGTGCCGTGCATCGTGTATCGTAAAACTATCTCGGGAACGTGTGTTGGAATATAATATTCCATACGTTATAGCGAGAAGCTTCGATATACGAGAGTTGTGTGTATTTTGACAACTTTACAGTAAAAATGTTTTGTACAAATCGCTCGTTCGAATTATTTATTCTTAAAATAATTTTCAAAGGTAGCTTTTTGTGATATTTTTTAATCAAATATACGTTATTTCTGATTATGGTTATCAATGTAAATAAATTTAAATCGGTCATGAACCAACTATTTGATTTAGTTAAGTTTTTGTTCAATTATAGCCCTCGATTTCACTGATCATAGTATAAAAAATAGTAATATTTATCTGTATGTCTGTCCCAATGATTGCTTAAATCTTCAAAACTATAATGAATTATGATGCGGCATTTTTTAATAGACAAAAAGTCGTTTCGCATGAAAATATCATAGATAATCCTTCAAATACAAACCAGCGCTAAATAACCATTCTCAATTATAATCACGGCTGATACTACGCTAATTGATTTTTAAAAAATCCACATAAATCGATGCCAAATCGATGCGGGGGCGGCGCGATGGGAAAGAGTACCGTGGGCGTAACGCGTCGCGCCGTTCCTTAACCCCGTGCTGGGTTCTGGCCTCAGCCGGGGTTCGGACGCTGAGTGTGAGCGGTTGGAGGTTTTAGTGCGATTCAACTCCCACATACCCCAGTGATTTCCTCCAACTAAAAAAAAAAACATAAATCGATGCAAAATTTTCCCATTTCACAATCTTAACGTCCATCGTCCATTGTCACTCACAAAGGTTCCGTAACGGGCACGTGTCACGGAATATAATTCGCAACATGTCGGCCGAGTTGCACCGGATATATCGCCTGTGGCGCCCCCTTCGGATGCTGCGCGAGCGCTCGCGAACCGTTTCCGGTGCGGCCTCGTTATATACGCTTTGTGTGGACGTGCGAGGGGAAGACTAGTGATGTGGATGAGATATCGATTAGAATTAATATCGATTTTTTTTTTGAGTAATTTTTGTGATGGTGATTGTTATAAAACTCTGCTAATTTGTTGAGATGTGAAGTTGTATAACACATTCGGGGTCAAATTAAAACCTATTTTTATCCGAATTTGTTATGAAACTGTTAAAAAAATACATTCTCATTACATTTGTTCTCAATACAATTTTTTAAATTAAGAATATCGTTATTTATTTCATAACAATTTTGCACTTAACATAAAACAATTAACATATTTATTTGCCTATATCCTGTATCTATTTGAGAAGCAACGTTGCATTCTCTATCGACTATCTTGTTATCCTATCCCCTGGGGCATATCATCGGCCATTAATTTTATCGATAAAACTAATCACATCACTAGCGTTAGACACGTCGAACGTTGCGAATGAACTACTGTCGGACGATATTACACTTGGTCTGATTTATGCACTGTTTAGTCAATAGTCATTTTGAATTTGAATTCGCTGTGAAATCCCATCTTCAATGTTTAGTGAACGTTGTAATATGATGTCTAATTGTGTTTAAAGATTATGAAAAAAAACTTGAGAGGTGTCAAGGGACACCCGGATGGAACGAAGTTCCTTTCGATTAATTAGTGAGGGAATTGTAATAAAATTTTATTTATTTAAGTTATAATAATTAGTTAGTTTTAAACGTCGTTATAACTTAAAAAAATATTTATTTTTATCACAACATCATATCTAGCATTAATCATATAAAACAAAATGAGGAATTGTTTTAAAAGATTTTAATCACAGCTCCATCTAGCGATAATCATCTAAAACAAAAAAAGTGTCGTGACAACTTTCTCATAAGAATTTCCGTCTAGCCCCCATTCGATAACGCGCGATAAGGAACTTCGTTCCAATATTAAAGAAAGAAAATTACGTATTTAAGAAATTAATACTGTGAAGAATACACACTAATTTCAAATGATTTAATTCTGATTTTTTTTTCTAATTTGCCTATTGAGATTTTATTAACTTGAGATGCACCTATCTTCTTGATTTATTTCTGAAAATCAGCGCTACAGCTGGCTTTCTGCTTGCTTTTGGCACTTAGCTGAGATGAGTACCTTTTGTGGCGAATTAGTGCCTCTTTTTCATATGAAAATTGGTAAATTTATTTGTGTCACAAATAAATGTTTTTCTTTCTTTCTTTTCTTTCTTTATTTCTGCACTACCTTTGGTTGACTGGAAAATAAAATCTTAGCCATAAGTCCGCCATTGTATTTTTCATTATGCAAGTTAGATAAATAAAATTTAGAGTTCTGTTTCCCACCAATGGTAAACGGTAAATAACGGTAAAGCCATGAATGATTAATAAAAAATACAAAAATATCAACGTCAACGATTATTAATTCTTTAAAATTTTATACCTAACTTGTAGTTTCATCCTCGAAGCAATATCTTATTTGTTTATTTCATTTCAGTAATCAAAGCAATATTATACCTAATGTTTACATTATTACTGAACGGATTCTTACCACGATTATTTTTAATTGAGAGGTCCCGATATTTCAGCACTGTTTCAAGCGCCATGATCACGGGAAGACTGAAGAACTACGGGTAGATCATTTAAGAGCAGCCGTTCAGTAAGTGATGTAGATAACCGCGAGTGTTTAAAGAAATTTAATATAATGTTTATTTAAATATCTTCAATATTACAACAACAACCACACATGCTTTACTACTGTAAACATAAATTGCCATTCTGGTACACACAGATAGTGCCGGTGCTAAAAAAATCCTGTTTGTCGAATCGTTTTTCAGCGACGCTCGTATTTTCAACCGACCTGCCAATATACGATGTCGGATATTTTTGATTCCATTTTTGGTGTTTTTTGTTTCGACCAAGCTATCAGCGCCACTCGATTTGTTTCGTTGTACACTTCTGTAGGTTTGTGTGTTGTATGATTTGTAGGGCCCCGTAGTGTCTTTTGGCAATGCAGAGGTGCATAAGTAATGTACTGTACTGTAACACCCCATTACCGCCCACTGCTGGTCTCCTTAGAAGAGAGATCAGGCATAGTCCACCACGCTTGCCCAATGCGGATTGGGGACTTCACATATCTTCGAAAGATTTTTAGAATCCTTTTCCAATATGTCAGTTTCATCGCGATGTCTTCCTTCGCCGTTTTTAGCCAGTGGTTTTGTGAAACATTCCACATAAGTCTTAAGATTTAGAGGTACATATAAGCCTACCGGTTTTGAAACCGCGACTTACCGTATAGAAGGCAAGTGTTTTAACTACTCGGCCACCATGACTTGTAGTGCCTACTCACTGAGACTAAAGCAAAAGAAAAAATAATTTTATTTAATTATCTAAATTGCTATTCGTGAGTCTCGCTAAAGCTTGAGAAAGGTTAAACCGATTGAACTATTTTAATCCGTTTTAGATGACTCAAATGAAGCTGAAAATACTAACTAATATTGCAGTAAAATCCATTTCTACTAAGTTTGTATAATCAGTTTTTCTAAAGACGAACATAAATTTCAAAAATAATTTCATTTCATTGCTTGCATCCATGAACAAAGTATCATTACCTTGTTTTTCGGTAGATGGATCGTAATTACAAAATGGCCGGTTTGCGGCTCACAGTACTTCAATAATACCAAGCCAGACAGGCGCGGAGTACATTGCATTTGCGGTATTGAAACAAACAGGCTTTTCGCGCGCTGAATACCTAACGAAGTTACTGTCACATTTGAAAATCTGTCTCACTCACTCCTCATCACAACGCGACGAGAAAGAACGAGATAGACATATAAAAACAAATTCACTTTGGGTGCATATGCTGCAAATTCTATTTCGATGCAGCAAATGAGTTTATGAAAGTTTCCGATATGACCAACGGTGCAATAAAATGGAACGTTCGCGAGCAAAGTTTATAATATGTTGCATAAAATAAACGATTTTCTTGGTGAAGTTTATGTTTTGAAGTTTCGTTGCTACGTGGAATGCTTTTCGCGAGAATATTTTCGGACTTGGTTACGAGTGGAAATAAAAGTTATGGGTTGAGAGTATCGCAGGTTCCGGTATAGCAAAGTTTTGTGAGTTGTTGGTGACTTGCGACGTTGAGCAAAGAAATGGCAGATCAAGCTCTTGTGAATAGAAATTTGTTTCAAAATTTAATTTGTTTTATGATTGAAAATGATTTTACGACGTCTAAAAGTTACTAGTAAGGTAGAAAAATGGAATACTACACCCTAACGTCGACTGGTAGAGAATGCCTATTGCATTAAGTCCGCCTTTGTACAATACTGTATTTTTGTGCATAAAGAATAAATAAATACTTTACCTACCTAAAGATATCTTTTACATTTAACTTCAAACGAGGTTTGAACTCGTTTGAGTCGTGGTAGCCGAGTGGTCGAAGCGCGTCCTTCCGAACAAGAGGTCGCGGGTTTAAATCCGGCCGGCTTGTACCTCTAAATCTAAATATGATAAAGATTTATGTGAAATTTTTCACTACACCACTGGCTAAAAACGGTGAAGGAAAACATCGTGAGGAAACCTGCATGTCGTAAAAGGGTTCTAAAAATCCTTTGAAGATAAATGTGAAGTCCCCAATCCGCACTAGGCAAGCGTGGACTATGCCTAATCCCTCTTCTGAGGAGACCTGAGCCCAACAGTGGGCAGTAATGGGTTGGTACAGGTACAGGAGGTTTGAACTGAGCCCTCAATGGTTGAAGTGGCCCCGCAATGTCCCCTAACATATCCATAGCAAAGTACCATGTCGATAAGCACTTACAATCAGGTGGCCTGTTAACTCTTCTACCATAGAGCAATAAAAACATATTAATATTATAATTCACAACTTCAGGACCACATTTTCATGATATAATATAAATTTATTGTAACTTGAGATTCCACGTCAAGGAAAAATATATGGTACCGACGTAAAACACCCCAACCCGTCGCGCGGTTATTTATTTTTACAAATTTTCATTCGATAGGGGCGAGATATTCGTGCGTTTTCCTCGTAAATGTGACGAAATCCTATACTTATCTCGGTTTACGGGAGAACGATACGCAATACTAATGAGAGCGGTAAAAAGTTTATGTGAAGATTTATTATATTATGTATGGTTGTTTTAATATTTTTGGATCGTGATTAGAATGCTATGTTTGATGTGACGTTAATTCAAGATGAGTACTATACTATACAATACAATAGTCGTGGTGGCCGAGTGGTTGAAGCGCTTGCCTTCCGTACGGTCGCGGGTTCAAAACCGGCCGGCTTGTACCTCTAAATCTTAATATGAAAAAGATTTATGTGCAATTTTTCACAACACCACTGGCTAAAAACGGTGAAGGAAAACATCGTGAGGAAACCTGCATATCGGAAAAGGGTTCTAAAAATCCTTTGAAAATATGTGAAGTCCCCAATCCGCATTAGGCAAGCGTGGTGGACTATGCCTAACCCTTCTTCGGAGGAGACCTGAGCTCAGCAATGGACAGTAATGGGTTGTTACAGTACAGTACTATACTATGTTAATCCATTCATCATCAACAGCCTGTAGACGGTTACTGCTGGACACAAACCTCCCCTGAATCTTGCCACAACGACCAGTCCTGGGCTGTCTGCATCTAGTGACTTACGACTGTGAGTGACTACGACGTCTGGTGCATGACCGCTACACCAGAACCCCATTTCGGCCCATCGGTTTTTAGCACAATGTGCTCTGCCCATTGCCACTTAAAATACGCAAGTTTTCAGTCTATGTCGGTTAATTTTATTCTTCTGCAGATAAAGTTTCATAGAAATTCACAATGTACATTAGTCATGATCACCTATTAAGAAAAACTAAAAGTGTTATACCTAATGCTTTTTTTATAGTTGGAGGAAATCACCGGATCCCGCCCGCCCTGCGGACGGTGTATGTGGGAGTTGAGTCGCACTAAAACCTCCAACCGCTCACACTCAGCGTCCGAACCCCGGCTGAGGCCAGAACCCAGCACGGGGTTATGAGGGACGGCGCGACGCGTTACGCCCACAGCACTCTTTCCCGTCGCGCCGCCCCCGTATACCTAATGTAATATAAGGCCTACTTGAGTTCTGAAGATTCTTAAACCTAATTAACTGGGAAACAAACACCCACCTAATAAATATAGTATTATATACATATATGGCCACTATAAAATAAGTATTTTGTTAAATAACGTACCTACGTGGTACAGAAATTCTTCCTAGAATCGATTTTTATATTTAGTTTTTTTTTTATTTTTACTGATTACTTATGTTACTGTTTACTTATGGGAAAAGTATTGAAAGTGAAGAATGTTGCTTGAGTTTTATTAGGATTTAAGGTATATTTACATGTGTGTTACATAACTTTTAATTTATTTATTTTGTTAACTTACGTTTGTTACGTCACTGCCAGCTGGGACTGAAAACCAGCGCTGGATATTGACATTTGTCCTGCTGGTATGTGTCAATGTACAGCTTTATGCTGAGTCACAGCTGATTTGTGGTGAAAGAGAGAAAGAGAAATCTCATCAACAAGTTTTTTCAGACGTATTCGTAGAATAACTCCAAAAATGATATAACAAAATCGCTTTCCAAAACAAACAGTTGGAATTTTAGCCACGTTTCCACGAAACAAACTGGCAAATACTCGTTTCCCATTTTCGAAATGAATTCTAATTTTAATTCCCGATTTCGCCCGCGGCTTCCATTTCAATTACACTTATTAGCAACATCGTTCACTTTACACACGCACACACACAAACACGCAGACACACACGTGAAGTTTGATAAAAGCGTAAAGTTGCTCTCCCCGGTTTGGCTCTCACGTAGCACTGATATATAAGGCTGTATTCCTGTAAATTGTTTGCTAAAGTTTTGTGATAATGTATTGTAAAATTAGTTAGTAAAGAATAGCTTAAGGTAGCTAGTAGTTTTAAAAATTCTATGTTTTTTAAGTCTTTGATCCTCAGTAAAGTCCCTTATTCAGTGGCTGCAAAAGTTACCTGTAGATGGCACTACGAGTCAAACACCAGATTTTGGTCAGCTCCCAGTTAAGTAGTTGTACCTACAGTGAAATTTGAGTGTGTATTATAATCACACTTCAGAATTATCCTGGAGAAAGCACGGAGACCTTTATTACTAACATCTATTAGTTAAATCAAAGAAACATTCGTTTCTGAAACGTCAATTTTAAAACTCGTTATAATCAAACCTTTAAACATATTTTTATGCCCTGTAGGTTTTTTTTTTTTAGTTGAAGGAAATCACCGGATCCCGAATGTGGGAGTTGAATCGCGCTAAAACCTCCAACCGCTCACACTCAGCGTTTGAACCCCGGCTGAGATCAGAATCCAGCACAGGCATATACTAGACGGCACGACGCGATACGCACTACGACACTCTTTCTCGCCACGCTGCCCGATCATATTTCATAGCTTTAAATAGCATAGCTAATAGCTATATCATAGCACTGGATGTTAACCTTTTAGTCACTATCGAAGGCGATCTATTCCCCTCCACGTACATCAGGACAGGAAACAATTATTTTTCACTCGGCTCTCAATCTGAGGGTGGATAATGCAAGATATATTTTTTGTGACGTTTCTGTTGGTCAAAGATAAAAGGACGTCCGGATTTATATGAGTGGTAGAAGCCGTTGCGTTGTTAGTAGGGGAGGATTATAGAACGACTATTCTTTTGATTTGTTGCGTTGTTAACAGACTTAAAATGAGTTGGGTGATTTTTTTTTGATGTTCAGAATAAATTAAAGTAACACTTATGTTTACCTAAATTTTGATACGAAGTCAAGAAACAACAAATCTGACTTTTAATAACGCATTGAAAAATTACTTCATTTAATAAGGGCCATCGGTCCGGTTGCTTTGTTTTCTGCCCTACAGTTGCTGTTTCAAATTTAGAATATCCACGTTGTAGTAGATATTATAATTATTGTACTGTAAAACATGTCGACAGACTCAACCTAATGTTTTTTTTTTGTTTTTTTATTGCCATGTAGGCAGACGAGCCAACGGGCCTGATCGTAAGTGATATAATGTCTTTACTGTGTTGAACAGTCAACTGCTTTACCTACTGCCAGTTCTGCTCATTCTTAAGCCAACTCTTAACTCTTTTTAGAGTTAGAAATAGCCCTCTATATAGCTTATTTTGAACAAGCAATTTAGACCCTATTACCAATAGAATTGATATCAGAAATAGTTGTCACCATATTAGCACTTATTTGTAACCCTTGCAATTTCACAAGCCCCAGAATCATTTCAAACACAAGTTGTATCTCAAACATAACAACATCACATACACTTCACATGATTGTATCTGTCATTTAAATTTAGCGTTACCTTCGTCAACAATCAGCCGTTTCTCTGTCACGACACACGCATACAAAGAGAGAAAACATATTTGTGTAACGCGACCTTAAGGGATGCAATACGACGTGTCTTTATTGTTTTGTAGACAGACAAGGGTACCTAAACTTAGGCGATAATCGTTGCTCATGGATTGTCAAGGGACATTGCGAGTATTGCGATCTTACTTAAAAAATGTGACTAGAAAAAATATTTATTTATGGACTTATGACTTTATTGAAGCAAAAAAATGAGTGATTAATGAGACAGTGACTTGTTTGGTGTAACTGTGTTTGTAATTGAGTGTGCTTTTGAGGAAATATTATATCATATTGCTAAAATAAACTGTCTGAAGTAATTTTAATTTTCAAGACATCGAATTTAGCTATATAATCTTTTTAGTTGAAATTGAAATTGAAATTTTTTATTGAAATTGAATTTTTTTATTTTTACCATTACAGTTTACATTTGTGTTTTAAAACAGCGAGTCCCGTACTAAGCTGTAGCTTGTGCTACGGGGCTCCTTTACAATAACCAGGACGGACATGTCGATCTAGTAAAATGTAATAGGTAGTACAAAAAGAAAATGAAAATAAAATAAAAATAAAATATACAACTTCTAAAAAAAACAAAATAGACCTACTATAAATTTGAGGATTTTGTAAAAGGTGTCAAATACAAATGAGAAGGTAGAATACGAGTTGAGTGATGTGTATGAGTATGTGTTTGTGTGTGTGTATGTGTGGGTGTGTGTGTGTGTGTGTGTGTGTGTGTGTGTGTGTGTGTGTGTGTGGGTGTGTGTGTGTGTATGTGTTTTTGTGCGTGTGTGTGTACATGTGAGCGTAGGCGTGTGTGTGTGAAACTCAGTAGTTTATGGTCAACAACTTGGCAAAAGTAAACAAAGCAATTTGGTTGCCGATCCAATTTGATTTCGTTTACAAAAATGGTTAATAACTGCGCGGCTTGTGCGAAAGCTACCCGAAGCACACAGCAAATACAATGCTCCAGTTGTGAATACTAAACCCACAAAACGCATGCATCTGTTTCTTACTATTCTAGTACGTTCGTAATGTGAACGTTACACGTCGTATCACGTCGCGTCTACATATTATGTTCTCATCTAAATGCGAACATTCATAATTAATAGTCTCTCCTCACTAACAAGTCGTTCGGGCGTGTCTATAATTTTCGCTTTTGATCAAAGAATTTAATTCGGCGGAAAGGTGGGCGTACGTGTAATATGTGTGATTGTGTTGAAATGAGTTTTAGAAGGTTGTTCGGGACGCAAGTGTTATGGTATATTGTATGTATGTTGGTGATTTAGTTGTATAATGTGTACAAACATTCACAAATTAACAATTAACATTAGGTGCATTTCTTAGATGTGTATATTATAAATTTCAGTTTTTGCTAAAATATTTATACTATAGTTTTATAAGTGTTGTATTTGGTAATATGTAAGTTAGATAATATGTATTATGTGTGTAACTACGTAGACGCTCGTGAGTCTCGCGGGCTATAGCTGAAAATCAGCGCTGCAGTTATTGTTACCTGCAGCACATGCTGAGCTGTGGCCCTGTGAGCACAAATTTTTAATATTATTACTTCCTGTGTTATATGTGTCTTTTTGTTTTTTTTTTGTGCTCATTAAAAATTATTTCATTTCATTTAATTATAGTATATATTTTTATTTTTGTAATTGTAATTAATAATTAATGTATTTTAAAAAACAATACTTCGTTAACTCAACTGCACTGTAAAAGTAAGTTGTCCATAAAGTGCTATAAAATGTTGTTACGTTTTTGATAGAATCTTCATTAAAATTATAAAACTGAATAGTTTATTTTTTTGTTTGGACATACTAATCAGGAACTACTGGTCCGATTTGAAAAATTCCTTCAGTGTAGGATATACCATTTATTTAAAAATACTAAAAACTAAATTGTATCCTTTTGTCATGCAGAAGTTGCGCGGGTCAGCTAGTCATTTATTTTAATATGTTCCTTTGTGAAAAACTATTGCAAAATTAATTTAGTTCTGTTTGTGAATATTTTATGGCACTATTATGTACAATAGAAAGTCTTAATCCACAGAAAAACAAAGACATTATCTAGTATCAAAGAAAAGCGCCGAGCTGGAATTAGCTGATAAAATTGATTTAGTACAAATGTCTTTCGTAAAAGACTAAATACTTACACGTTTGATTTTATGTTCATTATTTGTGTATTCTGTCAAATAAAGTTTATTTGTGTTGGAAATGTATTATAGTACTAACATCTATAAATAATTACTGAAGAATTATTTTTTACTTTAAAGTTATTTTTCTATCAAAATATAAATTATCAGTCTATCATGAACTAATCAGATTGAGATGATGCGATGCAACAAGGCATAGCGTTCAGAAAAAACCGAGGAGGTAATATATTACAAAAGAAGCCTAGTTTAAGGATAGATGTAAGAGGTCTAAGAAAAGATGGTCTGATTGCGTGAAGGATGATAATAATAATATGATAGTTTGTGGTAATCTATGTCAAGATCGCAAGGTATGGAAAGAGAAGACGAATTTTGTCGACCCCACTAAGTTGGAGGTAATTTATTGTCCATGCAGTACTAATACTTTAGTACCAGTTTGATTTCGCTTTAAATATTGTATACTAGATGACCCGCGCAACTTCGTCTGCGTTACAAAGGGGTTCAAATATTGTAGCCTATATAGGCACGCGCCGCCCGGCGCAAACAACTACGACCCTGCATTTTAAATTTGCAATATCTTCGGTAATATTCACTTAAATTACATGCTGTAAAAAGCATATTGATCTATAATAAATGCACAATTTATTTACTTAATATACTTAATTGGATAAGGATTAATGCTGTATTGTTTAAAATCACTTCGTAAATAACCATTTTTTAGTTAAGAATAAAAATGGTTATGCTGGGTTATCCCTAAGAGATAGACATATACCATCGCGGACTTTTTTGTTGAACTTTTTAAGGTGAACAATACTGTAGTACATTATTTTGGTCTATCTCGTAGGGTTCAGCCAGCGTTTGCAATATAAGCGCAAAAAAACGTGCTTATTTACGATATCACATTAGAAACCTTTAAATTTATCTGTGTTTCTCTACTATATTATGCATTTATTACACATACAAACCTTCCTTAAGAATCACTCTATCTATTTAAAAAAACCGCATCAAAATCCGTTGCGTAGTTTTAAAGATCTAAGCATACATACAGACATACAGCGAAAGCGACTTTGTTTTATACTATGTATTGATTTACTATTTAATTGAGTCATAAACATCTGTCCGAAAACTTTAAACTGCTTTTTAACTCTAGTTCAGTGACATCTATTATTACAAGTAGGTGTGACATGATGTTTTACGTATACACGTATTGTACAAGCGTGGTTCCTGATGGCAATCAACTGAGTTACGGCACCACCTCGTCTATTGTACAAGTTTAATTGCTTTATGTCTTTGAAGACTCTCCCGAAGTTGTGTGACGGTACCGTAATGAGAGGCAGACGAAATTATATGTAGATGTGGGACAATTGGCTTTTATGATTGTTTGTAATGTTTTTATGATTGGGTAACTATTTTGATTATAATTATTATATAAGAAATCAACGTCATGAATAGAATAAAGCCAATTTAAAGTAAAAAAGATCGTGTGGAACTACAAGACATTTTGAATCAACATCATGAATAACGAAGTGAAGTTTTTAAGAACTTATTTGTGTGTGCTTAAATTTTTTTAGTGTGCTGAAGAAGTCGTGGTGGCCGAGTGGTCGAAGCGCTTCCTTCCGAACGGGAGGTTGCGGGTTCAAATCCGGCCGGCTTGTACCTCTAAATCTAAATGTGAAAAAAGATGTATGTGCAATTTTTAACAACACCACTAGCTAAAACGGTGAAGGAAAAAATCGTGAGGAAATCTGCATGTCGGAAAAGGGTTCTAAAAATCCTTTGAAGATATGTGAAATCCCCAATCCGCACTGGGCAAGCGTGGTGGACTATGCCTAATCCCTCTTCTGAGAAGACCTGAGCCCAACAGTAGGCAGTAATGGGTTGGTACAGGTACAGGTACCCCCTAACGCCAGATAGTCGAGTTATGCGGCGACTTCCAATTATTATTGACTTCATATTGTTGTTTTGATGTAAATTTTCTGCTTGTGTAAATGTGTTGTGTTGTTCTTTGACCGCAGCGTTGCCTACTGTGTCTTTACTGAATCGAATATGATTAATATTGAATTATTATTTGTATTTTGTATTCTATACTATTTTATATTTTAATGTAAGTAGTATATTTATGTTTATAGATATCTTTATATATAAGTAAATATCTAATATATATTTTTTTAATTTTTTTTTGTAGATGCACCTACCTTCTGCTTTACTTATTTCTGCACCACCTTTGGTTGACTGGAAGAGAATGCCTTAGGCATTAAGTCTGCCATTGTACTTTCCATTGTGCATAAAGTATAATAAATAAATAAATATGTAGCGATCGTAACTCAACTATAAGATGCACATTGTGTTATTATGATAACTCGTCTCCTTGCATATTGTCATCGTAATCATCAATCTGTAGACATAGGCTTCACCCAAACTTTGGCACAATATATATGTCCTGTTCGTAAAACCAGCAAGTTACAGTAATATTGTTATTCATGTACCTAATGAGTTTCACGTACGTAAAAAGTTTTCAAATTTAACTACATTACGAAACATATTTCACTAAATCATATTTCATAAAATTCAAACTAGTCTTTGCAATAACCTCAAAAAAACAATTTGTTTTATCCAAATAAAACAACTTATCACTAATTTATTCATCTGCAATTGTAAGTTTTATACGACAACAAAGTTAAGTTTCCCTCATTCCTGGTAAGCCCGGGCGTGGAATAAGTTTTAAACGGTCACCCTTGTCCCGCTGACGACGTGTCAACGAAGCTGACTGTTTCATTACTGAGCTGCGGCGTTCCAATTTCGGATTTCGATTTGCACTTTTCGACTGTTTGTTTTGTTGCAGATTTGTTTGTTGTTGTGATGTCAAATTATTGTGTGGACATTGTTGTTTTAAATATTTTTACGGACTTATTTTTGTATTTCAAAGCTCTGTTAACTAGGCTCAATGTTTCGTTCATGAACTACTTACGTTTGTTTGTGCTGTCTGTTGCAGATTTGTTTATTGTTGTGATGAAATGAGATTATTGTATGTTGAGTGTATATTTTTTGTCTGAATAACACGAAGATCTGTTGATTATTATTTTCCTAGGAGTTTGGAACTTAGTTGCAGATCTTGAAACTTAGAGACGTCGACTTACACGTCTCACTATTTCCTTTTTTAACATTTTGTAATCGTCTAGCACTACGTTTTATACGTACATAAAAAGTCAATATATCATAATATCTTAATTGAAGTTTCTCAAATTTTCACTACACGGTTATACCTAAATCAATCTCACTTCAACATCCCGCTCAAACTCATCTTCATCTCCGCGTAAAATTTCCTAAAACAAACAAAAACAAATTATACCGTCTCGCTTCTCAAACAATCCAATGTAACTTTTAAACTTGGCAACATCAAGCCAAGCGGGAGACAACGACAAATTAAAAAGTGACTTGTCAATTACGTCTAATGAAGCAACTGAACGAAAAAAAAGCGTTAAATTCAAATTGGCATGTAGACAGATAAAATTCGCGCACGACATTTTCGATAGGCGAAAACTCGGTGTGGTGCCGTTGATTACCTTCATTTTCTTGGGGCACGATCCGCCCCGCGGGCATTTCTCCGCCCCGGCGCAATTTGTTTCGCCTCATCAAAACGTCAACGCGTCGACGTGTATTTTAGGGATTTTAATCGGGGCCCCGGTTGTGAGAATCCCCCTGGCCTATGCAAATTTCGTAAGGTCCCTGTAATTGTTTTCGTTGCGTATTGACACGTTCGTTTGTGGTGTAGAGTGTGATGACACAATGCTAATGTTATACAGAAATGAAATTCATGTTCTGTTACGTAATTGTCACATTTAAATGTCAGACAAGATGCTGGAGTTACTGTTTTACTGCAAAGAACTGCAGATATTCATGATTAGCTTCAAAATGTCTACCTCTTAAGTATTTGGTGTTACTGTATGGCAATTTTCAAATATTTTAGTATTTGAAATACTAAGCAAGAATGTTAAGCAATAAAAGAAAAAAAAACTTGAGAGGTGTCATAGGACACCCGAATGGAACGAAGTTCCTTTCGATTAAAAGATATCTTATATTTATTTTTCTTAACGTAACACGCGATAAGGAACGTGTTTTTGAAGATTTTGACAGCTAAAAAAGTGTCGTGACAACTTTTCGTAAGATTTTTTTCCGTCTAGCCCCCTTTCGATAACGCGCAATGAGGAAATTCGTTCCAATTACTATTTCTTCCAATTTAAATGTTGTCAAAAAGCTTTTAATGGTAAGTGGCAGTATCCCCTGACATTGCAAAGGCTGGAATGTTGTGTCTCTTAGTTGTGTGTAAATAAAGCATGTGTGAAGCTTTCTTTCTTGCTTTGCTAAATGATCAGATACACATTTGATTACCTGTCAACTAACACACTAAATATGGATGACTCTGCACCTAATCTCCATACGTAGACCAGTTTGACATCCCCGACTCTGATGCGGACCGTGTTATAATTCAACCACTGAAACCGGAACCGAAATTAATTCATAACTGTTGCTATTTGCAGCCCGAAATGTTTCACTCGCCTCATTCATATTTAATAGTTGGAACTGGCCGTGGTGTACTTGAAAGAATTTTCACCGCGGAGCGGGAAATTATAAATTTGTAAATGTTTTGCTGTTTTTCGTGAGCTTTGATCACTACTTTGATGGTCGGATTTGGGTATGGAATGAAAGAAAGAAAGAAATGAAAAAAAATATCCTTATAATGTCATTTGGGCTTTCAGTGGACTACGGCCATAGAGAGATCACCGACCGGACGAGATAGTGTATGCCCGGTCAGGCCGAAGCCCACTGTAGTAGATTTCAGATGGTATATATACGCGCCAAACGTTGCAAATGTCAATCCCGCGATTCAGGATCTCGCGCGCTATTGGTCGCCACACTCATATTCATAAATATTAAAGCATATTTGAAAAAAAATTCAACTAATAATCTTATATATAAAAACTAGCTGCCCCACGCAACTTCGTCTGCATCGAAAAAATAAAAAACTGTGGACTACCCCTAACATTTAGGGGGATGAAAAATAGATGTTGGCCGATTCTCATAGATACCGGATAAGCACAAAAAATTTCAACAAAATCGGTCAAGCCGTTTCGGAGGAGTTCAAGTTCGAACACCGTGACACGAGAATTTTATATATTAGAAGATGAATCGCAAAATGTGTTGGTAAGCGCATAACTCAACAACGCCTGGACCAATATAGCCAAATCTTTTTTTTAAATGTTCGTTGAAGTTCAAGGATGGTTTTTACGGCGAGAAAAAATCGAATAGTTGCCGGGAAGAATTGAAAAACACGGGTCATAGGGTTCACGCAGACGACGTCCCGAGCAGCAGCTAGTTTAATTTGAAAATTTCCTTTTTGTTACACAATTCAACGTTTTAATTCGAAAAATTTCATTATTAAAGTGCACCAGAGTTTCTCGTACAAATCAAGATACAAAAATACGTATCCCATATAATCGAATCCTATCTCCAAGGCATTACATTATTTACAAACGGAACTCGTACCGTCTTCAAAAACCCACACAACAACGCATAATTATCTCGGCGGTTCCTCCTAAATTAATTATTCATAATATTTAGTGGTCCTCTTAGGCTGCGGCCGCGGAAACAGCGGGGATGTTAGCGGGGCAGAAGCGGAGCGGATAGCGCATCAATGCTACTCTACTAAAAATCATCAAAAAAGTGGAGTATCTGGGGCATATTATGAGAAGTCTGAAGTATGATTTGCTGCACTTGATCGTCCACAGCAAGATCCAAGGGAAGAGAGCTGTAGGTAGAAGGAGAACATCTTGGCTGAAGAACTTACGCCAATGGTTTAACAAAAGCACTCGGGGTATTTCATGTGAAACGGACAACGAAAAATATGTCAGGTCGTGGATTTTGATGAAAGTTGGAAGTTTTGTACTTCAGTGGAAGTTAAAAAAATCTGCATATTTATTTTTGTTTTTTTTTGGTCTGGTTTTTATTTTATGCGATCTTAAAAAATCGTCAAATTCGGAGAAAGGTTTTTTTCGAAAGCATTTTTTGGGTTAATTTCAATAAATTTATTATTAAATAAGTATTGGAAATTGCAGATAATATTTTTTTCTTTTACTAAAAAAAATCGAATTCGAAATTTGAATTTTTTTTCGAACATTAAACCGGAAGTGAATATTTCAAATTTATTTTTTTCAAAGTTCTTCCCCTTTAATTTTTTTTATTTATACCTCAAAGTACAGCTTATATTATAGAGAAAATAGTTTAAAAAGAATTAGAATGGTATCTCTTTTTGTTTAGGAGATATGTGAATAACAGTGAGACGGGACCGCGCGGCGAGTTGTATTGCGTAGTTTCTTATTGAATAAATCTCAACGAATTGTTATATTTTATTATAACAACTTGTAGAATTAAAATGATAAAATGTTTAAGACACAAAATTAATTAATACAATTCATAAATTCTACTATACTTCATACAACTTTTATAACACTGTCAAGAAATTTTGTTTTGTTTGGTAACTTAATGATTGTAGGTACCGTATTATTTGAAATATTCATTTCACTGATATGCAACATAGGACAATTTTAATTTACATGAAATGCACGATATTTCTATGGTATTTACTCAGATAAGGAATAATATAATATTATTCAAAATATATTCCTAAAAAATCTACAGTTTTTTTTGTTATTTATTAAAGAAAATTTATCATAGTATGTTCTTCTTGAAATATTGACATAATTTAAAATGTTGTTTTCTTTGGTTCTGATAGAGGTACATATTTTTGTAATACATCATTTTCATGTTAAACCAAACATTTCGTCGGCGTACGTGGATAAAGCATTTTAGTGTTTTTTTTCTTGACTTGTTTTACGAATTTCGTTATTTCACCCTAAATACTTATAAATTCTAAACAAAATATCGCTTATATTACTTCTGAATAAAGTATCTTTCTAACAGTGAAATTACTTTTGAAATCGGTTTAGTAGTTTTTAAGTTATCTCATTACAAAATAAATACAAAATTCCGTCCATGTCACCAAGTCAACTGAGTGAAGGAGGAGAAGAAGACGTAGATACTTAATCCGATTAAAATCTATTTTCTCATCGATTGTACATAAAAAATCATTTAATACTAAAATATAGTTGACAGACACGAATTTTAAGAACTATTAATTGAAGGAAATGTAATTTTTTGCTACCTTTCGTTACCTACAATCATTAAATTACCAAACAAAACAATATTTCTTGACAGTGTTATAAAAGTTGTATGAAGTATAGTAAAATTTATGAATTGTATTAATTAATTTTGTGTCTTAAATATTTTATCATTTTAATTCTACAAGTTGTTGTAATAAAATATAACAATTCGTTGAGATTTATTCAATAAGAAACTACGCAATACAACTCGCCGCGCGGTCCCGTCTCACTGTTATTCACATATCTCCTAAACAAAAAGAGATACCATTCTAATTCTTTTTAAACTATTTTCTCTATAATATAAGCTGTACTTTGAGGTATAAATAAAAAAAATTAAAGGGGAAGAACTTTGAAAAAAATAAATTTGAAATATTCACTTCCGGTTTAATGTTCGAAAAAAAATTCAAATTTCGAATTCGATTTTTTTAAAATATATTATCTGCAATATCCAATACTTATTTAATAATAAATTTATTGAAATTAATCCAAAATATGCTTTCGAAAAAAACCTTTCTCGGAATTTGACGATTTTTTAAGATCGCATAAAATAAAAACCTGACCAAAAAAAACAAAAATAAATATGCAGATTTTTTTAACTTCCACTGAAGTACAAAACTTCCAACTTTCATCAAAATCCACGACCTGACATATTTTTCGTTGTCCGTTTCACATGAAATGACTCACTCGTGCTCTGTTTCGCGCTGCATCTAGCGACTTCCCGCTGCCTTAGATAATATAATCTGTGGCATTATCGTATAACTTCCACTATTTAGCCAATACTTTATTTGTGACGAAAATAACACAAAAACGTGACGTCAAAAATGACAGATAAACCAAAATTAAAAAAAGGACATTAGGGTGACTAATCCGAGACGGTGCAACGGGAAAGAGTGCCGAGCGGGTTACGCGTCGCGTCGTCCCTCCAAATCCCGTGCTGGGTTCTGGCCTCAGTCGGGGTTCAGACGCTGAGTGTGCGCGGTTGGAGGTTTTAGTGCGGTTCAACTCCCAAATACGGTGGTTCCGGTAGATCCGGTGATTTCCTCAAACTGAAAAAAAAGGGTGACCATCCCATATTCTCGACTAAATAGTTCGAGTTTTGTTTTTCTTTATTACTTCTCGCTCCCGCTGTGTTCGTGCGAGCAGCCTTAACGAGTAAGGAATGGAGACGAGCCAGTATCCCGGGAGAGTACACGATGCCTTTCAAATAAGCCATTCCCGGGAAAAATGTGTAGAGGCAATTTGTTTTCATTTCGTTAAGATTAATAATACATTAATGTTGCATGATGTGTGTTTTATCTAATGAATATAACATTAGTTTTGTTTGATGTAGGATTAAATGCACACAATGTAAATACTACTTATTTTAGTGCTGATGTGGTAGTGAAAGTTCCGTTTCTGGTGTGTGTAGACTTGGTTTAAGTTTTTGGCTATATACCATACTGTTTAACTGACAAGCTTTTGGAACGAAGTTCCTTATCGCGTTTTATCGAAAGGGGGCTAGACGGAAAAAAATCTTACGAAAAGTTGTCACGACACTTTTTTTGTTTTAGATCCTTATTATTCGTTCCTTATCGCACGTTAAAAATATAAGATATCTTTTAATTGAAAGGAACTTCGTTCTATTCGGGTGTCCCATGACACTTCTCAAGTTTTTTTTTTTTGCAATGTGTGTTAGTTATCAATACAAGTGTCTAAAGTCTAATTTTTAGAGACATAAGGCTCAGTTTGAACCGCTTATCTTGTTACTTTTTCTCCTAAAAAAATACCATTTATATTCTAGAAAAAGACGCTACTAAAATAAACATGTATTCTATTAAAAATTCACTAGAAAATAGCTATCTTTTGTTTGAAACGGAAAAACCTCGCGTAGTTAAAATGTCACGCATCACGACACACAATAAGGAAGACTCTATTTTATAAAGGGAGCGGTGGAGAGGTGCTCTTTTACGTTTCAAACGTTATTTGCGTACAGTTCCTCATATTTTTTTCTCTTTTTAAAAGACTTTTCGTTCTTTTGATCTTTTTTTTAGATGAAAACAGTCCACGTGACGTCGATCTGTTTGTGAGCGTATTTGTAACTCATTGTCGAGTGTTAGTGTGTGTGTGTATGTGAAACTAGTTTGTGGCCCATGGATTTGACTACAAGTATATTTAGACTCTTTTATCATTCATAGTAGGTCGAAATTACCTATCATTGTCTGATGTGAGTTGAATCCCTTGGATATATCAATGTCTAGGATTCGCTACCGTATGTCGTAAATACATATTCTGTACCAACCCATTACTGCCCACTGTTGGGCTCAGGTCTCCTCAGAAGAGGGATTAGGCATAGTCCACCATGCTTGCCCAGTGCGGATTGGGGACTTCACATATCTTCAAAGGATTTTTAGAATCCTTTTTCGATATGCAGGTTTCCTCACGATGTTTTCCTTTACAGCCAGTGGTGTTGTAAAAAATTGCACATAAATCTTTTTCACATTTAGATTTAGAGGTACAAGCCGACCGGATTTGAACCCGCAACCTCCCGTACGGAAGGAAGTGCTTCGACCACTCGGCCACTACGACTTCAAATACATAACAAACATTTTTATTTGACTAGACTTTTAAAATCACAGTACCACGGCTCGTCACTAGTAATAAATTATATTGAAAATACCTTCTTTATTTATTAACGGATTATATTCCATCAATAATTAAACAACCAATCCTATTTTTGTCAAAAACGAGTCCACAGCAAAATAAAAATTAAAAAACGCTCCCATTTTTTTCTACATTTTTCCCAAACCTTTCATCATAATGGATCTGACGCCCATTATCCGACAAAAAATTAAACGTTAAAAAATGCCGATTTCGAATCGTTTCAGATAAATAAAAAAAAAAATCTCTCCGTCCGTTTCTTGAATGAGGAACCCTTCACGCTCAGCCGTCACTGAAAAGTGTAGGTTCTATAGTAATGAGAGAGCAGCAATCATCACAATGAATGGGGAGAGTCGAGGTCTGTGAATGCTCGGTCCTACGAAGTCAGTAGTCACTCGTTGTTGGGGTGACCATGATGTTTTGAAATTTGGAACAGTGTGTGTTTTTCTGATCATTTTTACAACAACAGTGTAGATCACTTTGTGTGAAATAAATATTATAGAACGTGAAACCAACGGTACACGATCAATTTTAATACTTTAAGCGATTGTAGACTTTTTATTTTGTAACTTTGAAATTCCACGCTCATGAATTGACTAACAATACTAGAATTTTCTTAACATTACTTCGTTATAAATCTTCTGAGTGATTCATCCTCCAAAATCAGTACAATTATCCTCCAAAACTCAGTCACAATTACTCCCAACTCTGTTCACTTTGAAATCACGTCGACTACTGTATTTAAACGATAGTTCACACGCCTTTTATACTTTCTTGAGAAATAAATCAGATGGCGCCACTAGTATTTCCGTTTTCATAAAATAACTTCTAAAATGACTCGTCACAACCGGAAGTCTTTCCTTTAAATCGACGTAATACCCGCTTCTACAAACAATTAAATGGAATTAGAGAAAAGTCACCTAACAATACCTTTACAGTGAAAGGATTTATTTTTTATTATTGCCATGAAGGCAGACAAGCTAATGGGCCACCTAATCGGTGGTAGGCCCTATTACGGTTGTTATTAAAAATTTGAAAGTTTAGTTTTTTTTTTGATTAAAAATATTTTCGTTTAACTTTTTAGATATTTGAAATCATAATTTTAAGCAAAATGTTCGCTTTTAGTAATTCATTTATTTTACTAAAAAATTAACATGAAAGATAGCGTGTTTCATCGTCTGGTAATAATTGTTGTTTGAAACAGTTTCTCTTTTTTAAATTTTGTATCTTATGATGTTATACTTGTAAGTGTATTAAACGTTTTTGTTAGATATTTTAAAATCATTTACCTTGATGTAGTCAGGATCGGGAACTTCTGTCTTCTCATCATTGTTGTTGTTATTGTTTATGCTCGTCGTGTTGTTGTTGTTATTGTTGTTTATGTTCATATTCATCCCACTGGAACAAATTAAATAATATTTAATACAAAATAGTTGTATGATTTCCCATTATTGGGTTGAGATGTACCTAAATTTTTCACAACACTACTGGCTAAAAACGGTGAAGGAAAACATCGTGAGGAAACCGGCATGTCGGAAAAAGGTTCTAAAAATCCTTCGAAGATATGTGAAGTCCCCAATCCGCACTGGGCAAGCGTGGTAGACTATGCCTAATCCCTCTTCTGAGGAGACCTGAGCCCAACAGTGGGCAGTAATGGGTTGGTACAAGTGCAGTAGTATGATTTCCCATTATTGGGTTGAAATGTAAAGTTAATAAATATTAATGAGTTATTTTTGAGTATAAATGTGCACCGTTAGATTAAAATAAATTAATTCACAAGTATAGTCACCCTAATCTAGGACTTCTCTTTAATTTGTCTTGCACTCCAGCTTTGAAAAGATATGGCCTAGACCAACCGCCAGCAAGTCGCATTTCGCTTGTTTTGAATAAACTTTACTAAAGACAGACCGTTAAATATAGTGCATTTTAGTGTTACCTTAAAATCATTAAAACTTTAATGAAATTTGTACCGACTTTCAGAAATGACTTGTGGAATTCGACCTTCTATTGTATTTGCTTTTCTTTTGTTTTGGAATATTATATATGGAATATTGTCTTTGTAAACAGGGGTAAACAGGGGACCTGGTGATCTGTAACACACGTTTTCCTTTCACAGACACCAGCTCTTCACTAACTGTAAGGTTTAATATGTATTTTTTGTATAACAATGGTATAACTGTGTGAAGAGAAATAAATAAATTATTATTATTATATTATGCATCTGAATTCTACGATTTAAAGATACTGTCTTACCTCCATTTTTCATTCGGCTCTTAGTAAATTGAATGGTATCACAATGTGTAGAGCTACTATCTAAACTAATAAAACAAGTTTATTCCATTATTCAAATACACTGTTACTTCTTCGAGTACATTTTTTGGAACGAAGTTCCTTATCGCGCGTTATCGAAAGGGGGCTAGACGGAAATTCTTATGAAAAAGTTGTCACGACACTTTTTTGTTTTAGATGACTAAAATTGGCTAGATGGCGCTGTGATCAAAATATAAGAGAGAGAAAGAGGTTTAAACTAACTAATTATTATAACTTAAAAAAATAAAATTTTATTACAATTCCCTCACTAATTAATCGAAAGGAACTTCGTTCCATCCGGGTGTCCCTTGACACCTCTCAAGTTATTCTTATTATAAACATCACGTTTTTTGTTTAAATATTCTACATATTACAATTTCTATATTATGATAATATAAGCATGAACACATTTGGCAAACACCAACAGTCTTTTTCGAATCACATTCAAGTTCCATTCCAATATTAAATATTCCAACCAAAACTTTGCATTGATATAATGTATCAAAGCTACACCGAAAACAGCTGACAACGTCGTGCCACGCAAAACTGGGGTCGAAATAAATTATGGCCTCCAGTTACGGAGACAGCAAAAAGAAAAAAACTTAGCCCCCTTCCTTTCTTGTTTGTCGGTTATTTCAGAATGATTTCTCGATATAATGCTGGATAGGAGGTTTAAGAAAACTTATTCAGACACTCGCGATTTTCTATAATACTTTCATGCATTTTCAACGGGTTCTTACCGCGGTATTTAATTCATTGAGTTGTCTCGATATTTCAACGTTGTTGAAAACGTCATGATCACGAGAAGACTGGATACTGCGGGTCGATTTAAGAGAAAACAAATCTGTCTACCCTCTTTCTCGTTCGCTTTTGGGTGATACTACTGGAACTCGAACTCACATCACGACACACCACACTCACTGTATCTACAAGACTCTCTGAGCATGAACCCTTAGTGACTGTTGTGTTTAGCACTGGATTCCACATACTTCACATATTCCACATAGTATCCAGTCTTCTCGTGATCATGACGTTTGCAACAACGTTGAAATATTGAAACAACTCAATTAATTAAATATCGTGGTAAGAACCCGTTGAAAATGCATGAAAGGTTTAAGAAAAGTTCTGTATAGTATTGAAGTATTGCGGAAGATTATGAGCGAACCACATACATCTTGTTGGCCTTCTTTACTACTCAAAATCACCACGTACTATCCGACTATGGAATGAGCTGGAACGAGCTTCAGTGTTCCCAGGTGCTATGACTTGTCACTCTTGAAAGTGCGCTTGAAGAAAGCCCTTAAAGTCTGGTCCTACGACCTAGCAGTCCCCTGACATTGCAGTTTCATAAGCGACGGTAACCACTTACGAACTACAAAGAAAGAGAAAAAAAGATTCATTTCTGCCTCGTACCATTCCGATTTGGAATGGACTCCCGTCCGCGGTGTTCCCGGAGCACTATGACATGTCCCTCTTTAAACGAGGTTTAAGAAAAGTCCTGTATGCGTAGGCAATGAAGGCCCTAGCATTGCAGAGGTTCATGAGCGACGGTGACCGCTTACCATCAGGTGGGCCGTAGACTCGTTTATCTGTCCTGCATTAAACAAAAAAAAACAAAATTTATCTTAGCTACATTATTTTACAACGACTAAATTACTTCATTCACAAAAGAAAAATAAATCATTTCGACGCCCAGTACGCACGTAGTGTTACAATAAATTAATTAAACTTGCTCCACTGTTACAAAAGAAAAAGAAAACTCGCCTTTTTAATATGGAAATTTGATAACGTGCGTGCCCACACCAATTTACACCTCGCCTCGTGGTTGTAATTTTGCCCCGAAATTTTTCCGTGCTGGCAACATTCCCACGAGTAATTTACCTAATTAGACCGACAAACAGACGAAATTTAATGGCGGAGGGTATGACTGAAAATCTGGCTCTTGTAAATTATGTACATTTCTCTGGAGTACTCTCTTGTTAAGGAGAATATGACTGAACGATTCTTTGTTTGGTTTCGGCATTCATGACAAAATTTTCTTATTTTTTTTTGATCTTAGTAATCAAAATTAAGCACCTAGATTAAACTTTTTGAGACTTCTTTAAACAAGGCACACGATACTTCACTACTACTTAGACGATGAACAACAGATTTTTTTTGCAGATTGTAGTGAATGCAATCTGCACCATGATTGCACCACACGCATATTTAGGTTATTGATTTCTTTCCCTTCAATAAGTCAACTTTTGAAAACTGATTAGTACTTTCAAATTTGATGTACCTATAATAGTATATTTTATGTGTTATTTTTTTTATAATTTCTTAAGTGTGTACAATCTGAACATTTGTGATGTCACTGCCAGCTGAGACTGAAAACCAGCGCTGGATGTTGGCATTTATTTTATAATCTATGTCGATATTCAGCAATACGCTGAGACTCGTCTGATTTGTGGTAAAAATTTAATAGGTATGATTATGTAAATTGTATTTTTTTTTCATCTTTTGTACCATTCTTACCTCAAATAAAGTATGTCTATGTCTATGTCAAATTACGCTTCACTTAAATGAATTAATTATTGGTACTCCCGTTCGTACTTTAAATCAAAATGGAGATTACTTTCTAATGTACAATTATGCATTACAGAAATCCATATTATCTGATAGAGCTAACTACTTAGATCCAATCTATGTATAGACACAGACTTACGCTAGTTAAAAAACTTGAGTTAAAATTTAATATGTTAAATATCACTAAACTTGCTGACCCGCGCAACTTCGTCTGCGTTACAAAGGGGTTCAAACAGTACTCGTTATGTCGTCGCGATATTATTTTCGCCGCCCGCTGTGGGTGTATTAATAAAATTGCGTTTTATACTCGTGATAACTTCTAAACGAAGAGTCCGATTGGAATAAAACAAAAAGTAATTTACTTCTACATTAATACTCTTAATAATATAATACTTAATTTGGATAAGGGTTAATATAACGATACTCATTTAACATTAAATTAATTTTTCGGACATTTTTTTTTATTTTTATAAACATAAAAGCGGTTATTGTGACTAAACTATGATAGTTAGATATATGCTGTCGCGGACTTTTTTGTTTGTCTTCAAAAGACCTAAAAACCCGTAGTACATCATTTTGTTCCATTGTCAATAGTTTTTGCAGCGTACGCATAAATAGGTTTTTGATTTTTCACCTTTTGTTACATATTCGATATTTTCATGCAAATCCCTAATTTTTTTGAAAATAAAATATAGCCTATAACCTTCCTCGATAAATGGACTTTCCAACAGTGAAAGAATTTTTGAAATCGGACCGGTAGTTTCTGAGATTAGCGCGTTCAAACAAACAAACAAACAAACAAACAAACTCTTCAGCTTTATAATATTAGTATAGATTAAATTAAACGCTACATTGCGAAGTATAAGAAGCTTTTTAATCTAAGACTTCTTTTCAGTATTCAGAAGTAGTGCGGTCAGTCAGATGTCTGCATTTAGACACGACCTCTGCAGCCATTCGTCTCATACATACAAAATACTCGTAAGCGGTCAGGCTTTGAACATTTCACAGGTAGCATGTTAAATTTCATATGAAATAAATTTTGTATTTCGCACAGGTGCTGTTTTCTTTAGTTGTGTGAAATATTTTTATAGCAGAGGATAAGCATGAGTTATAAAATAATAATACGGGGTGGATCTGTAACTTTAGACAATCTGATGTGGGGCGTTCGTTTTGAAAAACGATGCTAGAAAAAAGGCCTTAAATGTCAGTTGTACGTAGGAGTCAATAGTGCGAGACTGTTAGGACATTGCAGAGGTTCATAATTAATCGATGGCACAATCAGGTGGTCTGTCTGCCTACATGTCAAAAAATAAACACTATTCTAAAATTTCACATCTAAAATATTTGCGATTTAATTTCACTCAATAATAGCATGCTAAAAGTAGCAGTCGTTTCCGTGCCTAGACACCACTAGTGAGGGTTGACCCATTTCTGTTTTGGTTGTCGACCGGCGCGGTGCCTTGTAAATGTGACATGACCGTTGTACCGCTCACCGAAACGAGCATCGCACTGAACGTAGCTTGTAGATTTTACATGGACAAGTTGAATTTTAAGCACTAAAGTCTTTCAAAATAATTTCGTAATATTATTAAAAGTTTCATGCAATTTCCATAGACTTCTAGAAAGAACTTGAGGAATTTGACCTTATTATAACTATATACAGCGTGGATTTGTAACTTTCGACAATCTGACGTGGGGTGGATGACCTGTCGATGTACAACTTAGAACCATTTATATTTTAGGAATTGGATTAAAAAAAATTCATCATAATATGGAAGTCCGCAACGATAGTCGTACTTTTTCTATACAATGTCAGAAAAATAAATTTAACCGATTCCAAATATAAAAGTGGTACTAAGTTTCATTTCGACAGGTCACCCCACGTCAGATGGTCCAAAGTTACAGATTCACCCTGTGTAACTGTGTATTTATGTACTAATCTATGTAAGTTTCTATGTAAGTTAAAACCTGGACGTCTCGACTAACCAAAATTAGCTTTTACAGGTATCTGTAATTCACATTAATTGTCAGCCATAGACGAGTAGTTATCATTTTGTTAATTTTTTTTTTAACTTGCTCTGGGTGTAACTATGAAGCTAACTTTTGAATGTTATTTTGCGAGTTGTATTTTACCAACTTCCTGGTATGCGATTGAGCTGAAAGTTTGTACGCATTTGTATATTGTATGACAATTCAATAATGTTTAAACATATACATAGTATAGTTGACTGATGAAGGATTTAGCGATAGGAACTCTTGTACTAAACAAGATAAACTAAAATCATCATTGGGCAGGTTTTACTTGTCTAGACATGACACTAATTTAACATGACAATATCGAAGAAAAACCTTGTATTAAAAAGTTTTCTTTAATATAATTTATTCGTTTTACATTGTTAATCGTCAAATATGATTCAACGAAACCATTTTCAGATACAAAAGAACCAAAAATGGCTTGATTTAGATTGATATTATAACCTAAAAATCAAAACACATTCTTGGTATATATATTTCTGAACTTCAACTACTTTGAACATGTTTCTACTAAAATGTTTTAGTATTCATGTAATGCGGGTTTCTCGGTATTCTTATATCGGTACCGGTCAACGTAAAAGGTTAGCTACGTCTGGTATTTATGTTTCTAGAACAATGTATTTGTAGCTTTCTTTTGTAATTTAGGACGTTTTTCCATTGAAATTTTTCTCACAATTTGTAGTGAATTAATACTAAAATTAATTGTGGTTTTAGAGTATAAGTGGTAATGATGATAAAATCGTAAATCGACCCGCAGTATTCAGTCTTCTCGTGATCATGACATTTGCAACAACGTTGAAATATCGAGACCATTCAATTAAATATCGTGGTAAGAACCCGTTTCTAATGCATGAAGGTAATGATGATGTTGTAGAATATATGTAATTCTTTCTTTCTTCTAAGAATTACTCTACGGCGGCCAGGTTGGGGACGGAGCTACGGGAAAGAGTGCCGAGCGGAACACGTCGCGCCGTCCCTCCAAACCCCGTGCTGGGTTCTGGCCTCAGCCGGGGTTCGGACGCTGAGTGTGGGCGGTTGGAGGTTTTAGTGCGGTTCAACTCCCACATACGATGATTTCCTCCAACTGAAAAAAAAAAGGCATCTAGGTTACATTACTATTACAAAAGCAATTGCACAGTACCTACCTACATACCTACTATACAGTCATAGTTCTGAATCTTAATATCGTATTTTAAAATTAATTAACATATTAATTAGTGCATGAGGAGTTCTCTTATAAGTAGTTTCTATACTCTCCATGATGTCTGTTATGTATTAGATTTTAAGTTGTAATTAGTGTAAGGAACTGTTGGGGAACCAAACAAATTAAAAAAAAAAAAGATCTGTTCAAATTCAGACGCCTAACATTTAAACAAATAAAACCTCTTTAATAACCTGCAATAGCTTTCAATTCTAAAAACCTTAACAATTCAAACTTTCAAAAACCTCATTATAGCATAGAAGATGTCAACTAGACCAAGTTCCCGGCTCAGAGTGCTTGTTAGCGGTGTTTTCAAATGTCGAATGGCGCCCAAGTGTGACCCAAGAAATAGAACCTTTTCACCCATTATACGACTAAGTCGATTGCTCTTCATAGTTGCTCAGAACCGCCTTCACGTCGAGGGTGTTTTAAATTTTACGACTTCGGGTAATATTTTCAACTTGGGTCGCTGAAAGTTTTTTAGTGTTTTTTACGCTGATTTTATGGGTGTTCGTGTATTGGGTATTTTTTGTACGTGTGACGTCAGAGTTTGATCGTCAATTGTTATTGATTTTAGGTAAAGAGCTGTGGATTTGATTGCGCGTAATTTAATGTTTTTTTTGTAGCTGCTGTTGTAGTAAATAGATGTATGTGTATGAATTGAACGAGAAATCCAACTGTAAAGGTTTTTTCTTTGATCACTTACACTATTACTAAACGGGTTCTTACCACGATTATTTTTAATTGAGAGGTCCCGATATTTCAGCACTGTTTCAAGCGCCATGATCACGGGAAGATTGAAGAACTGTGGGTAGGTCATTTAAGAGCAGACAAATCTGTCTACCCTCTTTCTCGTTCGTTTGCCGGTACCACTGGAGCTCGAACTCACATTTCGACATACCACACGACAGTATCGGCTGCCGTCTCAAAACTAGATTTTTCTATGATATTTTAGTTTTTTAAAACTCTTTCTAGATAAAGCTTGGTCGCCTTAGTAAAGTTGCTGTGAATTTTTTGAAAGGAAGTCGGAATCTGTCCGGTTCAGAGAACCTTTAGATTGCAGTATCTTTTGAGATAAACTCAAACATTACTATTGAAAATAAATGCATTTGAAAATTTATAAAATGTGTTCAGATTATTTTTAAAGAGAGAGTTACAGGTTTAATGTAATTTATTGGTGTAATTGCTTGATATGTGGAAGACTAAAGAAGTCATTTTTTTTTTTTTTTTCATTGATAATTTAAAAAAAAAAACAATAATAAAAGTATCTTTGGAATGAGGAGATACTACACAAATACCCCATAAATGGTTCTTAAAGATTAACATATTATATTTTATACATGATAGTTGACATGCGGTGCATCTCTAAAATTTACATTTTAATGTCTATAAAAAAGTAAAAAAAACCGCCAGTATCTATACTAATAATATTATAAAGCTGAAGAGTTTGTTTGTTTATTTGAACGCGCTAATCTCAGGATCTACTGGTCCGATTTCAAAAATTCATACACTGTTGGAAAGTCCATTTATCGAGAAAGGTTATAGGCTATATTTTATTTTCAAAAAAATTAGGGATCCGTATGAAAATATCGAATATGGGATATAATCGAAAACCTATTTATGCGTACGCTGCAAAAACTATTGACAATAGAACAAAATGATGTACTACGGGTTTTTAGGTCTTTTAAGACAAACAATAGCATATATCTATCATAGTTTAGTCACAATAACCGCTTTTATGTTTATCAAAATAATATTTCGTCCCAAGATTCAATTTAACGTTAAATAAGTATCGTTATAAAAACCCTTATCCAAATTAAGTACGATGTTATCGAGAGTGTTAATGTAGAAGTAAAATTACTTTTTGTTTTATTCCAATCGGACTTTTCGTTTATAAGTTACTAGCTGACTCGCGCAACTTCGTCTGCGCCGAAAAAAAAAATTAGGGGTGGACTGTGGTTTTCATCCCCTAACATTTAGGGGATGAAAAATAGATGTTGGCCGATTCTCATAGGTACCGGATAAGCACAAAAAATTTCATCAAAATCGGTCGAGCCGTTTCGGAGGAGTTCAAGTTCGAACACCGTGACACGACAATTTTATATATTAGATTACGAGTATAAAACGCAATGAATATGTGGGTGCAACAGCGGGCCGCGCAAATAATAACGCGACGGCATTGCGAGTACTGTTTGAACCCCTGTGTAACGCAGACGAAGTTGCGCGGGTCAGCTAGTTATTGATAAAATTCTTACTATAAAAATAACATTATTTTCTAACCAATAAGAAGTACTTAATAATATCGTCTAACTCGATGAAGATGTTAAAATTCGAACGCTTTTCACGATTCAAATTCGCTATAGACTAAAATTAAATGTTATATTTTCTGTCTCTATCGCACCTCTACAATTAAAGTGAACGTGAGCAGGACGGCATGTAAAGTTATATCCATAATTATTCCACTTAAGGTTTGGTCCCGAACAGTTTCAGTGCTAGGTATGAATACCGATTACAGATATAAATTGAGACAACTTTCCAGACGATAGCTCTTATAGTTTAGATATTATTGAATTAAGCTATGCTCTATTTAATATTTTGAGAACGTTATATTATCATGAAAATTTATGTTTTATTTCAATATGTAAAATATTTAAAGTTGATATGAAAACTGTTCGCAGTCTATGATGAACTGATAATGTTATAACAAAGTCATAACTACAACAAGTAATAACATAACATTACAATAAGTACTGAATATAGTATTTTCAGTATTTTATTAAGGTTTTATGTACACTTACTGTGTTATAATTCTCTGAAAATAAAATTACTAAATATCAAAACAAAACCAACAAATTATTTAAAACAAATCCTGTAGATAAAGCTATCTCAGGTTATTGACCCCAAGCACAATTATCATCAAGTTCTTAAAGGTAGCTAGGTAGTGGCTTCACAGTGCCCCTTGATATTGCAGAGGCCCATAATAACCACTTACGATCAGGTTGCACGTTATGACATTTACTGGTCACAGTACACTTTTGTAACTGTATATGTTTGTAAGGAAGGCTAGGTCACGAGTAACACATAGTATCCTAGCACGGGGACCTAAGTTTGTATTTTAAATAGTTGACCCGCGCAACTTCTTCTGCGTCACAAAGGGACATAAAAGATTAGCCTTCCTCGATAAATGGGCACGAAATATTTTTTCAAATCGGACCAGTGGTTTCTGAGATTAGCGCGTTCAAACAAACAAACTCTTCGGCTTTATAACTTCAGCTATATATTTTCAAAAAATATAATAATGATCCTGTTTATAAAATAATTTGTATAGTATTGTTAGTTTTAGTTATAATTGTGATTGAAAAAATAAATTTATCTTATCTTCCTTTCAACAAAAAAAAAATTCAAAACAATTTTACTATACCTACTAACCATGCCTTACATTTGACTCTCAAATCAGTGATTTAAAATGTAATTAGTTAAGTGTTTTTCAAGGAGATCTGAAACTGTCCCGGAAAGTGGTTCGGCGGGTTGAACGTTTTACTAATTACTGAAGCGTCAGTCACGAAGCGATGTAGCCACGCTATGACGCGGTTTTAACTATATTTAGGGCTCTTTTTCGGAATTTTGCGGTGGTTTTGTGGGTTAAAATTCGATGGGAAATTATAGCTGTTTATCATCATCATCGGCCTTGTAAAAAACCTAATGGTGCCAGTGAGACAGAAGTTAAGAAGGAATCATAAAATAAAACTAAGAAAACGAAAGTTGTGAAAAAATCTACAAAACGTCTGTATTCGGCAATGGAATGTTCTAAATTCAAATAAGCGCGCCAACATCTATTCTCTATTACAATTTAAAAAGTATTTACACAAAAGAGGTTTAATTAACAAATATTTAAACTATTTATAGATGGCGCTATCGTCGACACAAGTTTGTTCTTTACTAGAATATAATAAAATATGAATTATTGATTCTGTCGCCTACAGGCCTGTAGACTTCCACTGTTGGATGTAGCTTCCCCTAATTTTGCTACGATCACTGCTGTTTGCATGAAGCGACTTTCAATACTTTTACCTTGCACTGGTTGTAACTAAGTATGTACCTATGAAAGTTCTATGTTTCGAGTTGAATTTGACCAACTACCCGGTTTAAAAATAAAAAAATAATAAATAATTTATTTTGAGCACAATTTGACAATCCAGACTACAAAATTACTTAATAATAGTAACTAATGCTATTTTAACATTAGTACTCAAAATTGGTCCCCGACTCAGCATATGCCGAAAGAACGCCGATCAGAACGACCGACTTTCCCGACGCTGTTTTTCTGTCGGTACCAATGTTGAGTGACGTACTTTTTATTAAGAGTAAGAACACATAACATTTGAACAAGAAAGAAATGCACATCTTCAGGTTTCTGATTAACCTGAAATTTTTCTTGCATATTAATATCGCAAAAATGACAATGTAATTTATCTGATACAATAAAGCAATCCTAAACTAGCCATAAAAAAATCCTGTACTAAACAAGACCTATCGTAATTGTCCAGCCAGTCCTTACTTGATATTCAAAATAAAAAAATCTTTCATTTAATGTATATTTTTGTTTTCAATTTAACTGTATAACAAAGGTATAAATGTTGATTACGCATAAATAAGGTGACATTACCCCCTGATCCGACTATCGTTCTGTTTATGTACGTAATGTGAGGATCAAACACGAGCGCAGTACGTTCACTGACGCGCGCGAGGAAAATTTGATTTGTCTGTTTGTTTGTATTAACGAATCGAATTCGAAACTTTGTTTACGGATTTAATGATTGATATTTTTAAAGTAATTCGCTTACAATAGTTATTTTAGTGATCCATTTAGAAAATGTTATTAAACGTTTAACAATAAGGAATGAACGTAACACGAATACATTGCTATATAGTTTACTAGGTGACCCGCGCAACTTCGTCTGCGTTACAAAAGGGTTCAAAAATTGTAGCCTATGTATTATACTGATGTATAAGCTATATTGTGGTAAAGTTTCATTCAAATCCATTCAGTAGTTTTTACGTGAAAGAGTACAAACATACATCCATCCATACATACAAACTTTCGCCTTTATAATATATATTAGATATATAATGTAATCACAAAGGTGTAAAATCAATTTTATTTTGTACTATAATTTAAAAGTTGCTATTAAATGAGCTTTAAGTTTCATATACAAATAAAATTCAATATCATAAAAGAACATACAGGTAATGACACTAAAACTTTAATGTTATTAAATAATTCTACAGCAATGATATAAATTATATTTATAAAATTTTATAAATAGGCATAAAGTTACAAAATAGTTGAAGAAAACAACAATGACACTTAACTCAAATTCCAAAATACTTTAAAAGTTCAAACTATTCCCAACTTTCTCGCTTATTAATAGCACTCAAACTTAGCGAAAAGTATTTCTAAAGCTTCGTCGCTATTGAAATATTTCTATAGCCACTTTTAAAAAAAATCTGACAAAGTTCTACCCACATGGATTCAGTTTCTTTGGAAAACTTTTTCGAGCACAATTAATAGTACTGTACTGTACTGTACTGTACTGTAACAACCCATTACTGCCCACTGCTGAGCTCAGGTCTCCTCCGAAGAGGGGTTAGGCATAGTCCACCACGCTTGCTTAATGCGGATTGGGGACTTCACATATCTTCAAAGTGTGTGTCAATTAATAGTGCAACAGTTTTATTTCCACGTATGTTTTTCAAACTTAACAGTAATCGTTGCGTCATTTCTTACATAAATAGACGAACTAAGTGGCCAAATCTTATTTGACGTTTAGAAGTTACCATCACCAGTAAACGTCTATAGTGTTGGAGGACTTTTAATATTTACTATTGCGATTGATGGTGGAATATCCAGCGTGATTTAACGACCTTATTAACACTTTATATATTATTTTAATGGTTATTCCTTCTCTGTGGCCGTCACAAAAGAACCTACAGCGATCATGTCTACGCTCAAATCAAATTGAACAAAAGCTAAAACAAGCAAACGTTTGAAACTCGAACAAAAACAAACCTAAAATATCTCAATTCTCGAGCACACAATAAAGTCGGCGCAAGTTTCTTTCGAATCGTAATTGAATAATTTAAGAAGACAAGTTTATAACATCGGAAAACCAACCGCTCTGTAATAATCTCTCCCGCAAACTGGATCACTTTATTAATATAAAATGAACTGAGATCCGTCTTCGGAAGTAACAGTTCGCTGCTGTGCGGTGCGAAGTTAAACCGAGCAATTTGCATGGAAATTATATCTCGTCCTCTTGTTCATGGCGAATTTTCGTAATTAAAACGCCTTGGGATTTGGTTCCAATTAAAAGTTTTGTGACGAGTGCTGTGTATCGATCGTGGTGTCGATATGTCAATGTTTGTATAGTAAGAAAACTATAGATGATAATATAGGTAAGCTACCAAACTAGAGGTTACTACTGGACTACTGTTACTCTTTCATGCATTTTCAACAGGTTCTTACCACGATATTTAATTAATTGAGTTGTCTCGATATTTCAACGTTGTTGCAAACGTCATGATCACGAGAAGACTGGATACTTCGAGTCGATTTAAGAGTAAACAAATCTGTCTACCCTCTCGGAACTCGAACTCACATCACAACACACCACACTCACTGTATCTACAAGACTCTCTGAGTATGAACCCTTAGTGACTGTTGTGTTTAGCACTGGATTCCACATACTCGATAATCTGAAGCCGTCACCCCTGTTAACGTCACGTACTGTTACTCTGCCCGTAGGCAGCTTATTCTTGCACTATAAACCTCTACTGCACTATACTGCATTGTAACTCAGTTAAATATCGCTATTATTGGACTATAGGCAACTACTAGAGTATAGCTTATTCCTCTAATATAGATGGATACTATTGGACTATAGCCTGTCCAAATAAATGTTTTTTGTCAATTTGTTAAGTTTTTATTCAACTACTGTTATTTACGTTTTATTTCAAGAATAATTTTTAGTTAGTTAACAATCAAGTTCTAGCCTAGAGTCAGGAAAAAAATCTATAATTTTATCACTTTTATCTTAACAGTAATATAATATTATAAAACAAAATACGAAAGCCACTATAATCTCCACACTGACCGAGAGAGGTGCAAGAGCGTAAATTCTCATCACATATTTACTAAGTTGATAAATTCCAATTTTCGTGGGATCCCATGTGAATTCTTACGTAGCTTATCTGTAGAACTCGTGACCCTTAGCACCTTTTACGTAATAAATTTATTATAAGTAAACCACGGGCTCAGGTCGAGTGTGGGTTGTGCTCTTCATCCGATGTGTCAAAAGGGTGTGGTAAATGTTTTTATGTGATGATATGATGTTCTTTTGTTTTTGTTGGTTGTTTTTTTAATATTTGTAAGTGAATGAAAATGTATTTGTGTTTGTGGCGATTAATAATGACGCGCGAGATCCTGAATCGCGGTTACAACATTTGCAACATTCGGCGCATTTATACGACATCTGAAATCTACTACAGTGGGCTTCGGCCTGACCGGGCATACACTACCTCGCCCGGTCGGAGATCTCCCTTTGGCCATAAGTCCACTGTAGGTACCCACAACTGGTGACCCTCGACAAGAACACGTATCAGCAACACAGTTCCGACTCACTGGGGCTTCCTACACTGGCACTGGCGATTCTCGATTAAAGCGCACAAGACACAGCGTATGATTCGATCTCCGGTCTCCGAAGGGGAGTGTGTGGCGACCAATAATAACTCGCGAGATCCTGAATCGCGGTTACAACATTTGCAACATTCGGCGCATATATACGACATCTGAAATCTACTACAGTGGGCTTCGGCCTGACCGGGCATATACTACCTCGCCCGCAAGGAGATCTCCCTTTGGCCTAATACCATCTATAACCACAGTGTTTATAGGTGGTTGAGTTTATGGTATCCTAATAGAGATCTATAAGCTGAAGATGCTTATGTCCAGCAGTAGACGAACGTGGGCTGATCATAATGAAGCGATGTCGAATCACTTATCATTTAGTGAGACCGATACTCTTTTCGTAAAGATAAAAATAGGTATTTTTATTGTGTAACGTAGAGTTTAAATAGTTGAAAGAAAAACGAATAAGACAGTTATTTTGTGTTGAAGTGTTTGTCTATGACAAATATTAGACTTCGTGTTTGATGTTGAGATAGTCAACTCAACAAATAATATCAAACTTAAACAATATCTTATAAAGTCAAAGAATTTATCAAATTAACTTAAAAATTAATACATCAAAGTTAATTCTGGTGATGTATTGAATCATAATATACTTTTTCTCTTCATAATGTCGCGTTTCCACATTGACTCGCCAACTTCCAGCTTTTATATTGGTCGGCCATCGTCTTCATTTGTTTTATACGTGTGTTGGCTCGCCGAAGTGGAAGCACGAGATAAGAAATTATGATAAACCATTTTGCACGCCTTTCATAATAAAAAATAAATTTGTGTTTGTTTTTTCTAACATTTCAATTTATTATCATTAAGTTTTAATATACGCAAAACGTAATCGTTCGACGTCAAGAGAAAGTTGCCCGCTAATTGAATATAAGGCGGTGTTGGAGGATCTCTTAAAGAATCGAGCCTTCATGAATATGTATTCGTATTAAAGTGTGCGGTTCGGGCAAAAAGTTTGAAGAGGGCCATTAAATCTGAGGTTGATGTACTTTTGAGGGGCTGGCTGCACCCCATTATTTTTGAGAGGAAAATATGGGCCCCTATCATCATGAAGCATCATTGATTTGCATATTTAGGTATGGTTTACTAATCTTTATTTTGTTAAGCAATTTTTTTTAATGCGTTTACCGTTGTTATTTTGTCGTCTATATGTAACACGAATTTCTGTTAATTTTAGTTTGAAATATCTCATGTTTGCTTTGGTAGCTTTAGCTGCAGATTAACTAAAAAAATCTATGCTACGAGTTCATTTATTTTGTTTAAAACATCACGCCTATAAATGGTAAAGACAGGTTCTGTAAGTTACAACCAAATTGGTTTATTTTTTTGTTTGTTGCTTTAAAAAATAGAACCAGTATAGAGTCCAGTACAATAGAATGTTGAGTCTAGACAGCCTTTTCTCTAATCAAAAGTTTTAAACGGCTTTGGGCTTAAAAAAGGTCGCAACCAATTCTCTAACAAATATTAAATTACGAAACAAATAGCGACGTCTAGACCGAGATATTAAGAGCACTATTGACACAGTTATCAACTGCGTAAACATTGTAATTATGCCAAAACACAGCACCGAGAAGGAATATTGAATAAGGTTAGATCATACTTTTGGAAAGTCGCCAGAGGTTTACAGAATTTATGAAAATCGTTGGAGGTGAGAAAAGCGAGGGAAGCGTGTTCGAAATTTGAGAAGAGTCAAACAATTGGAACCGTGGATGAGGGAATTTATTGTATTATTCCTTAAGGCGCTGTGTAAGCAGTTGAACTTTATTACAATGGAATAGAATACACATTGAATATTAAATAAATTATGTCATTGTGTTTTAATCTTTTGTTGCTGTATTAGCAGACTTGAAACCTTAAGAATGCTGGTCTTGTTATGAAAAAGTTATTCGAAGTATGGTCTGTAGTTCTACGGAGTTTG
Source organism: Trilocha varians (assembly GCA_030269945.2). Lineage (NCBI taxonomy): Eukaryota > Metazoa > Arthropoda > Insecta > Lepidoptera > Bombycidae > Trilocha > Trilocha varians. The sequence goes on along the minus strand of AP028264.1, from coordinate 3,221,768 downwards.
ACATCATTTCTTGCTTATTTATTTTATGAGCAGATATAGAGTGTAATGTAATTTAAAAAAAAACTTGAGAGGTGTCAAGGGAAACCTGGATGGAACGAAGTTCCTTTCTATTAAAAGATAGCTTATATTTTTTTTTCCTAATTTTTTTTACGCGCTATAATGAACGTGTTTTAAAAGATTTTGATCACAGCGCCATCGATAATCATCTAAAACAAAAAAAGTGTCGTGACAACTTTTCGTAAGAATTTTTTCCGTCTAGCCCTCTTTCACAACGCGCGATAAGGAACTTCGTTCCAAAAATGTAGTGGATATTCTGTCTAAGCAAATTAAAAGAAGATCTATAAATAAATAAAAATCTTCTTTGAAATTTGAAAACAAAGAAAAACCTACTGCAAAAAAAAAATGCGTAAGAAACATTACCACTTCGAAACTTAAAAATACGTCCCCTTGACTTACGATAACACTTCACGAACTAAATATAAGTCGAGTATAAAATCCACTTTGTCACAGTTACAGTTAAACTTTCCTTATAAACCATCGTCGAGAAAAAACGAAGTTTTACAATAAACGCTAACTTTCGGGCAGTTAACGTCGACTTTTCACATTCGCACGCTCTTATCGTGAGACTGTCGCCCGAATTAATGTGTCCGCTAATTCAACAATTCGTTTTAGTGGCCCCACAGCGTGGCCTCTTGCGCTTGACCTCGCTAACATCTGGCCGGTTTTTTTTTTTATTTGGATTTGTCTCGCTAATTGCTGTTGTTGGTTTTTCGAGATGTTAATGGACGATTGGTTTTTTGGGATTAGTGAATTTGAATTTGTGATTTGATTCTTTTTTTTAGTTTTGGTTCGGAATTGATTCGAATTTAACATATATTTTATTTCCTGTTACTTGTATGAAAAAAAACAGTCCATGGATATATTAATTTTTGACTCAATCTTACTAATGTCTAAATGAGATTATGTTTCACATTTATGAATTACTAGCTTTTGCCCGCGACTTCGTTCGCGTGGACTTCAGGTTCGTCCCGTCTAGATTATTATCAAAAATTGTAGCCTATGTGTTATTCTGATGTATAAGCTATATTGTGGTAAAGTTTCATTCAAATCCATTCAGTAGTTTTTACGTTAAAGAGTAACAAACATCCATACATCCATACTTACAAACTTTCGTCTTTATAATATATTAGATATTAGATTGAACGGATCACTAAACTAAATATTACCATACTGTTTAATGTTTTGATAAGCAATGGCCTGTTTTTGACCTTTGAAAATCCTTCCAGGAAAACATTGAATATTTAGAAAATTGTTAAAACCAGTCCTTCATTTCAACTCAAGTACAGTGAAGGTTTATTTTAAACCATAATCCACACATTTAAATCATTTTTATTTTTTTCATATTAAACGTTACTGAAAAAAAAAACTTGTGAGGTGTCATGGGACACCCGAATAGAACGAAGTACCGAAATAACCTTTCGATTAAAAGATATCTTATATTTTTTTTTCCTAACGTAACTCACGATAAGGAACGTGTTTTAAAAGATTTTGATCACAGCGCCATCTAGCGATAATCATCTAAAACAAAAAAAGTGTCGTGACAACTTTTCGTAAGATTTTTTTCCGTCTAGCCCCCTTTCGGAAACGCGCGATAAGGAACATCGTTCCAAAACGTTTGACAATCATTCCTGCGTTCGTTTGACACAAAATCATTAAAGGTTTCCTGACACTGCAGAGGTCCATGAACGGTGGTAAGCAGTAACCACTGACGATAAAGTTGCCTATTAACTCGTCTGCCCACATGGTAATAAAAAAAACCAATTGGGATCTGTTGTCGCTAAGAAGTGCTTTCTGCAAAGCTTTCTTTCACAATTTATTTCATTGAAATCGTAATGAAATGACTGTACTGTAGCAACATATTAAAGCCCACTACTGGGCTCAGGTCTTCTCCGAAGAGGGATAAGGTAAAGTCCACCACGCTTGCCAGATTAGGATTGGAGACTTCATAAATCTCAGAATGATTTCAAGTTTCCTCGCAATGGTTTTCTTCACCGTTTTAGCCAGTGGAATTGTGAAAAATTGCACATAAATCTTTTTTCGCATTTAGAGGTACAAGTCGGTTTTGAGCCCGCGACCGTATGGAAGGTAAGCGCGTCACGACACGAAATGACAAATTAGTAAAATTGTTTCGGTTTCATCCGTGAGTCGAGTTTGACCTTTTTAATGAGTGTCGGTCGACCACGACACGGTTTGACTCGACATTATAATATCTATTATGACTTTGAATTTACATTAGACAATTATGTAAATAATGTCGAGGAAATTGTTGAAGAATTTGGCGTTGGAGGTGTTCTTTTGAGTGTTCAAAAAAGTGCAAAATGTACTTTTCGTTATTTGACTGAGCTTTGAAAAGAGTTTTCTAATTTTGATGGCTGTTGGATGCTATAGGATCCAATAAAGAAAAGATTTATTGTTTGTTAAACTTTATAATTCACTGAAACAATGAAAAATTTATAAAATTATAAAATATGACCACTCTCCTATATGGCTAGAAGCAGAAGTAAGAAAAAAGTCAAGACTTAAATTTGACATAGAATAACGAATTTAGTTTTCGATAGCGCGAGACAGAATCATCGCGAAAACTAAAAAGTTTGAATACAAATAAAATATAAAAAGTTTGGTATGTTCAATATGGATTGAACAATGGCAAATTAATTTGATGATATTAGGTAACAGAGAGTCATAAAAGACGGTAATTACTCATCAACGAAAGTGTAGGATTTTATACAGTCATCCAAATTCAAAAATGAAACTAATAACGTTACCAGTAAACGCTAGAAGTTATCCACAATTTTGTTTAACACGTTAATTGCTGAGAAAAAAACCTATTGTCTTTTCAAAGGCGTGTCGGTCAGCATTGACCGCGCTGATAGCGAAAGTCTTAAGAAAAAGCAATCTGTGAACCGACCTCTTGAAACTGAAATTAAAAATTCTAAATTAAATTACAGTTTAATAATTTAAATTTCGAACACAAGAAAGTTACAAAATACCGTAAACTGTCTTTTGTAATTTCAAAGTTGCCTTTCCTCAGTCTGTAATACAATGCGAAATTTAAATTTTAAAATTCGTCAACTCGAAACATTGTAACGCACCTGGCGTGTTTTGTTTGAGGACACAGCAAAGTGAAACTATGCAGAAGGCAAGCTTGTTTGAATACCCATTTCTCAGTAAATATTTTTATTGCTGGTTTCTCTATCATTCAATAAAAAGTGAACTTACTGACTTAATGATGGCAAGTGGTTACCGTCGTTCATGTGTTTCTTCAACGGCAGGGCATTAACCTTCACCTACTTCAGCATCTTTATTACAGGAAATTCTAAACAATACGATTTATTAGGGAACATTATGGGTTCCGTACCCAAAGGGTAAAACGGGACCTTATTACTGAGATTTCACTGTTTGTCTGTCACCAGCCTCTATCTCAAAAACGATGATAGCTAAACAGTTGAAGTTTTTACAGATGTGTTTCGATGTTTTTGGAACGAAGTTCCTTATCGCGCGTTATCGAAAGGGGGCTAGACGGAAATTCTTATGAAAAAGTTGGCACGACACTTTTTTTTGTTTTAGATGATTATTGCTAGATGGCGCTGTGATCAAAATCATTTTTTTTTAGTATAAGAGAGAGAGAGACAGACGTTTTAAACTAACTAATTATTATAACTTAAAAAAAATATATATTACAATTCTCTCGCTAATTAATCGAAAGGAACTTCGTTCCATCCGGGTGTCCCTTGAAACCTCTCAAGTTTTTTACTTCTATTTTCTTATTTTTCTGTGTCAAAGACGCCCTTCCTTCGATCGTTGTTCGACTAAGGAGTTTATCAACTTCACTCCGTTCGGCTAAAGGGATCCGAAACTAATTAATCCTTTGTATTGTCATTACGTTCCATCGGATAAAGTAATCTCGGCACCGGAACAAGAACGGAACAAAAACGTCTCTGATAATATAGAAAAACTATAGTACAGAAGTCAAGTTGTGCAAATCGTTATCAATGGAGACGGATTTGGACATGAGATAATGGAATCTAATAAAATTCACAGTGTCACAGTATGAGCCCATGATGGCCAGAACTTCATCTAATATATAAAATTCTCGTGTCACAGTTTTCGTTGCCATACTCTTCCGAAACGGCTTGACCGATTTTGATGACATTTTTTGTGCTTATCCGGTATCTATGAGAATCGGCCAACATCTATTTTATATCCCCTTAAATGTTAGGGTTGGAGTACAACCCTAAATTTTTTTTATTCGACACAGATGAATTTGCGCGGGGCAGCTAGTTATATATAAAAGTTGAAAGTTTCTATGTAAATGACTCCTATACAGGGTAGATCTGTAACTTTGGACAATCTGACGTAGGGTGAATGACCTGTCGAAATACAACATAGCGTCATTTTTATTTTTTGGATCGGTTAAACTTTTTTTTCAGACATTGTATGGGAAACGTACGACTATCGTTGCGGACTTCCATACTATGATGAAAATGTCTTCTGACATTGCAGAAGTTCATGAGCGACAGTAACCACCTACGATCAGGTGGCCCGTTGGCTCGTCTGCCTACATGGCAATAAAAAAAGAAAATTTGCTTGACTTCTGTATAATGAATTAATACACGGTGCTAATAGATATCGTTTTGTAAAGCAATATTGTTATTGCTTTGTTTGTAGTAACATTCAAATGCGTATACTTACGCTTACTTGTGTGTTACTTGTGTTGATTTATCATTAACATTTTACTCTGATAATTGAAATCAAATAATTGATGTATTTAGTTTGATAATTTCCCGTCTTTGATGTAACGACTCGTAGCGCTACGCCGTAGTTTGTAGACGATCTACGCCGAAGATCTTGGGTTGTCGATTAGTAATTTGTCTCGGTATAAAAAAATTCAGTTCTTCATATTTATCGAAAGGATGTGTCCCCATTGGCGCAAAGTGGAGCGGACCATAAATAAATTGACAAATCACATTCTACTGACTTCCTATAGTAGAGATTTCGAGAACTGTGCTGAATAATTCACAGTTCGTTCCATACTGCTCTTCGCTTCAATGTCAACGCATCATAGGATGGTAATCTCGTACGTTCTTCTTTTTCGTGTCCTATGTCCCCAAAGTGGAGCAGAGTCAATAGTGCTTCTCCATTTTGACCTAAGGTGAGACAGTCCTTTAACTCCCCCCATGAGAACCCGATTGTCTTAAGATAGGCTATGACGGAGCGATGTCTGGAAGCCTAACGTATCCACTCCAGAGATTGCTTGAGTATATTATGACCAGCGTCTCTTCCAAGTGTGTGACCAATCCATGTGCGGCAATCTCGTACATCAATTAATCTTTATAAAACGTCCACGTACCGTTTAAGTTGATGAATTTTTCCCCCAATTATGATTAAACGGACGGCCTTGATACTAATTGGACCCGGTTTTAGTTTCGTCCAGTTTATGGAGCGAGAATTACGGCGGTAATAAGTTTTGTCGTCACCGCTGGAGGGGGGAGGCAGGGCGATTCTGATGTTAATCTAACTTTGATCTCTGGCTTGCGAAAGTTTTTATCGCGACAGTATCGTTAGTGGGTCAGATCGTATAGAATTAAGGCCGTGATATTTTGATGAGGATGGAAGTATCATTCTTAGATTATTTGTAATTCAAAACTTGAAGGGCGATTCTTTGGTTTGTGAAAAATTTAGATTAGTGATGCATTTATGATTTTTAATGTTCATTTTTGTTAATAATTTTGTGAGTCGTAATTGTAATATTAAAATCGCAATCTGATACTTAAGACGAACTAAAAGGTATTAATACCTACATTTTGATATAAATTCTGTCTTTACAAACAATAAAACAACGCTCGATCTATGATAATTATATCTGTACACTTATTCATGATAAAAATTATTTTTAATATCACGGGTCCCAAAATCTGTTTAAAGTCCGGCTCTGAACGCTTAATGGCACGAATCATTTATATCGCCTGACAGCTCAATAAACCTAACATTCCTGAATGTTCCATTGAAGACTCATGATTATTCATAATATAGCAATATGAGCAACTTGAAGGTGTCCGAGAGGAGAGAGACAAGTTGCAACATATATTGGAACACTACGACGAGTTCAGCAGTCAGTATGAACAAGCACTGCAAAAAATAAGTCACCTTGAACATCAACTTGCTGATGCCTACAACGACATGCAAAGACTGCAAACAGAACAAGCACAGCAACTTACTGAGCCACCTGTTATGAGGACGAGTTTATACGAGGAATTAGATAACATGGACCTGGATCTATTGAGGACGGATGCAGACAAAATATATGCAAAAACAAAAGAGCAAGGCCAAATCAGCAGAAAATCAATATCAAAAATAAATAAAATTATCAAGAAGACCAGACACTCAATAAAAAAAAACAAACATCATGCTATAAACACTAACTTGAAACAAAATAAAATCAACTTAGAAAAACAGATCAAAGTTCTGGAGCAACAAATTAAAGAGAACAAAAGAGACTGGGACAAAGACAAGGCTGACATTGATAAGTTGACTGCCGAATTACATGAGTTCAATTTATCGATGATGCAAATACATGATCTGGGCTTGGAAATGGATCAACTCATTGACAATAACACTACGAGACTTGAGTCGATGAGGACCAGTGTCGCCGAATCCACAAATGTTGACTGCACTGATATCACTTACACAGTGCAAATCAACGATGATTCTAACGAGACGAAGGATCACACCACCCCGACCGCCTCTGACCACTTGGAACGCGTGGCAACGTCACACTCGGCAGACGAAGCACGTCCTGCAGCGAGTCGCTCCCGTCGCACTCGTCGTCGCTGTCGCCGCGCCTCCTCTACACCTGCGTCGGCGCCTCGCGACACCGAGGACGCGCCGCCCCCCGCGCAAGCACCGGCTGCGTGTCCCCGCCCTGCATCGCCTGCGCGCCACATCGCAGCAGAGGCGGCACCATGCTCCCCTCTGACGCAACTGGAAGTGGTCACCGGTACTCCGACGTCGACATCGTGTAGAAAGACTGTAGTGTTATCCGATAAGATAGGTGTTAGTTTTGGTCCAATGTTAGCAATGAATCTTAAACAAAAGGTTGTTAATATGTGTTACCCAGGTATGCCCTTCCATAGTATAGTTGATAAATTGAATTCAATTGATTGTGACGCTCTTACTACTATAGTAATAATGGTCGGTAGTCATGCCAATGTTAGCAAAAAATCACTGGACTATAGTATCCGATATCTGGCTGATTTGCAATCGGAAAAAAAATGTAAAATTATTTTATGTACATTCCCATACTGTACTAATCTAGACAAAGTACATAATCAGTGTATTTTCAATATAAATATGTTCATGTACAATGCTACACATCGTTGTAGCGGAATCTTTTTAATGGACATGAATAAATTTGTAAATAAATTTAGTCTGACAAAAGATACTATGTATGTATCCAAATTTACAAAACGACATTTAGCTACTTTAGTAGCGTATAATATTAATGACGATGTTAGTATTAGTACTAACAATATTTATTTAAAACTCAGTAATGCTTCTATTGAGCAGAAAAAAATTGTGACATATGATAATTTAGAATGTGTTCAAAGTAATTTAAATTAATGAACAAGACAAAGGAGTTACACTCTTGCGTTTATAAATCGATTGATTATAAAAAATCTAGACTATACCCATCAAAGGATGTTAATGTTTCAATTAATAAAATACTAAACCTAGTGCATCAAAATTTACAAGGAATGATGGGTAAAGAGCTAGAGGTTGACATGTTTTTAAATCTGAACAATGTTAATGTTTTCTGTGTAACTGAGCACTGGTTTAGAAACTATGAATTATTATTTAATTTTAATGATCACCAGGTCTCGAGTTCCTTCTGCAGAGAGAACGCGATTCGCGGTGGCTCTTTAATACTAGTTAGAAAATGTTTGAAATGTAAGGAACGAAAGGATATAGTGGCCCTCTCTGTAGAGAGAACTATTGAAATGTCCTGTGTTGAGCTTGAGCATCTCATTGTTGTATGTGTGTACAGACCACCTGATGCGTTATATGATTCCTTTGAAAATATTTTGGAAAATGTTTTGTTGAAAATTACTGTCTGTAACAAACATATTTTAATTTGTGGTGATTTTAATATTAATCTTCTAGAAAATACGAATACCACCATTAGATTTAAAACATTTTTAAAATCATATAATCTTATGAACTTATTTTTAGAGCCCACTAGAATAACTAGTTCATCGGCAACTTGTTTAGATAACATTTTTACAAATTTTAATCCATTACAAAAAAATGTTATAAATCAGTTAACATCTGACCACTTGGGACAATTAGTGTCTTTTGAATATTATGTGGCTCCTGAAGTCAAACCTACTGTTAAGTTTGTTCCTGTAAATGATAAAAGAATAGAAAATTTTAGAAATAAAATTATACAAACTATTTCAGAAGTTAGTTATAACCGAGAACCAAATATGTTATACCAGAATATGTTTGAAAAAATTAATTTAGCTTTCAAAGATGTATTTATTCCTAAAACGATTACTATTAACAATAAAAAACGTTTTAGTGAGTGGGCCACAGTTGGAATTTATAAAAGTAGGCAGACTTTGTATGACCTTTATTATGAAAAATCGTATAACAATGATGAATCATTTCATCAATATGTCAGAAATTATTCCAAATTATTCAGGAAAGTTTGCATAATGGCAAAGTCCTTACATTTAAGTAATTTAATAAAAAATGCCTCTGACAAAATAAAGATGACTTGGAACATCATTGGTAAAGAAACTGGTAAAGTCAGAAATAACCACCAAGAATTCTCATTGAGAATGAATGATAACTTGATAACTAGTCACGAAGGTGTGGCTAATGCTTTCGAAAAGTTTTTTTCTGACATTCCAGTTTCAACTACTTCCACTTTAAATTCATCCCCAATAGAAGCTGAAAAATTACTAAGGAAACATGTTAATATATGTAATGTAGTTTTTAAATTTAAGAATATTAACTCAAAAGATATTATGAAGAGTTTCCATAGTATTAATGTTAAGAATACAGCTGATCTGTGGGGAATATCAGTAAAGGTCGTGAAATCTATTATAGATGTTATATCTCCTCATCTTACTAGTATATTTAACGATTGTATTAGATGTGGTGTGTTTCCTGACTTAATGAAACACAGTAAAGTGATTCCCCTTTTTAAATCTGGTAGTACTGATGACCCCTCTAACTACAGACCTATATCAGTACTACCAACATTGAGTAAAATCTTTGAAAAAATAATACTAGAACAACTTTTAGAACATTTTAAGTCAAATAACCTGCTACACAACAAACAATTCGGGTTCACGAGGGGTCGCTCTACTACTGATGCAGGTGTTTATTTAGTCAAAAATATTTTTCAAGCTTGGGAGGAGTCTCAGGATGCTCTTGGAGTATTTTGTGATTTATCCAAAGCATTTGACTGTGTTGACCACGAAACATTGGTGAGGAAACTACATCACTATGGTATTAGGGATGGTACGTTAGCGCTTATTAAATCCTATTTATCGGGCAGGACACAAATAGTCGATGTTAAAGGAAACCGATCTTCCGGCGCCGAATTGAGTATGGGTGTACCTCAGGGTTCCATCTTGGGTCCTTTTTTATTTCTAATATATATCAATGATCTACCTAGTTTTATTGAGACCCGACACGACGTCGTTTTATTCGCAGATGATACTTCTTTATTATTTAAAATTAAACGACGAATGATCATTTATGACGAAGTGAATGATGCGATTTCGTGTGTGGTCCATTGGTTTCGTGTTAATAATCTCTTATTAAATGCAAAAAAAACCAAATGTATTAAGTTCAGTTTACCAAATGTAAAACAGGTACATAGTAATATAATTGTTGGTGGGGAGTCAATGGAGCTTGTTGAGTCAACTGTTTTTCTTGGTATAACAATGGATTCCAAGCTGCAGTGGGGACCCCACATAAATAAATTAGCGAGTAAGCTCAGCTCTGCGGCATACGCGGTAAAAAAATTAGACTCATTACTAATGTAGACACGGCTCGTTTAGTTTATTTCAGTTATTTTCATAGTGTTATGTCCTATGGCATTTTGCTATGGGGCAATGCAGCCGATGTAGAAACGATCTTTATCTTGCAGAAAAGAGCTATACGCGCTATTTATAATATGCACTCAAGGGAATCCCTGAGGGAAAAATTTAAAGAAATTAAAGTTCTCACTTTACCATCCCAATACATTTTTGAAAATTTAATGTATGTTAGAAAGTATATTGAGGAATTTCCTAAAAAGTCTGACCTACATAGTAGAAACACCAGGAACAAACATAAACTTGATTTACCGATGAGTCGATTGCATAAAATAAGAAATTCCTTCAGGTGTTTGTCTGTATGCTTGTACAACAAAATCCCACAAGATGTTCAAAACCTACCTATACATAGGTTTAAGAAAACTATTAAAGAACGTCTGTGCAAGAAAGCCTACTATAAGGTCAATGATTACTTAGACGATTGCACAAAGTGGGAATGAGTTGCTCGCCAAGGTCATCTCATTAACATTATCGATATTTTTTTTTTTTTTAATATTTAGTGTAAAATTGTAAAATACTTTAAAAAAAAATATATGATCATAAAGAAAAAAGACATGCCCGCTGAGTTTCTTGCCAGTTCTTCTCAGGACGGTGGCTGCAATCATTATTTTTTGTGTCCGAACTGGTGGTAGCTTGTAACTTTTGACGTCAACAAGAATGAGTACGTCATCAATGTTGAAAATAAAGTATTTCATTTCAGTATTTGTAAAGGTTTATTTTTAAATTTTATACACTGCATATTTTTGTTTCGGAATTTCATTTGATTATAATGAATGATTTAAAATTATTCTTGCTACGACAGCAGTTTTTGGAACGAATTTCCTCATGGCGCGTTATCGAAAGGGGGCTAGACGGATATTCTTATGAAAAAGTTGTCACGACACTTATTTTGTTTTAGATCATGATTATCGCTAGATGGCGCTGTGATTAAAATCTTTTAAAAAAATTCCTTATTTTGTTTTGTATGATTAATGCTAGATGGCGCTGTGATAAAAAAAAAAAAATTTAAGTTATAATAATTAGTTAGTTTAAAACGTCTGTTTTAAACTAACTAAATTTTTATTACAATTCCCTCACTAATTAATCGAAAAGAACTTCGTTCCATCCGGGTGTACTTATAAAATTGACAATCGTTTTTTCTCATTTAAGCAAAAAACTACATTATATATTTACTACAAATCATCATTATATACTAGAATTAACCTAAGTACACATAAATTAAACTGTTTCAGCCCTGAATCGTGCATGTTTTGTCCCTGGGAGACCTCAATGACTCTAAGTTGGTTTTAAGAACTGAAAAATAAGCAAAAACAATCTAAATTGGTTAAATACAACTAAAAAATATAAAAGGAAGGTCTCCCAGGGTTTTAGATGCATTCCAGTTGGATTCAGGGCTAAAAATCATCCTATTAGAACCTACGACCTATGACGCGTTTGAGCTAAGTGTCCGACCGATCACCCATACGGCCACGTTTTCGTTTCGCTGTTCTCCAATAGGGCGCGTTTTGTGCGTGACACGTGTAAGCGAGGTTTCATGTCCAGACATGATTCGTACATAAGAGTTATTTACTTTCAAGTTAAGTTTGTTATATACAGGATTTTACACGTGTTTGTCTACTATGATCATGTCTGTACACGAAAGCCTGTACCGGGCTCATTCTGTCGTTCACAATAATATTTTTTTTTATATATTTTTACCATTACTATTTTCCGTATTCATTTACTTGCTTATTTTTTACATTATATTTTTTAAAAAACATTTACCAAAATATAAATTTAAAAATACAATATAAAAATCAGAGGGCCACTGGAGACGGGGTGTTACGACTTTAGCGGACGTACAGGTGCCAAAATGAAAGTTCCGTAGGTATACGTGGTTACAAATTTATTATTCTTAATGAGTACAATGTTCGCGTGCCGAGTTCTAATGGTCGAGTGATAATGACAGTTAAATTTATGAATATGTAAGGAAGCGCCTGTCGCCTTTAAATAGCAATTGTTTCTCTCGATTGTAAACAGGCGCTGGAGCCTTAACATCTTCCCGGCCGTTGAAAAGCTGCGGTTTTCAACCCTTTAGTTCTTCTGCTGTTGGTAGTGGGCAGAGGCGGATTAATGACCGAAGTATACGGCCTTTAGTAGTGTTGACCTCTGCGACCCGCGGTATGTTGTCTGGTCCATAGATAAGACGCAGAACGCGTCCAAGCCTCCATTGTAGTGGTGAAGAATTGTCGTCAGCCAACAACACCATATCTCCGACGCTCAGCTTTGAACTATTGGTTTGCCACTTCGTTCTCTGCTGTAGCTCAGATAGATATTCCTTGCTCCATCTTTGCCAGAAGTGCTGTCGTATTTGCTCGAGGGCTTCGTAACGTTTACGATGACTGCTGCTGCCGTCTTGGATCGATGGTGGTAGCGCGGTCAAAGGCCTCCCAATGATGAAGTGTCCTGGAGAAAGTGGAAGGAGATCGTCAGGACATGAGGATAGAGGGCACAAGGGACGGCTATTCAAAATCGCCTCCACTTGTGCAAACAAAGTTGACAATTCTTCGAAAGTTAAGTGACTATTTCCAATTACACGTTTTATATGATATTTAGCCGACTTTACCCCAGCTTCCCATATGCCACCGAAATGAGGAGAGTACGCAGGTATGAACTTACAAGTTATAGCTTGTTGACTTGCAAAATCAGATATCGGAACCTGTGATTGTTTAATGAAATTACCAATTTCTTTAGCAGCTGCCACAAAGTTTGTTCCATTATCGCTGAACATTTCCGCTGGTTTGCCTCGCCGAGCGATGAATCTCCTGAGTGTCATTATAAATGCGTCTTTCGTTAAATCACTGACAGCCTCGAGATGAACGCACTTATAACGTAGGCATACAAATATACACAAATAACATTTTATAACGCGGCTTCCGCGGCCTTTACGATTAATTATAAAAAACGGACCGGCGAAGTCTAAACCAACAGATAAAAAAGGATAACCTGGGTTAACTCTTTGAATTGGCAGTTCACCCATCTTGGGGCAAAGAGTTTTCCCTCGAAGACGCCTGCATCGCACGCAAGTATTAACTGTACGTCTTGCAAGATAACGTCCGTTTACTGGCCATACGATCTCTCTAACTATCGCTAATAACAATTGCGGGCCAGCGTGCATATTGTTTGAATGTTCGTTTTCAAAGTACAATTTGGTAAGTCTGTGTGAAGCGTGGAGAAGAACAGGATGTTTTTTCTCGTATGAACAATCCGACGCTTCAATTCTTCCACCGACACGAATTAACCCTTTAGCGTCAATAAACGGAGAAAGAGATAAAATTTTGTTTTTCTTACTCAGTGGCTTGCCGTTTGCGAGTGCGTCGTATTCGACGCGGAATGTTTGACGTTGAGCTATAATGCAAAGTGCATAGAATGCTTCACGCAGTTCATCAACCAATAATGGGCCGATGCACCTTTTATTAGGATATTTTAAATTAAATATGAATCGTTGAACGTATGCAAATGATCTTTTAAGTCTATTTAAAGATGAATATTTTTCGAAGTTTATTACGGAGCTATGATCTATTATAGTTGAATGAGATTTTATTTCAGGTAGAATATTGACTTTGTTATTGTTTAATCTTGGCCACTCGGCCTCGTTTTGATTGTACAAATATTCTGGACCTGTCCACCACAGATTCATTGACATTAATTCTCCTGCGTCAACTCCTCTAGAGATTAAATCTGCGGGATTTGAATCGGTGGGAACATATCGCCACGAAGACGTTTCGGTAAGTTCTGTTATCTCCCCGATACGATTCGCGACGAATGTCTTTAGTTTTGACAAATCGCTACTTATCCATCCTAACACCACACTGGAGTCACACCAGTAAAGTATCCTTCCCGGCCGTTGTCTGATTGAATTTAATACATTTTTGACAAGCTTAGCGGCTAGAAGGGCCCCGCATAACTCAAGGCGTGGTATGGTGGTGGGCTTTAGAGGTGCTACCTTCGATTTCGCACATAAAAGTCGAATTGTAACGTCGTTGTTGTTGCCAATAGACCTCATGTATATGCATGCGCCATAGGCGGACTGGGAAGCGTCACTAAATGAGTGAAGTTCTATCTGCTTAGGAGATTTACCTAGAACTACTCTTGGAATCTGCAAATTGTGAATATGTTTTAAATTATTAGTAAACTTGGTCCAATCGTCTTTTATATCTTGTGGAACAGGATCATCCCAATCCAATTTATGCTGCCACAGCCTTTGCAGCATAATCTTAGGTTGAATGACCACTGGACTTAGAAGGCCCAGTGGATCAAATATCTTAAATGAGTTTGACATTATAAATCGCTTTGACAACAGTACATTATCATCGTAAGAGAAACCCTTTATAGGAAAGTGCAGAGTGTCACTAGATGGAGTCCATCCAAGCCCTAGTGTGGCGGATGACTCACTAAACGTTAAATTATCTTGTTTATTTATATCTATAGTATCAAATATTAGTGGATAATTACTTTTATATTTTCTGAGATTAAAACATCCGGATTTTAAGGCATTTGATACTGAAATTTGTATATACTTAAGGGTCTGTAAATCATCAGAACCAGTGATTAGATCATCAACATAAAAATCTCTTTGGATTATGTCTTTTATGATGCCATCATTTTGCTCTTCTCCTATTTGCCAAAGACAGCGTGTACTCAAGTAACTGGCACTTGCAGTGCCATAGGTTACGGTGTTTAATGTTAATGTTTGAATAGGAAGTGACTCATCCTCTCGCCAAAGTATCATCTGTAAGACACGATCGTCTTTGTGAACTAGAACCTGGCGATACATTTTTTCTATGTCGCCGGTGAGTAGATATTTATATTGCCTAGCGCGTACTAGTATTGAGAAGAGTGAATCTTGGACGTTCGGACCTACCTTTAAAATGTCATTGAGTGCATACCCTGAAGTGGAGGGTGCAGAACCATCAAACACCACTCGGAGCTTCGTGGACTCACTCTCTTGTTTGAAAACTGGATGATGGCACAAATAATAAGATGACATACATTTTGAGTAATTTTGGGATATAGACAAATGTCCCAACTCAGCATATTCGTTGATGAATTTTGCATATTCTATTTTAAGCGATGGTTTACACCTAAATCGCTTTTCTAAATTGATGAATCTTTTTTTAGCTAATAAATATGTATCGCCAAGGCAGTCGATTGTATCGTTTAATGGCAATTTAACTGTGAATCTACCAGTATTGTCTCTAGAAGTATGAGTTAAGAAATGAGTTTCGCACTCTCTTTCATTCTGACTCAATACCCTTTTTGCAGGAACTCCATCCAATTCCCAGAATTTAGTTAACATTTCGTCAACGTTTTCTTGTTGCGAATTTGGTATTGAAATCGTACTATGATTACATAGCGTTTTTTTACTAGCGTTCTTACAGCTATTCATAGGACCGGATATAATCCAGCCTAGCTTTGTGTTTATTAATTTTGGATTGTTGGCTCCCAATTTTAGAGTACGCTGCTCGTTTTCTAGAAGGTCCCAGAATAAGTCAGCTCCAATTATCATGCTTATTGGGGCCGGCTGATGAAACGACGGATCAGCCAGCTGTATACCTTTTGGCAGTCTCATTGAATCAACGGCAACTGGTGATCTTGGCAACCAACCTGTTAATTCTTTCATCACAAGACATGGTAGTATAGCTTTAAATTTTGTATGTATCGATTTGATGTGTACATTGCAACTTTCGACCACATTGGACGCAGTTGTGTTTCCTATTCCTATGACCTTTAGCGAGTCAATGGGATTAGGTTTAAGAAATAATCTAGTCTTTAGAGACTCAGATATAAAAGATGATTGGCTTCCACTGTCCAAAAGAGCACGAATTTTAACCTTTTGATGATTAAATGGATTCGATACTTCAACCATAGCAGTGGACAGCAGAACCTGACTTGTATTTAAATTAGTAACTTGATTTGTACAATTTGCTATAATCTCACCTTGTTCTTCGAGACAAGTGATATTGTTATTGGAAGATGATGGGCGATGAAGCAAACTATTGTGCTTCCGCTTGCACTTACGACATGGTCCCATACGACACTCACGCACGGCATGTCCCTGGCGTAGACAATTAATACTAGTGCTGTACAATTTGGCCGTTTAAACCGGCCACAAAGTTTAACCAGGTTAATTAGTTCAGCAGCCAGCTAATTTTTTGAAATTAACCGGTTAAATTAAATTAACCGGTTAAATTAACTGACTGGCTAACCGGTTAATTTGCAAAAGATTCTTAACATTGAATAAATCATTTATTTTAATTTTTAAAACTTTAATTTTATTTTTATTTTTAAATTTATTTTTCAATGTATTTATATTTTTAATTTATTTTTATTTTTAAATTTATTCATATTTTAATTTATTTTTATTTTTATTTTTAAATTTAGTTTAAAATTTATTTTTATTTTTATTTTTAAATTTATTTTTATATTTAATTATTTTTATTTTTAAATTTATTTTTATTTTTAAATTTATTTTTATTTTCATTCATATTTTCAATTTATTTTTATTTTTAATTTTTTTTTTTTTTATTATTTTTTTTAAATTTATTTTTATCTTTAATTTTTTTTTTTTATTTTTTTTTTTTTTTATTTTTAATTTTTTTTTTTTATTTTTAATTTTTTTAAATTTTTTTTTATTTTTAAAATTTTAATATTAAAATAAAAATTTTATTTTTATTTTTCATTTTTAATAAATTTAAAAATAAAAATAAATTGAAAATATGAATAAAAAAAAAAAAAAATAAAAAAAAAAAAATTAAAAAAAAAAAAAAAAAAAAATTAAAATATGAATAAATTTAAAACTAAATATAAATTTAAAAATATAAATACATTGAAAAATAAAAACAAAATTTAAGTTTTAAAAATTAAAATAAAAATAAATGATTTATTCAATGTTAAGAATCTTTTGCAAATTAACCGGTTAGCCAGTCAGTTAATTTAACCGGTTAATTTAATTTAACCGGTTAATTTCAAAAAATTAGCTGGCTGCTGAACTAATTAACCTGGTTAAACTTTGTGGCCGGTTTAAACGGCCAAATTGTACAGCACTAATTAATACACAATTTAAATTTTGTTACATCCGACAATCTTTCATCAACTCCTTTAGCCTTGAAGGTAGGACAGTCATATATCCTATGACCTTCATCACATATTATACACGAGAAATTAACTTGATTTTGTTTATAATTTTTATTTTTATTATTTACGCTTGCAAATGTTTTTGTAAATGGAACACCATGTTTTAGATTATTGTTATTTTGTATTAATTGCGCAGGTGCCCTTGAGACCATGTGCTCAGGGCGATTTCGATTTAGAGATTCAAGAACGTCTGCTCTGTCTGTCATGAACTTATAAAATTGCTCTAAGGTAGGAACATCACCTTCAATATTGTTTCGATATTCCTCCCATTTTAGTAAAGTAGTAGAATCTAATTTAGATGTAAGCATAAATATGATTAACACGTCCCACTTATCTGTTGGTTGACCGAGGCCGGCTAACGCGCGCAGATTTTTATTTACATGATCAACTAGAAATCTCAATGACTTTTCTGATTCGCGTGGAAGCTGCTTAATGTTTATTAATGAATTTAAGTGATGATTTATTAATATTCTTTTGTTATTATAGCGACGGCATATCAGCTTCCATGCTTCAGCATAATTGGTGGTGGAAACTTCGAGATTCGATATTATTCTGGCCGCGTCACCTTGTAAATACGATATGAGATAATGAAATTTATTGATTGCTGAAATTCTTGCATTATTATGGATTAAATTCTCAAACGTATCTCGAAATTCCAACCAGCGGAAATGTTGTCCATCAAACTTCGCAATCTGAATTTGTGGGAGCTTCAATGGTACCTCCTGTTGTTGATGATCAACACAACAAGAACTATTATGAGCAGAATGTCGTCTCTGCTCGTTCTCATTTTTTCTGGAAAATATCTCGACCAAATTCTTTGCAGTGGCTATGTTTGTTATAATTTCACGTTCAATATTTTCGCGTTCTTCAATTTCAATCGAAATATTTTCAGAATTCAGTACCTCTATCTCACCTTGCAAGTCATCGAATTTCAATGATAAAGCTTCAAATTTTGTAAGTTTCAAACTTAATTCCGTTAATTGAATATTAGTTAGTTCATCAAGGTCAGAAATACTATTTAAATAATTTCTAAATTTTGTAATTTGTCCCTTAGTGGACATTCTTTTTGCTAATAATTCTCTAAATCGTTGCTTATTCTCGCTAGACATTATTAAAACTTTTTTATTTTTATGTGAATAAAATTAAAACAAATAAATTGATTGGCTCACGCTCCTCCTAACGGTGACACTTGCCGAACAGGAAACCGGTGCAGCGACCTCAACGGCGCACTTACTGCAGCTGGCTCGCTGCTCGTTAGTCGCTATCGCACGTAAATACGCACGACGCAATGAACATGAACCCTGAAATAGTCGGCAAACTATGCTAAGTGCTTGGTATTGATAGGATTTAAGTATAAAATTCAACAAAGGAATGAATGTAACAAAGGAAAATACAACCACCGGCACAACTAAAACGAATATTTAATTTTCGTACGTAATTGTTAGAGAAACTAATGAAATTATAATGCAATATAACAAAAGTCTTTACAAAATCCTTATTTAATATTAGTTTTATTACTTTAAAGCAATAAATCAAAAAATACTTCGATTTTGTAAAATATTTTTTCGAAGCGGTGGGTAATTAAAAAAAATATAATGATGCAACCACGTTTCCCTTTGCGGAAACTTGACAAAAATAGCACGGAAATGCCTTTATTTGCACAAATAGATTAGTATTTTGAAAAGTTACAATAGATTTGGATAGGTTTTTGGAGTTTTGGATAACAAAATATGATATTGGTATAGGAAGGACACTTATCTTTGGTAGAACGCTGCTATACGATGTGATACTTTAGCTGTACTACTGCTCGCTGCCTTGTATAGTTGGCTTGCACCGATCCCTGGAGCTCTGTGGCTTTAGGCTGCTCACTGGAAGGCTCCTCTTGTCCCTCGTGACGTGGTCGTCGTGTTCGGTTGCGTCACCCAATTCTTGTATTTTCTCGGTTTTGTCGCGGTTCTTCTTGTGGTTTTTCTTAGTAGTTCCCCTCATGGGCCACCATGTTACGACTTTAGCGGACGTACAGGTGCCAAAATGAAAGTTCCGTAGGTATACGTGGTTACAAATTTATTATTCTTAATGAGTACAATGTTCGCGTGCCGAGTTCTAATGGTCGAGTGATAATGACAGTTAAATTTATGAATATGTAAGGAAGCGCCTGTCGCCTTTAAATAGCAATTGTTTCTCTCGATTGTAAACAGGCGCTGGAGCCTTAACACGGGGTCTATGACCCAAGCCATCAGTCAAGCTATTACCATTACTGATTCTTAGATGTGTTATTTTTTCAAAATCTTCAGTGTTTTTTAATACCCAATGGTAATAGAAAGGACTATATCACTATGGCCCTTTAATGCCCCCCAAAATATTGACCTAAATACGGCCCTGTCCAAAACGTCGGTATTAGATTAATCATTCCCGTATTAGAGCTAAGTTACAGAATTTATCAATTAATCTATTGACAAGGCTGGATGATCAATTACATTGAATTAATAGAGTTGAATGTTAGTGAATTGTGGAGACGGTCGATGACTGAATCGAAAGGTTACATTGTTCTGTTCACTGTATGTTTCAAATATGCTTTATTAAGGGCTGAATATAGAAATATTTCTGTGGGTCTCAGAATGGCTAATTAAAATATAATACAGAAAATACTAAAACCGACTGGCAAAAATGTATGGGAACAATTTTTCAACAAGGCAAACTTGTCAACAGGCCATTTAATTTTGATCGTATGTGGTTACCGTCGCTTATAGACCAATAACCTCCACCTTATCTCAAATCATTGTGTAAAAAATATTTCAATCTGATACAATTCACTTTAAAAAAAAAACTATTAAATTGTTTATAGAATTTTCTTAACACCTTCTCCTCATTAATGAAATTGGTTTAACTAATTTTGGTCTTACCAATACATTCTCTGGTTCTTTTCCTGTACTTATCTTTACTTGGGAACAACTGGTCCGATTTCAAAAATTCTTTCAGTTTTGGAAAGTTCATTTATCGAGAAAGGCTATAGGATATATTGTTTTCCTTTGTGACGCAGACGAAGTAACGGGTCAGCTTGCATTTTATCCAACATAGTTGTAGGTCATACGCAATCAAGTCTCGTAACAGTGAGTGGTATTCGTCACGTACGCTCGGCGAGAGTTAATAACAGCCGAGTGTCGCCCGAGGCGAGCACGCGTTCACTCCTCTCGTTTTAAGCACAATCAGTTGCTAAACGTTTTGGATGAAAACTTTTTTGATGACAAGCGTGTGCGGAATTTCTTTAGTTTCAAGAGTTGTTGATTGGTGTATAATTAAAAGTTTAATTTAACTTAAGAATTGTTTTTTTTTTTAATTGCCTTGTAGGCAGACGAGCCAACGGCCCACCTGATAGGAAGTGGTTACCGTCGCTCATGAACCTCTGCAATGTCAGGGGACACTGAGGTGTCGCTACCTACGACCTAACTTTAAGGACCCTCCTCAAGCCTCGTTTACCGAGGAGGGGAGCTCATTCCATCGCCGGATGGTGCGTGGCAAAAAAGTGTGCCTGAAACGAACCGTGGATGACCGTGGGTGGCACTGTGTCCTATGTTATCTATGTAAGTTTGTGTAGAATCTTGTTAAATTTGACCAAGTACCATGTTGTCGATTGATGAAAACACTTTGCATGCATATTATATGGCATACTGTACTGTACTGTACTGTACTGTAATAACTCATTACTGCCCACTGCTGAGCTCAGGTCTCCTCCAAAGAGGGGTTAGGCATAGTCCACCAAGCTTGCCTAATGCGGATTGGGGACTTCACATATCTTCAAAGGATTTTTAGAACTCTTTTCCGATATGCAGGTTTCCTCACGATGTTTTCCTTCACCGTTTTTAGCCAGTGGTGTTGTTAAAAATTGCACATAAATCTGCTTCATATTAAGATTTAGAGGTACAAGCCGGCCGGTTTTGAACTCGCGACCTCCCGTACGGAAGGCAAGCGCTTCAACCACTCGGCCACCACGACTATTACGCGATTCAACCACTCGGCCAGTACCTACGACTATTACTAATATGTGGCATATCGCATGACAATGCAATAATATGGTACAATGAAGCATTCATGTATTTTGGATAGTACTCTACTGCTACATGATATCCACAAGTTTTCTTCAAAATAAATGATTGTTGACTACTATTTTTAGTACTAGTCTTTACTGACCTCTGCTGGCCATGGCTCTCCAAGGTTTAGCGAAGAGACATACTTGTTACACCTATGTTAGGGATATACTACCGAATAGTTATAAAAATCAATCAAATTTCAAAGGCATTTGCATATTGGACTATTATATGTTAGACTATTTCTGACCCCTCTACTGAGGGAATTAAAACTAAGCAATGAGTTACACTATTACTAAACGGGTTCTTACGACGATTATTTTTAATTGAGAGGTCCCGATATTTCAGCACTGTTTCAAGCGCCATGATCACGGGAAGACTGAAGAACTGCGGGTAGGTCATTTAAAAGCAGACAAATCTCTCTACCCTCTTTCTCGTTCGTTTGCCGATACCACTGGAACTCACACTTCGACATACCACACTGACAGTATCGGGACCGCTCAATTAAAAATAATCGTGGTAAGAACCCGTTTAGTAATAGTGTAAGTGATGTAGATAACCGCGAGTGCTTAAAGAAATTTATAAGCAATGAGTTGTTACACTAAAGCTAATTAGTTAATTTGGAAATGATACTATAATCCGTTAGCATTGAAAGGATAAATAATGCCCGATTAAAACATCACTTCGAACTATTAAATATCCGATCTTCATATCGAAAGCTGTGTCGAGTATTTGCATGCGAATGACTCGGATTTTATACCCGGGTTCCGGATAATCCGTGGACCTTGGCCGGTTGTCCCGGGGTCGATATCCGATCGCGAACGGATCAGCCGTGTTGATTGGCCCTCGGTTCAAACTACGATACGTTAGTTGCGTTTGTATTTTTTTTTTTTTCGAATTGAATGTAAGTTTTTTTTGGGTCCGAGATTAATCTTTTCGGATGGTTTTGTGAAGCACGTGTAGTTTTTTTTTATTTGTATGGGCAATTAGTTGCAGGTTTTTTAAATTAGTAAGTTTTAGTTAAAGTGGAGATTTCGTTTAAAGCGGTTGGTAGACATTGTGATGATCAGTACTAAGTATAATGGCCTTTATTGGCACTACCGTTTCACGAAAATAACATTTTTTTATCAGAAGTTATATTCTAAGTTGAAAAAGGATAACTTTTTCGAAAAATAACACGGTGTGCACATGTAAAAGCATAAAATAACTGATTTTTATAACAAAATAAAAAACATAGACATAATCACTTTTTTTTTTTTTTCAGTTGGAGGAAATCACCGGATCCCCGTATGTGGGAGTTGAACCGCAATAAAACCTCCAACCGCTCACACTCAGCGTCCGAACCCCGGCTGAGGCCAGAACCCAGCACGGGGTTTGGAGGGACGGCGCGACGCGTTACGCGCTCGGCACTCTTTCCCGTCGCTCCAGACATAATCATATTAGCATATTCTTCATAGATAGTTTCGAAATGATGAAATGAATTCTACGATTAATAGGAGATACCTACAGTTGGCTAAGTGTTACCGTTTCCGAGAACACCCTTGAGGCAAATTATCTATTCATGCAAAACTTTAGCATCGCTCGAGTGATCGCATTACAGGAGCCTATATCCATCGTCAATGTGAATAGTCTGGGAGGCGTTGAGGAGTGATATTCACTATTATTCACCCATCTCAAAAATTAGATAAAAGTTTTAAGAAGATGTCCATTTTTATAAGTATTGTAGTAATTTTGAACAGATTTTATAGTAGGCTAGTCGATAAAGTAGTATAGTCGTGGTGGCCGAATGGTCGAAGCGCGTCCTTCCGTACGAGAGGTCACGGGTTCAAATCCGGCCGGCTTGTACCTCTAAATCTAAATGTGAAAAAGGTTTATGTCCAATTTTTCACAACACCACTGGCTAAAAACGGTGAAGGAAAACATCGTGAGGAAACCTGCATGTCGGAAAAGGGTTCTAAAAAATCCTTTGAAGATATGTGAAGTCCCCAATCCGCACTGGGCAAGCGTGGTGGACTATGCCTAATCCCTCTTCTGAGGAGACCTGAGCCCAACCGTGAGCAGTAATGGGTTGGTACAGGACAGTACAGTCGATTAAATAAACATCCTCTTCCATTATAAAAATGACGTATAATTAATGATAAACGCTGTATACTTATGTACAAAAACTTGATAAACATAAACTCGATTCGTAATAAATATCCATGATAATTTATCAACGCCATTATAAGCTGTCATAGGGACACTCTTTCAAGTTTAAAATGATCTACGTAAACCACTTTAGGTACAACTTACTTTACTAACACAACATACCTTCAAGATGGGTGATGCTGGATCATTGACATCCCCTGTACTAGAAAGCTCGTCTCCAAGTTATACACGACACCGGTACGTATGAGATCAGAGCGTTTTAAAATTCCCTTGGGTGTTGCGATCTTACCACTTATTAGGAACGGTTTCATAGAAGCGGATTCCATTGTAACTTGGTTATGATGACACAGCGTAAAAAGTAAACATATATGTCGAAATTTTGGAACGAAGTTCCTTATCGCGCGTTATCGAAAGGGGTATAGAGGGAAAAAAATCTTATGAAAAGTTGTCACGACACTTTTTTTGTTTTAGATGATTATCGCTAGATGGCGCTGTGCAATATTAGAAGACCTACATAAGACAAAGTCTACGACGTCATAGTTCAATAGATGATGACAGTTACAAATTTTATTTAGGTTTCGAAAAGTACATTTAGTAGCTATTCCCTGTACACTATATTTATAAATGCACTTAAAACTTAATAACCTATACCTACAAACCTTGATATTTCTATACTTTCGTTATTAAAATGTAATGCGTTTATGTAAGTCATATAAAATGTTCTAGCACTGCACAAGTTCATGAGCGACAACAACTTAAAACATCAGATGACCAGATAAGCCTGTTTTTCTGCCTTTTAATAAAACAAAACACAGTCACAAAAACCTCAAAACTTATTTTACCAAATCACCCAAAAATCGCTATCCGCTCACAACATAACCGAGTCACACACACTCCCCTTTTCCTTATCGTATACGAAGCGCGCCCCGGGGCCTATTTGAGCGTATTGGAGCACGCTCGCTAATTGAGTCGAGTGGAACTTGCTAGGTGATTCGAGACGTGAAACAAACCTAATTTTACGCATATTTTGTCGCGTTCATTACTGTGTACGCTTGGAGCGTTTCGCGTTTTGAATCGCTTTGTTATTTGGCGTTTATTTGTTTTAGCGCGTATTTACGAAGCTTTTTTGATTATAATTTTTCTGCAATGTAAGTTACAACAGTAGTTTTAGATCATTACTTTTAGGTATTTGTATTTTGCCACGTTCATTACTGTTTACGCTTGGAGCGTTTTGAATCGCTCTGTTATTTGGCGTAAATGTGTTCTAGCGCGTAGGTATTTATTTGAAGGCTTTTTTCACAAACTTTTGTTTTAGAATTTTAAAATGCAAAAATAGTTTTACATCATTACTTTCCTAAGTATATTTAGGGTATTATAGTACATTTTCAAATTGAGTTGTCTGATACTTGCTAGGTGATTCGAGACGTGAAACAAACCTAATTTTACGCATATTTTGTCGCGTTCATTACTGTGTACGCTTGGAGCGTTTCGCGTTTTGAATCGCTTTGTTATTTGGCGTTTATTTGTTTTAGCGCGTATTTACGAAGCTTTTTTGATTATAATTTTTCTGCAATGTAAGTTACAACAGTAGTTTTAGATCATTACTTTTAGGTATTTGTATTTTGCCACGTTCATTACTGTTTACGCTTGGAGCGTTTTGAATCGCTCTGTTATTTGGCGTAAATGTGTTCTAGCGCGTAGGTATTTATTTGAAGGCTTTTTTCACAAACTTTTGTTTTAGAATTTTAAAATGCAAAAATAGTTTTACATCATTACTTTCCTAAGTATATTTAGGGTATTATAGTACATTTTCAAATTGAGTTGTCTGATACTTGCTAGGTGATTCGAGACGTGAAACAAACCTAATTTTACGCATATTTTGTCGCGTTCATTACTGTGTACGCTTGGAGCGTTTCGCGTTTTGAATCGCTTTGTTATTCGGCGTAAATTTGTATTAGCACGTATTTACGAAGCTTTTTTGATAAGATTTTTTTTGCATTTTAAAATGCAATAGTAATCATAGATCATTAGTTACACGAGTTATTTGAGCGTATTTTAGTAGTTTTTTTTTTTTAGTTGGAGGAAATCGCCGGATCCGCCGTCCGCGGGGCATGTGGGAGTTGAATCGCACTAAAACCTCCAACTGCTCACATTCAGCGTCCGAACCCCGGCTGAGGCCAGAACCCAGCACGGGGTTATGAGGGACGGCGCGACGCGTTACGCCCAAGGCACTCTTTCCGACACGACTCGTTAGTACGTTAGCTAATTGAGTCGATTGGAAATTGATAGGTGATCTGTAATGTGAAGTTGTTTTTTTTCCAAATAAAGCAATATAGTATCTGTTATAAATATAAAAAAAGATCCTCAATATATAAAAAAGAAAAGTCTTTGTTAGGTAACAAAGAAGTAGCAGGAAAGGATAAGATATTAGTGAAAGTGAAGAAAATGGCCTAAACATATTTTCCAAATTATAATTTTACACAAATATTTTCGTTAAACAAGATATACCTTCACGAAAGCCTATTTATACCTCGTGAAACTTAACAGTACAATTTCCCTTTTTTAAAACGAAGTTTAAATAAATTTTGCTTATAAATTTTCCTCCTTGTTCTTTGTTGGCATTATGAAACATTCCCAAAGGAGACATCGACTTATTGTGTTTTAAATAAAATAGGCTTTTTGTAATCGAGGGATGGCTCGTTATAACATTTTTTATTATTATTTTGGGGATGAATTTTGATATTTTTTTTTATAAATTTATGAATTTTTGACTCTACTTCGTTTCTAAATGAAATGAGATGCCTCATGCTTCCAAATCACCAAAATTCGTAAGAAATGATTGTCTGTTTTTAAAATAGAATAACGTATTTAATACAATAAGCATTCTCCATACACTAAGCCCCATTTTGAAGTACTTCGTCCTCCATATTTCACAGTACTAGGACGCTGTATAATTCTCAGTGTTGTCATTAAATCTACTCACGCACTAAAAGTGGGACATAAATAAGAGCGTTATCACAGAAACCAAGTTAATACCAACAGAAGCTAAGATCACTTACACAGTTACGAAACGGGTTCTTCCTAAATATCGGTATCGCTCATTTAATAAAGGCAAGTGGTAAGAACTAATTGCGTAAACGATGTAGATAACCGCAGTTTAAAGAAATTTCTTAGAAATTAACATTAATAATATGCATATTTTTTTAAAAGATTTATGTGTAATTTATTACAACAATACAGCGTCGCCTCAGTGCTTGTTTGGCCAATCCGACATTTTTTACGAAAATTACTTTTTAATGCAGTATTATAAAGAATAAAATTTCCATCCGACTGGTAAAATATTTTTTTTTAAATATTCAATTCTAAAACTATAAAAATCTCATTTCAATTTTTTCTCAACACGGCACTTAACGAAAATTCCGTGCTTGTTTGCTGTCTCCTGTAAAATTTGCGCGAGTGCAGATTGGCCAAACAAGCACTGAGGCGACGACAGGTTAAAAACGGTGAACAAAAACATTGTGAGAAAACCTGAATATTGCCTATCGAAAGTACCATGTGAAGTCGCCAATCCGCATTGGGCAAGCTATGCCTGATCTCTCTACTAAGGATACCTGAGCCCAGCAGTGGGCAGCTGCAACAAAGCATTTATTATGACCTACGTGTGCGCTGATCACAGGACCGGCTATTGTGACAAAGTTCAGGGGAGGCTTATGTCCAGCAGTGGACGTCTATGGGCAGATGATGATGATGGTGTGCACTGGTCCAGTACTCTTTTTAAGTTAAACTTCTGTACTATAACTTTTCTGTGGCCTTGTATCACTAACTGCGTAATATATTTTCAAGACAGGTGTTCGCAACTTGCGTGCCGACTTCGCGACTTACAAGATAACTCCCGTAATCAGTCACGACATCAGATAAATATCTCTATACTTATATTACATTAATATTATAAAGAAAAAACTTTTGTTTGGTTGTAAAAAATAGGCTCAAAAATACTGGACCGTTTTTAAAAATTCATTCACCATTTGAAAGCTTCATCCACGAGTAACATAGGCTAGATTTTATTTTGAAAAAAAAATTGAGATGCGTACTAAAACTTCGATAATGTAAGGTATGAAAAATACCCAATAATTTTCTTATATCGCGTGCGCTGCGAAAAATATTGATTATAGTGTAACATATTTTTTTTATATTTTAATTTAAATTAAAAATTTTATCGATTATCGACCCCTTTCTGCTTCACTAGGATCTGTGTCTCCGCACTAAACAAATACCTAGTTATGCATGTATATTGCATCCTTTTGACACCAAGGGCTTTAAATAGCGATGCACCAACATTAATTTCTCATTCCGAGATAATTTTCTAAACAGTTAACTAATCAATACACACCCGTGACGGGTTAGTTGTTGTGTGCCCGAGATTTGACCCTTTGGTGAGTAAATTTATTATTGTTACAAAACAAAATGATGTATATAAATACTACTGGTTTGTAGGTCTTATTAAAATTTAACAGCCTGAACCTCATAATTAGGTATAATAGAATAAACCGAAAAATAGTAACACACTCGAGCAGGAAAAAATGCACTGCTCTTAATATTAACCACTCGAAATAAAGATAAACGTTCATTGAGTCACCTCACGGATTTCCATAGAAATGCAATGCAGCAGCAGCAATACACTCACAGCTTAAAGCGAGACGATGCTGAGTCGTTGCAATGACCGTTAACCTTAAACATTTCTCTCCTAACATTCGGTACGGAGTGCTAATTAAAGCCACGCCTTAAGAGAAGCGTCGACGCGCTAATATAATAAAGCTGGTTTAAACCGCACTAAACTGGTTTAATATCTAGAGGGCGCTGCCACAGAACAAATAGGCAGAAGGAGAGATTCACACAAATCATAAATCAAAAAAGTGCGCAAGTGAACGTCAAACATTTCAGAAACATCATGCATGCGAAAATAAAATTCAAAGTCTTTGTTGACCATAGTGCAAAAAAAAGTGTCATCTGTACTGTACTGTAACAACCCATTACTGCCCACTGCTAAGCTCAAGTCTCCTCCGAAGAGGGGTTAGGCATAGACTACCACGCTTGCCTAATGCTGATTGGGGACTTCACATATCTTCAAAGGATTTTTAGAACTCTTTTCCGATATGCAGGTTTCCTCACGATGTTTTCCTTCACCGTTTTTAGCCAGTGGTGTTGTGAAAAATTGCACATAAATGTTTTTCATATTAAGATTTAGAGGTACAAGCCGGCCGGTTTTGAACCCGCGACCTCCCGGAAGGAAGGCAAGCGCTTCAACCACTCGGCCACCACGACTTCAGAGTGTCATCGTTACCTGTCAAAAAAGTGGTGGCGATCAACTTGGTGAAAATTACAGGGTAAAAGTATAAAATTGGAAAGTATTGAATTTTAATCGAATAATCTGTTTGGATATTTAAGACTTTCTTTCAGTACTGACCGACACGCCTATGAAAAGTCAATAGGTTTTTTTTCTCGGCAGTTAACGTGTTAAAAATCGACCAATTTTTTTCTGACAATTTTAAAATAAGAGTACCTCGCGCATAAGCAAACCAATTACACAATTTTTGATTTCTTTTATCGATGTTACTAAAGCGTTAAGTAGGTACTGTTCATATTTAGTCTTCAACTATTACATCCTTTATGTTACGTCACTGCCAGCAGAAACTGAAAACCAGCCCTGGATGTTGGCATTGATTCTATAATCTATGTCGATATTCAGCAAAACGCTGAGTCTCTGCTGGTTTGTGGTGGAAATGTAGTAATATAATTATGTATGTTTTTATTTTATTGTACCATTTTTGCCACAAATAAAGTATGTCTATTAACTTTATTTCTGCATAGTTATTATTCTGTGGCGCAGCCGCGATATCGCTCAACTTTTAGACTCGGGCATTACAACTTACAACCGGCACGGATTAGAGCCGGTGTGTACTCGGATTAATGATGGCTCCTTTGTTTGCGAACCAACTTGAACCGCGGAATAATTAGACGTAGTTGTACAAAATGTTGCAATCAACAAATATAAGATTGAGATCATTGTTATTATATTTCTTATTTACGTCTAACCAGAACGAAATGAGGTTATTTAGATACCAAATTTAAACAAACAGGAGTCCTATAACATGTTCCTCTAAACGAGGTTTAAGAATAGTCTTCGAAACTTGATAGGCTATGGCCCCAAAAGGCATCAAGTGAGCCAAGTTTATCTGTATGAACAAAAAGTTTAGATATGCCATGTTATCTCAGGTGGTGAATAGTAAACACGTAATTCATCTACACAAATACCTTCATTTTAACCAGAGTATGGACTGGCTTTTTTAAGTTCATGTTTGCCCCAAAGATATCTAATATCTAATATATATTATAAAGGCGAAAGTTTGTAAGTATGGATGTATGGATGTTTGTTACTCTTTCACGTAAAAACTACTGAATGGATTTGAATGAAACTTTACCACAATATAGCTTATACATCAGAATAACACATAGGCTACAATTTTTGATGTTTCTAATGTGAGGTCGTAAAAAAACACATTTTTTGCGGTATAATAGTACTGTATTATAGACATCGCGAACTAGACGGGCTAGACGAGACGAACCTGAAGTCCACGCGAACGAAGTTGCGGGCAAAAGCTAGTTTATATATATAGCTTTATTTATCCATACAATGTTTGTTTCTTAACCTAAGTACACTTAAATTTAGTTATATTTTTATGGCCCCTTTAGAGTGAAAAAGACTCGTCCATCCTTTTCCATGCTCCTTTATCACGGGCCAGGGTCATCCAGTTCCTTCCTGCTATTTTTTCAATGTCGTCCGACCATCTTTTCCTCTGTCTGCCCTTTCGTCTTTTTCCAGTAGGACCAGTCCAAATTGTTGTTCGAAGAGTCCATCTTTGTTTGTCTGGATATCTAGCCAGGTGACCTGCCTATTTCCATTTTTATTTCACAGATATTTAAATGCACCTAAATACATTTTTGCTTTTCATACTTTCTCTGCACTGGTTTTTATATTACTAACTTACTTATTTAAAGTTAAACTTCTGTTTACTTATTATTTTATGTAGTATGATCATTAGGATTCGACTCTGCAAACATTTAAGCGGAGTACACACTAAGTTTTTTTTCGTATTTTATTTAGTTTAAATTACGCTTCGCTGTTTGCTTTTAGTTAATTAAAAGCCGTTTGAGATGTGTTCGGGTGTGCGAATTTAATTGTGGAACGTTTTGCTTCTACACAAAGTTGGTTCCAGAAACTGAATACTGTTTTCTGTATTATTTGTAATTATTATTTATGATTTTTGTTTGTATTTTGGGTATATATTATGAATAAACGTACATTATTATACTATTTTATATGTTAATTTAAGTAGTATATTTATGTGTGACAGATCTTTATAAATAAGTAAATATCTAATATAATATTTTTTTTTGAATTTACTCTGATTTTTGGAGATGCACCTTCTGCTTTACTTATTTCTGCTCCACCTTTGGTTGACTGGAAGAAAATATGCCATAGGCATTAAGTCCGCCATTGTACTTTCCATTGTGCATAAAGTATAATAAATAAATAAATAAATAATTACTAAAATAAAATTATAAATGCGACGTTATAAAAGTCTTTAAACGTAGGTTATGTGGCTGTCATGCAGTGTAACTGCTTACGATCAGTTAGCTCGTTCAATAGTCTGCTTACATTGCAACAAATAAAAAACTTGAGAGGTGTCATGGGACACCCGAATAGAACGAAGTTCCTTGCGATTAAAACATAATAATATCTTATATATTTTTTTCTTTTTTCCTAACGTAACGCGCGATAAGGAACGTGTTTTAAAAGATTTTGATCACAGCGCCATCTAGCGATAATCATCTAAAAAAAAGTGTCGTGACAACTTTTCGTAAGATTTTTTCCGTCTAGCTCCCTTTCGATAACGCCCGATAAGGAACTTCGTTCCAACAATTTGGCGCTAACTATTTATGTTATGGAATAAACACCCCTCTATGTTTCTCCAAGCGCTATGACTTGTCTTTCTTCAAACAAAGCTTGAAGAGAGTCCTTAATTGTAGGTCATAGGTAGTGAACTCACAGGCCACAGCGTTCTGTTCATGACTGACGGTAGTCTATGAGATAGAAAAAATTAAAGAGGTTTATGTCCAACAGTGGGCTTCTCTTAAAATGATAATGCAAGAAATATATTAGATAATTCATTAAAGTTTCAAGTTTTTCATCTGATCTTCTTTCAGTTTAAAGTTCACCAACTGAACTTAAACGGCTGTAAATGAGGCTTTTTCGCCTTTTAACGATCCCCAAGGTGTTAAAGTTAAAATTAAACGTAGTTGAAAACTTTCATTTTTCAAGATCGTATTTTTTTTTACTTTTATGTCTTTAACACTTTACTGTAGAATGAGTTTTATTTTTAATTTATTGTAGAATATAGAACTTTCAACACTAGAAAAAAGAACTAAATTTAAGTTTTAAGTGAAACACAATACCTACTTAAAATACATGAAATAAAAAAAAAAACTTGAGAGGTGTCAAGGGACACCCGGATGGAACGAAGTTCTTTTCGATTAAAACGTATCTCATAAAAAATATTTCCTTTCGTAACGCGCGATAAGGAACGTGTTTTAAACATTTTGAACACAGCGCCATCTAGCATTAATCATATAAAACAAAATAAGGAATTGTTTTAAAAGATTTTGATCACAGCGCCATCTAGCGATGATCATCTAAAACAAAAAAGTGTCGTGACAACTTTTTCGTAAGAATTTTTTCCGTCTAGCCCCCTTTCACAACGCGCGATAAGGAACTTCGTTCCAAAATCAATGGTTTTTCAGCTTAATGTATACAAAAGTACGTACCATAAAAAACCAATAAGCAAATCCAATCTGAAAAATCATTTAATCCTTTAGATTTTTTATCTGATACTTTCCATATAGAGACAAAGATGAGGTATAGATATACCATTGTTTTCAGTAATCACCCACTTCAAAAAAAAAACAATTCATTCAAAGTAATTTTAAAATCTAATATTTTGTTCTAAATTAACTCTACATCACATAAAACTATTAAAGTTGTAATCTCTATACAGGGTGTTAAAATCCGATGAAACAATACTTTCACAGCAAGTAGTATACTTGATGTAGAAGCCATCCACCAAGTCTGGGTTTTCTAGGCATAACATATCATAAGTTATAACTAATCAAAACTACGTGTTAATTTTCTATTAGTAGTTTATTATAGTACGGAACTCTAAAATTGCGATCGGATGCGCCTGTGTGCGTGAAAATAGCATATAGATATAGCACGCCACATGTAGGTCAGGGTAAGGTTGTCAAAAATAATACAAAATAATAATTTTTCAACTTTGTATGGGAAAATAAAGTCATTATCTCCGTTTCAAAAGTATGTGTATATGATTTGAAATGTGATATAGATTAAGCCCTTAAAGTATTGTTTCACCGAGCAATAACACCCTGTATAATTAACGCTCTACAAACATAGAGAGTCAAATGTAGAGATCGACATAGAGATAGATGTAGAGTCACGTATCCGAATTCCAGTCGTACATGCAAAACAAGATAATTTTCGGTCTCGTAAAACCCGGAGAAAACTAATTTAATTATTTCAATCGCTTACATCACGACCGGCCCTATATAAAGCGGTCCAAACAAATTGAAACGGATTCGAACCCGCGACCCGCCGCGCGCCTCAATAAAGGGTCGCCGAATGTATTTATCGCGATTTACCAGATCCTTTTGTTTAGGGTTGTCGCTTTATGTTTTTGTTGAGATTTTCTTTGGTATGAGATTTGTGGTACTACATTTTGATTGTGAGTGAGTTTACTAGCTATTACTTAATGATGGGTTATACTTTTTTTTTCAGTTGGAGGAAATCCGATGGCGGGGTATGTAGGAGTTGAACCGCACTAAAACCTCCAACCGCTCACACTCAGCGTCCGAACCCCGGCTGAGGTCAGAATCCTGCACGGGGTTTGGAGGGACGGCGCGACGTGTTACGCGCTCGGCACTCTTTCCCGTCGCACCGTCCCCGATTGTTTATACTAACAAAAAAAAACTACGATTGTAACGATAAATACAATCTGATTTCAAGTGATGCAGTATTAGACTCTCATCCAGGCAGTGAAAGTAGAACTTAGTTGAACTTAGTGCGTTATCCTAATTACTCACTTCATTCATTTAAAAATGATAGTAATAAATTATAAAAAAAATATACTTTTACTAAAATAAAATAAAAAAGGTGTACACACTGAACGAGACATTCTTTCTTTGAAATGCTTAAGGCAATCTAAATACCTTAACGATAAAACAAACCTCAATAAGATTCGTATCAAAGATAAAAAGACAATAAATCTGATAAAATTTCTGAAATAAGCTATTTTTATTTTTACTTTTTCTTGTTTTGTGATTTAACTTTTAGAATTTTTTTGTTACTTTGAGTTAATACTAGTTTTGTAAAAGCTGTGTGCACATCTATTTTACATTCCACTCGGGCCAAGAGTTAACTATGTATTTTTAGTATAAGTAGAGTTAAGTGTGAATGTAGTTGGTGCTTCTGTTATAAAATAAATATTAAATTTTACCACCATCCGACAACCCTAAAACGCGAACCACGTCCATCTATCTGGCCCTCCGTCAAGTGTGAACCGTCCGTGACGCCGTACAAAATAGTATTTTCGGTGCGAAAGCTCTCATTGTCAGCGGGGACAATAAATATACCCCAATGTGGGCAGAGGGGCCATTTGGTTACCTATGTCGAGATAAAACCGGGTCATATTTAGATTACATAGTCGCGTATAAAGCCTATTGTGGAGCGAGAAGAATAGGCCAGTTCGCATGTGTTTGACTGTAGCGAGTTTAATTTGGAAAATTTAATTAAATGGTCAACATTTTCTTTTGTTTTTGAATGCACGTTAGCTAGTTTAATGTGGCTTGTTACAACTGTAAATAAGACAATGGAGTTTAAAGCTGAATTATAAAGGATGCGTGACCTTACATATGTACATCATTCATATTATAATCTCTACTTTTCGAACTTGCAATTCAAAACTTGCATGTCAGTTGAATTTAGGGGAAAACTTAAAACAACTACAAGGTTTCCGGATCTGTTCGTAAATGATAATACAAGTTTGTGTTTCCTCTAATTTATTTCTTTGCAGTGTCTTTATCAGTATTACTGATAGTTACAATGATTACTTAAGTCTTAAGGAACCGTAATCACTAATGGCTTGGATACATCTGCATGAGTACTTGTGTCGGTTTAGCGCGCTAAAACACATTCACAAAATTTAAATATTTTTTCAATTTATTCCGTTTTTTTTTCTTTTTTTTCCCTAGTATACGTAATTTTATAACGCACACTATTATAATTACAATCTAGTCTAATTCAGACTAATAAGCAATTTTGTTTTAACCTAAATTACTACATATATGATTTTATGCTAAGAATGTGTCCATTGGCACTTTTCTTATTGTCTCTATTATTAAGGTGTAGACACAATGTTCATGTGGTCTTTATTATTACACTTCACTGATTTTATACACTAATTGTATTATTAAGTACACTACACTAACTCGAACAGTTTCGTTCTTTTGAGTCTTCTTTTAATGTTATAATATAATTTATTCCGTGATTTAGTCTGGAATACGCATAGTGATGTTTAACAACTACTTACGCACATTATCGCGTTAACACGAACATTCGTCTTACTACGCTAATGTACCCGAGCCATTATAAACTCCAATTTTTAGTACCATAGAGCTATAAACCACTTGTATTATTTGATGTATTTCCTATATAAAGTTAACGAGTCTGTTTTCTTGTTTCAGGTAAATAAAAATCTTCAGTTCGGACACGTTACGATCGCGTTTTACTGTCCGGGAAATTGTTCCAGTAAATTATTTAACGGATGCTCGCTGTTTGTTTTTCTTTGAGCGTCAATTTTTAATGTCCTCTTTTATTGTTTTCGCATACAATAAACTTAATGGGGCGGTTAAGTCATTTGTTTAAGATGCTGTGTTAGAATTTATGGTGAAATTGTTTGTGTTGAAATTTCTGCTAGAGTTGTTTTCCAAAGAGAGTTCTCAATAGGCAAATTTTAGAGAATTGAGTTATTGTAGATTTTTCCACTTTTGACTCTAAAACTCGTCTAAATAAAGTAACGGAATGCAAACGGTTAGCGTTAGGAAACCTGCATATGGAAGCCTTTTAAAGTACAGAACTCGTACTAAGCAAATAAGATCAACTATGCCTTTTCACTTTGCGAGTGACATCTGAGCCAAGCAGTACAATTTTAAACTTATGTAAAACCCACCTTTTTCTAACACTTTAGTGTTAATAACTCTAATTTTTAATTTCATTTTACCACACACTAAATTAAATAATAGTTTCGCATTTATTTCAAAAAATAATTTAATGTCTATGAATTGCATTGTAATGGTTTTGTCGAAACAATTTGTAAAAAAAATACTCCTGTACACACACACTTTTTTGTGTCACAACTCCTCAATAAAAGGTGCAACCACACATAAACATGTAACGTAACCGTTAAATGCTGTAACTAAGTGTTGTGCATTATCTCGCACGTTCCAATGAGCCGTAATGTGGTACATTAACTGAACTAATGCGAGCGTTCTCTTTGCCAATTTATCGTTCAACTTTGCCCATTTTACACTATTTAGGGGCGTTTGTGCACTTATTTTGGGGCTTAATTGGAGCAAATCTGTGTAGGCTTTGCTCGATGCTTGCAGTAGTTATTCAAAAGATGAAATGTCACTACTGTAAGAGGTTTCCTAAGTTGTTTATGAGCTTTCTAAAATTAGCATTTCATCTAAATTTAAATATTTTTTTGCAAAGATATTTTAGGAAATTAGAAGAACAAAACATGAAAATACTATAGTGCAAAGTTTAACCAACTCGAGCATAAATTTTGCAAGTTATCAATTTGAAAAAATGCTGCTATGTCTATCGATTTTACAAGTTAAATTAACAAGCTTGCTGGGAAAATATGACACTTGCTGGTAAATACTTACAGTCGCTCATGGACCTCTACAATTCTAGTTTTAAAAAACCTATCGCAAACTTTATATATCTCAACTCTCGTGATAAATAAGATGGACCCGTTGCGTTTGAACTCGTTTTATTTGTATTAGCTAGCACTCCACTGATACCCATGATATCCAGGATCTTAAAAAGATTGTTTTTAAAAAGTTTTCTTTTTTTTTTATTTATTGTTGGACTACAAAACTGGTCATTACAAACATTTGACACTAAGAGCTAACTTAATTTCTATTGTGCAATATATGAATGACCTGCTAGATGTAGACACAGCATGCAAATCAAAAATTATACACGTTAACAAAATCTAAAAATATTAGGGATACATATAAAACTAAAGCAAAAAATAATTATGATAAAAAAAAGTGAGTTTCTTTAAACAGTAAGATCAGTTGAAGATGTAATAGAGACATCCAATTAAAACAATTATAATTAGTAAAACTCCATCCACACGCTTTGATATGTCCGTTTATTCGTGAACACGTGAACGCGCCGGATATCCGCGTTTCGACCGTTTGCGGTTACACCTATGTTTAATTAGTACACAGTTTTAATCAACTAAAATGTCCGAGAGCGTTGTGGGGTTGTGTTTAACGTCGAACTGCGTACTTTTCGTATAATTTTTAATGGTTTTTACTATGATTCTGTAATTATTATTGTGAATTGGAATCGTGTTTATGATTAGTTAATCTTTATTTTCGTTTATTATCTTATTATTTATATTATATTTTTAAAAAATAATTAATCTAAAAATAAATTTAAAAATACAATACAAAAAACAGAGGGCCACTGAAGACGGGTTCTACAACCCAAACCACCAGTTGTCAAGGCTCAAGAAAAAGGAACCTCACAATGATTAGTTAATTATTATTAAATTACTATTCAATTATTATTGTACGTACCGGCTTTTTTGTACATAAAAAGTAACTATAATGTTATTTTGTTACTAATCTACTATCTATACATATAACCAAAAGAAGACAATAGCAGAATCATTGCAGGAAACTTCACTCAGAACTTCAAAATCTCACAGGTGAAACCAATCGCACATATTTCCAAATCCATTCCAAAATCAAAATCCACACTTTATTTCACAACTTTTCTCTCTTAAGAGCCATAAATACAAAATATAAAAATAAAGCTTAAAAACTTTCAATATTTCATTACAGTACGTGACCGCGGCACTGCGCATCGGGGCGCTAAAAATTTCACGAGAAAAATGAAAACTTTATTGGCCCACTCATCTCTTCGCGAAACTTGTACGTTATATTTAAGAGCCAAGTTTGTGAATTCTTAAAAGGTCGTATCTCTTTTTTGGAGTTTTTTTGAGTCTCCCCAAGTTTGTTGCCTCCGATGGATACGCGAGTGTTGCGAGCTGTGCCAACTTCTCAAGTTACCTTCGTGAAGTTTTAAGCTGATAAAACACAAATGAACTCTCAGGGGCGGGATTTTCGCATTTTTCTACGGCATACACTTTTTTTGGCAGTTGACTGCGAGGTGCTCTTCATTTTTTTCACGTAAGCTTGGATTTGTTTTGTTATTTCTTATGAGTGTTGGTAGGCGTAGGTTAGAGTAATTCGATTTCGTTTTGTTGGTTTGTTTCACGACTTGACGTTTTCTAGAACAACTGAATAACTTAGTTTGATTCTTGAAATTGCGAACTGAACAACCGCTTACACTACAAGTATCAATTTCTGTTCGTTTTGTTGTGTTTCTATGCTGGAGTGGTCAATGTTTGTTTATCATTGGATAAGCGCTGAAGTAATCGATTTATAGCAGCTCTAGGTGAAACCTTACTTAAAATATTTCAATTTTAACCAAGATACCTCATAGTTTTTGTCTTAATCAAATTACCTTATAGTTTCAGACTTACCCAAAAATCAGAGCTCTGTCTCTGGCCATTTGTCACGCAACGGTTTCGAGGTTGGAGGCTAAGTTTCAAGCCTCAGGGCGTACCTTACCTAAAATATTACAACCTTATAGTGTCAGTTTTACCCAAAATACCTTACAGAGCTCTCTCTGGTCATATGTCACGCAACAGTTCAAGCCTCAAGGCATCCCTAATCCAAAATACAAGTACCTATAGTTTCAGTTTTACCCAAAATACCTCATAGCTTCAGTATTACCCAAAATACTTTATAGAGCTCTCTCTGGCCATATGTCACGCAACGGTTTCGAGGTGGGAGGCTAAGTTTCAAGCCTCAGGGCGTCCCTAACAAACACGCACGCCACATTTGAATGTCGCGTATTAGTGAATGGCCAGATTTATTGCCGCCGTAACGACAGACGTCTTGCGATTTATACCCAGACCGAGTTTGTTGACACAGTGTAAATAGATAGCAGTCATGTCAAACGGTTTCTAAATCTAATATATAAAATTCTCGTGTCACGGTGTTCGAACTTGAACTCCTCCGAAACGGCTCGACCGATTTTGATGAAATTTTTTGTGCTTATCCGGTACCTATGAGAATCGGCCAACATCTATTTTTCATCCCCTAAATGTTAGGGGTAGTCCACCCCTAATTTTTTTTTTCGGCGCAGACGAAGTTGCGCGAGTCAGCTAGTATAATATATAAAATTCTCGTGTCACGGTGTTCGAACTTGAACTCCTCCGAAACGGCTTGACCGATTTTGTTGAAATTTTTTGTGCCTATCCGGTATCTATGAGAATCGGCCAACATCTATTTTTCATCCCCCTAAATGTTAGCGGTAGTCCACCCCTAATTTTTTTTTTATTTTTTCGACGCAGACGAAGTTGCGTGGGGCAGCTAGTTATTTATAAATTTTTGAGAATAATTATTGGATTGTTACAACAGACTGATTTCTTGTTCTTTTAAGACACTTCAAATACAATATAGATTATGACTGTTACCATTGTTAACAAAGTGTCAAACATCTGTTATGAATTTCTTCGAAGGCTTTTTGAATCAGAATATTTTGTTTCCAGAGACAGAAAGCTAAACAAGTCTAGGTAAATTTATCTTCAACTATTTTTTATTGCAAGACTGATTAGCTAAAATGTCTGCTGGGAGTAATTACCGTCGCTCATGAGCCTCTGCAATACCAAGACATTGCGGGGTCAGTAACGTCAACAAACAGCTTCGTTAACTTGGCGCTATACTACGATCAGTATAATAAAAGATACAACAATTTGCAATTCCGTACTTCTTAAACTACATGAATTTTAAAACTGTTTTACTGTTTTAAATATGCACTGTGTCGTGTAGGTACACTCGCTCGCACAAGCATACACATCGGCTTGTGCGGATTCCTTTTCGTGTTTTACGAACGTGTACTTCTATGCGCGGTCTTAAAACGTCTCGACACATTTAATGTTACGAAGATTTATTTAATTCGGAAACGCCTTTTTTTTTTTCTCTTTCCGAACCGAAGAAGGCACTTTTGACGGGATCGTTTCGTGAATTTATTATGCTTTTCGACGCCATCGGTATTTTTTTTCGGTTGTTTATTTATGCTTTGGATTTGGTGCGTATTTTTCGTTTACGATATGACGTTTCCGTATTTTGTTACATTTTTGACGAAAGGGGATTGTATTAAATTTTAGTAAAAGTATATTTTTTGGTTGTGTATTTGGCGAGAGTTGTTGAGTCGATAAATTTCGTTTGAATCTTCTAATATATAAAAATGAATTGCTGTTCGTTAGTCTCGCTAAAACTCGAGAACGACTGAACCGATTTAGCTTATTTTAATCTTGAAATATTCGTAGAAGTCCAGGGAAGGTTTAAACGGTGAGAAAATTTACTTATGTGACGCAGATGAAGTTGTGTGGGCCAGCTAATTTTTAATAAATATTATGAGTACAATAAAACAATTTTTGGCCATATGTCTGCCTGTATGCCAACAGGCCACTTAATTTTAAGTAGCTACTATCGTTCACAGACCTCTGCAATGTCAGGAACCACTAAAGATGATTCGTTTGCTTTTATTTACCTTCAAAACTATAGGAAGACTTTCAACCAACACAGCAGTTTTAAAAAACTTCCTCAACCTTTAATCCTTTTTTAATTTAAAACGACAACCTTACAGCGTGTAATAGTAGCGACCAAGTTTACTAAAATTGTAATGAACCCTGCCAAGAGTTTGGTAATTAAATTTATACTCGCCAGATGGTAAGGGTCCTTTGTTTCAATAGACGTTTCGTTGGAGATTCGAAACAACTTTTACGTGCTTAATGATACTGTATTTTTTTGGTTAATGTGGAGAGTTGATGGTTGAATTTTTGAATAGTTTGATGGGGAATTAGATTTTTTTTTGTTAGACTTTTCATGGTGGTTGATTTGACGATTTGTATTATGAACTCTATACATACATTTTTACTTTCTATTAATTATTCTTAATGACTCGTTTTTTTGTAAATTTTGTTTTCATCGAAAAATATATTGCACTGGTACATTTTTAAAGAAAATAAAATAAAGATGTAAAAACTATATAAATAACTAACGAAAATCTATTATATATAATAGATAAATTTTATAATAGATAAATTTAATAGATAATATAATTATAATAGATAAAAATTAAATAAAACGAATTTGTTACTCTAAGAAAAGTATTTATCTTTTAAACCTTAAAACCTATTTTAGACTATTCATATATTATTAACTTATTCAGACACTCGCGGTTTTCTATAATACCTTCATGCATTTTCTTTCTTTCTTTATTCTTACCACGATATTTAATTAATTGAGTTGTCTCGATATTTCAACGTTGTAGCAAACGTCATGATCACGAAAAGACTGGATACTGGATATCGAGACAACTCAATAAATTTAATATCGTGGTAAGAACTCGTTGAAAATGCATGAAAATTCATATAAAGTTTAGTAAACCCTAAGTACGGCTATCGAAGCCTCAATAAAATACAAAACTAGTATTTTCCAATAAACAAATTGACATTGGACTCAAGGTGCTGATAAAGTCACCTCGAATTGTACTTGAAATTAAACCACTAGCTCATATCACAGAATAATTATATTACGCAGAAGTAGTTATTATAATGCCGAGTCGTAGACACTCACGGCGGATCTAGTCCGTCAGTTCAGTTGCTCAGCGAGCAATGGAGAGAGCTATGCTTGGGGTCTCACTGAAGGATAAGATGGAAGGACTGAAGGAGAATGACCTAAGAAAGGTGACAGGTAACATCTGGATGAGACGAGCAGAAGATTGGGCTTAGTGGCGTAATTTGGGAGAGGCCTATGTCCAGCAGTGGACATGATGATGAGTTATTATAATATATCAATTTTTTTTGCTCTTGCTTTGGCCATCTTCATCTAAGTTTGATTTTTTTTTTCTGAAACATTTCAAAGTCGTCCTGTCCTCCTTTAAGTTGTTTTTTTTTTTTATTTATTTATTTTTATGTCGATGGGTACTAAATTTATGTAGGTTTAATGTATGTTTATCTTTTTTTAGTATGGAGTAATTGCCAAATTTCTAACTACCCCGTAGATGATATATTTTTTATATAACTGACAAGTTACAGTCATTTAAGTAAGTAATGTAAGTGGTTCCCGTAATGGATCTCTGCAATGTCAGGGGAAGGCCTGCTACTTACTACATTTAAGAACTTTCCTTAAACCTCGTTTGAAGTATGTGGGAGTCGACCACCAAGACCTTCTACTATCATCAAGCGTCTCCTCATCATCATCATCATCATCATCAGCCTATAG
This sequence comes from Trilocha varians, assembly GCA_030269945.2. Taxonomy (NCBI): domain Eukaryota; kingdom Metazoa; phylum Arthropoda; class Insecta; order Lepidoptera; family Bombycidae; genus Trilocha; species Trilocha varians. The sequence continues at coordinate 3,179,404 of AP028264.1, read as the reverse complement.
ACGTCCACTGCTGGATATAGGCCTCCCCCAAACCTCGCCACGTCGACCGGTCCTGCGCCATCTGCATCCAGTGACCCCCGCGATCCTGACCAGATCGTCGGTCCATCTTGTGGGGGGTCTACCAACGTTGCGCTTACCGGTTCGTGGCCGCTACTCCAGAACTTTTCTCTCTTGCTGAGGCCAAACCTCGGCACGGGACTATGCAGAGTAACGTGACGCGTTACATACTAATATTCACATATCACCCTTCATCATATACTTCTGTATGTCAATTATTCTGCGTACATATTAAATAAGGTCTCTACTTCTATTACGCATAGTTTATTATATTACCTACATGTAGTTTATTGGACAGAGCCTAAACTATTTTGAGATCAAAAGTAAATACGAGTAACAAATAAAGTGTTTTACTAGATATTGGTCTAGACTTGTTATAGTTTTAAATGTAATCTGGATAAATGTAGATTATTGGAACGAAGTTCCTTATCGCGCGTTATCGAAAGGGGGCTAGACGGAAAAAATCTTACGAAAAGTTGTCACGACACTCTTTTAGTTGTCACGATACTTTTTTGTTTTAGATGATTATCGCTAGATGGCGCTGTGATCAAAATCTTTCAAAATACGTTCCTTATCGCGCATTACGTTAGGAAAAAAAATATAAGATATCTTTTAATCGAAAGGAACTTCGTTCTATTCGGGTGTCCCATGACACCTCTCAAGTTTTTTATTATCTTTTTGTTTTCCATTTGATAAGTATTGAATTTAAGTTCTCTGTAGCATGTTTCACATTCTGTGAGTTAGTCTATGTATCGTTTAGATTTTTTGCATTCCACTTTTAATCTGTTGTTGTTGAAACAGTTTCTGGTAGTAATTTTTCTACCGAAATGGGCCCAACCTTGCCACAACGTCCAGTCTTGCGCTGTTTGCAATCCTGTGACTTCCCACTGTATTGAGCAAGTCGATCAACCCTATGGCAGGTTGTCCACACTGCGCTTACCGGTTTGCATGCGGGCAAAAAAAAAACAGACAGCTCGGAAAAGGTGATATCAAGGTTACGTGGTGCGTGTTAACCTTAATCACTTGTCTGACAAATGCAACCTGTAGTAGCACTACTCGACTAACGCCAATTTTCAGCAGTTCCCAGTTCAGTGGTTACACTACAGTTCAAAAGAAAGCTTCAACCGTAACACCTCTAAGTCGCTTTGCATAAATTTCGCAGCATAAATCTGAATACTTAATCTTGTCGCCTGTTGTGCCGAAATTTTTATTCTTTCGTTTTAAACGGGCTATGTCTCTCACAATTTTATTCCATTACACGGGGCAATATTTACGCGTCTATCCAGGTAAAGCGGGCGATTTCGCGTTTCGTCCGTAAATAATATAATGTCACCCTTGGATTTAGTACCCCTGTACGGGACGTGAACACGGGGCACAGAAGTCAATTTTGTACTAAATTTTGGTAAATGTTATGGTTTTAGTTTGAGGTTGTTTGTTGAGTTTCTAGCTGGTTTTTTCATCTACAGCATATTGAAATTTACAATCAGTAATAACTTCTTTATTCGATATTCTGTTAACTGAAGGCATCTGAGCCCTTGGTGAGCATGCACTTTATCCAGAGTAAGCTTTGTAGAACAAAATACGATATCAAGAATACACAATCGAAATGTTCGTAACTAATGACAAAGAAAGCTGTTGAACACACAACGATCAAACAAATCATCTGATGGTAATTAATTAGAGTCATAACCATTGCTCAAGCTATCTCTGTCAAGATACCATGCGATTGCTACCTACATATACACACCATTTAAAGTTAAAGCGCTCAGAAACCAAAAGATTTTTTAAACTAAACTTCTGTAGTCTACCTTCTGTGTATTACGGATTTAGAACCCCAGTACGGGACAAAGGGAAGTGCGTTTAGAGTTATGACGCTCACGGTACTTTTTTGTCTGCCCTTTGTTATTTTTTTTTTTATTAGATTTTCGGGCAGTATTTTACACCGTGGGGCCAGGTGTCGAGAAATGTGACGTGGATCTTACATCTCGCTGTCAGACTTAATGCTGCAGCGGTGTCCCTGAAGTGCTGTTATGTGTCGTTATTCAAATATTTTAAAGAGTAGAGTTGGGTGTTTTTTTGGTGTAGTCCATGGACGGGTACCTCTAAAGCTGTTATGTAGAGATGGTATCTTTTCTATACGAGATGTTTTTGTTTCTTTTGTATCATATTCTCACTAAGTGAAGCTCTTGAAGGCGACGAGATATTCATTTGCGTATAAATTTTCAGCTCAATCACAATCTGGAAAGTTGGTCAAATTCAATTCTCTAGATTCTACCCAAACTTACAAAGATAGGTAGGTATATAGATACATCCAGTGCAAGTTAAATAAAGCTTTTAAAAAAGATAAGTTTTGCACTATTACTAAACGGATTCTTACCACGATTATTCTTAATTGAGCGGTCCCGATATTTCATCACTGTTTCAAGTGCCATGATCACGGGAAGACTGAGGGACTGCGGGTAGTCGTTCAATTAAGAATAATCGTGGTAAGAACCCGTTTAGTAATAGTGTAAGTGATGTAGATAACCGCGAGTGTTTAAAGAAATTTAAGATAAATTTTATGTAAAATTACGTATTTCTATCTCGCAATACATCAAGATATTTGCATCTGCACGCTTGCCTAACTTTAAGTAAAATACCATCGAACAAAAACACTACAGTGCTTCGAGTGCCTTGATGCAGACAAGTTGTTAGGCGTAATTAAATTCCGGTCTACGAAATTCCTTTATTATTATTTATCGGCAGGAATCCCCCGGGGCAGCGGACCAGACTGCTAGACGAGAATCTTGTTATTCCTATTTTAAAATCAAATTTATCAGCATCCCGGAATGTTCTCGACTAAAACTAACTTCGGTTGTTGTTGCTTCAATTCTGCTAATTAACTGTTCTAAATTTAAATATTCTTGTTTGTGTATAAAAGGGGTCTGAATTGAGTTTTGCAATTAAACATTTTAGGTCTTGAATTGAGGACGTAGAAGTAGGAATTCGTTTGTTTATCAAATTGTTTTTTTTTTTGGCACAGCAAAACACTTCGAGTACAGTTAAGGTGGATGAAAACTGACTTCTGACAAAATGTATCTTAACCACTCAACTGGGAACGTCACTTTTCGTTAGATGGCGTTTAGAATCCCTACCCTGTTAGAGCCTCTTTTTTTAAATATTTTTTTTCAATAAATATTAAATTCGATTTTCAATTAAACTTTATATTTTTGTAAATCATTATAATTAAACTACTCTGTATTTAATTTTCAGCAAAAATATATTATCTCCGTAAAATATGAGACGATTAAAAAATGTAAACAAAACAAGTTTTAGAACTGTGCTCAATTTTGGATCCTGCCACAGACTTGGCAAAAGTAAACAAACCAATTTGGATGCCGATCCCAATTGAGTGGTTATTATACTTAAAACATGAAAGTATGTATTACCTTAGATTGCCTGGTATTACTACCCACTGCTGGGCTCAGGTCCTATAAGGCATAGTCCATTACGTTTGCCTAATGTGCTTTACGGACTTCACATATCTTTTTCCAATATGCAGGCTTCAAGATGATTTCCTTCACCGTTTTAATAACCTTATTAAATAATATTTATCTATATACACCATTGTCTATACTGGCTGCAAGATAAATTTTACTTTAACAAAAGGCAACAAAAAAAGTAAACGCATTTACCACGCAGCCAAGAAGTTTGGCAAACCTTATACTTTTCAATACCGATATAAAAAGCAAACTTGGATCATTATTTATAATAATTTTCAGGTGGATAAATAGGAGTGCCTCTCATGGAAGCCCTTTGAGGGAATTTATTATGATCTATCGATTCTCGGTCGTTTTCTCTCTTCATGAAAGCGATCCTTCCCCTTTTATGTCGCCAGGAAGTTTGGGTAACTTGCAAGAAATTATGTCGCAACTTTGCGTTCGTCGTATAAAAGTTATTTACTGCGCGACTAAGACTTTGGGCAGGATTTGTAACGTACGTTTAGTAGGGTTTTGTAATGAACTAAATGTACCTATACATAATATTGAATTACCTACTAACGTCCAATGCATGTAAAAACAAATGACGGTCGACCAATATGTAAACGGGATTTGTATGCTTTGGTCCAAAAGATTTTGATAACAGCGCCATCTAGCGATAATCATCTAAAACAAAAAAATGTGTCGTGACAACTTTTCGTCAGAATTTTTTCCGTCTTCAAAACGCACGATAAGGAACTTCGTTCCATAAAACATTTGACTAAACCCTATATTTTTAAGTTGGCGTGTTCCAACGTGTTATTTTTCTAGAAACATCTCGCTCGTACGCAATCGTTGTTGTAGATGCTTTTATTTATCGCAATATTGTGACGCGGGCACCGCATATTTTATGTTTTGACGTAAAATACAAGTAGTCATACGCGTCGGTCCAACAGTTGAGTGCTGATATTTCTCTAAGAATATATTATATTTTCCCCTATAGTCAGGGCTGTCGATCTGTTTTTGTTCATTTGTAATGATAATTAATATTAACGTTAAAAGATTCGTTTATGGTACATTAGATTATTGACTCATGTAGCCATGCAATGAAATTATACAAATAATTTATTTTCAAACATAAAACTAATTTACATAAGGAGTTCAACAATGGCCCCCGCACTAGGCTAGGCCTATATCGCGGGAGGCCGTAAGAATTGTACAATTATAGGTTCAAATGAAAGATGGAAGAGAAAACATCGGACCGCTAACAAGCATAAAACAATAATATAAAGACGATGTTACAATGTACAGGTAATATAAATTGGCTTTTAAGAATATGAGAAGCTCTAATTTTTAGAGCTCTCTGAAAAACTAAAAACGAAACCCTTTTACGATTACTTTTTTGACCATTTATCGGTTCCTGTACAAAATTTCGATAATTTGACTTTTAATGCATGAGAGATAAGTAAGTTTTGGTATGCTATGAATTTCACAGGTGTAACATACATTCCACTTTTTTCATAAAATTAACATTTTAAAATATTTTCATTGACACCCCTAATCCTGTAATAACCCTTTCCTTGAGTCGGTCCACATGGAGCGTTAATCAAAAAAGGTTGAGTGCCTTCATAACGCGGTCCGGGAGGGATTTCCTCTTTCCTTACAGAGTTTTTGGCTGCTCCCTGCAATAAATGTCAATTACACTACACTATGAAAACGTAGTGCTTTGGAACTGTGGAGCTCCAAAGAAATGACGTAGTTTTTAGATTGACTGTCTTTAAGTGAATCAAAAAACACCCATGTTTGAAATTTTCATGGATGTTGATGTTTTTCGTATATTTTTGGCTGACACTAATTCTTCAATTAGAAAAATGATGAAGGGATGTGGAGTTATTTTTAAATATATAAATGCTTTTTAAGAGAAAAGTTAAACTGATTAGATCATGTCATTTCTGAAACTATCAATTATTGCCTATTTAAAAAAATGGTAGTAAAGGGGATAAATTATGTCAATTACACTACACTATGAAAAAGTTGTGCTTTTGGAATTGTGGAGCTCTGAAATGTGACGTAGGTGTCCCTTGTAACTATTTTGATTTGTAAATATTTTAAGGGTTCACTGCTGTCTTTAAGTGAATGTAGATATATTTCATGAAAATTGGTTGATGGAATAATAATTACGAATTGTAATAAACAAAATATCGTTAATTATAAAGATGATGACGCGATGCGGTGTTAATGTTAATTAAATAACATTTTTTTTTAAGATACGGGGCGATACGTGACCGTCAATCGCGAACGCGTCCTGTCACCTCTACCAGCCTGGTGCCGGGTACTGTCCTGGCCGGGGATCGGACGTCGAGCGTGAGCGGCGGGAGGTTTTAGTGCGGTTAAAACCCCACATACCCCCCTCGCGGGGAGAGTGGATGTCCGGCGATTTCCTCCCGACCAAAAAAAAATACATTTTATTGAAAATATGACGTTTGTGATGAGAGAATTTGACCACATATTTCTTCGTCTTTTGCTTCACCTTATCTCATTTAGATGGACCACATATTTGATACTGTTCGCACAGGTTCGACCTAGTGCGGGGATCAATGTTAATATGTGTGTTTTGTAATTTGTGTTTTAATTCAATAAATATTTTTTACTTTTTTTACTGTTAATTGTATTATTGAAAACTGTTACAATTATACATTAAATTTATAAAAAACCTTTCAGGCATTCGTGTGAATCCGTGACAAAAAAGGTTAACATAACTTATTTAGACACTCGCGTTTTTCTATAATACTTTCATGCATTTTCAACGGGTTCTTACCACGATATTTAATAAGGTTAACAGAGTTTTTAAATACTGTAAAATCACAATGTCTCATGCATAAACATTTCACTTTACTTCTCTCAAAACGCTTACGAAAATGAACTCGAACACATTTCTTAAAATAAAATCTTGTATAAATTGTTCCTTATAAAACGTACTATAAATTTAAATTCATAATGTCCGCCATAAGTCTTACCGATGGTAAGTTATCACCGTTCTGGTATTTTTATTCTTACCCGGGTGTCTGGGGACGGGGTACACGCGATTGTGAAGTAGGGTTGTTACGTGAATGTTATTTTAAAATTTTTAGACCATCTAAAATAGTTTTTGGAACGAAGTTCCTTATCGCGCGTTAGGTTAGGAAAAAAAATATAAGATATATTTTAATCGAAAAGAACTTCGTTCTATTCGGGTGTCCCATGACACCTCTCGAGTTTTTATTTATTTATTTTAGGAACATCTACAGTATAACATATTAAATAATCATTCATTAACAATTCATAACTTAATTTCCAATATGTATACCTATTAAAGATATTCACAGCATTCAATATAATTAAGTAATGTGCAAATATATAATATAATATATAAATATATAATATGTAATATTTAGTTATTATATTGTGCAAATGTTTGTGCAGATTGCTGGAATACTTTCATGCATTTTCAACGGGTTCTTACCACGATATTTAATTAATTGAGTTGGTTCGATATTTCAGCGTTGTTGCAAACGTCATGATCACAAGAAGACTGGATACTGCGGGTCGATTTAAGAGCTAACAAATCTGTCTACCCTCTATCTACAAGACTCTGAACATGATACAGTGAGTGTGGTGTGTCGTGATGTGAGTTCGAGTTCCAGTGGTACTACCCAAAAGCGAACGAGAAAGAGCTTATAATTAATCATTTTTAAGATTACTTTAAAATACCACACTGCATTACACAAGTGAAAAATATAAAAATCCAGCCAGTTACAGTTACATCATGAACTGACAGCCCTAGCAAGCGAGCCGGTTGAATTATATTGTTATTTCGGTACGATCGGGAATCGATCGCCGATCCCCCGGGTCCGCAGAGGTAACAATGTTGATACCTTAATGGAACCGTATGGATTGATACGCTCACGTGTCGTGGTTCCGTATGGGGGTTGTGCAAATTAATTTAATTGAAAATGTGCAAAGGTGAAAAATGAAAGAAAAGTAGTTGCGGGATGTCAAACCTTTCAAATGCCAGGCTATTTGCCAAATTTACGTGACCAGCAGTGGACGTCAAAGAATAGTGGATGCGGGATGTCAAACCTTTGCAATGCCAGGCTATTTAGCAAATTTACGTGACCAGCAGTGGACGTCAAAGAAAAGTAGTTGCGGAAAGTCAAACCTTTGAAATGCCAGGCTATTTGGCAAATTTACGTGACCAGCAGTGGACGTCAAAGAAAAGTGGATGCGGGATGTCAAACCTTTGCAATGCCAGGCTATTTGGCAAATTTACGTGACCAGCAGTGGACGTCAAAGAAAAGTAGTTGCGGAAAGTCAAACCTTTGAAATGCCAGGCTATTTGGCAAATTTACGTGACCAGCAGTGGACGTCAAAGAAAAGTAGTTGCGGAAAGTCAAACCTTTGAAATTCCAGGCTATTTGGCAAATTTACGTGGCCAGCAGTGGACGTCAACGTTGGCACTTTCAATAGGGACAAAAACGTTGACTCTAACGCTCTCATACTCATTTGATGTAACTTAGAATTTCTTGTTGATGAGAAGTGCATACGTGTGAGTTTGTTAGAGCCGTTTGAATGAAGATTTTTTTTTATACCGTCGTGTGATCACCATGTCCAGTTTAGATGAGATTGGGGAGTTTTATTTTTTGGAATTATAAGTCTCAGTTTTATCAAAGAAGTTTTAGAAAATAAATATCCGTCTAAATAACTATTTGAATTTTAAGCCAGTACCTACACTTTATTTTTTAGTAACAAATATTTAAAAATGGGGGATCGTAGCGATAAGTAGAAAATTCCTGAAGGGTGCACGCATTGTTCGTTGAATCATTCAATCTTTGCACTGATTCGCACATAACTATGCAAATTTAGAGCGTTCACACTCTAGAGTTCTTTGAATTAAATGTTTTCGTTTTGAAATTCATATAACTCAATTCGAATTATAAATAAAGCATAAACTTTATTTAAAATGTGTCCAGATTTCAACTATTTCAACATCTTATCTTAACCTATAGGATAGATCTGAAAACTTGTCCCAGCTGAAGTGGAGCGAATATGTCAAAATACAAATTAGAACCACTTTTATTTTATCAATCGGTTAATCTTAGGTTCCTAATATCATATGGTGTACGACTATCATTGCAGGCTATCATGATATTGGAAAGAAAAAGTTTATCCGATATACCCCTCCTGTACCAACCCATTGCTGCCCACTGTTGGGCTGAGGTCTCCTCAGAAGAGGGATTAGGCATAGTCCACCACGCTTACCTAGTGCGGATTGGGGACTTCACATATCTTCAAAGGATATTTAGAACCCTTTTCCGACATGCAGGTTTCCGCACGATGTTTTCCTTCACCGTTTTTAGCCAGTGGTGTTGTGAAAAATTGCACATAAATCTTTTTCACATTTAGATTTAGAGGTACAAGCCGGCCGGATTTGAACCCGCGACCTCCCGTTCGGAAGGACGCGCTTCGATCACTCGGCCACCACGACTGATATACCCCACTTTACCATAAACTAACTCCATAGTTTTTACTACCTTAATAGTTATGTAAATAAAAAAACATATGAGTTTTCATATAATGACCGTTTATGCAAATGACACGTACCACGCGACACTAAATGTGTTTGTATCGCTTGGGCATGGAGCGGCCATGTTTTTTATATGGGTTGGATTTTCCGGTTTTTCCTTTTATAAAGATTGGCTAATAAATTTCTTTAAACACTCGGTTATCTACATCACTTACACTATTTCTAAACGGGTTCTTTCCACGATTATTTTCAATTGAGCGATCCCGATTAAGAGCAGACAAATCTGGCAGACAAATTTGTCAGACAAATTTGTCTGCTCTTAAATGACCTATCCGCAGTTTTTCAGTATTCCCGTGATGATGGCGCTTGAAACAGTGCTGAAATATCGAGACCGCTCAATTGAAAACAATCGTGGAAAGAACCCGTTTAGAAATAGTGTAAGATTGGCTAACTTTAACTTTTGAAAGGGAAGAATTTAATAAATAGCATGATGAAAAACTCCTACATGAAATTTAGTTTACCTTACGCTATTTGACGCTTTATATCGATTGTTATCTATTTGACTTGGAAATTTAAAATTTACATGATAACCTGGATATTTTTTACTTTCATGCATTTTCAACGGGTTCTTACCACGTTGTCTCGATATTTCAACGTTGTTGCAAACGTCATGATCAAGAGAAGACTAGATACTGCGGGTCGATTTAAGAGCAAACAAATCTGTCTCCCCTCTTTCTCGTTCGCTTATGCCAGTACCAGTGCAATTCAAACTCACATCACGAAACACCACACTCACTGTATCTACAAGACTCTCTGAAATGAAAGTATTATAGAAAACCGCGAGTGTCTGAATAAGTGGATAATTTTTGCCTACTAAGTGGTTATGGTAGGTATTTAATATACAGTACAAATTTCATTTTGCAAATCTCAAGTTATTCTAGGGATAATGCAGATAATGTTAATGACCAACATGTTGACTTCTACGAAACTTTCGTTCTCAAAAACTGACACTATCCTAACAAAATTTGGTCACCCTATTCATGCATCAGATAACAATCAAATGAAAATCAGACCCGTCATCCGGAATCAACACGATTTAACATTAATTATTCATTATTTATTCATTTACACGCACCCTGCTGCCTTAATGACGACGAAATGGAGACGTTTGACATCTCAGTAACGGCGTGAACTGTGACACAGTATTCTGATGATGTACAGAAGTCGAAATTTGTGACCCTTTGAAAGATGACATATAACACTTCCAACTACTACTTGTGTACGCATACGTCACTTGACATTGGCGAATCATTTTTAAACGGAAGCCAAAATAAAAAAAGAAGAACTACTTGCTTACTACTTATACAGGGTGATTTCTTAGTGAGGGTACATATTGAAGGTCATGGTTGCTGATGGTTATATACGACCAGTACAAATATTATTACCAGAGAATATGGCTTAATGTCTTAGTAATCGCAACTTAAGAATATCTAAAATTCTTGCAAAATTATGGTTTGTCGACAGCTAATGGGTGTGGCGGAGGTGTGGGGTGCGCGAGATTACTAGAGGTCATTAGTCAACACTCTTTAAGCCGAAATTGTTTATGTTTGAGATAGTTTTGTCGAATTTAGATTTTAAAAAAAATGTAATTTTAGCTATTTTTTGTAATATTCCGTATTGGAACAGATTACTCATCACCCTCCTGCAATATGTACCCTCTCTAAAAAATCACCCTGTATAGTACGACACAGTTCACCTACTCCTGTGGCTCTGCCAGAATAACAGCGATATCTTAGTGCAGCACTACGCTGTTACGCTTTTAAGTTTGCTTTGTTTCTTTATTTTCTGTGTTTCCCGAGCGCTAAGACTTGTCATTTTTAAACGAGGTTTGAGTAAATTTCCATGCGGTAGATCTCAGATCGTTCGCTGATATTGCAAGAGTCTATAAGAGATGGTAACCATTTAATAGGTGGGACGAAACTCGCCAAAATATCAACTTCATTGTCATCATGTTTATGATATTCGACATTTTTTCTTGTTTCTTTTAGTTGCATAAGTGAGAGTTGGTTATTGAAATACGTAGCTTTTTTTTCTGTGATACGTACTATTTTGGAATTAAAGCCTAATATATTTCTGTTAATGTTCTTAATGTGTGTTTTCGCCAAAAATCTTCTGTATTTTGTTTTACTTTTGTATAAAATTCTATGGTAAACGTGTTAGCGTGTTTCAGATTTGAAGTTAGTGATATTATTATTACTTTCAATGTTTTAATTTAAGTTTCACGTTTAGCGACGGTCAGTAATTTTAAACACAGAATACTTAATATAAGAAAGAAAAATCTCAATTTAAATTCTTACACTCATATATTTTTTAATTGTTTCAGTATTTCGTATCTGCAAGACACACTAATGACTAATGTACCTTTTATTTTAAATATAATTGAATATTAATACTTCTTTTCTTTTGTTACAGGTGCGAAACACGCGAATTTTCCACGTAAATTCAGCGAAACTCGATAAGTATGCAAAGTAAAATTCCATGTTCTCCGATTAGAAGCATTTTATATTTGTTATATTTTTAATGAGCTCGACCGAAATGTGCCTGCGCGTAGGGACTGTTTTAAATTGGACGGATTATATTTAATAAATTTTAAAGCGATGTAAAATTTTACATTATTCTGAAGCTGGATTATTTAAAAGATTTCGTAAGTTATGTTGAGAAATTTTATTTTAAAGTTAACTACTTAACTAAAATATTTTTTATAAAATTTTATACGTACAAAATTTTCACTTGTGAGTTTTTGAATAGCATTGTAATAAAAACAAAACACAATCATTATGAACAATTTTGAACTTAGTTTCTTAAAATGGAAAGGTATTAAATTCCTTAATTACACACAATCTAACCAACCAATTTAGCATACCTAGCCATTTTATTTATTTATTTAAGATTAGTTTCATGAAGAATTTACATGAAAACAAGCGTATTAACTACTTTTATTAAAAGTTTATCTTTATTAAAAGCAAACTAAAATGTACTATTAAGCTATCACGTAGCATGTAAAACTCTAACTAGGTACTAGAGTTTTATAACAAATAAATTAGTTTGCAACGTTCATTAAAGCGATCGAGGTGGTTATTATCCAAACTCTACAATTTAAAACTTTATCACGGATTTGGTAGGCAATTTATTTACAAAAACGATTTTATAATGGTCCCATCTTGGCGGGCATCGGAAAGCCCGCCGACCGAGAGAGCCGGTGGCCGTATTCGCCAGCGGCTACCGGTTCGGCGTCCGGGGACGGAGCGACGGGAAAGAGTGCCGAGAGCGTAACGCGTCGCGCCGTCCCTTATAACCCCGTGCTGGGTTCTGGCCTCAGCCGGGGTTCGGACGCTGAATGTGAGCGGTTGGAGGTTTTAGTGCGGTTCAACTCGCACATTCGGAAATCACGTGAAAAAAAATCATTAAAAGTTATGTATCACAACCGTAACTAAATCATGGGTGTCTATAAAAAATGCAGTGTCAGTTTGCTGTATAAAAAACTGATTTTCACAAATTTTTCATATTTTTCCTAATGATATTTATACCGAGTAATCTCTGAAACGGCTGAACCGATTTTGACGGCACTTTCACTGGCAGTAATTAATGTACTAAGAAATATAATTTTATATATTTATTTCTTGAATCAAACAATATATTTTCCTACGATTTCCTACTAGACAAAGCTAGTAAATAAATTGCATCGTTCATCAGTAAACTACCTAAGCGTTGTTATCCAAACGCTTCACCATTACAACTTGACCATGCAATAGTTGAAGCTCTCTTGTTCGGAAACTTTGTATTTATGACCAAACTCTGTACCGTTCTTATCTCTTCCTAGTGTATTGAATAGTTTGGGCTTGCTTTGTTGTGCTTAAATAGCTTGAAGTGAAAGTATTTTGATTTTAGTGTGTGAAGTGCAGTACAGTGTAAAGAGGAAAGTCTATAAAATATTGTTTTTACAAGAACATTATGTGGATTAGTATTCATGTACCTGTACCAACCCGTTACTGCCCACTGTTGGGCTCAGGTCTCCTCAGAAGAGGGATTAGGCGTAGTCCACCACGCTTGCCCAATGCAGAAGAATGCAATGGGAACTTCACATATCTTCAAAGGATTTTTAAAACCCTTTTCCGACATGCAGGTTTCCTCACGATATTTTCCTTCACCGTTTTTAGTCAGTGGTGTTGTGAAAAATTGCACATAAATCTTTTTCACATTTAGATTTAGAGGTACAAGCCGTGGTATTCATGTAATCATGATAAAATGCAACATACTTTCATCGAAGGGGAAGTCAATAGGAATGGAGTCGTATAGTGCCTTTGCTACTAGTATAGGTTTCTTTCCTAAGCAAGTTGGAGGAAATCACCGGATCCCCGCCCGCCCCGCGGGCGGGGTATGTGGGAGTTGAACCGCACTAAAACCTCCAACCGCTCACACTCAGCGTCCGAACCCCGGCTGAGGCCAGAACCCAGCACGGGGTTTGGAGGGACGGCGCGACGCGTTACGCCATCGGCACACTTTCCCGTCGCTCCGTCCCCGGACGCCGAACCGGTAGCCGCCGGCGAATACGGCCACCGGCTCTCTCGGTCGACGGGCTATCCGAAGCCCGCCAAGATGGCTGGACCGCGTGTCACCCTCCCACGGAATACCCCGCTGGGTCAGAACCAGCGTGGGTCGGGGAGCGCGGTCCGCCATCCCCCGGATGCTCTGACGCAAGGGCGTGTTGAGCGAGACACGACACCTTCTTGGGTCCCCGCTCGCACTCGCATGCGTTGGGGACCCGAAACTCTTAGGGGGCCAGAATCCGGGCGAGATCCCGGTCCCGACCCCCTGCTCGACGGCGGCGGGTTGGCAAGTTGAGAGCGGCGTATAGCCTCTCTCTCGCAGCCCCCGCCACCTGCTTCTGCGAGATGGTGGACTCGCAGAAGTCGAGCATCGCCTTCCAAGACTCGTCGCTCTCGAGCATCGACGCCGCGACACCCGGGAGCGACAAGTCTGGACCTATTTGTTGGACCAGGACACAGCGCTGCCTCTCCCATGCGGGGCAGCGCGCGAGCGTATGCTCCGGTGTGTCCTGGTCACATCCCACGCAATGATGGCACCTCGCCGTCGGCTCGGCCTTGATCCGGTGCAGATACCGACCGAAGCACCCGTGCCCGGTCAGCATCTGCACCATCCAAAAGGTGAGGCGTCCTTCGCCACGACCCACCCAATCATCTAAGATCGGGCGGATCGCCTCGACGGTCCGTAGACCCCACGTGGGGTTAGCGAGACGTCGCTTCCACGCTTCGGTCACGGACCGCCGAGATTGGACCTTCCTATCGCGAACAGCTTCCCGCAGGGGACGCACCACGCCCCGGGCGCGGAGGTCACATCGCCAGCGATAGTCGCCAGCGAGTGCCTCCGCCTCCAACTCCCAAGGCGGCGTCCCCGCCAGCACGCATGCCGCCTCAAAAGCGACGGTGCGGTACCCGCGGATGGCCCTAATAGCTACGATGCGCTGTGGCCGACGCAGGAATCGGGCGACATGTCTTCGCACCCGTGCGTCGGCCCAGACGGGCGCACCGTATAGGGCCATCGATCGCACCACCCCCGCATAGAGGCGGCGCATAGCGTGGCTGGGCCCCCCGACATTCGGGAGCAACCGACCGAGTTGGCCGGCCGTCCTCATCAGTCGGGGGACCAGGTTCGCGAAGTGGGCCTGGAAGGTCCAACGGCTATCCAACACGAGGCCGAGGTACTTCAGCTGCACCCCGACCTCAATCTGGACGCCTCCAACCATTATCTGGGCGTCGATTGGTGGCGCTGCCCTAGCCCCGTGGAACCACAGGGCCTGGGATTTGTGCAGCGCCACGTCGAGGCCCAGCCTCCTTATTTTGCCGACGACGAGGGCCACCCCCGCTGTGGCAAGACGGGCAGACTCCCGGAAGTCATCCCCCCGGGCCACGACCAAAGTGTCGTCCGCGTAGCAGATAACGCTAAGGCCCGGGAGGAGGGCGCCCCTCAGCACCCAGTCGTACCCGATATTCCACAGTAGAGGTCCAAGAACGGACCCCTGTGGAACACCGCGCACGACCTGGAACCGGTGCAAGGTCCCACCGTACCCGGCACACATGACCGACCTGGCCTCCAGGTAGGAGCCGATCAGCCGGCGGAGATAGAGGGGCACTCCATGCCTCTCCAGTGCCCCCCCAATCACGGACCAGGGCAGGGTGTTGAAGGCATTGGCGATGTCGAGCGACACCGCCAAGGCCACCCCACCCTGGGAGACGGCCTCCTCCGAGAGGGCCCGGACACGTAGAATTGCGTCTACGGTCGAACGACCCTCCCGGAAGCCGTACTGCTCCGCCGACAGATCGGGTCCAACCCCGACCAGGTGCTGAACGATGCGGGCGGCCAGAACGCGTTCCAGCAATTTGCCCACCTCGTCCAGCAGCACGATGGGACGGTAACCGGCGGCTGATTCCGCCGGGCGCCCCTCCTTACGTAGGAGGACCAGTCTGCCCGTCCTCCAGAGCGAGGGAAACCGTCCCGACTCCAGGCAAGAATTGAACAGCCTGAGGAGTCGGTCCCCTAGGGCATTGATGGCCAAGGCCAGGACCCGGCCGTGGATGCCGTCCGGGCCGGGGGCCGTGTCTTTCGCGCTCATTTTGACCACGGCCACATGGAGCTCATCTCTCGTGATGTGAGGCACCTCAGCAGTGGCTTCACCGCCGGTGTGATCCGGCGTCTCACCCATAGCAGGCGGAGTAAATCCGGCCTGCTCCTGCGGGAACAGCGCCGAGACGATGTCCCGCAGCTGCTGAGGCGGGAGACGCTCGGTCAGGGGAGGCGCCCACGGACGCAACTTTCCACGCACTGTTTTGTACGGGCGTCCCCACGGGTCCTCGTCGAGCGTCTCCAAGAGAGCCTCCATGTTCCTCTCCTTGGCCTGCTTGATGGCCAGCCGCATGGCGCTCCTCGCTTCCGCGTATTCGCCATACAGCCGGGCTTCCTCCTCCGCGAACGCGACGGGATCGTCGCGACGCGCGAGGATGCGGCGGCGATGCCGGGCGCACCGGCGCCTCGCCCGGACGCATACAGCACGAAGCTGCGCTATCTCGGGCGACCACCAGTACGCCGACTTACTCGGAGGCCGAGGGCCGACCCGAGGCATCGACGCATCGCTAATGCGGTGCATCGCGTCCCGGAGCCACTGCGCCTCGACCTCCACATCCACGGGATGTGGACGCATGGGCGTCCACGCCGCCACAGTGGAAGCTTCCATCAAGCGCTCCTTGTCCAGGAGCTTCAATGCCCACCTGGGGAATGACCGGGGTGCAGTCCCCTGGGCGACCGCGGTTGGCGCAGAGGCGGAGAGGTCGAACCGGATGTACCTGTGATCCGACAAGGATTCCGCCTCCACTAGCACTTCCCAACCGCGGATGCGTTGTGCGATGGCAGAGCTCGCGAACGTCACGTCCACGATGGACTCGCCCTGCCACCGCACGCAAGTCGCGACCGACCCTCTGTTCATGATACAGAGTCCGGCCGCGACCGCCCACTCTTCCAACAGCCTACCCCGAGCGTTCGAGCGGAGGGAACCCCAAGCGACAGATTTCGCGTTGAGGTCCCCCGCAAGTATCACTGGACGGGGGGCGGAGCGCTGAGTGATCGCTCCGATCCCGTCCAGGAACTGCTCAAACTCGCGAGTAGGCCGATTTGGAGAGAAATACACCCCGATCACGACGGTATCTTCTATCTTCACCGCGACGAACCCGGGTCCCCTGGCCACCATTTCCAGGGGGGGATCGCCGCGGTCCTCTTGATGTGTATGGCCGCCAAGCCGCACTCGTCCCCGAACCAGCAGTCATCTGCCGGGGGAACAAAGTACGGCTCCGCGACCACCGCTATGTCGATTGACCACTCCGCCATGCTCTGGACCAGCATGTCCTGAGCCCTGGCGGAGCGGTTCAAATTCCCTTGGAGGAAGCGACGGGTGCAGTCCATTACGGTTGGACCACATCCATCGCTCCCTCCCTTCCTCCATCGCCCCCGCCTTCGGGCGCACTAGGCGCCACGGCGGGGTCTGAAACGTCGGCCGGTACTCCCCCGGCCGATCTCTTCTGTTGGCGCCGCTTGCTCTTGCGGCGCCTGTTGCGTTCAGTGTTAGCACCGGATGGGGAGCAGGCTTTGCCTCCCGCCCGGTGATCGGCCCTGCGCCCGGCCGCCGCGCACAAGGCGCAGTGCGGGGCAGCCGAGCACACGGCCGCTTTGTGTCCGGCTTGACCGCAGCGGAAACACAGTCCGCTGCGGTCGACAGTGCTGGTGCACCTGGCGATACTGTGCCCCGTGCCAAAGCACTTGAGGCATCGCCAGGCGCGTGGCTCCAGCAGCCGCATGTGGGCTGCAACCCAGCCCACGCGTAGCCTGCCGGGATCCCCTGCTGGCCTTCCGGGCGGAGGAGTAGCCAGGGAGTTGGCGGTCTCAACCGGACACCGCACCCACACGGAGCTGGCCCCGGTGTAGCCTCGGCGAAGCTCGCCTACGGCTACGTTCTCCGGGGCGCATTTGCCCTGGGCAGCGATGGCCGCCACCACCTCCTCCCTGGTGGTGCAGTCGTCCAGGCCGGTCACCCGCAATTCGGCCATTTTGACCGGCCTGTGCACCTTCACCTCTTCCTCCGGCCAGACAGCCCGGAGGCCCGACGCTAGACGGTCCGCGACGTCGCCACTGTCGGCGCCGGGACACTCCAGCAATCGGGCCCCGTTGGCTGTATGCCGGATACGGAGGCCGTCCTCCGCCCCTATCTCTGCCAAGTCAATAGCCGCGCGCGCTTTCGCCATGACGTCGGGGTAATTTAACCCCTTCGCCTGGCCGGCCGGCAGCAGTGTGACCACCACTGCAGCCCGCCTTGGCGCGCGCGGCTTCTTCTTGGCCTTTTTGGCCTTCTTCTTTCCGGCGGCGGGTGCTCGACCCGGTTGGGGAGCAGCCACGGCCGCCGGAGTCCCATTCGTGTTTGGGGCAGCCGGCACTCTCGTGCCCGCTGCCCTCGTTTCAATCGGTGGTGATTGGGTCGGGTTGGCCACGACTCTGGCCCTCTTGGCGCCCCGTTTCACCACCTCGGTCCAGCCCTCATCCATATTCGGTGGGGGTGGAGGAAGTGGACGGGGCTGTGGGGATGGCGTGGCGGTTTTAGCTCCGCCATCTCCTTTCTTTTTCTGGTTTTTGGCCCGGGTCGGACCGGTTGGTGCCGGACCAGGGCGCGCCTCCGGCGGGGCGAGAGCGACGGGACGCTGCGCAGGTGCTGTGGCACCGCGCAGGGCCGCAAGTTCGGCCCTGAGTTCGGCAATCTGTTTGCCGAACTCCGCCGTCAGCTCTCGTCTGACGCGGGCAGCCACCTCCTCCGGGGACTCGGCGGTCTGCTGCACCCTGCCTCTCGGCGACGCGAGCCGCTTCCCTTTTTGCCCCGGCGGGCACCCACTATCGGCCTCCCCGGACCGCGTCGGCGTCTTTGCCGGCGGTGGCGGAGGAAGAAGAGGCGGTGTAGCCCGCGCCTTTCGTGGGCCACGCGCCGCTCCGCGCTCAGCCTCGGCCTGTTCATAGGCCGCCAGTTTCCCTCTGAGGAGGGCCACCTCGGCCGTCGCCCTCTCTAAATCGGTCCGCAGCGCGGCGTCCCGGCTGATGGCCGCCGAGACGACAGGCATAATCCTGTTGGTGTCGTCGGCCACCCGCCGCCACGCCTGCGAGTAGCTCGGGCGCAGTTTGACGTACCTACTCGTGGCTGCTGCGGCCCGGCGCTTTATCGACTCTAGGACGACGACGGGGCTCTCTGAGAGCTCCCCGTCAGTCGCCTGAGCCGAAGCGAACGACTCCATCGACGGCGCCGGTGAGGCGGAGGTCGTCCGGGGCTCCTTCGTTGTCTCTGAGGTGGTGGTGGCGGCTCGTCTTGTGGGTCCTCGCGGCGTCTCCTCTTCAGAGGAGGCGGACGAAGGCCCACTGCTTTGCGAGGTTCGGCGCGCCGCGGCCTTCCGCTTGCGCCGGCCTCTCCCACCTTGTTCGACAGAGCGGGCATCGCTCGCGACAGTACTCGCGCGCGATGCCCGCCCCGACTCTACGCCAGTGGCATTCTCCGTCACAGGGGCCTGGTCGCCCACCCCTGTGCGGGCTTCAGCGATGGACTCGAAGTCCATCACTCGCCGAGAAGTCGGCGGGAGTAATCGCACTAGTGCGATTACCCCCGGGCACCCAACCTCACGGCCGCTCTCCCGTTGCTGTTTGGCACCACCCGGGGACCACGTGTGGGGTTAGCCTTCAGTGAAGGTGGTCACGCCCACGGACGCCAGCAACGGGGGCCCCCAAGCAATGCATATAATGTATATAGAGGATACATATCGCTAAGGACTTCCACGTGATTATAAAATTAATTCGTTTATGGAACTATACAATGCCAGGGACACAGATGGACTCTCACCCAAAAATTTCAAGCCTTGTTTAATCTTAAAAGTATTCTTATAGTTAGAATAATACCGGGTACTATACCAGCATCTACTAGCCATCAGCTTTCAGTATAGAATCAGTCGATGTGGTGGAATTGGAAAGAGGTTTATGCTTATCTGTCTGATGAAGAATATATCGCAGTTGATTCCAAGGCTTTTAGTTTCACCACTTTACGTTTAAGAGTCACGAGCATTTCTCACGCTACCAAAACAAGTAACCAACAAATCAGAATAATAAATTTTGCATTACCAATTACGACGTGCTGTTTCACGCGGCGCCGCTCGCCGTTCGCGTCACATTTCAAGAGGGTCCGAAAACCAACAAATTGTACCCAGTGGGCCAACCGACATAATTACTGTAATTCGTTGGCGCACTTTACTGTGGCCCTTATAAGGGTTGGTTCCGAGGGTTGGAGTACCTGATTTAACGTCAGACGCATTGTTCGATCTTTGGATTGTAATTCGATTTTCGCTTGTGGGATTGGATTGTTTGTTTTCGGAGGTGTTATGTTTGTTCGCCTTTTAGAAATGTTTTTGATTGTTTAAGTCTCGTTTTTTTTTTTCTTTTTTTTTTATTGCCATGTAGGCAGACGAGCTAACGGGCCACCTGATCGTAAGTGGTTACCGTCGCTCATGAACCTCTGCAATGTCAGGGGACATTGAGGGGTCGCTCGCTACCTACGACCTAACTTTAAGGACCCTCCTCAAGCCTCGTTTGAAGAAGGACAAGTAAAAGTAATTATTGTAATTGGTCCTTATTGGCACTACTGGTCAACGGTTTCTAAAATATTGTGTAACAACAAAGCATAACATACACGTTTGAATTTGAAGCCGCTATTTATAGCTTTGCAAACAGAGCATGGAAATTTTAGAATTGTTACTATTCACATTCAGTGTCCGATCCCGAAACGTATAAAAGTGGTGATAAGACGCGTTACGCACTATCACATTATTACCGTCGCACTTCCGTTCTTTAATTCCACGCTTGTATCTGTACTGTACCTACTCATTGCTGCCCACTGCTGGGTTCAGGTCTCTTCCGAAGAAGGTTTAGGCACAGTCCACCACACTTGCCCGATACGGATTGGGGACTTCACTTATCTTCGAAGGATTTTTTGAATACACTGGTCAACACTGATTTTGCCACACGAACTTTGATAGCTAATTTTATTTTATCAATCTACTCTCATCATTAAATCACAGATTTCATCTGTCAGTTAGCCTCATATTTGTTGTGATACGGTAATACTCATAACTAGTACTACGGCGGTAAATTAACAGAAACGCTCACAAGTAAATCGTCATAAAAGTATTTGTAGTTGAATTTGAATATTTTTTGTGATTTATTAATCCTGTGAACATGTCGAGAAAATGTAATAATGACCCTAACTCTTTTTGTTATGTCTGCGGAGAACTTACATTCAAAAAACAACGACGAAATTTTACGAATCTTGTGCTGGAGTGTTATCACCAATGCGTTTGGTTTTTCTGTCGCCCACCAAGACAAATTCTGGGCCCCTCATGTCTGTTGCATAACGTGTGTGAAAAATTTAACAGACTGGAAGAAAGGTGCACGAGCTATGCCGTTTGCTGTACCCATGATATGGACTGAACAGCGAGATCACGTTTCGGATTGCTATTTTTGTCTCACTGACATAAAAGGTATAAATTACAAGAAAAAAAACACAGTTATCTACCCTAACGTATCTTCTGCTATAAGACCAATCAAATTAGGATTAATAAAAAAAATTGTGAAGGGAATGGATCGCAGTGGGAGTGGATTTTTGTACCTAAAAGAAAAATTCCCTAAAATAAGTGATGCAAAAATAAAAGAGGGTATTTTTGTTGGCACTCAAATCAGGGAGTTAATAAAAGATTCAACATTTGAAGAAAAATTAAGCGGTTTAGAAAAATGTGCATGGAACGCATTTAAAAATGTTGTTGCAAATTTTTTGGGCAACCACAAGAGTGACAGCTACAGAGAGTTAGTTTGCGAGCTCTTATTGTCATATCAAGCATTGGGTTGCAACATGTCACTCAAGATCCATTTTTTAGACTCGCACCTGGATTTTTTTCTTGACAATTTAGGGGTTGTCAGTGACGAGCACGGCGAGAGGTTCCACCAGGACATTTCTAGTATGGAAAAGCGGTACCAGGGCAAATGGAGCCCAAATATGTTAGCGGATTACTGCTGGACAATTAAAACGGACCAATTAGAAGCTAAACATTCAAGAAAATCTTAAATTATTAAGTAATTTATAAAAAAATAAACGTTTGATTTACGAGATCTGTATTTTTTCTTAATATTTTAAATTACTCAATAGAATAAAATCCTTGGCTAACAAATTTTTTTAACTGTTTATTTTTTCTTACAATCACCAATTAAAGTAAAAAATATCAAAAAAGTCCGTGTGGCACGAAAAAGTTTGAATTTTGTTGACCGGTGATATTTCCGGTATTCCGGTTTCCTGATGACGATGTTGTCCTTCACCGTTTTTAGCCAGTGGTATTGTGAAAAATTGTGCATAAATCTTTCTAGAAAAGTATCGTCAAGTTCTTATCTTTGTAAAGCTTAAACAAGTAAGATATAATACAGTAATGAAGCCAAGTCTTGCCGTAACAGTAACCCTGGAGACGTTAGCGAATAAGCGTATTGGGACGAGATATAATATCATACTGTGCAGTAGGTTCATCGTTAAATTGTTGTAGCTAGGGACACAGTTGAGAAAGGACAGTAGTACAAGTTTATACTATTTTTAGTGATCTTACAGATACACCATAAGCTTCTGTAAAATTTACAAAACTCACTATACAAAAAAAACATGCCCGCTGAGTTTCTTGCCAGTTCTTCTCAGGACGGTGGCTATAATTATTATTATTTGTGTCCGAACTGGTGGTAGCTTATAACTTTTGACGTCAACAAGAATGAGTACGTCATCAATGTTGAAAATAAGGTATTTCATTTAATTTCATTAACAAAAAAATATTTCAGTCCTGAAAACTTTGAAATGAAATGAAAAATGAAATGAAATGAAATTTATTTACTTATAACTTTAGTTTAGGGATTAACATTGATCCCCGCACTAGATAAAACCTGTATTGAAATGAAACAACACATTTCCGCATGTTACAATGAGAAACACTTTCGTTATAAAATATAATGGTACAATAAATATGTAACGTCGGTTACTAAGAGACTGACAACAAAATACTATTTATTACTTTATGCTCTGATTGCCTATCTTGTTATATTTAATGAGTTTCAATTTTGCAAAAAAATATTTTGTAAAATTATTATCACAGCTTTTTTTTTGTTTTTTTTGCAAAACAGATAAACCAGCTGACAGTCCACTTGATGGTAAGCGATTACCGTCGCTCATGAACTTGTAATTGGAGGGCCAATTTCCATCTGTATATTTTGTTAGGTGTATATGACGGGGTGATAACAAGGGAAACCAACCTATTCACAGTGCGGGTAGTTGGAAGTGGCTATAAATACAGGCGTTGGCCGCTGTTATTATTCATTCGTGTCTGAGTTATCGAGGCGAACGGACCTCTTGATATAAAAGTAATAAACTGTTAAAACTCGTTATTTTGAAGTTTTTATTCAAAAGTATTGATCATCAAGTGTTCAAGTGGACATTGTGACGTCATTCCTGACAAAACCAAACGAAGATCGACTATTTACCCCTCAACACACTATTTACGCCGTTATATATTTTATCCAATATAAAATCATACTTAGCATTAAACTTTCTGGTATTATTTTACTCTGTGTATAATAGTGCATCGTGCCACGTAACCCGTGTGTGATGTGGGAGACGGGTCCCCTTGCTTTCTCATATTTCTTACATCATTAAACCAAAACACGTCCCCACTGATGTTGCATTCACATTGAGTTTCATATTTCATTTGTGTTGCTACTTTTAATGGTTTCTCATGAAGACCTGATGTTATGATTTTGTAAAATAAAATTTGTAATTATGTAATACAAAATTTAGGGTTTTTTTAGTTTTGAGAACTTAAAATTTAGTAAATCATAACATTTTCAGTATTTAAAATACATTTAAGTTATAATAGTTTTATAACAGAAACGAAAACGATCGACTTCCCAAGCATAGCAAAAAAACTACTAGTTAGATCTTCATCAAATTTATGTGAGATAATTTCCAAAGTGTCTGCTTCCTAACAAACAGCATAATCGAAATCAGTTCATAATTTCATATCAAAAAGTACACACAAAAACACACAGCAAATCGTGATTTTGTCCGTTAAACGTAATTTTAAAAACAGATCCCAAAGTACTTGTTCGATCTTAGAAAAAATATTTGTCCCATGATTAATTTACTGAAAAATTATTACCATATAAGTTGTATGCCATATAAACGTAACTCTTTGTGGGTGCATTGGCTTCTCAATGGTGACGTGTGGATTTTCCGACCACCAGATGCGACAATTTTGCTTATTGACAGCCTCCGAGGTGAAAATGGGCTTCATCTGACACACACACACACATTTCTTACAGTTTGGACTGAAGACTCACCACTTTGGAAGTAACTTTTCAAAATTTCCCAATTTTGTTCAAGCGTATAGCGTCCCATTTCGTAAATGTCAAACCTTTAACTAAATTATGAATACAAATTGAATGACATTTGAGCTGTCATTCTCTAAATAAACAGTAGTTCAAAATGCAAACGTTAGATTACCCACCCTTTACGACAAAACATTCCACACATTGATTTTGAGTCATAGAATCTATTAAATAAAAAAAAAATCTGATTTCTCAACAAATACATCAGCCGTCTATACAGAAAACTATTACGCAACCAATCGCAACGATACAATTATACCTGCTCCAACGTGGCTTTTGAATCGTGCTGAATTAATGAGGCAGCTCTCTATAAATCCCGGTACATGCTACCGATAGCCAAGTACCACCTTTAAGGCCATAAAAGGGAGTTCAAATGGTTCCCTTTAACTCAATACAAGAGTATTTCTTGTACGAGTAATGTCTATCGCAGTCTCACATGTGTCCCAAAACAATATTTCTAAATAAAATACTTCCTTTCGGGAGTTGAGGTAATTGTGGTCTAAGTTTAAGAGTGGAGCGATCTTTAGTGATAGAGGAAGACTGTAAATTACTGTTTCTTTAAACACTCGCGGTTATCTACATAACTTACACTATTACTAAACGGGTTCTTACCACGATTATTTATAATTGAGCGGTCCCGATATTTCAGCAATGTTTCAAGCGCCGTGATCACGGGAAGACTGAGGAACTGCGGTTAAGTCATTTAAGAGCAGACAAATCTGTCTACCCTCTTTCTCTATTAAAAATAATCGTGGTAAGAACCCGTTTAGTAATAGTGTAAGTATATTAATGTATTAAACAGATGTAAGCCTCATATTTCTCTTTTTCAGTTGTTACTTACTGAAATTGTAATGTGTGTGTAGTTTCATGCATTTTCAACAGGTGGTGTAGACAGATTTGTTTGCTCTTAAATCGACCCGCAGTATCCAGTCTTCTCGTGATCATAACGTTTGCAACAACGTTGAAATATCGAGATAAGTCAATTAATTAAATATCGCTGTAAGAACCCGTTGAAAATGCATGAAAGTAGTATAGAAAACCGCGAGTGTCTGAATATGTGTGTGTAGTTTTAATACTGATGGTAATAACACTCGCTCCCAGTGTTTTCAAATGTGTAAGTAGTAGTAGATGCCTAAAACACACGCTATTTCCCAGTACTATCGAAACAAAGAACTTATGTACATTATAACACTTATTGAAATCGAACCTATAGTTCTTGGTTACTTTTCTTGGTCATGGCTATCGCAATTTTATGTAAAATTATCATCCATTCCAAGATTGTAATATTAAAATAATATCTTTAAAAAATATTATATAGCCTGGTTAATATTATAGTCATTGTATATTACTGATATAGATAACTGAGTGTGTAAAGAAATTCATAGCAATCTTGTTAATGCTTAAAGTCGAAGCAGTGTCATGCGATGTTGCGTGTCGTAAAAATGAAATTGGTTTGTTTTTGATTGTGCGTTTACGGTTAATTTTTGGAAGATGGTAGGTTGCAAGACTTTGTAATCATTAATGTTTTGGAAGTTTTACTATAGAATTTTTGACCTGTTTTTTTTAGTTGAAATAGTATGATGTTCAAAGCTGATGATAATTTGTGTTTCTCAGATCTTGCTGGGTTCTGATCAAATTCAAAGATACGAGTTGTGACTGTGATGAGGAGTTTGTTAAAAGATTTCAAATAGTTTGTTAAAATTAATAGTGAATAATTCTATTTTGAACTTCATTCAAAAACAGTTACAAAAAATATCCAAAGAAAACCTCTTTAAACGAGGTTTAAGAAACTTCCTGTATCGGTAGGCGATAGATAACAGCCCCTCATTGCCCTGGCATTGCAGAGGTGCATGAGGACCACCAGGTGAGCCGTAGGCTCGTTTATCTATCACGCAATAAAAAAATAAATAAAAAAAAACTGTTAAAAAATCGAAGTGCGTATATCTTAGGTTTTCAAATTAATGCTATTCTAAAACTTGACATAACAATTACAAAAAAAAAACAAAAACTAAATTTCACACAATCACTGTCCATAACATTTAAGATTGCAAACTAATTTAAACCTTCACAATAACAGCATAAAGCTCATAAAAGTTTAATGATAACAATTGTAAGATACTAAAACAAGCAGCTAATATTACTGAGATTATGAGACATTAACACGTTGCTCAATGAACGGCCATCTTTGTTTTATTCGGGTTATGAACCTGTTTATCGTCTACAGGGTAAAATTGAGTTATCAAAATATTAGTGTTTATCTCAAATCTCTTTTGTAGTAGACTAGGCTATAATAGTTAAGTTTTAATCTATAATTTTAGTAAAGATAATGTCGTGATGTTTGTGTTGTAGAGAATATCTTTGAATTTAGTAAACCGATTTTTTATTTTTTTTCTACAAATATGAAGCTATGTTATTTAAGAGTATAATTGGCTATAATACTTCTAAATAAAACTTGAGAGGTGTCTTGGGACACCCGAATAGAACGAAGTTCCTTTCGATTAAAAGATATCTTATAATTTAAAAGGAACGTGTTTTTAAAGATTTTGATCACAGCGCCATCTAGCGATAATCATCTAAAACAAAAAAGTGTCGTGACAACTTTTCGTAAGATTTTTTCCGTCTAGCCCCCTTTCGATAACGCGCGATAAGGAACTTTGTTCCAATAATGACATAGAAACAGATAAAACATTCCTCGATTTCTGACGTTTAACTAGTATTTAGATGTAATAAAGTCATTGATTTCTTCTACGAGAAACATCAATCCAATCTTACAAAATAAAAATACTCAAAGGAACACCTTCTATGTATTATAGTCTAAGAACTGTATACTTTTAAATCTAGTTTGATATTATATTAAAATTCTGTATTCATTTATTTTCACTTATTTTTTCCATTATATTAAAAAAAAAAATTAACATAGAAATAAAATTTAAAAATACAATATAAAAAACAGAGGTCGACTGAAGACGAGGTCTACGACCCCTAACCCATCAGTGGTCAGGGCTCAAAAGAGAGGAACCTCCTCACAATACGCGCCGTATCAAGAACGACCACCTTCTGAATCACGCCCTTTACCAAGCCTATTAAAATGATTATTATTACACTAGTTGCTGCATAAACACTATACAAAACCAAAAAAACCAATGATTCTTATCTAATTAGACTTGAAATCTCATAAATGATGCTTTAAAATTGGAGATGGATATAGCCTATGTGTTGACCCGACCTCTTAAAAATATTCGTGCCAAATTTGAAATAGGTAAATCTGTGCAGTTAGACTACAGGCCCGTGAACAAAAATTATGGGTCATTTGAACCACCAGGTGACCTATCTAAAACGAAATTCTAGCATAAAATAATAAGATTCAGTACTATGCCGTCACTTGTAAGCTGTCCAACTGAGTGTAGGTGAGCATTCAGGGGGTTGCAACCATCGTATTTTCGCCTTGTCGCATGATTTTTGTACGGCGTTGAGGAATAATGGATTAGAAGCAGTATTTAAATAGTATGATACATATGCCGTACAAAAATGTTGGGCCACAAAGTCGGATTTTTTTTTAATTTTCCTTCAATTACCGGGGTATATTTAGTCATTTGATTTTGTACGGCATCTGTATCATACTATTTAAATACTGCTTCTAATCCATTATTCCTTGTGATGGTAAAAAAAACGATTTTCTTTTGTTTATGTCACGATCGCTACCTCTCGTGCTTGGGGCCATTTTTATACGCAGGAATAAAAACACGGTATCGCCGGAATGGTATAGCCCGCATTATGTTTAAGTGGGTAGTTTTCGAGAAAACATCGTATTGTTGTCGGAATTGAAAATAAAACTCTCGCTCCCTTTACGTGGGCTCGTGGACGACGACGAAAAAAATGTATGCACACTTACAGCCTTTGTTCGAACGTAGTTTTAACATGTTTGTTAATTTCAGGGGTGTTGCAACGGTGGAGGTTGTGGATTTATATTTTGTTGATTATTTATTTAATATTGATGATTGTGCACTGGTATTAAAATATAAAGATAAGTTCTTGTGTTGACATTACGTCGCCTCAGTGCTTGTTTGGCCAATCTGCACTCGAGCAAATTTTACAGGAGACAGCAAACAAGCACGTTAAGAGAAAAAAAATTGAAATGAGATTTTTATTGTTTTAGAATTGAATATTTAAAAAATATATTTTACCAGTCGGATGGAAATTTTATTCTTTATAATACTGCATTAAAAAGTAATTTTCGTAAAAAATGACAGATTGATCAAACAAGCACTGAGGCGACGATTAGTTGATAACTGAGAGAGCAAAACATGAATAACATCATTTGATATAAAAGAAGAAACATCCAAATGGGGCATAAATCAAGCAAGAACTATCTACTGAAGTAAATAAATACAGGTACATAGAACTTATTACTATTATGGTTTGATGTTTTATTACAAAAGTATAAAAATGTTCTTTTGTTTACAGTGATTAATAAATTAAACTGCAAAATAAAAATCACATTTGAAAAAAGAAACATCCAAACCGGTCCATTCAGGCATAAAATAAGGGACAATTTTGCTTATTGACATAGCCTCCGAGGTGAAAATGGGCTTCATCTGTCACATACACACACACACATTTCTTACAGTTTGGACTGAAGATTCACCTCTTTGGAAGTAACTTTTCAATATTTCCCAATTTTGTTCAAGCGTATAGCGTCCCATTTCGTAAATGTCAAACCTTTAACTAAATTATGAACACAAATTGAAAGACATTTGAGCGGTCATTCTCTAAATAAAGAGTAGTTCAAAATGTAAACGTTAGATTGCCCACCCTATACAATCGATTTCAACATTTCCTTCTTTAAGATGCCGCTCGAAAACAACACTGCATCATTCTATTGTTTTAAAATAGAATTTATCGACTAGACTTTACTACCTCCCGATCAGTAAAAGAATAAGAAATAAAAAGCAAATAAAGTTTTAAATTCCGACGCCCCTGTACGTTGCAGTTATTACTAGCTAAGTGCACCTCACTCCGTATGTCAATTTGCACTCGAAGTAACTATTGCTATAAAACTTTATTCTATTTAATGTCTTCATGTGTTGTTTTATGAGCTCGTTTAGGTGAAGTGTAAAAATGATGAAATTAGCAATTATAAATAGGCCCCAGTTTGATTTATATTTGACAAAAAAAGGGAAAGACACTTTGTAAGTAATTAATATAATAATAAAGTACAGTAAAGTAAAAAATGAAAAATCTTTATTATCAAAATAACAACACACACTTAAGGAATTAACAATGGACCCTGCACTAGGTAATACCTGTATCGCGGGAGACCGATATGATTAACAATAATAAGTACACAGAGGATTAGAAATAATTTATTAATAATATATATAACGTCGTAAATAGTGTGTTGTAGGTGTAAATAGTCGATCTTCGTTTTGTTTTGTCAGGAATGACGTCACAATGTCCACTTGAACACTTGATGATCAATACTTTTGAAAACAAAAACTTTAAAATAACGAGTTTTAACAGTTTATTAATTTTACATCAAGAGATCTGTTTGCCTGGACAATTCAGACACGAATGAATAATAACAGCGGCCAACACGTGTATTTATAGCAAGTGTCCGCTTCCAACTACCCGCACGGTGAATAGGTTTGTTTCCCTTGTTATCACCCCGTCATATATATATTAATAATTTGTAAGTAGTGTGATTGTAAATGTGCATCGTAGTCACAGATTGTTTTTTTTATTAGGGAACAATTGTCAGTGTTTTACCTGTCTCTTGGGTGGGAAAGATCAAACCGCACTAAAACTGACACCGCACTGACACTCTAGAGTCTCTTGGTTGAGGAGAGAACCTATTTTGTGGTCTTGTCTCAAGTCGTCAATATTTTTAAAGCCAGGACCTTAAGGCTGTGGTAAAGCGATGCCTAGTTCACATAGCAAAAAAAATACGTTTTATTCCTGTGCCTAAGTCACTATTTAATCTATCTTATACTTTATTAACGTGCCTAAGTTTACGACTAAAAAACTCTCGGATATCAAATTAGAAACCAGCTATAAACCTCATTACAACTGGCTCGATTTGCCGTATAGCCGCGGAGTGCCTTTTCACTCGATCTGTCAATTAGCGAGGCACGCCGGCCTGCGATACACACGCTATGGCTTACAACTGTTTCATATTAATCTGCAGGTAGAATTTAATTTAGAATTTTATGAAGATTTTTGATTCTTGTTTTCGCTATTCATTTGGTGCTTTGATTGGAAAAGTTTATAATTGTAAGCGTTTTGGGAATTTAAACTTATGTTTCTGAATATATAAAGAGTGAGAGAGAAACTGAGAACTGTAAATTACAGAACCAGAGTTTTTCTCTAGAATATTTAAATTTCTGATTTTTATTCCTATGTAACTGTAGGCAGATAGCATCGGGTTTTTTAGGTTGTTTAGGTCTTGTTTCGGTTTTATTTTATTTTTTAACTTTTTTGTACCTTGCATATATAGGTATTATACTGTTTAAATGTTATAATAATATGAATGTCTTCTATGTGCGTGTTGAATAAATGCTTTTTCTTTCTTTCTATGATTTTATTTTATTAAAATGAGTTTACATATGTATGTACCAAAAAACATTTGTTATACTGATACCCAATTAACAATCTTGTCTCCAATCGGAAAGTCACAATTTAATCTACGTTAACAATGGGTTACGGACCTAATTCGATTTCGGAAAAAGTCAAGATTATTCAGATAACGCAGGTACGTGTACCCCGATCGCGTACAAAAACGATCGCGGATAAATACTGACCCCTTACACAGAAAACTAGGCAAAAGGCAAGCTAATGAAACAATAATTTATTTTAAAGAAAACTTAAATCCTGAATATCGTATGGAAGTAGAATGGAAACGAAGACAAGTAAAATGTGCACAAATACGATGTGTCTATGTTGTTGAGTACAGTTCATAAGCAAGTAAATTAAAGCTTTTAAGAATTGCCTCAGACTGATGAGGCGATGTTGACCTGAACATCTCAAATCTTACCACGATATTTAATTAATTGAGTTGTCTCGATATTTCAACGTTGTTGCAAACGTCATGATCACGAGAAGACTGGATACTGCGGGTCGATTTAAGAGCAAACAAATCTGTCTAGGCTCTTTCTCGTTCGCTTTTGGGTAGTACCACTGGAACTCGAACTCACATCACGACACACCACACTCACTGTATCTACAAGACTCTCTGAGCATGAAACCTTAGTGACTGTTGTGTTTTGGTAAGAACCAGTTTAATATGCATGAAAGTATTATAGAAAACCGCGAGTGTCTGAATAAGTTTATCTCAAATGAGGTCTGAGAAGAGTCAGAAAAAAAGGTAAATTGGCATGTCTCTGACCCTTGTACTGTCGGTGATAAAATCACTTCTAAAATAATATACTTAGCAGACAGTAGACATCTTATTTAGTACAGGTCCTTTCGACCACTGTAGGCGACTGAATGTTAACAAACATTATAAAGGCAAAGGTACTAGCGACTAAAGCGCCACCTATAAATAGTTTTATTAAAATTGAATAAAACCTCTTTCGTAAAATACTTTTTAAATGTAAGATTTATGTAGGCGCTTTTTTTAAATTTCGAATTAAGTGAACATTAACAAATACAGATTTCGTCACATTTTTTTCTCAACTTTTATTTTTTATCGTTTTTAATTGATTTATTTATTTATTTATTTATTTATTAAGAAAGACAACAGTGTTACAAAAATACTTATAACTAATAGTAACAAATAATAAGACCAATTACAGTCCTTCCTATAACTAACCTAACGCAAAGTGTTAACAGTACCTAAAAATTATAATAAAAAGAGAATACAAAATCAGTGACTATCGCATCGAAATGATTGTCTGCACCAACAACCGCTTCAGTTGTAATTTAGAGTTGTAAAACAAGTCAATATGTTCAAAGTGATCGCTATACGTTCTAGTAATACGTGTAAGCGCAGAATTTTTTGCATATTTTGTGTGTCGCAACGGTACATGAAACAATTGTGTCCTGCGAGTACGTCTCGTCGGGGCGCAATAGAATAAGCTACCAACCAGATCAATGCAATCAACATTACTATGTATAATGTCATACAACAGAAGCATGTCTAACATAATACGTCTTTCTTCAAGTGTTAAGAGTTCATACTCCGCGCAACCGTCTACATAGGTGGATGAGTTTTTCCTATATCTATAGTTCATATGATCAATAAACTTTTTTTGGATTTTCTCTAGTCTTTGCTTGTAAATGATATATTGGGGAGACCAAATCGAGCTCGCATATTCGAGTATACTGCGAACGTATGCACAATATACTGATTTAAGCGTAAAAGGATCTTTAAACGGTTTACAAACTCTCAAAACAAAGCCTAAATTTTTATAAGCTTTATTTGTTACAGTATCAATATGATCATCCATAAGCAACCTATTATCCAATAATACACCAAGATCACGCACACATTCTGATCTAGGTATTACAACAGAGTTAAAGTTATATGTGTAGTTCAATGGTTTTATCTTGCGAGTGAAACTAATCACTTGGCACTTAGTAGTATTTACCGTTATTCTATTTTTTGTATAGTAAAGGAACAGATTATTAAGGTCGCTTTGGAAGTTCACACAATCCTGCAAACAACGTATTTTACAAAATATTTTTTTATCATCTGCATACATTAAGTGGTTAGTAAAAGAAAAACAATCAACAATATCAAATATATATGCATTATAAAATAAAGGTCCCAAATGAGAACCTTGAGGTACACCCGTTGGAATGCTAATAAAGTTAGACCTATATCCGCCCATTACAACGGCTTGTGAGCGATTCGACAAGTAGGATTCAACCCAGCGAAGTAGATCTCCGTGAATACCGAGCATGTTTAGTTTATGAAGTAAAATGACGTGGTCCACCCTATCAAACGCTTTTTCAAAGTCAGTGTAAACTACATCTACCTGCCCACCCTGGTCCATATTCTGACATACAAATTCTGAAAAACATGTAAGGTTGGTAATCGAAGATCGCTTACGTAAGAAACCGTGTTGTGTTGTCGGTATACCCTGACAAATCACCGGGTAGATTTCATCGTAAACAAGTTTTTCGAATACTTTCCCCAACGTATTTAAAATGGATATACCTCTATAATTTTCTACTTTAGCCCTAGAGCCTTTTTTGTGGATCGGAACTATATGTGCTTGCTTCCAGAGACTAGGAAAATTACCTTCATGCAAAGATCTATTAAAAATAATAGTAATAGGAGTTTTCAAGGCTTTTACACAGTTAGCCCAAAAGAAAGGTGGGATCTGGTCGCTACCAGGACCTTTCTTTGTGTTAAGCAAAGATAAAACTTTTTCTACTTTAGTTTCTGGAAACTGTAACATTGACAAGGAGTGACAAGGACTATGAGATGACCCAGGCAAATCATAATCCATAAGAGGTGTACCAAAAGAACTGCGAAAGAAATCGTTGAACGCGTTGGTAATATTCATCCCCTCTGTGTACTCATGGTTATCTAGCGTTACCCGTTTAGGATAATTAGATCCACCTCTTTTGGATTTTATATACGACCAAAATTTTTTGGGATCAGATTTTATAAGATTTTCTGTAACATCAATATAGTTTTCAAAACATTCCTTCTGAACGCGATGTTGCCTACTTCGCAATAGTTTAAACTCATCGTAATCGCGAAGATTCCCGAATTTTTTCCATTTAAAATGAGCTTTAGACTTTTCACGAATAATTCTAATTAAAGCCTTACTGTACCAATTTGGATATTGCTGTTTTTTGTAAGTCACAATGGTAGGAATGAATTGTGATATGCAACTGTTTATAATCATATAAAATTGATTAATAACCTCGTCGAGACAGGGTTCATTCATTATAGATAGCCAATCAACACCACAGAGAAATTCATTGATTTTCTCATAGTCACCTTTCCTAAAATTATATCTGAGTAATGAGGATTCCCTTAATGGTATAATATTAATATCTAAAATTTCTATATCTAGACTGGGATGAGGCAAGCCTTCCCTTAGGAGCGGCATATTACAATGAGTTATATCTAATGGAAGGTTTGAAAAAATTAAGTCTAAAGTATTCTGTTTATGATTACGTAATGAATTGTACTGAGACATGCCCAATAGAGCCAACTCCTCAACAAGACAAATACCTGCATTCTGGACGTCAACAGAACCTTTTTTTAAATAAATTGGCGTCTGATTCTCCCACTTAATACAAGGTAGGTTGAAGTCACCGGTTAGTATAAAGAAATCGTTTGGAAAATAATTATTAAGTTTCTTAAGTGATTTTAGAACATTCTCAATGTTTTTCGGTATGTCACGCCCATCTGGCGGGATATAAACCGTACCTACATGTAAATTTCTTTTCGTCGATAAGAAACGTTTAGGAATGGTAGCCCACAACATTTCTGTTGTCCCTATTTCAAATTTATGACACCGGTCTGCGCCGAATTCCTTCCGAATCAGTACCATAACCCCACCGCCCGTCTTTTTATTGGTAGCAACAAGGTTTCTATCGCTTCTAAATATATCGTACCTAGAATCACACAATTCCCCGCTAAGAACGCCCTCACACAACCAGGTTTCCGTAATGATGATAATATCGTAATTATGCGCCAATATACTACTGAATAGTTCCAAGGTTTTACTTCTCAGTCCACCAACATTCTGATAGTACATCGATAATTTATTGTTAATTATTATATTCAAAATCACTACCACTCACATTAGTAATTAATATACAAAAATAGCAATTTACAAAGAATAGTAACAAATCCGAACAATGTAAGCATTGAGAAATGAGATTATGAAGGTAGACTGAGAAATTGATGTCGTTAATGTGAGACCTTAAGAATTGAAGTAATATAGAAAATACGACAAAAACCGGTGCGCTGAATATGAAAGTCAACACTGAATGACAAAGCAACACAATATAATTGAGCACAAAAAATGGTAGCAGGATCATTATAGTTATAAATTTGAATTTGTGTAAAATACTATGTATAAAAATACAACTTGAACATTTGAATTTTCTAAGTATCGTTGCGACGTCAACAAATACGGAAGCGAATATCGAACATATAATACGATTATAAAAGCGATAGCACTTTAAACAGAAATCTAGTATTAAAATAAAAATTAAAAACAAGTCGAGTAATGTTATTAGTAAAATTAGATTTTGCTGCAGCCGAGTTGAGCGTATGTGCAGTGCAGTTACAAAGTAGCACAATGCATGCTTCAAAGAGTAGACAATGTTAACAGAACCGACAATGACAATAATACAACGAGCTATATTAAACACGGTCAATTTGGTGTTATAATATGTTAATGCATGAATGCGAATAAAACGATCAAAATAATTGTTGAAAGCAAACAATAAGGAAAACAATTTAAGAAAAAATAATAAATGAAATAATGAAAAAAAGAAAAGGATATAAAATTTCGACGTTCCAGCAGCACGACGAAGAAGCGCTATACTATTTTCCCCAAGTCTTCTTCTTCCTTTATGTGAATAGCCGGTCCTTTGTCGTTTTTTCTAACATATATGTGACAGTTCTTAGTCCACACATATTGATACTGTTTGATCTTGGCTTTCTCTTTGCTTCTACGCAGAATTTCTTTATAAAATGGTGTTAAATGTTCGTTGATGTAGATAGGTTTAGATGTTCCATGGATCTTCAAATCTGCAGTTGTTATACGCGCCTTTCGAGTTCTTGATAGTATATTGTCTTTGATAAGCCTAGATTTCAGTCTCAGTATGATAACTCGTGGGCGTCCTAAAATTTTTGTTTTAGGAGTTACCCTGTGTATATGTTCTATTGCTGTCGGTTCTATATCTATACCAAAATGCTTTCCTATATTGGCCACAATATCGTATACATTTTCATCAGTACTTTCAGGGATACCAATAATTTCCAAGTTATTTTGACGTTCCCTTTGATTCTTCATTTCCAAATCTGCCTTCAATAAACGATTTTGTCGCGACATATTCTCCAATTCGGTTTCGATTTTACTGATTTTATTAGTTTCCACATCTACTTCCTGAATTTTCTGACTGAGGTCATCAAAATTATTGCTTAAAAATTGAACAGAATTCGTTAGGGTCACCATTTCTTCATCATATTTCTTTTCCATTTTATTAATGGAGTCGTTTAGTTTAGAATAATCTTTGTGTAATTCATTTATTTATTTTTTAAGTTCTTCGGTTGATTTATTTACATTATCGACAATATTCTTCTCCATACTTATTTTCCAAAACTCCAATTTAGATATGATTTCCTCGTTAAATGCTTGAAGAATGTCGCTGATGTCATTGGTGTGCTTCCGCTTTCTGACATTTTTTGAAGATTCCAATACCGAAGTACGAATATCTGGATTTGATCCGAAAGATTTTTTCGGAGAACGTAACATATTTGTTTCTTGGCACTTCTGTTTTTCTAATCTTTGTCACTATTGATCACGTCAGTGTGGGTAAGAACAGGTAAGAATGATATTTATTCACTATTGATGCTACACGATAATAAATCTTAAAGAAGTTGAAATAAGCCCTATTATTGATTGTTAATGATATTTAACTACTGTTAACGCGTCCACTCCGTATGCAATACCACGGGCAACAATGAAGAAACATAAAAACAATGATTGTTTTTATGTTTCTTCTGCACTGGCAACGTTAGATTTCCTACAACCACCTTTGGTCATAACTAAAACTCCATAGCATCACAATTTACAAAAATGTGCAAAGTTTAAGCTGTATCGTCTACCGAAGACTTGGTCAAATTTACCTTGCAAGATTTCACTCGATCTTACACAGTCACATAAGTAGGTACAACCAGTCCAAGTTAAATTAAATCTTTAAAAAACTTACTTTTTTCAATCATGGTCAGTATCACTCCAGAACAATATGATTCGTTTATAGCTTGCCTTCTGTTTTCTAAGTGTTCTGTGCCTATACGTACCATCCAAATTACTTTCGAGACACGAATTCCGATTGCCCTTCCGAGTACAAGATGAGATCAATTCTAAAAAAACTCATTACGAGAACATCGATTAAACCCTCGGGTTTTATATTCATTTGAAACCTTCGTGTTTGTAAATGAGAAAAAAATGCACGCAGTATTTTTATTAGCTGCCTTTAAAAGCTCACGAAGGTACCGATTTTTTACCAGTCATTATTAGTTGCATGATTTAGAACCTATTGTTAATTTCCAGTATCGAAATACAATATGGAAATGAAAAAGATTTTGTAATTTTTAAATTAATATTTTAAAATAGTTGTTACAAATTTTATTAATTTACTTGCACTGGATGTTACTATGTAATAAATTTCTTTAAACACTCGCGGCTATCTACATCACTTACACTATTACTAAACGGGATCTTAACACGATTATTTTTAATTGAGCGGTCCCGATATTTCAGCACTGTTTCAAGCGCCATGATCACGGGAAGAAAATTCGGGTATGTAAATTCGAGTGGAATTTTGCAAGTATCATTTGAACTACTTCTCGGTTTTTTGTTGACGTAAAATGTTGTACCAATCGCGCAACAATGCAATAATATAATACAATGGATTTGATTTGACGATGGATTCGAAAGGTGGCCATAGGATCTAATCTCCTGTACTAAACGAGATAGACCCGTCTTGTTTGAACTCGTTTTACTTGTTTTAGGTAGCACTTTACTATTACATGATATCTACATCTTAAAAGCTTGTATTTAAAAAACAATCTTTAAAATTATTGTAAATTCCTTCTCCCCCTTGTCACGTAATGTCACATATCATTGACCGACCTTAATGTGTGATATAGTGGATAATCGCAAACACCCTAAGACTAGCCCTAATGGAGGAGAGGGGATACATAAGCCTTAGCGTGCATCACCTCGTGTCATTCAATACAATCCCGTACTGGGGCCAGCACGGACATTGACTGTAGGCGAGAGTTTTAGTGTGGTTCGACTCCCACATAACCCAACTATAGGACAGCAGGAAAT
This sequence comes from Trilocha varians, assembly GCA_030269945.2. Taxonomy (NCBI): domain Eukaryota; kingdom Metazoa; phylum Arthropoda; class Insecta; order Lepidoptera; family Bombycidae; genus Trilocha; species Trilocha varians. The sequence continues at coordinate 3,141,182 of AP028264.1, read as the reverse complement.
CCGGCAATTTCTTCCAGTCCAAGTAAAAAGACTAGCCCTAAAAATACCAACAGATCTTTATCACAAAGAAAACGAAACAGTCCTTGCATTCAGTTTGTTTGCAGTAAGCCCACCTCCGGCGCGTGGTAGATAATTAATTTGCTTACAGTTCGCCGCGAGGGGGCGCCCGCTCATTTGTACCATCAATTAATCGTTTAGAGCCGACTTGTTGAGTTATCACGAACATTTCTGACCTGTAGGGGTACTATTATACCACTACTTAGGTTTAAGCTATATTTATTGCGTATTTGAAATTTTGAAGTTGAAATCAAATAATCTGTAAAACTATGTTTTAATCTATTAAGACAACCAAACTATAGGTAAAAAAACATATAGGTTTGAAGAGAATCGTTCAAATTGTGTCTTTTATTACAGTGAGTTTATTACACTTGTGAATCAGTTATGTGAATTAAACTGCCATTATGGCTTTTTTAATAATTGCTGTGCGAAAAAAATCTAAAGGAACTGCTTCGCTTCATTCATCAGCTTTATTGATAGCTTAAGATAGGGAGAATTTAAAATTTAGCTACATATTTCTTAGACAATATCCTTGTACCATTAAATAAGTAGCTTAACATATTCGGATTCAAAGACATATTTGTTTTAATTATGCTGCAAACTTTATAAAAGTCAAATGTTTTAACCTATCGTCCTAAATTCATGGTAGGGGCAAAAAGTTAAAAATAGCCATCGTGATAACAATACGTTGTGGTGAATATTAATGTGTTTTATTTAACATTTCAATTCCTCAAAATAGATTAAATCTTGATCTCAATTAATTAATAGTAAAGAAAGATAAATCATGTCAAAAGCTAATACACTTGGTAAATGTTTTTTTTTTGTCATGTAGGCGGACGAGCGAAAGGACCACCTGATCGTTAGTCGATATCATCACATAAACGGACAAATACATGTAAGCTTTGCACACTATGTTGGATACGTAACTTCATAAATAATTGTGTGTCGACTTAACAATTTTGACGTTACACAAGGATGACATTAACAAACACACTTCCCGCCATTCCAGATATTTTTTTTTATTGCATGGTAGATAAACGAGCATACGAGCATGGTAGATATAAAACAGAAACGTGAAGTAAATAAAAATAACATTGTAAATGAAATAGCAAGTTTAATTAAGATATAAAATAATTCAGTGTCAGTCCACTAGTACAAAATTGGAAGGAGAAACCTTTAACTGTCGATTTTCTGTTCTAGGTTGGTATATTTAAATTTTCAATATCTTAAGTGTTTTTAATTTAAAAAAAACAATATTTTTTTCTGTTCTAGATAAATCAAAATTGAATGTTATTAACTCCAAGTACCATCTAACATATTACATACATAAATATAGGCCTAGGTTTGTAAATGTAGTAATTACTATACAACTTACAAAACTAAATGTTAGTTATAATAGCAGAACATCTAGCAAACTCACATAATATAATATGCTGCACTCTCATCAAAGTTTGCAAAATTTTCAACACATTCGATCTACTTATGATCAAACGAGGCTTAAAGAAAGTCCTTAAAAGGTAGGCCGTAGGTAGCGGCCCCGCAGTGTCCGCTGACATTGCAGAGGTCCATGAGCAACGGTAACCGCTTACGATCAGGTGGCCCGTTAGCTCGTCTGCCTACAAGGATATAAAAAAAAAAAAAAAAAACTTGCTATATTAACTTAAATCACAAATTTATACTTATCCTTACCAGTTACTTAATTTGATAATTTCCTGCACGCTCACATTTAGTTTAATTTGTGAAGTGTTGCACCCTTTTACCATTTAGCAGGAGACAATCCGACTCCACGGTATAGTATAAAAATACTATACAGAGTTCAAACTCTAATAAGTCACAGTAAACGACTAGTACTGAGACTGGCGACGGGAAAGAGTGCTGAGCGCGCAACGCGTCGCGCCGTCGCTCCAAACCCCGTGCTGGGTTCTGGCCTCAGTCGGGGTTCGGACGCTGAGTGTGAGCGGTTGGAGTTTTAGTGCAGTTGAACTCCCACATACCCCACCCACGGGGCCTGCGGGGCGGGCGGGGATCCGGTGATTTCCTCCAACTGAAAAAAAATAAAAAATAAAAAATCTGATACTGACAAATTTTAAAATTGCAATTCTCTCACACCGTTTCTTAAATTATTTCTGATTTTTGTGAAGACTGTTTATGATATGTTAAAAAATAATAACACTTAATTAGGTTTTGGAATGTATTCCCCACCGAAGTGTTCTTCGTGTGCTATTTGTCATGGCCCTCTTCAAACGAGGTTTAAAAAAATCCTCAATGTTAAATTTCTTTAAACACTCGCGGTTATCTACATCACTAACACTATTACTAAACGGGTTCTTTCCACGATTATTTTCAATTGAGCGATCCGGATATTTCGGCACTGTTTCAAGCGCCATGATCACGGGAAGACTGAAGAACTGCGGGTAGGTCATTTAAGAGCAGACAAATCTGTCTACCCTCTTTCTCGTTCGTTTGCCGGTACCACTGGAACTCGAAGTAATATTGTAAGTGATCCTCAATATTAAGCGATAAGTGACGATATCTAACAGTGAAGAGGTTCATAAGCAGCGATGATCTTTTAACATCAGTTGAGATCATTGCTTAAGTAATAAACAAATGTTTACTTATTTATAAGTGGAGTATCAAATGATATAACAAAATATTTTACGACCACGTTCGTCAAGCATGGTTTGTTCGTAACTTGACTTCTGTATCGCACGTGTGCTGTGTCGGCAATGTTCGAATCGCGCTCGCCTGTGACCGCCAGATAACGTCAACGATTGCCCAAATTAAGATCTATCCGATGTTTGCGCTTCACTTGTTTGGATTATCTACTGTTAGGAAAATTTTATGTTAAATTTAAATTCTGTTTTCTTTAAAATAATTTAAATAACGTTGAATATACTGTTACATTTGGTAATTGGAATTTTGGTACTTATATTCTTATTGTAAAATACAAAAAATGATTTTAGAAATGCGATAACATTTACGAATTTTTTTTTTCACATCAAGTAATTGTACATCTTTTACATCAAAAAACTCCGAAAACGTGGCAAACGCGAAACATATAATATTTTTTTTTGTTTTGTTTTTTTTTACCATGTAGTTAGACGAGCTAACGGGCCACCTGATCGTAAGTGGTCACCGTCGCTCATGAACCTCTGCAATGTCAGGGGACACTGAGGGGTCGCTACCTACGACCTAACCTTAAGGACCATCCTCAAGCCTCGTTTGAAGAAGGACAAGTCATAGCGCTCTGGGAATAATTATTATCGTATTCAGATTCCATTTTGCCTATCTAATCTCAAATTATATTTGACCGCTTCGCCGAGCATTCGCTTATGTTCAACTAGATCTCAAAATGATTACCCGTTCAGAAATATAATAATTAACACCTAAAATTAGAAATTATAACTTTCACTCACACTTAGCTTTCGGTGTCGATGAACTCAATCACAGAATAACTACAGAAGGTAATCTATACACATCAGTCCATAGACGTCCACTAAACTTCGGCACAATGACGAGTTCTGAGCTGCGTCCAGTGACTTGCCGCTTCCTTGATCAGTCCACCTTCTGGGAACTCTGCCCAAGCTAAATCTATCAGCAGACCTATGTCCAGCAGTGGATATCTTCGGGCTGTTGATGATCATAATGATGATAACAGTCACATACCCCAACTGCGAGACTCGTAGAAATCTCGGGACTTTAGAATACTGAACTAAAAGGAAACCCGTCGTCGAGGTAGAGGTCCACGGTCCGCTTCAAGAATTATTTTTGCCACGCACCATTCCGTTATAGAATGAGCTCCTCTCTTCGTTGTTTTCCGAGCGTTATGACTTCTTCTTCTTCAAACAATGCTTGAAAAGAGTCCTTAAAGGTAGGCCATAGATAGTGGTCCCTGACATTGCAGAGGCCCATGAGCAACGGTAACCGCTTATGATCAGGTGGTCTGTTAGCTCGTCTGCAAAGCAATAAATAAAATGAAACTCCAGCTTGTATCAACTAATGAAGATAATTTCTTGTCGGTAATATAGTACAACTATAGTATAAATATTACAACAGCTCATCGCATAGGTCCAATCAATTTAATAAAATCAATGTCCGTCGTGCTTTTCTCAATTCTGGCGTAATGCTTTTTTCAATCTTATTTTATTGTCTCCCGCTTTGCGAGAAGGGAAGTCGAAACTCATATTTTCTTACTCCACTCCTTCTATTATCTTCTGATTAAATTCGTTGCGGGGTCCAAGACAAGTTAGCTTTCCCTCGGATTCCTTGGCTTCACTGCTCAGAGTCATTACGATGGTCGCCGCTGTGGATCCTGGCTACACAGGAGTTACAGTGGTGGGAGTGAGAGGTGGACAAATACCCGATAATTTCTTGTCGGTGTGTACGTAAATGCTGCTAAAACCGAGGTCAATACATGAGTTGTACTTCTGTTCATTATATTTTCTGTGATTCTATTTTGAAACGTGTTGGAATTAATAAACGAAAACCTACGTTTATCACAAATCACATTTATTGTTATTTGCTCGACTTGTTATAACTTCATTTACTTCACTAAAAATAACTTTTCGTATTAACGAAAATGTCGGAATTTTACGTGTTCTATTTCTGTAAGTTCTTTGGCTTTTAGTGTTTTTTTTTGGGTAAATAAGTTTAGCGGTCTTGTGTGAAAAAATATTTTTTTAGACTTTATATTTATTCTTAAAAATGGATGGTTGAGAAGTTTGTTATCATTATCATAATTATCAAACCGTAGAGATTTTGATTTTTGTTAGATGGAACGATTCAAAAGTAAAGTTTATAATAATATTATTATTTATGACGGCGTAAATAGTGTGATGAGGTGTAATGACGTTGTAAATAGTCGATCTTAGTTTTGTTTTGTCAGGAATGACGTCACAATGTCCACTTGAACACTTGATGATCAACACTTTTGAATAAAAACTTCAAAATAACGAGTTTTAACAGTTTATTACTTTTACATCAAGAGGTCCGTCCGCCTCGACAATTCAGAAACGAATGAATAATAACAGCGGCCAGTACTTCCAACTACCCGCACGGTGAATACGTTGGTTTCCCTTGTTATCACCCCGTCATTTATGATATAGTAGAAAAACTTATAGTAAAAAAAACCATTCACTTCACCACGCAAAATTGAATTAGCTAGAAAAAAAAATAACACAAAAAATCTAAATTCAAATATCGATTGCTACGCCGTAGCACATCGTAGCCTCGTAGCACCGTAGCAAGATTCGTAGAAGCGTCCGACCGTAACTCACGAACCTCCAACGTTAAATGAATAATTAACTCTTGACCCTTTTCCGGTTATCTTTTTAATCCGAGAAAAGCCGCAATAGGTGGGTGTTAAGCGATTAAAACGAAGTCAAGTTATTTTGACGGATTAATGGATTTAATCTCAAGTATTTTGAGATTTTTGTTTTATTGTTTTTAGTGATGCATTGAGCAATATATTGTTGTTTTAATCCCTACTAATTCCCTATTATCCCTACTATTCCCTACTATTTCCTACTATTCCCTAGTCTTCCCTACTAATATTATAAATCCGAAAGTAACTCTGTCTGTCTGTTACGCTTTCCCGCTTTAACCTCTCAACCGATTTTGATAAAATTTAGCACAGACATTCTTTAGACCCTGAAAAAGAACATAACCTTTTAATTGAAAGTGTATCTACTGAATCGATTTCGATAATTCTTTTACTAATGAGCTACGTTATTTTTAGTGTCATTGGCTATATAATAATTCTAAAATTTAAAAATGTGCCTCCTTTTGTGGTATAGACAAAGTTATATACTAACTGACTCAACTAGCAACTTCGTCTGTGTCACAAAGAGATATAATATAGCCTTTTTTTTATTGCGAAATAGATAAACGAGCCTACGGCCCACCTCATGGTAAGCGGTCACCGTCGCTCATGAACCTCTGCAATGCCAGGGCAATGAGGGGTCGTTATCTATCACCACCACATAGGACTTTTTTTAAACCTCGCTTATCTTTCCTATAGCTTTCCTCGATAAATGAACTATCCAATACTGAATTTTTTAAATCTGATGGTTCCTGGGATTGTTGTTCAAACAAAAAAAACTCTTCAACTCTATAAAATTAAGTATAAATTCCTACATTTTCATCATATTTACTTTCATTGAAACATAATATTATCTACATGTTTGTTGGTAATTAAGGCCGCATCATGTCGTCGGCATCGTTTGATCAAACGCAATCGGAACATCAAAGGGTGTGCCGATGCATCGATTGCACGAGGCTAATGAACACCATAACACTAATTAGTTGTGTTGTAATTAATTATGAATATGCTTTTAGATAAGGTTATATAAGGATATATACGTTTGGATTAAATTTGAGTGAGTGAAAAGTAAATGAATTACAAAAAAAGTGTAATGTTAATCTTATGAGGTTAGTCGTAGTGGCCTAAGTGCTTGCCTTCCATAAAGGAATTCAAAACCGGTTTGTACTTCTAAATCTTAATGTGAAAAAGATTTATGTGCAATTTTTCACAACACTACTAGCTCAGAAAAGCATCGTGAGGACGTCTGTATTTTGGTAAAGAATTCTAAGAATCCTTTGAAGATATGTGATACCCCTTTTGCCTAATCCCACTTCTAAAGAGACCTCAGCTGGTAGGCAGTAATCGGTTGCTACAGTATAACGCTTTCTTTCTGCACGATTATTCTATGACATAACCTTCAAAGCCTTTTCTAAGCCACAAGACAATGCCGGTAACGTTTCGCATAAAAAGAAATGTAAATTTCATGACTCCCCTTTCATATCTACGTTATTTATGAGCGATCCACTCATAAAATACGTTCTATTGTAAAAAGTGTTCCTTTTTTTAAGGTTTCACTTGATTCAGCGAGATTCGTGATAGTTCTGATTGCTTTCTTTTGTTATATGATGTTTTTGTAATGCTTGGAAGTGTGTTTAATTAATATATTTGATTGTAGGAAGACGTAAAAGTAAAAAAAATATGCTCATATTACAAAAAAGACATGCCCGCTGAGTTTCTTGCCAGTTCTTATCAGGATGGTGGCTACAATTATTATTTTTTGTGTCCGAACTAAATTTTGACGCCAACAAGAATGAGTACGTCATCAATTTTGAAAATAAAGTATTTCATTTCAAAGTATTTCATTTCATTTAAATTTACATATAATAGTTAAATTGAAGGTAGTCACAGGATGTTAAATAGCGGAATTCAATAATAGATAGTTTTATATGCTACATGTTAAGTTATACTATGTTAAAGCCTAGTTTAGTTTGTTTACCGTTTCTAGTATCTTATTTTATAGATCTTCAGAATGTTTGAAGAGGTTTGTCATATCGAAGTCATAAAAAAAATCTGTAATAAGTATTTCAAAACATTATTTGAACCTATATTTAACACAAATGACCTAACTTTCACAAACAACATTCACAAAACTCCAATTTAAATACTCTCCATTTCAACCGTATAATTGAGCACAAAACTTTGCTGCACCATGCATTCAAGAAACGTCGGCTTTACAAACGATCTGTCCTTAGTTTAACGGAGGAATTAATGCTTGTTTTGTCTTACCTAACTGTCTGTTAACTTGAGATTTATTAGCTAAACTAGTTCGTACAACAGCTGTGACGAGTGTTATGAAGCGCAAGAAACGGATGATAAGTTTGAAACTGTTTGGTTGGAGGCCGTTTAAGGATCGGTTAAGTTAAGAAAATTTTGTAGAGGCAAGATAAGCTTTATGGTGAAATTATGTTGAGAGAAAGGGAACTCTCTGCAGTGATATAATGACTAATGCACTGTATAACTATACAAAAATATTTTTTTTTACAATTCACTACACTTGAATACTAGGGATGTAACGAATACTCGCATTCGCATTCGCGAATATTTGCATGTTTTTGGATATACGCATTCGCAAAAAAACATGCGAATGTTTTGACAAAAATTAGGAGTATGTTGTGTGGATTTAGAAGGAATCTGACAGAGCCAAATTAAAGGACTCAACCTGCTCTTTAAAATGAGCCCAAACTCGATGGGTCTATTACCTTTCGTTGTCAAAATAATTTGCGGGGAGTTTTCAGTTGCCTCTAAAATTATAATAACTTTTGGAAGATACAGTGGACTTGTCAGTAAAAACCTTGAACTTTTTGCTTGAAAGGTCAACATTCGCATTCGTATTCGCGAATGTCAAAACTGAATGCGAATGTCCAAAAATCGACATTCTCAACATCCCTACTCGTTACACTATCACTCTCTCACTGACAGGAAACTTGTGTAAAAGTGGTTTTAAAAAAATATGGAAAAGAATATCAAACGTTTCAAAAAAGTTACGTATGAAAAAATTATTATCTTAAAAGTCAAATTTGTCAAAAGAGTGATACGTGGTATAAGGTACTTACTTTATACCACATATAGTAAATATTCTATGGTTACGTAGCGGCCTTGATATTACAGTTCATGGACGAATATCTGTCTATCTGTATCATGTTTGATGTTAGTAACATGTACGAGTGACGATTATTACTGACCATCAAATAGTTGAACAATTTATGAAATAAATAAACATGAAACTTGAGAGGTGTCATGGGACACCCGAATAGAAGGAAGTTCCTTTCGATAAAAAGATATCTTATAATTTAAAAGGAACGTGTTTTAAAAGATTTTGATCACAGCGCCGTCTAGCGATAATCATCTAAAACAAAAAAAGTGTCGTGACAACTAAAAAAATGTCGTGACAACTTTTCGTAAGATTATTTTCCGTCTTACGATAACGCGCGATAAGGAACTTTGTTCCAACTATAGCAGTAAACAAGAGGTCCTGTTAACAGTATTTTCTGAAAAATAAAATTTTAAACCTTATTAAAATAGACTTAAAGGTGATAATTGCTTGTGACATTATTACAGCCTAAACCAAACTAGTAAACACTAAAGCTAGTACAAGACAAAAAGTCGTATTATATTTTTATTTGAAAGCACATGATCTTCTTAATAATGAATTGTGACAGTTACAAGAATAATGGTATTATATCAATTGTCTGTACCAACATCAAGATTTGGTAAATCTTTTTTATTTCAATTGCCAAAAACGTCACACGACAATGATAAATGTATCAATCGTATAATATGTAAATTTGGATTTTGTTTTAAAAACCTACGCTGAATTGTAATTCGTTCACTGTGAAAGCTGTTAAACTGTGGAATGTTCTGCCGCTAAAGATCAGACAATCCTTGGAGGTATTTAAAAAACTAGTTTTTAATTTCTACCTAACAGTTTTAACTGCATTTTATTATAATATCTAGAAAGTAAGTTAATTGTATAATTATTTATTATTGTTTTCTTTTGTCGTTATTATTTTTGTTTTGTTTGAGTTAAGTTTTATGTATATTTTTTCTTTTAATTCTTTATTAATACACCGCTCAGCCAGCCATGGGGGTCTTCGTGTCCCCCGAAGGGGGACACGGACGGGCCTTGGGGGCACCCCGCTGCCCGGGCACTTTCTCTCCGCCATTCTAGGCGGAGGTGTGGATGTTGGTGTGGTATTGTTAGTTTGTACCCCTTTCTGGGGTTGTTCCCATGGACTGGTTTTTAGATGGTTTGATTTTATTCTGTATCTCCGCCAGCTCCGGCCGAAATCCATCCCATTCTGGGCGGTCTTCTTATGAAGAGGTGAAGAACAACATAATGGTCGAATATCAACAATTTGGTCCAAACAAACCTAAAACTTGTTTTTTTTCCTTTTAGGGGGTGGGATAACCCTTTATTTATATATATACAATTTTACTATTATCTAATTAATCTAATTACAACTAATCTAAAACTATATTCTAATACAAAAACTGAAACTAAAAACGATAAACGATAAAAATTTTAAAACAAAACAATTTAAACAAAATTAAAAGCAGTGTAAAAGTGGAAAAATGTAAAAGCCACAAGAAATATAAAAACAATGAGAGAAGAAACTATACAATGAAAATAAATCTAAAAGTTAGTGCAATACACAAATAAAAGGAACGAAGGAGGCCCCGTCCAGCCCCCGCCGGCCCCTCCCTCCCACGACAACACCACGAAACGTGGAGAGGGAAGGGCCCGCACTGAGGTCGGCCGCTCCCTGAAGGGGAAACGGGACCGCGGACAAGAGTCCGCAGTACTGAGGGACCTCCAATTTGGAGTCCCATCCCCTGAAGGGGGATTTGAGTCCCGTAAGGGGACAAAAAGGGTTGTAACTTTGCCACCCTCCGTTAGGAGGGGTGGCATTAATCTCGTGGGAGATTAATATGCTCCCTGAGGGGGAGTGGGACCCGGAGACGCGGGGCGGAGTCCCGGACAAGTCCGTGGCTCCGTTCCGCGACCCCAGACCTCAAAGCAGAGGACCCCAAGCCAGGCTTGGGCGACCCATACCCCTGAGGGGGGAATAGGAGCCCCATAAGGGGGCTCACAAAAATAAAAAATTAAAAATAAACACCCCCACTGATACGTGGGGGGTCCCCAAAGGGGGGAACAGCTCCCTTAAGGGGAGCGGGGTCGCACCTCCCTGTCGGGAGGGTGATGGCAGCCCCCGTGGGCTCCATCGTAGGACAGACAAACATGCGGGACGGACGACACAATGTCTCAGTCACGTAGAGGGGATCGCCTATATCCTACCACGCTGTTACGCCGTAGGATAGTTAACTCCGAGGAATCTCGGGGGACCCAGCAGCTCCCTTGGCAACGCCGCACCTTCAGGCGGCCTGGCGTGCAAGGTAGCTATATTGCGGAGATGCTCGTGGGGTCCTCGGTCGGCCCGCTCGTACATGTTACGGGCGAGCCGGACGATGAACTCCTCGAGCGACTCCACCTCAAGGTCCCGGGCAATTACGTCATTACGGACGTAACGGCCTGCTCCGACGATGACTCGGAGGGAGAGATTCTGCTGGGCCTGCAACCTTTTCCGCTGGGACGGCGGTGCGAGGTGGTACCAAGCCTCAGCAGCGTACGTAATACGTGGACGGATATAAGTCTTGTAGATAGTGAGCTTAGTTCTGATCGGCAACGCGGACGCGAGAATCGGTCGCAAGACAAACCGCGCCGCGCGAGCCAGGCCAATCGCGTGATCAACCTGGGGCTTCGCGCGAAGCGAACGGTCTATCTCGCACCCGAGATACCGAACAGTGGGTCTAAACTCAACATCCACACCACGAAGACTAAGACGGGGGACGACTCTGATGCGGGTCGGACCGCAGAGTAGGGCCTGGGTCTTACCCGCGTTGACCGAGACTCTCCACCGGTCCAACCATGGAGGCAGAACATCCAGGAGCCTCTGCATCCTGGAGATGGCAAGTTTAACACTTCTGGAGGATGCAAAATAGGCCGAGTCGTCTGCGAAGAGGGCCAGTTTCACATCCTCCTCCCACCAACGGAGATGCCCCTCCAGGGTGGGAATGTCGTTGGTATAGAGGGCGTATAGGATCGGGGACAAGACACTACCCTGTGGTACCCCGGCCGTTATGGGGCGCACAGACGACTTGCACCCCTCGACCGCGACAAAGAAGGATCTCCCCTCCAGCCAAGACCCCAGCAGTCGCCAGTAGGCATGAGGTAGGCCGGTGGATTGCAACTTGCTGACCAACCCCCCGTGCCATACCCGGTCGAAGGCCTTCTCGATATCGAGAAAGACTGCGACCGTGTACCGGTCGGAGTTTCGTTGGTCCGCAAGGTGATGCAATACACGGACTAGCTGTAAAGTCGTCGAGTGGTCTGCTCTGAAACCGAACTGCTCCGGTCTGAGGTGGATATGCGGAGATATCCTCCTCAGGAGCAACCGCTCAAACAACTTGCCGACGTGCGAGAGCAGGGTGATGGGCCTGTAGCTGGAAGCTTGACGCCTATCTTTGCCGGGCTTGGGCAAGACGATGATCTTACCCACTTTCCAGGTCCGTGGGTAGTGACCCGTGCGGAGAATGGAATTGAAGAGTTCTGATAGATTTGCCAGAACGTTGGAAGGGATAGATAGTAGTGCCATGGGAGGGATACCATCGTCCCCGGGAGCCTTACGGCGCTTGAGGGTCTTGATCGTCTGATACACCTCACGAGGTGTGATCAGTTGATCCTCCTCAAGCGCTGGCATCGGGAGACGAGGGTCTAGGGATTCGGTAACCCCCTCTTCCAAGACACGGTGGAAGTGAGCCATCTCCGGGACCGAGGCGTTCGGAGTGAACTGCCTTTCCAGCGAGCCAGCCAGGACTTCGGCGCGAGCCTGCGGCGTAAAGCACCTTAGGCCCTGATCATCCACGAGTGGATAAACAGGGCTAGGTTTGGAGGAGAGGCGACGACAGATCCTGTGAAGCGAGGTCATGGTGCGGTCGTCACCAGCCTCCCTCACGTGTTCCTCCCAGGATTCGCCCCGGAAGGCACGGACCTTCGTCTTCACCTCTTCCTCCAACGCATTAAGCTCGCGCTTCACCCTGGGACACCTGGTGGTCGCCCAGAGCTTCCGCAGACGCCGTTTGCGACGTATCAACGCCTCAATCGACGCCGGGAGTTTGCATCTGGGCCCGCTGCTGGGCACCATAGTCGTCGCTTGGTCTATGGCTCCCCTGATGAAATCAGTGAGGCGGACGGCCGCGTCATCGACGTCACCAGGGGTAGATAGAACCTGGAACGGTGATTGGTCGACTAGCGAAGACTGAAAAGCCTCCCAGTCGACCCTGGGCCTCAAGGGGGGGGCCGCGGCACGGGTGATCCCCAAACTCGCCGTGACCAAGATCGGCAGGTGAGCGGTACCCATGTCGTACAGTACCTCGATGTTAATCGGGCACCGTAACCCCTTGTGAACGCACACATCCAGAACATCCGGACGATGACTCGCCGTGTACGGGATGTGCGTTGGTTCGTTGGGGCCGACCACGCAGTAGTCCCCCCTTTCGGCATCATCGATCAACCGCCTCCCCGCCATCGATATAGTCCGAGAGCCCCACGCAGTATGTTTTGCGTTGAGGTCTCCCAGAATCAATGTCGGTTGACGGTCATAGTCCAGGACCCGTCTAATGTCTGCCGGCTCGAGGTAGTAGCCCGGGGGACGATACGCGGCATAAATCCGCAGTTCGACCCCCGATACCTGCACTCTCACCCCCACCGTTCTGGTGTCGGTGAAGCTCAGTAGCTCTAACTCATCGTGCACGACATCCCTCCTGACGAGAGCCGCCGTTCCCCTGAACGGCAACCCATCAGGGGTCAGTTCGTCCCTTCGGTACACGATGTAGTTAGGCACTACAAACCTCGTAGTCGGTCTAAGTTTTGTTTCTCCCAGGAGCAAGACATGCGGTCTGTACTCCTGGGCTAAACGGATGAGGTCCAGCCTGTTAGGGAGGACCCCCCCGGGATTCCAATATATGGCCCGCAGCTCCTCCCTATCCATGCTGCGGGACGAATGGGCCGAATCCCGATATTAGTCCCCCGAGGGGGGCTATGAGGGAAGCGATCGCGCGAATAAATTCGCGGATCGCCTCCGACACTCTCTCCCACAGCTCCAACAGCGTTGCGGCGGAGAAAGGATGCCCTGGGGCTATCCCTCCGTCGCGCTGTTGAGGCCGTGGGTGGGCTCGAGGCTGGACCGTCGTGCGGAGGGGTGGGGTGGCAGACGACGGAGCCCCCGTCGGAGTCTGCACAAACCCTACCTCCATGGGTTCGAGTTGGAGTGACTGTGGAGGGGCTACAGCCTCCAACACAGGCCTCTCTCCGGCACGTGGTGGCCGAGGAGGCAAAGGGACCGATGTAGCGGCCACGGGCTGCTCCTGGGCAGCTCGCGTACCCACCGCCGCAGGTTGGCTGCTCTTCGACTTCTTTTTTTTTTTCTTCTTCTTCTTCTTCCTCGTTGGCGCCGCCACCTGAGTGGCGGGAGCCGAGGAAGAGATCGGAAGCGTCGCCGAAGTTGCAACGGCCGTCACCCTCTCGCGGGGTCTGGGTCTTGGCGGCCTTTGCTCACGGGGAGCGTTCGCTTCCGCCATGAGCGAGGTCGCCTGAGGGTTTGCAGGGACCGAAGGAGTCTGAGTCGGGGGGGGGGGGGGCGGTTCGGGAAGATTTTCCCTTCCCCTTGCCCTTCCATCGTTTTGTTGCACCCTCGGGCTGTTGCCCGGGTGCTGAAGTGCCCGGTGTTGACCGGGGCGTGGGCTGTGGCCGCTGACGCGGCTGTACTTGAGGCTGTGACCTCAAACGGGGGTCCCGGTTTTGCGGTGGCTCAGGCACGCGTGGTGGGATCACCGCACCGGTGGCCCGCGCCCTCCGCACGAAGACCGGACAGCGCCGGTCATTGGCGGCGTGGCCTTTGCCACAGTTGGCGCAGGTCGGTGCGGCGTCCCGAGGCCTCGGGCAGTTCGCCACGATGTGCTCACCAGCACATCGCACACAGCGGACTGCTCGGTGGCAATTGACGCTGGAGTGCCCGAAGGCCTGGCAGCGATGACACTGCGCAGGTCCCTTCTTAGGCCTCCAAGCCTCAATCACCACCCCCGGCAGGTAGAGGAGCTCCTCTACGCTGTATAACCGGGCGAGGTCCTCCCTGGAGAGGTGGTCTAACTCCGCGTAAAATACGCTGGAGGGTCGACCCCTCTTGGCCAGGACCACCCTAGCGTACCGCGCCGGGAATCCGAGCTCCGCTAGAGCATCGGACACAATCTTTGGGTCCGTGTTGCCCGGGAGTCCACGGATGGCTACCTTGGAGGGTATATCCTCCGGGAGGGACCAGCAGTTCCAGGAGATCGCTGTCTCCCGGGAGGCCTCCGTAAGGTACGCCTGGATCACCCGGAACTCCCGGACAGACTCAGGTATGAATTTGAAGCCACCCGCAGGGGTGGCTCTGCCATTCGGGGCAGCTCCTAGTCGCTCCCTTAGAATCGCGAAGTGCCGCGGCCAGTCGGGGAGCGACTGCACTTCTATTGGGGGATGACGACGCAGGTCGAGGTCCCCCCTTCCGGTTCTATTAGAACCGGGTAGGGCTGTACTGGCGGCCGGTGCTGTCGCCGTTGTAGCGGCAGCTCGCCGCACGGGTTGTGGTTGGGGGCGCGGAGCCGGTGGAGCCGTCAATGAAGACGGGCGCGGAGACGCAGGCTGCCTAGCCGCGTCCGCATACCCCGTGGGGCCTCCGCCGAACTCCGCGTAACGGGTCGAGTCTAGTAAGCCTAAGGCACCTACCTGTTGGCCGGCAGCCGATGTTGACAGCTGCGCCGGCGCTCCGCCAGAGATTGGCGAAAACGTAGGAGGTGTTGGAGAGGCTGGCGGTGTTCTAAGCCTACGCGCCGCGGGCGTTGGCCTACATCCTAAGGTCGAGGTCTGTGAGGTCGAGGGGTGAGACGGCACGCAAGGCTGCGCGAGGCCCCGCCCCCTCGATGATGACGATGATGTAGTGGATACATCCGACTCGTATTCACTGCCGGAGTATCCAAATACTTCCCTCAATCCCCTCTCCACCTCGAGGGAGATTGAGGAAGGGCCTGTGCGAGGACGCTTGTCCTCCGGGACCGGATCCGAACCGGACCTGGCCCTCCTCTGAGGCCTGGCTGGCATAGACGCATCGGTCGGCAAGGAAAACGCAGTTTCCCCCGATCCGATGCCCCCTACCCCCTGACTTTCAGAGGAGGGCCCTGCCCGAGGTGCGGGAGGATCGACTACCGGGTCCGACGAACCCGGTTGAGCTACGGGAACCACCTCCCGTAACTGGTTTGTAAAGAGGTCGCGTGACACGACGACCCTCTTTGATTTGCGTCCACCGCGAGCAACGCGGGACGGGCCGGGGGTGCTAACAAGGGGGGGTGAGTCCCCCCCGGGCATGTCTGCGGCTCCACTTACCGTCAGGTAGGTCCCATGAGGTTCCTATCTAACACTAAGCCTAATTAAAACTAAGTTAAAACTAGGGGAGGGCTCGAACCTCCTAGTAGCACAAGTGCGGGACTTTGCTAGCCTCACCCCCCCCCTGCAGGGGGGGAAGAGGGGGTTGACACGGTCAGGCAAATCTCAAATTGGCGCTGGAGTCCCTAATTTTATCATGGAACGATAAAACAGGGACACAGCTACAACAGGGCGAAGACTAACCGCCCGTAAATGCACTTAATATAAGAATAGAAGCGTCTTCACTCACCTGTGTCGCCGGCTCCCTTGCTCCGCTGTCCGGAATCGTCGAAAACGGCGGTCCCGGGTCAGCAGCAGGGACTGGGCACGCTCACGAAGTCGCGACGGAAGGAAAAATTCGAGGGTCGAACCGCACTCAAATTAAGTCTCCTACCCGCACTGTGGCCAGCACCGAAACTCACAGTTGTCGCGACCAGTACCGATGCACCGGCTATACACCGCTCTGTATTTTAAATAAGTTTATCTCCGTACATGGTTGCCTGAAAGAGATCGCTTTAACCGATAAGGCCGCCAATTGTCACACTGTATTATTTGTACAAAATCACTATAATTGTATTTCTATGTGGTGTTACAATAAAGAATTTTCTATCTATCTATCTAATTAGGTACATTACACTATGTTTTTATTTATATAGTTATATATTTATTTTCATAGTTATAGGACAAAAGATGCTATCAAACTGTAGAATACCATACTCATATTTTATCGTACCAAATGAAGTTAATTTAAACCTAGGAAGACAGTTCAGTGTGTCTGAGCAAGTAATTTTGTACTTACGAGGATTTTTTTCATCGTTCTTAGATTTAGTTTCAGAAGTCTTGCTCTATTCAATTTATTACTCAACGCCAATACTCATAATGTCAATAATATATTATAAACTCAATAAAAATATAATTATACTTGTTAATTGCATATTGAGCCTTAGAATAGCAAAGATAGAAGGATTAGATATTGAGCATTACGCATGAGATTAAAGCAAAAAATTTACACACCTATGTAAAACTATCGCAAACGAATATATTCTTTATTTGATAAGAAAACTAATATTAGAAAATTTTATAAAGGGCTTGGATCAAATAGTCAATTAAAATCACAGTCACATAGAAAGCATGATAAAACAAAACAAACCAAACCAAAATAAAGTGTGTGCAAAACGATAAACTCCAATTTAAGTCATTCAAGTTATAAAAATATTCTTCGACACGGTCTTTAGTAAAAGAGTCGTTTTCACAAAAGACGGGGCATGGAGCCGGTCACCCGAGGGATGTTTAATTACTTTTCAACGTTTAACTCTCCCTCCTCATTTATGATTCGTGCTAGTTCGGCCCGTTTCTTTTTTACGTTAATTTTTCGCTTTTTTGCTTGAATTATTTAATGGGAATCGAATTTGAATTTATTATTGAGTGGTAAATGAAAATTGTGAAGATAATGAAGATTTTTTAAAGGATATTTTTTGAAGTTAAGAAAGATAATAAGATAAAGGATGTTTTAAGATAGCTTTAAAAATATTTTTTGTGAAATAACTGAATATAATATTAGTAATTTCAGTTTCCATAAATCTAAACACTCACAGAAAAGAAACCACAAATTCCCACACCAAACTATTATCACTTACAAAATACGACTGAATCCGCCATCAAAAAGACGACAATAAAACTAATAGAACTACGACACTGAATAAAAACCAAGTCCAGAAAGTCCGTACAAAATCCGAGCTCAACGAAGGCGAGTAATTCGATACAGATCGTAAAACGACATGAAGAATCTTCTCGACGCCATTTCGCACTCGCCACAGCTCGACTGTTAAAAACGTGGACAACTTTAGCAATAAACATAATCACTGTTCTGTCCTTTAGAATGTTATGGGTTGAGTGCAATTTGTGAGATGTTAGCGATTATTTCCGTTATTTTCGGTTTTCGGTTTATTATGATGGATTATTTTTTCTGAACGTAAAAGACTCTGGGTCGGGCGCGGCAACGGTAAACTATGCTGTAGTGCTTTCATTCATTTTCAACGGGTTCTTACCACGATATTTAATTAATTGAGTTGTCTCGATATTTCAACGTTGTTGCAAACGTCATGATCACGAGAAGACTGGATACTGCGGGTCGATTGAAGAGCAAACAAATCTGTCTACCCTCTTTCTCGTTCGCTTTTAGTAGTAGTACTCACATCACGACACACCACACTCACTGTATCTACAAGACTCTCTCTGGTAAGAACCCGTTGAAAATGCATGAAAGTATTACCTATAGAAAACCACGAGTGTCTGAATAAGTTTATAATGCTGTATTGTGTAATTCATCGTGCCACCTTAGATACTCGGATACGGGGTTTTGGCGTCAGCTGTGATCTGACTGCGAGCGGTAGGAGGTTTCAGTGAAATTTGATTTCCACATACCTCACCTATGGGGTACGTCTCCCCCGGGGAAGAGGCCTAGAAAGTCAGTCTAGCATATGCCTACATATAGGCAATATTATTCCAGCAATCACATAACTTCAAGTATAGTATAATGTATAGTTGTATTTTTTATGTATTGCTTTAGATTTAAAAATACGTGGATCCATAACAACCAAAATTAAAACGTAAAACAACAATAATTAATTTTGAATATACAATCAAATAAATTTATTGCATCATAGACAAACGACCTAACAGTCCACCAGCCTACATGGAAGTATAACCTTTTTAACGCCCAAAGTATAAATAAACAAAAATCGCTCAACCTCAACAACTTGCACTAACATTCGTTCTGCATTCCATCGGGCGTAGATTTTTACACAACGTCCCGCTCCATTTATTGCTTAAATAAGTAATTTCGTAAGATGAATCTGCATAACGTTGAAGAGTAAAAAAACAGGTTTATTTTTTTCTTGGCTTCGTTTTCTCCGCCCGAGGCGTTGTCTCGACTTTCTGATGTAAAGTCAACTGGGGAATAAAAAGTTTCGTATACCTTTTAGTTACGTTTGGAGCGATGTGTTCTGAGGGTAGTTTGCAAATGATCGCTTCTTGTTTGGTTGCTTTGAGGTGACAAAGAACAATGTATGTTAAGTTTATGCAGGAAAGCAATGTATTTCTGAGCAGTATGACATAATAGGTAGCATTTAATGAGCATAAAATTTAATTTTGGGAGCATAAACAAAGCAGCGTCACTTTCCATACTAATTATATGAGAATAAGCTATTAGTATTTTTGCAGTAAAAAACGTTTTTTTCAGGTAGGTAACACATTAAACGCCGAGAAAAAAAAACTATTGTCTATTCAAAGGCGTGCCGGTCACCGGTGACCGCGCTGGCTTAACTACTTTCTAGTTAAGCAGTGATCTACTAAATCAATTTTGAAAATTCTTACACCAATGGAAAAGTCATTTATATTTTTGTGCTACATGCTATATTTTAGAATCTAATACGTTACATTAAAATTGAGTGACAATATCTATCGTTAAGTCTAGTAATACATAAAACGACCTTATTATCAGACTAAAATAATACAATCCCCATTCGAAATCGGCTCACGGTATCGTTAATCCGACATCCCACCCCGAAAGGGTCTTACAATTAATACTGACATTAGACTAACGAGCGGCCACTCGAACGATTACATGCAACGGGAGGAAAAACTAGGGACCGTTTGTGTTAACTTTGTTGAATCGCTGTTTTTGGGCGAACCCGAAACTGATGGCGGTTGATGCTCCTTTGTTATAACATTTTGCTTTCTTATGTATTTTTGCTAGGAAACCAACACATTTGTGAAGACTTGGAACTTCTTTGAAGATATTCAAAGCCTTCAATGTTCCATTACACTAACTAATCTATAAGTAACTGCTAATTTGGATTTTTAGGGACGCGATTGCATGCTTACACTTTTGATATAATATATAAGTGCAGTGCGTAGCGCGACTCTCCAGTCGTTCCGTTAAGAGCATAGCGTACACTCGCGTCCACATTATTGTAATCATATTCATTACTGTATATTGTAAAGAGTGACAATAAATAATGATAATTAGAATCAGTTGTTCATTTTAATTCAATGGTATCTACTAATTAGATACACACGTGATATATAAAGGGATACTCTTTCCGCATATAAAGAGATACCCTAAAGATTCTTTTTTTTTTTTCAAAACACCACTGACTCAGCAGCAGTGCATAGTAATAAGTTGTTACAGTACAGTACTTAAGATAACATAAAAACCAGAATAGAAAATTTTCTATGAAAAACACCCATTCAACTAAGCTTCGGTTTCACTTACAAAATGCTTATTGCGCTTAAAACGCTGACTTTGCTACCGAAGGAGGGAAATAAAAAGACATTACCGTACCTTCCTAACTTAAGGCACCCTTTAACTTCCATAATTACGACAATTCTAATTAAAATTACGTTCGTTCGACCGAAAAAAACGGCTTATCGTCGACGAAAAATCTTTTTGCAATGCTAAGCAGTTGCTACTTTCTGATATTACGCGTTTTTGATTGGTGTAATTTAAATTTGTTTTAGAACTGGCTTATTCGTGTTTTAATTAATGCGGAATTAATTTTTGTTGTTGTTGTGTCATTGTTTTGTTATTTCGTGTCTATTTTTAAACGAAGTTCAAGAAAAGTTTTGTATATCAGAAATAAAGATAGAGTGTAAGCCACGTCTCATCTGTTGGTAAGTCGTCACTGTCGTTCATGAATATGCTATATCGGGGCGTTGGACCATCCCATCACCACTACTACGCCGGATTTTTCTTAAACCGTTCATAGGCGACCTCTTTGAAAAGCACCTTTTACTACTGTGTTTCAATGTGTTATGAATATTCAAGATGAAATAGTCGATCTTAAACTATAAAAATCATTTGAATTGTATCAATTAGTATACGAACATATCCATAGAGCTCACCTTCTTTAACCCTTTCACGCTCAAGGGGAATATTTTTCCCTTCTACAAAAATCGTTATTGATTATTATTGAATCGATATTTTTTTAATGAATGTCTAACGTAGGTACGTTGTGTTAAAATGTTTCCCATGAAATTAATAGGAAAATTAAATTTGTACACCCTACAATTTTTTTCTAGTGATATCTCTTCGTTTACAGAATAACTTAAATATTGTGTAGTATTCGCATATTTAGTCTCAGCCATCTTATTGTCCTGAAAGGGTTAAAATAATCGTAAAGCATTATTCTGTTGTCACTTATTTTTAAATAAGGAAAATCTTAAATATAACTTGAGAACAGGTGAACGACCTTCTCATTACACATAACCAATTATCAAAGTCTCAGAAATCCCAATTTTCCCAATTAACTCGAAGTCGTATATTTATATCTCTATATTTAGCTTCGCGTAAACACGAGGGGAGACTATCGCCCCACGAGTATACAATAATAAGACTATACAGAAGTAAACTTATTCAGACACTCGCGGTTTTCTATAATACTTTCATGCATTTTCAACGGATTCTTACCACGAAATTATCGAATTATCGAGTATGTGGAATCCAGTGCTAAACACAACAGTTACTAAGGGTTCATGCTTAGAGAGTCTTGCAGAGACTTCCAAGTTATATTCGAATAAAAATTATATGCGAAAACGAAATTAATTTGACATTTTATTGGAACGAAGTTCCTTATCGCGCCTTATCGAAAGGGGGCTAGACGGAAATTCTTATGAAAAAGTTGGCACGACACTTTTTTTTGTTTTAGATGATTATCGCTAGATGGCGCTGTTCTTAAAATATTTTATAATACAATTCCTTATTTTGTTTTATATGATTAATGCTAGATGGCGCTGTAATCAAAATATTTTATTTAAGTTATTAAATAAAAAAATAAAATTTTATTATAATTCCCTCACTAATGAATCGGAAGGAACTTCGTTCCATCCGGGTGTCCCTTGACACCTCTCAATTTTTTTTTATTTTTGTATAGATGACATTTCTAAAACGTTTCATAGTCACCTTGTATTCTTTTGAAACAGTGTACCATCGATTGGAGTAGCAATTTGTTACAAAATTTAATTCTGTATAATAATTATTTTGTGTCTCGAGATTCCTAGTGAGCAAAATTAATGAAAAGAAACTCCCATTTATCTGTATAGAAAGGGATTCGTAACGTTACTTATTAAATTTAAAAGCTAAGGGATTTCGTAATGAAAACGATGAAAAAATTGCGTCGAATAATTTTTGCGTTTTTAATTAACAATGCCGCTTTTTTGATTCATTAGGCGGGAAAATATTTTATTTTGAGATGAAAAATATTAGAAAGAAAGTAAATTTATTCTACCCACACAAAGAGGACATAAAAATATAAACTATTTACACAATAAAACATACTACTTGTTACGTATATTTAATTGAAAATTAGTGATCTTTAGCTTTACATCAGTGCTATGATGATAGTAAATTAAACTTATACTACAGAGTATCTTTATGTAATAGTTTTGTAACAACAAAAAAGGGTTTTTTTACGACATATCATTAGAATATTCAAAAACTGCTTTTAATATGCAAAAGCTGTTGTGTTTAGCACTGGATTCCACATACTCGATAATCTGAAGCCGTCACCCCTGTTAAAAGTGCTATGTCTTAAAATTTCCATAGCTTCTTTAACCATCCTTGGTACGTAACGACGTTCAGAAGACAGTACCTTGCAATTGTATCCAGCGATTGGAACCCGAGTTGAGCACATGCTCTGCGATCGCCGATTTATGCGGTTCCTTGTTTTTAATCGCTCTGATGTGCTCTTTTATATCTTTTTTTTTTTTAATATCGAGGTAAGAACCCGTTGAAAATGCATGGAAGTATTATAGCAAACCGCGAGTGTCTGAATAAGTTTGGTTAGTATTTATTTGGTGCCCTTTTTACGCTCTAATCGTGTATTCAATATATTTGATCTAAGATTACATTCGATCAATTAGCGAACGCTTACTCTAGTCCATCAAGATTGGGACAGATTAAAGTTGACGTTTCTACACACGGCATGTGTACGTGCCCCTCGCTGGATCAGGACGATCACCATTAATCCTGTCACAGAATGATACTAAACAGAAGTAAAAATTATGTATTTTTGTGGTTTAGCAGACGAGCTTATAAGCCTGATTTTGGGTGGTTACCGTCGTTCATAGACCATTACAATGTTAGGAGACACTGCCTAAAACCTACCTTTAAGGACCATCTTGAAGCCTTGTTTAAAAGGACAAATAATTATGTACCTACCTCACTTTTGCAGATACTACTTGCCACTTTTTTATGTATAACAGGTAAACCTATGACCCACATAATAATGGTTACCGTTGCTCATAAGCGATCGCAAATCTGCAATTCTAGGCTATCGAGGGTCCATCCACTACCTACTGAACAGAACTCTACTCAAGTTTCGTTTAAAAAGGGACTATAATTGTACTACGATGAACAAATTTGACTTTTAAATTTTCGGATACATGATGGTTCAGTAATTTTTGAAACACTTGCAATTGTTTCGGTCATAAGTGGTTGGTTATAGTGATTTGTATGAAGTTTGGCTTCTGTACAGATATTCTGTGCCGGAACTAAGCCCACAGTTGGACAGCAGACATCCACAAACAATAGACCGGAATTTATAGGGCCGTTTAACAAACGATGTGTGATCTATTGGGGTGCAGGTAGGAAGGGCTAGTTAAGGCTAGTAGTGTGGAGTTCATACATTAAATGAAAGTTTGTAACCAGCTACAAGAAAGACAAAACTTAGAATAAAATACTTTTGTCTGACATTAAAACTGCTGTTTTTTTACATTTAATTTGGCAGTTAAAATAAAGTAAGATAAGTCAAAAAGACCAATTTTAATATAATAGTAGACGATTGGAATCGGCGGTGCAGAATCCCAATTACAATAGTATACTTAGCGCACAGAGCTTCTAAACAAAGAGTCGAAAACAAAATTTACAGTAAAATTATCTATTCAATCAAATCGAACAAAGAGCAATGTGACTATCACACTGCGAACTCATCAGCATCCAAAATCAAGTCTCGCTTTGACCGTCACAATTTAGCGAACAAAACGAATTATTCACTCCGAAAATTTACGAAATTAAATTAGAACGATGTGTCAGTTGAACCGTCAGCGAGTGAACTTGTCGACCGGCTGAGTTTTCATTGAAACTTTATCAATTTTGTTCTGAGCGGCGTCGGCCTCCGGTTCGATCAATTAGGTCGTCTGTAACGGTACACTCGCATGACTTCGTTGCGAAATTTTGCGATAAATTTTTCAATTAGTAGATTCGATTTTTTTAATTGATGGTTCAAATGTGATAAATGAGATTCAGAATTATTAAGCACTAATAGCGTAAAATCCATTCTTTAACTTCAACAAACCTTTAAAAAAAGAAAATTAACAGTTTTTGCGATTCCTTTTATATGAATAGATTATCGCGCGTTATCGAAAGGGTAGCCCCCTTTCGACGGAAAAAAAATCTTACGAAAAGTTGTCACGACACGAAAAGTTGTCACGACACGAAAAGTTGTCACGACACTTTTTTTGTTTTAGATGATTATCGCTAGATGACACTGTGATCAAAATCTTTTAAAACACGTTCCTTATCGCGCGTTACGTTAGGAAAAAAAATTATAAGATATCTTTTAATCGAAAGGAACTTCGTTCTATTCGGGTGTCCCATGACACCTCTCAAGTTTTTTTAAAGATAGTAAGGTATTTCAATAATTTTGTGCTTGCTTTTTGCCGATTCATATGCCCTCAACACGCACCGAAATATAGTAACATTGTGTGTCCCATAGCAACAAATTCGTAATATTTTAACTACCAAAAACTTGTAAACTCACAATTTAATTATAATATAATTTTCAATAGAATATCTTATATATAATTTATCTGTCAAACCAACATAAAAACACTGGATATCTCGTTGAAATTTCAAACAAAAATAAAAGAAATCTTTCAAACGTCCCATGAGACGTCCTAAAAGTTAAAAGATTAATTTGACAAGTGTAATTTCTCTCGATATCGAAATGTCGCGGATTCATTTTATCTTTTACACGTGCGAAAATCTTGAGAAAGAATTATAGCAACGTGAAGTTTTATGTATTTGTAAGTAATGTTTATATTGCTTAGATTTTCTTTTAGTTCTGTGATCTTTGTTATATGATATATAAACTAACTTACGGTTCATCTGACGGTACGCTAACGTCGCTCATGAACTTCTACAATGCAATGGCAATGACGAATCCAATTTTTTTTATAAATTCATTTTTCATAAAACTCCGGCGTTCTCCTCCAACTGAAAAAAAAAATTAAAAAGAACAACCATCAAGTTCAGAATAACTAAAAAAAACCCCATCTAAAAATATCAAATCTGAAAACCATTTCAACGAACCACTATAACGAGACCAAAAAGTCTTGCTTGAAACTAGTTTCGCGGGTCACATTTTTAGTTTCAAACCAGCTGCCCCGGTATCTGAAGTAGTTTTTCCTGGACATTTTCGAGTTTGAGCGGAGCGGAATATCCCGGGATAAAAGTTAAACAAACGGACGGGACCGCTGCAAGTTTTAATAAGATTTCAACGTGGTTAACACGGTTGCTATTCGGTTGGCCACTTGCAATACGGACGGATTTCGACTTTGTATTTTTATGTTATTAATTGTGTTGTAGTTTTTTTTAATTGCCTTGTAGACGAGACATGACCGTAGGGTTACTATTGTTCTGCGACCTATGCATTATCAGGGGACACTGCGGGACTGCTACTCACGGCCTACCTTGGAGGACTTTCAAGCCAAGCCTCAATTTTCTTACTGCAAAGGTTGTTTTCCATGCACGACTGGCAATGATTTAAAGAGATCAATAACCCTTAACCCTTTCAGGACCATAAGATGGCTGACACTAAACATGCGAATACTACACAATATTTAAGTTATTCTGTAAAGTAAGCGATATCACTAGAATAACATAGTAGGGTGTACAAATTTCCTATAAATTTCATGTGAAACATTTTAACACAACGTACATAAACGTAACGTTTGACATTCATTAAAAAAATATATTATTCAATAATAGTAACGATTTTTGTAGAAGGGAAAAATATTTCCCTTGGACGTGAAAGGGTTAAGCAATAGGACTGCTCTATGTTACATATTGTAGCATATAATAAATACATTATTGTCTAGAGTACTCTAGAATGTGCACATCATGCGATGTAATTAATCAGTTCGTGTTTTTGTGACATGTTTCAATTTAATTTCGAATTACAAACATTATTCTAAACAACTTTTCTAATTACAGAACTACTGTTCAGTTCCATTGGAAGGTAAAAATAGCTTGAGCGTAAAATTTGAAACAAAATTCTCGAGACAACATCTCATGTACTTAACAAAGCCGAAAGAGCTTAAACTTAACCGTATAAAACAACAAAAAAGCAACATTAACATTCCAGAAACGAACTTAACGACAACTTTAAACCTTTTTGTCGTACTTAGTTTAATCTTTGAGACACCTTAATCCGGTCCTGACTTGGGGAGTTCACTTCATTCTTTCAACCTGCACTCTTGAAGAATGGTCTTCGTAACCGACAGTTGAGAATTTATTTTGTTTTGGAATGTTCTGGAAAAGAGATACAATGGTCTTTTGACTTATTTTAATTCAATGTGTTATCTATTATTTATATCATGTGGTTTATTAACAAATTTTAATAATACGTAATTTTTGGAACTAAGTTCCTTATTGCGCGTTATCGAAAGGGGGCTAGACGGAAATTCTTATGAAAAAGTTGTCACGACACTTTTTTTGTTTTAGATGATTATCGCTAGATGGCGCTGTTCTTAAAATATTTTATAAAACAATTCCTTATTTTGTTTTATATCATTAATGCTAGTTGGCGCTGTGATCAAAATAGTTTATTTAAGTTATTAAATAAAAAAATAAAATTTTATTACAATTCCCTCACTAATTAATCGAAAGGAACTTAGTTCCATCCGGATGTCCCTTGACACCTCTCAAGTTTTTTATGTTGCGAATTGGTGTCTCCTGACATTGAAGAGGTCCACGAGGTATGGTAACTGCTCTGGATAATGGATGCAATTGGAGCACCTGCTTACAAAGCAATAAAAAATAGTAACCCTCACGTATGTTGGCGAAAGCAAAGTTTTTAAACTAATCATCGAAGTTAAATATATTTTCTTAATCCAAAACAAGGCCCGCGTAACTTCGTCTGCGTTACTTTCAATTAAATGTCAATTATTCGCTTTTTCCATACATAAAAACCATTGAACCTTGAACTTCAACGAGCATTAAAAAAAAGATTTGGCCTAATTAGTCCTGGCGTTGTTGAGTTATGCGCTTAACAACACATTTTGCGATTCATTTTTATATTATAGATAAAATAATTTTACAGCCCAAAGTTCTATTACCCATTTATTAAAGTTAATTCCGAATCTTGACTGTAATACATGATTTCGACATTATTTTGTAGGCTTATCGACGAAAAAGTATATTTTGTTCAATTTTATTGCTTTTCGAGGCCCGTTACTTCGTTTTATTGTTTGTAAATATGTTGTTTGTTCGTGAAATTGTTTTTCAGAATTACGTTAATTCTTTGCTTTGCTATGTTATGACAGAGGTTGAAAACCTTTTTACGAGGTCGTATTTTTCAGTGTTAGACGATTAAGAAATAAAATTATGTTTTGCGTGACTTTTCTATAGTATTTTTTCAGTTATTAAACCGTTTTCGAGTTTATAATGGAATATAAACTCGCTTTAGTTAATTTTTCAAGGAATATTTTTAGTAAACAACGCTAAATGTATCGTGTGATTGTATAAAGCTGCATTTAGGTTTTTTTTTTGGTTAATGGACAAATTTGCCTACAACAAATCTGGCGGTAACTAGTTACCATTCGACCTATATCGGTGGTGACGCGACAAAAAGTGCCGTAGCGCGTAACGGGTCGTGCCATCCCCCGTAACTCCTGAGTCGGGGTTCCGACGATGAGTATGAGCGGTTGGAGGTTTTAGTTCATAGTTGTTATAATTAAAAAAAACAGTAATCGTTATATTCCATAAATTTCAGTACTAAAGAAATATAAACCACATATCAAGTTTAATATTCCTCTAAGAATATAACATGAAGTTGAGAACATACTCAGGTATCTCGTAACTTAGATCCCATATTATCTAAGTTTAAACTACATTATAACGACACTGCCGTATAGTTGAATGGCTACAATGCAGCTCCTCTCGTGTAGTTTACTTTGAGGAAAGATGGGATATATGGGCGAGAATTCTGTTTTGAAACGCAGCATTAGAAAATCTTCTTTTTCTTCAACTTTTCCCGCCACACGTGGTTGGCTTTCTTTACTTTGAAACGTCATTTGCTCCGCTGCTATGAAGTTGACAGAAAGTACAATTATGAAAATATGAGAACGTTAATGGTACGGACACGCATACCGTAATTTTGTAATTTAACATAGCACTTCATATTAGTATAGAATGTTTCTAGACTCGAGCTTTAACTATTTTTTTAAGGTGACCCGTGAAAACGTGAAAAAACACTGCATATATCCGCATTAGATTAATTTAAATGCTCTATCATCAATAAGTCCGTGGTTTGATTTTTTTTATTTTGTAAACAAAGCCACCTCAAGATTTGAAATTCGTTTATATTGTAAGCCCTATCAGATTGCTATTTACCGTTACTGACAATTATTTTGTTCAATAAATAAAAACACGTGCTCATTTCACAAATCAACAATATCTAGCGCAGCTTTCATTATCCACTACGTTTCTAAGGAAAAAAACGCTACGTTTTAAAATGCAATCATCTCCCGTATGTCTTCAAACAGGCAACCTTCCAAGCCGCAGTACACTCGACCAGGTGCACAGCTGAAATTGTTTCGACCGTACAATGTAAATATAAGTTAATTAAGAGCAAACTGAAACTTGGTAACGTTTAGCTCCACTGTTTGACTTTAAGATGTCGAGTTAAAAATCTTGTTATTACTCGTAGCTTTTGTCTGTGGTTCTTAAATAATGTAATGGTTTTTAAATTTTGTTGTAGATAATTTAATTACTGTTTTTTTGTTTAGGCAAAAACACTTTTAGAAAATAGTCTTTATAGAATGTGAATGGTGTATCTAAATGACTGTAGAGAGAAACACAAACAGAGATAAGAAAATCAGAGGAAAGTATGGTAGGCAAAATAGATAAATATATTGCACACTTTTTTTTGTGACGGGAGGAAATCGCCGGACTTCCACACGCCCCGTGAGTGGAGTATGTGGGAGTTGAACCGCACCAAAACCTCCCGCCGCTTACGCTCGACATCCGATCCTCGGCCGGGGACAGAACCCGGCACGAGGCTGGTAGGGGTGACAGGACGCGTTTGCTATCAACGCTCACGTATAACCCCGGCACCCCCGATATTGCACACTTAGACAGGCTTTCATCTAAGAGTTTTGTATGATAATCTTACAGATTGCGTGGCGTTGCAACTTGTAAAGTGCTAAGCCAAGTGTGTGCTAATTCATGCTTAGATTTTTTTCCATTGCATATTGACATTGTAGAACAAAACCCTGGCTTAGAATTCTCTTAGTACATTACTTGTCTTAATATTTCTGGATTAAACTATTTTTCCTAAATTCAATAACAAAAAATCGTTTTGTTTTTCTTAATATTCTCAATTGCTATCTGTTTGCGTTGAAACTTATTTGCTTTTCATGAAAACAATGAATAACAAAATACGTTCATTTCCTTTGTAACGAAACAAATGCGGTATGAAAATTACATTTCGTGCAACGTTTTAAATTAAATATTTCGAATGAAGTTCAAATTAAATATGCCAATTCGACGTTCCAGAGTCCAGACTGCATCGCGCCAACTCAGTTCGCTGTTGTTGAGCAAAGTGGTCCATACTCGTAGTACCTTGAACTATTTGATGAAATTACTATAAAATATAAATGCATGGGATATAAATAAAACTATTTTGAATGTTAATCCAAGGTATGTATTGTCATTTTAAGTGTTTGCACTTGATCATTTTTTTTTTTCTTAGTTGGAGGAAATCACCGTATCCCCGCTCGCCTCGCGGGCGGTGTATGTGGGAGTTGAACCGCACTAAAACCTCCAACCGCTTACACTCAACGTCCGAACCCCGGCTGAGGCCAGAACCCAGCACGGGGTTACGAGGGACGACGCGACACGTTACGCCATCGGCACTCTTTCCCGTCGCGCCGCCCCCGCACTTGATCATAAGCGGTTACCGTTACGCATGGACCTTTGCACTGTCAGGGAATACTGCGGAGCCGCTACCTACGGCCTACCTTAAGGACTTTCTTCAACCCTCGTTTGAAGAAAGACAAGTCATAAGATCTAAATAGCATTTTCTTACATTGTTATTAGTTTATGATTTTGACTACGATTTTCATGAAGTTTAATAAACCAAAAAGAAAGAGTGAAAGAGTTTACGTAACTAAACTAACAAGGAAATAAAGACATAATAATATACTGTATACTGTACTTTAAATCTTTACCAATTACTAGTTTTTTTCTTTCTGTAAATACAACAATTCCATTGAAATACTTCCACACAAATAATAAGAAACATTAGATCTTTTATGGTCTGTTATCTTTCTTTGACGACAGGTGGATAAAATTACTGAAAATACGTCGAAACACAATTTAACAGATAGTGGTAACATTTCTGAGAACTCGAGAACGTCTAAGAGTTATTCCGTTTCAAAGAAACTTAAGGGTTGTTTAGGTACGTCTTTTGAGGGTGAAAATAGATTTATAATCGAAAGTTTTCATCTGAGATAACGTTTAGCTTTATTTGAATTTATAGTGATGTTTGTTGAATAAATTTTATTTGAAATTAGATTTTGTTTGACAATTGGGATTTAAATGTTGTAATGTACATGGAAAGTTTTCGAGAAGTGTGTTGCTAGG
The DNA here is from genome assembly GCA_030269945.2 of Trilocha varians. Classification (NCBI taxonomy): domain Eukaryota; kingdom Metazoa; phylum Arthropoda; class Insecta; order Lepidoptera; family Bombycidae; genus Trilocha; species Trilocha varians. Next base: position 3,110,324 of record AP028264.1, on the reverse strand, counting down.
TGTGACAATGAGGCCGAAAAGTTCTGGAGTGACAACTACGAACCAGTAGGCACTGGATGCAAACAACACAGGACTGGTCATTGTGACGAGAGTTGGTGAAGCCCTATGTCCAGCAGTTGACGTAGCTGATACTTTAGTTACTCTTTATTTTCGACAACAATCGTTTTTTCTTTTCAGGGACTCAAGTTTCATGCATTTTCAACGGGTTCTTACCACGATATTTAATTAATTGAGTTGTCTCGATATTTCAACGGTGTGTAGTGATGTGAGTTCGAGTTCCAGTGGTACTACCCAAAAGCGAACGAGAAAGAGGGTAGACAAATTTGTTTGCTCTTAAATCAACCCGCAATATCCAGTCTTCTCGTGATCATGGCGTTTGCAACAACGTTAAAATATCGAAACAACTCAATTAATTAAATATCGTGGTCAGAACCCGTTGAAAAGGCATGAAAGTATTAAAGAAAACCGCGAGTGTCTGAATAAGTTTAGAACTCAAGTATGATTATTTTTTTCCGCGAATAAATATATTCAACACAAAAACATTTTACTAATGATATTATTAAACCAGTTCTTAACATCAACAATAACACATTACAATAGAAATCTCAGAAACGAAACGTGAAAATCGTATCGCCAATTATTTTCTGTCGCCATACTTTTTTTCTAATAACAAATGAAGCGTGATCCTCCTTTTGTACGCATGTTCGTTTGATTGAAGCTCTTTATATAATTGCCCCTTAGCGACGTACGCGAACCGAAGAATTCTGTCCCATAATTGGTTGGCAGATAATCAATGCGTGAAATAATGTTCCTGGAAGGGTGGCCTGATGGGGTTGCGTGTGATAGGTGGGGTCGGAAATATTCGCGGATAAACAAAATATTGTGAGCGTTGCGTATTTTTGTTATAAGGGTACAGTTCCCGCTTTATTGTACTGCACAGTAACCTATTACTGCTAAAACCACTGCACTAGTGAAGGAAAACACTTATTGGAGAAAAATGGTAAAATTTTTCGAAATTGTGTGAAGTCCCCATTTCACATTAGACAAGCGTGGTGGACTATGCCTGATCCCTTTTCTGAGGAGACCTGAGCCGCAGTGGACAATAATGGGTAACAGTACAGTTATAGTACCTACTGCTACGAACATAAATTAACTGAAATTATTCAGTTTATTTTCAACATAAATGAAGGATCGTATTGTTGACGTTATAAATCTCGGAAACCGGTTCGAAAAACAAATTAATAACTGAAATTAAATTAAAGAAAAAGAAATATTTATTCTCAACGTAAATGAAAATTATCATACTTGTTGATGTCAAAAGGCTACCACCAGTTTGGAAAAAAGAAAAAGCCACCGTCCTTAAAAGAACTGGCAAGAAACTCATCGGGCATGTCGTGTTTATATTATTTTTCTATATTTTCCCTTTTAATTCAATATTACAGTTTAGACCAAAACCAAAAACCTCATTCCCACTTAGTACACTCATTTAGAAAATTACTAATCTATACTAATATTATAAAGCTGCAGAGTTTGTTTGCTTGTTTGAACGCGCTAATCTCAGGATCTACTGGTCCGATTTCAAAAATTATTTCACTGTTGGAATGTCCATTTATCGAGAAAGGTTATAGGCTATATTTTATTTTGAAAAAAATTAGGGATCCGTATGAAAATATCGAATAACACAAGTGAATAATCGAAAACCTATTTATGCGTACGCTACAAAAACTATTGACAATAGAACAAAATGATGTACTACGGGTTTTTAGGTCTTTTGAAGACAAACAAAAAAGTCCGCGACAGCATATATCTAACTATCATAGTTTAGTCACAACAACTGCTTTTATGTTCAAAAAAAAATTAATTCGTCCGAAGAATGAATTTAACGTTAAATTAGTATTGTTATATTAATCCTTATCCAAATAAAGTATTACGTTATCAAGAGTATTAATGTAGAAGTAAATTACTTTTTGTTTTATTCCAATCGGACTTTTCGTTTAGAAGTTATTACGAGTATAAAACATGAATACTCCCCGGGCCGCGCAAATAATATCGCAACAGCATTAAGAGTACTGTTTGAACCCCTTTGTGACGCAGACGAAGTTGCGAGGGTCATCTAGTCGTATAATAAGTACGAGTACGAGTATGCGTAGGTAGACTTTGAACAGCCATGAAAACTCGCGAAAGAAACTCAGCGAGCATGTCTCTTTCATATCATAAATCAGTATAACCTAGGAAGATCTCAAAACTGTAATCCAATCTTATTTCGCGGCTTACTGTATCAACATTCCACACGGCTTTGGAGATCGCCGCCGGCAGGAAAACATTGTGGCGAGGAAATTGCGTTTCCGATGTGCGCTCCGGTCCCGGGAACCACGCTGTTCCTAATTTGTTGAATAATTGCCGAAGAGATGGCCCGGGATCCACAGGTGTATGAGTCGTATGGACAGGGGATTAGTCGTTTAATGCTTTTAATGTGTGGTTTTTGAAGTAGGTACTGTAACGACTCATTACTGCACTAAAGTTTTGCTCGTAGAGGTCAGGCATCAACAATGTTTGCCTAGCGCTTATTTTTGTAGGCAAGATGACCTCATTCTGTTTAGGCTCTAATGAAGCATCCTGATCTTGTTTATCTACTTACAAAATTATTTGAAGTTACAACAAATACTGAACCAAATTAAATGTAAGATATCTATACTAATATTATAAAGAGGAAAGGTTTGATTGTTTGTTTGTCTCGAATAGGTTCCGAAACTACTGGTCCGATTTCAAAAAATATTTTGGTTTTGGAAAGTTCGTCTATCGAGAAAGAATATATTGTTTTCCTTTGTGACGCAAACGAAGTTGCGCGGGTCAGCTAGTATTTTTTATAAATTTAGTACTGGCTGGATTTCATTACTAACTAGTAATGAAATCCAGCCAGTTGAAGTATTCGGCAACTATTTTTCGAATTACTATGTGCCTCATAATTTATAAGGATTAAAATGTCTAAATTTTAATGAATTTTGTAGATTGAGTCTTTTAATATGCCAACTTTTTTAAATTGAAATTTGAGAAATTCTAGTTAGAGAAAATTTCATTTGAATTTGAAATTGAGAACAATTAATGAATTTATGTATGTTAATTAGAATTAGTAGATGAAAATAACATATATCTACACAGAAAATACCATTTTTATAGACACGTATGGACTAAATAAACTCTTACCTTATGAAAAATATCTTGCTAAACCAGTTTTGCCTTCACAAATAACCGTAAAAACGTTACGTCAACTTGATAAATTATTAAAAATTCGAAATGTTTTCGCGAAACAATCAACATTACTCAGTATAATGATCACGAACGTCTGAAAGATAAACTTTTCGATTCACGTAAACTGTAATCAATTCTATAGACAATCAAATGCCTTGAACGTAGACGTTTTTTTCATCGTCTGTTATTTGTTACACAGTTTGGTGAGGTTGCAGTAAGTCAAGTTTGAAAACTGATAAATATTTTATTAAATAGACATCGACATAGTATAAAATAAAGTCGCTTAACACTGTTTGCCCGTCACTATGTATGTTCAAATCTTTAAAGTAATACATTCTGATGCGTCTTTTTTAATAGATAAGTAGAGTGATGTAAGTTACGTCTTTTTTGCGTTCACTACATATAAAATATTACATTACTACTTGATGATCCACGTCTGCGTCACAAAGGGATACAGCATTTTCGGTTTGCATTGCGATTACGAGAAAAATATAATGCTTTTCATTTACTTTACCTACATCAGAAACAGTCAAAAAACATGAGTATTTCTCTACTGTATGCATTATACACATGAACTTTTCTCTTAAATCATTCTTAGATGTAAGTCGCAACAAAATCTATTGCGTAATTTTAAAGAATTAAGCATATAGATAGCGTGAGAGGTGTCGCGACGGGAAAGTGTGCCGCAGTGCGTAACGCGTCGCGCCACCCCGCATAACTCCGTGCTGCCTCAGCCGGGGTTTGGACGCTGAGTGTGAGCGGTTGGAGGTTTTAGTGAGGTTCAACTCCCACATACCCCACCCGCGGGGCGGGGGGATCCGGTGATTTCCTCCAACTAAAACAAAAAAAAGATAGCGTGAAGCGATTTTGTTTTACACTATGAAGTGAAATAGGATTGAGTCACTGTTATTATTTTACACTGTATGAAAAACGTATTACGCAGCGTTCATGTCGTGAATATTATTGAAATCCAGAACGGCTCACGCGTCTGGTTCCGTATAAATTATGTGCCGCGACATTCAAATAATAATTCCCTTTGTTTTGCGTATCATTGCGATTTAGGTTTACGCTAAATCGAGCTGGTATTTTTCGTTGATTTAATTCAATATGAAGAGATTAAAGTTACCTAGGACAGTTAAAGGTATATCTAGTAAAATGAAAAGTTTTATAGTACACCAATAAATCATTTTTTTTAACAATATTAATCAACACTTACACTATTACTAAACGGGTTCTTTCCACGATAAAGCCAAAATACCTAGTTTTGAGGCGGCAGCCGATACTGTCAGTGTGGTATGTCGAAATGTGAGTTCGAGTTCCAGTGGTACCGGCAAACGAACGAGAAAGAGGGTAGACAGATTTGTCTGCTCTTAAATGACCTACCCGCAGTTCTTCAGTCTTCTGTGATCATGGCGCTTGAAACAGTGCTGAAATATCGGGATCGCTCAATTGAAAATAATCATGGAAAGAACCCGTTGAGTATTAGTGTAAGTGATGTAGATAACCGCGTGTCTTTAAAGAAATTTAATATTAATCAACATTACGATGAACACCACAACGATATGAACATAATCACGCAGTATCAAATTAAATTATAATTTAGGTACAGGCGTATTTTCAATAAAACAATGCTAAATGAAAAACACATCCACTTATCCGGCGATTTCCTCCAACAAAAAAAAGATTCAATTATGAAATATTTCTTTTTTCTTGACAGAATAGTCAGACTTAGAGACATTTTAAAATCAATTTAACTGTTTAAAGTATTGTACAGATTGTAACATAGAATGACCAGCACGTCCCGTTTCTGTATAAGAGCGCATGCAACCCCGCACTTGTTTTGTGAACGTGACGAAACTTTACCGGGTGAAATTTAATGAAATTCCCTTTACTGTACAGACAGTCGGTTCGTCTGTGTTTACAAATCGCTTTGGTGGACAGTAGTTTATCACAGATTACTACAGATATACACTGCCCTTTCTTCAGATATAACTAGATATACAATACCAGAGAGTAGAGTGGCGACCACGGACTAGTAGGCGCAACGTAGGCAGACCTCCTACAAAATGGACGGACGACCTGGTTAGGATCGCGGGAATCGCTAGATTTGGGGGAGCCGTCCAGCAGTGGACGTCTATAGACTGATGATGATGATACAATTCCAATTTTTATGTTCAATTTAAATGCGACAACGATTTAATTAATGTCGTTCTCAAAATGAGATGAAAAGATTGGATTTTTTAGGCATTTGTGATGTCTAAATAGTTTTATTCACGTTCTTAATATTTATCTTCCTGTATAAAGTTGTAAAATGGCATTTTATTTCTGATGAAATTATAATGCAAAATAAATAATTTTATCAAAATTATGAAGTATAAACTGAACTAATTAATAATGAATGTTGATCTAACGATAATAGTAACATAGTAAAGACAGATTTTTTCCTGATTTGCAAAACTATCGAACGTTATAATTTTCAAAATATTACTATTTTGTTATGATAAACAAATTATCTACATATTAAGCTACTGAGAAAGAAAATATTAACAAATTAGCAACTATGAAACAAAGTTTCAAATTAAACTACAGAGAACCACCCCATGCATGTTAGTACAGGAAGTTCGTCTACCGGATGTGTGTTCCAGTGGCTCCACCTACACGCTTTTAGTGTCCGCTATCAAACTGTTATCTTTTGTTGTTAGCTAATACGTTTACTATAGGCACTGATTGATAATCACTACATAGTTTAAAATGAAGTCGCTTTCGCTGTATGCCCCTATATAATATGCTTAAACCTTTAAGCATATTTTTTAATGTTGCTTTGCTTGTAAATTACTTTGGTTGTTGAAATGAAATTAATTTTATATTTAGAACTGTAAGATAGTAAGTTAGTACCTAAAGAGTTTACATGCTTGATGTGGTCCTCTGTAATTGGAGGTGCGCAGGTATCTAATATGTAATGTATTTTTAATTTGTTCTGTGTATGTGTTACCTTTGTTGAGGATCCAAATAAAATAAATAAATAAATGTAGATATAGTGATTAAAAAGGAAGATTTATGTGTTCAATATTTTTTTGCGTTTACATGAACGGTAGCTTAATGCCTTTGTGCTTATTTTTTAGTTACTATAACTCACTGCATCTTTCTTTACCTGGTGTACAATAAAGTATTAAGTATATAAATGTTAGATACTTCTCATGAACAACTTATTAAGGCATTAAGTGCGCCATTGTACTTATGTTTTTGTACAAGAAGAATAAATAATGTCAATGTTGTAAAACTGCACATTCATCGATATTAGGCAACTATGTTTAATTATACCTGCTCTCTTTACGAGTAGAACCAGATCCAAGTATTTAGTAATTACTAGATGAAACAGACGAATAACCTTTACGAGAAGGGAAATCGAAACTCATGTTTCCTACTCCTACTATCATCTTCTGATTAAATTCGTTGCGGGGCCCAAGACAAGTTAGCTTTCCGCCGGGTTCCTGGGCTTCACTGCTCAGAGTCATTACGATGGTCGCCGCTGTGGATCCTGGCTGAACAGGAGTGACAGTGGCGGGAAGGAGAAGTGGGTAAATACCCAAGACCTTTCAAAATAATCTTCATCTAACATTTCATGTTTAGAACCGTTTCTTTATTTCGCTAAAATTTGAACTACAGTACGATATTAACGTTTCGTGACGTCTTCGATTTGTTTTGTCTCGATAACAAAAGGGAAAAAATAGTCGATTTACGTTCGCGTAATGGCTGCCTCGGGGTAATTCGCGAGCTCTGTACTGTCATTTATCGTTTTTTGGCAATAATAAAAACGCTATGTTTAGACCTTATATACAGTAATGTTGTTTGAACATTATTGTACTAGAGGGTTTGCAAATACGTAGTTATTTTTATCATAGACTATATTATACTATAGTCGTGGTGACCGAGTGGTCGAAGCGCGTCCTTCAGAACGGGAGCTCGCGGGTTCAAATCTGGCCTGCTTATACCTCTAAATTTAAATTTGAAAAAGACTTAGGTGCAATTTTTCACAATACCATTGGCTAAAAACGGTGAAGGAAAACATCGTGAGGAAACCTGCATGTCGGAAAATGGTTCTAAAAATCCTTTGAAGATATGTGAAGTCCCCAATCCGCACTGGGCAAGCGTGGTGGACTATGCCTAATACTTCTTCTGAGGAGACCTGAGCCCAACAGTGGGCAGTAATGGGTTGGTACAGTAAAGTTGTTTAAGTATCTTTAGAAATAAGAATGAATACATATTGGTCGAGATTCTTTATAAATTGCGTTTTGCCCATCTCTCCCTTCCACCACTGTAACGTCTGTAACTCCTGTGTAGTCAGGATCCACAGCGGCGACCACCGGAATGACTCAGCCGTGAAGCCCAGGAATCCGAGGGAAATTCTATTCTATTTAGTCCATTTTCTACACGAGACTGATTCAATTATTTCGATCTCGGCCTCAAGAGGACACAACAGAATATCATTACACGCAAAAAGGTTTTATATTAATTCAATTACTTATTTCGTAGACAGTGACGTCACAGAATATGTAATAATATATATACAGAAATGAAACTTCAAACAATGCGTCATTCTAATTTTAAAAAATAATGTTCGCAGTTTTTTTCTGAATTTAATTGTGAAATCTGAACTTTGTTTGTATTGATAAACTATGTTAATAAATGTTATAGTAATAGTACAATAATTGGAACGAAGTTCATTATCGCGAGTTATCGAAAGGGGGCTAGACGGAAATTCTTATGAAAAAGTTGTCACGACGTTTTTTTTGTTTTAGATGATTATCGCTAGATGGCGCTGTAATTAAAATCTTTTATAACAATTCCTTATTTTCTTTTATATGATTAATGCTAAATGGCGCTGTGACCAAATTATTGTATTTAAGTTATAATAATTACTTAGTTTAAACTAACTAATTATTATAACTTAAAATATCAAATTTTATTACAATTCCTTCACTAATTAATCGAAAGGAACTTCGTTCCATCCGGGTGTCCCTTGACACCTCTCAAGTTTTTTATTTACTAAATAAAAAATTGTTTTTACGAACTCGAGCCTCCCCTCCAAAGACAAGAATTATAAAGTGGTTCTCTAGAGTGGTGAAAAAGATACAAAAAAAGTAAGTAGTTGTCTATGAGCGACGATAGCCACTTACAATCAGGTAGCTCACTTTTTCTACATGACAAAAGAACATGACCTATACTTCTGTGTACTTATACTATGCTGTCACAACATAGAGAAACTTCCATTTTGGTCTTCGCTATTAATGTTATTAACATAATTTCACTGTTAGTACATCAAGGGAGTTTCTCATGCCAAAAACTTAGTTCAAGTTACGTCATTTGACGGTTGACCCCAAACATTATGCATGAAAATGACTGATATGGTGCGTTGTGTCTTTGAGAGCATATATTTCTGCTATACTTTTAATGTTAAAAGTTCTTGTTTCACTTAAACTTCATCTAATATATAAAATTCACGTGTCACAGTTTTCGTTGCCTTCGAAACGGCTTGACCGATTTTGATGATTTTTTTGTGCTTATTCGGTATCTATGAGAATCGGCCAACATCTATCTTTCATCCCCCTAAATGTTAGGGGTATGTCACACCGCAAAATTCTAAACCATAAATAAATAAAACCATTTATTGCCATCACACTAACAAGACATTAAGGTAAAGGGTAGTGGCTCAGCTATTGCTGTCGGAAAACACACACAGGTACTTAACTCTCTATTGCTTCTGTTAAGGTCCAACATGAATACCTAAGTCTCACAACGTCATTAAGAAACGACCGTCAAGAAAAGTTCTGTATGGCAGGCGATAGGACGGCCTTTCAAAGCCTTGACATTAGACATTTTCATGAGACAAAAACCACTCTTCATCAGGACTGGAACATGTTTTAGATAAACAATCGTGATTTTAAATCTAAAACATAATTAGAAAACTACAATTTAAAAGTAAATCAAGAGAAACAGTCCAATTGTCTGTAATAGGTACCCTGTAATCATTTGTATGTGTTAATTTTATCTGATTGCGCGGCACATTTCGAGAGCTGTACCGTCTCGCATACGTGTGTACTGTTTACGAATAGCTCCATTACATCGGGTATGGTGCTTCACGCTAATTGGGTCCGTCTTAATGTGCGTTTTGTGGAGACAAAATCTGATTGGATAGATAAAAAACTAAAGATAGTGTTGGGAACATAACCTCGCATGGTTGTGTCAAAAATCGATCATCTTATTTATTTATTTATTTTAATACTTTATTGTACACCAGGTAAAGAAAATTACAGTGACTTATAGTAATTAAAAAATAAGCACAAAGCTTCTTACAGCAAACCTAAGAAAAAAATCAGATATGACATCGTATAGAGAGGTAGTCAAGTGTACTAAATAAACTATACAAATTACATACAGATTAGCAGTCTAAGCACTGCCACTATATTACAATACAAAAAAAGTAAAAAAAAAATAGTGATATGAGAATAACAAATAATAAAATACTAGCTTTTGCCCGCGACTTCGTTCGCGTGGACTTCAGGTTCGTCCCGTATTATCAAAAATTGTAGCCTATGTGTTATTCTGATGTATAGTTCGTAGTTAGTGTTCAGTAGTTTTTACGTGCAAGAGTAACAAACATACATCCATACATACAAACTTTCGCCTTTATAATATATAATAAAATATAAACTAAACACATCATCATCAGATTTATCACGAGACATACAACTTCTCCTTCATAATGACCAATTGTGCTGGTTGCATCCAGTGTCTTTCTTCGGCGTTCTTCTTATGTATGGTCTGCCCACATTAAATCTGCCAGTGAAAATATTGTTTATTATTAATTTCGTTAAAACTCTAATGACGCTAAGGTTGCATTTGCATTCGTGCTGTTATATTGACAACAAATATTGTTAGATCATAACACAATCTCTCTAAATACATAATTAAATTCAAAGATTTAGAATACAATAACATCCAAATCCCAAAAAACAGTTGATTAACGTTTAAATGTTCTGAAGACAAAATTAACATCTCAAGTCTTTCGGCTCGTCTCAGTGACGTAACTCAAGCAATATCCGTTCCATAATAAAGAAAATAACAAAAAGTCGACGGCTTATCCGACACGGTTTCATTTTTTCCGCCAAAATTTAATAAGCTGAATGGGAATAACAAAAAGCAATGCTTTCTCTGAAACGCCTGCGGTCACATATTTCATTTGCGTGAGCTCGGGGCACACCTTTTGTTGCTATTCGTTTTTGTTCAGGCGCTTTTTTTTAATGTTAACACCTTGTTTTTTATATTTATTGCGTTTAGCTCCGCGCAGTAACTCCGTAATGAGCCCGATGGCTACAGATTGTTTTCATTTTGTCGCTTCTAAATCATTTTTTTCGCGCCCAAAGTGTCGTTTTGTAATAAATCATTTTGTGATACCATTCATGCGTTGTGATGTATTTTTACCAGATTATAAAATTGGATTACCAATTCAGATGACTTTTTACTTGTTTTTTTTTTACTTTGTAAACGTTTATAAACCATAATTTTCTATTTGAAAAATGATTGAATGATGACAGGTTTTTCGGTCAAGATCTTCTAAATATTTTCTTATCGATGGTATTATATCAGTAATTAGTGTAATTACCTATTTATCATGAACAATTGAAAACCGTTATGCAAAAATATTATAATTAAAGTACTAAGACGCTGAACATTGACAACCGCCATTAACATAATCTAATTAAACAGTGACAACGCAGTGACAAAAAAAGTGAACTAAAAATAAACCAGTGCTAAAAAAACATAAACACAGATATGTAATAATGCCAAAATGCCCGAATCGGACAGGACGCTGACCCGTATTTGAAAGCAAACATTGGCCATATGCGTGTGTGTGTGTTTGTGTGATAGTGTCAGGTGGGATGAGGCGGGGGGCGGGTTTGCCCCCGCGCCTCTTATCACAAGATAAGGCGCCGTGGCCCTCTGCGGCGACAAACGTTTACGAATCTCCAGCGTGACCAGGCTGCTTGCAAAGAGGCGGCCGCCGCCCGTAATGTTGCACTCTCTAAACGCACTCGCTGGCAAAATATCGCCGGGCGGCGGCCTCGATACGAACGCGAACAGGCACACGCACCCCAACAAGAACCACAAGACATCGCCTGGATCGCCCTACACCAAGCCGAAGTAAGTTATCACTAACATTACTACTTTCAGTTACAGCGACTGCGTCTGCGCAAGTGACAGCACTACTGTGTCTGGCCACATTCAATTTTGTACTAAATAGTTTATATTACACCGTCTGTGCTGGTCTGGTAAACGAAGTTATGTGCATACAAGTCATCACCATATTCAAGTAGAAAGACTTGTGTTTTTAAAACAGGAGAAATCCCTTTCTGCCGTTATGGAAACATGTAGAATACAAATAGTTCTAAAACCTCCTGCTGTCGCATTTACATCCAAGCCTATGAGTAAATGCATATAGAATTTGTCACCATAACGAATCATCACCGACCTAATGTAACCAAACGCCAGCTTATAGTGTCGTTCATACCCTTTAATAGGTTAGGAGATCCAGATATCAGCAATTTACTTTCAGTTTTCTAATAGCCCTAAGAAGCAGATGAGCTGATAGTCCATTTTGATAATAACTGGTAACTGTTGTAGTCGTGGTGGCCGGAGTGGTCGAAGTTCGTCCTTCAGAACGGGAGGTCGCGGGTTCAAATCCAGCCGGCTTGTACCTCTAAATCTAAATGTAAAAAAGATTTATGTGCAATTTTTCACAACACCACTGGCTAAAAACGGTGAAGGAAAACATCGTGAGGAAACCTGCATGTCGGAAAAGGGTTCTAAAAATCCTTTGAAGATATGTGAAGTCCCCAATCCGCACTGGGCAAGCGTGGTGGACTATGCCTAATCCCTCTTCTGAGGAGACCTGAGCCCAACAGTGGGCCAGTGGGCAGTAAAGGTACAGGTAATTGTTGCTGTTGACCCTTAAGATGACAGTATAATAGAAGAGCGCGAACTCCCCTTTTATAGATCTTGTAAAATATTATTTATAACCTACAATGAGCAACGTGAAAAACTAATCAACAAGGTGTCTAAAACTTAGGCATATCAGTTGGACACATGTCGACATGAGTTCTGTCCACGCACATTTGGACAAGGCGTGTCGACTTGCATTATTTGTGGTGCTTTTTTTTGAGAAAGGCTTTATCAATGAAATTCGACTCTTTACCCTAGTATCCTATAGGTCAATGCAGAATGGGAACCACTTACCATCAGCTGAGCCATTTTCTTATATCTATTAACGTACCATAGCCTACAGCAGTTTGACACTTCTCACTCTCTAGTTCTTCTCATATTTTCAACTGATCTCCAACTTTATAAAATTAATCCTTCGCCAATACTGCATACATACTGTTAAAAATTAAATCACATGAGTGTTTTGCTACCATACATAATAATATAAAAAATAAATCAATATGATTGAAAGAATAATGCTGTTATTGTTTTTAATTTTTTTTTTTTACAATAGTCTATATAATCATTGCAGTCCAAGTTAGAATTGAATTTTTAAATATACTATCAAGATTGATATTTAGATAAAATGAATAGAATTTGCAAAATTGAATGTATTATTATATCCAACATTATAATAGAAAAACCGAGTGTTTTTTTTATCATGACGACGTTCAGCTTTTTTTTTCAGTTGGAGGAAATCACCGGATCCCCACCCGCCCCGCGGGCGGGGTATGTGGGAGTTGAACCGCACTTAAACCTCCAACCGCTCACAGCCAGCTTCCGAAACCCGGCTGAGGCCAGAACCCAGCACGGAGTTTGAAGGGACGGCGCGTCAGCTAGTTCAATTTATTATTACAATTTAAACACAGAAATAAAGCTACATAAAATGTAACTAGTTTATACTTATTTATTCATCAACAAGTTGTTTTAAATGAGTGTTGTTATAATATATTATTCTTCTCTAATATGTCATCACAACATCTGCCCACTGCCCATATACTCCTAATTAAAGAAATGCAAAAAAAAGTCCAACAAAATTCACATTACATTACAAACGAATTGTAAACAATCATTTTATATTGTTAATTGTTCTATTTTACTACACTCATTGACAAACTCAAGTCCTTTAATTACTCGATAAGGACCTATATTAAGATAAACACGATTAATGGTACTTGATTGGCTCTTTAAAACAATTAGAACATTAAACTTAGGCGACTATAGTTCTCTTGTAGACGTTTATTTTATACTGTTCGTATCGTTTTATCTCGTATAAGTTTTTAATAAGCGAAGCGGAGAGGTATGACATGTCCCTCTTTAAACGAGGTTTAAGAAAAGTCCTGTATCGGTAGGCGATAGATAGTTAACGACCCCTCATTGCTCTGGCATTGCAGAGGTTCATGAGCGACGTGACAGCTTATCATCAGGTGGGCCGTAAGCTCGTTTATCTGTCTAGCATTTTAAAAAATACTAGCTGCTGCCCGTGACGTCGTTTGCATGAACACTACTTAAAAAACAGGGGTTGGTGATAAACGGGTAAAATTTTAGGCTTTGTATTTATTTTTAATGCCACATTATGAAAAAAAAAATGAAAAATATTGTCAAAAAATTTTTAAAAATGTTACGGATAAAAAACCCTAAAAGATTCTCAGAACTACTGATTATGTATATAAAATTTCATGAAAATCGGTCCAGCCGTTGCAGAGGAGTATGGTAACTAACTTTGTGACACGCGAATTTTATATAAGCATATAAGATTAACATTAAAAAAATACAGTCAAATCAATAACCTCTTCTTTAGAAGTCGATCAATAGAAAATAAATATTTTAATTTATTACATGTATATTTTTTACAGTAAAAATATAATAGTTTATTTTTTTTTTATTTTTTTAACATATGAAAACAAATGAAATTTAAATATTAATGTAAGTAGTAAGTAAATAAAGGCTACTTTTATTTTATTTTGTTTATATATTTTTTGAATTCTCGAAAAAAACAAACAAATCAATATACACCTTAATATTAAGCAAAAATCAATACAAACATGTCCAAATAACCTAATTTCATAGTTGAGTCAAAGCATATCAACGAACTCACCTTTAAAAAATGCACGATGACGTCACGGTTTTTCCGCCTATGACGTCACGCTGTTGCAAACTAATCCGCGAGTAAACAAATACGTATACAAGACAGTTCCTTTTCTGTTTGTTTACTGAAACAGTTTCGGGGCGAGAATTTGTACTACACAAATATATATGAAGGACAATCGGGAATGAACCTGTTGCTTTTGCTCCTGAAGTGTTGCCGAATTGTGTAGTCGAATTTGAATTAGGCTGCTAGTGAGAGTATGTCTTGGTCTAGAAAGAAATGAATGATATTCAAAAAAGTCTAAGTCCATTTTTCTGGTTTGTCACCATTAAACCTAAAACATAAAATCATTTCATAAATAAAACAAACAATTTGATTTAATCTGAACATAATTCACATAATTAACGATGAAATTACAAACAATAAACAAAACAAAAAAACATACAAACATAAATTCGATGAAAAATTAATAAACAAAAATGAAAATACGAATAACAGAAAGTTACTAAAGTTTTAAAGGTAAAATTCACATTTCCATTTCGATGAAAAAAAATTATACCAAGCACCTTTTAAAAGTCTGTCAAATATAACAAGAACCTGGTCAATCTATATACCCTGGTTTTATAACAGCTTTACCGTTAAATCCCCCGAATTATAATCGGCCTTATTTTAACGTAAGCAAACATTGGCGAGTGATAACAGATCCCTAATTTTTGCCCTGAAATCCCCTTGTTTTATCAGCCTACAGTTTGTCGATCAATAGATAAGTTGACTAAATGTGATCACAGCTTGTTATTTGAACTTGTAGTATAATGGGGGTATTTAAAATAAGGGTCGTAGGCCAGAAGTCGTCAATTATTGCCCACAATGTTTTTATTGTTAGTACCTACAGGGTGGATCTGTAACTTTGGACAATCTGACGTGGTGTGAATGATCTGTCAATGTACAACTTGGAACGGTTTTTATTTTTTGATCTGGTTAAACTTTTTTTTCTGACTTTGTATGGGGTGTCAACTATCGTTGCGAACTTCCTTTTGATATTGATAAAAAAAAAAGTTTAACCGATTCCAGAAATAAAAGTAGTACTATTTATTTTGAGAGGTCATTCATCCCACGTCAGATTGTCCAAAGTTACAGATCCACCCTGTATATTAGTAATGGGAGTGACTTGCGTGGTAAAGTTTGGTAGGTATGTAGAAAATGTTTACTTAATCTGAAATGTAAGAAACAAGAATTAAAAAAAAAAAACCGACTTCAAAAACTAAGGAGGTTTCGCAATTTGTACACATACCTAGCTATTATAGATTATTTTTTAGTTTGTTCGCAAATAACTTCGTCGATAAACCGCTTTTGATCTTCTATATTTCAAAAATGATTCCATGATGATAAACTTAATCCACATAATAATCTTAATATATAATCTGTTTTTTATATTGTATTTTTAAATTTTATTCCTTTGTTAATTTTTTTAAAAAATATAATGTAAAAAATAAGTGTAAATAAATGAATACAGAATTAATATACAAGGTGTTATAATCCGATGAAACAATACTTTCACAGCAAATAGTATACTTGATGTAGAAGCCATCTACCAAGTCTGGGTTTTCTAGGCATAATATATCATGAGTTATAACTAATCAAAACTAGTATAAATTTTCTATTAGTAGGTGATTATTATAGTACAGAACTCTAAAATTGCGATCGGATGCGCCTGTGTGCGTGAAAATAGCATATAGATATAGTACGCTAAATGTAGGTCAGAGTAAGGTTGTCAAAAATAATACAAAAAAATATTTTTTCAACTTTGTATGGGAAAATAAAGTAACTATCTCAGTTTCAAAAGTATGTGTATATGATTTGAAATGTGATATAGATTAAGCCCTTAAAGTATTGTTTCACCGGGCAACAACACCCTGTATATATTTCTTGTGTACGTGTGTATGTGACTGAACTCCTCCTAAACGACTGGACCGATTTTGATGAAATTTTTTGTGTGTGTTCGTGGAGATTCGAGAATGGTTTAGATTCATACCCGGGATTTTTTTTTTTTTGTTGCAGACGAAGTTGCGCCGGGCAGCTAGTGATCTGTTAAAACATTAAATAGAAGTATTACAAATTCGTTTAATTGAGT
This sequence comes from Trilocha varians, assembly GCA_030269945.2. Taxonomy (NCBI): domain Eukaryota; kingdom Metazoa; phylum Arthropoda; class Insecta; order Lepidoptera; family Bombycidae; genus Trilocha; species Trilocha varians. Next base: position 3,093,816 of record AP028264.1, on the reverse strand, counting down.
TGTTACGAAATCTATTTTAGTTCAAATTATCTTTATCAAATATCAAAGATAACATTTGAAAGAATTCATTGACAAAAACGCTATAAAATGTCTGTTCCTTTCTTTGAGGTATTAAAACTGATTAAGACAACCTTGTACTAAAAATTGTTTAGACATTTACAAATATAACATATATAAAGTTTTTTTTTAATTTCTATACATACACTTATAGCTATAGTGTGACTACAACTATTTTCCATATTCGTTAATTAGCTTATTTTTTACATTATATTAAAAAAAAACATTTACAAAAAAATAAAATATAAAAAACACAGGGCCACTGTAGGCGGAATCTACGACCCAAGCCATCAGTGATCAGGGCTCAAAAGCTTCGACCAACATCTAGAGAAGCTTTCGCTCCCCGGCTGGCTAAAGGGCCTGACTCAGAAGGCGGTCGTCCTTGACACGGCGCGTATTGTGAGGAAGTTCCTCTCTCTTGATCCCTGACCACTGATGACTACAACTATTATTATTACGATCTATCTATCGCAATCTATACTATTTATTTAGTTAAAAATCTATTGTTTTATTATACAGTTCCTTATATCTTATTACTGCCCTCTACTAGTCTCGAATCTCCTACATAGCCCTCTACGCAAGCATAGGCAAGTTTTACATAATAAACCTTTTCTAATAATATTATTATAAGCCAGTTGTACGATAAACTACAAAAAAGAAAGAAATATATTTAAGAAAACTTTAAATACAAGCTTTGAATATCATATATCAGTAGAGTGCTAGTCAAGAAAAATGAGCCCAAACATAACAGGTCTATCTTATTTAGTACAGGAGTTCCTATGACCACCTTCTGAATCAATCATCAGATCAGCACCATATTATTGTATTGTCAGGCGATATACATCGGCGTGCAAAATGTCAGCTCAATCAGACAACGGGAAGTTTGTCAAATTGAACTCGCAAGATTCCACCCGAACTCACATAGGTACATTAGTACATAGCTACATCCAATATGAAAAATTCCCTAATCAGTCGGATTTGAACCCGCGACCTCTCACATCGAAAAGCATTTTACCACTAGGCCACCGCGTCATAACTTGTAAATCGAGCATCGTTCAATTTTAACGCGATACCCCACTTATTTCCAACTACCCGCAGAAGTGCAGTTACATATTAGTTTCACCGCCGGTCTAATACGACACTCGTGTTTGTTGATCGACTTTGATAAGAGATAACGGCTTGTAATCGCGCCATGTACTCTGTTATCACTGATAACACGATGGCAAACAAGTGCACGCAATACGGCCCGTGGAACTTCGGTTATTCTAGAATAGTGAGGTAAAAATTTTTGGATTATGCGATCGTCTTTTGTTTTTTTTTGGTTATGTAATTTTGGTTGTTGTAATAATTGTTGGTGGATGTTCCAATTTTGAATGTAGTAGTCATGACCAACGAGATTATGTTTTAGGTTAAATCAATGTCTACTTATTTGTTTTACTCGAAATCGTTTTTTGTTTTACTGTTATTCATTGTTCGAATTTGGAATATGTATCACCTACACCATAGGCATGATCAACTTGAATTTATTTTGAGGTTAGAATCATTAAATTTATTGAAGTTTGAATTTATCATCTATTTTTATTTGTCAACATTATTGACAATGTCGGTGTTTTTATTTAATAGTCTTAAATTTATCGCAGACTGTAATTTATCTCTATACTAAGATTTCATCAAATTTCATTCGTCTTGACATGATTGAGTAGCGAATATCCGACACATAGTATAATCATTCTATATTCGCGCTTACAGTAACTTTAGTACCTTTGAATTTTTCACTGATATTTTGTTAATCTTTGGTATAAATCTTTACATACACGCGGGAAGGCTCAGGGACTTGTATCCAATGACGTAAATAAACTTTAAAAAATCATACGTGTGGGAATTTCAAACAAATAATACTTAATATAACAAAACCTGAAAACTTTGACTTCCTATCCTTAAACATTGTACCAGCTAGTGATCTAAATAAAATAGTTCACAAAAATAGAAATTAAAAATAGCGTGAACAACAAAATACACCATTTTTTCCCGGCAAAATATTCACCCATGCATATTACGAATACTGGCCACTGAAAAATATGGCGCGTCGCAAAAATGAGGATAATGTGAACGCAATAGAGAGGGGTCTCCCTCGGATTCTTTTTGGATTCTTATCATATGAAATACTGGCTGAAGGCAGCTCTGGCATTTCAAGTTTCGAAGCTGGTTCGGTATATGAAGAATCTGTTGTTATAAATTTGTAAATTATTCTTTTGCTTGTAGACTCTTTGGTATGCGACTTAGGTTTGAGTTATTGGAATATTAAAATGAACCTTTGGAATCCTAGGGCTTCTATTTACGTTATATTCTTTTAAATTATGTGGTGAACAACTCGACGTTGCGACATGGATTTTTTAAGTTGATATAATTTCAAACAATCTTTACTTTATAATGGTTTTATAATTTACTAGCTTTTGCCCGCGACTTCGTTCGCGTGGACTTCAGGTTCGTCCCGTCTAGATTATTATCAAAAATTGTAGCCTATGTGTTATTCTGATGTATAAGCTATATTGTGGTAAAGTTTCATTCAAATCCATTCAGTAGTTTTTACGTGAAAGAGTAACAAACATCCATACATTCATCCATACTTACAAACTTTCGCCTTTATTACAGTATTATGATTATGATTAATGAACACTAATAAGCGTCTTAGACTCAGTTTAATAACTTTAAGTTATTGTTATCAAAACTAACTAGAAATCAAACGAAATTTATACAAGAACAAAATTGAAAAAAGGTCAATTTGTTCAATGACCTCCTTTGTTTGGAAAGTTGATGATGATAAAAAAAAACTCTAAAAGTCGACATTCACACCCCAACACAACCCTATAATTGAAAACAATCCTACTATTTTGTATTAAATATCGATTAATTTGTTCCAGTGGGATGAATATGAACATAAACAACAATAACAACAACAACACGACGAGTATAAACAATAACAACAACAATGATGAGAAGACAGAAGTTCCGGATCCTGACTACATCAAGGTAAAGCATAAAATCTTTATACAGGGTGATTTGTTAGAGAGGGTACATATTGCAGGAGGGTGATGAGTACTCTGTTCTAATAATATTCCAAAAAATAGGTAAAATTACATTTTTTTTTTAATCTAAATTCGACAAAACTACCTCAAACATAAACAATTTCGGCTTAAAGAGTGTTGACCTCTATTGATCTCGCGCACCCCACACCTCCGTCACACCCATCAGCTGTCGAAAAACCATCATTTTGCAAGAATTTTAGATATTTTTAAGTTGCGATTACTAAGGCATTAAGCCATATTCTTTGGTAATAATATTTTTACTGGTCGTATATAACCATCAGCTACCATGACCTTCAATATGTACCCTCACTAGGAAATCACCCTGCATATTAACTTGTACTGGATGTAACTATGTAACCATGATAGTTCAAAGTTACAGATAAGTACATAGTTACATTTTCTATAGATCGACTTCTCGATCTTAAATTTAAAAATACTGTCTATTTTTACAAGCTTTATATAAACTTGCACTGGATGTAACTATGTGAGAATTTAACTATATAACTATGTAAGTTTGGTTGGAATCTTGTAAGCCAAATTTGACAAACTTCCCGGTTTCCGACTGAGCTGACATTTTACACGCAGATGTATATTGCGTGACAATGTAATAATATGACAAAATGGCGCTAATCTGATGGTGGATTCGAAAGGTGGTCCTAGGTTGTGCCAAATAAGATATACTCATGGTGTTTGGTTCGTCGTCACTTGTCTAGGCTAGCACTTTATTTCTACATATCCAGGATTTTTAAAGCTTTTTCTAAATTTTTCATTTATTTACATTATTTTCATACTAAATTTAGAAGTAGTGAACCTACTAAGGAGACTTGAGCCTAGTAGTGAGCAGTAACAGGTTGTTACAGTACACTTATATAACCTTCCTCTTGTTAAATAAAATAAAATAAGCCTTTATTACTGCTTTTCTTTCAAATAACTAATCTAAACTGAAATGAAACTAAATTACAGCTTGTCTCTCGACAAAGGCCTCCAAATCGATACAGCCATCTTCTTGAAGTCTTCCTCCCACCTTTTAAATTGTCTTCCTTTACTTCTTTTACTACAAATTACAAAATAATTTATTTTCGAACAAAATACACAGTACAAAAAAATATAGCAGTAGTCCCTGCACTAGGCTAGGCCTGTATCGCAGGAGACCGTTACGTTTTAGATATTATTACATTAAGTGAAAGATATCAGAGGAGACAGCTTAGAAAAGATAGAACAACAACAAAAGAAGAAAAAGAAAATTCAATCCGTGCTACCCGTATAACATTCATAGATAGTTTAAAAATAACAATGAGTACAGCAATCGGCCGAGTGGATTATACAATATAACTACTTAAGGATTGTTAAAATTTCCTCGTTATTATCATAATTGAGCGATAGAAGCCAATCGCGGACAGCAATTTTTACTTTATAAGGTGAGCTGGTCGTATTGATGTCACACAAAGCATCAAATACTTTCCGATATATTACTATTCCTAGAGTACCACTCTGTCACTAATTTGATCCACTTTTCCTTTTTCTCTCTTATCATGTGTCCTTGTTAAATAAATTGCTATAAAATCATTTGCGATCATAGTGAAGATACCGTATTCTCTAAAATACTTTAGATCAATACGTTTTACAAAAATATTACTAATAAAACTATTGCGTGTAGACAGCCTATCAAATGCCGTCCGTTGGCTACCACGTGGTAAGCGTTTACCAGCTACATGCAGGGTGTGTGATGTATTATGTCAACGACCTGTATACCTGACCTACATGTGTGATAACGATAATCTGAACGCGATCCGAACATTATATAGGAACGTCTTGATTCACACCTTACGATGAATATTTCGGACTGTGGATAATCGAAGTATTTGGTTAACTGCGGAGTGCCTATGTCTTCTTACTAATAATATTTATGTCAAACCTGTTGAAGATATTTAAAATGTTTAGATTTTATTTTGTAAGTTGTAGGATATCGCCGGATCCCCGTGTTTGAGGTATGTGGGAGTTGAACCGCAATAAAACCTCCAAACGCTCACTCAGCGTCCGAGGTCCGGTTTAGGCCAGAACCCAGCACGAGGTTACGCACCGCGGCACTCTTTTCAATCGCGTCGCCCCCGAGCAATACAGGGTGGAACTGTAAATCCGTACCAGCTGAAGTCGAATGTATTGTCGAATTTCATCTTAAAACCATTTTTTTTTTGTCTCAACTAAACTTTTCTTTTTCAATGTCATGTTGAAACCCGCAACGATAGTCGTTATTTAAAAATTCAAAAAAAATGGTTGCCTGTAAAGTCGGTATACGGGCGAAAGTTTTACGTGACAACGACTCGGGCATGGTTAGCCCGCCTAAGAGTGAGAGAGACAGACATAAAAAGTGAAAGGCACTCGTGCCTCTCACTCGCTCTCATTGTGAGCGCATAACGTGAGCGGAGCGTAACGCAGTTTCTTGAAGTGTCACCCGGCAAACCAATTTATAAGACGTTGTCACGTCAAAAACAAAAGTGTTTCTATGTTGTACTTTGACATATTATTTACCCCGTGTCAGCTGGTGCAGAGTCCCACCCTATATTCTGTTCATACGCGTCATAATAAAGACAATTGCAAAATAATCAACTTTCGTGTGCATCTTAACATTCTGACAATAATATATTCCTATAAAAAAACAGAAAAATAACACACGTTTCAGTACATTTTAACTAATATAATAGCCGATTCGAAGCGGACATTTTAAACCGTAACTGCCGCTTAATTGAGACATATCTCGCCTCGGGAACAACGTAAAGACACGAGTAAAACATATAGCGATAAAATTTATGGAGGCAATTAAAATGGTACTTTACGTCTGCGGGACGCGGCGAGGTTGCAACGGAGTTTTAAAATTGGGAGGATTTTAAATTTTCGTAAAATTTCATAAACTTTACAGGACGAAAAAGTCCTGTATGTGTGATAGATAACGGCCCCTCATTACCATGGTATTGCAGAGGTTCATGAGCGACGGTAGTTGAAAGTTAACTATATTGAAAAAAAAAAAAATTGATACAGGGTGGATCTGTCACTTTGAACAATCTGACGTGAGGTGAATGGCCTGTCGAAATACAACTTAGCACCATTTTTATTTTTTGAATCGGTTAAACCGTTTTTCTGACATTGTATGGAAAACGTACGATTATCGTTGCGGACTTCTATACTGTGATGATTTTTTTTAAATCCAATTCATAGAATAAAAGTGGTTCTAAGTTTTATTTCATCAGGTCATTCACCCCACGTCAGATTTTCTAAAGTACTCAAATATAATATAGAAGATAAAACTGAAAACAACTAAACACCATCGTAGTCGGAAAAATGCCGTCTAATCGTAATTTTATATTCGGTGTTACATTGTTTCATTACAAAGTTTGTAGGTTTTTCATATGGAGACACTATTTTATAACAACTTGTTCGAAGTTTTGAAATATCGGTGACGGATGAAAACAACACTTTTTCAACACAAAACTACACAAAACAAAATGTTGGTATTGAAAATTAAACATAACAGAAGTTCATGAGTTACAGTCGCTCATCACTAAATAATAGTAAAATAATAGATTAACCGAAATTCAAAAAGCCCATTCGAATGATAGTTACAAGATATTAGCTACCAACCTACCAGAAAAAAAACTTGAAAATTTTAAAATCAGCACGGCAACATAACGGTGTTAATAAGGCTTGCCACATAGTTCACGGAAAACGGCAACGAATTTATGAAGGCAATTAAATTGGTACTCCCGTCTACGGGTCGCGAGTCGCGTCTTTCCAACGACAATTAAAGCTGGTTCACATTGCTATACTTGGGGTGAGACAGTGGAAATTCAAGGAAACTTAACCCATGATATTTATTATGTGAAAGTGTCAAAAATTTATACCTTCTCCAAAAACATTTTAACTTTTTTTTTTATTGCTATTTAGGCAGACGAGCCAACGGGCCACCTGATCGTAAGTGGTTACTATCGCTCATGAACCTTTGCAATGTCAGGGGACACCTACGACCTAACTTTAAGGAGCCTCCTCAAGCCTCGTTTGAAGAAGGACAAGTCATAACGAACTCTGGGAATACCGAAGAAACATTTAAAAGTATACCCACTGACAGTTAGCAGCTATCCGAAAATGCACTGATATTGTGTGACACACATATCGTTTTAAACTTAACGAATGTAATGTCTTTTTTTCCTGATAAAATCCTTCACTAAGTGTTGATTGATCCGAAATTCTAATAACGTCTTATTAATAAGGTCATCTTTAAGTTAATCGTCGAGGATGAAATGAGCCTTAATCGGAACAGCAGAGGCCGTCACGCGACCCAGTCCAATTACCGTACCCTGATTGCCTTTACGCTGCAACACGCTTGTCAACCGTAATACATTACCGAGTCAGTGTTAATTTAAAGTTCATTAATTTAATTTTATTGTATCTGCTTCGGTATCTGAAATTTTGTTATTGTCGGTCGTACATTTAAACGAGAGAATAAATTTTTTGAAACGTATCTGCGTCGGGTCTCCTTTTTGTACGATTTATTGTTTTCGGTTGTATTTTATAATTGGATTTTGATTACTTAATACATTTGTAGGTTGACTTTTTGTTTAGTCAATGTTTGTCTTCTTTATTTATAATTATGTAAAGATCAGTTGCTAATCTCTAAAAATAAATTTATGAAGGAAAACTTTAACATGAAATAGAATAGAATAGATTTAAATTTATCGCTGTTACTGATAACAACCTTCGTTGATAAGCCTCCTTAAGTCTTTAAAACGAAGATGTGTCTTGAGTTTAACCTCAATTTTTATATATTTTTAGCAAGTAGCTTATGTGGAACTGATGTTATACCGATAATAAAACTTTCATCCGCATTTTCTTTCTGCCATGATATAAGTGTCAACCATCCCTTTGAGTAGGAAGAAATTAACAGACTTTCGCCTGCCTATAGGATATGTAGGATGAACCACACTAGAACCTTCTACCTCTTACACTCAGCGTCTGAACCCCGGCTGAAGCAAAAAAATCAACACGCCTCGTCACGTAGCCGAACCCGTCAGCGATAAGGCCACCGGCTCTCTTGGTTATCCGAAGCCCACCAAAATAACCTAACCTACTATGGTCTGGTCAGAAGTCGTGGTGGCCGAGTGGTCGAAGCGCGTCATTTCGAACGGGAGGTCGCGGGTTCAAATCCGGCCGGCTTGTACCTCTAAATCTAAATGTGAAAAAGATTTATGTGCAATTTTTCACAACACCACTGGCTAAAAACGGTGAAGGAAAACATCGTGAGGAAACCTGCATGTCGGAAGAGGGTTTTAAAAATCCTTTGAAGATATGTGAAATCCCCAATTGCCGCACTAGGCAAGAGTGGTGGACTATGCCTAATCTCTCTTCTGAAGAGACCTGAGCCCAACAGTAATAAGATATTTCAGTCTATAATATCCAATGTGGGTAGTACCTACCTGGTGGAGGTGTAATGAGGTTCTAAACATTATATTAATTTGAACTGTCAAACGTTACAGATGTTCGTCGGTCAGGTGCCAAGACATATGGATGAGAACGACCTCAGGATCATGTTCGAGGAGTTTGGGAGGGTCCATCAGATCAACGTGCTTCGAGACAAGATCACCGGAGTCAGTAAAGGTAAGGATATCAATATAAAAGTAGTCTCGCAAATATGTTCAATGTTTAAGAGTATTTATTAAGATACCCGACAGTAAATGTAAAACGCTTATTTATTTAAATTAAATAACGACAGATCTAATATAGGTATACCTACACGACATTTTATGTTAGGACAACACGATTTTATTATAAAAAACTACGTGCAATTTTGTCTTCGTTCTAAGCTCAGCTCAGCAGCAGAGTGACAGTAACCATGATGGTGACCATTTATACTTGTTGCCCATACAGCAAGAAAAAAGTAGTAAAGTGATGTTGAAGCTAGTTTGGACTCTTCATTAGCTTGTACAGTCTTTGCTTTTAAAGCATAATATACTTACACTTCTAATAAAGTTCTGATGCAGAAAACAATTGTTATTACTCTTCATACCGCGAACAATTTAAATACTTATCTATTTTACGACCAAATTAAACCTTTCGCTTTATGACGCGGTCTTAACGAACCGAACAATGCTGAAATCGTTTGCTTGCCATTTCTGTTGTTATCTTCATATTATTTGTTTGTTTGTTTACAATTGTCCCTTGTTTACATTCCTTTTGTCAGTTTTTGGTGTCGTTCGTGATATTGTTATGTTTATTGTAAATGTTCTTGTTTATATAATTGTTACTGAAAAATATTCTTAAGCTTTTTGAACCTATAAAAAGATCCTCCGTGTTTTACTCAATTTTGTTTAGTGTACTGAATCTTTATTCAAACTGTCTTCTCTGTAGATGGAACTTCATTTCACTGTTTTTTCATAACGGAATATCCAGTTAGGCGGTTAGCCTTGGGGGTGCCGGGGCGATACGTGAGCGTCGATCGCGGACGCGTCCTGTCACCCCTACCAGCCTCGTGCCGGGTTCTGTCCCCGGCCGGGGATCGGACTTCGAGCGTGAGCGGCGGGAGGTTTTGGTGCGGTTCAACTCCCACATACCCCACTCGCAGGGCGAGTGGAAGTCCGGCGATTTTCTCCCGTCACAAAAAAAAGAAAAAAGGCTCTTCTCTAATATGCAAGATTTTTCTTTCGGCGTTTTATCCAGTGCAATAGTCATAAACTACAAATAACTTTTAAAAATTAAGATAAGTCGTACTAACCTACTTGAAGCCTTAAATTATAATTTTATACCTACTTAAATTACGTTATTTATTCTTAATTCTTATTGTGATTCCTTCTAACTTAACATTGGCAATGTTGTACCTTAATAAGGTGACATTAGCCAAGAACCTAAGAAAAAATCGTCTTTTTTCTCCATCTTAAAAAACTTTGAAATACTTGACGTAAACCTCGTTTGAAGAAGCACAAGTCAGAGCGCTCGAGTAACACCTCTCTTTATCAAGTTTCGAAACTATCTCCGAGCTCTCTTAAATCAGGTTAACCCCTTTTAAGTGAGCGTTTGCCTAATTACACACCTGTTAATTACTTGTCGGTTTCCTTCGAAGTATTTCGCTGATGTGGTTTTGATCGCATGACGTTTAAAATGGTTTGCAAGTCATCGTGATTTAGTGCAATACTATAGTTAACCCTGAAATGGACGATTTTTGATTTACGTTTTAAAAAAATATATTTGTGTAATAGACATGTATTACTGTACTGTATAGGAAAAAAATCTAGACATGAATTTACTATACTTATAAAAAAAATAGTACAAAATTCGTTCAGAAATAAGAACTAGTTGTCAAAATTAACAAAAAATTTAAAGAAGGTCAATTTTATCTGTTATGTTTAGTATGTTGTATAAAAACAATATTCTCCATTTAAGGGTTAAAGGGTAGTCTATTTAAGGTTATTTATTTTACAATGTCATAGTTACTACTTGTTGATCCTCGCAATTTCGTCGGTGTCACAAAATGGAGGAATGTAAACTCAATACAAGATTTAATTTTCAAATAGTTTTCTCAAAGAAACAATTCCGTCAATTGACAAATATCGTTTACAGTCAATACTATTTCCATAACAAGCAATTCTTGTTATGGATTTATACTAGATCGTTTAAACTTTCCAGTGACCTCCCGCGATCTTGACCAGATCGTTGGTCCATCTTGTGGGGGGTCTACCAACATTGCGCCTACCGGTTCGTGGCTGCCACTCCAGAACTTTTCGGCCCCATCGGCCATCCGTTCTTCGTACAATGCGTCCTGCCCATTGCCACTTCAAAGATGCAATTCTTTGGGCTATGTTGGTTACTTATATTATGCAGATGGCGCAGGACCGGTCGATGTGGCGAGGTTTGGGGGAGGCCTATGACAGCAGTGGACGTCTATAGGCTGATGATGATGATGATGTTTAAACTTTTATTTTTATATTTCGGTTATAAAATAAGCTAGATTTATGTCTTTATGTATGTTTACATGTTCGTAGATCAATGTAGTATGTGTTCTTTTCTTAATACGTAGTAAAATATAGTATCAGTGATTTAGGATTTCAGAGTAAAATGAAATTCAATTAGTACTTGACAAAAATGTGTTGATATTTCAATGTTGTATTACATACTATAATGTAATTAGTTGTGAATTTAAATAATATGCTTAAAGGCTGGTTACTTTTTCGATATATATATATGAATTACTTGACTATGACATACATATTATTATTATTTCAAATCGATGAGTGAAGCAAAATTATTATAAAGTTCAAAGATTTGTACTATATCGCGACACAAGTTTTTATTTAATTGCAGTGTAGGTTGTAGTATTTATGAACTATTTTTAAATTACAAGTTCCTGTCTAAAAATAGGCAAGGTATGAACTGGTAATCGTCCATACGCTACGTTAACATATTGGCTCACCAACATCCAACAAGTAAAAAACAAATGACGGCTGACAAACAAATCGGTCATTGGCCAGAATTGAAACTATGTAACCTATCAGTTATTTGCGTGCGTTGGTGAGCCAACACGTATGTTGTCCTATCGTTGTGTGTGTATGTAAATGTCCGCTTCTGTTTGCAGGGTGCTGTTTTGTGACGTTTTTCACACGAAAAGCCGCGTTGAAGGCGCAGGACGCTTTGCACAATATCAAAACTTTGACGGGGGTGAGTGCGTTTCATGTTGTATATCTTTTACGTTTTTGCGCCAACCCTATTCTGTGTTAGTGTTGTAACTAGTCGATAGTTTTTATCGATGATTTTTTTGTGTTTTTAGGTCAAAATGTAAGTGAATTATGTGCTATCAAGAATATAGATTAGCAAATTACTCGTTATAGTTTAAACATAATTTTACAATCATCTCTAAGTAATAGAATGCAGTGAAAAGAGCTGAGCCAATCTTGACTAAATCTGGCATATAACAAAATAGATAGAAATACAGGGTGATTTTTTAGAGAGGGTACATATTGCAGGAGGGTGATGAGTACTCTGTTCTAATACGGAATATTACAAAAATAGGTAAAATTACAAAATATATATATATTTTTTAAATCTAGATTCGACAAAACTACCTCAAACATAAACAATTTCGGCTTAAAGAGTGTTGACTAACGACCTCTAGTGATCTCGCGCACCCCACACCTCCGCCACACCCATCAGCTGTCGTAAAACCATCATTTTGCAAGAATTTTAGATATTTTTAAGTTGCGATTACTAAGGCATTAAGCCATATTCTTTGGTAATAATATTTTTACTGGTCGTATTTAACCATCAGCTACCATGACCTTCAATATGTACCCTCATTAGGTAATCACCCTGTATAATATACTAGTATATAGAATTCTTAAAAATTATAACAATAAATTCAACAGCATAAACCGTAACCTATTATTAGAAAAGTAGCAAAAAACTTCGATAAAACGAAATTACCTCATTTACATAACATTTATATGTTCTTAAGCGACCTGTTGCTAAACGTAATAACAATTTTCTTTATTACAATATATATAAAAAGGCGGGGGACGAACAAACATCCCATTCTCGATGCTACCGATTGTTACCGAATACAATCGAATTACAGAGTTCCACCATTTCTATTATAATAGGGATGTCTCGGTGAAGTTACAACTGATATTTTTTTTAATACAAAAAAAACTTGTGTTAGAGTAATATCATGAAAACTTAATAAAGCTGTAATAGCTCAACGAACAGTAATACTTTAGCTATTTCTGAAAGTCGTTTAAGTCGGTCATCAACGATTTTTGTCGTTTGTTGCAATAGAGACTAAAATTTTAATTTTTTATAGTTTCTTTTCATTGAATTTATTGTTAGAGATTCTTAGATTGACTTAAGGACCCAAATCTCTCTATCAATTGATACAATAAAAGTATAGGGTGTGATACTTTCGAATAGTAACAAAATTCAGATGTTTAAAAAAATATATGATTGGAGATAATTATCTATTACCGAAATTATAGGAATGTTTTTTTATTATGTACCAACACTCGCAAATGTTCCAACACAACATCACTTGACCTCTCTATAATATTACAACATGGTCTGACTGTGTGAAGTATGATATGTAGGTTTGTGGTGTGACAGATGATGTATGTGAAGATAGAAAGGAGTGGGGATTGAAGACATATTACCCGACCAAAAGTCGTGGTGGCCGAGTGGTCGAAGCGCTTCCTTCCGAACGGGAGGTCGCGAGTTCAAATCCGACCAGCTTGTACCTCTAAATCTAAAAATTTGAAAAAAAAATATGTGCAATTTTTCACAACACCACTGGCTAAAAACGGTGAAGGAAAACATCGTGAGGAATGCCTGCATATCGGAAAAGGGTTCTAAAAATCCTTTGAAGATATGTGAAGTCCCCAATCCGCACTGGGCAAGCGTGGTGGACTATGCCTAATCCCTCTTCTGAAGAGACCTGAGCGCAACAGTGGGCAGTAATGGGTTGGTACAGGTACGCCGACCCCATCTAAATGGGATAAGGAATGCGAGAGAAGAATATAAGTCTAATATTATATTATTCTCGTCGAAAAGAGCAACGTTTCCCTGACAGCCCTGCGCACCGTCCCCGTTTCGTCTTCATCTTCGCGATAATTCAATTCCATTATATTATCGAGGGGTTTTTCTCCGTCGATTGATTCTCGAAAGCTACGCTCAATCGATGATACAGGCTCAACCTGATATTGTTGATATTAAATACTGGAGTAGATAGTGTTTTGTTTGGTTTTTCTGTTGTGTAAAAGATGTATTAAGCTGCTGGTTTCGATTGAAAATATTCTTATTTTAACGCTGTATTTTTTTAGATTAAGTATTGGAGGAAAACCAGTAACTCAAAAATCTTCTGTTTCTCTTTAAATAAAATTTAGAAGAGTCGTGCTAGCCCAAAGAAGTTTTTTTTTTATTGCAATGTAGGCAGACGACATATTTAACTAAAATAAGTGGAATAATGCCATATGGTAAGTACATCTTAATCTTAATTTCTAAAAGAAAACCTGTATCTGTAATCGTGTGCCAGTGGAAGTAGGATTAATAATTAGTACCTGTCGAAATACAACTTCGAACCACTTTGATTTTGGAATCGTTTGAATGTTCCTTTTTCAGTACCAATAGCTTGGTGGACTACACCCCACTTCTCTATTGAGAAGATCTGAATCAGTAGAGGAAAGTTAAAGAGGTGAAGTAAACATTACGAAGAAGCCTGACAAATATAAAACACATATCCACTGCTAATACTTGTTATGGAGACAAACCCACTTTAATATTGAAGAATACAGTATAATATTTATTTATTCGAATTATACAATAAATCGATATTGACACAAAAAAAAATATCGATACGTATTGTTATCATCTCATTATTCGTTATTCTCCAGGGGCGATTATGTTTGCCGTATGTTACCCGATATCTCGATTATTATACTGTTATCGATAAACATAATAAATGTATTTTTAACGTATTTATTTCAACGTTGTTTGGTTTCCGAAATGATGTTTGTTATTCTGTATTCCGATCGTTGGTATCGATGTTGACTTTATGAATCAGTATTTTTAAAAAGCTCACCTATGTTATAAAGGTGGATGTTTTTGAGAGTATATGGATAATATTTGTATTTTAATCTGGTGTAGAAATATTAATAAAAAAAGTCATCATCATTCTCAGTCATAAGGCGTCCACTGCTGGACATAGGCCACCTACAATGAGTTTCAATTCCACCGGTTGGTAGAAGCCTGTATTCAATGCGTGCTGCGGCCTTAATAAAGTCAATTTTTTTGAAGTCAAAGTAGGTCATTTCTTTCGTAATGTTGCCCCAAAATCTAGGAAAGAATAACAAGATTAGTTATGTTATATAATCCATTGTCAATACACATGCCATCCACCAAAACAAAACACGATCCAAGATGGCGGAACAATAACCGAAATTGAAACTCGCGGTGAATATACAAAAGTTGGAAACACCTATTTATTAATGAAGTGAATGGAAACGACAGGAACTGAACCAAAACTACGGCCACAATTTTATTATAGTTCGCCTTTGAATAAATAATAACTGAAAGCAAAGTTGGTTTCGTAAATAACTAATATAGTTGAGAATCTATTGGGACTCGTATATTGATTCATAAGTTTCTGTTTTATTTTTGGATATAAGTTGAAGGTTTTCATATCATGAGCACTATATCGATACGTATTGAAACTGGGTATAACAAACAAGCATTAGAAAGTTGATTTTATTGTAAGACAGATTAACGAGCCTATGAATTAACTGATTATAAGTGGTTACCGTCACTTATGAACCTCTCAAATGCCAGGGCAAAGAGAGCTACAAAAAGGTGTTAAAAAAAGCGGAGCAAGATGATTAAATCTAATAAATTTACTCCAACCCCTGCACTGCAGTGACTCGATGATCTTTACTCTTTATTTGACCACGTAGACCTCTAAGTTAGGCGATACTGTGGCATAATTGAATACTAAAAACTTTTAAATCTTTTTCCTTTTAAATTATACGAAACGGTCGAAAATTTAAAAGCAAAAATAAACGAAAAACTACCGCTAAAATCGCAAAGATATTAATCGTCTAAAGAAGGAAAGATCCTAAATAAATACCTGGATTAACCTTTAGATAAATTAAATTAATAGAAAATATCTCAGTGTAAGTAAGGCAAAGGAAGTCTTGAACGAACAATCCGGCTCGAGAACCCTCTAGATATTGATCTGATAGAGTCTTTCAGTTATTTATAAAGTCTTCAAGAGGTTCTTAAAGTATTTGTAGAAAAAACTATTATGGAATGAAAACTTGAAGATAAAATTGGTCGATTAGTTGTTAGTTTTATTATTTGAAGTAGATTTTAAACTTTTTATAGTGTTATTGGGAATACAAATGGTTTTGTTCTAAGCACAGAATGCTTGTCCCAAAATATTTCGACAAAATCTTTCGTAAGTCATTTTCAAATTTACAACAACTAAAACAACTAGATGCTGACCACGATGTCGTCCAGGCGAACTCTATACAGCAACTAAGATTAAATACCTTTTTCCCGGCAATTAATCGATTATTTTCACTGTAAAAACCATCTTTGAACTTCAACGAACATTTTAAAAAATAATCGGCCATATTGGCTTTGTTGAGTATGTTTAGCAACGCTCTTTGCGATTCATTTTTATATTAAATATAAGACAGTGAAATAACTTATTGGAACGAAGTTCCTTATCGCGCGTTATCGAAAGGGGTCTAAACGGAAATTCTTATGAAAAAGTTGTCACGACACTTTTTTTGTTTTAGATGATTATCGCTAGATGACGCTGTGATTAAAATCTTTTAAAACAATTCCTTATTTTGTTTTATATGATTAATGCTAGATGGCGCTGTGATCAAAATTTTATTTTTTTTAGTTATAATAATTATATAAGAGAGACAGACGTTTTAAACTAACTAATTATTATAACTTAAAAAAATAAAATTTTATTACAATTCCCTCACTAATTAATCGAAAGGAACTTCGTTCCATCCGGGTGTCCCTTGACACCTCTCAAGTTTTTATTATTAGAATTATATTTATTTAGGACTAAAGAAGGCCTATTTCTACAATTGGATGTCTACAAGATGATGATATTACTAATACTTAATGTACACTATCTTAACAATACTCAGTTAACATAAATATAAGAAGATTACCTCAGGAACATAATTTAGCACTATCTACACATATGTCTCAGAATCACATACTGAAACTAATACCGGAATAACATAATAGGGAAGCCTGTATCGACCACTGAAGGTTTCTACGAAAGCAGATATCGGTATTACAAGTATATATCGAATAACTTTGATATATACGTGAAGCTTGTATTGCGATATAATTATTATACTTACTATTAAGAAATATGAAACTAGAATAGATAGATAGATAGGAAATTCTTTATTGTAACACCACATAGCAACAACAACATGATGAATGCATGCAAAAATAATTCGAATGGTATTTAAAAAGAAAATGATTGTATTGCGGATTAATTAATTAAAGGGGGCTAGACGAAAAAAATCTTACGAAAAGTTGTCACGACACCTTTTTTTGTTTTAGATGATTATCGCTAGATGGCGCTGTGATCAAAATCTTTTAAAACACGTTCCTTATTTATTTTAGATGATTATCGCTAGATGGCGCTGTGATCAAAATCTTTTAAAACACGTTCCTTATCGCGCGTTACGTTAGGAAAAAAAATTGTAAGATATCTTTTAATCAAAACTTCGTTCTATTCGGGTGTCCCATGACACCTCTCAAGTTTTTAATTACCATGTAGGTAGACGAGCCAACGGGCCACCTGATCGTAAGTGGTTTGTCGTGGTATTATTTTGTGCTAACACTACTACTACATTCTACCTACTGTAGTTCATATCCACGTGTGTAGGTAAATAGTACTGTGTTTCATTTTATCTGTTTATATGTGAGTATGTCGAGATTATACTTTTTAAATTTCTGGTATATTCCTAGATTAATAAAAATAAAAATAGAAATAGCTTTTATTACTGAGTATTACTTAGTATTTACATAAAATTCGTCATCACAATATATCGCGCATCTCAGTGTACCTTTCGGCATAGGCCTCCTCCAGCTCTTTCCACTGCTTTCTGTCGTCGGTTACTCTCCGCCAGTATGGTCCCGCTGTCTTCTTTATATCGTCCTCCCATCTACAAGGAGGTCGACCTCTGCTTCTCGTAGAGTCCCTAGGATACCAGTTTGTTACCTCTTTGCTCCACTTTTCTTCCCTGGATCGCATCATATTCCTAGATTAACTTTGACCTAAATAATCTCCTCTCCAATATCTCAAATAAAGATTCTAAATCATAACTCTCAATAAATTTATCTCAAACTTGCGTATTAAATCGAAGATTTAGTTTGATTCCGCACTAATCCACGGAACCCGCTACAAAGTAATACTGAACTTCGAACAATAACCGCGAGGCGGAACCCTGACTTAGGCTATGGGGATTAGGGTTGACTATTTGTCATTGTTAGGTATATCTTTGAAAGAACCTTAAGGAAAACAGAAGAGTAAATCAATAATGTAGAAAAAAACTTGAGAGGTGTCAAAGAACACCCGGATGGAACGAAGCTCCTTTCGATTAATTAGTGAGGGAATTGTAATAAAGTTTTATTTTTTTAAGTTCTAATAATTAGTTAGTTTAAAACGTCTGTCTCTCTCTCTCTCTCTCTTACTAACTTAAATAAAATATTTTGATCACAGCGCCATCTAGCGATTATCATCTAAGACCAAAAAAAGTGTCGTGACAACTTTTTCATAAGAATTTGCGTCTAGTCCCCTTTCAATAACGCGCGATAAGGAACTTTGTTTCAATAGTATGTGTTCGAGTACTATAATTGCAGTTACTGCAAAGCGGCTATACTTTTTGAATTGCATTTCATATTCTTGCTAGAAGTTGGTTGTACGATACTAATAAACCCCAGCTCCAGTTGCTCTTACCAGACGCTTAACTTTTTGACTTTCGCAATATAGTCTATTATTTAGAGCTATTTTATTTTGTATCATGGGTATTCTTTTTTACTAGTGAAGTCATTCAGTTGATACCCTTTCAAGTTATATTAGTGTAAAATATGGAATTCGCCATTTTGTAGTTGCCGCCATCTTGCATCAATTTGCGGCAGCCATCTTTAATTTCAAATACACACAATCGAATTCTCCTTTCATAAATCGAAATCGATTCCGATTGAAAAGTTTGTATGCCACAGACACACAGACATACAAAAAGTGTCATAACAATCCTCATTTTTCGTCAAGGGTTAAAAATGGCGTATGTTTTCAACGATTCATACGCTCATTGATTCAATTCACGTCTCGAGTCGGGTGAAGCGAGACGACGGGATCGTTTTATTTTAATATAAATAAATCTATTGCAGTTTGCGTCGTTGTGTGACGTGCTTTGTTGATTCCGTACGTGTTTGGGGAGCGTGTGTGGTGTCGTGTATGTCATGTAGAAAATAAATGTAATATAAGATGTAATAATTATCTATACAGGGTGTATACGTAACCTTCTCCCAGCCGAAGTGGAGTGGATGTCCTATTTAAAAACAATTTCAAACCACTTTTGTTTTTGGAATTAGTTATTTTTTCTATATAATATGACCTGTAGTGATAGTTATAAATATAAATACTATTAGCCATAGCCATTATTAACCCATATTTTTGTGTCTTAGTTAAATGTCGATATAATTTTAAAATTTATTTGTTTATCCGACCCAGTCAATATCTCATTGTCTCAACTGTATCTCGTCTCTTATCTCCGTGCATTATAAGATCAATACATACTATTATAACTACAATTCCTGTAGTCTGGTCTACCATTGTATCTACCCTATCTATTTATCTATCTGTACCTTATACGAGTCATTCTCTAATATACACTCCACTTCAACCTTCTATAAACTTCCTTCCTTAAGTTCTGTCAAGCTATTTTTGTGTTCTTTTACGAATACATGATTTATAGTTCCAACGTATTTCTAATAAAACAGTTCTTATTCGATAAATTGACCCCGAAGTTCAGTCAGTCAATGGTTATTTATTTGTTTCGTAGAAATTCTTGGATTTGGAAATTGAAAGATGGTGAATCAAATAGGGGTTTCATTTTATTTTATTATATAAACCTGTATAGTGATTGCTTTGTTTCGCGCTGCTGTGTCAAAAGTACAGATCGCCTTAATGATCGCCGACCTTCCAGATGGCACATGAAGAAGAAGAAGAAGTTATGGGTAAAGATACTAATGAGTATTCATGATAAATTATTATCATCAGCCCATAAACGGTCACTGTTACACATAGTCCTCCCTCAAGCCTCGCTAAAAAGACCGATCCTTGGCTATCTGTATATACTCTGTGACTTCCCGTGATTTTGAATAGATCGTCATCCAGTCACTTCCTGCTACTCTGACCACAACTCCAGAATTTTTCTGCCCCATCGGCCTATTTCAAAGACGCAATTTTTTCCTAAAATATATTGTGTCAGGTCTACCCCACGTTGCACCTACCAATCCGTGACAGCCACTGCAGAACTTTTCCACCCCATCGACCATCCATTCTTCGCACAATGCGTCCTGCTCATTGCCACTTCAAAGACGCAATTTTTTCTTAAAATATATTGAGTACAACATCCCAAACAGCTTTCATTTCAAGTTATACTGCCCAAACAATGTACCTATGAGATTCGCTTTGACTCGCCACCCCTAGGTCCTAATGGAGCCAGTCAATTACTTAAGACCGGCCAAACTCGATCATAAATCTGGAGCTATCGATCAAAGTTCGTCCGGTGCACGGTCAGTGAGCGCTGATACAAACTAGAATTAAACAGAAGTTAAATAGCATAATGGGGACGGAGCGATGGGAAAGAGTGCCGATGGCGTAACGCGTCGCGCCGTCCCTCCAAACCCCGTGCTGGGTTCTGGCCTCAGCCGGGGTTCGGACGCTGAGTGTGAGCGGTTGGAGGTTTTGGTGCGGTTCAACTCCCACATACCCCGTGATTTCCTCCAACTGAAAAAAAAAAAAAAGCATAATGAGAAAACTATAGGTGAGAGTATTACGAGTATACGGTAAATTGTAGATGGCCCGGTAGCTACCTTTGATATTGCAGGAGAAAAGTTCTAAACGTTAGGTATTTGGTGGCAGCCTTGGAGAGACTCCTGCAGGAGTCCAAAAGCGACTGTAACTAACTTTTTTTTTTTTATTGCCATGTAGGCAGACGAGCCAACGACCCAGCAGATAAGAAGTGGTTACCGTCGCTCATGAGCCTCTGCAATGTCAGGGGACACTGAGGGGTCGCTACCTACGACCTAACTTTAAGGACCCTCCTCAAGCCTCGTTTGAAGAAGGACTACTTTACTTACTTTAATGTCATGACTACGGCATGGAATGGTTCCAAGGCCCGTTTTAGGGATTCGATTTTTTCACGCACCATCCAGCTGTGGAATATCCTTCCTTCCTCTTTTAAATGATGTGTTTAAACAAGAAACTGCCCTAGTATATCTCTTGACATAATAGATGGCCACATCACATGTGGTCTGTGCAATACGTGTACCTACTCGAATTTGGTACTGAAATTCAGTCTTCGTATGTTTCAATTTGTCTCGAATGTGTCTTATCGCATTTCGTTAGTACTATTAACACACTTTGTATGCAACTTGTGTTCGTGAGTCGTGGTGGCCGAGTTGAAGCGCTTGCCTTCCGTACGGGAGGTCGCGGATTCAAAACCGGAAAAAGATTTATGTGCAATTTTTCACAACACCACTGGCTAAAAACGGTGAAGGAAAACATCGTGAGGAAACCTGCATGTCGGAAAAGGGTTCTAAAAATCCTTTGAAGATATGTGAAGTCCCCAATCCGCATTAGGCAAGCGTGGTGGACTATGCCTAAATGCCTAACCCCTCTTCGGAGGAGACCTGAGCTCAGCAGTGGGCAGTAATGGGTTGTTACAGTATGCAACTTGACTTCTGTAGTGTGTATTCTATGTATTAGTGGATAGGTAGGTACACACACGCCTTTGGTATTATCGATGTTCCATTGTTGTACTATATTTGGCGCCTTAACTTACACGCGAGCAGTTTCCGTGACACGTAATAGTTTACACATTTAGGAGCATGTTATAGTCACTTAGTTAAATATATTACTAATATAAATTATTATTATTATTATACATCTAGTTACTCCCTTTTTCAAGAGGTATTCCACCTATCTTACGGGCTTATAGCCAAGCAAAATAGGTTAGGTGAAATAAGATTGGTTAGGAACTGATTACCTATTACTAGTTGACCCGCGCAACATCGTCTGCGTCACAAAAAGGAATGCTTAGAGAGCATTTGGGAAGTGTACTAATGTGCTTATTTACGACATTAGATCAAACTTACTGTATCAAAATTTTCTTTTCAACATATAAAAATCTAGTTTTGAGACGGCAGCCGATACTGTCAGTGTGGTATGTCGAAATGTGAGTTCGAGTTCCAGTGCTACCGGCAAACGAACGAGAAAGAGGGTAGACAGATTTGTCTGCTCTTAAATGACCTACCCGCAGTTCTTCAGTCTTCCCGTGATCATGGCGCTTGAAACAGTGCTGAAATATCGGGACCTCTCAATTAAAAATAATCGTGGTAAGAAACCGTTTAGTAATAGTGTAAGTGATATAAAATTTCATCTCGCATCAGTATATGGTACAATTTTCTAACCCTCAAAATTCACTCGGCTGCACCGTAATTTCCCTTTCAACTTACTTAAAAGGAAATTAATCTTTACTAAAACTTGTCCGGATTCCTTTGGACTACATTGCGGTGACCGTCGACCCCTAAAATGAGGACAAAACTCCCGAACTATGCCAAAAATTTTACCTATTCGACGAATTGCAGTCGACTCCCCCAGGGAAATAGTTGGAGATGAAAATTTGAACGTCAATTGAGTGATCTATTGAGTTTGTGAAAGTAAATTGCTTGGATGTTTGGGTAAACATAAGTAGATAAACGATTGGACTGGAAAATTGTACATATATTATAATTGGAACTGTATATGTACTTGACGAAAGTTAAGACGCAACTTTACTTTAGCGAACTTAACTAACTCTCAGATAGAAAGAAAGTCCCTAAAGGTAAGCCATAGGTAGCGGCCTTGCAGTGTCCCTTGACAATGCAGAGATTCATGAGTATGAGCTACGCAAAAAAAAAAATACTAAAAGTAGTAGCACAATAATATTATACACTCTGACATCTATCCAACCAAACCATAAAGTCGTTGATTAAAATTGTTATTTTCAAACCATCATTTAAATTATAATACATCGCGAATGCACTTGCAAAACGCACGGATATAACGTGAACAAATTAAAAGGAGCTAAGGTCAGCACAACACGAGCTAATTGACAAAAGCCGAGGTCGTGTTATACGCTGTTGAACCTGAACCGACGGAGATAGTAATTACTTGACGCTGTAATTGCTATAAATTGACTTCACTAGTGTTTCAGTATGAAATTAGGTCAGGTTTTTCAAACATACTTTGTATTACAATGTGGTTTAATGTATAATCGTGGTGGTCGAGTGGTTGAAGCGCTTGCCTTCCGTACGGGAGGTCGCGGGTTCAAAACCGGCATGTACCTCTTATGTCTTTTTTTTTTTTATTGCCTTGTAAGCAGACGAGCTAACGGGCCACCTGATCGTAAGCGGTTACCGTTGCTCATGGACCTCTGCAATGTCAGCGGACACTGCGGGGCCGCTACCTACGGCCTACCTTTTAAGGACTTAATATGTAAAAGATTTATGTGCAATTTTTCACAACACCACTGTCTAAAAACGGTGAAGGAAAACATCGTGAGGAAAACTGCATATCGGAAAAGGGTTCTAAAAATCCTTTGAAGATATGTGAAGTCCCCAATCCGCATTAGGCAAGCGTGGTGGACTATGCCTAACCCCTCTTTGGAGGAGACCTGAGCTCAGCAGTGGGCAGTAATGGGTTGTTACAGTACAGTACAGTGGTTTAATGTGTGGTCTAACGTAGTTTTTCAACCTTAAAGATTGATGTTGAGCAAATTTTTCGGTGGTCGTGGTAGCAGATTATATTGCTTAGGTGTTGTTTAGTACAGGAGTTCCTATGGACACATTCCGAATCTATCAGATTAGGTCCATATAGTACCAGTAGCGTGCAAATATTTTAGTTAGGGTATTCAGAAGTGAAGATTTTGACGTAATTGTTCATAAATTACATGCTACTATCCATTTGATTACATTTTTAGCAACAATAGTAACTAAATACGTGCAAATAATAAAAATGCGGAGTGTATATCAATGAAAGAAACCGTAACACATTCTACATACCGCGATACAGCACAAACCTGGGATTGAATTCTCCTATTGCTAGATGTTGTAAAGAGTACAACGAACTGTGTAAAGCAGTTCCAAAAGTCGACATAAACCACATGTCACTGATTTCTCTCAGAAATGCGTTTCTATCGCGTCATGAGTCCAACTTATAGTTTCCAAATTTATTTTATTTTTTTTATTCACTTTAATTTATTTAAATTTTTAGAATTATATATTTTTTTATGACTAAGTTTTTTCTATAATTTTCATTCATTTATAATTATTTTTTAGTTGTAATTCTCATCACACTTTTAATTTAATTATGTTTATACCAGAATGTTGTGTGTATCTATAATTGGCTACCATATTAGAAGTTAAGTTATGTAACATAAGTACAACAGTAGTGAACAATATGTAAGCTGTTGATACTCCATTTATAAATAAATAAATAATTGATAAATTTTTGTTGTTATTATAATAGAATTTGATAAGTTAGGATATGCAATGCATATTTGCTTCTATAGACTGCACGCCACTGTATAGTACCATATTATTGCTTTGTCATGCGAGACATATGTTTGCAAAGTTTTATCTCAATCGGTCACCGGGAAGTTGATCAAATTCAACTCGCAAGATTCCATCCGAACTTAGTTACATTCGGTGCAAGTTAATATAATACTTAAAAAAAATATTGTAATAGACAATGAGCTCACTAATCTCCTTTAAACCTCAAGATTACCAATATCGATATATTTATCGACTTTAACTTTTTCAATTTCGAACGAGCTCATTACATCGTACCTCTTTTGTTGTACGAGTTCCAACTTGGACCAGAGATTAGAGACGGGCCCCTTAATCCGAGTATCGGGCCAAAATGTGCCCTCATATTTCATAATGGGGGCCATAAGGGGGCGTCTGTCCCTCGAAAGGGGACCCTGATATGTTTATTAAGGGTTCGTCTTGATTATGTCCGTGATATTGTCGGAAACTTTGCATAGTTGATGTCTGTGTTCGGACTAAGATTCTTGTGTTCGAATGATTTATGACGTTACTTTTGTGTGGAGTGTATATGAAGTAAGTATATGGAATATTGGTAGGCCTCAATGTTATATTTTATTTCATAAAACTAGTACAAACGAAGCACAAATAATCTCAAGTCTCAATGACATTTCATAAAGTATTTCCAATGTTAACTTTTAATTTGTAATAGGTTTTTTATATAAAGCTAACAGCTTAATTTTGGAATTTGCAATTTTGTGATCAAGATTGCAAGATTACAAATATTTGTATAAAAATAGTGTAAAAATAAATTAAACTGAATAAACAAAGCAAAACCAACCAACAATGTATAAAGCACAGCAAAACCTTGAAACCTATTCAATATTCGAACTAAAGACCGAAATCGAAATTCGGGTTTTCGAATCAACCGAAACCCCGTCCTAAATACGAGAAAGAAAGCGACAACTTAAAGAAAAACCGGCAAAACGAAATAAGCCAATTCGCATCGGCACCGAACACGAAAGGATTCGGACGAAAACTGCGGATTTATTAAAATAACCGCACGAAGACCGCGGTTATTGGTTATCCGACTATCGGTTCACACAGAACATTTACTGTACAGAAGTCAAACTTAAATATTGTTTGTTATTTTTAGAACAGTGACTGTGGTAGTTATAGTCCTGATGGCCGAGTGGTCGAAGCGCGTCCTTCCGAACGGGAGGTCGCGGGTTCAAATCCGGCCGGCTTGTACCTCTAAATCTAAATGTGAAAAAGATTTATGTGCAATTTTTCACAACACCACTGACTAAAAACGGTGAAGGAAAACATCGTGAGGAAACTTGCATGTCGGAAAAGGATTCTAAAAATCCTTTGAAGATATGTGAAGTCCCCAATCCACACTGGGCAAGCGTGGTGGACTATGCCTAATCCCTCTTCTGAGGAGACCTGAGCCCAACAGTGGGCAGTAATGGGTTGGTACAGGTACCACAGTCACTGTATTTTATGTTGCTCCTCGCATTACTTTATTTAAACCGATTCGAATGATTATTTTTCCATTTAAAAGGTTGTTAAGTTTGAAATAGTATTTTGAAGCTATGTTTAAAAATATTGCTAACTAATGAACGATTTGCGTATGTCTCTTTTGAATACTTTGGACTGGTATCGATGTTTCTTATTTTGTGTAAAATCAGGGACTTATACCATAAAACTTAAATACATTTCATGAGTTCAATTTTCTGATATTTTTTGTCTTAAAAACTTACTTATGTGCGATTTTGCAATAATAGATCTCAATATGTTAAGGAGGATCTCCTCAATGCTACAGCAGCAAAGCAGTTACCCTTTTTTTTGGACGTTACGAAATCGCCGGACTTCCACTCGCCCCGCGAGTGGGTTATGTGGGGGTTGAACCGCACTAAAACCTCCCGCCGCTCACACTCGACGCCCGATCCCCTGCCGGGACAGAACCCGTCACGAGGCTGGTTCCCTACCAGGACGCGGTCGCTATTGTCGCTCACGTATCGCCCCGCCACCCCCAAGCAGTTACCCTAAAACAAAATAAATGTGCCCCATGGTTTTTCTCCGATCGTTTGACCTTCTGTCCTCCACATGTTCTGTGGTTCGATTTTCGGTCCGAAATGATGCATGGTCGGATAAGACAATGTACCGAAAGGCGCACCCGACCCGCCCTTTCAATTTCCTTGATTGCACGCCGCCCGTGTGTGTGGCCGGCTTTATTTCTTTATCTACATGAACGTGATGATTTCTTATGGTGACCGCTCGACCCGGTGTGTGTTCCTCGATTTTCGTATGTGTTGTACCTATCTATATCAGATATCTATAATGTATGAAGTTGGAAAGTTTGAACGCGCTCAACTTAGGAACCGTTGGAATGATTTGTAAAATTATTTCAGTTTTAGATGGTTAATTTATCGAGGAAAGTTGTAGTGTATTTGAGATATGTATATAAGATCAGGTATTCTTTATAAAGCACGACACAATGGGATTCATCTAAAACAGAGTTTTATTTATTAAACACAAATCAGTTTCACAAAAAAAAAACAACTAAAATAAATTAATGAAATGGTGACTAACCTAAAATCGACAATTAAATGTTCATGCCTTACTCTTCTTATTATAACACTACAATCGTCTTTTGCACAGTAAACCTAGGCAATTTATCAAAATCGACAACGTTTATTTACATGACTTGGTATATCTTCCATTTTTTCTTCCTTGTGGCTCCCTCTTGTGTCCGCAAGAAAACTCAAATTATTAGTGTCAATGTCAATGTCATTAATTGTCATTGTCATCATCACAAAGCTTTCATGTATGTATATCTTAAAGTCCAATAATGTTAGTCCTGAATTGAAACTGTCTTCTTAATAGCGCAGGCAAAGTTAGGTACGTGATATGATATTTTGCGTGTTACGCTCTATAGCATAACAACTCATTTTCCTTGAGCAGCAACAGTTTTAAGTGTACACTTACCACACCTGCCAGGTAGAGGGAATGGAAGATCAGTTATTTTAGTTTATTTTCAACGGGTTCTTACCACGATATTTAATTAATTGTTGTCTCGATATTTCAACGTTGTTGCAAAAGTCATGATCACGAAAAGACTGGATACCGTCTTTCTCGTTCGCTTTTGGATAGTACCACTGGAACTCGAACTCATATCACGACACACCACACTCACCGTATCTACAAGACTCTCTGAGCATGAACCCTTAGTGACTGTTGTGTTTAGCACTGGATTCCACATACTCAATAATCTGAAGCCGTTGAAAATGCATGAAAGTATTATAAAAAATCGCAAGTGTCTGAATAAGTTTATTTTAGTTGAGTTTTCAACTTAGCGTAATAAGCCGCATGAACCCAAGAATCCACCACGTTCGGGTGCAACCACACGCTACAACTTAAATAAAACTTTGTCAAAAATATATAATACTCCTTTTCTCGTCGGAAAAGGAAATATATAAAAATATACATTTGATACACAACATATGTATTACGCTAATGTAATGTATTGTATTGCTAACGTATCATTCTAAATGTGTACTCCGTCACAGGCCAAAAAACGTCATGTTTGATGCCTCCAGAATTAATATCGAGGACGAGGAAAAAAACCGTAGTGCTCACAAAACTAACTGAAATTAATGTTCATGATATTCGGATGCTTTTTCCGGTTCGTCTTTCTTATGATGTAGTTGATAATAAAATAGATTAATCTAGTTGCTATCAGCGACGTCGTCTACGCAAACGCGATATAACATAATAATATAACACCAAAAATACCAACGATTATTATGTAATTTAACTTGAAGTTTCATTGATGATCATCTCATAAAATTTACTGTTTTTGTTCCCTGGAGTTGATAGTATGATAATATATAGCCTATGTGATGACCCGACTTCTTAATAATAATATTCGTGCCAAATTTGAAATAAATCCGTGCAGTTCATGTGACACCAGACTCATTCAAATCGGTCCACCGAAAGTAAAGTTATGGACGAATAAACATAAAAAATCAAGACAGAGGAATTGAATACCTCCTTTTTGGAAGTCGGTACAAAAGCAACTGAAAATCACTTGGAAATCTTTGATCATATCACAATGCCCCCACTATCACTTAACAATTTTCGCACGACACTTTGTCCCCCTTCATGATTGATGTCCGGTCACCTCGTCCGGTCAAAGCGGACCGGACGGAAGCAAGGCGGAAAGGCCCGATGCATGCACCCCACTTTGTAGGGCCCTTATCGGCCCGATGGAGCGGGGTGATGGAATTAGGATAGTGATGTGATGTGTTTGATGATGCGGATATAATGCATCACGCTGTGTATTTTTGAATTCGTTTGCAAAATCATAATCATAATAATATAATAAAGGTGAAAGTTTTTATGTATGGATGTATGTTTGTTACTCTTTCACGTAAAAACTACTGAATGGATTTGAATGAAACTTTACCACAATATAGCTTATACATCAGAATAACACATAGGCTACAATTTTTGAACCCCTTTGTAACGCAAACGAAGTTGCGCGGGTCACCTAGTGATAAAATAAAGCTTTCTTACTGTAATACGTCAGTTTTATGACTGTGTTTAATGTACGGTTTCGTCTCAAAAACGGCGCAAAGAATTTAGAAATGTATTCAGAGCTTTATTGCTTCTTGACCAGTTACCTATGGCTATGGATTGCAATGCATAGTATAATAATTAATTAATGTTTACCACAAGATGAGACGTCGTTTGCCGAATGCAATATTACGAATTTAAGTAAAAATTTACATCAACTAATTCAGAGAAAATTGCTTAAAAGTTATATAAAATCAGTTTTCAATCTTTCATTACTCTCTTGTGACGTTTCAAAGTCAAAGTCAAATCATTTATTTCAAAGTTGATGTGGACACATACATTTTGAAATTAAAAAAAAAAGTTCTACTATCAGTTCACTAAAATTACGCCTCCGTCCTGAGAAGAACCGGCAAGAAACTCAGCGGGCATGTCTTTTTTTAATTTCAATGGTTTTTTTTTCAATATTGTTTTACAATCTGGACAACTCTGGACAGTACGGTGTAGCATTAAATATTCCTTTCAAAACAGTCTAAAATTTTAACAATCTCAACACGACATACTATCGGGTAAATTAAACTATCGCAATAGTTTATAATCCATCACATGAACTAGAACTAAATCTAGATACATAGGAACGCTAAGATACAAAGACCAATATAACATTACACTTAATCTCAAAACATTTCAATTAGAAGACAGTTCATATTATATTGGATATCGATATAATAGAAATATCCTCGCATCAGTTTCAATTGCACTGCACGGTTACAAGTTGGTACTGCACGTATCGATTTAATCGTACTCGAGTAGTATTCGATTGTTCGATATGTTTCGAGTGGATTAAATCGATTCTAGTAATTGAAAAATGTTATGAGTTTTTCATTGTTTTTGTTTTCTTGCACACGGCTTATTTAGGAATAAAATTTGATCATTTTTGTAACACAGTACGTGGTCAAATATTCCCGTAAAAGTATGGTTGCCTTGGTGATCATGGACATTTCAAACAGGTCTGGCAGACAAGCTTACTGGCCACCTGATCTTTAATGGTCGCTTATGGACGTCTGCAATGTCAGGGGGCCGCTATCTTCGACCTTCCTTTAAGGATTTTTTTCTAGCCTCGTTTAAATAAGTTTTTCAATTCTTGATACCTTATACAAAATTTCCAATCTATTAACAATGACCCAGTTCAAACAAAAGCCTGTCTCGATCTTATACAGTATTACTGGATCTCCTATGAACCGTCTTGAAATATCTAACAATACACGTCTCCAGTATTAGTCCGGTACGAGCGAGGTCTGAGAGCAAACAGCTCGACTGTGCCAGTCTTTTGTGTACACTGAGCCTAGCGGAGTCTAATCGAAGATATGATCGAAGAGTATTGAAAGTTACGGGTTCTGTAGAAGTTTTATTGTTAGCTCTCGAATGACTACTATCATCGGCCATCCTAGGAATGTGAATATAAAACAAAATATATAGATTGCCATGGTTTGTCCATTTGCAAATAAGGCTTGAAGAGAGCTCCTTTAGAGTGGGTACCGGCGTTGTAGTGTCCCCTGAAATTACAGAGGTCTATGAATGTCAACAATACAGGTAAACAGGTGATCTTTAGCTTTTTTTGTTTGTAAACACTTTCTTTTGATGTCTGTCGAAAAGACGATCAATTTTGAGAAACGAATGAAAGTAAATGTGGTGTAGGTACTAAGAGACCTCGCAGCTCATCTGCGAGTGATTCAAAAACATGTCACTATTACCAATTTCAAAGATTTTGAGGTTTCTGTAGTTTTCCAATACTCAAAGGAACCCTAAATATCTGTTTGAGGCGTCCCACAAACAAAATAGTCTAGACCTGAATACACGTATTGTATCGAGACGATATTAAACTATGTATCGACTTACAGCCCCCTTATTATAGTGCCTTCAATATACACATACGAAATATCACATGTTAAACCTTTTTATATTACAGCTTTTTTTAATAGATAGAGTGATTCAAGAGGATAGCTTCTGTGTACATACATACATGCATAATTTATATTGTCCAGAAACTGATAATTTTAAAAGCAAATTTTTCGACGCTTACATCGCAAATGAATTCAGTAATTTTTTACTCTCTTTTTTGTGACGCAGACGAAGTTATGTTTATATAAGTATGTCAAAGAGAAAATTTAGTATATTATTAGTATAGTTAAAAGCTTTTATGAAACTTGCACTGGATGTAACTATGTAAGTTCGGCGGGAATCTTGCGAGCTAAATTTGACCAACTTCTCAGTTTCCGACTGAGCTGAAACAGCGCACGTATGTGGTTATCGCGTTGCAATGCAATAATAATATGGTATCATGGAGCTGACCTGATCATGAAGTCAGAAGGTAGCCATAGGAACTCCTGTACTATACAAGTTAGATCCATCGCATTTGGGCTTTAAGAATTATTGAAAAAAATTAAAGTATTATATAGATAGCCTCCCTCTTTTAAAACTAAACTCTTCGTCATTGCTCTATAATAGTTTTGACTCGAAATCAAGACTAAATTGTTACTCTATAATACTCTATATGATATGAACATGTCTATTTCGAAAACCGTGCACGTCACACATGATAAATTAAAACGTTCACGTACGGGCGTCGTTTAAATGGATTCTGAATATACGTATAATACTTGAGTGTCCCTTAAACGAGTATAATATGCCTTAACGAGTATCATTTTTAGAAATTGGTGTGTTTTTTTTTTATTTTTGTACGTGGTTGTTGATGGATGGAGATTTCTGAGTTTTAGGTTCCAAGTTTGAAGCAAGGTTAAAAGCAGTATTTAACAACATAATTGGAACGAAGATCCTTATCGCGCGTTGTGAAAGGGGCTAGACGGAAAAAAATCTTACGAAAAGTTGTCACGACACTTTTTTTGTTTTAGATGATTATCGCTACATGGCGCTGTGATCAAAATCTTTTAAAACACGTTCCTTATCGCGCGTTACGTTAGGAAAAAAAATATAAGATATTTTTTAATCGAAAGGAACTTCGTTCTATTCGGGTGTTCCATGACACCTCTCAAGTTTTTTTAATTGTATTATTTCGTTCTTCTGTGTCCATGTATGGTACTACTCAATGTATATAAATCAGCATTGCATTTTCTTATGTAGTACTATGAGGTAGGAGTAATTTTTTAAACACTCAATTTCAGTTTAATTTTTATTTGTTGTTTAAGTTAAAGTTTTAAGCAGTCAAATATAGTAAATATGTACTTTACTATTTGCAAAAGGGGCGGCGCGACCGGAAAGAGTGCCGAGAGCGTAACGCGTCGCGCCGTCCCTCATAACTCTGTGCTGGGTTCTGGCTGCAGCCGTGGTTCGGACGTGTGAGCGGTAAGAGGTTTTAGTGCGGTTCAACTCCCACATACCGCATATGGTGATATCCTCCAACTGAAAAAAAAACTATTTGTAAACGTTCTTTCTTATTGTCTATAAAATATATTTTTAGGAATCAGAAATGGACTTAATTAAAAAAAAAACTAAAGAGGTCCTTTCCATACGAGCGACAACCGACAACTCATCCCCACGTCCGCTACACAACGGTTTTATACTAATCGATATGACGTAACACACTCAGTCTGAACAACCAAGTAAAATAATAAAATCGAAGCTATCAATATCAAACCTGTGCCTCTTGACTTTTTAGATCATAATATTATGGTATAATTACACAATACTAAAAATATCTGTTAAATTGTTAGTTATCGTTCTTAAGATTCAATCAATAAATGCACAGGTTAACTTGAAAACAACTACACTAAGTATAACAGCAAATATAATACCTACACATACACTAAATATCTAAACTAACAAAACGTACTATCGTCGTTTCTAAACAGCCCGTCTTCGTTCATCTGAAACGGCTACATCAACAAAAATCAGTGGGCTCCGAACGAGGACCTCCCGAAGGCTTCGACAGCAACTTTTAAAAGTACATTCTGTGTGTTCGCTCCATTAGTCCGGGACACAGAAAATATGTTGTACAGAAGTCAAGTCATTTACAAATTGCAGATGACGAACAAGGGAGCAAATTTGTATGTTTAATTTAATTCGTGTTTTCGTAACTCATGCTGACACATTTTACTTACTAACGGTATACTCTCGCTCTGATAGTGTTTTGAGATGTTTTGGTATTCCCCTGATATTGCAGAAGTTTATCAGCGGGCCACTTACGACTTACATGTCATAATAATAATGTTTTCATGAAAAACTTCTAAAATATTTGGACCTGGCCCACGAGGTGACCGACATGTGGCGTGTTGAATCGACCTTCATTGTTCCGATCGTTGTATCCGTGCACGGTCTAATAGCGAAAAGATTCGACCAACATCTAGAGAAGCTTTCGCTCCCCGGCTGGGTAAAGGGCCTGATTCAGAAGGCGGTCGTTCTTGACACGGCGCGTATTGTGAGGAGGTTCCTCTCTCTTGAACCCTGACCACTGATGGCTTGGGTTTTACCCTCTGTTTTTATATAATATTTTTAAATTATTTTTTTTGAAAATGTTTTTAAAAAAATATAGTGTAAAAATAAGCTAATAAATGAATATGGAGATGTTTTCGTGACCCACCTGATGGTAAACATACAGGGTGGATCTGTAACTTTGGACGATCTGACGTGGGGTGAATGACGTATTGAAATGAAACTTAGAACTACTTTTATTTTAGAAACAGGATAAAAAAGAATTTCATCATAGTATGGAATCCTTACGACGATAGTCATACGTTTTCCATAGAATGTCAGAAAAAAAGTTTAACCGATAAGATAAAAAAAGTGCTAAGTTTTATTTCGACAGGTCATTCACCCCGCGATAGATTGTCCAAAGTTACAGATCCTCCCTGTATTAATTTTGTTATACTACGGGTCGAAAAACTTTGAACGGCGAGTTGTTTCGAATGTACACATTCAAAAAGAGTAAACAATACCCACGTGATGCTAAATGGTTACCATTCATGAACCTTTGCAATGCCAGGACATTATCCATCACCTACTTGGGTACTATACGACTTTTCTTAAACCTCATTGACTTCTGTAAGTTTTATTTTCTGTGTTTTTCTTGACCCTCGAACTTTGGGGTCGTATCTCGGCGCTTTGGAAAATAAACAAGAATTGCGAGGATTTTTCTATAGATTACTTCCACGTGGGATGTCACGCGTAGACAATGATTGACTATGGACAATAGAGTACGTCTATTTCAGAATGAAGTATTACTTGAGTGTGTGTACGAGTTCTGCTATAAGTCAACTAAAAATAATTTATTTTAAAGATAACTTAAAATACAAGCTTTTAACCACTCAACTGGGAACGTCACTATTCGCTAGATGGCGAAACTGGGGACTTCGTTCGGAATCAATACCGTGTTTGAGACTCTTTTTAAAAACATTTTTTTCCGATATTTGTTAATTTTGATTTTTAATTAAACCTTATATTTTTGTAAATCTTTATTACTAAACGACGCTGTATTGCATTTTCAGCGAAAATATATCATATCCGTAAAATATGAGACGATTAAAAAATGTAAACAAAACAAGTTTTAGAACTGTGCTCAATTTTGGCTCCTGCCACAGACTTGGCAAAAGTAAACATACCAATTTGGTTGCCGATCTCAGTTGAGTGGCTATGATCCTGGATATCATGTAGCAGTAGAGCACTAGTTAATACAACTATAACGAGCCCAAATACGTCGGGTCTATCTTGTTTAGCGCCCCCTATGACCGAATCCATCTTCAGATTAGCTCCATTTTGTCATATTATTGCATTGTCACGCTATATACATCTGCATGCAAAATGTCAGCTCAATGGAAACCGGCGGAGTTTGTCAAGTTTAGCTTGCAAAATTCCACCCGAACTTAGTTACATAAATACTCGTACATAGTTACATCCAGTGCAAGTATAATGCTTGTAAAAACACCAACAATATACATTACAAAAGCCTATTATTAAACGCACATTTGAATCCCTAATTAACATCTAAAACACGTTCAAAACTTAGGCGACTTTTCTGCACAGTTTTTTGTTTCATTATTATTAAGCCACCCGGACTTATAACAATTTCTGTGACATTCTACTACGTAGGGAAAAAAAACTTGAAAGTTTGAAGCACCTCACGCCAAGAAGGGAAAAGTTCTCGCCGAGGGAAATTACCCAGGTCGCAATCGGAACTCGGCCTGCCGGGGACTCGATTTAGTTAACTGGGAAACAAGGTCATATCACAGAAAAGTAGACAGAAGCTAAGCTAAGACATGTACCGAGCATAAAGGTTATGGAAAAGACGTTCAGAAGAGGCATATGAAAAACTGTAAAATTGAGCCCTCTCGTTGGGAAGAACTAGCCGAAGGTAGAATGGCCTGGCGCAGTTCTGTAAGTAAAGCAGTGCACACCTTCGAAACAAAGCGACCTTCCGACCTGGACAAGAAGCGTGACGACATTAAAATCAGACCACCAGCTAACACGAAATTCAATTATGTAAATGGTATCCTATCTTGTCAACGTTGCCAACACACTTTTACGGCAAAGATAGGATACGTAAGTCATATCAGAGCATGTCATCAAAGCTCAACCTACCAATGATAAGGGGAAAAATACAATGGAAAATAGTCGCCGTAGTCGAAACCGGCATGGAGGATTATTATGTCGGTGAACTCCCACAAGATGGACCGACGACCTGGTCAGAATCGCAGGAGGTTACTAGATGCAGACAGCGTAAGACCGGCCGTTGTGGCGAAGTTTGGGGGAGGCCTATGTCCAGCAGTGGACTTCTATAGGGAGATGATAATATAGCAGGTGGTAGGTAGCAGATAAAGTCGTGGTGGCCGAGTGGTCGAAGTGCTTCCTTCCGAACGGGACCACTGGCTAAAAACGGTGAAGGAAAACATCGTAAGGAAACCTGCATGTCGGAAAAGGATTCTGTAAAAAAATCCTTTGAAGATATGTGAAGTCCCCAATACGCACTAGGCAAGCGTGGTGGACTATGCCTAATCCCTCTTCTGATGAGACCTGAGCCCAACAGTGGACAGTAATGGGTTGGTACAGTACAGTACAGGTACAGTACAGGTAGCAGATTACAGAAGTTCGTGAGCGACGTTAATCACTTTTTTTGCATGATAGATAAACGGGCTTACGGTCTATGTAATGGTAAACGGTCACCGTCGCTCATGAACCTCTGCAATGCCATTGGGAGCCATTAATTAGGTGATGGACCTACAGAACTTCTCTTAAAATCTCGTTTATAGAGGGTTCCAAAATGGCGACACATTGCTAGTACTCCACCTAGTACTAACTAACAATTTGTTGTGAAGTCAATGAAGGTTGCTTATGGCTTGACTTCTGTACTATACGCATTCTATTGTAAGACCACGCACAGTTGTGTAAACGAAAACTCGAAAGACAATAGCGGTCATCGTTTTCTAAAAACAGAAAACTACTTTATCATAAATTGTTATTATCTTACCTCGTAACCGAAAAATCCGAAAACGAATGAACTGCACACATTGAAACAAACAAGAACAATTTCAGTCCTCGACAAGAACATCAATTTCCTATATCTTTTCCACTCGTGCGCATTTAATTGCTATAAGAGTGAACAGGATGGATATATTTCTGTGTGTTCGGTACATAAACTTCAGAGTTCAGGGACCGTATCACGACAGAAACTTGGGTGATAATAATAAAGCTGACGTTACAACGGATGTAGTTGGAAAATTTAAGTTAAGTTTTAGACGGGTCGGCTGTGAGTTGTGACTTGTGACACAGAATATTTGCAGTACAGAAGAAACTCATTTACCTGAACATGTATCAGTTCTAACCCAGAATGATGCATTTTCATGAAGAGGAAGTTTTCAAAAGTATTCTTTCTTTTTCCACAATCCACATTATGAAAGATCTTGC
This sequence comes from Trilocha varians, assembly GCA_030269945.2. Taxonomy (NCBI): domain Eukaryota; kingdom Metazoa; phylum Arthropoda; class Insecta; order Lepidoptera; family Bombycidae; genus Trilocha; species Trilocha varians. The sequence goes on along the minus strand of AP028264.1, from coordinate 3,056,803 downwards.
GGGGAGAAGTCTTTCCGGGGGTTTTTATTTTTTTTCGAGTTCGGATAACTAATTTAGAAGCTTACTGTTTAAAGTGTTAGCGGTACTACAGGGTGGGCCATCTAACGTTTGCATTTTGAACTACTGTTTATTTAGAGAATGACAGCTCAAATGTCATTCAATTTGTTTTCATAATTTAGTTAAAGGTTTGACGTTTACGAAATGGGACGCTATACGCTTGAACAAAATTGGTAAATATTGAAAAGTTACTTCCAAAGTGGTGAGTCTTCAGTACAAACTGTAAGAAATGTGAAAAAAAATCCATAAAAATGATTGGCCTTCAAGGCAGTTTGTGGATCAATTTGTGAAACGTGTTCGAGAAACTGGATCGTTGGTGGACAAAACAACCCGTTCACGTTCTCGTACAGTGCGCATAGCCGAAAACATTGCTGATGTAGCCGAAATGTCCGTGAACATCCATCAACTTCCACTCGTCATCGTTCTCAAGAATTGAACATTTCACGCACCACCTTGAGAAGAATTTTGCATAAAGACCTCTATATTTGCTATTCTTGAAAATTGATCAAAATATGTTACCTATAATCTCGACATTTTCTCACTTGTTTGTCGAAATAATTATTTTACATGAATTAGTGTCCAGGTAATGTTAACTACTAATTATCAATTGACAATTAAGTATATTCGCAATTTAAAAAAAGCATATCCAAAATTCACAAAAAAAACTCTTTCCTGGAATTAATCATTTAAAAACCGAGAAAAAACTCGTAATTACTAAAGGCTTGTCGTCATAGAATGGAAAACTTTATGGCGGGAAAAAAAATTGCAAATTGTTTTTCTATTGTTTCACGCCGACGGCGATCCGAACGATTAAAAGTTCATTCAGCCGAAATTTTAACAGAGTTTCCAAATTGGGGTCACCACCTACATTTATTACCGAAAAAGGAGAGAAAATTTGTACGTAAAACTTTTGAATGTTTAGCTAAAAACTTTGCAGGTTTAAGGAATATTTTATTGTTCATCGTTTAATTAAAAGAGGTAGTAATGGTTTCTTGTAATGTTTTTAATTGATTATAATATTACAAAGTGTAGTTTAGCGTCCTTCCGTACGGGTCGCGGGTTCAAATCCGACCGGCTTGTACCTCGAAATCTAAATGTGAAAAAGATTTATGTGCAATTTTTCACAACACCACTGGCTAAAAACGGTAAAGGAAAACATCGTGAAGAAACCTGCATGTCGAAAAAGGGTTCTAAAAATCCTTTGAAGATATGTGAAGTCCTCAATCTGCACTAGGCAAGCGTGGTGGACTATGCCTAATGCCTCTTCTGAGGAGACCTGAGCCCAACAGTGGGCACTAATGGGTTGATACAGGTAGTTTAGTGGTGTGTAGGCGATAGGTAACGTTTTTTCTATGTCCTGATATTATAGAGGTTCATAGGCGACGATTTAAACTTACCATTAGATAGGTCTCAAAGCGAGAACTTTTAAGATTTTTGATCTCATTTAGATAAAATTATGATGAAATTTAGCGCACATAGAAAGTCTGTCTGGATGATAACCACTTTGTGATGGAAAGAACATACACGCTTGTATTTTTACGAAAGAAATGACTCCTATTAATCATCAAACAAACCATATTTATTTCATTCTTACTATCCGACCGGATAGGTACAAATATCACTGCCTCCAAAACGCGTAAACTTTTCCAATTATATTCAGTTCAAAACACAAGCAAAACTCAATCGTAATATTCACTTAAACACAGTTCAATGTACTCTAACATGGACAGTATCCAGCTCAGAATTGATCCATCGACGACCCATTTCGAACAATACAACCACTCTTTGTAATTGCCCCGCGGCGCAACCTCGTACGGGATTTTTGTTCCCTCCTGACCGGGTAATAAGCCTAAGAGGCCTTTGGTCCAACCACTCGCTTTTAAATGTGGGCCCGACTCACCTTTGGAGAGCTAACGATCCCGCGACTCAAATCTCGACGTGACCACTCCATGACAAAGGTAATAAGTACCTTTGTTTTTTGATGTTACATACTTCTTTTACGGCTCGAGGCCCCCAAAGGCTTTCAGTCGAAAAAAATGAAGGCGCATTACTTCTGGACTTGTGATTTTCATCTTTGTGTGAAGAGCCATGAATGAGCGCGAAAGTGTATTCCATTTTTTTTTTGTATTGTTGTGTAAAGTCCCTCTTTTCTTGCTTTGATAATACGGTTGACTGGTCTTTGCTGAAATCATGTTCTTTCGTCTGTATCACGGTGTCTTTTGTACAACCTTTTTTTAAGGTCGGATAAGCAGTGACATGATTTTCTCTGTTTCGAGTGAGAGACAATGTGTGTAAATAGAAATGTTGAAGTGCTGTCTGACATACTTTATATAAAGATCTTTTTAATAAATACTTTATGTAGAACTCATTTTTACTTGAGATTAAAATTACATTAAGTGCCTCAATGCCTTGCAGTTTCGAGCAGAATTCTTAATATCTGGTGTTCTTCATAAGCAAAAACCCATATCAAAAACTTTAAAATAACTCATAATTAACCACCATAATAATCAAATGGTAAACAAAAATAATTTAAACTTATTACAAACATCCTCCGTAATACATCAACCCACGGACATTAGGATTCTCGTGTCCGATTTAACGATCACATGAACGTCTCACCTACACATCAGATCGATACGTATTGTATTGGATGATGTCCAATCGCTATAAATAAAGCTATTCTATCGATAGACTGATCTTTGAGACATCGTGTACGAGTGTCAGATGAACTGCGAGGAATGTTGGGCGCGCGACGTGATCACAAACGCTGAGGAACGCTTTGGGACTGAGTACAATGATCGATCGATTCGCTTGTTACCGCATTAGTTTTGTTTGATTGAACCGATTTTGATAATTCTATTTTTATTTTAAAGGTAAATGTTCTAGCCTAGTGTATGTAGAATTTTATAATGGTCCATTTAGTGATTTAAGAGTAATTCATGTAGAAAGGAAGTTGTTCTTTTTTTCTTAAGTTACAATTTTTAATGTCGAGCGCGTGACACAAGCACAATGAGCACAATGATCGATCGACTTGCATGTTACTGCATTAGTTTTGTCTGAGTGAACCGATTTCAATGATTATTTTGTTATTAGGAAAATGGAAGTCGTCCATTTACTCGTTGACTCATTAATTTGTGGCTTTAACTTTGACCAATATTGATGGAATCACACTCCATTATGTTCTCATATTTAAAAAATGAATTGCTGTTCGTTAGTCTCGCTAAAATTCTAGAACTCTTATTCCATTTTATGTGTCGGAGATGAAGTTGCGCGAACCAGCTAGTTCTAGATATTGTTTTAATTCAAATCTCCCTTGGTTTGTGACACGTGTTGGTGACGTAATTAGATCTGCATTGAATTAGTCGAATCGTGAGACGTACCATGTTATTAGCATAGAATTATTACATCTGGAATCAACATCAAGAGCTACGGAATGAAGCCAATTGAAAGTACGCCAATCGCGCGTAACAACTAGACTATCTGGCGTTAGAGGGTGCTGAAAACACTCAATTCGTTTAGCACACTAATAAAACATTACACACACATAAGTTCTTTGAACTTCACTTTGTTATTCATGATGTTGATTCAGAATGTCGTGTAGTTACGCACGATCGGTGTACTTTAAATTGACTTCATTCTGTTCATGATGTTCATTCCATATGTTATAATTCCATGGTTATTAGTACCTCACGTTGCATCTGCGGACAGTCACGTGATTCATGACGTCATTACTTAGAACTGAGTAGAAGTTTTATTTGATTTCCATTTTCATAAATCCTTTCCTCGGTATGCTCTCAGTGTAGAGGCTGTAAAAAGATAGACGTTTAAAAGAATGCTAAATATTTTTGAGGAGTGCCTAAAACAAATAAAATGGCCTAATGATGTATAAATTTACAAATCTCCAAGAAAAAACTAAAATTGAAATGGGTTAGTTTAAAAAACTCGTACATGACGGACACGGTCAATTTCCACCTAATTTCAGATCTTGATAAATTAACCTACAAAAATTGCTATTTATTTGAAAAAGGAATCACCCAAAACGGTACAATCAAACAAAAGTTATGCGGTGCTACAGCTGCCTTTAAATTTAGAATTCTATCAAAAACAAAAGCATAACGAAGCACTCACTATATTTCAAATACAACTAAAGTGACTTATTAACTATCTGTACCAACCCATTATTGCCCACTGTTGGGCTCAGGTCTCCTCAAAAGAGGGATTAGGCATAGTCCACCACGCTCGCCCAGTGCGGATTGGGGAGTTCACATATCTTCAAAGGATTTTTAGAACCCTTTTCCGATATGCAGGTTTCCTCACGATGTTTTCCTTCAACGTTTATAGTCAGTGTTGTGAAAAATTGCACATAAATCTGTTTCACATTTAGATTTAGAGGTACAAGCCGGCCGGATTTGAACCCGCGACCTCCCGTACGGAAGGAAGCGCTTCGACCACTACCCCACCACGACTTATTAACTAACTTCAAGTTAATCGCAATACAAATTGCAGAGATGATACAATCTGTGAAGGCGAACCTGTGACAAATAGTTTAGGACCGTAGCTGTGTTTGTGTCCATTTGATTGATGATCAGTTATACCTAATTAGAAGAGGGATGGTCCCTGTGATCTGACTTGGACTGATACATAGGTTAGCCCTAAACATCTTATGTTTGCAATTAATTTGAGGTTCACGACGATTTTTTCAATGCAATTTTAAAAATTAAATCATTTTTGGAACGAAGTTCCTTATCGCGCGTTATCGAAAGGGGGCTAGATGGAAAAAAATCTTACGAAAAGTTGTCACGACACTTTTTTGTCACGACACTTTTTTTTGTTTTAGATGATTATCGCTAGATGGCGCTGTGATCAAAATCTTTTTAAATAAGTTTCTTATCGCGCGTTACGTTAAAAAAAACTATAAGATATCTTTTAATCGAAAGGAACTTCGTTCTATTCGGGTGTCCCATGACACCTCTCAAGTTTTTTTTTTGTTTAGTTGTTACAAGCAATGTGAAACTGTTTAACAAGTTAGATAAAGACAAAAACTGGCTTGGAATATAATGCTATGCATTGCAATTGCAATCCACTACCAAAGTAGATATTATACAGGGTGTCCCAGGACTATGTGACATTTTATTTTAAATGATACTGAATACATTTTTTTTTATTAAATATTCGGTTTGTCTGAAAATCGGAACAAAATCAAAAAAATCAACACCCTGTATTTTATAATAGGTACCTATCGAAAGAACAGTTAATTACAAATAATCTTTTCTAACAAACGTAGTGTCTTACACACGAAAACACGATTTTATGATATAACTAGAGCGAGATCAAGATAGCCACATAAAATTCTAAAATAAAAATAAACCACAAAATCGTTCCTTTTTAAATTTACTGCACAAGCTGAGCTTGAAACTAGTAAATTTGATAAAAAATTGGCAACCCTATAGCACTGGGGCGTTTACCTAAACTGGGTCGAGGGTCTGGATACGTACCAATATATTTATTTATTTGCAACAATGTAGTCTATATGTAGGTATATATCGACGACGAAAGTAATATATTGTCGTATCCAACATTGTAGACAGACCTAGACCTACCCCAACTGACAGAAAGCGGCGGTAAAGAATTCCATAATGCGTAACGCGTCGTGCCGCCTCGCATAACCTCGTGCTGGGTTCTGATCTCAGCCGGGATTCGGACGGGTTGGAGATTTTAATTCGGTGATTTCCTCCAACTAAAAAACCCCTACTACGATACCTCTTTATAATGTGAATGTATATTAAATTCATCGATTTTTAAATCCAAAAGGTTTCCCGACCACTATGACTTGTCCTTCTTCAAACGAGGCTTGAAGAAAGTCCTTAAAGTTAGACCGTACTTAGCGGCCCCGTAGTGTTCCCAGTCAATACCGAGATCCATGAGCAACGGTAACCGCTAACGATCAGGTGGCCTGCCTACAAGGCAAGAAAAGCTATTGTTTATTTAAAAAACACCTTTTTATCAACACCATACCACTAATGACGGTTACCGATCCGGCTCATCATTCGTCGGTCCGTTTATTTGTGAAACAATGACACGTTTCAGCCGACGTCTCGTTATTGAGTAATGGGAGCTATTGGCAGCTCTCGACGTCGCGTGCAGACCGATCGCTATTGTACAACTTGTAATACGATACGATGCAGTGAATTTCATTTGTTTTCGTGGTAAGGGTGATGCATGCAAAAAAATATACGTCATTTAAAAATGGAATGTTTTTATTTATTATTTAAAATGGCGGTATTTGTGAGCGATTATAATAATACTAAAAATAAAATTAGGTAGAAAAACACAAATTTTGAGAATATATCCTTAGATTTTGCACGCTAAACTCTGCAATGGTTGAAAATATTTTAATGTGTTATATTGAAGTATTGTTTGATGTCAGTTTTAGAATCCGTGTGAGATCATAAAAATCATTTTGATAGACGAAACCCGGTTATAAATGTTGATTTACAATGATTAATTATCATTCACGTACGAGAATTTTATAGATTTCGTATCATTCATATGTAAGACAACACTGCAGTGATCTATGCCACATTTTATGTGCAATTCCAACTTTCTACGTGCAGATATTTGCTTGATTGTGGAGCTGTAATCTACTGTCAAAATTAACAAGATACAATTCAAGTCGGAAACTGGGAAGTTTGTTAAATTTAACTAGTAAGATTCCGTCCTAACTTACCTAATTCTGTACAAAGTTACGTCGAGTGCAAATTGATATAAAGCTTCTAAAAATGGCACCAATGTTATCATTTTATTTTTATTATCAAAAAACATTCTTTGTAACGAATGTATGCCTTAAACTTTTGTGACAGATCGATTATTTTCCAGTACTTGCATTGAAAATATGTATTGGTTCATTTCTAAGTCTTTAAGTTACAAGATCCCTCTACTGAGGTTAACTGAACCCAGCATTGGGCAGTGTAGGAAATCAAAGGCTGCCAGTACATTGAAGAACATAAAACAATCATTTAATGAAAATAAAACTAAAAGTATGACGCAATCACAACTAATTTTTACACAGACAAATTCGATATTTGAAAAAGCGCGCCAACATTCCTTCTTAATTTTAAAAAGTATATTTACAAAGAGGTTTTATTAAAAAAATATTAAAACTATTTACAGAGGGCGCCATCGTCGTCTGTTCTTGACATTATAAATAAATAATACTGATTCAGTCGCCTACAGGCATTAATGGATTCTTACAGTAGGTACAGTACAGTGTCAAGAGTTTCATTTTGGAAGACACCATGTTTAACCGTTTTATTCGCTGTATCTCGTTATCATTGATCGTAATCGTAGTTGAGGCTGAAAACCAGCGCTTGGTGTTGGTTGTTGTTAACCTTCAATTAACACCTAGCATTTAGCTGAGTCTCGTCTGGTTTGTGGTGGAACCTGTATTATATTATATTTTCTTATTTATCACGTGTTCAATTTTGTATTTTGTTTTTTACTTAATTTACTTAAATGTATTACAATGTGTGTGTGTTTCCGCCGCAAATAAAGAAATGTATATGTCTATGTCTAATCGTATGTCGTCGTCTGTAACATGAAAATATGGTTGAGGTAAAACTCAAAGATTTGAAGTAAAAACTAAATAATTACATAACTATTTTTAACTAAACACAGACATAGAGTGCTCATACATCACTCACGATAATAATTCAATGCAGCACTTCCATTAAAACAACATTACATAAAAGAAATTACAAACGAAAATACGCGATAAAAATACATTTTAATCGACATTTTCATTTGGAATCCATCGAAAATATTGCACTAATTACACAGTTCCAAGTAATGACATATTATTATTGTACGTACTCGTTTCCGATAATGTAATGGACAGTAATGACATTACATTTTGCTGTATACATTTTGTTGGAACAGAGTGCAGTAGTGCCATACTGTTCATATCGTTTCTTTAGTAGACACAGTAAGAGATTTTTGAAGGTGGAAAATACTTACGATTTTAGAAGAAGAAGATATATAGAGAGTAATATTTGTTATTTTTCTAAGTAAGCTGATAGCTCAGTAGTGTTTTGTTTTTGATTCACCCACGCGACTCCATCTTGGCTTTTGACAGCGATATTTTTGCCTAAGTTCGTAAGTTTTTGAATTTGATGATTTATTTTGAATTGCGTTTTAGTGCGGTTCGACCGTCATAAACCCAACCTGCGTGGTACAGGGTATTCATACCTTCTGGTGCCTTTTTAATATAAAGAAGTCGTCGAACTTCCACCGGGCCTACGAGTAGCGTATGTAAGTGTACCTACTGTACGGACTTTACCTGAAACCGCTCGCACTTAGCGTCCGAACCCCGGCTGAGGCCAGAACCTCGGCACGGGGTTGCGAGGCAGCACGACACATTACACACTACAGTATTCTTTACCGTCGCGACGTCAACACTAAACTAGCTAATGTCTATTTGTGAAATTAGCAAGCAAATAAGCTAGCCAACGGGCCCCCTGATGGTAAGTGGTTACCTTTGCTCATGGACCTAAGCATTGTCAGGAGACACTGCGGGGCTGCTACCTTCTTTAAACGAGGTTTAAGAAAAGTCCTATACAAGTAGGTGATAGAGAAAATCCCCTCATTACCCTGGCATTGCAGAGGTTCATAAGCGACGATGACTGCTTACAATTAAATGAGCCGTAAGCTCGTTTATCTGTCTAGCAATAAAAATTAAATAAAAACCTACGGTCTACCTTTATTTATTAAACTTTATGCACATAAATGGTACAATGGCGGACTTAATGCCTAAGGCATTCTCTACCAGTCAACCAAAGGTGGTGTAGAGAAAACTATGGTAGGTGCTCAATTAGTATAAAAAATATAAGGGCTTTTTCAAACCTCGTTTGGAGAAGGACAAGTCATAGCGTATAATGTTAGTCTGTAAATTGCAACATTAATAGTGACGTAGGTAATATCAAATCAAAACACGTTAGCGCCTATAGTTTTTTTTTTTTTTAATTTTGTAATCCCCGAACTTTCTGTTTGCAGTTTGTTGTTCGTTGTACGTCGTGTTTGCGAATAATTTAAATAGTTTTGATTGTTTACGCGAGGCCCTGTAGCGCTTTAATAATTTATTTAACAATATCGAATCGATACGTTGTATGTACCGTGATTTACGTGGTAGGAAAAATAATAAAAAAAATATATAAAATGTCAATTGCAATATGATATTATGAAATGTAAATTATAATACAAGTAGTCTAATCAACAAGTTCAAAAACGTGAAAAATAGAGATAAAAGGTCCTAAAAATATGAGCGATGGCTCATTCGATTATTTTATTCGATTCATATTATTGGGACCTTTATCTCTCTATTTTTCACGTTTTTGAACTTGTTGACTAGACTAAAGATAATTTCTGAAAAAAGTTTGTCAAATCAACAAACAAAATCAAAAATCACCTAAAGAAAGAAATCACCTACCCCATGGAGGTCACGGGTTCAAAACCGGCCGGCTTGAACCTCTAAATATTAATTTAATGTGAAATATATTTATGTGCACTTTTTCACAATACTGAATAAAAACGGTAATGAAAAACATCGTGAGGAAACCTGCATATCGGAAATTGATCGGATGGATTCTAAAAATCCTTAAAAGATTTGTGAAGTCCCCAATCCGCATTAGGCAAGCGTGGTGGACTATGCCTCACCCCTCTTCGAAGGAGACTTGAGCCTAGCAGTGGGCAGTGAAGTACAGTACAATATTACTGCATCATTTACGGATTAATTTGACTATAGCATTAACATAATATGATATATATGTACATAATGTTTGTGATAGCAGATTGAATCTCGTTTATTGTTCCGAATGTTTGTTAATTCGATTATAATCGAATAATTGTTGTTTGATTTTGTTTGTTCGTTAACCACTCCATTGAATTTTAATACGAGTATCGCATTTTGCAATTAAAATTCGTCAATTTTGCACTAGACGATTTTAATCGCTAAATTTGTGGTGAAGTATTTTTTGTCTCGTTTTAAGTTTGTACCTAATACCTATTTTTAATTTTTTTACTTACCTTTTTCTCCTTATTGGAACGAAGTTCCTTATCGCGCGTTATCGAAAGGGGGCTAGATGGAAATTCTTATGAAAAAGTTGTCACGACACTTTTTTTTGTTTTAGATGATTATCGCTAGATGGCGCTGTGATCAAAATTTTATTTTTTAAGACTATAACTTAAAAAAATACAATTTTATTACAATTCCCTCACTAATTCATCGAAAGGAACTTTGTTCCATCCGGGGGTCCCTTGACGCCTCTCAATTTTTTTTTTCTCGATAATTAACAGACAATATCTTAGTACACGTTGATAAAATTGAATATTTTTTTTTCTGTAGATTGTATCTACCAAATCGATCATTTTTAAACCTTATTTCAATAGAGATAAGATATAGTTTCGTTTGATAGTTTATTATAAATGTTATTGTTTTATTACAGATGCACCACCCCATTCAGATGAAGCCGGCTGACAGTGAAAATAGAAATGGTAAGTCATAGTTATAATGCTTTAAAACATAGAGTTGTTAGAGATAAATCAATGATGACTGCCTGGATGAAGATTTTTTTAAAGTTTAATATCATTTGATGATAACTTGAAATTTTCTAGGTTTCATATTATTTTACTTTAATAGTAAAAAAAGGTTTCATTACAACCTTTATTTTTTATCGTCGTCGTTTAGTGTAGACCAAGTATCGTCTAAGTGGCGCTATAGGAGGTACCAGTTGACTTTTAATTAATGTAATGGTGTTTAAAAAACAATTTACGCTCATAAAAACCTATTCCTGATCATAAAGAAAAAATACAAACAAATCGGTTCAGCTTTTTTCGAAATATTGATAAATTTTAATTATACAACAAATTCTCAACTCTTATTATTCCCTCATCACTACAAATTACTACTAAATCGCATTCAATCTTGTAGCATAATACAACATACATGTAGCCCTCATAAGCCAATCCTAATTCCTATCTAAGCAAACATGTACGTCCAATGTTTGCGTGTTTGTCAAACACGATAAGCCAAGCTCAAGGACCAACATGTGACAAAACGATTCTGTAACATAATATAATGGAACAGTATTGTGTTACATCAAAACATTTTATGATAATGCTGTTTTACGTTGCTTTATAATCGAAATTTAAATTAGCAATCTTTTAAATAATTCTCGATAAAGTGGTTTGGTTCATCAAGATTTGATCAGTACATTTTGATAGAATTCGAGTTACTGTTGATTTTTACCTCTAAATCTTAATTTGTAGAACATTTACGTGTAATTTGTTACAACACAAACAAAGTATGGCGAAAGAAAACTTCGTAAGGAAACCTGCATTTTAGGAAAGACCAGAAGTGAGCAGCAATAGTCTGGTAACTTCCACTACTTCCTCAATACTCAGCTCTTTTATTATGTATAAAAAAATATATATGTGCAAAAATCCTCAACATAGATTTAACAATGACGTCAAGTTCAATTAAGTTGTATTAAAAAAGGAGGTTTTTTTTGTTTCAATATAACATAAAACTTTACATTTTGATTGAATAGCAAAACTGAGAACAGAATGTTTCAAGCTCAAATAGAACAGTAAAGATGTTAGTCGCCTAACTGTGTTTGAACGTTGTCAAAGTTCGTTAGTGTCCGGTAGGCAAACGGTTCGAAACGACCTGCACCTGTGCAATACACGGTCAAGTACAGTTGCACACTTGTATGTATAGTGACCAAAAGTTGATGTTTAAAAAACGAAAATTTTCCGGCATTCAATTTCATGCTTAAAGATCTTCAAATAAGATTCAAAAAGCCATGATACTCGATGAACTAGAAATTAGTGTCATAAGTTGCATTTTGAATCTTAGGTGAGGGCGTTAGGTATTCAATTGGATAAAGCAATATTACTACGCGCGATGGAATTGAGATTTTTTTTTTGAAACCTAAATCCCCCTCAACATGATCGGGGATGTTCTTACTCTACTGTTTAATAGTGTCTACTCTGTCGTTCCAGTTCTCACTGCTATTCCACTGTCATACCGCATACCACACATTCATGGAATTGAGATTTGATTTCCTCTGGTTCAGTAATCTCAAATGAGTTTTAGCTTCTGATGACTAGATTTCGCAATTTAATTAATCTTGTGCCATACGTGGGCATCTAAATTACATAAATCTGTCTCTATGACATCTGGACATCGACTATTCAACCGATCATGATAGTTTAAAACTTGGAAATCCCATGAAACATACTTAAGTACTAGTATTTCCAAACTACATTGTGGACTAAAATACTACAACATTGTCAAACTTTATCAAGCACTTGTTAGCCAATCAATTTCGAAGCCTTGAGTTAGCTTTCTTTTTTAATTGATTCACGATTTTGTAATGTTATAGACATTCAAGTCATCATCATCATCATCAGCCTATAAACGTCCACTGCTGGACATAGGCCTCCCCCAAACTTCACCACATCGACCGGTCCTGCGCCATCTGCATCCAGTGACCTCCCGCAATCTTGACCAGATCGTCGGTCCATCTTGTGGGGGGTCTACCAACATTGCGCCTATCGCAATATATTCAAGTCACAACAGTCAATTTTAGTTTAATATTTTACTAGGAAAATCCTGCTTAGCTACAACGTGTGGTGTCTCCACGTAAAGTACCTGACACGTACGTACGCATTCCGCTGAATTCCGTACATAGCACGAATGAATGGAATCGAATGATCGCATTGTGTTCGAATCGATTATGTAGTCCGATGGCGAAGACGAGACTTTCTTCGATCGATTACAATGTTGGACATTTTTATTGTTATACTCATTGATAGTCTACGTTCATCGAGTGGTCTCAATAAGCATTGTCTGATCTTTGGTGACGTTATTTTAGTTTATATTTCGAATGTGATTTAAAATTTTGTAGCTGTTCTGTCTTGAGAAAATTGTAAGGATGAAATTGTACACACTGTTGTATTCACTGTCAGTTCAGAAACTAACTGACATAGGCTCGTTTATCTATCTTGCAATAAAAAAAACATGCAAAACTTCGTCTGTGTCACAAGTGGTGTGTTAAGACAGCATAAATCTTGCTCTTGAATCACGAGTTGCAAATCGTTATGTAATTATGTATGTACAATATTGAAAACCACATTGTTACTTTTGTACTACCAATTAATTTGAATAACATTTTAACAACATTTCCATCCACAAGAAAACCACAAAAACACCAAAAATTCTCAAGCAAAACCTTCAACCAAACGTCTTAACTTGTTCTCAAAGTATCGATGTAGAAAAAATTTAGTTTAGCATATTCCTTAGTCGTGTTTGTAATGAACATTCTGAGCACGTATGGACCCACCGGCTGATGCGGGATGCGTGAGGTTTTTTCCACTTATCCTGCATATCAAAACTAGTAAACTCTCAGCTTATAATGCATAAGTCAGCTTTGGATAAAGAAATTATTGGATAAGCGATTGGAGATGAGTTTGTTACTGATGGTGGGATGTCAGCACTTTTAAACTAAACTTGTGTGTGGAAGAATTGGTATGTCTTGGGGAACATTTACGGAAGAAAAACATTCAAAATTTTTGAGGTTTTAATATTGGAACGAAGTTCGTTATCGCGCGTTGTGAAATGGGGCTAGACGGAAAAAAATCTTACGAAAAGTTGTCACGACACTTTTTTTGTTTTAGATGATTATTGCTAGATGGCGCTATGATGAAAATCTTTTAAAATACGTTCCTTATTTGTTTTAGATGATTATCGCTAGAAGGCGCTGTAATCAGAATCTTTTAAAACACGTTCCTTATCGCACGTTACGTTAGGAAAAAAAATATAAGATATCTTTTAATCGAAAGGAACTTCGTTCTATTCGGGTGTCCCATGTCACCTCTCAAGTTTTATTGTTTTATTAAGAGGTTATTTGTATAGCATGTCGTAGCCTCTGACATTTAAGTATCCAGTATCCATTGGTAATGGTACAGTTAGAGTAGGTAAAGATTCTAATCTTTTTTGACTTATTTTTTAATAATAACAATACTATAGATATGCGTACGTCATGTGATGCCTGAACTGGATATGCATAGTTACCTTACATTCCTAAGTTATTCTAAGCGCTTTACTTAAAATACCGTGTACGCGCTATGAGTGCTAGACTGCAGACAGTATAGGTAACAAATCGAGTGCAATATTGTATGTAAGTGCGATGATGATGAAGCGGGTCAACGTGGCCCTCGAAGAGGGACACGGCATGGGCGTCGGGGAAATCCCCCACTGCCCGAACGAAGTGCGATGACGAGGCAGGACGGAGCTCATTAGCATCGCGGAGGAGGGGGCCTCGGTTCGAGGTGACACGAGCTAGCCCCGAAGAATGACTGATCGTCCGTCAGCGCTCGCGCACCAAGCTATTACGTTACGGCTACGTTTAGTTGTGTGTCGGGCGCGGTTGAATGCAGACGCGTCATGTGAAGTGTGTGAGGTGAAGTGAAGTGAAGTGAAGGATGCGAGGCGAGGCGGGCGGCGGTCGCAGCAAGGCGGGCGCGGGCCGGGGCTCCTATCCGCCCATCAGCGCCGCCTACTGGCTACCGCCTTCGAACCCTACTCCCTACCACGTGCCAGGTTCGACATCACCTATTACCTTTCAGCAAACGTTTGCCCGAATGTTTGCGCCAACCGCTGCAATTACGTGTGATTACCGTCTATTATCGTTCGGTGATGCAGCCAAAACAATGCGCTCGCATTTTTTGCGATTGTCGTCGAGCGATTTTTTTCTCATTCGAAATGGAAAGCGTGTCCGACATTGACCGATTTGCCGACTGAAAAACAATATATCTTTTTTGTGTAACAAATCGACGACTATTTAGTAATAACGCGATGATCTTTCAGTCTCGCGTCCTTGTAGATAATTTTTAACGGGCCATTTGTTACGTGAATGGTTTAAGTTTGTGAAACATGAACCTGTTGTAATACTAATGATAATGAATACCGAGAAATTTTGGATTATTAAGAGTTGCGGTTGCAATGTTAGTGGAAAACTTGATGAAAATTTTCAGACTTTAGCGTCTACTTATCTTCATAATTACCATAGCGAATAACTTTATGGTAATGGTTCTTAATAATTGCTTAATTTTATTTTATTATATTTGAGTTTTTGTTTGCGATTGTAGTACAAATTTGTCGGAACAACCAAATAATGCAAATGTTGAAGACCACTTAAATAACTCTTTATTCAATTAACTAATTACTCTTGCAGTAGTTATATTTATTCTAATATCAATACCATAAATATACTTTATACGAAAAATCTTTCATTAGCTTCTATTAACCTTAACCTTTTTACAAAGCGTCTACTTAATTTGAGCAACATCATTTTAATTTTTTTTGACTTAACCTATTTTACATTTTTAGTCACTCAAGACTAATCATAAGTCAGTAATTGTTCATGATAATTTCTACTAAACAATAGACGTGAAGGTGAACATTATCTATGCAAATTGATTACACAGAGTTTTGTAACGCTCAGTGACAAAATCCCACAACTCTGTTTTTGCTATTATTGTAATAATTGTTGAATCGTGGTTAAAACTCATTAAAATGCGATTACAAAATCGTCTAGAATCGTCTTTTGTTTTATACAATGAGACGTCTTGGTAGAGCTACTTGAATTAGACTTGTAAGAGTTTGTTTTTAGACCAGGGGTTTCTAATCTTCGGCAAGTCAGATCCAGCTTACCAATACCTTTATGAGGTGTGCAGCAGCATATTGATCACAAAAATATGTGGCCCTTGGAACATACTAAAGTCACCAAAGCGGCCTTAAAACTTTAAAGTTTGTAAACTCCTACAGTGTACTCTGGTTTTCTTTCATTCACTACTGTCATTTTATAATATAACAGCGACTCCATATGCTACTTATCACAAAAAAAAAGAGAAATAAAATATCCGAGTAACTTATATCATAGAAACGAATTCATTTAAGTATACCTACTGTAATCTTGTAGAGTCTCACTGCATTATACTGCTAAACTTGGTAAGCCAACAATTCTCCGCGGTGTTCCCGGAGCGCTATGCCATGTCCCTCTTTAAACGAGGTTTAAGAAAAGTCCTGTATGGGTAGGTGATAGATAACTGCCCCTCTTTGCCCTGGCATTGCAGAGGTTCATTAGCGACGGTGACCGCTTACCATCGGGTGGGCCATAGGCACGTTTATCTATCTTGCAATATGAATAAAAAACTCTATTATATCTCAACAACAATACTATAAAAAACAAATGAAAATCAAGTTTTTCGAACATTAGCAAAATGAAACGTCGAAAACAAGTTCAGGAAAAGGGTCTTTATAATTGAAAACGAAGCGTTTCGCGTTTCTAAACACGTAATATATTATCGTTGTCGTGTTTAAAACATTATATATATTATAATTAACGTATTGTGTTCGAGTTTGAGTACAGAAATAGACGGGTTATCCTAATTTCGTTTTCCATAGTCGTTTTGTGACTGCGAGTCGAGTCGTGTTAACATGTCGAGTGCTATTGTTGAAATTGTTTTGGTTTGTACTTTATTGTATACAAAAAAATATTTTTATTACAAGTTCAATAAAATTTACACGACATAAAACAAATTTACAGAAATATAAAACAATATTAGATTTGTTAGATTAAGTAGTTTACCAATAGGAGTGGCATGGTCACTAAGTGACAAAACTCTTTTTCTTTAAAAAAAAAAAGAAAAAAACAATATTCTACGTGCAACAAATATAGTACACAAATAATGTTTAAAAAAATATACAACTTATATTACTGTTTTCTTCTCAAATAATAATAATTGTGATGAATGATGAGTAGGTTTGTACACATAGAGACTTTAAGTGACTAATAATGAGTATTCACTTCACTACCCTCCCTCTTCTGATAATCATCTAAAATAAAAAAAGTGTCGTGACAACTGTTCGTAAGATTTTTTTCCGTCTAGCCCCCTTTCGATAACGCGCGATAAGAAACTTCGTTCCAAAATTAAAATTTCAATTCCTTCCACGCACTATTTTGTTTAGTAGGTACCTAATCCCATATATTAATGTGTTTCCCTAAAACGAATACAGTTTAAAACAGTTTATCCTGTATGTACTTTGTTAACTAGAGCTGATAAACAGCAATTTTACACTAATTTTACCTGTTATTCGCACACAATAATCATATTTATTTAGTAAAATAAATGTAATATTATTTCTAAAATATTTGAGAAAACCTTTTAATATGCGTAGAATTCAGAGCTGTATTGAACAAGCGTGGACTTTCGGGTATTTGCCCACCTCTCACTCCCACCACTGTAACTCCTGTGTAGCCAGAATCCACAGCGGTGACCATCGTAGTGACTCTGAGCAGTGAAGCCCAGGAACTTGAGCGTGGTGGACTATGCATGAAGAGACCAATAGTATACTTATTTAGTTTTCGATATTTAAACTACACCGCATCTTCGACAGATCAAAAATAGTCGAAACAGCGATATAGTGAGCCCAAAAATGTCTATCATCTATCTTATGTAACTCCATTGTTCCTACAACATGTTCACGCTATGTACATAATAAGTATGTGATCACAATCTAAAACCGGGAAGATTGTCAATTTCGAAATTCCATCCGAACTTGCACAGGTACATTCAGCGTAAGTTGAATTAAAAGTTTTACAAATACTTTCATGCATTTTCAACGGGTTCTTACCGCGATATTTAATTAATTGAGTTGTCTCGATATTTCAACGTTGTTGCAAACGTCATGTAAGAACCCGTTGAAAATGCATGAAAGTATTATAGAAAACCGCGAGTGTCCGAATAAGTTTTACAAAGATGCCAGTCTCAACGTTTTTTTAAAATTATCAACTCTTTTTAACTTAGTTACATGCATGCATATCAACATTGCTATCATTTTCCAATTTCAAAAACATGTAACATTAAAAAACAATTTGCACGCCAACCAGAATCGTGAACACCGTGACAATTTAAATACAGAACGTTTATTGCATCGAGTTTATTTAAATTTTTATTGTTTATTAAATAAACATTTTAAAATAAATAAACAAGGTGACATTACCGTTGTGTTTGTGTCATTTTATGTTTACATTCCGGTCGAAGCAAGGAGTTTCAACAATTCAGTCTTCGTACTTCGTTTAAATAAACAAACAAACACATTCTTTTCTGTCACATTTAAATTAAGATTTCTGTTCAACTCCCAGTAGATCTTCAAAAGCTTTGACATTTCGTTTTATTGTAGAGATATTGTTTAATGAATCGTCTCGTGGTTTCTCGTGTTATTTACGTTGATGTTAATTTTGTGAGTTGAATACTAAATCAACGGGAGAAATGGTTTGTGAATATGAATTTTACGTAAATATTACATTATACTTTGACATATTATTATTTTTAAAATACTTATAGTAGTAATTTTTTTTTTGCCAAACGAACATTATTTATTGTTTTATATCACCCTTTGTCCTATAAAATTAATCTAATATAGCGTCTATAGCCTACTAGACTAGGATCGCCTCAGTACTGTGCAACTCTTTACTGCTCACTGCTGAGCTCAATTTTCCTTAATACTATATTCTAACAACCCATCACTGCCCAAAGTTGTGCTCAGATCTTCTCAGTAGTTCTGTAACAACTCATTACTGTCCTCTGTTTTGCTCAAGTAGCCTCAATACTGTATTGTAATATCTCATTACTACTACGTACAAATAGACTCAGTACTTATCCAGTACTGGTCCAGCTGAAAATGCGCGCAGCTTCATAGCTGTAGCTGTATGCTGAGCTGGTCGCCCCTTCAGTGCACATATTGAGCACAGTTTCTTTTATTTTATGTATGTTTTGTGTTTTGTCCTTTTTATGTAGTGTTTAAGTGTGTGCTGAATTAAAGTATTTTCTTCCTTTCTTCTTTTTTTCTTACTTTACGATAACAAATCATTGCTGCCCACTGCTGAGCTCAGTTTACCTCAATACTGTCCATACAACACACGCTTGCCTACTGGTTGTTCAGAACTTCACATATCTTCTCAGTGCGTTTCATATGAATTTGAATAACATTATCGAGTATTTCTTAGTAGCTCGTAGATCGTGTGTGTAACGCTGCGCAGACGCGTGCCTTGTTTGAACAAGTGAACGATTACAGCGTCGTGTATCACATATGCGACGATAGGGTTCATGCATTGTTACGTTGTTTTAATAACGATAGTATATTTTCGTATATTATTGGGAGTAATATTTAATGTGTATTAATGAAAAATTGCTTTGGTATCCATATTTAAAGTTTTGATATGGTATCCGCCATTTTGTAGCGGTCGCCATCTTGGATGAAAAATTTTTAGACATAACTAAGAATACTAATGACGAATTCTGTTTTAAAAATTAAACCTACAAGTATTTGGAAGTTTCAATACCACAGACAAACACAGATAGTTTAAACACATAACACTTCTCACCGCCAAGGGCATATTTATAGACGACTAAAATATTAAAAACAAAACAGTATTAAAACTTTATGTGAATATAGATTTATTCGTTTTGAACTGATTTCGCTAAAACAATCGTTCGAAATTTGCTCTAAACTCAACTCTATTCTAGTTTCATACAAGGGTATAGATAGTCTTTAAAAGACACAAATACTAATGTTAATACAAATTGCAGTCATTTACGAACAATTTCAAACAATAAAATAAATAAATTGATGTAAAATTAAAAGTAAACTTGAAATGATTGTGTAAAAACCATTAAAATCTGATCCAGTTTAAAATGAGCCATCAAAAAATGTAATTAAATAGTCATAATAATGTGTAATTGTGTTATAGCATAATTTTCATTTCGTGTTAATGACCTTTATTATTGTTTTTGTAATTCTTTTTTTTGATGACTGTCTAGTTTATTTTATTTTTAGTGTACGTGAATCATACTATGTATTATATAAGGAATATGTATTCCATTTATAATGATAATGTAATGTTTGAGACCGACTTTGAAAAGAAAGAGGTTATAAGTATTTTTTTGTTTGTACTAGCATAACTTTCTTTATAAATAGTTATATTCTTCATAGAGTTACATGAAATGTTTTTAGAAATCAAAATGTAAGCCTAAATATTTGACTTTATAACATAAACAGCATGATTATCTCACGTAAAATATTACATTGCAAAGAGACTGAACAAAAAAACTAACTTAATATAAAAAACTACCAAATCACAAAAATTAGATCTTAACACTAAAAACCTATTTTCAACCTCAAATATCACATACGTATCAACAATCACTCATTTAAAACAAATAATTTTACCTTCAATTTTTTTTCAAATTTCTTCTCTTCGACAACCCTAAGTTCAAGTTACATGTAAGTAACGCACGGCACACATCACCATTGTCTTTATCAGCTCACTGTATGCGCAAGGTTCACTACCTCGCCTTTGTTAATCCTTTTTCGACAACATTTATTATTCACATGCCAGTGTACCTACTTATTCTACCTGGGGTTACTGTGTTTTAAAATTTTGGAAAAAGTTTTTTTTAATGCAAGTTAGATAAACGAGCCTACGGCCCACGGCATTTGAATTGATTACCAATCATACTCCTTCAAAATGTTTTAAATTTCAACCAGTTTCAATTTGCGAAAAGTAATGTCATTTCATATTCTGTTCTCTTATCGTGTGCACGTTAGCTTGTTTATCTGTTTCGCAATAAAGACATTAATTTTCTTACAAATTTAAAGCCGTTTATCATCTATTAATGTCAATTAACGCCAAACTTACATATTAAGGTAAAAAACACGTGTACAATTATAAGGTTTTATCTATACGACAGTAATAGACGCACACACGTACAGACATACCACAATATTATTATACTACACAGAACTAATA
The DNA here is from genome assembly GCA_030269945.2 of Trilocha varians. Lineage (NCBI taxonomy): Eukaryota > Metazoa > Arthropoda > Insecta > Lepidoptera > Bombycidae > Trilocha > Trilocha varians. The sequence goes on along the minus strand of AP028264.1, from coordinate 3,035,816 downwards.
CACTGTTTATTCTTAAATTTTAACAAATTCATTGACACTTTTGACTTTTGAGCGCTATGCACTTCTTCAAACAAGGTTTGAAGAGAGTCCTTAAGAGTAAGCCGAACGTAGCGGCCCTGCAGTGTCCCCTGACAGTGCAGAGGTCCATGAGCGACGGTAACCGCTTACGATCAGGTGGGCCTTTAGTTCGTCTGCCTACGAGACAATAAAAAAACCTTGCTCTATCAACAATCATGGCTTTAAATTCTTTATTGAACGTAAGAAAGAAAGGAAGAAAAGAGAATATTCGAATTACAAATTATCATAGAGTATACAGGGTGTCTATTTTGTGCAGAAAGACAAGTATCTTAGCATAAAAAATAGCTACAGCGATGGTTTTGGGAAGCGGTTCGCGACAGGAAGGTCCAATCTCGGCGGTCCGTAGTAGAAGCGTGGAAGCGACGTCTCGCTAACCCCACCTGGGGTCTACGGACCGTCGAGGCGATCCGCCCGATCCTAGATGATTGGGTGGGTCGTGGCGCAGGACGCCTCACCTTTTGGATGGTGCAGATGCTGACCGGGCACGGGTGTTTCGGTCGGTATCTGCACCGGATCAAGGCCGAGCCGACGGCGAGGTGCCACCATTGCGTGAGATGTGACCAGGACACGCCGGAGCATACGCTCGCGCGCTGCCCCGCATGGGAGAGGCAGCGCTGTGTCCTGGTCCAACAAATAGGTCCGGACTTGTCGCTCCCGGGCGTCGCGGCGTCGATGCTCGAGAGCGACGAGTCCTGGAAGGCGATGCTCGACTTCTGCGAGTCCACCATCTCGCAGAAGCAGGTGGCGGGGGCTGCGAGAGAGAGGCTTTACGCCGCTCTCAACTTGCCAACCCGCCGCCGTCGAGCAGGGGGCCGGGACCGGGATCTCGCCCGGATTCTGGCCCCCTAAGAGTTTCGGGTCCCCAACGCATGTGAGTGCGAGCGGGGACCCAAGAAGGTGCCGTGTCTCGCTCAACACGCCCTTAGCGTTAGAGCATCCGGGGGATGGTAGACCGCGCTCCCCGACCCACGCTGGTTCTGACCCAGCGGAGTATTCCGTGGGAGGGCGACACGCGGTCCCATCTTGGCGGGCTTCGGAGAGCCCGCCGACCGAGAGAGCCGGTGGCCGTATTCACCGGCGGCTACCGGTTCGGCGTCCGGGGACGGAGCGACGGGAAAGCATGCCGATGGCGTAACGCGTCGCGCCGTCCCTCCAAACCCCGTGCTGGGTTCTGGCCTCAGCCGGGGTTCGGACGCTGAGTGTGAGTGTGAGCGGTTGGAGGTTTTAGTGAGGTTCAACTCCCACATACCCCGCCCGCGGGGCGGGCGGGGATCCGGTGATTTCCTCCAACTGAAAAAAAAAAAAAAAAAAAAAAAAAAAACAGCGATGGTTTTCACAGAGCCAAGGGGCAACTTCAAATTTCATCAAAATATTCAAGATATTTCTGCAATATTTGCAACCATTTGGTTTTTCGTGTTGGTGATAGATGTAAGTTTTTCATCTGTAAATTTTACGGAACTTTGTTTTTGTATTATTCTGTGATAAAAGTTTTTTTAGGAATCAGAAGTGGACTTAATTAAAAAAAAAGAAATATAAGGACACAGAGGTCCTTTTCGTACGAGCGACCACTGACAACTGATCCCCACGTCCGCTACACGACGGTTTTTATACTAGTCGGTATGACGTAACACACTGTCTGAACAACCAAGTCAAATAATAAAATCGAAGCTATCAGTATATTCTAATGTAATTTACATTTGACTTCTATACATTACTTGTTTTATGATAGACACACACACACATACACAAACATTGCGACACGTCTATTGTTTGAACTAATGACTCAAACATGCACGTTGTCTGTTGTCTTTAGAAAAGGAAATTATTCATACGCCGGTGTTTAAGAATTTTTTGTTGATGAATGCAACGCTTCGTGTTAAATGGAATATGCATTTATATTATTACTCTACCTCTGTCTCAAAACGGGAGGGTTCCGGCAGCATATTTTACGATTTAACACGTGAACGTAACAAAGAAAAATGTCAACGGGCGGTGCGAAAAACGTAACTTCATTGAAGGAGGGTCTAATAGACTGCCTGTCACCCTAAGTCTGGTCATTGCAAAAATGGTTTCGCAGCGAACGTGTTAAGCCCTTCAGTGTTCCCTGACATTGCAGGGGGACCAGGCCCGTCAGCCTACATGGTTATAAAAAAATTCAAAAATTTGACAATGTTTGTCTACTATATTATGCAAGTGTGCATCATGTTGAGTATTTGATAATTTTACGAGTGTTAGTTTTCTTTATTTGTTTTATTATGATACAGTAAAATATGAAACAAAATTGACCATCTAGTTACATTCATCATTATATCTTTATGAAATAGACTACATTATCAACTCTGAAATAAAGAACAAAAATAACACTCTTTGATACAACAAAAAAACCTTAAAACTTTTTATAAAATCTGTCTTAAATATTACTCTAAAACTAAAACCTTGACTGAATATTACTCTAAAACTAGATTTCAGTGTTAATATAAATCATAATACGTCTCAATTCGGCATCGTATCGCGTGAAGCGAACCGTTTAAACGCTACAGTTTAGATCGCGACGCCAGGACGCTTCGACGGGACGCTACGTAATTTACGTCACTCACACTTGCACGAAACTTAGGGCTGTGAACTAAAATTAAAAAATATTTAGCCAAAATACATACTAGGTAATTGGGCAAGCGTGGACTATGCCTAAACCCTCTTCGGAGGAGACCTGAGCCGAAAAGTGGACAGTCATTAGTTGTTACAGTACACTACATAATAGGTCATACCTGTCGTCATGGAGATTTAAATAATGAAATGAAATGAAATAGTTTATTGTCCAAAAATACACTTTTACACATTACAACAAATACAATGATCCCCGCACTAGGTCAGACCGAGAAATGTTAAAACATTTGATTACAATTATGAACAAGTCGGGAGACACAATAAACTATATAAAATTAAGTACACTACATGCATTAAATTATGATAAACTTAGGCAATTTCCTACAATTTAAGACACTGAAAGATGACTGAAAGATACACAATATAAGGGAAAACATTCTTGGGATGACGGAGTGAGACGTGAGCCTTGACGAGCAACGCATCACCTCACCCGTGCTGGGTTCTGTCCTCAGTTGAAGTTCGGACGCTGAGTGTGACCGGCTACCTCTGGGGTAGGTGATAGTCCGTCGAATCCCTCCTTTTTCTGCTATTTAAAATGCCCGCTGAGTTTCTTGCGCCGGTTCTTCTCAGGACGGAGGCGTAATTTTAGTGAACTGATGGTAGAACTTTTTTTTTTACTTTCAAAATGTATGTGTCCACATCAACTTGGAAATAAATGATTTGACTTTGACTTTGACTTTGCCTGGAGTTAAGTTACTAAAGGTTACTGATATTAATTAAATTTGAGAAACTATAAAAATAGAGCTCTATCGATTTACAGTTAGACTTTTTTACACATTTCTTAATGTCATGTCACAGTACCTGTCTATGTATGTATTTTATGATTATATCTTATTCTGAACTTTGTATTTAAAGTTAATACAATTTCGGTGCAACCCTATAGAAAACGTACAACTGTTCCAGTTAGCGCTGCGGATGCATCTATTCACCGTAATCTCTGTCTCTATAACGATCATGCGATCCTCGCTTTCGACTCAAAACCATGCATATTGTTTGTGATTTTGCAACAGTTTGATGAAGTTTTGTTTAAATAATTGGAACGAAGTTCCTTATCGCGCGTTATCGAAAGGGGTTAGACGGAAATTCTTATGAAAAAGTTGTTCGACACTTTTTTTGTTTTAGATGATTATCGCTAGATGGTGCTGTGATTGAAATCTTTTAAAACAATTCCTTATTTTGTTTTATATGATTAATGCTAGATGGCGCTGTGATCAAAATATTTTAAAACGTCTGTCTCTCTCTCTCTTATAGAAAGAGAACTCACTAATTAATCGAAAGGAACTTCGTTCCGTCCGGGTGTCCCTTGACACCTCTCAAGTTTTTGTTTTTGATACTAATTTGTCTAGAATTTCGCGACACAATGTAAAAATAGTTATAAATTTAATAAGACTTTATTAGGTCAAAGTAACATCATAAATAATAGGTATCCACATAATGTGAAAAACACTGGAACTGTAAAAGGATTTCAGTAAATTACTACTTCTCACATCTCAAAAATATACCATAAAATAAAAGGTAAATCAATAATTAAAAAAGGAAGACTAATAGACAGAAAACCTGATTAAAAACAAACATGTTAACTACATATATTAATATGATTCACAGTCGAAAAAGTAATTCGAAGAAATATTTCAAGTGTAAATACTGATTCTCATTACTAATACCACTGATTCCACTTAAAATTGAATGCTATAGGTTACAGAATAACAAACAAACAAATAACTCAATGCATCGGTTTTTAATGAATCAGCGTCTAATTTTTTTATTGCCAAATGGGTAGACGAGCTAACGGGCCACTTGATCATAAGTGGTTACCATCATGAACACCGTAGGACTACATATTAATGATCTACTTTTAAGGATTCTCTTCAAGCCTCGTTTGGATAAGGACAATACGTCTTCTTTATGAACCAAGGCACACTTCGGACGGAATCAGTTAGGCTTTCTTAAGATTTTTTTTAAATCACTAGCTCGTTGCGTTGCGGCTTACCTAAGTGTGCGCTCCTTAAGTATCCACGAAATGTAAACGGTCGTATTCTATAACATACAAAATCATTTATAGCAATCGTAAAAATTATTACGAGTTGACTCATTTGAAATTAAATATGCAACGATTATAATTTTATCATTATTTATTCTGATTAAACTACGCTGTACGAGACGAAATAATTACAATATAAACACGTGGATGTTATTGAATATTATAATATATAATATAACTTTTAGTTTCACATAATATTACTACAAATTAACTGTTAAGATGAAGTCGAAATTTGCATTAATCTTACTGCGTTACTAAGTATTTTACATTCTACAGCTCGATCGATTCAACAAAAATTGGAATAATTTATTTTAAAGAAAACTTTAAATACAAGCTTTTTAGATTCTTAATATCATGTATCAGTAGATTGCTATCGAAAACAAGTAAAATGAGCCTAAACACAACCGGTCTATCTTACTTAGTACAGGGGGGCCGGCGCGACGGGAAAGAGTGCCGTGGGCGTAACGCGTCGCGCCGTCCCTCATAACCCCGTGCTGGGTTCTGGCCTCAGCCGGGGTTCGGGCGCTGAGTGTGAGCGGTTGGAGCTTTTAGTGCGGTTCAACTCCCACATAACCGGCCCGATCCAGTGAGTTCCTAAAACTGAAAAAAAAAAAAATTAGTACAGGAGTTCCTTCGTATGACCACCTTACGAATCCATCATAAGATCAGCGCCATTTTGTCATATTATTGCATTGTCAAGCGATATATGGCTTAATTTTGAATAAAAAAACAACCCACCATAAAGTCCTACAACAACACCGTAACAAAAGCAATAATGCTAAATAAGAACTCGTGGCATAGACAATATATTTTTTCTAGTACTATTCATAGTGCACGATAGAGCTCGTATATCGAATCGCGGCAACACAAAACCGCTCTCGTGCAACTTTTAATCGAGTTTAAAACAACAGTCGAGCGATGTCGAGAATAGGGACCTGTGCTATAGTATATACAGAAGGTAATCTTGGTACAAATCTTGCTTAATGAATACTCTTATACTTTTTTTTTTTAATAAATGGTTCTTTGGTTGTTGTGAAATACCAAATCACTAAAATGTTAAGTGTGTGTAGGGTAACAACCCGTTACTGCCTACTGGTGGCTCAGGTTTTCTCAGTAGAGAGAGTAGAATATTTTTATTTTATTTTTATTTTATTTTATTTATTTAAGGAAACAACAGTACAATTTAAAACTACGGCTTATAACGGTTCCATAGAGCTATTCTGACGATAGAGTCGAAAAATAGCTCCGTAGGCTTGTACAGATCATAGATTTATTACATCTGCAATCAACATCGCGATTGGTGTACTTTCAAATGGCTTCATTCTATTATTCATCATGTTGATTTCAGATGTAATAAATCTATGATCTGTACAAGATAAATGCGTTGCGTTTGATTTGATATCCAGGATCTTAAGAGGTCTTTTTTATATCTAATATCTAATATATCTTATAAAGGTGAAAGTTTGTAAGTATGGATGTATGTTTGTTACTCTTTCACGTAAAAACTACTGAATGGATTTGAATGAAACTTTACCACAATATTGCTTATACATCAGAATAACACATAGGCTACAATTTTTGATAATACGGGAGGAACCTGAAGTCCACGCGAACGAAGTCGCGGGAAAAACCTAGTATATTATACTTCTGTTCGACTTGTGTTCTGTGTTAAGGTGAGGGTTAGGTTAGATTTACTACGTTTTTATAAAGTTTCAAGTGTTCTCTTGTTATTCTGATGGCGTGTCGCGGGACGAAATAGTGTGTGAAAATAATTTTAATAGAGTGTTACTACTGTTTTGTTTTTATTGTCATGATAAGTGAACGTAAAAATGCATTATTTTTAAAATACTATTTTGATTTTCATAATGCTCCTCAATGTCACTTAAATGTTCCATTGCACTATCTTAAACTATCCACATAAGTTCACCCATGTACATTTATTTTCCTGTGCAATAATGAATTTTCTATCTTGATTGTACGTAATTGAGTTTGTTTTGGTGTGATGTGTGATGATTTTAAAATAACACTCGACTATTTTTTTTGATAACATTTAGATTGCATAGGTATTCTGATGTGATATTTCAATATGAATAGGTCAAAGGCGTTGGTAATATTTAAAACTAATAAAGCGGAGAATTACTCTTTAAGGCTAGCGAACATTTTAGTTTAGAGTATTGCCGTAATATGGGACGCGTATAGCTTTCCTACTATTATTATTACGCCCTCAGGATTACTATTATAATATACTACCTAAACCTATTCTAGTGGGGACGGCGCGACGGGAAAGAGTGCCGAGCGCGTAACGCGTCGCGCCGTCCTTCCAAACCCCGTGCTGGGTTCTGGCCTCAGCCGAGGTTCAGACGCTGAGTGTGAGCGGTTAGAGGTTTTAGTGCGGTTCAACTCCCACATACCCCAAAAAAAGTATATTCTAGTCAAAGTCATTTAAATAAAACAATTGAAAAATATTAAAGTAATAATATATAGTAGTAATAATATATAAAGTAAATGGGATAAAAAGATGCACACTATGTGTATAAATCAAAACATAATCTTCCACCATAACAATCACCATAACAATCAAGATACGCCAAAAGTAAAATGATATTGTTATACACACCTCGCAGTGCTTGTTATCTTGCCCGTTCATCTCTAAAAAATCACCTTTTATAATAATCAGCATCTACAACAAATATCAGTAGCAACAATGACGACTGATATAATATATATTACAAGCTAGCTTTCTTACGATCAGGTGGCCCGTTGGCTCGTCTGACTACATGGCAATAAAAAAATAAATAAAAGCTGACTGACCCACGCAACTTCATCTGCTTAGCATAAGTAAAGTTTCTCACAATTTAAATTCCGCGAATTTCCACGAATATTTCAAGACTAAGCTTAGCCAAATCGGTTCAGACGTTGCCGAGTTTTAGACTAACGAATAGCAATTCATTTTATATTAGACAAAAAAAAAAACTTTTAAAAGATGTCTATATGATAAATCCTCTTCTCAAGCAGGTAACAATATTAAACATGCCTAACTATTGTTCTTTCAAATTGCATAATATTTTTTACCTGACATCCTTATCAAATCAAATTTACAATTCAAAATGAATAATAACACGCAAAAAAAACCGTTATATTCTGTTTATCTCGCTACAAATTTGTGTATTTTTTTGGTTGTTGCCTGCAGACGACTGGTATCGAAAAGCAGGGGCTTCAGATCATTATCGAGATCGCTTCCGGGCTTAGTCGGTAAACATTGCAACGATAAGGGCGGACGCATGCTTTCAATTTGTATTGAAATGAAGTTATACTTTGATGTAATTCGGAATTCTCGAAAGAAAGAAAGAGAAAACTTAAAAAAACACAGTAGGTGCAGAAGAAAACTTCGTTTAGTCACCAAAAAAAAGGCAAAAGTTGTTTAGTCTAGCTAGGTAAAGATTGTCTAAAGATGTATTTTTACACAATAAATTCAATAAATTTTGTAACTTTAAGTCATAGATGAACTTAAGAGTTTAAATTGTCCTTCAGTTTGTATCGATAAGCCGAAGAGTTCAAACTTCTCTCCAGTCCGTACTAATGGATGAGCACAAGAGTTCAAACTCTCCTTCAGTCCGTACTAATGGATGTGCCTAAGAGTTCAAACTCTCCTACAGTCCGTACTAATGGATGAGCACAAGAGTTCAAACTCTCCTTCAGTCCGTACTAATGGATGAGCACAAGAGTTCAAACTCTCCTTCAGTCCGTACTAATGGATGTGCCTAAGAGTTCAAACTCTCCTACAGTCCGTACTAATGGATGAGCACAAGAGTTCAAAATCTCCTTCAGTCCGTACTAATGGATGTGCCTAAGAGTTCAAACTCTCCTTCAGTCCGTACTAATGGATGTGCCTATGAGTTCAAACTTCTCTCCAGTCCGTACTAATGGATGAGCCTAAGAGTTCAAACTTCTCTCCAGTCCGTACTAATGGATGAGCACAAGAGTTCAAACTCTCCTTCAGTCCGTACTAATGGATGTGCCTAAGAGTTCAAACTCTCCTACAGTCCGTACTAATGGATGAGCACAAGAGTTCAAAATCTCCTTCAGTCCGTACTAATGGATGTGCCTAAGAGTTCAAACTCTCCTTCAGTCCGTACTAATGGATGTGCCTATGAGTTCAAACTTCTCTCCAGTCCGTACTAATGGACGAGCCTAAGAGTTCAAACTCTCCTTCAGTCCGTACTAATGGATGAGCTTAAAGTTCAAACTCCTCTTCAGTAAGTACTGATATGGGTGAGCCTAAGGTTTCAAACTCTTCTTCAGTTTATATTGATGAATAAAATTCAAATTATCCTTCAGTCCGTATTGATGGCGTATGTTGAGCCTATAACTCTCGACAGGTCCTTAAAAGCCGATGCTCCTTATCCGGCCGTTTGATATCGACAAGATACTGTTGGCTGAGCTCGCATACTGCCGGCGACCAGAACTAATATCGAATATAATGTGGTTTATCTAATACTTATGAGAATTAAGTATTGTATACATGAAAACGTATGCTAAATAATTACAACATTATTAAATGCATGTATTATTTGTTTTGCAAACTTGGAATGAATGAATGACAATACTATGAAATGGTTTAATATTCTAACCTAAAACACTCAAAGACACTGTTATTTTGTTTTAATTCATTAAGAATTTGTCATTGTAATAACGCATTGAATATAGTAGTAACTACGATGTCTGAATCGAGAAAAAAATATCTAACCCATATAGTCATTCGAAAAACAAAACTAGATTGGTGTATTCTTTTAATAGGTTCTAAAGCTTACCAAGAACTAGTTTTAGTTATAATCTAATATTATTTGAAACGACTTTAAAACGTATTACTTATTTGCACCAGAAATAATCGTTGGTCGAACGTGCGTGCTTGCATTCTAGTACAAAACAATGTGGTTGTTACAAATTATTGATTGATTTATGTTATGTCTAATTGATTTTACACATGTTTCTTGAAATAGCGCTGTTTATTAATTGATTTTAATAATTTTTTTTTAACTTCGGATGAAAAATGGCTTACGCGCACGTCTCTTCTAAATTATCACACCACATACAATCATATTATAGCTAAACATTAAAAACAAAAGTTAATTATAACCAAAGAAGTAATCATTATAAATAATCATATCTATGCAGCGCTAAGCTAAGCCATATTGGAACGAAGTTCCTTATCGCGCGTTATCGAAAGGGGAAAGAAGATGGAAATTCTTATGAAAAAGTCACGACACTTTTTTTGTTTTAGATGATTATCACTAGATGACGCTGTGATCAAAATATTTTATGCAAGTTCCTATTTTATAACTTAGAAAAAAAAAAAAATATTACAATTCCCTCACTAATTAATCGAAAGGAACTTCGTTCCATCCGGGTGTCTCTTGACGCGTCTCAAGTTTTTTTTTCTTCTACTCAGGTATCTTCCCAGCTTGCAAATTCCACATTCACTTTATAACGTGGTACTCATCTCTCATCATCCATGTCCAAACTATGCCAACCTTTTACTCCTCTGCAAATTCCACATTCACTTTGTAACGTGGTCCTCATCTCTCATCATCACATATCCAAACCACGCTAACCATTTACTCCTCAGTTTATCGCAGATAATAACTGCAATGCACTGATTTAATAGAAGTTCCTACAAAGATTGCTTTTCATCTTATCTCTTGTATGTTTGCAGAACTCCTCTCCGCCATTTTCCTTTCGAAACTCTTTGACTGAAATATATGTAAGTTAGAAGTCGATGCAACGTGCCGCAAGCGACTTATGGCCCTGATACGGCATGAGATTTAAGTTCTAAACTGCCTCAAAATATGGGACGGTTGGTAACAAATTATTGGTGCAAGCGAACAGCTGGTTTTCGTTGTCGATTTATTCGGAATAGTTTGCCGTTTAGCTTTTGTTTTTGGCTAGTTTCTATATTCTGAATTCTTGTTGAAGTTAAAGTCAGAATTAAATGGAGAATGACTTTATCAATCGCTCTGATGATTTGTAATTCTTATGCAATTTCCAATGCGCAAAAATGAGAACTGGAAGACCAACTGTCAGTGTTTCACATAGTTTCAATGACGGTCAATGCATACTGTAGGCGACTGAATCAGTTTTATTTATTTTATATTTTTAAAATGTAAAGAACAGACGACGGTGTAAATAGTTTAATATTTTTTTTATTAAAACCTCTTTGTTATCATACTCCTTTTAAAATTAAGAAGGAATGTTGGCGCGCTTTTTGAAATATCGAATTGTGTGTTTAAAAAAATAGTTGTGATTGCGGCATACTTTTTTTCCTCTTAAGTTTTATTTTCTTTAAATGATTGTTTTTATGTTCTTCAATGCACTGGCAGCCTTTGATTTCCTACACATACAAAACCCTCGTTTACATGTTGGTCGACCATCACTGTCGTTTATTTTTTACGTATGTTGGACGTTGGTGAACCAATCTGATACGGGCATCAGTGATACAAAATGTCGAGTGATTACAAAATCTATAATCACAATATTCATATTTAATATTTCTTTCAACAATGTATTATTAACAAAGACAATGTAGACTATTTTAGTAAAAAAAACTGAAGAATTTAAATTTACTTCGATGTACTAACTAAATAATTTTAAACACCAGTTGCATCAAGTAAATATCCGAAAAAAAACCAATAAACACTTAATCTATTTATTTAGATTCGAATTTCAAATGAACTAAAACAAATTAACTAAACGAAAACTAACCGCAGAACGTGTTTAACGTAATTATCATTTGAATCTTTGCCAAGCGTTTCATTAATGTTGAAATTCTTCAGTTGAAATGACAATAATTACTACGAGATCTTTCACGTGGCGACTACACGAAAATAATCGATTTTTTTTTAAACTTAAGCTGCCTGCACTCAATTGTTTTTGATTTTATTTCAAACGTGTTTGGCGGCATTAATGTCTGAGTGTTCTAAACTTTTTTGAAGACTTAAAATATTGACAATATTACACATGTAGAGAGTCTAGAGAGCCATAAATAACTACAGCGTCAAACTCAAAATACCTTAACTATTTGAAGAAAGAAAGAAAGTAAATAATTTTATTAAACACACATAACATACTTACAACACAAGATAAAAAACAAAATATACTTAACATAGTTTTTGTGTCCAAAAGGAATCTGCCTCAGCATATTGCTGCGATTACTACAGCGCTGATTTTCAGGCAGAGCCTTAGAACGAAGCCTATTTCAGAAAAGTAATACTTAAAAATAAAACCGTTTAAAAAGAGAACCTCGTCCTATCTATAAATCGGTCAAAAACATAACTAGGTCACATAAAACCCTTTTCATGTTTCTTTAAATCGAAAATATTTATTGTATCTAACTGAAATATTGACTTCTTGTCTAAACCGCAACTTGATCGCGAACTGCTGACTTTATAACAAAATGACACGCCATTTGCAAATAAATAGGGTTGGCTCTACTGTATTTTAGAATACAGAATCAAAGTTTTTTTTTAATAAACATAAATTACAAACACTTGCAAACTGCAACACTACTACATCTACATCACTAGCACTAAAGCCTAGTTTGCACTAGTCTAGTATTTTAGTCGAGTTGAGAGAGTTTAGTAACTAAATGTGTATGGCTAATTTTTTTTCTCTAAAAACTAAACACAATTTTTCTAACTCAATTTAAAACTAAAAAATGTTTTAAATAGTATAATATTATAATCGAGGAATATTATAAAATCCTTCGAAATTAAATAAGAATTATATGGTGTATACAAGTACTTTTAATATACAATGTATGTAATAAGTAAGTAAATAATTGACAACCATAAGTAAAATGATATGTCGTGCATAAATGCCATATGTGGGTTTTGTCTATTCACTTAAACTGTTTCTTAACGATATTACTGAAAGAAACGAAAAGATACATGAACACAATAAATTGTATTTAGTTAAGTGGAGTTGAAGACGAATTACGAAAGACTAATTATTTTTTGCGGAAATATATCAATTTTTAACCCGTTTTTTTCTTCATCCCTTTTTTCGCATAAAAGGTAACTTAATGTCCTTTCTCAGGGTCTAAAGATTGTCTATGCCAAATTTTAGCAAAATCGGTTGAGAGGTTTAAACGGGAAAGCGAAACAGAGTTACTTTCGCATTTATAACATTATTAGGGATTAGAAGAGTTTCTTCTGAGTTATGCAATAAGAAATTACGTTTTTCCCTTGGGCATGAAATTTAAAAAACCTTGAAAAACCTATTTTTATTTTCGATGTAACTATGTACTTATTTTATTTAATTAAATTCATAGTGTTACCCCATGATTTACTTTGATAATTCATATCATAATTTTGAATCAAATTTCAAAATTCAGTAGTTTTCCTATGCGATGTTTTCTTTAAACTACTAGGTATAAAAGGTTATTTGTACATCTATGGATTTTATATTTGACGTAACATTTGCATAAACTGTTTGAACTTATTTAAATATAGTAAACTAAATAATACATATTATATTTGTATATTCAATTTACAATGAATATGTTCACTGGAATGGTCGAAGTACAATCGTGGAGGCAAGTTTCAAAAATCAATACATTTAAAATTTCATTCCAACTCGTAAAATTTTCTGTATCATCGGTCCATCTTGTGGGGGGTCTACCAACCCTACCAAAGGAGGGTTATAGCTTATGTCTCCAATCAATAATGTTATTGTCCTAAAACATACCTATTAATCACTAGTATTGCACGTAATCGTCGAATTCCAATTGTGTCAATTTCCGATAACCCGACCAAATATAGATAGATAGATAGATAGAAAATTCTTTATTGTAACACCACATAACAGAAATACAATTTATAGTGATTTTGTATAAATAATACAGTGTGACAATTGGCGGCAATTATAAATATAATGGTAGTTCTGCATAATTGAACCTATGATTGTTCAGGTAACAATTAAACTTAACAGCCGTTTGTTATTTCAGTAATTTCTCTTGGTTACTATTAATTGTCTCGTCTTGAATATTTTAGTTTGTACTATCTCAGGTTTATATTAATTGAGACTGAATAGTGGTGTTATTTTAACTAATTCGTTAATTGTAGGTTGTAAGTGGAGTGCTGTTAAATTAGTTTTAGTGGAGTTTATCTTTGTATTTTGGTGTGTTATGCTTTTAGGTTATACAGAATGAAGAATATTCTTTCTTAGATTACAGTAATAGTATTACTTTATTGAAACGAAGTATCTTATCGCGCGTTATCGAAAGGGGGCTAGACGGAAATTCTTATGAAAAAGTTGTCACGACACTTTTTTTGTTTTAGATGATTATCGCTAGATGGCGCTGTGATTAAAATCTTTTAAAACAATTCCTTATTTTGTTTTATATGATTAATGCTAGATGGCGCTGTGATCAAAATATTTTATTTAGTTATAATAATTAGTTAGTTTAAAACGTCTGTCTCTCTCTCTCTTTCTATAAGAAATATTTCTTAAAAAAATAAAATTGTATTACATTTCCCTCACTAATTAATCGAAAGGAACTTCGTTCCATCCGGGTGTCCCTTGACACCTCTCAAGTTTTTTTTCTCTATTGTTTAAACACAGCTTTTGTAGGTTAACTATTTTAATTTTATTTACATAGTGATATTCAAAATTAAGTAGTAATTATAGTATGAAGAAATTTATTGTTTCTCATATTATCTATTTACCAAATACTTTTTTAAAGATTTTTTTTTGTCTATGATTGTACACAATAAGTAGTGGAATGAAACGGTACGTGTTATGACGTTTGTCGAGGCTGCGCTAATCAATGGAGAAGGTCTGGGCATAGATAATTTACATTTATTATATTTTGTACTTGTTCCGCGTGTATTTTAGTTTCATATTAGTTATCCACTCTACTGGGATCGGCAACCAAATTGGTTTGTTTACTTTTGCCAAGTCTGTGGCAGGAGCCAAAATGGGGCACAGTTCTAAAACTTGTTTTGTTTACATTTTTTAATTGTCTCATATTTTACGGAGATGATATATTTTCGTTGAAAATGCAATACAGCGTCCTTTAGTAACAAAGATTTACAAAAATATAAGGTTTAATTAAAAAACATAATTAAAAATTATTGGAAAAAAATGTTTTTAAAAAAGGGCTCAAACACGGAATCAATTCCGAACGAAGTCCCCAGTTTCTTTATCTAGTGAATAGTGACGTTCCCAGTTGAGTGGTTATAAGAATTGAGAAGGATGGTTCCTGCACACATTTTACGTACAGACGAGTGGTTATATAAGGAGGCTTATATTATGCTTGACAAAGCAAAATCATGAGCAACAATAATATTATTTACTACCAACTCGAACAGACAGTAAAAATGGACACTGGACTCTAATTTTCCACGACGTTCTCGATTTATTTAAAAACATCGCCAGTTTGTTTTAGTAAGAAATTAAATTTAAAGTTAGGTATAAGACAAAATTGTAAATAAAAATATCACTAGGCATTTCATCTACGCATCTGCTGCTTCAACGCAGATTAAAAACAAATACGAAACGACATTATCCAGTACGTAACCATAAAAAAATGTAGAAAATCAACAATAATCGTTAATACAACAATGAAGCAAGAAAATAAACCGAACGAAGGCCATCTTGCAACGAAAAGGCGGGAAACAAATGAAGATAACATCGCAAACTTTCATTTACATTGACGGTTTTGTAGTCAACTTTGTTTTATTATTCCCTATTGAGCGATCGATGGTGATGATACGTTTAAAATTGTCAGGTTTTATTATGATTAGATTATGCAACGTGCATGCAATAAGGTTAAGGATTGTATTACTGTGTTGTAATGTTTTATGTGATGGTAATAGATGGTTTGTCCATTGACATTCATATCTAACGACATTTTAAGGCCTAACACTTGTTGCCTGTACTAAAAAAAATATAATTCCCAAAACTATGCGACATGAACGGGAAATACTTTAAATATTAGAGATAGGATGTTTTGCTGAAACGAAACATCATTTTATTTTTGATCTTTAATAATATTGAATTCACAGATTTTTCATAATTTTGTCAGAAAATCGAAATAACATAATCGGCAAAAATCAACACCCTGTATTTTTATAATGCCAATCAAAATAACAGTTAATTAGAAAAGAAGAAGAATTAGAAATGTCCTCTTAATTAGAACGAATATTTCAATCACAAAAAGAAAATTTAACAACAAACCATGTAATTCAATGATTGAAATTCAATTTCAAACCCAGCATTTATATTTGATATAAAGAAATACATTCCAATACAAATGTATTTTTCATCAATACTTCATGTCGAATACGTATTCAGGAAATTAAATATCCGATATTTCGAGATGGATCGACTCGTTGCGACAAAAAAAGGCGCTTTTATATTATTTCGTTTTTTAGGTTATAAATTTTCAAAATGGCCGCTACAGTGTTGCGAAATGTTTAGGTAAAATAGAGTCTATATATATATTTAACTATAAGGTATTAAACACGACTTCTTGGTTTTTTTTGTTTTTAATCTTCTAGCCTTTTTAACTTATATCTTCTATCCTTAACAATGGTAGAAATGGTAAAGACGCAAATTTACGATGTTAAAACCTTTGTTTTAGATATTTATGTACAGCAGTTCTTTAATATAGGTGTATTATTATTTATATTGCTTAAAGCATATAGCTCATAATTTAGATTAATATAATAAAGGATTTGACGTTTCGACCTTGTAGGTAGATAGGTTTTGACTTGAAGAAAGTCCTTAAAGGTAGGTCGTAGGTCTCCCCTGACAGTGCAGAGATTCATGAGTAACCGCTTACGATCAAGTGGCCCGTTAGCTTGTTTACCTACAAGACAATAACAAAAGTAATTGAGTAGCGACGGGAAAGAGTGCCGAGCGCGTAACGCGTCGCGCCGTCCCTCCAAACCCCGTGCTGGGTTCTGGCCTTAGCCGCGGTTCGGACGATGAGTGTGAGCGGTTGGAGGTTTTAATGCGGTTCAACGGGGATCCGGTAATTTCCTCCAACTGACAAAAAAAAATTGAGTACATTTATCAATCCTTCAACAATAATTTATCAATATTATAACATAAACAACTGTCGATTCCCATAGTTTCAGTACTATTGCTAGTGTGGGCAGGTCCACATTGTAAATAGACTCTGCGTGGGGTATGTGAGAACACAGTTCGTATTACGCAAGTCTCACCTACGATGTTCTGTGCAAATTTTGAGATGACAATTAGTGTGTTTGCAAATACATTTTGTGCTCAATATCGTTTTAGTAGACGACATTTTACCGTTAATGGTGCATGCATGCTAAAAAGGGCCACAATGCACCGCATCGCAACTAAATTTTAATATCATATGTCAGATTATTTGCAAAAATTAACTGTAACAGATTGCGTTCCGTTGCGTCCCATCTAAGTGTGCGCACATTATTTGAAGACAAGAAAGAATTTTGGCTGTATGCCTTCAGCCCCTGTGCATAAATAAAATTTATAACAACTATCAAAGCGAACTGTCATTAGAAAAACTTTTCGACGATTTCCGAACGAATTATAACTAATTTTATGCGCATTTTTATTAGCTACTATTATACAAACTACAAAATTATACTAAGAACAATACATGCTATCTCTGTGCCGTATTTTTTAACTTTTAATTTAATACAATACACTGTTTTTATAAAAAAAACTTTTTCGAACAGAATTTCCGCAATTTTCGATTTCCGAACGAATCACATGAAACATTACCGACCGGTGTCATATTTCGTCTAAAAAATTCCGATATTTATTATTTATTATCGACGTAGGTACTTTTATGATATATTCCGTTTGGTCGCGGTGTGAATTTGATTACCATTAGGTATGATTAATTGATGTAGGGTGTGTGCATTTACATTAGATTTATTGAAAAAAGTTTTTAAACGCGTACTGTAAAATTTCTTTGAGACCTTAGAGCTTTACGTAATATATCATAGTATAACATAAAGTGGCAAAACTATTTTCAATACTGCATCGCTATTGGCTATAATATGGCCTTCCTTGTGAAACAGTTTTTCCAAAATAAAAACTTTTCAGTTGTAACCAGTGGCAGCATGAAATAAGCCAAGCGCAGACGCGTAAAAAAAATATTTAAAATTGGAACGCTTTGACGAAATTCGCGGGAAACAAAACCTATTCCATACTTTTTTGTTCTTTTATTCAAAATTTACTTTTTAATTTCCCAGAATTTTCATCAGGGCATTCTTGGTCAATAAATATTTACAAATCCGACTTTGGATCGAGTTTACAGTCACAGTCGAAAAGCTACAGATGCGAGCCATCACGACACTTCACTCATCACTGTAACGAAACCGTATCGCTATCTTATCCTTTATCACATACACCATAAAGGTCAGTTTGGCTTGCAGCTGTGATTTTAGAAGATTTTTTCGATTTTTTTTTTTTTTGTTTTTATGTAGGTTATCGTTTTTCAATAAATGTTTTGAAATAGTATACGCGTCCAGTGATGTGCACTTTGCTCCGAGTTTTTCGAGTATTGTAATGTCATACTACGGAGTTTGGTTACTAAACTTTTTCTCAATAAAAACGAACATCCAGTTTCTGAGTATTCATTTGTTTTTACGCGGTAAAGTACGAAAACTATACTCATTATTAAACTTGTCTCTTAATATCTAAGAGTATGTTTTTTTCGTATCAGACACTGCTACATAAAGTTCCCAGTTCTCCTGTTTTTCGTGTAATTACTATAAATAAGTAGACCCGTATCGACTGTTAAATTGTTAAACCTAGTATATGTTATTAAGTTAAGTTTCTCTTTAAGTGAACGATGTATATTTTGTTCTTTTGAGAAATAAAGATTCTCTAAGCCGAAGTAGGTAAAGTATCTTGCAATATTTTTCAATTCAATCGTTTTGAACCAACTTCAAAAACGGAGAAGATTTCAATGCAACTGTATATTTTCTTAATTATCAATCTTTTCACGCAAATCGACGACTATTATTTTACTTAAATTGTCGATTTTTAGAATTTCTCTTGATGTATAACTTGCCTTTTACCACAACTAATGCAATATTCTATTATTATCTATAATAATAAATGATGAGACCGCACTGGTTTTTAAATAATTTGCCCATTTATTTGTGTGTGTGGTCATAACGTTATGAATGAGCCGATATTGCCAAGATGGGCGTGACTACGGATTCAGATGGACGGCGGACGTCCCGTATTTAGGGTTATCAACTTTTTAATTTATGTTGTCCAAAAGTTTGAAAAAAATATCTATATTTTGATTTAATTTATTTTTCTTTGATTTTTACTTAATTTTTATCAATCATCCTATTTTAATTAAATTTAGATTTTTCTTACCTACTAATATCATTCTACCCAATTAATTTAATTATTCTAGCAAATGAATGCTATCTTACTATGTATAGTTTCAGTATTTTAAGATCTGATAAAACATCAGCATCTAGCAGAGCTAACGGGTCACTTGGTTACTGACTTCTCATGATTATACCACTAGTAATTTAAGTATACTAGTTGGCAACCCTACTACGTGTCCGGTCAATGTTTACGTTATTATCAGTGAAGCGGACGAAGCTCAGTCGCATCCGGATGCTCGACAGACTGCCGGTGATCCAGTACATCATGGAGCAGACCTTCACTCGTTCACACATGAAATAAAGTTACTGAACAATTTTTCGGGTTTTTTTTCTTGGATAGTAACTTCTTCTAGAAGTATTTATTTTTTTAAGTTTTAAGAGGGCTATGAGCGACGGTAACTTATCATAAGGTGGTCCAAATGCTCGCTTACGTATTAATGCAAAAAACTTAAGTCTTAAGGTAGCTCGCGACGGGAAAGAGTGCCGAGCGCGTAATGCGTCGCGCCGCCCGTCAAAACCCCGTGCTGGGTTCTGGCCTCAGCCGGGGTTCGGACGCTGAGTGTGAGCGGTTGGAGGTTTTAGGGCGGTGATTTCCTCCAATTGAAGAAAAAAAAAGGTAATTAATTATAGAAGCAGTTTACAAGAAAGACATGCGACTAAATTGTTCAACCACAAATTAACATCTTTGACGTTGATAAATCTATTTCATCCGCATTTAATATTTCACTTTTCTTAATTTATTTTATAGTGAATTTATTACTCACTTTTCTACACTAATTTCAAATGTTACTATTATTTATGACTTGAAGTGTGAACTTCCAGATTAAATTTCGTGAAAGATTCTTGATTACAAAAACCAAGATTTTATTGTAAACTAACTGGCCTGCGCTATTTCGTCTGCGTCATGAGACGGAAAATAAAAGAATTTATGGGAACTCTCGCCATAAAAACCATCCTTTAACGAACATTTAAAAAAAAGAATTGACCAATTTGGTCCTGGCATTGTTGAGTTTTGCCCTTACCAACACATTTTGCGATTCATTTTTACTTTACAAACAAAAAATACTAACTCAATTGCAAGATATTAATACAATAGCTTTCAAAAGAACGCACACGAAAAAAAACATTTCATTTTTCACTAAACATGATCAGTAGGCGACACCGAAATAATGTTCAGAAGAATTCGCATCAAGATAGACGCGTGCTGATTGACATGTCACCGGTCCACATTAGTCGTGCATCGGCATTCAGGAACAAAGCCGGGCTGCTAACTGACACGCTATAAATAATGATGACCAGACTATCTAGAACTCTTCTTGATGTAGTCAAGACATTTGAGTGATTAATTGTGTTTTAATTTATTGTTTGACACTTGCTTTATTATGGTAGGTTCTGTTTGCCTCGAATAGAATCAGTCGTTTTTGCCAAATCCGAATCCTTCAAACACAAAGCTATTTACGATAATCGATTAAATTAATCCAGAGAACCTTTTTCATATAAAACAATGATGAAAAGGAAACTATCGGATATCCGATATAAGAATCCTTAGCAAACATTTCTGTCTGCCATTGTGGGCCAGGCGGCCTCGAAGTGTCCTCTGATGTTGTTCTTAATTTTGTCAAAGGCATTGAGTTCTAAATCTTTTCTTTTCAAGGTTACTGTTTCAGTGCATCAACAGCCTTTAACATTAGCTGAATATATAATAATAATATATTTTGCAACAAGGACTTTAATATCTACTTTTTTTATATCTTACAGATTTTCCAACGAATTTATTTGCATTGGTGAAAGTAAAGTTTCATAAATGATTAACACTTAACACAATCAAATGTTAAATAATAATAATTTATCTATTCATCTTCTGTCTACAAGTCTTATAACAGTTAAGTTACAAACTTGAATAAGAGTTAACATGTGGTGGTAAGTTTACTAGTACTTAACAGCAGTGGAACTTCTCACACTAGGTAAACCTGTACTGTGAGGCTACAAGAGATTCACTCGGAGTTACTAACAATACATGCATATAGTGTCTGTTATTATACAGGCATTTACTACAGCGCAAATCCAATACAAAACACATGATCAGACAAATTTAGCAAAATTGTAGTTGATGATTTTTAACCACAAAAAACAATAGAAAAGAATAAGAATACAATAAAAATGTGTTGAAAGCCAAACTACTAGGTAAGTGCTAGTAACTTACTATCTATAAATGTTATTACTCATATCTCACATTAAATATGAAAGAAAAATATTTCTCTATTACTAATTGTATACAACAATATTTGTACTTTACTTAACCACTAGCTTTCATAGCTCAGTAGTTCTACAACTAGTTTCAACGGGTTCAACCTACACAGTGCTGTAAATCATGTTTCTTAAATATGTCAATGAATATTTTGTGTCATCAGATTCACCTATTTGCACCTAGTACATTGAAAGTTCCCAAATAAACTGGTGTTACTGTTTTCGTAGTCGCTAACGACCGATGCGTCATACATTATGTTGTTTTTCCAAGACAATAGAAGCAAATAGAAAAATACATAGTCGAAATGCACGTAGGTAGTTCCATGATCTATTTCGTGTTGGGCCAACGTTGTCTTGTTTGCGAATGTCGACGGAAATAGTACTTCCAGGTGGGAATTGTTTGCCAAATGTTTGACCATCGTGGTATTTGTTTGTTTAATTTGGTTTGCTGATTTATGTTGTGCGGAAATAGAGACATAGACAGTCTGGTTCGTAATGAAAATGTCGTTAATGCGAAAATAGAGATACCGACTAAGTCTAATCCTAATAATATTATAAAGGCGAAAGTTTGTAAGTATGGATGTATGGATGTTTGTTACTCTTTCACGTAAAAACTACTGAATGGATTTGAATGAAACTTTACCACAATATAGCTTATACATCAGAATAACACAGGCTATACGACTAGACTAGACGGGACGAACCTGAAGTCCACGCGAACGAAGTCGCGGGCAAAAGCTAGTTCTAAATAAATTATCTATCTACATTCATAACGAAGCTTGTATCTATTTGGACCAAAATCTCTCCTATTAGCTAAGTAATGTTTTTTGAATACGATAGACGGTGCTTGAATCGGAGAAAAATACGTTTTCCAGACTAGAAAGTCTGTTAATCCTAATTCTTCCTTACTTACTCTAACAAGCCAAATATTTCTTAAATTTAAATAAAAAAAAACTTGAGAGGTGTCATGGGACACCCGAATAGAACGAAATTCCTTTCGGTTAAAAGATATCTTATAAAAAATATTTCCTTTCGTAACGCGCGATAAGGAACGTGTTTTAAAAGATTTTGATCACAGCGCCATCTAGCGATAATCATCTAAAACAAAAAATGTGTCGTGACAACTTTTCGTAAGAATTTTTTCCGTCTAGCCCCCTTTCACAACGCGCGATAAGCAACTTCGTTCCAAAAACATTGAGTGTTTACATTATCAATTCAATTTTCATTTAAAAAATCTATAAGGTACTCTTTTAAATAGGTCTACTTTCAAACAAAAACATTAAACATCACTCTTCTATTTATTAAAATCTCTTTACCTACAAATGGCTGCAAGCTACAATGAAATTAAATAGCAACAAATTACAATCACGTACCGTCACGTCACGTTCCTGGCAACGTTTCGAGACGTCAATAATGTCGTTACGAGAATCGCATCATTCAAACTGTCAGTTTTGCATGAAGGTATCGCCGTGACCTGACGCTTGATGTGTGTGACATTTAGGAATACGGTCATGGTGCCTTATTTTGTACTTAGACTGTTTAGGTAATAAATATCCACTCAACTGGGATCGGCAACCAAATTGGTTTGTTTACTTTTGCCAAGTCTGTGGCAGGAGCCAAAATTGAGCACAGTTCTAAAACTTGTTTTGTTTACATTTTTTAATCGTCTCATATTTTACGGAGATGATATATTTTCGCTGAAAATGCAATACAGCGTTGTTTAGTAATAAAGATTTACAAAAATATATGGTTAAATTAAAAATAAAAATAAAAAATTATTGGAAAAAAAATGGTTTTAAAAAGGGGCTCAAGCACGGTATTGATTCCGAACGAAGTCCCCAGTTTCGCCATCTAGCGAACCATCTAGTGACGTTCCCAGTTGAGTGGTTATATTAATAAATGCGTGTTTTGTGTTCCTAATTTGATTCATTACTACTCGTACCACAAAACGCTAACGAAATTCCTTTGTTAAAGCGACAAATTTGGCTCCTTTAAATCTAATGTTCATCACCCAACATATAAATCTCAAAATGATTCTCGATAAACCTGATAAATTAACTTTACAATTTAAAGTTGCATTCTGAAACTTAGTTGCAAGACATTGAGCATTAAATTGAATACAACAAAGTGTTGCGGATTCAAACTATCAAGATTGATATGTAATTAATTTCGGATTGCGATTAATATAACTTTATTTTACATCTTTTACATTTTCACCTTTTCCATTTTGGCGGCAATCTTCGCTCTTCTTTTTCATGGCAACGGCAACACACCCGTTATGCCAAACACAACTAAATAGGCTGTATATAAAATAAACATGCTCCAACACAAAGTTATAGTCGTGGCAAATTTGTGATTCAAAAAAAACAAGGATAAGTAATATCAACTTAATTCCTAAAATTCCAATAAAATACTAAACATAAATAAACTAAAACTCATTAAAATAACTAATTAAATATGACACTGATATTGTCTTTATTCGTTTATCCATCGTCCAGTCACTCCCGTCGTTGAAAAAAACCGTGCGTTTTCTCAAAATGATTTATTAATAGTATTCTATTTTAGTAAAAAGTCGACATGAGAATACAAATCATACGGAGACAGATGGATCGTTTACGAAACACGATTCTTTTGTAATATTTAGAATATTATATTTAAAAACTATTGTCATATTTTGTGACTGGCACCTATACTGTGACTAGTTTAAACCTATATTTTTCAAGTGATTGTGACTATTATTTAAAGATATATTTATACTGCCTACGGTGAAAGACTAGGCAATTAAGCTGTGTTACGATTTGTTAATGTTTTTTCTACTAATCGTCTTTTAAATATGGTTTTCTAATTGATCAGAATCGACTGATAACACTTCGGTTGCTGTGACTTGTCCTTCTTCAAACGAGGCTTGAAGAGAATCCTTAATTGCAGCAGTATCCCCTGACATTGTTGCGATCTATGAGCGACAGTAACCACGACTTACGACCAAGTGTTCGTTGTCTTTGTAAATATAAAAAAAACATAAATAAAATCCATTATTTATAAAAATATTAGCTTAGCAACTTTAATTACGTTTCAAAAACGCTCATAAATTTGAGCGGCATCAATGGATTTCCAAAATGGCGGCACACCGGCACTATTTCGTAACCGAACGAAGCGATAAATTAAAACACAAATAAATTCGCAATCGTCCAACCGTCGAGGTTCTGTAAATCATTTGAGGCGTAATTAGAAATTTTGCTTCAAATTTAATTTTGAACGTTTGTTTTCTCCCCTTATGGAAGATTAGTGATGGGCTGTTACGGCAATCCGAAACGGGTGTTACGTTTTTAATCATTTTTCGTGTTATTTATGTGTTTGGTTAAGCTCAAGAACGTAACATAGGTATTGTATATGTAGTATAATATATAGACCTTCATCAACGAATTTATTGCTTAAAGTAACTGTAAAAAACAACAGAGTTACAGTGATAATTATAACTAAAAATAGCAAACAATAAGACCAATTACAGCTTTTTCGCAAGGTATCAACTTTTATATTGGCTATATTCTTAAAATATGTCACCAATACACGTTGAAACATTTAGAACAATATTGCACGTGTGTAATCTATGATCAGATGCGTAAAAAAAACAAAATATTCGAATATTGTTTTCAAATGTCACATCGACTACAGATCGTAGTGTCAGGTTGTTGATCCTCGATTCCGTTTAATATTCCTACGGCGTGTAAGGAGCGTCCGTCTGTCCAAGCACTGATGCCGGATGTAGAACCGACGACTTACTAAAAAAAGTATTAAAATCTTAACCTTTTTCGAAAAAAACGTAACTGTCTTTGTTATTTATGTAGTCTTACTCGTCTGTGTTTGTTATATTTCACTAGATGGAGTAAATGTGTCGCATGCAATTCGTTGGGAATCATTACCTTGTATTAGTAGTGTTTGAACATTTTCTAAAATGATTTTGTCCATAAAATTCAAATTTTGCCATAATTAAACAAACCAATTTTGGTTCGCGTCCCAGTTGAGTGGTTAAGATAAATTCGTTTCAATCACAAGAAAACAATTTTCTTTTCTCGTCCAAAAATTCATCAAGCTTCTCTCGAATTATACTTATAATTACAAACAAAATGAAACGTTTATTTCTAAACAAACGAACACTTATAAATCTTTCAATTTATTTTAATTTAATTCACGAATTTCACCAGAAAAACTCTCCGGTCGACCGACCTGACGTAACCTATCTCATTCTTATTCATTCAATTCAATCTATTTCAATTTTCGAACACCTAAAATGGGTCGTGAACGAATGACAAATGAACAGTGTTGCCAAGTTGGCGGTTTTAGATTAGAGTTAAAATGGCGGTTTAGCGCCTTTTTAACGGTTTAAGGGCTATTAGCGCTTTTTGGTTTTTAGGCGTGATTGTAGATAGTTGAAAAGCATAGGAATGGTCAATATAAATGTATTTAAATAATCGAAGTGAAAATAATATAATTAATTTTATCCTTTACGAAACTCTCACAGCTACAAATTTAAGGTCAATATATACGTTACATTTTTTAGAATCGCGATTTTTTGCATTACTTAGTTGGTAACACTGGAACTAGATCTTTTGGATACAGTAAGGATTATATTGAAGAACGGTTACATGTACTTTGAATTGTGATAATGGAATTCAAATTTAGTCGAGTGATGAATCGATTTAACGATGTACACTGAACGAAGGTACCTACTAAAGGATTAATCGATCATGTTCGTATTGTAAGTTATTTTTAGAATATGTAGATGTAACTACAAAACAATGTTTATTATTAGCTTTGTTCATGAAAAATATCCCCGTTAAAGTGGAAAAACAAAGTTTTACAATACCAATGGTATACAAAGTAACTTTCCGAAAATAATATTTCCATACATATCAATTGGTTTAGAATCAAAACGTGACGATTGAAACTATTGCTTAGAAGAATGTGCCTTATCTAACACACCACATAATGAGTACATAGTATTATCTCAAACACATCTTAAAATATTCTTTATATATTGGATATTTTTATTGAAAAGAAAGCTTCAGAACAAGAAAATTTAATAAAACAATAAAAACTTAGAGCAAAAATATGACGCAATCTGAATTATACAATGTTTACACCAATTCCATTTGCGAAAAAGCGCGCCAACATTACATCGTACATTTAAAAAGAATATTTACAAATGAGGTTTTAATCATTCTTATTAGAACTATTTATAGATGGCGCTTTAGTCGCTAGTGCCTTTGCCCTTATAATGTTTGTTAACATTCAGTCGCCTACAATTATTATATTCATGGATAAATAAATTAGAAAAAGTTTTTACACCGGGAAGAGATGAAAATCGAAAGAAGTAGGTTCCTTGTATAAAGTTAAACACAAAAATTATACATAATTATACATGGAATTCCGTGTGATTCACAATTCGCTGGTACTATAAAACCGGCGTGAATAGAGCCTATTTATTAAAATTAGGGTTGTAAACAATCATTTATAAAATAACCTTTATTTTAGACCATATTACTAATGCTCGTGTTGAGAGCTTTTTAGACGAAAATTTGTTTTTTACGACACATTTATTGTGAGACACAGCTTACGGCCCACTTGATAATAAGCAGTTACCGCTGTCCATCGTTATCCATCACCAACTATGGATATTAGTAACTTAGTTTGACTGTTACTAAACGGGTTCTTTCCACGATTATTTTCAATTGAGCGATCCCGATATTTCGACACTGTTTCAAGCTCCAGTCCGAGTTCCAGTGGTACCGGCAAATGAACGAGAAAGAGGGTAGACAGATTTGTCTGCTCTTAAATGAGGTAACCGCAGTTCTTCAGTCTTCCCGTGATCATGGCGAAACAGTGCCGAAATATCGGGATCGCTCAATTGAAAATAATCGTGGTAAGAACCCGTTTAGTAATAGTGTAAGTGATGTAGAGAACCGCGAGTGTTTAAATAAATTTATTAGTTTGACTGGTTAAGAGCTATACCTACACATATTACAAATATTTTCGCCTCAAAATAATGTAAGACAGGGATGGCGCTCCAGAATTAATAACGCCGTAACCTCGGCATACGACTTGTGTAATAACTGTTGTCGATGGAACTTTGTTCGAGACTGATGCGAGTGACATCTTATATTAGTATTACGAACGTTGCCGAAACTCGCACACGGAATACTGTCGGACGAAACTTTACGTAGGTACAATTAATACTTTTCGTTGTTTACGATTAATTACGCTGTTGTCATTTGTTTTCGGATAGCGCTTATTTAACATAAATGTTGAGATGGTTCTTCGTTTGAGAAGTTTTTTTTTAATTCGGGTATTGGCCCACCTCTCACTACCACTGTAACTCCTGTGTAGCCAGGATCCAGAGCGACGACCATCGTAATGACTCTGAGCAGTGAAGCCCAGGAACTCGAGGGAAAGCTAACTTGTCTTGGACCCCGCAACGAATTTAATCAGAAGATGATAGAAGATAATAGAATAGAAGAGCAATTAACAATGACTGTTACCATTTAACTGATTGATTAAATAATATTTTATACCATGAACCATTGGAAATTTGAATTAGCTATATTTTTTTAATTTAATAAAAAAAAAGCTCATATTATTCGAAACAATACATGTCATTCCTTGTTGTCTATATCTTGCCCTTTTAAACGTGGCTGAAACTGGCTGTAACACACGTCTATACACAGTGCATTTAAAAAAGACGTAACTGTAATTTAAAATTTAACAGTGCCAACCCTAGATTAAGGCCGTAGTGAAACAAGTGGCAGCTAATACCCGTACGGCGGTACATTTCGAATTAATTGCCTATCGCACGCAGCACGACAATCTTTGCCACGATCGATTATACTGTGCGCGTTTAACTGATACGATACAACACTATTATCGATTATTCGCAACACTAGTCTGTGATTTTCGAATAGTTTTGATGGCGATGGTTTCATGCTGGGGTTTCGATTTAATTTTGAATAACGTATTTTTTTAAATTATGTTATACTAGATGACCCGCGCAACTTCGTCTGCGTTACAAAGGGGTTCAAAAATTGTAGCCTATGTGTTATTCTGATGTATAAG
This sequence comes from Trilocha varians, assembly GCA_030269945.2. Classification (NCBI taxonomy): domain Eukaryota; kingdom Metazoa; phylum Arthropoda; class Insecta; order Lepidoptera; family Bombycidae; genus Trilocha; species Trilocha varians. Next base: position 3,007,271 of record AP028264.1, on the reverse strand, counting down.
CTATATTGTGGTAAAGTTTCATTCAAATCCATTCAGTAGTTTTTACGTGAAAGAGTAACAAACATCCATACATCCATACCTTCAAACTTTCGCCTTTATAAAATATATTAGATTATTTTTCAATAAACAATCACATATTGATACGCATTTGAATAATAGTAGGTAATAAAAACTTAAATCAATTTTCTGCGAAAAAAAAAATTTTTCAAAGTTTCACCTACATTTTATCACTAAAACCGTCCATGAAAAGTGATAAAATATTCGACATTGTCACTAACAAACTCGTAAATACTTAGCACGATTCGAAATCACGACTCTGCAGTTAAGAATTTAACGTTAATTAGAAAAACTCACAAACTTCACTCAACAAGGTTATGAATTACGAAACAGAACAGCTAAGCAAAAACAAACAATGTTATTTTAGACGATAACTTAAACATAATATGTAGTTTGTATGTAACTTGATACTTGAGAGTATACGTGGAAGTTACCCGTTTTGATTACGGTATTTATAATTATAGTAATTCAGGTATTTTAGCTCTCACTTTCAAAAGATTTATGTGCAATTTTTTATAACACCACTGGCTAAAAACGGTGAAGGAAAACATTGTGAGGAAACCTGCATATCGGAAAAGGGTTCTAAAAATCCTTTGAAGATATGTGAAGTCCCCAATCCGCACTGGGCAAGCGTGGTGGACTATGCCTAATCCCTCTTCTGAGGAGACCTGAGCCCAACAGTGGGCAGTAATGGGTTGCTACAGACAGACAGCTCTCACTTTCGGGGGTGTCGCGATGGGAAAGAGTGACATAGAGCGTAACGTGTCGTGTCGTTCTAAGTTCTGGTCTCAGTCAGACTTCGAGCGCTCTAGTGTCCCACGATTTCCTCCAACTCTCAATACCTCCACTGTAACTCCTGCAATTCTAGTTAGTAGTTAAAATTTGATTGCTTAAAATCAAGTCGTGGATAACGACCTTAGTTTCTTCTGAAATTGTAAAGGTCCATGAGCAACAGTAATTACGATCAGGTGGCCTGCTATCTCTACTCGTCGCCTACCTGTTTCATTAAAAATGACTGACAATTCCTTCGTAATTATTTTATTTTTGAATCCAATATAACGTCTATAGATTCGGCACTTAGAGACAAAACTACACACCTTGACCTCCTTCTACTGTTGGACGTTGCACTTTACGTGAAAATAGCATTAAGTACTTAGTAGGTACTTTCTATGGCGAAGAGTTATTTAGTTAAATATTTAAACTTATTTGTAAAATTTAAAGGTCCCTTATTTATGAAATTTATTTATTGGAACGAAGTTCCTTATCGCGCGTTATCGAAAGGGGGCTAGACGAAAAAAAAAAATCTTACGAAAAGTTGTCACGACACTTTTTTTTGTTTGAGATGATTATCGCTAGATGACACTGTGATCAAAATCTTTTAAAATACGTTCCTTATCGCGCGTTACGTTAGGAAAAAAAATATAAAATATCTTTTAATGGAAAGGAACTTCGTTCTATTCGAGTGTCCCATGTCACCTCTCAAGTTTTTTTCTGAAATATTAACAAAATCATCATTTACAATCAGGTAACAATTATATTAAAATTGGTCCGTCTGTTGCATTTATAAATTTAATTTATTATGAGTTTTCCTTTTCGAAGCTGTAAAATTATTTATAGCATTTAGTGATTCACGATCTGCTTTTGTTATGTTCTGTTCGCGTTCCGGTGCAACATCGTCTGCGTCACACACGATTAGTGCAACGTGTTTTAAAATTATTATTATACCCTATGACATGCATAAATAACGTAGCTTCCTATTAGTAAAATAATTTTAGAAATCGGTTCTATAGATCCAAAGATATCAAGCTCAAACCGAAACCGAGTTGGTCAAATTTAACCTCCAAGATTCCACATAAACCTACGTACATAGTTACATCCAGTGCAAGTTAAATAAGATCTTTTAATACATTTCATCATTAATTCACATTTCTTTCATCGAGTTTCATGAAATGACTTTTTCATAAAAGTACGTATCTTTGTGGAAAATTTTCATTATATACTTTTCCCGTTTTATATCATCGAGGAAATGGTTAAAATTGAGGATGTAATAAGCTACGCCATGTGTGTTACTGTGTCATATTAGCCTACATATTATTGTTTTATTGTATGTGTCGTAGTTACTGTGATGATTTTTGGTAATATTGATAATTTTTATTGTGCATCTCTGAAGAGTTTGTTGCTTAATTTATGATCAAAAGGCTATGTTCAAATATACCAGTAGATGTAAAATAAAATAATAATAAATAAACAAAGATACACTTTTTTTTCAATTAGCAAAAATGAATGCTATTTACGAATTTACTTTTTTGTTATTTGCTTAAAGATTAGAAAAACTTACTTACCGAACCAATAAATTTCCGACGTTTACAAAAACGCCCTAGAAACTACACTGTCTGTAACATACGATATTATGATTAAATGTCTGCGGTTTTCCTTGCTTTCTGTGTGTGTGTGAACATTCCTGTACACATACACACGGTTTGACCACAGAAAAGTTAGTTTACAGAAGTAAAATTTTAAATGTACAGCAATTTGCTACGATCAAGTATCTTAGATACACGATTAAAGCGTTATAATGGCACAAACTAAAAACTAAAAATGTTTACGATACAAAATGGTAGTGATGCAAAACATGGAATCATTGTCGCTTAAAATTTAAAATGTCTTTCCATCCAACCATAGTGTTTGAGCTCTTTTTACTTTTGGCTACTACTCTACTTCTACATGTGGTCCAGAATTATAAAAGCATGTACTTAAAAAGTTAATTAAAATACGTTATTGCATACAAACCATTTAAATTTTGTGTCCATGTTAAATTCTACCACACTTTAATCACGATTTGTACGCAGATTGTCTTCTGTTTGACTCAGTGTCTGTGCTAATGTACGTCTTCTGTCAGGAAGCGCTTGTGTTTGCGCTGACAGGTACATTGTCTACGAGTGTTGTACACGAGAAGAGGGTTGACACTTAGAGTGACAATTAAACTGAGATGTCATAATGATTCGATTTTTAAACATTTCATATTTTATGGGGCTTTTACATTGGATCACCAATGCACATGACAACTGATAGGTCAACTGTCACATAATGGACCAATGCACATTACTCGCTTGACTCGCCGTCATTTGTCTTCGCATTTGTTGGGCGTTGGGGAGCCAATACACGCAGCATTAAGTAATATCATGGGTCCCTTGACAGAAAGCATTGCGAACTTCAGCCAGTCGAAGTCTTGCATCGTAATTTTGATGTTTCAAAGCAGTAGTAGATGCTGAATGTTAAATAGATAAATAGAAAATTCTTGCACACGAAAATAAATGTACATGGGCGAATTTTATACAAAACGAAATAATCTACCAGCTAACCCTGGTGTAAAGTGGATGGTAATTACCTATAGTGAAACCAAATTATACTTTAAAAATTTCCTATCACTATTTTAAATATTGTAATATTAATTAGGTAGTGACAACCCTACACCAAACAGCTACATAAGGATGATAACAATGCAGTACCAATGCTGACTTCACACCTCACAGCGATAGTCCCCTCCAAGAAATACCAGCTACTTTGTACACAAACACGATACTTAAATACTCAGCACGATCGCAAATACATTTAAAACAATATTTAGTAACTACATATTTGTTATTTAACTACTCACGGTTACAAATACTGATGCAATTACACAAAAAAAAAGTGTCGTGACAACTTTTTCATAAGAATTTCCGTCTAGCCCCCTTTCGATAACGCGCGATAAGGAACTTCGTTCTAAAACGAATCACTAAAACGAGGTTTAATCACGACTCACTCCCTGAAGCGGTGCAATGGTAAAAGATGGCAAAGTGCGTAACGCGTTATGTCGTTCCGCATAACTCTGGGTTCGAACGATGAGTGTGAGCTGTAAGAGGTTTTGGTGCAGTTTGTCTCCCATATACCTCACTTACGAGATAGGTGGAATTCCGGCGATTTCCACCTACACAAAAAAGTTAAAAATTTGCTTTTTCATTTGTGTTAAATAAACTATTTCACTTCATCTAACATTGGGAACATTCCCTACTTCTAAGCGTGCCCGCACACCTAAAAAAGTATTGACAATACTTGTGAGTTGTGACAGAAGCAGTGATGAGATTTAAAAGTCATAACAATTTAAATAGAATGTTAGAAAAAAATAGCAATAATAGCGTTTGCACCAAAAAACTTTTGGATATTAAAATTGTGTTATTTGTATATACCTCCTGGTGCTTACGTGAACTGTTTAGTTTTTTGTATTTGCTGTAAAAGATATGAAAAAAAAGTAGTTTCAGGTACCTGTAAAAGTATGAAAGAAATTTGAATTAATTCATTGCAAATATTAAAAATTAAAAGACCGCCTGAATAGTAGACTTACGATGTTAAGATTAATATTTTTAACATTATACGATTTTGGAACTTGATCCTAAAATATAATTAAGTTTTTCAAGTTTTATTTATCCTAAAACATGCGCTAACTATTTTTGAAAATGTGCTTTTAATTAACACTTTCTTTAACATGCTATTTTTTTGTTTTCAATGAACCATATTTGACAAGCAATAGCTACTCAATTAGCATTCTGGACTGTTCCTCACCTTTTCCATTATGTTACCAAATATGGCTTCCATTGTTTACAATATAAACATGGTCGATGGACGTGATAGTTTGTAATTAAATACGTGATTTAATACTATGTACTCGTAACCTATATCGAGTGATATGTGATGTGCCTTTTTGTCTGCGTCCCATAAATAAAATAAATAAAAAATATTAATGCAAGTTAGGTACTTGCATTAATTAGTCGTGATGGCCGAGTGATTGAAGCGTTTGCCTTCCGTACAGGAGGTCGCGGGTTCAAAACCGGCCGGCTTGTACCTCTAAATCTTAATGTGAAAAAGATTTATGTGCAATTTCACAACACCACTGGCTAAAAACGGTGAAGGAAAACATCGTGAGGAAACCTGCATGTCGGAAAAGGATTCTAAAAAATCCTTTGAAGATATATGAAGTCCCCAATCCGCACTGGGCAAGCGTAGTGGACTATGACTAATCCCTCTTCTGAGGAGACCTGAGCCCAACAGTGGGCAGTAATGGGTTGGTACAGTAATGCAAGTTAGGTACTTGCAAAGTTTAGTAAGATAAGCAAACTTTTTAAATAGTTAATATTATACATTGTTATTTATTATCTGCAATGGTAACAAAATTTAAACTATTTTTTTTTGATTTTTTTCCATTTATTATTGTCCACAAGATTATAGTATATGTATATGCATCCCATAATCTTATCTTAATATATATTATAAAGGCGAAAGTTTGTAAGTATGGATGTATGGATGTTTGTTACTCTTTCACGTAAAAACTACTGAATGGATTTGAATGAAACTTTACCACAATATAGCTTATACATCAGAATAACACATAGGCTACAATTTTTGAGGTTTCTAATGTGAGATCGGAAAAAAACACATTTTTTGCGGTATAATAGTACTATATTATAGACGTCGCGAACTAGACGGGCTAGACGGGACGAACCTGAAGTCCACGCGAACGAAGTCGAGGGCAAAAGCTAGTGAAAAATAAATGAGAAAAACTTTTCTCGTCGCCTTTCTTTTTATTGCTATGTAGGCAGAGGAGCTAACAAGTGGTCGTTGCTCATGGACCTCTGTAATGTCAGGGGACACTGCGGGGCCGCTACCTAGACCTGCCTTTATGGACTTTCTTCAAGCGTTCCCATCCCAAAGAGTTCCCATTCCATGAGCTGCTTAAAATATAACGTGGACGAAGTTATTATCAATAAAGAACATTAAAATCGGTCAAGTTATATAATTTGTTATTCATGGTCAGGTGTAACCGCTATGCATTTACGGAATCTCCGATATATTGGAATTCGCTGAATAGCGCATTGTCTTGCGACCGATGATACATAACTAATGCGAGTACTTGGCCTTCGCGTGACGATGTTACAAACTTAAAACATTTTGTGTGAAGTTATAATAGGTTATTGAACAAGGGAAAAACTATAAGTATACAGTAAGTAATTTAGGTATAGAAATCTATCATCACTTTTATTTTTTATTGATGTAATTAATATTTTCGGAATTTTTGAATTGGTAAGTAAAAAACGGTCGGTAGTTTTGTTTTCAATACTTTAAATTAGATTCTACTCGTTTGATCCTGAAACCTTTTTTAGCGTTGATCAGTAGCGTTTATAATTTCTATCAACATCAATTACAAAATATTTATTTATTAATTAAACTTTATGCACATAAATGGTACAATGGCGGACTTAATGCCTACGGCATTCTCTACCTGTCAACCAAAGGTGGAGTAGATAAAACTATGGTAGGTGCTCAATTAGTATAAAAAAAAAAATATATATAATGTATAATATATTGAAGAATGACGTATTAAGGAAATAAAAGGTTTAATTACTTAACAAAATTGTACTAAATTTAATTCATCTAAGTCCACACGTCGTTTCGCTAATAGTTTATCACCGATATGTCCGTGATTGTACATGTGACAGTTTGAAGTAGGTCGTTCGTTATCGGTAACTTGGGAATACGTACCTAGCCTGCATATTAAATTAGCTGTCCACGTGTTGGCCCAAACGTTGGTCAATGTTTGTTGTTTGTGGCATGTTTGGTTTAGCAACAGTTTTGACATTGCTTTATGTGCAGAAATTTACCAATAAAATCAGTTATTATTTTATAAATTTACGCTTAAGATAAATCATTTTAATATGATCATAATTTTCAAACACTACATACTAAAATAGTTAAGTGAAAGCTAGACAACAAGCTAATGTAATATTTAAGCTTCATAAGATATAACATTGATCATAACGTTCGCATTTTGCAACAACTTCGACCACTCAAATAAGTATCAATAAATATCGTTGTAAGAACCATTTATGCATGAAAAAAAGTATTTTATTCTAAAATAATCAAACGAGTATCAAGTGCCACTATAAATAAAATATCAACCTAACAAGAGTTTACTATGAAAAGGTTAATACATCAAAAGAATGTAGTACATATAATCAAAGCGAGTGTCTGTACTCAGACGTCCTTAGTACGGTCACTTGCTGCTCAAAGGGGGACTTCTCAATGACAGGGCTTTGAAAACATAATAATAGTATTTATACTATGCCAATATCTAGTATATCTAATATATAAAATTGTCGTGTCACGGTGTTCGAACTTGAACTCCTCCGAAACGGCTCGACCGATTTTGATGAAATTTTTTGTGCTTATCCGGTACCTATGAGAATCGGCCAACATCTATTTTTCATCCCCTAAATGTTAGGGGTAGTCCACCCCTAATTTTTTTTTTCGGCGCAGACGAAGTTGCGCGAGTCAGCTAGTTTTATATATTATAGTGGCGAGCACTCCATGGAAACATAATACATTGCATACCCTAACTTAAGAAATCATTAAGATTGCAAAGTAATTATTATTAACCGCGGCACAAAACATAAAATAAATGAAGTGAGCAAGATAAAAAAAATCAAGTTGCAAAAATCGATAGTGAAAACAAAAATTAAGAATATATGGAAAGGTAGTTTAAGATATTAATGAATTTAAGTAAACAGTTCAATTAAATTTAATTAATATGTTCCTACTTAACGTCTTGTAATGTCTATAAGTTTCTTTCTAAATATTGTTATCGGTACGACGAAAGAGATTTAAGAATAGAATAGAATAGAATAAATATTTATTTCAAACTATAACAGAATACTTACACTAAACTAAATCTAAGTAACAAACATAGTTTGAAAACGGTTACCGACTCAGCAATGTCGACAGCACCGAAAAACGGTACCACGACGCTGGTCTTTCGTCGGCAACAAGTGACGTGCACGCACACACTGTTTTCAAAATTACACACGCAAGTTTTGAAGAGGGTTCTTAGGAGTAGACTTTATAATTACTGTGCCTAATTAACTGCAGTGCATTGTTGTTCGCCATTGCAGATATGACGATAACAACTCACCAGCAGATTTCCAGCTTAGCCAACTACCTACATAATGAACAAAAGAAATACTACCTATTCTCTATATAATCGTAACAAGACTATTGAAGTATCAATCCCACAGTTAGTACATGAGTTATATGTACTTAAGTCTGAATGGGAAGCTATGTATTGAAACCGGGTCAGCAATAAGTACATTGAATAGGTACTGAATAGACTCTCTAACATATTATTCCTAGAATCTAGTAATGATTAAAGGTTTCTAGTTATCGTAATTTGTACATTATATGACTACAACTCATTTTGGTCTATAAATTCAGAGATTATATGTATTTTGGATTTGTAAAATGAATTTACGTAGGCAAAACTTTGTCGTCTAAAAGTTTTATCATCAAACTGTTGGATATCTATGTTTTTAGTTATAAACCATTACTCAAAACAATTTATTAACATAAACGTAATTTTAATACACAAATCATTTTACCAAATAAAAAACCTGAAAAATGCCATCGATATTATAATGTAACCTAAATTAAACCTAATTATATGCCCATGTATTGCAATGGTTACTGTTGCCCATAGAACTCTGCGATGCCAAGGCACAGCGAACTCGTTATCTGCCTTGTATAGGAATTTTCTTAAACCTCTTATTTAAATACATAGAAAATTCCTCGCCAATGAATATATAGAACCATATTCTATTGTTAAAACGAGCGTGTAACACATCGAATCGTATATCATGTCGGGATCAACGTTTCAAATGTATCAGACTCGTGGGATTCGACCGACCATTATCACTCGCCATCCTTTCAGCACAGGGCAAGATAGAAGCGAAAACTGTTACAGAAGTGAATTATCGTACAAATCACTGATTCTTTTTAACATAAATAAGGTATGTCACAAATAAATATGTCTGTGTTTATGTTGGGTAATACCAAAGAATGTAAAAATAAGACCATCTTATGTAGGTTTAAACTCTACAGGGTGATTTTATAAAGAAGGTACATATTGAAGGAGGGTGATGAGTCTGTTCTATAACGGAATATTACAAAAAATAGGTATAATTACAATTTTTTTATTATTTTTTTTACATCTGAATTCGACAAAACTAAACATAACCTCAAACATAAACAATTTCGGCTAAAAGAGTGTTGACTAACGGTCTCTAGTGATCTCGCGCACCCCACACCTCCGCCACACCCATCAGCTGTCGAAAAAACATCATTTTGCAAGAATTTTAGATATTTTTAAGTAGCGATTACTAAGGCATTAAGCCATATTCTTTGGTAATAATATTTTTACTGATTGTATATAACCATCAGCTACCATGACCTTCAATATATACCCTCACTAAGAAATCACCCTGTATATACTACGGGACAAAAAGTTAGCAATCGAAATTATAAAACATTCAATGAGTCGGCATGAGTTATCAAAAAAACTGTTGTAGATTTGAACTTCTGTTTGGTATTTGTTCTGTGGTTTCATCGTCTGCAGGTGGATGTTGCTAAGACGATACTAATCTTCAGACGAACTCATCTTTAGGGATTCGGATACGTCTTAAGCGCTTATTGATATTACTATAGATGCCTATGTTATAGTTACCTATTGTAGTATTTATCAAAGAATTCGACTAATTACTGTAAGTGATTTTGTATAACGATTTTATAATTATTCAATAAATAAAAATAAAGCCTTTATAACAACATTAGTTTATCTAAAATCAAGATTTTCATAATATAATTTAATATTTTTGCGATGAAAACGAATAACAGAGTTTTTTTCAAATCGGTCTAGCGGTTCTTGAGATTAACAAAGAAACAAACTCTTCAACTTTTAAAAAATATACATTTAGTTACTTTTTAACCACACAACTGGGATCGGCGATCAAATTGGTTTGTTTACTTTTGCCAAGTCTGTGGCAGGAGCCAAAATTGAGCACAGTTCTAAAACTTGTTTTGTTTACATTTTTTAATCGTCTCATATTTTAAATTGATGATATATTTTCGCTGAAAATGCAATACAGCGTCGTATAGTAATAAAGATTTACAAAAATGTAAGGTTTAATTACAAATCAAAATTAAAAATTATTGGAAAAAAATGTTTTAAAAAGAGGCTCAAACACAGTATTGATTTCGAACGAAGTCCCCAGTTTCGCGATCTAGCGAATAGTGACGTTCCCAGTTGAGTGGTTAAGTAAATAATATATAGCTTAATCTGTTTTGAAGCTTATCCTACCAGCTTAGTTTAAATGGATAATACTCAATATTAAATACTCAAATACCCTATTAGAATCTATAACGGACACACTGTCACAACATCCATCGAACTAACGCAATATGATTCGAATTAATCCAGTCCATAGTCCGTACTCTATCGATGGACGCACGGCTCTCAGTGATTTAGATCGGGGTCCAGCAAATATTAACACGAGACATAGAAATGATAGGCGTAGGATATCTTATTATGAAGATAATGTCAAATAAACAAATTAGTCAGTTGAGTGACTACGTAACTAAGTGACATTGAAGTGGTATTTGTGTAACCAAATATACCAACTACATCACCTAAACTACTGTATTATACTCTTTTAAAAAAAAAATTGAGAGGTGTCATGGGACACCCGAATAGAACGAAGTTCCTTTCGATTAAAACATATCTTATACAAAATATTTCCTTTCGTAACGCGCGATAAGGAACGTGCTTCAAAAGATTTTGATCACAGCGCCATCTAGCGATAATCATCTAAAACAAAAAAAGTGTCGTGACAACTTTTCGTAAGAATTTTTTCCGTCTAGCCCCCTTTCACTACGCGCGATAAGGAACTTCGTTCCAAAAACTTTAGTTCCGTTTCTAGTTAATGTTACATTAGCTTAAATTGTCCTGAAGCTTACCTATCAGAATTTGACCTACTATTTAATGCTCTATGAGATAATAACAGACACACTGTCACAACGTCTATCAAACTAACGCAATATGATTCGAATTAATCCAGTCCATATTCCGTACTCTATCGATGGACGCACGGCTCTCAGTGATTTAGATCGGGGTCCAGCAAATATTGACACGGCGTGTTCGTACCTACAAAATACACAGTCGTGAACGAAATTTTAGAGCTGAACTATGCCGGCGATGAGTGTGAAAATTGATCTGTAGTTTAAAACTGAATAAAACGATGAGAAACTCTGTTAGGATATTCGTATTAGAGAAGAAGAGAAGAGTTTTAATTTAAATATTTTTGAGATTTGTGAATTCTTCATAATCTTTTTAAGTCCCTATTTATCGGATCACTATTTACAACAGAACTCATTGTACTATAGGTCCGGTTATTTATAAAAGAAATATCTTGCTAAGTTAAAGCACAAAATTGAGATTCTATAGTGCTTCAAACGAAAACGAATTTGTTTTCTACATAATTATAGTAATAGAGATAATCAGCTCATAGACCACAGTCAATAGTCTAATACCTAAAAACACAATATGCCCGTCAGCTCAACTACCTGTACAGATAAATAAATAAGTAGTCTCATCAAGCACTCAGCACCTTACATTTCGTATAATTCTTTGAAATCCTACGTTAATCGTTTTTGCGTTCGTCTCGTTGCGTGTAGTGAAATGGAAAGCGTGCTGTTGTTGTTTAATTTTCTCACGGCTCCTCTGATCCGACGTTACTCACGTGAGATAACGTTACGCAACTGTATTTGTATTTTTTCGGTTACTGTATTATTTTTCGCAGACGTCGACTCGTAACTATTAAAGTTTTTTGTTCGGATTTTGTTTTTAACCACTCAACTGGGAACGTCACTATTCGCTAGATAGCGAAACTGGGGACTTCGTTCGGAATCAATACCGTGTTTGAGCCCCTTTTTAAAAACATTTTTTTCAGATATTTTTTAATTTTGATTTTTAATTAAACCTAATATTTTTGTAAATCTTTATTACTAAACGACGCTGTATTGCATTTTCAGCGAAAATTTAGTTTCTCCGTAAAATATGAGATGATTAAAAAATGTAAACAAAACAAGTTTTAGTACTGTGCTCAATTTTGGCTCCTGACAGACTTGGCAAAAGTAAACAAACCAATTTGGTTGCCGATCCCAGTTGAGTGGTTAACGAGGGTATAAACACTGAAGTGAAGTAGTGTGTATTTTTGAATGAAATAGACAAAGGTTTTGTCAGACATTCATCCTAAATCGTAGTCTTATTACTGAAATTAGTTTAGAGTTATAACGATACAGAAAAATATAACTTAAATAATTTTATTCTATGGTAATGTTAATATTATTTTCATTCTCATTCCTACTCATATTAAACTTTCTTTAATATTCTCACTTTCATTTTAAAAACATAAAAGATGAAAAATTCTTCGTGTCACCGTTGCCCGTTCTTAAAAACCGTGTGTAATGTTTGTACAGAGGTACCGTCCGTATTGGTATTGACGACACTCGCGATATTCTAACTGAGTACACAGAGTGAGCAACTCTCATAAAATGGGTGTGTTCTGACTCTCATACACACATCAAAAAGTAACATGAAACCTGTTATTAAAATTCAGTTAAGTTAATATTTATATGGTATTGTGACTATTGAAAGAAGCCTTTATGAGAATTACACACTATAAACAAATTAAAAATAATACCGCTACCTACATATATAGCGCTATAGTCGTGGTGGCCGAGTGGTTCAAAACTGGCCGGCTTGTACCTCTAAATCTTAATATGAAAAAGATTTCTGTGCAATTTTTCACAACATCGCTGACTAAAAACGGTGAAGGAAAACATCGTGAGGAAACCTGCATATCGGAAAAGGGTTCTAAAAATCCTTAAAAGATATGTGAAGTCCCCAATCCGCGTTAGGCAAGCGTGGTGGACTATGCCTAACCCCTCTTCGGAGGAGACCTGAGCTCAGCAGTGGGCAGTAATGGGTTGTTACAGTACCGCTACGTACTAAAGTTGAGTCAGAACTTTTTCTACTTACCTTTTTGTGATTGCATCACTTTTTGTCGAATAAAAAACTATAAGGTTGACGTTTTAAGACAAGATACGAATGCAGTGTGTAGTACCTAAATATTTTTTTTTAATTAAAATTATTACTTTATTAGATGTAAAAACTTACACAGATGCTTAATATATTTCATACAATAAAACAAAACATGTCACACAAAGAAAAATACATTTTGGAGAAACGAAAAGTATTTTTTATCTTGAAATAAATGGTGTATTCTAAGTAAACCACGCGTGCTTCGGGAAGTACCTGCATCGGATACAGGTCGAGCCGACGACGAGGTGCCATTATTGCACAAGCGACCTGGACACGGCAGAGCATACGCTCGCTGTCTGCCCCGCATGGGAGGAGCAGCGCCGTGTCCTGGTCGCACAAGTAGGGCGGGACTTGTCGTTGCCGGGCGTCGTGGCATCGATGCTCGGCGACGACGAGTCCTGGAAAGCTATGCTCGACTTCTGCGAGTCCACCATCTCGCAGAAGGAGGCGGCGGGGCGGGAGAGGGAGAGCTCTTCCCTCCCCGGCCAACCCCGTCGCCGCCGACGTCGAGCGGGGGGCCGACCTCGGGAGTTGTCCCGGGACCTGGCCCCCTAAGACTACCGGGTCCACCAACACCGGACCCGAGGGGTGCTGCGCTAGGCTTCAGCGCGCACCCTCCGTGCCATCTGTACGGGGGATGGCAAGCCGTGCTCCCCGACCCGGGTTGGCCCTGGGCCGGCCTGGGCCGAGGGAGACCCTACATCACACGGCCCCATCTTGGCGGGCCTTAATTGGCCCGTCCACCGAGTGAGCCGGTGGTCGTTTCACCGACGGCTGCCGGTTCGACGTCCGGGGGTGACGGGGCGATACGTAAGCGACAATCGCGAACGCGTCCTGTCACCCCTACCACAACGGATGTCGAGCGTGAGAGGCGGGAGGTTTTGGTGCGGTTCGACACCCACATACCCCACTCGCGGGAAGTCCGGCGATTTCCTCCCGTCCAAAAAAAAAAAAAAAAAAGTAAACCACGCGTACCCGTATACAGAGTGAAAACTCTTATCAGAAACATTAATTATTCAGCGAGAACCGCATTTAATCAACTCTGTTTTAAGAACAGTGCCAATTGTTTTGCGAATAGAAAAAAGTTTGAATATTTAATTTGTATTTTGTTTAAAATGTTATTTTATTGATTTAACAAAAGTAAATTAATCTTCTTACATATAAAAATGAATTGTTGTTCGTTAGTCTCACTAAAACTCGAGAACGACTGAATCGATTTGCCTAATTTTAGTCTTGAAATATTCGCAGAAGTCCAGGGAAGGTTTAGACGGTGAGAAAATTCACTTATGTGACGCAGACGAAGTTGCGTGGGCCAGCTAGTTAAGTAATATTTTTACTGGATTTTTTTAAGAAACCAAAAGAAGATAATTTCAGATTTTACTGCTAAAATTTTGTTAAAATTTTCTACATACCTACATATCATTTGGATGATGATGCTAAGACATATTATTCTTCTTATATCTTGATAATATCAGCATTTCATTCCCGCCATTTTAGAGGCCGCAGTCTAACTCGTAAAATGGCAGCATTCAGCTAACACACGATTCGATATCCCGTGGGCAATTTCATCGTAAATTGAAACTGTGTGTATGTGTTTGTGTGTAATACATTTTCATTCTTTATCGCTCTTTGATCACAGATGAAACACATTTACCGGTAACAATAAATAAGAATATTGGATAGATCTTCCAGGTATATGGCAAATTGGAAATTTTATTATGTCATAGTGAATTGGATATCATTATTGTTATGTTGCCTATCATTCCGTTTCGATGGTTCAGTTGGTAGTAATGTTTTTTCTCTTCTATACAATTTTATCTAGGTTATAGATTTAGTAAGTACTTTGAGTGAGTAGATATTATCGTTTTTTGATAGTAGACAAAAAACGGGATATGATGTAAAAGTGGATGATTAAATTTTTAAAACTATATTCACAGTCTTGTTTTTAGTTTTCACTTAAATTATTATAAAATTATTTTTGTCTTCGATAGTTGATGCATCGAGGAAGGTCACACATAGGTAATACCTACTTATGTAATGATAAATTAATGAAATAAATAATTTATTCAAATTGTAATTGAGTCTGTACCCAAACGTGAGTTGAAAATTAACATTAAACATACATAAAACTTACTTGTTCTTTAATTAATACTACTTTTTTTACGATAATCTTTTTCAATGTCACGCATGTGACACAACGCAACAAAATAACATTTCTACTTTTTATCTTTAAAACAACATTCCCAATCAACATTTATAAATTAAAATTATTGTCATTTTATCCATAATATTCGGTACATCATGCGTATTACATAAAATATAATTTGTTTAAAACCATTATTTACAAAGCAATAAGTAATTTCGACAAACTGTAACATAAATCATTTATAATACGTCGCCACAATATTTTGCCTCCGACATCGTTGACATCACAGAGCACATGCATTGCAGAAGACAAATTACATTCAAATTGAACTTTTTCACAAATATGAAATTTGAAAATGCGAAATACGCGATTATTAGTTGATACTAGGGGTGTGCGAATAATTCGAACTCACGAATTATTCGTTCCGAATCGAATATAAATATTAATATTCGATTCGAAACTCGAATCGAATAATTCGAATCTTCGAATTTTTAATTATTACTACTTATTATACGATTAACTTTTTCTTTTCATGTGCTTAAAATTTTGTTGTTACAGTACCTACTTAAAGTGATACCTTAACTTCTGTTTACTTAGTATTCTGCGTCGAAATATCGAGGCGAATGTTGAAATTTATTCAATTTGAACGGAATATCTTCGCTAACGTCCTGACTCTCGACCGAGGAGCGTTTGCCTAACTTATTATTATCATTCACTCTTCACTGGTCACAAAATGAACGGATATCGAATTGTTTTTAACCGACGCTAAAAAAGAGGGGCTATTCTATTTTCTATGAGGCTAAATATTCTCTCTTAACGTTTATAAAAAGATACGAAAATTAAATTAAAAAAGTTATGCGGTCCAAGTTTGTTTCGCCAGTTCTTCTTAGGTTTACTTTTGACTACAAAAATGTGTGCTTTTTACAAAATTTTTAAAAATAAAACAATTTGAATGTTAGACCATAACTAATACTTGTGGTTTTTTTAAGTATTTGCCCAAATCTCACTGCCAACGCTGTTACTCCTGTGTAGCCAGGATCCACAGCGGCGACTATCGTAATGACTCTGAGCAGTGAAGCCCAGGAACCCGAGAGAAAGCTAACTTGTCAGGTGCCCTGCAACGTAGTGAATCAGAAGATGATAGGAGGAGTAGGAAAAACATGAATTTCAACTTCCCATGTAGGAAGACGAGCTGACGGGCTATCTGATGGTAAACGGTTACCGTCGCTCATGGACCTCTGCAATGTCAGGGTAGTCAGGGGACACTGCGGAGCCGCTACCCAAGACCTACCTTTAGTAACTTAGTACAATATCCATAGTTACAGTCAAGATAATATAAAAGATGACCACTAAAGGGATGAAACGTACAAATCATTATATTAATTTCCTGATAGTGGAATCCATTTATTAAGATTATCTGAAGTTCTCACGAAAACTGGGTAAATCCGGAAATAATTTACAATTCAATGACCGTTCGGCTATTAGTCCCTACTGGTTTTCATTTGAATTGTGGATAAAGAGAAATGCCAATATTTTCTAGAATAGTTTAGTATGTATTAATTAATTAATGGTAATGATAGATTTAAAAAAACGGAGTGGAATAAAGTTGATTTACGCGTTACTTATTATTTCGGATATCTCAAGATCACATTTTTATATTTTAATGCCGAAAATTACTATTTTTGATTCTTTGTGTTTGGCATTACTTAGTCGGTAGTACGTACAGTAGTTTACTAAAACTAGCTATCGTGTTTTGTTTTACCATTTATTTGTAAGTATTTCATACTCATTTATTGCCCATTTTTTACATTATATTAAAAAAAAAAACAAGCACAAAAAAAAAATAATATGACAAACAGAGGGCCACTGGAGACGGGGTCTACGACCCAAGCCATCAGTGGTCAGGGCTCAAGAGAGAGGAACCTCCTCACAATACGTGTCGTGTCAAGAACGACCGCCTTCTGAATCAAGCCCTTTACCCAGCCGAGGAGCGATAGCTTCTCAAGGTGACGGTCGAAGCTTTTCGCTATTAGACCGTGCACAGATACAACGATCGGAACAATGATGGTCGATTCAACACGCCACATGTCGGTCACCTCGTGGGCCAGGTCCAAATATTTTAGTAGTTTTTCTTTTTCTGCCTTCACAAGGTTCTCGTCATTTGTAAGTGATTATTACCTTTGTTCATGAGCATGTAAAAGATCATTATTTCTATAAAACCAATATTACAATGATAAATATATTAATAATACTACCAAGTCTCAATATCACATCCCGAGTTTTCCTCCCGTTCGCACACGACTGAACAATGACAAAGTAATCAGTGCTGTCAAACCGCACATCCTCTCCATAAGTCCTGAACGTTTCAATTCACCAGGATTATATCTGTCTTATGATGTTCGTTATCTGTGATTTTACGATTGGCGGGTATTCTTAGGAATGAAGCTGTATTTTTGCTGTTTTAGAGTAGTACACTTCTGAACTTACAAGTGTTATATCGTAAATATGGGGGTGTCGCGACGGGAAAGTGCGCCGCAGTGCGTAACGCGTCGCGCCACCCTGCATAACCCCGTGCTGGGTTCTGGCCTCAGCCGGGGTTCGGGCGCACACTCAGCGGTTGGAGGTTTTAGTGAGATTCAACTCCCACATACCCCGCCCGCAGGGCGGGATCCTGTGATTTCCTCCAACTGAAAAAAAAAACCATGGAGCTGATCTGATGATGTGGTCGGATAGTGTTTTCTTTTAGATATTTTTTTAATCTGTCTCATCTAAATATTTATAAATTACACATAAATGATCATCGATGATTAAAATACAGATTAACTTTCCAATAGAGACAATGCATAATCCAGATTATGCAAAATACGTGACAAAGACTAGAGTGCGTTAATCCTGTAATAAATGTAAATCGAATCAGTCTGCGATTTCATTTGTGTCGTCTACAATGTGGGTCTCGTGTGCGAAGAGAGGATGCAATTTAAAATTAATCGCACACCGCATTCCGAGCGGTTGTCGGCACGGGAAACCGCCCTGTTTTCCGACAAGACTTCAGATATAATAGGGATGAAAGTAAAGTTAAAAGAAATGTGGAAAAGACTTTGTGAAGGGTACAATATTGATAGGTTCTAATTTTGAAGTTATTAGTATTTTTGGAACGAAGTTCCTTATCGCGCGTTATCGAAAGGGGGCTAGACGGAAATTCTTATGAAAAAGTTGTCACGGCACTTTTTTTGTTTTAGATGATTATCGCTAGATGGCGCTGTGATTAAAATCTTTTAAAACAATTACTTTTTTTGTTTTATATGATTAATGCTAGATGGCGCTGTGATCAAAATATTTTATTTAAGTTTTAAACTATCGGGTGTCCTTTGACATCTCTCTAGTTTTTATTTAATTATTGGGGATACCTATGAAAACTTAAAGTGTGAAACTATTTCGTCGGTGCTCCCGGAGCGTATAGAAATGAAGTGTCTTTAAAAGAGTTTTGTTAAAAGTTCTGTATAGGTGTTGGGTCACGTTACCCCATTGCAGAGACTAGTTACCACAAGGTGAACTAAATGGTCCTTTATTCTATAATTTAAAGAAAATAAGATAATACACTAGAAGTTGTACTCGAAACTTGAAATTATTGGTATTAGGTACACGGACGCCTAATAGTAGGACTTCCTTTTCTTTACATACATTAATTACAACACGGAAAATTGTACTTAAAAAGACAATATTTTTCATGTACAAGAATTAGATAAAAATACCACAATAATTACGCATACCATAGACAATTTAACGTGAAATAAATTAATATAAATCAACTCGCAACCCTATCATTTAAGCTTGAGTTCGTACGCGGTAAGATCCGCTGAAAAGCTAGCGTACATAATACAGTCTCGTCAAATAAGTGCGCGAGATAAATAGAAGGCTTGCCGGTCTACGAGGAGACAATGGTGTAGTTGCAGAACACTTGCAGAAGTCGAGGTATACTGTCACAACCCATTACTGCCCACTGTTGGGCTCAGGTCTCCTCCGAAGAGAGATTAGGCATAGTCCACCACGCTTGCCTAATGCGGATTGGGGACTTCACATATCTTCAAAGGATTTTTAGAACCCTTTTCCGATATGCAGGTTTCCTCACGATGTTTTCCTTCACCGTTTTTAGCCAGTGGTGTTGTGAAAAATTGCACATAAATCTTTTTCATATTAAGATTTAGAGGTACAAGCCGGCCGGATTTGAACACGCGACCTCCCGTACGGAAGGCAAGCGCTTCAAAAGTCGAGGTATAATCAAAGTAATACAAAGTCTCTTCACTTCACGAATATTGTAATGAGTGATTCCAAAATTCTTCGAGGATATGTGAAATCTTTCTACTGAGGAGACCTTAACCCAGCAGTAGGTAGTAATGGGTTGATAGTACAGTATCGACAGTAATCTATACTTATAACAAAATCGTAGAGAGGTCAATTCTGTACATTGAAAATATCAAAAAAAAAACTAGCAGAAGGAGTTTTGCTATCGATTCTGATGCCAAAAATGCAATTAGAATTTTTTGTCTGTTTGTCTGTATCTTTGTGCACGCTAATCTCCGAACCGGCTGAACCAATTTAGTTGGGGTTTTTTGTAATGTATTATGGCAAGTCTCACTTAATACATAATATGATAGGGAAACACGGATTATTTTAGAGGTTGTTCATGTAGTGTCGTAATTATGCACATGACGGCCACTTCTGAAAACTTTTATTCAAGCATGATTTGTCCGCAGTCTACCTTCTGATAATATTCTGTGGCACACTTTTAGGACGCCCTAAAAGCGAGACACACGAGCTTAACTTCTGCATAATACAAGTATACTATGGTGTAGTGTTGTGCAATGTTTGCGCGGTGATTCGAGAGGCTTGGCGTTGCGGTCAAAGTTCCTGTAACAGAGGAATTTTGTTTGTCGCACACTTTTTTTGTTACGAGAATGTTTGGGCCAACTTCTTGGTGATGTTGGGGCAATTTAAACGACGATTCGTTTTTTTGGTTTTTCGTGATATGTTCAGAGCAGTGTTGGTTGGTGTTTTGGTTAAGAGGTACTTTTTAAGAGTCTGTTTTTGTGTCATAGGTATATTTCAACTTCTTAACAGTTTATTTTATTGAATATTTCTTAACCATTAATCAGTGAGTCCAGTAGTCATAAACGATTACACACAATGCTACTTAATGTAAGTTCAGTATACATTCTACTATTTTCCTCAGGTAGTCCCCTCCCTCCTTCCCTCATTTTCCAAGCATAAATTTTATCTAGTATTCGATAGCTTTGCAGTTTATTTCTTCATTCAGTATTTTCACAATGGTTTCAAAAAAAAATACCTACAAAATTGGAAGAAGTGCCAAAACATTTTCTAGACTTCATGCTTAGTGTAATTTAAGTTACTACACCGAGTTCCAATAAGGCTTCCTAAACCTCTATCCTAAACATCCATCCTAACAGTAAGTGCACGTATGCCCGTCCTACATACATCGCCTTATTTAACACAGGACCGCTAATTGTGCATTTATGTCAGTGTGTCGTGAACTCGACTGTGAACGGAGTTGTTGGCACCTCGTTCACGCCTCGCAAACAACTTTGAAGGCTACTTTGAACTGAAAATTGGAGCTACGGTTCTGAGTTTGTGTTTTGCTGTATTTGTTGTGAAGTTAAAATTGCAGGATAATTTTATTGGTTTTGGGATGTCGTTAGAGAACAAAAATGTTAAGTTTAGATGAATTTTAAGGAGCTGTCAGAAAGTATGTAAGCGTCATTTTCTGGAAAATGGTACTAAGTTGTATTTCGACAGGTCATTTACCCCACCTCAGATTGTCCAAAGTTACAGATCCACCCTGTATATGTTATTTAATTACAAAATTGCGAATTTCATCTCTAGGTAGTGTCGAGCTGAACTACCTAATTTGTTGACTTCTTCTTTTTGCAATTTTAATCACATTCGGCAATGTGTGAAAACTTATTAAGAGTCAAAATTTTAAGCCAGATTTTAGTTAAGCTTATATTTTGTCTAGACACAGATTTAAAACTTAAACTTATGAACTAACTTAAAACAACGTCGCTAAAGTTATTGTTTGTCAAACACAATAGGGTATTACCAAACATTTACATACCTAAGAAAGGTCAAAGTCGTGTCAACTTTACATATATTACACGGTTTTGCTAATTTTTTTCATATTGATTACGAAATTGTAATTTTTTCCTCATCTTTACGTTGTTCAACGTAAAGAGTTGACATATTATTATGAAAAATCTTCCTCGCCACTTAAAGTCATCGAGAAAATTAAATATAGCCTGCTTTTCGGTTCCTTATTGCTGTACTAATTTGAACAAATAAAAAATATTGAATCTAAATAAAAATTTATGAGTATTTTGTCTTCAAAAATCTCTAAAACTCTACGTTAAAGGGGAATAAACTCCATGGAATTATATTCTATAACATTGGACAGTTATACCAGGGTAAAATTTACAAGTTAATTTCTGGCAACACCGAGCGTAATGTATGAAATCTCCATAGATAAGGAGGAGAAACATAACTTTTGGTTAACGCGGCGCCGGCAACAAGCATACGCACTTTGACGGCCGAAGGACGCAAGTTACGACTATAACTATAGGGCTGTCGAGTTTATAATCTACTAACGGGTCCGCGCAACTTCGTCTGTGTCACTTACAATTAAAAGGTAGCCTATGTTCTTTCTCAAGGTCTAAAGATTGTCTGTGCCAAATTTCATCAAAATCGGTTAACCACTCAACTGGGAACGTCACTATTCGCTAGACAGCGAAACTGGGGAGTTCGTTCGGAATCAATACCGTGTTTGAGCCCCTTTTTAAAATCATTTTTTCCGATATTTGTTAATTTTGATTTTTAATTAAACCTTATATTTTTGTAAATCTTTATTACTAAACGACGCTGTATTGCATTTTCAGCGAAAATATATCATCTCCGTAAAATATGAGACGTTTAAAATATGTAAACAAAACCAGTTTTAGAACTGTGGTCAATTTTGGCTCCTGCCACAGACTTGGCAAAAGTAAACAAACCAATTTGGTTGCCGATCCCAGTTGAGTGGATATGGTTTAAGCGGGAAAGCGTAGCAGACAGAGTTACTTTCGCATTAGTAAATTTAGTAGGGATAGTAATACATATTACAAAGTTAAGAATTTGTTTGGACGTGATAATCTCAGGAAAAAAGAATTGCTGGTCTGATTCGGAAAGTTTTTCAGTGTTGGATAGTCCATTTATCGAGGAAGGGAAGGAAGGGTTACGCAGGCCAGCTAGACTAGTCAGATATTATATTTCAGATTACGCTTTAGTTTCTGTATTGCAAAAACAATTAATTGAATATTGATTTCAAAATGTGAAACTTTACTCGTGCTAATTTTGATTGAGTACAACTATATCCAATTAACAGCTATTTTTGACAATAATTGCAGTCTACATTGCAGAAGTTCTTCAAACTGGACTTTCACTCCTTGAGGAATTTTAGTTCGTACTTAAACTCCTGCAATTTTTATTTCTTCGTTTTCCCTCAAGTGACAGCCCTAAAGAAACTCATAAGACGTGAACGCGGGACGTCGTTTACACGAAACCGCCGTAACATCACGTGAATAGAGAACTTGACCTTGTCGAGTTTGACACCGAAATGTGTGAAAGCACGTACGTACAGCGTATCTTGTTAACGCGTCGCGTCCCATACAGTTACACGAACGGAATGATTTATGTTAAATTTAAATTTCGATTTTTGTTCATTTTTTAATTAGATTGTGCATTCGAATCTGGCCAGTACCTCTCTCTTTAAACTGGAAAAGAATTGAAACTCCTTACACGGTTACACATGTCTGGTAAAAATGAATTGATTAGTTTTACATGTAACACGTGCATATTTTTGCAATATACACACTCATGTACAGGACAACTGTGCAGGTAAAAGTACGACCGCCATTATACTTAACATTGCCTTTTCTACAGAAAGATCCAAGCCCAGCTGTGGACAGTGAAAACATTACCTAAACTAAATCGAATTGAAGCTACAAAACAAAAGAAAATACAAAATCTCACTTACATAAACTTACTACCCAAGATTATTCTTCTTGTACAAGACGTAATAAATCTAGCGCTTACATGGTTCTAGAATAGGTACCCTAGGTAACCTGTACAAGACCACGCTAATGGCAGTGTAATGCAAATTGCAACCTCTCTCGAGACAATATCTTATTTACAATGCAAATTATCTACCATTGTCTCGCCTCAATAAATAAAATTTAATTTTCCGGAACATAAAATTAAATTTTATGTTTATAAGAAATCATAATATTTTAGAAGAAGACTATTTAACTTAATTTACTTTATTTTTAATTTAAACGTGACCTTTTAATGTAAAATCGGCCATTACAAAGTTACAATTTCGACTTAAAAATAAAGAATCATTTAAGACTTTTTTCAGGATTTACAAAGTAACAAATAGATAAGACTTATTTCTAAAAATTTGACCGGCGCAACTTCGTCTGCGTCACCAATCCACCAATCTATAGACCTACTCACACTTCCTATTAAGGACCTAATGACATCATGTGAACGGAAAGCGAAAAGCGACTTTTTCGAAAATGGAATCAACGCCACAGGTTGGCTTAAAGTAGGTTTAAAGCATCTGCTAATAGCCAAAATAAACACATATTACGTTACCCTCGTAGTTTTCTCGCACGAATCCGCGAAACTGTGAAGATTGTTTAACAAACAACGCCGTAACGCTCCCCAATTGGGTGCTTAAGGCGTTAACATTTTAAAGCCTTATTTGGCCTAAGTACGCTGTTACTTTCCCGCTAAAACTGATTGGATGCGGTAGTTCGTGCTAAATTGAAAAAGCTTTCAGGATCGGTTGAAAACAAAACTGTAGATACCGTGATTAAGCTAAACAATGCATACATTTTGACTTTTATAGATAACTAGATGACCCGCGCAACTTCGTCTGCGTTACAAAGGAGTTAAAAAATTGTAGCCTATATGTTATTCTGATGTATAAGCTATATTGTGGTAAAGTTTCATTCAAATCCATTCAGTAGTTTTTACGTGAAAGAGTAACAAACATACATCCATACTTTCCAACTTTCACCTAAATTAAATAACAATTTACTAAAAAAATAATAAGAATCGTTTAAGGTTATTGAAATTCGAAAAGTCTCCAATAAGATTTAATATTTCACTTCATTTAGAACTAAACATGAATAATATACCCCTATAAAAATACGTTAATATCGCACAACGTTTAAATAATCAGTGTACAACATTTCTAATGAAATTAGACCGTGTTTTGAGGTGATTTTTTTGTGTTAACCCTGCTCGTTTTCACACGCCATTTTCATCCTAATCTCCGTGCTGATTTTGCAGCATAAAATATATTTTGTTGGCATGCGGGTGCTCTTTCAATTCAGCTACCTCGGGGAATGGAAATGATGAATATTGTTTTTTATTTGTTGTGATAAGCAGTGGGGATCGGTGTTCATAGATAGGTAATCTAATATCTAGTCTAATATACTACTACATTATAAAGGCGAAAGTTTGTAAGTATGGAATTATGGATGTATGGAAGTTTGTTACTCTTTCACGTAAAAACTACTGAATGGATTTGAATAAAACTTTACCACAATATAGCTTATACATCAGAATAACACATAGGCTACAATTTTTGATAATAATCTAGACGGGACGAACCTGAAGTCCACGCGAACGAAGTCGCGGGCAAAAGCTAGTATATATTATAAAGGCGAAAGTTTGTAAGTATGGATGTATGGATGTTTGTTACTCTTTCACGTAAAAACTACTGAATGGATTTAAATGAAACTTTACCACAATATAGCTTATACATCAGAATAACACATAGGCTACAATTTTTGAACCCCTTTGTAACGCAGACGAAATTGCGAGAGTCATCTAGTAGTTTTATATGGGCAAACGTATGTTTGATGTAACGTGTTATGTGTGACTTACTGCAGATGTTTTAGTAAATTATCAGATCTTCTTTCGTTCAGTAACCCATAAATAGATTCATAAAGAGTGTTTTCTTATCTAATTGTCTCATAAAGTGGCCTTCAAAAAAAAAACCTAGGTTAAGTTTAAGTTGTATTCTGTTTTATTTTAAACTTTAAAATAAAATAATGAAACAACGAAAACTTACAATTCTAATCTTATATTATCTTCCAAATTTTTGTAATTCTCTACGATTTTAAACGTCATTTCGTCGACCCATATTTCGGTGCTCGAAAGATTTATCGGATATTCGTATGCGCGGAAACGAAAATGTTTTACGACTTTAGGCTGGTGACTCGTAAATTCGTAGTTAACTTCGGGGATGCTTCGGATCGCGACCACATATCACACAGGGTTATACGAAGTAGATTTTTGATGGTCGCCTCTTCACTGATAGTTTAGTGATTCCCTTCGAACTTATGGCCACTGTTCTCCAAACAGTTCTTGTTAAGATAGCTTGATGTTATATTTTACGTACCGTCTAGCTGTTAAAAGTAAATTAATATAGTTACAGGACACTTTACAAAATTTATAAAAGCGTCACATAGTCAAACTATTTGGAAATCGCGAAAATTGATGGTCATCATTAAACTGTCTGTCTGCTTGAAGTCTGTGAGCTTTGTCAGTCTCATTTTGAATAAGGTCTAAGAGAAACAGTACCCACTTACATACAAGTGGGTCTTCGGTTCGATTACCTCTTAGTTAACACGTGAGTTGCGTTCGTGATTAGTTCTTTAAGTACGTTGCTTCTATGGAAAGGAAGCTCACTTCCGTGGTAGCAATTCTGTAGCACGTGTCCATTTGAATGTGCCGTTTAATATATGATTTGTGTATGAATGAATTCAACTTTAATATGCCAAGATATTATATTCTATGTATTAAAGTTTACTACACGTAGTGATGTCGCGATTTTATACGAATAATACTTCTAAGATTATAGGGCGTGTTGTAACTCGTAAATTGTCTACATTATAACAAAGTATTCTAATTTGAAACTATACGACGTAGAAGAGACGAAAACCACGCTACGCAATCAAACATATTTAGCTATAGATTTAGCAGACCCACCAAAGATTACAATACCTCAAATAATTTTCAATAAGCTCGTCACTAATATTAAGTTTTTGTTTGTCAACAGAACGCAAGCTGTTCGTTGGTATGCTGAACAAGAAACTGGCTGAGAACGACGTACGAGCGCTGTTTTCTGGACACGGAGCAATTGAAGAGTGTACCGTGCTGAGGGACGCCCAGGGTCAGAGCAAGGGATGCGCTTTTGTCACGTTTGTGTCTAAACAGGCCGCTATTGCAGCGATTAAGGTAAGCTGAATTGAAGTTTGGAAAACTATTTTTTTTTATATAATTGGTATAAGGATAAGTGATTTTTTATAATTGTCATTCTTCAAACGAAGCTTAAGCTTCTTAAGAATAATCTTTAAAATAAGTAGCGCCCTGCACTGTCCCCTGAGAATACAGAGGTCCATGAGCGGCGGTAACCACATACGATAAGGTGACTCGTTGGGTCGTCTGCCTATATGGAAAAAAATACTTATAAGCTATCTATGCAAAATGTAGCAAAAAAAAATTGCCTATATTGAAGTTGTTTAATCCTTAATACGACTTTCAAAAAAGAAAGTTCAGCAACTTTACTTAAAATGTACTTAAATATTACAACTAAAATTTCAGGCCCTACATCACAGTCAAACGATGGAAGGTTGCTCAGCTCCTCTAGTCGTTAAGTTTGCTGACACGCAAAAAGAAAAAGAACAGAAGAAGTTGCAAGCGATGCAAGCAAGTCTATGGGGTATCACGACTCCGGTCGCGCCGACGACGTACCTTGCGTCCGAAGCTGCGTTATCGCCAGCAACTCAGCTACAACTGTTGCAGCAACTGCAAGCGGTTGGACTGCAGCAACAATTGCTGCAAGGGCAGGGGTCGACGTTGCTGCAAGGTTTGTTTTTGGATTTTTTTGACGATGTAGTTTTTTTATGTGACTAATAACACTTGTATGTATGAAAATATTATCTAATTGGTTTGTATTTTGTGTTAAACTAAGATTAAGGTACCTACTATTTTATTTTTACCTAGAAAGCTTCTTTTGATCACTTTTTTTACTGTTTTTCCAACCTATATGTCCACTATCCACGTTTTGTTCCCTCTCTGATGTTTTAACTGTTTAAGTAAACTCACTAATAACGTTTTTACGAGCAGACGACAAACGTTATCCAAACAAGAGACCTATTATGAAAGTGGTTAAATATGGTTCAGTTATGCTTGTACACGTATAACAGGTTTAACGCCAGTCATTCAAAAATGTACACAATTAAACTTCATTAACGCATGACTCATAATTATGTTAATTCTCTCTCTGTATTAATTAAACTCTGTTGAGTACTTACAATGTTATACCTTTGCACATCCCGTTTTGTTTTCACAATTTTTTTACTTGTAAATTTACATTTTGCTTACATTTAAATCCGTTCTTACGAAATTACTGAAATTCATTTCGTCTTTCATTAAATTGTTCTCAAATTTCAAGGTATTTCGGCATTCTTTTCGCTATTAGGTTGTTACCTATGTTGAATTATTTTCGATCATTTTTAAATCCAAAGTCCCTATGTGGACCTTTACGCTACATTTTTTTTTCTCCTGTTACTTGTATGTTACCTACGTTACCTACTTTGTTCTAATTTCCAAACTTTTCAGTTTTATTATTTTGTTCCACTCCCTAATCCTAACCTCAAATTTTTTGTTCATCCTTTTTTATTTACGTTGCTTTCCTCCTATAGGTGTTAACTATCAGGATATCGGTTTCAATGGTGCAGGACTGAGCGGCGGCGGCGTCGGCAGTGTTGGCGCAGAACAGCTCGGCGGTTTGTTAGCGCCGGTGTCCGTACAAAACTTGGCGGCTTTGGCGGCCATTGCGCAGCCGCCGGTTGTGTCGCAGTCGCAGGCGGTCGCGCCGATCGCAACGACAACCGCGCCGCAATCCGCACCGCAATTATGTAAGGGGTTTGACTATGATTGGTTTATTCACAACGAAAGATCTTGTTGACGTTATAAAGCTACTGAGTAGTTTTTTTTCTGTCGACAGTCGACACACAGTTCATGTGAGCAGAGAGAGATGCATACACGATTTTGTTTGTTCAGCATCTACTTAAATTAAAAAGTGTAACAAGTTATTGTGTATTTAGTTAAGAAAACATTTTAAGAACAATACTTTTATAAAAAAACTATTAAATCCCTTGATTTTATCAAAAGATTGGATTGTAACTCCCTAAATTTCGAAAAGGCCTCAGAGAATTTTCCTAAATTTTCGGGAAAACCTTTTTAGTCCGCAAACTTTCCTATTTCAGGTTGGACTTAAAATGTTGAAACTAAAAAAAAAAGTTAATTAACGATGAACATTTTTCACGCTTCAGGTCTTCTCGGGAAGACTAACATTACAGGTAAAAGAATGAAATAGAAAATGCAATGTAAAGTTGTGTGTTTTTCAAATTTGGAATGAGATTTAATTTTGTATTCGGCCTAGATTATGCCAATGGTAAACGAGGTGAGATGTATTTTTTTCCCTTTTGCGGAGCTAGTACTTTTTTATTATAATAATAATTTACTCTTATTACAATTGACTAAATAATACATAGGTAAATGGTATTTATTTGCAATTGGATAATGAAAATAATATTTAAAGTAAGTGAAAACAAAGACATCATGAACCACATAGAAAAACTTACGATGTAAGTTTTGAATTACGAACGAGTTAGCCGCAGTAACTGCGGCTAACTGCGGCGCAGTTAGCTCATTAAAAAAAATAGTGTTGCAGTGTTTTAAAAAAATATAGAATATTTGAATTAAATTTATGTACCATCCACCTTGTTTATCGGAATAATCTAGATTAATCGCTTGTTTGAACCTCTGTGTTTGCATCACGATAGATGTTTTCCGACATTGCTTGGCTTCTGATAGTCTTTCATGAGAAGGCACGAATACCTCTTACCGTATTCTATTGTTTTTATTGTTGTAATTATCGATCGTTTGTGGATTAAATCCATTTTAGTAATGCATTTAACGTTAAAACCGTTTATTAAAGTAAAAAAGAAGACAATTATCTACCTTTAATAACATAATATTCAAATTATTGTTACAGTTATAGTTATTTAAATAACGTCGATATTTATAGTTTGATAACAAGGAAGATGTTTATACTTCTAAAATGTTTGAATATCGGTTTATTTCAACTTGTTTTCATAATTTCCTGTACAATTCCAGTTGTTTGTTAAAATATGTGCGTGTTATGGTGTTGCCAGCAAACGGGATTGTTACAATCTGTGAAGTTTGTAAACCTAACCTTTTCTGTTGTTTGTTCTTAAATGGATGCGTTTGTACACGTTTTTTTTGTGTTTGACATTAACATAAAATTTGTCGATAGTTTTCAATACGTTGTGCCTAATTATGCATGAGTGCTAAATTACTTATTTGAAAATAGCAGGCGTTGTAATATGTAGGTATTATCATCCTGAAGTAACAGCTTTGAATTTAATATTAATCGTGCGTTAATTTGAGCATGTTTTTGTAATTTGAAATTATTTAATTCTCACTTTACAGTAGATTAAATGGATTTTCTTATGAAAAATATTTTTTCAAAGATAAAACGAATAAGACGGTTCGTTCTGAAAGTGAAAAAATATTTTAATAGGTTTTCTCAATTATTCTCTTCATCGACTTTGTCGATCTATCAAAATTAATAGTTTTATAATTGACTTTGATAATGGGTTTAGCTATCAATTCACACCTAAAAATAATTTGACTTAATAAATTTCTTTGATACTTTTAGTACCCTGTTTTATAGTTCCTAATAATGAATAAACTTAAGGTGGGTACTAATTTGCCTTGATGTTAAGACATTAAACTTCTATTTTGCTACTATATCCTAATTATAAAACATATTTTATCTTGAAAGGTTTAATTATGAAAATTTCATACGAGATTAAAAGAAGTAAAATAGGAAAACATTTTATTACATTTTTTCGTTATGTACAATGTTATCTTGTGGTGCAGGGTCAACAGCTGAGCCGTTGAGTTCAGCGTACGCCGCGCAGTTCGGCAGCACGGCGTTCGCAGCAGCGCCGCTCGGCTCGGTGCTCGGGTCAGCAGCCGCTGCGGCCGCGGGGAAACAAGTTGAAGGTATAGATATTAATTAGATTAGGTGTTTCATTGCCTTATAGCTAGACGATTGGAATTATCTGCCATCTTTAAAATCAGAATTACTCCAGGAATTCTGAATACATACCTACCCGCGAAGACTATTAGCACTTTTCTTTAGCCTTATTTTTCACGACGTGGCAGGTGACCGTTCAATTGACATCACGCACTTACGACGTTTCAAATAGGAATATGAACTGTATGATCTGCGCACGACTATATCAAGAGCTTTTATTTATTACAAAGTTTTAGGTTGAAGGTATAAAGAGTAAAATGTGTGTTTGTCCCCAGGTCCCGAGGGCGGAAATTTGTTCATCTACCACCTGCCGCAGGAGTTCACAGACACGGACCTGGCGTCCACGTTCCTTCCATTCGGTCACGTGATATCGGCCAAAGTGTTCATAGACAAACAGACGAACCTGTCAAAGTGTTTCGGTTTCGTTTCGTACGACAACGCGGCCTCTGCCCAGGCGGCCATACAAGCCATGAATGGCTTTCAAATAGGTACAAAGAGACTCAAAGTTCAATTGAAACGATCCAAGGAACTTTCGAGACCGTACTAGAATATTCCAGAATCGTTCCTAGTGCAAATAAAAAAAAAACTATATCGAAAAGAGGTTGTAAGTTTCTGAACGTTTGTTGTGATGTATCGGTGCACACGATGTTTACGGACGGTGAAGATTATAAAACGCGAATCCGAGTGCACAGTTGTTAACTAATAAGTATGTGTATTTAATAAGGTTTGTGTCAAAGGATTTATCGTTTCCAAAGTATTCCCCAAATTTCTTTTATTATTAAATATTTTTAAAGTTGGTATCATTTAGTCAAACGGTTTTGATTTTTTCGAATTCGTTCGGGAACCAACGACAGAAGCGCCAAAGAACTGGTACTTTTTCAAATATTAAAAAGTTAT
Organism: Trilocha varians; assembly: GCA_030269945.2. Lineage (NCBI taxonomy): Eukaryota > Metazoa > Arthropoda > Insecta > Lepidoptera > Bombycidae > Trilocha > Trilocha varians. The sequence goes on along the minus strand of AP028264.1, from coordinate 2,975,894 downwards.
TCGTCACCCAAAGCTTATGTTCAGATTACGAATACCAAATAAGTATTTCTTATAGGTTTTATTGAAATATTACGTTCGTTTCGAACAATTTAGTTTTATTTTTCATTGTTATATCGTTTAATTTTATGTTACCACTCGTAGTGAAATATATTCGTGGCCATTATCAGTTGCAATTCAGTCTTTGTTTGGAAAATTAAGATTTAGAATAAAGATAATGATCTCAAAGTGATCAGTGTATTTATTGTTAACATTTTCTGTATAATTTCGGTTGATTTATGGATTTATCTCTCAAAAGGTCATTGACCTGATTCAATAAATTTTTAAACATAAAAATCATGCTGTTATTTACACGCTGAGATTGAGATTGATCCGTACTTAACATTGTAAGGGCACATGCACAAAGACAATGTAGTTATGTACCTAAATGCAAATCTTTCGCTAAACCAAAAATGTTTTCAAAAGCTTCAAAGAATCAAGTGTTGAAACAATAACTGACAAAAATAAAAAAATCACAAAAATTCTGCACTGGTATTTTTACTACTTTATGAAAAGTCATAACTTGGCAACATTGGTGCAGGATTTCGAATTCTTGAATCTTTCAATAGTCATGTTATTTAGGTACAAATCCCATTTATTGAGTTTACTATCGCTCTTATGATCAGTACGAGAGTCAATTTAAAATATTACTATTAGATATTTTACTTTAACTTTTATTCTTTATTTTATTCACATCGAACACTGGCCCTTTAGTCAAAACAAATGTTTTTTCTTAAGTATTAAGTAATTTAATATTAGAATATTTTTCGCATGTAAGTTTGGTGTTTCTTATTTTTTTTCTTCTATTTAAATTAATCGTAATTTCTCTACCCTTTTTCGTAATAGTCTCTGCACATTACGTTTTTTTTTCTTATTTTGAATTACGTTGTGGGAAAATGTTTGTAGAAAAATATGAAATGAAGACTATACAAAAAGAGCATTCAATAATTATTTTTGAAGTGAGTAAAATACACAAAACAATTTTACTTGAGTATAAACTGTATCTATCTCTTCTGACTCCACATAATGAAATTATCAAACATTTTTCTCACAACATTATCTTCTACTTAGTTATATGATTAAGTGTTAATTATGAATATTTTATTTTCGATGTATTTCGATAAGTAAGGACTTCGCTCAATAAAAAAAGGATTAAGGAAACTTATAAGGGAATCAATATTTTTGTGTACAATCGTGTTTAACTTGTTTTGTCATTAATTAGTATTCGTTCGTGCAGTATTCTTGTTTGTAACAATAAATGTTAACTTATGTTGTCTTCGTTGAGACTATTGATGTACCTATGTAACGATACAGATAAATTAACTCATTTCTTTTTGAATAACTTTAGTTTTATTAAATTACCGCAATGTTTTAATTCTGGCAAAATTTTTGCGTTAAATTGACAGAGTGCATTTTCAATTGGGCTTTTTATGTTAAATAAAAACAATATTTAACGCATCTGAAAAATCGGAATATTTATTTCTTGTAATTCCAATAGGAATATATAATTTTTATTTAGATAAACTTAAATTGAAATGAGTTAATTTTCATTTAGTTTAATATTAAAATGATTGCTGTGATTTGAATCACTATGACCAATAAGTGTTCGTGATTATCCACGTATTAATAATATTATGTGATCTGTAATTGTGAAAATTATTTAAGAACAAGTAATTCAACAAGAAAATGTATTTTATCAGTGTTATTTCACTTTTAATTTAATTCTAACAACTTGAGATCATAGACTATACAAATATCAAGGTTTTTAAACTTGGTAATACTAACTGAAAAATGTTGACCTTTTTAAATGATTTGCACCTTGTTATTGCGGTAAGATTTTAATTCAAATGTCTAATGAAAGACAATATTTAGACTGAATAAGTTTCCTTTTAGACGATACAAATATTAAAAGTTGTCCCTTGTGATTCCTTTAGTAAAGTGTAAGTAGTGAAAAATTGTCGTTTCTTTATTGTTAAGTAAATCACTTTTTTTGTCCTTCGATTTAGTTATTGTTATTTAAGATTATAAATTATTATAAAAGTCATGAGAGTATATTTAACGGAGGTGAAGAATATATTATTCTGATTATTTTTAGGTTATTAAAATGCGAATCCTAGACACGAACATTTAAAATGTATTTTTGTGAGGTTGGCTGTCCATAGCTTGCATCAAAACCATTTCTCTCTTTCTGTCACAATTAAGTAGAAAGAGATAGCCTGATATCATCTTTAGAAAACATTGTAAATTCAAGAAATTGATAGCCAACCTTAGGTGTGCCCTAGAGTAAATAAATTTTTTACCTACATTTTTCTAGGTAATAATCCTGAAATGTTGTTGCATAAAAAAATGCGTTGTACAGTTTGTCTCTAAATGGAAATTTAATTTTTTACGAAACTTTTCATACATCTGACAACCCTGTCAGTATTGCCTGTAAGCTGTAAAAAAATCCCTATTAGAAAAAAACTAGTCTCGAAATCTAAAAAAAGGATGTAACTATAAATTGATTTTTCTTTTTAAACGTCTGTAATGAAATTTTAATTTCCATTTATTTTACAAAGAAATAACGCTTTATTCGAGAAACGGCTTGAATGATTAGAGTCACGGTACAATAATCTGCATATCTAAGAAAAAAAAACTATTTTTACAAATCTCGAGGCACTTAGCGAATATACAAAAGTATATGCAAAATTCAGATACTGTTTTATACAGACACCCGTTTTCGTTCTTATAAATGTAAATAAATGTCAAGTTTAAAAAAGCAATATTTGATTGATTTATTTTACCCAACCCCAGTAAAAAAAACAGGTAGAAATAGTTCTTCTAACATGCTTGAATAGGTAAATATGAAAATACGATAACAGACTCCCCTACTATAAAACACAATTACATTATAGTTTCATTTTCGCTTCATTTAATTTACCAAAAAACTTTAAATACAAGCTCTTAAAATTCTAGATATTATGTAGAAGTAGTGCTACAAAACGATGATTGGTCTATCTTATATGTAGTTCATATTGTTACGGGAATGTTCTAGAAACATCGGTATAAGTGTGTGAGTGAGATAGAGATATACAGGGTGATTTCTTAGTGAGGGTACATATTGAAGGTCATGGTAGCTGATGGTTATATACGACCAGTAAAAATAGTATTACCAAAGAATATGGCTTAACGCCTTAGTAATAGCAACTTAAAAATATCTAAAATTCTTGCAAAATGATGGTTTTTCGACAGCTGATGGGTGTGGCGGAGGTGTGGGGTGCGCGAGATCACTAGAGGTCGTTAGTCAACACTCTTTTAGCCGAAATTGTTTATATTTGAGGTAGTTTTTCGAATTTAGATTTTTAAAAAAATATATTTTTTTTGTAATTTTACCTATTTTTTGTAATATTCCGTTTTAGAACAGAGTACTCATCACCCTCCTGCAATATGTACCTTCTTTAAAAAATCACCCTGTATAGTGCCATCTCTCTCACTCACACGAGACTGTTCGGGAATGTTCTAGAAAGTGTGTGAGCGAGACAGAGATATATTGCCATCTCTTTCACACCTTTCCAGACTAATCGGGAACTTTCTACAACGTTGTTAGTCGCTCCATTCGGGACTATTCCAGAAGCTTCTAGAGCAATGTGCAAGTGTGACAGAGATATGTATTTCTATCTCTGTCACTCCATTCGAGGCGCATTGCGAACAATCTAGAAGCCGGTATCTCTGGATATAAATAGCCGGCGAGTTTGAAGCGACGGCAGTTCCACTCGGAATACGAATGTGAACACATCGAAGCGAACAAGTGAAGCAAATTCGAAAAGTGTTTGTAAAGTGTTAGTTTCAGTATTTCAAGTTGTGATTTGAATAAATTTGAAAGCGCTATCGCTTTTATCAGAATCCATTGTTTGCTTATGGCGTGGGTAGTCCAATAAAAATGATTTGAATGAAACGGATGGCCTTCAAAACTTAAACCGTTTACTTCTTCGAAATAACTTTACAGTTGAATAATCTTTTACAAACAATATTCTAATTAACGTTAATCAGTTTAAAATAATTAATAGTAGAGGAGGCGACGATGCTAAATGGGGATTTATTCGAGCGTTGAAGAGACCTATTGGGATGCAAAGCTTAGATGATAAGAAGAAAAAAATGTTATATGACATATACCTTTACATCGGTGGGGAAAGGGGCTATAGATTTTTAAATATGTAAAAAAAAACTGTTGCATGGACATCCTCGAGCGCGTCAGATATTGATAGCATCAATGCCCTACGTATTTTTAATAACGTACGTATTTTAATCTGATCGTTTGCGTGATGCGGGTGGTTGTATTTAAAGGTTGAAAATGACAAAAAAAAAAAAAATATCGAGCGCGTCAGATTTTCTAAGGGAGTGTTAAGTACACCAAAAAAAAGCTCTCATTCACTAATCTGACGATTTCGATGGGACGCAAACTCGCGGCCATTTTCATAATGTGCAAAAAAAAATCGCCATTTTGAAATACTCAAGCGCGTCAGATTATATATTTTTTATTATTCTTGAATTATTTCCTTCAAAATAAAAAAAAATTTAGCTACGCTCGAGAATGTCGAGATGACGTTTTTTTTTACAACTTTGTTACCGTCTCCTTTTTTTACGTCACTCTCAAATTGTCAGATTATTGGAATATACACTTTTTAGGATGTAATTAACTCACCCTACCTTAAACTGACGCGCTCGAGAATTTCTGATCGTCAATTTTTTTTTACTAATCTGATCCTGTATCCTTCACGGGCGGCCTTAGATATGGGCCTCATGTTTTGTGGAGGTACTTAACCGGGTACAAGGTACCCCCTGTATATTAATCTGCCGCGCTGTAGTAAATCCCGGAATCCCCGCTTGGGCTCCTCTACTATAAAGATTGAGGCGACAGATAGCGATTCGTCGACAAAGTGGTGCGCCGGCGACCGCTCTCCAACAAGTCCGTCTGAAAGATGGCCGCCCCGCTACCACAGACTCGACGCTCCCCTAGAGTGACCATACCAACTGTCACTCTTGTCAATGTCATTTTTCATACGCGCCTACAAATTTGAATCTTCCTAAGGATAAAACCGTGTTTAATTACTTATCCCGAATCTCAGCTCGTAACAATGTGACTACTTTCAGACTCCGTCAGTTAAGCTCTATGTGTAGTACCATATTATTATTCCATTGTCAAGCAAGCCAAATTTCGGTGCAATCGGTAACCAGTAACTTCGTCAAATTCTACCCGAACTTACACAGTAACCTACAATCTCTAATCTCCTGTACCAACCCTTTACTGCCCACTGTTGGGCTCTGGTCTCCTCAGAAGAGGGATTAGGCATAGTCCACCACGCTTGCCCAGTGCAGATTGGGGACTTCACATATCTTCAAAGGATTTTTAGAACCCTTTTCCAATATGCAGGTTTCCTCACGATGTTTTCCTTCACCGTCTTTAGCCAGTGATTTTGTGAAAAATTGCACATAAATCTTTTTCACATATAGATTAAGAGGTACAAGCCGGCCGGATTGAACCCGCGACCTCCCGTTCGGAAGAACGCGCTTCGACCACGACTTTACAATCTCTAATCTAGTACAAATTAAATAAAACAAAAACGAACCCAACAAAAACATTTATTGCACTAATCATTGCCATAATTCAACAAATTCCTATGAAACACGTCATCCACGGACTCCTGTCTGTCCTTAGATTTCTCTAAAGCCTCTTTAACTTCAACGAGACCATTTTCATCTGCCAACGGTAATATCTCGCATATTAATGGCGACTCCACACCTAAGATGTAATGACACGTTTTCGGTTCGATAAGATATAAAGAAACTTGTGCAGGACTCGAAGAATTTTCTAGACATTTTAGTTTGACTTCAGTCTGTCTCGGTTTTCCTGTTTTATCGCACATGTCGCCGTTCGAGTAGAGATGCGATATTGAGATGCGTTGCTCTGAAATATAAGGATAGGCTTTATGATTTGGTAACCAGTGGCCGTAAATTTTAGCTTTTTAAAAAGAACTATAATGATGGGACCTATGCTTTCATCAAATAGAAATAAATATTTAAATCTATAAGGTCAATTAAAACTTAATAATTCGCGATTATGGTTGAGAATGTTATATCATATGGCCTGAGACATAGTATAGTATATACAGGGTGTAAAACAACCACTCCTGAAAACGAAAACTGGTGGTAGTACTAGTGATACCCGTTATAATAAAAATGGAAGCCGGTACATATGGACGATTTTTTTTTTTTCAAAAAAATAATTTACCCATTTTTACGCTCATTCACATAATATTAAAGATAAATAAAACAAAATTTAAAAAAAAAAAAAAAAAAAAGGTTGTTTTACACACTGTATAATTTCAAGTTGCCTAAAATACGTTTATTTTTCAAAATATTTTTACCAACATCCTTTAATTAAACAGCCCTTACCAACAGGCTTAGGCGCCTTCCACTTATTAACCTTGATCCAGTCCAAATGCGCTTGTTCATCGAACCTGCCCAGCATGACGGTAGTTTTCTCTCCGGCTCTATCTATGTGATATTGTAGCACGTGTTTCCCGTAGCAGAACTCGTATTTCCACCACCCTGTACCCTGAAATGAGAAATAATTCCTAATAATATTATAAATTATATTGGACCTGGCTCACGAGGTGACCGACATGTGGCGTGTTGAATCGACCATCATTGTTCCGATCGTTGTATCTGTGCACGGTCTAATAGCGAAAAGCTTCGACCGTCACCTTGAGAAGCTATCGCTCCTCGGCTGGGTAAAGGGCTTGATTCAGAAGGCGGTCGTTCTTGACACGACACGTATTGTGAGGAGGTTCCTCTCTCTTGAGCCCTGACCACTGATGGCTTGGGTCGTAGACCCCGTCTCCAGTGGCCCTCTGTTTTTTATATTGTATTTTTAAATTTATTTTTTTGTGATTGTTTTTTTTTTTAAATATAATGTAAAAAATGAGCAAATAAATGGATACTGAAAATTATAAATTAAATTTACAGTACGGTATAGATACGAACACTAATGAGTAGAGGTGTGCGAATATCGTTCGAATCGAATCGAATCGAATATTAATATTCGAATTTCGAATAGTCACAATAATCACACAAACAAAAAACTCAAAATCTGACATCTAGCCCTTTCAAGATATTATCTACAAAACACACATTCTTGTCCTATTTCCGATGCATCGTCGTAGTCAAATTCGATACTATTCGAAATTCGAATTATTCGATTCGAGGTTCGTAACACTTAGAGTTACTTTCGCATTTATAATATTAGTAGGGATCATGGTTTTAAATAACTTACACCATTGAGACAGTTCTCTCCTTTCAAGAATGCTCGTACTGGCGAATCGTCTGTGTTGACGGAAACGTGCTTATCTTTGACATCTGACGTCATATCCTCATCATCGCCGAGCGGGTGCAGTTCGAATTTCAAATGAGTTTCGCCATCCTGAAATCAATGATGTAATAGATAATTTTTTTCCTATACAATGGTGGATTTGAAGAAGAAAATATATTCAATTCGTTACGAATAAACAGAAAACTAATAGACCAGTATGAAAACTATTTTATTACACAAACATACTTTAGCGTGCGTCAAGTTGTTAAGTAAAAGATGCTGATGATCATAAAGGACCATTAAAAATGCCAATAAAAGATGCCTAAAATACCCACAAAACTATTGGGGAACTAAAACTATATATGGGATGCGCTATGTCACGTGAAGTTGTTGATCATAATTTTCATAAAAATTACAGAGAATTTTCGCGTACTATTTGAAATTCCAAACCTAGTTAAACTTTGCTTTGTTACCGAAATAAAGGTGTTTTCGTAAATAATAAACTTGTAAATATTATCGAAGAAGATTTCAAAATATTTCGTCATAGCTATTGGTGGAGTAAGTATAATACAATGTCGCAAAAACAGGGAAATTTTATTCCTTCATAACGCTATCTTAGCTAGTAACATTATTTTAGATCTTTATAAACTACAAAACTAAGCAAAATTATATTACCTTCTCGAATTTTCCGACTTTTAACACAGCCATTACATCCTTAGCTGTCTGATCCTGAATGTGCCAATAAATGTGTTAATACAAGCAACTACTGTGACTAAATGCAAAATAAAAACCTAACACAAACTTTCAGTTACACCTAATGATAAATCTTTTTTTTTGTTACCATGTAGGCAAACGAGCCAACGGGCCTTTTGATCGTAAGTGGTTACCGTCGCTCTATAATGTATATGATTTAGCTTGATTACTATACTATATTTAAGCAGAATATAAAATACAATTGGATAACACTCAAAAAAACATTAAAACTATAACACTAGCTATTATAATGCACTCAACTACCTGCTTATTGTTTAAGCAGCTGTTTCTCCATGCAATCATTCTCAAAAACATCAAAAATGAAACAAATCTTATACAAGCAAGATTATTGAACATAAATAAAACTTACAGTGTGGTCCATGAGCCTAACGCTCTGATGATGAAGTTTCAGTCTACTCGCTTCCATCTTCAAAAGTTCCCGCGGTTTTTTAGGCGCGTCGCCAACCGGAAGGCAATTTATTACATTCTCACTGACATCCACGGGCTTAAATTGTGGGTGTTCGCATAAAAATGGCGACAGAATTATGATTTCGTATTCGCATGTTGAAGTCTCTCTGAATGAATAGACTTCGTGTTTTCCGTGAGCGTAGCAGACGTAGTGGACTCTTGTTAAACGAGGTTTGCCGTTTAAATCGCAAATTGTACCTGGAAGTTAAACCACAATGATAATGTGCAAATAGATTTAGTGGGCTTTTCTGGGCTTTAACTCTCTTTCTTCATAAACTAATAAATTCTTTTGGAATATTTTATGGCAAGAATATGCTATGAGCAAATTATAAAATAGTTGTTACAAAAAGTGGCAGAATATGGTCACTTAAAATGCACTGATAGTTGTGCCAAGTGAAATAATGCAAATAATTTAGATAGAGATCAAGTATACTGCTACTAAAATCTTCATAAAAATTTTATTTAAAAAAAATTTGAGAGGTGACATGGGACACCCGAATAGAACGATATTCCTTTCGATTAAAAGATATCTTATATTTTTTTCCTAACGTAACGCGCAATAATGAACGTGTTTTAAAAGATTTTGATCACAGCGACATCTAGCGATAATCATCTAAAATAAAAAAAGGGTCGTGACAACTTTTCGTAAGAATTTTTTCCGTCTAGCCCCTTTCACAACGCCCGATACGGAACTTCCTTCCAATAATTTAATTCTCTATTTATTTTGAAGTCAAAGGTTTCAAAGCAAATTAAAACAATTAGATGATTCAGAAAATTACATACCACCATCCATAACCAATTCAACATTGGGTAGAGCAACACCTTCAACTTTTGTTGTCTTCGGCCGTTGCTTAGATTCTTGTGCCCCCTTCATATCTGCTTCTAATTTAGCCTGCTTCTCCGAACTCCAGTACCCCAAGAAATATTCTTGAGTTTTGATATGTTTACCTGAAAATGAATTTGTTTTCCATCAGCATGTTTGAGTTTTATTGTGATAGTAAGGACTAATGACCAGGTCATTGGATGCAGATAGCACAGGACTGGTCATCAGTGGCGTGCATGCATATGTAAGTCAGGGTATGCAGAAATATAAATCTGAGTAATTTTCCACATATTTATGTCCTATAATCAATTTAAGTTAACTTTTACACTAAATGTGTACCAATAGTAGTAATGAAAAGTGTATTTTGATTAAATATACAATGTTTAAACGTTTTTTGTTACAATTTTTTAAGCAAATTTGAAATGATAGGGTATGCAATGCGTATTTGCTTGTATGAACTGCACGCCGCTACTGGTCATTGTCAAGCTTATTAACTGTAATCTAGGAGCATAGTGGAACTTTTTTAGATGTACACAGAAGATATCTCTAGAACTTTAATTTACAGATATGGACCTAAATTTCTAACCATATAGTTTTCTTGTTTAACCTATAAAAAATAATAACTGATGACATACATTCTTAACAAAAAAAAACAACTTTCAACATACCTTCTCTCTCCTCATGATATTGTCTGATGTATCGACCATGACAAACCTCGTAGCTCCAGTAGCTTTCCAATCTGTATGAGCACATCTCTTTGCTCATGAGCGGTTTGAGCAGGTGCAGTGGAGACGGACCATCGTAGTCATCGATGTTAGCGGACTCCGTACTACGAAGCTCTGGTAATTGACACTCATAACTCTCTTTGTTAGTTGTTGTTACTTTCATTACCTCTTGATTCTAGGAAAATAAAAAGAATGTTTTTTCTTTGATGCTTATGAAAATTCCTTAAAGGTAGGTCGTAGGTAGCGACTCTTCAGTGAACCATGACTTTGCAGAGGTCTATGAGGAACGTTACACTTACGATCAGGTGGCCCATTGGGTAGTCTGCCAACATGGCAGTAAAAAATTTCTTTCACACTAGATTTTGGATATATTTAAGCTTTTTCAAAAATGTTTCCAGTATTCAAACCACAGTTCTTAATCACAAAACCTTGCCATAGAGATTTTTAACTCGTTTTTTCTATATTTTTAAGTATAAAATGATTGTGGGAAAATTACCTGACTCTTGTTTTCGCCATCGACCAAGTTTTCATTTAGTTCAGGGCTCCCTGGCCAGTTTATACCGAATATAATACTATCATCGAAACCTTTGAAGTCGTGTTCGATACTTAAACTACTGTAAACTAAACTTAATACGAAGAATATCACTCTCATTTTGGTTTTTCTTATTAGTCACACGTACACATAATACTAGCTATTATACATTTATTATTTAACGATAAAGTTTTATTTGTTTATGAATAATTTAGTTCATAGCTCTAAAAATTAGAATGAATTTTGCAAGATCGGCAGAAACAAATGTCAAATTATAATACTACAAAATATAGTCGCAGTTAATTTGAATTATTTCTTGGAAAATATACTCAATTTAATTTTGTTGGATAATATTTTTCAGACCAAGTTAGTGATTTGTTCGTTTGTCATTTGTCAGCAAAATTATTTTTCTATTTAGTTAGTGATGGGAAAATGAATTAAAATAAATTTTATTTCACGAGTCAATTTTTTTGTAGTGTTTTTCCAAGATGGGACCACAGACCATGCATAATATATATGTAAGATGGGATGGGACGAGCCTTCGATTGTACTGTTTTATCAAGAAATAAGTCAAATCGACATGAAAAGATATTAATTTTATAAATTTTAAACTTTTTTGAGAATCGAAATTACCGATATGAAAACTAGATCTTAAGTGATTTTGTTGATTTATATAGATCTGTAACTTTGTTCCAGCTCAAGTGGGGTGAATGACCTGTTGGAATAAAACTTAGAACCACTTTTATTTTAGGAATAAAAAAAATTTCGTCATAGTATGGAAGTCCGCAACCATAGTCGTACATTTGCCATACAATACAATTACATTTTTCAATAAAAAGTGTCAAATCATTGCCACATAAATCACAAATGGCACACACCGCACACATCTGCGTCGTTGAAATTAATAATCCAGAACGGGGAAAGTGCAGGACGCGGGACGGTATGGGCATGGTCTCATGTTTCACTAGAACGCACTAGCCAATCCAAAAAAAAATGTATTTCAAGTTTCAACAGGTTATTCACCCCACGTCAGCTAGGACAAAGTTACATATACACCCTGTATATTCACGACATCACTGATTGGCGTACTCTATACAGAAGTTACTGTACTGTAATAGAGACAGTAGTCGTCCTAAAATCTCTTAGAGTCAATAAAATGTGGATTAAAGTTCAAGTCAGTCTTTGTACCAATCTTCTGAAGTAAAGAAAGAAAGTACCTCACATATTCGTCACACAACACTACTAACTAGTACAAACTGTTCAAAAGACGGACCAGACCATTAAATCTTATAAAAAAAATTAAAAAAAATTCAAAAGACGGACTTTTCTGAATTCAAAATTTTTACAAGCAAGAAATGTTGATTATAATATTTTAAACTTTTCACGTAGACTGTATTCTCTCTGTTACTTTTATCAATCTAATTAAAACACATAAACATGTGAACTGCAAATTGCAAAACGTCAAAAACAGAACTGTCAAAGTCAAAACCGTACACCATCGAAAATGGCGTTTAGTTTTCCAGCTTTTGCTTATATCGTTGCTTTAATTACAGATGCATTTTTAATATTCTTCTCTATATTTCACGTTATAGCATTCGATGAACTAAAAACTGATTATAAAAATCCTATCGATCAATGCAATAGTTTGAATCCCGTAAGTGTTTTCATAACCTCTGTTTTCAGCTTTCGATCTAGTTTTAAATACTAAAATGCTTATTTTACGTTTCAGTTGGTGTTACCGGAGTATTTACTGCATCTGCTCATTAACGTACTGTTCTTACTTTCTGGAGAATGGTTATCGTTATTGATAAACGTACCCTTAATTCTTTACCACATACACAGGTAAGAATTTGTAATTTTATGCCAACGGAATACAAAGAACTCAAATTACCATTTCAATAACGAATCGAACAATGGATTCTATGTTTTGTCTTGAATTGATTATCAGTAAAGTTCAAAAGTGTTAGAAAATGAATTCAAAATTAGTCCTGTGCTATGAGTCATAGCTGAATAACTCAAGTAACACTTGTATTTATTACTTAAATTTCCTCCTAAGTACACTTCTAACCTTGAGTCATTCATGAAAAATCTTATTAACCTGAAAAACATTAAAAGAAAGTAGTTCTTTTGAAAGCCATATGGTACAAATTGCAAGTCAATATCCTTAGTAGCAAAACCGTCATTAACATTTTGAATTTGTCATTTCTAGCATCTGAATAAGATCAAGAAATTGTCATTCTGTAAATTAACACTATAACCCCTCTGCTTGTAGTATTTAGCTAAGATGGGTGAACCTCATGGTTGTGTTTTTGTATTTGTGTGAAAATATTATGTTTGTGTCAAAAAATCCATGTTCACCCCTATAACAGCTAAATTCTTATTTCAGATACTACACAAGGCCGGTTATGTCAGGCCCCGGTTTATATGACCCGACCAGTATTATGAATGCAGATGTGTTAACATCTTGTCAAAGAGAAGGCTGGATAAAACTTGCATTTTATTTACTTTCATTCTTCTTATATCTTTATGGGTATGTCATTAAAATTTAATTATATGAAATAAAAATTTTTATGTGTCTGGTCACACTGTATAGCGTATAAGCTAACTATTAAATAGGCTAAAGGACCTGTGTCCCATGCGGTAAATAAATTTTAAATAAAACTATTAAAATTACACTACATAAATATTGGGTTTTATAAGTTTCTATAAAAATGAAAGCCAAGTCACGCTGAAATAAAATATTTTTTCACTGTTTTAATATGTTGAATTACTTGGATTTTAAAAATATTTATATTTTTTTTTTTTTTTTTAGTGTTAAAAAACCTTTTTTACTTTTAATTTATTTAATTTAATGTGTTTTTTTTGTTTTCAGAATGATTGTGGTACTAATCGCGGCGTAATCAAGTGTCAATGATAGTCTTAGTTAATACTCCAATCAATAAGTCCACTAATTTATTGTTTATTTAGAACAAAAACTTGTATTATGAATGCGACTGATAATAGAGGAGGCGACGATGCTAAATGGGGATTTACTCGAGCGTTGAAGAGACCTATTGGGATGCAAAGCTTAGATGATAAGAAGAAAAAAATGTTATATGACATATACCTTTACATCGGTGGGGAAAGGGGCTATAGATTTTTAAAGATGTAAAAAAAAACTGTTGCATGGACATCCTCGAGCGCGTCAGATATTGATAGCATCAATGCCCTACGTATTTTTAATAACGTACGTATGTTAATCTGATCGTTTGCGTGATGCGGGTGGTTGTATTTAAAGGTTGAAAATGAAAAAAAAAAAAAAAAATATCGAGCGCGTCAGATTTTCTAAGGGAGTGTTAAGTACACCAAAAAAAAGCTCTCATTCACTAATCTGACGATTTCGATGGGACGCAAACTCGCAGCCATTTTCGTAATGTGCAAAAAAAAATCGCCATTTTGAAATACTCAAGCGCGTCAGATTAAGATATATATGGTTTATCTTTATGTTCTAAACGTACTGTCTCATAATCTGACGATTATCTAGAGGGATTCGCCTGATCTGACAAAAAAAAAAATAGGTTAATGGTTCACTTTAAAGCCATCCCTGCAACTTCCCGCTAATTCCATTCCTGAGTTCAAAGAAATAATATTTCTATGCATTTGAGCTCTCCCAGCTCGAAAGTCTGATAGAAGTTTCATAGAACACTATTTTTGGAATTTTCAAACTGCAATAACTTTCGAATGGATCAACCAATTTTAATGCGGTTGGCACCATTCGACGTAGTTTTATCATCCTCATAAGTAATTTTGATCGACTCACAAATTTCGGAGATAAATTTCGGAATCCCGAAAAACACTTTTCGGGTTTCTATCGTTCACGATATCTCTCGAACGAACCTTCCCTGGACTTATACGAATATTTCAAGATTAAAATAAGCCAAATCGGTTCAGTCGTTCTCGAGTTTTAGCGAAACTAACGAACAGCAATTCATTTTTATATATATAAGATTTTTGTTATTTCGGCTTGCGGAAATCGTCAGATTATATATTTTTTATTATTCTTGAATTATTTCCTTCAAAATAAAAAAAAAATTTAGCTACGCTCGAGAATGTCGAGATGACTTTTTTTTTTACAACTTTGTTACCGTCTCCTTTTTTTACGTCACTCTCAAATTGTCAGATTATTGGAATATACACTTTTTAGGATGTAATTAACTCACCCTACCTTAATCTGACGCGCTCGAGAATTTCTGATCATCAATTTTTTTTTACTAATCTGATCCTGTATCCTTCACGGGCGGCCTTAGATATGGGCCTCATATTTTGTGGAGGTACTTAACCGGGTACAAGGTACCCCCTGTATATTAATCTGCCGCGCTGTAGTAAATCCCGGAATCCCCGCTTGGGCTCCTCTACTATGATGTCAACTTATGAATGTGGTGTATTTGTGAAATAAAAAAATAATTTTTAAATGTTTTAAAACTGCATTTTATTGTTCATTTCTTTACTTGGTTGTTGTTGTTTCTTTTTGTTGATGAACTTTTTATGACGTTACATTAGAGTCATGTACGTAACGCGTCGTGTCGTCCCGCATATTCCTGTGCCCGTTTTTGGCTTCATCTGGGTTTTGAGTGCTGAGTGCGAGCGGTAGGTGGTATCGTACGGTTCGACTCTGATATACTCCAAGGGCAGGTGGAAAAAGACAGTAAGTTTCAAAACTCCACAAAAAATATTATGTCGTTAAACATAAGATAATTAAAATTAGCGCCCTTATATTGTTCTGCGCATATGCATTTGTTTTGTGCTATCAGCGATGCATATAATGCATGCATGCTGACATTGCAGAGGTCCATGAGCAACGGTAACCGCTTACGATCAGGTGGCCCGTTAGCTCGTCTGCCTACAAGGCAATAAAAAAAATATATATAATTGAAAACTAATTTATTATTACGGAGGTCAATCAAGTGTTCTACTTAACAAAAATTAAGGCCACTAGATTTGGTTCATCGTATTATCAACTATTAAACTACCCTATGTTTAAATTGAGGAACCAAACTAGCGTAATTAAATGATTATCCTAATAACCCAAACAGTAGGTAGCTACTGCGTCGTTAAACTTCGATATAGAATAGATTGACACAATTCCAGATAATGAAATTTAATTTGTTGAGGTCAAACAAACAGTCAATTGATTGTTACACTTTGTTCGATCGACGTTTTCTTTTATTTACACAATCTTATCGAGTTGGAGACGATCGGTGTTGAAACAGTCACCTAATATTCTATCAATTGGTATTTGGTTCATCATTCCCTATCTGATTTTGGCTATTACACTTATCAATCTGTTTGGTAGTTCATGTGTATAGATGTACTTATCTCTACACTCAGACTTGTAAGGAAGATATAAATATGAATAATATGAAATATATTCTACTAATTTCTTGATGATAGACTGCTCATTATTTGTTGTCGAACAAAGAGAGAGAGATTGATTGTAATGCACTATTCAAAGTTTAAATATTTTTTTTTTTTTTTTTTTTTTGTTTTCCTAGTATACGTAATTTTATAACGCACACTATTATAATTACAATCTAGTCTAATTCAGACTAATAAGCAATTTTGTTTTAACCTAAATTACTATATGATTTTATGCTAAGAATGTGTCCATTGGCACTTTTCTTATTGTCTCTATTATTAAGGTGTAGACACAATGTTCATGTGATCTTTGTTATTACACTTCACTGATTTTATACACTAATTGTATTATTAAGTACACTACACTAACTCGAACGGTTTCGTTCTTTTGAGTCTTCTTTTAATATCTGTGATGTCAAGAAGCTGTATAGCTTCTACGTTGACATGATGGTGAAGCCGCCGTTCGTGGGCTTCTGCGCTATTCCTTATGATGCTAGTAACAACCTCCATGTGTAGGTCCCGGTGGAGGTCACTGTTTCGGATGTACCAGGGAGCCCCTACTGCTTCTCTCAGTACTTTGTTTTGGAATCTTTGCAGAATGGCAATATTACTCTGTTTGGTGCAACCCCATAGTGTCGCGCCATAAGTCCAAATAGGCATCAGGACTTGTTTATAAACTAGTATTTTGTTGTGAATTGACAGTTTAGATTGTCTTCCGAGTAGCCAACGCAGTTTTTGGTATCGGAGTTCTAGTTCCTCTCTTTTTTTCTTAACATGGGCTTTCCAGCGCAATTTCGTGTCCAGCGTCATGCCAAGATATTTCGCCGTATTCGCATATGGTATAATTTTACCATTAAGGAATACGTCATGCTGTTCGTGCTGTTTATTAGTAAAATTTATATGAATCGATTTGGATTCATTTAATTTGATGTTCCATTTTTGTGTCCAGTTGTATATATGATCAACTGCACTTTGCAATTTTGCAATAGCCTGCGTGTGCGTATTATCTACTGCCATTATTGCTGTATCATCAGCAAATGTAGCAATAGTACAGTTTTTTAGATTTGGAATATCAGCAGTGTATATGAGGTACAGGACCGGACCTAATACACTCCCCTGAGGTACTCCAGCTTTTATTACTTTTAATTCTGAGTATGCATCTTCCTGCCTTATTCTAAACATTCTGTTTGAGATGTATGATTGAAGTATGTCTGCATACCTTTTTGGTAATGTTTTTCTGAGTTTGAACACGAGGCCTGCATGCCATACTTTATCAAACGCTTGCGCCACATCAAGAAAAATAGTAGAACATACTTTTTTTTCTTCTAGGGTATTTTCGATGATGCTTGTAATGCGATGTATTTGATCTATCGTTGAGTGTTTTTCTCGGAAACCAAACTGATGATTAGGTACTAATTCAGCCCTCTCTATAATAGGTTTTAACCTTTTTAGTAGTAGTTTCTCGAAAAGTTTGGACATAACGGGCAAGAGAGAGATAGGTCTATATGATGATGCTTCATGAGGCGGTTTTCCCGGCTTAGCAATCATGATTACCTCTGCAACTTTCCATAGGTCTGGTACGCAATGTAATCGAAACGCTGCATTGATTAATGTTGTCAATACTGATTTTTATTTCCTTTTCAACCTCTTTAGGTGTAACAAGCATGATATCGTCACATAAATGGTGAGAATTCGTTTGAAGGGGAGTCCGTTCACCTGTTCCATTTTCATCAGGTTGGAAAATAGATTCAAGGTATTCTGCAAACCGCTTCGCTTTTTGTTCATTATTAATTGCCCATTTATTATTGCTGCTTTCTCTGATAGGAGGAATTGTAAAGTTGTTTTTATTTATACTTTTTGTAGCTTTCCATAAAGAGTAGTCTGTACAACGGTTACCTGTTAATTTTTCAAGATAATTTTCAGTGAGTTCGTCGTTATAGTGTTGTATTTTCCTGTTGATTTTTTTTGCTAAATTGTTGAGAATTCTTTTATCTTCTGGACATCTAGTATAATGCCACACTTTGCGTTGTTTCCTTTTTTGCTCAATTAATATCTTGATTTCTCTAGGATAGACATTTCCTCTAGTTCCTTTATTGGCTACAGGTGTGTGTTTCCAGAGTGATTGTTGTATAAGTTTTATAAAATTTTCCAATTCGCTATTTAATTGCTCAGTTGTCTTGAGTGGAGTTCTCAAGTTTATATTGCGGTCTAAGTCTGTTCTAAAGCCTTCCCAATCAGTTTGCTTATTAACCAAAGCAGGAGGTTTTTCTTTAAGTATAATTTTGTCATTAACTTCTAAAAATATTGCAGAGTGGTCAGAGTTCATATCATAACTCTGGTACGTTTTTAGATAATTTGTAGATATATTCTTGACAATAAAAAAATCTATAAGGTCAGGTATTTTATTTGGATCGGTAGGCCAATATGTTGGAGTTCCCGTTGATGTAGTATCACATTTCATTTCTTTAATAGCACTCATAAGTTCTTTGCCCTTAGTTGTTGATAGCCTTGAGCCCCAATATGTGTGCTTGGCGTTGAAATCTCCTCCAAGTATAAATCGATTACCAAGGCATCGTAAAAAATTCATGTACTGATCTTTTTTTATGTTATATCTGGGTGGACTGTAAATAGACGAAACCACAACTACTTGTCTTTTTGTTCTCAAACTGATCGACACAGCTTGTATCTCTTTTTCTTCGTAAGTATAGTACTCATGGTGATCTATTTGTTCCTTGATGATGACAGCACTTCCTCCTCTTGATGTATTATCCGGATGTAGTGCGTGATAAATTTTGTAGCCCTTAAATTTAATGTGACATTGTTTAGTAAAATGTGTTTCAGATATAAGACACACATCCACTTTTTCCATGTCTAGGATAACTTGCAGTTCATTTTTATGCTTTAGTAATCCGTTTGAATTCCATACCATTATTTTAACTATGTTATTCATTTTTGTGGCTTGGCAATAGTAGACATTTTAGTGCTACTTTCGATTTTTTGGAGACGTTCGTCAAACGATAGCATAAGTTTTAAGATATCGTTTAACTTCTTATCAGTGCTATCGACGTTTTTAATAATATTTGAATTATTTCTGCTCGTTACCTGGGCATAAGTTAATGTATTTTTTGTGGTTTTGGTGTAGCTAGCTTTATTTGAACTAGATTTAATTGCACTTTTTTTATTATGAGTTTCTGATTCTTGATTCGTCGATCTCGCTGGTTCTCCTGGCTTAGCACTCCTTGTTCTACTTTTGTTGCGTAGCATTTGTATTTCTTTGGCAACAAGACACCCTCGATAGTTTGCAGGGTGGTTATCGCCACAGTGGACACATTTGGGTTTTTCTTCTTTAGATTTTTTACAATCACTCGTTAAGTGTTTCCCAGTGCATTTTACACACCTAGGTTCTTTGGAACAGAACTTTTGTGTATGTCCATATGCTTGACATCTCTTGCACTGGGGAACTAACCTATTGGTTTTAATTGCCTGTATTTCAACTTTACAGCCCAATATAGTATTTATTTTATATATTTTATTTACATCTTCATCATTAGAAAATGTGAGCATAAACATATTTAAAGGCTCTTTTCTTCTCCAGCTTAGCTTATTGACTGCTTCAGTTATTTTTAGACCTTTATTTTTTAGATCTTCAAGAATTCTCTCTGGTTTACACGAAAAGTGTATTTTTTTTGCCATGACTCTAATCGGCCTGTGCTGTTTGTTCTCATATGAGTGCCAGGAACACTGCTTGTTATTCAATAACTCCGTTATAGACCTATACGAGTCCTCAGTACTTGCATTTATCTTTAAAGAGTTACCGCTGAGCATTTTAGTAGTGAATGTATCAGCTGACTGGGTATCTGTTAACAGATCGTAGAATGTTTGATATTCCATTACTTCGTCCACTATTATTGGTGGTGGTAATGGAGATTTTTTTATTTTTTCCTTGCTTTTTTGAATGGAGTGCTCAGTATGTCGCTCTGTTTGTACGTCTTGGGAGGGTGAAGTGTTTAGTTTTCTTTTCTTCCGAGACTTCGTCCGGATCCACTCTGTTTCCTTTGCAAGTTCTTCCTCGTCAGTGTGGTAATCCATTGTATTTGATTCTGTAGCAGTTGGTGGGGGTTGGCTCTTTGCCAAGCATTGCAATTGTTCTTGCAGAATCTCTATTTGGCATTTTAAATCGCCTACTAGAGTATCTAGTTTTTTTCTCTCTTCTCTTTCAGCTCTGTAGTAGCTGTATAGCTCGTGCTCGAGATCGGTTTTCAACTTGATCTGCTGATCCTTCCCGGGTGAACCTGACGCCATTATTAAAGCTATACGTGTGTATTCGCCTTAACAATGTTAGTCACGTTCGGAACGTCATTATCTAGGTCGCCACATTATAGTTCATTAAACTTAATATATAGCACTACACAATATATGCAATGCGATTTAATGATGCGCATGCACTTTTTCGCGTAAGTCTCAGTGACAAGCGTTCGCAAAGGAGGTCGAACGGTCACTGTTTAAATAGTTAGTAAGTAATAGTAAGTTTAAATAATTAACCAACTAAAAGTAATCGCCAAGCGACAGTTTCTTTCAACATTTGTTTGGGAAAACCTGACTGACGTACACCCTGATCCGACACTGTAACCAGCAACGAAATCCACTACCTTGCGAGAGGTCTGCCCCGTCTGCCCCTGACAGCGCATGGAATTCTGTACTCTTATCTGCTTAAATTTTATCGAATTTCTGATCAGTATTTCTGTGGAGAAATGGAAGTTTTTTTGTAAAATATTATTTGTAGTTAGTAGGTATTTGTATACTTATTTGTGAAGTTCTACATTTGTATGAAATTGAATTTAACTAAGTATTTGTTTTGCAGATAACAGTAAGTGTATTTTATTCAACTAAAATAGTAAATAAATAAATGGAGACGCTTGTTGCCGGCAAACAAATCCATGGATTGCTCGTGGCTCACGTGCTTTCATAAATAGAACAGTTTACAAAAAGATCTGGAACGAGACAGTGCGCCATGCGTGCTCTTATCTTTTTTATTTTAATTCTTGTGTTCAGTAATTATGTGTTATCAGCTAAAATTCTGGGTCTGTTCCCTCACATCGGCAAAAGTCATCAAATGGTTTTTAATCCATTTTTGCGAAGATTAGCTGAAATAGGGCACGAAGTAACGTCTGTGACTTTCTACCCCTTGGATAATCCACCTAAAAACTACAAAGCCGTTAATTTGAAAGGAATCGCCGAACTACGCGATGGACAACTTAGTATGGCAGTTTACGAGTGCAACAGTCCTTTTCTGTGCGCAACGGGACTGAACAGAATCCGAACGCATGTTACTGAAATCCACCCGCTAGCGAACTACGCAACAAATGTCTGCTCCAAACTGGTCAGTCACAAACCTCTAGCAGACACTCTGAAGAAGAAATACGACGTGGTATTGACGGAGAATTTTAACAGCGACTGTATGACTGGTCTTGTGCATGTGTATGGGCTCAAAGCACCTATTGTTTACATGTCATCGTCTCCAACAATGTACTGGACCACGGACCGCTTCGGGGTCACAGATAACCCATCTTATGTGCCAATAGTCAGCTCAATGTTCACAAATCCGATGACTTTTTGGCAAAGATTCGAGAATACAATGCTGAATATTTATTTTAAAGTTTGGTTCCGTTACGCAATCCAGTTGAAAGAACAAAGGATTATCGAGGAGCACTTTGGTAGAAAGATCCCTGACCTTCGAGATCTAGCAAAGAACGTGTCTATGATTTTGGTGAACACTCACCACAGTTTGAACGGCGTGAGGCCTACAGTGCCTGCTGTTGTGGTGTAAGTAGGTGGAATGCACTTGAGCAAAGTAAAAATACCAATACCGTCGGTAAGTGTATATTATTCATACTGTTGGTTATGTCAAGTGTAGGTGCATATTTATACAGGTAGGTAGTATCTACTCGTCTATTTGAAATTAACACCTTCGTTCGCTGAATACTAATTACAATTGAAGTTATCGGGTGTCATGCCAATTTGAAACCGATAGTTAGCCGATTTTTATTTGAAGTGTGCTTTACCCTAAAACATAAAACATTACAAAATACCTACACCACATAAATTAGCAACTGAATTATCCATTAATCACAATATATTCGATGAAATTGTCTTCTTTTAATTTAAATGGTTTGGCTAAACTTTAATAAATTTATCTACTTTCGGTTTAAAGATTATTTATTTTTCTCAAAAAAGAACAATACATATCATTCACTTAGATTGAGAAAATTAAAAAACAAAATGTACATTGAAATATTGATGATTAGCAATCTGAGACTAATTTTTCCTTATTATTAGTTTAATTCATTATCAATCTTTATAATAAATTGTATTGACCGTTTTTAAATAGTGCCATACTTTTAGCAGTTTTAATTTCGTTAGATATAGAATTATACAGTTTTAACTCCTTGGAACATTATATTTCGTCAAACAAACCTATTCAACAAATACTATTTTTTTGCTTCTCATTTAAAGATGATCTCATCAACGAGAAATGGTTCTCGTTACTATCATTAAATTCTCCACCGTGAAAATGACAATTAAGAAACAGGAGTACCTACATGCTGTTAAAACCTATATACTGTTTTAGTCACTAACTGTAAGTATTCATAATCAATCGGTCTTTACTGGGAACGTGATTGATAAAATATCTAAAATAGACCAAAGTATCTTCTTCTATAAAAGGGTATCGATAAAGCTGTTATCTTTAAAGAATAAATGATTATGCAGCAAAAAAGCCGCCAGCATTGTTCGCCGACAACATAATACAAAGCATACATAATATATGATACTAATCTCATATCTTTTATACTCTTTATATCCTAAAATAGGACAGTCTGTTTTGTGATTTCGTCCGAAACGTGCGCCATGCGTTCTCTAATTTTGTTTACCATTTTAATACTCGTGTTTAGCAACGATGTGTTATCAGTACGAATTCTCGGTTTGTTTCCTCATTATGGGAAGAGTCATCAAGTGGTTTTCAATCCGTTGCTGCGAAGATTAGCCGAAATAGGACATGAAGTAACCGCCGCAACATTCTATCCGTTGGATAACCCACCAGAGAACTATAAAGCAGTAAGGTTAGATGGAATTTTTAAGCCGCGAGGTGAATTCATAGAAGCTTCAGCCTTTGACTGTGACAATCCTATTTTATGTGTCACGGGAATATCTAGAATACTATCTCATATTAACAGCATTCATCAGTCTGTTAATTTCGCTACAAATATGTGTTCGAAATTGGTGAAATACAATCCCTTACTAGAAACCCTTGAAAATGAATATGATTTGGTTATAACAGAGAATTTTAACAGTGATTGCATGATTGGACTCCTACATGTGTATGGAAACAAAGCACCTATTATCTACATGTCTTCAACTGCACTTATGTATTGGACGCCGAGCCGGTTAGGAATCCCAGACAACCCTTCATACCTACCAATTGTTACTTCTATCTTCACAACTCCTATGTCTTTCTGGCAAAGGTTCGAAAATACAGCCATAAATATCTATTTCAAAGTTTGGTTCAGATATTCGAAGCAGTTAGAACAGAAACGGATTATTGAGGAGCGTTTTAATCGAGAAATTCCTGATCTGCAAGAGTTAGCGAAGAACGTGTCATTGGTTTTGGTGAACACACACTATAGTTTGAACGGTGTAAGACCTGTGGTTCCAGCTGTTGTTGAAGTAGGTGGAATGCATTTAGATGAAACAAAGAAAATAATACCATCGGTAAGTGGATGATAGATTTACTCATTAATTACTTGAATGCCTTCTTTCCCTTGTACGACTTCTTCAATTTGCAAATATAACTTGATTACAATTTCGGTGTAATGTATTAGGGTTGGATTGATCTTTTAAAAAATAAGGAAGGAGAAGACGAGAACAATTCGGAAAGCGTTATAACATAGTTTTCCTTGTTGAGAGTAGAATCTTGTGTTTAAATATATAATTTAAAGGCTCCTAAATAAACTAACATAACTTAATGTTAATTTACTCTATGATTACTTAATCTCCTTTAAATATTTTATTAGACTCAAAAGTCACCAAATTCTTAACTACTGTTTTAAGTTTAACATTATTAATATGCAAAATTACATAGGATAGTGCGTGTCCTTATCAATGGTAGTTACTGGGTTCTGTTCTATCAATTTATTGTTATTGATAAAATTGTCTAAGTACATTGTCTGTCTAATATAAAACATTTGAAACAAGTTACAACATGTTTCGCTTCTTGGCCTTGGTCTGCGATGATATTAGATAAACTGATTAGAAATGTTAAACATTTCGTATCTACGAGATCACATTTCAAATAGATATAAATCACTGTGATAAGTACTTTTTACCTACTGAATATTGCCTAGATGGGTACAATATGTGGTTGAACGGACGTATAGGTAGGAGAAAGGGCAGGAACAGGAAGAAAATTGGTCGATAAAATATCTTAGGAGTGGCTTACAAATTGGTGGAAAATCTGTTTGACTAAACAACAATGGAATGGGCATTGCAGCAAAGATATATTAGATAGGATCTTTTATGAGCTTATCATAGAATTATTACCTCAGGAACGTACATTGGGAACGAAGTTGGTGAAGTTTTGCAAAGTCGCACCAGTCGTGTACATACACATAATGAAACGCCATGATTTTATAAGCTCCATGGAATTATATAAAATCATTGTGCACATAGAAAATGTAGAAATATCCCGCCTGTAAATTACAGCCACACAGCTTTTTACAACATTCAAAAAATAGGTAGAAGGGCATCTTCGCTATACAGGGTGGATCTGTAACTGGGGTGAATGACCTATTGAAATAAAACCAAAGGTTGTAGAACCACTTTTATTTTAGAAATTGGATAATAAAAAACTCATCATAGTATGGAAGTCCGCAAAGATAGTCGTACGTTTTTCATACAATGTCAGAAAAAAAAGTTTAACCGATCCAAAAAATAAAAATGGTGCTAAGTTGTAATTCGACAGGTCATTCACCCCACGTCAGATTGTCCAAAGTACAGATCCACCCTGTATGTAGGACTAATCTATTTCATTTCTTTGCATTGTAAATCCTACCTAATGAATGAATGAATGAATTTCTTTATTTTCTCCCACAATCACAAGATTACAATAAAGTAAAAATAGGACATAAAATGGCTTAAAACTAATGTTGCTTGTAGGAGACTGGTGTCTAAGCTACGATAAACCTGTGTTATAGATCACCAGGCTCCACCCCTCGACTAAGGAGCAAAACAGATACTTATGTACTAAATGCTGTAGTAACTACAAATTGTATGATAATAAAGAAAAACTTTAGAAATAACAAAAATAATGTAAAGAAAAAATAAAATAAAAACTGAACTGAATGAAATTGAATTATTTCATAGCATCATACCATTTATAGAACTAAATTGTATAAAAATTGCAAAAAATTGATCACGATAGATGATCCATGATGATGGATGATGGTACAGGAAAATGATTAGAAGAAATTAATGATCATATTGTTGTTATTTTTTTTGTAAATTGACGATGACGATTTCTCGTATTAAATTCCTACGCACTCACTGATCCCTAAAGTAAGGTTCAATGTTCAGATAGCTATTAAAATTCTAAAAGGTCCATAGCCTTGACTTTCGCGTTTCACATGTAATACATCCGATAGCGAAGTAAGTACCTACAGTGCGATCAAACGCGATATCAGAGTTAAAACTAGGTCATTCTATTAGACAACGAAAGCTGGGAACAACAGCTTTGATTGGCATAAAACTAATTGAAAATGAAAATTTGACTTAACTAATAACCCGCGATGGTAAAGATTGTCGTAGTGTGTTTAGTCTATTCGTCGCCCCGCATAGACCTATGCTGGGTTCTGTCTGCCTGGGGTCGGACGTTGAGTATTAGCGGTTGAAGGTTTTAGTGCGGTTCAACTCCCATATATCCCACCCGAGGGCGTTCCGGCAATTTCCTCTAACTAAAAAAAAATATTAGGTATAGGAATATTATAGGAAGTAAAAAAAAACCTAAAGTATTTAACGTACTCATTCACGCGTACATTGATAATGCAACTACCTGTTTTCTAATAAATACTTTGTTATTTGTCTACCTACTAATCTCAGGGTTTTATTGTAATTGATTCCGACTGCTAATTAATGTTTAAAATACTCAATGAATACACATTTCAATACGGAGTCACTACTACGATACGTGAACACATTAATCACGTAACATACGAGCTGAAAATAGCATTCGCTTCTGAACCAGTCGCTTGTCAGTCGACGGTACATCGCGTCGTACGTTGCTCTTGATCGAGGGCCAGCTAAGACTGCATAATTTAATCAGTACTCCAGTAAACTCAGTGGGGAACATACAGCCATGCGCGCTCTAATCGCCTTTATACTCCTCCTTACGCACGGGACATTCGCCGCGAAAATACTGGGCCTCTTCCCACATACAGGAAAGAGCCATCAGATGGTTTTCGACCCCCTTTTGAGACGACTATCGGAACGGGGACACCAAGTCACTGCAGTCACATTTTTCCCTTTGAAAAATGCTCCAGAAAACTACACCGGTGTGAGTCTGGAAGGTTTGGCTGAACTAGGACTTGAAACTATCGATTTGGCTTGGTACGAGAATCCTAATCCGATACTAGTGAAGACAGGGCTGCAGAAAATTTACAGACAAGTCACTGATGTTCAGCCGCTTGCGCCCATGGCCGTGAATGTCTGTTCAAAGTTAGTTAATTTCGAACCTTTAACCCAGGCCTTGAAGCAAGATTACGATGTAATATTAGTGGAGAATTTCAATAGTGATTGTATGTTAGGGCTCGCACATGTACACGGACAGAAAGCCCCAGTGATTGCGCTGTTATCTAGTTCGTTGATGCATTGGTCTGCAGGTCGTATCGGGGTAACAGACAATCCGTCATACGTCCCTATAGTTACATCTGGGTTCACAAATCCGATGTCGTTCCTTCAAAGACTGGAGAACACTGTCTTGAATATTTTTTACAAGTTTTGGTTCCGTTACGCTGTCCAGTTGAAAGAAAAGGAATTGATTGAGAACCATTATGGCAGAAGAATCACTGACTTAGCAGATATAGTGAGAAATGTATCGTTAATGCTGGTCAATGTGCATCACAGTTTGAACGGTGCTAAACCTTCATTGCCCGGTTTAGTGGAAGTAGGTGGTATGCATTTGGATCACACAATGAAGCCCATTCCACAAGTAAGTAACAATACAGTTTACGATAGATAAATATTAAATGTTAGTTTGAAATGTTTTAAATGACTGTACTTTTGAAACAGCCGTTTAAATAGTGAAAACAGTACTTTAATTAATAGATTTTAACTGGATCTCATTTTATATGCTTCGGTAATTTTGAAACCAGTATCGTAGATTTCAATTTAATTTTGAGTTCTACGCCATAATTTCTATACAAATAAAAGCTGTAAAATTGTAACGAGAAACGTGAACCACTCGCAAGGAACAACTAGTCATCAGCATAAGAATTTGTAGCCTTCATTGTAATTTAAGAGATAACAAATTTAAATAATATTAAACAACTGTAACTTCCTAATGAAGGCTTAAACTGTGTAACAAATCAGTTGGTAACAGCACGAAAATGTCAATAAGTCCATTGTCCATCATTGCTTATAGTATTTCAGTCGTAAAAATTATAATTTTACTGGCCATTGTCTCCGCGAAACGAAGATGTCGCACAACCTTGAATAGGTACTTATAATCGAGCTAAAAATACCTACTACTCGAGAGTAAATTTAAAAACGTTTATATTGTAATCTAAGTACCTACTAGAAGTATTATACAATCATCTATCATATTATAGTTACGTATATGTTTTGATTGATGTTTCGAAGATATGTGAAGTGCTCAAGAGACCTGAGCCCAGCAATGGGCAGTAATAGATTGTTGTACTTAGTAGGTACAGTACAGATTGATAATATTCTTTATTATTTTTTACAAAACCGCTACTTCTAAGAATCATAGCATAAGGATATCGAGTTACAAATTTGATTATTTTACCTACTGCTTCAGTTATATCATACTAACTTCCAAAAAACATACGAAAATGGTTATGTAAAAGTAATTTACGACCACAAAACTCAATGCCGATAGCGTTTTACTAGCTTTTCGCGATAATATTGTTTCTACAACCCGAATTGATTTCTTTGGTACTACGTCCCGTGATAACACCAGTTCGAAAAATAACTAACTCTCGAGATTCAGATTAATAAAACAGCAATAAATGATTTCTTTAATCTTAACAGCATTACAGTAAACACCAAGACGACTATACCAGATGATTGAGTCCAACTTGAAAACACAAGACTGATGAGAGGTTGACTTTAGTAACGTTACGAAAAGGTCAGCCGGTACTAGTAGCTAGAACAAAATGCTGTTGTGAATGCTTTAAACTATTAAGTTTAATAATTATATGACATCGTTTAGACATCGTTTATTTGTAATGAAAACATGTTTAGAATTGCAAAAATGATAATAATAAAAAACATGGATTAAAAAGTTTTCATCACAAACCAGTCGGAACTCAACTTAATATTATATGACACCCTCAACCGCCATATAACGCTGGCTATATCAGGCTTTGATTATCTACTAAGCTATAGGTACAGCAGTTCCTCAATGAACAGGACAAGCCATTACGCAGGCCGGTAACTTATTTGCCTGAAGATAAAGGTTTATTTTTGCTAATCTCTGTAAATAATGACCACTGTGTTGAAGTAAACGATACTATGACGAACTAATTGCAATATGAACCAATAAAATAACGTAACAAACAAATGTTGCAACAACTGAACAATTTGTAAATTAACGGTTGAATTGAACAATAAACGGTAAATGTTTTTATACGTTTTCCGCAACGGTCTATTCGCAGCAGTGAAAGGAATCAAACGGTATCTAATATTGCAATATTTTACTACTCTCTGATAGACGTAGGTACGAGTGTCCAACAAGTAGGTAAAAGCAACTCTTTAAAGCAGTCGGGGTGGCGCAACGGTAAAGAAAGCCGTAGTGCGTAACGCGACGTACGGCCCCGCATTAGTCCGTCCTCAGCAAGGGTTTGGAGTAGTTTAGACGCCGATTGTTAGCAATTGGAGGTTTTAGTGCAGCTCGACTCTCATAAATCCCACCCGCATGGCGTCGGAAATTCGTTGATTTCGTCCAACTAAAAAAACTTACAAAGGTAATCGAAATTCAAATTAGATAGTAGAAATTGACATAGGTAATCTTTCGAGGTGATATTTTAAAGATGTTCTTTTTTAAAGGTAACGTAATACTAGCTTACATACATCCAGGAATCCATTTGCCGTAACTGAGAAAGACGGTGTCAATTACAATCTTGCTTACGTAAAGGTTCTACAGTGACTAGAGTACCTATATAACCGTTTACCTACTTATACAGTACACTATCTACATTGTGATATTATTATTATAACTTTGCATACTTTTTTATTGGTTTATAAAACTGATCATTACAATGGTGTTACAATAAACAAATTAACATAACGAACATGATTATATGAATGACCTACAAAAAACACAGCATGTAAATAAAAACACACAAAAAAAACTTGAGGATCACTAAACACAGAAGATACCTACATAAATGTGAGACAATGATGACTAAACATACAAAGAGTTCATAATAAACAATAGAAAAACGGTAATAATAATTTATAATATTTAAATACAGTACCTACATGGCTATTATTATCATCTTCGGGCAACAGGCCAAAACTTAAACCAGCCAACCATTGTAGAACAAACTGATGAATATTGTTAGAGTAATATGGACAGATTTGGACCATTGCGTTAAGATTGTAATTCAATCTTCATCAATCGGGTTTAGTCATCCTTGAATGTTCAACCTGACAAAATGTTTTTCAGTAATATATTTGCATAATCTCATTAATTTTTAGTTCGACGTTTACTAAAACAATGGAATTACGTTTGGTTTTGTTTCATAATTAGGTATTACCTACTGACTTCTTTAAGAACGTATTCTTGCACACGCTGAATACTAATACTCCATTTCGACTTTGTAAAAACCTAGTGTTAGTCGATTTTAATATACAGGGTGTCCCAAAACTATGCGACATGAACGGGAAGTACCTTAAACATTAGAGATAGGATGTTTTGCTGAAACGAAAGATGGTAGAAAATAAGGTACTTAAAATCTTGAATCACGATTTTCACCTTATTCCTTTTGTTTAAGACACAATGTTTGTTAGCAAAAATTATTCGTGATTAACTGTTCTTTCGATTTGCATCATAAAAATACAGGGTGCTGATTTTTGCCGATTTTGTTAACTCGATTTTCAGAGAAACTAACCTATTTACGAAAAATCTGTGAATGCAGTATTATTAAACATCAAAAATAAAATGATGTTTCGTTTCAGCAAAACATCCTATCTCTAATATTTAAGGTACTTCCCGTTCATGTCACACAGTTTTCGGACACCCTGTATTTCTGTTCATTTCGAACAAATAAAGCGTCACTTACTATCAGCTAAACCGTATACTCGTTTAACTATAAAAGTAGATAGTTAAAAAACTATGTTATCTATAGAATTTTATTCTTTAATTTACATGATCACTAGCTGACCCGCGCAACTTCGTCTGCGTCGCATAGGAATTAGAGCCTAAACACGATGAGATTATCTTGCTTATTGACGGAGTTCCCATAGCCACCTTCCAGCTCCATCATCAGACCTTGACCAACTGTAAATCTAAACCATTCTCGAATCTCCACGAACACACACAAAAAATTTCATCAAAATCGGTCCAGTCGTTTAGGAGTTCAGTCACATACACACGTACACAAGAAATATATATATTAATTAAGATATCTTCAGATAATTAATTCATTCAGTTCTTGTACCTACATTTTTTATTCTTGCGTCGATTATTGATCTCCGTTGTCAGGTTAATGAACTTAATGAAAACAAGTCGATAATAATTATATCATTACATGTAATATTATAACGCAATTGATTATACCTACAGCGAATGCGAGGAAATTAAGCATAAATTATTTAAAAGAAATGTTTTAAATGCAGGACAATGTATTTGATTACTAACTTGTTTTTACTTTATTGTACGCGTAGGTATCTAGGTAAGTAGATAGTTTAATCTTACTTCTGATCTATAACATATTAAGTTAATTAAAAATTCCGTTAAGATTGCGAGAAAAAACAGTTTTTTTGCTGTTTAAAACTGGCTCTGACTAAAGATTTATAGACGTTCAGATGGAAACCGATAAAAATTGTCCGGAACCATTTATAAGTTTGTAACATTTGTACAATTAAATTTTGGGTAAAATCATACCATAACATAAATTAGGTATTTATTTATTTATTTATTTATTTATTTATTTATTTATTTATTTATTTATTTATTTATTTATTTATTTATTTATTTATTTATTTATTTATTTATTTATTTATTTATTTATTTATTTATTTATTTATTTATTTATTTATTTATTTATTTATTTATTTATTTATTTATTTATTTATTTATTTATTTATTTATTTATTTATTTATTTATTTATTTATTTATTTATTTATTTATTTATTTATTTATTTATTTATTTATTTATTTATTTATTTATTTATTTATTTATTTATTTATTTATTTATTTATTTATTTATTTATTTATTTATTTATTTATTTATTTATTTATTTATTTATTTATTTATTTATTTATTTATTTATTTATTTATTTATTTATTTCTTTATTTAACAAAAATCCACAGCTACAGTTACAATTAAATTCGACTTAAAATTATAAAACAAAACATTAGCCAATTACGGATTTATACTTTGCTTACACTAATTTTAGTCCTTAGGGGTACAATGATAAAAATAGATCAAACAAATAGTAAAATTATGTAACGTGTGTGTATGGGTGTGTGTATATGTGTGTGCGTGTGTATGTGTATGTGTTTGTGTCCATGTGAGTGCATGTGTGCGTGCTTGTGTTTATATTCACTAAGTATCACACAATCCGTAGTAAAAAAAGCTACCCACATTCCCAGACTATATCGGTCGTGAGTTATTTAAAAATTATTAAGAAGGGGTTACATACTTTCGCATCAATTCAACATCAATTAAGTACAAAGTATGTCTTTGAAAGGAAAAAAATATATAATTTAAAATGTTTTGATAATGTTAATGTAGTTTACAGTATTGAAAATATCATAGCCATTCGTAGCCTATATTCAAATAAGTAGTAGTTTTGTAATACAATTTTCCTGGTTTTATTAAATTGCTTCAAAGTAATAATGCAATAATGACGCAATTACCTATTCTTAAATATTGTTCTATCCGTCAAACTAAGATTCTTCACCATACCTAGCTACCTGCTATAAGTGAACTATGTGAAGTTAGTCCGTCTTATAGCCACTCAACTGGGAACATCACTATTCGCTAGATAGCGAAACTGGAGACTTTGTTCGGAATCAATACCGTGTTTGAGCCCCTTTTTAAAAACATTTTTTCCAATCATTTTGAATTTTGTTTTTTAATTACACCTTATATTTTTGTAAATCTTTATTACTAAACGACGCTGTATTGCATTTTCAGCGAAAATATATCATCTCCGTAAAATATGAGACGATTAAAAAATGTAAACAAAACAAGTTTTAGAACTGTGCTCAATTTTGGTAAAAGGTAAAAGTAAACAAACCAATTTGGTTGCCGATCCCAGTTGAGTGGTTAATGACTATAAGGACTTTAGTCCAAATTCAGTACTCAAATGAACGTAAACTACCAGCTGACGAATGTACATGTATTGAAAAATCATCACTGTTTCTCAAAACCATTGTCCTAACCTACAATTCAGAAATGAGAACACTTTTAAGACGCGCAGATATTGGAGACGGATCGCAAAGCATCCAATCGCAAGATAGTATGGAAATACGTCTAGTTGCGGCCGTCTAAGGGTACGAATCAGTGCACTATAATGCCTATAAGCAGATCGTGGAAAATGTGTTGCGATCTGACACTTAATGAGGTCACTTGACAGACAAATTTGAATTTTACCAACCACTAATTAAATTCTTATTTTCATTACAGTATTTAGAACGGTTTCTCAACGAATCCGAACATGGAGTGGTGCTGTTCAGTTTCGGCTCTTTGATCAAGACGTCGACATTACCGAAGTACAAAGAGGAGATGATAATGAAATGCCTCTCAGAACTGAAGCAGAGGGTCATTTGGAAATATGAGGACAGTGGCGAAGAGGGTACACTGGTTGGGAACGTGTTGAAAGTGAAGTGGATACCACAATATGACTTATTGCGTGAGTATCATGACTTTAACTTAAATGCCAAATCATTTAGATTTATACTTATCAGTTAAGTCAATGGCCTATTCCTGCTCTTCCCTATAAGTGATTAGATTTTCGAGAAAGGTACTCTACTGAAAATTGATATCAAAGTTGGTCATTTGCCTATTTGTAAGAATTTGTGGACTATAAAAAACCTATAATAAAATCCTGCCATGATGTCAACGACAATTTTATCTAGTAACCAATTGATACGCGAGAACAATGATCATAGTTTTGTTAAATTATAAGAAGAACAACCTATTTTTATTATAATAAGATAACATCTAAGAACTTATGAACCAAGTCACGTACATAATCGCTAGTTCGTGATATTACACTTATATTGCTAGAAATTGTACTGGTTAATTTAATACAGTATTGAAAATTGAGGAAACTATAGTTGTCTGATTTAAATTATTGTACCAGATCTTTCATCTGTTATACCTACATGGTGATTTTTTAAATGATGGCACCGGCGAGGTGGTGGGTTGCGCGAAGTTGTTAGTCCAATGCTGTTATTCGTTGGTACCTACTTAAGAAAATATGAGATTATTTGGTAGAATTTTAAATTTACCTTTTATTTACCTAATTATAATATTTGCTATAAATAAATAATGATTATCCAAGTCTTTCGTACCAAAATATTTATGTTGTTGCAAACGAAATTACAGCTTACCTATCTGGTGGTAAAAAACGATTACCCTCAGCCTGTTCCCCAACTACTATCTACCTCCATAGGATTTGCGTATTCTTTAACTACTTTGATCTTTTAATTCTTTGATTTAATATTTAACTTTAATGAATACTAATGAAATATGCAGAGTAACTGCATCATTATAATAATAATTTATCATTGTCTATAGATGCGACATATTCAATTAGTCATGTTAGTTTAACCTATTAGTATTTATAACGCAGATAATAGCTGGTATCTGGTTTTTATTAGAACCAGAGATAGGTATTCCTAATCAGTTTTACGTATTTGTTTATTTTATCAAATTAACATAAACAGTAAACAACATTACCGTTTACTAATGAAAGTATGGAAAATTAATAGCTGTTTAAGTGGTATAGGAATAAAGTAGTCCGGTGTCCACATAACAAATCCATTTAGTGAATGTTGTTATCGCACTATCGACAGCATTGACCACTATAAGGTTTCCAATTTCTGTAATAGTTATTCTCCTTATAAACTTACTAGATGACACGCGAAATTTCTGCGTCACAAAGGCGAACAAATCTTATAGCCTTCCTCTATAAATAAACTTTCCGAATATGAAAGAATTTTGGAAATCGGTCCAGTAGTTTTGGAACCTATTCGAGACAAACAAACAATCAAACTTTTCCTCTTTATATTATTAGTAAAGGCAAAGGTGTAAAAAATAGAAATGATTTAGGTAATAATTGGTTCGAAATTCGTGAATGTTATAATTCACCACGTATGACGTTATTCCACAGAGCATCCAAAAATAATAGCGTTCGTCGGACACGGCGGTCTTCTTGGCATGACGGAAGCGATATCCTCAGGTAAACCCATGTTCGTGATCCCGTTCTTTGGAGACCAACTCCTCAACGGCGCACAGGCTGAAAAAGTAGGCTTCGGGAAGATGATACCGTACCCTGATCTCACGGAAGAAGGATTCAGGGATGGACTGAAGAGCGTCCTTTCTGCAGAGTAAGTTTATTTGTGTTTATGTTTTATATTAAAGGCAGAACGAGTTGATGAATGGCTAAAGTGGTCGTCGTTGCTCATGAATCTGGCAATAACTTATTTATTTATTGCTTCATGCACAAGTGTGTACATAGGCGGACTTAATGCCGTAGGCCAGTCTACCTTTGGTTAATGGAGAGATCAAAAGTGTGGTAGGCAATAAAATATAATAATTTTAGAAAGAAAAATAAATAATTTTAATAAACTATTATATAATACTAGCTGCCCCGCGCAACTTCGTCTGCGCCAATCTCAATTAAATGTCAACTATTCGATTTTTTCTCGCTGTAAATACCATCCTTGAACTTTATCGACAATTTTAAAAAAACAAATATTTCTAAAATAATTATAGCCTAAGTTACTCCTTATAACATAAACTATCAGCCATTGAAAGTAAGCCCGTCTGAATCGGTCTAGTCATTCCAGAGATTAGCCAGAACAAACAGACAGTGGCCACCTTCCAGCTCCATCATCAGACCTTGACATTCATCTTATACGCAAAGAAATCATCAAGACGCTTCATTAGAGTCTAAATACGATGAGGTTAACTTGCTTAATGATGGAGTTCCCATAGGCACCTTTCAGCTCCATCATCAGACCTTGACATTCATCCTCTACGCAAAGATCTCATTATGACGCTTCTAATCACTGCGAAGCAAACACTAACGGGGAAACTGTACACTCTTGAATTTGAACAGAAAGTTATGAGGTATGAGAAGAATGCATGATATAAATAAAGCCTCGCCTAATCCTCATCCCGTATTTTTTTAGTTGAAGAATATGTGGAAGTTGAACCGCACTAAAACCTCCAACCGCTTACACTGAGGGTCTGAAGCACAGCTGAAGACAGAACCCAGCACGGGATTATGCGGAGCGGGGCGACGTGTTACGTACTACAGCACTCTTTCCCGTCGCGAAAGCCTCAACCCGAAAGAATTTCCGCCTCAATGGTGTGTCTGAATTTAAGGCAGCAGGCAAGTTGAGATGACTTTAAGGCAGCAGTTACACAACTTCGGGGATAGGTTCAGAAGAAGCATAGTTGGGACACCGACCTTCAGCTTGATGGTATGCACTGGAAGTGCACTTGCTGATAGAGAGTTCAGAAATTTCACAGAATAATGTGTCATCTTGCATAACGACGTGTGATTTTTTAATTCCTCTCAATTTCGGAAAGAATGCATTCGTTACGTCCTTATCACTTTTGGGTGGCAAAATGCCCGCTCGCACACCCAAGAATTCTGCTGATGTTGTAGTACACACAGTGCCAGGTACGATGAGATCTTGCACCGGTTTCAAGTCCGCGGTGTTCCACATGGGACGGTCCACGACCTCTCCTCTGGAATATCGGGTACGACTGAGTGCTGAGAGGTGCTCTC
Organism: Trilocha varians; assembly: GCA_030269945.2. NCBI lineage: Eukaryota > Metazoa > Arthropoda > Insecta > Lepidoptera > Bombycidae > Trilocha > Trilocha varians. The sequence continues at coordinate 2,939,325 of AP028264.1, read as the reverse complement.
GTCTCGGGTCTTAGCGTTATTTGTTACGCAGACGACACGTTGGTTGTGGCCCAGAAGGATGACTACAGAGAGTCTGCCTGTGTAGCCGCAGCGGGTGTGGCCCTCGTTGCCGGCATAATTAGGAGGTTGGGTCTCGATGTGGCGTTAAATAAACCCCAGGCCCTCGCAGGTTCCACGGGTCTGGGGCGTCGCCACCGGTCGATGCCTACATTATGTTGGAGTTATTCGGATTGAGTTCAGGGTGCTTAAGTACCTCGACCGGCTCGACTTCTGCGAGTCCATCATCTCGGAAGAGAGCGGCAGGTCATGTGAAACTGAGTTCTTTTCTCCACGCGGGAATCCACCGTCATCGATCAGGGCGCTGGAACTGAAATTTCGCTCGGAATTTGCTCTCTAAGGGTTCTCAACGCTACCCAGCGTGCCGGGTTCCAAGAAGGTGTCGTGTCTCGCTTACCACGCACCTTGCGTTAAGGCAACCATGGGTTGGAAGACCGCACTCTCCGATCCACACTGGTATGACCCAGCATCCCGTAGGAGGGTGAGACGCGGTCCCGCTTCAGAAAGCCCGCTGACCGTGAGAGCCGGTGGCTGTATCACCGGTGGCTGCCGGTTCGGTGTTCGGAGGCGGCGCGATGGAAAATTTGTGCCGTAGTCCGTTAAACATCGCGCCGTCCCGCATTACCCCGTGCTGGGGTCTGGTTCAGCCAGGATTCGGACGCTAAGTGTGAGCGATTAGAGGTTTTAGTGCGGTTTAAGTATCACATATCTTTTAAAAAAAAGTACACAGTGAGTTCTTCTAAGCTGGATACAACTCTACCGACAGACTCAGAAGCACCACCTGTCCACCTTTCTCCTCGCTAAGATTTAGAAAGAGAACGGAGTATTCTTGTGTATTTATACTACCGCGCGCTGGTTCGAGCTCTTAAAATTAGCTAGTTCCTACATTCCACTTAAGTTTAATAAATACATTTATTTATTTGTCTTAAACGAATTAATTAAACAATTTTAAGCAGAAAATGCCTAACGCCATCTAGTACAATCGAAAATCACTACGTCGCCCACAATGCAATGACATAATCTAATTTAAATTATTTATATCGAAAAAGTGCTTCTATACGTAATTCGATATAATTCTCATAGATGGCGTTGCTTTAAAATCGTCTTAAAAATTGAAAATATCATTTTTCTGGCACGTATTCGAACTAATTTTGCTGTACAAACCATCCTTGAACTACAACGAACATTTTAAAAAAAGAATTGGCCAAATCGGTCTAGGCGTTCTGGAGTTATAGCGTCAGGGAGGAAAACCGGACTTATTTTTATATAGTAGATTAAATACGTAAACTTATGTCATATATTAAAACCTGTTTTTATCCGTTAAGAATCCTTAATGCAGAAGATAAGTCTTATGGTTTTAGAGACCTTGCAGAGTAGAAATGTAGGTGATCGTAATAGCTTAAATAGAATAAGAATAATTTATTTATCTCAAACAACATTACAAAGTATCTTACACTATTTCATTGGTCCCCGCACTAGGTCGAACCTATATCGGGGGAAACCTACCTATACGATTTCTTAAATTAATGAACTCAATCTAAGAGATATAACATTCTGAGATTAAATTTTATCTCGAACATTATGTTACATCACAATCATTGAAGATTAACATTCTTAAACAATACAGATACCTAATATGATAAGTTATAACACAAAATAAAACAATAATAAATAATAATACAATATATAAATCAATGAACAGTACTGCCTTCTGCCATTTTAGACGTTCTTACGGGAACGCTAGGAACTGTAGGTATCAAGTTGTTGACCTAAATTTATTCTGGTCATCGATCTAATTATAATTGGGTCATTGGAACTTGTGTACTTAATATATTCAAATATCTATTGCTTATCGTGTGACTGCATTTGATGGCCTAATTAGAAGCCTAAGTGTGCAATTAAGATTATTATGTTTGTTTTAGATTACAATGTACTGTATGCAACCTAAAATCAATAAACAGTATTTTGATGCGGTTTAAACTTTGTTTCAGCCTTATTATATTTTTCTATGCCTAAGTCTTTTTACCAGTAGGTAAACAGTTTGCTTGTAAGTTAAGTTTCAATAGGTTACTACGATTTTAAAATTTTGCATTTGTTAATTTACACTGGATGTAACTTTGTAAGTTCGGGTGCAATCTTGCGAGTTAAATTCGACCGACTTCCCGCTTACCAATTGAGCTGAAATTTTGTACCCACATTTATATTGCGTGACAATACAATAATATGGACGGAGCTAACGATCTTACGATGGATTCGGCAGATACTCCTGAACTTATCATTTTTGGACTCGTTTTACTTTTAAAGCATTTTAATAAGTTCTCTTTCTAATATGTTCTTCAGAATGCGTGTAAGTGCCCGTCGAGCATCCAGTATTTGGAAAGACCGGCCTGCAGACCCACTAGACACAGCCGTTTATTGGACAGAAAGGGTCATTCGTTGGGGACATCAAGCTCCACTGCATTCCCCCGCAAGAGACCTACCATTACACCAATACCTGTTATTGGACGTAGCTGCAGTTGTGTTAATAGCATTTCTGATCTTAATAGCGATTTTGAGATGGTTTGTTATACTAATAATAAGATTCTTTAGTGGTAGTGTGACTGATAAAGAGAAATTACATTAAAGTTAACTTCACTCAGAGAATTTAATGTTTAATTTATCAACTTATTCAGACACTCGCGGTTTTCTATAATACTTTCATACATTTTCAACGGGTTCTTACCACGATATTTAATTAATTGAGTTGTCTCGATATTTCAAAGTTGTTGCAAACGTCATGATCACAAGAAGACTGGATACTGCGGATCGATTTAAGAGCAAACAAATCTGTCTACCCACTTTCTCGTTCGCTTTTGGGTAGTACCACTGGAACTCATGCTCAGAGAGTCTTGAAGATACAGTGAGTGTGGTGTGTCGTGATGTGAGTTCGGGTTCCAGTGAAATATCGAGACAACTTAGTTAATTAAATATCGTGGTAAGAACCTGTTGAAAATGCATGAAAGTATTTAATTTATCATTTTAAATGGTTGTCATTTCGACAAAGGAATAAACTTTTCATACAGTTTTAACATCACTTGATAAAAGTGAAAGATATTATTATAATATGCAGAGTAAAATCCATACTATGGCCTTGTATGGAATATGCCTGCTCACTCTAAGGAGATTCGAACATTCAGCACTTAAGGAGATTCACATAAGGATGGGACTTATTATGCATTCTGTTGTTTTTACAAGAGTTTTTACCTAAACAATTTTTGGTTTATGGGCGATGTAACTACTTCCCATCAAGAGTGTTGTATGCTTGTTTACCTGAAGTCTGAAGAGCAATAACTGAAAAGTACCTAAATTGTAAAAGTATTCATTAAACATCTCTGAGTGCGGCTGTGATAATTATAATTTAATTGAATTGTTCAAATTAACGAATGTATTTAAAAAATCTAACTAGTATTTTTAAGTATGTAGTAACAAAAAAGTTTTGCTCAATTAGGTCACTGTATGTAAAAGATATTGAAATTTGAATAAAATGAAATATACCAAATGTGACCTAAAAGTAAAAGACAAGTAATAAAGTAGGTAAATAATATGAAACTGTAACAAGGGAGAACTTGTGATATCGTAACGTAATGGAAAAAAAAACTTGAGAGGTGTCATGGGACAACCGAATAGAACGAAGTTCCTTTCGATTAAAAATATCCTGTTTTTTTTCCTACCGTAACGCGCGATAAGGAACGTGTTTTAAAAGATTTTGATCACAGCGCCATCTAGCGATAATCATCTAAAACAAAAAAAGTGTCGTGACAACTTTTCGTAAAAAAAAATTCCGTATAGCCCCCTTTCACATTGCGCAATAAGGAACTTCGTTCCAAAAATACTTTTCAACCTATTTTTTGAGTTCTTAAAAAAACAAGAATAGAAAATCATTTCGAATGTGTGTACCATTAAAAAAATAAGCGATGGTATTGTAAATTAAATGGGACCACATAAAACTTGTGTTAAATGAAAATAGAATTATTCAAATCAGTTAAAATTAAAATACATAAAACATAGTCAGGTTGAGAATCTCATTTCTCCCTTTTAAAAAATAATTGTGTACAAAAATATTTTAACTGAATAAAAATACCTATTAAAATGAATATATTGAAATGATTATGCCAAAATGCTGTGAGTATAGTTTTTATTGTTATTTAATAACATATTTTAAGATAAGCTATTACAATAATGTTATATTTTATCCACAACTGGTAATAAACATAGAACAAACAACTTGTTTTATTAACATCTACTAGAAGTATCTATACCTTTCTAATAAACAGTATTGATAAATCGATCTCAGAAATCACTTTAAATTCAATATTTATTTCTTGCAAACTTATGACTAACAGATTGCCGATATTTTGGACAGACTTTCAAAAAGGAGATTCTCAATTCGTATTTTTTGACATTGCCTCATATTACTTTCATGCATTTTCAACGGGTTCTTACCACGATATTAAATTCAGTCTTCTCGTAATCATGACGTTTGCAACGTTGAAATATCGAGACAACTCAATTAATTAAATATCGTGGTAAGAACCCGTTGAAAATGCATTAAAGTATTATAGAAAACCGCGAGTGTCTGAATTATTACCTCATTTTGATATAATCGTATTAGTAGGTTTTTGCTATTCTTGAAAGATAGAAGTCGGTCGGTTTAGTCCATCTTCAAAGTTAATCTGTGAAATCGATTTATTAAAACCATGTACACATTAATATTTCTACTAAATTCTATTACATCAAATAGCGGAATACATTTTATAGAACAATATAATTATAACCATTTAATTCATATCATCGCAGAGTCAAAGCCGAAAAGCAGTGCGGCAAAATTTTTGGAAACAAAGTTACATATGTTTACTTTTTTGGACAAAAATATTCCTTAAGCTGTGTGGATAAAGTTGTACTTCCTTTGTCAATATTTCGATTGTAAATGCATGTTTTCTTTTTTTAGAGAAAAATATGCTTTAAGTTGTGTAGATAAAGTTGGACTTACTTTGCCAATATTTAGATTATAACTTCGACTCTGCGCTAGTGTGAACAAAATTGGTATGAGTGCAATATTTTTAAGTCCACTAATTGTTGTGACTATTATAAATGGAATAATACTTGAGAAAATCTACTACAATATCAATATTTTTTCCTGAAACTACTGTTATTAATTTAGATGACAAGAATCAAATGTATTAAGTAATGTAAATGTATCAAGGAATCAATATTTTAATAGACCATCAAAACTTATTCTGGTCGTTGCAATTTACTTTGAAAGGCTCTTAAATTAAATTATGCAGTTTATTTATGACATTATTAAATACAAAATTAAAAAATATTTTAAGTTTCAATTTCAGTCATTCACTCCAAATCACTCCTTACTCCACAACCTCTACTAATTTCGTATTAGCTATCTCTATTAGAGGTTAAGATGTTATTATTCTCTCTCTCTCTTTTTTGAGATGCTATTAAATTCTCTCTCTTTTTTACATTTCGACGGCAGCAAAGAACAAGAAGACATCTGCATTTTGCCGAATTTAACTTTTATGCATATTTGAATCCAGAATTCTTTATTTTATCTGGTAATTTTTTTTTCAAACAAAAAATGATTTTTTATGTGTTTTTTGTTGCGTAAATAAAGACAGTCTTATAGTAAAAGTTATCAAACTTTCTCACAAAAAACGCTCTCCTGGAAACTAACGATTTGTAGATATCTGTTTGTTCTTTGCTGCCGTCGATTTTTAAGTCGAACCGCGCGTCATAACAAAAAATAATCAATTTTTTAAAAGCAAAACCCAAATACAAACGGCCGAAGTGAGAAAATTGCCCGAATTACATACAAGAGTGTGAATTCGGGTAGTAATTAAATCCCCTCTTCATTTTCTGTATCTGAATCTTGGGGCATAATTTGAATCTAACAAATTTATGATTGAAAAGTCATTCTTATTCTAATAAAACTGTGTAATTTTATATTAAATAGTTTTAAGCATTATTGTATTATAACCGTGATTATCGAAGTTGTAAACATACATATAATATCAGGATCAACTTGAATATCATTTAGACAAATACTTTGGGGCAATGGGTCAGACAAATATCGAGTTCTACGTCATTATCGAAAAACAGACACATATAGCACACAAACATTTTAAACTACAACTTAAAAATAACCTGCAAAATTAAAAACAATTTCAAAATCACTTGATAAAAGTGAAAGATATTATTATAATATGCAGAGTAAAATCCATACTATGGCCTTGTATGGAATATGCCTGCTCACTCTAAGGAGATTCGAACATTCAGCACTTAAGGAGATTCGAACATTCAGCACTTAAGGAGATTCACATAAGGATGGGACTTATTATGCATTCTGTTGTTTTTACAAGAGTTTTTACCTAAACAATTTTTGGTTTATGGGCGATGTAACTACTTCCCATCAAGAGTGTTGTATGCTTGTTTACCTGAAGTCTGAAGAGCAATAACTGAAAAGTACCTAAATTGTAAAAGTATTCATTAAACATCTCTGAGTGCGGCTGTGATAATTATAATTTAATTGAATTGTTCAAATTAACGAATGTATTTAAAAAATCTAACTAGTATTTTTAAGTATGTAGTAACAAAAAAGTTTTGCTCAATTAGGTCACTGTATGTAAAAGATATTGAAATTTGAATAAAATGAAATATACCAAATGTGACCTAAAAGTAAAAGACAAGTAATAAAGTAGGTAAATAATATGAAACTGTAACAAGGGAGAACTTGTGATATCGTAACGTAATGGAAAAAAAAACTTGAGAGGTGTCATGGGACAACCGAATAGAACGAAGTTCCTTTCGATTAAAAATATCCTGTTTTTTTTCCTACCGTAACGCGCGATAAGGAACGTGTTTTAAAAGATTTTGATCACAGCGCCATCTAGCGATAATCATCTAAAACAAAAAAAGTGTCGTGACAACTTTTCGTAAAAAAAAATTCCGTATAGCCCCCTTTCACATTGCGCAATAAGGAACTTCGTTCCAAAAATACTTTTCAACCTATTTTTTGAGTTCTTAAAAAAACAAGAATAGAAAATCATTTCGAATGTGTGTACCATTAAAAAAATAAGCGATGGTATTGTAAATTAAATGGGACCACATAAAACTTGTGTTAAATGAAAATAGAATTATTCAAATCAGTTAAAATTAAAATACATAAAACATAGTCAGGTTGAGAATCTCATTTCTCCCTTTTAAAAAATAATTGTGTACAAAAATATTTTAACTGAATAAAAATACCTATTAAAATGAATATATTGAAATGATTATGCCAAAATGCTGTGAGTATAGTTTTTATTGTTATTTAATAACATATTTTAAGATAAGCTATTACAATAATGTTATATTTTATCCACAACTGGTAATAAACATAGAACAAACAACTTGTTTTATTAACATCTACTAGAAGTATCTATACCTTTCTAATAAACAGTATTGATAAATCGATCTCAGAAATCACTTTAAATTCAATATTTATTTCTTGCAAACTTATGACTAACAGATTGCCGATATTTTGGACAGACTTTCAAAAAGGAGATTCTCAATTCGTATTTTTTGACATTGCCTCATATTACTTTCATGCATTTTCAACGGGTTCTTACCACGATATTAAATTCAGTCTTCTCGTAATCATGACGTTTGCAACGTTGAAATATCGAGACAACTCAATTAATTAAATATCGTGGTAAGAACCCGTTGAAAATGCATTAAAGTATTATAGAAAACCGCGAGTGTCTGAATTATTACCTCATTTTGATATAATCGTATTAGTAGGTTTTTGCTATTCTTGAAAGATAGAAGTCGGTCGGTTTAGTCCATCTTCAAAGTTAATCTGTGAAATCGATTTATTAAAACCATGTACACATTAATATTTCTACTAAATTCTATTACATCAAATAGCGGAATACATTTTATAGAACAATATAATTATAACCATTTAATTCATATCATCGCAGAGTCAAAGCCGAAAAGCAGTGCGGCAAAATTTTTGGAAACAAAGTTACATATGTTTACTTTTTTGGACAAAAATATTCCTTAAGCTGTGTGGATAAAGTTGTACTTCCTTTGTCAATATTTCGATTGTAAATGCATGTTTTCTTTTTTTAGAGAAAAATATGCTTTAAGTTGTGTAGATAAAGTTGGACTTACTTTGCCAATATTTAGATTATAACTTCGACTCTGCGCTAGTGTGAACAAAATTGGTATGAGTGCAATATTTTTAAGTCCACTAATTGTTGTGACTATTATAAATGGAATAATACTTGAGAAAATCTACTACAATATCAATATTTTTTCCTGAAACTACTGTTATTAATTTAGATGACAAGAATCAAATGTATTAAGTAATGTAAATGTATCAAGGAATCAATATTTTAATAGACCATCAAAACTTATTCTGGTCGTTGCAATTTACTTTGAAAGGCTCTTAAATTAAATTATGCAGTTTATTTATGACATTATTAAATACAAAATTAAAAAATATTTTAAGTTTCAATTTCAGTCATTCACTCCAAATCACTCCTTACTCCACAACCTCTACTAATTTCGTATTAGCTATCTCTATTAGAGGTTAAGATGTTATTATTCTCTCTCTCTCTTTTTTGAGATGCTATTAAATTCTCTCTCTTTTTTACATTTCGACGGCAGCAAAGAACAAGAAGACATCTGCATTTTGCCGAATTTAACTTTTATGCATATTTGAATCCAGAATTCTTTATTTTATCTGGTAATTTTTTTTTCAAACAAAAAATGATTTTTTATGTGTTTTTTGTTGCGTAAATAAAGACAGTCTTATAGTAAAAGTTATCAAACTTTCTCACAAAAAACGCTCTCCTGGAAACTAACGATTTGTAGATATCTGTTTGTTCTTTGCTGCCGTCGATTTTTAAGTCGAACCGCGCGTCATAACAAAAAATAATCAATTTTTTAAAAGCAAAACCCAAATACAAACGGCCGAAGTGAGAAAATTGCCCGAATTACATACAAGAGTGTGAATTCGGGTAGTAATTAAATCCCCTCTTCATTTTCTGTATCTGAATCTTGGCATAATTTGAATCTAACAAATTTATGATTGAAAAGTCATTCTTATTCTAATAAAACTGTGTAATTTTATATTAAATAGTTTTAAGCATTATTGTATTATAACCGTGATTATCGAAGTTGTAAACATACATATAATATCAGGATCAACTTGAATATCATTTAGACAAATACTTTGGGGCAATGGGTCAGACAAATATCGAGTTCTACGTCATTATCGAAAAACAGACACATATAGCACACAAACATTTTAAACTACAACTTAAAAATAACCTGCAAAATTAAAAACAATTTCAAACTATATTTAATAAAAGTACATTTAGTAACATACATACACTAAACAAATGTATAACATCTGTGATTACATAATGAGATCTTTTATTGTTTAACAAGCATATTATACTTAATAATATAATTTTTAAAACATCAATGGAAACATCTAATTTTCGTCAGCGATATCCGATTTCAATTTGTTTATTTTGAGCGGTAAAATCTGGCACATTTCTTTGCATAACCTTTGTTCTTCCGGAAACATTGCTGCCGCCTCGCTATCATTGCTGCAAAGATCAACAATCGCTTTGTAAGCATCATAACTCTTCTGAACGTAAATCAAATGAGTTGCACTGTTAGCCGCCGTGTGCTTTAAGGCATTGCGACCGATAGCCACGTGAGCGTTTACAAAAGGCCTGATCATATCCGGATCAATTTTGGCGGGAAGTCGGCCATCTTTGTCATAGACAGTCTTGATGAAAGCAGAGTAACTTTCAATGCTCTTCTCGCAAAGCATGTCGATCTTCTTCCTTGTGTTGCCATTTCCCTCGTTCTTGTAAAACTTGTCCAGCTTAATGTTCAGAATGTCCATGTAGATCATGCCAAGTTCGTACCAAATCTGCCGACAATACTGAAGATAGTAAGTAGGGTTTATTTCCTTCATCAAAGCTTCGAGCATATCAATTCTTCGTTTCAGCATTTTGGCTCGGCGGTCATCATCATCTTCGAAAAACGCCAAGTAGTTGTATGCCTGTGAACTATCAGCCACAAGCTCAATATAATCTGAAGCCAATGTATCAAGTTTGTAATACTCCTTAGCTTTGTTTATCCAGTTTTGGCAGTTCAAAAATAAGGCTCTGGCATCTGGGTAAGTGAGCAAATACTTGTCACCAATTTTATTTTCATATTTTGAAACATCGAGGTTGGGGAATCTGAGGGTTGTGAGGTCCCCTTCGCAAATGTTCTCAGGATCTTCCAGAGTGATGTTAGACATATCTGAAATTTGAGAACAAATTCATTTTTACTGTGTCTTACTTATTCAAGAATGTGCATAATAAAAACTAAAAAGTAAGACTGAAGGTTTAATTAATAAAAATTGAAGGCTGACTAATATTCAAGAAAGCACTAAAACTAATTTATATGATCCAACTTTTTATAAAGCAATACATTTGCAAATTAAAATATTGATTTTCCAGAAAAAGTTCAAATAGTACGTAAATTTCATAAAACTTCAGTAGAACCCAACCTGTAATAGCATCAGAGAGTTTCTCATCATCATCCATCAACCTAGCCCTCGAAGCATTCATCAGCAACAGGCAATATTTAGACCAACAACGGGCCACATCTGCAGATCTATGCCTAAATATCTCCATTTTAGCCAAAAACGCTTCATCTCTGTCCACAGCAGCATCCAACAGCTGCCCATACTGCTCCAGTATGGTGGAAGAGGCTGACAAATGATGGCGAGACTGATAAAAACCATTATTCTCAGCAAAATACTGAGACAATGTTGCCGAATTCAACGACCAGTCTATTGGCTCGTAATCGTTATACTCAAGCTGCCTTCTCAGAGTGACATGACAGTAGATAGCAGACTTCAAATTCTGTTTCATCGTGCCAAACACTTGAGCTAAATAATAAAGTGTGTGAGTGTAAGATTTTTCAAGATACATGATGTCCTCAACCAATGCTTCTCCAACATAGTTGATAATGATTTCAATAGGCAAAGGCAACTGCAATGTGCACTTGAAGTCTTCGTACAACTTTTTGGCCTTTACCAAAACTGCCTTTGCCTTATCAGGGTCTTCTCTGTTAGACCACAATATGCCAAGGTTGTTGTAAACGTTGATGAGTGTTACAACTATTTCCGGTTTCATTGCATTCGGTTCAAGGAGGTCCACGGCCTCGTTGAGCGTCTTTTCACTAGCAGATATCTCCTCCGTATCCATTTCGATCACTCCGATATTCATCAAGACGTATCCGATCATAGCGTCGAGTTTCTTGCCATCGAGGAAAGGATCTTCTGTCGTCAACTTGTTGAGAAAATCATACATGTTCCGGAGCACTTCTTTGGCTTTATATTTTGATAAATATGGTAAGTTTTCAGGATCATTCTTGCTGTCTTCGTCGAGTAACTTGCGGAATTTCGTATAGTTCTCTTTAAAATCGTTAAGTATTTCCTTCGCAGTCATCTCATGAGCCATGATTTCAATCAATAATGGTTTGCGGCGTCACAGAAATATACCTTCATGCACTATGAATCAGAATATCTGAATTTTCCTAGACTTTCTTCAGTCGCTATTAAAATGCAATTGACTATACAAGTAGTATTCAACAGTTATGAAAATACCGACGTTACTTTGTTAATAGAAATGGTTTTCCATGAACACCGACATTTTCTATTTAACTTTCAACGCAGTTCCTCAATAACCCATTTTCCGAATGAAACACGAACGATCATTGATCAATGAAATTACAAAAAGCTCAAAACAAAACCTGGTAGTTGCCAAGTTTACGATCTACTCCAAGATTTTGGGAGAATTTAAAGAAAGTCAGACAAGTCCTAAATAAAATTATGTAATTTATAGTGCTAGACGTCTAAACGTTTCAAACCACGCCTATAGTTTGCTAGTCCAACCCTAAGTTAAGCCATCGGGGTGTGATTTTCAGTGTACATTATTGTTATGTTTTTGCCTTTAATTCAGTTACGTAAAACACATTGACAGAAAATAATATTTCGATGTCAAACAGCTGTAACTTGAACTGTAAACAACACACTATTAAAATCGAATACTTTTCAATTCCAGTAAAATTTCTGGGAAGCTATTGGGGAAGAGAATTGGGAATTATTTTTCTAAAGTGGACAACTGGAAAATGAGGATATTTTAATGACAATGACATTTTCCATTAGTGCTGGTCAGATACTTATGGAATAGGTATTCTATTTTAAATGAGTGTTACATATAAGTGTCAATTTTGGAAACAATGCTTTAGATGTTTTCGTAATGCTGTTTTTTTTACAAATGAGTCATATTGTATTAATGCCTATCTATCATACGAACAAACTCTTGAATTGATAATATTTATTGCTTACTTAACCTTATAATTTTTGTAAGTAGAGAGCACAGACCATACATATATATATGAGATAGATATGCAACTGGAGATAGGAATATGAGCTGAAGTTTATCACAGCCGAATCACAGGTGGAGCCACATGCTTGAGTGCATGCGCTGCGCGCTAGATTTAAATTTATTTTTTGTTTACTAGGGGAATTCAGTTTTTCTATTTGAAAAAAAAAATGTTTCATTACAATAGCTGATGCATCCACTCGTAATTTAAAACAACAAACTCATTATAATTTGAAATCTATTAACTTGCTCAGCTTTCTAACAAAACATTTTTTCTTTCAAATAGAACAGTTTTCAAAATAAAAAGCTGCTGTTTTCACATTCCATTTCAAATTTATATTATTTTTATCAATAACATTATAATACCAAGAAGAAGAAAATGTACAAAAATAGCAACAACAAAGGAATAACATTCAAAGAAAATGATTCAACAATATAATATTTTTACAAGCATTTTTTGTGAAAATATAGTATACCCAACCATCATTTTGAAAAAAAGTTTAAATCAATCAAAACAATATCTTATACAAATATGTACAAGCATAACAAAAATTGCGTATTCAGGAATATTTCGGAGCTGAATATAATCTTCATATATTTTTTATTCTTTAAATGTAAAATTTTATATAATAATAACCTAAAAACCCTTAGATGATTTAGATCCTTTTGATGCTATAGTAATTCTATAACTACACTTATTTATAAAAAATCACTGATTTATAAAATTGTACACAAAATAATTTCACATGTAGTTTCCTTCCAAATTTGTAAAAACGCAACAGGTTTACAAAAACTAGCTTTTTATAAAATAATTATTAAACAATGGTTGTGTTATTAAAGTATCAGTAACTTGTGTTATTATCGAGGATAATTTACAATTAGTAAGTTATAAACTTATTTAGACACTTGTGGTTTTCTATAATACTTTCATGCATTTTGAACGGCTCTGCAACAACGTTGAAATATCGAGACAACTCAATTAAATATCGTGGTATGAACCCGTTAAAAATGCATGAAAATTAGTAAGTTACTTAGCTTTACATAAAAACAAATTGCAAAAACTAAATATTCAATGTTATGGTATTTTCGTTCTACTTGTGTAGTTGTCTAATAGCCTAGTCAAATTTATACTATATATTCTAAAATATACTATTTCGAAGAATTCAACATTGGTTGAATGTTTGTAGCAGGTTTATAAGAATGCTTTAAAAACTGTTTTGACTTAACAATGTTCAGTCATAAAAGTATAAATGCTATGGTACAAATTGGTTATTTATAGCATTAATTGATAATAATTCTTCTAAACTTTATTCCAATGTTTAGTTCTTTGAAACAATTTTATAGCAGTATTGATGTCTTGACATTCAGGATAAACTCCTCCTTCATTTTTGTTGACACTGATGACTTTCTAGTCCTGCGAAGAAAAATAATAGTATTAGTAGTGTGACAGCATTAATTTATTAAGAAATTAAATGGCAGTAGTAGCAATTAATAGGTAGCCTATGTTATTTCTTAGAACCTAAAGATTGTCTGTGCCAAATATCATCAAAACCGGATCAGAGGTTTAAGCGGGAAAGTGCAACAGACAGACAGAGTTACTTTTGCAATTATAATATAAGAATATCTAACATATGACATGATTGTAAGTTTAGATCAATCAAAACAATTAATGTTATAAAAATAATAATAAACGTATTGCATATTTTGGTTGACTGGTAGAGAATGCCTTCGGCATTAAGTCCGCCATTGTACCTTTTGTGCATGAAGTTAAATAAATAAATAAATATTAAATAATATTTCGGATTTTAATATAATTTTGTGTTTATTTTATTCTATAAATGTAACATTCTATAAAATAACATTTTTATTACAAGTTACTCAATTCTATAAAAATGTTTTACAATATATCTCGTCTTTGTTTGGTGGAAGAACAAATACATCATTCAGATACTATTGAAAGTGTTATAAAAAACTAGAAAACCCGCGCAACTTCGTCTATGTCACAAAGGGGTTTAAACAGCACTCACAATGTCGTCGCGTTATTTTTGACGTGAAACGTCTTTATAATCGCGTCGAAACATACGGGTCTATATCATCGTAGCTTAATAACCAAAATACTATTGTTAGTCTTGCGATGTTTATATAACTCCTATGAAAGCTAAGTTGTTGGGGCGTTCACTTTACAAAGAGAAGCATAGGCAGTAATGGGTCATAGTACCTCGAGCAGGTCCATCTTGAAGTAGAGCGCGAACATGGTCGTGGTGGGTGGCTCTGGGTCGTCGGCGTGCGACGTGAGCAGCTCCTCGCAGTAGCCCCGGCACCGGTACAGCTCCGAGCGGACGTAGCGCCGCGCTCCAGTTACGAGCCTGATTAATTGTTTGCAATTGTTTTAATTGTTCACTATTTCTGAAATCATAAATTGGGAAGTTTCAAATTGGATCCATAGCTGGCGGTTTTGTATATTCCGTGACATAAGACATTGCAGGAGTCTATCTAGGTAGTCTAAGCAGCAGTAGTCATTAAACATCAGGTGTGCGGTACGCTCATCTAAATACCGATCATTCAAAAAATCCAAACAGGAGAAATTGTACAAACAGATAAAACCACAGTATTTACACTCTAATTCAAATTCGTTTTTGCCTAACACCACCTGAGAATGAGCTTTCCTTCTCGGGCGCTTTAATCTGTACTCTTTTGAACAAAGCTTAAAGATAGGTGTTACGTGACTAGGAATTTGGTAAGACTTGGTTTTATTCTCTACTAGCTTTTGCCCGTGACTTCGTTCGCGTGGACTTCAGGTTCGTCCCATATTATCAAAAATTGTAGCCTATGTGTTATTCTGATGTATAAGCTATATTGTGGTAAAGTTTCATTTAAATCCATTCAGTAGTTTTTACGTGAAAGAGTAACAAACATACATACAAACTTTCACCTTTATAATATTATATTATGATTTCGACAAAGAGTTAGAGTAAGTAAAATTCTGTGTTACCTTATTACTGGTGCAAGTGCCGTTACACTCGAAGAGTATGGGTTGTTGTGGGGCACGGGCTCAGCGCCGCACTGACAGCACGCAGCACAAGCATGTGTCAACCTTACACCTACAGCCCTGTTGAGTAAACATCACTAGAGTACAATTAACCCGCTACAATAGTGATGCTCGTAAGCAACGTAATATGTACAACATTCAGAGGAAATAGTACTTCAATAAATAATAAAATGATAGGAAAGTCAAAACTGCAAAAAACATTCGCCCAAGTCAAGCAACCGTTGAACATTATGGTGGTGCTAATTAGAATCTATACATTTAGTATGGTAAAATAGCCTACAATAATAGTTATTCTTTAGTTCCTAAAATAAAAAAGAATATTTTACAGCAAAAGATATATTGTAAAACTTTCATATCATAATATCCATTTTGATCCTCCCCTTTAAAATGTCGAAAAATTATGTATGTTTATATGTATTT
Organism: Trilocha varians; assembly: GCA_030269945.2. Classification (NCBI taxonomy): domain Eukaryota; kingdom Metazoa; phylum Arthropoda; class Insecta; order Lepidoptera; family Bombycidae; genus Trilocha; species Trilocha varians. The sequence continues at coordinate 2,923,302 of AP028264.1, read as the reverse complement.
TTAAAAATAAATAATCCAATTTTGATGCAGTTTCCAGTTGAGTAACTTAAGATCAAATAGTGCAACTCCTTTTTGATGTAGACGAAGTTGCGAGGATCTGTTAGGTATTTTCACAAACAAACTCTACATCTTTATATTAGAACAGATACAGGAGACTTACCATCATTGACAAAGACATGCGAGTGGCATATAAATAACATTTTGACTCAGTTTTTTCAGTTTCAGTCCGCAGTTAACATGCTTGGTTTTACACTTCATCTTCGCAGTTATCCCACACTTCACATGAGAAGTCATTCAAGGAATTGAGAAGTAGAGTTTCAGTACAGTTTCGAGTTTTGAAATTTATCCAAAATTATGAAGATACTCTTCTAAATAAACAATTACTACGTAGAATATTATTAAAATTGTGATTAAAATGGCGTCGGCGTCCACCAGTCACCAGGGAAAGCGTACTAGAGATGTTACATAATTTTTATTTGTCAATAACTCGATCGATAGCAATAAAAAATGGTTGTTTTATACAAACAAATTGTTGATTAATTAGTAAAAGTACCAAACTTATTAGTTACTAAATAATTAAATACTGGATGAACCACGCAACTTTGTCTGCGTCACAAAGGGGTTTAAACAGCACTCGCGATGTCGTCGCGATATTTTTTGTAGCGGACAACGTTTTATACTCGTGATAATTGCTCAACGAAATATCTGATTGGAATAAAACAATAAAAATAGGTAAAAAACTTTTTAAGTTAAACGGTTTTATGTTAAACATACATTGCAATGTTTAAGATAAATGTACTAAAAACCAAAAAATAATAAAATAGATACAGTCCTGGGAATTATAATACCGTTGGGCACGTCAATTGTCTACAATCGTTGATTAAAATGTTTGTTTTGTAATGTTACATTATAATTAAGACAACAACGATTGTAGAAAATTTATGTGCCCAACGGTTTTATAATTCCCACGACTGTATCTATTTTATTATTTTGGCGGGCTTTCCAACCGCGTGTTCCACGGCATATTCCGCTGGGTCAGAACCAGCGTGGGTCGGGGATCGCGGTTTACCATCCCCGTACTTTGTGTGTAAGATTATTTGTTTTAAAGTTGTTTTTAAAAAGCGTACAACATCAAATGAAACATAGTTTTAAGCCGAGCGCGTTGTAAAAAGTTATAAGTTATTGAAAATTGTCCCAATTTACTTGTTGTAGACAACAGTTTTTGTAATATTAATCAATTGGAATGCTGAATAGAAAATCGATTCCCAAAAAGAAAGCTAATCGAGAAAAAACAATTACCGAAATTATAGGTTCTACCCTAACTTTGATCAAAGAATGAATGATACCAGATTACCGAAAAAAAAATAACGAAAAAAATCTTATAACAGCACATAACAATAAAATTAATTTACATTTTAAATTTAGGTTATAGCTGACTGAAAAGTGTACATTATCGTCAATAAGTAGCAGATCATAAAAATTTAGGAAAAATTGTTTTTTAAATTTAGCGCCATCTCGCGGGGAAACAATGAAATGGAAAAAGCGTGGACAAGAATTTCAAAATAGCGCCATCTCACGTAAAATCATAAAAAATCGTCAAATCGTGGCACAACCGTAGCGACACCTAAAAATCAGCTGGCTAACTAAGTAACCAGTGGCACCCCCCTGGTAGAGAGGGTCTCTAGCAACTTAGAATTTGCAAAAGTGACAAAATTATTGAAAAGTTCTTACCTAATCATCATCTTGAGTTTATTATGAATTTGGTCTACCTCTACAGGTGAACGTTAGAATATGTGAATATTAATATTATTTAATATGTTATGTTATTAACATCATGAGTTACTCGTGAAGTAATAAACAAATTGGTGCACCAAATGGTTGTGTCTATAAAACTTCAAGAATATTTCATTGGCGACGAGTAAATTCTCTAAATTTCAGTAGGTACTCTAGAAACTAGTAGAAACCAAGTAAAACTAGTGTAGCTTCAGAGATAGCAAGAAGGATCGCCAAATACTCGCCATTACTTGTTAAATGACAAGTTATAAGTTACACTCTTATAAAATCAGGCCCTAAAGATGTATTAATAATTTTATGATTATAATAATCATTTGTTAAAAGCTGGGACTTACAATAAAATGGTTAAAGTATTAAATAAAATTAATATTTGCAAAATAGTTCAAAAACTCTAGTTCAGTAGATATTGAAATAGGCACTTAAGTAAGATGTGCCTATTTCAATATATTGGATTGGATTGTAAAACTAAAAACTTTTTAGAAACTACCAGCCAGTTACATATTATTATTTAAATTAGAGCATTGGCTTTTAAACAAAAAATAATTATTAAAATAGGTTTAACCAGAAAATACGTCAAAATTACTTGTTGTTTTGAAAAAAAAATGGGCCCCAGAAGAATACCTTTCCTAAAGAACAAGAATAATGAAAAATAGTGCCCTAAACTGCAAAAAAAAAACAATTTCATAATCTCCTTTGGAGAAGCCAGTAAAGCAGCACATTTCAGAACATTTTATGAATTTAAAAACACTTTCATTTTGCACTGTTTATTCTTATTCACAATTTTTTTTACATCTCCCATCAGTTTCGACAGATACATACATAAATTCATATAATTGACTCCCTTATTCACAAATACGATCAACTTAGTTATAATAATATTATGTACATTGTACAAATCAAATACTTAAAATATTCATTCATTCAAAAACCCAGTCGCAAATATAAAAATACTGTAATCAGATTACACATGTTATTTATGAATAAGGGAATGGTATTACTATTTTTGTCTTAATCTATTTCTATTAATGAAACAAAAACAAAACTGAAATTGTTTAAAATAAGAAAGATAGAATAGATTGAGAAATTTAGAAAATATAAATAAAAATTTAACCCTAAAGTAGAAGAAAATAAAATTGTTGGCAAAATAAAAATGCCACTTAAATTCTAAATGATTTGAAGCATTTTTTACATTCTAAAAAGTCTCAGTTTAGATATAAAATTGAAGAAAATAAGACTAAGTAAAAGTTGGTGTGTGTAACTCACTCTTGAAGAGCATAAATTATTTTATACATTAATTTATTAAATATATTATTTTTGTATTACTTGTGAACAATGGACTTGTCATTTCTATTTTGAAGTTTTCTGAAGCAAGATTTTCTATTCAAAAAAAAATCATACAATTTTAATTTATAATGAAATCTAAGCTTAATCTTATGTTAAGAATAAACTACCACTCTAAACATTATGTATGATACATTTTTTTTAAATTTTGTGACCTATTACAACACTCTTGCTCCAAAACACTCCAACTTAATTTAAAAAATAAAACTGATTTAAATTCCTATCAAATAGTTCCTTATTCTATAATATTTTTTCACTATATTAAACACTGTATCAATATAATAAAATATACTATGATATAGGTATGCAATTACACTAATATGCTGGCATTCGTAGTTACAATTTATTTTTTTTAGTATTTATTTTTATGAATATTTCATGCATTTACTACAACAGTGTCACAATTAAAAAAAACATACTAAATTGTATTTTACACTAAACAGTACCTATATTTTATTTTATTTCTTTATCTCAATTATTTGACCTTTGATGGCACAGAGGACTTTAGAATATTACAAGTAAGACTAATTTTAAACACCATTTTCCTGATAGTTTGGTTTTCAATTTGTGACACTATACAAGCATAATTGGATTTTTTAAAACATGAATATTAGAACCAAATACAATAACTACAATTACATTTAAATGCCAGCACAACATTTGAACAACCATTGATATAATATAGAATATATAAAATTTCGTATGTATAACAACAAAGTACATACAGCCATTTATATAGATATCAATAGCATGACAAACAAACATCGAAATAAACGCATTTAGCAAATTCTCTGATATTTAATTAACAATTAAGTATTTTACAGACAACGCATTGTCAGAAGTCTTATGGACCAGTGTCAGCTTCCGGTTCATCTGTGGACATCGCTCTGGGTGGAGTTGTGTGAGGGTTTAACTGTGAGAAGACTTCTTTCTCCCCTAGAGCAAGAGGATCTGGCTGGGTGACAGGTGAAGTGGTGTAGTCCAACATCGGTGATGGGGAAGCTGGTCTTACCACACTGCAACCGCTTGCTTCCTGCTCCTCCAAGAACCGGTCCATATAATCAGTATGACCCGGGTGCAAAGTATATTTTTTCTTCTCCAATCTGGCTTTGTTGGCAAATATGTCATGTCGTTCAGTTTTTTTCCAGATGTAGTAGAACTGAACAAGCTCACCAACAGAACGGGTTCGTACTTTGTTTTGTCGTATCAAGTGAAAGTCTTTTCCGTGTGCTTTAAGACCATTTTCAAAGTTACGGCATTCTTCTTCTGACCAGAGACTAGCATGGGGAGGGGTCTGAGCTGATATACGTTTTCGTCTTAATGCCTCGTCCACGCTGTGACCACATTGCTGCAGTAAGTACAATGCTTCTTCGTCATCACGAAGCTGTTTCCCTTTAGGTATAGATTCAATGCCTGCACCTAAGTTAAGTGCACATACTTTCCGCATATAATCCTCAGTGGTGTTTTCATCTAGTATTGATGGATTCCAAAGGAGTTTATCATCATTTTCGTAAGGCAAAGCATCGTCATAGCTACATAGACCTTCAGGAATGGCAGCTTGGAAGTCGCTGCCAACCATTATAGTTTTTTTCCATTCATCTTCATCGGGACTGTAGTCACAGTCATCCTCCTCCTCGGAGGGCGGCCGCGAGCCGGACCTAAGGCACCTCGTCGCTTCAGGGTTTGCATTCTCGTTGTACAACTGTGTAAGAGCGGATTCTGGTTTTTCAGCTTCAGTAACTTCAGGGACTACTTCCGGCACTGTCTCTGGGCTTGAGTTTTCCATGTTTCTGTCGTATCCGTACAATGCTAGGAGTTCATCTAAGGGCATATCTCCCTCCTTCTGAAGGCTGTTGAGCTCGGCCTTCGGGTCTTGTTGCTCTCCCGCCGCTAAAGCTTCTTCTTCGTCTAAAGTTCTTTCGTCGTCGAAATCATTGACCATCATATCAACAGTAGGCTCGAATAGAGACTTGTCGTTCCCCACATCCATGCTCGCATCGTGTTCGCTTACATTGGTCACCAGCGCGCAATCTGACATGACTAACACAGTAACAAGTTGGTTGAAATTGTAACTTCATTAATTCTGATAAATAAACTATTTATACAATAAAATGTGCGGTTTGTTGTAAAAATAAACAGAATAACACCGAATTTGCGAGACAATACACGATTATTTTATTTTAATTTGGACGAACAAAACAAAAATATTTTGACACAACAACGAGAAAGAAGAATGTCAAGTGAATGTCAAAATTCCTAGCTATGTTGTTGTCATTGAAAAATATTTGACCATTGGTTTACTAACCTTAAAACTTATTTTAAATGGTTTTTCTACAATTTTATTCTCTGGTATAGAGTTACACTAATACTTTAATTATTTGGTTTAGGGAGTTAAAATTATGTTTTACTGTAGCAAAAGATAAAAACTTCAGCTGACTCTAGTTGATAAAGAAAAAAATTAGAATGAAATCTGTTGAGGGATTTAAAACAACCAAACATGGAACAATTTCATATAAATATATGGTTGTAATATCTTTGCTTGTTTTCGTAAAATGTCTAGTACCATTGTCACACATCAGTCAAAAAAAAATACTGTCAAAAAATCAAAATTACAAAAAGTGGCGACGATGACTGTGATGTGTATTGTGAAAAATTGATAAAACTCTGGTTTTTTGTTGGAAAATGTTACTTGGTTACTTATTATTTGATATTTATATTGATTAGAAATAGTACAAATCGTGTTATTCACAATGCTACGTGAACTTTTTATATTCTTTGTAGTAGTAAAATGTACGCACAGTTTTTCCGATGTCGGAAAATGGGATTTACAACTCAGCGGTGTAAGTTGAACAAAATATAATAATAATTATTGTGGAATGCAGTTAACTTTAAAGAAAATGTAGACAATACTATACTTGTTGCTAGAAGAACTTTCTTACAAAAAAAAACCATTAAAACCATTTGATGCTATTTCTAGAAAAACACTTCAAATGTGCTCTAAAACAACAATAATTATTATTCATTCAGAATTTCAGAGACAACACGTCTTGTATAGAAAAAAAATCCATACATAAATTTTACTAAGTAGTTGCCACCCATTTGGGTTAGGAATGAATCTGGGGTTTCCAGAGTATACTGACGTGTCTCTAGGCTGACATTTGATTACCTAGCAATATATATAAAACTAATTTCCATTTGTAACACCACAAATACAACTAGTAGATTTAACCAAAATACAATTACACAGAATATGTACTTTACAGAAACCACTATTAACCATAAACAATTCTGCTTCTTGTTTTCATTTCTGCATACATGATATTTCTGAAACATTTTGAATCAGAGACTGGTGTACCCTATACCCAGCCGAGCTCCTTCTGAGCTTATACCCCGTCGTGGCAAAGCTGGCCTTAAGGCCAACAGTGATTCAACCTATAAAAAAATACTTCGAATTTCTTGTCAGTAAGAGGAGTTTTTAGTGAGTTTGATAAAGAGATTTATTAAGCTCCCTTTCTGTGTTTGTATTTTATGATAAATCTATAACATTACCATGCTGACTATTTTGTATGCTACTGAAAGGCTCCAATTCTATTTATGTAAAAAAAACTTTGTATTAAACGTTTGCTCTTGAGGATATTTATAATAATTTAAATTAGCTCTATGATTACACCGGTCGACATCATTTTCCTTGTTCAAGTTCTGATTATTTTTTTCCACTAATTTGGTAGTGCTGATAACGAAATTATACCTCATTTTATCGTATCACATCAGGTTTTTAAAAAAGTTAAGACATTGGCTATTTTTAATTTTTTGATTAAAATAAATTAAATTTAAGATTTTGGCGCTCTTTTCTCAAATCGTGCAACCTCTCGTGAGGAAATATATTAGTTGCAACAATGACACACCCATCCGAAACAGGTTACATGCAAATAAACCTTTACAGTTACAGTAGGACCCCGATTATCCAGACCTCAGTTATCCGGACCTCAGTTATCCGGATTCGCGATTATCCGGACTGCCAATCGCGACGAGTTTATTGTAACATTAACATGTCAAAACTTGCATAACGCCGCGCCACTCGTGCCGTCCGCGCCCGTCGCCCCACCCGCACCTCCCGCAGGGTGCGGGCGGCGGGACGGCTATGCCGCTACACGCGTTTCTTATTGTTTTAGTTAGACGGCAATTGTTACTTCGTTTTAACGTGCGTGTCACGTCAACAAATTTTAAAATGTCAAAGCGTAAAAGAGTGGTGTTATCACTTAAAGATAAAATAAATATTATTGATTCATTAAAAAAAGGAGAAACTATTGATTCATTAAAAAGAGAAGAAAGGAGAAACGACAATTACCAAATATTTTAAACCAAATTAAACTAATTATTTTATTTCATGATTACCTAATGCAAATTACCAAATACATACATAATTATTGTAAGCAAATTATACGTACATTATGTACAATTTCTTAATAAACGTTGATTTTCGCTCATATGTATTTGTTGTTTTAAATAAACACTTAACATTACATATGTATGGTACAGACTCTACATATGTACATATGCAAAAAGCCCGTTTTTCTTCATATCTTGGATTATCCGGACTTTCAATTATCCGGATGCCTACTGACAACAATTAGTCCGGATAATCGAGGTCCTACTGTACTTTGTTTATAAAGTTTTTACTGAAATTAGTGTGTTTATTTAAAAAAAATTCTTACGTTTTACTTTTAGTGTTCAATAAATTTTATATATGATTTGTTGTTGAAAAACTGTTAAAACAACAGAATGTCCTCTTCTTCTTCTTCTTTTATTTATGGCTCCCGTGCAATGACGATTCGCCAGTGTCAAGTAAGGAGCGTACACGGTATAGCTGACATTGCCCAAAATTGTTTGGTATACATATGCCTGGTCGTCAACAGAGTAGCAACACAAGATGATAACAGGGCAACACAAGAACAGATATAAATAAATAAGAGATATAAATAAACAGAGTACAAAAATAACAGAATGTCCTCAAGAAAGTGTCATAATAATGCGGATACATTTTGTTATATTTGTGGAAACTTTATGACTTTAAAGCAAAAACAGAAAATCACTGAATTTGTTGAAAATTCGTACAATGCTTATTTTGGCTTTAAAATACAACTAAAACCGTGGACTCCGAATTATCTTATTACATTATCTGATGCAAAAATTAAAGAAGGAGTGTTCGATGGACCGCAAATCAGATCTTTGATGGTTGATGAAAAATTTGATGCCACAATGAATAACATTGAATCAGATGCTTGGCTGGCGTTCAAAGATGTTGTCAACAATTTTCTAGGAAATAATAAACACCCCGACTATAAAAATAAGGTTGCAAACTTATTAAATAAGTATCAAAAATTGGGGTGTAATATGTGCATAAAACTCCACTTTCTAGATTCCCATGTGGACTTTTTTCCTGATAATCTTGGTGATTACAGTGAAGAGCAAGGAGAAAGGTTTCACCAGGACATAAAAACTATGGAAACAAGGTACCAAGGTCGATGGAATGTGAATATGATGGCTGATTACTGCTGGTCATTGACACGTGATATTACTGAAGATTCTCACAAAAAAACTACAACCAGACTTAATTTTGTCGCAAAACGTAAAAGATGTCACTGTAAATAGTCCTGTAGCATTGTTTAGACTCAATATTTTCTTTGTAAATGTTCAAATATATGTTTTTGTAATATGATTTTTTCTTTAAATTTTTTAAAAAATCTTATGTGATAGGGCAAATATGTAGGTGTTTTCGTGTTAAAAATAGTATAAATTGGTGATATTTGTGGCTCAAATACAAACGTTCAAAAAATTTTCATTTGTCGGCCGGTGTTATCTAAATACTGTTCATAATCTTTATCTAGGCTGTTAATTCAGTCCTTCAACTTTGTAATTAACTTTTTATTTATATTGTACTAATACAATCATAAGAACATAATGATTATCATAATTAATAACATGCTTATTGTTGCTTAAGTATATTTTAAATAAAAAAAACAAGGGTCTGGTAAAAAAGCTAAAAAAAATTATAAAACATATTTGAAAAGTGGTAGTTTTGACTTTATATATTTTTTTAATTTTATTGTTTTTTTTGTTTCAGGATGATTGTGAATTTGCTGTAGCAAAGTCATTATTTAAGGATACAAAGCTTATAATTGCAAGTAAGTAATGACAAGTGAAAAATTAACTTAACTATAAATGACCTTGATAAATATTTACATGTTTCAACATTAATCTACCACCATAAATTATGCCTCATTGTAGGAAAATTAAAAAAAAATATCATGCTAATATTGTGCTTAATATTAGATAATACTAGCTGCCCCACAAAACTTCGTCTGCGTCGAAAAAAAAAAAAAAATTAGGGGTGGACTACCCCTAACATTTAGGGGGATGAAAAATTAGATGTTGGCCGATTCTCATAGATACCAGATAAGCACAAAAAAATTCAACAAAATCGGTCAAGCCGTTTCGGAGGAGTTCAAACACCGTGACACGAGAATTTTATATATTAGATTATGATATAATATTTATTATGAAGATGTATTATTAAATTACATTTAGGAGTAATTGAAAATTAGAAAAACAAAATTAAAAAAATATAGTCAAAAGCATTAAACATTATGGTTTCTTTCAAAATTGCTAAAAAAAGGCAAGAGAGATATTTTTAGCTGTGGTATTATTTTTGTAACACTTATTGTTAAATCAATAGCATTAAAATAGTCTTTAAAAAGTATATTTAAAAATCAATATTAATGATAATACATGGAGTATGTTAACTAATATAATGTATGAGTCAAATGATAAAATTTCGAGATGTAATCAGATATGAAAACATTATTTTTAAATATTTACGAATGTGTAGATCGTTACTGATAATTGTACGGTTGATATTTCCAAGCTTTATATTAACTTGCAATGGATGTAACTTTGTATGTAACTGTGGCGACCAATAATAACACGAGAGATCCGGAGCCTGACCGGGCATACACCACCTCGCCCGGTCGGAGATCTCCCTTTGGCCACTAACATTAAAATACCCACAATTGGATTATTGGTCGCCACATAACTAATAAAATGCAATAATATGACAAAATGGCACTTATCTGATGGTGAATTCGGAAGGTGGTCATAGCAACTCTTGTGCTAAACAAGATAGACCTGTCCTGTTTGGGCTTGTTTTAGTTGTATTAACTATCACTACTGCATTATAACCATGATGTTTATAATTATGTCATCCTCTACTCTACTGAGAAAACCTGAGCCTAGCTGAGTCTAATAAAATAGGCTGATAGTAATAATTGCTGTATATTGTATTGTTCTTTTTTTAATTTTTAGTGCACTGCGATGCTGCAGTACCTTTGAACATAACCTATGATTGGACACCGGAGACATGTTCTCGGGAATACTTTCATTATTTTGATCAGGTAAAGTATTGAGAAAATAAATACACAGAAAAAGTGAAGATAGCCGTTAAATACTGAAACTGAAAATCCTCAAAACATAAATCTAGATTTCTAAATGAAAAAAAATCAAAAACATACACTTTATAAATCCTGTTCAGTAATGGGAACGAAAATTATCCAAATTATAACAAGTTTAAGTACTCGATTGTAATACAAAATAAATAAAAAATAAGGCCTTTAAATTTTACCAAAATTTTTCAGAAACTATATTTAAAAAAAAAACATTTATTTGTGATTTATTATTTTATTTCATTATATTTGTGAGAATTATCTAATCGAAGTTAATAAAGTTCACTATTCCCTTCCCATAATATCTTGAACCATCGTAAATTCTCATATCCTTCAGTACATCAAGTTTTACAAGTCAACCACAATTTTTCCCCATTTTTCAAAACTCGAATATTATTTTTAGAAAATTGTCAAATGCACGAAACACGATCGCACAACTAGAGATGTGAACAGCACGAGAATGTTCAAAGCGATGAGCGCTCAGGAGACCAGAACGTGTCACAGCAATTCGTCGCTCGTTTTCGAAGGCGGGAAAGATCAACCCGTCGAAAATGTACAGACGAGCATAGCGTCACAATCTGTAAGTTATTTAGGTCTTAAATTTATTGTCATGTTTATTATTGCAAATACTATAGCAATTGCTAGTTTGTGGTAAGCTGTGCGGTTAGCAGTTGGTCATGAATATTAAGAATTTGTAATTTATCGTCATAACCCTATTTAAAGAAGGACAAATCATAATGGTCTTTCCACGAAAACTTGTCCAGAAACAATTTGGACATAAAAACAATTTTTATTTTCAAGAACTTTAGTCTCTTAAGTCTTTAAACATTATCTAAAAATCAATAGGTTGGCCAATCTCAGTTTATTCATTTTAAAACTTAATGTTTCACAAATTTTACGACTATATCGCTCATAGAAAACTGTTGTCATGCAAATATGCTACAGATAGGTAATTTACTAAACGTACACAATTTTGTAGAAACTACCGCCTCTACTAATTGTTGAAAAAGAAGGCGTGTACGTGTTATCGATGCGCGTGCAAAGTAATCAAAGTTTCAAAGCGTTCGTACGAATCGAAATGGTGGCGCCATCTGGGTATCTCGCTGCGGCAACATGGCCGCTTCTACCGGTAACTTTGTTTTAACTTTATAAACTTATTTTGACACTCGCGGTTTTCTATAATACTTTCATGCATTTTCAACGGGTTCTTACCACGATATTTAATTGATTGAGTTGTCTCGATATTATATCGAGTATGTGGAATCCAGTGCTAAACACAACAGTCACTCGCGGGTTCATGCTCAGAGAGTCTTGTAGATACAGTGAGTGTGGTGTGTCGTGATGTGAGTTCGAGTTCCAGTGGTACTACCCAAAAGCGAACGAGAAAGAGGGTAGACAGATTTGTTTGCTCTTAAATCGACCCGCAGTATCCAGTCTTCTCGTGATCATGACGTTTGCAATAACGTTGAAATATCGAGACAACTCAATTAATGAAATATCGTGGTAAGAACCCGTTGAAAATGTTTTAACTTTATTTATTTATTAAACTTTAAACAATTTTTTTTTGTTTTGTTTGTTGGCTTTGTAAAACTTTAAAGTATAAATTCGCAGCAAGGCATGCATGTAATGCCAGTTATCTCTGATGTTTTTTTTAAATTAACTTGAAAAAGCTTTATACAGATTTCTCTTGATTGTTTATAAAGACAAAAGTGGTGATTTTACAACAGACCAAAATCGTTTTACGTAGTTATTGAATTCTAATTTGCTGAAAGTGCAATATTATCATGTTGAAATAATTCCTGCCATCTTATGAATACATGATGAATATTTTATACATTATCCACTCGCCTATAATTGTCAAATGTCACCTTTAAATAATCGCACTATTACACAAAGACCAATTTTGGTTGGTTCCCAGTTTTAAGCAATTCTTATTTATTCACAAAACTTGTCATCAGTTCTTCGGGACGATGTGCGGTGTTTACACAGTACTATGCCTGTGTTGGTTGATGGTCTGCGGTCTTCAATGGCGCGATCTGTTACGAATACAATATTGGATCGGGGGCGTCGCTTTGTTGGGAATGATCGAGACCGCCACTTATTATGGAGTTTACTCGGCTATCAACAGATCTGGGTGGGTATTTAATAAATACAAATGGAATTAAGGTGTTGTTTTTTTAATTTTATTGCTTTTAGTACTTTGTTGCACACGCAAACAAGAAAACTGAAAATTAAGAGAGAGGATGAAATGCTAAGAGGATCTTTCCTTATGAGTTATGGAGGGGGTAGTTCTGTTTTTAAATCTCAGTAAAAACTTATAGCTATTTAAATTTATTGCGTTAACTTTGAAATCTGCAAATGTCATAGCATCTAAGTTTCTATTGCAGGTATTTCAATGCGGAGGCCTACATGTTCGCTGAGTGGGTGTCCGTGGCAAAACGTGCGTTAGCTCGAATGCTAGTCATCATCGTGTCGCTAGGATTCGGTATTGTCAAGTAAGTTCCAAGTACCCTATTATTTAGTGTTTCAATGAATGTAAATAATTTAATAAAGACTAAAAGGAAGTCTGCAAAAGCAAACATTCGAAAAAAATCCGACTCGAAGGACCAGAGAATATTCAAACAAACTCCGGCTCGAAGGACCAAAGAATATTCAAACAAACCGGCTCGAAGCACCAAAGAACATTCTAATATTATCCGATCCGAGGGACCATAAGTCAGTGTTAAATCCGAATTGAAGAAACAATAATAAAATTGGAATAATGCTTTTAAAGTGAAATTAAGTTATCACGTGTGCGTGCAGGCCGCGCCTGGGCCCCGCCCTGCAGCGCGTGGCGGGCACGGGCGCGCTGTGGGCCGTGCTGGGCGCCATCAACGCCTGGCTCCGACTGCACCACAAGGCGGACCGATCCAACCGCGACCTGCTGCTCTCCGAGGTGCCGCTCTCTCTGCTCGACAGCGCCATCTGCTGGTGGGTGTTCGTGTCGCTCGCACACACCATGCGCACGCTGCAGCTCCGGAGGTATGTCCGAGTGTAGTTCCACTGTGCCGCTCTCTCCCCTCTCTCCTCTCTCTGCTCGACAGCGCCATCTGCTGGTGGGTGTTCGTGTCGCTCGCACACACCATGCGCACGCTGCAGCTCCGGAGGTATGTCCGAGTGTAGTTCCACTGTGCCGCTCTCTCCCCTCTCTCCTCTCTCTGCTCGACAGCGCCATCTGCTGGTGGGTGTTCGTGTCGCTCGCACACACCATGCGCACGCTGCAGCTCCGGAGGTATGTCCGAGTGTAGTTCCACTGTGCCGCTCTCTCCCCTCTCTCCTCTCTCTGCTCGACAGCGCCATCTGCTGGTGGGTGTTCGTGTCGCTCGCACACACCATGCGCACGCTGCAGCTCCGGAGGTATGTCCGAGTGTAGTTCCACTGTGCCGCTCTCTCCCCTCTCTCCTCTCTCTGCTCGACAGCGCCATCTGCTGGTGGGTGTTCGTGTCGCTCGCACACACCATGCGCACGCTGCAGCTCCGGAGGTATGTCCGAGTGTAGTTCCACTGTGCCGCTCTCTCCCCTCTCTCCTCTCTCTGCTCGACAGCGCCATCTGCTGGTGGGTGTTCGTGTCGCTCGCACACACCATGCGCACGCTGCAGCTCCGGAGGTATGTCTGAGTGTAGTTCCACTGTGCCGCTCTCTCCTCTCCCTCCTCTCTCTGCTCGACAGCGCCATCTGCTGGTGGCTCTTGTACAATGCCTTATGACGAAAAATAAATCAATAATCGTGCGCTGTAAAAAAAAGCTTGGATTCCGTCTGAAACAAAGTACCTGTAGCCCTTTTCCCTCCAATTTTACTACTGCTGTAGTCTTGTAACCTTGTGCCAACGAGTTACAAATCCACACTATTTGACTAGATTACTGAAAATTTCTGACTATTTCTTTACATTTCCCAATGGTAACTCGTAACTCTTCATGAGACCTATTTGATATTACGCCATCCTTAGCAAAGGTAGAGTTAAAGGTGGAATGAACTTGGAAAGTGAATTATTGGCTCCTTCCTCGATATTTCCTTACCAGTGACAGTCATGATCTGACCATAAATTCACAATTATTATGTTCTTTATTTCAGAAACGCAATAAAACTGTCGCTGTACAGACATTTCACGAACACACTGATATTCGCTGTAATATCATCCGTTGTGTTCATGTTGTACTCGATTAAATCGTTCCGGTTCCTCGTTTGCATCAGTGTAAGTACACACAAACATTTACAATTGGGAGTTTGAAAAAAAAAATTCTTTTGTTATGTATTTTAAATTTTTATTATTAATAATATTCATATTTAATACAAAAAAACGTCAATTTTTTTTTTTCAATTAATTATAAACAATTTAAATTTGATTAAACATCACGTGACTTTGAATTTGGTATAAATACTAATGACAAGTGAAGAGTGAAAACTAACATTATGACGTCACACACGCTCGGGATCTGTCGGTGTGTTTACGGTACTGAATTCAAAAATTTGAATTTTACTTTAATATACCTATCTTTTGAAATCAAAAAAAAATGTAGTATAACTAATTTTTATATAATCTTTCCATTTATTATTTTTTTTTTTTCAAATACCCAATTGTTGGTTTGTATAAATTCTATAAACACTGAATTGTAACAGTCTATTCTTTTCTACTGTAACTTAGGTTCTGATCTCGTATCAGGCATAATTTATGTATTTTTTTAATAGTGTTTGAAGTGTTTACATATTATAATCTTCGAGTGTGTGAATGGTTGAGATAATAATAAAAAAAATAATTATTTCTTGCAAGCAGTGTCGTATACGTAGAACGATCAAATTTCTTCCAGAGTTTTTTAAACATTTGTAAATTTATAACAATGATTTTTCAAAGGGTTAATTTGCTTAACATCGAATTATCCACCTAAATACCTTTTCTACCCCTTTTTTTTTAGTTTGAGGAAATCACCGGTTATGTGGGAGTAAAACCTCCAACCGCTCACACTCAGCGTCCGAACCCCGGCTGAGGCCAGAACCCAGCACAGGGTTATGAGGGACGACGCGACGCGTTACGCTATCAGCACTCTTTCCCGTCGCGTTTTTTTTTTCTTTTCTACCCTTGACATATTTACTTTATGTTCTAAACCCTTAAAACAATATGGTAAGGTATCCACTAGGGCTGTACAATTTGGCCGGCCAAGCCGGCTAAAAAAGTTAGCTGAATTAGCTAGTTAGCTAGCAGATAAGGCTTAGCTGATTTAACCGGTTAACTGAATTAGCCAACGGCTAATTAGCCAATCAGCTAATTTTTTTTCAGCTATTCATTGGTTTCTTACCCATTGACAACTTAAAAAATCATATCTAAGTTGTTTTTTTTTTGTTTAAGAAATTGATATTCGTGGCGTTTGATAATTTATTAATGAGATATATAATAATACCTCTTTATTATCATCTAATATATAAAATTCTCGTGTCACGGTGTTCGAACTTGAACTCCTCTGAAACGGCTTGACCGATTTTGTTGAAATTTTTTGCGCTTATCCGGTATCTATGAGAATCGGCCAACATTTATTTTTCATCCCCCTAAATGTTAGGGGTAGTCCACCCCTAATTTTTTTTTTATTTTTTCGACGCAGACGAAGTTGCGTGGGGCAGCTAGTAATATATACAGTCGTGGTCAACTAATTAGGGACACCATATCACTAAAATAAAACATCATCCCTCCAGTCCGGAAAAAATAAAAATCAAAAGGCTCTGAAGCTGGTTTCAATTAATAACAAGTAATTTAGCTAGTATTCTAAATATTTAAGGACCAACAAAAGATAATAGCTAATTGCGATCGATAGTTTTTACATAAATAAATCATTGCCACTTACACATAATTGATTTATGCATGGACAACTAATTAGGGACACTTTAAATCTTAACTGTAAATTTAAATAACTTGTAATTATTGAAGTGTTTATTACATAAAAAAGTTTTCTTAAATATAAATAGAATAGAAAAAAATCATTAAACGTATTTTTAATATCCTGTATGATTGCCTTTGTTGGTTATAACCATTTGGCATCGGCGCGGCATCGATGCAATCAAATTATTACAGGTATCTAAAGAAATACTATTCCAAACACCTTGAAATATCTCGTAAAGCTGATTTTTTGTACCTGTACGTTGAGCTGCAACTGTTTTCTTTGCTTCATACCATAAGTGCTCTATCGGGTTTAGGTCTGGGCCGTTTGCGGGCCAGTCGAGCACCGTCACTGACTGTTGCGCTAGGAACGATTTAACAGAATGCGCTGTATGTTTTGGGTCGTTATCGTGTTGAAACATCCAGGATACAGGTAAGACTTCTTCAGCATACGGTAGCATCGTTTCCTCCAATATTTCTTTGTATTGGAATTGGTCAAGATAACCTTCAATTCTTTTTATAGGTCCTACTCCATGTCCAGAAAAACAGCCCCAGATTTGAATATTGCCGCCCCCATGTTTCATCTGCTTCTTCGTGTATTTTGGATTCATTTCGGACTTTATAGGTCGTCGCACGTATTGTCTGCCATCGGATGAAATTAGATTAATCTTGGTCTCGTCGGAAAACAGCACTTTCCTCCATTGAGCAACAGTCCAATGTCCATACTTTCTTGCAAATGCCAACCTTGCTTGTTTGTGTTCTTTCTTCAGTAATGGAACTTTTCGAGCAACTCTTCCTACAAGCTTTGCTTCTACCAGTCGCCTTCTGATGGTCCTTGCTGATACTCCAGCAGTCGGTTCTGGTCCAAAAACCTCACTTTTTATCAAAACGGAACCCTTAAAGGGGTCTCTTTTCGCGAAAGTGACCATTCTGCGATCGTCTTGTGCGGTTGTTTATCTTGGTCTTTTCCTTCTAGGCACCGTTTCTTTTGTTTCATGAATTTTGAAATAAGCCACTGCATTGTAAATCATGTTTTTGGAACATTTCAGATGATCTGCAATTTTTCGGTATGACCATCCACGCTGATAAAGATTTATTATAACTTTTCGCATTGTTGCATCACAGCTTTTCTTTCGACCCATTTTTTTAAATTATTTGATATGTTTATGACTCGCACGGTAAGAATATTGCTTTTCAAATTGGCGTCAAAATTTAAAAAAAGAATAGAATAAAAATTATTTCTTTTTAATTCTTTTAATTTAGAGCAAAAGCTGAAGTGTCCCTAATTAGGTGGCCAGTTCATCCGTGTCATAACTATTGATTAATGCGATTTGATTAAGATTTTTTATAAGGTTGATTGTTTTTTTTGTTTTTATTGTATTATGTTAACTAGAGTACTTAATAGTGGTTAAGTTTATAAAGTAACATTCATCAATCTGGAATGAAGCTCACAATAATAGGGTATGAACTTTCCATATGGCCAAGTTTTAGATCTGTCCCTAATTAGTTGACCACGACTGTATAAATCTCGTGTCACAATGTTTGTCCTCAATGGACTCCTAAACCACTTAACCGATTATAATAAAATTTGCACACCATGTGCAGTTCGGTCCAACTTGAGAGATAGGATACCTTAGATCAAGGTCTGATGATGGAGCTGGAAGGTGGCCACAGGAACTCCGTCAATAAGCAAGATAACCTCATCGTGTTTGAGCTCTAATGAAGCGTGTTGAAGAGTACTTTGCGTAGAGAGTGAATGTGAAGGTCTGATGATGGAGCTGGAAGGTGGCCACAGGAACTCCGTCAATAAGCAAGATAACCTCATCGTGTTTGGGCTCTAATGAAGCGTCTTGAAGAGTACTTTGCGTAGAGAGTGAATGTGAAGGTCTGATGATGGAGCTGGAAGGTGGCCACAGGAACTCCGTCAATAAGCAAGATAACCTCATCGTGTTTGGGCTCTAATGAAGCGCCCTGATGAGATCTTTGCGTAGAGGATGATTTTGGTTTGATGATGGAGCTGGAAGGTGGCCACAGGAACTCCGTCAATAAGCAAGATAACCTCATTGTGTTCAGACTCTAATGAAGCGTTCTGATGAGTACTTTTAGAAAATTTCCGGGAACAATTCCTATGTGACGCAGACGAAGTTGCGCGGGTCATCATCAGACCTTGAAATTCACTCTCTACGCAAAGTACTCATCAGGACGCTTCATTAGAGCCCAAACACGATGCGGTTATCTTGCTTATTGACGGAGTTCCTGTGGCCACCTTCCAGCTCTATCATCAGACCTTCACATTCACTCTCTACGCAAAGTACTCATCAGGACGCTTCATTAGAGCCCAAACACGATGAGGTTATCTTGCTTATTGACGGAGTTCCTGTGGCCACCTTCCAGCTCCATCATCAGACCTTCACATTCACTCTCTACGCAAAGTACTCTTCAAGACGCTTCATTAGAGCCCAAACACGATGAGGTTATCTTACTTATTGACGGAGTTCCTGTGGCCACCTTCCAGCTCCATCATCAGACCTTCACATTCACTCTCTACGCAAAGTACTCTTCAAGACGCTTCATTAGAGCCCAAACACGATGAGGTTATCTTGCTTATTGACGGAGTTCCTGTGGCCACCTTCCAGCTCCATCATCAGACCTTCACATTCACTCTCTACGCAAAGTACTCATCAGGACGCTTCATTAGAGCCCAAACACGATGAGGTTATCTTGCTTATTGACGGAGTTCCTGTGGCCACCTTCCAGCTCCATCATCAGACCTTCACATTCACTCTCTACGCAAAGTACTCTTCAAGACGCTTCATTAGAGCCCAAACACGATGCAGTTATCTTGCTTATTGACGGAGTTCCTGTGGCCACCTTCCAGCTCCATCATCAGACCTTCACATTCACTCTCTACGCAAAGTACTCATCAGGACGCTTCATTAGAGCCCAAACACGATGCGGTTATCTTGCTTATTGACGGAGTTCCTGTGGGCACCTTCCAGCTCCATCATCAGACCTTGATCTAAGGTATCCTATCTTTCAAGTTGGATCGAACTGCACATGGTGTGCAAAATTTATTATAATCGGTTAAGTGGTTTAGGAGTCCATTGAGGACAAACATTGTGACACGAGATTTATATATATTATGATAATAAAGAGGTATTATTATATATCTCATTAATAAATTATCAAACGCCACGAATATCAACAAAAACAAAAAAAAACTTAGATATGATTTTTTAACTTGTCAATGGGTAAGAAACCAATGAATAGCTGAAAAAAAAATTAGCTGATAGGCTAATTAGCCGTTGACTAATTCAGTTAACCGGTTAAATCAGCTAAGCCTTATCGGCTAGCTAACTAGCTAATTCAGCTAACTTTTTTAGCCGGCTTGGCCGGCCAAATTGTACAGCCCTAGTATCCACTGATCGGATCCTGACTACAGTAATAATTAATTTCAGGAATGGAAAGAAGTTTGGATGGACGAAGCGTATTGGCACATTTTATTTGCTTGTGTACTTACTGTCATCATGATACTGTGGAGACCCACCAATAACAACCAGAGATACGCATTCACACCGCTCTTGGACAATGCCGAAGATGATGACGGTAATAAAACGTTTTTTTTTTACTCGACAACTAATTTTATTTTGGTGATCAAATCATTAGTCTGTGTGAGTGATCTGTAACATCTGTCTTTATGCGCGAAACACAACTTTATTAGTGTAATGATAAATTTGTTTACAAAATATCCGGCTCGAAGGACCAACATATTACTATTTCCAAATCAATGGTTACTAAATGAATAACAATCAGACATGTGCGTTTATAATTATGAGTAAAATACTAAATCAATTGTTCTTTCGTTTGACATTTTCTTTCATAAACAATTTAAGTAACGATTTAATCAACAGAGGAAGAAGAGCAATTCGTGAATGACGCATACGGCGTCAAGATGCGCGGGTCAAGCCTCAATGCGGATCCGGAAGGAAGGGACTCCCAACCGGAAATTAACCCGAACTCTCTCGAATCTGACCTACGCTGGGTCGAGGAAAATATCCCGTCTAGCACGCTACCGCTTTTGGACTCAGACGAAGAAATTATTAACACAAAATTCGAAGTTTCTAAAATGCAGTAGACATAAGAAAAATCTCCTTCATAAAGTATTATCTTAATATTTAATTGGCTTTTATTTCATATTTGTATTAATAAGTATGTGTGATCAGTGGCGTGCAGTTTATAAAAGCAAATATGCATTGCATACCCTAATTTAAATTAAAATAAAAAAATACAACAAAAAACTGTTAGCTATGTCATCGAAATACACTTTTTGTTTCAACTATTTTGTATGTATTGTATTAATTGTAAGATGTAAATTTGAAAAATTAAATTGCATTTCTGCATATCCTGGCTAAAATATCCATGCACTTTACTGTGAATAAATTCAGATTATCGATTTCAAATTTATACGAATTTAACGACGATGATGCATTTGATGTGTTATTTAAAAGTATTATGCTCATTGTTTTTGAATATATGAAGATATCATTAAAAATTAATTTTGAAAAATTGTGATATAAGTTTCATAAAAATGCCTATAAATTTTACACAGATCTCTTAAGGCATTTTAATTTCCAAATAAACTATTTTTTTTATTGTCTCATAGTATTCAACGGAAATATTGTCATTAACAATTATTATTCTTCTTAGATTCTATTTTGTATTTTAACAGTTACAATTTTTTTTAAAGTATAATTTACTACTTTTTATGACTTGTTATACTGTGGTTTCTAAACTAAACCAAAGAGTATAAAAATAATAACACTTTGTGATATAATTGTTTTTTATTTTCTGTAAATACACAAATAATCTTTGTTCGTTCGTTCTTTAGAGATTATCTTTGGTATACAAAATATAATATCATATGGCTTATAAAAACATATTCCTCGTAAATTATAATTATCAATGATTAAAACCTTTATCCTTAATATTAATGGTAAATAAACTACATCTTGAACTCATTCTGATAAAAGAAACCTAAATTAAACAATAAAATAAGCTAAAATACTTTGTGCGAATATTTATAGAAAGAAAGACATTAAAATAGGTCAAAATTCATATTAAAAACTTTTCAAATTGAATACATTAATCATTATAAACAATTACAAAAATTATAGTCTTTTTCAATATATTCAAATAAAACTAATTTTACAAATAAAATAGCTATCAATGATTATAATGCACAGTAGTCAGATTAAATGACAGCCAAACAAAAAACAGAATGAATTGGTCACAATCAATTTGATTTAAATAGTTCGTTCACACAGGAACAGGATAACCAGAAATGGTAATGCTATATTTGTACTACTAATAGCAGTCAATGGAATGAAAATGAACCTTATAATAGATACAATACTGTCTATTTTTAACTGTTAAGCTTGACAGGAAAGACTTTAAATCTATTAATTATTTTCATAATAAAAATCGTAATCTTCTGGTTCATCTGGAATTTGAGGGGGATCTTGTGGAATGTCAATACCTTCTGCATCAAGTAACCGCACCTTTATATCCATAGATAATAAAATCTGCAAATCATTTTCAAATGATTTACTGGTCATCTTTTCCTTTAATAGGGCATTGATACCATCAGTCCAGTAGTCAAATATTTGTTCATCAGGAGCTACAAAATCTAGGGAAGTTACTTCTGCCGATTTTATCATTAATGAAAAGGCCAGATGTGGCGTTATTTTTCGTCCTCTCAAATCTTTCATGTGTGGACACTCTTTGCCAACAACCACACATTTAATATCGGCTACAGGAAGCTTGTTTCCCAGTTCTTCTAAACTAGGTGTGCTTTTCTCATCGCAATCACCGTAGTGAAGAACTTTGTAATTTGGTGACAGTCTTACAAACCAAAATTTGTCTTTTATCCTTTGACTTCTTGACAAGAACTTTTTGAACCTGGTCCCACCGACAAGCACTCCTAATCTTTGTTGTTGAATTAGATCCACTATTTCTGGTGTGATCTTTTCTTTCAACTCCACTATTGGTCTCGCGTGGGATTCCCAAACTTCCCTATTATTCCTCTCTTGCTGCCATATTTGAGTTATTTCAGCGTATGTAAGCTGATTGATTTTTTGTCTGAACTTGTCCAAGTTCTTTGGAGATGCCACTAGTGCCCTGCTAATTTGTTCTCTGACTACACTTGACACCTTTATGAAGTCTTCAGCTGTGGCTCTCATTTCTTTCCAGGTCTTGTTAAGTAGGACTATGCAGATGCAGAATAGCTCTTCAAATGGGTGGTCATGTGTAAAGAATAGAGGATGATATGTTTGCCCTTGCTCACTGGGTGGCTCTCCCAGATGTAGTATATCACACAGTTGCTTGACAAGTTCCACACTAGTTTTTCCAAAGGGACATTCATGCTCGTCCGCCCGACAGCTGTTTTCAAGGACTATTTTTGTGTAATCTTCTGGATAGTTTCTGGCAAAATACAACATGCAATCCAAAGCGAGTACACCAGGAGGTGTCTCATTGAAGTCTTTTATTGCATCAATTTCACATTTGAATCCGAGTTTCTTGAAGTCTTTGGAGTATGAGCCTACAGGTCTCCTCATTGTTATTTCAATGTTTGGATTGTTGTCTCCTTCAAATGCAATCTTTCTTAATTCTTTTATTTTCTCTTGTGATTCTTGTTCATGTGCATCAGCTCTTTGTCTCATTTGAGGTTCCAGTAGACCAAGCATCAATGTTTGTAGTACATACAACTGGTGAGCTAGTTCAGTGCCAATTGCTTCCTTAGTACTGTTTTTAGGGAACTCTCCAACTCCTATAAGATTCTCATAAATTACATTACGGACCTGTTTAGATGATAATGTAGCTGCAATTGTTTTCTTCTTTGTCATATCTGTTTTGCTAAATATAGCGTTTATTAAAGCAATAGCATTCTGTTGTATTATGCTATCTTGCTGTGAATTTAAATGTGATATTAGACTTGGAATAGTGATTTCTTTTTCCACTTGTGAGTTTTTGGAGCTGTTTAACACAATGTTTTCTAGTATGGACAAACAACATTGAATAATTTTTGGTTCTTGTGGATTGGCTTGGTTGCTGACAAAGCTAGCTATTTTATTTATGAACTGGTTCTCCAATATGTCCCAGAATATGACATTGTGGTCCATCAGCTCCACAAATGTTATCAACGCGTATTTTAAAGGTTTCCCTTTAAATTTCCCACTTTCAATGTCGTTAATTATCATTGTTAAGCCTTTCTTATTTATGAACTCTAAAGCGAAAGTTAAGTCACTGCTGAGCACAGAGAGCTTTGATAGCGCGGTGATCTGGTCAGCTTCCGGGTCGTTAACCTTCGCCAGAATATCTTGCACCGTTTTAGCTGGAGATAGTTCCAATCTCAGCACGGAACCGTTTTTGATCTCATTTCGGTTTTTCTCTGTGATGTACTTCTGGTTGTTGCTTTCGGAGAACTGCAGAGCGTAGTTAACAGGGTCTGGAAGTCTCCATTCCTCACAAAGGAGCTGAATTATACTCGACAAAGGCTGGCTCTGGTCTAACTCAATAAGCTGTGGCACTTTGTTGGGAGCATTCAACATCTCCACAGCAATCTTGAGTATCGTAGAGTCCTTTTCTTTCGTTGCCGACGGCATTTTTATGGGTTTTGTAGACATTTAAACACCATTTGACACACACAATACACTTTCCATAACACCACACCTAGCGTTTATTTGAGAACTTATCAGAAAACACAGGAAACAAGTCTGCTGGAATCACACTGTTTATTTTCCCGTAGCAAGTGTCAAAATGTTTTTAATGTCATTCCTGTCATATTTCATAGTGGTTTTTATTTCATTGATGCTTTACTAGATCAGGATAATTATTTTCAATCTTATTTAATATTTTACATATTTTCAAATAATTTACAGAGCCAAGGTAAGGTACTTTTAAGAGCTAGTCGTCGTGTTCCCTTAATATTTTTCTAGCAATTCTTCATTGTAAGATACAGCAGACTAGGTTCCTATAAAACAGTGGCAAGGTCCTTCCTTCCACAATGTCCTTCTTCTGTTGATGTTAGTCATCTGTAGGGAACAATATAATTTAAATGCATACTGCGTTATTGAAACTGTTTGTTATAATCTATTAACTTTGTTGTATTTAGCGAGGTAATTTCAATTGTTTAATTAAAACAGTAATATAATACGTAGAATGGAAATTGTTTCTGTTCTATGTATAAATGTACCGATACACACAACCACTCCTCATTTCAGTGTCATATCTCAACACTTAATGTGGAAACAAACAAACAAACACATTGGGTTCTCGAAATATCTAGAATGAATATCATTTTACAGTTATTTTTATTTCTTATTTTTAAGTTTGTAATAGTATGTTGTTTTCGATGTGATCGTCGACCATATGGATCTACGGCGCCTGCCTCACCACCAGATGGTCGTTATCAACTGAATGTGCTAGGGGTTGATAATCATGCTTATTTGCCAGAACAAGTATATACTAGTAAGTATTATTTGACTAATCTTAAGAGTACGTTTTAAGATTTGTGTTTTTAGAACGGAAAACAATGACCCATATGATAGTAAGTGGGTCCTCAATCGTAATCGTTTAGACAAAACGAGTATCACAATGCTTAACACCAGTAGCACTTGCTCAACATTTGGACGAGAGATATAGGAGCTTATTACTAACTTTACTTAAATGTTTTCGCATAGTAGCATTTCAGATATCGCCAGACACAAACTTAATACCTAGGTAAATAATGGGTACAAATGATTAATGAATACAGAATAATTACAGTACAATTAACGTCGACTGATGGTGCATCTACCTTTACGAATTTCATGATATCTGCTGAAGGGGATTCTAGACAAGACCCAAAGAATCCGAGGAGATTAATCACCCAGTTTCCAGGAGAGATTAGGCCCCAAAGTTCCGAAACTGCCAAGTTTAGTAACCGATGCCTTTACTCTGTCGAACATGCGGTGCGGTCTTGGAGAACTTCTGTAGAGGTGAGATTGTAGTAGTGATCTTAAAATATAGCCATTGAAATATATTATGATCGTCAATTGTTTTGGTTTTTTTTTTTTTTTTTTTTTTTTTTTTTTTTTTTTTTTGTTTTGGCTGTTGTCTCCTTTTTGGTACAACATTGCCAATGTCAGGTTTGAAGGGATCACAGTTATTCGATTGGGCAATAGTATTGAATATTTACACGATTTGTGAATGAGTCAATATAGTTAGACCTAGTATAATTATGTTAAATATATTATAATTACAATTTTAGATTATTAGAGTTAATAAAGTTAGCAAGAATGTATATTACTTTTGTTGTTGGAAAAGTTAGTAAATACCCCATATTAGTAGGGAAGGGAATCTCAGCATTCATAAGTAGGGAATATAAAGGTTCACACTTATTGTTCAAAGGACAATTAAAAAATATGTGGTCAAGTGACCCTATCTCTGAGCCACATGGGCACATTGGGGATTGTAAAATTCTCAACTTGAATAAATGAGCGGGAGAACAAACATGGCCAAAACGCATTCTAATTAGTATACTAGTGGATTTTTTATCAAGATTTTTGAATTTGTAAAACCACGGTTTCCTGTTGATAGTTGGTTGAATTTTAGAGTACTTGTATTTGAAGGTCTCCCATTCTCTCGTCCAGTCCTCAAATAAAACTACATTAGAAAAAGTGACTAAATCACAACTGACGTTACAAAAGAATTCTGAATCACCACTCGTTGCCGCTTCTTTCGCGAGTTTGTCTACGATCTCATTACCAGTAATGCCCACATGACTAGGGACCCAAACCAACTGAATGGTCAGATTCCTCATGTGGGCGGCATAGAGAATCTCTTTAATTTTGGATATGATGGGATGATGGTTACAATTTTTAAGCGGGTTCTCGGAAACTGATTGTAACACACTTGATGAATCGGTAAAAATAACGGAAAGATTAAGTTCATTATTGAGGATGTACCTAAGACAACTCAGTAAAGCGGTGGACTCTCCGGTGAAGACAGAGGCTTCAGCAGGTAATTTATGGAGAACTTTGTGTTTTGAGTTACCATGGTAGAAAGCAGCGCCTGTATATTCCATAGAATCAAATTTAGACCCATCCGTGTAGAAAGTGTTCCAACCCGGCCATCTGCGATCCAGCAGCCTATTAAACTCCAGGTTAGGGTGAAGGGTGGTCTTACTAATGTTAGTATATGAAATAGAGGGTGAATGAAAAATAGCTTTAAAAGGTAACTCGTAGAGAGGGCGTTTTTCTAGCTGGTAGGTAGGTGTTCTGCTAGACACAAATCTATGGTAGCTGATCATCAGGCAAGGTGCTTTTTTATTATTCCAGTAACTGGCATTGGAAGTTGAATAGAGTCGAGCTATTTTAGCAAAGCAGAGGTCAGAAGGTGTTAGAGTTAATTTGAAAAAAAATCTGTCGGCAAGGTTTTGTCGTCTTAAACTCAGAGGGGGGTCAGCTGTCTCAACCTGCAGGGCTTTGTTAGGTGATGATTTCATAGCCCCGACAACAATACGCAAAGCCTTGGCTTGAGTCTTATCCAAAAGAGTCAGGGCTCGTTTTTGACATGGTTCTAAGACAATGGAACCAAAATCCAGATTGCTGCGGATGAGAGCGTTATATAAAAGTTTTTGACAATACGGATGGGCACCCCACCAGGAGCCGGAGAGAGCTCGTAATATATTTATATTTTTCTCGCATTTACTGGTAATAATTTCAGAATGTAGAATTCCCGTCAATCTAGCGTCTAAGGTGATACCCAAAAACTTAACGTGGTCATTTATTTGCAATGGTTCTCCTTGGTATCTTACATCTATAGTAGGAATATGTCTTTTTTTACTAAAAGCAACGATGGAACTCTTCGAAGGCGAGATCTCCAGGCCATGGTCTGACAACCATACACCTATGGATTCCAAGCACCTTGTCAGATTGAACGCAGCAGTGTTCAAGTCCCCATCAGTGGTATAAATACACAAGTCATCTGCGAACTGCAACAGCTCGCAGTTATCTGTTACCGCGGTATGCAGGTCATGTGTATATATATTGAATAATATAGGACTAAGGACTGAACCCTGGGGTAGGCCTTTCCAGATGCATCTAACATTAGTGTATTGAGAATCAATTCGGAGGTGGATTCGACGAAATTTTAGCATGTTACAAATAAAGTTAACTAATTTACTGGAAATGCTCAGCTTGAGTAGCTGACTCCTGAGCACTGAAATTAGAACATTGTCGTATGCTGATGCTACGTCTAGAAAAGCGGCCAAGACAAATTTATTTTTGACAAAGGCGTACCGTATATCAGAGACAAGAATAGCGTGACAACCAGTCACACTCTTGCCCTTTCTGAATCCATGTTGACTAGGAGGAAGCATTTTGTTTGACTCAATATGCCAGTCGATGCGGTTTTTAAAAAGATGTTCCATTATTTTACAAAGACACGAAGATAGGGCTATTGGTCTATAAGACGTATGTAGGAGCGCATTCTGGCTTGGTTTAAGGATGGGAATGATGATGTGGTCTCTCCAACTATCAGGAACAAATCCTGACTGGAATAGCTGATTGATGAGATTTAGGAAATAAGTCCGAGACGACGATGATAAATTTTTCAGCAGAGCATATGGGATCCCATCTAAACCAGGGGCTGTGTCAGGCAACCTATTCAAGACGGCCATCAACTCTGCATGAGTAAATGGTTCCGACATCTCGTCGTTTACTGTTGTAGAGGAATCCCAGTCCAGCATAGGCGGGACATAGGGTGGGGCGAGTTTGTCAAGAAAGGCATCCTTCCAGACCGGAACGTTGCTTGTTGGAGTAGCATTTGAACTTTTAGCTGATCTATAACGTTTAATAGAACGCCATACTATAGATGGAGGAGTAAGAGGGGATATAGATTGGCAAAAGGATTTCCAACCCAACACTTTTTTCTTAGCCAGAGTACGCCTGCACAAAGCCTCTGATTTTTTGAAGTGAACGTAGTTTTCAAGGCTCATCGAATTATTAAAGGCTTTCTCTGCCGTCTTTCTGCGTTCGATGAAGTCAGAGCATTCCAGATCCCACCAAGGACAAGGAGGAATTTTACCTGGTGGTTTCTTTAAAGGAATGGCCTTAAGCGCGGCGTTTTCAATAGCACAGGTAAAATTGTCATAGCACAGTTCAATATTTGACTCATTCACAATTGGCAGGGCGTGAATCTGTTCATCCAAAGTGGATTTATAAATGAGCCAGTTAGCTTTATTTAAAGAAAACTTTTGAAGAGGAGAGAAATTACAAGTCGTATTTGAAGATGGAAAAGAAACAATAACCGGGAAGTGATCACTTCCGTAACTAAGAGATTCTATGTCCCAACCCAAGGATGAAGCCAAAGAACTAGAACACAGAGAGATGTCAACTGCAGAATGATTTTGTAATGGTGAAGTTCTGCGCGTTGGTCTACCATCATTTAGTACGAAAAGATCACATTCGTCTATAATTTCGACAAGCTTATTGCCAAAAGGGTCCGACCTGGGTGAACCCCATAAACTGTGGTGGCTATTGAAGTCTCCTAAGATTAGTCTTGGGCTAGGTAACTGTAGAATGAGCCGCTTGATCTCCCTAAGGATGGATAGAGAGGGGTGCGGGATATATACACTAAGAATGGTATAGGCGCCAGAGTTGGTGAAAATTCTGGCGGCAACAGCGTAAACGTTATCTATGGTGGGAATCGACAGTTGCGAATACTTTATATGGTTTTTGATTAATAAAGCGGATCCATCCCAGCCATCCTGTCTGTCGTGACGCAGACAGGCAAAACCAGGAATGGAGAACATAGCACTGGGTTTAAGCCAGGTTTCTGAAAGAGCTAAAGTTATTGTTTTATACTTATTACAAAGGTATATGAGTTCGATTTTTTTACGATATACGCTCCTCACATTCCATTGTAAGACTTGATCCATAAAATTGAATTAATAGTTCGTTAAGTTTGTTTATCTTTTCTGCTACGTTGGACGGTAAAGAAACTGTTGAGGGTAAAGTATTCAGTTTACGAATAAGTGAATCTAATAATTCAGTAACTAAAGACATACTATTTTCAGGTTGAGTCAAAAGAGTTGATTTGCGTCTTAAAGCACATCCGTTCTCCGGGGAGGGGATGGCAAAGCTTCTTATGATTTCCTGATGAGCGGCTTTGTTGTAGCCCTGTTGCAGTGGGGCGCGAATTTTGGGTTTCGGGATAACTCTCTTTTTATACGAAACAACACCGGTTTTAGGGTTGGATTCATTAAGGTCATCAAGATTGCGCAATTGACGTCCAGCAGAGCTAGAGGGGATGGGCGTAGGAGCTGTCTTAAGAACATCCGAGTATGGTTTTCTAGTAGGAGAGAGCCTTTTGGCCGCTTCCTGAAATGAAACATTTTCACTAGACATTATAAGTTTAATTTGTTTTTGTCGAGAGTGCTCAGGGCAATTTTTATCGAAAGCAGAATGGTTTCCAGCACAGAACGGGCAAACTATGTCCTCTGGACATACCTTACACGAGTCTGAGAGATGAGTTTCCGAGCACTTTGAACAGCGGGCCTTGGACCGGCATTGTTCTTGGACGTGACCAAATCTACAACATTTAAAGCATTGAATTACCGGATACTTATAGGGTTCTACCTCTAGAGAATTGTGAAATAGATATACTCGAGGCGGTAACTTTGCCCATCGAAGGTTATAACTACGGTTTCGCTGGGTCTCCACTCTCTAGATTCCTCAGTACGAATCTTATAATTTAATCTCCTTGCCTTTACAACTTTGCCAAATCCATGTGGTGACTCAATAAATTCTATAATTTCATCGTTAGTAAAATCTGTGTGCACTCCTTTAATGATACCAATCCGAGTAACATTGAAGGAGGGAATAAATGCTTTAAGATTTTTTTCGGAGAGAAAGGGAGTTGTCAAAAATGAGTTAGCAGCGTCAGCAGTGGTGAACTCAACCGAAACACGGTTGCGCCCAACACGCTTCACACTACCCATTTTCACATAAGGAATGTCGTGATCATAGATAATTTGGCCAAGTTTAACGGGATGTAAAGAAACTGGTGAAGCTGGGTCGTCTGATATCTTAGAGACATGGACAATGTATGGACCAAAATCACTGGAATTATAGTTTCTAGATACAGGTGGAGACTTTGTGACAGTAGGGGTAGTCGAATTTTTGCCAGTCTTTTTATAAATTTTATTTGATACTCCATTATCCAATTCATTATCAGGCCTACGTTTTCTATGAGTATTACTTGGCATACCATCATCTGATAATGCATCCTGATAATTAATAGGTGAGGGTAGATTATCGAGATCTGCCGCGGCGCTCAAAGTTGAAAATGAAGGAGCGGAAATATCATCGCTTTCGTCATCCGAAAGCGAAGAATTTCCACCCCTCCGATCGGGTGGTTTCTTAAGGGTAGGATCCATACTATTCTATAACATGCATATTAAACTAAAACCTAAAAATAATAACCATACACTAAAAATAACCTTAAAATGACTTACCGATATTAGTTGGTATACTTACCATACGAACAACACAACATATAAATTAATTAAGTAATATATACAAACTAAATAATATATACACCATTAAATAACTAAAGACACCAAACACAAACGTATTAATCAAAAACTTCGAAAATAAACAACGCGAGACGTGATTCCCTCAAGAACGCTAACGCGGCCGGGTTTTTTACTTACCCCATATCCTTGTATAATCATTAAGAGTATCGTTGCAGATCGAACGCCCTGGTTTTACAGAGGTTCATAAGAGACGGTAACCGCTTTCCATCAGGTGAACCGTAGGCTCGTTTATTTGTCTTGCAAAAAATCTTAATATGTGAAAGCAGCTCCACTCATTCAATTTTGACTCATATTCCTTTAATAATAATCTTCCATGCTGGCTTCGGCTAGGTACGGCGACTGATTTTTTTCACAGTGTATCTGATCTGTGTATTGATATTATTTTCTGGACTAGGTTCTATGGCAAGCGCCTCCGACAGGCCACGGTTGCGTTACTCTTCGCGCTATGGTGGCTGAAAACGATGAAACATGGTACGAAGACGGCTCTCCGTTATCACAGAAGATTTGCGAGGACCTACGGCAACCTGATGACATGTCACATGTCATCAACCATGACTGCCAGATCTGTGATGAAGCTAAATATGAGGTATGGCATAAAAATCAACGCTGTGAACCGCGATAGTTGCTGATAAACAAGGATAACCAATAGTCCGTTGACTTGTCTGCTTGCGTGGCAATTAAAAGTACGTTTCAATTTACGCACATCGAATTTAGCGCATAGAAAATTATTTGGATACCTACCAATGTCAATACCTGTCGAATGCTGTAGTTACATGACTAGAGTAACAATAAAAATAAAACTTAAAGAAGATGAAGAAATTCAACATGTGCAATTAGACGTAGAAGATAAGTCTAAATTATAATTACCTTCCTATCAATAATGGGGCGGCGCGACGGGAAAGAGTGCCGAGGGCGTAACGTGTCGCACCGTCCCTCATAAGTCATAACCCTGTGCTGGGTTCTGGCCTCAGCCGGGACGCTGAGTGTGAGCGGTTGGAGGTTTTAGTGCGGTTTAACTATCACATATCCCACCCGCCCCGCGGCGGGAATGCGGTGATTTCCTCCAACTTAAAAAAAAACCACCATACCTAAAACTTACCATAAAAATACAATTAAAAATAGAAATAAATATCAATATTTAATTTAAAATAGAATTCGAATTTCGCATTCAAATGCACAGGAAATTTTTAACATACATTAATAACTAATTTCGAAACTCTCATTCACAGATATCTTTCACCGGTGTGTGGTCCCGAAATACTCATCCTCGTTTTTATCCTGAAAATGTCTGGATTCCTAAGTTCAGTGATTTAATGGGAGCTTCACACGACACTGATTTTATACTATGGATGCCTGGCAGCTTGGCGGGAGAAGGATTACGGCAGTTGGCTGAACATGCCAATTCTAGTAAAATTGAAAGCGAGATAAGGGAAAAGGTGTTTATTTGAAAAAATTAAAATATATTAATAAAAAATTACTTATTAATATATACAGGGTGATTTTCTAAAGATTGTACATATTGAAGGAGCGTGATGGGTACTTTGTTCTAGTACGGAATATAAAGAAAAATAGGTAAACATACAAAAAAAATAAAAATATTGGACAAATCTAAATTCGACAAAACTACCTCAAACATAAAGAATTTCGACCAAAAGAGTGTTTACTTACGACCTCTAGTGATCTCGCGCACCCCACACCTCCGCCACACCCATCAGATGTCGAAAAACCATAATTTTGCAAGAATTTAAGATATTTTTAAGTTGCGATTACTAAGGCATTATACCACATTCTTTGGTAATAATATTTTTACTGGTTGTATATGACCATCAGCAATCATGACCTTCAATATGTACCATCACTAAAAAATCACCCTGTATATACAGTGGATCTGTAACTTTCGACAATCTCACATGGGGTGAATGACCTGTTGAAATAAAACGAAGAACCTCTTTTATTTTAGTTTTTAATTGGATAAAAAAAAATTCATCATAGTATAGAAGTCCGCGTACGTTTTCCATGGAATGTCAGAAAAATAGTTTAACCGATCCAAAAAATAAAAATAGTGCTAAGTTGTATTTCGTCAGGTCATTCACCCCACGTCAGATTGTCCATAGTTACAGATCCACTCTGTATATAATATAAAACTAGCTGACTCGCGCAACTTCGTCTGCGCCGAAAAAAAAAATTAGGGGTGGACTACCCCTAACATTTAGGGGATGAAAAATAGATGTTGGCCGATTCTCATAAGTACCGGATAAGCTCAAAAAATTTCATCAAAATCGGTCGAGCCGTTTCGGAGGAGTTCAAGTTCGAACACCGTGACACGACAATTTTATATATTAGATGACCCGCGCAACTTCGTCTGCGTTACAAAGGGGTTCAAACAGTACTCGCAAATACTCGCAATACCGTCGCGTTGTTATTTGCGCGGCCGCATATTCATTGCGTTTTATACTCGTGATAACTTCTAAACGAAAAGTCCGATTGGAATAAAACAAAAAGTAATTTACTTCTACATTAATACTCTTGATAACAAAGTACTTAATTTGGATAAGGGTTAATATAACGATACTCATTTAACGTTAAATTAATTTTTCGGACAATTTTTTTTATTTTTATAAACAAAAAAGCGGTTTTGTGACTAAACTATAATAGTTAGGTATATGCCTTCGCGGACTTTTTTGTAGGTCTTACTAACACCTAAAAACCCGTAGTACATCATTTTGTTCTATTGTTAATAGTTTTTGCAGCGTACGCATAAATAGGTTTTTAATATTACACCTTGTCTTACAAATTCGATATTTTCATACGGATCCCTATTTTTTTTCAAAATAAAATATAACCTATAACCTTCCTCGACAAATGGACATTCCAACAGTGAAAGAATTTTTGAAATCGGACAGGTAGTTTCTGAGATTAGCGCGTTCAAACAAACAAACAAACAAATAAACAAACAAACAAACAAACAAACAAACTCTGCAGCTTTATAATATTAGTATAGATTTAGATGATTGGCGTAGTCGTTCGGGGTAAAAAGAAAATAAAAGTTTTTTCGATGTATCGACAAAAACTTGTTGGGATATCATCTCTTGTTATGATAAATACCTATTACATACTAATTTTTGTGATAAAAATAATCGATAATTAACCCTTAAGTTTTTACAACTTTACCAGGATTGAACTTCTATATCTAATAAAACAATACTTTGTCTATAGGTATGTAATGAATGTAAAGTAATAAATAAAAATTCGATGTAATATGTAGGTAATGCTTAAAACTATTTTAATAACGTGTAATGTTTAATGAGGGTGTGGCACTGTTTCTTCTTATTACAGGCTGTGGGTAACGTAAGATGAAATAAACCACATATGTTAAATATTAAATCATGTTTATTAACTTTTACCATGAAATAATTTTAAAATGAAAATTATAATGATTACAAGAAGAAAATTGTCAAACGTAAAAAATCGATGCGTCAGGCAAAACTCCATTCCAAATTCAAACTTCTGCGTGACAGATTTTATGTAGACGTTTACCAGCCAGTCATCTGGTTCGCTACAGGCTATACTGTAGCCTATCTAGGAGGACAGTAAAACAACCATAACCATGTAATATGCACCGTTGTGTTTCAATAAATAAATTTATTATTATAGATCGGAAATGGAGTACGAACTTTAATCAAAGGCAAAGGCCACGGCTACCGTAGAATGGACAACCCAACTTTCGCGCTTTTTCGAGCTGATAAAACTAATCATTTAGTGTCAGTAGCCGTGGCCATACATCCATCACCGGACTGGTTCCTCGGGGTGACCAGGTTTGAACTCTGCCAGGAAGACAACACTTGGCTTCAGGAGAGAGAGTTGAATCTTTATCCGTGGGACGCTGGGACTGATAGTGGGGTATCGTATGAGGTCAGTTGTTATTTTTTTTGGTTCGTGTGTTTATTTTATAGGTTGAATCGAAATAGTCAATTTTCTATTTTTACTAGCTGCCCCGCGCAACTTCGTCTGCGTTACAAAGGGGTTCGAACAGTACCCGCAATGACGTCCCGTTATTATTTGCACGGCGCGAAGTGCACATATTCATTGCGTTTTATACTCGTCATAACTTCTAAACGAAAAGTCCGATTGGAATAAAACAAAAAGTAATTTACTTCTACATTAATACTCTTGATAACAAAATACTTAATTTGGATAAGGGTTAATATAACGATACTCATTTAACGTTAAATTCAATTTCGGGACGAAATACTATTTTTATAAACATAAAAGCGGTTATTGTGACTAAACTATGATAGTTAGATATACGCTGTCGCGGACTTTTTTGTTTGTCTTCAAAATACCTAAAAACCCGTAGTACATCATTTTGTTCCATTGTCAATAGTTTTTGCAGCGTACGCATAAATAGGTTTTTGATTTTTCGCCTTTTGTTACATATTCGATATTTTCATGCGGATCCCTAATTTTTTTGAAAATAAAATATAGCCTATAACCTTCCTCGATAAATGGACTTTCCAACAGTGAAAGAATTTTTGAAATCGGACCGGTACTTTCTGAGATTAGCGCGTTCAAACAAACAAACAAACAAACAAACAAACAAACTCTTCAGCTTTATAATATTAGTATAGATTAAACAAGTTCCTAGTGTATCAAGAAAGAAACGGATTTTACATTGTATTATATTATTTTTGGAACGAAGTTCCTTATCGCGCGTTATCGAAAGGGGGCTAGACGGAAATTCTTATGAAGTTGTCACGACACTTTTTTGTTTTAGATGATTATCGCTAGATGGCACTGTGATCAAAACATTTTATTTAAGTTAATTCGAAAGAGAGAGAGAGACAGACGTTTTAAACTAACTAATTATTATAAATTAAAAAAATAAAATTTTATTACAATTCCCTCACTAATTAATCGAAAGGAACTTCGTTCCATCCGGGTGTCCCTTGACACCTTTCAAGTTTTTTTTATTAAAATAGGTACTTATGTAGGATTAGGTATTTAACCTATATCAATTTTCCTTTTCAGTCGCCGAACATAGAAACGTATCCCCAAGACACAATATCTAGAGTTGGCAAGAATTCCCATAACCAATATTCCCCGTTTCATCAAATGGATATTTCGAAAATGTATCCTTTTGGAAAACTGCACATTAAATTTATACGGAGCTACCATAGAGAATGCGATGATGAAGGTTAGATATATTTTATTCAAGTAGGTACCTAGTAGACCAATTTAAACGAAAATTTTAGTTTTGCTAAAAAGGTTGAAGTAAAATATCATCAGGAAATCTGTGCATTGGAAAATACCTAAAGTAAAAATCCAGCGAAAATTTATAATGAATTGATTATGTAAAGTTCTGAACCTGCAATCATGGTGCATTATGATTAACTCATAGGGCGAGCCCCCGAGCGCTATGACTTGTCCTTCTTCAAACGAGGCTTGAAGAGAGTCCTTAAGGATAGGCCGTAGGTAGCGGCCCCGCAATGTCTTCTGGCAATGCAGAGGTCCATGAGCGACGGTAACCGCTTACGATCAGGTGGCCAATAGCTCGTCTGCAAGCGTGGCAATAAAAAAAAAATAAGGAGGAGACATGAATCCAGCAGTGGTGCAGTTTCGGTAGTACACGATTACCTACATGGGTGTTGGTTCAACAAACAAAACAATGTGCAATTATGTACTAAATAAAGTCCTGCGATACTCTTATTACATTCCCACTTTTAATTATCATCATGGAGTTATTAACTTAGCACTCTCATGCAAGTCCCTTGAGAACCACATTTATTTTAGGTACCACCACTGAGGATCCAGAAGGCACTACCGAAGCCTCACCAGACAGTGGTCGTGAGCCGAGTCCGCCTTCCAGGTATCAAAATCCTGCCCCAGACGATCTCGGGCGGTGAGCCTAGCTTTAATATTACTTCTGTACTTTTTATTGCCTTGGAGGTAAACGATAAAAAAAACAAGTTTACGATTTATCTAGTCGTAGCATGTAATAGTCGGTTATAGGACCCCTGTAGTGGTAGGAACACTATGACCCCCACCTGTGAATACTGAGTGTATATATCGATTAAATATCTATATATCTTCGGTATTCCCAAAGCGCTATGACTTGTCCTTCTTCAAACGAGGCTTGAGGAGGGTCCTTAAAGGTACGTCGTAGGTAGCGACCCCTCAATGTCCCCTGACATTGCAGAGGTTCATGAGCGACGGTAACCACTTACGATCAGGTGGCCCGTTGGCTCGTCTGCCTACATGGCAATAAAAAAAAATATGATCGATTTTTGTTATTTGAAATGATCGTTTTTTGTTTTTTTAATCGAATTTGAGTAGGCAGGGTATGCAATGTATATTTTCTTGTATGGATCGCACGCCATTGCCTATTGTATAGAACTCTTCTAAAACGTCATACTAAGATAGATTATACTAAGGCTCCCGAAATATTATCTTCTGACTGAATAGTTTGAAAGCTCGTTAAAATTGCTCTTATGCTTCACGTTTTCGAAAATCGTTTTATCGAGATTATCGACTTAGATTTCAAGGTGTTATTCGACTTTCATAAATCTTCTTCTTATATATAAAAATGAATTGCTGTTCGTTAGTCTCGCTAAAACTCGAGAACGACTGAACCGATTTGGCTTATTTTAATCTTGAAATATTCGTAGAAGTCCAGGGAAGGTTTAAACGATGAGAAAATTTCCTTATGTGACGCAGACGAAGTTGTGTGGGCCAGCTAGTAGATAATAAAATTTAAACAAACTTGTCAACAGCGAAACCACAGTAATAGATCGTAATTCCACTCAAGAATGTCCTATGACTGAATGGGGGGAGTGGAGTCTATGCGAAGGTCCTTGTAAGGAAGGACAAATCAAGGGTTTCCAATGGCGGGAAAGATTTCATCTTGTCAACGGCGTCGCTATCGAGAAATATGACCTAAATGTAAGTCAAAGTATTAAGGAATATTAAAGAAAGGGATATTGTCACTGATGTACAATGGACCGTCAAACACCGAGTTTAATTTTTGAACAGAGGAGATTACCTAATTGAGCTGTATGTTTATAGGGATTTTTGGAAAGAAGTTCCTTATCGCGCGTCATCGAAAGGGGGCTAGACGGAAATTCTTATGAAAAAGTTGTCATGACACTTTTTTTGTTTTAGATGATTATCGCTAGATGGTGCAGTGATTAAAATGTTTTAAAACAATTCCTTATTTAGTTTTATATGATTAATGCTAGATGGCGCTGTGATAAAAATTCAATTACAATTCCCTCACTAATTAATCGAAAGGACCTTCGTTCCATCCGGGTGTCCCTTGACACCTCTCAAGTTTTTTTGGCATCGTTTAGATTCACGTCAATGGAAACGAACCGAACGAACTGAAACCAATGGTCGTAAAAGGAATGACTTGTTCAATGTACCTAAATTCAAAAAAAATCCTACAAAAATATCTATTTTCCTCTTAAATTTTGAAGACATTCAACACTATCTATTCCTGTTGAAAATAACAAACCCGTTAAGATTTTCCTTATGAAATTCTAATAATTTAAAACTTTTTATTCTAGAATGATCATCCTGTAGAGATCGAAGTGCCGCACTACTGCAAAGAACATTATCCGAAATTTGAAGACAGAGATTGCATCGAAGATTGCGTCGAAAAAAATTATGACGATTACAATTTTGAAAGTAAGAACTAATAACAATGAGTTTAGTATTATCATCTATGTATCTATCGAGAAATATTGATTTAATAATACTCGAATCTTTTTTATTTTTGAAAGCAAACGAGATAATGGCCCGTCTGATGGTTAGCGGAACCATTGTCTTTCCTTGACTGTTTGTCACGTAAACATCTAGAAGAAAATTTACCTACTAACACTCTGTCAATTCATTAGTTTAGTATCAAGAACCTATGAACATTTTTATTGATTATTTTGTGATCTCATTATTTCAATATCTGGGTAGTATTTTGATTACGGGTCTTTATAATTATTGGAACGAAGTTCCTTATCGCGCATTATCGAAAGGGGGCTAGACGGAAATTCTTATGAAAAATTTGTCACGACACTTTTTTTGTTTTAGATGATTATCGCTAGATGGCGCTGTTATTAAAATATTTTATTTAAGTTATTTTATTTAAGTTACTCTCTTTCAAGAGAGAGAGAGACAGACGTTTTAAACTAACTAATTATTATAACTTAAAAAAAACCCTCACTAATGAATCGAAAGGAACTTCGTTCCATCCGGGTGTCCCTTGACACCTCTCAAGTTTTTTTTACAATTATAATAGTTGATAATTCTTTATTTATTGCTTTTATAGCCTTTGCAATTACATTATTTCTTTTGTTACAGTGTGAGTGATAATATGTGAACAGAAGAATATTTTTAGTAACGAAATGCATGAACTTAAATAAAAAAAATATAATAAATTAACTGGGTATAAGTTTGATTATTGTAGTTATTGTTAATTAATAATATAATAAACTAGTGCAGTGAACTTTATCTTTAATAAAGACAGTAAATTATGATGTTTGTTTTGTTTTCCTCTTAATCATAGTTCTCGTAATTGCATTTTATATAGACTAGCTTTCTTTGGCGACTTTTACTGCGATAGACTTACTTTTATTTTTTTAGTAATATACAGGGTGGATCTGTAACTTTGGACAATCTGACGTGAGGTGAATGACCTGTTGGAATATAACATAAATTAAATCATATTTACTTTAATAATCTGAGTTTAATAAAAATTGATTGATGATTTTCAGAAATTCAAAATCTAGGTATAGTTGGGGGCCAGAATAAATGCACTTCGACTATTAAAAAGAGAGCAGTTAATAGCTTCGGATTTATAGAGCGCTTTCTCTGTCGCACACAGCTTTGTGGCATTCATTGTTAGTTGTTGTTCTAATTCAATTGAACATATAATACAATATAGAGTTGTTAAAAATCAAAATATTTTTGCATAATTTCCTAAAATTCGATGTGCATTTATTCTTGCCTCCAACTATAGGTACCTATTTCCTTTGCCCCTTATTTTAAAATACTCGCATTGTGTCTTGAAATATATGAAAGTAAAGACAGAATTACATTTGTTATAACTACAGTAAACATTATCAAGTTTGCAATTAAATTCTGAGTGCCACCGTTAGCTGCAATAATAAGTACAATTTAGTTAATTACCACAGTTTAATGAGCAATTGACTAGAAGCTTCATTCATATAGCGAGTGTGAATACACACGCATTGATGTGACAATTGTTAGACAAAAATGCATCTGTATAAATGTGTCGGTAAGTTTCGTATTATTTTTATTTTTTCTAAATTTAATTGATAGATACGAATATATAAAGCTGAGAAGTTTGAACGAGCTAATTTCAGAAACCGTTGGTCCAATTTGAAAAAATCTTTCTGTGTTGGATATCGAGCAAGAAGAAAAATTAAGTCTCATTCTTTTTCAGCGCAGACAAAATTTCGTGGTTTGTTTATTTATTTATTTAGATAAAAATATAGGGGCACGCAAGAACTGTTCTTGTTCTTCGTTCGTAATTTTAATGAGCCTTATGTCCAGCAGTGGACGTCTACGGGCTTTTGATGATGACTAATTTAATTACTTACCTACATATAAAATATGGTTTTTCAACATCTACGCTTACAATATGAAAATAAGATTTTTTTATCATAGATGACTTCTTTTAGAACTAACAAATCAAATTCTAAAGCACCCAATATAATATCTGTATCTACTTTTTTTTTGAACAGGTATTCAAATGATCTATGTTCTGGTTCT
This sequence comes from Trilocha varians, assembly GCA_030269945.2. Taxonomy (NCBI): domain Eukaryota; kingdom Metazoa; phylum Arthropoda; class Insecta; order Lepidoptera; family Bombycidae; genus Trilocha; species Trilocha varians. The sequence continues at coordinate 2,882,345 of AP028264.1, read as the reverse complement.
ACTATTTGGTATTGCCATATCCGATGAAGAAATCTGCAATCGTCGACCTCGCGGAGTTAAAACTGCGCCTCTGCCACCTGACAATCAATTTCTCATAGAAATAGATGGCTTGATTGAGAACCTTTACATTCCAAAGAAGGAATACATCGGTAAGACACTTTACCTAAAGAAAATACATCGTCGCCTCAGTGCTTGTTTGGCCAATCTGCGCTCGAGCAAATTTTACAGGAGACAGCAAACAAGCACGGAATTTTCGGTAAGTGCCGTGTTGAGAAAAAAATTGAAATGAGATTTTTATTGTTTTAGAATTGAATATTTGAAAAAAATATTTTACCAGTAAGATGGAAATTTTACTCTTTATAATACTGCATTAAAAAGTAATTTTCGTAAAAAATGTCAGATTGGTCAAACAAGCACTGAGGCGACGACATGTAATTGTATCTAAACTCTTCTTGATTTAAGTCGGTCTAGTAAGTAGAACGGGGGGTATTTCAAGGTAAAAGAATAAGGGGTCTGCGAGCTGGAAAGAAACTGTCAACATATTACTTTTAACCATAAGGTTCATCATAAAAAAATTAAATTGCAGTTCGACTCAGGGCAAGGGACGAAAGAGCAACCTTTATAGCTTTTACGATAGCCCTCAAAGAAGACACGTCCCCAAATAGAGCAAACCCTCGTAAACCGATTCCGTTGGATCCAGGACGTTTGACTTTGATGCCAAATTCGACCAACACTAACTTGAAACTAAATTGTAATAATACTGTTGTCGAGTTGGATATTACACCTAAAACATTTGCGGAGGTAAGTTAAACAATTTCGTAGACCAGTCCTAGTTAAATATTAAAACTAAAGGCAATATTGTGTGGTCTATGATAGAGACTACTCGATTAACCAAATTCGAAATACCTATAGTCTAAGCCACCTGCAAATTTTACGCATCACATGATAAAATGGTAACATTTGCAGGCTCTCTGGACAGCCCCAGAGAAAGATAATAAATGTGTAACTGTACTAGCCGTGGTGGCCATTACTCCCGATGTCTGGTACAGCTACGAAGGTCCACTGTCTAAGTATGTTTGTGAAGACAGACGCAAAGCAGATGATATACAGCCTTTGGAAAATGATGATTGCAAAGCTTGTGAAGACGCTAGATATCAGGTATGACTGGTGGTGAAGACTCTATGATAAGTTTTTTGTTTTAAAATTACTATTTGCTCATTTAGTTATAGATACACGTCGTATTTAGCAAGGTAAAGTTTGCAGTGATAGTGTTGTTTGGAGACTTCCCCACTATAAGAACTAACCTATTTTTTTAAGAAATTAAATGTCTAGAGTTATCTCCATGGAATTTCTTACTTCCATCTTGAGTTGTGCTCCTTTGCTGCCTTCACTACACTCTTGGGACTTTACAGATGTCTTATCTATTTAATACATACCTAACAATATATAGAAAGTAGTAGTATAATAGTAGAATTAGTCGTACTGTTGTGAAAATTATTCGCTTCTGCCAAAATTGTATATTCAAATAAATATGCATTCATTGAGAAGATTGTTTTATTGTCAATATATTAATATACGTATATAGTTAATTTATTATACGAAGATATATAGAACATGCTGCAGGTACACTAACTTGTTTTATTGCTGAAAGAATCAAAAATGTTCTTCTCATATCATTTTAAATCTTAAATAAAGAAAAAATTGGAGGATGCTGTAAATTTAGGACACCTGGCAGTTCTTCAATAAAGTTATTGTTATTAAAATTGTTTTATTTTGATAAATTACGCATTTAATTAAACAATATAATTAAGAATGATAACTGACAGAGGTAATAAGCAATAAACGTGAGTAAAGCGCTTGAAAAATAAATAGAAGTATTACCTATTATAACAGTAATCTACAAAAATCTTTCACTCATTATCTTCAGTTGACCTTCGAAGGCATGTGGTCGTACCACACGCATGAGAACCTGTTCCCAACGTCCCAAAACCTTGCTCGATTCAGCGACGTTGTAGGTGCTTCTCATAGCAACGACTTCAGTCTCTACAAATACACTTCAGAAGCCACTCTTGGCTTGAAGATGTTGGCTGAACAGGGTAACAGTACTCAGTTGGAGATCGAAATTCAGAAGAAGGTAGGTGCTTTTGTTTCTGGAATGTTATTGAGAAGAATGTACTTATTATACAGCATGGTTTGGACTAAGTAATACTTTTCTTCATATAACTGCACTTTTATAACCCTTTATGGCTTTGTGGTTGTCAGGTCTTAGTTGAGAGAGCAGGCTTAATCCACAGCACTTGCCTTGTACGAGTTTGTGACTTCACACACCTTCGAATATTCAGTCAGTGGTGTTGTGAAAAATTGCAATCGATCATTTAAACCAGGACCCAGAACTAGAATAAACTAGTATTTTAACCTTTTTAAAGTTTTTGGAAGCCTTACTTTTGTGTTTTTGAAGGGTTCTTGTATTTCCGATATTTGGAGCAATACCTAATCAATTCTCTAGTAGTAGTAGATGTATCTAGAACTTAAGTGAATATTATATCACTATTTAAATTATTTCTAGCTCGGTAATTCTGTACGAACTGTGATCAAAGCTTCAGCCCCTTATAACACAAGCGAATCGACAGTAACAAATTTTAGAGCCACAAGGGAGCATCATCTTATATCATTGGCAACTGCACTCATTCCATCACCTGATTGGTTCCTCGGAGCCGCTAATTTGGAATTATGTGACATCAAAACCGATCAATGGGCAGAGAACATAACTTTTAACTTGTATCCTATGGATGCTGGTACTGATAAAGGACTTAATTTTGAGGTAACGTTATTATTTAAAATTTTTGCAGCATTTATTTCAGATTTTTTTTAGAAATGAAAGAAGTGGTGGGACTGAACAGCTGTTTTTCTTGCATTCCCTTCCCTATAGAAACCACGTGAACCACGTTCTTCATATGAAACAGAACAGAGAACTTCATAAATGGCTTCCCCTAAAATTTACCGTTCCTCCAAAATATGCTACTTTTCATCCTTATGAAAAATCATTTTGAAGTAAAAGAATATTTCGTAATTCTGGAAGTCATGTTAACTTGTGTGTACAGTTCGGCATTGTTTAAGACATTTCCCATTAACAGGCACCGAATGAAGAAATGTCTCCACCACAACCGATCTCGCCGGCCGCGATAATTAAGGACATACCGAAGGAATTAGTGAAACCATTTGCGAGGCTTAGGTTAGAACTTATAAGGACATACAGCTCCTCAAACTGTTCTATGGAAACTGAAGATCAGAGTAAGAACTCATATTTCTTTATTTTCATTAAGTCGTTCGCCGAAGATTAGCAAACGTAGTATTAAGTATTTTTACACTCTGGTTTTGTTGTTCTTCTAGCTACCGATGAAAACGAGAGTTCCACTGAAAATGAGGATAACCGAAGTAATGAAAGGCAACCAGAAACGCATCCCACTACTGAACCGACCACCACTACAACGTAAATAGTTTAATTTATTAAATTTTTACTGTGCGTATTTCAGCTCTTAATGAACAAGACTTGAACCAAAAAATTTTGCTTGCAAGGGTAATCTTACTAGTGATTAGTCTGGCTTGAGCATTGAAGTTCTAATTACTTATTTGACCTATAAATATCTTTTAAAGAAGAAGAGGATAATGTTCTCCCAAATAGACAGTTGTAGTTCAATAGTTGCAATACATCAGAGTTCTTGGGCCAATCAGAAAGCTGAGTGCGAATCCTAGTTGTCACGACCCCCAGTCATTAAACGTCCGTAACTTTTAGAATTTTAATAAAGATTATCTTTACATGAATTGCTTTATTTAGCAAAGAACCAGAAGTCGATCCGGACTCAACAGACGATTGCAAGATATCAGCGTGGGAAGAATGGTTAGAATGTCAAGGTCCGTGCGTGGATGGTCAAGTTAAAGGGTTGCAGTCGCGATCACGAAAATTCTTAGATGAGGTTTGTGGTGTTTTTGTCCTACTTCGATTACCTCACTTGTTCTTGGATCTTGAATCGACATCATGAACAAAAAAGTGAAGTTTTAAAGAACTTATTTGTGTGTAATATTTTATTAGTGTGTTAAACGAATAAAGTGTTAGCGGCAGAATATCTGTTTTTACGCGATTGGCGTACTTTCAATTGGCTTCATTCTGTTCTTAATGTTGATTCAAGATGTAATAATTCTGTGCCTTATCCTTACTGAATGGGTTAATCTATTAAACAGTGAAAATATCGATCCCAGCTTTAGAACTACCTACCTTGCACTCTTGTGATTGCTGAATCTTTAGGTACCAGAATCCATTTTATGTTGGATGTCACAATGTACCTACTGGTACTTTCTGAGATTTGGTGCAAGATAGAGAATGAATAATAATTTATGTAGAGGTCTAAAGATTAGTTCTTATGATTAGATGAGTATTGAGTAAGTATGATAGTTTTATTTCATTTATTTCGAAGGTATAATAGTTAAATATTTATTGCGCAAATTACAGAAAACGGAATCACAGGAAAGCAACATTCCTGAGACATGTTTTGAGAAATTTAGCTTGAGCGACTACAGAGTTTGTGAGGAAAATTGCGAAGCGGAACCAACAGGTAAAAATTGACCTACTACAACATAAAATACTTTCTTAATAATCATAGCTTAAAACTGTGACTGTTATGAGATTAACAAAAAATCACTTTAATATTTGGAATTAGTCAAACATTTTTTTCTTTGTGGTTCAAATTTGTATTACGATAGGTCGTTTACCCTTCTGCTTCAAAAGGTAACAAATCTATCATTATATTATTTTCACGCTGGAAGATCAGCTAATGGGTCATCTGATAGTAAATAGTTAACGTAGCTAATAGACCTCTTTGTACAGTGTTGGGGGTCAATGCTTACCTCTATCTACAGCCTACTCTTAATTACTCTCGTTGACTGAGAATAATTAGTTATAGTGCTCGGGGAATCGCCTCTTTTTCAGTTCATTGTTGTTCAAAAGAGAATCGAAATAATAATATTTAACTATTTTTTTTGTTTAGATAAACCTGAAGACTACAGTGATTTCGATGAAGTTGCACAGGAACCATAGGGTTAGAAACTCTTTTCGTAGTTATAGATTAGAGTACTGTAGTATTATTTGTCCTTAGTCAATGTTATTTTTATGTTTTTATGGAAGTACAATTACTTCCATTACAATTAATGTTGCATGACATTTTCTATTATTTTTGTATTTTACTCCAGATCCCCTCTTCGGAGGAGACCTGAGTCCAGCAATGGCCAATAATGGGTTGTTAAAGTACTAAAGATCCACATAATGATGGTCAAATTATTTAAGATGTTAAAACATTTTTGTTCTTTATTTTAACATCAAATCGCTTACCTTAGCAATATACCCAGTATTATATACTATATTACAATAAGCATGTTTTTGTAGCAAAATAAAAGATTTAAAAAAACCTAGTACCGTTTCTTATTTCATGTGAAGATGAATGATGCGTAAGTTTTGTGGTTATAAAACTGTTCTTAGGTACACAATAATCACAACATAATTTGTTGAATTGAAAAAATCCAATGAACTTAACCTGAATGATCATCTTTATCATATTAAATCGATCGGAAGAATTTTCCTAAAAAATGTTTTATCAACCACTGCCTTAATTGTCTTGCCAGAAACTTTAAAAAATATTTTTTTTTTTTTATGGTAAGGCTGGTAATATTTTACTTTTTTCTGCAACTGCGCTGGCAACCCTCAATCTTACGTCATCAGAATCTGCTCGTGCAAAATTCCAACAATTTACGGTTTTCAAAGTAATTTCCATGAGCTTTTCAAGCACTGTCTGCTTCGATAAGTATCTATTATGTTGAAAAAAGAGCCGGCACCAACATTCAAAAAGTTTATCAAGACTTCCTTAAAAGTTGCTTTTGTTGCCGAAGCTGTTGCCTTTGCCGTGAGTTACGGTGTTTGGTACAAACTAAATACTGATCGAGGTAAGTTCAGGAAACCTTCAGAATACAGAATAAAATCTTTTCTTAACACTTTACATACTTATAACACAAAAAATATCCACAGTAACTTTGTTAAACGGGAAAAAAATACGAAAGAAAACACAGCTGGTTTTTGTTTCTTTTAAGTATGTCAAAAGCTTGATCCGAGTACAATGGGTATTGTGCGACTCAAAATACAACATTTCTTGTATATTTCTTTTCAGATTTACGATTGTACATGTTCAAAAATCACAACTGGATTCTTGAAGGTTACTACGGTCTCGGCGAAAAGATTGCTGACCAAAAAACTCGACAACTCGACCTCAAAGTGTGGAGCAACGAGGGAAAACTATAAGCTGTTTAATTTACCCGACGGTGAGATGAGTATTGCTATAAGAGCCACTTTCTGGGTGGTCACATTCGGAACAATTGGTTACGGTCTACTGAATGTGGCTAAACCTGATGATGAACTACTCAAAAAGGTCATTATTTTAAAGAAGTTTTAATTTTTTGTGGTCACTGTTTTTTGGATGTAGTTTTACGCATGTCATTATTTGTGCTAATTGTGATTTGACTGGGACTTCATGTTAACCATTGTTGTGCTTTGTACATTAATCATCTTCATCAAGTTTGGTCATTATTCTCTTACCTGTAAGCTGGCGATTCTATTTTTAAGACATCTTCCTTCAATTTTCAGTTTGATCAAGATTCAAAGCACACCGATGCAAGAAAGTTTTCCAAACAAACAGTAGAAATACTCAAAGAAGCTTCAAACCAAAATTCTGATTTGAACAAAAAGATCCAGGATTTGTTGAAAAAATGAGTGACAAAAATTCGGTGTTAGAAAGACTGAGTCGTAGAGATGCTCAAAGATTAGAAAAATTACAGAAGGCACATAAGGCAAGGGAAGAAGTAGATGCATGCAACGAAAATGAAGACTATTTCTCGGGCTCTTTCAAAATCAAGTCTGAGTATGTTGAAGATTTGTTAGCACAAGTACCAACATTAGACAACAACTCCCTTCCTTCACATTTCGACACAATAAAAAAGGAAGTAAATGAACTACAAAAATATGTGGTAACATCATCATTTTTCCTCAAAGAATTCAACCTCCGTAAATACCTTGGTATTGTACAAAATTTACAAACAAAGTGCTACGAATTGGAAGACAGATACGTACCGAGGAAGAAATTTGGTTTTTCCAAGAAGAAACTTCCCAAATCTCATAATCAGAAGCAAAATTCACTGGATGAGTCTGATGGGGCTGCAAAGAAAGACAGCAACAAATGGGATGAGAACCTTTTCGGCTTTGCTTCCAAAGAAAATGAGGTTTTACTTCTAGAAAACGACGAATTATACAGAAGGGATGTAGCTTTACGAAACTTAAAGAATTGCACTATAGGGCTTAAAGGCACAATGGGGACTTTACATTTGATCAATTTGGAGAACTGCATCGTTCTATCTGGACCTGTTACTTCATCAGTATTCGTTGACAAGTGCACAAATTGTAAAATAGTTGTCGCATGTCAGCAACTAAGAATGCACACTTCAATAGAATGCGATGTTTATTTACACGTCACAAGTAAAGGAATCGTAGAAGACTGCTCTAAAATACGGACAGCGCCCTACAATTTGTTTTACGAGAATCTTGAGAAACACTACAATTTGTCCGGTTTAGATAGGAATTCGAACAACTGGGATCATTTGGATGATTTTAATTGGTTAGCACCGGACGTGCCGTCTCCCAATTGGTCAATCTTAGAAGCTGCAGATAGAATCGATTGCTGGGACAAATGGTGGTCTAAAACACCTTCCTAACAAAAACTAAATATTCTTGTGCAACTTGTGCTATTTCACATTAACAATAGAACATAGGTTATTTGCTTATGTATTGTAGATAGGTACATTTTTGTTGCATGCTTACTCTAAACAAAATAAACCTGCCATATATGATAAACAATAACTACGTCACACCATTAAAACTTTATTTACTTGAAAATATTTTTTTTTGTCCTAAAGTTTTCTTCCGGTTCTTGTCATATTAAGATTACTAATATGACGTCATCATAGTTTCTCATGTGATGTAATTTGATTAATTGATAAAATTTTAATGGCACCTCTACACTTGCACTGAACTGAACTTGTAACAATTTGTTATAATATACTTTTAAAACTCACTATAATAATGATACTGTATCAATTAGTATAATAAATTGTTTGTAAATGCGTCATTTATATCGTAGTTGCATTTATTTGAGTAAATTTTATTTATGAAAACAGTTTGTGTGTTTCATTACATCACAAATGTATTTTGGGAACTTTCAATTTGCCACTGGCATGCCAATTAAATTGTAGCCGTTTTTGTGCCTCATCCATGACCATGAGGTCCATGAGCGACGGTTATGTGGCCCGTTAGCAGCGTTTAAAAAAACGTTATTGCATTTTGGGTCAACTGGGAACGTCACTTTTCGCTAGATGGCGAAACTGGGGACTTCGTTCGGAATCACTACCCTGTTTGAGCCTCTTTTTAAAACATTTTTTTCCAATAAATTTTAATTTCGATTTTTAATTATACCTTATATTTTTGTGAATCTTTACTATTAAACGACACTGTATTGTATTTTCAGCAAAAATATATTATCTTCGTAAAATATGAGACGATTAAAAAATGTAAACAAAACAAGTACTTGGCAAAAGTAAACAAACCAATTTTGTTGCCGATCCCAGTTGAGTGATAAGTAAAATTCTAAATTCTTACAATATAAATCTTGATTGAAAAATTTAATATTCAGGTGAAAGGGTAAAGAATTACTTTACAAAGTAGAAGTATCAAGATAAATAAGAGAATAGTTAAAGTAAAACTACCAAAAACAATAAATATATTCATTTATTTCAAAATGTAGGCACAGAAACTGAATTCTTTATTTCACAATATTAAAATATGTATAACACATACACGTATAACTGAAAAATCTTCTTAAAGCTTGTTTGATGGTCTTTTGTGACAAATAATATAATACATACAATAGTAAAGTATAATTTATAATTAACACAACTTATTCAGAGATATGTACGTAACTACGTATTGTCATTTGTCTACTTAATTTAATTGCATTGTGCACGACCAAAATCATGCAATTGAATACATCCAAATAAAAGACAACTTAAGAGTAACATAATATCCTGTATTAAATAAATCATAAGTTTGTTAAAGTTAACATTATATTATGAGTTTTGTACACAGAAACTGGCAGAAAAAAAATTCTCTAAACATTTAAAATATCATTTAGTATATTAAAACTAATACACCTCAAATTAGGTGTAAAACTTTTTGAAACAGAACAATATTCTATCAATAATTCGGGTATAAATTATTTGTCGACTTAAATATTATGAACAAAATCAATGAAAAAAATTGACTGGCAAGGAAAATAAAATAAACATACTATGTAGTATATACAAAGGAAACCCGCTTATATTCAATATAGAAATAGGTACTAGTTTTTATAATAAGAACACAAAATAAGTAAAAGAGGTAATTAAAGTATTAGTGGGTATTAAAACATAGGGATTCCTCAGTTTAATTCAAAATTAATTTTAATATTTCTGTAAAATGAGATTCTCGTCTCTGATAAATCGTGACCAAAATAGTCAAATAAATGTATCGAAATAAATATAAACTTAAATAAAATCATAAATAAGATATATTGAATCACATTACTTTTATTTTTTTTATTAATCTATACTAAAATATTACAAAGCTGCACAGTTTGTTTGAACGCATTAATCTCAGGAACTTCTGGTCCGAATTGAATTTTTCTCTATCTAATTATAGAGGTTATATTTTATTTCAAAAAAATAAATAAAGGAACTCTTAATAAAATTGCCATTTTATAACCCAAGGAAATCGAAAACCTATTTATGCGTACGCTGCAAAAAGTATTGACAAAAAAAACAAAATAATATACTACAGGTTTATAGATCTTTTTAAGTGAAAAAAGTACAGGCTAGATCTGTACATTGGACCAGCTGAAATAGGGCGAATGACCTGTCGAAATACAACTTAGAACCACTTTTATTTTACGCAGACGAAATTGCGCGGATCAGCTAGTATAAATATTAAATTCTAAATTTAGAATATAGTCTTGTGCTAACAATTCTTATGTAATAACTTGCTTAAGATATCAAATTTATTGCTAAGTTATTTCACATAACACAATAGATACTTTCATTAAAATAATTCGAACTACACACATGTATAGTTAAATTACAATATCTAAAGTTCGGCCGTTCAGAGAATGCGTTCCTGACACCTATCAGTAAGTAACTCAGTTGAGCACAAAATTATAATATTCATTGATTATTGATATAATAATGTGGTTTTAATGCTCATTAATTGTTAAAACGGTAAGCAACCAGCAAAAATATTTTTATCGTAACTGCAACGCCATTACAAAGTAACGTCGTCAGTTCAATCGCAACGTGTCAGGAACGGATTCTCTGAACGGCCGAACTATAATTTCACATTGTAGAGGAAAACCTTCAAAACTTCATAAAATAACATCTTCTGATGGTGTTTCGGAAGTTTTTATAAATGTTTCAAAAACTGTATCTACTAATACGTTTTTAGTTGAATGTAAAAAAATGTATGTAATTGCGAAATCGACTCGTTTTCTATAATTTTATTTTCTTTTTTCCGTTCAGTTCGTTTCCGATATTACTTGTCAAAACGAATCTTAGAACGCATTAATGCGTATAGCATCCATTAGTAGATTTCTTTAAACACTCCCGTTTATCTACATCACTTACACAATTACTAAACGGGTTCTTACTACGATTTTTCTTAAATGACCATTTTCGATATTTAGTTACTGCAAGCGCCATGATCACGGGAAGACTGAGTACTGCGGGTTACTTAACTCTTTCTCGTACGAAAATAAAATCGTGGTAAGAACCCGTTTAGTAATTGTGTAAGTGAATCCATTGAACTCTGTTTGAAAAGTTTTCGAAACCTAATCGATTCCGTAGTTCGTGTAAAGGCTGATTTTACTACCGTTTGCCGATTTTCGAATCATGGTATCAATATTATTTTTAAAATCTCATTATAATTAATTGTAAAATCCCCCTTTCATTATTCTATTTTGTTTACAGGAATGATTTAAGTACAGGAAAATAACAGTGTAAATTATTTCATTAAATTCGTGTTAAAATATTCATCATAAAATACACCTCATGGATTTAGTTTAAATACATATTACAAGTCTTGATGTGTACAAGTATTTTTGACAAAGTATTGTTTATTAAATTCAACTATAATACGGCAAATTTAAAACATTTATTGTAATAAAATACGCGCCCATTAGACAGTGAAAATGAAATGAACTAAAAGTCTATTATTGAAAAAAAAAAGAAAAAAAATAGTTCTAATCAGAAATTCTAATGGACGCGTACCTATATTACAAACTACTTAAGCTCTACACTTGAATGTAAAGTTCTACAAAAAAAACGCCACGAGAGACAAAGTGGTATAACTAAAACGCCATCCTTCGAAAATAATTGACTACAAAATTATTTATATTGTTTTTTTGTAATTTAATACTTTCATCCAAAGTATGATTACTGCAATTGTATTTGTACAGAAAAGAAACCACGAACATCAAAAATATTAGGCACCTAAATTGAGAATTTCCTAACACACTTCTTGTTCGTTAATCTTAATTTCAATGAAAATAACGACTATTTTTTATTTAATATATCTAATTTCAAAGACACATCAGGCACCTAAATATACACAAATAGAACACGTGCTCAAAATTTCACAACATCTTCACCCCCTTGAAGGAAACACTTTGACATTTATAATTAGACCACTCTGTATCTCACGGCTTAAGGTCAATCTCACCAGTTGGGCGTTTTCTGTTTGATTGTCCACTGTTGGTACGTGTTGTTGGGATCGCAGGGCGCTAGGCCCAATTGCCCAGAGTGGGGTTGTAACGTGAGACAGTGACCGTGCAACCTATGTACTAATTGATGATGTTCTTCGTTGTAACTGTAATGTTTATCATGGTTATCAGCCCGTTTACCAGACGAATTAAAGTGGTCAGGAGACAAATAAGTACAAAAACTAAGATTGAGAATTATAGAAGAGGTTTTGTATGACCGATGACTTGTGTTAGAATAGCAGACAACGATAATAACATGACTTCGATTCCATTTACATAAGATAAAACGAAAGAAAGAACCATCGCATATACTCTTGGAAACTCTTGTATGACTCAAAATAAAAATATGCTTAAAATTATTGTAGGAAATGTAATATCACAATTAAAGAAATTATTTTGTATTATAAACATTTGGAACCTCCAGGCTGTCTATGAATTGAATCTCTTGGTACATTATCCATGCTGTACCCTAAGCTTTAAGTAAAAGATTAACAAGACATTAGTAAGATATCTGATCATATCTACGTACCTCCAAGGTCCGTCGACGGTGCCAAGCCTGCATATAGCTTGCTTGACGTTTTCTCCGTCAGTTTCAACGCATCTCTCTCCGACGCCGAGCTGACCGGCTTCATTCAATCTGAACAGCTGACTGTTACCCATGCCGTGGCATGAGGAGGTACCTGATTGATAAATTTTGAAATTTAGAAGACTTTATTGCCCTCCGATGTCAAACATATCGGGGAAACTTATAATTAACACTCATTATAACAATTCAGCAATGCCTAAAAATCGGCCCATAGTGATTCGAACTATCAGTATGTTTAATTGCTTGCTTACGAGGCGGCAATGATATAGAGAGATATAGACTTTTTTATAGAAATCTTTTGTATAGCTCGAGACCAGGCTGCCGATAAATGTAAAATATGTATGGTGTGAAAACTTGAAGAAGGATGTGGTTCAGGACTGGTAAATGTAAATCTTGGAATGTGATTTACTTTCCCCTAATCTTTCATATTTACAAAACCTATACTACACCGAAATTTCTCAATAAAAAGTAGTTTTCATCCAAATTGAGTTGACATTGTTTCTTCAAAGAGAATCGTAAAATTTTAATGGGTATTAACAGCTATCTAATGCATAATGACACCACACTAGATATATTAGTAAACAAGTTCTATTTATTGGCAGTTGGGAATTTTTTCATTTTCGATCTTTTTTGTAACTAATCTCTAATTAGGGAAGTCTTCACAACTAAGACCGAATGAAAAAATATTGATTAGCATATTACTCACCAATATAGGCCGGAGCAGCTTTCCCCATTGTGTCGAGACAAGCACCTGTCGCTTTATTCTTCACCATACCCCAGTGAACATTCTTAGGCAACTTGGGGAACTTATCGTAAACGTCATAGGCCACATTTTCCATGAACCAACTAAAGCTTTTACACTTCAATCGCTCCTTCAAAGCCACTTGTTCGCTAATATCGTCCATGTTCAAGAACCTCGCCATTGGTTCTCTAGTATAGAAGTATTCCTTGTGTTCCTCATCGAACCAAGTTTCGATAACCCGTTTGTAGTTGATCGTGATGAGGGAACCTTTGCGGTTTTTGGCCAAGTTACCGAACGTGTAGGGCATGAATGCTCTGTACACGTGACCTACTCTAGAACAAGGCACCCATTCGATGCTACCCCCACATTGCCATATCTTAAAACTCAGCTCGAAGTTTTCCCCTCCCCATACTAATAATCCAGGGTCGTATGCTCCGATCTCTAAGAAGTATTGTCTGTTGATCGCGAATAGACCACCAGCGTGTGTAGGGCTTTTGTAAGGCTCAGATTTGTGTTTGTGAAGACGAGCCTCTCTATCGGGGACCTCGTTTTCTTTGTACAACATTCCCCATTCAAAGATGCCCCTGTAATTGGTACCGTGGGTGTAGACCGGCCGGTATTCGAAGGTATTGTAGTCTATCCCGTCTATCACTGGCACGGTCATGGTTTTGGGGTCTCTGTATATGGGAGCTAGTAATGGTGGAAGCCAGTTCACATTGACTTCGCAATGAGCGTCGAGGAAGACTATGACCTCTCCGGTCGCTTCCTGAGCTCCCCTAGACCGAGTCCGAATGAGACCCTCTCTTTGCGTATTCCTAATAAGTCGGACTTTGCCTTTCCACCTTTTTATATAATTGTCTAAGTTTTCTTTTAAGTCGTCTTTTTCTGAGAAATCGTCAACCTGTATAAACAACGAATAACTTTTATTCTATTAATTTCGTATTTCATGATTATTGTTTTATGTAAATGTAAACGTCTTTTATTAGCAATTAATAATGTACGTATTTGTACAGCTGCGTTTAAACTTTAAGGAAGAGAAAAAATGATATTATTTAAGAGAATTAATGATATTCAAAATATGTGTGCCAAGTTTACGAGATGTCTGATATTTTTTCAAAAGTAACATTATTTCAAGGACACAAGTTTATGTAGATTGTTATAACCAGATATATACCAATAAATATTAATTTACACTCTTTTTTGTGTACAATGCATAGGTCTATGAGCGACGGTAACCGCTAACGTACAGATGGCCCTATTACCTTGTCTAAAAAGAAAAATACTCAGGACCTTGGTTTTTGTTTCCACAACACTTACACAATCAAATTTGAAAAAGAAGAACAAAAACCATTTTGAAATTGCAAAATTGTTTCATGAAAATAAGGTTCCTTTCATTTTCATTTCGGTTAAAGATTATTCATAATTAGTTGCGATTGCGGTAAGCATTTTGTACACGCAATCTCTGTCGCGTTTGATCGAATAGATGCCTAGATAAAAACCGGACCGTTCGTTTTCATATCAAAAAACCGATAAAATCTATAATAATAGATAGTTAATTAGAAAACTTTGTTAGCGACAATCTTGTAATCATTTTTATTTTATTTTTGTACGTGTTTCCATTATTTGAATTGATAAATTACAAGCTTCCAAGAAAATATTAATTCGTTGATTTTGAAACGTTTGTTTTATCTGTCGAATATTATGTTTTTATGGAAAACCGTAATGGATAGATAATAGTAGTTCCCTATCTGTGTTTATTTATTTTAATTAGAACTACCGTGATTCACCAGTTCCTGTACAAAATTAGAAAAAATATTTGGACTTATGCTCGAATCCATTTAATTAGCGAAGAAGATAACGATTGGACTTTCCAATTAATTATCTGTTTTTCCTAATCTATCCGTAGTTTGACCGTTTGGGTTTTTATCACATTTTAACTTCCTGAAGTTCACAATGTGACTATGTTCTGTTTCCAATTGCAATTTTCAAAATGGCGACCGAAATTCGAATTACAATCAACCTTGCAGTCTTTTACTCACCAGAACGACCTCGTGTAACAAATATGCAGGCGATCTGTTGATGACGCTGTGTACTGTCCTCATTAGGACTGAGAAACCTTCGTTGTGGAACACTATTATCACGGACGTCTTGGCCAAGTCTTCTGGGTAGTGCCAGTATTTACACTCATCTAGACGAGTGTCTGGTATCGATCTGAATATTTGGAATTATTGTCATATGTAGCTTGGCATATGTAGCTTGGTAGCATAGATGTTGGCGCGCTTATTTGAATTTAGAACATTCCATTGCCGAATACAGACGTTTTGTACATTTTTTCACAACTTTTATTTTATGATTCGTTCTTTACTCCTCTCTCGCTGGCAGCATTAGGTTTTTTACACAAATGATGAGGTAAATGCGAGTCAAAACGTACTAAAAGCCTTTACTGCTCAGTTTTGGAAGGGACCAAAACCCAACATACATAGTTTTGGAAAGCGACGTGAGACGTTGCAAACTAGAATTTATCAATAAATCCATACCCAGTAAACTGGAGTCTACACATAATTTCTCTTAATCATGGTAAGCCAGTCTTTTTTAGTATTCTAATAAAGAACGTTATCAAACTGTTTAGTAGGATCGCATAATTGGAAATCAAGTTACGAAATTGAGATAAGAAAATATAATTTTTCTTTTGTTAGTATTCAGCGTCGAATCGAAATCTGATTTTGCAATCGGCGCCGTGTGACGCGAATAATCAAAGCGATAAATTTTACAACAACAAACACCTTTTCGTTTCCCGTCGTGGCGCCGATAGCAAAATATTTTACCAAAGACTTTAAAACTGTTTGATAGTTTTGTATGGAGAATTCAATGAGTGCATTTCGATAAAATTTGCGTGCCTGTTTCTAATACTGGCATAATTTACTTTTATTAAATACCACATAGCCATGAACACCAATTACAAAAACATACTATCTTTTATTGTACCTTATAATATAATGTCTGTAATCTGTGGACCAATTTAGAATGAACTTTCACTAAGCCGTGACATAGGCTACTTTTTTTACTACAAACTTTTCTTCAGCTACTATTACATAGAAAACCATTCTTACCTGTTCATAGCAATGTCATTGGAAGCTGCTATGTTCATCCCGTATTTACTTTCAGTTTCTGCTACATCATTGGCATGTTTCTGTGACATTTGATATGGTTTACCCTCCTCGCCCGGCCCGTGGACAGTCTTCTTATCTCTGGGCTCAAAGTTACCCAGCTCTAAAATCAAATATGTGAATATGTTAACTTGTCCTTTAGCCTTTAAGTTCTGATGTGGTTTAGTTCTTTAAAGGCTTTGAAATATGGCTTATATTTGTGAACTGACCTTATATTCCACGTCAGTAATTAATTGTACTATACTTAATAGAATTTAATAACATTATATATATTAAATATTAGCATTTCCTACTGCTGAAGCTGGAAATCGAATAATACTTTGGCATAGTGTCTTAAAGACCATGTATCTGTCTCACTTGACATTGGCGAATCGTCCCGAGTCTTGGACGAGGTCCAGAAAAAAAAGAAGAAGAACAGTGATTAAAGGTTAATGAGCTTGAAGACTTTATCTATACTAATATTTTAAAGTTGAAGAGTTTTTTGAATGAATTAATGTAAGGAGCGCTGGTCTGTTTTAAAAAATCATTTTAGTGTACATTAGTACATTTATCTAGACTATGTTGTATTATTATGATGCAGATGGAGTGTGGGTCAGCTAGAATATGTTGTTTGTATTAAAATTATTTTATATTGACTTGTAAGGTCAAGTAAACTGGTAAGTTCAAGGTGACAGTAATTAATTATCATCAGATGAGAATTAGCTGAAGACTAACAATAACTTGTGCATATTAATATAGTTTTAGTCACATTTTACTGCAACTTGAACAGGCACATGTGGAGGCTTGGCCTTGTGGTGGACCCTACTTGCAGACTATGTGAGGAGGAGGAGGAAATCCCTCTTCACTGGCTCTGTGATTGCCCTGCTGTTAACAGCTTTAGGTCTCATATCCTCGGGGGACATATCTTGTTCCATGAAGATATTAGAGACATCTGTCAAAAAATAGTCCAGTTCATGCTGGACCTGAGTCTTGGCGCAGATTTGTAAAATAGGGGGATGGTTACAATAGATCCGTAAGGGTTGCAATGACCTGATGGGCTACCTGTGCCCATCGCCCCCCTCTTTCTTAAAAATAGTCATATTTTTTAAACTACATTGTTGTACATCAATTAATTGCACTTTTCATGTCTTACTTAGTTTATTGAGTGGAAAAAATGTTGATGAATTAGAAAGGTTACCAGTTTAGATGATTCACATTTAACATTTTATGATTAATTCATTTACATAAAATTATCATGAAGATGTTCAACTATTCTTTACACATTACAAGACGTTAGTTTTAATTTTATTACATTGTTGAATGTGGAGTTTAAATTACTTATAATTTGCAGTTTGTGTTTTTTTTATAACATTGATACGGAAAGTACATCAGTTAATGACTTGTATCATTATTTTGAAAAGTTGTTTCATTTTACACTATTTTTTTAATTTTTTTTATCTATATTTTTGATGATGGTAAATCAAAATAAGATCCATAGAATTCATAAAACAGTGAGTAATTTATTTGTGTAGAGGACAAAGATTTCTAATTATAATAAGTACTTTTAGTTTTAACTCAAAATTGGACAATACAAGTATTCTAATTGTAATTATTTATTGATAGTAGTTGATTAGTGATCTAATTGCGATAGTGAATAAAGCAATTATTGTATAATTATATCAGGAATTGTTTTAAGAGGTCTTAGTGAAATATTTCAATATTAACTGGGCATATCGTGGAGCTGATACTTGTATACTGAGATGATATCACATCTTACCAACATATACAATGCACAATGCCTAATATTGGCTTAATAAAAACAATGGGAACCGTGTATTTACTGGCTCGGAGATGCCGGCCGACCAAATAACTGTACATTCACTATGGCCTCATTTATTCTACACATTTACCATTATTTTTAAATTTATTTTGCGTATTTATTAAGTACAATAGTTACCTTTTTTAAGCTCCGGATATACATCGCTATGAGATTTGTAATATGAGGCTTCGGAGTCCGAAAGTAAAACATCAGCGGTGTTTTCTATATTTTCATTCGACCACTTGTGTAAAGCATAAATCAGAAGAAGGAGTATAGCGCACGCTGCCCCCATACGGGCTATTCGGCCTCGTCTTAGGTTAGTTACTCTCATTTTAATTTATTATTTAGCACATAACAAAGTTAGGGATTCTAATTCGAATATTTTTCACGAGTTCCGACTTTCACGACACCCTTGCACAGATTACAGCACAGATTAAGAAAATTTCTACGTATTAAAAAAACACGTAATGACAGTTGACGTTAACAAAGACTGACATTTGACGGTTGAAAGAAATCCTTCAGGGCAAGCTAAATTTAGATGTGCGGTAACAATTCCGAATTTGTAACCATTGCTGCACTGATTTTTTGAAATGATATCATTAAATCAAACATGAACTACTGTAACCGGTTTTCATCTACATGGCGAATGCTTATAGGGTTACAATTTAATAGTTTTTTTAAAATTAAATTACGCTGTTTTCCTGTTTCCTTCAATACTACCTACTTTGGACAGTCGTGGTTGACATTTAATTGGTCATTTTACCCTGGTGTTTAAGCTAAAATCAGCTTCGTGTGATGATCGTAACGGAAAATTAAAAAAAAACTTCGGTAAATATTTTTGGATTTGAAATTTGAATTCGGTGCGATTGTTTTGGTTAACGGTTGTTTTGTTTTTATTAGAAATTTGTAGTTTTTATGTGCTAAGAATTTCATTACTTCATATATTGTAATAAGCGTGAAGGAATAAATATGGAGAAAGGTAAATTTATGTCATTTAAATAGTTAACGACTTGTTTTTAAATTCTCTAATTCCCTTCGACTTTCTAACGAATGCTTTTGGTTTGTGATTGTAAAATATATTTACTACAATAAAATATGGCAGCTCCAACATAACAGCGCATAATATATTTAGAATTAGACCTTAGAATTCTGAATTTGCCCCTCATGTTGAAAAATGACACTATCATTCCAGCTCAAGCATTCTCAGTGGAGAATTTCATTTGCAATTGGAACAGTGAATTTCCTGATTATGTCCTCACTCCGGCTGACCTTCAGAACCCTCACGCGTTAATGGGAGCTTTGTTCCAAATATTCGACCGCCTTGGAATTGATAGAGATGCAGTACTGGCAGTAAGTTGAACTTTTTAATATATACTACTGTTTAATATAATTATGCATAATATTTAATTAAACGTAAATATTTAATTTTATACTTATTTTCATTGTCATTTTTTACCATAATAATATGGAAGTCGGACAAGCCAAATAAATTTAGATACATTTACTATTACATTTTAAAATTAATTACTATCCGAAAAAATTGTATCTTTTATCCCTACCGAAAGTCGTCCATAAAATTTCTATTTCAGCCGTCAGAAGAAGAAAACGGCAATGAACACATAGTATACTACCTAGATCTACTACCAGTCATCAACATGACTCGGGTCATCCGACATCTCGTATCACTTATGCCACAAGTGTATACCGTCACAATATCGGATTTCCTACAACCTACTGCCACAACCTCGCAGTCGATACTGTTGCTGTTGTTCAATCTGATGATCTTCAACGAGCAGAGAGAGAAAAATATAGCTCCGTACGAAAAGGAATTGTTTGCTAAGGCTGAAGAGGTGTGTAAAATAATTTAAATTTAGTGTGAAAAACTCTCATAACCAGAGTACACTTTAGAAATTTTCAAAATTTGTTTGCCATTAAATAAATATAATTTTATAATACACCTATATCTTACTTTTTACTCAATTAATGATGATAAAATGATGCATTAATAAATTTCAGGTAAAAGCTCTAGAGAACCATAAAAATAAACTATTAGAAATGTTGAACCAGCAAGCTGAAGAAAAAGGCAAGAGATCAGAAAGACTACAAAAGGTATAAACATTTTAATTATACCCATTTATTATATAGCCTTAAATATTGACAATAGTGTTTACAGGCAATTTTGAGTATTTATTTAATTATTTATATAACAGAAACCTGTATAATCTATTTAATATTAAAACATTTCAACAGATAGATCATGACATCAAAGTGTTTGAAGAGGAACTTAAACAAGAACGAGAACTTTACGAAGAAGAAAAATTACAATTAGACTCCATTGTCAAAGAGAATAAACAATTTGAACAGCTCCTCGACCAAAAGAAGGCGCAATTGGACAGTCTTACAGCGGAATTGGAACGAAAACGAGCCCTGAGAGTTTACGATGCGGAAGATATTAAATCTCAGGCGCAAAAAGCGGCAAAAGATGTGGAGGAAGCTGAGAAAAAACTCGAGTCTTTGAAGGAAACTTTGATGCAGAAAGAAACGAATTTGAAAAACTTGCAGACGATCAAACCTAATTTGGATACAGCTAATACTCTATTACATGAGATCATGAAGTTGTCTGAAGATATAAAGTGAGTATTATTTGTACAATAAATAAAATAATTCAACAGGCGTTGACAATTAAATTAACTACTAGTGCGCGTGTCAATGAATAACAGTTCTATCAATTAAAATAAACCATCACTTTGAACAAAACAAAATTTCTGTTCTCTTAGTTCTATCTATCTATCTATCTTTGTGTTTGGGGTGGTGATTGTAATCACCTGACCTTTTAAACATGATTTTCAGTTATTGTCCTCCTTAGACAATAAAGCCTACAAAAAATTATCAGAACTCAATTTTTATATTCATTTTCTTAAAGGGACTTCAAATCAGGTGACCTGGACTTGGAAAGCAAAGAAGGTGAATTAGACGTTCTTAAAACTGAGTTGAGTGAGTTGAACGCTCAGCTCGGAGACCTGCAGGCCGCGAGGGGAGACGCAGCCACCAAGAGACAGGAGTCACAGGCCAAACGACAGGAGGAGAAGACCTTAGCACTCAGGTAATAAAGCTTTAGATTATAAATCAAATTGTGATTATGAATGATGATGTGGGTATTTTAGTGATGTTAATGGAGAAAAATGGAGATTTTCGACTGGGCGAGTTAGTTGCCCAATCAGGCCGAAGCCCACTGTAGTAGATTTCAGATGTCGTATATATGCGAAGATTTTTGCAAATTTTGTAACCGCGATTCTGGATTTTGCCGCTATTATTGGTCACCACAATGCCAAAAACACACAAGCGAACTATTGCTGGTGACGAAATTAATAATAAGTTTTAATTTATTTTTAAAATTGGGAAATTTTTGAAATTGCATCAACTTTTTGTTTTGTTTTAATAATAAATGCTAGTTTATGTGATTAACAACACAATCTGTTAACTTAAGGTTTAGATATAAATTTGATAAAATTTAAGATTTTTCTTAAAATTCACACTTCATTTATCACAAAGTTTACGTTTATAGCTTTTTAAAACATTGTTGACGAGGCAGGTTAGATTAAGACCGGTAATTACATTTTCATAATATTTCCAGCGCCCTACGCGACGCAGAAGAGAAAGACAAGAAATGTCGCGATCGCTGCAAGAAGGCCATGGAACGCACTGAACAAATCAAACAGCTCACTATCCAATACGAGGCGGACAAAGCGAAGGGACTTGAAGAACTGGCTTCTATACAAACTGGATTCACTAATGAGGTAAAATAATTAAAAAAAGACTCCCAGTCTTTTTACTTATGTAACTATTTTGCTTGTCGTGATGTTTGTGATATTGTAGGAGGTATCGTTGAACCGATATGTCATAGCCAAAATATAATGCGTATGACTGCAATCGTAATATAAAATAAAATAAATCTGTAATTATTATGTGGTCACATTGAAGTCGTATTACAACAAAGTTTTGTGGGAAACTTTAATTATTTATGAACTAGAGGACCCACGCAACTTCATTTGCGTCACAACGGGGATTAAATAGCACTCAATATTTTCGATATTTTTTGTCCTATCTCCTTCTCCTGATACTAAGCTACCCCTCCACCAATCTTCAGCCAAATCGGTTCAGCCGTTCTTAAGTTATAAATAGTGTAACTAACACGACTTTCTTTTATAAATATTATAGATTAACTAATTACGATCGGGTGGCCGTTAAGTCAAAAACGCCTGGACCAATTTGGCCGATTCTTTTTTTAAAAGTATTGGATGGTTTTATGAATAATCGAAATTTAATTAAATGTGACGCAGACGAAATTGCGCGTGCCAGGTAGTTTGGCGTTAAAAATGTTGGTTCTAATTTCCGTATTTTGTTTTCAGTTAAAATCCGTGGAAGATTTATTAATGAAGAAAATGGTCGAAGCAGAAAAGAGGGTGTCACAGAAATTAAGGAATAGAAATCTGTAGAACCAATATGTTCAGTATAAAAAAAAAACTTGAGAGGTGTCAAGGGACACCCGGATGGAACGAAGTTCCTTTCGATTAATTAGTGAGGGAATTGTAATACAATTTTTGATCACAGCGCCATCTAGCATTAATCATATAAAACAAAATAAGGAATTGTTTTATGAAAGATGTTGATCACAGCGCCATCTAGCGTTAATCATCTAAAACAAAAAAGTGTCGTGACAACTTTTCGTAAGAATTTTTTCCGTCTAGTCCGTGCACAACGCGCGATAAGGAACTTCGTTTCAAAAATATAGGTTCAACAAGAATTTCTAATTTCCTTATTTTTGGCAATATCTGAACTACAATAATACAAGATAATCTGATACTATTGACTAAAACTATTCAATTTAATTATTATTTCCATCAAAGTAATTGTCATAGTATTTGGTTAGTAAATGTATGAAATTACGGGCTGTAAAATACCTCTAATTATTGTAAAATATATTATTGTTTAATTTAAATTTGATTATTTCTGCCATATAGCTACTGTAGATTTAAGATTGCGTATCGTTAGTTAAGTTTTTGATTGTGTAAATAAATGAATTTTTAATTATTATTTGT
Organism: Trilocha varians; assembly: GCA_030269945.2. NCBI lineage: Eukaryota > Metazoa > Arthropoda > Insecta > Lepidoptera > Bombycidae > Trilocha > Trilocha varians. The sequence continues at coordinate 2,859,023 of AP028264.1, read as the reverse complement.
GTTTTCACTACTATTTCTAATTCTAGATTTTTTGGTACCATAAAAAGTACTAAATAATATCAAAATATTAAATAATGATATACGAAGTTGCTTTGATTTTTTCATCTGTACTGAATAAGAAAACCAAAGGGAAGGTTTGGAACTTTTTTCGATCACACCCGTGGGGAAAGTGGAACCGTCGGTGTCAACCGCACTGAAACCTCCAACAGCTCACACTCAGCGAACCCCGGCTTAGAACCCAGCACGGAGTTACGTTTGACGGCACGACGCGTTACACACTATGTCATATTTTACCGTCGCACCGTCCCAAAATGTCGAACCGGCAGCCACCGGCTCTCTCGGTCGGTGAGTTTTTCGAAGCCCGCGAAGATGGAACCGCGTGTCACCCTCCCACAGAAAACCCCGCTGGATCAGAACCAGCGTGGGTCGGGGAGCACGGTTTTGCTTCGATACCTAGGTACTAGGTAGGTATTTATGTCTCATAAAGTAAGGCATTAAAAAATCTACGTTCCTAATGAACTATCTAGTAAAGTTGTGTAGACTATCTTGAGAATTTTGTTATCTTAAAATAATTATTATGCAAAAGATTTCTGTGTTATCGGGGAATAACTTTCTGCACAATAACAATAACTAACATTGCGTCAAAGGTTAAACTAATAACAAACAAAGAAAATATACCTAGAAGACTAGTTCATGTTCGTGGGTTTACTTATCTTGTTTACTTTTGCTCATGAACCTCTACAATGTTACGGAGTGGAGATATAATGTCACAGACCTCTAGGGTGTAGGTCCTCTACTTACTGGTCTAAGTACACGTTAGGATTTATTTTAGTAAAAATGCCGTAGTGCGTAACGCATCGTATCGCTTGACCACGCTGTGTTGTGACCGAGGTCCGGACGCTGAGTGTGAGCGGTTGGAGGTTTAAAGTAAGTCGGGGCGGCTGGAAGTCCGGCGATATTCTCCTACGAAAAAGAAATGGCAACGTGTAGTACGTCAAAAGTAACTATCACGTATTTTGGGGGCGGCGCGACGGGAAAGAGTGCCGTGGGCGTAACGCGTCGCGCCGTCCCTCATAACCCCGTGCTGGGTTCTGGCCTCAGCCGGGGTTCGGACGCCGAGTGTGAGCGGTTGGAGGTTTTAGTGCGGTTCAACTCCCACATACCCCCATGATCCGGTGATTTCCTCCAACTAAAAAAAAAAGTATAAGGCATTTAAGGGAAAAATCTAATTATTTAGGTAGGCGCTTGTTAATGGTTGAAAGTGCTGTATTGTGTAACGCATCGTGCCGACCCGCATAACCCTGTGCTAGATTCTGGCTTAAGTCAGGGTTCGGACGCTGAATGTGAGCGGTTGGAAGCTTTAGCCACATATCCTCTAGCGATTTCCTCCAACTCAAAAAAACTTTAAGTTGCATAATAATTTCTAACAGTAACTGTTCTTCTTTTGGTGTTTCAAAGTAGACATTGTTGCATATGCAAGAAAACATATCTATTTCTTAACACTAGATAACTAGATGTATTGTATTGCACCTACTGTATGTAATTCCCCTTGTACGTTGAACCGATGATTCACATATTGAGTTTAATTGCATTTTTATTTGCGTTTCAAATTCTTCATGCGTTTTTCCTGTTAACCACTTGCGGTGAATATTTCTTTTGTAGTCTCCTAAAAAAATAAAAATACAATAAATTAAACCTATAGATTTACTCATTGTATGTACCTACTGTACTGTAACAACCCAATACTGCTCTCTGCCGGGCCCAGGTCTCCTAAAAAGAGGGATTAGGCATAGTCCACCGCGCTTGCCTAGTGCAGATTGGTGATTTACATATTATCTTCGACGGATTTTTAGAATCCTTTTCCAATGTGCAGGTTTCCTCACGATATTTTCTTTCACTGTTTTTAGCCAATGGTGTTGTGAAAAAATGCACCTAAATCTTTTTCACATTAAGATTTGGAAGTTTACAAGTCTGCTAGTTTTAAACCCACGACCGTATGGGAGTATAAGTCCAACCACTACCACTGATGATTGTAGTATGTACCTACCAAGCATCAAATTCAAGCGTCTGTTGTTATTTGAAGACCAAAAAATCGCATAATGTAAATTTACACTCTGCCCACTTTGATTTTTAATTAGTCAAATTAGGGCCAAATAATTTGAGAGTCATCATTTAAAGTTCGTTTTTTATAACAATAAAAAATAAATTATTTTTTCAATCACCTCACAGCATGATCTCCTGTCTCTAATCTCTCGATGTCACGACCCGAGCGATATAAAGGAATCCCCTAGTAAGTACCTACGTACGATTGCTAAAGACAGGAGGAATCTTGCGAATTATCTCGTATATAAAGGCGCGGGACGATCTGAAACATCATTCGGTTACAGTAACTCGAAGTAAACACGATGAACAAGCTTATTGTTTTCGCTTTGGTCGTACTCTGTGTTGGCTCTGAAGCCAAGAGGTTCTCCAAATGTGGACTGGTCCACGAGCTTAGGAGACAAGGCTTCCCAGAGGGACAGTTGAGGGACTGTAAGTAGAATTATATTTTTTTTTTATTGCCTCGTAGGCAGACGAGCTCACGTGCCACCTTTATTTGACTTAAGAAGAAGAAAAAGTGAAGATCATATAATTTTTCTGTAATTTTTATTTTATTAATCAAGCTCACTGATCCTTTGGGAGTAAGTGAGATTGTAGAGACAGTGTAACGTTGAGCCGCCTTGTGTTCAGAGTTTTGAAGTATCTATTCCATTTTGAAAAAAAATCGTCTTATTGTCACAAGGGCACAATGTACCTATAAATAACACATTCGCTTTATCACATACACAAACGAAAGTGATAAGGTTAATTATTAAAGTTATTTTAATTTTCTGATAATTTACTTTGCTATTAATTTTATCGAAGTTATGGCACAGATTACAGAAATTATTTAGCTGCCGTTACTAAAACTATAATTATTATTAATGTCATAAAAATGATACCATTAATACTTTTGGCGCTATTTTCTCATGTTCTACAACTGTAATTTGAAAATGATTTATTAAAAAAAACTTTTAAGTACAAACTTTTGAGATCCTGGATAGCACAAGAGTTCCTATGACCACCTTCCAAATCCATCATCAGATCGCCATTTTGTCATATGTCATGCGATATACATCTGCGTGACAAAATGTCAGCTCAAACTCAGCTAAGCGGGAAATTTGTCAAATTTAACTTGCAAGATTCCACCCAAACTTACACAGTTATTTACATACATAGTTGGATCCAGTGCAAGTTAATATAAAGCTTGTAATTACAGGGGTATGTCTGGTTCAGCATGAAAGCAGCTTTGACACTTCGAAGACCAACACAAATAGAAATGGCTCCAAGGACTACGGACTCTTCCAGATTAACGATCGCTACTGGTGCAGCAATGGGAGCGCAGGCAAAGACTGCAATGTTAAGTGCTCAGGTAAGAACCGTACATCCATAAAAGAACTACATACCGTCGCCTCAGTGCTTGTTTGGCCAATCTGCACTCGAGCAAATTTTACAGGAGACAGTAAACAAGCACGGAATTTTCGTTAAGTGCCGTGTTGAGAAAAAAATTGAAATGAGATTTTTATTATTTTAGAATTGAATATTTAAAAAAAATATTTTACCAGTTTGATGGAAATTTTATTCTTTTTAATACTGCATTAAAAAGTAATTTTCGTATAAATGTCAGATTGGCCAAACAAGCACTGAGGCGACGATACGTTGTTTCCTTGTATCACTTAGTCCTAGACTGGCTTAGACCAGTGGCGTCAGGGTATGCAGAAAAGATTTGAGTGAATTTTGTACAAAATAATATTCCACAAGCAATTTAGGTATGAGTTTAGTAACTCAGGGACCTTTACAATACAATAGGGATTTACTCTGATATTCGCTGGCATTGCAGAGGTTGCTTAGTATCTGATGTTTAGTGCCTACTAAGTTAGAATTTGTACTGAGTTTTCATTAAAATTGTTTTCTTTCTTTAAATAAATCGTAGGGCTGAGGAATATTTTTGCTAAATAAAGTAAAATCAACACCTAAACGTACTTATAATTGTGTTCTATTCTCTACAGATCTCTTAACTGACGACATCACCAAAGCCGCCAAGTGCGCCAAGAAGATTTTTAAACGCCATAACTTCAATGCGTGGTACGGCTGGAAGAACCACTGCAAAGGATCTCTGCCTGATATTAGCAGTTGTTAAATGTCACAATTATTCTATTATTCTGCGTTTCCATATTGGCAAACCAATGTCCAACACACGTAAAAACAAATGACGGTGACGGCCGACATGTAAATGATGTTTGTATGTGTTGGCCGGCATTGAAACTATGTGAAACACCGTTTGACAGTTGGCCTACCAGTTGTCAATTGCATACATTGGAAGTTGGTGATCCAATATGTTAGCGTACCATTAAATATCTAGATGTGAATTGTGATATATTTCGATCTAAAAAGTTATTCTAACTAATTATTCCGAATTTAATGTCACTTAACTCTACCAAATCATTTTTATTATTTTAGTAGGTACTGTTAAATGTAATTATTATTTTTTTGAAATAAAGACTGTTTTAGTATAATAAAGTTTATTAAATTTATTTAGCTCTCTTATTACAATTAACTAACCCGCAAAATAATCTAATAGAACAGACAATGAAGGTTCTCAAAATCTCAATTCGTAGGGAATCTATCATCCGAGATATACCTACCTATATGTGTAATTATGTATTTATGTTTTTCAATGTAAAAAAAGGATGAGAATGCCCCTTTTGCAGAGCCATTGTGAACAAGTAACCGCTACGTCGACCGTGCTTAATGGATTTTCAATTTCCGTTCCTGCTAAAAAATAGGTTAATACCATCCACATTTTATTAGATCGAAGCTTCTTACTATTTATAACATCGTAGTAATATTATTTCGGAATATTTTTTTATTGCGAAATAGTTAAATGAGCTTACTTGATGGTAAGCGGTTACCGTCGCTCATGAACCTCTGCAATGCCAGAGCAATGAGGGGTTATCTATCACCCAGTGGCGTGCAGTTCATACAAGCAAATCTGCACTGCATACCCTTAACTTTAAGATTTGATTAAAAAATTTACAATTACAAACGATTTAACACTGCATATTTTATCAAAATATACTTCTTATTACTATTATTTTCGTATATTTAGCGTAAAAATTAAATAAATTGATTATAGGGCGTAAATATTTGGAAAATTACTCACATTTACATTTCTGCATACCCTGACTTAAATATGTATGCACGCCACTGCTATCACCTACCCATACAGGACTTTTCTTAGTTTAAAGAGGGACATCTCATAGCACTCCGGGAACATCGTAATACTTTCAAAAATAGGAAACACAGATAATATATGCCTCTAAAGTTGATATAAATCCAATAAACATTCTTTTGATAAGTATTAATTACAATTTAACTTAACAAAGATTTCTTAATTGAATGTAATTTCGTTTATTATGAATACCAAGCAAAAAGATCATTAAGAAAGGTAATAAGGTTAATGATTTACGTAATATAAATTACATTGGATTTAATTATATTTTTTGATAAGACGAGTTTTAAAGATAACAGCTATAACGCGGTATTCACTAACATGTAGAGGTTAATAGGCAACTACTAGGTAACATTCAAAATAGAAAAATAAATAATTAAATACATTCTTCCATCAGGAGATCCATATTTCAAATTAATTTTGCCACTGTCCGGGAGTCCTTTCGTTGTCTCTACAAGATTTTTATTGTTCTCGTTAAGGCGGTTCAGTTCGCCATTTTAGGAAAGTTTATAGAGTTATAATGTTCTTACAATCTACTTACTACACTTATTTAAATTGCCTACCTTCATATCCATCTTAAATATCGAATATGTAACACAAGGTGAATAATCGAAAACCTATTTATGCGTACGCTGCAAAAACTATTGACAATAGAACAAAATGATGTACTATGGGTTTTAGGTCTTTTTAAGACAAACAATAAAGTCCGCGACAGCATATATTTATTCTAACTATCATAGTTTAGTCGCAATAACCGCTTTTATGTTTAGCAAAATAATATTTCGTCCCAAGATTGAATTTAACGTTAAATGAGTATCATCCAATTACTTATCCAAATAACCTAAGTGTTATGTTATCAAGAGTATTAATGTAGAAGTAAATTACTTTTTGTTTTATTCCAATCGGACTTTTCGTTTAGAAGTTATTACGAGTATAAAACGTAATGAATATGTGGGTGCAACAGCGAAAATAATAATTCGACGGCATTGCGAGTACTGTTTAAACCCCTTTGTAACGCAGACGAAGTTGCGCGGGTCATTTAGATATATTATAAAAAATGCGAAAGTAACTGTCTGACGGTATGTCTGTTACGCTTTCCCGCCTAAACCTGTCAACCGATTTTGATGAAGTATACATATATTTTTTTTTTTTTTTTTAGTTGGAGGAAATCACCGGGTATGTGGGAGTTGAACCTCACTAAAACCTTCAACCGCTCACACTCAGCGTCCGAACCCCGGCTGAGGCCAGAACCCAGCACGGGGTTATGAGGGACGGGGCGACGCGTTACGCCATCGGCATTCTTTCCCGTCACTCCGTCCCCGGACGCCGAACCGGTAGCCGCCGGCGAATACGGCCACCGGCTCTCTCGGTCGGCGGGAAGTATACATATAAGACATCTTTTAATTGAAAATAACATAGATGAAATTCCGCATGCCCGCTAGTATAACATAACCCCAATCCTTTACAACCATGGATAACTATTCACAATTTAGCATGGATCACTAAACGCTGATTCGAAGTTCAAAAGTGCTCAGAATTTAATAGCCATTATAAAATAATAGCCGTAACAACCCCTCATACGGAAAATTGATAAACAATTTATCATAACCACAGAATGTAATTAAATAACTGACAAAGGCCGTTGATCGGTTCACTTTACTATAAGAGTGGGTTTACACTAGTTTTTCAGGAGATTTGTAAGGGTGATAGGATATTAAGAAAGAAAGTGTGGCGACCAATAGCGCGCGAGGGCCTGACTCGCGACTACGACATTTGCAAGAATCTTCGCATATATACGACATCTCAAATCTACTACAGTGGGCTTCGGCCTGGCCGGGCATACACTACCTCGCCCGGTCGGAGATCTCCCTTTGGCCTAATACCACTGATAGCCCACAACTGGTGACCCCGACGTGATAGTGTAGCCCACTTAATATATTTTCCAAACATTTCACACAAACACAATCACACTTCACATCTTACACAAACATAACCATTATATATTTCATCTTCAGGTCATATTCATTTACGCCACTCTTATAACATCCTTACATTATTTATATTACATCCACATTTGCATATTCAGTATATTATAAGTCATTGCTAATTACACACATATATAGAACATAATACACTGCGAACCAGCTGATCGCGTACGGCGTGAAGCTAGTTGCGAGTGACGTCACGATCGCGCCTGTGTTCACGGCGCGGCGCACGCGCAACTTTCATTCACCAGTGCGAACCAATCGCGTTCATTTCACGAGGTCATTCACAACCACGTCCAATCACGGCGTGCGCGATCGAATGACTCGTTCGTAGGAAATTGATTCGTTCATATTCTCGAGCCATTCATTCATCCTTCGATTGAATGAATTTGGGAGATTAACTGCCATTTTTGTTTTGATATAACTGCTGCTTTTTATCCTGCTTGTTTCCATCGAATCGTTTTGTGTGCTAATTTCAAGTGTATCGCTTTCTGCCTCTTTGTGTTGTGCTCAATTCTCCTTCTTTTCTTCGTGCTGTTGACTGTATCTGTTGTGCTTGTAATAAACTGTACGTGCTGTCTATTTGTGTTCATCTTTCTCCTGCCCGAAGAACCCGCGACTATCGTACTACCAGCTAAGTACTTAGCTTACTATATTACGCCAACACAATAGCAGAGATTAGTCCGTAGACCACTACCTCACGGCTAAATTGGTGACCCCGCTGTTCTAAGAACGCAATTATGAGCCAACCACTGGGCAGCCATTTTGAGAGCGATTCAAGTGAGTCGGCAAAAACCGCCGACGATCGAAATACTAATGTGACCACCAGACGCCCTAAGAAAATGCGAGTTACTGTTGAACCTGACCAAGAATTGACCGACATCCGGAAATTTAACTTGAAGGTCCCGGCATTCTCACCAGAGGACCCGGAAATTTGGTTTGCGTTACTGGAGGGTCAGTTCGACAATTTCGGGATCACACAAGATGCTGTCAAGTTTAACAACGTCATAACGAACCTGGACATTACCCACGCGAAGGCCGTCAAGGACGTCATCGTCAACCCTCCAACCAGAAACCGGTACGAAAAAATCAAAAGCGAACTAATCAAGCGCCTCACTGCCTCTCATGAAAACAAGGTGAGACAGCTCCTCACCCACGAGCAGTTGGGTGATCGGAAACCGTCGCAGTTTCTCCGTCACCTGCAGGACTTGGCAGGACCAAACGTTCCGGAAGAGTTCCTTAGAACGATCTGGTGCAACCGGCTTCCGCGCAGCATCCAGACCGTCCTGGCCTCGCAGACCTCACAGACACTGGAGAACCAAGCGGAACTGGCAGACCGGATCCAGGAAATATCGGCACCCACTCACGTCGCGTCAGCATCCGCACCCAGAAACAGTATGGAAGCCGGCAGTAACGCTGGACCCGGTAGCAGCATCTCTGGCGAGATCGCCGAGCTAAGAAGGATGGTGGAGCATCTCGCGATCAAGCTCGACGAGCGCACACGCGAGTCTCGCCGCCACGATCGATCCAGATCGAACCCACGCTACCGTTCTACTTCGCGCTTCGTAAAATGGCGGACGGCGACGTTGATATAGATTTGTACGCCGACGACATAGAATCGGACTTTAATCGACAGGTCCGATTTCCGGATTATTATCGCCCCTAACCAGGTCTCTGGGGAGGAGTAGTGTAGCCCACTTAATATATTTTCCAAACATTTCACACAAACACAATCACACTTCACATCTTACACAAACATAACCATTATATATTTCATCTTCAGATCATATTCATTTACGCCACTCTTATAACATCCTTACATTATTTATATTACATCCACATTTGCATATTCAGTATATTATAAGTCATTGCTAATTACACACATATATAGAACATAATACACTGCGAACCAGCTGATCGCGTACGGCGTGAAGCTAGTTGCGAGTGACGTCACGATCGCGCCTGTGTTCACGGCGCGGCGCACGCGCAACTTTCATTCACCAGTGCGAACCAATCGCGTTCATTTCACGAGGTCATTCACAACCACGTCCAATCACGGCGTGCGCGATCGAATGACTCGTTCGTAGGAAATTGATTCGTTCATATTCTCGAGCCATTCATTCATCCTTCGATTGAATGAATTTGGGAGATTAACTGCCATTTTTGTTTTGATATAACTGCTGCTTTTTATCCTGCTTGTTTCCATCGAATCGTTTTGTGTGCTAATTTCAAGTGTATCGCTTTCTGCCTCTTTGTGTTGTGCTCAATTCTCCTTCTTTTCTTCGTGCTGTTGACTGTATCTGTTGTGCTTGTAATAAACTGTACGTGCTGTCTATTTGTGTTCATCTTTCTCCTGCCCGAAGAACCCGCGACTATCGTACTACCAGCTAAGTACTTAGCTTACTATATTACGCCAACACAATAGCAGAGATTAGTCCGTAGACCACTACCTCACGGCTAAAAAAGAAAGAAAAGAAAGAAAGAAAGTAAACTTTATTCGACACACAAATAAGGGATAAATATTAAAGTTTTTTATGTACAATTGTAAAGCCAATTAAGTGTTGTGGGTTCAAAATTGAGGAAAAATATTTAAGGAAGAATTTGCCGGTTACATTCTTTAAAGATTAGACTGATAGAGTCAAAAGCTGTATTAAGAGTTGAACATGGTTGGTGATTTAGTAAAACATATCTTAGTAGGTAACTCTTCAAACACCAAAAAAATGGCATCGTGCGTCGCTCAATCTGAGTAAAGAACATCGATTTGTGCGTTCATGTGGAAAGCTTCTAACATCACTCCATCGAATCGAAAATTCACATTTAAAACATAATTTAATAGTCTCCCATGTATCCTACGTCTAATAAAAAATGGCGCTATAGACCACGCGCATGCGTCCAAATCGACTGGGCACACGTTACAGTTGCGAGCGACAGTCACTCTGTGATGCCCGGGCCTGAATGGGCGCCGCGGGGTGGGCGCGCGGCGAAGCGCGAGTTGCCGATGACACAGACTTCGAGACCCTGAAGACCCTCCTGGCCTCAGACCGCGGCTGGACTCTCGAGTACGAGAAGGAGGGAGTCAAGGTCTGGGTGGAGGACGCGGCCCACGGCGCGCTCAGAACTGTCAAGGTGTGTTTGTGTTCCGTATCGAGGAACGCTTATTTATTATTTATGATATACAACCTCTTTGTGTCGAAATCTTCAAAGAGGATTATTGTGTATTCACAGGTGTCTTAAAGCTACAGATTTTAAGATTATTTGCACTTCGCTAAAAGGAAATTTTGCGAGTATCCATAAATTAAGCTCTGTTTTAGTTTATGTAGTTTAAAAGGGGTGCTGGATGGTGCTAAAAGCATAATAAACACGATCTATAAAGCCGCATGGCCCCATTTAACACAAACTGCGAGAACAACACTAAATTGAGAATCACTGCACATTATTTACTAAAGTATATATACCTAAAAAAAATGTATGTTAGCATAACACCTACGAGTACCTACATAAGTTAGCAAGAGGCTGAATTTAAAGCGCGCCTGTATGTACTCGTAGCCGACCTCTAAATGGAGCAATGTGTGCAGAATACTGATGAAAAGGGTGCTTTTACGGCGGCAAATATTTGGTACTTAAAAAACAGGATCCTTTTCAAGTGATTGATATAAATTTGGCTTCTGTGAGTCGATAGGTTTGGATTTGAAGAGGATAATATTTGCAGGAAAAAGCGCTAAAGAAAAGTCCTGTATGGGTAGGTGATAGATAACGGCTAATTGCCCTGGCATTGCAGAGGTTCATGAACGACGGTAACCGTTTACATCAGATGGGCAGTAAGTTCGTCTATCTATCTTGCAATAAATTATACATCTGCAGACTGCAGTGCTGGGATATACAGGAAGTAGCTTGTTTACGTCATCAGTCTGTGGACATCTGCTGAAAGTAGGACTCTCCAAAATTTTGACAAAATTTGCTTGTGCTGTTTGCATCCAATGCCTTCAGCATGGCCCTGATCAGATCGTCGGTCTACCTTAGTAATTTTAGGCCCCATCGGTCATTCATCATCATCATCATGACGTCAAATATCTTTGCAGAATGAATAATTGGTAGGTACTGGGAATCTAAAATGCGCTTAAAATAAGTAAAGATTACAGTTTCAAGAAAAAAAATACAAAAAAAAAAAATACTAGGTCCAAAGAGAGGGGGTGACGGGGCGATACGTGAGCGACAATCGCGAACGCGTCCTGTCACCCCTACATCATCGGATGTCGAGCGTGATTGGCGGGAGGTTTTAGTGCGGTTCAACCCCCACATACCCCAATCGCGGGGCGAGTGGAAGTCCAGCGATTTCCTCCCGTCACAAAAAAAGGTCCAAAGAGAAAAAGCGCTCTCCTAAAACAATGTGTAGTTCATGACTAAATTCACGACATTAAAACAACAATTAATTAATGTCCGAACTTTCTGTAAACTATGTCAACACGCGTACAGCATAACTAATCACTGTTTCTATTTATTATTTTCAACAATGGAAGTTAGAATTCCACAATTACTCAACGTAAATAGAACGATTTCGTACAAACTTTATAAACTCACACAAAGGTTTCATTCATAATCAAATAGCTAATTCTTCAGTTTATTTGTGGTTTCATTCACAAAGTTAGTAAAGCAAATACTCTGGAAGTTTCTAGAACAGTATTTGTTGAAAGTTTTGCACGTCTTAGTGGCCGAGGGAAATAGACTGTTTGCGTTCCGTTAATAACTTCTCTTTGGTGTAGGAAAACAATCTATGGGAACCGGCATTTCGATTTAAAACCATTTCTAAGCGAATTATCAACGTGATGAAGTCGAGCGTTTTATTTTACTTTATGGAAAACTCAGTGAAGTAGAAACGTTGAAAATTCCCATAAAAATCCTTTAAGAAAGGAACTTGAAAAAGAAAATTTCTATACTGAGTTACGTACTACTGGTACTCTCTTCTGTCTTTTTTAAAACGAACTTTATAAATGATGACGGTACCTTTCCTATAGTCGACAATTGAAGGTCCTCAGGCGGTAAACCCTTAAATCAGTAGTTAGGTATTATTATGGGACATTACAACCCTTAACCTTCGAAAGACTGAAAGTCAAGCCTATAACAGCTATTTCTAGGTTTAAAAATATGACTAACCGTGCAATAAAACAGTCACCCTTTTCCCATTACATTTGCCCTTGACGGATTAAAATATTAATTGTCATAACGTAGTGCTGATTCAGACAAGGTTGCGTGGATCTGATAAGGTTTTATGATAATGTGTTGTTAGTCGATAGGGGATCGAAACTGGACGTTGAAGTTATTATTTAACGGACAATTATTTATTAGGACAGTTACTATTGAATAGTTTGAGTATTAAATTTCGAGTTGAATATGAAGGCGAGAAATTCGGGGGAAAAGGTATTAAAATTGATTGAAAAGAGAGCTCAGAAAAAAAGAGTTAGAAGCAATATTTGGTCTATTTCAAAAGATAATCAATGCACTCACGTTCATGAATTCATTTTTTTTTTAAATCTTGAATGAGTGTGCCATACATTAGCCTACACCACAAATAGTTGTCATCATAGATCTTTACAATATCGAGGATCATTTCAGAGTCACTGTATCATAAAGGAATGCATTCAAATCTCGTTTACAGATTTTTACATTATTCACTACCATATACTTGGTAGATATTCTTTGCAAGATACACACATGAACATAACACACGTATGAAAGCTCCACGGGAGTCCTGTGTGTAATGAAAGCGGAAATTATTGATTTTCAAATTGTACAATAAACATCTGGTATCGACGTCGGCCGGTCCCGGCTGCTGACATCCTGTTTGTTTCTGTTTGCGTTCAATTATTACATTTATTTTACCAGTTTTATCAACTTTATTGTTCTTTATATTTTGTTTATTTTTATTTCGTTCAGGTTGGTTTTTTTTAGGATTCCGGGCTTTAAAAGTGAAAATGGATTTTAGAACTTTATAGGATTACTTTCTTGTCTTCCAATTTTTCAGGAACTTACCATACTTATTTGCCTAATAGTAGTGTTAGTTGTATTTAAAATCTTCTCCTTATAATATTGTAATAGCAAAATCTTTAGTAGATTATGTGGATGAATTTTCTTGAAGTCTAAGAAAAAAATGAAGATCACATCATCCTAGTTAGTCCATTTTACATAGATGAAAACCATTCACAGTTACTTAAAAACAAAAAAAAAATAAACAAATAACTTAAGTGTAACAATTTTCACTCATATTTAAAATCATACTTTTATTATTCTGAAGAAATGTAACTGAACTTAAAAGACGTTTAGTTAAACATAAATTCCCAAACAATAACAAAGATCCGGTTTCTCAGCTGTCATAACTCACTATTTTATAGCTCTCGGCTAAATTCAGAGTACAAAATGAAATAAAGGAGTCCAACCCTTTTACCCTTGGTATAAACGATTTTATACCATTCCTTAGGGACTGAAACACTGAACACAGAGCCCGATCCAGTTTACGAGAAAATATTATATTATGAAACCTTCGAAGTTACTAACACTACATACAAGAGCAAGAATAGTACGTTTTTTGTTTTTTTGCCTAGGACCTTTAGAATTTAGGAGCTTTTTCTCGATTTCTGTTTTAATTATCTAATATATAATATACATATGGTATTAAATATGAGTGTTATGGAAAAGTCTACATATTTTAAACGAAGTTCGAACGAAGTTCCCTCGCAAGTGGTAACTATCGCTCATGAACTTCTGCAATACCAAGGCATTGGAAGGTTCATACCAATACCTACGAAACTTTTCTCAATCCTCGTTTATAGAGGGGTTGTCATGGCGCCAAGAAAGAATACGTAGGGGATATCTAGAAGATCCGTAGTAAACATTAAGTCTTTCGTAGATAGAAATAAGGGAGCACGGCTACAGTTTAAAACCTGTAAAATTTATCTTTGCATAGTGTTCTGAACATAAACTTTTTTGTATTTGCAAGAAAACTATTTTATTTATTTTGAAATCTTCTTATAAATTTTGTTCGTTGTTCTATGTCAAATGTAATTCTTCACTTTTTTCTCACTTCTGTTCTAGCCATATAGGAGAGTTTTTTTTTTTTTTTTTTAGTTGGAGGAAATCACCGGATCCCCGCCCACCCCGCGGGCGGGGTATGTGGGAGTTGAACCTCACTAAAACCTCCAACCGCTCACACTCAGCGTCCGAACCCCGGCTGAGGCCAGAACCCAGCACGGGGTTTGGAGGGACGGCGCGACGCGTTACGCCATCGGCATGCTTTCCCGTCGCTCCGTCCCCGGACGCCGAACCGGTAGCATATAGGAGAGTAGTCATGTTTTATAATTTTATAAATTTTTCATTGTTTCAATAAATTATAAAGTTTAACAAACAATAACTCTTTTCTTTATTGGATCCTATAGCATCCAACACATAGTTTTAAAAAAATTTACTCTCCTTAGATTACCGTGGGTAGTAGGTGAATGATTTTACAAGTTTGCCGTTTTAAGCAATCGTCCACATTTTAGATCGTACCCTGAAATCGTATTTATTTTCATATATTTAGGGTTTATAGTTCACTGATCACAGAAGCTTTGATGTAAGAAGGGTTCATTTATGTGCTTACAATATTTAATCTCCGGTCGACCTTCAATGTTCTATAAGTGTCTTAGCCCACCTTCAAAGGGCTTATAGGGTCTTTCAAGTTTGCTAACCTAACAAGAAGGGAATAACTTCGATTTTTCTATTGGATTGGGCGGTCGGATAGAGAGATAGCTACTCTTTGTATTATGTTAAGTTTGTTAAAATATATTGAAAGTAACTGTGGAAGTCAGATTTCATCACGGACTGATAGTGTTGGTTTTTGTTTTGATTTTTAATTGCCTTGTAATCGAGATAATGGGCGACCTCGTAAGCGAATACCGTTGTTCATGGACCTCTGCAATGTTAAGTGACACTGCGGGGCCGCTACCTACGATTTACCTTTAAGGAATTACTTCAAGCCTCGAGTGGAGAAGATGAATAATATAAGCTTATTTGTTTGTTATGTGATCAATCAAGAAAATTAATGTCCGTGGTGCTTTTCTCAATTCTGGCGTAATGCTTTTTCAATCTTATTTTATTGTCTCCCGCTTTGTGAGAAGGGAAGTCGAAACTCATGTTTTTCTACTCCTTCTATTATCTTCTGATTAAATTCGTTGCGGGACCCAAGACAGTTTAGCTTTCCCTTGGGTTCCTGGGCTTCACTGCTCAGAGTCATTACGATGGTCACCGCTGTGGATCCTGGCTGCACAGGAGTTACAGGGGTCGGAGTGAGAAGTGGGCAAATACCCGAGAAAGGTCTGATCACGTTGTTATTATTGTATTATAATTATTTTGATTGCATCACTTTGTATTTTGCTAAGAAATAATAGAAGTAAGAACACTCTGTATGTTTGAAGTTCTTCGGTTTGATTGATTGTGGTTGTCGTCGGTCAACAAGAATGCAAACGCTTCTGGGAATTGAGGCCTCACTCAGGAATTTATTAATTTGATTATAGGTATTTATTGAGGCTGCTACCTCAAAATTTATTGATAGATTTTATTTCTCAGTTTCTTGTTTCTTTACGCCTTCTCGTATCTTCTTCTGATTAAATTTGTTGCTGGGTCGAAGACAAGTTCGCTTTCCCTCGTGTTCCTGGGCTTCACTGCTCAGAGTCATTCTGTGGTCGTCCCTGTATCCTGGTTACAGGAGTTATAGTGGTAGGTGTGAGATGTGGGCAAATACCCGATACTTAGTATCTTCTTTATATTCATTGTTTATTGTGCTAACTGGACTTTTTAGGACTTTATTTTTTTTTACTGTACTGGTCGTCGCTGTATCTATGGTTACAGGAGTTATAGTGGTAGGTGTGAGATGTGGGCAAATACCCGATACTTAGTATCTTCTTTATATTCATTGTTTATTGTCCTAACCGGACTTTTTAGTATTTTTGATAACAATTGGATCTCATTTAATTTTATGTAAAATTAACTAAGGCGCTAAAGGAAAACAACTTTTATTCTTTACCCTGGAGCTTTTAATCGTCTGGAAAATAAATAATCTTTCGCAAAATAAAAATTTTCATGACTAAAAAGGTTTCTTTGAAATTTCGCTGACATTAAAATAAAGGTAATTTTTCATGAGCGAGCCGAGAATATTAATTGAACGGTATCCTGTAAAGGACATAAACGGTTTTTTATAAAAGGAACATTTTTTTTAACGAATGTAGTCTAAGAGCCTGTGAACAACAAAACTTCCTTATTTTAACAAAGCTGAAAGATTGTTAGCGTGTGCTCCCAACATTGGATAACCAATCAACTGGGAATTACATCAAAATTGGTTTGTTTACTTATGCCCAATATGTGGCAGGAGCTTAATTTTAGCTCGAAGTGACGTTACTTCTAGAACTTTGTTTGTTTAAATTTTAATATCTTCTCATATTTACGGAGTTAAAATATTTTTACCGAGAATGTAATACAGCGTAGTTTAATATTAAAGATATACTCAAATATTACATTCTATATTGTAAGTAGAGAACCCCTAGTCGGACACCGTTAATGTTCAACTGAACCTTTTTATAATAATGAATATTTCGAGTGCACGGGCTCTCGGTCTATAACTTGAACGATTACGTAACATGGCGAAGTGACGTTGCGAAAATAAGTCCCTTTTAAGTACAGAAGTCTAATATTTTTATAACAAATGACTTCTAAAAGGAGGAGGAGTTTTATCACATTATTTTCAATTTGTTCAATGTTTTCCTGTCCGTCATTTAAAACATTTTTAGGTGTTTTTGTCATGGTAAGGATTTTTTACCAGATTGGATAAAATCAGAAATGAGTATGTGCGAGGAAGTTTTGGTGTAGCACCTATCCCTGAGAAATTACGTGAGAGTCAACTTCGTTGGTACGGTCATGTGATGCGCCGAGATGACGACCATCCTGCAAAAATTGGCTTTAAACATCGACATAGGAAAACAACCCCGAGGACGCCCCAAAGCTACTTGGTGGAGAAACCTGCAAAAAATATCACAAAATGTACCTGTACATTACAATGACAAAGCCGCATGGCGGATTCATATTCGGAGGGCCGACCCCAAATGAAATGGGAAGAGGCACGGAGAAAGAAGAGGTCATGGTAACGATAGTACATTTGGTAAAGTAAATATTAATTTTTAATTATTTCCTATCTGAGAAAGAAAAAAATCATAGCTCTGGTTTTTATCCAGTAGACCTCTCCTTCTACTGGAACTTCACTCTAAGTGTTTTATACAAAAGCATATTCATCTCACTATTGTTATTAGAACAGCACAAGGCAGTACCTTTAATTAGTAATAATAACCAGTAATTTTAGTAACCAAAAATAGGAGTCGAAAAGGCTGTACCTATGTGTAGGAAATCAAAAGCTGCCAGTGAAAAGAAAACTTCAGAACAAAAAAAATAAATAAAACAATAAAAACTTAGAGCAAAAATATAACGCAATCTGAATTATACAATGTTTACACCAATTCCATTTTCGAAAAAGCGCGCCAACATCGTACATTTAAAAAGTATATTTACAAATGAGGTTTTAATCATTCTTATTAGAATTATTTATAGATGGCGCTTTAGTCGTTAGTACCTTTGCCTTTATAATGTTTGTTAACATTCAGTCGCCTACACTATGTATTTTTAATCTGTGCCACTTTACTTTTGTATTTTGCAAAAAAAACTTACTTGTCTTGTCTTTAGTCGTACAATTAAGTTTCCTTTTCATACAATTTATAACTTTACATTTAGTAAGAACTTAGAAGCCAAGCCCCTTGTCTATTACACCCCTCTCAGGGCAGCCACAAGCACCATTCGTCTTATAGGACAAGTTCTTGAGGCTTAAGTAGGGCACAAGATTTAGTCGCCGTAAACTACAGCGCAGTTTGCGTTCAGCCGTAATCTTTGCGGTCTGTTCCGTACAGGCGATTATTTTAAACTTCTGTTTACAATGTTTAAAGTAATTGCTTGCTCTTTTGTTTTTATTTTCTTTGATAGTTTTAGTTCAATAATTAAGGAGTATAGTTTTTTTTTTTTAGTGGGAGGCAATCTCCGGATCCCGGGGTATGTGGGAATTGAACCGCACTAAAACCTCCAACCGCTCACACTCAGCGTCCGAACCCCGGCTGAGGCCAGAACCCAGCACGGGGTTATGAGGGACGGCGCGGCGCGTTACGCCCAAGGCACTCTTTCCCGTCGCGCCGTCCCGTATAGTTATACTAAAATATTTGTGAGCAAGTGATGAAACCCTGTCCTTTACGTACGGGACGTTTTAAATCCAGCTAGTACCACGAAATCGTAATGTAAAATGATTTATGTGCAATTTTTCACAAAACCACTGGCTAAAAATGATGAAGCAAACATCGTGAGCAAACCTGCATATTGCAAAAGAATCCTCAATATCGAAGATATTATGTGAAGTCTCCTATCCGCATTGGGCACGCGTGGTGGACTATGCCTAATACATTCCTAAGGCATTTTCATGTCTTTGTTTTAACTTAAAACATTAATACATCCGAACGAAAGGAAAAAAAAAAATAATATTACGCGTTTACACTTGAGGAAATGCTATCAGAAAAATCTTTATTGCGCGTCTTTCTTATGTCTTTTCCCGCCAAAATTCTTTGCGTTTTGTTTTTCATAAATCTTTTCCTATTATAAATAATATCGAAATAACAATCAATATAAACCCAATTCTTAATTTCAATATAAGCCAATATCTTGCTAATAAACAATTTTAGTATGCGTTAAACGTAGTTAATTATGATCGTATTAATTTTATAGACCTATTAAATAGACCAAACAGTGTAAATTAATGTCTGATGAAATAAGGTTAATAGGATACCAAAGATTTTAAATGATTCTGCCAAATTTTTAATAGACAGGTACACACATAAGATAAAAGCTAAATATTCGCATTCTTAGAATAATGATTATAGTTTTAAGTTCTTACAATGGGGTGGGCCATATAAAGTTTGCATTTTTCAAAAGTTCGACTGTCATGTTGGCTGTGTGGCATGTTGCGCCATCCTGTTGAAACCAAACTTTTGGAAACAAAAATTCGTTGAGCATGGCACGGTAACGCTCGCCATTGACCATAACGGCGGCTCCTTGATTATTTTCCAATGATGGCGCCGGACCTAAACCCACACCAAACCGTAACTCTTTGTGGGTGCATTGGCTTCTCAATGGTCACGTGTGGATTTTCCGACCCCCAGATGCGACAATTTTGCTTATTGACATAGCCTCCGAGGTGAAAATGAGCTTCATCTGACACACACACACACATTTCTTACAGTTTGGACTGAAGACTCACCACTTTGGAAGTAACTTTTCAATATTTCCCAGTTTTGTTCAAGCGTATAGCGTCCCATTTCGTAAATGTCAAACCTTTAACTAAATTATGAACACAAATTGAATGACATTTGAGCTGTCATTCTCTAAATAAACAGTAGTTAAAAATGCAAACGTTAAGATTGCCCACCCTATATATTTTGCCAAGATTCTCAATTTTTCAAAGAATGATAAATATGAACTTTTTACTTAAAACAATGAGGTATTGTCACCCCTTATTAAACTTCCTACAAAAGCTGACGAAGATATTAAGAAATTCATTTCAACTCGTAATATATCGAGCTAGAATTGCTGAATGGCGGAATAAAAGAGCCTTGAAATATTTCTCAGCTGCTAAAATTCCGTTGGGTTATGAAATTTGTGGAAAATATATTAAGCAATTTAGAAAGGATAAATACAACCATATAATATATGTATTGCAATACTTAAAATTTGCGTGTGTTTTAATAGACAATTTTTAACTGTAAATTTATTCGAATCTGTTTCCTTTTTTTTCTCTTTGTAATGATCATATAATTACTATATTCATCTTACTTACTTTTATTGAATTTTAGTGCTTTTTATTTTGTAATGTTTAATTTAATGAATGTTATTTTATTTTTGAAATACGTTATTTTTGCTGTTTTGGAGCACATTAATTAATTAATTATATTGAATACTGTAAATATCTGTAATGGGTATACATATTAGAAATTATTTTGTGATATGTTAAGAATGATTGTTAATAATACTGTTGATGTTCTTTGCATAACCTAAGAACTCGTTTTCTTAAGTAATTTGCAAGCAACTCTGCATTTGTTTAAGTATGTTTAATGTAAAGAAAATACAGCATACCCATCAAGTTTATAAATTATGAAGAAAGTAGCAACTTCTTGACTCCAAACTTCCAAGGAAATAATGATTCAGTGTATTATAATATATAGCACACAGCCAGGCAGACAAATAGGAATCTTAGACGGGTTTCCTATGTCCTTGAGAAGGAAATGACATTCTAAAACGTTCTCAAAAAACTAAATATCAAATATAGGCATACTGCACTATACTCTCTTGCCACTTGCCTACTCTCTTCTTGGTTTCAAACCATATTTTTTTGGGTATTTGCCCACCTCTCACTCCCACCACTGTAACGCCTGAGTAGCCAGGATTCACAGCGGCGACCATCGTAATGACTCTGAGCGGTGAAGCCCAGGAACCCGAGGGAAAGCTAACTTGTCTTGGGCCCCGCAACGAATTTAATCAGAAGATAATAGAAGGAGTAGGAAAACATACATTCAAACCATATTATTTAAAATAAACTCATACATAATATCCTGGTGACGGAGTGGTTGAAACGCTTGTCTTCCGTATGGGAGGTCACTGATTCCAAACCGGCTGGCTTGTACCTATAAATCATAACGTGTAATTTTTCACAATACCACTGTCTACAACAGTGAAGAAGATACATCGTGAGGAAACTTGGATTTTATTGGAAAAGGATTCTAAAAATCTTTCAAATATATGTGAAGTCCCCAATTCGTATTGGGCAAGCGTGGTGGACATAGACATTCTTTATTTGTGATGAAAAAAAAAGAAACATACAAAGATAAAAAAAAATACACAAAAAATAAGAGACAATTGCGAGTAATTTCTCTTTCACCACAAATCAGCTGTGACTCAGCATAATGCTGAACATTGACACATACCAGCAGGACAAATGCCAATATCCAACTATGGACTATATCTAATCCCTCTTCTGAGGAGAACTGAGCCCAGCATTGCCCAGTAATAGTTTGTTAGTTGTCACAGAACACATACTTCCTACGCTGTTAAAACGATATCTTAATAGAAACCGATATTAATCTTCCAAGTTCAAGATAAATGTGCGACGAAAGGAGAAGATGAGAATTAATACAGGGTTAAAAGCAATCAGCGGTTGTAATAAATGAGGTTACGACGCGGCGTCGGCAAGATGAGAACCGAACGATATTACTCTTGGAGAGCTATTACGTTCAAATATTCGTTCTCTTGGAGATGAACAACAAAATGAAGATATTATTTTGATAGATAAACGAACCAACGCAACGGTATGGTATGGTAAATAATTACTGTCGCTCATGAACCTCTGCAACGTCAGGGGATTGGACACCCATCACCATACTGGCCTTTCCTTAAATCTCGTTTAAAAAGGAGCATGCCATTAGAAGACAAAGTATAATATTTTCATAATACTTTCATGCATTTTCAATGGATTCTTACCACGATATTTAATTAATTGAGTTGTCTCGATATTTCAACGTTGTTGTAAACGTCACGATCACGAGAAGACTGGATACTGCGGGTCGATTTAAGAGCAAACAAATCTGTCTACCCTCTTTCTCGTTCGCTTTTGGGTAGTACCTACCACTGGAATAATAAAATATCGTGGTAAGAACCCGTTGAAAATGCATGAAAGTATTATAGAAAACCGCGAGTGTCTGAATAAGTTTATAATATTTTCAGTTTTGATGTTAAATGAACTATAATTTATCAAGCTCAAAATGTTGTAGATGTTGTTGCAAATGAACAAATTGGGGATCAGTACACAGGCACACATATATCACGCACCCACATACTACGGCTATGTAAGATGAACCGTCATAGGTTTACTAGTTTTCTTCCTCAAACAACGTGATATTAAATATTATGTTTACAAGCACCTCAATCAAAACAACCAACATAATACAAAGACATAATAAAATTGCCGAAATTTTCCGCCTCGTCCAAAATTGCGAAGACCTCTCAATCTTACGGCGAGATACACTCAATACCAAGGTTTCGAATCCAATTATACTTGAACAACTTAATTACAAGTTTTCTCGACATTGTAACAGTACAAAAGTAGGTGCAAGTTTGTCACTCACGCCTAAGAACTCATCGATTGAGTTCGTAACTCCTCGAGCAAGTTTTGGGAAGGATCTCGTCACAAAGTTTTCCCCGTGGTCCTGATTTTTGCTATAAACGAGCCGTTTCTATATGCGGTTTCCCCTTTGGGATTTGGACTTCCTTTTCGATGTAAAAGATCTGATATCTTTCCCAAACCTTAAGAAAATGTTAGCAACAAAACTAAACGTTGTCTATGTCAAAGAGGTATGTTAGATGTTTTTAATTAATTAACTCAAAATCTTTTTGGTTTACTTTCGTAAATTCTCTCGTTATTAGAAAAGTATTTTATTAAGATCTGACCAAATAACGTCAACGAAAAAACCCAGTTTTCTTAATATTAGTAATTAACTTTAATCATAAAGTTAGTACTGTTACTACAGCTGAATACTAGAGGGACTCTATTCAATCAAATTGATCAGGCACACAATTTTATCAAGACTAAACACAATTTTATATTATCAAGTTATAGAAGACGTAATTGCCAATAAATAGACTAAGTTGTCCTAATTGGTGTGTCACTAACAATCTCCAGCTGCGTGTTTATTGAATTAGAACCTCATTTTATCTGTTGAACTAGTTCTATGTATTAACAATATTGATTAAGCCTTGTTTAAATTCTGCTGTGGTATGGCTATAATGCTGTAAAATGACAGAAGTGTATTTGAGTATGCAATCAAAAACTGCTACGAAACTTTAAGCCGATGCTACTTATCAACGAGAACTAATTACACTAATTTTTATATGTTAGAAACTAATAATAATATCTAAAATATGCTAGATCTATTATTGAAGATTACTACAATGACATGTAACTGCATCAATTTTGTTATGCAACGGCAGACCTGATAAATAACTTAAGACATTCTTTATTAATTAACATACTGCAATGCAGATGATATAATTGTATGTAATTGTTAAGTAATAGTTTGAATTTCTTGTTACATAAATTACTGTGAATAAGTAAAAAGGTTACAATACCAAATGGTATTTAAAACTATATTTATACTTTTATCGAACTATGACTTTAGGATCAATTTTTAATACGATCCATTTACTATTAGTACGTAGTAATTTTTAAAGGTAGACAAAAGTTAGAATAGAATAGAATAAATCTTTATGCCAAGCAATTACAGATCACTTACATTAAACTATAACTAAACTATAACTAAACTATAACTAAACTATAACTAAACTATAACTAAACTATAACTAAACTATAACTAAACTATAGCTAAACTATAACTAAACTATAACTAAACTATAACTAAACTATAACTAAACTATAATTAAACTATAACTGACATTGCAGAGGTTCATGAGCGACGGTAACCACTTACTATCAGGTGGGCCGTTGGCTCGTCTGCCTACAAGGCAATAAAAAAAAAAACTATAACTAGTTAGGGAGTAAAAAGCTAGCCTAGCTATATTCTTCTGCGTCTTAAAATAAGATTTCAACAGGGGTTTGCAATCTAATCGCAGAAACAATGTATAATTACATTTCTATGATATCATACCAAAAACCTTAAAAGTTATCAGTGTATATCTAATAAACCAGCTTCTCGAATAAAACAAAACCGCATCAAAATCCATTACAATAATATGGTCTTAAAGAACAGCCATCGGAAAGCGACTATGTTTTATGCTATGTTATGAAAAATACGTTTTAAACATTGCTGAAGATCTTTAAGTAAGCTCACCTAAAGGATTATATTTGTATGTTATTTTGCCAGGTGGTAGCAGAGTTCGAAGATGTGGAACCCGATGCCTTGTACGACGTACTCCATGACCCGGAGTACAGATCTGTCTGGGACACTCACATGTTGGCCGCTGAGGATGCTGGACATATCAACGTTAACAACGACGTCGGATATTACGCAAGTATGTTAAATATCCAAACTTCAGTGCATGAGTTTACTGTCACGTACAGACTACCCCATCGTGGGTGGTTAATGGCAACCTTTGCTCAAAGACATATTATGTAATGTCAGGGGACACTACTCTCTAGTTTTGAGGTCTTCAAGCCTCGTTTGATGATGGACAAATCTTAGCGCCTCGGGAATACCGAGAAGGGGAGGCATAGCCGACTGTACATATCATAGTAGAATCAGTTCAGTCGGAGGTTTCATCGTTATGATTTATCTGTACACTTTTAAACTTTTTAAGCCTCACAGCGCAGTGGAAAGATAGTTCAACAAAATCGAGAGCAAATACCATTTACTAGCAATTCGTTGATTAAATTTAGTATAGTGAATTAAGAAACATATAGTAGCTGAGTAACTTATTTATACAAACAAGATTTTCTGTGATTCAACTTCTCCAACAGTAAACGAGGGACATCTTAGAAAAATTTAAGACAATATTTCATCGGTATACATAACTGGTTTATATAGCTTCCGACGTGGAACGATCTAGTCGAGTTCCCCACGTGCCTTCACGCCTTTCCTATATTTCCGGAGATAGGGCTGCCAATCGACTTCCCGGTACTTTATGATGACACGATACTGAGACTTCTAAAACCGTATGAGTTTAAAGTCAGAGGTTAGAGAGTTGTGGTAATGTTTTTTTTACAAATACAAAGATTGTAGTATCGTTTTCAAATTTTCCTTATTTCATTTTTGCCATGACCATATCTATTCAAAGCCGCTTTTTTCATCATCATCATCATCAGTCCATAGACATTCACTGCTGGACACAGGCATCTCCCCAATGATTTCCAATGCTACTATCACTCATACCATGTGTTTTTTACAGCCATGGGTTAGTTTTTGTGCGTGGTTTACACTATCGTTTTCTGCCTTTAATTTGCCTTAAATTGTCCCTGTTGCCTTAATAATTTTGATAGTACCAGGTTTCAAGTGTTCTTAAGTCTAATCTCCTCGTGGCAACCCTGTCTCGATCTGGCATCCGTTTAGTTCGCACGTCCGCTCCTATATCGCACGATTGCTCCTGCCATATCTCATCGTTGTTTTGTTAGGATGCTATCTACGGAGATCCTGTTTATTATGATTTATGCAAGAGGCAAGAGCAATTTACCTTTGCATTTTGTTGGTAAAAAGCTTGAAATTTCTTCCATTTTACTTTTCAAGACTCGTAGACAGTGAAACGTGTTTTTCGCTTCATAAAAAATGAATGTGGCGCGAACTATCAGTGTCTTGCCCTTGATGGTCCCGTTCTCGACATTACTTCGACGAATCGTCACTTACAGAAAGTATACAATTTGATTGCAATATCTTCATATAAATATTTCCAAATAATAATTAAAACTTATGTTACAAAAGTCGTGGTGGCCGAGTGGTCGATGCGCGTCCTTCCGAACGGGAGGTCACGGGTTCAAATCCGGCTTGTACCTCTAAATTTAAATGTGAAAAAGATTTATGTGCAATTTTTCACAACACTACTGGCTAAAAACGGTGAAGGAAAATATCGTGAGGAAACCTGCATGTCGAAAAAGGGTTCTAAAAATCCTTTGAAGATATGTGAAGTCCCCAATCCGCACTAGGCAAGCGTGGTGGACTATGCCTAATCCCTCTTCTGAGGACACCTGAGCCCAACAGTGGGCAGTAATGGGTTGGTACAGGAATGTTACTAAAATTATAACGTAATATTAGAATTATTAGGTACTTCAAAATTCTTCCTACAAAAACAAAGAAACCATTCTCAAATAAAAAAGCCAAAGAAGGACAACTTAAATAAATTTTGATCTAATACTATGCGTAATATGTAATTCTGACGGAGTACGAATAAATAAGATGGAAAAACTCTATAAGGCATAGCAAAGAATTCATTATACTCTTTTATTCCAACGTACGACAGAGAAAACAAGTTATATTAAAAAATGTTCACAAAAGACGAGCTTAACTCAATACTGAGTTTTCGAGTAAAGTTCTGTAAAAGTAGGCGATAATAGGCCCCTCAATGCCTTGCCATTGCAAAGGTTCATGAGCGACGGTAATCGCTTACCATCAGGTAAAATGTAGGCTCTTTTGCGATAAAAAAATTTGACAGTAAAGCTAAGCTACAAAAATCTGGGAATCAAATTCGAACTGGGTCATTTTATGAAGAGTTTTGTAATTGTACTATGTCCTGGCAACACTGTTAGTAGTCAAACTGCCTGTTATTATCTGACCATTTTGTAACTAAGTATAGGAACAGTCCTATTCATTATATTCGCAGATGATAGAGTTATAACATATTTTAGTTTTTGTCGCTCTTCAAATAGATTTTTTATACAAATGTTAGTTATAGTTACATACTCTTGGAGTTCATTCTTACTATTTGGAAGCACCGCAGTCGTCCACGGTCCATTACAATTTTTTTTTTTGCCACGTACCTTCCGACTATGGACCGAACTGCCCTTTTCGGTGTTTCCCGAGCGCTGTGATTTGTCCTTCTTCAAACGAAGCGGTAAGGTAAGCTAAAGGTAGGCCGTAGGAGGCGGCACCGCAGTGTCTTCTGACAATGCAGAGGTCCACGAGCGACGATAGAGATCCACTTGCGATCAGGTCGCACGTTAGCTCGTCTGCCTACGAGGCATTAATAAACCTTTACAATACTAGTATAGATGTCGTCTGCCATACAGAAATTCTTGATGATTTTTCATTTTGCACATCACATGGTTTTCTAAGCTACACACAATTTTATCAAGATTCGCTGTTGGCCTATGGTTTCAACTGAAAATCAGCGCTGTGGTGCACCACCACAGCATGTGCTGAGTTGAAGCCTTATGGTACACAATACTGTGCTTTCCTTATTATATTTTTATTTTACTTTGTTTCCTGTTGTTGTTATCCTGTACTGTGTAACCATTATACGTTTTTTTTTTCTTTCTTTCTGTTTTTATCTGAAGATGCTATTTAAACGGAATAATACTTTTCCGTAAAAACTGTACCTAGTACCTACATTATAAGAAACTATTCTTCAATGACTACCTCATTCCTGTCTGTAGATAAATGTAGGTGAATGGAGTTTTCCCGCATCACTGAGTCTGGTTCTTCTGTCCTAGCCTCGTTTCTTTTATACAAGAATTAAATACCGGATTTTGCACTCGAATTCGTTTTTACAGTTCACTGAGCGATTGTATTATTTTAACTTTGGAATATCTCTTATTGAGACTTCTTTTTCATTAATATGTATTTTGAATTTGTTTTTTTTTTCATATTGTTTAGTGACGTAATATAATCTTTGTATTGGGAAGTTTAACTATCTTCGTTGGTTACCTTTTATTTACTGAAAGCATAATAGGTAGTTAGCTAAATTTTACTTCTTATTATTATTTTAAAAATAAGAGTTTTGTGAAATCAGACAGTTTTCAATCAGTGTTTTCTTTGAACACTATTATACCATGCGTTCCAAACTGTCTCACATTATCATCTATTATTATTTAGTTTTAGTCAGCAGTTTTATTATAAGGGGTGGACCATATAAAGTTTGCATTTTCCAAAAGTTCTACTGTCATGTTGGCTGTGTGGCATGTTGCGCCATCCTGTTGAAACCAAATGTCGTCCATGTCATACTCTTCAAATTTTGGAAACAAAAATTCGTTGAGCATGGCACGGTAACGCTCGCCATTGACCGTAACGGCGGCTCCTTGCTCATTTTCGAATGATGCCGCCGGACCAAAACCCACACCAAACCGTAACTCTTTGTGGGTGCATTGGCTTCTCAATGTGATATGTGGATTTTCCGACCTCCAGATGCGACAATTTTGCTTATTGACATAGCCTCCGAGGTGAAAATGGGCTTCATCTGAAAAGACGATTTTTCGGTAAAAATGCTCATCTTCGGCCAAACGATCTTCTGCCCATTGGCCGAATCGAAAACGTCCTATTTCGTAAATGTCAAACCTTTAACTAAATTTTGAACACAAATTGAATAACATTTGAGCTGTCATTCTTTAAATAAACAGTAGTTCAAAATGCAAACGTTAGATTGCCACCCTATATTACTGTTTATCAGCCTCACAATAGAAACGATCTTTCCTTATTTGTAATATCTTTGAGTATAATTATTAAAAGTTTAAAGATAGTAATAACATAATTTAATTTCAGTGTCGTGTCCCGCGCCTCTCAAGAACCGGGATTTTGTGTTACAACGGTCGTGGCTGGACACCGGCGATGAGAAGATGATCCTCAACCATTCGGTTTACCACAAGGATTTTCCACCCAGGAAAGGATTTGTGAGGTACGATAGATTTGAAAAGTTATTTTACAGAAAAGAGAAGAATATAAAATAAACTAGCTGACTCGCGCAACTTCGTCTGCGCCGAAAAAAAAAATTAGGGGTGGACTACCCCTAACATTTAGGGGATGAAAAATAGATGTTGGCCGATTCTCATAGGTACCGGATAAGCACAAAAAATTTCATCAAAATCGGTCGAGCCGTTTCGGAGGAGTTCAAGTTCGAACACCGTGACACGACAATTTTATATATTAGATTTTATATATTAGATATTGTTCTGATTAATCTTAAAAAAACCTTACTTCTGAACCAAACATGAAAATACAAAGATTAGCTGTAAGTATTGATGCTCTACTAAAAAAAAAGTTGGTCGTAAGTAGCACCACAATTTCCCTCGACATCGCAGAGGTCCATGAGCGACAATAACCGTTTACGATCACGTGGCCCATTATTTCGTCTGCCTACTAAACTACCGAGAGGCTTACAACAGCGTCAAAGTTACATTATGAATATGTATTGTCATTAGAGTTATGAAGAGTATTAAGGCGAGTTGAAACTACTGTAGTCTATAACTATGAAGTACTTTAATGCTCAGCCAAAGTTAGATAAGGTATACTTAATGTTATTTTAATACTCGACCTGGGACAAGCAGTAAAGTAGCTCTAAGACCTCTATCACGAAGTGAGGGGGTGATATGTATGTTTTTCTTTCTTTCTTTCTTTCTTTTTTTTTACTAGTAGGAAGTCACCGGATCCGGATTGGAGATAGGGTATGTGAGAGTTGAACTGCACTAAAACCTCCAACCGCTCACACTCAGCGTCCGAACCCCGGCTGAGGCCAAAACCCAGCACGGGGTTATGAGGGACAGTGCGACGCATTACGCTCTCGGCGGTTTGGACGTCAGAGCGTCAGAAGGTTTTAGTGCAGTTCGACTCATACATACCCTATCTGCGATTCTGATCAAAGTAAGGCGATTTCCTCTTGTGAAAAAAAAGCGGTAACCCGGTAATTCAAGGACGAGCTCACTTAAAAGTCTAAAGAATGACGTAAGACTTGAGCATATTATATCGAAACGAATCGCTAAAATGTACCTATGTGCAACGAAATCTTTTGAAGGACCTAAAACTGTTTTTTTTTGTACTTATCGTACGAAAGACGAACACATTAAATTTAATACATTACAACATTATTTGAAGGGAGAGTCATCTAAGTAAATAGAGATTGATTCTTATGAATGGCAGTTACAATTACAACAGCTCTATTTGATGGGGTAGGGTAAAAAAGTCATTCGTAAAAACTTAGCTACTGTTTCTCTAATGTTGGGGATTTAAATATTTGCTTCACAGAATAATAATGTGTGTTTTAGATTTGATTTTCTTTCGATATTTGCCATTTTATTTATTTATTTAATACTTCATTGTACACGACAGAAAAATAAGTTATATTAAAAAAATGTTCACAAAAGGCGAGCTTAATTCAATACTGAGTTTTCTTACAGCAAACTCAAAATAAAACATACAGTAAGTAGACTTTAAGGTATATTTATATACTTATACATATAATAATAATAAAAAACATAAATACTATAATAATAAAATACAGATAAGCGAAATAAATATAACAACTATACCAATAAAATAGATTTAATATTATGTAATTTTGAAGAAATGTTGTTATTACTGTTGTGTTATTGAAATTTATTTATTTTACATTCTATGGATACATACCGGTTACGACTAACGACATAAATAAGTGCAGATTAGTGAAGAAAATAATAAAAACAAACGGTCGAATTGAGTAAAGTTTCTTTTTGAAGGTGGCTAAACTTCATATAAAATTAATTTCATTTCAGTCAGGGTGTAACGTAAATCATTTTTATTTATTGACAAGCGAGTTTACTGTCCACCTGTGGGGCTATTACAGCTTTGTATCGTTATCGTAAATGAACTAAATTTTTTTGACATTTTGTTTACGATTACGAATTTTCTTAGAAAGAAACGTGGTTGTGCGCATGACCACTAATTGTCATAATTTTGATTAGTCTGTGTAAGGCTAAGTACACAATGGAGATTTTTTAAAAAAATGCAGAAAAAATATGAAAACATCAAGATAATCTTCTTTCGATCTTTGGATACTGATAACAATACGTTCGTCACTAATTTGAAAATAAGTTGGAGACAATTTGGAAGAGTTCTGGAGTTTTTGCATGAAGACCACTTGCTATACATAATATCGTTACACAGAATGTGTTTAATGCATTTTTAGTCATTTAACGGTGATTGATATAAATATTTCACAATGCGAAAAATTTTAGAATGTATTCTAAGCCTTTAAATATTTCCATGGTAACGAAACCGAAAAAATAACAAGTTAAAATTGGTATTACTGTGGGGCTATTACAGCTTTGTATCGTTATCGTAAATGAACTAAATTTTTTTGACATTTTGTTTACGATTACGAATTTTCTTAGAAAGAAACGTGGTTATGCGCATGACCACTAATTGTCATAATTTTGAATAGTCTGTGTAAGGCTAAGTACACAATGGAGATTTTTTAAAAAAATGCAGAAAAAATATGATAACATCAAGATAATCTTCTTTCGATCTGTGGATACTGATAACAATACGTTCGTCACTAATTTGAAAATAAGTTGGAGACAATTTGGAAGAGTTCTGGAGTTTTTGCATGAAGACCACTTGCTATACATAATATCGTTACACAGAATGTGTTTAATGCATTTTTAGTCATTTAACGGTGATTGATATAAATATTTCACAATGCGAAAAAATTTAGAATGTATTCTAAGCCTTTAAACATTTCCATGGTAACGAAACCGAAAAAATAACAAGTTAAAATTGGTATTACAGACAATTTTAGGATATTAATTATGAATAATTCGTCACTTGTTTATCCGAGTTTATCGTTTATAAACGTCAAATGAAAAAGGTACCTTTCGGAGTATCTTAAATGATTTTTAAGTTTACAAAATTGAAATAAAGAACGGATATCGTGCCTAAATATCTAATGTTATGAAAACTATGTGAACAAAAATTCACTATTGTAGCGAAAAAGTCAAAATTGTTACGTTTTTGTACTATCTTAGATTTTTATCACTTTGAAAATGTAATAGGTACAAACAAAATAAGAGTTCATTTCATTAGGTACTGGAAAGTTAAGTATTATAAGTAAAGTATAGTATTAAGTAAAATCAAAAATAAACTACAATTCCGAAAAATAACATGTTAATGTTGCACTTGGTGGCTACTGGGAGGCAATGCTTCCTCAGGAACTCTTAGCATCGATATACCTCGCATGCTATGATATGTCCTTCAAAGAAATTCAATAAGCTCTTTTATGGTAGGCGCCAGGCTGTTGATGGCAGCAAATCTCGCAAGTCACAGTAGCTGGTAGGACCATTAAGAGTGTAGGAGAATACCGAACACAAAAAACGTGATACATGGATGTTATATAAAAATGATTACCTTAACTTTGTTATTTCATAAATTAAAACAAATAAAGAACAAAAAGTCATAAATTTTTTAATTACATTTATAACGTAAAGCAACATGTATAGTTTTTCATCTTTACACTTAAAACATTCAATTTGTAGTAAATACTATTATACGTTTTACTAGTATTCATAGACTTCAAATTCGTTCCAACACTCACAGCATCTTGCTTTTAAAAGCTGCTAATTTTAATTTACAAACTACAAACTACTACAAAGACCACTAGGTTCTCCAATTTTATTTAAACAAATTTATATTAGCTCCATGTAAATTGAATAAACTTTGATTGACAATACGTCAAATGAGCTAGAAAAACAGTTAAGTTAGTGTCCGGTCACGAGAATAAAGGTTCCGTATCCCGTCCCAAAACATCAAGCAATCAACAAATTATACTTTAATTTGTCCGACAAACCTTTTTTTAAAAAGACCCATCTAGTGATATTCCGTAAGTTCGATTGAAAAATCAATGGATTAATGCCAACACTGTTACAGAGACTAAGGTTTATTATTTTGAATATTTTAACTCTAAAAAATTGTTTTTATGCTTTGTTTTTTCTTGGGATTCACTCGTGGTATTTTTTTCATTTGGTTTTATTTGAAACACAATTTTGTGAAAGCAATCAATTTAATTTTTTCTTCATACCTAGTATGTACTTTTAAGAGTTTATAGTAAATTGGCAAAATTATTCTATTTTTTATTTTTCTTTACATTTTACTGAGTTTGGAATATTTTGTGGTATTCAGTAGGCAGTTCAATATTATTCTCAAGCATTACTGATTGCGATTGAGTCCTAAGTTCTAAAAACAATAAATTTTTAAACATTATTATTTTGATATACAAACAAACTCTTTGATTTTGTTTAGGATATATATTGTTTTTTGTGGCAAACGTCAATAAATGACATTGTGAAATAGAGATGTAACGAATAGTTATTTGACCGAAAATAAAAAATTCTGTGTTCCGAATTCCGAAACAGTGGCGTGCAGTTCGAAAATGGTTTGCATAGCTTATCTTAAGAAGTTTGAATTTAATCATTGAAGTATTCGTTGTTATTTATTTTTGGTATCTTTCCAACTATATTTAGGTGATAATTCAAATATAAATTAAGGTAAATCTTTTGCAGATCTCTCTTTTATCGTCTTTTACATGAATGCTCAGAAGATTTTTTAAGATGATCCCTTTATCTTCCTCTTATGACTAGCTTCCCACTAGTACTACGCGAGGTGAAACTCGTCATTTTTATTCGAATCTTACGCTTTAACCTACGTGTCGTTTCGTAAGAACTTTTTTGGAAAACGTTATGTCGCTTTTAAATGGGCTTCCCTGTCTCCGCTTCAGCGTTCCTCGAGCAATATATTTTGTCCATCAATAAGGTTTGAGAAGAGGACTAAAGTGTATCTAAAATTGGGCGACAACTTCACAGCATCTCTTGAAATCAAAGTATCCATGAGTACTGGTGACCACTTACCAACAAGTGGGTGTACTGCACGATATTCGGCCGTAACGCTGAAAATTTATCGGAAACTTGGAACATCTCTATTTTGTTTACGATACGGTGTTTTTGTGATGCATAATACCAAGTTTTAAACAAAATTGTTACGAAATGTCATCTATGTGACGTGTCTCAAAAAAAATCATTATAGTAAATAAAATATGAGGGTCTGTTTGTATACTTCAAAAGTTTTTAACCTAAATTTATTTCCATACATTTGAAAACTACTTTCCTTTCTCTGTTTACTACATCTCATTCACTTCATTCTGAAAAATTGTTATCCACTTAGAAAAAATAAGAGTTACCAAGTAATATTTTTCATAAATAAAATATAGGAAAATATAATTTAGAACTGTGGATGATTGATGAAGAAGATCATTTTAGATCAAATAACAAAAGCGAACGGTCAAAACTTTTTCTAACTTTTTGAACGGGCAAATCCATATACTGCATCTTGTTCATCTTTAAATTTGAAGTTGTCAATTAGAAATTTGCCAAAGCTGATGATACACTAACGAACAAAAATATATTTTTTACTTAAAAAGACGGACTAGCTGACCACCCACTTGGTGGTAAGTGGTCACTGTCGCTTATGAAACTCTACCCAATTAGGAACATAACAAGATAATCAAATGTTGCTTCCAATGGATTATTCGATTAGATTACAGTTAGTAGTATATCAGCATTGTTATTCTATTATGAAAGTTATAGAAATAAGTGTGACATTCTGGATACATTTTGAGAAATTTATTATTTACTGCTAATAATAAACAAAATCTTCTTGAACCCGCGTTAATACAAATACAGAGATAGACAGCGGGAAGCGACTTTACTTTGTAGTATGTAGTGATAATGATGAGTCGGCTCGCATAACATCGTTTGCATGGGGAGAAAAGTATATATCACATAAAAAATAGCATACTTGACCACTGTTCAATAGCCATTGAAAGCTCCGGGATAATCTGTTCACCGAATACTCATAGCTAACCGTCATGGAACTGACAAGAATTTTGTCAATTGATAGATGCTACATGTACATGCTCTTACGCTACATGTCATTTTTGACTCTCACCAATGGTGATACATGTTTGTATGATGTGACTGTCAACACATTCACAATGTCATTAATCTAAATACATAATTATTAAAAATCATTATGTGTCATAAAATATGTGCATGGTTCATGCATTTTCAGGAACATTTTTTCATCTAATGTGTACTTCGTTTTACAATAAATGGTAAAATTATTAAAGTTTTCCCGTAATACCAATTTTATGAAAAATGACGTCATTTGATGTGAAAATAGACGATTACGATAAACGACGCGTCCTGTAATAGCCCCACAGACAATTTTAGGATATTAATCATGAATAATTCGTCACTTGTTTATCCGAGTTTATCGTTTATAAACGTCAAATGAAAAAGGTACCTTTCGGAGTATCTTAAATGATTTTTAAGTTTACAAAGTTGAAATAAAGAACGGATATCGTGCCTAAATATCTAATGTTATGAAAACTATGTGAACAAAAATTCACTATTGTAGCGAGAAAGTCAAAATTGTTACGTTTTTGTACTATCTTAGATTTTTATCACTTTGAAAATGTAATAGGTACAAACAAAATAAGAGTTCATTTCATTAGGTACTGGAAAGTTAAGTATTATAATAAGGAAAATCAAAAATAAACTACAATTCCGAAAAATAACATGTTAATGTTGCACTTGGTGGCTACTGGGAGGCAATGCTTTCTCAGGAACTCTTAGCATCGATATACATCGCACGCTTTGATATATCCTTCAAAGAAATTCAATAAGCTCTTTTATGGTAGGCGCCAGGCTGTTGATGGCAGCAAATCTCGCAAGTCACAGTAGCTGGTAGGACCGTTAAGAGTGTAGGAGAATACCGAACACAAAAAACGTGATACATGGATGTCATATAAAAATGATTACCTTAACTTTGTTATTTCATAAATTAAAACAAATAAAGAACAAAAAGTCATAAATTTTTTAATTACATTTATAACGTAAAGCAACATGTATAGTTTTTCATCTTTACACTTAAAACGTTCAATTTGTAGTCAACACTATTATACGTTTTACTAGTATTCAGAGACTTCAAATTCGTTCCAACACTCACAGCATCTTGCTTTTAAAAGCTGCTAATTTTAATTTACAAACTACAAAGACCGCTAGGTACTCCAATTTTATTTCAACAAATTTATATTAGCTCCATGTAAATTGAATAAACTTTGATTGACAATACGTCAAATGAGCTAGAAAAACAGTTAAGTTAGGGTCAGGTCACGAGTAATTCCAGGTTCCGTACCCCGTCCCAAAACATCAAGCCATCAACAAATTATACTTTAATTTGTCCGACAGACCTTTTTTTAAAAAGACCCCTCTAGTGATATTCCTTAAGTTCGATTGAAAAATCAATCGATTAATGCCAATTGCCAACACAGTTACAGAGACTGTAAGGTTTATTATTTTTAATATTTGAACTCTAAAAAAATGTTTTTATGCTTTGTTTTTCTTGGGATTCACTCGTGGTAATTTTTTCATTTGGTTTTATTTGAAACACAATTTTGTGAAAGCAATCAATTTAATTTTTTCTTCATACCTAGTATGGACTTTTAAGAGTCTATAGTAAATTGGCAAAATGATTATATTTTTATTTTTCTTTACATTTTACTGAGTTTGGAATATATTGTGATATGCAATAGGCAGTTTAATATTATTCTCAAATATTACTAATTGCGATTTAGTCCTAAGTTCTTAAAACAATAAATTTTTAAACATTATTATTTTTATATACAAACAAACACTTTGATTTTGTTTAGGATATATATTGTTTTTTGTGACAAACGTCAATAAATGACATTGTGAAATAGAGATGTAACGAATAGTTATTTGACCGAAAACAAAAAATTCTGTGTTCCGAATTCCGAAACAGTGGCGTGCAGTTCAAATATGGTTTGCATAGGTTACCTTAAGAAGTTTGAATTTAATTATTGAAGTATTCGTTGTTATTTATTTTTGGTATCTTTTCAACTACATTTAGGTGATAATTTTAATATAAATTAACGTAAAGCTTTTGCAGATCTCTCTTTTATCGTCTTTTGCATGAGGAATGCTCCGAAGATTTTTAAAGATGATCCTTTTATCTTCATCTTATGACTAGCTTCCCACTAGTACTACGCGAGGTGAAACTCGTCATTTTTATTCGAATCTTACGCGGTAATCTACGTTTCGTTTCGTAAAAACTTTTTTGGAAAACGTTATGTCGCTTTTAACTGGGCTTCCCTGTCTCCGCTTTAGCGTTCCTCGAGCAATATATTTTGTCCATCAATAAGGTTTGAGAAGAGGTCTAAAGTGTATTTGAAATTGGTCAACAATTTCAGTGTCTCTTGAAAGTAAAGTATCCACTTACTAACAAGTGGGTCTACTGCACGATATTCGGCCGTAACGTTGAAAAGTTACCAGATACTTGGAACATCTCTATTTTGTTTACGATACGGTGTTTTTGTGATACATTTTAAACAAAATTGTAACGAAATGTCATCTCTGTGACTTGTCTCAAAAAAAATCATTATTGTGAATAAAATATTAGTGTCTGTTTGTAAACTATATATTTTTTTAATTCAAATTTATTTCCATCCATTTCAAAATTACTTTCGTTTCTCTGTTTACATCATCTCATTCACTTCAAGCAAAAAAATTGTTTTCCACCTAGAAAAAATAAGAGTTATCAAGTAATGTTTTTATAATTTAAATTTGGGAAATAATAATTTAGCTCTTTGCAAGATTGATAAAGTAGATCATTTTAGACCAATAAACAAAAACGACCGATCACAATTTTTTAGAACTTTTTGTACAGGCATACCCATATGGTGCAACTTGTTTATCTTTACGTTTGAAGTTGTCAATTAGAAATTTACTAAAGCTGATGATACACTAGCGTACAAAAATAGATTTTTAACTAAAACAGACGGACGAGCTGACCGCCCACATGATGGTAAGTGGTCACTGTCGCTCATGAAACTCTACCCAATTAGGAATTAGTAACATAACAAGATACCATCAAATGTTGCCTCCAATGGATTATTCGATTATATTACAGATAATAGTATATCGGGTTTTTTTTATTCTATAATGAAAGTTATCAAAATAAGTGTGATACTCTGGATGGATACATTTTGTGAAACTTATTATTAACTGCTAATAATAATAATAGACAGAATCTTCTTGAACCTGCGTTAATATCCGTTACGTTTTAAATATTTGTACAAATACAGAGATAGGCAGCGAGAAGCGACTTTACTTTGTAGTATGTAGTGATAATGATGAGTTGGCTCGCATAACATCGTTTGCATGGGGAGGAAAGTATATATCACATAAAAAATAGCATACTTGACCATTGTTCAATAGCCATTGAAAGCTCCGGGATAATCCTTTCACCGAATACTCATAGCTAACCGTCATAGAACTGACAAGAATGTTGTCAATAGATAGATGCTACATGTCACCAATACTCACCAATGGTGATACATGTTTGTATGATGTGACTGAGCCGCAATTGTCATTAATCTAAATACATAATTATTAAAAATCATTATGTGTCATAAAATATGTGTATGGTTCATGCATTTTCAGGAACATTTTTTCATCTAATGTGTACTTCGTTTTACAATAAATGGTAAAATTATTAAAGTTTTTCCGTAATACCAATTTTATGAAAAATGACGTCATTTGATGTGAAAATAGACGATTACGATAAACGACGCATCCTGTAATAGCCCCACTGATCTGTCCAACCACGGCAATGCCAGAGCATTGATTGGTAATTAACAATTAATAGGACATCTAGCCCATTCAAGATATTATCTACAATTCTTGTCCTATTTCTGATGCATCGTCGTAGTCAAATTCGATACTATTCGAAATTTCGGATTATTCGAAACTTTCCAAATAATTCGAAATTTTTCGAATATTCGTTGAATTTCGAATAGTTCGAATCTTCGAATTATTCGATTGGAATTTCGGATCGAATATTAATATTCGATTATTCGTAAGTTCGAATTATTCGCACATCGCTAGTAATTATACAGGACTTTTCTTAAACCTCGTTTAAAGAGGGACATGTTATAGCGCTCCGAGAACACCAAATTAATTTTCCAAATGATTTTATCAATCACTAGCTGACTCGCGCAACTTCGTCTGCGCCGAAAAAAAAAATTAGGGGTGGACTACCCCTAACATTTAGGGGATGAAAAATAGATGTTGGCCGATTCTCATAGGTACCGGATAAGCACAAAAAATTTCATCAAAATCGGTCGAGCCGTTTCGGAGGAGTTCAAGTTCGAACACCGTGACACGACAATTTTATATATTAGATATTCATTTTAGGAATTAACAACAAATCAAAATGAAAGCAATGTTATTTACATCATAAATGTACAACGCGGTACAAAAAAATTAAAGCTACAATAGTCGAAACCAATTTTCAAAGAGTAACCTTCAGGTGCTCCGGGAGCTTTCCAAGAAATATTTGGTTGATTCAAAACCGTTGAGAGGTTGTTGAGAGCTTAATAAGCTTCTAAAGCTTCTTATAAATTTCATTAGACATTTTTGATAAATATTTCAGGCTTTTGTGGTCTGCGAATATTATGTAAGTTTATTTAGTTATTTAATTTTTTTAACGGCTTTTTTAAGGTTTATTTTGTAAAATGTTTAATTTTGTAAAATTAAAGTACTTTGATAAGCCAAAAAAGTTTTTATAAGAGATAGATAAATGATCTTACGGCCCACCACCACGGTAAGCTGTTACGGTTCCCATGAATCTCTGCAATGCCAGGGCAATGGGGGGCTGTTATCTTTCACCTACCTATATAGGACTTTTTTTAACCCTTAATCAAATATTGGGAAATTATTTCCCACTTGACGCTACCGTAAAATTTTTGTTTTATTTTTTTAATGGTGACTCTAATCAGTACCAACGTAGGAACAAAATAGTCCTACAGATATTTTAAATCTAATATAATGGACAAATTTTGTACGAAGCCGCGAATTGTCATCGTATGTCAATGTCAAAAACACACTTTGATATATTTTGTAAAAAAACCGGGTCGGATGCGAGTTTTGAAAGTTTTTCAAGAAAAAAAAATCTGATAAGTGCTTATACACAATATTTTTGTAAACTAGACATGTTTTCTGAATGCCTTTTTCGGTTTTTGGCTTCGTAGCATTGATATTTCTTGGAGTTTCTTAGGTTTAATAAAGTGGGAAATAATTTCCCATTGTTTGTTCCTGCATTGAAAAAATACCAGTTTCTATATATACAAAAAATAATTTGTCTGTTGCACTAAGTCTTACATAACTAATACAAAGTTGTCAGCGAGTAAGTCGGCTAAGGAGCATTCTTAAGATTGATCATTTGATTTTTATAACCGTCACTAACAATTTTTAGGAACTTTTGTATCTATTTGTGCTGCTGAAAAAAAACAAGCAAAGTAAGAGCAACTAACATGTATAGAATTTGTAATCTAAATGTATCAAAAGTTGAAAGCTCTTCCGGATAATGGGAAATAATTTCCCACTGCAAAACCCTCATTTCCCCTCTTTTTATAGAAAAGGGGGTCTTTTTTTCGGAATCTCCATAACCCACTTACCTATAAACTGTGACCAATTTTCAATTTCCTCAAAAAAATTTTTTTATTTGATTAAGGGTTAAACCTTGTTTGAAGAGGTAGATAGAGGTCATTAAGGTATTAACTAACTAGATTAAGATATTATTATTTTATAAAAAAATACTTTTTAGTTTTTAATAGAGTTACTTACCTTAATTATTATTTAGTATTTAAAGTAAATTAAATGCAAGCTAAACAAGACAAGATTGTTAAACACAAACAAAATCTCCTAAAAGTGTTTGAGTTCCGACTTCGCTTAGAATAATTCCATACACAGAACTCATTCGACTCGCCTATTGACTTTGTTAATGGCATACATTATTTCGAAGATAAATGTTCGTAAAATAAACAGAGAATATGGAATAAAATTGTGTAATTTTCTCTTTACTTCTGACGCATGAACCCTTAGTGACTGTTCTGGATTCCACATACTCGATAATCTGAAGCCGTCACCCCTGTTAAAAGTGCTATGTCTTGAAATCTCGATAGTTTCTTTAACCATCCTTGGTACGTAACGACGTTCATATTATGGTAAGAACCCGTTGGAAATGCATGAAAGTAATGTAATAAGTAACTAAAGAATTCTTCTGCGTTAGGTTTAAATAAATTCTACTATTTGAACCATGTTAATTTGTCTGCACCACAAAAGGTTTTCACCTTATTTTATATCGCGTATTTCGGTTCTTTTATATACTCTATTGGCTATAACACTAACAAAAATATTAACTTCCAATCAATAAAACAGTTTTCGAAATGAAATGAAATTATTTATTCTCAACGTTAATGAAATTCTCATGCTTGTTGATGTTAAAAGGCTACCACCAGTTCGGAAAAAGAAATAGCCACTGTCCTGAGAAGAACTGGCAAGAAACTCAGCGGGCATGTCTTTTTTTGTATTATTTTTCTGTTGTTTTTTTATCTTTTCAACTCAATATTACAATTTTGACCTAACACGAAAGCTTCATTCCCACTTAGTGCAGTCATCTATTCGGTTCCGGTCGGTTCCGTAAATCCAAATAGTACATTACAACGAAACAAACATTACGACCTCTTTATAATATTTAAAAATATGTTATTTAATTTCTCTGATTAAAGAGCTTCTCCAACACAATTGGAAAACCAAAAAATGGCAGAATAATAACATTATACAATTTCAAAAGAATCTCTCTTCGTAATCAGCAACTTTTTGAAATGAAATTTACGAAACAGGAACTACTTCAGACGGTGAATTCCCTTGATAATGTCCCTTTGGAGCTAAAGGTCTACGCACACAACAGTCGCAAGGGTCGGTGTGGATAAATAGATCTTGAGATTTTTAAAAGAAAATGTTTTTGTGGTGTTTGGGTCCCTAAGGTTTTCTGTTCCAAATACTGAGTAAAAATTCTGTATTTTGTAACAACCCATTACTGCCCACTGTTGGGCTCAGGTTTCCTCCGAAGATGGGAAAAATTATGTAAATATTATAGAGACATTCTATATAATAAAAAACACGAAACATAAAATGATTTAACTAAGATGGTTACTATTAACAGATATACAGGGTGTTCCAGGAAGTATGGATAAGCGGAGGTCCAGAGATAGAGCACCACCTGAGGTATCATCACACCCATGTATGTTCCGCGATTTTTCGTAGTTTTCGAGTTATGAACTTTTTTTCAAAAATTTTGAAAATTTTCGATGCGAACAACTTTATACCTTAAAAATAAATTATCCATACTTCCTAGGACACCCTGTATATAGAAAGTCTGCTGCTAGATGTGGTTAACTACATGATAAAATCTCTTTGAGCATCTATTGGGGTCCCTTTAGACATCAATTGACAAGCTTTGAAGGCTTAGTCCGTATGCAAGTTCTTGTCATACGAAAATTATACTGTCTATAGAAGACTTTATTAGTCATTCATAGTTCAGGTATTCGTGTCACATGAGAAGAGACGAAGACATTCACCCACAAGCAATGCAGTCAGTTGGTTATTAAAACTTTTAAAAATGAGTCATTTAATTCAATTTAATGCTCAATACTCATCATATAATAAACTTGAGAAACAAATGGCATTATAATGTTTTGTGGTGAGAAAATAAGGATGATTTGATTTGATTATTATATGGAACCACCGCGGTCATCTACGGTCCGTTTCAGGAACACTTTTTTGCCACGCACCATCCGGCTATGGAATGAGCTCCCCTCTTCGGTATTCCCAGAGCGCTATGACTTGTCCTTCTTCAAACGAGTCTTGAGGAGGATCCTTAAAGTTAGGTCGTAGGTAGCGACCCCTCAATGTCCCCTGACATTGCAGAGGTTCATGAGCGACGGTAACCACTTACGATCAGGTGGCCCGTTGGCTCTTCTGCCTACATGGCAATAATAAAAAATATTCTTAAGAGTGTCAAGCGAAAAGATTCAGTAACCCGGAGCCGACCCATATATTGTCTATGGAACTGATAGACTGCGCAGCTTATCTATGGGCTCTGGGATTGGCGCCAATTTGGAGAGGTCGCGGAAGATACGTTGGATTTGCTTTGGAT
This sequence comes from Trilocha varians, assembly GCA_030269945.2. Taxonomy (NCBI): domain Eukaryota; kingdom Metazoa; phylum Arthropoda; class Insecta; order Lepidoptera; family Bombycidae; genus Trilocha; species Trilocha varians. The sequence goes on along the minus strand of AP028264.1, from coordinate 2,816,034 downwards.
TCAGATTCGTATAATTTTTATTTTTAATTATCAAGTCCTTGCATCCAAAAGAACGAAACCGTTCGAGTTAGTGTAGTGTACTTAATAATACAATTAGTGTATAAAATCAGTCAAGTGTAATAACAAAGACCACATGAACATTGTGTCTACACCTTAATAATAGAGACAATAAGAAAAGTGCCAATGGACACATTCTTAGCATAAAATCATATAGTAATTTAGGTTAAAACAAAATTGCTTATTAGTCTGATTTAGACTAGATTGTAATTATAATAGTGTGCGTTATAAAATTACGTATACTAAAAAAAAAAAAAAGTCCTTGCATACCATTAATGAATTCTTTTTAAAAAAGTACAACCACTTCTGGTTCATAAAAATATATATATTGATTATAAAATCAAGTTACATTTTGACTCTTATATGCAGGATATTGGACATTAATTTAAAGCAAAATTTCTACACGCGAAACTGTTCGTATGACCGAGAGGTACTGTTATAGTGTGCGCCTAACTTATTCGTCGTAATCGGACGATGGTGTGCCCGTGGGCGAGAGGGACCGCGTCGTCTCATTACCCGTATTTACATAATTCGCGCTCGCCACTCCACTGATAAGATTAGTGAACGCGCGTCAATCCGTGACGGAGTGACGGTCGGCGTGGTGTACTATTTTAGATGCGGTAGATATTTGTCGAATGAGAGATAGTAGGAATTCGACTTGGTTGCAAGATGTTTAGGAAAGAATTCAAATATTAATTTAATGATAAAGTTTCACCATTATTGTATTTAGAGTTAATGCTCACTATATCATCATCATCATCATCAACCTATAGACGTCCCCTGCTGGACATAGGCCTCCCCCAAACCCCGCCACATCGACCGGTCCTGCTCCATCTGCATCCAGTGACCTCCCGCGATCTTGACCAGATCGTCGGTCCATCTTGTGGGGGGTCTACCAACGTTGCGCTTACCGGTTCGTGGCCGACAATCCATAACTTTTCGGCCCCATCGGCCATCTGTTCTTCGCACAATGTGTCCTGCCCATTACTACTTCAAAGATGCAATTCTTTGGGCTATGTCGGTTACTTTAGTCCTTCTGCCCTTCACTATATCAATTAAGTGCATTTAGATTTAAAATAACTTAGAGATTTAGGCGAGACTCGTAAAAAGACTTAAAACCTTTGGAATTAAGATATTTTTTGTTGTTACTGTACTGATACTATGTGTAGAAAAAAAATACATAGAAACAATCTGTTCTTTAAAATCAAGCTTACTTATCGGATACTTACTTAAGGAGAAGAAGCTGTTGAATTGTATGCACCAATATATCTGTGTAATCTAGAATTCCTGGTACTATAATATGATTACCTCACAAAAGAAGAACCAATAAAAAAAAACTTGAGAGGTGTCATGGAATACCCGAATAGAACGAAGTTCCTTTCGATTAAAAGATATCTTAATTTTTTTTTCCTAACGTAACGCGCGATAAGGAACGTGTTTTAAAAGATTTTGATCACAGCGCCATCTAGCGATAATCATCTAAAACAAAAAAGTCGTGACCACTTTTCGTAAGAATTTTTTTCGTCTAGCCCCCTTTCACAACGCGCGATAAGGATCTTCGTTCCAAAAAAACTAAAAAAAAAGAATTGCAAATTAAGAACGTCAAGAAATTATCTAGTGAAGAATACAGTAATAACGTATAATAGCGAAGAATACAATAATCCCTAAAGTTTCGTAAGCGATTATAAGTTTTGGGTCGTAAACGAACCCAAGATATCTTGAACGACACGATAATAATCTCTCTATGCCAACGATCTAAAATTACTAGATACGCTGTACCGACCAAAACACTTCAAACTAGCACAAACAGTGTCTCTAAACAAAATAACTATACTGAACATCAAGTGTTTTACAAAGACTCCAGTTCAAAACAATTAAAGTCTTAAGCGACAGAAAATCCATGTTTCATTCTAGATATATAATTGGAACGAAGTTCCTTATCGCTCGTTATCGAAACGGGGCTAGACAGAAATTCTTATGAAAAAGTTGTCACGACACTTTTTTTGTTTTCGATGATTATCGCTAGATGGCGCTGTGATTAAAATCTTTTAAAACAATTCCTTATTTTGTTTTATATGATTAATGCTAGATGGTGCAGTAATTATTATAACTTAAAAAATTAAATTTTATTACAATTCCCTCACTAATTAATCGAAAGGAACTTCGTTCCATCCGGGTGTCCCTTAACACCTCTCAAGTTTTTTCTATAATTTTTCGTCGCCAATCTTACACGATAGTCGCTGAGTCAATGATATCAAAAGGTTACCAATTCTGGTAGTGTTTAGCTGATGACATTTTTATGTAATATATTTGATCTCTATGCCAACTTTGCTCTTTATTTAAACTAGTTGACCTACACAACTTTGTCTGTGTCACGATAGATGGATAATCCAAAACTGAAAGATTTTTTCAAATCGGACCATCGGTTCCTGAGATTAGCGCGTTCAATCAAACCAACAAACTCTGCAGCCTTATAATATTGAGTACCTATAGATTCGACAATTTATCTATCAACATAAAGATAGCACCCCGCAGATCCCTTACTATTGTTCCTTTATTACTATGAAATTATTTTATCTTTATATTGCTTGTTGAAGAGATAACGTGCAGTACATTTAATGGTAAGTGGTAATGGTAATAAATAATAGTAGTCGTGGTGGCCGAGTGGTCGAAGCGCGTCCTTCCGAACGGGAGGTCGCGGGTTCAAATCCGGGCGGCTTGCACTTCTAAATCTAAATGAGAAAAAGATTTATGTGCAATTTTTCACAACACCACTGGCTAAAAACGGTGAAGGAAAACATCGTGAGGAAACCTGCATGTCGGAAAAGGGTTCTATAAATCCTTTGAAGATATGTGAAGTCCCCAATCCGCACTGGGCAAGCGTCTGTACTATACCTAATCCCTCATCTGAGGAGACCTGAGCCCAACAGTGGGCAGTAATGGGTTGGTACAGGTAATGTCATAGAAATCAAAATGGTTGCGCTGACTTGTGAGATAAATTTATAGGACCTTATATCATTAATAATGCGGGCTTCAGGATTTTTGGAATTAATCTTTGTCTGTATGTGGAAGATAAATGAGAAAAAAAAATATTATAGGAAAACTTTTGTCTGTATTTTTGTGCCGGTTCGCGTCCAGGGTCGGCGCGACGGGAAAGAGTGTCGAGTGCGTAACGTCCGTCCCGCAAAACCCCGTGCTGGGTTCTGGCCTCAGTTGGAGTTCAGAAGCTGAGTGTGAGCGGTTTTATTGCGGTTCAACTCCCACATATCAGTTGGGATTTTCTCCAAATATAAAAAACGTCTGAACCTAAATTAGATTCAGTAGTTTTAATTGTTGTGTTATTACCTAAACTAAGTCTTTATTTTATATAAAACGTAACAAAACGCATTGGTGATTCAGTTGTTTGTGGTAACTTATCTTACTACAGTAATATATATTCTATGTATATTGTACACTTCTCTACCTTACATTAAAGTCTACTTACTGTATGTTTTATTTTGGGTTTGCTGTAAGAAAACTCAGTATTGAGTTAAGCTCGTCTTTTGTGAACATTTTTTTTAATATAACTTTTTTTTCTGTCGTGTACAATAAAGTATTAAATAAATAAAAATAAAATAAATACAGTCAACTAGGTACATCGGCTCACTTACAATCCTACAAATTTCCGTGCTCTTTCGACTTTATAATAGTTAAAAACACAGCTCCTAATAGAGCTATAATTTTAGTTGAAATTAAAGATGATTCTACATTTTTTCACTATGTTACGTGATGCGCGTAGTTAGTTTAATTTGAAAATTATCACGTTTTCTTCAGAAAGTTCCTGGAAATGCCAGATATTGTGTATTACGTACTTTTACTTTAGGGTCCTAACAAATATCTACGTATTTAGCAAAAACAGTCTGAGTTAGGATTGCGAACGTGTCTTTTTGGAGCCGTCGTGTTCTGTTTGAGATAAATTAGATTTACCTCAGATCCCTTTGCAGAATAATGTTTTATTTAGCGAAAAGCATTTTAAATGTACACGTTTCAACTACTGTTACGAAACTCATGTATTTCATTTCGTTTATTATCATCATCTTTAATTAAAAACAGCTCTTAAAAGAACTATAATTTATTCTTTCCTTGAAATTAAAGATGATTCTACATTTTTTCACTATGTTACGTGATGCGCGTAGTTAGTATAATTTGAAAATTATCACGTTTTCTTCAGAAAGTTCCTGGAAATGCGAGATATTGTGTATTACGTACTTTTACTTTAGGGTCCTAACAAATATCTCGTATTTAGCAAAAACAATGTGAGTTAGGATTGCGAACGTGTCTTTTTGGAGCCGTCGTGTTCTGTTTGAGATAAATTAGATTTACCTCAGGTCTCTTTGCAAAATTATGTTTTATTTAGCGAATTACATTTCAAATGTACACGTTATATTGTTACGAGGTTATACGCAACTCATGTATATTGTTTAGTTATATGTTTATTATTATCATCTACAAAATTGCATTTTTGCAAACATTGAGGTCTTAAATTTGTTTATAGGTTAATAGTAACATTGTATTGGTATCAAAATTCATGACGCGACATCTGCTATTTAATGGCCCACATTCAAGGTCGTCCTTATTTAGTTCTGTTAAGGTAGGTGATAGATAACGGCATGGCCCTTACTGCCAACAGGGAGGTCGTAAGCACCTTTATCTAATTAGCAATTTAAAAAAAATGGCGTCATCGGCCATTTTGTTTTAACAACAATGTTCACTGTGTCATTTATTTCTCCTTAGGTTTGTTTATTTCTGACTAACTGAATACGTTGAACAGATGATTCCTCAACTAATTATATATTGTTGAGTACCTACAAGTATTAATATAATCTTACCAAGAACAATGATTAAAGATAGAACTAGAATTATCTATTCCTAATGATTACAATTGCTTGAGTTTCAATAGTCTGAAGAAGTGAAGAGGAAAATAAATGAATTAAGTATCTACATTATGTTGTTATGTACATAAATTCAAATAATTATCAATGGAAAATCTTTACAGTTTAATAAACGGTGATTGTATCTCGATCAGTTAGTTGACATTGAAAAGTTTTTGTTATTGAAAAACCATTTCGAAGAATAAATAGGCTTATGCAATACAAAACAATTTGATAGAAAAAATAATGATCTTTTAACGAGGTTCATTAAACTTGATTGAATTTAAAAAGGTATTAAGACGTTAGATTATACGACTAATTGTTTTTTAACCTACTGTACAGGGTGATTTTTTAGAGAGGGTACATATTGCAGGAGGGTGATGAGTACTCTGTTCTAATACGGAATGTTACAAAAAATAGGTAAAATTACAATTTTTTTTTAAATATAAATTCGACAAAACTACCTCAAACATAAACAATTTCGGCTTAAAGAGTGTTGACTAATGACCTCTAGTGATCTCGCGCACCCCACACCTCCGCCACACCCATCAGCTGTCGAAAAACCATCATTTTGCAAGAATTTTAGATATCTTTAAGTTGCGATTACTAAGGCATTAAGCCGTATTCTTTGGTAATAATATTTTTACTGGTCGTATATCCATCAGCTGCCATGACCTTCAATATGTACCCTCACTAGGAAATCACCCTGTATATTAGGGATGTAACGAATATTCGCATTCGCGTTTGCATTCCCGAATATTTGCATGTTTTTGAATATTCGCATTCGCAAAAAATCATGATAATTTTATGCGAATGTTTTGACAAAAGTTAGGAGGATGTTGGGTGGATGTCGAGGGAATCTGACAGAGCCAAAAAAAGCCTTTAACTGCGCTATAAAATGAGCCCAAACTCAATGGCTTTGGGCTCCTTTCGTTGTCGAGATAGTTTGCGGGGGGATTTTCAATTATTTGCTGGGGGAGTATAGGTAGATCCAGTATAGGTAAAATATACGTAGGTACCTTTTTGTAGTACCTATAAATTATAATGACTTTTGGACTTTTGGAGCTGACTTGTCAGTAAAAAACCTTGAACTTTTTGTTTGAAAGGAATTGCATTCGCAAAATCCCTACTGGGCCCGATAGTACCGAAAATCGGGTAAAGCCAAGTCCTAATTGTTTTCAGAAAAATGCTGAATATAAAAGTTGTGTTTTCGAAATTATCGCCATTTCAGACATTAGTTTGCTAACGGTCTTCCTGATCGTAAGACCGCTGCAATGTCAGGGGATACTACCGACGATCTTTAAGGATTTTTTAAAAGCCTCGTTTGAAGGCCAAAGTCATCTAACTTGAGAATATCTAACTGTCACTGTCAGTCTTTTTATTGTTGTTACTACAAATATTGTTTCTAGGTATTTGTCATTTGTTTTATTCCTGAAACAACTTTTTAAACGCTGATGCTCTAGTTTGTCCATAGATTGATTTTTTGATTCTGAATTAAAACTTATCCTAATTTACACTGGACCAAATTTATTGGAATGAAGTTCCTTATCGCGCGTTGTGAAAGGGGGCTAAACGGAAAAAAATCTTACGAAAAGTTGTCACGGCACTTTTTTGTCACGACACTTTTTTGTTTTAGATGATTATCGCTAGATGGCGCTGTGATCGAAATCTTTTCAAACACGTTCCTTATCGCGCGTTACATTAGGAAAAAAAATTATAAGATATCTTTTAATCGAAAGGAACTCCGTTCTAATCGAGTGTCCCATGACACCTCTCAAGATTTTTTTTTAAGTTAAGACATTTTGATGTTGATTTATGAGACACCATGTATAAAGTAATCACAAATTGTTAGCATATTGTCACAACAATCAATCACTATCATTAACTCGTTTGTTAATAATTTATAATTGTTCATAATTGCACATTGCACACAACTTCCCCAAGGAGAATGTAGTGAATGATTTATAAGAATAATAAGTGTTTGGTACTTAACGATGGATTTAATAACAAGATTATTGGAACGAAGTTCCTTATCGCGCGTTGTGAAAGGGGGCTAGACGGAAAAAATTCTTACGAAAAGTTGTCACGACACTTTTTGTTTTAGATGATTATTGCTAGATGGCGCTGCGATCAAAATCTTTTAAAACACGTTCCTTATTTGTTTTAGATGATTATCGCTAGATGGCGCTGTGATAAATATCTTTTAAAAAATAGGAATAAAAATATATCAGATATCTTTTAATCGAAAGGGACTTCGTTCCATCCGGGTGTCCCATGACACCTCTCAAGTTTTTTAATTTGTGTGTTTTTATTTGAGCAGTGAGCCCCTTTTGATCAAGTTACCTTAACAATGTATTTCTTTACACTTTAGCTGCCGTGTGGTGCCGGCTTAGAATAGCACCACCCCACCTTGTCCCGTGGGTGTCGTAGAAGGCGACTAATTCAACCAAGGGACACTCCGGAGAGTGGGCAGCAGCGCTCTCTGTGTATAATAACATCATACTGCGATCGCCAACCCGCATGCCAAGCGTGGCGATTACGGCAATACCCCTCGAAATGAAAACGTCAAAAAAGAATTGGCCCCCAGTCCCCGGCGGCCCCACTGTGCTTGGTTATGGTAGCGACCAAGCCAACAGTGGGGCAGGGGGTGCTAAGAATCCCCGGGTGCGATCCGGCTACCAAAAACAACCGAAACTGCACCTGGCAACACTAAACACGCGTACACTGCGAACAGACGAGAGAATTGCGGAACTAGAGGAAGAGTTGAGCCGGCTGCGCTGGGACATAGTAGGATTATCTGAAGTCCGAAGAGAGGGGGAGGACTCGATAATTCTGCGGTCCGGCAACCTGCTCTACTTCCGGGAGGGCGAACAACTGTCCCAAGGTGGTGTCGGGTTTATCGTCCACAAGTCCCTCGTGAACAACATCGTGAAGATAGAGAGTGTGTCGGCTAGGGTAGCATGCCTTATACTCAGAATAACAAAGCGTTATTCGCTGAAGGTCATACAGGTCTACGCTCCGACCTCGGCACACTCCGACGATGAGGTGGAGGCTATGTATGAGGACATATCCAGAGCCATGCATAGCTGCAAATCTCACTTCACCGTTGTCATGGGGGACTTCAATGCCAAGCTGGGCAAACGTTCTGAGGGAGAGCTGCGAGTGGGGCAATTTGGAGTCGGGTGTCGAAATCACAGGGGAAACTTACTGGCGGGTTTTCTGGAGAAGGAGGCATTATACATGATGAACTCCTTCTTCAGAAAACGAGACCACAGGAAGTGGACCTGGATGAGCCCCGACGGGGCTACCAAAAACGAGATAGACTTCATCATGTCGACAAAAAGGCAAATATTCAGCGATGTCTCTGTGATCAATGCCATTAAGTTTGGAAGCGATCACCGAATGGTAAGGGGCACGCTGAATCTCAAGATCAAGCTTGAGAGATCCCGGCTGATGAAGTCTACGCTCCGACCAGCACAAGCCCACATCCAAAACCCCGATAGCTTTCAGCTCGAACTTCAGAACCGCCTTAATAGCCTGGCCGGCACAGTGGACGAGTACAATGACGGGTTTGTGGAAGCTGTCCAAGCGGTAGGGTCTAAGTTCTTCAAGGCCCACCGTACAAACAGAACCAAGAGACTGTCGGACTCTACCCTGAAGCTGATGGAACAACGCCGTGAAATGGCTCTGCAATCCTCAGATGATGCCACTAAACATCGGCACCTCAATAGACAAATCTCTAAATCTTTAAAACGAGACCTGCGCCGATTCAATACTAAGCGTATTGAAGAAGCCATTGAGCGAAACAAAGGCACCAAAGTATTCGCGAGAGATTTGTCTATTGGGCAGAGTCGGTTGGCAAAACTGAGGACCATTGATGGCAGAGTTGTTTCATCGGGTCCTGAGCTTCTGGATGAGATCGAGAGGTTCTATGGACAGTTGTACACATGTACTCGGCAACCCGTGACAAACCTGGCAAAAGACCCAAGAGCCAAACTTACCCGACACTATACCGAAGATATTCCGGACGTCAGCTTGTACGAGATTAGGATGGCCCTCAAACAGCTGAAAGACAACAAGGCGCCGGGTGATGACGGTATCACGGCTGAGCTTCTGAAAGCGGGAGGGAAACCTATCCTCAAGGCTCTTCAGAAGCTTTTCGATACCGTCATACTCGAAGGGAAAACGCCACGGGCATGGACCAGGGGTTTGGTCGCATTGTTCTTCAAGAAGGGTGATAATACCCTTCTGAAAAATTATCGACCCATTACGCTCCTGAGCCATGTCTATAAGCTGTTTTCGAGGGTCATCACGAATCGTCTCTCACGCAGGCTTGACGACTTCCAGCCTCCCGAACAAGCCGGTTTCCGAAAAGGCTATAGTACCGTAGACCACATACATACGCTGCGACAAGTTATACAGAAAACCGAGGAGTATAACTTGCCTCTTTACTTGGCGTTTGTGGACTACGAGAAAGCCTTTGATTCTGTCGAAACATGGGCTGTATTGCAGTCTCTTCAGCGGTGCCAAGTCGACTACCGGTATATCGAAGTGTTGAAGTTCCTGTACGAAAACGCCATTATGTCAGTCCAACTCCAAGGCCAGACCTCGAAACCAATACCTCTAGAGCGCGGCGTGAGACAGGGTGATGTCATATCACCAAAACTGTTCTCCGCTGCACTGGAGGATGTCTTCAAGGTTCTGGATTGGAAAGGGCTAGGCATCAATATAAATGGCGAGTACATAACTCACCTTCGATTCGCCGACGATGTAGTGATCATGGCTGAAACCGCGGAGAAGCTCTCTGCAATGCTCAATGATCTCAGCAGAGTTTCCTTGGAAGTAGGTCTAAAAATGAACATGGACAAGACGAAACTTATGTCGAATGTCCATGTCGTACCTTCTCCAATAACTATCGGAGACTCTGTGCTTGAAGTGTTGACGAGTACGTATACCTGGGACAAACTGTCCGATTAGGTAAGTCCAACTTCGATGCAGAGATCAAGCGACGAATCCAACTCGGCTGGGCAGCGTTCGGGAAGCTACGGAAAGTTTTCTCGTCCACAATACCGCAGTGTCTCAAGACAAAAGTCTTCGACCAGTGTGTGTTGCCAGTGATGACCTATGGATCAGAGACTTGGCCGCTCACGATGGGTCTTATTAGACGACTCAGAGTCACTCAAAGAGCAATGGAGAGGGCTATGCTGGGTGTTTCTCTGCGTGATCAAATCAGAAATGAGGAGATCCGCAGAAGGACTAAAGTAACCGACATAGCCCGAAGAATTGCATCTTTGAAGTGGCAATGGGCAGGACACATTGTGCGAAGAACGGATGGCCGGTGGGGCCGAAAAGTTCTGGAGTGGCGGCCACGAACCGGTAGGCGCAATGTTGGTAGACCCCCCACAAGATGGACCGACGATCTGGTCAAGATTGCGGGAGGTCACTGGATGCAGACGGCGCAGGACCGGTCGATGTGGCGAAGTTTGGGGGAGGCCTATGTCCAGCAGTGGACGTCTATAGGCTGATGATGATGATGATGATGACACTTTAGCTAGTGTTGTGACAAATTGAGTTTACATTTCTAAACTAATAGTTTTTTTAGAGGTACAAGGATTTGAACTTACGACCACGGATGACAAACGCCCATAGACACTGCAGAGGTCCATGAGCGACGGTAACTGTTTACGATCAGGTGGCCCGTGAGATCGTCTGCCTACAAAGCTGATAGTCTGCAAAAAAAAACTACTAAAATTTGTAAAAAATTTTTTTTTTTTATCAGGGCCCTGTCCTTGCTGACTGGGTTCGTGGTGAGGACCAGAAATGGCGCCGGTAGCTGGCTTGGTTATGTATCGCGGTCTGACCCTCGGGGAGCTCTACCCGCCTGGCTTGTTAACAGGTAAATATTTTTTATATAGGAGGAGAGGGAAAAATAATTCGATTGTTTTATATTTTGAATGATATCTTGTTGGTGTACCAACTTTGGTAAAGTACTATGGAAGACTAAGTCTATTGACTAAACACAGGAGATTTTTGCAGGTAGTTGTTTACTATTTAGTCTGGTAGGACGAATGATTATTTTTGTAATTTCTCAAAGATGGTCGCAAGTCGTGGTGTTCTAAGTATTTAAAATTGTGGCATTAATTTTTTTTTCTGTAGAATAACAGTTATTTGTGAACAAGTTTATTTCAATATTTGATTACTCAATTCAACACAATCCAACTAAAATATGAACCAGTTTAAGATCTATAGGTACTTGAAAAATGGATTCCGTTTTCATCATTATTAACATTTTCCACAGAGTAACAGCCCAGTTGGCTCCAAGACTAGTCCAGCAGTTACACGCAGCGGCTCGCAGGTACCCTGGCTGGAAGGCGCTGACTGATTACCCGTATCACAAACCCTGGAGACACCCTGAACAAGTGCCGCCTTACAGAATATCCTTGGAAGATGTGAGTGTATTAAAAGTATGCCTACGTATACTGGAATCAAAGAAAATTACGAAAACCGTTTAGATAATTGGTCTTAAAATTGGCTAATCTTTATATTCTAAAATTTTTATTTAAAATTCCAATTATCAAGTGTAGAGCATTAAAATGGATCTCCTAGTATACGTAGGACACATCCGTCTATTTGCTCCGATATATTCTCAAATTACGAAATTCAAGATAAAATATTATTGAAGCTATGAGGTAGATATGAGATGAACTTATTTAGAGACTAAACTACGTCACAAAATAATTTGTACGTTTCAATATTGTACTACAGCGAACTCCTACATATTTCATTACAAATATGAAAAAGTAATTGATTCTCGCAAATTGGTCAGATGTGTATAATTTTAATGTGTAACGTAGTATTTGTCTGCTTTAAACTTTAATTGTAAAACGTAACTCGTAGTTTTATGGAGTATTTTTCAATAAACAAATGTACAAAATCGTTTCCATACCTCACCTCAAACTTCGCTTTCGTAGCTTTTGTTACTCTCAAAAACAATAAAGTTTACTTACTGTTACGAACACAGCTGTTGTTGCCTTCGGACTAAGTTTAAATATGCTTTTAGTAAACTTTTCGTTTCGGTTCAGTGTTTTAGTGTATAAATTTTAAGTCTAGGGACCCCAGTTTATTGTTCTCGTTTTCGTTTGTTTGTTTAAAATTTAAAGTAATTTATTACTTGGTACTTTAACACAATTAGTGCAAATAGGTGTTGTTTAAAACGGAAGAATATTGCATTTAAATTCGGTAATCGAAAATGTTTCAATTATGTCTTTTGTCAATTTCAGTGCGTAGATCCCGACGCCCCGCCGCCTCCAGAAATTCCGAAACCGGACACATCCAAAGTTAAACTCGAAGTGCCACAACCAAAAGAAGTAGAGAGCCACAGCATCGAGGATCTCGGAGACTTATCATCAGAATTCAGCGTGGAAGTCGAGGAAGATGTTCCAGATCCCGCCCAAGATCCAACAAAAAAGAAGGGAAAGTTCTACAGGCTAGTCAAGACGATGAAAAACAGACGAAAAAGCGTGCAAGTGGCTAAGAGTGCTGACAACTTGACGGAAGGGAAACCAGAAGATAAACAAGAGAAGAAGAAGCCGTTCAAGTTTCACAGGAGATTCAGCCTCAGCAGAAGAGAAGATTGAGCTTAAACGAGTTGTGAATAGAGATTTAATGATGCTCCGATGTTTTTGCCTTAACTCCTAAGACCTCCTAAGACTTAACTCCTCTAGTTAAGTCTTTTGGAATGAGAGATTGGATTGGTTCGGCCATTGAGGACAACTGACTTCGAAGTTAGGTCAGAGTTACGTGGAACATATTACCCATATCCAAAATGTATTGTTGCTTTGAAATATCATTTACATATTATAATCTATTTATATTGTGCTATATGCTTACAAACTTATTCTACAAGCATTTTGCTTGTCCTATCGCCTAAGTTGAAATTTTCTAATGTTTTATTGAAATGAGAGTTATGAAGAGATGTTGAGAGTTTTTACATAGATGTAAGATGTTGAAGTAGCTTGTTTAATCCTTTTAAATCTCTTGTAGCCTTGATATTTATTTGTAAACTTAATTTTCTGTAACAATTTCAATTATTTGGTCTGTGTTTCTTAAGTGTTTTGAAATTGTTATTTTTCTATTTGTAAGAAACACTTATTTTTTACATCATTAGAGAAAGTAAAAGAAGTGTAATTCTTTTTTTTCTTACTATAATATTTTAGATAGAAGACAAAATAAAAATTGATGCTGAATTAAAGTATGACGAAAAATCGCCAATATTAAGTTTTTAGTCCTAAGCACAAATTTTATTACAATGGTTTTTCCACCTTTTACTATTTATTTTAATTATACTGCTTTAAAAAATATCCTTCATATAATTACATTATCGTCAACAATCTGTAAACGTCCACTGGTGGACATAGGCCTCCCTCCGACTTCTCACATATTTATTTTACTTTCAATATTGAAATTCAGGTAAAGATTTTTTCTGTAGTTAATTATGGGTATTGTACGCAGATCTTCAAGGTTACAATTCACCATTGTAAATCGATTAACCCGCTGCCTACCATTTATTTATTGTAATACATTTTTTCTACCATTTCGCGGCGTCATTATGCTTATTACAAGACTCTAAAAAGTTGAGATTATTTCCAAACCTTTCGCATTACACAATGAGAATAAAAAGTTTCGGACAAAAACGGTTTATAAGCAAATCTCTCGAACCACGTAAAACGTTCAACAAAAGATATTTTTTCATTTAAATCGAGAGAATTCCGCCTTACACGATATAATATAATGGAAAAACTACAGAATACTTTACTATGCAGAAGTACAATTTATGTTTGTGCCCTTTTGATAGGTAACGATGTTTTTCATCATCAGCCAATCGACGTCCACTGCTAGACATAGACCTCCCCAAACTTCGCCACAATGACTGGTCCTGCGCTGTCTGCATCCAGTGACCTCTCGCGAACCTGACCAGGTCCTCGGTCCATCTTGTGGCCTGTCTACGCTCTGCTAAAAAGTTCTGTAGTGGCGACCACGAACCGGCAGACGTTGTTCTTGCACCCTTAATAAATCTGACTTTTCATTACATTCATTAATTTTTGCATTCGTTCATAACCACTCAACTGGGATTGGCAACCAAATTGTTTTTTTTACTTTTTCCAAGTCTGTGGCAGGAGCCAAAATTGAGCACAGTTCAAAAACTTGTTTTGTTTACATTTTTTACGGAGATGATATATATTTTCGCTGAAAATGCAATACAGCGTCGTTTAGTAATAAAGATTTACAAAAATATAAAGTTTAAAATCAAAATTAAAAATTATTGGAAAAAAATGTTTTTAAAAAGGGGCTCAAACACGGTAATGATTCCGAACGAAGTCCCCAGTTTCGCCATCTAGCGAAAAGTGACGTTCCCAGTTGAGTGGTTAATCATTAACACTAGCTCACGTATAGAGATGTATATGAATCTTTATTTCTAAATAATTATTCTGTGGCGAAACTATAATGTTTTTGTACCGGCTTTTTACAAGATCAAGTTCAAGGTTAAATTGTATTGTCTGTGGCTAGACTAGTTCTTTTTTCAACTGAAAAGTTCGAAAAAGAAAAATCGCAAAGCAAAAAGTTTGACGTGAAAAGTTTTTATATTGTTTTGATTCGTTTCAATAATGTTTTAGTGCATTCTTTGCGATTTTAAACACTGAAATTTCTCATACTTCCTTTAGTTTATGTTTGACGATTGCTAAAATCTAGCGCTGAATTAATTTCAATTTCATTACGCTTAATGTTGTATACGCCAAATGTTTTAAATATACTTTTGGATAATATAATTTAATTATATTATGTAGTATTAAAAACAAACATAATGAAAGCATATGCACACCGAATTATATCAGTATATTTAATAATTATATCACAGTTACCATAAAAAGAAATATAGAAAAAGAAAAATGAAATTGAATGAAATCAAAAAGAAAATGATCAAAATATTTTAATAAATGTATGTTCGTTGTAAACTCCTAAAAGTATTGCATGGTGTTTGGTCGTTTTTTACATTGGAATATTACCTTTTATTCTCGTTCGTTCTTCTCATCGTTCTTACTCCTATAATATGCGAAAAATATTACTGTTATTTCTTAAATATATGTCATTGTTCGAAGTCATTACTTTGTTTATATATTTCATTATAATACTTTATATTCCGTATTATAATTTACATTATACTTTAAATGCGATCTCGATCTCTAATACGTTTATAATGTGTGCCTTTTCGATCTATCTGTATCTTACTTATCTATTATAATAACATTTTCTTTCGCAAGTAATTTAAGTACAAATTTATAATATATAAGATGTTATTAGATATATTGTACGCTGTATATTATACTCTGCTGTAAATGTTTAGTGTTCAAAATGAAAAGTATAAAACGTAATTATACTATGTGACAGTGACAGATTTGACACCTGTCAAATTTAAAAAAAAATCTGAGAATAATTTTTAAAAATAATGTTTACAGGAAAATGAAAAACAGTATGTTATTACAAAGTTATCATACATTTAAGCGCTCAATTTTACGTAGTCGATTTATTAACTGGATTCTCTTCAGAAGGATTCATTCATTGAAAACTTTAGGATTACTTTCGCGGTTTTTGATTCCCTTGACCTCCACTTAATAGTCCATTCTTTAAAAAAATTATCTGCTGTAAGTATTGACTTGTGATGCCCACACATGACAGAGGTTATCATCAAGTGGGCGGTTCGCTTGTTTACCTGTAAAGTAATTAAAATATTACTACTACGATGCCTTTTTACTTCATGATAATATGTTTACACCTAGTCAACATCATTTGCATCTTTTATTTCTGATATCAAATTTCGACTAACAAAAGAACAGGTTATTCTGTGGCTTTTGAAATAACAAACTTAATATTATTTAGCTGATATTTTTCTTATCTTTGGGGCTATATTACAATCCTTTTGTTATTAATGAATGGATCCTAAAGGCTTTACTCGCTAGAAATCGCAACTCCTGTACGTTACCCATTAGATATTTGCACACTAACTTTAAAACTTGCGACTTGCCATGGCGTAACTAGATATATTTGTAAAGATTTTTTTGGTTCATTATGGAAAAAACCTTAAGGAAAAAGAACAATATATTTTAAAAGGAAACTCCTAAGAAAATATTGTGAGGAATTTATGTCAGTCATTGATTTGTAGGAAAGAAATAATATTTAACCTTCTGAAGTCACAATGTTTGTGTGAGAATAGAGATTATTGTAATAATAATATGTGGAAATGTACAAAATATTGTTTTATGTGCCTATCTTAACAGATAAGATAGATCTATTTTATCTGTAAAAATTTACTAGAAATTATAACTACATTTATCCACTCTTCTGGGATCGACAACCAAATTGGTATGTTTACTTTTGCCAAGTCTGTGGCAGGAGCCAAAATTGAGCACAGTTCTAAAACTTGTTTTGATAACATTTTTTAATCGTCTCTTATTTTACAAAGATGATATATTTTCGCTGAAAATGTAGTTCAATACAGCGTCATTTAGTAATAAAGATTTACAAAAATATATGGTTTAATTAAAAATCTGAATTAAAAATTATTAAAAAAAAATGTTTTTAAAAAGAGGCTCAAACACGGTAGTGATTCCGAACGAAGTCCCCAGTTTCGCCATCTAGCGAAAAGTGACGTTCCCAGTTGAGTGGTTAAGAAAAAATACAAAATTTAAGTAGTCCGGTTGTCTAATTTTTTTTTTTTGTGTGTTCACTTTTTTGCTAATGATCTGGCGAGTCGCAAGTTAAAATGTTAGTGGTGATTATAAAAGTTTTAAACAATATATTATGATACAGTACAAGTTATTATTAAAATAAATCATTAAGATATATTTACGATTGTTACATGAACATTTATAATTAGATAAACAAGGATATTTTATTGTTATATTGCGGTGAACATAACACTGGTAAAATATTGTAGCTACATAGTTGTAACAAATTAATATTCATTTTTAAAATAAATGAAATTTTATTAGTTAATGCAGTAATTATTCGTATTAGAAGTTGTTTAAAACAATATTAGTGAAATAAGAAAATAAATTTGTATTCTACTGGAAAGTATAAAATGAATAATACATTTTGCTTTTGTTTTGAAAAGACAGTGGAAAATAACAAAACCTTAAGACAAGGAATGAAAATTATTTAGAAAGTTCGTGAAAATGGATCGTTTTTTCTAGAAATACCATGAATATACGTAATGTTGAAAAACTATGTATTTCTACAATTTAAGTAAAAACTTTGATTACATTTTAATAAAATGATTGTATGATTTCTTGTGATTCGGTAAGTTTTACTTATAAATATAATTTTTACGTAAAATAATTGCAATATTATCACTTACACTATTACTAAACGGATTCTTACCACGATTATTTTTAATTGAGCGGTCCCGATATTTCAACACTGTTGCAAGCGCCATGATCACGGGAAGACTGAGGAACTGCGGGTAGGTCATTTAAGAGCAGACAAATCTGTCTACCCTCTTTCTCGTTCGTTTGCCAGTACCACTGGAACTCGAACTCACATTTCGACACTGACAGTATCGGCTGCCGGCTTCCCGGCTCAATTAAAAATAATCGTGGTAAGAATCGTGGTAATAGTGTAAGTGATGTAGATAACCGCGAGTGTTTAAAGAAATTTATTGCAAAATTATTATTATATTGAACTGCAGGAGTCCCAATTAGCTGGATTAAAAATACATGATTATTAATTATAATTATAAAAATCTTTTTTATCGGAATGTTATTGTAGAGTACTGTTCATATAGCCGTGTTATAAAATATTTATTGTTTAATAGTTGAATTCAATAGATTAGACTGTAATAAAAATAAATACATGGTATCAGATATTTTGTTTATTTTATTCTAACAGATAGTATAATCCTGTAGCAATCCATTACTGCCCACTGCTGGGCTCAGATCTTCCATTCGAATACGAATATTCAAAACTATACGACTATTTGCGAATTCTACCTAGTTATGTCCCTAATACATGTAAGGTCGTCAAATGCGATAAGTAATTTACTTTGTACTTTATTATTTTATGATGATAAAGGTCTCTAATATACAGGGTGTTGGTGCCCGGTGAAACAATACTTTGAGGGCTTAATCTACATCACATTTCAAATCATATACACATACTTTTGAAACGGAGATGATCACTTTATTTTCCCATACAAAGTTGAAAAATTATTATTTTGTATTATTTTTGACAACCCTATCCTGACCTAATTCAGCGTGCTATATCTATTTTCACGAACACAGGCGCATGTATCCTGTTTAGAATGTGATTTTTGTCCCGTGTATTAACACAATGTTCTATGATACAGGAGGTGACTAGCCGGCTTAAGTCTTTAGCTGTTGGTGTACGTCAGTACGGTAGGGTTGATCACGCACTAATTAACACGTAGTTTTGATTAGTGATAACTTATTTATTTATTTATTTATTTATAAAAGGATTATCAACAGCTTACATATTATTCACTACTGTTGTACTTACATTACATAACTTAACTTCTAATATGGTAGCCAATTATAGATACACACAACATTCTTATAGATACGCACAACATTCAACACAACTTATGATATATTATGCCTAGAAAACTCACACTTGGTGGATGGCTTCTACATCAAGTATACTATTTGCTGTGAAAGTATTGTTTCATCGGATTTTAACACCCTGTATATGTTATTGTGAGTAAACATACAAATATGCTAATGAGACGTGTTTAGAACTCGTTCTGACTATTGCAAAAGATATCTTTGATCTAAGAAAGTGGAAGCGTACTCCGATTTTTCACTGTAGTATTTCTGTGGTTGAATAAATAAATAACTGACACCACCATGTTTCATAATCATGACATAGTATAAAACAAAGTCGCTCTCTCTGTCCCTATATCCCTATGCATGTTTTAAACTTTAAAACAACGCAACGGATTTTGATGCGGTTTTTTTAAAAGATAAATAAGAGCAAGGTTTGTATAGTATAGAATTGATATAGTAGAGAAACACAGATAATGTCTAATATACAGAGTGTCCCAAAACTATGCGACATGAACAGGAAGTACCTTAAATATTAGAGATAGGATGTTTTGCTGAAAGGAAACATCATTCTATTCTTGACGTTTATTAATACTGCATTCACAGATTTCAATAATAGTATCACAGGTTTTAGTTAGACAAACACAGTAAATGGTAGAAAATAAGGTACCTAAAATCTTGAATCACGATTTTCACCTGGTTATTGTTATGTTTAAAACACTGTTTGTTAGCAAAAAATATCTGTAATTAACTGTTCTTTCAATTGGCATCATAAAAATACAGGGTGTTGATTTTCGTCGATTTTCAGACAAACTAAGCAATTTACGAAAAATCTGTGAATGCAGTATTAACAAACGTCAAAAATAAAATGATGTTTCGTTTCATGTCGCATGTCGTATAGTTTTGAGACACCCTGTATAGCGGTCTATAATAAATAGCGGTCTTTGCACTAACTAAATTCTTAATTCGTGAATTAAGTAGACGAAGTTGCGCGGTCAGCTAGTTAGATAATAAAATACTGCTTGTGCAACGAGTGGAAGATGTCTCTATTAATTAATTAATTTGATATCTTTGTGGCCCTGGGATCATAGAGCAACGGCCCTACGTGTTGGGGAGAATGGACCTAAACGTACACAAATATGTAAGTAAAGTTTTCCTAATACATTTTACACATACTGTTTTTTGAAAGAAAGAAAGATAATAATTTTATTAAACACACATAACATACTTAAAACACAAGATAAATAGCAAAATATAATTAACATATTTTGTGTGTCCAAAAGGAATCTGCCTCAGCATATTGCTGCAATTAATATGTAAACGAAGGTACACACATAATTACTAAACAAAAATAACAAAGAAACAACAATGAAATTAAATGATAAAAAAAAATACAAAAGAATTAAACCTGCACATGACAATTATCAATTAAATAACAAACAGATATGCGTATAGGTTATATCAAAATCATATGTAACTGTCGAGATTGAGAAAGATCTGCTCAATTCCCTGCATGCGAACAACCGTTTGAATTAAAACTTTGACAAAAAAGAATTTACTAAAAGATTTGTCTTGTCACATGAGACATACACCCATTTTTCCCATTAATTACTTTTATCTAGGGGTGTGCGAACTTCGAATCGAATAATTCGAACCTTCAAATTATTCGAAATTCGACGAATATTCGAAAAATTTCGAATAATTCGAAAGTTTCGAATAATCAGAAATTTCGAATAGTATCGAATTTGACTAAGACGATGCAATCTGACATCTAACCCATTCAAGATATTATCTACAAAATTCTTGTCCTATTTCCGATGCATCGTCGTGGTCAAATTCGATACTATTCGAAATTTCAAATTACTCGAAACTTCAAAAAGGCTTCCTAATAATCAAAATTATAATATAATCAAAAATGTTTTTTCGATTCTCGGTGTTGTACCATTATAGTATAATTTTTTATTACATTGTTTTTACATTTTTCTCGATAAAAAAAAAATCATAGATAATTGTCATCTCTACTCGCTTAGTTTTAATGCAAACATTTTTTAAACGTTGCTTGTTTACAATTATTTTTATTAATATTCATGATTTGTCAACAACTGGCATGTTCATTTTTTATTCATTACAAACAATTGATGTCTTGAAGGGTCTATAAAGTAAATAATTATTCAAAGAAAACTTTTTAAATACATGCTTTTAAGATCCTGAATATCGAGTAGCCGTCTACTACAAGTAAAACAAGCCCAAACACGACGGGTCTATCTTGTTTAGCACAAGAGTTCCTATGACCACCTTCCGAATCCATTACCAGATCAGCGCCATTTTGTTATATTACGCAATAATATGTGTCACGCGATATAAATCTGCTTGCAAAATTTCAACTCAACCAGGAAGTTTGTCAAATTAAGCTTGCAAGATTCCACCCAAACTTACATAGTTACATCCAGTGTAAGTAAAGCTTGTAAAAATAATTTGAGATCCTGTCGTCTCAGCAACAAATTAGTATTTTTAATATTAGTTCATTTTTATTTTGCTAACAACAGGTGAACTATCTCAACTCTGTCTGTCTGTCTGTTTCAAGCGTTTTATTGTATTTTAGACTTTATGACTCTTTTATTCTCATTTTAAGCACCTTAACATCCCATCTGTTTCTTTAGAAGTTAACGATGCATTTTTGTTCAATAATAGTTTACAAGACTAGTAAGCGTAGTCAAGAATTGAAATTTTACGAACGTTTTTGATGCAATTTCGACTTTCTACAAGCTTGGACTACAAGATAAGTGCGCTTAAACAAACAAACTTCTTCGCTGTAATATAATTATATAGAAGTCAAGATATTGATATAGATACATACTAATAACTTCCTCTAGCATATATACTTCATTGTCACAAGATCGAAGGCATTATCGTCTTTACACCTTAAGTAAACATTAACGCTTGGTCAATGCAGTGAATTTAATACGATACAGACTATTGTATAATTTCTTAAAATAAGTATTAAAACACGGACTTATTATTCTATTCTTCGCGACATTTATTTCTGTTCTAGTACGCCAAAATATTGGATATTAATAGATTTGAATGATAGCGCCGGTCGCGAGACTTGAGCGTCTTTTTATAAAAGCTCTGTTCACGTGTTGACACATTTGAAGATTTCAGTGACAAAGCGAAGAATTAAAATTTGAAATTTAAAAATAGAATATTCTTTGTTGCCAGTTTTAAAGTCACGTTTCGTTACTCCTAGAAAAAGTTGTGGAATTATAGTGCTACAAGTTATACTCGGCGTGGCATGATTACGCTTGTCCTGAGAAACTGAGAATGGAGGTTAAGGTAAGCTATGTTTTTAGTATGTTAATGTTATATCATAATATTAGTACTATAGCATTAAAGTTACATTGCTCAAATTGACACAGAAAAGGTTTAATAGAACTCGACTCTGATTTTTATTACGTCACTTCTTCTCTCTTGAAAGCCTGTGGGAATGGTTGAAAGCCTTTTTAATGTAGCCCTTCTGAAGTGGGGCGTTTGGAGCGACAGCCCCCAGTCGTGTTTGATTTTCCAGTGTTGGAAAACTATTCGAAAAATACTTATATTTTGATTTGGAACTCGGCTAGCTCTCGATACAACTGAACTGGGAATATAAAAAAATATTATCATCCGGATTGGTCGCCATAGGCTAGATGTATCTGATTTTATCACCAAATGATTTGAGATTAAGGTAAACATTAGCTATATTAAACACTAGCTGAACCGCGCAACTTCGTCTGCGTTACAAAGGGATTCAAACAGTACTCGCAATGCCGTCGCGTTATTATGTCATAACTTCTAAACGAAAAGTCCGATTGGAATACAACAAAAAGTAATTTACTTCTACATTAATATTCTTGATAATATAATACTTAATTTGGATAAGGGTTAATATAACGATACTCATTTAACGTTAAATTCAATCTCGGGACGTATTTGTATGTTACTCGGGGATAATGTAGCTTTCCAAAGGTGAAAGAATTTTTGAAATCGGTTTAGTAGTTTCTGAGGCTATTCATTACAAACAAACAAACAAATCTTTCCTCTTTATAATATTAGTATAGATAAACAAGAATAATATGTTATGTTCTTTCCCAATAACAACATATTAATCTGACGTTTTACAGCACATTCATAAATGTCAGAGATATGCATAATTTAATAATTAATATTCTTTGAATCCAGGTGATCTTTTTGTTTAGATTGCTCATAAAATATTTGTCTTCAATTTCATGATTATTATGAAGGGTTAATTAGTTCTTGTAAATAATGATGAGGTGATTATCGCGATGTTATCACAGCTGTTAAATGTTGTGCACTAGGTAGCGTAGCGTTTGAAAAAAAGTAAATTTTCAGAAAATATTTTTTTAATAACGCAGTGTTTGCCACACAGTGACGTCACAGGACAAAAATGAAACTACTGGCACCATTTTAAATATATTATTAAACTTTTATTTGTTATGTATGTATTGAATGTTAGGTTCTCTAAACTTGCAAACAAAAATTAAAACGAAAAAAAACAGACTAATTGAGTTCCTCCTCCTTTTTGGAAATCGGTTAAAAAGCAGTGAAGGTAGGAGAAAGAAATTTGCTTAAATTCTCAAGACTTCTGGCAATGCAGAGACTCATGAACGACGGTAACCGCGTACGATTAGGTGGGAAGCTCGTCTGCTCACAAGCACAAGGCAATAAAAAAAAGTTCAGCACTAAGCGATTTGTGTAAAACTTAGTAAAAAGCCGGACTTAATTTTTCTTAATTTTCCCTACATCTATCTGGTTCCAGTAATATTCGGTAATTTCCATAAATTTCGACTCTGAGTTTGTACTTTACCAAACCATACTAGTAATCTTTAGAAACCTAGATTCTAATTAGACAACTAAATTTAGTCTTCCAATTATATTTTCAAGTTTAACTATCGTGACCAAGTGAAGTCTCGGTATTTGTTTGACTGATTCTAGCGACGACAATGTCTTAAAATAAACGTTTTCATATTATTATTCATCACCACGAGTCTCTAACAAGACAAGGTATTATTTATTCCAATTCACAACTCAATATATATAAACAAAGAGTATTGAAGAAACAAAATGTTTATGGGATGACAATCGTTTATACTTGTACTATTTTTATCTAAATAATGTCATTGTTCTAGTTCTTGAAATAGCTTTGGGGTAAGTAGATTCAGATCAATTTTCTTGTTTGTTTATAGAGTTCCGTAGACTAAATATTTGTAGTGTTATCTTGATGAACTAATTTGTTATTTAGTCGTTTATTTCGGATTTATAAATTGATCGGTTACTACAGACAGAAAATAAATAATTTGTGCATTTTACTTGTATAACGCTTTGGGGTTCATTTTCGAGTTGTGTATAGTTTTAGAATAAAAAATATAGACTCCCATTTGCCCTGGCATTGCAGAGGTTCATGAGCGACGGTGACCGCTTACCATCGGCCGTATGCTCGTTTATCTACCTTGCAATAAAAAAAAAAAAGGTACAGATCAAAGTATCGTTCCATTACTATTCTGGTAAATAAAAGGAACAGGCATATGGGTGATTTTGCATTTTTATATTTTCAAAGTCAAATTATATCACACTTATTTATTGTTTCTACACTAATTCAGCAATGATATTGTACTAATCTGGATATAAAAAAAACCAGTTAAAGTACTGCTTTTCTTTTACCCTACACAAAACATCCATCTATCCACAAATCGTAACATAATAAAAAAACTACCAAAAAGTAAAAAACTAAAATCATCACAACATCGCATGTGGAAGCTAAACTATGTCTTGCGTGTTTTCGCTTGTGTATAGGTGTGTACGACCCCATACGAAAAAAGTAGAACGCAACGATATGAAATACCTAACATTCTATACAATTACTCATCTCCAACGTTTCTAAGCCGTGGAAAACGCATGTGATCATCGGAAAAGTGCCGTGAAAAATCAACTTCTTAATCGATCTACTTGTAATTAGTTTTCTGAAGTGTTTAAAATGTGAGTGTCTCGATCGATTGGCCAGTGGCCTTCGTAATGTCCGCGCGATAGCCTGTACCAGCGTAGTTTTATAAGCTTTTATTTCTTTCGGAAAACAGTGTGTTGACTTTTAAGTTCAGTGTTGAAAAATGAAATAGACTGGATTTTTGTGATTTAAAGGTAGGATTTTAAGTTTACTTTTGTTTAATTAAAAAGTTTTCAGATTGATGATGTTAAGTGTATTTCAGTTTTTTTAATCTATTCTCCATATACCTAGAATTTATTTACTGCTTAATTTAATAACGTAATTTTCGAGCTAATGACCGGGAATGTTATTGTTTTGTAAACAATAATATATGTGACGTAGATAACGGTGTTTCTGAGTGTTTTCTCAAAGACCTGTGTGTATTTCAGTAACTATTACTTACTATTGCCTATTGTTAATTTATTCAAAAGTTAATTTTACGGGCTTTAGGTATACTTAATATTAATAAGAATAGCGTGTAAATAAGACTACATACACGTTATATTATACTGATAGGATTATTACAGAGCTTTACCATGCTGGTTAGAATTTTAAATGATAAATTAAAAAATGTATGATTGGCACTTTCTTATGTAGCTGCGCCTCCATAGTTAGGTCGTGTGCAATCTTATATATAAAAATGAATTGCTGTTCGTTAGTCTCGCTAAAACTCGAGAACGACTGAACCGATTTGGCTTATTTTAATCTTGAAATATTCGTAGAAGTCCAGGGAAGGTTTAAACGGTGAGAAAATTTCCTTATGTGACGCAGACGAAGTTGTGTGGGCCAGCTAGTCTTCTTATATATAAAAATGAATTGCTGTTCGTTAGTCTCGCTAAAACTCGAGAACGACTGAACCGATTTGGCTTATTTTAATCTTGAAATATTCGTAGAAGTCCAGGGAAGGTTTAAACGGTGAGAAAATTTACTTATGTGACGCAGAGGAAGTTGTGTGGGCCAGTTAGTTATCAATTTTATCATAATAAACCCCGATTGACATTGCTGTAATTTGGAAGGTTACCAAAGGTTTAGATTACTTTAGAAGCTACTCTTTTAGGTATATTCCTTTAGTTAAACGATTAAGTCAAAACTGGGAACATGTATAGAGCAATATAGAGGGAGAAATTATCAACGAAGTTTCAAAATCGGTTCAACCAGGACAAGATTTTGAATATTCATTCTTTCTTTGATATATATGAATATAGCTGTGCTACTTTAAATAAACAAAGAATTGATTCCTGTCAGAAAAATTCGCTTAAATAATTATTTGGAGTACTTTCCCTGGAGGATAAGTAACGGTAACAGTTTTTCAGGAAAAAATAAACGTTTTCCTGTGAATCATAATTATCATAATTAATAAAAAGTCATAATTAATAAAGTATCATTTGTTGTAAAAAGTTCAATAAAATCATTAACCGGTTGTTATCGGGCACTCTTACCTTAATCAGTAAAATTACATCTAATGGCGTGTTGCTATTGTCTCGCCAATGCGCGCAAATGACAACAGCTGTTAAACTGTGTTTCACATAGTTTCAATGCCGGCCAATGCATACAAGCTCCTGGAATCCTGGAATCTGTAGCGATTTTAACGACGCCCGTCCACCTAGTAAGAGAGCGTCCTCAAATTTCTTGGTATATTTTTTAGCTTTATAACTCTAAGTTTGTTTTCAAACTTCCATAATATACTAATTTTCCATGATATTAGACATAGGTATTTTATGGATTTAATTTAAACCAATTTGATCTTGCATGCACAATTTGCAGATAATTTAATAATTACAAACACAAACTTCTTTTTTATTGATTTGCATAATTGTACAAATTTATTTTAAAATACTCTAGTGATTTCAACGAATAGTATTTATACTATTTTTGTTTGGTTGTTTTTAGAATATTTTCTCTGGTTTGCGTTTTATCTACGACAATTCTCCAAGCTAGGCCAACCTCTTGTAAGGAATTTGATGTCGTGGTCAACCTGATTGGAAACTTTGTAGGTACTTGAATAGAACGACGGTTTTCCTTTTAAGGTTTTTCTACTTTGTTTTTTTCATTCAGATGTTAAGATATTACTATGCAACCTTATCTACCTTGATTTTTGACGATCTTTGATTTTCTACACCTCTACTTCAAACTTGTTACATATGTGATATACTTATTCTTTTAATGACAAGAGAAATAACATAAGTCTAATAATTTGTAGGTAAATCTTTAACCTGGCGTTTTTTTTGTCAAAGATAAGAAGGCAAAAAATGTGTAAAAATGGTTAATGAAAGAGAGATCGAGAGATAAATAAACCTTTTTAGAAAAAAGGCATAAAAAGTAATTGCGAGACAATAATTTTCTTGTAAAACAATTACAAAACAAAAGATGAGCATGACCGATTCGTGAATGAGATCTACGTAGATAGATACATGCTGATAGTGCAGTAATCTGATAATAGTGTTGAAATTAATACCAATCCATTGTTTATAGTTCATTAAAGTACACATCAGATAGATAACGAAATATTACTTTGTACTTTATCTTTGCTATGCACTTGGAGTAGTGTTTTAAATGAGATTTCAAAGTATTTTTTTGTTAATGAGCTATAGGTTTTTAGGTATTGTATCCTTGACATGACAATCCATAGATTTTCTACTTAGTAAACTATTTAATAGTATATCGATTAATGAGAAATGTTTCTAGTATTAAACACATTCTAGTATAGACTCTATGGAAGAACGCGACGGAAAAGAGTGCCGTAGTGCGTAACGCGCCGTCCTACATAATCTGGACTTAGCCGGGCTTCGGATGCTGAGTGTGAGCGGTGGAAGTTGAACCTATATAATCACTTATCATATTTTGCTTTTAGAAATATGTGTAATGTAATGATTTTAAAAAATTATAGTTTAGAATGAAGATAAAGAACAGGTAGCTTTTTTTTTGGATCGCCGAACTTCCACTCGCCCCGCGAGTGTGGTATGTGAGGGTTGAACCGCACTAAAACCTCCCGCCGCCCACGCTCGACGTCCGATCCCCGGCCGGGACAGAACCCGGCACGAGGTTGGTAGGGGTGACAGGATGCGTTCGCGATTGTCGCTCACGTATCGCCCCGTCACCCCCGGACGTCAAACCGGCAGTCGTCGGTGTAGGTGAAGAACAGGTAGCTTTGAGAGTATAATTTTGGCAATAAATTGTATGTAAGTACATTGGTAACTTACCTGGCTGGTTTTATTTATTTTATAAGTTAAAAACAGAGGTCCAAGACATTAAAAAGCTCACTAAACTTGTTGGGCAAGACTAGTTCTCTATTAATAAACATTTCATGAATCAATAATTAGTTAGTGTTGTGTTATTCAACTACGTAAAGTTTATATAAATTTAGTGATTTGAATATTCTAAATTTATCTTAGATTTATAACGTTGTCAGAATTTCGTAATAAAATGTCTTGTTATTTGTGTTTACTAGGGATGTAGTTAATATCGAGTTTTGAATGTTAGCGAATGCGAAATGTTGAACTTTTACTTTCATCCATTATCATCGGGTTCTTACCAAGATATTTAATTAATATCATGTAGATACAGTGAGTGTGGTGTGTGTGGCGTGATGTGAGTTGGAGTTCCAGTGGTACTACCCAAAAGCCAACGAGAAAGAGGCTGGACAGATTTGTTTGCTCTTAAATCTACCCGCACTTTCCAGTCTTCTCGTGATCATAGCGTTTGCAAAAACGTTGAAATATCAAGACCACTTAATTAATTAAATGTCACTGATAAACCTGTTGATAATGCATGAAAGTAATGTAGAAAACCGCGAGTTTTTGAACAAAGAGTTCAATGTTTTTGAATCGCAATGTTTTAAGAAAACGTTTTCCTAGTCATTAAAGTCGTAGGTACTATAAACTAGGTACAGCATTTATCTGTCATTGAGGGAGGGGTGTGTGGGCTATCAGTGATATTAGGCCAAAGGGAGATCTCCTTGCGGGCGAGGTAGTGTATGGTGGTCAGGCCGAAGCCCACTGTAGTAGATTTCAGATGTCGTATATATGCGAAGATTGCTGCAAATGTCGTAACCGCGATTCAGGATCTCGTGCGTTATTATTGGTCGCCACAGGGTGGTTTTCCCCCCATCAATTATAGTATCTCCTTAAAAATTATTTTGACAACCGAAGGTCGTAAATCTATCGAGAATGAGTTTCAAAAGTGCAACTTTTTGTTAAGTATTCACAAACCTTTCGCCCATTCAAATATTCGCTAATACGAATGCGAAAATTCGTTACATCCCTTTTATATACCGGTTGAAATACGATATTGATGAAAATATTAATAAGGTTTGTATTTATACCTAACTAGAGGACCCGTTTCACTTCACTTGGGAGGGGAGAAGTTTGTTGCCGACACGGTTTTAAATGTTGTTTTATACACATAAAACAGCGAAATGTAAGCGTCCAGTCACGTCGCCAAATTCGTGCTGGTGTCCTCAACCAGGGTTGAAAAGAAATGAAAAAAAATTATTTTAGGTAACTTGAAAATTTATAGGATACTAGCTGGCCCACACAACTTCATGTGCGTCACATAAGGAAATTTTCTCACCCTTTAAACCTTCCCAGGACTTCTACGAATATTTCAAGATTAAAATAAGCCAAATCAGTTCAGTCGTTCTCGAGTTTTAGCGAGACTAACGAACAGCAATTCATTTTTATATATAAGAAGATTATTTATTACAAAAATTAGTACTTACTCCCAAAAAGACAGGTCACTTTGTTGGGGCTTTCTACCTTTATTTTTTTTAATGGTAGGGTTCGTTCGACCCCGCTACTCAGTAGCCAGGTCTACCATTCCGAGTTGGGGTATATCAGGAGAACTATGGACTAAGTTTTCAGCTTGTCTCAGATACCTACACAAAAATTGGCGCTAGCTCTCAAGCCATTACTTTAGTCGCAGCTAACACCACATTCGTAATTTCTTTTGAATTCTGTGTGTTCTTTGAATTAATTAACATTAACATTTTGATACCTACCTCTATTTTTTTATTTTTGACGTGACAACGTCTTATAAATTGGTTTGCCGGGTGACACTTCAAGAAACTGCGTTACGCTCCGCTCACGTTATGCGCTCACAATGAGAGCGAGTGAGAGGCACGCATCCCTTCCACTTTTTATGTCTGTCTCTCTCGCTCTTAGGCGGGCTAACCATGCCCGAGTCGTTGTCACGTAAAACTTTCGCCCGTATACCGACTTTACAGGCAACCAATTTTTTTTTTTTATTGTTACTTTTAGCTCTTGTTTAGTATTACCTACTTAAGTTATTCTGTCCGAAGATAATAATTAAGTTGTGTATATTGTTATTCTGTTTATTTTTGTTGTGCCACTCCCACGGGGCCCCATCTGAAAATCAGCGCTGCAGCTGGCTTTCTGCTTGCTTGTGGCATTCAGCTGAGATGGGTACCTTTTTTGTGGCAAATTTTTATTTATTTTATTTATTTATTTCTTTAAATCAATTATAGATCATATTATTAGGCAATTACAAGAATTCATTAAATTAAATTAAATTACATTTATTATGCTAACTAAAATAAAATATTATTAGTTAAAGAGGGACACATCAGTTGTTTGTTTGTCAGTATATGGATCCTATCACAATGATTCATATACACAGACAGTCAAACCTCTCTGCGAATACTCTGAGAATGCGGCTGCCCTGCACCCTAATATCATTCATATCAATAAATGCTTCTTTTTCGTGTGAAAATTGTAAAAGAATATTTTTCTTTTTTTGTCACAAATAAATGTTTTTCTTTCTTTTCTTTCCTTCTTTCTATCTAAAGTGCAATAAAGGTTCTGTAATTGCATTTTAATGCATCATTTATTTATAATGTGAGTTTCATTTTTATTTCAAAAATTAAACGTTGTTTACAGATGCCACCAAACGCCAAAGAAATTCTTCTAGGAGTAATCCACCATGACACTAAGGACGATATTTCAGAAGACGCCAGTGAGGATTTGGAGACCATTGAATGTTCTTACGACAGCGCTGGCTACGGTATAGGTATTTTTTGAAATAAATGCTTTATCAATCAGCAAGATGTCGACAATTTAAAAAACTTTATCTATAAACAGTAAATAAACATTCCAAAAACAAAAAGTTTTTATTATTACTTGCCTATTAATATTAAATTATCGATATTGTGTGTGACGACCTTACCTTCATCAGAAAGAAATTGCTCTTGGCATATGAACAGGAGCTTTTAATGTTCCTGTCAAAATAAAATAGCAAATCATTGATGACATGTATATCTTTTTAAATTGATGAAAACTTTTCATTTTAAATACCTAATAACTTTTTTTCGCATGTCTTAATTGTCATATAATCTTCATAAAAGATTAAACAATCGCAAGACTGACTCTCTGACTGACTGATAAATGTTTTATAATATATATACAACGTGCTAATAACATCTTTTAACACTTGCTCTACTTAAAATTCCAAAAAAATAATATGAAGTTTTTAGGGACAGTCCGACAATTATTATTATAGAGATAGCAAAATTTCTTAGCGAATTTTACAGAATATATACATTGGATAAAATATGGCAGCAATAACAAGCAAACTACTTTAAGGTTTTTTTTTTTTTTTTTAGTTGGAGGAAATCACCGTTATGTGGGAGTTGAACCGCACTAAAACCTCCAACCGCTCACACTCAGCGTCCGAACCCCGGGTGAGGCCAGAACCCAGCACGGGATTATGAGGGACGACGCGACGCGTTACGCCATCGGCATTCTTTCCCGTCGCGTCGCCCCAAACTACTTTAAGGTTAGAGGTTTAATCTAACAATCTCAAACTCTTGCCGCTGGACCGCGTAAGCGATCAGACGTGTCCTCAGTGCTACGTCCTGTTAACATTTTTATTAAAATATAAACCAGTTTTAAAGATTAGTGTTTCATCAAATACAGCCGTATTCAAGACATATTAAGTGTGAAATCTTATTAACAACTATAATTTACGAGTAACGAAAGGTGCATACTTTCTGTCCCTTTCTCTCGCAGCTGAGAGTGAGAAAGTATTATGGCATCGTTCTTCGCAAGTAAAGGAGCAAAAGGTACTTAATGAGCTTACACCCATATTACAATACCGCCTACCGCAGTGACAGCAAATAGTAACAATTTATTGATGTGCATTCTCAATCAAGCATTGCCTCTCGCTCACACAAGAGATCACATAAACATACGCTGTTCAACAAACATTTAGGCCTATGCTTGCATTTTTTACGCCGTCGGAACTAAGTTGATATGCAAATGCCGCTTAAAAGAACACCCCCAACCTCTCCACTTAGAAAACATTTAAGTTCTGCAAGCAGCATGGCTTCCCTGAGTGACACAGAAGTTAAAACTAAAATGTCAAGTGTACGAGGTAAACGCCGGCGTGAAGAGTGTGACTTTGCATCTTGTATGGCCGAAATGAGGGAAATGTTCTCAACATGGGCTGAAGAGCAGAATAAAAAATTAGACGATTTTCAAATGCTTTTGAAGAACTTGAACGATAATTATAAACAAATTAGTGCATCACTGGATTTTATGTGTAACCAGTACGAAGAATTGAAGACTAAGTTCGAGGGTCTTCAGAAAGAAAACGATGCTCAAAAGTCTCACATACGGTCACTGGAAGACACAATAGAAATACTACAATCTTATGAGAAGAAATCCAGCATCGAAATCAGGAATGTACCATCTTTACACGGCGCCACAGAAACCAAGGAACACTTGTTACAACTTGTTTTGAAAGCCGGTAGTGTTTTTAAATTGGACTTGCTGCATGCCGATATTCGAGATGTATTTCGTACAAATAGTAAACCAGGTACCTCCAAACCTATCATAGTAAATTTTATTAGCGTTATTACAAAGGAAAAATTTATAAATGCCTCTAAATTACATAACAAAAAATATAGTTCGAATAGATTTAATACAAATGATCTTCAAATTAAAAGTCCCAAAGTTCCAGTATATGTTTCTGAAGTGCTTACACAAAAAATGAAGAGATTATTTTATTTAACTAGAGAATTCGCTAAAAAGAACAATTATTCATTTTGCTGGGTGGCTCATGGTAAATTATACCTACGAGCTAAAGAGAATTCACAACTAATTCGCGTTAACCATGAACAAGATTTGGATAAAATTCTGAAACAAAGTAAATGACTAGATAATATTATTATGATGTTTTGTATTCATTTTCATTTTTCTAATTGCGATTATTGTATAATAATGCATGCTATATTGTTACTTATTTGTCATATTTTTCCGATGCGATTTTTTACGGCAGATAACTGTTTCAATTTAATATTTAGTAAAAATATTTTATACACACTCACAAACTTACACTTACACACAGACACTATTACTATCAAATTAATCTATGTATATAATAATAATATCATACACCTCGTGAGTAAAAATGTAGTTGTACTAGCATTTCTTCCTTTTTCAAGATTTATTTCGATTGGGGATGAAAATCTTTTCAAGGAATATATATTAATACAAAAAGTTGAGACTGTATAAATACATACTGATTGATGGATAGTTTTTTAAAAGTAAACGAAGAAATCGATTCTATAACTATTGCTAATTCATTCCAATGCTCACCGGAGGACTGTTTACAGTACTTTAAAACAGGTGACTCAATGTTGTCGGTTCTACATTTAAATATTCGTAGCGTGGAACGTAATGTGGATGAGTTGATGATCTTGCTGTCAAGGTTAGGGTTCGTTTGTGATGTGGTGATTCTGACTGAGTGCTGGCTTAGTAAATCGCCGAATATACCGGTACTGGATGGGTATATGAGTACTAAATCTAATTTCAAAAACCAGAATGACGGAGTTATTATTTACTGTAACTCAAAGGTGAATGGTTTTAATATCTGGGAGCCTACCTTAGTCGATGCGACAGGACTTATTCTTACTTATCAGGAGTCTATTGCTATTGTTGCCATCTATCGCTCACCATCTATCTTGACTACTCACAGTTTCATAAATAGTTTGGACAATATCCTGATTAAATTAAGGAAGTATAAAACCATATCAGTAATTGGAGATATCAACATAAACATAACACCAGATTATCTTAACCAAAATGCAAACGATTACTTAGATATGTTAGCTGTACATTGTTTGCTTCCTGCTCATTCACTTCCTACACGCGGACCCAGATGTCTGGATCACATTATGTTGAAAACAGATGTACAAGCCACTTCTCTGGTACTGGACAGCGCCATCACAGATCACCTTCCTGTTCTTCTCCGCTTGTCGTTGCATGAGAGACCAACTATTCGTGAAACCTACGTTACCTATATAGACAATAATGCCATAATTAACGACCTAAATAATACAGATTTCGCTCCTATATACAACCTCAGTGATGCAAATGTAGCAATTGAAAAATTAATCAGTATGATAATAAATATTATTAATAAAAATACCTCTTCTAGGAAAACACCATCCAAAAAGAAACCTTTAAAACCATGGATGACACCCGGGCTTGTAAAATGCATCAGAAATCGTGATAAGCTACATAAAAAGTTCAAAAAAAACATGATTGAAATAAACAAAATAATTTATTTAAGGTATAGGAATTTTTGTAACAATTTACTAAAGCGACTAAAAAAAGAATATGAAAAAAAACAGTTTCAATTAGCAAAAGGTAAGACGAAAGAGACTTGGCGTGTCATAAAATCCATAATCAACACAACCTCTAAAAAAAACAATTCACATTCATTGAATCTTTTGTCATATGCTGATACACCGCAACACTCGGTTAACAATATTAATGAATTCTTTGTGAACATCGGGAAAAATCTAGCGACTCAGTTTACACGGGCTCCGCCCTATACACAAAAACACTCATCTAAAAACACAAATAGAAGTAAGGCTACTCATAGTATGGTTCTATTTGAAACTGATCAGAAGGAAATCGAATCCATCATAAACAACCTTAGAAAAGATAGTGCTGTAGGTTGCGATGGTATTTCTACAAAAGTTCTAAAAGCCGGCAGTTCTGTATTAGTCTCACCTTTAACTCACTGTTTTAATTTATGTTTATCTTCGGGTACTTTCCCTAAAGCTTTCAAAAAAGCCGTGGTTCACCCTGTATTCAAAAGCGGAAAACGAGACATTATCGGAAATTATAGACCTATTTCAGTTTTACCAGCCTTGTCTAAAATATTAGAGAAACTTTTAAACTCTCGGCTTATGAACTATTTAGAAAAATACAAAATGATAGCAACTAACCAATATGGTTTTCGAAAAGGTATCTCGACTGAACACGCTGTGTTAGATCTCACAAAAACTGTCATAGATCAAATTGAAAGCAAAGGTAAAACTATTGGCATTTTTCTGGATTTGCGTAAAGCCTTTGACACTGTCTCTATAAATTTACTGCTTAATAAGATGGAGAATATTGGCATTCGAGGTCTAGCGCTCAAAATATTTCAAGACTATCTAACCGATCGAACTCAGTGTGTAAAAATCGATACATATATTAGCCAAGATTCGACAATAAGTTACGGTGTTCCACAGGGGAGCATTCTTGGACCCTCTCTATTCTTAATTTACGTAAATGACCTGTGTAAACTTCAATTTCCTCATTGTGATATTTTTGCATATGCCGATGATACTGCTCTCATCATTCATGGTAAAAATTGGGCAGATACTTACAA
This sequence comes from Trilocha varians, assembly GCA_030269945.2. Classification (NCBI taxonomy): domain Eukaryota; kingdom Metazoa; phylum Arthropoda; class Insecta; order Lepidoptera; family Bombycidae; genus Trilocha; species Trilocha varians. The sequence goes on along the minus strand of AP028264.1, from coordinate 2,780,740 downwards.
AAATAGTGAAATGGCCATGGCTACTGTAATGAAATGGTTATACTCAAACATGCTCACTCTCAACTTAGATAAAACCTCTTACATAACCTTCTCAGCTAGTCCTTTCTCGTTGCCTGATTCTTCCTATTCTTTGCAGGCACATAACTGTCCTGCTCCAGGCATTGTACAGTGTAACTGCCATACACTAATAAGAACACAACAAGTCAAATACTTGGGTGTTCTTGTTGATTCTTTGTTGAGTTGGAAACCGCAAGTAGAATCTCTAACTTCAAAAATGCGCAAACAAATATACATATTTAGAAAGCTTCGCAACACAGTAGACTTTGAGACCCTTAAGATGATATATTATTCCCTAACTCAGTCGATAACTAGCTATTGCTGTACCGTTTGGGGCGGTGCATGTGCCACCTTCATTCTCCGTTTAGAGCGGGTACAAAGAATGATTCTTAAAACGATCTGTCTGAAACCCATTAGATACCCTACCACTGCACTATACCAACATGTTCAGGTTCTAACAGTGAGACAGCTATTTATCCTAAATTGCATTCTTTGGAAACACAAAACTTTAAAATACGATCCTCTTCTTGATGTAAATCTTCGACGTCGTAATCGCGTGTGCACGGTGCAACCATTCAGAACTGCCCTGGCAGGTAGACACTATGAGGCTGTTAGTAGTCGGATATATAACATAGTTAATACTAAATGTCACATTTATCCCCTCACAATTTTCCAGGTTAAAAAGGTTACTGAGAAATTCCTCTTACAATTGACGTACAATGAAACAGAAGACCTAATGAGGTTGCCACTCATAAATACTTAGGCACTTACCTTCTAAGATAGATACCCTACACCCGAACTCTCAAAAATACTTATACACACACACCCACGCTCACATATACACACTCATGCACACACGCACACAAACACACTTACACACACACTCACTCACACACACACACACACACACACACACACACACACACACACACTCACTCACACACACACACACACACTCACACACACACACACACACACACTCACACAAACACATACTCGCACTCACACCATTTACACATAAACACACACAAATTTGCATGCTTGCATGTTACCCCAGTCCTATGTAAAAGTTGTTATTACTTAGGTACTATGCGAACGCGGATATTTTGTATATTATTATTTCCTATTTCTACTAAATGGTTCACTCTGTGTGCGAAGAGCGCTGATGCCTGTGACACAGTTTAATTACTACTGCAGGCATCATCTTTTCATTAGTTAAGTCTTAATGTTATTTTATTATAAGGTGCATCTATTTTATAAGTCTAATTTTGTTTAACCTAAGTTGTCAAATAAATAAATTTGAATTTGAATTTGAATTTGAATCTTGTTTACAATTGTTCAGGAGACGCAGTATTCTCTACATTCATCGTCGCGCCACTGGTAGTGTCCGTTTGGCGAGGGACTTGGCAAGTTATGAACATATACGAGGATTACTTCCCTGTCGTGGAGTCATACTTCATGGGAATACTTGTACACATCAGTTTTGCATTGGCCAGGTGAGAATAGTTTGTAAAGTTTACTCTAGTTTGAGTTTTGCTATTTCATTTTAAGTAGGGATATGTTTTTGATGTGAAACATCTATAACCGCACGTAAAGCCGATTTCTGGTGTGGTCAGTCAGTTTTTATCCCTCTTTTAGAAAATACAAAACAGTAATGGTTTAAAATGGTGCACTAGGTTACTTATACTACGTTTCCCATGGTAGATTGTACATTTAATTATTTTAGTCCCAACAACGATGTGGTAAGCCTATAATAACCGTTGATGATGATGATAATGCGTCATTGTTATCATCATCATAACTCATAATTTAAGATTTAAGAAATTGTAAATTGTATACTCAACTACCTACTTAATTTAAGCCTTCAATATTATTTATTATCCAATGCATTTTATAGTTCGGCCGTTCAGAGAATGCGTTCCTGACACGTAACTTAGTAATGGCGTTGCGGTTACGATAAAATATTTTTGCTGGTTGTTTACCGTTTTAACAATTTGATGAGCATTAAGACAACATTATTATATCAATAATCAATGAATGTTATAATTTTGTGCTCAACTGAGTGTCAAATAACTTGGTAAACAATATTTTTCATGACTTACCGATAGGTGTCAGGAACGCATTCTCTGAACGGCCGAACTTTAAAATGTTTTTGGGTATTAATGATGACAAAATGCGTGTTAAAATTTTATTACATTTATGATTAAGATTTACTGTATTGATTGCTTTGGTTATTGAAATGAAATTAATTTTACATTTAGAACTGTAAATTAGTAAGTTAGTACCTAAAGAATTTACATGCTTGATGTGGTCCTCTGTAATTGAAGGTGCGCAGGTATCTAATATGTAATGTATTTTTAATTTGTTCTGTGTATGTGTTACCTTTGTTTAGGATCCAAATAAAATAAATAAATAATTTTAGTAAAACGTTTGAGTAAAATAGGTATTGGATGTGAAGAAAATTTCAAGCAACTCCTCCATGATGTTATTTCAATGTAGTTATTGTTAGTTTTATTGATAAAATTATAATGTTACTGTAGGATAGAAGTTAACTCTCAATTCTGTTAATAAAATAATTGAGTTACAACCTAGTTGTAACTAGTATGTGTACAGCAGTACTGTAGTCCTTTTATACTATAATAGGCAGAGCTGTAGTTATAGTTTAGGTACCACAGTCTATATGCTTGGCAGTATTGTTATAAATTTACTAGAATATTCAATTTCGTCTGAATCACAAAGGGATTTATGTATAATGGAAATAAACCTTCCTTTTTAGTCACTTTATAAACTATGTAGTGACTATTGTTACTGCTACTATCTCAAACCTATCTTAACAAAATTGTGTAATTACTAATTACGTGTGCACGTTTGATTTCTGGAGTAATAACATATGAAGTTTGAGAATAGTTCTTTGGCGCGAGTCATCTAGCGATAATCATCTAAAACAAAAAAGTGTCGTGACAACTTTTTCATAAGAATTTCCGTCTAGACCCCTTTCGATAACGCGCGATAAGGAACTTCGTTCCAAAATCCGATAGAAAAATAGTCTAATTTCCAATTTATTTTCATTCCAGGGCAAGGTTTCTAGCGAGATCTACCGGGGCATATAGTGGACCTGATGGTGGAACCCTCCGGTGGCTTCGAGAGAGGATCCTCTCCAAAGTATATACGTATATCTTCGTGTTGTCCAACCTGACCATGTGGCGTGGAGGCTGGGGCGTCCTGGACATGTTCATAGACACCATCGTACCTAATAATAATCACCCTCATAGGTATGTAGAACGTAGACAGCTTTTTTTTATAGACAGATGAATTACCTGATCGTATCGACGGCAGCAAAGAACAAGAAGACATCTGCATTTTGCCGAATTTAACTTTTATGGATATTTGAATCCAGAATTCTTTATTTTATCTGGTAAAATTTTTTTTTCAAACAAAAAGTGTTTTTTTATGTGTTTTTTGTTGCGGAAATAAAGACATATACACTATTTTTTTGAAAAAAAACGAAGTACACCCGCACATCTACCGGATAACCGTGTGTGCGTCGTACAATTTAGCAAGCCACTTAATATAAACAAAGATATCAGTTAGAAAAAACGTTTGCTGTAGGTTCTTTACCTTCTTTATTCGATTGGTATGATGTTGATGGAAATGGTGTGAAATTATATTTCGCGATCTGGATGCGTTCTTCACTTTTTACTTCTTTTCTAAGGAAAAAGTCTTACGTAGAAACGAATACATGGCAGTTGACTCATCTTATTTATTTTTCTATGCGATGTAGAAAAAGACATCTGCAGTAATACGAAAAAAAAACAATAATTTATTTAAAATATGTCGCTATCTGCTGCGAAACATTATTTTATTTACACATTCCAAATTTGAAAAACCTGGCATTCTTATAGTAAAAGTTATCAAACTTTCTCACAAAAAGCGCTCTCCTGGAAACTAACGATTTTGTAGATATCTGTTTGTTCTTTGCTGCCGTCGGTATGTTGTTACCGTCGCTCATGGACCTCTGAATTGTCAGGGGATACTTTTGATGGAAAGACACGAAAGAGGGTAGACAGATTTGTTTGCTCTTAAATCGACCCGCAGTATCCAGTCTTCTCGTGATCATGACGTTTACAACAACGTTGAATTATCGAAACAACTCAATTAATTAAATATCATGGCAAGAACCCGTTGAAAATGCATGAAAGTATTATAGAAAACCGCGAGTGTCTGAATTGTTTTGTATATTTTCAGAACGGTTCTCATAGCAGCGCTGACGATCTTATTCTATCTGTCCGCCATGCTGCTAAGGTCTTCTCGCAACATGCTCGCCTCACCTTACTTCTTATTTACTGATGGAAAAGAACCCACGTATTTATTCACTACGAGGTTTAAAACCAGTGTGAGTATTGTACTCTTTTTTTAGTAGGAGGTAATAAGCCTGACTTCCATTCGAGTGGGGTATGTGAGAGTTGAACTGCATTAGTACCTCCAACCGTTTACACTTAGCGTTAGAACCCCGACTAAGTCCAGAATTCTACATGGAGTTACGAGCAATTGTATTTTGATTAAATAGTGTATTTTCTTTTGATTACTGTTTATGCAAGTTTCGATATTCTAAAATGATAAAAACTCATGTTTTCCTACTCCTTCTTATTATCTTCTGATTAAATTCGTTGCAGGGCCCAAGACAAGTTAGTTTTCCCTCGTGTTCCTGGGCTTCACTGCTCAGAGTCATTACGATGGTCGCCGCTGTGGATCCCCCCTACACAGGAGTTACAGTGGTGGGAGTGAGAGGTGGGCAAATACAAATACAAATTCTGAAATGATAGTTACACCGGTAATCGTCGTTAGGCAGACTTTAGATCAAATTGAAGTGAGTCGGGTCGCTGATTTGTCAAGAGTAGTAAGCATCTGTTGATGATGATGACGATTACATTGTGATACGGACGCTAATTTCCTTTTATAATTGATTGACACGCTGATCCGAAATGAGCAACCAAGTAGACCACTGGAAAATGAGTTGGCGCATTTAGTTTATTGTTGGAGGCTGTAACTAAGCATTTTTTATTGTAGCGGAACATTTTTAAAATATTGAGAATGTGGGAATCCTCTTTTAGAGTTCCATTTAATTTGATACGGACGAATTTTCGCGTTGTTTCTAGTCGAAGTTTTACAGTGAAGAATTTCTATTATTTTTGTACTGTGATCAAGTCATCAGAAGCCTCTAATTAATTCTGAGCAATTTAAATAGTATGAAAAAATAAGAACGACAAGAATGCTAATTAATGCCTAATTTTTTTTTGGTTTTAAAAGGTTTATGTCGAAAATTCTCATGTCTAAATTTTAAAACAGGTTTGAGTTGATACAGTTTCGAGTCTGAACTCGTTATACTATATATAATCAAAAAATACAAGTAGAAGCGCTGTACGTTATCAGCACTGTGTCGTCGATTATGCGTAGATGAGTGAGTAGCTCAGTAATCGCAGTTGGATCCCGAAGAGCAAACACGTAGGTCCGGCGGCGGGAGGCGGTGATAATGCAATTAGAGTCGCGCTGGTTGGCGCGGGAGGCACTAGGGCGCACTCGGCTGCGGCGGTGAGTGAGACATGCGCGGGAGCACGGCCGGGCTGGCCGACACGCTCGCCGGACCCTCGTCCGCGCACTCCAGGCTCCTCGCCCTCGCGGACGCTCTCTTCGCGGCCATCGTTGTCGCCCCAGCCGTCGTAGCCTACTGGAAGTCCACCTGGACGCTCTTGGACTTGTATCTGCTGCCGGACAACCCCGTCGCTAGTGCGGCTGTCTGCGCGGCCTTTGGACTCATATGTGACTTGGTATTTTGCGCGCTACAAACTGAGCTGGGCAAGTTCCTGGACCCGGAGCGCGGTCGGCTGACGTACTATGTCGTGTCTCGGCTCTGTACGTGCGTGGCGGCTGTGGGGTGTGTTGGAGCTTGGCGCGGTGTGTGGAACCTCCTGAACGAGTGTACGGGGAACAGTGCTCGGACGTTGCTGTCGACGACCGCTGCGGCGACGTTGTCTCTGGCCGCGCTGCGTACTTTGCGCAACATCAGTGCGGCGCCGTTTGCCGTCGTAGTGGATTCCCCGCAGGACTACTTCGCGGTCCCGACGATGTTCCGTACGGTTAGTGTAGCCTCACCCACGGCTGACCTTTCGTTTCCTGTTATCATTACAATCCCACGTGGATTCGTACTCGTACCTCTAAGCGTCTGTCTATTTGGTGTGGAATTATTTCTGGCGATATGTAAATATTTGTTTGTGATAGGGCGTAATACTCGTAATTATGTGTCTATGCATTCTTGATGCAACACAACGTCATTACCTTTGTAGAGTCATCATCCTCATTTCTCTGGCAGTTCGTAGATAAGCAGTATTGAGATAGCTGCCACTCTTATTTTACCAACTTTAGGCCTCTGAAGTGGACCTATAATAAGAACTTGATAATATTTGATGATGTATCAGCATATATTTCCGATTTTGTCTTATGGCTAGTATTATGGAATGGATACAAAACTCTCTATTTGCATGAACCTCCTCAATTCTACTACCTTAGCGCCTTTGATCAACCAGTGATGAAGACACCACTTATTTTAAATCTGGTATCACTAGCTTTACTATTTCAATTAACTTGGAGAATATTAAGTATTTTTTTAAATACAACCTGTTCTGTGGCATTTTGAGAAATCTGTTCAGCTTCGTAATGACGACATTTCGTAAAATTCAAACTAGTCGCGTCACGTTTTTGAACATGTGCATTAATTAAATTAATACTTAGAATCCTTGTATTTTTTTACAATAGTTGTTTTTCTATTTGCAAGACGGCCAATTAGTTCCGTTATTAAAATTACCAGACACAATACTAAGAATGTTTTTCACATAAAAATGCGACAGAATCCTTACAACTGAGTCAACAGATGCTCGACCTTCGTTGCCTAGAAACAGGGTTTAAATACCTATGAGAAAAAAAATATTACATTGCATTATATTGTTGTGCATGCAGCCTGATAATAGGTAGGAGAAAACATAAGCTATCGACCTTTGCAAAATAAGGACCCACGACCAAGGTAAAAGTGGACAGTAACACTACTTAAATATCCCACCAATGGGGATTCCCGAGCGCTATGACTTGTCCGTCTTCAAACGAGGCTTGAAGAAAGTCCTCAAAGGTAGGTCGTAGTTATTGTTGAAATAAAAGTCATGAAACTGAGAATTCCAGTGATACACACAACAAAATATGAATAAAAGAATGCTACAAAATCAAATGTAAATACAGGCAAACTATAATTTACTTTACTTTTGGTTAGTCACGAAGTCAGCAACATTAAAAGTAATGAGAATACTTATTATTTATAAATTTTCGTGTCAATAACCATAATATCTCTCCCAATCCTTATGATTACATTTTTCGCTCTTTTAAGCCTAGAACTTTACAAGTTTCAAGATTTTTTTATAGAACCGGTGAATCGGGGTAGTGATTAAAAAATTACAGCATACTGATAACAAGTTTCTACTAAAACTCTTATCCGGACTCTTTTGCTATTTATTATGCATGTTTATTGATCAATAATTATACTTCTTTTTATTCTTTCTCATCCCAGTCATTAATTTCTGAACAACATCGTTGATCCATTTTCTACCGTGCTGCCGGCCCGTCAACCTGCGTCTAGAGTTCATTTTGTAATCTTAGCAGCAAACACCAGTCAAGTGAACAAAATGCTGGAAGGTTTTAATTTCTCAGGCTTTGTTTATTTTACTTTTGTTTATTTATACAACTTCATTCAAAGAATGTAAAATGGGAACTAAGAATTCTCTATCAGTTCAATCTTATGGTATACTTTTTCATTTCTCTCTTATTAGTTTTTTAAATATAGGCATTCATCAAAAGCGTTATATACGATTTTTTTTCTTTCGAGATCATTGCGATGCCGTTTAAATTAATAGGTTGAAGTAGAACAATGTTATTAAGTAAGTGTATAGGTAATTGATGATGATGTCTCATATCTCTTCCCAGTGCCAAGAACCATCATCATCATCATCAGCCTGTAGACGTCCACTGCTGGACATAGGCCTCTCCCAAACTTCGCCACATCGATCGGTCCTGCGCTGTCCGCATCCAGCCACCTCCCGCGGTTCTGACCAGATCATCGGTCCACCTTGTGGGAGGTCTGCCCACGCTGCGCCTTCCAGTTCGTGGTCGCCACTCCAGAACTTTTCGGAATTGCCAAGAATCGGTTCAATACAATTATAAGTAAAATACAACTGTTTGTTACAGAACAGTAAAGACACGGCTCTGTATGTGTTGGACTGCGTATTCTCCGTTAGCGTGGTGGGATCCCTGGTGGTATTCGTGTGGCGAGGCTCCTGGGCTCTGCTCGACATATTCCTCATACCGGACGATGAAGTCAAGTCGTTCTGGGTGTCCTTGGTAAGTTCAAGTATGAGATTATTGGGCAAGCGTGGTGGACTATCCCTAACCCCTCTTCGGAGGACACCTGAGCACAGCAGTGGGCAGTATGAGATTCTAGAGAAGGGGTTAGTAGTATTGTAAATGTGAAAGTTGGTGTGTATGCTGTTATAATTTAAGCATCTACTGAATAGATTTCGATGGAATTGTAAAGTTTTATGGCTTATACCTACATTAGAGTGACATACCTATTCTAGGGTGAATATGTAATTATCTCCAACCCAAAGTGGGATCAATCTATACTAATATTATAAAGCTAAAGAATTTGATTGTTTGTTTGTTTGTTTGAACGCGCTAATCTCAGGATCTACTGGTTCGATTTCAAAAATTCTATCACTGTTGGAAAGGAAGGTTATGGGCTATATTTTATTTAAAAAAAAATTGGGGATCCAAAATAGGGATGTAACAAAAGGTGAAAAATCGAAAACCTATTTATGCGTACGCTGCAGAAACAATTGACAATAGAACAAAATGATGTACTACGGGTTTTTAGGTCTTTTGAAGACAAACAAAAAAGTCTGCGACAGCATATATCTAACTATCATAGTTTAGTCACAATAACCGCTTTTATGTTTATGAAAAATATTTTTTCGTCCCAAGATTGAATTTAACGTTAAATGAGTATCGTTATATTAACCCTTATCTAAATTAAGTACTATGTTATCAAGAGAATTAATGTAGAAGTAAATTACTTTTTGTTTCATTCCAATCGGACTTTTCGTTTAGAAGTTATCACGAGTATAAAACGCAATGAATATGTAGATGCACTTCGGGCCGCACAAATAATAACTCGACGGTATTGGGAGTACTGTTTGAACCCCTTTGTAACGCAGACGAAGTTGCGTGGGTCAGCTAGTTGGTAAAATAAAAGCGGTTCCAAGTTGTAGTTCGACACAATCTCACGCCGACTTGGAGCAGATTACCTTGGTAGATCAGAATCGGGCAGAGTATTTTGTCGTTCGAAAATTCATTTCGTCATTAACATGTTATTATCCATTTTATAATTTTGTTCCGAGTGAAAAACTATTTAAGTCTAGAGAAATTTAAGGATTTTTTTTTAAACTCCATGATATTTAAACGAGCTCACGACCCACCTGATGGTAAGCGATCACCTAAACCTCGTTTAAAGAGATCTATCTTAATATCTGTCTCTATCCTTGAACAATAATATTGCACTACATAGTGGTAGGTAATAAAGGAAAATTTTAGGAAGGGAGATATTTGACAACCTTTATATTAATCCATTAATGGATAGGTAGTACCAAGACAATTTTACGACAATCTTGTATTATAATTACCCAAAAAAATGAGATTCGCGCGCTACATCAACGATTGTTTTTTTGTCGTTAAGCGAAGTACAGGAAACAATTATATTTGACTTACTATTAAGTACTAAATAATTATATTTTCTGCCACGCGCGTTTCGGAATTATTATTTATTTATTTTATTTAATACTTTATTGTACACGACATAGAAAAAAAGGTACATAAAAAAAATGTTTGCAAAATCATGTTATTATTGTGCAAGAAACTTTCAAAATGGTTTAAACTACGCAAATATTTTATAGGTTATTAAATACTTAAATTATTTGCAAAGTTTAATAGTATTTAAATACACAAATGTTCTAAAAGAAAATCATATTACATCATTGTTGTTTGTTCTCATGTTATTTGTGATAAATCTCATAAAACACTTTAATCTCGTTTAAGAAGCCAGACAAACTAGTAAAGGTACTTACATTTATTTTTAGTATTCTAATAACTATATAAATTTGATTTTACGTTACCCATTTCTCTAAAATTCAATTTCGTTTTTGGGTCAGAAGGTATTTTCTATAAGACCGAAAGATAAAGCTTTGGAGTTTCGGATTTAGAAAATTTGTGCAAAATCTTAAAATACGATGTTAATTCAAGTCAATAAAATGAAGAGTGCAATTGTCACATATTTGTGTATATTGTTATCTGACGTATAGTGACGGCCACGATCGCGTAGACGAATCATGGGCAGGTCTCTCACAAGGTGCACCGAAAACCTGGTCAGAGTCGCGGGAGGACACTGAATGCCAATAGAGCAGGATTGGTTGTTATGGTGAAGTTCGGGGGAGGCTTACGTCCAGCAGGACGTGTATGTTGATGACGATAATATTTCCAAGAACTAGTAGGCGCATCATGGGCAGATCTCCCACAAAGTGGACCGACGACCTGGTCAGGATCACGGGAAGTTACCGGATGCCAATAGAGCCGAACCGGTCGTTATATTTAGGTCTGGGGAGGTCTATGTCCAGCAGTGGACGTGTATGTTGATGATGATATTATAACATCTCCCTCAATAAACAACAATAGATGTAAAGATGTTATTTTTCCGCGTACGCTAAATATACCGTTCATTGAGTCACTGACCATTTTACATTCGAACGCAATTGATTCTTCCTCTGTATTCTTGTCCCCTAATACAAGCTCGTACGTGCGTGAACGTTTGTACTAACGCGCTGTTACCTTGGACTAGTAACAATCAGCTGATAGATTATAAATAAAATTCCATTAACAGTAGAAGGATTTTTGGAACGAAGTTCCTTATCGCGCGTTATCTAAAGGGGGCTAGACGGAAATTCTTATGAAAAAGTTGGCATGACACTTTTTTTGTTTTAAATGATTATCGCTAGATGGCGCTGTTCTTAAAATATTTTATAAAACAATTCCTTATTTTGTTGTTTTATATGATTAATGCTAGATGGCGCTGTGATTTATTTTTATTTTATTTAAGTTATTAAATAAAAAAAAAAAATTTATTACAATTCCCTCAGTAATTAATCGAAAGGAACTTCGTTCCATCCGGGTGTCCCTTGACACCGTTCAAGTTTTTTTTAGTCCTTTAGTTTAAAAATCCTTTGAAGATATGTGAAGTCCCCAATCCGCACTGAGCAAGCGTGGTGGCATACCTATCCCTCTTCTGAGAAGACCTGAGCCCAACAGTGGGCAGTAATGGGTTGGTACAGTACACTAACAGTAGAAATGTGAAGAGTTAAACTCAATATTATGATCCTTGCATTGACTATGTGCCGTTGTTGACGACAAAAGTGTACTCTAAATGCAACAGAAGGTCATGAAGTGTAGTTGAACTTCAATGAAATTTTGTTAAACAATATACTTAAAACTAAAATAAAGACATTAGAATAATGATTATGTTCGAAGGTTGTTTTTGTATTGCCTTGGACTAGAAACAATGAGTTGATAGATTATTAATATACTAACGACCATCCCCGACTTCACACAAAAGTTGTAGTATCCTTGCATCGATCATGTTTGATTTTTTTTATTGGTCAATATATTTTCAGCTCGGGAATGCGATGTTGTGCTTTACTCGATTTGGTCCATGTTTAATTTGAATTCCTTTAGATCTAGAAGTAAGATAATTTGAACGTAGAAGAGTTCAGAATAATTTAGTTTTAAGAAAACTTTTAAATACAAGCTTTTAAGATCCCAGATATCATCTCGCAGTAGAGTGCTAGCTGATACAACTAAAGCCTAAAAAGAGAGGTGTCAAGGGACACCCGGATGGAACGAAGTTCCTTTCGATTAATTAGTGAGGGAATTGTAATATTTTTTTTTTTAAGTTATAACTTGAATAAAATATTTTGATCACAGCGCCATCTAGCATTAATCATATAAAACAAAATAAGGAATTGTTTTAAAAGATTTTAATTACAGCGCCATCTAGCGATAATCATCTAAAACAAAAAAGTATCGTGTCAACTTTTTCATAAGAATTTCCGTCTAGCCCCCTTTCGATAACGCGCGATAAGGAACTTCGTTCCAACAGGACGGGTGCTTCTTGTTGAGCACAAGTGTTCCTATGACCATATTCAAAATCAACAATTTTCATATTATTGCATTGTCACGCGTTCTACATTTGCATGCACAATGTCAGCTCAGTCGGAAAACGGGAACTTCCATCCTAACTTATACAGGGTGATTTCCTAGTGAGGGTACATATTGAAGGTCATGGTAGCTGATGGTTATATACGACCAGTAAAAATATTATTACCAAAGAATATGGCTTAATGCCTTAGTAATCGCAACTTAAAAATACCTAAAATTCTTGCAAAATGATGGTTTTTGGACGACAGCTGATGGGTGTGGCGGTGGTGTGAGGTGCGCGAGATCACTAGAGGTCGTTAGTCAACACTCTTTAAGCCGAAATTGTTTATGTTTGAGGTAGTTTTGTCGAATTTAGATTTAAAAAAAAAATATTTTGTAATTTTAACTATTTTTTGTAATATTCCGTATTAGAACAGATTACTCATCACCCTCCTACAATATGTACCCTCTCTAAAAAATCACCCTGTATAGTTACATCCAGTGCAAATTAATATAAAGCTTGTAAAAACAACTGTAAATTCCTTTAATGTAAAATTTCGTACAAATTGTTCACAAGCAATTTACTTCATTAGCATTTCCTGAAACAGAATCCTTGTATTGGATAATGAGCGAAGTTAACGGGCTCTTACGGCTATTCTTAGCAACCATTATTTACTTAAGCAGATCGACTCTAATAGTCGTCACAGAAAATGTGCGAGAAATTTGAAATAAGTTAATTTATAGGCAGTGTCCAAACTGCATTGCGCAAGCGTCGTGGACTATGCCTAATCCCTCTTCTGAGGAGACCTGAGCCCAGTAATGGATTGCTACAATATAGGTAGTGTAATTTCTAAATCAAATCGCAAATATTTTTTACAACGCATAGGAAGTACACAAAAGCGAAAACGATTTGTTGACCACTCAACTGGGAACGTCACTATTCGCTAGATGGCGAAACTGGGGACTTCGTTCGGAATCAATACCGTGTTTGAGCCTCTTTTTAAAAACATTTTTTCCGATATTTGTTAATTTTAATTTTTAATTAAACCTTATATTTTTGTAAATCTTTATTACTAATCGACGCTGTATTGCATTTTCAACGAAAATATATCATCTCCGTAAAATATGAGACGATTAAAAAATGTAAACTAAACAAGTTTTAGAACTGTGCTCAATTTTGGCTCCTGCCACAGACTTGGCAAAAGTAAACAAACCAATTTGGTTGCCGATCCCAGTTGAGTGGTTAAGTATGTAGTTAGATATATTTTTTGCCATTAATGTAGATCTGAGTGCTAATAATACCTAAAGGTATTTACTATATTATATAGGTGTTAATTTATTATAATAGTATCTGCAAGAAGATCTTTCATAAATAGTACGCAATCTAAAATGGAACTTACTTATACCTAAAGAGATTAAAGTATAAATAAATAAACATGATGTTTAATGTCTTTGCTTATACCTAAAATATTTTGAGCCTAGACGAATATCAAATAAGAATAAGCCTAGAAACACACAAAGTCTAATATAATTATGATGTAATAAAGGCACTAAAACACACTAATCTACCTACAATATAATTATAACTTGTTTATATATCATAACAAACTATTGTATTGACACAGCTTTCTAAGCAGCTATAAATGAAAATTTACGTTCTTAAGCCTTTAATATCTTCTGGGAAAATTTTCTAAAGAAAGAATCTCACGTGGTTTTAATCTTGTTAAATATCGCGGATACAATAGATGTATAATAAGTTTTATAGTTTACTATCTTATCGTTTATGGGAGAACAATGAACTCCAATAATACTATTCATGAATCTATTTAAATAAATATGCGTGCGTCAGTAATGAGCAAATGATTTAAACAATGCTTAAGAAAGTGTTAGCCGTGTCTAATGATACTAACCGCATAATGGAATATTTCATTTTGTTTTTCTGTCTTATCTTGGTGATGTATTGACAAATAATGTACTGGACTGGAAAACTGAAAACAGGGAGAATATCGAAAATAAATTTTGCAGCCATTCTTCTTTGTGGTACCAAATCAAACATTTGTTAATTCTATTTTTTTAAAAACGGACATAGTATTAGACATAGTACCAAATCTGAAACGAAAAGATTATTTTCTTCGGAAAAGATTCCTTTTCTTCAAAATCCGTTTCAGGGTAATATACCTACAGACAAATAAATTAGAAAGTAGATTTAGGTACAACTAACATAGATTGAGAAGAAGGTAACTTAACTCATAATTCACCTGGTCTGCGAAGATTAGGCAAACAAGAGTTTTGTTTGAAATTAGGTATTTTTTTTTTGTTTTTAACTTAAAATTTTTAATTAATTGGTTATCCAACAGTTCCTTATACTTACTTGCTATTTTAAATTGCCAGTCACAAGCGTGTTTCAATGCTAATGTTTTTTTTTTTTTCTATTTATGTTGCTACAACTTCGAAGCAAGTTTATTTCGAAGCAAGTCATTTATGGATCGTACGTATTTCTGTGACTGTAGAATAAAAAAAAAAAAATTATTTACTGTATATTCATTTATTCACTTATTTTTTACATTCTATTTTTAAAAATACATTTACAAGAAAATAAAATTTCAAAATACAATATAAAAACAGAGGGCCATTGCAGGCGGAGTCTACGACCCAAGCTGTCAGTGGTCAGGGCTCAAGAGAGAGGAACCTCTCTATTTATTTATATTATTATTTATTTATTTTCGCGTTATTCATAAGGTTTTACAAAACTAAACTCGTGCTTACCATAAATTGTGAACATGTATAATAAAACATCAATTAACTAATATAAATAACGAACAACACCAATTTGGAGGTCAATAGCGTGAATAATTAGACAATAAATGTTTATAAGTAAATAAATAAAGGCGATAAGAAAATCAGTACGACATACAGTATACACTACACTATGTAGAATATTTCCACGTTTACAAAGCCCAGTTTTTACGTAGACTTTTGTTTAATAATATTAAAAGTACATACAACTAGGTACATAAAGGTTTTTATTTATTTATTAAGAAAGACAACAGTGTTACAAAAATACTTATACCGAATAGTAACAAGTAATAAGACCAATTACAGTCCTTCCTATGACTAACCTAACGCAAAGTGTACAACTTTACATAGATGCTCACATAATTCAATATAATATAATATATTAATAGTACCTAAATTATATTTTTAAAAAAAATGTACAAAATCAGTGACTATCGCATCGAAATGATGGTCTGCACCAACAACCGCTTCAGTTGTAATTTACAGTTGTAAAACAAATCGATATGTTCAAAGTGATCGCTATATTTATTGATTTATTTATAAAGGGCACCAACATGTTATACATCCAAACATGCAATACAGGTATTAAGACACTTCCAGTACAGACTTAATGCTAACACAATTATAGGTGCCGACTGCATGCCTATTTTAAATTAGCGGTCAAAGACCATACAATAAAAAAAAACAAATATGCAAATTATAAATTAAATACAATGCAATTAAAAAGTAAAAAATAATACGATATAAAAGTTAAAAAGTAAAACAAAAAAAAATATATTTAAAAACAGTAAATAGCAATTTAAAAAAAAAAGAACTATATCTACTAGTAATACGCGTAAGCGCAGAATTTTTAGCATATTTTGTGTGTCGCATGTGTGTGTTTTATCTAAAATGCAATGGTTTTTCGTTCCTTTAGTGTATAATTAGTGGAACTGGGTAGGAAGTTTACACCTATTCATCACTGGATTTTGAAATAAGCTCACTGGGATCTTCCCGATACTTGTCGAAAAGGAAATATAGATATCCTTTATAATGGGTATGATACGGCATAAGTATTCGACTCTTGCCCACCGGGTAGGTTCTTTGCTGATAAGATACACATTTTTAATCATAGTACTTGTTCGATCTTATAAAAATCAAATGGGACCTAAGTTGAACCATCACCTTTCATCTGACACCAGAATCATTTAAACCGGTCCACCCAAACAATACAGTACAGGCGAATTGCTTACCTCCTCCTTTTTTGAAGTCCAAAAACGTGCCAGAAGACTTAAAGGTACCTCATTAGAAATAAGTGAACAGAAAAACATGTTATAGCGCTAACCCCATTTGAATGGCATAATATTTATTTTTATTTATTTATTTTTAGAAAAAGTTGCACCAACAGAGTAAACAACAAATCAAACATATTACTTAAATTATAATCGTGAGTTAAAAACATAGTAAATGTCACTCAAATTATAGGTACAATCAGCGTGCATAACAACATTTTATGACAATTAGATTAAAAATTGTACATTAAATATAAAAATTGAGCTAAAGAAAGAAAAAGTCGTCTGCTCAAGTTCAGCCAGTATACTATAATCTCCAATATAGATATGTTGTTCCAGGCAATAGGTTACGCGTTAGTAGTAGCTACATTCTCCTTACAAGTGCCGGTGCGCTGGGCGGCGGCTAGGCTGCATGGAGCTCCACGGCTGTTCCTGGCTGATGCCTACCATCTGATGTCGTTCTTCGCGACCGTCAACGTGTGGCGTGGAGTCTGGGGCTTGCTTAATGTGTACTTCTTTCCTGGTAGGTATACTAAGTGCTTGTATGAGTAATTGGCGTATAAGTTGACAAGAGTCATTCGCAGATATTACCTATGGGTCCTATTGGTGTACAGTACTGGTGGATCCAGTTTGATCTATTTATTTAGTTATTTATTTGGGAAACCAACAGAAATATACAAATTATAAAATAACACAGATAGTTAAAACGTTATCCAAAAACAGTTTCCACTTATAACAAAAAATACTATGAATTTAGCGACAGACAAAAATTTCGGAAATAAAATTAATTAGACCAAAATCAGCAATCATAAACAATTCATAAAAATAAGAATAATAATATTTTAAAATGTCAATTACCAGAATAATAATAGTATAGACAGAATTAAAATCAAAAGCAAAGTTATTAATTAAAATTACAAATAATATTTATATACTCCGAGTACGTGATTACTCAGCGACTATTGTCTATCGTTAGTTGTTGTAAAAGTGCTTCATATTTCGACTTCAACACTGAAGAACTTAAATTAAAAAGTAGGACATATAACTTTACCTGGGGGTACCTACTTAAACTGAACCAGTCTCTATCCTATTTTATATGATGCATATTAATTTAAAATGTATCTGAAATTAACTTTTGTCCACAGATTCTCCAAAACTAAGCAACTGGTGCACCCATACCGTCAGTTTCCTACTCCTCGTCTTACTAAACTGTTCAAATTCGATTCTCGTCCGAGGAGTCTATATAGATGCAGAGGAACCCGACGGAGAATGTGTAGTATTTCCTTGTCATTATCTACGACTATTCGTGCACAAAGAAAGAATTAAAAAGAGGCATAAAAAAGCTTTAGCTGCTGTCGCCATGAAACCAGAAGACTCTAATTTACCTCTCCAGCCTGAGGAGAAAGTCTAGTCGATTCCAAAATGGCTGACTTGAGGCCAAATAAGGCTTAAGTGCACAATATTCTTAAGGTCGGATTTCTGAGAAATTATTCCGATCTTGGTAAAAATGAAATGAAAAATTAACGTCGGCGATGACAGGGTTAGATCCTTGTTAGATAAGTATTAATATTCTTCCAAAGACTTATATGATTGTGAGTTTCAAAATATTTCAAAAGATTTAGTGTTTACTTATACAAAATATTGGTGCCTATATAAAGTCGAATTTTGAGCAGTAAAACAGAGAATTTGGTTAAGTATTTTGAGTATGATTTAATAGTATCGAATAAAACCTTACATACTGTTTGTTAGGTTATATTATTTTTTAGCTTCGTTAAAGACACAAAATTTAATAAGACATAAAATATTATAATTTAGTCTGTTCTTGCAATTAGGAGATACACAGGATGTATAATTACATTTAATACTCAAGAGCTTATTTTAAAACTTCCAAAAACTCTAGGAGATCTTCTATAATATGTATTATTTTATTATTAAGCAATCACTACATATAGAATACAGTATTATTTTAAGTATACAAATCTTTTAATTGATGGATCAATCATTAAAATAAGGAGTACAAATTATATTTTTACACACATTTGTACGCATTGTGTACTATACTACTGTAAATAGAGAAAAATATTAAATACCTACGTCTACCGCATCGCTTAATTTTACAGTTTAATAATATACTTTATAATAAATAATGTTTGTTTCATAAAACAAGACGTAGTCGTTTACTTATTATACTATATTACTTAACACAGTAAACAATTTTATCGTAAAATGGAACGTAACTGTTTAATTTTGGCGCGAAAACTAAATGTTAAATATTTTGTTGTTAAACGGTGTGCCTATTCAGTTTTCCTTCACCGCCCGTTGCGTTCAGCGCCACTTGATGGCACAGTTTCAATTCCATATAAATTAGAGTTTACGTAAACGTGGCGGGTAGTGAAGGAAAACTCGAAATAGGCACACAGATCGTAAATGTAAAATAAACTGGGTGATTTTGGCGCGAAACGACTATACAAATTGGTATGATATTAAGTACCTAAAAAGGAATTGAAATTACAAGAGATTAAAAACTGTCAACCACATTTTTTTGTATTTTACGAATTTAATTTCGCCACCTTTTTTCCAACATGCGGCTTAAAATATGTATTCGACTAGATTTCAAAACATATTGCTTCATATTGACAATATAATAATATAAGAACAAATGTAACTATTCCATTAGAATCGCAGTCAGTTAAAGTGTAAGATTTTGTAAATAGTTTTATTATGTAGTTTGTAGTTATTCAATAAACTGATTACATGTTACGTTTGTGTTTCATTGGTGTTTTTTGATAAAAGTGTTTTATTTTTGCGTTAAATTATTGTATCATTTTAATAATAATATTGTGTAATAGTCTGTTGTATCTACGAGTATTTGTTCCTCTTTGATGAAATCTAAATATACTTGCCTCAGAGGTCGCTTTGTTGTTTGCAGGTCAAATTTATGGGTATAGAAACATAGATCATAGAAATATAGAACGCAGCCTACCTTCCAAAATTATTGTGTTCCTTCTGATAGTAGATACATTTAATTTTGGTAGATTGTTATGACGTAAAGTAGCTTTTTGAAAGCTACCATAAAAATAATTTTGTACAAGTTAGGATTAGGCAAAAAAAACAAATTTATAGATTACAAAAATTTTATTACGACAATATTTTAATAGTCTCCATATTTAGTGAATTATCAAAATCGTATACTAAAATCGGTGTACGATAGCTTAGCTATATATTCCCAGTTTGTGAGGTCACATTTCTCTACCTTGGACCCAGGAGACCCAGTTGTGCTCAACCAGTTGATCCTAAAAACAATATTTTCATACAATTATATTATTTACTTTACAAAGCGAATATGGATTTTGAAAGTCGATGTAAGAGGAAGGCCTAAGAAGAGATGGTTGGATTGTGTGAAAGAAAATTTGCGGTGTGACAGAGAACTAATGCCAGAATAGGAATGAATGGAGAGATAAAACATATTGCGCCGACCCCATTTGAATGGGATAAGGTTGAGCTAAAGTAAGTATATTATTTACTATTTAAACCGTTACAATCCATACCACTACTGGGCAATATAGTCGAATAATTGCGAACAAATGTAATAAAAATAATAGGTGCCTATTTATTACAAAAATGAAAACAACCGTTTTCCACTTTTCAAGAATATCTAGCATTAAAATTTCTATTTTGATTTTATTCAATTTTGTATGAGATGTCAAAAATATCTGCAGACAAACCAAAATTGAATCATCCAAAAAAAAAATACACAAACACGCACAGCAATTCTGAAATTTAGTCCATTAAAAAGCTACTTTTTAAATAGATCCAAAAGTACTTGTTCGGATCTTGAAAAATATAAATTACTAGCTTTTGCCCGCGACTTCAGGTTCGTCCCGTCTAGCCCGTCTAGTTCGCGACGTCTATAATATCAGAATAACACATCTATAGGCTATACAGGCTATACAATGTGAGGTCGTAAAAATTCGCGACGTCTATAATATAGTACTATTATACCGCAATTTTTTTTTACGACCTTAGAAGCCTCAAAAATTGTAGCCTATGTGTTATTCTGATGTATAAGCTATATTGTGGTAAAGTTTCATTCAAATCCATTCAGTAGTTTTTACGTGAAAAAGTAACAAACATACATCCAAACATCCATACATACAAACTTTCGCCTTTATAATTTATATTAGACAATACCCACTACGAGCATCATTATTCAAATGTCACAAGAATCATCCAAATCAGTAAACCGCAGTTATGTTGGGACAAAGATAAAAAGTACAGGCAACTTCATAACCTCATGGGAAGTCAATCAAAAAAAGTAACCTTGAAAATAATTGCATTCTTCTCCAATAACCTAATTTTGTTCGCTGATTGACAAAGTATTAATTAGACGTATGCGGATCAGTGATGAATGAATTTTGGCAGATTATCAAACATTTTATACTGATAGGTTTTAAATTAAATACAAAGATCGGTGTTGGGAGCGAAATATAAAATAATTTTTAAATAATACATACAGTTTTTTGCCACGCACCATCCGGCTATGGAATGAGCTCCCCTCCTCGGTATTCCCTGAGCGCTATGACTTGTCCTTCTTCAAACGAGGCTTGAGGAGGGTCCTTAAAGTTAGGTCGTAGGTAGCGACCTGACATTGCAGAGGTTCATGAGCGACGGTAACCACTTCCTATCAAGTGGACCGTTGACTCGTCTGCCTACATGGCAATAAAAAAAAAAAAAAAAAATCCGTGATACAGTCTACAGTTGCATAAAAACAATTTCTTGTTACTGTCTTCTATTTTTTTAATATAGTGCGGATAGGTTATAAGTAGTGATCTCGTAGTACCTACTCCCTGATATTACAGAAGGCCATGAGCGTTGAATAAACCTTTTAAAATCTTGTGTCTCGTTTGCCTTTATAGACATGCTTTACATAGGTACATTGGGGGCGGCGCGACGGGAAAGAGTGCCGTGGGCGTAACGCGTCACGCCGTCCCTCATAACCCCGTGCTGGGTTCTGGCCTCAGCCGGGGTTCGGACGCTGAGTGTGAGCGGTTGGAGGTTTTAGTGCGGTTCAACTCCCACATACCCCAGTCCGGTGATTACCTCCAACTAAAAAAAACAAAAAAATATAGGTACATTGCAATAATTAAAAGAAAATAAAAGCTTTTGAACTTTACGTAAAGTAGATAATTAATTCTATGTTACCTACGCTAAATAATACCTACAAAACCGATTGAATTATGGTATGTAATTGGTATTGTAGTAAACATGCCAGCGGAAATGACATAACAAAAAAAACTATTCAGGTACCTACATTAAAAAGTAACTGAAAAACAATAGCGATGAGGTGGTATAATCTTCATTCATATAGATACATGTCCTTGATATTCATGCTGTAACATTCACAACAATACAAGCCATGACTTTGCTTAAAAGTGATCAAAAAAGCAAGTGCATCAATTTATTTAGTAGACCAACTATCTCGTGATATAGTGTACTAGCGGGTCCGCGCAATTTCGTCTGCGTCATTTTCGATTAAAAGGTAGCTTATGTTCTTTTTCAGAGTCTAAAGATCGTCTATGCCAAATTTTATCTAAATCGGTTGAGAGGTTTAAGTAGGAAAGCGTAACAGACAGACAGAGTTACTTTCGCATTTATAATATTAGGAGGGACCAATAGGGATAACACACTTCACTCTACTACTCTATTTAAAATCTACTCTGGTTTACCTACATCATAAATAAATGACTTGTATGATAACTTCTGTGTTGACCCGCGCAACTTCGTCTGCGTTACAAAGGGGTTCAAAAATTGTAGCCTATGTGTTATTCTGATGTATAAGCTATATTGTGGTAAAGTTTCATTCAAATCCATTCAGTAATTTTTACGTGAAAGAGTGACAAACATACATCCATACATCCATACTTACAAACTTTCGCCTTTATCTTTCTAATATATAAAATTGTCGTGTCACGGTGTTCGAACTTGAACTCCTCCGAAACGGCTCGACCGATTTTGATGAAATTTTTTGTGCTTATCCGGTACCTATGAGAATCGGCCAACATCTATTTTTCATCCCCTAAATGTTAGGGGTAGTCCACCCCTAATTTTTTTTTTCGGCGCAGACGAAGTTGCGCGAGTCAGCTAGTAATATATATTAGATCATTCACCCGATCCTAAATAATATGACAATTTCACATGAAAAATTTGAAATCTCACATGTGGTCGAGTTGGCCCTTAGTTCCTTGAAGTTTACCCACTATGGTGCCTTTCTTCGTGTTCTTAACCCATCCGCCGATGCCCAGCTGCTGGGCTAGCTCTTTACAATATTTTGGAAAGTAGCAACCTGGAAGAAATTAACTATCTTTTTTAAACTTTTTTTTATAACGAAATACGTTATTGGTTATAACTTAAGTTAAAAATTAAATTGAAATAATATTATTCCTTCAGAGGGAGATTTCAGCCTACGTTTGCGAAAAGGAGGCGGCGCGCGACGGGAGAGTAACACTTCGCGCCGTCCCTTATAACTCCGTCCTGGGTACTGGCCTCAGCCCACTACTGAGGTCAGAACCAGGTCTTTTAAGTAGAGGGATTAGTCATAGTCCACCACGCTTGCCTAATGTGGATTGGGGACTACATATAAGGATTTTTAGTATTTTCCAATATGCAGGCTTCCTCACGATGTTTTCCAGGAAACGTGCCCGCCATTATTAGCCAGTAGTGTTGTGAATACTCTTTTAGTTATCTAGTACTCTGACCGGAACTAAAGTATCTCAAAACCACAGTAGTTAAAATACGTGAGGATTTCTGGTCAATTACAAATCGATTTCATTGACATCGACCCAGTTGCAGAAGCTTGACTATTTATATCGCACTTGAGCGAACATCATACATCACTATCGAAACGATAGTAAAATACATCGACTTTAATAACAATGCAAATAAGGTTCTTTTTGCAATAAATATCTAAGGATATCCTAAATACGCCAGCTGTTTTTGCGTATAAACTAATTGAAAACCTATGATTGATGATCAAATATTAGAATGTGTGTGTATTTCTCTTCTTTTCTTGCTTGAAAATTGCATTGACTAAGTTTTAAAAATACTTAAATAAATATGTAACTAAAAGTTTAGGAACTTGGTTGAATCGTTTAAACTCTTTAACATTTATCTATTTACTTTATTATACGCAAACGAAAGTCAAACCACAATTCAATTGGTACGTATGGTTAAGATTAAATAAAACCAAATAACTTTTATTCAACGTTGAGCCTAATTAAACTTTTTGGTTATAGTGGGCGTTCCAATTTTTAATATTACTTTTTTTACACACCTTGAACTTGGCCGTAGACCTCAAACTCCACAGTGGCCAAGACGTTTGAATCTTCACCACCCATTACAAAACACTGACAAGACTTATAGTAAATACTCTAGAACTTTACTGAAAGCGATCAAGGTACTAGCAACTGTGCAGCTCTCTGCTCTACTGCCAAACTTTGATGCTCGCCAAGAAGCGAAATGGTAAACATAACTATGTATCAGCTATAGGCAGACAATGTCTACCTATGTCTACTAGACATGCATACGAAAACGCACTTTAGATTACTTTAAGGAAAGTTTTGAAATAGTTCTCTCTGTCTTGAAAAAAGACTTATGTATGTCAAAGAAACCTATTCTAAAAGTAAATAATTACATATTTCTATTAAATTATTAATGAAGATAACTGTTGCTATTGTGACACAGATTTAAAATAGTTGAATCACAAGTACAAATCAAAACAATAGCGGATGATGCAGGGCCCTCTGGAACTTGGGGTTCGAAGTGGTCGGTTCCGGCGACCAGCAATTACAATTAAACTACTAGTCATTACGGAGTTTCCTAATCAAACGTCCTGTGACGCTGTTGGACATTCTGGGATTTCTGTATGAATAGGTCTATATTACATAGGTAGGCATTATTATCCCTATAATTTTACGTTACATGGATATTTGTGCTAAAGAAGTCTTACAACAATTAGATAAAGTTTTAATATTAATTATTCTGCATTTAGATCTACGATTGAAATGTTTTACTCATAATAAAATAATATTTTTATAAGTTTATATTATTATAAAAAAAAAACAAAATCTGCGTGTAACGGTATTTTAGTAAATGTCAAAGTCAAAATTTGAAAATATGTCAATATCGCAAAAATCAGCTGGCAACCTCACAAAATATTATGGACTCTATTGTAATTAAATAAACCTCATATTCGAATACTTTTATCTACAAATTTAAGCAAACAGTGAAATGACACTTGACAGCTGATAATAGTTCGGAAACTGGAAATAAATTTAATAAATTGATTTATGAAATTAATTCAAGCTTAAATTCGTGTTTTATCAGTTAAATCGATAACCAAGACCAGCGTGGTTGTCCGCAGTAACCCATTTATTAGGGATACATATTTTGTGTAGTCAGAATCACTTATTTTCGTAGTATTAACAGAAAACTATAGTTGGAATATCAGCGGGCTTTGATTTTAAGCTAAAATGAGTGTATGTAGTAGTGGAGATGTTAAATTGGATGCCGCAGTCAACTCTTGGTTAAAACACGACAAGGTAAACCAGGTTTTCTACGTAAAACAGACTGTCCTTGAAATTCGGCACATGATCTCTGAACTAGACCTTTCTATTTAAATAATTCAAAACGTAATTTATGAACCATTTCCGTATATACATTGTATTTTATAATAATGTTTTTCCTCCCAAAAACCCAACAAAAATTTCCTATCTATTGTAATACTAAAGATTAAAGCAAATACTAATACAAATATTGCATAACTAAGAGTATTTATTTGTTTCTATGTATCATTTTAAGCTAAGATTTAGAAGAAAACCAAAACAAACTATGTTATAAAGATTGTAATTATTTGTCCCTTTTATCTAAAAAAAGTACCTCATTAAGTAATTGTTATTTTTGTTGTAAAAGCAACTAAACAAAGATTCCAGCTGATGTTAAACGGTCACCGTCGCTTATGAAACTGTAATTAATGACAGAGACATAATAAGACTGCTTTTACTGCCCAGTTTATGCACAACTAAATTCCAGTTCGGGTGGCGACCCCACATTGTCCCTTGACATTGCAAAAGTCCATGATTGATTGTACCATCAGGCAAGACATAAGATTGTCTAAAGCAGTAAATTCTAATTATAATATGAGAATTTACTAATGATTTTATATTAATTTAGAATCTGACAACACATCAAGAAGTTTTGGAAGATATCAAAGAATCAAGATGGGAGAAACTAAAAATGACAATGCTTCACCGTCAGAAGTTTGGTACGGCCGGGCTGAGGGGTCGCATGGGAGCTGGCTACATGTGCATGAATGATGTGGTCGTACTACAAACTGCACAGGTAACATTTTGTATAGATAAATATAAATATACAGCTTAATAGTACAGAGATACAAATAAGACTTATTTTTGGTTGCACTAAGATTCAAGGAATTAAAATAATTTAAATTACATGTAAATTAAGGTAATGATTTAAGGAAGTTATAGTTCAATTATGAGGTGGACCTTGCTAACTTTACAAACATACTGAAACAAAAAATGTCCTCGATAGCCCTTTATAAGTTTTTTGTGTAATTTGTATTATGTTAATGTTATTTTTTTGCATAGTTTCTCTTCAAGCCCTTGAAATAATTGTTTGTTGGGCACAATAAATTGACATGGAGAGGTCCATTGCTTAACAAGCTGCAGAATAGATTATTTAGTTAAAGATAATTTTATGTGTTAGGTACTATAACACACCATACTGACAATTGTTAATGTTGCATCCAGCTGATTCTTGCTGTAACTGTAACAACCCATTACTGCCCACTGCTGAGCTCAGGTCTCCTCCGAAGAGGGGTTAGGCAAAGTCCACCATGCTTGCCTAATGCGGATTGGGGACTTCACATATCTTCAAAGGATTTTTAGAACCCTTTTTTCGACATGCAGGTTTCCTCACGATGTTTTCCTTCACCGTTTTTAGCCAGTGGTGTTGTGAAAAATTGCACATAAATCTTTTTCGTATTAAGGTTTAGAGGTACAACCTAATTCTTGCAATAATTCAAAATGTTTTTAATGTGATGTCGTAATTAAGCACATTTTTATGCACTTATGCAAATGCTCCTCCTCGTTTCTTAAACGCGGGTGAGCTAGTCGTATTTAAAACACTTTCAAAGAAGTCATGTTCGATAATTTTTCTTTGCCAGGGTTTATGTTCTTACGTGCAAAAAGTATGTAATCACGCACAACTTGAGAACGGCGTTGTTATCGGATTTGACGGACGACATCACAGTAAAAGGTAAGAAGTAATAAACAGCCATTGTTTTGACTCCAGTTTAGTGTAGTTGTTTAAAAAACTCTATAGGTTAAGAAACTTAGGGAGTTAGAATTTTAATAAGCACTATGTACTTTACTCATAGAATTATTACATCTGGAATCAATATCATGAAGAACAGAACGAAGCCAATTTAAAGCGCACCGATCGCGCGTAACAACACGATATTTTGATTCAACATCAGAAATAACAAAGTGAAATTTTAAAGAACTTATGTGTATGTAATATTTTATTAGTGTGTTAAACGAATTGAGTGTCATCGGTACACTAACGTCAGAATATCATGTAGTTACGCGCGATCGGTGCACTTTAAATTGGCTTCGTTCTGTTCTTCATGATATTGAATCCAGATGTAATAATTCTATGACTTTACTGTAACAACCCGTTGTACCCACTGCTGGGCTCAGGTCTCCTCAGTTTCGGGATTAGGCACCACCACCGCGCTTGCTCAATGCGGATCGGAACTTTACGCATGTTTCTTTTTAGCATTGAGATAACAGTGGGACACTTAGTAAAGTCATCTATAACTACGGACTATCGCCATCGCACACAGCTCATTTATAAGTCATAAAACTGTGTATTAAAATATAGCTATTTACCCTGAAAACAAAAAGACAAAGAGAAATATATTCCTTGATTTTGGCTCGACTGCCTACTACTTTGGTTAAATGATGTAATCTTGGACACGATATGACAATAAACGTGTTGTTACAATCCTCATTAACGTAACTATCGTGGTTTATCTAACTTTTATCGAGATGTCACACTGCGTCGTCGGGGGTCACCACGTCATTGAGCGCTAATAATAAAGACTTCACACGACTTATTAGTACAAATTACTTTTCTATGATTGCTTGAAATTTAAATGTGAAAAAGATTTATGTGCAATTTTTCACAACACCACTGGCTAAAAACGGTGAAGGAAAACATCGTGAGGAAACCTGCATGTCGGAAAAGGGTTCTAAAAATCCTTTGAAGATATGTGAAGTCCCCAATCCGCACTAGGCAAGCGTGGTGGACTATGAGGAGACCTGAGCCCAACAGTGGCCAGTAATGGGTTGGTACAGGATTGCTTGAAATGATTCTATTTATGTTCTCGTGCATGTTATCATGGATTTGTGTTAGGAAATGGGAGGATAAACTTGGTTTTTGAATGACCAATAAATGAAACTGAGCAATTTCTGTTGATTAGTGCGGTCTTGGTAGGATGCAACTTTGTGCGGCGTGACTTTTTATTAGGGTTTACGCAAATTGCGAACTTAAATTACTATGGTGACCAAAGAATTCTCTTTCAGTAGCATCTATAATATACTTTAGGGTACCTAGTATACGCTCAAGACGTACGTTTTCTTTTCGATTGACTGATAGAGGATTTCTCAGGCATATTCCTAAATACACAGTGCAATTCTCCACACAGGCTTCATACGTCTTTAACAGCAGATCGTAGGTAGCGACCCCGTAGTGTCCCTTTGCAGCGTTAAACCCGATCCAAGCGTCGGTGGGGACGGAGCGATGGGAAAGAGTGCCGAGCGCGTAACGCGTCGCGCCGTCCCTCCAAACCCCGTGCTGGGTTCTGGCCTGGCTGTTGGAGGTTTTAGTGCGGTTCAACTTCCACATACCCGGGGGATCCGGTGATTTCCTCCAACTGAAAAAAAAGAAAAGAAAAAAAAAAGAGTCGGTAATCTCCTATATGGTGACCCGTTTTCCTATTCAGCAATAAAATCACAGTTTCACAAATAAAGACACTACTAATCATTCCAGATTCGCCGAATTAACAGCAAAAGTGTTCATATCTTCTTCAATACCCGTCCATATATTTTCGACTGTCTGTCCTACACCTCTTGTGTCATTTGGCACTATATTATATGGAGCAGCTGCTGGGGTCATGGTGACGGCTTCTCACAACCCTAAGGAGGACAACGGGTATAAGGTGTATTGGTCGAATGGGTCTCAGATCATATCGCCTCATGATGGAAACATTCTGGATGAGATACTGCAGTGTTTGGAGTGAGTTTGTTTATAAATAGGTATATAGTAAGTTAGATGCTAGATTAGATGATAGAGCTTTTATGATTTTTAGTTTAACATAATTAAGGCACCGCGATCATTCTCAGTATGTTTATCGGGATTTGGAATGAACTCCAGTCTATCTGTGGTACGACATGTCCCTCTTCAAACGAGGTTTAAACAGAACCCTTAATGTTAAGCGGTAGGTGGCGTTCATAGTGTCCCTGACAATGCAGTGATTCATAAGCAGCGGTGATTATTTATCATCAAAATTGATGTAAAAGGACGAAATCACAGCCTTGCTTAAAAACATACTCAAAATACCTATGGTAATTTACGACACTTCGCAAAAACCAAAATCTACCACTAGACAGAAATAGCTTTCTAAATCCCGTTAGCAAAGCAAAAGTCTTAGTTCCAGTAAAACGCCTAAAGGGCTATCTAAGCCATTTCCCCCCCTTAAAATCCAATAATCACATACAAACAATTCGAACAGCATACCAGAAGACCATTGGAACATATCCGAGATAAGATCTCACGAGTTAGTCCACGATTGTACAACGGAAGTGACGGATAAGTACATGGCCTACATCCGGGACAGTCTACACCCAGATGTGATGAAGACGAACAAGAATGCAGCCATTGATGTCGTTTATAGCGCCATGCATGGCGTCGGATATCAATATATTGTTAAGGCTTTTGAGACTGCTAATTTGAAGGTAGGTTTAACAGGTTACATCAAACATGTTTGGGAGGCCTGGTTATCCAAAGAGAGATCTCCAACCGGGCAAGATGGTATATACCCGGTCAGGCCGAAGCCCACTGCAATAAATTTCAGATATTATTAATATGTGGTTCAGGATTTGGCGCGTATTTTTTGTTAAGGCCAGTAAACATTGTCACAGAATAATTGTTTTCTGTTTTGTGAAGGTAAATTAAACTTTAAACATGGTAAGGAGAAGGTATCCGAAAGAATAATTCATTATTTCAAATTGGTCATACTTTGAACAAAGAAATATCCCCATCACTGAAGAATCTCCAAAATTGTCTTTTTATCTATTGCCAACAATTTGTATACCCCTTAAACTCCACCCCATATTAGTCACAGCTAGTGAAATTTCAAATTTTGTTGTACCAATATCAGTCTCTAACAGTCTATCGAAATAAGCATCCCCCAAATCTACATCAACTAACTTCTACAGCCCTTTTTTTTTCAGTTGGGGGAAATTGCCGGATCTCCCGGGGTATGTGGGAGTTGAACCGCACTAAAACCTCCAACCGCTCACACTCACACTCAGCGTCCGAACCCTGGCTGAGGCCAGAACCCAGCACGGGGTTTGGAGGGAGGGCGCGACACGTTACGCGCTCGGCACTCTTTCCCGTCGAACTTCTACAACCCTAACAGGTCATTGTATAAACTGTTTTCGAATCAAGAGATCAATGGTTATTTCAGGCCCCGATCAGCGTGACCCAACAACAGGACCCGAACCCAGATTTCCCGACAGTGACCTTCCCCAACCCTGAGGAGTTGGAGTGCCTCTCCCTCAGCAAGGGTCTGGCGGAGCAGCGTGACGTCAGCTTGGTGCTGGTCAATGATCCTGATGCTGACAGGCTGGCGGTCGCTGAGTATGATGTCAGGTGTGTTGGTTGATGGTAACCTTAAAGTTATTAGTGGTGAGGATTTCCACAGAAATTCGAGGAAAAAGTAATTTTTTTTGGGCCCAACAACATATTTATTCAAAAGATAATAGAAGTAGGGTAAAATACAAAATCAGATTTCTCTACTCGCAAAATGGTGAAGAATTATTCAAAAGACAATTTGTTGAAATTGAGAAAAGCATCACGGATGAATTCCGCAAATACTACTAATTTACTACTAGTTTACTAATTTTAAAACCGAAACTTCACAAATACTTACTATTTTAATTTTCTGAATATCCCCTCAGTTCCAAATCATGGAAGATATTCAGTGGCAACGAGATGGGAGCCCTCCTTGGCTGGTGGCTCATAACGCAACACTACAAGAATCACCCTGCATCCAACCCTGACGATGTGTACGTCATCGCCAGCATCGTCAGCTCCAAGATGCTGCGAGCCATTGTGGACGGGAAGGGACAGTTTGTCGAGACCTTGACTGGGTTTAAATGGATGGGTGAGTTGTAGTTGTGTAAGGGTTAATCATGTAGCTGTATGTGAATCACCCTGCTGTAAGGTAAATAAATGGACAGAATTAACCTGCTATGAGGTAAATGAATGGAGAGAATCACCTTGCTATGAGGTAAAAAAAGTCTTGGTGGTCGAGTGGTCGAAGCGCGTCCGTATGGGAGGTCGCGGGTTCAAATCCGACCGGCTTGTACCTCTAAATCTAAATGTGAACGGATTTATGTGCAATTTGTTGTTATGTGCAAATTGTGCACAACACCACTGGCTAAAAACGGTGAAGGAAAACATCGTGAGGAAACCTGCACATCGGAAAAGGGTTCTAAAAATCCTTTGAAGATATGTGAAGTCCCCAATCCGCACTAGGCAAGCGTGGTGGACTATGCCTAACCCCTCTTCGGAGGAGACCAGAGCCCAACAGTGGGCAGTAATGGGTTGGTACAGTACAGTACAGCTCTTCCAAGCAGTATTTAAACAAGTATCTATTTTAAGGAGTTCTAAGACTGTTTGAAATTTGACCATAACTGAAATCGTAATATTTTTCTCCATCGGTTGACGTATCCTTTAGTCTTATTTTCGTATTTGGTAAAACTGATAATAAATGATGTTCCTTATCGCGCGTTGTGAAAGGGGGCTAGACGGAAAAAAATCTTACGAAAAGTTGTCACGATACTTTTTTTGTTTTAGATGATTATCGCTAGAAGGCGCTGAGATCAAAATCTTTTGAAACATGTTCCTTATCGCGCGTTACGAAAGGAAATATTTTTTTATAAGATATCTTTTAATCGAAAGGAACTTCGTTCTATGTGTCCCATGACACCTCTCAAGTTTTTTCTCTAATAATAGTAATTGTTTATGACCAGGTAATTGTTCCCTGTTGCTGGTACAACAGAACAAGACGCCGGTATTCGCGTTCGAAGAGGCGCTCGGCTACATGTGCGACAGACGCGTTCCCGACAAAGATGGCGTATCTGCTGCTGTGCAGGTAATATACAGGGTGTTCCAGGAACTAGTAATAAACGAAGGTCCAGAGATAGAACACCTCCTTAGTATCATCCATATGTATGTGCCGCGATTTTTCATTGGGTTGAGATTGTTTTTTTGAAATTTTGAAAATTTTCGACCCGAACTACTTCAACATTTCGTCGCCTCAGTGCTTGTTTGGCCAATCTGATATTTTTTACTAAAATGACTTTTTAATGCAGTATTATAAAGAATAAAATTTCCATCCGACTGATAAAATATTTTTTTTAAATATTCAATTCTAAAACAATAAAAATCTCATTTCAATTTTTTTCTCAACACGGCACTTAACGAAAATTCCGTGCTTGTTTGCTGTCTCCTGTAAAATTTGCTCGAGTGCAGATTGGCCAAACAAGCACTGAGGCGACGACTTATAACTAAAAAAGTATTCTTCAAGATTTTTTTTGACAACTTAATTTTCATGAGTTCCGCTTTACCCTCACAACAAATTAAATTCAAACAAATCAGATATATTTGATTGTCATACACGAATTACATAACTACACAAATTAAGTCCGCAATTTGTCATTTTTTTTTTTATTGCATGGTAGATAAACGAGCAACGGCCCACCCGATGGTAAGCGGTCACCGTCGCTCATGAACCTCTGCAATGCCAGGGCAAAGAGGAGCCGTTATCTACCGCCTACCGATACAAGACTTATTGTCATTTAATACATTTTAACACGTTCTTTGTGTGTGTGAAATAAAGTTGTTTTCTTTCTTTCTTAATACCTGAAGTGCTATGACTTGTCCTTATTTAAACGAAATTTAACAAAAGTCCTGTACAGTAAGTGATACAAAATTGAAATGAATAGACAAATACGTTGAACTTATTTATAGTGTTCGTTCATTGTTAGTTCCATTTACACTTCACTCCGTCCATAGATTAGAGGACTTTTTGATATTTTTTGACGTGACAACGTGTTATAAATTGGTTAGCCGCGGGTGACACTTCACTTCACTGCGTTACGCTCCGCTCACGTTATGCGCTCACAATGAGAGCGAGTGAGAGGCACGCGTGCCGCGTCACTTTTTATGTCTGTCTCTCTCGCTCTTAGGCGGGCTAACCATGCCCGAGTCGTTGTCACGTAAAACTTTCGCCCGTACACCGACTTTACAGGCAACCAATTTTTTAATTTTCTAAATCATTTCAGGTGGCCTCGCTCGCATCGTATTTACGTTCAAAAGGTCTCTCTCTAGTTGAACAGTTAGACATACTGTACCGTGAGTACGGGTACCACGTGTCACATAACTCCTACTACATCTGCCACGAGCCGGCCGTCATACAGAAGATATTCAGGAGAATCAGAAACTATGATGGGACTGGGCAGGTTAGTTTGTTCTCCTTGTTATTTAATCTCCGTTTCATGTTTCAAAGTCAAATCATTTATTTCAAAGTTGATGTGGACACAAACATTTTGAAAGTAAAAAAAAAACCACTGCCATGCCAAAAAAGTTCTACCACCAGTTCACTAAAATTACGCCTCCGTCCTGAGAAGAACCGGCGCAAAAAATTCAGTGGGCATGTCTTTTTTTAATTTCAATTGTTTTTTTTTTCAATATTGTTTTACAATGTTTTTGTTTTTAACAAATGTATCAATTGAAACGGCACGGGACGAGCATCTCAATCCCATTATGAGCAGTCATTTATATAATCATTAAGTTTATAATATGCTTTACTGCATAGCCGTTCTTTGATAACTCTCTTAAACCTATCTATAGGCAATGTTTGAAGGGCCACTGGGATTTTGTTATAAAGCTTTACAGACAAACCCTGGAAAGAATTAAGTTATTAATGTTTAAAAATAATGCAAGTAGATATTGCAGGGGCGAAGATAATATGCAACTCCATTCCTACCGGCTTCCTATTGAAAAGTCGCACCAAAAAAATATTTGCAGCAAATTGGTTTCTTCGCCATCGTTACGAAATACCTTATGTAATTGTATTAACGTAAAATTTAGGTATTTTAGTATCAAGTAACGTTTATTAAAATCAATTTTCAGTATCCAAAGAAGCTTGGTTCGTGTGTTATAACATACATTAACGACTTCACTGCGGGAGTTAAAATACCAGACAATGTCAACGGAGAAGGACATTTAAGTAAGTGTTTATTAAAAATCTCATTCATAAATGACATAATTGGAACGAAGTTCTTTATCGCGCGTTGTGAAGGGGGCTAGACGGAAAAAATTCTTACGAAAAGTTGTCACGACACTTTTTTATTTTAGATGATTATCGCTAGATGGCGCTGTGATCAAAGTCTTTTAAAACACGTTCCTTATCGCGCGTTACGTTAAGAAAAATCGAAAAGAACTTCGTTTTATTCTGGTGCCCCATGACACTTCTCAAGTTTTTTTTTCTTTGAAACCATATATAGGGATCCCTGGTCAAGTGCAAAAACTTGATTACTAACAAGCAAATTTTCCGTGGGTAGCTTTACTTTGATGAGACGCCCAATAACTTTCAATACTAAACTCTCGATTGCGGGAGCCAACA
This sequence comes from Trilocha varians, assembly GCA_030269945.2. Taxonomy (NCBI): domain Eukaryota; kingdom Metazoa; phylum Arthropoda; class Insecta; order Lepidoptera; family Bombycidae; genus Trilocha; species Trilocha varians. The sequence goes on along the minus strand of AP028264.1, from coordinate 2,746,228 downwards.
GAGGTAGCAAGGATAAATGTGCCGATTTGACAACTGACTAACTGAATTATTTTTTTATTTTTGTTATATCTCAAGATAATTATCTAAATTATTTGAAAAAGTATCTGTCCTACAAAATCTACGGTTTGATCAAAGAGTCTCCTCTCCAGCTTAGTATAAATAACATTTTGTATTAGTGTTTCTTTTCGTAATAAAATATGTGTTTCTCCCAGACGTCCTCGGCACAGGCCTAGACCAGGACTACACGAGCGGCGAGATGGTCCTGTTCCGCTGCGACAACGGACTCACCGCCTGCGTGCGCACCAGCGGAACAGAACCTAAACTCAAGTACTATACGGAACTCGTTTGTGAAGCTAATACAACCAGGTGAGAATATAAAAACAAGAAAAAATACTTGAATAATAAAATCGTTAAAATGTCCGGCTCGAACGGACCAAGAAATTTTAAATTTGCCCTTTTCTGATTGTTTCACGTTATTAGTAACAAAAATGGTAGACAAACTTTTATAATTAATTCGTTTATGTATAATTACCGGGAAAATTATGTAAGAATTAATCTTAAATGTTATATTTCAGCGAACAAGAATCAATGAAACTAAAATTAAAAGAGATTGTTCAAGAATTCATCGATGAACTTCTTCAGCCAAAAGAAAATGGACTATTAGGATAAATTACTAATTTACTATGACAATCTCTATGAAAATTACAAAAAAAACTTGAGAGGTGTCAAGGGACACCCGGATGGAACGAAGTTCCTTTCGATTAAAAGATATCTTATATATTTTTTTCCTAATTTTTTTTAAGGAACGTGTTTTAAAAGTTTTTGATCACAGCGCCATCTAGCGATAATCTAAAACAAAAAAGTGTCGTGACAACTTTTCGTAAGATTTTTTTCCGTCTAGCCCCCTTTCACAACGCGCGATAAGGAACTTCGTTCCAATAATTTATTTTGAGCTATACAAAACTACGAAATAGTAATTATATATTTTTTTCAGTTTTAATAGACATTGTCAATTAACTGCCACTGCCATAATTAGCTCTGGCTTAAGTTTAACTATTTTACTTAATTAGGCATTAAACCTTTAATAAGTTACTCATCATTCCAATATACAAAAAATAAAGAGAGAAGAATGGAGCCATTTTGGTCATTTTGACATTTGACGTTTAGTGACTTTGACAGTTGATGTATAAAGTCATTGTCAATGCTCTTAAAGATTCAATTAAAGTAGAAGAAAAAAACTTTCAGAATCAAGAAGTTTTACTGAATTTTACAAAAAAATATCTATACTTACGTTAAGGAATATTGTGTATCTTGTTCTTTATTGTTTTAACCAAAGAAAATTGTTCATTCCCATTCTGTGATAGAATGCTATAAGTTATTGTGATTGTGCAGATCTGTACATCTCTATGTTATTATACAATAATAAACATTTTATAATAAAATAAGCTTTTTATTAATAACATAATTAGTTACAAAAAACAATTGAATAAATGATAAGAATTACAAAATGGCGTCTGCTAACTTTTCCCGCCAAAAAAATTTAATACGTCATCGCTCACTTCAATCAACTAATTCCCTCTTCATAATCCCATAATTGAACAACCTATCCCAGAATATACCTAGTTCTGAATTTTAACCACTCAACTGGGAACGTCACTATTTGCTAGATGGCGAAACTGGGGACTTCGTTCGGAATAACAACCGTGTTTGAGCCTCTTTTTAAAAACAATTTTTCCAATAAATTTTAATTTCGATTTTTAATTAAACCTTATGTTTTCGTAAATCTTTATTATTAAATGACGGTGTATTGCATTTTCAGCGAAAATATAGTTTCTCCGTAAAATATGAGACGATTAAAAAATGTAAACAAAACAAGTTATTGAACTGTGCTCAATTTTGGTTCCTGCCACAGACTTGGCAAAAGTAAACAAACCAATTTGGTTGCCGATCCCAGTTGAGTGGTTAAACGAAAGTATAATTTATGTTTGTTCCTCAGCAACCGCTTCTTCTTCTAAACGAAGTCTCTCTTTTTCCTTCAAATTAATTTCAATAAGATTGTCCAGTTCTGGACTCATTAAGACTGATAAACCGGCTGTCGCTGCCACCTTTACAAACACAAAAAAGTAACTTTAAAAAGTGTTATTGAAAATGTAAGAATGATGACAAATTTTTGAACAAACTCTTAAAGACAAAAATTAGATTCAACAGAATCAAAATTGTATAAAAAACCCATAGAATTATTACATCTGGAATCAACCTCATGAACAACAGAATGAAGCCAATTTAATCTGCACCGACCGCGCGTAACTACACGATATTTTGAATCAATATCATAAATAGCAAAGTGAAATTTTAAAGAACTTAATATTATGTGTATGTAATATTTTACTAGTGTGTTAAACGAATTGAGTGTCATCACTAACGCCAGAATATCGTGTAGTTACGATACAGTGAGTGTGGTGTGTCGTGATGTGAGTTCGAGTCCCAGTGGTACTACACAAAAGTGAACGAGTGCGAGGGTAGACAGATTTGTTTGCTCCTAAATCGACCCGCAGTATCCAGTCTTCTCGTGATCATGACGTTTGCAACAACAACGAAATATCGAGACAACTCAATTAATTAAATATCGTGGTAAGAACCCGTTGAAAATGCATGAAAGTATTATAGAAAACCGCGAGTGTCTGAATAAGTTTATAGGTATAAATATTTTTAAGTTGTTTAAATTACCTCTGCGAATATCGGAATAGCGGCATCCCATCTCTCGATATGATTCTCGATGATCTTCACACAGGGAAGAGCTTTCGGCAATATTCTACCTAATGTTCTAAACATAATTATTAGTCGGAATCAGTTTATAGGAGAAGAAGGAGTTAATTTCATTAGGGGATTGTGATTTCGTAGTTTGAATGGTTCTAGCAGTACCATACGTTATTAGAAGCTTTTCATTCAATTTTATGCCAAATTCCACAATTCACAATATCCTATAGCGTGGCAGAATCGTAGGTTTGACATTGCAGAAGTCCATGAGCGACTTTAACCATTCACTCACAGGTAGTTTGTCTACCTACGGTGCAAGAAAATATACTCCAACCTTAGTAAAGTAAACGAATAAGTATGTAGGGACGCGATTGCATCCATGCACTTTTGATGCAAGCAGTAATATATAAGTGCAGTGCGTAGCGCGGTTCCCTAGTCGTTCCGTTAAGAACATAGCGTACAGTCGCGTCCACATTATTGTAATCATATTCATTATTGTATATTGTAAAGAGTGACAATAAATAATGATAATTAGAATCAGTTGTTCATTTTAATTCAATGGTATCTACTAACGAGATACAAAAGTAATTTATATAGGGATACTCTTTTCCGCTATAAGAGATACCCTAAAAGTAATTATAATTTTTATCCTCTTCCAGTTCCTATTTCCCAAGTGGGGCAAAGGATTCTACATTATTTCCCCATTTGTTTCGTTCCTTGGCTATGCGTTTTGAGTGTACGAAGTGATTATTAAATGAGTAACACTTTGTTCAAGAGAAAAAACTAACTCAAAGAGCGGTAGACAGGTGGTCTGTAAGAAGTGTATCTCTAGTTGTGGTATGAAGCACTTGTCTCGATCCATCATCAAAAGCGGAAGGTCTCCTCGACTCTTCTCGACGTCTCCTTGCTTGAAGAACTCCGTCAGGACTGACGCCTATATCATAGTTACATCATCAATTCGTAATGTCCAGTGATGGACATAGGTCTTTCTCAAATCTAATCACAACGGCTGGTTTTGCAGTATTTGCATCCAGTGACTTTCCACGACGCTAGCCAGGTTATCAGGCCATTTTCTGGGAGGGATCTGTCCATGTTGCTTTTACAGATTCCTGGCTGCCAGTCTAGAACTTTTTACCCACATTGGCCATAATAGAGTCAAAACATTTTCAAACATTAGGCACGAGATCTATTCGCGAACATTGACACTAGGGTATTAAGTATAATTAGTTTATCATTCGTATTATTTAGGTATATAATTTCCACATTAATCTACTGTTTGTTTCACGGTAAAACCACGTTACGAAAAATAATAATTCACTAACAGCAGTTTTCTTGACACTAGTCCAATCTTTGAGTTGGTCGCTAAGATCAGCAGCGTTCATCAGTAACGATTGCAGACACACGATGTGGGCACGATTGCCTTTCAAGTAATCCTGAGATATGTCTTTAAACTCGTTCAAATTCCTGAAAATATTAAAAATGAAATAACTTCGTGATAAAATAACCTTCGTGAATTCAGTATTTAAGTTATAGAAAAAGCAGTGACGCTAATGGTCATGAATAATTTAAATATGATTATGAATTCGCAATCGGATTCAACTTATGAACAGGTTGCTTCTTCTATTCTGTACTTTTTTAAAAGGAAAAGCTTGACTTCGGAAACGGTATTAAAAATCACTGACCTTATAATAAGGTCCCTAACATACGCATAGACACAGATAACAACTTCCTAGTATTACTTGAAATAATTAGCCAAGTCCGTAGCCAGGATATAATCCCTCAGCAACATGATCGCTCTATCATAGTCTTTCCTGGGCAACGACTCGAGAATGTCACAGCCTTCCGTGTTGAGGATGCACATCGCTTGAGCCAAGTGATGTCGCTCCATTACGCTACCCTCGCTTGAATATAACGCTGCTAAGGTTGTTTCTGGGGAGAATTAGTTCTATACTAAAACCGACTCCTTCTGAATAGGAAGCTTGGTCCCAGCGGTGGGGTGTAGTAGTAGTAAAATATTACATCTGTTGCTATCTCTGACAGTGATCTGTCGGAAATCAGTTCAGCCCTTTTACAAATTACCAGGAACGTATTAGATCGATGACTAGGAATAAACAGAAATGTTCGAAAAAGTCTTTTTGTTATGTCTGTTTATATGCCTATTTACAACTTGTTTGGTTATTAAAAAGGATAAAACATACGTCCTTGCAGTTGGAAACTGTTGGTCGTACCGCGGTGATCGAGATCATGAACTAGACCGGCCACTATGTACATCAAAGCTTGAAGATCCCTGGATGTAATTAAAGAAACTCAAATACTGTTCGTACCCCTGCAATGTCAGGGGACTCCGCCCACCCACAACCTACAACTTACACTTAAGGACTCTATTCAAGCCTAGTTTGAAAAGCACAATTCACCGAGCGAAACAACGCTGACCAAACGATTTCTACTTCAAAATGAACGCATATATAAAATCGACCACATCAGCAATCTATGGTACTACTGTACCTAACCTACTCTTTGTAACAAATGTGCTCCTTATTATAATAAGATAGTTTTAATCGCCCAAAGTAGGTACTTTTGAAAATATGTATTGTAATTTTTTAGGTTAGGTTAGGAGATATTTAAAGATACTCTTTTTGAAACTGTTTCTTAATCGAAGGGTGCTACAAAGTACTAAAGGACAAGACTAACGTCAAGTACTCTTGCTGCACCAGTTTGTAGTTGACGAGTGCGGCGTACGCCCACTGCGCTACATTAAACGCGTGCAACCAACTGTGGTAGGGCACATCGCGGTAACCCTTCTTCACGTGCAGGATGAAACGGGCCAGCTTCTGACTTTTTATATTGAATCTGTTCAAACAATGTTTCTACAACTTGGGAACGTAAGTTGAAGACAGATAGATTGTCTAAGCATGATAATAAGCGATGTTTGATGCTTTATTTTTCTATGCGTAACTATGGTGGAAGCATTTATAAATTACCTAATGCTAAGAATTAGTTAAAGCTTTCTTTCAGTGATAACTATTGACCCTTGCTTAGACCGCTTATGGAGACGCCTCATTTCCAGATCGTTGGATTCGGAGATATTACGTGACTAGCCAGGATTAGGCAAAGGCTGCATGGGATCTACAATTACTCTTCCACAGAGAAGACTTGAATCCGGGAAGGAATAATAATAAAAAGTTATGATAAAGAATTACACAAAAACAGTAGACAATCTGGGATGTACCTGTGCCTATTTCAAAATCTGCAAACTTACTTGTCGACAAGACCCAAATCGTAGAACATCTTCATGACGTGACACGGCAGTTCCTTGAGCGACAAGGCGCGCGGGTTGAAGTGTAGACTGGTCAGATGCGGGTGGTTATGGTACCCGGTACACTGGGTGAGGCGGTTCACCTCGTTGTCACTTACCTACAAATATGGTGGATTTGGAAGGGGGTCTTTATGTCCTGGTATAGAAAAGGTTCATGAGGTCGACGTGGACGATTAAGGTCGCAGGAACACGTTGAATGCAAGCCGCTAGCGATTGCAAACATTGAAAATCATTGGAAGGCCTACGTTCAGCAATGGATGTCTTGTGAGTGAGAAAATGATGATGAATAATGAGAAACGGGGACGTAGTTAAAAAAGGTATTGACATATCTATGCACATAAATCATCAAAACATCAAATTTAAACGTGCATCAATTCTAGTATTAGCTGGCATGTCCAGTCGTCAAATACTTACTGGCTGTAATTTTTTTTGTCGACAATGTTGAAGTTACCGTATTCATAAATTGAGCCCAATCAACATTCCAATAAAACCACGAAGAGGCATCCAATAGGATAATTAACTAAGAAACCTACCTTCATATGGTACATAACCAGTTCATTAGCCAGCGTGTTCCTGACATGAGCCTCCTGTATCTTCTGGTAAACAACCGAGTGTATGATGCAGATCCCGCAGTACACGCTGAAGGCCAGGGCCATCTCTTCGTCCGTCGCATCGAAATACGGATCGCCTACTTTATTGATGAGCTGTCCTACGCCTATAATACCGGTCTGCTCTCGAATGGGAAAGCAGAGGATTGTTCTGGAAAACCGTTAGTTGAAGTTAGTCGTTCTTGGTCTTAAGTTGTAAAAGCTATGTAAGTAGTACGGTAAAATTAAGCTTAATCAGCAATTCCATGTATTTTTTTGATTTCATAGTCATTTCGAATCTATATTTCTCATAGTATCTACTGAATTAGTGGCGAATTAGATTTTTGTCTTATACTAATACTTCAGTTGGGGGTGCATGATGCTCTACAATTCTAAACTTTGAGAGTACCTACCTGTATGTGTTAGGCGATCAATCAGACGGTTCACGTTTTTTCTAATACTGTATTTGTTAATGTCGTAAAATTATAGATACCTAATAATTATAAGACTAACTTGCTATCTATTCCTGGTAGTCCATCAATATGAGGATCGTATGTCGGATGATCTTTAGCGGATTTCGCGTTGACCAGACTTCCTGTCTTTAGCACTTCACCAGCGATTCCAATATCCATCGAGTAGCGACGTTCTACGTACTTGTCATCCTAGATTATATATTTATCATCAAACAAAGTCTTCTTACATATAGTAGAAGTAAATTTATATTAAGTAACAGCTGAAAGTACTAACAGTAGTAACAGATAAAAAGAGAATACAGAAACCAAAACACCTAAATAAACTATACTAAAAGTTGACTGTTTCAATCTACCCTACATTACGTAGAATCCAGTTTTAAAACGATGGTACCTAACCACTAGGTATAAATTCTGTACGATTATCTTTAAAACTGTATTTTTTAATAATCAAGACTACAGTTATTTAGATAAATTAATGACCTGTTTAAATGATTCGACCAGTTCCATTTTATCAATATCGACAAGCATGACAGAACAGTATTCGGCCTTAGTCAGCAATTTGGCCTGCTCCATCGCAATGTTGAGGAGAGTCTCCAACGAAGCGACCTAGTTTTGTTTTATTTATTTAATAACTTAGATATATATCTCTTGGAGTAACTGTTTTTCTTTCATTGTGGAAAGAGAGAATCATTTTTCTACATAGTAAGAAAGCGGTAGGTACTTATTGGTGTTAGTGTCTGAAGAAATTTGAGATTATGTCAAAGAGATTCGTAGAACTTCCCCAGATGGCGAATTCCGGGGATTGAAATGGACTTGTCTATTGGTCATAAACTTTAAAGGTCGGTACAATCAATGTGAATTGGTAACGATAGTTTCAAGCAGTTCCCGTAATTAGGTACAATATATATACTCAATACTGGTCATACTTGAGTGAACAATATTTTTGCGACTTTAAGCAATTTTTGGCACTTCTGTTTAAGCAAACATTGATGTTCCAGAGAAATGGCTTTCTTCAATGTTGGCCAACTGAATCTGAAAAACAATGACTTATTGAACTAGTAGATAGTTCTTTTAACTTCAATTACTTGTCACCGCAGCCCCTAGTTACAAATTTAGGATTACAACTGGAGGAGCACTTTTTGTAAACGAGGTATCTTTAAACGAGGTTTAAGAAAAGTCCTGTATGGGTAGGTGATAGATAACGACCCCTTATTGCCCTGCAGAAGTTCATGAGCGACGACAACCGCTCACCATCAGGCGGGCCGTAGAAATACAATTTCCAAGATAATTATTGCAACTTTTTAAGCCACATTTGGAATCATTTTAGTAACATTAATTGAGGGTTTTTAAAACTCACAAGAAGCTCTCATGAATAATAATAGGTACTTTGTCTTCTGACACCTTCGGCGCGAGGACACACACGATAACTGAGAAAGGAGTGTCTATCTTTGGAAACAATACAAGGTGCTTCTTATTACTGTCTTTGGGGAGGTGCTGAAATTAACAAACACACCGAATATAATAATACACTTAGTCTTGGGCCTTGTGTATCTATACGTAGAATATCTCTGGTAAGTTCCTATTATTATGTATATATTGTAAGTATGTATTGTATGTATTGTAAGTATAAACCTATGTCTACAAATTCTAGAATCTTTATTTATGGAAAATTTTTACCGCAGCCAATATATTGAGAAAATCTTGTTCAAAATTATTCAGCAAATCGAATTGTTCAGCAGACGACTTCAATGTATCGATAAGTTTTTGAGGTATCTGTAAGGAAATTTTTCAATTTAAAGCAATTATTATGAAGCATAATCTAATATAATATCTAATACATATATATTACTAGCTGCCCCACGCAACTTCGTCTGCGTCGAAAAAATAAAAAAAAAATTAGGGGTGGACTACCCCTAACATTTAGGGGGATGAAAAATAGATGTTGGCCGATTCTCATAGATACCCGATAAGCACAAAAAATTTCAACAAAATCGGTCAAGCCGTTTCGGAGGAGTTCAAGTTCGAACACCGTGACACGAGAATTTTATATATTAGAGATAAAGGCGAAAGTTTGTAAGTATGGATGTATGGATGTTTGTTACTCTTTCACGTAAAAACTAGTGAATGGATTTGAATGAAACTTTACCACAATATAAGCTATACATATACATCAGAATAACACATAGGCTACAATTTTTGAGGTTTCTAATGTGAGGTCGTAAAAAAACACATTTTTTGCGGTATAATAGTAGGTACTATATTATAGACGTCACGAACTAGACAGGCTAGACGGGACGAACCTGAAGTCCACGCGAACGAAGTCGCGGGCAATAGCTAGTGTTTTATATTAGAGTAATGAAAGAAACTGTGAAATTACTTGTATTTTAAATTTCCTTTTCAGTGTAGCTGATCCCACTGCTTCTATGTATGCTTCCATTTTTTCTGTGTTGACAATAATCTGTACCACCAATTCGGCATCACACTCTTCTTTTAGCTGGTTAAAAAATGGCTACTTCGATTTTTTTGTTTGGCTTACAAATGGTTTATCGAAATTTTTTTATTAGGCTGTACGCAGCACACCATCTCACGCAAGACCGTAAAACAATAAGCAATAATGTAGCAACAAGCACATTTCGCACGAGTAGGTAAGCCGTTAAGTAAAGCAGTAATATTCCATCTACTAAGAACATAAGTGAAAAACAAATAAAATATGGGAGCATTAATAATTCAGGATACAAGATTTTAGGAGATGGAGGATATCGCCGGACTTCCGCCGAGTGGGGTAAGTGGAAGTAGAACTGTAATAAAACCTCCAATCGCTCACACTCAATGTCCGAAACCTAGCTGAGGCTAGAGAACCCAGCATACCGTGCCGTAACGCGTCGTGTACCCCACGACGCGTTACGGCATTTCTTACTTATAGGTGGCGTCCATAAATTACGTGAGGTGTTTTACCGTGTTTTTTAAATTCCCTCTCCCCCTGGTGAGATGTCGTGAGATTTTATTCAACTCCCTCCCCCATCCCCCAATCTCACGTTAGATGTTTCAAAATGTAAGTTTTTTACGTAAATGCGTTGGATTGTTATTTTAAAAGAAAAAAATGAAAAAAATATGTACAATCTGGATTTTATTGTTTGAATCGGAAAAAAATGCGTGATATTTGCCGAGACCCCCCTCTCTCCGACGTAAGATTAGGTAAGATTTGACTCGACCCCCTCCCCCCTTTACGTAATTTATGGACGCCCCAAAATATGTATGGTCTGTGACGGCGTTCCTTACCGTCGCAATGCTCACCGGATACTGACAAGGTGACAAAGAAAATTTCTAAAATCTTACGTAATTATTCAGTTTTACTATCAACTGTGCACAGGAATTGTCGTTGAGACTCATGACTAGATCAAGTATTTTGCCTGGGTCGCTGTTTTCCACGCTTCGTCTTTTCGCCTTCCGACTAAATTGAGTAGCCATGTGAAGTAATACTCTTATTCGTTTTGTTCAATTTAATTTTATTATTTTAATATTTCAAGGAAACAGTTACTGTTTGATAAAAATTGATAAAAATGCTTAAACATCAATCAACATCAATAAACATCACAAATGCAGTAATTGACAGTCACGTCTCCATAGGATACAAAATAAACTTAAAGATTTTGTAAACATACCTAATAACATACATAATTGAGTACCTCCTTCTTTCTGGAAATCGGTCAATAATGTTTTTGTTGAACGCTATGAAAATCAGAATGCCAAGAATTGTTGACATTATTACCAAGAGTCGTTTGCTAAGAAATAAATCCTGTAACAATACATACTGTCAAATGGTCGATCTGTCAAAAGTCAAAACAGCTGTTGACGCCGCTGGAGGACGGGAAATGATAAATATAATTTGCAGAAATCGCTAAATCTAACATTAAATATAATAATTATTCCTACAGACAATGGCAGATATACAAACATTAATCGAAATGGGTTTCCCCAAGGAACGAGCGTATGTATAAATCAATAATTTTCATTTAAGGTTATGTTGTATAAAATTAACAATTCTTTTTATGTTTTAGAGAGAAAGCTTTAGCGGTTACCAATTACAAAGGCGTGGAGCCTGCTATGGAATGGCTTTTGGCCCACGCGGATGACTTCCCGGCGCCGTCGGAGGCGTCTAACTCACAAAGCGTCGGGACTTCAGGCCCGGTCGCTCCAGCGCCGGATTCAGTCCCCGCCCCGGGTTCAGCCTCCGCCCCGGGTTCAGCCCCCGCTCCGTCCGTCGACGCTGCCCAAGCAGAAGCAGACGCAAAATCGCTAAAATGCGACGAATGCGGTAAACTGTTCAAAAATCAAGATGAAATAGAGTTTCATGCCGCTAAAACGAACCACAGCAGTTTCTCAGAATCGACAGAGGAAAAGAAACCGTTAACTGAGGAGGAAAAGAAGGCTCAACTGGCTCTCCTCGAGGAGAGGATGAAGCAGAAGCGTAAGGAGAGAGAAGAGAGGGAAAAGGTGGGTCTGATTTTTGCTTATCCATAAATAAGTGTAAAATAGAAAAGTAGTTTTTACAGCTAACTGTTTTTATGCTTAACATGATCATACTCCAGATCCATTTTACAGTGAATCCATTATTTTGAAATGAAATTAACAACATTGAATATTGTGAAACTGTGAATATAACAAAAACTATGAGAAAAAATGTACAATGTATATTAAATAGGATTATGAAAGTTAAATAAGATTATGATATTAAGATTGATTGACTAACTCTTTCATAACTCAATGAAAAACCTTTTCAGGCTGAAGCGCTGGATCGTGAAAGGGTACGCATCAAATCAGGTAAAGAATTACAAGATGCCAAACAAAGGTTACAAGAACAAGAGATGCAGAAACTAGTAGAGCAACGGAGAATGGAGAAAATAGAAGATCAGAAGGCAAGAGAAAGAGTGCGGGCACAAATAGAAGCTGATAAACAGGCTAGGAAGTATGTATTTTTTTTTGTATGGTACTTGATTTAACTTAGGGATGGGTAAAGTTAACATTTTGAGTACTGTATGGAATGAGGTATCAACTGATTGTATCAGCTTAATATAACAAGATAAAAGAAAGAAAAATAAATAGAAGAGTTACAGACTGCACCTTCAATTTTACATCTTAAATGTTCAGATTGTCTCGCACTTATTCCTTCACTCTCTATGGTAAAAAATTCAACATGGCTGAATAAAACCCTATTTTACTTTATTAATTTCAAGGCTAGCTGCGGCCGGTATAACAGCACCACCACCAGTAGCTGCTCCTGCTCCCGTGATACAATCAGCTCCGGCACCCAAAGTGTCGTATGAACAAGCTCGGATACAACTGAGACTTCCCGATGGACGAGCTTTGGCACAGACCTTTGGTGCTAAGGAACAGTTGTCTGCAGTCCGGTATGGATTATTTTAGTTAATGCTGACTCATTTTTTGTTTTTTTTTGATGTTAATTTATCCACAAAACTGAATTGGTTTGAAGTTTCCGATCTATCTCAACAAACTAAAATTATATTAGGGGTTGTCCATTAATCACGTGATCTTTTTTTAGCATTTTTTAACCCCCCCTCCCCCATCGGTGATACGTAGTGAGGTTTAAGACCACCCCCCGTCCCCCTTCTCAACATCACGTGTATTTTTAGTACCTACAACGAATCTTAAAATTTTCGCGCCGTGCCGCTTAATATTTGTTTAAAAATCGCGCGTTTGACGAAAAAATAAATACACGTGATATCTTACTACACCCCCCTCTCCCCCTTGTGTTATTTTCGTGATTTTTATCAAACCCCTCCCCCCCCCTTTCAAGCCTCACGTGATTAATGGAAAACCCCTTATGATAGTGTGGTTACAGTGAACTTATGGCCAAAGGGAGATCTCCAACCGGGCGAGGTAGTGTATGCCCGGTCAAGCCGAAGACCACTGTAGTAGATTTCAGATATTGTATATATGCGAAGATATTTGCAAATGTTGTAACCGCGATTCAGGATCTCGCACGCTATTATTGGTCGCCACAATAGTATTATGTTCACTAATATTTATACCTTTTTTGAGGATCCAAATAAATAAATTAGTTTAATTATGATTAAATAAAAGACCAAATGTGTTAGGTAACCTTGTATTTCTGACTACCTGCACTACAACGACATACATAATAGATTGACTCTTTAGCGGATATGTAAAAAATTTAAGTATTTGTTTCATCATGGAAAAGGGATCTCCATGAGGGGAGTGAGAAGTACTGCCATTTTGAAGTTATTTTGCTACATCGATGTTTGTGGATTATATGTATAACGACAAACAGACTCTTCCATGGCACCACACTTAATTTTTTTGACGTAACATAGTCTTGGTTTGCCGGGTGAGTTACGCTCCGCTCACGTTATGCGCTCACAATGAGAGCGAGTGAGAGGCACGCGTGCCGCGTCACTTTTTATGTCTCTCTCTCTCGCTCTTAGGCGGGCTAACCATGCCCGAGTCGTTGTCACGTAAAACTTTCGCCCGTATACCGACTTTACAGGCAACCAATTTTTTTAGTTACTTTTTAGGTATAAAACTAAAATTTGGAGAATAATTGACTTTGATATGCTAATTGCCTGTTAATTAAGGTAGTATTAAAACCCATTTTACAGATTATACCTACAAATGAATGCACAAGAATTCTCTCAGGCGGACAGCTACAAATTAATGACGACTTTCCCTAAGAAAATATTCACTAATGAAGATTACGACAAACCTCTGGACTTATTAGGTAAGTTATCTACAAAAAGTAGACATTGAAGACTGCCTATGCTCATTAGTGTTAAGTATTTAGTAGTTGGATTTGAATTTTTGACGTGACAAAGTCTTATAAATTGGTTTGGGGGGTGACACTTCACTTCACTGCGTTACGCTCCGCTCACGTTATGCGCTCACAATGAGAGCGAGTGAGAGGCACGCGTGCCGCGTCACTTTTTATGTCTGTCTCTCTCGCTCTTAGGCGGGCTAACCATGCCCGAGTCGTTGTCACGTAAAACTTTCGCCCGTATACCGACTTTACAGGCAACCAATTTTTTTTTTCTAACATAAAATTTTAAAACTAAATTAGGTATTTATGATGACCTTATTATTGATTAAAACTTTTATAAATAAACACTTCAAAAGTAATGATTTCAGTAACTCAGTATCTTGTGATTGCAAATTAGTATCCCTTGCTAGTCTAAGCAAAAACCTAACATACTATGGAACTAGAAATCTTTGACTTGGAATTCTTGAACTGATAATAATTATTGTATTAAGAACTTATTTAACAAATAAATAATAATAAATCATTGCCTTTTTAGAAAATAGATTATTTAACACTTAAAACTATGTTCTTAATGATGATGACTAACGTGTTTGAAATACATAAAAATATGTTTTTTTCAGGTCTCGTCCCGTCTGCCGTGATCATAGTATCGAAGGGTCAAGGGCTGTAACTTTAAATGTTATAGAATTTACAGAACTGAGTGGCACAAAACAGTGGGTTACTAATATTCATGGGAAATAAATATTTGTGTTACAATTGCATTTTTTATTTCATAAATAATATGTTCAAATATACAATATACTTTGTTCCAGTAAATGATATAGTAAAATAATAAAAACATTTCTATTACATATTATTTTTAATTATTTTATTTAAAAAAAAATGTCAATGGAAATAAAAATTATTTTGGTTAGTGACTACTTCTATAATAAAGGAAAATTGTAACTAAATTCATTCAAATTTATGAAATATCTTGTAACTTAATATTATTAATCTGATGACTGTCTGTTCAAAGGTAAAATTGACTTAAACAATAAAGAAAATTTATACATATTATTGTCTTTTTATACATATTTAAAAGCAATTATTACAATAATGTAAATTAAATTAATATTTTAAAAACATATTTCTTTACACAATCATGGTTAAATACTAAAAACAAGTTTTTAGTAAATACATTAAAATATTATAATCTCTTTACAATTACTTTATTGATATTTCAGAAAAATAGATTACAAAAATAACTGCATCTTTGTATAAAATAAAATCAGTATAAATTTAATTAAATTGGGTTAAGTACATTTATAAGTACAACAAATCTTAAAATATATTTTTTGTCATGATATTATTATGCAAACACACAGCCTAACATATTTTAATAAACCATTAAATAGATTAGCTAAAAATAAAGTCTATTACATAAAATTTATGTAAAAAAATAAAATGTTAATTAAATAAGACAAAATATAAGGCACATATGAAAGCTGCTTTCTAAACGAAGAGAAACTCAATATTCACATAGCAATAAATGTGCAGAACAAAGTGCTTGATAAAAAAATATAAATTGAAGGCCACAATACACTTAACCACTCAACTGGGATCGGCAACCAAATTGGTTTGTTTACTTTTGCCAAGTCTGTGGCAGCAGCCAAAATTGAGCACAGTTCTAAAACTTGTTTTATTTACATTTTTTAAGTGTCTCATATTTTACGGAGATGATATATTTTCGCTGAAAATGTAATACAGTGTCATTTAGTAATAAAGATTTACAAAAATATAAAGTTTAATTAAAAATCAAATTTAAAAATTATTGGAAAAAAATGTTTTTAAAAAGGGGCTCAAACACGGTATTGATTCCGAACGAAGTCCCCAGTTTCGCCATCTAGCGAATACTGACGTTCTCAGTTGAGTGGTTAATACTACTCAGTAACTTTTAAAGTAAATTTCTTCACAGAATATTAAAGTCATGTAAAATTATTAATAATTTTTTTTCGTAAATTAAATAAATTTTCGTTTTTATTTATTTAATTTGAATCTAATATTTTTTGACCTCATATATTTATTTAACCTTTTATCAATCACCCTGTATTGAATCATCAGAATTTTACTGAAATTACAACATACAATATACATACATACATAGCTATATCGTCTTGAAAATGTCTTAAACTTATGAATTGTCTAAATGAACTAAATGAACTGTACTCTCAATTGTTATTTTCTATATTGCTTTATCAAGTTGTATTATGCATTGTACTACAATGTTAACCACTGCAACCAGGACACAAACCTGTGAATAAACAGCAAATATCTCTTCGGTGGTTTTTCATTCACGGGATAAATAATACCTTGAGTTGGCCTACAATTCGTAATAACTTCCGTCGAATGTGGATTCTCACAATCAATTAACTCGAGTGCCTTCGACATACAGACCCTAATCTCAAACAAGAATTGCTTTCTGTCTACTTCATGACATTCGATCTGAGGATTAAAACCTAGTTTAGATTTAACGGCATTATGAAAATCTATAGCCTGATATTCTTTGGTGTCTGACGGAATAATGCTTGCGTTGTTAAGAATATCCTTCATGGTGAATTTTTTCAGCCATTCTAAACCTTTGGAGAAGTATTTCAATTCGTTGTTAAGTGGTTCAATAGCTGCTGCACAAGTCCCGTGTTTTGTCCATTCATGATCCCATAAACTGTATAGAGAAGTTTCTGGAAATGATTAAATGTAATGAACTGTTAGTTTTGATTAAAAACACTGATTGTGGTTACAATACAGGATATTATGATAGCAATAAGGTTTGTTATAAATGAAAATGTAAATTAATAGTATAGGCAGAAATATTGAGAGCAAATCTCTCATGAAAACAATAATTTATTAGTTTTATTGCCTCACTAGGTGACCCGCGCAACTTCGTCTGCGTTACAAAGGGGTTCAAAAATTGTAGCCTATGTGTTATTCTGATGTATAAGCTATATTGTGGTAAAGTTTCATTCAAATCCATTCAGTAGTTTTTACGTGAAAGAGTAACAAACATACATCCATACATACATCCATCCATACATCCATACATACAAACTTTCGCCTTTATAATATTATTAGGATTTTCTTATATGAAAAAGCAAGTTTTAGAACATATTCTCTTTCTTTTATACCTTTCTCTATATTGCCCCAGGATTCTTCCAACTCAGACTCAATACTCTTAACTTGTTCAGGATCAAACAGCCACGTCTGATTACAGAAGAAAGGACCCATGGAGTGTATCTTATTTGGCCAGATACCGTGAATGGTCCATAGGTTCTGTTCATGTGGCATGTTGCATGAATGAGAAGGTTTCTCCATCCATATCCTGCATATAGTTGATGGCCAGTGTTGAGTGAATATTAAATAGTCCCATTCCTTGTTTTTCGAGTCATGTAATTCAGCATAGTGGATACTGTAAAATTTTGATTGGTAGTCATTTAAAATCAATTTTATAAAGTTTTTAATTCAAGTTTCATAAATTAAATTTAAGACAAGACACAGATTTTATTGTATTTTGTAATTATTATTTTTTTAGTTTTGTTAGCTGTATGCTTTGATATTATATAAGTATATAACAAAATTAGAGTTTGTTGTTGTCACTGACTAGAATAATCAGTTGTTATAGTTCTCTTATCATGCTTATGAACTAAAATTAACTCAAATTAATAAACAATGATTTACGACGTTGTTTGATAATGTCGTTGTCCAGTTGAATAATAAAATCTAATTAAATTATGTTAAGTATTCATTTTCGTTAAAACTACTTTTTGATAGAATTTCGTGACACTGTAGTTTTGGGGCACGTTTACTGAAGATAGTGTTCTCATTTAAATATAGTTCTATTAAATAAATCATTACTTCGCAATTTTAATTTTTGCATACGTACCACGAAAACAGCAAAACCCAAAAAGAGACGCCCCACATTTTGTGTAAAATGTATAAATTAAAAGTGTAAATATTATTGCACTGAACTAATCGTAATAAATAAAATTCATTTGGATAATTTCATTAAAATATTATGTAAAACGCAGACAAATAGGCACACAAAACTTCTATCTATCGCAAAATTTGCGAATGTTTCCAAAATATTGTAATGTCAAATTTAATCAAAATGTCACTGTCATTTCTCGAAAGAATAGTGATGTGATGTAAAATGATATCGATTCTATTGTCACATCAATTGATCGAAATTCAACTGACTCGAGAACATGTTCCTGTCTTTTCCAAAAATAATAAAAGTGTTTAAGTAAAAAAGTGACTTTATATTAAACAGAGTGAATTATAAATGATGGTACATACGCTGTATTAATAGGCTCAACACCAGCGCCGATCGCAATCAAATTAAAATTTTTGTTCATCGTGGAATCGATAAAAAAATCGATATTACTTGTAGGGTTAGGCACATCTCTTTACTATTTTACTTTTAAAAATTAATTAAAATGTTAAAGCAACAGTATTACAATTATACATTTCAAAAAAGGGATTCCAACTTAAAATATTTTTAAACAAATAACTTATTTAACAAACAAACAATATGAACATTAAAAACTTACAAACTTAAGAGTATTAATTTGTATCAGTCCTTGTCATGGTTGTACTGGTTATTGGCTTTCTGGATTGTAATTCGTAACTTCGTATTCAATAGAAGGCAAGCAATCTGGCGCACCAGAAGTTCTTGACTAACAATTAAGACTAGAAACTAGAAATATTCAGAGAAGTACGACCCGTATTTTGGTAGGTAATGAATAGGTAATATTGTGATCGTATTGGATACATTTAACTGTGTAAAAAGAAAAATACTAATTAACTCCATCCTGAGTAGCCGTGTGATGCCGGCTTAGAATAAATAGCACCATGCAAAATGCCATGCCATGCCATGTCCCGTCGGTGTCTTAGAAGACGACTTATACGACCAAGGGACTCTTGCAGCTGTCCACTCCGGAGAGTGGGCAGCTGCGCTATAATAACATCATTCTGCGATCGCCAACCCACATGCCAAACGTGGCGATTATGGCAGGCCTGTATCCAGCAGTGGACGTCTATAGACTGATGATAATCCCAAGTACCTGTTAAGTATTGATCACAGGTATACATTTCAGATGATCTGGCCAGGCAGGCCCATACAGTCTCTGCTCATAAGCTTCACGTTAATATCAGTGGACACTACGTTTAATTTTAAGAGTTTCGAATTGAGATTGAGAGAGACTTGAGATTTCCAAAAAATAAAGGAACGTTTCCTTTTATATGAAATTGCTAAAATCACTATTTTGAGTAAATTTGGAGTACTGTAGAAGTACCTACTGGAGAAGATTTCAGAATTCTTCCCTGTATATACATGTTTTTTTTTGTTAACCTATCGTTTTAATCTAATAGTAAAATTATTTAGAAGAATTAGATGTAAAATGTATATAAAACTCAAATTATAACTAAACTTTTTTTCTAACATGCACACGACCTTGATTGCGGATTTTCAAATAACATTTAACAACAGTTAATTCCAAAAAGAAAAGAGGTTCTATGTCATATTTCGACAGGACATCCCACTTCAGCTGGGCAAAAATTACAGATCCAACCTGTATATGCATAGAATCGTGTATTTTGGGAACTTAGACCAATAAACTGCTACTTCGATAAATGGTTACAGTCACACACACTGTTACCTACTGTCCAACAGTCAGCAATTTCAATAGACAAGCTCAAAGACACACAACCTATTCCGAAGCAATAACCAACGTACATTCACCCGCCATTTTTTCAATCATAACGTTT
Organism: Trilocha varians; assembly: GCA_030269945.2. Lineage (NCBI taxonomy): Eukaryota > Metazoa > Arthropoda > Insecta > Lepidoptera > Bombycidae > Trilocha > Trilocha varians. The sequence goes on along the minus strand of AP028264.1, from coordinate 2,726,503 downwards.
CAGTTTACCATTATTCCGCGTTTTTCTCCCGTCACTCGCTCTGGTGCACCGATGAAAAACAGTCGCGTGCGTCACGATATGATGGTCATAGTCATATGGCTGGCATTGCAACGGATGCATTAAGGAACTGATAACTATGATCGCAATTAACGCGTGCCGGCCATGTTGTTAGCGCGCTTTTGTGTGTTGCCAGTATTCAGAAGTTAATTATAAAGCTGGTATCAACTTTTCCAGATTTGTATGTATTGGAAAGTAATAGATTTAAATTTCTATAGCATCAATCCGAAAAATGGAGGAAGTGCATGTTATTATGACTACGCCTACCTACAAGAAAAATATAGCGATAGTCATTGATAATTTGTGTGAAAAACTTAGAATAGATACGTAATCTACCCCTTTTTCACGAGGTGGAAATAACCACAGTTTGAGTCCCACTTTAAACGATACATATCTAATTATTGGGTATAGATATCTCAGTTTTTTGTAGGTATTCCTGGTATCACTAAACTATTTATAGTTCGTCGATTTAATAAAAAAAGTATTTTCTGTTCATACAGCCATAAAGCGCATAGTAGTTTTTTTTACATTTTGAACTGTAAATCGATTTAATTGTGAAAGCTTTTCATAAGACATCGTCTAGGTAAGTTTTTTTTTTTGGGATAGGAGGAATCGCTTTGGCCCTCAGGCCTTCACAGCTTTGCCAGGATGGAGGTGCGAGCTCAGAAGGGGCTCAGCTGAGCTAGGTAAGTTTATTGGCGTTCAAAGTCTACAAGAATATTGTTCTAAATCTTAAATTCAAACTACTTCTAAGTTTTTAATGGAAGAATTTCGCTGAACTTTTACTGGTTTGCAGCTGGAATATGTGGGAGTGGAACCGTACTAATACCTCCTACCGATCGTAACGTCCGAACATTATCCGACTAGTATCGACTTCCTAGATTTTTAACAGAGATTTTCTATTGTCATCTAGGCAGACCTCACCTGACAGTAAGTAGGTGACTTATCTGCTACCTACGAACAGCTCTGAAGGACTCTCTTCAAGCCTCATCTTATATATATTATAAAGGCGAAAGTTTGTAAGTATGGATGTATGGATGTTTGTTACTCTTTCACGTAAAAACTACTGAATGGATTGGAATGAAACTTTACCACAATATAGCTTATACATCAGAATAACACATAGGCTACAATTTTTGAACCCCTTTGACGAAGTTGCGAGGGTCATCTAGTAAGAATTAAGTCGTAAAATCATATTTACCACACCACTCTTTTGGTTGAGCCGTAGACTTGTATAACAGCAATAAAAAAGTATTTCTTTGTCAACATCGAACTAGTAGAATAATTGGAAACGATAAAAGAAGGGCACCTTGCAACAATGTCATACGGACATCGACACGGCGCGCCACTCCCAAGGAGAACATCCACGGACGAACCAGAATAAACGCGAGGATTACTGAGCTATCAATGGTATTATTATTAAAAAATAAACTATAGTATTGGGCTGTAGTTTTCATAGAATAATTTTTGTAAAGAGCTACGAATCTGAGATACTTTCTGATCTCTACAAGTAGGTATAATAAGATCTAAGTTTTCGTACACAAGGTATGTAGGTTGACTGAGGCCAGAACCCAGCACGGGGTTATGCAGGGAGGCGCGACGCGTTACGCACTGCGGCACACTTTCCCGTCGCGACACCCCCAACGTATGTAGGTAGGAAAACTTTATTTTTAATAACAGATCTGATAATGATTATGTTTTAAAATTTAAAAAAATCTAAACAGCCAGTGCATTTAGAAACAAAAGCAGACGTTTTGAATTTTGTAAATAATAACCCGTAGGTATATATTTAAATAGTAACACTACGATATAATTTTTTAAGTTGGATACATATATTATTATGAGTAGTTATCTATTTAATTATAAGAATAAATCTATAACCATCGTTTATATAATAGGTACCTCTTTCGTAATACCTACATTAGGTAGGTACTTAGCACGCACTTGACCTGACCTCAAGCAACCCCCGGTTCAAAAGGTTCAGACTCGGGTGACGACCCAACTTTGTACGTTGAGGTCAAATATTTGAAGACACTTTCATACAGATAAGAGGGATTTATTCTTTTATGAAACGAGCGAGAAATTATTAGAAAACATCGTTTTTAACCACTGAAAGAGGCGTGTTATATGTGTGTGTGTTTGTAAGAAAAGATTTTTTATTTGAGAGGATTAGTCGAGAATATTATTTGCTATGTTTGATGAAAAGTCCAAGATGGCGGCTGCTACAAAATTCGATATTATTTTTACGCATACAAAAATACATTTTTTTTTATTGCAAGACGAGCCTACGGCTCACCTGGTGGTAAGCGGTCACCGTTGCTCATGAACCTCTGCAATGCCAGGGCAAAGAGGGGCGTTATCTATCACGTTATGTATAATGATTCCCGTACTAGGTCAGACCTGTATCTTTTAATATGTAAAAATATTGAACATTTTATGTGTCTTTTAGTGTGTAACTGTTACCTTTATTTATTTATTTTTTTTCAGTTGGAGGAAATCACCGGATCCCCGCCCTTGGCGCGGGATGGGTATGTGGCTACTAGATAGGTACCTATATTTTACCTATCCTGGATCTACATGGAAGGTAGGGGGTAATTGCCTCCCCCCACCAAATAATTGAAACAACACCCCCCCCCGCAAATTATCTGGACAACGAAAGGTAGACCCATCGAGTTTGGGCTCATTTTAAAGGGCAGTTAAAGACCTTTATTTTGGCTTTGTCAGATTCCCTCTACATCCATACAAAATTCTCCTTACATTTGTCAAAACATTCGCATAACATTCGCATGACTTTTTGCGAACGCGAATATTCAAAGCCATGCGAATATTCGTTACATCCCTAGGCCATACCATTCGAGTCTGCTCTCTTTTAGTTTTTCTTGACAAACAAAACATTATTTAATACATTTATTTTAACATAACACTTTATAATACATAGATAAAATTAATAATTACAAAGAAGCTAATGAACTATCGTTGTATCGTTAAAAATTTATGAAATTCAAAAAAATGGATGCGGCTGCATTTCCGGGCGGGAAAATGGCAACAAAAAGCGCGCGCGCGCCAACAGAGGCGTAACGTGTTTTTTTTCTGATTAATTAATGAAGTTTAACTGGGTATAACACGCGATATAATTGTAGATTCTATACAATTACTTTAATGATATTTTTAATTTTGCCCTGGTTGAGTCGTAACTAAATGTCATAAAAATAACTAAATCTTTTATACCTACGTAAAGGGCAACAATTAACATTACGGCAACAGTTAATAAAAGTTACTTAAACTGAGTTCAATGTGTTGTTTTCAGTTAAAAATCGGAAATCAATATCAATAAAATTTGTACTAGGTAAAAGATTAGTCCAACGACAATCTCAGACAATAAATAAAAAAAACAACCAATCAACGCCTAGTATATTGACATAAAAGTATCGTCAGACATAATTGACCAATGAGGTTTCTCGTTTCGAATGCGGAATGCGATCTAGACGGAACGCGCGGGCGCAGACCCTGTGACGTCACTAGGAATTCAAATCGGAAATGAGTCACTGAGCTTACTCACAAAGTGGCGTCTCTACTAACCTATTGAAATCTAGAAATATTTAAAGAATCAATGGTTTTCTTAAATAATATTTTTTAGGTTAGGAACAAATGGTAATCAGTTGAAATGTTTCTAAATCTATTTTCTTCAATCGATTTATATTGAGAACCAAAAAGAGTTTTGTAAAAAAAAACTTTTATGAAAAAAAATTTTACTGTAGTCAGCTTTATCTTACTCTCTTAGACCTCTTTACATTAAGTCATACCATTATTTTTCTTTCCTATCTAAAAATTGCTAAAATATGATGAGCTCGCAAAATGTTGTCAAGGAAAGTATTTGAGTTCGGCGCGCGAACCCCGCTATTCGAGGTGTAACAAATCGATTATGTGATACCAAACGTTTAACTGAAGAATCACTGCTCAATGTAGTACGATGTTTTATATTTTTCATTGTATATAGATCTAAAAAAGAGAGTTTTTCTTTCAGTTTTGTACTCTAGAAAGTTTAGCACTAGATATACCTAATTAAGGCTGAAATAATCATTCTCTTGATGTATAAATCTATCTTCGGAGGTTACAGGTTAAAATCTAAATACTTTTATATTATAATTTGCAAGAGTTTTTGTGAAATATACTACAATGCTATTGTTGAAATGATTTTTGGAGATAAAGAGAAGTAATTAATGGAATTCGCACCTAGACAAGCATGGTTAAAAAGCGTATTGGATTATGTCTGATCTTCCGAGCCCTAGTCCCACAAAGTTCGACAAAAGTAAGCAATGTTAGGTTAATACACTTGAACCTATCTTGTAATAATCTTAGGATATTGGCTATTAAACATATTACAGGTTAATATTATAAAGTCCGTTGCTACTTAGTTTAGCGTGCTGGTCGTCGACCCAAGACGTTTTCCTCGTCTGATCGCTTCTGACTCATGTTTTATTTGTTTATTTTTGACAACAGGTCTTATTGTGACGCCGCTTAAAACTTGTGCGTGTATTTTAGACATATTTATTGGATGCTTGAGCCTATTGTGTGATCAAGGAAGATTACTTTCTTGTTTCTCACAAAAGTATACTTTCAGCTAGTCTTTCAATAAGAATACTTTAAGTCAAGAAGTACGTACCATTCCGATTTTGAATGGACTCCCGTCCGCGGTGTTCCCGGAGCGCTATGACATGTCCCTCTTTAAACGAAGTTTAAGAAAAGTCCTGTATGGGGAGGTGATAGATAACGGCCCCTCTTTGCCCTGGCATTGCAGAGGTTCATGAGCGACAGTGACCGCTTACCATCGGGTGGGCCGTAGGCTCGTTTATCTATCTTGCAATAAAAAAAAAGAAAAAGAAAAAAAAAACTTACAAGAGTACTGACCTACAGCAGCGAGGGAGAATTTTTAATCAAAAAATTGTGCTATAGAAGAGGAACTACACTTAGTTGTTCTACTAATATGAAATTGAAAACTATTCTAAATTAGAGACAAACTGGCACTATATTTCAGAGGAAAACAGATATTAATTTAGCCACACATTTCAATGGAAATGTTTGTATATTTCTAAAAGGTCAGTATTTAAATTTACCCGGAATTTATAAGTTCTTAGTACTCAGTTATTATAATAAACCACATAATAACAATTAAATAGCAGTTCAACATAAATCTAGACATAAAATAAACTGTTCAAGAAATATATAAACTGAGACCAAACAAAGATAAGGGATAACAAAAGGAAAAGTCATAAACTTATTCAGACACTCGCGGTTTTCTATAATACTTTCATGCATTTTCAACGGGTTCTTACCACGATATTTAAAATTGAGTGGTCTCGATATTTCAACGTTGTTGCAAACGTCATGATCACGAGAAGACTGGATAATGCGAGTCGATTTAAGAGCAAACAAATCTGTCTACCCTCTTTCTCGTTGGCTTTTGGGTAGTACCACTGGAACTCGAACTCACATCACAACACACCAAACTCACTCACAATATCGTGGTAAGAACCCGTTGAAAATGCATGAAAGTATTAAAGGAAAAGTCATTTAACAAAAGTCAAAATTAACAGGCCTATTTTTAAACAAGTCATAAGTCAGAAGAGAAGCCTTAATTACTAGTGTAATTGACTATTTAAAATAGACTTAAAAAATAATTTAGCGCGAAAGTTTAACGAAAAAAAAAGTTTTTGCTGGATACATCTACACTATCCGTAGGATCGCATTGAGACCAATGTCAAAAATGAGTTTTTTTTATTACATTGGCAGGTAAACGAGCAAAGGATTAAAATAGAAGATGCCTCCTACCGATTAAAAACTGAATCCTATTATGAGTCCGTTAAATCTAATATATATTATAAAGGCGAAAGTTTGTAAGTATGGATGTATGTTTGTTACTCTTTCACGTAAAAACTACTGAATGGATTTGAATTAAACTTTACCACAATATAGCTTATACATCAGAATAACATATAGGCTACAATTTTTGAACCCCTTTGTAACGCAGACGAAGTTGCGCGGGTCACCTAGTAGTACTATATTATAGACGTCGCGAACTAGACGGGCTAGACGGGACGAACCTGAAGTCCACGCGAACGAAGTCGCGGGCAAAAGCTAGTTATATATATTATTATCCAAATTATATCAAGCATGTAGGCTAGGCTATCTGAAACAGTCAATCTCGTTGACCAGTAAACTGGTTTAGCTTAAGTGCTTCAGAAAAAAATATATTTGGTTCTAGGCATGTTCTAGGTAGAATGAATCGTACAATTTTTCAGCTTACAATAGTTTGAAATTAAAATAATGTACGACGATAAATCAGCTATGATCTGAATTTAGGGTGACCATCAGGGAAATTGGACAAATTGCATTTAAACTAGAGATGCAACGAATAGTTGTTTGGCCGGATACCGGATTATCGGCCTGACCACCAGCCGAATATTCGGTATCCGGCCGCCGAATATTCGGCCGGGGGTGTGGCGGCAAGTGACAGTGTGCGACAGAGATAACGTTCTACGAAACCGAAGTTACGATATGCTCTTTTTCTAAAACACGATGTGCATTTATTCTTGCCCTTATGTATACATATAATTTCTTTTAACTACCAGTATTATCACCAAGTTACTTTAAATAATTGATATATTATAATAAGCTTAAGTTCTTTAAGTTAAAGTTTCAATTACAACTGTGTCTTTATTTAGATTCAATTCATAAAATCTACTAAGTGTACTATGCGGTATCCGGCCGGATAGTTCATTACTATCCGGTATCCGGTCGGACAGTAAAAAAAGGCCGGATAAGCGGGATACCGGATAGTAACCGAATATTCGGTGCATCTCTAATTTAAACCATAGATTATTGGCGAAGGAAGGAAAACGGTGAAGGAAAACATCGTGAGGAAACCTGCATGTCGGAAAAGGGTTCTAAAAATCCTTTGAAGTCCCCAATCCGCACTGAGCAAGCGTGGTGGACTATGCCTAATACCTTTTCTGAGGAGACCTGAGCCCAACAGTGGGCAGTAATGGGTTGGTACAGGACAGGACAGGACATAGATTATCAAGTGTGTGGATGAACAAATAACGTTTTTACAAGAAATACTAAGACCGGTGAACCACTATTAACACGATTTTAGATATTTTTTTAAAATTAAATGAATATAATCCGAATCTGTTTTGAAGGTCATGAAATAATTTGCAAAAATAATCAAGAAATAACTACTAATATGAATTTTATTTTTGACGATATATAATAGGTACTTTCTGCATTCAAAGATTTTTCGTAAATTGTTTGGATGTTTAAAAATTGATGGATCCTAACGCAAACAACCGAAGAGAAAAAGGTATCTAAATTTGTGTTACATATCAGCAGATACTTTAAATATACATCGTTTCAGAAACAAGAAGACAATATATATTAATGGAAATATGTTTCATGTTCTCTATAATAGTTTGTGACACTGAAGGTTGTGGTTGTGGTCTTCGGTGTCAGTTTAACAATAACTAACAATATCTTCTTTTATAGTGTACCTACTTATTAAGTTCTATTTTTCGCAAATTTCCTCAATGTCCCCTGACATTGCAGAGGTTCATGAGCGACGGTAACCACTTACGATCAGGTGGCCCGTTGGCTCGTCTGCCTACATGGCAATAAAAAAAAAAAGTAATAATGTTTTCCTATAAATCATTACACAGGCATATATTGCACTATTCAGGAAGATATCAAGCATTGTTACAAGACAGATCTCAGTTGCAAGTTCCTACTGAGCTACCAAGTACAAGAAGATTTGCTTTACAAAGATTTGGGCCTTTGTTTATGATGACATCAAATTAGAAAAAAAAATTAACAATGTAAAGTACATTAGTAATAACTTCGAACAGTTCTGTTACTCAGTATGAATGGTTTATGATGATTTGGTGTCCTCTGTACTGTACTGGACGTACCAACCCATTACTACCCACTGCTGGGCTCAGGTCTCCTCAGAAGAGGGATTAGGCATAGTCTACCACGCTTGCCCAATGCGGATTGGGCCCTTTTCTGATATGCAGGTTTCCTCACGATATTTTCCTTCATCGTTTTTAGTCAGTGTCTTCTACAATTTGTTTTAAAACCTATGTTCAAGTAATAATATCGTGGTCACCACACAACGTTGATCTTTCGTCCCAGTCGGAACAAGAACATATTCATCTACTCGTTGTCTCCACACACGCATGTTTCGAGCTCCGACACAATTGATTTCACATGTAGGCGTGTGCTATTGATCTGTAATGATTAATTACTACACTCTTGGATACGGTATTTTAGGTCTTCAACAAATATGTTTTAATAATCTACTCTTTACACAGCAGATTCTCTGACAAACAAAATTGTATTTTTTTAATTACAAATCACTTAATGCAGAACTGAAAGCGGTTGAATTTGGCAATATAGTGCAATAATAAAGTTGCATTTATAGCAAAATTTGTATTAATATTCATTATTTTGTGTCAATCGTACTAGGCGAATCGTAAAAAATTAAAGTCAAAAAAACTAACTAAACAACAATCTGATACGTGGAATTTAATATCAATATATCAATACTTAGAACTGATAATATCAATGTTTTTGACAGACCTCGTTCCTAGTTTAAACTAAAAGAAGATTTCCGAAAAGAGCGAACTGTTCAAATTAGTCCTAAGTAATTGTAATTTAGTTCAATCAATTATATCATAAATTCAATTAATTAAAACAATAAAAATTAAAGTGGTCTGAAAAAAATACATACGTATAAAATTTACATGACAAGAGTCAATGAGCGATAGCTAGTAGTAGTCACATGGAGCTGATCTGATGATGAGGAAGTCTTGTAATAAACAATATAAACCCGTCGTGTTTGGGCTCGTTTTACTTGTCTTAGCTAACGCTTTACTGCTACATCATAATCAGAATCTTAAAAGATTAGTATTAAATTATAATATTTCCTTTAAAATAAATTATTTACCATTTAATTTGTGTTTAATTGTGTTCTATTTGCACTCGGCTAATGTAAGTATTATTTTTTCCTGACCTATGTTGCCAAGTGTATTACTATATCACATACCTCCGCCCACCTCGAGATAAGGTCGTAATCTACCTACGTCATTATCAACTACTTCTTAATTAAAAAAATACCTCATAGCAAGTAATTATTGTCGTTACTGTTTAACAAGTGTTCTGAGTTGAGGAATTATAAGATTTTTATGTAAATTATTGAAAATTGGAAACTTGATTTAAGTCTCTATTATATACATAAATATACTTAGTCGTCTGAAGAGTCTTCCAAAGGTACCTACCTCGATTATTCGACTCAAAAAAGTCTCTAACTAATTGTATATTTAACAACAAAGGGCGCGTAGCAACCTCAAATTAAAAAGTCTAACATCAAACGATGAATGAGTTTAATAATAATGTTTTATTCTTCTGTAGATGTTTTTTTAAAGATGCAATGTAAAACATAAGTAAACGAATGAATATATTTTTTTTTAAAATAAAGGAGTAATTGTTCTTCCTAGTTCATCCCATTAATGTTTCCGATTCGCCTGGCCAGGTGACCAAGAAGCCTTACCTTTTGCAAATCTTTTAAATATTAAACGACTTGATATGTTAGACATAAGTCTTTAATTTTATTTAATTTTAATATTATTTTTACCGGTTCTTATTAGTTACTACCACAATAATGTGTTTGTTAAACTCGCAATGGAAATTTTTTCTTTCGTTTTAATAAATATCAATCTAATATACCGGTTTAGGTCATCGAATGTCTAAAAATAGCTTTGTAGAATATCATTAAACTCTGTTAAATATTTTTAACATTTTAAATATTATTTTTGCTTTAGTTTAGTTAACTGCCGTTATGATTTTAATCGCACTAAAGTATATTCACAGCGAGATTAACTACAAATTATAAATCAATTGGTTCATACTTCATAGTTATCTAATAAAAGAACTGGTTCCTGTTGAAACTTCTCTTTAATAGTTGTAGATGAATATAATAAAAACAATCTTTTAAATACTGAATTTATAATAGCTTCTTGTTGTGCGATCTAGAAAATAGATTAATGATGATGATGTGATTTGATGATGATCACTGAGTGAACTGTCGTTTGGAAAGTAGAGTAGTGAGATTCAAAACAATTTCTTCTTACTTGTGGGGGCGGCGCGACGGGAAAGAGTGCCTTGGGCGTAACGCGTCGCGCCGTCCCTCAACCCCGTGCTGGGTTCTGGCCTCAGCCGGGGTTCGGACGCTGAGTGTGAGCGGTTGGAGGTTTTAGTGCGGTTCAACTCTCACATACCCCGCCAGCGGGGCGGGCGGGGATCCGGTGATTTCATCCAACTAAAAAAAAAAAAAAAATCCTCTTACTTGTCGATCAATTAGTTTAGTCAGTTCATTTTCCAGGTAAACATTTCAAGATTCTTAACACTTGAGACATATCTATGACTACGGCTAGGTGTTATGATGAAAAGTCTGACTTCAGAGCATCAACATCATCATCAGCCTCGTCTATGGTCCATCGTCCACAGCTAGAAAAAGGCCTAGCCACAACTACCGGCTCTCTGTATCTAGTGACATCCCGCGATCCTGACCTGGACATCAGTCTATCCTGTGGGAGGTCTACCCACTTTGCATCTATCGGTTCGTGGCCACCACACGCCAACGAAGTCTAACTGTACGGTAACGATGAAAATCGTCATCATAATTTTTCACTATGACGTTGTAACAAAGAACGAACAACCATATCATTTTATTACGTTTGATTCATACATCCTTGTACCAAGTCGATGAACTTATCACTGCGAAATTGGCGAACAAGAACTAAGAACGAACGAGACGATTTCATTGCAAAATTACAACGATACTATTGCTTAAACACGCGTACATTACCGTCTTAACACTGATTTAAATACTCTAGTTTCATATTAAACAAGCATTGGATTTAATTATTTTGATATAGTTGAAAATTTTAGTGTTTCGTTGTGAATGGTTCGTCTCATTCGCAAGGTCGAGTCTCCCGAAGCCCACAGTTAAAAATACACGCAGACATGCAAAAATGTGGTATATAAACATAAATGCGCCCTATATGTGTGCTGTTTGATTGAGAAGATGTCGATCGTCTTCCTTTATTCGACCAAAGAAACATAAACTTACACTCAACAATATCAACATAGATTTAGGAACTCAGTGATGTCCTAAATTAGATCCTAGGTATGAGATAATATGAACTACAGGCTCTTTATTTGAACAGTCAATTTTATTATGCTCTGATTCAAAATAATCATAATATGATTTTAACAATAGAAAAATCCCACATTTTCAATTGTTTATAGTAATAAAGACAACTCAAAACAACAACACAGTCAAACAAAAAAAAAAATATTTTTTTTAAACTTGTATAAATTCTTGAAAAATATGGTATTCTATATAATAGCTGTAATTATAATAATTGGAGTATCTGGGGCATATCATGAGAAGCCCGAAGTACGATTTGCTGCACTTGATCGTACAGGGCAAGATCCAGGGGAAGAGAGCTGTAGGTAGAAGGTGAACATCTTGGCTGAAGAACTTGCGCCAGTGGTTCAACAAAAGCACTCGTGCTTTGTTTCGCGCTGCTGTGTCAAAAGTACAGATCGCCTTAATGATCGCCGACCTTCGATAGAAGATGGCACAGGAAGAAGAAGAATATAATAGCAATTTTATACTACTCTTTGATTACACTAAAAATGTTGACATATTGCGCAATTAAGGATAGAGCGAATCAAGATTTACAAGTTAAGAGAGTAGTCGTTATTAGTTCTAAAAATAGTTTTACTGTTTTTATTTTAATCATATTCCATATTGAGGTATTCAAAATACTTTTTGGATCATAGCTGTAAACCGAACTTGTAGATAATAGTAGAAGTCATGAGAATTGACTGTTGATTTTACTTTTTATAATTGAGCCACAGAATAATTTTATTTTACAGAACAATAACTTTTTTGCCAAAATTTGTCAAGATTACATTATCTTTTTTCTTTTGTATTTTACTTTTGTTGTATTTTACACTAAGGTTTTTTTTCTTTAGTTGCTGGAAATTACCGGATCCCCACGTATGGGGTATGTGGGAGTTGAACCGCACTAAAACCTCCAACCGCTCACACTCAGCGTCCGAACTCCGGCTGAGGCCAGAAGCACCACGGGGTTATGAGGGATGGCTCGACGCGTTACGCTCTCAGCTCTTTTCCGTTGCACACTAAGGCTAACGTTGCATTTTTTTAATTTTTGAAATAAGATGTGTCTGATACTTTAAGCTGTATTTATTTGAAATGAATTGTATTTCGAGTTTGTAAAAGGTCGTTTTGTGTGCATATTGTTTTATTTACATTAATTATTTTCTTACAAAGCCTTCCTCTATATGTATATTGATGACCACCATAAATCGTTATACACAAAATCTTTAGTTTGCTATCTTTGCTCATGAACAAGGAAAACTTCTTACCTAGATGTCCAAACTATTTGAGATCGAACTTTTTCTATAAACTTTTTCTATAAACTGGTAAAAGCCAGTTACCAGTTTTTGCAAAAAGCAAGGTACCTAATACTCATAGACATGACAATACTAAAATTGGCGCATAAAAACTGGGTTCTGCACCTTAAAGCCGGTTCGACTTCTGTTCAATACATTAATTATTTAAATTAAACTTAATTTAAGTAACGTTTTCCTGTTTGGAGATCTTATTAATACAAAATTAATGTTGTAATTATTAGCGTTTTGTGTCTGTACTATTTTGCTTGGTATTTGACGAGTAGGAATGAGGGTTGTCAAAAAGGGTGCTGAGTTTTGAGGTAGCTTTCTTTAAGAGGTGAGGTTAAATTGGTTAAATAATTAAAACGCTATTTCAAAACGTCGTGTATATAGAATGCCTTTTCCCCCGTTAAAACAAAGTTTGGTCAACGTTTTGGAACCTTTGTAAAAGCCTTTATTTACAACAGGTTAGTTTCTGTGATCTTAAGGATAAATCTGTTTCTGAGGCGAGGTTTGTCGTACAGAAATGGCTGTAGACTTTGTCGTACGACGAAACTGAGCACATAAGAGTGGTCTGATATGGTTTGGCTGAGGAATCAAATGAATAGTCAGAAGTTATATCTGTGTTGTTTTTTAATTTAATTTTTCTATCTCTTTTTTTCATATCATGTTTTAGTAATTACTAATTAGTTGGTAAGTTAGAATTTTATATTAGAGGCTAAAAACAATTCTGTAAATTGTAAACGGGTAGTATTGGTTGTCTCGATACAGGCTTGCCTAGTGAGGTAACCGCAAGTTATATCATGTTTAGATATTAAGTTTTTTATTAATTAATTTATTTTCATTTTCAATTTTTTCATTGAGAAAATATGGTTTAACTCTGCGATGAATATTTTTAAAAGTTTCAATCTCGGGTTGATCTGATTTGAATAGGTATCTACTGTACTGTACCAACCTAAAACTGCCTACAGCTGGGCTCAGGTCTCTCCGGAATAGGGATTTTTCTAATGAATATCTGACTGATAACGTCATCTAAAGCTCTGTTAAACCGCGTTAGATAGATATGTGATAGTGTTATTATTGAGTTATAACTATTATACAATTGTTAACTTTACCAAAATCCAAGTCTATTTTCAGTTTCAGTCGATAATTTCTCTTGATTTATACCAGTTATTAACTGCTCGAATTGACGGCAAAGAAAAATTATTATAATAAATGATAGACTATTAACAATCGTCCTCGCAAGTCTAGACCTACATAAGCCTTGAGACGAGCCAGGAATTTATTCAGATTTACTACTTACAAACGTTAATGACTCATTTTGTTTCTGACAACTGGCTATTGTTAAAATGTATTGTTTTGACAAATTGATGCTGGATTTTTACTGTTTTTTTTATTTATTGCTGTATTTTACTGGTAGGTGTTAAGTGTGATACACGTTACGCTATGTCGTGACCTAGTGGATATGTTCATTCATTATGCGTCAATCTAATATAGGATGGATCTGTAACTTTGGACAATCTGACGTCTGGTGAATGACCTGTCAAAATACAACATAGCACCATTTTTATTTTTTGGTTCGGTTAAACTTTTTCTTCAGACACAGTATGGAAAACGTACGACTATCGTTGCAGACTTCCATACTATGATGAATTTTTTTTTATCCAATTCCTAAAATAAAAGTGGTTCTAAGTTTTATTTCAACAAGTCATTTACCCCACGTCAGATTGTCCAAAGTTACATATCCACCCGGTATATAAAATTCTCGTGTCACAGTTTTCGTTGCCATACTCCTCCGAAACGGCTTGACCGATTTTGATGATTTATTTTGTGCTTATCCGGTATCTATGAGAATCAGCCAACATCTATTTTTCATCCCCCTAAATGTTAGGGGTAGTGCACCCCTATATTATTATTTTTTTTCGACGCATACGAAGTTGTGCGGGGCAGCTAGTAGTGTTATAAAATTAAACGCTTCAAACGCCAAAGATGACAAGAACTGACTTTTCATCATAGAATTATTACATCTGGAATCAACATCATGAACAACAGAATGAAGCCAATTTAAAGTCCACCGATCGCGCGTAACAACACGATGTTAACAAACCACTACTGGTCTCCTCCGAAGAGGGATTAGACATAGTCCACCGTGCTGCCCAATGCGCATTGGAGACTTCACATATCTTCGAAGGATTTTTAGGATATGCAGGTTTTCTCACGTTTTTTCATCACCGTTTTTAGCCAGTGACGTGAAAAATTGCACATTTTAATATTAGGATTTAGACCGCCACGACTTCTATTACGACATAGTTATGTAACTATTGGAACGAAGTTCCTTATGGCGCGTTATCGAAAGGGGGCTAGACGGAAATTCTTATGAAAAAGTTGTCACAACACTTTTTTTGTTTTAGATTATTATCGCTAGATGGCGCTGTAATTAAACTCTTTTAAAACATTCCTTATTTTGTTTTATATGATTAATGCTAGATGGCACTGTGATCTGAATATTTTCTATAGAAAGAGAGTGAGAGACAGACGTTTTACACTAACTAATTATTATAACTTAAAAAAATAAAATTTTATTACATTCCCTCACTAATTAATCGAAAGGAACTTCGTTCCATCCGGGTGTCCCTTGACACCTCTCAAGTTTTTTTAAATATTGATGAATGATGATGTGATGGTAATCATATAGTATACATATAAAAAAAATATTCACATATAGTGAATTTTACACATATAGTGAATTTTTCACATATAGTGAATTTTTCTTTTTGCTTTTAATGTCGTTGTTAAGCAGGTTGTGGATTTGGTAATCAGTCTCAATAGAAATAGAATAAGGTTTTAAATTAAACACAATTTTAGTTATATTATCTTTATTACATTTCAACAGTAATTATTACCTGTAATTAAATACTTATTTGTATAATAATATGTACATAAATAAATGTAATTAACACTTGCGAAACATATTTACAAAGTTATTACATAATATAATTATTACATTTACAGGCAAAAACTTCATCGTTTATAATGTAAGTTTAGCTATAAAATAATTTACATGAAAATCCGATAATTTACATGCCTAAAAATAAGTATTTTCTGTCAAACTTCGATATTTTTTTGTGAGAACCAGGATCTTAAGACTTAATGTAATTGCTAGTAACCAATAACGACTATTAATATTTCAAATCATGGCTATTTACCTTGAAAACTCGTACTAGGTATTAAAAAAAATGTAAATATAATATAATAATATAAAATTACCAGAAGCAAATATACGCTGAATTTGTTTTGTGAGTTCTTATCAGGACGGAGGCTATTTTGGAACTGGTAGTATCTACCTTAAGTGCTGGTAGAAGTGTTTTGTTTTTTTTTATTTCTAAATGTTGTAGTTTAATGAAGTGAAAATAGTGATAATATTGGAACGAAGTTCCTTATCGCGCGTTATCGAAAGGGGGCTAGACGGAAATTCTTATGAAAAAGCTGTCACGACACTTTTTTTGTTTTAGATGATTATCGCTAGATGGCGCTGTAATTAAAATCTTTTAAAACAATTCCTTATTTGGTTTTATATGATTAATGCTAGATGGCGCTGTGATCAAAATATTTTATTTAAGTTATAATAATTAGTTAGTTTAAAGTAATTAAATAAATTTTATTACAATTCCCTCACTAATTAATCAAAAGGAACTTCGTTCCATCCGGGTGTACCTTGACACCTCTCAAGTTTTTTTTTATTCGATAGTAGATGTATGTTATTTTAAGGAAACAGTAATCTTCAATTCAGTCATGCAGTCATGCATGAATCAATGCAGTCATGGAAGAAACAAGAGTAACCTTCAATTCTCTCCTTTCTTTTTCATTGGGATCATTAAAATTTGTGTATTAAATTCCAATTCCTTCCTTGTCCTTTAATTGGGATTATTTTGGTTAAAATAGATACTTATAATAATAGGTTGTCAAATATCTCCCTTCCGCTTTTTTGCTCTTTATTCAATGCTTTATAAAAAGTGTCCAAACTAATCACGCATAGCGTCGTTTTGTAGGTTATGTCAAGACCTTTCAAATTATGTATAGTATTGCCAGATACGAGCTCTGTAGCGCGTTGTACATAGCCGCGAAATTCTAAAGACAACAAGGTGGAAGGGAGATATTTGACAACCTATTATAAAAGTAATGTTGAATGTTTTCGGAATCATCTCAAGACATTTGTTTTATACGATGATTTATTCTTCACAAAATCTTAAACCCTATTTTTGACAGCTCTTGACAAATGCGATATAAGTATGAGGCCTAGAAAATCGTTACTCCAATTATTCGATATTTGTAAAACATCGATTTTATTCTTCTACATATTCAAATCAATTTAAATCTCTAATCTTTTGTTACAAGGTTGAATTTAACATTTTAGGAACCCCCAGCCTTGACAGCTTCAACAAACTACATCAAGATGTCTATCATCATTTACTTAACCAATTTTCTTATTATGAGTAATGGATTAACGGTAATAAAACACGTAATTGTCAGCAGTGGGAGGTATTGATTGTTTATCTTGACGCGCAGCCGGTGGGCAGACATCGTACAAGGTCACGAGAGAACGGCTACCTGTGAGATAGACTTCTGTTGCTGGGGACAGAGATAAGTTATTTACTTGGATATCCAATACTTTATTATATCTGGAATTAATATTACGAATAGTAAAATAATGCCAATATAAAGTATGCCGCGCGTAACTACTCGACATTGTTAAGTTACAGAGAGGTTATGTGTGTGTGATTTGTTAGACTGATTTGTCATCGGCGCGGTCTAATGTCAGAATGTCGTGTAGTTACGCGTGATCGGCATACTTTCAATGAGCTTCATGTTGTTGATACCAGATGTAATAATTCTATGAGTTTGCGCTGATTATAGCGTCACTGGAAAGTGAAAAGTCATGACTTTTCTTATAGAAGATCAGGTGTCTCAGTCAACTCAACCACCACTTTTCTTGATAGACAAACGAGCTCACGGCCCTCATGAGGGTAATCGGTTTTTGTCGCTGATGCCGTAGAACCTGAAACAGATTTTAAAAAGCGACACATTTCATAAAGGCGAGAGAACACGTGTAATGAGAGCACATACAAATAATATACCTTATACAGGGTGATTTCCTAGTGAGGGTACATATTGAAGGTCATGGTAGCTGATGGTTATATACGACCAGTAAAAATATTATTACCAAAGAATATGGCTTAATGCCTTAGTAATCGCAACTTAAAAATATCTAAAATTCTTGCAAAATGATGGTTTTTCGACAGCTGATGGGTGTGGCGGAGGTGTGAGGTGCGCGAGATCACTAGAGGTCATTAGTCAACACTCTTTTAGCCGAAATTGTTTATGTTTGAGGTAGTTTTGTCGAATTTAGATTTTAGAAAAAAAGTATTTTTACCTATTTTTTGTAATATTCCGTATTAGAACAGAGTACTCATTACGCTCCTGCAATATGTACCTTCTTTAAAAAATCACCCTGTATTGTATTTTATAATATGTAATATCACAGAATAATTAGCATCAGAAATAAAGCTTGTATATGTAAGTCAGTCATAGATCTTAGTTCTGCTACAAGTACAATACAGTGTGCCTATTCAGAGTTTTCCTTCACCGCCCACTGCGTTAGCGCCACCTGATGGTGCAGTTTCAATTCCATACAAATTAGAGTTTACGTAAACCTAGCGGGCAGTGAAGGAAAACTCGGAGTAGGCACACAGATAGAAAAAACTTGAGAGGTGTCAAGGGACACCCGGATGGAACGAAGTTCCTTTCGATTAATTAGTGAGGGAATTGTAATAAAATATTTTGATCACAGCGCCATCTAGCATTAATCATATAAAACAAAATAAGGATTTTTTTAAAAGTTTTTAATCACAGCGTCATCTAGCCATAATCATCTAAAACAAAAAAAGTGTCGTGACAACTTTTTCATAAGAATTTCCGTCTAGCCCCCTTTCGATAACGCGCGATAAGGAACTACGTTCCAAAAGAACACTTAAATAACCGTGAGTTTGTTAAGCATGTTTTACTTCTGATTACACCTATTCTGTGGTTGTACTATAAAACGATTTAATTCGCTTACGAACAGATAACTTAATCTAATACATTATTTATCTATATACGGTGATTAATAATCGTGAAGCGACAAAATGTCGTTAACCTCTGTTCGCGATTTTAATGATATGGCTTTTATACAGCAAAATATTAAAAATACAAGTTAGGTCTTTACTTCAAATATATTTAAAATTCTATACTAATTACAGAATTACTAGTCTATACCTATACTAATATTATAAAGCTGCAGAGTTTGTTTGTTTGTTTGAACGCGCTAATCTCAGAAACTACCGGTCCGATTTCAAAAATTCTTTCACTGTTGGAATATCCATTTATCGAGGAAGGTTATAGGCTATATTTTATTTTGGAAAAAAATAGGGATCCGTATGAAAATATCGAATTTGTAAGACAAGGTGTAATATCGAAAACCTATTTATGCGTACGCTGCAAAAACTATTGACAATAGAACAAAGTGATGTACTACGGGTTTTTAGGTCTTAGTAAGACTTACAAAAAAGTCCACGAGAGCATATATCTAACTATAATAATTTAGTCACAACAACTGCTTTTATGTTTTTAAAGCAGTTGTTGTGACTAAATTAAAAATTAATTCGTCCGAAGAATGAATTTAACGTTAAATTAGTATTGTTATATTAATCCTTATCCAAATAAAGTATTATGTTATCAAGAGTATTAATTGACAAGTAAATTACTTTTTGCTTTATTTTAATCGGACTTTTCGTTGAGAAGTTATCACGAGTATAAAACTTAATGAATACTTCCCGGGCCACGCAAATAATAACGCGACGGCATTGCGAGTACTGTTTGAACCCCTTTATAACGCAGACGAAGTTGCGCGGTTACTTTTCTATAAGTACGATCAGAATTTATGTACTTAATTATTTTAGCATTAGTATTTTTTCATTATTCTCACCTTGTCATATAAGTTATTGTTTTTATTCCAACAAACTCATGAGATCATTAACATGACGGCGATTTCCCTAATTCATGATATAGGAGTTGTGTGCTCGGTTAATGTTTATTTATTCCCATAAAATAAACTTATTTTGCACAGTGAAGTTATTTGTGCAAATACTTAAATTAGCGTTGGGAATAATTTTTAGATCTTTTCATTCATTTATATTTTATTTTTAATTTATAGTTTACTAAAAAATGTATGGTGTACGAAAGTAGTTTTTACACTGCAATTACAAACAAACAGTTTAAACTTAACACATTGTCATTCTATTATTTAAAAGTACATTCAACCTCGTAAACACATTTAAATATCTACAGCTACATCAAACAAAACCCATACTAACTGATAAATCTTCATAAGACAAAAGTTATCTAAACACAGCCTAGCAACATCCCTATACGTCACGCGTCTGTATTGACCTACCCCTACCTACCCCTCGGAGGTCGTTGAGGAAGGTCGGGGCTCGGAGGGCGTCGTACGAGGGATGATACGACCTCCAGACGACCTTCCACTGAGTTCCCTCACGACTGTTACTAGGCTTTTATTACTCTGAGAACTTGGGTCGAATTAATTGGAAAAATATGTTGTTATTTGGTAAGTTTGTGTGGTTCTAGGTAGTTAGTGGTAATGTGTTTCTGAATTTAATGCGGCTAATGTTAGAGTAAATTACCAAAAATAAGTATAAATAAATAGCAAATAAATAGTATGTAACAAAACACGCTCAAAAAATGTAAAGTCAAACTATTAACTTTACCTTAACCTGTACCTGTACCAACCCATTACTGCGCACTGTTGGGCTCAGGTCTCCTCAGAAGAGGGATTAGGCATAGTCCACCACGCTTGCCCAGTGCGGATTGGGGACTTCACATATCTTCAAAGGATTTTTAGAATCCTTTTCCGACATGCAGGTTTCCTCACGATGTTTTCCTTCACCGTTTTTAGTCAGTGGTGTTTGCCTTAACATTTCTACATTTTACAAGAGTCGTTAATAAATTTAATTCATGGGATATGTATTTCACTAACCTTTTGTGGTTATCTCTGGTTAGCAATAAATAAATCCAACAACTATAGTAAGGTAACTTATTCAACTTACTTAGGTATTTGGTCTATTTATTTACCAACTTATTCAGTTCCAGTGGTACCACCCAAAAGCGAACGAGAAAGAGGGTAGACAGATTTGTTTGCTCTTAAATCGACCCGCAGTATCCAGTCTTCTCGTGATCATGACGTTTGCAACAACGTTGAATTATCGAGACAACTCAATTAATTAAATATCGTGGTAAGAACCCGTTGAATATGCATGAAAGTATTTATTTACCTATGTACAAGAATGCCTTCAAAAAGAATTTGGCACTTGACAACAATGTCCCATTCAATTATGCCTAAATATTTTCTTCAAACAACAAGAGCTCTCAGACATAACAATTGCAATCATTATACAAATTAAACGATCGAACAGCTGATTCTAGTCTAGACTTGTTGCTTTAAATAGAATCTAAATAGTCTAGTGTTTCAGAAATGTCACTTCTGTCACAACAATTATTATTTTATAGGATAATATGTTACAAATTTTATTTTATTAGTAATAGTTTAATAGGGTAATAAGGAGGTCTTGGAACTATTTATTTATTTATATCAGACCATACAAAAAGTCCATATTTGTTAGTAGGCAAAAAAGTGGCTACTGCAGTGGAATACTGACTGATAGGACCTCTGGTTTTTTTTTCAAATAATAAATGTGGAACTTTTGATACAGTTATCATTTTTTATTATTTTTATATATTTTTATTTTGTTTTTCCTCTTCTTTTAATTAGTATTAAATTTTTATTTTGTTCTAAATCCTCTCGAATTTCGTATTTTAACGATGTTTATGCGTGTTTGGAGAGTTTTTGTCGTGTTTGATTATAATAAAGTTTTTCTTAGGTACAATTAGTTTTCCGATTTTCATTTTGTCTATTTAACCTTAGCTCTTTTAATTAATTTGAGCGTTTTAAATACTATTATATTGTTAAGATTAGATGTTAAGATTATAATACCAATTTAGAAAGTGATTATCGAATATATCTTCCATTATACATTCATCGATCTACATATTATTATTCAACAATCTATTAAGTCTAAATAACTGTTACAAATCATGTTTTATCGCCCCTACATAGTCTTGTCCCCTTATAAAAGGGTCACCTTGGGAACACCCTCGCGTAGACGTCTGGAGTTACCGCTTTTGTTTTTGTGTTTTCTATCTGTTAATGACAAAAGTTTCGGATACCTAAATAAGTTTATCTAACAAATAAGTAATTATGAAGCAATCTGCTTATAAAGGATTGTTATTTTTTTATTAATAGGTAGAATGAAAAGTTGAGTTTTTTTTAATATTTAACAACACGTTTGCGTTTTTCAGACTTTAATTTTGGCAATAATAAAAATTAGGTACTGTCAGATGAGGAAAGTAGGCTTCGTCTGTTTTATTAACCACTCAACTGGGAACGTCACTATTCGCTAGACGGCGAAACTGGGGACTTCGTTCGGAATCAATACCGTGTTTGAGCCCCTTTTTAAAAACATTTTTTTCCAATAATTTTTAATTTTGATTTTTAATTAAACCTTATATTTTTGTAAATCTTTATTACTAAACGACGCTGTATTGCATTTTCAGCGAAAATATATCATCTCCGTAAAATATGAGACGATTAAAAAATGTAAACGAAACAAGTTTTAGAACTGTGCTCAGTTTTGGCTCCTGCCACAGACTTGGCAAAAGTAAACAAAGCAATTTGGTTGCCGATTCCAGTTGAGTGGTTAAGGAAAGTAAAAAGAGCTATATCTCTCCAGGAAGCTAAGCGGGAAAATTAACTAAATTCAAATCTATGTCAGATTTGAAAAATGTGAGTACCAGTGTATGACTTTATATTTTCTTGTCTAAGTTTTAATACTTATATTGTTTAAACAATTTTATGACTTCACAATCATTACAGAATTCAAAGAACTTAGATAACAATACAACTTCACGTAATTCTGTGTGTTTTGAGATAAAATTAACTAGAACTGGATTGGTCACGGGCGAGTGAAATCCATGTTCGGTTTTTATCAGTCGCCGTCTAACAATCCGTTTTAAATGACCCTTAGAAACTTCTAGAAAATATAAAATGAGAATTTTACTTTTGTTATCGTAAAATCTATCCAAGATTGGTTCAGGAGCCGCATGGCTTTGAGTGTAGTCGGAAGTCCAGAAGGAACCAAACCGTCCAAAATTAAACTGAGGATCTTTTTTTCTCTAACTCAAAAGATGGTTTGTCCGTCTCGAAAGATAACCGTAGTGTCATTCCGCCCCACATAACCTCGTGCTGGGATCTGAAGACAGCCGTGGTTCGGAAGCGGAATGTGAGAGGTTGGAGGTTTTAGTACGATTCAACTCCCACCTAACTCTAACTTATCCCGGCGATTTTTTCTTTTTTTTTAAATCTCCTGTTGTGACGTCACTGCTAATTGATGCTGAAAGAAACAAACGCTCGGTGTAGTCGGTGGTTTATCTCCAGCAATCAGCCAGCATTTAGCTGCGTCTCGACTGGTGTTTCCATCATAAATAAATGTCTATGTCTATGTAATAATAATTTCTTAAAGAAGACCTTCAGATTTTTGTAGTTATAGAGGTAGGAGACACTTCACTGTCTTTTGTCATTTTAAAGACCCGAAAAATTAACACCACTAGTCTACCGGTTAAAGGAATAAACTATAGGTACGGAACCCTTTGTGTGGCCAGTTGGTTTATAAATATGTTTTATATGTATTATAATGTAAATAAAGTCACGTTGCTCACATCCCGAGCATTGTGTTCTAATAAGACACAGGATATCTTACGCACGGAATTTACATTTAAAAATAATTTAACGCATTTTGATGAGTTGAGTTCGGACCTCTCACCTGTTAATTGTTTTGTTATCATGTAGAATTAAAAATCTTTCGTGTATTTTGGTATACATTACTGTGTAATTGAAATGTAAAATAGTGTGTTAAACATTAATGTTTTTGGAACGAAGTTCCTTATTGCGCGTTATCGACAGGGGGCTAGACGGAAATTCTTATGAAAAAGTTGTTACGGCACTTTTTTTGTTTTAGATGATTATCGCTAGATGGCGCTGTGATCAAAATATTTTATTTAAGTTATAATAATTAGTTATAACTTAAATAAAATAATTAGTTTGTCTGTCTCTCTCTAGACGTTTTAAACTCACTAATTATTATAACTCAAAAAAATATTTTATTACAATTCCCTCACTAATTAATCGAAAGGAACTTCGTTCCATCCGGGTGTCCCTTGACACCTCTCAAGTTTTATTATTAGAAAACTAGGCATTTTAAGACTGGTTGATGTTTCGCTATGAATTTGCGTGACAAGTGTAAAGGTAAAGGTCAAAAATATATCTTTTCTTGCGCCTTATCTACGATTGATACATAGGAATCAAATGGTCATTTAAAGTCTATTTATTTATTTATTTATTTATAAAGGGCACCAACATGTTATACCTACACCCGAACATGCAATACACTTATATCAAGAGACTACTAGTATAAACTTAACACGTTAACTGCGAAACAAGGCTTAAAACGCCCTGTACACGTCCCGACGTTCCTGCGGCAAGAAAAAATGTTAACTTCTCGTTCGTGCGGGAGGCATAACTTCCATCTGGTTCAGTACAGGAAAGAGATAACTATATATCTGAGATGTGCTATTGATTCCTAGTTCTATGGTGTACCTATTTTAATACCGGGTTTTTTAGATCTCGTGCCGCACTGAACAAATAAAATTCTAACACAGTGCGGAACGAGGTTTCAAACACCTCGTACCTCCGCGTACCTCGTACCGCACTGTACGCTAGCTTCACGCGGTTAGTGTTGTGCAACGCATGCCAGGCTGCGAACGTGACGAAGAAAGACTGCTGCCAATTATGTCGAAACATTGCCGAAGAAAGTTAATTACAATGCACATCATCTCGAAAAAGGATCAAAGAAAAGGAGATGTGTAGGATGTTATAAAAAATTTACAAAATCGTGAGGCTGACAAAAAAGTGAAGAAAATTCTCACAGAATGCACTATTTGCAAAAAATATTATTGCTTGACGTGTTTTAATAAAAAACATCCATAATTTTGACAAATAAATACAATTAAATAAAATCGATATTTGTTTTCCCATCACTAAATATTAAGAAAATCTGCTATGTTTCAGTGCGGTACGAGGTACATCAGATCCCACATTTTATTTTACCTATAGAATCTAAACTAAATAATCTATCCACGGGCGGCGGTAGATATAGGTTAATCCACTCAATGTTGTATAAAATCGCGACAAAAGCCGTACAATTTGTCATATTTGGCGACAAAAAATGGATTTTGGTCTTTTAAGGGCGGTGGGGTTTAATAAGCCTCGTGCCGCCACAATGTCTGGTTTAGGACAAGGTTTAAAACGCCTCGTAACGCAGTAATGGAAAGTACAGATAAATCTGTACCGCAGGGAACGTGTTAATACTTAATGCAATTATAGGTGCCGACTGCATGCCTATTTTAAATTAGCGGTCAAAGACCAGACAATAAAAATATATTCAAAAATAAAAATTAAGTACAATTAAAAAGTGAAAGATAATATGATTTAAAAGTTAACAAGTCGATCAAGCTTGTAATAAAAAAGAACTCAAATGCGTGTCTACCGTAACTGTAACCATACCGTTTCAATTTTGAGTAGGAAATTAAAAAAAGGAATTTTGGAGAAAATTGTATAATATTTCAATAAGTTTATCAATTGTATGTTCCTAAGTTCAAACATGAGTGATCTGAACCACTTTAATTTTGCTTAAAAGTTTTTTTTTATTGCCTGACGAGCCAACGGCCCACCTGATAGGAAGTGGTTACCGTCGCTCATAAATCTCTGCAATGTCAGGGGGCATTGAGGGGTCGCTACCTACGACCTAACTTTAAGGACCCTCCTCAAGCCTCGTTTGAAGAAGGACAAGTAAAAGCGCATTCACTCAGATATTTTAGCTAGCAGTTTAAATTTTTGGGGGACCCTCGATTTGTATTTACTTAGTGAGTCTTAGTGTACTATTTGCTGATTAAAGTTTTACTTCAGTTTATTCACAGAACCCTAAAAACGCATTATTCTATAGTCTACTTCACTCTTTTGTCTTCTTGTTGTTGACATTACCTAATGTAAAATATATTTTTAGCGACAGACAAAACAAAAGTTAAAACACGCTATGTATTTGATAAGCCAAATGCAATGATGTTATTACGTTGCTTTTTGTTACTTGGAATTTCGCGTCGGATGCTGACGTCAACTTTTAGGTTAAAAAACGTATTTAAATGCTGCGAATAAGTACCTTGTTTGTCTGTGTTTTGGAAAAATGTCCATGGAGTATAACCTCAAATTGGTATTTTTCAAAACAAAAACTATAAATTTATAGGAAAAGAGATAACTAAGTTGTTACTCAATATTTAAGTATTTGAAAATAATCTAAATTACCTATTATTGTTTTGGAAAATACTGAAAATAGCAATCATATTGTAACGTTTTTGCGCTTTATAGGCGAACGTAGAGCATTTTAGAATCGTTTAATCCTATCGTTTTCTAGAGTGGGTACTACTTAAATATATTTTTATATTAGATTTTTAAATTCATGGAATTACAACCTACAAGATACCAGGATACCTAGGTATAAACTTAGACCAATCTATAAGGTAAACAGACCGTCAACTTATATCCTGGTAGCCAAAGTTCCTACTCACAAAAAGTGTTGCCAATAACTTGAACACTAACAAAAACATATAATAAGTGTGTAGGCCCGCAACATTGATAAGTAACCGTTCCAGTGTCGTGATGTAAAAAACTTAGAAAATTCTTATAGCATTCCGCTTGGCTTGTCCAACAGATAACAATGGATCCGTCCTGTCTCCACAGATAAAAAACAGGCCTCATTTCGAAACACGTGTACAAAATCGATCGATTACAATATTGTTGAATTTAATACTTATTATGTTGGTACACTGCTTTTGCAACTGTTGGCACTACTTTTTTATTATCTGAAATGTGTTGCCAACTTCTAACGATCATGAATGACTATTTTATTTTCCTATAAGAATTGTAAAGAGCTTTCCAATATTCTAGTAAGATTATTATCAAACTGTGAATTTTTAAACAAATAACAATATTTTGAGCTCGTCCGTTAAAAATCTCTTTTGAAATCATTTTTTGAAGATTTGGTTAAGTACCCAGAAAAAAAATGAGTTCAGAAACAAAGAAATAATAAAATAGATATTGAGGATTTAGATATTTATTGCAATCTAATATTAGACAACAAAACCACCGTGTTCAACCAAATAAATTCTGACTAGACGATTGTAGGCGACAGAATCAATAATTCATATTTTATTATATTCTAGTAAAGAACAAACTTGTGTCGACGATAGCACCATCTATAAATAGTTTAAATATTTGTTATTTAAACCTCTTTTTGAATTGTAATAGAGAATAAATGTTCGCACGCTTATTTGAATTTCGAACATTCTATTGCCGAATACAGACGTTTAGTACATTTTTTCATAACTTTTATTTTCTTAGTTTTATTTTATGATTCCTTCTTAACTTCTCTCACACTGGCAGCATTAGGTTTTTTACAACGATAATCGATATACATGACGAATACTCTCAAATATTACAAGCACTGTTAAACTCGCAAGCAAAATCTTATCATTTCAAAACCAACGTTAACTTAAAACATGTTAAAAGGCCATAAAACGAAGCATCAAGCCCGCGAACTTTCTGCATTAGTCATCGTAAGTACATGAACCAACGTGGATTGCAAGGGTGTTAAAAATAGACGTTCAATAAAAGATCTTTGCTTGCATGTGGAGACAGTCGCCCACGTATCTCGACATGTCAATTTGTTTTTTTTTTAATTCGCAGACGATGGCTGCGTGATTAAGCAAAAAGGTTGTGAATTTTTGAGCGAGTTTAGTACAATTTTGTTTAGGTATCTGTGTAAATGATAGTGTGAAATATATTCAAGTTATAAGTTATTCAAGGTTGATTTTTACGTTTTCTTTAATTATTTACATGTTAAATTAAAGTGTCTGTTTGGAAGAAATCGCATAAAAAACCAAACATACGTCATAAAAAAATTCTCTTATTGCATGTGACAATTTATATGAAATGAAATAAATTACTTTAATTTTAATTCAAATTCCCTACTACATTTAAATCAGTGTAATATTTTGTTATTATTGTTGATAAACAAAAGGTGTCTATAAAATATCAGAGGATAATGAGGCGTAGAGCATAGAGGTGTTTTGTTTTCTACTCTAGCTCTGTGTAAATGTTTCGCCTTTATTCTTAATCCAACTTTTTTTTTTTATTGCGTTATAGATAAACGAGCCTACGGCCCACCTGATGGTAAGCGGTCACTAAAACCCAATTAGTAAAATATTGGTAATGTACATTTCTGTATACATTTGTAGAGCGACGCAATATGCCACTGCATAAATAAAAATACATCAGGAAATGTATTTAAAATAACAGGTTTAAATTACAAGGTTGCAATATTAGTTTTATGCGACATTTGACCTGTGATTCGCGCTACTACTGATGATCAGACAGGTTTTATAATGTGTATTACACTTACTAACAAACATTTTGCGTTAAAACAAAGTCGTAAAGTTGTGAACGTCATTCCTTAGCAATTAATGACTATCAGTGATGTATCAACATCATGTGAGCATATTATTATACGCCTACTAAACATAAATCCGGCATAATGTTTGAATTATCTGCGTACCCAAAACCGTGACAAATTAGCTCTAAATAGAGGATCATTCTTAACAAGGCCTCTAAACTTTCATTAAGTATTTCTTTACCAGATAAAGGTAATTAATATTCAGTCGAACCACTTCACGGTCGAATATCGTGAATATTTTTTGCGTTTCGATTAAAAAAACAATTCAATCAACGGACGAGATCGTTCGCGCTGTTCGACCGATCGTGTCTTTTTTGGTCTGTGTTTAATAAACGGTCTTTGTCGTGTACTGAGTCACATTGGCTGTTGGTGTCACTGCACCCTATTGCTCACCAATCGCCGGGTGCTTAGGTGATACCTGGAACCGCCATATCCTCCGTCCATCCAACTAGTTTGCATATTTCACTCTAAGAGATCAAGGTCGTCTACCCTCAGTTTTCCTTCTTTATAAGAATAAAATTTTAGAAAATTCACGAACTTTTAGTTTTTAAAGTTTTGATTAAAAGTTATGTTCCGGCAAAAAAATAAATAGGTGCTCGATGGCGGTTTCTTTTCACTTTAATTCACAAGCCGAATTCCTTGCGTTCAGCACGATAATTAGACACATTCCTGTGAATCATCCAGTCGAGACTAGCATTTTTACTGTGTGTTTGCTGTATATATTAACAATTATAATAAGCCTCTTTGATGTAGTTGGGTTTTAAACTATTAAAATGACGACGACATCGAGTTTTATTTCGCAATATTACGAATATCGCAAATGCTCTGCGCCAAATTGTGTTGGAATCGAGAGTATGATAATAACATGTTGAAATCACCTTGATCATGACGAGACCAATGGAAAATGATATGAAAGTGACCGTCTGACGTCATTTAGAGTTCGCCAAACAAACATACAAGCATGATATCGGAATACAAAACAAAATCTACGATACGATAAAACTAATTGAATGTGTTGAATGGATGGAGTTTCGGACAACTCAGATTGGCGGTCACACTGTTCATCAAATAAATTAGCTAGTTTTTGTGGCGACACTTTGTTTTTACTGGTCATGTTGAGTTTTTGCGAACAGATGATTGCGAATTCAACGCTGATGAAACATGACACACAGACAGAGAAACCCACAGTTATTATAGCGTCGCCAGAGACGGCGGACGGCGCTGTCGAAAATTATACACAAACCAGTTTGAGTTGCTTTCGTTGAGACCTTTGCACGAGGGGTTCGATGACCATTGCAGATTGTGGACGTGCGATTTTAGGTGCGAGGGTGTCGTGTGAGGACGCGCTGCCGAGGCGAGGGTGGGGCGAGGGTGCGGCGACGGCGGGCGAGCTGCAGCCTCAGCCGGTCATTACCCGCGCGCGCCCTCATTAACGCATGACTCAGACCAACTCTTTGTCTCCACACTCACCTCCGGCCGCGACCAGCATCCACCACGTGCTCGACGACAGTACGTGCTTCTCGTCACTCTGCAACTCTTCACCACGGTCGCCATTGATGAAAACCGCCGACACGGTAAGTGTACTCCAACAAGCGCCTGGAATTATAATCACCAGAGCACCTGATGAAGTACAATGGGCGTGCGGCGGTTGGTGTGGTGGTCGCAGTGAGCGTTGTCGGTCGTGGCTATCGTCGGAGGCACCGCGCGCTACTTCAGGTACCTGACTCGGTGAGGACAGTCCCGGCGCCGGAGTAGCGCGCGACGCCGCCGCCTGCTTCTATTTATATCGCGTGTCGCGGCGTACCGGAGAGGCGTACGTCTCCGATGAAGCTCGGGGCTCGACTGCACATCGGCTCGGGCGGTCGTCCCCCGCGCGTCCCCAGACGTCAGCTGACGGCGGCTGCACCGGCCCTGACATTGGAGGCGCGCCGGCGCGGGGGACGGGGTCGGTGACCGCTCGCCCGCGGAAGCCTCCTTGCGAATCTGACGCACCCCTACCACGACCATCGCGATCGCGCGCCCGACGCCCACCGACGCACATTCACCAATTCTGCCCTCTCAATGACTCCTCGCGTACCTTCGTACTTTGTTGTCTACAGATTTCGATATTCTATTAACGCTCATTAAATAGTAACTCTGTAACTGTAAGCAGAGGTCTAATATTGTTCCTTAGTAAGACTTAGTACAATACTTTACTCAGCAACACTAAATTCATGTCATAAGTTTATACTTCTTATTGTTTAATTCGAACCACTACTTCAAATTTCGCTGAAAATGAAAGAGCGCGACCCAAAAAGTATCGTTTTCGATAAGGCACATTTGAATTCATATCAGTCT
The DNA here is from genome assembly GCA_030269945.2 of Trilocha varians. NCBI lineage: Eukaryota > Metazoa > Arthropoda > Insecta > Lepidoptera > Bombycidae > Trilocha > Trilocha varians. Next base: position 2,695,784 of record AP028264.1, on the reverse strand, counting down.
GTGAACCATAAAATTAAAAGACCTTGAAAAAGTGTAATGACATTTGATGGATGTTGACGTCATTTTGCCAACTTTATGGTGTTTGAGACTGGATAAGATTAGTCAATTCGGTTCACCTATTTACTTCACAACGAGTAATACCGACGCTACATGTAACTTTTATTTTTATCGCAAATACAAATAAAATAGCCTAATAATAGGTATCCATAGATTTCCACCATGTCAAGATAAAGCAATGCCGCTATCTCTTACTAACTGTTTTGAAACTTCATTTGAGGAATCATGGTTATAATATCTAAAGTCAAAAATAATATGGTCACAATCAATATACTCACCGTATTAGAATGATGTTGTGTTTTAAGTCAATCTACGACTCGCCTGTCTGTAAGTGGTTGCTCTCACTCGTCTTGCAATGTCAGATAATAGAGCTGACTCTACCAACCAAATCAAAACAGATTTAAATAAATTATATCTAATATCTAATATATATTATAAAGGCGAAAGTTTGTATGTATGGATGTATGGATGTATGTTTGTTACTCTTTCACGTAAGAACTACTGAATGGATTTGAATGAAACTTTACCACAATATAGCTTATACATCAGAATAACACATAGGCTACAATTTTTGAACCCCTTTGTAACGCAGACGAAGTTGCGCGGGTCACCTAGTGTATAATATTCTATACGTTCTTTGCTTGTTTTATTTCTTAAATAAAGTATTTCGATACTAAAATGAAAGTGTTGTTCTAGCACATTCTTAGATACGATAGTAATTTAGGCCACAAGATGTATTTTTATCTAAATTAATCAACGAAATGAATCACGATAAACACCGAGACTTACACTTTTATCAATTTTTATTTATCGAGTTGTCGTAGGATTTCATCATCGACCTGTTTTTTTTGCAAACTTATCAATTGTACTGTGAATTTGCACGTAAGTAAGTTTGCAGTTTTAATCTATTTGACACAGATAATGTGTATTTGTTTATTAAATTATTTTTTTAAACTTATATAGTATGCATTAATACGTATAAAGTGGACTTGATTTTTAGTACTAGAAATATTGTCTTTCTTTCTAGAAATATTGTCATTGATAGAATGAATACAACTTTGATTATTAGACATATATACTCTTTTTTTTTTAGTTGGAGTAAATCATCGTATGTGGGAGTTGAACCGCACTAAAACCTCCAACTGCTCACACTCAGCGTCCGAACCCCGGCTGAGGCCAGAACCCAGTACGGGGTTATGAGGGGCGGCGCGACGCGTTACGCGCTACGACACTCTTTCCCGTCGCGCAGACATACTCTAAGTAATACAATTAATAATATGTAACATTATGCTTTTTCATGTTAAAATTAATTAAACTTGGTACGCAAAATAGTATTCGTTTATAGTTTTTATGTAGAAACGTAAAATGAAGTCTTTTTTAGTTTTGCTAAAACACTAAATTCTTCAAATACTCTCTCTACTCTATCATAATAATATTATAAAGGCGAAAGTTTGTATGTATGGATGTATGTCTGTTACTCTTTCACGTAAAAACTACTGAATGGATTTGATTGAAACTTTACCACAATATAGCTTATACATCAGAATAACACATAGGCTACAATTTTTGAACCCCTTTGTAACGCAGACGAAGTTGCGCAGGTCACCTAGTTCTACATATTATTAGAGACCTAAGTCCTACCTACTTATGTATTACCGATAAAATATACATTCAAATATTTGTTCCCAAGTGACCCTTCTCAGTTTTAAGAGGGCAAAAAGATATTGAGCTTAGATATGCTAAAGATGAATTCTAAAGTGACCTCAGCAAGGACAAAGAGTCACGCGAGGGCACCGCGTTTAAGGACAGACCAACGTACCTATCTGTCCAAGGCTACGGAGCATGACCTACACAACTATGCCCTTATCTCCAAGGGTTTGTGGCTTATAACCTTTGTACAATTTTTATATTGTACTAATTTGTCGAATTTCACAAAGGGAGTTTATGTTAGGAGCAATTTCATGTTCATCACAAAGACTGTGTAAGTATGTAAGTGCTTAAAAATGTGTTTACGATACAACATCTATACCAACCCATTACTGCCCACTGTTGGGCGCAGGTTTCCTCAGAAGAGGGATTAGGCATAGTCCACCACGCTTGCCCAGTGCGGATTGGGGACTTCACATATCTTCAAAGGTTTTTAGAACCCTTCTCCGACATGCAGGTTTCCTCGCGATGTTTTCCTTCACCGTTTTAGCCAGTGGTGTTGAGAAAAATTGCACATAAATCTTTTTTTACATTTAGATTTAGAGGTACAAGCCGGCCGGACTTGAACACGCGACCTCCCGTAGCCAGGAAGCGCTTCGACCACTCGGCCACCACGACACGATACAACATCAAAAGCCTCTAAATTTAGCAGTTTCTCTAACATCTTTTGCATATATTATGCTGAATGGATTTATATAATTAAACCTTACAGTATTATAAAATCGTATTAAAAAATGTTGCATATTTTTAATGATTTTAACTCAAAGGGACAGGAAAGTAGAAACAAAGGGCTTTTGTTTTAGACTATCTGGTGATATAGGTTTCAACTTTCAGGTGTCCCTATAATCATTAAATTTAGTAATCAACAATTGAAGATCGTTGAAAGCAGTCCCGTAGTATCCCTCGAGTCCTGGCACTAATTTTAGCAGTTAACAACAAACGAAGGTTTTTTTTTTGTTTTTTTTTTTATTGCGTGAAAGATAAACGAGCCTACGGCCCACTTGATCGTCGTAGTAAAGTAGCAAAGTAGTGTCCCTTGACATTTGCCGAGGTCTATGAGCGACGGTAACCACTTACGATCAGGTGGCTTGTCAGTCTACAGGACATTAAAACACAATAAACCTAATACTCTGCTTTTATTTTATGTGGTATTTAAATAGCGTGATAGCGCAACGGACCATGGAAGATGTTTCTTTGCATCATTGACTCTTAGAATGGAGATTGGAGGCGTAGAGTGGAACACTTATTAGTTGTTAAGATATAGAATATCCCGTTGTCTATGGAAAGTTTATAGGAAAAAAATGAAGGAGTTCAAATGGTTCATAGTTCTATGTTTAGTATATTGTATACACCTACTTGTATTTCTAGATGAACTTGCGTGTTGTTGTCGTACACCGTACAGTTGAAACTAAATAACAAAAAATATGTTTTGGAACGAAGTTCCTTATCGCGCGTAGTGAAAGGGGGCTAGACGGAAAAAATTCTTATGAAAAGTTGTCACGACACTTTTTTGTTTTAGATGATTATTGCTAGATGGCGCTGTGATCAGAATCTTTTAAAACACGTTCCTTATTTTTGTTTTAGATGATTATCGCTAGATGGCGCTGTGATCAGAATCTTTTAAAATACGTTCTTTATCGCGCGTTACGTTAGGAAAAAAAATTATAAGATATATTTTAATCGAAAGGATCTTCGTTCTATTCGGGTGTCCCATGACACCTCACAAGTATTTTTTTCTGAAGTTTTTCTAAAAGCATTTTTTTCTTAAAGAAAGCAAAAACTCGTAAATGTTCCCTAATATCTAGTGTTTACTTCGGTAAGTCCACCTCTGTTTGCATTTAGCGAATTTCAGTGTGTTCCAGAGTCTATAAGGTCCCATGTGTTTCGTTATGTCTATTTCTAAACTAACTGAAGTTTTATAATATTATTTTGCACAAAGAAATTATTCATCAGCCAAACCTATTTATATCATAACAGCCGTGTCAGATATCCTCGCAAAAACACCATAGATATTAAAATCTCAATTGAGCCAATGATAAGCGCAAAAACAGCGGGAACCGGGTGCCTTATAAAAAAAAGTAAAAGGCCTTGACGTTGCAGAGTTGAATGACACGAGTGACGTCACAAGTAATTAGTGATAATAGGTATAATATTAGCCGCGTAGTGATAATTTTAAGTTTCACTTTGCATAACTTATTTATTTTTGTAGGTATCAAGTTGTCATCGGGTATGAAGTAGCGGTTACTTACAGTTGGTGTTAGACGTCATAATGTCACATGTTTGGCTACTGATCTATCATGTTGCGTTTACATCTTGGCTCGCCAATGTCCAACACTGAACCAATATGTAAACGCAACATGAGAGTTTTGATTTACACCCTAGAATCACTTTTAAATGTTAAAATTCTGCCTTACAATCCTCTTTTGTCGGATATAGGCCGAAATGATAATAATTACTCAAGATTTCCTCAGGTCTCATCTAGCAGCTAGTTGAATAGGGCATAACACAACCTGTGCTGTGCTGTAACAACCAATTACTGCCCACTGCTGAGCTCAGGTCTCCTTCGAAGAGGGGTTAGGCATAGTCCACCACGCTTGCCTAATGCGGATTGGGGACTTCATATATCTTCAAAGGATTTTTAGAACCCTTTTCCGATATGCAGGTTTCCTCACGATGTTTTCCTTCACCGTTTTTAGCCAGTGGTGTTGTGAAAAATTGCACATTAATCTTTTTCATATTAAGATTTAGAAGTACAAGCTGACCGGTTTTGAACCCGCGACCTCCGGTGCGGAAGGCAAGCGCTTCAACCACTCGGCCACTACGTCTATATATTTATAACACAACCTTTACTTCAGAATATTTTCATTAATGCCAATTTTAGTTGATTAGCAAACGTTCATTCCAGTAGCTAAGCTGTCTTTTTTGTTAATCCAGATAATTCATATAATGATATGTGTGCAAATTTTGCAATCATTTGTCAGTAACTTAAGATTGCTAATGGAATATCGTAGTTACAGTTAAACTGGTAAATTAGACTAGAAATCTCTTTTTATTTTACTTGATAAAATGATTTTACGACCAATTAATTGTTTCGGTCGCGCGGTCAGTGTGTTCACTGTTATTTTGTTCATAGAAACATACGAATGCAAGAAATAAAAATAAAGAGTGCTATAATTAAATTACTACTTATTAGTGTATTTTTTTTTTTATTTGTTTGGGACGCTGACATTTTACTTGTAGGTACTATTTTATCAGACTAGCAGCAAGCTGTCATAGGTGTTTCAAAAAATTAATTAAACACAATAATTTTCCTTTACTTTAGGCAAAAACCCGTAACTGGAATCTCAAAGTTATAATGATTTTTATTATTTGTAGGAAAGAGGTTTCATTTCTCAATGTTGAATCTGGCTGGTTAACTTACATCAACCTCAAAAAGTTTGAAAAAAGAATTGGAAACAAAAATGGCGTACTTTCTTTATACTAGTGCAGTAATTAATTATTTTCAATTTCAAAACAACATAATAAATCATAGCAGACCTCATCCAATATTAGGTATAATTTTCATGTGCAAAATTAATATTTCGAAAGAAAATAAGGGGAATATATGAAAAGCGGACACCACCATCACAATAAGGAGCAAAGGTAAGCGCGTTAGTATTTTCTCATAGCTCATGTTACGTGTTTCTTCATCCTTCATCCATTTCTTCACCAGTATTTTGCCACCAAATACATAAGTAATCGATTTTCTCCATTAAACCGCTTTATACAAAGCTACAACGAAATTAATTCTAAGACAGCATTGACATCTTTCATTATTCACATAACGAATTTAGACAAAATCTGATAAAATTGCTGAAATAAGCTATTTTTATTTTTACTTTTTCTTGTTTTGTGATTTAACTTTAAAAATTTTTTTGTTACTTTGATTTAATACTAGTTTTGTGAAAGCTGCATGCACCTCTATTTTACATTCCACTCGGGCCAAGAGTTAACTGTGTATTTTTAGTATAAGTAGAGTTAAGTGTGAATGTAGTTGGTGCTTCTGTTATAAAATAAATATATATATAACTATTAACTGTGAGTAATATACTGAAAAATATCATTTTTCCAAACTGCTATTCATTTATTTACCACAGTTCGTAGATCGACCTTAAATTATTAAAAAGAACACCAGGCGAGTGTTTTTCAGTACTAAAAAACCTTATTCAACAAATTTTAATTATCTTTAATGTTACTTTATTGATGTTTTATTCGATAATTATGACCTACTAATAGGTAGAATATAGATCATCTTTGGAGATAAATATTTACGATTTAAATTTAATAGGACGGCATTTACTAGGGGTGTGCGAATATCGTTCGAATCGAATCGAATATTAATATTCGAAGATTCGAAAAAAATCTAATAATTCGGAAAGTTTCGAAAATCCGAAATTTCGAATAGTATCGAATTTGACTACGACGGTGCATCGGAAATAGGACAAGAATTTGTATTTTGTAGATAATATCTTGAATTTAAAATATTTATGTGCAATTTATCACAACACCATTGGCTAAATGCGGTGAAGGAAAACATCGTGAGGTAACCTGTATATTGGAAAAGGATTTTAAAATCCTTCGAAGATTTGGGCAGTTCCTCGCATTGTGGTTGCGTCGTGGAATATGCCTGATCCTGAGGAGACCTGAGTCCAACACTGAGCAGCAATGGGTTGTTACAGCATTCATAGGGCATACACAGTTCATTAGCGGTACATTGCGATCAATAAGTATTTTTATGGTTGCGCCTTGTTGATTATATTAGCAACTTTTTGCTTTCATTTATAATCGTATATTTTTTTTTTTTAATATCTCAGTCTGTTTGTTCTTTTTTTTAATTGCATTTTTTTTTACTTCTTAACTTTTAAATCATATTATTTTTCACTTTTTAATTGTATTTTTTTTTTTTGTATGGTCTTTGACCGCTAATTTAAAATAGGCATGCAGTCGGCACCTATAATTGTGTTAGCATTAAGTCTATACTGGAAATCTCTTAATATACCTGTATTACCGATGTTCGGGTGTATAACATGTTGGTGCCCTTTATAAATAAATAAATTTGCTGAATCATGTAGAGTTATAGACAATAAAAACTATGTTTTCAATCTCCCAGGAATAAAATGAAACATCTATTATTTACATTTAATATTAATTTAATTTCACATAAAAATATATACAATGAGATTATCGAAATTAAATAATATATTTCGCACTTCGTTTGTCCTAGGAGACACTGGAGGGATAGTTTTTTGTAGTTTATTTTTTGATAAAATTCATTAATACAAGTAAAATAAGAAAAAAAATCAGGATCAAATGAAAAGCTCATTATTAGAGATAAGCTCGCGACTCTCTTTTAGGTATCAGAAGATTTTAGATATTAAAGAAAACTTCATAATAAGTTTATTATTTACTGATTTGATGTTTTCGAAATTATTATTTAGGGTTAAAAGCGATATTGCTAACGTACGTCATAACACGTTTTCAAAAAATGTCTATCTATTAATATTATTAAAATAGAGACTATCCTGTATTATTACAAACTAGAATTAAAAGTTGAAATAGAAAAAAAATGATCAAAAAATAAACGTCATGTTTAATATCAAATAATCCATTTAAGACTTATTAAATGTTGATCTCACTAATAACAAAAATATTGTATTATTAATTCCATTAGCTTAGTTTAAGGAACACAAACTACTTGTAATAAATATAAAAGTTAGGCCTTAAATTCTAAAATTCATCTTGTATCTTACCTACACAAATTTATTTACAAACACCAATTCCCAATTTCTGCAAAACCTTACAAAATTCCAAATTCTTCGTTTTCTATTTAAGTCCAACTAAAACAACATAAATAATTGATAAAGCCGTTTCGAATTGAATTCAAAATGGCCGCTTCATCAACGATTCAAGTTGATAAATATTTTTTTTACTAAAATTAAATAAAAATACCATCTCAACGCAGGTGTCATTAACAATGCCACACTATCCCGCTTAACACACATATAGGCACATATGTAATGAATACATAAGCACACAACTCATATAATATGTGAACTCCCGACGATTTTCTCATTCCCTTGCCAGTTGTTGATTGCTTCATTTTGCCAATGCCATTAATAATGCCAGTGCACTATATAATGGCACGTAGTACTCGTGATGGCACGATTGGTACTTTTCTTAGTAAAGTTTTTTTTTTCGAAGTACATAATAAAAAAAACTACGCAATGAAAATGGAACTGTAGAAAGAGTCAAGTGACTGGTGTGTTTTATATTTAGTATGGCGTTCATTGCTGATTATAAAAATGTGAAATTGCCAGATGTTTTATTGGAACGAAGTTCCTTATTGCGCGTTATCGAAAGGGGGCTAGACGGAAATTCTTATGAAAAAGTTGTCACGACACTTTTTTGTTTTAGATGATTATGGCTAGATGGCGCTGTGATTAAAATCTTTTAAAACAATTCCTTATTTTGTTTTATAAGATTAATTCCCTCACTAAATAATCGAAAGGAACTTCGTTCCATCCGGGTGTCCCTTGACACCTCTCAAGTTTTTTTGTTAGGTATTTTTACTTTATCTGGTAGTATTTTATTATGTATTTCGAGAAAAATAACATTACTTTTATATTCAAATAAATTATAAAACGCAGACATTACTCAGGGTTGCAGTACTTCGGTAATCCGAAGCGAATGCTCTCCACTGAGCTTTATACATTCGAAATGAATTAATTTATTAAACCGTTCTTTATTTTGCAGACATTCATATTTACATAAATCGATAAAATGGGATAAAAATTGTTCTATTGCCCTATTTAAAACAATAAAGCAATAAATGGACGTGATTGTGCAAGTGGTATCAAGTTGATATTGTAAACATTAAGATAGCCAATTATTTTAGAACACCATTTTCTCATATATTTTGGGTAGGGTATGTTTTTGACCACTAAGATTGTGGACTTGTTCCGTCTTGCATAACCACATTCATTACAAAAACATTTACACAACAATTGCTAAAACAATTAATATCTCTTATTTTACAGGATTGTGTATATATTTCATCTATTTATTGATTCATACAACATTGAAAATATTATTATTACATTACATTGTAACACTACGAATATAATCACATAACATAGATACGAAACCATTAATTGTACATTCAATATTCACTTTCCGGTATTGTACATTACACGCACAAAAAAACTATAAATAATACACTACAAACACATATTCATTGTCTGTTTCAAGTCTTGCACACACTGCTTGGAAAGTCGCACTTAAAATTAGTCACATATCGGTTGACGGTTTCAAAAATCAATACTTTTCTTCGTTTAGTCGTTTAGTGTTTAGGATAACCCGGGTAGGAGGGTCGCGGGCCCATAGCGCGGGGCCACTGGCTCGTCGGGCGGTAGCCGGGCCGGGCGGGGGGCCGCGCGGGGGGCCGGGCGGGGCGGACGGCGCGCGGCGGGGGCGGATCCCGGATCCTTATTGACGGATATCTGGGTGCCGGGATCCACGACGTCGATACATTAGTGCTCTCCGCCGTCGGGGGCGGAGGCGGGGGCGGGTGAGACGGAGGCGGAGGAGGAGGTTGTAGTAACAACGAAGGACGCATGGGCTGGGACAACATAGGTGATTTCGCTGAAGATAGAGGCGGTGATAATGACTGAAGAAGCGGCGGGGGCGGAGGCGGTGATAGCATCACCGGCGGCGGAGGCGGAGGCGTTGTTAACAAAGATGTCGGGGGCGGAGGAGGCGGTGGGAGATTCAAACAGTTTGCGATAGGGATCGGAACACTCTTTATATTCGTAGGCGGAGTGTTAGAAGTCGGAGGAGTATAAGAACTCACTGGAGGAGTATAAGAACTTACAGGTGGAGTATAAATAGGTGTATTAGAGCTTCCAGGAGTATTGGAAGCTACAGGCGGAGTGCCGGAACAAGAAGAGCTTCCGCTCGATATCGGGACATTGTACCGTACAGGTGGTTTGCTAAACGGCACCGGATGAGGGTAAGATTTACTAGTTCCCGGGTTAGAGCTATAATGAGGATATTGACTATAACTCGCGGTTGGATAGCCGGGACACGTCGAAGTCGAGGGCATTGTCGTAGTCGGGTATTGGCCGTAAGATGTGGACGGCTTGTTCGGATACACGTAGGGCGTATTTGGTATCGGCTCTGGTGTTTCCGAAGAAACTGAAGGGTATGCGTAGTATTTAGATTCATCGTCATAGGATGACGTATAGGATTCTGTAGGGTATGCCGATACGGGAGGTGTCTCAGATATAATAGTAACTTCAGGAGACGGCGGTGGTGGGGGAGTATCGCAATATATTGGAGAAGTAGCCGTGATTGCAGTTGTATTATCAGTTACAGTAGTATTCGAATAATCTGAAGTAATAGCGAAAGTTGACGCGGTTGTGGTAACAGGAGGAGTGAATGAAGATTGCATGAGAGGTGGAGTATAATTGGATGAAGTAGTTGCAGATATAGGTGGGGTATAATCATATGAGGTTGATGGATTCGTAAGTATAGGGGGCGTCGAAGTGGTTTTGGAAGATGGATTTGTAGTAACTGTAATCGTTGTAGTTACTGAGTAAGTTATAGTAGCAGGAACGGGAGGTGTATACGCAGTAGATACCGTTGTATTTGAAGAAACGGGTTCAGTATTTTTGGATACAGAAGGTGTAGTAGTTGTAGAAGTCGAGGATTGCGATTCTGTACTTTCCGAAATTGGTGGAGTTTTCACTTTTAGCATTTCTAATAGCTCCTTCGGAAGTGGAGGAGTCTCTAAAGATGGGGGAGATGCGCAAGTTGGTAGAGGAATCATTATTATATCTGGAGTTATTATTATATCTGAACATGTAGGGACAGGCGTTGAAGGTCTCGAGTTGGGTGCTGATTTTGCTTTGGCACCCGGAGGAGGGGAGTGTGGGCTCTTACGAGGTGAAAGCGAACGCACTCTTGGGGATAGGGGAGAGTAACAAGGAGAAGGCTGACTCGAGCTTCTGGACTTTGAGCTTCTGGAGTTTCGACTTTGACGTGACTCTGAACGTTCTGATTTTGTTCGAGAACATGCAGAGTGGGATCGAGAACTCGGAGATTGGGATCGGGAAATAGGAGATTGGGATCGAGAATTCGAAGATTGGGATAGAGAACTCAAGGATTGGGATCGAGTACTCGGGGATTGGGACCGCGAACTCGGAGATTGAGATCGAGAACTTGGAGACTGGGATCGAGAACTCGGAGTCTGGGATCGAGAACTCGGAGTCTGGGATCCAGAACTAGGAGTTTGGGATCGAGAACTTCCCGAACTGGATCCTGAGAATGAAGAACGCCTGCTTGATAGTGTCGTCAACGATTCGCAGCTCGAAGAATGTTGGCTCGATGTAAAAGCCAACGAGACAGGTGAAACGCTCCGTGATTTAGCTGGTGATGAAAGAGTGACAGATGATGGAAGCGAAACATTTGATGCTGTCAATTCTTGTCTTATAATGTTTTCGTAGTCGTTTGTTTTAGAGTATGAAGGCTGCAGTGGCGACATCTTACGCTGTAGTATAGAGCGCACCAGTTTTGAGTTTAAGACTACATATTTTGTTTGCAGATTTTCTTTTTCTGATGGTTGTTCTTTTTCCGGAAACTGTTCTGTTTCTGTCAGTAGTTCTTTTCCTGTCAGTTCTGATTGTTTTGTCTCTGTCGTTTTCGGTTGTTTTTTCTCTGTTGATTGATTTTTCTGTTTTGATTGTTTTGACGCTGTCGTTTGTTTTTTCTTTGTTGTTTGTTTTGACGTTGTTGGTTGTTTTTTCTCTGTTTGTTTTGTCGTAGTCGTTTGTTTTGTCTCTGTCGATTGTTTTTCCTCTGTTAGTTGTATTCTCGTTGTCAGTTTTTTTGCCTTTGTCTGTTGTTTTGCTTCTGTTGGTTGAATTGTTGTTGTCGGTTGTATAGTGTCTATATTTTGTGTTGTTTCTATCGATTGTTTTGTCGCTGACGGTTGTTTTGTTGGTGTCGTTTGTTTTATTTCTGTCGGTTTTACTTGTTCTTTAAACTGTTCGATTGCATGTTCTTGTTCTGTAGATTTTTCTTGTATAGTCGGTAGAGTGTAGGAGCACGAGGGCTGCGGACTGCGGCCCGCGGTCTTCTTAGTGCGAGCGACATTCTTCTTTTTCTTCTTCTTCAATTTGTTCTGAGCTCTTTTGTTGGCGAGGCAGAGCCGGAACCCCCGTCTGTGTTTCTGTATGACTCCGTTGAGCAAGTCCTCGAGCGCGGCGATGAGCGCGTCGGCGTCGGAGGGGGGCAGGAAGTCCCCGTCGATGAGTTTGTATATGAGTTTGGCGATTTCCCTGAAGCTGTGTGTGTGCGAGCGGCAGTGGGCGCAGGAGCGATGGCGGAAGGGCAGACGCAGCGCGGCGCGCAGCAGGCGGCGGAGCTGCGGGCCCAGCGCTCCCTAGAGCAGCGCCCGCGCCGCCCCGCCGCGCGCCCGCCGTCAGCGCGCCGCCCCGCCCCACCAGCGCAGGCACGCCGCCTCCGCCACGCGCGCACCGCGACCTCGCCGCATGGCCTCCTCCAGCACCTCCTGCACAGTGCACATACAGACCTCTGATCTTACTTAATGTTTATGGATGTGGATTGTACTAAAATTTGTTTGTCTGTTTCTTTGTTGCTTTCAATATTTGCAATGGCTGAACTGATTTTCATGGGGCCCTTACTGAATTATAGCTAATGTACCAGTACCTAAGCTATATTTAATTATGGAAAACAATATTTTCCTTTCCTTCCTACACAATATAAAACGACAACATAAATAATTCATAATGTAAAAGTAAAATACAAAACTGAACACAATGATCTAACATCAAAACGAGTTTACTGACCTGCTTCTTTAACACAATATGCTTGCCCTTCCAATATTTCATGAGTCCCCTCTCCTGTAGAGTGGACACTATGTCGGAGGAGGCTATAGCCAAGTCCTTGCTCAGGTCTCGGATGCACAGGGTCGGTCCTGACACTGAACACAGCCTCTTCAGTAAGGCTTCCTTCCAGTATGACCGGTAGGAGATCAGACCGAGATCGGACAAAGGTGTCTCGGGTGAGCCCACTTTACCTTCCACTTTGGTTAGTAGGTAACCTAGAGGGGAGAAATAAATAGTAGGGTAAATTGACAAAAGTGTAGATTGCAATAGGCCATTACGGTTAGCTGATTATTATTTTTAATGCTCCCTCATAATTATTTTGTTTCGAAAAATTAGGGTATAGTAAAGTCGCTGACTTAAAACTGCTCCAATTACACTTGCGAATATTACATTATCGATAGTAGTGTATGATGTCTTTAAACTGAATTGCATTGACACGTAACTACCAAAGAGAAAAGAGAAAAGTCGTGGTGGCCGAGTGGTCGAAGCGCGTCCTTCCGAACGGGAGGTTCGCGGGTTCAAATCCGGCCGGCTTGTACCTCTAAATCTAAATGTGAAAAAGATTTATGTGCAATTTTTCACAACACCACTGGCTAAAAACGATGAAGGAAAACATCGTGAGGAAACCTACATGTCGGTAAAGGATTCTAAAAAAGAAAAAAAAGAAATCCGTTGAAGATATGTGAAGTCCCCAATCCGCATAGGGCAAGCGTGGTGCACTATGCCTAATTCCTCTTCTGAGGAGACCTGAGCCCAACAGTGGGCAGTAATGGGTTGGTGCAGATACCAAAGAGACACATATCAATTTGTATTCTATCCCAATCCTCAAAATGACTAAAAACATTAAATTTACCCCGTCACAACAAACTCTCAATCAAATTTGCCAAAATTAATTGAAAGGCAATTAACAGCGCATAAAAGCCTTTATGGCACGCGCTATAATCGAGTTTCCTCCCTCGTAATTCCTCACGTATACATTTCGTGGGTAAGGTCTGGTAGGGCGGGTCGTCTAGACGTCTATGCGGGGTGCATCGATCGAGGTCGACGGCCGCTGCGCCCTCGAGGGGGCAAAACAAACCCCGCACGCAGACGGTTTGACCGGACAGGTGGTACGTTACATGAGAGTAAGGTCAATTTTTTTGAAGGCTTTATTGTATTTTTCCTAAGTTTCTTAGAAAGCTGATACTTTTTATTATCTATGCTAATATTATAAAGCTGAAGAGTTTGTTTGTTTGTTTGAACGCGCTAATCTCAGGATCTACTGGTCCGATTTCAAAAATTCTTTCACTGTTGGAAAGCCCATTTATCGAGGAAGGTTATAGGCTATATATTTTATTTTCAAAAAAAATAGGGAACCGTATGAAAATATCGAATATGTAACAAGGCGAATAATCGAAAACCTATTTATGCGTACGCTGCAAAAACTATTGACAATAGAACAAAATGGTGTACTACGGATTTTTAGATCTTTTGAAGACAAACAAAAAAATCCGCGAGCATATATCTAACTATCATAGTTTAGTCACAATAACTGCTTTTATGGTTATGAAAAATATTTAAGTTGCGCGGGTCAGCTAGTCTCATATAAATTTGCTAAAGATCTGACAGGTACTTATTGTGCTATGCTTGAAAATATTTGATGTGTAACATCTATAGCCGCATGTAAAACTGATGTCTGGTGTGGCGACGCATCGCCACGGCATACGTATTACGTTTTTAATGAAAATAATGTTTATAACTACGTATATTACTTTTACAAAATAATGTCGATGTTTCACATCTGCTAGGCGTCATGTGACGGCCCACATTTATTTATTGTGTTACGAGAAAATATTTTTGTAATGTTTTATATTATTTAAGAAATCGTTTTGAAGTTTAGTTATTTATTTATTTATTCAACTTCATGTACCTTTTTAATATTTGTTATGCGCAGACGGTCATGGTTTGACCGGACAGGTGATATGTTACTTAAGAATAAGGTCAATAGTTGTGTCTTACTATTTTGTTTTGTCACATAACGCATAGTAATTTACTTCAATCTTTGAAAAAATAATAATTTGATAAAATAAAGCAATTATTAACAAAACTCTTCAAACATAGAAAAAAATGAAATTTACTTAGCAAAAAATAATTGAGTAATTTTGTAATTTAAAAATAAATGAAATTCTGTAGATCTTCCAAGTTATCATTATTCGAAATTTAAAACTATTGCTTCTCTCTAAAGCTACAAAACTTACTACTGAAGCACCATACATACAAGTGATAATATAGTAAACATACAAACAAAGAATACTTACTGAAGTCAATCAACAGTCTACCGTACCCTTGCCTTTGGTATGGAGGTAAAGTCAGAATACACGAAACGTTGTAGTTCAGGAAGGAGTTCTTTTCCTGTAACAAAAGATAAATACGTGTTAACGTTGTGCGTGAAGTATTACACTCTATTATTGACAAACTTTTATTGTTAATTTTTTTTATTAATTCTGTAAAATTTACAGAAAGAACCTAACAATAACTTCACAATAGGTATTAATTTATGGGATTGTCTGTCTTTGGTTTTCCTTTCAAGCAGGTAAAACAATTCCGAAGCATTTTTGTAAGAAATCGTTTTGAAGCAAATTTAGTAGTTCCCCCCCCCCTTGGAAATGATATCACTACTTTTGTGTCTACTTTAACATACATATTATAATAGACAGTATATTTGTCAATTGACTTGTAATTTAGTTTTAAATACTAAAGATACATATTTTAAGACCGATTTACAGTTTCAAGCTGGCTCTATCGAAAAAATACTAACATCATTTATTATTTATTTTTAATTTATCATAAACATTGAATTTAGTTTTAATGATTGTAAATGTATCAAAGTAGAGAGCAGTGTTTCCGTGCTTGTTCGAATGCCTCATTACACTTCGCCTTCTCACGCGAGCATTAACAAATACAATCATGTGTATGATACGTGCAAAGAGGTTTCATATGATAGAACAGTCATGTTGAAAAATTAAAAAAATAATTTAACCACTCAACTGGGATCGGCAACCAAATTGGTTTGTTTACTTTTGCCAAGTCTGTGGCAGGAGCCAAAATTGAGCACAGTTCTAAAACTTGTTTTATTTACATTTTTTAAGTGTCTCATATTATACGGAGATGATATATTTTCGCTGAAAATGCAATACAGCGTTGTTTAGTAGTAATGATTTACAAAAAAATAAGGTTTAATTAAAAAATCAAAATTAAAAATTATTGGAAAAAATAGTTTTTAAAAAGGGGCTCAAACACGGTATTGATTCCGAACGAAGTCCCCAGTTTCGCCATCTAGCGAATAGTGACGTTCCCAGTTGAGTGAATAATATTACACATTATTATACTAAGAGTATAAAACAATTTAAAAAAGAGGAATTATCGGTACTTTACTGTTGTAAGTTTTTTTTTGTATCCAAATTTTCGCAGAGTTAAAGTTGTTTATTTTGTTAAACAACTTAAAAATACTTTTAACCGAATTCCAAGGAACTTTAGTTACATAATTGAATAGAAAATTAAATATCATTTCCCGCGTTTCGATTATTTTACAAAAACACTTGTACATTGTATCGAATTGGTCATTTATAGCTAACACTAACACATTTTTCAATGTAATTCCTTCTGCTACACATTCCTGATTATAATGTTTTTTTACTGTGCCTTTTTATTAGCACGTGATGTTCTTAGTATCAAACTGTTTTAGATTTCTAACTGAAATAGAGCGTGTCTTTCTGGTTGCTTGACTGCAATAAGTTTTTTCAGCATCATAACAGTTTTCTTCCATTTTAATTAACTGTGTTTTTTCACATACTTATGTCGAATGAACATCATCTAAAGTAGATTGGTTTACGGTAATGTATATTGATAAAATGCGATAATTGAGTGCAGAATAAAATGAGGATATGTCGTGGATATTATTATATTTCTTATATTTTATTTAGCTGACTACAGTAACAACTTATTTGTGGGTACCAAATGGCCATATAGATTTTTTTTAATTTTTTTTTGCAACATATATAATCGAGCCTACGGCCCACCCGATGGTAAGCGGTCACCTTCGCTCATGAACTTCTGCAATGCCAGGGCAAAGAGGGGCCGTTATCTATCACCTACCCATACAGGACTTTTCTTAAACCTCGTTTAAAGAGGGACATGTCATAGCGCTCCGGGAACACCGCGGACGGGAGTCCATTCCAAATCGGAATGGTACGAGGCAAAAATTATCTTCTGAACCGAACTGTCGAAGAGCGCAGCGGTTCCAAGTAAAGGTAAAGAAGGCACCACTGGACAAATTTCAATTTAGGTTACTTCCCAGTTGAGTTGAGTAGGTATAAAGTAGGTAAAGCAAAGACAAAGCTACTGGAACGCTAAAGATACCTATATTAAGTAAAATCAATTATTTCACTTGTGTAATCTTAACACTATAATACGATTAAATAACTTCAAAATGTGAATAAAATATTCCTCGAGATAAAGTACCCCTCAAGTCTAGACAACAATATAAACGATGAGCTTTCAAGTTGTAAGTTAAGACTTTAAATTTAGACAAATGGAGGTCGTACTCTGCAGCATCAGGGCGATGACCCGTGGAGGTATTGGAGGGGTACCTACCCGACTTCCCGAATACTCGTAGACTTTAAATAGGTAAAACGTGTTCCAAATATACAAGTGAATTTGTGAAAAATTTTGTTTTGAAGTGTTATAGGATATCTGCGCTATTTTTTTGTTCTTTAGTTTTTAGAGAGGTAACTTTAGAGATGCACAAAGTACTATAATATAACTTTAAACATGCATCTGACCAAAATTGGCGATTGTCTAGTTGTACATACATGAGTGATATTTGACAGCCACAGACAACTTGCTTTCAATTAACAATTTTATTGTTTTTAATGCATTTCATTTTGAAAACACACGCACTGTTGTTTCCTTATTTCGTAGTCTTTCACATAGCTACAGTAGAAATTGTATATTTCAACTTCAATGATGAACATATAGCTTCTTTGTTAAAAATCTTTGTGAAAGTCTAGTATCAGACGTTCTAAGAAGAGTTATTTTTATTAAACAACCTATGCGCAGAAAGGTTCTATAAAATTCAAAAGAAAAATATAAGCGGCTTAGAAACATCTCGAATGATTTGAAAGAAAATATTCAGATTGACTGAAAACAAGTAACGAAACATTCATATTATGTATTAGAAAATAAGAATGATACTATTTATCTCTATCTCTATGTCTGGGGGCGGCGCGACGGGAAAGAGTGCCGATGGCGTAACGCGTCGCATCGTCCCTCATAACCCCGTGCTAGGTTCTGGCCTCAGCCGGGGTTCGGATGCTGAGTGTGAGCGGTTGGAGGTTTTCTCCCACGACTCAAACTCCCACGATCCGGTGATTTCCTCCAAATAAAAAAAAAAAATCTCTATGTCTACAAATAATTAAAATTGGTAAAAAAGTAAAAAATATGCGTATTTTAATTGCTGATCTGTTGACTTTCTGTCTGTTTGAATCTGCCTATGTGTGTTCCGGGTAATCTCTGGATCGGATTGATTTTAACAGTAGGTAATCTATACCTACAGAAAATGTTGTAAAATTACATGCTCTTTTTTGGTCCTGAGAATGACTGAATGAACGATTTTTCCATCCGCTTTTCTCTAACTCAAAATATCGAATTGCTTTCATGATCAGGTATTTGCAAAATTTGTTGTTAGAACATCTAAAAACGTCACAATATAGACTTAATTTTTTATCGAATTTCGATTAGCGAATGTTCGCGATCATTCGTCAGTTTGGTCAATATAATAAAATACCATTAACCCTCGTAATATCGCCGTACACACCGAGGGCGAATTCCCACACCGTCTAGACGTCTGAGTTTGTTTACTACTTATAAACACCTACTTAATATTCCGTTTGAAGAATTGCGACTCCTCTATATTTTCATTTTAAGCGCTGAGACACATTTGTTTTTAATTTGATTTATTATTTGTACATGAAGTTATTTACACTTAACGCTACCAGACATTAACAAACTTAATTTTAGTAGTAAATTTGTAAACAAACAAAAAAATCAAGACTAAGAATACCTAGTACTTAAAATTTTGTCAATCTTTTAAAATAATTAAGTTTTAAGTGCTGGTTTTATCTCGAATAGATTGCTTTCACCGAATGTTGATGGATCGTAATAAAACAAAGTGAACTTCTTTATTATTTTTCTTTGTCATTCTTATTTTTCGCATCCCAATTTATAAACGCCTCTAAAATTTTGTACATCCTCTAAGCATCAAAACTGTATTCATCAACCATATTTTATAGCTCATAGCATACAATCACTCACAAAAAAATCATATTATTATAAGTACAATTATATATTACTTTAATTTTCAACAAAGAAAGACTCAAAATTCAGCAATCGACTCTCAAAGGCATCTGTTAAAAAACATATACAAATATCACCTTAGCGAAGTACACTTGACGTCCGCCCCTCTCGATTTATTAGGGGATGTAAAATCACCCTCGCGACGTCTAGACGTATGTCTGTGCCATGTCCTCCCTCAACTGTACATTATATTGGATCTCTTTGTTTGTCGGATGACGGATTAGAACCGCATTGTTTAATATTGCTTTTACCTGGGGTTTTGGAGGCTGTCGCGTTTTCAAATTTCAACTAACGTTAGAAAGAGTGTCTATTTGTATTACTATTTCAAGAATTGGTTATTTGTTTAATATTATAACTTCACACTCACTTCAACTTCACTTGGAACCGCTGCGTTCCACATCCACACACAACACACAGTCCGGTTCAAAAGATCCATTTTGCGCTATGACATGTCCCTCTTTAAACGAGGTTTAAGAAAAGTCCTGTATGGGTAGGTGATAGATAACGGCCCCTCTTTGCCCTGGCATTGCAGAGGTCCATGAGCGACGGTAACCGCTTACCATCAGGTGGGCCGTAGGCTCGTGTATCATACATCAAAAAATAATAATATATTTTTGGAATCTATAGAGTCGCGAATAGTATTACAATTACAAACAGGTGATTATGGAACCAAAATCTATAAAAGAGCTGTTAACTACAAGGCTATTAAAGAGATAATTTTCATAGCGTTTTTTTCATCAAATACTGATTGTTACTCGAAAGTCTGTAGGCGTGCAGAATGTGAAAGTTACGCACTTATTTTTCACTATCAAGAGATTGGTTTTGTTTTCTTAAGATCCTTTATTTAATTGGCACTGGATGTACCCATGTTATTTGCATTTGGTACCAGGTTCGTAAACGCTTGTTTTTACTACTATACTTTATACTTTCTTCTTTTATACTTTCATGCATTTTCAACGAGTTCTTACCGCGATATTTAATTAATTGAGTTGTCTCGATATTTCAACGTTGTTTAGCACTGGATTCCACATACTCGATAATCTGAAGCCGTCACACCTGTTAAAAGTGCTATGTCTTGAAATCTCGATAGCTTCTTTAACCATCCTTGGTACGTAACGACGTTCAGAACTTGTTTTTAACATTCGTTTAAAATAAACCATTGTCTTATATTCCAAATTTAATGTGATTCCATTACTGTGGGTTCAAAGGGAAATTAATTGAATAAGTCGTGTCGCGAAGAGTAAAGTTCGCACGAGCGCTCGACATGGCTAGACGTTTAGTCGAATTGTTTACACACAGACGGGGAGATGAAATGATTGAAATTCTAACATATGTTTGTAAGTAATATGTTATGTACGAAATGAGTGTTAAATATTTTATTTTAGACCAAAGGTAAAAATAACAAAAACAATTTTAAAAAAGGATTAACACAGCTTTGATGGAAAATATGGTTTAAAACTTAATCGTTTTTTCTGAAAACTCCTAGTAAAATTTTGCTTTACATTAAACGAAAGGAACCGAGAGTATTTTAAATTAAATACTTTTATTAATTAAGAAAACGGGTGGTTATACATTATTAACGTCGTCGTCGTTTGGAATTATTTATTATAACAAACAAACATTTGTGCTTTCTGTGTACTTTATTTTATTTATGTTTTTTTTAAATACAGACTTTTTTTGTGTTTTCAAAGTAACTTCTTAGATAAAATCATATTTTAATACCGTAGAAAATACCGTAGATTGATAGATAAAGGAAAGCAGTAGATTACAATTAAGATCGAACTGAAACATAAACTAGACCAAATCTAGGTCTGAAATATTGAACATGTGTCCTAAAATAGGCCAGACAGTCAGGCTATGTCAGTTCTCATTGAGAGCTATTACACCCGGATATACCTGGAGCGGCGGAAGTGAGGTTGACGAACCCGGCCAGACGCGACGTGTACTGTTGCCAAAATAAATATTATACGGAAAAATGTTGTATGTTTGAGAGTTTTAACTTTGATTTCGTTTTAGGGCGAGGATTTTTGTCTAGAAATGAAGAATTCGATTTTTTGTCTGTAATATACAGGGTGGATTTGTATTACCGGATAAAGGTTTGACTGATTCCAAAAATAAAGGTAATCCTAAGTAATTGTATTCCGACAGATGCTCTCAGGCTCTACTTCAGATGGCACAAGATTATTTCCATTATTATTACAGTAAATATATTTCATTAAACACTCGCGGTTCTCTACATCACTTACACTATTACTAAACGGGTTCTTACCACGATTGTTTTTAATTGAGCGGTCCCGATATTTCAGCACTGTTTCAAGCGCCATGATCACGGGAACTGAGGAACTGCGGGTAGGTCATTTAAGAGCAGACAAATCTGTCTACCCTCTTTCTCGTTCGTTTGCCGGTACCACTGGAACTACTTGAAACAGTGCTGAAATATCGGGACCGCTCAATTAAAAATAATCGTGGTAAGAACCCGTTTAGTAATATTGTAAGTGATTACAGTAAATACCTGCTAATGGTGGAAGGTCTATCGATGCATTAGTCAAAATACTTTATTTACACAATGGGATAAAAATTAACAACGTCTTCTCTTCATCGCTTTATACTAAAACTAATCGATGATCAAATGTCATCGTGAAGAGTGTTTCCCTATGGCCAAAATCTCATTTGGAGGGGAATCGATTCTCAACATCTATACAAAATTACTAACCATTATTAATTACATTTCATTAGCATTTAATTTTGATTTGTAAGGACAGAAATTATACTTAGTTTAAAATTCGTAAATATATGCTCCCTAGACAGTGTCCACTACGGTACGTGACGATTACCACTTACGATCAAGTTAGTTTGATGTCTGATATGGGAATAAAAAACCTTTCTTCAAGTCAATAAGAAGCACATTTGAAAATCAAAACAATAAATTAAAAATTTAATTTAATTAATGAAAATTTATTTCGCTTATGCTGTCGGTACCGCCTAAATCTCTTGTTTTACTGTAGGTAGATTCCGATGTGAGTTTTACAGTCTACAGTATTATTACGATCGATGAGGCTAGACTGACGAAAGGGAGACCCGCCTCCCTCTTCCTTCAAGGATTATATCTTAAATGGTCTGTCTCCTTTGTAGTAAATAGGGTAGGGGTGTGCAGGAGTGCGCACTTTTTCTATTTCAGATTATAAAAATTAAGTAAAACACATCAGGTTATAGTTATTACAATATATTAACCACTTATGTCAATGGCTACTAATAAAATAATAAAAAATTAACGAACATTAGATATTAGAGACAAAAACAAAGAAAATTATGAGCAAGTAGTTTGCGCACTCTTGTACTACGTGGTGGACAAGAGTGCGCGTATATGTGTGCAAGAATGCGCAGTACACATTTATTTATTTTTATTTATTTATTTATTTGTTTACACATGAAAGTTTGTAATAAAGTTAAATGAGAGTATAAATACAAAAGAGAAAGTACATTTTCTAACAATACCGTAACATTACTTTCGTTTTACAAAACTATTATACAAATAATATGTTTCCAGTGGCCCTCACACTAGGCCTGGCCTGTTATTATTTACAAAGATTACAATGAAAATTTCCCAGGCGCAGATTGGATGTACAGCTTTCATGCCACCAATTTTCACATGAAAAGCACTGGATCCAGTCTTCTACCAAAGGTTCTACGTACGCTTGAAAACAGCCAGGGACGAGTCCTGTCTTTTTTGCAGCGCTTTCTTCATGTTGTTTTTTATGAGGAGAACTACTTAATATTTCAGACCTTTTACCTTTTTACTGTTTTTTTTATAAATAAATTAAAACAATGTGCAAGAGTGCGCGCGCACTCTTGTCCACATCGGCTATGCGCACTTTTGCACGTCTCGGCCAGATTCATTTTCTGTGAATATTCACGCCATATATGAGCAGCGTCAGCCAAATGAGTAAGCTTGTAAATATTTGGATAACAAAATAAACGACTTAAAATATCACAAATAAGCCTTACCTTAGCAATTTTTTTGCAACTGCAGTTTGAAAATCTTCACATAATAGATCATAGCATGAAAAAATACACTTCGTCTCATAAATCTGTCAAAATTCAATAAAAACCGATTGTTTTTAACATGCACGCACGAAACTTTTCACAGATCAGTTAACAACTAAATTTGGACGCCAATTCCTTTTCTGTGAGTGGCTAATGCCTATGTGTACTCTTGTACGCTGCGCGCTCATGCACACCCCTACCCTAAATGTATACTTCAAAAGCGCGTCTTCGTCTCGTTATTTACTTTTGACTAGAGTGCATTTGTAATATGTTTATTTAGTTTAATTTCACTAATTAAGAAGTTTGAGCACCAAATAAGACGAATGGTAATCGACATAATATTACAAATCATGCATGACCACACACACAAAAACACACTCACACACACACACACACACACACACACTCACATAAGTAGGTTTCACGAATACAAAAAATATCAAAACTCATCTTGAATGTATCAAAATACTACGAGAACTAGAATTTTCTCTTATTATTAAAATAAGGAAGACTTATTCTGTGGCTAAGTCACGAGTTCGTTGCACCTCGAAAATAGTACTACGCCGTAGATGTCCTATGCTATGTGCTACGGTGTGCGTGTACTACGATGCTACGAGAAACGTAGCGTGCCAGTGTACCAGTACTTAGGGTTGACTTAAATTAGTTCTTAATTATAATTTAGTAAGTTTGTATTTTTGCATTCTGAATTAATGAAATAAATTTACATTTCATTTCAAATTTAAAAATAAATACTTAGTTAGAAAAACAGCAAACAAAATAATCTACAATTAAATTTAAAGTTTTTTTTTTGCAATGTAGGCAGACGAGCCAACGGGCCACCTTATCGTAAGTGGTTACTATCGCTCATGAACCTCTGCAATGTCAGGGGACACTGAGGGGTCGCTACCTACGACCTAACTTTAAGGACCCTCCTCAAGCCTCACAATAATATATTATTAATCAGAGTAATATTGTTCTCTTCACAAACAGACTGGCTAAGTACATAAGTACATTCGTTTATAAAATTTACCCACCAAAAAAACAAAACCATTCACCCCTCTTCGTTATATTGTGAAAAATTTCAATTTTAACGTCTGGAATGACCCTTCACCCTTCCAATTTGAACGGATGAAATATCGTAAATGTTATATTACGTACTGTCTGGCAATACTGAATACATTTATAAGTACTGTAATAAAATATACGTATATTTTATGGTTTTTACTCAAGAACTTTGGAGTTGAAAAACCAAATAATGAAATTACTGTTTCGTGATGCTTTTTCAGAAATAAATTATATTTGGATTATTTTGTTTAATGAATTTTTAGAATATTAGTCTAATCAAGTTTTTGTGAAAAATATTTTAATAATTAGTTACGTGTTTCAATGCTTTCCTTGGATGAATCGATTTTAAAGATTATTATTTTATCCGAAACCAATGATTTTTTAAAAAATATTACTCGTTGATGGAATTAAATTGGAATTTTTGGTTTTCTTTTCATTTTTCTGTCATGTTTCTAAGAGAGATTTTATGTATTTATTTATTTGGTTCTTATAAGTTAATAGTTAGTTGTTTTTTTTAAATTTTAGTAGTTTTGATTCCCGGGTAGGCCAAGATTGTAAAAAATCTATGAATGCAGTTGTGTTTATTTCCTGTACCAATTACTGCCCACTGTTGGGCTCAGGTCTCCTCAGAAGAGGGATTAGGCATAGTCCGCCACGCTTGTCCAGTGCGGATTGAGGACTTCACATATCTTCAAAGGATTTTTAGAACCCTTTTCCAATATGCAGGTTTCCTCACGATGTTTTCCTTCACCGTTTTTAGCCAGTGGTGTTGAGAAAAATTGCACATAAATCTTTTTCACATTTACATTTAGAGGTACAAGCCGGCCGGATTTGAACCCGCGACCTCCCGTTCGGAAGGACACGCTTCGACCACTCGGCCACCACGACTTTTACTTTCACCAAAATACCTTTAAATCATGTACTTTCGAAAACTTTCCCTAGAGGAGGCATTTTAAAATTCCACCCTGTATACATATTATTGTCCATGGGGAACCTATCCTTAATTACAATATTGAATGTAAACTTAGTGCATTCAACCCTACATAGTGGGTGGTGCAGGGCTGGGTAGTTCCGACCGCGGTCATCGAACTCACAGCTGACGCGACGTTCAATGGTTGTCGTACTACGGCGCAATGTAAACATCGCAGATACTATAATAAATAGACTATCTTTGATTTGATGGATTTTTTTTAAATGAAGTTTTATTCTGTTATAGTATAGTTCGTTCTAGAGTTATGCATTAAAAGAAAGTAAAAATGTATGTATGAAAATATTATTGAATTTATTTCGAGAAAACTTTTATCTTCGTCAATCCCTGCAATCCCTAATAGCATTTATTTATTTATTCATTCTTCCCTCCCCCCCCCTCACCAAATTACAGAAATCACACTGCAATTTGTCTTGCGCACGGAAGCCGGAACAAAAGTTAAGGCATTGTCAAAGACAGTAAAGATCACCAAATACGGTTGCACCACACTTGTATTATTTACAAATGGCATACATACAGTCCATAAATCAAATACACAATACAAGTAATAACTAACAAAAGTTGGAATTAGCTAAATACTTGACAACCAACCTAGTGCGGGGATCAATGTTAATATGTTTGTTTTGTAATTTGTGTTTTAGTTCAATAAATATTTTTTTACTTTACTTTACTTTACTTTACTTTACCACAGATGAGTGAAAAATCATCGATAAAATGTAATTTACAATATATACTCATTTTTACTATTTCCATGCGGTTGGTAAAAAAATTAAAATACCCTGAAAAATCCAAACAATTCCTATTAACTATTCCTACCTTACTGAAGTAGCCGACGATGTGACACCCCTCTCTGTCCGCGTTGGTCATCACATAGAACAAGAAGGGCTCCACGTCGTAGTACAGAGTCTTGTGGTCGAGGAAGAACTTGGCCAACAAGCAGAGCTGCTGACAGTACTGCTTGTGTTTGCGACCGTCCACCTGCCAGACGCTCATGTCGTCTTTTCTGTACACCTGTATCGAAATGGTTTTGTAGAGATATTTGTTGGAACGAAGTTCCTTATCGCGCGTTATCGAAAGGGGGCTAGACGGAAATTCTTATGAAAAAGTTGTCACGACACTTTTTTTTGTTTTCGATGATTATCGCTAGATGGTGCTGTGATTAAAATCTTTTAAAACAATTGCTTATTTTGTTTTATATGGTTAATGCTAGATGGCGCTGTGATCAAAATATTTTATTAAAATTAAATAAAATTTTAATACAATTCCCTCACTAATTAATCGAAAGGAACTTCGTTCCATCCGGGTGTCCCTTGACACCTCTCAAGTTTTTACTCTTTATTTAATTTCGGGTTGGCCTTCTCTCACTCTCATCACTGTAACTCCGGTGTAGTAGTGTTTAGCTAGTATCCACACTGGCGATGATTGAGCTTTGAAGTCCAGAAACTCGATTAAAAGCTAACTTGTCTGGGGTCCCGCAACGATAAATTCGTCAAAAATCAGAAGTTTGTTATTGTACTTGTTTTGATTGTGGTTCTAATGTCAACATGAGCACTTTTGGCAAAATGAAAACGACAGATCTGTCCCGTAGGTCGAACTACAAAAAAACCTCCTGCCGGTCACACTCAGCGTGGGAACCCAGCATGAGATTGTGAGGGGTATCGTCACCGTCGCCTCCAACATATTTTACCTAGTGTTTTTTTAGTCCAGCTCATTTAAATTTTTGCGTCTATCTCGGGTCGATGCCCCTTTTTTGACATAATTTATAATAAAATGAGGACTGGTACCACCCCTCCGTCCTGTACTGTACATACCTCGTCCCCCGGCGGGTGTCGCCACACGCACTTGTTGCGGTGTCGCGTGGAGCCGGCCGCGCTCTGCTGGTGCGACAGACAGAACTCGCACACGAACAGGCGAGGGACGCGCGCCGCTGTGCCCGGGTACGGCGACTGGTACCACACTTCCATCATGTACTTGCCCATCACGACGTAACTAAACACAAATAAAATAATGATTATTAAACTACTGCGTGTATTTACATGCTAAATATCATGTGGAAGCAACATTCAATATTTTGGTCCTTCGAGCCGGATCCATTTAAAATGTAAACAAAATCTCAAAAATCATGAAATTTGATGCTTTCCATGGTAGCATGTGTGTGTACAAAAGAAACGTTAAATTAGTGACTATACCTTGCGTATCATATTTAAATTTAGTCAACCTTGACAGGCAGTTTATAATGATTTGGGGGGCGTTTTTCCATGAATAAATAAATAAAGTTTGTTCACTCACCGAGTGCCTCTATCCGTGGGCAAGTCCTCGAGTTCTTCCTCTATTTTAATAGCGGCCAGAGCCTGTGCCTCTCTGAACAACCTCAGGTCGTAGTCTGGCGCGAACCCGTCTAGTATCGGTTCACGTTCCTCGTTTATTTCGTCACTGTTCCCCGAGGCTGCTAGCTTTTCATGTAGCTCTTGACTGCCCTTCCACTTAGAACGCATATCCTGGAACAAATTATTTGATGATAGCAATAGTGAACACTCACATCGAATTCAATTTACAACAGCTTGCCTTTATTTTATATTAGGTGATTTGGTTTATGACCTAAATTACATCAAAACTGATAAAAACTACACTTTATTCTGGCGTTTGCTCCATGCCGTACAAACCATATTAAGAGCGCATGGTAGACTATGCCTAATCACCGTACTGAATAGACTTAGCCTGTCCACCTCTCACTCCCACCACTGTAATTCCTGAGCCAGTATCCACAGTAGCGACCACCGCAATGACTCTGAGTACTAAAACCCAAGAATCTGCCAGGAAAGTTAACTTATCTTAGGCTCCGCAATGAAAGAGATGATAGAAGGAGTATACCGTACCTTCACCTTGAGCTGGTACGCCCGCTGCTCGATGGTGGGCATGGGGCGCGGTCGCTGCGAGAGGTGTGCGAGCGCGCGGCGTCGTGCCGTGCTGGCGGCGGCGCGCTCCTACATGCACGCTGCTGCTTGTGTAGTACCTTACCTTCACCTTGAGCTGGTACGCCCGCTGCTCGATGGTGGGCATGGGGCGCGGTCGCTGCGAGAGGTGTGCGAGCGCGCGGCGTCGTGCCGTGCTGGCGGCGGCGCGCTCCTACATGCACGCTGCTGCTTGTGTAGTACCTTACCTTCACCTTGAGCTGGTACGCCCGCTGCTCGATGGTGGGCATGGGGCGCGGTCGCTGCGAGAGGTGTGCGAGCGCGCGGCGTCGTGCCGTGCTGGCGGCGGCGCGCTCCTACATGCACGCTGCTGCTTGTGTAGTACCTTACCTTCACCTTGAGCTGGTACGCCCGCTGCTCGATGGTGGGCATGGGGCGCGGTCGCTGCGAGAGGTGTGCGAGCGCGCGGCGTCGTGCCGTGCTGGCGGCGGCGCGCTCCTACATGCACGCTGCTGCTTGTGTAGTACCTTACCTTCACCTTGAGCTGGTACGCCCGCTGCTCGATGGTGGGCATGGGGCGCGGTCGCTGCGAGAGGTGTGCGAGCGCGCGGCGTCGTGCCGTGCTGGCGGCGGCGCGCTCCTACATGCACGCTGCTGCTTGTGTAGTACCTTACCTTCACCTTGAGCTGGTACGCCCGCTGCTCGATGGTGGGCATGGGGCGCGGTCGCTGCGAGAGGTGTGCGAGCGCGCGGCGTCGTGCCGTGCTGGCGGCGGCGCGCTCCTCGCTGGCGGCGGCGCACCACGCGCCCGACACGTTGTGGTACAGCGGGCACGCCGCCCACGTGAAGTGACGCTCGGCCTTGCCACCTTAGTGTATGCGACACTTTAGTAAAACAACTGACTCAGTTCCTAGTTGTAATGCACACCAGATGCGCCACGTCAGAAGACACACCAAACTGGTATAATATGCCTTTGTGTATTGATGTACTAAAAATATGGAAAAATTTTGTAGTGGGGGCAGACATCAGAAGAGGTGTGAAGATAACATAATAATATGCCAAGTAGCATGGGATTGGAAAATCTTGGAGAGTCATTATGTGACAATTTATACTGTTGTGGCTAACATACCTGACTGTACAAGTAATCTAAGGATGTTAAATTAGTTTTTAAGTAAAAAATATTGTACTGTCATTCGTTGATTCAAATTAATTAAAAAAAAGAAAGAGGAGAAAGTGGAAAAATTAACAATATTTTATAAAATTCATCCGTCAACAGGGCTAATGAATAAATAATGAAGTACCTATATTTCTATACATTCCATATCAGAATGACAAAGTCAACATCAACTCATTCATAAATTATTTACCAATCACTTGTATAAAAACACTATAATAATACTGTTATTAAAATCCATACCCAAATGTCCCAAAGAATCGCATCCTCGCACGGGACATCGCCGTTCCGACGGTTCTGTCAGTAAAAGTGGTACTATGGGTGAACGGGTTTGTAGAATAGACCTGCCCCTCAGAGGTTTCTTGCTGTCTTTACTGAAAAGAAGACAATTGAATAAGTCAGTAGACAAGGTTTGAATTAAAATTTAGTATGGGAGGTCTGTTAACGTGAGAGAGAGAGAAACAGACTAAAGTGGAAATGGGCTTGTCACATATTATTATGTAGACAATGCCAGGCAGACATAAAGGAGAGTCTCCATAGAGACAGAGAGAAAAGTTAGACAAAGGTAATGATGGAGCTATATTCACAAAAGTATTTGGACCAAAATCGATTTCAGAAACAGTATGTTATGAAAGAAATTAAGACCTACTCCTAGGAGGCAACTTCTACCATAACTGTTTAAGATAATTTTACTTTATCTTAGATTTTAATCTAAATTTCATTTAACAGTAATACTTTTGTATATATTCGTTTTTAAGAAGGAGAGTATTTTTTTATGGTAGTAGAGTATTTATGGTTTCGGGGCCTTAAAAAGCTTTGCAGTCAGCTATTGTGGTGGTAAATAGTTATTTTAAAGCAAGAATGGAATACTTACGCTTTTTCTTTTTCCTCGACCTCTGAATCAGTATCAGTGTTGTTGATCTTGGTGGCGGCGGCGATGCGCGAAACGCGAGCCGAGAGCGATCTCGTCAGTTTACGAGGCATTGTCGCTTCCACTGTGTCATCAATCTTTATCACGTCATCTTGCTGTAATGATAAAATAGAAATGTTACATTTTCAACAGTTAAGAAATAAATAATTTTGAGATGTAAAGATGGCTTTGGCGTTCTATAAATTTTGGAGGTAAAAAGGGATTTTATTCTTGCCATTTTCTATAATAAATAGACCATAACTACAACATGTTTTACATTTCAATAAGTGATATAGGTTTCATGGTCGTAATTTTTTTAAAATTCTTACATAATAATAATCTTTAAATTAGTTTAGCCAAGTGACTAGTTGAATTTAACAATGACATTAAAATAGTGTTAAAAATTGGCTGTCTCTAATGTGATAAAAAAGTTATAAATAATTACTTTATTGGGATTTGGTTTTGCTTTTCCAGTTTTCCCATTTTCTTTCTTCGGAGAAGGTTCACTGTCACTGTCAGACGACACGGATTCAATTGAGGATTGACTGGAGGAACATGATGAGATGGTTTTGTGATCCGGAGATTTCTTTGGGGGTGGTCCGCTTGTTTTGTTGGAACATTTCCTTTTGGTGCTATCTTTGGAATCCTTAGAATCTTTTGAATTTGAATCTTCATTCAACATTGGTTGTGATGTACTTTTCTCCTCACTAGATTTTCTTGAACTACGCTTGCTTCTCGGAGAATCTTTAGATTTGCTTTCGGATTCAGACTCGGAGCTATTGTCTGGAGAGAAGATGGACTTCTTTTTCGATGCACTGTTATCCCGGGTGTCTGGCTTGGAGCCAGATCTAACTGGTGGTTTTGGTGTCTTTGCCCCTGAACGAAGTGCAGTTTTACCCCTAGCCAACACCATTGCAGCTGATTTAGGTTTGGTAGAGCGTCTTCTGGCTGGTTGTGGTTTGGGGCTTTCAATCTTGGGGATGTCATCGTCACTAGAAGACAGGACCTTGGTCTTAGAGGTCTCGGGTTTCTCTTCATTTTTATCAGGCTCCTGTGTTGTTGGGGATTTCGGTGGTGCGGTGGTGGTGACTGGGGCGTCGGAGGTTGATGATTCCGAGTCTGAGCTGCTGGAGGCAGACCCTGAGCTGGTGGATGTGCTGTCGCTGCTGCTGGAGTCCGAAGACGACCCCGAACTGCTGTCTGTGCTACTATTCACCTAAAAATCATAAAGATGTACACTTGTTATAGTTTAAATCAAATAAGTAATACTTTAGGTAGTAGTAACAATAACTTCTATTTTGTTTGATGATATTGAGATTGATACCCTCATTTAAATAAAGATATAGATTGAGGATTAAGTTCAAAGATCTTTAGTAGTTCAGTTTGTAATTACTACATGAAAATAATGTAGAAACAGAAATTTTACAAATTAAACAACATTACAGAAGCCAATTCTATTGGTCCCATTTTTTCAATTTTTTTATATCATAGCCATATCATAAATATTACAGGGTAGACACTTTGGAACATGCAGAAACTTTATTTATGTAAATAATAAACAAACAATGTAAACTGTAATAATTTTACATTAAATATAATATCTTAAAGTGTAATACAATTGTTTAGAGTTTTTAGGTTATCTTATACAAAATAGCTTGATATTTTCAAATAAACTCAGATAATTTAAAAACAATCCTCTAACAATACTTACATCGAGATTAGTCATCTTTCTGTTTGATATTTTTGAGCAGATGAATAAGAAGCACTGCGGGCGGTTTGCCCTACACTTAAAATAGCAAAATCAATTTAAAATTATCTAACTACTACAAAATAATCGATAAATTGTTTTTTAAAACTCAAACTCGAGAGCAACCATTATTAATTTTATGACATTGATTGAAATTGATTAATTGCTGTTTTGAAGTATTTTGTTTGCCAACGTGTTGTCATTTGTCAATGTCATTGATGTCAATTCTGCCAATGTCAATGAAGTGAAATTTTAGAAACAAAACGCTTTTTGCGGCTTTTTATAGATGGCGCTGCTAGCGAGTGTACCAGTTTGAATTCATTGAACTATTTATTTATTTATAGCTTCAAATAACTAGCTTGGAGAAGTTCTTGCAAGTAAAATGCGGATTACAATAATTTCATCTTTTTCATTGCGTGTGGGATAGCTATCTGGGGAGAGCTACCATGGGACGTTCTTCTCCGGGTTTTTATTTATTTCATCTGCCGTGACCGGGACTCGAAAGAACTCAGAAGTTACCAATTTTTCATTTCATTACAAATTAAATAATTAAAATTATTTATGTAGGATGAAGTAGGTAATCTTTAGAACAGCAACTGGTACATGGCAATACCTCAAACCACAAGTACTGGCAACCACGTCTGCAAATGGTAAATAACTAAGAAGAAGAATCAATTACTAACTATTAAACTAAATCCTCTTATTCCAAACATGCAGAAATCGTTAATTTTTAGAGAGATTTAATCCTTAACTTAAGTCACTCTATCGATTGGTGCAATAAAAATACAGGGTGTGATTTTTTTGAATTATACCTACTAGTAAACTAGCTTCAAGTCCCGGGAGTAACTAGATTTTTTTTCAAAAAATGTATGAATGCAGCTGTTGTTTCTTTTCAACTAAGTAAATAAGAATTAATTGTATAGTGATAAAAAGGAAAATCTCAAGAATTGCAATTAAAATATTTTTTTTGACTTTTGTCTTCAATTTTAAGCAAAGTTGGTGTTAAAAATAATACTTAATCAAGTGTAACAAATTTTATATAGCACCAAAAAAATTTTTATTTTATCTGCATACGAAAATGCAATGTTTTTTAAGTTACATTTTCATACATATACCTTTGGAACTACAGTTCTGTTTTATTTTGTTAAGAGCCTTCTACTGCTTGAGGCTCCAGGATTATAAAAAAGACATGCCCGCTGAGTTTCTTGCCAGTTCTTCTCAGGACGGTGGCTATAATAATTATTTTTGTGTCCGAACTGGTGGTAGCTTTTAAATTTTGACGGCAACAGGAATGAGCATAATATCATCAATATTGAAAATAAAGTATTTCAATTCATTTCATATCATTTAACCATTCTTTCTTACACCCTATGTGCTAAATGTAGAATAATGGATTAATTAAAAACATTGTCGTGAATATTACGATAATTTTATAACATTGATATTTTAGTGGTAGGTACCTACCGTGTACTATAAAAAATGTATTGCTTATTCGTGATTAATAAAAGGCATGTAGTACCTACCACTCAGTCTTTTATACAGTTGCATTATTGGAATTACTTTTAATAACTATTATTGAAACTTGTAGGTGAGTTAACTGTGTTGTAGTTATTGTAGGTGAAGTAATTTTGAGTTGAAGAAAATCGTATACCCACCCGCGAGCTGGGTGGAAATTTGGCATTTTGCGGAAGTTGAACCATACCAAAACCTAAATTAAAAATTTATTTTATTAATAATTATATATTACTAGCCCACACAACTTCATCTGCGTCACATAAGTAAATTTTCTCACCGTTTAACCTTCCCTTGAATTCTACGAATATTTCAAGATTAAAATAAGCCAAATCGGTTCAGTCGTTCTCGAGTTTTAGCGAGACTAACGAACAGCAATTCATTTTTATATATAAGACTAGCTGACCCACACAACTTCGTCTGCGTCGCATAAGGAAATTTTCTCACCGTTTACACCTACCCTGGACTTCTACGAATATTTCAAGATTAGAATAAGCCAAATCGGTTCAGTCGTTCTGGAGTTTTAGCGAGACTAACGAACAGCAATTCATCTAATATATAAAATTCTCATGTCACGGTGTTCGAACTTGAACTCCTCCGAAACGGCTTGACCGATTTTGTTGAAATTTTTTGTGCTTATGCGGTATCTATGAGCCAACATCTATTTTTCATCACCATAAATGTTAGGGGTAGTGCACCCCTAAATTTTTTTTCTTATTTTTTCGGCGCAGACGAAGTTGCGCGGTGCAGCTAGTTTTTATATATAAGAAGATGTGTATTGTATTTGTATGATATATATTTTATTATGTATTTTATGTATTAGATATATTTTATTATTTATTTCGTTATGTATGTAAAGTATTATTTATTTTATCCTTATTTATGTAATGTGGAAAAAGTTTTTTTCATGTGTCACCTACCATAGTTCTCTCTACACCACCTTTGGTTGACTGGTAGAGAATGCCTTCGGCATTAAGTCCGCCATTGTACCTTTTGTGCATGGAGTTGAAAAAAAAAAAAAAAACCTCCAGCGTCCAAACCCTGGTTGAGGCCAGAACACAGCATGGGGTTATGCAGAATGACGCGTTACGCACTACGGCACTGAAAACCCCTTTTAAAAGACGTGTCGTCAATCAAAATATCGTAACAGAAATATTCGAATTAAAATGGTACCTGGGGCTGTGGGAAGTAGAAAAACTAATTTTATTTCGTTTTGTTTTTCATAACAAGTTTTCTTATTTATATAAATAGCTTACCTGAGCAATTTCGTCTGCGTCAGAAGCGCAGAAAAAAATTACGATATTATATCAAAAACCTCTAAAATTATGGGTTTTTATCTACTACTAGACTCTACGATATATATTTATCATGTTTGTAGGTATTATATTATACACATAAACCTTCCTATTGAGTCACTCCATACGTATAACTTAAAAGTTGCATCAAAATCCATTGCGTAGTTTGAAAGATAATAAAAGCATACATACACATTACACAGGGATAGACAGACTGCGTGAATATACTTTGTTTTATACTATGTAATTCTAATGAGTAATAAGCTCTACAATAATAATAATCGAAAACCTATTTATGCGTACGCTGCAAAAACCATTGAGAATAGAAAAATATGATGTACTACGGGTTTTTAGGTCATAGGAAGATCTAAAAAAAAGTCCGCAAGAGCATATATCTAACTATCATAGTTTAGTCACAATAACCGCTTTTATGTTCACGAAAAAATAATAATCGTCCGAAGATAAAAATCGTTTGTCTTGCTTTTTTTCTTTTTATTTTGTTTCGCATATAGTTTTTAATTTTTACTTTGTTTATTAAATATAGCACTAGATTCTATATTCTTAATGTTAAGTGTGTAAGCTATTAAGTGCTGAATAAATGTATTTTCTTTCTTTCTTTCAATAAACAAGGTAGATGTCTACCTAAATTCTTGATAAAAAAAAATAGCAATTGTTTTAAAATTCTCCTTCGAACTTTTCTAAGAATATTGTTTTAACCTCGTTTTTTTATCTCATTAGGTCTACGATCTCAGTGATCTACTATGGTAAGTTAATTTGTATTCATAAGTAAATATACTGAAGTGTTGTTTTGATTGCTTGAGTGTGCTGAAACTGAACTCATCGATAAAATTACATATAAAACATTTTTGAATAGCTTATTAAAATTCATTGGGTAAAACCTAAATTATTTTTTTCTTTTTCTTTTAACCCTTTCAGGACCATAAGATGGCTGAGACTAAATATGCGAATACTACGCAATATTTAAGTTATTCTGTAAAGTAAGAGATATCACTAGAAAAACATAGTAGGGTGTACAAATTTCCTATAAATTTCATATGAAACATTTTAACACATCGTACATAAACGTAACGTTTGACATTCATTAACACGTTCCCTGCGGTACAGATTTATCTGTACTTTCCATTACTGCGTTACGAGGCGTTTTAAACCTTGTCTTAAACCAGACATTGTGGCGGCACGAGGCTTATTAAACCCCACCGCCCTTAAAAGACTAAAATCCTTTTTTTGTCGCCAAATATGACAAATTGTACGGTTTTTGTCGCGATTTTATAAAACATTGAGTGGATTAACCTATATCTGCCGCCGCCCGTGGATAGATTATTTAGTTTAGATTCTATAGGTAAAATAAAATGTGGGATCTGATGTACCTCGTACCGCACTGAAACATAGCAGATTTTCTTCATATTTAGTGACGGGAAAACAAATATCGATTTTATTTAATTGTATTTATTTGTCAAAATTATGGATGTTTTTCATTAAAACACATGAAGCAATAATATTTTTTGCAAATAGTGCATTCTGTGAGAATTTTCTTCACTTTTTTGTCAGCCTCACGATTTTGTCAATTTTTCATAACATCCTACACATTTCCTTTTCTTTGATCCTTTTTCGAGATGATGTGCATTGTAATTAACTTTCTTCGGCAATGTTTCGATATAATTGGCAGCAGTCTTTCTTCGTCACGTTTGCAGCCTGGCATGCGTTGCACAACACTAACCGCGTGAAGCTAGCGTACAGTGCGGTACGAGGTACGCGGAGGTACGAGGTGTTTGAAACCTTGTTCCGCACTGTGTTAGAATTTTATTTGTTCAGTGCGGCACGAGATCTAAAAAACCCGGTATTAAAATAGGTACACCATAGAACTAGGAATCAATAGCACATCTCAGATATATAGTTATCTCTTTCCTGTACTGAACCAGATGGAAGTTATGCCTCCCGCACGAACGAGAAGTTAACATTTTTCCTTGCCGCAGGAACGTCGAGACGTGTACAGGGCGTTTTAAGCCTTGTTTCGCAGTTAACGTGTTAAAAAATATATTATTCAATAATAATAACGATTTTTGTAGAAGGGAAAAATATTTCCCTTGGTCGTGAACAGGTTAAACATAAATCTACAACATATATAAATATTGTGTTGCCTCAAACACAATTTTTAATAAAAAAAAATAAAACATTTTGAATAAAACAATGTAGGGGTCCCCGTCAGCCCTGCTCCTCAGCAGTCAAATCTGCAGTTCCGAGTTACCCAAAAATTGGCTCTAGCTCTCGCGCCACTATAATATTATATTCTACCGTTTAGTACCCAACATTATCATTAGTAAATTAATGTTTTTCAGGATCTACCTGTCCAAAACTTCCTAAGTAGACTACAACAGATCTATTTACCTGATCTTCCAAGCTTTGATATCTCGGGTATATTCTCTAAGATGACTCTGGTAACAATAATGTCATTCTTTTTAAACGTTCCAAGAATTGTCAGAATAGCCAAGATAATGCAAACTATATTTACTAGTCTTTCGCTTTTGCAATATGACGCTAAGGACTACCCGGAACAAGCTAATGTACAAGGTAATAATTATTTATGTAAATTTTATTAAAATTGAAATTTTATCAACTCGTGATTCTCTTAGCAATGAAACTTTTCTTTTATATCTTTCTAAGGTTCTCACTTCGAATCTATATTTCAATATTTATAGCGATGGTTTTCAACACTCCCAAGGTATCGTAACTAAAATAGGAAATAGGATTATTGACATAAAAGTTTATTTGGTCTATCGTAGTAGGTAATTGTTTAAATTGGCTTGCTAGTCTTCAAGTCCTTCCAACATTTTAAAGAACATTTTATTAAAATATCTCGTGTTTTAAAATATGTCAGTCACCTTAAGATTTAATTTGTAGCTTATTTCAACACACCAATGTATTTATTGTAATACTTAACAGATGGCCAAACATTTGACTTCATAGTGATTGGAGCGGGTTCAGCGGGATGTGTGGTAGCTAATAGACTAACAGAAATCTCAGGTTGGACTGTGTTGCTTGTAGAGGCCGGAGATAATCCACCTCTTACTTCCAAAGTGAGTTATACTTTGAAATATATATAACACAGCCAAATTTTTTTTTGATCTAATTTTTATAATTTCAGATTCCTGGACTTTTTTCGTTCGTTGACTATTCAACAGCAGACTGGAACTACTATACAGTAAATGATGGCTATTCAAGTCAAGCGCATAAAACGAGAAACATTCATTACACTCGCGGTAAAATGTTGGGCGGATCTTCAGGAGCCAACTACATGTTCTACGTCAGAGGAAACAAAGCTGATTACAACGATTGGGAGAAACAAGGAAACCCTGGCTGGAATTGGGAAACAGCTTTAAAATATTTTAAGAAGAGCCAGAAATTAAACGACTTGTTTATCTATCGAAGTAAATCGTCGAAATTGCATGGCTTGAACGGATACCTCGGTGTAACAAAGCCAAGCTGGAACAAATATTCAAAGAAATATTTGAAAGCTTTCAAAGAGGTCGGGAATAATATATTAGAAGACACAAATGGACCCAAACAGACAGGCTATTCACGTTTTCAATACACTATAGATGATGGGTTCCGTCAAAGCACAGTCACTGCTTTTTTGACTCCAATCAAAGATCGACAAAATTTGTTTATACTCAAAAATGCATTAGCTACAAAAATACTGTTTGATTCAACAGGCACAGCAATTGGCGTCGAAATAAGACTTAAGTCAGGAATAATTAGGGTATTGGCGAAAAAGGAAGTAATACTTTCCGCAGGGGCGGTGAATAGTCCACAATTATTGATGTTATCTGGAATAGGCCCAAGTAAACATTTAAAAGAAAAACATATAAAGGTACTGGTGGATTCACCCAATGTGGGACAAAATATGAAGGACCATCCATTAACTGCATTAGCAATCGCTGTTGGCAATGATTCTAAAACAGTTATAGATAATCTTTACGTTATATCTAATTTAAACAAATTTCCGACACCAGTTTTAGCTGGTCACATTGCTCTTAATAAATCACAAAGCATTCCTGACTATCAAGCTTGTGTTTTTCCTGTTCCTATGTATTCACCGTTGCCATTATTAATTTGTTCGTTCATATTGAGATTAAACGACGAAATATGCCAGGCATTAGCTGATGCAGCTAAAAAAAGAGAAATTCTCTTTGTTATTTTGCCTCTCTTATATCCAAAGTCGAGTGGACAAATTAGGTTGGCGTCGAAAAATCCACATTATAATCCTCTCATTTACTCCGGATATTATAATGACGTTGATGATTTGGAGACTCATGCCTATTGTGTGGAAGACTTCCTCAAAGTACTAAATGCTCCACTCTTTAAGGACTCCAATGCCTACGTTATAGATATGAAGATACCGCTATGCCAGAATTTACAGTTTGGAAGTCATGAATATTGGAAGTGTCATATTTTGAACACTGTTTCGACTGAATGGCACGCTTCTTGTACCTGTGCTATGGGTCCAAATGGAGTGGTTGATGAGAGATTGCGAGTCAGAGGTGTAAAAAACTTAAGAGTGATTGATGCAAGTGTGTTCTATAATGTGCCCAGAGCGAATACTAATGCTCCTACCATCATGGTTGCTGAGCACGGTTCTGATATTATCAAAGTCGACCATGGAATAAAAGTGTCGAAATAAAAACAGAATTTACGTCAAAGAATTTGACTTTGGAATTTAGTTCGATCAATTAAATAAATACATTTTAATTAAAAGTTACGATTTTCATTGCAAATAATTTTCCTCGAAAGTTCAATAAATACCTGTACCTGTACCAACCCATTACTGCCCACTGTTGGGCTCAGGTCTCCTCAGAAGAGGGATTAGGCATAGTCCACCACGCTTGCCCAGTGCGGATTGGGGACTTCACATATCTTCAAAGGATTTTTAGAACCCTTTTCCGACATGCAGGTTTCCTCACGATGTTTTCCTTCACCGTTTTTAACCAGTAGTGTTGTGAAAAATTGCACATAAATCTTTTTCACATTTAGATTTAGAGGTACAAGCCGGAAGGATTGGAAACCGCGGAAGGATGCGCTTCGTCCACTCGGCCACCACGACTATGTACCTACATATACTACGAATAAATACCTACACTAACGCAATAAAACTTGATTTAAGATTCAACAAGCTTAGGTTTTAGAGAGGATCCTTCTCTGCCTAACCTTACCGTTAAAATATTTCAACCCTATAAATTTTAAAATTTACATAACAAAAAAAAATCTTCCACCGTATTCTCAACGTGAAAAATATAAATCTTTTCAAGTTTATAAGATGTATAGTATTTGAGAAAATCTCGGGTAATCATAGCGAAACTAATAGAGTCCCTAGTTTAAATTACGGTACCTTAATAAACACCTAGAGGTAGTAACAAAAACGCGGAAATGACAAAAAGTAGTCTTACCTAATTAACAAGTTTAACAACTAATAATAAGTGGAAAAATAATGCAAACCATAAAACAAAAGAGACTTGTTTTGATCATATTCATATTACACAATATTACCTATTTTGAGATAAATAAAAAATAATAAAAATTCACTTCCTGCTTCCAGCATCTGTTGCAACATTGTGGACACAATATAAAGTTTAATTTGTAAACACATCCTTTTCATATTATGTAAATAAATTAATACATAATAATTCTTACGTATAATGAGGTGCATAATTTATTTTTTGAGATCGCTGATGCAGATAAAATGCATTTGTTTTACTTTTCTGTAATTACAATATCATCTGAATATAATTATAATTTTATATAACTTGGTAACTTTTTTCACAACACCACTGGCTAAAAACGGTGAAGGAAAATATCGTAAGGAAACCTGCATGTCGGAAAAGGGTTCTAAAAATCCTTTGAAGATATGTGAAGTCCCCAATCCGCACTGGGCAAGCGTGGTGGACTATGTCTAATCCCTCTTCTGAGGAGACCTGAGCCCAACAGTGGTAAGTAATGGGTTGGTACAGGATATAACTTGGTAAATTGTAATTCATGTTTTTACGAGTATCTGTGTACCTAACGAAGATATTTCTCCTTTTAGACCCTGCCCAGAAAGCGCAATTTACGCGCGTGTAGGCCTACGCGTATTCTGGAGATACTAGAGCTACATACATTCTCAGCAAATCTCGCTTTCTGGGCAGGGTCTTAGACTATCGTTCTAGTTTTGTCAGACGAGATGTAGATTATTTTTTATAATAAAACTATTCTAGTTTTCCCAACACAAGTATTCCACTTACATAAAAGGGCCCGAACAACACTGTTTAACATGTATTTAACCACTCAACTGAGAAAGTCACTATTCGCTAGATGGCGAAACTGAGGACTTCGTTCGGAATCAATACCGTGTTTGAGCCTCTTTTTAAAATATATATTTTTTAATAGTTTTTAATAATGATTTTTAATTAAACCTTATATTTTTGTAAATCTTTATTACTAAACGACGCTGTATTGCATTTTCAGCGAAAATATATCATCTCCATAAAATATGAGACGATTAAAAAATGTAAATAAAACAAGTTTTAGAACTGATCTCAATTTTGGCTCCTGCCACAGACTTGCCAAAGTAAACAAACCAATTTGTTTGCCGATCCCAGTTGAGTGGTTAAATGATTTTCTGAAATATCTTTTTTTAATTTTTCATGCATAACATCGTAGATCCCTTAAGAGATTTTTGATGTGATTTCGCATAACGCTGCGCGCTTACATCGGAAATGCTCTCTGAATTCTCATTAGTTAGTATGACGTCAGTACGTTAGTTCATATGAAATCAATTTATTATTTGAGTAGGTACTTACCATTTTAACCGAAACATTTCACAGAAAAAATCAGTGATCTTTTTTTAAATACCTACTTATTAGTTCTATTTTACTATCCACTCAACTGGGATCGGCAATCAAATTGGTTTGTTTACTTTTGCCAAGTAGGTGGTAGTGATTCCGAACGAAGTCCCCAGTTTCGCCATCTAGCGAAAAGTGACGTTCCCAGATGAGTGGTTAAGTTACTGGCTGGATGCGAAAAGTGGTAAAAAATAATGTATTTTTAGACAGGTATTTTATTTCGACCACTCAACTGGGATCGGCAACACAATTGGTTTGTTTACTTTTGCCAAGTTTATGGCAGGAGCTAAAATTGAGCACGACGTCACGTTAGCTCGGAAACTTGTTTTGTTTACATTTAATTTTTATTATCGTCTCATGTTTTATGAAGATAACATATTTTGGTCCAAAATGTATTATTTGATTTTAGAATTACAAGAATATTCTAAGTTTAATTAAAAATCTAATTCAAAATTTTATAGATAAAAAAACATTTTAAAAGGTAGTCAAACAAGGTAGTGATCGAAATCAAATGAAATACTTTATTTTCAACATTGAAGATGTGCTCATTCTTATTGAAGTTAAAAGCTACCACCAGTTCGGACACAAAATAATAATTATAGCCACCTAACCGTCCTGAGAAGAACTTGCAAGAAACTCAGCGGGCATGTCTTTTTTGTAACATAATGACCATTTTTTTCAAAATGTATAATGTTTTAAAACTATAGGTTTTGAGCATTTCGTGGGATTTCGTTGAACAAGCATACAGACAAATACCTGAAAGAATTGAATGAATTTATGCAACCTCATCGGCGAGTCAATTTTATGTTTGTTTCTGGTGTTTCTACTATGTAGGTCAGACTTTTTAGGAAATTCCTCAATATGCTTTCTAATATACCTACATTAAATTTGGAAAAATGTATTGGGATGGTAGAGCGAGAATTTTAATTTGTTTCACTTTTTCCCTCAGGGATTCCCTTGAGTGCATATTATAAATAGCGCGTATAGCTCTTTTCTGTAAGATAAAGATCGTTTCTACATCGGCTGCATTGCCCCATAGTAAAATGACACTATGAAAATAACTGAAATAAACTAAACGAGCCGTGTCTACATCAGTAATCAGTCAATTTTTTTTACCGCGTAGCCGCAGAGCTGACTTTTCTCGCTAATATATTTATGTGGGGTCCCCACTGCAGCTTGGAATCCATTATTATACCAAGAATTACAGTTGACTCAACAAGCTCCATTGACTCCCTACCAACAACTATATTGTTATGTACACGTTTTAAATTTCGTAAACTAAACTTAATACATTCCGAACGAACTCCAGGCGAGCGATCCCAGTTTCACCATCTAGGGAAAATTAACGTTCCCAGTTAAGTGAAAATATACGCGTTTGTATTTTATCTTTATTTTTTTGGCAAAACAGGGCATTCTGGTTACATATATATTTTTTTAATCGTTAATACGTTTGAGGTATATTGTC
The DNA here is from genome assembly GCA_030269945.2 of Trilocha varians. Classification (NCBI taxonomy): domain Eukaryota; kingdom Metazoa; phylum Arthropoda; class Insecta; order Lepidoptera; family Bombycidae; genus Trilocha; species Trilocha varians. The sequence continues at coordinate 2,652,676 of AP028264.1, read as the reverse complement.
GCTAACAGGCAGTACATACGTATTAGTCACCATAACTTTAACTATTGTTGGATTAAACCGAGTCTGAGGTGAGTTTTGTAAGAAATCATTTTTTTGTTTTATATCAAAAACTTAAAGTTTGTTTTTAATAACATATTTTGCGGATTAAAATAATGAATTACATTATTACTTATAGGTATCTTCGTTATGGACTGACTCCATCATCAGATCAGCTCCATGGTACCATAAATTATTGCATTGTCACGCGATATACGTCTGCGTACAGAATATCAGCTAAATCAGAAACTGGAAAGTTTGTCAAATTTAACTCGAAACATTCCACCCGAACTTATATAGTTACATCCAGTCCAAGTTAATGTAAAGCTTGTAAAATGTATAGTAAATTTCGTACATAATTTGAACAATTGTCCAGCAGTGTCTGCTGACATTGCAGAGGTCCATGAGCAACGGTAACCACTTACGATCAGGAGGCCCGTTAGCTCGTCTGCCTACAAGGCAAAAAAAAGAAGTAAAACAATGAAATCCAAAAAGATATTTTAATTTTCTTTAGATTAACATTCAACAACAACATAGATCGAATACACTTTGAAAATAAACATATTTAAATCGAAACGTTTTCTTTTAAACTGTAATGCCATGATCTTCTTTAATGAAATCGGCTGCGCGCTCGGCGACCATTATCGTTGGAGCATTGGTGTTGGCGCTGGGCGTTCTAGGAAAGATAGAAGCATCTACTACTCTCGCATTGGGAACTCCGTGAATCAACAGTCTTTCATTGACGACACCGTAACTTTCCGTTCCCATTCTGCAAGTTCCAGATATGTGGTACTCACAGAGAGTGAAGGCTGGTCCGTGACACTCCCAGTACTCGCGAGTATTGAATTCATAGTCTGCGCACGCAGAAGATTTGGGGTTGACCACAGTCGAATTGAATTCTTTAAAAGTGTCTGTATCTACGACCTTCAACACTTCTTCAATTATATCAGCCATTTTGGTTATGTCTGATGACTCGGCATAAGCACCGGTTTTTATCATTGGATGATCTTTTGGATTAGTGGATCGTAATGCAACACTACCTACTGATTCTGGATGTAGCATAACTATGTTTAGGAAGTAAAGCTGTTTCCCAAAGCCAGCTTTAGCTATTTCAGTACATATCTCCGGTTCTAAAGTATACATTTCATTAGTAACATATGATGCAGCGCCTGAATAAGCTGGAGCATGAAAACCTAAGACTTGATAATCTGGAAAACCTTGACTTTCATTGAAAGCACCGTGAAGGAAAAATGAGGGCACGGGATGTCCACCTGGATTCAACACTCCTTGGAAATTTTCTAAAGCACTTAGCATATTGTCTGGTCCCGTCAGTACGACTAAGGTTACAATATGATCTTGTGAATGTTGACCAACATGTTCTGACTCGACTTTTACTGTAATATTCATTTCTTCTAAATGCTCTTTAGGACCAATACCGGACAACATCAACAACTGTGGACTGTTAATAGCGCCGGCTGACACAATGACTTCTTTACTTGCCAAGTAATTTGTAATAGTTCCATCACGTGACTCTACTTCAACGCCAGTCGCTGTATTATCATCATCCAGAGTCATCTTTCTTACTAAGGTACCTCTCAGAACATATAAATTGCTACGATCTTTAATGGGTCTGATAAAGGCGTGAGCCGTACTTTGACGGAATCCATCAGCAGTCGTTACAGATGGAGATGAATATCCTAATTGACTTTCGCTGTTGGTATCGTTCAATATTGTATGACCGAGCTCTGCAAAAGCTTGAGAAATTATATCATTTTTATCTGACCAGTCCGGAGTGGTTACAGGTAAGTATCCACCGGTTCCATGTAATGATGCCGAACTACTTGCTAATATATCCTCAGACCTCATATCTTCACTTTTAATGAAATAAGGAAGAACGTCGTCCCAGCCCCATCCATCGTTGCCAGCTTCTTCTATCATATCGTAGTCAATGGGACTGCCTCTAACATAGTACATGAAGTTAGCGCCACTGGAACCACCCAACACCTTGCCACGAGTGTAATGGAAATTCTTATTTCTGTGAGCTCTAGCTGAAATACCATCGTCCTCAGTGTTATAATTCCAGTCATATTTCGAAGAGCTAACTAACGGTAGATGTCCAGGTTTCTGAAACAAATAAAGTAATTTCTTATCAATCATTATTTCTATTAAATTGAAATCAGTGACCAAATGTAAACTATATGTCCTCTTATACTGACTTAGACCAAGTAAGACAAATGCAATTAGTTAGGAAGGGGCATTGAGTATCAATTCTAGTTAGATAAAGTTTTATATTCAAACTAGGTGACCCGCGCAACTTCGTCTGCGTTACAAAGGGGTTCAAAAATTGTAGCCTATGTGTTATTCTGATGTATAAGCTATATTGTGGTAAAGTTTCATTAAAATCCATTCAGTAGTTTTTACGTGAAAGAGTAACAAACATACATCCATACATCCATACTTACAAACTTTCGCCTTTATAATATATATTTGATTATGATTATGATTACTATACTAACGTCAACGAATATAGGTGGATTTTCTCCAGCCTCGATAAGTAGTATTTTCCAGGCTGCAACTTCACTGAGTCTGTTGGCCATCACGCATCCAGCCGAACCACCGCCCACGATTATAAAGTCGAAAGTTTGGTTAGCTGTTAAACATAAAATACATAAGTTTCAGTAAATTTGAAAAGACCCTTTTGCTAGAGTATTTTGAGATGGGAAAATCATTGTTGATAATCAGGAAACCCAATTATCTTTAGATTTACCCATAAAAAATAAATTGCCATTAACATAACGTGTCTCAGCAGCAACAAAAATATAAATGAATTTAAATACTAATGAATAATGGTTATATCATTAGAATATTATTCTTCTTAGACTGTATCACTGATAAATGACACAGAAAAAATGAAACATACATACAGTCTAGTCTATTGTTGATATAAAATAAGTATACTGACCGGTAAGAGTTGGTTCTGCGGGATAATTGTTCACGTTGTAACTCGTCATAATTGTTAGACATCCCAACATTATTTGAAGAACTTTTATAATTGGTTGCGTTAGCTCCGTTATAGCTAACGCTAGGCTATCTTCTATGTCCATGGCGGAGTGTTTACTGAGAGGAAGAATATTTACAATTAGAACAAGCGAAAATTAATTTATCATATAAATACAAAAGTTTAGTGGAATAGTGTGTGGAGTGTTAAATATATATGACAGATATGTTTCTACCTATGAAAAGAACAGATTTACATATTAATATGATTATAATCCGAAATATTTTCATCTAATAAAAGACACCCCCTTTAAGGGTAAAGCGAGGTCTCAATTTAATGAGTGTATTGAGATGCAAAGTGAAAAAAATATAGTGGCAACAAAAATGCCAGAATACATGAAAAGTGTTTTAGGTATAATATTAATGAATTTGGAGCTTATAATTACTAGGACTAAGCATAAAAGTTTCGGTTCGAAAACCGTATCAATTTAGAAAGAACTTAAAAATCTAAGTAGACTTACTCGACTTAAAACAGATGAGAGAACTTCTTTATTTTGACTTTCATCTCAGAATTTCTCTGTATATATAGTAATGTTTTTATTTACATAAAACCGGAAAAAGATAAACCAGCTGTATTTACGAACATCAATAATTTATAACTCTGGCCTTAACGAATCAGCGAAACATTGATCTTAATTTATTTCCGCAAAAAGTTTTAAATTTATTGTAAAATAATTCGTTCGACTTTAAAAGTAAATTAATACCTATCTACCTTTAAAAGTACCATTAACTTTTTTTCTTGTATATTTAATATGTAAGTGTAGATATACAGGGTGATTTGTTAAAGAAGGTACATATTGCAGGAGGGTGATGAGTACTCTGTTCTAATACGGAATATTCCAAAAAATAGGTAAAATTATTAGGTGTACAACTTTGCTTCCGCCGTTTTGCATAGATGGCTGTAGCGGTAAGTGGTAGTGGTGGTTGTGTACATTTTTTTTTTTAATCTAAATTCGACAAAACTACCTCAAACATAAACAATTTCGGTTAAAAGAGTGTTTACTAATGACCTCTAGTGATCTCGCGCACCCCACACCTCCGCCACACCCATCAGCTGTCGAAAAACCATCATTTTGCAAGAATTTTAGATATTTTTAAGTTGCGATTACTAAGGCATTAAGCCATATTCTTTGGTAATAATATTTTTACTGGTCGTATATAACCATCAGCTACCATGACCTTCAATATGTACCCTTACTAACAAATCACCCTGTATATATTTCAGTGCATATTAGGAATAAAACAAATTTTCGCAAATAATCATGCGAATGTTTTGTTTTGACAAAAGGTGCGTGGATGTTGCGTGCTTATAGAAGGAATCTGATGGAGACAAAATAAAGGTCTTTACTTGCCCTTTAAAACGAAACCTCAATAGGTTACGACCTTCCGTTCTCAATATAATTTCCGGGGGGTTTCATTCATTAGCTGGGGGCGAGGAATGTACAGTGTACACCCCTCTCTTCCAAGTAAATTTAGTATTGGTGAAATATAGGTACCATTATATAGTAGGTACTCACAAATTACAATTACTCTAAGAAATTTCTACTAAGTTGTTAATAAAAAACTTTGATCTTTTTGTTGAAAAGTTTAGTGTCAAAATTGAATATTCGCATTCGCATGTCCAAAAATCGACTTTCGCATCATTCCTAGTGCAGATATCATTTCGAGTGGCATATTTTTTTTTATTGCCATGTAGGCAGACGAGCCAACGGACCACCTAGAGTTCATCATTTTTAAGTAGTTGGAACCGCTGCGTTCATCCACGATTCGTTTAAAAGGTCTTGTTCGACCCATTTCGCACCATTCCGATTTGGATTGAACTCCCACATGAACATATTTTACTACGCCCTACGACGCGTAGCGCGTAGTCAGTGTGTTTGACTATGTAAGTTTGGGTCGAATCTTGCGAGCAAAATTTTATAAACTTCTTGGTTTCCGAATTAGTTTGAACTTTTGTACGTGATAGATTATTATATATTCATAGACTGAACAATTTCTTATACATTTTGACAACCTGTGTTGGCATTTTAAATGTTTGAAAATCAATATTTTATTAAATTATAAGTTACAATTTGTTACACGCATATAACGCATTTGTACGCGTAACAACACAGTCGAGGTTAGGTTAGATTCAATGATTCAAAATAAACCAGTAGATAGTAGAGTAGTAGAGTAGACCTACTGTATTTTAATTACATTGACAGTGGGGCAATAAAGTAGTAAAGAGGGACACATAAATTTATTAAATTAATATACAATATTTTAATAATAAATGAAGTGAATCCTAAAAGGATTCCTGTTTTTGTAATAATAATTTATTAAGAAGAAACTTTAAATACTTCTGAGTATCATGTTGCAGTCGTTCGGAATCAATACCGTATTTGAGCCCTTTTTAAAAACATTATTTTCCAATAATTTTTAGTGAGGATTTTTAATTAAACCTTATATTTTTGTAAATATTTATTACTAAACGACGCTTTATTGCATTTTCAGAGAAAATATATCATCTCCGTAAAATATGAGACGATTAAAAAATGGCAAAAGTAAACAAACCAATTTGGTTGCCGATCCCAGTGGAGTGGATATTATTTATTTTTTATTTTATTTTATTTATTTATTTATTTATTTACAACACACAAAAATGAACATCATTATTAACACATTATTCTTAAACCTATTTAACATAATCACAATACGAAGTTGAACACTAGCACCCATGATAAGATTTAACTTGTGTTATGGGTGCCAGGGCTCTTTCACTCATTGATACATAGTTTTTAGTACATATACACTAGTGGACGGTGTAAACAAATTTTATACTATGTAATAATAATTCAAAGATCAACAAAAATAAAAACAAAAAACTAGAAATAAAATTAAAAACTGCTCAACAATCCAAAGACTTTTCAAAATTTAATAAAAAATAAGATAAAATAAAATTCAAGTTAAGTTAAAAGGTTAATAAAAAAATAATATTGTTAAAACAGACAATAATGAGGCCAACTAATTTATGGTTAAGCAAGTAAATCATCCGTTTCCTCATATGATATTGTCTGCAGCCAAGTACTAAGCCTCTTCCTGAGTGAAAATTGACAGAGTGGATAAATATTATGTACTTTATTTACCCTGTTGTATAGCTTACCACTAAGTCCCCTATAATGTCGTTTCGCAAGCGCAGTATGACATCGCTTTGTAGAACACACCTGAAATGGCCTTCGTGTGTTGATTTTTTCAGAACCATATGTTAATGACATATGCTTTCGAATCAAGGTCCTTAGCACAAATAGCTGTCTAACAGTTAGCACTTTACATTCTTTGTAAAGAAGATTAGTGGGATGTCTAAACGGCTTACAAGACATTACTTTTAGTACAGCCCTTTGCGCTCGTTCCAGTTCAATCATGTAAGTTTTAGATGCACCACCCCACACTGTTATGCAATATCCCAAAATAGACTGGCATAAAGCATAATACACTGATATTATGACTTTAAAATCTGCTGAGTATCGCAATTGTTTAAAAACGTAAATGAGCTTACGTACGCGCATGGTAAGGCTCTGTAAGTGCGATTTCCACGACATATGACTGTCGATATTTATTCCTAAATATTTAATTGTGGTACACCTTGTCAAAAAAGGACAATCACACTGATGACAAGCAGAACTGGTGGAATGACATGAGTGAGCGGTGAGTTGAAAATTATCTATAGATGGTTGGGTAGTTGAGTTTAGGGAAAAAGTCAAATATGTAGTTTTTTGCAAGTTTAGTGTCAATAAATTAGCTGATAACCAAGAGATAATGGTATTGAGAGCATTTTCTGCAGATGTAAAAGTATCCGTCCAATTAGAACCATGCACTACTAGGGCTGTATCATCGGCATACGCAAATATTGAGCAGTTAGATATTTTAAGTTTACACAAGGAGTTTATGTAGATCAAGAATAGGGTTGGTCCTAGGATGGAACCCTGTGGCACACCATAAGACAGGGTGACTTCATCACTAACGTAAGAGTTAATTTTGACACTCTGTGTTCTGTCAGAGAGGTAATCTTTAAATATCTGCAGAGCAAGACCACGGACACCTAACTCCTCCATCCCCTTCAAAAGTTTAGTTCCCGAGACGGTGTCGAAAGCTTTAGTGAGATCTAAGAAAATACCTAAGCATTTTTTCTTGTTGTCCAATTTTTCAATCACATGATCGACAAAAGACGACACAGCATCTTCAGTGCATTTATTAGCACGAAAACCAAACTGATTATTGGCCAGTAAGTTGTATTTGTCTAAGAAATTTACCAGTCGAGTATTGAGAACTTTTTCAAGTACTTTAGACAATACTGGAAGTATAGATATTGGTCTATAATTATTGACGTCATCTTTCAGGCCCGATTTAAAAATCGGATGGACAATGGCTTTCTTAAAGTATTTGGGAAATTTACCGGTGCTAATAGCTAGATTACACAAATGAACAATAACTGGTGTGAGCTTATCTTTACATTTTTGCAGAAGACATGCTGTAATGCCATCCCATCCTGCCGCAGCATTTTTGCGAAGACTCATAATGATTTTAGTGATTTCATGTTCATCAGTCGGTAGTATCACAAGAGATTTGAGCGGTGGTACTACAGTGTCATTATGAGATGTACAATTATAATTTTTATGCTGTTCGGCTAGTTTTTTCCCTATGTTTGCAAAGTAGATGTTTACATTATTTAGAGATGTTTTATAATTCTCCTTACAATTTAGTAATTCCAAAGGTGGAGGGTTTTCTTAAGAGTGTCAAGCGAAAAAATTCAGTAACCCGGAGCCGACCCATATATTGTCTATGGAACTGATAGCCTGCGCAGCTTATCTATGGGTTCTGGGTTTGGCGCCATTTTGGAGAGGTCGTGATAAATATGTGGGACTAGCTCATATTTAACCACTCAATTGGGATCGGCAACCAAATTGGTTTGTTTACTTTTGCCAAGTCTGTGGCAGGAGCCAAAATTGGGCACAGTTTTAAAACTTGTTTTGTTTACATTTTTTAATCGTCTCATATTTTACGGAGATGATATCTTTTCGCTGAAAATGCAATACAGCGTCGTTTAGTAATAAAAATTTACAAAAATATAAGGTTTAATTAAAAATCAAAATGAAAAATTATTGAAAAAAAATGTATTTAAAAAGGGGCTCAAATACGGTATTAATTCCGAACGAAGTCCCCAGTTACGCGATCTAGCGAATAGTGACGTTCCAAGTTGAGTGGTTAAGATAAGTTTGATTCAATATTTTTATTAAATTATTAAGTAAAGGAGTTTCATTGAATTCCATAAATGAATTATTTTTAAAAAGTTAAACCACTTCTGGTTCATAAAATTATATTATCACGCGGTATACGAATGCGTACAAAATTCAGACATAATCGGATCCACTCGAACTTACAAAGTTGTGTACTTAGGTATACATAGAGTCAGGAATAAATTACGTATTTAATACTATATAATAGTTTATTAAAATTATTATTTTTTTCTTTCTAGAATTATTATATTTCATTGCCTACCACACTTTTAATCTCTCCATTACCCAAAGGTAGACTGGCAGAGAATGCCTACGGCATTAAGTCCGCCTACGTGCATGAAGCAATAAATAAATAAATGCACGTCGTGTTTTAGAAAGAGATCATATCATATCTTCGGTTTTGTAGAGCGTTATCTCTGTCGCACAATGCCATTTGTGACATTAATTGTCAGTTATGTAAATTCAAACGATATATAATATAGAGTTATTAAAGCTCTAATTTTTTAAGTTAAATATTTTGACAGCTACTGGAGCTATTTTAATTCATTTGTTTAGTTAACCACTCGCAATTATCTAATTATCAAAAAACGTATGTTTGCATGTACCGCGGCAGTCATTTAAATCTGTAAGAGTAAAAATATTAATTTAGAAACAAATATTAAATCAGTTGTATTTATTTTACAACGCTAACCCGCGCAACTTCGTCTGCGTCTCATAATAATTTTTCCCGGGAATTTTCTTAAAGTACTCATCAGAACGCTTCATTAGAGCCTAAACACGATGAGGTTATCTTGCTTATTCATGGAGTTCCTGTGGCCACCTTCCAGCTCCATCATCAGACCTTGATCTAAGCTATCCTATCTCTCAAGTTGGACATCGCGGACAAACATCGTGACAGGAGATTTGTAATTCTAACTCATCTAAATCAATGTACTAACTCTTATCCTAACTCTTAGTTTGTAAGTCCTAAATCATTGTTCTACCTCTTGTTAATACATATGTTACAAGGAACAACACGGTTTTGTTACATTATGTATAATTATACTTAATTCATGAGTATACAGCTATTACTATGAGGAACATTGCGAGATAAAAGTAAAGGTAATGTTCAATTTCCGGAAAAGCAAACAATTAACAAAAAAAAAGTACAAATATATACATCACAATAGTGAAATGAAACAGCAATTTTAAAATAATTACATTTCCTATTTTCACATCTGTTGAAACAAAAGCGACACGTTTTTAAACATAGGTACATACATTATTTTCATTTCACGGTTTGATATTGTATCAACATAATATTATTAAATGTTAAAAACAATTGGGAAATGTTTGCCATTTTATTCAAGCATAAAACATTTAATTTGCGGAAAAATAAATTTGTTTTACTTGACTTCTTTTCACATTGCTTCCTGTAATCTTGGCACATTTGTATAAATAAACTCACGTTTTTCATCCGACTGTTGGAAAGTTAGTTAAAGTACATATATACATGACGACCGTATCAAATATTTGAAGACTAGCTTTTGCCCGCGACTTCGTTCGCGTGGACTTCATGTTCGTCCTGTATTATCAAAAATTGTAGCCTATGTGTTATTCTGATGTATAAGCTATATTGTGGTAAAGTTTAATTCAAATCCATTGAGTAGTTTTTACGTGAAAAAGTAACAAACATCCATACATCCATCCATACTTACAAACTTTCTCCTTTATAATATAATATTAGATTTAATGATATTGTACTTTATATATCAAAAGAAGTTAAGACACTGATTTGGCTTTACTTAAAAATTTGAGATTTTTAATAAATTAAAACGTTCAAAGATTGCTATTTTAAACGCCAACTTTTAAACAACAACATTGGATGATGTCACAATTAGGTAAACGATATGAAATTGACGTTCTTTATTGGTTCCGCCATGACACTTTGACATTAACCGTGTTTACCTAAGCGTGACATCAAACGCGACGCCATGACACTATCCAATGGGCTGTTTTCGCCCATTTGAAATGATATTCGAAAAATGGCTCGAAACCTAGTTATACACTGCATTATTACCGAAAGGTGTTTTCGTAAATAATAAACGTGTACCCACGTCATGGAAGAGGATTTCAAAATCTTTCGTCATTCCTATTATTGTTGATTTTCATGGGATAGTCCAGTGTTCGACTTAGCTATACAGCATCCGGGCTTTATTATGTACAGCGACGAACGCTCAGGGGATTATGTTGATTCTCTGTTTATAATTCTGCGACCAGCGATGGTTATTTAAACAACGCTCGCTTAATCGCTGAATAGTGGTCCTCCGTTTGCTGTTTCGATTTTGTTAGTGTATGAACCAACTTTAAATGCCATTTGTCAAGTTCATATTGCTACGGAATACCTATAGGTCATTAAACAGCCGATCTGACAGTCATTTTAAAGTATCTACATGGTGGGCCATCTAACGTTTGCATTTTGTTACTTCCAAAGTGGTGAGTCTTCAGTCCAAACTGTAAGAAATGTGAAAAAAAAAATCTATAAAATGATTGGCCTTCAAGGCAGTTTCTGGATCAATTTGTGAAACGTGTTCGAGAAACTGGATCGTTGGTGGACAAAACAACCTGTTCACGTTCTCGTACAGTGCGCACAGCCGAAAACATTGCTGCTGTAGCCGAAAATGTCCATGAACATCCATCCAAGGGGCCGGAACCGGGATCTCGCCCGGAATCTGGCCCCTTAAGAGTTTCGGGTCCCCAACGCATGTGAGTGCGAGCGGGGACCCAAGAAGGTGTCGTGTCTCGCTCAGCACGCCCTTGCGTCAGAGCATCCGGAGGATGGTGGACCGCGCTCCCCGACCCACGCTGGTTCTGACCCAGCGGGGTATTCCGTGGGAGGGTGACACGCGGTCCAGCCATCTTGGCGGGCTTCGGATAGCCCGCCGACCGAGAGAGCCGGTGGCCGTATCGCCGGCGGCCGCCGGTTCGGCGTCCGGGGGCGGCGTGACGGAAAAGTGTGCCGAGAGCGTTACGCGTCGCGCCGTCCCACAAAACCCCGTGCTGGGTTCTGGCCTCAGCCGGGGTTCGGACGCTGAGTGTGAGCGGTTGGAGGTTTTAGTGAGGTTCAACTCCCACATACCCCGCCCGCGGGGCGGGCGGGGATCCGGTGATTTCCTCCAACTGAAAAAAAAAAATAAATAAAAAAAAATGAACATCCATCAACTTCAACTCGTCATCGTTCTCAAGAATTGAACATTTCACGCAATAAAGAATTAATCTTAAGAATTAATCTTCCTCGAGAAGAATTTTGCATAAAGACCTCGGTATGAAGGCTTACAAAGTTCAATTAGTCCAAAAACTTAAGCATCATGACCGTCCGTTGCGTTTTCAGTTCGCCGAATGGGCAGAAGATCGTTTGGCCGAAGATGATCATTTTTACCGAAAAATTGTCTTTTCAGATGAAGCCCATTTTCACCTCGGAGGCTATGTCAATAAGCAAAATTGTCGCATCTGGGGGTCGGAAAATACACACGTTACCACTGAGAAGCCAATGCACCCACAAAGAGTTACGGTTTGGTGTGGGTTTTGGTCCGGCGGCATCATTGGGCCATTTTTCTTCGAAAATAAGCAAGGAGCCGCCGTTACGGTCAATGGCGAGCGTTACCGTGCCATGGTCAACGAATTTTTGTTTCCAAAAGTTGAAGAGTATGACATGGACGACATTTGGTTTCAACAGGATGGCGCAACATGCCACACAGCCAACATGACAGTCGAACTTTTGGGCACCGTTTTCGAAAATCGAATAATCAGCCGAAATTCTGAAGTCAATTGGCCGCCTCGGAGCTGCGATTTGACCCCGTTGGACTATTTTTTGTGGGGAGCTGTCAAGGACAAATGTTACGCTAATCATCCAGAGACGATTGATGCCTTGAAACACGAAATCGAAGTTGCCATTAATGAAATTCGAGCCGAAACAATCGAAAAAGTGCTTGAAAATTGGTTTGACCGAATGTCGTACTGTAAAGCCAGTCGTCATACTGTAAAGGCAGTCATATGAACGATATCGTTTTTTATTCATAAATAACGAAGTTCAAGCTTTCCAATAAAAAAAACAATTTTTAATAATAACCATTAGTTTTTTTTATAGCCGATTCAAAATGCAAACTTTATATGGCCGACCCGCTAATAATCGCTCAATTGATCGCGCTTGCGATTATAATTAAACGTTCACAAGAAGAAGTCAAAGCTGTTGAGCATTAAAGTATTGAATTTCTGTAAATATTTTACGCACAAACAAAGAATGCCTTACGTGCAAAGGACTTGCAGGGTGTCCCAGAAAGTAGTGATAAGTGGAGGTCCAGAGATTGAGCACCTGAGGTACTCGAATCACCCCCATGTATGTTCCGCAATTTATCGTCATTAACTTTTCTCATCAAGATTTTTTTTGGTAACTGAATCTTCTGAATCTCATTAGTTGTTGATTAAAATGTTTGTTTTGCAATGTTACACTATAATTAAGACAACAACGATTGTAAAAAATTGACGTGCCCAACGGTTTTATAATTCCCACAACTGTATCTATTTTATTATTTTTTGGTTTTTAGTACATTTATCTTAAACATTGCAATGTATGTTTAACATAAAACCGTTTAACTTAAAAAGTATTATTACCTATTTTTATTTTCTAGTTTTTAGTTTGATAAAAAATTGTTAGCGAGGGCCATCTTGGATTAAATTTTTTATCTGCTTGTTGAGCCCTTTCATTTGATACCCATATTGATGGGATTGATAAAACCTAATCTGCTTGTTGAGCCCTTTCATTTGATACCCATATTGATGGGATTGATAAAACCTACGTTATCCGCCATTTTGTAGCGGCCGCCATCTTGGATTTAAATTTTTTATAGTATATTGTATTCTGCTTGTTGAGCCCTTTCATTTGATACCCATATTGATGGGATTAATAAAACATAAATTATCCGCCATTTTGTAGCGGCGGCCATCTTGAATTTATAATGATAATGAATAAACATAATTGTATTGTGTCCAAAATCCAAAGTGTACACAAAATTTCAGATTAATCGGTTGAAAGGAAAAAATTTAATTTGAATTACTAAATTTGACGCAAGAATAAATAAAACAAACGGGGTGCTAAATAATAAATAAATAAAACCGTTTAATAATAATAAAACCGTTCCATAAAAAAAGACTGCAATCGAACTACGATTCAAACATTTTGAAAAAGTGCAGCTTAGTTAAACTTAATTAGGTACCTTTAAGTGATTTCTCTTAATTTAAGTCAAATTAATGGAACTAAAACTTGTAGTTATTAATTATTTATTTTTGAACTACAAAACGCTTAAATAGTGTTGATTGCCTTTGAATGATCCATACCAAAATAAAATCGGATAATATTTCGGTTTTGGGAGCAATTTAAAATTAACAAATTTAGAACAAAAATTTACATGTTTGCCCTACTTAAAAAAGAGGTTAGTTTGTGACTATAAAATTATTTTTTTTACGTTCTTGAGGATATAATTAAAACTTTCGCTGCCAACGCGGTCAATGCTGACCGACACGCCTTTGAAAAGACAATAGGTTTTTTTCTCGGCAGATAACGTATTAAGCAAACCTCTCATATAAAACTACATTCGTTTGATATCAAAAATTATCATCATCAATAGATCGAAAACAGCCAGAAGCTCGTTCTAAAAAAATATTGAGAAGGTATGATAGGGTCCAAATTTGGCGAGAAAAGACAATTCATAAGGTACCTACTTCAAAATAGCCAAATTTGAAAAAAATCGAAAACCCTCTATTACTAACTTGCGGTGAAAAATCATGGAATTGCCCATAAATATACAGGGTGATTTCCTAGTGAGGGTACATATTGAAGGTCATGGTAGCTGATGGTTATATACGACCAGTAAAAATATTATTACCAAAGAATATGGCTTAATGCGTTAGTAATCGCAACTTAAAAATATCTAAAATTCTTGCAAAATGATGGTTTTTCGACAGCTGATGAGTGTGGCGGAGGTGGTGGGTGCGCGAGAACCCTAGAAGTCATTAGTCAACACTCTTTAAGCCGAAATTGTTTATGTTTGAGGTAGTTTTGTCGAATTTAGATTTAAAAAAAAAAGTAATAATATTTTATTTATTTATTTAAGAATCACTAACAAGAGTACACTAATAATACACACTTATAGTATAAATCAAAGGTTATGACTCTATGTACCCTTAATTACAAGTGATTACAGCATGCATAATACTACCTATTTTTTGTAATATTCCGTATTAGAATAGTGATGGACACTCATATTTTTTAATCTCTTTGAAAGTGTTTCAACAAACACTCTGCACTAACGTAATAAAACTATAAAAAAATAAATGATAAAACTAAATAAATCCAATAAAATACTTTTATTTCTTTTAACAAAACATTGATTTCTTTTTCAAATAATTTTCTTTTAAACTGTAATACCATAATCTTCTTTAATGAAATCGGCTGCGCGCTCGGCGACCATTATCGTTGGAGCATTGGTGTTGGCGCTGGGCGTTCTAGGATAGATAGAAGCATCTACTACTCTCGCATTGGGAACTCCGTGAATCAACAGTCTTTCATTGACGACACCGTAACTTTCGTTTCCCATTCTGCAAGTTCCAGACAAGTGGTACTCACAGAGGAAAAAGTTTGGTCCGTGACACTTCCAGTAATCGTGAGTATTGAATTCATAGTCTGCGCACGCAGAAGATTTGGGGTTGACCACAGTCGAATTGAATTCTTTAAAAGTGTCTGTATCTACGACTTTCACCACTTCTTCAATTATATTAGCCATTTTGGTTATGTCTGCTGATTCAGAATAAGCACCGGTCTTCAACATTGGGCTATCTTTTGGATTATTGGATCGTAATGTAACAGTACCCCGTGATTCTGGATGTAGCAAAACTATGTTCAAGAAGTAAAGCTGTTTCCCAAAGCCAGCTTTAGCTATTTCAGCACATATCTCCGGTTCTAAAGTATACATTTCATTAGTAACATATGATGCTGAGCCCGAGTAAGCTGACGCATGGAAACCTAAGACTTGATAATCTGGAAAACCTTGACTTTCATTGAAAGCACCGTGAACGAAAAATGAGGGCACAGGATGTGCACCTGGATATAACAATGAATTAAAGTTATCTAAAGCAGATAGCATATTTTCTGGTCCCGTCAATACGACTAACGTTACAAAATGATCTTGTGAATGTTGACCAACATGTTCGGACTCGACTTTTACTGTAATATTCATTTCTTCTAAATGCTCTTTAGGGCCAATACCGGACAACATCAACACCTGTGGACTGTTAGCAGCACCGGCTGACACAATGACTTCTTTACTTGCCAAGTAATTTGTAATAGTTCCATCACGTGACTCTACTTCAACGCCAGTCGCTGTATTATCATCATCCAGAGTCATCTTTCTTACTAAGGTACCTCTCAGAACATATAAATTGCTACGATCTTTAATGGGTCTGATAAAGGCGTGAGCTGTACTTTGACGGTATGCATCAGCTGTCGTTACCGATGGAGATGAATATCCCATTTGACTTTCGCTGTTGGTGTCGTTTAATATTGTATGACCGAGCTCTGCAAAAGCTTGGGAAATAATATCATTTTTCTCTGACCAGTCCGGAGTGGTTACGGGTAAGTATCCACCGGTTCCATGTAGTGATGCTGAACTACTTGCTAATATCTTCTTAGACCTCATATCTTCACTTTTAATGAAATAAGGAAGAACGTCGTCCCAGCCCCATCCATCGTTGCCAGCTTCTTCTATCATATCGTAGTCAATGGGACTGCCTCTAACATAGTACATGAAGTTAGCGCCACTGGAACCACCCAACACCTTACCACGAGTGTAATGGAAATTCTTATTTCTGTGAGCTTGAGCTATATTGTCCTCAACCTCAGTGTTATAATTCCAGTCGTATTTCGATGAACTAACTAAAGGTAGATATCCAGGTTTCTAAAATAAATAAAAAAAAACATTTTATTATTAAATGTTTCGATTATACCTAATGTAGTCAAGCATATTTCATTACCGACTAACAACTTATACCGAGTCAGACACAGACAGTCAAAAGAAAAAATAGCAAGTGCATTGAGTTTGGATAAACTATTAATAATTATTAACGTACACATTTTTTTCTGTAACTTTTACTGTTTTCTTAAAACGTTTTTCTTATTCAATTTAAAGTAAAAAATTGTTAATGAATTATACTATTATACTAACGTCTACGAATAAAGGTGGATTCTCTCCAGCTTCGATAAGTAGTATTTTCCATTCTTCAACTTCACTGAGTCTGTTGGCCAGCACGCAACCAGCCGAACCACCCCCCACGATTATAAAGTCGAAAGTTTGGTTAGCTGTTAAACATAAAATAGGTATGTTAACTTTCAGTAAATTTTAAACTATTTTATATTGAGGCTACAGTAGCCCCCAAATGTTAGTATGACAACTCACTTATGCAAGTGGGTATAAAATAGTGTTAAAATAATTAAATATTGAGTAGGTAAAACAGATTTTATGATTATTGTGTATCATATTACTCCATGAAAAACCGTACAGTGATTAAAAACATTTCGTTACTTTATACTGACCGGTAAGAGTTGGCTCAGCGGGATAATTGTTCACGTTGTAACTCATCATAACTGATAGAAGTCCAACCACTATTTGGAATATTTTTATAACTGGGAGCGTCAACTCGGTTATAGTTAACGCTAATTGATCCTCTATATTCATGATGGAGTTGTTTACTGAGGAGGAAAACACGATTAGATCAATGAGCAGTTTGTAATCATGACAAAAATCATTGGTTAAAGTTGACAGAAATGGTGTCGAGAAAACTGAACGATGAAGACATTGCATAGTGGGATCAATTTCAGAAGTATTTTAGAGATTCGATTGAAATTGACGCAACATTGAACTAGGTATATGGAAGCTTATTGGTGTCCAAATTTCCATATTATGTTGGGAGGAAACATCGCTTAGTTTTGAGAAAACCTTAGTGAATTTCAAGAGAACATAGACAATTTCAAATGAAATACTAAAATGTTTAACCGATGAAATTAATTTGACGACTAATATTCCAGAATATTATTATGAAAATGGTGCAGAATAACTACTTTAATTAATTAATTTTGAACTCATATTGTAGCTCGTATAGCACAAAAAATTAAGCTCAAAAAATGTACAAGAAAAAATATAAAGAAAATAATTAAAAAATGTTAGTACACTTACTCAACTTAGAAGTGATGAAAGAACTGCTTTGCTTTGAGTCTGCTTTCATCGCAGTCTTTCACTGTATATATACTAATATTTTTGTTTACCCGGAAACAGAAGACATATTTAACATACAACATTATTAATTTGGCTCCGGCCTTAACACGTTTACTGCGGCAAGTAAAATCATAATTCTTCATCTGGTGCGGTGGCGGGCCAAAATGCGCCCCCAATGATATTTCCGCCAGTGCGTGGCAGGTCTTTCTAGACCCACCAGCACTAAGATTGATTGATAATTGCTATAAATTTGTGGAAACATAATGCATATTTTTTTTTTATATTGTTAGAATGACCTTGAATCCAACTTCCTTAAGTTTGATTCGCCCCGGGATCTGCCAAACAGGAAATGAGAAATAAAGCAGGAAAAGCGGCAGATCGATATCGACCTGAACCGCACTAGAAAGTATTTTTAGTAGTGATGGGATAGAGAAAAATAAGGGCATATCGAAAATAAAACAGAATTATCGTAAAAGAACTGCAAAATGTTTTTATTTACTCATGCCTGTCTTTGAAACATGTTACGCAAAGGTGTTGGTTGCATTTCCTGCAATATTTTTTTATTTTCTTAACCTTTTTTTTTTGCTTGGGTACTATTAAAGGTTTTCCGCAGTCTATCGTAGCACCCTGCACACTTTCTTCGTTTAGCGCTCATCTCAAGGATATGGTCATTGTCCTTATGTTTTACTTGATTTTCTGAAATGATTTTTTTTTTCTTAAATTATCTCAAAAAAAAGGAACAACTGTCAAAAAAATCAAAATCTTTAACGGCGTTAGTGACAAACTTCACTCCCTTAAGTGTTGCTGTCTCTTTCTAACACAATAAGTGCGAGAGAGTGAGAAAACAAATCTGAAGTTGTTGACCAAGGTTTGACCAATGGAAATGGCAAGATGGCGTGGCGGCTCTTTGTTCGCTTAGCATTTTAATCGCATTGTAGGAATACAATTATTCACTTAATAAACGTCTAAACAAGAATATAATGCAAAAAGGTAGTAAGTATGAAGCGTGGTTCCTGAGATGCAACCGAGTCACTGAACAACTTTCCCCAAAGAACATAGGTCGATATTAGAAAGAAAAAAATTGGCCGTGTAAAATAAATAGTGCCATAACATACCACAATAGAAGCAGTAGTGCAAAAAACGCCATACGTTGCTCGCAGAAAAATAGTGGAGTCAGCATAAAGCTCATGAACGAAGGCCATGCAAAATAATGACAATAGTTACGAACGCAACGTCAGATCAATTATATGGCACAACACTAATTGGCGGCGCGCGCGCTCTGTGCGGTATCGGGTCACCAGCTGCCTGGTGGGGTGGCGGGCCGAAAGAGGCCCGCTGCCGCACTCAGTGGATGTTTTTCACCGTAAGTGCGATGGTAGGTCGATAAAAGCCTGCCGTTATGTTTTGAAGGGGAACACCTACAATTTTGACCACAATATGAAATATATATTTGTCTCTGTCAAATATTTAAAAACACCTGAGGTAATCGTTTCGCACAAGCGAGAGGGACATAGGTTTCTTCGTCCGCACCAGCTGAAGTACCGCGGCAGGCCGATATCGGCCTGTTACGCAGCAAACGTGTTAACGAATCAGCGTGACATATTGATCTTAATTTTTTCCGTAAAATTATTCAGCTATTTGCCGCTCTGCTTCCGTTTAGGTAAGTCGTGTCTTGAGAAACAAAATATTGCAGCTAATCTTTTTATCAAAAACGCTAGTAAGAAAATTTTATCCCTAAAGAACAAAAATATACTTTTCGTAAAAACAGTCAAAAAATAAACTACGAAAAAAAATGGAGTTGCTTATGACTTGCGATAAAAAATACAGCTTATTGAGTGAGACAATCTTTGAGGGAACAGATATTTTTAGCGTAGTAAGTAAAATCTTGCTGATTTTACTGAAATTTAATGAAACTTTTGCATAGCGTGGTATCATTGGCGATGTTATTCCCATAAATAAATAAATAAAAATAAAGAGCCTGTTTATTTCTCACTTATATAAACTTAAAAACTATTTTACAAAAATTAAAAAAGTGACAAAAAAAAAGATATGAATAATAATATACCTAACGCTAGTGCAAGAACCCCCTATTGGGTAAAGGCCTCCTCCAAAGACGTCCATTTTGTGCCAGTTCGGTCCTGCATTGTAACTATTTCGTCCTCCCATAGTGTCAGTGGCGTACCTCGGTTTCTTTTTTCCAGTGGACCTCTCCATATTACCTTTAAGGTCCACCTTTGTAAATAAATAAAAAATTAAAATATTAACAACACTATCTATTGCCTTAAATATGTATTTTAAACTTGTAAATGAATCTATAACTAGAAAATTGCTAATGTGTAAAAGTTTGTCCGAGTCGAGAAAATGATCAGATTTTTTTTTGTTCTTTCTCTCGCTTACTCTTCGTCCACCTTCGATCGCCCTACATATCCAATTTACTTTTATTATTCTTTCTTTACAGCATCATAATATACAGTTTTTTTTATCTCGTTTATATCTTAGCGTTAAAAACACTAAAAATGAGACTGCTGATTCATTAACTAAGTGTAGGCCGTGGGTAGCGCCCCCACAGTGTGCTCTGACAATACAGAGGTCTATGAGCGACTGTAACCGCTTGCGATCAGATGGCCCGTCAGCTCATCTGCCTAGGAAGCAATGAAAAAGTTACTACTCTTAGATAAATAATTATATTTTTGCCACACACATTTAGATAGATAGATATTTATGCAGGTGCTATAGTTATCAAAAAGAAAAATAAAAAACGAATAATTTTCAAATTTTATTTCAATTGGACTACAACTATTTCGTCTCTCAAAATATTTAAACTCGCAATACTTATGTAACTCATTAACATACAATGCTTAAGGTATCATTGAGAACAAGTTTCAAGATAGTATAAATTCTAAAAAAATAATTAATGTATTTTTTATCTAAAAGATATCTTTATTAAATGTTTTGTTGACGGATTTCCCAACAAAACATGATTTTTCCATGTAAGAGGCGATGGTTGTCGTGGAGTCTTATTTTTTTTTTTCAAGGGCGAATAAGTATTTTTGAAGCTATGTTTAAAATATATATATACTAGCTTTTGCCCGCGACTTCGTTCGCGTGGACTTCAGGTTCGTCCCGTATTATCAAAAATTGTAGCCTATGTGTTATTCTGATGTATAAGCCATATTGTGGTAAAGTTTCATTCAAATCCATTCAGTAGTTTTTACGTGAAAGAGTAACAAACATACATCCATACTTACAAACTTTCGCCTTTATAATATTATTATGATATTTTTTATTACCATCTTTACCGGATATTTACTATTTGCTATGCGTGTTTGTGTATATTTATTTTCTGGACGAACTGATTTCGATAATTCGATTTCTTTGTTTGAAAGTGGATATTTTGACGTAATTCCATATTTATGTAATATTTTTTTGTCCGTCCACAGGAGATTCAAAATAACTGAAAAACCTCAAAAGAATTCTGTGACCAATGCAGCCGAGAATTTTGGGAGTGATAACCTACCAACCGTATGGACCACGTCAGCAAACTACCCGAAATGGGGACGAATGAAAAATAGAGCAATATAAAAAAAAAATTTGAGAGGTATCATGGGACACCCGAATAGAACGAAGTTCCTTTCGATTAAAAGATATCTTAAATTACAGAGGTATACTTCTCACTTGACACTTGCGAATCATCCCCGGGGATGGGTACATGAACAAAAGAAGAAGAAGAAGTGCGATAAGGAACGTGTTTTAAAAGATTTTGATCACAGCGTCATCTAACGATAATCATCTAAAACAAAAAAAGTGTCATGACAACTTTTCGTAAGATTTTTTTTCCGTCTAGTCCCCTCTCACAACGCGCGATCAGGAACTTCGTTCCAAAACTAAACAAGCCTTTCCTTAGTAGAATGCTAGCCAATCCGAAACACAATAAGACATATCTTGTTTAGTACAGGAGGCTATATTTTGACTCCATCATGAAATCAACTCCTTTGTCAGCAGATTATTGCAATATACAGCATTCAAAATGTTTAATCGGAAACCGGGAAGTCGAATTCTACTCTTAAGGTTCCAACCGAAGTTACAAGGTATATAGTTGCATCCATTGCAAGTTAAAAAAAGCTAAATTAAAAATGGCTAATATCGAGTGAGCATAACCGATGATGATAATTTACAAGATTTAGACAAATGGCGCGACTAGTCCAATCTTGTAAACTCACAAGAATACGTCAATTATTCACGAGCCACGTCTCAGGTCAGACATAATTAAGTTTATTAAATCTAATTCTTAAATTCATTATTGTCATTACAAAAAATACCATTATCCAATAAAAGTCACACATTAAAGTTTTTGCTGTGTTTTTAGATTAAGTTTCATTATTATATTCATTGTGATGATGATTTTAAAAATATTCAGTCAGTGTGTATTGTACGTATTTTATAACCTCTCTTTCATAATAAAATTGTTATCGTAAATTTCGGAAACACTCGAAGTTATCTGCATTCTTAAGGCCCGAATACTCGTACGCATCTTAAGTCCGATAGTTTGCTAACGGCTACTTAAAGTTAAAATATATTACAATTTAAATGGTATTCACAAACGTCAATTAAGAGATTTAAGCACGTTTTAGTGTTAAAAATTTCATTTTACACAATTACTTATTACCACGATAATTATGGGAACGCTCATTTAACAAAAATCGTGGTAAGAATCCGTTTAGTAATTGTGTAAGAAATGTTATCGTATTTTTGTCATTGCTCCGTATCTTCGTCATTATCATCAATAATTTCTATTTTTAAATATTCTAATCTTATGTACACAATTTACAAACTTATATTTACCTTTTTGTATAAATAAATATCAATTAAAATAATACAACAATAAAGACATAAAATACCGGTATTACGATAAGATCAATTAAGTTAAAGATAAACTCGGTATTATTAACTTTTAATTTGTCGCTTTTTGTATGTTCTGTAATTTTAATGTTGTCAGTAATTCCAATAGTACTTACTTCCCAAAAAATACTTTAGGTACCTTAGGTACTTAGCTATCAATTTAATAGATCTAACATCAAATAGTACTTTTTCATAAATAGCCCTAAAATTGTATTTTAAAATTTCAAATATTTACAGACATTTTTTTTTTTCAGTTGGAAGAGATCACAGGATCCCCACCTGCGGGGCGACAACGAAACGTATGTGGGAATTGAACCGCACTAAAACCTCCAACAGCTCACACTCAGCGTCCGAACCCCGGCTGAGGCCAAAACCCAGCACGGGGTTATGAGGGACGGCGCGACGCGTTACGCTCTCGGCACTTTTTCCCATCGTGCCGCCCGCATATTTTAAGACATAGTATTTACTAAATTGGTATACGTCCTAACACAGTTATAAAGTGTAGAACGTTCAAAAGGCAGTTAATACTAGGACGGACCAGTCACTATAATTATACCGTATTCCTTCTACTTCCAGTGTTGGTATTAAAATGGAGTTTGAAGACGCCTTATCGTTAGCTGTTACCGAGCTGACGATGCCGCTACTGAAAGTGTTCTCAGTTATAATAGGACTGTTATCAGTTTTACTGAATTATAACGTAAATAATTATCCACCAGAACCAGTTGTCAGAGGCAAGTTACTTTCCTACAATTTATTACTGTTAGTTGTAATGAAATTAATGGTAAGCGTGTTGGACTATGCCGGATCGCTCTACAGAGGACCTGAGCCCAGCAGTTGAGTTGTTACATACATATTTTAATATAAATCCAAATTAGATCTATTAGCAGACAAAAACACTCAATGATTGATAAAAAAATATCATAATGAAAGTTAAAACATTTTAACATGGTAATTATTTTATTGTTTATTTGTATTCATTGAAGGCAAGTACATACCTTCCCGCCTTCAATGAAGATAACTTTTAATCGTTTACTCGTTATATAATCCTGTACCAACCCATTACTGCCCACTGTTGAGCTCAGGTCTCCTCAGAAGAGGGATTAGGCATAGTCCACCACGCTTGCCCAGTGCGGATTGGGGACTTCACATATCTTCAAAGGATTTTTAGAACCCTTTTCCGATTTGCAGGTTTCCTCAAGATGTTTTCCTTCACCGTTTTTAGCCAGTGGTGTTGTGAAAAATTGCACATAATTCTTTTTTCACATTTAGATTTAGAATTCACGTTATATAATGGTTGTCTTCAGACCATATTAATAATATGCACAGAGTTTATTAAATTATTCGTAGCTTTTCCTATTTACTACTGAGGAAAACAACGTGTGATTCCAATAAACATTTTTTTGTGGCAGGTGGAGAAACCTTCGACTTCATAATAGTGGGAGGCGGATCTGCTGGTTGCGTGCTCGCTAACAGGTTGACAGAGGTGGAGGAATGGAGGGTACTACTCATAGAAGCCGGGGAGAATCCTGCCATACACACTGATGTAAATATCACTTCTTAGGTCCCAAGTAAAATAATATTAAATAGACAGATGAACGATATCTCAGACAATCTAAGCCGCTATCAATTACGTGTTATACGTATCATAAAAATATCCAAACATAGCAACTGGTGAAAAGGCTCCGTGCAGGGCAGAGCTGTTCGTATCGTTCAGGATCCCAGGCTCACGGATCACTTTGGGTTTGCGAAGAGACCTTTGGGTCTCTTATGCATCTTATACCGGCTGCTCCGAGGAATTATTTGAGATGATTCCAACATCTTCCTTCTATCATTGTACCACTCGGCGTCGAGGTGGAGTTCATTCCTACTATATGGAACCACCGCGGTCATCCACAATTTTTTGCCACGCACCATCCGGCTATGAAATGAACTCCCCTCTTCATTATTCCCAGAGCTCTATGACTTGCCCTTCTTCAAACAAGGCTTCAGGAGGGTCCTTAAAGTTATGTCGCAGGTAGCGACCTCTCAGTGTTTCCTGAGTTTGCGGAGATTTATGAGCGACGTTAACTATTTACGATCAGGTGACCTGTTGGTTCGTCTGCTTATATGGCAATAAAAAAACAACATAATTTTTTAAATATAGATATAACTTTATACTGCAAGAGTCCTAATTTTTTTAAAGTGTTATATTGTAGTACTTTCTATTTTCAGAAACCTGGACTGTTTACTTTGGTCAGTTCTTCGAAATATAATTGGCGTTATTACACTGAAAACGATAAATATTCAGCTCAAGCACACAGAGGAGAAAAAATGCATTATGTTCGAGGCAAAGGACTTGGTGGATCCAGTGTAGCTAACTACATGTACTATGTTAGAGGCAATAAAGAAGACTATAACAAATGGGAAGATCAAGGTAACTCAGGGTGGGGCTGGGACAAAGTGCTTCATTATTTCAAGAAGAGTGAAGATCTTAGATCCAAAACTATACTACAAAGTAATTCAGCATCATTACACAATAGCGGTGGATATTTAGCTGTCACAGCACCGGGATGGCCAGATAGAAATAATGAAATGTTCGAAGCTTTTGCAGAAAATGGTCATGCAATATTAAACGACACTAATGGACATGACCAATTAGGATATTCAACACCATCAATCACAGTTGCTGATGGGTTTCGTCAAAGTACGGCACACGCTTTTATCAGACCAATTAGTGATCGAAGCAATTTAATAGTGTTAAGAGACACGCATGTTAGGAAAGTCACTCTGAATGATGACAATAAAGCTACTGGTGTTGAAGTGACATTACGTGATGGTAGTATTGCTAATTTTTTGGCAGAGAAAGAAGTTATTTTATCAGCAGGGGCTATCAATTCTCCACAGCTACTAATGCTGTCGGGTATAGGCCCGAAAAATGATCTAGATGAAATGAATATAACTGTAAAAGTGAATGCACCTCACGTTGGTAAAAATGCACAAGATCATTTCTTAAATCTATTAGTATTGACAGGAAACGAAAATATGCTGTCAGTTATACAAAATGTTAATCCACTAATAAATCTAGGAGAATTTCCCGTGCCTAGTTTTCTTGGTCACGTTGCTCTTAACAAAAATCAGGCGTTTCCCGACTATCAAGTTTTTGGTTTACATTCCACTGCTTTTTCTCCTTCTTCTTCTGTTGTATGTTCAGATATATTCAATCTCAAAGATAGCATATGTGCGGAAATGAATAAAGCTGTATTGAAAAAGGAGCATTTACTTATCAATTTAGCTTTACTGCATCCTAAGTCGAGAGGAGAAGTTAAATTAAGAAGCAAAAATCCAGAGGACAAACCGTTAATTTTCACGGGGGCTTATTCGAATCTAGAAGATTTGGAACGAATGACTGACTACGTTGAAGATTTCCTAACAATTCTTAAAACGACCGTATTTCAGAAAATGAAATCTAAATTTGTAGACCTAAAAATCTGTGAATGCAGTAATTACGAGTTTGGTTCACGCGATTACTTAAAATGCTACATTTTGTCGACATGTCAAACACAGTTCCATATTTCTGGTACGTGTAGAATGGGCTCGAAAGAAACCGGAGTTGTAGACGAAAGACTGAGAGTCCACGGAGTAGAAAAGTTAAGAGTGGTAGATGCTTCTATATTTCCTAATATCACGAGTGGTAACACCAATGCTCCCACTATCATGACCGCTGAATATGCTGCAGATATGATCAAAGTGGACCATAACAAAACTGTATGAAATGCATTTGCATAATAATTAAAAGTACTAGATATTTACTTTAACGAATGTATAATATATCTCTGAAATAGCTGTTAATTTTTTTATTGAAATCATAGCTCTTAGTTTCCTATTTAACATTTGGCATACTTGCAAGTAACCGACATAGCCCAAAGAATTGCATCTTTGAAGTGGCAATGGGCAGGACACATTGTGCGAAGAACAGATGGCCGATGGGGTGAAAAGTTCTGGAGTGGCGACCACGAACCGGTAAGCGCAACGTTGGTAGACCCCCCACAAGATGGACCGACGATCTGGTCAAGATCGCGGGAGGTCATTGGATGCAGATGGCGCAGGACCGGTCGATGTGACGAGGTTTGGGGGAGGCCTATGTCCAGCAGTGGACGTCAATAGGCTGATGATGATGATGATGATGATGATGATGATGATACTTGCAAGTTGCACCCTGCACAATGCTAAAACGTATACAACACATTGCCGATTTTTGTGTAATTTGTACTTTTGAATAAAGATATAAATTTAAGTGTTGTAATAATTTGAAACCTTAATATCTAGGCCAGGCCATGGGCAATTCCTGAAATAATATTAACATATTTCCATTCATTTCAAGGGTACGTTGTATATATGATCTCAGCTGCCTGTTACTATATCAAATTTGTTTATAATTATAGTTGTAAATTAATGTAAATAAAACATTTCCATTAATATAGTTTGATAGTTCTTTATAAGATAAATTACATCTTATAATCTCACTCAAAACCATAATCAGCTTTAATAATATCAGCGCCCTTTTCTCCCAACATGATACAAGGCGCGTTCGTGTTCCCGCCAACAATCCTCGGCATTGAACTGGCATCGATAACTCGTAGATTCTTCACGCCATACACATTGAATCTGTCATCAATCACTCCTGTTCCTTCAGCACCCATCCTACATGTCCCGACAGGATGCCATAGAGGAGTCACGATATTCTTACTGTAACATTCCCAATATTCAGTCGTGTTAAATTCTATATCATTGCATTGCTCTACGTTTAAGTTTAGGAGTGTAGCTCCACTTTCTTTCATTTGATCTGTATCAAGTACTGTTATGTAGTCTTGGATAAAACGTGCATGATTTTCCAAATCATTGATTTCGCTGTAGTAGCCTAGGTCTATAATAGGATCATCTTCGGGGTCTTTGCTTTGAAGAACAACTGTACCCCTTGATTCTGGATACAAAAGGACCACAAGTGATAATAATATACCTTTACTTAGAGACGCTTTTGCAATGGTATTACATATATCATCATTTAAACCGAATACAAAGTTACACAAGATTGTTGGTAAAACTGAACCAACGGGTACTGCAGCAACAATAGTTTGGTAGTCTGGTACAGTCTGCGAGCTATTAAGAGCAGTGAATCCCATCAAACAAGGTACAGGCAACTGATCCAAGTTAGTGATAACTTCAAGATTCTCTACCACCGTCAGTATGCTTTTATCTTCAGTGAAAGCAATGGGAACTGTAGCGTGATCTTGTAAGTTTCTACCGACATTAGCTGAATGACTCACAACGGGAATGTCCAATGCTGCTAAGTCATCTTCTGGACCGACCCCGGATAGCAATAACAACTTCGGACTGTTTATTGCACCAGCAGATAATATTATTTCCTTTCGTGCTTTAATAATTTGTATTTCATCGTCTTGCATTACTTCAACCGCTGTAGCTTCGTTATTATCATTGAATAATATTTTTCTGACGAACGCGTTTCTTGAGAGGAATAAATTTTCGCGATCTTTTATTGGTCTCAAGAAAGCGTATCCTGTGCTCTGTCGTACTTTGTCATCGATTGTGAAAGTAGGGAACGCATAGCCCACCTGCTCTGCTCCGTTGTAATCCAAGATGCGTTTGCGTCCGTTTTGTTCGAATGCTGTAAAATATTCCTCGATCTCGTCTCCCCAGTCTGGTTTACTGACGCCAAGGTATCCGTCTGTCCCGTGATATTCAGAGGAACTATTTGTTTCATCATCAAATCGCTCACTTTTTATAAAATACGGCAAGACTGACTCGTAGTTCCACCCTTCGTTGCCCAATTCCTCCCATTTGTTGTAATCTTCTTTGTTTCCTCGAACATAGAACATATAGTTTGATCCACTGCTGCCACCCACCATTTTCCCTCTTTTTACTTTAATGTTTTCGTCAAGATGAGCTTGACTTGTGTAGTTGTTGTCAATAGTTTCATAGCCCCAGTCTTCGTAAGAATATTCTATGAACGGAAATAATCCAGGTATCTAAAAAATAATAATTAATAGTTATTTAATTATGTACGCAATGCTACCATTATACCTACTTTATGCAACTAACTTAAAATTATTGAAATATTGAGTAAAGATGACGTGACTGTACATTTCTAACCGTATCTTAAATCTTGTATTTTTTTGTAATTATTTCAATAATTCGTAAATCAATTACTTAAATGTAAAAGTTTGAATTGCAACTAAGAGGCATACAATCTGGAGGAGGCCTTCGCATCTACAAAAGGCAAATAAATAATAAAAAAAGTTTCGCCCGACCGTTGACTCGACTGAAGGATCTTCTCCTGCCTCCAAGGGGTAAGAGTACTGTCCAGTTGGAGATCTCAGTGAGTCGGTTAGCGAGGACACATCCCGATGAACCAGCGCCGATTATAACGAAGTCATAGGTTGTACAATCTGAAGTAAATTAATGTAAAAATCAACGCTTCTTTTCATATCTGTATTCATTACACTATTTATCAGTTATCTAAGCTTATATTATAATAAACGATCCAGACACAAATTCTACAGAATAATTATCGACTCTTGAATATGATGCCCGAATTTGACGTCCGACAGGCTGTAAGGAAGGGTTTTTGGTTTTTTTCATCGCCTAACTTGTTAAAATACAAGGTAATGATATTTTCCACAAATTAAATAAATACTGACTTTCCAGAACAGTCTGCTCGGGATATCCTCCGACCTTCAAGTTCAATGTTGCAAACAGAGCGAATACTAATTGCACCAATTCAATGAGCGGAGAGATCGTCTCCACCTCCAATCCAGCAATCAGGTCACCCAAGAAACTCATTTTGAGAACTGAAAAACTACCGGTACATTAATTTACCTACAGGTTATTTCGACATAACATTTATTTTCAAAATATTTTTCTATACTAATACATATTATAAAGAGGAAAGGTTTGTTTGTTTGTCTCGAATAGGTTCCGAAACTACTGGTCCGATTTCAAAAATTATTTCAGTTTTGGAAGGTTCATTTATCGAGGAATGTTGTTTCCCTTTCTCTATTCCTCAAAAACATCCTATTGTTTCCCTTTGTGACGCAGACGAAGTTGCACGGGTCAGATAGTACAGTTTTAAAAATAAATAAATAATATGCTAGGTACTGTAGGTGGGGTCTGCGACTTTAAAAATCGAAGGGATTTGAAAAAGGGACTTTCCTATTAGAACGTGTATTTGAGGAATGATCAGTTAGAAAATATAAATATGTTAAATGTATAAATTTGAAAATACTGACCTTGATGAGCTGCTGCCCTATGAGGTGTGAAACAATGACTATAAAATTGTCTAATGTGGTATATATATATATGCGTAAAACATTTTTATGAAGGCAATTAGGTATGTAAATTCTCCTCATAATTTTATTACTTTATCTACTCGTAAAGCCCCAATAAAATTTTATTTAGGGTTCAACCATCGAAGATGTATTCTATTTTTTTAATAAAAATGAGAAAGCAGCTAGGCCAATACTTGTTTCACCAACTTTATATTTATGCATTTAATTAGTAAACAGGAACTGCAGAGTTGTAAAAGTAACTGATATCTCTTTCTTGAACTTGGCTTGACACGCTACCGCTTGTGTAGATTTTCTATTGGAAAAAAAATCATAAAATGACTATTACTATTTAATACTAAAATTTTATTATAGTGAGATAATGAAAAAAATGTTATTTATATAATAGAAACAATAGTTAATATTAAATGACTATGACTATGACTGAGCGTTATGACTTGTCCTTCTTCAAACGAGGCTTGAGAAGGGTCCTTAAAGTTAGGTCGTAGGTAGCGACCCCTCAGTGTCCCCTGACATTGCAGAGGTTCATGAGCGACGGTAACCACTTCCTATCAGGTGGGCCGTTGGCTCGTCTGCCTACATGGCAATAAAAAAAAATATGTTTAATAATTTAGTTTAAGTAATATTAAGTGAATATTATTTCAATATACAGGGTGTTGTTGCCCGGTGAAACAATACTTTAAGGGCTTAATCTATATCACATTTCAAATCATATACACATACTTTTGAGACGGAGATAATGACTTTATTTTCCCATACAAAGTTGACAAATTATTATTTTGTATTACTTTTGACAACCCTACCTTGACCTACATGTAGCGTGCTATATCTATATGCTATTTTAACGCACACAGGCGCATCCGATCGCAATTTTAGAGTTCCGTACTATAATAAACTCCTACTAATAGAAAATTAACACGTAGTTTTGATTAGTTATAACTTATGATATATTATGCCTAGAAAACCCAGACTTGGTGGATGGCTTCTACATCAAGTATACTATTTGCTGTGAAAGTATTGTTTCATCGGATTTTAACACCCTGTATAAGTACGAATTGTTATTTCTAATTGGAGAATTTTAACTTTAACATCTATAACGTCTTCAGTTTACCTGAACTTATACATCTCCGTCCTAAAGTCCAAAATAAACGACATCAGCTGGTTAGTTCAATTTTGATCAAGATTTTCTAATTTCCAAACGGGTAATCATAAAATTGAATTTACATGAAGCGAAAATCAGAGCGAAATCTTTCGACGATATAACATGTGAAGTCCCCAATCTGCATTTGGCAAGCGTGGTGGACTATCCGATCCTACCGAGGAGACCTGCTCAGCAGTGGGCGGTAATGGATTGTACAGGAAAGTACCTAGAATAATAATTATTTTATTAAATAATTCTCATAAACTGACTAAATGTTGTTTGTTAATCCGGGTATTCTTATAATTCAACATGCTATGCAGCTGCTTTATGATTATAGCACCAAGTATTATTATCTTTGATAAGCACAATTATATCACATAAATTAACAATGCAGACATTAAAATTTGAGATGTTACGTAGATCGATAGATTATGCACTAAAATTATTGAACTAGAATAGCTGTTATGGGTGGAAGGTCCTTAAAGTTAGGTCTTAGTCAGCGACCCTTCAGTGTGTCATTGCAGAGGTCTATAAGCGACGGTAACCACTTACGATCAAGTAGCGTGTTAGCTCGTCTGCGGACATGAAAAAAAAACATCGCATGATCAATAACTTTTAAATGAAAGGAGTTCCTGATGTGATCTCATTTAAATTATACAATCGATTGACAAGCGCCACTGAGGGCAGCGTCATCGGTCCGAACCACCAGTCGCCAGGTACTTAGAGTGAGAATCTCCTCCCGATAAGCGATGTGAAGAACAACCGCTTTTCTGAATCAGGTCCTTTATCCAGCCCGGGACTGAAAAATTCTGACTATCGAAGCTTTTCACCTTCAATCTGTATACTAAGATAACAACCTCTTTTTTGGAGTTCACACTCAGCGTCTGAACCCATAGTCGTGGTGGCGGAGTGGTCGAAGCGCGTCCTTCCGAACGGGAGGTTGCGGGTTCAAATCTACCTCTAAATCTAAATGTGAAAAAGATTTATGTGCAATTTTTCACAACACAACTGGCTAACAACGGTGAAGGAAAACATCGTGAGGAAACCTGCATGTCGGAAAAGGGTTCTAAAAATCCTTTGAAGATATGTAAAGTCCCCAATCCGCACTGGGTAAGCGTGGTGGACTATGCCTAATCCCTCTTCTGAGGAGACCTGAGCCCAACAGTGGGCTTTAATGGGTTGGTACAGACAGATACAGTCAGTCTCAACCCCGGTTGACGCCAGAACCCAACACGGAGTTATGCGGAATAGCGCGACGCGTTACGCAGTCAGCACTCTTTCCCGTCGCACCGCCCCCCAAAGGTAACAACCGTAACAATAATGGTCGACTCAGCATGTCACATATCTTTAATCCCTTTTTCACTCCCATATGGGCTAAGGTTACAAAAATCCTAGTAGTAGTCCAAATTTGTAGGTTCAGCTAGGCTTTGATAAGTCAGTAAACGATTTGGTCTCTTCGAGGTCTCCATAAAATGGAATTATCAAATACCACATCCATGGAAAGTACAATGAAGGAAATTCACACCGTTTAAAATTATTTTACAGAATGTTGATGATTTTGAGGAATAGAACCTGCTAAAATTTGAATTAAATTATGTAGGTACATTTCGTACTATTACAGCATCAATCAATAAAGTAACTTATTTATCTGGAAATTTTTCTTAAATGGATTAAATGAAAGGAAAACCTCGAAATCTACAATTAACATTATTCCAAATTTTACCCCCTGCAAAAATGTAGATCATGAAATTTATAATAATTTAAGAGCCAATAAGAATTTCTAGAATCACCATTAACCTTTCCAACTAAAACATAAAATATTATCAAAAGAAGGAAGGAATGCAAATAAAGATGTTCAATTTATAATTCTGATTTTTTATGAAAAGGTGACTACCTAAATACACATTTCCTAATGACAAGAAAAAAAAATAGGTTTAATAAAACAGAAATAGTATTTTGATAAATAGGTATATTCTGTACTTAAATTTTTACACAAAACCATAATCAGCTTTAATAATATCAGCGCCCTTTTCTCCCAACATGATACAAGGCGCGTTCGTGTTACCGCCAACAATCCTCGGCATTGAACTGGCATCGATAACTCGTAGATTCTTCACGCCATACACATTGAATCTGTCATCAATCACTCCTGTTCCTTCAGAACCCATCGCGCATGTCCCGACAGGATGCCATAGAGTGGTCACGATATTCTTACCATAACATTCCCAATATTCAGTCGTGTTAAATTCTAGATCATCGCATTGCTCTACGTTTAAGTCTAGGAGTGTAGCTCCACTTTCCTTCATTTGATCTGTATCAAGTACTGATATGAAGTCTTGTATGTATTTCGCATGATTCTCTAAATCGTTTTCTTCAGTGTAATAACCTAAGTCAATAATAGGATGATCTTCGGGGTCTTTGCTTTTAAGTACAAGTTTTCCCGTTGATTCTGGATACAAGAGAATAACAATCGAGAATATAATACCTTTGCTTTGAGAAGCTTTCGCTATAGAATAGCAGATATCGTCATTTAAACCATATACATAGTTACAAATAAGTAACGGTAAAATTGTACCAACTGGGAATACAAACACTTTAGTTTGGTAATCTGGTACTGTCTGTGTTTTATTTAGAGCAGCAAACCCCATCAAACAAGGTGCAGGTATCTGATCTAAGTCAGTGATTACTTCAAGATTCTCGAACACCGTCAGTTTGCTTTTCTCCTCTGTGAAAACAACGGGAATTGTGGCATGATCTTGTAAGTTTTTACCGACATTAACTGAATGGCTCACAACGGGAATGTCCAATGCTGCTAAATCATCTTCTGGACCGACCCCGGATAGCAATAACAACTGCGGACTGTTTATTGCACCAGCGGATAATATAATTTCCTTTCGTGCTTTAATAATTTGTATTTCATCGTCTTGCATTACTTCAACGGCTTCAGCTTCATTATTGTCATTGAATAATATTTTTCTGACGAACGCGTTTCTTGAGAGGAATAAATTTTCGCGATCTTTTATTGGTCTCAAGAAAGCGTATCCTGTGCTCTGTCGTACTTTGTCATCGATTGTGAAAGTAGGTAACGCATAGCCCACCTGCTCCGCTCCGTTGTAATCCAAGATGCGTTTGCGTTCGTTTTGTTCGAATGCTGTAAAATATTCCTCGATCTCATCTCCCCAGTCTGGTTTACTGACGCCAAGGTATCCGTCTGTCCCGTGATATTCAGAGGAACTATTTGTTTCATCATCAAATCGCTCACTTTTTATAAAGTAAGGCAGGACTGACTCATAGTTCCATCCTTCGTTCCCTAATTCCTCCCATGTATTGTAATCTTCTTTATTTCCTCGAACATAGTACATGTAGTTTGCTCCACTGCAGCCTCCTACCATCTTCCCTCTCGTCAAATGAATATTTCCATCAGTGTGGGCTTGACTTGTATAATTATTATCTGTAGTGTAGTAATTCCAGTCCTCGAAGGAATAATCTACAAATGGAAAAAATCCTGGTATCTGTGAAGTAAATGGATTATTAACAATTTTGATCAACTCATTCTTATTTATCTAATTGACATACATCTAAGAAAAACCTTAAAATAATTTAAAATAGATTAACAATTTTCATTGGAATATTTGAACAAACCGTAGACGCAACAGAGGGATCTTCTCCTGCCTCCAGTAAGAGTACTGTCCAGTTGGAGATCTCAGTGAGTCGGTTAGCGAGGACACATCCCGATGAACCAGCGCCGATTATAATGAAGTCGTACGTTGTAGAATCTAAAATAAATGAGATAAACCATCAACACTAATTCAAACCAAAGGTGGTGTAAAGAAAACAAAACGACTGAGTTAACTAATCCATTATCTTCAAAGAAAACTAATCTGTTTTTATGTACCTGAGTTTACCTGACATATGTACATATCACTTTCTTACTTTCTAGAACAGTCTGCTCGGGATACCCTCCGACCTTCAAGTTCAATGTTGCAAACAGAGCGAAAACTAATTGCACTAACTCTACGAGTGGTGTGATGGAATCCACCTGAAGTCCAGCAATCAGGTCAGCCAAGAAACCCATTTTATTTACTGTGAAAAAAAATAAAAATGCTATCTTGACCAAAAAGAATATAAATTAAGTACTTAATCTACTTCTAATAGTGAATATTACTAATATCGCTAAATACTTTGATTGTTATTTAACTTATTAAAGGTATACCACCATAAGAATGGATTTAAAATGTGTTGATATTCGAAGATTCTTTTTCTATTATATATCTTATAAAACTTACCAGTTCCAGATGAGTCCACGATTCTTCTATATTATCTCGGAATGATGCTGCAGATTTTATACTAAATTCTAATTGTTTATAGATACAGGTGGCATTGTTATTTACCTACTTATAATTCAGAATTATTAATTCTTGAAATTGACACATCATGTATGAATATGAGGAAGTATTCATACACCTTTTATTATGTAACAATGTCGTGATCATAATAATTTATTTTTTTATTTTCTCATTTATGTAAGTACCTACTTTCAAAATTACTTCAGCTTTCAGTGATAAAACCGCCCTAATATTACTGATAAACTATGTTTAATGAAGTTTTACTCAAACGTACGTAAAATTCTAGAATGGCAATTTTGAATGAATGTCTGAAACAGTCAGCAGGAAGGAGAGTTTAAGGTAGAGCTTAGGGTGCCAAATATACAAGCCTACCACAACTTCCATAGTTCAACACCGTTAATTGATTCCAAACGTAAATAGCTTACATATTACGCAATGTGTTTATAATATTAAGATTAGATACGATATGAAGATGGCATTCGGTGACTTTATGTCCTTCGTCAATAATCTTTCAAGAGGAGGAAATCTTAATAAAAATAAAAAACTGTCACATTAAGATTGTTATCTATATTTTATAATCTTACTCAAAACCATAATCAGCTTTAATAATATCAGCGCCCTTTTCTCCCAACATAATACAAGGCGCGTTCGTGTTCCCGCCAACAATTCTCGGCATTGAACTGGCATCGATAACTCGTAGATTCTTCACACCATACACATTGAATCTGTCATCAATCACTCCTGTTCCTTCAGAACCCATCCTACATGTCCCGACAGGATGCCATAGAGAGGTGACTGTATTCTTATTATAGCATTTCCAATATTCTGTACTGTTATATTTATGTTCTCTGCATTGCTTTACGTTTAAATTCAAAAGAGATATGTTTGTTTCCTTCATCCGATCAGAATGCAGCACTGACATATAATCTTGTACATATTTTGCATGATTTTCTAAATCTTTTCCTTTGGTATAATAACCTAGGTCTATAAGAGGATGATCTTTAGGGTCTTTACTTTTAAGTTCAACTTTCCCTGTTGATTCTGGATACAAAAGGATAACAATAGATAATATTATGCCCTTGCTTTGGGCCGCTTTTGCTAAAGCAAAGCAGATGTTATCGTCTAAATTGTATGCAAATTTACAAATGAGCAGCGGTGAAAGTGAACCAACAGGGAATACGAAAAATTTAGTTTGGTAATCTGGTACAGTTTGCGACTTATTTAAGGCAGCGAATCCCATCAGACAAGGTGCTGGAAGCTCATCTAAATCTGTAAGAACTTCAAGATTATTTACTGCCGTCAGTCTGCTTTTCTCCTCTGTAAAAACAAGAGGGACTATAGCATGATCTTGTAAATTTCTGCCAACGTTAGCTGAATGACTCACAACGGGAATGTCAAATGCTGCTAAGTCATCTTCTGGACCGACACCAGACTGTAGTAACAACTTCGGACTGTTTATTGCACCAGCGGATAATATTATTTCCTTTCGTGCTTTGATAATTTGTATTTCATCGTCTTGCATTACTTCAACCGCTGTAGCTTCTTTATTGTCATTGAATAATATTTTTCTGACGAACGCGTTTCTTGAGAGGAATAAATTTTTGCGATCTTTTATTGGTCTCAAGAATGCAAATCCTGTGCTCTGTCGCACTTTATTATCGATTGTAAAAGTAGGGAACGCATAGCCCACCTGCTCCGCTCCGTTGTAATCCAAGATACGTTTGCGTCCATTTTGTTCGAATCCTGCAAAATACTTCTCGACTTCATCTCCCCAGTCTGGTTTAGTAACCCCTAGGTATCCGTCTGTCCCGTGATATTCAGAAGAACTTTTTAAAATTTTTTCGTCTTCAAATCGTTCACTTTTTTTAAAATATGGCAGGACTGACTCGTAGTTCCATCCTTTGTTCCCCATTTTCTCCCATGTATTGTAATCTTCTTTATTTCCTCGAACATAGAACATGTAGTTTGCTCCACTGCTGCCTCCCACCATCTTCCCTCTCGTCATAGGAATTCTTTCGTCAGCGTGCGCTTGACTTGTGTAATCGTTGTCGATAGTTTTGTAATTCCAGTCTTCGAAAGAATATTCAACGAATGGGAATAATCCAGGTATCTGCAAACCGCCAGAATTAAATATTTAAAGTAGGTACTTAAGTTATGTTTTCTCTCCCTTTACGAAATCTAAAAATATGTTCTCATTTTTTTGGTTTATTATTACAGTTTGCTATTTAAAAACTGAATTTGAAGTCCACTCTCACGACAAAACATGCATACTAAGTTGAATTTAGACTTAACTTACTTTACAATTACTTAGTTTGTAAAATATTTAAAATATGTGAGTAGAAAATAAAGTATAAAGCAGTACTAACCGTTGACTCGACAGAAGGATCTTCTCCTGCCTCCAGTAAGAGTACTGTCCAGTTGGAGATCTCCGTGAGTCGGTTAGCGAGGACACACCCCGATGAACCAGCGCCGATTATAATGAAGTCGTAAGTAGTACAATCTGAGATAAACAAAAAACAATTACATTATAATCTTATTACAGATGATCTTAATAATTATTTTACAAGATTTGTTGTCCTAATTGGGAAAAAGTAGCGGTTCCACTATTCTCTGTGTTTTTGTGCCATGCATCACTCATATGAATATATTACAACCAACTATATATAGGTATATATATAGGTATTTATATACAGGGTGGAATTTTTAAACGACCCCTCCAGGGGGAGTACTAGAAATAATATGAACGTAAATGTGTTTCTTTTCAAAAATAGAATAATGGTTCCTTTTATTGAAAAATCGCTAAAATCAATATTTCGAGTACTTTCCCTGGAGGCGTTTAAAAATTCCACCCTGTATACCTACCTACATTAATCTCTTTTGTGCTATGTTATAAGACGAGCAACTGCTACAGTAAGCCTATATACTTACATACATCTTGATGAAGAGTTGTTGTTGTTTTTTGTTCCCGATTTCAGATTTCAAGTTTTGAAGTTGTCGTGGGTCCTAAGACCTGGCTATAATCGCATTCCCACTTTGACTTGTGTTTTTTTTAATTCTATTTTTATTTATATTCAAATAGAAACAGAATGTAAAATAAGAATATAAGGTAAATTCAAGATCCCCCACAAGATTGACCGACGACCTGGTCAAGATCGCGGGAGGTCACGGATGCAGATTGCGCAGGACCGATCGATGTGGCGAGGTTTGGGGGAGGCCTATGTACGGCAGTGGACGTATATAGGCTAATGATGATGATGATGAAGCAAATTCAAAACTATAATAGACTACTACTCCAATCGAATAAGAACTTACTTTTTAGAACAGTCTGCTCAGGATATCCTCCAACTTTCAAGTTTAATGATGCAAATAGAGCTAAAAATAATTGCACCAATTCTACAATTGGTGTGATAGTTTTGACTTCAAGAGCAGCAATTACTCCATCAAAGAAATCCATTGATAGTCCTGGAAAATAAAGAAACACTTATTAACACACGCTCTAGGGATTTTTTTTTACTTGGAGGTAAAATTCCCACCCTCGCCGCGTTGGGTTATGTAGGAGTTGAACCGCACTAAAGCCTTCAACCGCTCACACTCACCGTCCAAACCCTGGCTTATGCTTGCTTTAATCAACGATCCACTTCAGAAGATCTTTTTTGTTCCGAACCATTCCGATTACCAAATCAGAACTACCAATCGATGGAGTACCGTCCTCGGTGTTCCTAAGCGCTATGACAACATGTCCCTCTTTAAACGAGGTTTAAGAAAAGTCTTGTATAGTAGAAGATAGCAAACAGCCACCCAATAGCATTGTTGTCGTTAGTTACAAGTTCAATAGGTGTCTCCTGGTACCTGTTAGGTAGTAAAACGGACCTCAGTAAAAATCATATCATCAATAACACTACATAGTATAAAACAAAGTCGCTTTCTCTGACCCTATAATATTAAGTATTATCCCTAAGTATGTTTAAATCTTCAAAACTACACAACAGAATTTGATGCGGTTTTTAATTTAATAGATTGAGTGATTCATGAGGATGGTTTATGTGTAGGTAGGTATAATACATGCATGATAAAGTAGAGGAACAGTGATAATTTTAAACTTATTATTAGTGGTACTACCCAAAAGCGAACGAGTGCGAGGGTAGACAGATTTGTTTGCTCTTAAATCGTCCCGCAGTATCCAGTCTTCTCGTGATCATGACGTTTGCAACAACGTTGAAATATCGAGACAACTCAATTAATTAAATATCGTGGTAAGAAACCGTTGAAAATGCATGAATGTATTACTGATATTTTAGCGAGTTTTGATGTGATGTCGTAAATTAACCACAATGTTCTGCACTAACTGAAGTCTTCATTCGTGACGTAAACGAAGTTACGCGGGTCAGCTGGTATAACTTCAAAAATAACTAAAAAACTAAGGCGTATAGGTAGTCAATTAAATAAAATACAGTCCAAATAAAGTAAATTATTCGTTGCCACCATAGATCATATTTATCTGAAACACACTGTCATATAACATTAGTAAAATTAATTTAATTAACTTCATATTTTTTCTATATTAGTTCAGTTGTAGATCTTAGGTCAATAAACTTTGTTTTTTTACGAAAAATGGACTTCGACGTTAACAACAAAATATGTTTAATGTCACCGAAAAATTTAGATGTTTCATTGCATAAACGGACATTTGTTAGAAGTAACTGTAGTGCCTGTCGCGCTAAGGAGTGCCGTAGTGCGTTACGTGTCGCACCGTCCCGCATAATCCCGTGCTGGGTACTGGTCACCGGGGTTCGGACGCTATGTGTGAGTGGTTGAATGTTTTAGTGCGGTTTAACTACCACATATCCGGCAATTTCTCCAACTCAAAGAATAATCTCCAACACAGCAGTGCCACAACCCAACCTCCACCTCCTCCCAGAGTGGCGGAGAGAATGAGCCCGGGCAGCGGAGTTGCCCCCAGGCCCGTCCGTCCCCATCCGACGACCCCATGACTGACTGACTGACTGACGTTGGCGAGCCGGTATGTAAACACGACATATGAGAAAGCCGTAATTTCAGTTTTCAGTTTTATTTCTGCTGCTATCATTCATCAGGACGTTGTTTGGATATAGAGGAAATATATTAAGATAAAGATCTCCACTTGCCATTAAAAATGAGCCCAAACTCGATGGGTCTACGACCTTCCGTTGTCAAGATTATAATAATTTAAGGGGGGCTTACAACTATTTGGTGGGAGAAGTACCCCTTCCCTTCCAAGTAGAACCAGTATAGATAAAATGTAAGTACTAATGGAATGTAATCATTAATGGAAGTATTGACTCACCTATTATATCTCTGTTACATTTAAGAACTAGCAAGCTCCCCTAACGTCATCATCGAGTATTCGGCTTAGCAAACACACCACTTAAGGTTTCTTTGAACAATCCTACTTTGTGTATGGCTCAACAATTCAATGATTTGGATTTGTTAACATTTTTAGTTCCAGTTTTTGTTCTTTTAAATATACTATATTACAAACATTTAGTGAGACTACGTAACTCATATAATTTACTCACAGTATACAGGGTGGTTTCCTAGTTCCGCGCTCCCCGACCCACGCTGGTTCTGACCCAGCGGGGTATTCCGTGGGAGGGTGACACGCGGTCCAGCCATCTTGGCGGGCTTCGGATAGCCCGCCGACCGAGAGAGCCGGTGGCCGTATCGCCGGCGGCTGCCGGTTCGGCGTCCGGAGGGGGCGGCGCGACGGGAAAGAGTGCCTTGGGCGTAACACGTCGCGCCGTCCCTCATAACCCCGTGCTGGGTTCTGGCCTCAGCCGGGGTTCGGACGCTGAGTGTGAGCGGTTGGAGGTTTTAGTGCGGTTCAACTCCCACATACCCCGCCCGCGGGGCGGGCGGGGATCCGGTGATTTCCTCCAACTAAAAAAATAAAAAAAAAAAAAAGTTTTGTCGAATTCAGAATTTAAAAAAAAATACCTATTTTTGTAATATTCCGTATTAGAACAGAGTACTCATCACCCTCCTGCAATATGTACCCTCTCTAACAAATCACCCTGTATATAGTTAAGTTTTAGATATAGTTTAAAATTATGTACTTCTGGTAAAT
This sequence comes from Trilocha varians, assembly GCA_030269945.2. Classification (NCBI taxonomy): domain Eukaryota; kingdom Metazoa; phylum Arthropoda; class Insecta; order Lepidoptera; family Bombycidae; genus Trilocha; species Trilocha varians. The sequence goes on along the minus strand of AP028264.1, from coordinate 2,611,179 downwards.
TCTGTGCATACCTTTAATGGATTTATATACACATCATAGATTTAACTTAAATGTATTTTACTCTAATAGGATTAAGTGTATGTAAATTGTTGGTGTTACAAAAAAAAAATGTAAGTAATAATTTTAAAGTACCTATAAAATATAATGGCTACTGGAAGACACAGCTGACTTGTCAATAAAAAACTTTGAACTTTTTGTTTGAAAGGCGAACACTCGCATTCGCATTCGGGAATTTTCTAAAATCGACATTCGAAACATCCCTAGTACTTATTAAATTGTCGTCGCCTTACCTTGTTCGTTGTCGTTGGTCAACAGTGATAGTTTGCCACTTAATTTAGCAATGATAAATTGGCGCAAAATTTAAATCAATCTATTTCTAAATGTTTTATACAGAAAACACCATGATTAGTCTAATGCTCAAAAATTAATGATAGCAGAATTGTAATTAAGCGCTTATTTAAACTTATTATTTGACTAATTTGAAACTAATTATATGAAACAGTTGTTGAATTTCAAAGTATTCAATTTAAATATTTGTATTACATCAGCTGGGTTCTTCTTTTGATCCTATTTATCTAATTTAAATTAAAAATTATATAATTCTACATTCAATTTATGTCCAAACATTCCTCATTCTTTTGATTTAAATTTTAGGATTCCGTAGTCGAAGAAAAATATAACATATATTTTTATTGTTACGGGTCGTAAGTAGTTACTGTCACCCAGTGGCGTGCAGTTTATAGAAGGACATACTTTGCATAACCTATTTTTTTTTTTTAGTTGTAGGAAATCACCGTGGTATGTGGGAGTTGAACCGCACTTAAACCTCCAACCGCTCACACTCAGCGTCCGAACCCCGGCTGAGGCCAGAACCCAGCACAGGGTTATGAGGGACGGCGCGACGCGTTACGCCCACGGCACTCTTTCCCGTCGCGCCGCCCCCGCATAACCTATGTTATCAAATTAAATCCCTACTAATTTTAGAAATGCGAAAGTAACTCTGCCTGTCTGTCTATATGTCTGTCTGTGGTTCGCACTTAAACCTCTCAACCGATTTTGATGAAAATCACAGATAATCTTTAGACCCTGAGAAAGAACATAGGGTATCTTTCGATTAAAAATTACGGTGAATTGGATTGAATACACTCCTCGTTCGAAATATTTTAATTTAGTTTTTTTTTATTACCATGTAGGCAGACGAGCCAACGGGCCACCTGATCGTAAGTGGTTACCGTCACTAACCACTCTGCAATGTCAGGGGACACTGAGGGGTCGCTACCTACGACCTAATTTTAAGGACCCTCCTCAAGCCTCGTTTGAAGAAGGACAAGTCATAGCGCTCTGGGAAGTAAGTGTTGTAAAATTGATTGTAAGTGATCAACAAACGGTTTCAACATTATATATTAATGTGCAACTTGTCTGTCGACAAAGATATTTTCTAAAAATCTCCGTTCTATTCTGTTCATTACTTTACGAGTCAATGTTGGTTCTGCCACTTTTTATGTCGTCTCATCTCTTAATCTGTCTAGCTCTGTACCGTTTCCTATGTAATGAATACCATACGACTACTTAGTATATTATAACCAAAGAAAATTACGCCTTAATAAAGACGACTTAAGAATATCCAGAATTATTGCAAAACAATTTTATTGTTTTTCGATGCGAGATCACGCGAGAATAGTTTAGTAATATAATTTAACAAGTGTGGAAAAAATTACAATGGAAATATCATGAAAGAAAAAATTCGGTATTTATTATACATTAAAATAAATTTAAATTACAGTTAAACATTAGATAATAAGTTATGAATTTTATTATTTACTTAATCGACGTACCTACACCTCTACATTTACTTATTTGTACATACATAATTCCATTTTAAATTATGTATTTGAAAATCTTTGTTCTTCACGTGATGAGGTTACCACAAATGTAGCGATATTTTATACCTGTACCTGTACCAACCCATTACTGCCCACTGTTGGGCTCAGGTCTCCTCAGAAGAGGGATTAGGTATAGTCCACCACGCTTGCCCAGTGCGGATTGGGGACTTCACATATCTTCAAAGGATTTTTCGAACCCTTTTCCGACATGCAGGTTTCCTCACGATGTTTTCCTTTACCGTTTTTAGCCAGTGGTGTTGTGAAAAATTGCACATAAATCTTTTTCACATTTAGATTTAGAGGTACAAGCCGGCCGGATTTAAGCCCGCGACCTCCCGTTCGGAAGGACGCGCTTCGACCACTCGGCCACCACGACTCGAATGTGCTCCAATATTGCAAAAATAACGTTTTTCACAAATAAAGTAATTTATATAATACTATAATATCAAAGACATTCAACATCATGTATATAACCTTTAATCTCCTTGGTACCTACTCGTCGCATCGGTGCTTGTTTGACCAAACTGACATTTTTTACGAAAATGACTTTTTAATGAATGAAAATTAATAAAGAATTAAATTTTCATCATACTGGTAAAATAGTTTTTTGGTTTGGGTAATAATGGTAAAATTATTATTATCCCATCCACTAAATTTTACTCTTTCTATCATCTTCTGATTAAATTGGTTGCGGGGATCAAGATAAATTAGTTTTTCTCAGGTCACCCTGTAGATCTACTTAAACAGAAAGTTCATAATATTTTACTGTTATTGAAAACATTGTCATTGCAGATAATTAAACCACATTAAACCTTCGGTGTGATGAAAACAAAACGTCTAAGAATCAATTATTTTTTCCAACGTCTTGTCTTAAGCCTACATAAAGGATTACTTTCTGACTTGTGCTTAGAGGCATTTTGATAAATTAAAATATACGAACTTCTTGGATATGTTTAGTTAATTCGAAAATAATCTCTTATCTAATACAAGTCTCTTTCGTACTGAGTGAAAGGAGTCCTTCAAAATAACATTAATTTAATTTACAGATAGTCAACTTGCCGAAAAAAATACTTAAAAAAAACTGTTAAAAAGCTATTGGAATTGAAACCAATGACCATATGTTTTAAACATTTTAAAAAGTTTTATGATTTTATATTGTCTATGGGTCTTCAACTAGGGAAGTGTAAACACAACCAAAATCGATTTTTAATCGATTCGATTAGTCGTCTGATTCGAGAGTCTCAAGAATCATTGTAAGTTTTTGCAATTTCGATCTTATTTGTAAGTCGGCATCAAAAAATAATAAATTCAATTATTTTAGAGACCCGATAACCCGTTCACGATAAAGAATTATTTTATCCGAAAAAACATAAATTGTTAGTTTCGTTTCATAATACCTTAATGACAACAATCTCTGATAGTGACCAAAAGCATAAATAATTGGTTTTATTTTTCAAAACTTGCTTATTCTAAGATCTGTTCTGATTTACCACAAGTATAATGATATACATCTATTTCTTAATTCACATTAAAATAAGGCGCTGATTAAATGAAAATCGTTTTCCGAAATGTTTAAGTTTGATTCCGATTCAAAAAATAAATCGATTACCAATCAACATTAGAGGTGCATTCCCATGCCTAGTGTCTAATCAACCTTCTGTTTTGTGTGGTTTTGTGACGGATTGCATTGTTTTTATTCCGTATCAATTAAATTACATGAAAATTATGGCGTAAACAAAGCGTAAATTATCTTTTATGTGATATTTGTGATTGTAATTTAGTGTGATAGCGTAACATCATGTCTACGAGTTCGGGAGACGATCATGAGTACAAGGTAAGTTATTCTTTAATTGCTTATTATTTTCTCGTTTCTACCCTCCAAGGTAAATACGGTCGTTGAAACCAATAAAAAAGTCTCTAATCTACCTTATTATATGCTTAAAGTATTATAAAAATTGCTATAAAGAGAATAAATACGATTTAAACAAATTGCGTCATAGTGTTATTGTTTTTACGCATTCGTAATCAGAAAAGAGTTTACATACGATACCATAAAGTATATTTTCTTACTGTAAATGCATGCACTAATAAGACCTTTTTGCTATAAGGCTTTATGTTTTAATATCATTGCCACAGGATTAGATTTCCATTTAAAATAATTTCTAGTTAGAGAACTTGATTTTGGAATGAATTTTTTAGTTGTTTAAAAACTTATGCTTCAATATTCAAAATATATAGATAATGATATGAAAAATTACTTTGAATATTATTTTCTATTTGTTAGTAAAGTTCAGTATTACTGTATCTTAGAAACCAATAAATGAAGGTAGTAATTTATTTTTCTTAGCCTTGCAGTATTGGTACAAATAGCTTTTGATAAAGTTTTCGTTCACAATAAAATACAATCAAGGAATATTATAATGTTTTTTTTTACTTATTTCCACTTAAAACCAAATTTAAAAAAAAACTAAAAATAACAGTTTAAATTTAATTAAATCAATATGTTCATAAACCAATAACCTTAAAAATAGTAAACAACCATAATGATAAAACTGAAGTTAGTGGATAGCAGACTATATAAAATTTCAGATAGGGATATCTACAAGAGAAATTAAGTTTTTCGAGTTTACCAAATTATAAATGGTTTGTCGTTGCCTTACCTACAGTTGATTGTATCGTTTTTCTTACATTTGAAATAATTCTCATTATATAACTTCTATGCTATTTAAATCTAATTTTCCAAGATACAGGCTATAATATCGAGGGTATAGTGCTAAAACCCAATAAGTGTCAAAACAATCTAAAATGCTTTTTTAGTCTATCTTGATCAGTTTTTTGCCTTCTTTCTAGTAGTGTAATCAAATAAGAATTCAGTGTAAAAAAGTTAGTTGACGTAAAAACCCAATAAATTCCCCTTGTTTAGCTTGTTTAACTTTAATTTTGAACATTTCAAAAGTAACAATTTTACACTTATTGGGTTTTAGCACTATACCTTCGATATTTGCCTTTAGTTTGTAGTGTTACCTTTGTACCTAGTTAAATAGTTCATTGTGAACAGAAGAAAGACTGAACATAAAAACATAAAATGTAAGCAAATTAAGCAACAGTCTCTGTTCCAATTTATCAATATTTTGATTTTGTGGTATTTTACATAGACCTACTGATTTTAAGTGGTTACCGTTGCCCTTAAATCCCTATAATAAAAAAAATCATTGTATTACAACACTATCGGTAAATCTACTGTACATAAATAGTAGAGAAATAAAACTTAAGTCATTGATAATAGAAATCCCAGGTTTGGTTCATCCTACTAACAGAGGTAATAAAGTGCATGTCCTTGGGCACTCAATCGCGGCTTGAAGAAAGTCCCCACAGCGTCCTCTGACAATAGAGAGGTCCATGGGTGATGGTAACAGCTTACGATCCACCCTGTTAGCTTGTCTACCTATGAGGCACAAAAAAGTAAACTTCAGCATGAGTTCCACGTATGGAGGTCTACTTAACACATTTGCTGCGTAACCAATTTTCTTCACACCCAACTCCTTAACAATGTTCTTCGTACTGTATGGTGTTTCACAGTCCGGTTCAAAAGGTCCTTTTTGCCCCGCATCATTCCGATCTGGAATGGACTCCCATCCATGGTGTGTCCAGAGCGCTATGACATGTCCCTCTTTAAACGAGGTTTAAGAAAAGTCCTGTATGGGTAGGTGATAGATAACGGCCCCTCTTTGCCCTGGCATTGCAGAGGTCCATGAGCGACGGTAACCGCTTATCATCAGATGAGCCGTAGGATCGTGTATCTATTAAGCAATAAAAAAAAAACCTTGCCACATCACAAGAAAGTAGCAGGAAGGATCATTTAGACCTTCTTCTCCAGGACTTGTTTATCTGCCTACAAGACAAAAAAATGACCTCAGCATGAGTTTCACCAATGGAAGTGTCTCACTTATCCAGGTCCAACTTTAGTTTTCACTGTATGACATTTTCCAGGACCTGTTCACCCAAGATGGTGTGTTGCTCAAGACATGCGTTGGACGGCCCGTTTCGGATCTCAATTCGATCGGAATGCTCTGCATCGTTCAGAACTTCGACGGATCCAAGTCGATAGAGTGGAGACCTAACGACTTGATCACGATTGATTCAGACACACAAGATCAAGAGTGGGCTGTTGTTAATACTGTTGGTAAGAACTTTTGGATTTTAGTTGTTGTTGACACTCGCGGTTTTCTATAATACTTTCATGCATTTTCAACGGGTTCTTACAACGATATTTAATTAATTGAGTTGTCTCGATATTTCAACGTTGTTGCAAAAATCATGATCACGAGAAGACTGGATACTGCGGGTCGATTCAAGAGCTAACAAATCTGTCTACCCTCTTTCTCGCTCGCTTTTGGGTAGTACCACTGGAACTCGAACTCACATCACGACACACCACACTCACTGTATCTACAAGACTCGTGATCATGACGTTTGCAACAACGTTGAAATATCGAGACAACTCAATTAATTAAATATCGTGGTAAGAACCCGTTGAAAATGCATGAAAGTAATTAATATGAATTACAGTTAATTGTTCACTACCCACCACTGATTGTTCATGTTTTTCCTACTCCTTCTATCATCTTCTGATTAAATTCGTTGCGGGGCCCAAGACAAGTTAGCTTTCCCTCGGGTTTTCCTGGGCTTCACTGCTCAGAGTCATTACGATGGTCGCCGCTGTGGATCCTGGCTACACAGGAGTTACAGTGGTGGGAGTGAGAGGTGGGCCAATACCCGATACCCACCACTGAAAGGAGTGTTTTGTTTTTGGAAAACTATTGTTACACGCTACAAAACTCTACTATCTTTTGGAAATCAGTAAAAACTTAGATTCCACTAGAATTATTCTTCAAATACGTCATAGAATTTCCTCATCATGCAACCCAATGCAAATGCATGCAATGAATACGATCGACTCGCCAGGGTCGGTCATGTCTGCTTAAAACTCGTTTGTACTACTGCAGTTTTTATATATAGTTTAGTCTGAGTGCCCTTGAAATCTATCCTGTTTGTATAAATGTATATGCAGGTCGTGTTTCGTTAAACTTTATGATGAATATTTTTGGAACAATATAACATTAATTTTGTATGTTTTTGACATACCATTACCATCGTACCACACGGCGCAGGGGCAAGGTTCACCACCTTTTCTTGGAACCGCTGCGATCTTCCACGGTTCGCTTCAGAAGATCATTTTTGCCCCGTACCATTCCGATTTGGAATGGACTCCCATCCGCGGTGTTCCCGGAGCGCTATGACATGTCCCTCTTTAAACGAGGTTTAAGAAAAGTCCTCTATCGGTTGGCGATAGATAACAGCCCTTCATTGCCCTGACATTGCAGAGGTTCATGAGCGACGGTGACCGCTTACCATCAGGTGGGCCGTAGGCTCGTTTATCTATCACGCAAAAAAAAACATATTTTTTAATTGCACTTACGCAGGCCACTTGATTGTAAATGATTATCGTCGTTGACCTCTGCAATGTCAGGAAAGTGCTGAACTTGGCGTTGACTAAGGCTCGTCAATTAGGTACCTGCAATTTTGAGCATCGTCCATTGTTGATGTCTTCTACATATCTTTTGATTCATACTTCGTGTCTGGCACTAAAAATACTTAAGAACCTAAAGACATAGTTATCCATTGCCATTAGAAGAAAGTCATATTTTGACCATGTCAATTCCATTAGTTACCTTGAAAATCTCCACAATACATACGGCTTGTACCTCTAAATCTTAATATGAAAAAGATTTATGTGCAATTTTTCACAACACCACTGGCTAAAAACGGTGAAGGAAAACATCGTAAGGAAACCTGCATATCGGAAAAGGGTTCTAAAAATCCCTTGAAGATATGTGAAGTCCCCAATCCGCATTAGGCAAGCGTGGTGGACTATGCCTAACCCTCTTCGAAGGAGACCTGAGCTCAGCAGTGGGCAGTAATGGGTTGTTACAGTACAGTACAGTACATACACCATACTTATATTTAGATACTAATTTCATATCTTCAATTAAAGCTCGCAGACAACGTACTCTCAGCGGCAACATAACATCAGATTACGCTAATCTCAGAGCGCGCATCATCAAAATACCAATAGATGAACTAAAATCGTTTCGTGTCAGCCGAAACAGTCAACAAATGCAGTTCTCCACAAAGCCAGGATCATGGCAGAACACGTTTTACTTCCAACACGGAAACGCTGAGATATTCGTTGCCTATTTGAAGAATCACGTCAAAACTGCCAAAGCTAGGCATGATAGGAACACGTACATAGTCGTAGAGCCGACTGATGAATCCCAGGTCCTGAACAAGTCTTTCGCAGAACTGGATATATTCACGGAGAATACTACTGATGTTGTGTGGGGTTTGGTCTCGAATTTCAAGCAGAGGCCGTACGAAACTACTATGGAGGCGTTCTCTAAGTTAACTGATATTGGTAAGTACTGCTACAGGAATATCATTCAATCATTCCTTATAAGGTTTTGTTGACCCGTTTTTTTCAGCTTAAACTTAGCAGTAGGAAGTATGTGATTTTTTTAATGCTATGTAGGCAGACGAGCCAACGGGCCACCTGATCGTAAGTGGTTACCGTCGCTCATGAACCTCTGCAATGTCAGGGAACACTGAGGAGTCCCTACCTACGACCTAACTTTAAGAACCCTCCTCAAGCCTCGTTGGTTGATTGACGTACTATACTACTGCATCAATACAGAATTACTAATAAACAAAGTAAAGCGGCGTATCAATTGTATTTAAAACAACATATTTTAGACAAAGAATCACCCTGTATAAAAACGTGAAATTTTTCATATTAAAATTCTTCTTGTTTCAGTGTATTACGGCAACGAAGAGGTGAACGGTAAACGTGATGTGTCCGAGGAAGTCGCCGACCTGTTAACTAAGAGTATGAGCGCGCTGGAAGAAACTACCACCACAGTGAGAAACGATGAATATGAAGTTATCAGTGTGAAGCCAACTTTGCCGCCAAGACCTTGTATACCCAGGTAATGAACAAAAATTAGCACTATACTATTATCCACCTTCACTTGCAGAAAACATTTGAAAAAATAGTCTTCTACTTCTCAAACCCTTTCAGTTCAAATACTAATGAAAAAAAATTTCCGCCATTTTGAAGCGGCCATCTTAAACCATATTTCAAAGCCAAAATCACACACACACACAAATCATTCACATAATATGATAATAATGTGTGTAATTATGCTTTTAATATTATGCTGTGAATAAAGATTTTTTTTTCTACATACCGGTATAAATATGTATTATTATCTTACAGAGGTTCACCATTATCTACAGAAAAATGGGACGCCTTACAGGACTCTGAAGGGAGAATAATGGAAATAGAAGGCGTCAAACAACTTATATTCAGAGGGGTAAGTCTAATGAAAACAACACAAATATGAAATTATTCAACACAAATGTGACCCTAATTCTAGTAGGGGGGGGGGACCTTCACATAAATCTTCGAAAGGTTCTATTGAATTAGAGGTTTTGGGTAAATAAAAGATTATTCAGGACTCATAAATTATCGTGTATTCAGTCCTTCATCTATGAAAGTATGTATCCAACTGGAAGCTTTTTTTATGAATTTTAATATTGACGTAAATAGAACTCTTTCGTATTTCGAACAATAGTAAACACTCTAGAGATTGGTTTTTGCAAGGAGTATTATTCCAACAGGTTCTTCACTATGTTTTCCTTTGCAGTTTTAATTTGTGATGTTGTAATCATCATCATCATCATCAGCCTATAGACGTCCACTGCTGGACATAGGCCTCCCCCAAACCTCGTCACATCGACCGGTCCTGCGCCTGATGTTGTAATAATATTATATGTAGAAAAATTTACTCTCTGTCACTTTATTTTTAATACCTAGCATCTTTTAGGGTAGGCAACTGTGATTTGCGGTTTTTTTTTGAAAAGGCAACTTTATATAGTTGAAAAGAGAAAAAAAATAGCTTTAATTTGGTATAAATAAAATGAGTGTACATTATAAACGAAAAGATTGAACAAAAATATACCTGTGTACACCTGGCTGCTTGGAGTTTGCGGCTAAGCGATCAGCGGCAACTATAACTTTCCAGATCCCTTGAATACACTATTGTGAAGTGGTGTAGGTTTTATTTCCATACGATGTAAACGAAATGCCTTCCTTAAAGTAAATTAATAATAATTTAATTAATAAGGGCCTGATTCAGAAGGCGGTCGTTCTTGACACGGCACGTATTGTGAGGAGGTTCCTCTCTCTTGAGCCCTGACCACTGATGGCTTGGGTCGTAGACCCCGTCTCCAGTGGCCCTCTGCTTTTTTATATTGTATTTTTAAATTTATTTTCTTGTGATTGTTTTTTTAAAGATATAATGTAAAAAATGAGCAAATAAATGAATATGAAGAGAAAAAAAATATTAATTAATAATACTGGCGGGCATTTTCTAATTGGCACCCGATGAAAATTGACTTCTCCTAGCTGTGAAAATACTTAAAAATTAAATCTTATCAATCTACATTATTAATGAACTAATTTCGCAGCCGGATCCCGTACTACAAGATTTTTTTAATGTTATTCAGGGTGTAGCTCATTCAATAAGAAGTTCAGTATGGAAATACCTCCTCGACTATTATCCGTGGCGAAAAACACACGCAGAACTAAAACTATTACAAAAACGAAAAACGGACGAATATTTTTCAATGAAGTTACAATGGAGGTCCATCACTGAAGGACAAGAAAGCCGTTTCTCAGAATATAGAGACAGGAAAAGTCTAGTTGAAAAAGATGTTAATAGAACGGACAGAACGCATCCATTTTTCGCCGGCGATAATAATCCAAATTTGGTCGTTTTACAAGATATATTAATGACCTACGTTATGTATAACTTTGATTTGGGTTACGTTCAAGGAATGAGCGATATTTTAGCTCCTTTGTTGTTGCTATTGGGTAACGAAGTGGACAGCTTCTGGTGTTTCGTTGGTTTCATGGAGAAAATTGTAAGTATTTGTTGTGGGTAGTTTGAAAATTTTAGTGATTTTTATTGTTTGTTGATTTTTAGATAAATTAGTTTTTGTAATTTATTTTTGTAATTTGCTAACTCAAGGAATCATGGATTTTTGGTAGATTTTTCTCGCTCAATATTGCTCTTTAGAAAAACATAAGTGGTATAACACAATCTTAAAAATATTCATTATTTAGTCCCAAATCACATTGGGCAAGTGTGGTGGACTATGCCTAATCCCTCTTCTAAAGAGACCTGAGCCCAACAGTGGGCAGTAATAGGTACAGTACAGTAAAAATAACCCACAGGCTTCAAACTTCGATATGGACCAAGCGGGAATGAAACATCAATTACTGCAGCTACAACAGCTACTCATGTTTGCAAGCCCGGAGTTGGCCCAACATTTGGCCCAAAAGGACTCGGGCAACATGTACTTCTGTTTCCGTTGGCTTCTCGTGTGGTTCAAGAGGGAGTTCTCACATGTTGATATTATGAGGTATATTAATTTAGTTTGATAATTAAATATACTGGATCTAGTATTCTTTGTATTTTAATTTTCGTTCAGTTTTATGTATGGCTTTATTTCCTTCTAGTAATCACAATAAATAAATAAAATAGCACTTTATTTCATATGCAGCTAACTTATATTAAACTTACATCTTTTGTTTTTTGTTGTCATTTTTTGTTGTTATTTCTACTTAGTTACTATAGTTTACAGCCAGCGGCGTGCAGTTTATACAAGCAAATATGCACTGCATACCCTATCATTTCAAATTTATTAAAAAAAGTGTAACGTTGTATATTTAATGTGTGTAAAAGTTAAATTAAATTGATTATAGGACATAAATATGTGGAAAATTACTCAGATTTATATTTCTGCATACGTTTACAACTATGATTTTGTTGATACATTTATATATATATTATTTTACTGATTCAGGTAATTATAGCTTAATTTAAAACTATCTTCTTGCAATTTCTGCTTTTTTTAACAATACAGTGGACCCCCGACAATCCGGCCCCTGTCTAATCCGGCGCCCCCCTGTAATCCGACATGACAGAATTATGTTTGACAATCTTTGCTAATATAGATCACGCAAGTATTCACTACATGGTTTTGATTAATAATTCTTGATTATTTTGGTAGATATGTATGTATGTGCATTTAAATGCTTAATTTTATAATAAAACGTAAGCTCTCAATTGTTATTTAATTTACTAAATTCGACTTACATAAATTAAGTCTGATTTGTACTTCAAAGTACATACATCTGTACGTATGATATATATATACTCTCGTCATTAGATATGTAATTTGTCGGATTACAAGGTACTCTTTCGTAAAAAAATCCGGACTATAGGGGTCTTAGGCAGTGCTCTATAATCCGACAAATTCGATAGTCCGACACTGCCTTGCATAATGTTTGCCGGATTATCGGGGGTCCACTGTATTCAAATAACACTTTTACAACTTACTGATCAATAAATGTTGTACAATGTTGAATGTTGTTGTTGTTTCGTCTGTTATGTATTTGATTTATGATTTTTTTTCTAAATTGGTAAAACTTTAGAGCTGAAAAATTTACAAATGTCGTTAAAAACTTTGTCCTGCATCCGTTGACGTATTATTAAAATTTCATATCAAATCTTTTATTTGTAGGCTATGGGAAGTGTTATGGACGGGGTTGCCATGTGCTAACTTCCACTTGTTGATATGTGTTGCCATACTGGACGCGGAAAAGGAAGTTGTGATGAGTCAAGACTATGGGTTCACTGAAATATTGAAGGTAAAATATTTATTTTGTAATTATTTCACAAGTTTCCAAAATTTTCTAGTAATATTTCCAAAATTTTCTAGAAATTTATTCCAAAATTTTCTAGTAATATGTTGATTGCTCAGTTGTATTAGATCATAATACTATACATATGCATATTATTGTCTTAAAAGAATAATAACAAAAAAATATATACAGGGTGATTTGTTAAAGAAGGTACATATTGCAAGAGGGTGATGAGTACTCTGTTCTAATACGGAATATTACAAAAAATAGGTAAAATTACATTTTTTTTTTATTATCTAAATTCGACAAAACTACCTCAAACATAAACAATTTCGGCTTAAAGAGTGTTGACTAACGACCTCTAGTGATCTCGCGCACCCCACACCTTCGCCACACCCATCAGCTGTCGAAAAACCATCATTTTGCAAGAATTTTAGATATTTTTAAGTTGCGATTACTAAGGCATTAAGCCATATTCTTTGGTAATAATATTTTTACTGGTCGTATACAACCATCAGCTATCATGACCTTCAATATGTACCCTCACTAAGAAATCACCCTGTATTGTATTTTTAATTTTTTTTTTTTGTGATTGTCTTTTTAAAAATATAATGTAAACAATGAGCATGAAATAAATGAATACGCAAAAAAAAAATGTTTAAAACCATCTTTGTAACGTAAAATGTTTAATGAGGTTGTGGCACTGCTTCCCCTTATTACAGGCTATACTGTAGCCTATCTAGGAGGACAGTAAAACAACCGTAACTTGTAATATGCACCTTATGTTTCAAATAAATAAATTATATAAAAAAAAAAAAATTGTCTTAAATATAGATTTTATGTAGCCTTGTAAAAACAGAATTGTTCATTTATTTTGACAATTTATTACAAATTTAGTTCATTTATTCAAGCATTTTGTTTTTAATAATTAAATTCAACTAGTTTTCATTGTAAATTCATTATTAATTTCAATTATTTTCCAGCACGTCAACGATCTATCAATGACATTAGACGTTGACAAAATATTAAGTTCAGCTGAAGGCATATACCATCAAATTGTGTCAGCTCCCCATCTCACGGACCAAATTAGGATAATACTAGGAATGGAACCGCTAAACCTATCAATTTCGACCAATTCCGATCCAGAACCTTCCACGTCCGCCCAGAAACACGAAATGGGCGAAAATGGGCAGAACGGGGGAAATGGTAATACAATAATGGGCCAGGATATGGACGAAGTTATGTATCAAATAGGATTAGATATGAATTTTTGAGCGGTGATTATATGTGTATATAAATAGTCTATGGTAGTTATCGTCTATGGTTTTTGTGGAATTCGGTTTTTAAATTTGAAAATTAATTAAATTTATCTGAATCAAGTAAAATATGAACACTTTGAATATTTAATTATCAAACTACAATCCAAAAGAATTGTTTCCTTAATATAGCATATTAAAAACCGAATTTTAATCATATTTTAAATAACATATTTCATCTCATTTTGACCATAAAACAGCTATTTTATACACATATCATCTTCATATCATTATTATAATTTGTTTGTACACTGCTGTAATATAAATAGCTAAAACACGGTTTTGGAATGCACCCAATATACAGGGTGTCTAAACTATGCGACATACATGCATATTGAACATCAAAAATAAAATGATGTTTCGTTTCAGCAAAACATCCTATCTCTAATATTTAAGGTACTTCCCGTTCATGTCGCATAGTTTTGGGACACCCTGTATACTGAATTGCTCATTTGTAATGACAAATCTAATGCTTATACCAGTAGTTACTTTGACTTAGTGTTTTAAGAAGATTACACACACCAAATTTTTCTAATATTGATTTTTTAATGGTGTTAATACAAATGAGCAAATTTCATCTTTAGTCTATAGTTTTGCACTGTAATAATACTCGATTTGATTGCACACAAATTCTAAATACTCATAAAAGCTTGTTTTAGTGTTTTTTTTTTTGTATGAGTATTGGCATTGTATCAAAAATATTCCAATATTAAAAATTGTTATAATTAGTATAATTATTTTTTTTAATAAATACACAGTGGCATTAAAAAAAGTTTCATTAAATGATTTAAAATTGCTCGAAATTTGTTTTAACATTAATCAATATTTTGAAATATTGTGCCACTGTGTATAAATGTATTTTGTGACTAAATCATAGTTAAGAAAAGAGCTTTACTCGAAAATCTAGTACAAATTTCTTATAATGATCATAAAAAAATATTCTATTTCATATTTCAGGATGTAATCGTTCATGATGGACTGAAAATAACAATAGTCACAAGAACAGTGTGTGCCCTACTCGCCTGAAGTTTATTGTACAGAAAACAAAATATACAAACGATATAATGCAAGGAAAATCAAGAAAAGAGAACTATAGGACCTGTCAATAGTGTTGTAGGTAGCGGGCAGTGTCCCCTGACATTGCAGAGGTCCATGAGCGACGGTAACCACTTACGATCAGGTTAGCGCGTTTGTCTATGGCAATTAAAAAAAAATCGTGGGAAATCTGTGATTGGTCAATTTAAGAGGTCATTGGATTTCATTTTAGAAACTACGTAATCGAAACACTACATTTTGCAAAGAAAGATATATGAATTTAGAGCAACTGTTAATTGGAAAGTGTAACTAGTAACGTGATTTTTATATCTTGAAAAAAAAAGCATTACTAAATTTATTTAGACATAGACATTCTTTATTTGTGAAGAAAAAAAAAGAAACATACAAATAAACAAAAAACAAAAAAAAATTATACACAAAAAATAAGAGACAATTGCGAGTAATTTCTCTTTCACCACAAATCAGCTGCGACTCAGCATAATGCTGAACATTGACACATACCAGCAGGACAAATGCCAATATCCAGCGCTGGTTTTCAGTCCCAGCTGGCAGTCCTATTTGGTAATTCAATGTCGAGTGAAAAATCTGTAACGTTTTCTTGATTATTTCTTGCATTAAATCGTCCGCCAAAACATGACTGCTTTACGAGAGTGATATTTTTCTATTTTTGTAATAAAAATGAATGTGAACATCTTTTAATGTACAAAATAAAATTATTTGTATTTAATAAATTTGTACGGTTTTTATAGGTGCTTGTTATATTTTATAGTCTTGTCTCACCTTTGCATTAAACTATGTGCCTTCAAACTAGTATATTGCACCATTTAATTTTAACATTTACTTTTAAGGGTTTGTCAATTTATAGCTATAAAAATTTATTTTTGTAAATAATTTTAAATTGTCTCCTTACTTTAAATTGTTATTATTGTGATGTGGTTAATCATATTCCACCTTTTTCGTTTTCTTGTACTATGGCGAATAATAATTTTAATGTAAACTTGTATTTTATTTCAATAAATTTGTGTTTATTGATTATGTGTATTCATTTGCAATTAAACTTCTTTTAATACATTTTCAACAATTTATTAAATCTTAATCCGTAGCCACTCAACTGGGAACGTCACTATTCGCTAAACGGCGAAACTGGGGACTTCGTTCGGAATCTACGGAACTAGTATATTGCACCATTTAATTTTAACATTTACTTTTAAGGGTTTGTCAATTTATAGCTATAAAAATTTATTTTTGTAAATAATTTTAAATTGTCTCCTTACTTTAAATTGTTATTATTGTGATGTGGTTAATCATATTCCACCTTTTTCGTTTTCTTGTACTATGGCGAATAATAATTTTAATGTAAACTTGTATTTTATTTCAATAAATTTGTGTTTATTGATTATGTGTATTCATTTGCAATTAAACTTCTTTTAATACATTTTCAACAATTTATTAAATCTTAATCCGTAGCCACTCAACTGGGAACGTCACTATTCGCTAAACGGCGAAACTGGGGACTTCGTTCGGAATCAATACCATGTTTGAGCCCCTTTTTAAAAACATTGTTTTCCAATAATTTTTAATTTTGATTTTTAATTAAACCTTAAATCTTTATTACTAAACGACGCTGTATTGCATTTTCAGCGAAAATATATCATCTCCGTAATAGCGGCTCCACACGCTGGGCCATCTAGTGGCCCACCAGCTGGGCCATCGTATAGAGGGCGTAGTGGCGTAGGCTGGCTAGTGGTGCGTACGCTGGCGGCGGAATGGCAGCAGTGTCGGTTTTTTGTACACACATCAAAGACAGTGGGCCAGCGATGGCGGTACGCGTCAACACATCGGCCAGCCTGTTTATTTATTTAGTTACTTAGTCCTATAAAGTCCTGTAACGATGAATAGTTAACATCCACCATCTTCCTCTACGCTATTTTCTTTTTTTTACCGATTTCCAAAAAGGAGGAGGAACTCAATTCGCCAATGTTTTTTATTTTTTTTTATGTTTGTTCCTAGATAATTACAGTTTGGGTGGACCGATTTAAATGATTCTGATGTCAAATGAAAGGTGATAGTTGAACTTAGGTCCCATATTTTTTTTATTAAAATCAAACAAGTACTTTTGGACCTGTGTTTAAAAATGTATATTTTACGGACAATATTTCACAATTTGCTATGAGTTTTTAAGTGTTTTTCTTTTATATGAACCGATTTCGATGATTCTTTTTTGTTGGAAAACAGACATTTTTACCCAAAAAAATTTAACAAGGATCTGACTGGTAGTTTTTGTGCTATGCTAGAGAAATGGAAGTAGGTCGTTTTCCATTTTTGTAGTAATAAGTAATATCATTTTTTTTTTAATATAATGTAAAAAATAAGCAAATAAATGAATACGGAAGATGTAATAAAAACTTTTCTACACATTAAAAAAATAATTGTACGAGCTAAATAAATATAAAGCTTCTGCTGCTTCGACGTCCATTCTGTTCAACGATAAGATCATAACTGAACATCACCAGCGTGTAGAGGCTTTGCAGCCATCGCATGGCCATTGGGCTGGGCCACTAGCTGGCCCAGCGTATAGAGGAGCTATAAAATATGAGACAATTAAAAAATAAACAAAACAAGTTTTAGAACTGTGCTCAATTTTGGCTCCTGCCACAGACTTGGCAAAAGTGAACAAACCAATTTGGTTGCCGATCCCAGTTGAGTGGATTTTATTTTTCAAAAATAATAAAGGATTGTCATTTTAAAATTCTTTATTGTTCACTCTTTAAAGTAAAATAAATTCTAACACTAAATTGTACTACTTAAATCAGCCTACATCTTTATAGGATCCTTAATGTTTTTCAACTCAAAAGAATATTATTATAAAGCCATGATATTAACTTGATTGTGAGATTTTAAGTGCACATTTAATCCATACCTTGTCTGGTATGATTTATCACACAAATGACAGTGAAAGTTTTTAACACCAGTATGAGTTAGCGAATGTCTCTGCAGTTCCGATTTAGAGAAAAACCTTTTCTCACAAGTTTCACATCCATACTTCTTCTCTTTCAAATGACTTTTACGAATATGGGAACTCTTTGCACTTGACGAAATGAACATTGCATTGCAGACCTCACATTTATGATTCCTTGTCCTTTTGTGGTTCCATAGTATGTGGGAATTGAGACTGCCTGGCACTTTGAACTTTTTGGGGCAATATTTGCAACTGTAAGATCGTTCATCGCTGTGGGTTTTCATGTGTACTTTTATGTAGCCATGTGGATAGGATCGTCCGCATTGATCACATTGTCGTAACAATGTCTCTGATTTGCATTTGCTTTTATTCTTGTTCGGTTCACAATTGTGTCGGTGTAACTCATCTTCAGTGTAGAAGCCTACCCAACAGTTCTCACATAGGTATGGAGTGGAATGCAGTTTACGATGCAGTACTAATGATCGGAAGTCTTCAAACTTTTCGCTGCAGTAGTCACAACTACGACCCACTCCTTTGCTAGGATGATTGATAACACAATGATCATTCAACTTTTTAACTGACTCAAATTCTTGTTTGCAAACAGCACAGAAAATTGTAACAAATTCATCTTTGAACTTGTTTTTATATTTTCTTTTTTTATACTTTACTGTCTGATTTTGGTCTTCCATTTCACTTGTGGGTTCATCGTGGTTGGAGTGGTCATTGTCTTCTAAATCATTGTATTGTTCTATTAATTTTTTGTAGCTTGATTCTATGAGCAATTTGAAGGAATATGTTATTGTTAGTTGGTGGGTGCAGCTGATGCAAATGTTTTCTGGGAGTGTGGGATCATTGGTCATCTGTAATTAGCACAATTTTTCTCTGATAAATCGAGCCTTTATGTTATGTACTTTTTTAAGACTTTAGGTTGCTAGTTTCTTAACATTTAAGAGCATATTAATGTAAATTGAAGTAGGATTAAATTAAATACTTTGAGAGGTACAACAATCACAGTATCTTAAACTGTCATTACTAGTTTTCTATAAAATTTTATAGAAAAGTTTTGAATTCAGGAGCTACCAAATAAAATGTTAAAATTAATAGAAAAACAACTCTTGAAAAATTTACCTGATAATTATAAAAATTCATTAATATATCCGATAAAGCAACATTTTGTCCACCAATAGATATTAATGAATTAATAGATCTCATTGTCTTGCAAGTACCCAAGCAGGTGCGGCATTTGTTTTTATAATCCATTTTTTTAGTATTTAAGTTGAATTGAAAATAAAATTTTGTTCAAAGAAAAGTGTTTTTAAAATGCCTTTCCAATTTATGAAGAATTTTCACGTAATTTATCAAAAAGTTGATGATTGATTGATTAATTAAATAAATTATTTTATTTTTTATATTTCGTGAAAAACGAAAATTCGCTACAAAGCTTGACACATAGCTTTTACAACATTAAAATTTACATAGGGTGACCAACCTAGATGCTTGACACATGTTGGTTTATTAATTTTCAAATTAGTTTTTCGTTATTAATAATTGTTGAAAGTAGTATCGTTGTAAAGCTGAATAATTGTACTATTTACTATTTTACATCGGAAATAAAAATGTAATCTCAATTGACTATAATTTGGAAGTTGTCATGAATTGATCCATGTTCTTAATTGGGTTGGGCACCCTAATTGGAATAATGTCAAAACAGTTGACAAATTGATGACGTTTGACGTGAACAATGTCAGCACATCAACTACGGAACCCAACCAAATTAGATGCGTGGGCCTTTAAAATCTCAACTTAAAAAAAAAAGGAGAGTAGATCGATTTTTGTAAGTTGTTCTGTACTGTGAATCCTGGATCCGGATACAAAATGTTGGATTCTGCATCCTTGATCTTAATCAAGGTCTGATGATGGAGCTGAAAGGTGACTTTTTTGTGTTGGAGGAAATCACCGGATTCCGGGGTGTGTGGGAATGTGGGAGTTGAACCGCACTAAAACCTCTAACCACTCAGCGTCCGAACCCCGGCTGAGGCCTGAACCCAGCACGGGGTTATGAGGGACGGCGCGACGCGAAACGCACTCGGCATTCTTTCCTATTGCGCCACTCCCTGGAAGGTGACTACGGGAACTCCGTCAATAAGCAAGATAACCTCATTGTGTTTAGGCTGTAATGAAGCGTCTTGATGAGTTCTTTTCGTAGACATGAATGTCAAGATCTGATGATACAGCTGGAAGGTGGCAACAGGGACTTCAAAAATAAGCAAGATAACCTCATCGGGTTTTTTTTATAGCCTTGTAGGCAGACAAGCTAACGGGCAACCTGATCGTAAGCGGTTACCGTTTACTGTGTTTAGGCTCTAATGAAGCGTTCTGGTG
Source organism: Trilocha varians (assembly GCA_030269945.2). NCBI lineage: Eukaryota > Metazoa > Arthropoda > Insecta > Lepidoptera > Bombycidae > Trilocha > Trilocha varians. The sequence goes on along the minus strand of AP028264.1, from coordinate 2,590,755 downwards.
AGCACTTTGTCTGTAGAGGAATGTCAAGGTCTGATGATGGAGCTGGAAGGTGGCTACTGAAATTTAATTCTTTAAACTATATTAAGAAATAATTTTCGTAAAAGTTGTAGACACAGCAAACAAGCACTGAAATGATTATGTAATATTTAATATTATGTCTGTTCACGGAAAAGGTTCCAAAGGGCAGGCGCAGGAAGTAACTGGACGCCGATAGCGTAGGACCTACTCGTATTTTCATGGCGAGACCTAAGAGAGGCATAGTCCAGACGTAAATCGATGTTGGTGGTGATCACAGACCATACATATATATATGAGATAGATATGCAACTGGAGATAGGAATATGAGCTGAAGTTTACGTATTGCAGTAAGAGGTGGAGCCACATGCTTGAGTGCATGCGCTGCGCGCTAGATTTAAATGTATTTTTTGTTTACTAGGGGACTTCAGTTTTTCTATTTGAAAAAAAATGTTTCATTACAATAGCTGATGCATCCACTCGTAATTTAAAACAACAAACTGATTATAATTCGAAATCTAATGAACTTGCTCAGCTTTTTAACAAAACATTTTTTTTTCAAATAGAACAATTTTTAAAATAAAAAGCTGTTGTTTTCACATTCCATTTCAAATTTATATTATTTTTATCAATAACATTATATACAATAATACCAAGAAGAAAATATACAAAAATAGCAACAACAAAGGAATAACATTCAAAGAAAATGATTCATCAAAATAATATTTTTACAAAAGCATTTTTTTGTGAAAATATATTTACCCAACCATCATTTTGAAAAATATGAAAGTACTTGCAATGTGATGCATCGTTTAGGAATTTAAAACTAAGTTTAAATCATTCAAAACAATATCTTATACAAATATGTACAAGCATAACAAAAATTGCGTATTCAGGAATATTTTGGAGCTGAATATAATTTTCATATATTTTTTATTCTTTAAATGTAAAATTTTATATAATAATAACATAAAACCTTTAGATGATTTAGTTCCTTTTGATGTTATAGTAATTCTATAACTACACTTATTTATAAAAAAATCACTGATTTATAAAATTGTAGATCGTGAACCTCTGTAATGCCAGGGCAATGAGGCCATTCACCTACTATGCAGGACTCCTCTTAAGCCTCGATTAAAGAGGGACATGTTATAGCGCTCCGGGAACACCGTGAGTTATAATGTAATTTTCGATGTATCACATTTTTAGAAGTTTTATTAGAGATTTTATTATACCCAATAGAATACTAATCTATGTATCAGAAAGATTTTCTTTTATGCATGCTTGTATTTTAAAAACTAAAAATCTTTGATATTAATAGCACCCACACCTTCCATGTGGGGGCGGCGTGACGGAAAAGTGTGCCGAGAGCGTTACGCGTCGCGCCGTCCCTCAAAACCCCGTGCTGGGTTCTGGCCTCAGCCGAGGTTCGGACGCTGAGTGTGAGCGGTTGGAGGTTTTAGTGCGGTTCAACTCCCACATACCATTGTGATTTCCTCCAACTGAAAAAAAAAAAAAAAAAAAAAAAAAAACACCTTCCATGTAGGAAAAACTAACTATTCTTGAGTACTTTGAACAATTAATATAACTGTATGTACTTACTGGCTAAAAATTTTAGAGCTGATGCTACTCTATGACTAAAAACTTGAGCAGCATATTTAACTTTCATTTTTGGTATCTTCTCCTGAACGATGTGGGCTTCAGTCAATTTATCTATTAATCGCGTTTCATCATCACCATCATCTATCTCTAACAACATCTTTAAGTGTTCCCATTTGGCACGCTTTTGTTCCCCATTTTGAAAAAAAATTGCATCTTTATTTAGTAAATTATTTCTAATACCCTTTAGTAAATGTGGTGGATCAAAAATTGTGTATATTTTATTGCCATTGACTTCAATGGCTTTTTCTGTGTACTCTTGTCCTTCTTGCAAATATTTATCTCTTGTTTCGTGGTGTAAACTCCGCATTGCATTTCTATTAGCGGCAGCTTGGTCACAAATAATTGAAACAATAGTGAAACCAATTTTCTGTAATTCAGAGATAATATTTTTAGTTATTTTCTTTAGGTCAACGGCTTTGGTTGTACTCTTACAAAAGGTGAAACAAATGGGTTGTTTATATTTGCTCTTGACACTCTTGATCATGAATGCAAGCGCATGATCAGCTAAAACATTATTACTGCCACTGCCCATATCCTCAAATCCTATCAATGCATCTGCTTTAGGATCATAGGTCACCCCAGGGGACAAAGATATTTCGTCAAACATTAGATTTACCAGTTTTTGTTCATTTGACATTTTTCCAACTGCACATTCTAAATCTTTGAAGATATTAGTGTTTATGCCTGGTTTTATAGTAAAAGAACCAAGCAAAGTTTGAAGGCATCTTTTTGACGGCAAAACTAAAAGTTGTTTTAAGAATCTGTATGCTTTTGGACTCTGTTTGTATATGGTTAATGCCATGATCTTCTCTTCATTAGTAAATCTGCGTCCTCTTGGTTTATGTCGGCTTTTCATTTGCATATACGTAAAAACTTTAATGGACTCGGGTAATTTTTCCACAATATTTACAAAAGATTTTGAATTCGTTAGTTTTGTGGCTAATTTGATGTCTGTTTTTTGTTTTCTATTTTTTTCTTTTAACTTGTTTATTCTTTTTTGTAATATATAAAGTGATGCTAAAAAAAAACTGGTATATATAAAACTGACAAGTAAATCGAGGCAGCCATAAGAGGACATCTTCTGAATACATCATTAGATCAGCTCCGTGGTACGATATTATATTGTCACGCGATGTAAATATATGAATGCAAAGTTTTAGCTCAATCGCGTAGTTGGAACTCCCAAGAACTTACAGTTGTGTACATATGTACATCCAGTGAAAGTTAAATTGTAATATTAATTGTAATTGTAAATTATTACAAAACTGAAAACCACAGGTTTTAATTTCTTCTTTCAAGCATAGCACAAAAACTACCAGTCAAATATTTGTCAAATTTATATGAGATAATGTCTAGAGTGTCTATCCTTTATAACATAATTTGGATATCTATACTAATATTATAAAGCTGAAGAGTTTGTTTGTTTGTTTGTTTGAACGCGCTAATCTCAGATACTACCGGTCCGATTTCAAAAATTCTTTCACTGTTGGAATGTCCATTTATCGAGGAAGGTTATAGGCTATATTTTATTTTGAAAAAATTAGGGATCCGTATGAAAATCTCGAATTTGTAAGACCAGGTGAAATATCTTAAACCTATTTATGCGTACGCTGCAAAAACTATTGACAATAGAACAAAATGATGTACTACGGGTTTTTAGGTATTTTGAAGACAGACAAAAAAGTCCGGGAGAGCATATATCTAACTATCATAATTTAGTAACAGCAACTGCTTTTATGTTAAAAAAAATTAATTCGTCCGAAGAATGAATTTAATGTTAAATTAGTATTGTTATATTAATCCTTATCCAAATAAAGTATTATATTATCAAGAGTATTAATTTAAAAGTAAATTACTTTTTGTTTTGTTCTAATCGGACTTTTCGTTGAGAAGTTATCACGAGTATAAAACATAATGAATACTCCCCGGGCCGCGCAAATAATATCGCAACAGCATTAAGAGTACTGTTTAAACCCCTTTGTAACGCAGACGTAGTTGCGCGGGTCAGCTAGTATATTAATATAACACAATTAACATTGTTACATTCTTCAGACAAATAGATAATTTCATTTGTTCATTTAAAAACTAATAAATAGTTAAGGCAGTTCCCATACAATAATGGTATGCACTGGTTCGATTTATTTATTGAATACTAACTGGGTTTCATTTTCTTAAGTCTGCTAGGAATTTGACCAGCTATTTGAGCCTCATGAGTATTTAATGTTGGGTTAGGTAATGTGTCAAAATTCGAAGTCACAGGATCATTTGCATTCTCAGTAAGAGGTTGATTTGGTTCTGGAAAATGTAGATTTAGTACATACAAATGAGTTCCTAAAAGGTTTAAAACTTTAAACTGCTACAATTTAGTTTACACTTTTCTACTACAAAATACTACACAACACTTCTCTAGACTCTAGAGCAAATAAGTCACAAAATAAACAAAATGGAAATATCAATTGAAAAACTTGCTTAAAAAAAGAGTTCGCCACAATATTGGCGAACAGAAAGAGTGGGCTGTGAAGCTAAAATGAAAAAAAAAACACTACTCTAGACTACATTCTACTACTATACACTACAAACTACATTTTTTAAGTCAGGTATCTCCAGGCTTGCAAAATTTTAATTTTTCAATGGTTCAAATAAACAGTTTCAAATGAAAAAGTCATCCAAATTAGTGCATCAAAACAAAGGTTTTCTGTATTCCTTTAGTAGTACAGAATTTTAAAAATATTTTGGCCATCATAACATAATGGTAACCCATTTCTAATGCTTCCACAAGTTTGGAGACTTACGACTCTAATCAATTCTTTTTTTTTTTTTTCTACCCAGTACCCAGGTCCCCAACGCATGTGACTGCGAGCGGGGACCCAAGAAGGTGCCGTGTTTCGCTCAGCATGCCCTTACGTCAGAGCAACCGGGGGATGGTAGACCGCGTACTCCCCGACCCACGCTGGTTCTGACCCATTGTATTCCGTGGTAGGGTGACACGCGGTCCCATCTTGGCGGGCTTCGGAAAGCCCACCGACCGAGAGAGCCGGTGGCCGTATCGCCAGCGGCCGCCAGTTCGGCGTCCGGGGGTGACGCGACGGGAAAGAGTGTCGATGGCGTAACGCGCCGCGTCGTTCCTCATAACCCCGTGCTGGGTTCTGGCCTCAGCCGAGGTTCGGACGCTGAGTGTGAGCGGTTGGAGGTTTTAGTGCGGTTCAACTCCCACATACTCCCGCCCCGCGGGCGGGGATCCGGTGATTTCCTCCAGCTAAAAAAAAAAAAACCAGTACCCAGATACTTTACATAATGTGGGTCAACATTACTGTAAACATTATTTCAATGTCTCGGGTCTGACACTAAGATTCAACTATTTGTTTCAGTTACTTCAATACTGCAACTATATTACATAACTAACAATACATTAATAAGGCAGTGTGATTTACCAAGATGTAATGTAGGGATTGCATTGTATGTCAGTCTTTGGTTTTCTAATACATATATTTTATTAAAGTGTTTATTACATAGTCTTATCTGTTCATAAATGTACTTGTCAGTTTTTTTTTCTATTACTTGAGAGTCAAGTATAGATTTCTAAACATGGTACCGTTCGACTTGGCTGACTTTATTACTAAACGGGTTTGGAAAATGGTGAAGAAGTCCTTTAATATAAACAAAGAAGAAATGGAATGCATTATTAAAATTTACTTGATACATACATCATTCAGTAGTATTATAATAAACAAAAAAATTACAGATTGACAAACTACTTGACCCATACAATTTAGTCTGCGTCACAAAGGATAGTTTTTGAAATATAAGCGCAGAAAAATGTTCATAATTACGACATCACATCAAAAATCTCCACATTGTTAGTATGTAAAAAAACCAAAATTCATAGCATAGTTTTAAGATTTACATGCAGCAGAAGCGACCTTGAACTATGTAGTAATAAATGCATTATGCAATTTATATCCAACTAGCTGACCCGCGCAACTTCGTCTGCTTTACAAAGGGGTTCACACAGTACTCGCAATGCCTATATAGTAGACTAGCTGACTCGCGCAACTTCGTCTGCTTTACAAAGGGGTTCACACAGTACTCGCAATGCCTATATATTAGACTAGCTGACCCGCGCAACTTCGTCTGCGTTACAAAGGGTTTTTGAAAAAACATTTTCCAGTAGACCAAACTGTAAATCTAAACCATTCTCGAATCTCCACGAACACACACAAAAAATTTCATCAAAATTGGTCCAGTCGTTTAGGAGGAGTTCAGTCACATACACACGCACACAAGAAATATATATCTTAAGATGTACAAATGAAAATTTAGTGACCCGACCTAAAATTTCAGTTTTGACTTCGGTCGAACATTAGCGATGGAATTATCACTAATTAAATCATAAAACAATCACAAAGCTTATTTATTTAGAAGATAATTAAAAATATCATTTTCAAGAAAAAATACCAAAATTAGGCTAACCGTCACTGTTGCATCTAAAATAACATTTGAACTTCTTAGGCATGGTTGAAACCAGTACAGCACTCTTGAATTTAAGATTATCTATTAAATAATAGTAAATTTTAATAAAAAAGAAAAATATTTGCTCAATTTCTTATTCAATCCACTATTAATGCTTATTCAATTTCTAATTGGTCTGAAAACAAAAGTAACAATGGAAAGTTTAATGGCGCGGATATATTCAGAAGCACAGTTATGAAGACGAGAACCGGTGTTTTCAACGTGGTGTATGGCAAAAACATATTATACATTTATTATATTTTAAGCTTAGGTTATAGAAAGATAGTCCCCATTTGTCAATAACTGTCAGATTATAAAATATAAATTTAAAATAGCGCCATCTCGCGAGAAAACAATGAAATGGAAATAGCGTGGAAAAGAATTTCCAAATAGCGCCATCTCACGTAAAATTATAAAGTTTTTGTACAACCGTAGCGACATCTTAAAGTTCGTTTCCTAACTAAACCAGTGGCACCCCCCTGGTGGTGATGATTTATTGTGAAATATTTTCAAATGTCACCTTTTTGCTTTGTGACGTTCTAATTACGTTTTGTTTCTAAAATTATTAGTCTTATTTAACTTAACGGACAAACCTAAAGATAGTTTTCCTTAGCTTCAACAATATGCCATCTACAGGACGATTATGTAAGGATTTATAGCGAGTTATATTGGTTTAACAGCAAAACTGAAATTTTAGTATTGGTAACACTGCAATAAAAGTGATTTAAAAGTCGTTTTTTTTTTAAGTTATACATTTATTACATCAATTAACTACTAAAACAACGATGTAATGCTATCTTATTCCTATTTAAGTACAAATCCTGAACATAGTAGGCCGTAGGCTCGTTTAACTATCTTGCAATAAAAAAAAAAACAAAATAATAATATTATTATCGTAATCATAGTTGCTGCTAAGATTTAATGACGAAAAGGTGTTTGATCCTGAAAAAGTCTGTTGGGGACATTTAGGTCTATCACCCTACTTTTGAGTCAGTTGTCTGAATTGACAATTGACACAAGTTGACAGTGACATTCGAAAATATTAACAAATCAAAATGTTTTCACAAAAAGATCTACCCGAAGAAAATTTACAAATCAGTAAAACAGCTTTAAATAACCGTCGTCGAAGGCGTAAAAAGAAAACAGCACAGAAAAAGAAACAATTAGGTTATAAGAAAGATTTACAGAATCACAAAAATCTTACTAAACGCGCCCATTTTAATATCACAATGTCTTCTTGGGCTGAGAGTTTCACAACCGCTGCGACTTGGCAATTGAAACACCAAATCGCTTATTGGAAATCAAAAGCGAAGGCCCTAGAATATGAAAACAAGATATTACACGATATAATTAGAAAGAATTATACAGAAGACACGCGAGTCGAGCAAAATGAGTTGCCACAAGAAAACATCGATTCCGACGAATTTTCGGAAATGGATGACCAGGAAGTTTCTGAAGAAAATAATGACATTGAAGTAAGCGAGGAGTTTATACAATTTCTAAGAGATAATGCCAAGTTTAAAGAAGATGCTAGACTTGAACGAGAAAAACTAAAAACCCAGTTAGAAGCAGAACAAAATGTGCCTGGACCTTCAGTGAGAGAAAATACTGAGGAAAGACTCAAATTATTATATGGAAAGGACTGGGAGAGAATATTTGCATTAGAAACGTCTTTAGATTGTGATTTTACGGATAGTTGTGAACAGAATAAACCAATGCATTGGCCCAACATACCGTTAAATTTTAATTTTAGTTAAATACTTTTTGTATGTTTATTTATTTTATTTATAAGGCCATTGTTTATTGTACATAAAAGTGATTTCGTAAAAATTTTGATAATCATTATAAGAATAAAATTCTGATTCTGAATTAGTTGTGGATTGTTATTGTAGTTTTAAGTTCTTGATAACAGAGCATAGACAAAAAAACTGCTTAATAGAGTTTATTTGATAGTGAACTTATTTTTTGTGTGGTAATACTTGTTAAAGAATTGCTGCTTACATCACATTATTGATCTTGTGAGGTCTAAAACATGGCGCTTGAGTTAAAATTAGGTTGTTACTAGCTGACCCACCCAACTTCGTCTGCGTTACAAAGGGGTTCAAACGGTACTCGCAATGCCTTTAGATTTTTCACCTTTTGTTACATATTCAATATTTTCATGCAGATCCCAAATTTTTTAAAAAATAAAATATAACCTATAACCTTCCTTGATAAATGGACTGAGGAGTTTTTGAAATTGGAACTTTGGAAATTGGGAATTGGAAAGAAATTGGACCAGTTGATCCTGAGATTAGAGCGTTCAAATAAACAAACAAACTCTTCAGCTGCATAATATCAGTATAGATTATGATGAAAATATTTTATGCACCTTTTCTCAAATTTATTTTTTAATCACCTTCGCAAGCATGTATTAATTGTTATTTTTTTTAAAGGAAAAGTAGCAGGTGTATTCTGCTGTACTTCCCCAATGTGGGTTGTTGGTTTCATATCATTCATTATACAGTCGAACCTCGATAAATTATAGTCCAAGGGAAACACAAAGTATTTTGTGTATTAAATTATAGAGGTTTTAAGTTATCAAGGGTCTATATTAGGGCTCACAGATAGATAGATAGAGAGCTTTTTAAGTTACCGAGGTTTGAGTTATCGAGGTTCTACTGTGTTAAATTTTATGAAAATTTAATACTTATTTTCATATTTTATGTAATTAATATTTGGGTTTGTTATACATAGTTTGGGTACAGTGGACTTATGGCCAAAGGGAGATCTCCGACCGGGCGAGGTAGTGTATGCCCGGTCAGACCGAAGCCCACTGTAGTAGATTTCAGTTGTCGTATATATGCGAAGATTTTTGTAAATGTCGTAACCGCGATTCAGGATCTCGCGCGCTATTATTGGTCGCCACAACAGCATCAATTATAATATTATTGTTTTATAAGTAATGGATCATCCTCTGATATTTATTTTTTTATTAAATTTTAAGGAAAACCAACAGCTGATACACTGGGTACAAAACTTAGAATAAAAACTAAAAACTTATTACAGGTTTTCACGAATAATTATAAAATAAGCTAATAACAAATACAAGTACATAGGTAAGCAAAAAGTACAAACACCAAAGCAATATTTATAAGTTGAACATTACTAGCAGTAACTACTGACTAGCGGACACACTGAATATTGCAGATGATTTCATTAAGTTTAAAATGTTCTCGGAACATTATGACAATATCATGTTTCTTTTTAAACAAGTTTTAAGAAATGTGAATACCCTACCCTATCATTGCTCAGGCATAGGCAATGATAACCACTTAACATCAGACAGGCCATTTGAGACGTCTATCTATTGTGCACTAAAAAATTGCAACTATTATTTTTAAAAGAGCGGGATTTGATTTGATAAATGTCATATTAAATTTCTTTAAACACTCGCGGTTATCTACATCACTTACACCAGTTCTTACACTTACAGAGTTCCAGTGGTACCGGCAAACGAACGAGAAAGAGGGTAGACAGATTTGTCTGCTCTTAAATGACCTACCCGCAGTTCCTCAGTCTTCCCGTGATCATGGCGCTTGAAACAGTGCTGAAATATCGGGACCGCTCAATTAAAAATAATCGTGGTAAGAACCCGTTTAGTAATAGTGTAAGTGATGTAAATGTCATATTAACTATAATTCAGCTGTTGTGAGGTTTCTCATTCAATATCTCATTTTTGAACTAGGGATGTTGTAAGTGTCAACTTTTGGACAAGGTTTTTTACTGACAAGTCAGCTATATCTTCCAAAAGTTACTATGATTTATAGGTACTATGGAATAGGTAGGTTTATTTTACCTATACTGGGTCTACTTGGAAGGTAGGACGTACTTGCGTCCCCCCACCAAATAATTGAGACTAGGGATGTGAGATTAATGGAAAATAATTGATTTAATAAAAATCGATTTTATTTTATTAAACATTAAGCGATTTGTCAATAATCGATTGTAATGAAAATAAATAATCGATTTTTTCGAAAAAAATGATTTTTTCTATTATTTAAAATCCTCCATCCTTTTCATATCTGAGAAACATATTACAACTTAATTTGAGACCACTTAAGTTGTGATATGTTATGAATGATTATTAAACATGTCATACTGTTGATGTTCCTAAAATAAATAAACAACTTTTAAGATGAGCCCATTCCATCGATAAATTGGGCTCATTTTAAAAGGCAGGTAGGGAAGTTTATTTTGACTCAATCAGATTTCCTCTGCTATATCTAGACAACATCCTCCTCACTCCTCACTTTTGTCAAAACATTCGCATGAATTTTAGCGAATGCGAATATTCAAAAACATGCGAATGCGAATGTGACGACCAATAGCATGCCAGATCCTGAATCGCGCTATCGAAGTGTTTTTTTTTTTTTGTTTTAGTTGGGGAGGAAATCTCCGGATTCCCACCCGCCCCGCGGGTGGGGTATGTGGGAGTTGAACCTCACTTAAACCTCCAACCGCTCCCACTCAGCGTCCGAACCCCGGCTGAGGCCAGAACCCAGCACGGGGTTATGCGGGGTGGCGCGACGCGTTACGCACAGCGGCACACTTTCATTAAATTAAATACAACATCTGAAATTCACTACGGCGGGCTTCGGCCTTACAGGACATAGACCATCTCGCCCGGTCGAAGATCTCCCTTTGGCCGTAGTCCACTGGTTCCCAAAGCGAATATTCGTTACATCCCTAGTATAAACATTACAAGAAATAATATAGTAGCTCCAATATTGCTATTTTAGGGCTTTCAGTTCAATAAAATTATTTAAACATTCGCCGTTATCTACATCACTTACACAATTACTAAACGGGTTCTTACCACGATTTTTATTAAATGAGCGATCCCGATATTTCAGCTCTGTTGCAAGCGCCATGATCATGGAAAGACTGAGTACTGCGGGTATTTAAAAGTAGACAAATCTGTCTACCCTCTTTCTCGTTCTTTTGCCGGTACCACTGGAACTCGAACCCACATCTTGACACACCACACTGACAGTATCGACTGCCGTCTGAATCGAGACGAAATGGGTACGTTTGAATTCGTCAGAGCGTTTTCTGTGAAGTTTTATTGCTGTATTCTGTTCTTGTATCCTGTCATTGCAAATGTCCGTGAAGGACGATTACTTTTTTCGCTAAGAGGTAAGCGCTGGACTTCACTTTGACTTCGACTTTGGCGACCACTGGCGCTCTCGATCGGCTGGCTGTCCGCCAAGATATGGCTGCATGAAACCCTGCTGTTACCCTGCTGAGTCAGAACCAGCCTAGGTCAAGCGCGTCTTACCATCCCCGGTTGCTCTTATGAAGAATCATCATTTCACGATCGCTCACGCCTGGACTCGAAACTCCGTCAGAGATCTTCAAACTACGACCAGTTTTCAAAGCAGATCAGATACCATCATCGTATCACTAGGAGCTATTTAGCTACTTTCCAAGTAAAACGAATATATGTTTGAGAACAAGTCCTACTAGAGCAATTACCTTACTAATACGTTAAATGTAGGGTCGTTAAGATATTGAAAACAATATGGTTTTTCAAAGGATAAAAAATATTAGTACTCCTAATTCTCCCGATATAACGTGAGAACTTTAAGTCGGCTTTCCTGGTATGAGTAATTCTAATCCTCTAAAAAACTCTCTAACCCAGTCAAATAATTATCTTTTATAAGAAAAAATATAAATAATATCTTGTATCCAATTTTTTCTTTTAAATCTCATTATATTAGTACTTTTCCTCCCCTGAGGTTCTGATCCCTCTTCTGAGGAGACCTGAGCCCAGCAGTGGGCAGTAATGGGTTGGAGGATACAAAGTAAAAAAAAAAGTTGCGACTGTCCATTAATACATTTTAATTATTACGTACTGTTGAAAATAGGTTTTATTGAATGAATTTGTAAATTTAAGGACGTGTGAAATAGTTTTTAAACGGTTTTATTTTTTTCTGTTTTATCTTTGCAGTTTCGTTTGTGTTTTGTTCATGTAATATATTTGTGATAAGTTAGGTAAGATTCAAGCAGAAAATTTTTGATTTATTTTTTTATTTTAAGTGCGGAGGATGTTGAAAATATGTTTTATTTCCTTCGAATCATATTTATTATTTTTAAAAATTATCTGTCAAAATTTAAACAAGATGACTTTTACATGAAAAGAAATGTACAGTTTTAGTTTTTGAGTTTAGTTTGGTATTTATATATAGAGAAATCATGGAATACATATTTTATTTGACCAAACTCCAGAGTTCTATTATTATTATTTAAAGTGCATCTTGAGGGATTTCCAGCACGTACAACACATTCTACCAAGATCTTACTATGTCACTCATAGACTACCTGAGTACATAATTCGAAGAAAAAATAAATGTAGAGTTCAAGAACAGGAGGGTAGAGTAAGGATAGGAAAGGTTTTATATTAAGTAAAATATTTACCGTTAACTATTAAATATGCACAGTACTAAGTTAACTGTCATAATAATTTTATTTATCAGCTGTAGTTGTGGTTGCAGTTTAACTATCAATTTATTTTAACAGAACTCTACATTTTCATGACGGCGTAAATTAACGCCAGAACGCGTTGAAGTCTTTTGTATGAGAATTGTTCGATGCTATTGTTGATAATATTTTATAAAATAATCATGAGTTTTTTTTTCCAATTTGCAGGTAAATTGTTCAAAATTAATGAAATATTTTTGTATTGTATTTAAGATATTTTAAAAGAAACATAAATGACAAAAAAACAGTAAAATCTATTTTTTATTTACAATTATAATTAGACGGATTTTAAGGCGTAAATACAAATTTAAATACTAATCTATTCAATAATAATTTTCTTGATTCAATTTCCAAATTTTCTCAAAAAAACTCTTATCACATCAACTCTACAAAAGTAGAGTCACCCAAAAATCCGACAATAAATTTTCGAAGCCTCAAAAATACGAGCCGCGTATCGATAGACGGTCTCTACGAAATTGGCACTCAAACGGTATGCCAACGCAACCTGTTCCGAGGGGAGCCTCCCGTCCAACGTCAGTCCCCACGCAGCCTCCGACGAAGGTTGCACGCGTTAACCGACAACCAAAAAAAAACCATTAAAAAACCCTAAATAGTGCTTGCAGGATTGCAGTGTTGTGTAATAACAGTGGTTTATAAATATGCTTTATTAAATCGGCAAAGTTTGTGTAATAAAACGCGTTTAGTCTAGGAATTTGTGATTGGATTTAGTGTTCGGTATATCGCTTGATTTTACTTTTAAATGTAATTGTGGTGTCTTTTTATCTTTTATTAAATAACATCTTGGTTGTTGACTGCAGTGTGTGTCATAATTGTGATTTGTAATAAGAAGTTTGGGTACTTGCATTTTAAGGTTTGTATCTACTTTGAAGGCTATTTATTGCTAGGAATTTACGACAACATAACAAAAATAATTTAAATTTAATAGTCTTTTAATAAGTCAGGTCAAAACAATATGAATTTCATTGATAATACCAGTTATTTTAATTTCAAAATAATTTAAATGCGCGAAGCATGTTGCCGGTCTTTGACTTACCGTTTACTATACTTATAACATAATATATTTATGCAGCATGTTTAATTCAAAAATGTGCACCTGTTGACAATATAAAAACTAAAAAAAACATTTTTAGTAAATAATAAAATACTCTGAAGGCTTTTATTAGATAAATAGTAGATATTGTAGTGTAATTACGATTTTATATTACATTTTATCATTAGCGCAATCTTATTTTTAGTTAACTTATCACTTTATTTAATAACGACAATTTACAACATTATTAAACTGCATTAATAAAAATCATTTATATTTTATGAAATGACATTTATTACAAAACGTTCTTCTAAGTTAAAACAACATAGTTCTCTTTAAATTCTTGGAAATATATCGAACATATAAAAAGTATTTGTAAGTTAACCGGCGGGTGCTTAAAGCTTCGATAAAAGCACATTCAATGCAAAGCGCCCGCGACTCGTTCCCGGTTTGGTTCGAATAAACATTTTTTTTATGTATACACTTTATAATACTATTAGGGCTTTAGTGGCGTTCTCAGTTTTTTGAAATATCGAATGTGCTTTTACGTTTATAATAAGACATTTAGAGTGAAATAATAAATATGGTTTTATAATATAGATAGCAGAAAAAACTATATACGAAACAAAACGTAAATTTATATGCCAAAGTCAGTGTGATAAAATTCAAAATAAAAAAAATTACAAACGCCTTATGACAACATGACAAAAATACTAAAAGATAAATATACTTTACACAGTTTCTCTTTAAAATAAATATTAAACCATCACCTTTATGTGAATGTGGAAAATCTGTAGGTACCTTAGACCATATTTTTCTGGAATGCGCCCTTAATATAGCTTGCCAACCACTTTACGTTTTAGTAGCCAAATGTAACTTACCACTTCCTCTTAATATGAACTATCTTTTAACTTTTCCCAATCCTAAAGTAGTGTATATCTTAGCCACTTTCATCCATTCTAATAACATCAAACTCTAAAATATTTACAAATATTCACAAAATTGTCATCTCTTTTACTTTATTTCCATTCCTGTTCGTGATATTCTATCTACGTGACTTTGGCAGAGTCATCCGTCAGGAAAGAACACGAGCCAGAAAAAAAAAACTTTACTAACAAAAGTTATAGTGTACTAGGAAAAAACAAATTACACATTTTCTTGATAACATCAAACACTAATTATTGTATTTAGTCAAGGGTAGGTTAATAAAATGAGTTTCAAAATGTAATAACATTTAATGCAATTTCATTTAAAATTAACGTCCAAGCCTTTATTTTCAAAGCAATAAAAGTATTTTATAGTTTTATTGATTTAAAATAAGAACTTTGATCTTTCCTAGTCTCTTCCTAGTAATAAAAGAAAGATGGCGAAGAAAAAGACTTTCTTAATAGAGAGATTGTAAAATATGTATTTTTTTATTAAAAGCGAATAGGTAATAAATTAAAAATATTACTAACTACTTTACATGTTGATACTGATATTATATTTTTAAATTAATATATAGATATTACTAAAATCACTTACAAAATTTTAAAACGGTGCCTATTATTTTTTTATATTTCAATTTCATTCATCAAGTCATCATTAAGTTGAGCAATGATTATTTACTCCTATATAACTCATTACTGCCCACTGTTGGGCTCAGGTTTTCTCAGAAGAGGGATTAGGCATAGTCCACCACGCTTGCCTAGTGCGGATTGGGGACTTCACATATCTTCAAAGGATTTTTAGAACCCTTTTCCGACATGCAGGTTTCCTCACGATGTTTTCCTTCACCGTTTTTAGCCAGTGGTGATTTATTTACTCATTGAACTATAAATCCCTGATTTAAATCTATATCAATATAAATTGTAATTTATTTGTGGTTTACATTGCTCTTTTCCTGTTTTGTAGTTTAATTTTTCTTGAAATATTTTTTTTACCATAATATCTGAAAAACTTATTTATTTCTAAATTTTACTTTATTTGACTTCACATAATACTGTTTAGTATGTTTAAAAATTGAAAATATTACTAAAAGCAAAGACCACTTTCATTCTTTAATTTTGATTCTCTCAACGCCTTCTATTTAAATAATAAAACCAAATAATAAACATAGCTGTAATGATTGAATATACTGTAATTGATCCTCAATTTTTCAGTAGGCTGGTAACCCTACCTGGTAGTTATAAATAAACGGCACAGTCTAACCAAAGCACTCATTGTTCCATTCTTGTAGTGGCGACAAACTATATCAACAGACTTCAACTACATCCTTACTAATATTATAAATGCGAAAGTAACTCTGTCTGTAACGCTTTCCCGCTTAAACCTCTCAACAGATTTTGGTGAAATTTGGCACAGACAATCTTTAGACTCTGAGAAGGAACATAGGCTACCTTTTAATTGAAAGTGACTCAGACGAAGTTACGCAGGCTCGCTAGTATTACATAATAGTATTTATGTGTTATGAATATCGGAAAAGGGTTCTAAAAATCCTTTGAAGATATGTGAAGTCCCCAATCCGCATTAGGCGAGCGTGGTGGACTATGCCTAACCCCTCTTCGGAGGAGACCTGAGCTCAGCAGTGGGCAGTACTGGGTTGTTACAGTACAGTACAGTACAGTACAGTGTTATGAATGAGATGAGAGAAAGAGTGGATGTGAAGATATTGTCGATGTTCGTGTTTCTTAATTGTACCATTCCGGAAAAAATTGTTTGACTTAAAATTTCATTAAAATAGTAAACGTCAAGAGAAGAGATAAACAGTGAGAGAAAATAAAAATAACAATAAATTTATTTATCTCAAACAACATTACAGTAGGTTAAACTATTTCATTGGTCCCTGCAAATGACATTTAGGAAAATCGGTCCTCTCCCCTTAAATTCTTAATAATAGGCACGAAAAATGGTTCTACAGTGATTCTACTACGGCAGACGCTCGTTTTAAACTATAGACACTAGGTACTAGTAAGTTGATAATGAATTATTATGCTTATTTAAAAACAAGAGTCGAGGAAAACAAGTAAGTGAAAGTGATTTAAAAATGATTTTCAATGCTATCATCCTGGTAAAAAAATTAAATAACAAAACTAAAGAAAATCCACACATTCTTACACTCATACAACAAAATAAAAATGATAAATAAATCATAGATTATAAACTTATTCAGACACTCGCGGTTTTCTATAATACTTTCATGCATTTTCAACGGGTTCTTACCACGATATTAAAACCTAAATATCGAGACAACTCAATTAATTAAATATCGTGGTAAGAACCCGTTGAAAATGCATGAAAATCATAGATTATTTTACAAACCGTAAATAAGTTGTAATATGAACAAAATATTTTATTTATTTATTTAATATACCTTAAAATAACTCACTCAAAGCAAATATTTAAGGAACAATAAAGATATAAAACTGCATAACTGAAATGTTACGTTGCATTGCATTACTGTCATTTGTTTTAATTATTATTGCTTCAAAGAAGAAACAGATTTTTCTGATGAAGGAGGACCTACATCATAGTTATGAATATTTCACTAAAATGAAAATATAATAAACTTATTTATATTAATATTTTTTGAAAAACTAAATGATTTGGTCTGGTTGTGAAAACTAAAATAAATTAAAGTTTGATAATAATATAATATTTCTTTCAATGAGTTTCTTTGGATTTTTATAAATATATAAAATTGACAATGTTAGATTAGTTTTTCTGAAATTGTGACACTGTTTGTGTGTTATTTGATTTTAAAATACTGTGAACGCGGAATGTTTTTTTTTTACTTGAACTAATAAATATAAATCATACTTTGCTAAAATTTGCAAAATGTCACGCCACTGCCACTTAGTACTTATCACCAGGTAGGCCCAAAAGCCCATAATTTTAGTAATTCTTGTAAAATTTACAGCCTAATTAATTAAAAAAATTACTTATTTAAATTACAGGGACAATTATAAGTCTTCACCAATCGTCATACAAAACTACTGTGACTTAGAAGATTATTTTCAACCTACATATATTTATAAATTTTGTAACTAATAAAAACTAATTGTTAGCTTAGTTTGAATGATACATATTATAATGGTAATAGTTTCCTGTAACTGAATAAAATAATAATTCTTTACTATCATATACACTATCAGTTTAAACAATAATTGCAACGTACAGAACCAGAAAACAATCGATGCTCTAAAATAAAGCGGTCTAAATGACTAAATTCGAGTTCGACCAGACGGGTTTCGGAGATACCAGCTATAAAAAGGCCCATAACTGAAATTTAAGAATTCCGTTGGTGAGCGGCCCAGACACAGAATATTACTGTACAGAAGTTATTAGTGATACTTTAGTTTTAGATCTTACTCAAAGTAAATGAGTCTCTTACTAATTGCAAATGAAAGAAATGGAATACATTTATTAAACTAAACTCTGCATTAATACTGACATTGACAGTATTAACCCGCTCTACTGCACTGTTTTAATAATAATATCATCGTATTGTCACTTGAAAGGTAAAACGACAAAAACGTTGAAATAAAATTTTACAGGAGAAGCAAAAAGAAAACCTTTTGGTGTCTATAAAAATAATTCACAGATTTTGTTTAATTTATTCTGAACGTTTGTAGATATTTTACCGTTTTAGTGACGATATTTAATTATTCTAGTCCTTTATTTACTTATTTTTAATATTCTATTTAAAAAAAACATTGACAAAAAATGTAAAAATACAATTTAAAACCGAGGGCCACTGAAAACGGGCTCTACGACCAAAACCATAAGTGGTTCAGGAGTAAGGTGCCTCCTTACAATGTTTAATTATTTATTTTAGGAACATCAACAGTATGACATTTTTAATAATCAATCTTAACACGCAACTTAATTTCTAATATACTTGTGAAGAGAATTCTATCCTCTTCAGTCTACATTAAGTCTATGGACGTCAAGATTTGTCACATTATAAAATATTTAATATTTTTGTATTGTTATTGTGATTTAGAAATTATAACAAACCGATTTTAAATGTCGTTTCTTCGATTAAAGAATAACGAAGCAACAATTAAAAGTACATGTTTCATTAAAATATATCTTATAAATCACATTTTTATTTTAATTATATACTCATTAGATATGTTCACAACATTCAATAAAAACATGCGTTAATATTGCAAAAATAACGTATTTCATAAATAAAATAAAATTACAATAAAATTTCATTGTCACAATATCATTGAGTTCTGTTATTATTCTGTGTGTTAGTGCGAAGTCTATAACTCATCGCGGGCGAACATAGCGAGTGACGACGAATTTTTGATCTCAACCGAACTGCGAATACTTGGAGTTTTTGACGCTAATTTGTTTAGAAAATTGTTTCTTTTCCCAGCATTTAACACTTTTGTTTTATAGCTGACGGAATAGAGAAACGAAAGTTTTGGGAAAGTAACATTTTTGGTGTTTTGTGAATGAGAACTTTATAGTTTAAATACGGTAGCATTCAAATAAGTAGTATAATAATAAATTTCTAACTGGCAAACGAACGAGAAAGAGGGTAGACAGATTTGTCTGCTCTTAAATGACCTACCCGCAGTTCCTCAGTCTTCACGTGATCATAGCGCTTGAAACTGTGCTGAAATATCGAGACTGCTCATTTAAAAATAATCGTGGTAAGAACCCGTTTATTAATAGTGTAAGTGATGTAGTATAATACTTAAACTACTCACTGCATTATTTTGTAAATTAATGGATATTGCATATAAACTTATTTTAGTACAGTAGTAGGTAGTAATGTTTATATAAATCGGCGGTGCGCAAAAAAAGCAAAAATCGCAATTTGAATTTTAATTACACATAACAACATCATTATTAAAGCTTAAATTATTGAATAGATCTTGGTGATCGTCCAGACTGGTCCATTTTGTCTACCATATATTATTTTAATCGAATATATATTTAAATTACAGTTTAAATTTTTAATTGCGAAGGAAATAGGATGTTTCTAAAATAACAGAGTATTCTAATATTAGTTTAGATGTTAACCATTTTACCTGCGGATATACCTGTAGATAAAAACACAATGAGGTGACTGTCTAAAATTATTATTAAGAAAATAGAGAGCCATTTTTTGTGTTAAAATTCGGTAAACTTTTATGGACTTCATATTCTGGGTTTGAGGTATGTTAGTTTTGTCAAGTTTAATATTATTTTTGATAAATGATGGTTTGGTTGCAATTTAGAACTGTTAATCTAATATCTAATATCTAATTTATATTGTAAAGGTGAAAGTTTGGATGTATGGATGTATGGATGTTTGTTACTCTTTCACGTAAAAACTACTGAATGGATTTGAATGAAACTTTACCACAATATAGCTTATACATCAGAATAACACATAGGCTATACGACTAGACGGGACGAACCTGAAGTCCACGCGAACGAAGTCGCGGGCAAAAGCTAGTATAATATATTTTGGTTTTATAAGCGCTGTGTTTAATGTTTCAAATTTTAGTAGTGTATCTATCTTTTTTTATCTAAGCGAAATCGTAATAGGTACAGACTTCTGAACATAGGTTAGTTTTTCTTAAGTCCTTAAGTCCTAAGCTTAGAATGAGTATTCTTGTAATTGTTTGATTATCTACTTAGACAATCAACTTACTACTCTCTACTTAGCACCAAAATATTTATGAATAAACTCAAATACATTTAAGTAATAGATACTCTTAGCTTAGTTTCCGAAAAATAATGTCTTAGATTAGCTTTAAAATTTAACTTACACACATTCTCAAATTTTTGAATTATTCTTATCAATAACTCGTCTCAAACCAGTTCGTCATTCGCTTTTGAAACTGAAGAATACGTTTAATAATATTAAATCTTTCATTTAAGAGGATTAATACAAAAATATACATATTTAAGCTCTTACTTTATGTTTATACGATCATGTTGAAAGGAATAAAACTCCGGATTATAACTTTAAATAATTATATGACAAATACGTTCATTCCTTGTGTGAATATTAGTTTTATTTAAAATAGAAGCTAGTTTTATTCGTTAATTGCATTTTAAAGCAAATAGTACACTATCTTGTCAGCATCAAAATGTTCTTAATGATGTAGCTAGATTGATTAATTTTATTGTTTATTTAATTACTTTAGTAATGGCTTCTGTTGGTGCTTGATTAGTTTTTTTTAATCGATTTCAAAAGTTGAGGTTTTTCAATTCGATCGTATGCTCTTTTATGTTTATTCGCGGATAACTCCGAAGATATTTTAAGGATGGTCTCGTGATAAGTAAATCATAGTTTGATGATGGCAGACTAGAGAAATCGAGTGAAAAGTCTGTCGTTTTTATTTTTGTAAACAATATAATACTTATATATTTTCTTTCTTTTGTTTGCAGGTGTGCGTGACAATGAGTGTGCGGTGAGAATAAAGAACGCACGATGTGGCGCATCGTGCTGCTGGCTGTGTTCGCGGCGGCGGCGAGCGAGCACGTTCGCGAATTCACCGTGCGGGAGAACGCTCGCGCCGATACGCTCGTCGGTCACCTCGGCGACGAACTACCCGATGCAGCCCCTCCCTACACCATCGTGCCGGTCCCAGGAAGCGCCGTCAATGACGATTTGCGAATAGACCCGCACACTGGCGAGATTCGAACAAGAGCACCACTAGATCGCGAACACAGAGATCACTACGCTCTCGTCGCCATCCCCGCCTCCGGAGATAACATTAGAGTGGTCGTCCGCGTTCTCGATGAAAACGACAATGCCCCCGTTTTCCCCTCACCCGTCATGACCGTCGAATTCTCAGAGAACACTCCCAGAGACGTCAAAAGGAAACTAAATCCCGCCAAAGATCAGGATTTAGGAGTGTTCAACACGCAACGATACAATATAGTGTCGGGCAACACGGATAATGCGTTCAGATTGTCCTCGCACAGAGAACGAGACGGTGTTCTGTATTTAGATTTGCAAATCAATGGATTTCTCGATCGGGAAACGACCGATCATTACCAGTTAGTTATAGAGGCGTTGGACGGCGGTACTCCGCCGCTGCGGGGCACAATGACGGTCAATATTACAATATTAGACGTTAACGATAATCCTCCTATGTTCGCAGAGAGTGTATACTCGGCGATCATAGCAGAGAACGCTACTATAGGCACTGCCGTCCTCAAGGTGTCCGCCACTGACTCTGATGCAGGCGAGAATGGTCTCATAGAGTACTCCATTAACAGGAGGCAAAGTGACAAAGAAAACATTTTCAAAATAGATCCCGAAACGGGAGAGATTACTGTGAATAAAGCCCTAGATTTTGAGACCAAAGAACTGCACGAGTTGGTCGTGGTCGCTAGGGACAAAGGTGCTCAACCTTTGGAGACCACAGCCTTTGTGTCTATCAAAGTGACAGACGTGAACGACAATCAGCCAACAATAGACGTAATATTTTTGAGTGATGACGCGACTCCCAAAATATCCGAATCGGCTCAACTAGACGAATTCGTAGCGAGAATATCCGTCCACGATCCCGACTCGAAAACCGAGTATTCTAACGTAAATGTTACACTAAGTGGAGGTGACGGCCACTTCGATTTGCGGACTCACGACAACATAATCTACTTGGTCGTTGTCGCGTTACCCCTGGATAGAGAGGCTCAGTCCTCCTACACACTGAACGTCGTCGCGACAGACAAAGGTTCGCCTCCCCTGCACGCGTCTCGGATAATCTCTCTCCGAGTGACGGATGTGAACGATAATGCGCCGGTTTTTGTCGAGGCGGAATACAAAGCGAGCGTCCCGGAAGCCGCCGCTCCTGGCACGCCGGTGGTGCAAGTGTCTGCTTCTGATGCCGACGAGGGCGTGAACTCGGAAATTCGATACAGCCTGTTGCCCACGCCGCAGTCCGATTGGTTCGCGATTGACGAGCGATCTGGTTTGGTTACGACACGATCGCGGGTCGATTGTGAGACTAACCCCATGCCTCGGTTAACTGTGGTGGCGAGTGACCGCGGTAGTCCTCCGTTGTCATCGACTGCCACGTTGCTGGTCACCGTCCTGGATGTGAACGACAATGAGCCGATCTTCGACCAGTCTTTCTACAACGTCACCGTGCCTGAGAACGAGGCGGTCGGCAGCTGTATTTTAAAGGTAAGTTGTAACAACTAATTTTCTGATCCTCGCGACCTAAAATAATCAACCCAAAACAAATTTGTTTTCCGAATTTTTACAATATTTTAATTAAAAAACAAACTATACCCATAAAGATGTACGTGGAAGTCCAATTAGTGCGACGACAGATCAATTTCGCTTATCAGCGTCTGACGAAATTGTTAAAAAACCTTAAATTCGATTCGCCCTTATCTCTGTTATCCGTCCAAGTTGGTCGTAACTTCTCAACTTAGCTGGGTAATATTTAATATATTCCCATAAGTGAAGTACATAAATCTATTGCTTGATGCGAGTTTGGGCGTGGGGCGAGCGGCATCGCAAATTGCGATCTAAATTGAAAATTAAACAGTGAGTCCCCCCGTTTAGGGCTGCCACATTTAAGCACAAATATAAAATTTAACATGATATACTTTTAATATTCTTCTTTCCTATAGTAATGTGTAGCAATTGTACATTAAATAGTCAAGAATTACAAGCTATTGAATTTTTTTAATACCACGGAATTACCTCTTTCACACACTATTCTCTATTTTAAAGAAAATTTACTAGATCACTGAGTTATTTTCCATTAGGGTTATTAGGTAGAATCCAGGTAACATAGATTATTCTTCTTGAAGTTTCCTATTAATTTATATAATTAAGTGCCACCCCTACTAGTGTCGGATTGTAGCCGCAGGCTTTCATAGCCTTACTCTTGTCGTATTACTATGTACGGTATTGTTGTAATGTGTTCTTTGTGAATTATTGTACAATACTATAAAGTTTATTACTGAGATTATCTTATGTATTTTGTTGATTTAATAAGTGCAAAACTAGCTCTATGTTAGAGAAAATTGACATTTGAGCTTAAGGGATTATCATTATAATTTTACCATTTTTCTAAACAGAAAAAATACTATTTTTGTCGTTTAGAAAGTTCACAAATTTTAATATCTTTATAAAACACTACCTGATCCTCTTAAATTCGTCTACGTCAAAAAGGGGTTCAGACAGGAGCTGTTAGATTTTATTAAGACCTGCAAACCTACGCTATTGCCAAGCTGTTCTATAATATAATCAATAGTTTTCGCAGCGCGCAAGTTTTAACTTTTAGAGTATTTTTACACGCCTTGGCTTACATAATTGAAGTTGTAGCACGGATCTCTGTTTTTGTTTTTTTCAAAATAAAATCTAGCTTATGTTACTCGTAGATAACGTGGCTTTCAAATGGTGAAAGTGTTTTTAAAAACGGATCAGAAGTTTTTAAGTTTTTATTCATTACAACAAAACAAACAAAATTTTGCTCGTGTAGATAGAATACGTTGAATTACAAACATAGACTAGACACGAAATAGAGAATAAAGATTACAGAATACGTACAAATAAGACATCACCTCAATTTCTACATCCAACTTTACATATTACTAGATAAAGTTCGGCTCGACATTTACAGAATGTTTCAATCGTGGACGTACACAAATCTATAGGGCCGGCATTAGGAACAATTCAATTGTTCTGATTTTTCGTCACCTGCTGCCGGTGCTGTATCACGAACTCACGACTATGCCAGGGACGTACTTGGGATTTATAGGGGGGACAGATTGATGATATTAAAAGTGAAAGTGAGTGAGCAAATTGTGGGGGGTTAATGTATGAGAGCTTCAAACTAGTTAGTGATAATGACTGTTAAATTTTTGAGGGGTACATACGGTATGGCTTCATGAAATAAAATAAAATGCGAGCCAGTAATGACAGATCTATCCTGTATGAATTTGAGGGCAACGAGTGTTATAGCAATTTGCGGTTCGGGGATTTATTCTTACAAAAAACCCTGTATCAAAAAAAACTTTTTATCTAATTAATTAAGTGGTGTCGTCGTGAACTTGTAATGTACTACTCTAAGAACTACAACTAAAATCACTAGTTACTACTAGTGAATCAATTAAAATTAAGACCAAATAAAACAGGATTTTAAATAGCCTAAATACAAAAATAGCTGTAAACTTATCTCCTTCATTAATAGCGATAAAGCTTCTAGTTCTCAAAAAACATTTAAAAACCCATAAGTCTAATCAGTCTCCAATATTATGAGTTTAATATGATAATGTTTATCACTAAAATTTAGTATTTAAAACAGCATATTAGGATCTAATGACCCGCCATGATGAATATTTGAATCTTAAATTTGCACCCCAATTATGTATTCCGAATTCGTCCGCCATTTGCAATTCGGGTATGTTCGCATGGTTATATGTGCAAAGCGTTTTAACAGAGGTTAAGTATCGATATTAACCGTACAAAAACAGGTTTTGTTACCACAGCGTATTCTATTCCCATTTTATTGACTATTAAAATCGAAATTGTACGTTTGGTCTCTCTTCAAAATGTTTGTGAAGAAGTTATTTTACAGAAGATTATAACCTCTTTGCTTGAAAGTAACTGAAAAAGAATCTCGGTTAATGTATAAGTTTACAACAATCATCTAAGACAGAATGTAACGGGGACGGAGCGACGGGAAGAGTGCCGAGCGCGTAACGCGTCGCGCCGTCCCTCCAAACCGGGACTGGGTTCTGGCCTCAGCCGGGGATCGGACGCTGAGTGTGAGCGGTTGGAGGTTTTAGTGCGGATCCGGTGATTTCCACAATTGAAAAAAAAAAAGACAGAATGTAAAAAAACCTATTATGAATAATGATAATTGAATCTCTCTTTTTAATTGTTGATCAAAAACACATACCCACAAACACATGATCTCCCCTCTTCGGTGTTTCGCGAGCGTATGATTTATCCTTCTTCAAACGAGGCTTGAAGAAAGTCCTCACAGGTAGACCGTAGCGGCCCCGCCGTGTCCCCTGAGCAGAGGTCCGTGAGCAACGGTAACCGTTTACGATCAGATGGCCTGTTATACTGTCTAGTTACAGATAAAGCTGCAAAAAATATTAAGTAGGTATTACTTAGCTTATGTAATCATCATAATATCTACTTTTTACTCACTAAATATTAAATGCTACTGTTACAAAATTTGTAACAACTATGATCATGTAACACAAATTAAATATAACATTTCAAATAACAATATCGAATCACCTTGTCGATAATTAACTTTCTAAATATGAACTTGTTATTAATATTTATAAACGAACTTGTCACATAAATTGTGATATCTAATTTTAGCAGATGATTTAGTGTTATAATAATGTCAAACGTCAAATTTTTAGGTTAGAATCGACATTTTAGCGGGAAAATTACAAAATGTTTTATAAAATCATGTTGGTTTTGTTAGAGATGTTATCAATTACAGTAATAGAAATTTGAAGAAAAATGTAGTTTAAATTTGGCTTGTCTCATAGGAAACTTTCTTTCAGTGTAAATATAATTTAAAGGTTAGTCCATCATGCGAAAATACGGCTGTTTTAAAATTAACATAAAAAGCAAAAATTCGTTAAGCACAAATTTAACTAGTATTCTACAATGTTCTAGATACAATACAAGACCTAAAAAAAAATGAAACACGATCTTAACACCAACAAACACGCCCTTCATTTGAATATGGACCATAAACTACAATTAATGTCTACGTAGTCACCTATGTCATGTCGAACACGCCACATGAAATATTAAAATTACATTAATAATTTAGCAAATCATGCCCGCATTAATTCTGTATTGGAAACGGGGTTCAATAAATCGGATGGAAATACCTAAATAGTTGCTAAACAGCCTGGGGACAGTACGCTTATGGTCGGCAGTCACGCGAACTCGCTAATTATGTAACCGATCTAATTTACGAGATCGTACTGGCATATATCGATGAAAAAAAAAAACGTTGATTGTCTTTGGTAAAAAAATGGCTTGGCTGTACGATACTTAACCTTTTGCTTTTCGATTTAAGAATTAATTAATCATGTTTTTTTATTGTATTAGAATTTGAATTTTTAATTGGATTGTATCGTGATGTTGAGCAAAAAAGTGCTAATTTTAAGCTAAAATCATCAGGCGTGATCACTGAGACGCTAAAAGTATTTATTACTTTTTTGGTGATGACTTGCAGACGATGGTTACATGTATTATAGCCTGCGGAATAGTAAAAATAATATTAATATTAAATTAAAGTTCAAGAATAATTTTATACTCCTAATATTTAACATGTTTATGTTTACATGTCTATGTTTTGCTTCCAATCATTTTCGTTTTCAATTAAAATAAATAAGCAACTTCAAGTCTATGCACAATTTCTTATATTCTTCGAACCAATTACGTAGGCATCGGTCTAAACGCAACCAGTAATTAAAATTTACATAATTGCTTTTCACTTATTTTCTCTTTCGTTGCAACGAAAGTATTTAAAAGAAGTATCTGTATGTGATTAACACGCAAACTCATGTGGTGTAACAGTTAATACGGTTTTATATGTAATAATATATTATGTACTTAAGTAGTATAATTGTAGCTCGGAGCATAATAATGTTATTAAACTATTGAGGTCGAAAAGTGTAACCTTTTTGCGTTTACCTACATCTTTATTTAGTCTGTAGATAAGCCGTCATCTTTGTTTATGGTTTTTTAGCGGGAGAAAATTACAATGGCCGCCATGATTGTAATCACATTGAAATCGGAATTTTCTTTTTGAACGTGTACTTCTACTGTAGTTATAAGTAAGTAAAATGTATATATTAATATATTAGTTTTCTTTAGTGGGTAAAAATATTGAGTTACTAATACATTATATTCATTATTTTTATTCCTTATTTAAACTCGAAACTCCATAAAGATCGTGTTATACTTTTTAACCTTTGTAAAAAAACAATAATTTTGCCGATTCAGTGATCACGACTCAAATATCGATCTTGTCCATTTTAATACGCTTCAGAGGAACAAGGATATTTCACAAGTCAGAAATAACTTTACCTAACATTTATCATTAGTTTTTGTGAATGTAAGCAATATTATTATAACGTTACTAGGTGACCCGCGCAACTTCGTCTGCGTTACAAAGGGGTTCAAAAATTGTAGCCTATGTGTTATTCTGATGTATAAGCTATATTGTGGTAAAGTTTCATTCAAATCCATTCAGTAGTTTTTACGTGAAAGAGTAACAAACATACATCCATACATACATCCATACATAAAAACTTTCGCCTTTATAATAAATATTAGATTTGACTTTGTATATCCTGGACCTATCTTCTATCAAGGATTACAAGTTACAATTAACAATCTTACTTGTATGAAGTAATGTACATCATATTGTGTCTGTGAACATCTTTTCAATAGCTTACCAAGCTTCTTATGTTTTATAGCGGTCATTTCAGAACTATCAATTCATTATAAGAAAGAAAAGAAGAGATAGGATACAATGAGTACCCACAGAATACTGTTACATTACAACACTAAAAACTACAGTAGAAACAGTGAGCAAAGGCAGCTTCCTCAACATAATGGGCTGGTACTCTAGCAGACCTTAAAAAAAGCTAAAATAAACTTATTCAGACACTCGCGGTTTTCTATAATACTTAATAATATAATACCCGCAGTATCCAGTCTTCTCGTGATCATGATGTTTGCAACAACTTTGAAATATCGAGACAACTCAATTAATTAAAAATCGTGGTAAGAAACCGTTTAAAATGCATGAAAGCTAAAATACATCCTCTCATCATCCTAACCTCAAACTCAAAAACTTTACTATCACCAAATATCGTGGCCATTTCAGAAAAAAAACAACTATAAAGCTGTACGCCCATTTGCACCCACTTTACAGGGTATCCGCTATATCTATGCGGTCTGAAGCGATGTAAAAAGATCGCATTACCAGACGCATTCCCACAGTTCAAGATCATACATTTATTTTTTGCTCAAGTCTAGGGATGCTAGAATCGATCCTTAATTGAGTAATTGCAGTTTTAGATTGAAGATAGCCCGGTATTTATGAGTGGTTTTAGTTGAGTAAAATAATTGTGATTTTATACTGAGATTTGAGGACCTTTTATAAAAAACAACTGATTGCAGTAGGTATGATTTTTCTAACTTTTCTGATAGTTTTTTGTTAGTAAAGCTTAAATGTTGATTGGTTTAACCTCAAAATATGTACTAGGTATGAATCTTATTTAGCATGATATACATTGGTATTTTAAAGCCGTTCGTTGAAATAGCTTTAATACAGTAAATTTCAGAAATCACAAAGCCATATTTATTACGCATGTTTGGTCCCATGATCTTGTTTATGAGTATTAGCAAGAGCCGCGGGCAAATCTAGTATATCAATTAAATATCCCTCACAAGGTAAAACTCAATAATTATAAGATATATTTAGCTTTTAGTTTTCACACCTTTTTTATTTCTTGGCGGTCCTTCTTTTACGGCGTAATTGCTATTTTAGGAATGCAAATTATGATTTTAAGCTTTAATTATGAACCCGTTTTATGTATCTGTCGAATCGTTTCCTGTGTTTAAATTTAATGTTGTTCTTAATACAACGTTACTTTATTGTATCGTAAAACTATTAAATTGAAGTTATGCGTGTGATCGCAAAGATATGAGCTTGATTTATTTTTAAAGTTTGTTTATTGTCTATGGTCTATTATAAGTTGATGGTAGATTCAAACTTTAGGTTCAAAAGACTTGTCAAATAGCGCGTTAACTGTATGGTATCTTCAAAAATGTATTAGCCGAAAGTTCTGTATGTTAAGGATTAAGATATAAGCCTTTTTTCAAAATGTTATTACAAATAGTGCGAAGAATAATTTTATTTAACATTGAGCATTCTGTGAACTATCTTATCTGTGAAACAGAAGTGTTTTAGCAGCCCTGTGTTACAGTCGGAACGCATTATTTAGATGGTTACGCACGTGGCGCGCTCGACCCGCTGTCAGCAGTCGCGCAATGGCGGGAACACGGCGGCCATCGTGGAAAAAAGTTGCTCATCTAGTCTATGGTTATTTTGTACAGCAAATATTTCTGTTTAATAACCTTTTATAGAATTGTTTCTTTGTTTGATTACGATATAAATAAATTGATTGTTTTTAAAGTCATTGTACTAATTAAAACGAATTTGTGAATTTGCTACAGATAATAAAACATTTTAAAAAACGCAGACAAAAACTCAATCCATCTCAAATTGAAGTTTTAACGCTTATCTTCGAGTATGATGGGGTGTTACGCGCATATCGACTTAATACGATGCTCTTGCAGAAAACGCAACCGATTGTATACCTTAACGTAGTTTTTATACGGTGTAAAATCGAATATTATTGCCTATAAATGTTTATTTTTATTGCAAGTTGGCTAGCTTTTATATGAGATGAGATGCACGGCTGGTGGGTCGTTGGCAGCGAGAAAAATAAAAGAAACGTGTATCTATGATGAATTATCGTGGTTTCAAGGTTAACACTTTTAGCAATTTTATTTATTTAGCCTGCCTTGCGTCGTAAAACTATAGTGCTATTGAAATAGGCTGTTAGAACATAAACCCCTTTGCTTCCAGTTTGCCATGAGATAGAGGAATAAAATTAAATTGACAGTTAGTGATTCCTTTTTGTTTCAAATTTGCATTTTTAATGTGCTATTTTGTACTTTTATGTTTTGTTTCATTTATTTATTAGGACTTTCATTCAAGCTTACCAATAGACATTGCATTTAATATATTAAATTGAATGCTCCGGTATACTCGAAAACAGAATTACAAATTAAAATATTCCTATAAACTTTCGGCTTTTCTATTTCTAAATACTTAATAGACGCATCTAATGCTGAGTTTTAAATAAAAACTATACAAAATTATATTAATACTCAACTACCAAATTCTTTTTAAACCACGATTATTCAGTCAATAAATTCTTTCTATTGTCAGAAAGAATTTTTGTATTAGTGGCAATTGCACTTGTCATTCTAACGAGACTGAATTTAATATTAAATCCATCGTAATTTTCCCATAGTTTTAAAGATCTAAGCATACATAGGGACAGACAGCGTCAAGTGACTTTGTTTTATTTTATACCATGTAGTGATAGACTCACGCGAAGAGTTCAATAAAACGGAAAGAACTAGAAAACAGAACGCCCCACTGTATCCATATACAACGTTATGGCTACCTACATTCTCACATTTACACAAAACAATAAATAAATAAGTACGCTTAATGCTAAAATAACAGCAATAAAATGTCGGCAGGCCGCTGTGAAGTTAAATTAATGTTTTAAAACACTGTTAAAGTTAATTGTATTTTTTTTTTGTTATTGTCATAAGTCTGAGAAAATGAGTGAGTGGATTGAATTTATTCTATTATGGCTTTGGCAATTGTCGTTAGCCAAAACGTTTTTTATAAATGTGCTGTAGGTTGAATATTATGCTTTCTACATCAAACCATAGTTTTTGTCTTTTATACGATTTATTATATTGTAAACTATAACAAAAACAAATATAAACCTCGAAAGGGTCTTTCATCGGTCCCAATGCAATGTTTTTGTCGTGTCCCGTAATATATACAGTTTTGACCTTTCCGAATATGAAGCCGAATCATTTCGCTGTTTACGTCGAACACAACGGCCATAGCTTATGATAATGAGCAATAATGGCAACACTGGAAATACTACAGATAATATAGGTGTTAGGCTCCTGTATGTAAGCTTCGATTTTGGCCAAATGCAAAATGGAGGATGGAGGTGAAAGATCATTGTTACCTATATGCCACCCACCAAAAGTATTAATTACTAGTTGACCCGCGCAACTTCGTCTGCGACACAGAGAGATACAATATAGCCTATCGTTGCCTAGCCTTCTGCGATAATTGTACTATCCAAAACTGAAAGATTTTTTCAAATCGGACTAGTGGTTCCTGAGATTAGGGCGTTCAAACCATTATTTAGATTTTGCTGTGTCTGAGAAAGTTGTGCGTCTATAAAGTAACTTGACTTCTGTATTGTAGATGCTTTGAGGCTCAAATATCTGCAAATTGATAATAGCTTGTTCCTATTAAAAGTGAAATAAATACTCGACAAGTAGAATTGATTTATGATTCATTACATTGAAAAATGATTCAAGCAACGAACCGAAATCAATTACACAAAAAGTTTTCACTCGACCGCCATTTTTGATGTTCGAATTTCGAATCGTACATTTTTAACGCGTAAACAAGACAATCAAACTGCCAGTCATTATCAGTGTTGCCGTGGCTATATGTGTTTCGAAGAAACTCATTATTTCTCGACGTCTTCTTTTAATAAAGCCGGTTGCTTCGTTGGTGGAAGAGGGTAGAAAATTATAGGGTTACCGTGTTCACCGGTTCCTAATGATGGATGCCGTGCGACGACCGACCGCGGCTTTAATGAGATTGTGGCAACCCTGAGCAGCCATCTTGAATTACCTATTACAAGTTTTTTTTACGTCTGGAATTATAATGCCTAAGTGATATTAAGTTTTTAATTAAAAATGTGTTTTGTGTTGATTAAATAATTCTGTTGGTGGATATTTAGTTTTAAATAAAGTTCAGTTTTATTCATTGCCTGTGTAGAATAGATTAGTATTAAGAATGTTAAGCTTAAGTTTTATGAGAAACAGTACTTGAAGGCCTTTATTTTGTCCATCGGCTTGAAATGCGTATATAGGTTATAATATTTTTAAATAAAGAGACTATCTATGTTTAAGGATATCTGCTTTTTAAAACAAAGAACACAGATTGAACTACACAAATATTAAAAAAAAAGTTATCTTCTAAATTCAAAATTCAATTTAGTGATGTTCCACGTACACGATTTTTTTATGTCCCTATAATCGATTTTCGATAGTAAATACAAGCTGTAAAATTTCTAGACACAAATACCTGTACTATTCGTATAGTATTTACTAACACATTCGAGATCGAATGCTGTTTTATGTCTTCTTAGTATTTCCCTTCGTTCAAGAATTATTTGAATACATTTAATGTTATGGCTTTAGAATATGATTTTGATGGGTTTGTCTAATAGGTTTTTAAGTATTCTGATTTCTGTTTAATAATGTTGGGTTTTTTGGTGTCTAAAAAGTAAATGAAAGTTTTTCAATTATTTCTATGTGTCTTACCATATGACGGCCTTTCAAAAACTTTGTAAGACGTTGTCAAGTCTGACACAGTCACTACATAAATAAAGTTGCTTTCCGCTGTCCATCCTCATGTACACTTAAATCATTAAAATGACGTAACGGATCTTCCTAGTTTTTTTAAAGAAATGTTTTAAGATGTAAGTTTATATGCATGATATATATAGAAACACTGGTAATATTATATATGTTATGTAGTAGATAATCACAAACGCTTTCTAAATCCTTTGTGATACAGACGAAGTTGGGCAAGTCTATTGCCATAAACCGATGAAGTCTCAACTATCATGGCGTCTTAAAGCTATAAAACGTCCAGAACGTATTTAATACATCTTTTGATATGAATAAGCTTCAGAATAAGCTGTTCCTTTAGAAGATTCAGGGAATCTGTATCTTTTATTATAAGTCATAAATGTTCTATTTATATAGACGTTTATGAAAACCATGTGCTAGTGAAAGAACATAGGTATAGCATTTCTTTTGACCATAGATTTGAAAATCAATAATTATTAGAATGTGTTAGGCTTTCTTGATATCTGAATGTATAGAACGTAAAATGGGCACACTGTCTTCGGAAAAGAGTCAAAATCATAAAGTGCCATTTTTACTTGTAAAAAGAGTAGTTACTCGTGGTATAGTGTTTATCAAATCATGTGTTAACTAGCTTTTGCCCGCGACTTCGTTCGCGTGGACTTCAGGTTCGTCCCGTCTAGCCTTTCTAGTTCGCGACGTCTATAATATAGTACTATTATACCGCAAAAAATGTGTTTTTTTACGACCTTAGAAACCTCAAAAATTGTAGCCTATGTGTTATTCTGATGTATAAGCTATATTGTGGTAAAGTTTCATTCAAATCCATTCAGTAGTTTTTACGTGAAAGAGTAACAAACATCCATACATACAAACTATCGCCTTTATAATATATATTAGATTTTACAGAAATTTTTGAATATTAATTTTACAGACT
This sequence comes from Trilocha varians, assembly GCA_030269945.2. NCBI lineage: Eukaryota > Metazoa > Arthropoda > Insecta > Lepidoptera > Bombycidae > Trilocha > Trilocha varians. Next base: position 2,556,831 of record AP028264.1, on the reverse strand, counting down.
TTACAGAGATTACATTTAACAGAATCATTTCTTATTTTTGTTACAATCTATTACAATACATTTGAATTACTTAAAAACACCTTAGAACCATCCATAAAAAAACTATTACAGACCCAGAAAAAATAGTTTACAATCCGTATCCATTATCAAATTGAAATAAAGCATAGACAAAAAAAGAACAATATGGTGAATTCCTCTTCGCAAAAAACCGGCCAGTGTATCGCACCTCTAAATAATCGATAACTCGAGCCCAGCACTAACTCACTCGATAGCTGGTATCGAGTCGATATTGTTGCGCTAAGCTTTATCACGTGCACAGAGTAGGTATATAAAATAATTTACTATAAAGAAGTAAACTTAAGGATTTTAGCTCTGAATTTCATGGTTAAAACTTCGTTTGGCGTTTTGTTAGCGATTTCGTGGCTATAGGAATAATACTTATTTGATCATATTGCAACGAAGTTCCTTATCGCGCGTTATCGAAAGGGGGCTAGACGGAAATTCTTATGAAAAAGTTGTCACGACACTTTTTTGTTTTAGATGATTATCGCTAGATGGCGCTGTGATTAATATCTTTTAAAACAACTCCTTATTTTGTTTTATATAATTAATGCTAGATGGCGCTGTGATCAAAATATTTTATAAAGCAATTCCTTATTTTGTTTTATATGACTAATGCCAATTAATTATTCCCTCACTAATTAATCGAAAGGAACTTCGTTCCATCCGGGTGTCCCTTGACACCTCTCAAGTTCTTTTTATTCTATATTTCAAAAGTATACGGAAGATCGTCATAAATGCATATAATAAGAGCTAGATAAGAATTTAATATTATTGAAACTTTCACACCTATGAATATGAAGCAAAAATATGTTCAAGTTACCATTTACACTTGTACTAGGATCAACAAATATCACTTTTAACTTCATTATTGCATAACGTTTCTGAAACAATTGACACTAGCCGTTACATTTATTATTTTCCAATTAGGGCTTTTTAGTCTTAATTAAACTTTGCAGAACCGATTTGTATAATTCTTTATTTCTGCAAAGTTTCTATGGTGGAGTCATGTAAATTATCTCCATAGATAATGTCTAGGTCGGGTTGCCAGCGCTGATAGCTTTGGAAGCGGAATAGGATTTACACGTGTATAGACGATGGTCGCGATTTGTAAAACATGGCGGAAGGGCTTGTTTTATTTTACCGCGTGTTTGTTTTTTAGGTTATGCCAAATAAAATGGCCGTGGCCGTGGTGGCTTTTTTAGTTGTTATTATTCTGTTCAAAGCTGTATTTTTATCGTTAAAATATCATTGTTTAGTTGAAATTGAGAATTTATCTAGATAGCTTTACAGTGCCCATTGCAGAGATCTAAAATTTATAAATAGCTCCATTTTCCGTTGTGGTTCATTAATTACATAATACAGGTAGGTAATTTAAATCAAAATGTCGTATATGTACGTCGTAGGCAGATGAGATCGTCAAACTAAAAATAACTAATAATAGATCGACGTCAAACAACATTTTACGACATTTATAGCTACTCCCAACAAAAGAATCTTATTAACTTCAAACTATAAACTAAATAATCAATCACAAAACACGAAAATCTCTAAAAATAACTGGTTTTGTTCATATTTGACAGTTCTCAAACTAGTTCGTATTATAAACGATTTCAAACAATAAAATCGATTATCGCTCGATCCTGCGAACGAGTAATCGATACTGAGTGCTCACACGCTTCACTAACTCCGCCAGAGTACGATTTCACACTCGACATAAAAAATACAATGTGATAAGTTCGATGAACCTTTTAAACTTCGAACTGACAATTAAATCATAAATTTCGCATCGCAACGAACAATCACACAGATAGTGTAACAAAACGAATCGATAAAAAATGAAATAAAATAATGAAGAACACTGGTGTTTGCGGCTTTATTTTTGAGTACTAAAATATCGTGAAATTAGTGCTGAGAATATCATCATCATCATCATCAGCCTATAGACGTCCACTGCTGGACATAGGCCTCCCCCAAACCTCGACCGGTCCTGCACCATCTGCATCCAGTGACCTCCCGCGATCTTGACCAGATCGTCGGCCCATCTTGTGAGGGGTCTACCAACATTGCGCCTACCGGTTCGTGGCCGCCACTCCAGAACTTTTCGGCCCCATCGGCCATCCATTGCCACTTCAAAGATGCAATTATTTGGGCTATGTCGGTTACTTTAGTCCTTCTGCTGAGAATATACTTTTTAATAATGACTGGAAATTTAGGTTAGAGTATACAGAAATGTGGATTTTACTAACTGACCAAAGTAGGGCAGTTTTTACCTAATAGGTACACCTTGGGTTACTTTATTGAACTTTTAGTTCGGCCTTCGGTTTTCGGCGGTATTGTTAGCCTATAGTCTTCCTCAATAAATGGACTATAGACTAACCCTGAAATAAATTTCAAATCGGACCGATCGAAAGAAATCATTTCTTACATTAGCTCGTTCAAAAAAATGCTTATTTTAAACTTTAAACATTTCCGACATCTTTTGAATATAAAACTATAACATACTTCAATATCGATTTTATTATTGTAGCATTCGGTAATTACTTTCGATTGTCGATTACCGATTCAAAATCGATATATTTACCGTCCGCCCGAATACTCCGTCCGATTTTAATATCGATAACATGCAAATAAGGGCCTCGGCGATTTAAAATAAAAGGATCATTGCCCCTTTAAATGACCTAAATAAAATGCCGAGGATCTCAGCTGTCAATGAGAATTAGGTATAATGTTGCCAGCACTAAAATGTATTTATCCCCAACCTTTTTGGAGGCGAATTGATAAAATGGTGTTTGTTTTAAAAGGATTTATGGTGAACCCTTTTTATTTGTTTTATATTGAATTATTTATTATATTGTTGACAATTTATACATTGTTTCAATTTAAAGACATTTTATGATTTTTTTGTAGCACGTTGCCTATAATAATTTATTATAGTAGAGATATTTCAATAATGTGAAAAACTTAAATGTTTTTCAAGTACAATATTATGTCTTCAAACGATATTTAATAACTTTCGTTTTACGATAATTAGTGCCATAATGTAGATAGTTTAATATGTAGTAAAAAATAAGACATTTTAATACCGGAGTAAAAAAAACTAAAAACAAAATAAAAACATGCTGACAGATTTGTAACAGTAATATAATTTAAGATATTAAATTAGGAAGGATATAATAATCCGTGTTACAAAAAGGTGCTAATTGTTTGAAAATCTAATAAATCATTGATTTTTAATTGCTGTTTTTAAGAATTAATGGACCAGCTTTGGGAATTAAAGACGGGTTTTGAGAAAAGCGTTTTGAATTTTGAAAATGTACTTACATATTATTTATTTTATTTATGTAAATTTTAGATGCAGTTCAAAAAACAGTTATTTTTAGGTACATAAAGTTGTGTATCATTGAATTTCTGTCGTGACAAAATTACATCGTAGATAATGGGGCAGTGTTCCCTGACATTTCAGAGGTTCAAAACGGTTACCGCTTACCATCAGTTGCATGTTTGTTTACCTATTAAGCAATAAAAAAAAACTTGAGAGGTGTCAAGGGGCATCCGGATGGAACGAAGCTCCTTTCGAATAATTAGTGAGGGAATTGTAATAGAATTTTATTTTTTAAATAAAATATTTTGATCACAGCGCCATCTAGCATTAATCATATAAAACAAAATAAGGAATTGTTTTAAAAGATTTTAATTACAGCGCCATCTAGCGATAATCATCTAAAACAAAAAAGTGTCGTGACAACTTTTCATAAGAATTTCCGTCTAGCCCCCTTTCGATAACGCGCGATAAGGAACTTCGTTGCAATTATGTTAAACTTGCAAAATTAAGTTCCGTACTACGGAATCCATTACATTGCAAAGACAAGCGACAGTAACCTCTTAAAATCAAGTGAAAATGACATGTCAAAAAAAACATTTAATTTTCTCACAAACCACATAAATTTGCCGTAAATAAACAATAAAATAAAGATAAATCTACACAAGAACCAGTTGACCATCGGCGTTCAGCTTTGCAACCGTTTTTACCATCCATCCCCCATTTACAGATGTAGAATCATGTTTATTAATGAAAGTAATGCTCGTCTATTAACGACAATGTTAATGTACTTTATTGACAGTTTTTGCCGTCAAATGCAAGTTTTTACAACTGTTTCTTTTTGTAATTGACTTTGACAAATGGCTTTGCTGAGTATTTGAATATCGATTTGGTTAATCAAGTAAAGTATGTTGAGAAATGGCCTTGCTATTTTATAGTATGTTAAGAGGTTATTTAATACTGTAATACCACTTTTCAATTCTGGCGACATGTCTCTTTGATTTTGCTGTAAAAATCTACAAACTACAAATATCATTCCAACATTCTCTAAAAAAATTCACCTACATTTGTCAAGTCAACCGCATAAGAAATGAATGAAACCTTACATAGTTTCTCATGTCTACATTCTTGCAGTGGCATAGTACCTAATAGTTTAGTTCCTTTACAGAGTGTTGGTTTGTCACGTACAACATGGCGCCGTCATAATCACCTACTCATATGTTAATTGTGTTATAGTTAAGTTTATTCAAATGTTTTCTGGGTAAAATTTACAAGCATATTGTAAATTAGGCGTCACTTAAAATATTTGTTTTATTGAAAATAATTTATGTTATATTTAAGCGTTAGTTTGTATGTCGCGCTATTTAGCAATTTTCTTTAGAATTCCAATTTTTTTAGGTTCATTTCCGAAGAAACAGAAATTGTGAAATTAATTACGTCCCACTAGGTACATTAAAATTACTTCTGTTTCTTGCATGAGTTGTCTTTCTTTGAAAGTGGATAATACCTGTAGGCGACAGAATCAATAATTCATATTTTATTAAATTCTAGTAAAGAACACAGTGGTGTCGACGATAGCGCCATCTATAAATAGTTTAAATATTTGTCATTTAAACCTCTTTTGTGTAAATACTTTTTGAATTGTAATAGAGAATAGATGTTCGCGCGCTTATTTGAATTAAGAACATTCTATTGCCGAATGCAGACGTTTTGTACATTTTTTTACAACTTTTATTTTTCTTAGTTTTATTTTATGATTCGTTCTTTACTCCTCTCTCACTGGCAGCGTTAGGTTTTTTACAATATCTAAATTCTTTAAAAAAGTAATATAATGTTATGTAATATAATTTTCCATTCCATTGTACAGATCCATTAATCAGGTCCTAAGCACGTATAAATTTTAGGCAACGAAAATACTTACCAAGTCACAAAACACTTCCTTTGTCAAACTATAACTATTTAACACAAAACAAATCTTATTCCAAGAGCGATAAACTTCAAATTCCAAATTTTAACTCAACTCCCAAATTTATTTAACTTAACTAACGATTAAAAACTTTCAACAGAAAAACCCGTATAAATTACGAATACCAAAACACCAAATATTTTCATGCCAATTAAAATTAACGTACAGACAAATTATCTGATGTTAATCTGTTCATCCACATTCAAAGTTGATAATGGCGGCCATCGAATAGGAAATAATTAATAACCATTGATTGGTAGTTATCAAAACATTGCGTTTATTACAAAGATATATTGGTGATTTTATCTCTGTAGTCTGGTCACCCGAACGTTGTGAAATCGGGAAATTGATGGTCACATCTAATTAACTGTTTGGTAGCCAGTTTTTGGGAGTTTAAAGGCTGTCGAATAGTAATTAAATCTAAAATTTTATACGTCGCAAAATAATTACAACCATTAAAATATAAACATGTTATTAGCAAAATAGTTGAATTAAAATGAACTAAAAAACCGTGTTTTAAAAGATTTTGATCACAGCGCCATCTAGTGATAATTAATCATATAAAACAAAAAAAGTGTCTTGACAACTTTTCGTAAGATTTTTTTCCGCCTAGCCCCCTTTCACAACGCACGATAAGAAACTTCGTTCCAATTACCTTCTGGGAGTTAAAAAGTATAACTTGTTCTTCAAACAGACTAGAAGATAGTTCCTAAAGGTAAATCGACCTTACCTTGATATTGTAGAAGTTCATGAACGATGGTAACCTTCACTTACGATTAGTTCGTTAGGTCTACTATACAGGGTGATTTCTTAGTGAGGGTACATATAGAAGGTCATGGTTGCTGATGGTTACATACGACCAGTAAAAATATTATTAACAAAGAATATGGCTTAATGCCTTAGTAATCGCAACTTAAAAATATCTTAAATTCTTGCAAAATGACGGTTTTTCGACAGGTGATTTGTCGAATTTAGATTTAAAAATTTTTTTTTTTTTTTGTAATTTTACCTATTTTTTGTAATATTCCGTATTAGAACAGAATACTCATCACTCTCCTGCAATATGTACCTTCTTTAAAAAATCACCCTGTATAAGCATAGCAATAAAGATTTTTTTAGCCTTTAAAAGCTAGCTATAATCTGTAAAGTTCTTATTTTAAATCTTTTTAGATACGAAAACAGGAGCCATATTAAAAAAAATCTCACATTCGAATTCACAATTCGAATTCTTCAACGCAACTTCGAAACCATCACAATGAAAATTCTAATTTCAAATTCTCTGAGACGTCACTGTCGTCCGATTTCGAACATCGAAACTACATTATCAACACATACAATCGATAAACGAAATACATGTTAAACGAATTACATCCTTATGTCTTCGAAATAAGAGCTAAATAAAAAGCTAGTGTTGAAATAAGTAATTTAAATGCAAATTGCTGTAGGTTCATGTGGGCTAGGACTGACAACAGTTTAATGGTAAATATTCGATAAATAGCCTTTGGTACATCGTTTTACTGGTAAAATATCGAGATATCGATTTTAGGGTCCGGATAAGATAAAGGGACTTAGTGTACATTTGACTGCATTTCAGCGGCATGCAGTTCACACAAGCAAATACGCACTGTATACCCTATTTTTTCGTTAAACGTTTTCGTTAAACGTTGTATATTTAATCAAAATACACTTTTCATTACTACAATTGGCACACATTTAGCGTAAAAGTTAACTTAATTTGATTATAGGACATAAATATGTAGAAAATTACTCAGATTTAAATTTCTGCATACCCTGACTTAAATATGCATGCACGCCACTGCTGCATTTTGTGATGTTTTTGAGGATAACCCTCCATATAGTACTGTAGATTGTAAAACTTTATTATTAATGTGGGTTATTCTTATATATTTATCTTGAGTTACTTTTAATTTAACTTTAGTGAATTTTTAATTGTAATGTTTAATTTAATTTTTTTAATATCTATTTGTGACAAACGATATTTTTGCAGTATTGGAGCACATTAATTGTATTGAATGCTGTAAACATCTTTCATTTAACATATTATTATTAGAAATTAAGTTGTGTTAAGAATGATTATTAAATATTATATCATACTGTTGATGTTTCATAAGTAATAAACCAATGAACGGGTTCTTACCACGATTTTTATTGACTTAGTGACCCCGATATTTCGAGAGACTGATGCGTGAAGTGTCACCTACGACCTAACTTTAAACTGATCTATATTCATTTATTTTCACTTATTTTTTACAGTATATTTGAAAAAAAATGCAAAGAAATAAAATTAAATTACCTAAATAGAAAAAAAAATACAATATAAAAAACAGAGGGCCACTAATGACGCCTCTTATAAGTAGAATCAATATTCTGTAAGTTTTACCCAAAAATAAAAAAAAACCTTGCGAGCTGTCATGGGACACCCGAATAGAACGAAGTTCCTTTCGATTAAAAGATATCTTATAATTTTTTTTCTAACGTAACGCGATATAAGGATCGTGTTTTAAAGATTTTGATCACAGCGCCATCTAGCGATAGTCATCTAAAACAAAAAAAGTGTCGTGACAACTTTTCGTAAGATTTTTTTCCGTCTAGCCCCCTTTCGATAACGCGCGATAAGGGACTTCGTTCCAATAAAACCCAGCGACATTTAATAAACGATGTCACTTTCTTCTAAATTGGAATCGATAATTAATTAGTTTAGTTTTAATGATGACTTTGTAACGGATATACCTTCATTATTTGGAAAGCAGACGAGTTAAATGATTTCCGTTGCTCGGAGTCATTAGCAATGTAACATTGTCATAGTTGATTTTAGCTATAAGACGTAATTATTTTTTGGTAATTAATGATCATTTTCCGTCTGTCATGTGTTTAAATCTTTAAATGAACAGATTTTTATACAGTTCTTAATATATAGTTGGAACGAAGTTCCTTATCGCGCGTTGTGAAAGACGGAAAAAAATCTTACGATAAGTTGTCACGATAATTTTTTTGTTTTAGATGATTATCGCTAGATGGCGCTGTGATCAAAATCTTTTAAAACACGTTCCGTATCGCGCGTAAAAAAAAAATTGAAAAAAAATTAAGATATCTTTTAATCGGAAGGAACTTCGTTCCATCTGGGTGTCCCTTGACGCCTATCAAGTTTTTTTTAGAGGTTTTTGTTTTGTCGCTTATTTATATTGCAAAATGAATCCAAACATCACTTTGTGAGGTAGACAAAGCTATATGTATATGTAGGCTGTATACCAATAGTTACAATATGAGAAAAATAACTTGAGCATACTTTTTACGATCTTAAAAAAAACATTTAAAGACTGCGCTAAAATCACACCCTGTATCATGAGAAACAGTATACATTAACCACCACATAGGTGACACATTTACATAGATCACAATTTAAAAACAGCTGTATTTTTTACTCATCACAATGCCCGAAAACACACCCTGTATTTTCATTTACTTTTGCGTTATTTCCGAACGACTACTTAGATACTTCCACCTGATTACAGGAAGTATTACTACCAAAACAACCACCCTATATTTTAGTCGAATTCAAACTGCTCAAAAACAACACCCTATATTATGCTTTACTTCCGCGTTATTTCCGAACTACTAGATAAAAATCTCAACTCATCTAAGCCTGGACACCCAACAGATCGCCGTAGAACCACCAAAAGATCCACATTCCATTTCAAGCGCACGGACTTTTTTAGACAGCTTATTACTAACACCACAAGCTAAAATCAACTCTACCTTCAAGCTATTTAGGTAGAGAATCGTCTGAATTACTTTCCTTTCTGTAATTAAGGTCTGTGCCTACCATTTCTCGTTCGTATATTGTTTTTTACGTTGAATAGCCGCTGTTAGAATGCTCTCCGGATTGTGGGATATTAAAATTGATCGCTTCTTTTGTGCGTATGGTTTGAAGCTTCGAAGGAAAGATGACCTGGAAATTGAACGTGTACATATACTAGAAAGGAGTTAGAGAGTTTATTAGCACAAAATTGAGTTTAGAATTAGAATATACTTTATTGTACCAAAAACACCAATTAATTTAATAACTGATACACCTATGTAGTTGTATAGATATGTAGTTGTACAATACAGGCATTATTATTATACAGGGTGTTATAATCCGATGAAACAATATTTTCACAGCAAATAGTATACTTGATGTAGAAGTCATTCACCAACTTTGGGTTTTCTAGGCATAATATATCATAAGTTATAACTAATCAAAACTAGTATAAATTTTCTATTAGTAGGTGATTATTATAGTACAGAACTCTAAAATTGCGATCGGATGCGCCTGTGTGCGTGAAAATAGCATATAGATATAGTACGCTAAATGTAGGTCACAGTAGGGTTGTCAAAAATAATACAAAAAAATATTTTTTCAACTTTGTATGGGAAAATAAAGTAACTATCTCAGTTTCAAAAGTATGTGTATATGATTTGAAATGTGATATAGATTAAGCCCTTAAAGTATTGTTTCACCGGGCAACAACACCCTGTATATTATTATTTACGACATCATCAGACACTTATAAAATTGACAGTGTTTCTCTACTATGTTATGCATTATTAAACTTTTAGTATGACTACCTAATTAACTAAATCTATTAAAGGTACTGAGATTGCCCATGCGTTAAATGTATGCGCTCAATAATATCACAATTTAACGGACAGAAAGGACACTATGAACCACTGCAATGTCAGGAGACACTGCCACCTTTGAAGACCCTTTACATAAAACATTACAATATATTTTTCAATTTTAACACTAAAATAAGAAGACTACCAAACAGGATTTCTACATTATGTTATTTTATATAATAATATTATACAATTAGTGTCTAGTAGTTGATCGGCAGTAGTTGATGACTATCGCCCTGACCCCGGGTTCAATTATCGTGCATTGCACGTTCGGCATAACACTGTCCATTCCCACGTTATTTAATATAAACATAAAATACTATACAGAAATAAATATTATGGTACGTTTCTAAATTCGGTCGCCAACGTCCAACTCTCGTATAAAACAAATAACGGTGACGGCTAACCTATATGAATGTTGGAAGTTGGTAAGCCAATGTGACGCGATATAAGTCGGCCGTTGCCGTCATTTGTTTTGTATGTGTGTTGGACGTTGGTGAGGCATTGTGGAAATGAGGCATTATGTATGTCCTTTTGACAGGCACCTTTGACACTTGCTAGAGTAAGATAATTTTACTTTAGTTTTTGCATATCGATATTTTTATTTGGTTTGCGAAAAGTTATAATTATAAATATATAAATTTATTAATAATATATAAATTTTAAGTTTCTAAAATGATTGACATTCGTAAGAAATTTTGTAACGCGTCGTACCGACCTGCCTTACATCCTGTTGGGTTCTAGCCTCAGCCGCAGTTCGGACGTGAGTGTAGCCGGTTGGAGGTTTTTGTGCGATTCAACTCCCACATATTCCACTTGTACAGAGCATTAGTCCCGTGGATTCGACAGTGATTTGTACGAAGTTTTCTTTCTGTAAAGTTTTTGTGTGCTGTAACTAAGAATTATTTGATGAAAAATTAGTTTTAGAGGTTTAAAATATTTCCGATGATAGTAAGTACTGCGAGTAATAATAATGTTATGACAATATAATATATTTGAAATTAAATATTGTAGTATTTTATAAATGGGACTGATATTTTTCAAGAGAACACGAAAAATGATTTAATATATACCTATACTAGCTGCCCCGCGCAACTTCGTCTGCGTCGCATAGGAGTTGTTCTCAGGAATTTTCTAAAAGTACTCATCAGGACGCTTCATTAGAGCCCAAACACGATGACGTTATCTTGCTTATTGACGGAGTTCCTGTGGCCACCTTCCAGCTCCATCATCAGACCTTGATCTAAGATATCCTATCTCTCAAGTTGGATCGAACTGCAGATGGTGTGCAAACTTTATTATAATCGGTTAAGTGGTATAGGAGTCCATTGAGGACAAACATTGTGACACGAGATTTATATATTATAGTAAGATTAAAACAGCTCCAAAATTACTAGTTTTATCCTCTATCTAAGGGAGGTCTCTGAGTAGGAGATTTTCTCATATACAACTCTCTTCGTTTTGTCTTTTCAAAACAATCTAAGTAGGTATCTAAACAAAAAGATGAATGAAATGAAACCCTGCTCTATCATTGCAGATACTCATAAACAACATCAACCATCGCTTTTTTTGGACAGGAGGAAATCGCCAGGCTTCCGTTCGCCTCGCAGGTGGGGTATGTGTGAGTCAAACCGCACTAAAATCTCCTGCCGTTGACACTCAGCGTCCGAACCCCGGCTGAGGACAGAACCCAGCACGAGATTGAACGGTCTCCCCACGTCACCCTTGTATACTAACAACCCATTACTGCCCACTGCTGGGTTCAGGTCTCCTCCGAAGAGGGGTTAGGCATAGTCCACCTTCTTCTTCCTGTGCCATCTTCTATCGAAGGTCGGCGATCATTAAGGCGATCTGTAGGTACTTTTGATACAGCAGCGCGAAACGGAGCACGAGTGCTTTTGTTGAACCACTGACGCAAGTTCTTCAGCCGAGATGTTCTCCTTCTACCTACAGCTCTCTTCCCCTGGATCTTGCCCTGTACGATCAAGTGCAGCAAATAGTACTTCGGGCTTCTCATGATATGCCCCAGATACTCCAATTTCCTTCTTTTGATGGTTTTCAGCAGTTGTTTTTCGGTGTCCGTCGCAAGACTTCTATATTCGTAACCTTGTCTTTCCACGCTTGCCTAATGCGGATTGGGGTCTTCACATATCGTCTCGCCACGTCATTAAACATTTACCATTAAGCTCGTTTGTCTGAAAACCTTAATGGAACTTGTCACACAATTATAATTAAAATTATCAACCCAATCTTATTTTAATCTTTACCACAATGGAACTATATAGGATTAGTTAAGGTGTAATTCATCATTAGAACTGTGGGCTGGTTCGAATGACAGGTGAAGGACATTGATTGTGAGATAGCAGGTGCTGGTGTGGATTGGCTTTTGGTAGTCAGTGTTGTGTGTATTGGCGTGTGATTTAGAAACTATGTTTTGTGTGATACATAAAATTGGATTTTTTGTAATATTAGAATAACTGATTTTAACCCTATATTATGGATAAATATAATACCAAAACGGTTTTTGAAGTTTTTGTACGTCTGTTTGTTCTGAAATATTTGAACTGATTTTGACGGGAATTTCATTGATTATATTATACGAAGGGTGTTTTTTTGTATCTATTACTTTGTCTGTGAAAAACTTTTGTTTCATCGCAGATGAAGTTATAATTATGTATTAGCTTAGATTTCTTATACATCTTGATAATTAACCAGTGACCGCTAAAATAAATCTGGGTATAGAATAAAATTGTCTTTGAAAAACACTGGATCATCAACAATATAGTATACCTACCCAACAACACATAAATCACACAATTTGTATACGTAAACTCGAAACGCGCAGATAAATCACATTTATTTACAACCTTCGCCCGCGGCGTCACTCGTACAATACAATATTTTATGTAACTATCAACACACGTGTTATGGAATTTTAATGAATTTATGTTATTGAAAATGTATTTCGTGTTAGTTACAAACAGACTCGACGTTTATGTTTTGATATTATTGAATGCTGTGAAGATTTTTTATTGCTATCGTGATTCATGAGAAATAACATGCCTGAATGGTTTTTTTTTTTTAGTTGGAGGAAATCACCGGATCCGGGTATGTGGGAGTTGAACCGCACTAAAACCTCCAACCGCTCACACTCAGCGTCCGAACCCCGGCTGAGGCCAGAACCCAGCACGGGGTTATGAGGGACGGCGCGACGCGTTACGCCATCGGCACTCTTTCCCGTCGCTCCGTCCCCATGTCTGAATGGTAGGTTTTCGAATTTTCGATCGTGGTTAGATGACACCGAATGATAGTGGTTGCTACTGAAAATTAGCGCTTTCGGTATATTATACCGATAGCAATGGCTGAGTAGTGACCATTTCGGCCCGCAGTGTGGGGCATGCAATGAATATAAATAAGTAGTTTGTGTACAATTTACTTTTTCTTATTTATAGTATTAAGTTTTGCTAGGTTTAATTAGTTATTCTTCTTGTTTTTTTCCTATAGTTAAACTGTTATTTTTTTTAATTTTAGTTTTCCCTTATACACCTAGTCGAATAAGCTATATTGTAATGTTGTGTCCCTTATTTGTGTGTCGATTAAAGCTTTCTTTCTTTCTTCTTCTTTCTCTTTCTGTAGGTAGAGTTTTCATATTAAGTTTTTTTTGAGTTAGTACAAGTCGCCGGTTATCCACCCATCCGAATGGATATGTGGAAGTTGAACCTCACTAAAACCTCCAATCACACATACTCAGCAACCGAACCTCGTCTGAGGGTAGAACCTAGCACGGGGTTATGTGGCACGACGCGTTATGCACTATGGCACTCTTTGCCGTTGCTCCGCCCCCGGACGCCGAAGTGGCAACCGCCCGCGATACTTTCCACCGGCTTTCCAAAGCTACTAGTAACTTCTTTTGCCTTTGCAGATCTGCCTACTGCCAATAAGTGGTATTGTGGGTACCTACAGTGGACTATGGCCAAAGGCAGACCTCCGACCGGGCGAGGTAGTGTATGCCCGGTCAGGCCGAAGCCCACTGTAGTAGATTTCAGATGTGGTATATATGCGAAGATTTCTGCAAAATCGTAACCGCGATTCAGGATCTCGCGCGTTATTATTGGTCGCCACAGCTTAAAGAAGATTTCCAAACTATATCTCTCATCAATCAAGAAAGTCGTTATCAGTCAAGAGATCTGAAGAAGGACAAGGTTGAATGGACCGTTTAAACTGAGAGCCTATTCAATGTGCTAGCCGGAGTTCGGTCCTGATTAGCTAAATTTATCGCCATCTTCGTTATAAGTGCCGATTGTGATACAATTTATATAAATAGCGTTCGTGATAGGAAGTGGATTGGTTTTGTAATATTGCCCTTTTGATGTATGCGTGTTTCTATTTTTATTTAAGAAAAGTTTTATTTAAGAAATTTATTTTATTCAAACACAACGCGTCTATCTTGTTTAGTGAAAGTGTTCCTATCGCCACCTTCCGAATCTATCATTAGATCAGCGCCATTTTGTCAATTGCATTATCACGCGATATACATCTGCGTGCAAAATGTCAGCCGGAAACCGGGAAGTTTGTCATATTTTACTTGCAACATTCCACCTGAACTTACATATATATGGAACCACCGCGGTCATCCACGGTCCGTTTCAGGAACACTTTTTTGCCACGCACCATCCGGCTATGGAATGAGCTCCCCTCTTCGGTATTCCCAGAGCGCTATGACTTGTCCTTCTTCAAACGAGGCTTTAGGACGGTCCTTAAAGTTAGGTCGTAGGTAGCGACCCCTCAATGTCCCCTGACATTGCAGAGGTTCATGAGCAACGATAACCACTTACGATCAGGTGGCCCGTTGGCTCGTCTGCCTACTTGGCAATAATAAAAAAAAAAACATAGTTACACCTAGTGCAAGTTAATATAAAGCTTTTAAAAATGTTTTATCCGTTGTTCTCATTTTCTCAATAATGGTTTCCCCTGATTCGCTACAGTATTGAAATCAATTTAAATACTGTGTTTTCGATGTATTTAAGTACAAGTTTTCGCCTAGTTTATTTCGCGCTTTATTACGTCGGTAATGGAATTCTGATTCGCGAATTATTGGATTTTTTATTGGTGTTTGGTTATATAAGTTCACATGGATATACAGGGTGGATCTGTAACTTTGGATAATCTGACGTGGGGTGAATGAACTGTCGAAATAAAACTTAGAAACACTTTTATTTTTTGGATCGGTTAAACTTTTTTTTCTGACATTGTCTGGAAAACGTACGACTATCGTTGCGGACTTCCATACTAGGATGAATATTTTTTGTGACATTACGACATTTTTATTCAACCGATTTTAATGATTGATTTTCGTTTTATGATCAAAATTTTCACATTATCTCTGACTCTTAGTCATTTTTAGAAAAAATCTGTACCTCGAGGTGGCCGAGTGGTCGAAGCGCTTCCTTCCGAACGGGAGGTCGCGGGTTCAAATCCGGCCGGCTTGTACCTCTAAATCTAAATGTGAAAAAAGATTTATGTGCAATTTTTCACAACACCACTGGCTAAAAACGGTGAAGGAAAACATCGTGAGGAAACCTGCATGTTGGAAAAGGATTCTAAAAATCCTTTGAAGAAATGTGAAGTCCCCAATCCGCACTGGGCAAGCGTGGTGGACTATGCCTAAACCCTCTTCTGAGGAGACCTGAACCCAATAATGGGCAGTAATGGGTTGGTACAGGTATATACTTATATCTATACTTAGTAAATAAATATGTTTCAGTAGTACAACCCACGTCTATGCTAATGCCACAGAGCAAAGCAAAACAGAAGGGACACGACATAAACGTGAAATGCTAAGTTATGCTAATATTCTATGATTTATCATCGAAATACAAAGTTTCGTCGTTTCTGTGAAATTTTGCGCCGATAAATGAAATATGAGCTTTTGTTGGCTTTTGTTTATGTTTGTTTATTTACCGATTTTAGAAAAGAGGTATTACATTTTATTTAGTTACTAGCTGGGCCGCGCAACGTTTTCGTAACAAAGTAAAGTTTCTCACTGTTTAAACCTTGCCTGGACTTCCACGAATATATCAAGACTAAAAAAAACTTGAGAGGTGTCAAGGGACACCCGGATGGAACGAAGTTCCTTTCGATTAATAAGTGAGGGAATTGTAATAAAAAATATTTTTTTAAGTTATAATTATAACTTAAATAAAATTCATCCATCTAGCATTAATCATATAAAACAAAATAAGGAATTGTTTTAAAAGATTTTAATCACAGCACCATCTACCGATAATCATCTGAAACAAAAAAAGTGTCGTGACAACTTTTTCATAACAATTTCCGTCTAGCCCCCTTTCGATAACGCGCAATAAAGAACTTCGTTCCAAAACTTGGCATCAAGTTGACACACAGTCATAAAACTATGCAGCTTCAAGCCCTTATTCCTTACTTCGTGTACAATCTACATCTTCCGAAGCTCGTGTTCAATCACTTCTCGTAATCGATCGTCAAGTGTAGCTCAGTAATTTATTTTAATTAACTCCCGGTCGAGCGTGGGTGTGATGGAAGACAGTGGCTAAAATAATAAAAAAACAAGGGTGGTTCAATGATTCGAGTTAGAAAACGATAGTTTTAGAGTATAGTCTAAACAGTTTCTTATCTAAACTTATTCAGACACTCGCGGGTTTCTATAATACTTTCATGCATTTTCAACGGGTTCTTACCGCGATATTTAATCAATTGAGTTGTCTCGATATTTCAACGTTGTTGCAAACGTCATGATCACGAGAAGACTGGATACTGCGGGTCGATTTAAGACCAAACAAATCTGTCTACCCTTTTTCTCGTTCGCTTTTAGGTAGTACCACTGGAACTCGAACTCACATCACGACACACCACACTCACTGTATCTACAAGACTCTCTGAGCATGAACCCTTAGTGACTGTTGTGTTTAGCACTGGATTCCACATACTCGATAATCTGAAGCCGTCACCCCTGTTAAAGGTGCTATGTCTTATGTTTGCTTAAATATTTAAAATGCAATGGATTTTGGTGCGGGTTGCGGTCAATAAATGGACTATTCAATATTGAAAGAATTTTTGATAACTAATTCTTAAACTTTATAATATTAGTCTAGATTACAAACTAACTAACATGTAAACAATTTGTAATTACAACATGTTATTAAAAACATCAAATCGTAGTGAACGCTCGATTTTGTACAGTGATATTTTGTACAACATTGTGTTTTGTCAGAACTTAACCGTCAAACTAATTTTACTTAGTAATGTTAATACTTGACCTGTTAGAAGTTATACAGGGTGTCCTAAAATTTTACGAAATATACTTTAAATGTTATAGATGGAATGATTGATTTAGATTTTAATAAATATTTCAAAGTTAACTTCATTCTTTTAGGACTAAATAACAAAATTAGTATGAAATACATCATGCTTTTTACTAATGCAGTAGGGAAAAATGTCAAGAGTGAACTATTCGTAAAAAAATAGTGATGCGCTAAAATTAAAGTGCTCAAGTGTAACGCTTATTATTTGACTCAATAAATGCTTAAAATTATCAAATCAGTTATATTCAGAAAATTAATACTTATTAAATTATTCATTTCAGAAGCACCAGCAACATTCATACTTAACTCTAATAAAAAACTAAAATAATACACTTTGGTTAAATAGACGTGCATACTGCATACAGCATTCACAACCTAGCACAGAGTATTAAATCACATTTATAACAAAAAAATAATAATTCTCAAAGTTATACAAAGCAAGAAAAAATAGCTTATAAAATATTAATAATAATTTTTATTGCAGGGCTACCCAAAGTGTTAGTATTACAAATAACTTACAAGCTATGTTAGTAATTAAAGTAAAAGTTTTTGTAAGTCGCTACTGTACCGCTCCATGCGAAACAGTACAGCGATTCACATACACACAATCGAGTGTGGTGGCGATCATATTCAGGACACTGTTGGAGCCAGCCCGCACCCTGCGCACCAGGGATGCATACCTCTTACGCATTGTTGCATTGTACTAAATCGGGTATAGCAATTTATTTATCACTTCAACCTTTAAAAAAGTACTTTAAAATTAATTTATTCTGCAACACCCTGTAAGAACTCTATGTTCCATTACTTCAGAAACTACAATGAATACTGACATCATAATTCAAATAATATTTCGTTGTAATTTAAACTTAATTTGTTCCTGTAATAAGGCTTAATATCCCTGAATAAGTAACAAGGTTTATTGGGAAGTACTTGCAATTGCTTGTTACGGTGACCAATAACTGATTTTCAATTAGTTTATTATGAAAATTTTGTACGAAATGGCGAGGAAATTGATAGTATTTTTTTCATAACTTCATCAATTTGCTTTGAATTTAACTTAGAACTTATAAATATTTTCCTTTATAGTATCTAATAATAAGTTATTACACCACGTAGATAATTAATTTAATGCATCTGACATAATAGCTACGCGGAAACATTAATAAAAAGACACAGATGAATCGAGTACCTCCTTTTTCGAAGTTGGTCAAAAATAGCTTAAAACGATTGTCACAATACAGTTCTGAGATGTTTGTTGTGGGTGTAATACCTAGCGGATTGAGATAAGCTTAAACAAGTACTGTCCTACATATAATCTTGTTATAGAAAATATACAGAATTCAGAAGTAAACTATATGTAGGTATATATCTCAATTTTTAGTTCTGTTTCTGATGTGAAGATTATGATTCTTGGAGTAAGTGTCCTTCTGACACACTACAATAAATATACTTTCTATTGTTGTATTCTCATCTGAAGATGTTACCGAAAGCCATAAAATTAAATGAATGTCATAATTAAAATGAATAAAAATAAAATTGTCACACTGGGTTGAAATGTATTCTATATAATGATGTCCTTTGTTTTATATAATAATATGTGCAAAATTTTATCGTTCTTAACTTCTATTCAGTCACTAACTTACAAAAGCGTGAATAATTTACAAAATTAATTTAAGTAATGTAATGTAAAGTAAGCTTTGTTTCCAATTTTACTTCTGTTCAATAATTATGCTATGGAATGCCTTCGAAGTTGTTTGCGGATTCAATTGCCAGTTTAAAACTTATTGTTGACTTATGAAATGATTAGAGAGCTTGTTTTATGCTAAACAGTCTTCAATACTGTGAAAGTTGGCTGTTGGTGGTTACTCAATCACTGGATGGATTTAGTTGACTTATATAGATAACTAGCGGTCCGTGCAACTTCGTCTGCGTCACTTTCAATTTAAAGGTAGCCTATGTTCTTTCTCAGGGTCTATACATTGTCTATGAAAACATCGGAGAGGTTTAAGCGGGAAAGCGTAACAGACAGACAGAGTTACCTTCGCATTTATGTATTCATTTATTTTCACTTATTTTTTACATTATATTTAAAAAAAAAATAACAAAGAAATATAATTTAAAAATACAATATAAAAAACAGAGGGCCACTGAAGACGAGGTCTACGACCCAAGCCACCAGTGGTCAGGGCTCAAGAGAGAGGAACCTCCTCACAATACGTGTCGTGTCAAGAACAACCGCCTTCTGAATCAAGCTCTTTACCCAGCCGGGGAGCGAAAGCTTCTCTAGATGACGGTCGAAGCTTTTCGCTATTAGACCGTGCACAGATACAAGTAGGGATGCATAGTTTGGATTAAGATAAGAGTGATTTTAAACTTATTAAAACACTCGCGGTTTTCTACATTACTTTCATGCATAATTAACTGGACGAACGAGAAAGAGGCTAGATAGATTTATTTTCTCTTAAATCTACCAGCACTATCCAGGCTGCAGTCTTCGGTTTGACAAATAAAATAATTTATGAAAAATCTATGAATGCAGTATTATTACACATCAAAAATAAGGGGTGGGCCATATAAAGTTTGCATTTTCCAAAAGTTCGACTGTCATGTTGGCTGTCTGGCATGTGGCGCCATCCTGTTGAAACCAAATGTCGTCCATGTCATACTCTTCAACTTTTGGAAACAAAAATTCAATGATCGTGGCACGGTAACGCTCGCCATTGATCGTAACGGCGGCTCCTTGCTCATTTTCGAATGATGTCGCCGGACCAAAACCCATACCAAACCGTAACTCTTTGTGGTTGCATTGGCTTCTCAATGGTGACGTGTGGATTTTCCGACCCCCAGATGCGACAATTTTGCTTATTGACATAGCCTCCGAGGCGAAAATGGTCTTCATCTGAAAAGACGATTTTTCGGTAAAAATGCTCATCTTCGGTCAAACGATCCTCTGCCCATTAGGCGAATCGAAAACGTCCCATTTCGTAAATGTCAAACCTTTAACTAAATTATGAACACAAATTGAATGACATTTGAGCTGTCATTCTCTAAATAAACCGTAGTTCAAAATGCAAACATTAGATTGGCCCCACCCATTAAAATGATGTTTCTTTTCAGCAAAACAGCCTATCTCTAATATTTAAGGTACTTCCAGTTCAAGTCGCATAGTTTTAGGACACCCTGTATTATACCATAAGGTATTAAAACTATTACAAAACGGTATCTATTACGCTGCCCACTTACTTCACATAATTACACACTGCTAAATACTTGCCAAGTTGCAAAGGTCCCTGGAATAATACTTCTAAAATACAATCAGAAGTTCTTCTTAATTTGGACGTCTTATATAGACATCAGTACTTGACAGACATTCCATAGAATAATTTCACAGAAGTAAAGATTTCATCTTACCAATATGAACGTTGAAACGACACATTGATGACGTTACCAACTTAACCACTCAACTGGGATCGGCAACCAAATTGGTTTGTTTACTTCTGCCGAGTCTGTGGCAGGAGCCAAAATTGAGCACAGTTCTAAAACTTGTTTTATTTACATTTTTTAATCGTCTCATATTTTACGAAGAAAATACATTTTCGCTGAAATTGCAATACAGCATCATTTAATAATAAAGATTTATGGGTATGTGGGAGTAGAACCGCACTAAAACCTCCAACCGCTCACACTCAGCATCCGAACTCCAGCTGAGACCAGAACTCAGCACGGGGTTATAAGGGACGGCGCGACGCGTTACGCTCTCGGCACTCTTTCCCGTCGCGCCGCCCCCAATGGAAACTATCAAATGAAACAAGCATTACTTTTGTGAAGTTATTCTGTGCTATCGGGGTCAGAAAGACTTTGTCTGTATGTAGGTATATTGTATGTATATATTAAAATCTATTGTCTATTGTCCACAGGTATGTGATTTGCGGTTGTACTTGAACACATGATGACAGGTATGTTAAAAAGCTGTTGCCTGAAGGTATAAGGATTTTGCTATAACATTTTTTATATTGTAATAGATACACTCATGTTGTTCATATTTATAAAACTGTTATTAACTTTATGTTTGATGTCACTACTTTGTCGTATAATAATTTATTTTTGCGTTAAAGCCATGCAGTTGCTTTCACTATCTTTTTTTATCTTTATCTAGAAAATGATTTTCAAGGGTTTTTACACGATGTTTTTTTTGCACAATTTTTAACAAACCGTATTGATCATGACGAGACAAGAGCCAGAACAAAAAAAAATTGATGTTAAAAAAAAATTTCATTAATATTTACAAGTTTAGATTTATTGGCGCAAACTAATTAAAACCCGTCTCCCGCGAAAAACAAGCAATTCAACTCTTAGAGTTATTGTCTCATTACATATATTATAAATTTCATAAATAAGTTTCAGTTTAATAGTTACTTAACTTCTCCTTGGAATAAAGTCTCGATTACACTTTCGTAATCGTTTTTAAATATGATTATGATCGATTACGCTTAAACATTACGATTATGTAATAGGTTGCAACTGTATTTGTTTGAGCTATTATCATTTAAATAATGGCAAGACGTATCGAGTTACGTAATAAAGTGGGTCCATTAAATTATATTACTACAAGCATTTATTTAACTTGCACTGGATGTAACTATAGGGTGGGCCACTCTAATGTTTGCATTTTGAACTACTGTTTATTTAGAGAGTGACATTTGAGTCATTCAATTTGTGTTCATGATTTTTTTGGTTCGCCCAATGGGCAGAAGATCGTTTGGCCGAAGATGAGCATTTTTACCGAAAAATCGTATTTTCAGATGAAGCTCATTTTCACCTCGGAGGCTATGTCAATAAGCAAAATTGTCGCATCTGGGGGTCGGAAAATCCTCACGTCACCATTGAGAAGCCAATGCACCCACAAAGAGTTACGGTTTGGTGTGGGTTTTGGTCCGGCGGCATCATTCGAAAATGAGCAAGGAGCCGCCGTTACGGTCAATGGCGAGCGTTACCGTGCCATGCTCAACGAATTTTTGTTTCCAAAAGTTGAAGAGTATGACATGGACCACATTTGGTTTCAACAGGATGGCGCAACATGCCACACAGCCAACATGACAGTCGAACTTTTGGAAAATGCAAACTTTATATGGCCCCTTACTATGATATGGTACTGATCTGATGATGGATCAGCTTGGTCCTATTATATAACTATAACTCGGATTCTTAAAAATAGCTGTATCTTGGACAGATATCTGTAGCCATAAATAGTCAACATGGCGGATTTATCTTTAAAATATTGGGTCGTTTCCTTGTATTTCCTTGTCAAACGAAACTACTGTACCAACCCATTACGTGAAGACGTGGTGGTCGAGTGGTCGAAGCGCTTCCTTCCGAACAGGAGGTCGCGGGTTCAAATCCGGCCGGCTTGTACCTCTAAATCTAGATGTGAAAAAGATTTATGTGCAATTTTTCACAACACCACTGGCTAAAAACGGTGAAGGAAAACATCGTGAGGAAACCTGCATGTCGGAAAAGGATTCTAAAAATCCTTTGAAGATATGTGAAGTCCCCAATCCGCTCTGGGCAAGCGTGGTGGACTATGCCTAATCCCTCTTCTGAGGAGACCTGAACCCAACAGTGGGCAGTAAGGGTTGGTCCAGTAACGAAACTACATTTAACATGAACTTTGAGTCAATCCCAAAGCTTAAGCCTCCTAGTGTTCTTTTTTACATTTCATTTAAGATTTTATCCGAACATTTAACAATCCTATAAAATGCGTTTTATGTTTGATAATGCCTTAAATTATGCGCTTATAGTAATGATTAAAAATAATTTTGCGGTATTTTGGAAAGAAACTTGTCCATTTCAAGAGTAATAAAATTGGTCTTGGGCCCGACTTGTACCTTTATTTTGCCGCTACATCTACCTGAGAATCGTAATAATGGCAATTACCTCGCTAAGATTTCGGTAACGCTATGCAGGTAGACTGACGGATCAGTGGTTCTCAAACTTTGAATGCATTGAATTTAACTATGTAGTTTTCTTAAAATTTTAGGACCATATAAATATAAACCTTGAGAGATTGATGATTGATTTTATTTTTTAAGTTATAATAATTAGTTAGTTTAAAACTTCTGTCTCTCTCTCTCTTTCTATAAGACGTTTTAAACAAACTAATTATTATAACTTAAATAAAATATTTTGATCACAGCGCCATCTAGCATTAATCATATAAAACAAAATAAGGAATTATTTTAAAAGATTTTAATCACAGCGCCATCTAGCTATAATCATCTTAAACAAAAAAAGTGTCGTGACAACTTTTTCATAAGAATTTCCGTCTAGCCCCCTTTCGATAACGCGCGATAAGGAACTTCGTTCCAATAATTATAGGTCTCAACTTGTAGTATCTTTGATTAAAATAATATTACTTTTATTACAGCTATGCTTAAGTCAAATAAAATTAAGCATTTAAAGATACAAGTCCTCTACCTACAACTAACTGCATAAAACTCTCATAAAACTCGATTACAGAACAGCACGTCTAAAAATAGAAAAATTGCAATAAAAAGCAAACAGCCTGAGAAACTATTCAGTTAATATTAAATACGAATGAACAACATTGTTTCTATTTAACACGTTCGCTGCGAAACGAGGCCTAAATGACCCCTCCTGCAACTTTCCTGTGGTGCGGCAAGGAAAAACGAGCGGTGCGAAGAGCGTAACTTTATTAAAGGCATTGGGGTCTAAAAGACCGCGTGTCACCCTAACGTCTGGTTATGGTTCGGGTCAATTGCACCTCGTGTCACAGAGAACGGCAAATATGCAAAAATCGGTCTCGCAGTGAACGTGTTAAAACTACACACGTACAAACTAAAAGGTTCTTGACAAATTGAATTTAAATTTCGTAATACATAAAAACCTCCAATCAAAAGTACATTATACAATAACACTTATATCAAACCTGAAAAATGACGTACATACATACAGCCACTTAATTACACCGTTTTTATAGCTCACTCATTAATCTCTACGGAATACATTTAAATGAAAAAAACTCAGTCCCACATAAGATCTCGCCGGGCCCACTTAATTTGCAGGTGATGAATAGATAAACTAAAAGAGATCCATTTACTTTTATCATCGAGCCGGTCTAATAACATTTTTTTATACTTTATTGCCATGTAAAATAACGTAGACTTATGTGAATTAATTAACGTTAATAGATATAAGTTTAATAGCTATTTGCTTAGCTGAGTGCAAACGTCATTTATAGATTTTCAACCGAAATTTTCGTCTTTGATGTGGATTTAATGAATTTTACGAGATCGTAAAAATATTAATTATGATTTCATAAATCTGATGTAATATATAATGTTGTAACACGACACGGTGTTAAACGTTAATGTAATATAATGTATAATGGCTAAGTAAAGTTATGGTCTGATATTGATACCGGGACGTGATAATGATTTATGATGAGGCACGGATCGTTTGATCTCTAAATAATGTGATAATCACGAATTTTAACGATCTGTTAATGTACTTTGATGAGAGCGACGTGTGATGTGTGTCGCGAAAATGGATAGATTAGTGTTACAAAATCATTGTTCACATCAACTTTTATATAATTTGTTTAACTATTATATTATTGTCTTTAAATACATTGAATTTTCTTTAAACACTCGCGGTAACCTACATAAATCTGGTTTTGAGACGGCAGTCAATACTGTCAGTGTGGTGGGCTGCGATGTGAGTTCGAGTTCGAGTAGTACCGACAAACGCACGAGAAAGAGGGTAGACAGATTTGTCTTTTAAATAACCTACTCGCAGTACTCAGTCTTCAGTGATCACGGCGCTTGTAACAGTACGGAAATATCGGGATATTCATTTAATGAATACCGTGGTAAGAACCCGTTTAGTAATAGTGCAAGTGACATTGAATTTTCAATAAATAAAGTTCAAATCTGTAATTCTCTCGGGTATTGGCCCACCTCTCACTCCCACCACTGTAATTCCTGTGTAGCCAGAATCCACAGCGGCGACCATCGTAATGACTCTGAGCAGTGAATCTGTAAGTAAACTTTGTATACTTTTACAAGAGTTTTGAGGTTGAAATTAGTTAGTAAAGTTTGGGAACCGCTGAGTTTATTACAGGTACACGAAACATTGGCGCCAGACAGATCCATTTTTTCACAGTTATTGTCAATTGCCTTTGTCCGAACTATTATTAAATTTTGGGAATAGTAATTGTGATTTTGTAACTGTTACACGTATTATATGCTAGGTAGTTTTTTATGAGTATTTCTTTTGTGATGTTGCGTATATCAATAGCCGGTGATATAGTGGATCTGGAGATATTTGTAATAATAGTGGATCATGTTTGGTTCAGCCCAGTGTTAGTTTTGAGGCAAAAATATATCCAATATTTGGTGGAGTGACTGTTTTGTTTATTACTATGAATTTATATGTTTTAATCGAAGTTTTTCCTTCCTTACGTTGGTATTGTTTGAAGTATAAAAAAGTATCTGTCTGTATCTGTACCAACTCATTACTGCCCACTGTTGGGCTCAGGTCTCCTCAGGAGAGGGATTAGGCATAGTCCACCACGCTTGCCTAGTGCGGATTGGGGACTTCACATATCGTCAAAGGATTTTTAGAACCCTTTTCTGATATGCAGGTTTCCTCACGATGTTTTCCTTCACCGTTTATAGTCAGTGGTGTTGTGAAAAGTTGCACATAAATCTGTTTCACATTTAGATTTAGAGGTACAAGCCGGTCGGATTTAAACGCGCGACCTCCCGTACGGAACTTATATATACATATATATAAAAGTATTAAGAATAAAATATACTGTACCTAGTTTGTATAATTATTAATGCAGCGATGAAGGGTTTATCTGGTCTAGTCATTGTAAAATCATTAACATTTTTATCAACACAACATCAATAAGCAAACAAATTAAAACTTTATGCACATGAACATGAATTGTACGTTATAAAATACGTAATAAACAAGTATAAGCGTTACAATGTATGGTTTATAAGATCGAGTTGAGCGGCCACTTGAAAGTGTTATTATGTACTGTTAAATCCATAGGAATAATAAATTTGTAGTAAACAGTAACTATGAGAAATACAAATTAATAAACTGTTGCTAAAATGGTATGATTCAAAATACATTCAACGCCATCTATTGACGACATCGTTAATGACAAAGACAAATAAATTTGAGTGATTTTCGAGCTGTTGTTTGTGCGCGAGTTACTCTGAAACGCCTGAACCGATTTAGATGCAATTTTATTTTATATATTTGTGAAGGTTTTACTTAAATTTTAGTCTATATGTCATTGAAATCGGTTCAGAAATAAAAAAGTTGTGCACGAAATAACTTGTAGAGTCCTAAGGCAAATTCAATAACATTTATTTGCTACTAGCTGTTGCCTGCGACGTCGTCTGCGTGAACTCTATAACCTGTTTTTTCTTTGCAATTCAAGGTATATCCTTTCTCAGGGTCTAATGATTGTCTGTGCCAAATTTTATCAAAATCGATTGAGAGATTTAAGTAACAGACAGACAGAGTTACTTTCGCATTTATAATATTAGGGATACATTGTACGGTTTATAAGCTCGAATCGAGTCGGCACTTGAAAGCGCTATTACATACTGTTAAGCACTAAAATAAAGCTTTTAAAAGCGATTGCTCGTAATGGTATGATACGAGTTTTTTAAATTTTATATTTGTATTAATGGGTAATTATTTTTTATTTCGTTTGGGAAGAGGGCTTACGGTA
Organism: Trilocha varians; assembly: GCA_030269945.2. Lineage (NCBI taxonomy): Eukaryota > Metazoa > Arthropoda > Insecta > Lepidoptera > Bombycidae > Trilocha > Trilocha varians. The sequence goes on along the minus strand of AP028264.1, from coordinate 2,529,688 downwards.
GATTATGGATTTGTTAGTTTTTACATTACCGTACTTATTCATTTACAGTCGTACTGAGTTATAATTAATGCATTAGGTGACTTTTTTGGATTCTTGCTTCGATGGAGTCCAACCTATTTTACTGCAATAACTACTTGCGGTAGAGTATAAAAATGCCGATGGTTGGTCTATTTTGTAGGCTGTTGTCCATGTTGCACCTAGGTACTTGCTTATCACACAAAATAAATAAATGACTGTTAAATATGGTGTCTTTTTTATCATCATCATATTATTTACATCATGGCAGAAGTACGAAATTTCTTTTACGTATTAAATATTTAATAAAAGAAACAACCCTCCATAAAATTATAAGGCCCAACATTTTCAAGAATCGCCAGTAAACTACTACTTTGAGATTATTTCTATTTTACCTGAGAAAGTATAACTTCGATTACAAAAAGAATTACTTATTTAGTTAACCTATAAATTACCACTTACTTATTCATACAAAATAATCTGTTTTTGGTCAAAATGTAAAGCCAGGTGAATACATAGTAAAGGGCTTCCTCGTTAAGAAAATAGATATAATGTTATGTAATTGGTGCAATCTCAATAATTTGGAGCATGATGTCTAATTATTAGTTATGATTGGAGGCTCTATCGTGTTTATTATTTTATTAATATATGTAATCAGTTTATTATACTAAATTATTTTCAAGTTTTGAAACTTAAAGATGAGTCCATAATTCAGGTTTTGGAAGGACTTTCATTGTTATTTTTGTGTTTGAAAGGTTGTTTTTGAGGTCCCCTTAATGTGTTTTTATGATTATGTTTTGAGCTATCTTTACTTTTATATGTTCTCGAAGTCAAAACTTAGTTATCGATATGGGGCTAAGCGGTTCTCAACTAACCTTGGAATCCCTATTAAAATTTCTACAATAAGAATTCGTTTGCACGATTACTACCGGTTCGAAAGTGCTGCTCTACCCATTATACGCATAAAACGATTTTGTACGACCAAGAATTTCCGAGAAACAATCAGTGGTTCTAAAACTTAGTTCCTGCGTACCCCATACTATTAAAAAGTATTGGATCGCTCTATAAAAGTAATTAACTTCGACTGAAGATAATTGATGAAGCTCAGAGATTACTGGCTCGATGTTCTAGCTAAATATTCAGACAACTTTCACTCTTAACTCTATCACAATAAAGACTAAAATCCCTTGATTTACAACTAAGGTTGTATGCTTAAGTGTCCAGTGATTTTTGATTTACAATTATAAGCTTTTGTAGATGTTATGTTAAAGTCGTAATTCGTCTGCACGTTTTTTAATATGGCATTATAAAATACGAAGATGGGCGTAGGGTCTTGATGTAGTAAAGTTTTTTTAATGTAACGATACATTCTTCTATGTCGTGTTATTAAAATATCGTCAGACTTCGTTTTTAGAGGTTTGGGCCTAGGGCAGAGTGTAATAAAGATCTACAATTTGTAGGGTGAGGAGGGCAATGATATTTTTACGTTAATAAGTTTTACCTGAAATGCATTTCAAAAATTAGTAATGACTGTAGTTCCACTGGTCGAAATGGAACGCTATGACATGTCCCTTTTTATAGATAACGACCCCTCTTTGCCCTGGCATTGAAGAGGTTTAAGAGGGACGGGGACTGCTTACCATCAGGTGTGCCGTAAGAACCTTTGTCTGTCTTGAAATTAAAAAAAATATGACCATGTCTTTTATACAATGAGGACTTTTTAATATATTACTACTGTTAAATACTATAGTATCAAATATTTTTTTATTTATTTTATTGATTCACCAACAAGAATTACATTACTTTCACACACATTATGTTACAGAAAAATAACTAAACTGCGCATTATTATCTTACTTTTACCATTAAAATTGATTCTAAAAACTCTATCTCGACTGTAACTAAATAACACATAAAATGCGTTTAAATAAAAAAAAGAACAATACGCTACATTCAATTTAAAGTTAAAAAACAACAAAAAAAACCCTTCAACAAGAGCACTACGTCATCGTGTTATAATTTTGCGCATTTTAAAATGGCGATATACGTTTTTGTTTAGTATTTAGTATGGTTTTTGTGTAAGAACTATGTGTAAAAAACATGTTTAGAAAAGTTAAAAAAAAACACTAGACTAAGTTGTCTTTGATATTAGGTTTTATTCAGTAAGAGATATAGTTCATTTTGTTTTGTCAAACAAAAAAACCTAGTGTGACTTTGCATTGCATGCTTTTGTTCTTATAAAAAGACTGAAATGCTAAATCTACCTACTTCATCATCATCATCATCAGCCTATAAACGTCCACTGTTGGAAATAGACCTCCCCCAAACGTCGCCACAACGGCCGGTCCTGCGCTATCTGCATCTACCTGCTTCACTTTGTTAATACTAAACGCTCCCTATACTACACAACTATATTTTGGTTGCAGATTTTATTTATACTAACTTTATCGATCACTTTGATTAGTTGAAATAATTTTTCATGTGCCATATTTCAGGATAAAAAAATCCTGTTTGTGTTAGAGTCACATAAACGTACACTGATATTATGTTTTCATACTATCTAATATCAAACCATAATAATTACAATGTCTCCAAAAATATACTATCGACAAGTCATAGCGCTCTGGGAATACCGAATTTGCATGATAAATATCGTGGAAAGAAGGCTTCAAACGAGGCTTGAGGAGGGTCCTTAAAGTTAGGTCGTAGGTAGCGACCCCTCAATGTCCCCTGACATTGCAGAGGTTTATGAGCGACGGTAACCACTTACGATCAGGTGGCCCGTTGGCTAGTCTGCCTACATGGCAATAAAAAAAAAGACTAAAAAATCATTTTTCCTGCGTCACTTCCCTAATACTGAACGCTCTTACCTAACAATTCAGAATCATTCGATACATATCCGTCACGGCGTATTCAAATTCTTTTATACCTGTGCACAGGTTTTTATAATGTTCCGAATAGAACCGTTTTGGCTCACATCACTACGCTTCGGAATGTAGTGGTGTGCACGAAATTCTTAATTTGTATCGAATTTTATTGAAGTTTTAAAAGTGCATTGCTACCGGAAAATCGATTGCTATGTTGATAGTTAGTTACGAAATGTTATTCGATTAAATATGCTACAAAATTTTATATTAATATGTGGCATTATATTTATGCTCGTTTGATGACTGTTGCGATCTTCCCGTGCATAATATCGTTACTGTAGGAAATCAAAGGCTGCCAGTGCATTGAAGAACATAAAAACAATCATTTAATAAAAATAAAACTTAAGAAGAAGAAATGTATGACGCAATCACAACTAATTTTTACACACATTTCGATATTTGAAAAAGCGCGCCAACATTCCTTCTGAATTTTAAAAAGAGTATGATAACAAAGAGGTTTTAATAAAAAATACTAAAACTATTTACAGAGGGCGCCAACGTCGTCTGTTCTTTACATTTTAAATGTATAAAATAAATAAATCTGATTATTCGCCTACAGTTACATACTAATGAAATTAAACAAATTCGCTTGCTGCCCAGATGTATGGTTATATCTTTAAAACTACGCAATGGATATTGATGCGGTTTTTTAACAGATAGAATAATTCAATAGGAAGGTTTATGTATCAAGCATGTATTTTAAGTATTCGCTAGACTGTTATTTTAAAGGTTTCTGATATTAAAAAACTTCCCGGTTTCCGATTGAGCTGACATTTTGCACGGAAATGTAGGTACATCGCTTGACACTGCAATATATGACACAATGAATTTGGAAGGTGGAAGGAGCTGTTGTCCTAAACAAAACAGACCCGTCGTGTTTGGGCTCGTTTTAGCTGTATTAGCTAGTGCTCTACTGCATGACATCTATATTACATCCAGGATCTTAGAAGCTTGTATTTGAAAAGTTTACTGTTAAATAAATTATTTATTAAATTCATTTAACTTGTGTTCTCGACGCTACCCCTGGGGTGCGTTTAGGACGTGTTAATGCGTGGCCGGACGATACAGGGGGTTGTTTTTGTCTATTGTAATAAAATCCTTTTTGTTTTTTTTATATTAAATCCTGTACATGATTGAAAACTCTTGGTTAGTGGTTTTTTGGTTTGGTTTTAAGTGTAACGGTGTTTATACTTATTTATCGCAAGTTTAACTGTAAGCGCGACTGTTAGTTTGTTTATTTTTGTTTTTTTTTACTTTAAAGATGCAATGTTTCATTTCGTGTATTAGAAAATAGTGAAAAAAATAAAAAAAATATTTATTGAACTAAACACACACAAATTAATCCCCGCACTAGGTCAAACCTTTGTGGTGCATCTATAAAATCTTGACACTTGAGAACTTTGAAATTAAAAAATACACTTATTCAGACACTCGCGGTTTTCTATAATACTTTCATGCATTTTCAACGGGTTCTTACCGTGATATTTAATAAATTGAGTTATCTCGATATTTTTATTTGCAACAAGCAAATGTCATGATCACGAGAAGACTGGATACTGCGGGTCGATTTAAGAGCAAACAAATCTGTCTACCCTCTTTCTTGTTCGCTTTTGGGTGGTACCACTGGAACTCGAACTCACATCACGACACACCACACTCACTGTATCTACAAGACTCTCTGAGCATGAACCCTTAGTGACTGTTGTGTTTAGTACTGGATACCAAGGATGGTTAAAGAAGCTATCAAGATTTCAAGACATAGCGCGGTAAAAACCCGTTGAAAATGCATGAAAGTATTAAAAAATACATACTATTATCACATATTCCAAAAATAAATTGAATTAAAATATACAACACAATACAAAGTAATCAAACCGTCACCAACAAAAGCAATAAAAAAGGTTTTAATACCAAAATTTGAGATAAATTTGTGACTTAGACCAAGTTGGCTTCTTCATAACTCAGCACTCAGCAGCGACTATGAACGAACAAAAGACATTGTTTTTTTCTCTACATCCACCCAACCCCATCTTTATGCATTTATTATGTCGAGTTGTAAAACAGGAAAACCCCATTATCGTATGGCAGGTGTTGTTTTACTATTTTTTTTAAGAAGATATATTTTTTAACATGGTATCCCTTGAGTATGATTTTTATAATCTCTGAAGGTTCAATAACGATACTTAAAGGTAGAGTTGACCGACATTGCAGAGGTCCATGAGCGACGGTAAACACTTACGATCAGGTGGCTCCTTTGTCTACATGGCAATAAAAAAACGTCCAGACACATTCATAAATAACTAGCTGACCGGTAACTTCGTCTGCGTCACAAATAGTCTTCCTCGATAAATGAACTTTCCAAAACTGTTTTTTTTTAAATAGGGGCAGTAGTTTCGTAGCCTATTCCAGATAAATAATCAATCAAACCTTTCCTCTTTATAATATTAAATATAGATAAAAACAATGACAATATTCTAATATAAAATACTATTAATACTTAAATCTTAATTAAATTGTGTTCTATCTCATTGTACCTACCCCTAAGACTATAATCAATGAAAACAAAATGTAAATCCGTAATTAGCTAAATTTTTGTTGGAACGAAGTTCCTTATCGTGCGTTGTGAAAGGGGGCTAGACGAAAAAAATTCTTACGAAAATTTGTCACGACACTGTTTTGTTTTAGATGATTATTGCTAGATGGCGCTGTGATCAAAATCTTTTAAAACACGTTCCTTATCGTGCGTTACGTTAGGAAAAAAAAGATATAAGATATCTTTTAATCAAAAGGAACTTCGTTCTGTTCGGGTGTCCCATGACACCTCTCAAGTTTTTTATAATTTTAAGTTGCATTTAAATAAACAAAAATAAAATAAAATACAAAACCATCTTGTCCGTTCAGCAACCAACAAAACACAAATGACGAAAATCACAACGAATCCAATCTTGAAAATAAATCAATACACACTTTTTGTCTACTGTTCACTGTCATAACTCAGAAATGATTTCACATAAACGCTATGCCACAGAATAGATACTATACAGAACTAAAACTTTCTACAAATCGTTTTAACTCACACTAAAGAAATATCAAGTGATTTCAAGCCAGTTTGAGAAACGTCATGTATGTAAAATTTCAAGTAAAAGAGATTTATTGACCCTAGCACATATGCCTACTTTTATCAACGTTATCGGTCAAAACTATGCGACATGAACTTGAAGTGCCTTAAATATTGGAGTTAAGTTCTTTCACTGAAAGACCTTGATCTCTGCAATGTCAGGGGACATTTAAGGTCGCTACCTACGACCTAACTTTAAGGACCCTCCTCAAGCCTCGTTTGAAGAAGGACACGTCATAGCGCTCAGGGAGTATCGAAGAGGGGAGTTGTCATTGAAAACGTACGATTTCAAAATCGGTAACCGAGGTGACAAACGGGAGTCGTCTATGGTACTCACGATACAGGCTTGCCTAGTGTGAGTACCACTATTAAACGACAGTAATGTCAATACCAACATGATTTTATGTATTAGAGTGTAAGTTTGTAATTTATTTCATGTTTGTTTAATGTGTTATGTATCATCATCATCATCATTGTCAGCCTGTAGACGTCCACTGCTGGACATAGGCCTCCCCCAAGAATTTCCAACCTCAACCTCAAGCTACTCGACATTACAACCATCCTGTTTAAAGCTTTACTTCTTTATAACAAATATCCTATAGTAATATGAACATCTAAAAGCCGCGCAATAGTACAATAATTACGAAAAAAACGTTGACATGAAAATTTCTAGCATGATTTATATTGAAGTGACTTCAATTGGGTGCAAATGTGACTGTATTTGTTCTTCACGTACTTAGGTCGTATATGGGTAATTGTGTGATTTATATATGCTTTTAAATTTGCAGGTTTCTTAGAGTTTTTTTGTTAACCCAAGTGTTCGGGTCGTAATGGAATGAAACTATAAAATCAATTTTGACATTTAAATGTAGTTGTGTTGTTTAATAGCTGTTATGTCGTACTTAAAATAATTTATTGTGAGTAAAACTTTTTAAATATAGGCTTTAAAATCATGTAGAAGTAGAGTGCTAAAATAAAACAATACGATGCACATCACTTACACTATTACTAAACGGGTTCTTACCACGATTATTTTTAAACTGTCCTACTACTACTGGCTTCAAACTATCCTGTATGTGGAATCCACTGTTAGACGAAAATAAAGCCAAAAAATCTAGTTTTGAGACGGCAGCCGATATTGTCAGTGTGGTATGCCGAAATGTGAGTTCGAGTTCCAGTGGTACCGGCAAACGAACGAGAAAGAGGGTAGACAGATTTGTCTGCTCTTAAATGACCTACCCGCAGTTCCTCAGTCTTCCCGTGATCAAGGCGCTTGAAACAGTGCTGAAGTATCGGGATCGCTCGATTAAAAATAATCGTGGTAAGAACCCGTTTAGTAATAGTGTAAGTGATATAGATAACCGCGAGTGAAATTTAATACGATGGACAGTACAACAGTTCCTGTGGATTTTGGCTGCCTCACCACATAGTATAATTTTATTCTTACAGTTCATATGAAACTTATTTAAACTTAAACACATCCAAGTTTGTCGGAAGTTGCGGTGGCCGAACGGTCGAAGCGCTTCCTTCCGAACGAGAGGTCGCGGGTTCAAAACCGGCCGTCTTGTACCTCTAAATCTAAATGTGAAAAAGATTTATGTGCAATTTTTCACAAAACCACTGGCTAAAAACGGTGAAGGAAAACATCGTGACGAAACCTGCATATCAGAAAAGGATTCTAAAAATCCTTTGAAGATATGTGAAGTCCCCAATCCGCACTGGGCAAGCGTGGTGGACTATGCCTAATCCCTCTTCTGAGGAGACCTGAGCCCAACAGTGGGCAGTAAAGGGTTGGTACAATACAGTACAGTACATCCAAGTTCAATAAGAGAAAGCGGTAATGAGCGCTTTTCCGAAGTTGCTTTCTAAGTAAAGTGCTTGCGGAATGTAAAATTATAATTGAGGTGAAAACTTTAATAACATCAACTCTGCAGATGGCAGCCGACTTCTATATAGAGAATAAAAATAATAGACACGGCATTTTCAAACTAAATAATAAATTACACATATTATCAAGATAAAAATTCTACTGAAATTGAATTATTAGTTCAAAATTAAACAATTTCTTAGTTTCGCGTTGATAATGAAAAATAGTGAAATTACAACGAAAAATACTGTAATGCCTATGCCTATAACATATTCTTTAAATATCCTAACGTCCGTAACGGTCTCCTGCGATACAGGCCTAGCCTAGTGCAGGGACCACTGCTATATTTTTTCTGAACTGTGTATTTTGTTTGAAAATAAATTATTTTGTATTTGTATTTTGTATCCTCATAGTGTCCTGACATAACCGAGGTTTATGAGCCTAATCACTTACCATCAGATGGGCTATATACTCGACTACGCATTGTCCTAAAAAAATCCCCCAAAAATTATTGCCCCATTCCGATTTGGAATGGACTCCCATCCGCGGTGTTCCCGGAGCGCTATGACATGTCCTTGAGCGAAAGGTCATGAACAGAGGTTCATGAGGGACGGTGACCGCTTACCATCAGGCGGGCCGTAGGCTCGTTTATCTATCTTGCAATAAAATAAAAAAAATCCTCATAAAAGCTTTCTTACATAACCACCACTTACTAAAAACTTATTAAATTACTGTATCAATTTCAAATACATATCTACAACATTGTCACGACTGTGGCATCACATACTCAGAGATAGCGGCTTTAACAGAATCGCGTGTTAACCAAAACCTATGAGTTCTATTGACTTAGTGTTAACTGACGTAGTTCTAGGTCACAATCCTCGCGGGCGGCGCGACGGGAAAGAGTGCCGTGGGCGTTACGCGTCGCGCCGTCCCTCATAACCCCGTGCTGGGTTCTGGCCTCAGCCGGGGTTCGGACGCTCAGTATTAGCGGTTGGAGGTTTTAGTGCGGTTCAACTCCCACATACCCCACTCGCGGGGCGGGTGGAGATGAGGTGATTTACTCCAACTGAGAAAAAAAAGAGGTCACAATCCTCGTTACTGTGAATTAAAATCTATAGCTGAAGAGTTTCTTTTAATGCGCCAATTTTAGAAACTGAGAAAAAATATTTCAGTTTTGGATAGTCCATTTATCGAGGAAGACTATATAGTAGTATATAGGCTGTATTAAATTTGACAGACGGAGTTGCACGGAACAGCTTTTTGTTTTTTTAATGCAAGACAGATAAACGAGCTTACGGTTCACCTAATGGTAACCAAATGATGCTGAAATTAATGCTTATTCGGAATGAAAATACAATGTCGCCATTTTCTTACACTATTTTCGATACACATTATAAAATATTTTTTTTTTATTAATTACAAAAATCCACAGCTTTGAGTACAATTAAACAAAACTAAATACATTTTAAAGTATCTAGAGTTTTTAGCGACATTATTTTCTCTAGCACTTAACATCTGTATATCTTGTTATATTTGATCAAAGTTTAATAAAATCAAATAGTTGTATCAACCAATAAATCATAGTAAGTGTCAATACATCTGTTGTATAAGTTTTTGTTGGATAAACGGTATGTGTATGACTTTGCAGGCTATGTATGGGTTTTCAATCATTATCAATCATTAAACTATGATAAAACGTTAATAATGATTTTAAAAGACCTTTATTGTTTTAAGATTTTTTTTTGACGATGTAAAATAAATACGGTATTTTTTTGTCTCTGTTTGTATTATCTTTCTATGTCTAATAAAATGAACTAATTTTAAAGTGTCATATCATTCAAAAGTAGTGTGTAACATTGATGAAAAAAGAAGAAGATAGGAAAGAAAAAAATCTTTAAACATTTCCACTTTGTAAGCCGGGATCGACGGCCAGGAAGGTTTTCATGTTTACACGTCTATAACTGTTGAACGCAATATCCAAACTTATCATGAATAGCGTCGTTTTGTAGGTTATGTCAAGACCTTTCAAATTATGTATAGTATTGCTAGATACGAGCCCTGTAGCGCGTTGTACATAGCCGCGAAATTCAAAAGACAAAAAGGCGGAAAGGAGATATTTGACAACCTAATATTAAGCTTGAGCAAACAAAACGAACCTAAATCGTAGCGAGAACGAAGCGTAATATTCTTTCACAATTTTGCAAAACAACATTATAAATAAATTAGGTTATAACTGCATCGTTTTTGGAAGTTTACTTAGTTTAAAAAGTAACGCTTCGCCTCGCTTTCGCATAACATAAACTTATTTAAACATCAAGTTATTTTCAGCAAAACAATGCTCTAGAGGTAGTAAGTACCTGCATGGAAATGTTAGGTATTAGGCAGTAATGATATATGGTCTATTGTTAGGACTCGTCGTAGGCTAGACTTTACGCTAGTACTTAACGAGTTAATCTTTACATTATGTTCGCGTTAAGGACAATAGATGACGGAAACAAATATGTGTACTAACTTCGTCTACTTCACAAAAGGATTCAGAGAGAAAATTCATAACGCTTTATAAAAACCTCCAAAATTGTGTTTCTGTATTGTGCTTAAAATATGAACTGTATTTTTAATTCACTGTAATGACTCTGAGCAATGAAGCTTAGGAACCCAAAGGAAAAATCTATATATAAATCTCGTGTCACGATGTTTGTCCGCGATGGACTCCTAAACTAATGAACCGATTTTAAATTAAATTGGTACACCGTGAGCAGTCTGGTCCAACTTGAGAGATAGGATAGCTTAGATCAAGGTTTGATAATGGAACTCGGAGGTAGCCACAGGAACTCCGTCAATAAGCAAGATAACCTCATCGTTTTTAGGCTCTAATGAAGCGTCCTGATGAGTACTTTTAGTAAATTGTCGAGAACGACGTATACGAAGTTGCGCAGGGCAGCTAGTAATATTATATTGTTTTTATGCCTGAGCTCAGCAGTGGGCAGTAATGGGTTGTTACAGTACAGTACAGTACAGTACAGGTAGACGAGCCCCTTGATCGTTAGTGGTTACTATCGCTCATGGACCTTGCAATGTTAGGAGAAATGAAAGACTATCAACGTCCATTTAATTAGAAGATTAAGAAAGAGTTAATAATGTATCTATACGTCAAGTTTTTTACTAAAACTGCCAAAACCAATTCTCATCATTTCATTAATAAAAAATAACTTTAGGTAATAGGTACTTTAAAGGTTATCAGCTAAAACAATTTTAAATCGTTCTATTATAAAAAAATAAGCACTATTCATAAATAACATCGCCTATAAACTAAAATACACGAAAAGGTAATTATAATTGTACTTTAGTAAGTATCAGGGAATTTATTCTCATAGTTTATAGCTATTCTTAAGAATAGACGATTAAAAATTTCTATAAAATGTGTGGGAAATCTGACTGTGTGATTAGCAGGAAAGCCATTTAAATGAAAATTAAGGTTTCGGCGCTGTTTGATGACTTAAATAATAGTATTTAGTGTTGCTTAACTTGAAATGAGCAAGTTTATTCGAAATTTAGACCCTGAAAATAGATGTGAGTAAAAACTGAGGTGTTGAAAATGAGACTGTACTGTACTGTACTGTAACAACCCATTACTGCCCACTGCTGAGCTCAGGTCTCCTCCGAAGAGGGGTTAGGCATAGTCCACCACGCTTGCCTAATGCGGATTGGGGACTTCACATATCTTCAAAGGATTTTTAGAACCCTTTCCCGATATGCAGGTTTCCTCACGATGTTTTCCTTCACCGTTTTTAGCCAGTGGTGTTGTGAAAAATTGCACATAAATCTTTTTCATATTAAGATTTAGAGGTACAAGCCGGTTTTGAACCCGCGACCTCCCGTACGGAAGGCAAGCACTTCAACCACTCGAAAAGGAGACGCTGGTGTAGAATGTTCAGAGTATCACGGACTGAAAAATGCATCAATATTACTTTAGTTGTATATCCAAATGTATCTATTATAAATTATCCATGAGGGTCTTTCTCGCGGTATCTATTCACTATCCATAAGGCTCTATCTCGTGGAAGAAGGCGGAGGGGCGTGTGAGAGAGAGCAGCAACCTATCGCTGTCGAGCTGGATCTCGTCCTGTATCTGGCCACCTAAGTGTTTCGAGTCAGGCTACCCTGATACGAGGTGCCTTAGGTGTCATTTCAAGGAGTTACCCAATTTTTTAAAAGGTTTATTATATAGTCTATAGACTTCTTAGATCGTAACTGTGGTTTTTGACAATCACGCATTCAAACAAACAAACAAACTCTTCATCTTTATAATAATCTCAATTTAATACACTGTTTTTCAAACTAACCTGTTGTTAGAAACTTCAAAGTAACAAGCTTAACTTCTAATACTTAAAAGCGCTAATTAGGACAAATTTTCTAAATGTAATCTTAGAATTTTAATTACGTCTGAACAGTGTCGCGTCGGTGTAATAATTATTAACAAATATTTGCGGATCATTATGTTTGTCTTCGGATCTCGTTCTGTTACAATGTAACTTTGGTTTTGTTGAGATACTCCTGCAAATACTTTATTGAACCTACCTATACCTATAATAATACATGTTTGAATAAACATAGTTGTATATTGTGTTTATTTTGTTATTTAAAAGTGAAAATTTTAAAATATATACAATTATTATACATAGATTATTGAAATTGAACCTCTAACCGCTAACACTCAGCGTCCGAACCTCAACTGACGCCAGAACTCAGCACGGGGTTATGTGGGATGGCACGACGCGTTACGCTCTATGGCATCTTTTCAATCAATTCAAACCTTCTTCAAACGAGGCTTGAGTAGGGTCCTTGAAGTTAGGTCGTAGCGACTCCTCAGAGTCCCCTGACATTGCAGAGGTTCATGAGCGACGGTAGCCACTTACGATCGTCTGCCTACATGGCAATAAAAAAAAAATATTTATTTAATATATAAAGCCAACCAACAGTATAATTACAGACATCAGTTATGGTTAAAACATTCAATAATTCCAATAACAATGTAAATATACTAATAATAGTTAAGCATAGCATTCACGAATTAAACGAAGACAGTATTGTAAATTTATAACAAACTATAGAAAAAGAAGATTAAAAAGAAATGAAAACAATTTGATCATACAGGTACAAAATTAAACACAAGAAAAAAATACAATTATCATTCTTACATTACAGTACAATAAATTGATATATGCTAGATGTAATACTTCTATGCTGCCGGCGTAGAATTACTACATCTGGAATCAACATCATGAACAACAGAATGAAGCCAATTTAAAGTACACCGATCGCGCGTAACTACAACATATTCTGAATCAACATTATGAACAACATAGTGAAGTTTTAAAGAACTTATGCGTGTGTAATATTTTCTTAGTGTGCTAAACGATTCAATTCGTTTAGGCACCTTAAAGCCGGATAGTCGAGTTGTTACGCGCGATTGGCGTACTTTCAATTGGCTTCATTCCGTTGTTCATGATGTTGATTCCAGATGTAATAATTCTATGGCTGCCGGCTTATTCCCAACAAAACTACTTAGTTTCTAAACAACATAGACTTTCAAAGTGTTAATTCAAATAACATTCCGGTATTATCAAGAAAACATCAAAAAGCAATCGTTAATGCATTTTAATATGTATTTTATTTCCGTTCTTTATCTCGTAGCGAATGAAAGTAGTTATGTCTGAAACTAGTTGCTTCGATATGCAAAATTCAACAGGAATTGATAGTGTTACGACTTGCCTGTCTTAGGTTCTGTAGGTTTTATTATCTATCTATCTATATAAATAAAAATGAATTGTTGTTCGTTAGTCTGATTAAAACTCGAGAACGGCTGGACTGATTGAGCTGATTTTGGTTTTAAAATGCTTGTCGTAGTCCAGGCAAGGTTTAAACGGTGAGAAAATAAGCGGGAATTTTTTTTGTGATGCAGACGAAGTTGCATTGGCCAACTAGTATTAAATAGTAATCTAATCGTGTGTTTTACAAAATAAATATATTTTTTGTTGATTTTGATAACATCCTGTCAAGCTGTTAAGAGATTATTCGAATCAAACAATGAAAGACACAGACTGACATTTTTTTTAAATATTATATTGTTATGTATATATTGTTTGTGCTCAGTTTTAATTAATAAAATGTTTTGTTTAAACACAGATAGATAGAAAAATATATTAGGTAATCAAATATGTCTTAAGATATGTTCCAAGAAATTAGTTTGGACTGATAGATATTGGAACGAAGTTCCTTATCGCGTTATGAAAGGGGGCTAGACGGAAAAAATTCTTACGAAAAAGTTGTCACACCTTTTTTTGTTTTAGATGATTATCGCTAGATGGCGCTGTAATTAAAATCTTTTAAAACAATTCCTTATTTTGTTATATGATTAATGCTAGATGGCGCTGTGATCAAAATATTTTAAAACACGTTCCTTATCGCGCGTTACGTTAGGAAAAAAAATCTTTAAATCGAAAGGAACTTCGTTCTATTCGGGTGTCCCATGACTCCTCTCAAGTTTTTTTTCTAAAAATAAATTGTAACAACTAACCAAAAATATCCTTACACATAAAATATTATAAAGCAATTTATTTATACCGCTCAAAGCGACACATTCAATTAAATAAAAATCAAATTAAAAAAATGATTTCAATATATCTCGCAGAGCCGTCGGCAGAACTTAAGGTAGGTGCTCATTAGGCGACGAGTTTGCCTGACTCGCGACTCCAGTTTTGACTGACAGTAAATACTGACAGTAACAACTGCTTGCGTCAAAATTATTACCGATCCGTTTAACATTTCATAAATAAGGTTATTAGTGAGTTTTAAAACGGGTATTAAGGATTTTTTTTCAAATTTTGAACCCCGGTCGGAGTAAAATGGTTTTCTGATTCTTGTTTTAAAACGATGGTTATTATGTCGTTGGGACGGCAGATATTTTACATAGATATTTAAGTTTTTTATGCTAAACCTACTTAGGTACCTAGTACATGTTTTGCGACTTAAAATGATGATTTAATTCTAGCTTTGAGCATCATATCGTTTCTTTTATGTTAATAGTAGCTTTTGTCCGCGACTTCGTTCGCGTGGACTTCAGGTTCGTCCCGTCTAGTTGAAGTTCATTTATTGCTAAAATTATTATCAAAAATTGTAGCCTATGTGTTATTCTCATGTATAAGCTATGTTGTGGTAAAGTTTCATTCAAATCCATTCAGTATTTTTTACGTGAAAGAGTAACAAACATCCATACATCCATACTTACAAACTTTCGCCTTTGTAATAGTATTATGATTATTAAGAGTTCTATAATCACAAAAAAGATCACATACTACACATAGATAATTCTTATAAAGATTTTGGAATCATTTTTCATTATACATATGTAAATACAAGCCGGCCGGTTCGAACCCGCGATTTCTCGTACGAAAGGCCACCGCTTCAACCACTTGGTCACCACGATTTATATAACAACATCATCATTATCAGCCTATAGACGTCCACTGCTGGACATAGGCCTCCCCCAAACCTCGCCTCAACGACCGGTCTTACGTTGTCTGTAACCAGTGACCTCCCGCGATCCCGATCAGGTCTTCGGTCCTTCTTGTGGGAAGAAGATAATACATGTGATGAAATATCTGTACTGTACTGTACCAACCCATTACTGCCCACTGTTGGGCTCAGGTCTCTTCAGAAGAGGGATTAGACATAGTCCGCTTGCCACGGTTGCCTAGTGCGGATTGGGGACTTCACATATCTTCAAAGGATTTTTAGAACCTTTTCCCGACATGCAGGTTTCCTCACGATGTTTTCCTTCACCGTTTTTAGCCAGTGGTGTTGTGAAAAATTGCACATAAACCTTTTACACATTTAGAGGTACAAGCCGGCCGGATTTGAACCCGCGACCACTCGACCACCACGACTTTAAATCATTATAAGAATTCGTTTAATCTTAGTGTAAATGAAGTAAGAAAACACTAGACCTCGTGGTTTGTGTAGCTGATTGCAATGATACGGAGTGGCGCCGCGTTCCAACGTTTACAGTTACTCGCGTGTGTGTTCTTAGCTTTAGATTTATAGAACTATCGCGTAACTTCGTCTACGTCACAAATGTTTAGCAAGCGTTTTCTATGTAAGTGTAGTAACATGATATGATATTAAAACTATTGAAATTATCCGTGTTTAACTACTGTATTACTTATATGTGTATTAAATTTAAAAAAGCTAATTGAATCGTTCTATGTATTTAAAATCAGATTAATCCGTTGTGGTTTGAAAAAGATATAAGAATAAAAAAGTATTGTGTATCTCGAGCGCTATGACTTTCACGTATGCGACGTTTTCCACGTTTTTGGAACGAAGTTCCTCATCGCGCTTTATCGAAAGGGGGCTAGACGGAAATTCTTATGAAAAAGTTGTCACGACACTTTTTTTTGTTTTAGATGATTATCGCTAGATGGCACTGTGATTAAAATCTTTTAAAACAATCCCTTATTTTGTTTTATATTATTAATATTTTATTTATATTATTTATATAAAAAATTAATACAATTCCCTCACTAATTAATTGAAAGGAACTTCGTTCCATCCGGATGTCCCTTGACACCTCATGGACCCCTGCATTGACAGGGGACACTGCCCCGCTACCTACGACCTAACTTTAAGAATAAATTTCTTTAAACACTCGCGGTTATCTACATTACTAACACATTTACTAAACGGGTTCTTACTACGATTTTTATCAAATGAGCGATCCCGATATTTCAACACTGTTGCAAGTACCATGATCACGGGAAGACTGAGTACTGTAGATTGACTTTGCTTCCTCATTTGAAGAAGGACAAGACACTTCAAAATTATGTCTCAATAATTAACGCTTTCTAGATAGTTATTCTGTGCGTCTACTAAATATCATTTAAAACTAATGACCAATAAATTACGGTTTAGACACGCTGTAGTATTCGGTATAGCAAAGTAACTGTATACTGAGATTGCAATCAGTATACGAGAACATCCCAGTACTATGTAGCTGGTGTCTTAAAACTGGTATGAACTATGATTATATTTATAACTTACTGGCTGATCTTCGAAACTTCGTCTGCGTCAGACAGGGGTTCAGCACTGTTAGATCTTAATAAGACTTAAGTTTACTTTAAGTTACATGACTACTATAAACTTATTCAGACACTCGCGGTTTTCTATAATACTTTCATGCATTTTCAACGGGTTCTTACCACGATATTTAATTAATTGAATTGTCTCGATATTTCAACGTTGTTGTCAAGACATAGCACTTTTAATAGGGGTGACGGCTTCAGATTATCGAGTATGTGGAATACAGTGCTAAACACAACAGTCACTAAGGGTTCATGCTCAGAGAGTCTTGTAGATACAGTGAGTGTGGTGTGTCATGAAGTGAGTTCGAGTTCCAGTGGTACCACCCAAAAGCGAACGAGAAAGAGGGTAGACAGATTTGTTTGCTCTTAAATCGAATCGAATCTTCTCGTGATCATGACGTTTGCAACAACGTTGAAATATCGAGACAACTCAATTAATTAAATATCGTGGTAAGAACCCGTTGAAAATGCATGAAAGTATTACATAACTACTACTAAAATATATTAAAAACAAATCATGAAATATTATGCACAGTTATCTCTATATTTTAAAGAGTAAGTAAGTGTATTAGGTATTCAAAAAATACTTATTTGATAATATATTTTTATGAACCGGAAGTGGTTTTACTTTTTAAAAAGTATTCATTAATGGTATGCAAGGAACCTCCTTTACTTAATAATGGAAAATAATAAAAATAATACGCATCTGAATCCAAGCAAGTCCAACGTATCTTTTTTTACGACCTCTCAAAATTGGCGCCAATCCCAGGACCCATAGATAAGCTAAGCAGTCTATCAGTTCCATAGACAATATATGGGTCGGCTCCGGGTTACTGAATTTTTTCGCTTGACACTCTTAAGAATATAGACTCTCTTAATAATAAATTTCAGCCCAGTCAAAAACCGGGAAGTTAGTCAAATTCAACTCGCAAGATTCCACCCAAACTTACATAGTTACATCAAATTAATATAAAGCTCCTGCTTTTCGAACCTACTAAAGTCAAACAAACGGAAATCCAAGATGGCGGAACATCCGCATACAATATTTACCAGTAGTCCATCTTCTTTCCTATTGTTAGCTTTCTTATCTACAGATAACACCTATCTTAATCCTAGTTATAATTAAGATGTTTTCAATGCAGCATTAAACATGGCGGGTCATTGTGTGGCTACTATGTTTACTTTAGAATATTTACCATAGAGAAGTAAAATTGTTGTATACAGATTGTGAAAACATGTGAAAAGTTTTAATGTAGGTAACTACTAGTGAAAATATGACAAGTGACCGTATGCTCGTTTATCTACCTTGCAATAAAAAAAAAAGTGTCATTCTAGTTTTATAATTTCCTTTTTAACTATAAAATAAAAATGATTCAAAATGTGTTGCTAAGCGCATAATTCAACAACGTTAAACTCTAATCGTTGTTGTTAAAGGATGGTTTTACGGTGAGAAAAGTTCGAATAACTGCCGAAAAAAAGGTATGGTCTTATTTGCAGTACAGTGTTTACGCAGATGACGCCGCGGGCAACTAGAACTAACTACTAACTATAGTTGGGGGCAAGAATAAATGCACATCGACTATTAGGAAATTATGCAAAAATATTTAGAGTTTTAACAATTCTATATTATGTTATATGTTCAATTGAATTAAAACAACAATCGACAATAAATGTCACAAAGCTGTGTGCGACAGAAACAGCGCTCTATAAATTCGAAGCTATTATCTGCTCTCTTTTTAAAAGTCGAAGTGCATTCATTCTTGCCCCCAACTATACATAATATTTACTTATTATTTTTCAGCATTGCATTTTAGAAATAATTGAGATGTTGTACTTTATTTTTTAACACAAATACTGTGTGTCTATGTATTGGTGAAACTACCCGGAGAGATTGTAAAATCAATAACATAAAAATGTGCGGGCATTATATTCCATTTTCTATTCAGGTCGAGAATATTATGAACTCACAAATTAAAAATTATGATTAATAATGTAATGGGCCGGAGGTGAGTAACAAAATGAAAAAAAAAAAAATATGGTTTTCAATACTCATCTAAATTTTACAAAATGTGTATTTAGATTAACTTCTGTGCAACAAATTTTCTCTTACTTTATGTTCCTACTGTCATCGTTTCCGTTCTATTCATACAGTGTGCACTAAACTTTACTGTACTGTATAACTTTACCTTAACTTTACACGTAAAATGACAGGTTTATTTTGAGGTTAGAACTGATTCTTAGGCCGTAGAGATTAAAGTTTTCGACATGAAATTAAGAAAAATGAATGATAGTAAAATATGAAGGTTTAGAAAAGTAATTAAATAATCTAATATACAGGCTAGAGTCTACTAATAAATGCATAAACCAGTTTTTGTAGAAAACCGGGTAATGCTTTTTAAAAAACTGTTGTCAGAATACAGTACAGTAATTTTAATTTTTTATGTACCTATAAGAGACTAACTAGCTGATTGACTTTTTTAATCCCTTATAATAGAATCCTTATTAGAAATAAACTTGATTTAAAAAAAAACTTGAGAGGTGTCATGGGACACCCGAATAGAACGAAGTTCCTTTCGATTAAAACATATCTTATATATTTTTTCCTAACGTAACGCGTGATAAGGAACGTGTTTTAAAAGATTTTGATCACAGCGCCATCTAGCGATAATCATCTAAAACAAAAAAAAGTGCCCTGACAACTTTTCGTAAGATTTTTTTCCGTCTAGCCCCTTTTCGATAACGCGCGATAATAATTCGAAATAAACTTCATAGAAAATAAGTACATTTACGAAACTATGCATTTAGTTAGACATATCGTCTATTCTCAAGAACAACTGATATTCTGTGTTCGACAAATGTCTATGGCTACGAGAATAAGACTCCTAGGCTTTGTGAGGATTTAACAAGCTTTAAGTATTGGCACAAAACTGACAACAGGCATTTAAATTATATATTTTGTTGATTGTATTGTCACTGGTATTGTGGTTTGTTTTCTATTGGTATTAAAGGCATAGGAATTTCCCATGGTATATGTTTTTGTAAAAATAATACTTTTCATTAGAAAAATAGTAGATTTTTATTTAGGGTAATTTAAAAAAAACAATAATAGGAGTTTTCTACACTCATATTTATGTGGCGACCAATAATAGCGCGCGAGATCCTGAATCGCGGTTACAACATTTGCAAAAATCTTCACATATATACGACATCTGAAATCTGCTGCAGAGGGCTTCGGCCTGACCGGGCATACACCTCGCCCGGTCAGAGATCTCCCTTTGGCCACAACTCCACTGTACCTACATTTAAGTAGAGCGATTTTAACAAACACAGAAAATTTCGTTAAATAATTGAAAACGAAATAAATTTCAAAAACTTGTAAATCTTTTCCTCTAAATCAGTAGGAGGTGTAATAATTGAAACTCATTTCTCAAAAAATATGGCTACCGTGCATTAAGTATGTCCCAATTCCCGCCAACAAAAAAATGTAGTATTTTTTAAGATAATTTATTAAAATACTTTGTCATTTCAACTTTTAAATTGAATGTAAAGTAGAAAATTAAGCAATTTGTTTTTATTAATTATAAATTAATTATCTCTCTCTACCGTTAAACAACTTCGGAGAAAACTAAAATTTAAATCCTGATTCTGACACTATACTTTCAATATAAAATACCAAATAATATTCATTAACATTTATAAAATTTAAAGATTTTTTCCATTTTATAAAAATTGTCACAGAAAAAAAGACTCTTTTCATGATTTCAACGATCTACAAATTAATCTAATATATACATTCTAATATATATTATAAAGGCGAAAGTTTGTATGTATGGATGTTTGTTACTCTTTCACATAAAAACTACTGAATGGATTTGAATGAAACTTTACCACAATATAGCTTATACATACACATGGGCTACAATTTTTGAGGTTTCTAAGGTCGTAAAAAAAAATTGCGGTATAATAGTAGATATTATAGACGTCGCGAACTAGACGGGCTAGACGGGACGAACCTGAAGTCCAAGTGAACGAAGTGGCGGGCAAAAGCTAGTTGATTATATAATAATATTATAGTCTACATATACAAATAACAAAATACATTATTTCCATACTTATACCATTAAAGATAATCCGAATTTACTGTAACATAACTTTACATAAATACCTACATTTCAGAGACGGTAAGGTTCGCTTAAATTATTTGCAATGTCCTTTCGTAAAACATAAATATGCCGCCATTTTACCTGAAGTTGACAATAAATGACAATATAACTTTAGGTTAAGTCTTTGTTATGATTCTTGTGGATAAATAATAATGAATTTTATAACGTTAATGTATGAATTAAGAACCCTTTTATTGATACAATTTAATAGTCGACTTTTTAAGCTTTGGGTGTTAAAAATCATCTGTCAATTTGGTTTAAGATTGTGCTAAGGTTTCACGGCCGTCTTTAGAGTTCGGAAGATCTATAATTTATATTTAAAAAAACTTTTTAAATACTAGCTTTTAAGATCCTGGACATTATGCAGTAGAGTACTACCTAATACAAGTAAAACGAGCTCAAACACGGGTCTATCTTGTTTAGCACAAGAGTTCCCATGACCACCTTTCGAATCCATCATCAGTTTACATTACGTTGTCAATTACGGTTTACGTAAATTAATTAATTGTTTAGTTTTATATCATAGTGTTTTCAAATACTGTATAAAGCCGCTAAATATGGCTCGAAGGACCATATGTAGCGGCTTCATGTACCGCTTTGATTTTGACGATGACTTTGATTAACACTAGGGTTTCGAAATAAAATAAAAATGCGGAATTTGTTGAAAGCCAAATTGGAGCGTCTAATTCTCAGTCAAAAGTGGTACAATTTCTCAGGATAGTGGGGTTGGGGAACAATGAAAAGTTAATAGCAGTAGGCCAATTGCGACTGCACACGTTCCCTGCGTCACCAAACGTCACACGGTGTCATCCGATGTTCATTGGCTTCAGAGAAGTGCGTTTTGCAGGAACTGATATTTTGAGCAAAGGATGTAATTTGAAATAGCGTATGCGTAAACACCTATTGTTTATTAATATTTTTTTTTTAATATAATCGTGGTACGAATTTTAAAGTTTTTAAAGTTAGATTTGAAATAAACTATCGTATAAACTCGACTGCTTCATAAACTTCGATACTGTGGCTCCAGATTGATGGCGCTTTCTAAGTTCTTAGATAACTTGTACCGATTTTATTAGTAGTCATTTATATCTGCAGTTAACCTGGAAGTTTACTGCGTTGTTTATTTGACAAATTATTTTATACCAACTTACTGTATTGTCGTGAAGTTTAAGAGCGCATTTAATTTGCAAATTATTTTGTAACTTTTGTTTCAAGTGGTATTGTCCTTTTTTTTAATGAGGAAAGAGAATTAAAGGCAGTGTATATATCTATTTATCTCTTCTTCTTAATCGATTCATTCTTCTTAATCAAATCAAAAAAATAATCTAATATATAAAATTGTCGTGTCACGGTGTTCGAACTTGAACTCCTCCGAAACGGCTCGACCGATTTTGATGAAATTTGTGCTTATCCGGTACCTATGAGAATCGGCCAACATCTATTTTTCATCCCCTAGATGTTAGGGGTAGTCCACCCCTATTTTTTTTTTTCGGCGTAGACGAAGTTACGCGAGTCAGCTAGTAATAATATATTAAAAAAAAGACATGCCCGCTGAGTTTCTTGCGCCGGTTCTTCTCATGACGGAGGCGTAATTTTAGTGAACTGGTGGTAGAAATTTTGATTTTATTTTGGACATTCAAAATGTATGTGTGTCCACATCTACTTTGAAACAAATGATTTGACTTTGACTTTCACTTTGATTCCTCATGGCTGATGGTCATAACCGCCATGAATATCCACTCAGATCAGTCTCGCCCAGTTTTGACGACATTCTGCCATCTTGATCGTTTCTGAAACGAGAAATATTAAATATTTGTTTAAAAGTAAATATTAATTAAAAACCAAAAAACTAAGATATTAAAACAAGTCCTTAAATGTATGTATTTGGTAGCAGAACCGTGTCTCCTGACATTGAAAACTTTACGATCAGGTAGCCCGTTAGCTTGTCTGCCTAAATGGCTATAAAAATCCTGCATTCGTAATTTTAAGGATCAGATTATGGTTATAAAACAAAGTTAGACACTTTATCTACATTATAAATGATAATACTCTTATTACTTGACAAAGATGTAAGACTACCACAGAGTATAGTAGCAGAGAATACATCATTTTCTAGCAGAATGTCGTGTATAATCTGTAGACTAATTTCTAAAAAAATTGTTACAATTTTGTAGGAAATATATCTTTATTTATTCAACTTTTAATTTAATTAACATACATATTAGCTCGCCAACGTCCAACACACTTAAAAACAAATGACAGTGACAACCCGCTGTCTGGCAATAGGTACGAAAAATTAAACACATATTTACACTACATTTTCTACATGTTTAAATACTTTACTGAAGTCGTGGTGGCCGAGTGGTTGAAGCGCTTCCTTCCAAACGGGAGGTCGCGGGTTCAAATCCGGCTGGCTTGCACCTCTAAATCTAAATGTGAAAAAGATTTATGTGCAATTTTTCACAACACCACTGGCTAAAAACGGTGAAGGAAAACATCGTGAGGAAACCTGCATGTCGGAGAAGGGTTCTAAAAATCCTTTGAAGACATGTGAAGTCCCCAAATCGCACTGGGCAAGCGTGGTGGACTCTGCCTAATCCCTCTTCTGAGGAGACCTGAGTCCAACAGTGGGCAGTAATGGGTTGGTACAGAAATACTTTACATTACTTATAGAAGGCTCTACATGTGTTATTCATGTTTATATGTGGTAGGTAACAAGATACACCAGCAGTTTCTAAGTGTTCTGACACCCGGGTTGTAACTAAACCTATCTGGGCCAATAGTCCAGTACTTACATTGTAGATGTAATTTCATTCCTACTTAATAAATACACAAAAGGTCTTATTCGGACGACTAAGAAAGATAATTGCAAAAGAGTATTGGAACGACGTTTCTTATCGCGCGTTATCGAAAGGGGGCTAGACGGATATTCTTATGAAAAGTTGTCACGACACTTTTTTGTTTTAGATGATTATCGCTAGATGGCGCTGTAATTAAAATCTTTTAAAACAATTCCTTATTTTGTTTTATATGATTAATGCTAGATGGTGCTGTGATATTTTTTTTATTAATAATTAGTTAGTTTAAAACGTCTGTCTCTCTCTCTCTCTCATCTCCTTAAAATTTTATTACAATTCCCTCACTAATTAATCGAAAGGAACTTCGTTCCATCCGGGTATCCCTTAACACCTCTCAAGTTTTATATTTCTCCCTTTAAAAACAGGCAAAGTAACGCGGTTAGCTTGTTATTTATAAAGAAATTCACTAAGATTATCGTAGGTTGCAAAATATTATCGTCATTTGTTAGTTGTCATTCCAATAGCTTAGCTTATGTTTACTTTAAGTTATTCTAAGCGGACAGGCAATATATCGACGGCAGCAAAGAACAAACAGATATCTACAAAATCGTTAGTTTCCAGGAGAGCGTTTTTTGTGAGAAAGTTTGATAACTTTTACTATAAGAATGCCAGGTTTTTCAAATTTGGAATGTTTACACATTCCAAAATAAATAAAAAATAAAATAATGTTTCGCAGCAGATAGCGACATATTTTAAATAAATTATTGTTTTTTTTTCGTATTACTGCAGATGTCTTTTTCTACATCGCATAGAAAAATAAATAAGATGAGTCAACTGCCATGTATTCGTTTCTACGTAAGACTTTTTCCTTAGAAAAGAAGTAAAAAGTGAAGAACGCATCCAGATCGCGAAATATAATTTCACACCATTTCCATCAACATCATACCAATCGAATAAAGAAGGTAAAGAACCTACAGCAAATGTTTTTTCTAACTGATATCTTTGTTTATATTAAGTGGCTTGCTAAATTGTACGACGCACACACGGTTTTTTTTTTTTTTTTTTTTTTTTTTGCTTTACAGCCCACTATTATCTCTTCATCAATATTGTGACGAATTCTTTTAAAACTATACTCAAATTATATATCTATGTGTTCTTGATTTACTATTTTACAAGTTATACTGTTTATCTTTATACTTATATGTTAATGTTTATTATTTTTGTTTTATTTTTCTAATTTTTACTTTTATTTAGCTTTTGTTTCTTTTATTTACTTTTTTGACAATTTTTAATCCATATTTTATAAATTCTTTTCTATGATCTTCATATTTTACTATTTCAGAAAAATCTCTTACTGTTACTTTGCAGTCTATTCGCTGTTCCAAACCGCACACACGGTTATCCGGTAGATGTGCGGGTGTACTTCGTTTTTTTTCAAAAAATTAGTGTATATGTCTTTATTTACGCAACAAAAAACACATAAAAAAACACTTTTTGTTTGAAAAAAAAAAAAATCAGATAAAATAAAGAATTCTGGATTCAAATATCCATAAAAGTTAAATTCGGCAAAATGCAGATGTCTTCTTGTTCTTTGCTGCCGTCGATATCTCTTAGCTTTTTTTCATAGGACTTAAGTAGACTTAGGCTTGAAAATAGACCTGGATGTGTCCTGGATTATGACAATTTTGTACTTTAGCTTAGCTGTTATTATCTTGCAAAACATCTTTATATTTAAGATAAAAGCTAGTAATTTCTTATAGTGGTCCATTTTTCTATTGAAGAATTGTGTTGATAGCTTTGTATTTTTAGGCGACTTCCTCGGTGAAGTTCATCCCTACTATATGGAACCACCACGGTCATCCACGGTTCGTTTCAGGAACACTTTTTTGCCACGCACCATCCGGCTATGGAATGAACTCCTCTCCTCGGTATTCCCTGAGCGCTATGACTTGTCCTTCTTCAAACGCATTTGTATGCATTGGCCGACATTGAGTTATGAAACTATGTGAAACAGTTGACAGTTGGCCTACCAGTTGTCACTTGCATTGAAAGTTGGCCATGAAAACGTGGCATACTATGACATTCCTCAATGATTTTCTTATATGCCTACAATGGTTTCAAAAAAATATTTTAAAAAAGTCCTTAAAGGCTGGCCGTAGGTAGCGGCCCCGCAGTGTCCGCTGACATTGCAGAGGTCCATGAGCAACGGTAACCACTTACGATCAGGTGGCCCGTTAGCTCGTCTGCCTACAAGGCATTAAAAAAAACCTTATTAAAACCACAACACAACTTAAAATCAAATTTTATTTCCGGCCTAAACTCTAGCGAGCAGAGAATAACCTGCCTATGCCAGTTTTTACATACAACTTTAATTATATTAGACCTTAATTTCCAAGGAATAAGGGTCATATTTCCAGAGCAATAACATTCGGATCCAGTCCTATTTAAATTAGGTAGTAGCGATGAAAGAGACAGGTGATGACAGTTATGGGAGATAGAAAGAGAGGGGGAATCGCGATGCTGCGCTTTTTAGGGTTGGAATGTGTCGATAGTTTAGTGAATTTTACATTATTAATTTTTTGAACTGTTTTCATTAGCACAGTGTGTTTGTGAAAATATTTTATACATTTTCATTTTACACATTTTTGGCGTTCAGAACAAAGTCAGACTTTTGAATATTCTTTTTCTATTTATTTATTAAACTTTATGCAAATAAATGGTACAATGGCGGAATTCTTTAGTTTGAGAATTAGTTTTTTTTTTCTTTATTATTGCGTAATAGATAAACGAGCCTACGGCCCACCTGATGGTAAGCGGTCACCGTCGCTCATGAACCTCTGCAATGCCAGGGCAATGAGGGGCTGTTATCTATCGCCTACCGATACAGGACTTTTCTTAAACCTCGTTTAAAGAGGGACATGTCATTATTATAGTTAAAGCCCTTCAAAGGAAAGTGAAGTTGGCAAGGCCCATTGAGCAATGCTTTGGTGATTGCAAAATAGTGCTAACAAAATAACGCTGATCTGATTATGGACTCAGAAGGTGGTCATAGAAACTCCTGTACTAAATATGATAGACCCGTCGATTTGGGCTCGGTTTACTTGTATTAGCTAGCACTTTACTACTTCACGATATACGAGATCTTAAAAGCTTGTATTTAAAAAGTTTTCTTTAAAATAAATTATCATCGACAGTGTCCCATCACTATATTACAGATGGCGTCGACATCGAGTTGTATTCGGGCTCGGAATTCCTGCTGTCGCGTCGCCTCGCGTGACGCATGCGCGCTTCTCTCGCCTTTTGCTTAATACTGAGCGCACACTAAGACGGACCGCAACGCAACGCATCAACGACGATCCGTTGCAGCCCGTTTAAGCGTACGTGGGTACTAAAGGGGTAATCAATGACGTTGCGTTGTGTTGCGGTCTTAATACGTGCCATTTTCGATTATAGTTTCAAATTTTACTTTCCATTTTTTTACTATCTTCTCAATATTACCTTTAAATTTCCTACAACCATATTACACAATCTTCGTTAAATCAAGAAAATGAAAAAGGCAAAGACATCCCACGTGGTATCCCATAAAATAATGCTCTTCACCCACGCGATGGATTACAAAATCCTAAAGCCAAAATTCCTTGTGTTAATTTCTTACGCGCATGGAATACCAGAGGCTTGGAGGCGGACCCGTGGAGGTAATTCACACAATAGGTACTTATACCTACTTGTATTTAACTATTAGGTTTAAATATCTAAAAAGGAGATGAACGGGACACTCCGGGTGTTCCCGGAGCGCTATGACATGTCCCTCTTTAAACGAGGTTGAAGAAAAGTCCTGTATGGGTAGGTGATAGATAACGACCCCTCATTGACCTGACATTGCAGAGGTTCATGAGCGACGGTGACCACTTACCATCAGGTGGGCCGTCGGCTCGTGTATCTATTACGCAATAAAAAAAAACTTGATACGATCTAAAGTAAATAAGTGGACTAAAGACAACACAGAATGGTATCTAAGAGATGGAAAGGATGCAGAGATCAACAACTTAAAATATGGAAGGATGACCTATCCCTCTAGTGAAGATAAGCCTAAGATAGAGACAAATGACGAAAACTGCGACAACCTTTTGAATTTTATTTTATTTACTTACTGGTAGCTAGCGGGGTGTCAGCATTCTTTAAGAAGAAAGTTTAATAGATGAAAAAGAGAAGGTCATGTAGATGACTACATGTGTTAAGTTAAGTTTACCTTTTCTAGAACCTGAACCCAGCAGTGGGCAGTAATAGTTTACTGTAACAACCCATTCTAGCCCACTGCCGGACTTAGGTCTTCTCAGTAAAGATATCAGGCATAGCCCACGCTTGCCCAATACGGATTGGGGACTTCACATTATCTTCGAAGGATTTTAGAACCCTTTTCCAATATACAGGTTTCCTTACGATATTTTCTTTCACCATAATAGAGTAACATAAAATCAAACAACCCACATGCTTAAGAACTGCTTGAATCTCTTAATCGTAATTTAACATATTAAATTAGGTTTAATTTTTGACTTTAACCATCAATTTATTGCAGTTATTGTAGATAGTAAAATTTTCATTGCAAATAAATGGTCCCATAGTAGGTAAAAGTAGGCAATTTTAGGTAGTCTCGGAGAAAACCTATCCGTAAAAAGGAGTAAGCTGCAGTATAACTTTACTATTAAAGTAATAAAGTTATCTGAAATTTATATTTTGAAGTTAGTAACTAAATTTTCAATATTTATTTATCGTAAAGTGATATCGAAAAATATAAGATCAAAATAGTATTTGCTTCCAATAAGTAGCATTAGTTTTTCAAAGTTTAATAGCTAATAATAAAATATCATAAAACGTTTTAGATTTGTAAAATATTTCAAGAGCAGATCTGCAAGTACCTACTGGTATATGATTTTTTTTTGAGATTATGTCCATAGTGTCTGCTTTCTAAATAAATTATGATAATGATAAATTTATAGTGCTATCTAACAAAAAATAATTCTCAAAATCGGTTAACCTAGAAAAGAAATACTTAAATGCAAAAACGCACAGCTAATCGTCAAAACAACATTTTTTAAACACAGGTCCAAAATTTTAATCTAGTAATCCAAATTTTTTAATTTAGTAATCTTAAAAAATCGAATCCCTTGAAGACACTTAACTAGATGACCCGCGTAACTTCGTCTGCGTCACAGAGGGATACAACATAGCCTATAGCTCTCCTCGATAAATGGACTTTCCAACAGTGAAAGAATTTTTGAAATCGGACCAGTAGATCCTGAGATTAGCGCGTTCATACAAACAAACAAACTCTTCAGCTTTATAATATTAAGTATAGATTTGATAACCTCCTTTCGAAAAGTCGGTCAAAAATAGTCTATCACCTAACTTTTTGCTGCTATAAAATGTGACGGTAACTGTCCGGGATGGTAATAGTTTGAATCCAGTAGCACGCTGTGTTTGCCCAGCCATTAGCACCTCGACGATCTAACTGATTGTACAAGCTGTGGAACCCTGGGGTTGGTATAGGGTTGCCACTATAGTGGTATTTTTTTTTTTTTTTTTTTTTTTTTTTTTCAGTTGGAGGAAATCACCGGATCCCCGCCCGCCCCGCGGGCGGGGTATGTGGGAGTTGAACCGCACTAAAACCTCCAACCGCTCACACTCAGCGTCCGAACCCCGGCTGAGGCCAGAACCCAGCACGGGGTTTGGAGGGACGGGGCGACGCGTTACGCCATCGGCATGCTTTCCCGTCGCTCCGTCCCCGGACGCCGAACCGGTAGCCGCCGGCGAATACGGCCACCGGCTCTCTCGGTCGGCGACTATAGTGGTATAGGGTATTTATCTGTCATAGAAAAAAATATGGATTTATATAAAATATTACATGTTTCTTTGTAATTATTGATGCAATTATAATATTTAAAAGGAAAGAGGAAACATAATAGTAAAACAATAGGGGTTTCTAAATTATTTACATTAAGGTTTATCATAAATCTTTACACTATAGACTTTTTACAGTAAAATGAAAAATATTTCACAACGTGTAGTCTGTAATATAAAATGTGTTGCTAAGTGCGTAACTCGATAACGCCTGGACCATTTCGGTCAATTCTTTTTTATATTTTTTAAAGTTTTACGGCATAAATTGCCGAAGAGAATTGATTTGAAAATTGTCGAGGTCGATTTGCAAATTAAAGTTATTCAAAAAAGATTCAGTCGTTATAGAGTTTCCGCTGAGGACGTCACGTGTAACATCTACTAAGAAATAAAACTATATAAATACTAGTAATAAGAGACAGCCCTAGCACATAATAAAACGCGTTTTAACCTCTCAAAAAGGAACGCAGCGTATTGTTTTAGCCGTAGCTCAATTTACACCGTCTGTATTACAGTTTAAAACAGACACAAGGAATGTACCACTAATTACCCTTAGCTGGTAATTTGAATGGTTGTATTAAATGTTTTGTTTCCGTGCCACAGATTATTTTACTGTACAGATGTAAAATTTGTCCACTTACGAAATAGATATTGATTGTATCAAAAAGTCGTGGTGGCCGAGTGGTCGAAGCGCTTCCTTCCGAACGGGAGGTCGCGGGTTCAAATCCGGCCGGCTTGTACCTCTAAATCTAAATGTGAAAAAGATTTATGTGCAATTTTTCACAACACCACTGGCTAAAAACGGTGAAGAAAAACATCGTGAGGAAACATGCATGTCGGAAAAGGATTCTAAAAATCCTTTGAAGATATGTGAAGTCCCCAATCCGCACTGGGCAAGCGTGGTGGACTATGCCTAATCCCTCTTCTGAGGAAACCTGAGCCCAACAGTGGGCAGTGATGGGTTGGTACAGTACAGTACAGTACAGTTTATATAACATAAAAATGGCTTTAGACTTGTAAGCAACTCAGAGGTGTTTACATTTTTTATGGTTTCATATTTATGGATTTAATATGAAATACTTTTGCTCATATTGTTTAGAAAATGTTTAGAAAATTTTCACTTTAACACATTTTCATGGACATTTTTAATGCCCATTTAATCCTCCAATCTTTTAATTTAATATTGCATAGTTAAATATTACAAATCACTTTGAATCCTGTATGAGTGTTAGTTTGTCATAGCAATTTGTATGGTATTTTCTTTCTGTACAGTTATCTTGTGTGCGTACTGTAGATTTTGAGAATCTGTGGGATTATGTGCATGTCCTACACATATACAAAACCGTTTTAAATATTTTCAAAACATATGGGATAAAAAATACATTTTAAGTCTCATTGAAATGATTAATATATTTTAAAAATAACATGTCCTTGTATAACTGCTACTTTTAGTATCATATCCCACCTTTACCAAAAATACTATTCTTATTTCAAGGGCACAGAACTTCACCAAATTTTGACATCTGACATGGAAGGTGAATCAAAAACCCTCGTTCCCAGGAAACAAAGTTTCAGATTTCTCAAAAACATGACATATAAAAGTATAATTTAAGTCCTAAAACGAATCCCACGTGATACACGTACGGTCACAAAGGACGCGCGGGGATGGTCGCTACCACTACGTTTGTGTTGAAACAAAACCGTGTGTGGGTTAAGGCATGGGAGATAGCTTTTATTGTATTTATAGATAAACGAACTTACCCACCTAATGGTAAGCGGTTACCGTCGCTCATGAACCTTTGCAATGCCAGGGCAATAAAAGACCGTTATTTAAAATAAAGTATAGTAAATGGCAGTGGTGGAATGATGTATAATATGTAATTTAATGGCGTTTTTATTAGTTACTCCTATTAACATCTAGACGAGATATAAAAAAAATATATGCGGTATATCATTTCTTTATATTCCTATCAGACTTTTCTCAAGATGCTCTTTTCTGAAATATTCATTTGATCATTTATACAACCACTTTTACTTAAGGATTCTATAGCACCTCAGCAAAGGAATTTCAGAAAGGAATTTTTTTTTAGCCAAAAACAATCTATTCTATTAATCAAATTAAATCCAACCTATATACATTTTTTAAAATGAAACTATCTTTTAGTTATTGCTATTACGATGCCCGCATTCTGAGGATATAACAAAAGTAATATGATATTTCAAAGTGGATTTACAATTCTAAAAACATACCCCGCACTTGCACCAAATTATTTGACATTAATACAGTTTAACACCACTAAATCCTCACCAATTTACCACTTCAGTTTGTGTCTTGCCCCCTCATCTTCAGAATTCTGAGTAAGGCGTATCTCTTGTATTTATCATCCACGTTCATCTGACTTCGTGTTTGCTGGCTCGTTGTCTCTAGTGTATGAGAATCCACGTGAATTTAGATTCTAAAATAGGTATAATTATAACATACAATGTAAGAAGTATAATTCTATCTCAGTGATCTGAAAGGAAATCGAGTTAGAAATTAAATCGTATTTGAAAAAGCACAAACTTGAGATATTATAAATTTACCAATAATATGTGGTACGTTTATAATCGTTTTTTAATTGTATACCAGATAAATGAGTTAACGATCCTTCTTGTCCTTGTACCAACCCATTACTACCCACTGCTGGGCTCAGGTCTCCTCCGAAGAGGGGTTAGGCATAGTCCACCACGCTTGCCCAGTGCGGATTGGGGACTTCACATATCTTCAAAGGATTTTTAGAATCCTTCTCCGTTATGCAGGTTTCCTCACGATGTTTTCCTTCACCGTTTATAGCCAGTGGTGTTGTGAAAAATTGCACATAAATCTTTTTCACATTTAGATTTAGAGGTACAAGCCGGCCGGATTTGAACCCGCGACCTCCCGTACGGAAGGAAGCGATTTGACCACTCGGCCACCACGACTTTTGATGGTAAATAGTTACCATCGCTCATGAGCCTCTGCAATCTCAAGACGTTCGGGAATAGTTACCCAAGACCTTCCTAGCTACAGAGCAATTTTCTTAAACCGTTTTTCAAATGTAAGGCTCTCTTAAATGTTAATTTACTAAATTTTACTTATCTTATTCTAGGCATGCATGGTAAGCGGTTACCGTCGCTCATGGACATCTGCAATTTTAGAGGACACTGCTACGGAACTACCTTTAAGGACTCTCTTCAAGCCTCATTTACTATTAAGCTTCCATTTCTCTCTTTTAACTGTGTTACATTATTTATTGTTTATTAATTTAAATTAACTTTTTTGTTACAGGTAAACAACAATCTTCAGGTAAAATAGTTACTTATAAAAAATGTCACAGTAGTATGACAAAAATTCGGATGTTCAAAGCGAGTAGATTAATATTCATACCACGTCCAGGAATTTTATTGTAAGAATTTCGTGTGTTCGTAGCTCAAAATTTTATGATGTTTGATGCCCAAGACAAGTTAGCTTTCCCTCGGGTTCTTGGGCTTCACTGCTCAGAGTCATTACGATGGTCGCCGCTGTGGATCCTGGCTACACAGGAGTTACAGTGGTGGAAGAAAGAGGTGGGCAAATACCCAAAAAATAACTTAATTATCGAAGCAATAAAAAATAAACAAAATTCTAATTCGCCTATCTTCAATGATTACTATTTGTTTGACCAAAGAGTAAACCTTTAGTACTAGACCGGTATCGATATTGCAGTCACGCACGCTTCTATCGATTATATTATCGGGACAATGTAATTCAATACGATTAAATCGATTCCGCCAATAAAGTAAACAGACGAGTTTTTGCTCGATACGCTGTTATGATTCAATTGTAGTTATTGTCGTTTTATTAGAGTAAAATGAAATTTTAATGTCGTAAATCGCGGAATTTAATTCGATTAGTTTGTTCTTGTATTTTTTTAGCTTGTTTGCAGACGAGACTTATGACTACCTGATCGTAAGTGGAACTCATGAACATTTGCAATGTCAGGGGACACAACGTAGGTAGGACGTTTAAGGACTTTCCTCAACTTTCGTGTGAAGAAGGACAAGTCATAGCGCTCGCTCAGTTCATCACCATATTACAAATTAATAATGTTATAGAAAAATATGAAGAAATCTGTGTATTGGACAGGGTTTATAACCCTTTGCAATTTAAATAAGTGCCAACTCATATTGGAAGTGCGATGGACTATGCCGGATCTTATTGAGGAGACCAGAGTACAACAGTGGGTAGTATGATACAATACGACAAGATGATGTTATTATAATTCTATCAAAGATTCTCTACCAATTACTTTGTCAATTGAATTTTTGGTAATAAAATAATTGGTAACAAAAAGGTTTATTCAATTTTTATCTATAATAGGTTATATCAAATCAAACATCAAAAATAACAAATTAAAACCCTCCCAACACGACAGTGACCCCCGAAATGTAAAAATACTTATAAAACATTCCTCTTCATTGTTTAGAGGACGTCTCGTAAATAATTCATGTTTCAAACGTGTTAAGAATACTATTAACACTGTCGTTATAGCAGACAAACAGACAGACATTATTATTCACTAGACGATATCTTTTCGAAATGTTTAAGACGGTTCTAGATCATCTGATATATAGATAACGTTATGTTATTGTGATAAGGTTTTCTCGTGTGTATTACGACCTAATAAATCGATTAGTAAATTAACATTTAGTATCGTGGGCTCTTGTTCTATTAAAAAAATCAACTAATTTTTTGTTGAGACATTGAAAACATTTTAAGGATATCTGGTTGAGGCCTAAAGCATTAATTTATTTGTAAAGTACACTTTAGTACACTAATTGATAGCTTATAGTGTTACACTTTCACATTTGTTCAGTACAAGTGTTACGTGTTTCTGAATCTTATAAAAGTGAAGTTTATGTCACTTACATTATTACTAAACGGGTTCTTACCACGATTATTTTTAATTGAGAAGTCCCGATATTTCAGCACTGTTTCAAGCGCCATGATCACGGGAAGACTGAGGAACTGCGGGTAGGTCATTTAAGAGCAGACAAATCTGTCTACCCTCTTTCTCGTTCGTTTGCCGGTACCACTTGAACTAATAATGTAAGTGATGTAGATAGCCGCGAGTGTTTAAAGAAGTTTATGTCGTTTTTTACACTATTACTAAAATGGTTCTTACCAAGATTATTTTTAATTGAGCGGTCCCGATATTTCAGCACTGTTTCTGAACTGCGGGTAGGTCATTTAAGAGCAGTTCCTCAGTCTTCCTGTGATCATGGCGCTTAAAACAGTGCTGAAATATCGGGACGCTCATTTAAAAATAATCGCGGTAAGAACCCGTTTAGTAGTAGTGTAAGTGATGTAGATAACCGCGAGTGTTAAAAGAAATTTATGTTGTATAATTTTTTTCTGTATAAATCCTTTGAGGGAGCAAGCATGGTGTCTCTAATTTCACGAACCGCAACAAAAAATGTCTTTTTTAAGTATTACACCGGTTTTTTACATTAAAATGCTTGGGTTATGATTTTTTTTTTACATTTATAAATCCGTATAAACTTCATCGGTTAAACCAAACCCTGGCAATTATAGAAACTAACTCAACATTATACCACCCACAATTTCACTAATTTCTAAAACCTATTTTATATCACATTATTTACTCTATGTATATTTGAACAACTTAAACATAAAGAATTTGTAGCACAATGTACACCAAAAACAGAGATCTCTGGCCATCGTTACAACTAATAAACTGGCTGTTCAAACTTGGCGACTTTAACAGTGACAGATTTAACTATGAACTTATCCAAATAGAATAGTCGTGGTGGCCGAGAGGTCGAAGCGCTTCCTTCCGTACAGGAGGTCGTGGGTTCAAAACCGGCCAGCTTGTACCTCTAAATCTAAATGTGAAAAAGATTTATGTGCAATTTTTCACAACACCACTGGCTAAAAACGGTGAAGGAAAACATCGTGAGGAAACCTGCATGTCGGAGAAGGATTCTAAAAATCCTTTGAAGATATGTGAAGTTCCCAATCCGCACTGGGCAAGTGTGGTGGACTATGCCTAATCCCTCTTCGGAGGAGACCTGAGCCCAGCAGTGGGTAGTAATGGGTTGGTACAGGTTATCCAAATACTCGCGGTTTTCTACATCACTTTCATGCATTCTGTTTTCGTCACGATGACGTTTGCAATAACGTTGAAATATCGAGACCATTCATTTAATCCCTACTAATATTATGAATGCGAAAGTGGCTCTGTCTATCTGTTACGCTTCCCCACTTAAACCTCTCAACCGATTTTGATTAAAATTGGCACAGACAAACTTAAGACCCTGAGAAATACATAAGTTACCATTTAATTGAAAGTGACGTGTGGGTATATTAGTGTTAGTGGCCATAGGGAGATCTCCGACCGGGCGAGGTAGTGCATGCCCAGTCAGGCCGAAGCCCACTGTAATAGATTTCAGATGTCGTATATATGCGAAGATTCTTGCAAATGTTGTAACCGCGATTCAGGATCTCGCGCGCTCGCCACAGACGCAAAAACTTCTACGCCCGACAATATTGTCGTCCATATGAACGAAAAGTAAAGGTCTTAACAAAATGGCCGCTCAACAAAAGAGGTTTTACACAGTGGCCAGCTCATGTTTGTTTGTTCAAGTGCTCTCGACCACGATGAAATCGCTGTCCTACAAACACTTAGTATTGATATTGTTATTGGAATGTGGAGATGATAAGTTCAACTATATGTTTTTCATTGCTTGACTTTTTTTGGACATGACCTCTTATAAAGTAGATCTGCTAACGACTTTTCGTGATATTCTTTAAGAATGGAAGGCTATCGTTTTGATAGAGGCCAAAAGTCTTTTTTTTATGGCCAAATACACTTTAATACTTATTGATAGTGTAATAGTATTATTGATGCCTTTTGATACCACGGAATTGGAGGCCGTTGCTTATAGTTGCCCATACATACAGGTTTTTTTTTAATCTCGTTTAAAGAGGGACATGTTATAGTGCCCCAGGAAATTAGAAGACGATAGTCCATTCCAAATCAGGATGTTACGAGGCAATAAAAGATATTTTGAAAAAATAATGTTATGTACGAAAACTAAACTATACAAAAAAGGGTCGTGGTGGCCGAGTGGTCGAAGCGCAGGTAGGAAGGTCGCGGGTTCAAATCCGGCTGGCTTGTATCTCTAAATTAATATGAAAAAGATTTATGTGCAATTTTTCTCAACACCACTGGCTAAAAACGGTGAAGGAAAACATCGTGAGGAAACCTGCATGTTGGAAAAGGGTTCTAAAAATCCTTTGAAGATATGTGAAGTCCCCAATCCGCACTAGGCAAGCGTGGTGGACTATGCCTAATCCCTCTTCTGAGGAGACCTGAGCCCAACAGTGGGTAGTCAGTAATGGGTTGGTACAGGACTAAAACTAAAAACAAAAAAACTTTTAATTTCATTTATATGTGTCCTTAGCTACAACCATTGATAAAACATTTTAAATCACATTTGAATTTGATTCTCATTTATCGTAACTTAATTTAAATACATAAATTAAAAATTAATTGCACACAAACCCATTCAGTATTATCATACCATCTAAATGAGTCGGTGAAATATGTACACAATATAATAAGTATACTAATTAGATCCATTAAGACTCCTAAATAATTAAAGATGTTATCAAACACTAGCCATATGGGTAATAAGTATTATACCTTTTATATAATACAATTAAATAAAATTTTAGTATCAATATTAAAGATTTTTCGCTAATTACATAGTTGGCATGAAAAAAATTGTTTATCTGTCTGTTTGCTTCAGCTAAGTTGTTACGATGGGTATTCGCATTGGCTCGCCAACTTTCATATTAATAGTCATCGTTTGTTTTGTACATGAGTTGGACGTTAACGAACCAATGTGGAAACACGGCATTGGAAATTTAGAAATAGTATATAAAAAGATTTTAACAAAAATATACAGGGTGATTAATAAAATTAAATACAGATGCAGTTTGGATTATCATAAAAATCTGGTATTGGAACTAGGTTCCTTATCGCGCGATATCGAAAGGGGGCTAGACGGAAATTCTTATGAAAAAGTTGTCACGACACTTTTTTTGTTTTAGATGATTATCGCTAGATGGCGCTGTGATTAAATCTTTTAAAATAATTCCTTAATTTGTTTTATATGATTAATGCTAGATGGCGCTGTGATCAAAATATTTTATTTAAGTTATGATAAAATTTTATTACAATTCCCTCACTAATTAATCGAAAGGAACTTCGTTCCATCCGGGTGTCCCTTGACCCTTTTTTTTCGTTTTTGATGTCTTTTAGCTTAGAAATTTACCCCATCTTAAAATGATTGTAGATTACTACCTCCATAAAAAGGGTTTTTTTTAGAATAACAAACAAAATTTAATGGAAAATCAAGTAAAGAAACAGGCACGGCTTAATTCAGACTGTACTGTACTGTACTGTACTGTACTGTACTGTACTGTACTGTACTGTACTGTACTGTACTGTACTGTAACAACCCATTACTGCCCACTGCTGAGCTCAGGTCTCCTCCGAAGAGGGGTTAGGCATAGTCCACCACGCTTGCCTAATGCGGATTGGGGACTTCACATATCTTCAAAGGATTTATAGAACCCTTTTCCGATATGCAGGTTTCCTCACGATGTTTTCCTTCACCGTTTATAGCCAGTGGTGTTGTGAAAAATTGCACATAAATCATTTTCATATTAAGATTTAGAGGTACAAGCCGGTTTTGAACCCGCGATCTCCCGTACGGAAGACAAGCGCTGCAACCATTTGGCCACCACAACTATTAATTCATACGTAGGTGTATTATTATTTAGAAAAGTTTTAACCACATTTAAAACTAGTTTTTGTATTTCGTATCCTAAATAGTCTATGAATATTAATAAAATTGTAGCCATTAGATTTTATCGGTATGTCTGGTACCATTTAAATTTTTCTAGTTCTAGATAGTTTTAACGAGTATTTTTTAGTTATTAATTAAGGAATGTTGTTTTAGTTACTTTTTATTGTCTTCACTAATTTGGTGCACTTCGATAAAATCGATTATTAAATTTAAAATTCGTAGATAATATTGAATCGTTTGAAACAAAAGTGAATCGAAACAAAGATTGTTGCAAAGAAGACAATTCTCTCTCTTCATCTTTTATTCTCTTTTCGATGCTATTGGAGTCGTATCAATTATAAATGAAATCAGGTACCTACAAGTACCTATTATAGAGCCTATAATAGAAATGTATTTTTTCTAAATCCTATTAATATACTGAGAAGAACTGACGAAACAATTTCGTCAACTGTCGTTTTTTTTTATTGCGTGATAGATAAACGAGCCTACGGCCCACCTGATGGTAAGCGGTCACCGTCGCTCATGAACCTCTGCAATGTCAGACCAATGAGGGGCTGTTATCTATCGCCTACCAATACAGGACTTTTCTTAAACCTCGTTTAAAGAAGGACATGTCATAGCGCTCCGGGATTATACATTTTTTTTCTCCGACATGCAGATTTCTTCACATTCATTACTGTTTATTCTGCATGAATCCTATACTACTAGGCTTGAGTCTTCTCAGTAGAGCAATTAGATATCTAGTACCCACCACACGCCACCTATAGTATTGGGTAGATACTTCAGAATACTTCAGATACCTATTCGTATTACATAACCGATCTACCTTCGGGTTTTAAGTCTCCACCACGTCGCCTCAGTGCTTGTTTGGCCAATCTGCACTCGAGCAAATTTTACAGGAGACAGCAAACAAGCACGGAATTTTCGTTAAGTGCCGTGTTGAGAAAAAATTGAAATGAGATTTTAATTGTTTTAGAATTTAATATTTAAAAAAAAAAATTACCAGTCGGATGGTAATTTTATTCTTTATAATACTGCATTAAAAAGTAATTTTCGTAAAAAATGTCAGATTGGCCAAACAAGCACTGAGGCGACGACCATCCACAGTCCTACCTACATAAGTATTGTTCGCATTCTCTTTTGTTAAGTACTGATGATGCAATGATATGTATGATCGACAGATGATGCCACGCCCTCTTTATTTTGACGTTGAAATCCGCATGGTGTCTGACAATGTGAACACGCCTTATTAAGCTTTTTAACTGAATATTTTTTGTTACTATTTCTTAAATTATATCTTGAAAACAATGTGTTCGCGAAATTATAATTGTATGGAATATACACGTAGTGTGATTAAATATATTTAAATTGTGAAATGGGATCTTACTTTCGGAATCACTAATTTACCTTTTTTTATTTAAAACTAACTCATCCGCGCATTTCGTCTGCGTCATAAAGGTGTTCAGATAGCACTTGTGATTTGTCTTGATATGCTGCCGGTTCCGTTCCAAGGGCGGCGTGACGGGAAGTAGTCCCGCATAAACCCGTGCTGGGTTCTGACGGGGTTCGGAAGCTGAGTGTGAGCGATTAGAGGTTTTATTACAGTTCAACACCCACATACCCATACCGACAATTTCTTGTATAAAAAAATCTTTAGATGACATTTGACAGCCACAAATAAGTAAATATACAGTTTTAAGCGACACAGGTCTGACCTAGTGCGGGGACCATTGTTAAAGATGTATCAGGTGGGCCGTAGACTCGTTTATCTATCTCGCAATAAAAAAACAAAAAAAAAGTTGTCTGTAAAATTCTGTTAATAAACTATTTTGTATTTTTTTTTATATATATTTACGCCGCCTCTCCCAATAAATAAAAATCAGATTATAAAAACCAAATCTATGCATCGAAGAAAATCTATAATAACCAATCATTATTTATTGAGAATCGTTTAAAAAACAAATATTTCAAGAAACGTGTGATAATGTATTATTTAGTGTAAAATCAATATGTTAATTGGAAATCGATAAAATTATGCTAAATATAACAAATCACTAATATTATGTCTACAAGGAATTAATAATTTTAAAATTTTGTGTAAA
This sequence comes from Trilocha varians, assembly GCA_030269945.2. Classification (NCBI taxonomy): domain Eukaryota; kingdom Metazoa; phylum Arthropoda; class Insecta; order Lepidoptera; family Bombycidae; genus Trilocha; species Trilocha varians. The sequence continues at coordinate 2,488,762 of AP028264.1, read as the reverse complement.
ATGCATAGGTTATATAATAATTTGAGATATGTTTGTCTCTTTCTCTTTGATCTGTAGGATAGAGATAGCGTTACTGTCAAATTTCTAACTTATATAATAGCAAATATTATATTATGGATGAGAATAATAATGAGTTACTTAAAAAAACTTGAGAGGTGTCAAGGGACACCCGGATGGAACGAAGTTCCTTTCGATTAATTAGTGAGGGAATTGTAATAAAATTTTATTCTCTTTCTAGTATAGAAAGAGAGAGAGAGACAGACGTTTTAAACTAACTAATTATTATAACTTTAATAAAATATTTTGATCACAGCGCCATCTAGCATTAATCATATAAAACAAAATAAGGAATTGTTTTAAAATATTTTGATCACAGCGCCATCTAGCGATAATCATCTAAAACAAAAAAGTGTCGTGACAACTTTTCCATAAGAATTTCGGTCTAGCCCTCTTTCGACAACGCGCGATAAGGAACTTCGTTCCAATAATGAAACCAGAAGGACATAGATTTAGAATAAGCATCGATAACCACACCATACTTCTATTTTTAAATAACAATAAATCGAATAAAAACTATTTGCAACCAAAGAAAAAAAAACACAATCTTCAATTAAATTTCGAATTTAGAAAACACAATTCTAAAATAGCACGCAAAACTAAATTGAAATTATATTTTATGACATGCAAAAGGTTTTAAGTTCAGATTACTTTACAGTTGTAAAAAAACATGGTCGGCATTTACATAAAGAAACCACAGCAATAGCAGATATCGTAAAAGTAAAATTATTATTGAGAATGGTAATGGCGGCACTGCATTCAATTATTACGTATTGCTAATTGCGCTGCCTTTTAGCATTCGAGATTTAATTTTGAAAATGTTTAATATTGTTTTTAGAATGTTCTAGATAAAACTGGGGAGGTATTTTTGTACACCTCTGTAATGCCAGGGCAATGAGGGGCCGTTATCTATCGCCTACCGATACAGGACTTTTCTTAAACCTCGTTTAAAGAGGGACATGTCATAGCGCTCCGGAAACACCGCGGATGGGAGTCCATTCCAAATCTGAATGGTACGGGGTAAAAATCATCTTCGGAAGCGAACCGTGGAAGATCGCAGCGGTTCCAAGTAAAGGTGAACCTTGCCCCTGCGGCGTGTGGCAATGTAAAGATTTGAAGGATTATATAGAATAATTTTAGCAGTTTTTGTAGGTTATATAAGGTAAAATTGATATCATAGTGTCTTGCATTCTATGACCACTCTTAAAACTATTTTGCAGAATAAAAGGTGAGGAATGTAAATGACACGTTCTTCGTTATGATGATTTTTTTTTATAATATCTATCCAATATATCGTCGCCTCAGTGCTTGTTTGGCCAATCTGCACTCGAGCAAATTTTACAGGAGACAGCAAACAAGCACGGAATTTTCGTTAAGTACCGTGTTGAGAAAAAAATTTAAATGAGATTTTTATTGTTTTAGAATTGAATATTTTAAAAAAATATTTTACCAGTCGGATGGAAATTTTATTCTTAACTAGCTGGCCCACACAACTTCGTCTGCGTCACATAAGGAAATTTTCTCACCGTTTAAACCTTCCCTGAACTTCTACGAATATTTCAAGATTAAAATAAGCCAAATCGGTTCAGTCGTTCTCGAGTTTTAGCGAGACTAACGAACAGCAATTCATTTTTATATATAAGATAATACTTCATTAAAAAGTCATTTTCGTAAAAAATGTCAGATTGGCCAAAGGCATGTTGAAATTTCTAGAAACATCACACATTTTTGCAAATCATATCTATACATATAATAAAATGATAGAAAAGTCAACATTGCAAAATACAGTCTCCCAAGTCAAACAACCGTTGAACATAATGATGGCGCGATTCAGAATCCATACATTTTGTTCTGTAAAAAAGTCAGCTTTGTCCGGGATAAACTCGAAAACTGCTGCACCGATGTACTTCAAATTTGGCAAGAATATTGCTTAGAAGTCGGGTCAACACATAGGCTATATATTACAGTGCTATCATCTCCGAGGAACGGGATATAAATATAATAAATTTCATTAAACAATTTTAGAGCACCGACATCTATCGGCGTTCAAGTCAAATTTCATGTGGAAGCATTTTTTTATTAGTACGAGAGCTAGCAACGTTGGGAAAACAAACATTTCAGTAAAGCCAGCTTTTATTTTTATATATGCTATCTCTCATACTCTTTCACTTTTATATCAGTTGGCAAATTAAAATTAGGTTTTTAAGTGGTTAAAAAACTTCATTAAAAAAAAAATATTCAGAATTATCGTCTGGCACAGAAGAACAACAAAAAAAATCTGGCAATAATAAATTCATGTAGCAAAAGTATAATAAAAATAATTTAAATAAAAATGTCTTAATAAAATTTTAAAAATCGGTTTTTTATCCGGACCTTACCACTACCGGCTGGAGGCTACTACTAGACAGTCCGTATCGGTAAATACTCTGTCAAAAACGTTGCTAGCTCTTATACCATAATTTAAATTTGATTGTGTAATTTTTGGCACTGTCAATGGTTATTTATTAATTGTCATAGATACAAGGAGTTCTGTTCCTTCTTAAAAATTGTGTCTTTAATTCGTTTCAGAGATAAGTAAAATCTATACATATAAATAAATTCATTAAACAATTTTAGAGCAACGACATCTATTGGCCTTCAAGTCGAATTGCATATAGAAGCATTTTTTTTTGATATAAATAATTTAAATTTGATTATGTCATTGTGGGACAATGTTTCCTATTTGCTAACTAGATGGCGTTGGCGTATAAATTTGAATGATTCTGAATCGCGCTATTATTTCGTACACCAAATGTCAAAACTGAGGTTACCTGCTTTGCTATTTATAGAGTCGCTTGAAATTCACGAAAAATGAGTAAAAAACACTCATTTTTAGTTTGCTCTCTCTAATGATAGGTCGCCATAAACAAAATTATCATTCAGTTTTATCAAACTATAGTCTGTCCCCCTAAGGATTCCGCTTTAATAATGAAAAAAAAATTAAACAGACAAAACTTTGAGGAAATTTTAAATAACCTAAAAAAGGCGATTTTTGAAAGTTTTTATTTAAATGCTCGGAAACAGGTGCTCATTAAAATCGAATAAGTGTAAATTTCATTCTTAAGGACCCTAGAGATGAATCCCTCAAATTTTCATCAAAATCTAATACATACCATGCAGCAACCATTTTTTTTATTTTTAGACGATTTTAAATGGAATGACTCATAAGTCATCGTGTGGTTAGTCAATTAGAAATACTTAGCAATCATTATATTATTATTTTGTTTCGAATTAAAATAATTAAAATGCCTGGAAAAGAATATCCAATTTATCCGAATGATCAAACGATATTCGAAGGAAAAGGTTAGCTCGACGTGTAAAGACCGCCGTTGAGCGTGAAGCTAGGTTGGCTACTCTTCGAGAACACATTGCGAAAACTCAGTCGATCGAAGATCTTGAAGAGCAGGATACTCAGTTTAGGAGAGATCACTCTCAGCCTGCTCTTTCACGGTCGTTGGAGACTGATGAGCAGCATGAAGAGCGTAGTGCAGCTGCTCAGCAGCGTTACCAGGACGTACGTGATGATACTTCTGCTCATGTATCGCAAGACCGGGACGGAATGCAGGAGTTGCAAGAGCAACCGTGGCTAAATAAAGAGGGAAGTGGATTCATGTACAAAGTTGTGATTAACTACGTCGTACACGGAGATATTGGCATCTTAGAAGAAGTGTGCGCCCTCTATCAAGCCCGCAAATGGAGAGGGGAGCCCAATGAGATGTGTTGTGCATCTGGTAAGGTACGCTTGGAGTCTATTTAAGACCCACCAGAACTGTTGAAACTCTTACTAAGCGGCGAACATCCAAAGTCCAGCCATTTTTTGAAAAACATCCGAGTCTATAATAGCGCCTTCCAGATGACTACGCTTGGTGCAAATCAAATCGTTGAAACAGAGTTCATTCCGACATTCAAGATCCAGGGACAAGTTTACCAAATTGGTTCGCTGCTACCTACAGACATTCCAAAATTGTTGCAAGTTTATTTTGTGAGTGATTTTGAAGAACAAGCAAACTTTCGAAGTAGATTCCCAATTTGGACGTGCTCAAGAATTCTCCGATGTCCTTCTAAGTCTTGGTGAAGGTACTCTACCAGAGGAGAGAGGTGGACAAGTGGTGCTTCCAATGTCTCTCGGTAGAGTTGTATCCAGCTTAGAAGAACTCATTCGCTGTGTGTACAACGACATCAGTCGTATACCACACCAGCAGAATTCGTGGGTGTGTGAGCGAGCCATTTTGACACCCAAAAATGATCAGGCTGCAGCAATTAACGAATGCATTCTCTCAGAAATTGAGGGAAATGAAGTGGTCTACAACTTTATAAATACTGTCGTCGAGCAAGATGATGCCACACATTATCCTGTGGAATTTTTGAACTCTCTGTCAGCAAGTGGACATCGAGTGTATACTATCAAACTGAAGGTCGGTGTCCCGATTATGCTTCTTCGGAACCTATCTCCTCCGAAGTTGTGTAACGGGACCCGCGAAATTAACACTTTTTGCACTTCAATTGAAAAAAAAACAGTCTTATTCTGTTACTCTGCTTAGTGTAGATATGAAAAGTAAAGAAGAAAACCAGTAAATTAATGTTATTTTAAAAGATATCATTATTGGTATATTATTATGGTGATATATATAGCATTCACGCAGACGACGTCGCGGGCAATAGCTAGTTATTACTATGAATGTATATTCAACGTTTCTCACACATACGCTGAGGGAATTGTATTAAATTTTTATTGTTTCATATAGAAGATTCTCGAAAAAGGCATTTAAAATACACAAAGTAACCACAAATAATTTCGTTCGGCGTTCTCAGAAGAGAAACAAAGGGCCCGGAGAGATTTTATATTAGAAAATGTAATTTGAGGTTAACCATACAAACTTGGAACTTAATTATGAACGTGAAGATGCAAATTTGTTGCTAATAATATGTTACGGCTCTTCTTTGAGGTGCGATACTATAACACCGTTTTGGTTGTAAGGGGTGGGCCATATAAAGTTTGCATTTTCCAAAAGTTCGACTGTCATGTTGGCTGTGTGGCATGTTGCGCCATCCCGTTGAAACCAAATGTTGTCCATGTCATACTTTTCAACTATTGGAGACAAAAATTCGTTGAGCATGGCACGGTAACGCTCGCCATTGACCGTCATGCTCATCTTCGGCCAAACGACCTTCTGCCCATTGGGCGAACCGAAAAGGTCCCATTTCGTAAATGTCAAACCTTTAACTAAATTGTGAACACAAATTGAATGACATTTGAGCAGTCATTCTCTAAATAAACAGTAGTTCAAAATGCAAACGTTAGATTGCCCACCCTATATTATACGGGGGTCTAAACCGGTGAACGAAAACATCGAGAGGAAACGTGCATATCGGAAATAGATTCTAATAGTCCTTCGAAGATATTTGAAGTACCCCATTCCTCATTGGGCAAGCGTGGTGGATATGCCTAACCCCTCTTCGGAGGAGACCTGAACCCAGCAGTAATGGGTTGTTACAGTTACTCGACAGTAGGTATACGGGTGTGAGGTGGCGATGCGTAAGCTTTGACGTGTAACGCGTCGCGACACCTCGCCTAATCTCGTGCTGGGTTCTGTCCTCAACCGGGGTTCTGACGCTGAGTATGAACGGCGGGTTTGAGTACTTTTCGACTGCCATATACCCCACCTTTGGGGCGTAAACCATACTCTTGAATAACTATATATTGTATCAAAAGCTGTGAAAGCAAATAACGAACTAATCATTACAATATTCTATTAAAGTATTTGCAATAGTTTTCAAAATAACATAGGCAAATTTTTCAAATGAATCTACTTCTACAGAACTTTTTTCTGTGTTCCTTGTTAAATATATTATTATAAAGCTGACAGAAATAAATAAAAGCAAAAAAATACAAATTCAAACTCGTAAAATTCTCGAAAACATTCAAATTTCAAAAACAAACGGCTGTTAAGTGTGTTTATCGAATGCATAGATCGCGAAACTGTAGATAATATAAAATATCAACACTTTGATAGGCCCATTAGTGAGGTGACGTCTTCATGCAAACAACAAAAAACATTTACAAATTGCATTCGAAGTACTCACTACGCACATACACTATGATCGTAGGGCTGACACTGTAACTATAAACTTTATAAACACGCTGTTGGATTATTTATTTAACAAAAATCCACAGCTACAATTACAATTAAATTCAACTTAAAATTATAAACAAAAAAATAGCCAATTACGGATTTACATTTTGTTTACATTGATTTTAGTCCTTAGGGGTACAATGAGATAGATTAAACAAAATATTATAAACAAATAGTAAAATTATGTAATGTGTAACGTGTGTGTGTGTATGTCTGTGTGTATATGTGCGTGTGTGTATGTGTATGTATTTGTGTCCATGAGAGTGCATGTGTACGTGCTTGTGTTTATATTCACTAAGTATCACACAATCCGTAGTAAAAAGCTACCCACATTCCAAAACTATATCGGCCGTGAGTTATTTAAAAAAAAAAATATTTAATACTTTATTGTACACCACAGAGAAAACAAGTTATATTAAAAAATGTTCACAAAAGGCGAGCTTAACTCAATACTGAGTTAAAATCACATAATCATAATATGTTAATGAAAAAAATATCATTTAACTATAATTATTGGTGAATAAAGTCATATAATAAGTAACAAACTGTCTTCATTAACTAATAACTTAAAAGTGTAAGGCATACAATATGGGTGTCTCCAAAATATTTATTTTACAGTGTCATAGCATAGCATAGGATTAGATTGAATTTCAAATTTTAAAACTTACAGGACTGTAGTTGAAACAGTCAATCAGCTAGTGACAACATTGTTTGCCAATTACCTAACCAGTTCGAATTATAGTATTTACTAGCTGCTGCCTGCGACGTTGTCTGCGAGAACCTTGAACAACAACGAACGTTTAAAAAGGCCAAATTGGTCCTGGCGTTGTTGAGTATGCTCTTACCAACACTCTTGGCGATTGCTTTTATATTATATATTTAAAATTGTACTTTAAAGATTTTTGTATCCATTTTGGATTTATACAAATTTGTAATTCTATCACAATTTTTTTTTTCAACTGTAAATGCACCCTACAGCCGTCAGCAGCAGCCCTACACATCGAGAGAGACGATCCGCGAGCACGCACCAATTAGCGCGTTCGTCGCCGGCGCGGTCGTCGTCATAAATCGAACAGACCGTTAACGTGGCCCACGAAATTAGCGGGACACAATACTTTTTTTTGTATTGCCTTGTAGACAGACGAGCTAACCACCTGATCATAAGCGGTTACCGTTGCTCAAGGACCTCTGCAATGATACTGCGGGGCCTAGGGTTTACCTTTAAGGACTTTTTTCAAGCCTCGTTTGAAGAAGGACAAGTGAATTACTTTTTTTTATGACAGGAGTTAATCGTCGGATTCCCCGCCCCGTAGGTGGAGGTATGTGTGGAATACCGCACTACAACCTCCACTATATTCAGTTTACCAACATAGTCGGTATTTAATAACAAAACATACAAAAAAAAATCTGCAAAACTAATCAAATTCCTTTATGAATTCACCGTTGTACACAAAAAACTCTTCAAAATCTAATGAAGTTGGTAGCAAAAACTTATAATTGCAATCGTAAATATACAAGAATGCTATCTAGCTTTCGAAAACGACGTCAAGCGACTTCATTTCTAGTTAAATGTGTTTTGTAGATTTCACGAAACGATAATAAAGAGCGACATTAGTGGTATTCGTGACTGAGATATAAGGAACTTATCTTATAAAATGACGTAAAGTAAATACGTTGTAACTTACTCGTTTTATGAGCAACTACTTAGTTTTATTTTGACAAATTTTACTTGTTATAAAATTTAGTTTAAAACTTGAGCACTGACACGGTGCTCTAGTGGCATAAAAGATAAATTATATATGAAAACTAGCTGCCCCACGCAACTTCGTCTGCGTCGAAAAAATAAAAAAAAAGTTAGGGGTGGACTACCCCTAACATTTAGGGGGATGAAAAATAGATGTTGGCCGATTCTCATAGATACCGGATAAGCACAAAAAATTTCAACAAAATCGGTCAAGCCGTTTCGGAGGAGTTCAAGTTCGAACACCGTGACACGAGAATTTTATATATTAGAAGATATATTACTCATTGAATGTAGTGTAATGAACTATTTTAAACATTCTATGAACTCTTTTGTTTGGGCCGCGTTTACATATTGGCGCGCCAACTTCCAAATGATAACTGGTAGGCCAGCTGTCAAACAGTGTTTCACATAATCTTAATGACGACCAATGCATACAAACCTCTGTTAACAGGTTGGTCGGCCGTCACCGTTACAGAATCAATAATAAGAAAGTAAAAGAGTTAGAGTTAGTTAAAGAAATCAATTTTGTTAATTGAATTATTATATTGCACTAGCCAGTGACTACCAAACTTCGACTCTAAGTCGCTAATAATCTTCATTCGTCATCAGCCCGTTGACGTCTGCTAGACATAGGTCTTCCCCAAACCTCGCCACGATGACACCGGTTCTGCGTGTTATCCAGTGACTTCTCGCGCTCTTCCTATTGGCCATTGGACAAGATATTTTTTAGTATAAAACATGTACCGTTTTTATGATAACGTGATGATGTCGCGTGTCTACTGGCCCGAACTGATCGGACCCCTGCAGTTGCGGAATCTTTGCAGAAGATCTCGCCGCAGATACATTTCGGAATTGTAAATTCGTGTTTAAGTCGCTGTAGACCACAAAATTACAACTAAAGTGGTAAAATTAACAAAAAATATTTGTTTTTAATTATTCCATAGGTTTTGTATATATTTATACCATACAGTAATTGTAATCAATCAAAGAAAACATCGTTAAGAAACCAGCATGTTAGTAATAGCAGAAGTTTCATAAAAATGTGTCAAAATTCCTGTGAAAATACACGAATGTTTTTAAAATACAATAGAATTAAATTATCACCGTTCTGTGGAGTGTCAAAAGCTCTGCTCAGAAAAAGCTGAAAGCTTTATCGGAATAAAACAAAAGCTACGAAAACAAAGTCATACTTGTTGCAACAATGTTGCCTACTGGTTTGTTGTAAGGATGTGCAAACTAATTTCTATCATTTATTTTAGCTCTCTGTATTTCGAATATGTAATAGTGTAATGTTAATTATATTGATACGAGCGCTTTGATTTGTCCTTCTTTAAACGAGACTTGAAGAAAGTCCTTAAAGGCAGGTGGTCAGTAGCGACTTCGCAGTGTTTCCTGACATTGCAGAGGTATGTGGCGGCCATTAGCGCGCGAGGTCCTGAATCGCGGTGTTGACATTTGCAATGTTCGACGCATATACAGGGTGATTTGTTAGAGAGGGTACATATTGCAGGAGGGTGATGAGTACTCTGTTCTAATACGGAATATTACAAAAAATAAGTAAAATTACAAAATATTTTTTTTTTTTTAATTTAAATTCGACAAAACTACCTCAAACATAAACAATTTCGGCTTAAAGAGTGTTGACTAATGACCTCTAGTAATCTCGCGCACCCCACACCTCCGCCACACCCATCAGCTGTCGAAAAACCATCATTTTGCAAGAATTTTAGATATTTTTAAGTTGCGATTACTAAGGCATTAAGCCATATTCTTTGATAATAATATTTTTACTGGTCGTATATAACCATCAGCTACCATGACCTTCAATATGTACCCTCACTAGGAAATCACCCTGTATAAAACATCTGAAATCTACTACAGTGGGCTTCGTCCTGACCGGGCATACACTATCTCGCCCGGTCGGAGATCTCCCTTTGGCCTAATACCACTGAAAGCCCACAAGCGATAGTAACCACTTACGAGCAGTCTGACTGTCGTTTTTCTAAATGCTGCAATGCAAAAGCTTTCGCTACCCAGCTTGGTAAAGAATCATTCTGAAGGCGGTCGTTCTTGACACGCAGCGTATCGTGAGGAACTTCCTCACTCTAGAGTCCTGACTAATAGTGCTGTTCAGATTCGAATACGAGACTTCAAGGCACATTTATTATTGGAATAGTAATTAAAAGGAATTAGTATAGTGACAGCCCTAAAACTTGCAAGGCTGCTATGTTCACTACAAACAATAAAATGTACGATTGTCATCCCGAATGCCACTTACTGCAAGTTGTATCTCTAAGAGGATCCTGCATTTTAAGTTTTAAAAATATATTGACTGAAATTGAAAATGCAAAGTGAGCGGACTCTGTAGAGACTGGCATTGCATGTGTTCATACGCGACGGTGACCGCTGACCATCAGATGTGCCGTAAGCTCGTTTATCTATTAGCGCCATTTTTTTTGCCTCAATAGGTCGACGAGCCGACGATCTACGTGATGTTCAGTGGTCACCGTCGCTCATGAACCTCTGCAATGCCAGGGCAGTGAGGGGGCGTTATCTATCACCTACCCAAACAGGACTTTTCTTAAACCTGGTTGTAACGTCGATATACCTAATGGTTACTGTTTGGTAGGTATGGTAGGTTATTTGCTTGTTTACTTGGGCTAATGTCAGAGACATTGTGAGATCATCAGCTACCTACTCACCTACCTCATGAAGCTCTATTTGAAGTACTTTCATGCATTTTCAACGGGTTCTTGCCACGATATTTAATTAATTGAGTTGTCTCGATATTTCAACGTTGTTGCAAACGTCATGATCACGAGAAGACTGGATACTGCGGGTCGGGTGGAACCCGTTGAAAATGCACGAAAGTATTATAGAAAACCGCGAGTGTCTGAATAACTCTTTTTAAAGTTTGAAGACGTGTCATTGTCATTTTTTTTTTTTTATTGCAAGGTAGATAAACGAGCATACGGCCCACCTGATGGTAAGCGGTCACCGTCGCTCATGAACCTCTGCAATGCCAGGGCAAAGAGCGGGCGTTATCTACCGCCTACCCATACAAGACTTTTCTTAAACCTCGTTTAAAGAGGGACATGTCATAGTGCTCCGGGAACGCCGCGGACGGGAGTTCATTCCAAATCGGAATGCTACGGGGCAAAAATAACGTAACAAATAAAAACAAAATATTTTTTTTTTATACTTTAATCTAATCTTAAGATAATCCAGAAGGATATTTATTGCCACAAAAATCATTGAAATATTATATAATATTATAATCTGATCGTGACTGAATACCTAGATGTAAAAAACGCAATGATCATTTCTACGTTATTTTTTGTTTCGATAAAAACGCATTTTAATAAATTCAAATTTTGTAGTCACGATTCCGAAATGACCATTTTATAGTTTTTTCTTTTGGTAACACACGATCCATTTGTTTGGCAAGCTATTTTGTCATACTTAAAGTATTTTAAGTAAGCATATAATGCAACTTAAAGGCTTTTTTACATTAGATGTTGTTTTACTAAATCAAATGTTGTGGTCAGTTGAGCGTGATTTCCTAAGTTGGAACGAAGTTCTTTATCGCGCGTTGTGAAAGAGGGCTAGACGGAAAAAAATGTTAAGAAAAGTTGTCACGACACTTTTTTGTTTTAGATGATTATCGCTATATGGCGTTGTGATCAAAATCTTCTAAAACACGTTCCTTATTTTGTTTTAGATGATTATCGCTAGATGGCGCTGTGATTAAAATCTTTTGAAACACGTTCCTTATCGCGCGTTTCGAAAGGAAATATTTTTATGAGAAATCTTTTAATCGAAAGGAACTTCGTTCTATTCGGGTGTCCCATGACACCTCTCAAGTTTTTTTTAGGGTACTATGGTTCAAATAAAGAACCCATATATGCGCGCTTTGATAAAACATAAATAGTTAGTAAATTCCTTTGAATACTCGCAGTTATCTACATTACTTACACAATTACTAAACGGCTTACCACGATTTTAATTAAATGAGCGATCCCGATATTTCAACACTGTTGAAAGCGCCATGACCAAGGGAAGACTGAGGGTAGATTACGCAAGAGCAGTTAAAGTGAACGTTTAGTAATTGTGTTAGTTATATAAATAGTTAGGTTATTTAAGGTTGTAACTGTACTGTAACAACCCGCGATAAGGAACTTCGTTGCAATACATCGATATAAATACCATTTATTGCACTCACAAGCATTAAACGACACGAAAGATTTTTGTTCTTTTTAACAGTTCATACAACTTACAGCAATTTCAATAGTCGTAAACATTCTACGTACGAATATATATTATTTTTCATCATTAAATATCGCAATGAATGAAACACTCGTTAAATTATAACATGAGTTCCTTTTCTGAATGCGTAGTTGTAAATTTTATTGCGTATTATGATCTTTTGCTCTTTGAGAGATATGTAGGAGATTTTTGTATTTCGTCTGTTTTGCTTTTAAAGTTATACTGCATATTAAATGAAGGATTAAATTCTTTGAAGATTCACCTAACGAATTTAGACAAAATCTGATAAAATTGCTGAAATAAGCTATTTTTGTTTTTTCTTTTTCTTGTTTTGTGATTTAACTTTTAGATTTTTTTTGTAACTTTGTGTTAATACTAGTTTTGTGAAAGCTGCATGCACCTCTATTTTACATTCCACTCGGGCCAAGAGTTAACTGTGTATTTTTAGTATAAGTAGAGTTAAGTGTGAATGTAGTTGGTGCTTCTGTTATAAAAAAAATAAATAGAATAAATAAATATAGGTTTGTTGATATTCGGGTGGAATAAGGCAAGCATCATGATTATGTGCCATTCCTGTACTGAGAAGATCTGAGTCAAGCAGTGAGCATATAGGTCGACATAGTATAGTTTATGCCGAAGTGATAGTAAAGAAGTACATTTCTTTGCTCAACCTACAATGTTAAGGAACTTTTAGAAGTGTTTACTTGTGAGTTTCCGATTGAGCTGTAATTTTGTACAAAACAAAATAGACGCATCGTGTTTGTCGGTTCTTCTTTTTTTTTGCCATGTAGGCAGACGAGCCAACGGGCCACCTGATCGTAAGTGGTTACCGTTGCTCATGAACCTCTGCAATGTTAGGGGACACTGAAGGGTCGCTACCTACGACCTAACTAATGACGCTCCTCAATGAATACTAACTTCTACATAAAACTACTTACTACTACTAACTTCTATATAATATCTAGGAAACACTTTTATTTTATTTATTTATTAGAAAATCTCACCAACAGTATGAGTTACAACAATGACATTAAAAAGATAAGAATACAAACACATATAAATCAAGAAATGCTGTGTAACAATACTAACAATAGATAAGCATAGCGTTTATAAAATTTTAAGGGGACAGATCTCCTCTTTCAGGCCTCCCATTCTCCTCTTTGTTCGAACAAAACAAATCTAAAAAGTTAATTACACCCATACACTTTAGTTTCAACAGCCAAGCAAAACAAATTAATTTGAACACAAAACATGAAATAACCTCAAATATTTTACTTTAAACTTGTGTAGTTTACTACTATACAATGCTAAGTAAGGTTGCTTTATACTTAGTGGCAACGAGGGATGACTTATCACGTATTGTTTTAGAGGCACAGATAAAATTGTTCGGTTCTAGTCAGTATATTGAATTTACTACCGCCTCTAAGTTTACTGTAGACTGTGGAATGCGTATTTTGTTGAAGAGTAATTTTTCATGTTTTAATATCTCATTGTCTTATTAGACGACTCAGTCACTCAGAGAGCAATGGCAATGCTGGGTGTTTTTATGCGTGAATCACATGAGGAGATCCACAGGACTATAGTTATATACCAAAGTTGCATTGCCCAAAGACAGTCTGCTGGACAGGACACATTGCCAATTGCTATCTGTAACGATAATAATAGACAACTGTAAACTTCTCGCTGTTTTCTTTATATCGTCGATAGATTCTATTATTACCCTCTAATAATTAAATCTTTACAGTTTCACCAGGATCGATAGCAAACTCAAAAAAGTCCAACATGGAATACCTCGTCGTTTCTCCATAGTCGATTCAACCATCATTTACTGACCGCTTCCTTCCTTCGTTAGGAACTTTATCCAGACAGATTTATACTGATCCATTGACATTGAACAACTGGCCAGACGTACTCGATGAAGCTGTATTTTTGTTAGCAAATCAATCAATGTGATTGGTTGAAAATATTCCTGTTGATTGGCCATTCTCGACGTTTATAGCTCTGTGGTAGCATGTTTAAGGGTTTATACTGAGATGTTTTTAATAGTGTTGTTTTAGAGCTTAGATCGGAAATTTAATGTATTTTTGGTATAGACAAAAACTAAATTTCATAGCCAAAAATTTTGCATCAAAAATTATCGGGATTTAACCAAGGCTACAAGATTTAATGGTCAAGATCACTAACCACTACATCAACAAACAACAACCTTAAATACTATTAAAATAACATTTACTAAAAAAAGAATTGCCACTAAAATAGAAAACCAATTTTAAATGTAACATCTTCAATAAAAATATATGGCGTTGGCCACTTGCACATGTGGACCTGCAATCGTATGCATAGACATATGACACAGTAAATAACGTGGAACACGAATGTGTCTTAGGTACAATACAGCTTGCGAGTGTAAATACATGTTACACACGGGTGTTAAGAGTATGCAACAAATTTCTTTAAACACTCGCGGTTATCTACATCACTTACTCTATTACTAAACGGGTGCATTCCACGATTATTTTCAATTCTTTCTTCTCGGCAAACGAACGAGGGTAGACAGATTTGTCTGCTCTTAAATGACCTACCCGCAGTTCTTCAGTCTTCCCGTGATCATGGCGCTTGAAACAGTGCCGAAATATCGGGATCGCTCAAATGAAAATAATCGTGGAAAGAACCCGTTTAGTAATAGTGTAAGTGAAGTGTACAATAATTTGTAATAGTAATTCTTCAAACGAGACTTGGAGAAAGTTTTTAAGTGTAGGCCGTAGGTAGCGGCGCCGCGATGTCTTCTAGCAATGCAAAGGTCCATGAGCGATGGAAACAGGTGGGCCGTTAGCTCGTCCACCTACGAGGTAATACAAAAAATGTTTAATACGTTCACTGCGAGACCAATTTTTGTATGTTTGCCGTTCGTTGCGACAAGGGGTATAATCGACCCGGACTATGATCAGACGTTGGGACGATACGCGGTCTATTAGACCCCAATTCCTTTAACAAAGTTAAAGCTCTTCGCACCGTAAGTAAGTCCACGTTTTTCCTGGCCGCACCACATTTTGCAGGAGGGATCATTTAAGCCTCGTTTAACAGCGAATGCGTTAAGCACTTGCGGTTATTTACTTCGCTTACACAATTACTAAACGGGTTCTTACCACGATTTTCTTAAAATGAGCGAACCCGATATTTCAACACTGTTGAAAGCGCCATGACCAAGGGAAGAATGATTCTGGTCATCAATAAATTGTATCCATTTGTCCACCAAATTCTGGTTTACTAGAAGAAAACTCAAATCTGAATTAAGCTCGCCACTGTATCTGCTTATTTGTATGTTAATGTTGTAAATAATGGAAGTCGTGGTGGCCGAGTGGTCGAAGCGCTTCCTTCCGAACAAGAGGTCGCGGGTTCAAATCCGGCCGGCTTGTACCTCTAAATCTAAATGTGAAAAAGATTTATGTGCAATTTTTCACAACACCACTGGCTAAAAACGGTGAAGAAAAACATCGTGAGGAAACCTGCATGCCGGAAAAGAATTCTAAAAAAAAATCCTTTGAAGATATGTGAAGTCCCCAATCTGAACTGGGCAAGCGTGGTGGACTATGCCTAATCTCTCTTCGGAGGAGACCTGAGCCCAACAGTGGGCAGTAATGGGTTGGTACAGTTGTAAATAAATGTTATGTGAACAGTAAAGAATAAAAAAAATGTAATATTGTCTATTAATCTGACCTAATACTTCTTTTTTAAAGTCAATCAAAAAATCAACAATATTATCCATTTCTCCCAGCAG
Organism: Trilocha varians; assembly: GCA_030269945.2. Lineage (NCBI taxonomy): Eukaryota > Metazoa > Arthropoda > Insecta > Lepidoptera > Bombycidae > Trilocha > Trilocha varians. Next base: position 2,472,744 of record AP028264.1, on the reverse strand, counting down.
TGTGTATCGTACGAAACCACAGATAATCTGAAGATCTAGAAACACACAGATCCCATCGCACACCGCGATATACTTACAATAGTTGTCGTTTAAAGGACAAAACCTTGTTATTCGGACGCCTACACTCACATATTACTGGGACCGATACCATAGCGCTATTAACATGTAGATAGATATATTTATTTTAATGTAGTAGTGCACTTTTGATGTGACAACGTCTTATAAATTGGTTTGCCGGGTGACACTTCAAAAAACTGCGTTACGCTCCGCTCACGTTATGCGCTCACAATGAGAGCGAGTGAGAGGCACGCGTGCCTTTCACTTTTTATGTCTGTCTCTCTCGCTCTTAGGCGGGCTAACCATGCCCGAGTCGTTTTCACGTAAAACTTTCGCCCGTATACCGATTTTACAGGCAACCAATTTTTTTTTCATGATAAAAAGGTCTAAGAAAAGTCTTGTACAGGTAATAGATTAATTGCCCTGGCATTGCTGAGGTTCATGGACGACGGTCGGCTCTAAGGTCATTTTGTCTGTATTGAAAACAAAAAAAACTTTAAATAAATACAAATTAACATTTTTGGAACGAAGTTCCTTATTGCGCGTTATCGAAAGGGGGCTAGACGGATATTCTTATGAAAAGTTGTCACGACACTTTTTTTGTTTTAGATAATTATCGCTAGATGGCGCTGTGGTCAAAGTCTTTTAAAACACGTTCTTTATCGCGCGTTACGTTAGGAAAAAAAATATAAGATATGTTTTATTCGAAAGGAACTTCGTTCTATTCGGGTGTCCCATGACACCTCTCAAGTTTTTGTTTGTATAGGAAGAAATTATAGTGCTAGAGCAGTTAATAGGGATTCCGTTCTTTAGAGTACTATCTCTGGTGGGTGTATTGAAAATTCCTCCCTGTAGTTATAGATTTTTGCTTGTTAGTAATCATTCATCAAATTGGCTATAATTACAAAAAATACATCTATCTCATTTGATTATCAGATTGGTGAAGGTCACTCATTGACATCTCCTAGACTATTAAACCTAGTTAAGTATTAAATACTCAAACTCATTTAAAAACTAGATAAATCTTGTTAATTAGGAAATTTCAATCGTACTCATTGATTAATATATTTATTTGTTACAAAAAATGTGTTTTAAATTTGTGAAAATAAACAGGTTTCGCATAATCGCTAATATTAGAATACAAATGTGCACAAAATGATTAAAAATCGAACCGAACTTAATAATTTAGATAATATTAAAAGCAATGGAATCAATAATTTAAAATCAAATTAAAAACGATGAGAATAGTTGATAGTCACGCAAAGATCGGCTTTTTCTGTGTAGCTCCCTTTCACAACGCGCGATAAGGAATTTCGTTCCAAAAAAAACATATAAAAACCCTTCGAAGATATGTGAAGTCAATCCGCATTGGGCAAGCGTAGTGGACTATATCTAATCCCTCTTCTGAGGAAACCTGAGCCTAGCAGTGAGCAGTAATGGGTTATGTAATGGAAACAACAAAAGTCGAATTTAAATAAAATAGGAGCTATAAGGAGGAGGAGAAATATAAAAAAAAAAATGTCCAATAAGTCTAATCCAAAAAGATTCTTTTGAAACATACAAGAAGTAGAAAAAAACGTATTTTAACTTAGATATATAAATTACCCAAATTTCCCAAAGAATAAGCAAGTTGAAGTGGCAGTGGGCGGGCCACATAGCACGTAGAACCGATGACCGTTGGAGCACGAAGGTTCTGGAGTGGCGTCCGCGTCAAGGCAAGCGCAGTGTGGGACGACCAGCTGCAAGGTGGACGGATGATCTTGTTAAGATCGCATGAACACGCTGGATGCAGACCGCTACCGACCGGTCGCATTGGAGGAGGCCTATGTCCAGCAGTGGATGTCTACAGGCTGAGAATGATGATGATGATATAAATTAAAAGTTATTGATTTTCTTCAGATTATTTGGTGGACTGTGTGGCATTTTGCCGATTCTACAGATTTAATATCTCTATCCAATTTTTGACACTTATTAAAATATAGAACTGTCACAATGCTCACTTACACTATTACTAAACGGGTTCTTACCGTCACCGGGATACTCAGTCTTCCCGTGATCATGGCGCTTGCAACAGTGCTGAAATATCGGAACCGCGAAATAATCGTGGTAAAAACCCGTTTAATAATAGTGTAAGTGATGTAGATAACCGCGAGTGTTTAAAGATATTTGTCACAATGCTTTTAAAAATATCACTAAAATAACAACATTATTTTAAATGGAACACAAGTTATCACACTTACAATCTCTAAATTAAAATAAATTATTAGACTTCACTTTTGGCTTCTTGAATTAATTTCTAGATTGGTTTAGGATACAGATATTTTAGGAAATGACCGATCTTACTTAAAATGGCTTTAAAATTAAATAATTTTGCATTTAAAAACGTGTCCCGATAAGAATCTTCTAAGTTATTTATTTTAACACGTTCACTGCGAAACCAAATTTTCATATTTATTTATAGTTGGCTGCGACACGGGTTTTATCGGCCCGCAGTATGACCAAACGTTAGGGCGACACGCGGTCTATTAGACCCCACCTCTTTTAACAAAGTTAACGCACCGCTAGGAAGTTGTAGGAGGGATCATTTAGGCCTCGTTTCGCAGCAAACGTGTTAAAGAATCTTTATCAAGTGGCTTGCGTAGAAAAAGTATTTAGATATAGATTTTTTTTTCGTAGCCTGCCTTTCTGTATACATAAGATTTGATAATATCTTAGCATTTAAAAACACAGCATCAATTGCAGATCAACAAAACATCGACGGGCCGCAGTTTGATTATTTTAAAACAATATTTGTGCTATTCGTTGTGGTTCGTCCTTAGAGTTCGATGATGTCTACGGAATCTTATTAATAAGAAATAAGATTTTTTTAAATACTATTACATCATTTAGTACTGAACGAGTAGAGCGCCCCTATCCCTCTTCTGAGGAGACCTGAGCCCAACAGTGGGCAGGAATGGGTTGGTACAGAGTAGAGCGCTACAACACACGTTACAGTTGCAAATGTATTAAAGGCTGGAATCGAACCTTTATTCCGTCTTATGTGACGCAGACGAACAAACAACCCAGAAAAATCTAGGCCAGCTACTGCCATTAAATATTAAAACTTATGCAATTAAATATTAAAATCAAAGTCAATCAGAAAAAAGCGGCACATCACTCGATCGTCTTAATCTCCTCTAACAGTACATAAAAGCTGTTCCAAGCATTTCGGATACATTTTATAGACCAATCACTACCAGTTTCTTTATAGATAGGAACTGTTACTAATTATTGATTATGTATGGTATAGAAAAGGTATATTTTTAGTTTGATTGGTACATTTTGGAACTATTAATGTTTTATTAATATGCTGTAATTGTTGGACTTAGTTTTGGGGATTATTATACGGTCACGATCAGTGTTCGATTGAGGAGAAATTTATTTGTGATTTTTTTTATAATGCTATGTTTGTTATACAGGGTGGATCTGTAACTTTAGACAATCTGACATGGGGTGAATGACCTGTTGAAATAAAACTTAGAACCCCTTTTATTTTAGGAATTGGTAAAACAAATTTTTTCATCATAGTCTGGAAGTCTGCAACGATAGTCGTACGTTTTCCATACAATGTCAGAAAAAAAAGTTTAACCGATCCAAAAAATAAAAATAGTGCTAAGTTGTATTTCTACAGGTCATTCACCCCACGTCAGATTGTCCAAAGTTACAGATTCATTCTGTATCTTCAGCTTAGTTATGCTAGACTTGAAGTCTTCTTTAAATGACTAATGCTGTGATTAGTTTTGAAAAATATTATTTTATATTTAGAAATAACCAAAAAAAATAAGCTAAGAAATCTATTTATGTAACTAAACTCTAGATGTAACTATGTAAGTTCGGTTGAAATCTTGTAAATTAAATTTAACTTCCCGGTTTCCGATTGACCTGACATTTTGCACGCAGATGTATATCGCGTGACAATGCAATAATATGACAAAATGGCGCTGATCTGATGATGGATTCGGAACTGTTAAACAAGATAGACTCATCGTGTTTTACTTGTATTGGCTACCACTCTACTACTACATGATATTCAGGATCTGTATATAAAAAAAGATTTATTTAAATAAATTATCACCAAATATACATTTAAAAACAATAATTGTATTCAAAAATACAACTTCTGTTCGATATTTATTAGTTTTATAGATAAGTCGTATATATTTCTATCATGGCGACTGCTTTATTTGCCAATCCTATGTTCGATTTTATTTGTATAATATTCAAATGTATGCGTTATACCACATTTATTATAAAGCTATCGTTTTATTAACTGACGATATTCTTCTGAGTTTCTTTTATCTCCTTACTGACAGTCCGACGCCATTTTTAGAGATAACTTGCAACATAATACTTGTTAAATTATGTTATAGTTATATTATGTGGTAGTCGTGGTGACCGAGTGGTTGAAGCGCTTGCCTTCCGTACGGGAGGTCGCGGGTTCAAAACCGGCCGGCTTGTACCTCTAAATCTTAATATGAAAAAGATTTATGTGCAATTTTTCACAACACCACTGGCTAAAAACGGTGAAGGAAAACATCGTGGGGAAACCTGCATATCGGAAAAGGGTTCTAAATAATCCTTTGAAGATATGTGAAGTTCCCAATCCGCATTAGGCAAGCGTGGTGGACTATGCCTAACCCCTCTTCTGAGGAGACCTTAGCCCAACAGTGGACGGTAATGGGTTGTTATAGTACAGTACAGTATGTTATAGAACTTTAATGAAATATAAAAGGTACGCAGTTTCGAGCAAAGTTTGAAGAGAGTTCCTAAAGGTCGTAGGTAACATTGTCGGGTCCATGAGCGATCATTTATGATCTGGTGGCCAGTAAGCTCAATGCCCACATAACATTAAGAAGTGCATAAAAAAATGTAAAAAAAATAGTGTTTTAAAATACGACTTTTGACACTTAATGAAATTAAATTATATCCTACTACAATAAGAAACACAATTGTTACAAAGAATATTACAACATCGATTTTGTCACCTTCTTTGACACCTTGAAATAGGTCAGGATCGCTGGAAGTCACTGGATGCAGCTAGCGCAGAACCGGTCGTTGTGGCGAGGTTTGGGGAGGCCTACGTCTATAGGCTGATGATGATGATCACTAGGTGGTTTTTAATTGGTGCCATTATTATCTACTTGTATATCTAAAATAGTAATTAATATCAGTGTAAAATCAGTGTCATTAATATCAGTGTCAGTAGTATAAAATCAGTGTAAACAAAATGTAAATCCGTAATTGGCTAATTTTTTCTTTTATAATTTTAAGTTTAATTTGATTGTAACTGTAGCTGTGGATTTTTGTTAAATAAATAATTAATAATATAATTTTGTTTCAGGTAATATTATCATCCTTAAATTCTACGCCAGTTTACGTAAGTTCAAATCAAAATCAAATCAAATCAAACATATTTCATTGTCAACATAGGTATTTACATTTAGGTCTTGTATTTGAAGTAGTCTGGTCTGCCATGCTGTGCCAATTTAGGCTTACAATATCTAGGTAAATGATTGCGAATGATGTCATTCTTGTCAGTTAACACAAATTTGACAATTTAGTTATATTTAGTGCTTATCTATAAAGTATCATCATCTAAAAATTCTGAAACAGTGTAATAACATTTTTCCACCAACAGTTCATAAAGTTTAACTTTGAATTTTTCCACCACTGTTATGTTCTTAATTGATGATGGAACCTTATTGAAAATGCGTGGAGCTGCACACAAAACACTTTTACACATTAGTCTAGTTTTGCTAGGAACTGTACATAATTTATTCTTAATTCGAGCCTAATTAAGTTAAAGTAAACTTTTATTTCACGATATAATATTTGATTCAGTCAGTTTAATGAGTTATTAATGTGTTATTCAATGCATTTATACATTTAAATTTTAGGGACTATCATCTGATTATGTTACCTACTTATATTTTGTACCTATTGTAATGAATTATGACGTTCTTTTTACTTTTATTTAAAACGCCTGAAGAAAAACAGGGTGTTATGTCTATACTAATATTATAAAGATGAAAGATTTGTTTGTTTGTTTGTAATGGATAGGCTTCGGAAACTACTGGACCGATTTCAAAAATTCTTTCAACTTTGCAAAGCTACATTATCCCCGAGTAATATAGGCTATATTAATTAAAAAAAAAATAGAGATCCTAAATCGCGACGGCATAGCGAGTACTGTTTGAACCCCTTTGTAACGCAGACGAAGTTGCGCGGGTCAGCTAGTGTTTGATATGTCTTTGTGTGTGTCTTTTTTTAACTATTGTTATAGTACTATGGATACCAAAAATTATTAAAATATGTTTTTCAAGTATCAAATAAGATATATCAAATGGCTCTCTCTAAAAAAAAGCATTATAAATGCTAGGCAAACGGTCTAAAATTCTAAAATTACGGACACATAGCAAGAACAAAATCCCACACAAAATGCAAAAAAATACCTCCTTTTTAAACACAGAAAACATGAGTAAAACCACGTTGAAAGCATAGCAATAATCATTACGAAATAAAACATATTATATTATCCATTCTTTTCATGCTAATGAGATCGAGATTCGAGGCAGTAAGACGAGTCTTTTCTCTCTCTCTAACACTTTAAGTAAGAAAGAGACAACACTACCACTGTTTTAACGTCCATATTGTGTGAAAGAGACAGAAATAGAACAGGCTATGGAACATAGATTAGTTGTACGGATAGAAAATTAAAAATATAACAATATTTAACTGGAAATGGATATAAGGGTGGAATTGAATTGGACTGTTTTTTTGGTTTCATATTGAGATATTTTGTAAGGTTATGTATATCGCGTGATGCAATATGGTAACATGGAGATGAACTGATGATGGTTGTCCAAATTTGTTTACCAAAAGTACTTGTTCGATCTTAAATTATTATTTTTTTTAGTTGGAGAAAATCACCGGTATGTGGGAGTTGAACCGCACTAAAACCTCCAACCGCTCACACTCAACGTCCGAACCCCGGCTGAGGCCAGAACCCAGCACGGGGTTACGAGGGACGGCGCGACGCGTTACGCCCAAGGCACTCTTTCCCGTCGCGCCGCCCCCTTTCTCCTGTAGTCATATGCGAAATAATATGCGATATACGATATTATAAACCTTTAGTCAAATCGATAGCCTCTTCTTTTAAAGTCGGTCAAAAATTTATAATTGATGACGCTGTCGCTACATGTACAGGTACATACCTTAAACTGTCACAATGAATTTTATTTAACACCACAATCAACACGACTATGAGATAACATCTCAGCTTGATAACCAAAGATGATTGATCGAAATCACTAAACTACCTCATTATAAACTTCATAAACTTAAAACAACAATGTCTTCAAAGATATCTTCATTTTTTGTCAAAAAAGGCTAATTTAGGAACCTTCGTAATTAAAAAGTATTTATTTAAGAAAAATCCTGGAGGTAACAACCCTTCATTGCCCTGGCATTGCAGAGGTTCATGAGCGACGATAACCGCTTACCATCAGGTGGGCCGTACGCTCGTTTATCTTACAATAAAAATATGTTTAAGTTCAAATTAGTATCACTATGCTATTAATTTTATAGCAAAATATATTTTCCAAAAATACTAAATAATTTCACTAGCACTCTATTTATGCCAATAGGCTACACCAAAAGGAACCCATGACCACTTCAAACATAGAATGTCAAAACAAAAAACAATCAACGACAACTTTCACCTTCCAAAATTAAAAAGCATTACGATAAAAAAGGAACGCCTCAACCCGAATCCCAAACAAAAAAGGGTCCATCGGTTCCTTTTTTGAATTCGTTCGGGAAAAAAATGCATTCCCGTCGACAGCTCCCTTCGAGTTCACACTCCATAGAACAAAAGTGAGCAAAACAAAGCGACGCCGGCAGCGACACCTGACGAAGTGAGAACGAAACTTGATACTTGGCGTAAAACTTCATAGGAAACCCACCTTTATAGCCTAAAAAATAAACGCTATAATCCTTTGACGAACTCTTACAATACAACTATGAGTACAGGCAATACTATCCTTTAAATCTTAGCGTATAAGGTTGAATATTGTATGAATAAAACTAAAAAATGAAAACGTGCCGTCTTTCGCCAAGTAGTTTAGTATTGAATGTAATTTTAGTTATTACATATTACTTGGTTTATTTTCAATTTCACCTACAAGTTTCGAAAAGTAGCTATGTTTTATGTTTGTTAATGCTTATGGTCAAATCTGATGATAATATTAAGCTCTATAAAAGTGCCTGGAGTGGCCACGTGGCTAGGCGCAAACTGGAAGCAGCACAGAAATTCGATTTAGTCAGTCTTCTATATACAGGGTGTCCCAAAAGCGCAAGTGAAACTACCTTTAATATTGTGGATGGACTATTTTGTTGATAATAAACATTATTTTATTTTTGTTATTAAACCATACTGCATTCAACGATTTTACATTGTTTGGTTTGTCTAAAAATCTAACCAACAAAATAAAAAAAGGATACTCTGTTTCGATAATCTTAAGAACACCTAACTACAACTAATCCCTCATAACAATAAGCTCAAACAAAAGAAACATTATAAAACATTCAAATCAAAATTTAAGTACAAAAATCACCATTACTACTACTACAGCAACTCACTTTCAACTCACAATCGGGAAGTCAGCATTACTCAAACTCGATCGGACATTCTTTTGACTTGTAAAAGAACTAGACGAGATTTACGACCGCCAGAAGATTTACAATCGTCGAATCGAACCACGGAGTACACTAATCAGAGGTAGATGACATACAGACAATAAATGTGTCAAAACAAAGTCCCCGTTTAGATGGAACTGGTTTGACTTGTAACATAAACGGTTTTGATTCCCATGCGCGTTTGTAACTGCGAATGTGATGTGGCCCTTAAAAATGAGGGGAAAGTGGTGATATTTAAAATTTTGTAACTTCTTAACCGTTTTCGGGACTTTATATTTTTTTACAGGCCTTTTAATGCAATTCCAATGATCAGGTCGCCTATGTTGCGTTTTTTTAAATTAAATGTTCATGATGGTTGTATGTGAAACCACAACCTTTCGGAACGCAAAAGGCCTAACCACTCGGCTACTGCGATTACATTTTAATATTAAAAGTTGTTGAAATTATTGTCAGTATTTTTAAAACGGAATATCGAAGTAATCTATCAAAATTAAAGTCATGCAAAATTGTCATGGCATTGCGTTACGGCTCGTTAAAGTTTGCACCAACCTTAGACATCAAAAATTGTCTATCATCATTGACAATTAACGTCAAAAACCCCAAACGTCAAACGTCAAATCACCCCTACCACGAGCGCTCGATCCGTTCGAGTACAATTAAGTCCGGTGGAATGTCGCGATGCGATTGTATCGAGTGACCTAGGGCTATCGGTTACCGCGCTACCGTTCGGAATGGCCGTGATTTATCGTTCTACCTCGGCTCTCCCGTTAATTGAATATGTTTAAGACTTTCTTTGAAATGTCAAAATTGTTTAGGATTTTAGACATTTTGGTGACTTTAACGGACTTTAGAAAGAGAGTCTTGGTTTAGTATTTTTATGACGAGTTAGAAATATTATGAATTTTAAAACTTGGCTTAATGTTCTTTCTTTTGTATCAGTGAAAAACATACACAAACGTCGTGTTTGGTTTTATTATACTGCAAGACAGATAAACGAGTCCCCAGCCCATTTGATGGTAAATGGTAACCGTCGCTCATGAACTTCTGCAATGAGGGCTGTTAGTTAAAAGGGCATTTAGGATTTTTCCTTAAACCTCGTTTGAAGGACATGTATTCTGGGAACATTATTTAATTTATCAGAGCTCTTTGTATAGAGCTTTCTATCTGTAAAATTATTCTGTGACATAAATATTGGAAGTTGGAGTTGGAGTTCGAGTTTATATTGTAATCCAAATTCGTGACCAGCATGACCCAGATGTTGCAAGGATTCGGAAATGAAAAATATTCAATCGATCGAGTTACATTGGTAAAACATTTTTCTTTAAATTTCTTCAATAAATTGACTCAAAATCTGTTCCAATTTATAATATGTATTACAAAAATCTGCTGGTACAGAATATCCCTACTAATATTATAAATGCCACAGTAACTCTGTCTGTCTATCTGTCTGTCTGTTACGCTTTCCCGTTTAAACCTCTCAACCGATTTTGATGAAATTTGGCACAGACAATCTTTAGACCCTAAAAAAGAACATAAGCTACCTTTTAATTGAAAGTGACACAGACGAAGTTGCGCGGGACCGTTATTAATAAAACTCAAGTATCAATTATATAGATACTTACTTTCTTGTCTAGAATTAATTAGCAACACAGTACAGCTTAACAAATTCTCTACGAAGGCTAAACGTGTGCAGTAGCTATGATAAGAAATGCCACTCGAACAAAGCCAAGAAACTAATGCCAATTAGCGACGTCAAACACCAAAAAGGTTTGCTTTTTAAAAGCTTTTATTTAACTAATTAGGATGGAAACCAATCTATACTGACTGGTAAATAAAGATGAAGAATTTGTGTGAATATCATGAAACGCTAGACAGTCTTTCAGTGTTCGATAGTCCATTTGTCAAGTAAGGCTAAAAGGCCGTAAAATATCCCTTTGAGACACAGACGTCAGATAGTCTATGGCAATAGCGATAATAATAGCGATAAAAATAAATTTCTTTAAACACTCGCGGTTATCTACATCACTTACAAACGAACGAGAAAGAGGGTAGACAGATTTGTCTGCTCTTAAATGACCTACCCGCAGTTCTTCAGTCTTCCCATGATCATGGCGCTTGAAACTGCCGAAATATCGGGACCGCTCAATCGAAAATAATCGTGGAAAGAGTTTAGTAATAGTCTAAGTGAAATAGCGACAGAAATTTCTGTCCAGCGTGTGTTTGTTTGACAAAACCCTTTAGTTTTTACTCGAATTAATTATTTTAAAGGTTATTCCAACCTAATTTAATCATGAAATCAAGTACGTATGAGCCCTAGCACCGTTGGTTCCATATCTAGATATACGTGAAGCCACTAATGAGAGCCACCTTGTACGGTTTATTAAGTCTAATGTATTCAACTGATGCTCTGAGAGATTGCGAGCCAAATGTCAGAGCATACGCTGTATCAACGGAGGCTGATTCAGGTTTGTTTGATGCTGGAGTTGAGTTTTAGTGATTTATGCCTGATTTTTTCCATATCTAGGTGAGTTAACAGACCATCTGTTCTATGTTTTAGAATGGCATATCATGTATATACATAGGTATACCTGTACCAACCCATTACTGCCCACTGTTGGGCTCGGGTCTCCTCAGAAGAGGGATTAGGCATAGTTCACCACGCTTGCCCAGTACGGATTGGGGACTTTACATATCTTCAAAGGATTTTTAGAACCCTTTTCCGATATGCAGTTTTCCTCACGATGTTTTCCTTCACCGTTTTTAGCCGGTGGTGTTGTGAAAAATTGCACATAAATCTTTTTCAACATTTAAATTTAGAGGTACAAGCCGGCCAGATTTGAACCAGTGACCTCTCAAACGGGTAGTAATGCAGTGGGTAGTTAATGGGTTGTTATATTACGAAGTTGATAGTTGCTATTCAAATAAAAAGTACAGACTCAATACAGAATTTAAAGTCTAAATATATAATTATAATGGTCTTATACCTAATAAACTTGATATTTACAATAAAATTACAGTACGTCTGCCTACGTGGCAATAAAAAAAAAAAAAAAAAAAAAAAAAAAAAAAAGTACTTATTATGGATCGTAAAACTTGCAGTTCTTATATTATATATGAAGTTTGATTAATACTTTATGTAGTAAAACTTTGTTTATTGTATCATTAATGTTTTGTCGTGGTGGCCGAGTGGTTGAAGCGCTTGCCTTCCGTACGGGAGGTCGCGGGTTCAAAACCGGCTTGTACCTCTAAATCTTAATATGAAAAAGATTTATGTGCAATTTTTCACAACACCACTGGCTAAAAACGGTGAAGGAAAACATCGTGAGGAAACCTGCATATCGGAAAAGGATTATAAAAATCCTTTGAAGATATGTGAAGTCCCCAATCCGCATTAGGCAAGCGTGGTGGACTATGCCTAACCCCTCTTCGGAGGAGACCTGAGCTCAGCAGTGGGCAATAATGGGTTGTTACAGTACAGTAGTAAAACTTTGTTTATTGTATCTTTAATGTTTAGTATCTGTGTGTTAAAAATACAGTTCTTGTGATTTTGATAGTTTCGAGACGAAAAAAATAAATTTGACTTCTTTATACTTTTGAGTTTAATAAATGTTAGATCTTTTTTGAAAGAAATATTATCAATTGGGTTAAGTTTGCTTTTTGTCATTGCAAATAATGATTTGTTTTTTTTTGATAGTGATGAAGTTTAGTTAATAGTTTTTAGACTATACACATCGAAGTTTGCTAAAACAGAAAACAATATTAATATTATAAACTTATTCAGACATTCGCGGTTTTCTATAATACTTTCATGCATTTTCAACGGGTTCTTACCACGATATTTAATTAATTGAGTTGTCTCGATATTTCTAACTACAGTGAGTGTGGTGTGTCGTGATGTGAGTTCGAGTTCCAGTGGTACTACCCAAAAGCGAACGAGAAAGAGAGTAGACAGATTTGTTTGCTCTTAAATCGACCCGCAGTATCCAGTCTTCTCGTGATCATGACGTTTGCAACAACGTTGAAATATCGAGACAACTCAATTAATTAAATATCGTGGTAAGAACCCGTTGAAAATGCATTAAAGTAATATTAATATTGTCCAAAACAATCTTTCCCTCAAGTTCCTGTGCTTTATTGCTCAGTCATATAACTCTTGTTTTACATCAGTGGTCACTCGAGGATGAGGATTCTCATCACGATACGCACCGTGTTAAGAACAACTGCCTTCTGAATCAGTCCGAGAGCGAGAGCTTCTCAGGATGACGACTGAATCTTTTCACTATTAGACCGTGCATATACAACGAAACAATGATGGTTAATTCAACATGCCAGATTTCGACTACTTTATAGGCCAGGGTAACTACAAAGTTACATAAAATTTTTCACCATCGTCCATATATTTTGTATTCAATTTATTTTCGCTTTCTGCAACATTATATGTTAAGTTTAAAAGCTAGCCAGTAGCTACAATGGGATAGCCCCAATAAGGTGTAATTGGAGTCCCTAGGGAATGTAGTGTCTACATACAGTCCACTTACGATCCTATTTTAGCCACGTTTCCCTATTTAGCATATAAGAAATATTCGCTTCAGTAAATTGGCTTTTTTACAAGCTAGTAGCTATTAATTATAATTGTAAGTTTAAGGATTAATATGTGATAGTCGTGGTGGCCGAGTGGTTGAAGCGCTTGTCTTCCGTACGGGAAGTCGCGGGTTCAAAACCGGCCGGCTTGTACCTCTAAACCTTAATATGAAAAAGATTTTATGTGCAATTTTTCACAACACCACCGGCTAAAAACGGTGAAGGAAAACATCGTGAGGAAACCTGCATGTCGGAAAAGGATTCTAAAAATCCTTTGAAGATATGTGAAGTCCCCAATCCGCATTAGGCAAGCGTGGTGGACTATACCTAATCCCTCTTCTGAGGAGACCTGAGCCCAACAGTGGACAGTAATGGGTTGGTACAGTAAGTTTAAGGATTAATATGTGTCTGTTGACAAAACGGTATATTCTGAAAAAATCACTGCTGATTTAAATGCTAATCAAACTAACCGGCACATAGTCATCTGTGTCACATAAGAAATTGTGATATTTCGCATTTGGTAAGCGTAGTGAAAAATATCCTATGTTCGTCTCCTGATTCAAAGCTACTCACAAATTTTCAGCCAAATTAGTACAGTCGTTCTTAAATTATTAACAGTTTAATTTACACGACTCACTTTTATCTAGATAATATTATAGCTCTGTAAGTCTTACAAAGACTAGGGATACTGCTTCTTATGACATACCTAATATATAGAACTCATGTCAAACTTCGTTAAAGACAACATAATAACATTTAAATATGTACAATTCTTAAAACTTGATATTTTTAGATCGTTTTTCCAACGTATCTCATAACCTTGAAAAACAGTCGAAAATAGCCAAAAATTGATGTTAATCATAAATCATCTTAACTACCAATCACAATTAGCTCACACATACGCACTTCGATGCTAATTGGCTGGTTTTATGACGCACACATAAAACCGTCCAATGGGAAGTGTTTGGTCGTGTCGTGATGCCAAGAAGCGCCAGTTTAATTGTCACCGCGCTAAATAGCTACTAAAGGTCCCAAATATGGTAGGTTTTACTTCGAAAGTCACGCCCTGGAGGTAAAATATATCTCGGATGTTCAGTAGACACTGATAAAATAAAATAAGATATTCTAGGTGTTCTCACAGATAGTATAAAGTCATTAAAAAGTTTTATTTTACTTGCACTTGTAACTATGTAAGATTCTAGCTAATTGATCTTAAGAAAGCATATGTATATCGCGAGACAACACAATAAAATGATATCTTGATTCGCCTCCTTCTATTGTACATAGTGTAAAATAAAATATAAAACAGTATTTTCCATTTCTTTTTCAATTTTACTTTTCATAGTTTTGTTTTGTTCTTATCTTGCGACGAGTGACTTCCTGAAATTACTAGATCAAGTCATTATCGTGAAAAGGAATAACCTATGTCCTGCAGTGGTACTACGGGCTGAAGAAGATATTGATAAAGATGAACTTTAAAACATACAAGATAACTGTATGTAAGAGATAAAGGAGAAACTAACTGTAATTTTAATATATATTTCAGTAAGGCATGTCATTTAGTTTTCTCATAAAGAGGGCCATAATATCTTGAAACTCAAACAGAAACCCAGAATTATGGACAGTAAAGTTTTAAGATCTTGTTCCATTCGTAGCGAAAATAACAGCTTTTCAACAATTGCTGTTTCCGAAGATGTGAAGTTTTGTCTCTGTAGTGTGGTGTTGAAACTAAAATTAAATATTTGAACATTGTTTTACTTTTAAGATATTAATAACATTTTTTTTATACTGACTATTCTTTATTGATTGTTGTTTTGAATGAGAAAAATACGTTTTATTTTCGTATTTGATCAATTAGATAATAAAGACAGATTAGGTAAAGAATAGATGAAACAATCTTACACAAACTACATTAAATTCATTGAACTTTTTTGTGAACTATTTCTTTAGTCAGTAATATCTACTTTATAGAGGTAATCTCGTGAGGTCGCAGGGGTAATCCTAGATCAGCTGAAATTATTTAGAAAATTATGTTTCAAATAGAAGATACATTAGTTATTAGTGTCATATGCTATATAATACTTCAAAATTAGGCGAAACCGTACCGGTTCCTCTTTCTATTGTACAGGCAAAGTTGCGTGGTATAGCTATTATCTTACTTTTTTTTTTTATTGCATGGTAGATAAACGAGCGTACGGCCCACCTGATGGTAAGCGGTCACCGTCGCTCATGAACCTCTGCAATGCCAGAGACATACATTACATTTTTGGAAACCCTGTATACGTTTATTTATAACTCTCATCAATATCTTCGGAATTTAAATTGAAACTCCGAAGTCGACTTGCAATGCAGTAGTAAAAGTAATTATGAGTAATCACATTTTAAACGTTAAAATCTAATACGAAAATAACACAAATTAAATGGAGCTACCACTGCTAATAACGAATCAACTTCATGCTTTCACATAGGACACACTATTAATGAAAATTAAGCTTTAACCTCCAAAAAATAAGGTTCAACATCTTCCGCGTTAGCCACACATCCATCAAAGGCAGTAAAGATATGAGATTTTTTGACGAGCGGCTTTTTTATAACTTTGGAGGGGGTGAGGTAATTCTGGTTGAGGGAGGGGAGCGCGGTAATTACATACCCGGTCTGTGTCATTGCCAATGGCTTACGGCTTAGATGTTTTATATAAATAAAAACTGAGTTTGAAAGTTTTCGAAAAGTTGTTGAAATGTATCATGGTTTGTTAAGGTTCTGGTGATGTATGAAGCATATATCATCGTATAAATACTTTCATGCATTTTCAACGGGTTCTTACCACGATATTTAATTAATTGAGTTGTCTCGATATTTCAACGTTGTTGCAAACGTCATGATCATCTTTCTCACCACAATACATTAAAGACTTAAGATAAGTTATTATACAGTACAGTAAATATTGTGGGAGACTGGTAAAGACTGGATATGGTCGGGTCGGGTCGATTTAAGCGCAAACAAATCTGTCTACCCTCTTTCTAGTTCGCTTTTGGGTAGTACCACTGGAACTCGAACTCACATCACGAGACACCACACTCACTGTATCTACAAGACTCTCTGAGTATGAACCCGCGAGTGACATAGCAAAAACATCTAACAAAGACAGCTGTGACTTGTTCTTATCTCTACAAACGAGGTTTAAAAAGAGTCCTTAAAGGTAGGTCGTAGATGGCAGGGCAGGTCCTTAAACCCCCTGACAGTCGAAGAGTCCCCTGACATTGCAAAGGTCCATAAGCGACAGTAACCTGACTTACGATCAGGTGACCCATCAGTTTCAAAGTCAAAGTCAAATCATTTAATTCAAAGTAAATGGATGGTACACATACATTTTGAATGTCAAAAATAAAATCAAAAGTTCTACCACCAGTTCGCTAAAGTTACGCCTCCGTCCTGAGAAGAACCGGCGCAAGAAACTCAGCGGGCATGTCTTTTTTTTTTATTTAATATGTTTTTTTCTTAAATATTGTTTTACAATATTTTTGTTTTTAACAAATGTATCAATTGAAATGGCCCGGGACGAGTACCTCATTCCCATTTTGTGCAGTCATTTATATAATCATTAACTTTATAATATG
This sequence comes from Trilocha varians, assembly GCA_030269945.2. Lineage (NCBI taxonomy): Eukaryota > Metazoa > Arthropoda > Insecta > Lepidoptera > Bombycidae > Trilocha > Trilocha varians. The sequence goes on along the minus strand of AP028264.1, from coordinate 2,455,753 downwards.
CTTTACTGCATAGCCGTTCTTTGATAACTCTCTTAAACCTATAGGCAATGTTTGAACGGCCACTGGGATTTTGTTTGTTCCTAGTTAGTCCCATAGTTGCCTACATAGCAATCCAGCAAACTTGTAGTCTGATTACATAATCGTAATCACCACAACAGAAATCCGAAATTAATAATCACTCATTATTCATGATTAAAAGTCGAGAATTAGAAACTATTAAATGTAGATGAGTCAGAGAAGTCTGTTTTTTTCAATGCATAGTTTAGTTCTGACAAATAATACCTTGATGCTTCTGAATGATGGGTGTTGAGAATTTATTGATGGGCTTTTTGACTTCATTGTGCTGTGGTTCGTTTTTCTATGGCTGTTTTAACCAGCTGGTAGTATAGTGTATAGGTTTTTGTTAATAAGATGCTGTTTAGATTTCACCTTGATTAACAAGTTAAGTGAATTTAATTTTGTTGTAACACTATGATTTTTGGTCTAAATATGAGTATCTTTTTTGTTGTCTTTTTACATTTCTGTTCCTTTGTAAACGATGAGGACTATCACGTAATATAAAACATTATCCATGATCTCCTGCTTAACCTTCTCTGACTGAACTGTCCCTTTGTGACAAAGACGAAGTTTCACAGTTCAGCCTATAGTATTATATAATCATACTAAATCCTTGTCTACTTACGGCTCTATCATATTACCAAAACCTAACAAACGAATAAAGAAACAATCGAACACAAAAAAAATGAAAATCATAACATTCCCAGAGCCAGCTCATTACCAGAAAACCGAAATGATACCACAGTACGGCTAGGAACGTTAATAAGCGCCCAGAACTCCGAAGCCGTAATTTTGTCCATATCATTATATGGAATACACGAGGCAAGGTTGGGTAATGGCCCAACAAAAAAACAAATGACGGTCAAAAAAGATTCCATTTTGGTCTAGTGGTTGATTACTGAGGCTTTTGTAAGCCTTTATAATACAAATTGTGTTTGTACTCTCTTTGTTAGACTGTTTTTGAGTGATGTTTCATCGGTAACGTTATTTGGATCTGTTGGAGTGACATCTTCGTTTACTGCTGTTTTGGTTGTATATTTGTCTAATTCTGTAATATCACTAAAAGTACCACTATCGACTTATACTTGTAATGGAAGTTAGAACTCATGTTTCTTATTCCTTCTATTATCTTCTGATTCAATTTGTTGTGAGGCCCAAACAAGTTAAAGTCATTACGGTGGTTGTCGTTTGTGGATCCTGGCTATATAGGAGTAACAGTGGTGGGAGTTAGAGGTGGATAAATTCCGGACTACTAAACCGTTGACTAGTATTATTATAGCATTAGATGTAGGTACTACCATTAAATAACTGATAGAACTTCTATTACCAATATTTTGTACCAAAGTTGTAAAATTAAATTAATAAATTCTACAACTATCACTAGACACTCTCAAAAATCTAATTACTTATAATTCAGCTTCACAAATTACCATTAAACTTACATTTCTCATTAAATATACAAGCCCATTGCCGCTACGTTTCTCCAAAAACAGTAATATATCCAAAACGATAATCTAAATCATAAAACGTCGAAAAGTGAGCATTGTCTTATGCATTTTTATTGCCCTGGAACCGGCCCGACCGTGAAAACAAAAGCAAGACGAGATCTCACACATCTAATCACCACCCACGGCCGTCCTTATCGAATGAAGATCGACGGTTTTGAAGGTACTTTTGGGTTTGAAGACTTTAGCTCGCTTGGTTATGAAAATGTATGTATTTTTAATGTCAATTCGGAATAGGGTCGATTTTATCAGGTTCAAAAGAGCATTTTTCTCTAACTCTGTTTCGAATAGGTATAGGGTGAATTTTTATTGATGGTATTACAGTCTTAAATAAAGTGAGATTTACAAGTCTCCTAAAAATACTACTAGTGTCCAAGTTAGACGAAGATTTGGGCAATATAGCACAAAATGTTTTTTAATCACCCTGAAACATATATGAACGTATCAAATACTATTTTAACAAAAACTAAAAATCAAACCAAAAATCTATACATCAATTAACCACTCAACTGGGATCGGCAACCAAATTGGTTTGTATACTTTTGCCAAGTCTGTGGCAGGAGCCAAAGTTAAGCACAGTTCCAAAACTTGTTTTGTTAACATTTTTTAATCGTCTCGTATTTTTCGGAGTATATATATTTTCGCTGAAAATGCAATACAGTGTCGTTTAGTAAATAAAGATTTACAAAAATATAAGGTTTAATTAAAAATCAGTCCCCAGTTTCACCATCTAGCGAATAGTGACGTTGAGTGGATATATTAACAAAACATATAACAAAACACCAGCTGTTACAGCATTAGTACATTCAAAGTCGTCTGACCATTTTTTACGATCAGAAAACGAACAAAAAATACCAACGAATGCTACGTTGAAATTTTAATTCGACTATAATAATCCTACTAATTTCTGTGTAATGACACAGAGGAGGCTGTTATTTGTAAGGCAATTTCGGGATATTTTATATAGCTTGATGACAGTGTCACTTTTGGTAGTCGTGAAATTACAAAAAAATGAGAAACTTTGGTGCTGTTTGCAATTTGTATCGACTTTTTTGAGAAGTATTTTGTATACCAAATAATAGAAAATTCTCATATTTTGATGATGATCCCAGGCTCACGGACCATCTGGAACCTTTGGGTCTGCGAAGAGACTTCGGGTCTTACCGTACCACCCGGCGTCGAGGTGTTCATCCTTACTATATGGAACTACCGCGGTCATCCACGGTCCATTTCAGGAACACTTTTTTGCCACGCCCCATCCGGCTATGGAATGAGCTCCCCACTTCGGTATTCCCAGAGCGCTATGATTTGTCCTTCTTCAAACGAGGCTTGAGGAGGGTCCTTAAAGTTAGGTCGTAGGTAGCGACCCCTCAATATCCCCTGATATTGCAGAGGTTGATGAGCCACGCTAACCACTTACGATCAGGTGGCCAAAGGCTCATCTCCTTACTTGGCAATAAAACAAACAAAAAAATAATAGTAAAGTTACCGTAATATATTTAGTAACAGCAATTAAAGTTAGGTCGTAGGTAGCGGCCACACAGTATCCCCTGGCAGAGATCCATGAGCCACGGTAACCACTCGCAACCAGGTGGCCCGTTAGCTCGTCTATAAAAAAATGCACTGTAGAGTAGAAGCCTTAGTAAAAAGCAGATCTATATAATAACTTACGAACCTTATATCTCAATTATTTTCAAAATGAGGATGCCATATCCGCAGTGATCACGCGAGCAATGTATTAAATGAAATAACATGTAAATAACATGTGATCGGATGTCGCTCTTAGCTTCTGTTGATGTTTTATATCGTATTTTATGTATCGTATGCTAATTCGACCTACTTGTATGCTTGAAGATGGTTTGAAGTTTTATATTGGAACGAAGTTCCTTATCGCGCGTTATCGAAAGGGGGCTAGACGGAAATTCTTATGAAAAAGTTGTCACTTTTTTTTGTTTTAGATGATTATCGCTAGATGGCGTTGTGATTAAAATCTTGTGAAACAATTTCTTATTTTGTTTTATATGATTAATGCTAGATGGCGTTGTGATCAAAATATTTTATTTAAGTTATAATAATTAGTTTAAAACGTCTCTCTCTCTCTCTCTCTCTCTTATGGAATGAGAACAATTTTATTACAATTCCCTCACTAATTAATCGAAAGGAACTTCGGTCCATCCGGGTGTCCCTTGACATCTCTCAAGTTTTTATATTATTATCGAATAGTTTTTCATTGCAACTCCAAAATATCGCGTAAAAACTTTCTTACCACTTTCTCCTAAAAGTAAGAGCCTAAGGCCATAGATTGATCCATCAATAAATTGAGCCGTCGAATGAAACAAATTGTTAACAAAATACGTCGAACCATGAAGTATTGATATTATAGTCTAAGAGATGTACTAGAGCTATCTACACCTATCTTATAAATTAATAATGTAGTTTAAAAGTCCTGTATGATGGTGGGTAATGGTACCGCAATGCCCTGGGATCAATTACAAAAAAAAAATACAATACTAATCAATTATAGCACCATAAAGAACTTCAAATCTATTTATTCTGTCTGTCTGTCTGTACCAACCCATTACTGCCCACTGTTGGGCTCAGGTCTCCTCCGAAGAGGGATAAGGCATAGTCCACCACGCTTGCCTAGTGCGGATTGGGGACTTCACATATCTTCAAAGGATTTTTAGAATCCTTTTCCGACATGCAGGTTTCCTCACGATGTTTTCCTTCACCGTTTTTAGCCAGTGGTGTTGTGAAAAATTGCACATAAATCTTTTTCATATTAAGATTTAGAGGTACAAGCCGGATTTGAACCCGCGACCTCCCGTTCGGAAGGACGCGCTTCGACCACTCGGCCACCACGACTTCAATCTATTTATTATGTAATTCAAATTTGTCTTTATACTTTTCGATTGGGAACTTGCTGTAGACGTGTTTTTTGTTTAAAAAACTAAACCTTAATACTGTCTTAATCTTAAATTTATTTATGTTCGTACTTTTAGTTATTGTAAAATATTGTAGTACACTAATTGTCTTTGATAAATAAATAAATAAAATAAAGCTCAGTTACTCAATTTGGCAATACAAAATAGTTAAAAAACAGTTTCAAACAATATTTATAAGCGTGTACTTTAGGTTATATCAATTAGAATCCAATTTTGGTTCTAAGATGGGTGTAACTCAACTATAGACGTCTCCTCGACTACAAAAAAACTTCCGAACATGAAGTATGAATATTACGATTGATGGCGACGCAAATAGTCTGTCCCGGGGCAATTTCGTAATTGATATACAGTTTTTCAATTAATTGAATTATTTTATTCTAATTAATGGGTTTTTTAATTGAATTTTCTCCGGTTTTATTGGTGCAAATTTTGATTGCGTTACATACTTGTGAATCTTCTTAGTACCGTTATGTTATTTAGGATTGTTTTTAGTAAATTATTAAATCCTGGACTTTTTGTGTGGAAAATTAAATGTGTAATTAATTTTTTTACAAGCTTTATATTAACTTGCACTGAATGTTGTGGCGACCAATAATAACGCGCGAGATCCTGAATTGCGGTTACGACATTTGCAAAAATCTTTGCATATATACGTCATCTGAAATCTACTACAGTGGGCTTCGGTCTGACCGGGCATACCTACCTAATATATCTGATATCTGATGGCTAATATATCTGATGGCTAATATATCTGATGGGCTAATATCACTGATCCCACAATGTAACTATGTACCTATGTAAGTACGGATATAATCTTGCAAGCCAAATTTGACACACTTCCCGGTTTCCGATTGAGCTGACATTTTGCACGCAGATGAATGACAAAATAGCGCTGATCTGATGATGGATTCGTAAAATGGTCATAAAAACTCTTGTGCTGTGTTTGAGCTCGTTTTATTTGTATTACCTAGCACTCTACTGCTACATGATATCCAGGATCTTAAAAGATGGTAGTTAAAAAGTTATCTTTGAAATAAATTATTGAATCCTAACACATACACACACACATGACTGTCATTCCAATAATCCTTGCAAAGAACCCCATTTACCTCGACGTTTAAAAACTTGAAGTCATTTCGCTGAAACTTTATGTTACATACTGATACATTGAATATTCATAAAAGCGGCGAACATCAAAGTGTTTGTATGTAAATTGTATTTAATATGTGTTTTTTTTTTCAGGTATGTTTCTGACAAATACAATTCTTTGAGTTACTAAAATCGGCTTTTTAAGGTAAGTTGTTTTAAAATTATGCGGGAATTTAACTGTTTTTATTTAAATTCAAAGTTTAAATTTTATGTTTTATTATTTCTCTGTTTCTGGATAAAGTTTTCTTCTATATATATATATAATTATTTACTTAGTAGAGTATTTTTTGCCGACTTGTACCTCTAAATCTAAATGTGAAAAGATTTATGTGCAATTTTTCACAACACCACTGGCTAAAAACGGTGAAGGAAAACATCGTGAGGAAACCTGCATGTCGGAAAGGGTTCTAAAAATACTTTGAAGATATGTGAAGTCCCCAATCCGCACTGGGCAAGCGTGGTGGACTATGCCTAATCCCTCTTCTGAGGAGACCTGAGTCCAACAGTTGGCAGTAATGGGTTGGTACAGATCTGTATTATTGTCAATCTATTGTCGTAAGGCGACCTATTATTGTCGATATCCTAGGTTATGTCTATAACGATATAATTTGTAGGCTAGCTGGGTATATTGCAGGAATTTTCTAAACATTGTCAAATATTTTCAATACTTTTGAATGCGGATTGCCTCAGAATTTTATATTTTATTTAATATCCGTTTTGACGAAAAAGCGGTTAACTTTAGATTTGACAGATTTTGATGGATGTTAAATTAAGATTTTTAAATAGTTTTTTGCTATATTTTTTATAAGCTGTTTTATAGTTTATCATAATTTCGCGATGTAGTAAATTACGTCATTTGTATTCGAATTAAACTCCGATTCTAATGTCAATAGATAAAATGTCGAATTCGCAATTTATTGAATTTCATAAATTATGTCTACCGACTTAAATATATTCGATAATTATTTACTATCATAGATTATTCAACTTAACCAATTTTGATGATATTAAAAAACTGTCGTTACAATAATCTGTGGCGACCAATAATAGCGCGCGAGATCCTGACTCGCGGTTACGACATTTACAGAAATCTTCGCATATATACGACATCTGAAATCTACTACAGCGGGCTTCGGCCTGGCCACCATACACTACCTCGCCCGGTCGGAGATCTCCCTTTGGCCATAAGTCCACTGTACCCACAAATCTAATTTTACTTTTTTACTATTACATACTACTTTACCCCGCGCAACTTCGTGCTGAGTTTTTTTCTGAACCATGGTGAGTTCCTAAATACAGGCTCCAGCCTTGTTTAGGCACCAATGTCCTACAATATGTTCTTCCAATGCCAATCTTAATCTAATATATAAAATTCTCGTGTCACGGTGTTCGAACTTGAACTCCTCCGAAACGGCTTGACCGATTTTGTTGAAATTTTTTGTGCTTATCCGGTATCTATGAGAATCGGCCAACATCTATTTTTCATCCCCCTAAATGTTAGGGGTAGTCCACCCCTAATTTTTTTTTTATTTTTTCGACGCAGACGAAGTTGCGCAGGGCAGCTAGTTAATATATAAAATTAAGTGTAAATGTGTATGTGTACAGTACCCTGGCATTACAGACGCTTATGAGTTACTGGAAAGTTGATCAAATTTAGCTTGTAAGATTCCACCTGTACTTACATAGTTACACCCAGTGCAAGATAATATAAAGCTTGTAAAAAAAGAAACATACTTTCTTTCTGCTTAGATATTATATACAATCGTCATCAGAATATCGATTACTCAAGAATCGAACTCGCATCGTTATATCGTATTCGATTTTAATGATCGATCATAAAAGTTAGGTCTGGTTTGAGTAACGTTAAAATTCCTTTATAATAAGTTAGAAACGTAGTTAAAAATTATCTATTATGAAACAGCCTTATTTCCACATTATTATAGACAGGTGTAAAATTCCCTTTTATAGTTTCCTCAGTAGTATATTATTTTTCTTGGAATAGTTGATAGTGGTATGTGTTCAATGCACTGTGAGAAGGGAAGTCGAAACTCATGTTTTTCCTACTCCTTCTATCATCTTTTGAATAAATTCGTTGCGGGGTCCAATACAAGTTAGCTTTCCCTCGGGTTCCTGGGCTTCACTGCTCAGAGTCATTACGATGGTCGCCGCTGTGGATTCTGGCTACAAAGGAGTTACAGTGGTGGGAGTGAGAGGTGGGCCAATACCTGAAAAAAAAATGCCTTGTAGGCAGACGAGCTAACGGGCCACCTGATCGTAAGTGGATATCGTTGCTCATGGACCTCTGCAATGCCAGCAGACACTGCGGGGCCGCTACCTACGGCCTACCTTTAAGGACTTTCTTTAAGCCTCGATTGAAGAAGCTTAAAGAAATACTTTCATGCATTTTCAACGGGTTCTTACCACGATATTCAATTAATTGAGTTGTCTCGATATTTCAACGTTGTTGCAAACGTCATGATCACGAGAAGACTGGATACTGCGGGTCGATTTAAGAGCAAACAAATCTGTCTACCCTCGCACTCGTTCGCTTTTGGGTAGTACCACTGGAACTCGAACTTCACTTTTTTCACGTCTTCGGACACTTCTGTCTTAGCTATATAGGACAGCAGTCATATTTTATGTTTTTATATTTTTTTCATTATTTTAAGGAAATATAAAGTTATACAAACCACCAAGTCTTTTCTTAGTTGGATTCCATATTATCCAATAGTATGCTTGACAAATTCCACTTTTTTTAAGGCTGCTTTTGGCTAAGTAGAAAGACCACCTGATCTTAAGTGGTTACCATCGCTCATGGACAATGTCTAACCTACAAAAAGTGTCTTCAACTCTTAACCGATTCAAAATAAGGGTAAAACCGTCACTAATAACCGATAAAATATTCGTTAAAGCATTCCAATTATGTATTTCACGGTAAAAACTACAGATACCTCATTTTTGTGCATTTACAAACACAGATTACTGCATTAGTTTCGGTAATTATATAAATATTTTTGTAAAACTTATTCATGGGAAGATCGGTAAACGCTGAAATTAACCAATCAGAGTAATAACGGTAAAAACAATTTATTGTTTTACAATCAAATTGTTTTACTTAATCTTTATAGTTTTTCTTTCTTTGTTAAGGCGATGTTCTGTTTTAAATTTAACTATAGTAAGAGAGTCTTGTAGATACAGTGAGTGTGGTGTGTCGTGATGTGAGTTCGAATTCCAGTGGTACTACCCAAAAGCGAACGAGAAAGAGAGTAGACAGATTTGTTTGCTCTTAAATCGACCCGCAGTATCCAGTCTTCTCGTGATCATGACGTTTGCAACAACGTTGAAATATCGAGACAACTCAATTCATTAAATATCGTGGTAAGAACCCGTTGAAAATGCATGAAAGTATTAATTCTTCATTCTTTTTATTTCCATAGTCAATAAATTATAGTGGTTGCAATAGCATAAAAACAACACTAAACTTCCAGTCTATTGATATCAGTCGTATTTGTTATGTAAAAATAATAAATAATTTACTATTTAAATGTGTAAATTTTAAAACAAAAATCCAAAAAATTAAATTTAAATAAATACAAAGATAGTCTAAATCATAAAAAAAACATGATTAGAAAAAACCCCGCCTTAACCGAGCGGCAGTTTTAAAACTTGTATAAACTATTACCGATTCGTCACCCGTTATATAAGACCTCGTCGAAGACCTCGTACGACCAGATACTTCTATTATTTAATTGATATAATAATATCTGAGGTTCGGTGTTGATGAACTTTACAGTTTTATGACGAGAAATTTTGAAGAGCTATACTATATTTTATTGGTTGGTTTGATGGTGTCTTGGTAATTTTATATTAAATAAAAAAATATACACGGCAAAGGGTAAGAAAATAGTGTCACTAAAAAACAAATACACCAAAAAATCTCTTGACATTTTAAATCTTAAAATGAAATATTGTAATTTTTTCCAATTGTACAATAAAGTGAAGTTTATCGCATTGCAATAAGGATTATATTCCTTTACAAAGAATTCGACACAATTTTATAAGGGAGTAAAATTAAATCACAGTTTTTTTTTCATTTTTGGTAGTGTTTTACAGTCTTGTCTTCTTGTGTATCTGGGAGCGGCGCGACGGGAAAGAGTGCCGTGGGCGTAACGCGTCGCGCCGTCTCTCATAACCCCGTGCTGGGTTCTGGCCTCAGCCGGGGTTCGGACGCTGAGTGTGAGCGGTTGGAGTTTTAGTGCGGTGTTGTGTATCTATTATAATTATAATGGCTCGAAAATCACGTAAATAAATTGAGACAATGATTTTTATAATCAATTATACTAATTTGTACAAGAAAATATAACACTTACAATCTAAAGGTCACCTCCATACATCCATAAAACTCAAAACAATAAATCATTTTACGATTATCAAAATCGGAAATCTTTCATTATTTAGATCCATTCATATTTTTATTACACGTTTAAAATATGCTAAATTTGTCAGATTTGAATAACAATGTAAATTAGTATTGAATTGAATAGATATAAAAATATCTAATTAAAATTAGCAAAACATTGAACGCATGCGATCATGTGTGGGTGTGTTTCTGCTATAGTTAGGGATGTCACCTAAAAGAAACTTGAGAGGTGTCAAGGGACACCCGGATGGAACGAAGTTCCTTTCGATTAATTAGTGAGGGAATTATAATACAATTTTATTTTTTCTTTCTCTTTCTATAAGAGAGAGATAGACGTTTTAAACTAACTAATTATTATAACTTAAATAAAATATCTTGATCACAATGCCATCTAGCATTAATCATATAAAACAAAATAAAAATTGTTTTAAAAGATTTTAATCACAGCGCCATCTAGCGATAATTTTTTTTATAAGAATTTCCGTCTAGCCCCCTTTCATAACGCGCGATAAGGAACTTCGTTCCAATAAGAAAAATAGATCAGAATCCGGCTATGGAATCAGCTCGTCTCGGTGTTTCCAGAGAGCTATAACTTGTCCTTCTTGAAACGAGGTTTAGAAGCTCTCCATGAGCAACGGTAACCGTTTACGATCAGGTGGCCCGTTAACTCGGCAAGGCAATAAAAAAAAGATCGGTCATTTTTTTATCAGTCAAATGTCTTTGATTAATTTGAATTTCCTTAACAATTACAAAAAACCAGAATAAATGAGCCTAAAAAGATTTATAGATGCTTCGGTCAGACATGTCGATAGCCTAGTTATGCTAACTTTGGCTTGACAACCCTGTTAATATTACATAAAATGGCGGGAATCTCATTAGATATTCCGTGATATCACTAAATGAGCTACAATAAAGTGTATAAATTGGGTAATTATTCAAAGGTTGTGGCTATGGTCATATTTTGTGCTGAATAATAACGTAGGCCTACCTTCTATACATCTAGCATCTAGTTTTTTTATTGCATGATATGTAGATATACGAGCCTATGGCCCACCAAGTGGTAGGCGGTTACCGTCGCTGTCTTCCCGTGATCATGGCGCTTGAAACAGTGCTGAAATATCGGGACCGCTCAATTAAAAATAATCGTGGTAAGAACCCGTTTAGTAATAGTGTAAGTGAAAAGATAATACAATTTAACCATTCAAAATGTTAGTCAGGAACAATAATTTTCTGCCTATTTTATTTAAATAAGTCTTACTTTAAATAGAAATAATGTCATCTCTACATGAGAGTCAAGAAAATATTTTGGCAAAGATTCGACCACCGATACGAACAAAACGTTATAAAATATGTAACATAGTTTATTAACGACATAAAATGTAATAAATTTACTTTATAACTATTATCTTTAGTTTATAATCTACAATATGTGAACATTATAAAATAATAAAAATTGTAAGGCGACGTAAATCACAACGTGTTTTCGAAACATAAATTTCGTTACCCATGGCGAATGTTCTATGAATTTAATGTTATTTTATTTATTAAGGATATTTATTTTTATATTGGAACGAAGTTCCTTACAGCCCATTATCGAAAGGGGCTAGACGGAAATTCTTATGAAAAAGTTGGCACGACACTTTTTTGTTTTAGATGCCTATCGCTAGATGGCGCTGTGATTAAAATCTTTTAAAACAATTCCTTATTTTGTTTTATATTATTTATATTATTAATGCTAGATGGAGCTGTGATGAAAATATTTTATTTATTAAAAAAAAAAAAAATTATTACAATTCCCTCACTAATGAATCGAAAGGAACTTCGTTCCATCCGCTTGTCCCTTGCCATCTCTCAAGTTCTTTTTAATATTAATTTTAATAATATACCAGCTTTTTGTAGTAATATAAAAAGGCTTAAAAAAACCATCATCATCAGGCTATAGACGTCCACTGCTGGACATAGGCCTCCCCCAAACCTCGCCACATCGACCGGTCCTGCGCCATCTGCATCCAGTGACCTCCCGCGATCTTGACCAGATCGTCGGTGCATCTTGTGGGGGGTCTACCAACGTTGTGCTTACCGGTTCGTGGCCGCCACTCCAGAACTTTTCGACCCCATCGGCCATCAAAAAAACCTTAGGTATATGTATTTATCTCCTATTAAAATAATTTTACACAATTTATTTCAAAAAAATCTTAGGGACTACTGATGTTTGAGAAACACTACATTGTCTTTCTTCATTCCAGTCATAGTCATTCGCCATTAGAATGTCATGGGGGCTGCGCGACGGGAAAAAGTGCCATAGTGCGTAAAGCGTCGTGCCGTCTCGCATAACCCCGTGCTAATTTCTCTGAGCGGTTGGAGATTTTAGTACAATTCAACTTCTACCTATACGGCAATTTATATAAACTCAAAAAAACTGGCTGTCAAGAGATGTCCATAGACAGTCTTCTTCATTCACAAATGAGACAGACTCCTTATAAAGAAACAAAAGTCTGACATTGAACAAAAATAATGTTTACATCATATTTTGTAAGGAGACACGTGAGCGATTTACTAATAAGAAAACAGTGATTCTCAAACTTTATATTTGACTCTGGGGCAAGGGGCAAATTTGTTGTAATTTAAAAATTCATTTTTATAATAATATTCGATATAACGAAATTATTCAACTGTAAGTTAGGGTATTAAGTTTAATTATGTGGTAATTTTTAAATTTATTTCTGTTTGGAGATTTATTCTAAATGCGTAATTTGTGCTTTAGTCTTGTGCTTACAAAATTTAAATAATTAATTTATCTGTATTATAGAATCCACGAATTATTATAAAGTTACATTCGTTTTTAATTTATCATCGTTATAGTAATAACAATATTATGCTACAATTTAAAATGTCATTGTGAAAAATTTTGCGGCCAGTAAAATTTGAGAACCTCTGTTTTTTAACATTGTATTGAATATACAGCCATTCAAATGGACTTATTTATTGAACTGTCTGCTTGTGGAATAAAGATTAACTCACAAGTTGAACTTAATAGGCGATGTCTTTAAAAACCTTCACTACTATAAAAGTTTTAACTGAAAAAAATATTTATTATTTTTTTTTTATTATTTTCATATAACTGTCCGTATGATAGTAAATGGTGACTATTTAAGGCAAAGTAAAGACACTATCTTTTTAACATAGATGTATCCAGAGCGTTATAACTTGTCCTTTTTCGAACGGTATCCTCCAGATTCACCTACCATCAGGTATTTGCGTAATAAAAGAATGCCGTAGTGCGTAACGCGTCGTGCCGTTCCGAATAACCATGTATTGGGTTCTGGCTTCAGCCGGGGTTCGGACGCTGAGTATGAGCGGTTTAGTGCGTTAACTCCTGTAATCAGTTGGCTAATGTGTCTACGTAGCAATCAAAATGATCATGTGTGCGAAAAAAACTTAATTTTACATTATTTGGTATATTATCTTATTTATGTTGATTAGGCTAGTTGTTGACAAAACATGAAACTAAGAAAATTTGTAATTTTAAAAATGGCCGATCACGTCCCCAGTATTTAAATAATAATAATTGTTCGATGTTGAAATTAATGACTTTTAAAAGCTATTAGCTAAAGTTCGGCCGTTCAAAGAATGCGTTCCTGACACCTATCGGTTAGTCACGAAAAATATTGTTTACCAAGTTATTTGACGCTCAGTTTGGCACAAAATTATAACATTCATTGATTATTGATATAATAATGTTGTTTTAATGCTCATCAATTGTTAAAAAAACGATAAACAACCAGCAAAAATATTTTTATCGTAACCGCAACGCCATTACTAAGTTACGTGTCAGGAACGCATTCTCTGAACGGCCGAACTATAACTTTGAAAAACAAGCTTCTCAGTACGTGTTTATCAAATTTGAATCCACTATTTCTGTATACAATATGAATAAAATATATACTCAAATCAATATTAATTAAAACCCTAAATTGTGTATTACTTCTAAAGATGTTTCTTTAAATAAATCACATCATGCAAACTGGTTTAAAATATTTAAGGATAATTAAATTTGTAAAACAAAATGGCTATCCATAACTCTGGGAATGTCAAGCTAGATTATATCTCGAAAGAAATCAGATAAATCACTTATTTACATAATTACTGAGTAATACCACAACATATATACTTTACAGAAGTAAATTCTAATACAAATTTTGTGCACACGCACATGGGTATTTTTACAAAATAGTCTTACTTTTTCAGGAATTTTAAAACTACTGGTATTTATATTTGACAATTTTTTGGAACGAAGTTCCTTATCGCGCGTTGTGAAAGGGGGCTAGACGGAAAAATTCTTACGAAAAGTTGTCACGACACTTTTTTTGTTTTAGATGATTTATCGCTAGATGGCGCTGTGATCAAAATCTTTTAAAACACGTTCCTTACCTCGCGTTACGTTAGGAAAAAAAAAATAAAAGATATCTTTTTATCGAAAGGAACTTCGTTCTATTCGGGTGTCCCATGACACACCTCTCAAGTTTTATATATTACTATGACGTATTATTCTGGCTAAAATTACTCACCTCACACCACAAAACACTGTCCGCCAATGTAAAAATGTGCATGAAGTATAAATAAAAAACCCATAAAAAGAAAGCTTCCGTGCTGAGTTCCAGTTTCAACTGGGCTATTCTGAGTGTTAACGGTGGGAGGTTCTAGTGCGGTTCGACTACCCTATCTGCGGGGCAGGATATGTATCAAAGTCTTACTAAAAAAAACTTGTATATACTTGCCTTCTGTAAATTTATTCTGTGTTCACACTATTAAATCTCGACCTAAATAAAATTCAATTTTACATTGCTCTATACGTATAGTGTACCATCTAAAGGCTGTATGTAGGTCAAGCAATGGTCACTATACAACAAAATAGCTTAGATATAGCGATGAGAACTAATTATATATATACGTAGCGCGGAGGGAGGTGCATTCCGTCCGTACGTTGAACTTTATAGAGCCACTATTATATGATGTGGCATTAATAATTATTGTTTTATGACTATCTTCTTTCTTCTATACTAATATTCTAAAGAGGAAAGGTTTGATTGTCTCGAATACGCTCCGAAACTACTGATCCGATTTTAATAATTCTTTACGTTTGAAAAGTTCATGTATCGAGGTAGGCTATAGGATATTGTTGGAACGAAGTTCCTTATTGCGCGTTATCGAAAGCGGGCTAGACGGAAATTCTTATGAAAAAATTGTCACGATACTTTTTTGTTTTAGATGATTATCGCTAGATGGCGCTGTGATTAAAATACTTTATAAAACAATTCCTTATTTTGTTTTATATGATTAGAGCTAGATGGCGCTGTGATCAAAATATTTTATAAAACAATTCCTTATTTTGTTTTATATGATTAGAGCTAGATGGCGCTGTGATCAAAATATTTTATTACAATTCCCTCACTAATGAATCGAAAGGAACTTCGTTCCATCCGGGTGTCCCTTGACACCTCTCAAGTTTTTTATCTTTGTGACGCAGACGAAGTTGTGCGCTCATGGGCCTCTGCAATGTCAGGAGAAACTGTGGAGCAGGTACTTATGGCTTACCAATATATTGACTTTATTCAAGCCTTGTTTGAAGAGGGACCAGTCATAGTGGTTATGTTTAAATCTTTAAAACTACGCAATGGATTTGATGTTGTTTTTAATAGATATTCATTTAAGAGGAAGGCTTATATGTATATTACATGTATGATATAGTCCTATATACTCCTTCTATCATCTTCTGATTAAATTCGTTGCGGGGTCCAAGACAAGTTAGCTTTCCCTCGGGTTCCTGGGCTTCACTGCTCAGAGTCATTACGATGGTCGCCGATGTGGATCCTGGCTACACAGGAGTTACAGTGGTGGGAGTGAGAAGTGGACCAATACCCGAATGTATGGTATAGTTGAGATAAAATTTCAGAGCCTTTTGTCGTAGAAAAGTGTTTTTTTCTGGACTTTACTTACTTTGTGAGATTCTTCAACATGCATGCCTGACAGTTGCTGCTTCTTTAATAAAAAAATTGATTATTTTTAATTGCCATATCAATCTAATTTCTAGGCTCTATGTTATAAGGCAGATGATATACAGTATCATAGTGAGCGTAAACGCGTTATCAAGATATTCTATTTTAAAGACAATCATACAAATTCTTCAATGTCCTTTTATCACAAGCTTTATATTAACTTGCACTGGATGTAACTATGTACGTATGTAATTTTGGGTGGAATCTTGTAAGTTAAATTTGACAAATGTATCGGTTACCGATTGGGCTGACATTTTGCACGCAGATGTATATCGCGTGACAATGCAATAATATGACAAAATAGCGCTGATCTGTTGATGGGGTTCGGAAGGTGGTCATAGGAACTCTTGTGCTATACAAGATAGACCAGTCGTGTTTGGGCTCGTTTTACTTGTATTAGGTAGCACTCTACTGCTACACGATATCCAAGATTTTAAAATCTTTTATTTGTAGCAAATAAATAAGTAACTAGGTACATTTAAACCTATACACACTTGCATCATAATGGAAGCAATGTTTTATCAGTTGGAACGAAGTTCCTTATCGCGCGTTGTGAAAGGAGGCTAGACGAAAAAAATTCTTACGAAAAGTTGTCACGATACTTTTGTTTTAGATGATTATCGCTAGATGGCGCTGTGATCAAAATATTTTAAAACACGTTCCTTATCGCGCGTTACGAAAGGAAATATTTTTTATGAGATACGTTTTAATCGAAAGGAACTTCGTTCTATCCGGATGTCCCGTGACCTCTCAAGTGTTTTTTTACCTAATTTTAGTTACAAGACAAATTAACGAGCATACAACCCACCTGATGGTAAATGTCGCTAGCAACAACATATAAATCATAATTTATATGTAAATTACCTTCTGTTTTCTTTTTCTTCTTTCGCGATTATGATCGAAAATTTAAGTAATACAAAGCTAAAAATTACATTTAATCAATTTATAATTCACGCCCACGCATATCCAAAAAACAAAGTTCGCGATATTTTTACAATGACAGTAACTTTAGAGCGTATACGACAGGAGAGAACACGACAAAAAATTTAATGTTTTAAATAAAGAGTTTGCAAAAAAAAGAACGATAAAGTTTTTCACACACACACATGCCATTTTATCAATTATTTTACAAAGACAGGTTACATATGCATAAATAATAGGTAAGTCTTATCTATTTTTTTTTTTAAATTTTTTGAATGATAACAGTCCATATACCTAGTAGTAACTGTTTTCTGTTGTATTGTTATGCTATTTGTGTTTTTTTTTTATTTAAATGTTTTTTCACCAACCTGAAACAAAAATCTAGAACTACGTAGTATTGTCTGAATAAATATTTTTTAATCTTTACTTAGTATTATAATTAATAAAATACTAGGTGACCCGCGCAACTTCGTCTGCGTTACAAAGGGGTTCAAAAATTGTAGCCTATGTGTTATTCTGATGTATAAGCTATATTGTGGTAAAGTTTCATTCAAATCCATTCAGTAGTTTTAACGTGAAAGAGTAACAAACATACATCCATACACACAAACTTTCGCCTTTATAATATTATTATGATCTCAATGCTCAGCTCAAAATAATATGAAAAATTTCAGCATTCTAATACTGTCAAATCTACAAAATATATTTCCTTCGCCTCTCTTATTATAAACGCTCCAAGTCTTAATAAGATTAAAAGCTTTTTTTCATCTGTCATCTTGAATGACATATGCAAAAACTGCCTTAAGTCTTTTGCCTCGTTGTCGTAGAAAAAACTTGATTTAAACAGATTAACGTCAATTTTGTGAAATATTTGAGTTTGGTATAAAAAATGTGATTTATTTTTAAGTGTGATAGGTTTCATCTAGTTTTGTTATGTGATGTAGAATTCTGAGTAACAAACGATTATTATTTGTACAAGATAACTACACAGTTAGAGTTAAAAAATGGCACCAATTAAACATCACAAAATTAAAAAAAAACAGTATTTTTGCTTAGAGACCGTCATTGCTCGTTTGGTGTCTAAATCCTGTGATATTCTCACTCTTTTTTATTTTCAACACTCTTTAAAAATGTAGTTTCATTTCTAAGGTTGTTAAAAATAAGTAAATAAAATAGCCTTTTATTCAGACAAGATACAATGTGTTTAAAACTAAATTAATCTAAAAACAAATAAAAAAACTTGAGTGGTGTCAAGGGACACCCGGATTGATCACAGTGCCATCTAGCATTAATCATATAAAACAAAAAAAGTGTCGTGACAACTTTTTCATAAGAATTTCCGTCTAGCCCCATTTCGATAACGCCGCGATGAGGAACTTCGTTCCAATAAAAAGATATAAATTTGCCTCAGAAACACGCTCTGTTTGCTCTTCAGCAAAGGCCTCCTCCAAGACTTCCTCCAAGCCTAAAGTTATTAGTGTCAATAAATCCATTTTTGGACACACTATTTTCGATGATAATTTGATCGAATTTAAAATCCTTATTTTAATATTCAATTTAAAAATAGAGTAGGTACTTTTCTTCTTTCTCTTAATTATATTTCAATATGTCATCATTTTTTCATTTCGATTACACATTTTATCAAAGATACACTTTAACCTGAAGCTATGCTATATTTAGTTTATGACTACTACACTCATTTAACACGTAAAAAACATGTATGTCTATCAACGATAAAAAAAAATGTTATATGATTATGGTATACAAATATGACATGCATGTGTAGTATGATTTATGACACACTACTATCACATACATCTATGTTTTGATATCTTAATTTAATGTGAACGGTTGATAGTATCATAATACTATTAATAACGATATATATTTGATACTAGATGATTCGTCTGCGTCACAAAGAAGTTTAAAGTTTAAACGACATTCGCAATGTTGTCGCGATATTGCCTCACTGTCCAATTTTATTATATTCGCATAATTACATTATTTGATTTGTTCTTTTTGCTACTTTTATATTAGGTTTTATTGACATTAAATTCATATTTTAGTTTATCATTGTTAGTTGGACTGTTTTCTTTTTGATCCGTATATTTTTAAAATATTTGATTTATAGATATAACCGAATTGTTGACCGTGATTAGGTGACACCGAATGATAGTGGTTGCTACTGAAAATCCAATCCAATGAAGTTCGAATTCTTTGCGTTTTACACTCGTCACATCTCAACGAAATGCACGATTGAAATAAAACAAAAGTCTAAAATAATCTTGAAAACTTAATGTTTAATTTGGATAAGGATTTAATGCTACGATACACATTTAACCTCATTTCATTCTTCAGACTATTTAATATTTTCCATGAAAATAAAATCAGATAAATTAGTAAATAAAAAAAACACACCTTAACATAAGCTGTGAGTTTCTTCTCCGTCTGTTTTGTCAAAACAAAAAATATTTATTTATTTATTAATTTATTTAATACTTTATTGTACACGACAGAAAAATAAGTTATATTAAAAAATGTTCGCAAAAGGCGAGCTTAACTCAAATATGAGTTTTCTTACAGCAAACCTATGAAAAAAAACAAAACTCTTTACCTGGTGTACAATAAAGTATTAAATAAAATAAATAAAGTACCGAATACCAAACTTGTGAATCAAAGTTTATTTTGCAAATATTTTGTATTCTACATTAGTTTATGAAAATACAATTCATTGATGGAATACAAAATAAGTTGTTGTTATAACTTTATTGTATGGTAAACGATTAGACTCCTTTATTGATATTTGATGCGCAATTGTTTATTTTTATTGCAATTAAAATTAAATGGATGACTACACTATCTCTAACCCTAGCAACTTCGTCTGCGTGACACAAAGATGAAGTAACTTAGATATGTAGGTAATATAACCTTTAACCTTCCTCGATAAATAGGCTATATGAAAATGAAAATGAAAAAATATTTATTAACTAAAAAAAGGTAAGTATAGGAACAACTTAACTGGTGGTTACCTCACTAGGCAAGCCTGTATCGAGGCAACCTGAGAACCAAGTTAAACATATTGATAACAATCGTTTTGCCTCAAAACAATATTATTTTTAATCATAATACATGAAATATACACTAATTTGTAGCTAAAAAAGAAAAAACAACAAATATATATCTAAAACTTCTTTTTTCAAATCCGTCTAGCGGTTCGAGATCGGCATTTTCAAACTGTTCAGCTTTAAAATATAAGCATAAATAGAAAAACGAATTTTAATTGATCCAGTCCATTGTTTGTAATATTTTAAAAAGTACAATAATTTTTGTGTTGAAGGTATATGCTGCAAGTTTTTTTTTATATTTTATATTACCTTATCTTGGTCTTTTTAAAATAATGTTGCAAGAGAAGATCAGTTAAATGCAAGATCGTAAACAATATTTTAAATTATGTACGTGAATATGTATGAAATAATTTTAAGATCCAAAATCAACAAAAAATGTTTAAATAAAAATTAGTTCTCGGAAAGGTCCTCAAATGTCAATGTAGGTATTAAATTAAATAACGCCTGATACGTACAAATGAAGACGATCACACAACTTACTAAATTAATAAAAAGATACGCAAAATAATATAAAAACAAAATCTTCGTAACTAATAAAGCTCAGACTATAAAGAATGTGTTTTGAATATATTCAGTTCGTTTTTCAAGTAACATAATTGTTTTAAATCTCATAACTAGATAATAGACAAAATAGATTAAAGAAGTAAAGAGACTCAAGGATCAATAGGATAGAAAAAAAACAAAAAGTTATTGCAAGACTAGTAATAATTTAACAAAAAATAAAACGACTAACAGTGTTTGAAAGTGGATGGAAGTAAGAGGAGAGGAAGGCCTAAGAAGAGATGGTTGAATTGTGTGAAGGAAGATGTATGAAAATTTATGACAGAAAACTTATGCCAGAATAGGAATGAATGGAGAGATAAAACATATTGCGCCGACCCCATTTCAATGGGATAAGGTTGAGCTAAAGAAGAGTGTTCAACTCAAGAAAACAGGCTGATATTTTTGTAACATTATAAGTAAACGAGCCTACGGCACACTTGATAGGAAGTGGTTACCATCGCTCATGGACCTCTGCAATGTCAGAACATTGTAGGACAGATACTCATTAGTTGTTGTTCATCTTTTCTTAAACCTTTTATAGAATTCTCACTTCTCAAAGTACTACAGCAGCAATCAGAACTTCTTTCTTATAAGTCAACCAAAAACAATCTCTTTAATATATATTTTTTAAACTCTATCACTTAACAGTCACATTTGGTCTCTGGTGTCGTAATTAAATGTATTAAACAAAGTTCACGACGGTATAGATTGTAGATTAAAAGGGCTCGAGTATTCGGTTACTTATGGGTCGATGTGTAGGATGGTACAATAATAAAGAGAATTATGTTTGATTTTTATTAATACTTTTTTCCAATCAGACCTGAGCTCAGCAGTGGCCTGTGATGGATTGTTATAGTACCTAGTTTTTTTTTTTTTTTGTTTTAGTTGGAGGAAATCGCCGGATCCTCACCCGCCCCGCGGGTGGGGTATGTGGGAGTTGAACCTCACTAAAACCTCCAACCGCTCACACTCAGCGTCCGAACCCCGGCTGAGGCCAGAACCCACGTGCCGTTACGCGATGTATTTATTTTAATTAAATTTTAACCCTATATGGTAACTCAATTTATGATTTCTGTGAGTAGATATGTTAAGTTTTAAATGTTATATGTTGCTTTTAAAATTGTTTCGCGTATTTGTTTGTCCTTATTCAAACGAGGCTTGAGGAGGGTCCTTAAAGTTAGGTCGTAGGTAGCGACCTTAAATGTCCCCTGACATTGCAGAGGTTCATGAGCGACGGTAACCACTTACGATCAGGTGGCCCGTTGGCTCGTCTGCCTACATGGCAATAAAATATATATATATATATATATATATATATATATATACTGTTATACGTGTTATTTCATTGTAGAAGTTAATTTGTCTGTTTTTGACACGACGAAGCCGTCCAAAATAGTATTCAAATCTACTGTGTTTTTTTACTAGATGAACATATTTTTATTTATTTCTTCTTATCTAAACTACTAGGATATCATTAGCAGACTAGCTCTTTAAAAACTAATCATTAAAATCGGTTCAGAAACTTCCTCTTCCAACCTAGTTGTTGTTTGACACCGTGCAACTTCATAATTAGACAACACAGGATCGTTCAGTGTAAATGACACGTAAACTATGAGCTCTCTGTCTATCTCGCTAATGGTACAGTATAATGATATGTCATTTGATACCACAAAGAAAACTTTACAGAACTAAACATTTAATTTGAATTGACTTAAGGGTAGGCCGTAGGTAGCGGCCCCGCAGTGTCTTCTGGCAATGCAGAGAACCATGAAACGATGGTAACCGCTTACGATCCGGTTAGCTCTTATGCCTGCCAATAAAAAAATCAACGCTTCATTTGTCCAAGCATGCCAGCTTCGTGCTAGTAGGTCCGTGCTGAGCTGGTCTTTCAACAACACTCTTGAACCAAACGACTTATTGCCTTTTTAAAATACTTTTGGAACGAAGTTCCTTATCGAAAGGGGGCTTGACAGAATGGGCTAGTTTTCGAATAAACGTATTTTCTTTCCTTGCACTTGACAAACTTTTGAACCCCTTAAGTCCAAGACTACTTTATTTACGACTACTACCCAAGATTTAGTAGTTCGTGTCAAAACTTTATTTATTTTATTTAAGAAACATCAACAGTATGACATATTAAACAACCATTCTTAACATATCACAAAATAATTTCTAATATACCCATTACAGATATTTACAGCATTCTATATAATTAATTAATTAATGTGCTCCAAAATAGCAAAAAGTATTTGAAAAATAAAATAACATTAATTAAATTAAACATTACAAAATAAAAAGCACTAAAATTCAATAAAAGTAAGTAAGATGAATATAATAATTATATGATCATTACAGAGAGAAAAAAAAAACCTAGGTATTTCCAAAAGAATTACCTCTGCCTATTATTATTCTGTGCCATATTATAATAATATGTCATTGTAAGGCTGTGTTTCCGCACACTACGTCCGTCGTGGACAAAATGTCTTAGAACTTTGTTTCCAATATTATACGAGACGATTGCCCGCAACTTTTCTTTACAAGTGGTATGGTTTTATGTTGATAGACAATCTTGTTTATATAGTATTCTGGATGTAAACAGCGAAGAGGAGGTCAGATTTGTTTCTTTAAATGAAAAAAGTCCTTAAAGGTCTTAGGCAGCGACCCCAAAGTGTCCTCTGACATTACAAAGACCCATTAACGACTGCAATCACTTACGATCAGATGGTCTATTTGCAGTCTGCCAACATAATAATAAAAAATTAAAACAAATGTTTATCTTTTAGTGTCATAACAATATTTTTCTGGTAAATAATAATCGATGATTTTCAAGCGACCTGATTTCCTCAGCAACAAAATATACAAAGATGTGAATTATGTCATTCCTGAATAATTTAATTCTAATATAGATAATAAACTAACTTCAACTATCTTAAATACAAAAAAAAACAATTTTAAAACGAATTTCACTAGTCATTTTTCACGTATCGTCCCAAATCTTGGAACCAAACCATACTTAGGCCAGTTTATGTAATTACCCTCCTTATAACTGTTTAGGATGCGAGTATACTAATTACAATCTAGCTACTGTAATTAAGTCAAGTATTAAGTACCTGTTCCTCGTAGTAAAATACTCAAAACATTCTCACGGATATTGTATTCATTTTGTACAGTTATAACCTGAAATTTATAGATACTCATTTATGGTATATTTTGACTTCATATTTCGTCTGCGTCACAAAAGGAAAAAAACATAATCCTTCCTCCGTCCGCCGACCGAGAGAGCCGGTGGCCGTATTCGCCGGCGGCTACCGATTCGGCGTCCGGGAACGGAGCGACGGGAAAGAGTGCCGAGTGCGTAACGCGTCGCGCCGTCCCTCCAAACCCCATACTGGGTTCTGGCCTCAGCCGGGGTTCGAACGCTGAGTGTGAGCGGTTGGAGGTTTTAGTACGGTTCAACTCCCACATACCCCATAAAAAAAAGTCTTCCTCGACAAATCGACAATCTCGCTGACATTGCAGAGGTCCATGAGCAACGGTAACCGCTTACGATCAGGTGGCCCGTTAGCTCGTCTGCCTACAAGGCAATAAAAAAAAAAAAAAAAAAAAAAATCGATAAACGAGACTTAGAGGAGGGTCCTTAAAGTTAGGTCGTAAGCAGCGATACTTCAGTGCTCCCTGACACTGCAAAGGTCCACTTACGATCAGGTGGCCCGTTGGCTCGCCTGTCTACATGGAAAAAAAAATGGGCTATCCAACACCGAAAGATTTTTTTCAAATCCAACAGTTCCTGAGATTAGCGCAATCAAACAAACAAACTCTTCAGTTTTGGAATATTAGTTAATGTGTAGTTAAAGTATTATACGTAGAACTAAGATATTTAAAAACACAATAAACAAATAATAAAGCCAATTAAAATTATGCCGAAAACTTAATCAAATCTGTTGAAAGTTAAAGATACACATGAGGACAGACAGCGAATTTTTCACAACACCACTGGCTAAAAGCGGTGAAGGAAAAAATTCGTGAGGAAACCTGCATGTTGGAAAAGGGTTCTAAAAATCCTTTGAAGATATGTGAAGTCCCCAATCCGCACTGGGCAAACGTGGTGGACTATGCTTAATCCCTCTTCTGAGAAGACCTGAGCCCAACAGTGGGCAGTAATGGGTTGGTATAGATGAGGACAGACAGCGAGTATTTAATGATAGAAAAATAGTCCTAACAACATTAAACTAAAAATAGTGTAATTTTTTTCTTAATCGCAAATGTTAAGATATTTCATAACTGACTTTACGATTAAAACTTCCTGAACATAGCCTTAGCATTTTCTTATTAATAGAAAATGAAGGAAATGTTCTAACTGTATCATAATAATCTATTTAGAAACGACAAATTTTACTGTGTTCAATTTTATGCTCAATTCTTATAACATAAGACATAAAATAGAATACTACTAAAAATACAAGGGGTTAGGCATTAAATTTGGGGGCGGCACGAAGGGAAAGAGTGCCGAGTCATCCCTCAAAACCCCGTGCTGGGTTCTGGCCTCAGCCGGGGTTCGGACGCTGAGTGTGAGCGGTTGGAGGTCTTAGTGCGGAAAATCGGTCCGTAAAAACGTCAATTAGTAACACTCACAAACTGTTAAAGCTGTATTTAATTGAATTTAACTATACAATTCGAATTAAATAGTGAATGCACTGCTTATTTCCTTCCATGTTTTGCAACGCCACGTAAATCACACTACGTCACATTTTGTACAATATTTCTTGTCGTTAAACAGAAAACATATTTAAATATCTTTATCTTAACGTGTAGCTAAATTGAGAAACTGTTCCTCTGAATCATAAACAGTTTTATCTATCGTCTGCAGTACTGATCGTCACTCAACTCCTGTGCTCAATGCTAATGTATGAATTACATTACAGGGCCGTACTTAGGATGTATGTGGGGGTCAAATTCAGTTGGACATTATGATGATATTCTTGTTTTTTTTTGTGTAATAGGTACCACTTAAAAGTAGCAAACAATGTTGTAAGATCTGAAATAAAAAGAAGGTTATTAACATTTTTTGTTGTAGATGACGAAAAAATTTAAATTAGACCTATTTGAAGGTGCCCAAAGTCACATAATGGAAAAGGATAAAAGGTTTTATAATGAAGATTAAGATCGAAGATTTTTAGAGAGTCTTCAATCATAGCCTGATTCTTAATACCTTAAATGATGGAAAGGGTCAAATTACTGCTAAAATTTAAACACGTACCTAAGTTTAGATAAGTGGGGGTGGCACGACGGGAAAGAGTGCCTTGGGCGTAACGCGTCGTGCCGTCCCTCATAACTCCGTGCTGGGCTCTGGCCTCAGCCGGGGTTCGGATGCTGAGTGTGAGCGGTTGGAGGTTTTAGTGCGGTTCAACTCCCACATACCGGATCCGGTGATGTCCTCCAACTAAAAAAAAAAAAAGTATAGATAAGTGATAGATAGCGGCCTCTCATTGCCCTGGCATTGCAAAAATTCATGAGCAACGGTAACCGTTTTCCATCAGGTTGGCCGTATGCTCCTTTATCTATCATACAATTATAAAAAAAAAAACATACGAATCTACTATTAAAAACCAGACAGTCATAAACGATACTAATAGTAATTATACACTACATAAGATATGAAAACTATAACCTAGTGCTTTAAATAAGTATAATAAATATATATTACTGTATAATAAGTTCAATAAATGCATAATGCAGAATGATTTAAATAAAGAACCCCACTATAGCTATTACAAGAATAGGCAAAGACTGGCATCCCACCAGCGGAAAGTGTGAATGGGAAGGATGGATGTGAAGTATGCGGTACGAAAGTAGGACAGAAGCGAGAACTGGAATAAAAGAGCAAACAAACTAACAATTAGGTTAAGAACATCCCCGATAATGTTGAGGGGATTTAGTATTAAAAAAAATACACACTACAACTGACACACTAAAGTATATTATCAAAATTAAGCCCCCCTCAAATTCCCGAGTCCGTCCCAAAGTATCATAACAGAACACAAGTTCTTATCGAGCCCCCCGCTTGGCTCTGTTTATGAAGGACAAGGGAACCCCATCATACATGACACAGCTACAACAACACGGCGATGCATCTATCATATTTATGTTATTGTTAAACTGTAGGACTGTGTGCGACATGTAGCTTCGTGGGATTGCTGATAAGTTTTTGAGTTAAAAAAAAATTAGGGAAACAGTTTAAATACAAGTTTTTAATGGATATCAATAGTCGTGGTGGCCGAGTGGTTGAAGCGCTTGCCTTCCGAACGGGAGGTCGCGAGTTCAAAACCGGCCGGCTTGTACCTCTAAATCTTAATATGAAAAAGATTTATGTGCAATTTTTCAAAATACGTGCCAACACGCGCAGCAAATCGAGAAGTCTTGTCACAGATCTAAAAATACTTGTCGTAGTCAAAGATGTCAAAAGCTTGACATTAAAAGTATGTTTGTCACGCAATGACTGTTAGACAAACAAAAAGACACGCATCGTTGATTTAGCTCATGGAAGAAATTATCTATACATATAATAAAATGATAGAAAAGTCAACATTGCAAAATACACTCTCCCAAGTCAAACAACCGTTGAACATAATGATGGCGCGATTCAGAATCCATACATTTAGTACTGTAAAAAGTCAGCTTTGTCCGGGATAAACTCGAAAACTGCTGCACCTATGTACTTCAAATTCGGCAAGAATATTGCTTAAAAGTCGGGTCAACACATAGGCTATATATTATAGTGCTATCATTTCCGAGGAACGGGATATAAATATAATAAATTTCATTCAAAAATTTTAGAGCACCGACATCTATCGGCGTTTAAGTCAAATTTCATGTGGAAGCATTTTTTATTAGTACAAGAGCTAGCAACGTCGGGAAAACAAACATTTCAGTAAAGCCAGTTTTTATTTTTATATATGCTATCTCTCATACTCTTTCACTTTTATATCAGTTGGCAAATTAATTTTAGGTTTTTAAGTGCTTAAAAAGATTCATTAAAAAAAATCATTCAGAGTTAGCGTCTGGCAGAGAAAAACAACAAAAAATATCTGGCAATAATAAATTCATGCAGCAAAAAGTACAATAAAAATATCTTAAAAAAAATTTAAAAATCGGTTTTTTAACCAGACCTTACCACTACCGGCTGGAAGCTACTATTAGACAGTCCGTATCGGTAAATACTCTGTCAAAAACGTTGCTAGCTCTTATACCATAATTTAAATTTGATTGTGTCATTTTTGGCACTGTCAATGGTTATTTTTTTAATTGTCATAGATACAAAGAGTTCTGTTCCTTCTTAAAAAATGTGTATTTAATTCGTTTCAGAGATTAGCAAGATCTATACATATAAATAAATTTCATTAAGCAATTTTAGAGCAACGACATCTATTGGCCTTCAAGTCGAATTGCATTTTTTTGTTGATATAAATAATTTAAATTTGATTATGTCATTGTGGGACAATGTTTCCTATTTGCTAACTAGATGGCGTTGGCGTATAAATTTGAATGATTCTGAATCGCGCTATCATTTCGTACACCAAATGTCAAAACTGAGGTTACCTGCTTTGCTATAAGTCATCCTGTGGTTAGTCAAATTGAACTCTTTAGCTATCATTATATTATTATTTAGTTTCGACTAAAAATACTTAAAATGCCTGGATAACGATCTAATTTATCCCAATGTTCAAACGATACTCGAAGGAAAAGGTTAGCTCGATGTCTAGAAACCGCCGTTGAGCATGAAGCTAGGTTGGCTAATGGCTACTCTTTAAGAACACATTGCGGAAACTCAGTCGATCGAATATCTTGAAGAGCAGGATACTCAGTTAAGGAGAGATCACTCTCAGCCTGCTCTTTCACGGTCGTTGGAGACTGATGAGCAGCTTGAAGAGCGTTGTACAGCTGCTCAGCAAAGTTATCAGAACGTACGTAACGATACTTCTGCTCATGTATCGCAAGACCGGCACAGAATGCAGGAGTTGCAAGAGCAACCATGGCTAAATAAAGAGGGAAGTGGATTCATGTACAATGTTGCGATTAACTACGCTGCACACGGAGATATTAGCAATCTTAGAAGAAGTGTGCGCCCTTTGTCGAGCCCGCAAATGGAGAGGGGAGCCCAATGGGATGTGTTGTGCATCTGGTAAGGTACGCTTGGAGTCTATGCAAGACCCACCAGAACTGTTGAAACTCTTACTAAGCGGCGAACATCCGGGTCCAGCCAATTTTTAAAAAACATTCGAGCCTATAATAGCGCCTTCCAGATGACTTCGTTTGGTGCAAATCAAATCGTTGAAACAGGGTTCATGCCGACATTCAAGATCTAGGGACAAGTTTACCATCAAATTGGTTCGCTGCTACCTACAGATATTTCAAAATTTTTGCAAATTTATTTTGTGAGTGATTTTGAAGAACAAACAAACCTACGAAGTAGATTCATCCCCAATTTAGACTCAAGAATTCTCCGATGTCCTTCTAAGTCTTGGTGAAGGTACTCTACCAGAAGAGAGAGGTGGACAAGTGTTGCTTCCAATGTCTCTCGGTAAAGTTGTATCCAGCTTAGAAGAACTCATTCGCTGTGTGTACAACGACATCAGTCGTATATCACACCAGCAGAATTCTTGGGTGTGTGAGCGAGCCATTTTGACACCCTAAAATGACCAAGCTGCAGCAATTAACGAATTCTCTCAGAAATTGAGGGAAATGAACTGTCGTCGAGCAAGATGATGCTACACTTTATCCTGTAGAATTTTTGAACTCTCTGTCAGCAAGTGGTTTTCCAGCGCATACTGTCAAGCTGAAGGTCAGTGTCCCGATTATGCTTCTTCGGAACCTATCTCCTCCGAAGTTGTGTAACGGGACCCGCCTTAAAGTCATCTCGCTCCACAAACACACAATTGAGGCAGAAATTCTTACGGGTTCTGGCGTCGGCGACGCAGTAATTATATCACTCATCCCTCTCATACCATGAGGTATGTTCCTGAACTTTCCGTTCCAGTTCAATCGCGTACAGTTCCCCGTGAGTGTTTGCTTCGCGATGACTATCAATAAGTCGCTGGGGCAGACACTGGGGACAGCGGGTGTCGACCTCAGGACGGGTTGCTTCTCACACGGGCACCGGTCCGTCTCTTTATATTTTGGCTGCGGAGAGCCAAACCACTATTGTGGTTCATTGAGAACAAGCATGTTTATTTACGCTATCTTCTAATCTCATCTTATATTTGTCTTAATTTGATTATTTTCTACATCTGCTTTAGTCACAACTTTTGCCTTAATTCAGCAAAATCACCTTAAAGTCATTTATTCGAAGCGGGTCGAAATTAGCACTTTTTGCACTTCAATTTTACAAAAAAAATAGTCTTATTCTGTTACTCTGCTTAGTGTAGATATGAAAGGTAAAGAAGAAAACCAGTAAATTAATGTTAGTTTAAAAGATACAATTGTTGGTATATTATTATGGCGCTGTACATAACATTCACGCAGACGACGTCGCGGGCAATAGCTAGTAGCTAATATGAGAAAAAACTGAAGAGACTATTATATTGTGGGAAAAAATACAATAGCATTTGTTTCAAAAGACATAATATAAAGAAAGCATTCAAGTTCCGTAGGCGAACCGATTTTGATATTTTTATTTTTCAATTCGATACTATACTCATCAGGACTAAATCTATAGTATAAAAATGAATCGCAAAACCACCACGACTATTTCACAACACTACTAGCTAAAAACGGCGAAGGAAAACATCGTGAGGAAACTTGCATATCGGAAAAGGGCTCTAAAAATCCTTTGATGAAATGTGAAGTCCCCAATCCGCATTAGGCAAGCGTGGTGGACTATGCCTAACCCCTCTTCGGAGGAGACCTGAGCTCAGCAGTGGGTAGTAATGGGTTGTAACAGTACAGTACAGTACAGTTGGCACGTATTTCTTTTCCGGGTAAACCTATTTCGGTGATTTTATTTTTTGGAAAGCAGATACTTTGGACATTGTCTCATATAAATTTGATAAAGATCTGATCGGAAGTTTTTGTGCTATGCTCAAAAAATGGAAGCCGGTCCTTTTCATTTTTGTAATAAAAAAAATATTTACAGTCATCGCTACTGCGCGGTCAATGTCCCAATAGACAGGATAAGCCATTCCTATAATTAGATTTATATCAAACATTAAAACTATGTATTGATTATGCACGATGTAAAACAAAACGGAATGTATTTAAAACTAGGAACGACTGCGCACATCCTGTAACAACACTTTACTGAACATCACTGATAACAGCAAAGATATATAGAATATACAGGGTGTCCCACGACTATGCGACGTGAACGGAAGTTCCAAGCAGAAATTTTGTTTTCAATTTTAATTAAACCTAATATTTTTTTTTATTTTTTTTTTCTTTAAATACGCTGTAATACCTACAATTTGTGCAAAAACATATTTAATCTCCGGTAAATGTGAGACGATAATAAAATGTAAACAAAACAAGTTTCCGAACTACGACTCAATTTTGGCTCCTGCCACGGACTTGACAAAAGTAAACAAGCTGATTCTGTCGCAGTCCTCAGTTGAGTGGATAAGCGTCGCTCGTCATGAGATCTCATATAAAATTTTAAGGTTTTTTTTTTAAATTTTTCTTCTACGATTTTTTAGACTGTTTCAGTCTTCTCTAAAATCTATGTTTTTGGTTTGTCAGAACAATTTTTTTTGTTTTTTTTTTTATTGCCATTTAGGCAGACGAGCCAACGGGCCACCTGATCGTAAGTGGTTACCGTCGCTCATGAACCTCTGCAATATCAGGGGACATTGAGGGGTCGCTACCTACGACCTAACTTTAAGGACCCTCCTCAAGCCTCGTTTGAAGAAGGACAAGTCATAGCGCTCTGGAAATACCGAAGAGGGGAGCTCATTCCATAGCCGGATGGTGCGTGGCAAAAAAGTGTTCCTGAAACGGACGGACGAATTTATCTGTATCTTTCATTCTGTATAGTTTGTCTGTTTGTGTCCAAAGTGTCAAAAGTTCTAAGTGCCATTCAGTTTATTTAAAGCGACTCGTAAGTGTTAAAATACTTAAATAATTTATCTTTAGTAATCTTAAAGTGTTCGTTTTATGATTTTCGGCGTAACTATGCAACAATGTTGTTTATAGTTCCTCGTATGTTGTTCTATTGTCTATGAACCGTAAAATTGGTCATAGACTAACTGGCATAAAGGGCAAATATGGCTTGTTTGAATATGTGTGATGTGTAGGCCAATATTGGTATTTTTATTACTGAAGACAGATCATAATATGGTAAGCAGTTAAAACTGGTCATTGTGCCCATAAAATTGAATACAAACTTGCATTTTTGTATTGAAACTATACTTTTCATAGAAAGACTGACAAACGAGTTTACGATCCACTTGATGGTAAGTGCTCCGTGTCACCCATGAACCTCAAGACATGTCCCTCTTCAAACGAGGTTTCAAAGTCAAAGTCAAAGTCAAATCATTTATTTTCAAAGTAGATGTGGACACACATACATTTTGAAAGTCAAAAATAAAATCAAAAGTTCTACCACCAGTTCGCTAAAATTACGCCTCCGTCCTGAGAAGAACCGGCGCAAGAAACTCAGCGGGCATGTCTTTTTTTTGATTTAAATATATTGTTTTTTTTTTCTTTTTTTTTTTAAATATTTTTGTTTTTTACAAATGTATAAGAAGTTTAGTACACTTCACTACCTCTCTGTACGATGTCATATCTGTTTTTTTCTCATAGGTTGGCTGGAAGAAAACTGATTTTTGAGTTAAGCTCGCCTTTTGTGCTTATTTTTTAGTTACTATAAGTCACTGCAATTTTCTTTATCTGGTGTACAATAAAGTATTAAATAAATAAACAAGAATAGTTTTGTATAGGTAGGCGATAGAAACCGACCCCTCATTGCCCTGGCATTGCAGAGGTCTAGCAATAAAAAAATGTGAGCCGTCACGGGACGCCTGGCAGATATGAAACTTCGAGATTATTTTGTTAAAGTAATATGCAGAAATATATAAAAAATACAGCAGAAGGACTAAAGTAACCGACATAGCCCAAAGAATTGCATCTTTGAAGTGGCAATGGACAGGACACATTGTGCGAAGAACAGATGGCCGATGGGGCCGAAAAGTTCTGGAGTGGCGGCCACGAACCGGTAAGCGCAACGTTGGTAGACCCCCCACAAGATGGACCGACGATTTGGTCAAGATCGCGGGAGGTCACTGGATGCAGACGGCGCAGGACCGGTCGATGTGGCGAAGTTTGGGGGAGGCCTATGTCCAGCAGTGGACGTCTATAGGTTGATGATGATGATGATATAAAATATACATATCAAAAATTCATAAAATAATATCAAAAATTAGATCAACCTTACGTCTATCAGCAAACTATAAAATATCTATCATCGTAATATCGCGTAAACAGAGCACGATCACAGTAAATCACTCGCGAACCTGTTTCCTACACTTTTATTGGCGTGTGTTAGCTTCTTAGGCTATCAGAATGCGAGCTAGTAATTTATAGGCTGAAGACAATATTAACGGATAACAATATAATTAAGACAACATTGTATATTGACAACTTATAACATAAGAGCCCATGGTCTTTAAACTTCGTTATCAACGTTCGTTGGCAACGCTAAAAGTTTTTAAGCGCACAATCGATTTTTTTACTTATTTTATTTTATTTTTATTTTTATTTAAAAGGTTACACCAACAGAATAAACACTAATTACAATAACAGATTAACAATTCCAAAATAATGCTAAGTGATATTCCAATTATAGGCGTAAACAACATGCCAATAATACAACAACAATTAAAAATTCTAAGAGTAATAATCAAAATAAAAACAATTTCATAAACTTAGATAAAATATAAATTACATTTAAAGCATTTGACTATAACAATAATAGCAAAAATACTAGTATACTTATGCATTATATTGGTAAAATAAATATTACAAAAAGACATGCCCGCTGAGTTTCTTGCTAGTTCTTCTCAGGACGGTGGCTGTTATTTCCGAACTGGTGGTAGCTTTAACTTTTGACATCAACAAGAATGAGCATATCATCGATGTTGAAATTAAATTGTTTCATTTCATTTTTACACTTCCCTTTGAATCACTTTATATTGCGACGAAATTGAAGTTTTATTTCATGTTACCTTGTACTAGTTTCACCTGTACCTGTACCTGTACCTGTACCTGTACCAACCCATTACTGCCCACTGTTGGGCTCAGGTCTCCTCAGAAGAGGTATTAGGCATAGTCCACCACGCTTGCCCAGTGCGGATTGGGGACTTCACATATCTTCAAAGGATTTTTAGAACCCTTTTCCGACATGCAGGTTTCCTCACGATGTTTTCCTTCACCGTTTTTAGCCAGTGGTGTTGTGAAAAATTGCACATAAATCTTTTTCACATTTAGATTTAGAGGTACAAGCCAGCCGGATTTGAACCCGCGACCTCGCGTACGGAAGGATGCGCTTCGACCACTCGGCCACCACGATTTATTAGATAAAAATCCGATAATCTCTATATTAATAAATGGAAGCCAATCGTTATTTTTATATGACTTTTGTTCTCATTTTTGCATGTGTTTTATTTATTCTTTTTACCGGTTTCTTTTACATTGCATATGAAAAGTACCGACGTATTTTCTGTAGTTGCGTTTTATTAGTAAGATTACGCAGTACATTCATTATTAATACTTAATGCTCTCAGATAATACTTAAATTTATACCTTATCCTTTGAATAAATTGAAATTTAAATGTAAAGTTAGTGCTATTTATAATGCGATTTTAATTTTATTATAAACTAGCTGGCCCACGCAACTTCGTCTGTATCACATAACTGAATTTTCTCACCGTTTAAACCTTCCCTGGACTTCTACGAATATTTCAAGATTAAAATAAGCCAAATCGGTTCAGTCGTTCTCGAGTTTAGCGAGACTAACGAATAGCAGTTCATTTTTATTTATAAGACTAGCTGGCCCACACAACTTCGTCTGCGTCACAAAAGTAAATTTTCTCACCGTTTAAACCTTCCCTGGACTTCTACGAATATTTCAAGAATAAAATAAGCCAAATCGGTTCAATCGTTCTCGAGTTTTAGCGAGACTAACGAACAGCAATTCATTTTTATATATAAGAAGAAAGAAGATTACAAAATAGAGTTTATAGGATTATGTTTTGTTTTTTGGCTGGATAGGATTATGTTTCGCTTTCCAAAAAGTTTTATGATCGGGACATCAATTCACATTCAACAATTTCTTGATGAGGATGATTCGGAAATTCATATCGGAATAACGAAATGGTTTTGACCCCTCGAAGTAGACTAGCATACGACCCGACGGTAAGTGGTTAGTGGTTACCGTTGCTCATGGAGTCTTTTAATGTCTGGGGATACTGCAAATCCGCTACCTACCATATTTTTATATAATTCTTCCCAAACTGACTCCGAACGCTGGTTTTGACCGAGCGGGTTATTCCGTGGGAGGGTGACATGCGTTCCCATCTTGGCGGGCTGCAGTGGTTGCCAGTTTGGCATCCGAGGGCAACGAGAAAGAGTGCCGTAGTGCGTAACGCGTCGCTCCGTTCCGTATAACCCCGTGCTGGGTTCTCGCCTCAGCCTGACGTAACGCAGACGAGGACGAGAGCCACTTAGTTCCTTATAAATGTTCTAAAAGTAAATTGTCAACACAGTAAATCCATAATCTATCGTCTAATATCCGAGTATTACGGAATATCGATAATTACATTAGTTAAGGTGAATATAATCGATTCGAATCGATCTCGATTAAACGCGTTAGAATTCCATTCCCTTATGAGACTACGAGTAGATAAACCATTCTGATTCAGTAATAGAGAACGGTAATGAATCTATTAAATAGGGGCCGCAACTTCGTTTTAGTATAATATGTAATAAAAAGAATTAGCGAAATCGGTTAAAATATTCTCTAAATTTGATACACATTCAGTGATTAGTTTTATATTATATATGTGTTAAGATGTAGGTGTGTTTATGTGTGTATTACAAAAGCTATGTTAAATAGGTTTTAAATAAAATATTGATGTAAGAATCTATTTGGGCTTCTCAATCTGTAGGTATTTTGCTCTTTAAAAGCAATACTATTTTAATTTCTCGATTAACCACTCAACTGGGAACGTCACTATTCGTTAGATGG
This sequence comes from Trilocha varians, assembly GCA_030269945.2. Taxonomy (NCBI): domain Eukaryota; kingdom Metazoa; phylum Arthropoda; class Insecta; order Lepidoptera; family Bombycidae; genus Trilocha; species Trilocha varians. Next base: position 2,419,800 of record AP028264.1, on the reverse strand, counting down.
CGAAACTGGGGACTTCGTTCGGAATCAATACCGTGTTTAAGCCCCTTTTTTAAAACATTTTTTTCCAATAATTTTTAATTTTGATTTTTATTTAAACCTTATATTTTTGTAAGTCTTTATTACTAAACGACGCTGTATTGCATTTTCAGCGAAAATATATCATCTCGGTAAAATATGAGACGATTAAAAAATGTAAACAAAACAAGTTTTAGAACTGTGCTCAATTTTGGCTCCTGCCACAGACTTGCAAAAGTAAACAAACTAATTTCGGTTGCCGATCCCAAGTATATAAGAGAATTAAGACGTCATTTACTTAGTCACCAACGAAAACATAAAAAAAAATTTAATCCCTATAACTAGGTACCTACTATCATCAAGATTCAATCTAAATTTGCATAAAGTTACTTAGAAATGTATTCGCAGACGGTTCATTGGACTCAGTTAAATTCTGTAAACAACAGCAAAAACTAGAATAAAAACTATGACAAATAACATTGGTGATTTATATTTTTCTACAAATAACATTTGATTGACAACCACCAAAGGATTTCGTGCCGATTCTTTGAGAAACAAAAAACAGATTAAAATTAAAATCATAATACTATTACATAATCTGTAAAAAAGCTTTGACTTGGCACCGAAAAATATTTTTTTTTAACACGAAGCAAAAGGCGTTGATTTGACATTTACATGACGCTAATTAAAGACAGAGATCGGTTCACATGAGGCTTTGTCCTCTACAAACATACTAAAACCCATCACCCCTCCTTATCTCCATTAAATAAGACACAAAATCGTTTAACCCGTGCAAACTATAAAGTTGTCCCACAGATACTGTATTGATAAGAAATTGTAAAGCATTATAAGCTTTATGTTGTGTTACATACGGGTGATATTACAATGTGTGGCCAACGATCTTGTCACATACTTACAAGATTGACAATGAGCGAAGATTGAGCGATTCGATCGTCCAGCTATCGATAAAGGATGGAATCGATAGGATATCGATTTAAATTGATCCGAGTTATTTTTTGACGTTAATTACGATGTACCAACGCTTCCTGGTTTGTATTAGATTTTAAAACAGTTTTTACTATTCGGAATCCACTTACTACCGTTTCTTAGAATCAATCATTAGTACAAATCAATCATAAATGTAAATGACATGTCAAGATTATTAATTAAAATTTTAAATGAAAAGCGTTAACAGGAACTCTTTGAGCTGTTAAAATATATTTTAATAACAATATAATTGTGTTTGATGTTCAATTTAGGTTGTATTAAATGTTGGACGTTTTTTGACTATGAAACGATTTCTCTAAGTACTCTTTAATTTGAACGACCATGAGTAAAAGCAAAATACATAGGTGATTTTCGTACATAAACATTGAAAAACACAGATCTTTTAAATTTAATTATTGCATGGGAGCATCAATAACCATTTACTACTTTTTCGTATAAAATAAGAACACTGAGCATCTAAACAATACAATTCACAAATTAGATTCAAGCATAACCTGAATTCTCCTACAATTTTCATCAAAAACAACCAAAAAAAACACACTGATAAACACATTATCTTTGCCTTCACATCGAAAAAATAATTTTCCCGCCAACCACTGACAGTTCACATGACGCCATTACGACCGCCATCTTGGATTCGCAAAAACTGTCTTCCCGGAACGGTGAAGATGTGAGCTAATTGGGCGATACAACCAACTGCTCGCCGGTTGGCGGAAAAGCAGCATGCAATTACATAACCCCACCCCCGTTTTTTAATTAAGGACAAAATACTGCGACAATTTTTGTGCAAGTTTAATTTTAGGTTATATTTTCGATGATAATTATAGTTGGTGTATGAGAAGTATTAATAGTATTTTTGTACAGATTTATTTTATGCTTCAAAGTTCTTAGCGTAACAGTGAAACCCTTCAATTTTTAAGGAGTTTCTGCCCTAGATATAGAGCTTAAAAAGATTTGAAATCTATTTGAGGTTATGTTATTTTTCTGTCATGGACTTGAAATACATTTTGGTGGTAGATGTTGACAGGTAGGTCGAAAGTGGTGAATGATAATTTTAAAATGAAGTAAACTAAGTTGGAAATCTCCTTGACTTAATAACTATAACATATTCTAAAAAAGTGTTTAAAAAACTTGTACTTTAAAATACAAAATAACACTGTCGAAATCTCAAGTTTCAACCAGTGCTATTGTATTAGAAAAATGTGGGAAATTCGACTTTAGGATTCGATAGAAAAAATTTAGTATTCTATTTAGTATTCTTAAAGCGTAGGTATTCGTGATTCAAGCTACTTATGAACATTTTTGATGCATGGTGTAACATGGATTTCGTCAAGGACAAACTACAAAAACCAACGAATATTTTGGAAATATTGTCTCGTAAAATGATCTTCTACTTAATGTTGTAAATGCATAAGTAATTGAGTTCTTACCACGATTATTTTTAATTGAGCGGTCCCGATATTTCAGCACTGTTTCAAGCGCCATGATCACGGGAAGACTGTGGAACTGCGGGTAGGTCATTTAAGAGCAGACAAATCTGTCTACCCTCTTTCTCGTTCGTTGGCCGGTACCACTGGAACTCGAACTCACATTTCGACATACCACACTGATAGTATCGGCTGACAAACAGTAAGTGATGTAGATAACCGCGAGTGTTTAAATAAATTTATTATAAGTAATTGTATTAAAAGCTTTATACCTAAATACCTATTTAGGACCTTAATCAATTGAAGTATGATATGATAAGTCATATTATATACAGTGTGATTTTATAGAGGTTTAAATTAAAATAGTATCGACCATGTTTAGAGAGAATTGTTCCTTATACTTTACCTACTCAAATAAATTATGTCACAAAAACTCCGATGGACCAAGTTTATATTATTTAGATTTAAGCAGATTCAATTGCCGTGGTATGATCATCTTCAAGAATCTTTGTATCTTTTTTTTTTTTTTTAGTTGGAGGGAATCACCGGATCCGGTATGTGAGAGTTGAACCGCACTAAAACCTTCAACCGCTCACACTCAGCGTCCGAACCCCGGCTGAGACCAGAACCCAGCACGGGGTTATGAGGGACGGCGCGACGCGTTACGCCCAAGGCACTCTTTCCCGTCGCGCCGCCCCCAATCTTTGTATCTGTTTTTATGATTTTCAATGGATTGTTTTTGGTAATATTTCAATATCTTTAAATGTAATATTATTCTTTGCTTCCTGTATTATTAATTTTACTGAATGAATCGAAAGAAAGTTTCAGACATCATCTATAATGTCAACACTTGAACGGTAAAGTGAAGAGTCGTCAGCGAGTATTAAACAGTGAGAGACGGCTTCCTCCAGACATTCCCATCGCCACAATCGTAATTTATTTCAACCTTTATAATCTGAATTGCGTCTTAACCGCGTATAACTAATCTAAAACCAAAAAAATAACAAAGAACAAAAGAATCCAAAACGCATCAGCCGAGTGTAATGGAGATCACGTAGCCAAAGTCGGATCTCTGATTACACCTCTCGCTTCAATTTACGACGATTGTATAAGTGCGAGTGAGATAGACTTAATAATGACCTAACCGCAACCGACACTATCATTACCGCGTATTCCAACTGCCGTTTCTGTGTTCTTTTACATATTACACTTTGGAAGCTTCCAGACACTGTGTTAAGCTCTGTGTCGATTCCAACGCCGTGTCTTCGAGTTGGAGCGACTTTAGTGGCGGAAACCAACGCTGCAGCAGTAATCATCGCCGACAATCGTAAGAAATGAATTTTTTTCGTCGCCTCTTCGGGATCATAAGTCGGTTTTTGTATGTAGTCCCAGAAATTGCCCACGGTTGGTCATTATGGCCAATTTAACGGGTGGTGGTTATTGATACAGCCTTTGTCAAAGTGTGAGCGTATTAAATCCTCATAATGATGTAAATTGGGAGCGCTCGGGTGAAACAAAATAATAACTTGTAGGATATTACAGAATAAGTGATGTTTCAACCGCACTGGTGCATAGAACAATGTTTAAAGTAATCATACCAGGTGGGGGCGGCGCGACGGGAAAGAGTGCGGATGGCGTAACGCGTCGCGTCGTCCTTCACAACCCCGTGCTGGGTTCTGGCCTCAGCTGGGATTTCGGACGCTGAGTGTGAGCGGTTGGAGGTTTTAGTGCGGTTCAACTCCCACATACCCCCTCCGGATCCGGTGATTTCCTCCAACTAAAAAAAAAATAATAAAAAAAAAAAAAAAGAAAACTTTCCAGGTGAAGCATTCTTTTCTCTATTAATTATTTGTCTTTCAAGCTTTATATTGTTTGAAGAAATGGATTTTAAATGATGAAGAACTCTAGAAGCCTACCAGGCCTCTTATGTGTTTCATTTGTTTGGAAAACATGAAAAAAACTAATGAAACATAACCTCCAATTTAGCAGTTTATTAAACTAATCATTTCTTGTATTATTTATTCAGAAGGTTCCAAGTTTTTTTTTTTTTAGTTGTAGGAAATCATTGGATCGATATGTGGGAGTTGAACCGCACTAAAACCTCCAACCGCTCACACTCAGCGTCCGGCTGAGGCCAGAACCCAGCACATGATTATGAGGGACGGCACGACGCGTTACGCCCACGGCACTCTTTCCCGTCGCGCTTACGTTCCATCTTTAAAATCTAACATCAAAAATCTAGATACAATTTTTCAATCTATAACCTACATCAAAAAAAAATATCCTTAACTACACTCATTATTTACGTCTGCTAGGATTACCGAATACTTAGCATTCAGTAGCAAAGATACTAACTTAGCCTGTCACTTTACATTCTATAACTTATGACTTCAAATCACTCATGTAGACTCAGGCTCTGCCGCCAATTCCATGCAAACTTAACTTTGCATTCCACGTTTCTTTTGCTATAGCATTATATACTTTATGTAAATGGTTTTAGAGTGGTTTATATTGTTTTGTAAAGGTATATGTATGTTTTTTTTGAAGTATTTCATCCTTATGGTCGGTTGTCATAATAATGTGTGCTAGCTGCAGTATTGGCAAAGACTGCGGGTTATTTAGCGTGATGTCGCATTTAATGTATAAACTATTGTATATTTATTGTTAAAGATTTTGTCTCTATATTTGAGCAGGTTGTTTTAGCATTATATTTTACCTAATAAAGATATAGAAATAACAGGGTTTCAGCTTGTTGTTTCCTAACGTACGTGCACTTATTTTTATATAGAATTTATTATTTCTTCACAAGCTATTCTAAGCTCTTCGGTATTCCCAGAGCGCTATGACTTGTCCTTCTTCAAACGAGGCTTGAGGAGGGTCCTTAAATTTAGGTCGTAGGTAGCGACCCCTCAATGTCCCCTGACATTGCAGAGGTTCATGAGCGATGGTAACCACTTACGATCAGGTGGCCCGTTGGCTCGTCTGCCTACATGGCAATAAAAAAATAAGCTATTTCCTATACTTTTGTATCAGCTGAGTTGATCACAGAAAAGTGTATTTTCGTCATGACAAAATACAAAAGTTTGGAATACTCACTTTTTGTAATAATTTGTAACATGGATGAGTTAAGGTAATTTATTACGAATGTGAAAAAACTGCTTTAATTTTGATATTATTTTTGTTAATGAAAAGGCTTTGTATTTTTGAAGATAATATTATGTAGTATTTTACATATCACGATTATAACATACAATTGACATTACCTCTAATTCAGACGTAGTATAATTGCAAACATTTCATCACCTTAAAATTCAATAACAAAAAATATACTCTACATCTAAACAACAGACGTCAGTTTTGAAACTAAGAACATTAATTATATCTATTACTACTCTTTAATTTATCTTTCAACATATGTTCGACCTACAGTCACGTGTGTTTTGTTAATTAGTTTTGTTAGTTGTATAGTATTAGTGATACTTAAGTAAGGTAAACTAGATTTGAAGTAGGTTAATTATTATAAGGGGTGGGCCATATAAATTTTGCATTTTCCAAAAGTTCGACTGTCATGTTGGATGTGTGGCATGTTGCGCCATCCTGTTGAAACCAAATGTCGTCTCTTCAACTTTTGGAAACAAAAATTCCGTTCCGAGTTACGGTTTGGTGTGGGTTTTGGTCCGGCGGCATCATTCGAAAATGAGCAAGGAGCCGCCGTTACGGTCAATGGCGAGCGTTACCGTGCCATGCTCAACGAATTTTTGTTTCCAAAAGTTGAAGAGTATGACATGGACGACATTTGGTTTCAACGGAATGGCGCAACATGCCACACAGCCAACATGACAGTCGAACTTTTTAGAGCCCACCCCTTATTAGGTACATTAGTGGATACCTACATAGTTACATCCAGTGCAAGTTAATAAAGTATAAAGTTTGTAAAATACAATTTACCTTTTCATTCACAAAATCCAACTCAAATTTAACTCTATCTTCAAAACCAAAGATATGATATTAAATATATTATAAATGCTTTTATCTTTGTTTATAGATAGCAAAAACGAAATCGTGATGTTCATAGACCGTGAGATCTGTCCGCATACACGATGTATGGTAAGGAAATGCTTGAAAATATAATGTTAGACTTGTTCATAACTTTAGAGGTTCTATTTGGTATATTATACAGATTTATGAGTGGTTTATTCAAAATTTAATAGTTTATAGTTGGTTGATGTATGGTTTGGTAAAATGTTGGAACAAAGTTCCTTATCGCGCGTTATCGAAAGGGGGCTAGACGGAAATTATTATGAAAAAGTTGTCACGACACTTTTTTTGTTTTAGATGATTATCGCTAGATGGCGCTGTGATTAAAATCTTTTAAAACAATTCTTTATTTTGTTTTATATGATTAATGGTAGATGGCACTGTGATCAAAATGTTAATAATAATTAGTATTACTAACTAACTATTATAACTTAAAAAAATTAAGTTTTATTACAATTCCCTCACTAATTAATCGAAAGGAACTTCGTTCCATCCGGGTGTCCCTTGACACCTCTCAAGTTTTTATTGTGAGTGATACTACGCAGTATTAAAAATGAAAACGTTTGATTTCCATTTTTCAAGAATGGCAAAATACAACCAGTCAGATGATTTTATTTTATTTTATTATTTCTTTAATTTTTTCATTTCAATATATCTTATTGTGTTAAGAGAATTTTCATTTCATCAAAAATGTTTGTCTACACAGTTTTTGAGCTGCTAGCTGTAGTTATTTATCTGTATTACGTACTTTCTATCAAAAATATTTAGTTTGAATTTTTAAAACAACGACTTGTTACCTATTTGGAATTATATTTGTCCACTCTTTCTAACCTCTTACTCTTTGCAAAACTATTGAACCGTGGCGGATATCGACTAAGGACGTAGCGAAAATAAACAATTCCATACGTGGTCACATTATCAGCTTTTATAAGCGTCACGAGCCATGACGATTCATGACGACGCGATCGTGATCGATGGCTATTAAATTGTAGTATACGTAACAAGACCTCTAGACTATTGCAATTTAAATCTCTTTTTTTATCGAACAAGTACTTTTGAAGTTGTGTTTATAAATGAATATTTATTTTCTAGATAAACCGATTTCTTATTTTGTTAGTAGATATTAGACAAAATCTCATCTAATTTGTTAAAGATCAGACAGGCAGGTTTTGTTCTATTCTTGAATAAAAATAGGTAAACAACTTTTTAAGTTAAACGGTTTTATGTTAAACATACATTGCAATGTTTAAGATAAATGTACTAAAAACCAAAAAATAATAAAATAGATACAGTCGTGGGAATTATAAAACCGTTGGGCACGTTAATTGTCTACAATCTTTCTAAAAAACAAACGCTGTGAGCTAAATAAAACCGTTTAAAAATGGAACTCCTGTCGCAAGCAGGATTATGGCGAATTATGCTTAAAATCTGATGAACTAGTATTTATTGGCTATTTATTGCTCTAATTAATTGAATTAAAAATAAACTAGTAAGTACTTTTGAAGCAATATTCGGACAAACTCTCTCTTTTAGCTATAAGACTGTTTCTTCTGTCCCTTCTGTTTTTAATAAACATCTTTGTATTACCCCTCTGTGTTTCACATCTCTTTGATTTCCAATTAACTGCACCTATTCATAGTGTAATTGCCTAACGTTTTTGTTAGATGTAAATCACATTGTATTATCTCTGTCTTTTCCTTGAATTTGAATTTATGTTTAAATCTATACTAATACTAGCTGCCCGGCGCAACTTCTTCTGCGTCAAAAAAAATCCCGGGTATGAATCTAAACCATTCTCGAATCTCCACGAACACACACAAAAAATTTCATCAAAATCGGTCCAGTCGTTTAGGAGGAGTTCAGTCACATACAGACGCACACTAGAAATATATATATTAAGATTATAAAGCTGCAGAGTTTGTTTGTTTGAACGCGCTAATCTCAGGAACTACTGGTTTGATTTGAAAAATTCTTTCACTGTTGGAAAGTCCATTTATCGAGGGTGTTTTATCCATATGTGACGCAGACGAAGTTACCCAGTTTATTAAAAGTTTACGGGTAAGTGCAAGAGATTTTAGGTATGTTTTGTTTGGGTAAGTGAAAGAGCGAATATGTAGGTGCAAAAAGCCATTGCTGCGCACTGCTGAGCTCAGGTCTTCTCAGAAGAGGAATTAGGCATAGTCCACCACGCTTGCCCAGTGCAGATTGGGGACCTCACATATCTTCAAAGGATTTTTAGAATCCTTTTCCGACATGCAGGTTTCCTCACGATGTTTTCCTTCACCGTTTTTAGCCCGTGGTGTTGTGAAAAATTGCACATAAATCTTTTTTCACATTTAGATTTAGAGGTACAAGCCGGCCGGATTTGAACCCGCGACCTCCCGTTCGGAAGGAAACGCTTCGACCACTCGGCCACCACGACTTTCCAGTCCACCACGACTTTCCAGTCCACCACGCTCGCCTAATGCGGATTGGGGACTTCACATTCACATTTCTTCACGGCTTTAAATCCTTTTCCAAAATGCAGGTTTCCTTACGTTATTTTCCCTCGTTCAAATATTGCACATTATTTTCAAATTTAGAGATACAAGCCGGTCAGTTCGAGTTACGGTATATCAGGAGAACTATGGACCAAGTTTTCAGCTTGCCTCAAATACTTACCCAGAAATTGCCACCAGCTCTCGGGCTATTACTCTCGAGTATATAAATATTCTTAGTAATTTTATTGCAAAATTAGTTTCGGTAGATAATAAAGTTAATCTTCTGTTTTGCGGCGTGTGTGTTTAATACTCATATGACGTGACATCCGACGGTGTTTCAAAGTTAATGCGATTTAAATTATTGTAAGAAGGGTTCTCGATTTGTGTACCTTTGCAGATCAAAAAGTGTTGTTTTTATTGTATTTTGTTAAATAAGTTTGTGTTAGTACAGGGTGTGATATTTTTTTTTACATCTCCCTTAATAATTTTTTTAAATAAATCATACGATTGGTGATGGAAAACGTTCCTCTATTACCCTGGCATTGCAGAGGGACGGTAACCGCTTGCCAACAGTGGGCTGTTAGGCTCTTTTACCATGTTATCAAAACTTAATATTATCTGACATTGCAGAGGTTCATGAGCGACGGTAACCACTATCAGGTGGGCCGTTGGCTCGTCTGCCTACATGGCAATAAAAAAAAAGTTAATATCCTAAAAGTTCAATTAAAGATGTATGAAAGTAGGCATTTTTCAAAAATATATATGGCTATTTTACCAACTTAATTAAAATAAAACACTTTTATTTTCTACGTTCTTCCATAATATTTCACTACACACTTTATAATACTTGTAAATGTAAATATAATATTTGTATGAAATCCACCATTATACTTCGCTCAGAGAATCATTAAAGTTGATGTCTTGGTCGAGAACACGAAACGTAATTTCGTCATCTAAATTTGCGGTGGACACAAAGTATTTTACCAAATTGTAATGATCACTGATGATCAGCGGTGCGGATACAGTCTTGAGACGAATTGTGGAGTTATTCTCACGGGTATAGTAGCCCATTACTGTCCACTACTGGGCTTAGGTCTCTTTAGTTGAGGGATCAGGCATAGTCTACCACGCTTGCCCAGTGCGGATTGCGGACTTCACATTTCTTCGAAGGATTTTTGTAATTATATTCAATATGCAGGTTTCCTAACAATGTTATTGGAACGAAGTTCCTTATCGCGCGTTATCGAAAGGGGGCTAGACGGAAATTCTTATGAAAAAGTTGTCACGACACTTTTTTTTGTTTTAGATGATTATCGCTAGATGGCCCTGTGTTTTAAAATCTTTTAAAACAAGTCCCAACAACAAGGAATTGCTAGATGGCGCTGTGATCAAAATATTTTATTTATAAAAAAATATATGTATATCAAATTTTATTACAATTCTCTCAATAATTAATCGAAAGGAACTTCGTTCCATCCGGGTGTCCCTTGACACCTCTCAAGTTTTTTTCATTTTTTAATCATATATGAAAATATTCTTGTTTCGGGGCTTTTAACGAGTAAATGCTTCTCACACTTATCCACTTTATTTAATTTGCAACAACAAATAGTTTTTAATTTATTTTCATTTAAAACAGTTTCTACTAAATTACAAATAAATAACCAATCAAAAATCCCCGTAAACTAGCAACACCTCCGCCATTTTGTTTAACTCGACAAAATGGCGGCACCTATTTCGGTAACAGGAAACGCGTTCTGTCAACGCAGTCGCATCCCAAGTAAGCATTGTATGATAATACCGAGCACCGACAAAGTTTAGCCGTGTGGCCGCTAAATAAGCAACAAGCTTCGTCCATTTTGAACTAATTGCAATTATTTCTTTTAGTGTAAGAATTTCTACCGATAAAGATCGTTGTGTTTGCTGGGAAATAGTTTTTGTGTCGATATGTGTGGATGTGTAATATAAAACTATTGTAGGAGCAGTATAATATCGGATTTTAACTTAAAAAAGTTTTTTTGAAGATATTTAAATATATTTTTATTTCAATGTGATCAATCTACGCAACTTCATCTGTGTTAGAAACAGCAGTAGTTGTAGTTTTAATTCTTGCGTCAATATTGTGAGACACCATTAGATACCTGAGCATCTGAGTATATATTTGAGGTCCACAAATTTTATTTCAAGGCTGTGTTACAGTTATAACTCATCGCAACAGACGTAACTCGTCGCGCCATCTCATATAACCCCGTTCTAGTTTCTGACCTCAGCCAAAGTTCGAGTGTGACCGACCAGACAGTATGGCGAAGGATTTCTTCCTATTCATAAAACCTTTTTTTTTTTAATGTCTACCTAGACAAACGAGCTTACGATCCACTTGATTTACATAGGTTTTTTTTTATGAAATTGCTTGCAAAAGTCCTTTTTTACCGAACTTAGTGGCTCCATCCGAATTCGCGTGACAAAATATGGATATTATTGTTATTAGAAGTTCGTGACTAAGATAATTCTGTTTCAAGTCCTAACGAGATTCTGCACGGTTGTTAGAACCGACACTATTGAATATATGAAGTAGCGATAGAATAACTTTGGTTTGAGTTCTTGAACTGAAAAACAGTTATTTTTTTTAAGTAAAAGATATTAAGTCTTAGCACAAACAAGATTTGTGTGTGTGTGCGTTTATGTTATTGTGTGTGTCTGTTGTAGTGTAGACATCAGATTACCAATTTTTGCTTTCCATTTTTTGACGATATTTACCAAACAACCCTATAATAAATTCCTGTGCTGTACCAACCCATTACTGCCCACTGTTGGGATCAGGTCTCCTCAGAAGAGGGATTAGGCATAGTCCACCACGCTTGCCCAGTACGGATTGGGGACTTCACATATCTTCAAAGGATTTTTAGAACCCTTTTCCGATATGCAGGTTTCCTCACGATGTTTTCCTTCACCGTTTTTAGCAAGTGGTGTTGTGAAAAATTGACCACTCGGCCACCACGACTTGTCATATAATAAATTCAACGCTTCATAACTTTGAACTTTAAAATAGTTATTTCTTTTTTTTGATAAACTATACCACATGTGCTGTGCGTTGCATACGACATGTCTAATTAGCCGGTCACTCACATGACGCATGTGACAACGGGATATTGTCCATGACTTAGAATACGAAATATTGGTTCACATACAATGCTTTGATTTGGCGCCACAACACATACTACCTTTAAATGTCAAGTATACTTTAACAGTATACTTTACTGACGGCTTCAAACTATCCTGTATGTGGAATCCAGTGTTAGACGAAAATAAAGCCAAAAAATCTAGTTTTGAGACGGCAGCCGATACTGTCAGTGTGGTATGTCGAAATGTGAGTTCGAGTTCCAGTGGTACCGGCAAACGAACGAGAAAGAGGGTAGACAGATTTGTCTGCTCTTAAATGACCTACCCGCAGGTCTTCAGTCTTCCCGTGATCATGGTGCTTGAAACAGTGCTGAAATATCGGGACCTCTCAATTAAAAATAATCGTGGTAAGAACCCGTTTAGTAATAATGTAAGTGGAGTATACTTTACTATCAGCACATTATCAGCCCCGAGCTCTTAGACTGGTCGTCGGTCCATTTTCAGTACATACATAGTATAAAATGAAGTCTATCTATGTTTGTGTCTACTTAAATCTTTAAAACTACGCAATGGAATTTTGATGCAGATTTCATTACATAGAGTTGTGGCGAACATTTCCGTCTCGTGTGAAACGCATCGCGTGAGACGGAGTTTTGCGTTGTTCTGCGCGCGCAGCTTCGTATCACGAGTTCGCGCGATGCGGGCCGAACAAAGACAGACTAGGGACGTCAACTACGTGTCCTCGGCAACTAAACTAGTTTTTCTATATTAATTAATTTTATCTGTTTTATTGTAAATACTTCTAAATATACTTTATACAATCTTACAAATCGTTCATCATTAATACTATTCCACAGAGTAATTCAAGAAGAAGAAGGAATACTAATTTTAGAGGTTTTTGAAGTGATGTCGATACAAGCTCATTTTCCTGTGTTTACGTCGCAAATACTGATCGACTATTAGTGACGTACCTAGATAAAGTTGCTCGAGTCATCTATTGTAAATGATTCTTAAAGCAACATTAATGAGGCTATATTTATGATGAATGATTCTAAAACTTAAAGAAGGGGGCGGTGCGACAGGAAAGAGTGCCGAGAGCGTAACGCGTCGCGCCGTCCCCCGTGCTGGGTTCTGGCCTCAGCCGGGGTTCGGATGCTGAGTGTGAGCGGTTGGAGGTTTTAGTGCGGTTCAACTCGGAAAAAAAAAGAAATGATCTAAAGAAAACATAAACTCAAAGTTATCGACTGCCTAAGCCTCTAAATTCATAAACATCACAATAAAAATACATATTTATTAGGTAACTGTGTAGTTTATTTACATAAAAATAGGAGCAAAACCTCCGGTATATTATATTATAATGGAAACGTTGACATCCGGCGTGTTTCATGTGTGGAAGATTTGATTTGCAGATGAATGTATGTTCCATGTTATGACTTGTGAACTTTAATGTATTCGGAATCACCTTTCATGGCTTAAAAAGCGCATGTAGAAAAATAAAAATTGAAATCGGCGTTTCCAGATTTTATAATAAGTAATTAACTACTCAACTGGGATCGGCAACCAAATTGGTTTGTTTACTTTTGCCAAGTCTGTGGCAGGAGCCAAAATTGAGCACAGTTCAAAAACTTGTTTTGTTTACATTTTTTAATCGTCTCATATTTTACGGAAATGATATATTTTCGCTGAAAATGCAATACAGCGTCGTTTAGTAATAAAGATTTACAAAAATATAATTAAAAAACAAAATTAAAAATTATTAGAAAAAAAAAAATTAAAAAGGGGCTCAAACACGGTATTGATTCCGAACGAAGTCCCCAGTTTCGCCATCTAGCGAATAGTGACGTTCCCAGTTGAGTGATTATTATAATAAAAATTCTTCTAAAGAAACCGCTACCCACTCCTACCTTAAACCAAGTGCTTCAAAAGTTGGCAACACAGAAAGACAATACGTCTTGCAACACGCCTCCAAAATTAATTAATTGTTGCTAATATGAATTGTAGATGTGTTTGTTTGTCACTCATCCAAGTGTGGTCGGGTGAATTTAATTTGGTAGGAATAACTTGATTTTATATTTAACCTTTCGGCTTTAGGAGATTTACACTGACTTTGGAATAGTGTTAAGTTTTATACGATACATTTATTTATTTATTTATTTATTATTATTACACAAAACAGAATACAGTCAAAACATGATTTAAAAGTTTTTAATGTTTTACAAGCTTTATATTAACTTGCACTGCATGTAACTATGTACTAAGGTTACAATGTAAGTTCGGGTGGAATTTTATGAGTTAATTTTGACAAACTGTTTCTGATCTGATGATGTATTCGGAAGGTGGTCATAGGAACACTTGTACTTAATAAGATAGACCTGACGTGTATGTATGAGGAAGTAGCTAGCACTCTACTGCAATATGATGTACAGGATCTTAAAAGATTGCTTATAATAATATTAGTATAACTTTTTACTAATAATGAATTCTTTGTTACAGGTAAGTCGAGACGTTCTGTTAGGTGTATCTCAAAGAAGTGATAAGTAAACAATCTTAAAGTATACTGGAAGTAAGTATTAGGTTTAATTTTATCTTATAGACTGATAGTGTCTAGTAATCTCAAAGTAAATCTTAAAGTGATGTGAACCACCGCGGTCATCCACGGTCCGTTTCAGGAACACTTTTTTGCCACGCACCATCCGGCTATGGAATGAGCTCCCCTCTTCGGTATTCCCAGAGCGCTATGACTTGTCCTTCTTCAAACGAGGCTTGAGGAGGGTCCTTAAAGTTAGGTCGTAGGCGACCCCTCAATGTCCCCTGACATTGCAGAGGTTCATAAGCGACGGTAACCACTTACGATCAGGTGGCCTGTTGGCTCGTCTGAAAAAAAAAAACATATCTACAGTCTTGAATGTAAATAACATAATGAAGACTAGAAGCTAGTCTCAGTAAATCAAAAAGTCACTTTCTATACTATTAGTGTAACGATATTATTATGCAGCACTGATTTCTAAGTACAATCTTAATATTTGTTGGTTTTTAAACGACACATAATTTTCTTAAAAGCACTCTTCGCTAATTCATAGATATTATTTATCTATTTTCATTTGAATATCAAAGTGCATGTACGCGGGTTGCACCCACGCATTTCAAATTAAATCGTGTAATATAGAAAGTAGCCATACTATTCGGGAAACTATTTTTAAGTTCATACCATAATCATCTTTAATGACATAACAAAAGAGTTCAAAATCCTACTCACTAATAATGTGACTTAATCCATTCTAGAATTAAAACTAGATATGACACAAATGACAGTTTAATTTGAAATTTGGAATCTCGTTTGTGATTGGTCGTAAAGTTAAGTTATTTTTTTTTTCTTAAGCTTTATGGTAATGGATGCTGAAAGTACGGCCTGATTGAATTTAAGCGACATTTTTATCAGGTGTTAAAATCTAAACTGGTTCTTGTAATTGTTTATTATAATTTGTTTGAATTAAGTCTTGTGGGTACGTGTGTGATTAATAAGCCCTACCCACGTGTTCCGGTTCGTATTATATCGTATTGTGACGAATGTGACAACGAAAAAGTATTTTTGGTCGTTCGATTAAAAACTTTTTTGATTAGTTTATTTTTTTGTTGACTATACCGTTCTCAATTTAAAAATTAATGGAACGCTATCAATCTTTATTAAAATCAATTTTATAAATTATTGTGATAAAATATTTAATTATAGTTGGAAATACCTCTTATACAGCGTCCTCATATATATATTTTTTATCGACCAAAAATGTCTAGTAATAATGGAGACTTAGTCGTTTCATTTTAGAGGAAGAAGTCTGTTCAAGAAGATTTGGACTCATTTTTTTTCTTTGTCTTTTAATACATTTGTTCAAAGTAATGAAAATTATAAAAGTATGCGAATTTTATGCGATTGTTTTAACAAAAAATACATAGATGTAGAGGGACTCTGATGGAGCAAAAATAATTGTCTTATACTGCTTCAATGAGATAACTATCCTCTTTCTTCTTTGTAAATCTAACGTAGAAAAATGTATAAAAGCGGTTGACTTGACTATTAAAAACTAGGCTATGGACTAAGCTCCCCTCTTCGATGTTTAACGAGCGCTATGACTAATTGTCCTTCTTCAAACGAGGCTTGAAGAAGGTCCTTAAAGGTAGTCCGTTAATAGCGGGCCCGCAGTGTCTCCTGACAGTGAAGAGGTCCATGAGCAACGGCTTACGATCAGGTAGCCCGTTAGCTTATCTGTTTACAAAGCATAAAAAAAACTTTTTAATTCATAGGTAAACATTCGCATAACAGAAATCGCATCCCAAAATCGACATTCACATCTCTACCATTCAAAACTTTTCTAAAACTATAATACCTATTTTAGCAGGTAGGTAATAATTTTCATTGCCTGCAATTTAACTATCACTTTCACCAATAACTTAAGCACAGTTAAGTTATTTGCAATGCGTTTGTACCTCTTCAGATGACCCTAGCTTTCACTAGACACGCAGTTACTAATATAGAAAGCCGAGAGAATCTAGTTTTATGTACTTGTAAAGGATATCTGTAACTTTTCCTTTTAACCAGGAAAATCTTTAGATAGAGTATTGAAAGTAAAAGAGTGTTTAAAAAAAAACACGTGCAAAATCTATTAATGTAAAAAAAATCATGTTTTACATTGTAATAATTTTGTTTATAACTGTTGGCGACTGGATGACGCCTCCTTTTTGTATTGCTTTTATATTGCTACTTTTTGTGACATGACATGATAAAAAGAGTGGTCAGGCAAACGTTAAAGAGAAAAGTCGTATATTCAAATATATTTATTATTTCCAACATGCACATATTCAACAAACAATCATGAAATAAATTAAAAACTTACACGCTAATACATAAGATCATGTTGGTATTGACATAACAGAAGTTTAACAGTGGTACTCACACTAGGCAAGCCTGTATCGTGAGTACCATAGACGACTCCCTAGGTTTGTCACCTCGGTTCATTTGGATAATATTAATAAATCACAATGTGAATACTATAGTTTAACATTATAAAAGTCGTATATTTTATTGTATTTTATATATTTCTTTGGAAATATACTGATTTGGGCGTGCTTCCGTGTTTTCATCATCCCGCCAACGTCATACACACCCAACAGTCCACTCGTTTCCCAACAATAACAAATTCAACGGAAACCTAGGCAACCACACAGAGTTATATTTAATAGAAAGGATATTCTAGATGTGACCAGTATCCTTAACAGAATCATGCGCATGTCTACCAAAAACCAAAATAAAGGCCTCTAACTGCCCTTTACAATGAGGCCAAACACGATAAGTTTCTGTCCTTCAGTTTTTAAAATAATTTGCGAAGAAGGAATGCCTACAATTATTTGATCGAGGATTGAAGTACACCATGCCTGCAGCTAAATGTAGTGTATTTAAAATATGGGTACTCAATTATAATACAAAGAAAATAAAGCTAACTTGCCAGTAAAAAAAACTTGTGCATCTACGAAATTAATATTAAATTTAATGTACCATTAAATCTAATATTCATTACATCATCATAACATTCTCGTGTCACAATTTTTTACCCGAGACAAAAACTTGTCAACCATTGAAATTGTTTGAATTTTTTCTAATATTATTTGTTTAATTATAACTAATCGTATGATAGAAAAATTGATGAACGGTCCGCCTAATGGTAAGAGGTATCCGTCTCTGCAAAACAGGGCACAGAAAGACTATAGGACCATCCTGAACTTTTCTTAAATCTCATCCTATAAAATACTTTTGATTTTCATCTTGGACAATTTATTTACTTCTTTACAGACCTTTTGTTATGTTTAATTACGCCGCCCAAGTATGGTTACAATCATTCATAGATTCTATTATGGGTGTCGAGTTTTTATTTTCAGTTACTCGTTAAAATACTTTATGACGACAGAGAAAGTACTGTGGTAGAAAGAAATGTAATTTGTTTAAAAAAATATCTATTTATCTATTTGAACTAGTAATACGTACGTATGCAAAAAATGCTTATTAATAAGGGTATGTAATTTAGATTGGAAAATAATTTGTCTTATTTATGTGAATTTTATTTTAATGAAATACTTGTTCACACTTTAATAATATATTTTGGAACGAAGTTCCTTATCGCGCGTTGTGAAAGGGGGCTAAACGGAAAAAATGTTACGAAAAGTTGTCACGACACTTTTTTTTGTTTTAGGTAATCATCTCTCGCTAGATGGCGCTGTGATCAAAATCTTTTAAAACACGTTCCTTATCTTTTAATCGTATCTTTTAATTGAAAGGAACTTCGTTCTATTCGGGTGTCCCATGACACACCTCAAGATTTTTTTTGTAACTCGATCGGAACCCAAGAAGTTAGTCTCATTTAGGTATTTACTATGCAGGATTCAAAGTTTTAAAAATCAGTACAGAAGTAAAATTAGTAAATCAATGTCATGTTCTAGTCAACCGTACTCGTTAGTATTGAGGTTTTGTCGGTACCTCTTATCTGACAGACATTGACTGCTCAATACATCGCAACTATGTTGCATATTACTAATACGCTGCTCCCTAATAGGAAGCGAGTACATTTGCCTAATTGGAATTGAGAGAAAGAAAAAATATCTTTATACATTAGCTCTACACACAAATGTTAAACAGGTTCTTTTTTACAAGCTTTACGTTAACTTGCACTGGATGTAACTATTTAAGTTCGAGTGGAATCTTGGTGACATTTTGCTGACTGATTTTTTGACAATGCAATAATATGACAAAATGGCGCTGATCTGATGATGGATTCGGAAGGTGGTCATAGGAACTCCTGTACTAAAAATGATAGACCTGACGTGTTTTGACTCATTTTACTTGTCTTGAATGTTGCTTGTATTTAAAGTTTTCTTTAAAATAAATTATTATTTTGGTAGTGGTTCGTTGGTTTTTTCGCTTAAATTGTTTATCTATTTATCATCAAAATATTACAAGAATAAAATAGATTATCGGTTCTACCATTGCAGCGTAGGTATATATTGCCTCCAAAATCTTTCAAATAGGAATGAATAGGATGGAAAATGATTTTAAAATTCCTTTTAATTATTATCATTAGTGTCAAAAGAAAAACACCTCAAAAATTGTACCAAGTATATTAAAAAATCTAGCAGCACAAACTTCAACTAAACGAAATTAAATCTTAAAGACTGAGACGTAACGTCTAATATCGTATAGCAAATTCTAAAGAACGAGTTGCTTAGATTTGTATCAACACATGCAACTGCAAATGTAGAAACACAGAATACTATGACAGAAGTAAAGTTATGAATAAAAACTGACCTATTACTTTTCTTATTGGAGTTAGTTTCTCTTATGTTTGGATTTAATCAGTAATAAAATAAATATCGTTTTTTTCAGTTCTTGTTAGGTCGGAGGTTAATTTTTGGTAACTAGGGCTGGTTTTGGTTTTGACTATCAAAATATAATATCTGCTTCGACTATATAAGTGATTCAACTTTGTACATAAATGAGAGTGAATTTACCAACAGGCTGAGTAGTATCTACAAGTAGACTGCAGTCTAGGGCAGCAAATTTAGGCCAAAATGGTTTTTGTATTACTACAGGTTATATTATCCAGAACTCCATGTTTAATTTCATGTTACATTGTAAAATTAGAATAAATATTTTTAGTTTGTAATCACTAAAATCAAATGCATTTAACATTATTTTGAACAAAACTAACGAATCACATTTCAGAAGTCAACAGAAGGGGCAAAAATAGCCTACTAGACGCAAATTAGTAAATTTACTACTGCATAACCTATTTACTACTTGGCTTCTGTATCGTTCTACTATTTTACTGTGATACCTAGGATCGTCAAGAGGAGTGGCTAGAGTTGATAGCTTTACCGATAATAACAACCGTCGATGACATTACGAAATTAATTAACAACTTGAAATAATATTAATTCATTGCATGTGGATAACTGGTCGTCTATTTTCGTTTATCTTGATATATTTATTTAAATTACTGTAAATGAGTTGAGAGGACAATGACTCGATGATTATTTTCATTAAGTAGGCAAGTGACTTCATAAACTATTCTATTAGCTCTCAATTCCGAGGTATTTTCAACAAAATGACAAAAGTAGAATTGTCTTTCATACAGATACAGGCTAGGCCTAGTGTGAGGGTCACTGGTAACTTTTTGTATAATAAGTGTGTGAACAATAAATAAATAAAAAAAAAAAAAAAAAAAAAAATAATGAGATACAAAATAATATTTTTCTAACAAGATGGATTTATAAGTAAAGAATTCTAAAAATGTAATTTATCGAATTTTCCACGAATAATATTGCATACAAATAATCATACCCCACCTAGGAATTGTATCTGTAAAAATTCAAAAAAATGTATCTTTACTATAATAAATTTACAGTAACATAATATGGCTATCAAAGGCATGAAAATCAACTCATATCATGTCATAATATGCTTATTTTACTTCAAAATTCTAACCTAAACTTTATATACAAGGAAACAGCTCCACAATTAGTGTTCCATCCAGTCACCTGACAACCGGCCTAGATTCCTTCTAGATTTATGATCGAGCCTAGCCACAGTTCTGTGTCTATAGCAAATTGCTTGTTTCGAACCGAGATCGCCTTATTAAGGCCTACCGAAGATGTTGCCAATTTCATTTAATTGCATCTCATGAATTTACTGTTTTTGGAAAGTTGGGTTATCTCTGTTTGATTTGGCAAAGGTTGTTTTTACAAGCTTTATATTAACTACACTGGCTGTAACTATAAGCTTCGGTGGAACCTTGCAAGCTATTTTTTTTTTTTGCGAAATAGATAAACGAGCCTACGGCCCACCTGATGGTAAGCGGTCACCGTCGCTCATGAACCTCTGCAATGCCAGGGCAATGAGGGGTCGTTATCTATCACCTACCCATACAAGAGTTTTCTTAAACCTTGTTTAAAGAGGGACATGTCATAGCGCTCCGGGAACACCGCGGACGGGAGTCCATTCCAAATCAAATTTGACAACCTTCCGGTTTCCGATTGAGGTGACATTTTGTAGATGTATATAACGTACAAAATAGCGCTGATCTGATGATGGATTCGGAAGGTGGTCATAGGACCTCTTGTGTTAAATAAGATAGACCCGTCGTGTTTGGGCTCGTTTTATTAGTTTTAGTTAACACTTTACATAGACATAAACATACTTTATTTGCAAAAAAAGAAACATACAATTCAAAAAACAAAAATTACCTAAAACTACTTTCTTTTTTCACAAACCAGCCGTGACTCAGCATAATGCTGAATACTGACATAGACCAATAGGATAAGTGCCAACATCCAGCGCTGGTTTTCAGTCCCAGCTGGCAGTGACGTAACAAGAGTAAGGACTTTACTATTACATGATATCCGGGATCTTAAAAGCTTGTATTTAAAGTCAATATAAAGCTTGTAAAAATAATTAATCACCCCAATAAGACTTCTTTAATTATAATGGACTCTTCCACTTCAGTAGGAATCATTATTTTCGTTACAAAATGCCTCGTTAAAATGTTATTGTCTTAATTATCTGTTTAATGCGATTAATCATTACTTTCGTATTTAAATGTTAAGTCGTAAATAACAGAATTCCTATATTCTCCTCGCCTGCAATCGCTCAGACCTACTTAATGTGTTAAGACTGTTTTATTTACCTATTTCTAGCTTGCATTTTGGAGAACCCTTTTATCATTTCTTAGTATTCAAAATTGTATTGAAAATTCGGTAAATATGACCCATATTTCAGACGTCCATGAGCGACGGTAACTTACGATAAGGTGGCCTGTTGACTCTGCTTATGGTACTAAAAACGTTACAACATTATTTTTAACATCTCAAATATTGGCAATAGTTTTGCATAGAGTACCTATTCTAC
Organism: Trilocha varians; assembly: GCA_030269945.2. Taxonomy (NCBI): domain Eukaryota; kingdom Metazoa; phylum Arthropoda; class Insecta; order Lepidoptera; family Bombycidae; genus Trilocha; species Trilocha varians. The sequence continues at coordinate 2,397,769 of AP028264.1, read as the reverse complement.
ATGCATAACGAAAGTCCCTTTAAACAAAATAAAGAAACTTGAGAGGTGACAAGGGACACCCGGATGGAACGAAGTTCCTTTCGATTAATTAGTGAGAGAATTGTAATTTTTTTTTTTTTTTTATTTTTTTTTTAGATAGACGTTTTAAACTAACTTATTATTATAACTTAAATAAAATATTTTGATCACAGCGCCATCTAGCATTAATCATATAAAACAAAATAAGGAATTATTTAAAAGATTTTAATCACAGGGCCATCTAGCGATAATCATCTAAAACAGAAAAAGTGTCGTGCCAACTTTTTCATAAGAATTTCCGTCTAGCCCTCTTTCGATAACGCGCGATAAGGAACTTCGTTCCATAAACAAAACATAAACTCTGCATAATAATTTATTCTGTAACTTGTCACTTTCAGTCTTCGTTCTAAGAATGAGGACGATCATAAAATAGTTTTAATAGAAACAAGAACCTACGGAAATAATGGGCCTTTAAAATTAATTCACACTTTCCCAATAACATTGTGATATATTTAAACATCTAGCTGGAGTTTAGTTGTCTTTATAAAATACTTTATTCAATAAATATTATAGAATAACTATTGGAAAATAAAGATATATATTTTATTAATTAATTTTACAAGCACTCATGTACCTATGTACTGTAACAATTACAGTAGTATTAACATTACTGCCCACTGTTGGGCTCAGGTCTCATCAAAAGAGGGAATAGGCATAGTCCACACTTGCCCAATGCGGATTGGGGACTTTACATATTTTCTAACAATTTTTACTCGTAGTATCCTTTTCCAATATGCAGATTTCCTCACGATTGTGTTGTGAAAAAATGCACATAAATCTTCGATTTAGAGGTACAAGGCTTTGAACCAGCGACCTCCAGTACTAAGGTATGCGTTTCAACCACATGGCTTCCACGACTTAACAACTTAGCCAACCTAACCTAAGCAAAATCAATTCCAATACATTCTATAAACTTCCAGAACAATCTACTCCGATTCCTCGAATCGCAATTAAATCAATCTTAACAGGTGCTGCGGATGTATCGATATCCCTTTATCTAATCGACGTACATTCGATTCGTATCGATTTTAACTCGAATTGTTAACGTTGGGCAACTCTAGCGAAGTGATAAATTCAGTTAATGTGTTCCTTTCCTGTACGTTTGATTAAGAATGATAGTGTTTGAAATCGATTTAGTTTGCTTTGTTGCGAGAATAATCGGAATCGGAATTTAAGACGTAAGTTAAGATTGTTGATTTCAATTTCAGAACTACACGTATGCATTGATTTTAGTTTTGTTAATTAGTCTATAATATATAAATGAATCGCAAAATGTGTTGGTAAGCGCATAACTCAACAACGCCTGGACCAATTTGGCTAAATCTTTTTTTAAAATGTTCGTTGAAGTTCAAGGATGGTTTTTACGAGAAAAAATCGAATAGTTGCCGGGAAAAATGAAAAAAAACGAGTCATAGGGTTCACGCAGACGACGTCGCGGGCAGCAGCTAGTAGTCTATATTTTGCTCTGTTGTGTGACTATTGGCTAGTTTGAGTAAATTTTTTACTCGTTTTTGTTTACCACCTTGAGTTTTATTAAAATAAGAACTCCTTTTTGACCAAATTCTGAAAAGGAGCAGGTTATCACGTTGATTAAAAGTACTTTTATGTACTTTTTGAGCTGTTTAAAAATGTTCTTTCCACGATTATTTTCAATTGAACGATATAGTTTTGAGGCGGCAGCTGATACTGTCAGTGTGGTATGTCGAAATGTGAGTTCGAGTTCCGGTGGTACCGGCAAACGAACGAGTGCGAGGGTAGACAGATTTGTCTGCTCTTAAATGACCTACCCGCAGTTCTAGGTCTTTCCGTGATCATGGCGCTTGAAACAGTGCCGAAATATCGGGATCGCTCAATTGAAAATAATCGTGGAAAGAACCCGTTTAGTAAAAGTGTAAGTGATGTAGATAACCGCGAGTGTTCAAAGAAACTTATTGTTGAAAAAAGTGTCTATGAAACGGACAAGGTTTCACGATTTGCAATGCGTGTCTGCGTATATTTTGTATGGATCAACCGATTTCGATGCTTGTTTTTAAGCAAATACTTTCGACGTAAACTCATATAAATTTGATAAATATCTGTCCAGTACTTTTTGAGTTATTCGTCAAAAATAAATTCGGTCATTTTAATCTATAGGTACTCAAAATTATAATGCTGAAGAGTTTGTTTTAACGAGCTAATCTCTCCTGAGATTGATAACTGGTCCTGTACCAACCCATTACTGCCCACTATTGGGCTCAGGTCTCCTCAGAAGAGGGATTAGGCATAGTCCACCACGCTTGCCCAGTGCGGATTGGGGACTTCACATATCTTCAAAGGATTTTTACAATCCTTTTCCGACATGCAGGTTTCCTCACGATGTTTTCCTTCACCGTTTTTAGCCAGTGGTGTTTGCACATAAATCTTTTTCACATTTAGATTTAGAGGTACAAGCCGGCCGGTTTTGAACCCGCGACCTCCCGTTCGGAAGGAAGCGCTTCGACCACTCGGCCACCACGACTTCGATAAATGGTCTGATTTGAAAAATTATTACAGTGTTGGATAACCCATTTATCGAGGAAGGCTATGTTATATCCCTCTGTAACGCAGACGAAGTTGCGCGGGTAAATTAGTTTTTGTTAAAAATCTTATTGTTCCAATATGCTAAATTAAACTAAATTTTGTTTTATCACCTTTTAACAGCTCATTTTTCTAACTATCCCATTAACATACTAAGTCGTGAGGGTAAAAGATAAAAAACGACCAGCTTCTAAAAAAAGGCTTCTTTCCGAGTAATGCACGTTAGATCGCCGTTCAGTGCCAAATGTATTCAAGATGGTCTATCTATCTAAATAGGGCTGCCACATCTTTTAAATTAAATTAAATTAATTTCAAATGACGTAAGTTGCATATAAGGGTGTTAAGATTTATTGACAAAACTGGGATTCTTAACGTTATTTCATCTTTTTTTTATTGCCTTGTACGCTGACTAGCTAACAGGCCACATGAACGTAAGCGGTTATTGTTGCTCATAGACCTCTGCTCAGGGAACAATACGGGGCCGCTACCTACAGTCTACGGGCTTTAAGGGCTTTCTTTAAGCCTCGTTTGAAGCCGTTATTTTAAAAGCGTTGGTGTTCAGTGGCGTGTCTATCAATCTAAATTAAAACGTTAATTCGCTCTTCAGAGTCTTAACTGATAATACATCATCATACCTAAACAAATATACTTTACCACCTTAGAGCAAATTAAAACTTTAAAATGGTAAGAGATTGGGAAGTTATAATATGTTATTAAAAATTCTTTAGAAATTCTTTCAGCATTGGATAGTGCATTTATCGAGGAAGGATATTTTTAAATAAGGATCAGTATTAAAAGTCCAATAATATAACTCAAGGTGTAATAAAATGCAGCGAAAAAATTAGGTATAAACTGCCCTGTAAGGGAAGTTACGCGCATCACCTAGTGGTATATCAAAACAAGTACATTTTGCGCCTAAAAAATTCTTTCGCTTCACCGTATCCCATTTAAAAGGAATCGGTGCAATATCTCTTCTCTCTCCACTCCTTTCTATCTTTACATACATCATCCGTCACACCACAAACCATCATATCCTCCTTCGCACAGTCAGACCATATTTTCTTCGGCCTTCCCCTTCTTTTACTGGTATAAGAAAATAAATAAATAAAAATAACTTGGCAAGTGACAACCCTACCAAGTGCAATGTAGATGCGACGAGTCGTGATGATGTCCCAAAATGATATTTAACAATTTAAACATTATTAGAATATTGGGTTTTTACTTCGGTCACGCTAGCACGGGATTTATGGAGGAACTACTTTTTAAATTGTTGGTTGTATTTTTGTTAGGGTTGTCAAAACTGATTGAGTTAGATATTTTAGCAATAATTTTTTTTCTGTTGTTCATTGGCGATAGTTTTTTTGAGTCCGGAGTAAATCGCTGGTTTTCATCCCACCCGTGGCTGGGATATGGGGCAGTTGAACTGCATTAAAACCTCGAACTGCTCACTGCGTCCGAACCCAAATTGAGGCCAGAACTCAGCACGGGGTTATGCGGGACGGCACGATGCGTTGCGCCCAACGGTACGCTCTTTCACGCGTACGGTACTTTCGCGCCCGATAGTACCTACTTAATGGTTATAGAAAGTTAATTTTTATAACAGAAATAAAGTTAATATAAGTTAGAGGTTAACTCAACTTTAACTTCATGCTGATTATGACAAAATATTAATTGAAAATCAGTCTCAATGCGGCCCGTTGCGACACACCAGTCTATATAACCACTCAACTGGGAACGTCACTATTCGCTAGATGGCGAAACTGGGGACTTCGTTCGGAATCAATACCGTGTTTAAGACCCTTTTTAAAAACATTTTTTTCAGATATTTGTTAATTTTGATTTTTAATTAAACCTCATATTTTTGTAAATCTTTATTACTAAACGACGCTGTATTGCATTTTCAGCGAAAATATATCATCTCCGTAAAATATGAGACGATTAAAAAATGTAAACAAAACAAGTTTTAGAACTGTGCTCAATTTTGGCTCCTGCCACAGACTTGGCAAAAGTAAACAAACCAATTTGGTTACCGATCCCAGTTGAGTGGTTAAGAACCCGAATTTACCAAGTAATTTCAATTACCCATATGTTTACGTCATCTTGACATTACAATTTGACAGCTGTCAAGTTTTCAACGCCGCCATGACGCGCGTCAGTTTCTGAAACAATAAAGGTTATAAATGCAAATTATTCTTTGCTGCATTTTAAAATTAATTAAAAAGTTAAGCGAAAGCCCAATATCTGTAATTTGAAGTGAAATAATAATTAAAAGTACAGTTATTTGTGAAAGTTTTATTTTGTGTAGTATTATTTAAAATTTGACTTTAATAATTTAGTTTACAGACCTTTAATGTAGGTAAACAAATATCGCAGTTTATAGATTAGTAGTTTTAAATGTTCATCAAGAAATAATTAAAAAAACTAAGAAGATCAGCAATAAAAAAATAAAAAAATCGACAATTATATAATGGCTCCTCATTACCTTGATATTGCAGAGGTTCATCCGCGACGGTAACCTCAAGAGGGTTATAGGCTCGATTATCTGAAATAAAAATGTCCTTCAAAGTCTATTTATTAAAAAAACCTCTTAACATAGATTTAGTGACCACTTACCATTAATGATACCATCTGCTAATCCATATACACATATTTTCTTAAACAAAAATATACTCTTCTTCTTCTTCTTCTTTTATTTATGGCTCCCGTCCATTGACGATTCGCCAGTGTCAAGTTAGGAAGGAGCGTACACGGTATTGCTTAATTAAGTAGCCAAAACACTGTTCGGTGTGCTAGATCTACAACAGAGTGACAACACAAGACGATCACAGGACAGCACTAGAACAAACATAACACATACAAATGGTACAAAAATAATAATATTATGTATTGTAGTAGTTGTTAGTATACGGAAGGTTGTTATGTATAGGAACGGAAGAAAGATTAGTTATAGTTTAATATTATTCAACTCTATAAATTTCATAAGTACATAAATAAAGGTGGAGTCACAAAGGGTCAGGAGATAGCGCATATTGACTGGTTTTTGTATGTCGTCGGGCAGTTGATCGTAAAGTGAACATTTCAGTAAAGGACAATTAAAAAACAAATGTTCAGCAGTACCGTCCTCAAGTCCACATTCACAGAGGGAGTGATCGCGTATCCTTAGTTTAAACAATAACAATATACTCTTGAACCCCGCGGCTAATGGCTAAATGCTTCGGAACAGTTCTGTCAAAGTGACGTACGGAAACAAAATGGCGGACATCTGACATGCAATTTTCGAGGCTTCATTTATCAAGCAATGAGATGTTTTACTTTTATTTTATCGATTAGTTATTTAAGTTAGAATTTGAGATGGATTTTGACTTTTTTAAAACTAGCTGGACCAAGCAATTTCGTCTGCGTCACATATTATGTGACGTCATATATTATGTGACGCAGACGAGAATAAAAAAGAGTATTCCCATAATTTCAACGCATATTTCAAGACTAAAATTAGCCAAATCGATACAGCCGTTCTCGAGTTTTAATAACACTAGTGAACAGCAAATTAGAGAAGATACCATAACGACCACTTTTATTTTCGACTTGTCAAAATCAAATTCGAATTTCAAATTATGTATAATACAAATAGTGACGAGACAATGCAATAACTTTCACATTTTTATCGATAAATCTCGAATATATTCGCTCGTCACGTTGGCATCAAAATTAATCATCGTGTTGCTAAATTTTGAACCAGACTTTTTTGGGGTAAGTTTATAAATTTACAGACAATGCTGATGTTAGTTTTAATAAAATATTATGTTACTCATTGTATGTGAAATTACACTTTTGATAAATAATATGTTGATTTTAGTTTTTTTTTTTAACGGAAGGATTCAAACAGTTTATAGTTGAGAGATTTTAAAACTGTTGTTTGTCGGTAATAATTAATCCCAAAATAATAAAATTTACAATATACAATAATGTACTGTAAACATTTAAATTCCACTTTATAGTCTAAATATAGTTCTTAATAGTAGTTTCCTACATAGCTTTGTACTTGAGTTTGTGTCAATTATTCTTCTGGCTTCTGATCTATTTTCTTTAGTACAAGTGTTCCTATGGCCACCTTCCCAATCCATCATCAGATCAGTGCCATTTTACACGCGATATACATCTGCGTGCAAAATGTCAGGTCAATTGGAAACCGGGAAGATTGTCAAATTTATCTCGCAAGATTACACCCGAACTTACATAGTTACATCCAGTGTAAATTAATATAAAGCTTGTAAAAACACATTTGCCTTGATACAAATGACTTCAGTTGGATATAAAATTACTCATTTTTTGCATCATAATTTGGCCATTTTTTCCCCAAACGCCATTAAACCTAAAACAATTTTCTATCTCATATGATTACGGGTCATTTGATTTAAGTACAAAACTATTATTATAAAATTAAGACCAGAAACGATTACGTCAGTAAGGTTTTTATGAGTCTTTATTGTTCGTGCATTTATTAGTTTATTTTGCATTATCATGCCTTTTATTGCATTATATGGGCAAACAGACATTTTATTATGCTTTTGAGTACTTTTATAATGTAATTATAGTCGATAATAACGTACTGTTTGCCATCAAACCGCGTGACTATGTTTTAAACTGAAGTTTATAATATAGGCTAAAGGTTATAAACTTTATTGGTTGTAAACGATAATTTTAATTATCAGAAATATAAGAATGAATACTTTTATTTCTCGCACAATAAAATCATGATTTACAGAAGTAAAAGTAAAATAGTACACAATAATAATACAGTCGTGGTGACCGAGTGGTTGAAGCGCTTGCCTTCCGTACAGGAGGTCGCGAGTTCAAAACCGGCCGGCTTGTACCTCTAAATCTTAATATGAAAAAGATTTATTTGCAATTTTTCACGGAACTACGGAAAACCAAAAAATAAAAAGTTTTTTCTTTTTTTTATGTCACAGACAAAGTTGCGCGGCTCAGCTAGTCTATAAAAACGCCACACGCCATTATTCAATTTACTCCAATAACAAAATGAACTCGTTCAATAAATGGTTTCAGTACATCTGTAAAGGTTAGCGCTGATAGGATCTGTACAACGAAAGATGAAAGTTAGTGTGCGCTTATTGAGGCCATTACCACGGGGGAACCTAGTGACGGACCTATATCGATAATTTTTTCGATACAAAACTTTTGTTCATATTTTATTCATTTGATGTGTGGTAAACTATCGATATCGATAAATCATAGTCGATGTTTCGCATCACTAAACCGGCCACCCCGTCGTGTCAATATAAGCCAAGCAATTGTGTATGAGTCGGCAACAATTCACAGCTATTCAATAAGCTCTTCGTTCACCGCAGATTGATATCGAAAACACCACACAATTTTTCTTATACATTCCATGAATGCTATTATCGTCTTTATTATAATAACAATAAAGTCTATAATCCTATTTAAAACATAAAGGTCGAAAACACCACACAATTTTTCTTGTACATTCTCTGAATGCGATTATCGTCTTTATTTTAGTAGGAATAAGATCTATAATCCTGTTAACATGCGAAGGTCTACTACAGTTTCATTTGAATTTATTAAAAGCGTGCGGTGATAGAAATTTGGTATGCGCGAATGATAAAAAATGATGTGAGAAAATGTAATGACTTGAATAGACGGTGTTAGAAGTATAGAAAAAAAAACTATTAGCGATTTAAATCTATTGGATCAGCTCTTGCTAATGTACCTGTAAAAGGTAGGTAAGCAGTATGGAACCGTAATGCATCTTTCAATGTTATTTTATTGTCTCCCGCTTTGTGAGAAGGGAAGTCGAAACTCATGTTTTTCCAAATCCTTCTATCCTCTTCTGATTAAAATCGTTGCGGGGCCCAAGACAAGTTAGCTTTCCCTCGGGTTCCTGGGCTTCACTGCTCAGAGTCATTACGATGGTCGCCGCTGTGGATTCTGGCTACACAGGAGTTACAGTGGTGGGGGTGAGAGGTGGCCAAAAAAAAAAGGTATGGTAACCGACTTAAAGGGAATCATCAATTAACACAATTATTGTTTGTTTGAGCTATGTTACTAAATGGATGTCGCCCTTTTTAGTGCATTACAATGATACGTAAACTATACTAATGAATTTGATGATGTAATTACTTTAATGATAACCTTGTTTTCTTTGGAAATTTTATTAATGAGTAAAATAATTGTATTGAATTATTTTGAGATGTGAGGTACCTACCTAATACGTGTTTGAGAGAATTTTTAGTTTTGTAGACATTTTTTTTTTATTGAGATGTAGGCAGACGAGCCAACGGCCCACCTGATAGGAAGTTACCGTCGCTCGTGAACCTCTGCAATGTCAGGATACACTGAGGGGTCGCTACCTACGACCTAACTTTAAGGACCCTCCTCAAGCCTCGTTTGAAGAAGGACAAGTCAAAGCGCTCAGGGAATACCGAGAAGGGGAGCTCATTCCATAGCCGGCTGGTGCGTGGCAAAAAAGTGTTCCTGAAACGAACCGTGGATTTAATCGTTTCGATAATATGCACCCGTAAGCTTACAATAACAGTAAATGACTACCACAATCTTTAGGTACAGATCAGCTTGTAATTTTCAAATATCGAACATTATCAAAAAAATTTCGAACACTCGACAGCATTTTAAATTTTCAAACTTTTTTAAAGTCGCGACGAACACGTATTCCAATTTCAGAACCACATTCCGTTTTCAAAAACAACACGTTCCGATCCCGGGCGTAGTGATGTGCGCATTATCGATAACGCTCGCTTTCGGATGCGAGTGCAGTGCCCCGACCGACCTCGTCTAACGGTACGGCCCGTCAATCTCGCATCAACTACATTACTTTTACCGCTGTCAAAATTCATTTAACATTATCACGTCCCTAAACCAATGGAGGACGGTTCAAAATGTTCTAAAAATATGCATAGGCCTCGTAAGATGGCTTGGGATCGAGGTGTCAGATACTTTGACGTATCGAGCGGGCTTAGACGTTCTACGTTTGAACTTTGATTTGTTTTCAATCCTTCGTTTTTACAACGATCCACTATTTCTTTTAGATAAAGACAGGTTCATTCCCGTGTTCTTTAAAACTCGATCCTAGTAGGATATTGCCTTCGAATGAGATCATTTAATTCTTTTTGACGTTCCGACGATCGCATTACGTTTAAAGTGGTTAGAGTGCTTAATTATACACCGCCACTTCCTCGACTAGTTGAATTAATATTTTATGCTTTATAACTTGACCGTCCACTGTGAATGTAACTGCTTTTAGTTCACTTTGAATTGAAGATTTAAATATGGGAGTAATAAATGTTTACCGACATTTCTGTGTGATGTGGAGTTTAGATATTCATGTTATGACTTTTACTAGATTTGAATGGAACTAACTGTAGTAGTAAGAGGCAAAACTTGCAGTTGAACTACTCTATTCAGATTTAAAAATTCGACATATTTAAATTATCTAACTTCCAGCCTCGGTGTTTCTAAAAAGCTATGACATGTCCCTCTTTAAACGAGGTTTAAAAAGTCCTGTATAGTGGATAACGGACAACGGTTCCCCAATACTATCAAGAACACTCATTGATCTGTTCAGAAATAAAAAAAGCATAAAGAAAACCTACAAATTTGCGATAGTTACGATGAATCGTCGACGCAAAGGATAATAATGATAATCATCCGGCAATGACGTACGGAATGGAGCTCAAGTATACATTACAATGAACTACAATGGCCGACACCCGCGCCCTTTCACGTAAGGACACCTCGTTTGTGAAACGCAATCAGCTTAATGGTGACAAATAAAGTGAATTATGTAGTGATTCAATTTTTTTGCGTTATAACTAAAGTTGTTTATTTTATGATTGAGTAGTAGTTAGTATTTAATTTAAGTAGTGGTCCATGAGCGAATGCACTTAAGATTAGGTGATGGGTTAACTTGTCTGCTTGGGTAGGTAATAAAAACTTTTTACAGTTTTTTTTTCTGTGTGACTGTTGCCATAATCATCTCGTGATATTGGAGAAAGTTTCCGCTGTGAGACCTCGCGTATGCTTAAATCTTCAACAGATTTTGAAATAGATTGATAATGAAAAACGGTGTGAGCTAAATAAAACTGTTTAAAAAGTAGATCTGTGCTGTGCACATGCATATTTTAAATCAGAAATACTGGTAATTTAAGTTGCTATTGATGTGCTGCGCATGCATTGCACACATTCCCTAAACTCTCTCTTCGTGACGCAGACGACGTTGCACAGGTCAACCTGCTATTATAATAAATAGTTACTAAAATATTACTAAATCCAGACATTACGTACAAGTCTTTAACAAAATATTACACTAGCAGCATAAAATACAAGTCGACCCATTGCTCCACCATTACTTCCCATACCGTTATGGGTATTATTCTTATCTTAAATCGTACATTTGTGGCCATAGACAATGCGACCAATGAATAATGTCCGTGTATCGCGAATGTCATGTTTGTTTGTAAAAGGAATTATGAGTATTTTGAAATTTATGGTGATTTATGAGATGGCTGTGAGGTGCCGACAACATTGTTTTACAAGTAAAAAGTTAATATTTTTGGGTAGTAGATAGTAGGTAGGACTATAGAGTTATATTATGAAATGATTATAGTTAAAACTATGTAACTAACAATGATAGATGATTTGACAAGCTGACCTATTATATAACACTTCCCAAGCGTTTGTTTTTCAAATGATGACTTGTCATTTACAACTAACTGGGCCATGTATTTGTTTGTCTGGTCATAATTTTTCAGACAAAAAAAAACTACACCAATGAATTCAAAAATTTTAAAATAATTACAAATATTGTACTTACGCACAATTAATTCAGTGAAAATACAATATTTCTTTCAAAACGTAAGCTTTTTATTTCTTGGAATTATTTTTATTAATAAATCGGACCAGCTGAGAGTATAATTTTCGGACAAACTCTTCAGCTTTTTATGTTACTATAGATGAGAATGAAATTCCATACATTATCTTTTAACAACGGTTAAATAGCATAGGTTAATTGAAAAGTTTTACACAACTATAATTATCGATATACGCTAAGTTATCGATATGCTGTGGTACAGCCCTTTTGTTGTACTACGCTATAGTTGGAGCGGAAATAATATATTGCAAATTATAAACTGAAGAATAAACAATTTTGTTGTAAATTTAATTTTAATTATCTTTTTTAATTATTTGTTTTTAGCATCATTGCATATGACAATAGTAATTTAAAATCTTTTTTCTCTTTATTATATTTAAAATCTTTTTTCGTTCGTGACGTGGAATTGGGCTTCAGCTGAAAATCAGCGCTGCAGTAATTGGCCTCATGGGCACACTGCACTGTTTGTTAGTATTGTTTTTGTCTTACTTGAAATGTATATTTGTAAATGTGTATTGTGTGTTCATTAAATGTTTTTCTTTCTTTCTTTATAGGTAAGTAACGCATACGCCCCTGATGGTAAGTGATTACCGTCGTACATGAAATTACTAGTTTTATGAATGTATGTAGGTGCGGTCTACGATTCAGTAGCGTGCGGTCTTGCATACATTAACTTTTGTAATTCCATTAAAATATACATTTTTAAACACAGATCTGAAAGTACTTGTTCGATCTTAAAAAAAAATGGATAGCATGACGACCATCCCCTTCATCTGACACGAGAAAGGGGCGGTGCGACGAGAAAGAGTGCCTTGGGCGTAACGTGTCGCGCCGTCCCTTATAACCCCGTGTTGGGTTCTCGCCTCAGCCGGAATTCAGACGCTGAGTGTGAGCGGTTGGAGGTTTTAGTGCGGTTCAACTCCCACATACTCCCCGGTGATTTCCTCCAACTAAAAAAAAAATAACCTGACATGAGAATCTTTCAAATCGATCCACCCAAACTAAAGTTATGAAGGAACAAACAAACAAAAAACACAGACGAAATGAGTACCTACCTCCTTTTTTTTGGAGGTCAAAATTAACCCTTAAAACGCCTATGACAGGTCAAATTCCATGTAATAACTGCACAGTTAATGTTGCAAGTAGACTGAACCGCAGTTAATATTATTAACACATCGAGATCATTGCTACACGCCATTTACAGTGCACGAATGCGGTATTTTCGCTTGGCTGTTCATTGCGTGTGAGAGCGAGTTTACGTAGGCATAGGCGGTAGCGATTTTATATTTAATACAAGTGCATTTACTTTTGCGTCTAGGGAGGAAGTATATCACAACAGTTAATTATTTTTTTATTAATGATTGATACAGAGAATATTTTGGATTGTAAACCTGAATAAGAAAATAAGATACTCTGTTCATAATATTTTAGATTAAAAGAGCTGTAGGTATGCAATTCAGTTTTATCGAACGATTGAAATTCTTTATAATATCAAATCAGTGCGAAGGCGCTAGGTCTTACATCGAGGCTAGCCCGCCGAGGTAGGGCCGCGTAATGAAAGGTCTCCCTCGGCTCAGGCCGGGTCAGGACCAGCCTGGGTCGGGGAGCGCGGCTTACCATCCCCCGGTAGTTGGTACAAAGGGTGCACACTGAGGCCTCGCGCAGAACCCCTCGGGTTCGGTGTTGGTGGACCCGGTACTCTTAGGAGGTCAGATCCCGGGACCCCTCCCGAGGCCGGCCCCTCGTTAGCCGTTACTAAAATTATTATATTACAAAGGGTAACATGTGACATATCCGGGCATAGAATAATAAGTATTGAGCATGTATAATATTTCTATGTAATTATTAATAGTAAATCGCTTGCACTCACACTCTACCAAGTTATTTCTCTTTGATTACAAACGAAAGAGACCTGCCCTTTAGGTCCCGGTTTTACATTAGCGTTCATACACAGATATGAAGCAAAGCTGTTGATAACGAAATATTATTTTAAAGGTAAATGTGAGGAATCAACCTTTTCGTAAATTAATGTAATTATGAAATTATACGTGTTTGTCATTTCAGTGATTAAATTTAGAAATGCTGGATATAATATTTTGGTGTAATTTATGCATGTTAGGTTGTAAAAAAGACAATTATTAATGTCTGTAAATTAAACTGAATTATGATTTTTTTAAATTTTGTTTCAAACAAATGGCCCAAATTACCAGTTAGATCGTTATCAAATTTATATGTGATAATGTCCAAAATGTCTGCTTTCTAATAAAATCATCAAATTTGGTTTATATAGAGAAAATACACAGAAAATAGAGTAAGCTTGTCCATTAAAAAACAACATTTTAACACAAATCGACATCCAAATCGGTTCAGCCAAACCAAAAAGAAATACAGACGAATTGAAAATCAAGAAGTGATGTTAAATATCTTAGGCAAAAACACCATTTAACTTTTAAAATTTCTACTCCCATGTTCCCCTGCGTATTTTACGACTGTTTTCAGTAGACTAAAATTGGCGTGAAATCCATCCACGGACCGCTCCATACACACAATAAACGTTTAGATCATGGACCGATCGTAACTGAGAAACACATTATTATTAAACACAGGAATTTAATATTGAATCGGATAAATACGAAGAAAAATACAATAGAGAATTAAGAATGTTTTGAGAATATTTTATGGAGTAGGTACTGAGTGTTTTTTATACATATTATAATAAACGAGTGGTGGTTTCCAAACAGGCCGTATAAATCTTAATATGAAAAAGATTTATGTGCAATTTTTCACAACACCACTGGTTAAAAACGGTGAAGGAAAACATCGTGAGGAAACCTGCACATCGGAAAAGGGTTCTAAAAATCCCTTGAAGATATGTGAAGTCCCCAATCCGCATTAGGCAAGACTATATGCCTAACCCCTCTTCGGAGGAGACCTGAGCTCTCAGCAGTGGGCAGTAATGGGTTGTTACAGTACAGTACAGTACAGTACATAATATGATAAAATTCAAAATTATAAGAAACACTCGCGATTCAATCAAACGTAACACACAACGATGGCGCGTTTCAGAAAACATAAAAATAATATGGTAGAAAAGAGACTTTGTCGGAGATAAACTCGAAAACTATTGCGCGAATTACTTAAATATAGGCTATATATTATCATACTCTCATCTCCGGGTAATGAAATATATAAGTAAATTTTATGAAACAATTTTGAAGCAAAGCCATCTATGAGACTTCATAATTATGCCAACATGGCAATAAAAAATAAAATATCTTTGGTATTTTTGGTGTTGTGCCATAACTAAACCATTTACGCAAACGACGTCGCGGACAGCAACTGGTAATAGAATATTTCATGCAGAAAATATGGTGGTAAGTGGTCACCGGCGCCCATAGGTATGTTATAGCGAAGCATAGCAATGCCTAGTGGCTTTCTTCAAAGATTTGCTTTAAGTTTTTTTTTGCCATGTAGGCAGACGAGCTACCTACCATCAGGTGGCCGGTAATCTCGGACGCTTCAATAAAAAAGAATATAAAACAATGTAAATATATATTAAATACTAGCTGCCCTGCGCAACTTCGTCTGCGTCGCATTGGAATTGTTCCCGGCAATCTAAAGTACTCATCAGGACGCTTCATTAGAGCCTAAACACGATGAGGTTATCTTGCTTAATGACGGAGTTCCTATAGCCACCTTCCAGCTGCATCATCAGACCTTGACCAACTGTAAATCTAAACCATTCTCGAATCTCCACGAACACACACAAAAAAAATCATCAAAATCGGTCCAGTCGTTTAGGAGGAGTTCAGTCACATACACACGTACACAAGAAATATATATATTAAGATGAAAATTATTTGCCTTCTCTTAACGTGGGTCTGACTGGTTTAAAAAGGATTTTGATGTTAAAATATTAAAATTTTACATAATTCAACCATCTCCCCAGCCGATCTTAACGACAGATTAAATTGATAACAGAAACATACTCAAGAAATAAAGTCATGCGCGATGACGTGGAATCACGACAATTGCTGTAATGGTGCGTTACCACCTTAGAAACTGAATCCAAAAATCCGTTGAAGATATGTGAACTCCCCAATCCTAGGCAAGCGTGGTTGACTATGCCTAACCCCTATTCGGAGGAGACCTGAGCTCAACAGTGGTCAGTAATGGGTTGTTACAGTACAGTATAGTATAGTTTCCACATTGGTTCGACAACTTTCAACATTCATATTAGTCGGCCGTCATTTGTTTTATACGAGAGTTAGACGTTGGCGAGTATTAACTCGTGGAACGAATTATTGTAGGTATACAAGTTAACCCGCGCAATTTCGTCACATAAGATGGAACATATAAAAGTGTTCCCGTAATATTTCTTAACATATAAAGCTGAAATTTTATTACCATAAAAAGCTAACATAAAATAGATTAATTAATGGTTAACAACATTTATCACTTAGTGGTATGTAAAATGGATAGTAGTCGCTTCTCAGACTTACTGAATACGCATATAAAATCTCATGAAAATCGGCCCAGTCGTTTCAAATGATTATGGTAAATGAAATGAAAGATGAAATAATTTTTAACTAACATTGTGATTTGTGACACGAGAATTTTATAAGATTAAATATGACGGGGACAAGGGAAACCAACCTATTCACCATGCGGGTAGTTGGAAGTAAAGACTTGTGAATACAGGCGTTGGCCGCTGTTATTATTCATTCGTGTTTGAATTGTCGAGGCGAACAGATGTAAAAGAGATTGATGTAAAAGTAATAAACTGTTAAAACCCGTTATTTTGAATATGAGTTTTTGTTCAAAAGTATTGATCATCAAGTGTTCAAGTGGACATTGTGACGTCATTCCTGACAAAACCAAACGAATATCGACGATTTACAACGTCATTACACCTCAACACACTATTTACGCCGTTAAATATAATAAAGATGAATAAGCCTTATTTAAGTAATAAGCCTTAGCCTTAGTTTTAAGTAATAGTAAGTAGCTAGTAAGGTTCATTTTTTAGTTTGTTACTTTGCATGCTGACTTAAACAAATAAATTTTCATTTCATTTCATCTTTTTACTTTAATTTACTTTTATATCTCGTTTATTCATCTTTATTATATTTAACGGCGTAAATAGTGTGTTGAGGTGGTATATATCATGTAGCAATTTACTCAGAGCCTAAAGTTAGTAGGTATGTTGTTTGTTTTTTTGTATCATAACTAATTATTGTTATTTTTTTACAGGTAAAACATCCAACAGTATGAAATAAAACTTTTCGAAATATGGTTAAGTTCAGAGTTCGCATGGTAAGTGTTATTATATTATTATCTGTCGAACTACGGGCAAAGGGTTTTGTTATAAATAAACCTTCTATAAAAGAGAAGATTTACATCATTTCTTTGTAACGCAGACAATGTTGTGTCATTTAGGTAGTAATTCAGTAGCCTAAATAATCTAACTGAACGTTACTTTGATAACACAAAAACATCGCGAAACCGGTTCAAAGATAACAGATAGTGTAGTGTTGTCGCGACTTTGACACCGCCCTTGACACAACATAGGTGTCAAGTTATGCCGTGACTAATTCATAAAAAGACGATTAATTAAATAAGATTTGTATCTATTTATTTATTTAATTCTTTATTGTACACGACAGAAAAACAAGTTATATTAAAAAAATGTTCACAAAAGGCGAGCTTAACTCAATACTGAGTTTTCTTACAGCAAACCCAAAATAAAACATACAGTAAGTAGACTTTAGTGTAAGGTAGAGAAGTGTACAAGATACATAGAATATAATATAATTATATACTTATACATATATTAATGTGTAATTATAATAAAAAACATAAATACTATAATAATAAAATATAGATAAGCTAAATAAATATAACATAATAAATAAATATATATAAATAAATGTAATATAATATATCTATGTTTATTTATATTTTGTAGAGTCGTTGAAGTTCAAGTATCTCAAAGGAGATATTAAAGAATATGAACATTTTTTCGCGTATAAAATCTTGAAGTATTCACACAAAAAAAAACATTATATGATAAGATTTTTAAACTATTAGTCTGATCTTTAAATTAAATAATCAATTTTGACAAATGAATTATCCAAATCGGTCCACCTGTAAAGAAGTGTAACACGTACCACACGCCGCAGGGGCAAGGTTCACCACCTTTACTTGGAACCGCTGCGATCTTCCACGGTTCGCTTCAGAAGATCATTTTTGCCCCGTATCATTCCGATTTGGAATGGAGTCCCATCCGCGGTGTTCCCGGAGCGCTTTTACATGTCCCTCTTTAAACGAGGTTTGAGAAAAGTCCTGTATCTGAAGGCGATAGATAACGGCCCCTCATTGCCCTGGCATTGCAGAGGTTCATGAGCGACGGTGACCGCTGACCATGAGAAAGCTTACCAATTAAAAAAAAGTTACAAATAAATGTTAACATTCACAAAAATGAAGTTGAATTGAATACCTTGTTTTAGAAGTCGGATATTTTTTAAACAAGTACCTATTTCTTATAAAAACAACCATTAGAACTTAAAAAAACAGGAAAGATGGCTACTTGAAGTACAATAAATATATTTAAAAAAGACTTTTACAATTCACGAGTTCAAAATAATATTCATTACTAGCTGGCCCACACAACTTCGTCTGCGTCACATAGGAAATTTTCTCACCGTTTAAACCTTCCCTGGACTTCTACGCATATTTCAAGATTAAAATAAGCCAAATCGGTTCAGTCGTTTTCGAGTTTTAGCGAGACTAACGAACAGAAATTCATTTTTATACATAAGACTAGCTGGCCCACACAACTTCGTCTACGTCACATAAGTAAAGTTTCTCACCGTTTAAACCTTCCCTGAACTTCTACGAATATTTCAAGGTTAAAATAAACCAAATCGGTTCAGCCGTTCTCGAGTTTTAGCGAGACTAACGAACAGCAATTCATTTTTATATATAAGAAGAAGAAGATGGATTAACGAAATGTACAGGGTGGATCAGTAACTTTGGACTATTGGACGTGGAGTGACCTGTCGAAATACAAGTTAGAACCATTTTTATTCTTGGAATCAGTTTTAAAAATGTCATATGGTTATCCGCAACCAGTCGTATACACCCATACAATGTCAGAATGGGCCGTAAGTTCGTTTGTCTGTCTTGTAAAAAAAATCTAGTATACTTGACGGGGTGATAACAAGGGGAATCAACCTATTCACCGTGCGGGTAGTTGGAAGCGGAGACTTGCTATAAATACAGGCGTTGGCCGCTGTTATTATTCATTCGTGTTTGAATTGTCGAGGCGAACGGACCTCTTGATGTACTGTACTGTACTGTACTGTAACAACCCATTACTGCCCACTGCTGAGCTCAGGTCTCCTCCGAAGAGGGGTTAGGCATAGTCCACCACGCTTGCCTAGTGCGGATTGGGGACTTCACATATCTTCAAAGAATTTTTTTTTAGAACCCTTTTCCGATATGCAGGTTTCCTCACGATGTTTTCCTTCACCGTTTTTAGCCAGTGGTGTTGTGAAAAATTGCACATAAATCTTTTTCATATTAAGATTTAGAGGTACAAGCCGGCCGGTTTTGAACCCGTGACCTCCTGTACTCTTGATCCTCTTGATGTAAAAGTAATAAACTATTAAAACTCGTTATTTTGACGTTTTTATTCAAAAGTGTTGATCATCAAGTGT
This sequence comes from Trilocha varians, assembly GCA_030269945.2. NCBI lineage: Eukaryota > Metazoa > Arthropoda > Insecta > Lepidoptera > Bombycidae > Trilocha > Trilocha varians. The sequence goes on along the minus strand of AP028264.1, from coordinate 2,378,491 downwards.
TCAAGTGGACATTGTGACGTCATTCCTGACAAAATCAAACTAAGATCGACTATTTACAACGTCATTACACACTATTTATGCCGTTATACTTCATCAACGACACGATTATCGTTATAAAATCGTATCGAGTCTTCTAAATAGCTTTAACATGGAGATGCTAAATGATCACTGACAAATCTGCAGACCGTTTTCAAAGTTAACTTATGCAAATGCGTGCATTCCGCCTAAGTGGGCAGCTCACAAACGCAGGCCTAACCGGATAATTTGTTTAAACACTTTAGAATTATGAGTAAAGGTCCTAAATATGTTTTTAAAACAGTTCTATGCAAACTTTTAGTTATACACTAAGTACGAGAACGTTTTTCTTATTGCTGTGTGTATCCGGCTAATGGCCCACCTCTCACTCCCACCACTGTAACTCCTGTGTAGCCAGGATCCACAGCGGCGACCATCGTAATGAATCTGAGCAGTGAAGCCCAGGAACCCGAGGGAAAGCTAGCTTGTCTTGGGCCCCGCAACGAATTTAATCAGAAGATAATAGAAGGAGTAGGAAAACATGAGTTTTGACTTCCCTTCTCGCAAAGCGGGAGACAACAAAGTAAGATTGAAAAAGCATTACGCCAGAATTGAGAAAAGCACCACGGACATTGATTTTATTAAATTGATTGGACCTATGCGGTGAGCTGTTGTATTATTTTGGATGCCAATAGTAGTTATGGCAAAAACGTCTGAATGCACAGAAATTTGCGTTGGATGCTACAAGATCTGTGTAATAAACGACTTTAGACTCGTAAGGTAACGTGTAAGGAGTTTAACATAGTGACGCGTTCCATATACCATAGATTGCACTCCCAGAGGATGTGTTGGGCTGTCTGTTCATACTTGTATTGATCGTATAGTTTACTAAGGCGGTAAACTATTTTCTCCTGCAAACATTTTCTTCTGGTTCTTTTAAACATATACCTACATAATAAAGGTTTAGCTGAAACACTTATTAAACCTTATAGAAATGTAAAAAAAAATATCCATTACAAATTTTGAGAGTAATAGTTTAGTGTAACTTGCGCTTTGAAAGCACTATTTGATGCCAACGACTTCTGGATTTGCTGCGTTTATAGTGATAAGCGGAGCGGTTTACCCAAATATTAACCACTCAAATGGAAACTAACTAAAATTGGTGTTTGTGAAATTTGACAGCCACAAATTTTATTTTATTTTGTTTTCTTTATTAGACATGCAAAACAAGTAACAATCACATAAACAACAAAATAACAAGCATATAATAATAGGAAGACTAGATTGTTCCTCTAAATATGCACAAATGAGTGGATACTACTAATTACGATATCCATCTAAAAGATTTAACCAAATGATGTTCATATTTTTTTATTTTCTTATATTATATAAAAATAATTTCTTAAAACACTCGAGGTTACCTACATCACTTACACTATTTCTAAACGGGTTCTTACCACGATTATTTTTAATTGAGCGGTCCCGATATTTCAGCACTGTTTCAAGCGCCATGATCACGGAAAGACTGAGGAACTGCGGGTAGGTCATTTAAGAGCAGACAAATCTGTCTACCCTCTTTCTCGTTCGTTTGTAAGAACCCATTTAGTAATAGTGTATGTGATGAATATGTACAGTTTAAAAAAAACAGAAAAATATTATGGAAACCTATCATTTTAGTGTTATATATTTAAATTAAATTATTTAAATTATAAATTCTGAATAAAAGCTAGCGAAACGTGTTCATTGCTTATAAATATTACAACCACCGGTTTTTATTATATTTCGACAAAAATACTTCTAAATTTGTCAAAATCGCTTCCGCTTATCACCATATTAGCATGAAATCGGTAGCGGGGTATGACTGCTCATAAAAAGTACATTTACAACGTAAATATAGAATTGTGGACGCCATGTTCTTTGCATATCGCTCAAACACTGAAGTTAGAATTACTAGATATGATAAAATATTGTTTTATCTTTGTTTTAGATGATTATCGCTAGATGGCGCTGTGATTAAAATATTTTATTTAAGTTATAATAATTAGTTAGTTTAAAAAGTCTGTCTCTCTCTCTTTCTATAAGATAGATAGATAAAAAAATAACATTTTATTACAATTCCCTCACTAATTAATCGAAAGGAACTTCGTTCCATCCGGGTGTCCCTTGACACCTCTCAACTTTTTTTTTGTGAGTCCGTTGACATCATCATATTCAAAATGAGTTTAAATTTGAAAAATAATGATTTTCTTTATTTATTTTGACAAACGTTTATTAATAACACCTTAACAGTAACCAAAAAGGTTTTTTTAGTTGAGTTGGTGGGATGTGTGGGAGTTGAACGTCGGAGTGAACGGCACTAAAATCTCCAACCGAACACTCAACGTCGGAACTCCGGCTGAGGCCAGAACCAGAAAGGCTTATGCGCGACGACGCGACGCATTACGCACTACGACACTCTTTCCCATCGCATAGGTATATGGCAGAGCAGTGTCCGGTACACAACGAAAAAAATAATATTTTGACAGGATATTTTGTGGTATATCCCCATTTCAACTGGGGTAAAATTTCCACCACCATCTTGTAAGTACACACAGCATTGAAAGGGTTAACCATGTCTCTTCTAGTAACAACTACATCATTGACTCTGAGTTATGTTCTTAACACGTTGAATGCTTGTTTCTGCTACAATTTATTTGTATGAATTGTGTGTTCTTTGCGATCTTGTTAACAGGAATGTTATTTTCTATTGTTTGTTTGTTACAAATTTTGATTGCATAGTTAATAATGCTTATAATATATATTTAAAACCGTTTAACATCTACTGAGCTGATGACTTGTCTGTCAAAAAAAAACTTAAACTGAAAAGTTTTTTGTCTCTTAGTATTTTATTTTAGATTTATTCAATTCAAATTATTGATACATTTATTGCATTATAATGTAAATCACTTAGGTACCTTCAGAAAAAAAGTAACAACAAAAAACAACCAACCAACAACACGGAGAAAAATCCGAGCGACGGGAAAGAGTGCCGAGCGCGTAACGCGTTGCGCGGTCCCTCCAAATCCCGTGCTGGGTTCTGGCCCCAGCCGGGGTTCGGACGCTGAGTGTGAGATTAACGGGGATCAGCGGGGATCCGGTGATTTCCTCAAACTGAAAAAAAAAAAGAGAAAAATCCATCAACGATTTTAAAATGTACTGACAACCATACACCATTCCAAATATTATGATTACTAACAAAATTTAAACGATTCATAAAATAAGAGTGGTTCTACATCGTCGGTAGTTAATTAACTCCGCTAACAAAAGCTTACAGATTCCTTGCCTTAACTAAAAACTTGGTTTACAAAACAATCATATCCAGAGCAAGAAAATAGACTTTACAAATGATACTTGAATGCCATTTTGAAATGTATCTAGACGTCGCATCTCAGCCTAGGCCGAATGCTAGCCCGTTAGTCTAGATAGGACATCGTTTGAGCCTTAGAAACTGCTATTGTTGGAGTTTCTACCGCCCGCGATGATTTTGAACTACACTAGGTAATTCTCGCAATTTCGTCTGTGTCAAAAAGGGTTCAGGCTGTACTGTTAGATTTTTATAAGACCTACAAACCCGTAGTGCATTTTGTTCTAAAATGAAGCGCACGCGATGTAAGAAAATTTTTTGGTAATTTTTTCACATCTTAACTTACGTTATTGGAGTTTTAAGTGTAACTTCCCAAAATCCCAACAGTACAGAGAGTATTCAATTTTAAACGCTTTAAATCATAAATCAGAAAATCTACTTTGCTCTTTTATGTAGATATAGTTTCCAAAAAAATTACAGCTATTATTACCCTCAGTCAATGACATTATAGAACTCACATAATATTTTAGTAATATTAAAAAGCCGTCAAAGATATGAAGTGCCCTTGCACTAGGTAAGTGTGGACTATACCTAACCCCTCTACTGACTAACCCACCTCAGCAGTAAACATCATAGGTATTACACCTAACCATTACAAGCAGTTCTCACGGCAAACGAAACGCGCCAAAAATACTCACAACACCACAAAAACTAAACGAAAAAGCTCCCACACAATCGCACGCATAGTTTTCATAATAAAGCGCTAAAATTTAATTAAAAATTAACCCGTGGTCGCGCGTGTTTCGCGGCAAAAAGTAGTCGGCCATCTTGCGAACTCGCCGCGATTACACGTAATTGCTCAATCGCCCGAAACTGAGATGCCGACGAGTTTTGGCCGGTCTTGTACTCATTTTTTGCAATTTGTCCCTTTTATAATAAAAGTGAAAATGTATTTTAACAATTTTTTGGCGTGTCGTCGCCGTTTCGGGTGCATTTCGGGAATTTTTGATCGCGAATTGTTATGGTGGATTCTTTGACACGTTCGGTGCGGTGAGGTCAAAATGGACCTATGGTGACCACGTTTGTCATAAGTAGTATTGAACTGGAAATTGAACGACAGGTACAATGTATATGTCTTGTTAGGTTAATAACGACATTAAAATTGAATTCTGACTTATGTAGTCATGAGAGGTGCTAAGGGAACTAAAATGAATTTAGTTTAGATTCTAGCAATCTTTAAAAGACATGACTATACATATTCTACTGATTCTCGTAGATAGCTTTAATTACACAAAAAAACTTGAGAGGTGTCATGGGACACCCTAATAGAACGAAGTTCCTTTCAATTAAAAGATACGATTAAAAGATAAGGGGTTGTCCATTAATCACGTGAGGCTCGAAAGCGGGGGGAGGGGTTTGATAAAAATCACGAAAATAACACAAGGGGGAGGGGGGGGTGTAGTAAGATTATTTTTTCGTCAAACCTGCATGATGCTTATCCAGTTGTTAGTGTTGAAGAATGTCTTGCTAATCCGTGGTCCGAGGACAATATACATTAAATATATTCATGTACTAGTACAATACATGTTTTTCCTATGATTACACTCTTCATTTATTATTATTGTTATGGCAATAAAAAAAAACTTGCAACCTGGTGTAGACATTTTTATTATGGTTCTTAATTTCAGAATAAAATAAGATTAGGTATAGTTTATACCTGTATTTAAATTAAGATAATATTCAGAAAATTTTAAGATTCGTTGTAGGTACTAAAAATACACGTGATGTTGAGAAGGGGGAGGGGGGGTGGTCTTAAACCTCACTACGTATCACCGATGGGGAGGGGGGGTTAAAAAATGCTAAAAAAAGATCACGTGATTAACGGACAACCCCTAAGGAACGTTTTTCAAAAGATTTTGATCACAGCGCCATCTAGCGATAATCATCTAAAACAAAATAAGGAACGTGTTTTAAAAGATTTTGATCACAGCGCCATCTAGCGATAATCATCTAAACTGACAACGTGACAACTTTTCGTAAGAATTTTTTCCGTCTTGCCCCCTTTCGAACGCGCGATAAGGAACTTCGGTCCAATATTTCTCCCCATTTCAATCATGGACTCCTTCTTCAAAATTTGCAACAACTTGTAAGACAGTAAATGTTTTTATTGAACAATTAAATCGACTTTAGTGTTGACTTTCGATTACACTGTGTCCTGTTAAGATAAATGCAGTGCAAATAATTAACCAATTAAGTATTCGCATAAATTAACAATATTCGATTTTATCATTGTCGTAACAACCATTGGGACAACTTGTCAACGAATTGTCGCTATGTTTATACCATTAATATGTTCACTGTACAGCCAAACCATTCCTGCCTACAGGTCTCCTCAGAAGAAAGATTAGGCATAGCCACCACGCTTGCTCATTGGAGGCAACCAATGGTACAACTTGTCATCGAATTGTCGCTTTGTTTATACAATTAATATGTTCACAGTACTGTACCAAACCATTCCTGCCTACAGGTCTCAGAAGAAGGATTAGGCATAACCACCACGCTTGTCCATTGGAGGCAACCAATGGGACAACTTGTCTATGAATTGTCGCTTTGTTTACACATTCAATATGTTTACTGTGCCAACTCATTACTGCCCACTGCTGGGCTCAAGTCTCCTTAGTCCAAATCCACCTTGGATTAGGCATAGTCCACCATGCTTTCCTAATGCGTGTTGAGGATTTCAAATCTTCGAAAGATTTTTTGAATCCTTTACCAATATGCAGGTTCATTCACGATGTTTTGCTTTAACGTTTAAGCCAGTGGCTTGTCCATTGGAGGCAACCAATGGGACAACTTGTCTATGAATTGTCGCTTTGTTTACACATTCAATATGTTTACTGTGCCAACTCATTACTGCTCACTGCTGGGTTGAGGTCTCCTCAGAAGAGGGATTAGGCATAACCACCACGCTTGTCCATTGGAGGCAACCAATGGGACAACTTGTCTATGAATTGTCGCTTTGTTTACACATTCAATATGTTTACTGTGCCAACTCATTACTGCCCACTGCTGGGTTGAGGTCTCCTCAGAAGAGGGATTAGGCATAACCACCACGCTTGTCCATTGGAGGCAACCAATGGGACAACTTGTCTATGAATTGTCGCTTTGTTTACACATTCAATATGTTTACTGTGCCAACTCATTACTGCTCACTGCTGGGTTGAGGTCTCCTCAGAAGAGGGATTAGGCATAACCACCACGCTTGTCCATTGGAGGCAACCAATGGGACAACTTGTCTATGAATTGTCGCTTTGTTTACACATTCAATATGTTTACTGTGCCAACTCATTACTGCCCACTGCTGGGTTGAGGTCTCCTCAGAAGAGGGATTAGGCATAACCACCACGCTTGTCCATTGGAGGCAACCAATGGGACAACTTGTCTATGAATTGTCGCTTTGTTTACACATTCAATATGTTTACTGTGCCAACTCATTACTGCTCACTGCTGGGTTGAGATCTCCTCAGAAGAAGGATTAGGCATAGCCACCATGCTTACCCATTGGCAACCAGTGGGACAACTTGGCTATGAATTGTCGCTTTGTTTACACATTCAATATGTTTACTGTGCCAACTCATTACTGCCCACTGCTGGGCTCAAGTCTCCTTAGTCCAAATCCACCTTGGATTAGGCATAGTCCACCATGCTTTCCTAATGCGTGTTGAGGATTTCAAATCTTCGAAAGATTTTTTGAATCCTTTACCAATATGCAGGTTCATTCACGATGTTTTGCTTTAACGTTTAAGCCAGTGGTGTTGTGAAAAATTGCACATAAATCTTTTTCACATTAAGATTTAGAAGTCCAAGCCGGTTTTGAACCCGCGAACTCACGTAGGAAGGTAAGCGCTTCAACCACTCGGCCACCACGACTTACACGTTTACTGCTTGGGGTCATAACGGCCCATTATGAACCCTTCCTAATTATATATTTTTTTTGTAATTAGCAAATTTCCTTTTAAAATTAAAACGTAAAAAAGGTATTTTCACACACTTTTCTAAAATACAAAACAATTACACAAAATTAAATTTACGATATCAATATAAAACGATTACGATTATCATCGATAAAAAATCGATTTTAATATAATTTTAAAATAATCGTTACGTATGATCCGGTAATCATATCTCATTAAAAATTTCAAATACTTAATGTGTGGTCCATAATATGTGTTCTAGTGTCTTATGTGAAATAATTTAAGAACATAATTATATATTATGCATCTTTATTGAATGTAATTTCAAAGTATATCCGCGTGTTGATTACGTGTTGTCTAATAGACGCTTTTGGGTTACGAAATATGACTCAGAGTTCGTACTTACTAGAAGGTGACTAGAGAACTCAAACTAAAGTAATTTAATTCAATGTTCTTCTTCCTGTACCATCTTCTATCGAAGGTCGGCGATCATTAAGGCGATCTGTACTTTTGACACAGCAGCGCGAAACAAAGCACGAGTGCTTTTGTTGAACCACTGGCGCAAGTTCTTCAGCCAAGATGTTCTCCTTCTACCTACAACTCTCTTCCCCTGGATCTTGCCCTGTACGATCATGTGCAGCAAATCGTTCTTCGGGCTTCTCATGATATGCCCCAAATATTCCAATTTCCTTCTTTTGATGGTTTTCAGCAGTTGTTTTTCTGTGTTGGCACGTCGCAAGACTTCTACTACTACGTTCATTGAAAATTACAAATAATTTACTAAGTTACTTAATCTAGACTTAAATGGACTTATAAGATACTCTTACTGATTCGATTACACCGACATTGTCCTCTCGATAAGACCCATCGTGAACGGCTAAGGTAAGCTGTGGAAGTACCAACTGGTAGACTGGCCACTTGGCCAAACGTCCCACAATGTCCCTAAGACCTGGTCATGGGCTAGTGATGTCGCTTGATGCAAACAGTGTAGGACCAGTCGTGGTCATATTTAGGGACTCCTTTGTCCATTGGATGCCTATAGACTGATGAGGTTAGAAGTATTTCATAGACTATTAAAATAATCTTTGCGAATAGCAACGCACTACCATAGCTTTTTTTTTCAGTTGCTGGAAATCACCGCGGGGCGGGTGGGGTATGTGGGAGTTGAACCGCACTAAAACCTCCAACCGCTCACACTTAGCGTCCGAACCCCGGCTGAGGCCAGAACCCAGAACGAGGTGTTGAGGGGCGGCGCGGCGCGTTACGTGCTCGGCACTACCGTAGCTTAAAATCTCTAGTAAAGAAAGCCTCGAATTTCTTAAACCTTCACAGAAAACTTAAGCATTTCGTATAAAGATTAAAATTAATTTTTGTACAAACACAGCCATTGTTTTCAAGTCTTAATGGCCGCTTGTTTTGTATTGTTTTCTGCTAATTAAACATTTTCATTAATTTCTAATCTTGTTCGCGCCGTGGGATAACATTTAGATGTATTTTGGGTAAATGTTCACACGTTTTTGTTGAAAAACAGGTTTTTTGTTAACAGTTTAAGAGTTTTCTAATGTGAGATCTGTTTGTGGTGATGATACTGGCATTTTTAGAAGCTTTATATCAACTTGCACTGGATGTAACTATGTATATAACGATGTTAATTCGGGTGGAATCTTGCAAGCTATATTTGACAAACTTCCCGGTTTTTGAGCTGAAATTTTGCACACAGATGTATGTCACGTGACATTGCAATAATATGATAAAATGGCGCTGATATGATGATGGATTCGGAAGGTCATAGGAACGCTTGTACTAAACAAGATAGACCTGTCGTGTTTGGGCTCGTTTTACTTGTATCTAGCTTTCTACGGCTACATCATATTCAGGATCTTAAAAGCTTGATTTAAAAGAGTTCTTTAAAATATACCTATATTTTTTTTAATTTAAGAGTTTTCTAATGTGAGACACATTTTTTAAACCGCGTTTAAAGAGGAACATGTCATAGCGCTCCGGGAACACCGCTCAACGAAATCGCGCGGATTAGGCAAATAAATGTAATTTCTTCAACACATTCCCAGTCGCTCCACGGTTCAGTTTACGCTGGTTTCTTGTAGACACTATACGCACAATAATATTAATTGGCACCCATTATTTTGTGCATAGAAAGCAGGTCGCACGACGGTAGTCGGCCGCCCTCGCGTTCCGTGGAGAGAGACCATAACTTACGCTTAGTGCTGGATAAATTATATAATAATGAGAGTATAGAAAGATTATAAAGATATTTTGATATAGTTCAGTAAATTAGAATGAAAATGGTTTTCCAAAAGTGTTTGTTTCAATAAATTTAGGAGAAAAACACATATTATGTTTGTAATTACCATTTTTTTTTTTAGTTGGAGGAAATCACCGGATCCCTCGTATGTGGGAGTTGAACTGCACTAAAACCTCCAACCGCTCACACTCAGCGTCCGAACCCCGGCTGAGGCCAGAACCCAGCACGGGGTTATTAGGGACGAAGCGACGCGTTACTCCATCGGCACTCTTTCCGTCGCGCCGCCCCTTTGTAATTACCTTAGAACATTAATTGTTCCATATACTACAAATAAATATTACAAAAACTATTTTCAGTAAACCGATTTAATATTCCTATATATATACTAAAATAAACTTCAAAAAGTCCAGAAAACTTTCAAAAAGTTCCAGTTACCAAAGCCATCAAAAAATATTTATTATACCATTTCAAAAATCGCTCACAATCTAAGCATCAGAAAGCATTCGCTATCTTGAAATAATCCTGTCCATACATAAAGAACGTCTGCATTAAGACAGCAGGCTCAGTGATCTAGGCCGCATTTGCAATTCAAAATATAATTTGTTTTATACCTGTCTGTTTGTATACAGTACGGACAGCAAAGATAGTTGGATTTACGTCTATTTGGAGCAAGTTGATTATGTAAGAAAAGAGATCCGTTTGATAATTATGACTTTCACAATAATCATGTTATTGACTTAGTTTCAGAAATTGTGGTTTTTAGTAATTTTGTGACATTTAGCTCAAGATTTCAATATCTTACATGACGAAGTGGCCGAGTGGTTAAGGCGTTGGACTGCTAATCCAATGTGCTCTGCACGCGTGGGTTCGTGCCATGGGCGTAAGGCGTCGCGCCGTCCCTCATAACCCCGTGCTGGGTTCTGGCCTCAACCGGAGTTCGGACGCTGAGTGTGTGCGGTTGGAGGTTTTAGTGCCGTTCAACTCCCACAGGCCCCCCGCCCCGCGGTGATTTCCTCCAATTAAAAAAAAAAAAATAGTGTAATTATGGGCATCTATATGATCTATAGTATGTTCGTCAATATATTATATTATGTTTAGTGAAGGACATTCTGTGTTTCCTCTTCTTTTGTTCTTAAACATGTAAGTGTAATTAATAAAATAATTATTACATCCAAACACTTTACTCTAATATTACAAGTACACAAACTACAACTCCAATGTCCAAATATTTGCCAAACATTTTCGTCCAATATTTATCCAAACATTCGACAAACGTTTGGCCACAGTACTCATGCGTTACGGACTTAGTACACTATCAGCTAGACCTTTTGTCCTGTTCTCTTAAGGTATAATTGTAACGACTTAATGGCAGCCATTTATATAAAGCTATACGTACTATAGTATATTATAGTATGTAGGTACTTTAAATACCGCTATGAAGAAGAATTGGTAGAAAAATTCTGAAGTTCATCTTTTAATTGCAGCAAATTTACAATATTATCATCTAATAGTCGATACTGTTGTTCATTAATCATACTACCATCATTACTCATCACAGTTTCACCATCTACTTGTCTATGGACAACCTCTACAACTATCGATCCTGTGCGATTTTCATCATTATTATCGATGGCATGTAGCGGTCTCAGATTTAACTTCATAAAGCGAGAGTCCATAGAATTTTTCCAAAAGATACAAAATAACTTCACTGTACAAGTCTGAGAGTCTTCTGTCCAAACTGTAATAAATGTGAAAAAAATATTCCATAAAAATGATTGGCCTATGTCAATAAGCAAAATTGTCGCATCTGGGGGTCGAAAAATCCACACGTCACCATTGAGAAACCAATGCACCCACAAAGAGTTACGGTTTGGTGTGGGTTTTGGTCCGGTGGCATCATTGGGCCAGCCGCCGTTACGGTCAATGGCGAGCGTTACCGTGCCATGCTCAACGAATTTTTGTTTCCAAAAGTTGAAGAGTATGACATGGACGACATTTGATTTCAACAGGATGGTGCAACATGCCACCCAGCCAATATGACAGTCGAAAAATGAAAAAATGTAAACTTTGTATGGCCCACTCGTTATTTACGTTCATCTCGAATTAACTGCAAAACTTTTGACTCCTAAAGACACACATAAGTTGATTACTCTCCCAATTTCAATATATCCATGATAATCTAAAATTTTACCCCACATATTTTATACAACCAGAGAGTACAAAATATACTTCACTACAAGATCAACTATCGCCATATTTTCATGTAAATCCACCGCATTTTTGCTTGTTCGATCCTATCTAATATTTCACTGCTCTTATTTACGTTTCTCTCGAGTAAGACGTTCGTTTTCTGACTGGTTTCAATCTCTAATGACTTGGTAGTGCGTCTTTTTTGCCTCTAACTGAACGTGAGCTGCTTCAATAAGTGTGTTTCTAGAATATTCTTGTGATGTACTATTATAGTTAAGTTAGGATTGTATTGATACTTTGATTTGTGACGATAAATTTATTAGCAGAGATTATTTATTTATTTATTAAACTTTATGCACATAAATGGTACAATGGCGGACTTAATGCCTAAGGCATTCTCTACCAGTCAACCAAAGGTGGTGTAGAGAAAACTATGGTAGGTGCTCAATTAGTATTTAAAAAATATATATAATATAATGTAATATCTAATATAATATATATAAAATATAATAAAATAAAATATACATATATAAGAAACATCTATTGAGAAGATAAACCTGCCAGTTCTTTGAAAATATGATTTCGAACTTTCACCTTAAACGTTAAGCGGTCCACTGTCATTTTTAGATTAGTAGCTTGATAAGTATTTTTGTGGCTGTTACACAGTAAACTGAAGTTTTAAGAAAGCTAGTTTGAAACAAAAACCTATAATCACTTTCTCTCATTGCAAAATGGACGTTAATTGAGCAAATGCTAACCAAACTATGTTATAATTATTCGTGATTTTATTTATCTAATATATTCTTTATCGTATATTTGTAGTTATTTATATGTCGACTTATCTTATGTATGATATTTACAAATTATAAATGTTTCATGCACCTTATACTATCCACATTACACCAGGGTTAGCTGGTAGATAATGCTGTTTAGCATTAAGTTCGCCCATGTACATTTATTTTCGTGTGTAATAAAGAATTTTCTATCTATCTATCTATCTAGTTTGCAAACTAAGATGTCAGTTTGTAAAATTGTATTTTTTTTCTCACAATTGAGTAACGTCACTACCACGATCTATAAAGTGAAATAGACTTAGTCCAATACTGTTAATCTAGGCCTAGTCTAAAGCTCATATTTACAATAATGGAACTTCGATTTAAAACTAGAAAATAATTCACATTTTTTGTCGTCGAAAAATATTCCCACTGACGCTTCCAATCACCTCGTCCATTTTAGCGGTAAACGTAATGATTAAACAATCAAAATTTCCAACAAAAAATATCCAATTAACCGATCGAACCAATTGGCGTACGCGTTTCAATTACAATCCGGCGAGTAAATCAATTGGTTTACGGTTTTTCAATTAAACATCCCGCGGTTTGCGTTACATTAATCATCGAGAATAATCTATGACCTAGAAACTATTCGGCCTAACGATCTGAATGTTGAACAGATTAACATTTCATTATTGGATTGCTAATTTTAAATTGCTTAAAACTTGTGAATTGGCGTGTGAAACGTACGATTTAAAATCAAATCGTTTATTTTAAAATAGGTGTAGGAACATACATTTTGAAAGTCAAAACAAATCTAACTATCAGTTTTAAAACATAGCCTCAGTTATGAGAAGAACAGGCGAAAAAAGTTAGTGGGACTTTTGATGTTTTTTTTTTATTGCTTGACAGATAAACGAGCCTACGGCCCACCTGATGGTGAGCGTTCACCGTCGCTCATGAACCTCTGCAATGCCAGGGCAATGAGGGGCTGTTATCTATCACCTACCGATACAGGACTTTTCTTAAACCTCGTTTAAAGTGGTACATGTCATAGCGCTCCGGAAACGCCGCATTTATACATATTAAGTGTAAATTTAAAAAAAAATTAACGTGAACGGCCGCAAGATATTTTGACAACACACAAACTATTTTATTTGTTCAGTTCGATGTGTAGACAAAGCGTACACAGGCACTCTAGTAGAATTACATAAATCACATTTTTAATTAAACTGCGACATCTACAAAATATCATCACTCATCCCATTAAAGGCATATCATATGTAGCCTTAATAAAGACCACATGAAAATTGTGTCTACACCTTAATAATAGAGACAATAAGAAAAGTGAAAATGGACACATTCTTAGCATAAAATCATATAGTAATTTAGGTTAAAACAAAATTACTTATTAGTCTGAATTAGACTAGATTGTAATTATAGTAGTGTGCGTTATAAAAAACGGATACTAGGAAAACAAAAAAAATATATATGTAGCCTCCTCGAAGTGTCTCCTAATAATACACAGGTCCATAAACCACCACCATACACCATACACGACCACCACTCGTTAACTCTGCCTATATACCACTAAACCATACATTTAAGTCTCATAAATAACCCCAGACCGCCTAGGAACATCCTGTTATTCATTACTGTGACCTAGATCTTAGATTTAGCCTGAAGCTAGGCTCTAAACGTCATATCGTTTTCCGAGTCGTTCCTGAGATCCTATGCCCTGGGCGACCAGCTTTCTAGGGCACATCATATCTTGAGAGATAAAGTTTATGATGATAGTCTGCGATTTCTAAGATGTAAGTGATTAAGGGAAATGGTGGAGATCACTTGGTTTAATTATATGTATGTTTGATTGTAATTTAAATTATAATAATATGACTGTACCTTTCAGTGTATGACTTATAGAAATGATAAGTTTAAGGCTATTAAAACAAAAGAGTTGTTTTTTTTTTATTGCGTGATAGATAAACGAGCCTACGGCTCACATGATGGTAAGCGGTCACCGTCGCTCATGAACCTCTGCAATGCCAGGGCAATGAGGGGCTGTTATCTATCAGGACTATTCTTAAACCTCGTTTAAAGAGGGACATAGCGCTCCGGGAACACCTCAAAAACAATGATACGCCGAGATTGAAGCAGGCACCTCGTTTCTTGTGCTCTACAACATATTTATGATAATGATATGATCCTCTTTAAGCCATGATGTTTTTCATTAGAAAAGAATCCTGCGAAAGATAATATTTTTACCCTTCAATATGAAGACGTTTTTCTTCACTGTTTTTACAAATATTTTTGTAGTAAATGATGTTACAAGTATCATACATTTCCAATAGCTTTAATCTTCAAGCAGGTTTAATATTCCCTCACCATTTTAGCGAGTAATGTTGAAAGGGCAATCAAGTAAATTGTTGAACAATATAAATCATGTCCTAGGTAATCTAGTGTTTAAAGTACAAGTTGTTTTAGCTCGATCGGTAGCATTTTCACACCTCAACCGCATAGCTGGGAGGTACGATTATGGACAAGTACAGGTGATGGCAGAAATGATATAATTAATGAAATTTTTTGATGTTTATTTAGTCTCCAGTATGAACTACCTTAATTACCATACTTTGGGGTTTTTTCTTAAATTCGAGGTGAATGAAGAGTGAGTGGGTTTTCTTTTGAAATTAAATACTTTATTTTATTTTCAACATTGATGACGTGCTCATTCTTGTTGACGTTAAAATTTAAAAGCTACCACCAGTTCGGACACAAAAAAATAATAATTG
Organism: Trilocha varians; assembly: GCA_030269945.2. NCBI lineage: Eukaryota > Metazoa > Arthropoda > Insecta > Lepidoptera > Bombycidae > Trilocha > Trilocha varians. The sequence continues at coordinate 2,363,144 of AP028264.1, read as the reverse complement.
TAGCCACCGTCCTGAGAAGAAGTGGCAAGATACTCAGCGGGCATGTCTTTTTTGTAATATGAGCATATTTTTTATTTATAAAGAGAGTTGGTACGCTTGTGCATTTTAGGGCCTTTACATATCCTCAAAATGTTTTTACTCATCCTGAAAGGGGTTTAAAGCCGTACGTTTGTTAACGTTGTATTTTGTAAACTACATATTATAAGAAACAATGCCCAGGTTCATGAGCGATGGTAGGGTACTCATTAATTTATCTTTTTTCTTCTTCTTAAGCTCAACTTTACCATATTCAAATGGATACGGCGTCATTTTGATGCAAGAAAAGGTAAACTGTAAATAAATTCACAAGAAAATAGGAAAAAAAACCCAACAAAATGTTTATTATGATGTCCTAAATTTTTATGACACGCAGACGAAATTGCGCGAGTCAACTAGAAAAAGAAATCCGACACGACCAACCCTAAATTATTTGCTGCAATACTAACACAATTTATTAGGATAGCTACAATCGTTGAAACTATTCATCAGCGCCATTACTAATCTTGTGTCATTCACATCGGTTAAATACTAGAGTGTTTCGTAATTATAATTAAATACAACGATTACTACCGCGTTTACTGTCAACCCTGTGACTTTACATCGTGGGATAGGTTGGGTAGGGTTGCCACTGAAAACAAAATATTTTTTTTTTGTAAGAATAAGAATAAGAAGATGTCAATTGTTATTTTTTATGTTGCCGTCTGTAATTTTAGTCTAGTCTCTAGTCTTCTCTCAATGAAGAACGTTTAAAAAAAAAAACCTTGTTTAAAAAAAGATGGTTAAAATAGAATGATAGAATTAATTGTCGCCACTGAAACATTAATCAATTTAAGAAATCCACGATATTTTCATATTACTAATTGATTTTAGCTATAATTTTTAAAACTAAATACTTAATAGATAAAAATACTTAATAGTATTTTTTTCAAAAGTTCTGGCAGTTGTTTCAAAAGTGGCGGCCACGAACCGGTAGGCGCAATGTTGGTAGACCCCCCACAAGGTGAACCGACGATCTAGTCAAGATCGCGGGAGGTCACTGGATGCAGATGGCGCAGGACCGGTCGATGTGGCGAGGTTTGGTGGAGGCCTATGTCCGGCAGTGGACGTCTATAGGCTGATGATAATGATGATTTTTCAGAAGCTTTTTAACATATTCTTAAGTTCATTTTATTTCTCATTTGTGACAACCTTACTAACTGCAAATATTACGTAATATTAGACGTCTGTGAAAGTGCGAAATTGAGTGTCCATTTCATAGCTGTTTACGTTTAATTTATTATATTTACTGTGAGATCGAAGTGTTTTGTAACTACGTAGTACCTATAGAAGGCATTATGCTAATATTGATTTTAAATTATTATGTATTATATTCGGCTGCAGTCGAAATTCTGACTAGAATATTGACTTCTCTGTTGTTCTCGAAGTGAAGTATTGGAACGAAGTTCCTTATCGCACGTTGTGAAAGGGGGCTACGGACGGAAAAAACTCTTACGAAAAGTTGTCACGACACTTTTTTTGTTTTAGATGATTATCGCTAGATGGCGCTGTGATGGAAAAAAATATAAGATATCTTTTGATCGAAAGGAACTTCGTTCTATTCGGGTGTCCCATGACACCTCTCAAGTTTCTCTGTACTGTGAAGTGAAGAGTTGAGCCCGAAGGCGATCTTTTCTAGAACCGATTTAAATCGTTTTTCTTTAAAATTAGGTCGGTACTTTTATGATAGTCAGGTAGTTTTCATTTTCGTAAAAATATCTTTATTTTTTTGTAATTATCAAAATTATAGTAGATACTACTTGTAGCACAACCTGCAATTATATTTATTTTTTCTTCATCCTAAAAATAATAGTCACAATATCAATAATAATATTTTTACTAGAAACCAGCCTCAGTCATAACAACATCCTTGAAAAGAAGATAAAAAACCATGACTTTTTTTTTTTTTTATTGCCTTGTAGGCAGACGAGCCAACGGGCCACCTGATCGTAAGATCGTAAGTGGTTACCGTCGCTCATAAACCTCTGCAATGTCAGGGGACTTATTTTCAGTAAGCTAATCTGTGCCAATAACAGTGATCAGCTAATAAGTGTAGTAATCTGTGTCACTTCAAGTACCTTCATTATGCAAACAAAACTAGTAATTTGCACAAGCACAAAGTAAATATACAGAAAGCAAGTCTTAAATAAATCGCTAACCAAACCTACATCTAAAAAACTTAAAACAAAAAAAACTTGAGAGGTGTCAAGGGACACCCGGATGGAACGAAGTTCCTTATATAAGAGAGAGAGAGAGACGTTTTAAACTAACTAATTATTATAACTTTTATCACAGCGCCATCTAGCATTAATAATATAAAACAAAATAAGGAATTGTTTTAAAAGATTTTAATCACTGCGCCATCTAGCGATAATCAAATTTCCGTCTAGCCCCCTTTCGATAACGCGCGATAAGAACCTTGGTTCCAAAATATATTTTAAAGAATACATTTTAACTACAAGTTTTTAACCCTTAAATGCATCTTGTTGCCAAATGTATACATACCACATTTCACGTTATTTTATTGAAGTCGCGTGGTATGTGTTTCCGAACGCACTTTGACGACCATAGATAATAAATATATTGAGTGTCAAAAAAGAAATTATGTTTTTTTCATAATAAATATATTATTATTTTATACCAGATATATTTTATACTATTTTTTTATACCAGATTTTGTTCATTATTTTTATGTTATATGTACCTAAATACCTACCAGGAAATATTTTTTCCAGGCCGCAATAAAAAACCATGCATTTAAGGGTTAAGTTCCTGGGTATCCTGTAGCAGTAGAGTGCTAGCTAAAACAAATAAAACGAATCTAAACACGACAGGTCTATCTTGTTTAGTACAAGAGTTCATATGACTTCCGAATTCATCATCAGATCAGCGCCAATTTGTCATAATGTTGTATTTATTGTCACTATATATATATATCTGCGAGTAAAACTTCAGCACAATCAAATACTAAAAAGTTCAAATTTGACTTGCAGAATTCCACTCGAACTTACATAGTTACATCCAGTGCAAGTTAATATAAAGCTTGTAAAAACGTATACACTAATGATATTTAAAATCAGATTTTTTGACACTATTGCAGGCAGGTATTTACATAATATCACATTTCGACACTGTCTAAAACAAATGACGGTGACAGCCGACCAATATGAATGTTTGAAGTTAGCGAGCTACGGAAACTCTTTCAAATTGGCTCGCCAACGTCCAACACAAAACAAATGACGGTGACGAGCTACGAATATGACAGTTGGAAGTTGGCGAGCCACTGTGGAAACGCGAGATAAGCTTTACCTCTCTGTATAATATATTATCTTGTGGCACCGATCCGGAATGATCAATCATTAGCGATGCCTTTCGCAGATTATAATTTTCTATTTCCGTGAGCAATGGCGCCGATGTAATGATGTCTTGAGAATGACGATTCTATTAATAAGTGTTAGTTATCTCAGTGTGAACCGATATTGATGATTGCTTTTTATGTTTGAAGTCGATATCTTAAGTAATACGATGTCGACGCGTTATGATTTTTTGGAACGAAGTTCCTTATCGCGCGTTATCGAAAGGGGGCTAGACGGTAATTCTTATGAAAAAGTTGTCACGACACTTTTTCCGTTTTAGATGATTATCGCTATATGGCGCTGTGATTAAAATCTTTTAAAACAATTCCTTATTTTGTTTTCTATGATTAATGCTAGATGGCGCTGTGATATATATCTTTTTTTAAGTTATAATAATTAGTTAGTTTAAAACGTCTGTCTCTCTTTAATAAATTTTATTACAATTCGCTCACTAATTAATCGAAAGGAACTTCGTTCCATCCGGGTGTCCCTTGACACCTCTCAAGTTTTTTGTAAATTTATTTCTGATTTTAAAATCGATTCTTATTACAATGCTTTCGACACTGAGTAAAAAATCGTTTGCTAAAAAAATCTCTCATCGATATCGGTTACAATTTAAAACCAACAGTTACATTGTATATTAAAATGTGATAAAAAGTGATTTAAAGTTGTAAAATAACAAACAATACGATATTACGTGTAATATAAGGACCGTATTAAGTTTTATTATCGCTTGTATTAATTCAACTGAATTTGCAATCAATGGATATTGTTATTTAAATAATACACAGTTCGAGTGTGTTGCTGATTTTATCTTAAATGTGGACTTGAAATAAGGAACAGAATAGATAATAGGGAATAATTATGTCACTCTTTTCCTTGCATTTTTAGGGACTTGATTTGGTCGACATAAAAGACTGGTACTGCTTTGTGCTTCTTACGGACGATGGAGGTTAAAAATTAAAAAAACTACCAATTAAGTTTAGAGTAATTATTATATAACACTTTCTTGTGCTAAACACAACAGTCACTAAGGGTTAATGCTCAGAGAGTCTTTTAGATACAGTGAGTGTGGTGTGTCGTGATGCGAATTCGAGTTCCAGTGGTACTACTCAAAAGCGAACGAGAAAGAGGGTAGACAGATTTGTTTGCTCTTAAATCGACCCGCAGTATCCAATATTCTCGCGATCATGACGTTTGCAACAACGTTGAAATATCGAAACAACTCAATTAATTAAATATCGTGGTAAGAACCCGTTCAAAATGCATGAAAGTATTATAGAAAACAGCGAGTGTCTTAATAAGTTTACAGCCTATAACAGTCAGTAATAACATAGCTCTTCATATTAGTAAAAATAATTGAAATCGGTTCAGTAGACGTAAAAATTACATGTCACAAACATCACTACATTACTATTAGTATAGATAATACTTGATAAACATAATAATATAATTTAATTTTCCTTGCGTTGGTGGTCGCACCATCTTTCATATACCAGTCTAATGTTTCATTGTGCTTGGACAACGATGTATAAAATACTAAGATGTGGTACTTCCCAATAAAAGGTTCCAATCATTGATTATTTTAATTGGATGAACGCTTAAATGGCCGTTTTAGTATCTATTACTAGCACTCTACTTCAACAATACATCCAGTATCTTAAAAACTTGTTTTAGGTAGGTATTTTAAAAGTTTTCTCAATAATTAAATTATTTCTATTAGTTATTTTACTGTGGCTACCAATTATAACGCGCGAGATCCTGAATCGCGGTGACGACATTTGTAGAAATCTTCGCATGTATACGACATCTAAAATCTACTACAGTGGGCTTCGGCCTGACCGGGCATACACTATCTCGCTCGGTCGGAGATCTCCCTTTAGCCGTAGTCCACTGTGCCCACAACTAACGTCGGGGTCAGCGAAGATTTCTGCAAATGTCGTAACCGCGATTCAAGATCTCGTGCGTTATTATTGGTCACCACATTACAACGAGTATTGAAGTATAAACGTACATTAAAGTTTATAATTTATGTCCTAAATTACATCATGCACAAAATCCTTACAAAAATATAAATGCCACATCAAAAAGCACACAATCTTGCATGCAAATGCGCTAGCTCCTTCTAATTAAGCAGACTTTAGATTTATAAGATACTAGATGTCCCTCGCAACTTCGTCTGCGTCACAAAGGGGTTCAAACAGTACTCTTAATGCTGTTGCGATATTATTTGCGTGACCCGGGGAGTATTCATTATGTTTTATACTCGTGATAACTTCTCAACGAAAAGTCCGATTAGAACAAAACAAAAAGTAATTTACTTTTAAATTAATACTCTTGATAACATAATACTTTATTTGGATAAGGATTAATATAACAATACTAATTTAATATTAAATTCATTCTTTGGACGAATTATTTTTTTTTTTGAACATAAAAGCAGTTCTTGTGACTAAACTATGATAGTTAGATATATGCTCTCGCGGACTTTTTTGTTCGTCTTCAAAGGACCTAAAAACTCGTAGTACATCATTTTGTTCTATTGTCAATAGTTTTTGCAGCGTACGCATAAATAGGTTTTAGATATTTCACCTGATCTTACAAATTCGATATTTTCATACGGATCCCTATTTTTTTTCAAAATATATATAATAGCCTATAACCTTCCTCGATAAATGGACATTCCAACAGTGAAAGAATTTTTGAAATCGGACCGGTAGTTTCTGAGATTAGCGCGTTCAAACAAACAAACAAACAAACAAACTCTGCAGCTTTATAATATTAGTATAGATGGAGGCATTAGCGAGATTTATACATACTACTGAATAATGAGATAAACCTTATAGTTTACTGTAGGTTCTTGTATCAACTGTTAATATAATATTACTAGCTGACTCGCGCAACTTCGTCTGCGCCGAAAAAAAAAATTAGGGGTGGACTACCCCTAACATTTAGGGGATGAAAAATAGATGTTGGTCGATTCTCATAGGTACCGGATAAGCACAAAAAATTTCATCAAAATCGGTCGAGCCGTTTCGGAGGAGTTCAAGTTCGAACACCGTGACACGACAATTTTATATATCAGAGATTATGATTTCCATCGATAATGTAACACAACAAGCGTGGTCTAGCCTAACTAAAGCCTAGTCAAAAATCTACCAATTTTTACTAGTATTTAGTTTGTACCATTTTTGCGCTCAAATCGTGTATCTAGCACATCTAATCAATGATTATATCGATTATTTAACTATCGATAACTCGATTGCAAGCTGTCCGAGCGAGTTTTTGACGAGATTATCTGGCGACTGTTCGATTTAACGGTATATTATGATAGGCTGTTAATATTGACGCCTTCGTCTGACATGTGCGTGTTATTAACTGTATTTACATTATTAAGTTGATTTAAAATAATTGACAAAAGACTGTCTACTTACTTCTATGTTTTTACTTACTTACTCTGCTGACTCTCCGATAAAATTTCTCGTTACTTTCCTCGGTCCTGTGCCAGGTCGCGCCAAACTTTGACTTGTAGTTCATGCAGATCTTCCTCCACGACGTCATGCCATCGGTACCTTGGACGTTCGACTAGACGTCTATGCCCTGAGTTATTTTAAGCTTTAGGTACTGTACTGTCATATTTTATTAATCTATGACTTGTCCTTCTTCAACCGAGTTTGAGAGAGAGTCCTTACAGGTCGTAGGTAGTGGCCTGGCAGTGTCCCCTGACATTCCTTAAATTTAACAGAATAGTAATTTATCATTTATTTATTTTTTTTAGTTTTTTCTTTTTAAGTTAAGTACGTAACTAGTGGGTAGATGTGATCTAATTTATTGTCATTCATCACCTACATATTTTAGAAACATCATTGTTTTTATTTTATTTTATTTTTACATCAAAATAATAAAATGCTTAAAATACTAACACCTACATAATAAGTTCCTCGATTTTTTGTGCATGCTGTGTTTACCAGTAAGTAATTGTGCAGTTAGTTTTAAGTTATACTGTAGTATACTTTAATACTTATAATGTACACCTAATTATGAATTACTGTAACAATTGTTGGTGAACCAAATAAATAAAATAAAAATAAAATTCCAGAGACCACTTACAGTCAGATGGCCCGTTAGTTCCAAAAATGAGTCTCAAGTTCGGTGTCAAAATGAAGATCGATTTTAATAACTTATCGGGTCTATTCTGGTTGCGCAAGACAGTGGGCGCGCTCGGAATGTCGCGTTCGACATATATCTATACCTATCCAATTTAATTAACGGCATTGTAATAAATTTTTATATGAACGTAAATCACAATAATCAAAATAGTTTTAACATTTTGTGTTCGTTTACAGTTTACTGTCAAAATTTTTTTTCTAGATAGGTAAATGTAAAACGAGCCTACAGCAAAATACGTCACGAACTTTTGCATGAAACATTGGGTGCCGTTACCCATCACTTACTATACAGAAGTTTTCTTAAACCTCGTTTAAAGAGGGACATTTCAAGTGAAATAAAATAATAGACTTTAAGACAGAAAATAAATTAGGCTTAGAATTTATTTAATTGTTTTTTAAGTTACATGATAATTTAAGTTTACAGGCCGTGACTTAGCTAGGACGATTGAATACATGCGTTCTCTGTCAACTACTAAAGTAGTTTGTTGCACTTTGTATAATATAAATTGCGTCTTAATAATAATTTACTTTAAACATTTGCTCTACGTAACTGAAAATGTTCTTCATTAAAACACACTCAAAAACAGTCGAAATATCAAAATGGCTTCATTACAATGATTTAAATTATGAACGTAATGAAATCATAAAATACAACGGCTAAACAAAAGGCACTTCGGGCCCATCCGTAGCCGCACAAAAACAATTACATGCCTCGTACGAGGTAGTGTGACCAGTTATGAAAATCATCGTCTGTGTGTGGGCGACTTGTCATACCTGCTATTTTAGGTGTTTTGGTAACTTTTCAGGTTACAACCTTTTATTAATGCTGTATTAAGCTAAGCTGCTGCAAAGAAAGGCAGTATTTATTTAATACTAGTGCTATACTATCGCGCTAGCCAAGACAAGTAAAATGAGCACAAACACGACAGGTCTATCATCATCAGATCAGCGCCATTTTATTATTGCATTGTTACGTGATATACATCTGCGTGCAAAATGTTAACTCAATCGGAAGCAGGGAAGTTCGTCAAATTTAACTTGCAAGATTCCACCCAAACTTACATAGTTACAGTACAAAGCTTTAAGCATGTAATAACAATGTATTTTATCGAATGATTTGATAATAGCGACAAATACCTACCTTATTATATAAATTTGGTACAATTTTAAGGTGGAGTCATATTGCAAAAGAATTTATGAAATCATAATTAATGTGAGTAATTATAATTGGACAGTTGACTAAATGCTATTTCATATTAATATGCTTTAAACACGTAACTGGATTTTAAATTAATCGTGTTTTCAATATTAAAGTTCGGTAACTTTTAGTTTTAGCAATCATTAACCCACAGCTAGGTAGGTACTCTTATTTAATTATTCAATATCAGTGCTGTGGTGCACTACCACAGCATGTGCTGAGTTGAAGCCTTATGGTACCTACACAGTACTGTGATTTCCTTTTTATATTTTTATATAACTTTGTTTCCTGTTCGTGCAGATTGGCAGAGCAAATTTTACAGGAGACAGCAAACAAGCACGGAATTTTCGTTAAGTGTCGTGTTGAGAAAAAATTGAAATGAGATTTTTATTGTTTTAGAATTGAATATAAAAAAAAAAATACTGGTTGGATGGAAATTTTATTATTTATACTACTGCATTAAAAAGTCATTTTCGTAAAAAATGTCAGATAGGCCAAACAAGCACTGAGGCGACGTGTTGTTGTTATACTGTGTAACCATTAAATGTTTTTCTTTCTTCCTTCTATATTTCTTGTTCTGTTATTTGCTCATGATAGGGATTATTATTAGGTATGTCATATCACTTCACAAAAATCTTATATTTTTGAGCTACTTTTAAAAAACGTAGGTTTTATGTGATCAAATTTATTGATTAAATTACATGTGCGAGTTGCCGGTTTCGTTTAGGAATCGATTTGCTCGATTTATCTTTTTTTGAGGTTCTCGTATTCACCAATAAGTGGCGAAAGATCAATTTCAATAAAAATATTTTTTTATTTTCCATTCAAAAGTTGTAACTCACAGTGTTGGGCACAGGTCTCCTGAGAAGAGAGATCCGGTCTACCAAGCTTGCCCAATGCGAATTGGGTACTTCACGTATCTTTGAAGGATTTTTAGAATCCTTTTCCAATTTGCTGGTTTCCTCACGATGTTTTGTTTCACATGGAATTCACTTCACATATTAATATACCTAATATGTCGCAATAAACTGGGCCAGATAAGCGTTAAGTTATTCACAGTCAAAATTGAATTAAAAATACATACAAATTATAAATATTAATTAGTCAGAGCCATGTCACTCCGATTTGCATTTAAAATGTTTATTCATTAACTTTTTATATAGCGATTGAGTACATAGTTGACTAATTTATCTTTGGGATCGCGTGGAATCTTTTTTATTGACTTAAGAGAAAATTCCATTCAAGAGATTATCCGAAAAGTTAGTCCCAATAAGTCCTAATAGTCCCGTAAGCTGTAAGGTGTAACGCGTCGCGTCTCCTTGCACAAACCCTTGTAGTGGGTTTTTTACTTCAGCAGGGAAGGTTTAGTGTAAGCGGTAGGAGGTTTTAGTACGGTTTAACATATACCCTACCTGCAGGAGGAAGTCAATTTCCTCATGCAAAAAAACAAACACGATTGATATAAAGAAAATTTTTGGCAAAACTTTCAAAATAGGTCATAACTTTTGTCTTAGGAAACCGATTTCAATAAGATTAAAAATATATTCATTTTAATGAACGCTCTTCTTCAAAATACTTATAAACACGTAGGTACACACTCACACACACACACACACACTCACAACACCTACAAACGCTACATTCACTCATCATACGCGGACTAATCACCGTTTTGCTATTAAAATTAATAATTGTCTATGTTTTGTCTCACTAGCAACTAAGAAGTTATTTTCTGTTTTTCAAGATTGTAATTTGGTATCGATACAAACGGTTAATTCGACTGATAAATGTATTAGTAAGATCTCCACGAGACAGGCTCCTAGTGTGGAGATCTAATGGTTAATTGTATATTACACTGTAAATTTTTGGCTAAATAAATATCTTATTATTCATAAAACAAATACAGTCAACTTGATAATTTCCTTTTAAGAATTTGGGCTAAAAACGATAAGCTTAAGACATACCTCAGTATTAGCGACCACGGTCCTAATTTCGAAGATTGCAAGATGGCTGATGAGGTCAAAATGGCGGTAAATGAGAGTTAGTAATTTAATAATAATAATAATAAGATTCTCTCTGGCAACTGTCATGACAATACAATGTCAAAATTAAAAATATTAAATTATTAGATAAATATTGGAAAAATGGCAAAAAATTGCACAAAAAGACAAATTATGGACAGTAAAAATGTAAGAAAATAGTCTGGGCAATAATTACTGAACAGGTATACATAAAAATTACTATGAAATATGAGAAGAAACCCGAAACGTCAGTGCCGAGAGAAACAACAAAGCGCACCATCACCAACTATTACCAGCTCGTCGCGGTCGTCGAGTGAAAACACACTGACGAGACGAACTATAACATCAGACGACGAGCCTTCCCCTGCGACAACAACACCTGCGCGTCGGGGACGCCCACCGGCACGCTTGGGACCAGCGGACCGAAATGGTTCGTCTACGGCCCCCGCTACCAGTGGTGCAGTGCGCCCACGCATGAGATGGTCTGAAGAAGTAAATAAAAATGTCATGCGGGCGTACTACAGGGCTACGGAGGGGGGAACTAACCTCACTGCGTATCGCTCAAGGATGTTGCCTCTGTTTCAGGTCTTGTGCCCAACTGTCGACGTCACGGTGCAACGGTTAGCGGATCAGGTGCGGGTCATTCAGCGACTTAAGTTGCTGGATGAGACTGTACTTGACCGATTGCGCAACGAAGCACTGCCTGCTCCTCATGAACCACAATCAACACAAGTGGTAAATGTCACTGTCACCCAAGCTATACCACCAGCGGAGGAGCTTCAGGTGCAGGCATGTGCAAGTATCCAGGACGATGAGCGTTTGAGGAGCGCTCTGGAGGACTCTATACACGAATTTAGGTTTGTCCCGCCATGCTCGCGGCCACGTTTACCGCGGTTGCCCATGTGTAAACGCAATGTTTCGCTAGTATTGGCCCTGGACTGCATGTTAAAACCTTATTTTGAGTCGACTGAAGACCTTGTCGACACCCACTCGATTCTGTACTGCGGTGCGGTTGCTGTCTGTCGCGTGGCAGGGGTAAAATTTCCAATCCCGAACCAGACATACCGCCGACATGATGGTAAGCCGCAGTGGCAGTGCAGAATCGAGAGTCGCATAGATGCAGCCAGGACCCTTATAGCGAAGCTCATTTGCTTCCAGTCTGGCAACACGCGCCCACGTGTCATGCGATTTGTTGACCGAGCCTTTGCTGACACCGGTATCAGCAGGAACAATTACATGGAATGTGTTGTCGAGCGTGTTGACTACTGGAAGCAAAAAGTTTGCGCATGGGCGAACCGTATTCGTCGGTACCGAATAAGATCGGAGCGGTACCGCTTGAATAGAGTCTTCCAGAGTAATCAGAAGAGTGTCTACAGAGATTGGGAGGCATCTCGAGGAAGAGTGACCGATGGACACCCACCAGTTGATGAAAACGTAATGACTTCATTTTGGCAAAATATTTGGTCGGTACCCATCGGTCACTCCGAGGGAGTGTGGACGGAGGCGGTCGTGCGCGCGTGTGAGCCTATCAAGGATATGAACACCGTATCCATAACGCCGATTGATGTAGCTTGTGCGGTACGTTCGGCCCCGAACTGGAAAAGTCCGGGACCGGATGGGCTGCACAGCTACTGGCTGAAATGGATACGTAACTCACACGGGCGCATGGCTGCTCAGTTTCAGCAGGCCCTTGAATCGGGAACTCTCCCAGATTTCATGACTTCAGGAGTCACTCACCTGATATACAAATCTGGCAATACCTCGGACCCTAAAAACTATAGGCCAATTACTTGCTTACCAACTATCTATAAGCTACTTACATCAATTCTGAGAAAAAAAAATTCAAATACATATTTCGGCAAATGACATAATGTCACCTTCTCAGAATGGGTGTAAGGTAGGATCCCGAGGTACTAAGGATTTGCTCCTCATAGACATGGCCATTACGCAACAAGTTCGTCGAGGCAGAAAGGGAGTCCATATGGCTTGGATTGACTATAAGAAAGCGTACGATTCGGTGCCCCATTCATGGCTAATGAGAGTTTTAGAGCTTTATAAAGTACATTCCACGCTACGCTCCTTTCTTAGTTCATGCATGGGTCAGTGGTCTACGTTTCTTCGTCAACCAGGACATGTTGGCTCTCCGGCCTCCCCGAGCTTGATAAGGATAAGGCGGGGTATCTTCCAGGGTGACAGTCTGAGTCCTTTGTGGTTCTGTCTGGCGCTTAATCCTCTAAGTACATTACTTGGAGATTCAACGCTAGGCTACCGACTCAAGAGAGGGGGTGAGCCCATTTCACATCTCTTGTACATGGATGATCTCAAATTATTTGCTACTAAAAAACCAGACTTAATATCTTTACTCAAAATAACCGACAATTTTAGTAAAGCTATTGGAATGGAGTTTGGAGTAGATAAGTGTGCGGTCATAGATATACAGAGAGGTAAAGTTGTAAACTCTGAGAGTTTGCAACTTAGCCAGAGTGAGGTGCTTAGATCTCTGTCTGAGTCGGAAACCTACAAATACCTTGGAATGTTCGAAGCTTTGAGTATCGTCGATGCAGATATGAAGCAATCGGTGAGGGATCGGTTCTTCGGCCGCCTGATAAAGGTTTTGAAAAGCCTCTTGTCTGGCGGAAACAAGATCCGAGCCTTCAATGGTTGGGTCATGCCTGTACTGACGTACTCCTTTGGCATTCTAAAGTGGACGCAATCAGAACTGGATGCCCTGGATAGAAAAGTTCGGCGACTGTTGACGGCATACAGGATGCACCATCCACGCTCATCTGTTATGAGGCTGTATATACCTCGGAAGTGTGGGGGTCGTGGCATGTTAAATGCCAAGGATCTGCACAACCGAGAGATATACAACCTTCGGGAATATTTCCAAAAGGTGAATGTGGGTATGTACCGTGATGTAGCAGCAGTCGATAAAGGACTCACTCCGCTATCCTTAGCGAACGGGAATTGGCGAGCGCCGAAGGTGATGAGTGTGGCGGATCGCACGGACGTATGGAAGAGCAAGGAACTACACGGTCGATTCTACCGGGCCCTTACGGGACCTGATGTAGATCAGTTAGCCTCCGTGGCTTGGCTACGATACAGTAACCTCTTCGGAGAGACTGAAGGTTTTGTCTTAGCAATTATGGACGAAGTTATCATGACGAACAACTACCGCAAATATATTCTAAAGGATGGGACGGTCGACATTTGTCGGGCATGTCACCGTCCGGGAGAGTCTATTAGACATATCGTTTCCGGTTGTTCCCGTCTTGCTAACGGCGAGTACTTGCACAGACATAACCAAGTAGCTAAGATCATTCATCAGCAACTTGCTCTGAAATACGACCTTGTTGAAGCCGCCGTACCTTATTACCAGTATTGGCCTCAGCCGGTTCTCGATAATGGTCATGTAACGCTCTACTGGGACCGATCTATTATCACTGACAGGACTATTGCTGCTAATAAGCCTGACATAGTGATAATAGATCGGGATGCGCATCGGGCAGTGTTGATCGATGTCACCATTCCACATGACGAGAACCTTGTGAAGGCAGAAAAAGAAAAACTGCTAAAATATTTGGACCTGGCCCACGAGGTGACCGACATGTGGCGTGTTGAATCGACCATCATTGTTCCGATCGTTGTATCTGTGCACGGTCTAATAGCGAAAAGCTTCGACCGTCATCTAGAGAAGCTTTCGCTCCCCGGCTGGGTAAAGGGCCTGATTCAGAAGGCGGTCGTTCTTGACACGGCGCGTATTGTGAGGAGGTTCCTCTCTCTTGAGCCCTGACCACTGATGGCTTGGGTCGTAGACTCCGCCTGCAGTGGCCCTCTGTTTTTTATATTGTATTTTTAAATTTATTTTTTTGTAATGTTTTTTTAAAAATATAATGTAAAAAATAAGCTAATAAATGGATAGAGACAATAATAATAAAACCATTTATTGCCATAACACAAACTAGATTTCGCAAATTGTCCGGTCTACCTCAATAGGCTTGACTCGTTTTAATCTCGCAATTACTGATAAAACTGTGTTTGAATATCTTATAATCTAGGAAGTCATAGTATGTATGCTTAATTGAAACCTTTTTTTAAATAATTAGATCCACCATATGGTGATTTTTTTTATGGCCCACCTGATCGTAAGTGGTTACCGTCGCTCATGAACCTCTGCAATGTCAGGGGACACTGAGGGGTCGCTACAACCTAACTTTAAGGACCCTCCTCAAGCCTCGTTTGATCGTATCTGGTAGATACACTATATGCTATAAGACAGTCATTTTGTACTATTCTAAAATTGCATGTTTTTGACGTTTTGATTGGTACACAATAATTTAAAAAATATATTCCTTCTCTTTAGTTATCTCTTTATAATATCCAGCTTGGAATTCTATAAAGTATGAATCAGTTGAAGAACTCTATTAGATACATAAAAATAGAAAGGCTTCAGATATAAAATCATCAAAATCGGTTCAAATGAAAGAAATAATACAATAAGTTAATGATTAATATTCTCACTTTACAAAGTTGAATTTAGTACCTACCCTTTTAACGACATAAGTCAGGTACTTAGCAAAGCATAAGTACCTACTATAATTCAAACAGTATATTAAAACGTTTAATAATAAATTTTTAACGTTATTTTCGCATAAAAATGTTTATAAAAGTTTTAATGAATTTAAATTTACTATGTTACGATTATTTCTGCGTAAAACCATGTCTATCACGACGGGATGTCGACACTATATTAATGACTAGAAGATTATGGAAATTATACATAAATAATATATATTAATTAATAAATATTGTTTGTTTGAATTGTTTTGAACCGAACGAAGCAAATGAGGCTTGAAGAAAGTCCTTAAAGGTCGTAGGTAGAGGTCCATGAGCGACGATAACCACTTACGATCAGGTGGCCCGTTAGTTCGTCTCCTTATGTAATCAAAAAATAGGTTCTACATACTTACACAATTAATAAACGGGTTCTTACCACGACTTTTATTAAATGAGAGATCCCGATATTTCGTTTCGCAAGCGCCATGATCACGGGAAGACTGAGTACTGCGGGTAGGTTATTTCAGAGTAGACAAATCGGTCTACCCTCTTTCGTTCAAGTTTAGTAATTGTGTAAGTGATGTAGATAACCGCGAGTGTTTAAAGAAAGTTATAAATAGACTCAATTACTCGAAATAGTCATGGTGGCCGAGTGGTTGAAGCGCTTGCCTTCCGTACGGGAGGTCGCGGGTTCAAAACCGGTCGGCTTGCACCTCTAAATCTTAATATGAAAAAAGATTTATGTGCAATTTTTCACAACACCACTGGCTAAAAACGGTGAAGGAAAACATCATGAGGAAACCTGCATGTCGGAAAAGGGTTCTAAAAATCCTTTGAAGATATGTGAAGTCCCCAATCGCTAGACAAGCGTGGTGGACTATGCCTAACCCCTCTTCGGAGGAGACCTGAGCTCAGCAGTGGGCAGTAATGGGTTGTTACAGTACAGTACTCGATAATAAACTTGCACTGGATGTAACGATGTAAGTTCGGGTGGAATCTTGTTAGTTGAATTGGACCAACTTTCCGATTGAGCTGACATTTTGCACTATTATGACACCATGAAGCTGATCTGATGGAGTTGAAAGGTGGCCACAGAAACTCCTGTACTAAACAATATAGTCATCGTGTTTGAGCTCGCTTTACTTGTCTTAGCTGGGGGTGTCGCGGCGGGAAAGTGTGCCGCAGTGCGTAACGAGTCGCGCCATCCCACATAATCCCGTGCTGGGTTCTGGCCTCAGCTGAGGTTCGGACGCTGAGTGTGAGCGGTTGGAGGTTTTATTGAAGTTCAACTCCCACATACGGGATCCGACGATTTCCTCCAAATAAAACAAAAAAAAAAACTTGTCTTAGCTAACTCTGTATTTCTACATGATATCCAGGATCTTAAGAGCTTGTATTAATGAAGTTTTTGTACAATAATTTATTTTATGACAAACTGCTGATATCTAAATTAATATGACATTTCCAAATAAATTAAAAAAGATCATAAATTTATCTAAAAATGCATTTTAATCAATCGAAATGGAAACCCACGCTAGATTTTTTTCTTTGACAAATAAATTACTTAATAGGCAATATTTTATACACTGTTTTATGTTAGAGGTCAAATAAATGAATTAATCTTTATTTGTCTCCACAAAAATTTATGTATATAGAAAAACAAAGATTTTATTGCATAATATTCCATAAAATTTTGAAATAAATCAACATAGTCTTAAACAAAATACCAAATAGCTTTATTTAAATACCATTAAATAATATACTTCTAGATAGTAAAATATAATTAAGAACAAACACAAAGGAATTAAATCTATGAAAAAATTTAAAAATAATAATTGTTACTAACCTCCTTCAACTAAATACTTTTTCATAATCTATGGCAGAATTTTGCGCGCTTTTAATTTAAATTTAGAATGTAGTTCAATTGTCAGTGGATTGTAATATTTCTTGTTTTTTTTTTGTTACTTTTACGTTCATTTTTCAATCATAGTACTTTTAAATGTGAATTTTAATTATTTATGGTGGCACAATGAAATTAACAGCAAGTTCAACTTTAATTGGATTTTTTGCGATCGTAGGTCGCGTGAAAAGTTGAATTTAAAGTGGTCAGGTTAGTTACCTATTACTGCATTTTTTTACATCCTGTATATTCATAATTTAATTATTATAAATGAAGAATTACAAAATATTAATTTAAATTAAAAATCTAAATATTGTTTTAAAAAATTGTCGAACAAGGTAATGATTCCAAACGAACTTCGAGCGAACAAGCCCAGTTCATCTAGCGAAATGAATTTTTCAAAAATATTGACGTAGGTAATAGCCCGCGCACACATTGTCATATAGCCGACATTGTTGCACATACTCCTTTTTTAGTATCACCGGATTCGTGGGAGTTGAACCACACTAAAACCTCCAACCGCTCACACTCAGCGTCCGAACTCCAGCTGAGGTCAGAACCCAGCACGGGGTTATTATGGATGGCGGGACTCTTTTCCGCACATGCACCATATTTTTTACCTATAAATCAAGAACACATAAAAGTGTTAATCGCAAGATATTTAGCCGATTGATTAGTTTCGGTGAAGCTTACTCACGGCTTGAGGCGGCGTCATCGGAGTGCATCGCGACCGCATCGTATCGGGTGTCGTTTCCGCAAGTATGACTCCGGGGTAGGGATGGGGTGTTATCGATGTCGATGTGATTGTGGGGGGTTTTTGATTGTATCAATTTAATGTTACTAGATACTGTGTTTTGGATTGTTTTGTTTGCAAAGCAATGCAATTTTTATTTTGGTAGTTTAATAGTGTATCTAGTAAATTTTATTGAAAGATATCAACTGACTCTGTAGAGATCGCAACTTTTCGGTAGTGGCATAAAACATAGCTTATTTGTCGTTTGAACTTTACATATTTCAAAAGTACATTTACGAAAAAGACGCCATGTGCCAGTGCTGTCCAAAATATGGACAACATTGATTAATAAAGAAGAGTAATGATGCCATTGGTTGCGCCCCGCAATGTTACCTAACCCATAAAAATATTAATTTAATCGATATTTTATCCTCTTTTCCCATCACTACAGTGTCGGCTGACCACCCTGCTGACATACGTTGACACTTCACATGCTCACATCGGGTTACCAATAAAATACATATATTTATACTTTACTAACACCTACGCATTCAAATACTTTGCCCTTTTAAATACTTCATTGTTAATGTTAAGTTTTTTCAATACTTTTTGTTTTGACACTCAATAAACAAGGCAAAGACATCATCTGTGCAGCCAAGTTTATATAATTGATTTGACATTTTGAAAACAGGTATAATTTGAAATATGATTAGTTTCTAGGGGTGTGCGAATAGCGTTCGAAATTCGAATCTTTGAATTATTCGAAATTCGACGACATCTAGCCCATTCAAGATATTATCTGAAAAATACAAATTCTTGTCCTATTTTCGATGCATCGTCGTAGTCAAATTCGATACTATTCGAAAATTCGAATTATTCGCACACCCCTATTAGTTTCGTGTGAAAAAATAAGTATTGCAGCTCTAAAAGAGACTAGAATTAAAACGCGAATATAATTTTCAAACTAGATATTTAGAATTCCATCAAAAATAGCAAACTGCATTTAAAAAATTCTGTTTCAAAAATCGAACAAAACCTAAGATATTTAAATGAGGTATTCGAACATTTAAACACAGGTCGAATTAAAAACAATTACAATGAAAGAGTTTGCACTTATTCCAAAAGAGTTTAACTCAATTTTATTTTATGCGAAAATTAACTTTTATTCGTTAACATAAAGACGATTATCCCTTGTTTAAAATATCACATATTACCTTAATTTCTTTTGAGTTTCAAGTTGCAAGTTAAATTCGAGAATTCAGGGTACAGATTTCGAAGTACATTTTTTAATTACCTTGAGCTTTGGTATAATAGTCTTAAGAGTTAAGGAATAGGGTTCGTTTTTGCTTGTAGAAGCGTTTATTGAATTTAGGTACCAATAATACAAATGCTGCTATCTATAGGGAGTATTTTAAAGAATTATTTAATATATAGAGTAATCTGTTATTTTTTTTTATTGCCATGTAGGCGAGCCAACGGGTCACCTGATCGTAAGTGGTTACCGTCGCTCATGAACCAATGTCATTGAGGGGTCGCTCCTCAAGCCTCGTTTGAAGAAGGACAAGTCATAGCGCTGTTAAACGTTTTTTTAATCTCATAAAATGGTAGTCCACAATTCCATAAATCGTAAAATTCATATAGACAAGAAATATTCGCAAAAAAGCACAACAAATCGTTAAATTTTGTCCATCCAAAATACATATTTTTAAACACATATCCAAAAGATTGTTTTTTATTACGATTTCGATCCTAAAAAAATTAAACGGGACTCCACGACGACCACCTTTAATGTGACATCAAAATCATTCAAATCGGTCTACCCAAATTAAAGCTATGGAGGAAAAAACATTTAAAAAATACAGATGAATTGAGTACCTCCTCCTATTTGGTAGTCGGTCCTGTACCAACCCATTACTGCCCACTGTTGGGCTCAGGTCTCCTCAGAAGAGGGATTAGGCATAGACCACGCTTGCCGAATGCGGATTGGGTACTTCACATATCTTCAAAGGATTTTTAGAACCCTTTTCCTCCGTTTTTAGCCAGTGGTGTTGTAGTCTTTTTTGGTAGTCGGTCAAAAACAATTAGGCGGCTGCATAGTTCATCAGACTGTTTTATAAATTGCCTAAAAAAATCTTACCTACACAAACAGCTGTAGATAGTTTACAAGCTCGGATTTCTTCGTTCAAACATGGACAATTTTAAAGATGGTCTGTTTGTAGCTATTATTGTGTGCCACTCAGAATGAGTTACAATGTCCTTTACGAAACTTTGCCGACTTCGAGACATTTTGGAGGGAATGTCTGGGTTTTTGTGGTCATTTTTGACCTTTTTAACTTAGAGTAAGACGGTTACTGTTTGTGTATTTTATATGGTTTTGCTAAATATATTTGCTTTAGTACTTTTTGGAACGAAGTTGCTTATTGCGCGTTATCGAAAGGGGGCTAGACGGAAATTCTTATGAAAAAGTTGTCACGACACTTTTTTGTTTTAGATGATTATCGCTAGATGGCGCTGTGATTAATATATTTTATAATTAGCTTTTAGCTAAAAGAGAGAGAGAGACAGACGTTTTAAACTTACTAATTATTATAACTTAAAAAATAAAATTTTATTACAATTCCCTCACTAATTAATCGAAAGGAACTTCGTTCCATCCGGGTGTCCCTTGACACCTCTCAAGTTTTTTTGCGATTTGAAGTCTGACGGCCTACTTCATTTTTACATTGAGTAGAATATATTACTAATATATTCAACGTTACTTTTCTCATATTAAAACAACTTAAAATCTATAATTACCACAAACAATCTCACACAAACTTACACTACCGGACAAAAAAATCGTCCCAAAAAAAATAATTAAACCAACACCTGAATCTCTAAAATCCATTAATACAACATTCATTTTGTTTCATTAAACCGGTTTCGACGACTAATTGAGACGTTAGTGACAATATTAAAAATGACCTAACATGTTCCGTAAAGGTTATTAAGTAGTGCCGTGAGTAGATATATCTTATTCTGATGGCTGTTATCTTTAAACATGGCGGAGACGTTCGGATACCGGTCATGTATCGATAACGTAACAGCTAAATCATTTCGGTATTATCCGGTGAGTGTTAAGTGCTTACAAGGCTGCTTTGTTTTATATTGGCACAAAGAAGAAGTTAATTTAATATTTCACATCTCAGTGGCAATCCATTCAGTCGCTTAATTGTTCCAAGGGGCTGGGCATCACTGGACCCTATATCTCTATCGTATGGAACCAATGTGGTCATCCAAAGTTCATTTTCAATTCCACCTTGTCTTTTCTTAATACTAACGTCTTTTATCTCTAACTTTTTTATTTATATTTGAATCCTCCCAGATGTATGTCTTGGTTGATTTGCTGATCAATAATACCTACTCCAAAATCAGTGTAGGTTTTAAAAGCAAATAAAAAAACTTGAGAGGTATCAAGGGACACCCGGATGGAACGAAGTTCCTTTCGATTAAAAGATATCTTATATTTTTTTCCTGATGATTATCGCTAGATGGCATTGGATCAAAATCCAGCGCCATCTAGCGATAATCATCTAAAACAAAAAAATTGTCGTGACAACTTTTCGTAAGATTTTTTTTCGTCTAGCCCCCTTTCACAACGCGCCATAAGGAACTTCGTTCCAACAAACTATCTTTACTCAAACTAACAACTAGTAAATTAGAAGCAAAGTTACACAGTTTCATAAATTCTACTTACCGTTTTAAATTCACTTTTATCTCAAGCGATAAATTTGTAAATGAGACCATTTATTTTGTTGTGCAGTGTACAAATCAACACTTACACTATTGGGTGAAAGTTGAACTTTAAAGTTACCGCTTTATACCTGTGAAACACTTTGAAGATAATGTTTAGTAATATTTATATTATCTGTAAAGTATTACGGTATTTATAATATAATATCTTGAAGCTTTTAAGGATTTAAATGTAGAATTCTTTTGTGTGATACATTGACTTTCTCTTTGTGAAGTTTTGGTAGTCTCAATGTCTATGATTAGTTTTACTTTAGCTTTATGTAGTGTTTGTGGATTTTGCAGTTAACGGCAATGACTGATGATAATTTGGCACCTACCAATTCCGAATCAGAAGTCAATATTATTTTCCCGTACATACGATATTAGTATCTCCGAGAATTATTTTTTTTTAATATTATAGGCGACAGAATCAACAATTAATAATTTATTTAATCTACCTAAGACTTAAGATACTGTCGACGATAGCGCCATCTATAAATAATTATTATTTAAACCTCTTTTGTGTAAATACTTTTTGAATTGTAATAGAGAATAGATGTTCGCGCGCTTATTTGAATTTAGAACATTCCATTGCCGAATACAGACGTTTTGTACATTTTTTCAGAACTTTTATTTTCTTAATTTTATTTTATGATTCCTTCTTAACTTCTCTCTCACAGGCAGCATTAGGTTTTTACAAATATGGTTATATTACAATTATCTAGACATTACATTACAATACCATAGAAACACTTCAACACTTTTTAATCCACATCCACCAAATCTTACTAAAAAACCAAACAAATACCACACATTTAAAAACACCACTAAAAAACTTCACCTTGTAACTGGGTACGTAAAGTTGTCACTACGTCGGCAGCATCACAAATTTCACGACATCCACCCGAGAACCGGCTCCCACAACGAAACATCAATCTGAAGCATCTGGCCAATAATAATAAAGTAGCCGAACTGATGTCGTAGCAGAATCAAAAGAATCTTCATTTCGCGAAATTAACACTTTTGATAAAATTGTGAGATGTGAAACATCGACATTATTTTGTAAAAGTAGATTCATTAAATACAAAAAAATACGAATTTATTTCAAATCATGAAAATGTGCTCGTAAAATAATACAAATTAACTGCCGTTTGTCTTCTTACGTCGCCACGACAGAAATCGGTTTTACGTGCGGCTATAGATGTTTCCAAAAATTGGGATCAATAACCAAAGAGTACAAACAACAAAAACTGTTTGTTTAAGTAAAGGAATTGTTTTAATATAAAACTATTGTTACTAAAAAACTCTAATTAACAAATACTTGAATATTCTCAAACATTTTTACAAACAAGACACTAAAAGTAACAAGACTAACCTCACAGTAATTTAAAAGCTAAATATTGACTCTACTAAACCAAGAAACGAAAATAAATTAAACGTCAAAAGTTATTAAGAAATTTAATGAAAGAAAATCAAAGTTTAACCTCGTGAACTCCTCAATAACAAAGTAATTAATATCAATAGTCAGACGACGGAATGAAGTCATTAGCGAAATCGCTAAAACTAACACTGTTTTTCACCAACTAAACTGTACACAAAAATCATCCTTATCTCCAAATGTTTTGGTTTAAAATCGCGTAAAATCTACATCATATACAAAATACCGCCATTTATCTGAGCGCCAGACGTGGATGCAATTAATCAAGTGTTGTCACGTATGTAATATACGAAAGATAAAGTATAAATGACGATTTCAAGCTAATTATCGGCAGTCCTCTTTTTGGTTAACACCTACAGCTCGATTTGTTGGTTACTTCAATTCAAAATACAGGGTGGGTCAGTAAATATCACAGAAAAACGGATTGAATGTGCGAGTTTTGCTACACCTTATCCCATGTAAATGGGGTCGGTAATACGTTGTCTTCCTCTAGAACTTTGCATCTTGACAAACATCATCTGTCATGCTACTAACCATCGTAATATTATCAACATCCTTCACACAATCAGACCATCTTATAATACTTTCATGCATTTTCAACGGGTTCTTACCACGATATTCAATTAATTGACTTGTCTCGATATTTAAACGTTGTCGTAAACGTCAAGATCACGAGAAGACTGGATACTGTGGGTCGATTTAAGAGCAAACAAATCTGTCTACCCTCTTTCTTGTTCGCTTGTGGGTAGTAGTAGTAGTACCACTGGAACTCGAACTCACATCACGACACACCACACTCACTGTATCTACAAGACTCTCTGAGCGTTAACCCTTAGCGACTGTTGTGTTTAGCACTGGATTCCACATTCTCGATAATCTGAAGCCGTCACCCCTGTTGAAAATGTATTATAAAAAACCGCCAGTGTCCGAATAAGTTTAGACCATCTTATGTTAGGCCTTCTTCTTTTACATCCATCTGATTTTAAACTTTTATCCCTAGTACCTACATTTATCGTTAGCAAAACACTTGCTCCACCAACAACCACAGTTTTTCTTGCTTTTATTTTGGCTTTATATTCAATATAGCATCCACCCTGTATAGTTTTGCTTTAAGTTTCATTATCTTCCACTACCTTAAGCAGGACTGTCTGCGAATGTACTTCAGCTCTGTGTTGATTTATTCCAAGGCCTTCGGTATCGTTTCTTACTGTTTATTTTTAATGAGCCTTGTCGATGATATCTCTTTTATTTTGACTCGTATTTAAAGGTCTTCATTTTGTTGTTTTAGGAATTTCTTTAGATCAATGAGGTGCTGGGTGGTTAGTCATTGTTTGAACAGGACAATTTAAGTTTATTATAATATAATAGTTTACTATTTATACGTATATTTGAACAGACATTGGTCTAATTAACGCTCAAGAGTCACAATCACCCATGAACTAGAATTTTGTCAAATATCTTATTAAAATATATACCTCTATATTAATAGACTCTTTATTAAAGCCTACAAAATAATTATACTCACTGAATACTACATTAGCCAGTTAATAGTTATATACTTGAAATACCTCCGGACCTCACACTAAGAGGATCAATTCACGTTAAATAAATGACTTTAATTAATAATGATGGTATCTCAGCTAGCCGGTAGAAGTGGCAATTAGTCGTCTTGCATTCGCGGAGACGCAAGAAACCTTTTGTTACATGCCAATTGATAATCTGCGTACATGTATTCAGTATAGAATTAAGTGTTCTAAAGTTTAGTTAAGATTCTTAGTATAATTTAGAGTTGGTTTGACATTTATCTATAGGGGCTTGTAGATTAGTGTCTAGGTTTTTGCATGCTTGAAATTTAGACGAATAGTACTTCGTTGTATCAACCCTTCCTTCCTTCGTATGTAGTATGCCTTCGTGCAAAAGTAATTATGCAAGAAATAGATTTATTATAAGATCCTGTTCAACTTATAACAATCACTTTAGTTAATATGATGTATTTGAGTCCTCAATACATACATTTAAAGCAAATATTACTTTGTATATACATAACAATAATTTGTAAGTTTTGTAGTATTCTATTTCTAACCATTGTTATTTTGCCTTACTTGCGACTTTCTTAGATAAGTCTACTTATATGTAACCTTAATAATTGATTGGAACCACATTAGTTGCGCTGGATAAACTTATGAGTCACTTTAATTTGTGGAAACTTTGTTGGTATCTGTATTATTATTATTCATAAAATTATCTGTAACTTTTATGACTGTTTGTTTCTCAAATAAATAAACCCAATAACATGCACTGCTGAATTTAAAATGAGGAAATATAATCCACCAAACTTGCCCAATGCGAGTTGAGCACTTAATAGAAGTAGTGCTTAATCCTTCTTCAATATGCAAGTCTGTCTGAAATTTGGCATACAGATACTACAGATAGCCTAAGGATCAATATAGATTACTTTTATCCCAATCCTTTTAGGTTCCTGGAAACTTATTGAACGTATATAAAGTACCCAGAGCTCTTTAGTTTTATATTGTCTCGAGTATATGAATAGTGAACTAATGTATTTTTTTATTCACAGATGTCAGCCATCGATCCCGATTGTGGCGTCAACGCGATTGTGAACTACACTCTTGGAGATTCTTTCGTAAAATCCCATTTTGCTGTGAAACCAGACACTGGAGAACTTTGCGTGACCTCATCATTGGATTATGAAGACAGAAGCGACTATGAGTTTCCTGTCATAGCTACTGATAGAGGTTTGTGTTTAGATTTTTAATTAGTAATTTGGATTCTTTGTTATAAAATTGATTATATTTCCTGACTATATTTTTTACGATCATCAGATTATAATAGATACAAAAATAATCTATCACCTATTTTCACTTTTTGTAGTTTAGCATGGAAAGTAAGTTCTCAAAGGAAATGAAATTTCGAATTCCTTCAGAAAAACAATCTTTAATTTTTTAACAACACTGAAATTAAATGAAATGAAATTATTTATTCTTAACGTTAATGAAATTCTCATGCTTGTTGATGTCAAAAGGCTACTAAATAGGCTAAGAAATAGCCACTGTCCTGAGAAGAACTGGCAAGAAACTCAGCGGGCATGTGACTGACACCAAAATGCTTTAGAAGGATGACCCATGAAGATAAACTATAGTCATCTTACATTCAATAATTCACGTTCAACAGTCTATACACAATTTACCTAGTACCGATGAAATGTGTTACAAAACAAATTAATCAAGCAGCCATAATACAAACGCTTCGTTAAACTGACTAATATGTAACCTAATTAACCACGATACAAATTACTAAATATTACTAGTCAGATACTCTCGGAGCTAACATGGAATGTTGTTATCCTACTTAGAGAACAGAACAAGTGTCAAAACATAGCTCACAATGTGTAGACTAATATAATATAACACGAATTGATTTATGGAAAGAGTAATCTTGTGTATTGGTCATTGTGAGGTTTGAGGGAAGCATGTGTCTAGCAGTGGACGTCTACGGGCTGTTGATGATGATGAATTTCAGGATTTGTTGGAACGAAGTTCCTTATCGCGCGTTATCGAAAGGGCTAGACGGAAATTCTTATGAAAAAGTTGCACGACACTTTTTTGTTTTAGATGATTATCGCTAGATGGCGCTGTGATTAAAATCTTTTAAAACAATTCCTTATTTTGTTTTATATTATTAATGCTAGATGGCGCTGTGATCAAAATATTTTATGAAACAATTCCTTATTTTGTTTTATATGATTAATACTAGATGGCGCTGTGATCAAAATATTTTATTACAATTCCCTCACTATTTAATCGAAAGGAACTTCGTTCCATCCAGGTGTCCCTTGACACTTCTTATATTTATTTTTTATGCATATCTGAAGTAAATTAGTTACCTGTGCTCATAGATATACCAAAGCAATTGCCTATAGCCTACTGTATAATGATGTTTTGAAACCTCATTTGAAGTATTATAGAGTTATTTTTCACTTCTTGCTCGGCTGGTATGTTGGCAAAAGGAATCACGCATAGTCCACTATTCAGGTCTTTTTATATCTTCGCAGGATTTTTGAACTATACTTCGGCCGTTCAGAGAATGCGTTCCTGACACCTATCAGTTAGATTAGAAAAATATTGTTTACCAAGTTATTTGACACTCAGTTTGGCACAAAATTATAACATTCATTGATTATTGATATAATAATGTTGTTTTAATGCTCATCAATTGTTGAAACGGTAAACAAACAGCAAATTATTTTTATCGTAACTGCAACGCCATTACAAAGTTACGTGTCAGGAACGCATTCTCTGAACGGCCGAAGTATAAGTATGACAAATTCACTAGAGAGATTAGGAATAATTCACCACACTTTCTTTGTTAAAATTTCGTATTAAAGGTTTTGTAGTCTTCTCTATTATTTTTTCCTTATCATGTTCTACTTCGCATTGGAAATTCTGGATGTCCAAATGCGTTTTTCTATGAAACAAAAATCATACATTAGGATAACCTATGACACTATAACATTCCATGATACAAAAATGGGTCTAGACTTGCCTCTCAATATTAAACGAAATTACTTAAATCCAATGACATCACCCCATTAATCAAGCAAGCCAATTGCTCAACCACAACCGAATCTTAACAATAAATTCCTGAACCTTCAAAATCCCTGATTCATGGACCAAAAGTTGAAAAACCATTAACTTCTCCGCGTTTTTATTTGGGGCAATGCACTGCAACATTGTGCCGCCACTTGTTCGGGAATTTCGGAAAATGCCGGAGTTTGTAAAAGGGCTGCAACTTGAATGGTAGAAGCTGCCTCGTTCACCATTGTTCCTATTAAGGATTTGTGCCTATTAAATTTTTCGTGATTTAATGTTTGGGAAAGACACGATTTTTGTATTTTTTGAATTGGTACTTTCGGCTGTTTTTTTTTGTTTGTGGGACACTCGCGTTATGGTGGTTACCGTCGCCATATTGCATCTGCTTCTTACAACCTATCTCGGAGGACTCTCAAGGTTTCGTATTGATATTACCCATACAGACCATGTTTCTTCTTTCATTCCTTGTTTTGGATTTAGCTCATGAGAATAATAATAAGAATATGTATAAGAAGCTTTCGCTCCCCGGCTGAGTAAAGGGCCCGATTCAGAAGGCGGTCGTTCTTGACACGGCACGTATTGTGAGGAGGTTCCTCTCTCTTGAGCCCTGACCACTGATGGCTTGGGTCGTAGACCCCGTCTCCAGTGGCCCTCTGTTTTTATATTGTATTTTTAAATTTATTTTTTTGTGATTGTTTTTTTTTAATATAATGTAAAAAATGAGCAAATAAATGAATATGGAGAATATGTATAAATGGTTTTATTACAAATCATATAATCAAGCAAAATAACTCAAAAAAAAGGTCAGCCATTATACGTAGTTCCACATAGGTATTATTATTTAGTGAAACTGTACCGTACTTTCTCGCAGTTAAATCCAACGTCACATGGTTGTTTTTAGTTGAAAGTAACTTTTAATTATATAAAAACAGGTACTGCGACATTATGTTTAACTACAGGGCACGTTTTAACTTTCAAAATAAACTTTGGTATTTATTACAATGTAGACCTACAGAGGCGATGTTAGTTCTTAGGTTATAAAACAATACTGTTGGTAATATATAAAGTAATGACCTTACATATCAAAGATCATAACAATTTTAGACGACGATATTAATCCACCAAAAAAACTTAACTTTTATCTAAGACGAAATGTATAATTTCCAGAATAATCGACAGAAAAAACTGCCTATTGGAACACGTTCTTTAAAAGATCTCGCTTATAAGCCAATCGATCTCACATTTACATACGAGCACATTACAAGGGAGGATCAACAACACGCGAACAATACAACCGCTATTACCGTTAACATTTACAAAACTCGTTGACAACAGAATAAATCAAGTCGCTGTCAATTATACATTGCATTACAAGTATACAAATAATCAACTGACCAATTATATTTGTTCGCAGGAGGGCTGTCGACGACTGCGGTTGTGAAGATCCAACTAGTTGATATAAACGACAACGTACCAAGCTTTACTGTTAAAGATTACAATGTGTCTTTGAAAGAAGGTCGGATATCATCGAGCGAGCCTGTAATAGCGGTTTCGGCTATAGACACAGATTCAGGAAAGTTTGGAACAATCACATATAGGATTGTCAGTGGCAACGAGAATGATATTTTTCGGATAGATAGAGGGACTGGGGAGATTCTTGTTACGAAACCATCTTTGGTTGTTAAAGATAAGAAGTTCAATCTTGAGGTTATTGCTACTGATGGAGGAGGTTTGACAGCCCCTCAAAGTGCCACAGTGCATGTGAATGTGATTCCTGCTGGAGTTGGTACAGCGTTGTTTGATAAACCGAGATACAATTTTCGAGTGAAAGAAGATGTCAGGATCGGGACTGTTGTTGGGAACTTGAAAGCTACCGTCAGTGATAGAGGTATGTACTATTTTTTTATTAGTTGTGTTTTTTTATATGGAGTATAATAGATGTATAAGTTTTGGGTGTGTCTGACGGGTAGTATGGATTTCAAAAGGTAACTATGAAATATTTGAAAAATGATTTAGCTCTTTTTTAAGGTTAACTAGAAGGAAGTTTTTTTAATAGATAGTTTTAACTATATTTATATTTTCTGGTATTAAAATTGTTTAATGAAATCGATCTGGTTATCATCATATTACCATCAACTGGATTCTCATTTATATTTAAACAAGTCTCAATTGTCATTCTAAGAATGGTTTACAAAGAAACTCACTTTGCACTAAGTAAATAATTGAGAGGGCACTACTGTTGTCAAAGATGTGTATTAGAATAGAGTGAACATATTTTAAGTTATTATGTCCCGTGTACAAATTACTTTATTGATTGATGACTGAGTGAGGGGGTATCATCGCTAAATAGAATTGAAATAGATGTACGTTTAGGCTGATTTTTTAAACCTGTAAAGATAATATTTTTACTAACGTTCTTTTCTTCTTGCATCAAAATCCTTACGCTCTTTGCCATCTTATTCGGTTTTTTACTGTCCAAACGATATTATCCTGCGTGTTCTGAATTGCGGGAAGTCACTGGATACAAACAGCGCAGGACCGGTCGTGGTGGCGAGATTCTAGAGGTTGATGATTATGATGAAAAGATGTTATAGATGCCCTTTATCGCCACATCTTGTTTTCAATTTGTGTTGTCTGTAATGTTTTCCTTTGTCATAGCGCTATAGCTTCATTTGACATAAACTTTATTGAAATCGTGCCAATGTTCATGTTGATTATAGTTTAAGTTAAAAGCGATGATAACAGTTCTTTTACTTTGTTATTTTTCGTTAATTTTTGAAGAGATGAACTTTCGGAAAATTTGCAAAGACAATTAATATATTGAAAACAACCGAGTGATCATGATACCTTGAGAGGAAAAGATTTGTTTTTAACGTTTCATGAAATAAGAAGTTTATGATCTACCTACTACATATTTTAACTACATCAAAAAGAAAAGCTAATTTAATAACACTTTAATGTTATTATGATTAGTATTAACAAACAACACAAACTTCATAAATAAATTAAATTAGTACGTAACGTATCGATATCAAAAACATAAAACAATATTTCGACTGCAATAAATTAGAAAGTTTATCGAGAATCGATTAAAATCACCAATAAAAATAATTTTGAAATATTGTCTTTGAATTTTAATAGCAATAGATAGTAGATGTTGTCTTGTAAAAGCTGAGCTGTATTACTGTACAGGATTTTACCTAGTTTAGTCACTAGTCTCTCACAAATTTTGTAAACGTAGTGTTTGATGATTCTTATAATGAATTTCTGAAATCAATGAATACATAAAATATAAAAACTGTTACATTTAAACCAATTATTTTGATAGTAGTTCCCAAGTTTTGAGTTCATATTGAAATCTGACATGATTTTTGAACCACACGTCAAGACATTGGTTTAGGTATGCGCGTCCATAATCGCCCATTGTCTGCGGTGGCTCACGACTGTGTGATATGAGACCTCGTCTGTACGGTTTTCAGGACTCATCTTTAGGTCCTTATAAATAAATTATATACAATTTTACGTTGAAATAACAAACAACCGAGTGTCTGTTAAATGATTTAAAATTAACTATTATTAGGTGAAAAGAGTTGAGATATATACGGTACTGTACAAGCTATTACTGCTCACTGCTGGGCTCAGGTCTCCTCAGAAGAGAGATTAGGCATAGTACATCACGCTTGCCCAATGCGGAGACATATTTAGACATATTTTAGAAGGATTTTTGGACTTTCCAACATGCAGGTTTCCTCACTATGTTTTCCTACACCGGTTTTAGTCAGTGGTATTGTGAAAATTGCTCATAAATCTGTTTTAATTTATAGATAAATTATAGTGTTTTAGTCAAATTTTATCACTAGAAAAAAATGCGTTTGGCCGACTACTCAAGGTTACCTACTTATCGAATAGTGATTTATTTTTTTTATATTATACTTTCTTTTAACACTCATATAAGTAATAAAGTTTACCCAAAACAAATTATCGCGTCCATCAATCACACCGTTTCGTAACACGCAGCGTTACACGTGAAATTTAATACTACTTGACTTCGATACTAAGAATTCCAATACGAAATTTATACGTTTGTTCAGTCAATAATTATCTTTAAATGCACACACGAATAGGTTTACTCAATTTATAGTTTTTAGTTTAGATCTGATAGCATCTTTCTTGTGAAATGAAATGAATATGCAAAAATTTTTGGGCTCTGGATAAATTATTTGATCATAGATACTTAGATGGAATAGTTTTTTAGATTATTAAAAGAGGTTATTGAAATGAGATGCTACTAAAATGATAAATAAATAAAGGTCCAGAATTTCAAGTTATTTATTATCATCAAATTCCTTTTTTTCAATTAAATAATAAGAAATGAATGACAGTCTACAAAAAAAAAATCCTAAAATTCAATGTAAATATGTCTAATATAATTCACAGAATATTAACAAAGGTTTTAAAGAGTAACTGTGATATACTAAATTCTTTTTCGTTTAATCTCAAGGTATTTTGTACCCTCTTAATATTATTTCTTATTTGTTCTCACTCCACATGACTTTCGAGGTCGATAGTTCGAGGTTATCTTTAAAATTGTTCTCGATCAGAAAATTTGATCTCAGAGAAACAAACACACCAACTAGTTGAGTAACTATCTAGCAGACGAGAGATCACAGTACACTAATCATACAAATACCCACTACCTGTCACAATACCAAAAACATTTCATTAAAACCAAACAAATGATGTGTCCCTCTTTAATTAAAATAATTATTAGCAAAATAAATGTAATTTAATTTAATGAAATTTTGTAATTACCTAATAATAATATTATCTATAATTAATTGAAATAAATAAAAAAAAAACATGTTAACAAAAAGGCAATTTTCAATCTTAGCAATCTTCTTCTTCATCCTCGCACTTTCCCACTTTATGCAGGGTCGGCACTCCTAATCTTGTGGCGCCAGGTTTGTCTATCCTGCATTGTCGGGTCAGGAAATTTTTCTTCGTCCAAAAGCTTTGTCATGCTAGTCCACCACGTAGATGGCGAGCGTCCTCTTCCTCTCTTGTACTCAGGAAGGCGCAATGCTTTCTTGACGACGTGCTCGTCATCTCTTCGGGAAGGAAATCGCATTTAATATGTTTGCTAAAATTCACATACTCTATACGCGCATTCTTTCAATAGAATTCATTTGAATAAATAAAAATTCCTTCAATATTGGCATAATTCACACCGAAGTGTCATGATTAAAGAGAAAATAATTCATCGCGAATATCTATAAGTTACAATCAGATTCGTACAGAGTTGATAAATCAATTGGTATTGTTAGAGTCGGTGAAACAGGTTCGGTATCTCAGTTGCTGGCGACGGTGCGTTTATATTATATTTATTCTGGTTCGGATGATGTTACACTGTTACGAATTTAAATAATGTTCGCCAACGTTAATGTCTCTACAGTTGTAGTTTTTTTTTCTAAATGTTCTTAGCTTACTTCTATAGATTGTTAAGAGAACTGCTATTGTAAGAACCCATTCCTGCCCACTGTTGGGCTCAGGTCTCTACAGTAGAAGAAGGGAGGTATCAGGGGATCAATCCTCCATGCTTGCCCAATGCGGATTGGGGACTTCACATATCTTTAGGATTACAAAAAAGATTGAGAGCTAAGTTAGCAAGAAGATATCGATTATGTATCAGGTATATAAATTACTTTGAAGAGTAAATACTAATAATAAATAGACTGAGAAGCTGCTTCATTGTTCCTCAAGAGGCTAGCTGGCGACAATGTCCCATGCAAAAGTCATAAGCTATAAATTCAAACAAACACTAAAAACTATGAATCTTTAATGTGAATCTTTTATACAATTATTTTTATTGGTAATTACACTGAGATTACACATAAAATTACATAAGAAACATTTTAAATGAAGATTACATTTTAAATACAAACTTAGCAGGTAATAGACAGATTTGATTATCGTAAATTAAGATTATAAAATAAGCGTCCACTGAGGATTATAATTGAGTAAACCTTCTCAATAATTTTCTATAATACACTATTATAATTTATAAGAAATGTCGTAAAATTTACAACATTGTAAAAATTGCAATGACTCATAGGTTAATTGGATAATAACAATGTTTGAAAATTGCTCATAGCTATCGTCCTTCCAGAATTGACACATTTAAAACGAAAATTTCACATTTTTTATAGAAGAAATCATTGTGATTAATGATGTAAAGTTTTTGGCACACAACTTGGTAATAATTCATCATCATCATCATCATCATCATCAGCCTATAGACGTCCACTGCTGGACATAGGCCTCCCCCAAAGGTTTGGGGGAGGTAATAATTGTTGGTTATTTATTAAACTTTATGCACATAAATGGTACAATAGCGGACTTAATGCCTAAGGCATTCTCTACCAGTCAACCATTAAGAAATCGTTTTCAGAGTTAGATAATCCATTTATCGAGATAGGCTGTATTATATCTACAAAAATAAGAATACTAAATAATTTAACCCAAGGTGTAGTAAAATGTCGCACTTGCTGGTAAAGTTTATAAAAAACTAGTGTGCCCACACAACTTCGTCTGCGTCACTTAAAAAGTTCTTTTTTAGGGTCTAAAGGTTGTCTGTGCCAAATTTTATGAAAATAAAGTTTAAATGGGAAAGGGTCAGACAGACAGAGCTACTTTTACATTTATAATATTAGTAGTGATAATGGTTACACTACGGTGTAACACGAACTCTCTCCACGTTTATTCTGTACCGTGTCCCGGTATAGTAAATCACAGAATTGCAAACCTTACCGTTACGGTACCCACTTGTCTAAGAGAACGTCCGCCATTGTTGGATGCCGAACTTCGGGAAATGTACTAATATTGTTGAATATTTCAGATATATCTGATTTACCGTTGTTTAGAGAAATTATTTGCCTTTTTAGTAAAATTCAGTAAGCAAGCTTTAAAATAGATACCGCCATTTATGAAGTTAAGTTTCACATGGTTTTAAAATTGAAAATGCTGATGAAAACCGTTTTTTGCATAAATAGTCTTAAAATTGCCTAATTTTTATATCCTGACAATTTTATTTTAAAATTCTTAATATTTTCAGAACCTACTAAATTTGTATAAGTCCTAACAAAGGGACACAGTTTAGAACATTCAAATGTCTCTCCTGTAAAAATGTCATCGCTCCTTCTAGTTGGAATTTCGTGATATAATGCTAGGAAGATAAAGCTTATTTTTCGCCTGTTTAAATGTCGCTTTACTCAATCTTTAAGCAAGCTTTGTTTAATGTTTTAGCAAAGTAATAATATGTCTCTAAATTCTACTTTAAACAATAATATACTTTTATGAACCAGAAGTGGTTTTACTTTTTAAAAAGCATTCATTAATGGTATGCAAGGAACCTCCTTTACTTAATAATGGAAAATAATACGCATCTGAATCCAAAGCAAGTCCTACGTATATTTTTCATGACCTCTCCAAATTGGCGCCAATCCCAGAACCCATAGATAAGCTACACAGTCTATCAATTCCATAGACAATATATGGGTCGGCTCCGGGTTACTGAATCTTTTCGCTTGACACTCGAATACCTTATTTTTATGTTACAAATAAGAAAACGACAGACTTCCATCGAAATCTTGTCAGTTAAAAATTTACTATTTTAAATACAGATCCAAAAGTACTTGTTCGATAAAGTTCGGTCAAAAAGACAAACACATTCTGCTTCTATCTATGAATATATATGTCATTGATGATAAAAACTTCTAACTTCGTCCAAGGTTACCTCGTTAAATATAAATTTCAAAGTAATTAGTTGTTATACAATAGTTAGCGAGTTATAATGTATTGCAAATCAAATGTAGATTGAACAGATATCGAATTAAAAAAACATAATCACATTGTATGTTACATATGTGGTGCAAGTCATGAGCGGAGCGAGTTTATAAATTACACATTGGTACTTAAAAAAAAATAATTTGCTGTCCTGACGTTTACACTAAGTTTTTCAAATTATTCATACTGGTTTTCAGCATCGATATTCCACTTTCGAGTATTATTACTGTACTGTAACAACCCATTACTGCCCATTGCTGAGCTCAGGTCTCCTCCGAAAATGGGTTAGGCATAGTCCACTACGCTTGCCCAATTGATATTTCATATATCTTCAAAAGATTTTTAGAATCCTTTTTCCGATGTGCAGGTTTCCTCACGATTATTGGAACGAAGTTCCTTATCGCGCGTTATCGAAAGGTGGCTAGACGGCAAAAAATCTTAGGAAAAGTTGTCACAACACTTTTTTTGTTTTAGATGATTATTGCTAGATGGCGCTGTGATCAAAATCTTTTAAAACACGTTCCTTATTTTTGTTTTAGATGATTATCGCTAGATGGCTCTGTGATTAAAATCTTTTAAAACACGTTCCTTATCGCGCGTTGCGTTAGGAAAAAAAATATAAGATATCTTTTAATCGAAAGAGACTTCGTTCTATTCGGGTGTCCCATGACACCTCTCAAGTTTTTTTATTTTTTACGTGTGTTGGACGTAAAGCTAATATGAAAAAGCATAAGTCTTAACAATTGTACCACACACAATATCTCAGAGTTTAATTAGAGAGAGGTTCACAGCATTTATGAGCAACGTATAGAAGCCCGCCCTCCCAAGATTTATTACGGACTTGCCTCTAGATAATCATCCATTAATTAAAAATATTACTATATACAGTAAAGGATACGTTCTTTTTATAACATGATTTTTATGTACTTGTTATTTTTATTCGTCTGTGAAAAGGGTGAATTGAAAGGGTAGACGGAATAAGTACACAAAATATTATAGGTCTTTTTTTATTGAACTGTGTCATTCGAAAAATTTCATAAAAGGTAACAGTTAATAAAATACACTATTAAAAAACTTCTAAAATATTTGGACCTGGCCCACGAGGTGACCGACATGTGGCGTGTTGAATCGACCATCATTGTTCCGATCGTTGTATCTATGCACGGTCTAATAGCGAAAAGCTTCAACCGTCATCTAGAGAAGCTTTCGCTCCCCGGCTGGGTAAAGGGCCTGATTCAGAAGGCGGTCGTTCTTGACACGGCGCGTATTGTGAGGAGGTTCCTCTCTCTTGAGCCCTGACCACTGATGGCTTGGGTCGTAGACCCCGTCTCCAGTGGCCCTCTGTTTTTTATATTGTATTTTTAAATTTATTTTTTTGTAATTATATTTTTAAAAATATAATGTAAAAAATAAGCTAATAAACGAATATGTACACTATTAATATTATTAAAATAATCGTTATAGTAATCGTGTTGAAAAATTTTACTAAAACCGCGGGCAAAACCCAATTTGTTATGTTAAAATATCTATTGAATAAAAAAATTATTAGGATATGCAAAAAAAAGCGATTAATATCTGATCTAATGTTGTTAATCAAATAAGATTGAAGATTCTTAAATTATGATTATTAAACTTACAAAGTGTGTAAATTATTCTTCATAAATCTACTTTTACTTCCTTGACAATTACTTACCTACCATTTTTTTATTTTAATCCGAAGATACTATTACGGACCGCCGCATTTAATAAGTTTCATACACATTTTGTATAGACTTACACAGACTTAGGCCGTAACTAAGTATTATCTGTCAGATAACAATTTGCGTTGCGTCCGGCCTAAATTGTGCGCACACCTTTACTCTTTAAACCTTTAACAATATCGAGATACTTATATTCTCCATGGTCAAACGTATTCCGTCTGAAAAATTTGAAATTCGAATCGTACGAAATTCGACGATTGCCGCGAAACGAGCCCTCCCGAATAACTCCTGGCGGTTCAACGAACCCGTCGCCATTTTTTGCCGCCATTTTTATTCTTCTTTTTCAATAGCGACTGTGGCAATTATTCTATAGTTTTTACTGGAGTTGCGAAAAAGAGAAATACTTATCTTGATATTGGTGTACTATTAAATAATAATAATGTTTGATAGCTATTATAAAGGGCGCACAATGGTGACGATCTCGCAGGACCTATCCGTGATAGAGCAGCGGTCGGCTGGCCAGCTGTTAACAAGCAAAATATGGAGGTTTAATTTTAATACTATTTTTCAAATATTTTGCAAAGAATTGCAAAGAATTGCAAAGAAATAAAGAGTAAAAAGCTGTGGATTCAGAATTTCCTTCCACGCAAAGAAAAAATCTAATTTTTACTATTTTTGTACTTCAATGTTACTTGTATTCCATTTTTAGATTATCCGCGTTAAATGTACCATCCAACACCAAAATCAGATTTAAATCTATACCTAAAATAAATAACTAAATATCCTTAAAACAATAAGATCCCAGACTATCGGACATGTTATTTAAAACGACTAGATTATCTCCGCACCTGAGATAAATTAATTCATTAAATTAAATCTGGGATCGGGGACATTTCACATAGTGCAGATCCTAACTACATTTAATTGAATCTCATTTTAAAGGTTCTCGTGAGTCAGATAATCAGTTAACCATTAATGATTTCAATTTAGAAGGGCGACATGCTAATTCATTTTGTTATGTGAAAGGGTGGTGTGGCCATGATTGTGAAATGTAACGTAGTTTTAATGGTGCATTCACTTTTAAGTTAGTTTTTTAATCACGATATTAAATTAGTATTATAAGATGATATTATGAGATCATTCGACTCACCACTCATTTAATTATGGTCTAGCGATCAATCGTAAATAATTACAAGGAAAAAAAAATAAAATAACATGCCAGTTTTTTATGTATGAGAGAAAGTAAAAATAAAATATTGAGGTTTTTTAGTACATTTTTTTATTAAAACTCCAAGTAAAGAAAAGTAAGTAAAAGTAGTAAAGAAGCATTTTTTTATTTATTTTTACTGCCTTGTAGGCAGACGAGCCAACGGCCCACCTGATAGTAAGTGGTTACCGTCGCTCATGAACCTCTGCAATGTCAGGGGACACTGAGGGGTCGCTACCTACGACCTAACTTTAAGGACCCTCCTCAAGCCTCGTTTGAAGAAGGACAAGTGATATCATTAATTTTTGTCACTTTTAATTTACTTCCACACCACCTTTGGTCGACTGGAAGACAATGCCTTAGGCATTAAGTCCGCCATTTTACTTTCCATTGTGCATAAAGTATAATTAATAAACAAAAAATCTGTAATGTTATTATGTTGTATGACTTATATATATAACCTTGCTGTAATGAATGGTCACACTACCAAACTCGACATCTCAACTTTATTGCAAATAATCTGCCAAAGTTTAAATCTGTTATTTAATGTAAGGTTCATAAGATGTACGACGCCACATATTACAAGATTAGTCCTTAATACGGCTATTTATGAAATTATGCATTGTAATTTACATTGGACTTTGGTGTAGGTTTTCGGCTGTCAAATTGGTTTTTTGTTATGTTAAAGAGGTTATAAGTTAGCTTGTAAATTGTTTGTAATAAATAGAATACTTTTTGGAACGAAGTTCCTTATCGCGCGTTATCGAAAGGGGGCTAGACGGTAATTCTTATGAAAAAGTTGTCACGACACTTTTTCCGTTTTAGATGATTATCGCTAGATGGCGCTGTGATTAAAATCTTTTGAAACAATTCCTTATTTTGTTTTATATGATTAATGCTAGATGGCGCTGTGATGAAAATATTTTATTTAAGTTATAACAATAAGTTAGTTTAAAACGTCTCTCTCTCTCTCTTTCTCTTATAGAAAAATAAAATTTTATTACAATTCCATCACTAATTAATCGAAAGGAACTTCGTTCCATCCAGGTGTTCCTTGACACTTCTCAAGTTTTTTTTGTCATTATTGTAGTCTGTCTTTACGTAAACAATAATACATGTCTAGAAGCTACAAGTTTTGCTAACCATACACGCTGAAGCCTGGCAGGTTTACCTGCACAGTTGAACTGTACAGATATATCTGAGCATGTTTATAGCTTAACTGAACCTACAGGTATGTCATACTAATCAACTTTACCCGTCAGATATAACTGTAGGTAAAGCCCTAAGTGTATGGTCAAGTTTATTTTTCGACTAACATTTTTACCAATTAAGACGTGTTAAATATAATGAAACATTTCAGTAACCAGTACAATTTAAAAATCTTTCTATCTATCAATTTTTAATTGGCAGTTCTCACAACAATTTAAGGGGCATCATTGTCGAAATTTTTTTGGATGCGCACTTTTTGCGAAGTCGTTTTTTTCGGGCGGTCCTTTCGAGCAGCCGTTGACGCGAGATTGATATATAACCGTATTCGTGGACATGCCCGGCAGTCTTTGTCTTGTAACTGGTCCTGGGAACTTCCCCTTTCGCCCCACAGCATCCCCTCTCGCGTCCTTTTGTCTTTCGTCTTTATCTGGACGCACTAAATCTGTAGCTTTGTTCGATTTGAAATATATTCGGCTTTCAAGTTCATGTTTCGTTTTCTCCGCATCGTCCTTCCATAAATTCGTATATTTGCATAGAATGAACGTTTCGTTCCATTTTGTGTATAATTTTTCGAGCAGGTCGAATTCTTTTTGAAAAAAATCAATAACTGCAAAGAGGTTTATAATGTTTAGTGGGTAATTAAAATTGCTACTGCCATTAATCTATACTAATATTATAAAGCTGCAGAGTTTGTTTGAACGCGTTCATCTCAGAAACTACCGGTCCGATTTCAAAAATTCTTTCACTGTTGGAATGTCCATTTATCAAGGCTATTTTATTTTGAAAAAAATTAGGGATCCGTATGAAAATATCGAATATGTAACACAAGGTGAATAATCGAATACCTATTCATGCGTACGCTGCAAAAACTATTGACAACAAATTGAGAATTATATTATCAAGAGTATTAATGTAAATTACTTTTTGTTTTATTCCAATCGGACTTTTCGTTTAGAAGTTATCACGAGTATAAAACGCAATGAATATGTGGGGCACTGTGGGCCGCGAAAATAATAACTCGACCGCATTGCGAGTATTGTTTGAACCCCTTTGTAACGCAGACGAAGTTGCGCGGGTCACCTAGTACAATATAATCGACTGTTAAGTGTCCTTAAAATTTATATATAAGTCTCAAACTAACGGTTGTACCTTTAATGCCATTTTCATAGCATTAATTACCATTCAAGAGCGGATCTGGAACGCCTTCATCTCAGCTTCTGTCGTTAATTATCTGGAGATTAAATTAATACTGAGTCGGTCTAACTGTCTATTGTTGTGTCTGTCAAATATCCATTCTGTACTGGTTTATGTTCTTTCACTGTTTTTATTGCTGTTTAGTGATACCGATCTATTGGATCTCGTTTAGTAGGTCTGGCATAAATTGCATTAAAATATATTACAAAAGTGAAAAAGAAAGTATAAGAATTGTGAAATTTAGGTTAATCTTTATAGTATTGTGTATACCTAAGAGCACTATTTTGATTATTGTTTTAATTATTTGTGTTGGAACAAAGTTCCTTATCGCGCGTTGTGGAAGGGGGCTAGACGGAAAAATTCTTACGAAAAGTTGTCACGACACTTTTTTGTTTTAGATGATTATCGCTAGATGGCTGTGATCAAAATCTTTTACAACACGTTCCTTATCGCGCGTTACGTTAGGAAACAAAAAATTTAAAATATCTTTTAATCGAAAGGAACTTCGTTCTATTCGGGTGTCACATGACACCTCTTAAGTTTTTTTTTTATAAGCTGTGTGTTTTTGTTGGTTGATTAAATAAAAAAATAAATAATAATGATTTGTAAAATGTTACTATTATTTTAAATCAATTGATATTGTGATGCAAAAAATGAGATCAAAACATCGCATTGATAACTTTGTAAAAATATTCTTAGAATTGAAATAAAATTTGAACTAGATCCTGAAAGTATACTGAAAGTGATATGCAAAGATTTTACGATAGCTATAAATAACAAAGTCTATTTTACTCTTGTCTAGACGTGAGTAAATTGAGACAAGTTGGACGCAATGAAACTGAACTGGATGCTGTATACGATTCACAACATTGTCTCTTTTGAATTGAATTAAATAGAATACTAGCTGCCCCGCGCAACTTCGTCTGCATCGCATAGATAAAAATTAAAAAAAAGGGGTGGACTAGCCCTAACATTTAGGGGGATGAAAAATAGATGTTGGCCGATTCTCATAGATACCGGATAAGCACAAAAAATTTCATCAAAATCGGTCTAGCCGTTTCGGAGGAGTATGGCAACTAAAACTGTGACACG
Organism: Trilocha varians; assembly: GCA_030269945.2. Lineage (NCBI taxonomy): Eukaryota > Metazoa > Arthropoda > Insecta > Lepidoptera > Bombycidae > Trilocha > Trilocha varians. The sequence goes on along the minus strand of AP028264.1, from coordinate 2,321,072 downwards.
AGAATTTTATATATTAGATAGACTTATATCTTCTTTTGGGTTTCATGTTTTTGTTTTATTTTGCTTTTTATTCGTCCGCTCCATAAACTGCAGTATAATTATGAACAATAATTCTTATTGCAAGCTTTTATTGCAAGACAAATAAACGACTGCTAGGCCCACCTAATGACAAGTTCATTGCATTGTTAATCTGGCACTGCAGAGGTTCATGTGCCACGGTGCCGCTTGTCATCAGGTGGACTGTAAGCTTGTTTATCAATCGGGCAATAAAAAAAGTGTCGTTTACAAGGCTTTGGGGGTCCCATATCTTATCACTCACAACGTATACAGAAAGAAGAAGTCTTCACAAACCCTATTTAAAACCAATATTAATGGCATAAATCCACAGAGCAAATTTTATCTACTAAATAAACAATCTATTAAAACCTAACACGGCTAAAACAGAATACGATAGACCCGTAGAAGCGTTGCAAGAAGCGCTTATTGTTTTCCATGATCTTATCAACGACGATGGAATTCTAGATAAACACGACCTTTTGTTACGAAAGCACTTTATTAAATGACTTAGTTTTATCGCTGTTTAGATGATTCGTTTGTGTGCATCACTTCCTAGTATAGAATTTTAAAGGATATTTAAAATTGAATTGTCTTATGGAATAAATCATAAACTTTGTAAAATCATTATACTAAAACGTCTCTGTCTCTGTACCAACCCATTACTGCCCACTGTTGGGCTCAGGTCTCCTCAGAAGAGGGATACTAAAACGTGCATATTGTCAAATCTCATTTTAGTTTCTGAAAACTGAGAATAAATACTTTAACCCTTTCACGCTCAAGGGAAATATTTTCCCTTCTACAAAAATCGTTATTATTATTGAATCGATATTTTTTTAATGAATGTCAAACGTTACGTTTAAGTACATTGTGTTAAAATGTTTCATATGAAATTTATAGGAAATTTGTACACCCTTTTCTAGTGATATCTCTTACTTTACAGAATAACTTAAATATTGTGTAGTATTCGCATATTTAGTCTCAGCCATCTTATTGTCCTGAAAGGGTTAACAGGTATCTTATTTTACTAAAATTCAAGAACGACTGAACCGATTTGGCTAACTTTAGTCTTGAAATATTCATTGAAGTTGAGGGATAGTGTATACAGATAACATTACTGTCGACCAGTCTTATTTATTGCGTCTTATGAAATTTTGAAACAAATTTGCACGGAAAACGTAGTTGATAAGTCAATACATTATTAGATAAACAAACTGTAAGTAACTCTCTCCTTAGTATAAGAAACAGTGTCAACTACAAAACACAATCTAAAATCCATTTTTTTTTCTCAGGATCCCAACCAGTTCGCTATAGCTTGATATCAGGAGATCTGGACAAAGTCTTCACCATTGAACCTATGACAGGAGCCATCAGAACAACAAAGCCACTTGACCGAGAGACCAGACCTTCGTATCTGCTGAATGTGAAAGCATCTGCCGGGAACCCAAATAATTTTGATCAGACACAGGTAAGAAATAAAACTATATTTTTGTTGTCATCAATTCCAATGTTATATGTTCAAAATTATTAAAATTTTGGTACGATACAATACCAAATACGAAAATATAAATCTCAAGCTAGTTAATATAAATTTGTCTAATTCTAAAGAGTGGACACATATACCACAACAAAATATTTCATTAAACATTCAACATTGTGCTATGATTGAGTTTTACTGTATTGATTGCTTTTCATATTGAAATGAATTTTATATTTAGAACTGTTAATTACTAATGTGGTCCTCTGTAGTGTCTAATATTTCTTTTATGTATGTGTTACTTTTGTTGAGGATCCAAATAAATAAACAAACTCAAAAATTTACCTGAATTTAAACAGTACTTAACTTCACTGCTCAGAGTCATTACGATGGTCGCCGCTGTGGATCCTGACTACACAGGAGTTACAGTGATGGGAGTGAGACTTGGGCAAATACTCAATACAGTACTGTAACCATTGACTTTATTTCTCAGGTACAAATAACACTAGAAGACGTGAACGACAATACTCCAGAATTCGGTACAGCATCAGTAAGAGTTTCCGTGGCTGAATCCGCATCAGTTGGTTCAGTGGTCTACGCTGCAAGAGCTATTGATAATGACGATGCCAAAAATGGACTGGTCACATACAAATTGGTATCTGCCAGTGGTCCTACGAATACTTTTGCAGTGAACACTCAAAATGGATTGGTGACTTTGTTGAGGTGAGTAAAAAAACTAAATAGCGTTCTGTTTTCAAAAGCTTCGTTTTTAAACAAGAATGAAATACACAAGTCTATTAGATTAAGTTTCACTAAGAATCAATTATTAAGATCTTTATATCTACAATTTTTTTCTCACATTCTATATAATTGTTATTGAAAGCATAAATTATAATAAAAAAGTATATTTTTCATGTCTAACAGGATAAATTGTAATAGTAAGTAATATAATACTTATATATATACCCAATGAATATAATATATTTAATCAACGATAATCTTAATATCCACAGGCCATTAGACTATGAAAATCTAGTACGACATAATCTCATAATCCTCGCTAAAGATGCTGGAACTCCGTCTCTTGCTTCTAACTTGACGTTAGTCGTCGATGTTCAAGATGTTAATGACAATCCACCTGTGTTTGAACACGAAGCCTATACTGCTAACGTTTTGGAATCAGAAGCGGTTAATACTAAGGTATGTTAGATTATTTTTTAAGTATGTAAAACGATATTAATAAATCTGACTACAATCTATACTAATATTATAAAGTATATACTGAAGAGTTTATACGATTTTACGAACACTTTAATGTGTAGGATAGTCCATTTATCAAGGAAAGTAATAAGCTATTTATCCTTTGACGCAGACGAAGTTGCGCGGGTACACTAGTTTATACATTTGATAGATAAGAGTAGCAAAAAGTGCAACTGTATTTAATAGATATAATAATAAAGATATGATCAAACAGACTTAAACCTAGTCTTTAATTAATTTGTACAAATAATTATAAAAGGTATATTATGGTATCCACTAAAACCACTTCATAAACCTCGTCCCTTAGACTCGGGACTTTTCTCCAATATCAAGTGAGACGTACACACGATCCGAAAACACTATATCATATGTACCTATCTATTTTTTTAGAATATAAATATTATTCATTTATTTTTTGTAATTTTAATTTTTAATTCTTTTTCTTGGTGTTGATTTAATTTTTGTGTCTTGTTTTCTGTTTTTCTTATTGTTTATTTTCTTTTATTTCTTATTTTTATTTCACTAACTTTTGTGACGTCACTGCCAGTTGAAACTGAAAACCAGCGTTATATGTCGGTTGGGGGTGACATATAACATTAAGCTGAGTTCTGACTGGTTTGTGATGAAAACTTATTTATTCCATGTTTGTTTTTATTATTTTTCATTTCTGTAATTTTATACCTGTTTACATCACAAATAAACGATGTCTATGTCCATGTATCAAATAATAATATTTTACTTGCAGATACTAGAAGTACAAGCAATAGATAAAGACACAGGTAACAACGCAAGAATAACATATCGCATTATACCAGAAAAAAATAACACCAACGAAGGATTCTTCAAAGTACAACCTGCCACTGGCTGGATATATCTAGCCAAACCAATAGACAGAGAAACTAAAGCAAAACATAGAATGACAATCACTGCAACAGATAACGGAATACCTCCACTTTCAACTACGGCTAATCTAATCATTAATGTCATCGATGCAAATGACAATGATCCAATATTTTCTAAATCTGCATATGACTTTCAAGTTGAAGAGAATTCGAAGGCAGGTGCTTTTGTTGGCAAAATTTCGGCTACTGATTCAGATTTGGGCGACAATGCTGTTTTGAAATATAGTTTGTTTCCTTCAAATACTAGTTTCAACATCAATCCTGCAACTGGTAAGTAATTGAAAAATTTATACAGGGTGATTTTTTAGTGAGGTACATATTGAAGGTCGTGATAGCTGATGGTCATATACAACCAGTAAAAATATTATAACCAAAGAATGTGGTATAATGCCTTAGTAATCGTAACTTAAAAATATCTAAAATTCTTGCAAAATGATGGTTTTTCGACAGCTGATACTGTTAACGATTTGGAATCAGAATCAGTTTGAGGTAGTTTTGTCGAATTTAGATTTCTCCAATATATATATATTTTTTGTAGTTTTACCTATTTTGCTTTATATTCCGTATTAGAACAGAGTGCCCATCACCCTCCTTCAATATGTACAATCTTTAAAAAATCACCCCGTATAACTGTCATTAATAATCTTTGACTTAAAGATTCTAAAATGCTTCTTATACTAGAAGCTTCCAGTACGTGGACCACCAAAGACTATTTCCATAGAAGTAATTGCTTTATTTTAAAGTTCAAACAAACACGCACCGACAGACACCATCATTACTACATTCACATAAATTTGAAAACAAACTGATTTACCGTAATATTGGACTGTTTGGTCAAGTAAGGAAATAATTCTGGCCACCAAGCCACTCGCTTTGTTTAGCTTGCCGGCTCTTTTGAAAGCTAAAACCCAAAGTATGTAGTGCCTTAAGACTCGTCGACTATGCAAACGTATAGAACAAACAAGACCATTTTAATACCTGCACAATTTAAGGGGATAGGGAGCAGATCCGATACCGTGTTTGCTCAGAGACTTCCCATGAATGTCTTTGTGACATCTGTTGGTTTTTGCCCTTTTATAAATATTTTTAGAGATACACGAGTGAAATTTAATAGCGTATTAAAGTTTTTGGTTTCGTTAAACGTCAGCGAGGTTCTAACGTTTAGTGATTTTTACGGTGGGCTTTATTTGTGCACAAACCGTTTAAAGGACACTAACGAGCCGTAACTCAACATTATACGGAATACATAATCCACACCGATTCTTATCGATAATCGTGAGTTTTTCGCTCCTCGATATGGGTGTTCGTAAAAAGGCATGTTTGGCATTTCGTTATCGTCCCGATAACTGACTGATGAATGGTGAATCGTTTCATCTCAATTCGGTTTATCTGAGATCAACACCACGCGAGCTAGTTAGCGAGGCTTCCGTTCTGCGTACCCTTCGGTGTCGAATTCGTAAATCATCCGCGACGGTCCTTGCCGGTTAGTTTGAATCCTGATTTGCACAGGTGCCTATACAATGTTTTCGGTTGCAAAAACTGACTGACTTTTATGAGCATCGTCTCGAATTTGATTTCATTCGGCGGTTTCTTTGAACTCGGATGATGTTTAGAACAAACAAGACCATTTTAATACCTGCACAATTTAAGGGGATAGGGAGCAGATCCGATACCGTGTTTGCTCAGAGACTTCCCATGAATGTCTTTGTGACATCTGTTGGTTTTTGCCCTTTTATAAATATTTTTAGAGATACACGAGTGAAATTTAATAGCGTATTAAAGTTTTTGGTTTCGTTAAACGTCAGCGAGGTTCTAACGTTTAGTGATTTTTACGGTGGGCTTTATTTGTGCACAAACCGTTTAAAGGACACTAACGAGCCGTAACTCAACATTATACGGAATACATAATCCACACCGATTCTTATCGATAATCGTGAGTTTTTCGCTCCTCGATATGGGTGTTCGTAAAAAGGCATGTTTGGCATTTCGTTATCGTCCCGATAACTGACTGATGAATGGTGAATCGTTTCATCTCAATTCGGTTTATCTGAGATCAACACCACGCGAGCTAGTTAGCGAGGCTTCCGTTCTGCTTACCCTTCGGTGTCGAATTCGTAAATCATCCGCGACGGTCCTTGCCGGTTAGTTTGAATCCTGATTTGCACAGGTGCCTATACAATGTTTTCGGTTGCAAAAACTGACTGACTTTTATGAGCATCGTCTCGAATTTGATTTCATTCGGCGGTTTCTTTGAACTCGGATGATGTTTCTAAATTTATAAAGTAACTTGATTCAGCGGTTATAGTTTCATTTTTAGTTTTGCATTAAATCGAAATGTACGTTTTTGAATGAGTAAAACCTGATGATAAAACGATACAATGCTATGCTAGCACACAGTTAATTATTAGTCGATATATTAAACAGTATTAATGCAAAGGTCGTGCCACCGGTAGAACAAGATTTCCTCTACGGGAGACAACGAACAACAAATTTATGTGCGTCAATTTCGAGTTATAAACGTCGCCATGCTTGCTCGCGTCCTGACCCGCCATTAACTATATTATTAAAATATTACTACGTAGGAGCCTATTCTCTCACATGTTTTATTACATGACCAGCTCGATAGCAACAGATACTGTCGTCGAGTATTTAAGGCTCATATGTTACCGATGTAAGTGTAGGACGCAAGGTTCAACCACGACCCGGGCCTATGACGGATCGCCTTTTATTTCGCAAGCGGACTCAAATGAATTATAAGTGTTAAACGTAGTCGGAATCTGAGAGAGCGCTGCCTATAAATCGCAATACTTGTTGAAATAAAAAAAGTAATTGTGATCAAGAGAAACGGTTACACGGCCATAAATGACATTAAGAAAACGAACCAGCATAAAATTGTAGGTTTTATTTTAAACAAGAAACCGAACGGTCTTATTACAGAGGAATCCTTCGAAAATGCCTCGTGTAATCATTATTGGATGTGACCTTTTTAATGATTTCAGTTTTTTGTCAAACTGCGACAACAGTATCACGGCTCTTTTAATTAATTTAAATATTATTAAATGAATGGTGCAATATACTTAGTCGCAGTAAAATATTATTCATATATTTAGAAATTGTTTATTCAATTTGAAAATCAAATGATACCGTTTACCGCCAGGCCGGTCGTAAGCACATCAACTTACGGAGAAATAAAGATCAGTAAATTTGTTCCAGGCATCATCACTACAAAAGAAATACTAGACAGAGAGCACAAATCATCATATTCTCTTTTCGCTGAAGCCAAAGATCAAGGAACCTTACCAAGGTCCAGTAGAGTACCAGTTACCATCAAAATTACTGATGTCAATGACAACGCTCCAGAGATTATTGACCCAAGAGAAGATGTTGTCAGTGTAAGAGAAGAACAACAACCTGGTGCTGAAGTGGCGAGAGTTAAAGCTATTGATAGAGATAATGGTGTAAATTCTACCATCACTTACTCGATCTTAAACGAAAGAGACATGGATGGTTATGGGGTCTTTGTAATTCATCCTACAACTGGAGTTATCAAAACTAGCACGGGTAAGAATATTCCTAAAAAATCTTTTATATTATTATCTAATATATATAAATCTCGTGTCACGATGTTTGTCCGCGATGGACTCCTAAACTACTGAACCGATTTTAAATTAAATTGGTCCAACTTGAGAGATAGGATAGCTTAGATCAAGGTCTGATGATGGAGCTGGAAGGTGGCTATGGGAACTCCGTCAATAAGCAAGATAACCTCATCGTGATTAGGCTCTAATGAAGCGTCCTGATGAGTACTTTTAGAAAATTCCCGAAAACAGTTCCTATGCGACGCAGACGAAGTTGCGCGGGGCAGCTAGTTTATTATAGGTTTAATATTACTAGTTACACTGTAACAAACAAAACTGTATGAATTGGTGTCTCCAAACAAATTACCAAAACATCAAGTGTTTCAAATAAATTAAATGCACTTTAAATCCGTGTTTTGCATTTTAGACTTGTAATTTCTAAATTATTCATCGCATTTTATGTTATAAATGTTGTTGTTACGACTATCTTAAAATTGACTTATTTAATTTCAGTTCTTGACCACGAAGAAAGATCCATTTACCGATTAACAGTAGCAGCTACAGATGGCGGGAATCCTCCAAAAAATACTATAAGACAACTAAAAGTTGAAGTATTAGATTTAAATGATAATAGACCAACATTCACCAGTTCTAGTCTGTCTTTTAAAGTAAGTATTTAGTTTAAATTTATCTCAATTTATAGGAAAGATGTGTGTGATTATAAAACTAATAAAATATACTTTTAGGTAAAAGAAGATTCTGAAATTGGCCATGTAGTTGGTTTAGTCGGTTGCTGTGATAGCGATATCCAAGAGAATATAATTAGCAACGACGAAAAACAAGTCTCTTATTTACTGATGCCTCTAACCAGTGACCATGCACCGGGAACCTTCGAAATAGATAGAAGAACTGGCTCTCTTGTTGTTGCAAGACAACTAGACAGAGAAATACAAGATGAATACAGACTTGAAGTTAGAGCTTTAGATACATCAGCAACAAATAATCCTCAAAGTAGCGCAGTGACAGTGAAAATAGAAATAGTTGATGTTAATGATAATGCACCGAAATGGCCACAAGATCCTATTCATATTGAAATATCAGAAATCACACCTATAGGAAGCATTGTGTACAATTTCACAGCAAAAGATGAAGATGCTGGACCAAACGGGGAGATCAATTTTCGAATCGTTTCTTCATTACCAAATAATAAAAGTGTTTTCAGTCTTGATCCTTTAACAGGCTCTCTTACTTTAACGTCGAAGTTAGATTACGAATCACTAAAAGAGTACTGGATTGTCATAGAAGCGACAGATTCAGCTACTAATATTTCTGAACGATTATCAACATCAGTAACAGTTCATATATCAATAACAGATGCGAATGATAACGCTCCTATTTTCGTATCAGCAACAAACGCTATCGTATCAATTAATACACTTTCAGACGTTATATACCAAGCTTTAGCCATAGATTCTGATTATGGTGAAAACGGAAGAATTTCATACTATATTTCAAGTGGAAATGAACACAGCTATTTTTCTTTAGACTACGATTCAGGGAGACTTACTGTTTCAAATAAATACGCTTCTGATGTTAACAAAATTCGTCCTGGACTGTTTAAATTAAATTTGACAGCATCAGATCATGGTATGCCATTTCCGAGAACCAGTCATATGACACTCCAACTTAGTTTACAAGAGTCAACTAATATCCCTCCAAGGTTTACTGAACTATCTTACCGGGCGAATATAAGTGAAGATATAAGACCTGGTAGCTTTGTCACTCGGTTGATGGCTAAGTCTTCTAAAGGTTTATCAAGTAAGTACAACTACATTCAAATTAATATTTTTGTCTAAAATTCTTTCAAGTCAAAGTCTAACGTTAAATTTCTTTTAAAGGTAATTTAAGCTACACAATTCCTTTTGGGGTAGCTGACAACAAATTCACTATTGACGAAAGAGCTGGAACCATTACTGTGAAGACCAAAATTGATCGAGAAGATCGAGACCAATACATCTTTCCAGTTTACGTCACAGACTCCAGCGCTTACCAATCAACAACAAATTTTGACGTTGCAACAGTCACAATAAGCATTATGGATGTAAACGACAATCCACCAACTTTCAAAGTAGGATCTTGTTATCCTTTAGCTGTACCGGAAAACAACGAACCGGAAGTCATACACACAGTCACGGCTACAGACAAAGATATAGGAGCGAACGGCGTCATAACTTATAGTATTATTTCTGGTAACCATGGCAACAAGTTTTCCATTGACTCTACTACTGGTAAATTGACTGCTAAGACTTTAGACCGTGAGACTCAGAGTAAATATCTATTAACGATCACAGCTTTTGATCATGGATCACCTGTAGCGTTACAAGGATCTTGTAATATAACTGTTATGGTTGAAGATCAGAATGACAATGACCCTGTGTTTGACACTGGACATTATTCAGCAGCGATTCTAGAAAATGCAATGATTGATACTTCGGTAATCAAAGTGAGAGCTACGGATGCTGATTTGGGATTTAATAAGCGTATAGTCTATTCTTTGGCGAACGAAAGTCAAGGTTTATTCAGAATTGATAACAAGACTGGAATTATTTTTACTACTGGGTAAGATAAACTTAATATTGATGATGCAGTTAATTTTTTTAATGATTATAGTTTTAAAACCATTTTTTTTTTCTTTCAGAACTTTTGACCGTGAGAAAACAAATGTCTACCATTTCGAAGCAGTCGCTACTGATCAGGGTCGATACATAGCTCGTTCCCAAAGAGTTTCTGTTGAAGTTACAATTAATGACGTCAACGATAATAAGCCGATTTTCACAAAATATCCCTTCAAAGAACATGTAGCTTCTCTAACACCTCCAGGGCAAAGTTTACTTCGAGTTTCTGCTACTGATAAAGATGCAGGAAACAATGCTGAAATATTATACGAGTTGCTCGATAATTTGAATAATAAATTCCGCATTAATCCAACTACAGGAGTGTTAACAGCTACTCAGAGTTTAGCCAGTGAAAATGGGAAGTTAGTTCATCTTAAAATTATAGCAAAAGACAAAGGGAATCCACCGCAGAGTTCCACCGGTCTTATCGAGTTAAGAGTCGGCGATTTCTCAGATCAAACTCTTTTACTTAACTTCCAAAATTCCACTTACAATGTGACTATACCAGAAAATATGGCATACGGTAAAGAAGTGCTTCAAGTTACAGCTATAAGAAGTGACGGTCGCCGCCAAAGAATCATTTACGAAATCGGAAACGGAAACGATCAATATGCATTCGAAATTGATTCAAACATTGGTGTAATCAGAGTGAATAATTCAATCAATTTGGACTACGAATCTCACCCTGGTCCTACAAGAAAACTAGTAATAGTAGCCAGAACAGAAGGCTTGCCAAACTTATACGGATACTGTGATGTTATCATTAATTTGATAGACCAAAATGACCACGCACCTAGATTTACACAACAGCAATATATAGCGAACGTACTCGAAGGAAACACGAAAGGAGAATTTGTAGTTCAATTAGCGGCAAAAGACGATGACCATGGGGCTAATGCGAGAATTCTATACCATATTGTTGATGGTAACCATGACAACGCATTTATCATTGAACCCGCGTTTTCTGGTTCAGTTAAAACAAATATAGTACTTGACAGAGAGATAAGAGAGTCTTATAAATTGACAGTTATAGCTACCGACGAAGGTGATCCACAAATGACTGGTACTGCCACGCTCCGAATCAATGTTGTCGATGTAAATGACAACCAGCCGACATTTCCACCGCCCAACATTATTACTGTCTCAGAAGGTAAGATATACAGGGTGTAACTTTAACCAATTATATTAACAAGGCTTTTAATGTAAAATTACGAATTATATACTGTACTGTATCAACCCATTACTGCCCACTGCTGAGCTCAGGTCTCCTCCGAAGAGGGGTTAGGCATAGTCCACCACGCTTGCCCACTGCGGATTGGGGACTTCACATATCTTCAAAGGATTTTTAGAACCCTTTTCCGACATGCAGGTTTCCTCACGATGTTTTCCTTCACCGTTTTTAGCCAGTGGTGTTGTGAAAAATTGCACATAAATCTTTTTCATATTAAGATTTAGAGGTACAAGAATTATATACGTATACTAGCTGACTCGCACAACTTCGTCTGCGCCGAAAAAATAAATTAGGGGTGGACTATCCCCAACATTTAGGTGATGAAAAATAGATGTTGGCCTATTCTCATAAGTACCGGATAAGCACAAAAAATCTCATCAAAATCGGTCGAGCCGTTTCGGAGGAGTTCAAGTTCGAACACCGTGACACGACAATTTTATATATTAGATATTTAAATACGAAAGAAAAAAATCCAATACAAGTTTAATAATCCATTAATTAAATTCACACAATCATATGACATGCTTACTAGTTCGTTAGTTTAGTTTTAAATTAATGATTTAATATCGATTCTCAACTTATTTTTACTTCTTTGTCAATATTTTGTATGTAACAATACGGTCAAAATTCTTCAGTTGTGCAATAGGGATGAACATAGAATTTATTTTGTAAATGTTTGATTGGTCATAGTTAGTTGTATTACATGTATGTGAAGAAGACTACTCGTAACAGTATAGTTTCTATATCAGCCTAAAGTATTTAAATGGCACTCGAATTTAAATACTGTCAGTCTATACTCAAAATAAATTGGTAAAATAAAAAGTATTGCAAAGGACTTTTACATAATTTGTATTCTCGAATTCTCCATCGGCTTCGACTTCGATTTCGACATTGAGATTAAACAAAAGAGACTCTTTTAGGATCAATATTTATTGGGCGGTATTGCATTTTTTCGAGGGCATGTTTTAGCGGTGCCTCCCCAACGGTCCGATGTTTTATTTTTGTTTTTATTCGTGGCATTGTGCGTTGAAACGAAACGATTCCTTTTCGTTTTTGGTTTGCGAGCGGCGAACGCAAGTGTATCGCGAAAGTTTAAACTTTTATTTTATTTTGCAGGAGCGGAAGTTGGGACAGTTCTGACGTCGGTTACGGCTAATGATGTTGATACGCATCCAGCTTTAAAGTACTCTATAATACAGGGAGATAATAAATTCTCTATAGATAGATATAGCGGGAAAGTTGTTTTGAATAGACCACTGGATTTTGAAGGAATGGATGTATACAAAGTTAATATCACTGCGTCTGATAGTGAACACGTAGCCAAAACTACGCTTACGATTAAAGTGACAGATGTTAATGATAATCCTCCTGTTTTTGACGATGTGTCGTACAACAAAATATTGCCAGGTAAAGTTTGACTTTTAAATATGGAATTTAGACATTACTGATAAAAAAAAAACAGTCAACAAAATCGTAGGACAATATTAAAGTCAATTTGATGCAACCTAGTGATGTAACAATTTTAAATATTTTAATAGACAGATTTTAATATGAATTTTGAAGAAATATTGCTGGAATTGATTTAGATCTATTTTTTCTTAACAATAATTAATTTAAAAACTCAAAAGTAACCAAAAGTTATCTACCATTTCAGAAGGTTCAGGTGTTCTAGAAATAGGCAAAGTAAGCGCAAAAGATAAAGATAGCAGAGATAACAGCAAGATTAGTTACTCACTGCTTCATCCAACTAATGGATACTACATAGATGGGAATTCAGGAGTGGTTTTTGTAAACTATAGTGCTTTACCATCCAACCAAAGAGATATGCAATTGGCAATAGTCGCTACGGACTATGGAAAGCCTAACAAGAGTGCTGTGGCTGCAATGAGAATTAACACTGGAGCTTCTTCTGAAATCAAACCTTATATTGGACAAGATATTTATAGGTAAGTAACCAACGGCTTTTTAATAAAACTGATAAACAAGCTGACGGTAAATTACCTCTATTTATGGGACTTCGCTATGCCAGGGTGTTAGGAGGCCATTATCCATTACATACAGGATTTTTCTCAAACTTGTTTAAACAAAATAGAGACATTCGTATTACTGTTTCCAAGTACTATGTCCTCTTTCGAGGCACATCTGAAAGAGAGAAATGAACCCAAAAATCAATTAAATTTTCATAAGTTGACAATCAATTAACTTAACTCTAAATAAGTTACACATTTCAACATGATACTTAAGTTCATACAATGAACCAAACTGTCATTTTATTTTTCTTTTAGCCAATGATATTCATACAAATTTTTATCGTTTTTCATATAAGTCTATTATAAAGCCCTAAAATAGGCTCTTAATTATAAAATAGCTTACCTACCAGTTTTATTAAATTCTGATATTCTCAATTCCAGGATAACAGTCAACGAAGACACCGAACGGGGTTCCTCATTACTCCGCATTGGTGGAATCAACGACGTTCTAAAAAAGTACAATCTAGATTTTCACATTATATCGGGGAATGAAAACAATTCCTTTGACGTTACTCAAGAAGGAGCTCTGATTTTACTGAAGAGATTAGATAGAGAAACCCAAGATTCCTACGTATTAGGACTAGCAGCCGTGGAACAAGGAAAAATGTTAACACATCACCAAAATAAAACAGCCATTACTGTTTTTGTCACAGTTGCTGATGCCAATGATAATGCCCCAGTATTTTCTACAAACGATCTTGAATTAAATGTCAATGAAGGTGTCAAACCTGGCTTCGTACTCACAAAGCTAGTAGCTACAGACGCTGATTTATTCGGGACTCCAAATGCTAATATAGTCTACAATCTAACTTCAGGGGATGATGAAGGACTATTCTACATACAACCATCTACAGGAGTACTATCAGTTAATAAAACCCTTGACTATGATACTGGAAAAACAGAATATAAATTAATAATCATAGCTTGTGATCAAGGAGTGCCGTCTTTGTGTAGTGAAGCGTACATCAAAGTAGGTGTTATTGACGAAAACGATAATACTCCTACGTTTCCCGTAAGCGAATATTTTGAGAGTATTGCTGAAAATGAACGAACCGGTACTTCAGTGTTCATTGCTAGAGCAACTGATCTCGATAAAGGAAAATTTGGCAAACTTGATTACACTATTGTTGCTTCGACAAATAATTTCAATAGAAAAGACGATTCGTGGAAGATGTTTCAGATTGATTCGTTAACTGGACTTGTAAACACTAATGCGGTTTTTGACTACGAGCAAAGGAGTAGATATGAATTTTCTATAAAAGCTTCCGATTTAGGAGGCAAAAGTTCTACTGTGAAAGTACGAATTGATGTCGAAAGTCGCGATGAATTTTACCCACAATTTACACAGAAAACTTACAAGTTTAGAATACCTAAATCTGGTTCTCTTCCCGCTGGATTCACTATTGGTCAAGCAACAGCCACAGATAGGGACAAAGGCATAGATGGTCGAATCGTCTACCAACTCTCAACATCGCATTCCTACTTCAAAATTAATAGAACAACAGGTGTCATTATCTTGAAGAAGAAAATTGACTCCGTTCAAAACTTATTTGGCTCAGATAAGTCTATTAGTTTGGTTGTCACTGCAAGTTCAGGTCGACAGGGTTCTTTAACAAATAAAACTGCTGTCGAAATCGGTTTAAATGACATGGCATTAACTGGCGAAGTAGATCAAATAAATGATACATCAGCCGCTGCTAGTGGAGGACTTTCCGATTGGGCATTAGGATTACTCATAGCTTTTATATTTATTATCATTATTTTCGCTGCTGCATTTCTATTCCTACACATGAAAAACAAGAGACACAAAAATGTGAACAAACCTGGCTTTAATTCCGAAGGGGGAGTAACAAGTAACAGTTACGTCGATCCTGGTACATTTGATACCATTCCTATTAGAAACACTGGTAATGTAAATTCTGCTGGACAGTTTGCTCCTCCAAAGTACGATGAGATACCTCCTTACGGTCCACACACAGCTAGTTCCAATTCTGGGGCTGCAACTACATCTGAGCTATCAGGCTCTGAGCAGTCCGGTTCCAGTGGACGAGGTTCCGCTGAAGATGGCGAAGATGGTGAAGATGAAGAAATCAGAATGATCAATGAAGGGCCTTTACAAAGGGAATCTGGAATGCACAGGTCAGGAGATGACGACAATCTCTCTGACGTCTCAGTACATAATACTCAAGAATATTTAGCAAGATTAGGTATAGTAGACACAGTTGCCGGAGGCGGAACTTCAACGTCATCTCGAAGATGCTCAGAAAATGTAGGAAATAAAGATAACATGTTACATCACCCACCGATAGATTCTATGCACATGTTTGACGAAGATGGCGGTCACGAGAATGACATAACTAATCTGATTTATGCCAAATTGAATGAAGTTACTGGTAGTGAAAGAGCTAGTAGTGCAGATGAGGCAAGTGCTGCTGTTGACAGAGCAATGGCTTTAGGAGCATTTCCTAGTGCACCAGGAGAGAACACGGCAGTGCCAACAGCCGGTCCTTCAATGACGGGCAGCCTTAGTTCAATCGTACATTCTGAAGAAGAATTAACCGGTAGCTACAACTGGGATTACTTACTAGACTGGGGGCCGCAATACCAGCCATTAGCACACGTATTTTCGGAAATAGCTCGTTTAAAAGACGATGCTGTGTCTCTCCAAAGTGGGAACAGTGCAGCATCTAGTGCCAAAAGTAAAGGAACGTCTATATCTGGAGGCAAAAGTGTTCCACCTCCGCTATTAACAACAGTAGCGCCTAGAAGTTGTCCAGCTCCTTCGCTATCTTGTCGACAACCACAGCTGCTGTTGCCTAGGTCGCCAATAAGTCATGATGTTCCTGGAGGATTCTCTGCTGCAGCAGCCATGTCTCCATCATTTTCTCCTTCGTTATCTCCTTTAGCAACTAGGTCCCCATCAATGTCACCTTTAGTAGGTCCTGGTCTTCCCCCAGTCCCGGGCAGTAGGAAACCTCCCCACTCGACTATGAGAATGTGAATATAAGATGTATATATTGCCAACAAGTATTGTTAGTATTTATTTAGGAGCCGATTTGATCGGTTTTAGACTTCGATCGTTTTGTGCATCGAATTTTGTGCTCAAAATGGTGTCTTAAGCGCTTATTACCGATTTTTCCGGTAAATGTACATATATATCGGGTGTAATTTTATCTGTAAATATTGTATTAGTGCCTTGTATAATATAAAAATCAAAGACTGCCATGTTTAAATGTATAGTTTATACGAATGAATCAGCTTTACCGTAAGCTATAAGTAATTTAGCTAGAACAGTTTTCGGAGATGTAGAATTTCTTTTGAAACTATACCTATATTGTGCCGTTTATCTATTTTGTATACTGTACTGTGATTTTTGTCTAAGTATGGAATTATTAAAGACTGTTTTGTGGCATCACATTTTACTATTAAAATATTTCAGATTAGTAGATCTTCAAATTTTTTAATAAGAAAACATTTTAGAAAATAAAAAACTTGAGAGGTGTCAAGGGACACCCGAATAGAACGAAGTTCCTTTCGATTAAAAGATCTTTTATATTTTTTTCCTAACGTAACGCGCGATAAGAAACGTGTTTTAAAAGATTTTGATCACAGCGCCATCTAGCGATAATCATCTAAAACAAAATAGTATCGTGACAACTTTTCGTAAGATTTTTTTTCCGTCTAGCCCCCTTTCGATAACGTGCGATAAGGAACTTCGTTCCAATATATTTGTCTTGTAACTTAAAACTATTGATGCCACAATTAAACAGTAGATAATGTAATAAATGTAAATAATGTTAATACTAGTTTAAGTTGAACCGACTGTCGACGAAAAAACGTTTAAATAAAACGAAAATTTGAAATATATTGAGCAGTTTTATTTGATACCTTTAATTGAGGCCAGATCCAAATCGATTCGATATTGATAAAAAGTTCAAACTCTGTTGAAGATAATTTTGAAACATAAAAGTAATGTAATCAAAGATCACTTTTTTCAATCATAATGTCCTATCATGATATTTATATCAAAATATATGGTATACACAGGTATTTTAGCCCAAAATAGGTTCAAAGTTAAATCGATTTGAATCCAGCCAAGACTACAACGCGTGTTAGATACTATCGATATTCCAGTGTCCATTAAAATTATAATAATATAGCAGTGTAGATACATTTCTCATAATAACAAATTGAATATTCCAATAATATCAGGGATTAAATTGTAGGATTAGAACATGATATATTAAGCTAAATTTTTATATTGAAACATTGAAATCAAGTCACAATTAATTTAAATAGTCTCAAATATCACTTACATTATTAATAAACAGGTTCTTACCACGATTATTTTTAATTGAGCGGTCCCGATATTTCAGCACTGTTTCAAGCGCCATGATCACGGGAAGACTGAAGAACTGCGGGTAGGTCATTTATGAGCAGACAAATCTGTCTACCCTCTTTCTCGTTCGTTTGCCGGTACCACTAGAACTCGAAGTCACATTTCGACAGTGACTTTAATGACCTACCCGCAGTTCCACAGTCTTCCCGTGATCATGGTGCTTGAAACAGTGCTGAAATATCGGGACCGCTCAATTAAAAATAATCGTGGTAAGAACCCGTTTAGTAATAATGTCGGTGATGTAGATAACCGCGAGTGTTTAAAGAAGTCTCAAATATATTTTAAGTTTTATCAAACATATTACCAGAGTATATTATTATCAAGTGAGTAGAAATCGGGTTATAACAATTGTACATTATTAGGATACAAAAATCTGAACACATTCACAAAATGACATTTGGTAAAATTTCAAAAACACTTTTACTATCCTTACAAAATGTATTGTACAAAATTGGAGTGTTCATAATTAAGATAATACTAATATTAGAACTAGGATTACATTTACTTATATCTATTTATTTATATTAAAGCTTGAGCTAAATGGTTCTAAGAATCATAAGCAATATTAAGTAAATCAATTAAAATATTGTAATTAATATCATATTGTGATATTGGTCTCAGTAGGCAAATAAATTGAGTAGACCTACTTGACGTTTGATGAATAATGAGTAAACATTTTTCTATTGCAATTATAGGAAAACCATCATTAAGAACACAATCTTTAAATTTTATCTTCAAATTAAGTATTTACCGTTGCTCCTACCACTGTAACTCCTGTATAACCAGGATCTACAGCGGCGACCATCGTAATGACTCTGAGCAGTGAAGCCCAGAAACTAAAAGAAAGCTAACTTGTCTTGGACCCCACAACGAATTTAATCAGAAGATGATAGGAGTACGAAACATGAGTTCCTTTCCGTCTACCATCACTCAACAACCTCTGCAAAGTTATAGATACCACTAGACTTGTAATATTTATTGTATATTCAGTATAAATATGCCCAAATACAACAAAAGTTCACATACTTGCTTGTACGTGTGTCATTCTCCGAGTAAATCTTAAAGGAGTTGGACGGAGCAGAAAGGTGTTACTATACATATCACTTTACATGTATACATATCACTTTACACATTCGACAAGTAGCAAACGATATTTCTAAACCTCAAATCAAGAAGGACACGATGGTTCCCATGAATCATTCCTAAAACTTCATAGTGTATAGAATGTGAGAATACTAAATGCAGTGACATCTAAATGCATGTAAAATTAAACTAAGAAACCTATTTAAAATTATTATGTGTACGTATGTAACTAGAGTAGTTAATTGACTTAATTGTGAAACACAATACATTAAAACCATTAACATTCTGTGAAAATATTGGGTTTGTAACATTAAGGTTGTCAAATATCTCCCTTCCGCTTTTTTGCTCTTTATTTAATGCTTTATAAAAAGTGTTACAGTGATCGGATTTTGTTCAAATAGCGCTAAGTGATTACCACCTGTTCCTGTCCATGGCGAACGCCCTTGGTGGTGTAAAGTTAAACTCAAAAGAGGCTTGTGAAAAGTGGCTGTCCGAGTTCTTCGCAAATAAGGAGGGGGGCTTCTACGAGGGAGGTATTATGAAGTTGCCGTCTAGATAGAAACAGATTATCGAACAAAACGGTGCATATTTGAACTAAATCCGATCACTGTAACACTTTTTATAAAGCATTGAATAAAGAGCCAAAAAGAGGAAGGGAGATATTTGACAACCTAATATTTTTGTCAAACACTTTTTTAAAAATATCCCCCACTTTTTTAAGATTCATTATAAAGATAATGATGATAAAAGTACAAGAGTTGAACATAATAACCTAAACAAAACCATAATTAATCTACTATTCACCTTTCCTATTATTACATGAAAAAATATAATATATTATGAAGTTTAAACTCTCGTTTTAGCATATTCCGAGAGAGTGTAATAATATAATACTGATAGAATATAATTATGATATTTTCTTAATAATACAGATTACACAACTAGCCAGTAGATTAAAAACGGTTTTAGATGGTAATAACAATAGATAAGTTTCTACTGAAAACTATTCTTATTAGTGATAGTAAAATATTGCAGTGTGCTTTTAGAACAGTAAAACAAGAACATAGAATTATTACATCTGGAATCAACATCATGAACAACAGAATGAAGACAATTTAAAGTGCACCGATCTCGCGTAACTACACGATATTCTGGCGTTAGTGTACCGATGACACTCAATTCGTTTAACACACTAATTACATAAACATAAGTTCTTTAAAATTTCACTTTGTTATTTATGATGTGGATCGGTGCACTTTAAATCGGCTTCATTCTGTTGTTCATGATGTTGATTCCAGATGTTATAATTATATGAACAAGAACAATAAATTTTGAAAATCAGCGCTGTATAAATCGCAGCATGCTGAAGCAGATTCCTTTTGGACACACAAACTATGTTAATTATATTTTGCTATTTATCTTTTGTTTTAAGTATGTAATGTGTGTTTAATAAAATTATTTTCTTTCTTTCTTTCTTTAAATTTCATTAATAACAAATTTAATTGATCCATATCCAAATGTGGATACCCTATATGTTATTCTGATGTATAAACTATACTATTGTAAGCGGTGGCGTGCAATTCACACAAGCATATATGCACTGCATACCCCAATTTGATTAAAAATTACAATAAAAATCGATTAATAGCTGTTAATTGTAATCAAAATACACTCTTCACTACTATTATTGGCGTAAAATTTAAGTGAAATTGATTGTAGGACGTAGATAGGTTGAAATGTTTTTAGATAAAAACTTCTGCATACCCTTTCTTTAATATAGATGCACGCCACTGATTGTAAAGTTTAATGAAATCGGTTGTTATAACAAACACTCTCATCCATACAAAAAGTTTCACATTTATAAAATTCACAGTAATCTATTAAAAATCAAATCCTAAAGCCTACAAATAATAAAATATACCTGTGTTCATTCAGTCCATTCATTACAAATAATCATCGTGATTAATATTCCTATATACTACAAAAATAGCCTTCATCTTTCTGCTTACTAATAAGCCCAATTTCATCAACAGAACTTGCTGAGCTTGCTTTCCAATTACTAAATCTAATTCTACACTTTTTATTGCTTAATAAGACGATATTCCTTACTAAGGGGTGGGCCATATAAAGTTTGCATTTTGAATCGAACGTTCGAAAGTTCGACTGTCATGTTGGCTGTGTGGCATGTTGCGCCATCCTGTTGAAACCAAATGTCATCCATGTCATACTCTTCAACTTTTGGAAACAAAAATTCGTGTTCGCATGGCACGGTAACGCTCGCCATTGACCGTAACGGCGGCTCCTTGCTCATTGTCGAATGATGCCGCCGGACAAAAACCCACACCAAACCGTAACTCTTTGTGGGTGCATTGGCTTCTCAATGGTAACGTGTGGATTTTCCGACCCCCAGATGCGACAATTTTGCTTATTGACATAGTCTCCGAGGTGAAAATGGGCTTCATCTGAAAAGACATTTCACATTTCTTACATTTTGCACTGAAGACACACCACTTTGGAAGTAACTTTTCAATATTTCCCAACTTTCTCAAACCTTTACCTAAATTATGAACACAAATTGAATGACATTTGAGCTGTCATTCTCTATATAAACAGTAGTTCAAAATGCAAACGTTAGATCGCCCACCCTATATAATCTTGATTTCAAATGGTTACGTCTTCTCTATCTCTGTGCTATCAAATACAACACATCCACCACTTACTAAACAAAAACAATAAGAGCTTACTTCAACCTCATTGAAGATAAATTTTCTAGAATAGAGACTATTGTAATAGTCATAGTGGCCAAGTGGTTGATGCGCTTGCCTTACGTACGGGAGGTCGCAGGTTTAAAACCAGCCAGCTTGTACCTCTAAATCTTAATATAAAAAAGATTTATGTGCATTTTTTCACAACACCACTGGCTAAAAACGGTGAAGGAAAACATCGTGAGGAAACCTCGGAAAAAGGTTCTAAAAATCCTTTGAAGATATGTGAGTCCCCAATCCGCATTAGGCAAGCGTGGTGGATTATGCCTAATCCCTCTTCGGAGGAGACCTGAGCTCAGCAGTGGGCAGTAATGGGTTGTTACAGTACAGAGACTATTCATTTTCAGGTTCCAATAACTTTTACATCACTCATTTCCGAAGTATTGTAAATCTTCTGACAAAATAATGAGAACAACCACAATCCAACTTGGTAAATCTTGGTAGCATACAACTTGGTAAGTCTTGGTATCATATTGGTGATGCTATTATAATATACCAATAATAATTGATATGTGCTACTAAAACACTATTTGTAAGCTGATCTCTTACTAAATCTCTACTGTAATGAAGTTTCTAGATGCAATGAATCAATGGAATTATATCTTCAATTCCAAATTATTCTAGAAATCAATTACTAATATTAATTGATAATATTTTAAGGCATTTCTAAGTTCAAATTTGGCGAACCTTCTTCAGATTATATTCTGATTACATTATGAATATTAAATCCTTTGTATGTTATTATGATTGTGCATGTCGATGACTACGTCGTTTGAAACTATGGGTTGTTTCCCTGTTGGGGTTAAAGGGTCTTCTGTAGTCGGAGTGATTCCAGAGGCTGGTTCCTGAAAGATATTGAAAATTATATTTCAACTGACTATTAATAATTTAAAGAAAACTTTTTACATACAAGATCAAAAGATGCATGTATAAATCTTATATATAAAAATGAATTGCTGTTCGTTAGTCTCGCTAAAACTCGAGAACGACTGAACCGATTTGGCTTATTTTAATCTTGAAATATTCGTAGAAGTCCAGGGAAGGTTAAACGGTGAGAAAATTTACTTGTGTGACGCAGACGGAGTTGTGTGGGCCAGCTAGTCTTCTTATATATAAAAATGAATTGCTGTTCATTAGTCTCGCTAAAACTCGAGAACGACTGAACCGATTTGGCTTATTTTAATCTTGAAATAATCGTAGAAGTCCAGGGAAGGTTTAAACGGTGAGAAAATTTCCTTATGTGACGCAGACGAAGTTGTGTGGGCCAGCTAGTGTAAAATAAAAATAGAGATAACAGTCAAGTAAAACAAGCCCAAACAGGATGGTTCTATGTCATTTAGAAGTTTCTATGGCTAGTTACATGAAAAGATCATTTCTTGTTTTAATCTAAGCCTTGAAAGTAAAACTTATTACTTACAATAGATGCAGCATCACACGCCATCAGCTCATTCTTAGATAAATGTTCGACTACAGCAGCAGTGTAGCAATCACCCAGCATGTTATTGGTTGTACGAATTCTATCACTGAAAATAGATATACAGGGTGTTGTTGCCCGGTGAAACAATACTTTAAGGGCTTAATCTATATCACATTTCAAATCATATACACATACTTTTGAAACGGATATAATGACTTTATTTTCCCATACAAAGTTGAAAAATTATTATTTTGTATTAATTTTGACAACCCTACCCTGACCTACATGTAGCGTGCTATATCTATATGCCATTTTCAAGCACACAGGCGCATCCGATTGCAATTTTAGAGTTCCGTACTATAAAAAACTCCTACTAATAGTAAATTAACACGTAGTTTTGATTAGTTATAACTTATGATATATTATGCCTAGAAAACCCAGACTTGGTGGATGGCTTCTACATAAAGTATACTATTTGCTGTGAAAGTATTGTTTCATCGGATTTTAACACCCTGTATAATAATAGTGGGAGACTGGTGCCTGAACTAGGCGGGGAGCCTGTATTTCTACCCGCGCACTGTCTATGAAAGCAGTCGAGTTTATATCGCTCCGTATCTAAATTTCCGAAAAAGTATTAAAAGTTCTTAATTTAGTCAAAAAGTGATTTATGTGGAATGTGTACGAATTATCTATCACGTGAATCATAAATAAGACTTTGAAACAACATTAACATAACGAAAAGTTACGTGAATCAAAACACTGTGCCGGTGATCGAAACTTACTGGTTCTGAGCGCGTATTATCATCTTACAATGAACTGTTCCGCTTGTAACAAGAAAATAAAGTCTGCGCGTAATCTGTTGTGTAATCAGTGTCGTGCAAAATACCATATTGAATGTCTGAATATAAAAGATGATCAATTCAATGCTCTCTCCGCGGAGTATTGTAACAAATGGGTATGTCCTTCATGTAACAACATAACAAAACGCATTACTAATAGGCAGCGCGATAACACACCTGTCCGCACCACGCAAGTCCCATATTCTGATGAATCCATGAACATGTCTTACGATCTCACGGAACAGCCAGATTTGCAGTCTTCAATTTCGTGTTCTAATACTACTACAACTTGTGGTACTGATGGTGCTGTAACCATGGTCAAAATTAGCGCATTACTAGATCAAAAGTTGAACACTCTTTTGCCTACATTTTTTAACGACTTTCGTCGAATGCTAAGGGAAGACGTGAAGGTACTTGTTCGCGAGGAAGTTGAAGCTTCTCTTCAACAAATTAAGGATGATTTTACGGTCACAACCAATTTTATATGTGAAGAACAGTCTTCTATTAAAAAAGACATCATGGAGAAATCCCGCATTGTTAAAGATTTGGAGAGTGAAATATCCAATCTGATTAAATTTCAAAATATTTTAAAAACACGTATTTCTTCTATGGAGAGAATGACTCGCAGTCATAACTTGGAAATACAAGTTGTACCTGAAAGTAAGAATGAAAATCCTATAACTATTTTCAACAACCTTTGCAAGACTTTAAACATTTCTATAAGTCAAGATCACATACATTCATGTCGCAGAGTAGCCAAGATGAATACTGCGTCATCTAGACCAAGAAACATTTTAGTAACACTCATCAACCCTCGTTTAGTGGACAATGTGCTGTCTGCTTGCTATCGATATAATAAAACTCACAAAAACGATAACTTGAATACTGCGCATCTGGGTCTCTCGTGCGAGCAGCAAAGGATATATGTCGTGGAGCACCTATCACCGGATTGTAAAGAACTGCATGCAGCGGCCAGGAAATATGCAAAGTTGAAATCATATAAATATGTGTGGGTGAAATATGGTCGTGTCTATCTACGCAAGGATGATGGTTCCAAATGCATTTTAGTTAAAGACTTAGAATCATTGAACAAATTGCCGAAGTAATTTAATTTAATTTAGAATAAGGTAATCTGTAGTAGTGTAGTTTATATATATTGTATATTTAATTTTGACATTATCTCCTATTAATTTTTATGGTATTGGTGTTTTATCAGAATGTTAATCGTATTCGTTCCAAAACTGACAAAGTACTTTTAAATGTTATTAATTGTGATTATGACATAATTTGCCTCACTGAGACTAATTTCGATGGTGGCATTTTTGATGCCGAAGTGTTCGATAATCGTTACATTGTTTTTAGACGCGATCGGCATACAACTAAAATATCAAAAAGGGCAGGTGGCGGAGTAGTTATTGCTGTTAAAAAACACTTGTGTTTTATTCGTCAAACATGTTGGGACTCTCATTATGAAGATATTTGGATTACTGTAGTTCCTAATAAAAGTAATAATAACGTAAAAGCCATTAATTTATGTTTGTGCTATTTGCCGCCTCACCTGTCATTAGGAGATATGGACGAATTTTATAGTCATTGTCAAAAAATTATGCAATCTCGTAAAAACGAGGAATTTCTTTGTATTGGCGATTACAACACTCCTAACATTTTTTGGTCAAAATCTAATGATTCACACACTATGCTAGCTGACGTAATACAGGGTGACAGGGCTGAGCTTCTCTTAGAGCACATTACCCTCTGTAGTTTAAAACAATTTAATTGCATACCTAACTCATTTGGGAAGTACTTGGATCTTGTTTTGTCCACGTTGTCAAATATATGCGTACACACTGCTGAGCCACTAAGTAGGTTAGATAGATATCATCCTTCGATTGTAGTTAATTTAGATGCCACGGACGATTTTGCAAAATTCCTTAAAATTAATAATATTCGTAAATTAAATTTCAGAAAAAGTGATTATATGCAAATTGTTAATGATTTAAATGTGATCGATTGGAATGAGATTTTGGGAGACTGTGATGTTGATTTAATGCTCGAAAATTTCTACATAATATTAAATAATGTAATTTCTAAACACACACCAATATCTAATAATAATAGTAGCAATGTACCGTCGTGGTTCTCACCGGCTCTTCGGCGTACCCTCAAAGAGAAATTAAAGTTTCATCGCCGCTTTCGTAAATTTCATAACCCCCGAGATTATGACTCATTTTCTCTTTTACGGCACAGATGCAAAAATCTTCTTAAAAGGGATTATAATAATTTTATCAACTCAGTAGAATCGTCTCTCTATAACAATAATTTGAAAAACTTTTGGCAATACGTAAAAAGTAAGAAGGACAATGATCCCATACCAGTAACGATGAGATATGGTGACCAGATAGCTTCAGATCAACATGGAATATGTGAACTATTCTCTAAATATTTTAACTCTGTGTTCGAGCAGCATTGTGCTGATAACTTTCATTGTGTTCTTACAAATAGCGTTAATAATGTATTGAGCAATGTAGTGGTAACGCGGCAAACTATATTTCGTAAAATCCTCAAACTGGATCCGAATAAAGGAGCCGGGCCTGACGGAATTCCTGCATTGGTCATCAAAAAGTGTCAAAAAGTCTTATGTGACCCACTATTCATTATATTTAATAAATCGCTGCAATCGGGTGTATTCCCAAAATTATGGAAAACAGCACATATAGTTCCCATATTTAAATCAGGAGATAGATCATGCTGCGATAACTACCGACCAATTAGCATTCTATCCTGCTTAGGCAAATTATTTGAATCGATTATCTACGATGTTTTATATCATCATATATATCCGCTATTATCTCCTAAGCAGCACGGCTTCATTCGCAATCGTTCAACAACATCTAATTTACTAGAATATAAAAATTACATATGCAGTGCATTTGCTGATCGCACTCAAGTTGACAGCGTGTATACTGATTTTTCCAAGGCCTTTGACAAGGTAAACCATGACATTTTAATACAGAAACTATCACTGAATTTTGGAATTCACGGAAATCTGTTACGGTGGCTTGAATCATATATCACAAATCGTAGTCAATTAGTCGCGTTGAAGGGATACTTATCTTCTCCTGTTGACATAGCTTCCGGAGTTCCACAAGGATCCCATTTAGGGCCGTTACTTTTCGTCGCCTCTATTAATGATCTTATTAATATGATTAAAAATCCATGCTTACTTTATGCAGACGATTTAAAATTATTTTCTACGATACGTGATTCAAGAGATTCCGAGGTACTTCAAACAGATATAAACACGATTAGCTTATGGTGTGATGACAATAAAATGTTTTTAAATGCTAAAAAATGCTGTGTTATCACATTCACTTCCAAAACGAACAAAGTAACTTTCGAATATAAACTCAACAATTATGTCCTTGAAAGGAAGGCTTTGGTTAGAGATCTAGGGGTGATGTTCGATGAGAGGTTCACTTTTCGTGACCATTACAATTATATAGTTAACAAAAGTACTCAAATTTTAGGCTTCATTACCCGTATCACAAAATATTTTAAAAAACCTGAGAGTTTTATTAATCTTTATTATTCGATGGTTCGTAGCATCTTGGAATATAATTCTGTAATATGGTCTCCCCACTACGATGTACACACAAAACGCCTTGAACGTGTTCAAAATAAGTTTATTAATATATTATGTTACAGAACAGGTTTACACCGCGAGCTTCAGTCATATAAAGCTAAGTTAGTGAGATTTAACATGCAAACTTTGGAAACTCGTCGATTGTGTGCGGACTATACATGCCTATACAAAATAATTCATTCTCACATCGATTCGCCATCCTTACTTTCAAACATAAATATAAATAGTAAACCGAGAGCTCGGGATGGATTTTCTAAAGTATTCTCCCTTCAAATTTACAAAAACAATACTTCATTTTATAACCCGATTGTTAGGATGTGTCGCCAATACAATGATATTTCTAGAGAGCACCATGCTTCAATTGATATTTTCGAGCAAAACTTCATAAAATTTAAATCTGACGTGAGGAAAATTATGTACGACTGAAATTTTTGTTTATTTATTAATTTTTCTTAAATATAATATAATTTAATTTTTTTTAATATTACTGAACTGCTGAACTGTTTTCTATTATAATTTGTTGCTTATGTATACACATGTTTAGGGATATAGTCTAGCTTAGTAATAATGCACTTGAAAAACCTTTAAATCATGTTTTGACTGTATTCTGTTTTGTGTAATAATAATAAATAAATTTCAGGACACCAGGATCACCACCCAAATTACAAAAAACAATATTGAGTATGACATGACACAGTACCAGTGTAAATATAGTAAAGCAACGACATTAATTAACTTAGCAACCAGCAACATATTATAAAACATAGTACTCAAAATAAAATAGAATTAAATAAAATGGCAAAAATAAACATGTAAAAATCTTAATAAACCTAATTAAGTCTAAACCATATATGTAACAATATATGTAAATACTGTATTATCGAGTGTGACACTAAGGGATTTAATTAAGCTAAATCATTGTATACTTTGTTTGTGTGTAAGTAAGTCTAAGTGGGCTCAAGTCTCCTCCGAAAAAAGGTTAGGCATAGTCCACCAAGCTTGCCCAATGCGGATTGGGGACTTCACGTTATATCTTCGAAGGTTTTTTAGAATCCTTTTCCGATATGCAAGTTTCCTCACGATGTTGTCCTTCACCGTCATTGTATCCAAATACTTAATTCAGAGATTTGAAAATCGAATACCACTAATAAATATCACTACTTTTAAAACAGAACAAGTTCCAAAACAGAATGTTTAAAATCTGCCTCCCTAAATCATAAATAATTACAACAAAAATGGCCCTTAAACATCCAAATTTAAAGTCTACATTAGTAAAACTTACACGAGCCAATCAACAGCAAACAGTAAGGATACGTCTTGAGTCGGTGCATCAACTGAGGACAGTACTACTAATAGTAAGACTAACGCAGCTGACGGCACCGAAGCTGACGATAACGATGCTGCTGTTGATGTTAAACTGAAAGAAGAAAAAGAGATTATAGATGCAGTTACAAAATTACTATTGTATATTGAGTTGTATGTTATTCCAGTCGTATTTTATTTACATATTTATTTAACAAAAATCCACAGCTGCAATTACAATTCAATTCAACTTAAAATTATAAAACAACAAATTAGCCAATTACGGACTTACATTTTGTTTACACTGGTTTTAGTCCTTAGGGGTACAATGAGATAGATCAAACAAAATATTATAAACAAATAGTAAAATTATGTAATGTTTAACGTGTGTGTATTCGTGTGTGTATGTATTTGTGTCCATGAGAGTGCATGTGTGCGTGCTTGTGTTTATATTCACTAAGTATCACACAAACCGTAGTAAAAAAAACTAATTTATTACAAGATGTCGGTTGCTGATTATTTTATTAAAAACGATTCGTCTCCTGATAGATATAGGACTATAAGACAATGTGAACTCAATCTTTTGCTTGTCTCATACAATGATTACTAGCCATCTTATTAAAGGGATAATTTCCAAACTAATAATAAAAAAAACTAATCCCATTTCTTGTATAGTTTGAATCCGCAGTGGTGATCAGTTTGAGCAGTGAAGCCTATGAATCCGGGGCAAAGATTACTTTTCTTGAGCCCCATAAGGAATTTAAGATGATAGAAAGAGTAAAGAGGCTCGTCTGCCTACATGGCAATAAAAAAAAAATGAGATTCGACTTGTCTTCTCGCAAATAATTTTTTAAATAGATTTTAGATATTAACAGAAAGTCAAATCAAATCAAATATATTTTATTGTCAACATAGGTATTTACATTTAGGTCTTGTATTTGAAGTAGTCTGGTATGCCATGCTGCGCCATTTTAGGCTTACAATATCTAGGTAAATGATTGTGAATGATGTCATTCTTGTCAGTTAACACAAATTTAACAAATTAATTATATTTAGTGCTTATCTATAAAGTGTCATCATCTAAAAATTCTGAAACAGTGTAATAACATTTTTCCACCAACAGTTCATAAAGTTTAACCTTGAATTTTTCCACCACTGTTATGTTCTTAATTGATGATGGAACCTTATTTAAAATGCGTGGAGCTGCACACAAAACACTTTTATACATTAGTCTAGTTTTGCTAGGAACTGTACATAATTTATTCTTAATTCGAGCCCTAGTTTGAAATTTAAATAAATCAGGGTTATTTTTAACAAACAGTGCAGTTTCATATATGTAAAAACAAGGAAAAGATAAGATTTTAAAGTAAAAGTAAAGTAAAAAAGCTTAATGTGAATATATTTAAGCTAGTATTTTCAAATATAATACCTAATACTCACAATATAGTAGCCAACTGAGCAAATCCGAGAGCCATATTGTTCATTTGGCAGATAAAAACTGCAGCAATAGCTATGAAGAGAGCTGTCCCATCCATATTGATGTTACAGCCAATAGGCAGGACGAATCTGGTGATGCGAACATCGATCCTTAGAGGACCTTCCATGGCTTTGAAGGTCACTGGTAACGCTGCAGCACTGAAATAATATATTCGGTTTTATACAGGGTGTATAAAGAGCACTCCCGAAAACGAAGGTGTTAGTACTAGTGATATCTGAGATGTTAAATATTTGTAAAAAAAATCGTCTGAATGGATCGGTTTCCTGGCTTATCATCACAGGTATCACTAATACTACCACCAGATTTCGTTTTTAAGAGTGCTCTTTACACACCCTCTATATTATACAGGGTGTTACAATCCGATGAAACAATACTTTCACAGCAAATAGTATACTTGATGTAGAAGCCATCCACCAAGTCTGGGTTTTCTAGGCATAATATATAATAAGTTATAACTAATCAAAACTACCAGTTAATTTGTTCAGGATCAACCCTACTGTACTGACCTACACCAACAGCTAAATACTTAAGCCGGCTAGTCACCTCCTGTATCATAGAACACAATACACGGGACAAAAATCACATTCTAAACAGGATATATGAGCCTGTGTTCGTGAAAATAGATATAGCACGCTAAATGTAGGTTAGGGTAGGGTTGTCAAAAAAAATACAAAACAATATTTTTTCAACTTTGTATGGGAAAATAAAGTAACTATCTCCGTTTCAAAAGTATGTGTATATGATTTGAAATGTGATATAGATTAAGCCCTTAAAGTATTGTTTCACCGGGCACCAACACCCTGTATATGATGAGTTTATGCAGGAATTTAAAAATACAATTCGAAGTTGATTTTAGGTAATTGTAATTTAAGACGCAAAAACTTTGACTATCTATATTTTTATTTATTCTTTTTTATTGCCCTGTAGGTAGACGTATATTTCTATATATGTATATTTAACTTTTACGCTAAATATACGCCAATAATAATGAGAAATGTATTTTGAATAAATATACAGCACTTAGAGTATGCAATGCATATACTTACGTGGAAGCAGTTGCAGAAGCCGTCAACATGGCATGAGAGAGACCCCAGTAAAATTTGTAAGGGTTCTTTTTGACGATCACAAAGTATATGCCCTGCATCACTATGAGTTGGTACAGGAATACTCCCACAGCCACTGTGGCTATGAACCAGGCCAGTTGAGACATCACGTGGGCTGAAATATGAGAAAATCATAATAATATTATAAAGGCGAAAGTTTGTATGTATGGATGAATGGATGGATGTATGTTTGTTACTCTTTCACGTAAAAACTACTGAATGGATTTGAATGAAACTTTACCACAATATAGCTTATACATCAGAATAACACATAGGCTACAATTTTTGAACCCCTTTGTAACGCAGACTAAGTTGCGCGGGTCAACTAGTATAATATATTATGGAAATTTTGTGTTGTGCGGTATAATTTTTTTAAACCTACTATTTTAAGAATAACCTAAGATCAGGTAAACAATTTTCTCTCAGTCATAATTTTTACTTTCGCTATGTTTACTCTATTTAGATGGGGTCGGAGCAATGTTATGTCTATAACGATGTCTGTGTCTATGTATCTATGTCTTCTCTCTCCACTTCTTTCTATCTTTATTTACGTCATCAGTCTAACCACAAACCAACATATCAACCTTCACACAATCAGACCGTCTTTTCTTCGGTCTTCCTCTCCTCTTACATCCATTTATTTTTAAATCCATCAAACGTTATAATTAAGATTTATTAAAGAAAAAAGAGAGGTGAAAGAAAAGTCATCAAACTCCATTATTATTCACAGATTTTTTTTCAGAAATACACATAAATTAACTATTTCGAAATGTGAGTTCGAGTTCCAGTGGTACCGGCAAACGAACGAGAAAGAGGGTAGACAGATTTGTCTGCTCTTAAATGACCTACCCGCAGTTTCTCATTCTTCCCGTGATCATGGCGCTAGAAACAGTGCTGAAATATCGGGACCTCTCAATTAAAAATAATCGTTCTAAGAACCCGTTTAGTAATAGAGTAAGTGGTGTAGATAACCGCGAGTGTTTCAAGAAATTTATTTAGAAACATTTGAATCCTTTTAAAATTGAGTGAAAAGACAAGCTTAACCGTTTATTTTCATTCAAATAACAAATTGTTGCAACAATCGGAGTCATTTCATCAATTAACCAGCGAAATGGGTTCAATTGGGGCCACGCTTTAATATAACTCGTAATTGAAATGAATGTGCCTTCAATCCGACATGTTATTCGTATCATTTATTTCAATAAACGGGTTGCTACGTGTTGTATATATATATATATATTTTCAGTTAGAGGAAATCACCGGATCCCTTGGTATGTTTGAGTTGAACTGCACTAAAACCTCGAACCGTTCACACTCAGCGTCCGAACCCTGGATGAGGCCAGAACCCAGCACGGGGTTTTGAGGGACGAAGCGACGCGTTACGCTCTCGGCACACTCTCCCGCCGCCCCCACGTGTTGTATATAAAAATCTTTAAATATAAGCTTTAAGATCTTGGATATCAGGTATTAGGTGAAGTGTTAGCCAAGACTGGTTAAACGAGCTGCGATGTGACTATCTCGTTTAGTATAGGAGTTTCTATGGCTACCTTCCGACTCCATCATCTGAGCAGCTCTATGATACCAAATTATTGCATATTCACGCGATATATTTGTATATCGCGTGAATATGCATGCAAATTTTCAAATTCCACCCGAACTTTATAACTACAGGGTGCGCCAGAAAAACTTGCTTATTTGAAAAAATTCCCGCGCGGTGAGTTGGGCGTGTAGAGGGGCAAGAGGGGGTGCATCTGGAGGGGGAAGTTCCCAAGTTTGTTTCTCCCTCCAGTCAGTTGCTCTGGTCTAGAGAGCAGCGGGCCTTCGCAGTTGAGAGCTTCTTTTCTCGTGCCTTCCGCGCTCGCTTTGAAATTCTTCCTCACAGACTCACATACAAATCCGCGTGAGGTTCACCAGAAGCCACTTAATTGTGAGCGAGTTACTGTCTGGTGTGCGATGTCGGTAATTGGGGTATTGTATTCTCAAATAAAAATAAATTAAAACAATAACTGAAGTACTTTTTTTTATTGACCTTTCAAATAAGTAAGTTTCTCTGGCGCACCCTGTACATCGTTACATACAGTGCAATTTAAATATTGTTTTTCAAAAGAAAACTTTAAATACAAGCTTTTAAGCTCCTAAAAATCATGTAGCAGTAAACTACTACTAAAATAAAACGAGTCCAAACACGACGAATGTATCTGTTTAGTACGGAAGTTCCAATGGCTATCTTTCAACTTCAACATCTGTCTGTACCAAACCATTACTGCCAACTGTTGGGCTCAGGTCTCCTCAGGAGAGGGACTAGGCATAGTCCACCACACTTGTCTAGTGCGGATTGGGGACTTCACATATCTTCAAAGGATTTTTAGAACCCTTTTCCGATATGCAGGTTTGTCACGATGTTTTCCTTCACCGTTTATAGTCAGTGGTGTTGTGAAAAATTGCACATAAATCTGTTTCACATTTAGATTTAGAGGT
The DNA here is from genome assembly GCA_030269945.2 of Trilocha varians. Classification (NCBI taxonomy): domain Eukaryota; kingdom Metazoa; phylum Arthropoda; class Insecta; order Lepidoptera; family Bombycidae; genus Trilocha; species Trilocha varians. The sequence continues at coordinate 2,287,338 of AP028264.1, read as the reverse complement.
GCAAGCCGGCCGGATTTGAACCCGCGACCTCCCGTACGGAAGGAAGCGCTTCGACCACTCGGCCACCACGACTTAACTTCAACATCAGATCAGCTCTATTGTACTTTTGGAGTGAAAACTTTCAGCTCAAACGGAAACCGAGAAGGTCAAATTCAATTCTCAAAATTCCACACGATCTTACAGTTACATCCAGTGCAAGTTAAATAATTTTTTTTCTTACCCACGTCTTCAACCCCCAAAATCTTCCCTGCTATAATACTGCTGACTCCAAAAGGAGTGAACCACATCACTCCTGTGACCATCTTCATGATGACTTCGAAGATAGCCTGGAAGAAGTCTATCACCACTTGGCCTTTACTACCTAAAGAACCCAGTAGGCTTCCGAAAACTAGGCAGAAGAATACCAGACCTAAAGTGTTTGTGCCAGACCTGTGAAAGAGAAGAATGTTAGTTGGAAGAAGATTTGGTGATTTTTTTAGTGTTTCTAATCTAACTGTATCGGTGAGATAGAAGTAAATTATAAACTTATTCAGACACTCGCGCTTTTCTATAATACTTTCATGTATTTTCAACGGGTTCTTACCACGATATTTAATTAATTGAGTTGTCTCGATATTTCAACGTTGTTGCAAACGTCATGACCACGAGAAGACTGGATACTGCGGGTCGATTTAAGAGCAAACAAATCTGTCTACCCCCTTTCTTGTTCGCTTTTGGTTAGTACCACTGGAACTCGAACTCACATCATGACACACCACACTCACTGTATCTACAAGACTCTCTGAGCATGAACCCTTAGCGACTGTTGTGTTCATTAAATAAATATCGCGGTAAGAACCCGTTGAAAATGCATGAAAGTTGATTATAAAATAAAGAAACAAGTAGAAATCATAAAAAAGGACAAATAAGGAACTGAGGAAGAAATAGAAAGAGGAGGATAAAAAAAAAACTTGAGAGGTGTCCGGATGGAACGAAGTTCTTTTCGATTAATTAATTAGTGAGGGAATTGTAATAAAATTTTATTTTTTTAAGTTATAATAATTAGTTATTTATAGAAAGAGAGAGAGAGAGAGAGACAGACGTTTTAAAATATTTTGATCACAGCGCTATCTAGCAATAATCATCTAAAACAAAAAAAGTGTCGTGACAACTTTTTCATAAGAATTTCCGTCTAGCCCCCTTTCGATAACGCGCAATAAGGAACTTCGTTCCAAAAAAATAAAAAGAACTCTCTTCAACCTTCGCAAAATTTAACCCTAGGAGGGTTAGGGAATGTTTAGAAGTATTTGAAAACATATTATCCAATTACTAAACATAATGAAACACTTCAAGTAACGTAACATACACGTATGTAATGTAATCATATTACAGGAGCTTACTTACGTAAGTTACAGTATTGTAATGTGATTAACTCGAAATAGTTCAACCATTGATAAAAATAAACATTGAAGTGTGAACTTTATCGCAAATTTAATTTATTTATTTCTTTATTTATTTGGGAAACAACAGTACAAGTTATTACATCAAAACAGGGACACAAAAAACTGAACCTAATAACCAATAACCAATTAATAGATTTATATGTTAAAACCTTTTTTATAACAAGCTCTTAAGATCCGGGATAATATGTAGCGGAAGTATGCTAGCTAAGATAAGTAAAGCAAACCCAAGATGTGTCTATCTTGTTTAGTACAGGAGGTCTTATGGCCACCTTCAGACTCCATCGTCAGACCACCTAATTCGTATCATTTTATTGCAAAATTTAGATAGGAAAGTTCGTCAAATGAAACTCACAAGTTTTTGTAGGTCCCTCACATTAAGTTTAGTTATAATAATAATAATAAAAATTCTTTATTCAGTAAAAGGTTTTACAACTATTTCCATATATGCATCTGTATCCGAACTAAGCTAACAATTTAGCTTGTATTTCGGATATCAGCGCTCCACGTCCGATGTTACATTTAACCATTAACTAAATGAAAAGATAAGAAAAATAACAATTTAAGTGCTTACATATTAGAGTTAAACAATTTAAAATACTGTTCTGATTGAGCCTGTTTTCCAAAATTGTCATGTCCTCTTTTTTGAGTATCGTGAAGAGTGAGTGTGTGAAAGAGGATGTGTGCATTTTTTAACAATTATAAATATTTTAAAAAAATAATAATATCACTAGGAATTCATCATAAGATGCTCACCAAAAACGTTTCCCATAGTTCGATGTGTTCACAATAAGTAATCACTGTCACTTGTCATTTGTAACAAATGTTATATTAATTATTATTTACTTTACTTAACTATATAACTATAAAAGATTCAAGTAGACATTTATTGGTAGTTAAAACGATAAAACAAGGGGTCAAGTTTGAAATATTAGATATCATTTCAAAGTACACATTTATATAAAAGTGAGAATTAAAATTTCCATCAACAAAGGATTGAGACTGGAGGTAGAAACAAAAATATCTAGCTTGCGCCGTTGCAAAACAACTCTGTGTGATACACGGGATTGATGTTAACTAGAAGCGACATTTATTGTTGATCAAAAATTTATTTAGATTATTTATTTTAAATTTATTGTTCTTTTTCTGTTTTTTTTATTTTAGTTGTCTTTACACGTTTATTGTTGATTTTTTTTTTTTAATGGACTTATTCCATATATTTTAACAAAGAACATAATTTTAGTTCCATTAAATTTGAGTTTGAAAAACAATTTACGTACTATTAAAACTATCTAAAATAAATATTTAGTTTTAAGTCTTTTTTTTCTTTTTTTTTTTTTTTTTTTCTTTAATGAGTTATTACTATTGCATTATTAGTAATAATTCCTCAGTTTCTGTATAGTTCAAACAAATCAGCCAATTAAATAGTCTGGTTTTACAATGGTATGTATTAAGCTCGTACATATGTATATTATTCTGTATCGTCATCTTATTATTTATAAGTTCATAAAGGAAAGGGCCACGGAAACCAAAAAATCTCCGAGCAAAGGCGTGCTTAAATATATATTTTTTTTTAATTCTAAAGATGCGACCTCTTTCTAGTACATCATGATAATAACAGATCAGCCTGTGCTGTTTTAAAACCGTGTGCATAATGTATAGTTGCCTTACAGTTAATACCCGACATTCAGTATACAATAGTACAGTCGAATATGATCTTGGCCGGAAAGTAGCGACTTTAAGTACTGATCTCTGAGCAGTTTCCAGTGTGATTAAATTGGTTTTTGCAATACCTCCCCAAGATGTAATACAGTACGTGACTATTGATTGGCATAAGGCCTTATATACCTGAATGATCAAATTTTTGTTAGCTGCATGTCTTAAGGTTTTAAAGATATATATTAATTTGCGTACTCTGCTTGACATAAGTGCGATATGATCAGTAAAATTTAATTTATTATCTATAAGGACGCCCAGATATCTAATACTATCAACTCGCATAAGTTTTGGGCAGGAGCACAAAGGATCAGTATGTTGGGTACAGGAATGGACGCCAAGGGTATATTTGAGAGATGGTTGTGTATTTTCCCGAATGGAGAAAGTTACAAATTTAGTCTTACCTGTATTTAAAGTAAGTAGATTTTGACATAGCCAGTAGAATACATAATTAAGACCCCTCTGTGCTGACACAAAAACCTCTCCCCAGGTCTGAGCAGAAAAAAGTAGAGCTGTGTCGTCGGCATACGAAACAATCTTTCCATTAATAATGTTAATTTCTAAAAGATCATTTATATAAATCAGGAATAATAATGGTCCCAAAATACTGCCCTGAGGTACGCCCATATTAACTGGTAATTCGTTACTGGTGTTATTACCAATCTTAACGCATTGTTGCCTATCAGATAGATAGTCGACGAGTAGCTTAAGTTGTATACCTCTTATGCCGAAATCTTCTAGTTTAGTTATGAGTATAGGAATGCTCACTGTATCAAAGGCTTTAGCCAAGTCCAGAAAAATACCTATCGTTTTTTGACCTGTATCTAATTTCTTCACAATATGTTCAATAAGTACATGGACGGCTTCTTCTGCGGATTTACCAGATCTAAAACCAAATTGATAATTTGATAGCAGTGAATTTGCTTCTAAGTAATGTACAAGTCTAGTATATATTATTCTTTCCAGTATCTTTGAAAGAGATGTAAGTATCGATATGGGTCTATAATTACTTACAGTATCTTTGGAGCCAGATTTATGTATGGGATGTATGATTGCTTTTTTTAAACACGTAGGAAAGACTCCATTTTCGAGAGCAAGATTAAATATGTACGTCAAAGGAGAAGCCAGAGTGTCTTTACAGTCTTTAAGTAAACTATTTGAAATTCCATCCCAACCCACAGAGCAAACAGTTTTTAATCCATCTATTATCCTTTCCACCTCCCCTACATCAGTGCTCAATAAAACAAAGGAGTTACTCCTATCACGTGTCTTACCCTTAGAATAGTGAGCACTAACACACCCAATCGATATCTCCGACGCCAAATTTCTACCAATATTAGAAAAATATTCATTTACTTCATTGAGGGACTTTTGTGCCTCCATATCTCTCAATAGTTCAATTGAAGAAGTTTCTTTGTCTTTAGAATTGGTAATAGTTTTAATTGATTCCCAAATCTTTTTATTATTTTTTCTAGCCTGTTTCAACAAATTTTTATTGTACTCTCTTTTTAGCTTTTTTAGTAATTTATTACAAAAATTTCTGTACCTGGTGTAAATTTGTTTCATAATTAAATTATCCGTGAACGTTTTGCTTTTTTATGTAAACGGTCCCTATTTCGCATGCAGCGGATTAAACCCGGCGTAATCCAAGGTTTTAGGATTCTGTAACGGCGTGAAATTTTAATTGTCTTAGAGTTTACACTAATAGCCTGTTGTATAGATGAGATCAAATACTCCATGCAGTATTCCGGATCTATTGAGCCATATATGACACCTAGATCTATCAGGGAAACACTTTTTGTAATCCCTTTTCTATCGACCTTTTTTATGAAATTATAACCCTGATTAGATTGCCTATTTTCTCGTCGTCTTAGACATAAAAGTACTGCTTGGTGATCAGTCACAGTTGAAGATGTAACTACTACTGTTCCACGAATTAATGATTTCAGAATTATATGATCCAAACAGGATTTATTCATCCTGGTTGGGAAATTGTGAGCGGGTAATAGACCGTGACTAGCGCAAACCTCAAGGTATTGATCATATTTTGTTTTATTGTTATTTGGACATATATTTATATTTATATCTCCAACTATGGCAACATTTTTGAATACATTTAATTTTGACAAAACGTTGTTTAGGGATGTGCAAAAAGTTTCTAAATTTGTGTAAGAAGGTGAACGGTATATTGCCACTAGGGCAGTATCCGTTTCAACCTTTGCAATGAGACAGTTCCCTTCGTAAAATGTTGGTTCTTCTACCACTATCTTAATATTTTTTTTTCGCGTATATAACAATTCCATCATTTTGAAGAGGATGAATTTTAGTTGAGTAATCAACGAAACCTTCAATAGAGGGAACTGTTAAATTTTCTTTGAGTCTACATTCCGTAAGTACTACTATATCGCATTCAATATCAAGTCTCTCAAGCATAACCCCATCGTAGTTTTTTGTAATACTGCGTATGTTTTGATTTAAAATTATTAAGTTATCAGGCCGTTTTTGAATAAAGTTTTTTGTTTCTTCTAAATTACAACTAATGGGTTGCGCTACAGAGATTGAATCTAAATCATCATAGATAGGACTACTATCCATAAAGCAAAAGATCTTGGATCACAATGAGCAAATCAAAGAAAGACAATTTTTTCAGATAATTAGTACAGATTAATAAATTAGCCAAAAAAAGAACAGATGCAACATTAATCACTGAGTGTTGTTGGGAATTGCATACAAGAAATCTATATAAAGTAAAGGAAGGATTAAATTCAAGAATATGGTTATGTGAGACATCATGATTTGAGAGATTATGTAGAATTATTTCTTTGATGAGAAATGAGTGTAGTGTGTGTGTATAACAAATACTAAGTTTATAACAAAGATTGGAGTACAAAAACGTGTAAAAATACAAGTATGAGAGAAAAAGGCATAAATCTAGTCACTTATCATTAGACTTCAGTTTGTTCAGGTCCGATTCCTCGTTGATCCTTATCTGAGGTGAGCCTTCTGTCTTCCTCAAATATATCTTGCCATAAGAAGACCAGCAAAAAGTGTAATTGTATGATTTTGTAAATTCTCGCGCGAGATAAAACAGCCTTTTGCCTCTAGTTGTCAAACTTTCCGACACAAAGATCTGTTTTGGAGTTCCAGGTATTTTCAGGTTTGACGTATTCAGCTTGGATCCTTTATTATTCTTATTATATTGTTTTGTAGCCTTTATTGTGTTTTCTTTCATTGTTACCGTTGTAAAGTCAACCACAATTGGTTTGAGATCTGACCTCGCATACCCCCGATAAACATCTTTAATTTCAGTCGAATTGATATTTATTTTTAGAATTTGTCCTAGGTCACAGATTGTTTTAATAAGTGATTATTTTAGTTTCATTTTCATTTTTAGGAATATTTCTTATTTAAATTTTTGTTGCGCAGCTGTTCTTTTCAATGTTTTCAATCTTGTTTTCCAAGGATTTTATGTAAACTAAATTTTCCTTTCTTTCTTTCTGAATAGTTTCGAAATCTTTTTGTAGATCGTCGTATTTTTCTGATAATAATTGTATAGAGGACGAGATAGTATCATTCTGTATTTTTATTGAGTCGATGCTTTGTTTAAGATCAGATAATTTAATATTTTGGATATCCACAAACTCATTAAATAATTTCTGCATTTCCTTTAAGATTTCATCGGATTCAATATTTTGACGTTTCCTTTTCTGTCTTTGGATGTTAGTAAAGGCCTGCGAGTCCATACCCGAAACCAGAGTAGAATCTAGTGCCATGTCTCTAAGATTGCACTCTGAGCCTGATTTTTTAGTTGGGCTATGTTTTAACGGCATCTCGAATTAAGTTACTAGTATCCCTTTAAAAAGTAGTAAAGAATAAAAATACCTCTTCCAATAGTTTTGTATCCGTGTTGTACTGGCATCGATGAAGATACACCAGTATGTTGACGATTAACTACCCGCAGAGAGAGATAGCAATTATGACAGCTGTTCTTGTCTAGCGGAGGTGAAGAATATGTGCGGGATGATAATTTAAAAGGACCGAAAGCACGTCTGCTTTTAAACAAGACTTGGACGGAAGTTACAACTTATGTAACAATGATATTATTAAAATTAATAAGGTATAAACTTATTCAGACACTCGCGGTTTTCTATAATACTTTCATGCATTTTAACGGGTTCTATTTTCAATTTTCAACACGGGTGACGGCTTCAGATTATCGAGTATGTGGAATCCAGTGCTAAACACAACAGTCACTAAGGGTTCATGCTCAGAGAGTCTTGTAGATACAGTGAGTATGGTGTGTCGTGATGTGAGTTCGAGTTCCAGTGGTACTATCCAAAAGCAAACGAGAAAGTGGGTAGACAGATTTGTTTGCTCGTAAATCGACCCGCAGTATCCAATCTTCTCGTGATCATGACGTTTGCAACAACGTTGAAATATCGAGACAACTGAATTAATTAAATATCGTGGTAAGAACCCGTTGAAAATGCATGAAAGTATTAATAAGGTATATCGTATTGATCATGAAATTCTATGACTCAAGCTAATGTTAGCTATATAAGCTACCTTGGCTCATAAACTTCAAGGTTCAGTCGTATAATATTATTGAAAATTGATTATTCTTCAACGCATAGTACGGCTATAGAATATTTATTACACAGATAGCAAGCTGTACCCTATGTAAGATACCGTTGCAACTTTTTTATTTATTGAATGATATCCACTCAACTGGGAACACTTTTTGGCAATGTCAGCTATACCGTGTACGCTCCTTAGGGGTTGTCCATTATCTGCCCCGCGTGGGAGCGGCAGCGTTGTGTCCTGGTCGGGAAAATAGGACCGGACTTGTCGCTCCCGAGCGTCGCGGCGTCGATGCTCGAGAGCGACGAGTCCTGGAAGGCGATGCTCGACTTCTGCGAGTCCACCATCTCGCAGAAGAGGGTGGCGGGGGGTGCGAGGGAGCGATTGTACGCTTCCCTCCGCCCAGCGACAGCAACCCGCCGCCGTCGAGCAGGGGGCCGGAACCGGGATCTCGCCCGGAATCTGGCCCCCTAAGAGTTTCGGGTCCCCAACGCATGTGAGTGCGAGCGGGGACCCAAGAAGGCGTCGTGTCTCGCTCAGCACGCGCCTTAAGCAAGAGCGACCGGGGGATGGTCGACCGCGCTCCCCGACCCACGCTGGTTCTGACCCAGAGGGGTATTCCGTGGGAGGGTGACACGCGGTCCCATCTTGGCGGGCTTCGGAAAGCCCGCCGACCGAGAGAGCCGGTGGCCGTATTCGCCGGCGGCTACCGGTTCGGCGTCCGGGGACGGAGCGACGGGAAAGTGTGCCGATGGCGTAACGCGTCGCACCGTCCCTCCAAACCCCGTGCTGGGTTCTGGCCTCAGCCGGGGTTCGGACGCTGAGTGTGAGCGGTTGGAGGTTTTAGTGCGGTTCAACTCCCACATACCCCGCCTGCGGGGCGGGCGGGGATCCGGTGATTTCCTCCAACTAAAAAAAAAAAAAAAAAAAAAAAAAGGGGTTGTCCATTAATCACGTGATCTTTTTTTAGCATTTTTTAACCCCCCCTCCCCCACCGGTGATACGTAGTGAGGTTCAAGACCACCCCCCCTCCCCCTTCTCAACATCGCGTGTATTTTTAGTACCTATAACGAATCTTAAAATTTTCGCGCCGTGCCGCTTAATATTTGTTTAAAAATCGCGCGTTTGACGAAAAAATAAATACACGTGAGATGTTACTACACCCCCCCCTCCCCCTTGTGTTATTTTCGTGATTTTTATCAAACCCCCCCCCCCCCCCCCCCCCTTTCAAGCCTCACGTGATTAATGGACAACCCCTTACTTGACACTGGCGAATCGTCATTGAAGGGGAGCCATAAATAAAAGAAGAAGAAGAAGGATTTCGTTTCGGTGACAAACGCAATGTGTGTTGTCAAACAGTTGTACAAAGTTGCTTTCTGTAAAGTTATTTTACGGCAAGACCTTCGCAATTCGAAGGCCATACTCGTCATGCAATATCGTGCGAGTTCTTAGAGAGGGTTGGAGTTTGTTTTTAGTTCTGCCAGTCACGTAAAACAGTTTTTGTGTGATTTATTGTTAATGATTGAAATAGATTATCTCTAGAAATAAACCAAAAATAACAATTAGTCCTTTTTAAAATCGAAATGGGTATCACGTGTATTTGGCTGCCTCTCACTCCCACCACTGTAACTCCTGTGTAGCCAGGATCCACAGCGGCGACCATCGTAATGACTCTGAGCAGTGAAGCCCAGGAACCCGAGGGAAAGCTAGCTTGTCTTGCGCAACGAATTCAATCAGAAGATGATAGAAGGAGTAGTTCGATCCGATTTAAAAAATTCTTTCACTGTTGGAAAGTCCATTTATCGAGGAAGGTTATAGGCTATATTTTATTTTGAAAAAAGTTAGGGATCCGTTTGAAAATATCGAATTTGTAACACAAGGTATATAATCGAAAATCTATTTATGCGTACGCTGCAAAAACTATTGACAATAGAACAAAATGATGTACTACTGGTTTTTAGGTCATAGAAAGATCTAAAAAAAAGTCCGCGAGAGCATATATCTAACTAACATAGTTTAGTCACAATAACCGCTTTTATGTTCACGAAAAAATAATAATCGTCCGAAGATTGAAATTACGTTAAAATAGTATTGTTATATTAATTCTTATCCAAATTAAGTATTATGTTATCAAGATTATTAATGTAGAAGTAAATTACTTTTTGTTTAATCCAATCTGACTTTTCGCTAAGAAGTTATGAAGAGTATAAGACGCAAAAAAAATACCCAACGCGATCCGCGCAAATAACAACATTGCGAGTACTGTTTGAACCCCTTTGTGACGCAGACGAAGTTGCTGGGATCATCTAGTAAGTATAGATTCTTTGGTTAAGGAGAGATGTAAGGACGACTGGAGTGAATATTTCGATGAACGATCACGACATAAAGGGATTTGGTATAAAACCATCCAGAGCGGACTACTTCGTTTCCCATGGTTTGATAAGACCGGAACGCGAAAGAATATCGTTACTCTTTTGAGATTAAGACCCGGACACTGTACCATTACTGTACCAACTCATTACTGCCCACTGTTGGGCTCAGGTCTCCTCAGAAGGATTAGGCATAGTCCACCACGCTTGCCCAGTGCGGATTGGGGACTTCACATATCTTCAAAGGATTTTTAGAATCCTTTTCCGACATGCAGGTTTCCTCACGATGTTTTCCTTCACCGTTTTTAGCTAGTGGTGTTGTGAAAAATTGCACATAAATCTTTTTCACATTTAGATTTAGAGGTACAAGCCAGTTTAGAACCCACGACCTCCCGTTCGGAAGGAAGCGCTTCGACCACTACCCCACCACGACTTCCGGACACATTCCATCAAATTCATTCAAATTCCTCATGAGACGCAGCGCGTCGCCAAATTGTGATTTATGCGGAACTGTTCAAGACTTACTCCACATTCTAATGGAATGCAAAAATAACGAAGACCTCCGCACTCACTTGTTCTTTTACAAGAAATACGATGTTGGAGCATGCAACAGCAGTCTGGCGACACCCTTCTCTCAAGACACAACACCTTATGCAAAATTAAAAAAAAAATTACTTTAAGTTATCTTAATGTAGTTTAAAGAGATACTATGTATTGTTTATACTTTGTATAAAATAACGAGAGCGACATCGTCAACTATTGACAAAGTCTCCCTTTTTTCTTAATTATAAATAAAGAAAAAAAGAATTCTTTGGTTATAATTACTGATAGTATAAGACCATCAACAACCATCACTCTGTATAATGGGTATCTATTGTATATCAGTGAAAAAGAACCAAGTTATTTATAGAATGTAGTCGATAACTAATCTGGCCTTTCACGCTTCGATGATTATTAATCATCCTATATTGTCATAGCCCAACCCGGTTTCAAGTTTTATTTATGTTAAACTATTGGTGACCGAGTTCACAACACCACTGGCTAAAAACGGTGAAGGAAAACATCGTGAGGAAACCTGCATGTCAGAAAAGGGTTCTAAAAATCCTTTGAAGATATGTGAAGTCCCCAATCCGCACTGGGCAAGTGTGGTGGACTATGCCTAATCCCTCTTCAGAGGAGATCTGAGCCCAACAGTGGGCAGTAATGGGTTGGTACAGTAAACTATCTGGTTCGGGTAACTTCGTCTGCGTCACTTTCAATTAAATGTTCATTATGCTATTGTTTATTATTTTTAGAATAATATGTCGTAAAAACTATCCTTGAACTTCACGACGATCTGCCATTTAATTTATAATTCTTTTTGTTGGTGTTGATTTATTTTTTCTTATTGTTATTTTCTTTTATTTTATTTTTTAATTCACTAGCATTTGTGACGTCACTGCCAGTTGAAACTGAAAACCAGCGTTATATGGCGGTTGGGGGTGTCATATAAACACTAAGCTGAGTTCCGACTGATTTGTGATGAAAACTTATTGATTAATCCATGTTTTTGACGTGACAACGTCTTATAAATTGGTTTGCCGGGTGACACTTCAAGAAACTCCGTTACTCTCTCGCTCTTAGGCGGGCTAACCATGCCCGAGTCGTTGTCACGTAAAACTTTCGCCCGTATACCGACTTTACAGGCAACCATTTTTTTATTATTATTATTATTTCATTTCTGTCATTGTAAATGTTTTCATTACAAATAAACGATGTCTATGTCTATGTCTATTTAAAACAAGAATCGTTCTAACTCCGCGAAAAAGTTATGAGTCATCAAAAAAACAGACGAATTTAGTACCTCCTCCTTTTGAAAGACAGTAAAAAATTTACTGTAACAACCCATTACTGCCTACTGTTGGGCTCAGGTCTCCTCCTAAGAGGGTTTAGGTATAGTCCACCACGCTTGCCCAATCTGTATTGGGGACTTCACATATCTTCAAAGGATTTTTAGAACCCTTTTCTGACATGCAGGTTTCCTCACGATGTTTTCCTTCACCGTTTTCAGCCAGTGGTGTTGTGAAAAATTGCACATAAACCTTTTTCATATTAAGATTTAGAGGTACAAGCCGGTTTTGAAGGAGTTTTAGAACCCTTTTCCGATATGCAGATTTTCTCACGATGTTTTCCTTCACCGTTTTCAGCCAGTTGTGTTGTGGAAATTTCACATACTCTTAAATCTTTTTCACATTTAGATTTAGAGGTAAATGTCAATAATGTAGCACTTACCTATAGGACACGACTCGCACTAAAGTTGGCAGGGTGTTATTCTCTGTGGCGTTTTTGGCAAACATCGTTGTCTCTTCGACATACACTGTGTGAGCTTGTTGGAAAGCGGCTTGCACTATGTTGTCAGGAAATATGTTTCTGTAAACAATTGTTATTTGAGTAAAGGAAATTTTTAGGGGAATTTTCCATGTAAGGGGTGGGCCATATAAAGTTTGCATTTTCCAAAAGTTCGACTGTCATGTTGGCTGTGTGGCATGTTGCGCCATCCTGTTGAAACCAAATGTCATCCATGTCATAATCTTCAACTTTTGGAAACAAAAATTCGTTGAGCATGGCACGGTAACGCTCGCCATTGACCGTAACGGTGGCTCCTTGCTCATTTTCGAATGATGCCGCCGGACCAAAACCCACACCAAACCGTAACTCTTTGTGAGTGCATTGGCTTCTCAATGGAGACGACGTGTGGATTTTCCGATCCCCAGATGCGACAATTTTGCTTATTGACATAGCCTCCGAGGTGAAAATTCGCTTCATCTGAAAAGACGATTTTTCGGTAAAATGCTCATCTTCGGCCAAACGATCTTCTGCCCATTGGGCGAACCGAAAACGTCCCATTTCGTAAATGACAAACCTTTAACTAAATTATGAACACAAATTGAATGACATTTGAGCTGTCATTCTCTAAATAAACAGTAGTTCAAAATGCAAACGTTAGATTGCCCACCTTTTATTTATTTAAACTTCATGCACAAAATAGTGTACATAGGCGGACTTAATGCCATAAGCATTCTCTACCAGTCTACCTTTAGGTCATGGAGAGATGTTTGTTTAGTAGTTTGTTTTGTATTTTATTAGCTACAACACCAAATATACCAACGATTATTATGTAACTCGACTTAAAGTCTCACACAAATGGCATTGCTTAAAATTGTCTCGACTTGGAAAATGTAATCAGCAAATCAGGCTTAAGCAAAACATCCTATCTCTAATATTTTAGGTACTTCCCGTTCATGTCGCATAGTTTTGGGACACCCTGTATAATGTAACTTTATAGTGTCTCTGATTGTAAGACCACTGTTTATGAGCTACATTACCACTATATAAATCAGACAAAAAACCGATACGTTGAACTCGTCGATGTGGTGTTACTATTAAGAATTTCCTAGCTATCTTCTCGTAAAAAGTTTGACTAAATCCACTTTACCTGCCGATATCTAACAGACTGTCCAGAATACTATGGTCCTTCTTATTGCCCACAGCCACAGGAATATCCTCCTTCAGCTCCGGTTGCCCAGGATGGATGAGCACAGCCAACACGATCCCAAGAAATGCGTTGAACATGGAAGTCAAGATGAAGTACAGTAGAGTCCGGACTGCAATCTTGCCACTCATCTTGGCGTTAAGACTGGCAGATCCCGCGATCAGGCTGGCAATGATGAGTGGCAGGATCATCAGCTTTAAGAGTCTCATGAAGAGTTCTCCAGGATATGAGATGACGATCAGGGAGTCTGGTCCGAGCTGGTAGGGTCGGAGGCCGAAACCTGTTGAGAAAAGATTCATCATTATCATCAGCCTATTGACGTCTATTGCTGGACATGGGTCTCCATCAAACCTCATCGTGAAAAGATTTTGAGAAATTTTGAGTTCAGGTATTTCGTTTATTGTTACCCAACCGTTTAAAATATTAAATTGTGCATTTTGGAACGAAGTTCCGTATCGCGCGTTGTGTGTGTTGTGTATCGGGGGTTAGACGATAAAAAATCTTACGAAAAGTAGTAACTACACTTTTTTTGTTTTAAATGATTATCGCTAGATGGCGCTGTGATCAAAATCTTTTAAAATACGTTCCTTATTTTTGTTTTAAATGAGTATCGCTAGATGGCGCTGTGATCAAAATCTTTTAAAACACGTTCCTTATCGCGTGTTACGTTAGGAAAAAAATTATAAGATCTTTTAATCGAAAGGAACTTCGTTCTATTCGGGTGTCCCATGACACCTCTCAAGTTTTGTGATTTTAGTTCCATTTAATTTATTTATTAGAAATATTTAATCCTTATAAGTCACTATAACGATTGATATTTTTAAAAAGTAGGTACAGGGTGTGTCTAATAATAATAAAATATTCATAGATATAATTTTTTGTAGAATAGAATAGGTAGAATTTTTGATATTATATTTTCTACCACGTACCAGTGGAGGCTTTTTAACAGATATTTTAAAATGTTTCATTACAGATGTGTTTCAAAAAATTAAGCAAAATTTCCTATTTTAAATAGCATAGAAAATTTACAATTAATTCAATATTATTATTCTGTAGTATAAAATGCTTACCCAAAGCAATCCCTGCGAAGACTCCAATCAAAGTGACCACAAGCATGGTATTATCAGCGAGGCACTTCCTCCAACCCGTAGGTTCAACTGGAGCTGACCTCTCCTCAGTGGTCTTCGGACCTCGGTCACCAGGACCCATTTTAGCAAACAAATAATCTGTGAAATGACGACTCTTATCCATTACAGGGCTAAAAGGGACTTTGAAAAAACTTTTTGGTGAAAAACTTTTTTGAAAATATTTGTGTGCAAAACTTTTTGGTGAAAAACTTTTTTGTGTTTTTTTGGTTTTTCTTTATGGTACGTGTGTCTTTGTTAAGCGTTGGTTTAAGACTGGAGATTGTTGAAAGCTGAATTGCGCGCGCAACCATCGATTGGTTTCACGTGGTCACAGCATGTGATGTCGTCTTTTTGTTTGCTGTCTGCCGGCTTAGTTAGGTAGGTACTAGTTTTAGTAACCATTTACTTAGTTTGTTGAAGGACTTTAATTGTGTTATCAATTAACTAGAAATTAATTAGTGTTTTTAAAATTCTATACTTAATAATTAACGATAACGTTTTTATTGCAAACGATGAAAACGAGTTACTTCCATTTTTCAAGAATAGCACACGAACTACCACTGACTACCAGTCAGATCTTTATCAAATACTAGCTGGCCCACACAACTTCGTCTGCGTCACATAAGGAAATTTTCTCATCGTTTAAACCTTCCCTGGACTTCTACGAATATTTCAAGATTAAAATAAGCCAAATCGGTTCAATCGTTCTCGAGTTTTAGCGAGACTAACGAACAGTAATTCATTTTTATATTTAAGAAGAGAGAGAGATAAGAGATTTGCGATTACATAATTTCATATAAATTATAATAATTGGACATTCAATATGTCTGCTTTCTAACAAAAAAAAGTATCATCGAAATCGGTTCATCTAGATAAGAAATATACGCGAACATGCACAGTTAATCGTGAAATTTTGTCCGTTTTTTAAATTTTTAAACATAGATCCAAAAATACTTAATCGCTCATAAAAAATAAATTGTACCCCACGACGACCATCTTTCATCTGACACAATCATCCAAATAAAAATACAGTTGAGTTGAGTACCTCCTCCATTTTGGAAGTCGGTCAAAAATAATAAAAAGTAATTTGTAACTATGAAATGTTGAGTCGAAAAAATTCATTTGTGCATAAATTTTATCACATTTTAGATTAAAACATTATCTATCTGAACCATGTCAATTTTTTACTTTTTTTTATATTTTTTAACCTTTTTTTTCGACTTTCACGACGATTTCCGTAAGACAAAGGAGTTTAACATTAATACTGTCTAGCCACTGTCTAGCCAGGGGGTCTGGAAGTGAAACTTTTGAACAAAGAAATAACTAGATTTAGTAAACGCATGATTATCACCAAACAAAGATTTAAAACCTAAAACATGCAGTTACTATAACTTCTTCAATTACTAAAGTTAAAAAAACGATTATACACAACTGAAGAAAATTAACTGTAATTATAGTTAAAATGTCCAAAATTTGTATTAAAAATTAATAAAACAAAAAAAAACATACCGAACGTAAGTTTAATGCACATTTTTAATCAACTAATTAAACTGTGGGTAGACAAAAATAAAAACTAAGAAATGACATATAACCACTCAACTGGGATCGGCAACCAAATTGGTTCGTTTACTGCCAAGTCTGTGGCAGGAGCCAAAATTGAGCACAGTTCTAAAACTTGTTTTGTTAACATTCTTTAATCGTCTCATATTTTACGGATATGATATATTTTCGCTGAAAATGTAATACAGCGTCATTTAGTAATAAAGATTTACAAAAATATAAGGTTTAATTAAAAATTAAAATTATAGGAAAAAAATGTTTTTCAAAAGGGGCTCAAACACGGTATTGATTCCGAACGAAGTCCCCAGTTTCGCCATCTAGCGAATAGTGACGTTCCCAGTTGAGTGGTTAACATAATTTTGTTTCATCTGTCAAACATCGTTTTGTGCGTTCAAATTCGAAAGATCGTCTGAAAAATCTAAATATTGCAAGTTAAAATGATTTAATTATTATTCTGTACCACTTAATAGCTTTATGAAAGCAATAAACATTTTTTTTTTTGTTATTTTATATCGCAATGAGCAACGGTAACCGCTTACGATCAGGTGGCCCGTTAGCTCGTCTGGCTACAAGGCAATAAAAAAAAATGGCAAAACCTTGTGAAACCTCGCTTAATACAGACTTAGAAATTGATTCTCACCTCTTAATTTCTTAATTTTAGACAACACCATGATCGACCAAGATCCCAGTCACCCCAGACTTACGTCATTTTAGCAAAGGTGAAATTTTTAGTATTGGTAGTATAACATAAGCTTAGAAAGGAATAGATACTCGCTCAGCTGCTGGTAAGTGTTAGTGTTCAGCTTTATGCTGAGTCACAGCTGATTTGTGGTGAAAGAGAAATTTACTCGCAATTGTTTCTTATTTTTGTGTATTATTTTTTATGTGTTTTGTATCTTTGTATGTTTCTTTTTCTTCACAAATAAAGAATGTCTATGTCTATGTCTAAGCTGAAAGCGGGGCCGTTTTACAGGTGGCAGGTATCAAAGGTGGCGAAAAATCATGCTAACTTACGTTAAAGTAGGAAGGCTGGTTTTTACATATGTTATACATAATATTGTTATAAACAAATAAACATAATTGCCAGACATCTCCTGTGGGCCATAACTTTTGCCAGACACTTTAAAAGTCGTAAAAAAAAATTAAACTTACGTTATTTTAAGAAGGCTGAATTTTATAAAAATGTAGCTAACAAAATCGGCAAAAATCAACACCCTGTATTTTTATCATGCCAATCGAAAGAACAGTTAATTACGAATATTTTTTGCTAACAAACATAGTGACTTAAACAAAAGGAAGGATTTTGTTAGCTCGATTTTCAGACAAACCAAGCAATTTACGAAAAATCTGTGAATGCAGTATTATTAAACATCAAAAATAAAATGATGTTTCCTTTCAGCAAAACATCCTATCTCTAATATTTAAGGTACTTCCCTTTCATGTCGCATAGTTTTGGGACACCCTGTATACTAGTGTATACACGTAAGAGTGCATCTCACTTGTACATAAACACTTGAATAATGTTGTCGCGCTTCCACGCACATCGGAACTTCTAATGAGTCTGGCAGGATGTTTGGCCCGTCAGATTTGTCTGGCTCATTGGAAAATATTTTGAAATATTATGCTTATCAATACATAGTATAAAACAAAGTCGCTTTCGCTGTATGTCCGTATGTATGCTTAGATCTTTAAAACTACGCAACGGATTTTGATGCGGTTTTTTTTAATAGATAGAGTGATTCTTAAGGAAGGTTTGTATGCATAATACATGCATAATATAGTAGAGAAACACTGATAAATTTAAAATTTTCTAATGTGATGTCGTAAATAAGCACGTTTTTTTGCGCTTATATTGCAAACGCTGGCTGAACCCTACGAGATAGACCAAAATAATGTACTACAGTATTATTCACCTTAAAAAGTTCAACAAAAAAGTCCGCGATGGTATATGTCTATCTCTTAGGGATAACCCAGCATAACCATTTTTATTCTTTACTAAAAAATGGTTATTTACGAAGTGATTTTAAACAATACAGCATTAATCCTTATCCAATTAAGTACCTTAAATAAATTGTGCATTTATTATAGATCAATATGCTTTTTACAGCATGTAATTTAAGTGAATATTACCGAAGATATTACAAATTTAAAATGCAGGGTCGTAGTTGTTTGCGCCGGGCGGCGCGTGCCTATAGTATAGGCTACAATTTTTGAACCCCTTTGTAACGCAGACGAAGTTGCGCGGGTCATCTAGTTAATATATAAAAAATTCAGCCTTCCTAAAATAACGTAAGTTTAACTATCATTTTTTTACGACTTTTAAAGTGTCTGGCAAAAGCCCACAGGAGATGTCTGGCAATTATGTTTATTTGTTTATAACAATATTATGTATAACATATGTAAAAAACCAGCTTTCCTACTTTAAGGTAAGTTTTTCATGATTTTTCACTACCTTTGATACCTGCTACCTGTAAAACGGCTTTCAGCTTAGCGGGTATTCATTCCTTTCT
Organism: Trilocha varians; assembly: GCA_030269945.2. NCBI lineage: Eukaryota > Metazoa > Arthropoda > Insecta > Lepidoptera > Bombycidae > Trilocha > Trilocha varians. Next base: position 2,268,504 of record AP028264.1, on the reverse strand, counting down.
AAGCTTATGTTATACTATCAATCCTAAAAAAATCACCTTTGCTAAAATGACGTATGTCTGGGGTGACTGGGATCTCACTCTATGACATTAAACAATCACTGTTAAAATACACTTTTGTAAAACCACACTGATTTCAACAAATAATGTTTAAATTCGCGGTTAAATAAGGTTACAATAATTTTGATCAGCGCGCTTGAAAATCATTCATCGACTAACCTTATACAATCAATGATCACTTTTAAAACACAGAAAGCGTAATGAACAGAAGTAAAAATTAAATTAATTTGTTAAGTTTACGTTCTTGGTCTGTCCGAGGGTATGTGATAGTCGAACCGCACCTAAATTTTTTGGCGCTCACAGTCGAACCCCTGCTGAAGACAGAACCCAGCACGGTATTCTGTAGGGTGCAGTAAAATATTTTTTATACCGCAGTGTAATTTTCTTTTTACTACAATAAAATGTTAGCGATAAAGCCATTGTAATTGTATTGCAATTGCAATTGTTACACTAAACACAAATTAATAAAATTGATCTTTTATTTATCCACTTATTTGTTAAAATGACATTATATTTTAAAACATATTTACAAAAAAATAATGTAAAATACGATATAAAAACAGTGGGTCACTGCAGGTGGAATCTAGGACCCAAGCCATCGGTGGTCAGGGCTCAAGCGTGAGGAACCTCCTCAAAATGCGCGCCGTGGATCAGGCCCTTTACCTTAAAATTGCTATTATTTTTATGAAGGAACTATAAATATTTTTTTCTGTCTAAAAAATATTCTCAAGCATGATTTGTAAGAAGATTGCCTTCTCTACATATTCTATACTATTATTAATGGTTTTGGCAACCACGCTTGCACTTTCGTATTAGTCTATTTTTGGCTCATTGTAATGTCATTAGAATAAAACTTATTTCCGTTATAGACTACAGGCCCATGAAGAAAAATTATGGGTCATTTGAACCACCAGGTGACCTATCTAAAACGAAATTCTAGCATAAAATAATAAGATTCAGTACTATGCCGTCACTTGTAAGCTGTCCAACTGAGTGCAGGTGAGCATTCAGGGGATTGCAACCATCGTTTTTTCCCCTTGTCGCATGATTTTTGTACGGCGTTGAGGAATAATGGATTAGAAGCAGTATTTAAATAGTATGATACAGATGCCGTACAAAATCAAATGACTAAATATACCCCGGTAATTGTCGGAAAATTAAAAAAAAATCCGACTTTGTGGCCAGACATTTTTGTATCATCATAATTATTCTTCTGGGCCTGTAGTCTATTACTACAATATGGGGTCGAAAAGTTAGGTTAGATAGACCGACCTGGTCAGGATCGCAGGAAGTCACTGGATACAGAGCGCAGGACCGGTCGTTGTGACGAGGTTTTGGGGAGGCCTATGTCCAGCGGTCATTGCCCTGGCATTGCAGAGGTTCACGAGCGACGGTAACCGCTTACCATCAGGTGGGCCGTAAGCTGGTTTACCTGCTCTGCAATAAAAACTTATTGTGCTCTATTCAAATTAATGCTTGTTGATGATTGTTAGGTTGGTAAAATCCTGTTAGTTTGGTATAGTGAAATTTATTGTGTCTTTTACAATCATAGTTTACAATTTGCTAATTACAAAAAAAAATGTGTCTATCGTCGATATTTTTACAGGAAGTGGATCTATTTTGCACAGGTTATGAATAAAAAAAATCACAACACAATCACAGGTTAATAATTCTTTTTTGCGTCGCCGTCAGCGCCATCTATTATCGATCGATTCTGATGGTGTTGATTCTAACGATAGATGGCGTTACTCGCCAACAATGCTTATTATGCAACGCTAAGAATAATGATGTTAAAATAAACATTGAGAAAATTTGCATTATTTGAAATTTTACCAACAGAATGATATACCTTCATTACATAAAAATAATCAAAAGAATCAATATTTCAATTAATAATGAAAAAAAATACCGTTAAAAATCACAAGAGAAGTAAATTTGAAATAGCGACATCTATTTTTGTACTATGAAACTAACTGATAACCGATTTTTTTCAGTCGGTGATAATTAAATTGTCTAGTATAAAACATTAACAAAACAACTATTTTGTTACCTCATATTTATTGTGGTATAATAAGTAATATTTTAGAATAAATCATTTACTTTTTTAATAATTATTTCCAGTTCCCATTTTGGCTTAATTTAAAACATGCAAGTGCTGCCATCTATCAATGCACGAAGAAAGTTTTGTAGTTCAATACTATTTTAAGAGATGGCGCTATTATTCCAAGATCCCAGAGTGGTAAGACACAACTTATTTTCACATAAATGAAACCTCATGTTCTCAGTAGTCTCTTATGTGCTCAGAATACCTGCGCGCTTGTGGAGCTCTCCGAGTGACACCTGGGCAGGTACCAGGTGTGAAAGGTAACTAAAATTAATAGTTACCTAACTTATTTTCTCATAGCTGATTTTTACATATATTTTGTAGAGTATTATTATAAAGTTATACCATAAGCGTCAGACACTTTTCATGGGCCAAAACTTTTGTCAGACGCTTTAAACCTCTACAAAAAATACATTAACTTAACTTATTTTTACATGTCTTACATTTAAATATGTTGTTCAGATAATTGTTACGAAGTTATATTTAATTAGTCAGACAAAATTGATTGACCAAACACGTAAACAGCAAAATTATTCTGCCGTGAGTATGAGCGTGAAAGCATTATGCGCATGCGTCTTAGAGTAAATATATGAAACATACTTACGGTACAGCTTCCGATATAATTTTTTTGCATCTTTATTTCAATATTAACGTAATAATTAGTCAGTACGAAAGTAAATTAAGTCATTTAATATTTCTGGTATAATTAATCTGTTCAGAGCTATTTTTTCTTAGAATTTTTTTTATTTCATTGTTAAAAATATCATTTGAAATTATGTTTTTTACAAAATCATTTTTGTAAGACGGGCAGCGTTAACATCGTATGTATCAGGAACACTATAGATTTCACAGATAAACATTTGAATAGTCTTGAAAATATCTTCTTGTCTATGCTCATCGGTTAATAATTCACGATCACTAAAGTGCATCAAAGCTTGCTGATACTCAGGTCTCTTCATTAATATTTTAAATGGTCTTTGTTTACCTTTTTTAAAAAGGCAGGATTATAGTCACACCCGGTTAATGCATGAAATCCTGGCAAAATTCGACACAAAGATGATCCCAAGTTCTCGTACACTTTTGTCAAATTAATATATCTTTGGTTGTTTCCGGTGCCTACGTTTAACCATACATTGGAACCATCGTCTTTCAAATTATGCATATGTCCTAACATAATAATCGCTATATCGGTATCAGAACATCTTACAACAAAATTTGCCTGAACGTCAATATTACAAATATGAAAAATTATATCGGAAGCTGTACCGTAAGTATGTTTCATATATTTACTCTAAGACGCATGCGCATAATGCTTTCACGCTCATACTCACGGCAGAATAATTTTGCTGTTTACGGGTGTTTGGTCAATCAATTTTGTCTGACTAATTAAATATAACTTCGTAACAATTATCTGAACAACATATTTAAATGTAAGACATGTAAAAATAAGTTAAGTTAATGTATTTTTTGTAGAGGTTTAAAGCGTCTGACAAAAGTTTTGGCCCATGAAAAGTGTCTGACGCTTATGGTATAACTTTATAATAATACTCTACAAAATATATGTAAAAATCAGCTATGAGAAAATAAGTTAGGTAACTATTAATTTTAGTTACCTTTCATACCTGGTACCTGCCCAGGTGTCACTCGGAGAGCTCCACAAGCGCGCAGGTATTCTGAGCACATAAGAGACTACTGAGAACATGAGGTTTCATTTATGTGAAAATAAGTTGTGTCTTACCACTCTGGGATCTTGGAATATATAATCAATTCTTAAAGGCATTGTTTTTTTTTATTTCCATCTGTTTTATGTATTCTTCGGATGTTATTTATAAGAGTCATAGGCTATATAATAATTTTAAATGAAAGTAAAATAAAACCATGGCTTCCTTTGTGACAGACGATGTCACTGACCCGCGCAATTTCGTTTACGTCACAGATGTAAAATTTAGTTAGCGCAGAGGAATTTCCTTATTTAAATCACATTAAAAACCGTTAAAATTATCAGTGTTTCTCTACTATATCATGCACACCTACCTCTTATACACATAAAACTTCCTCTTGAAGCACTTTATATAGGTACTAGCTTTTGAAGTCCACGCGACTTCGTTCGCGTGGACTTCAGGTTCGTCTCGTATTATCAAAAATTGTAGCCTATGTGTTATTCTGATGTATAAGCTATATTGTGGTAAAGTTTCATTCAAATCCATTCAGTAGTTTTTACGTGAAAGAGTAACAAACATATATCCATACATCCATCCATACATACAAACTTTCGCCTTTATAATATATATTAGATATTAGATTACTAGCTGATCCTCGCAAATTTGTCTGCGTCAAAAAGGGGTTCAGGCAGCACTCTTAGATCTTTATAAGAACTACAAATCATCTTGTTCTATAATCAATAGTTTTCGCAGCGTTCGCGATGAAAAAAAGTATTGGTATTTTTACACTTTGGGTTACATTAATTTATCGAAGATTTGCTAAGGACCTCTAATTTAAAAAAAAAAAACTACATAAAGCCTATGACACTCAGGGATAGTGTAGCTTTCCAACGGTGAAAGAATTTTTCAAATCCGTAGTTTTGGAGCCTATTCGAAACAAACAAACAAACAATCAATCAAACCAATCAAGTATCAAAATCTGTTGTGTAGTTTTAAATATTTAAACATACATAAGAATATAGGGACAGAGAAAGCGACTTTGCTTTATTATTAATCGTTGTTGTCTTAATTATAGTGTAACATTTATTTATTTATTTATTACTAGCTATTGCCCGCGACGTCGTCTGCGTGAATGCTATGTACAGCGCCATAATAATATACCAACAATTGTATCTTTTAAACTAACATTAATTTACTGGTTTTCTTTTTTACCTTTCATGTCTACACTAAGCAGAGTAACAGAATAAGACTGTTTTTTTGTAAAATTGAAGTGCAAAAAGTGCTAATTTCGACCCGCTTCGAATAAATGACTTTAAGGTGATTTTGCTGAATTAAGGCAAAAGTTGTGACTAAAGCAGATGTAGAAAATAATCAAATTAAGACAAATATAAGATGAGATTAGAAAATAGCGTAAAAAAACATGCTTGTTCTCAATGAGCCACAATAGTGGTTTGGCTCTCCGCAGCCAAAATATAAAGAGACGGACCGGTGCCCGTGTGAGAAGCAGCCCGTCCTGAGGTCGACACCCGCTGTCCCCAGTGTCTGCCCCAGCGACTTATTGATAGTCATCGCGAAGCAAACACTCACGGGGAACTGTACGCGCTTGAACTGGAACGGAAAGTTCAGGAACATACCTCATGGTATGAGAGGAATGAGGGACTACGTGAGCGTGCCCAGTCCCTGCTGCTGCCCCGGGACCGCCGATTTCGACGATTCCGGACAGCGGAGCAAGGGAGCCGGCGCCACAGGTGAGTGGAGACGCTTTTATTCTTATTTAAGTGCATTTACGGGCGGTTAGTCTCCGCCCTGTTGTAGCTGTGTCCCTGTTTTATCCTTTAATGATAAAATTAGGGACTCAAGCGCCAATTTGAGATTTGCCTGACCGTGTCAACCCCCTTTACCCCCCCTGCAGGGGGGGTGAGGCTAGCGAAAGTCCCGCACTTGTGCTCCAGGAGGCTCGAGCCCTCCTCTAGTTGTAATTAGCTATAATTAGGCTTAAGGTTAGATTAGGGACCTCATGGGACCTATCTAGCGGTAAGTGGAGCCGCAGTCATGCCCGGGGGGGACTCACCCCCCCCTTGTTAGCACCCCCGGCCCGTCCCGCGACGCCCGCGGTGGACGTAGATCGAAGAGGATCGTTGTTCAACGAGACCTCTTCTCAAACCAGATACGGGAGGTGGTTCCCGTAGCTCAACCGGATCGGCCGGATCCGGTAATCGACCCTTCCGCTCCTCGGGCAGGGCCCTCCTCTGAGGGCCAGGGGGCTCAGGGCATCGGATCGGGAGAAACTTTGTTTTCTTTGCCGACCGATGCGCCGATGCCAGCCAGGCCTCAGAGGAGGGCCAGGTCCGACTCGGACCCGGTCCCGGAGGACAAACGTCCTCGCGTAGGTCCTTCCTCAATCTCCCTCGAAGTAGAGAGGAGGTTGAAGGAAATGTTTGGTCACTCCGACAGCGAGTACGCGTCGGACTCATCAATGTCATCCTCATCATCGAGGGGGCGGGGCCTCGCGCAGCCCTGCGTGCCGTCCCACCCCTCGACCACGCCCACACCGACTACGACCTCCGGGAGCAGGCCAGTGCCCGCGGCACGCAAGTTCCGCACGCCGCCTGTCTCCCCAACACCTCCTCCCTACTCGCCGATATCCGGCGGGGCGCCGACATCCCTGTCGGCGTCGGCCACGGGCCAGGGAAGAGGTTTCATGGATTCGACACGGTACGCGGAGATCGGTGGAGGCCCTACGGGGTATGCGGATGCGGCGAGGCAGCCGGCATCCCCACGTCCGTCTTCGTTGGCGGCTCCACCGACTCCGCGTCCCCAACCCCAACCGCAATCCGCGCGGCGCGCTGCCGCAACCACGGCGACAGCACCGGCCGCCAGTGCAGCCCTTCCAGGCTCTGGAAGAGCAAACAGGGGGGATCTCGACCTACGTCGGCATCCCCCTATCGAAGTGCAGTCGCTCCCCGACTGGCCGCGGCACTTCGCGATTCTAAGGGAGCGACTAGGAGCTGCCCCGAACGGCAGAGCCACCCCTGCGGGTGGCTTCAAATTCATACCCGAGTCCGTCCGGGAGTTCCGGGTGATTCAGGCCTACCTGACGGAGGCCTCCCGGGAGACCACAATTTCGTGGAATTGTTGGTCTCTCCCGGAGGATATCCCCTCCAAGGTGGCCATCCGTGGACTCCCGGGGAACACGGACCCCAAAATTGTGTCCGAGGCCCTGACGGGGCTCGGATTTCCGGCGCGGTACGCCAGGGTGGTCCTGGCTAAGAGGGGTCGACCCTCTAGCGTATTTTACGCTGAGCTCGACCACCTCTCCAGGGAGGAACTCGCCCGGTTATACAGCGTAGAGGAGCTCCTCTACCTGCCGGGGGTGGTGATTGAGGCTTGGAGGCCTAAGAAGGGACCTGCGCAGTGTCACCGCTGCCAGGCCTTCGGGCACTCGAGCGTCAACTGCCACCGAGCGGTCCGCTGTGTGCGATGTGCTGGTGAGCACATCGTGGCGGACTGCCCGAGGCCTCGGGATGCCGCACCGACCTGCGCCAACTGTGGCAAAGGCCACGCCGCCAACGACCGGCGTTGTCCGGTCTTCGTGCGGAGGGCGCGGGCCACCGGTGCGGTGATCCCACCACGTGTGCCTGAGCCGCCGCGCTTCGCGGACCCCCGTTTGAGGTCACAACCTCAAACTCAACCGCAGCTGCAACAACGGCCGCAGCCCACGCCCCGGTCAGTACCGGGCACATCTGCCCCCGGCCCTCAACCAGAGGGATCGACAAAGAGGTGGAAGGGTAAAGGGAAGGGGAAGTTTTCCCGACCCGCGCCCCCACCCCCCACACCGACCCCAACGGTCACTGCAAACCCGCAGGCGACCACGCTAATGGCGGAGGCGAATGCCCCCCGTGAGCAAAGGCTGCCTAAGCCCAGACCCCGCGAGAGGGTGACGGCCGATGCCCAGTCGGCGAGGCTTCCTTCCTCTTCCTCGGCTCCGGCCACTCAGGTGGCGGCGCCAGCGGGGAAGAGGAAAAAGAAGAAGAAAAAAAAAAAGAAGCCGAAGGGCAGTCAACCTGCGGCGGTGGGTGCTCGGACTGCGCAGGTGCAATCCGAGGCCGCCATTTCGGTCCCCATGCCCTCTCGACCACCTCGCGCCGGAGAGAGGCAAGTGTTGGAGACTGTAGCCCCTCCACAGGCCCTCCAACACGAACCCATGGAGGTAGGGTCCGTGCAGACTCCGACGGGGGCTCCGTCGTCTGCCACCCCACCCCTCCACACGACGGTCCAGCCTCGAGCCCACCCACGGCCTCAACAGCGCGACGGAGGGATAGCCCCAGGGCATCCATTCTCCGCCGCAATGCTGCTGGAGTTGTGGGAGAGAGTGTCGGAAGCGATCCGCGAATTTATTCGCGCGATCGCTTCCCTCATAGCCCCCCTCGGGGGACTAGTATCGGGACTCAGCCCATTCGCCCCGCAGCATGGATAGGGACGAGCTGCGGGTCATTTACTGGAACCCCGGGGGGGTCTTATCTCACAGGATGGACCTCATCCGTTTGGCCCAGGAGTACAGACCGCATGTCTTGCTCCTGGGAGAAACAAAACTTAGACCGACTACGAGGTTTGTAGTGCCTAACTACATCGTGTACCGAAGGGACGAACTGACCCCTGAAGGGATCCCGTTCAGGGGAACGGCGGCTCTCGTCAGGAGGGACGTTGTGCACGATGAGCTAGAGCTACTGAGCTTCACCGACACCAGAACGGTGGGAGTGAGAGTGCAGGTATCGGGGGTCGAACTGCGGATTTATGCCGCGTATCGTCCCCCGGGCTACTACCTCGAGACGGCAGACATTAGACGGGTCCTGGACTATGACCGTCAACCGACATTGATTCTGGGAGACCTCAACGCGAAACATACCGCGTGGGGCTCTCGGAGTATATCGATGGCGGGGAGGCGGTTGATCGATGATGCCGAAAGGGGGGACTACTGTGTGGTCGGCCCCAATGAACCAACGCACATCCCGAGCGCGGCGAATCTTCGTCCGGATGTTCTGGATGTGTGCGTTCATAAGGGGTTGCGGTGCCCGATTAATATCGAGGTACTGTACGACATGGGTACCGCTCACTTGCCGATCTTGGTCACGGCGAGTTTGGGGATCACTCGTGTCGCGGCCCCTCCCTTGAGGCCCAGGGTCGACTGGGAGGCTTTTCAGTCTTCGCTAGTCGACCAATCACCGTTCCAGGATCTGTCTACCCCTGATGACGTCGATGATGCGGCCGTCCGCCTCACTGATTTCATCAGGGGAGCCATAGACCAAGCGACGACTATGGTGCCCAGCAGCGGGCCCAGATGCAAACTCCCGGCGTCGATTGAGGCGTTAATACGTCGCAAACGACGTCTGCGGAAGCTCTGGGCGACCACCAGGTGTCCCAGGATCAAGCGCGAGCTTAATGCGTTGGAGGAAGAGGTGAAGACGAAGGTCCGTGCCTTCCGAGGCGAGTCCTGGGAAGAGTACGTGAGGGAAGCTGGTGACGACCGCACCATGACCTCCCTCCACAGGATCTGTCGACGCCTCTCCTCCAAACCTAGCCCTGTCTATCCACTTGTGGACGAACAGGGCCTAAGGTGCTTCACGCCGCAGGCTCGCGCCGAAGTCCTGGCTGGCTCGCTGGAAAGGCAGTTCACTCCGAACGCCTCGGTCCCGGAGATGGCTCACTTCCACCGTGTCTTGGAAGAGGGGGTTACCGAATCCCTAGACCCTCGTCTCCCGATACCACCGCTTGAGGGGGATCAACTGATCACCCCCAGGGAGGTGTATCAGGCGATCAAGACCCTCAAGCGCCGTAAGGCTCCCGGGGACGACGGTATCCCTCCCATGGCACTACTATCTATCCCTTCCAACGTTCTGGCAAATCTGTCAGAACTCTTCAATTCCATTCTCCGCACGGGTCACTACCCACGGACCTGGAAAGTGGGTAAGATCATCGTCTTGCCCAAGCCCGGCAAAGATAGGCGTCAAGCTTCCAGCTACAGGCCCATCACCCTGCTCTCGCACGTCGGCAAGTTGTTTGAGCGGCTGCTCCTGAGGAGGATATCTCCGCATATCCACCTCAGACCGGAGCAGTTCGGTTTTAGAGCAGACCACTCGACGACTTTACAGCTAGTCCGTGTATTGCATCATCTTGCGGACCAACGCAACTCCGACCGGTACACGGTCGCAGTCTTTCTCGATATCGAGAAGGCCTTCGACCGGGTATGGCACGGGGGGTTGGTCAGTAAGCTGCAATCCACCGGCCTACCTCATGCCTACTGGCGACTGCTGGGGTCTTGGCTGGAGGGGAGATCCTTCTTTGTCGCGGTCGAGGGGTGCAAGTCGTCTGTGCGCCCCATAACGGCCGGGGTACCACAGGGTAGTGTCCTGTCCCCGATCCTATACGCCCTCTATACCAACGACATTCCCACCCTGGAGGGGCATCTCCGTTGGTGGGAGGAGGATGTGAAACTGGCCCTCTTCGCAGACGACTCGGCCTATTTTGCATCCTCCAGAAGTGTTAAACTTGCCATCTCCAGGATGCAGAGGCTCCTGGATGTTCTGCCTCCATGGTTGGACCGGTGGAGAGTCTCGGTCAATGCGGGAAAGACCCAGGCCCTACTCTGCGGTCCAACCCGCATCAGAGCCGTCCCCCGTCTCAGTCTTCGTGGTGTGGATGTTGAGTTTAGACCCACTGTTCGGTATCTCGGGTGCGAGATAGACCGTTCGCTTCGCGCGAAGCCCCAGGTTGATCATGCGATTGGCCTGGCGCGCGCGGCGCGGTTTGTCTTGCGACCAATTCTCGCGTCCGCGTTGCCGATCAGGACTAAGCTCACTATCTACAAGACTTATATCCGTCCACGTATTACGTACGCTGCTGAGGCTTGGTACCACCTCGCACCGCCGTCCCAGCGGAAAAGGTTGCAGGCCCAGCAGAATCTCTCCCTCCGAGTCATCGTCGGAGCAGGCCGTTACGTCCGTAATGACGTAATTGCCCGGGACCTTGAGGTGGAGTCGCTCGAGGAGTTCATCGTCCGGCTCGCCCGTAACATGTACGAGCGGGCCGACCGAGGACCCCACGAGCATCTCCGCAATATAGCTCCCTTGCACGCCAGGCCGCCTGAAGGTGCGGCGTTGCCAAGGGAGCTGCTGGGTCCCCCGAGATTCCTCGGAGTTAACTATCCTACGGCGTAACAGCGTGGTAGGATATAGGCGATCCCCTCTACGTGACTGAGACATTGTATCGTCCGTCCCGCATGTTCTGTCTGTCCTACGATGGAGCCCACGGGGGCTGCCATCGCCCTCCCGACAGGGAGGTGCGACCCCGCTCCCCTTTAGGGAGCTGTTCCCCCTTATGGGGACCCCCCACGTATCAGTGGGGGTTATTATTTTTTATTTTTTATTTTTATTTTTGTAAGCCCCCTTATGGGGCTTTTATTCCCCCCTCAGGGGTATGGGTCGCCCAAGCCTGGCTTGGGGACCTCTTCTTTGAGGTCTGGGGTCGCGAAACGGAGCCACGGACTTGTCCGGGACTCCGCCCCGCGTCTCCGGGTCCCACTCCCCTTCAGGGAGTTGAATATTGATGCCATCTCTCCTAACAGAGGATGGCAAATTTCTATTTCAAACCCCTTTCGTCCCCTTACGGGACCCAAATCCCCCTTCAGGGGATGGGACTCCAAACTGGAGGTCCCTCAGCACTGCGGACTCTTGTCCGCGGTCCCGTTTCCCCTTCAGGGAGCGGCCGACCTCAGCGCGGGCCCTTCCCTCTCCACGTTTCGTGGTGTTGTCGTGGGAGGGAGGGGCCGGCGGGGGCTGGACGGGGCCTCAAACCTTTTATTTACTTTATTTTCCATTTTGTTTTATTTTGCTTTGTTTTGTTTCTCTTTTCTGTTCTAAATCCATGTTTATTTTGTTTATTTTGCTTTAATCTTCTAATTTTCTATAGTTTTTGTATAGTTTATATTTATTTAGCTTTGTAGTCATAAAATTTAATTTATTAGCTTTAGATTCTGTTATTTTTAGTTTGTTACAGTTTTCAATAGTTTAGGTTAATTGTAAATAACTATTTGTAAATAAAGGGTTATCCCACCACCCAAAAGGGAAAAACAAAAACGTTTTAGTTTTGTTTGGAACCAAATTGTTGGTAAATCGATCAATCATTATGTTGTTTCTTCACCTCTTCATAAGAAGACCGCCCAGAATGGGCTGGATTTCGGCCGGAGCTGGCGGAGAATCAACGAGAAGCCAATCCATCAGATGAACCAGACCATGGGCAAACCCCAAGAAGGGGACTGTTTATCAACGCCACAACACAAACCTCACCTCCGCCCAGAGTGGCGGAGAGAAAGAGCCCGGGCAGCGGGGTGCCCCCAAGGCCCGTCCGTGTCCCCCTGACGGGGGACACGAAGACCCCCATGGCTGGAGAGGAATGAGTGATATAATTACTGCGTCGCCGACGCCAGAACCCGTAAGAATTTCCGCCTCAATTGTGTGTTTGTGGAGCGAGATGACTTTAAGGCGGGTCCCGTTACACAACTTCGGAGGACATAGGTTCCGAAGAAGCATAATCGGGACACTGACCTTCAGCTTGACAGTATGCGCTGGAAAACCACTTGCTGACAGAGAGTTTAAAAATTCTACAGGATAATGTGTAGCATCATCTTGCTCGATGACAGTTCATTTCCCTCAATTTCTGAGAGAATTCGTTAATTGCTGCAGCTTGGTCATTTTAGGGTGTCAAAATGGCTCGCTCACACACCCAAGAATTCTGCTGGTGTGATATACGACTGATGTCGTTGTACACACAGCGAATGAGTTCTTCTAAGCTGGATACAACTCTACCGAGAGACATTGGAAGCAACACTTGTCCACCTCTCTCTTCTGGTAGAGTACCTTCACCAAGACTTAGAAGGACATCGGAGAATTCTTGAGTCTAAATTGGGCATGAATCTAGTTCGTAGGTTTGTTTGTTCTTCAAAATCACTCACAAAATAAATTTGCAAAAATTTTGAAATATCTGTAGGTAGCAGCGAACCAATTTGATGGTAAACTTATCCCTGGATCTTGAATGTCGGCATGAACCCTGTTTCAACGATTTGATTTGCACCAAACGAAGTCATCTGGAAGGCGCTATTATAGGGTCGAATGTTTTTTAAAAAATGGCTGGACCCGGATGTTCGCCGCTTAGTAAGAGTTTCAACAGTTCTGGTGGGTCTTGCATAGACTCCAAGCGTACCTTACCAGATGCACAACACATCCCATTGGGCTCCCCTCTCCATTTACGGGCTCGACAAAGGGCGCACACTTCTTCTAAGTTTGCTAATATCTCCGTGTGCGGCGTGGTTAATCGCAACATTGTACATGAATCCATTTCCCTTTTTATTTAGCCATGGTTGCTCTTGCAACTCCTGCATTCTGTGCCGGTCTTGCGATACATGAGCAGAAGTATCGTCACGTACGTTCTGATAACTTTGCTGAGCAGCTGTACTACGCTCTTCAAGCTGCTCATCAGTCTCCAACGACCGTGAAAGAGCAGGCTGAGAGTGATCTCTCCTTAACTGAGTATCCTGCTCTTCAAGATATTCGATCGACTGAGTTTCCGCAATGTGTTCTTAAAGAGTAGCCATTAGCCAACCTAGCTTCATGCTCAACGGCGGTTTCTAGACATCGAGCTATCCTTTTCCTTCGAGTATCGTTTGAACATTGGGATAAATTAGATCGTTATCCAGGCATTTTAAGTATTTTTAGTCGAAACTAAACAATAATATAATGATAGCTAAAGAGTTCAATTTGACTAACCACAGGATGACTTATAAACAAAGCAGGTAACCTCAGTTTTGACATTTGGTGTACGAAATGATAGCGCGATTCAGAATCATTCAAATTTATACGCCAACGCCATCTAGTTAGCAAATAGGAAACATAGTCCCACAATGACATAATCAAATTTAAATTATTTATATCAACAAAAAAATGCTTCCATATGCAATTCGACTTGAAGGCCAATAGATGTCGTTGCTCTAAAATTGCTTAATGAAATTTATTTATATGTATAGATCTTGCTAATCTCTGAAACGAATTAAATACACATTTTTTAAGAAGGAACTCTTTGTATCTATGACAATTAAAAAAATAACCATTGACAGTGCCAAAAATGACACAATCAAATTTAAATTATGGTATAAGAGCTAGCAACGTTTTTGACAGAGTATTTACCGATACGGACTGTCTAGTAGTAGCCTCCAGCCGGTAGTGGTAAGGTCTGGTTAAAAAACCGATTTTTAATTTTTTTTAAGATGTTTTTCTTTAAATTATTTTTATTGTACTTTTTGCTGCATGAATTTATTATTGCCAGATATTTTTTGTTGTTTTTCTGTGCCAGACGCTAACTCTGAATGATTTTTTTAATGAATCTTTTTAAGCACTTAAAAACCTAAAATTAATTTGCCAACTGATATAAAAGTGAAAGAGTATGAGAGATAGCATATTTAAAAATAAAAACTGGCTTTACTGAAATGTTTGTTTTCCCGACGTTGCTAGCTCTTGTACTAATAAAAAATGCTTCCACATGAAATTTGACTTAAACGCCGATAGATGTCGGTGCTCTAAAATTTTTGAATGAAATTTATTATATTTATATCCCGTTCCTCGGAAATGATAGCACTATAATATATAGCCTATGTGTTGACCCGACTTTTAAGCAATATTCTTGCCGAATTTGAAGTACATCGGTGCAGCAGTTTTCGAGTTTATCCCGGACAAAGCTGACTTTTTTACAGTACTAAATGTATGGATTCTGAATCGCGCCATCATTATGTTCAAGGGTTGTTTGACTTGGGAAAGTGTATTTTGCAATGTTGACTTTTCTATCATTTTATTATATGTATTGTATATTGTATAGATTAGGTCCATCAACAAGATTTACATGATAACAAGCAAATTCACTGACATTTTAAAACAACACACTACATGCAATCTTAATTACAGATGAACACAACGTGGTGGGAAACATAGTAGGTACACAAATCACATAGCATAACATTTAACAAAAAATAAAATAATAATTACAAGTTAAAATTCATTTACAAATCTAAAAATAAAAACAAACAAATTAAAATAAATTAAAATCACACAAGCAGACAAAAAATGAAAATTATTATTAAACTTATGATATAAATGAGAATAAATTGCAAAATAGAATAAAAAACAAATTGATGATTTCAAGTTTCGCCGAATAAACGCAAAATTTTGGACTTGAACATTACAAAACAAACATTTTAATCAACGATTGTAGACAATTGACGTGTCCAACGGTTTTATAATTCCCACGACTGTATCTATTTTATTATTTTTTGATGTTTAGTACATTTATCTTAAACATTGCAATGTATGTTTAACATAAAACCGTTTAACTTAAAAAGTTTTTTTACCTATTTTTACTATGTAGTGTGTACTGTACCAACCCATTACTGCCCACTGTTGGGCTCAGGTCTCCTCAGAAGAGGGATTAGGCATAGTCCACCACGCTTGCCCATTGGGATTGGGGACTTCACATATCTTCAAAGGATTTTTAGAACCCTTTTCCGTCATGCAGGTTTCCTCACGATGTTTTCCTTCACCGTTTTTAGCCAGTGGTGTTGTGAAAAATTGCACATAAATCTTTTTCACATTTAGATTTAGAGGTACAAGCCGCCCGGATTTGAACCAGCGACCTCATGTTCGGAAGGAAGCGCTTCGACCACTACCCCACCACGACTTCTCTACTATGTAGTGTGTAGTAAAACAATATTGACTTACATTGCAGTTTTGAAACCAACAGCTCTCCAATGATATTAAAATCGTAAACCGCGTATGATACGTTACGATCTCTATACCTAACTGCATTCGCGATCATAAAATTAATACACCAGGGTCATTCTCCTTTTTTTTTTCAATATTTTAAACCGACTTAAAAATTAGGTTTCTCAATCTAACTATTTATGTAGATGCTTTTTTATGTTTGTTCACGGATAACTTTGTCGTTTATAAGCCTGATAATGGTGTTGATCTGATGATGGAGTCGGATGGTACATAGTCTGAGGAATTCCTGTAGAAAGGTTTTGCAGCTCAATGGCTTTTTCAATTAGATTGTGAATCAAGAGGAAGGTTTAAATGTTTAATACAAGTATTATACAATATGTAACAAAAACCCTGTTGTTTCTTCTGCCCACGTATTAAGCTTCGGCACAAGTATGTTATAAAGCTATTCTTTTATAAAAAACGTTCAAGTAAAATAAATACAAGAAATATTTAATTTTTAATATTTATTTACGTTGTTTGTTATCTCTGCAATTCTGCATGAAGCGATGTCGTTGACACTAGACAGAGAGAGAGTAGAACGTTTCCGCCAATCTCTTTGATCGTGTCACCGATCGACAGTCACAGGCGCACGCCGCGCGCGCGACCTTTACCTTGACAGCTGTTGTTTATCACTTTAACGCTAGTAGGATACTTTTATAATTAGATATTCTACATTTTTTTTACAAATGAGTATAAAACATACTATAGCTATTTGATTTTGACCCCTAGCCTAACCAATGATTGCTTTTTAAAACTATAATTTAATTAATGTGTTGCCTGTAGGAAAGTCTATATGTCCCAAAAAGGAACAACAGGGTTTTTGTTACACGCTGTATAGTAGAAAATCAGTTTATTCCCTAATTAGTTAGTTTGAATGGTCTGAAGAGGTGATCGTCATGGGGTCCCATTTATTTATTTTGAAAATCGTACAAGTACTTTTGGATCTGTGTTTAAATATATAAAGTTATTTATTTAATTTTTGCTCAAAACAGATTGTTTGTAAAATTCCTTATAACCGCACAGGAAAATAGATGAATATATTATTTTTAAACAAATAATTTAATGCTTAATGTTCTATTTAAGTAAATGACTACTAATTAGCACAATGACATGTTATTAATATGTCAATTTTATAATATATTTATTTATTTAATGTAATCTATCAAGGCGATATTTATAGTGGTGAATAAATGCTTAATAAATAATATTAAACATAGATTAATATTAGCTCCTACCCGTTCTAACATACGGTGCTGAGTCGTGGACACTCACGGTGGGCCTAGTCCGTCAGCTCAAAGTTGCTCAGCGAGCAATGGAAAGAGCTATGCTTGGAGTCTCACTGAAGGATAAGATCAGAAATGAAGTTATCCGACAGAGAACTAAAGTAACCGACATAGCTCTGCGAATCAGCAAGCTGAAGTGGCAATGGGCTGGGCACGTATGTCGAAGAACTGATGCCCGAGTAGACGGGTTCTAGAGTGGAGACCGCGATGTGGTAAACGTAGTGTTGGGCGCCCCCCTGCTAGATGGAACGATGACTTAAGAAAGGCGGCCGGTAACAACTGGATGAGACGAGCAGAAGATCGAGCTCAGTGGCGTATTTTGGGAGATGCCTATGTCCAGCAGTGGACGAGTGTGGGCTGATGATGATGATGAAATGAAATGAAATGAAATGAAATTTATTTTTAACAAATGACAAAAAACAATAAAGATTTTCAGTGAACCCCGCACTAGGATAACCCTGTGTCGCGGGCGATCTTTAAAATTGTACACAATACTGTTTAACAAACAAAACGCCAACGTCAACCGTAAAAAACAAAAAGTAAAAGTAAAGCAAAAAAAAAAAGATGTAAAATAAAAGTAAAATAAAAATAACAAACCAATTGGGTGATATTCGAAATATTGCATTAATTCAGGAGTGTGTGTGTGTGGGTGTAAGTGTGTTTGTAAATGCGTGTGTGTGTGTGTGTGTGTGTGTGTGTGTGTGTGTGTGTGTGTGTGTGTGTGTGTGTGTGTGTGTGTGTGTAAGTGTAAGTATGTGTGTTTATGTTAGGTAGTGAGCTTTAGATGTAAGTGAAACATTGAGATGAGCTGGAATTAAAATCCGTAGGTCATTAGGGTCTGCGCAAAAGAGACTCTGTGTCATCGTAATCAAGTGTGAGGAGCCATTTCCTCACTCTTACTTTAACTCCGTACAATAAACAAGATAGGTCGCAGTACCTGAGAGCTCTACTATATAAGAATGGAAAAGCATAGTGACGGAATCTTTTCGCAAAGTGTGTTCTTGTCTTGGGAATGTGGCATTTAGGTTTATGGCGGCGACTACTCTTTACAGGAGATAGAAAACGAATAACTTTATGGTAGGCTGCAACTACTCCATGAACATAAAGTTGCCGAACAGACAGAGTACCCGTCTCACTGTGAAGAGCTCTAGAGGAATACCTGAAGGGCTTCCGAAACATAACTTTAAGGACGGATCTCTGTGCTCTTTCTGATGATGAATATTAGCTACTATGACCGCGCAACTTCAACCGCGACACATAAGTAAATTTTCACTTTCACACCGTATAAACCCTACACTTCCACGAATATTTCAAAGTCAAAGTCAAAGTCAAAGTCAAATTGGTTCAGCCGTTTTCGAGTTTTAGCAAAGCTAATGAACAACAATCACTAAGCATGACATCGTCTGTGTCACAGATCACATGTACGAGTTTACTTAATTTAATTTTAAATTCATAATAATATACAGGGTGGATCTGTAACTTTGGACAATCTGACGTGACTGGTGAGGTGAATGACATGTATAACGTTTTGAACAATAATAATATCTCTGATAGGAGACGATTAGCTTTTTTTTTTTTTACTTGGAGGAAATCACCGGATCCCGGTATGTGGGAGTTGAACCGCACTAAAACCTCCAACCGCTCACACTCAGCGTCCGAACCCCGGCTGAGGCCAGAACCCAGCACGGGGTTATGAGGGACGGTGCGACGCGTTACGCCCAAGGCACTCTTTCCCGTCGCGCCGCCCCCGAGACGATTAGCTAATGTAGTTACAGTTTTAGAAATGTGTTCAATTTTGACACAGACTTTGCAAAAACAAACCATATTTGCGCAGTTCCCATTTGAGTGGTTATGTTAATAATATGTTAGCAAAGGACAACTTCGATTTTCCTGAACGTTTTTGTGACTCATTTTGTTATTTAATGCATATAATAGCGAATTATTCGTCCTATTTAAATTGAAATATTCAAATATCATGTGAATCAAAAAAACTGGTAAAAGCAAATTTGCATGGGTCAGCTAGTCTATACTTAATAATACATGACGGCGTAAATAGTGTGTTGAGGTGTAATGACGTTGTAATTAGTCGATCTTCGTTTGGTTTTGTCAGGAATGACGTCACAATGTCCACTTGATGATCAATACTTTTGAATAAAAACTTCAACATAACGAGTTTTAACAGTTTATTACTTTTACATCAAGAGGTCCGTTCGCCTCGACAATTCAAACACGAATGAATAATAACAGCGGCCAGCGCCTGTATTTATAGCAAGTCTCCACTTCCAACTACCCGCACGGTGAATAGGTTGGTTCCCCTTGTTATCACCCCGTTATATATTATGAACAGGAAAAGTTTGATTGTTTCCCAGATACCTAGGTCCCGAAACTACTGCACCGATTTGAAAAATTGTTTTACCGTTGAAAGCTACCTTATCCCTGAATGACATATTAAAAATAATAGAGATCCGTACTAAAACATCAATAATAATGTAAGCCAAGGTGTAAAAAAAATACCTAGAAACTTTTTTACATAGCCCGTGCTAAAACTATAGATTATACAACAAAATGATGTACTTTTTTTTTTTATTGCAAGGTAGATAAACGAGCATACGACCCACCTGATGGTAAGCGGTCACCGTCGCTCATGAACCTCTGCAAAGCCAGGGCAAAGAGAGGCCGTACTACGGGTTTGTAGGTCTTGTTACACTCTGCTTGAACCCCTTTTTGACGCAGACGAAATTGCAAGCATCATCTAGTTACTTATAATTCAGTTAAAAAAAATTGGTTGCCTGTAAAGTCGGTATACGGGTGAAAGTTTTACGTGACAACGAATCGGGCATGGTTAGCCCGCCTAAGAGCGAGAGAGACAGACATAAAAAGTGAAAAGCACGCGTGTCTCTCACTCGCTCTCATTGTGAGCGCATAACGTGAGTGGAGCGTTACGCAGTTTCTTGAAGTGTCACCCGGCAAACCAATTTATAAGACGTTGTCACGTCAAAAATTCAAAATAAATAATATGCTTTTTCTGTAGAATGACCCTTCACATATTGAGCCCCCCTCTGTCATTGAAAAGCGTACACCTTCAGTTTCATTAATCTGAGTCTAAAGTCAGATATCCATTGAAACAAGAAAAATATCAATCAGAGAATGCTTGTACGCATTATTCTGGTCAATATTTTGTAGTATTGTCAATACTGTTGAAATTGATATTGTATTTTTTTATTTATTTATTTCGATTATCAACACAGTTGATATTGCGCCATAGTTTTTATCAATAACGGCGTACCGTTAGTTGTGGTTGCGAGTTTGTTCTGATAATAAGTTGCCACAAGATTTTTTTTATTTTATAAAACTAGCCCCAGGACTGTTATTTATATTAATTTCGTTAGGAATAGATAATTAAAATTATAGCTGCAAATTTTTAGGAATTGGTTGACGAATACAAGACATTAATGCATTTCAAATGCAAGTCATTGTCAAGTTAAACAAATTGACATAAAGATATTAGCCAAATATGGTAAACTATTTTTTTTTTTCAGTTGGAGGAAATCACTGTATGTGGGAGTTGAACCGCACTAAAACCTCCAACCGCTCACATTCAGCGTCCGAACGCCGGCTGAGGCCAGAACCCAACACTGGGTTTGGAGGGACGGCGCGACGTGTTACGCGCTTGGCACTCTTTCCCGTCGCGTCGGTCCCGGCCGCCGGCGAATACGGCCACCGGCTCTCTCGGTCGCCGGGCTTTCCGAAGCCCGCCAAGATGGGACTGCGTGTCACCCTCCCACGGAATACCCCGCTGGGTCAGAACCAGCGTGGGTCGGTCTACCATCCCCCGGTTGCTCTTACACTAAGGGCGTGCTGAGCGAGACACGACACATTCTTGGGTCCCCGCTCGCACTCACATGCGTCGGGGTCCCGAAACTCTTAGGGGGCCAGATTCCGGGCGAGATCCCGGTCCCGGCCCCCTGCTCGATGGCGGCGGGTTGGTAAGTTGAGAGCGGTGTATAGCCTCTCTCTCAGCCCCCGCCACCTGCTTTCGCGAGATGGTAATATTTTATCCTACTTTCTTTTTAATCGTATAAAGATAGCAAGTACTATATCACATTACTTTATTGGAATACTAGCTTTAGCACATACAAGTTATTGACCTATTTATTTTTTTGCTGTAACACAGACAGACCGAATCAATTTTATTAAAATACTAGCTGACCTGCGCAACTTCGTCTGCGTTACAAAGGGGTTCAAACAGTACTCGCAATGCCGTCAAGTTATTATTTGCGCGGCCCGAAGAGCATTCACAATCCACACATACATTGCGTTTTATACTCGTCATAACTTCTAAACGAAAAGTCCGATTGGAATAAAACAAAAAGTAATTTACTTCTACATTAATAATCTTGATAACATAATACTTAATTTGGATAAGGGTTAATATGACGATACTTATTTAACGTTAAATTCAATCTTGGGACGAAATATTATTTTGCTAAACATAAAAGCGGTTATTGTGACTAAACTATGATATTTAGATATATGCTGTCGCGGACTTTTTTGTTTGTCTTGCTAAGATCAAAAAACCCGTAGTACATCATTTTGTTCTACTGTCAATAGTTTTTGCAGCGTACGCATAAATAGGTTTTCGATTATTCACCTTGTGTTACATATTCGATATTTTCATACGGATCCCTAATTTTTTTGAAAATAAAATAGTCTATGTTACTCGGGGATAATGTAGCTTTCCAAAGGTGAAAGAATTTTTGAAATCGGTCCAGTAGTTTCGGAGCCTATTCATTACAAACAAACATACAAAGAAACAAATCTTTCTTCTTTATAATATTAGTATAGATATTCACAATCGACATTCCTCATTGAACTACCAGCGCTGGATATTGGCATTTGTCCTGCTGGTATGTGTCAATGTTCAGCATTATGCTGAGTCACAGCTGATTTGTGGTGAAAGAGAAATTACTCGCAATTGTCTCTTATTTTTTGTGTATTATTTTTTTTTATCTTTGTATGTTTTTTTTTTCATCACAAATAAAGAATGTCTATGTCTATGAACTACTGTAAGAAGTATTCGCAATCGTAAGATTTCAAACTACAGATAAATTGTGTTACGAAAGTTTATAAATTTCCTAGGAAAATTATAAATTGACGGTCCTTGTTTTCCGGTGACAGATACACATAAAAAAGTTTTGTCATTTAACAGCATGACTAATACATTATTAATTATTTACAAAACTATCTGTAATAATCTTAACTGGAATTGTTACTAATATTCCGATTATTTGCACAGCTGTTGCTCAATTTTAGTCACATAGATACATAGTAGGGCAGCCTTAGAAGTTATTTTTCGATTTACCCAAGTGACTTAAAAGTGAATTGAAGGATCTTGAAATATTTTTTTGTTAATTTAAGGAAATCGCCGGATCCGTTGAGACATGTGGGAGATAAACTGCACTAAAACCTTGAACCACTCACACTGAGCGTTCGAACCTCGGGTGAGGACAGAAGTCAGTATGGGATTATGCGGGCGCCACGACGCGTTACGCACTATAGCACTCTTTCCCGTCACATCACCCCATCCTGAAATCTTTCGATTAATTATAGATAGATCATGTTACTCATGAGCGGTAACCACTTACTGTCAGATGCAACGTCACCAAGTTTGTTTTGTAAGCAGATCGACATTTTTTTTTTCTAGTTGAATTGTTGATGTTAAACTATTTCACTAAATCATCTATACTAATATTATAAAGCTGAAGAGTTTGTTTGTTTGTTTGTTTGTTTGAACGCGCTAATCTCAGGATCTACTGATCCGATTTCAAAAATTCTTTCACTGTTGGAAAGTCCATTTATCGAGGAAGGTTATAGGCTATAATTTATTTTCAAAAAAATTAGGGATCCGCATGAAAATATCGAATATGTAACAAAAGGTGAAAAATCGAAAACTATTTATGCGTACGCTGCAAAAACTATTGACAATAGAACAAAATGATGTACTACGGATTTTTAGGTCTTTTGAAGACAAACAAAAAAGTCCGCGACAGCATATATCTAACTATCATAGTTTAGTCACAATAACCGCTTTTATGTTTATAAAATTTAATATTTCGTTCCGAGATTGAATTTAACGTTAAATGAGTATCGTTGTATTAAACTTTATCCAATTTAAGTATTATATTATCAAGAGTATTAATGTAAAAGTAAATTACTTTTTGTTTTATTCCAATCGGACTTTTCGTTTAGAAGTTATCACGAGTATAAAACGCAATGAATATGCGGCCGCGCAAATAACAACGCGACGGCATTGCGAGTACTGTTTGAACCCCTTTGTAACGCAGACGAAGTTGCGCGGGTCAGCTAGTTAGTCATAAAATCAAAGTCTATATTAAAGTATAGATTTAAATGAATATAAAAATATATAATACAATCGTTAAAATGTGTCGCTAATCTCAAGGGTCTAGTTATTAAAAGTCCCTACCTAATCAAATTAATATTAGCGACAAAATTGTAGTCTGGATTTTTTAAAAAAATAATTTAAAAAACACAATAAAAGATTAAATGCGTGTATAATAACATAATAGGCAAGCGTGATGGACTATGCCTAACCCCTTTTCGGAGGAGACCTGAGCCCAGCAGTGGACAATAATGGATACAACTGCATTCATTTGTACTGACTAATCACACTTTTGTATGATAATTTTATTGCATGTTTAATGCGTCATTGTTGTTGACGCATCTAATGTTTATTAATAAATTTATTTATTTTTAGGTATTAACATTTATAGCTGATTCTCTGACTAGGTAAATCAAATGGTAGGCGCAAAATGGGTAAACCACCTAAATATTTCCTAATTTCGGCCTTCACGAGCTTAATAAGGATAAGATGGGGTATCTTCCAGGGTGACAGTCTGAGTCCTTTGTGATTCTGTCTAGCGCTTAATCCTCTAAGCACATTGCTTGCTTCAACGCTAAGCTACCGACTCAAGAGAGGGGGTGAGCCCATTTCACATCTCTTGTACATGGATGATCTAAAATTATTTGCTACTAAAAAAACAGACTTAATATCTTTACTCAAAATAACCGACAATTCTTAATTTCGAAATTATTATTATTTAAGTAATTTCAATAATAAATAATAATAACAAAGTCTGTATTTTGAGGTTATTGAGGTTATGTTAAAGATTTTACAAAAAAGGTTCCATTTAAATAAAAGGGATTTAAAACTTTTTCCACGTTTTGGCGCCAATTTTTGAAAAAGGAATTCTTATGACTTCGATTTTTTTTTCGCATTTAATTGTTAAGTATTTAAATGGACTGTAGTTAAAAGTAGTTTTTGGAAAATAAATATAGGTAGGTAAATATTTTTTTCACATTACAAATCTTTCCAAATATTATAAAGCTGAAGAGTTTGTTTGTTTGAGTGCACTAATTCCAATTTTAAAAATTGTTTTCGTGTTGGATAGTCCGCTTATCGAGATAGGATATATTATATCCCTCTGTGACACAGACGAACTTGTGCGGGGACTAAATACATTTTAATATTGAAATTGACTGCTAAAATAGACGTATGTGTCACACCAAACAACAACCAAGAAATATTATTACGGCTCTTCATTTTAATTCCATCGCTTTACAGTTCAGACTTGTGTATAAAATACAAATAATTCTTATGTCATTTTATGTGGTACAAAATGGACGTGTCGTTATTACATTTTCTATGTTTATGTAAAATTATTAGCGGTCTCACTCATAATATATTTCACGAGAAATCTAAGGTGGTCTTTCGTCCCAGGTTTCAAAATGAAGATTTTGGGTTTTCTACGTCCTTAAGCTCTTACGGGTAAGTGTTGTTATTTTTATTAAATTTTAGTGTATGTTTTTTTATTAGTGGTAGGACGAACTGCCGGGATATCCGATGGTAAATGGTTACTGTCGCCCATCAATACATTCACAGATGAATGTTTATCGTAAACCTTTTAATTAATCACTCGACTGTGTTCGTCAATTCTATAGAAATAGAAACTGGGCTTGAATCACTACCTTGTTTGACTGTCTTTTAAAAATGTTTTTTTCCAAAAAAAATTTAATTCAATTTCTAATTATACTTAATATTTTTGTAATTATATTATTAAACTGCGCTGTATTAAATTTGGCCAAAAATAGCATATCACTGTAACTCTCAAGTTTCCGGACTATCGTAACGTTGTGGTTAATTTTGGCTCCTACCACAAACTTGGCATAAGTAAATAAACCAATTTTGACGCAGTTTCATGAGTGGTTAAACTAAAATTTAGATATTTTATAAGATAGAGTGACATAGAAAATCTTATATATAAAAATGAATTGCTGTGCGTTAGTCTCGCTAAAACTCGAGAACGACTGAACCGATTTGGCTTATTTTAATCTTGAAATATTCGTAGAAGTCCAGGGAAGGTTTAAACGGTGAGAAAATTTCCTTATGTGACGCAGACGAAGTTGTGTGGGTCAGCTAGTTGATAATAATTTATTCATTTTTCAGGCTTGTGGTAGGTGCTCCTAAAGCTCGTTCTGTTAATAATGCAGTTCCTTTAGGCTCGGTATATAAATGCCCTTTAGAACTTATGGAAGAAAAAAACAGCAATATTACTTGTAACAGAATTCATATCAAAAATTTCAGTAAGTACCTTTATTGGATTCGATTGGTTCTTGTCTTGGAGGGCTTCTTAAATTTTTGTTTTATCCCTACTTCCTTACTAATATTATAAATGCGAAAGTAACTCTGTCTGTCTGTTATGCTTTTCCGCTTAAACCGATTTTGATGAAATTTGGCATAGACAATAAACATTCTTTGGACCCTGAGAAATCAAATAGGCTAATTTTTAATTTAAAGTGACGCAGACGAAATTGCACGGGTTCGCTAGTATTTGCATAAATCTTTTGAGTTAAACTTTGGAACTAACATTTAGAAGAGGAAATTAAAAATTCCACCGTTTATGTTATTATAGTACATTGAGCTTAGAATATTGTAATCAAATCATGGGTTTTCACTTTTCAGGTTTTGATAAAATCTTACAAGCAAAAAAGGACCTTTGGTTCGCTTCAAATGTAGTTGCCGTTTCTTCTACCAAGCTTCTTGTGAGTTTAAATCTTTACGCATTTATATTTATAAATTTCTTTATACACTCTTCGCTATCTGCACCAATTACACACCAAACGGGTTCTTACCACGATTTTCATTAAATAAGCAATCCCGATAGTTTATCACTGTTGCCAGAGCCTGAAGAGCCATGATCACGAGAAGACTGGATTTGACTGGTAGTTTTTGTGCTATGCTTAAAAAATGGAAGTCGGTCGTTTACATTACTTTAATAAAAAATATTGTTGTATGGTTTGGTCAAGATCGCGGGAGGGCACTGGATACAGACAGCGCAGGACCGGTCGATGTGGCGAAGTTTGGGAGAGGCCTATGTCCAGCAGTGGACGTCTATAAGCTGATGATGATGATGTAATCTTAATATATATAAATCTCGTGTCACAATGTTTGTCCTCAATGGACACCTTAAACCACTTAACCGATTTTAATAAAATTTGCACACCATGTGCAGTTCAATCCAACTAGAGAGATAGGATAGCTTAGATCAAGGTCTGATGATGGAGCTGGAAGGTGGCCACAGGAACTCCGTCAATGAGCAAGATAACCTCATCGTGTTTGGGCTCTAATGAAGCGTTCTGATGAGTACTTTTAGAAAATTTCCGGGAACAATTCCTATGCGACGCAGACGAAGTTGCGCGGGTCAGCTAGTTATTCTATAGTGTTTCATCGACGTATTCGTATCTTACAGATTTGCGCCCCGCTAACGCATTACGCTTTTAGTTTTGGAATTGAAGGAACACATTATAGAATTCCTGGCAAATGTTACTTACATCGACCAGACAAAACTGAGCCCTTGGTACCTTTTAGTGATCCATGTGAGTTTTGTTAATATACAGATAAAATTTTGACAGAAAATAGTATTTCCTGGAGTATTTTTTTTTATTGCCTTGTAGGCAGACGAGCTAACGGGCCACCTGATCGTAAGCGGTTACCGTTGCTCATGGACCTCTACAATATCAGCGGACACTGCGAGACATTTTAAGGACTTTCTTTAAGCCTCGTTTGAAGAAGGAGAAGTCAATTCATAGCGCTCGGGAAACACCGAAGAGGGGAGCTCGTTCCACAGTCGGATGGTGCGTGGCAGAAAAGAATTTTTGAAACGGACCGTGGATGCCCGCGGTGGTTCCAAATAGTAAGGATGAACTCCACCTCGACGACGGGTGGTGCGATGATAGAACGGAGATGTTGGAATCATCTCGAATAATTCTTCGGAGCACGTGGAACAAGCGGTATACAATGCAAAGAGAACCGAAGACTCTTCGCAAACCCAAAGGTTCCAGGTGGTCCGTGAGCCTGGGATCGTCAACGATACGGACAGCCCTGCCCTGCACGGAGTCAAGTGGATGCAACTGGTATTTGGGAGCACCAGCCCAGAGGTGGGAGCAGTACTCCACGCGTGGCCGTACTTGAGCCTTATAAAGCACAAGCCTTTGCCAGTATCGTACCATCCATCCGAGAGGTCGCAGTTTCAAAACCGGCTTGTACTTCTAAATCTTAATTGTAAAAATATTTATGTATATTATCATAACATCGGCATCGAGGTGGAGTTCATCGGTACTATTAGGAACCACCCCAGTCATCCACAGTCCGTATTTCGAACAGTAAAGAACTGGTCTTTAACATCTCGTCTGTGGCTGTCAAAAGTTGCCTATAAAAGGAAATACTAGACAGATGCCAATTTTGGTTGGTTCCCAGTTGAGTAAACCATATAAAAATAAATAGTCTAGCTAAGGACCGGTGGTGTCTCATAAACCTCTGGCCCTTGTCCATAGCCTTGTCGAATTTGACTAACTTCCCGGCATCCGATTGAGCTAAAACTTTGAATGCAAATTTATATCGCGTGACAATATATGAATATGGGAGTGGTGCTGATCTGATGATGGATACGGAAAGTGGTCATAGGAACTCCTGTACTAAACACGATAGACCCGTCGTGTTTGGGCTCGTTTTACTTGTATTAGCTAGCACTCTACTGCTACATGATATCCGGGATCTTCAAAGCTTGTTATTAAATTGTTTGGTCTTTTTTGTGATCCAGATCGACAGCTTTTTCAATCAGATTTATACTATCGTTATGGTGAAATGGGTATTTCGTCTAAATCAATGGAAGATGGCTCAGTGATCATCGGCGCTCCCGGATTGATGGGATGGAGAGGTGTGAATTATTTTATTACAAGCTTTATATTAACTTGCACTGGATGTAGTTATGTAAGTTCGGGTGGAATCTTGCAAGCTAAATTTGACAAACTTTCCGGTTTCCAGCTCACATTTTGCACGCAAATGTACCTATATCACGTGACAGTGCAATAATATGACAAAATGGCGCTGATCTGATGATGGATTCGGAAGGTGTTCATAGGAACTCCTGTACTAAATAAGATAGATCTGTCGACTTGAGGCTCATTTTACTTGTCTTGGCTAGCACTCTAATGATACATGATAATCAGGATCTTAAAAGCTTATTTTTAAAGTTCTCTTTAAACTACATTACATACACTACTACAACTACACATTATGTTGTACAAGCACAAAGACAAACGTCCAAATGAATTTTTAATTTTATGTTAAAACAAAGTGGCAAGGTCATTTTTTTAAAGCGGTTTCACTATTCCAAGGTCAACTAATTCATTCAAAACATTCTCTAGTTTTGGCATTGGATTATTTTACCATTTTGAAGTCGTGGTGGCCGGGTGATCGAAGCGCTTCCTTCCGAACGGGAGGTCGCGGGTTCAAATCCGGCCGGCTTGAACCTCTAAATCTAAATGTAAAAAAGATTAATGTGCAATTTTTCACAACACCACTGGCTAAAAACGGTGACGGAAAACATCGTCAGGAAACCTGCATGTCGGAGAAGGGTTCTAAAAATCCTTTGAAGAAATGTGAAGTCCCCAATCCGCACTGGGCAAGCGTGGTGGACTATGCCTAATCCCTCTTCTGAGGAGACCTGAGCCCAACAGTGGGCGGTAATGGGTTGGTACAGGTTAGTACAGTACCATCTTATTGCACACCTATTTATATTTGGTTACAATTGCAGGAGGTGTCGTGATCTATAAGAATGATCAACTACAAAATATTCCCAATACCTACTACACGCCTACCCTAACAATTTTTGATTATTTGGGTAAGTACCCTCTAAGTAATTTACAAATTTATTTTAATGGGACCCTTTAGCTTTGACTATACACATGGACTGACCTGACCTGACCAGGTGGTCAGGTGGTGGCCAGATTTTTCCAAAAAAAGACTTACTCAACTTTGAGACAAATAAAATGTTTAGGGTGTACAACCATGATCAGTTAGGGGTATGAAAAATAGATATTAGCCGATTCTCAGACATTTGCATATAAAATTTCATGGAGACAAGCCGAGCCGTTTTATTGCAGTTTCTGTAACAACCCATTTCTGCCCACTACTGAGCTCAGTCCTCCTAAGGGGGGGGTTAGGCATAGTCCACCACGCTTGCCCAGTGCGGATTGGGGACTTCACATATCTTCAAAGGATTTTTAGAACTCTTTTCCGACATGCAGGTTTCCTCACGATGTTTTCCTTCACCGTTTTAAGCCAGTGCTGTTGTGAAAAATTGCACATAAATCTTTTTCACATTTAGATTTAGAGGTACAAGCCGGATTTGAACCCGCGACCTCCCGTTCGGTAGGACGCGCTTCGACCACTCGGCCACCACGACATCATTGGAGTTTGGTTACTAGCATTGTAACACGAGAATTTTATAAGATTGTGAACTTTATTTTCTAAACAGAAGGTTCTGACTTGGCTGTCATGATTCTTATGATGAACCTCACTGAAAAGGATTTAAAGTAAATTATGTTTTATTATCATAGGATATAGCGTCGAATCTGGTGTGTTTCAAAGAAATGGAAAATCATTATTCGTGGGTGGTGCTCCTCGAGGACACGACTTGTATGGTCAGGTAGGACATATAATAATTTACTTAACTTTAAATTCAAGCCTTTAAGATTCTGAATATGATGTATCGGTAGGGTGCTAACTACAAGTAAAACGAACCCAAATACGACGGGTCTATCTTGCTTAGCAAAAGAGTCTCTATCACCACTTTCTGAATCCATCATCAGATCCATTTTGTCAAATTATAGGCTATTCCACCCCATTTTTTTTCTATTTTAATTTAATTTTTTGTTCATAAAAAGATATAAAAAAATAGAACATTTTTTTTGTCAAATTAGGCTAAAATTTGCCATTTAAAAGTTTTAATTTCAAATTTGGCTCAAAAACGTCGCCAAATGCACCGCCATCTTCTAACGTCACTTTTGCATCACTCACAGAGTAAACAGAGGTGTAAACACTACGATTTGCTAAGGGGTTTACTGTTGAGGTGACGTCATATTACAGCCATCATGGCGGATAGCGTTTTTGACATTCGAAGCACAGATAAAAAACACGAATTTTAAAATTGGAATATAAAATATATTTTGCGTTTTTATGAGTAGAAATCAACATTAATCACTTAGTTTTTCGTAAATCTATCAAAGTATGATAATTTTATAGTTTTATTAGCTTGGTGCGTAATAGCCTGTTGCATTGTCACGCGATATACAATTGCGTGCAAAATGTCAGCACAATCGGAAACCGGGAAGTTTGTCAAATTTAGCTTGATAGATGCCACACCAACTTAGTTACATCCAGTGCAAGTTAATATAAAGCTTGTGAAAAGAGGAAGAACGAATCTTCAATATCGTTTTCTGCAACTGTATCTTTCAACTTACTTATCAATTCAACTAATTTAAAGATTGCTGTGTCATAACAAGAAATCTCATTCGGTAGGTCCTGGTCTTCGAAAACCCAAAGACTGAGAACGATGCCTTAATTATTTATGTGAAAATAATAGGACCACACCTTGGTTCCTATTTCGGAGCTAGTCTGTGCTGTACCGATATAGACGGTGACGGTCGATCTGACTTGTTGGTCGGAGCTCCTACTTACGTCAACAAAGATGGCGGACTGCGATACAATCAAGGAGCTGTCTTTGTTTATATGACACGTGGAACAGTAAGTTTTTGATTTTATATCATCAAATGGTGAAGGGTTAATACCCTTTTGAAGTTAAAGAAGTTTGTATTAAAATATCATGGACATGCTATTTTTAAAAGGAAGCCGTTAGGAATAGAGTTATACAGTACCCTCGCCACTTTTACATTACTATCTAAAACGCTAAAGGCTAAATCTTAAATATAGATCAGTGCCAATGTGCTACAAAGGGCGAAGGTTTATTTCAGCTATTACTGGTCTTTTAGTACCAATCTTCCACGACAAATGAACTAGCTTTTAAGAGCAGCGCATTCAAACATAAAAACTCTTCACCTTCATAATATATTAGTATAGATGACAATTTTAGTTTTGGAACGAAGTTTCTTATCGCACGTTATCGAAATGGGGCTGGCTGGACGGAAAAAAATCTTACGAAAAGTTATCACGACACTTTTTTTGTTTTAGATGATTATTATCGCTAGATGGCGCTGTAATCAAAATCTTTTAAAACACGTTCTTTATCGCGCGTTACGTTAGGAAAAAAAATATAAGATATGTTTTAATCGAAAGGAACTTCGTTCTATTCGGGTGTCCCATGACACCTGTCAAGTTTTTATTTTTTAATTATGAAATATTTTAGAATTCAAACTGGTATCTAAAAGAATCTGGATTCGTGGCTGGTTCGAGAGCCAGTGGAGCTCAGTTTGGTTTCACGATAGCAGCGTTGGGCGACATTGATGGTGATGGATATAAAGGTAAAGTAAAAAGTACTTATACAGGGTGTCCCAGAACTATGACAGACAAACACAGTAAACAGTGAAAAATTATGTGGGGACCAATAACGCGACAGATCCTGAATCGCGGTATTGACATTTGCAACATTCGGGGCACATATACAACATGACATCACCTGAGAACTGAAATCTACTACACACTCTTGCCTGGTCGGAGATCTCCTTTTGGCCTAATACGATCGATCACCACAATTGGTGACCACGACGTTTACAATTTACAATTAAAATCTTAAATCATCCGCTTTACATTATTCCTTTGGTTTAATACACTATTTTCGTTAGCAAAGATTATTCAGAACTAATTGTTCTTTTGATAAGCATCATAAAAATACAGGGTGCTTCCCTCTTCGGTATTCCCAGAGCGCTATGACTTGTCCTTCTTCAAACGAGGCTTAAGGAGGGTCCTTAAAGTTAGGTCGTTGGTAGCGACCTCTCAATGTCCCCTGACATTGCAGAGGTTCATGAGCGACGGTAACCACTTACGATCAGGTGGCCCGTTGGCTCTTCTGCCTACATGGCAATAAAAAAAACAAAAAAGGTAAATTTTGCCGATTAGTTAGATTTTCAGACAAACCAAACAATTTCGGTAGTCGATCAATGAGATAAAGTTGAATCTATAACTCATTTTAGATGTAGCAATAGGAGCTCCATGGGAGGACAATGGAGCAGGAGCAGTGTATATTTATAAAGGATATGCCTACGGTTTGAGAAGTGATTACGCAGAAAAAATAGCTCCAGAAGGTGCTAAAAGCTTCGGAATATCTATATCTGGGGGATACGATGTTGACAGTAACAATTGTAATGGTAAGACTACTATTTTTTTTTCATATACTTAGTAAGAAATTTTGTATCCATCAATTTAGTGGACGAGAGAGCGTAGATTGTTCCACATACTCTTCTGAAATTAACATCAGTGGCTAAAATAATGAAGAAAAAAAAACTTGAGAGGTGTCAAAGGACACCCGGATGGAACGAAGTTCCTTTCGATTAATTAGTGAGGGAATTGTAATAAAATTTTATTTTTTTAACCATCTAGCATTAATCGTATAAAACAAAATAAGGAATTGTTTTAAAAGATTTTAATCACAACGCCATCTAGCGATAATTATCTAAAAAAAAAGTGTCGTGACAACTTTTTCATAAGAATTTCCGTCTAGCCCCCTTTCGATAACGCGCGATAAGGAATTTCGTTCCAAAACATCGAGAGGAAATTTGCATATTGGAAAAAGATTTTAAAATTCTTCGAAGATTTGTGAAGCCCCAATCCGCATTGGCCAAGCGTGATGGACTATGCCTGATCCCTCTACTAAGTAGACCTGAGCCCAACAGTGAGCAATAATGGGTTACTGATAAAACCTATGATACTGTAGTCCAACATTTTGTATAAACGTCATTATATACCGTCGCCTCAGTGCTTGTTTGGCCAATCTGCACTCGAGCAAATTTTACAGGAGACAGCAAACAAGCACGGAATTTACGTTAAGTGCCGTGTTGAGAAAAAAATTTAAATGAGATTTTTATTGTTTTAGAATTGAATATTTTAAATAAATATTTTACCAGTCGGATGAAAATTTTATTCTTTATAACTCCATTAAAAATTAATTTTCGTAAAAAATGTCAGATTGGCCAAACAAGCACTGAGGCGACGATATGCTTCAAAAGTTCTATGGATAATGAATATTATACAATAAAATTTTTTTTCAGATCTAACTATAGGTGCCTACAAAAGTAACGAAGTGTATCTATACACATGTATACCAACACTAGATGTATTTTCGCATATTACAATACCCAATGCTATGAATTTGCCAGAAAATACGACAGAATTTACAGTTATAACCTGCATCGAAGTTCTTGATAAACCAATATGGAGAGACAACAAATTATGTAATTATAGTTTATTTTAGTCTATGAAAAATCAGACGTTTTTTTAATTGCTATTCAGGCAGGTGAGCTAACGGTTCACCTGATTGTAAATGGTGACCGTTGCTCATAAACCTTGGCAATTTTAACCACTCAACTGGGAACGTCACTATTCGCTAGATGGCGAAACTGGGGACTTCGTTCGGAATCAATACCGTGTTTGAGCCCCTTTTTAAAAACATTTTTTTCCATTAATTTTTAATTTTGATTTTTAACTAAACCTAATATTATAGTAAATCTTTATTATTAAACAACGCTGTATTGCATTTTCAGCGAAAATATATCATCTCCGTAAAATATTAGACGATTAAAAAATGTAAACAAAACAAGTTTTAGAACTGTGCTCAATTTTGGTTCCTGCCACAGACTTGGCAAAAGTAAACAAACCAATTTGGTTGCCGATCCCAGTTGAGTGGTTAAGGGACCTTTAACCACTCGTCAGTGTTCGTCAAGATGGTGAAACTGGGCTCGCTCGCCCAGAGTTCGTTCCGAATCACTAACTTGTTTGACTTTATGATAAAAAAATATTTTTCATAAAATTTTAAATTCGATTTTTAATTAAACCTTATATTATTGGAATTCTTTATTACTAATTTATGATACTACACTGTAATATATTTGGCCATAAATATATTTTCTCCTTAAAATGTGATATGGAAACAAAATTGTCGTGCTCAAATTTGAATCCTGCCACAGATTGGCAAAAATAAACAAACCAATTTTGACGCAGTTCCCAGTTGAATGGTTAAGGACTTTCTTCAAACTTCGTTTGAAGAAGGACAAAGATATAATACAGAAACAGAAGGTCCAATGGAAATTTTTTATACGTCCACTAACATAGGCATAAAAATTAGGTGTTAAACGAGATTTCGGAACTCCAGAATATTATTGTGTCTTTTCAGATCTGACTACTACATTAATTGTGGATTCAGAACTAAAAAGAGCCAGGGTTGTGGATGATACAAGTATTAATGTAGATATATTTCCAAAAAATACATATTGTAGTAATCGTACTATTGCTATAGATGTAAGTATATATTTAAAAGATATTTTGATTACCACATTCATATATCATCATCTAAATGTTATCTACTATATAAAAATAAGTCCGGTTTTCCTCCCTGACGCTATAACTCAAGAACGCCTGGACCGATTTGGCCAATTCTTTTTTTTAAATGTTCGTTGTAGTTCAAGGATGGTTTATACAGCAAAATTAGTTCGAATACGTGCCGGAAAAATGATATTTTCAATTTTTAAGACGATTTTAAAGCAACGCCATCTATGAGAATTATATCGAATTACGTATAGAAGCACTTTTTCGATATAAATAATTTAAATTTGATTATGTCATTGCATTGTGGGCGACGTAGTGATTTTCGATTGTACTAGATGGCATTAGGCATTTTCTACTTAAAATTGTTTAATTAATTCGTTTCAGAGATTAACAAGACGAATAAATAAATGTATTTATTAAACTTAGGTGGAATGTAGGAACTAGCTAATTTTAAGAGCTCGAACCAGCGCGTGGTAGTATAAATACACAAGAATACTCCGTTCTCTTTCTAAATCTTAGCGAGGAGAGAGGTGGACAGTTGAGAACCCGAATCTCTTAGAGAGGCAAATTCCGAGCGAAATTTCAGTTCCAGCGCCCTGATCGATGACGGCGGATTCCTTCGTGGAGAAAAGAACTCAGTTTCACACGCCCTGCCGCTCTCTTCCGAGATGGTGGACTCGCAGAAATCGAGCCGGTCGAGGCCAGACCCGTAGAACCATAGGGCCTGGGGTTTATTTAGCGCCACATCGAGACCCAACCTCCTAATTATGCCGGCAACGAGGGCCACACCCGCTGTGGCTAGACGGGTAGACTCTCTGTAGTCATCCCTCTGGGCCACAACCAACGTGTCGTCCGCGTAACAAATAACGCTAAGACCAGAGAGGAGAGCACCTTTTAACACTCAGTCGTACCCGATATTCCAGAGGACCGTCCCATGTGGAACACCGCGGACTTGAAACCGGTGCAAGGTCCCATCGTACACTGTGGTACTACATACAACATCAGCAGAATTTTTGAGTGTGCGAGCGGGCATTTTGCCGTCCAAAAGTGATAAGGACGTAACGAATGCATTCTTTCCGAAATCGAGAGGAATGAAAAAATCACACGTCGTTATGAAAGATGACACATTATTCTGTGAAATTTCTGAACTCTCTATCAGCAAGTGTACTTCCAGTGCATACCATCAAGCTGAAGGTGGGTGTCCCAATTATGCTTCTTCTGAACCTATCCCCGAAGTTCTGTAACTGCTGCCTTAAAGTCATCTCAACTTGCCCGCTGCCTTAAAGTCAGACACACAGTTGAGGAAGAAATTCTTTCGAGTTGAGGGTTTCGCGACGGGTGCTGTAGTACGTAACGCGTCGCCCCGCTCCGCATTATCACGTGCTGAATTCTGTCTTCAGCTGTGCTTCAGACCCTCAGTGTAAGCGGTTGGAGGTTTTAGTGCGGCTCAACTTCCACATATTCTTCAACTAAAAAAAAACGGGATGAGGATTAGGCGAGGCTTTATTTACATCATGCATTCTTCTCATACCTCATAACTTGAACAGATTCAAATTCAAGAGTGTACAGTTTCCCCGTTAGTGTTTGCTTCGCAGTGATTAGAAGCGTCTTAATGAGATCTTTGCGTAGAAGCTGAATGTCAAGGTCTGATGATGGAGCTGGAAGGTGGCTATGGAAACTCTGTCAATAAGCAAGATAACCTCATCGCGTTTAGACTCTAATGAAGCGTCTTTATGAGTTCTTTGCGTAGAGGATAAATGTCAAGGTCCGATGATGGATCAGGAAGGTAGCTATGGGAACTCCATCATTAAGCAAGATAACCTCATCGTGTTTAGGCTCTAATGAAGCGTCTTGATGATTTCTTTGCGTATAAGATGAATGTCAAGGCCTGATGATGGAGCTGGAAGGTGGCCACAGGCTGTTTGTTCTGGCTAATCTCTGGAATGGCTAGACCGATTCGGACGGGCTGATTTTCAATGGCTGATAGTTTATGTTATAAGGAGTAACTTAGGCTGTATTTATTTTAGATTTTTTTTTTTTTTTAAATTCTCAATGAAGTTCAAGGATGGCATTTACAGCGAGAAAAAATCGAATAGTTGACATTTAATTGAGATTGGCGCAGACGAAGTTGCGCGGGGCAGCTAGTTTTATTATAAATAAGGTGCTTTATAAGTCTGATTTGTTAACCTCATCATCATCATCAGCCCACACTCGTCCACTGCTGGATATAGGTCTCTCCCAAAATACGCCACTGAGCTCGATCTTCTGCTCGTCTCATCCAGTTGTTACCGGCCACCTTTCTTAGGTCATCGTTCCATCTAGCAGGGGGGCGCCCAACTCTACGTTTACCACATCGCGGTCTCCACTCTAGAACTCGTCTACTCTATCGAGCATCAGTTCTTCGACATATGTGCCCAGCCCATTGCCACTTCAGCTTGCTGATTCGCAGAGCTGTGTCGGTTACTTTAGTTCTCTGTCGGATAACTTCATTTCTGATCTTATCCTTTAGTGAGACCCCAAGCATAGCTCTTTCCATTGCTCGCTGAGCAACTTTGAACTGAACGACTAGGCCCACCGTGAGTGTCCACGACTCAGCACCGTATGTTATAACGGGTAGGACGCACTAATTTTCTTTATAACAAATCCAACCGAAACCAAGAACCACACAGAGTTTTATTTAATAGAAAGGATATTCTAGATATGGCGATATTCTAGATGTGGCCAGTATCCTTAACATACCTAGGTTATCCACTTGGATTTTTTGAATTTTTATTTATTGTTACATATACATATTATTATTTTAGCCTAAAGCTGATATGTCCAGGCCATTATCAATAAAACATGAAATAGCACCTCGGGATATAAACGGTGAGTTGAATAGTATATTATAAAATTTTCATATACAGGGCTGACATGTAATAATAATATGTTATTTTCTCCAAGCTGAAGTGGAGTATAATATGTTGAAATATAAGTTGATTGAAATCGTATTTGTTTCTACAGTAGATAATTTTTTTCTAAATTAGACATAGTTACACACTCAATTAAACTTATCCAATACAGTCGAGTCCTTCGTTCTCATTGTTAGATATATAGATTACGAAAAATTATAAAAAAAAATGTTTATTACAAAAATTAAAACCACTGACTTCTTGACTTGACTTGACATCTTGTCCATTAAAAATTTACATTTTTAAACACAGATCCAAAAGTTCTTGTTCGATCTTAAAAGAAATGGAACCCCATGACGCCCATCACCTTTCATCTGACAACAGTCATTGAAATCGGTCCACCCAAACTAACGAAGTCGATCAAAAAGAATTTACTTCATTATACTATGTAGATATCTTCTTTACAGAAAACTCAGTTAGATTTCCAACAAAAACTGGAAGAATATCAGAAAAATCTAAACTACATACTTCTATATTATTGCAACTACTAAAAGATTGTGGAGACGATCTTATTTGTACGCCACGTCTGAACTTTACTTTAGAACCTTTGACAAAGTGAGTAAATATGATAGAAATTTTATAAACCCCATTTCCACAGCAGGTGTATCTATTTACTAAGGGCTCTAAAGGGTTCTGATTCTGTTTCAACAAACTATGTGGCTTCTAATGAATAATTATTTAAGTTCTCATTACTTTTTGAAGCAAATAATTGATATTATATTCGAAGGTTTTTTTAGTTATTATTACTGTGAGTATTAGTGGTATTAGGCCAAAGGGCGATCTCCTTGCGGGCGAGGTAGTGTATGGTGATCAGACCGAAGCCCACTGTAGTAGATTTCAGATGTCGTATATATGCGAAGATTTCTGCAAATTTCGTAACCGCGATTCAGGATCTCGCGCGTTATTATTGGTCGCCAGTCGCCACAATTACGCTAAACCCTGGGTTCACTAACCTATATTATCTTTATTAGATTTAGTATTACGAATCTTAATAAAATAATAAAAAATATCCAACTTTTCAGTCCATATATACCAGGAACAGATGCCAAATTAGGATTTAATCTCACAGTATTAAACACAGAAGAACCAGCGACAAGTTTAAAAATCAATATTACAATACCTTTTCCTCCAAAAAGAGTTCCAGTAGAATGTTCTCTTGAAGAATTGAATATGATTTGTGATATACCATCACCTTTACAAAGAAATAAAAGTAAAACATGGGAAATAGAAATAGAATATGGAAATGAAGATGATGAATTGGTTATTAAAGCCGATTTGGTTGATGAACTAAGTCGAGATATAGCTGATGAATATAGCAAAACCATGAAAATTGATGTTGAACATAAATTTAATTTGTCTATTGCTGGGTAAGTTTTTATTGGTAAAGATATTTGTCTAACAATAATTACAGTATTATGAGGTTTTCTCTTGATATTAAACTAGCATATATACTGTTGTTAAAATTTCATAGAAACTAATGCTTTATAATTCACAAGAGGTGGAAAGAGAAGAAATTTGAAATAATATCTAAAAGTTATCAATTTTAGAAAAATTCCCAGGAATTGCGTTTTGTTTCAGAAAATATATTTCAGTATTTTTTTAACCGTACAATCTAAATTGGCTGAAAGTATTTTATACTGCTGTTCTGTTACAGAACAATTTAATTAAATATAATTTTATATTAAGGTTGATTACCTTAATATATATATTGTAATTTTTTTTATTTTAACTTAGGTACTGTTAATATTATCTTTTCAATATTGAACTATGTGAGCATGTATGTAAACTTGTACACTTTGCGTTAGGTTAGTTATAGGAAGGACTGTAATTGGTCTTATTACCTGTTATTATTAGTTATAAGTAGTTTTGTAACACTGTTGTCTTTCTTAATAAATAAATAAATATAAACTTATAAAGAAAAAGACCAGATAAAATACGAAATCAAACCATCAGAAATTGCACTAAAATAGAAAACGTAACGACGAATTCGAAAACTAAAGTGGCAATGGACAGGTCATACAATAAGAGGCTTCGAAAAATGGAACAAAAACCTAGTGTTTTGGTATCCTAGGAATAGAAAGAGAAAACCAGGCAGACAGTTTCGAAGATGGGAAGACGATATAAAGGCAATAGCAGGAAAGACATGGAGTAGGAGAGCGCTAAACCGAGCAGAGTGGAAAGAGATGGAGGAGGCCTTTGCCAAAGCTGGGCAAACAGACGAAGTTGTCGGTGTCAACGACGCATCATAGTCATTTAATATTTTGTAACTACTTTGTCTGAATAAAGGCTTAGATTATTTTTATATTAAGGTATATTTTTTTAGATATTGTATCTTCTTTTCTTTTTAAGGGATGTTATTGGAAACGAAATCATTTTGGTGCCGAGAAGATCATTAGATGAAGGAGAAACGATACCATTCACACATTATTATAAGGTATTTTTCCTTTATTTTTATTATATAGAACGGCGTAAATAGTACGTTGAGGTGTAATGACGTTGTAAATAGTCGATCTTCGTTTGGTTTTGTCAGGAATGACGTCACAATGTCCACTTGATGATCAATACTTTGAATAAAAACTTGAAAATAACGAGTTTTAACAGTTTATTACTTTTACATCAAGAGGTCCGTTCGCCTCGACAATTCAAACACGAATGAATAATAACAGCGGCCAACGCCTGTATTTATAGCAAGTCTCCACTTTCAACTACCCGCACGGTGAATAGGTTGGTTTCCCTTGTTATCACCCCGTCATATAGATTTATTTTCCTATGTTCCTGGTATGAAATGTTTATAATCATCATAGGATCAGGGCCATTTTGTCATATTATTGCATTGTCACGCGATATACATCTTCGTGCAAAATGTCAGCTTAATCGGA
Organism: Trilocha varians; assembly: GCA_030269945.2. Lineage (NCBI taxonomy): Eukaryota > Metazoa > Arthropoda > Insecta > Lepidoptera > Bombycidae > Trilocha > Trilocha varians. The sequence goes on along the minus strand of AP028264.1, from coordinate 2,227,797 downwards.
ATCCGAGAAGTTTGTTTGTTTAGTTTACTAGATTCTACTCGAACATAGTAATATCCGTGCAAATTAATATAAAGCTTGTAATAATTATTATTATCACTTTAAATTGTAAATACACTTAAATTTTTATATTACAGATTGCCAATTATGGACCTTCTAATTGTCCTGTTGTGAATGCAAATGTCACTATACCAGGAATGGTAAGGATTTTTTGAATTAAATTTTTCATTTACAAAAGTTTTGTAAAATAATCTTCAGAAACAAATCATATTAGCTTGTATATTGGAATAGTAGTAGATTAAAGTATTATATACCGTATTGTATGTTGAATCAAAAAACAAGTTTGTTCTAAAATCGAAGAAGCTTCAGTATTCTGTACCATTACTGCCCACTGTTGGGCTCAGGTCTCCTCAGAAGAGGCTTGCCCAGTGCGGATTGGGGACTTCACATATCTTCAAAGGATTTTTAGAACCCTTTTCCGACATGCAGGTTTCCTCACGATGTTTTCCTTCACCGTTTTTAGCCAGTGGTGTTGTGAAAAATTGCACGTAAATCTTATTCATATTAAGATTTAGAGGTACAAGTCGGCCGGTTTTGAACCCGCGACCTCCCTTTCGGAAGGACGCGCTTCGACCACTCGGCCACCACGACTCGAATGTGCTCCATTATTGCAAAAATAACGTTTTTCACAAATAAAGTAATATCAATAAAATTAAATTAAGTTTGTTTGTCGCTAATTTTGTAACACTTTGTTACTTTATTAGTGAAAATCTATCTTGTTTTATAAAATGTATATTTCTATTCGTTTCCCAAATATATAAAAAACCAAGCACCATAACGATTCTCAAAAAAACATTTGTTCCTATTTTCCATATTATCATGTTTTTTTAGGTAAATCTTTCAGATACGCTAAAAGGTTGTCATAGTAATAATTCACAACTTGCCTGTGAATTGTTTGTGCCAGCTCATTCTTCCATTCCAGTTCGACTCAATTTAAAGTTGAATTTATCTGAAAATGGTAAGAAATTTGGTTTATTTCAATAATTTTCTTTAGTATTAAAGTATGTATGTCAAAAGTTAAAATCTATCACCAGTTCGGACACAAAAAAATAATAATTGTAGCCACCGCCCTGAGAAGAACTGGCAAGAAACTCAGCGGGCATGTCTTTTTTGTATTATGAGCATTTTTTTTTAAAGTATTTTAACAGTTTTATACAATTTTACATTAAATATAAAAACTAAAAAAATCGATTATGATAATGAAATGACTTTGGCGAGCAACTCATTCCCACTTTGTGCAATCGTCCAAGTAATCATTGACCTTATAGTAAGTAGGCTTTCTTGCACAGACGTTCTTTAATAGTTTTCTTAGAGAGAAGAAAAAAAGAGAGAAAGAGAAGAAAAAATTTAGATTGATAAAGAAAGTGATTATAAAATTAATACATACAACCTAATTGTTACAGGAGAATTGTTAAAATCAGAATCTACTTTCAACGCTACAACCACAGTTTTACTGATACTAAAGGACACAAATACGTAAGAAACTATACAGGATGGAATTTTTAAACAACCCCTCCAGGGAAAGTACTCAAAATAATGATTTCAGTGAATTTACCTTTTTTTTTTTTTTTTTTTTTTTTTTTTTTTTATTGCAAGGTAGATAAACGAGCATACGGCCCACCTGATGGTAAGCGGTTACCGTCGCTCATGAACCTCTGCAATGCCAGGGCAAAGAGAGGCCGTTATCTACCGCCTACCCATACAGGACTTTTCAAAATAAATAAAACTTGAGAGGTGTAATGGGACACCCGAATAGAACGAAGTTCCTTTCGATTAAAATATATCTTATTTTTTTTCCCTAACGTAACGCGCGATAAGGAACGTATTTTAAAAGATTTTGATCACAGCGCCATCTAGCGATAATCATCTAAAACAAAAAAGTGTCGTGACAACTTTTCGTTAGATTTTTTTTCGTCTAGCCCCCTTTCACAACGCGCGATAAGGAACTTCGTTCCAATAAAGTTTTTCCTATCGGCAAAACTCGGTAAAATGTTGATTATTTCGAGTACTTCCCCTGGAGAGGGCGTTAAAAATTCCACCCTGTATATTAGGGTGAACAACCCAAATCCTTGACCAATATGTACTGTATCATACAATTTCAAATTAGTTTTTCTTTATTAAATACACTAGTAGAAAAACCTGCAAGTTTTATATTCAGTCAGGAGCATGATAACACATACTATTAAAAAATTGAAGTTGTCACTAATAAGCCTACGCTCTTAATTGCGCGACGGGAAAGAGTGCCGAAGGCGTAATGCGTCGCGTCGTCCCTCAAAACCTCGTGCTGGGGTCTGGCCTCAGCCGAGATTCGGACGCTGAGTGTGAGCGATTGGAGGTTTTAGTGCGGTTTAACTCCCAGGGGATCACACTAGCACTATTTCCATTACTATCTCTAAATTTCTAAAAGTACCATTTAATGTTTTTTGTACTAATAATTTTGGCTTTTATGTTCTAGATCCTTTGAAATAACAACATCTTTCATATTAGAGCCAAACCCTCCAATATGGCCGCTGATTGTTGGAATATTATTTGGTTTACTCATCATGGCTGGAATCATCTATGGATTACATAAAGTAAGTTCTGAATTCCTACTTATCCCCACTAATATTATAAATTCGAAATTAACTCTGTCTGTCTGTTACGCTTTCCTGCTTAACCGATTTTGATGAAATTTGGCACAGACAATCTTTAGAACCTGAGAAAGAACATAGACCTTTTAATCGTAAGTGACGCAAACGAAGTTGCACGAGCCCGATATTTGCTTATAAGCAGACAAATCTGATAAATACTTACATGCATTTTCAACGGGTTCTTACCACGATATTTAATTAATTGTGTCGTGATGTGAGCTCGAGTTCCAGTGGTACTACTACTACTACTCAAAAGCGAACGAGTGCGAGGGTAGACAGATTTATTTGCTCTTAAATCGATTCGCAGTATCCAGTCTTCTCGTGATCATGACGTTTGCAACAACAACGAAATATCGAGACAACTCAATTAATTAAATATCGTGGTAAGAACCCGTTGAAAATGCATGAAAGTATTATAGAAAACCGCGAGTGTCTGAATAAGTTTATAAATCTGATAAATGGTAAGCGCTGACTGCCGCTCAATCTGCAACCTCAAGGTTTAAGAGAGCTGTTACTCATCGCATACTTACCACATACATCTTTTTTAAACCTCGTTTAATGAGGACATATTTAAAATAATGAAAATTGTATATTTCGTCTTGAGTCATATTTTTTTGTTTTAGATGATTATCGCTAGATGCGCTGTGATTAAAATATTTTAAATCATGTTTCTTATTGCGCGTTACGTTAGGAAAAAACATTATAAGATATCTTTTAATCGAAAGGAACTTCGTTCTATTCGGGTGTCCCATGACACCTCTCAAGTTTTTTCTCAAATTCATTTGTTCTATTCTGTACAAGTTTCTTAATCTCGTTTCTATAATTTCTTAATGGTGCTGAATATTATGTCTTATTCCACTAATTTTATATTCACTAAATTTCCACAAAATTTCGATAAACTATTCCAGTTGAAATAATATACTTTTATGAACCAGAAATGGTTTTACTTTTTAAAAAGCATTCATTAATGGTATGCAAGGAACCTCCTTTACTTAATAATGGAAAATAATAAAAATAATACGCATCTGAATGCAAAGCAATTCCAACGTATCTTTTTTCACGACCTCTCAAAATTGGCGCCAATCCCAGAACGCATAGATAAGCTACGCAGTCTATCAGTTCCATAGACAATAATATATGGGTCGGCTCCGAGTTACTGAATCTTTTCGCTTGACACTCTTAAGAATACTTTTATTAACACTGAAAATATTACAACAAAAAAACCTTCTTTAATATCCTTCAATTTCCAGGCTGGTTTCTTCTCTAGAGAGAAAAAAGAAGAACTAAAACTATTGAAAAATGAAGAATTAAATGAACCAACAGAGAAACAAGAAGATGATAACGTTGCTCCATCAACGAGTAATGATGACAATTTAACATTAAATGATTTGTAAACTATTTCATAATATTAGCGGGCTTCGGCGAATATTCGTGTTGCTGTAGCCGGAGATTATGTCGAAGTATTGCGTTTTACCTTTGACTAAATAAACTAAAGATAAGCTTCATAATCACTCAACTGGGTTCAGAACCAAAATTAGTATTGTCCATTTATGACAAGTATGTGAGAGTATCCAAAATTGGTTCGCAATGTTTAGTAGTCAGAATTGGTTTGTTTATATTTAATAATCTTTCATGCATTTTCAACGGGTTCTTACCACACTCACTAAGGGTTCATGCTCAGAGAGTCTTGTAGATACAGTGAGTGTGGTGTGTCGTGATGTGAGTTCGAGTTCCAGTGGTACTACCCACAAGCGAACGAGTGCGAGGGTAGACAGATTTATTTGCTCTTAAATCGACCCGCAGTATCCAGTCTTCTCGTGATCATGACGTTTGCAACAACAACGAAATATCGAGACAACTAAATTAATTAAATATCGTGGTAAGAACCCGTTGAAAATGCATGAAAGTATTATAGAAAACCGCGAGTGTCTGAATAAGTTTTTAATAGACTTCTCAAGCTTAATATTGCATAATCCAAACAAAATTTTAGTGTTATCGTTAATAACAGATTTAAAAATCTATTTAAATTTTGTCTCTGTTCGTACACGATGTTTTGACGCGCTAAAGTTGAACGAATCTTCGTCCGCTAATGAGACCACTATTCCGATTATTGCGTTAAATTTAATTACATAATTCCATGACTAAGGTCTCATAAAGTGATTATTACCTGTTTTAATAGTATTTTAATTAAATATTCTATTGATCATTAGTACAAAATGTATTATTAAATTCTTAATTAAATCCATGAATTCTCGTTAACTTTTTAATTTTATAACTTTTTTATCAGGATTTAATTAAGAATTTAGTAATACATTTTGTACTAATGATAATTATTATGATAAAAAAGTTATAAAACTAAAAAGTTAACGAGTTTAGTAATGATATCATACATTATCGCAATATACCAGAAATAGAAAGAAAATAATTAAATAAATATTTTACGTTTTACAAGCTTTTATTTAACTCGCACTGGATGTAACTATGTACCTATTTAAATTCGGGTGGAATCTTGGCAAACTTCCCGGAAATCGCCGGAATTCCACCCGCCCTGCAGGTGGGGTATGTGTGAATCGAACTGCATTAAAACCTCCTGCCGTTAACACTCAGGGTTCGGCTGAGGACAGAACCCAGCACGACATTGGGCGAGGTGATGCGACGCGTTTACGATCAAGCTTACGTCTCGCCCCGTCACCCCCGGATGCCGAACCGGCAGTCGTCGGCGAAGCGACCACAGGCTATCTCGGTCGGCGGGCTATCCGAAGCCCGCCAAGTTGGGGCCGCGTGATAGAACCCTTCCTCGAAATACCCGACTGGGTCGGAACCAGTTCCATATTGGCTCGCCAAATTCCAATGCGCCCAAAACTGGTAGGCCAACTGTCAAACGGTGTTTCAATAGTTTCAATGACGGCCAATGCATACAAAACCCCGTTTACATGTTGGTCGGCTGACACCGTCATTTGTTTTATACGACTCATTTTAACTTACAAAAGGGCCATTTTACATTAAAATATTATTATCAGTTATGGCTAACGACTACAATAACATTAAAATTTATTAATTACTATCATTTCCATAATGATTCATTGCAAAGACTTATCATTCTGGTCCCTTCCGCCGAGAACAGTGAACGTATTAAGTAAAAATTTCTCCCAATTTAAACAAAAGATGATAAGGTTATTTGTGTTTTTGTATAGTTGTGTCTGTGTTTGTGGTATTGGATTATTTCATGAAGAATCCAGGATTAGTTTTCAACCTAATCTTCATGCTATTTATTTTGGTTTTAGTGTTTCTCTAAGTGAAACCGGGTAAGTGTGTTTGTTTGTTTGTTGACTTGCCAAAAAAGAAGATAATCGGTTTAATTTTTTTTAATGTTTGTACTGACTTCCGTTTTAAAAGAAATACTAGTCATCATCATCTCTATCAAGACGAGTATAGTCCAGTAGCTTTCAAACAAAATATAAAATCATCGAAATTGGTTCAACTAGAAAAGAATATAAACACGCAGTGAAATTTTGACCCTGAAAAAGATACAACTACAAATGAAGCGACAAAAATACTTCTTCGATCTTATAAAAAATAAATGGCACTCCATTACGACCATCGCCATAAAATGAAACTAAAAGCTTTGTGTTAACATAAAAAATAAGTCAACTCGATAACGTCCTTCTAAAAAAGAATTACAACTGACTTGAACATCTCCTCTATAAGAAAGTCAGTTAGTCTTTCAATAATGATATCATGATTATCATCATCATCTTTACTAAAACTATTATGATGTAATATCATGAAATCGTAATACATAGTATAAAACAAAGTCATTTCACGCTATCTCTCTATCCCTAAGTATGCATAAATCTTTAAAATATGTAACGGATATGATGCAGTCTTTAATATATTAGATAGCGTGATTCAAGAGGAAGGTTTTTCACTGTTGGGCTTAGGTCTCCTCAGAAGAGGGATTATGTGTATAAGGGATTTATGTGTATAAAACATGCATAATACAGTACAGAAACAGTAATTTTAGAGATTCAATATCGTAATATCTTTCTGTTCATACTAATGCTATGTGTTCCCTTTGTGACGCAGACGAAGTTGCACGTTAAAAATAAGCGATAAAAAATAAATGCAAATATTAAACTTTGTACTTTAGCGTTATCGTAAAAATGTTAACAAGTAACTAATGTATCATATGGATCATAGAGTATTTTTAGAATATCCTGTTTGCTCAACTATTTTATTATTTTTGGAGTTTTTATCTATAATACTTTCATGCATTTTCAACGGGTTCTTATCACGATATTTAATTAATTGAGTTGTCTCAATATTTCAACGTTGTTACAAACGCCATGATCACGAGAAAACTGGATACTGCGGGTCGATTTAAGAGCAAACAAATCTGTCTACCCTCTTTCTCGTTCGCTTTTGTGTTGTACCACTGGAACTCGAACTCACATCACGACACACCACACTCACTGTATCTACAAGACTCTCTGAGCATGAACCCGCGAGTGACTGTTGTGTTTAGCACTGGATTCCACATACTCGATAATAGTGGTAAAAACCCGTTGAAAATGCATGAAAGTATTATAGAAAACCGCGAGTGTCTGAATAAGTTTTTATCTATAGATAAATACTTCGTATAGTTTTGACCAACTTTCAAATAGGAGGAGGTACTGAATTTGTCTGTATTTTATGTTTGCTCCTTAATAACTTTTGTATGGGTGGACCGATTTCAATGGTTCTGTCAGAAAAAAAAAATTAGTCGACATGGGGTCCCATTTAATTTTTTTTAAATCGAATAATTACTTTTGGATCTGTGTATAAAAATGTGAATTTTTAGTGAACAAGATTTCAATGGAAGTCTGACGTTTTCATTTTTGTAACAAAAACAGTATTTGATATAACAACCCAAAATATATTTCAGGTTAACAGTCGGCGCTCCAAGAGCTATGAATATAAATGGAAATTCTTCAGGATTGGTATTCGATTGTTCCACTGATGGCCTGGACGATCTTGACGATAACATCAAACAATGTTATACAAACAGTTTAGGAGGTAAACGTGAGTAATATTAAAAAAAAACGTAAGCCTTTAAAATGTATTAAAAGATATCATCAAACCTATAGACGTCCAATGCTGGACATAGGCCTCCCCCAAACCTAGCCACATCGACCGGTCCTGCGCCATCTGCATCCAGTGTCCTCTCGCGATATTGACCAGATCGTCGGTCCATCTTGTGGGGGGTTAAAAGACTATACAGGGTGGATCTGTAACTTTGGACAATCTGACGTGGGGTGAATGACCTGTTGGAATATAACTTAGAACCACTTTTATTTTAGGAATTGGAAAAAAAAAAATCATCATAGTATGAAAGTCCACAACGATAGTCGTACGTTTTCCATACAATGTCAGAAAAAAAGTTTAACCAAGCCAAAAAATAAAAATGGTGCTAAGTTGTAATTCGACAGGTGATTCACCCCACTTCAGATTGTCCAAAGTTACAGATCCACCCTGTATATATAAAGATATACCTACACGAAACAGTAATTTTATGCTATTTTGCTGAAAGGAAACATTCTTTTATTTTTGAAAAAAAAACACAACTGCATTTATTTTTCAATCTTGGTAGCTATACCTGGTACCTGTGCGTGTTTGCGTGTAGGTATTTATTTTCTAGATAAACCGATTCTGATGATTATTTTGTTAGAAAGCAGACACATACTTGATAAAGAGCCGACTGTGTTATTCTTAAAACTGATGTCGGTAGTTTTAATTTCTTTAAAAAAAAACTTGAGAGGTCACGGGACATCCGGATAGAACGAAGTTCCTTTCGATTAAAACGTATCTCATAAAAATTATTTCCTTTCGTAACGCGCGATAAGGAACGTGTTTTAAAATATTTTGATCACAGCGCCATCTAGCATTAATCATATAAAAGAAAATAAGGAATTGTTTTAAAATATTTTGATCACAGCGCCATCTAGCGATAATCATCTAAAACAAAAAGTGTCGTGACAACTTTTCGTAAGATTTTTTTCCGTCTAACCTCCTTTCACAACGCGCGATATTTGTTATAGGTTACCGCAGTGTCCTGGCTTATGGAGATTTATTTAAACATGACATGTGGTTTGGAGCTACTCTGGCGAAGTTATCGAAGTCTAAGCTATTGGTAAGTTGCAGTTATTTCATTAAAAAACTTTTTAGTTTACGATTGAGCTGAAATTTTTAAATTTGTATAGTAATTGAACTAAAGAGCTGGTGTGATATTGAGGTCAAAAGGTAGAGTTTTTGGAACAGTAGGAATCGCTGTTGGCCTTCAGGTCTTTACAGTTTCACCAGCTTTGAAGGCTTTATTCTTATTTCAAAAGGTGGTCGTCCTGAACACGGCGCGCAAAATGAGAAGATTTCTCAATCTAGAATCCATCATGATCATGGTGGTGTGGTTCTATGCTTTTAATATTGTATTTTTAACATTTATTTGCAAAAATACTTTCATGCATTTTCAACGGGTTCTTACCACGATATTTAATTAATTGAGTTGTCTCGATATTTCAACGTTGTTGCAAACGTCATGATCACGAGAAGACTGGATACTGCGGGTCGATTTAAGAGCAAACAAATCTGTCTACCCTCTTTCTCGTTCGCTTTTGGGTAGTACCACTGGAACTCGAACTCACATCACGACACACCACACTCACTATATCTACATGTATCTCTGTATCACTGTATCTCAGAGAGTTTTATAAATCTAAATATCGAGACAACTCAACTAATTAAATATCATGGTAAGAATCGGTTGAAAATGCAGGAAAGTATTATAGAAAACCGCGAGTGTCTGAATAAGTTTATTTACAAAAATATTATGTAAAAGATACTTTAACAAATAAATAAGTGAATTTAACTATTATTACAACGTAAGCTTAACAGTTTAAACAACTCAATCTAAAAAAAAGCTTTACAATTTTTAGATTTGCGCTCCTCGTTGGTTTACTACGCATAAAAGCAGTCATTATCTGGAGCATGGAGCTTGCTTCTTACATATAAAGGAAAAGAATTGGGTGTTATATCCTTTCAAAGATAAAGGTAAATATTCTTTCTTCTTCTTTAGCTCAATCTTATCCAATACAACCCATTACTGCCCACTGCTGAGCTCAGGTCTCCTCCGAAGAGGGGTTAGGCATAGTCCACCACGCTTGCCTAATGCGGATTGGGGACTTCACATATCTTCAAAGGATTTTTAGAACCCTTTTCTGATATGCAGGTTTCCTCACGATGTTTTCCTTCACCGTTTTTAGCCAGTGGTGTTGTATCTCTATTCATTCTGACATACCTAAGTGTTTTTTAAATATTTCTTCCTTCATAACTTTATTTTGGACCGAATTGAATAATTCCGGTGTCAGATGTAAGTTAATGGTCGTTATAGGGTCCCATTTTTAAGATCCGTTAGTACTTTTGGATCTGTGTTTGAAAAAATCTATTTTATCGGACATAATTTCACAATTTGCTGTGCATTTTTGCGTGTATTTTTTCTATATGAATCGATTTCGATAGTTCTTTTTTGTTAAGAAGCAGACACTTTCGATATTATCTCGATTGGATAAAAATTTTGTAATTACCCACATGTTTCTAACAGATCGTCAAGCAGTCATAGTGGATAAAACTAGGAAAGACTATGGACCAATCGGAACCCATCTTGGTTACTACGCGTACAGCCAAGCCGGGATGTCGCTCAAGGTGACAGATGACAACAAAGTGATTATTGGAGCACCAGGACTTTTGCAGTGGACTGGTGAGTTTGAAGCTAAGATCATTTGTAGGAAAAACTTGCAATCGAAAGAGGCTGTCTTTTTTGAACGAAGTTCCTTATCGCGCGTTGTGAAAGGGGGCTAGACGGAAAAAATTCTTACGAAAAGTTGTCACGACACTTTTTTTGTTTTAGATGATTATCGCTAGATGGCGCTGTGATCAAAATCTTTTGAAATACGTTCCTTATCGCGCGTTACGTTAAGAAAAAAAAAATAAGATATCTTTTAATCGAAAGGAACTTCGTTCTTTTCGGGTGTCCCATGACACCTCTCAAGTTTTTAAAGCTTTTATATAGCTTGCACTCGATTCAACTGTGTAAAATCTTATTATATCACCAGAAATTTATAAATCCTAGAAAATTTATAAACGTACAGTTCTTGTTGTTTTTTGGTGGCATATATAGCGATGAAAAGCATGATACCATATTAAATGCTAATTGAAAGAATAAATTCTTGCGCTGCGAGAGTTTTTGAATAAAATTATAAAGAGTGCCGCAGTGCGTAACGCGTCGCGCCGTCCCTCATAACCCCGTGCTGGGGTCTGGCCTCAGCCGGGGTTCGGACGCTGAGTGTGAGCGGTTGGAGATTTTAGTGTGGTTCAACTCCCATATACCGAGATGCGGTGATTTCCTCCAACTAAAAAAAAAAGAATAAAATCATGATGTTGAGAAGCTACTCAAAAGATGAAGAAGTTCCAAATTTTAATTCATTCTAGTATACGGGCCTACATCTAATCTTCTTATATATAAAAATGAATTGCTGTTCGTTAGTCTCGCTTATTTTAATCTTGAAATATTCGTAGAAGTCCAGGGAAGGTTTAAACGGTGAGAAAATTTCCTTATGTGACGCAGACGAAGTTGTGTGGGCCTAGTTAGTAATATTTTTGCAGATTTACTAAGAAACGAGAATGATATCGTCGATTTTTTTGTTCCAGGTGGTTTCGTGATCTACGAGTACAGTCCGATTGATGATTATTCGTACATAAGCCAACAAACTACAACCAATCCCTTTTATACACCAGAACTGCAGCCATATAGCTATTTCGGTAAATACTACTAAGATTAAATGTAATTTTATGACTTAAGATAGATATATATATATTTTTAAGATAAAGCATAATCTAAAAGTTTGCTTGTGTCTCTTAAGTAATATAATAAATAATAATAAGTGAAACGTTATTGTAAGATAAATACAATTATTTTACAGGATACAGTGTAGAATCTGGTGTATTTGAAACAAAAGGAAGTAATTTATATGTGGGAGGAGCTCCGAGAGGATCCAATGGATATGGTCAGGTAACTATGCATTCATTTTATACTTATTCATTTATAGACCACAATATTAACAACTTAAATAGACATAGCTTTATTAATGGAGGAAACACACACATACATTGTAATAAATTCAAGAAAAATTACATAAAAACCAAATACAAAGTAATTGAAAGTGTTAAAAAAAATATCCTAAAAGTTATGTCGTAGGTAGCGACCCCTCAATGTCCCCTGACATTGCAGAGGTTCATGAGCGACGGTAACCACTTACGATCAGGTGGCCCGTTAGCTCGTCTGCCTACAAGGCAATAAAAAATATATATATATAGTTTCCACCACAAACCAGTTGAGACTCAGCTAAATGCTAGGTGAAAATGAAAATAAATTTATTAATAAAATGAAGGTGTCCTCATTTAACACAACCTCATTAACAACAACCAACACCGAGCGTTGGTTTTCAGCCTAAATGAATTATACAAATAAAAAGCTTTTAATACAATCTTTTACTTGGATATTTTATAGAAGTAAGAGCCAAGACAAGTAAAATGAGCTCAATCATGATGAGACTTTTAAAAAGCAGTTTGATTTATTTAATCAACACTACATCTAAGGCTTACAATGAATCTTAATATTTGGATAAACTTCTGTTTTACGAGTAGCATTTCAAATTTGAACATCATATAATGAATCTAGAGCGATATACACTATATAAAGCTGTATATAAAAAAGCTTAAAGTATACTAACTATAAAAATATCATAAAACTTCCTTTTCCCCAGGTGCTGATATTCAAAGCAGTAAAAAGAGAAAGGGATCCATTGAATATATTTAAGAACATCAAAGGACCACATCTTGGTTCTTATTTCGGAGCTAGTCTGTGCTGTACCGATATAGACGGTGACGGTCGATCTGACTTGTTGGTCGGAGCTCCTACTTACGTCAACAAAGATGGCGGACTGCGATACAATCAAGGAGCTGTCTTTGTTTATATGACACGTGGAAAGGTAAGACGTAGTATAGAATGTAGAATATACTGTAATCAATTATAAGGGTAACGTACCGACATAGGTCAAAGAATTGCATCTTTGAAGTGGCAATGGGCAGGACACATTGTGCGCAGAACTAATGGTCGATGGGGCCGAAAAGTTCTAGAGTGGCGACCACGAACTGGTAGGGCAGACCTCTCACAAGGTGGACCGATGACCTGGTCAGGACTGCGGGAGGAGGATGCGGACAGCGCAGGACCGATCGATGTGGCGAGGTTTGGAGGAGGCCTATGTCCAGCAGTGGACGTCTACATGCTGATGATGATGATGAATTATAAGGTTGTTTCTTTTCTACTCGTGTAATGTTCGTTGGTTGCTATCTCTTTCTTTGGTTCATTGTCGAACTTCTCAATTTTAATATAATTTGTATTACCAACGTATTTTCTAATTTTGTTTTATCTCATAGTCTTTATACAAACGAACACATAAATTTTTTTTTCCATCTTTTGCTATTACCACAGTTATTTCCCGATATAATATAACTATTTGTATGAACGAAAAATCACAAGCAATAGAAGGAAATAAGATAAAATAATTTATATTAATAATATAATGAGCTAATTACAAACGATATAGGAAAGGAAAAAGGAAACATTTTAATATAATAATATTATAATTAATTATGCATGAAAATAATATAACCGCGAGTTTTTAATTAGTTTATAATTTCAGGATGATGATTTCATTTTAGAAGAAACAGGTCACGTATTAGGTTCGGAAGCTGATGGAGCTCAATTTGGAACAGCTATTGCTGAATTAGGTGACATTGATGGTGATGGATATAAAGGTAAGGTAACAAACAATAACTGGCCACTGTTGGGATTAAGGCTCTTCAGAAAGATCAGGAATAGATAACCATGCGACTCCAATACAGGTTGGAGACTTTATATATCTTCAAAGGGTTTCTTTTCTACACGATGTTGTCTTCACAGTTTTTAGATAAAAATATATTTTTCATTAAATAAACAAAAATATGTAAGCATTGATCAGTAACTTTAACAACCATTACTATGACTTGTCCTTCTTCAAACGCTTAATGAAGGTCATTAAAGGTAGGACGTAGGCGACCACGCAGCTTCTCCTGATATCGCAGAGATCCATAAGTTCATTAACCTACAAAGCAATAAAAAAACTCTAGATCTAGTTTACATTAAATACTATTGAAATATTTACAAGGTTATATAAAAAAACTGATTCAATGTAAAAAAAACAATTTTATTCTTTAACAAGTTCAAAATATAAAATACTGTTCTAAACTCAAATTTTCAATTTTGGCTACAGATATAGCAATTGGAGCCCCCTGGGAAAATGATGGAGCAGGAGCCGTATATATTTATAGAGGACACAAAAACGGTTTGAAAAAAACATATTCTCAAAGGATTTATCTCGAAGATGCAAAAGGTTTTGGAATATCTATATCTAAAGGATATGATGTCGACAAAAATAATTGTAATGGTAAGTGAATACTTTAATAATTGCTTGAATATTTTATATATAATCATAAAAAAATTAGGGGTCTTAAATGCCTGATTCACAAGTTAAACAGTTTGAATTTTTGATCGACTTTCAAAAAGGTGGAGGAACTCAATTCGTGTTTTCTTTTTTTCATGTTTGTCCTCATAACTTCAGTTTGAGTGGACATTCTAATGATTCAGGTGTTAGATGAAGTCTGATGGTTTTTTTTAATTTTAAACGAGCACATTTCGATCTGTGTTTAAAAATATGTATTTTTAACGGACAAAATTTCACGATTTGCTGCGCGTTTTTGCGTGTATTTATTTTCTATGTGAACCAATTCCAATGTTTTTTTTTTTGTTACAAAGCATATTGGACATTTTCTCATATAAATTTGATAAAACCCTGTAGCTTTGGTGCTATGCTTGAGAAATGCAAATAGGTCGTTTCCATATTTGTAATAAAAAAATATTATTAATAAACTTATTCAGACACTCGCGGTTTTCTATAATACTTTCATGCAGTTTCAATGGGTTCTTACCACGATATTTAATTAATTGAGTTGTCTCGATATTTCAACGTTATTACAAACGTCATGATCACGTTGAAATATCGAAACAACTCAATTAATTAAATATCGTGGTAAGAACCCGTTGAAAATGCATGAAAGTAAAATATTATTTCTCTGTCAGATGTAGCCATAGGAGCTCTTAGAAGTGGCGAAGTGTTTCTCTTCAAGTGTATTCCGACTGTTGATGTGTTTGCGAGTATTGATGTACCAGACGCTATCAATTTACCGATAAATGCAACAGAGTTCGTTGTATCAGCCTGCATCCTGATGCCTGATAAGCCGTTGTCGCGTCATGTTAAAGTTCGTAAGTTAACTTTTATATTTATAATTTTATTGCTGCAAACTTTATATTAGTGTATAAGCTTTATATTTTATGTTTCATTAAAACGAGTAGCCAGTATTTACAGATTTAAACATAATAATATGTAAACATTAACGAACATATTTTATAATTAAATATTGGGGTCAAGATAAAGGTAGTAAATTTAGATTAAATATTGTGGTGAGGCAATCCTGCCTCTGTAGGCAGACAAGATTGCCTTTTTTTAAGTGGACTATATGTTTTTAGGCGTTGATCCGGGCTTCTCAATTTCGACCTAGATTAATTTCAAAACCATGTACACATCAATAATAATGCAATCCGACTTACCTCTGCTAGCAGGACCGATGTTCGATGGATGAGATTCCGTTGTTTTCAAATCTTCTAGGCGATCGCCGTTATTCACAATTTTAGTCTGAAAAAAGTCCGATGCCAACCGTGGCCACACTGAACCGAGAGATAATAAATATGATCATGATAATGACGAGCATAATAATGGTGGTGTTTTAAGTGTTGATAATATAAATAATGAAAAGCTAACGAAAAAAGATTTAGATAGACGCGATCACTGAAATGATGTTTTACATAATCGTGTTAAAATTTCTCACAGATTTAAAGTCGAAAATAATTGTCGATCCTGAACTAAACAGAGCTCAAGTGGTAGGAGATGAAGAAGCATTAATAATAGCTAAGCCTGGTGATAACACTTGTACTGAACGAACCATATCTGTAAAGGTAAATACAAATAATATTTTATAACAAAAATACGCTAAAAATTCAAAATGGAAGTAAAGTCAAATCAAATCATTTATTTCAAATTAGATGTGGACAAACATACATTTTGAAAGTCAAATATAAAATCAAAAGTTCTACCACCAGTTCGCTAAAATTACGCCTCCGTCCTGAGAAGAACCGGCGCAAGAAACTCAGCGGGCATGTCTTTTTTTTTTATTTAATATATAGGTATTAAAACATACAAGGAAAGTGCAATAAGCTCTAGTTTGGCAAGAATCTTTTTTTTATAAAACTAAACGATTTTTGAAGGTTATATTCTAACTCCTGATTTGAAAACTTCGTAAATATCTTCTTCATATCATTTTAAGATGTTTATTGTGGTTTTGAAGTGTTAAAAGTTTTAATTTACAGTCAACTGCAGATATGTCACGGCCTATTCTGATCAAACATGAAGTCACACCTGAATACCTTTCAAGTGGTGAGTACTAGTATAATCTACCAATATTATTAAGCTGAAGAGTTTGTTTGTTTGTTTGTTTTAACGTGCTAATCTCAGGAACCAAGGTTCGATTTAAAAAATCTATCAGTGTTGGATAGTCCGTTTTTCAAGGAAGGCTATAGATATATCCGGCTCGAAGGACCACTTTTATGTTGGGATATTATGGAAACCGCAACATAATAAAATATTTATGTATTGCATTTATCGAATACAATAAATTGATATAAAATTAAGGTAAAATAAAATGCGACTAATATCCTACATAGCTAGAACAGAAGTGATTTTGATATAGCGCGAGACAGTCAGCGCGCTATGGAAAACAAAGAGTATTAATTTAAAATAAAATATAAAAAGTTGATATGTTCAAAATGGATTGAACAGGCTATATTATACAGGGTGATTTCCTAGTGAGGGTACATATTGCAGGTCATGGTAGCTGATGGTTATATACGACCAGTAAAAATATTATTACCAAAGAATATGGTTTAATGCCTTAGTAATCGCAACTTAAAAAGATCTAAAATTCTTGCAAAATGATGGTTTTTCGACAGCTGATGGGTGTGGCGGAGATGTGGGGAGCGCAAGATCACTAGAGGTCATTAGTCAACACTCTACGCCGAAATTGTTTATGTTTGAGGTAGTTTTGTCGAATTTAGATTTAAAAAAATAAAAATAAAAAATGTAATTTTACCTATTTTTTGTAATATTCCGTATTAGAACAGAGTACTCATCACCCTCCTGCAATATGTACCCTCTCTAACAAATCACCCTGTATATATCGCTCTGTGACTCAACTAGTATTATTCTAAGATTACTAACTCAGAACTAAGAACCCATATAATAATAGTTATATTTTTTTCTTCACAACTGATTATTATGAGTATTTCTCAAATGTGCTTATTTAAAAGCAATTTTAAAAGTTATAGAGAAATTAAAATAAAACCTCCTGCAGATTCTTCATCGAAATTTCCTAAAGAAACTGCAAGAATATCCGAAGAATCAACGGTGAATGCTTCGTTTTTGTTACAAATATTACGAGATTGTGGAGATGACCTGGTTTGTACACCTTGGTTGGAAATGACTATGGAACCGATGACTAAGTAAGTATTTAAATTATCTTTATATAAATTTTTCTATCTTTATAAGGGGTGGGCCATATAAAGTTTGCATTTTGAATCGGCTGCCCAAAAGTTCGACTGTCATGTTGGCTGTGTGGCATGTTGCGCCATTCTGTTGAAACCAAATGTCGTCCATGTCATACTCTGCAACTTTTGGAAAAGACGATTTGAACTGAAGACAGTTTGGACTGAAGACTCATCACTTTGGAAGTAACTTTTCAATATTTCCCAATTTTGTTCACGCATATAGCGTCCCATTTCGTAAATGTCAAACCTTTAATTAAATTATGAACACGAATTGAATGACATTTGAGCTGTCATTCTCTAAATAAACAGTAGTTCAAAATGCATAACGTTAGATGGCCCACCCTTTATTATCTTTAAATAACTTAATAGAACAAAATAAATAAAAAATATAAAATACTTAAAAATTCTTAAACTAACTTGATTTCTATTTATAGTTTTTTGCCTTCAGCTTACTTAGTCCTGTATGGGTAGGTAGTAACCGCTTCCCATCAGGTGTGCCGTAGGCTTGTGTATCTATCATGCAATAAAAAAAGGACTTAAGATGTAGGGATACATCATAGCAAAAAGATAATTTCTAATAATTTAATTTGAGTCTATTAAATATAGAAACTTTTATAACCAATACATTGATGTATTATTACGTTTTATAATATCCACTCAACTGGGATCGGCAACCAAATTGGTTTGTTTACTTTTGCCAAGTCTGTGGCAGGAGCCAAAATTGAGCACAGTTCTAAAACTTATTTTGTTTACATTTTTTAATCGTCTCATATTTTACGGAGATGATATATTTTCGCTGAAAATGCAATACAGCGTCGTTTAGTAATAAAGATTTACAAAAATATAAGGTTTAGTTAAAAATCAAAATTAAAAATTATTGGAAAAAAATATTTTTATAAAGTGGCTCAAACACGGTATTGATTCCGAACGAAGTCCCCAGTTTCGCTATCTAGCGAATAGTGACGTTCCCAGTTGAGTGGTTAAATACCTTGTTAATTTCACTTTAACAAATCGATCAAATTTTGATCTTTCATTAAGATCAGTTGTTTGTAAAATTCTGTTAATAAATATTTTGTTTATATCAGTTTTAACTTATATTTAAAATAACCATATCTAACCACAACACAGTCCATACATTCCAGGTACAGACGCCAAATTAGGCTTCAAACTAAAAGTACGTAACACCAAAGAGCCAGCATACGGTGCTAAAGTCAATATAATCCTGCCTTCAACACCAAAAAGGGTCCCAAGCGAATGTTCTCTACAACAACTAAATATGACCTGTGATGTTCCCGCCCCATTATTAAGAAATCTAGATATTATCTGGGAAATAGAACTAGAATACACTGATGAAGCAGATTTGTTGATAGTTCAAGCTGAGTTAGTAGATTCTTTGTATAGAAAAGTCACAGATGACGAAAATAAGGAGTTGATCATTGAAGTGAAACCTGTCGCAAATTTCAGTGTAGCTGGGTATGTATTTTTAAAAATTTGAAGTAGATAAATTTTAATTAATATAATATGCTAGTGGTATGAGTTGAAATTATTGAGATATTTCGAAAAAACTTGAGTATTAGACGTGAATCAAAAAAAAATATAATTTTAATAATAAACTTATTCAGATACTCGCAGTTTTCAATAATACTTTCATGCATTTTCAACGGGTTCTTACCGCGATATTTAAGTAATTGAGTTGTCTCGATATTTCGTTGTTGTTGCAAACGTCATGATCACGAGAAGACTGGATGCTGCGGGTCGATTTGAGAGCAAACAAATATGTCTACCCTCTTTCTCGTGGTAAGAACCCGTTCAAAATGCATGAAACTATTAATTTAAATAATTCCATCTCGTGTGACGCAAATGAAGTTTAAAAGTAATTTCATAGTTAAGTAACAAGCACTTTTCGACATTAAATAATTAGATTGGTAACTTCAAAAACTATATTATTATTTAATCTTCTTTGCAAAAAACATTCTCAGTCAAGCTTCAACTTTTAATGAATTTATATCGAACTATTTTATATATATTAAGTCCTTAAAAGGTAGGCCGTAGGTAGCGGCCCCGCAGTGTCCGCTGATATTGTAGAGGTCCATGAGCAACGGTAACCGCTTACGATCAGGTGGCCCGTTAGCTCGTCTGCCTACAAGGCAATAAAATATATCTAATATATAAAATTCTCGTGTCACGGTGTTCGAACTTGAACTCCTCCTCCTCCGAAACGGCTCGACCGATTTTGTTGAATTTTTTTGTGCTTATCCGGTATCTATGAGAATCGGCCAACATCTATTTTTCATCCCCCTAAATGTTAGGGGTAGTGCACCCCTAAATTTTTTTCTTATTTTTTCGGCGCAGACGAAGTTGCGCGGTGCAGCTAGTATATATATATATATTGAATTGTTTTGTTTTGTTGTGGTTTAGGGATCAACTTCCAAATGCAACTATTTCTGTTTCAAGAGAAAAGTTATATAATGGTGAACCAATATATTTTACGCACTTTTATAAGGTACGTATAATTACCGTGTTGAATTACATAATATTGAATATTTAAATACTAATTGTAAAAACCTAATGTTGCCAGTGAGAGAGAAGTAAAAAAGGAATCATAAAATAAAAGGTGTTAAAAAATGTACAAAACGTCTGTATTCGGCAATGGAATGTTCTAAATTCAAAATAAACGCGCCAACATCTATTCTGTATTACAATTCGAAAAGTATTTACACAAAAGAGGTTTAAATAACAAATATTTATACTACATATAGATGGCGCTATCGTCGACACAAGTTTGTTCTTTACTAGAATATAATAAAATATGAATTATTGATTCTGTCGCCTACACTAATTATTTAAATACTAATCTCAAAATCTAAATCTTTTTTTTAGATTACCAATTATGGACCATCCAATTGGCATATGCTAGACGCTGATGTGACGATACCAGAAAAGGTAATTAAAAATTCAATTCTCCTTTTATATTTTTTTTTGACCGACTTCTAAAATGGAAGAGCTACTCAATTCGTTTTATTTTATGTTTGTTCGATAACTTTAGTTTGGGTGGACCGATTTGAATGATTCTAGTGTTAAATATTAACTTTAACGTACTTAGGTCCTATATTCTTTTATAAAGATCAAACCAGTACTTTTGGATCTGTGTTTAAAAATGTATATTTTTAACAGACAAAATTTCTTGTATTTCTTTTTTTTATATGAACCGATTTCGATTATTTTTTGTTAAAAAGCAGACATTTTTAGCATTATCTTATATAAATTTGATAAAGATCTGACGGGTAGTTTTTGTGCTATGCCTTAGAAATGGGGGTGACGGGGCGATACGTGAGCGACAATCGCGAACGCGTCCTGTCACCCCCACCAGATTGGACGTCGAGCGCGAGCGGCGGGAGGGTTTAGTGCGGTTCAACCCCCACATACCCCACTCGCAGGGCGAGTGGAAGTCCAGCGATTTCCTCCCGTCACAAAAAAAATGCCTTAGAAATGGAAGTCGTTTTTTTTCATGTTTGTAATAAAAATATTATTCAATTATATTAATTAAATTACCTTTATCCAATATTTAATGACTAATTTCAGGTGGATCTATCAGATTTACCAGAAAGCTGTCAGTATATTAACTTGCAGCTCGAATGTGGATGGTCTGTTCCTGCTAGAGTCTCAGTACCTATTTTGCTAAATTTAAGATTCAACTTGTCAAATTATGGTATGATCTTATTATTTTTTTCTTCTTTAGTTTTCTATGTGTCTTTAAATTTGAAATTTGCTATAGATTATGTTTAAACTGCTAATGTATTTTTTGGTTTTCTTTGTCCTTGATTTAAACATAGATATTTTTAAACTTATTCAGACACTCGCGGTTTTCTATAATCCTTTCATGCATTTTCAACGGGTTCTTACCACGATATTTAATTAATTGAGTTGTCTCGATATTTCGTTGTTGTTGCAAACGTCATGATCACGAGAAGACTGGATACGGCAAGATTTAAGAGCAAACAAATCTGTCTACCCTCGCACTCGTTCACTTGTGGGTAGTAGTAGTAGTACCACTGGAAATCGAACTCACATCACGACACACCACACTCACTGTATCTACAAGACTCCTCTGAGCATGAACCCGCGAGTGGCTGTTGTATTCATTAAATAAATATCGTGGTAAGAACCCGTTGAAAATGCATGAAAGTATGATATGTATTTTTTCCTTCTCTATTACAATTAATGGTTTGGTTGATTATTAGTTAACATTTCTGAATTAGTTTGATATTTTTTCATTAACTAGTACTTTTAATGGCTATAATTATAGTTCTGATAAAATGTTATATTTGAAAATGAGTTTAAAATATTACAGGTGAAGCCCTTGAATTAAATACGACGATGAATTTAACTACGAAAATAGTACTGAGATTAAAAGATCAGAACAGGTATGTACCTTAGTAGCTAAACCATATATTAATATGCTAAAGAAGTAATGGTGCCATGTTGGTGGAGTGGTGGACAGACCTCCCTTGAGATGGACCGACGACCTGATCAGGATTGTAGGAAGTCATGGGATACAGACATGTCCACTGCTGGACGTAGACCTCCGCAAACCTCACCACAACGACCGGTATATGTTGTAATTACCTTAATTCCTTACAAATGGAACCACTGCGGTCATCCACGGTCCGTTTCAGGAACACTTTTTTGCCACGCACCATCCGGCTATGGAATGAGCTCCCCTCTTCGGTATTCCCAGAGCGCTATGACTTGTCCTTCTTCAAACGAAGCTTGAGGAGGGTCCTTAAAGTTAGGTCGTAGGTAGCGACCCCTCAGTGTACCCTGACATTGCAGAGGTTCATGAGCGACGGTAACCACTTACGATCAGGTGGCCCGTTGGCTCGCCTGCCTACATGGCAATAAAAAAAATATGATCCAAATTCACATTACTTGATACCTTCCAGATCATTAGAAATAACAACGACGTTCATCCTGGAACCAGAAGCCCCGATTTGGCCTCAGATACTTGGTTCAGTTGTCGGTATATTGGTTCTTGCTGCCATCGTCCTGGGCTTAAACAAAGTAAGTATCATATTATTGACTGTAAGAGAATCGTCCTCTCTTCAGTATTCCTTGAAAGACATGACTTGTCCATCTTCAATCTAGGTTTGTGAAGAGAATACGGTAGGTTTTGTAGGGCTGCCCTGTGGTGCACCCTGATATTGCAAGTCATGAGCGGCGGTAACTTACTATCTAGTGGACCGTCTGCCTAGACAGCAAGAAACAAATGACTATTTAGATTTTGCTATTGTGGGTACAGTGGACTTATGGCCAAAGGGAGATCTCCGACCGGGCGAGGTAGTGTATGCCCGGTCAGGCCGAAGCCCGCTGTAGTGGATTTCAGATGTCGTAATGCGAAGATTTCTGCAAATGTCGTAACCGCGATTCAGGATCTCGCGCGTTATTATTGGTCGCCACAGCTATCAAATAATGTTTCTACTGTACTGTTACAACCAATTACTGTCCACTGCTGGGCTCAGGTCTCCTCCGAAGAGAGATCAGGCATAGTCCACGCTTGACCAATGCAGATTGGGGACTTCACATATTATTATCTTCAATTGATGTTGTGAAAAATTGCACACAAATCTTTTTCACATTAAGTAATTAAACGCTTCAATCACTCGGCCACCTGTCCTGTACTAACTTATTACTGCCCACTGTTGGGCTCAAGTCTCCTCCGAAGAGGGATTAGGCATAGTCCACCACGCTTGTCCAGTGCGGATTGGGGACTTCACATATCTTCAAAGGATTTTTAGAACCCTTTTCCGACATGCAGGTTTCCTCACGATGTTTTCCTTCACCGTTTTTAACCAGTGGTGTTGTGTGTGTGACTCGGCCACCATTACCATCATAATATGTTTCATCATCATCATTGTCAGCCTGTAGACGTCCACTGCTGGACATAGGCCTCCCCCAAGAATTTCCAATGCAACCGGTATAATATGTTTAATGAACATTAAATATCACTTTATCAATTATCGATACCTACTACAAATGTTAACGTTGGTTTTGCAATTTCCAGGCTGGATTTTTCTCAAGAAAACAAAGAGATCAAATGAAATTACTCCAAGATCAATCTCAAAGCGAAGAGGAAACTGAACATGATAATAGTGCTAGAACATCAGAACTGTTCAACGAATACAGCGATTGACCACTCAACAGGGAACGTTTCTATTCGCTAGATGGCGAAACTGGGGACTTCGTTCGGAATCAATACCGTGTTTGAGCCCCTTTTTAAAAATATTTTTTTCCAGTACTTTTTAATTTTGATTTTTAATTAAACGTTATATTTTTGTAAATCTTTATTACTAAACGACGCTGTATTGCATTTTCAGCGAAAATATATTATCATCTCCGTAAAATATGAGACGATTAAAAAATGTAAATAAAACAAGTTTTTGAACTGTGCTCATTTTTGGTTGCCGATCCCAGTTGAGTGGTTATGCTTGATTCACACTACACCAGGCCATGAACATACTGACTAGCTCAGATGTGTTACGTTTATAATTATTGAAATTTGAGAAATAGAAGAGTGGCATTGCGAAGCGACCAAAAAAATAAGTTGTAAATAATAAATCTATTGAAACCTTTATATATCATTCTTTTATTTGTGTATTATATTGGTGTATATTTGTACTAGTACTGTATATGTATATGACGGCGTAAATAGTGTGTTGAGGTGTAATGACGTTGTAAATAGTCTATCTTCATTTGGTTTGTCAGGAATGACGTCACAATGTACACTTGAACACTCGATGATCAACACTTTTGAATAAAAACTTCAAAATAACGAGTTTTAACAGTTTATTACTTTTACATCAAGAGGTCCGTTCGCCTCGACAATTCAAACACGAATGAATAATAACAGCGGTCAGCGCCTGTATTTATAGCAAGTCTCCACTTACAACTACCCGCACGGTGAATAGGTTGTTTTCCCTTGTTATCACCCCGTCATATATAATAAGTTGTATAAAATAATGGAAATGACGGACTTCCTCCATTTTGCATCGTTAGCTCAAACACTAAGGTCTCTAGTACACAGCAACGACGTATGCCTCGCAGGGCAGATATCTCAAGTACTCATTGGTTCTAAAAAAAATATTTTTCACATGAATTATTTTTCATATATTTCATGTGAATATTAAATTTCTTTAAACACTCGCGGTTATTTTTTATGGTAAGAACCCGTTTAGTAATAGTGTTAGTCATGTGAATATTTTTTAAGTACCAAACAAATCACTAAATGAAATTTATCAAGACAAGAATAATTATGATCATTTTGAAATGAAATTCCCAAAATAATATTTTATAAATACAGGGTGGATCTGTAACTGGACAATCTGACGTGGGGTGAATAGCCTGTCGAAATACAACTTAGCACCATTGTATTTTTTGGATCAGTTAAACTTTTTTTTTGACATTGTATGGAAAACGTACGCCTATCGTTGCGGACTTCCATACTATGATAAAAAAAAAAAATACACAGGTGTACAACTTTGCTTCCGCCGTTTTTTTCCGAAATTTGAGGCTTTATTGTAAAAAACTGGTTATACATTTATGATTCAAAGTATTGTCCATCGGTGGCCACTACTTTCTTCCATCTTTCGGCAGCGTACGAATCCCGCGTTGATAAAACTGGTCATCTTTTGAAGTGATCTACGAATCTATTCAATTTTTTACTTCTTCATAAGATCGGAAGTGCTGGTCAGCCAGGCCGTGTGCCATTGGTCGAAACAAGTGATAGTCCGAGGGAGCAACGTCTGGAGAATACAGCGGGTGGGGTAGGACTTCCCATTTCAACGTTTCCAAGTATGTCTTGACCACTTTCGCATGGGGTCGAGCATTGTCGTACTGTAAAATCACTTTATCATGTCTCTCGTTGTATTGCGGCCGTTTGTCTTTCAATGCTCGGCTCAAACGCATTAATTGCGTTGCAATAACGATCGCCAGTGATTGTTTCAGTCGGTTTCTTCGATTTCAAAATCACCGTTCTTGAAGCATTGAAACCACTCTCGGCACGTTCTTTCACTAATAGCGGCCTCACCATTGGTATTTGAGAGCATTCGATGAGCCTCAGCCGCAGATTTCTTCATATTAAAGCAGAAAATTAAAACCTCCCGCAAATGACGAGAATTTGGCTCGTAAGCTGACATGTTTAATCGAGAATAACTTTATGATCCAGATACAAATCGACTAATATTTCGATGGCGTTATGTTTACAAATGCCTAAGCTTATTGTATGACATCTACGATCAATTTATTTCGACTACCACTTACCGCTACAGCCATCTATGCAAAACGGCGGAAGCAAAGTTGTACACCTTTTATTTAAATCCTTAAATAAAAGTGGTTCTAAGTTTTATTTCAACAGGTCATTCACTCCCACGTCAGAATGTCCAAAGTTACAGATCCACCCTGTATACCTTAAAAATAATATAGTTCACGACGAAAAAGAAATCATTTCGAACATTATCCTGAAATATGTTTTCCTGTCACATATCAAAACAGTCGTTAAAATAAAAAAAACACGATCAAAGACCAAGCCTGTGTTAGCATTTTTCTTTGATAATAGTTCACAAAGAAGTATTGCACTCATTAGAAGAAAAATCCGGGAAAGTTTTTACGCACCACCGACTTAACAAGGGTAAGGGCTGATAATGAGGGCTCCACGTCACTCAGGATCCTTTGAGAAATGCCATTTGTGTTTCGATTTAGGTATATTTTATTGTGTTAGCTTTGAGAATGAAAAGCTTCAGTAGATTTAGTAAAACTCGTTAGTTATTTTTGCGTGTAATTGTTAAAATAATTAATTTATGTATAACTAGCTGTCCCGCGCAACTTCGTCTGCGTTACAAAGGGGTTCAAACAGTACTCGCAATGCCGTCGCGTTATTATTTGCGCGGCCCGAAGTGCACCCACATAGAGATTTTCTTAATACTTGTTTCCGTAAGAACCTTGTACAGAGTATCAGAAAACTACAAAAAAAAATAAGCCAAATCGGTCAAGCCGTTTTCATGTTATGTCGTGACAACGGAAAACGGGTTTCATTTTTATGGTGTTAATCTTTAATTAACACCTAGCATTTAGCTGAGTCTCGTCTGGTTTGTGGTGGAATTATTGTATTTTCTTATTTACCACGTGTTCAATTTGTATTTTGTTTTTTACTTAATTTACTTAAATATATTACAATGTGTGTGTGTTTCCGCCGCAAATAAAGCAATATCTATGTCTATGTCTATGACGTTTGCAACAACATGAAATATCGAGACAACTCAATTAATTAAATATCGTGGTAAGAACCCGTTAAAAATGCATGAAAGTATTATTTCAGTGATGGATAGTCAGTTCAGTGGTAGATCCATACTATAAGCCCAATAGTGTAACCCAAAAAAATGCCCGAAACACTTAGGTACAAGCTGCTTTCCTTTTTTGGCACAGATAAAATCAGCCAGTTAGTTAATGTTTAAAAAATTAAGTAATATACTGTCAAAGATATCCAGATAACAGTATTATACGACTTTTTGAGTAGTTCCAGAGTTCGATTCAGAAGATCATTTTTGCCCCGTACCATTCCGATTTGGAATGGACTCCCGTCCGCGGTGTTCCCGGAGCGCTATGACATGTCCCTCTTTAAACGAGGTTTAAGAAAAGTCCTGTATGGGTAGGTGATAGATAACGGCCCCTCTTTGCCCTGGTATTGCAGAGGTTCATGAGCGACGGTGACCGCTTACCATCAGGTGAGCCGTAGGCTCGTTTATCTACCTTGCAATAAAAAAAAAGTTACCTACCTGACTCCCACTACTGTAACTCCTGTGTAGCCAGGATCCACAGCAACGACCACCGTAATGACTCTGAGCCGTGAAGCCCAGGAACCCGAGGGAAAGCTATATGGTCTTGAGCCCTGCAACGAATTTAATCAGAAGACGATAAAAGTAGGTTTATATCTACGTTCAGTTTTTTTAATACACTTGTAAATCCAACATGCGTACTAATAACCCTTTGAGATAAGATTTTATCCCTTCAAGGGCCATTAAGGTAAGCAGAAACCACTGGAGTGCGAATTTTGAGATAAGGGCTAACCCTTGATGATACCGTCTTAAATACGGCTGTTTGGACGTTTTGTTGGATTGTGTAGGGTTGACGTAAATTTGGGTTAATTAAGGGTAGGTATATGTAAAAATGATACTTACTTTCTTTGAACACGTCAAAAGTAAACGGCTGGACCGATTGGGATAATGTTTTTAAAGTATTCGGTCGTACGTTGCACGGGTCCTTTTTTATTTATTAAACTTTATGCACATAAATGGTACAATGGCGGACTTAATGCTAAGGCATTCTCTACCAGTCAACCAAAGGTGGTGTAGAGAAAAGTATGGTAGGTGCTCAATTAGATTTACTATAAAAAAAAATAATATAATAAATAAAATTTCCATACATAAAATACTACACTACACAATAAACCTATGCATAATTACATAAATACTACAATAATACAGAGACCCACAAATACATACGAATATAAGAAAGATCTATTGAGAAGATAAGCCTGCCAGTTCCTTGAAGATATGATTTCGAAATTTCACCTTGAACGTTAAAGCCGTCCACTATCATTTTTAAATTGAGAGGGAGAGCATTCCATAACAATATTGATTGTTGAAATAAGGAAGAGCGTACTAGAGTACTTTTAGAATATTTTCTTAACAAGTAAAAGGGGATTTTCTTAAATTTGTTTAATTTTTTTAGCATATCAACTCTTTTAGGTAAGAGATTACGTGGAGAAAATCTAACATTAAATAATCGTTAAATGTTAATGGTTCATCTTAACAAAATTGCAAACATGTGAACAAATAAAATCATTTAATAAAAATTGTGTGCTACGAGTACAGCTGCAAAATTAGAAATTATATATCTTTCCAAGTATCTAAGGCTCAGGCAAAACAATTTTAGATTTTAGTATATTTTTTCGGCATATGGAAGTCGAAATGTACTACACTTTTCACACTCAGCCTCATGTCAACTGTACCAACCCATTACTGCCCACTGTTGGGCTCAGGTCTCCTCAGAAGAGGGATTAGGCATAGTCCACCACGCTTGCCCAGTGCGGATTGGGGACTTCGCATATTTTCAAAGGATTTTTAAAACCCTTTTCCGACATGCAGGTTTCCTCACGATGTTTTCTTTCACCGTTTTTACCCAGTGTTTTTGTGAAAAATTGCACTTAAATCTTTTTCACATTTAGATTTAGAGGTACAAGCCGGCCAGATTTGAACCCGCGACCTCCCGTTCGGAAGCGCGGAAGCGGCGCTTCGACCACTCGGGTACCACGACTATAATGCCTCATGTCAAAGTTAGTACTAAAACAAAAAAAAAACCTTTTTAGATGCCGGTTTTCTATAGCCTGTCAAATGACACGACATTTTTTATGCACACAATACAAATTCATCCTCCCACAGTCCGTGTATTCGTACAATGGAACGTGGAGTGCTTCTAACAATAGCTCACATACAACTCATGTAGCCAGATACTCTTTGCATATCGTTTTCTCTATTGTATATTTTGAAGGTACATTTTTAGCTGTTTACAGTCAGGAACTCTGGTTTATTTTAAGTTTTTTTAGGTATAAAGGTTGGGGGTGATGGGGCGATACGTGAGCGACAATCGCGAACGCGTCCTGTCACCCCTACCAGCCTCGTGCTGGGTTCTGTCCCGGCCAAGGATCGGACGTCGAGTGTGAGCGGCGGGAGATTTTAGTGCGGTTCAACCCCCACATACCCCACTCGCAGGGCGAGTAGAAGTCCGGCGATTGCCTCCCGTCCAAAAAAAAATTAAAAAAAGGTATAAATGTTGATTCTCTATGTACCTTTGCTTAATTTTTTTAAATTACGCAATGGTTTTTTAAGCAGAATTTTTATTTGATTTGAAATAAATATTTAGGTGCATAATATTTGCATTAAATAGTACAGAAACACGGGTAATTTTAAAGGTGGCATCATTGGAAAATGAGCAAGGAGCCGCCGTTACGGTCAATGGCGAGCGTTACCGTGCGATGCTCAACGAATTTTTGTTTCCAAAAGTTGAAGAGTATGACATGGACGACATTTGGTTTCAACAGGATGGCGCAACATGCCACACAGCCAACATGACAGTTGAACTTTTTCTAAATGCAAACTTTATATGGCCCACCCCTTACATGCATAACATAGTAGAGAAATATCGTACACTGGGCAATAGACCTAAGAAAACTTTTGGTAACAAAAACATGTAAAAACAATGCCTTCTTTTGTGACACAGATGAACTACTTGTGTATATTAATCCCTGAAAAACTTTCATATTGGTCGGACGTCACCATCTTTGTTTTGTACGTGTGTTGGACGTTGGCGAGCCAATATGGCAACGCGATATAAAAACCCATTATTTGTTTTATAGTAGTTGGGCATTGGCGAGCTCATATTATGGTATCTGTATCTGTACCAACCCATTACTGCCCACTGTTGGGCTCAGGTCTCCTCAGGAGAGGGATTAGGCATAGTCCACCACGCTTGCCCAGTGCGGATTGGGGACTTCACATATCTTTAAAGGATTTTTAGAACCCTTTTCCGACATGCAGGTTTCCTCACGATGTTTTGCTTCACCGTTTATAGTCAGTGGTGTTGTGAAAAATTGCACATAAATCTGTTTCACATTTAGATATAAAGGTACAAGCCGGCCGGATTTGAACCCGCGACCTCCCGTACCATATTATGGTAACACGACATAACTAAAACATCTTTAAAATCTTAACACCCTTTTATATTTTCCTCAATCGTTTTGAAACAATTACTTGCTCAAACGGTCCAATCTCTTCGAAAAACATAAAGATTTATTATCAGCTTATGGTATATTGAAGTATCGCCGATTCCTTTGATTAAACTCGAGTGGGGCTTATTCTAATATCTGGGGCCCGATAAATCCCTAATTGGAGGGATGAGTGCTAATAAAATGTTGATTGTGCTTCAGTCTTTTGAGTAATCATAATTTTGAGGGTTTCATTAAGTTTAATGAAATATATCTGATGGTTTAACTAAACAATGAATGAAATTATTAACACAATTTGGCGGGTAATATTTATGCTTATATAATTTATATAATATTTATTGATAAAAGGTTTTTGAGGTTTTCGATTTGCGTAAAAAATTGATTAATTTTGTCTAAAGTTGGTATAAAAATAGTGCCTTCGGGTATTTTCCCATCACTGTAACTCCTGTTTAGCCAGGATCCACA
The DNA here is from genome assembly GCA_030269945.2 of Trilocha varians. NCBI lineage: Eukaryota > Metazoa > Arthropoda > Insecta > Lepidoptera > Bombycidae > Trilocha > Trilocha varians. Next base: position 2,196,965 of record AP028264.1, on the reverse strand, counting down.
GCGACGACCACCGTAATGACTCTGAGCAGTAGAGCCCAGGAACCCGAGGGAAAGCTAACACACACATACCAACTGCACATCTATCCATATTTAAATTATAACTATACATTTTACTACATTTTACCGCACAGGTGAATACCTCATATATTACAATCAACAAGATGTGTTGCCAAGTGCCGGTGACAGCGGAAACCGCCTCGGACGTTGATAACCACGAACCCGGACCGAATTCCAATTTATTTACAATGTTTCCAATTTAATTTTCATCACAATATTACCTTGATACCACATGAGAAATTTGGGTGAACTATTTTACGCAGTTGAAGTTAGCTGACATGTATTTAAGCATTTGTAACGGTGAACTGACTTTGAGAGGTTTTCGAGCCTCCACTTATACGAGTTGCATTAGTAATGAACCTGATTACTCCAGTGAAAAAAAACAAAAAACTTGAGAGGTGTCATGGGACACCCGAATAGAACGAAGTTCCTTTCGATTAAAAGATATCTTATATTTTTTTTTCCTAACGTAACGCGCGATAAGGAACGTGTTTTAAAAGATTTTGATCACAGCGCCATCTAGCGATAATCATCTAAAACAAAAATAAGGAACGTGTGTTTAAAGATTTTGATCACAGCGCCATCTAGCGATAATCATCTAAAACAAAAAAAGTGTCGTGACAACTTTGCGTAAGAATTTTTTCCGTCTAGCCTCCTTTCGATAACGCGCGATAAGGAACTTTGTTCCAATAGATACTAAGCTGTAGATGACTCATACAGTGATACATCCACAATATAGTGACATATTAATAAGATATTCAATACCACTTGTTTTGTAATCTCACTGGTAGTAACAGTTGAGCAACTATTTAACAGCTAAGCTTTATTGACGATGGGTAGACTTTAGAAAAATATCAGTAACCACAAGGTAGACAAGCTGGTAAGGGTGTTAGTAAGCATTTTAATTTAGACAATGTGAAGTCGTGGTGGCCGAGTGGTCGAAGCGCTTCCTTCCGTACGGGAGGTCGCGGGTTCAGATCCGGCCGGCTTGTACCTCTAAATGTGAAACAAATTTATGTGCAATTTTTCACAACACCACTGACTTTAAACAGCGAAGGAAAACATCGTGAGGAAACCTGCATGTCGGAAAAGGGTTCTAAAAATCCTTTGAAGATATGTGAAGTCCCAAATCCGCACTGGGCAAGCGTGGTGGACTATACCCAATCCCTCTCCTGAGGAGACCTGAGCCCAACAGTAGGCAGTAATGGGTTGGTACAGATACAGAAACAGAGCCCTAACAGCGACATTAGGGTTGAGGAGTTTAACTAAGTGAACATTTTTTATTATCTACAGTGTAGAGAGACGAGCTTACCACCAATCTGATATTAGCTACCTCGGTCATAGACTCTTGCAATGTCTGCAAAGCCACCTACCACTGTACAGAATTCATGGTCAAACTCGCTGAAAGAAGGGCAAGTCAGGAGACATCAAACAGCGTAGTTAATTCTAAAGAAATACATTTTTAATTTGTTTCTTGTTGCCCTTTGTTTTCTTTTTTTTATACTGTAACAAATTATTATAATTATTTTTACTGTGATATGTATGATAACTGATGCCGTGATGACGTTCTTGAGCATATGGCTTCAACTAAAAATCATCATCACCACAGCATGTGCTGAGTTGAAGCCTTATGGTATGCAGTATTATGTTTTCTTTTTTATTTTTGTACTTGTTTTTTTTCCCTTGTTATACTGTGTAACCATTAAACGTTTTTTTTCTTTTCTTTCTTTCTAAAGCGTTTCAAGCCAAGAAAAACTCTTAAAATGACGTCAATTTACTATACTCGTTCCACGTTACACAATTAATTAAACAAAGATAAGTTATGAGCTTATAAAAACATTGTCAAGGGTCAAATTGATAACATACAGTCTCCACTGATCACGAAGTGGTTAAGCAAATATTATAGAGCCGAGAGTTATACGAAAATCATGGATTTTATATCAAAATGTTTGGTTCTGGTAATGGTTTTCTCGTGTGTTAGTTGTGATAATGATTATTTTGATGATGTTGTGAATATGCTGTTAAATTATGATGATAGAGTTGTGGCGTCTGATGAGGAAGTTGTAGGTAAGTTTTTTAGCTATTTTAATGTATTTTTTGATACACTTGATAGTACAGTTACATTACAACGATGTAACTAAGATGTAAATAGATGTGAATTGTTTTATAAGAATCTTAGGATAGGATAGGTAATTTAGAATTTTGATTGTATTAAAAGATCTAAGTTCTATCGAAAAATGAATGAAATTGTAAGTAGTCTAAAATATTACTCAGTACTCATGACAAACAAAGAAAAAAAGCCTGTAAACTTAATAAAACTAAAGTTGAAATAAATGGAAATTGGAGCAACTTGAAAATATTCATATTATGTAGATAAATAACAATATTATTATGAGGAATGAATAATTACATTGTTATTGAGAAAGTAAACATATTAAAATAATGATTGTTTTTAAGCCTCGTAATATGTCGTTGTATATAAAGATAAAGTTCAATCACTTTTTGCCAAATTATCAGTTAATTTGTCTTAATCCAAAAATAATATGCTTTCTTCAATTTTAATATATCATTTGACGCGACAACGATGTTTTCCGTCATTGACACTATCAATTATTTTACAATGATTATAATTGAATTAAGGTAATAGAGAGTAATAGACGATCATCATCATCATCATTCTCAGCCTGTAGACGTCCACTGCTGGACATAGGCCTCCCCCAAAGATTTCCAATGCGACCGGTTGGTAGCGGCCTGCATCCAGCATGTTCCTGCGATCTTAACAAGAACATCCGTCCACCTTGCAGCTGGTCGTCACACACTGCGCTTGCCTTGACGTGGGCGCCACTCCAGAACCTTCGTGCTCCAACGGTATAATAGACGATATTATCTGTTTATTAACAGATTTGGCCTCTCCAAGACTGGACTTTTTATTTGATTATTTTAATTGATGATTAATGATTTCAGGCGAACAACCATTTTTATCTGATGGTATATGGAAATGTGGAGACTGCAAAAATATCGAAGAATCTAATCTGATATACAGTGAATTTAACGAAGTAGATACGAATTTTAGCGCTGATGTTCCCATTGCAGTACAGGTATTACTTTCTAATAAACGTAAGCGTACAAAAATAAGCTCAATCGGAAACCGAGAAGGTGAAAATTAACTCATTTAAAATCAGATTCAACTTAAATAGGAAAGGTACTATACTGTAACAACCCATTACTGCCCTCTGCTGGGCTCAGGTCTCCTCAGAAGAGGGATTAGGCTTAATTCATCACGTGTGCCCAATGCTTGGGGCTTCACATATGTTCAAAAGATTTTTACAATCCTTTTTCGATATTCAGGTTACCTTCACCTGTTTTAGCTGGTGGTGTTGTCAAAAAATTGCACATAAATCTTTTTTACATTAAGATTTAGAAGCTTTTTTTTATTGAATGATAGATAAACGAGCGTACGGCCCACCTAATGATAAGCGGTCACCGTCGCTCATGAACCTCTGCAATGCCAGGGCAATGAGGGGCTGTTATCTATCATCTACCCATACAAGACTTAAGTATAAGCCGGTCGACCACCACGACTTTTTAATTAAGGTACATCCAGTGCAAATTAAATAAAAACTATCATTAGTAGTGGTTTTAAAGTTTGACGGACACCTCTGCCCTTCAGTGGTATTCTGCGAGCTGGTGGACTTTCTGGGAAGCTATTGTAACCTATAAGACAATGTAATGAAAGATCGTTTTTAAGTTTAGATTTTTGAAACGATGTGTACAATATTTTTGGTTATATACAGCTACCTCGTTTAACAATAAAATACTGTTTTTTTTTTTCAGATCAGCTACTCCTTACCTGAAATGCGATGTATCTCCATAAGTGCTGAAGAAGTTAAAACTTTTAAGACTATTTCTGGAGCGTGTAATGGAGACTTCGTGAATTTGAGTGTATATCCTAACACGTTGTATCAGTTCACAGTTAAAGTGTATAGTTAGAAATAAACCTTATGCGTATTGTTTTAAGGTTTTATTTTCAATGCTTTATTAACTTGTACTGGATGTTACTATTTATGTTTGAGTGGAATCTTGTGGTTTCTAATCAATTTAAAGTATTTTTGTAACAGTTTTCGATATTACAATTAACATTATTTTTATCATTTAATATTTTAATAGTAGAGCCAACCTTTTCACATTGTGGGTAGTTGGAAGTGGGGACTTACTATAAATACAGGTGTTGGCCGCTGTTAGGGGGATTGTTGTTTAGATGCTCGAAGTGAGTGGACGTGTTGTTTAAAAGTAAATTTTACAACTCTAGCGACAACATAGCGGCAAGAGTTTTGATTATGACTCTGAAGAAGAGAAAATTGTGTTGAAGAATAAACTCTATGCTGATTTACAATTGGAGTTTGATTCGGAGAAGTTTACACTTGTAAGTTGAATTTCACTAACTTTCCACTTGAGGTGAAATTTTGTAAACACTGGAATGATGTGGCTCTAAAAACTCATGTAGTAAAACAAAAATTATTATCGTGTAACAACTCAACTGTCTTAACTAGCACTATACTTGTAGGATACAGAATATCATGATATTCTAAAGGCTTGTATTCAAAAAATATTTTAATATTAACGGTTGTGACATGGTTAACAGCGCAAGCACTAACAGACCTAAACGGAATTGAGTATTTATAGTTCGGCCGTTCAGAGAATGCGTTCCTGACACGTAACTTTGTCATGGCGTTGCAATTACGAAAAAATTTTTTTTGCTGGTTGTTTACCGTTTTAACAATCGATGAGCGTATAAGAGCGAGATAATAATCAATGAATGTTATAATTTTGTGCCAAACTGAGTGTCAAATAACTTGGTAAATAATATTTTTCTTGACTAACTGATGGTGTCAGGAACGCATTCTCTGAACGGCCGAACTTTAGTAGTTAAAATTCTGCGGAGGTGAAGGGTCGATACGTGAGCCCTGCCTGCGTTCATTCTGCAATCTCGTATTGGACTTTGTTTTCAGCCGTGGTCGGACGCTGAGTGTTAGCGGCAGGAGGTTTTAGTGCAGCTTTAGGCAGGTGGAAGTCTGGGGTTTTCCTATTGACAAAAAAACAGGTACAATTCTGATAAATTATTTTTTCGGTTTTTTTAGCAAGTATCTTTCGATACCTAGCAGATAATCGTGCAAGTACTTCCTCCAGTCAATGTTGACGGGGTCACACGGGAATCTCTTCTGATCGCTCTCTGATAAAGATGCGTACAGACTCCGAACGTTATCACATTCTATACACCAAGAGTTAGACGTGAAGAAATTAAGTGTGTTCTGGAATTTTGTCACTTTCTTCTGTATTTTCGTGTATCTGAAAAAAATGTTATCTATATACAGGGTGTCCCAGAAAGTAGTGTCAAGTGGAGGTTGTGGATAGAGCACACCTCTCCGCGGTTTTCGTAGTTTTCGAGTTGTGAGTTTTTTCTAAAATATTGAAAATTTTCGACCCGAAATATTATAATATTTTTTTGGCAACTGAATCTTCATGAAAACTATTTAGGTAATTATTATTAATGAAAAGTGAAAAAATTACATTCAGTGCATTGTGACTTAATTATCAACTTAAAATTATAACTAGGTACTGCACGTCACTGGATCTACATACTAAACTATGTCGATGCCGGTCGGGACTGAAAACCAGCGCCAGGTGTCGACTACAATGTTTCTGTGGTTGGCAACCGGCAACATGCTGAGTTTCGGCCGTTTTGTGTGTGATATATTTTTTTGTTAAATTTTAAATATGTGTCTGTATGTTCTTTTTCACACACAAATAAAGTTATGTCTATGTCTAAACATAATTATTTTAAACGTCTCCAGAATTATAGGTATATAAAAGATTTAATATTTACTTAGGTTTTCTTCCCGTGATCCAAAGCCAGCTGTCTGCTATCCTCAGTGGTATTAGTATCAACGATGAGGTAACAGGTAACAATAACTTCGAGTTTGTGAATATTGTAAATGGGTAAGGTAGAATATCTGAAAATAAACAATAAGTCACACTAGAAACCGCCTATAGCCTTACGTTTGAATCTCAAGTTTAAAATTGAAAAAAAAACAATGAAACAAAAAATAGAGATGAGAATAATTTCACAATCGCAAAAAGTATTACACGATTATATACTGTTATATTAGTCCCCACACTAGGTGGGACCTATATCCCGAGAGTTTCTATTGTCAAAAAAATCTATTTACGGTGATTTTTAGGAAGACATTAACAGTAGGTATAAGTCGTAGTTAGATACTAGGGATGTGACGATGTTTTCAAATTTTCGCATTCGCAAAAAAACATGCGAATTTTGTGCGATAATTTTAACAAACGTGTTTTTTCTGAAAAAAATAATTTCAAATATTTCAAAATTTCATTTTTTTGTCGTCAAAAATTATTCTACAAGTTTCAACCAATGTATTTTTTATTAATGAATCCTAAGAAATAATAATTAATATGAATATCTCAATTTTCGATGTGATAGAGAGAACAAAAACAACTCATTGTTATAAAAATAAAATACAATTTTTAAATCTAAATGTCCAATTCTTGTTTTTGCTGTAGTCATAAATCTATGTAAATTCAGTAATAAAAATAACATTATTTCTTAAATATTCACTACACAGAGTAGTTATGTAACTTTAGACCAGCTGAAGTAGAGTGACTAATTTTTTTAATAACATCGTATGGTTTATGTACGACTATCGTTGCTTCCATATAACATTGAAAAAAGTTTAACCGATTCCAAAGGGGAGGTGCGACGGGAAAGTGTGCCGTAGTGCATCGCGCCATCTCATGTAACCCCGAGTGTGAGTGGTTAAAAGTTTTAGTGCGGGTCAACTCGCACATATTGTGGGTCGATTTCTCCCAAAACAATTGTAAAAGTGGTTCTAAGTTTCGGCAGTTCTATCACCACACTACAGCAGGTCCAAAGCTACAGATACACCATATATACTTACTCAATTTATGTCTCACTCCTTCCTCTATAATGCAGTCAGAGATAGACTTCCATGGTATCGGATTAGCTCCCGTGCTGCTAGCATTATACACCGGTACATTGTGAGAACTGAAAGATATTGAAGACTGACTTATTGATTAGACTAATATCGAAATACTAGGCTGATCTTGGTCTATTTTCAAGTCTAATTGATCCTGACTCTGTTAAGAGGATTCTGTACCAACCCATTACTGCCCACTGTTGGGCTCAGGTCTCCTCAGAAGAGGGATTAGGTAGAGTCCACCACGCTTGCCTAGTGCGGATTGGGGACTTCACATGTCTTCAAAGGTTTTTTAGAACCCTTCTCCGACATGCAGGTTTCCTCACGATGTTTTCCTTCACCGTTTTTAGCCAGTGGTGCTGTGAAAAATTGCACATAAATCTTTTTTCACATTTAGATTTAGAGGTGCAAGCCAGCCGGATTTGAACCCGCGACCTCCCGTTTGGAAGGAAGCGCTTCAACCACTCGGCCACCACGACTTCAGTTAAGAGGATTACAGTAATCAAACTCACCTATACACAAACACACACACATACACAAACACACGCACTTACTCACACGCACGCGCGCAAATACACAAATTTGTGAACGTTACAATTTTGTTGGATAAGTTATAGTTTTATTCACACTTTTTGTTATTGTACTTAATTGTGTGTTTACGTTGTTTTCTTTTAGTTTTTAATTAGTTTTTTCTTTTACCTATAAAAACATAAAACCTTTTAAGAACGAGTCCTCTGTAACCTCACTATACAGGTTTTCCTAGTGTGAGGGACAGAGCACTTTATTGGGATAGATCCAATATAAGACCAACATTGATAAGTTACAAACAAATAAATAAATAATAAAAAATAAATAATCTTAGTCTGTATTCACAAAACCTCGAAAATATTTATCTTGAGACGGAAAAACCAATAGACCATTTATATTTATGCATCAAGAATTATGATCACTATTATTCCAAGGATCACCCACCACTGAGCATAGTCTTCTTCAAGACTACTTCTGACTTCCATTAAAAGATGTATTTTGTTCAACTTGAAGCAGCAGAGTTGGCATGAAAGGGACATTTTTAATTTCGAGATCCTAGCCAACTATCAAGAAAGTATTTCGAAAATATTAGAGCTAAATTGGAAGCATTAGTTAAACTATTGACTAGAAATGGAATAATTGTCATTAAACAATCTTGTTGCTGTTGGGTCTTCAATAAAGAGTAGTGGACTGTATAAATTTATTGGTAAAAGTTACAAAACAACGAAACTGGTGACGTTATACTAGACAAAGGATGGACGCGCGTGTTGCCGCTGCGGGTGTGATGCGAAGTGGTCTGCAATCGGTTGACGACCCCCGCTCCCCCGGTCGCTGACCTGTTGCCCCACCATTTCCAAACAGTTGCTTATTTTTCCTAAAATGTATTTTGTCCCTTCAGCACTAGCATCAAGGGTGCAATTCGACCAAGATAGTGTTGTCTCCAAATTGTTTTACCAGTTCTTTCAATTGTCCCTTTCATGCCTACATATCAGATTTTACTTTGTTTTTATTGCCATGTAGGCAGACGAGTCAACGGCCCACCTGATAGTAAGTGGTTACCATCGCTCATGAACCTCTGCAATGTCAGGGGACACTGAGGGGTCGCTACCTACGACCTAACTTTAAGGACCCTCCTCAAGCCTCGTTTGAAGAAGGACTTACCTATAATTTCTGGTAGCTGCTATAATACAAAGATTAGCAACATAGTCCACTGGTATCATATCGTGTAAGTTTTGTCCATGTCCAAAGACCACTCGGTTCCGGCCAGTGACTATGTTATAATATGTTCGAGTTGTACCGAACCAATTATCCAGCCAGCCGGGTAAAGGTGGATCTTTTTTTGGAGTTACTATAATGATAAATTAAGTTACTTGTGGCGACCAATAGCGCGCGAGATCCTGGTTCGCGGTATTGACATTTGCATACGATATATACGACATCTGAAATCTAGTACAGACGGTTTCGGCCTGACCGGACATACACTACCTCGCCCGGTCGGAGATCTCCCTTGGCCTATCGATACCCACAATGGTGACCTCGACGTGATACCACAGATTCTACACTCGTTTAAGTATACTGAATCAGCCTGTAGGCGTATTGCTGAACATAGGCCTACTCCAAAATTTGTCTTAAGGATCGGTCTTGTTCTGTTAGCATCCAGTGACTTGCAGTAGTCATGACAAATCCATATTTTTAGGAGCACACTTTTAATCGTTATTTTTTTGTGAACGATTGTTTTAACTTTTATTTTTAACTAGCGGACCCGTGCAACTTCGTCTGCATCACTTTTAATTAAAATGTAGCCTATATTCTTTTTCATAATCTCTTTCATCTAAAGATTGTCTGTGCCAGATTTCAACAAAATCCGTTGAGAGGTAAAAGCGGGAAAGTGTAACAGACAGACAGATAGAGAGACATACAGAGAGACAGACAGACAGACAGACAGACAGAGTCATATCATATCAGAGATAATTTCGCATTTATAATATTAGCAGTGAAGGAAACGTTATAAAATCATGCATATTAGAGAATGCAGTGGACAAGAACAGAAAAATTATAAATATACTTACTTATGGAAGGCCTGACGATGCATGTTGGAATTTTTCCATGATTTTCTTCAACAAATATATCAGCCAACGCTTTAGCATATGTATAAGTGTTAGCTCGTCTTTCTGTAATTTGAAAAATACCCTTATTTTACTTAGTGGTCGTACAGAGTTTAATATACAATTTAATTTGAAATGAAATGCTTGAAATTCAACAGTAACTTATGGTTTGAAATTCAGTTTGCATTTGTGACTTTAAAAATTCATGAAATTGAAAAATAAATTTAACACGTTCCCAGTGGTACAGATTTATCTGTACTTTCCATTAGTGCGTTACGAGTCTAGCGTAGAGAGCGATCGAGGTGCGTGGAGGTACGAGGTGTTCGAAACCTCGTTCCGCACTGTGTTAGAATTTTATTTGTTCAGTGCGGCACGAGATCTAAAAAACCCGGTATTACAATAGGTAAACCATAGAACTAGGCATCAATAGCACATCTCAGATATATAGTTATCTCTTACCTGTACTGAACCAGATGGAAGTTATGCCTCCCGCACGACAGAGAAGTTAACATTTTTCCTTACCGCAATAAAGACGAGACGTGTACAGGACGTTTTAAGCCTTGTTTCGCAGTTAACGTGTTATATGCATTTTAAAGTTTAGTATTGTTATTACACACATTCAAAAACTCACGTATAAATTTCTTTGTTTGTATTTCATCGTCATTATACTTCGCGACAAATTCGTCTAGTTTATCATGATTCTCCGGTGGTGGGTACAATGATTCCTTAATCGTAGGCTCTCCATCAAATGCATATGCGTATGTTGACGACACGTGGACAAAAGACTAGTAATGAAAAATACATACATTGATTATAAAGGAATATATAGGATATCAGTGATTGGCAATGATTAGAGAAGTCACATGTACGTAAATCTATACTAATATTATAAAGCTGCAGAGTTTGTTTGTTTGTTTGAACGCGCTAATCTCAGGAACTACCGGTCCGATTTCAAAAATTCTTTCTTTGTTGGAATGTCCATTTATGGAGGAAGGTTATAGGCTATATTTTATTTTGAAAAAAATTAGGGATCCGTATAAAAATATCGAATTTGTAAGACGAGGTGAAATATCGAAAACCTATTTATGCGTACGCTGCAAAAACTATTGACAATAGAACGAAATGATGTACTACGGATTTTTAGGTCTTAGTAAAACCTAAAAAAAAGTCCGCGAGAGCATATACCTAACTATCATAGTTTAGTCACAATAACTGCTTTTATATTTAAGAAAAAAAAATCGTCCGAAGATTTAAATTACGTTAAAATAGTATCGTTATATTAATCCTTATCCAAATTAAGTATTATGTTATCAAGAGTATTGATGTAAAAGTAAATTACTTTTTGTTTTATTACAATCAGAATTTTCGTTTAGACATTATTACGAGTATACAACGCAATGAATATGTGGGTGCACTTTGGGCCGCGCAAATAATAACGTGATGGCATTGCGAGTACTGTTTGAACCCCTTTGTAACGCAGACGAAGTTGCGCGGGTCAGCTAGTGTTCTTATAAATCCAGAGACTCACTCGAAATAAAAATACATATTACAGTTTACGAAGTTATATAGAGTCATCTTACTATTATAATCTAAGAGGAAATAATATTACTGTAATAGGGAAAATGCAATACCTAAGTAATTGCTATTGCACTCAGTGAATAATTGTTACTAAACTATAATAAAATGATGAAAAACAGGTAAAGTTGGAACTAATAATGGATTCATTGTTATAATTGGACTATTCACCATTCAATAATATTCCGTCTTTGGACAAGATTTCAATAATATAAAAATCCATTTATGTATTGACAAGATTCGAACACCTTACTATCTAGATCTAAAAATAGTGTACGAAAATTTCCATAAAACTTTACGAAGAATTGACGGGGCGGCGCGACGGGAAAGAGTGCCTTGGGCGTAACGCGTCGCGCCGTCCCTCATAACCCCGTGCTGGGTTCGGACGCTGAGTGTGAGCGGTTGGAGGTTTTAGTGCGGTTCAAATCCCGTTGGAGGAAATCCGGTGATTTCCTCCAAAGAATTGACTCTTAAGTTGACACATAACGGAGCTTAATTTATCAAATAATAACTTGAATGCTATATAGTATATACACCTATGTTGCACAATAAAAGATGCTTTGATTTGACACTAGTCCTCAAACTTACCTCAATTCTTTTCATTGTATGTGCCAAATTCATGACTTGTTTGGTTCCTTCATAGTTTAGATTCAATGAAACTTTCATCGGCTCATTAAATAATACTGAAGCAGCCAGATTGAATATGACTGAGACCTGCAAATAATTTCATATTATTTATTTAAACTTCATGCACAAAAAAGTGTACATAGACCGACTTAATGTCATAGGCATTCTTTGCCAGTCTACCTTTAATTCATGGAGAGATGAGTAATAAATTGATAGTAATATTGTCATCTTTAACTTTGGTTTTTTCTGAGTGGTTGAAGCGCTTTCGTACGAGAGGTCGCGGGTCCAAAACCGGCTTGTACCTCTAAATCTTAATGTGAAAAAGATTTCTGTGCAATTTTTCACAACACCACTGACTAAAAATGGTGGAAGAAATATCGTGAGGAAACCTGGATATTGGAAAAGGATCCTAAAAATTCTTCGAAGATATGTGAAGTCCCGGATCACCATTGCAAGCGTAAGGAATTATCTCGCATTCGAGGAGACCTGAACCCAGTAGTGGACAGTAATGCTACTGTTAAGGATTAGTTTTTGATACACTTTTATGTTTTAAATACATAATGTACTGTTAATTTACATTGTCGTCAATAGATGTCAATACTTGTATTCCTGAATCGCGCCACTGAAATGAGTTCCGATCGATTGACTTGGAATGACACAATCTACAATAAATGTCTTCGCTTGAAGGTGTGTTTCTTTTAAACCCTCTCGTGAATCTGACAATTGTTCGGGAACTCAACAGCTACAGTACTGTATAGTCTACTTTTTTTTGTACCCACACCAGCAGTTTGGCTTGGAAGGTCAAGGTTTCTCAACCTTAAATCAAAAGGGATTTGCAGACCGAGAATTGGCTAGTGCATTGTGATTCGCCAGTCTTCCAGATAAACGAACGTGTTGTTCGTTAAAAGGCAAATTTACCAAATTAAGTTACCTGTTCAGATAATGTATTAGCATCTTCTGTTTTCATTCCCAAATCAGGTACAGCAATGTCACCAACTATGGGAACTATTTTATCTAAAACCGAAGGTCTGCTATCCTTCAATCTGTCGAATATCTAAAAAAAAAAGATTTTTTTATGTACTTATTCAGACACTCGCGGTTTTCTATATGTGAGTTCGAGTTCCATTGGTACTACCCAACAGCCAACGAGAAAGAGGGTAGACAGATTTGTTTGCTCTTAAATCGACCCGCAGTATCCAGTCTTCTCGTGATCATGACGTTTGCAACAACGTTGAAATATCAAGACAACTCAATTAATTAAATGTCGTGGTAAGAACTGAGAAAATGCGTGAAAGTATTTTTTTATGTTTTTAGTAAGTTTTGAGTCAATTATAAACTTAATATTAGAGTATACGGTTTCTTACAGGATTGTTTAGCATCTCATCAACTCTTTTATGTATAGTTTCGTTATTCTTTTTCCGAATTAACAAAAATAGTTTGTCCAAATCTGTTTCATATAACAGCTTTTCAACAAGCACCTAAAATAAAATAAAACATTAACTTATTCACTAAAATATTACTAGTTTAATTAATATAGAGCGCTACCGGAACCCACTTGCTGCTGAACTCCTGGATAACAGCCAAGCAACGAAACGTCTAAAACGAAAACACGTCTTATAGGACGACTAAATAGGGGTTAGCTGAGACGCTGGTTTCCGAAACCCAATTGCAATTATATAATTACAAATAAACTTGAAAAGCAGTTGAAAACAGAAAAAAAAAAACTTATAATATTTTTGATTACATTGATTCTGTATCAGGTTAAAGAACATCTTTGCAAATTCCTTTACCTTTTTTACATTACATAGTTACGTATGAAATGTGCTGAGTTGATGATGAGTTTATAATATGTACCTATAGTTGGGGGCAAGAATAAACGCACTTCGACTTTTAAAAAGAGCAGTTAATAGCTTTGGACTTATAGAGCGCTCTCTCTGTCACACACAGCTTTGTGGCATTCATTGTCAGTTGTTGTTCTAATTCAATTGAACATTGAACACACACACATTTATATTATATAACAGAGTTGTTTAAACTCCAAATATTTTTTCATAATTTCCTAAAAGTCGTTGTGCATTCATTCTTGCCCCCAACTATAATGAATAACATGGAAAACACATAAAATTAAAGTGGATATAATAATAGGTGCCTTTGTCCAGAAATGGCACGCCATGACTCTAGTGTGTCGTGATGTGAGTTCGAGTTCCAGTGATACTACCCAAAAGCGAACGAGTGCGAGGGTAGACAGATTTGTTTGCTCTTAAATCGACCCGCAGTATCCAGTCTTCTCGTGATCATGACGTTTGCAACAACGTTTAAAAATCGAGACAACTCAATTAATTAAATATCGTGGTAAGAACCCGTTGAAAATGCATGAAAGTATGACTCTAAAAGTAGTCATTTAACCAACCTTTCCCAAAAATCCAGTTGCTCCAGTCACAAATATGGACCTTCCATTATAGAAATCAGCAACAGGCTGTTTGTTTTGAAGGTAGCTCGAATTATCGATGTTGGTGCTAAAACAAATAATTGTGAGAATCTAGCTGATGATAAAAAAATAGGTTGCCTGTAAAGTTGGTATACGGGCAAAAGTTTTACGTGACAACGACTCGGGCATGGTTAGCCCGCCTAAGAGCGAGAGAGACAGACATAAAAAGTGAAAGGCACGCGTGCCTCTCACTCGCTCTCATTGTGAGCGCATAACGTGAGCGGAGCGTAACGCAGTTTCTTGAAGTGTCACCCGGCAAACCAATTTATAAGACGTGGTCACGTCAAAAAAAATATTCTAAAATCATTCCAAGATACATTTATTTTAAAACACTTGAAATACAAACTTTTAAGATCCAGGATTTCTTAAAGCAGTAAAGTGATAGCTAAGACAAATAAATAGAGCACGACGCGTCAGTCCTGTTTAAACTTGAATTGATAATGGATTCGGAAGGAGGCCATAGGAACTCTTGTGCTAAACAAGATAGACCCGTCGTGTTTGAGCTCGTTTTACTTGTGTTAGCTAGCACTACTATTATAATTATATATCCAGGATCTTAAAAGTTTGTATTGAAAAACGAATATTTTATATTATTTACTTTGATAGCCGAATTGATACTTTGCCACCCGATTGTAAGTGGTTACCATCACTAATGGACTGCATTATCTGTGTAATGGGGGCCCCTACGATCTTTAAGGAAATCAGAAGGTCACAAAAATAATATTATATATTTAAACCGTGTGAATTTCGTTCTATATACTTTTGTATGTTAATTAATCTAATTAAAGTTAACAAACAATTATTTATAGTAGTTTTTTTTTTATTGTAAAAAGTTTTGACGTATTTGTATAAATACGTAATGTGTATAATTATAATTATAATTTATAATAGAGTATAAAATTAAAAGTCGAACGATAACCTTGAGTCAAGCTATGGGCTAGTTTTTTTTCACGCAATTAAAAAAACAGATCAGGCGTGAATGGTTACAAGAAATGATTTAAAATTGTTATTTAACCACTCAACTGGGATCGGCAACAAAATTGGTTAGTTTACTTTTGCCAAGTCTGGGGCAGGAGCCAAAATTGAGCACAGTTCTAAAACTTGTTTTGTTTAAATTTTTTAACCGTCTCATATTTTACGGAGATAACATATAGCGGAGATAACTGAAAATGCAGTACAGCACCGTTTAATAGTAAAGATTAACAAAAATATACGTTTTAATTAAACATTTAAAATTAATATTTATTGGAATTTTTTTTTTTCATTACCCCGTTTGAGCCTCTTTTTAGCTCAAACGGGGTAATGATTCCGAATGATGTTCCCAGTATCGCTATCTAGCGAAAAGTGACGTTCCCAGTTGAGTGGTTAGGAGAAGCTTTAAATCAAATTAATTAGTAATCAAATTAAATTGTCTATTGTTCTAGCTCGTTAACCTGTTTAAACGTTTTTTTTTTTCTATTTCTTATTTCAAACTTAATTATAGACATAAAAGTAAATTTAGAACTTTTTAAATTAGTTTTGAGCCGATTTTACAAATTCTGTTCTCTTTTGTTTTTTTTTTGTTTAAATAGAAACTCTTTTAGATTCCTTGTACTGACCGCAATAGGTATTATGTTAAGTAATTACTTTTGACAGACTTTCTAAAAGGAAACGGGAATCAATTTGTTTTTTGTGTGATAATCGTCGTGGGGTCCCATTTAATGTTTTTCTAGATCTAGTAGGTATTTAAAAGGAAATTCATTTATTTACTTTTTTTTACATTATATTTTAAAAATACAGCTTAAGTCGTAAGTTCGTCTAATTACGTGGCAATAAAAAAAAAAACAATTTTACACACTGTACTGTAACAACCCATTACTGCCCACTGCTGAGCTCAGGTCTCCTCCGAAGAGGGGTTAGACATAATCCACCACGCTTGCCTAATGCGGATTGGGGACTTCACATATCTTCAAACGATTTTTAGAACCAGGTTTCCTCACGATGTTTTCCTTCATCATTTTTAGCCAGTGGTGTTGTGAAAAATTGCACATAAATCTTTTTCATATTAAGATTTAGAGGTACAAGTCGGCCGGTTTTGAACCCGCGACCTCCCGTACGGAAGGCAAGCGCTTCAACCACTTCGCCACCACGACATTTTATACACAAACACTTCAAATTATTTTAAGTTGTATTTATTTCGACTACCAAAAAGAGGGAGGTACTCAATGTGTCTGTTTTTTTCTGTATTTGTATTTTTTGTTCCTTCGCACTTTATTTTGAATGGACCGATTTGAATGATTCTGATGTCCGATGAAAGGTGATGGTCGAACTGGGGTCCCCTTTTTTTAAAGATCGAGCAAGTACTTTTAGATAGTTGTTTTAAAATGTGAATTTCAAAGGAAGTCGGTCATTTTCATTTTTATAATAAAAATATTATTTAACATATTTGCACAAAAAATAAAAAAAAACAAACTCACCGACTATTAGTAGAAAAGTTATTATGCATACACTGAGAATAATTACACAATATTTGCAAACCATATTTGGAGAACAACAATTTATTTTCATAAAACAGTATGCGTGTAGAAAACGTCATCTTCACTTAGTAGTCACTACAGTAATGAAATTCTCACAGATAAAACTTCACATGCTAGGAAATGGTACAAAGATATTTAATAACTACTAGCTGGCCCACACAACTTCGTCTGCGTCACATAAGGAAATTCTCTGACCGTTTAAACCTTCCCTGGACTTCTACAAATATTTCAAGATTAGAATAAGCCAAATCGGTTCAGTAGTTCTCGAGTTTTAGCGAGACTAACGAACAGTAATTCATTTTTATGTATAAGAGATTATTGATTCCGTATACAGGGCAATGAATTAAATTACTGTTTTTACTAAATCGAGCAAGTAGTAAAGTAAAGATATAAAAATATAAGGATCTGCATGATGTCATACAACCCACGTCTTAAGATTTTATGCGACATGAATGAGAAGTACGTTAAACATAGGAGTAGAACGTTTTGCTGAAAGGAAACATAATTTTATTTTTGATGTTCTTTCGATTAGCATCATAAAAATATAGGGTGTTGTTTTTTTAGATTTTGTTAGTCCGTTTTTCAGACGAACCAATTAATTTACAATTAATATATGAATGTAAATTATATTTTTAATCATCAAAAAGAAAACGATGTTTCCTTTCAGCAAAATAACGTAACTCCGATATTTAAGGTACTTTCCGTTCATGTCGCATAGTTCTGGAACGCAAAACATCCATTTCCAATATTTAGGATACCTCCCACTCACGTCGCATAGTTCTAGCACACCCTGTATACTATCAGGATCATTGGTGCATGATCATTTTTAAAACAGTATCATATGCAATTTGTACTTATTACCTTTTCAGGCTTGTACCTCTAAATCTTAATATCAAAAAGATTTATGTGTAATTTTTCACAACACCACTGGCTAAAAACGGTGAAGGAAAACATCGTGAGGAAACCTGCATATCGGAAAAGGGTTCTTAAAAATCCTTTGAAGATATGTGAAGTCCCCAATCCGCACTGGGCAAGCGTGGTGGACTATGCCTAACCCCTCTTAAGAGGAGTCCTGAGCGCAGCAGTTGACAGTAATGGGTTGTTACAGTACCTTTTTCAATAAAAAATTACTTTATTATTAGCCATGGCTGCAGTTCCGAATTGGGACAAAATATGGACTAAGTTTTTTGAGGCAAGCTGAAAACCTACCCAAGCTGATACCCAAAAATTGGCACCAGCTCTCATACTATAAAGCCGGATGCTAAACACTTACGAGCAAAATGACACAAAAAACATTTAGACATGTTTCCTTGTTCTCATAAATTAAATTCATTTTAATTTAAACATTGTTTAAACGAACAATGTCGAGGTATTTTTTTTTGTTCTATTGTTTGATAAATTAACATGATCTTGTTTTCGTAGTAACACTTTTTAATAATACTATTTTTTACTTTTACTGTTCTCAAAGAAATTGACGCATTTATTATAAAAATAAATTACCTTTTAGTACGCGATATTTAATTAATTGAGTGATCTTGCATTATCAAATGCATGAAAATAATGTAGAGAACCGCGACTGTTTGGGTAAGTTTATAAAAATATAAATGACATCTTGTATGATGGAAAAAAAACAAAGACATGCTTTTTTTCCACCTTTACTTGGAACCGCTGCGATCTTCCACGGTTTGCTTCAGAAGATCATTTTTGCCCCGTACCATTCCGATTTGGAATGGACTACCATCCGCGGTGTTCCCGGAGCGCTATGACATGTCCCTCTTTAAACGAGGTTTAAGAAAAGTCCTGTATCGGTACGCGATAGATAACAGCCCCTCATTGCCCTAGCATTACAGAGGTTCATGAGCGACGGTGACCGCTTACTATCAAGTGGGCCGTAGGCTAGTTTATCTATCACGCAATAAAAAAAATAAAAAAACATGTGAAGTCCGCATCATTAGACTAACGTGGACTATGCCTGATCCCTGTACTGAAATGATTTATACTAACTATGAGCAGGTATAAATGTTGCATTACAGTACATATATTTTTTCATTTATTGCCACGCAAGCAGACGAGCTAACGGCTCACCTGATCGTAAGCGGTTACCGTCGCTCATGGACCTCTGCATTGCCAGAAGGTACTTTTTTAAAGAAGAAGATTAATTACACATTGGGGCTTCCGATGGTAAGGAATGTCGTAGTGCGGTTAGTGCGGTTCAACTGGTCGTAGTCCGAATTTTCTCCTACTAAAAAAAACTGTCCCTACATACATCTTTGTAAAAACATTAGATTTTGAAGTAATATTGATAATGACGCGACAAGGACACACTAAAATACTTTTCATTTATTTATAGACATAAAATTACAATTTTTACACCAAAAATTTTAAGTATTCTTCAGTTTTCTTTTCACCATATACTTTTCGATACCCAACAGATAATCGTGCAAGTACTTCCTCCAGTCAATGTTGACGGGATCACACGGGAATCTCTTCTGATCGCTCTCTGATAAAGATGCGTACAGACTCCGAGCGTTATCACACTCTATCACCCAAGAATTATCAGTGAAGAAATTGAGGGCTTCGCGAAGTTTTGTCGCTTTTTTCTCTGCTTTTGTGAACCTGTGAAACAATATACAGTGTAGGTTCTGGTCATAGTGGTCGAGTGGTTGAAGCTTGCCTTCCGTATGAGAGATCGTAGACTCAACCGGCTTGTACCTCTCAATCTTAATTTGACAAAAAAGTACAATTTATCACAACGGTTAAAACATCGGGAAGCAAAAAAAATACCGTCGCTCATATACCTCTTTAATGGCAGGACATTGGCGATAAGAAATTGGAATAAACTTAATAGTAAATTAAATGGGGAAAGTAGATATAACGGGGTGATAACAAGGGAAACCAAACTATTCACCGTGCGGGTAGTTGGAAGTGGAGACTCGCTATAAATACAGGCGCTGGCCGCTGTTATTATTCATTCGTGTCTGAATTGTCGAGGCGAACGGACCTCTTGATGTAAAAGTAATAAACTGTTAAAACTCGTTATTTTGAAGTTTTTATTCAAAAGTATTGATCATCAAGTGTTCAAGTGGACATTGTGACAAAACAAAACGAAGATCGACTAATTACAACGTCATTACACCTCAACACACTATTTACGCCGTCATATATTTCCTGAGTTGAAAAATCGATCATGACTTTTTATATACTTTTTATATTATAATTAAATCGCCGATATATTTGGAAGATAACGATACATCGTGCCTTTTAAAGTAATAAGCGTAGGAATAATAAAAGTATGGAGGTTACAATTTTATTGCCACAGTATCGAGTTTAAAAACATAAAACAGGACTGATATTATTATATCGCTTGCAATAGCAGTTATGTGATGTTTAAATGTACAACACATGTAGATCACAACGCAACACGTCGCTGTAAATTATTGTTTAATGATATGACACTTTAAGATTCAGAGATACA
Source organism: Trilocha varians (assembly GCA_030269945.2). Classification (NCBI taxonomy): domain Eukaryota; kingdom Metazoa; phylum Arthropoda; class Insecta; order Lepidoptera; family Bombycidae; genus Trilocha; species Trilocha varians. The sequence continues at coordinate 2,176,575 of AP028264.1, read as the reverse complement.
AGCCGGCCGGTTATGAATCCGCGACCTCCCGTACGGAAAGCAAGCGCTTCAACCACTCGGCCAACACGACTATCCGCATTAGGCAAGCGTGGAGGACTATGCCTAACCCCTCTTCGGAGGAGACCGGAGCACAGCAGTGGGCAGTAGTGGGTTGTTACAGTACAGTACAGTACAGTACATGTTTACTTATAACCTTTTCATAATGTAAATAGTTTTAAAAATGAATCATAAAACATTAAAATGTATATATTTAAAATACCTTGGTTCTTTCCCCCTAATCCAGAGCCAACCATCAGCTATTCTCACAGGTAACTGTTGCAACAGCATCTTGTAGAATGAAAATAAGAAATTCGATGGCGTAAATATCACATTCGGAAATGGTAAATCATCTGGAACAAAATAAAACAACTAAATGTCCTGTTCGGTTGTGGATACAGTGGACTTATGGCCAAAGGGAGATCTCCGACCGGGCGAGGTAGTGTATGGTGGCCGAAGCCCGCTGTAGTAGGTTTCAGATGTCGTATATATGCGAAGATTCTTGCAAATGTCGTAACCGCGAGTCAGGATATCGCGCGTTATTATTGGTCGCCACATCGGTGTTTCCCAAGCGTTATGGCTTGTCCTTTCTAACGAGGTTTGAAGAGAGTCCTTAAAGGTAAGCCGTATGTAGCGGAGCAGTGTCTTCTGACAATGCAGAGGTCCATGAGCGACGGTAACCGTATACGATCAAGATATTGTCCACCCACTACCTATACTAAACTTTACACTATTAAATATTATACTCAATGCAGACCATATAAGACTCAAAATGCTCAATAAATTTGACAATAAGTGTAATGGTTGGATTTTGAGAGTAGAGCATAAAATTGAATACCAAAATTGTATATGCTACGAAAACACCTTATGTACAATTTTTTTTAACACTCAGAAGAAATTTATATAACACTCACTGATTTTATATTTAACTGCATTTTGTGAGAAACATTCAGCTATTAGTTCTAAAGATGTTGGATTAACGGCTGTGCTGCTACTGTTGTAAACTGACACGTTTTCGGATCTGAAATAAAACAAAAAAAAACTTGAGAAGTGTCATGGGACACCCGAATAGAACGAAGTTCCTTTCGATTAAAAGATATCTTATATATTTTTTTCTTAACGTAACGCGCCATAAGGAACGTGTTTTAAAAGATTTTGATCACAGCGCCATCTAGCGATAATCATCTAAAACAAAAAAAGTGTCGTGACAACTTTTCGTGTGTCGTGACAAACTTTTCGTAAGAATTTTTTCCGTCTAGCCCCCTTTTAGAACGCGCGATAAGAAACTTCGTTCCAATAAATCACTAGATTTTTGTTTAGTTATTAAAAGATACATTTTATATTAAAAAGCTTTAGGGATCCTGGATATCTTGTAGTAGTAGAGTATTAACCAACACAAGTAAAACGAACACAAACACGACGGGTCTATCTTGTTTATTATCGGAGTTACTATCACTCTTTTAGATTTAAATGAAAAAATGTTAAATTGCTTGCACAATGAAACCGACCTTGGTGTAGCTCTTGAGCTGATTTCAATGAGTCCAGCTGAAAATCAGCGCTACAGCTTCATAGCTGTAGTTGTATGCTGAGCTGGTCGCCCCTTCAGTGCACATCTTAAGCACAGTTTCTTCTATTTTATTTATGTTTTTACTTTTTATGTAATGTTCAAGTGTGTGCTATATAAAAGTATTTTCTTTCTATCCTTCCGACTCCATCTATAGTTCAGCTCCATACCATATTATTCCATTGTCACGCTACATACATAAGCTCAAAATTCAGCTCAATCGGAAACCGCGAAGTATACCTAATTCAACTCGCAAGATTCCACCCGAACTTACACAGTTACATAGATACAACCAGTGCTAAATAAAGCTTTTAAATATACCTACCTGGAGTCGCAATTACACATTCATTTTTACATATAACAAAGACAAAGAAACTCCCTACAATTACTTACCCCTTATTTTTAGCAGCAGCAATGATGCACAAATTGGCAACGTAATCCACTGGAATCAGATCCAGGTAGTTTCCTCCTCTACCCAGACACACCCGGTTCCATCCTCTGGCCACCAAGTAGTACATACGAGTTGGGCCAAACCAATTGTCCACCCAACCTCGAATGGGTGGCTCAAATTTTGCAGTTACTGTAATAATAATCAAAATGTAGTAAGGTAGAAGTAGTCAGCGTGAGAAGATCTTTCACAAGATAAACTCAAGATAAAATAAGATTTTTTAAACCTATCGATGCAGTTATATTTATTATAAATTATCAAAAATAAAAGATTCAGTTAATTAGTGAAAGTCACTATTTCGAGTACAGTTACTTTCAAAATCAAACATTATGTTTGGAACGAAGTTCCTTATCGCGCGTTGTGAAAGGGGGCTAGACGGAAAAAAATGTTACGAAAAGTTGTCACGACACTTTTTTGTTTTAAATGATTATCGCTAGATGGCGCTGTGATCAAAATCTTTTAAAATACGTTCCTTTTTTTTTTAGATGATTATCGCTAGATGGCGCTGTGATCAAAGTTTTTTACAACACGTTCCTTATCGCGCGTTACGAAAGGAAATATTTTTTATAAGATATCTTTTAATCGAAAGGAAATTCGTTCTATTCGGGTGTCCCATGACACCTCAAGTTTTATTTTTTGCCATCCTGTATATTAAGGAGCGACGGGAAAGAGTTCCGAGTGCGTAACGCATCGCGATGTCCAGCATAACCCCCGTGCTGGGTTCTGGCCTCATCCAGAGTTCGGACGCTGAGTATGAGCTCCTCCTCCTCCTCCAACTAAAAAACCCTGTATATTATGTGTAGGACTAATTCTTAATAAAAAGCGTAGACCTTACTTACTAGAAGAAGGTCTGATGATGCAAGTCGGTATATTTTCATGGTTCTCAGCGACATAAGTCTCCGCCATTGCTTTACAAAACGTATAAACATTGCCACGTTTTCCTGTAATAATAAGCACCTTTAATGCCAACCATATAACCGGTATACCTAGTAAAATTCAGGAGTAGCGGCCACAAACCGGTAGACGCAACGTGGGCAGACCTTCCACAAGACGAACCGACGACCTGTGTGTAGTTTTTCTTCGCAATGTAAACGTAAACGCAACGTAAACGTAAACTCCAATTTGTTTAATGTTTCAATTCCATAAAAATTAGATTTAAAAGTGTCGTGACTACTTTTGGTAAGATTTTTTTCCGTCTAGCCCCCTTTCGATAACGCGCGATAAGGAACTTCGTTCCAAAAATATTTTTTCAGTTGAATTGAAGGCTTTGTGAAAAATTGCACAGAATTATTTAACAAAGATCAACAAACCGCCGGGTTCGAACCCCATTGGCTTCAGTGTCAAGGTGGCGCTGTTTCAATTCCATACAAATTAGAGTTTACGTAAACGTAGCGGGCAGTGAATGAAAACTCGAAATAAGCACACTGGTCAGGAACACGGGTCGCTGGATACAGATAGCGCAGGAGCGGTCGATGTGGCGAGGTTTGGGAGAGGCTCATGTCCAGTAGTGGACGTCTTTAGGCTGATGATGATGATTTGTAGTCCATACTGTACTGTACTGTACTTTAACAACCCATTACTGCCCACTGCTGAGCTCAGGTCTCCTCCGAAGAGGGATTAGGCATAGTCCACCACGCTTGCCTAATGCGGATTGGGGACTTCACATATCTTCAAAGTATTTTTAGAACCCTTTTCCGATATGCAGGATTCCTCACCATGTTTTCCTTCACCGTTTTTAGCCAGTAGTGTTGTGAAAAATTGCACATAAATCTTTTTCATATTAAGATTTAGAGGTACGAGCCGGCCGGTTTTGAACCCGCGACCTCCCGTACAGAAGGCAAACGCTTCAACCACTACCCCACCACGACTTGTAGTTCATAAATGAGATAAATTCCATCACATCGTACTCACCTATAAACTTTTTAACTTCCAATTCATTGTCATGATATTTAGCCACAAATTCTTTGAGTTTTTCTGGGTCTGCCGGTGGTGGATACAAGCATTCTTTGATTGTGCTCTCTTTATTAAATGCACATGCGTATGTGGATGACACGTGGACAAAAGACTGCAATAAAAATATTAAATTAAATACCCCTGTTTAATGAAGTCGGATGAAATAATTTAAACTCCTATTATTTTATATTAGTGACCAATTGTATTTGTACTAGAAAACTCAACGGTTTATAATATTATGTACCTTTAGCAATTTAAAAGTTAAATTTCGTCGTTGCGCCTGCCAAATCCCATATGTGGTTTTTTTTGATTTTTCGTTTTTTCGCAAAACGTGATCTCCGATTTTTTCTCCATGTACTGGTAAAATCCTTTTTTTCAAATTCCATCGGGAACCATTTTGCCAAATACCTTATGTATTTTAACCATTTAGAAAATGCCGGTATGTGGCAAAATGCACATACGGGATTTGTGTTTTGCCGTCTGTCGCTCGCAACTGTCCGACTCGTGAGAGTGTTGTGGTGAAAATAATCGTATAAAAATAGTTTTACTGTGTTTTAATTTGAGAAAAGCGGCAAGTACATCCTGAATTAACTTGATATTTTGTTGTTTGACATAATACCATTGATTATTTATCAATAACTTGTAAAGAAGATAAACTTTTTTTATTATGTATATACATTATTATAGTCCTACGAATAGTTTCTACTCACGTATAATATCAAATATTTATTGATTTAAATCTACAATATTTATTTGATATCAACTGAAACATGATAAAAATGAAAATAGTTTTTAAAAACCTTTATAATTTAAAATTACATTACATTACCTACAATCATTAAGTTACCAAATCCTGTATGTGACACATACAGGATTTGGTAAAAAAGTTTAGTGAAAAAGTGCACATAACTGGTTTGAAATGGGTCAAAAAATCCTGTATGTGACACATACAGGATACATACAGGATTTTTTGACCCATTTCAAACCAGTTATGTGCACTTTTTCACTAAAAAAAATTCTAGCTCTTTATATGACTGATGTTTATGGCTACTTTTGCATTTTTTTAATGTATTACATAAATAGCTACAAAATTGCATCATTAATTATTAAAAAAAAACCATTTTAAATTAATTAACATGTTTTTTGTTGTTTTCCAAAACCTTGCAAAAACCACATATGGAACTTGGCAGGCGCAACGACGATTTGGTACCCTTAAAATAATGTCGATGGATTATAAGGGGTGGGCCATATAAAGTTTGCATTTTTCAAAAGTTCGTCTGTCATGTTGGCTGTGTGGCATGTTGCACCATCCTGTTGAAACCAAATGTCGTCCATGTCATACTCTTCAACTTTTGGAAACAAAAATTTGTTGAGCATGGCACGGTAACGCCTGCCATTGACCGTAACGGCGGCTCCTTGCTCATTTTCCAATGATGCCGTCAGACCAAAACCCACACCGAACCGTAATTCTTTGTGGGTGCATTGGCTTCTCAATGGTGACGTGTGGATTTTCCGACCCCCAGATGCGACAATTTTGCTTATTGACATAGCCTCCGAGGTGAAAATGGGCTTCATTTGACACACACACACACATTTCTTACAGTTTGGACTGAAGACTCACCACTTTGGAAGTAACTTTCCAATATTTCTCAATTTTGTTCAAGCGTATAGCGTCCCATTTCGTAAATGTCAAACCTTTAACTAAATTATGAACACAAATTGAATGACATTTGAGCTGTCATTCTCTAAATAAACAGTAGTTCAAAATGCAAACGTTAGATTGCCCACCCTATACTAATGCTGTTTACATATTGTCTCACCAACGTCCAACACACGTAAAAACAAATGACGGCGACGGCCGAACAACATGTAAAAACTGTCTGAAACACCGTTTGACAGTTGGCCTACCAGCTGTCATTTCGGTGCATTGGAACTTGATGAACCAATACGTAAACATAACAAAACGCTAGTGCTTTCAAAGTTTTATATAAAACTAGCTGGCCCACGCAACTTCGTCTGCGTCGCATAGGAATTGTTCCCGGAAATTTTCTAAAAGTACTCATCAGAACGCTTCATTAGAGTCTGAACACGATGAGGTTATCTAGCTTATTGACGGAGTTCCTGTAACCACCTTCCAGCTCCATCATCAGACCTTGATCTAAGATATCCTATCTCTCAAGTTGGATCGAACTGCACAACGTGTGCAAATTTTATTATAATCGGTTAAGTGGTTTAAGGTGTCCATTGAGGACAAACATTGTGACACCAGATTTATATAGATTAAGATAAGATATGGTGTCAAAATCTCATTTACCCTTTGTGTCGAAGGGGTCTAATGTAATTAGGTTTAATAAAGTTACTTACTTCTATCTTTTTCATCTGATGCGCCAAATTCAGTATTCTTTTTGTTCCTTCATAATTGAACTCGAGTGATGTCTTCATAGGTTCTTCGAATATCACTGAAGCAGCCATATTGAATACTATAGATACCTAGAAATGGATGTTCATTTATACATTTTGAGATAAATAAATAAATAACAAAAGCATACTAGATAAATATTTTAGAACAGATTGACACTGAAGCCAATGGGGTTCGAACCCGGCGGTTTGTTAATCTTTGTTAAATAATTCTGTGCAATTTTTCACAACGCCTTCAATTCAACTAAAAAATATATATTTAAACATCTTTTTAACACACTCACTGCGTAACAGGCCGATTTAGGCCTGCCGCGGTGCTTCACGCTGGTGCGGGCAAAAAAAACTATTTTTCTCCCAGTTGTGCGAAAAGATTATCTCAAGTGTTTATAAAAATTTGACAGAGACAAATATATGTATATTTCATTTTGCAGTCTAAATTGTAGATGTTCCGCATCAAAATATAACGGTAGGCTTTTAGGCGCACGGCCTAGTATAGGGTCAAAAAAAAATAAACTTGAGAGGTATCAAGGGACACCCGGATGGAGCGAAGTTCCTTTCGATTTATTAGTGAGGGAATTGTAATAAATTTTATTTTTTTAAGTTATAATAATTAGTTAGTATAAAATATTTTGATCACAGCGCCATCTAGCATTAATCATATAAAACAAAATAAGGAATTGTTTTAAAAGATTTTAATCACAGCGCCATCTAGCGATAATCGTCTGTTAGTCTGTAACAAAATATGTTTAGTCTATGATTTCTTCTGTATTCTCTATGAATAAAGTTAGTCGATGTCAAGCCACTAGCGTGTATCATTTATAGGTTATGGGCCCAGCACGCTTCCACAGCGCAACTCTAGCGTGTAACATTTATATCATCTAAAACAAAAAAAGTGTCGTGACAACTTTTTCATAAGAATTTCCGTCTAGCCCCCTTTCGATAACGCGCGATAAGGAACTTCGTTCCAAAAACTGCCTGTTGGGACGGCGGGTCGAAATGGGCCCGCTGTCGCGCTAGATGAAGAATGATGGTTTTACTTGCGGTAGTTAATGGTATAAATGCAAAACATAAATTTGAAAGCAAGTTTCTTTTTTTAGACAGACACATTAAAATTTAATGACCTACCTGTTCTGATAATGTTTTGAAATCTTGCTTACTTATTCCTAAATCTGGAATCACGACGTCACCAACTATAGGAACTATTTTTTCTAAAGCTGAAGGTTTTTCTTCTCTTAATCTGTCGAAAATCTGAAATTAAAACAATACGAAATTTCCCTATAAATGCGCATTATGATCTTTTGACCTTGAACTTTGATTTGAGACCTTTGACGTGTCCTTCTTTAAATGAGATTTAAGAAAAGTCCTGTATAGTAAGTAGGTGATAGATAGACCTTGATAGACCTTGGCATTGCAGAAGCTCTGAGCGACGGTTACCATATACCATTTTGTAAGCCGTAGGCTCTTTTCTCATGCAATAAAAAATCCTTAAGTAACAGTTTGAATTTAGAATATTATTCTTTTATTAGTGTTTGATCCTCGTCTAAAATGTCACAAAAACTAAATGAGTGACCCTCTTTACTCTTATCCTTCGTATTTGTTTGGAGTGATACTGGACACAAAAAAAAAAACTAGTGACTAGGTCTTCTATCCTTATTACATAAATAATTTGGTATTCAAAAAATATATTTTATGTATTCGATTTCGGTATCCTCGGAGCGCTATGACTTGTCTTTCTTCAAACGAGGCTTGAGGAGGGTCCTTAAAGTTAGGTCGTAGGTAGCGACCCCTCAGTGTCCCCTGACATTGCAGAGGTTCATGAGCGACGGTAACCACTTACGATCAGGTGGCCCGTTGGCTCGTCTGCTTACATGGCAATAAAAAATACATATTTTAAGTTTCATTTTAGTCGAAGTTGTTGGAATAATATAAAAAAAATATTCTTACAGGATTACTCATCATCTCATTAAATCTTATATCAATTCCTTGGCCGCTTTTTTCGCGGATCAACAAAAACATTTTTTCCACATTTGTCTCAAACAATAGCTTTTCAACCAGCACCTGAAAAAAATATGTGTAAAAATAATAGGTAGCATTATTATTCATTAATAATTAACATAAAACATAAAATATTATTCACATAACTTGGGTTTTACGACTACAGCGAGATAATAATATAATTATTACTAAAAGATGATCTAATTAAATTTGTTTTTATGTAACAAATACTGACCCGCGCAATTTCGTCTGCGCCTGCGTTAATTGTCAATTATTTGATTTTTTCTACCCGTATAAACCATCATTGAACCTTATCGAAAATTAAAAACAAAATCAACAAATTCTATAATAAATGAAGCCTAAGTTACTCCTTATTACATAAGCTATCCGCCAGTGAAAGTCCCGTCTAAATCGATCCAGCCGTTCCAGAGATTAGCCGGAACAGACATACAGACACACAGACAAATAATTAAAAAATACAGGGTGGATCTGTATTTTTGGACAATCTGACGTGGGGTAAAGGACCTGTCGAAATACAACTTAGCACCATTTTTGTTTTTTCGATCGAACAAACTTTTTTTTCTGACATTGTGTAAAAAACGTACGACTGTCGTTGCGGACTTCCAAATTATGATGATTTTTTTTATCCAATTCCTAAAATAATAGTGGTTCTAAGTTTTATTTCAACAGGTCATTCATCCCACGTCAGATTGTTCAAAGTTACAGATTCACCCTGTATATATTTTAGTATGTGTACCGTATATGCATTCATATGCATGCAGTACAAAGCGGTTATTTTATTATTACAAACAGACGCTCAAAATTTATTTATTTGTATAGATTAAAACAGGGTAGGTTAGGATCGCGGGAGGTCGCTGGATGCGGACAGCGCAAGCCCGGTCGTTGTGACGAGGTTTGGGAGAGGCCTGTGTCTAGCAGTGGACTGATGATGATGACATTGATAATTTAAGAGGTTTTTGCTATCTACATTCTCGTGCAGAACTACATTTAATATCGCTACATTAAAAGCATTTTTAATCTTAATTTTTGTGATACAGACGAAGTTTGATCAATATAACACAATATAATTGATCGTGGACTAAAGTAATCGACATAGCCCAAAGAATTGCATCTTTGAAGTGGCAATGGGCAGGACACATTGTGAGAAGAACAGATGGCCGATGGGGTCGAAAAGTTCTGGAGTGGCGGCCACGAACCGGTAAGCGCAACGTTGGTAGACCCCCCACAAGATGGACCGATGATCTGGTCAAGATCGCAGGAGGTCACTGGATGCAGATGGTGCAGAACCGGTCGATGTGGCGAGGTTTGGGAGGCCTATGTCCAACAGTGGACGTCTATAGGCTGATGATGATGATGATGAATTGATCGTGGTATTTAGACTTATTCTAGTCTGCTTAGTCTAGATTTAATTAATATGTACAATTGTCTAGATACTGACCTTTCCCAAAAATCCAGTTCCTCCTGTAATTAGTACAGATTTTCCATCATAAAAATCCGTTATAGACTTGCTCGGTGTGTGGGTGTGTCGAATGACCGTCGCGTTGCTAACAGGGTTACTTGGCGCATAATACTGGAGATTTTGAGGCACATAGCATTGTAGATTGTCCAACTGATTACTATAAGCATTTAAAATATCAATAATTTTATACGTCCCCAATCCGCACGGAAGGCAAGCGCTTCAGCCACTCCACTCCTCACTCCACCTCCACCACGACTTAACCTGTACTTAATATAATATTATTTAGTTCTACTAAATTCATTTATTTTTACTTATTTTTTACAATATATTTTTTAAAAAAGTCAAAGAATTAAATAAAATTATTTAGTCCTATTATTAAAACACTAAATATATATTAATACTAGCTGACTCGCGCAACTTCGTCTGCGCCGAAAAAAAAAATAGGGACTACCCCTAACATTTAGGGGATGAAATAGGGATGTAATAGATAAGCACAAAAAATTTCATCAAAATCGGTCGAGCCGTTTCGGAGGAGTTCAAGTTCGAACACCGTGACACGACAGTTTTATATATTAGATTTAAATCTATTTCGCAAAAAAAAAAAATCAAGATATATATATATATACAAAATACAAATTCTTGTCCTATTTCCGATGCATCGTCGTAGTAAAATTCGATACTATTCGAAATTTCGGATTATTCGAAACTTTTCGAATTATTTGAAACTTTTCGAACATTCGTCGAATTTCGACGAACGATATTCGCACACCTCTAGTTGTTACAGTTACAGTTCAAGAAAAGAATTAATACGATTAATAATATTAATAGTTTAATAATAGTTTCGGCTTTGTAGAGCGCTATCTCTGTCGCACGAAACTATGTGACATTGTCAATAGTTTTTTTTTAAATATTTGAACTGTTAATTATTATTTTTATATTATAATAAAAATTATACTTCATTATTTATTTACAAGGAAGTATTAAAAACTTGTTTATGAGTAGGCCTTGTATTAGAACAACAGTTTTTTTCACTGGACATTTTTGGCCTGAAAATTCAATGAGCTTAACGATGTAATAAAAATAACTAGTAATATTTGTTTGTGTCCGTTTTATTTTCAGTAAATAGGTCGAAGATTCTCATTAAAACAATATAAAGATTTGTTTTGCAACGTATACTTTTAAGGATCTAATTTTTTTATGACATTCTACGGCAATCTGATGGTTAGTAGTACCGAGTGTAAGAATTCGAGAAAGATCTGACGTTGAGTTTTTGCGCTTTTCTTGAAGTTGAAAATAATAAATTTCTTTAATCACTCGCGGTTATCTACATCACTTACACTATTACTAAACGGGTTCTTACCACGACTTGGCGTTGCAGCGCCATGATCACGGGAAGACTGAGTAACTGCGGCAACAGTGCAACAGTGCTGAAATATCGGGATCGCTCATTTAAAAATAATCGTGGTAAGAACCCGTTTAGTAACATTGTAAGTGATGAAAATAATAATGCGTAATTGCAAGAGTTTAAAGAAAACATGGTTCATAAGGATAACAAAATAGAAAATAATAAAGAAACAACATTTTTTTTTATTGCCATGTAGGCCACCTGATCGTTAGAGGTTACCATCGCTCATGAACCTCTGCAATGTCAGGGGACATTGAGGGGTCGCTACGACCTAACTTTAAGGACCCTCCTCAAGCCTCGTTTGAAGAAGGACAAGTCATAGCGCTCTGGGAATACCGAATTCGTATGAAAATTGCCAATAACTGGGTCCCAGTCACTTTTCAAATAAACATGAATTTCTCTTTAACAATATCATTTTTTAACAAAATATTTTTTTCGTTTTAGAATTTAAGGTATATTGTAAAGTATGCATTATGAGATGTTGGTCATAATCAACTCTCAAGATTCTACACGAGCACATAACACATTAAGTGTAAGATTAATAAAGCTTGCTTTTACACTTAACTAATCATACGCTTTTAAAGTTAACATACAGGGTGGATCTGTCGAAATACAATTTAGCACTATGTAACATGGAACGGAATCGAATACTTGATTAAACACCGATCCTACACATATCATCATCAAGAACGAAATGCTCGTAATTAAAAATGAAAAACTAAGTTGAAAAAAAGAAATCTCACTATAGGACAATCATCTACGTTGGGCACCCTATAATGATTATATTTCAAACTGAACTATTATTTCTCGATTTTCGAAAAAATATAATCTATTTTATATGAAATATCTAAAAGAGTAAAGTAACTCACCAAACAGAACTAGTCGAAAGTTTCTTCAGAAAAATATAATTATTATTATATGAACGATAAAATAATTGACTCTCAATATATAAGATACGTGTTATACCCGACATTATTATTTTTATACTGTTAAGTCAATAACATTTGAATTAAATTTGTTCCTGAGAAAAACAATTACGAAATCAGATTTACACAGAATCACAATGTGAACAATGGTTGGAAAAAACCTGTATTTAGAATAAACTAATTTATTTTACACTTTAAATACAGGCTTTTAAGATCCTGGATGTCATGTAGTAGTAGAGTGCTAGCTAATATAAGTAAAACGAGCCTAAACACGACAGGTCTATCTAGTTTAGTACAAGACAATACGTTTGCCGAACTCTGCCTACGCTGCGCCAACCGGTTCGTGGCCACCCTTGAATTTTTTGTTATACCTACGTGTAATTGGGATTAATTAAAAACTAGTATTTAATAATATTCTTAGAAAATAAATTCTTCAATAAAAAAAACACTATGGCATTGTTTTGTTCATTTTCGTAGAATAAAAAGCACAAAAACACTTACAATACATTTTTAGAAAATATATTTTATAAAAAGTGTTAGTATTATACAAAAATAGAAATTTAATTAAAAATATTTCTAACATCTTAAATTAATATCTATTATCTACCTATGCAGAGAATATCTAAAAAATCATTTACCAGTTATTGATAAAGCTAAATATATCTAATTAATAAATTAAGTTTTTAATTATAAATTATTATTTTATAATTTTTTAACATTAATTCGATGTTTCATTAATTATTTATTCACTTTTCAATTACTAATTCCTTAAGGTCGTTTACGCAGCAATTTTAATGTATTGCTATTTATTTATAGTTCATACATTTTTGTTAAAATTATAATCACAAGCAAAACAAGTATATTATAAGTTGTCATAAGAACAATACTGATTATTAAAATATATATTATCTGTCATAAAACAATGAATTATTAAAATATAATAATCAATAATTCAAACAAAAGAGATATCAAGACTAAACAAAAAACAATACATTTATCATAATGGAATCACTATTTTAATCTATATTTAATAATTTTTTACATTATATTTTTTTTAAATTACAAAGATATACAATTTAAAAATACAATTTAAAAAAAGAGTGCCATTGAAGTCGAAGTCTACGACCCAAGCCATCAGTGGTCAAGGCTCAAGAGAGAGGAACCTCCTCACAATACGCGCCGTGTCAAGAACGACCGCCTTCTGAATCAGGCCCTTTACCCAGCCGGGGAGCGAAAGCTTCTCAACCATCTTTATTATTTTAAATAATAGTGTAACACTACAACCTGCACACTACAACCTGCACGCAGTCGAGCCTCTTTGACGGTTGACGTTTAAAGTATAAGATGGCAGAGAGACATATAATAAGTTGGCAGTTTGACACATACGATTCCCTTTTTGTGATTTTATTTTAATTATAAACATTAAGTTGTTTATATTGGCGCCCAACTCGCGGCCGAGGATTAAAACGCCTGGGATACGGTTAACCCGCATTCGTGTGCATTTCCACGAATCGCGGAGAATTTACCAAAAACCGGCTGGAAATTAATCGTGACGCCATTACGGCGAGGAAATCGAAGTCGGAAAAAAAATCATCGTCATCACCCGCAGTCGCTACAATGCCGCCGAAAAAGGCAGGACGAGCGGGCGGAAGAGGTGACAGATCTGATTCGGACACCGACACCGAAGGGAAAGTAACGTTAAACCAGCAAACTACGAACGTCATCATGTCGAACGAGATGCTGCACTCTCTCGTCGCAACAATCACGCGGATTCAATCCGAAGCGAACCGCGTGCTCATCGACAGCATTCTGAGCAGGGAGCTGCCGCCACGGACATCGTCGCCGGTGAGCAGGGAGGAAGTTTACTGCGCGCCGTCCGGCAACTTGTCGGAGTGCACGGCGCGATTCGACGGCGCTTCCAAGAATGCTGACGAACTGGAGGCGTTCATAGACGCGGTGGAGGTATACCGCGAGTACACCAACGTCAGCGACGAGCACGCTCTGCGCGAGCTGCCCATGCTGCTGGTCGGCGAGGCCGCCGTCTGGTGGCAAGGCGTGAAGCAGTCCGTGGATACGTGGAGCGACGCGCTGCGTTGGATGAGAAAAATGTTTGGCGTACCGCGACCGGCGTACACGATATCTGGAGATATTTTCGCCGCAGAGCAGGACAAGGAACACGCCGACGCTCTATCTCGCCGGCCGTGCGCCGAAGGAGACGAGTGCGAATTGGACTACACCGAAGTCGACGAACCATCGAGTAATCCGCAGGACGTTCGCGAGAACCAGCTTAAGGACGCTGATCTACGGAAAATCTTTGAGGACATGGAGTCAGCCTACGATCCGTTCAGGGGGAGGGGTTGGTCCAATAAAGAGGTTCTGTCTGACGGAATTCTGGTCAGGAACGTGCACGAGAAGCTGCAGAGCAGGAGAAAGCGCTTCGGCGACGAGGGCTGCAGCCCCGCGCCCGACTATTCGCCTGGAGACCTCGTACTTCTCAAGACGCAAGGTACCAACGACACCACACGTGGACAGACTGCGAAGCTCATACCTCGTAGGGATGGCCCTTACCGTGTGAAGGAAGCGGCGAGCGGTACCACGTACGTGCTCGAACGGCCCCGAGATGGACAAGTATTAGGTGGATATAACATCTCTCAGCCGACTTCATTCATTGGCGACGCAGCACTTCCGCCGGTGAATGAGAAACGCAAACACGGTAGACTTAGCTGACCCAGACGCGGGGGCGCTAGGTCTCGGTCAGAGGGGGAGACTGTAACACTACAACCTGCACACTACAACCTGCACGCAGTCGAGCCTCTTTGACGGTTGACGTTTAAAGTATAAGATGGCAGAGAGACATATAATAAGTTGGCAGTTTGACACATACGATTCCCTTTTTGTGATTTTATTTTAATTATAAACATTAAGTTGTTTATAATAGTAAAATTAAACAAATATTTTTATTTATTACACAATAGATAAACACGTCGAAGCACAAATTTGGAACAATCAACTTAGACTTCAGACCTCTTCTGTGAAGTTAGTCAAAATGAACATAGAATCAAATTTTGAGTACTAAATTTTCATCATACGTAACCACTCAACTGGGATCGGCAACAAAATTGGTTTGTTTGCTTTTGCCAAGTCTGTGGCAGGAACCCAAATTGAGTACAGTTCAAAAACTTGTTTTGTTTACATTTTTTAATCGTCTCATATTCTACGAAGATAATACATTTTCGCTGAAAATGCAATACAGCGTCATTTAATAATAAAGATTTACAAAAATATAAGGATTAATTAAAAATCGAAAATAAAATTTATTGGCAAAAATTTTTTTCAAAAGAGGTTCAAACAGGGTAGTGATTCCGAACGGAGTCCCCAGTTTCGCCGTCTAGCGAAACCTATGTTTTTGAATTTGTCGTTTTTCCTTTGACCAAGTATTTTTGTATCCCATGCCAGTAATCGTGCAAGTACTTCCTCCAGTCAATGTTGACGGGATCACACGGGAATCTCTTCTGATCGCTCTCTGATAAAGATCTATACAGACTCCGAGCGTTATCACACTCCATCAGCCAGTTGCTCGCTGACATATTACTTACAGTGTTTCTTAATTTTATTACCTGTTTCTGTGTCTTTGTGTACCTGGAATAGACAATTATAGAAGTGAGTGATTTTGTATAACCTGTCAAAAAAAGCTTTCCTAAAATACGCCACTGAGCCCGATCTTCTGCTCGTCTCATCCAGTTGTTACCGGCCACCTTTCTTAGGTCATCGTTCCATCTAGCAGGGGGGCGCCCAACACTACGTTTAACACATCGCGGTCTTTTTTTTTTTTTTTTTTTTTTTTTTTTTTTTTTTATTGCAAGGTAGATAAACGAGCATACGGCCCACCTGATGGTAAGCGGTTACCGTCGCTCATGAACCTCTGCAATGCCACCCACTCTAGAACCCGTCCACTCCATCGAGCATCAGTTCTTCGACATATGTGGCCAGCCTATTATCACTTGAGCTTGCTGATTCGCAAAGAAATTTGTATACCTTGGTTTTTTTCCAGTGATCCAAAGGAAACTATCTGCTATTGTTGCAGGTATCAACTGTAGTATCCATGTATAGAAAGAAGCCAATATTTTAGATCCCGTGCATATTACAAAAGGATAGGGAAT
This sequence comes from Trilocha varians, assembly GCA_030269945.2. Taxonomy (NCBI): domain Eukaryota; kingdom Metazoa; phylum Arthropoda; class Insecta; order Lepidoptera; family Bombycidae; genus Trilocha; species Trilocha varians. Next base: position 2,160,190 of record AP028264.1, on the reverse strand, counting down.
GTCATCTGAAAAGAAAAATAGTAATCCTTACTAGTCCTTACTAATATTGGAACGAAGTTCCTTATCGCGCGTTATCGAAAGGGGGCTAGACGGAAATTGTTATGAAAAAGTTGGCACGATACTTTTTTGTTTTAGATGATTATCGCTAGATGGCGCTGTTCTTGAAATATTTTATTTAAGTTATTAAATAAAAAAATAAAATTTTGTTACAATTCCCTCACTAATTAATCGAAAGGAACTTCGTTCCATCCGGGTGTCCCTTGACACCTCTCAAGTTTTTTATTATAAATGCGAAAGTAACTCTGTCTGTCTGTCTGTTACGCCTTCCCGTTTAAATCTTTCAACCGATTTGATGAAATTTGGGACAGACAATCTTTAGACCATGAAGAAGAACATAGGCTATCTTTTAATTGAAAGTAACGCTGTCGAAGTTGCGCGGGCCCACTAGTTAGTTTATAAAGCAAGTATTTATCTGTGTTCAATTTTCGCTAAATAACGAAACTGGACTCGCTCGCCCGGAGTTCGGAATCACTACCCTATTTGAGTATCTTTTAAATAAGTTTTTTTAATTTTATTAATAATTATTTATAATTAAATCTAATATTTTCAAACCTTTTTTTATTATAAAACAACGCTGTTTTACATTTTGAGTTTTTAAATATGAGACGATAATACAGTGCAAAATTTAATGACTGTATTTATTGAATATAATTTATTTAAAAGAACAATTTTTAATTAAAATATTTTAAGATTCTGGACATCAAATAGCAGTACAGTGCTTGCTAATACAAGTAAAATGAGCCTAAACACGACAGGTCGATCTAGTTTAACATAAGAGTTCCTATGATCACCTTCCGAATCCATCATCAAATCAGCGCCATTTGTAATATTATTGCATTGTCACGCGATATACATCTGCGCGCAAAATGTCAGCCCAATCGGACACCAGGAAGTTTGTCAAATTTAGCTTACAAGATTCCACCCGAACTTACATAGTTACATTCAGTGCAAGTTAAAACAAAGCTTTTAATATTGTTTTAAATACTTACTTGATTTGTTTTTGATAGTTTCTTCGATAAAACATTTAAATACCAAGTTCAGAGTAATTGGGTTCGCTCCAGAACTGCAACTATGGTACACTTGGACATTTTTGCAACTAAAATACATTAGAAATTAATTTAAATCAAGAGTTTTTTATGTATAACTAGCTGGCCCACACAACTTCGTCTGCGTCACATAAGGAAATTTTCTCACCGTTTAAACCTTCCCTGGACTTCTACGAAGTTTTCAAGATTAAAGTAAGCCAAATCGGTTCAGTCGTTCTCAAGTTTTAGCGAGACTAACGAACAGTAACTAATTTTTATATATAAGAAGAAGATTATGGTCTACAGTGAAATTCATGTCTTCTGAAGTTTAACGTGAAAAAAAAAATCAAAAATTCAACCAACTACCATATTATTTTACTGGTAGTTTTTGTGCTATTGTTGAATAATTTATTAAAAAAAATACAAGCTTTAAGATCCTGGATATCATGTAGCACTAGAGAGCTAGCCAAGATAAGTAAAATGAGCCCAAACACGACAGGTCTATATTATTTAGTACAAGAGTTCCTATGACCACCTTCCGAATCCACCTGCATGCTAAATGTTAGCTCAATCGAAAACCGAGAAGTTTGTCAAATTTAGCTTGCAAGATTCCACTGAAACCTACCTAGTTACATCCAGTGCAAGTTTTTTTTTATTGCTTAATAGATACACGAACCTACGGCCCACCTGATGGTAAGCGGTTACCGTCGCTCATGGACCTCTGCAATGCTAGGGCAAAGAGGGACCGTTCTCTATCACCTTCCCATACAAGACTTTTCTTAAACCTCGTTTAAAGAGAGGCATGTCTTAGCGCTCCGGGAACACCGTGGAGTCCATTCCAGATCGGAATGGTGCGGGGCAAAAAGGATCTTTTGAACCGGACTGTGGATGAACGCAGAGGTTCCAAGTAAAGTTGATGAACTTAATAGCTTGTAGTTTGTAGCAAGTTAATATAAAGCTTTTAAAAATGGAACTGTTAGTAGTTTTCGTAAAAATATAGTCTGAACCTTAATGTAGGGATGCATCTTCCCTTTCCCCTTTTTTGTATTTTAAAACATCTTTACTTACCTATCATTCTTAGCTCCAGCAATAATACACAAATTGGCGACATAATCCACGGGTATCAGGTCGGCGAAGTGATCTTTCCTTCCAATAGCTACCCGGTTCCACCCAACGGCCGTACTGTAAACAACTCGAGTGGGACCATACCAATTGTCAATCCATCCAGATTGCGGATCATCTAGTTTTGATATTACTGAAAAAATAATTAGTTGAAAAGACGTGTGGCACTCAGGGACATTTTGTATCAACTTATGCAATTATAATTATAAGACGCGATATACATTTATATAGAGTACCTGAGCGACCGAGCTTCGTTCAGTAGTAATGAAAAACAAAATGACAATAAAGATTGGTTCCATATAGGAATAAAACTTAACGACTCATTGTCATTATCATCATTTATTGTGTTCATCTTCGGTTGCCGAGCGAATGTGGGTAGGCGGGCGAGGAGAATTAAAACCACTTGTTAAGAAGTTATACAATAATTATTTCAGAAAAATACTATAACGACGCTCCACCGAACACGTTTTGCTTCCTTCTTCCACAAAAGAGCCCGGAGTTGCATCAGAGTGCCGAAACGTCAGATTTCACAAATGTCATTATTCTTCTTTTACGTTTCGTGACACTCTCACACCAAGGAGGCGCCGTTAAACTTATAATGACAAAAATAAAAACACAAAAACATAAAAAACAAAGAAATATAAACAAAAAAATATGCTGACACCAGGATTTGAACTCTGAGCTTCAGGCACAAAAAGCTATGGCCCTGACCACTACACCAAGGTAATGCATGACTACTGGCACGAAATTACTGTCCGCATGACTGGAGCGTTAGGTTTTTTCCTTACGGAATTTCTGCATTCAGTCCCCGCGGTCGGGGAGCGCGGCTTACCATCCCTTGGTAGCTCTTACGAGGGGTGCGCGCTGAAGAGTGAGAGGCTTGAAAAAAGTCCTTAAAGGAAGGCAGTAGGCAGCGGCCGCGAAATATCCTCTGACATTGCAGAAGTCAACCTTATACGAATTGATAACCCTATTCTTTTTGGAAGTTGGTCAATATAAATGTTACCTACCCATCGCAGGCCTGACGATGCAAATCGGTATGGTTCCATGGTTATCAGCCACATAATTTTCAGCCAGGGCTTTACAATACGTATATGTATTAAGTCGTTTTTCTGCAAAAAACAAATTATAATTAAATTTTGGGGGTATTTTTTTTTAGTTTACGACTCGTTTTAGTTGGTACACTATAATGGGTCTGTACGGCATACGTTCTCAAGTTTTTGGTGGGCTAATTTGGTAATCTGTTTCCTTCACTGATTTCATGTCTATAAACTTCATTGTATTTATAAACTTCTCACTAGCATATGTTATATTATTTCAATACATAAAAATGACATGGGAAATGTATGTTTCTTTTTGGAACGAAGTTCCTTATCGCGCGTTATCGAAAGGGGGCTGGACAGAAAAAAATCTTACGAAAAGTTGTCACGACACTTTTTTGTCACGACACTTTTTTGTTTTAAATGATTATCGCTAGATGGCGCTGTGATCAAAATCTTTTAAAACACGTTCCTTATTTTTATTTTAGATGATTATCGCTAGATGGCGCTGTGATCAAAATCCTTTAAAACACGTTCCTTATCACGTGTTACGTTAAAAAAAAATATAAGATATCTTTTAATCGAAAGGAACTTTGTCCTATTCGGGTTTCCCATGACACCTCTCAAGTTTTTTAATATTTTTTTTAAATCGCACTATTCCACATTGCAATGAGCTCCACTTCTCGATATTCAAAGTAGTGTCTTGTTCCTCTTGAAAAAGAGTCTTTACGGAGTACTATTAGCGACGGTAACTTTTTACCATTAGGTTGTTCATTAACATCCTGCAAAAAAAAAAGTCAATCAAATCAAACTCACGTAAGAACTTCTTTGTTTCCTCTTTATTACTATTGTACTTTGCAATAAAATTTTCAATTTCTTTATGGTTTGAAGGTGGCGGATATATTACTTCTTTTATTGTGTTCCCTCCTTCATATGCGTGTGCATATGTGGTCGACACATGTACGAATGACTGCAATTAAGATCTTGTGTTTACAACTCATTTTTTTTGTGTTTATTTGCTAGGATGAAATTGCCCTAAAACCCTCCTACCTCTACGTTACCGATCATCATGAAGAAGGCTTCCTGTCCTGTATCAACCCATTACTGCCCACTGTTGGGCTCAGATCTCCTCAGAAGAGGGATTAGGCATAGTCCACCACGCTTGCCCAGTGCGGATTGGGGACTTCACATATCTTCAAAGGATTTTTAGAACCCTTTTCAGACATGCAGGTTTCCTCACGATGTTTTCCTTCACCGTTTTTAGCCAGTGGTGTTGTGAAAAATTGTACATAAATCTTTTTCACATTTAGATTTAGCGGTACAAGCCGGCCGGATTTGAACCCGCGACCTCCCGTTCGGAAGGACGCGCTTCGACCACTCGGCCACCACGACTTCTCTTAGCAGAAGAAGAAGGATTAGCTGGTTATTTTGTTCCCATTCATCATCATCTTTATCATCATCATCAACAGTCTTTAGATGTCCACTGATGAACGTAGATGTTCCCTAAACCTCGCCACAATGACGAATCCTGCGCTAGCTCCCATTAAGCAGATAAGTTGAGTCATCTGATCATTATTGATGATCTCATGGACCGCTGCAATGTTAGGGAACACTGCGACGTCGCTACCAACGACTTAATTGTAGGCTTTACTCAGGCTTCGTTTGAAATGGACAAGTTCTCAATGACATCATTAAATTCCATTCCTTTTTCTATTGCAAATGAGCCAACGGGCTACCTGATAGTTAGAGATTACTATGAGAGTTCGAGTTCCAGTGGTACCGGCAAAACGAACGAGAAAGAGGGTAGACAGATTTGTCTGCTCTTAAATGACCTACCCGCAGTTCCTCAGTCTTCCCGTAATCATGGCGCTTGAAACAGTGCTGAAATATCGGGACCGCTCAATTAAAAATAATCGTGGTAAGAACCCGTTTAGTAATAGTGTAAGTGATAGAGATTACTGTCGATTGACCTCTGCAATGTCAGAAGACAGCTTCCTTAAGCCTCTTGTGAAGAAGGACAAGTCTTAGCGCTCGGTCATACTTACGAGTAACACTGACCTTAACATTTTTCATTTGATGCGCTAATTTCAACACCCTCTTCGTACCCTCATAGTTGAGTTCCATTGATAGTTTCAGAGGATTATTAAAATAAATAGAAGCGGCCATGTGGAATATTATCGGAACCTAAAAGCAATGAAACGTTCTTTATTTATTTATGTGTATAGGACATTGGTATTTCGCACAAATTCGAAATTAGACCAAATTTTGTACAAAAAAAACTTGAGAGGTGTCATGGGACACCCGAATAGAACGAAGTTCCTTTTGATTAAAATATATCTTATATTTTTTTTCCTAACGTAACGTGCTATAAGGAACGTGTTTTAAAAGATTTTGGTCACAGCGCCATCTAGCGATAATCATCTAAAAAAAAAATAAGGAACGTGTTTTAAAAGATTTTGATCACAGCGTCATCTAGCGATAATCATCTAAAACAAAAAAGTGTCGTGACAACAAAAAAAAGTGTCGTGACAACAAAAAAAAGTGTCGTGACAACTTTTCGTAAGAATTTTTTCCATCTAGCCCCCTTTCACAACGCGCGATAAGGAACTTCGTTCCAAAAGTATTTAACTTCTGTGTCCTTCCTTATGTTTGTCTATAGGTCTCTATCGGGTAAACCACTTTTGGTTTTTTCTGAATATAAGTGTCTCCGAAAATGGAACTCTTGACGTGGACATTGAAATATGAACTCTATCGCATTGCAGTTAAGAACAATAAAATTTTGACACCAAATCTGAAGTGACGGTCGCCGAGTTCATAGATGGGATTTTTTGATTTTTGGGATATTTCGTTGATGCTATTTTATGCTCTAATTGTATATCTATTAATATTTAATTAAATATTTAAATAAATATAAGGTGGGCCAATCTAACGTTTGCATTTTGAACTACTGTTTATTTAGAGAATGACAGCTCAAATGTCATTCAATTTGTTTTCATAATTTAGTTAAAGGTTTGAAATTTACGAAATGGGACGTTTTCGGTTCGCCCAGTGGGCAGAAGATCGTTTGGCCGAAGATGAGCATTTTTACCGAAAAATCGTCTTTTCAGATGAAGCCCATTTTCACCTCGGAGGCTATGTCAATAAGCAAAATTGTCGCATCGGTCGGGTCGGAAAATCCACACGTCACCATTGAGAAGCCAATGCACCCACAAAGAGTTACGGTTTGGTGTGGGTTTTGGTCCGGTGGCATCATTCGAAAATGAGCAAGGAGCCGCCGTTACGGTTAATGGCGAGCGTTACCGTGCCATGCTCAACGAATTTTTGTTTCCAAAAGTTGAAGAGTATGTCATGGACGACATTTGGTTTCAACAGGATGGCGCAACATGCCACACAGCCAACATGACTGTCGAACTTTTGGAAAATGCAAACTTTATATGGCCCACCCCTTAATTACTAGAGAACCTTCTCGGATAGTGTTTTAACATCTTGCGTTTTTATTCCCAAATCTGGAACCGCTATATCTCCGACTACTGGTACTATTTTGTCCAGCGCTGTGGGCTTTGTCTCTCTTAATCTATCAAATATCTGAAATACAATTAGTATCTATAGTTTATTACTTAATTAATATATTTTAATAGTAGCACGACGCGTTACATTTACGCACTACGACACTTTTACCCATCGCGCCGCCCCCGGTAAAAAACTCTAAGGCCAGAATTGAACCAGCAATCTGAGTTTGAAAGTCCTCTAGGGTAAGATCGCTTACTTCCCGAGCACTTTTTATTTATTTAGTGAACAAAGCTATGACTTCATTAAATTACACTTGGAGAGAGTCCTTAAGAAGGCCGTACACTGATAGTGTTTGTGGCGACCAATAGCGTGCAAGATCCTGAATGACATTTGCAACGTTCAGCGCATACATACGACATCTGAAATCTACTACAGTGGGCTTCGGCCTGACTGGGCATACACTATCTTGCCTGATCGGAAATCTCCCTTAGGCCATAGTCAACTGATCCCACAGTGTACATAAGCGACAGTATTAACTTATGATCAAGTGGCTTTAGCTTGTAATATGCCGACATTAATAATCTCAAATTTCTCTACACGTATGGGTAGGTGATAGACAACGGTCCCTTATTGCCCTGGCATTGGAGAGGTTCATGAGCCACGGTAACTTACCGTCAGATGGATCGTTAGCTCGTTATCTTATTTGCAATAAAAAAAGACTAGTTCCTCTTTAAAAAAGATTTTAAATGAACTCTAAATCAGATTTTGATGTAAACCAAACCAGAAATTGTCACTTGTTAACATTATTTATCAATTAAACTTAATTATAGTTCCAAATAATATGTATCTTACAGGATTGCTCAACATTTGGTCGATCCTTCCACTAATACTTTGACCATTTTTCTCTCGAATTAACAAAAACAATTTATCAATATTAGTCTCGTACAATAATTTATCAACGAGCACCTGAAAACAAACGTTTTTTTAATACTTTCATGCATTTACAACGGGTTCTTACCACGATATTATCCAGTCTTATTATTTGATAGTATCCAGTCTTCTCGTGATCATGACGTTTGCAACAACGTTGAAATATCGAGACAATTAATTAAATATCGTGGTAAGAACCCGTTGAAAATGCATGAAAGTATTATAGAAAACCGCGAGTGTCTGAATAAACGTTTTTTATTTGTTTTTATAAATAAATAAATATAATACCTACAACAATTAACTATAAATGATGAACATGTTTAAGTTGCAAAGCAATTTATTGTTTCAAACAACTGTGTTTGCGATTTATTTTTAAAATATCATATATCAAGTAATAGTAAGTCGAAGGTGCCTGAAATGTTCGTATTTTACTTCCATATTTAAGAATGATAAAGTCGTGGTGGCCGAGTGGTCGAAGCGCGTCCTTCCGAACGGGAGGTCGCAGGTTCAAATCCGGCCGGCTCGTACCTCTAAATCTAAATGTGAAAAAGATTTATGTGCAATTTTTCACAACACCACTGGCTAAAAACGGTGAAGGAAAACATCGTGAGGAAACCTGCATGTCGGAAAAGGGTTCTAAAAATCCTTTGAAGATATGTGAAGTCCCCAATCCGCACTGGGCAAGCGTGGTGGACTATGCCTGATCTCTCTACCGAGGAGCCCAGTCGCCAGTAATGGGTTGTTACAGTACAGTACCCTTACCTTTCCCAAAAAGCCAGATCCTCCCGTTATCAATACTGACTTTCCGTCATAAAAATCACAGATTGAAGTATTTTCTCTTTTTGCTGCGTTATTGGATAAATTTATACTAGAACTTGAAACAAAACAAATTAAATTTTAGCTGCATTTCTCTGAAACAGCTGATATTCAGGGTTTTTTTTTTCTTTTTCAGTTGGAGGAAATCACCGGATCCCCGGGGTATGTGGGAGTTGAACCGCACTAAAACCTCCAACCGCTCACACTCAGCGTGCGAACCCCGGCTGAGGCCAGAACCCAGCACGGGGTTTTGAGGGACGACGCGACGCGTAACGCTCTCGGCACACTTTTCCGTCGCGCCGCCCCCGGACGCCGAACTGGCAGCCGCCGGCGATACGGCCACCGGCTCTCTCGGTCGGCGGGCTATCCGAAGCCCGCCAAGATGGCTGGACCGCGTGTCACCCTCCCACGGAATACCCCGCTGGGTCAGAACCAGCGTGGGTCGGGGAGCGCGGTCCGCCATCCCCCGGATGCTCTGACGCAAGGGCGTGCTGAGCGAGACTGATATTCAGGGTAGGTACTTTCAATGATAGATGATGCAACAGGAGATAATAATCATCATCATCAGCCTATAGACGTCCACTGCTGGTCATAGGCCTCCCCAAAACTCGACACAACGACCGGTCCTGCGCTGTATCCAGTGACTTCCCGCGATCCTGACCAGGTCGTCGGTCCATCTTGTGAGAGGTCCGCCTACGCTGCGCCTACCAGTTCGTGGTTGCCATTCCAGAAATTTTCAGCCCCATCAGCCATCCGTTTTTCGCACAGTTACCTACTCATTGCCATTTCAAAGACGCAATAATATAAAATACTCTTTCGATTTTTTTAAAGTAAAATTTTTCTCCATGTAGTTGTACAGTTTTAAATAAAATATAAATGAGTTGTCCTTCTACAAAGGCTTGAAGAATGTGCTTATAGGTAGGTAATGCAGAGGTCCATGAGCAACGGTAACCACTTAAATTTAGGTAACCCGTTAACCTCTCTATGTACATGGCAATAAAAATAATGGCAAAACATTTTGCCACGCACCATCCGGCTATGGAATGAGCTCCCCTCCTCGGTATTCCCTGAGCGCTATGACTTGTCCTTCTTCAAACGAGGCTTGAGGAGGGTCCTTAAAGTTATGTCATAGGTAGCGACCCCTCAGTGTCCCCTGACATTGCAGAGGTTCATGAGCGACGGTAACCACTTCTTATCAGGTGGGCCGTTGGCTCGTCTGCCTACATGGTAATAAAAAGAAGAAAAAAAACTAACGGGAATACATGTAATGCCATCTATTACCAACATTTTTGTCTGTCTGTTTGTTTAATGGTTATCTCGAAAATTGTTGGCAATTTTATTTTTTTAGTAGTTTTAGATAATATTATATACTAGTACTTACCGAGTAGTACTCAAAAAATTTTCTCGAAAACTATAATTCTTATGAGAATAAAATAATTTATTCTTACAACTAAGCATTCGCGTTATACGTGTCATCTTTAACTAATGAATAAATTTAAATTTATGATTTGCAAATAGAAAAAAACGTTAGAAAAACATGTAAAAATTAATTAAAATAATATACAGGGTGGATCTGTAACTTTGGACAATCTGACGTGGGGTGAATGACCTGTCTGTTCTTATTAGTGTACTAAGCTCCGGGTTACCGAAACGAACGGCCTGTTTCCAGCTCACGAAATCATACTCCGATAAAACTATATCTTGTGTGTGTGCAGTATTGCAGCTCAGTATTACGACATAAGAAAGAAAACAAGAAAATCAAATCAAAAGCTAAAACCTGTGAACACGCTACTGTTCCAGTACGGAACAACTTAAATCTGTTTAAATATTCTACTGCAGGAAGACTTTGTTTTATACTATGTATATAAAATATAAAAAAATACAAACCAACTCCCCAGCTTTATAATTTGTTATATTACAGAAGTTTTTGCACTTTAAATTAATAATTAAAATTATAATTGAAATATTATAATTAAAGCAATTAGTATATTTTATGGTTCCGTAATTGCTCAATAAGCATCACATTTTATCTTAAGTTAAAAATATCTTCGCAGCATTGAAAATTAATAACTTGAAATTAAAGCTATCGAAGTTGTCTTAATTTACTTTTTTCGGGTATTGGCCCACCTCTCACTCCCACCACTGTAACTCCTGTGTAGCCAGGATCTACAGCGGAGACCATCGTAATGTCTCCGAGCAGTGAAGCCCAGGAACCCGAGGGAAAGCTAACTTGTCTTGGGCCCCGCAACGAATTTAATCAGAAGATGATAGAAGGAGTAGGAAAACATGAGTTTCGACTTCCCTTCTCGCAAAGCGGGAGACAATAAAATAAGATTGAAAAAGCATTACGCCAGAATTGAGAAAAGCACCACTTAATTTACTTGTCTTATTTTACTTCTAATTTTTCAATTTTAAGAAATTAAAATGTAATTTGCACTTTAAAAAACAATATTTTGTGTTTATCAATATAGATAGATGATGGCCAATCCAAGGGTTTTATATAATTTTGTGGAAGTAAGTGGATAGTCAAACTATACAGGGTGTACCAAAACTATGCGACATGAACGGGATGTACCTTAAATATTAGAGATAAGATGTTTTGCTGAAACGAAACATCATTTTATTTTTGATGTTTAATAATACTGCATTCACAGATTTTTCGTAAATTGCTTGGTTAGTCTGAAAATCGAGCTAACAAAATCGGCAAAAATCAATATCCTGTATTTTATGATGCCAATCGAAAGAACAGTTAATTATGAATATTTTTTGCTAACAAACATAGTGTCCTAAATAAAAGGAACAAGGTGATAATCGTGATTCAAGATTAGAGATAGTATATCTTTTATATTTAAGGTACTTCCCGTTCATGTCGTATAGTTTTGGGACACCCTGTATATTTTATTACCAAGTTTTTTTTAAATTCTTTTTATGACTAAATAATTTGACAAACTTCTCGATATCCAATTAAGTCGCCATTTTGTACACATATGTATATCGCGTGACAATGCAATATTATGACAAAATGGCGCTGATCTGATGATGGATTCAGGAAGCCATTGGGACTCCTATACTAAATAAGATAGACCGGTCGTCTTTGGACTCGTTTTACTTGTATTAGCTAGCACTGTACTGCTAAACGATATACAGGATCTAAAAAGCTTGTATTTAAAGTTTTCTGTTAAATAAATTAAATATTCTTGGTTTATGCTTGCATAATATGCAATAAGCATTATTATGTCAAAACCAGGAGTCTAACTTATAAGAAACTAGATGACCCGCGCAACTTCGTCTGCGTCACATAAAGATACAACATAGCCTATAGCCTTCCTCGATAAATGGAGTTTCCAACAGTGAAATATTTTTTCAAATCGGACCAAACAAACAAACAGACAAACAAACAAAATCTTCAGCTTTATAATATTAGTATAGATTAGAGTAATAAATACACAGTAAATATTTCAACAACATTTTAATTTTGCTTCGATTTCGTTTTCACCATATACTTTTCGATTCCCAGCAGGTAATCGTGCAAGTACTTCCTCCAGTCAATGTTGACGGGATCACACGGGAATCTCTTCTGATCTCTCTCTGATAAAGATCTGTACAGACTCCGAGCGTTATCACATTCTATCACCCAAGAATTATTGGTGAAAAAGCTTAATGTTTCTCGTAGTTTTGTCACACTCTTCTCCCTTTTTGTGTACCTATAAAACAAAAGAATTTTGAAAATGTGTAAAGAACCTAAAAGTCGGTAGTTTTAACCCACGTTTCAAATTCAAAAGTTGTCGAAGAATCTACATTGACGTTTCAATGGGTCAGTTTCCGATGCGGACTATCAAAGTATTTAATTTGATGTTTCGTGGTTTTATTATAACTTGAAAAAACGCCAAAAATGTTTTCGAGTACGACTCTATTTTATACTCTACAAATTTCTAAGACCTGTAGCTAAGTGCATAAGTTCTGTGCAACGATATTTGTTATTATAGATGCAAACTAGTAGCAGTTACAACAGTAAGTAATATAAATAATGAAAGAGTAATGTGTTAAAATATTTTTATTATAAAAATGAAAACGACGGACTTCCATTTCTCAAGCATAGCACAAAAACTACCCGTCAGATCTTTATCAAATTTATAACTGCTTTCTAACAAAAAAGAATGATGGAAATTGGTTCATATAAAAACAAATACACCCAAAAACGCATAGCAAGTCGTGAAATTTTGTCCGTTAAAAATACACATTTTTAAACACAGATCCAAAAGTACTTGCTAGATCTTTAAAGAAAAACAATGGGACCTAAGTTCAGCTATCACCTTTCATCTGACACCAGAATCATTCAAATCGGTCCACCCAAACAAGAGATATCGAGGATAAAAATACAGATGAATTGAGTACCTCCTCTTTTTTGGAAGTCGGTCAATAAGCAATAAATCAATATCCCGCTCCCTCCTTACATTGCGTTCCAATAAATATGGCCTAACAGATTATGGGCCCAGGCCAGGAACCCAGAAGCCAGAAATTTGCAGTGAAATAAGAAAATTATATCGGCCTCAAAGGCGTTCGTAATTCACTGAAAATTTTTGTATGGCCTAGCAAGAACGGGGCGATACGTGAGCGACAATCGCGAACGCGTCCTGTCACCCCTACTACATCGGATGTCGAGTGCGATTGGCGGGAGGTTTTAGTGCGGTTCAACCCCCACATACCCCACTCGCGGGGCGAGTGGAAGTCCGGCGATTTCCTACCGTCAAAAACAAAAAAAAAATGGCCTAGCAAGACCTACGGATTTTATTCTTGGACTGAACATTTTCTCAACGCACAGTTTAAAATAATAATATTTAATTTTAATATTTTTACTCCAAAACTAGACGATTTAATAAAATGTTTTGGATAATTACTTAGGTTTCCTGCCAGTGATCCAAAGCCAACCGTCCACTATTCTTATAGGTATTGATTGTAAAAGCAACGTGTACACAGAATACATCCACTTTGATGATGTGAATATCATGAATGGATATGGTATGTCATCTGAAATATAAAAAAAACGTTTTTACATATGCGCTGTCTCCGATTTTACAAGCTTTATATTAACTTGCACTGGATGTAACTATGTAAATTCGGTTGCAATCTTGCAAGCTAAATTTGACAAACTTCCCAGTTTCAGATTGAGAGGACATTTTGTACGCAGATGTATATCGCCTGATAATACAATATGACAAAATGGCGCTGGTTTAATGATGGATTCGGAAGGTGGGCACAAGAATGCTTGTGCTAAACAAGATAGACCCGTGTTCGGGCTCGTTTTGCTTTTTTTAGCTAACACTCTACTGCTACATGATATCCAGGATCTTAAAGGTTTGTTTTACAAATATTTCTTTAAGATAAATTTATAATCTATCACTAGCTATTAAATAAGATTGGTGTGCCATAGACTCGTGTGTGAAAAAGATCTTAATATGAATAAAAAGATTTATGTGCAATTTTCCACAACACCACTGGCTAAAAACGGTGAAGGAAAACATCGTGAGGAAACCTGCTTATCGGAAAAGGGTTCTAATAATCCTTTGAAGATATATGAAGTTCCCAATCCGCATTAGACAAGCGTGGTGGACTATGCCTAACCCCTCTTCGGAGGAGACCTGAGCTCAGCACTGAGCACTGAGCAGTAATGGGTTGGTACAGTACAGTTACAGTACAGACTACGTCTATCATACGATTAAATAAGTATATAATGGAGATATATTTTCTACTTGTTTTATTAAGTTTTATTTACTTACTCATTTTAAATTTAACTGCGTCTTCTAGTAAATATTCGGCTGTTAATTTTAAAGAGAGAGGATTCACTCCAGTGCTGCTACTATTGAAAACTGGAACACTTTTACTTCTGAAATAGAACGATTTTGTTAGTAAAGATAAATCTATACTATTTACTTTTTCATTTACTTTTTTTATTTTACTCATAATTACAAGATATAAAGTTAAGCGATTGTTCTTATCTATACTATTATTATAAAGCTGAAGAGTTTGTTTGTTTGAACGCGCTAATCTCAATAACTACTGGTCCGATTTCAGAAATTATTTCACTGTTAGAAAGTCTATAGCTAGCTATTATTGGTCGCCACACATACTATGATGAAATTTTTTTATCCATTTCCTAAAATAAAAATGGTGCTAAGTTGTATTTCGACAGGTCATTCACCCCACGTCAGATTGTCCAAAGTTACAGATCCACCCTGTATACCATTTTAATTAATTTTTCCTTCAATATTTACCATCACTAAAATCAACACATAAAATATTTCTCAATGCTCTTACAGCACCTACCCGTCATTTTTAGCTGCAGCAATAATACATAAATTGGCGACATAGTCCACAGGAATCAGATCAAGACAGTACTCTGCTTTACCAAAGCATAAGTGGTTCCAGCCTTTAGCTGCCGTATAGTAGGTGCGAGTTGGTCCAAACCAATTGTCCATCCAGCCCGGGTGTGGTGGATCTTTTTTTGCTGAAACTGACAGGAATAACTTTTTACAAGCATTATATTAACTTGCACTGGATGTGACTATGTAAGTTTAGGTGGATTCTTGCGAGTTATATTTGACAAAGTTCCCGTTGTCTGATTGTGCTTAAATTTTGCACGCAAATGTAAATAGCGTGACAATGCAATAATGCATTTTCTTTTCTGCACCATTTTAAACTATTCTCTATTTTTGTTAAGGTCGTAAGAACACGCTGGATGCAGGCCGCTACTAACCGGTCGCATTGGAACTCATTGGGGGAGGCTTATATCCAGCAGTGGACGTCTATAGGCTGATGATGATGATGATAATAACAATGATGATGGTGGTTCTGATGTTGTTAGTGATGATGTTGATATTAATGGTGATGATGATGTTGTTGTTGTTAATGATGATAAAGATTCTTGTTTTCCATTGCAAATGAAACCCAGAATTCAATACTTGTCTTTGCGAAAACAAAATATAACTATAAAAATATAATAATTACTAGACGAAGGTCTGACGATGCACGTTGGTATATTTCCATGGTTCTCAACAACGTAAGACTCCGCCAGTGCTTTACAATACGTGTATATATTGGCACGTTTTCCTGTAATAAAAAAAGACAGATAAATAAAAGGTGTTCTTATTTGATGAATATTTTAAGAAACCCAGACTATGTCAAATATCTCCCTTCCGCTTTTTTGCTCTTTATTCAATGCTTTATAAAAAGTGTTACAGTGATCAGATTTAGTTCAAATATGGGCCGTTTTGTTCGATAATCTGTTTCCATCTAGACGGCAACTTCATAATACCTCCCTCGTAGAAGCCCCCCACCTTATTTGCGAAGAACTCGGACAGCCACTTTTCACAAGCCTCTTTTGAGTTCAACTTTACACCACCAAGGGCGTTCGCCATGGACAGGAACAGGTGGTAATCACTTGGCGCTATGTCCGGGCTATATGGTGGATGCGATAAAACCTCCCATCCGAACTCCCATAACTTCTGACGAATCATCAACGATGTGTGTGGTCTGGCGTTGTCCTGGTGAAACACTACACTCTTCCTGTTGGCCAATTCTAGACGCTGCCTTTAATTAAATATATTTAATGTGGTTCAGTTATATTTCAAGATTGTACATAATATAATATACATACCAATAAACTTCTTTATTTCCACTTCATCATCGTTATATTTTTCAGCGAGTTCTTGAAGTCTCTCATGATTTTCTGGTCGTGGATACAAAGCCTCCTTAATAGTTGCCTCTCCGTCAAAAGCGTATGCATATGTGGAGGAAACATGAACGAAAGACTGTAATGATACTGTGGATGGGTCGTCGTAATCCGTAGGCTTGCAGAGTTTCGTCGGTAAGAATAAGAAGCTAAGTATTTGTTTAACAGTTTATTCACCACGAATACAAACACACACGACTATACAGTTATAGATAAGAAGGAGCGAAGAAAGAAACACATAAACAAATGGTTACGAAATACGATGCTACGTAAACAAAGCGGTGAGCGGTAGTCAAGCGACACGGGTTGCACGGGCGAGTATCTAGTTCTGACTGAAGACCGGTTGATCGGAATGCGCTCGCGACCGGTGGGTGAACGCGGTAATATTGTACAGTGAGTTCACACTTTGTGAATAATTTTAATTTATAAACTAAATAAAAATAATACATAAATATTCGTATAGAAATGAAATATGTTACATTGTTTTATATGATACCATTTACTTATACGTATGTTATGATATGGGTTAGCCATATAACTCCCCCCAGAGACCGTCACTACGGACGATAAAAATCTGGAAATCGAACTGTACGCCCAGAGCGTGTTTTTTTTATTTTGTCCTGAAGTGGGATATTTTGTCCGCTGAAAGTTGGTTGTGGTGGTGATTGAAGTTTCGTGTTTTGCCTGCTGGAAGTCTGTTGTGGTGGCGGAGAAGTTGCAGGGTTCTTAGAAGTAATGATGGGAGTGAAAGTACCTGTGTCCGATGGGTCGATAAATGTATAAGCGGGTTTTAGACGGTCTATTGATACTGTCACACTTTTCCCTTTAATCTTAATTTTGAAAAATTTATCGTTCCGTTCTATAACTTCGTAAGGCCCGGTATATGGGAGCTGTAAGGCACCTCGAAGTGCGTCTTCTCGGAGGAATACGTGGCTTGAATGCAGGAGATCCTTAAAGATGAATATTTTATCTTTTTTGTGGTGGGCGGCTGGCGTAGGCTGAAGCTTAGATACACACTTGCGTAAATGGTTGGTAAACTCAGAAATGTTAGTGTTTTGGGAATTTGTGGTCTGAAAGAATTCTCCAGGTAGACGGAGTGGTTCCCCGTACACTAACTCTGCGGACGAAGTTTGTAGGTCATTTTTAAAGGCGCTCCTGATACCTAAGAGTACGAATGGGAGTGTATCTACCCAGTTGCGATCAGCATGACACATGATTGAAGCCTTTAACTGCCGATGGAATCGTTCCACCAGGCCGTTACAAGCTGGATGATAGGCGGTTGTCCTGCGGTGCTTGAATCCGATTACTTTTCCTAGATACTGGAAAAGTGATGATTCGAATTGCCGACCGCGATCCGTCACGATATCGGTTGGGCAACCAAATCTGGCTATCCACGACATGAGCGCCTTTCCAACGGTTTCTGCGGTCATGTCGACCATTGGAATGACCTCCGGCCAGCGAGTAAATCTGTCTACGGCTGTTAAACAGTAGCGATACCCTTGTGATACTGGGAGTGGTCCAATGATGTCGACATGTATGAAGGCAAAACGAGCTCGAGGCAGCTCGTAAGTACCTGTAGGAGAAGATACGTGGCGATGCACTTTGGCGCGTTGGCATGCCAAGCATTGGCGGGTCCACTCTCTGCAGTCTTTACGCACGCCAGGCCAGACAAATCGCTCAGAAATTAATTTGGCTGTTGTGTTAGCACCTGGATGGCTGAGACCATGCAGACTTTCGAAGAGTGGTCTTCGCAATGACTTCGTTATAAAAGGTCGCGGAGAAGAAGTACTGACGTCGCAGTATACTTCGGTCTGCGCGTTCGGGATCGCGATTTTTTGAAGGCGTAGCGCAGAGCCCTCCGACAACAGCTGCAAAAGTTCGTTGTCGCATAGTTGAGATGACGCTAACAAGTCTAGGTCGACCGGCGACTGTACCTCATCGACTCGTGACAATGGGTCGGCTACTACGTTGGTTTTCCCTGCTATATGTTTTATGTCGGTCGTGAACTGCGATATATAGTCAAGGTATCGAAATTGACGAGGGGAGCAATTGACTTTGCGCTCGCTGAAGGCAAAACTTAGCGGTTTGTGATCGGTGAACACAACAAAGTGTCTTGCTTCTAGCATGTGCCGGAAATATTTGATGCTTTCATAAATGGCTAGCAGTTCACGGTCATATGGAGAGTACTTTTGTTGAGGCGAACTTAATTTCCGTGAGAAGAATGCTAGTGGTTGCCACAGCTTGTTTCTACGGCGTTGTTGTAGTACCGCACCGATTGCGGAGTCTGACGCGTCTGTTACCAAAGAGAGTTCTGCTTCGCAATCTGGATGAGCTAGTAAGGTGGCGTTTATGAGGCTGTCCTTACAGTTATCAAAAGCGAGTAGGGCGTCGTCGGATAGATTGATAGGGTGCGAGCCCTTTACAGAACCAGTCAGCAGCGCGTTTAGTGGTGCTTGTTTTGAAGCGGATTGGGGTAAGAATCGTCTGTAAAAGTTAAACATTCCTAAGAATCGCCGTAATTGTTTGACGGTTTTTGGAATTGGGAAATCTTTAATTGCTTGGACCTTTGTTTCAAGTGGTTTTGTGCCTGAAGAGTTTATGCTGTACCCCAAAAAATTTATCTCAGGGACACCGAAGATACACTTGCTTGTATTGACGAGGACGCCGTATTGGGACATTCGTTCAAATAGTTGGTGGAGGTGAATTTCGTGCTCTGCTTCATCTTTTGAGAAGACTAAAAAGTCGTCTAAGTAGCAATAGCAAAACTCGAAACCTCTTGTCATTTCGTCGACAAATCGTTGGAACGTCTGTCCTGCGTTCCTTAATCCAAATGTCATAAATGGGAACTCGAAAAGGCCTAAGGGGGTAGTGATGGCAGTTTTGGGGATATCGGGTTCAAAAACTGGTATCTGATGGTATGCCTTAGTGAGATCGATGGTTGAAAATACGGTGCACCCGGCTATGGAATGGGAAAAATCGTGAATATGTTTGATAGGGTAGCGATCTGGTATTGTCCTCGTGTTGAGTAGGCGATAATCCCCACATGGACGCCAGCCATTGTCCTTTTTAGGCACGAGGTGAAGGGGACTCGACCATGGGCTCTCGGAGGGTCGGGCGATGCCGGTATTTAGCATCATCTCGAATTCTTTTCTGGCTATTTTCATTTTGTCTGGCGCCAGTCTGCGTGGTGTACACGAAATGGGAGGACCTGGGGTGGTTCTAATGTAGTGTACGGTGTTGTGCTTAGGTGTCACTGGTGTGCCTGAAGGGCGTGTTATCTGTGGGAACTTACTCAATATTTGGTGGTAACGCGTGTCGCCTGATGAAATTTTAACAGAAAAAATTTTTTCATTAGCTATTGACGCCTCGGCCGACAATGTTGTTAAGGCATCAATCAAGCGTTGATTACGACAATCAACTATTAAATTGAAGTGACTTAAAAAGTCTACACCTATGATTGGTTTTGTAACGTTAGCTACTGTAAATTGCCATGTGAAATTACGTCTTAAACCTAGATTTAGATTTAAGCTGATAAGACCGTACGTTTCTATCGCTGTCCCATTGGCAGCGCTGAGTTGAAAATCCGTTCTTGATCGGCGTTCCTTAAGCGCTGAGTGGGGGTAGACACAAAGGTCGCTGCCGGTGTCCACTAAAAACTTGGTGTTCGTGCTGCGGTCAGTGACGAAGAGGCGGCCCGCTGACATTTGGCAATCGTCGGTCGCCATTAGCGATTGCCCGCAGAGTTTCCCGACGATGTGTAGTCGCAAGGTCGCTGGCATTTTTTGGCTCTGGCTCCAAACGTTGCATGGTACCAGCATAATGGGAATTTCCTGTAGCTGGAGGGCGATCGGCTTCTTGACCGAGTTGGTGAGTGACGACGTTCTTGTTGCCTGGATCGGCTGGTGGCGCAGCATGACCCACGTGAGTGCTCCTCCAATTTTATGGTGAGTTGCTGCACCATTTGCTTGAGTTCTGCTATTTCACGCGAGGACTGAACATCTGGTTGGCGATTGGTCGATGTAGCGGCGACGTTGCCAGATGTGGTTAACTCCTGTATTCTATCAGCTAGGTCGGCTAACTGTTCTAGCGAGTGCAGCGTTTGTGAAGCCAATACTGTTTGTAGTTCGCGTGGTAGGCGGTTGCTCCAAATTGATTTGATGAATTCTTCGGGGACGGAAGGGCCAGCTAAATCTTGGAGGTGTCTCAGAAATTGAGAGGGCTTTCTTTCCCCAAGCTCCTCATATGTCAATAATTGCTTCACTTTCTTTTCATGTGATGCGGAGAGGCGTTTTATGAGTTCTATTTTAATTTTCTGGTACTTATTGCTTTCAGGTGGGTTGATGATGATATCCTTCACTGCTTTAGCATATTCGATGTCTAAGTTATTTGTTACGTTGGTAAATTTCATCAAATCATCGGTTATGCCGTGGCTGGCGAACTGTCCTTCGATGAGGGCGAACCAAAGTTCCGGATCCTCTGATGAGAAGGGTGGGACTTTGATTTTGATGTGCTGCAATGGTGCCCGCACTTTACGCGTGCGTCGCATAGTAACATTATCGTTATGCCGTGAGCTGGCAGTTTTGGCTGACTCGCTGCTGTCGCTCATTTTGAGTAAGTTTCGAGCTTGTTCCGTGTTCTTATCGGGGTCACCAGTTGTGGATGGGTCGTCGTAATCCGTAGGCTTGCAGAGTTTCGTCGGTAAGAATAAGAAGCTAAGTATTTGTTTAACAGTTTATTCACCACGAATACAAACACACACGACTATACAGTTATAGATAAGAAGGAGCGAAGAAAGAAACACATAAACAAATGGTTACGAAATACGATGCTACGTAAACAAAGCGGTGAGCGGTAGTCAAGCGACACGGGTTGCACGGGCGAGTATCTAGTTCTGACTGAAGACCGGTTGATCGGAATGCGCTCGCGACCGGTGGGTGAACGCGGTAATATTGTACAGTGAGTTCACACTTTGTGAATAATTTTAATTTATAAACTAAATAAAAATAATACATAAATATTCGTATAGAAATGAAATATGTTACATTGTTTTATATGATACCATTTACTTATACGTATGTTATGATATGGGTTAGCCATAATACAATTTTGAGTGATATAGATACTTCATTAGTGGTAACAATTCATGAGAAAAAAAAACTTGAGAGGTGTCATGGGACACTCGAATAGAACGAAGTTCCCTTGGATAACAAGATATCTTATAAAAAAACTTTTCTTTCATAACGCGCGATAAGGAATATGTTTCAAAAGATTTTGATCACAGCGCCATCTAGCGATAATCATCTAAAACAAAAATAAGGAACATGTTGCAAAAGATTTTGATCACAGCGCCATCTAGCGATAATCATCTAAAACAAAAATAAGGAACATGTTGCAAAAGATTTTGATCACAGCGCCATCTAGCGATAATCATCTAAAACAAAAAAGTGTCGTGACAACTTTTCGTAAGATTTCGTCTAACCTCCTTTCGATTACGCGCGATAAGGAACTTCGTTCCAAAAAGCTTTTAAAATTCAGCTTAGTACCTACATAGTTAAAATCCAGCTCAAGTTAAACAAAAGCTTTTAAATACTAATCACAAATGTATTTCCACCATGAATCAATCGGGATTCCATAATAATATTATGCTAGACATCGGCACAGATTCATAAAATCAAATCAAACATTCAGAGCCGATTTCAGTGATTCTTTAGACGCAACCTCATGTACCTAAATTAAATAAAGAACTGACAAGTAGTTATTAGCTATTCTTCAAAATAAAAGTCATTAAAAATATTACATTTCTGGTCTACAGTTTAAACTATCATCATCAACATCATCAACCTATAGACGTCCAATGCTGGACATAGGCCTCCCCCAAACCTTGCCACATCGACCGGTCCTGCGCCATCTGCATCCAGTGACCTCCTGCGATCTTGACCAGATCGTCGGTCCATCTTGTGGGGGGTCTACCAACATTGCGCTTACCGGTTCGTGGCCGCCACTCCAGAACTTTTCGGCCCCATCGACCATCCGTTCTTTGCACAATGTGTCCTGCCCATTGCCACTTCAAAGATGCAATTCTTTGGGCTATGTCTGTGGTTTTGTCTGTGGGTTTAAACTATAGTTATCTATTAAAGTGAGAAGTACCAACCTCCATGGTTTGCATTTGATGCGCCAAATTCAGGACTCTCTTCGTTCCTTCATAATTGAAATTCATTGAAGTCCTCACAGGCTCTTCGAATATCACAGATGCCGCCATGTTGAATACTATTGAAACCTTGAAATAGGTAATTTATTAGTTTTAAAAGTTGGGGTTTAATTTTACGAGGTAATGAAAGTATAATGAGTCTGCTAAAATACTGAATGATAATTATAATTTGTAAAGTGTAAGGAGAGAGTAGAATATCTTGGAGAGATGATCGAATTAGAGGAAGCATTTCTGTTTTTTATGTAATTTGTGGTGTTTATGCTCTGTACCAACTCATTACTGCCCACTGTCGGGCTCAGGTCTCTTCAGAAGAGGGATTAGGCAAAGTCCACCACTCTTGCCCAGTGCGGATTGGGGACTTCACATATATTCAAAGGATTTTTAGAATCCTTTTCCGACATGCAGGTTTCCTCGCGATATTTTCCTTCACCGTTTTTAGCCAGTGGTGTTGTGAAAAATTGCACGTAAATCTTTTTTCACATTTAGATTTAGAGGTACAAGCCGGCCGGATTTGAACTCGCGACCTCCCGTTCGGAAGGAAGCTCTTCGACCACTCGGCCACCACGACTTCGTGTTTATGCTCATTCGTTTTTTTAACCATCTTCAAAAAAGAAGGTATCTCAATTCGTATATTATATATTTCATGGCTTATAATTTTTATTTTCTGTTAGGTTAAAATTTAATGACGTACCTATGTCGGCGTACCTAGCCAATCGGGATTTTTTTTTACACATGCCAAAGTAATTAAAAAGGCTAAAAGAAGAAGATATATATTTTTTAATTTGTAAAATAATAATCACTATTACCTTATCCGATAATGTTTTGACATCTTGTGTTCTCATTCCTAAATCAGGAACAACGATGTCTCCGACTATCGGAATAATTTTATCCAATGCTGCAGGTTTTGTTTCTTTCAACCTATCAAAAATCTGAAATTTAAATTTGTTGTTTGCAATGTTTTCTTTACGCAATTTGCTAATAATAAATAGCTATTAACTACGGGCTCCTCATGAACCCTTCATAGATTTCGGTCCCTCGCTTTCCTCATCCAAATTTTATCAGCAGTTTTCAAAATAACAAAACTATAATAGCTACCAAATCATTCCAACATATGCCGGTATAGCTCAACAATTCAATGATTTGGACAATAATGTTAACATTTTTAGCTCCAGTTTTTGTTCTTTTAAATATACCATATTACAATCATTTAATGAGACTACGTAATTCATATAATTTACTAACAGTACCTATATATAGTTAAGTTTTAGATTTAATATTTTCATGCATTTTTAACGGGTTCTTACCACGATATTTAATTAATTGAGTTGTCTCGATATTTCAACGTTGTTGCAAACGTCATGATCACGAGAAGACTGGATACTGCGGGTCGATTTACGAGCAAACAAATCTGTCTACCCTCTTTCTCGTTCGCTTTTGGGTCGCACCACTGGAACTCGAACTCACTTCTCGACACACCACACTCACTGTATCTACAAGACTCTCTGAGCATGAACCCTTAGTGACTGTTTTGTTTAGCACTGGATTCCACATACTCGATAATCTGAAGCCGTCACCCCTGTTAAAAGTGCTATGTCTTGAAATCTCGATAGCTTCTTTAACCATCCTTGGTACGTAACGTAGTTGCAAATTTGTGGATGGAGCATTTTGAAAACCAGGCGATAACATCTTGCCCTATACCATTAAGATCATGGAAAAGGTACGTGGATGATGTATTTTGCATTGTAGGGGGTGGAGAAAGGGAGGTGAACGAAAGTCTAGAATATCTGAACAGTTGTCACAATAATATGAAGTTTACCGTTGAATCAGAGACAGGAGGGGAGTTATCGTTCTTGGATGTCAACATTATCAGGAAGCCAGATGGGACGTTGGGTCACACGGTGTATCGAAAGCCAACGCATACAGATCGGTACTTACATGCTACTTCACATCATCATCCTCGACATATTGACGCTGTGGTCTCATCACTGACTAGTAGGGCTTATGACTTGTGTGATAAAGAGCATCTCCCTTTTGAACTGAATCACATTCAAAAGGTGCTACGACGCAATGGATACCGAAATGTAGTTTCTAAACCTAGAAAGAAAAAGGACAGGCAGTTGGTAGATCGAGTAGAACGTCAGCCGCTTTTCTTACCATACGTCAAAGGTGTGACAGACAAGATACAGAGGATTGTGGATAAATATAACATAAAAACGATATTTACAACCTCAAAGAAAATTTCACAACATCTACGATCACCGAAGGATAATTGCCGCCTGGACCATCAAGGTATCTATAAAATAGATTGTAGCTGTGGCAAGTCGTATATAGGCCAAACAAAACGTGCGATTTCTACAAGACTCAAAGAGCATATCAGAGCGATTAAAAACAATGAACCGCATAAATCGGCGATCGCAGAGCATGTGCTCGACTCGGGTTCCAATCACTGGATACAATTACATAATCCTCAGGTACTGTCTTCTGAACGTCGTTACGTACCAAGGATGGTTAAAGAAGCTATCGAGATTTCAAGACATAGCACTTTTAACAGGGGTGACGGCTTCAGATTATCGAGTATGTGGAATCCAGTGCTAAACAAAACAGTCACTAAGGGTTCATGCTCAGAGAGTCTTGTAGATACAGTGAGTGTGGTGTGTCGAGAAGTGAGTTCGAGTTCCAGTGGTGCGACCCAAAAGCGAACGAGAAAGAGGGTAGACAGATTTGTTTGCTCGTAAATCGACCCGCAGTATCCAGTCTTCTCGTGATCATGACGTTTGCAACAACGTTGAAATATCGAGACAACTCAATTAATTAAATATCGTGGTAAGAACCCGTTAAAAATGCATGAAAATATTATAGAAAGCCGCGAGTGTCTGAATAAGTTTATAAGTTTTAGATTTAGTATAAAATTATGTAGGTACTTCTGGTAAATTAAAGGTATAATTGATTTATATACACATCACAGATTTAACTTAAATGTATTTTACTCTATTAGGATTAAGTATATGTAAATTGTTGGTGTGACTTACAAAATAAAAATAAAATAAAATAGTCGATTTGTTTTGAAACGTACATGATCAAGATATTTTTGGTGCGTTTCCACATTGGCTCGCCAACGTCCAACTTACGTACAAATTAAATGATGGTATCGACCGATTAATATGAAAGTCGGGAGCTGGTGAGCCAATGTAAAACGCGGGTGTTGAACTGTACAGCGGTGCAAGTCTGTCACTACTCTAGAATAGCTATAAACGTCAGAAAAATCTTACAGGGTTACTCAGCATTTCATCAACTCTTCGGTTAACACATTCGCCGTTCTTTTCCCGAATCAACATGAATAAGTTTTCCACCTCCGTTTCATACAGTAACTTCTCAACGAGGACCTGAAAAAACTGAAAGTTCAATTCATATTAACTTAAATCCTGACAACGCGGTCAGTGCTGCCCACACGGTGTTTAAAAGGACACTGCGTTTTGACAACGTGTTATAAATTGGTTTGCCGCGGGTGACACTTCAAGAAACTGCGTTACGCTCCGCTCACGTTATGCGCTCACAATGAGAGCGAGTGAGAGGCACGCGTGCCTTTCACTTTTTATGTCTGTCTCTCTCGCTCTTAGGCGGGCTAACCATGCCCGAGTCGTTGTCACGTAAAACTTTCGCCCGTATACCGACTTTACAGGCAACCAATTTTTTTTTTCACAGCAGTTAACCTTTAGGCGCTTGGCACACTACTAGGGTAGAAAAACGCGCGCGTAAGCCAGTGCCTACTAAACAAGATAGACCCGTCGTGTTTGGGCTCGTTTTATTTGCCTAGCACTACGCTACACGATGATGATGATGGGGGAGGCCTATGTCTAGCAGTGGACGTCTACAGGCTGATAATGATGATGATGATGACAGCTACATGATAAATGATAAAAAACTTACGTATTTAAAGTGTTTTCTTTAAAATAAATTTATTTGATGTCAACAGTTTAATTTTTTTGTACTATTTTAACGATCTGTTCAAAACTTAATTGACGTACATTTTTTTTACCTTAGCATTGACATTTTGAGGTAAAAAAATTAACACTAGCTAAGCACAATAGATATCCTTCATAGATCTTTATGTTTTTATTACCACTTAAATGACATAACACAGTCTAGTGTATATTTGTGAAATATTATATTCTATGTTATTCGTACATTGGTTCTAATTACTTAATGCTATTCAACTATTACATTATTTGGAATCGGTAATTCACATCTTATAAGATCACTAGATCGTCTGCGTCACAAATGGGTTCAAACAGTACTCGCAATGTTGACGCGACATTATTTTCGCGGCCCGCGTTGGGTCTTTCATTGCGTTTTATACTCGTGATAACTGTTCAACAAAAAGTCTGATTGGAATAAAACAAAAAGTAATTTACTTCTACATTGAACCTAAAAACCCGTAGTACATCATTTTGTTCTACTGTCAATAGTTTTTGCAGCGTACGCATAAATAGGTTTTCGATTTTACACCTTGTGTTACAAATTCGACATTTTCATACGGATTCCTAATTTTTTTCAAAATAAAATAAAGCCAGGAACTACTGGTCCGATTTCAAAAAAAAATTTTTGAAATCGGACCAGTAGTTCCTGAGATTAGCGCGTTCAAACAAACAAACAAACTCTTCAGCTTTATAATATTAGTATAAATTCTTCACTGTGATAAAATCCATATTTTTTTGTGTATTTTTTCTGAGCAAAACTATAACATGGACTATCCCACGACGAGAAAGAATCCACGACCAGATCACTAATCCACGTAGCTTCTAGATACTGTATCTTGTAAATACAACTTAAATATACCTTAAAATACAGTAATTATACTAACCTTTCCCAAAAATCCAGTTCCTCCTGTAACTAGTACAGATTTTCCATCATAAAAATTGGTTATAGACTTGCTCGGTGTGTGGGTGTGTCGAATAATCGTGTTGCTAACAGGGCTACCGGGCGCATAGTACTGGAGATTTTGAGGCACGTAGCATTGTAGATTGTCCAACTGATCACTGGAATCATCATCTTTTTTCGGGTATTTGCCCACCTCTCACTCCCACCACTGTAACTCCTGTGTAGCCAGGATCCACAGCGGCGACCATCGTAATGACTTATGTTATTGTCTCTCGCTTTGCAAGAAAGGAAGTCGAAACTCATGTTTTCCTACTCCTTCTATTATCTTCTGATTAAATTCGTTGCGGGGCCCAAGACAAGTTAGCTTTCCCTCGGGTTCCTGGGCTTCACTGCTCAGAGTCATTACGATGGTCGCCGCTGAAATCATCATCTGTTAATAGCCCTTTGGACAAAATAAAATCTCCAAACTTCCATCTGCCTCGTAATTTTTTCGTTCAGGTATTCACCTCTCACTCCTACCACTGTATCTCCTGTGTAGCCAGGATCCACAGCGGCGACCATCGTAATGACTCTGAGCAGTGAAGCCCACTAACCCGAGGGAAAGCTAACTTGTCTTAGACTCCGCAACGAATTTAATCAGAAGATGATAAAAGGAGAAGAAAACATGAGTTTCGACTTCCCTTCTCGCAAAGCGGGAGATAGTAAAATAAAATTGAAATCTCCTGAATCTGCCCCTGCCCCTTAAGTAGAGTACTCATATGTGGTAGTCGAACTGCACTAAAACCTCCAGCCGCTCACACTCAGCATCCGAACCCCGACTGAGGCCAGAACCCAGTAACCCCTAGCTCATTGGTCTATTAGATATTTCATCATATTGAAGAAATTTGTATTTGCGGGATAACGCATTCAGTGGATATTTTGATTATAATACTAAATTACAATATTTCTTAAATTTGGAACTATTTTATTATGTAATCGAATATTTTTCATCATTTATTTTTATTTTATTTTATTTTTCATATTTTAATATTTATTTTTTGCATTATAATTACTTTTTTTTTTTACTATTGATTTGGAGTACATTGCATGTTATGAATGTTGTGGACATCTGTAATAGGTATACATATTAGAATAATCTTAAATTGTTATACGCAAAATGTGTCTTCTCAATATGTTATACTGTTGATGTTCCTTTAAATAAATAAATAAATCACAGTAAGATGAAATTGAAATAATTTTTAATTGTTTGTGAGCACAGAAAATACAAGGACTAGGAATCAAAATGGATTTTAAAGACTATTGATTAATAACATTTTGTAATTAAATTTAATAAATAAAGAATTATTATACTCACTTAATGCAACTCGTTGAAATTTTCCTCAAAAAATTTTCATTTCTCGAATACAATTTATTTTTAAGCAAAATGTTTGAGAAACGCGTCATCTTCACTTCGTAGTTACCTAAATAGTACTAAAACTTATTTTATTACATTGTAACAACATTTTTGCACAAAAAGAAACAAAATACAGGGTTCCGCCGCATTTTGTCATAATTTAAACCAATGTTAGGTTTTAAACTTACTCAGACACTCGCGGTTTTTTATAATGCTTTCATGCATTTTCAACGGGTTCTTACCACGATATTTAATTAATTGAGTTGTCTCGATATTTCAACGTTGTTGCAAACGTCATGATCACGAGAAGACTGGATACTGCGGGTCGATTTAAGAGCAAACAAATCTGTCTACCCTCTTTCTCGTTCGCTTTTGGGTAGTACCACTGGAATTCGAACTCACATCACGACACACCACACTCACTGTATCTTCTCGTCTTCTCGTGATCATGACGTTTGCAACAACGTTGAAATATCGAGACAACTCAATTAATTAAATATCGTGGTAAGAATCCGTTGAAAATGCATGAAAGTAAATTGCTAAAAATGACTAGTTGTCTGTTATCCAGATGTAGACAAATAAATATTTATATCCAAAAAAATCTTGGTAACAGTTCATTTCAAAATATTCAACATCACTGTATTCTGCTTTCATCTTTTCGTAGTTCTATAGAAACTATTTTTAGTTCATACAGTCTTCTACCTAAAGCAGCATAATAAATGTAATGTAATTTAATGAAATTTTATAATCGCCTAATAATAATATGATCTATAAATGATTGAAATAAATAAATAAAAATAAAGTTTAGATGGATAGACACAGATAAATAAACTAAAAGGGTTCCGATTTTCGTCCAGGGAACCCTGAAAATAGGAATAAAATTCAAGGTCATTCAAAATCGAATACTAGTACCTACCGGTTCTAAGAAAAACAAAAGATTAGGTATTGAAATCATAGTAGCGAGGAAGTGAGGTATGTGAGAGGTCGCGGGCTCAAATCGTGTACTGTTTCAATGATTACATAAACATTTTCGTTCTTTGTCATGTCGTTTATACCTGCTAGGTTTTTACGTTAAATTATGCATAAAAACAAAAATAAAATACTTTTTTTCTGATTTATAATAACTTACACTAGAAGTAACTATGTATGTACTAGCTTTTGCCGGCGACTTCGTTCGCGTGGACTTCAAGTTCGTCCCGTCTAGCCCGTCTAGTTTGCGACGTCTATAATATAGTACTATTATACCGCAAAAAATGTGTTTTTTTACAACCTCACATTAGAAACCTCAAAAATTGTAGCCTATGTGTTATTCTGATGTATAAGCTATATTGTGATAAAGTTTCATTCAAATCCATTCAGTAGTTTTTACGTGAAAGAGTAACAAACATACATCCATACATCCATCCATACATACAAACTTTCGCCTTTATAATATTATTATGATTAGATATTAGATGTAACAGTGTATCACTTTGTAGCTGTAAGTTAACCGACCATTTGTAACGTCACTGTCAGCTGAGACTGACAGCTCTGGATGTTGGTATTGATTTTATTATCTATGTCAATATTTAGCAATTCGCTGAGTCTCGGCTGGTTTGTGGTGCAAATGTATGTAAATAATATGTTATTGTTTGATGTTTTATTTCATTTTATTGTTTTGTACCATTTTTGTCACAAATAAAGGATGTCTATGTCTATGTCAGTGCCACTTAACATTGCAGAGATCCATGAGCAACCATAACCACTTATGATCAGGTGGTCCATTGGACTGTCTGTCCACTACTATTTTTCTTTTAATTTGCTATCTACGGCCTACCTATAATGAATCTTTAGTAGTATGTACACGAAGTAACTCAATATCACTATATTTTTATAGTGATACTAGCTGCCCCGCGCAATTTCATCTGCGTCGAAAAAAAAAATGGGTGGACTACCCCTAACACTTAGGGGGATGAAAATTAGATGTAGGCCGATTCTCATAGAAACCGGATAAGCACAAAAAATTCATCAAAATCGGTCAAGCCGATTCGGAGGAGTATGGCAACGAAAACTGTGACACGAGAATTTTATATATTAAATTATTTAATAGCTCTGCATGTACTTGTTTATCTATCAAGTATCAGATAAGTTACCCAATTTTTATGGCCAAGACAAGAAGAACCAATGCGTCAATCCTGTCTGAGTTGAAAATCGAAACTAGGTTATCCACAGTGTGCCTAAAAGAGATGTTAAATCTTGAGAAGCTCATTGCAGTTGGCCAAGGACACAAAGCCACATGAAAGAAACTGCTGAAGAATTTTACATCGGCTTCTAGTAAATACTACCTTCAGTGGTGACTCAGAAGAAAAAAAAACTTGAGAGGTGACTTGGGACACCCGAATAGAACGAAGTTCCTTTCGATTAAAAGATATCTTATATTTTTTTTTCCTAACGTAACGCGCGATAAGGAACGTGTTTTAAAAGATTTTGATCCAGCGCCATCTAGCGATAGTCATCTAAAACAAAAAAGTGTCGTGACAACTTTTCGTAAGATTTTTTTTCCGTCTAGGCCCCTTTCGATAACGCGCGATAAGGAACTTCGTTCCAAAAGAGTATGGCCATTATTCTCATTAATCAATAGTGTAATATTAAAAAAAAGAACTAAGAAGTTAAAATTAATTTATAAACAAGTGCAAAAACTTGAAACACTAACACAAAAAAGCTAAAAGCATTCCGTTTTGTCGTAAATGTTATAATTAAAATTAATTGGCGAATGCAATGACATTGGTAATTTATTAATATTTTGTACTAAAAACATACAAAAACAAATAGTATAATGTTGGTTTTGTAATACCTATTCAAAATAACTGGTTTTTGGTTGTTCTTCTTCTTCATTTCCTATGTCCCCAAGGTGTGGCAGAGGGCCTCCACAGTGCTTCTCCATTTTGATCTGTCGTCGCCTCAGTGCTTGTTTGGCCTATCTGCACTCGAGCAAATTTTACAGGAGACAGCAAACAAGCACGGAATTTTCTTTAAGTGCCGTGTTGAGAAAAAAATTGAAATTAGATTTTTATTGTTTTAGAATTGAATATTTAAAAAAAAAAATTTACCAGTCGGTTGGAAATTTTATTCTTTATAATACTGCATTAAAAAGTCATTTTCGTAAAAAATGTCAGATAGGCCAAACAAGCACTGAGGCGACGCTGTGTTGAGCCACGTTCTTTAGCTCCGCCCATGACAACCCGGTCGTTTTAAAATCGGCTGCGACAGAACGCCGCCACGTTTGCCTTGGGCGGCCACGCTTTCTGGAGCCCTGAGGTGTCCAGTCCAGGGCCTGCTTTGGTATGTGACTAGCGTCTCTTCTAAGCGTGTGGCCAATCCATGTCCATTTACGACGTTTGATCTGGTGTTCGATCCGAGATTCCCTGCATCTATCTTACAGGCTCTGGTTTGAGATTTTTGGTTAATGTTTAAAATATGTTTAAAGTTACCCTAAAGTACATAGTTAGTTACTCATTACACATGAAAAAACAACGTTTTTCAAAGTTATTGTGTTTGTATTTTTTGAGACCTTTTCATGACAATGGAATGACCTTTTTTATTGCCTTGTAGGCAGACGAGCCAACGTACCACCTGATCGTAAGTGGTTACCGTTGCTCATGAACCTCTGAAATGTCAGGGGACACTGATCCTGTATAGTAGATATATGTAGGCGATGGATAACGGCCCCTTTTTGTCCTGACATTGCAGAGGGTCATGAATGACGGTCACCGCTTACCATCAAGTGGACCGTAAGTTCGTATATCTGTCTAGCAATAAAAAAAATAATCAAAGCATGAATATATTTAACACCTTGTGTTACAAATTTTATATTTTCATACGGATCCCTAATTTTTTTCAAAATAAAATATATATATAAATCTTCCTTAACAATCACTTTATTTATTAAAAAAACGGCATCAAAATCCGTTGCGTAGTTTTAAAGATCCAAACATACATAGGGA
The DNA here is from genome assembly GCA_030269945.2 of Trilocha varians. Classification (NCBI taxonomy): domain Eukaryota; kingdom Metazoa; phylum Arthropoda; class Insecta; order Lepidoptera; family Bombycidae; genus Trilocha; species Trilocha varians. The sequence continues at coordinate 2,127,496 of AP028264.1, read as the reverse complement.
CAGACAGACGGCGGATAGCGATTTTGTTTTATACTGTAACAATAATTTTGCGAGAAGGACATCTTTCATTAAATATTGTTATAACGATAAATAATTATGATTGTCGTATAATATGACTATGACGATGAGTTTCAATATGGACCAGTTAACTTCTAATTTAGTCAGTTTATTTCTATAACAGTATGAGATAATATTAATCTTTAAACAGCGAAAATGGACTTCAATCCTCTTATCGTTTACTTTATAACTAGCTGGCCACGCAACATCGTCTGTGTCTTCAATCAATTATTCGATTTTTTCTAGCCGTAAAAATCATCCTTGACCTTCAATGAACATTTTAGAAACAGAGGCCAAATTGGTCCAGGCGTTATTGAGTTAAGCGTTTACCAACACATTTTGCGATTCATTTTTATATTATAGAAGATATACAATTAAACACTCACAGATATACAAACACTTTATTGCACAGAATAAGCACACATATTACTTAAAAAGAAATTATAACTGAATTCATGAACATATCAAGTAGAGTAGGAGAAAAGTCACGAAACAGATGGCATGGGAATGATCAAACAATACCTTTTAATAGCATTCCATTATCGATGGAAAACGAAGATCCTGTTATACTCCTAGCTTTGTCACTAACAAGAAACGATGTCAGTTTCCCAATCTCTTCAACTTCCACCATTTTGCCAAGAGCCGTGCCTTGGGATAGTTTTTTCAAAAATTGTTCTTTCTCCTCGTCTGTTTTATCCATAGTGTCTGCGAAATCTGTCCTGACGGGTCCTGGGACTATAACATTCACTCTTACGTTTTTACTCGCCAGGTCTAAAGCAATGCATTTGCTGAAATGATGCAACGCGGCTTTGGAAGCGCCATAACCGAAATTGTTAGGCATTATGACTGCATCTCCGCCTATACTTCCGATGTTGATTATAGTTCCTTTAGTAGCTATCAAATGGGGACTGCATAAGTGAACTAAATGCACAGCTGAGTGCAGATTTGTTGACATTACCTCATCAAATACCTCCATAGCGTTATCAGCAAATAAACTAAAATTTCTGGCTATACCAGCACAGTTTACTAATACGTCTAATTTTCCGTAATGCGCTATTGTTTTATCAACAATCATTTTTATATCTTCTTCTACAGTTACATCTGCTTTAATAACCAAAGGCTTAATACCGTTTAGTTCACATCTTGCTGATACTTCTTTTAATTTATGTTCTCTTCTGCCAACTATAACAACTTCTGCTCCATGTGATGTCAATTCCACAGCAATTGCCTCTCCAATGCCTGAACTACTTCCAGTTACAATAGCCACTTTATTTTTAAAATTATATTCCATATTTTAGTCAATTAATTTGGGTATGAATGTAGACGTTAAACTATTTAAGAGAGATAAGATTCATAGCAATTTATAATATTCCGATAACAATGTTGACTGATAAAATTTTGTGTAAAATTGTATCATTTCATGAAATTACAAATAATACTGGTAAGTCTAATAGTAATTTAATTATATTCCAGTTCATTGACTTTCAAGCCATATTTGCACTATTTATATTTAAACAACAGACTGCATCTTATTTATTATAAACTTTGATATCTTCTGTATCAGTAAGCTTCTTTTTTTCTATGAGATATTTTTTCACTCCATCAAAATATATTTCTGCATAGTTTTCCCATTGTATTCTTTTTGGGTGAAATTGGAAAGTTGTTTCATCTGCTTCACTAAGAGTTGCATTGAGTTCATCAACTCTATCGCATCTAAATTCCCATGTGCGTAAAGTGAAGTATTCCACTATACTTAAAATCATATCCAGCTTTGTATATAATTTGTAGTATCTGTAAACAATTAAAGAGCGCGTTTACCTAATTTTGAAGCTCGTCTGGACTTGGTTTATTTTGGAATAATTGTTAGACATAATAATATCTATATTACATGTACAATCAAAGAAACTGAAACATGATCCTCTTGCCTAATAAACTTGTAAGGTCTGTCGCGTATACATTTCAAGCGTATTTATTCAAGCGAATTTCGACCTACTTGCATTGAAGAAGAAGATAGCAAAATGAACTTATGGTAGGGCATGATTCAATTGATTCAATTGTACTTTTGAAGTTCTATATTTTTACGGTAATAGTATCAAATAATTCTGGTAGCATATTATTCTACATATTAAGATGGATTAAAACCCTTCGAAGATATATAAAGTCCCCAAGTCACAATAGCTAAGCGCAGTGGACTATCCCTAACACTCTACTGATGAGATCTGAGCCTAACAGTAGAAGTATGAAGAGAACACAAAATGATAACAACACTCACCTAGTCCTTCTGCCAAAAATGAGCATAAAGAAATCAAAGATGCCAGCAATGGTTTTTAATATAAATGTGATCATGTACACAATCCATAAATGTGGAGTAAATACCATGATATTAGGATAAGGAATTGCATCTGCAAATAAGATCTTATTAATAAAAATGAATTGCTGTTCATTAGTCTCGCTAAAACTTGAGAACGGTAGACTGATTTGGGTAGGTAGGTAGTCTTGAAAAATTCATGGAAATCCAGGAAAGGATTATAGCTATTTTTTTTGCCGTATAGGCAGACGGCTGACGAGCCAAAAGAGCAAAAATAATATTTTTCTCGAACATAACTTAGAGTAAGAATATTACTAATTTTAATTGTGGTTCTATAGACTAGTCGATGGAACCCTATAATTTACTTCGAGTCTAATATATTTATGCATACGGTTCTTCGGTTATCCAAACTACTTATTTCTGATTCTAAAGTCCTAACTTTCTCAAATATATTATGTACTTATCATACTTACTAAATTTATGCTTAATAGCCACATCATTATATAGGCAAGTAATTCTTCTCATCGTAATAGGATTACAAGAACCCGTGCAACTATTATATATCATCACACTATCAGATCTAAAATAGATAAATATTAAATAGATAAAATTTTAGATAAGTACTTAATAAAGTCTAATTTTGTTATCTTATCTACTGATAATGTACGAATAAATAAATGAACTCAAATAGCCAATTTTTTTTTTCGCTCAAACAAAGGTATAGATAAAATTATACTGGACGAAATTCTGAAATCTCTCCAGGGAAAATACTCTTAAGGGAATCGAAACTGCTGAAATGGAAAAAAATAAGAACCGGATTATTCGGTATCTATCGAAATCCTAAACATAACATTAACATCCTGATAATTTATAGTACAGCAAATGTGTACAATTTTACACCTTACAGAGGTTTAATTGTTTCTACTTCTACTACTAATATTAGGCATATTTCCCAGTAGACAAATTACTCAACAGATGGTAAGCGTCTTTATTCTTGTTGAGCATTAACGAATCCTTCAAAGCAATATTATTCTTCTAGAACTTATCCTAATTACCTGTCACATTTAGCTGCAGCAGCTAAAGTAAGATTAGAAACAAAATCTACCGGAATCATGTCAAGTATATGCTCATCTTTAGTAGGTATTGCACGACAGAGTCCTTTTGATACCAATGTTAGTAATCCGGTGGCTCCATTCCAATTGTCAACCCATCCACTGAGAGGCTCTGAATGACCTGGGGTTACTGAAACAGAATGCTTATAAATGGATAATGTAAAGTTTGTAGCAAAAAAAACTAAGGATGCAAAACCTCTGGTAGTGGTAATGCGGATTATTGAGGTATTTCAAAGTTGTACCAAGTAAAACTCTTGCCATGAATTTATTTATAATTTGAAGTTTCTTGATAAGAAGAGTACATTTTTAGTATAAAAAATCGATGGTTAATGAGGCTGATAATTTCTGCAACAGGCATAACGCATCAGGTTCAAAGTAGACCGAAAATTTGGCTATGATAGAGGGAAATCTAGATGTGAACAGCATAGTATCAGTCGCTATAGCATAAACTAAACAGAAGCCCAACGAGTTAATTTCTTGCTAGTTCTTCACAATTAAGTCGCTTTCCAAACCTTTAGTAGATTCAAGATCCACTAATCAGTTTGTTTCAAGCAACTATTAGCATTCCTTTTCTATACTCAGACGAGCACCTTCTACTCTCACACATCCTTGTGAAGCTGTAAAGGTCTAAGGACCGATAGCGACTCCTCCTACTCCAAAACAAAAGAAACGAGGTGATGATGAATTTGATAAAGTAGATGTACTTACCAATTGAAGGTCTTATGATGACAACGGGGATATTTCCATGGGTATCAGCGATCAGATACTCAGTCAGAGCCTTTGTAAAAGTGTAAGTATTTGGATGGCCATCTGTAACATTAAAAGTAGACACTAGTCAGAATAGCGAAATATAAGACCAGACAAATAAAGAGTATAACATTGTATGTATATGCAACTTAAGATTATTTAAATAAAGGTGGTTAGTTGTAGATTTTGAAAAGTTCTGGAGTAGCGACCACGAACCGGTAAGCGCAACGTTGGTAGACCCCCCACAAGATAGACTGACGATCTGGTCAAGATCGCGAGAGATCACTGGATGCAGATGGCGCAGGACCGGTCGATGTGGTGAGGGCAGGGGGAGGCCTATGTCCAGCAGTGGACGTCTATAGGCTGATAATGATGATGTAAATTTTTGCTCAACAAAGATAACTCAAGTAAATTTGTAACATGGCTTTCGAGCGAGAGATGGGAAAGGTATTAAAAAATAGCATGTTAAAGAAAGTGTTCATTATAAGCACATAATATTCAAAAATAGCGCGTGCATGTTTTGGTACAAGCAATACTTGAAATATTTAGGTAGTTACATTTCAGAATCAAATTTCAAAATTTTATGATGTTAATATATAGATTCTATTACAAGTATGGATGCAGTCAAGACAAGATTTTCTTCAGAAATTAACAGGTTTGTAGAAATTGATATTCAAATCGACAAGGCGACTATATTACTTAGTTTGTAACAAAAAATTCTTACTCAGTATTTTTTTGATTTCCTTTTCATTATTCCTATTTACTTCAATAGTCTTGTAAACACCAGCTACGTCTGCTGGTGGTGGATAAATTACCTCTTCAAGAACCGGTACATCTGTATGGGCGTATGCTGTTGATATATGAACCAGGACCTATTAATCCAACAAAGTCAATTTTAGAGTTAAATTAATTTCAAGTCTTAAGTCCCAATTGGGGACACGTGGTGGACTGTGCCTAATCCCTGTTCTGAGGAGATCCAGTGGTGGGGTAGTAATGGATCCTTTCATGCATTTTCAACAGGTTCTTACCGCGATATTTAATTAATTGAGTTGTCTACCCTCTTTCTCGTTCGCTTTTGGTCTTAAAGATTTGTTTGCTCTTAAACCGACCCGCAATATCCAGTCTTCTCGTGATCATGACGTTTGCAACAATGTTGAAATATCTATACAACTCAATTAATGAAATATCGCGGTAAGAACCCGTTGAAAATGCATGAAAGTATTATAGAAAACCGTGAGTGTCTGAATAAGTTTATAGTATTGGATTGTTACAGTACTATAAAATAATAGATTCATTAGCTTACTTTCATATTCTTCATTCGACGACACAATTTTAAAACTTTTTTCGTTCCTTCATAGTTTATCTTCATAGCAGTTTCTAATTCTTCATTAAATTTAATTGTTGCGCCTGAGTGAATGACAACGGATACCTGTAAAAATGAGCAGATGTAATCTCAATGACATGCTAATAAATCTAATATATAAAATTCTCGTGTCACGGTGTTCGAACTTGAACTCCTCCGAAACGGCTTGACCGATTTTGTTGAAATTTTTTGTGCTTATCCGGTATCTATGAGAATCGGCCAACATCTATTTTTCATCCCCCTAAATGTTAGGGGTAGTCCACCCCTAATTTTTTTTTTATTTTTTCGACGCAGACGAAGTTGCGTGGGGCAGCTAGTATATGTATATAATGTTATTCAAACACTCTTGGTTATCTACATTACTTTCCTGTATAATCTACCCGCAGTTTTCTCGTGGTTATTACGTTTGTAACAACGTCGAAATATCAAGTCCAGTTAATTCAAAATCGTGGAAAGAACCCGTTAATTATTCCTTAAAAAGAACCTCCCACAAGATAGCCTAACGACCTGGTCAGGATCGCGGGAAGTCAGTGGATGCAGACAGGACCGGTCGTTGTGTCGAGATTTGGGGAGGCATAGACCAGCAGTAGACGTCTATGGGCTGATGAAGATGATGAATGACATTGCCTGATAGTCAACATCTTTTTGCCTTATAAATGATCTTAGCCGTGTTCAATATATTTACCTCGTTCACTAAATTGTCTTCATCACTCGGTTTCAGCCCCAGGTTGGGTTCACATAAGTCTCCAACAACAGGCACAATTTTATTCAAGTCATCGGGCTTTTCGTTCTTTAGACGTGTGAAAACCTGAAAACAATACTGTTGGGTATTTTATTTTACACAAACTAATGAATATTGATATGAGTCGAATCATTGTAGACTATTATTCAGTTAACAATACGAATTGATGTTTTCAAAGTGACGCAAATTGTAATGAAATACACGACGTGAATGTATAAATTGTTGTGAATTCCTAGAAAACCGTTATTTGTACATTCTAATATTGAAATAATTTTAATGTGTTGTACATAATGAAAATCGCTTGTTTGGATAGGAAAATATAACAAAATACCAACTCTGTGGCTATGGTTCGAGAGCTGGTGGCAATTTTTGTGTAGCTATTAGAGGCAAGCTGAAAAATGTATCAATAGTTCTCCTGATATACCCTGGAACTGTAGACCTGCAGACCTGGCTGCTGAGTAGTGGGGTGTTAAATAGTGGGCACTCAGCACTATCTATGTGTTTTGAATCCAATTGACGTCTATACTTCTAATGTTTTTAATACTCCAGCTACTTAAGGAGTTAGCAGCATACCTCATATTAAAGGCAAAGTCAATAGGCACTATTACATTAACTTTATTTTTTATTGCCATGTAGGCAGATGAGCCAACAGGCCACATAATAGGGCGTGGTTACCTCTGCCTTGTCAGAGGACACTAAAAGGCCATTTATTTTGGTAAATTTCCAGTTGAGTGGTTAAGATAGACCAATGATCCAGTCATTCCAGTTCAGTTCCATCTACAAAATTCCCTACTGCCTCTGAACTTACCAGACAATTAAGAAAGTGCTGGAATCGTTGTGAAACACTCTGCTCTTCCGTTTCTCGTATTAACACGTATATTTTCTTTAACTTTGGACAACTGTATACAAGTTTTTCGATAAGAACCTAGAACACAAAAATCAGAACAGAATCAGATTAATCTCAAAATTTATTCATGAAAAGTGGGTTCACTTGACCTGTGTTACTTATTATTAAAAAAGGTAATTTCATGCAGTTGTATGTAGGTTGTAACTTTAGAACTACTGAAATGATCTCGAAAATTCTTGTACTAGAAGCACTTGAGAGTCAAAGACTATTTAATAATTACAAATTACAATTAGATAAAAACTTTTCTTGCGCTGTTCAGTTAGTAGTAAAGAAACAATAAAATAGACAAAACAAAAGACTAACATTGAAACAAGTATGTAGATATTACACAATTCGTATACTTCATTGTCTTGCTAATGATTTTAACCGCGAATCAGACCCGGGGTTCAACAGTCAGGGTTTCGACCATCGGGCTAGTCTCGTTCTGCGCAGTAGAGGTATTAAGCATAGTCGACCAAACAGTCACACAATAGTTTTCTAGTGCTTGAGCCATAAATTATACTAAATATTTTTGTAAATTATACCTTTTGAATTGTATGAATAAAAACGAGCCTGATGACAAGAGGTTACCGTCGCTCATGAGCATCATTAATTCCAGATCTTTAGCGGGTCGAGATTAAAGATTTTTAAATTTTCTTCCGTAAGTTTAAATAGTGCAGGAAATCGACCCTTATTGTCATGACGTGACGCTTAGGTAAACAAAGTCAAAACTGTCATCGCGCAACCAGAAAAAAAGTAAATTTAATATTGTTTACCTAATCGTGACGTCATCCGGTGTGATTCGCGTTTCAGTCAAAATGGCCGATTGCAATATTTTAATTTATTGAGGAGCTTGTTTTTTTTATTATTGCAAGATAGTTAAACGAGCCTACGGCCCACCTGATGGTGAGCGGTCACCGTCGCTCATGAACCTCTGCAATGCCAGGGCAAAGAGAGGCCATTATCTATCACCTACCCATACAGGACTTTTCTTAAACCTCATTTAAAGAGGAACATGTCATAATGCTTCGAAGAAACTTACCTTCCCAAGAAAGCCTGTTCCTCCAGTGATGAAGACTGTTTTACCAGCATAGAAATCTGCTATATTTGTTGATGACTCCATTATTAAACTAACCACTTTTTCCGTTCCTGTAATCAGATAATTATTCTGATCTTTAACAATGGGAGCATGTTTTTACTATATCATTTGTATCGTTATGAAATTGAAATTGATTGAAACGGGGGTGATATGAATTTGATAATAATTTTCGATTGTAATGTGACTTTAACTTCCTATTAAAGGTTAACGAAAATCTAAATAGCACTATTAAATAACTTTTCAAAAAGCTGTTGTGTATTTTAGTTTTTTTTAGCCTATTTAAATTTATAACTTTTAGGCAAAACTTTTTGTATCAACTGCGTTATAACTTTTTCTACACAGGCAGATTTTAATCAGACAGAATTTGTTTTATTAAGATTTTTTCGTTTGCTCTTCTCCAACAAGTAACATTACAAATCATTCACCAATTTAAATCTTAACAAAAAGTCAAAATAGGTAACCGTTATTTCCTTTTAAAATTACCTTTTACAAGAAGTTCGTAATCAATTATTCATAAACATTTACCGACACAATGTATTATTATTAAAAAAAAATTGATAAATGAACGTTAAACTTGATTTACAAATAAAATTGTTATTGTTCAAGCACAATTTAAAAAATAAAACATCAAATAACTACGCGTCACAAGTTAACTGAACTGCACAAAACATGTATTTCAGTTAATCACTTCACATATACTGTAATTTAATTAATTTAATTGGTCAAACTAAATGATAATTAGAATAAAGGTACGGTCACACTAAGGACGAAACAAAGACGTATTTTAAAGACGCACACATACATTAACATTGCGAAGTTGCGACATACAATATACAAAAAAAAACACTAGTGGCACTTGGGGACCGCCGCGGTAAAGCTACTGCATAGCATTTTGTATCAACTTATGCAATTATAATTATTTATTTATTAGAAGACACGATGTACATTTATACAGGGTGATTTCCTAGTGAGGATACATATTGAAGGTCATGGTAGCTGATGGTTATATACGACCAGTAAAAATATTATTACCAAAGAATAGGGCTTAATGCCTTAGTAATCGCAACTTAAAAATATCTAAAATTCTTGCAAAATGATGGTTTTTCGACAGCTGATAGGTGTGGCGGAGGTGTGGGAAGCGCGAAATCACTAGAGATCATTAGTCAACACTCTTTAAGCCGAAATTGCTTATGTTTGAGGTAGTTTTGTCGAATTTAGATTTAAATAATAAAAAAAAAAAATTGTAATTTTACTTATTTTTTGTAATATTCCGTATTAGAACAGAGTACTCATCACCCTCCTGCAATATGTACCCTGTCTAACAAATCACCCTGTATAGAATACCTGGGCGACCGAGCTTCGCTCAGTAGTAATGAAAAACAAAATCACCATAAAGATTGGTTCCATATAAGAATAAAACTTAAAATGACAAAAATAAAAAACAAAAAAAAAACAAAAAAAATAAGAAACAAAAAAATAAAATGCTGACACCAGGATTTGAACTCTGAGCTTCAGGCACAAAAAGCTATAATATAGCCCTGACCACTTCAAGGTGCGGTACCTTGATGACTGGAGCGTTAGGTTTTTTGCGTTACGGAATTTCTGGGTTCAGTCCCCGCGCTCAAGGCCCGCGATAGAAGCTTTGCAATAGCTTAAAAATCACTCACGTTGTTTTTAAATTCATTTTATTTTACGAACCATCCCATTTTGGAGGAGACAGCCGACCTCGGTGTTTCCAAGCACTATGATTTAGGCATCTTTCCGTTCCGTATGAAAGACGATATTTAACGACTCTGACGTTGCAGAAATTCGACGATACTTACTATCAGATAGACCATTTATTTAAAGTACAAGAAAATAGTACAACACCAAGGACAAGACATCCTCCAAGATACCTTACGTCTCTCACCTTACGTCTTCTTTATTTTTGTGTGGTCGCCCCATGAGCTTCTTTTTTGAAATATTATTAATCTGCAGAATTATCAATTAGTCAAATTGATGAGCATAACATTTAGCTTCAATTAGATTGAATTAAAAGGATTTTTTGTTTGTTGTTTTATTTGAAAAATAATATTTTTTAATAATAAAGTTTTTAGTTATGAATGTCCTCTGACATTGCAGAGGTTCATGAGCGACGGTAACCGCTTACCATCAGGTGGGTCGTAAGCTCTTTTATGTATCTTGCAGTAAAAAACCTTTACGCCAAATCTTTGTGGTTTTTCTGTATCCTATGCTTCTATCCAGCCATTATCTGTACCAACCCGTTACTGCCCACTGTTGGGCTCAGGTCTCCTCAGAAGAGGGTTTAGGCATAGTCCACCACGCTTGCCCAGTGCGGATTGGGGATTTCACATATCTTCAAAGGATTTTTAGAACTCTTTTCCGATATGCAGGTTTCCTTCACCGTTTTTAGCCAGTGGTGTTGTGAAAAATTGCACATAAACCTTTTTTCACGTTTAGATTTAGAGGTACAAACCGGCCGGATTTGAACCTGCGACCTCACGTTCGGAAGGAAGCGCTTCGACCACTCGGCCACCACGACTTCTCTTTGATGGTATGATGGTTTAATCTTTGATGGTTTTTCTGTAACCTATGCTTCTATCTAGCCATTATTCTGTACTAATTACTAATGTGTCAATGTAAAGGTCTCCTACAATTGATTACAAAATCTAATTTATACGTCAATTACAATCAACACTGACCCGTTCTAGACAAAGGCTCAAAATTAGAATTTTAAATTAAATAGACTCTTATACAGAGTGTCTATGTAAGGAAAGTAGCAAAAAATATTTGTAATTAAGAGTTTCAAAAGTGTATTTTTTTCGATGTTGTAGTTTCGATATTCAGACAAACCAAACAATTTACGAAAAATCTTTGGATGCAGTATTGTTTGATATCCAGATGATGTTTCCTTTCAATAATGTCATGTTATCATGTTCATGTCGCATAGTCCTGGGACACCGTGTATACAGATCGATCTTGCTAGACTAGATGACTAACTAAACTGCGTGACTTGGGTTGCGCCACAAAGGGAGATAGTTTTAGCTATTTTTTCGAGTTATTTTATTTAGGTTCATAATAGGACAACACAGAAAAACAACTGCTGAAAACCATCAAAAGAAGTAAATTGGAGTATCTGGGGCATATCATGAGAAGCCCGAAGTACGATTTGCTGCACTTGATCGTACAGGGCAAGATCCAGGGGAAGAGAGCTGTAGGTAGAAGGAGAACATCTTGGCTGAAGAACTTGCTCCAGTGGTTCAACAAAAGCAATCGTGCTTTGTTTCGCGCTATTAATGTGTAATGTGTCAAAAGTATAGATCGCCTTAATGATCGCCGACCTTCGATAGAAGATGGCACCGGAAGAAGAAGAAGAATAGGACTTTTGTGGTCAAAGGAACTCCTGTACTCAATAAAATAGACCTGTCGTGGTTAAACTCATTTTACTTATCGTCGCCTCAGTGCTTGTTTGGCAAATCTGACATTTTTTACGAAAATTACCTTTTAATGCAGTATTATAAAGAATAAAATTTCCATCCGACTGGTAAAATAAGTTTTTAAAATATTCAATTCTAAAACAATAAAAATCTCATTTCAATTTTTTTCTCAACACGGCACTTAACAAAAATTCCGTGCTTGTTTGCTGTCTCCTGTAAAATTTGCTCGAGTGCAGATTGGCCAAACAAGCACTGAGGCGACGTTATATTAGCTAGCACTCTACTAATACATGAAATCCAGGATCTTAATAGCTTGTATTTAAAGTTTTCTTTAAAATTATGTGATTTACAAATAAACAGTCAGCGTGAAGTGACTTTGTAGTAGAGGAGCCCAAGCGGGGATTCCGGGATTTACTACAGCGCGGCAGATTAATATACAGGGGGTACCTTGTACCCGGTTAAGTACCTCCACAAAATATGAGGCCCATATCTAAGGCCGCCCGTGAAGGATACAGGATCAGATTAGTAAAAAAAAATTGATGATCAGAAATTCTCGAGCGCGTCAGATTAAGGTAGGGTGAATTAATTACATCCTAAAAAGTGTATATTCCAATAATCTGACAATTTGAGAGTGACGTAAAAAAAGGAGACGGTAACAAAGTTGTAAAAAAAAAACGTCATCTCGACATTCTCGAGCGTAGCTAAATTTTTTTTATTTGGAAGGAAATAATTCAAGAATAATAAAAAATATATAATCTGACGATTTCCGCAAGCCGAAATAACAAAAATCTTATATATATAAAAATGAATTGCTGTTCGTTAGTCTCGCTAAAACTCGAGAACGACTGAACCGATTTGGCTTATTTTAATCTCGAAATATTCGTAGAAGTCCAGGGAAGGTTCGTTCGAGAGATATCGTGAACGATAGAAACCCGAAAAGTGTTTTTCGGGATTCCGAAATTTATCTCCGAAATTTGTGAGTCGATCAAAATTACTTATGAGGATGATAAAACTACGTCGAATGGTGCCAACCGCGTTAAAATTGGTTCATCCATTCGAAAGTTATTGCAGTTTGAAAATTCCAAAAATAGTGTTCTATGAAACTTCTATCAGACTTTCGAGCTGGGAGAGCTCAAATGCATAGAAATATTATTTCTTTGAACTCAGGAATGGAATTAGCGGGAAGTTGCAGGGATGGCTTTAAAGTGAACCATTATCCTAATTTTTTTTTTGTCAGATCAGGCGAATCCCTCTAGATAATCGTCAGATTATGAGACAGTACGTTTAGAACATAAAGATAAACCATATATATCTTAATCTGACGCGCTTGAGTATTTCAAAATGGCGATTTTTTTTTGCACATTATGAAAATGGCTGCGAGTTTGCGTCCCATCGAAATCGTCAGATTAGTGAATGAGAGCTTTTTTTTGGTGTACTTAACACTCCCTTAGAAAATCTGACGCGCTCGATATTTTTTTTTTTTCATTTTCAACCTTTAAATACAACCACCCGCATCACGCAAACGATCAGATTAACATACGTACGTTATTAAAAATACGTAGGGCATTGATGCTATCAATATCTGACGCGCTCGAGGATGTCCATGCAACAGTTTTTTTTTACATCTTTAAAAATCTATAGCCCCTTTCCCCACCGATGTAAAGGTATATGTCATATAACATTTTTTTCTTCTTATCATCTAAGCTTTGCATCCCAATAGGTCTCTTCAACGCTCGAGTAAATCCCCATTTAGCATCGTCGCCTCCTCTACTATTGTCAATGCAATTAAATTGATTCGTTTTACATTAACAAGCTGTAATTATAGCAATATCATGGTTATCGTTTTATCATTGTTTTATTAATAAGCAACAATGTTGCAGAGTTTTAATAATATACCAGCGGTTGTATTCTCATTTTTTATTGTAATTTAATTGGCATTTTACACGCATATTTAATTGTTCGCAACTTTGTTTAATAACTTAAGCTATTTTTCCTGGTTTTGACATTTTTTTTTATTGCCACGCAGGCAGACGAGCTAACGGCCCACCTGATCGTAAGCGGTTACCGTCGCTCATGGACCTCTGTATTGCCAGAAGACACTGCGGGGCCGCTGCCTACGGCCTACACTTAAGGACTATCTTGAAGCCTTGTTTGAAGAAGGACAAGTCATAGCGCTTGGAAAACACCTTGGGATCTCATTCCATAGCCGGATGGTTTCCTGGTTTTTCCTGGTTTTGAGATTTTGCTTATTGTATGTAGATAAACGAGTCTCAGGATCACTTGATGGTAAGCGGTTACCGTCGCTCCGGAAACTTTGTAATATCATTGCATTTAGACCGTTCTTTCACACGAAAACTGTGTAGCTATTTATAATCTACTACTTACTAATTTTTTTTCTGCAACACTTCAATTTATATTAATTACATATATATAATCATAATAATATTATAAAGGCGAAAGTTTGTATGTATGGATGTATGTTTGTTACTCTTTCACGTAAAAGCTACTGAATGGATTTGAATGAAACTTTACCACAATATAGCTTATACATCAGAATAACACATAGGCTACAATTTTTGATAATACGGGACGAACCTGCAGTCCACGCGAACGAAGTCGCGGGCAAAAGCTAGCTTAAACTATACATATTTAATTTACAAAAATAAAAATAAATGTACTATTTTGTGAGTTATTTCGATACTGGTCAAGTTACAAATGAAACATAGAAATAACAATGTAAAAGAAAACAAGAAACAAATGCGATAAAAATTTGAAAATGACGTAGAAAAACTATAAATAGTACTCAATGGAAGGTCATGGAAGTACATAATGTTAAACTACAATATGTTTACATAGTCTTAATATTTCTTTTTACAAGTCGTGGTGGCCGAGTGGTCGAAGCGCTTCCTTCCGAACGGGAGGTTGCGAGTTCAAAACCGGCCGGCTTGTACCTCTAAATCTAAATGTGAAAAAGATTTATGTGCAATTTTTCACAACACCACTGGCTAAAAACGGTGAAGGAAAACATCGTGAGGAAACCTGCATGTCGGAAAAGGGTTCTAAAAATCCTTTGAAGATATGTGAAGTCCCCAATCCGCACTAGGCAAGCGTGGTGGACTATGCCTAATCCCTCTTCTGAGGAGACCTGAGCCCAACAGTGGGAAGTAATGGGTTGGTACAGTATATTAACTTGCATTGGATGTAAAAGTTAGGGTGGAATCTTGCAAGCTACATTTGGCTAAGTACCTGGAGACCGATTGAGCTGACATTTTGCATGCAGATGTATATCGCGTGACAATGCAATAATATGTCAAAACGACGCTGATATTCGGAAGGTGGTCATATGACCTCTGGTGTTTGGGCTCGTTTTACTTTTTTTTTATTGCCATGTAGGCAGACGAGCCAACGGGCCACCTGATCGTAAGCTAGCACTTGTATTAGCACTGCTACATGATAACTTGTATTTAAAAAAATAAGAAACAAACATAATAAATTACAATGCGGTGTCGTAACATATAACCTTAATGTATGTTAATAAAACTCATACATTTAAACAAAATAACATAAAATGTTAAATAAGTTAAAAATGCAATAATTTACAATTATTCAAGTTTTTTCTATACTTAGCGTAAAAATTGTACAAAACTTTTAATTATAATTAATTATGATTACTTGTTCTTGTCTGCAATATTCTGATATTAAGTAGGTACAAGGGATGTTGTGATTCATCTTGACGTTTTCAATAAAAAATTCAAGGTTTTAAGTGACAAGTCAGCAGCATCTTCCAGTTCCAGTGCCGAGCGCGTAACGCGTCGCGCCGTCCCTCCAAACCCCGTGCTGGGTTCTGGCTTCAGCCGGGGTTCGGACGCTGAGTGAGAGCGGTTGGAGGTTTTAGTGCGGTTCAACTCCCACATACCCGGTAATTTCCTCCAACTGAAAAAAAAAACCCCTCAGTGTCCCCTGACATTGCAGAGGTTCATGAGCGACGGTAACCACTTACTATCAGGTGGGCCGTTGACTCGTCTGCCTACATGGCAAAAAAAAAAGAAGTCATTATAATAATTATATAGGTACCTATTTTACCTATACTAAATCTTGACACCCCGCAAATTAAATTGAAAGCGGAAGGTCGTAGACCCATCGAGTATGGGCTCATTTTAAAGGGCAGGTAGAAGACCTTTATTTTGGCTCCATTAGATTTCCTCTACATCGCGTGATTCATACATCATCGTGTATCGTTCATTTACGTAAATTACGACGTTCGTATGTATTTTTGCGAATACGAATTTTAAACACATGCAAATATTTGGGAATGCGAAAATTCATTACATCCCTTAAGTACTATGTTGCTAATGTTTTTTGACTATCTTTATTTACTTACTGTATATTTTATTTTGAGTTTGCTGTAAGAAAACTCAGTATTGAGTTAAGCTCGCATTTTGTGAACATTTTTTTTAATATAACTTATTTTTGTGTCGTGTACAATAAAGTATTAAATAAATAAATAAAATAAATCTTTTTTTAAGCATAAACAAAATTTATTAAACGTGCAATAATCTTTATTGTTGTATTTTTCGCGGTATTTTTTTCTTATAATTAAACTTATTCTTTGAATTTCATGAACTGAAACTGCTTTTTACCTAACGCTAAAATATGTAACTATGCCAAAAACAAAAAAGTAACCAAACCGAAAAACTCCTATAGAATTTGATAAAAACTTACCGGCACACGTCTGTCCAAACTAAATATTTCAAACATTACTGTTGCTCAAGATCACAGCACAATAAATATTAAATACAAACAAAGACAATATTTATTATACCATTGTATGGTGAACAATACTTATTTGAAATCATCAATGTAATTCTCAATATATTGTTCATGCCCACTGCTGGGCTCAAGTCTCCTCGGTAGATGGATCAGGTCCACCAAACGCATCTGTACTGTAACAACTCATTACTACCCACTACTGAGCTCAGGTCTCCTCAGAAGAGGGGTTAGGCATAGTCCACCACGCTTGCCTAATGCGGATTGGGGACTTCACATAATATCTTCATAGGATTTTTAGAACCCTTTTCCGACATGCAGGTTTCCTCACAATATTTCCTTCGCCTTTTTTAGCCAGTGGTGTTGTGAAATTTGCACATAAATCTTTTTCATATTAAGATTTAGTACAAGCCGGCCGGTTTTGAACCCGCGACCTCCCGTACGGAAGGCAAGCGGTTCAACCACTCGGCCACCATGACTACTCGGCCACCACGACTGCGTGCAAAATGTCAACTCAATCGGAAACCGAAGAATTTAACTTGCAAGATTCCATCCGAACTTACATAGTTACATCCTATGCAAGATCATAATATATTTTAAGAAAATAGAGAATTTGGAAGAGGAGGGATACTCTAATATAGAATCAATTATTCTTTTGCAAGTTATTTTAATAAAAAAAAGGTCAGATCCCCTCCGCACCAATGCAAATTGTGTCAAAATATTCCACTTTTTTGGGAATGCGAATATTCTTTCTTTTTGCTAAAATTAAACATATTTCATGTACATATGAATATTCAAAGATTTTTTTCAATTTTATTTTACACATAATTTATGCAACTTTATTGTTTAACATTAACGCACGTGCAATCCAAACAAACACACAATAGGTGAAGCGAATGCATAATTTAAATTAAATAATAATATGTTGATTGACAAACAAGTTACTGTTTACGTATTTTGTATAAAAACACATGTGGAATATGTATACCTTTTTACAAAAAACATTGCATCAACGTTAAATATGTGTGTTCTTTTGACACGGAGATTTTTATGTAGTGTGCAGTAAATTTATTAGCAGCATTTTTGTAATAATAATATTATGTACAATATTTTTATCACAAAAATGAAAACGACCTACTTCCATTTCTCAAGCATAACACAAATTATATGAGCTAATAATGCTCAAAATGTCTGCTTTCTAACAAAAAAGAAGCATCGAAATCGGTTCATATAAAAAGGAAATACACGCAAATCGTGGAATTTTGTCCGTTAAAAATACACATTTTTAAACACAGATCCAAAAGTACTTGTTTGATCTTTAAAAAAAAGCATCACGCGGCCCCATCTTGGCGGGCTTCGGTTGGCCCGCCGACTGAGCCGGTGGTCGCTTCGCCGACGACTGCCGGTTCGGCGTCTTCTGTCCGTTCTGTCCTCGGCCGGGATTCGGACGCTGAGCGTAAGCAGCAGGTTTTGGTGCGGTTCGACTCCCACGTACCCCACTCGCGGGGCGGTGGAAGACAGGGATTTCCTGCTGTCACAAAAAAAGGCTTATTATAGGACTCACTGTCTAAAAATGCGTATACTACAAATTCAAGCGTCTTATACAAATGACGGTGACGAACGACTACCATAGAAGCATGAGAAACAAGTCAAAGTTATAATACTAATTAGTTAATTTAGAAACAATTTTGGTTAAGTTTCCTGTAAACTGTACTATAGCAACTCTTTACTGTCCACTGCTGGACTCAAATCTCTTCAGAAGAAGGATTAGGCATAGTCCACCACGCTTGCCCAGTGCGGATTGGGGACTTCACATATCTTCAAAAGATTTTTAGAACTCTTTTCCGACATGCAGGTTTCCTAACGATGTTTTCCTTCACCGTTTTATATAATCAATAAATTTGACGACATTATTCTGTTATTTTCCTTAAACTAAATTCCGGTGACTCAATTTTGTCTCCGCGAAACAAATTTAAATAACACAATACTCGTATTTGTACTAATGGTAATTAAATCAAATTATTGTTATTCCGGAGTTGTGAAGTTAATTAATTTAGGATTGGTATTTTTAAAGTATTTTCCTGTATAAAGGACCCAAGTTTTGGAACGAAGTTCCTTATTGCGCGTTATCGAAAGGGTGCTAGGTGCTTTTAAATACAAATGTAAAAAGGCATGAAAAATATGAATAGTTATTTTTATTACTATCGTAATATTAATTGTTAATAAATAAATTAAACTATAATATATTCATGAAATAATACGTCACTAACAATACACGTAACTGTGATGTATTTCTAAAAATATATTACAAAAATATACTAGCTCTTTCACGCTACTTTACATAAAATTATATAAAGTTTCTCAACTAAATAGTTACCTATGCAAAGAACAGAGTTACATGATATGATTTTATAATCCGAAAACGAATCTGCAGTTCTGAAACTAGGTTGGCTTATATTATCTATCAGTAAATTCTGAATTTCTCTATTAAGACAGCCCCGCCACTCAGCAGCCAGGTCTGCAGTTCCATAGTGCGTAACGCGTACTACCGCCTCGTATAACCTCATTCTGGGTTCTGGCCTCAACCGGGACGGATGAGTGTGGCGAAGATTTTAGTGCAGTTCAACTTTTTTTTGTCTGCCATGTAGGCAGACGAGCCAACGGGCCACCTGATCGTAAGTGGTTACCGTCGCTCATGAACCTCTGCAATGTCAGGGAGACTGAGTGGTCGACTTACGACCTTTAAGGACCAAAACTCCGTATCCGGCGACTTCCCCAACTAAAAAAAAGTATTTGGATCTATACAAATTTTAATTATTCTTAACTCATAATGTTTTAGTGTTTTGTATCGTTTAATATTAATTTTATAATTCAATGATTTACTTTTCATATGACATGTTTTTTAAATTATATTTTTAATTTTATTTTTTGTTGGTACAACTTAATAAATCTAATATATATTATAAAGGCGAAAGTTTGTAAGTATGGATGTATGGATGTATGTTTGTTACTCTTTCACGTAAAAACTACTGAATGGATTTGAATGAAACTTTACCACAATATAGCTTATACATCAGAATAACACATAGGCTACAATTTTTGAGGTTTCTAAGGTCGTAAAAAAAATTTTTTTTGCGGTATAATAGTACTATATTATAGACGTCGCGAACTTTCACGTAAAAAACTACTGAATGGATTTGAATGAAACTTTACCACAATATAGCTTATACATCAGAATAACACATAGGCTACCATTTTTGAGGTTTCTAAGGTCGTAAAAAATTTTTTTGCGGTATAATAGTAGATATTATAGACGTCGCGAACTAGACGGGCTAGACGGGACGAACCTGAAGTCCACGCGAATGAAGTCGCGGGCAAAAGCTAGTAAATAATATTATCGCCCCGCTCTCCGCTCCCGCTTCCGCTATATTCTAGTCCACAGCCTTATATTATGACAGGTACTTAATAGAGTTATACTTGTTACGCTAGTATTATACTAGTCTTGTATTATTAACTGTAGACACTATAAGGATGACGCGTCTGATATTGTTTGAAAATAAATTATATTATAATTTATGTTATAATAAAAATAATACGTTCAGGAATATTAAGAGGAACTTTAGTTGGTAAGTTTATTGTTAATTGTATTATTAATACAAATATTATAATTTATTATGTGAAAAATAATGTGAAAATATTTTTATAATCATTAGTTAATAACAGTAAAAAAAAAAACATCGCATCGCACAATCGCATCGCATTGGAATGAAATTTCAAAATCCTTTGAAAATAATCCTTTGGGTCGTACGTAGCGATCCCTCAGTGTCCCCTAACACTTCAGAGGTTCATGGGCGACAGTAACCACTTCCTATCAGATAGGCCGTTGGCTCGTCTGCCTATATGGCAATAAAAAGAATAAAAAAAAATATGCAGAAAATAAGTGATCTGTATTCTTTAGTTGTTTATTTAATTTATTATTATTTTGTTTTTATTGCCATGTAGGCAAACGAGCCAACGGGCCACTTGATCGTAAGTGGTTACCGTTGCTCATGGACCTCTGTAATATCAGGGGACACTGCTTCGCTACTTACCACCTATCTTTAAAGACTTCAAGTAATTTCTACAAAACCATTGTTGCTCAAAATTTACTACTTTCAAATAGTTTATTTTATTATGACATCGTGATAGTATACAATGTTTTTGCCCATAAAAGGTAGCAAAATACGAATAGTAAAATATAACAAAACACATAATTATTCATATTCAAGACCAAAGAGACAATATAAAACCACATTTTCTAAAATTTTAAATTTATTTAGG
Organism: Trilocha varians; assembly: GCA_030269945.2. Taxonomy (NCBI): domain Eukaryota; kingdom Metazoa; phylum Arthropoda; class Insecta; order Lepidoptera; family Bombycidae; genus Trilocha; species Trilocha varians. Next base: position 2,106,658 of record AP028264.1, on the reverse strand, counting down.
TAGAGTGACTAAGTTGGGGACGGCGCGACGGGAAAGAGTGCTGAGCGCGTAACGCGTCGTGCCGTCCCTCCAAACTCCGTGCTGGGTTCTGGCCTCAGCCGGGGTTCGGACGCTGAGTGTGAGCGGTTGGAGGTTTTAGTGAGGTTCAACTCCCACATACTCTGCGCATACTCCCACATATGCTTATGCGACTAATTTTCAGCTATTCAATTTAATACTTAACGCCCATTCTATAAGGTTCAAAATCGATAAACAAGTTAGATGTTATGGAATGAACACCCCTCTTCGGCATTCCCCAAGTGCTATGACTTGTCCTTCTGTAAATGACGCTTAAGGAAGCTATAGTCTTAGTTGGGATTTTTCCACGCCGTATAAATCATCCTTGAACTCCAACGAACATTTAAAGAAAAGAATTGGCCAAATTGGACCAGGCGTTGTTGAGTTATGCTCTTAGCAACACATTTTGCTATTCATTTCAACTCTACTAATATTATAAACTTATTCAGACACTCGCGGTTTTCTATAATACTTTCATGCATTTTCAACGGGTTCTTACCACGATATTTAATTAATTAAGTTGTCTCGATATTTCAACGTTGTTGCAAACGTCATGATCACGATAAGATTATCAAGTATAAGCTTCAGATTATCGAGTATGTGGAATCCAGTGCTAAACACAACAGTCTCTAAGGGTTCATGCTCACAGAGTCTTGTAGATACAGTGAGTGTGGAGTGTCGTGATGTAAGTTCGAGTTCCAGTGATACTACCCAAAAGCGAACGAGAAAGAGGGTAGACGACAGATTTGTTTGCTCTTAAATCGACCCGCAGTATCCAGTCTTCTCGTGATCATGACGTTTGCAACAACGCTGAAATATCGAGACAACTTAATAAATTAAATATTGTGGTAAGAACCCGTTGAAAATGCATGATAGTATCTACTAATATTATAAATGCAAAAGTAACTCTGTCTGTCTGTTACACTTTCCCGCTTAAACTTCACAACCGATTTTGATGAAATTTGGCACAGACAATCTTTAGACCCCGAGAAAGAACATAGGCTTTAATTGAACCTTTTAATTGAAAGTGACGCAGACCAATTATATTCTTATAATTCTTTAACATGATATATTTTAAACAAAGATTATAATATTATTATAATTGTCTTTATAATTTAAGATTTATCCAAAATTAAAATATAAAGAGAACTTATATTCATTATAATAATATTTTAAATGGCATATAATTTAAGATAACGTTTTTTTAGTCCTTATAATAAAAACATTAAATAAAAATAGAGTTAGTAATTACAATAATAATTCTTCTATTTTTATATTATTTCTGAGAATTTATATTGTTTGAGATCATAAATTATAATATTTTTTATTAAAATATATTGCCGAATGTGTTTCTATTTTCTAAGTGTTGAAACGCAAGAATGACTGAATATTAGGATATTGGGCGGATTATAAAGCTTCTGAAGTGGACACCAAAAATCTGACATTTTGGGGAGCCAAAAAGAAAGTTAGGAAGTGGTTGATGGAACTTTCCTACAACGATACTGAGAGGATATTTGAGTCGTCACAGTGATTGGAATCCGATTCATAATTTCGTGGTTTTATTCATACTAATAATAGCTCACTTCATTAGTAACACTAAAGTAATTTATTTCCTTTTTGTTCCTGTATTATTATTATCATCATACTACTCTAGTTAAAAAACAAAAATACATGTATATTATAATCGATGTAATAAGTTTGTAAACAATAAATAAAATAGAAAAATAAATAAAATAAAACATACTTATGGCATAACCAATGGATGTCTATTAGTTGATGATAACTATGATCATAATGATGATGGTTTTAATGATGATGATGAATTGAGCGACGATAATCACTCACCAAGTGGCTCAAACGAGATCCTTGATGAAGAATTCTATTTAAATGTCATTTTATTCTAGTTCCAGTTTGAATCAAGCGAGTGACATCAAACATAGTGGCTCAAGTTCTTCAGTCTGTGATTTTTACGATGACAAATCTGTGTTCGTGACTGGAGGAACAGGATTTTTAGGAAAAGTAAGTTTATTATGTTCTGCTGAAATTGGAAATCGAACAATATTTTGGTTTAGTGTTTTAAGATCGTGTATACGTCTCACTTGACATTAGCGATTGTCCCTGGTCTTTGAGGTCCAAGAAAAAAGAAGTTTTGACATGCTGGTTGTGCCGCCCACAAATGTGGTGACAATAAAGTCATTAAAAAGCAATAAGATGATTTTTTAAATGGTTTTTAATTAAATTTCTGAACTTGTCGCGACAAATTTTGTTTGTCATTTCCATTCCAAAGAAGCCGTATTTTGCTTAGAAAATCAATTAGAAAGTAGTTTTCTTTAAACCTATTGGAACGAAGTTCCTTATCGCGCGTTATCGAAAGGGGGCTAGACGGAAAAAATCTTACGAAAAGTTGTCACGACACTTTTTTTGTTTTAGATGATTATCGCTAGATGGCGCTGTGATCAAAATCTTTTAAAACACATTCTTTATCGCGCATTACGTTAAGAAAAAAAAATATAAGATATCATTTAATCGAAAGGAACTTAGTTCCATTCGGGTGTCCCATGACACCTCTCAAGTTTTTATAATATATTCATGATCACATAATTCTAAATCTCAATGAGATCTTCAAACATTAAAATAAAAGATGTTGAAATATAATGTGATTGAAGATAATTCTCATAGCTATTTACCAAAATAATAATTTAGGTATAAAGTTGATTGTATTTTGAAACAATTGAAGTGTCATGTATTTTTTTCAGGTGCTCGTTGAGAAACTACTATATGAAACGAACATAGATAAATTATTTTTGTTAATTCGTGAGAAAAACGGTCAAAGCATTCATGGAAGGATCGACCAAATGCTAAACAGTCCCGTAAGATAGTTTTATACTCTCTGATAAGTTATTTTTTACTTTAGATAAGTTTAAAAGTAGGTACCTAAAGAGTCTGTCTGTGATGAGTTGGAAATTATTAATCTAAGTTATAATGTGATGAGAAGAAAGTTATGTAACCAGACGAAATTGAATGATAAATGTGTGGCGACCAATAATAGCGCGCGAGATCCTGAATCACGGTTACGACATTTGTAAGAATCTTCGCATATATACGACATCATCAACTGGTGACCCCGACGTGATAATTGTGGGTACAGTGGACTTATGGCCAAAGGGAGATCTCCGACCGGGCGAGGTAGTGTATGCCCGGTCAGGCCGAAGTCCACTGTAGTAGATTTAAAATGTCGTATATATGCGAAGATTTCTGCAAATGTCGTAATCACGATTCAGGATCTCGCGCGTTATTATTGGTCGCCACAACCGAACGGGAGGTCGTGGGTTCAAAACCGGCCAGCTTGTACCTGTAAATCTAAATGTGGAAAAGATTTATGTGCAATTTTTCACAACACCATTGACTAAAAACGGTGAAGGAAACCTGCATGTCGGAAAAGGATTCTAAAAATCCTTTGAAGATATGTAAAGTCCCCAATCCGCACTGGGCAAGCGTGGTGGACTATGCCTAATCCCTCTTCTGAGGAGACCTGAGTCCAACTGTGGGCAGTAATGGGGTGGTACAGTAGATAAACAAACTTACAGCGTACCTGATGGTAAGAGATTACCGGTCATAAGCTTCTGTAATGCCAAGGTACTTGGGAACCGTTACTGGATTTAAATGGGACCTGGTATAGCGAAAGTAAGTAGGAAGGAAAGTTTTAGAACGAAGTTCCTTATCGCGCGTTATCGAAAGAGGGCTAGACGGAAATTCTTATGAAAAAATTGTCACGACACTTTTTTTTGTTTTGGACGATTATCGCTAGATGGCGCTGTGATTAAAATCTTTTAAAACAATTCCTTATTTGGTTTATATGATTAATGCTAGATGGCGCTGTAATCAAAATATTTTATAAAACAATTCCTTATTTTGTTTTATATGATTAATGCTAGATGGCGCTGTTTATTACAATTCCCTCACTAATTAATCGAAAGGAACTTCGTTCCATCCGGGTGTCCCTTGACACCTCTTAAGTTTTTCTTTTATTTTTTCACCTCATAACCTCAGCTTGGGTGGACCAATTTGGATGATTCTTGTTTTAGATGAGAGCTGATGGTTATCGTGAAGTTCCATTTAGTTTGCATTTTGGAATAAAAATATTATTTACCACTTCGTCACCTCAGTGCTTGTTTGGCCAATCTGCATCGAGCAAATTTTACAGGAGACAGCAAACAAGCACGGAATTTTCGTTAAGTGCCGTGTTGAGAAAAAAATTGAAATGAGATTTTTATTGTTTTAGAATTGAATATTTAAAAAAAATATTTTACCAGTCGGATGGAAATTTTATACTTTATAATACTGCATTAAAAAGTAATTTTCGTAAAAAATGTCAGATTGGCCAAACAAGCACTGAGGTGACGACTTTACATTCCATTTACTGAAATCAAGTAAAATCTAGTTAACACTTAAATTACAGTTATTCGATAGACTTAAGGAATCAAAGCCTACAGCGTTGGACAAGATAGTACCAATAGTCGGAGATGTAGTGGTTCCAGATTTAGGGATAAAAACACAAGATGTTAAAACACTATGTGAAGAGGTTTGTACTTCTTTTTTTTTTTACCCCCCAACACAATCGGGGCCCTTCCACAGTTACCTCGATCATTCTAGGTCTCGTTTTTTTACGTCCTTTCATACACATCCATTCATCTCAGTCAATCTTTGTTACTGGTGGGGTTTCCAGTGTAGCTAGCTATGCTCTATTTACTATTTATTTTATTAACATCTGGGTACACAAATGATTAAACTATTTTTCATATATTTTGAGGCTCTAAAACAATTATTTTATAATGCATCTTTTTTTTTTTAAGGTTTGTACTTTCAAAGTTACTAAAAATTAAAGAACTCAATCTGATAACTTAGACAATCTTAGCAGGAATTTATGATAATTTTAAGAGGGGTTTACCAAATAGCCGTATATGACCATCAACTGTGATACGAATGGCGCATTATAAATTCATCCTGTACGTTTTGGCTCTGCCATAAATAGCTATACCTAATCTGTAATTTTAACAAGTATTTTTTGGTATATAGGCTTCCGTAGTAATCCACATGGCAGCTTCTGTGATGTTCGACGAGCCTTTCAAAGTATCGCTGCAATTTAATTACGAGGGTACTAAAAGGATAATGAAATTGGCGCATCAAATGCAGAATATAAAAGTGAGTACCACATTCTCTTGATTTGTTAAAAAATCTTATGAGGATTATAAAAATCTAATATAAGTTAACCCGCGCAAATTCGTCTGCGACACAGAAGAAGACAATATATCCTCGATAAATGAACTATCCTGAAACTGAAATAATTTTTCAAATCGAAACAGTTGTACCTGAGAGTGCGTGTTCAAACATACAAACGAACCTTCCAGCTTTGTAATATTAGTATTAATAATTTGCTTCGACTACCGTCACTATTTAACTACCGTGAACATCAACAATTTACCTTGGGAGATCGTTTTTGCCAATCATTTTCGTTTTAAATAATTTAAGTACTCTTAGGACACTAAAAGTCTTTTTCAAGCTATTTAACAAGTATCCTGCAAGATAAACTGCATATCTACCCACCTAGTCTTGAAAACTATTCCATTCACATTGTCTGCAACAGATTAGGGATATAACGAATATTCGCATTCGCATCAAAAAATCATGCGAATGTTTTGACTAAAGTTGCATTGACGTTGCGTGCTTGTAAAAGGGATCTGATGGAGCCAAAGTGAAGGTCTCAACATGCCCTTTACAATGAGCCCAAACTTGATGGGTCTACGAGATTCCGTTCTCAAAATAATTTGCGGGGGTTTTCAATAATTAGGTGGGGGGAAAGTACCCCCTCCCTTCCTAGTAGATTTAAAGTAGGTAAAATAAAGGTACCTATTTTATAGAATTCATAAATTATAATGACTCTTAGAAATTGCTGCTGAATTGTCAATAAAAAAAAACTTGAACTTTTTGTTGTAAAGGTCAACATTCACATTCGCATTCGCATTCGTGAATGTCAAAATTGAATATTCGCATTCGCATTCCCGTTCGCTTTTCCGAACAATTTTTACCCTATAGACATTTCGCCCCACTAAGGCTTGCCTATTACTAACTCAAGTACGCAAGATTTCGGCTCATGTTATTTGGTGCTCTTAAAAATGTGATCTCTAGCAATTTCTGGTTTCTCTAATTCTTATTTTTCATTACAGTCATTCGTACATGTGTCAAGCACATACGCGTATGGATTTAAAGGAGGGAATACAATTAAAGAGGTTGTATATCCACCTCCATCTAACTACAAGGAACTCGACAACTTTGTCGCGAAGTATAATGATGATAAAGTGGAAACGATGAAATTCTTACGTAAGTTTAATTTATGAAGATTTTTCGTTTGAATATAGATTATTATGGATGCTAGAATAAGTAAAGAGAAAAAACGTTTTGCGATAATTCTATGAGAGTACATAAAGTTAAAGCCAGAACAAGCATGTGAATCTACGACATACCTAATAGTAGTTTAGAATACCTATAGTTCTATACTGTACCAACCCATTACTGCTTACTGTTGGGCTCAGGTCTCCTCAGAAGAGGGATTAGGCATAGTCGACAACGCTTGCCCAGTGCGGATTGGGGACTTCACATATCTTCAAAGAATCCTTTTCCGATATGCAGGTTTCCTCACGATGTTTTCCTTCACCGCATTTAGCCAGTGATGTTGTGAAAAATTGCACACTTAGATTTTTCACATTTAGATTTAGAGGTACAAGCCGGCCGGATTTGAACCCGCGACCTCCCGTTCGATTTTTGGAATATCTGTATAGTAAAAGACCATATTGAAGATCTTAGCTTTATTAAAAAATTGTCCCTCAATATCGAAGCTTAGCAGTTTAAGATAATGTTCAATAATCATTATAAAGTTCCTATCTATCGCCTTCAGAATAATTCATAGCAAACTATACATACAAACGATTACCATGTAAGTAATGAAAATTTACAAATTGCAGAAAAGCGTGTTAATACTTATACGTATTGCAAAGCGCTGGCGGAGAATTATATAGCTGATAATCATGGGAATATACCAACCTGCATCGTCAGGCCTGCGATGAGTAAGCATAATTTTGATTCACTAAAGTTACTGTACTGTAATAAACCATTACAGCTCAAGTTGCCTCAGTTCGGTATAGTGTACCTGTACCTGTACCAACCCATTACTGCCCACTGTTGGGCTCAGATCTCCTCAGAAGAGGGATTAGGCATAGTCCACCACGCTTGCCCACTGCGGATTGGGGACTTCACAAATCTTCAAAGGATTTTTTAGAACCCTTTTCCGACATGCAGGTTTCCTCACGATGTTTTCCTTCAATGTTAGTGTACCATGCGACCCCAATGGGGGTGATGACGCGAGACGTAAGCCTTGACGTGCACGTGTTGTATAACCCTGAAAAATTTTGTGCTGAGTTCTGTCCTCAACAGAGTTTCGGACGCTGAGTGTGAGTTACAGAAAGTTTTATTGCGGTTCGATACTCACATACCCTATCTTCGGTGTGGGTGAAATCGGCGATTACCTCCTGTCTAAAAACGCTTGCCAAATGCGAGTAGAGGAGTTCATATTCTTCTGCAGGATATTTAAATCCTTTAATATCAGATTTCCTAACAACATTTTTGTTCATCATTTTAGCCACATGTTTGGAAGGTTTTTTTTTTTTATTGCCATGTAGGCAGACGAGCCAACGGGCCACCTGATCGTAAGTGGTTACTGATGAACCTCTGCAATGTCAAGGGACATTGAGGGTTCGCTACTTACGACCTAACTTTAAGGACCCTCCTCAAGCCTCGTTTGAAGAAGGACAAGTCATAGCGCTCATCTTGATGACTACTCTCTTCTAAGTAACAATTCCTTTTCAGTTACTCCAAAAAAGGACGAGCCCCATGCCGGTTGGGTAGACAATTGGTTTGGGCCTACACGCGTCTTTTACAATGCGGCTACAGGATGGAATCGATCTTGCTGCGGTAGAAAGGAGTATTTCGCTGATCTGATGCCCGTTGACTATGTAGCTAATTTTTGTATTATTGCGGCAGCAAAAAACGAAAGGTAAATAAATAGTTTCATAGTTTAAATAAAGTGTTATGAACTTATTCAGACACTCGCGGTTTTGTATAATACTTTAATGCATTTTCAACGGGTTCTTACCACGATATTTAATTAATTGAGTAGTCTCGATATTTCAACGTTGTTGCAAACGTCATGATTACGAGAAGACTGGATACTGCGGGTCGATTTAAAATTCGAGTTCCAGTGGTACTACCTAAAAGCGAACGAGAAAGAGGGTAGACAGATTTGTTTGCTCTTAAATCGAATTAATGAATTAATTAAATGTCGTGGTAAGAATCCGTTGAAAATGCAAGAAAGTATTATGACGTAACCATAAAAGGACAATACCGATGTTGTTAAATGAGATTTTGAAATTTTGCATGACTTAGAAACACTGATATTTCATGAAACGTAACATCTTACAGATTTCTTTCAATTAGATTCATTGAGCCTACTGTTTTGATATCCAGCAGCAAAGCCTAACATTAACATAATAAAATACTTCTTATAGGAATCAATATCTGCATAGTTCGCATATCTGAAAATATATTACCTTTATTTTAGCATACCTTATTTCTATATTTTTTAAATACTCTCCTTAAAATATAAATGAGAACTTGACATATCACTATCTGGTCTTCCTTCCATAAAAATCAATCTGTTTCAGTAGCAAAGACGTTCCAGTATTCAACAGTTGCAGTTCTGGAGCGAACCCAGTCGAATGGGGCTTTATAATGAAGTGCTTCATCGAAGACAACGTCAAAAACAAATTCAGTGAGCGTTTATTTGAATTTTACTAAATATAGTGTTATAAAAATTACAGGAGATTTGGAAAACTAACACCCGATAGATTTAAAATTAGACAATCTATAGAAATCTCGCGTTAGTTGGTTATGTACACTTATATATATGATATCCCCGATATAGAAATCTCGCGTTAGTTGGTTATGTACACTTATATATATGATATCCCCGACGCTAAGACTTGTCTCTTTTGAAATGAGGTTGAAGAAAGGCCTATAATATTATGATAACTAAGAGGTAAGATAATATGTCTATACATATTATGTCTTTACCCTGACATTTACTATCAAGTGAGATATAGGCGCATTTATCTTTAATGCTGTTAAAACAGTAAAATATAATCTATACAGGGTGTTAAAATCCGACGAAACAATACTTTCACAGCAAATAGTATACTTGATGTAGAAGCCATCCACCAAGTCTGGGTTTTCTAGGCATAATATATCATAAGTTATCACTAATCAAAACTACGTGTTAATTTGTGCAGGATCAACCCTACCGTACTGACCTACACCAACAGCTAAAGACGTAAGCCGGCTAGTCACCTCCTGTATCATAGAACATTGTAATAGTACACGGACAAAAATCACATTCTAAACAGGATACATGCGCCTGTGCACGTGAAAATAGATATAGCTCGCTAAATGTAGATCAGGGTAGGGTTGTCAAAAATAAAATAAAATAATAATTTTTCAACTTTGTATGGGAAAATAAAGTTACTATCTCCGTTTCAAAAGTATGTGTATATGATTTGAAATGTGATATAGATTAAGCCCTTAACGTATTGTTTCACCGGGCACCAACACCCTGTATAAGAAAAACTACGTCAACGCCCTCTATGTGTCAAATTAGTTAAGGTCTATATCATTAATGCAAACTTATTATTTCAGATAACATTCCCTATCCGTTTATAATATTCACCGAATCTAAGCTACTGGCTAATTTCTACACTTGGCTGTTTCAATTAATACCTGCAAGAATAGCGGATAGCTGGCTGTTTGTGACTGGACGAACTCCAAAGTATGACGTTTGATTTTTGTATTTATTTCTTGAATCATTACCAATCTCAATTAGAGGTGAACGGTGAATGGTCTTGTATCTCTCTCGTTTTTTTTTTTTTTTTTAGTTGGAGGAAATCACCGGATCCCCGCTGGATATGTGGGAGTTGAACCGCACTAAAACCTCCAACCGCTCACACTCAGCGTCCGAACCCCGGCTGAGACCAGAACCCAGCACGAGGTTATGAAGAACGGCGCGACGCGTTACGCTCAAGGCACTCTTTCCCGTCGCGTCACCTATCTCCTTCGTAGAGAGAGCACACATATTTTAAATTAGAGCATTTTCCATTACTCTTTCACAAATTGTATTAACTTAGCTAGCAGTGTTTGAAATTGTATTCGTCATCTCACCATCGATATAGTATAGCAAAGGGGCAGCACGATGGGAAAGAGTGCCGTAGTGTGTCACGTCCTGCTATTTCGCATAGCACCGTGCTGAATTCGGATTTGGACACTGATTGTCCGCGCAGGTTCGGTGATTTTCTCCAACACAAAAAAAAACATAACATAGTTATAAGCAATCGTTTCAGTCGGTGTAAAATATAACAAAAAAAAAAACTTGAGAGGTGTCAAGGGACACCCGGATGGAACGAAGTTCCTTTCGATTAAAACGTATCTCATAAAAATTATTACTTTTCGTAACGCGCGATAAGGAACGTGTTTTAAAATATTTCGATCACAGCGCCATCTAGCATTAATCATATAAAACAAAATAAGGAACTGTTTTAAAAGATTTTGATCACAGCGCCATCTAGCGATAATCATCTAAAACAAAAAAAGTGTCGTGACAAATTTTCGTAAGAATTTTTTCCATCTAGCCCCTTTTCACAACGCGCGTTAAGGAACTTTGTTCCAAAAGTACTACACTCGCTAATATATTTAAAGTTGACTTTTGAGGATAAAACAAATACTAAATAACTTATTTCAGATATACACAAACACAGAAAAAGGTGATAAGATTAAGAGAAGCTCTGAGTGTTTTCTCGGAGAATGACTGGGTGATAGAATGTGATAACGCTCGGAGTCTGTATAGATCTTTATCAGAGAGCGATCAGAAGAGATTCCCGTGTGACCCCGTCAACATTGACTGGAGGAAGTACTTGCATGATTACTGGAATGGGATACAAAAATATTTGTCTCAAACACAAATGGGCGCGAAAAGATCAGAAACAAAGAAGTAAAATCATTTTAGGACTATTGTGTCCTTAGGGGCTGTTATAAAAATAAAAGTTTTAATTCAAAACTGAGTATTTGTTTTTTTAATTTAAACAGGGTGATTTTTTAAAGAAGGTACATATTGCAGGAGGGTGATGAGTACTCTGTTCTAATACGGAATATTACAAAAATAAGGTAAAATTAAAAAAAAAAAAATAAACTCGCGCACCCCACACCTCCGTCACACCCATCAGCTGTCGAAAAACCATCATTTTGCTAGAATTTTAGATATTTTTAAATTACGATTACTAAGGCATTAAGCCATATTCATTGGTAATAATATTTTTACTGGTCGTATATAACCATCAGCTAACATGACCTTTAATATGTACCCTCACTAAGAAATCACCCTGTATATATAGCGCCATTGAGTGCGAATAATATAATGAAGAAACTAGCCTATTTGGTCTTGTAAATAAATAAACAATATAAAATGTACATCTTTATTAAATTAGTAAAATATTGTGAAACAATAAACTGATTTTAGCGTTAACCTATTTTATCCTTATATACAGGGTGTCCCAAAACTATGCGACATGAAGTACCTTAAATATTAGAGATAGAACGTTTCCCTGAAAGGAAACATCATTTTATTTTGTGATGTTTAATAATACTGCAATCACAGAGTTTTCGTAAATTGCTTGATCTGAAAATCGAGTTAACAAAATCGGCAAAACCCTGTATATTTTTGATGCCAACCGAAAGAAGTTAATTACAAATATTTTTTGTGGTCTCTGGAGTCCGGAGTCTGCATCTGCAATGTGAAAAAGATTTATGTGCAACACCACTGATTAAAAACCGTGAAGCAAAACACTGTGAAGAAACCAGCGTATTGGAAAAGGATTCTAAAAACCCTTTGAAGATAAATGAAGTCACCAATCCGCACTGGGCAAGCGTGGTGAACTATGCCTAATCCCTCTTCTGAGGAGACCTGAGTCCAGCAGTGGACAGTAATGGGTTGTTACAGTGCAGTACAAGTTGATCATCCATCATCAGTCTCTAGACGTCTACTGCTGGACATAGGCCTCGAAACCTCGCCACAACGACCGATCCTGCGCTGTCTGCATCCAGCGACTTTCCCTACCCAGATAAGATCGTCGGTCTATCTTGTGATAGGTATACCAATTCGTGGCCACCACTCCATAACTTCACACAATATGGCCTGCTCTTTACCACTTCAAAGCTTAAGATGGGATGAAAGTCAAAGTCAAATCATTTATTTCAAATTAGATGTGGACACACATACATTTTGAATGTCAAAAATAAAATCAAAAGTTCTACCACCAGTTCGCTAAAATTATTGCGCCTCCGTCCTGAGAAGAACCGGCGCAAGAAACTCAGCGGGCATGTCTTTTTTTAATTTAATATGTTTTTTTTTTTTTTAATATTGTTTTACAATATCTTTGTTTTTAACAAATGTATCAATTGAAATGGCCCGGGACGAGCACCTCGTTCCCATTTTGTGCAGTCATTTATATAACCAAGAAGAATATATAATCAAAGAAGATTGATAAAATAGAGTATGTCTTCAGTAGTAGTAATTTTTATTTGAGTCCTTGAATTCACGGGAAAACTTTAATAGCCATTTTATAAAGTACATTAAAACTACAATGTGAATTAACATCCTTTGTAACATTTAATTTATGTTGCTATAAATTATTTGTTGCTTTACAATAAAATATTTTATGACAAACCATTTCCGGCATCAGTTACTTATTATTTTTCTTTAAAAATAAAGATAACAAATTTTATAACAGGGATTGCCTGGATATAAAAACTACTAGTCTATTCTGTATCAAATTTATATGAAATTAAGTGCAAAGTAAATAAAGAAAGACTAATCGAAATCGGTTTATCCTGTAAAGAAACACGCGTAGCAAATGACCAAATCTTGCTCTTTTTTATTGCCATGTTTTTTTTTTTTTTTTTTTTTAGTTGGAGGAAATCACCGGATCCCCGCCCGCCCCGCGGGCGGGGTATGTGGGAGTTGAACCGCACTAAAACCTCCAACCGCTCACACTCAGCGTCCGAACCCCGGCTGAGGCCAGAACTCAGCACGGGGTTATGAGGGACGGCGCGACGCGTTACGCCCAAGGCACTCTTTCCCGTCGCGCTTTATTGCCATGTAAGCAGACGAGCCAACGGGTCACCTGATCGTAAGTGGTTACCGTCGCTCATGAACCTCTGCAATGTCAGGGGACATTGAGGGGTCGCTACCTACTACCTAACTTTAAGGACCCTCTTCAAGCCTCGTTTTAAGAAGGACAAGTCATAGCGCTCTGGGAATACCGAAGAGGGGAGCTCATTCCATAGTCGGATGGTACGTGGCAAAAAAGTGTTCCTGAAACGGACCGTGCATGACCGCGGTGGTTCCATATAGTAAGGATGAATTCCACCTCTTAAAAGAATATTTCTGACATAGATCTTCTCATAGTGGTCCGGGAACACCGTGGACGGGAGTCCATTCCAAATAGAGATGGCACAAAGTAAAAAGAACTCTTGAAGCAGACCGTGGAGAAACGTAGCGAAATCTCATGAAAATCAGTCTGGCCGTTTCGTCAAAATTGCATAGAATTATTACATCTAGAATCAACATCACGAACAGCAGAATGAAGCCAATTTAAAGTGCACCGATCGCGCGTAACAACACGATGTTTTGAATCAACATCATAAATAACAAAGTGAAATTTTAAAGAACTTATGTGTATTTAATATTTTGTCAGTGAGTTAAATGAATTGAGTGTCATCGGTACACTAACGCCGGAATATCGTGTAGTTACGCGCGATCGGTGCACTTTAAATTGGCTTCATTCTGTTGTTCATGATGTTGATTCCAGATGTAATAATTCTATGCAAAATTGTTAAAAATATTCTTTAGGTTATATTAGTTAATTATATAATATTCATAAACGCATTTATGTTTAATCAAAATAGGTTTATAAATAGAATAGAATATTCTAGATTTATAATAGTAGCAGCAGTTTCACATACAATTAAGCTTTAATTAAGAATTTGCATTTTATATTGATTTTTATTTTTTGGCAGATATTTTAGACTACTTTTTAGGATTCCGTTTCCTTCGCTGTTCATCCGTCCGAACTTTTTGTTACGTTTCCATTTTGGTTCGCCAACGTCCAACGCACGTAAAAAAAATTGGTTGCTTGTAAAGTCGGTATACGGGCGAAAGTTTTACGTGACAACGACTCGGGCATGGTTAGCCCGCCTAAGAGCGAGAGGGACAGACATAAAAAGTGACGCGGCATGCGTGCCTCTCACTTGCTCTCATTATGAGCGCATAACGTGAGCGGAGCGTAACGCAGTTTCTTGAAGTGTCGGCAAACCAATTTATAAGACGTTGTCACGTCAAAACAAATGACCGACCAACATGTAAACGGGGGTTTTGTATGCATGACAAATGCTTAAATTATTATTTACAGAGTATTTACGAGTAGTGTTATGTTCTCTTTAAATAATCTTAGTTAAAATAAAAATATAAAGAAACTTCTTTACAATAAAAGATGTTTTTGCCATGTATTGTTACAGTTGTACAGAACCTTTCATATGCAAGTCTCGATCTCACTTGGCCGGTTTCACAATTTTAATATTATATCGCCGCCCCCACCGAATAATATCGTAATCGAAAAATCAAAATTTTACAGGAAAAATAAAAAACGATTTTTGGCTTATAACTTCTTACCAGGTTTACATATAATAATGATTTATATACCAAAAAATGGCTGATTTTTTCTTCAATACAGCAGTGTAATTAAACAAATATATTTTTTTACAAGATTACAGTTATAAGCGAAAGTTTATATTACCAAAATTTGAAATAGAATCTTCATTAGTAAAGCAATGATACGATTTTATTCGGGTAAATTGTTGACAGTGATCTACACAGTAATAGTTAATTGCGATGTTTTTTAGAAATGTTAACTAACTCGGTAATGAAATGTTACCATAATATTCGGTGAATAAACAAATTGACCAGATCATTGTACAATATATTTACGTTATTATTCCATGATAAACAAAACAAGTTCCATAGTCGTAAAGGTCTAGTACCGGAAAGTTAAATTTCAAAATAAATTGTAATAACAGTTTACTGTAGAAGGTGTGATACTTTAAAGTTAGTAATTGCCTAATATGATGATATTCGTTATAAAACTGTGTTTTTATTTTTAAGCGAACAGTACAGGTATGGTCATTACAAAATCATTATCTCGAAAAGTACTCGTACGAATATTATGAAAAAAATTCACAAGGTGTATCCAATCGTCCAGTACAATAATTCCCAATAAAGACACTTCTATAGTAATAGTCGATTACGATACTATTCGGTGGGGGCGGCGATATATTATAATCACAACAAAGTGAAAAATACTAAAGAAGAAGCGAAATTAAAATAAACTTTGGATAAAGAAATTCATTAAAAATACTCATTGTCTGGTCGTCCAGTTTATATATAAATGTTGCACAACTAAATAAACCTTATAACATCATTATTATTAGCACCGTATAGTTGTCTGAGATCACACGATTTATACTATAATTTAATTATTCTTTAAAATGTCTGAAAACGAAATAATCAAAGACAATTATCAGTCCATCAGTGATTTCTACGTTGGCAAATCTATTTTTATTACAGGAGCTACCGGATTTCTTGGGAAGGTACGTATTTTTCATCAAGACAAATATTTTTATTACAAAAATTAAAACTTGAATCATTCAAATCGATCTCCTCGTAGTAAAGTTATGAAGGAATAAACATGAAAACAAAAACAATGAATGGAATACCTCCTACTTTTTTGAAAATCTATCAATGAGCCAACGGGCCATCTATCACTCACACTATTACTAAACGGGTTCTTACCACGATTATTTTTAAGTCAACATTATTTTTAAGACAGGGATTTGTCAGCTGAAATCTAGTTTAGAGACGACAGCCGATACTGTCAGTGTGGTATGTCGAAATGTGAGTTCGAGTTCCAGTGGTACCGGCAAACGAACGAGAAAGAGGGTAGACAGATTTGTCTGCTCTTAGATGACCTACTCGCAGTTCTTCAGTCTTCCCGTGATCATGGCGCTTGAAACAGTGCTGAAATATCGGGACCTCTCAGTTAAAAATAATCGTGGTAAGAACCCGTTTAGTAATAGTGTGAGCGTTATCTATCACCTACCTAAACAGGACTATTCTTAACACCGTGGGCAGGAGTCCATTCCAAATTGGGATGTTGGGATGGTACGGGACGAAAAAGGATCTTTTAAACCGGACTGTGGAAAAACACAGCGGTTTCAAGTAAAGGTGATGGATTTTACCTCGGTGTCGTGTAGTGCTATAGTAAAATGTAGATGAAGGAATAATCTCAAAGAGTTCCGTAGAGCATTCCCCATGGACTAGACGATACAGAATGCACAGAGAACTAAAATTTCTCCGTAAAAACAGAGGTGCCAGTCCATCTGTGGGTTCCTCAACAATCCGAACAGCTCTCCTCTGAAGGGAGTCAGATGAGAGCAGCTGGTAATTGAGACTGCTCGCCCAGGGATGAGAGCAATACTCCACATGAGGCCGGACTTAAGCTTTATAAAGCAGTAGTCTCTGCGCCGGTGTGAAGTACCGCTTCGCTCTGTTCAGGACTCCCAGCATTCTGGAAGTTAATTTAGTTTTACACTCTAGATGACTTCGAAACTCGACTGGGCTCGAGAGGTCTACCCCAAGAATCCCAATATTCGTGAGGTCGATAGAACCTTAAAATTGGGGCGCTATGACAAATGCATCCCTGAACTTTGAACGGTTGAACCGAATCAGATTCAGCTCGCTCCACTTGGAAACTCGCCCTAGAGAGTTCTAAACTTCAGACACAAGTCTTGGACCAAATTCCGAGACTTTGGTGATCGGCATACCGCGCATCCCCCTACTATTATCCAGATAGCAATGCATGCCATCAATGGACAGCATGTCATATGATAGCATAAATGAATATAATATGTAATTTTTCTCATGACCTTTCGGTGTCCGATAACTTTAAAATTATCTCATTTACAAATACAATGTAGTAATTAAGTCGTCATTTGATTTTATTACTTTTTGTGCAGCGTAATGAAAATGTCTGAATGATGTTGATGTCAAATGATAAAAATCTTTAATTTAATAATCATGAAATCTGTTTTCAGGCTTACGTAGAAAAAATATTGTATTCTTGCCCAGATATTGATAAAATATACATTTTGGTTCGAGACAAAAAAGGCTTGACGTCTGAAGAACGCATGCAAAAATACGTCGATCAACCAGTAAGTGGCTATCTATACTGTAACAACCCATTACTGCTCACTTTTTTTTTTCTTTTAGTTGGAGGAAATCGCTGGACTGGTGGGGACACCCGTCCCACGGGTGGGGTATGTGGGAGTTGAACCTCACTAAAATCTTCAACCGCTCACACTCAGCGTCCGAACCCCGACTGGGGCCAGAACCCAGCACGGGGTTATGTGAGATGGCGCGACGTGTTACGCACTGCGGCACACTTTCCCGTCGCGACACCCCCGGACGTCGAACCGGTAGCGGCCGGCGAATATGGCCACCGGCTCTCTCGGTCGGCGGGCTTTCCGAAGCCCGCCAAGATGGGACCGCGTGCCACCCTCCAACGGAATACCCCGTTGGGTTAGAACCAGCGTATTACTGCACACTGCTGGGTTCCGGAGAGGGTCTGGCATAATCCACCACGCTTGCCCAATGCGGATTGGGGTCTTCACATATCTACGAATATTTTTTTAGAATCCTTTTCCGATATGCAGGTTTCCCTACGATATATTCCTTTACCGTTTTAACCGCTTATATTAAAAAAATGTTTTCATAGATCTTCTCAAGACTGAAAACTCAGCGTCCTGAAGCTTTCAAAAAGTTAGTACCAATCTCAGGAAACTTGCTCGAGCATAATTTAGGGATATGTGTCGAGGACAGAAATATGTTGATTAACAATGTAAGTGCACATGTAATTTAGTGAGTGTATTATAGAAGTTGTCTTTAGTGATAAATTTTAAATAATAAGAGAGCTAGCGAAATTTCTAGAAACGCTTAATTGGATGAATACCAAAACTGTTCTTAAACTTAATTGTATTATTGCTTTTCTGTATATCATTAAAAGAGTTCAGGGTATGTATGATATTCCGTGGAGCTGAAAAACTTACGTCGCTGGTGAAGAGTCTTGGATGTGTAGTTTTTGCACTAACAGGAGTAGTGTGAACTTTCTCGTCGGATTATAATTACAACGGTCGCAAATTCGGCTGTTGCTTGCGCATTCAAACATGAAGTCTGTTCTTATTAGTGTTCGCGGCAGCCAATGGGCGCGCGACGTACCAAGCTCCGGGTTACCGGAACGAACGGCCTGTTTTCAGTCTACGAAAATATACTCCGATAAAACTTTATCTTGTGTGTGTGCAGTATTGCAGCTCAGTATTACGACATTAAAAAGAAAATCAAATTAAAGGCTAAAACCTGTGAACACGATATCTATTCCAGTACGGAACAGGGTATATTTTTATGTTGCATATTGGCACGCCAACGACCAACACACGTTAAAAACGTGGTGTATCTCCAGCAAAACATCTAGCATTGAGCTGAGTCTCGACTGGTTTGTGGTGGAAACTAATGTGTATATAAACTATATGTTATGTTATAGGTAGTGGCAGCGCTCGGTATTTACTGTGGTTAATCGACAGTGAACATTGCACATTAAGCTGAGTCCCGACTAGTTTGTGGTGACTCAGCTTACGTTAAGCTTAAGTTAAGCTGAGTCCCGACTAGTTTGTGGTGAAAACCAGTGTTGTTACATATTTTAAAAATTTTAAATATGTGTATTTATGTGTTTTCATCACAAATAAAGCATGTCTGTCTATTATATGATCATCAGATAGAAAGAGAGTTATTTATATTTCTGTTACAGGTGTCAATCGTAATTCATTCGGCTGCATCCATCAAATTTAATGACCATTTGAAGATCACTTTGAAGATAAACGTTGAAGGCACGCGAAAAGTCCTGAATTTGGCTAAAGAGATGAAAAAAATAGAGGTTCGTGCGATCGGTACACTACCTGATGGAATTTTGATAAACCCTCCTAGGTACTCTAATTAGGTCGATTTAAGCGTATTTTTCTTAGGAATTTTTTCTTTATATTTGAAAAGAAATAAGGGGTGGGCCATATAAAGTTTACATTTTCCAAAAGTTCGACTGTCATGTTGGCTGTGTGGCATGTTGTTCCATCTTGTTGAAACCAAATGTCGTCCATGTCATACTCTTCAACTTTTGGAAACAAAAATTCGTTGAGCATGGCACGGTAACGTTTAATAACGTTAAATAAACTTACGCCTGCATTCAGAGGTCGTAAATATTAACACCCCACCTGGGAACCGAACCTCCAATCGAGATCTTTCTGCTGCAATGTCCATCGATTCTCCGGTATATATGACCATGTATTGGTACTTCAGCTTCTTTAAAATATAAACTTATTCAGACACTCTATAATACTTTCATGCATTTTCAACGGTGTGTCGTGATGTGAGTTCGAGTTCCAGTGGTACTACCCAAAAGCGAACGAGAAAGAGGGTAGACATGTTTGCTCTTAAATCGACCCGCAGTATCCAGTCTTCTTGTGATCATGACGTTTGCAACAACAACGAAATATCGAGACAACTAAATTAATTAAATATCGTGGTAAGAACCCGTTGAAAATGCATCAAAGTATTCTTTAAAATATATTGTTTATCAATCATAACTTTAACTAGATAAATTGCAGATGTTCGTATACGTTTCTACTGCTTACTCCAATACGAATCAAAAAATTCTGGAAGAAAAGATTTATCCACAGAACATAAGCCTGAAAGAAGTTCAGAAGTTTGCAGACGAACACTACATTCTGGGTAAAGATGACAAAGAAATGAAGAGGTTTATAGGTAAATTCTAATAACTGAACTGTGATGGTTTTGCGCTTAGCTTCTTTTATTTTCTGTGGCACTACAGTATACTTAATGTATCTCAATACCATAAAATCATCAGTCTATAGACGTTCACTTCGCGACGGGAAAGTGTGCCGCAGTGCGTAACGCGTCGCGCCACCCCGCATAACCCCGTGCTGGGTTCTGGCCTCAGCCGGGGTTCGGACGTTGAGTGTGAGCGGTTGGAGGTTTTAGTGAGGTTCAACTCCCACATACCCCGGCTAATCCGATGATTGATTGATCCTGCGATTTCCTCCAACTAAAACAAAAAAAAAGACGTTCACTGCTGAACATAGATCTCTCTCAAACTTTGCCACAATGACCTACATTACAGCATAGTTGTAATATTCCTTATTCTAAAATACAATCTTATAGTGTACTGTACTGTAACAACCCATTACTGCCCACTGCTGGGCTCAGGTATCCCCCGAAGAGGTGTTAGGCATAGTCCACCACGCTTGCCCAGTGTGGATTAGAGACTTCACATATCTTAAAAGGGTTTTTTGAATCCTTTTCCGACATGCAGGTTTCCTCACGATGTTTTCCTTCACCGTTTTTAGCCAGTGGTGTTGTGAAAAATTGCACATAAATCTTTTTCATATTAAGATTTAGAAGTACAAGCCGATCGGTTTTGAATCCGCGACCTCTCGTACGGAAGGCAAGTGCTTTAACATAAGTTAACTCCTACTGCTTGCTAATCAGGCTTTCGTTCTCCACAGGAAAACACCCCAACACCTATGTGTTCACAAAAGCTCTGGCTGAAACGTTCATAGCTGAGGAACACGGTGACATACCGACAATCATCGTGAGACCATCTATTAGTGAGTGTTCTATTCTAATTTAAACTTTAAGTTAATTCATATGTGCATTCTTTTAATTTAACTTTTGTGAGTTTATCTATATTAGGATTTAACTTATAACAAATATCTTTTATATCTTACTAGCTGGCCCACACAACTTCGTCTGCGTCACATAAGGAAATTTTCTCACCGTTTAAACCTTTCCTGGACTTCTACGAATATTTCAAGATTAAAATAAGCCAAACCGGTTCAGTCGTTCTCGAGTTTTAGCGAGACTAACGAACAGCAATTCATTTTTATATATAAGAAGATTATTCCGACTCGAAAGATATTCTCGATCATTTCTCGATAGGGCTTGAAGATATTTTCAATTATTATAATGTTTCTACTTAATATGTAAAACTTAAAATTCTAAAGATCTGTTATTACCTCTTCAGAATCAAAATTAATCTACTCTTGTATTCTAACTTTACCTTGCACCTTATACTATAGTTGCAGGGTGTGCCGAAGGGCCTATGCCAGGATTCGTGGACAGCTGGAGTGGTGCAACATGCATGGCCGTGTTTGCTATGAAGGGCTGGAACCATACAGTATACTGCAAAGGGCATGAACATCTGGATATGATACCTTTGGACTATGTTGTGAACTTAACTCTAGTGGCTATCGCGAAAAATAAGCCGTTAGTAATTTCATTTTGTACTTATAATTTTGATTGGGACGTCGTCATGGTAAATGCCGTAGTACGTAATGGGTCGTGATACCCCATTACCCATACGTGCTCGGGTTCTGGCCTCAGCTAAGGTTCGGTTGCTGAGTGTGACCGGTTAGAGATTTTAGTGCGGTTTAACTGGCAGGTGGCCAAAGATAACTATTGTTGTAAACGATCCAGGACCAAGGTCGATTGTTATAATAAAACTAGCTGCACCGCGCAACTTCGTCTGCGTCGAAAAAATAAAAAAAATTTAGGGGTGCACTACCCCTAACATTTAGGGGGATGAAAAATAGATGTTGGCCGATTCTCATAGATACCGGATAAGCACAAAAAATTTCATCAAAATCGGTCAAGCCGTTTCGGAGGAGTTCAAGTTCGAACACCGTGACACGAGAATTTTATATATTAGATTTGAAGGAGACCTATATCCAGCAGTGGAAGTCTATGGAATGATGTCGGTGTCAGTCATCTGCTATGAAAGTAAATAGTAACAGTGTCTATCGGGAGATCATATTTTATGCTTAAATATTTCAGCTCAAAAGAAGTTAAAGTATATCACAGTACGACTAGTGACGTCAATCCGATTTCTCTGCGAAAAATATTTATGATAATAGAAGATTTTGCGTCAAAACATCCAACAAGTAAGCCTGTTATAATAAAGCTGTTTATTACAAAATACAATTACATATCAATGATATTGGAACGAAGTTCCTTATCGCGCGTTATCGAAAGGGGGCTAGACGGAAATTCTTATGAAAAAGTTGTCACGACACTTTTTTGTTTGAGATGATGATCGCTAGATGGCTGTGATTAAAATCTTTTGAAACAATTCCTTATTTTGTTTTAAATGATTAATTAAAAAAAAAATATTACAATTCCCTCACTAATTAATCGAAAGGAACTTCGTTCCATCCGGGTGGCCCTTGACACCTCTCTAGTTTTTTTTTTAATTTTGTCAATCAATAAATTGATCAAATTGAGTCAATTTCATTTCACTTCGGATTTGCATGGTTGCTATAAGCAAAATTAAAACTTTGAGCTACATTTAGTAAAATTTAGAGTGTTATATTTAATGATTTGTGTTATATTGAAATCGCATTATGTCATTCAAGTCGTAGTGGCCGAGTGGTTGAAGTGCTTGTCTTCCGTGCAGGAGGTCACGGGATCAAAACCGGCCGGCTTGTACCTCTAAATCTTAATATGAAAAAAAGATTTATTTGCAATTTTTCACATCCTGAGGAAACCTGCATGTCGGAAAAGGGTTCTGTATCTGTACCAACCCATTACTGCCCACTGTTGGGCTCAGGTCTCCTCAGAAGAGGGATTAGGCATAGTCCACCACGCTTGCCTAGTGCGGATTGGGGACTTCACATATCTTCAAAGGATTTTTAGAACCCTTTTCCAACATGCAGGTTTCCTCACGATGTTTTCCTTCACCGTTTTTAGCCAGTGGTGTTGTGAAAAATTGTACATAAATCTTTTTCATATTTAGATTTGGAGGTACAAGCCGGCCGGATTTGAACCCGCGACCTCCCGTTCGGAAGGACGCGCTTCGACCACTCGGCCACCACGACTATAGTCTATAGTATTTTAAAGGATTTTAGAAAAGGGTTCTAAAATCCTTTAAAAATATGTGAAGTCCCCAATCCGCACTGAGCAAGCGCGGTGGACTATGCCTAACCTCTCTTCGGAGGAGACCTGAGCCCCAGTAATATTCATAGTGTTAATTATTAAATTAAGACACCATAAAATTATTTCTTTGTTTATTTCATCAGATCACACAGCACCACTAGGGGCCACAACTTTATTTACCAAGCAGAAGACGTTGATCAAAATGATCACATTTCTCACTCAGACCTCACCGGCCTTTATGAATGATTTGTGGATGAAAACATCAAGGAAAAAGGCTAGGTAAGTATAGGGTGGGCAATCTAACGTTTGCATTTTGAACTACTGTTTATTTAGAGAATGACAGCTCAAATGTCATTCAATTTGTGTTCATAATTTAGTTAAAGGTTTCACATTTACGAAATGGGACGCTATACGCTTGAACAAAACTGGGAAATATTGAAAAGTTACTTCCAAAGTGGTGATTCTTCAGTCCAAACTGTAAGAAATGTGTGTGTGTGTGTGTGTGTGTCAGATGAAGCCCATTTTTACCTCGGAGGCTATGTCAATAAGCAAAATTGTCGCATCTGGGGGTCGGAAAATCCACACGTCACCATTGAGAAGCCAATGCACCCACAAAGAGTTACGGTTTGGTGTGGGTTTTGGTCCGGCGGCATCATTGGGAAATGAGCAAGGAGCCGCCGTTACGGTCAATGGCGAGCGTTACCGTGCCATGCTCAACGAATTTTAGTTTCCAAAAGTTGAAGAGTATGACATGGACGACATTTGGTTTCAACAGGATGGCGCAACATGCCACACATCCAACATGACAGTCGAACTTTTGAAAATGCAAACTTCATATGGCTTCTGTAGCCTTAAATTTTATTGAAAGTTAATATTACAAAGATACTAGGGATTCGCAAAATCATGCGAATATTTTAACTAAAATTGCGTGGATGTTGTGTAGATGTAAAGGAAATTTAACGGCCAAAATAAAAGTGGTTAAAGGCTTTAAATAAGTCTAAGATCTTCCGTTCCCAAGACAATTTGCAGGGGTATTTCATTCGTTTTGTGGGGGAGGCAAGTTTTTTTTTGCCACGCAGGCAGACGAGCTAACGGCCCACCTGATCGTAAGCGGTCACCATCGCTCATGGACCTCTGCATTGCCAGAAGACATTGCGGGGCCGCTACCTACGGCCTACTCTTAAGGACTCTCTTCAAGCCTCGTTTGAAGAAGGACAAGTCATAGCGCTCGGGAAACACCGAAGAGGGGAGCTCATTCCATAGCCGGATAGTAGTTTGTTCGTTTCTATAAGGTCCACTAATGATCGAGAAGATGCCAGTTGGATATTTTTTCGATTAAAAACCTTGAACTCTTTGTTGAATAGGTTTATGAAATGAGCTCCTGGTATTTCCCGAACGCTATAACTTGTTCTTCTTCAAATTAAGTTTGACAAGGCTCTCTTAAAAGTCGTAGCGACTATTACGTTACCCACTTCAGACCAATTCATATTGTCTTATTCGGGCTCCAAAACAATATATTCTTTTGGAACGAAGTTCCTCATCGCGCGGTATCGAAAGGGGGCTAGACGGAAATTCTTATGAAAAAGTTGGCACGACACTTTTTTGTTTTAGATGTTTATCGCTAGATGGCGCTGTGTAGTAGTAACTAATTATTATAACTTAAAAAAATAAAATTTTATTACAATTCCCTCACTAATTAATCGAAAGGAACTTCGTTCCATCCGAGTGTCCCTTAACACCTCTCAAGTTTTTTTTTATTAAAAATGCAATAAACAAACCCTCTCTTATTTCAGGTCAATGAAGCAGATCAGCATGGTGATCAAAAGCCGTGATCAGCTTGAATTCTTCACGTCGCAGTCCTGGGTTCTCCAGTCCAAAAGAGCCTGTGAACTCAGCGCTTCCTTGAGTGACGCAGACCGCGCTAACTTCCCCTGCGACCCCACCAGCTTGAACTGGGATAGTTACATGAGGACATACTTAAATGGCATCAAGAAATACTTGTTGAAAGAATAGGAAATTTTTTTGTTTTTTTTTTTCAAAAAGGTACTGAAATAAAGTAGGGATTCGGAAATGGCGAAACTTGATTGCGTTTTTAGGTTATAATAGTCAAATGACAATTACTTTACGAAAAATCAGAATGTTTCATTCTTTTTATGTTTCTTCTGAATCTTTATATGTTTTGGAGGTAAGATGCGATATAATAAAATTAAGTATAAAAAAGGTTTTTAAATACAAGCTTAAATATTCTAAATCTTAATATATATATTTCTTGTGTGCGTATGTGACTGAACTCCTCCTAAACGACTGGACCAATTTTGATGAAATTTTTTGTGTGTGTTCATGGAGATTCGAGAATGGTTTAAATTCATACACGGGATTTTTTTTTTTTTTGACGCAGACGAAATTGCGCCGGGCAGCTAGTTTTATATAAAGTGCTAACTAAGATAAGTAAAATGAGCCCAAACACGATGGGTCTCAATGGTTCAATGCAGGATTTCCTATGGATGCTGATTCCCTCATCAAATCAGGTTCCACCTTCCCTCCACTTCCAATCAGGTGGGCCGTTGGCTCGTCTGCCTACATGGCAATAAAAAAAAAAAGGTTCATTCTCGAAACCGAAGATTTGGTCAAATCCAACTAGCAAATTCCACCCAAACTTACATCTGGTACCTACATAGTTTTTTTTACTATGGCAAGATAGATAAACGAATTGACGGCCCACCTGATGGTCAGCGGTTACCGTCGCTCATGATTGAACCTCTGCAATGCCAGGGCAAAGAGGGGCCGTTATGTATCACCTATCCATACAGGACTTTTCTTAGGGAGGGACAGTGCAACTTAAATAAAAGCTTTTAAAAAGCGAGTTAACTCAAAGTAAAGTGGTGCCAACGTTCTCAGAATCTCTCTGTACAAATGTCAATCAAGGTATAGTTAATTAAGGGCAAATTGAACAAGGAACGAAATGTAAAGCAATTAAAACTTGCTGAATGGGATCTCAGGCGCGTCCCGTCAATAAATGTGCAGGGCCGTATTTAGAGATGAACTGGGAGTGAAATTAAGTAAATCATTTTGTAAATGAAAAATACTGTATCTTCTATCGAGAAAGAATTTAGAAAAAGAAATAAATATTCACAATAATAAATTATAGTTTTTGTATTGCTAACAGTTGTTGTTGTTTTATCGTAATTTTACACATAACTAAAGCTCGATTTTACATACATTTTTGTGTAAAAAAATCTCAGTCTGTAACGCGAGTCAAACCCAATACTTTGCAGTGGTTGATTTTAGTTCCAATCAGAGTTCAGTAGTTGAGTGTGAGTTAATGACTATATAATTTTAGACTTCCCTCCCCTTTAGTATACGATTTTTGAGAAGACTTTTATGTGGTAGATAATTGAGAGAGGCCCTTCGATGCCCACAGACATTTCAGGAGTCCATAAGCAACAGCAACCAGTTACCATCAAGCAGACTACACATAATACATATCTACTTACGGAGCAATTAAAAAGACCAGGATATAAGCTTCTTTTTTTTTATTGCCATTAGTAGAGGAGCCCAAGCGGGGATTCCGGGACTTACTACAGCGCGGCAGATTAATATACAGGGGGTACCTTGTACCCGGTTAAGTACCTCCACAAAATATGAGGCCCATATCTAAGGCCGCCCGTGAAGGATACAGGATCAGATTAGTAAAAAAAAATTGACGATCAGAAATTCTCGAGCGCGTCAGATTAAGATAGGGTGAGTTAATTACATCCTAAAAAGTGTATATTCCAATAATCTAACAATTTGAGAGTGACGTAAAAAAAGGAGACGGTAACAAAGTTGTAAAAAAAAAAGTCATCTCGACATTCTCGAGCGTAGCTAAATTTTTTTTTATTTTGAAGGAAATAATTCAAGAATAATAAAAAATATATAATCTGACGATTTCCGCAAGCCGAAATAACAAAAATCTTATATATATAAAAATGAATTGCTGTTCGTTAGTCTCGCTAAAACTCGAGAACGACTGAACCGATTTGGCTTATTTTAATCTTGAAATATTCGTAGAAGTCCAGGGAAAGTTTAAACGGTGAGAAAATTTCCTAATGTGACGCAGACGAAGTTGTGTGGGCCAGCTAGTTCGTCGATAAAGTTAAATGCGTGCAGCTGCGTGATGCCTACATTTCCATCTCCGCGTTTCTATTCCTCTCTCACTCTTTCTCTATCTATGACTCTCACTCCGTCACCACTCTGGTTTCTGTTGGCATGACGCTATCACAGCTGATCATAAAGACTCGTTCGTGGCATATTGTTTACAACGTAATTCCAACGTTTTGGCTTTTTTTGCTATTTTAATAAGATTTGTGTGATTCAAGTATTTAATATGAGTGATATTAATTTGAAATGTGTATTTTGTGGTGAAAGTACTTTACAAAAAACAATTAATATTACGGTAGAAACATTAAAAAGCATACACTTATTTATTTGCATGCTATTTCCTGAGCTTTTTAATTAATTAAGTTCAATGATTTAAAAAATAAGAATTTTTTTTTGTAACTAGTTTTTTTGGAATAACTTTTAACCGACTTTATCGATTAACTTCAAAAACATGAAGGTAAAACAGCCAACGGGTCATCGCGTAATTTTTATTTATTTTTAGTTATTAACGTCGTTCATGGACATCTGCAATGTCAGGGGACACTGGTCTCTTTAAGATCCTTCCTAAAGCCTGGTTTAAGAAGGACAAGTCATAGCGCTCTGGGTATAGCGAAAACCATTACAGTTATAATACTAAAACGTGACCCATCATGGTTAACCGAATCCGGCCCTGTACTCACAGGATACCACTAGCTGAGTTGTTGAAACTTCAACATTAAATTGAATACGTACCTGTTAGGTGTGGTCCGACCTTTATCAGTCAAATACATAAAGTTTTAGCTTTCAAATTAATTCGAATTTGAATATGTGGGAATACCTGTAATTTGATAGAGATAGATAGTAATCTAATAGAAAACTTTTTTTTTTAAATCCAAGCTTATAAAATCCTCGCGACGGGAAAGAGTGCCGGGAGCGTAACGCGTCGCGCCGTCCCTCCAAACCCCGTGCTGGGTTCTGGCCTCAGCCGGGGTTCGGACGCTGAGTGTCCGGTTGGAGGTTTTAGTGCGGTTCAACTCCCATACCCAGGTGATTTCCTCCAACTGAAAAAAAAAAAAAAAACTTATTAAATCCTGGATGAATGAAAGGAGATAAAACGACCCAATCATGATGACTTTGCCTTATGTAGTACAAGAGTTCCTATTGCCATCCTCCGAATCCATCATCAGCTCCATTGTACCATATCATTATATGACCACTCGATATACATATGCATGCAAAATTTTAGCTCAATCGGAAACCGGGAAGTTGGTCGCAACTCGCAAGATTCCACCCAAACTTACATAGTTATATCTACTAAGTTAAATAAAAGCTTTTAATGTACACTTACCGATGCCGATGGGGCCAAAAAGTTCTGGAGTGGCGACCACGAACCGGTAGGCGCAATGTTGGAAGACCCCCCACAAGATGGACCGACGATCTGGTCAAGATCGCGGGAGGTCACTGGATGCAGATGGCGCAGGACCGGTCGATGTGGCGAGGTTTGGGGGAAGCCTGTGTCCAGCAGTGGACGTCTATAGGCTGATGATGATGATGATGAATGTACACTTACTACTTTGATTCAACACTTTACTTTCTTGAACCGGTTTCAACGCTTCTTTATTTATTTTGTTGAATTATTAACTATTATTATTATTAACTGTCTTCGTGATATCCAATAATGATACCCATAAGAATGTTTTTCTAGTTATTTCAAAAAAAAAATTGGTATTTTAAAAACAGTTCTTATAATATAACAGTAAATTCTCTCAGGAGTTATTTAAGAGGCAATCTTTGTTTTAGATATAGAATATTTACTTTACAGAAGTACAACTCATATTTGAACTTGTTTTCGTTCTTACCTGAGTACAGTGGTGGTAGTATTATATTAATTTATTAAAGAAAAATAAATATGATATAGTTATCAAGATATAGCTCACTTAAGTTTTTAAAAGCAAATTTACTTTTTAGGTTATGTTAGTTTATTATTTAACGAACCCACACAGTTCCATATGCGTTGAGTGTTAAATTATAATTAAAATGGCATAAAAGCAGTAGACGAGGTTTAAGAAAAGTTCTGTATCGGTAGGCGATAGATAACAGTCCCTCATTGCCCTGGCATCGCAGAGGTTCATGAGCGACGGTGACCGCTTACTGTCAGGTGGGCTGTAGGCTCGTTTATCTATCAGACAATAAAAAAAAATTAAGTACAGATGACATTCGCGATATAACCGATAAAATATGTTTATTTACAACAACACGAAAAACCGGTCTAAAAAATTCCTCCTAAACTACTCTATCTATTTTAAAAAACCTCATCAAAACCCATAGCATACATTTGGGAAGAATTTATTACTCAAAAAAGAACATAGTTCACTTAAAATGGGTCTTAAAACTAACTTATTATAATAACGCTGTTTCAACTGGCTTAAGCTAACTTATTTACTATGAACACACTTAACTTTACAAATTATTATTACTATTATAGAATGAGAGACAAAAAAAGAAAAACATACTAATAACGCAATATGTAAAATTCTAAATACAATGAGAAGGCACTATTTCTATGTTTTTAATTTAATAGTTAATTATACAAACGAGAAAAAACAAAAATAAGACAATTATAGATTCTTCAACGTTTTTTTTTATATTTTTAAGTTATTTTGGATAATATGTATTGTTTCAAATGTATTTTAAAAGTATTTAAATTATTAATTTGCTTTAAAGGACTTAGCACACACATAAAATGAAGCGCTTGTGTTAAACTATGTAGTGATTACTTCCAAAAGATCAGTTGTCTAAAACTAACTCATAGTTAATATAAATTATATTATTACTTCCTTCTTTTAGACCGGTCACAAAGCAGTGAAGGGTTCATAGCTGTTCATTGTTTTTGATTTAGCAGTGGAAATTAAGAAATCAACCAGGAACTAAACTAGTGATCAAGTTCTGCCTTATTCTGTGTTTGAGAGGCCAAACGAACCTGTCAGTGGCAGACGCAATAAGCCCGTAACCTGCATTCCCTTCCTTTACGATTGTCGACATTCTTGCAAATTGTAAAAGCTTTTTAAGTTGTCGTTTTCATGGCGACCATCAAATGAAACTTTTTAAATGCAAGCTTTAAAGCATGATGTAGAAGTAGTGTTAGCTAAGACAAATAAAACAAGTAAAGTAAAAATACTACGACACTTTCATGAATTTTCAACGGGTTCTTACCACGATATTTAATTAATTGTGTTGTCTCGATATTTCAACGTTGTTGCAAACGTCATGATCACGAGAAGACTGGATACTTGTTGTGGTTGAAAATGCATGAAAGTATTATAGAAAACCGCGAATGTCTGAATAAGTCTAAAATACTACGAGTCTACACTAACTTACACAAAAACGATTTCTTGACACATTTTTCTAAGACCATCCGTTACCTCTAAATTTTAATGTAAAAAAGATTTATGTGCAATTAACACAACACCACTGGCTAAAAACGGTGAAGGAAAACATCGTGAGGAAACCTGCATATCGGAATATGATTCTACAAATCCTTCGAAGATATGTGAAGTCCCCACTCCGCATTAGAAAGCGTGGTGAACCACCCCTTTAAGCCTCTTCTGAGGAGACCCGAGCCCAGTAGTGAGCAGTAATGGGTTGTTACAGTAGAGTATTAAATGTATTAAATAAAAATTGTGGTAGGAACCTGATAGTATTTACAAGCTTTATACTAACTTGCAGTGGATGTAACTATGTATCTATATAACTACTAGCTGCCCGGCGCAACTTCGTCTGCGTCAAAAAAAAAATCCCGGGTATGAATCTAAACCATTCTCGAATCTCCACAAACACACACAAAAAATTTCTTCAAAATTGGTCCAGTCGTTTAGGAGGAGTTCAGTCACATACAGACGCACACAAGAAATATATACAGGGTGGATCTGTAACTTTGGACCATCCGACGTGGGGTGAATGACCTGTCGAAATACAACTTAGCACAATTTTGATTTTTTGGATCGGTTAAACTTTTTTTTCCGACATTGTATGGAAAACGTACGACTATCGTTGCGGACTTCCATACTATGATGAAATTTTTTTTATATCCAATTCCTAAAATAAAAGTGGTGCTAAGTTTTATTTCGACAGATCATTCACCTCACGTCAGATTGTCCAAACTTACAGATCCACCCTGTATATTAAGATAGTATAACTAGTTCGGGTGAAATCTTGCAAGATAAATTTGACAAACTTGTAGCAGATATATACCCCGTGACAATGCAATAATATGACAAAATGGCGCTGATCTGATGATGGATTCGGAAGGTGGTCATAGAAACTCCTATAAGATATACCTGTGGTTTTTGAGCTCGTTTCACTTGTTTTGACTAGCACTCTACTGCTACATGATATTCAAGATCTTAAAAGCTTATATATAACGTTTTCTTTAAAATACATTATTTATGTTGCATTTATTACGAACAACAGCTGCTTGCTGTTCTTCAAAAAATTTTTGGACAGTTCACAAACCACACTTTTTCTCAGACGCTTTCTCCAACATAAAATATCTTTTTTGTAGTCACCCCTTGCTCTAATAGAGAGCGCGATTCAGGAGTACAACTAACACCATCTATCGGCAGTTTAGGCACATTATACCTTTTGGGCACACACAGTATTTATAGTTCGGATTTTAGTGTACTTTAATAACCGTGTAGTGTGATTAATATATTGTTGTCTTTTACAATAAGCACATAGTTATCTCATATACCTCTAACAGTATCAGTACTCATAGACGTAGACATTCTCTATTTGTGATGAAAAAAAGAAACACACAAAGTTAAAAAAATAATACTCAAAAAATTAAAGACAATTGCGAGTAATTTCTCTTTCACCACAAATCAGCTGTGACTCATAATGCTGAACAAAGACACATACCAGCAGGACAAATGCCAATATCCAGCGCTGGTTTTCAGTCCCAGCTGGCAGTGACGTAACAAACGTAAGTAAACCTGTACCTGTAACAACCCATTACTGCCCACTGCTGAACTCAGGTCTCCTCCGAAGAGGGATTAGGCATAGTCCACCACGCTTGCCCAGTGAGGATTGGGGACTTCACATACCTTCAAAGGATTTTTAGAACCCTTTTCCGACATGCAGGTTACCTCACAATGTTTTCCTCTCACCGTTTTTAGCCAGTGTTGTTTTGAAAATTGCACATTAATCTTTTTCACATTTAGATTTAGAGGTACCTACAAGCCGGATTTGAACCCGCGACCTCCCGTTCGGTAGGACGCGCTTCGACCACTCGGCCACCACGACTAAGTACGTAACGTAAGTAAACAAAATAAATAAATTAAAAGTTATGTAATACACATGTAAATATACCTTACACCCCAATAAAACTCAGGCAACATTCTTCACTCGTATCTTATAATAATCAAGTGATCAGATGTTGATTTAAAACGTGTGATTTTGGTATTGCTATATTAAAAATGTACTAACTATTGCTACTGTTGTTTCTTTTAAAAATAATTAAATAAAAAAAAATCCGCGGGTTTATTATAAACTTTATGCACATAAATGGTACAATGGCGGACTTAATGCCTAAGGCATTCTCTACCTTGATTATTTTCCTCCCTTTAATATTTTAAATTAGCTCTGTTTGACTGTAACTTCACGTATACTACTAACCCAATTTAAATGATATGTATACAAATAAGAGAATGTACTATACAGTAATAAAACATTGAATTTTATCCTTAAATTTATTTACTGTTGAAGTATTAAAGCTGTCTCATTCTAAGAAACAGAAAAAAACACAATAACAAAGATAACAATAAGCTTAAAATAAATTACATTTGAAATCTACGATCTTTTGGAGTAAATTTAATCTCACGGAATATAATTTTATTATCCCTTCGTAGCTCAGTCTTCTCGTAGCACTCGTAGCGGTAGGACCGTTCGCCTCTACGAGAAACGCTACGGCATTTTTACGCGATGTGTGAAAAATGTGATTAATATTGGATTATTTGTTGTTAAGTGCGGATTAATGTGATTAATATGTGATTAATTGGAGATGTTTAGTTACATTTGTAACTGTGATCACGGTGAGTTATTTCATTAAATACTAAATATTTTATGTAGTATTACCGTTATTTTGTGGGTAAAAAGTGATTAAAACACCTAATGTCTACAACGTCTTAGGATGAGTTCTAGATTTAGCATTTAATCTAGTAATTTAACATTTTCCTCTTTTAAAATAATCTATATATTTTTAATTTACCAAAGATACCTACTTTTTTTCTTATTTTATACCCAATTAGTTTCCAAACAATAATCTAGTTATTATCTTGGAAAATCTATATGTCTCAATTTTAACTGAATACCTTTTGTTTTTCCTCTTTTTTGCCGGAAAACTTGGATTACTTATTTTGTGCGTCTATTACCTTTTGATTAAAGTTGCGGGAGGGAAGGTAAATTGAGTTACCCTCGGTTAACTTCATCCCTGGACAGGGTCAGGGTGGAAATCGTTTGTAGGTCAATGCCCATCATTAAGAAAAATGATTGTGAGGAGATTCCTCTCTCTTGAGTCCTGATCACTGATGGCTTGGGTCGTAGACTTCGTCTACAGTGGTCCTTTGTTTATTATATAGTTTTTTTTTAATATTTTTAATGTAAAAATAGGTTAGGTTAAAAGGTTAAATGAACATAAATTATTATTTTACTACTAGCTTTTGCCCGCGACTTCGTTCGCGTGGACTTCAGGTTCGTCCCGTATTATCAAAAATTGTAGCCTATGTGTTATTCTGATGTATAAGCTATATTGTGGTAAAGTTTCATTCAAATCCATTCAGTAGTTTTTACGTGAAAGAGTAACAAACATACATCCATACATCCATACATACAAACTTTCGCCTTTATCTAATCTAATATATAAAATTCTCGTGTCACGGTGTTCGAACTTGAACTCCTCCGAAACGGCTTGACCGATTTTGTTGAAATTTTTTGTGCTTATCCGGTATCTATGAGAATCGGCCAACATCTATTTTTCATCCCCCTAAATGTTAGGGGTAGTCCACCCCTAATTTTTTTTTTATTTTTTCGACGCAGACGAAGTTGCGTGGGGCAGCTAGTATAAAATTGTCGTGTCACGGTGTTCGAACTTGAACTCCTCCGAAACGGCTCGACCGATTTTGATGAAATTTTTTGTGCTTATCCGGTACCTATGAGAATCGGCCAACATCTATTTTTCATCCCCTAAATGTTAGGGGTAGTCCACCCCTATTTTTTTTTTTCGGCGCAGACGAAGTTGCGCGAGTCAGCTAGTAATATATATTAGATTAGATATTAGATTCATAAGATTAGTTCTTACTTAAAATGAGATAGATTGACTAATTGTAGACAAAGCAAAAATTTAAATTTAAACTATGTTATTAATAAAGTCTGATAGTAAGCTTTGGTAATATAGTAAGGTTGATAATGAACACAATAAATTATTTCTATAAGAAAAAAAATAAAAAAATCCAAAGTTTGATCTCTGTGAATTCAAAACCATTTACGATTTGAATTCGACTTAAAACGCCCGTCAAAAAGACCACAACAACTTCCAAAATCGAAACTAAAATAACGTATATTTACGTAAATGTTTGTGTCCAGTTGTGGGATGGTAGGGTTGCCACCACTATTGTAAAAATAATATTATATTCTTCATTATGATATGCAGAAACGTTTTAAACGTTTTTACTATTTTCTTTCATATTTGCTCTGTATTTTTTTTTTATTTCGTTTTAAAACATAGTGGCTACAAGGGCCCACATTACAATACATAAAAGTGTTAGTAAGTCTTAATCTAAGTGTTAGTGACATTATTACAGAACGTGGCCTAAGCAATATATCATAGCCACGCTTCCATTCGACTCGTCCCACATGAGCATCCACGTAATGGGCTTTGTATGGTGAGTCGTAACGTTGGGCTATCATCGCCATAATGCTGTTTGAACTCTCCCAATAATTATGAATTTACTATCTTAAGTTACGAATGTATTCAGAAAATTGTATACCAGGATACAAAGAAATAGAGGCAGTAAATATATTACGCCGTCCCCATTTAAATAAATAAAAAGCAACAATAAGTTTTCCACACAGTTTTATGTTAGTATGTTAGTATTTAAGTAACCTAATGTAGTTTTTAGTATGGTTAGTATCTTATGATCTAACTATATGGAACCCTTATTCTGGGTGAAGGCCTCCTCCAACTTTGTCCAGGTTTCTCTGCAAGCTGCTGCCTCCATCCAGTCCTTCCCAGCTGTTTGAGTGATGTCGTCAGCCCACCGTCTTTTTGGTCTTCCCACCTCCCATTTAAATAGGACAGTGCAAAGCGAAAAAATAAGTATTTACGAATGTAGAACAAAAGGGATTTTTTAAAACTATTAAAAACTCCAGTACAAAATACGAATCCAGTGATAGCGACTAGCGAGGTTTACGATTCAAGCAACCAGTGATCAGGACTCACGAGTGAGGTACTTATTTTAACTTATTATTAAAAATAGTGCTGCTAGTAAATGCTAGTTCGCGGTCGCCACTCTAGAACTTTTCGGACCCATCGGCCATCAGTCAGTCACCAGTCATCATCAGCCTGTAGACGTCCACTGCTGGACATAGGCCTCCCCCAAACTTCGCCACATCGACCGGTCCTGCGCTGTCCGCATCCAGCCACCTCCCGCGGTCCTGACCAGGTCATCGGTCCACCTTGCGGGAGGTCTGCCTACGCTGCGCCTACCAGTTCGTGGTCGCCACTCTAGAACTTTTCGGCCCCATCGGCCATCAGTTCTGCGCACAATGTGTCCTGCCCATTGCCACTTCAAAGATGCAATTCACCGTCACCAGTAAAAACATTGAAATAACTTTAAAGTGACAACCCTGAGCTTAAGCCAGGTACAGAAACATAAACGCGAAACATGAAGAACAACACGAGCTGCCAACTTTAGCGAACATCTGTTCAGCGGACTCAAGCTGAAATATTTATTAAATAAACGGAAGCATCCACAAATATCTGATATCTATAGGGATATAGTTGAGGGTAGTTATAAATTGGGTCGACTTTTGGTACTTTGTAAAAGAGATTGAAGAACGGATGGCCGGTGGGGCCGAAAAGTTCTGGAGTGGCGGCCACGAACCGGTAAGCGCAATGTTGGTAGACCCACAAGATGGACCGACGATCTGGTCAAGATTGCGGGAGGTCACTGGATGCAGATGGCGCAGGACCGGTCGATGTGGCGAAGTTTGGGGGAGGCCTATGTCCAGCAGTGGACGTCTATAGGCTGATGATGATGATGATGAAAAGAGATTGTAATGGTTTGTGCAGATTTTCACAGTCTATTATACACTTATTTTTGACTGTGTCTAAAAACGGAAAACGAATGAAAATGAGTGACGGCAGACAGAACAGTATAGCTTATAC
Source organism: Trilocha varians (assembly GCA_030269945.2). NCBI lineage: Eukaryota > Metazoa > Arthropoda > Insecta > Lepidoptera > Bombycidae > Trilocha > Trilocha varians. The sequence goes on along the minus strand of AP028264.1, from coordinate 2,069,723 downwards.
ATATATAGCTTGTACCTCTAAATCTAAATGAGAAAAAGATTTATGTGCAATTTTTCACAACACCACTGGCTAAAAACGGTGAAGGAAAACATCGTGAGGAAACCTGCATGTCGGAAAAGGGTTTTAAAATTTCTTTGAAGATATGTGAAGTCCCCAATCCGCACTGGGCAAGCGTGGTGGACTATGCCTAATTCCTCTTCTGAGGAGACCCGAGCCCAACAGTGGGCAGTAATGGATTGGTACAGACAGAACAGGAACAACCGAGCCTAGTTTCGCTTGGGTGAACATTATATCATAAACCTTTTTCTAAAATCACTATCTATAAAAAAAAAACCGAATATAAAGCTATTGTTGTATTTAATACTAGCTTTTGCTCGCGACTTCGTTCGCGTGGACTTCAGGTTCGTCCCGTCTAGATTATTATCAAAAGTTGTAGCCTATGTGTTATTCTGATGTATAAGCTATATTGTGGTAAAGTTTCATTCAAATCCATTCAGTAGTTTTTACGTGAAAGAGTAACAAACATACATCCATACATGTATACTTACAAACTTTCGCCTTTATAATAGTATTATGATAATAAAAAAAGCAACTTTTTTAATACCATGTATTGATGCAAACAAAAATTAAATAGGGCTCAACAACTCTTTAAAAAAGTTGAAGTCTCTATTCAAAATTAGTTTAAAGACATGCCGTATGGCCTACGGTTGAGCGCTCTACTAAGGAGACTCGAGCCCAACAGTGACCACTAATACTGAGCTGTTACAATGCAGTAATGTAATATGTATAAGGAAGAAACTGGAAGAATGAGGTGAATTAATCTTGTGAAGTAAAATAAATAGGTTTAAGTGTGCGGAGAGAAGACAAATCGCATCGGTTCAATTTAATTAAATAATGTCGAGGAAAAGAAATACACAATTTTTTTTAATTTAGCTAACTCTGAGATATGTGTAGATGTTTTATTTTAGACTAGCTGATCCTCGCAACTTCGTCTACGTCAAAAAAGGGGAAGCAGTACTGTTAGATTTTCATAAGACCACCAAACCCGTAGTACATCATTTTGTTTTATAATCAATAGTTTTCACACCGTTCGTGATTAAAGAAAGTTTTTTGGTATTTTTTTACACCTTGGGTTACATTATAGAAGTTTTTCTCGAGAAGCCTATACGAGACAAACAATCAAACTTTTCCTCTTTATAATATAGAAGAATAAACGGGCCACCAGATCGTTAAAGATTACTATCCCTACCCACGTTCTACCTTGAAGGACTCTCTTCAAGCCGTATTTGAAGAAGGACAAGTCATAGCGCACGGGAAAAACCGAGGAGAGGAGCTCATTCCATAGCCGGATGGTAAGTGTCAAAAACGAATTTCTGAAAGGAAATGTAGATGATCGCGTTGGTTCCATATTGTAGGGACTCTATCTCTAAATCATATTGTTACTTACCAAAATAAAATTATATTTTTTTTTATGCGCGATAAGGAACGTGTTTTAAAAGATTTTGATCACAGCGCCATCTAGCGATAATCATCTAAAACAAAAGAAGTGTCGTGACAACTTTTCGTAACAATTTATTCCGTCTAGCTCCTTTCACACGCGACGTGAAAGAGTGCCGATGGCATAACGCGTCGCGTCGTCCCTCATAACCCCGTGCTGGGTTCTGGCCTCAGTCGGGGTTCGGACGCTGAGTGTGAGCGGTTGGAGGTTTTAGTGCGGTTCAATTCCCACATACCCCAATCCGTTGATTTCCTCCAACTAAAAAAAAAAAGACCCCTTTCACAACGCGCGATAAGGAACTTCGTTCCAATATTTTTCATTCATTTTATAATCTAGTACTATCACAAATATTAGCAGTCCCTCTAGAAAGAGTTTCTGGACAAAGTTTCCTGAATATTTTAGGCAAACTTTTCGAGTATTGAAGCTATTATGGATCAAACTTTTCAAATCAAATATTACCAAATAGATGAAGCCGTATTCGCCTGCTTTACGATGCTAGATTAGCTTTTTGGAAATATTATAATAATGGGGTCCTATTTAGAAAAAAAAACAATAATAAACTTTAACCCTTTGTTATAGTGTGTTTTCTATCAGTTCATAGCAAACTTAACTAAACGGATCAAGTGCGTTTATTAGTTTATTAATTTGTGGAAGCTTGTAATCAGCAATGTTTTGTTTATACTTAATTATAAGACTTTAATAAGTAAAATTTATGTTATTAGTCTGTCAGCTTTCCTTAAAAATAAATAAATAAATAATATAAAAATCTAAAAAAGATATTCATGATATTGTTGAGGATAGACACGTCATTTTGTTTTAGTTACCGTCTCACAAAGTGAATAACAAAATTAGAATTAGAAGTAGAAGAAATTTAATTTTCTTGGACACGTACCTCACCATTCGTAAAAAAAGTCGTAAGTTGAATTATGATAATTTTTAGTGCATAAATAGAATAACACCAAAATATCGCATATGCACTAAGAATTCTACAATTTAGCCTTATTTTGACGTGACAACGTCTTATAAATTGGTTTGCCGGGTGACACTTCAAGAAACTGCGTTACGCTCCGCTCATGTTATGCGCTCACAATCACACAAACAGAGCGAGAGAGAGGCACGCGGGCCTTTCACTTTTTATGTCTGTCTCTCTCGCTCTTAGGCGGGCTAACCATGCCCGAGTCGTTGTCACGTAAAACTTTCGCCCGTATACCGATTTGTGTCGATTGCATGCTGTGTTTACCAGTAAGAAATTGTGCAGTTAGTTATTAAGTTATACAGTAGTATACTTTAATATTTATGATGTACACTTAATTATGTATGACTGTAACAGTTGTTGGTGAACCAAATAAATAAAATAAAATAAATACCGACTTTACAGGCAACCAATTTTTTCTAGAAATTTTCACTTTCGCAAATTTCCAAATGAATGATGGTTGAAGGAATGATTCCGTTTTTTTGCTCTTCTGAAAAGTAGTTTTGAAGTTCCGCCTTCTTTTACAAATTTTATGATGAGCTATTGTACTAATTTACTGCTGTTGTATTTAGAACCTTATTTCGTCTATGAAACGAATCTTAATTATCTGTATCACATTGCGAATCACATTCAGACGGCTTAAGTACCATCAGACGGGTATCAGTCTCAAAGGACCTTTTGTGTTCAGATTGAGTCCATCAATGTTGTTTAAAGACGTGTAGGCCTACCTCATTGAATTGGTTAGACTTTAGGATTAACCCTTAGATGTAGACAGAGCGTATAAAGGTTTAAGGACTTATTCCATTAAGGCTGTATATACCCTACCATGCTTCACTTTGGTACATTGTGATTGAATGGTTGCGAAATGAGAAACAAAACAGAGAAAAGTGTTTTCCTCACTTCCGGCAGATGGCGCAGTCATTGGCACACAGTTGATCGTTAAAAAAACTGGTATCACGGTCGCAGATATGTGACTGATGCAAAAATTATATAAAAACAATTCTTGATGCGCATTTCATTCTCAAACTTCAGCTCGATGGGTGCAGAAATGTAAAAAAAAAACTTAAAAAAAATATGCCCGCTGAGTTTCTTGCGCCGGTTCTTCTCAGGACGGAGGCGTAATTTTAGCGAACTGGTGGTAGAACTTTTGATTTTATTTTTGACATTAAAAATGTATGTGTGTCCACATCTAATTTGAAATAAATGATTTGACTTTGACTTTGACTTTGAGGCTTGAGGAGGGTCCTTAAAGTTAGGTCGTAGGTAGCGACCCATCAGTGTCCCCTGACATTGCAGAGGTTCATGAGCGACGGTAACCACTTCCTATCAGGTGGGCCGTTGGCTCGTCTGCCTACATGGCAATAAAAAAAAACATTCTTAAAAAAGTATTCTCAAAAGATTCAGAAATCAAAATATTACCCAAACAAAATAGTTTTAAATCAGCAACCAATGTTTGTCCCAATTCCTTTTAGATCCAAATATACTAAAATTTCGCCCCGCACATGATAAGCAAATGGTTTTCCTATAACGGCATGGTCCTCGATGAATCTCATAAAAGTTTCATGCTGAACGAGGTTCCGATGTTTTCGAAATGTCCTGTAAATACACTAGCTGAGTATTCGTCTGTATCAAAATGTGTGACGAAATAAATGCTAAAATAATAAACCTGGACTTAGGTATTGATAGCAAACAGGAAGATCATTAACACGATCACTGCTACACGAGGCCTAAATGACCCTTCTTGCAACTTTCTTGCGGCAAGGAAAAACGGCAACTTCCGGTGCGAAGAACATAACTATGATAAGGGGGTGGGGTCTAATAGACCGCGTATCACCCTAAAGTCTAGTCATGGTGCGGGCCGATAACACCTCGTATCGCAGCGAACGTGTTAAAGTATTATATAACAAAAGAATCTTATCTCCTTAATTATGTCTATTATAAAAGTAGTGAAAAAGGAATCTCAGTACACGTTCGTGTCGTGTTCGCGAGAAACCTAGTATATTTACAAAAATACATGTTTTAATTATATAAAACTTATCTCTGCTAAATCTACCTTAAATTATGTAAATTTTATTTGGGTACGTTCCATTTTTTTAGGTATTCTGTACCTCGGAACTTTAGGAAATATACTTTCGTTCCAAAACTATTAAGTTTGCTTTTTATACAAAATTTTACACCAACGGCATTACAAGAAGGTAATATTATAATCACAAAAAAATAGAACTAGGTAATCTAAACAAAATCTACTGAAAATTACATCAAATACGAGCGATTTCATTCAACTAAATCAACACCCCACATTCACAAAACAACAAAGTAGAGAAAAGTAAGTAAAAGCAAATTACACACGTCCCATTCTCCGAATTACATGTATGTGAAAAGAAACACTTGCGAGTGACATGTGACATACTCGCCAGTGTAATTACCAGAAATATTGATTAATTCTTTGATATAGAAATCATGTTTCTATACATTGACATGAATTACGTTAAATGAAATAGATGATTGGCGTTCCTATTAATTGATTCAATGAGTAATAAGCCATAAAATCTTGAAGTCGTAGTGACCGAGTGGTTGAAGTGCTTGTCTTCTGTACGGGAGGTCGCAGGTTCAAAACCGGCTTGTACCTCTAAATCTTAATGTGAAAAAGGTTTATGTGCAATTTTTCACAACACCACTGGCTAAAAACGGTGAAGGAAAACATCGTGAAGAAACCTGCTTATCGGAAAAGGATCCTTCGAAGATTTGTGAAGTCCCCAATCCGCATTGGGCAAGGAGACCTGAGCCCAGCAGTGATCAGGTAATGTGTTGTTACAGGCATAAAATAGTTTTAAAGAACAATTAAAGGATATTTTTTGGAGCTTGATATTAAAACCTATTATTTAACTTGCTTAATTAATCTCTAACTCTATGTAAATCCGGGTGGAACACGTTTTATTTGTTTTAGCACTTTATTGCTACATGAAATCCAGTATCTTAAAAGCATTTTAAAAAGTTGTGAAAAATCGTTTGTGCGTTTATTATACAATTAGGCATTTTCTAGATGATTGCACTAAGTGAGAAAGAAGCTTTCGTTTTAGGTCAAAATTGTAATATTGAGTTGAAAAGAAAAAAAAAAACAGTAAAATTATACAAAAAAAGACATGTCCGCTGAGTTTTTTGCCAGTTCTTCTCAGGACAGTGGCTTTCTTTTTCCGAACTGGTGGTAGCCTTTTGACATCAACAAGCATGAGGATTTCATTAACGTTGAGAATAAATAATTTCATTTCATTTCAACTTCAGTGGAACTTTGATTGAAAAGTCTGACAAACTCAAAATTGCTACTTACACACTTTGTAATAATATCATTACAATATTATTTTGTGAATACCCTACATCCACATTTGACGTCAGGACTAACAATAGGACTATCCAAAACAATCACACGTCAATGTTATCGCTACAAAACTCGACAAAACAATCATTTTGACAGAGCAATTTGCTGCCACTCCGCTAGCTTAATTGAAAATCCGTGACAATGTCATATACACTGTGATTTTAATGGGCCCAAAATTTTATAGAAACTGCAAGGTAATAAAGCAGAATTTCGACTTCCTTTTACGAATTTGGTCAAACAGGCATAGTGTTGTGTTCTTCTCTTTGAATAAGTATACTTTGGTTTAGTTCTTTCTTGAATACAAGTTACAATAGGAGAACTGATGAAGTAATCAAAATTAGACAAAATAGGCATGCTCTCATCGGCTGCTGGTCGAAAGGTGAGAAAGGTGTCATGGCGGCCCCTTTGAATCTCCGTTCAGAAACTGAACATACAGGCCAATGCGACTGCTTAATACTTACACTAAATCAATGTTATTTCCAGTCTAATAAGGGAGAATCATCGAATTATTACAACAGGAATCAACATCATGAAAAATTAAGTTTTGAAGATCTTATGTGTATTATGTTAGTGTGCTAAACGAACTGAGTGTCATCGGCATCATCTCCTTCTTATTTCGCTACACCTTAACCCCTTCTGGGTTGGCGCAATATGTCTTCTCTCTCCACTCATTTCTTCCTTCACATTTCATCGGCACCATCTACGAGCCAACGGGCCACCTGATCGTAAGTGGTTACCGTCGCTCATGAACCTCTGCAATGTCAGGGGACACTGAGGGGTCGCTACCTACGACCTAACTTTAAGGACCCTCCTCAAGCCTCGTTTGAAGAAGGACAAATCATAGCGCTCTGAATAATTGTAAGTGGAAAGTATCCTTAGAATTTAAAGCCGAATTTCCTCCTCCAAAATCGTTCCTCGGAATGAATATGGAATCGCTAACGACCTGCTGAGGCTAATTTAGGTCGGACAATAACCATTACGTCTGATGCTGGAGATAAGTCTCTTCTTATTGGTTACTCGCGTTCAAGTTAAATGTTATTGTTACTGGTAGGTGGAATAAAATCAGTTATCTCTTATATCCCGGAAGATTTAAGTTAAGTACAATTTTTTGACGGATTTCCTAAAAAGAGGAGGTTGAAGGTTATTTAATTTAAATGTTTCATGAATAATTTAGTTATTTTTTATATGAAATGCAATGGTCGTCTAGGAGTCCCGTTTAATCGTCATGTTTAGACCATTTTTAGGTTTGAAGGAAGAAACATATCATTTATTAAGCGTACCTTTTGTATATAGGTTTTAGGTTTCAGCTGAAAATCAGTGCTTTTGGTCTTCTTTGAGACCATAAGCTTTTGCTGAGCTGAAACCCATTCGCACGCCACTGAGGACAAGCCTTGATCTTGTTAGGCTTTATTTTATTTTTTAACTTTTTGTCCTTGTTTAAATAGGTATTACACTTTTTAATTGTTATAATAATATGAATTTCCTCTATGTGCGAGTTGAATAAATGCTTTTTCTTTCTTCTCTCTTTCATATAATTGTTAGCTATGATGGTTTATTTACCTAGCGTTCAATAAATAAAATATTTTTCTTCGCCGATTCGATTGTTTTTACAGAATTTGACAGAATCATTTGCTATAATAATTATATCCATGCATACACACACGAACGCATATATCTAAGTTTTTGCAACTTTTCCAGCAACCTTTTTCCAAATATACCATATATTAAGTGATGTCACAAAACAGTAGAAAGTCTATATCCCGGCGACCCTAAAAGTTTGGTCATATAAAGTACTCCCTAGCGGAAAGTCGATTGTTCTGTCTGTTATTTTAATTGAATTTGTTGACAGAATTATAGATAGCGTATTGTACTGTAATAGCTCATTACTGCCCACTGCTGGGGTGACGTCTCGCCAAAAGAGGGATTAGGCATAGTCTACCACGCTTGATTTGGGGACTTATCATACTTTCAAAGGGTTTTTAGAATCTTTTTCCAATATGCAGGTTTGTTAGTGTTTAGCTGATCCCGTTTTTACACTCTAATCATTCTTCTAGTATATTTGAAGTATGAAGCAATAAAAAAGTCCTAATGCCGCGTTTCCATATTGAATCGCCAACGTCCATCACACATACAAAACAAATGAAGGTGAAGGTGAATAATATGAAAGTTGGTAGTTGGCGAGTCAATGTGGAAACGCACCATCATAATTCTTTCTATTTAACTTCATGCATGTTTGTATTGTACCTACATGTTTCAATATTCTATTTGTGATCAAAACTATTGTTATCATTTAGCTGTACTGATGTTTTTTTTTATTTATCAAAGGTATAATGTAATATTACAGTCACTCCGATGCCAAACTATAATGTTTTGAAAAGTTATGGAAACCAACTAACGCGGGTAGTTGAAGTGTAAACACATAATAAAAAAGCTCCGATCTTTTAATTCAATTTAATTAATTTAAAGACTTTTTAATATGTTCCACTAACCTCAAATAATTCTCTGACTTCTTCTACATCAGTTACAATATTCTTTTTTCCTCTGCTACATCTTATAAAATTATAAAATCAATCAAATCGTCATGGACGTGGTTTCGAAGCTTTTCGCTCAACTGGAGGATCTATCCTTGTCTCTCAACACTAGAATGGCTCAACATGAAGAAGACTTGAAAAGTGCAACCACTACCGAAATCACTCAAAAAACAATGGCAAACTTATCGCGTGAGTTTTGTGATTTTAAGTCATTTGTTTGTAAAACTTTAAACACTTTCAAGACACATATTGAATTAATGGCCAAAGGCATGGACAGGTATGAAATGTTGTCTCGCCGTAAGGTGCTTCTACTGCATGGCGTGGATAACGGAAGTGAAACATCAACAGCAGTATCAGATTTTCTGAAAGAATCATTAAAGCTTGAGCTCACTCTCTCAGATGTTGAGACTTGTCACAGACTTGGCGCGGATGGTAGTAGGCCACGTCCCATTCTCATTAGATTCCAGCACTACCGTCACAAATGTGAGGTTTGGAAAAATAAAACTGCGTTGAGGGGATCTGGATTAACCTTGTCTGAATTTCTGACAAAGCCGAGGCATACCTTGTTCGTCAACGCTCGCAAGCACTTTGGCATGAAACAATGTTGGACATCTGACGGCAAAATTGTGATCCAATTACCGGACAAAACACGCCGCAAAATCGAAACTGCAGGAGAACTTCGCCCTCTAATGGCCCTGTTTCCGGTGCAGCCCCCATCAGGTAGTGCAGCCCCTGATGTGAAGGCTGTTGCATCGCAGGCCAGAGCTGTACCAGTAAAGAGAACTCGGAAGCCACCACAGACGAGATTTTAACAGCCCCGTTTCTTTTACATATTGTAATGTCCGTTAGATTCTTCTTTCTTTCATTCCTTATCAAAGCCTAGTTCCAAGTTCTTTAGATGCACTCATCTTACATCGAAACACACACAACTATACTTAAGCGCGGTGCGGTGTCTCGTTATCTTTCTGTACCTATTCTCGACTGATGTGCTGCACATAATGTATACAGTCTCAAATTATGCGTTATATAGGTAAAATTGTATTCAATCACGCTTGTGAGCACAAAATATCGCAGGAAAATAAAGTATACAGTAAACGATACCGATTCAAGCTATTATCAACACACCGATCACAAATCACAGCACATCACATTGCGCCGACGACGATGTGCGCACTAAAAATAAAATAGTTTTGTTTTATTGTTCCTGTTTATTTACTTTTGTACGTCTTTGCGATGTTTATTGCTGCAACTTTAGCCAGTGTGTGCGTTCGAAGCCTTTGTTTTGAATAATTGCATGTTTTCCATATTATTTACTATTTTGTTTTTGTTTTTGTCGGACATTACATATTTGTTACATAATAATCTCATTACTTTCTGTGTTTAATCTAAGTCTTTGATGTATTAGGAGTTAGTGCTAAGTTGAAATTCATTTTGTTATTTTTTTTTATTTTTATTTTTTAGATTTAAATAGTTTTGCTTTGTTTACATTTTATAATAGTTAAACTGTTTGTTTTATATATATATTCTGCTGTTATACTGTTCTGCGTTATTGAATCTTTAACTCGTAATGTCAAGTGATACCAATGATGACTTTCTTTCGTGCTCATCTTCTATGACGTCTGATGACCACTACTCTAGTGCCTTTAGTGATGATGATGCAATTCACTTACGTGAACGGCTGTCCAAGAAACTTTCTCCTTGTAAATCTTTTCTTAATATTGTCCATATTAATGCTCAAAGTGTCCATGCTCACTATCCCGATATGCTGACCTCTTTCGATTCTAATCTTGTTCATGCCATACTAATCTCGGAATCATTCCTTAAACCAGCACTTCCAACAGCTCAATATTCCATACCGGGGTATGAACTAATACGTAATGACCGAATTGGATGTGGAGGAGGCGGTGTTGCCATCTACCTTCGTTCGGGGCTCCCTTATGTCATTATTGAACAATCTCCGAGTGAGTACTCAAAATCTGCCGAATACCTTCTAATTCAAATTACTATTAAACATGTAAAAATATTACTAGGCGTATTTTACTCTGGAGAGTGTTGGTGGGGGCGGAATCTTTGTCGGATCACCGATACATTCGGTTTGATCTTTCCGCCCCCACGCCGGCTGCGGACGCCCGCGGGAGTACGCCCCGGTCATTCCCCAGATGGGCATTGAAGCTCCTGAATAAGGAGCTCTTGATGGAAGCCTCTACGGTGGCGGCGTGGACGCCCATGCGTCCACACCCCGTGGACGTGGAGGCCGAGGCGCTTTGGTTCCGGGACACGATGCGTCGCATTAGCGACGTTTCGATGCCCCGGGTCGGCCCTTGGTCTCCCACGAAGTCGACGTACTGGTGGTCGCCCGAGATAGCGCAGCTCAGAACTGTATGCGTCCGGGCGAGGCGCCAGTGCGCTCGACACCGCCGTCGCCGCCTTCCGCGTCGCAACGATTCCGTTGCCTTCGCGGAGGAGGAGGCCCGGCTGCATGGCTTGTACAAAGAGGCGAGGGGAGCCATGCGGCTGGCCATCAAGATGGCCAAGGAACAGCACGCGGAGCGCCTTTTGGAGACGCTCGAGGAAGACCCTTGGGGGCGCCCATACAAGATGGTGCCGAGCGTCTACCGCTTCAGCAGCTGCGGGACATTGTTTCCACGTTGTTCCCGCAGGAGCAGGAGGGATTTATCCCGCCTGCTATGGGTGAGTCGCCGGATGTCACCGGCGGCGAGGCCCCTGCTGAAGTGCCCCATATCACCGGGGAGGAGCTCCGCGTGGCCGTAGTCAGGATGAGTGCCAAAGACACGGCACCCGGACCGGACGGCATCCATGGTCGGGTCCTGGCCTTGGCCATCAATGCCCTAGGGGACCGACTCTTGAGGCTTTACGACTCTTGCCTCGAGTCGGGACGGTTTCCCTCGCTGTGGCGGGAGGGTAGACTCGTCCTTCTTCGGAAGGAGGGGCGCCCGGCGGATACAGCCGCCGGTTACCGTCCTATCGTGCTGCTGGACGAGGTGGGCAAATTGCTGGAACGCATTCTGGCTGCCCGCATCGTCCAGCACCTGGTCGGGGTGGGACCCGACCTGTCGGCGGAGCAGTACGGCTTCAGAGAGGGCCGCTCAACCGTGGACGCGATCCTTCGCGTGCGGACCCTCTCAAATGAAGCCGTATCACAGGGCGGGGTGGCTTTGACGGTGTCGCTCGACATCGCCAATGCATTCAACACCTTGCCCTGGTCCGTGATAGGGGGGGCACTCGAGAGACATGGAGTTCCCCCCTACCTCCGCCGGCTGGTCGGCTCCTACTTGGAGGCCAGGTCGGTAGTATGCACCGGGCACGATGGGACCGTTTACCGGTTTCCGGTCGTATGCGGGGTTCCTCAGGGGTCGGTCCTCGGACCTCTCCTTTGGAATGTCGGGTACGACTGGGTGCTGAGAGGCGCCCTGCTCCCGGGCCTGAGCGTAATTTGTTACGCTGATGACACGTTGGTCATGGCCCGGGGGCAAGACTTCAGGGAGGCTACCCGTCTCGCCACAGCGGGGGTGGCTCTCGTCGTCGGCCGTATTAGAAGATTGGGCCTCGCGGTGGCGCTCAATAAGTCCCAGGCCCTGTGGTTCCACAGGGCTGGGATGACGCCACCTGCAGGGGCCCAGATCGTAGTTGGAGGCGTCCCAATAGAGGTCGGGGTGCGACTGAAGTACCTCGGCCTCATACTGGACAGCCGTTGGACCTTCCGGACCCACTTTATGGAACTCGTCCCCCGATTGATGAGGACAGCCGGCGCATTGAGCCGGTTGCTCCCGAATATCGGGGGACCAAACCGTGTTGTGCGCCGCCTCTATGCGGGGGTGGTGCGTTCGATGGCCCTGTACGGCGCGCCCGTTTGGGCCGGACCAGGAAACCGGACAACAACCGTTGTCCGGCGCCTGCGCCGGCCACAGCGCGTCGTAGCTATCAGGGCCATCCGCGGATACCGCACCGTCTCCTTTGAGGCGGCGTGTGCACTGGCGGGGACGCCGCCCTGGGAGCTGGAGGCGGAGGCGCTCGCCGACGATTACCGTTGGCGTTGCGACCTCCGCGCTCGGGGCGTTGTGCGTCCCCTCAGAGCTGCGGTTCGGGACCGGAAGGCCCAATCTCGGCGGTCCGTGTTGGAGGCCTGGTCAAGGCGCTTGGCCAACCCCGACTGGGGCCTAAGGACCGTCGAGGCGATTCGCCCCGTCCTCAAGGACTGGGTGAGTCGCGGCGAGGGACGCCTCACCTTTCGTCTGGTGCAGGTGCTGACCGGGCATGGTTGCTTCGGGAAGTACCTGCATCGGATACAGGTTGAGCCGACGACGAGGTGTCATCATTGTACGAGCGACTTGGACACGGCAGAGCATACGCTCGCTGTCTGCCCCGCATGGGAGGAGCAGCGCCGTGTCCTGGTCGCTCAAGTAGGACGGGACTTGTCGCTGCCGGGCGTCGTGGCATCGATGCTCGACAGCGACGAGTCCTGGAAGGCGATGCTCGACTTCTGCGAGTCCACCATCTCGCAGAAGGAGGCGGCGGGGCGGGTGAGGGAGAGCTCTTCCCTCCCCGACCGACCCCGTCGCCGCCGAGGTCGAGCGGGGGGCCGGCCCCGGGATGTGTCCCGGGATCTGGCCCCCTAAGTGTACCGGGTCCACTAACACCGGACCCGAGGGGTGCCGCGCTAGGCTTCAGCGCGCACCCTCTGCAACATCCACCGGGGGATGGTCAGCCGCGCTCCCCGACTCGGGCTGGTTCTGAGCTGGCCTGAGTTGGGGAGATCCAACATCACGCGGCCCCATATCGGCGGGCGTTAATTGGCCCGCCTACCGAGTGAGCCGGTGGTCGCCGTTCGCGACGGCTGCCGGTTCGGCGTCCGGGGGTGACGGGGCGATACGTAAGCGTCGATCGCGAACGCGTCCTGTCACCCCTAGTCCATCGGATACCGAGCGCGATTGGCGGGAGGTTTTGGTGCGGTTCAACCCCCACATACCCCACTCGCGGGGCGAGTGGAAGTCCGGCGATTTCCTCCCGTCAACAAAAAAAAAAAAAAAAAAGGCGTATTTTACTCCCCTTCCTGTCAGATTGATTATTTCTCTCTCTTCGAAACTACTCTCGAAAATTTTATCCCACTTTACGATCATGTAATGATTCTTGGTGATTTCAATACCTGTTTATTAAAAGACGATGCACGATCGCGTCGACTGTTGTCTCTCGTCTCCTCTGTGAACATGCATATCCTTCCCTTGCAGGCGACGCATCGTGCACCCCACTGCACACCTTCCCTGCTGGATCTTATCTTGGTTTCAGACCCTTCCTACGTCTTGCAGCATGGGCAACTTTCGGCGTCCTTTTCTTATCATGACTTAATCTATATCACATATAAACTAGGTTGTCCTCGACATAAATCTAAATTTCTTCTATTGCGTAGTTTCAAAAATATAGTGTTGGAGCAGTTGAGGAAGGATGCTAGTTGCATTGATTGGTCATCTGTTTACGCTGCTGGTGATATCGACTCGAAGGTGTCGAATTTCAATGATCGTCTTGTCGAATTATATGATAAACATGCCCCAGTGAGAAGGGTAAGGGTGAGGCATCTGCCTGCCCCATGGCTGTCTAATGAAATTAAGGCAATCATGTCCAAGAGAGATAAGGCTAAAAGAGTTTATAAAAGGGTGCCTAGTGAAGATAATTGGTCAACATATAAAAAACTTCGGAATCGCTGCAATCGCTTGTGTAGGGACGCAAAGAGACGCCACATACATAATAAAATTAATAACCTTCATGGTGCACAAGTATGGCAATTTCTTAAATCACTAGGAGTTGGCAAGACAAGTGGCAATACCTCTGTCTTGGTGGATGTCAATGCTCTTAATTCCCATTTTGCCAAACCACCGGTTATACTCAATGCTAATTCCAAATTATCTACTCTTCAATATCTCTCAAACCTTCCGAGGCCATCAGGTACTGCTTTCTCCTTCTCCTGCATTACTGGAGGCGATATCAAGAAATCCTTTCATTCGATAACATCTAAAGCGGTGGGGGATGATGGTCTGCAGTTGCAGATGTTCTCTTTAGTTTTAGAAGAACTAACTACTATTATTTGTCATATTTTTAATTTCTCTACTGAGTCTGGTTCTTTTCCTTCTGCCTGGAGAAGGGCAATTGTCCTACCACTCCCCAAAAATTCCAAACCAACCTCGATGACACAGTATCGGCCCATTTCAATTCTTCCCATTCTTTCCAAAGTACTTGAAAGTATCTTATGCAATCAGCTGGCATCCTTTCTTTCTGCTAATAACCTGCTGAGTCCATTCCAATCTGGTTTCCGGGCTGGTCATGGCACTGTAACTGCTTTGGTAAAAATCACTGATGACATCCGGCTATCTATGGAGCGCAAGTTACTTACCATCCTAGTTCTGCTGGACTTTAGCAGCGCCTTTAATTCTGTCGACTTCGATATTCTCCTGGGCGTTCTATCATCTCTTAATCTCTCTTCTCCAGTACTTTCTTGGTTTAACTCATACCTTCGCGGACGATCGCAGTCGGTACGCTGCGATGAGTCTCAGTCGGAGTGGCTTGACCTTAGTGTTGGCGTTCCTCAGGGTGGTGTACTCTCTCCTCTTCTTTTTTCTGTTTTCATAAACTCTATTACTCATTTTCTCTCTTCTTCCTTTCACCTTTACGCGGAAGATCTGCAGATTTATCGACACACATCTTTAACTGACATTGCCGCATCCATCTCTGCCATTAACAATGATTTGCAGAAAATTAATAATTGGGCTGAATCTTTCGGACTTAAAGTGAATCCTTCGAAATCTCAAGCAATTATTGTTGGTGGCCGTCACATGCGCAATCTTCTTGACCTCAGCGCTGTTCCTCCTCTACTTTATAATGGTGTCTCACTAAATTTGTCAAGTTGTGTCAAAAATCTCGGCTTAATAATAGATTGTAATCTATCTTGGGATAAACATATAGCTGAAGTGAGTAGGAAGATTTTCTTCTCCTTCCAATCCCTTAAGCGTCTTCAAAAATTTCTGTCTTTCAAAACTAAAATTCTTCTTTCGCAAACTCTCTTACTTCCTTTACTCGACTACGCTGATGTCTGCTATTTAGATGCTAATGAAGTACTCCTGGACAAACTGGAAAGACTGCAGAATCTGTGCATTCGCTTTATTTTCGGTCTTCGAAAGTATGACCATGTTTCGCAGTATCGGGCCGAGTTAGGATGGCTGCCGATTCGCCGGCGGCGCGACTGTCATATCCTTTCTCTTCTTTTCAATATCCTTCACAATCCGAACACACCTGTTTATCTTCGTGATCGGTTTGAATTCCTGGCATCAAGCGGCAAACAAACTCGTTCTGTAACCTCTCTTCTTCTCAAGGTCCCCAAACATTCCTCCAGCCGATACAGCGAGTCTTTCACTGTAAAGGCCGTGCGCCTTTGGAACGCTCTCCCATACCCCATACGGGCTAGTGGTTCACTGGACGTCTTTAAGGAGGGAACCAAAAAGCATTTTCTCACTTCTTTTTAATTATCTTTCTGTTCTGTAATTTAAGTTATTTTTCTTTTTTTGTCAATGATTCTTTTTTGATACTATTTTTGTAACGTGTTATGTCTGTATCAATGATCAGCGTAGCAGTATGTGTTTAGTTTAATTATTTTTGATTATTTTTTTTTTTTTATTGTAATATAGTGGCAGTGCTAAGACTGCTGATGTGTATGTAATTTGTATAGTTTATTTAGTACACTTCACTACCTCTCTGTAAGATGTCATATCAGTTTTTTTTTTTTTCTTAGGTTTGCTGGTAGAAAACTCATTTTTGAGTTAAGCTCGCCTTTTGTGCTTATTTTTTAACTAGCTGCCCCGCGCAACTTCGTCTGCGCCAATCTCAATTAAATGTCATCGATTCGATTTTTCCTCGCTGTAAATACCATCTTTGAACTTCATCGAGAATTAAAAAAAACAACAAATTCTAAAATAAATATAGCCTAAGTTACTCGTTATAACATAATCTATCAGCCATTGATAGTCAGCCCGTCCGAATCGGTCTAGCCATTCCAGAGATTAGCCAGAATAAACAGACAGTGGCCACCTTCCAGCTCCATCATCAGACCTTGACATTCATCCTCAACGCAAAGAACGCATCAAGACGCTTCATTAGAGCCCAAACACGATGAGGTTATCTTGTTTAATGATGGAGTTCCCATAGCCACCTTCCAGCTCCATCATCAGACCTTGACATACATCCTCTACGCAAAGATCTCATCAGGACGCTTCATTAGAGCCTAAACACGATGAGGTTATCTTGCTTAATGACGGAGTTCCCATAGCCACCTTCCAGCTCCATCATCAGACCTTGACATTCATCCTCTACGCAAAGATCTCATCAGGACGCTTCATTAGAGCCTGAACACGATGAGGTTATCTTGGTTAATGACGGAGTTCCCATAGCCACCTTCCAGCTCCATCATCAGACCTTGACATTCATCCTCTACACAAAGATCTCATCAGGACGCTTCAGTAGAGCCTAAACATGATTGGCTGGGTCGCTTTGGATGGGACTTTCAATGGCCGAGCTTATGTAATAAAGACTAACTTTTTTTTTTTTTCAGTTGTAGGAAATCACCGGATATGTGGGAGTTGAACCGCACTAAAACCTCCAACCGCTCACACTCATCGTCCAAACCTTGGCAGAGGCCAGAACCCAGCACGGGGTTTGTAGGGACGGCGCGACGCGTTACGCGCTCGGCACTCTTTCCAGTCGAAATACGAATTACTCAATATCACTGGTTCCACCGGCCACTTTAGTCAGAGCTCTAGTTGCGACGATTTACCATATAAATTGGAGATCTCTTTATGTTGGCCTTGAAAACGTAATACCCATCGACGTTATTTCACTTATAACTTTTTTAATACTGAACCGATTTTGATAAAACAACGACTAAATGTTAAGTGAGACTTGCCATAATACATTACAAAAAACCCCAACTAAATAGGTTCAGCCGGTTCGGAGATTAGCGTGCACAAAGATACAGACAAACAGACAAACAGACAAACAGACAAAAAAAATTCTAATTGCATTTTTGGCATCAGAATCGATAACCAAACACCCCCTGCTAGTTTTTTTTTTGATATTTTCAATGTACAGAATTGACCTCTCTACGATTTTATTATAAGTATAGATTACTATAAGTCACTGTAATTCTCTTTACCTGGTGTACAATAAAGTATTAAATAAAATAAATAAACCTGTTATTGGCATAATTTCATGCTGTTGGTTTTCTGATTAAATAAACAAAAAAAAAATCATACAACCTCCGTCTACTTGGTCGGCCATCACCGTCATTTATTTTGCGTGTTTACATAGGTGATCTAAAAATGTACACGTTAAATTATAGTCATCTACATCGTCCATATGACTCAAGAATACCGTCATAAATGATTTAAGATTCTATAAACAGTTTATGTTTGACCCCAGTTATAACGGTACTAACGAGAGAGGATAAAGAAATCGTAAATTATATCTGTCGTAAAGAATTTTATGGCGACACAAGAAAAAGATTTGCAGAGGAACAATGATTTTTGGAACGAAGTTCCTTATCGCGCGTTATCGAAAGGGGGCTAGACGGAAAAAGATCTTACGAAAAGTTGTCACGACACTTTTTTGTTTTAGATGATTATCGCTAGATAGCACTGTGTTCAAAATCGTTTAAAACACGTTCCTTATCGCAAAAAAAAATATAAGATATCTTTTAATCGAAAGGAACTTCGTTCTATTTGGGTGTCCCATGACACCTCTCAATTTTCTGGAATGGAAAGAAAATTGATGTTTTAAGAATTATTTACTCTATACCGGACTGTAGTACTGTCAGCCAATTGTTTGAAGCGCTTGCCTTCTGTACGATAGGTTACGGGTTCAATTCTTTATGTGAAAAAATATTTATGTGCATTTTTCACAACGCCACTGGCTAAAAACGGTGAAGGGAAACATCGCGAGGAAACCTGCGTATCGGAAAAGGATTCTAAAAATCCTTCGAAGATATGTGAAGTCCCCATGTTGACGTCCAGAGAGGTTGAGAAGTAAATAATAGTTGTAGTTAATTGAATAATAGTTGATTTCTTTTAATATTTTTTTTCTAATTAAATCTAGCTAACTTTTTTTTCTGTTTTAAATCAATACGACAGATGTTGTCCTCGAAGGTTACAATTAGTAATGACGTATATACCTGTAATAGGTACTCATATAAGACCATATGTTTTAATAATGCTAAGTGTAATTGTGTATACACGTTTACTGTTCGTATACCAAATAAATCAATTAAAAAAATATGCGGAATGCGTCCTGCCTCCCCGTGCTGGTTTCTGGCTTCAGCAGGGGTTCAAACGCTGAATGTAGACAGTAGTAAATTTTAGTGTGAATCGACTCCTACATGCCTCACTTGTCGGACCAGTAGAAGTTCAAGGATTCCCGTTACCTAAAAACACAGAGTCATTAGATTAATTCTTGTTCGCATTTTCAAACAGACCTTACAGTGGCGGTATGACTGTGAGAAATAAATACTTCACAGTTAAAAATCCTTATTATATACTCTTCAGATAGCAAAACATATGACGGGGTCATAACAAGGGAAACCAACCTATTCACAGTGCGGGTAGTTGGAAGTGGAGACTCGCTATAAATACAGGCGTTGGCCGCTGTTATTATTGATTCGTATTTGAATTGTCGAGGCGAACGGACCTCTTGATGTAAAAGTAATAAACTGTTAAAACTCGTTATTTTGAAGTTTTTATTCAAAAGTATTGATCATCAAGTGTTCAAGTGGACATTGTGACGTCATTCCTGACAAAACCAAACGAAGATCGACTATTTACAACGTCATTACACCTCGACACACTATTTACGCCGTTATATATGAAAACCTACTTCAAATATAACCAAATAATAATACAAACCGTATTAATTCCAAAACTGCCAATTTAATGTTCCGCTCCAAATATTTTAAAGACTGGACTCGACCCTCTGTACCCTATTTTGTCTCTAAACAAACGTCTCACGTCACGGCCCAATCTCGGCTGGGTCCGACGTTTAAGCCGTTTTAATATGGGTAGCCAGAAATTTATTCAAGAGACAATTGACGGTACATAATTTATGTGGATTTTTGGACAGGCTTCTAAGAACCCTGGAATTGCAATCTCTGTAGGGACGTAATTTGACGTGTCATCCAAGAGTATGATGTTTGTAGAGTATATTGAAGTGAAACTGTTAAATCCACTTGAGCAATGACTAATGGTCTTTTTTTATTGCTAGACAGATTAATGAGCTTACGGCCCACCTGATAATAAGCGGTCATCGTCGCGACTAGGTCTCATCCGTAAATTTGACAGAGATAAGCTCTTTTAAAAAAATAAAGAATGTCTCTCTTTTAACCCTATGGTGGTATTACGGAGGTTCATGAGCAACAATAATCACTTACCATTAGATAGGTCGTATAAGGACTAGATACCTAAAACGGCTTTTACAATACGCAAAAACTAAATGCAATATAACACCTGTACCTGTACCAACCCATTACTGCCCACTGTTGGATCAGGTCTCCTCAGAAGAGGGATTAGGCATAGTCATACGCTTGCCCAGTGCGTATTGAGGACTTCACATATCTTCAAAGGATTTTTAGAATCCTTTTCCGACTTGCAGGTTTCCTCACGATGTTTTCCTTCACCGTTTTTAGCCAGTGGTGTTGTGAAAAATTGCACATAAATCTTTTTTCACATTTAGATTTAGAGGTATAAGCCGGCCGGATTTGAACCCGCGACCTTCCGTTCGGAAGGAAGCGCTTCGACCACTCGGTTACCACGACTCTAATATAACACCTACTTAATGGCAATTTAGGCTTCTTACCTTAGTAATACTCATATCAGCCCGGATCGCCTCTACCTTTATTAATTTAGTGTTGCTTAGTTATTCAGCTTTGAGGCTGCCCGCCTTAAAATTTTAATTTGGTCCTATCTAGTACCTTAAGTTTAAGTAGTCCTTGAACTATACAGGGTGGAATTTTGAAACGCCCCTAGGTCCTCCACCCCTCCAGGGAAAGTACTCGAAATAATGATTTTAGCGAATTTTGCTGAATGGCAACATTTCCTTATTTTTGTAAAGAAACACAACTGCAATCATATTTTTTTTTTTAATTTTGGTATACCCAGGAATCGAACATGCTTCAATTCCCTCTCGAACCTCGGCCACTTCTCTCTGATACCTAGAGTGGCTAGATTATACATATAATGACTTGGTTCGCAAGGATCAATCGATGGACATTTTTGGTGATAGTCTGCAGACTTTTAAATGAAATGTATTGAGGTAATATTTTAATTTAGGTTCTAATCATATTAAAGAAAACTCATACTCATTTTAACAAAAAAAGCCCTTACAATAATATTTCTAAATGTTTCACCTTCCATTACTTACAACGAAATCTGTCTGAAGAATTTACATATTAACAAGATAATAAATAAAATTCTGTTCTACCTTAAAGTGGAATTTGACGAATGCCCTTAATTTTCCGCCAAGGTAAATCATTCGTGTTCCATTTGACATGTCATTTTAATATAAGGTCTAATTTGGCTTAAATTATGACTTCAATTCGTGAAAAGGATGGTCTAATTTTCTTTAAGTCTTTCGCTTTATGAAAAGGATTTATTTTAAGGTATCTATTGGAACGAGGTTCCTTATTGCGCGTTGTGAAAGGGAGCTAGGCGGAAAAAATTCTTACGAAAAGTTGTCACGACACTTTTTTTGTTTTAGATGATTATCTCTAGATGGCGCTGTGATCAAAATCTTTTAAAACACGTTCCTTATCGCGCGTTACGAAAGAAAATATTATTCACAAGATATCTTTTAATCGAAAGGAACTTCGTTCTATTTGGGTGTCCCATGACACCACTCAAGTTTTTTTATTTACTTTATTTGGGAAACCAACAGAAATGTACAAATTATAAAATAACATAGATAGGTAAGGCATTATCCAAAAAAAGTTTCCACTAATATGTAACAAAAAAGTAGTGTTTTTGTAAGTTTACTAATTAAGGTATGAACAAATTAACTGTTTTATTTATAAGAATGATTATCGTTAAATTGGGAAAGTGCGAAGAAGAAAAATAATGATCATAAAAAATCCGTTATTCTGAATTATTCCTTACTTCTTTTTTTATTTGTCTAAACCGAAGTATCATTTTAGATCACGATCCAAGGTTTTATTCAAGAAAATTGGTATTAAGCCTTGCTTAACAGGAGCATGTGATAGTAGACTCTAGTGCCCTATTACAAAAGCAATCCTTTCCTATTAGGAAATCCATAGCTATTCACGAAGCAACAAAAAAATAAAACGTACACAATCCAAGTAATTCATAGAAACACCTAGACTTAAAAGCCGGGAGTCTCACGACGGGAAAGTGTGCCGCAATGCGTAACGCGTCGCGCCACCCCTCATAACCCCGTGCTGGGTTCTGGCCTCAGCCGGGGTTCGGACGCTAAGTGTGAGCGGTTGGAGGTTTTAGTGAGGTTCAACTCCCACATACCCCACCCGCCACGCGGGGATCCAGCGATTTCCTCCAACTATAAAAAAAAAAAAGACTTAAAAGACTTAAGAGTGAAAATAAAATATTCACAGAACTCAAAAACAACAGAAGCAAAGACCTCGAGTCAGCTACTGTTATTCCCGTTGTACTGCAATTTGCAACAAACAATGCAATAACTCTGGATAATCCCAACAATACAAATAACAATGAGAACAGAAACTCGACGATTCCGCTGAGGTTTGAGTGGACAATATTCGCTGAGAGACAATTAGACCGCTAAGTCGCTGATGCAAACAGTACAGGCCTTGTCATTATGGTTAAATTTTAAGGATTAATATGTCCAACCGTGGATGTCTTTAATTAGTCCAATATATAGGGTGGGCAATCTAACGTTTGCATTTTGAACTATGAGTTTATTTAGAGACTGACAGCTCAAATGTCATTCAATTTGTGTTCATAATTTAGTTAAAGGTTTGACATTTACGAAATGAGACGTTTTCGGTTCGCCCAATGGGCAGAAGATCGTTTGGCCGAAGATGAGCATTTTTACCGAAAAATCATCTTTTCAGATAAAGCCAATTTTCACTTCGGAGGCTATGCCAATAAGCAAAATTGTCGCATCTGGGGGTCGGAAAATCCACACGTCACCATTGAGAAGCCAATGCATCCACAAAGAGTTACGGTTTGGTGTGGGTTTTGGTCCGGCGGCATCATTCGAAAATGAGCAAGGAGCCGCCGTTACGGTCAATGGCAAGCGTTACCGTGCCATGCTCAACGCTAATGGCGCAACATGCCACACAGCCAACATGACAGTCGAACTTTTGGAAAATGCAAACTTTATATGGCCCACCCCTTATTAGCTATTTTCGGTGTATCCCGCTTTGCAAGAAGAGAAGTTTTCCTATTCCTTCTATCATCTTCTGATTAAATTTGTCAGGGCCCAAGACACTTTAGCTTTCCCTTGCGTTTCTGGGCGACACTGCTCAGAGTCATTACTATGATTGCCTCTGTGGATCCAGAAATTACAGTGGTGGGAGTGAGGGGTGGGCTAAACTACTACTATATATTAGCTATTGGAACGAAGTTCCTTATCGCACGTTATCGAAAGGGGGCTAGACGGAAATTCTTATGAAAAAGTTGTCACGACACTTTTTTTGTTTTAGATGATTATCGCTAGATGGTGCTGTGATTAAAATCTTTTAAAACAATTCCTTCTTTTGTTTTATATGATTAATGCTAGATGGCGCGGTGATTAAAAAAAAAAAAAATAAGTTATAATAATTAGTTAGTTTAACGTCTGTCTCTGTCTCTCTTATAGAAAGATTATTACAATTTCCTCACTAATTAATCGAAAAGAACTTCGTTCCATCCAAGTTTCTCGTTCTTTCTTTCTTTCTTCTATTGAAGTATTCATGAATATTAAGGCCCGAATACAAAACATCCCAATTTACATGCTCCTTTTGTAAAGTAGGTATCCAAATATCAAAATCGTATTCCCTATTTAATTTTTAAAAAACTCATCTCATATCAGCGCATTAATATAACCATCGCTAACAAAAATGGTAAAGGTGAAATTCTATTCTGAACAGTCTTATTAACATTTCAGTATTTGGCCCTAAGACTATTATTTCTTCACGATTGGACATAAATATCTCTATAGCACGAAAATGTTGTCGAACAGACAAGCCATTTAATCAAGTTGTATCATTCGATTTATTCCTCGATGTTTAGTATCTGACCGTCATAAATTATGCTTGAAATATCGTTGAAGGGATTTCAAGTCTTGAGTAGAAATAATATATTTTAAAGAAAACTTTACATACAAGCTTTTAAGATTCTGAATATCATGTATCAGTAGAGTGCTAGCCAAGTAAAATAAGCCCAAACCCAACAGGTCCATCTCATTTAGTACAGTCCACCTTCCGAGTCCATCATCAGATCAGCACCATTTTGTCATATTATTGCATTGTCACGCGATATACATCTGCGTGCAAAATGTCATCTCAATCGGATGCCGGGAAGTTTGTCAAATTTACCTAGCAAGATTCCACCCGGACTTACATAGTTACATCCAATGCAAGTTAATATAAATCTTGTAAAATTGACATAGCTTCACAGTTACTGGCCAAACAGAACCAATACAATACAAAAACAAATACCCATCACAATAAAACACCTTAATTGCAAGTCAACAGAGCCGATAATTGCATGCAAATATTTAATTTACTTATCCCAGTTTCAGTTCACATCCGACCCCGTCTAAACGATCTCACATCAATAACGCTTTAAGAATTTTAAATCCTTAATTAAACACGACGAAGAATTTTTCACGTCTTTGTGCAGACACAAAAAAATCAGCATTAAAGTTAAGCGACTTTATCCCTTCGCACTTCAGATTAAGGCCCAAAATTCTTTGGAGGGTACTCTTCTAATAAAATAGGCCAGATCTTCAAGAACCCTCGTGCAGTTTTCAGGAGAGGCCAGCGTCAAATAAAAGAGGGCTGAAGAGTACTTTATAATTGTGACTCATGGATTTTTTTGTTGGCCTAGCTGTATCTGACACTTGAGAGCTGGATTCAACGTTCGAGTGGAGCTTGAGTGATTGGATTTTCCGATATTCTCTTGAGTTGATCGACAGAGTTAAAGGTTTGAGACCAAAACGGAATTTAAGGATACTTATAGATGCTGATATTGGTAGCTTGAATGGTTATGTGGCGACCAATAATAACGCGCGAGATCCTGAATCGCAGTTACGACATTTACAGAAATCTTCGCATATATACGACATCTGAAATCTACTACAGTGGGCTTCGGCCTGACCGGGCATACACTACCTCGCCCGGTCGGAGATCTCCCTTTGGCCATAAGTCCACTGTAGATACCCACAACTGGTGACCCCGACGTGAAAACACGGCTGCATATCATTTGATGAGTGAGAATAAATGTTATATTATTATTTCGAAGAAGATCATAATGTTTTCGTTATAATAGTGATATGTCTTCTTGGAATAAATATATTTAAGATGTTAATACGTTTAATATATGAAAGGATGATCCTGTTATTATTAATAAAAAATCTGATGTCCAAAAATATTTCCAATTCTCTTTTTACAAGTTCCGTTTCAGTGTATCCGAATTGCATTCCACTATCTTTATCTATTCTTTTATCTATGCTGACGTTACAAACGTCATAGTGATAAATTTCTGATTCATGGATAAATAAAAAACTTCGCACCAGTTCTCCTGGCTAAGCCTAAGCTGGACTGATTAGCCGTTTGATTTATCATCCAAGTCTGTGCATAAAATTCTACTAAAATTTCTATAGCTAGTTGTACCACACAATGACAGCAAAACTATAAATACATCAACAAAGGTCTTATCAGTACTCTTATCACTTATCTAACGATTGTATTGATATTAGTCGCCAAATCCTTACATTGTTTAGTACTAGATTGCATTCACACACCAGTAAAACTTTGCAGTGAAGTGCGTGCCAAATCCAAAATGGGAATTCACTGTGAAATGAATTTATTCAAACCACCTGATGGAACTTTCGCGCCTGGAGAAACGTTGTCTGGTGTAATTAAATATGCAGTAGACAAAGACACTGCCGTGAAAAGGATTATTGTATCACTAAAAGGCGGCGGAGTTCTCAGAATCAGGAATAAGAAACGAGGCCCTCACGACCGGGCTAATGTTTTTTATTGCTTTGAAGACTACGTCGACATTGATAATATTATACGGCAAGACGAAAAAGGAATTCTCCCGTTCGGATGTTATGAATCCAATTTTAGTTTTACGATACCAAAAGATCTGCCACCTTCGTTCAGATTTATGAAGCACTTCCCGGATCATATAGTGAAGTGTAC
The DNA here is from genome assembly GCA_030269945.2 of Trilocha varians. Taxonomy (NCBI): domain Eukaryota; kingdom Metazoa; phylum Arthropoda; class Insecta; order Lepidoptera; family Bombycidae; genus Trilocha; species Trilocha varians. The sequence continues at coordinate 2,043,905 of AP028264.1, read as the reverse complement.
CATAGCTTATTTTGTGCGAATAAAATTCGAGAAACCAGGATTATTTAAGTTGAACAAGCATTTTAGGACGTATATTACTATGGTGTCTGGTATTTCACCCAAACTTCCGTTAGTTCCAACAGTGTTTGACAAAGAAAAAAGTTTATGTAGACTACTATCGACTAGTCCAAGAACAATAGCCATAAAAGTTAGTATGGAGTGCTGCGTTTTAGCTCCTGGTGGAAAAATCGAGCTAAACTACGAAGTGCATAATAACACTAACATAGCCATAAAAGGTGTCGAGACAAATTTACAGGAAATACACTCTTTTAAAGCCAGAAATGGCAGGAAAATACAGAATTTTAAAGATGTGCCGGACACTGATACGAAAACTCCTGGAATTAACAGTGGTGAGAACCAAACTATGCCTATAGTGATTACTCTTCCTCCAGAATTAATGTCTATTGAGAATTCTAAGATAGTTCACAGAGAGTATGCAGTTAAAATTACTGTGGGCCTTCCGATACCACATCGAAACGTTGTCTTTAAGATTCCAGTGCAAATTGGATACAGAACGGACTTGATTGAGGAGCAAGTTCAGATCCCTCCTAATGAGTTACCTCCTCCGTATTGGGCTATTATGGGAGAAGTAAATGATAATAGACATGATTTGGATGATAATGATGATGATGATGATGAAGATCGATAATGTGATAGTGATGAAATATGCGATTGCATTTAGATAGAATACATGAAAATATCATACTAAATTTCTTTAAACACTCGCGGTTATCTACATCACTTACACTATTACTAAACGGGTTCTAACTACGATTATTTTTAACTGAGAGGCCCCGATATTTCAGCACTGTTTCAAGCGCCATGATCACGGGAAGACTGAAGAAACTGCGGGTAGGTCATTTAAGAGCAGACAAATCCAGTTTTGAGACGGCAGCCGATACTGTCAGTGTGGTATGTCGAAATGTGAGTTCGAGTTCCAGTGGTACCGGCAAACGAACCAGAAAGAGGGTAGACAGATTTGACGGATTCGGGACCTCTCAGTAAAAAATAATCGTGGTAAGAACCCGTTCAGTAATAGTGTGAGCAATATCATACTAATTTTATTGTAAACTTATTCAAACACTCATGGTCTTCTACCTCACTTACATGATTAACGGGTTCTTACCACGATATTTAATTAATTGAGTGGTCTCGTTATTTCAACGTTGTTGCAAAACGTCATGATCCCGAGAAGTCTGGATACTACAGTGGGTGAAACCCATTATGCATGATACTAGTTTTGTTGGCTGGGATTTGTTTTTTTTATATAAAGATCTGAATGATATTTTCTGTGAAAATAGTGTTTTTGTACAATTAACATAATTTAATATCATTATACGATTAATTTTCTGATTGATGAATTATTAACGGTATTATACGTTTACGGTTATTATAAAATATATATTCATGATTTTACTACAAGAAATATGTTCGTTATTCGATTTTAATATATTTGTGTGTTTATATTTGATTATATTAAATTATATTTTTGTATTTGAAAGTATATTTATTTCACTATTTCTGATTAATGAGCTCCCCTCTTCGGTATTCCCAGAGCGCTATGACTTGTCCTTCTTCAAACGAGGCTTGAGGAGGGTCGTTAAAGTTAAGTCGTATATAGCGACCCCTCAATGTCCCCTGACATTGCAGAGGTTCATGAGCGACGGTAACCACTTACGATCAGGTGGCCCGTTGGCGCGTCTGCCTACATGACAATAAAAAAAAAAATATATATATATATATGGCAAGAACATTTTACCATGAGAGCTTTTCCATTTGATACATGGCACTTTTTATCATTTGAAATGTCTCCTAATGGATGAAGGTCAAGTTCAAAATAAATATAATTTAGGTAGATTTTTATGGGTTGAAAAGTGACAGAGCCCACAATTTATTCTGCGAAAAAATGAGCGGTCCCAACGAGATTTTGAATAACAAATTAGATCCAGGTAGCTAACGTAAAACCACTCCTATATAAATTCAATGACGTTAAAGGACTATTTTTAACATAAATCCATAAATTCTTGCCGATTTTTGTAATTCCTCCATTTGAGGTCCCTGTAGATTTATTTACAATTTATCAAAAAAAACTTGAGAGGTGTCAAGGGATACCCGGATGGAACGAAGTTCCTTTCGATTAATTAGTGAGGGAATTGTAATAAAATTTTATTTTTAGTTAATCTTAATATTTTATTTAAGTTGAGTATTTAAATGAAATATTTTGATCACAGCGCCATCTAGCATTAATCATATAAAACAAAATAAGGAATTGTTTTAAAAGATTTTAATCACAGCGCCATCTAGCGATAATCATCTAAATCAAAAAAGTGTCGTGACAACTTTTTCATAAGAATTTCCGTCTAGCCCCCTTTCGATAACGCGCGATAAGGAACTTCGTTCCAAAAATTGCTAAAACGGCTAAAGAAACATGCATTGGAAAATAATTTTGGTCTTCCATGATAAAATGATGTAAAGTCCCCAATCTGCATCTACTATGCCTGATATCTCTATTGTTCTTGAGTCATAGCCTCTACATAGTATAAAATAAAGTCGGTTCAAGCTGTCTATCTGTGCTATATATGCTTAAAAGTACGTAACGGATTATGATACTGGTTTTTGACCTAAGAGGAAGATTGCAAAATTTAGTAGAGAATCATTCATCGGTGATGTAAGAAAGAAAGAAAATAATTTTATTAAACACACATAACATACTTAAAACACAAGATAAATAGCAAAATATAATTAACATAGTTTGTGTGTCCAAAAGGAATCTGCCTTAGCTGCAGCGATTAATACAACGCTGGTTTTCAGGCAGAGCCTCAGAACGAAGGTACACACATAATTACATATGACATAAAATATAATAAGAAAATAAAAATAATAATAAAAGACAAAAGAATTAAACCTGCACATGACAATTATTAATTACACTAGCTATTGCCCGCGACGTCGTCTGCGTGTATGCTATGTACAGCGCCATAATAATATACCAACAACTGTATCTTTTAAACTAACATTAATTTACTGGTTTTCTTCTTTACCTTTCATATCTACACTAAGCAGGGAAACAGAATAAGACTGTTTTTTTTGTAAAATTGAAGTGAAAAAAGTGCTAATTTAGACCCGGTGGTTCAGGAACATACCTCATGGTATGAGAGGAATGAGTGATATAAAAACCCGTAAGAATTTCCGCCTCAATTGTGTGTTTGTGGAGCGAGATGACTTTAAGGCGGGTCCCGTTACACAACTTCGAAGGAGATAGGTTCCGAAGAAGCATAATCGGGACACTGACCTTCAGCTTGACAGTATGCGCTGGAAAACCACTTGCTGACAGAGATCTTGCTCGACGACAGTTCACATCCCTCAATTTCTGAGAGAATTCGTTAATTGCTGCAGCTTGGTCATTTGAGGGTGTCAAAATGGCTCGCTCACACACCCAAGAATTCTGCTGGTGTGATATACGACTGATGTCGTTGTACACACAGCGAATGAGTTCTTCTAAGCTGGATACAACTCTACCGAGAGACATTGGAAGCAACACTTGTCTACCTCTCTCTTCTGGTAGAGTACCTTCACCAAGACTTAGAAGGACATCGGAGAATTCTTGAGTCTAAATTGGGGATGAATCTACTTCGTAGGTTTGCTTGTTCTTCAAAATCACACACAAAATAAATTTGCAAAAATTTTGAAATATCTGTAGGTAGCAGCGAACCAATTTGATGGTAAACTTGTCCCTGGATCTTGAATGTCGGCATGAACCCTGTTTCAACGATTTGATTTGCACCAAACGAAGTCATCTGGAAGGCGTTATTATAGGCTCGAATGTTTTTTAAAAAATGGCTGGACCCGGATGTTCGCCGCTTAGTAAGAGTTGCAACAGTTCTGGTGGGTCATAGACTCCAAGCGTACCTTACCAGATGCACAACACATCCCATTGGGCTCCCCTCTCCATTTACGGGCTCGACAAAGGGCGCACACTTCTTCTAAGTTTGCTAATATCTCCGTGTGCGGCGTAGTTAATCGCAACATTGTACATGAATCCACTTCCCTCTTTATTTAGCCATGGTTGCTCTTGCAACTCCTGCATTCTGTCCTGGTCTTGCGATACATGAGCAGAAGTATCGTCACGTACGTTCTGATAACTTTGCTGAGCAGCTGTACTACGCTCTTCAAGCTACTCATCAGTCTCCAACGACCGTGAAAGAGCAGGCTGAGAGTGATCTCTCCTTAACTGAGTATCCTGCTCTTCAAGATATTCGATCGACTGAGTTTCCGCAATGTGTTCTTTAAGAGTAGCAATTAGCCAACCTAGCTTCATGCTCAACATGCATACATGTTTCTTAAGTTCTTAAATGAGAAATGTATTTCAGATTATAATTTAGTTTGTTCCAGACAATTGTGAGACTATAGCAACCTGGGCGATTAATTCTTCGAGTGTTCTGAAAAAAAATGGATTTATTAGTTTTGATCGGAGTATACCTGGGCCCGCCACTACCCAACACTCTTGACGCGTTAGGTCAATATGAAGTTGTGATTTGGTTAAAGAGAAGTGCTAAATAAGGCCTGCGACTGCCCAAGGGCAGATCGTTGTAAATTATTTCTAATGTATTCTTAACGGCTTCATCCTCGCTATTAGTAAAACTACTGTGTCCATCCATCGTTCGGCTCAATTGCGGTCGAATATCATCAAGACGACATAGGAATGTGCTTACGTTCAAGACCATGACAACGAGACGAATTTGTACTTTCTTGTAGGATGGCCGAAAGCGTGTAGGCGAAAACAACGTTGGTTAAATTATTTCATAGCTTCTATTGCGGACCTTGAGCGTGGAGGCAGAATCCAGGAATTCCGTAACGAAAGAAAACTTCATTGCTGGAAGGCCCATTTATCGAGGGAGGTTGTGCCCTTAATTTTATTTACTTATTGAACAAAAATCCACAGCTTACATTAAATTTGTTTTCAAAATACTAGGAATCCGCATGAGAATGTCGACTTTGTAAGACAAGCTGTGGGATCGAAAACCTATTTTTACTTACACTACAGGAGCTGTCGACTGTAGGACAAAATGGTGGGCTAAGAGATTTTTTTTTTTTTTTTTTTTTTTTTTTTTATCTTAGTATACTGGTTTGTTACATCTGTTACCGGTGGCTAGGAAGGCGGAAGAGAAGGGGTGCAGTAAACATGTTTTTGAACGATACTTTATGAAAGCTTAGCTTCTTCATCGAAGCCAGGCAAAGTCGGAATGCTGCTTGAAAAGGATAGGTGGAAGGATAATTTAATGGTAAGGGGGTTCTGTGTGCAAAGAATTGGAAACGAGACTCTGTCGCTGAGATTTCATTGTCCGTTTGTAATCGGACTATTTACGGAGCATTGACTGATGGAGTTTTCACAGGTAAACCTGATAAACTGTTACCGAGCTTCAAATGAGAACCAGACTATCGAACAGTAGAGCCTGTTTTCTGCAGAAACACGAAGCTATAATTTATTTTAAACAATAATTCTAAACGGAAGTTGTAGACGGCAACAGATAACTTATCGGGTGACTTCGATGTTTCGACGCGTCTTCGATTAAGAGTCTTCTACATAAGTGTTTCAGAATTGTTAAAACGTCGGAACAGGGACACTATGGCGACCTATCAGAACCAGCCAAGGTACAAAGCTTATCAAGATTCCTGATTTACGATGATGTAAGGTTAGATTGTAGTATTTTCCCAAATGCCACCACCTCCTTATAACACGTTTTGTGCGGGTGTATGAGTTGAGGACAGGGGCCTCCTCGTTTATGAGTTTGAGTTGAGGACAGGGGCCTCCTCGTTTATGAGTTTGAGTTGAGGACAGGGGCCTCCTCGTTTATGAGTTTGAGTTGAGGACAGGGGCCTCCTCGTTTATGAGTTTGAGTTGAGGACAGGGGCCTCCTCGTTTATGAGTTTGAGTTGAGGACAGGGGCCTCCTCGTTTATGAGTTTGAGTTGAGGACAGGGGCCTCCTCGTTTATGAGTTTGAGTTGAGGGCAGAGGCCTCCTCGTTTATGAGTTTGAGTTGAGGGCAGAGGCCTCCTCGTTTATGAGTTTGAGTTGAGGGCAGAGGCCTCCTCGTTTATGAGTTTGAGTTGGGGGCAGAGGCCTCCTCGTTTGAGTTTGAGTTGAGGGCAGAGGCCTCCTCATTTATTATATTTGTAATACATTATTAGTTTAAGGTCGAGGGCGACCTTTTTGCAGGATGGCCGTGTCGGAGGGTATGCCGAGCCGAAGACGTTCCGTCGAAACAGCTGTGTGGACTGAGTCATTCGACTACAAGAACACGTGCGATGTGACGTGTTCAAACAATAACATCGCCTCACACTATGATCACGCGAGGTGGGGACGGCCGAGAACTATTTATAAGGCGCACTCACCGAGCTCGGGACATTCACGCAGTGGCGCTCGCTTTGCTAACGTCACTTTAGTTTACGGATCGCGTTTGTGTGTTGTTGTGAATGATTGTTAAAGTGTTAGTTATTCAATAAACTGTTGTTACAAGTCCAATACTGGTTTCCTTAAAGTTGGAGTACCTTGTGTAAACCACGTTTGGAAGGAATTCAACCCTCAGTTGATGTAATCTATGGTTGATGATCCGCCAATACCCGACATATAGATAATAAACAGGTAGGCTGTATAGGTTAAAAACGTGTTACATAACACATACTTTTTGCACAACAAAGAACAATAAAATAAGGGAAGAGGAAAAATAATAATAATCAAGAATGATCAAGATGTCGTAAATAATTTTATGCTTTTAAAACTCAAATGTTGTCTGAACCCTACCTCTCTACTGTGCCAGATGGGGGTGCCGCGACGGGAAAGTGTGCCGCAGTGCGTAACGCGTCGCGCCACCCCGCATAGCTGGGTTCTGGCCTAAGCCGGGGTTCCGACGCTGAGTGTGAGCGGTTGGAGGTTTTAGTGAGGTTCAACTCCCACATACAACCGCCCCGCGGGTGGGGATCCGGTGATTTCCTCCAACTAAAACAAAAAAAAACTGTGCCAGATAGTCATTTATCGAAAAAAACGTTATTTCAGTAACAACAGCCACAATAATTATGCTTAAATGACAAAAATTTCGCAGTGAAAGCCACTCTGCGGGTACCTCTCGTGTTTCTGACATGGCCATTGTCATCGCAGCTGTCATGAATTTTAAGTGAGTTCTCCTTTACCTTGCCTACCTGTCTGTTTTAATAGCTGGGCCACTGTTTCAATTCATTTCATTATGAAATGAAATTAAATATTCTTACTATATTATAACTTTACAATATTGAGCAAAATGACCCTTGCACTAGGACAAGCCTGTATCGCAGTCTATTTACAAATAACTCTCTAAGCTAAAATAAGACACATAATATTACATTCAAAAATTAAATAGGTAGGTACAGCTATATAAAAAGTAACATGACTTGCAAAAAAATAGTTAGAAGGTTAAAAAACCCACACAGGGTTTTCATGTGTGGGTGTGTATTGTACGGGTTAAATTGTTTAGATCAAATCAGAAACTATGGGAATTGAAATTAAATTGGATTATGCTGAAAAGAGTTTCGGAGATTTCAATGATAACAAATAGATGTTGCTTATTAGTCATCGTCTAAATATTGCAACGATAGGTAGGAAAAGGAGCATGCGCCGCTCATTAACCTCTGTAATGCCAGGACATTTACAGTTACCACCTACTTATAGAGGACTTTACTTTTCTTAAACCTAGTTTAAAGAGGGATATGTCATAGTACTCTGGGAACACCTATTTTAAGTGGAATTTCAGATATTACGATGATAACAAAAAGTTATGTTACCCGTTAATGACGATTTTAAAAAATTGTGATAAAAACAGGAGGCTATTGCCCAACTGATGATCTTTCTAAAATTCAAATCAAAACTTAGTCTTGAAAATCGACCAAAACTAATTTAATTAGAAAATGGTACACAAAAAAAACTTGAGAGGTGTCATGGGACATTTAATAGAACGAAGTTCCTTTCGATGAAAAGATATCTTATATTTTTTTTCCTAACGTAACGCGCGATAAGGAACGTGTTTTAAAAGATTTTGAACACAGCGCCATCTAGCGATAATCATCTAAAACAAAAATAAGGAACGTGTTTTAAAAGATTTTGATCACAGCGCCATCTAGCGATAATCATCTAAAACAAAAAAGTGTCTCGTAAGTCCCCTTTCGATAACGCGCAATAAGGAACTTCGTTCTAAAAATTCGCTCAAACACAACAGCGCCCCAAAATTTTCCGCTTATTAAATACCATTGGGAATTAGCTTTCAAAAATGAAAACAATAAGTAATCCCTCCCTGACGTGCATTATTTAGAAAGGGTTTGAATACATAATACATCCATTTAGACGAACAATAGACTCACGAATTTAGAGCTGACTCTGTTATTTCGCAAGCTGAATTCAAATTAAAACTTTTGTTTCGGCATTCTCGGTTAAACCGAAGCGTTTGTACTAGTAATGAGTTTCATCTGTTTGTGTTAAATAGGAGATAAAACTAAACAAAAAACTTTAACAGGAGTGACGGCTTCAGATTATCGAGTATGTGGAATCCAGTGCTAAACACAACAGTCACTAAGGGTTCATGCTCAGAGAGTCTTGTAGATACAGTGAGTGTGGTGTGTCGAGAAGTGAGTTCGAGTTCCAGTGGTACTACTCAAAAGCGAACGAGAAAGAGGGTAGACAGATTTGTTTGCTCTTAAATCTACCAGTAGCAGTGTCCAGTCTTCTCGTGATCATGACGTTTGCAACAACGTTGAAATATCGAGACAAAATGCATGAAAGTATGATAAAACTAAAGTCCTGTGCAACTGTCCTATACAGGTTGGATTTGTAACTTTGGACAATCTGACGTGCGATGACCTGTCGAAATACAACTTAGCACCATTTTTATTTTTTGTATCGGTTAAACTTTTTTTTCTGACATTGTATGGAAAGCGGACTTCCATACTATGATGATATTTTTTATCAAATGCCTAAATTAAAAGTGGTTCTCAGTTTTATTTCAACAGGTCATTCACTCCACGTCAGATTGTCCAAAGTTACAGATCCACCCTGTACAGGGCATAGGTCTGATAAAATTGAATAACATCAATGTCCGTGGTACTGTACCAACCCATTACTACCCACTGTTGGGCTCAGGTCTCCTCAGAAGAGGGATTAGGCATAGTCCACCACGCTTCCCCAGTGCGGATTGGGGACACATATCTGCAAAGGATTTTTAGAATCCTTTTCCGACATGCAGGTTTCCTCACGATGTTTTCCTTCACCGTTTTTAGCCAGTGGTGTTGTGAAAAATTGCACATAAATCTTTTTCACATTTATATTTAGAGGTACAAGCCGGCCGGTTTTGAACCCGCGACCTCCCGTTCGGAAGGAAGCGCTTCGACCACTCGGCCACCCCGACTTTACCGTCCGTTTAATGTCCGTGGTGTTTGTCTCAATTCTGACATTTTCATTTATTTCATTTTTATTAAAAACTTTTATGTCACGTGTTGTCTCCCGCTTTGCGAGAAGGGAAGTCGAAACTCATGTTTTCCTACTCATTTTATCATCTTCTGATTAAAGTCGTTGCCGAGGAGGTTCCTCAGCTTCACTGTTCAGCGTCATGACGATGGTCGCCGCTGTGGATCTTGACTATACAATACCTACAGTGGTGGGAGTGAGAGGGCAAATATACATAACCCTATGAAATAAACATAAACACGCAAGAACTCAATCTTATAAATAAATTATAACGTATCATACATTAGTGAACGGAGCGAATCTGGAATCTCATTACCAAACTCAAATACTTAATTACGCAGGCTTGTGTCACAGAATACTTATACAGAAGTAAAGAGACACATATCAACTACGCAGTGCGACTGAAGATGACAATAATTTATTTAAATATATTTTTTTAAATATTAATACCTTGCATCCTGAATATCATGTAGTAGTAGAGCGCTAGCTGCACTTGCACTGGATGTAACTATGTAAGTTTGGGTGGAATCTTGCAAGCTAAAATTGACAAACATTTCGGTTTCCGATTAAGATGTCATTTTTCATGCAGATGTACATCGCGTGATAATGCAATAATATGGCGCTCATCTGATGATGGTTTCGGAGGGTGGTCATAGGAACTCTTGTGCTAAACAAGATAAATAAGATATACCCGTCGTGTTTTTACTCGTTTTACTTGCATTAGTAAGCACTCTACTGCTACAAGATATTCGGGAACTTAAAAACTTGTATTTAAAAAGTTTTCTTTGGAATAAATTTTATTTCAGTTCATCATCCATATTATCATATTATCACTATGTACACCTACAAAGCATTGTGACACACTCAGCTACATAGGTATTCACTCACCCACACACACACGCACACACACACACTCACACGCACGCACACACACACACAAACACAAATTATTGCATCTCAGGTTTATATGTAACTTTACGGATATTATGTTAAGTTTTACTATGAACGACGTTGGCGTCCCATATTGGTTTAACGAGTGATTGTAAAATTAACAGATCATACAGGCATGTCCTAGTGCGGGTGTCGCCGATAATGTTAAAGCGCATGTAAACTTTTTGTTAATAAACTATTTTCATTTCATTTCATTTTCATTTCATTCATCATGATTCGTATCACAATTGACTTCTGTTTTCATCTATCTCTGTGTCGTGAACGCTTGTTGAAGTACAAGCAATTAACATAAACATTACGATGTACAATCCCGCGAACAATAACTTTAAGGACCACTTCAGAAGTTCCACATGTGTTTTAATATGTGTTCTGGAAACTTCTACGCGTTATAGCTCGTGTAAATAGAACCACCTGTGACTAATAAGAAGTTTAGGAATATAGGTACAATTTGCATTTAATAAAACATAGAAATTGTTAATACATTTCTTTAAACACTCGCGGTTATATACATCAGTTACACTATTACTAAACGAGTTACCACGATTATTTTTAATTGAGCGGTATCGATATTTCAGCACTGTTTCAAGCGCCATGATCACGGGAAGACTGAGGAACTGCGGGTAGGTCATTTAAGAGCAGACAAATATGTCTACCCTCTTTCTCGTTCGTTTGCCGGTACCACTGGAACTTGAACTCACATTTCGACCACACTGACAGTATCGGCTGCCATCTCAAAACTAGGTTTTTTGGCTTTATTTTCGTCTAATACTGAATTCCACCACAGGATAGTTTGAAGCCGTTACCCCGATAAAAGTGCTATTCCTCGAAATTTCAATAGCTTCCTTAACCAGTCTTGGTATGTAACGGCGTTCATACATTTACTACATTTCAAAAGGAATGATTGTTAAGGAAATAAATTACTTCCATTTCAAAACTACTTAAAAGTTGTTTTTTTTTATCATAGTTTTACCAAATAAGAAAGTATAACGCGAAAATAAATTAATAAAATTAATTCATGCTTGAGAAAATGGCGTAGCATCGCAGTGAAATCGGTGTCTCAGAACACATCATTGCAACCATTCTGTCAAGAGTGAATGACTAAAAAGAAGAGAGATTAATGCAGAAAAATCACTCGAAAATTAAACGATTCTACAGTTTCCGTACAGTTTACAGTTCGTGCTTTACCGATATACAATTTACACAGCCTTAAGCATTAAAATCAAAACCGAAAAAATCAAAAAATAAAATTACCTTCAAACTATTATCAAAAATTTTCACTCTCCTTCAACTATGAAATGAAATGAATTTATTTATTCTCAACGTTAATGAAATTCTCATACTTGTTGATGTCAAAAGGCACCACGGAATCGAATTCGGAATAAGAAATAGCCACTGCCCTGAGAAGAACTGGCCAGAAACTTAGCGGGCATGTCTTTTTTTGTATTATTTTTCTGTTTTTTTTTTTATCTTATACTATGACAATCTTTACAACATATTGTTAATTCAAAAAATATATTACATTTACTTAAATATAATACACAGTATGATTCTCTATTTCGTGTCCGTTAGTGCGTGCCAACCTCCCATTACGGAGCGATGACGCAAATGTATCTCTATTCTCTACCCTTCCAACATGACCTTACCTTTACAAATGGCAGGAAATTATCTTAAAGTATTCGTTTGGAATATTGTATGCTTTTATACAGGTACTTTTGGTAAACTCTACTGTGTGCCGATGCCGAGTTTTTCTTGGCAACCTAAACGTAAACGCAACGTAAACGTAAACTCTAATTTGTAATCAGAGTTTACATAAACGTAGCGGGCAGTGAATGAAAACTCGGAATAGGCACTTTGTTTAGTGAAGTACATTGTGATGGCTAAAACGGTAAAAACATCGTGAAGAAACCTGCTTATTGGAAAGAGGATTCTAAAAAATGTGAAGTCCTTAATCCACACTGGCCAAGCGTGATAGACTAATATAATCTAATCTACTAATCCCTCTTCTGAGGTGAGCGCAGCAGTGGGTGTAGTAATGGATTGTTACTGTTCAGTACAGAAGTCATTCTTGACTCGGTATAAAAATTCTCTTTTACCATATTCTGAAGTTTTCATAAATTATATTACTTTTCAGTTTCTGCCCGCGACATTTTTTTCTTTAAAATCACCTATTAGAATTTTTCTAGCCGTAAAAACTATCCTTGAACTTCAACTTCACCAAAAACTCATAGCAACATATTTTGCGATTCATTTTTATATTACCTATTAAATACACAAAAGAAATTTCTACACTAATTACTTAACCTTTAAATTACATTATTCATAATACAACGAAAAGAACTTTTGATTTCCCTAAAGACCCTAAAAATCGTTTGTTTTAATCTGTAAACTTACAAAATCCTTTCGTTTATCGCGATTGAGTCGAAGCTGATAGTCTATTATCCCTTAGAGATTTCGAAGCCAGTTTTATCTCAGGTCTGTTAGAGGCTTTTCGAAGATTTGATTCTAGAATATCTAAGTGATGGCAGAGGTCAAAGTTACGTTCTAAAGATGATTTTGTCGCATGTGTAAAATTAATGTATGAAGAGTATTCTACTGAGAAAAATAAGAATGAAAGCTAGTGACAATGATATTTGTAAAACTACGATTTAGTAAATGAATTTGCCTGAAATTTCTTATAAGGGGTGGGCCATATAAAGTTTGCATTTTCCAAAAGTTCGACTGTCATGTTAGCTGTGTGGCATGTTGCGCCATCCTGTTGAAACCAAATGTCGTCCATGTCATACTTTTCAACTTTTGGATACAAAAATTCGCTGAGCATGGCACGGTAACGCTCGCCATTGACCGTAACCCACACCGAACCGTAACTCTTTGTGGGTGCATTGGCTTCTCAATGGTGACGTGTGGATTTTACGACCCCCAGATGCGACAATTTTGAAAGCCTCCGAGGTGAAAATGGGCTTCATCTGAAAAGACGATTTTTCGGTAAAAATGCTCATCTTCGGCCAAACTATCTTCTGCCCATTGGGCGAACCGAAAACGTCCCATTTCGTAAATGTCAAACCTTTAACTAAATTATGAAGACAAATTGAAAGACATTTGAGCTGTCACTCTCTAAATAAACAGTAGTTCAAAATGCAAACGTTAGATTGGCCCACTATACTTACTGCTGAACTAGGGGCGGCGCGACGGGAAAGAGTTTCGTGGTGCGTAACGCATCGTGTCGTTCCGCATACCCCGTTCTGGGTCCTGGTCTCAGCCGGGGTTCGGACGCTGAGTGTGTGTGTATGTTTTAGTGTGGTTCAACTCCCGCATACCATCGCCGTATTCCTGACGCCCTGCGTGTGTGAATCCGATAAAACTATATAACTACCGCTAGTCCTACAAAACACAATAAATAAAAGTAGGTAATATCTAATCCTATGGTTAATTGAATTTTTAGGAATCAGAAGTGGACTTTATTTAAAAAATAAGAAATATAAGGACACAGAGGTCCTTTCCGTACGAGCGACAACCAACAACTGATCCCCACGTCCGCTACACGACGGTTTTTATACTAGTCGGTATGACGTAACACACCCAGTCTAAACAACCAAGTAAAATAATAAAATCGAAGCTATCACTATATTACACTGTTAATTTTGTAAATAAATATTTATAATCTTTAACCTTAATCTTCCTTTGAAACTCGGTTAAAAATAAACGTATACCTGGAACAAGTCGCGTCAAAGGGCGACGTCAAAGAACGAAAACGTAACAGAATAATAAAAGAAAAATTATCAATTTTCACCTCCCTTTATTACAAGTCTGACATCACGAATTTTTCCTTTGAACTTGCAAAGATAATTCGTTTTGTGTCGCCGTCTCAACGGATACACAATTTATTTTCATCTTGCCTTCGTCATTTTACACTTTTTTATACCCCCATTGGGTATAGAAATTGAAAATAAATATTGGAGAATAGCTGCACAGGTGAATAATGATTTTGGCATGGAAATATAGAGTGGGCCATGAATTAGTTAACAATTGAAAAAATCCTATAAAGAAAACCAATTGACATATTTTTAAAAAAAGTTTTTGGTTTATGAATGTAAACACGACTCTTCAAATAACCCCATAAAACTTACATACACCAAAAACACTACGTGAACTAAAGGAAAAAAGTAGCGAGGAAATGTCGGCGATCTCGCAGTTTCTTTGTCGACGAGTATTCGAAAATTTCGGTGTTCGCTTAGAAGAGTTCAAAAATCAAAACGGTTTTCATTTAGATGATGTTATTTTTAAAAAATAAACTCCAAATAATTAACTTTCTTGTAAATAAACAATTTTAAAAATATGTCAAATGGTTTTCTTTATACGATTTTTTCAATTGTTAACTAATTCATGGCCCACCCTATATAAATATACATAATTAAACACAAAGCATTTGTTGCTACATATTGGCTCGCCGATGCCAACTCACGTAAAAAAAAACTTGAGAGGTGTCATGAGACACCCGAATAGAACGAAATTCCTTTCGATTAAAAGATATCTTATATTTTTTTTTCCTAACGTAACGCGCGATAAGGAACGTGTTTTAAAATATTTTGTTCATAGCGCCATCTAGCGATAATCATCTAAAACAAAAAAAGCGTCGTGACAACTTTTCGTAAGAATTTTTTCCGTCTAGCCCCCTTTCACAACGCGCGATAAGGAACTTCGTTCCAACAAATGACGGTGACGGCCGACCAACATGTTTAGTAAACGGGGGTTTTGTATGCATTGGCCGGCATTGAAACTATGTGAAACACCGTTTGACTGTTGGCCAACCAGTTGCGTTCATTTCACGTTGGCGAGCCAATGTGTTTTTTTTTGGAGTTGGAGGAAATCGCCAGATCTATACACGCCCCGTGTGTAGGGTACCTATGTGAGAGTTGAACCGCACTAAAACCTCCAAACGCTCACACTCAACGTCCGAACCCTGGCTGAGGTCAGATCCCAACACGAGGTTATGCGGGACGGCGCGACGCGTTACGTATTACGGCACTCTTTCCCGAGCCAATATGTACGTTTCCAGATATTTTATTTCCTGGTTCAAACAAGCTGGTTTCTTCGTCGTTTTTACCAGCGGCAATTAGTGGTGTTCTCTTTCAGCGTTCGTCAATTAAATTCAGGAAACGGTACGGATTTTAATGGAAAAACAATCTTAAATGTATCAATTAGTCTAATTAGATGTTGTAAAAACATTGTTTTAACTTTTCGTCAATTTAATTTAAAGTTTAGGAGTACTTTTAATTGTTTGTCATTCCTGAAATTAGCATCAACAATCCACGAGCAAAAACAAGACAGTTCTGTAATCACATTTTATTGCCTCGTACGCAGACGAGCTAACGGGCCACCTGATCGTAAGCGGTTACTGTCGCTCATAGACCTCTGCATTGCCAAAACACACAGCAGGTCTGCTACATACGGCTTACCTTACTACCCTACTTGACTTTAAAATATTTATTATATACAGGATGAACTTTATACTAGTTGCTGTAGCTTGAATAATTGTCGATAAACTACTTAAAACCACTGTTATTTTTGGAATGGATTAAACTTTTTTTTCTAACATTGTACAGTTACATAAATAGGTGCACATTTTCAAAACCGTATGAAGACCAGTTTCACTTATTACTTTTTTCCATAACAAGCATTTTGCACACAAACGACTATAGCATATATCGCACTCTTTCACTATTACCTAGTAGAAAAGAGTGCGGCAAAATAATAACTTACAAACTTATTCAGACACTCGCGGTTTTCTATAATACTTTCATGCATTTTCAACGGGTTCTTACCATGATATTTAATTAATTGAGTTGTCTCGATATTTCAACGTTGTTGTAGATACAGTGATGTGGTGTGTCGAGAAGTGAGTTCGAGTTCCAGTGGTACGACCCAAAAGCGAACGAGAAAGAGGGTAGACAGATTTGTTTGCTCTTAAATCGACCCGCAGTATCCAGTCTTCTCGTGATCATGACGTTTGCAACAACGTTGAAATATCGAGAGAACTCAATTCATTAAATATCGTGGTAAGAACCCGTTGAAAATACATGAAAGTAATAACTTACATTTCAAAAAGTCAAATAATAATCCAAAATGAGGGTTATTTTGAAAAAACAGTACAACATTCAGTTACAAAGTTGTTAATTGATGGGTTCGCGATGACAAAGATTAATGTATTGTTCCTATTGCTCAGTTCCTATGACCACCTCCCGAATCCATCATTAGATCAGCGTCATTTTGCCATATTATTGCATTGTCACGTGATATACATCTGCGTGCAAAATGTCAGCTCAATCGGAAACCGGGAAATTTGTCAAATTCGACTAGCAAGATTCCACCCGAACTTACATAGTTACATCCAATGCAAATTAATATAAAGCTTGTAAAAACTGTGAAATTCATAACCTCCATATGGGAATTCAATAAAATATCGTCATTAACATCAATAATATATTAACGCATCATTAAATCAAGCAGTAGGTACCTATGATTGGCTTATGTAACATGTGGTACGGTGTCGTGCTTCATGTAAATAATTTCCCAGGAGCACGTCAGTTTGATTGCGTATTCACTGATGTGTTCTCGACCTTATGTCACAGTATATGTGTTAGCAGAAGTCGAAATGAAAATAAAAAGCATTTTCGAACTGTTTACAAATTGAAAAATAATGAAATAATTAATTAATTACATCTTTGTTTTGTTTTAGATTTCTTATAATATGTTACGTGCGTTCTAGTACTTTTACAAGCTTTCATCATCATCTCATCATCCTCATCAGCCCACACTCGTCCACTGCTGGATATAGGCCTCTCCCAAAATACGCCACTGAGCTCGATCGATCGATGTGCTCGTCTCATCCAGTTGTTACCGGCCACCTTTCTTAGGTCATCGTTCCATCTAGCAGAAGGGCGCCCAACACTACCTTTACCACATCGCTGCATTTACAAGCTTTCATTATCTGGAATTAGATGTACGATACCTACCCGTGTAAGTTCGGGTGGATTTTTGTTATGTAATAACCAAATTTCATAAATCATACAAGACAAGTAAACGAAGCCAAACACAACGTTTAGAGGTACAAGCCGGCCGGATTTGAACCCGCAACCTCCCGTTCGGAAGGACGCGCTTCGACCACTCGGCCACCACGAGCAAAGAGATCTGCTGCTTATCAATTACCATACCTGTCTATTGCTTTAAATACAAACTTTTACTTCCTGGATATCATGTAGTAGTTCCCTATGACCACTTTCCGAATCCTTCATCAGATCAGCGCCATTTTATCATATTATTGCATAGTCACGCAATATACATCTGCGTGCAAAATATCAGCTCAATCGGACACCGGGAAGATTGTCAAATTTAGCTTGCAAGATTCTACCCGAACTTACATAGTTACTGACATAGTGCAAGCATACATCCAGTGCTAGTTAATATAAAGCATGTAAATTAAAAAAAAATACTGAGTAGTTAGATACATTTTGTCGATATGCCTTTACAACAAGATTCCACTTAACGTTCAAAGTCTAAATACGCATACATTTAAAAAAATTGTGAAAAATCGTTTGTGCAGTAAAGCTTATTATACAATTAGTGATTTTCTAGATGACTGCACTAAGTGGAAATAAAGCTTTCGTTTTAGGTCAAAATTGTAATATTGAGTTGAAAAAAAAAAAAAAAAAGACATGTCCGCTGAGTTTCTTGCCAGTTCTTCTCAGGACAGTGGCTATTTCTTATTCCGAACTGGTGGTAGCCTTTTGACATCAACAAGCATGAGAATTTCATTAACGTTGAGAATAAATAATTTTATTTCATTTCACTCTAAAACTTCTGTATAACAAGTATGCTGTGTTTACGTTCTGTTGAAGTGATTTTGATCCGTTTCGCTGAGCGAGTGAAATCAGAGTTCGGATTCTGCGATTATGCTAATTTGTTGGATTTCAAATTTGCTGAAATTTCGGTATACGATGAAAACATTTATATTCAATTTTATTGGCTTGTAAACATAAGTTTTCTCACCGAGTTTAGGTGAATGAAATGATTTTAATATTTGATTTTTTGAAGTTTAACGTGCACACGGTGGATCCGATGCTACAATTAGTTGGTAGACCATTTTTTTTCAGTTAGACGAAATCGTTGGATATGTGGGAGTTGAACGGCACTAAAACCTCCTAACGCTCACACTCAGTGACTGAACCCCGGTTGAGGCCAGAACCCATCACGGGGTTATGAAACGACGCGTTACGCACTACGGCAATTTTTCATTAGCTCGTCTGCCAGGACAATAGAACACAGTAGAGCAAAGAGATCTGCTTCTTATCAAGATTATTGCATAGTCACGCAATATACATCTGCGTGCAAAATGTCAGCTCAATCGGAAACCGGGAAGTTTGTCAAATTTGCTTGTAAGTTTCCACCCGAACTTACATAGTTACATGCATTTTCAACGGGTTCTTACCACGATATTTAATTAATTGAGTTGTCTCGATATTTCAACGTTGTTGCAAACGTCATGATCACGAGAAGACTGGATACTGCGGGTCGATTTAAGAGCAAACAAATCTGTCTACCCTCTTTCTCGTTCGCTTTTGGGTAGTACCACTGAAAATCGAACTCACATCACGACACACCACACTCACTGTATCTATCCGTAAGAAGAACCCGTTGAAAATGCATGAAAGTATTAAAGAAAACCGCGAGTGTCTGAATAAGTTTACATAGTTACATCCAGTGCAAGTTAATATAAAGCTTGTAAAGAATGTTGTCTTGTCCCATCTGTTCTTATAAAATATTTTCATGTCTTTGTATTCTCACGTGAATTCAGTTTATATTCGATGTTCCATTTACAGTGTCATTTTAAGCTCTCTCTCGAATATTTGGGGCGCACGTTTGCAAACTATACATGGTTGAATCGGTAAATTATTCAACTTATTTCTGCTCCTGTGGCCATTTTGTTCGGCGACCTTTATATTTCAGAAACAAAATGGAGGTAGCTGTCTGTTATTTTTGACCGACTTGTCAAATAGAAGAGGTTGTGTTGAGTGTTTACAGGGTGGAATTTTTAAATGAGGGGGCGTTTAAAAATCCTTAAAAGTCACTCTATCGATTGACGTTTATTGTATAATACAGGGTGTGATTTTTTCGAATTGGAGCAGGTTCGATTCCCGGGTAAACCAAGATTTTTTTAAAAAATGTATGAATGCAGTTTTGTTTCTTTTCAAAAATAAAAGAATGTTTCGTTTCAGCAAAATTCGCTAAAATCATTATTTCGAGTACTTCACCTTTTGGGCGTTTAAAAATTCCACCCTGTATAGTCTGAGGGATATTTTGGATGTTTCTTTTTTACATGTGATTACCTACTTCAGTCCCAGTTATTTTTTGCAGAAAAATCATCGATCATTTTTGTAAAAAATATTTGTATCAAGTCAGATAGTATTTTTAGAAGATATTTTGTGTGTATTTACCTATTTCGATTAGCTTAAAATTCTCACTGATAACTTTGTAAGTTTTTTTTTTACGCTTAACTGAGGCAGTCAAAAAACCCTTTCTAATAGTGTGAAGTAAAAGATACTAATAGTATGTTCTTATTTAAGAATCTCTCATTCAACCCAAACATACTATATTCTAAGATCCACATCTCACTTACATCTTTATACTACAACCAAAAAATTTAACAGCATTTCACTCTTAGAAAATCCGTGTCAACCAAGTCCAGGGGCCTTACCACCACCTTTACAATAACTATTCAAATGCGAGGCAGTTCAGTATACCTATACTGAATCGCTTCGTTTCGTACCATGACATGTTTAAAGATGAACCGAATTTGAATAGCTATTAGTGAATGATAGACCGATGTTTGTCTCTGAGTCGCATAAAAATCGCTTGTTGTGTAAATTGATTGCGCTATATACTACCGCAATTGAGACCTTGTGGTACGAAATAGCAAAACAATTCAGTTTAGATCCTAAATTGGATCGCAATAAGAGGTCGTGGTAGCCCCCCAGTATAATTTCACATTTATCTAAATCGTTTCAAAGTAGCCCGATCCGTATTTGATCGTCCTATCGCTTGAGAACACCGACTAATCTTATCGTACTAATGGCTATGTCTAAACTACAGCATAATTTACTGCAGAAGTAAAGTTATTTTGCCATTTAAACGAGTCAACCTATTGATAATCATAAAAGAAAAAAGACATGCCCGCTGAGTTTCTTGCCAGTTCTTCTCAGGACGGTGGCTACAATTATTATTTTTTGTAGCTTTTAACTTTGACGTCAACAAGAATGAGTACGTCATCAATGTTGAAAATAAAGTATTTTATTTCATATCAAAGTATTAAATTTCATTTCATTTCATACATTTGTCGTGAAAAACAATATTTAAAAACACAAATAAAATTTAAAAAAACACGTCCGCTGAGTTTCTTGCGCCGGTTCTTCTCAGAACGGAGGCGTAATTTTAGCGAACTGGCAGTACTATTTTTTATTGACTACTGTATAAATAAATAATTTGACTTTAACCAACAAGATTTATGTGAAGTTTTTCACTGGTTAAAGACGGTGAAGGAAAACATCGTAAGGAAACTTGCGTGTTGGAAAAGGATTTTAAAAATCATTCGAAGATATGTGAAGTCCCCAATCCGCATTAGGCAAGCGTGGTGGACTACGCCTAATCCTACTGAGAAGACCAGAGTCGAACAGTGAGCAGAAATAGGTAGTTACAGAAAATATTTTTTCTTGTATAAGACTTGAACCTTCATTTATCTTTAACTTTAAGTTCGTTAACACTGATTTGTCTGAAGATTTGTTTCTGTAAAGTAATTATGTTGTGGTAATGGCGACGCCTAAACTTTGCGCTTCAAGACTTTCATTGACCAAAATAAATTGGGTGGTCTTATTTTAAGGACTCTTTTATTTTCTAATCAGAATTCTGATTTAAGGGAAAGTTTTACGAGTTTTCAAGAGATTAGATTAAATAAATTCAAAGTAAAAAAATCTTAATTACGCGCTTTGAATATAGTGGATTTCATGTAGAAGTAGCGTACCTAGACAAAACAAGTAAAACAAGCACAAACTTTGTAAGTATATGACCCCTCAATGTCCCCTGACATTGCAGAGGTTCATGAGCGACGGTAACCACTTACGATCAGGTGGCCCGTTGGCTCGTCTGCCTACAAGGCCAAAAAAAAAAAAAAATAACCTCTTTAGTACAAGCTACCTTCCGACTCCATCATCACATCAGATCCATAGTACTATATTATTGCATTGTCGCGTGATATACATATGCTAGAAGTCGTGGTGGCCGACTGGTCGAAGTGCTTCCTTCCGAACGGGAGGTCGCGGGTTCAAATCCGGCCGGCTTGTACCTCTAAATCTAAATGTGAAAAGATTTATGTGCAATTTTTCGCAACACCACTGGCTAAAAACGGTGAAGGAAAACATCGAGAGGAAACCTGCAAGTCGGAAAAGGGTTCTAAAAATCCTTTGAAGATATGTGAAATCCACAATCCGCACTGGGCAAGCGTGGTGAACTATGCCTAATCCCTCTTCTAAGGAGACCTGAGCCCAATAGTGGGCAGTAATGGGTTGGTACAGGTGGATCTAATTTTGTTACAGACATCTTTGCATATTTAATTTTAAACTAGTACAGTTTTTTCACCTTTATCAAAAAAATATACTTCCCACTCTCATACTTGACTTTCCATCCATTTTGACTTGACATCCGGCTATGGAATGAACTCCCCTCCTCGGTATTCCCTGAGCGCTATGACTTGTCCTTCTTCAATCGAGGCTTGAGGAGGGTCCTTAAAGTTAGGTCGTAGGTAGCTACCCCTCAATGTCCCCTGACTTTACAGAGGTTCATGAGCGACGGTAACCACTTACTATAAGGTGGCCCGTTGGCTCGTCAGCCTACATGGCAACAAAAAAAAAAAAAAAAACTTTCCAAGAATATTAAGATAATACATTTAGGTTGAAATCGATAATCCCTTACAGATATCCCCTTAAATTCAATGAAATGTTCTCGTCAAATTCTCAATTTTCGTAATTTCACAACAACTTTCCGCCTAACGAACACGTAAATGATCGAAATAAGGAGGAAAGCTGATCGATCATCTTATTAGATACATAATATAAAGCTTTTAAGAATATTCGACGGAGAAAACATTGTATTAATACCGTTAATGCTGAAAACGTTTATGGAGGTACAATTTTTTAAAAACAAAAGCGACCGACTTCTTTTTTTCTCGATGTCTTCGCGAGACGCTGTGGCTTTATTATACGTAAAGAAATAAAACCCGTGGATGTTGATTAATTGCTGTATTACTTGTTTTACAATGGTTTTTAGAATAGTAATCTATACTTATAATAAAATCGTAGAGAGGTCAATTCTGTACATTGAAAATATCAAAAAAAAAACTAGCGGGGGGTGTTTGGTTATCGATTCTGATGCCAAATATGCAATTAGATTTTTTTTTGTCTGTTTGTCTGTTTGTCTGTTTGTCTGTTTATCTGTTTGTCTGTTTGTCTGTTTGTCTGTTTGTCTGTTTGTCTGTTTGTCTGTTTGTCTGTATCTTTGTGCACGCTAATCTCCGAATCGGCTGAACCAATTTAGTTGGGGTTTTTTGTAATGTATTATGGCAAGTCTCACTTAACATTTAGTCGTTGTTTTATCAAAATCGGTTCAGTATTAAAAAAGTTATAAGCGAAATAACGTCGATGGGTATTACGTTTACTTGGCCAACATAAAGAGATCTCCAATTTATATGGTGAATCGTCGCAACTGGAGCTCTGACTAAAGTGGCCGGTGGAACCAGTGATATTGAGTAATTCGTATTTCGACTGGAAAGAGTGCCGAGCGCGTAACGCGTCGCGCCGTCCCTACAAACCCCGTGCTGGGTTCTAGCCTCAGCCGGGGTTTGGACGATGAGTGTGAGCGGTTGGAGGTTTTAGTGCGGTTCAACTCCCACATATCCGGTGATTTCCTACAACTGAAAAAAAAAAGAAAGTTAGTCTTTATTACATAAGCTCGGCCATTGAAAGTCCCATCCAAATCGACCCAGCCAATCATGTTTAGGCTCTACTGAAGCGTCCTGATGAGATCTTGGTGTAGAGGATGAATGTCAAGGTCTGATGATGGAGCTGGAAGGTGGCTATGGGAACTCCGTCATTAAGAAAGTTAACCTCATCGTGTTCAGGCTCTAATGAAGCGTCTTGATGAGATCTTTGTGTAGAGGATGAATGTCAAGGTCTGATGATGGAGCTGGAAGGTGGCTATGGGAACTCCGTCATTAAGAATGTTAACCTCATCGTGTTCAGGCCCTAATGAAGCGTCTTGATGAGATCTTTGTGTAGAGGATGAATGTCAAGGTCTGATGATGAAGCTGGAAGGTGGCTATGGGAACTCCGTCATTAAGAAAGTTAACCTCATCGTGTTCAGGCTCTAATGAAGCGTCTTGATGAGATCTTTGTGTAGAGGATGAATGTCAAGGTCTGATGATGGAGCTGGAAGGTGGCTATGGGAACTCCGTCATTAAGAAAGTTAACCTCATCGTGTTCAGGCTCTAATGAAGCGTCTTGATGAGATCTTTGTGTAGAGGATGAATGTCAAGGTCTGATGATGAAGCTGGAAGGTGGCTATGGGAACTCCGTCAATAAGAAAGTTAACCTCATCGTGTTCAGGCTCTAATGAAGCGTCCTGATGAGATCTTTGTGTAGAGGATGAATGTCAAGGTCTGATGATGGAGCTGGAAGGTGGCTATGGGAACTCCGTCATTAAGAAAGTTAACCTCATCGTGTTCAGGCTCTAATGAAGCGTCTTGATGAGATCTTTGTGTAGAGGATGAATGTCAAGGTCTGATGATGAAGCTGGAAGGTGGCTATGGGAACTCCGTCATTAAGAAAGTTAACCTCATCGTGTTCAGGCTCTAATGAAGCGTCTTGATGAGATCTTTGTGTAGAGGATGAATGTCAAGGTCTGATGATGAAGCTGGAAGGTGGCTATGGGAACTCCGTCAATAAGCAAGATAACCTCATCGTGTTTAGGCTCTAATGAAGCGTCTTGATGAGTTCTTTGCGTAGAGGATGAATGTCAAGGTCTGATGATGGAGCTGGTAGGTGGCTATGGGAACTCCGTCCTTAAGCAAGATAACCTCATCGTGTTCAGGCTCTAATGAAGCGTCCTGATGAGATCTTTGCGTAGAGGATGAATGTCAAGGTCTGATGATGGAGCTGGTAGGTGGCTATGGGAACTCCGTCATTAAGCAAGATGACCTCATCGTGTTCAGGCTCTAATGATGCGTCCTGGTGAGATCTTTGCGTAGAGGATGAATGTCAAGGTCTGATGATGGAGCTGGTAGGTGGCTATGGGAACTCCGTCATTAAGCAAGATAACCTCATCGTGTTCAGGCTCTAATGATGCGTCCTGATGAGATCTTTGCGTAGAGGATGAATGTCAAGGTCTGATGATGGAGCTGGAAGGTGGCCACTGTCTGTCTGGCTAATCTCCGGAATGGCTAGACCGATTCGGACGGGCTGACTTTCAATGACTGATAGTTTATGTTATAAGGAGTAACTTAGGCTGTATTTATTTTAGAAATTGTTGTTTTTTTTAAATTCTCGATGAAGTTCAAGGATGGTATTTACAGTGAGAAAAAAATCGAATAGTTGACATTTAATTGAGATTGGCGCAGACGAAGTTGCGCGGGGCAGCTAGTTATAAAATATGTATCGTGTCTGGATTACAGCAGTCTGGTGTTCTGCTTGTCAAATATATTGTTCGTTGGTGATCGCTAATAATAATTTTGTATGGGCGCTGTCATCGTGTATTGCAGGTAGATGTGATTCGGCCAAATAGTGTTTTGCTTAGTTGTGAGCGGAAGGCGCCGCGACACTCGATAATAGCACTTAAACAAAAAATCGATTTCTTTGGTCTGCCATTATCAAACCCGGATTTCTTTATGATGGTTATCTCATAAATATCTTCTTCCTAACAAAAAAGTATCATCGGTCAAAAAAGTCGGTTTGTAAACGACGGGGTTTCTTCCATTTTCAAACAATTGCAAAAAACCAGTAGATACCTAGTTAAATTTATCTAATTATTCAAGACAAGTGTTCAATTATCGGAGAAACCTTCAAGGGAAGATCGTAAGCAGCGACCTTGCAGTGTCATCTGACTTTGCAGATGTCCAAGAGCGTCAAGACTCATTTTTATTGCCATGTAGGCAGACACAACACACAACACCACTGGCTAAAAACGGTGAAGGAAAACATCGTGAGGTAACCTGCATATCGTAAAAGGGTTCTAAAAATCCTTTGAAGATATGTGAAGTCCCCAATCCGCATTAGGCAAGCGTGGTGGACTATGCCTAACCCCTCTTTGGAGGAGACCTGAGCTCAACAGTGGTTGGGTGTTACAGTATGGGTTGTTACAGTACAGTACAGGCAGACAAGCCAACGGGCCATCAGATCAGGGGACACTGAAGAGTCACTACGACCTCCTTAAAGACTTACAAGTCTCGTTTCAAGAAATTCGTTTTCAGGTTGCCCGTTAACTGCTCGTCTGCTAAAAAAAAAACAATCCTACATTACAACTTCAAATGTATCCCTTCCATTTCAGATCCTCAGTAATCCTCACTGGATTGGACCCTGAATTCTTACACAACCTTTTAAGAGAATTCGACGAACAAAATAAATATTAATAACCTAAATGCTTACCTCGATTATTCCCTTCGAGTTTGTAAAGATATATACCTCGTACATCCTTTGAAGAAACGTAGAAAATTACCTAAATTAATACCCGAAATCTTAATGTCGAATACTCGTAGTATTATTAGATGTTTCAAGTTTATTTGAGATCCTTACAATCATAGCAGACATATTTTTTTTTATTGCCATGTAGACAGACAAGCCAACGGGCCTGATCGTAAGTGGTTACCGTCGCTCATGAACCTCTGCAATGTCAGGGGACATTGAGGGGTCGCTACCTACGACCTAACTTTAAGGACGCTCCTCAAGCCTCGTTTGAAGAAGGACAAGTCATAGCGCTCTGGGAATATCGAAGAGGACTCATTCCATAGCCGGATGGTGCGTGGCAAAAAGTGTTCCTGAAACGGACCGTGGATGACCGCGGTGGTTCCACCATATTCCATATTCGTAGGTTGTAGGCAATGGCGGGAGGTGTGGTGGGTGTTCACCATATACTATGACTTGTCCTTCTTCAAACAAGGCTTAGAAATAATTCTTCAATGCAAAAATCTATGAGCCACGGTAACCAATTACGATCAGGCCTCCCACATTCCTGAAAAAGTATGTTGCCTAATTTTATTGTCATTTGCAAAAGGTCTGTCTTAACAATCTAACCTATAACATAATTATCAATCAAAACCCAAATCATTATAATCACTAGATATATTTAAGACCAAACTTACAATAAATCAAAAAATATACTGTATCACACCCTTGAGATTACAAAGAATACAGTCTAAAAACTTCAAACAACACATTTTCCATTATCCAGAATTTTCATTTTGTCACTGCCCTGAAAACTTTACCTTGGGAAGTCCAGACATTTGGGCTATTTGATCGTCAGAATATCTCGGGGGACGAAAATATGTAAATTAAAGTGGAACGGACAAATAGGATTTTTCCATACTATATATTGGAGAGGTATCTTTGTAATCTTATTCTGGTACTAATGTATGAAAAAGTTTTATGATCTGGTGGACGGTAACCAATGACCGTTGCTTAGTACAAAATAAAACCCTTGAATGTTAATCGAATTATTTCATCTTAAGAAAAAATATAAATTAAGACAAGTACAAATAGACGTAATTTTAAAATCATCAAGATTTTTGTGTCACAAGTGGTTATAAACTGTGTCTTTGGGATTTTTTTGAACAACCTCTGCATTAGTTAAGAGCTCTTTTTAAACCTAATTTGAAACCTCAACATATAACCCAAGTTTACATCATCCAAAGTGAAATCTAATCTAATCTAATACCTATATAAAATTCTCGTGTCACAGTTTTCGTTGCCATACTCCTCCGAAACGGCTTGACCGATTTTGATGAAATTTTTTGTGCTTATCCGGTATCTATGAAAATCGGCCAACATCTATTTTTTATACCCCTAAGTGATAAAGGCCGTTCCTATTCGTGACGAAGTTGCGCGGGTCAGCTAGTAAAAAATAAAAAATCTTCCAATAAATACGGGACGTTAAGAGCTCTTTTTAAACCTAATTTAAAACCTCAAGATATAACCCAAGTTTACGTCGACGACGAGGTAGGGAAATAGAAATTATTCCAATAATTAAACCCTATTTTCATCATCATTATCACCACTCTCAGTAATCTACTTCTAGACATAAGTCTTGAAACACTCACCAAATTAACTAGACATGTTTTCACCTAACAAATTACAAAGTACCGTCTTCAAAACATATTTTCACAAGCTACAATAATACCTCCCAGACATCATTCTGTAGATACACGTTAAACGCTACTCATTCAAAGAAAACCAATACTTCCCCCAAGATTAATGTATTTTTTGTCTTCCTTACATTCCATTGTCTCGGAATATTTCGACATTTTACTTGAACAAGACAAAACGAGGACCCTTGACACAAGAAGATGTCGAAATTCGAACAAAAAATTAAGCGGGCTGTGCAGGAATTTCGTAAATAAAGAATAGATATGAAGGAAAAGCCATGTTCTTGGGACAAAGCCTTTTTGAAACAATGTCTAAAACGTATTGATCTGAAATGTAGAGTCAAAGATGATTTCTGTTGTAGATGCTCTGTTTTTGGAACGAAGTTCCTTATCGCGCGTTATTAAAGGGGGCTAGACGGAAAAAAATCTTACGAAAAGTTGTCACGACACTTTTTTTGTTTTAGATGATTAATTATCGCTAGATGGCGCTGTGATCAAAATCTTTAAAACACGTTCCTTATAGCGCGTTACGTTAGGGAAAAAAAATATAAGATATCTTTTAATCGAAAGGAATGTCGTTCTATTCGGGTGTCCCATGACACCTCTCAAGTTCTTTTGTTTGAAAATGGGTGCGTTTTAAAGTTTACTCATGTGTAAATTATATATTCACAGATGAGAGAGAAACAATAGATGTATTTTTGGAGTTACTTGCGCCATTTTTAAAGAAGTATTAGTAGACCTAAAATATCTCGACATAAACATAATTGATCTCCTAAAAACACAGATTTTTTTTTATTGCCATGTAGGCAGACGAGGCAATAGGCCACCTGATCGTAAGTGGTTACCGTCACTCATGAATTTCTGCAATGTCAGGGGACTGAGGGGTCGCTACCTACGACCTAAGTTTAAGGACCCTCCTCAAGCCTCGTTTGAAGAAGGACAAGTCATAACGCTCTGAGAATACCGAAGAGGGGAGCTCATTCCATTCATTCAATTTACAAGTTAATGCCTCCCATAAGGAGTGAAAGAACCGTCACCGTCATTTGTTTTTACGTGTGTTTGACGTTGGCGAGCCGATATTATGTAAACGCAATAATTTATTTTCTAGAAAACTTTAAATACAAGCTTTTAAGATCCTGAATGTCCTATATCAGTAGAGTGCCAGCTAATACAAGTGAAATGAGCCCAAACACAACAGGTCTATCTTATTTATTACAGGAGTTCCTATGACCACCTTCCGAATCCATCATCAGTTCAGCGCCATTTTGTCATATTATTGCATTGTCACGCGATATACATCTGCGTGCAAAATTATATCTTAATCGGAAAACGGGAAGTTTGTCATATTAAACTTGCAAGAATCTTTAATGCCCACTGTTGGGTACAGGTCTCCTCAGAAGAGGGATTAGGCATAGTCCACCACGTTTGCCCAGTGCGCATTGGGGACTTCACATATCTTCAAAGGATTTTTAGAAAAATTGCACATAAATCTTTTTCACATTTAGATTTAGAGGTACAAGCCGGCCGGTTTTGAACCCGCGACCTCCCGTTCGGAAGGAAGCGCTTCTACCACTCGGCCACCACGACTTCTACAGCTTGTAAAAAGCACAAATTCCTCATTCAAATCCAATTAATCAAAATTAATTTGATAAACGGTACATAATCATTTAATTTATCTTCATAGTTATTCAAATCAATATCAATTTACGAAGTTACGAGACAATTACCACCAGTAAGTTTGTCTGAAATATTTTATTAAGATCCGAGTCTTGTCTGAGTGGTCGTGACGTATTTAAAATAGATGTCAGAGAAAATTACGCTGGGAAATATAATTTAGCTAGATTTGATCGTCTTGTTCATTATATTTGTACTGAAAAACGATTATTTGCTGGGAAATTGTGATGAAAACTTGAGCTATGTTTAAAAATGTATTTTAACAGGCGAGATTTCATGGTTTGTTGTGCGTGTTTGCGTATTTTTATTTTCTGGGTGAACCGATTTTGGTGATTTTTTTTCGGTAATAACTTTGAGCATAATCTTAAATCTATACTAATACTATAAAGAGGAAAGGTTTGATTGTTTGTTTGTCTCGAACAGGCTCCGAAACTACTGCACAAAATGGCAAAGAGGTGCTCGTCCCGGGCCATTTCAATTGATACATTTGTTAAAAACAAAAATATTGTAAAACAATATTGAAAAAAAAAACAACATATTAAATTTAAAAAAAGACATGCCCGCTAAGTTTCTTGTGCCGGTTCTTCTCAGGACGGAGGCGTAATTTTAGCGAACTGGTGGTAGAACTTTTGATTTTATTTTTGATATTCAAAATGTATGTGAGTCCACATCTACTTTGAAATAAATGATTTGACTTTGACTTGACCGGTCCGATTTCAAAAATTCTTTCAGTTTTGGAAAGTTCATTTGTCGAGGAAGTTGCGCGAGCTAGTCTCATATAAATATTTGTGTTATTCTTCATTTTCATTTCTATAAAAACTAATAGCTATATGATAAAGTAAAGAATTGCATCTTTGAAGTGGCAATGGGCAGGACACATTGTGCGAAGAACAGATGGCCGATGAGGCCGAAAAGTTCTGGAGTGGCGGCCACGAACCGGTAAGCGCAACGTAGGTAGACCCCCCACAAGATGGACCGACGATCTGGTCAAGATCGCGGGAGGTCACTAGATGCAGACGGCGCAGGACCGGTCGATGTGGCGAGGTTTGGGGGAGGCCTATGTCCAGCAGTGGACGTCTATAGGCTGATGATGATGATGATGATATGATAAAGTATTGATCCAAATCAAAAAAATATTTATTTTCTTACTAGACATCTTCTTTAAAAGTTAAAGTTATACCCTGAAACCGCCACAGCGCTCCCGGGTGACATCTATTTCATATTATCCGAAGCAATTCCGTCCCAAGCCATCCCTATTCCCTAGTCTCGAATATTTTATAATACATTTACCTTCCAAATTGTTATTTACTAACTTTATTTCGAAGACTCGGGCTTAGTGGCCGAAACTGGGATTAACTGGAAATCATTTTCGGTATAATTTACATTAAATACTAGCTGTCCCGCGCAACTTCGTCTGCGTCGCTTTCAATTAAATGTCAATCATCAAATTTTTCTTACTATCCATGAGATTCAAAGTACATTTAAAAAAAATTGGCCAAATCGGTCCAGGCGTTCTTGAGTTATGCGCTTAGCAACACATTTTGCGACATATTTTTATATCCCGTGTATTATTACAATGTTCTATGATACAGGAGGTAGCTAGCCGGCTTAAGTCTTTAGCTTTTGGTGTAGGTCAGTACGGTTGATCATGCACAAATTAACACGTAGTTTTGATTAGTCATAACTTATGATATATTATACCTAGAAAACCCAGACTTGGTGAATGGCTTCTACATCAAGTTTACTATTTGCTGTGAAAGTATTGTTTGTTCGTAAGTAGTTAACGTCGCTCATGGACCTCTGCAATGTCTGGGGACACTGTGGGGCTGCTACCTACGACATACTTTTCAGGCATTACATCAAGCCTCAGATCGGTTCCGTGGTATCATATACCTAAGTGTGCCAATTGATAGCTAATCGGACCCCGAAAGACTAATCTACATCAATTTGCTTGCACGCTAACTTCCATTGATACATAATTACATCCATTGATCAGTAAAAAAAGATTTTAAATTACAATAAATACCGCATGCGAGAGACAAGACAGATTAAATGTAAAAACCAAAAACGTAATTTGAATTCGTTATCTTGCACCGTGACCACTCGCTTTCAGATGTAAATGAGTATTAACATATTCGAGTTACCCTCTCGTTCTTTACGTCCTGTTTTTGCAGCTCTGTATTTTATTATGAGGTTTTTTTTTCGGGTATTGGCCCACCTCTCACTCCCACCACTGTAACTCCTGTGTAACCAGGATCCACAGCGGCGACCATAGTAATGACTCTGAGCAGAGAAGCCCAGGAAAACCCGAGGGAAAGCTAACTTGTCTTGGACCCCGCAACGAATTTAATCAGAAGATGATAGAAGGAGTAGGAAAAACATGAGTTTCGACTTCCCTTCTCGCAAAAGCGGGAGACAATAAAATAACATTGAAAGATGCATTACGCCGGAATTGAGAAAAGCACCACGGACGTTTTATTAAGTTTATTGGACCTATGCGGTGAGGTGTTGTACTTATTTTTGTTGTATTATGAGGTTTGTGTTATAAAGAGGTGCGATGGTAAAGAATAAAAAGCGTAAGTAAGTGCTGGGACTGAAAACCAGCGCTGGATATTGGCATTTGTCCTGCTGGTATGTGTCAATGTTCAGCTTTATGCTGAGTCCAACTGATTTGTGGTGAAAGAGAAATTACTCGCAATTGTCTCTTATTTTTTTGTGTATTATTATTTTTTTATCTTTGTATGTTTCTTTTTTTCATCACAAATAAAGAATGTCTTCTTCTTTCTCCTCGCCTTTTCCCGTTATGCGGCTTTTTTTGAGGCGCCACTTGCTCCGCTGCTGTGCATCGTCCGGTGACAGACCACGACCTTTCATGTCCTTTTGGACAAATGTCATCCAAGTCGTTTGTGGTCTACCTCTCCCTCTCCTTCGCGTTGCCATGGAAAGACACTTTTTCACGACATGATCATCGGATCTTCGCAACACGTGGCCGAACCATCTCAGCCTTGCCTCCGACAGTTTTTCCGATATAGGAGCCACTCCAAAACTCCCTCGCACATAATCGTTGCGGACTCTGTCCTTCAGAGTGACTCCCCAGGACCAACGTAGCATACGCATTTCTGTAGTGTGCAGTTTTTGCTCGTGCGTTTTGTTTGTGGCCCACGTTTCGCCACCGTAGAGCAGCACCGGTCTATTTGCTGTTTTATACACTCTACCTTTGGTCTTCACTGGGACTTTCGGATCACACAAAATTCCTGTCAGAGTTCGCCATTTACTCCATCCGGAGGTAGTTCGGTGCGTTATATCAGCAGCTATAGTGCCATCATTTGCTATAACTGAACCTAAATATTTAAATTGGTTTGTTTTTGGTTGCACGACATCATCCAACTTAATTTCAGTGTCATGATTACTGGCCTCACTGCCAAATAAAGAATGTCTATGTCTATAATACTTTCATGCATTTTCAACGGGTTCTTACCACGATATTTAATTAATTGAGTTGTCTCGATATTTCAACGTTGTTGCAAACGTCATGATCACGAGAAGACTGGATACTGCGGGTCGATTTAAGAGCAAACAAATCTGTCTACCCTCTTTCTCGTTCGCTTTTGGGTAGTACCACTGAAACTCAATTAATTAAATATCGTGGTAAGAACCCGTTGAAAATGCATGAAAGTATTATAGAAAACCGCGAGTGTCTGAATAAGTTTATAATCTTTCTATGTTATTGCAACTTGCATAACGTATTCAAGTCATGTAGTTTAATAGATATAACTCATTGCTAGGTTTCTTGTTTAGTATGCAGTACACAATGTACGCGAGTTATTGTAGGTACAGTTGACGCGACATCTACGCTGTTTGAATCCCACCTATTCTTCGGAACTTATATCATAGTCGTTTTTTATGTCTGGAAAAAGATGTTTCGATTCGATCTGTTATACGAAATCAATAAAATGTTTTTGAGATGACAACGTCTTATAAATTGGTTTGCCGGGTGACACTTCAAGAAACTG
Organism: Trilocha varians; assembly: GCA_030269945.2. Classification (NCBI taxonomy): domain Eukaryota; kingdom Metazoa; phylum Arthropoda; class Insecta; order Lepidoptera; family Bombycidae; genus Trilocha; species Trilocha varians. The sequence continues at coordinate 2,010,291 of AP028264.1, read as the reverse complement.
TGTTACGCTCCGCTCACGTTATGCGCTCACAATGAGAGCGAGTGAGAGGCACGCGTGCCTTTCACTTTTTATGTCTGTCTCTCTCGCTCTTAGGCGGGCTTACCATGCCCGAGTCGTTGTCACGTAAAACTTTCGCCCGTATACCGACTTTACAGGCAACCAATTTTTTTTTTTATATATTTATTACGAAAAATGAATGGCAACCTTGTCGTGTGAAATTGGAGATTAGACTGACGGGAATCGGTCTTAAATAAGGAGCATAATGCTGACTCTACTTGGGATACGTGATGATGGTAACAGGATTGGAAACTGTAGGGGATCGTAACAGATCGATGTTCGGAATCGGATCGAGGATCAGAATTTAAACTTGAACAGACATACAATAAGCATAATAGAATGGTCGAATACCTATCTCCTTTTTTGAAATCGCTTACCAAAGATAAACTAAATCAAATTTACATGTAATTAATTTATGATAATCTGAAAACGTACAAGATAAATATATTCGTAAATCAAATATAGGAAAATAACGTAAATTTAAGATTCCGTTTTGCTCGAATACTTAACGTTAATATGTGTGCCAATCTCTAAGTGAACGTAAAATGTTAAACCTTCCAAGTGCTCTGCCACAGTGCAGAATAATATAAGTAACTATGCACATAATAAATATTGGCAAACACAAAAAAATATGCGAAAACGTTTCAGACGTGTGTAGGGAAAAATCTGACAGCCAAAATAAAATCATGCCATGTAAAATGAGCGCCAACATGATGATTCTACAACCACTCCCCAGATACTTTTTGGGGGGAGTTCAATTATTTGGGGGGGTGCAAGTTTCCTAATAGATCTTTTTTTTTAGTTGGAGGAAATCACCGGATCCGTTATGTGGGAGTTGAACCGCATTAAAACCTCCAACCGCTCACACCCAGCGTCCGAACCCCGGCTGAGGCCAGAACTCAGCACGGGATTATGAGGGACGACGCGACGCGTTACGCCATCGGCACTCTTTCCCGTCGCGCCGCCCCCCTAATAGATCCTAGACTTGTAAGTGAGAAACCTTGTCCATAAACCGAAATTCATCATCATCATCAATCTACAGACGTCCACTGCTGGACATAGGCCTACCCCAAACCTCGCCACAACCACCGCTCCTTTTTTCCAGACAGCGGGAAACAGCTTCGTTTTATACTACGAGTATTGATCCCCCAAATTGATAAACTATTTGTACCTCATATTACCATATTTATTTATCCCTACCCCTGAAGACAATAAAATTAATTAAATTAAACATGAGTTTTGTGTAAATGTATTAAGCTTCTACCCTCAGTGGGGTCATAGCCCATAGGATGGTATTCTTAGACATAGACATTCTTTATTTGTGATGAAAAAAAGAAACATACAAAGATAAAAAAATAAATAAACAAAAATAAGAGATAATTGCGAGTAATTTCTCTTTCACCACAAATCAGCTGTGACTCAGCATAATGTTGAACATTGACACATACCAGCAGGACAAATGCCAATATCCAGCGCTGGTTTTCAGTCCCAGCTGGCAGTGACGTAACTAACGTAAAAAAATAAATTAAAAGTTATGTAACACACATGTACCTTACACCCCAATAAGACTCAAGCAACATTCTTCACTTTCAATACTTTCCCATAAGTAAACAGTAACATAAGTAATCAGTAATAATAATAAAAAAAACTAAATATAAAAAAAAATATTTAAAAAAATATCAAAAATCACAAGCTCTCTACCAAAAGTTCGATAACACAATGCTGTAAGTATTCTGAACTGTGTCTACGAGATGTGACATGACACACACTTCACGGTTATTTTCCAGAAGGATCTGCAATTTCCTGTCAAGAACGAACACTTAATTTAAATTGAAATTTGTTTTAACATTATTCAGTTACTCTTTTATTTTTAACGTATCGAAATATTTTCTCTGAGTTTTTTTGTTACTTACTTGATCATCATCATCGGTCTGTGGAATTTTACTACTGGACGAGACCCTATCCAAAATTGCGGCACAAAGACCGGTCTTGTATATATAAAAGCCGAAAACTAGTTCATGATAAGGCACTGTCTCATATCATCATCATGTTTAATTCGGTGTCATCCATTGCCGTTTAAAACAAGTATTCTCGTCTATTACGCCATCTAAACCAATTGTATCCAATTATGCTTGTCAACAACCTTTTAAATAACTGCATAAAAGAAACCTATACCACATAACAAATGCGTGTTAGGTACTCTTTAAAACACATTCCACTCCAACAATAACTTTGAATATCGGGCTGCACAATGCTCGGGAGCACCCTTAAACAAATCAATCCTTTGTATCCATATAACGAAGGTTCAATATTGATTGGCAACAAAAGGCCTTTTGTCGAACTCAATCAGTACTGAATCGTATCTTTGTAAGTAGATCTATTGAGCCTGAAGAGGTTAATTGTCGCGTAAAAGATCGGATACTGGGTGAATTCAATTATTCCTTTTTCCAGCCGTTTGAGAATTCGTTTTGTGAGCTGTGTTTTCAATTTCCTTTCTTTCTATATTTAGGAATGATTCCCGGGTATTTACCCATCTGTCACTCCCACCATTGTAGCTCCTGTGTAGCCAGGATCCACAGTGGCGACCACAAAATGACTCTGAGCAATGTAGCACAGTAACCCGAGGGAAAGTAGGAAACATGAGTCTCAACTACCCTTCTCGCAAAACGGGCAACAATAAAAAGCAAAGAAAATGCATAAAGGTAGCTTAGACGAGTACCACGGACATTGATTTTATTCGATCTATGTAGTAGAGGAGGCGACGATGCTAAATGGGGATTTACTCGAGCGTTGAAGAGACCTATTGGGATGCAAAGCTTAGATGATAAGAAGAAAAAAATGTTATATGACATATACCTTTACATCGGTGGGGAAAGGGGCTATAGATTTTTAAAGATGTAAAAAAAAACTGTTGCATGGACATCCTCGAGCGCGTCAGATATTGATAGCATCAATGCCCTACGTATTTTTAATAACGTACGTATGTTAATCTGATCGTTTGCGTGATGCGGGTGGTTGTATTTAAAGGTTGAAAATGAAAAAAAAAAAAAAAATATCGAGCGCGTCAGATTTTCTAAGGGAGTGTTAAGTACACCAAAAAAAAGCTCTCATTCACTAATCTGACGATTTCGATGGGACGCAAACTCGCAGCCATTTTCATAATGTGCAAAAAAAAATCGCCATTTTGAAATACTCAAGCGCGTCAGATTAAGATATATATGGTTTATCTTTATGTTCTAAACGTACTGTCTCATAATCTGACGATTATCTAGAGGGATTCGCCTGATCTGACAAAAAAAAAATTAGGATAATGGTTCACTTTAAAGCCATCCCTGCAACTTCCCGCTAATTCCATTCCTGAGTTCAAAGAAATAATATTTCTATGCATTTGAGCTCTCCCAGCTCGAAAGTCTGATAGAAGTTTCATAGAACACTATTTTTGGAATTTTCAAACTGCAATAACTTTCGAATGGATGAACCAATTTTAACGCGGTTGGCACCATTCGACGTAGTTTTATCATCCTCATAAGTAATTTTGATCGACTCACAAATTTCGGAGATAAATTTCGGAATCCCGAAAAACACTTTTCGGGTTTCTATCGTTCACGATATCTCTCGAACGAACCTTCCCTGGACTTCTACGAATATTTCGAGATTAAAATAAGCCAAATCGGTTCAGTCGTTCTCGAGTTTTAGCGAGACTAACGAACAGCAATTCATTTTTATATATATAAGATTTTTGTTATTTCGGCTTGCGGAAATCGTCAGATTATATATTTTTTATTATTCTTGAATTATTTCCTTCCAAATAAAAAAAAATTTAGCTACGCTCGAGAATGTCGAGATGACGTTTTTTTTTTACAACTTTGTTACCGTCTCCTTTTTTTACGTCACTCTCAAATTGTCAGATTATTGGAATATACACTTTTTAGGATGTAATTAATTCACCCTACCTTAATCTGACGCGCTCGAGAATTTCTGATCATCAATTTTTTTTTACTAATCTGATCCTGTATCCTTCACGGGCGGCCTTAGATATGGGCCTCATATTTTGTGGAGGTACTTAACCGGGTACAAGGTACCCCCTGTATATTAATCTGCCGCGCTGTAGTAAATCCCGGAATCCCCGCTTGGGTTCCTCTACTAATGGGACCTACGCGGTGAGCAATGGCATATTTAGGAATAATGTAAAAAGAGAGGTTATGGTCTGATTGTGAGAAATGATGATATGATGGTTTGTGGTGTGATGACCCCACTTAAATGGAATAAAGGTAAAGCAATGGAAGGAAGGAGTACCATTCTGAGTTTAAAAAGAATAGCCCAAAAAGTTTGAGTTTTCACGTTTCATTATTATTCTAAAGTATAAAGTATCTTGTCGATTATCATACATGAACGAAAATGAATGTTTTTCAGTTACTTCCTGATAATTATAATAACTTGTTTACTCTTTGTTCCAGAATAGTCGGTGCTGAAGCCGGCCTGTTATGACGCAAAAGAACACACCCTTTCTATCCCTACACCTCTACTCACCCCTTAACGAGAAAACCTCAAACAAACCTTTCGTCCTTCTCCTTTCACTAATCCTCGTTTCAAACATCAAGAGCCAAATGTACAACCAAAATATATTCAACGAAAGTTTAAACGCCAATGTTGATATAGCAAATAACAGTATCCACGGATACGATTTCACCGATAAAGAAAAAGTTAACATCACTAAAGATATACTTGATTTAAATAATACATTAGCAAATGATCAAGAAATCGTTGATAATGATATCAATATAGATGTCACTGTTGCGAAAGACAATTCGATGGAGAAACTTCGAGTAGATGATGTTACTAGAACGAAAATATTCTACGATTTCTCGACTACAGTCAGTAAGAATGACGATAGGAATTTGATAAATGAAACAGTAGCAAGAGAATTTAATATAGATAATGAAACAGCTGAGACTAAAGACCGCGATTTAAAGAATTATCCCAATGATCCCTTTCATCCCGGCATGATACCTCCCGCGCAAATTACGGAGGTCAATAATTCTAGCTCCGCTTTTGTGAATGGTAAGTCTACATAGAAGAATGGTTTTATATTTAGATTTTGTGGGTTAACGAACTTATTATAAGGATTCTTATTGAAATATTAAATGAATAGTCTTTAATAATACTGTAGAATGTTCTCGAGTTTTCCATCGATTTCGAAGCATTGTCAAAACGATTGTTTTCTTTGATGAGACTGTGTTTTTTAAATAGCGAAGTACATAAGTTTTTTTGTTGCCTTTGTTGCCATGTAGGCAGAGCTAACGTGTCCACCTTATCATAAATGGTTACCGTGGCTTATAGACCTCTGCAATGTCAGGGAACACTGCGGAACTACCTACCTGCACTACCTTTAATTCAGACAGATCCTAATTCACTAGATGCTATGCCTTTTTTTCTAAAAACGATTGAACGGAAAATTACCCAATAGGACTGTAAATCTGAATATATTAGACCATGTAAAATATTTTGTATAAAACAAAAAACTTATAAAATATTCCTAACATAATGACGCAGCTTGAAAAGTCGAGAACAATCTTAAATTCCAAATTTTTCCGTAAATTATTTGTTTTTCATCCGCCATTAACTTGTTTACTGAAACACATTTATTCATCTTGAACTTTAACGAGGCATTCAATAAGTTCAATAATCGTAAAACTTATAAGGCACGTGCAAACTTTATGCGAAAATATAACATTTAATTGGAAGATGTGGTCGCACTGTCAGCGGGGAAGATAACGATTTTTATTTTGTCTTTAGATCATTTTAATAACGAAACTATTATCTTCTCACATGTTGTTTGTACCTGTTAGTTAAGGGATATTTACTCATGTGTTCTTTGAATGCTGATTTAGTTGTATGTTTTGGTATCACTTTGTTCGCACAACTCAAAAATTAAATTAATTATTAAAAACGAGTAGTAATAACCTTTAATTTAAATTAACACATACACTTCGACATTAATTTTTTCCTGGTACAAAGATCCACGTGATAAGGACCATATTAATATTTCTAAAGTAAAATGCATGAGGTACGAAAGTTCTGTAATGGTGACCACGTCAAGACAAACGTGGGACGACCAGCTACAAGGCGGACAGATGATCTTATTAAGGTCACAGGAACACGCTGGAAGCAGTGTGCCGATTCACAGTTTTTCTTCGCAACGTAAACTCTAATTTGTATGGAATTGAAACAGCGCCACCTGATGGTGCAGTTTCACGTAAACGTAGCGGGCAGTTTTTTTTTTTTTTATTGCCTTGTAGGCAGACGAGCCAACGGCCCACCTGATCTTAAGTGGTTACCGTCGCTCATGAACCTCTGCAATGTCAGGGAACACTGAACAGTTAAAGAAAACTCGGGATAGGCACACAGGTCGCTACTAACCGCGAGCATTGGAAATCATTGGGGGAGGCCTATGCCCAGCAGTGGACGTATATAGGTTGATGACGATGGTGATGAAAATGCATTAATCTTTAAACAAGATTTAAAAAGAGTTCAAAATTGTTGAGCTTTAATGCTAGAGCAAATTTAAAAAAAATAATTAAATGTACAAATTCTGCAAAAATCTCAGTAACATTGAACTAATCAATTTGGAATCTTCAACTCGCTTATCTTTCTTATACAGGGTGTTAAAATCCGATGAAACAATACTTTCACAGCAAATAGTATACTTGATGTAGAAGCCATCCACCAAGTCTGGGTTTTCTAGGCATAATATATCATAAGTTATAACTAATCAAAACTACGTGTTAATTTTCTATTAGTAGGAGTTTATTATAGTACGGAACTCTAAAATTGCTATCGGATGCGCCTGTGTGCTTGAAAATGGCATATAGATATAGCACGCTACATGTAGGTCAGGGTAGGGTTGTCAAAATTAATACAAAATAATAATTTTTCAACTTTGTATGGGAAAATAAAGTCATTATCTCCGTTTCAAAAGTATGTGTATATGATTGAAATGTGATATAGATTAAGCCCTTAAAGTATTGTTTCACCGGGCAACAACACCCTGTATATATAAAAATGAATTGCTGTTCGTTAGTCTCGCTAAAACTCGAGAACGACTGAACCGATTTGGCTTATTTTAATCTTGAAATATTCGTAGAAGTCCAGGGAAGGTTTAAACGGTGAGAAAATTTCCTTATGTGACGCAGACGAAGTTGTGTGGGCCAGCTAGTCTAATATAAAATCTAGCAAAGAAACCACACCTCGAATCTAAGTTCTTTTAGAGCAAAGAAAAGTTGAACTACGGCGACCAAATCCTTTAAGCGAAAAAATAACTTTTTCTTAATAATTGAAGTTTAAATAACTTCGTCGGAACTGGTACTGACTTAAATCCATTCATAGGAATTTTTTTTAAATTGTTATAGAAACTACATTTTATAGGTTTTATTTTATTTGTCTTTAACGAAATTGTTTCATAGTACACATAAGATAAAAAATAATACACATAAAGATGAAAAATAATACATATAAAGATCATGTGATTTTAATTTCTTGAAAAATTGAACGCTATGACTTGTCCTTCTTCAAACGAGGCTTGAGGGTCCTTAAAGTTAGGTCGTAGGTAGCGATTCTTCAGTGTCCCCTGACATTGCAGAGGTTCATGAGCGACAGTAACCACTTACGATCAGGTAGCTGGCTGTTGGCTGTGTAGTAGTCTGTTGATATCATTGGCTCGAAGACCATGCGTATCGTTAACGATAAAAGTAGAAATTACACATCTGAAGTGAAATCCATGTTGTCTATGTCGCTTAAATTTTAAACTGAAGAGTTTTTAAAACGTTTTTCAATTCACTTGATGTTAAGTATAGGTAATGTTGTTTGGAGACACTATTTTGTACTGTTTTGTTCGGTACACTGTATCTAGTGCTGACTGGGTGAGAATTTCATTCTCCTTCTACAAAAAAGCACTTTAAATACGTTCGTTTCAAAACCAATTTGTATACTTGCCGTTGGGTGCAACACGAGGTGTTATCGGCCCGCATCATGACCAGACGTTAGGGCGGCACGCGGTCTATTAGACCCCATCCTTTTACAAATTATGCTCTTCGCACCGCAGGGAGGTTCACGCTTTTCCTTGCAGCACTACAGGAAAGTTGTAGGAAAGACCATTTAGGCCATTCATTTATTTATTAAGTTGTACCAACAAAGTAACACCAAAACACATACAAATAGAGAAGCAATCAAAGTACACATGAGTAAATGTCACTTAAATAATAGGTACAAACAGCATGCTAATAGATAATAACATCGGAATTTAAAGTTACACTAAGTACAAAAAAGAATATTCAATACATAGTATAAAACAAAGTCGCTTTCGCTGTATGTCTGTATGTATGCTTAGATCTTTAAAACTACGCAACGGATTTTGATGCGGTTTTTTTTAATAGATAGAGTGATTCTTAAGGAAGGTTTGTATGTATAATAAATACATAATATAGTAGAGAAACACTGATAAATTTAAAGGTTTCTAATGTGATGTCGTAAATAAGCACGTTTTTTTGCGCTTATATTGCAAACGCTGGCTGAACCCTATGAGATAGACCAAAATAATGTACTACAGTATTGTTCACCTTAAAAAGTTCAACAAAAAAGTCCGCGATGGTATATGTCTATCTCTTAGGGATAACCCAGCATAACCATTTTTATTCTTTACTAAAAAATGGTTATTTACGAAGTGATTTTAAACAATACAGCATTAATCTTTATCCAATTAAGTACCTTAAATAAATTGTGCATTTATTATAGATCAATATGCTTTTTACAGCATGTAATTTAAGTGAATATTACCGAAGATATTACAAATTTAAAATGCAGGGTCGTAGTTGTTTGCGCCGAGCGGCGCGTGCCTATATAGGCTACAATTTTTGAACCCCTTTGTAACGCAGACGAAGTTGCGAGGGTCATCTAGTAATTTATAATTAAAAAACATGTCGTGTGAAAAGTAAATCATTGAATTATAAAATTAATATTGAACGATACAAAACACTAAAATATTATGAGTTAATAGAGTAATTAAAAATTGTGCGATAATACAAAAATAAAATAATGTTATGAGAATTATTCAAGAACTTGAGCCAAATCTCTCTTGAATGTAAATGGATAACCTGAGAAAATATCAAGTTCGCGAGATGGGCCCACAGAAGTTGTGTTTGTTGTAATTTCCCTGCCATGAAAGACGTTGTACTGTTCAAAAATTTAGCATGGAACGTGTTAAGAGAGTAAGAATTAAACTTTACAAACATAAGTTTTACTTCTGATAGTATCTATTCTGTACTCTGTAGCATGAGACAGAATAATTTAAGAGGAAGACACTAACAAAACTAGACAGTCTTCAGACTATTTCAAGATCGGACTAAGATAGCGTTTATTTTAAACTAATATTTGAATTTTAAAAGTTTCAGAAATTAGGATTTATACAACTTAGGATGAAATTTTTAAATATTAATCAAATGTTAACAGGTTCGATTCTCGGTTGAAGTATGAGTATTTTCGAAAATCTTTGAATGTGTTTGTTATTCTTTTCAAAAATAAATAATTGTTTCGTTTCAGCTAAAATCGCTAATTACCATTTCGGGTACCTACCAGTCTTTAAAAGTAAAAATGCTGTATAGTATTCCGAAATTACTTGTGTGGTAATAATTGTTGCTAACTATGGAAAGTAAACTTATTCAGACACTCGCGGTTTTGTATAATACTTTCATGCATTTTCAACGGGTTCTTACCACGATATTTAATTAATTGAGTTGTCTCGATATTTCAACGTTGTTGCAAACGTCATGATCACGAGAAGACTGTATACTGTGTTCGAGTTCCAGTGGTACTACCTTTTATTTTATTTGTCAGTTCGCCCATTTGTGTATCAATATAAAAAATTACATGTTGTTAATAACAAATCACAGTAGGTATGTAATATGAAATAGAACGCACACGTCGCGGTAGGAAGTGTTTTACTAATTCAATGTAGACGGGATCGACCGAGATTGAATTTAATTTGTGGTTGTGCGTGTCGTCGGCAGAGGTTTTCGTATAAGATAGAACGTATGTAAATTTAATATGTTTGAGAATTTGATTTCAATTTGGATAATTTATTTTAAAGAAAACTTATATATATCAAGCTTTAAGGTCGTAGATATCATGTAGAAGTGTGCTAGCCAAGACAAGTAAAATGAGTCCAAACACGATGAGTCTATCTTGTTGAGTACAGAAATATCTATGGATACCTTCCTACTAGAAGTCGTGGTGGCCGAGTGGTCGAAGCGCTTCCTTCCGAACGGGAGGTCGCGGGTTCAAAACCGGCTGGCTTGTACCTCTAAAATCTAAATGTGAAAAAGATTTATGTGCAATTTTTCACAACACCACTGGCTAAAAACGGTGAAGGAAAACATCGTGAGGAAACCTGCATGTCGGAAAAGGGTTCTGAAAATCCTTTGAAGATATGTGAAGTCCCCAATCCGCACTGGGCAAGCGTGGTGGACTATGCCTAATCCCTCTTCTGAGGAGACCTGAGCCCAACAGTGGGCAGTAATGGGTTGGTACAGTACAGTACCTTCCTGCTCCACCGTAGGTACCATATTATAGACATAGACATAGACAAAAGTTTATTTGTGTGTAAAAAAGAACATACAGACACATATTTAAAAGTTATCAAAAAAGTTCACACACAAAACTGCCGTAACTCAGCATGTTGCCGGTTGCCAACCACAGAAACATTGTAGTCGACACCCGGCGCTGGTTTTCAGTCCCGATCGGCATCGACGACACACATGTCAAACGCGCACAACAAAGACATAAACTTATAAGTACTAAAAATTAAATTTACCTGCAACAAAAATTTAGAGAAAATAAAATAAGACAAAAAGTAAAAAAATATAAAATTCAACATAAAAAAGCTAAACAGACCTGCCCCGAAAACAGTGACAGAACAGAACGTATTGTCATTCAATATACACATGCATGCAAAGTTTTATCACAATCGGAATTTAAACCGGAAAGTTCATCAAATTCAATTCGCAAAATTCTACCCGAACTTACATAGGTGTGGATTTATAGGTACATTGTTACATCTGTAACAACCCATTACTGCCCACTGCTGCTCAGGTCTCCTCAGAAGAGGGGTTAGGCATAGTCCACCACGCTTGTCTAGTGCGGATTGGGGACTTCAAATATCTTCAAAGGATTTTTAGAACCCTTTTCCGACATGCAGATTTCCTCACGATGTTTTCCTTCACCTTTTTTAGCTAGTGGCGTTGTGAAAAATTACACATAAATCTTTTTCATACTTAGATTTAGAGGTACAAGCCGGCCAGTTTTGAACCCACGACCTCCCGTACGGAAGGCAAGCGCTTCAACCACTCGGCCACCACGACTGTCATTGTTACATCAATTGCAATAAAAGCTTGTAAATTAAATAAATTAAACTAGCACATTCATATCACGAAATATATGGTAAAAAATTTAAAACCCTTTTGTAAATGAAAGTAATTTTAAAATTTCAATTCGATCAACCATATTCACAGGTTTAAAAAAATCTATATTCCTCTAATTTGGTAAATTCTTTGAAGTCGCTTTCAAATTGCTAACGAAGCTAAAAGTAATTAAATACCTTTGTATTGTAGAACCACAATTAACTTAATTGTGAAAAATATACAAAATTGTTTGTCCCTTTTTGTGTGAAATCCTCCGATTTTATGAAAAAACCTTGCGATTCGACTCCATTTTGAACTTCATAATAACTGAGAAATTTAATAACGGGTGAAATAATTAACTAACCGCTAAAATTCGAAATGCTTCATTAAGATCTTAGTTTTACCACAAAATTAATTTTGTATTGTACAAAAACAAATCTTTATAGAAATTGTTGACAACCTCATTCATATTGTATTTTCAACGGGTTCTTACCACGATATTTAATTAATTGAGTTGTCTCGATATTTCGTTGTTGTTGCAAACGTCATGATCACGAGAAGACTGGATACTGCGGGTCGATTTAAGAGCAAACAAATCTGTCTACCCTCTTTCTCGTTCACTTTTGGGTAGTACCACTGGAACTCGAACTCACATCACGACACACCAAGAACCCGTTGAAAATGCATGAAAGTATTATAGAAAACCGCGAGTGTCTGAATAAGTTTATTTTTTTGCTTTTAAGATTGGTAAACAAGCTTTAGGCTCACCTGATGGTAAGCGGTTACCATGAATCTCGGCAATGCCAGGGCATTGGAGGCTGTATCCCATCACCAATACAGAACTTTTCTTAAACGACGAGACCTACGAAAAACTGTAATTGCATGTTATTGTTAGCATTCCATTTTGGAAATTTAGAACAAGATCATCATTATCATTAGCATCAGCACTGTTCCAAACCGTAAAAATCTTCACTGCTCACGGATAAACTCAAATTTCCTTAGTAGAGATCAGGCATAGTCCATCACCCTTGCTCAACGCGGGTTAGACTTCATATATTTTCAATGGATTTTTAATTTAAACCCGAGAAAGGTTTATAACAACCATCCAAGTTTCTTTACGATGTTTATCTACATGGTTTTAAGCCAGTGATGTGATAAAGAAAGAAATACATCGTAAACACTAGAGAAAATAAAACCAAAATTCAAAGCTATGTATAAAAGATACACTAAAGGACCGACCAGCTCAGCATTCAGCTACAGTTATGAAGCTGTAGCGCTGATTTTCAGCTGGACCCTTTGAAATCATCGAAATTGCACTTGAATCGATATTATTATATTTTTTTTATTGCCATGTAGGCAGACAAACCAACGGGCCACCTGATCGTAAGTGGTTACCGTCGCTCATGAACCTTTGCAATGTCAGGGGACATTGAGGGGTCGCTATCTACGACCTAACTTTAAGGACCCTCCTTAAGCCTCGTTTGAAGAAGGACAAGTCATAGCGCTCTGGGAATACCGAAGAGGGGAGCTCATTTCTCTTTTTTCTATTTAAAATTGCCAGTTGTATCAAACTCATGCCACGGCTCAGACATCCAAAAAAAAGTACCGAAACTCATTCGAATTACATCAAAACACAATTTGGAAAAGAAATGTTAATATAACATGCGTGACCTTCTTTCGAGACATATAGAAATGAAGGCTCTGTTCTTCACATGGACTCAAGTAACATTTACATAATAATATTACATAAATCAACGCAGGAAATAGCAAAATATATGTACGTAAAGTGGAATAGTTTGTGCCAAAAAACCCATATGTTTTACAGCCTTTGATTTTCAACTTAAGATTTAGGCGTTAACAGAACTATACATACTACTTTTTAAATACAAGTTTTTATGATACTGAATATCATGTAGCAGAAGAGTGCTAGCTAATATAAGTAAAACGAGCACAAACACGACGGATATTTCTTGTTTAGCACAAGAGTTTGTCATATTATTGCATTGTCACGCGATATATGTACATCTGCATGCAATATGACAGCTTTATCTAAAATCGGGAAGTTTGTCAAATTTCGCTTGCAAGATTCCAATGGGAATTACATCCATAGTTACATCTAGTGCAAGTAAATATAAAGCTTGTAAAAAATGTACACATTGACAGGACACATTGTGCGAAGAACAGATGGCCGATGGGGCCGAAAAGTTCTGCAGTGGCGGCCACGAACCGGTAAGCGCAACATTGGTAGACTCCCCATAAGATGGACCGACGATCTGGTCAAGATCGCGGGAGGTCACTGGATGCAGATGGCGCAGGACCGGTCGATGTGGCGAGGTTTGGGGGAGGCCTATGTCCAGCACTGGACGTCTATAGGCTGATGATGATGATGATGAAAAAATGTATGCATCGTAAAACTTGAAGAGAATGTAGGTTGTAGGTAACGGCCCCGCAGTGTCCTCTAACATTGCAGAGGTTCATGAGCGAGCCCCATCTGTCCCTTTAGCTCGTTTGCCTACATGTCAATTAAATTACCATTGAATTTCACTTTGCTAAGATTTATGCGTTAATAAAACACCTGGTTTTATAATGTATACAAAATTTCAAATAGCACGATTTGAATCGAACTGGTTTACATCCTTTTTTCCAGCTGGAGGAAATCACCGGATCCGGTAAGTGGGAGTTGAACCGCACTGAAACCTGCAACCGCTCACACTCAGCGTCCGAACCCCGGCTGAGGCCAGAACCCAGCACGGGGTTTTGAGGGACGGTGCGACGCGTTACGCACTCGACACTCTTTTCTGTCGCGCCGTCCCCTGATTTACATCCTAACACTATTTTGTATAGGTACTACATAAAACAATATATTACAAAAATATGCACATAAGGCTAACTTAATGTCCCTCTAACTTATTGTCTCCCGCTTTGCGAGAAGGGAAGTCGAAACTCATGTTTCCCTACTCCTATCACCTTCTGATTCAATTTATTGCGGGGTCCAACACAAGTTATCTTTCCCTCGGGTTCCTGGGCTTCACTGCTCAGAGTTATTACAATGGTCGCCGCTGTGGATTCTGGCTACACAGGAGTTACAGTGGTGGGAGTGAGAGGTGGGTAAATACCCGAAGGTTAGATTAACTCAACTTATAGTTACATCCAGTGCAAGCTAAAAAAAGCTTTTAAGAGTATAAATTTAGAAATCACAACTGTATTAATAAAATACAGACTGTATTCCCTAGACGCTGCAAGTCCTTGACGCAATCGGAAACATATCAAAACATGACCTTTTAAATAAAACAAAAGAACGTTCGAGAAATATTCAATGAAGGTGTATTCCCAAACTAATACATCCCGGTGGAACTAACTTCGAAGACAGAAACTTGTTCTCGTTTCAGTTGGGTAAATAAAACCAAAGATATTTGAAATTGTAGAATGGAAAAAACATTTGCTGCTGAGTTCCACTAAACAGCGCAATTGCATTTGTAGATATTGTCTATGAAACTCACAAATAACGATGGTTCTTATAAATATAATAATTTTCGAAATTAGTTCAGTAGAGCGGATTTGGAAATAATATACTGGTTCGGTAGTAATGGTAGTGGCGAAGTTTTAGGGAGGCTCATGTCCAGCAGTGGACGTCTATACGTTGATGATGATATTTATTATATTTAACAATAACATTTCTTTTTATTGCCCTGTAGGCAGACGATCCAACGGGCCACCTGATCGTAAGTGGTTACCGTCGCTCATGAACCTCTGCAATGTCAGGGGACATTGAGGGGTCGCTACCTACGACCTAACTTTTAGGACCCTCCTCAAGCCTAAGCTCATTGCGACATTATCTCAATGATATGTCATTAAATATAGGATGTATTATGCATTATTTTCAACAATACTAGTTGATATTAGTATTGACAAAAATATTGCGTATGACTAATTAAAGTGTACCTAATAAATATAATAATGATAGGACAATGATTTCGTGCGACTAAAAATATAGATTTGCATTTAAAATTATTTTCGAAAAAATGGTTGGTTTTCGAAACAAAAGCTACTATACCATCTATTAAATTCATCATCTTTGCCAACACGAATCAACTCTGACATTTGTTAGGATGGAAGAGAGTTAGTAATGAGATGTGGATTCAAAGTTTATGCTACAATTATTGACTTTTAATGAATAACTAGAATTATAATTGTTCGCTTATTAATTAGCTATTTTATTAAAATTTAGGTAACAAAAATACAATCGTGTTTCATTAAGTATTTATTTACATCAATTTAAATGACATTCTCTTTGTCTGAGAGACAAAAGCTCTGGTTGGTCAATTTCGAATAGATACGCCAAATAAATACGATCTTAATGTTACGAAGTCGTATATTTAAAACAGTTTAAAATATTCTTCATTGCTTTAAAATAAATAGTTTCACATTATTTCAGCAAATTTAAAAAAGGTTTACTAATAATCATTTCAGTTATCAAAACTGGTAGATAGACCAAACAATCATAGTCTCTTCTATTAAATTCATCATCTTTGCCTTTACGGTTCAACTCTGATATTTTGTAAGGATGGAAGAGAGTAATGAGATGTGGATTCAAAGTTTATATTACTGTGCTGAGTTTTAATGAACCCGTCTGTTTACTAGCTTACTCTGTGGTTTATTCACGTTAATTTGGAATTTAAAGTGTTTGAATATTTTTAATCGAATTCAAAAACTAAATGTAAGCACATGGATTTTGCTTTTGATGGAAGTTGCCGGAGTTTTTGATTTATATATGGGATTTTAAACATAGCTTTAGCTGAGCAGAAACCTTTTCCGTGCGCACTCCGGGAACACAATCCTATCAGATACATTTTATTTTATTTTCTGTGTTTTTAGTTATATAAGTCTTAAGAATATTGTTTTACGTATATGTCATTATTATAATGTTATATTTTTAGTTACCTACATATGTTGTTTAATAAGAAAATTGTATGTTCTACGTTTTTTTTTTATTTATGTTATTAGTTTATATCTTTGTGTCCTCTTTGTGTGTGTGGAATAAAGTTGTTTTCTTTCTTTCTCTCAAAACGCACTTAAACTTCCAAACACCGAGTGATACTGACAGTGTGGCGATTGACAACCGGTTGGCAGGCTTTCCGAAGACTGCCGAAATTTAAACCACGTGTCAGTCTTACACGGATTTTTTCAAAAAAAACAGTATTAGCCAGAACCCGCCTGGGTCGGTGTTATACCAAATTTGGCTTTCATTGAATTAACATTAAGGGAGATCTACATTTTATTAAAGGTATTTAAGTATCCATAAAAATCAATTAAAGGTGAGGTAAGTAAGGTAATTGTTTTTACGATTTTGACCTTTGGCAAATGGTAATGATTCCAGAAAAAAATGTAGATCGATATTACAACCTGTAATAAGATGAAAGGTATTTTGAAACTGACGAAAAACGACGGTGTGTATAGAATGTGTAGGTGTATGTGTTTTATGTAGCATATCACAAACGAGTGAATTAATACTTGATTTTACTTTCATGCATTTTTCAACGGGTTCTTACCACGATATTTAATTAATTGAGTTGTCTCGATATTTCAACGTTGTTGCAAACGTCATGATCACGAGAAGACTGGATACTGCGGGTCGATTTAAGAGTAAACAAATCTGTCTACCCTCTTTCTCGTTCGCTTTTGGGTAGTACCACTGGAACTCGAACTCACATCACGACACACCATGAAAGTATTATAGAAAACCGCGAGTGTCTGAATAAGTTAATACTTGATTTTTTTTGACGTGACAACGTCTTATAAATTGGTTTACCGGGTGACACTTCAAGAAACTGCGTTACGCTCCGCTCACGTTATGCGCTCACAATGAGAGCGAGTGAGAGGCACGCGTGCCGCGTCACTTTTTATGTCTGTCTCTCTCGCTAGTGTGATGATCTGATTCTAACCTTAAAATCAACAGTATTAACATGGAAACCAATTTATTGTCATTAACAAAATTCTACAAAAATAAAACTAGAGAGGTGTCATGGGACACCCGAATAGAACGAAGTTCTTTTCGATTAAAAGATATCCTATATATTTTTTTCCTAAACGTGTTTTAAAAGATTTTGATCACAGCGCCATCTAACGATAATCTAAAACAAAAAAAGTGTCGTGACAACTTTTCGTAAGAATTATATCCGTCTCACCCCCTTTCACAACGCGCGATAAGGAACTTCGTTCCAATACGTCAGTATGTAAACCTAAATAAATCCACCATAATATCTTTTCAGAACCACATTAATAAAAACATAAAAGACTAACAGGAACGAAGAGAAAATCTCCGAATATTAAAGAAAAACGAATACATAATCCACGAACACAGGATATGCATATTCGTTCAGGATTCAGTATGTTCCAACGAGCTGAAACGATTGAACACATTCTCCGGCCATGCGTGAAATCCTATCGCGGATAAAGCCGGTTTCATATGCCAACTCTGCGCAGTTGCTCTTTGATATTTTGCAAAACATAAGCTGATATGGAAAAGTATTTTTGAAGTTGCTTCTATTCGTTTACATATTGGATCACCAATTTCCAATTACTAGTAGGCCAATTGTCAAATAGTGTTTCTCATTCCAAAACCGCGAATGCCTAACAATCCCCCGTTTACATTTTGGTCGGCCGAAGCTGCTTTTCCCTATTGGTTCGCCAACTTCCAATGCGCGCAAATGACAAGTGGTAGGTCAAGTGTCAAACGAAGTTTCACAATTCAATACCGGCCATTTCATACAAAATCCCCGTTTAAATGTTGGTCGGCCGACGTAGACCTTTGAAATAAAATATTAAGGTAGTCAAAAATCATCCACAAGTTTTACATTTTTGATCATGACGCTAGCAACACTGTTTAATATGTCGAGATAGGTCATTCAACAAAAACCGTAGTAGAAACCCGTTTAATATTAATTCATGTCATCCACAAAGCAACTAGAATGTTCACGTTTCCTACCTGAATCTTCAAACATTATTGAATTGGCACAACTAACCACTCTGACCTCTGACCTGACCTTTAGGGGCCTTCGTCTTGATTCAGTTTCCCATTAGGACCACTAACTAAATTTGGACAGAGCCTGTTGCTCTATTATGGTTCTCGAGTGTTCTAATAGCATAATGGAATAGTGGTTTGAAAGGCGATTTAGTTTATAAATATTTAGGATTTCGAGATAAATGTAACCTTAAAAATTGAGAATAAGTATATAAAAAATGAGCATTAAAAGATGCGAAAAGCTTTATGTAAAATGTTCATGTTCATGTTCGCTATCTGTCGTCCTATCCGAAGGTAAGTACATTCTTGAAAATGAATGAAATTTAATTCTAATGATACTTGAGAATTCAAAATGACTGAATAAGGAACCAAAAATGATTCAAAATCTCAGTTTCACTTTAACATTGCTGTTATTCACCTATACCGGCTGATGATGATAATGATGATGATGTTGAAAAATATTATTTTGCTGTTTGTACTGCAATGTTAAATCCAAATTAAACAAGGATCCTTATTGTCCCGAACCATTCCGATTTGGAATGGAGGGGGTCCATTCCAAATCGGAATGGATACCGCGGTGTTACCGGAGCGCTATGATATGTCCCTCTTTAAACGAGGTTTACGAAAACTCCTGTATAGGTGACAGATAACGGCCCCTCACTGCCCTGGCATTGCAGAGTTTAATGAGCGACGGTGACCACTTACCATCAGATGGGCCGTAAGCTCGTTTGTCTATAAAGAAAAAAACATCTATATTTTAAATTTTATTCTATATCAAAGAAACCAATCTCCAAAGTTTTGATGTTCAATATTGTACAAAGTGAAACAGAAAGGGATTTAAACATTCATTTTAAACTTTAATAAAGGTGAATTAAGTTTTGGAAGAGCTCTGTCTTCGAAATAAAGGGACGTAATGGATTTCATTTCAACTGAAGAAGGACGATTTATAAAGTGTCAAATTAAAATGCGTAGGGCATTGATTTCTTCCTACATTCTATATTAAATACTAGCTGATTTGCACTACTTTTTATGTCACATAAGACTGAATAGATAAGATTTTATACGTAAATTATTGGACTTTTAGCATGGTAACCTTTTTTTTGAAAATATAACGTATATGTGTGTCCACATCTAATTTGAAATAAATGATTTGACTTTGACTTTGACTTTGACTTTGACTTTAGTTCAAACAAACCAAATCTTTAACTTTATAATATTAGTATAAATTTCTTAACTAAGTTTACAGCTTATCTAATGGTCTAGTCACTAGACTCTAACCACTAGGTTACCGTCGCTCATGGAACGTCAAAGTACACTGTATACCGTATACAATTCTTAAACCTCGTTTAAAAAAGACAAATCATAGCGCTCGAGAGACGTTCATAAAAATAATACCAAAAAACAATTCGACTGAAAAATTATGAGTTTACAACAAAGTTTATTATTCACACTCGCAAAAACAGTTCATCCGTTCGCCGGGAACTTCCTAAAAATGTACACAGATAGCTGTTTGATAAGCTATCATAACGAATGGGCCGGTCGTGCTTGCAAGGGCTACACTGTACAGGACCGGGCTCAGATTTTACAAGACCCTTTTGTTATTTTCTGCACATAGCCACTCAACTGGGAACGTCGCTAGATGGCGAAACTGCGGACTTCGTTCGGAATCAATACCGTGTTTGAGCCCCTTGTTAAAAACATTTTTTTCCAATAATTTTTAATTTTTGATTTTTAATTAAACCTTATATTTTTGTAAATCTTTATTACTAAATGACGCTGTATTACATTTTCAGCGAAAATATATCATCTCCGTAAAATATGAGACGATTAAAAAATGTAAACAAAACAAGTTTTAGAACTGTGCTCAATTTTGGCTCCTGCCACAGACTGGGAAGAAGTAAACAAACCAATTTGGTTGCCGATCCCAGTTGAGTGGTTATCGAAGCTTATGAAGCTGCACTGGAAATTAGTATTCGTCTTCTCGCTTTTCAAAAATTTATAAGTATCGGTAACCGCTTTGGTCAGCGACTGCAAGAAAAATAGCAAAATACATCACAAATTTAATTTAATTTCCCTAATCACACCCTGTGCCATGTTAAGGGTAACAGTGTAGAGCCCTCAAGCTAACACATGACGCATCCATCACGACCAGGCCGGGCTTAATGTCCGTCATATGTTACATACTCGTTACTAACGACAAATTAAACTGACACTATGGTATACCACATGTATACTTATTTATCAAGATGTTTGTGGTGTTGTAGTTTTTTTTTTAGTTGGAAGAAATCACCGGATGTGGGAGTTGAACCGCACTAAAACCTCCAATCGCTCACACTCAGCGTCTGAACCCCGACTGAGGTCAGAACCCAGCACAGGGTTATGAGGGACGGCGCGACGCGTTACGCCCACGGCACACATTCCCATCGCGCCGCACCCATCGTTACCCATTCTATAGGGCTTTTCTTAAACCTCATTTAAAGAGACATGTCATAGGTCATAGCGCTCCGAAAACACCGTGGACGGGAGCTGTTGTAATGAACTGTGCCATTTTTACGCTTTAAACGAGTTTCTATTATATTTATCGATAAAATAAAGTTTAACAATCATCATCATCATCAGCCTATAGACGTCCACTGCTGGACATAGGCCTCCCCCAAATATTGCCACATCGACCGGTCCTGCGCCATCTGCATCCAGTGACCTCCCGCAATCTTGACCTGATCGTCGGTCCATCTTGTGGGGGGTCTACCAACATTGCGCCTACAGGTTCGTGGCCGCCACTCCAGAACTTTTCGGCCCCACCGGCCATCCGTTCTTCGCACAATGTGTCCTGCCCATTGCCACTTCAAAGATGCAATTCTTCGGGCTATGTCGGTTACTTTAGTCCTTCTGCGGATCTCCTCATTTCTGATTTGATCACGCAGAAAAACACCTAGCATATCCCTTTCCATTGCTCTTTGAGTGACTCTGAGTCGTCTAATAAAAGTTTAACAATACAAGGTTTAAAATAGAATGAATCCTTTTTCATTATAAAGATCGTACAACCTACGCATGAACCCACGCTTTTATACACTCATTTTCGAAACTTCGAACGAACGAAACGAATTTTCCGAATTTCATTGAAAACCTTAACTTTTCGCCACAAATCGGCCAGTCCTCACAAAAGCAATTTATCAAGCTCCGTATTTTATTTGTTGCGAATTTTAAATGTTAGTTTTATTTATTTTTATTTTTTAAAGAAATAGGTCGACCTCTTTAAACACTAAAGAGGTTGTGAATATGATTTACATTAGATCGAAACCTCCTTTTACAAATGTTACTGGCCAGTTTAAAAAATTGATGCGTCAAATCGCGTCACTGATTTCAATTGTTTTTTTCTTTTTATATTGCATGTTATATTTATTTATTTTTATATTTAAAAAAAAAGAGCTTTGTAATATTATTTTCGGGCTTCACTTTTCCTCTGATAAAATTTACTTTATCAATGGCCGAATTAAACCACATTTTACAGGTTAGTAATAGATAATATTATTACATAGTTACTCATATTTATTCATTAGCATTATCAAATAGTCCCTTTACATAACATCATCATAGTATAACCAGGTAGACCAACTAAAATCCCAGAACACGGTACCCAATGTACCCAGTTTCCACATACTCGCTCAGCTATAAACTAGTGATGTTACGAATATTCGCATTCGAGAATATTCACATGTAATTATATAACCACTCAACTGGGAACATCACTATTCGCTAGATCTCGAAATTGGGGACTTCGTTCGGAATCAATACCGTGTGCCCCTTTTTAAAACCATTTTTTTTCCAATAATTGTAAATTTTGATTTTTAAGTAAACCTTATATTTTTGTAAATATTTATTACTAAACTACGCTGTATTGCATTTTCAGCGAAAATATATCATCTCCGTAAAATATGAGACGATTAAAAAATGTAAACAAAACAAGTTTTAGAACTGTGCTCAATTTTGGCTCCTGCCACAGACTTGGCAAAAGTAAACAAACCAATTTGGTTGCCGATCCCAGTTGAGTGGATAAGTGAAAGACAACGGTCCCTAAAAATACTCTGGTATTGCGTAAGTTCATGTAAGCCCGTTTGAAAGAAAAAAAAATGTCTATGAGTCGCATTTTTTATAAAAGACACAGTTTGAAAAAAGGCGGAATCTGCTATCAAAATATACTCTTCTTGCCCTTTATAAAACTTTATGTGTCCGATTTCATCATCTTTTAAGAGGATTTTCAATTTTCGCATTCGCATTCGTATTCCGAAATGTCTTAAAATCGACATTCGCAACACCTTGTACTAAACTAACATACCATACGTACATGACTGCCCATTACAACCCGGATCCAGAATCGATAGAGTTTTTTATATTATTTTTATGGATCCTGACTGAATATAAGAATTACATACATTTAGTATTAATTCAAGAGAGGACAAATAGCTGATTGACAACTTAAAAAACTAAGTCAGTTATCACTGAAAAAACATTTAGAGCTATAAAAGCGAATAGGTACTTGAAACTCGGATTATTATCTACGAAAACATTGTAGGGAAGTACCAGATGACCGGATAGCGGAGAAACGGCTATACAGAATTTAACTTTAACACAAATTGTATTTACAACATATCATGTTTATAAATTAAAAAAACCCACGACCAAAAATAGAATTATAACCGTCGTTTCAAATAATATGGGCCTTGTTCTCTATTATTATGTATGGTCTCAATTTTTCAATACGTTACTTGTACCTGCCCACTGTAAGTACCATAACAGTTCATGACCAATCCCAGTTCAGTTATTTCGGGTCGAGAACCATAAGACCAAAATGTATTAAATGGAAATTGATACACATCACGAAGTCGTGGTGGCCGAGTGGTCTAAGCGCGTCCTTGCGAACGGGTTCTAAAAATCCTTTGAAGAACTGTGAAGTCTCCAATCCGCACTGGGCAAGCGTGGTGGACTATGCCTAATCCCTCTTCTGAGGAGACCTGAGCCCAACAGTGGGCAGTAATGGGTTGGTACAGATACACATCATCTTTCTTTCTGCATAATAACTTATTTTGTGGCATAACCCTGTCCATCCTACACAAACATTGTCCGGTGTAAGTTATACAGTGTTTCTAAACCAAACATTCATTAGGATTCGGGCGTAGAGGAAATAGTTACATTTGATATTCGGCTTAAAACTTCAATGTTCTGAGCTACCCTTTATATATTTTAGTGAAAATTTTGGTCAATTATATCTACACTAGTACTTTAAGGAGATCTTGATGTTTGTAACGTTGTAGAGGTTACCCCCTTTTTTCTTCTTTTTTCTTTGATCTACTGAACCGAGTTCGAAAATTCTTAAGCTGAGGGAAGCAAATTCTATATAAATAATTTATTTTTTTGTCTCATAAGGTGGGGTTTTAATAAAGCTAACAATTAGTAAATAAGTTAATACTTGACTTATTCATTTATCGTTTGGTCTCAATTTTTTCCAAATTCAGATCTTCAATCATTCATTCTCCATTCATTATCATCAGCCTATAAACGTTGGACATAGGCGTGCCCCAAACCTCGTCACAACGACCGGTCGTGCGCTGTCTGCATGCAGTGACTTCCCACGATCCTGACCAGGTCGTCGGTCCATCTTATAGGAGGTGTGCCTACACTCGTCTACTGGTTCTTAAAATATATGACCAATCTCTAAATACATCACTTGTTCAACAGAGCTATCAAGACCTACAAGTCGCATGGTATCCATTCTTGGTCTGTTCGAGTTGTCTATCGGCAATGCTCCGAGGGTTGATGGAGCCTCAGAATTGGCTGCAGCAGAACTGGCTGTGGAACACGTGAACAAGAGGAACTTACTGCCAGGATATAAGTTACACCTCATCACTAATGATACGAAGGTAAGAGTTTTTTCATCGACTGGGAAGTCGGGACAAAAGGAGTTCAAGTTGACTATACAGGGTGATTTCTTAGTGAGGGTACATATTGAGGTCATGGTAGCTGATGGTTATATACGACCAGTAAAAATATTATTACCAAAGAATATGGCTTAATGCCTTAGTAATCACAACATAAAAATATCTAAAATTCTTACAAAGTGATAGTTTTTCGACAGCTGATGGGTGTGACGGAGGTGTGGGGTATGCGAGATCACTAGAGGTCGTTAGTCAACACTCTTTTAGCCGAAATTGTTTATGTGTGAGGTAGTTTTGTCGAATTTAGATTTAAAAAAAAAATAAACTTATTCAGACACTCGCGGTTTTCTATAATACTTTCGTATTGCATTAATGACGTTTGCAACAACGTTGAAATATCGAGACAACTCAATTAATTAAATATCGTGGTAAGAACCCGTTGAAAATGCATGAAAGTAAAAAAAAAAAGTATTTTTACCTATTTTTTGTAATATTCCGTATTAGAACAGAGTACTCATCACCCTCCTGCAATATGTACCTTCTTTAAAAAATCACCCTGTATATTTTTTTATGTTCGCGTTTTACTTTGGTTTGCGTTGACCAATTGGGATGACTCTTGATCCAGATAAAAGGTGATGGTCGTTGTGAAGGCCATTTTTTTTCAACATCGATCAACTGCGAACTATGTTCAATAATGTATTTACTAACGGACAAGATTTCACAATTTACTATACCAGTTTACGGTTAATTTCTGGGTGAAGCGAATTCAATAACTCTTTTTTGTAACGTTGACTCTTCGAAAATAGCAGATTCTCATATAAATTTATTTGTGAATATGGTTTCATATTTATGACATGTCCTTTCTTATTATTCCCAGTGCGACCCAGGAGTTGGAGTAGACAGGTTCTTCCATGCTTTATATACGGAGAGAGACTCCCGGATGGTCATGTTGTTGGGAACAGCCTGCTCCGAAGTTACAGAGAGCATCGCCAAGATCGTGCCCTACTGGAACATTGTGCAGGTAAAAACTTTCAAAACACAAGGTTACAGATCTACCCTGTATACGAAATAATAATATGTTAAGAATAGTTTTCGTTTCGAGAAGTCGTGATGGCCGACTGGTTGAAGCCTTCCGTATGGAAGGTCGCGGGTTCAAAACTGTCCGGCTTGTGGTGGACTATGCCTAACCCCTCTTCGAAGGATATCTGATCTCAGCAGTAAGCAGTAATGCGTTGCTAGCAGTATTCGAAATTTTTCTAGCACCATGACCTCCTTTAAACAAGGTTTCAAAATTACCATCGGGTGGGCCGTATATTCGACTACCTAAACAACAATACAAAAAAATCCCTATGTGGTTGTTTCATTCGATTATTAATCAAAAAATTGTAACGAAATAAAATGATTACGTTACGTTAAACGAATCGAAATCCTACTTATGAGAACAACTATTTCCAAAACTAAAGAAAATTATAATCCAACGTAAATGCCGAAAAGGGTTTTATATACCTTCTATTTCTCTGATTCGAGGCAACGAACATGAAAGACCAATATTGAACTGTAACACATTTTCAAACAAATTGCCGATTTGGGCCCTTTTCGCTTCAATACATCCACTTAATGGAACTTCAGACTGGTCTATCTTAGAAGATATTTCTATTTTTAGATGTTCTATGAATATAGAATCGGTTTAGAAGTCGGAGGCAGAATCTTGTAAATGTTGTCTTGTTTGTTGTGAAAAAAATTGTTTTGGTAGCAATTTTGGATAAAGTAGATCAAATCTCTTATATATAAAAATGAATTGCTGTCGAGTCTCGCTAAAACTCGAGAAAAACTGAACCGATTTGGCTTATTTTAATCTTGAAATATTCGTAGAAGTCCAGGGAAAGTTTAAACGGTGAGAAAATTTCCTTATGTGTAGCAGACGAAGTTGCGCAGGCCAGCTAGTATTACATATATTTAAAGTGTTAACTAATAGCTTTTATTTAGTTTCAATATTATCATCTCAGTATCTAATTTAAGACCAGACTAGGTAGATTTCAAATATAGCTGATTTAAAGAGGCCTGTACCATGAAATTCCCAAAGTTGGTCACAAAAACTTTGTATAAATGTGGAAGTATGTGAGGTTGTTCTGACTTAAATATTTATGTACGACCACGCCAACCTTAGAACTTCATTATTATTTATTACTGAAACCTTAAAAATACGAGTTAAAATCTATAATTATTCAACAAAAAACTTCATTACTTTCAATTTCAATAAGAAACCATACAGCCATTCCATTCTACTACTTTATCCGCTTTGAACTTACCTGAGGGTTGAATAGAAATTCTAACTGAAGTATTTCGATTTCAAACTCTATTTAGTACTGCAAAAGTTCTAAATTGGTATATACCAGTTTCTAGTTTCAGTGGCGTGTTTTGTAATCAAGTTAGGTTCGACATTCGAGTGTCTCTTGAATCAGAGGAAACTGTGATTACATACGGAAATCAACATATACCTATGCTTTGATCTGTAGCTAGTGATTTTCGAACACGTTCGTAGTATTAATGTTATTTTGGATTAGTGTGGATGTTAAATAGATAAATTTCTTTAAACACTCGCAGTTATCTACATCACTTACACTATTACTAAACGGGTTCTTACCACGATTATTTTCAATTGAGCGATCCCGATATTTCGGCACTGTTTCAAGCGCCATGATCACGGGAAGACTGAAGAACTGCGGGTAGGTCATTTAAGAGCAGACAAATCTGTCTGTCAGCCGATACTGTCAGTGTGGTATGTCGAAATGTGAGTTCGAGTTCCAGTGGTACCGGCAAACGAACGAGAAAGAGGGTAGATAGTGTAAGTGATTTAAATAGATATGTAATGAATCCAGCTGTAGCTGTGTTTATAGAGTTTAAGTCGAGTTTTATCTTAACTGAGAATGGTTTCTTTGGGTCATCAGCTCAACCTTTAAATAAGATAGAAGCAGAGTATTTTTGTCTGGAAATTTTATTTTATAAATTTGTCTTATAAATACAATTAAGTTCATGATCAAGAATGATTAGTAAATCACGGTCATTTCTGGCACGCTACCAGTTAAGGACTTTCTTCAAGCCTCGTTTGAAGAAGGACAAGTTAAAGCGCTTAGTCACGATTTCACATTTTTGGAACGAAGTTCCTTATCGCGCGTTATCGAAAGGGGGCTAAACGGGAATTCTTATAAAAAAGTTGTCACGACACTTTTTTTGTTTTAGATGATTATCGCTAGATGGCGCTGTGATTCCAATCTTTTTAAACAATTCCTTATTGTTTTTTATATGATTAATGCTAGATGGCGCTGTGATCAAAATATTTTATTTAAGTTATAATAATTAGTTGCTTTAAAACGTCTGTCTCTCTCTCTCTCTTTATAACTTAAAAAAATAAAATTTCATTACAATTCTCTCACCAATTAATCGGATTCCATCCGGGTGTCCCTTACCTCTCAAGTTTTTTTGAACTTTAAATGTGTCTTTTTGTAAAGGTATCTTTCGGTTCGACGTCACCAGCTCTGAGTGACAGATCAGAGTTCCCTCTGTTCTGTCGCACCGTCGCTCCTGACTCTTCACACAACCCTGCTCGCATAGCATTCATCAGGTACTATTTAAAACTTATACACACACACACTGGGGATTTTTTTTTTATTTGCCCTTTATTGCTCCTGATGTGGTTCTCGCGTGGAATCGGTAGGGTCCAGCTGAAAATCAGCGCTGCAGCTGTCCAGGCTGTAGCTTCGTGCTGAGCTGGTCGCCCTTTCAGTTACACTCTCGCACATAACCTTTTTATTTCATTCTTTGTTTTAAATTATTTTTATATTATTGTTTGATCTTAGTTATAATCTTTTTTTTTAGTAATATATTGTTCCTGTTATGTGTAAGTTGTGTTTCTGAAAAAACGTATTTTCTTTCTTTCTATTACTGAAAAATTTAATTACAATATAGAAAGAAAGAAAGAAGCCGCTCTCAATCCGTTTCAGTAAAAATATTTGTACTTACATACAGTTTAATTGTTGTCAAAAATAAAAGTATTTCGACAGGTCATTCACTTCACTGCAGCCGGTCAAAAGTTTCATATCGACACTGCATAAATTGACAATATAATAAGATGTTATCATGGAGCTGATCCGTTGATTGAATCTTAAGGAAACTATGAGAACTCTTGTACTAGAAGATAGACCCATCGCGTTTGAGTTCGTTTTACTTGTCGTAGCTATGACTTTACTTCGGATCTTAAAAGCTATATGCTATATATAAAGTTTTCCTCAAAATAAATGTCGATATACATTTATCTATTTACAGACAATTCGGATGGGACACAGTGACGGCTTTCTCTCAAAACGAAGAGGTATATTCCCTGGCCGTCAATGAGCTGGTGACACAATTAGAAGCAGCTAACATTACTTGTGCAGCCTCAATCACCTTCGCTGAAACAGACTTTAAGGAACAATTACAGCAGTTAAAGGTAATCCACTATAAAACCAGTGCTTCGTCTGCGTTACAAAGATATATTTAGACGTAGACATAGAACCCATCACTGCCCACTGCTGAGCTCAGGTCTCCTTTGAGAGAGAGGTTAGGCATAGCCCACCACGCTTGCCCAATGCGGTTTAGGAACTTCAAATATCTTCGAAGGATTTTTAGAATTCTTTATGCAGATCTCCTCACAATATTTTCTTAAATCATTTTTAGCCAGTGATGTAAAATTATCATACTTTGATAGATTTACGAAAAACTAAGTGATTAATGTTGATTTCTACTCATAAAAACGCAAAATATATTTTATATTCCAATTTTAAAATTCGTGTTTTTTATCTGTGCTTCGAATGTCAAAAACGCTATCCGCCATGATGGCTTGTAATATGACGTCACCTCAACAGTAAACCCCTTAGCAAATAGTAGTGTTTACACCGCTGTTTACTCTGTGAGTGACGCAAAAGTGACGTTAGAAGATGGCGGTGCATTTGGCGACGTTTTTGCGCCAAATTTGAAATTGAAATTTTAAATGGCAAATTTTAGCCTAATTTGGCTAAAAAAAAAAAATTCAATTTTTTTATAGGTTTTTATGAACAAAAGATTAAATTAAAATAGAAAAAAAATGGGATGGAATAGCCTATTGAAACAGTAAACACAAGCCATAAAACTAATGTAAGCTATGAAATTACAGAACCTCCTGAATCTCACTTTAATTAATGGAGTACGGAACTTTACCAATAAATTGTGTATCGATAAATTTATAACGGTCATTTATTTTCAATTTTAGAGGTATTAAATTATAATACTGTGTCTTCGGAGAAATTGAACAAAAATAGAAGATAATTAATTTGTGTTGTTTTTACAAGCTTCATATTAACTTGCACTTGATGTAATTATGTAAGTTAGGGTGTAATCTTGCAAGCTAAATTTAACAAACTTGAACCGCACTAAAATCGAACCCCGGCTGAGCCAGAATCTAGCACGGGGTTATGCGGGGCAGCACGCCGCGTTACGCACTTCGGCACTTCGCATCGCGCCGCCCTCCGTTTCAAAATGCTAATGTATAAGAGTGATGTTGAATATCTTTGTTTATAAATAAACATGAAATAATTGTTATTTATCGCATCCCTCTGGTCAAGCTAAAATGACGAAACCACTTGGAAAATCCATAAAAACAACGACACATATTTATTTGCCTTCATTTTTTATAAAACAACGTTGTTTTATTTCGAAAGTGTGACATTTCCGAGGGACGCAATTCATGGGTTGATAGAGATTTATCGAATTTTCTGATAATATTACAGTATGGTGCTTTTTACTGAAAATCTGGAAAGTGAATAACGTTTTGTAATGTGAAAGGAAGATTGTTTTGTCAATGTTACAAGAATTTTTATTTATGTTTGTCAATAACACACTTGGGTATTCTAAAATTCCAGACATTTTTCTCGAAACAGTTTCCCAATGATATAAAAACAGAATTATTAGCATTATAAAAAAAAATGTCCACTGCAGTCTGCAGTGTGCGGGCACAAAAGCAACAAGTAGCCGTTCGCACACGGCGACTTTTAATTAATACTCTATGCCCATTAATGAAGGCTCAGAATGCAACGCTACTCAATAAACCCAAACAATTATCATTATAACAAGTTGCATTCTAAGCTTTAAACACAAGACATTAGTCATAAAATTGAATACCAAAAACTACGCCCGACAAAATTCTAGGTTCACTTGAGCAATACCAAACGTTTCAATTAACAATAACACCAGAATACAATCGACAGATACAATGAGAACTCGCACATGTGGAACGATACGGAAACTTAATGTTACGGAATGTTAATTAACAAGAAATAACAGAATGTATTATGCTTTAATAATGCCTTTCTTGGAATCACGTCACGCGTGGGAGTGACGTAGGATGAGGATCGGTTATGGAGTTTGATATCTGATGAAAGAATGTTGAAATCCGGGGAAAGTAAAGCTAATTGTAATTTCAAAGAATTACGCTGAAAGGAAACTCTCCTTTATTTTTGGAAAGAGAAATAACTACTACTAGATTTTTAAATAGTACACTATTACTTGAAATTAAGATAGAGAGAGATCGATAGACTGACTTGTAAGAATCAAATCTCTCCAAGTAACATGATAGATAGAAAGAAAGAAAGACAAATCAAGAAAGTCAAGTTTAAAAACATTGACGATCGACTTAATCTATTCAGGAATAATTATAAATTACTAGTTCAATCGAAACGAAACGTAATTAATTTCAAATCAAAATTGGTTCAACCAAAAAAAATGCACTTTAGTCCGGTCATTTTAGACATAAAAATAGTGATCAAATAAAGAAAATTCCGACAAAGCCAAATCTTCGTAGAGACCTTAGGTTTACCACAAGGAATAAAGTGTCAAAAGTCCCCATCAGTCCCATGTGAGCTTAGGGACTTATTGGGGGCCCAAGGTAAAAATTTTAGGTTTTTTGGATTTTTCTCGAAAACGGTAAGTTTTATCGAAAAGTACCTCAGAGCGAAGTTGTAGATCCTAAAATTCTCCATAAAAATGGTCCCTATGATTTTTTCTCTAAGACCCACTATTTCCCAGATGTTACGCTTGTAAGAATCACGTTCTACATAATATGCACACATTTCCACACCACCTGTGAGGTAGTGTACTCGGCGCGTTTTTTTTAACGTGGTATCCCCGGTAGGCCTATTGAACCTTTATGACGTTATTTTCAGGAACAATAATTATTTAATAGTATGAAGATTATTGATATGGGTTACTGAGTTTAACTGTCGTTCTAACTTTTTTTTATTACTTCAATCTGACTCATACTCTTCATATTCAACTTCAACAATCATGTTTTCTTCAATTTCTTCTTGTTCTTCTTCTTCTCCTTCCTGTTGATGAACGCTTAGAAATTGTTCAAATGAAGATGAATCAGTTGTCTCTTCATCACAATCACATGAATTTTCCTCTCTTGTATTTAATTGAACATTTGAGCAAGAGACACCTTGGCAATTGGTACACGCTGGAGAACACTGCAAAACTACTTTTTTACAGCCACATTTGGCACTACAACCTTTCTTGCAATTGCAAAAATAGTGTTAAGAAGTTTTTCTGGAGCAGGGGGCAGTAAAGTTCGAATCGGTTCCAAAGTATTATTTATCAATTTCCAACCCCAGTCTTCAGGGTTCAGTTCATTGCCTTACCATGTCTGAACTTGATAGTATACTCGAAACAAATGTTGAGTAGCAGATGCCGATGTTGGAGGAAGACAAGAAAGCTGTACTTGCTTTTTGTTTCGTGTATTTTTTACAAATGTTAAATATCTGTACGTATCTATGCAATCAATTTTTTTTGGAGCTCCATAAACCGCAAGAAGAAACCGAATTCCTTTAGTAATTAGTATTTGAGGTGAAGAATTAATTTCTATAAATACTTTTGCGCAGTCATTCCATTCTTTTTTTTTCAAATAATTTTAATACTGCCCCTTCTAAACATTGCTGACGTAGTATCGCACCCGGTTATCGCATGTAAAAATAAAATAAAGTTTTGGCATTTTGGATAAGCTGATAAACTTTTAAAAGAATATATTTCTGTCCGTTGCTGCGCCTTCCCAGGTTTTAAAAAGTAAATAATTTTATCAGATGGAGTCCTTGCAATGAGTAGTACTAATAAATCAACATCTTCACCTACTACAATAGTTGTATTTCTTGCATTAAATTGTTCTATTGCTGTTTCAATTATGAGGACATCGGCGTCATTCGGAGCTTGTTTCACGGCAATATTTTCAGCTGTTAATTTGTTACTCAACATAGAAATAAAACGAGATTTATTATTAATGTTTGCAAAAAAATGTTGTTGATTAACTGGAACTGTCATAAATTCGTCAAACATTATGTCGGTACCTGAGGATGTTTTTGTAGCACGACGACGTTGTTCTGCAGCCTTTATGTTCTTTGTTGTGTCACTATAGCCATCAAATACTACCGTAACTGTATGACCATAATGTCTACGTAAATACTGAACATATTGAGTACCTAAATATGTATATACGTGGCATATGTGTGCATACTATGTAGAACGTGATTCTTACAAGCGTAATATCTGGGAAATAGTGGGTCTTAGAGTAAAAATCATAGGGACCATTTTTATGGAGAATTTTAAGATCTACAACTTCGCTCTGAGGTACTTTTCGATAAAACTTACCGTTTTCGAGAAAAATCCAAAAAACCTAAAATTTTTACCTTGGGCCCCCAATAAGTCCCTAAGCTCACATGGGACTGATGGGGACTTTTGACACTTTATTCCTTTTGGTAAACCTAAGGTCTCTACGAAGATTTGGCTTTGTCGGAATTTTCTTTATTTCAATTGTCTAAAATGACCGGACTACTTATACAGATGAAACATTTGTCACAAAAACTGTCCTTTCGAACACGAAAAAGAAAACAAAATATTTGTGATTTTCATTAAATATTATGTTTTGCTATTTTTCATCTCTAGCTTGTTATTATTTAACATTAAACTTGAACCTTAAAACTTTGAAAACTTAAACACAAAAACTCGTAAATAATGAACATAAAACGGATCCTCATTCCTCTGGCTTACAGAATAAATAAAATCAAACTTTAAGTATCAAAATTTCGAGCGTAGTCAGAATGAAGTTGCTTAAGTTAAATAATAACTTAGTACTTCGTTAAGCTTTAGTTTGAGAAATAGGTATTCTTGTTTCAGTAACTTAAATACAATTTTTTGAGGTATATTTTATATTTGCTTTGTAGGCAGACGAGGATTGAAATAGTGCCTTAACTAGCTAGCAGATTTTTAAAAAAATTACCTAAATTTTATTGTTGTCAAATATCTCCCTTCCGCTTTTTTGCTCTTTATTCAATGCTTTATAAAAAGTGTTACAGTGATCGGATTTAGTTCAAATATGCGCCGTTTTCGATAATCTGTTTCCATCTAGACGGCAACTTCATAATACCTCCCTCGTAGAAGCCCCCCTCTTTATTTGCGAAGAACTCGGATAGCCACTTTTCACAAGCCTTTTTTGAGTTCAACTTTACACCACCAAGGGCGTTCGCCATGGACAGGAACAGGTAGTAATCACTTGGCGCTATGTCCGGGCTATATGGTGGATGCGATAAAACCTCCCATCCGAGCTCCCGTAGCTTCTGACAACCTTTGTATATTAAATGAATGTTTTCTTTAAACTGCTTAAGAAAACAATGTCGGCCTACGCATTTTCGTCTGTATCACAAAAAAAGGATTTTTTTTTTGCTGCCTAAATATCGTAACTATTACGTTTTATGCAACCTTACAGCATGTAATTTTAAACCTGCAATTATCTACTGAGATCATAATAATATTGTAAAGGCGAAAGTTTGTATGTATGTTTGTTACTCTTTCACGTAAAAACTACTGAATGGATTTGAATGAAACTTTACCACAATATAGCTTATGCATCAGAATAACACATAGGCTACAATTTTTGAACCCCTTTGTAACGCAGACGAAGTTGCGCGGGTCACCTAGTATATAATAAGTATAATATAGGACCTATAAAATATTGACTAAAATTAAATGGATTTCTTATTTCCATTTCAGGAACTAGATACAAGAATTATTATAGGGAGTTTTTCTCAAGAAATGATACCGAAGATATTCTGTGAGGTAAGTGTTTTTATAATTATAGTATAACAATGTATAGGGCAATGTATTTTATAACTATAAAACATTAGAGTAACCACTCAAAGATTGTAAATTAAAATATTTTTAATATTAAAACATGTCATTGTGCCTAAATTTTACTTTAGGAATTGAAGAATATGAATATACGATGTAGTTGTCATTGCAGAGATTCATGAGCGACGGTAACCACTTACGATCAGGTGGCCCGTTGGCTCGCTGCCTACATGGCAATAAAAAAAAACGATGTAGTAGTTGTTATAATTTTATAGGGTACCTAAGTCTTTTTCATTACATTTAAAACTACCTAAGCCAAAACAAAAGAAACAAAACTCAATTAATTAAATATCGTGGTAAGAACCCGTTGAAAATGCATGAAAGTATTATAGAAAACCGCGAGTGTCTGAATAAGTTCAAAACAAAAGAACTAACTTTCGCAGATAGAAAATTAATATCTTGTAGATATTTGCCGGAAATGAAGCCTGGGTTTCTCGATTTGTCAAATAAATAAAAGATTTATCAACCCGCTTCTTGTAGTTAATACTTGTAGGAAAAAAATGTATATCTAAAACTAGCGTCTCAAGTGTCTCAACTACAACGAAGAAAACTGTTGTTTTGCTAAATTTATAGAGTTCAATATTTTTGGTATGTCAAAAATAGAACGGCCTTAAAATGAAGGTGTATTTTTTTTTCTATTGTAATTGTCGATTAATTGACGTGCAGCGGTAAAGAATGCCGTAGTGCGTAACGCGTCGTGCAATCTTGCCTAACTCCGTTACTGGGTTTTCGTCTCAAAAGGGGTTCGATTCGGACGCTAAGTAGTTTAATGTGGTTTGACTCCCATATACTCCCAGCAAGGCGGGTGGAAAACCAACGATTTTCATCTACTATAAACACAAATCGTGACATTGCTGCTAAATTCGATAAGTCCTTATTCGAGTGCCTTTCGCCTTCTACACAATAGTCGTCTCACGTTCGCATTCACCTCTCAGAGTCGTTCTCAATACATATGAGTAAGCGGCTTATTGCTAGATCTCGGTGCTAGCAATAAGAATAGAGGCCTTAGAATTCATATCTATTATTTGTTGGTAGTATTATACTTTAAAATATTTTACAGGTACCAAAATTTGTAAAAGAAGTTGTAAATTCAAGCTGAAAGCTATTACAGAATACGTTTTGGATTTGATTTTTTTTGAGTTGGAGGGATTTCCGGGATAGGTATGTGTGAATCGCATTTAAACCTCCAACCGTCCTTACACTCTGCGTCCGAACCCAGCACGGGGTTATGAGAGACGGTACAACGCGTTACGCACTACGGCAGTTCTTAAGGTCGCGCCATCCCCATTTTGTTCCTGTGTTCTTTTTCATTTTTCTAATAGATTCTGATATTAAATTTTTGGGAAAATGTAGGAGCCACATAGTTAATAAATCATTAATTCATTATCATCAGTATGTTCATATCCATTTATTCGCTTATTTTTCAGATTCTATCAGTATTATTAGATTCAAAAGGGTAATCTGCCTAAAAATACTATAAACCTATATTTGTACTGTACTGTAGGTCAGTACAGTACTGTACAATAACAACCACTACTGCCCACTGCTGGGCTCACTTCTCTTCAGTAGGTAGGCGGGAGGAGACTAATATTGCTGTATGCAAATAAACCAAACTGGAAAGCCTAGTTCGCATTAGGCTTATCGACTAAAATAACTACTAAGGCAAACTAGACTTAAGTCAACTGTTTTAATATCCATCAGGCATTCCGTCTGGGCATGTTCGGAGCGGAATACGCCTGGCTAATAGCCGGTATGCCGCCCCGCATCAGAGGCACCGCGCCGTGTGCTCGGTCGCAACTGGCCAGGGCTTTAGAGGGGCTGGTCACAGTGACGGCACATAGAGGAATCGTTGGAGACATGGCTTCATTCTCAGGGTTGGTGAGTTGTACTTGATTATATCAGATTTGGGAGTGGGTTTTTTATGAGCACAGTTTAGACGTTTTGCGGCATTTGTAGATGTTGATGTGAAAGGTTCTCTATTAATTACATTATTAGTGATCAGATCAAGTCTCCTATTGATAAAATCTTCAAATTAAAGTTTAGTCGAACAAAACTGTCTTAGCCTTAATACTATTAGTAGGTCATAGGTGGGGCCCCGCAGTGTCCCTTGACATTATAGAAGTTTGTGACCTACGGCGACTTACGATCAGGTGGATCTCTAGACTTGCTGACGAGAGAGTTCTTAAGAGATCGTATGTGGAGGCGTTTTCTCTAACTTTGTAAAGGCGCAGGACCGAGAGACA
The DNA here is from genome assembly GCA_030269945.2 of Trilocha varians. Taxonomy (NCBI): domain Eukaryota; kingdom Metazoa; phylum Arthropoda; class Insecta; order Lepidoptera; family Bombycidae; genus Trilocha; species Trilocha varians. Next base: position 1,973,345 of record AP028264.1, on the reverse strand, counting down.
TCTTGGAATACCATGGATAAATCCATATTAAATTATCCTGTTGTTTCCTTAATTAATAAATATGGTTGTATCCCTTTCAGACCAATCAGATGTTCCACCGTGAGATGGAAGCCGCAGGAGTTCCAGTATCAGCATACGCCCCTCAGACCTACGATGCTGTTTGGGTGATCGCTCTAGCTTTAAGCAGAGCTGAACGTCAATGGAGGACCCAAGCTGTTATAAATGGGACAGTGAACATGGATTTGGGACACTTTGACTACGACAGGAAGGACATGGCTGAAGAGTTTCTGAGCCAGCTGGAGAGTTTGAGTTTCTTGGGTGTTTCTGTAAGTTGAATTTTATGCCAGAAATAGTTAGTTTGATGTTGAAGTATATTTTTATGTGTTATGTGTATTTTCCAGGGTCCAGTTTCGTTTAATGGTGCTGATCGGATTGGTACTTCTGCGTTTTATCAGATACAAGGTGAGTACTGTTTATTGATCTTATAAATTGAGGTGCACGGCAAATATTAAATACACGTGACGTGTTTTAATTTTCATTTACAATGGAGTTGTCAATGGGAATGCGAGTTTTTTGAGTAGCGGATTTTAAGATAGGTTTGGACAGGAAGCCTTCGCAACAGACATTAGTGATCTGATTGAGAGTACACTAACTGGGGCAGAACTTGAATTTGAATTTATCATGTTGCCCAATACCAAAACTCCTCAGAATTTTGATTAGACAATTACTACTATCTACTCCGCTCAACCCGTAATTGCATATTTCTCATAATATTATTTTTATTCTTCAACAACATCTATCTTTTAACTTGAAGGTGGTCGTCCAAAAACAGTAGCCCTATACACGCACGGGCGAGAGATTTCCTGTTCTGACTGCACTAAACCTCAGTGGTCTGGCGGAGTGCCAGCTGCCAGACGAGTGTTAGTTCTGAGAGTGGACTCGGTGTGGGCGCCCGCCAGACTGGCAGTAGCGGGACTGGCAGCTGCTGGCGTGGCTCTGGCATTAGCATTCTTGGTGTTCAACTTGCATTATAGTAAGAGGAGGTAAGATTTCTTGTACCATATAAGTCGTGGAATATAGGACCATGGATGATTACCAGACGTTTGTGTTCATCCAACGTTATAGTAAAAAGAGGTAGGTTTCCTCCACCAAAATAAATGCGTGGGAGCGTTACGTTAGGAAAGGTAGGACAACAGAGTTGGATGGTCAAATCGCAATGACATTTGCATTTATCGTGATAAAGAAAACCCTATTTCACGGGATTACGACTTTTTTTCTGTTTTTTATTGCAAGGTAGATAAACGAGCATACGGCCCACCTGTTGGTAAGCGGTCACCGTCGCTCATGAACCTCTGCAATGCCAGGGCAAAGAGGGGCCGTTATCTACCGCCTACCCATACAAGACTTTTCTTAAACCTCGTTTAAAGAGGGACATGTCACAGCGCTCCGGGAACACCGCGGATGGGAGTCCATTCCAAACCGGAATGGTACGGGGCAAAAATGATCTTCTGAACCGAACTGTAGAAGAGCGCAGCGGTTCCAAGTAAAGGTGGTGAACCTTGCCCCTGCGGCGTGTGGTGCGATGGTTGTGGACTCTACATTTTTCCATTCTTCCTATTCAAAACTAATTTCAATGTCATTGTTAAAAACTAGAATTAACTCAAAAACGGAACCGGTATTATTTCAGACAATTTTATATGTTTTTCTGTTTATTTTCAGATCAATAAAGCTGTCATCTCCTCGTCTTAACAACATGACTCTGATAGGTTGTGTGTTGGTGTACACGGCTGTGGCCTTGCTGGGGCTTGACAATTCCAATCTACCCTCCTATGTTCCTTTCTCGGCTATGTGCACCGTAAGTTTTATTTTACTTCTTTTATAGATAAACCACTGACTGAAATCGGTGAAGGGTAATATCGTGAGGAAACCAGTATATTGGAGAAGGATTTAAAAGCCCTTCGAAGATATGTGAAGTCCTTGATCGGCATTGGTGGACTATGCTTGATCCCTCTTCTGAGGAGAGCTGAGCTCAGGATTGATCATTAATGAGCTAATACAATACAAATAAAAAAGCTTACTGCCCACCTAATAGCTAGTGGTTACCATTGTTCATACACCTCTAACAAGCAAGAGCATTGAAGAGCCATATCGCAAAAGCACATTTATTAAATTTCTTTAAACACTCGCGGTTATCTAAATCATTTACACCATTACTAAACGGGTTCTTTCCACGATTATTTACAATTGAGCGATCCCGATATTTCGGCACTGTTTCAAGCGCCATGATCACGGGAAGACTGAAGAACTGCGGGTAGGTCATTTAAGAGCAGACAAATATATCTACCCTCTTTCTCGTTCGTTTGCCGGATATTGTCAGTGTGGTATGTCGAAATGTGAGTTCGAGTTCCAGTGGTACCGGACCGTGGAAAGAACCCGTTTAGTAATAGTGTAAGTGAAGCACATTTATTTCTGGGTCGAATTAACATCAGCCCGAAGACATCAAATCCTGGACTCAGACCAAGGTTAAACTTCACCAGTTACTATATCAAACTAACATGTTTCGACAATAAAGTTTATGTATTCATAAGACATTATTTTCAGGGCAGAGTGTACATTCTATCAGCTGGTTTCTCACTGGCTTTTGGATCCATGTTCGCCAAAACCTACAGAGTTCATCGCATTTTTGTCAGGTAATTTGTAACATATTGATACTCCAAATTATTAAGGGCCAAAACACAGATCGAAAAAGCAAAACCAGAGAAATGTGACGATAACCTAGAAATTCCATCATGCTTGTCATACGACACTCAAAGAGAAGAAGCCTTACGTATTGGCTCTGCAATTTGCTCCAAAGTTGCATAGCTCCATAAGCGATGCTAAACCCTTACGTTTAAAGCTTACTAACAAAGTAAAATAAAGTTCTTTATTTTTTATTGTACACGACACACGTAACAGTTTAACATTAAATAAACTTAAATTGCCCTTCCATTACAGCAACAGAAGCGGTGTCTGCAAAACGAAGTTACTCCAAGACACACCTCTAATATCCCTGGTGTGTGCCCTCCTCGTTATTGATGGTCTGATCGTGACGCTGTGGGCCAGCCTCGACCCCATGGAGCGACACCTGAAGAACCTCACCATCGAGATCAGCGCCAACGACAGGAGCGTCATCTACCAGCCACAGGTATGAAACCCAAGCGAGAATTGTTTTTTTTTGCCTCTTAGGCGGACGAACTATCAGGTTACCGTCGCTCATGGATCTCTGCATTGCCAGAAGACACTACGGGGTTGCTACTTCCGGCCTACTCTTAAGGCCTTCATCAAGCCTCGTTTGAAGAAGGACAAGTCATAGCGCTCATAATCATAAATTTAAACTGTTTAACGTCAGAGAACAAAATAAGTCTTCAGTTTGATTTGGTCTATACGCTAGATTAAAAATGGCAGTTGCAAACCCAAAAGGCAATTTTAAAAAGAAATCTGTACTTTTCATTTCTCTAAGGAAACCTCAACATACCAGAATACCTTTGATAAGCAATTAATGGACTAACAGAGCATTTGAGGATAAGTTATTGTTTCCAATGATTTTGTGCGATATCGAATGACTCGGAGGGCTACTTTTAAAGACTCATGAGTTCCAGAACCATCATATTTCACTTTCTCTAACTTTATCAGAACTCTTTCCATCTCCATTCCAGATAGAAGTCTGCAAATCTCAAAACACGACCGGCTGGCTCTGCGCCCTATACGCTTACAAGGGTCTACTCCTCATCGTAGGGGTCTACATGGCCTGGGAGACCAGGAACGTCAAGATATCAGCTCTGAACGACTCCAAATATATCGGCATCAGTGTATATTCCGTGGTTATAACAAGTGCCAGTGTGGTTGTAATTGGGACCATCATCTCTGAAAGGGCAACTTTAGCTTATATTACTATCACCAGTTTGATCCTGATTACGACCACTTCTACGCTGTGTTTGCTGTTCTTGCCGAAGATTATTGCTATTAGGAGGAATAGTAATTATAACTTATCTAATACCGTTTGTGTTTTGTGTTCCGAGTATTTTAGATATTGTGCCATCTCCATTTTATTTCCGCATCAGAATTCTTTCAATTGGCGGTATCAAACATACAGGGTGTGATTTTTTTCCGATTTTGTTAGTTAGATTTTCAGACAAATGCAAGAATTTACGGAAAATCCTTTAGTATTATTAAATGTCAAAAAAGGTTGTTCCCTTTCAGCAAAAATCCTATATCTGATATTTAAGGTACTTCCCATTCATGTCACATAGTTTTGGGACACCCTGTATAAAGAGCACTCCCGAAAAAGAAAGACTGGTGGTAATACTAGTGACCTGTGATGATAAGCCAGAAAACCGATCCAATCAGAAGATTTTTTAAAAGATTAACATCCCAGGTGTCTCTAGTACTTACACCAGCCTTTGTTTTCGGGAGTGCTCTTTATACACCCTGTATACTATTATTTTAACACTCCACTAAATTTCCAGTTGAAGAAGACCCGGTCATACAAAGCATGGGTCTACGTCTAGAATGTAAGACTAGGAGATTCGTCACAGATGAAACACAGGAACTCCACTTCAGGATAGAGATCCAGAACAGAGTTTATAAGAGAGAAGTGGCAGCACTTGACAAAGAGATAGGAAGACTTGAGAAACTGCTCTCAGAACCGTTGGACTTTTCTGGATCTAACTCTTCTATAACTTTGCAGAGGCGGGTAAGTGAATACTTTTTTTTATCTATACTCTCTTCTGGGTTTTAACATTGGACCTATATTTACCTAATGGTCTAAGAGCCCGTGAACCCCAAACCTTCGTTCTTTTATAAAGGCTAATACCAAAAAATCAGCCTTTATGATTTGACGAAAATAAGCCTCTATTTTACCCACCTTTATTACCGTATATCTTCCAAAGCCACTTTAACCCAAACTTGATAATCGGCCATCGTTCAAACCTGTGAGCATGTGCTGACAAGTTCTCAGCTTTTATAAAATAAGAAGGTCTGGCTGTTCACGGGCTCTTGATCTATTATCAGTTAAATTGTGTACAATGACAATTCGCCACTTTCAGATTTAATTTTCGAGAACTTTGAACCAAAATGTTTGTTCCAGTCGGAGCTAAATACTGTGGAAGAAGAAGGCAGAGACGATCGAAGGACTCCCAGCATCACCGGCGGTCTCCCCATGCTACTCCTATCAGTCCTCCCACCAGTCATTCCTCGAGCGAGCTGGCCTTCAGCAGACGCCTTCCGCACCAGAAATTCTGTCAGCTTCAGTTCCCAACCCAAATTGGACCAGAGGAAATCACAACCAGCCATCGACTTGTACAATTTATGTCTGAACAAAAGAGAAGAACAACCAGGTATACTAAGTAGACTGAAGAGTTTCTTCGGCAGTAGACCGTCCAGTCGAAAGGCATCGGCTATATCTATAGCAGATCCAACAGGCCAGAGCATTGCTGCAGCTCTAAAAATGCATGTTGGAATGATAGCAGGCCTAGTACCTGGCACCAGAAAACATTCCATGGTGTTATCCTGCAACACACTTCACGTGCCAAATTTGGACATGAAGTTAAGGCGAGAGTCTTACGCCAAAAGTGGACCAATAATAAGAGTGACTGACGATGAGCCTTCCTGTTCTTACATCCCTGAAGCGACTATTGGGCCCCAAAAGTACATCGCTGAACACGAGACCAAAGTCAACTTTGTGTTGCCAGCTCAGAAGCCGATCTCCCACCAGAGTTCTTTTGAGAAAATCAAGGGTTCCCCAAGGTTTCCCCACAGGATCTCCCCTGCAGCCAGCAGTTTGACCACCAGCCTTTTGGATACGAGAAGGAAAACCAGTGCAGATAGTGTCCTCAGTGTTTCAGGGAAGGTTTTTGATGAGCAGAGAAGGTTTAGTCAGCAGAATGTGAGTCAGGAGAAGGGGAAGACCGTTTTGGAAAGCAGGTGGAAGTCCACTGAAGATGCCAGACCTGGACCTTCGTCGAGGAATGATTAGGGGAGTTTTGCAATAAGGACCTAATTGGACAAAATTGGTATTTGAAACACTACTTAGTATGATTTTTTTTTTACTTTTAATTGTATTGTCTTGGCTTTTACTGTTATACGATTTAGATATGATAATAATATCCAAACTACCTTTATAAATCCATTAACACGATCACTGCTACACGAGGCCTAAATGACCCTTCTTGCAACTTTCCTGCGGCAAGGAAAAACGGCAACTTCCGGTGCGAAGAACATAACTATGATATAGGAGGTGGGGTTTAATAGACCGCGTATCACCCTAACGTCTAGTCATGGTGCGGGCCGATAACACCTCGTATCGCAGCGAACGTGTTAAGTAGTAGAAATATTTTGTGTCTATTTTTAGTACTTTTTCTTGAAGATATAGTCTAGTGTAATTTAAAACTTTGTAAATAATTTGATATTGAATTTATAGTTGTAACTTGTAATAGGTATAACATAGATTAGTGTTAGTTCAAAATGTAAATAATGAATTGAAAATGAAGGAAATTTAACACCAAAACGTAGATAATATTAAGTTATGAAAATTTTGACAAAACAAATACCTATAGTAAGTTTTCTATACAGGGTGATTTCCTAGTGAGGGTACATATTGAAGGTCATGGTAGCTGATGGTTATATACGACCAGTAAAAATATTATTACCAAAGAATATATCTTAATGCCTTAGTAACTTAAAAATATCTAAAATTCTTGCAAAATGATGGTTTTTCGACAGCTGATGGGTGTGGCGGAGGTGTGGGGTGCGCGAGATCACTAGTGGTCGTTAGTCAACACTCTTAGCCGAAATTGTTTATGTTTGAGGTAGTTTTGTCGAATTTAGATTTTAAAAATATGTATTTTTTTTGTACTTATCACCCTCCTGCAATATGTACCTTCTTTAAAAAATCACTCGAATTACAAGCAAAAAATAAACAGCATTTCTACACATTGATAATAAATGATTTAAAATTAATATTCATTACATTTTCAGTCTTCTATTTATTCTTACTCATGGCCAAATTATACAATGTATTGTCTAATTAAGGATCTGAAGAAGCAATAATAATGTTAAATTATTTTTATAGTTAGTCGTGTGAAAAGAGTATTTAGTTAGTAGATTAAATTTAGATTTAACTTTGAATAATTAATAATTAACATCAGCGGGTTTCACGTTAATTTATTTTACGAATTTCAACAGTTTTATATATTTAACAATCGTTGTATGTATTCTTAGGATTTTACGAAAAAAGCTGTTTGCTGTCTAGTCATGTTTATCTATCTTTTATTTTACAAAACTTTCTTGTTTTTTTATTGGAACGAAGTTCCTTATCGTGCGTTATCGAAAGGGGGCTGGACGGAAATTCTTATGAAAAAGTTGTCACGACACTTTTTTTGTTTTAGATGATTATCGCTAGATGGCGCTGTGATCAAAATCTTTTAAAACAATTTCTTATTTTGTTTTACATGATTAATGCTAGATGGCGCTGTGATCAATATATTTTATACTGACTAATTATTATAACTTAAAAAAAATATATATTACAATTTCCTCACTAATAGGGGTGTGCGAATATCGTTCGAATCGAATCGAATCGAATAATTCGTAGTCAAATTCGATACTATTCGAAATTCAACGAATATTCGAAGATTCGAATTATTCGGTTCGAGTTTCGAATCGAATATTCGTATTCGATTCGGAACGAATAATTCGTGAGTTCGAATTATTCGCACACCCCTACTCACTAATTAAACGAAAGGAACTTCGGTCCATCCGGGTGTCCCTTAACACCTCTCAAGTTTTTTTCCTTTTAACCGGTAAGTAGACGAGCCACCTGATAGTAAGTTAATTCAGAAAACTATTATTTTTTTTTAAACGTTGTCTAAAATAAAAAAAATAGTTTTTATCAACTTTTACCCATAGAATTATTGCATCTGGAATCAACATCGTGATCAACAGAATGAAGCCAATTTAAAGTGCACCGATCGCGCGTAACAGCACGATGTTTTGAATCAACATCATAAATAACAAAGTGAAATTTTAAAGAACTTATGTGTATGTAATATTTTATTAGTGTGTTAAATGAATTGAGTGTCATCGGTACTCTAATAACGACAGAATATCGTGTACTTTAAATTGGCTTCATTCTGTTGTTCATGATGTTGATTCCAGATGTAATAATTCTATGCTTTTACCTTGAATCTTGACCACTTTAAAAAACTACGTCGTATAAAATTTTGTAATTGAAATTTAACAAAAACTATGATATATAGCTCTTTGAAATGTATTAGGTAATGTAAAAACAATTGTGTGAAAAACGTGTGTAAAATATAGAATTGAATATATTCAAAAGATGTTTAATTTTTATTACCTTTTTTATGAAACATTTAGAATAATGTGTTAAAATGTTAGTGTAATTCATTTCTTTGCTTTATCGTGATAAATCATTTTAATAATATTTTAATGCATGTATCTAATATATCCGTCGTCCATTCCACAATGCTTGAAAACAAAGGTTTACAACCAGTGCGTCCTACCCGTTCTAACATACGGTGCTGAGTCGTGGACACCCACGGTGGGCCTAGTCCGTCAGTTCAAAGTTGCTCAGCGAGCAATGGAAAGAGCTATGCTTGGAGTCTCACTGAAGGATAAGATCACAAATGAAGTTATCCGACAGAGAACTAAAGTAACCGACATAGCTCTGCGAATCAGCAAGCTGAAGTGGCAATGGGCTGGGCACGTATGTCGAAGAACTGATGCCCGATGAAGTAGACGGGTTCTAGAGTGGAGACCGCGATGTGGTAAACGTAGAGTTGGGCGCCCCCCTGCTAGATGGAACGATGACTTAAGAAAGGTGGCCGGTAACAACTGGATGAGACGAGCAGAAGATCGAGCTCAGTGGCGTATTTTGGGAGAGGCCTATGTCCAGCAGCGGACGAGTGTGGGCTGATGATGATGATGATGATGATCTAATATATATATTATAAAGGCGAAAGTTTGTAAGTATGGATGTATGGATGTTTGTTACTCTTTCAAGTAAAAACTACTGAATGGATTTGAATGAAACTTTACCACAATATAGCTTATACATCAGAATAACACATAGGCTATACGACTAGACGGGACGAACCTGAAGTCCATGCGAACAAAGTCGCGGGCAAAAGCTAGTATTGTATAAAACACAAACCTTCCTCTTGAATTTTCCTACCTATAAAAAAAAGCCGTATTGCGTAGTTTTCAATATTTAAGCATACATATAGACAGACAGTGTGAAGTGACTTTGGTTTCATACTATGACATAGTTAGACATGCAAACAATAAAACAAAATATATTTATTAAAATTCAATTTATTAAATATTTCTACCTAGTGGTTGTTAATTTGAGAAAATTAGATGTCAACACGTTTTTATAGTCTACAATATTATTACAATTTTAAATATTTCAGAAACGTAATTGCCAATTATGTTGAAATTAATCTTAATTATATTAGTTTATCTATCAAATGACACTAGTAACTTTCGACCAGCTGACGTGGGGTGAATGACCTGGCGAAATACAACTTAGAACCACTTTTATTTTTGGAATAGTTTATCTTTTTTTTCTGACATTGTGTGGAAATTACGAATATTCTTGCGGACTACCCATATGACATTGAAAAACACAGTTGAACCGATTCCAAAAATAAAAGTACATAGTTCTAAGTTAAATTTTGACAGGTCATTAACCCTACTTCAGCTGATCCAAAGTTACAGATCCACCCTGTAATTCGTGACGTGACCAGACGTTGATTGTAATATTGTTACACGTTCAGTGAACAATGGTTTAAAAAAAAAAAGACATGCCCGCTAAGTTTCTTGCCAGTTCTTCTCGGGACGGTGGCTATAATTATTATTTTTTGTGTCCGAACTGGTGTTTTTAACTTTTGACGTCAACAAGAATGAGTACGTCATCAATGTTGAAAATAAAGTATTTCATTTCAATAAATAAAAGGTAATAATTAAATGATTTGGGAAATATCATCTAATTGATGTTATCTAAACATTTCAGAAATGGAATCATCAATTTGATTGAAATTAAACACAATTATTTATAGTAAGTTTATCTATTCCATGACACTAGTTTCACTATTGTACACTTGGCCCAAATTACTTTTTTTAATTATCTCCCCCCACTCATTCTAACAATTCTATCATTAATCAACCTCTTTATATTAGCGTTAACACTAGGCAGTTCGGCATTCATTCTAACCGACATCTCTATTCTCTGTACTTGTTCTATTTCCCGCGGCCATGACACAAAGTTGGTGACGTGACAATCAGGGGGAGATCCCAACCGGCCAGTGCGACCGCAGCGATGGATGTAGTCGGATGTGTAGAGAGGGAAATCGTAATTTATTACGTGCTGCGTCTGAATATAACAAAAAAAATATATTAAGGAAATCTTTTTAAGTACAAGCTTTTAAGATCCTAGAGTACTACTACAGTGCAAGTTAATATAAAGCTTGTAAATAAAAAAAAAATGAATTGTTACAAAAGTCCTTAAAGTTAGGTCGTAGGTAGCAAGGCAGTGTTCTGACATTGCAGAGGTACATGAGCGATGGTAAAAAATTACGATCAGGTGGTTCGTTAGCTGCCTATATGGAAATGACTTCGCTTTAACCGATTTTGATCGGTTGTTATACAGGGTGGATCTGTAACTTTGGATAATCTCACGTGGGGTAAATGACCTATCGAAATACAACTTAGCACCATTTTTATTTTTTTGGATCGGTAAACTTTTTTTTCTGACATTGTATGGAAAACGTACGACTATCGTTGCGGACTTCCATACTATGATGATTTTTTTTTTATGCAAATCTTAAAATAAAAGTGGTTCTAAGTTTTATTTCAACAGGTCATTCACCCCACGTCAGATTGTCCAAAGTTACAGATCCACCCTGTATGTAGTTAAAATTCTTCAAATAAGGGTAAATCTTTAAAAAATCCTTCTTCAAACAAGGTTTAAGAATATTCTTATATGTATAGTAGATTTTAATGGCTTCGCTGGACTTTGATATTTTGGGACACATGAGCAAAGGTCACAGAGCTCTATAACTGTCTTGATTTGACCTGGTCGAGATTGCAGGATCACTGGATGCAGATAGGACCGGTCGTTGTCGCGAAACTTGGGGGAGGCCTATTTCCAGCAGTGGACTTCTATAGCCTGATGATGATGATTTATGTTAGAAAAATCACCCCGCATATATGACTATAAAACAAAACTCACCCTAATAGTATCCAGTCCTCTAGAAGCAATATCAGTACATGATATAATATCAACTTGTCCAGATTTATACATTTCAAACTTCCCCATCTTGAGAGCAACCGCCATTTTCCCGTTAATATTAATGCATTCAACATTATTCTCGTTCAGAAACATTGAAACAAAATCACAAGTCGATGTCTGGTTGCTGAAGATCATTACGGGTCGTTTCGCGTTTTGGTCTGCTTGCACTAATTTCAGGAGCTCGGCTGGCTTGTGAGCTTTGCCAAGACGTAGAAACCTGTTTTATAGTAGTGTCAGTTATTATAAATTTCACACAAAAATTTTTACTTTAAAAATTATCATTTTTATAAACGCAGATCCAAAAGTACTTTGACGTGACAACGTCTTATAAATTGGTTTGGGGGGTGACACTTCACTTCACTGCGTTACGCTCCGCTCACGTTATGCGCTCACAATGAGAGCGAGTGAGAGGCACGCGTGCCGCGTCACTTTTTATGTCTGTCTCTCTCGCTCTTAGGCGGGCTAACCATGCCAGAGTCGTTGTCACGTAAAACTTTCGTATACCGACTTTACAGGCAACCAATTTTTGTTTTAATAACCTTCACCATTGATCTGATAGGAATCATCCAAATTGGTCCAGCTAAACTAAAGTTATGCAGTAATAAAACAAACAGATGAATTGAGTACCTCTTCTTATTTGGAAGTTAATAAAGTACTCACTTTTGCGGTACATGCGGTAACACTCGATGTACGTTCGACGTTTTGACTACTTTCACAGATTCACCGGCCACAAACGTATTGACTGTTTCCGGTAGATCTCTCGGTAATGTTGCACTTGCCAACGTTAGCTGGCAACCCACTGGAGGCATTTGAATATCGACTTTATAATGTATCTGAAATTAAGAATTACTTCAAGGACTGTGCTGAGAGTAAATTTGATTTTTGGAACGAAGTTCCTTACCGCGCGTTATCGAAAGGGGGCTAGACGGAAATTCTTATGAAAAAGTTGTCACGACACTTTTTTTGTTTTAGATGATTATCGCTAGATGGCTCTGTGTGGCAATGGACGCTGTACTAAAGGAGCCCTATCAACTGTCGCTACCACCTAAACCTATAACGGTGAAAGAGGTCTGGCGAGTAATTCAAGATCTCAAAGATCGAAAAGCGCCAGGCTACGATCTGATTACAAAGGAAATATTGAAGCAGTTGCCAAGGAGAGCAGTAGTATATTTAACAACTTTGTATAATAGTATAGTAAGAGTGCAGCATTTCCCGTCTCTGTGGAAAGTTTCTAAAATAATAATGATTCACAAGGCTGGCAAGCCACCAAATGATGTTACATCATATAGACCGATCAGTCTACTGCCGATCTTGTCGAAGGTTTGCGAGAAGCTATTGCTGAGTAGAATACTACCTATCTTAACAAGCACTAGCATCATCCCAGATCATCAATTTGGGTTTCGTCCGCTTCATTCGACAATAGAACAGGTTCATAGAGTGACTAACAAAATCAGAGAATCACTGGAAAGGAAGGAATACTGTTCTTCAGCTTTTCTAGATGTCCATCAGGCGTTTGATCGGGTGTGGCATAAGGGGCTACTGTATAAATTAAAGATAACACTTCCACATAGTTTCCACGGCTTGCTACGGTCATACTTGACGCATAGACTTTTTCAAGTCCAAGAGTCGAATGAAACTTCACCATTTTATGAAATTCGAGCTGGAGTGCCACAAGGTTCAGTACTGGGCCCTGTGCTTTACACTATCTTCACGTATGACTTACCACAAGTTCCAGGAGTGACTATAGCTACGTTTGCTGATGACACCGCTTTGCTCTCTAGCAATGCAAATGCGGTGTTGGCTTCGCAAACATTGCAGGGAGGACTGGATGAAATCACTCACTGGTTGAACAAATGGAGGATAAAAGCTAACGTATCAAAATCAACACATATAACCTTCACCCTAAGAAAGGGCGATTGTCCTCCAGTGAACTTGGGAAATAGCAGACTTCCACACAGCAATTCAGTTAAATATCTCGGGCTGCATTTAGATCGGAGACTGACATGGAAGAATCATATAAAATCAAAGAGAGAGGAATTAAACATAAAATACAGGACACTCCTCTGGCTATTGGGACGTAACAGCAAATTATCAATTGACAACAAGTTACTGATATACAAGGTTGTTCTAAAACCAGTTTGGACATATGGCATACAACTCTGGGGAAGCGCCTGTGATTCCACTATCGCAGTGCTCCAAAGACTTCAAAACATTATTTTACGGACCATCGCTGGGGTACCCTGGCATGTCAGAAACTCCGAAATTCATGAAAATCTTGAAATACCTACAGTAAAGGAAGAAATAGGATTTTATTCTAAAAACTATCAGCAGCGATTGTCCATGCATCCTAATAAACTGGCCGCCCAACTGAAGGTTGAGCACTACCCGAAACGACTGAAGAGATATCATATTGCAAATTTACAGGAAAGATTCTAAGCTTCCTACCTACTATGAGTAGTGCTCTCACTGGAGAACACACTCACACAGCGCGAACCTACAACTATTCTGATTATAGTCTAAGACTGATTGCAGAAGCACTAAAAAAAAAAAAAAAAAAAAAAAAAAAAAAAAAAAATGGCTCTGTGATCAAAATATTTTATTTAAGTTATAATAATTATTTAGTTTAAAACGTCTGTCTCTCTCTCTCTCTTCTGAACTTCGTTCCATCCGGGTGTCCCTTGACACCTCTCAAGTTTTTTTTAGGCATTTTGTACAAACTTTATATTCATTTGCACTGGATGTAACTATATAAAGTCAGTTGTATATCGCGTGATAATGCAATAATATGACAAAATCGCTTTGATCTGATCATGGATTAGGAAGGTGGTCATAGGAACTCCTATACTAAATAAAATAAACCTGTCGTGTTTGGGCTCATTTTACTTGTCTTAGCTACCACACTACTGATGCATGACATTCAGGATCTAAAAACCTCATACTTAAAATTTTCTTTAAAAAAACAGCATGTATGTTAAATTTAGCTTGCAAGATTCCAGCCGAACTTACATAGTTACATCCAGAGCAAGTTAATATAAAGCTTGTAAAATACAGAACAGTATGTATAGGTTACAATACAAACATTATTATTATTAAGAGGGGGGGGGGCTATGGGCACAGGTAGCCCATCAGGTCACTGCGACCTTCGTAACCATCCCCCTATGTTACAAATCTACAATACAAAAATAGTATAAAACTAACTATAACAAATACTTACTGTAAATTTCTTTAACAAATGCGTAACCTTCTCAATGAAGGAATCATCTAGTAGACTATCAGCCTCATCAAGCACTATATGATGAACGTTATTAATCTTATATATACCCGTTGAAACTAATTTACTATAAGCACCGAGAGTCGTAATTAACATATCGCTGTGTTCTATCGGTGGATTCAGCATTTTCTGTTTAGTTTTCCCTCCGACTAACGTTGTAACATTAATGTTTAGGCTTTCTGCTATGGATTGGGCTACTTCTCCTATTTGTGATGCTGAAAATGAGTTCGTGCGTAATTATTTTAAAAGTTACGATTTCTTATAGAATTAATAACTAGTTAGTTACATGTTACTTTATCTTATTTTTTATTTTGTAACTTTACTATTCGTCGCCTCAGTGCTTGTTTGGCCTATCTGACATTTTTTACGAAAATGACTTTTTAATGCAGTATTATAAAGAATAAAATTTCCATCCGACTGGTAATTTTTTTTTTTTAATATTCTATTCTAAAACAATAAAAATCTCATTTCAATTTTTTTCTCTACACGGCACTTAAAGAAAATTCCGTGCTTGTTTGCAGTCTCCTATAAAATTTGCTCGAGTGCAGATATGCCAAACAAGCACTGAGGCGACGTATTGTTAACTTAATTTATAGCTATTAATATTTGCTGTTTTGTCTCAAACACATGTTAAGTAGTTGGCAGTAGGTATGCAAACATTTACTAATATTAGGTCTTTAGTTACTTAACTTTATTTCTTAACTTAGGACTTGTTGAAATGATAACTTTTTGACTGTCGCCACAAAATCCAATTATAGCAACAAACTACATGTTTTTTTTTGCCTCGGATCCTTTAATATTAAACTTTCCGAAATTATAAAGTTTAACGACTTACCCAGTTCTCTGTTCGGCGTGATCACAACAGCTAAAGGACTATTGAAGTCTTCTGGAATGCTCGGTTTCCAGTCCAGAATATGTTGAAATATCGGCAACAAATACGCCAATGTCTTCCCGCAGCCAGTCTCAGCAGTAATAGCCGTGTTATGCCCTTTAAGAATTGAAGGAACAGCCTTCGCCTGGATGGCAGTGGGCAACGAAAAACCCAAATCCGTTACAATTTTCACCAACTCCTTTTTCAAGCCTATTTCTTCAAAACTCTGTTTGTAAACAGGTTCTTCTTCCTTTTTATTCGCATTTTCGTGTATTATGAAGTAGTCTCCCTTTGATTTGTTATGTAGCCATCCTTCGGAAGCTAATTTTACACCTTTAAACTTACTGTAACTCTGTCCGTCGTAGTGGTTTAATTCTGGTCTTTTGCATGATATAATGGGTATCTTTTTAGCTCGTTGTACACTATAATAGCGGCTATATGATGTACTAATTATTTGCCGAAGTTTAGACATTTTTTCTCATAATAAACTCAAATTTATTTAAACGCAGAAAAGTAAACAACTAAAAAGCATGATTTTGAGGTTAGGAAAACCTTTTTGACATTTTTGACAAATTTAAGAAAATTGGAATTGTCATCTGTCAGTTTTAATAAACGCAAACATATATTTGATTTCCTACAATAATAAACCAGAATTATTGTAGGAAATTAAAGGCTGCCAGTGCAAAGAAAACTTTAGATCAAGACATTTAATAAAAAACAACAAAAACTTAAGAAGAAAAAATATGATGCAATCTGAGTTTGACAATGTTCACATTATTCGAAATTTAAAAAGCGCGCCAACATTACATCTTATATTTAAAAAGTATATTTACAATGAGGTTTTAATTAATTTTAATAAAAACTATTTATAGATGGCGCTTTATCTTGGACGAGGTCCAAAATAAAAAGAAGAAGAAGACATATTAAAATTATACAACCTAATTTATTATTCTAAAGTGAATAATATCGACACTTTCCAGTTCACTGAGCAGTACTGTCCAATCTAGAATAAATAAACATAAAACTTATACCTGGTAGAAAGGAAATTACCTAATAATATAATATTAAAAACATTTCTTATTCTTAAGTATTTTCATACAGTGGAGAAAACAACGAGAAAAAAATCTCTCCAATGCTTTCGTCTCTACCACATATCATGCCTACTTTAATATATTACGCGACTCTACTCAGAAAAGTAATACATGCAGAAACTCTCATTCAGCAGTCGAATGCTCCTGGTGATAGTCAATAAAGAGTTCCTGGAACGAACCGTGGATGACCGCAAAATAGGGATAAAACTATCCTAGGACCGGGTGAACTGGAAGTCGAAAGATCAGATGATGGTATACATAATAATATATCATATCAAACAATTCCTCAGAGTACACTTCATGTAATAACCTGCATAAATGCAGAGACTCCAAACTCTCATATTACGCTTTCCATTGTTTCAGACAGGAAAAAAGAAATAATAATTACTGCTTAAGTCCTAATATCCAGTTGGTTTTCAAGAACAAAAGATATTGTCCAACATAATTGTTAATGTAAACAAAAAAAATAAAAGCGTAAACGCTCATGAATTCATTAATTCATTAGTTGAAGTGTATCGACTGATTCTAGTTTGTGTTGTTATGTTGATAGACGAAGTTTAGGCTGCGATTTAATTTATTTTCGGGCCGATTTTAAAATTAAATAGTTAATTACTTTTATCGTAATAGATACAAGCACTCGCCAATATTTTCAGTGATTCCAGGAAATTTGGGCTGAGTTACCTGAGTGATAGTGAAGTGAATAAAAGATAATTTTAAAATATTTGGAACGTAAGTTTTTTTTCTAAGCTTTTTGTTATGAAGTTTTTTTTCTGAATTTTAGTTTTTTAGATATAATATAATAACAAAATATAACATTTCTGCATTGCACACTGACCTCAAGGTTTGCTAGTCGCTACAATGACCGGCCTTGCAAAATTTATGAATATTTTAAGAAAACAAATGGGGCAACCACCAATCTTATAATATGTGGTTATAATTTTTCGCTATTCCTAGGCATGGTAACAGAACAAAGAAGAAGTAATAAAAAATCCTTATTAAAATACATTATAACAAACGTTCTCATCACTTAGTTGAACAGAAGATAAGTTTCTTGCACTCTTTACTTTACTCTGAAATTATTATTAATACGTTCCTCTGTTTTTTTTTCATTCCCCTTGAGCCTAGAGTGTATTGTTCGTTTTTATTACAGTTAAGTGTGAATGTAACTGGTGCTTCTGAAATAAATAGATAGTACATCTAAAGTAGTATTTAATTTTCACTGTAGGATTTCCTATGAGGTTGAAATATATTATGATGCTTAGGCTAATATGCCTCTTCTGAGGAGACCTGAGTCCAACAGTGGGCAGTAATGGGTTGGTACAGGTACAGGCTTAGGCGAAACTTGGATGGGCACCTTTTTTTGTTACTATCCCTACTAATATTATAAATGCCAAAGTAGGTAACTCTGTCTGTCTTTCTGTTACGCTTTCCCGCTTAAACATCTCAAGGATTTTGATGAAATTTGGCACAGACAATCTTTAGACCTTGAGAAAGGACATAGGTTACCTTTTAAAGAAAAAAAAGGGATGACTAAAAATGGGTTATAAAGTTCACGCAGATGTCGCGAGCAGCAGCTAACTTATGAACAAAGGTAGAATCTCATTCTACTTGGTATGTTCGTTACCTTTCTGTTGTAAGTCCACAAACAAAATTAAACGGATTATTTTAAGTATGGAATAGTTCATTGTTATGTTAAATATTAGTGAACAATAATAGATATTATTTTAAAGAATAACCTTTGCTCCAGTGTCTGTACCTACTCTACATGACAAAGAAAATATTTTAGGTAGGTACTTACCTATCCGAGTGTCATGTCGAATTCAATTTTCGTAATGGTACGTTGCAAGAAAGTCCTCTTGAAAAGGAACGTGGATTTTCACGACGGTTCCAAGTAATATTTATGTACTCCACCTCTGGCGACGAGAAAGAATATCGTAGTGCGTAACGCGTCATACTGCACCTCCCGCATAAGTCGCATAACCTCGTGCTGGGTACTGGCCTCAGCCGGAGCTCCAACACGTAGTGTGAGCGGTTGGAGGTTTTAGTGCTGTTATACTCCTACATATCTGGTAGAATCCTCATCCTCAAAAAAAATGAAAATGATGGAATCAAAAAACATCCTCATGCGCGCACCTCCTACAGATGTACAATGTTTTAAAACAATTCTTTAGTAGACCGGAAATGTAATAAAATATTTATAACCTTCATCGCTTCGTATTTTGTTGTTTTGACAAAAAAATAATGTGGTTATAGTTAGAACCAGTTATCTCTGAGGCCAAACGACATGATAAAACCATGCCTCGGTACCTAATAGTTTTTTAGTTACCTGTCTTTATAAATGGATGTATAATTTTAAATGCTATTTAATTACACATAATTATGGCGGATTGTGACAGGCCACATAGTTGGATATCTGTGCTCACGGAGAGAAAAGAAAAGAGCAAAGAAATGGCGCGAAAATGTAACGTTTGGAAAAAGTTGATTTAGATTAGGACTTTTTAGAAATATAATATTTTCATAAATAAAAAAATCATACAACAAGTATAGGCTTTACCGTGCCTTGGCATTGCGGAGATCTATGGACAACGGTAACAGCTCTCAATCAGGCGGGCTGTTTGCTCGGTTTTCTGTGCAAAAACGTAATTGTAACAATATTTCTTGTAATACCTGACTCCATTAACGCTTATAACAATGTTGTAAAACAAAACTTGTTATTGGGAAAGGTGATTAGCCAAAACTTGTTACTAAATAAATATACGTCAGTGCGAATTTCTGAATAATTAAACTAATAATTAACTGGTTAACCTTGGTGAAAAAAAAAAAAAAAATTAAAACAGACTGTTTACGCAACTAAAGATTTTTTTTTGATTTTTCAATTCACATTCTAGCAATTGGTAGTCTCTGTGTATAGCACTCCTGGAATGACTCGGATGTTGATTTGGAGGAACCGCACTAAAACCTCCAACCGCGCACACCCAGCGTCCGGCTGAGGCCAGAACCCAGCAGAGTTATGCGGGACGGCACGACGCGTTACGCACTACGGCATTCTTTACCGCAAAATGTGTTGCTAAGCACATAATTCAATAACGCCTGGACCAATTTGGCCAATAAGTTATTGGCAATAACCATTATTCTATCTAAATGTTCGTTGAAGTTCTAGGATGTTTTAGGGTGACAAAAATTCGATTAATTGCCAGGAAAACATGAAAAACGGGTTTTAGGTTTCACGCAGACCATGTCGCGGACAGTAGCTAGTAAAGTAGTATAAAAGAGGTAACGTAAAAAAGTAAAGAGTACTATGTTACCAACACCCATTTTTTACAGCTGTATTCGAAGATTTTTGCAAATACATCACCCGACTGTCTCTTTGGCTTAGTGGTAAACACATTGCCTTGTAAGCACAGTGCCCCAGGTTCGAATCTTTCTAAAGCCAGTTTTTCTAAAAAAAAAAAGGGGGCGGCGCGACAGGAAAGAGTGCCTTGGGCGTAACGCGTCGCGCCGTCCCTCACAATCGCGTGCTGGGTTCTGGCCTTAGCCGGGGTTCGGACGCTGAGTGTGAACGGTTGGAGGTTTTAGTGCGGTTCAACTCCCACATAAAATACACTACCCGGGATTCGAACCATTTAAAATTTGCAAAGAGCAACCCCATATAGTTTTATATAAATTTAATTGTCAAAAGATTTGCTATTTTCTTACAGGATGTTATTACAAGCCATAGCTACCCTGCAAGTGAAGATTCTGCTACCATTTCTAGAAGTCATCCAACTGCTGCTCATAGGGCTGTCTTCGTACAATATCAGAGAACCGCTGTATCCCCCACATGCAGATATTCAAGGTACGCCATTACTGTACCTACAGCATTTAGCACATAAGTTACAACAAAGTACCCGTAATGGAAGAAAGAAAGAAAGAAAATACGTTTATTCAAAAACATAACTTACACATAACAGGAACAAAATATAACAAAAAAAAAAGATTATAACTAAGATCAAACAATCATATAAAAGTAATAAAAAATAATTTAAAACAATGAATGAAATAAAAGGTTATGTGCGAGGGTGTATTGAAAGGGCGACCAGCTCAGCACGAAGCTACAGCCTGGACAGCTGCAGCGCTGATTTTCAGCTGGACCCTGCCGATAGTAGTATTTTAAGGAAATAAATGTCCCATTTTTGAGGCGGAAGCATAATCTATAACACAGGGTTATCCTAGTTCCCGTCTTCTACAATTATCAGTACCTACATTTCAACCGTAGGTAGAGGTCTTACAGTGTCCCCTAACATTGTAGAGATCCATGAGGCTTTTATGCATTGTAAACGGGTTCTTACCACAAGATCTTTCTGCTGCAATGTCCATCGATTCTCCGGTATATATGACCATATATTGGTACTTCAGCTTCTTTAAAATATAAACTTATTCAAACACTCGCGGTTTTCTATAATACTTTCACGCATTTTCAACGGTGTGTCGTGATGTGAGTTCGAGTTCCAGTGGTACTACCCAAAAGCGAACGAGAAAGAGGGAAGACAGATTTGTTTGCTCGTAAATCGACCCGCAGTATCGTGTCTTCTCGTGATCATGACGTTTGCAACAACGTTGAAATGTCGAGACCACTGAATTTATTAAATATCGTGGTAAAAACCCGTTCACAATTAATTAAAGTATTATACTCGTAGAAAACCGCGAGTGTTTGAATAAGTTTATCCATGACGCTAATGATCAGTTGGCCCATTAGCTCGTCTACCTACATGGCTTTAAAAATACCTCCAAAAATTCATATTAATTATTTCAGCTGGTTCGAGTTTCGATTTCATCATAGTTGGAGGCGGTTCTGCTGGTTGCGTGCTTGCGAACAGGCTGACTGAAGTAGTCAATTGGACTGTGTTGTTAGTAGAAGCAGGCGATGATCCACCAGGCCTTGCTGATGTAAGAACCTCACTTTAATTCAGTTTAAAGTTAGACACTGAAGTATGTTTAGAACTTTAGATAACCTCAAAGTTGTAACCTATTTATAGTAAAGGAGCCCCGTAGTACAGGCAGCTTAGAACGGAACTGGCTGGTTTAAAAAGAAAATGTAAATCTGTAAAGGTAAAATAAAAAAAAATATTGCAAATAGTTTCTGGCATAAAATTACAGCAAATTCAGGAATCGAAGATGTAGAGTTGACTTAGGTCCTAGTTGGTTTGTAGTGTACTTAATCATAAAAATATATCAGAAAGATATAACTGAGGACAGACTAAAATGTCTACGAACAAGATCTTTGAGATGGCACATAAAAATAATCACTAGTTTATGCTTGAAGTCACCTTAAGCAATTCATTTTTAGTATACATGTTATTTTCTTTATTTTTCCAGAGCCCCGGCCTCTCAGTTTTAGCCTCAACATTATTACCAAACTGGGATTACTACGCTGAAAACGATGGCTTCTCCGGTCAGTTGCAGAAAACCAAGAGAATACGACACACCAGAGGTAAAATGCTGGGCGGTTCAAGTTCATTGAATTCTATGTTTTATGTGCGGGGGAATAAGGCTGATTTTAACAGTTGGGCCGAAAATGGAAACGAAGGGTGGAACTGGGACGCTGTTTCAGAATACTTTAAGAAAGCCGAGCGTATGACAGATGAATTAATCATGAATAGTGAAACAGCAGACTTACATAACCGAAAAGGCTACCTAGGTGTGACCAGACCTCTATGGAACAACTATAATGAGGACCTCTTCAAGGCTTTCAAAGAACAAGGTCATGAACTATTACAGGACACAAATGGGTACCAACAACTAGGGTATTCCATGCCTCAGTACACGATAGCTGATGGCAAACGCCAAAGCACAGCCTATTCCTACATCGTGCCAGTAAAAAAGCGACCCAATTTGCACATTTTAAAGAACAGTTTAGTCAGAAAAGTCATATTTGATGGAGATAAGACAGCAATCGGTATTGAAGTCGATACCCCTACAGGAACAAAACGAGTAAATGCGAACAAAGAGGTAATTTTATCAGCAGGTGCTATTAATAGTCCACAATTACTGATGTTATCTGGTATCGGACCAAAAAAGCATTTGCAAGATTTGGAAATACCTGTCGTAGTTGATTCGCAAAATGTAGGACAAAATATGCAAGATCACATGGTACTCCCGATCTTGATAACCGGAGCTAAGAATTTCGCTTCGATCATTGAAAATATTAATCCTTTGATGAACTTGGATAAGGTACCGGTGCCCCTTGCTATGGGGTTTGTGGCTTTAAACAAATCTCAAGTATACCCAGATTACCAGGTCACATTGACAATGTCGCCTATGGCGTCCTTACTTCCACAATTCATGTGCAAACAACTTTTCTCTTTGAACGACGAAATTTGCACCAAAATAGCTGAAGCAGGCTTAAGTCAAGAGATCCTATTCTCTCTAATAACATTTCTGCACCCAGAATCAAGAGGAAACATAACATTGAAAAGCTCAAATCCTCAGGACTATCCAATAATCGACGCCGGATATTTCTCCAATGAAAATGACCTGCAAACATTAGCTCTTTACTTGGAAGACTTCATCACCATTGTCAACACCACACATTTCAAAGAACTGGGGTCTCGAATAGTGGATTTAAATATAAGGAGATGCAGAAATTGGCCATTTGGGACCCGCGAATATTGGACGTGTTATGGCCTTAGTATGGCTGGAACAATGTACCACTCTATAGGAACTTGTGCTATGGGAAAAAATGGGGTAGTAGATTCGAAATTAAGGGTGCATGGGGTTAAAAACTTAAGGGTAGTTGATGCCAGTGTTATGCCAAGTATACCAAGCGGTAATATTTATGCTGCAGTGGTGATGATAGCTGAGAAAGCAGCTGATATGATTAAATTTGACCATAAATTTGTGGAAGATTGTTAACAGTTTCTCGAAGTGAAATTTAGTCGTTTAATTAGTGAATTTAACATCTTGTGTAATGTGATGTGAACTTAATTACGATAGTCAATTTTTTTAATCGTATGAATAGGTGATACTTAATTTATTGTATTTTGTTGTTCCTTTCTTAGATACATTGTGTACCTACCTGTTATTTTTACTTATTTTCAATAAATAATACACAAATAAAACGTTTATTACTTTCACTTTTTTTTTGTTATTAATATTTAATTTTTACATATTTTATAATTCTCTTTTTTTTGCTGTAGTTTATTTGTATTTAACAAACGTACCGTTACTCTGACTAAGTATCTTTAAATAACAATGTTGTTGTTAATCGGTTCGGTTTCCTGCGATACAGGCTTGACCTAGTGCGGGGACCATTGTCATAGATGTTAAGTTGTACATTGTTTTTTAGTAAAATAAACTATTTCATTTAATTTCATTACTAGAAGTAAGCGACGAGAAATTAAGGTCTTCACGTGGTACTCTTTACAATAAGTAAAAAGATCATTCAATCAGAGTAAACTTTATGCATATAAATGGTACAATGGTTGACTTAACTTAAGGCATTCTTTACCAGTCAAAAAAGTGCAGATAAAAATATAGTGGTATGAAAAATGATTTCACGTTTTCAAATAAAAGACAAAATACGACGTTAGAACTTTAAATTTAATTAAAGAAAAATGTACAAATATAACTACAAGTAATCACAAATAACATTAAAGTCTTCAACGTGTACTTACATAGAAACTATAAATATTTACATTAACAATGTCTTTTATACACACAAACCACAGAAATATGAAAAACACAATCTCGTGGCGAAATATGCAAAGACATCGATACTTAATCTACTAAAATCGATTTTACGAATAAGCAACAGGAACAACTAAACATCGATTTTAACGTACATCACTATGCTAACACATAATATAATCTATGACAGCAACATAGCAAAAAGTAGAAAATATTTGCCAGTGACGTTCTAGGAAATTCTATTTCTAATTTTATTTCAACAGTTCAACTGTTTTTATTTGATTTTATAAATTTATATCATTTTTTATTATTGCCACCCTAATCCAAAAGTTTATTATAATTGCAACACTATAATCTCAAAATGGCGGCAACTTTTTGGCGGGAACGCAAAAAATAAAGTCACAAATTTTTGTTCAAGTGAAAATATACTTGTAAAAAGTTATTGATACCTAAAGTTAACATCACTTAAATTATTTATATTAGTACTCTAACAAAAATACACTTAATATGTGCCACAACGAAATATTTTAGTGCAATATAACCTACAGCAAAATGGCGGATACATTTTGGCGGGAAAATAATGGACACAACAAATATATAAGTTCAAAATTGACATAGTTGTGGTTTATTCATTGAATTTATGAATTATTGATTTTATCTACCCATTTATTTTATATATTTTTAGCTCCAAAAGAAAAGATAAAGTTGATTAATGTTATTAAATTATACTGTAACTAAAGCCTTTCTTTCTTTCCCATTTATATCATTTTTTTTTTATCAAATACTTTAAGTAGTTAATAACTAATACTTAGCCATCATAGGCTTTTTTGTCCCCAGTTAATGTTATTTAAACTTAAATTATTTAAACTAATAATTACAAAGTTTAAGATCAATAATATGCTTAAGATATATGAACATTGTTGTTGTGAATAATATATACTTTACTGCAGTTATTAAAAAATAATACACAGATTTTCTATGTATCATTTATCCACTCAACTGGGAACGTCACTATTCGCTAGATGGCGAAACTGTGGACTTCGTTCGGAATCAATACCGTGTTTGAGCCCCTTTTTAAAAACATTTTTATCCAATAATTTTTAATTTTGATCTTTAATTAAACGTTATATTTTTATAAATATTTATTACTAAACAACGCTGTGTTGCGTTTTCAGCGAAAACATATCATCTCCGTAAAATATGAGACGATTTAAAAATGTAAACAAAACAAGTTTTAGAACTGTGCTCAATTTTGGCTCCTGCCACAGACTTGGCAAAAGTAAACAAACCAATTTAGTTACCGATCCCAGTTGAGTGGCTATATGAATGTCAGATTAAGAAATCCAAACAACCTATAAGTCAAATTTTTGTTTTTAAGAGTTCCTCTATAACATTTGGAGCCAGTCCGTATTATCGCCTCGTAGTCAGACGAGCTAACGGAGCACCTGATCGTAAGCGGTTACCGTCGCTCATGGACCTCTGCAATGTCAGGGAACACTGCCCCGCTACCTACGGCTTTAAGTATTTTTTGTAATATATTCTATTTATTTGTATGATTCACAAAAACAATGTTCACACAGCATGCAGGTACATTAGAAAACATATCATAATGTTATTGAAATAAGATTCAAATTATAACAAATAGTCAGTCTTTGTAGACAAATGAAGTTCCTTTCTTTATAAGGACAGTTAAATAAAGACAGGATGTTTGGTAAAATATTTTTTTATTATGTAAGGTCTAATTGTTTTAAATACAGGGTGGATTTGTTAGGCCAGTGGCAGTGGGGTTGTAACTTGTAGAAATAAAACTTAGGACTTATTTTTGGAATCCGTTATTTTTTTTTATATATATTACACGGTGTATGACTATTGCTGCAGGCTATATTATGTTGAAAAATAATTTAACCAATTCCAAAAATAAGTGTTTCTATGTTTTATTTCGAAACAACACTACAGCTAGGATAAAGTTACAGATCCACCCTGTATATTGGATTATTCATTTTCATACTTTTTCTTTATTTACTACTATGAGAAAACTCACGATGATTCTAATAATATATGCAGGATTCGTATGTAATCAGGAATTTAATATTATAAACTTTTATTTTTTAGAATTTTACCCGTGTTTTTAATTAATGTTTGTTGAAAAATTATTCCAGACCCAATTGTTGATTACTACTCAAGCTACTTGATGATGATGATTGCCGTTGATTTTAGAGGACAACATTTTTTTAATAATTAATTTTAATATAAAACGTTCAGTCCAATATGTTACCAAACATCATGTGTAGAAAATGATTTTTAATTTAATATTTACATTACAAATTAGTCAAAGTTATTACCCGTCTTTGTATATTATCATATCGACGGGTCATATTATTATGTATAACGGGGTGATAACAAGGGAAACCAACCTATTCACCGTTCGGGTACTTGGAAGTGGAGACTTGCTATAAATACAGGCGTTGTTATTATTCTTTCGTGTCTGAATTGTCGAGGCGAACGGACCTCTTGATGTAAAAGTAATAAACTGTTAAAACTCGTTATTTTGAAGTTTTTATTCAAAAGTATTGATCATTAAGTGTTCAAGTGGATATTGTGACGTCATTCCTGACAAAACCAAACGAAGATCGACTAATCACAACATCATTACACTTCAACACACTATTTACGCCGTCATGAATACTAGTATCCAACAAAATGACGAAATTTTACATAAATAATCTCAAAAATCCTAATCTTTTTATTCTTAAAATTTTGTTTTGAAATTCCTATTATTTTCAGTGATTAAACCAACTGATTTGGTATAAGTCCTAGCAAAGTTACTATAGAACATTCAAAAGGGGTCTTCTGTTAAATTGCGTTTTGTCACTAGAAGACCCGTCGATATAACAATGTTTAAATTTATTTCCGTTGATTACAACCAAAAAAGCTATTTCAAATTAATACTAAAAGTGTATAAATACAACAATAATTATTCTAACAGATTTCCATTCAACTTTAATTTCGATTTAAACAAAAATAACAGTGCACTTACAACTTTCTAAGAAAAGATAAAAAAAATCAACAGAATTTTAGCCGTTCAAAATAAATCTAATAATTTGGAATTTATTAAAGATCTGTAAATCATTTCAAGAAAATCACAAACACACAAACAATAATTTTTATAAACTATATGAGATACAAATTTAAATATTATAAGTACAAATAATGATTTATTTAAATTTTAAGCTATTTACATTAAAATGTACACTAACTTTTGTACAAAACATGTGGTTCAAAACTAGTTTTTTTATAAAAATTATAAGTTCAGGAGATGTTTTTTGTAATAAATTTCTTTAAACACTCGCGGTTATCTACATCACTTAAACTATTACTCAACGGGTTCTTACCACGATTATTTTTATTTAAGAGGTCCCGATATATCAGCACTGTTTCAAGCGCCATGATCACGGGAAGACTGAAGAACTGCGGGTAGGTCATTTAAGAGCAGACAAATCTGTCTACCCTCTTTCTCGTTCGTTTGCCGGTACCACTGGAACTCGAACTCACATTTCGACATACCACACTGACAGTATCGGCTGCCGTCTCAAAACTAGATTTTTTGGCTTTATTAATAATAGTAATAGTTTAAGTGATGTTTTTTTAAATTAATTATTTGTTCTTTTTATGGTATTATTAAATTTTAACTAAATGCAAACTATAGTCCTTACTTTTTCACTTGACACTAGTTGACATCTATAAAAAAATATAAATATATTTAATTTCCAATTTAATTAAACAATAAGCTTGAATTTTTCATTTGATACCTGTTGGTTAAAAAAAATACCATATGCTACATTATTATTGTTCAAAGAATTCCCAAAATCGGTTCATTAGAGACGTGTTTGATGTGTTTTTTCATTGTTATTGGAACGGAGTTCCTTATCGCGCGTTGTGAAAGGGGGCGAGACGGAAAAAATTCTTACGAAAAAGTTGTCACGACGCTTTTTTTGTTTTAGATGAATATCGCTAGATGGCGCTGTGATCAAAATCTTTTAAAACAATTCCTTATTTTGTTTTATATGATTAATGCTAGATGACGCTGTGATCAAAATATTTTAAAACACGTTCCTTATCGCGCGTTACGAAAGGAAATATTTTTTATGAGATACGTTTTAATGGAAAAGAAACTTTGTTCTATCCGGATGTCCTCTCAAGTTTTTTTTTTTAATATGAAAACACTTACAGAAGTTTAATAATCTTTACTATGTTTTATTGTTTTTACAAGTGAAATAAATAACTCAATTTTCACTTCAAATAAACAAATTCTAACACCCTCAAATTTACTAAAAATATTTACCTAACTCCATCTCCCGAACTTTTAAATACATTTAATTATTACTCTAATTACTATTTACAAATGCAGAAAGGAACTTCATATCAAGAGAAAAAAAAAAATCTTAAAGATAATTTTTTTTAAAACTAACAAACATAGTACAATGTACTGAATGAGACTAGAAATATGAATGTACAGTCGTGGACAAAAGTGTTAAACTTTACTTCGCGTATTTTATCGTATCGTAAAGGTTAGCGCACACAAAGGCGGAGTCGGGTCGCATCGAGTCGCAAAAATGTGAAATGTGAATATTACGTACGGAATTTGGACACATTAGTGGTGTTAAAACTAATTAAAATCGGTTTACAAGCACAAATGCAAGTTAATTTCATCGTATAGACCTACGCTATGGATTTCGATGCTTTTTTAAATAGAGTAATTCAAAGGGAAAGTTTATGTGTATGACGGGGTGATAACAAGGGAAACCAACCTATTCCCAGTGCGGGTAGTTGGAAGTGGAGACTTGCTATAAATACAGGCATTGGCCGCTGTTATTATTCATTCGTGTTTGAATTGTCGAGGCGAACGGACCTCTTGATGTAAAAGTAATAAACTGCTAAAACTCGTTATTTTGAAGTTTTTATTCAAAGTATTGATCATCAAGTGGACATTGTGACGTCATTCCTGACAAAACCAAACGAAGATCGAATATACAACATCATTACACCTCAACACACTATTTACGCAGTTATGTATTATACCTGCATGATATAGTAGAGAAATGCTGATAATTTTAAAAGTTTTAGATGACATGTTTTTCTGCTTTTAAATCGTATCTAAGTTTCCCTTTGTAACATAGACAAAGTTAGAGGGGCAGCTAGTAAAAAATAAAACATAGCATGCAGTTGTGTTACAATATACAGAAAGACATTTCCACCTAATTTATATGTGACGGTGACCACTTATCGTCAAGTGCCAGTAAAAATGAGTTGACTTATTTCATTAAGAAATCTTGCTAATTTTTTTTTAATATTGTTTCAAAAGTGAAATAATATTACAAAACCAAAAAAAGCGATTAAATGCGACCGTAATGCGCGCTGACCATAACGACAGACACAAAACAAACAAGCAAAAAAGCTCTCAACGAATATAAAAATACGTTTTAACACCTTTGAACGCGACTGTATAATTGTTATTTAAATATCGTGTTCTTATTACATATGTCTAGGAGTTCTGTTAGTTGAGCGAATTTCGTGTATGCCTCTTGAAGCATATTCCTGAAAATGTTTAAAAAAAAATTCTAGAAAATTCAGTAGAAACTTCAGTGGTAAATGTAGAAAGAGTGCCGAGTGCGTAACGCGTGGTGCCGTCCCTCCAAACCCCGTGCTGGGTTCTGGCCTCAGCCGGGGTTCGGACACTGAGTGTGAGCGGTTGGAGGTTTTAGTGCGGTTCAACTCCCACATATGGGATCCGGTGATTTCCTCCAACTGAAAAAAAAAAAAAAAGGAAAAATCCTTTGCATTTTGTTGACAAAAATAGATCCAAACCTTCAAAAATGTGACTTCTCGACGACAATAGGCATAGAATTTAGAGGTGCAAGCCGGTTTTGAACAAGCGACCTCCCGTACGGAAGGCAAGCGCTTCAACCACTCTGCCACTACAACAAGATGATTTGTGGCGACCGATAGCGCGCGAGATCCTGAATCGCGGTGTTGACATTTGCAGTATTCGGCGCATATACAATATGTAACAAAAACCCTGTTGTTCCTTTTAGGGGCGTATACACTTGACTACAGGCACCACAATAATGAAGTTACAATTAAAAAAAAAACAATCATTGGCTAGGCTAGGGGTCAAAATGCAATAGCTATTAAAATTGACACATTAGAAATCATGTTTAGAACATCTGATATTAAAATAGCCTACGAGGTCACCGACCGCTGTAAACGCGTCGTTATCTAGCCGCTTACAAGGTCAAGGTCAAAGTCGCACGCGCGTGATTCGTTGGAAACGTTCTACTCTCTTTGTCTAGGTCAAGGACCTCATCCCCTTATGCAGAATTGCCGAGATAACAAACAATGTAAACATTATAAATATTAATAATTAAATATTTATTCTAATTATTTTAGTTGAACGTTTTTTATACAAGACTAGCTTTGTTATACAGGGTGATTTCCTAGTGAGGGTACATATTGAAGGTCATGGTAGTTGATGGTTATACACGACCAGTAAAAATATTATTACCAAAGAATATGGCTTAATGCCTTAGTAATCGCAACTTAAAAATTTGTATAATTCTTGCAAAATGATGGTTTTTCGACAGCTGATGGGTGTGGCGGAGATGTGGGG
This sequence comes from Trilocha varians, assembly GCA_030269945.2. NCBI lineage: Eukaryota > Metazoa > Arthropoda > Insecta > Lepidoptera > Bombycidae > Trilocha > Trilocha varians. The sequence goes on along the minus strand of AP028264.1, from coordinate 1,942,433 downwards.
TGCGCGAGACCACTAGAGGTCATAAGTCAACACTCTTTAAGCCGAAATTTTTATGTTTGAGGTAGTTTTATCGAATTTAGATTTAAAAAAAAAAATGTGATTTTACCTATTGTTTATAATATTCCGTATTAGAACAGAGTACTTATCACCCTCCTGCAATATGTACCCTCTCTAAAAAATCACCCTGTATACTTTTATCGAGTCTTAATACGTGGGTAGAAGGAACAACAGGGTTTTTGTTACATATTGTATACGACATCTGAAATCTACTACAGTGGGCTTCGGCCTGACCACCATACCCCCTCCCTTCTCCCTTTGTCCTAATACCACTAATACCCAGATAGTGTGAACATACCTGCATTTAATACAGAAGACGGTGAGGTTGCTCTGGTTGACGAGCGCGGGGTCCATGCCGGCTGACGCTAGACTCTCCTTGAACGTAGTCTCGAGTCGGTACATGTGGTCCTCTAGGTTAGGATCGTGGGTCTCTATGCTGAGGGCACTGGAATTAATTATAAACACATTTAAATAAATAAAAAAACTTGAGAGGTGTCAAGGGACCGGATAGAACGAAGTTCCTTTCGATTAATTAGTGAGGGAATTGTAATAAAATATTTTGATCACAGCGCCAATTAGCGATAATCATCTAAAAAAAAAAAGTGTCGTGACAACTTTTTCATAAGAATTTCCGTCTTTTTTTTAAATATATATGTTAAAATGTATATTTTTTTAAGATGCTCATAATAGTACAAAAAAGATATTTATTATTTTTTGTGGCCGAACTGGTAGTAGCTTTTAACTTTTGACGTCAACAAAAATGAGTACGTCATCAATGTTGAAAATAAAGAATTTTATTTCATTTATTATCTGCAATCTTACAAAAATTATAGAAATTATAGAAATTTTTTAGAAGCTTTTTTTTTCTATTCATTAGTGTTCACAAAATTATATGTGACCTAACCTAACCTCACTTTTTTTTTTTTAATTTCGTGATAAATAAACGAGCCTACGGCCCACCTGATGGTAAGCGGTCACCGTCGCTCATGAACCTCTGCAATGCCAGGACAATGAGGGGCTGTTATCTATCGCTTCATGGTATCCACTTCGGAGGAGACCTTCTTAGCCCAGTCGTGTGCATAAACAAATAAGAAATTTCCTTACCCTTTTATAGCATTAGTGAGCCCACTGATATGGCAACTGATGATGGGCAGTTTACTGGACAGGTTGTCCGGGCCGGTGTTGTTGGGCAAACTGTCTTCTAAACTGTGCACTATGCCCAGATTTGTCGATAACTTGGCACTGGAAACAAAATGATAAATTTAAAAAACTTGAGAGGTGTCATGGGACACCCGAATAGAACGAAGTTCCTTTCGATTAAAAGATATCTTATATTTTTTTTCCTAACGTAACGGCGATAAGGAACGTGTTTTAAAAGATTTTGATCACAGCGCCATCTAGCGATAATCATCTAAAACAAAAAAAGTGTCGTGACAACTTTTCGTAAGATTTTTTTCCGTCTAGCCCCCGACACAACGCGCGATAACGAACTTCGTTCCAATAATTTGTTTTAAAGAAAACTTTAAATACAAGCTTTTAAGATCCCGGATATCATGTAGCAGTAGAGTGCTAGCTAATACAAGTAAAACGAGCCCAAACACGACGGGTCTATCTTATTTAGTACAGTAGGTCCTATGACCACCTTCCTCCATCATCAGATCAGCGCCATTTGTCATATTATTGCATTGTCACGCGATATACATCTGCGTGCAAAATGTCAGCCGGAAACCGGGAAGTTTGTCATATTTTACTTGCAAGATTCCACCCGAACTTACATAGTTACATCCAGTGCAAGTCAATATAAAACTTGTAAAAATGGCAACTAAACTAATTAAAGTTTGCATTGTCACCACATTATAGAAAAATATTTTAAGATCGTTACGCCTATTGTGAAGATACTTCGTCCGAGTCACTCACCAGTAGCTAGAGAACACAGTCCACAGTCCCTCGAAGGCCTCAATGACGGGCAACTCTTCGTCCGAGTCACGAGCGTCGCGCGACAGTCGCTCGACAGTCGTTTTGGCAAGCTCCATGTATTCAGGTATTATCTGACACTTCTTGGCCAACTCCAATGACAGCTCTTTGAAGTTGGTCACGTCCGATTGGGATATGGTTTTAGAATCTGCGAAGACAAAACAATTGCTGTAATTATAAAAATCAGTTTAAAATTTAAGTATGAAAAAATTTGGTCCTTCGAGCCGGATTTTTTGAAGTTTTGGAACGAAGTTCCTTATCGCGCGTTATCGAAAGGGGGCTAGACAGAAAAAAATGTTACGAAAAGTAGACACGACAGTTTTTTGTTTTAGATGATTATCGCTAGATGGCGCTGTGATTAAAATCTTTTATAACAATTCCTTATTTGGTTTATATGATTAATGCTAGATGGCGCTGTGATCAAAATATTTTATTACAATTCCCTCACTAATTAATCGAAAGGAAATTCGTTCCACCCGGGTGTCCCTTGACACCTCTCAAGATTTTTTTTTAATCGGTTCTATTTTACCCCTTCCACGTCACAACATCACAAACAATACATTTATAGAATATTAGTTATAATTTAGAAATAGAACTATTCATACTTCCTACAAAATAATTTACCTTTATTTTGCAATGAAGTCAAAGTATTCTTGAGATCGACGAGCAAATGTTCTATCCTAGGGAACACGTCGTTGAACACGGCTATCCAATGTTTGAGCAAACATTGGAGCACGTCGGCCAACGTCCAAGGCGGCGCTTTGAACAGCACTCGTTCCCATAGATTATTGTATTTCGCGCGCATTTCGTTCTGAAACAAATTGAGGATTAATAACCACTCAACTGGGAACGTCACTATTCGCTAGATAGTAAAATTTGGTACTTCGTTTTTAAAAACGTTTTATTCCAATAATTTTTAATTTAGATTTTTAATTAAATTTTTAATTAATTATATTTTTGTATAAAATATGAGACGATTAAAAAATGTAAACAAAACAAGTTTTAGAACTGTGCTCAATTTTGGCTGCTGCCACAGACTTGGCAAAAGTAAACAAACCAATTTGGTTGCTGATCCCAGTTGAGTGGTTAAACTTATAATTTCAGTAAAGATAACTTGTCTTGGGCCCCGCAACGAATTTAATCAGAAGATAATAGAAGGAGTAGGAAAAACATGAGTTTCGACTTCCCTTCTCGCAAAAGCGGGAGACAATAAAATAACATTGAAAAAGCATTACGCCAGAATTGAGAAAAGCACCACGGACATTTTATTAAAGTTATTGGACCTATGCGGTGAGCTGTTGTACTATTTAGGATGCCAATAATAGTTATGGCAAAAACGTTTGAATGCACGGAAATTTGCGCTGGATGCTACAAGATCTGTGTAATAAACGACTCTAGACGATACTTGTAAGGAGTTTAACATAGTGACGCGTTCCATATGCCATAGATTGGATCCCATGTGATGGGCTGTCTGTTCATAGTGTACATACCTCCAATATATTAGACAGTAACTGATACAAAGCATTCTCGTAATACTTCAAACACGTGATGAGTTCTGGGTCGTGGCTGGCCTGAGGTTTGTTCTCGAGGAGACTCTTCAGATCTTTAAGGCTGATACATTTGACGCGATTCACAACGGCCTTGTTGCATAAGTTCTTGTCGTTTGTTAGGAGAGCCTGAAAAGTATTTAGATTTAAATTGCTGTATAAAATGGGAATGAGTTGTTTGTACAAGACATTTTAATATTACAATTTAATTTTTATAAATTTCTCCAAAACTGCAAATTTACAGTAGAGTGTTTCAAAGATTCAAAGTGAACCAAAATCTGCATTTATTGTTACATCTTTTTGAAATTCTTTGAGTTATATTTAAATACGAAATTTGAATCTTCTCTGAAATTTGAAGTTCACTTTGAATCTTTGAAACGCTCTACTGTAAATTTACAGTTTTGGAGATACAACAACTTACGTGGGAGGTATCAATTAAAGATCTGACTAAAACATTATTTTATTAAAATATTATGATTTAATTCTCACGATTTCAAGCAAATTCAAAAGTAGTTGATAATAGTACTTACGACATCGCGTTTGAGTTCAACTTGCTGTAGACAACAGTTCAGTATCTCATCGTCGGGCAACTCGCACGGGTAGATATGATTATTTGCATCGCGCAATGGTTGACCTGCGAAATTAATAAAATAAATTATAAACTTATTCGGACACTCGCGGTTTTCTATAATACTTTCATGCATTTTCAACGGGTTCTTACGACGATATTTAATTAATTGAGTTGTCTCGATATTTCGTTGTTGTTGCAAACGTCATGATCACGAGAAGACTGGATACTGCAGGTCGACTTAAGAGCAAACAAATCTGTCTACCCTCTCATGTTGTTCATGCTCAGAGAGTCTTGTAGGTACAGTGAGTGTGGTGTGTCGTGATGTGAGTTCGAGTTCCAGTGGTACAACACAAAAGCGAACGAGTGCGAGGGTAGACAGATTTGTTTGCTCTTAAATCGACCCGCAGTATCCAGTCTTCTCGTGATCATGACGTTTGCAACAACAACGAAATATCGAGACAACTCAATTAATTAAATATCGTGGTAAGAACCCGTTGAAAATGCATGAAAGTATTAAAATAAATTAGTTTATATCAACTACACTTTTCTTTTTGACCGACATCCAAAAAGGAGGAGGTACTCAATTCGTCTGTATTCTTTTTTATGTATGTTCCTCGATAACTTTAGTTTGAGTGGACCGATTTGAATGATTCCGTCAGATGAAAGGTAATGACTGAACTTAGGTCCCATTGTTTTTTTTTTTTAAATCGAACAAGTACTTTTGGATCTGGGTTTAAAAATGTGTATTTTAACGGACAAAATTTCATGATTTGCTATGCGTTTTTGCCCGTATTTTTTTTACATGAACCGATTTCAATGATTATTTTCTTGTTACAAAGCAAATATTTTGAGCATTATTTAATATAAATTTGATAAGGATCTGACTGGTAGTTTTTGGGCTATGCTTGAGAAATGGTAATGGGTCGTTTTCAAATTTGTAATATAAATACTATTTCTAGTTATTAATTATTTTTTTTAGACACTCTGGCTAAAACGATGAAGAAAAACATCGTGAGGAAACCTGCATATTGGAAAAGGATTTGATATGTGAAGTCTCCAATCCACATTGTGGCTGTGTTTTTTTTTTTTTGTTTTTTTTTAGTTGGAGGAAATCGTCGGATCCCGGCGGTATGTGGGAGTTGAACCTCACTAAAACCTCCAACCGCTCACACTCAGCGTCCGAACCCCGGCTGAGACCAGAACCCAGCACGGGGTTATGCGGGATGGCGCGACGCGTTACGCACTGCGGCACACTTTCCCGTCGCGACACCCCCAATGTGGCTGTGTGGTAGACTATACCTACTGAGGAGATCTGAACCGGTAAACCCAACAGTGGAAAATAGCTCTTTCAGTATAAAATAGCTTTCATCTAAAAAGTTTAAGTATTTAGTAATTTTCCATAGAAACACAGACACTATTAACTGGCTTATGTACCTCTGTATAATCCCAAAATTACTTCAAATCATTAAAATAAGTAACTTCAAACATCTGAAAATCAGTGCTGCAGCTGGCTTTCTGCATGTTTGTGGCATTCAGCTGAGATGGGTACATTTTTGTGGCAAATAAGTGCTTCTTTTTCATGTGAAAATTGTAAAGTTGTTTTGGAATGGAGTTCCTTATTGCGCGTTATCGAAAGGGGGCTAGACGGAAATTTTTATGAAAAAGTTGTCACGACACTTTTTTGTTTTAGATGATTATCGCTAGATGGCGCTGTGATCAAAATATTTTATTATAATTCTCACTAATTAATCGAAAGGAACTTCGTTCCATCCGGGTGTCCCTTGTCACCTCTCAAGTTTTTTTCTTTCTTTCTTTCAAAGATATTCTAAATTACAGTGTATATCATTTACTCACCTTTTATCCTATTATTTTCGGGCAAAGATTTATACAAATAATCCATAGCTGCTTTAGCACGTTTGCAAACCGCGCCATTTCCATTATTATTATCTTTTAAACGATCCAATTCATTGACAACTCTCCATGGTACTAGTAACATGGGCTGTTCACTGTATCCTGAAAATTAGGAATAATACTCAGTAAAATATCGATATGCTTCAAATAAGGGTGCTTCAGAGTCGGGGGAATGTCTAATCATGGACTTTCCCCCCGTATTGAAGAATGCTTCAGGAAGCATCATGCTTATATCTTACAAATCTGGGTGGAGAATGCGGGCTAATTAATAGATATTCAATAGATAAATGTCTGGAAAAGTTCTGGAGTGGCAGCCACGAACCGGTAGGCGCAATGTTGGTAGACCCCCCACAAGATGGACCGACGATCTAATCTAGATCGCGGGAGGTCACTGGATGCAGATGGCGCAGGACCGGTCGAGGTGGCGAGGGCAGGGGGAGGCCTATGTCCAGCAGTGGACGTCTATAGGCTGATGATGATGAAGATAAATGTCGCCAAGGATACCTCATTGCCCCTCGCCTCCTTGTCCAAACAACTATTTTTTGAAAGTTACTCAGAATTTTGTGAATGTTTCTTACCTTTTATATGCGAATTCAACACTTCCTTTATAAAATCAAGCTCTCGTATAAAAATATTTGTATCGACAACTAATATTAATTTATCGTTTCCGACGCTGGAATCGTCGTTTGTACTTTTTGTCGGTGATTCTACTCTTGGACTCGGCTGAAAATAAATTATATATATGAAAATAATTCTCATTTACCAATGCCTTTTGAATTTACACATTGACTTACTTGATTTGTGGCAAAAAATGGTACAAAAGAAGAAACTTGAAAAATAATTAATCATATTACATTTCTACCACAAACCAACCGAGGCTCAGCGTATTGCTAAATATCGACATACATTATAGAATCAATGCCAACATCCAGCGCTGGTTTTCAGTCTCATTCAGCTGGCAGTGACGTCACAAATGTTCAGATGGTACACACTACACAGCTAGAAAATGTGACACTATTGACACTGAGATTCTTAACGACAAGTCTTTGGCTCGTCTGCCTACATAACAATAATAAAAAAAAAAGTAAGTATGCTCTCATTTTCCAATGCCTTTTGAATTTACATTACCCAGACTCCTTACTTCCATCCATCGTCCTTGGATGAACTAACGCACACGCATCTATTGTGTGTCAAATAAAGTTTACTTTCTTTCTTTCTTTCTATTGAATTTACATACAAAAATTGTCGCGACAGATTGAGTTATAGCTTGCTAGGTATGTGCAGTTTTTACAGCCACATTGCCAGAAAGACGGTAGCCTTGAAAAACTAGTCGTAACTGGCAAGGTTGCTAGGAAAAGATCACGTCGTCAAAGCCCAATACTCTGACCAGATGAAGACCAGACCTTGGTGGGAAGGCTGTCATAAATCTATGACATGAGGTGGTAGTCACGACCTCTAGAAGCAGGGTGATAAAGGCTATTTTTATGTATCTGACACGAGATGTGGCAAGATCTAATATAATATTCATGGCTATGACTTCATCCTTGCAACTAAGTTGCGACCTATTTTAGGAAAAACCTTCAACAACATTTTCTTAGTACATGGTCTGAATTGTTGATAAAAACAACATACATGGAAATATTGATTTTTTTATCAATCACTTTTTAGAATGTCGTGGTCACGGCATTTGGCCAACCCGAAGTCTATGGACCATCCAGGTTGCTTTGGAAATTCGCCCGGCCATGTTACTTTGGAAAGAACCTCCATTGGATACAGGTGGATCCGACAACTAGATAGTATCACTGTACGTGTGACCTGGACACGGCAGATCATACGCTCGCTGTTTGCCCCGAATGGAACAGCGCTGTGTCCTGGTCACGCAAGTAGGACCGGACTTGTCGTTGCCGGGCGTCGTGGCATCGATGATCGATGATGAATCCTGGAAGGCGATGCTCGACTTCTGCGAGTCAGGAGAAGGCGGCGGACCGTGAGAGAGAAAGCTCTTCTCTCGGCGCAAGTACCCGCAACTGCCAAACGGGATTTCAGGTTTAGGAATTGTCTTAAGATTCTTATGCCCTCCATAGACCCAAGAGAGAGTTGTCCCATCGCTCAGAGCAACCACTTCGTAAGACCTCCACGCTCTCCAGCCCAAATTGATTCTGACTCAGCCAGGTATTCCGTGGGAGGGTTTCACGCGGCTCAATATTGGCGGGCTACATATAGCCCGTCGGCTGGACCGAACATGTGCTTAAGGATATTAAAAGAATATTAGAGGTAACGAAAAAAGGTTTTTTGAAGTACAGATCATACGAAATTCGCAAATTGCAACTAACTAATAAAACGACAGCGAGTCATTTGATCCCCGCACAAAACGGGGCAGCGTAGGTCTTTTCAATAATCGTTAGCTAAAACATTGTTTGGTAGTAATATCACATGATGCATTACTACTTCTAACTTAAAAAAATACCATCCCTCTAAAATCTCGCAAGCCAGTTGCTCTTTTATAAATTAACAAACAAAGGATAATATAACTAAATATCACAATGTATTAATGTATTGAAAAAGCGACCGGTTGCTATACCACAAAATATATGATAAACAATATTTTTTGTAAATAGCAACCTTGTACTTGATAAACAATTTATTTTCCAGACAGTAGTTATTTTCCATTTCGACCTGACATATTATATTTTTCCGTATTTTTAAACGTCGAATTGCGCATGAACAATACCTGAGATAAATCAGTGTCACAAAAGTGAGGAAACATTCATTGTAATTCAGGTTTGAATACATTTCAATACAAAAGTGTATAAATTTGTATACTGACCTCTTTTATCTCGGGCCTCAAATCAACATCCATCGCTTCTACGAAATTATAATCATCTTTAGTTTCTGGAATGTTCAAATAGTCTATGGATTTTGTCTCAGTGCTTGTTGAAGTAAGAGAATTGAATCGTTCCTGTATGGCTGCGTAGGCATTCAAATCTCCGTCTGCCGTCGAACTTTTATATGTCAATTTAGACTTAATGGCGGAAACTAGTTTGCTGGCCTCTGAGAACTGCGGTGGGGTAGCTGGATGCTTCATATAGGGGTACTCCATCACCTGATTGCATATACCCTGTTCGATATCAGCAAACATGTCTTTAGGTTTTGTTTTATCACAATATTCTTCCGGTAATTGAGCTTTCATGGAGGATATGATCTTATTTGCAGCGAAGAACTGTGATGGTGATGGTATTGATGGTAGACTTTCACTGCTCGGAGAATGTGTTGAGCTTTTCGCATCGCTAGAACTAGGACTCTTCTCTGTTCTACTTTGTTTTAAAGCTTCAATTTCCGTGGAGGGTTTTCGCTTTTTGGCAGAATCCTCATCTTTTTGTACTTCAGCTGAAAGTTGTGCCCGTAATTGTGATAGTCTAGCGTTTGCCAAGTTTTTGGTTGGGGTCCATTTGTCCGGGCTATCATTACGGGTTAGGCTATCTCTTTGACTGCTGCTTTGTCTGTGTGTGTCTGGTGGTTTGTCTGGTTCTTTTTGTGTTTGTTGGTTGGTTTGATTGTTATGCCATTTGTTGGTTTCTATTCTTTTTAAACATATCTCATTTTGGATTGGCTTCGACACCCCTGGGGAAGACCTTGCTAAAATGTTATAATTTGCAAAATAAATGTTAGTTCTAGAACTGCTGTTTTTATTTTTTTTTTTAAGTAGTCTAATATAAGTAATCTACAAAGCCAAATTTTGTTCTGTGATGAGATTAAGGGCATTTCCTTTGAATAGTTCTGTTTATGCTGGACTTTGGTCTCGAGATAGATTTGTAGCATGATGATGTTTACAATGAAAGCAGAAGAATAAGAATAAGGGAAGCAGAGTCGCTGTGACCAGGATTGAACCTTAATGCCCACCTCATTAAAATAATAAATGCAAAGCAAGGTAGTTTTAACAAATAGTAAAAGTAATCAACTAATTTCATTTAAATTGAATATTGTTTTGATACTTAGTTTATATCATAACCAAATTTGTCAATACAGCTTTTTGCTTCTCATAGGATGGAAAGTTCTCCGCAAAACCCTGAATATATCAGTTATTACATAAATATTAATGTGTATGTAAAACAGACAAGAATTTACCTTCTTTGGGCCTCCCAATAGGGGAACTTTGCTCGGAACCATCGCTTTTACGCTTCAAATTCTTCCTCTCTTCTTCTTTTCTATACGTTTCCCTTGGATCTTCTTTTCTTTCCCTGTTTTTGTCTCTGATTTCCTCATACTGAAATGTGCACGAAAACAAAACATTTTACAGTTAATATTATGTCCAATAACGTTATTCTATCATAAATTAAGAAGCAATAGAAGCAAATACAATGAATATAGCCTTGAAATCAGAAAATTTATATAAAAACTTACCTGTGGATGCGTCCAGGAAGATTTTCCTGTCCTTTTATGAAAATAATACTTTCTTCCTGGGGTCGATTTAGACATACAAAGTAACCAGCCATCAGGAAGTTGCGCTAATTCATTATAACTTGAACTCATGGCTGATACTTTGTTATTATTTTGAATATTTCTGATTAACACATCACGATTAAATTTACTGTAGGTACTTCTTGATTTGACAAATCAATTTGTGTACTGCGTAGGGAAGGGACACAATCAGAGTGAAGATGTATCTTCGATTAATTTGAAAATCGATATTTATCTTTTATTTCTTTTTCTTGAATTTTACAACCTTTTACTGCTGTTCCCTTCAATTCTTAGTTCAATTTTGTTTTGTTGTTTCAATTATTGGAAAATATTAAAATATGGTACTTCATTTATTAATTTTTATCATTAGACTTCACAAAATACTCTGTTGGCATTAAAATTTTTAAAACATCAATACCACTCCACTGTCAAAATCAAGAAAACGTCATCTGTCATCTGTCGGTATCAAAAACAGCTGATTTCTTACCTAACCTCCAAATGTATATTCTGTTTTACGAATATTTTTTAATTTACCCGTAATAAAACTATACGAAAATGGAGAGAATAGCAAAATTTGCTAAAACTATACGTAACAATTGGAAAAAATCCGTTGTCGGAGCTTTCGCCTTATATTATGCTGGAGCTACAGCGAAAGAAAAATTTCAGTGTGTATCATCAAGTATACTATAATAATTTTGTGCAAAACTACTTAATTTTCATACGAAACTTAATATTTTACTGGCTACAGTCTCATACTTCTACTTCACTAATTCTGAAACTTATAAAATTAGTAAAAATTAACACTTTAAATATATTTTATTTATGGCCAGGATCAACATACTAATGAGAGCAGCATGCAAAGAGGCTGCTTTATACGGTGAAGCGCTCATTCCCATGGAACGTAACCCAACAGTCATTACAGTTATACTCAATCCAGTCGCTAACAAAAGGAAAGCTAAACAAGAATTCGAAAAGTATTGTCAACCGTTACTTTTGCTTGCTGGTTTACAGGTAGTTAATTTAGTATAATTCTTATTATTTTATTTTAATTAATTTTTATTTTTATTTTGTAAGTCACACCAACAATTTACATACACTTAATCCTATTACAGTAAAATACATTTTGGTTAAATCTATGATGTGTACATAAATCAATTAAAGGTATGCACAGCATTTACCAGGAGTACATAATTTTATACTAAATCTAAAACTTAACTATATATACTGTGAGTAAATTATATGAATTACGTAGTCTCATTAAATGTTCGTAATATAGTGTATTTAAAAGAACAAAAACTGGAGCTAAAAATGTTAACATTATTGTCCAAATCATTGAATTGCTGAGCCATACGCAAAGTAGGATTGTTCAAAGAAATCTTAAGTGATGTGTTAAAATCGTAAGTGATGGTAATCATGCAAAAAAGCAATTCAACTTGCACATGTAAATATGTAACTTAGATTTATTTAATAGCATGTTAACTTCAGTTAAAAATATTTTAGCCAGTAAATTTTGTGATGCAGGTTCATAGCATAACTTTTACTATTTACTTACTTAAGATAGAAATTATTTTTGGTTTTATTACTCACTTACTTACTTATATTGTGAAGCACTCTCTATTTCTATTCCAAAATGTAGCTGCAGAAACTTTTAATTGGCCATCTTCATTTACATAGTTTTAATTAAATAAGTGTTAGCCGTAAGTTTCTGTGGAATATTAAAATAAATAAATACCTATGTTAGTTTGAGTGGAGTACTTGCAAATTTTAACAAACATCCTGGTTTCCAATTAAGCTAACATTTTGCATGCAAATGCATATTGTGTCAAAATATATCGATTCAGAAGATGTCCATTGGCTCATTTTACTTACTCTTGGTTAGCACTCTTCTCATAAATTATTTTATTTAATTTTTATTTATACAAAAAAGTGTATTCATTAATTTTCAGGTGGATGTGGTACAAACAGCATCGGAAGGTAATGCCAAAGAGATAGTTGAAACATTAAAAGGTACTGAAGCTATCATTGTAGCTGGAGGAGATGGCACACTATCAGAAGCCGTTACTGGTATGTATTTACTTTTTTGTGTTAATGAGAAATATTCGGCACTAGAATAGTCTGACTATAAGCTATGTTTTCATAATATGATAGTCTTTTTTGGGATTTTTAAACCAAAAAGTAACATAAAATGAACCAATATTAAAACCTCTTGATTTGATTCAGTTCAATTAGAAAATAAGATAAGACAAATACAGTTTTAGCAAGTATAAAGTTATTAATTATAACCATTTTACAATTTTTTTTGTCTCATTGAATCTTACCAAAACTTTAGGTGGTCCATAAACTGTTAAAATGTCATCATCTAAAAAAACGCTGATGAATAAATGTCCATTATTTAACTAAGTATCAAAACATCTCTTCTAGGTTTATTAAGACGCCACGATCAAGCAAACATGTTTCCCGTTGGCATATTACCTCTCGGAAAAACAAATTCGATAGGTAACACTTTATTCCCGTCCGGAAATGGAGTACAGAAAGTCAAGCAATTAATCGAAGCGTCCATGGCTATCATCAAAGGAAACACGGTGTGGAAAGACGCCATGAAAATAGAACAAGTTTCCGAGGAAAATGAGATCCCAAGTCGACCTATTTACGCTATGGCCTCCATGGAATGGGGGGCGTTTAGGGACACTCTAGCTAAAAAGGATAAATACTGGTTCGTTGGCTCTTTAAGAGAATACGCCGCGTATATTTTTAACGGCTATAAAAACACATTAAACTGGGACTGTAGTGGAACAATAAAGTACACACCACCATGCGTCGGATGCAGCAATTGCGTTGCCAAAAGACCGGAAGTGAAACGGAAATGGTACTTTGTCTCGAGTCAAACTCAAGCACAAAGCAGTCCAACGGAAATTTTGAATCCCGAATGTGTAACGGAAAAGGAGTTGTGCTTCAAAACGTGCGATTTCAAAATTAAAACTCAAAATGTTGCCAGGAACAGCGAAATTCCGGCCTTAAGCATATTTTTGGGGAGAAATAGCTATTCGTACACCGATTTTGTATCTGAAGGGTGGCGCAGGATAAAAAATAATTCAGATTCGGAGCCAATTTTAGCCAGAACTATTGAACTTACGCCAAAGGAAACTGAAAAAGATACGACAATTGAAATCGATAAAGAGGATTTTGATATGAAACCAGTCAAAATTACATTACTACCTAAAGTTATAAAATTATTTTGTCAGTCTGGAATAAATAATTATTAAATGTTATTTGGTTTTTAACTTCTGTAAAGTCCTTAAGTATGAGTCTAATCGTACATTTAACCAATATCTTCCATTATCTCGAAATTACATTAAACTGAAATTAAAAAATACTATTAAGCCTAGTTAATAAGATTGATTTTAAATAACAAAAAAATGTGTTAAAAATTTAGTTTACACAATGAGGGGCGTTATATAATAGAGGACTTTCTTAAACCGCTTATGAAGGACAAGAAATCCATCAATACACTACTCGAAAGAAAACATCAAAAAAACATAAAAAACTTTATTAACACAATTAATTTAAAACATTCTGTCTAGTATATTCCCAAACAAAGATGGCGGCGGTCACGTGAACATTGAGTGACCTCACCACGCCCTGTTGAGGTATTTCTACGCAGTGGTCCATGAGGGGCAGCAAATCGCAAGGTACACCTTCTTTTTCGTGACTAGAATAGAAAAACAATTTAATTTTTAGGTTATATTTTACTATACTTGCGCTATCTCAATTCTGGCGTAATGCTTTTTCAGTCTTATTTTATTGTCTCCCGCTTTGCGAGAAGGGAAGTCGAAACTCATGTTTTCCTACTCCTTCTATTATCTTCTGATTAAATTCGTTGCGGGGCCCAAGACAAGTTAGCTTTCCCTCGGGTTCCTGGGCTTCACTGCTCAGAGTCATTACGATGGTCGCCGCTGTGGATCCCCCCTACACAGGCTCCACAGTGGTGGGAGTGAGAGGTGGGCAAATACCCGAATATACTTGCGCTATAAAAGCAGTTTTTATCTAAATTGCTTTATTGAACTTTCAGTATAGAACTCTTACTAAAATTATAAAACAGACTTTCATGCTGATACAGGGTGTATATTTCGATACAGAATCAAAAAATCACCCTGTATCATACCATTCGATTATTTAACTAATAAGGAACAAATTTTTGGAAATAAGATATACGAAAAACTTAGGGAAGCCTAGTTTTTAATTTTAAAAAAGTTTATAGGTTATGGGTAGCTACAGTGGACTTATGGCCAAAGGGAGATCTCCGACCGGGCGAGGTAGTGTATGTTGGTCAGGCCGAAGCGGAGCGATAGCGGGCGCGGTGCACACCTATCTAAACATTTACATCGCTCCGCTGGTCTACTGGTTTCGCTCGCGGCGATGCTTGCATAATCATTTGTATTTGTGTCGTGAATGTATGACAAGGAAATGTATGTGTAATGTTTTAGTGTTATTCTATACACAAATAAATAATAAATATATATATTATAACTGTACTGTTTAGTGTGATAGATAAATAAAATAGAATACTAAACTACGTTATAAAATAGGTAGCCTACATAGGTTTTGTATGAATTTCAATTCTTAAGCATACAATTTCTTGAGTAATAAAAATTCAAATCTCACCCGAGCAACAGTAAAGTCTTCTTGGGAAACTCAAAGCTCTGCAATTTACAACTGGTCGAAGTCTGCTCGGCTGCGACAATAGAGTAACCCTCCGCCTTTTTGTTGGTCAAGTACTCTTTGAGAGCCTGACCTGGACGTATTTCTTGGACATCAACCCATCTTTCTGCTGATACACTGTGAAAGGTGAAAGTAAAGATATTTGTATTCATCATCAACAGTAGACACTACTGCTGGATGTAGGTCCTGCATTAAATCTCATTAATTTGTGTTAAATCCTTTTAAATTATAGGACTTTACATGACTTTATTCACGCAACTGGGATCTTCACCATAAACAGGTAGGTACACACTCGCACACACACACATACTAACAACACCTACAAACACTACATACACTCATCTGTACCAACCCATTACTGCCCACTGTTGGGCTCAGGTCTCCTCCGAAGAGGGGTTAGGCATAGTCCACCATGCTTGCCTAGTGCGGATTGGGGACTTCACATATCTTCAAAGGATTTTTAGAACCTTTTTCGGATATGCAGGTTTCCTCACGATGTTTTCCTTCACCGTATTTAGCCAGTGGTGTTGTGAAAAATTGCACATAAATTTTTTTTTTTTTCACACATACACTCATCATACAGAGACTACTCACCGTTTTGCTATTAATAAAATTAATAATTTACCAACGTTTTGTCTCACTAGCCACTCAGTAGTTATTTTTCTGTTTTTCAAGATTGTAATATGGTATCGATACAAACAATTAATTTGACTGATAAATGTATTAGTGGATCTCCACGAGACAGGCTTGACCTAGTGTGGAGATCTAATGGTTAATTGTATATTACACTGTAAATTTTGGCTGAATAAATATTTATTTTTAATCTAATTGGTCTGTTTACTTTTGTAGCCAAAGTTGACCACGACGGTACGTTAATATTAAAATTTGTCTTTTTAATTGCACTGTAGACAGATGATTCCAATCTGTCTGAACCCTCGCCTGCAGAAAGATAGTCATAATTTTATGAAATTCATGCGACAAAAGCACTTGCTGTCAAAAAAATAAACATCGGTTCATCCGGTAAATCAACATTCTCAAAAAACATAAAACTTGAGAGGTGTCAAGGGACACCCGAATGGAACGAAGTTCCTTTCGATTAATTAGTGAGGGAATTGTAATAAAAATTTATTTTTTTAAGTTATAGTAATTAGTCATAACTTAAATAAAATATTTTGATCACAGCGCCACCTAGCATTAATCATATAAAACAAAATAAGGATTTGTTTTAAAAGATTTTAATCACCGCGCCATCTAGCGATAATCATCTAAAACAAAAAAAGTGTCGTGCCAACTTTTTCATAAGAATTTCTGTCTAGCCCCCTTTCGATCGGAGCGACGGGAAAGAGTGCCGATGGCGTAACGCGTCGCGCCGTCCCTCATAACCCCGTGCTGGGTTCTGGCCCCAGCCGGGGTTCGGACGCTGAGTGTGAGTGGTTGGAGGTTTTAGTGCGGTTTAACTCCCACATACACCGCCCGCGGGGCGGGCGGGGATCCGGTGATTTCCTCCAACTAAAAAAAAACCCCCTTTCGATAACGCGCGATAAGGAACTTCGTTCCAATAAACAATTATAACTATATTAGTCTATATTTCAACTTACCTAAGTCCCCGAAACTGTTTATCTTGTAAATGCCGTAAGCTGTCCACAACATAGGTTTTTACTCCGAAAACTTCACTGGTTCGCGCCATTCCGCCCAAATTCGGAAGTTTGTCTATTAGAGATGCGACTACTATCAAATTGCTGGTCGAATCTTTCTGTAAAAAGAAAAGTAATTTTTATAATTATTTAAAAAAATCTCTGGGCTTAAATTAAAATTGTTAAAAAACAACCATTTCATTCTATAAGAAATAGTCAATGGATTCAAGAGGGAGATTTTTTGTGCACAATTTAGAAGAGAAATACTGACAATTTTAAAGCTTTTTGATGTAATGCCATAAATAGGCATATTTTTGTGTCCTTCTACCTAATAAAAGATAAAAAACTTGAGAGGTGTCATGGGACACTCGAATAGAACGAAGTTCCTTTCGATTAAAAGATATCTTTTAATTTTTTTTCCTAACGTAACGCGCGATAAGGAACGTGTTTTAAAAGATTTTGATCACAGCGCCGTCTAGCGATAATCATCTAAAACAAAAAAAGTGTCGTGACAACTTTTCGTAAGAATTTTTTCCGTCTAGCCCCCTTTCGATAACACGCGATAAGGAACTTCGTTCCAATAAAACAATATGATAAAATATAAAGGTTACCTTTTTACTACACTCGTTCACATTTACATCGCTCATATTCTTCCAAGGTATATATTTTTTTTGTATCGTTCCCACTGATTCTTTATTATTATTTTCACATTCATCTAACAAGTTAATACGCTCAATCTTCTCCAATTCCTCATCAGATGCATGTCCTATCAACCATTCGCTTTTCAAATCATCACCTCTATCTATCTCAACGTTTTCATTTATAACTATCAATTTGGCTTTTATAGCTTCTAAATCTTTATTTTCATTGAAATTAACTTCAGATAACTTGGCAAGACATTCGTAAATAAAAAATGGAGTCAAATCGTGCATTATATTGAATTTATTAACGAAATAATCGTTCTGTAGTTTCGTAAAGTTCCTATCGTTTTTGCTTTCGGTAAATGTTTTTTCTATCACTTTGATTGTGTATGTATATTTTTCAGCATTGCTTTTGTTTAGATTATATAATTTTGTAGCCAAATATTGAGCGTTAAGTCTTATATTAAAGATCTGTCCCATAGTATGTGACAATAGAGTGTCCATAACAAAATCATATTCTTCGTTAATGCATTTCTTTGATGTTAATTTATGTTTTATTAGCCAATATAATATCATGAATTGTGATGGTATTGGAATATTGTATGATGAAATTGTTTTCAATAAATCAATGTTTACTTTTTCTTTCTGAAATACAAAATTCGTTATTTAAAGATATGATAGCTCTGGAAAAAGATGATGAATTCAATGTAATGATATCTGTATTTAAAGTACAAGACGAGATATTTTTTATTAGAAAAATGTATTTCATTTGATGTTAAATGATCATCGTAAATATGAAACTTTGCATTGTTGAAACTGAGCATTTAAATGCTTTTGCTGCTCACCAAATGGAGAACGGTTATCGTTGCCCATGGATCCATTTTAAAAACCACTAGAAGGATAGTAAATCAGAGCAGAAATAAGAATGGAAACACAATCATGCTATTTAATTAAGATGAGATATACCAAACTAAACTAGCTAGATATCCAGACAAACAAAGATGGACTCACCGAACAACAATTTGGACTGGTCCTACTGGAAAAAGACGAAAGGGCAGACAGAGGAAAAGATGGTCGGACGACATTGAAAGAATAGCGGAAAGGAGCTGGATGACCCTGGCCCGTGATAAAGGAGCATGGAAAAGGATGGAGGAGGCTTTTTACCCTAAAGGGGCCATAAAATATAACAAAATTTAAGTGTAATTAGGTTAAGAAACATTGTAAGGATAAATAAAGCTATATATACCAAACTAAAGACAATTTATCGCGGAAACTCACCCTCATAGACAAGTACAAAGAAATATACCACTCCAGGCTAATTTTAACGCTTGCTTGGTGAGGCAATTTCCCCAATGACCTCAAACTCCAACGCATGACATTCTCGTCGATTGTTCTAGAATCTAGCAATGTTATGAACAGTATATTCTGTAACGCTGATAAAAGGACTTTGTGCGTCTGAGAATTCCCATGATATCGAACTTTGCTTTTGAATAATTCGTCAATTGTGTTAGTGAATACGTTAATAATTATTTTTAAAGTGTCTGTGTCTTGTATTTTGCTTAAGGTACTCAAAGCTAGATACTGTATTTCGTAGTTGTGATAGTTGTTGGAGCTGTTGACAAAGTTAAACAGATTATGATGTGGTAACGAATTTTGACAATATTAATAACAATATTTGTAGTTTGCGAAGTATATCGACAGAATTTTCTTTACATCTAAATATTGCAAATATTTTGGTATACTAGCCCATATCTATATGGCGAGATGGCGCGACGGGTAAGAGTGCCGAGAGCGTAACACGTCGCGCCGTCCCTCATAACCCCGTGCTGGGTTCTGGCGTCAGCCGAGGTTCGGACGCTGAGTGTGAGCGGTTGGAGGTTTTAATGAGGTTCAACTCCTACATATTCGGGATCCGGTGATTTCCTCCAACTGGGAAAAAAAAGCCCATCTCTATGTCGTTAGCACGAACTACTACGAACTCCCTTTTTTATTGCAAGACAGACAGAGCTTACGGCCAACTTGATGGTAAGCGGTTACTGTCGCTCATGAACCTTTGCAACGCCAAGGCATTGTGACTATAGCATCCTTAACCTCGTATTTATGAAATATTGAGAATCTTATGATAACGCTTTCACTTGCCAACCTTCGTCCATCAACCATCTTCTATTTCTAAATTTTTCAGTAGCACCCACAGCTTATCGATTTTTTTTAATTGATCTGAAAAACTATTTACCTTTTCTCTTCCAGTTTCAAATATGCATCCTTCTTGATTTCTATTTCCACATTTTCTGTAATTCTGAAACAAAATGATTCAAGATTAGTTTCAAATTAAATAAAAGTAATTACGTCATATTTAATTATATAGTCACCTTTGGTCCTTTTTAGGTACAGGACTGTATAATAATATATCGCATAAAACATACACAAGTTGTGGTGTTAAAATATCTTTTTTATTTAATTCTCTTGTTAAAAAATATAATGGAGTATTCCTCATTGGTCCATATTCTATAATTTTACTACAATATGATACAATTACATTATTATATGTGATTTCTGATACTGCTTTGTCATGTGTGAGTATGTTTATAAATTCTTCTATGCATGGAGTATACTGATTATTTGATTTCAATTCTTCAATTTCCTTCCAAGATCTATGTAAAAATTGCGGTAAATCGAACTTAGTAGCCTTATCATTGAGTATTATCTCTAATATTTTATTAACAATTCGTAAAATCCACTTGAGACACCCATATCCACCGCAATCCATTACTCTGTCAATAAAATCCACTATTTTTTTATTAAAGTTACCTTTTTTCATGATTTTGTTTATAACAACACAGGATTCTTCGTAAAATATATTTTTGTATTTACTTCCATCTTCAGTGTTGCCAGTGGAATCTATTTCTTCTGCAAACTTAATTACTGTTTCTATATTTAGAATATTATCAACATGATTTAAAAGATTGTTATTATCATTTTTGTTTTCAATTATCAAACAATCTAGTATAGTTAGAGCATAAACTTTTTTAGTAATATCTGTGTTTTTATCTTTTAACAGTAAAATAGAGTTTTTGAACAGTTGTAATAGAATTTGAGATTCATCAATTGGTAATTTGAGTGTATGATCTTTTAAAAGAAGCTTTAGCTCATCTATGTTTAAGATGTCATCACTTATTAAAAGCTGTAGAAGATACTGCAATAGTAATGAGAACTCTTTCGTTATTATCATGTTCAAAGTTTTCTTAAATGCATCATCTTTTTTGTAAGTCTTAGCATAAATATGTATTAAATATATTGCATCTTGCAAACATTCTTTTTTATTACAATATTGTCTAGTTATTACATCTTGTATGTTCTTTAATTTTGTAGCAATATTGTCAATAAAATTGTCAATATATTCTTTATTTTGCTCAATGTATAAGAAAGCAAAATCTACGTTTGCATAAGTCTTACTAATGACTTCAAAAAACTCAATTCTTTCTTCTTTATCTATAACCATTGTCTGAATTAATGATATAAAGGGGTTATTCATCTGTGCCTTTTTTTCTAGAAGTTCCAAGTGGAATGATGGGAATAAACTAATACATGTTCTCCAATCGATATCTTTAGAATTATTTGCAACAAAATGTGATATGTTTATGTAGACTGCCCTTCTTATAGGTATGTTGGTACAATGTATTTTTATAATTTCTGCTATTGAATTATTCCAAATATTATAAGCAATTGGGTTATGTAGTTTGATGTTTCGTAGTATGTCTGTTAAATGATACAATGGTATTGGTGACCATTTTACTTCAGATATCACTTTAATTGTACTCACAAGAGATTCTTTGTCTTCTAAAAATGTCTTTAACTGGCCTTTTAGTAGTTTACAATTGTTATTGTAAATGTTTAAATCATTCAATGCTTCTAGTAATATTTTAGCTTCCTTTTCTGAATGAAATTTGACTTTTAATCTGTTTTCAATGCATTTTAATCTGACTTCGATATTATCATGTTTTAAGCCGATATTGAAGCAACAGTTCAACCAATGATCTCCAATGTTTTTGATGCAATCAAATAACTGTATCGAAGGTAGAACTATGTTACTTTGAGTTTCTTCTAAACTTTCTATTAGAATAAAATATTGTTCCCACATTTGTTTGTGAATTTTAGTGTTTATTTTTTCCCAGAAAAATATTGTGAAATTTTCTTTCATAAGTTTTACATTTGTGTTTGAATGACACAAATTATCTATAGCTCTCTTAGCTAGATATATTGATAATCTTCGAACTGATGTATCATTGGAATTCAGACCTGACAATATTAAACTCCAAAAGTCATATTTCTTCACAATATTTGATTCAATATTTTTTTCATCATTACTAGGAAGATAATAATCAGACAAACAACTTATTATTTTTAGACAAGCTTCATAATTATTGTATCGTAGTTTTTCAATGAAGTTCCATATCCGATCCATGACATTGTAATAAAGTGTAGTTCGAAACAACTTAGGAACAACAGATGTGAGAAAATATACTTTCAATTTTTCATCATTGCAATATAAAATATGTTCCAATGGATTTTCTACAAGTAATAATGATATTTTTTCATTTGTAACTGTTACTGCATCTAGTATGCTTTCAGCAATTTTTAAATTAATTAGAAGATCTGTTCTATCGTTTTGCTCCTTTTCAGGCTTGTCGGGTAATTCCAAGTTTGATATTATTTGTTGCAATAAATGCTCCGATTTACTTATTATAGTCGTTTTATTTAGTCCAAGCACAATTTTGAGGATACTGCATATTTGGTCGACGTTTTCTGTATCGGCATTTTTTATTAGTTTCACGACGAAATCACATTCATTATTATTATCACAGTCACTTTCTTCTTGCGTATTTAAGAGATGTTTGTACTGCAAAAGTTGCAGGGCATTTTTTAAATGGTTACTAGTATGGTTAGTTTTAAGCATTATGGAATTTAATCTATTATCTATTAATTCTTCGTCTAAATCCAATAGATCGATCAGTGAGAGTATATCGTCGGTGGAATTCATGATTTACAACAGTAACTGTAACCAGTAAAAATAAATTATAACTTTATAATTATAAACTACAAATTTTCCGGTCCAAAGATTGAAGATATTCGACAGTATTTGTTGCACTATTAAATCTTTACATTTTACAATAGTTCTCAATATTCGCTGTAAACAAAATTTACAAACGTGCACAACGTGTGTTTTTATTTACTTTTGTTTTTTTTTTTTATGACATTTGACAATTTTGACATGATAGCTGCTGACGAAATTTTATGATTTAGTGATGGACTGTGAAATACTGATTCGATTCGACTCTTGAAAATCGACTTTTATAAAAATGAAAGAGTATTTTATTAACAATTATTTTTTGTAGCGAAAACATGTAAACAAACAAAGAGCACAACCTCAAGGTGGTTGCCGTTACTTGTCACTTACAGTGTAGAAAAATCAATATTTATCTATTATTTTCTACTTCTTTTTTGTCGATTGTTTAATTGTCTAGTCTTAATAGGTTTCTACGCTTTGCATTTCCTAGCGAAGTTTTAGAAGTCAAGTCAATTGATAACTTTTTATGAGACCTGAATGGATTATACCAATGAGAAAATTGACACTGAGATGAATATCGATGATAATTTTGCCTCCTCATCTTTAAATCGAATGAATTATTAACTTGCGAAAACCAGCAATAAATAAAACTAACATTTCTAATATATTATGTATGTATGGTCTGTGTCAAGCACACCAAAAATCAGGGAATTCCCGTCTTTTGATCATATTGTGTTTCTTAACGTCACATTCGTAACGTAAGTTTTACGTTTTTTTATGTTGGCTTTAATTCTCTTTACAATAATTGGTGTTGTTATAGCGGAGAGAATGAATGAATTCCCTATATGAATGTAAAGGTTGATGTTTCTTGACGGAGTTCCCGTAGTCACCTTTCAGCCCCATCATCAGACCTTGACATTCATTTAGAAACAAAGTACTCAGCAGGACGCTTAATTAGAGCCTGAACACGATGGGGTTATCTAGCTTATTTGACGGAGTTCCTGTTGCCACTATCCAGCCCCATCATCAGACCTTGACATTCATCTCGAGGCAAGGATTCACCAGGACGCTTCGTTAGAGCTTAAACTTGCTTATCTTGCTTATAACTTAAATAATGAAAAAAAAAAACCAAATAACTACTTTTCAAAATATTTATTGTATCGTTGTTTAGTTTTAGTTTACTGTTTAGTTTAGTTTGTTTAGTTTTAGTAGTTCTATATTGTTTCCCACCATAATGATGGACGGATACGGCTCTACACTGACTGTGATTGGTCAATTTAGTAGTGATTCGCCGAACAAGCAGTGAATTCTTTTGAAACTCGTTACGGCAAAAAATATGATTTTCTTTCCGTGATATATATTAACTTAAAACTAAGTTTTATCATTGTTTCAATATAAACTATTTAACATTATATTTTATCACCATGATCGAATTTAAGTTTTAAAAAGACTTCATCAAAAAGTCGTTTTCAATAAACAGTAATAATTACTGTTTATTGTTAAACAGTTACACTAAACAAACCGAGGCGACGTCATTCTGCTTTCAACACCGAAATGGCAAAAATCATTTTGCTTCATTTTAGGCCTTCACTCTGAGCAGTTCAGCGTGGCAATAATTTGAGTCATTCGAAAGAAAAATCGATTGAGCTGGGTACTTCATAAGGGTACTAAGGACAAATTGGACATCACTAATCTTTTCTTGTTGCCAAAAAAAAATCATATTCGTATTTCGCATAAAATTATTTTAGAAAATTCTGTAAAAATAATCGCTTTTATTTGAGTTTAAAATTCAAATCTCACTTAGGTTTCGACTGTTACAAAGATTTTCTAGGATCCTTAACTTTCACCTTGAAGAGATCGGACGTTCGCAAAACTATGGACGATAATAACTCCAGCGATGACGATATCAAAGAATCTCCTTCTAGTTCAAAAGCTGGTGGAAAAAAATTAAAACTTAACGATGGAAGTTCCCAGGACAGTTTCAAGGAGACAGGTAATTAAATTAAACATAAAATTTCGAAAACATCGTGACGTAAAATCCGGGTCCATTTTGTAACTTTTTTTTTAGTGTCTCGCAATACAGATGAGAATGCGGACAGTGGGATATCGGCGGATAAGTCCGAGAGCACCAGTAGCGAGGGACGGAGCGCCCAGACCTCAGAAGGGCCGTCAAATGAGGTCGTAAACGCTGCTCCATCAACCAGCAACATTCGAGCTATACTGCTCAACATAAGAAGGCCGAAACGGAACAGGAATTATAGGAAGAGAAAGACTCCGGACCGTGACAGTGAGAGCAATGATACCTCCCAAGACTCTGATGATTTGTCGGCTGAAGACAACTTGCCGTCAGCCAGGCCGGGTAACAGTAACTCGGAAACTGAAAGTGATGATCATCTTAGGTTTATGGATATGTGTCCTACAGAGTCTGATACTACAATTAGGTGAGTCTACATTCAATAATAACGCTTCATTCACTAAATATTTTATCCATAAAAAAAAAAAAAATTGTGAGCTATTCAAAAGTTTCAGAGTATTTAAAACTCTAGCCTTTAAAAGCATTGCAGAGGTTCATAAGAAACTAACCTTCAGCTGGACTGTAGATTATTTTATCATGCAATAAATTGTTTATGTAATTTAAATCCTTGTTTTGGTTGCTTTTCTTATTGACCAGATAATTAAAAGTTAAAAAACCCTAGTCATTCATTATTATTTAATTTCTTTGTTTATCAACTTCAATTAAGATATGGAGATAGCCTAAGAACTTATGATTTATTGAACAATTAATTGCATATTGAAAATAATAGTTAATGAGTGAAGGTGGTAAATCAAATTTGGTTTGTTTATTTATGCCATATGTGGCAGTAGCCAAAAATGATCACATTGTGACATTAGTACTAAAGATTGTTTTTGATTGTGTAGTCCAAATAATCTTAACTATAAATTACAAGAATATTCAACATTTTGTAAGAAAATTATTTTCAAAATGAGATTCAGACTTCACACTTAGCTTGCAAAACATTGTGTCATCCCCATACAACCCAGTATAGTGATGTGTCTTCAGCTGAAGTACGGACACTGAGTGTGAGCGGAAGGAGGTTATAGTGCAGTTTGACTTCCACATACCCCAGAAGTGAGACAGTTTAAAAATACCTGATTCTGACAAATGATTTTTGTATAATTTTCAGTTCCCTCCGTTCTTCGGAGAGTCACACCTACGAGGATTCGGATGATATGCAGTTCCATTCCCGAGACTCGGACACAGATGAGGACATGCCTTGGAGTCGACTGAACGATGATAACGAAGAAGCTGATAAATTTGATGATAAAGGCAAAACACCTAATGTGCTATTGAAGAAACGGCCGGAACACAAATATATTATACTAAAAGGTATTATTTTATTGAGTTCTTTTCAGGACCAAGTGTTTAGATTAAATGAGGCAAAAAAAAACATTGGACTACCTAGTGTGATAGTGATAGTGTCAAGCAGGCCATTTTCCGCAAATCGACGTCACAGTTGCGCCTATTTTGCGTGTGGGTGATTAAATTTAAATCAAATTAAATCAGGATGTACTCCAACCCAGCTCCTCCAGGAAGCCAGCCAGCTTCTTAGGTCTGGCGACCGCCTCAGAGAGCAACCTCGGTGAGCCAAGGTGTAATGCCCGGTAGTGTGCGACTCCTGTGCACTTCAGCAGCACATGAGCAGCTGTTTCTTCCTCCTCCATGCAGGCTCTGCATAGCGGACTGTCAGTTATACCTAGGGTGAAAAGGTGTTTGTTAAACGGCCCATGTCCCGTTATAGCTCCTACTACTGCTTTTAGGTCTTTCTTCTTCAGGCGTAGTAGTTGTTTTGTCAGTTTTGGATTAATGTCAGGGACTGCAAGTTTTGCCTGACGGCATTCTGGTAACTGTGACCATAACCATTGGTGTTTTTTATGTGCAAATAGTCTCAGTTGTGAGTTTATGGTTACAAATGGAAGTGGTATAATAGGTTCTGGTCCGATAGCCCTGGTTTCCGAACCGCGCCGGGCCAGAGCATCGGCAGAATCATTGCCTCGTGATCCGCTATGTCCTTTAATCCACCTTAAGGTAACGTAATTATCAGTACATACCTCACTGAGGACCTCGTGACATTCATGGATGATACCTGATGTGTGTATGTTGCTCTCCAGGGCTAGCAAAGTCGCTTGACTGTCAGAGAATATTGTAATGTTGCAGCCTATGATGTTTCTGTCCTTGATGGCTATTGCTGCTGCCAAGATACCCATAGTTTCCGCCTGGAATACTGTATTGAGGGCTCCTAGCGGTTTATGGATATGTATGTTTAAGTCTTCAGAGAAAACTCCGTAACCGGTTCCTGTCTTAGTTTTAGAGCCATCGGTGTATATTTCTAGGGGTGTGTCATTACTCACACCGTAGTCGATGTCCCCAGATAATTGTATTTTGTACTTTTTGTCAAAGATAAATTGCTTTGGTATTTTATCTGTAACTGCTAAAAGTGTGGGAATTTCCTTGTATATTTCCTGGAGATTTCTCAGGTGAGGTGTATCAAGTCGTTTTGTTAAGAGATTTTGGTTCTTTAGTCTTAAGGCGGCTCTAGTTGCTTCCATCTGGATATGAAGCGGCAGAGGGTCCATGTTTAATAGCACTTCAAGTGCCGCGGTTGGTGTGGTTTTCATGCAGCCCGTTATGGCTACACATGCTTGTCTTTGAACTTGTTGTAGTTTGGATGCCGCAGTAGTGAGTTCGGTGCGCGGCCACCATACAAGTGATCCATAGCTAATGATTGGTCTTATAACACTATTGTACAGCCATTGTATAATATTGGGCGTGAGACCCCATGTCTTGCCCAGCATTTTCTTACATTGCCAGAACGCTATTGTCGATTTCTTGATTGTGTTATCCAGGTGTTTGTTCCAGTTCAGTTTACTGTCAAGGGTTATTCCCAAGTATTTAACCTCGTTTACCGGTTTTAGTTCTATACCGGCTAATCTTGGTAGGTTGTATTTTCCCAGAATTCGTTTTTGCGTAAACATTATGATCTCGGTTTTTTGAGGATTGACCGACAGCTCATGTTTATCGCACCACATCTTGACGATTCTTAGGGCTGCTTCAGCTAAGTCCATCACTGTGGAAGCTTGTTTTCCTGTGATTAATATCACCAGGTCGTCAGCGTAACCAACTGTTCTAAAGTGGTGCTTGTTCAGAAGGGTGATGAGACCATTTACTACCATATTCCAGAGGAGTGGGGAAAGTACTCCACCCTGCGGACAGCCTTTGATTACTAGGGCCTTCTGGTCATCACCTTCTATGTTTATTACTCTGCTGCTTAGCATGCATACTATCCAATTTATTAGCATCTTGCTAACTTTGTGGTGTGTGAGGGCATTATATATGCTTGTGTATTTTGTTTTGTCAAAGGCTCCTTCAATATCTATAAATACGCCTAAACAGATGGTTTTTGTTTTGAATAGCACTTTCGATTTCGGTGACAACGTTGTGAAGAGCCGATTCTGTAGATTTTCCAGAGCTGTAAGCATGTTGGTTCTGGTGTAGCGGTATGTGTTGTAATGAATTCTGTCTTATATTTCTGTCAATGATTCTTTCATTGGACTACCTAATTATCAGATTGAGTACTTGTTTGACTATTTTTTGGGAGATCTCTAATATGCCCGGTCAGACCAAAACCCACTACTAGTAGATTTCAGATGTTGTACATATGCGCCGAACGTTGCGAATATCAATACCGCGATTCAGGATTTCGCGCGCGCTATTGGCCGCCACACATTCCCCTTCGGAGACCGGAGTTCGAATCATCAGATGTGTCTTGTTTTGCTGGCCATAATCTTCTTATATATAAAAATGAATCGCAAAATGTGTTCGTAAGCGCATAACTCAACAACGCCTGGACCAATTTGGCCAAATCTTTTTTTTAAATGTTCGTTGAAGTTCAAGGATGGTTTTTACGGCGAGAAAAAATTGAATAGTTGCCGGGAAGAATTGAAAAAAACGGGTCATAGGGTTCACGCAGACGACGTCGCGGGCAGCAGCTAGTATACTATGAGAAAATAATAAAATGCAGTACAAGTTGTTAGTAAAAGTAAACAAACAAATTTGGACACAGTTCCCAATTGAATAGCTAATAGAGGTTAAACAATTGTTTCAGAACTAATAAGACGAGAAATGGGCATGACATTTCCGTGTGGCAAATCAACCAAGACAGACGTAGTATTCGAACAGAACTTCTACGGATCACTGCACGCTGTCTACAGATTGGAGAAGCTACACCAGTTACAGAAGCACAAGGGATGTGTCAATTCTATTAATTTTCATCCGGAAGGTAAGTACGTAAGTAAGGTAACGCTTGACACTTAACGTGAAGTTTTACTCAGTCTTTCACTCACTTAGATCTGCAGGAACAATATGTTTGAGAAAAAAGAAAACGCAGAAGCGTTCTGTTTAGACGTCATAAATTGGCATTAAGTGTCAGATAAATTTTAATCTAATTTACTAGTTGATTGGTTTTCGGATCTGGAATGCGTCGGATGCTTAAATCGCTTTTTGAGTTAACTCCTTTTAGATCTAAATTATTATCTGCCATGTGTATATTTGTTTTGTTCTAAAACCTTTTCAGTTCAGTTATAAGTTTCGGTGTTTTCTGATTGTTATATGGTCTGTCAATCTTATTTTTTTATTTTCGTACACAAATTTTGAGCAAATAGAAATATTTCAAACCCTCCGAACTAAATAATCACTTATTTCCCATAAGTAGTTATCACATGACACTGGCCAAAATTGCTGTAACTATTGGCAGTGGCCATTAAATTAAAAATATATCCACAAAAAAAATGTTACAGGTCGTCTTCTAGCCTCCGGTTCAGACGATACAAACGTCGTCATCTGGGACTGGGCGAGAAAGAAAGCGGTTCAAACCATCAAAACCGGTCACAAGTCAAACGTATTCCAAAGCAAGTTCCTACATTTAAACTCTAGGAGTCAATTAAATATAGTCACGTGCGCTCGAGATGGACAGGTGGGTAGTTTGAAACAATAAATATTTAGGGTTTTTTTTTGGTTTTGTAGCTTGAGTAGTTTCTTACTGAATAGGCTAAATATTAAAACTTTAATCTTAAAAAAAGAAAAATTGGAGCCCACTACCATTAATCTGACACCTAAATTGGTATATCCAATCTAAAGCTACAAAAACAAACAATAAAAAACTTGAGAGATGTCATGGGATACCCGAATAGAACGAAGTTCCTTTCGATTAAAACATATCTTATAATTTTTTTTTCCTAACGTAACTCGCGATATAGAACGTGTTTTAAAAGATTTTGATCACAGCGCCATCTAACGATAATCATCTAAAACAAAAAAGTGTTGTGACAACTTTTCGTAAGAATTTTTTCCGTCTAGCCCCCTTTCACAACGCGCGATAAGGAACTTCGTTCCAATAGTTTTCAGCAAAGAACACGTAGTTTGTAGTAAAGAAAACTTTTAACCAGCTTTTAAGATCCTGAATATCATGTAGCAGTAGAGTGTTAGCTAATATAAGTACAACGAGCCCAAACACGACAGTTCAATCGTCATATTATTGCATTGTCACGCGATATACATCTGCGTGTAAATGCTCAATCGGAAACCGAGAAGTTTGTCCATTTTGCTCGCAAGATTACAACCGATCTTACATAGTTACATCCAGTGCAAGAAAACGACCAACTTCCATTTCTCAAGCTTAGCACATAAACTACCAGTCAGGTCTTTATCAAATTTATAACAAAAAAATAATCATCGAAATCAGTTCATAACGTTTGTCCGTTAAAAATACACATTTTTAAACACAGATCCAAAAGTACTTGCTGTTCATCTGTCACCAGAATCATTCAAATCGGTCGACCTAAACTAAAGTTATCGAGGAACAAAAAAAACACGAATTGAGTACCTCCTCCAATTTGGAAGTCGGTCAAAAAATCGTCGTAATCACCAGGTCCGCCTAGTCCAATGTCCGTCGAGTGGCGGCGGCGCGACACGGCGTCGGCTGATGGGGCACAGCCGCGCGGCACACAAGCTGCACGTCAGCGGCAACGACCCGCACCGCGTGCTGTCCGCCGGCGAGGACGGCCTGCTGCTGCAGTGCGACCTCAGACACGACGCCGTCAACAAGTAACGTACACATTATACAATATGTAACAAAAACCCTGTTGTTCCTTCTACCCACGTATTAAGATTCGGCACAAGTCTATACTAATAATAATATATATTATAAAGCTGAAGAGTTTGTTTGAACGTGCTAATCTCAGGAACTACAGGTCCGATTTCAGAAATTCTTTCAGTGTTGGAAAGTCCATTTATCGAGGAAGGTTATAGAGGCTATATTTTATTTTCAGGGATCCGTATGAAAATATCGAATACGTAACACAAGGTGAATAATCGAAAACCTATTTATACGTACGCTGCAAAAACTATTGACAGTAGAACAAAATGATATACTACGGGTTTTTAGGTCTTAGTAAGACAAACAAAAAAGTCCGCGACAGCATATATCTAACTATCATAGTTACCTAAGTAGTACTACTATTCACCACAACTCTTAAAAATACTACAATGCCCGCAGTTTTTACACAAAAAAAAAATTTTTTCCCTCAAATTTTTACTTTCAGTCTACTTTAACTCATAGTCTTGCAAAAAAAAGTATGAACTCCCCTATGGCAAGTTGTTTTAAAAGTTGACGCAACTAATCAAGATTCCAAAATAGTATAATACCCTAAGATAACTTATTCACAAAAAAATATATGCGTACCATTTGTAAATAATCTGCGTAAGCGGCGGCAAAATGGTACGTGTACGGCGGTCGGCGACCTCGTAGGCTATTTTAATATCAGATATTCTAAACATTATTTCTAATGTGTCGATTTTAATAGCTATTGGATTTTGACCCCTAGCCTAGCCAATGATTGTTTTTTTTAAAATTGTAACTTCATTATTGTGGTGCCTGTAGTCAATTGTATACGCCCCTAAAAGGAACAACAGGATTTTAGTTACATATTGTATATTTTTGCCTTTGCAGTCAAAGTCATATTTGGCGTTGACCCGACGGCCATTCATTACACGTCATTTACTGAATAACAAAACTTTGGACAATCTCCTTGTTTCTAACGACACCTTATAATATAACACTGATAGGTAATGTTTGTGACGCAGGCTGGTGACGGTGAAGGAAAACAACCGTGTAGTGCCACTGTACAGTGTCCACGGACATCCATTAGACACGCGTGTTGTGGTAGTGGCGGGACGAGACAGATACGTGAGGACGTACGACACGCGCCGCCCCGCCGCGCCGCTCGCCGTCTACTGCCCCGCCGCATTCACGCGCTCCAACGTAGGTACCGCACACTGTCACACACTGTCACACACGCACACATACACACTCACGGACGTACGACACGCGCCGTCTACTGCCCCGCCGCATTCACGCGCTCCAACGTAGGTACCGCACACTGTCACACACTGTCACACACGCACACATACACACTCACGGACGTACGACACGCGCCGTCTACTGCCCCGCCGCATTCACGCGCTCTAACGTAGGTACCGCACACTGTCACACACTGTCACACACTGTCACACACGCACACATACACACTCACGGACGTACGACACGCGCCGTCTACTGCCCCGCCGCATTCACGCGCTCTAACGTAGGTACCGCACACTGTCACACACTGTCACACACTGACACATACACACTCACGGACGTACGACACGCGCCGTCTACTGCCCCGCCGCATTCACGCGCTCTAACGTAGGTACCGCACACTGTCACACACTGTCACACACTGACACACATACACACTCACGGACGTACGACACGCGCCGTCTACTGCCCCGCCGCATTCACGCGCTCTGACGTAGGTACCGCACACTGTCACACACTGTCACACACTGACACACACGCACACATACACACTCACGGACGTACGACACGCGCCGTCTACTGCCCCGCCGCATTCACGCGCTCCAACGTAGGTACCGCACACTGTCACACACTGTCACACACGCACACATACACACTCACGGACGTACGACACGCGCCGTCTACTGCCCCGCCGCATTCACGCGCTCTAACGTAGGTACCGCACACTGTCACACACTGTCACACACTGACACACATACACACTCACGGACGTACGACACGCGCCGTCTACTGCCCCGCCGCATTCACGCGCTCTAACGTAGGTACCGCACACTGTCACACACTGTCACACACTGACACACATACACACTCACGGACGTACGACACGCGCCGTCTACTGCCCCGCCGCATTCACGCGCTCTAACGTAGGTACCGCACACTGTCACACACTGTCACACACTGACACACATACACACTCACGGACGTACGACACGCGCCGTCTACTGCCCCGCCGCATTCACGCGCTCTGACGTAGGTACCGCACACTGTCACACACTGTCACACACTGACACATACACACTCACGGACGTACGACACGCGCCGTCTACTGCCCCGCCGCATTCACGCGCTCTAACGTAGGTACCGCACACTGTCACACACTGTCACACACTGACACACATACACACTCACGGACGTACGACACGCGCCGTCTACTGCCCCGCCGCATTCACGCGCTCTGACGTAGGTACCGCACACTGTCACACACTGTCACACACTGACACACACGCACACATACACACTCACGGACGTACGACACGCGCCGTCTACTGCCCCGCCGCATTCACGCGCTCCAACGTAGGTACCGCACACTGTCACACACTGTCACACACGCACACATACACACTCACGGACGTACGACACGCGCCGTCTACTGCCCCGCCGCATTCACGCGCTCTAACGTAGGTACCGCACACTGTCACACACTGTCACACACTGACACACATACACACTCACGGACGTACGACACGCGCCGTCTACTGCCCCGCCGCATTCACGCGCTCTAACGTAGGTACCGCACACTGTCACACACTGTCACACACTGACACACATACACACTCACGGACGTACGACACGCGCCGTCTACTGCCCCGCCGCATTCACGCGCTCTAACGTAGGTACCGCACACTGTCACACACTGTCACACACTGACACACATACACACTCACGGACGTACGACACGCGCCGTCTACTGCCCCGCCGCATTCACGCGCTCTAACGTAGGTACCGCACACTGTCACACACTGACACACATACACACTCACGGACGTACGACACGCGCCGTCTACTGCCCCGCCGCATTCACGCGCTCTAACGTAGGTACCGCACACTGTCACACACTGTCACACACGCACACATACACACTCACGGACGTACGACACGCGCCGTCTACTGCCCCGCCGCATTCACGCGCTCTAACGTAGGTACCGCACACTGTCACACACTGTCACACACGCACACATACACACTCACGGACGTACGACACGCGCCGTCTACTGCCCCGCCGCATTCACGCGCTCTAACGTAGGTACCGCACACTGTCACACACTGTCACACACTGACACACATACACACTCACGGACGTACGACACGCGCCGTCTACTGCCCCGCCGCATTCACGCGCTCTAACGTAGGTACCGCACACTGTCACACACTGTCACACACTGACACACATACACACTCACGGACGTACGACACGCGCCGTCTACTGCCCCGCCGCATTCACGCGCTCTAACGTAGGTACCGCACACTGTCACACACTGTCACACACTGACACACATACACACTCACGGACGTACGACACGCGCCGTCTACTGCCCCGCCGCATTCACGCGCTCTGACGTAGGTACCGCACACTGTCACACACTGACACACACGCACACATACACACTCACGGACGTACGACACGCGCCGTCTACTGCCCCGCCGCATTCACGCGCTCTAACGTAGGTACCGCACACTGTCACACACTGTCACACACTGTCACACACGCACACATACACACTCACGGACGTACGACACGCGCCGTCTACTGCCCCGCCGCATTCACGCGCTCTAACGTAGGTACCGCACACTGTCACACACTGTCACACACTGACACACACGCACACATACACACTCACGGACGTACGACACGCGCCGTCTACTGCCCCGCCGCATTCACGCGCTCTAACGTAGGTACCGCACACTGTCACACACTGTCACACACTGACACACACGCACACATACACACTCACGGACGTACGACACGCGCCGTCTACTGCCCCGCCGCATTCACGCGCTCTAACGTAGGTACCGCACACTGTCACACACTGTCACACACTGTCACACACTGACACACATACACACTCACGGACGTACGACACGCGCCGTCTACTGCCCCGCCGCATTCACGCGCTCCAACGTAGGTACCGCACACTGTCACACACTGTCACACACGCACACATACACACTCACGGACGTACGACACGCGCCGTCTACTGCCCCGCCGCATTCACGCGCTCTGACGTAGGTACCGCACACTGTCACACACTGACACACACGCACACATACACACTCACGGACGTACGACACGCGCCGTCTACTGCCCCGCCGCATTCACGCGCTCTGACGTAGGTACCGCACACTGTCACACACTGACACACACGCACACATACACACTCACGGACGTACGACACGCGCCGTCTACTGCCCCGCCGCATTCACGCGCTCTAACGTAGGTACCGCACACTGTCACACACTGTCACACACGCACACATACACACTCACGGACGTACGACACGCGCCGTCTACTGCCCCGCCGCATTCACGCGCTCCAACGTAGGTACCGCACACTGTCACACACTGTCACACACTGTCACACACGCACACATACACACTCACGGACGTACGACACGCGCCGTCTACTGCCCCGCCGCATTCACGCGCTCTAACGTAGGTACCGCACACTGTCACACACTGTCACACACTGTCACACACGCACACATACACACTCACGGACGTACGACACGCGCCGTCTACTGCCCCGCCGCATTCACGCGCTCTAACGTAGGTACCGCACACTGTCACACACTGTCACACACTGTCACACACTGACACACATACACACTCACGGACGTACGACACGCGCCGTCTACTGCCCCGCCGCATTCACGCGCTCCAACGTAGGTACCGCACACTGTCACACACTGTCACACACTGTCACACACGCACACATACACACTCACGGACGTACGACACGCGCCGTCTACTGCCCCGCCGCATTCACGCGCTCTAACGTAGGTACCGCACACTGTCACACACTGTCACACACTGACACACATACACACTCACGGACGTACGACACGCGCCGTCTACTGCCCCGCCGCATTCACGCGCTCCAACGTAGGTACCGCACACTGTCACACACTGTCACACACGCACACATACACACTCACGGACGTACGACACGCGCCGTCTACTGCCCCGCCGCATTCACGCGCTCCAACGTAGGTACCGCACACTGTCACACACTGTCACACACGCACACATACACACTCACGGACGTACGACACGCGCCGTCTACTGCCCCGCCGCATTCACGCGCTCTAACGTAGGTACCGCACACTGTCACACACTGTCACACACTGTCACACACGCACACATACACACTCACGGACGTACGACACGCGCCGTCTACTGCCCCGCCGCATTCACGCGCTCTAACGTAGGTACCGCACACTGTCACACACTGTCACACACGCACACATACACACTCACGGACGTACGACACGCGCCGTCTACTGCCCCGCCGCATTCACGCGCTCTGACGTAGGTACCGCACACTGTCACACACTGTCACACACGCACACATACACACTCACGGACGTACGACACGCGCCGTCTACTGCCCCGCCGCATTCACGCGCTCTAACGTAGGTACCGCACACTGTCACACACTGTCACACACTGTCACACACGCACACATACACACTCACGGACGTACGACACGCGCCGTCTACTGCCCCGCCGCATTCACGCGCTCTAACGTAGGTACCGCACACTGTCACACACTGTCACACACGCACACATACACACTCACGGACGTACGACACGCGCCGTCTACTGCCCCGCCGCATTCACGCGCTCTGACGTAGGTACCGCACACTGTCACACACTGTCACACACGCACACATACACACTCACGGACGTACGACACGCGCCGTCTACTGCCCCGCCGCATTCACGCGCTCTAACGTAGGTACCGCACACTGTCACACACTGTCACACACTGACACACATACACACTCACGGACGTACGACACGCGCCGTCTACTGCCCCGCCGCATTCACGCGCTCTAACGTAGGTACCGCACACTGTCACACACTGTCACACACGCACACATACACACTCACGGACGTACGACACGCGCCGTCTACTGCCCCGCCGCATTCACGCGCTCTGACGTAGGTACCGCACACTGTCACACACTGTCACACACGCACACATACACACTCACGGACGTACGACACGCGCCGTCTACTGCCCCGCCGCATTCACGCGCTCTGACGTAGGTACCGCACACTGTCACACACTGTCACACACGCACACATACACACTCACGGACGTACGACACGCGCCGTCTACTGCCCCGCCGCATTCACGCGCTCTAACGTAGGTACCGCACACTGTCACACACTGTCACACACTGACACACATACACACTCACGGACGTACGACACGCGCCGTCTACTGCCCCGCCGCATTCACGCGCTCTAACGTAGGTACCGCACACTGTCACACACTGTCACACACGCACACATACACACTCACGGACGTACGACACGCGCCGTCTACTGCCCCGCCGCATTCACGCGCTCCAACGTAGGTACCGCACACTGTCACACACTGTCACACACGCACACATACACACTCACGGACGTACGACACGCGCCGTCTACTGCCCCGCCGCATTCACGCGCTCTGACGTAGGTACCGCACACTGTCACACACTGTCACACACGCACACATACACACTCACGGACGTACGACACGCGCCGTCTACTGCCCCGCCGCATTCACGCGCTCTGACGTAGGTACCGCACACTGTCACACACTGTCACACACTGACACACATACACACTCACGGACGTACGACACGCGCCGTCTACTGCCCCGCCGCATTCACGCGCTCTGACGTAGGTACCGCACACTGTCACACACTGTCACACACGCACACATACACACTCACGGACGTACGACACGCGCCGTCTACTGCCCCGCCGCATTCACGCGCTCTGACGTAGGTACCGCACACTGTCACACACTGTCACACACGCACACATACACACTCACGGAAGTACGACACGCGTTAAAATATTGCAATCCGCCATTTTGGCTGAAACATCAATCAGAGCGAATGACGTCACGAATAGGTAAACAAACGCCCTAAATATGCAATTTACTTCCTTTGACACTTTTGACGTTTGTTTACCTAATCGTGACGTCATACGCGACGCCATGACATTATTTATTTTATTTTATCAGGAAAACAAACGGTTGTGGTCTGTTTTCGCGCACTATTTAAAAAAATTTTGACTAGTAATCTTGTGCCGAACATTCCGGAAAAGGGTTTCAAAATCTTTTGTCGTGCTTATTCGTAGCTTCGTTCAACCCAAGTACACTCACCATTAATTTTTCACTAATATTATTTCAGAAGAATTCAAAGAAACGCATCCGATGGGAGATGATGCATCTCACATGTGCTATATTCAACCACGATGGCACGAAGATACTTGGCACGTACAATGATGAGGATATTTACCTGTTTGATGTCAAAAACGACGTCTATGTTAAGTGAGTATATAGGGTAAAAAAGATGTAAATGTTTAATAAAAATTATTGAATGTTTTTTGTGAATTAATGCCGTTCAAATGAGCCCAAACACTAAAGATCGTAGATCCTTCGTTCTAGTAGATTAATATATGCTTAGTCCGTCAAAAACCTTGAACATTTTCCTTAATATGAATCCCTATTCTCAGATTTAGAAATCAAATAATTTATCAAAATAAAATTTTAAAAGATTTTGATCACAGCGCCATCTAGCGATAATCATCTAAAACAAAAAAGTGTCGTGACAACTTTTCGTAAGATTTTTTTCCGTCTAGCCCCCTTTCACAACGCGCAATAAGGAAGTTCATTCCAAAACATTGAGTTCTTTATTAAAATACTTAAAATAGCGTCAATTTATTTTTCATTTCAATTTTTTACTTTAAAAGCGCTAACATAGACGTTTCACGTTAAAACCAACGGCGTGTTTCACGTTAAATAAGATATTTTTTTATCGCTGTTTGCCACGGCATGACGTCACTCAAGACCTATTTCTTTCCAGAGACAACAAAGACGAGTTAGCGGAAGGTTTCACGAAACGTTACAGCGGACACCGGAACTGCGCCACGTTCAAAGGGGTCGCGTTCTTCGGTCCTAACAGCGAGTACGTCGTTTCCGGTTCCGACTGTTCACACATCTACATATGGGACAAGGAGACGGAGGCTATAGTGCAGTGGTTACATGGGGATGTTAATGGCGTTGTGAGTAGTTTCATTTAGATAACTTGATTTTACAAGAAATGTCCTTTGGGACATATAGAAAGGAAATACGAAGGAAGACGTGATGACGCTACTTATACAATTTAAACACTATAAATAAAATAAACAAAAAAGCTATATATACAGGGTGTATCTGTAACTTTACCACAGCTGAAATGGGGTGAATGACCTGTTGAAATAAAACTTAGAACCACTTTTATTTACTGACCCGCGCAACTTCGTCTGCGTTACAAAGGGGTTCAAACAGTACTCGCAATGCCGTCGAGTTATTATTTTCGCCGCCCGCTGTTGCACCCATATATTCATTGCGTTTTATACTCGTAATAATTTCTAAACGAAAAGTCCGAATGGAATACAACAAAAAGTAATTCACTTTACATTAATACTCTTGATAACAAAATACTTAATTTGGATAAGGGTTAATATAACGATACTCATTTAACGTTAAATTCAATCTTGGGACGAAAAAATATTATTCATAAACATAAAAGCGGTTATAGTAGCGTTTTTGCAGCGTACGTATAAATAGGTTTTCGATTATTCACCTTGTGTTACATATTCGATATTTTCATGCGGATCCTTAATTTTTTTGAAAATAAAATAGCCTATAACCTTCCACGATAAATGGACTTTCCAACAGTGAAAGAATTTTTGAAATTGGACCAGTAGATCCTGAGATAAGCGCGTTCAAACAAACAAACTCTTCAGCTTTATAATATTAGTATAGATTGGATAAAAATATTTTTTCGTCATAGTATGGAAGTCCGCAACGATAGTCGTACGTTTTTCATATAAAGTCAGAAAAAAAGTTTAACCGATTCCAAAAATAAAAGTGCTTCTAAGTTGTATTTCGACACCCTGTATAAGAGATATATCGAAGGGATAACTACCTCAGCTCAAGTCATACAGCTTTATATCTGATGATTTTCAGATGGAGCCATTGATCAGCGTAAAAACTAATCTAAGACCGGTTTCACTACTCAAAAAGTTTAACATGACACTTTTTAATTTTTCAAGACCTGACAAATACAATTATAACATATTTGTGATTAAGATTTCTTCGTGCTGTCCATGATATTTATTTTTCGACTAATTTGTTTTATGCCTTGAAAAATTAAAGTCAGTCATGCATTTTCAACGGGTCCTTACCACGATATTTAATTAATTGAGTTGTCTCGATATTTCAACGTTGTTGCAAACGTCATGATCACGCTACATGACAATCTGTCTACCCTCGCACTCGTTCGCTTGTGGGTAGTACCACTGGAACTCGAACTCACATCACGACACACCACACTCACTGTATCTACAAGACTCTCTGAGCATGAACAACATGAGAGGGTAGACAGATTTGTTTGCTCTTAAGTCGACCTGCAGTATCCAGTCTTCTCGTGATCATGACGTTTGCAACAACAACGAAATATCGAGACAACTCAATTAATTAAATATCGTCGTAAGAACCCGTTGAAAATGCATGAAAGTATTATAGAAAACCTCGAGTGTCTGAATAAGTTTAAAGTCAGTCATTTATTTACAATGCTTATTTCACTCGTTTTGTAATCATTTTTTTTGTATTTCTAGGTAAACTGCATAGAGCCTCACCCCCGTTTTCCAGTTTTAGCGACATGTGGTCTC
Organism: Trilocha varians; assembly: GCA_030269945.2. NCBI lineage: Eukaryota > Metazoa > Arthropoda > Insecta > Lepidoptera > Bombycidae > Trilocha > Trilocha varians. Next base: position 1,901,662 of record AP028264.1, on the reverse strand, counting down.
GATAAAGACGTCAAAATCTGGGCTCCGTACGGAAAAAGTGACCCATCATACGAAGGACTGGAAAAGGTATAAAAACTTGCCCTAAAATTAACTAACATTCAAAGGAGTATGGGAGTTGGATGATTTTTTGATCGACTTCCAAAAAGGAAGAGGTATACAATTCGTCGGTTTTTTTTTTGTTCAAAAATGTTAATCTTTAACAGACAGATTTCACAATTTACTGCGTGTATTTCTTTTCTATAAGAACCGATTGCGATGGTTTCTTTTGTTGGAAATCAGGCATCTTTGACATTATCTGAAAAAGATCTAACAATTAGTTTTTGTGTAATTTTGTATGAACAATTACAAAGTTGATTAAATTTTGTGTATTTAATCGGAACACAATTCTCATTCTAATTATCCGTGTATGGCGAATAAGTGTAACAAAATTGCTCGTAAGCGGTAATAGACACTTTTACCTATACTTAATTTCACTTACACTATTACTAAACGGGTTCTTACCACGATTATTTTTAATTGAGCGATCCCGATATTTCAGCTCTGTTTCAAGCGCCATGATCACGGGAAGACTGAGGAACTGCGGGTAGGTCGATTTAAGAGCAGGCAAATCTGTCTACCCTCTTTCTCGTTCGTTTGCTCAATTAAAAATAATCGTGGTAAGAACCCGTTTAGTAATAGTGTAAGTGATGTAGATAACCGCGAGTGTTTAAAGAAATTTATTATACTAATTGATTTACCAGGAAGGGAGAGATTGAGTCATTTATTTATTTTTTTTGTCCCTAGTATATAAATAATTTAACAAATAACCTATAATTTCCAGAGCGTCCGCGAAAACTCCAAATACCAGCTCCACAGTCCTCTCTTCAACGACTTCCTGCCGACCGTCTACAGCGCCTGGAGCACCGACAACGGACTGGACGGGGAGGTGCCGCCCTACCCTGGGAACATAGAGTTCGATGGAAACGTTTGTACTGCTTTCTAGAACCTTCTGAATCGACTTGGAAATCGACCGAGAGAGATTAAAGTATAAAGAGCATTGACAACTTTTACATACAGGGTGGATCTGTTACTTTGGACAATCTGACGTGGGGTGAATGACCTGTTGAAATACAACTTAGAACCACTTTTATTTTAGGAATTCGTCGCCTCAGTGCTTGTTTGGCCAATCTGCACTCGAGCAAATTTTACAGGAGACGGCAAACAAGCACGGAATTTTCGTTAAGTGCCGTGTTGAGAAAAAAATTGAAATGAGATTTTTATTGTTTTAGAATTGAATATTTAAAAAAAATATTTTACCAGTCGGATGGAAGTTTTATTCTTTATAATACTGCATTAAAAAGTCATTTTCGTAAAAATGTCAGATTGGCCAAACAAGCACGGAGGCGACGAATTGGATTAAAAAACTTTTCCCTCGTAGTATGGAAGTCCGCAACGATAGTCCTACGTATTCCATACAATGTCAGAAAAATAAGTTTAACCGATCCAAAAAATAAAAAGGGTGCTATGTTGTATTTCGACAGGTCATTCACCTCACGTCAGATTGTCCAAAGTTACAGATCCACCCTGTATATTATAATTCTGTTAAAATCAAAATTTATAATAGTAGAGGAGCCCAAGCGGGGATTCCGGGATTTACTACAGCGCGGCAGATTAATATACAGGGGGTACCTTGTACCCGGTTAAGTACCTCCACAAAATATGAGGCCCATATCTAAGGCCGCCCGTGAAGGATACAGGATCAGATTAGTAAAAAAAAATTGATGATCAGAAATTCTCGAGCGCGTCAGATTAAGGTAGGGTGAGTTAATTACATCCTAAAAAGTGTATATTCCAATAATCTGACAATTTGAGAGTGACGTAAAAAAAGGAGACGGTAACAAAGTTGTAAAAAAAAAAGTCATCTCGACATTCTCGAGCGTAGCTAAATTTTTTTTTATTTTGAAGGAAATAATTCAAGAATAATAAAAAATATATAATCTGACGATTTCCGCAAGCCGAAATAACAAAAATCTTATATATATAAAAATGAATTGCTGTTCGTTAGTTTCGCTAAAACTCGAGAACGACTGAACCGATTTGGCTTATTTTAATCTTGAAATATTCGTATAAGTCCAGGGAAGGTTCGTTCGAGAGATATCGTGAACGATAGAAACCCGAAAAGTGTTTTTCGGGATTCCGAAATTTATCTCCGAAATTTGTGAGTCGATCAAAATTACTTATGAGGATGATAAAACTACGTCGAATGGTGCCAACCGCATTAAAATTGGTTGATCCATTCGAAAGTTATTGCAGTTTGAAAATTCCAAAAATAGTGTTCTATGAAACTTCTATCAGACTTTCGAGCTGGGAGAGCTCAAATGCATAGAAATATTATTTCTTTGAACTCAGGAATGGAATTAGCGGGAAGTTGCAGGGATGGCTTTAAAGTGAACCATTAACCTATTTTTTTTTTGTCAGATCAGGCGAATCCCTCTAGATAATCGTCAGATTATGAGACAGTACGTTTAGAACATAAAGATAAACCATATATATCTTAATCTGACGCGCTTGAGTATTTCAAAATGGCGATTTTTTTTTGCACATTACGAAAATGGCTGCGAGTTTGCGTCCCATCGAAATCGTCAGATTAGTGAATGAGAGCTTTTTTTTGGTGTACTTAACACTCCCTTAGAAAATCTGACGCGCTCGATATTTTTTTTTTTTTTCATTTTCAACCTTTAAATACAACCACCCGCATCACGCAAACGATCAGATTAACATACGTACGTTATTAAAAATACGTAGGGCATTGATGCTATCAATATCTGACGCGCTCGAGGATGTCCATGCAACAGTTTTTTTTTACATCTTTAAAAATCTATAGCCCCTTTCCCCACCGATGTAAAGGTATATGTCATATAACATTTTTTTCTTCTTATCATCTAAGCTTTGCATCCCAATAGGTCTCTTCAACGCTCGAGTAAATCCCCATTTAGCATCGTCGCCTCCTCTATTATAATAATGCCATCATACATTACAAGCCATTACTGTCTCAGAGCTCAGTAGAGAGATCAGAGGCGTGCAGTTCATACAAACAAATAAGCATTGCATACCCTTTCAAAGTGAACTAAAAATTAACATTAAATTTTTTTAAATGTCCCTGTAAGTTGCGTGTTCGTAAAATGTATAATCAAATTGATTGTGGATGTAGATTTGTAAAATAATCAGTCAGATTTACATTACTGCAAGCTTTAGCCAAAACTTACATGCACGCCACTGATGGGGATTAAGGATAAGAATATAATACAATCTTTTAAGATTCTGGATATCATGTAACAGTATAGTGCTAGCTAATACAAGTAAAAAGAGCCCAAACACGACGGGTCTATCTTGTTTAGTACAAGCGTTCCTATGAGTCGTGTTGGCCGGTACGGGAGATCGCGGGTTCAAAACCGGCCGGTTTGTACCTCTAAATCTTAATATGAAAAAGATTTATGTGCAATTTTTCACAACACCACTGGCTAAACACGGTGTATGAAAACATCGTGAGGAAACCTGCACGTCGGAAAAGGGTTCTAAAAATCCTTGAAAAGGATTCTAAAAATCCTTTGAAGATATGTGAAGTCCCCAATCCGCACTGGGCAAGCGTGGTGGACTATGCCTAATCCCTCTTCTGAGGAGACCTGAGCTCAACAGTGGGAAGAAATGGGTTGGTACAGTACAGTACAGTACAGTTCCTATGACCACCTTCCGAATCTATTATCAGTTCCATTTTGTCATGTTACATTGTCACGCGATATACATCTGCGTGCAAAATGTCAACTCAATCGGAAACCGGGAAGTTTCTCTTTAACTTGCAAGATTCCACCCGAACTTACATAGTTACATCCAGTGCAAGTTAATATTATAAAGCTTATAAAAAACACACCTCAGTAATGGTTTTAATTCGATTTGGTCGATTATTGAGTTGAATTTAGATTTAGACGTCTCATATCGTACACCGTGATTTTATGGTCGTTCTAGAAAATTCTGAACTCCAATTACTAAGTTCATTAACCCTATTAATTTCATTTGTAATAATCTCCGTACACTTATACAGGGTGATTTTTTAGAGAAAAACCATCATTTTGCAAGAATTTTAGATATTTTTCAGTTGCGATTACTAAGGCATTAAGACATATTCTTTGGTAATAATATTTTTACTTTTTACCCTCACTAGGAAATCACCCTGTATAATTACAATTTGTCGTCTTAAAACATGCGATTATTATATATTTTGTTAAAAAAGTATTATTTTGGAAATTAAAAATATCAATGGACTGTATTTTGATGTTTTAAAATCGAGAACGACCATGAAATCATCCTGTATAGTATTTTAATATCATCGGCCACAGAATATAGCGCTATGTACTTTGTAGTTAAATATGTTTTAATTACAACGGTTTAATTAGAACAGTCAATATTGAAATCTTAAAAAATGACTTTGAAAGTACTTGAGGTCACCTAAGGACATAATAGTTTGTCATACATTATTATGATTAATTAAAATTATCAAAAAAATGTTCTTCGAACTATTAGAGTAAATTTCGATGTAAGTTGTCTAAAATTGCAGTAAAAATGTTAGCGTACGCGCGTCGCAGGCGACGGCAAGGTCACGCATAAATAATAAATGGCCTGGTGTCCGTACTTAATATTATTCCGAGGTAGATTATCGAATATCTTTGATGAAATATAACTAGTAGGGGTGTGTGAATAATTCGAACTCACGAATTATTCGTTCCGAATCGAATACGAATATTCGATTCGAAACTCGAATCTTCGCCGCATATTCGAAAAATTTCGAATAGTATCGAATTCGACTACGACTATTTTGTAGACATCTAGCCCATTAAAGATATTATCCACTAAATACAAATTCTTGTCCTATTTCCGATGCATCGTCGTAGTCGAATTCGATACTATTCAAATACAATATTCAAATTTCGAATAATTCGAAAAGTTTCGAATAATTCGAAAAGTTTCGAATATTCGTCGAACTTCGAATAATTCGAAGATACGAATTATTCGAATCAAATTTCGAATCGAATTTTAATATTCGATTCGATTCGATTCGAACGATATTCGCACACCCCTAATAACTAGATATACAGTTACTAGCTAAACGTAAAAAGTGTCTCAAAAAATTTTACTCTTGACACTACAAATGAAACAATGAAAAATTAAGTCTATCGTATTACAATAAGGCACAAAGAATATTAAGTGACAAAAAAAATTCGCTAAACAAAAATACTGGATTCTGTCAATTTTGGTGGTATTTTGTTTCCATTTTACGCTCTAATTGTTACCTAGTTATATTTGATCAATGCCTAACACTATTTCTATTGTCTTTTCTCTTTCTGAAAACTATTAAAACCTGTAACTTAGAATAATAATTATAAGCTCTCGATTTTGTATAATATAACTACAATATTCATATTATGGGAATTAAAGAAATATGGAAACATAGATTGTCTTATGATATTTCGTTTTCTTTAATATTTCGTCGCCTCAGTGCTTGTTTGGCCAATCTGCACTCGAGCAAATTTTACAGGAGACAGCAAACAAGCACGGAATTTACGTTAAGTGCCGTGTTGAGAAAAAAATTGAAATGAGATTTTTATTGTTTTAGTATTGAATATTTTAAAAAATATTTTACCAGTCGGATGGAAATTTTATTCTTTATAATACTGCATTAAAAAGTCATTTTCGTAAAAAATGTCAGATTGGCCAAACAAGCACTGAGGCGACGATTTGTCGTCATATGACTTATCTTCATCTATTATTTAAGGCTTGTAGCCAGAATACTTGAAATCAAAGCGATGTAGATAAATGATTGTAATTTGAATTTTTGAGTTTTCCTACAAAAAACCACACAACAATCGGCCTTTTGGATTGTCGTTTCTGCAACCATATACAGGGTGGATCTGTAAGTTTGGACAATCTGACGTGAGGTGAAAGACCTGTCGAAAAACAACTTAGCACCATTTTTATTTTTTGGATCGGTTAAACATTTTTTTTTGACATTGTATGGAAAACGTACGACTATCGTTGCGGACTTCCATACTATGATGATTTTTTTTTCTAAAATAAAGTGGTTCTAAGTTGTATTTCGACAGATCCACCCTGTATAAAGTTAAAAGCGGACTTTAACTCATCTGTTTATGTCAAATGTCATAGAAAATGCTTGTGTGTACATTTGTGGGTCATTTTAATGCCGCGTTTCCACATTGGCTCGCCAACCTCCAACGCACGTACAAAACAAATGAAGGTGACGGTTTACTCATATGAAAGTTGGAAGTTGGCGAGCCAACGTGGAAACGCTACATCTCGACTTGTATGTATATTTTGTTGTTAAACTACATGATTTATATTCAATAAGTCGATTTTTTACGAATACAATTCTTGTTTTGGTTATCACTATTGGGCTATTCATAATGCACAGAAAAAAATCATTCGGCGAACGTTGAGATTTCGTCTAGTAGGTAAGTTTTAGATTTGAACTGTCAAATACATATTTGAAAAAATCGAATTTTAAAATTTATTGGTATTTATTTTGTTTGTTTTTTTTATGTAGGAATCACTAACAAAAGTACACTAAAAATACGAGTCTTAATGAAAAGTGATGCAACATTTAAAAAAATCGAAAGAACAACATTACAATTGTAATATACTTATTCATACACTCGCGGTTTTATATATTACTTTCATGCATTTTCAAGAAGTTCTTACCACGATATTTAATTAACACAACAGTCACTCGCGGGTTCATGCTCAGAGGAGTCTTGTAGACACAGTGGGTGTGGTGTGTCGTGATGTGAGTTCGAGTTCCAGTGGTACTACTACTACTACCCACAAGCGAACGAGTGCGAGGGTAGACAGATTTGTTTGCTCTTAAATCGACCCGCAGTATCCAGTCTTCTCGTGATCATGACGTTTGCAACAACAACGAAATATCGAGACAACTCAATTAATTAAATATCGCGGTAAGAACCCGTTGAAAATGCATGAAAGTATTACAATTGTAATATTAAACTAACAATAATAACTATTTAAAATAGCAGTATTTTAATTTAATTCCAGTTCAAAAGATCCTTAAATTAACAGAACATCGAGATGTTATCGAATCCGAATCGATTTTGCGATTGTGAATAACCTCAAAATTAAACTCGAAAATCGATTTCATACTTCGATTGTTTTTATCACATCAGCAATATAATTGTGATTTCTTAACATCGCTTACATGCATAATATATTTAATTAAATAAACATTATAAAAATATAATTTGTAAATATTAAAATTAGTTTTATTTTGGTTTTTTTTTTCTTAAGTAGATAAGGCATTATTTCATTTTAAAATAGTATGTTATTTCATGATTTATTATAACTATGATAATGTAGTCAAAAATGGGAATAGGCTTATGGTTTTTTTTTTTTTTTCCGCATTTTTGAACTGCGAGATAGTCTCTCTTACTTAAAGTTAAATTAAAAATCTTTTTTTTAGTCTATGTAATAAACTATAACATACGAAATCTTTTATTTATACTTTAAATCCAATTGTATAAATAACATTAAAATAAAAACTGTTAAAACACCACGAGTTCATTATTCTCGTGTTATTTTCGTCATTGTTAGTTACAGGTAGACAAACGGCGCGATGGTATTCCGCAGTGCGTAATGCATCGTGCCACCTATCATAACTCGACCGATGTTTTTGTGCGGTTCAACTACCACATAGGGATAAAAGGGAGGTCCGACGATTTCCCCGTACTCAAAAAAAAGTCAGACTACCTAAACCTTTTGTTTTTGCGCTATGACTTGTCTTTCTTTAACTAAGAGTACCTACAGTATTTTTATACTGTATATATTATACAGGGTGATTTCCTAGTGAGTGGGTACATATTGAAGGTCATGGTAGCTGATGGTTATATACGACCAGTAAAAATATTATTACCAAAGAATATGGCTTAATGCCTTAGTAATCGCAACTTACAAATATCTAAAATTCTTGCAAAATGATGGTTTTTCGACAGCTGATGATCACTAGAGGTCATTAGTCAACACTCTTTAAGCCGAAATTGTTTATGTTCGAAGTAGTTTTGTAGAAATTGGATAAAAAAAAAAAGATAATTTGTAATTTTACCTATTTTTTATAATATTCCGTATTAGAACAGAGTACTCATCATCCTCCTTCAATATGTACCCTCTCTAAAAAATCACCCTGTATAGCGACGTGTCCTACGTATGCGACAAAACACAAGAGAACCATTTGAATGTTCTACTCTCTCTTACTCCCTTTGCTAGGACTTATACTGCTTTAGTAGGTTCTACTTCTGGAGAATGATTAGGCAATTCTAAGACTAAGCAAAAAACAATTTATCGTCATTTTGTTAGTTGTAACAGTATAATAGGATCCGTCGATAGGATGTGGTCTTTTATGCCCTGCCATTGCAAAGGTCTAGCGATGGTAATCACCATTTTCATGTGGACCATAGGCTCGTTTTAGTAACTTTTTGTTTCTTGTGTAGGTTTGTATGCAATAAAGTGTGTTCATTCATTCATTCGTTCATTTTCAAGCCAACCTACTTGATATAGACATCGTCGTCGACCTATAGCACTAAAAATAAGATAATCAAAATATTTTTTATGCTGCAAGGACCACGATTTCTTCGTTATTGTTGTTTGATTTGAGAGTGAAACAAAGTGATAAACTATTGAATAATTTGTTGTACTAGATGATTTTGTGTTTAATCTACTTTATTAGGTTACTAGCTGCTGCCCGCGACGTCGTCTGCGTGAACCTTATGACCCGTTTTTTTCAATTCTTCCCGGCAACTATTCGATTGTTTCTCGCCGTAAAAACCATCCTTGAACTTCAACGAACATTTAAAAAAAAAATTTAGCCAAATCGGTCCAGGCGTTGTTGAGTTATGCGCCTACAAACATTTTGCGGTCCATTTTTATATTATAGATATTTATTTCACACAAAGGTCGCCATTGAGAAAATGCATGGAATTATTATCTATTGGAGGTATTAATTTCATGAGAAAATGAAAATGTTAACAGTTGAAACTTATTCTAAATTATATATTGATTTTATCACTCCCTGTGACGACGTATAGTATCATCACTATTCCTTCAGGCTCTTATATTTTTGAAGATTTTGGAACATTTTAATGGTTTATATTGAATGACGAAGATTTTGCCTTATTGGGAACAGCCCTGGAACCTTTATAAGCAATACATGCCAATGCCTGTGATAAACAAAATCATTTGATACTGATATATTTTATTAGTAATAGTTTTGTGTACGTATGGAATATAGATGACCTAAGTTACCAAAGTTAAAAATATTGATGGAATAAACAGATCAATTAGCACTAAAGTGAAAAAAAATGGCTACTACAAACTTCAATTACATGTGTGCAAAGATAGCCATACAGTCTAATTTCAAATTTCGTTCACATAAATAAGAAGTATCATGTTAGTTTCATCACGATTTTGAACCATGACTCAATCCAAACGTACACGTATATTTGTTATTTTTCATGTTTCGGTTTTAGTAGCTTAGTAGTCTAGCGTTCAAAACTGTTAAGATAATATTTTTAAGGTATAGAAATCATTTATTTGGCGGGAAATCGTACTTCTATAACCACCACACTGGCATAGCACACTGGTTACATGTGGTGATTTCAAATTGTATTGTTGAAGGTCCGTTCAGGTAAATTTTCGACAAAATGTTTTTACAGTCCATTAGAATTCATTTTGTTTTGTTTTTTTGTCTCGGTATTAGCTAATTCCAGTAATTTTGTGTTGTCAAATAAACTTTACAGTCGTTTTTTGGTAAGTTTTGTATCAAAGAAGAAATATAATCTGCCTTTGCGTGTTCATTATTTAAAACTTTTGTAGTTTGGTTTTAAATTACAGTAGTTGCTGTTAATTTATTCTCTTCATGTTAAATAATTGGTTTCTAATATAGCGATAAGCGAATCCTAAGTACAGCAGCTGAAATCTAATACTTTTAGTTACGATTAAAAATATTTTCAGTATTGTAGTGTAATTTTGATGAATGAAAATATTTTTAATTAATTAAAATAATTATTTTTAAAATTTTTGGCAAAGGACAACATGTACATTTAGCCTCAACTTATGTTATGATGTAAATAAAAATGATAAAAATAAATTGTTTTATTTATTACTTTACACAATTTCTTTATTTAATTAGAACTGCATTTTAATGTTAATTTAAAGATGACTACAAAAATAACAGAATACTTAGCAGAACATTGATACAGTAGGCTCTTCGTAGTTCGTATTGTTACTTGTTAGTACTTTGACTTGTTAAAATCTTATTTTATACATTTTTAAGCAAATTACGCAATTAATTACTTGTGCCATTATTTAATTCATCGGGTAAATTGTTATTTGGTCGGTTATTAACCTTAAACGTAAAATCATTTTACATGCCGATAACTTGATGCTGTACAATCCTAAAAAAGATACTTTTGAAAGTTTCATATTTTCCCGCCGTTTCTATGCATTGTCTTTAGCGCCACATAGTGTTCGATTTTGTAAGCAAAAAGTTGACGCGTACCATTGTTACAAAATAATTTCCGAATAACATGCCTAAATTAATAAAAAACCAAATATTAGACAATGATACGTATTTCAACACAAGATGAATAGGTATTTTTGATGGAAAACTGTATATTTAGAATGTAGAAATACAACTCATTTGTCCACATGCTTGTCATAGTTTTATAATGGCTGCCGGTTTCGACCAATCAGAGGCGAAGCGTATGTTGAAGCGCGCGCCATCTTCGTTTGCAAACTGGGCACGCTCGTGGCTCGTTGTCGTTTTTCGTTTTTGCTGTCAGTCTGCCAGTCGCGCGTCGGACACGAGGAGTTGAACAACTTGTTTAGTATTAATAACATATTAAATTAAAATCAGAACAATCATGAGCACCAATGAAAATAACAGTGAAGTGGCCGTTGACAAGGTCGGCGATGAAAATAAAGGTGACGCCAAAAGTGAATTAAAAGGAGCGAAAAGAGCAGCAGAGGTGAGTGCACATGTCAAACAAATGTACTTATTAATTTAATCGCTCGCCATTTTATCGAACGATCTATTAACAATTCTATAACACCTAATGTAGTATTCTCGTCGACCTGTATTGAGACAATAGTCCGAAAATCCGGTTAAATACAATTTGAGGAAACTTAGCGCAACCGGCATATTTTCGGTCATGGCTTCAGTGCGTTGCCGCGAGTGAGGTAATCGATGCGATCAATGATGATACTAACCTATTCAATGGAAGTTTCGATTTTAACACCATGATCATTTATTTCTTGAGTTTGTTTACTCGTTTTTGATATTATATAGGCATGACCTTGGTGAAAAAACATGGCGCGGGAACGTACGCTGTCCTCATTGAAGTGGTCATTTAAAAATAAAAGATATCTACGTATACATTTCTTAATGGCATCTACTTTATATTAAACTGAGACATCGTGTTCTTGCTATTTTAGACTTTCTCAGGGCTCTATGTACTCCTTTAGCGTGACGCTAGTTGAATAGGTAACATGGCCGGCGCGAAATATGTAGTAGGTACGAAGCCCATTCTTTCAAGTGGCATGTATTTCGACGCGCCAAGATTCAATGTTTGTTATCACTGTTTCGACAGTGCCGCCGGCATTTGTTGCATCCACTCCAAATTCGTGTCGCTTGTTTACCGCGTTTTTAGTTTACACAAATGTATTTCGGCGTTTACCTAAAAAGTAGTCAATGACCCGGCGGCGGCGGTATTTAGATTAAAATGATTAATAAATCGAGTGCTTTCTTTGTCTATGAGCTATTATTATAACTATAGAATACATACTATAACTATAGATTTTCCTGCAGAGTCCTTGTAATATGTAGTATCACTATGTGTATTTTCTATGAAAACATGCCTTTTGTAGGTTATGTTTTATTTAGATGGTTTCGGCAGTGTAACATGGCTACACAAGCGGTTGATGTGTTCGCGGTAACGGTTGGTCGTGCCACGGGAAAACGGCCCGTATGACGCCGGCCCCGTGGTGGCCTAGCTCTTTCCCCTCCATACTTCGTATGACCCACGCTTCTTTATCGTTTCGAATCTTTGTCACCTGCTTTTATTAGTTTGCAGTGGTGTTTTTCCCGTAAACAGTGAATGCAAGTGTCTATTGAAATGAATGCTATCAAAATTGTAAAGATTACTCGACTGGGTCGGTTTTATACATTTGGCGTTTTGGAGCTAATATTAATTTAAATGATTATGAATAATGGAATGCTAATTAAAACTAAATTTCGAATGTGAATCAAAATGTCTGATAGCATAACTGTACTGTTTTAGGAAAAAACGACGGAGGCGAAAAAGGCGCGAAAGGAAGAAAATGGCGGCGGTGAAGATGATGAAGAACACAGTGACGACGAGGACGTTGACGGACTTTTTGAGGGAGAAGACGATGATGACGGCGAAGACGTGGAAGGAGAAGAAGACGAGGAAGAGTTAGGAGAAGAGGAAGACGAGGAGATCGAAGGCGAAGGTGATTACACTACTTTTGTTGTTAGACACAATCCAACCGTTCAACAATTAACGTTGCCTTGGGTTAGTTTCAGGTGAAGAAGAGTTAATCGGTGAGGAGGAAGAAGACGATGCGTAATACGCTTCGTGCCTTTTATGGACAATGTCACAGTGAAGTGTTAGTGCTCGTGACGCCCTGGACTGACGCGGCCTCGCCTCGCCCCAACTGTCTTTAAAGTTTAATGACAGCCCCAAAGCAATAGAAGTTCACTACAGTTGGGAACATGCGGGGCCGACTCTGCTCCCACCTAAAACGGGTGCAATTCTAATTTAAATGACAAATGTAATTAATTAAGTGGAATTGAATGCAGATTTTCAATGTTTTTTACGATATTTAAGTTGGTACCGAAGTTGTACTTTAATTTTCTGAATTTGCTGTAATTAGAATATGTGTAATTGCCGTGACTTAGTTAATGCTGTTGAAATTTGTCATGAAATGTACAAATGTTTCTTTTACCTTTATTTCACTCTTAGGTAAACTTTATTCTTAGTAATATAGCTGTTTTAGGTTTACCTATAAAATGGTAAAGTTGTGATATTTTTCTATGAAGCAGGATATTTCACAAGCAGCATTTACTACTCGTGCGCGCCATATTAAAAATTGGCGCCAAAAGTAGAAAGACCAAAATGTTTCTTAGTTGTAATTACTATTTCATTTTTGAACCATTCATTGAATCACTCGACTTTAAGCAGATTGTTTTGTAATAAGTTTTGAGATGTAAAGTTATACAACTTGAATTAGGTGTAAATAATACTTTGGATTATTGATCAACGTTTTTTTGTTTACTTGTAACAGGCAGAGTACAAAACGAACTATGTAATTAACTTTACCAAAGCGTAGGTACTCAATAGACGTGGGCATTTGAAGCTTGGAAATGGAAAAATGAGAATCATAATCCTAATGGAATAACTGAATGTTGATATGTATCCACAATATTATTTAAATAAATGAAATTGTGGAATGTGGATGTACGTATGTGCCGAGGTAGACGTCTGCCTGAATAAATGTGAATGAATTTATTTGAGTGTATTATTTTTGCGTCGTATGTGTTAATGCGTGCTCTGGCAAATATGTCAAGACTGGCAAGCACGAGTAGTATAAACCTAAGAAAATTCAGCCACGTCGAAGTTTAAATGTTCCATGACTTGCTTTTCAGGCTGAAATGTTATGCTAAACTGATTCAAACCAGTTCCAAATACATCATGGTTTTTGTGCTGCTCATATCACAAAAGCGTCATAATGTAAAATACTGTTTGCGTCTAGGTGTCTCATCCGATATAGTTTGAGATTCTTAGGCGCTTTTAGATCTTATGAGTAATGTTTTGAATAATAAGTCTCAACAAAGTGATGAAATATGATGTTCTAGTGGAAAAGCATCACAATTTTGCCATTATCTTTGAAACGCGCGGTGACCGTTCGCTGTACGCGACCGATAAAGAGAGCGCGACGACCGCCGCGTCACGATGCCGGATAATAGATACTAATGTTATTTAAATTCTCGTACATTATAGAACAACTTTGTATTCCAGTGATTCCATGATGTGGAACAAGAGATTTTTAGGTATAATATAAGCGTGTAGGATAGAATAGGTAGGTACTGTCACATTTTATGGAGGATGGAGTTCGCGCGCGGGGTGGGGTGAGGCGGGGAGCGAAGCCGGTCGGTAGCCGGCCCTCCCGCTCACCGCGTGGCCTCGTTCGATTTGACGCCGCCGCCCGCGCCCCGCGCCTGTCTGACGAACTCGCCTCCTACCACGTCACTGCGACGCTGCTCCGTTTGGAAATTTGTTAATGAATATTTGTACAGTACACATTGCTGCTCCGTGTTCGGGAAATGGAACCGCGATGTATACAGAGAAGCCGATGAATACATTGCGGTTTTCTGATTAGTTTGGCGCCTAGGAACGTAGTGTACGTTTTTGATACCACGTAATTTTGTTAAGTCCACTATTTCATTAGGTTGTCATGGGGCGTTGGTTTTAACATGTTTCATTCATTTTTACGTAAGGTGCCCCCATTTATGGTGCAACGATTTGTTAGAGGCATTTGTAAAACTTAGGTCGTTTTCATAGTATCGAATGAATGAATCACATAGCCTTAACACAGCCCAAAAGCTAAGTTAGAAATATGTTTTGTGTAAGCAAATCGTATCTGTCTGTCTTTTGTTTTGTGTTAAGAAATAAGAATGAACTGTTACATATTGTACCGTGTACGTGTGAATACATTAGTAGGTCTTTATTTATTTGTGATGTTGAAACTATATTCATTTTTTACAATGGACGATATGTAAATACAACCGATTTAAGTAAAATTTTATTTTGTTTTCGAGTTTATTCATTTACCCCAGTTAAATAGTGCAAACCGCAGCGGGCGAGTACCTATTAGTGTGGTTATAAAAATAAACATCTCGCAATGAGACAAGACTTGTGTAAAGAGGCGTAATTGATAAAGATGCGTCCACATAGATCCACAAAGAAAATGATATTGGTTAGAAAATATAAAACCAACGAACCGTACATGAACAAACCGAAAATAAAGAAAGAATAACAGTAAAACTGCTAATGTGCGGATGTCTGAATTTCATTATCACCTTGTCTAATTTTCCCGCTCATACTCGCCGCCATATTGGAAAATGGCGCCTAATATTTTTAGCAATAACTTCACTCCAGTCCAACTTATTTTACGATAAAAAGTTAAATATAAAACGCATAATAATATGAACGCCGCTTGTGTACTACAATTTATAAATAAACTAATGACTATGCTGTAATCAAGCGGCTTGAGGAACATTTTAAAAAATGGCGGGTAAAATTCGGAATCCACATATTTTGTAAACCTTTAGAAAAAGTGAACCACATAAAATTTCTTTTAAAACGACTACAGATACCTATTTACCAAAAAGATAACAAGTTTCGTAACAAATAAAATATGGCTTCCCGTCATAGATAACAGTAACAAAAAAACGTGATTTTGCTAGGTATGTGAACGCTACCTGCTTTTCCCAAGACGCTTGGCAGTAGCGCCATCTAGTATTAGCAATGTAAAACCAAAGTGACGCCGACATTTCAAATTAACTTCGAGATGCTTGTACAGATGGCGCTAGCGGCAAGTTTCTCTTGTTTTGAAGAAACGTTTTTTAAATTATTGCGCGTTTATCGCTTTATTTTTTTAACAGGAAGACATAATTAATTTTAGGTAACTTATACCATAGGTACTTATCCTTCAAATGTTTTTCCTGAGGACCATCACTTCTCGACATTCTCAACCTTTCAAACGAGAAGTGTTCCCTGATCATAATCCTGGCATTGAGATTCGTGTTACAGAAATATTATCCCATTAGGTACCTCTATTTTACCTTTCAAAGCAAAAAAATCTTTTTTTTTTTTTATGGGCCCAATCGCGCGTGTATTTAACCGCGCACTGATTCCGCCAATGTCGAGTGTTAAAGAGACACGTTATAAATTAAGAAACAAAATATGACCGGTCAAGTGAAGTTAAATAAATAACTGATATTTTAAAAGGTAGAAAGCTGCTCGGTACTTTATAGTACAAAAAAATCTTAAAAAACACAACACTGACGTTTTGAATAAAGTTCTTTGACATTTGTGTTTGTTCGAAACTATTCGACATTTCCACCACCTAGGAGAGAAGATAGTGGCAGCTCCGTCTTCTCACACACAAAAGTGTGGGAAAATATGACTTCTATCAGACGTTCTTAAATCGACGTTTCGAAATTCAAATTATGCGCGTTTTTAATAAAACTTAAATTTGGCATCATCGACAGTAGGTAGGTATATAGATAGTTAGATACTTAATATCTCTTTTACAATCACGTTTCTTAAGATTATATTAGGCAGGCATACAACCGAAAATGAAGTAGGTATTGTGCCAGTTAAGTATTTCTTACCTTGAGGGCTATTGACCTGATTTCTAATGGATCAACCCTTTTCCCAACCTTTTCCTTACCTGCTCTGCAGAAAAAGAAAAAAAAACACTTATTGTATAAAGTTATTGACTTTGCCAACATAACATTAATAAGATTTGATAATGAGCAACGGTAACCACTTACTATCATGTGGCCCGTTTGCTCGTTTGCCTACGATGCAATAAAAAAAACAGTTTCAGCTATATTTTATGTCTTATAAAAGATGAAGGTAAGTAAATAACCTAGTCGTGGTGTTTGAGATGGTAAACACCGGTAGAGATTACCTAAGTTGGGTTAAATCTAGACCTTTAAATCTTAACTTATGAAGATGTAGGTATATGTAGTACCTACAACAAAGCTATTGGCTAAAACCAATGAATATTAACATCGTAAAGAAACCAAAACACCTGCTGGAGTAGGAAGCTTAAAAATTAGAATCCTTCAAAGTTATTTCCGTGGATGAAGCCACTCCCATTTTAGAAGGAGACTCGAGCCAAGCAGTGGGTAGTAGAAAAAGCTGCCCAACGGGAAGCTGAATATTTAAGGTTGTGTAAACTAAAAAAAAGCATCATTATTTTACCCATTTTTTACGTACGTGGTGGTCTAATTTATTTTCACACTTTTAATACAATTAATTTATAACCTCTAAGTAAAGCATACCTACCTACTACTGATTAAAAACGATAAATAAAACATAAAACGACATTGTTTTTATAATAACATCCGACTAACAGATAAAGATAATCGAGTCAAACAAAGGACTACAATCGCGATGTTATTGTTTCATTTTATCGTCCATCAAAATAAGACCTACAGTGACTTGTAATTCGTCAGGATAATATGTGTGGCATACGACGCAGGACTCCAGGTGGAATAATAATTGTGAGTCACAGTTTCAAATGATTCAAATCAGTTCATTGTGATCCATACTGTTGAGAACACGCTACGACCGGTGAAGCTATAATTATTTTGTCCTCGCGATACGCGCCTACTTTCCTATTAGTGGTTGTTGACCTTACGGATTTTTAAATTGTGGAATTGTGTTTGTGTTCCCTTTGCCTAAAAGTGAAAGTGCGTTTTGGCGGTAAAATGTGAAATTGGCGCGAGCCGTTGTCTTTTGTCTTAAACGTTTTTAGAACAATTTTCACCAATTTTAAAGGTAAGATAATGAAGTGTAGATTAAAAAAATATTTTGAACAACTGTAGAATAACATCCCAACCAAAAATCAAGTAACTAAAATAAACTGTTTTTTTTGTAATTTTTCCGTACTACGCTTCTAAAACAGTAAAATCAAATAAGGAAAATATTTTCTGAAATAACTGAATAATTTACGAAATAAAAACAAAACTATAAATATAATATTTTGTAGCTTATATATAAGATATTACTTATTGAATAACATTAAGTTAACGTGTTTGTCAACTTAAGTAACATGTAAGTTTCTCTATTGCTAGTAAATGCAGTTACATTGACCTACACGGCTTAGTGCTTAGCATGGAATTATAATTCTATGGTGCTTAGATTCCTGGAAGGCGATGCTCGACTTCTGCGAGTCCACCATCTCGCAGAAGCAGGCGGCGGGGCGTGTGAGAGAAAGCTCTTCTCTCTACGCAGAAACCCGCCGCCGTCGAGCAGGGGGTCGGGACCGGGGTCTGGCCCGGATTCTGGCCCCCTAAGAGTTTCGGGTCCCCAACGCATGCGAGTGCGAGCGGGGACCCAAGAAGGTGCCGTGTCTCGCTCAACACGCCCTTACGTCAGAGCAACCGGGGGATGGTAGACCGCGTACTCCCCGACCCACGCTGGTCCTGACCCAGCGGGGTATTCCGTGGGAGGGTGACACGCGGTCCCATCTTGGCGGGCTTCGGAAAGCCCGCCGACCGAGAGAGCCGGTGGCCGTATTCGCCGGCGGCTACCGGTTCGGCGTCCGGGGACGGAGTGACGGGAAAGAATGCCGATGGCGTAACGCGTCGCCCTGTCCCTCATAACCCCGTGCTGGGTTCTGGCCTCAGCCGGGGTTCGGACGCTGAGTGTGAGCGGTTGGAGGTTTTAGTGAGGTTCAACTCCCACATACCCCGCCCGCGGGGCGGGCGGGGATCCGGTGATTTCCTCCAACTAAAAAAAAAAAAAAAAAAATGGTGCTTAGATACCACAGATGTGTAGAATGGACGACTTAATCTCATCTGGAACACAGGATTCTTTTTTAGAAGCCATTTTACCTAAATGCAGTGTCCTCTGACAGTGCAGAGTGCAATACCGCTTAAAATCAGGTGGCCCGATAGCTCGTTTGTCAATAAGGCAATTAACAAATTTCTTTAAACACTCGCGGTTATCTACATCACTTACAATATTACTAAACGGGTTCTTACCTTCTTACATGTTTCGTGATCATGGCGCTTGAAAAAGTGCTGAAATATCGGGACCTCTCAATTAAAAATAATCGTGGTAAGAACCCGTTTAGTAATATTGTAAGTGATGCAGGCAATTAACATTGACGCTGACGAAGTTGCACGGGTCTTCTAGCACAAACAATTAAGTGTCAATTATAACGCGATTACAATTAAAACCTCGTTTACACAAGGATAATTAAATAAGCTTCATAAACACTGTAATCTCCGCATAAAAATGCAAACAGGTCGTAAACATTACTCATGTTTTATTTCTGTTAAGCATCATCATCATCAGCCCATAGACGTCCACTGCTGGACATAGGCCTCCCCCAAACTTCGCCACAACGGCCAGTCCTGTGTTAATTTCTGTTAATCTTTGTTTAGTATCACTTTATGTTATATAAATAAAAATATACCAATCACATAAATTTTGTAGTGTGGTTTAGTCATAATCCTTTAACCACTCAATTGGGAACGTCACTATTCGCTAGATCGCGAAACTGGGGACTTCGTTCGGAATCAATACCGTGTTTGAGCCCCTTTTTAAAAACAATTTTTTCCAATAATTTTTAAATTTGATTTTTAATTAAACCTTATATTTTTGTAAATCTTTATTACTAAATGACGCTGTATTACATTTTCAGCGAAAATATATCATCTCCGTAAAATATGAGACGATTAAAAAATGTAAACAAACCAATTTGGTTGCCGATCCCAGTTGAGTGGAATATTATAAGATTAACTATTTACACTTTATTTTATTTATTTGTATAAACTTTGGTCACGTAGCGTAAATACTCTTAACGACAACTTACTTACCTTGCGTTCTGTGAA
Organism: Trilocha varians; assembly: GCA_030269945.2. Classification (NCBI taxonomy): domain Eukaryota; kingdom Metazoa; phylum Arthropoda; class Insecta; order Lepidoptera; family Bombycidae; genus Trilocha; species Trilocha varians. The sequence goes on along the minus strand of AP028264.1, from coordinate 1,881,894 downwards.
GTTGTTTTTCGCATTGCAGTGTAATATTTGGTCACTAGTAAAGTAATTTCATAATCGTATAAGTCAAGGTTAGATTGTTATGTATGATTAATGATGTATTGAAACGATGTAGGTATCTCTTATTAATAAGTGTTCAGTTAAGTGGATGTGATAATGTAATTTATGATTAAAAAATATTGATAAGGACCTATAGATTGCGCTCTTGAGATCTTTTGTTAATTGATGAATCACTTAAAAACTTTGGTTTATTTTGTCGATGGTCTTAGCAAGCAGATATTTACAGTTTATCTGTTGTGAATAGCGACCTATTAGCACTGCCCACTGCTGGGCTTAATATTAAGGATAAACAAATCAAATAAAAAAAAAATGAAACAAAAGTTCTCTCTAAAAACATGAGAGTAAGAACGGCGAGTGGACCATAGTGCACCATTTACAAAAAAAAATGTACCTACCTAAAATATTAAACTGATATCACTATTTTTGCTCGTCGTTTAAAAAAATGTAGGTGCCTCCCTATAAGTTATATCGAAGTTAATAGCTTAAGTACACCATTCTAACTTATCACTCATTTATCATTGCAACTGCAGCGTCAGGATGGGAGATCATTCCATAATTTTGGTGGAGCATTTCTGATCAAAATTTTTAATATAGTATATTTAGTATAGTGTTAATATGTAGTGTTTCCTTTATTAAATAAATAGTTTTTTTTTTATTTCTATTCAACAATAAATAGTATAAATCCCGGAAATCTTAATAGTATTCATTGAGATCAGCTGGTTATGAATGACCTTCGTTGTTTCAAAGTAGTTCGCTTGAGGCAATGCTTATGAAAGTTGTGTCGCCGACTGCCTTGTGAAATATACTTACCATATTTTATAAAAATACATAAATTCTCCATAAAGTTTTTAAATATTTTTACTCGGGAATTTCACAATGCACCTCAAAATCCGATTTTGCGAAGTTTCGAAATTTGGCTCAAATACCCATCTGCAAGAATGAAATACGTAACAATTAGGATCTTAAAAAGAAATTGAGTAATAAGTGTTTTATTCTTTACACTAGATGACCCTCGCAACTTCGTCTGCGTCATAAAGGGGTTCAAACAGTACTCGCAATGCCGTCGAGTTATTATTTTCGCGGCTCGCTGAGTCCCACATACTCATTGCGTTTTATACTCGTAATAACTTCTAAACGAAAAGTCCGATTGGAATAAAACAAAAAGTAATTTAATTCTACATTAATACTCTTGATAACAAAATACTTCATTTGGATAAGGGTTAATATAACGATACTCATTTAACGTTAAATTCAATCTCGGAACGAAATATTAAATTTTAAAAACATAAAAGTGGTTATTGTGACTAAACGATATGATAGTTAGATATATGCTGTCGCGGACTTTTTTGTTTGTCTCCAAAAGATCTAAAAACCCGTAGTACATCATTTTGTTCTATTGTCAATAGATTTTGCAGCGTACGCATATATAGGTTTTCGATTTTTCACCTTTTGTTACATATTCGATATTTTCATGCGGATCCCTAATTTTTTTGAAAATAAAATATAGCCTATAACCTTCCTCGATAAATGGACTTTCCAACAGTGAAAGAATTTTTGAAATCGGACCAGTAGATCCTGAGATTAGCGCGTTCAAACAAACAAACAAACAAACTCTTCAGCTTTATAATATTAGTATAGATAACCACTCAACTGGGAACGCCACTATTCACTAGATGGCGAAACTGGGGACTTCGTTCGGAATCAATACCTTGTTTGAGCCCCTTTTTAAAAACATTTTTTTCCGATATTTGTTAATTTTGATTTTTAATTTAACCTTATATTTTGGTAAATCTTTATTACTAAACGACGCTGTTTTACATTTTCAGCGAAAATATATTATCTCCGTAAAATTTATTTATTTATTTATTTAAGAGTTTTCTACAAAGAGTACACAAAATTCACACATTGATTAGATAAGCAATAATACAAAGGAACATGTGCAACTTTACTTACAGAAAACTAAATATTTAATATGACATGAGACGATTAAAAAATGTAAACAAAACAAGTTTTAGAACTGTGCTCAATTTTGGCTCCTGCCACAGACTTGGCAAAAGTAAACAAATCAATTTGGTTGCAGATCCCAGTTGAGTGGATATAAAATGAAATAGCTCTTATTCTCATAAGTTACTTCACTGTGCACAAATACTGCATGTACATACAAAATGTCATAATACTGTTAAAAATAAATGTATTTTTTATTATGTAGTATCATTCCCTTGATGACTAGTTAATCTTCTTCTAATATATAAAATTGTCGTGTCACGGTGTTCGAACTTGAACTCCTCCGAAACGGCTCGACCGATTTTGATGAAATTTTTTGTGCTTATCCGGTACCTATGAGAATCGGCCAACATCTATTTTTCATCCCCTAAATGTTAGGGGTAGTCCACCCCTAATTTTTTTTTTCGGCGCAGACGAAGTTGCGCGAGTCAGCTAGTAGTTATGTATAAAACAGTGTAGTAGACAGAGAATCGTTCTGCTCGAGTTAAATCCAGCGACCATGACGGTCAAGATGGCTACGAAACAATAGACAATCTACTCTCGAAAGTAGATATTATAGGTTTAACCCGGCGTTACCAGTTGGCTTTTAGCGCCAAATTTAGTGGTTGTTTACTTTCTGACTTCTAAAAATGAGGATGTACTCAATTCGTTTATATTTTTTTTCAAGTTTGTTCTTTCATAACTTTGGGACTGATTTGAATGATTGTGGTATCAGATGAAAGGTGATCGATGAGGTCTCTTTTATTTTCTTTTAAAATCGAACAAGTCATTTTGAATCTGTGTTTAGAAATGTGAATTTCAAATGGTCAAGTTTCAATGGTAGACGTTTTCTTTTTTGTAATGAAAAAATATTATTTAGTATGATTTTTCAGTGGTTTGTGGGCGACTTAAATCATTTATTATGATATTGTGCTGGTAGATGGTTTGAAAGTATATAAAAGCGATTCATTTATAAATTGTAAAAGGAAGAATGAGATGTATGGAATATCAGCAATGTTCTTCAACAAAAAAAAGTTCCCTATCAACAGGCTTGACACTGATTTTTATTTTAGGACACCCTTTATAATCTCTAATGATTTTTCTCGTTAAAATTGTACTTTAAATATTACTATTACCATAGTCCTGTCGGAGAAAGTCGATGTATTTTCTTTCAATGAATTATTTCATTTACATAAACACAATAACACACAATTTCTGAAACTAGCTCTTTTATTCATTTTCCCAAACCAAATGTGTCTGATGTTTTTGTGTAAATTTTAACTGTATAGTAGTGTTTTATTAAGAAGTGGGACGTGGGAGGTAGAACAAACATGTACCGTGGAAAATACCAGCTCGCAAAAAATAATTTGTGCTATGTTCAAGACAATTGAGTGAATTGACAATTGATAATCCTAGAGATATTAGTATTTACGTGATTGATTAGTACCTATCTAATATATAAAATTGTCGTGTCACGGTGTTCGAACTTGAACTCCTCCGAAACGGCTCGACCGATTTTGATGAAATTTTTTGTGCTTATCCGGTACCTATGAGAATCGGCCAACATCTATTTTTCATCCCCTAAATGTTAGGGGTAGTCCACCCCTAATTTTTTTTTTCGGCGCAGACGAAGTTGCGCGAGACAGCTAGTTTAAATATAAAATTACTAGATGACCCTCGCAACTTCGTCTGCGTCATAAAGGGGTTCAAACAGTACTCGCAATGCCGTCGAGTTATTATTTTCGCGGCTCGCTGAGTCCCACATACTCATTGCATTTTATACTCGTGATAACTTCTAAACGAAAAGTCCGATTGGAATAAAACAAAAAGTAATTTAATTCTATATTAATACTCTTGATAACAAAATACTTAATTTGGATAAGGGTTAATATAACGATACTCATTTAACGTTACATTCAATCTCGGAACGAAATATTAAATTTTAAAGACATAAAAGTGGTTATTGTGACTAAACTATGATAGTTAGATATATGCTGTCGCGGACTTTTTTGTTTGTCTCTAAAAGACCTAAAAACCCGTAGTACATCATTTTGTTCTATTGTCAATAGTTTTTGCAGCGTACGCATAAATAGGTTTTCGATTATTCACTTGTGTTACATATTCGATATTTTCATGCGGATCCCTAATTTTTTTGAAAATAAAATATAGCCTATAACCTTCCTCGATAAATGGACTTTCCAACAGTGAAAGAATTTTTGAAATCGGACCAGTAGATCCTGAGATTAGCGCGTTCAAACAAACAAACAAACAAACAAACAAACAAACAAACTCTTCAGCTTTATAATATTAGTATAGATGTATAGGCACACACTGTCCACGATGCAACCTCAAAAAAGTAATGAAACTGTAATCAGGAAGTTAGTACCTTATGAATCCGAGTGTTTCATGAGGTCCTCTGTAATTGAAGGAGATGTCTAATGTACTTCTCATTTAATTTTTGGTTATACAGGGTGTTGGTGCCCGGTGAAACAATACTTTGAGGGCTTAATCTATATCACATTTTAAATCATTTACACATACTTTTGAAACGTAGATGATCACTTTATTTTCCCATACAAAGTTGAAAAATTATTATTTTTTATTATTTTTGACAACCCTACCCTGACCTACATTCAGCGTGCTATATCTATTTTCACGAACACAGGCGCATGTATCCTGTTTAAAATGTGATTTTTGTCCCGTGTATTATTACAATGCTCTATGATACAGGAGGTGACTAGCCGGCTTAAGTCTTTACCGCTGTTGGTGTACGTCAGTACGGTAGGGTTGATCACGCACTAATTAACACGTAGTTTTGATTAGTTATAACTTGTGATATATTATGCCTAGAAAACTCAGACTTGGTGGATGGCTTCTACATCAAGTATACTATTTGCTGTGAAAGTATTGTTTCATCGGATTTTAACACCCTGTATAGTAGGTACGTACAGCACGATATAAATTGGCAGATTTATACCCTATGGTGATTGGTTAGAGTCGTTCATAAGCCTCTGCAATGCCAAGGCAAGGGTCGCAACGCTTCACCTCTTTACAGGACTTTTCTTAAAGCTCGTTTGAGGAGGCACATATCATAGCGCCATTCCGTCCAATTCATTTTATCGAGTATCGACATGGATTAGCAAGACTTTACTGTATTTACACCTATGAATATAAAACTTACTTCAATTTTTTTCAAATATGTCTATTACTCATTCGGCGCAATTTCGTCTGCGTTACAGAGAGATACAAATAGCCTATAGCCTTCCTCGATAAATGAACTATCCAACACTGAAATAATATTTCAAATCGGACCAGTGGTTCCTGAGATTAGCGCGTTCAAACAAAGAAGCTTTATAATATTAAGATTATTAAGTATAGATTGTGAGAGTACCAACAATCAACTTAAAGCATAGTGTAAATTGACTGTCATTCATCGATGTCTATAAAAATGTACATTGCAGCATTAATCCTATCCTCTTTACTTCACAGTATACAAATGATATAATTATACAATCACTTCCTACGCCCGGCGCCCTTGTCCTTTCTGTGGTCGATTCCTTGTTTAGTAAAGGAGGTCGAATGCACTATTTATGGTATTTATATTATAGTTTAATGCAGCGTTACATACGCTTTTTGCGCTAAGTTTAGGGCTAAAATGACGATTAAGAAAATTTTAGGCGTTATTTCAATCATATTTCGTAGATGGTAGATATAGGATAAAGATCGCAGAAGTCGTGAGTGAAAGAGATAGCAAGCAATGACAATCTTATTTCCTGCAATGAGACAATTCAGTATATGTCAGCTTCTCACAGTAAGCAATTATAAGAGTCTGACTTCATGACGTCTTAAATATCTGTGAGAACATTAGTTTTGTTATGAATTCACTGTCACATTCACTTTTAATTTTTGTCCTACGATTTTGTCGTCCTTAAATTATTTGTTAACGGTTCATATAGTAGTAGGTAAAAACACAGAAAGGCTGACAAATAAATGTGCAAAAATAGCTAGATAAGAATTTATTATTTTTTTACTAGGCTGTTTGCAAATGGAGTAAGGATACCTTTACACTACACTATCGTTTGTTTTGATCTTCCATTTTTTAAATCTAATCTATAACTCGATTTGGATTTTTTTATGTAATTAAGGGCATAGAACTAGGGCAATGCTTAGTTCGACATCGACATTCTAGTTAAATAGTAATAAATTTTGTAGAAAACTAGGTAACTGCATCTATATAATACACTTTACATTGAGTAAGTAAACCTGTCAGGTATAGGTTAAGTACCTCTATAGGTAGTTATAGGTAGGTGTACTTTATAGTTTACACCTAATAAAATAAAATAAAAATAAAAAAGCCTTTATTCTGATTACCTCTTAATAACTAGTTAAACTACTGGTAAAAGTTATTTAAATCTTATAACTAAACACAACAAATTATTTAATTTAATTAAAAGAAAAAGTAGCTATGTAATTATTATTATTGCATTATATCTTGAGGTAAAAGTCGCCTTTAATGGCGTAGGCCTCCCCCTTTTCCTTCCACCAGCTGCGATTTCGTGCTTTCTGCATCCAGTCAGGTCCAATGATCTGGTTGAAAACGTCTCGCCATCTCCTCCTCTGGCGGTTTACACCTAAATCATGTTTATTAGGTGTTTTAAAAATTAGAGTGAATAGTGTTATTCTAAGATAAGAAAAATAAATGGTGTTATCAAGATTGTTTACATGACAATAGTTTAGGAGAATTTGAAATGAAATACTTTATTTTCAACATTGATGATATGCTCATTCTTGTTGACGTCAAAATTTAAAAGCTACCACGATTTAAAAGATACCACCATCAGCGGGTATGTTTTTTTTTGTATTATTATTATGAGCATTATCTTTTTTTAAATATTTTAACAATATTATACAAAAGATGAAATATTGTCTTCTAGACCATCTTCCAATTACTTGATATGGCTGGACAGATTTGAATGATTGTTGTGTCAGATGGAAGATGATGGTCGTAGCCGTCTCATTTAATTTGTTTTAAGATCGAACAAGTATTTTTTTGCCTTTTTTTTATTGCCTTGTAAGCAGACGAGGGCCACCTGATCGTAAGCGGTTACCGTTGCTCATGGACCTCTGCAATGTCAGCGGACACTGCGGGGTCGCTACCTACCTTTTAAGGACTTTCTCTAAGCCTCGTTTGAAGAAGGACAAGTCATAGCGCTCGGGAAACACCGAAGAGGGGAGCTCATTCCACAGCCGGATGGTGCCTAATAATAAAGCTAACGGCTTCGTGATAAGCGGTTACCGTTGCTCATAGACCTATGCAATTTTAGGGGCTAGTGTTCGACAGCTGGAGATTAACTTGGTACGTAGCGGTACCTTACGTTATATACTAATAATCTTGTATGTTTTACTTTAAGGTATGGATTTGAAAATTCAATCTTGAACAATAATATTATGAATCTCATCATTAAAACTGCTAACACATGCGGAAAACGTAACAAAACGTTTTTTGTATACGAACGAGGCCTGACTCACAGCCATTGTTCCAGATTATTTAATATCTTAAGTATCAACACGACATTATAATATAAACTACAGTGTTCTGAAACTTCGTTTTTCTCAGGACGGAGAACTAGACACATTTTAGGTGCCGTTCGCTATTTATGAAAGGGATAAAAAGCTTTACGGAAAATAAATGACTAAGGCATATTTAATGACAGGGTGCGGCGCAACGGGAGTGCCAAGTGCGTAACGCGTCGTGCCGTCTCTCATAGCCCCGTGCTGGGTTCTGGCCTCAGCCGGAGTTCGGACGCTGAGTGTAAGCGAGTGGAGGTTGGAACGAAGCTCCTTATCGCGCGTTATCGGACGGAAATTCTTATGAAAAAGTTGTCACGACACTTTTTTTTGTTTTAGATGATTATAGCTAGATGGCGCTGTGATTAAAATCGTTTAAAATAATACCTTATTTTGTTTTATATGATTAATGCTAGATGGCGCTGTGATCAAATAATATTTTTTTATATTAAAATAATTAGTTAGTTTAAAACGTCTGTCTCTCTCTCTCTTTCTAAGAAAGAGAACTTAAAAAAATAAAATTTTATTACAATTCCCTCACTAATTAATCGAAAGGAACTTCGTCCCATCCAGGTGTCCCTTGACACCTCTCAAGTTTTTTTTAATGGGTTTTTCTTAAACACATTTTTCACACATCGCCAATGTCAGAACTCTTTGTGACGCAGACGAAGTTGACCCAGCTAGTAATCTAACGTTACAGATATTTTATCAAACGTCACGTTCACCGGAAGAACGACATTGCTCTGAGCGCGTTTTGAATCAACAATCAATGATTGGTATGCAATTAACGTTTTTGAATCACAGATGATTTGGTTTTGTAATTAGTAATGACTAGTACAAAAAATTGATTGTACTAATTGATAATTAGCCTTGGATTTTCGTCTGTTCAAATAGAAACGTGTGTTCATAGTTAGATTATAATTAGGAATAATATTATTATTGACTTCCATTTTTGAATAGCTCCAAAAATTACTGTATCCACAAGACTCTCTGTAGAGTATCCAGATCGACCCGCTGTATCCAGTCTTCTCGTGATCATGACGTTTGCAACAAGGTTGAAATATCGAGACAACTCAATGAATTAAATATCGTGGTAAGAACCCGTTGTAAATGCATGAAAGTATTATAGAAAACCGCGTGTGTCTGAATAAGTTTCTTATTTATACGAGTTTCAAATTTATGAATAAAAAAAGAATGATCGTTATCGGTTTGTCGAGTAAAGGAATGTACTCAAACACGCACATCAAATCACAAAATCTCGCAAAATCAAAACTTACATGCTTAAAATGCCCCTTATACATTTAAAAATTAATTAAAAATCCTGAACTGAAATTTGTTAGGCAACCACAACCTGTATAGTGAATGTGTTAAGGAGGAGATCCTTTTGGGAAGCCGGTCAAAAAAACTTCTTTTTTATTGCCTTGTAGACAGACAAGCTAACGGGCCACCTGAACGTAAGCGAAACACTGTCCAAATGTAGAAAAGAGGTATGTGTCCAAAATTCGTGACATCATTTCTTTGGCACTACAATTTTTTTAAATAATTAATTGTCTGTTAATTATGTTCGTTTCCAGTGACAATGTTGATCGCGTGGCTGTTGGTCGCGTGCGGGGCGATTGCAGACGCGTTGCGTGTCGGAGCCGGCATAGCAGACGTTACCGGACCGCCAGCTGAAATTGGCTTCGTAAGTATATGAAATACAACGTAATTAATAATAAATAATAATAAATCTTTATTAACTTGAATATCGTACATAATATGATGAGTAGCCCTGGCTCCCGTGCTAGTATAAACTGTGTTACAGGAGCCAGTGTCTTCTTCTTAAACTAATTCACAGGTTAAATCAATATAGGATAATAAAGCGAACATTAAAGTTAATATAAACAATGCCAAAACAAAATAAGCAAAAAAAAAAGCAAAAAATAGGAAATATTGTAACGTAAACTAGTAGTAGTAGGTATGACAAGAGTAAAGTAGTACCTAATCATAATAAGGTATGCGGAGTGATTGTGTGTGTGTGTGTGTGTGTGTGTGTGTGTGTGTGTGTGTGTGTGTGTGTGTGTGTGTGTGTGTATGTGTGTGTGTATGTATGTGTGTGTGTGTGTGTGTGTGGGAGTGTGTGCGTGTGCGAATGTATGTGTTGATACAATATATGTGCATCCACAAATTAATGTTATTGTAACTGTCGTGAGGAAACCTGCATGTCGGAAAAGTGTTCTAAAAATCATTTGAAGATATGTGAAGTCCTCAATCCGCACTGGGCAAGCGTGGTGGACTATGCCTAATCCCTTTTCTGAGGAGACCTGAGCCCAACAGTGGGCAGTAATGGGTTGGTACAGAATGTTATTGTAACGTTTATCTTTTTTTATATTGTCATGTAGGCAGACGAGCCAACGGACCACCTGATCGTAAGTGGTTACCGTCGCTCATGAACCTTTGCAATGTCAGGGGACAGTAATTGTCGACCTACGACCTAACTTTAAGGACCCTCCTCAAGCATCGATAACAAATGGTTTTATACTTCAAGTTGCTAGACTGCTAGCTGCTTACCTACTAACCCTCTTAAAGACTTTTTTTTTGCCTAAGTGGTTATGACTAAGGTGGTTATAAGCGTCGCGTCACCTCTCCGAAATTCGTGCTGGGTTCTATTCTCAGCTTCGGTTTCGACGCTGAGCGTGGGCGGCAGGATGTTGTGCGGTTCGACGCCCTGCAAGGCGGGTGGAAGACTGGCGATTGCTTCCTGTCACAATAAAAAGTGGTTCCACTCATGAACTTCAGCAATGCCAGGGCATTGAGAGGCCGTTATCGATCACCTGCATACACGAAATTTCGTAATTTTTAAAAGGGACATATTATACCACTTCGGGAATACCTACCGGGGAGTCCATTTGAAATCTAAATACCTAGTGCGACGGGCGAAAAAGAAATGAAATGAAATTTTTCAACATTGATGACGTACTCATTCTTGTTGACTTCAAAAGTTAAAAGCTACCACCAGTTCGGACACAAAAAATAATAATTATAGCCATCGTCGTGAGAAGAACTGGCAAGAAACTCAGCGGGCATGTCTTTTTTTTTTGTATAATGAGCATTTTTTTTATATCAATTTAAAGATTTTGTTTTTATCAAAAAATGGTTGTTGGTAGTTGGTTTTCAGATGACTAGTTAAAATCAGGTGAACCGTCCGCTAGTTCGACTGCGAATGCAATATAAAAAAATATTAAACTGTTTAGAAATCGAAGAAGTTTCTAGAAGAGGTCAAAGACACGAAGGTTACAAATTATTTAATTTCAATTATAATCGTTGAAGCAAATCGAGTAAACATTTAAAACTTTCTATCCAATGAAGACGAACGGAGTTTTAACCACAAACAAATTTACTGTCAATTATTTTGTATAAAACACAATATTAATAGGTAAATCTTATTTTGTTGAGTTTTATGTTGAGTTAAATTCATTATCTAAGGCGGTGAGGGGACGGCGCGATGGGAAAGAGTGCCGTAGTGCGTCTAAAAAAATCGAAACCGATAAATCTAAAACTGAAAATTTCCAAATAGAAAAAATATACACTCGAATTTAGGTATAACCTCTTCCCGTGTCGTTGAAGTCGGCTAAAATAATTACACACTACCTAGGCAACCCAAGTTTTGCTAGCCATCCTCATTTGGCGCGTTACGTCGCGCCGTCCCTCAAAACCCCGTGTGGAGGTTTGCTCCAACTGAAAAAAAAAGCCATCCTCATTTTGAAACAAATACATAGTTACATCCAGTGCAAGTTAATATAAAGCTTGTAATACATTGTATTACACTTCTCGAAAGATCTAACACCAAAGTCGCCGGTGAACGACCCATTACGTGTGCCCACTTTGTCCCTAATACGTGGTCGACTATGAACTACTTGCAGTAACCTTGACCCCGGAGTACGGTCAACTTTTTGTTGTATTATAGTCAGCATGATCACGATTCTTTGTTGTTGGATGGTAACATTGAAGCAACAGTTATTACTTTCTTTGGTGGCTTGTCTAATAGAATTTGTGGAAATGGGCACATATTATTGTGGGTATCTACGGTGGACTTATGGCCAAAGGGAGATCTCCGACCGGGCGAGGTAGTGTATGCCCGGTCAGGCCGAAGCCCTTCGGGGGTGGGAGGTGTAATGATGTTGAAGGAGGCGTGTTCTTTTGTTGAGGGTTACCAGTTGTGGGTACAGTGGACTTATGGTCAAAGGGAGATCTCCGACCGGGCGAGGTGGTGTATGCCCGGTCAGGCCGAAGCCCACTAGTAGATTTCAGATGTCGTATATATGCGAAGATTTCTGTAAATGTCGTAACCGCGATTCAGGATCTCGCGCGTTATTATTGGTCGCCACATTATGCTATGCTGCGTGCATACTCAAATCTATTGATAATATCCCAACGTCAGCTACTGTTTTTACAAGCTTTACCTTGCACTGGATGTAACTATGTACTAATGTTCCTGTCTATGTAAGATCGTGTGGAATATTGCAAGTTTGACAAACTTCCCTTATACCTTATACTAGGGGACGGAGCGACGGGAAAGAGTGCCGTGCGCGTAACGCGTCGCGCTTTCCCTCCAAACCCCGTGCTGGGTTTTGGCCTCAGCTGGGGTTCGGACGCCGAGTGTGAGCGGTTGGAGGTTTTAGTGCGGTTCAACTCCCACATACCCGGTGATTTCCTCCAACTGAAAAAAAAAACCTAATACTAATTTAGACCTGAAAGTATGGAATTTAATGCTTTGGCTAGACCTAAAGTAATGTAGCCACAATTTAACCGAGATTGAGCAGTAAAATTCACCTTCACATGATATTGTTAATTGTTGGACATTGGACAGTACAATCACGGATCTCCTTGTATCAATATTAGCAGGTATAATGTTTACTTTACTATTAACTATTGCTGAAACAATATTTGTTTAAAGTTTATTGTAGTTATACCAAGTGTTTGAATTGAACCTATCGAAATTTTATTTTTGTCGCTGATATTACTATTGGATTGCACCACCCAGGTGTGTGTAACAGCATTTTGGCCCAGCCTTTATCAGCTACTGTGAGAAAACTGTATCACCTGGTCGTGGTGGGCCTAAGGGCCAGACTAGACTGAACTTTGTCCCGGCGTGGCATGTTGTGTTCTATTCTTCTTGTTCTTGTTAGTTTACTCATTATTGCTATAATTTGTTAGATTAAGTATGTTACCAATAGGAGTGGCATGGTCACTAAGTGACAAAACTCATTTTCTTTAAAAAAAAATCATAATTAATACGTATCAAAATTTCGTAGTGCATCCAAATTTTGTTATATTTCAAATTGAATGCCTGACATTCTCAGCTGTACCTAAGTCTAAAAATGCCATTTTGATATAATGATCATTGTTTCTCAGGATGATATGACTCAATAACCGTTGTTTTTTAAACAGGAATGAAGCAGAATCTGTCTCTTTTTAAAAACCCGTCCCCCACTTAAAGCGTACCAAGTAAAGATTCTTTACTCATGAGATTTATTTTAGCCACATGATTGATTACTTTGAAATACTTTGACAGGCATTTACCCCAAAAGTATTATTCGTAATCAATTACATGTATAGTCGAAGTTGTTGGGTAACTTAATAAATGATTAGGATACGATTAGTGTCAAAAAAATTAACCAAATATAAGTTATAACTAAGTGCCTAATTTGACATGTACCCAATTTTGTCCAGTCTTTTACTTAGGTATATTTAGAAAGAATTACTATACCAGATCAAATCTTAATACTAATTATTGGGGTTCAGTTCAGAAACACAATGAAAACTCCTTAGTTCACAATAACAGTTTATTCATCTTCCAAAATCAGTACAATCATCCTCCAAAACTCAGTCACAATTACTCCCAACACTGTTCACTTTGAATTTTGTTTGTTTGGGATAGGAGGAATCGCTGTTGGCCCTCAGGCCTTTACAGCTTCGCCAGGATGGAGGTGCGAGCCCAGAAATAAATCAGATGGCGCCACTAGTATTTCCGTTTTCATAAAAATGTAAATTGTAATAAAATTAAAAGAATTTAACAACACTCTTATAAAATGATTCATCACAACCGGTAGTCTTTCCTTTAAATCGATGTAATACCCGCTTCTACAAACACTTAAATGGAATTAGAGACAAGTCACCTAACATAATACAATTAATTAAGCTATTAAATTTTGTTATAACAGATGGGATACGCACAATTAGAACAGGTTGGTCATGGCATCCACTTGCGTCAGTTCTCACGAGCCTTCGTGATAATGGATGACAGTGGAGGTGCTGAGGAAAGACTGGTCTTCGTGTCCGTTGATGCTGCTATGATGGGGCATGGAGTCAGGAAGGAGGTAAGCTTTATGATGGTTAAAAGTTCTCGATATTTTTAATAACCTTTTGTGTCGAGGGTGGATAAGAGTGTTGAAAATATCTCAACTTATGATTCTCCTACGGGGGGTTTTCCAGGAATGTGTCATGTCAGTCAGAAATTACAGTGGTCCATAAGTGAAGGTAGTTTAACATCAGATGCGATTCTTTGAAATAAAATTAAATTCTTTATTTGGAACAAAAATTCATTTAACGACAGTGTTCGTCAAAGTTTATCTATTAGACATTAAGTAAAAATTGCAGACCTATATTGTGCCCAAAAGTTACTACCCAAAAGCGAACGAGAAAGAGGGTAGACAAATTTTTTTGCTCTTAAATCTACCCATATTATCCAGTCTTGTCATGATCATAACGTTTGCAACAACGTCATATTGTGATTACCATTTTCATTCCTTGTTTCCAGGTCATCAAGCGGTTGCAAAAACGCTTCGGTTCCATCTACAATGAGAACAACGTGATCATCAGCGGTACTCACACGCACTCTACTCCTGGAGGGTTCCTCATGGACTTCCTTTTCGACCTGCCGATTCTTGGCTTCGTCAAGGAAACTTACATTGCTTACGTTCTTGGCATTTATAAGGTGAATATTTAAAGTAGTTATTGAACTGTTGAGGTCCTCAAAAATAATTCTTTGTATTGAAAACTAGCTGGTCCGTATAACTTCGTCTGCGTCACTTTTAATTAAATGTCAATCATATTTGAACTTCAATGAATATTAAAAAAGAATTGGCCAAATTGGTCCAGGCGTTGTTGAGTTATGCGCTTACCAACAAATTTTGCGATTCATTTTTATATTATAGATACATCCCACCAGATGGTAAATGGTTACTGTCGCTCATGGATTTCTACAGATCTTTAGTTTCAATAATCACGATCAGGTGGCCCGTTGGCTCGTTTGCCTATATGGCAATAAAAAAAAATGCCGAAAAAAAAAGTTAGTTAGTTGCTGTATAGGGTTCACGCAGACGATGTTTCGGACAACAGCTAGTCTTAAATGTCTCAAAAATATAGCACTTAATTAATTTAAAATTATAAGCTATAATAACCAAATAGGTATAAATTATAATTAATAGTAAAAACGATTACCTACGTAAAATTTAATTGTCTGTCTTTACGAACATTGCAAATGTTTAAACAATTTTGTTTAATTAAGTGTTAAATTAATGAATATCAAACAAGTATAATTAAAAATTAAAAATGGCTCCGGTAGTCAAAGTCTGGACTGTAGACTTTAAACTTTTTATTATTACTTAAAATAATACTTATACTGGCTGTTTTGAAAACATGGATTATACAGCAGAAAATAAAGAAATCAGTTAAGTAAACTACTACACTTATTATTATTTACATTTGTTTTGTTGTTTTCTAAACTAATAAATATAATCGATGGACTATGGCCAAAGGGAGATCTCCGACCGGGCGAGGTAGTGTATGGTGGTCAGGCCGAAGCCCAATGTATTAGATTTCAGATGTCGTATATATGCGAAGATTCTTGTAAATATCGTAACTGCGATTCAGGATCTCGCGCGCTATATTGGTCGCCACAGTACCTAATGTGAGATTAAAATTAGTGGTGTATGTAGTAATGTTTTTTTTTTTCTAAAACCTTCTAATAATAGAGTATACTTATTTTAAAGCTAGCACTAATAAAACTATTTCACCGACTTTCTAAAAAGAGCAGGTTGGGTATCACTTTTTTTTATTTAATTCGTCCGTTTTTTTCATAAAAATCTTCATGATGTAGTCTCCTGTAGTATATTCTCCACATGTGTAAGCCACCGTCAGTTCTAGTTGGATTAACCTTCGTTTAATGAACGTTTCCTTTCTCGTTTTTGCAACGTTACAATTTACTAACTTGCGAAAGGTTTTGAACGAAACTAATGTCGTAATCTGCAATTACTTTCGGTCAAATATAATCTAGATATAATCAGATTTGACACAAATAGTACCCAAATAAAAAAAACAAATGTATTTTGTTCTTCTTCTATTTGTGGTCCGAGAGCTTGCGCTTCAAAAATGCAGGGGTCCATTTAGCCCCGCTACTTCCCATCCGCGGTGTTTCCGGAGCGCTACGACATGTCCCTCTTTAAACGAGGTTTAAGAAAAGTCCTGTATCGGTAGGCGATAGATAACAGCCCCTCATTGCCCTGGCATTGCAGAGGTTCATGAGCGACGGTGACCGCTTACCATCAGGTGGGCCGTAGGCTCGTTTATCAATCTCGCAATAAAAAAAAAAAAGAACTCAGCAGTCAGTTCCTCCAGTATATCAGGAGAACTATGGACCAAGTTTTCAGCTTGCCTACCTAAAAATTGGTCTAAAATACTATTATTCCGTTCAAAAACGATTCGCCAATGTCAAGTTACGTATCTACATCACTTACACTTACTAAACGGATTCTTACCACGATTATTTTTAATTGAGCGGTCCCGATATTTCAGCACTGTTTCAAGCGTTTGCAGGTACCATTGGAACTCGAACTCACATTTCACTCAACGAACGAGGAAGAGGGTAGACAGATTTGTCTGCTCTTAAATTACCTACCCGCAGTTCCTCAGTCTTATAGATAACCGCGAGTGTTTAAAGAAATTTATTACGTCTCTTCATTAGCTCAACCTTATCCCATTCAGTCGGCGCAATATGTCTTTTCTCTCCATTAATTCCTAGTCAGGCATACGTACGTGCGTATATGACATAGTTTTGCTATGGTTTTGCTGGTAATGCCGAGGTGTTTGTATTTTTAAATTCGAGCATTGATGACATGCTCCAACCCCATGCAACAAAGGACATAAAAAATATACTAAATGAATCACTAGAAATAAGTTCAATAAATGCATGATGTAGTAATGATTTAAATAAAGAACCCCACTATAGATATAGATATTAGAAGAATAGGTATAGGCTGGCACCCCACCAGCGGAAAGTGTGAATGGGAAGGATGGATGTGAAGTATGCGGTACGAAAGTAGGACAGAAGCGAGAACTGGAATGAAAGAGTAAACAAACCAACAATTAGATTAAGAAAATCCCCGATAATGTTTGGGGATTTAGATAAAAAAAAAACAAAAAATACCCCATGCAACAACTCCATCGACTTACTTACGATGGTTAATTTCAGAGTATAGTAATAGCCCACAATAGGCTAACGCCAGCCCGTATCCAGTACGGTGAAGCTGAACTCCTGGACGCCAATATCAACAGATCACCAACATCCTACCTGTTTAATCCAGCTGAAGAAAGAGCTAAGTAAGTATCAATAAATATTAACGAACTGTTAAAACTAGGTTTCAGAAATAAATTGTGTGATAATTGATAAAGGTGCAAAAAGTCTTCATAGCAGTGGACTTGCAAAGTTTCCAAGAGCGACAGTTTTACCTACCAAGTTTGTTTGATATAATACTTTAAAAATTATCAGAGGTACTTATCTAAAAAACGTTTAATACCGTCAATAGGTCTACTATCTAGGATTATTAGTTAGTTTTGGGACATCCTATCATCATCGTCAGCCCGTTGATGTTCATTACTGGACAAGGCCTACTCCAAACCTCGCCACAACGACCGGTCCTGTACTATTGGCATCCACCAACTTCCCACTCTAAACTAAACTAGTAAAATGTTTACTCCAGATACAAACATGACGTAGACAAGACCCTATCTCAAGTGAGGTTCCTCACACGGTCTGGTGAGGTCATAGGAGTCATCAATTGGTTCGCCGTTCATCCAACCAGCATGAACAACACCAACAAACTGATATCTTCGGACAACGTCGGGTACGCCTCCTTACTCATGGAGAAGGCTCTCAATGGAAATAATACTTTGCCGGGAAAGGTGAGTGTTGGCGATTTCTGGTTTTAGAGGTTGATCCAGTATGATGTTGGAAAAGGTATGGAATTTCAAGATATATTATGTGAAGTATTGTGTCTAAAGTGGACTATATTATGCCCTATTTGTACGAAAATAGAGGATAAAGGAAGATCTACAATCGATTTCTTATCTAATTTAATTAGAGTAATTTATAATAGTATCGTGACAGGTCTGGTGAATGCAATAATTCGGTGTTGGGTTTTGGTATCTGCGAGGGTTCAGATAGTATGTGCAAACGGAAACTTTAGTGTCGAATCTTTCACATCCGACATTCCCCCCCCCCCACTAAAAAATCAGCGTCTTTTGTCTCCAGGGTACAATAGTATGTGCCTTCGCGTCTACCAACCTCGGCGACGTGTCCCCCAACACCCGCGGACCACGTTGCGAGTTCAGCGGAGCGGAATGCAACCAGCAGGACCGGCTGTGCAGACAGAAGGAGCGGTGCTTCGCGTCCGGACCCGGGAGGGACATGTTCGACAGCACCAGGATCATCGCCACCAAGCTGTACGACACTGCCATGGTGAGTGGGAGAGCAGTGCAACCAGCAGGACCGGCTGTGGACACAAACCCTGGTGTTGCATTGAAGAAACTAAGAGTATATCTGAAATATCATGTCGTTCTCCTTAAATCCTTAAACAGGACACTTCAAAACAGTAATAGATAAAAGTGCTGTTACTCTTATACAATGTGGATCTGTAACTTTGGACCAATTCTTTATCCACCAAAACTTTCAAGTGTATCTTTACTATTGAAACTGAATGATTTCTCTGTTTCCAGAGAGTTCTAAACCAGCCTGGTGAAGAAATAACTGGCTCTGTCTCAGTCGCTCATCAGTACGTCAAGATGCCCGAACAAGAAGTACATCCATTCGATCCTGTCACAGAAACATTTAATACGGTAGGTACATATTTGTACATTTTTTAAATTTGATAAGAACTAATATTTTTAAAATGTATGTTTTTGTTGATAGAAATGTGAAACCATACAGTTTTTTTTTGTATGGACGTTAACAAATTTAAGTCCATGGTTTAGATGTTTAATGAGCTTTTTACAATTTAGTGGAGGCTGTTTACACAGTATGTCGTGATGAATCTAAGCTTCTTTCTGAAGACATATATCATGGAAAGTTGCCTTGTCGTTTGGTTTAGGCAACATACATGGATATCATTCATAAGCCCTACATTTTTAAAAAGTTGGATTTTTTTTTCCTTTCTGTAATTATTTATGCTTTAGTGCTCATATCTTCAATTTCAGAGCATCACAGTAAAAGGTTGCCTCCCAGCCATGGGTTATAGTTTCGCAGCAGGAACTACAGATGGTCCAGGAGCCTTCGACTTCAAACAAGGAACTAAAACATCAAATCCTCTTTGGAATGCTGTGAGGGACTTCATAGCTGAACCGACTGACGATGATATTAAATGTCAAGCTCCTAAACCTATATTGTTGGCTACTGGACGGGTAAGTTTTTTATTTTTCTTTTTTTTTTATTGCCAGACGAGCTAACGGGCCACCTGATCGTAAGCGATTACCGTTGCTCATGGACCTCTGCATTGTCAACGGACACTGCGGGGCCGCTACCTACGGCCTACCTTTTAAGGACTTTCTTTAAGCCTCGTTTGAAGAAGGACAAGTCAAGTTCTGGGAATACCGAAGAAAGTTATTTAAATAAGATACTTTAGGTGCTTAGGCCTAATAACTATGGAGTTCTGTTCTTAATTTCCGTAAATATACAAAAACAATGAATTAAACAATTAGCGACATAAAAGGACTTTTCTGTTTTAGCTAATGGGCCAATAGAATACTGGCCAGTGGCTATAATCAAGGCTTTCTGCTGGTACTTCTTCAAATAGGAAGCATTTATAGTCCACCAAGTCTATATAATATTCACTCAACTAGGAACGTCACTATTCGCTAGATGGCAAAACTGGGGACTTCGGTCGGAAACAATACCGTGTTTGAGCCCCTTTTTAAAAATATTTTTTCCAATAATTTTTAATTTTGATTTTTAATTAAACCTTATATTTTTGTAAATCTTTATTACTAAATGAGGCTGTATTGCATTTTCATCGAAAACATATCATCAACGTAAAATATGAGACGATTAAAAAAATTTAACAAAACAAGTTTTAGAACTGTGCTCAATTTTGGCTCCAGCCACAGACTTGGCAAAAGTAAACAAACCAATTTGGTTGCCGATCCCAGTTGAGTGGTTATCAATTGAAGATTAGACTCATGTTATCCTCGAAATGATTGAGTCTTTCTCCAACGATCAAGCATCTTCAAGATGTTTTCCTTCATAAGTTCACTCTTAGCGATTAACTATTTCTAGATCCTTCAAATTTACATAAATGCTGGTTAGATTTCAACCAGAAATCCATAAAAACAAGCTATTAATATTCTTTACAGGCCAAGTTCCCATACGAATGGCAACCCCGGATAGTATCATGTAGTATCGCCAAGATCGGTTCCTTATACCTAGCGGCTGTTCCCGGGGAGTTCACCACCATGTCCGGGAGAAGACTGAGGAATATCATCTCTAAGACTGCACCACAACCGAATAAAGTGATCCTGGCTGGACTTTCTAATATATACTCTGATTATATCGCCACGCCTGAGGAATATCAGGTAAACTGCTGTTAAAAATATCGCACGAAAATATAGCTGTATTTTTATGAATGTTGCTACAATGTTTGATAGTTAAAAACATCAGAAAACTATTATTGAACTTGGATGTGTTTACAGCTTAAAAGAAAACTAGCATGTCTTATGAAAAACTAAATTTTCAATGTGAATTTAAAGTATCTGTTGAGGTCCCATCCCTATCCTTTCCTACAACCAACGCCATCTGTGGAGACGCTAGTGACAACTGCGCTACTAAAGCGCCAAAATCGATGCATTTTGCAATATGGCGTGAACTAACGTACGGCCGAAAACCGGTGCCGGTAAAAATCTAATTAGAGACAGAAACTCGTGTAAAAACATAGTGCAGTGTTGTGCTACTAACTACAACAGCTGGGCAGATAATTCCAAGTAAGTTCCCATCCACTGCTTGACATTAACCCACAAACTCACACCGGTATCCAAATGATAAAATGGATCGGTATTGCTTACTGATTATTGATTATATTTTTTTAATTTTTAGGCACAACGATATGAAGCAGCATCAACGATCTACGGGCCTCATACATTAAACATCTACCTGAACAAGTACGTCGCACTAACAGAAGCATTGACAAAGGTCAGTCAAATTATCCGGCTCGAAGGATCAATAAATTTAAAGATTATGACTGGCAGTTGTTTTTTTTATTGCGTGATAGATAAACGAGCCTACGATCCACCTGATGGTAAGCGGTCACCGTCGCTCATGAACTACTGCAATGCCAGGGCAATGAGGGGCTGTTATTTATCACCTATCGATACAGGACTTTTCTTAAACTTCGTTTAAAGAGAGACATGTCATAGCGCTTCGGAAACACCGCGGATGGGAGTCCATTCCAGATCGGAATGGTGCAGTGCAAAAATGATACATGTATTTATTTCATTTAACGTGGACACCGATACGTTTTGAAAGTTAGAACAAAACAAAAAACTACTACTCGTATCAGTTCACAAGAATTTACCTCCGCCCTGAGATAAATTGACGAGCGAAACTCTGAGGGTGTCTATTTTGATATTATTCGTCATTATTGGAACGAAGTTCCTTATCGCGCGTTATCGAAGGGAGGCTAGACGGAAAAAAAAATTACGAAAAGTTGTCACGACACTTTTTTGTTTTAGAGGATTATCGCTAGATGGCGCTGTGATCAAAATCTTGTAAAACACGTTCCTTATCGCACATTACGTTAGGAAAAAAAAATATATCTTTTAATCGAAAGGAACTTCGTTCTATTTGGGTGTCCCATGACACCTCTCAAGTTTTATAGGTAGTATATTTTTTTTAGATTCAGTTTTTTATGATTCAAATTCTGATACCTCACTCCTATTTGTGCAATCATTTACATAATCATTTAGGTCCTTTATAATATTATGCGCTGTTGCATATTTTCACTACTTTGTTTCCTGTGATTCTTCAGGGTACAGCTCCAGAGCCAGGTCCAGACCCCCCCGACCTGAGCACTCAGTTGATCACCTTAGTGCCCCCCGTGCTGTGGGACTCCGCCCCCTGGGGGACAGAGTTCGGGGACTGCAAACAACAGCCGCAGTCCAGTTATAGCTACGGAGATGTTGTATCTGCGACTTTCGTAAGTTGTTTATGGAGATTTGTTTTGATAGGAAATTGACACAACCGATGACTTGGTCAAGATTGCGAGAAGTGACTGGATACAGACAGCGCAGGACCAGTTTTTGTGGCAATGTCCGGATGAGGCCTATGTTCAGCAGCGGATGTCTAAAGGCTGATGATGATGATAAATACATCCTGCTGTTCACATTCCGCGTCCGAGGGGGAGGCGCGACGGGAAAGAGTGTCGTGGGCGTAACGCGTCGCGTCGTCCCTCATAACCCCGTGCTGGGTTCTGGCCGCAGCTGGGGTTCGGACGCTGAGTGTGTGCGGTTGGAGGTTTTAGTGTGGTTCAACTCACAAATACCGTCCCAATTCCGGTGATTTACTCCAACTAAAAAAAAAAAAACTCCCGTCCGACCCCCGGCTGAGGACACAACCCAGCACAGGATTGTGCGAAGTGACACGACGTCTTTAAACGCTAACGTATTGCCACATCATCATTGAATTTAGCTTAGATACAATGGTAACTCTGTCCGATAGAAATAAATAAGAGTACTTCTCGAGTGACGCATTGTATCAATGTCTATATTTTTCCAAATTATTCACTGCTACACGAGGCCTAAATGACCCCTCTTGCAACTTTCCTGCGGCAAGGAAAAACGGCAACTTCCGGTGCGAAGAACATAACTATGATATAGGAGGTGGGGTCTAATAGACCGCGTATCATCTTAACGTCTAGTCATGGTGCGCGCCGATAACACCTCGTATCGCAGCGAACGTGTTAAGATATAAAAATACTTCCAAACTGCCCAGTTTCATTACGATGGTCGCTGCTATAGATCCTTCCTACGCAGAAGTTATAGTGGTGGTAGTGAGAGGGCAAATACCACAAAAAACCCTTTCAAAATTAGTATCACCGAATTCTCTTGTGCCAAAGGTCCATTACCTTCCAGGTATCAGGTCATCCTCGCAACAACATCCGTCACGGTCGCTGGTTCATGACGGTGGAGAGGCTGGAGTCAGAACGCGACGAGGCCTGGGTGGTGGTCGCCACTGATGCTGATTGGGAAACCAAGTAAGTATTCTAATGGTTAAATGGTTAATCCTTACAATTTTCCAATAGGTTTTTTTATGAGCCCTAGCCTTTTAGCTCATTTGAACGAAAGTGGTTACTGTCGCTCAGGAGCCTCTGCAATCCCAGGAGTCTATCTAGATTTTTTAAAACCTCGTATGAAGAGGGACAAGTTAGAACACTGAGGACGAGAGTCTACATCAGCGTGGTCTTGTACTTGAAAAAATAAATTTTAAAGAGTTTTATTCTTGATATTTTCCGTAATCGTTTTTAACTAGTATTTGATAAACAGCATTTAATTTAATTTTCACATATAAATATTATTACGTTTTCCATATTCATTTATTTTTATTACGTTTATTATTGACTCGCCAACTTCCAATTCACGTAAATGACAACAGTAACTGGTAGGCCAACTGTCAAACGATGTTTCACTCAATTTCAATGGCAGCTAATGCAAGGGTTTCGAGGGTTGTCTGGAAGAGATCGCTCTTAGCGATAAGACCGCCCATTGCATGTATTCTTTGCTTTATTCTTTGTACGCGTTATTTTCTGTTTTTGTATGCAATAAAGTGTATTCATTCATTCATTCTTTCATTAATGCATACAAAACCCCCGTTTACATGTTGGTCGACCATCACAGTCATTTGACGCCACATTTTACGCGTGTTGGCTTTGGTGAGTCAATATTTAACAACATTGATGGATCTTCTTCTCCCTCCAAGGTTCACGTGGCACCGCGACTCCAAAGTGCTTGGCACTAGTCACGTGACACTAGAATGGGAGATCCCCCCCCACACCCCCGCCGGCACGTACAGGCTCCATCACTACGGGAACTATAAATATGTTTTAGGGGGTATATACCCTTATCATGGCTTTACCGATAGTTTTAATGTAGCTTAATCGATTTCAAAAAGGTTTTTTTTTGATTATGTGTACTGTTCGATTTCTTATTTTTGTATTAATTTTAAATAAGTCGTTTGTGAATTGTGTTTCCAAACAAATGGTCTTATATTTTGTAATTTAAAAAAAATGACTAGAAAATAGAACTTGATTGCCTTTTAGTAAGAATTTAAAATACGATATTTTATAATATATTCCTATAATCTGTACATATTGTTAGTTTTATGTATTTTAGTTAAATTTTATAATAAGATTATAATAATTGTATGTTTTTTATGTATGACTATTTTAGTTATAGTGTATTTGCCTAAATATTTATACAAATTGTATTTAAATACTGTTTAACACGTTCGCTGCAAAACGAGGCCTAAATGATCCCTCCTGCAACTTTCCTGTGGTGCGACGATCATAACTTTGTTAAAGGAGCTGGGGTCTAATGGACCGCGTGTCAACCTAATATTTGGTCGTGGTCCGGGCCGATTACACCTCGTGTCGCAATGAACATGTTAAATTTACGCTGGAAGTCGGGGCTAAGTCACTGGATGCAGACAGCGCAGAACAGGCCGTTGTGGCGATGTTTGGGGGAGGCCTATGTCCAGCAGTGGACGTCTATAGGCTGATGATGATGATGTTAATAAAATAAATATTATGCTAGTCGTATTTACTAATAATTAACTTCCATATTAGTTAAAATTGCCTTTCGCCAAAGATTTAAAAATCTTTTATATTTAAGATGCACATCACTTTTATTGTAACTAATGGCACTTTATCGAATGAAAATTTTGTAATAATTTAGTATCATACCACCGTTTTATAAGTTTAATACACGGTGATGATTTTAATATGGTACGGTATGGTGTACAGGGTGTCCCCGAAAGGATCCTGAACCTAAAATATAGCTTAGTTTATTGTGTATAGTATATGTTTTTTCACTCATTTTCGTAAACTGTAACTGAAATTTTTACAAGATTTTTTTTATATATATTTTTAACTCACCCTGTATAATAGAATAAGACTTTATAAATAGTAAGAAGTATTTTTGCCTAATTTTGTGCCAACGTGTTTTTTGTGGTGTGTAATAAAATGATATAAATGTAAATAATGAGTTTTATTTCCATAAACATAATGTTCACATTACTATTGGCTGCTGATTCAACCGTTACCTTTTTATTATTTTAAACTAAACTAAACTGACGATTCGACGAAACCTGCAGTGATAATTGTAATCGTTCACAAAATTGGTTCCAAGTTGTATTTACTTACTGCGTACTACTTACTGTCCATTGCTCCTCAGTTTTTTTTTGTTTTAGTTGGAGGTATGTGGGAGTTGAACCTCACTAAAACCTCCAACCGCTCACACTCAGCGTCCGAACCCCAGCTGAGGCCAGAACCCAGCACGGGGTTATGCGGGGTGGCGCGACGCGTTACGCACTGCGACACACTTTCCCGTCGCGACACCCCCAGTCTCCTCAGTAGAGGGATCAGGCATAGTCCACCACACTTGCTCAATGCCCTATTGGCGACTTCACATATCTTCAAAGGAAATTTTAGAATTTCCAATACACAGGTCACGATGTTTTCCTTCACTCTTTTTAGCCAGTGGTGTTGTGATATTGGACATATCTAAATCTTTTTCAATTAACACTTAGAGGTACAATCCGGCAGGTTGGAAGGTAAGCGCGTAAGTTTTTCCTGCTTAATGTAGGTAAGTAAATATTAAAGCAAAAACAGTTAGTACAATTTGTCTACCGGGTGTACGCGATTGAATCAGTTTTATTTATTTTATACATTTAAATTGTAAAGAACAGACGACGATGGCGCCCTCTGTAAATAGTTTTAATATTTTTTTATTTAAACCTCTTTGTTATCATACTCTTTTTAAAATTAAGAAGGAATGTTGCCGCGCTTTTTCAAATATCGAATTGTGTGTAAAAAAATATTCTGATTGCGTCATACTTTTCTTCCTCTTAAGTTTTATTTTCATTAAATGTGTGTTTTTATGTTATTTAATGCACTGGCAGCCTTTGATTTCCTACAATGAGAATGCATTTAGCCGTACATGAGTCTTATTATTATCTGTTATTGTTTGATGTTTTATTTCTTTTATTGTTTTGTACCATTTTAGCCACAAATAAAGGATGTCTATGTCTATGTCCAATACTGTTTAAGTTATTCTAAGCTCAATAAAATAGTAGTGTTGTTACCAAGATAAAAAATATATTTGACCCACAGATATTTAACGGATTTTGACGTAACAAGATATGAGGATTAATCGATAATTAAATATTAAGATAACAATATAATTCATTATCAAAGATAACAGTACGATATTTTAATCAAAATAATTTCATTTCATTTTTCGTCCACCTGTTATGGAATAACATTTAATTTGAAATTATAGTATTAAATTCTAAATAAAGGATACAGCTGTGGAAATTGTAAGTAATATGATATAAGTGTTTTATGATATCATCATCATCTTCAGCCTGTAGACGTCCACTGCTGGACATAGGCCTCCTCTAAATCTTGCTACAAAGACCGGTCCTGCGCTATCTACATCCAGTGATTTCGTTGCGACGTGACGGAGTTCCGTAGTGCGTAACGCGTCGTGCCGTCCCGCGTAACCTCGTGCTGAGTTCTAGTCTCAGCCGAAGTTCTGAGACGTTGAGTGTGAGCGGTTGGAGGGATTAGTGCAGTTTAACTCCCACATATCCCACCCAGGCGGCGACTCCCAAGTGATCAGTCCTTGTGGAAGGTCTGCCTACCTACTACATCTACCAGTGGCCGCCACTCCAGAACTATTTTGCTCCATCGGCCAATCTGTTGTACGCACAATAATTTATGTGATGCTCAATGGCCCTTGTCAGTTTGTTTTTCGGACTGTGTCGGTTATCTAGTGAAGATTTTTTTTTTCAGTTGGAGGAAATCAGGAGGTTGGAGGATGCCCACCCGCCCCGTGGGTGGGGTATGTAGGAGTTGAACCGCACTAAAACCTCCAACCGCTCACACTCAGCGTCCGAACCCCGGCTGAGGCACAGGTTTTGAGGGACGGCGCGACGCGTTACGCTCTCGGTACTCTTTCCCGTCGCGCTCGTCGGACGCAGAACCGGTAGCCGCCGGCGATACGGCCATCTTGTGAAGATACCGTTTTTTTGAAAACTCAAGATAATTTTGTACACGCGTTTATGGTGCTAAGTGGGGGGTATGAAACAAAATTACTATAATTCAAATTCTTATCTGAATTATGCGTGGATTAGTGTTTTATCAAAATAATAGGTAAATGTGTGAGAGCTCTGTTGAATTTAATAATTAATCATTGACAAATCAACCCGGAACGCTTTGTATTTCCTATTTAATTAATATATCTAGGCAATGTAGTCTTGATTTCTTCAGACTTAAGAGAACAACAAGGCCTTTAGAGAAAGAAATCCACTTCCGATCCGTTTGTTTTGTTTACATACTATTGTGAAAGCCATTCAAAAACATCGTTGAGTTGGATACCTTCAATAATGTATTCTGTGAATAATAATTTTATTTCAATTTATATTTATAACATTAAGACATTGTGATTAGATTCCCATCTAGATATTTAACAAATCAGCAGATACAATAAATGAAACACTACACAGAATTTAATACTAACCTAATTAAACCTTGCAGCAACCATGGCGGTCTCACTAGCAGGGAAGATCGTTATTACTGTAGTCGTATTAGGAGTACTAGGAGGCATGAGTGCTTTAATAACATTCATAGTTAGAGATAACAATGCAGAAACAGAGATCAATGAACCAGAAGGAACGGTAACCACGCCTACAGATACAGTGACTACGGAATCACCGTCGGGTCCTACAGTGGAAACTTTGTATGAAGTTGGAGTTGGTATCGCTGATATGACCGGACCAGCTGTTGAGATCACTTTTGTGAGTAATGATTATGATATTTTTGTACAAGAAGAAATAGTTTCATGAAATTTTACGCGTTAAAATATAGGAACATTATTTATTAGCTTCATTTGAGTTTCGACTTTTCTAGTAAGTAATTAATCTGTTGATGGCGGTGATAGCAAAGCTATTGAAAAAATTACGTGACTAGAATTATAATTATTTTATCAGTATGGCCCAATTTGGGGGCGGCGCGACGGGAAAGAGCCTCATAACCCCGTGCTGGGTTCTGGCCTCAGCCGGGGTTCGGACGCTGAGTGTGAGCGGTTGGAGGTTTTAGTGCGGTTCAACTCCCACATACCCCGCCCGCGCAATTGTGATTTCCTCCATGTAAAAAAAAAAAAAAAAATGGCCCAAATTGGAAGATTACAAAATTTTTTCTGCATTTAAGAATATTATCGTAATCATCACATTTGGATTTAGACCATACATCAATTAAAACTACAATACATACATTTTAGATGGGCTACGCTGAACTAGGTCAGTCTGGCGAAGGATTACACACGAGACAGTTTTCCAGAGCGTTTATATTCACTAAGGGAGACAGCAGAGTTGTACTTGTCACTGCTGAGGTTCAAGCCGTTGGTTTAGCTGTAAGGAGAGAGGTAAGATAATAAAATGTATTCATCACACATACTCAAAAGATAACTAAAATAAATAAACAACCATTACCACATTAAGATACAAACACAAATAAATAACGATTCATGTCTAAAGGTCAAGACAAGGTCACAGGCTCTGTTGAATAAGAATTAATAAAAGAAAAAGTTTACTCTGGATTCCTAATCTGCAGGCTGCTCGACTTCATCACCTTCAATCACATTATATTAATTACCTCATGTTTGATAGGCCCGTTTCTTAGGCACTCGAGATCTAAATGTCCTTTGTGATGCAAATAGGTCTGTCAACGTCCGATATTCTTAAGACTAGAAAAGAGTCCGAATTTCCTCCAAGATCAATGTACAACGTATTTATTTGATTAAAAGGTAGTAAGCAGACTTCAAGAGCTATACGGAGATATATACAATATTCGTAATGTGATTATCGCTGGGACACATACTCACAGCGCACCGGGAGGACATTTACAACATTTCCTGCTTGATGTCACCATCTTAGGGTTCTCGAGGGAGACCTTTGATGCTTATGTTGATGGTATTACTAGAGTAAGTATAGTGAAGAATTTTCGATGATATTTAGTAAACGTCAACGTGGATACATTTGAAAGGATAGGTTCAAAATCTAGTTTATTTCGTTAGCTTAAGTGATAAAAATTAAGATGACATGAAGTTTGTGATATAGTCGTGGTGGCCGAGTGGTCGAAGCGCGTCCTTTCGAAAGGGAGGTCGCGGGTTCAAATCCGGCCGACTTCTACCTCTAAATCTAAATGTAAAAAAGATTTATGTACAATTTTTCACAACATTACTGGCTAAAAACGGTGAAGGAAAACATCGCGAGGAAACCTGCATATCGTAAAAGGATTTTAAAAATCCTTTGAAGATATGTGAAGTCCGCAATCCGCACTGGGCAAGCGTGATGGACTGTGCCTAATCCCTCTTCTGAAGAGACCTGAGCCAGTGGGCAGTAATGGGTTGGTATTATACAAGAAGTTTGTGATGAAGCTTTCCATAGCAATAGAACAGAGTCTTTAGTATTCTGTTAAACTTTGAGAACCTAAGCTTACCTATTTATAACTGATGAATGTGTCCAAATTACTCCGCATTCAATAACCAAGCGTTTAAGAAGATCTTAAACGATGGACAACATCATTATATTGGCAACGATGTTGTCCAACCTTAAAATATTCCAATATTTTTCAGAGTATAGTTAGGGCTCATGAGAACATGGTACCAGCGAGATTAGTGTATGCTACGGCTAAGGTCCGAGATGCTCAGAAGAACCGCTCCCAATTCTCTTACAATTCCAACCCTGAACAGGAGAGAGCCAGGTATGTAAATGTTAAATTATTGTGCATGACGATATAGTTAAGAACCTTACGTTACGTGTTCATATTGGATCACCAACGTAAAGACCAAATGACAACTACGGCCGATCAATTTATAGAAGAGGGGTTTGTATGCATTGGCCAAATTTAAAACATCGTTTTGACAGTTGGCCTACCAGTTGTCACTGGCATGCAGTGGCCGCTGCTATGAAACCTTGTTACACAGGAGTTACAATAGTAGTGAGAGGTAGGCAAATAACCAATAGTGAAACAGTAAGCATCTTTAGACGAATACCATTTCAGGTATGAAGAAATAACAAATGACGAACTAACCCAAGTGAGGATAGTGAAGACTGATGGCAGCCTACACGGCGTCCTCAATTGGTTTGCAGTTCACACAACCAGTATGAACATGACTAATAAGCTCATTTCGTCTGATAACTTGGGGTATTCCGCCCTGAGGATGGAGAAGGAATTAAACCCGGCAAGGTTGCCTGGAAAGGTGAGGTCTTCTGTTGCTGTTACTCTGATAAAAGTTTTGTTACCAAAGTGAACTGCGGGAGGTTACTGGATGCAGATAGCGCTGGACCGGTCATTTGGGCGAAGCCTGAGTCCATCACTTACACTATTACTAAACGGGTTCTTACCACGGTTATTTTTAATTGAGTGGTCCCGATATTTCAGCACTGTTTCAAGCGCCATGATTACGGGAAGACTGAGGAACTGCGGGTAGGTCATTTAAGAGCAGACAAATCTGTCTCATCATAAGAACCCGTTTAGTAATAGTGTAAGGCCTATGTCCAGCAGTGGACGCCAAGGGGTTTTGATAATGATGTGTTATAATAGTCAATGTGTGTGATAGCAAGCTTTGTTAAATATATACTAGAAAAATAAATAGCCACAGCTACCTGTCCCTCATATTATTACGATATCACTTGTGTTTAGTAAACTTTTCGGAACTGAAAACGAAAAGAATTTATCCATATAATATGAATGAATGAATGAATGAATGAATACACTTTATTGCATACAAATCAGAAAATAACACGTACAGAAAATAAAGCAAAGAATACATGCAATGGGCGGTCTTATCGCTAAGAGCGATCTCTTCCAGACAACCCTTGAAAGCATTAGATTACATTTGAAGAGTTCACAGTGGTGTTGCAATGCAGTACAATCTACGTCATTGACATAATAATAACATTAACTATTTTAATCCTATTTCACACACATAATACATCATTTAACATATAGGTAAATACACACATATTATACATAAAACATAAAGATAGATATTACTATAACTTATAATATTACATCAAAATTATATACACATAATAATATAACAATCGCATACTACATACCTACAGCATCAGATACATAGTTAATTACATATACATAGATGATATGCTGATCTTTAATATAAAAATTTGATGTCCCTAATTTAACTTTCCGACCTCGCAATGAGAATAAAGCAGTATTAGCCGTCGTAAAGACTGGGTGTAATTGTACTAATTCCAGCCGGACATAGTGACCGGGTTCTTTTCGTCCAGTCTTGGTGATGTTTCACCCAACATCAGGGGCGCTCAATGTGAGTTCTCCCTCAATGAGTGTGATAACCAGTTCTTGTTGTGCGGAGCTGATGAGAGGTGCTTCTCCAAAGGACCTGGGGACGACATGTTTGAAAGCACCAGGATTATTGGGACTAGAGTTTTTGAAGGGGCTATGGTAAGTCAATTTAACAATTCTTTATTTTTACTTTATATAAACTTGCATGGGATGTAACTATGTAAGTTCGGGTGGAATCTTGCAAGCTAAATTTGACAAAGTGACGTTGATCTAATGATGGTTATAGGAACTCTTGTGCTATATTGTTTAAAATTTCCAAAAGAGGTGGAGTTCATCCTTACTAGATGGAACCACCGCGGTCATCCACGGTCTGTTTCAGGAACCCTTTTTTGCCACGCACCATCCGGCTATGGAATTAGCTCCCCTCCTCGGTATTCCCAGAGCGCTATGACTTGTCCTTCTTCAAACGAGGCTTGAGGAGGGTCCTTAAAGTTAGGTCGTAGGTAGCGACCCCTCAATGTCCCCTGACATTGCATAGGTTCATGAGCGACGGTAACCACTTACGATCAGGTGACCCGTTGGCTCGTCTGCCTACATGGTAATAAAAAAAAAACTTCCAGCTCACTTTCAGATACTGACCAATTCTAGAATTCATTGCAAGCTTATAACACTGATATCAGTTTCTACAATGATCTAATCATTATTACATAAACTGAATTTGCCAAGCTAAATCTGAATCCGCATTACGATAATGTTTGTTTACAATTCATATTGAAATATTATGTTATTTTAGAAAGATAATAATAATCAGAGATAGCAACAAGGTCATAGTAGAATTACAATTTACAATACTGTTTTAATCGTGTAAATATTGAAGAGTTATCGAATATATAGCGTATATTTGTAGGCTACAGAATCGATAATTAACATTTTATTATATAGGGTGGGCAATCTAACGTTTGCATTTTGAAGTAATGTTCATTTAGAGAATGACAGCTCAAATGTCATTCAATTTGTGTTCATAATTTAGTTAAAGGTTTGACATTTACGAAATGGGACGTTTTCGGTTCGCCCAATGGGCAGAAGATCGTTTGGCCGAAGATGAGCATTTTTACCGAAAAATCGTCTTTTCAGATGAACCCTATTTTCACCTCGGAGGCTATGTCAATAAGCAAAATTGTCGCATCTGGGGGTCGAAAAATCCACACGTCACCATTGAGAAGCCAATGCACCCACAAAGAGTTACGGTTTGGTGTGGGTTTTGGTCCGGCGGCATCATTCGAAAATGAGCAAGGAGCCGCCGTTCGGTCAATGGCGAGCGTTACCGTGCCATGATCAACGAATTTTTGTTTCTAAAATTTGAAGAGTATGACATGGATGACATTTGGTTTCAACAGAATGGCGCAACATGCCACACAGCCAACATGACAGTCGAACTTTTGGAAAATGCAAACTTTATAATAATATGGCTCACCCCTTACTAAAGAACAAAGTTACTGTCGACGATAGCGCCATCTGTACTGTACTGTACCAATCCATTACTACCCACTGTTGGGCTCCGGTTTCCTCAGAAGAGGGATTAGGCATAGTCCACCACGCTTGCCCAGTGCGGATTGGGGACTTCACATATCTTCAAAGGATTTTTAGAATCCTTTTCCGACATGCAGGTTTCCTCACGAAGCGCCATCTATCCAAGATGAAATAATTATTATTAAGACCTCTTTAATGGAAAATACTCTTTGAATTTATGTTCGAAATGATTTTGGCGCGCTTTTAGTTCGTATTTCGAACATTCCATTGCTGAATACAGATTTTACTACTTTCCTTCACAAACTTTTACATTTTTCATTATTTTTTATGATTCGTTACTAACTTCTCTGTTACCAGCACAGTTTTATTTATTACACTGTTAATACTGTTCTTATATCCATAGGTAGTAGGGATATACCAAAAACTCGAGCCAATTTTGACAAAAGTTACAAGGGTGCTACTTGGGTTTAATGAATCTGGCCGAGTCAAAATAGAAGCCTCTTGGTATCTGTCCTTCTAAATGAACCCATACTCGATGAACTTACTACTTTCTTAAGATAATAAGAACCTATTCTAAATTTTGTTATTGATAATGTTTTTTGTTGTTAGGAAGCGCTCCGTTCACCAGGTGAAGAGTTGACAGGTGATGTAGCCGTCGTTCATCAATTCGTCGAGATGTCAGAGGAAGTCGTACCTAAATTCGACCCTGTTACTGATACATTTAATATTGTAAGTGTAATTTGGCAATTTATTTTATATCGTTGATGACCCCTTAGACCTTAAGAAAAGGGGGCGGCGTGACGAGAAAGAGTGACGTAGTGCGTAACGCGTCGCGCCAAACCCGGGTTTGGTTATAGCCTCAGCCGGGGTTTGGACGCTGAGTGTGAGCGGTTGGAGGTTCTAGTGAGATTCAACTCCCACGTATCCCGGCGATTTTCTCCATTGTGGCGACCAATAATAACGCGCGAGATCCTGAATCGCGGTTACAACATTTGCAGAAATCTTCGCATATATACAACATCTGAAATGTACTACAGTGGGCTTCGGCCTGACCACCATACACTACCTCGCCCGCAAGGAGATCTCCCTTTGGCCATAAACTCCACTGTAGGTACCCACATCCATCGTTAAAAAATCTAGAAAAACTATAAGAACCTAGTAGTAAAGAAATAAACTGTAAAATGTACAAGAAAAGTTGTCCCAGAATGCATTGTCTGGAATGTCTGGATTACCATAGTGCGTAAACACGGATTGATAAAATTATATTATATCTCAATGACCATAATATCAAAACTATAATTTAGAATTATTGTTATAGAACGAACCAGTACAAGGATGTGTTCCTGCTATGGGATACAGTTTCGCCTCTGGAACTATCGATGGAGCCAACACATTGAATATCACTCAGGTTAGTAACATACTCCATGTACTGTACTGTAACAACCCATTAGGTACTGCCCACTGCTGAGCTCAGGTCTCCTCCGAAGAGGGGTTAGGCATAGTCCACCACGCTTGCCTAATGCGGATTGGGGTCTTCACATATCTTCAAAGGATTTTTAGAACCCTTTTCTGAAATGCAGGTTTCCTCACGATGTTTTCCTTCACCGTTTTTAGCCAGTGGTGTTGTGAAATACTCCATGGTTGGTAGGTAATTGGTTTGTTTGAAGCACTTGCCTTATTATGTGAGGTCATGGTTTGGACCTGACGGAAATTTAAAAAATTTAAAAAGCAATTGTCATGTATGTAACGACACCATTAGCAAAACGTTAAAGATAAAAATTGTTAGGATACTTGTTTATTGAATATACAGGGTGGATTTGTAAATTTGGACAATCTGATGTGGGGTGAATGACCTATTGAGATAAAACTAAGAAAGACTTTAATTTTAGGAATTAGATAAAAAAAATCATCATGGAATTCCGCAACTATAGTCGTACGTTTTCCATCCAATGTCAGAAAAACGTTTAACCGATCCAAAAAATAAAAATGGTGCTTTGTTGTTTTTCGACAGATCATTCACCCCATGTCAGATTGTCCAAAGTTACAAATCCGCCCTGTATATTTTATTTTAAAATTTAATTACTTTGTAGATAATAATTATTAAAAGTTTACATATTACAATTATCAACATTATAGTTTTTTAGTATCGCAAAAGATACATTATCTGAATGATGAAATGAAATGAAATACTTTATTTTCAACATTGATGATGTGCTCATTCTTGTTGACGTTAAAATTAAAAGCTACCACCAGTTCGGACACAAAAAAATAATTAATATAGCCACCGTCCTGAGAAGAACTGGCAAGAAACTCAGCGGGCATGTCTTTTTTTGTATTATTATTATGAGCATTTTTTTTAAATAAGCTACTCATAACGTCATAATTTTTAATATTGTTTTATGATTGCTTACCAGGGTACATTACAAGGCAACCCTCTACTAGACCTGGTAGGTGGAATCCTGGCTGGTCCCACGGCTGCAGACATCGCCTGCCACGCTCCCAAACCCATACTCCTTGCTACTGGAAGGGTGAGTAGAATTAACCTTATTGGAAGGTGTTAAAGTTTAAAATCACATGTTATGAGATGCTATACAGTGTATTTTTAAAACATCCAGGGGAATATTGTACTCGAAATAATTTTAGTGAATTTTGCTGACAGGAAATAGGACTTTATTTTTGAAAAGAAACACCATTGCTTTCTTATAGGGTGGATCTGTAACTTTGGACCAGCTGAAGAGGGGTGAATGACCTAGCGAAATACAACTTAGAACCACTATTATTTTTCGAATTGGTAAAACTTCTTTTCTAACATTCTATGGTGTGTTTACGACTATCATTGCATATCATTAATCCATTTACCTAAACACTTTATGTGTTTTCCCAATTCCAAAAAAGTGGTTTCAAGTTGTATTTCGATAGGTCATTCACATATCAGCTGGGATAAAGACGCAGATCCACCCTGCATTACCTTATTTATTTATTTATCTTCTCCACCAGGCAAACTTCCCTCTCCCCTGGCACCCCCACATCATATCCTTATCCCTCCTCTGGCTGGGAGGTCTCGCAGTAGTAGGTATACCAGGAGAACCCACCACCATGTCCGGGAGACGGCTACAGCGAGTAGTGGGAGGGGTGATGGAACGAGCGGGAATCGAACCTAAAGTCGTGATTGGAGGACTTGTCAATGAATACATACATTATGTGTCTACTTTTGAGGAGTATCAGGTAATTAATTGCGTTATTGTAAGTTCTGGAGTTAGTTTTTTCGAGCACTTCCCATAGAACAATACTTCTTCTACTTCTGTTTTACTTCTTTTTTCCGAGCACTTCCCATAGAACAATACTTCTTCTACTTTACTTCTTTTTTCCGAGCACTTCCCATAGAACAATACTTCTTCTACTTCTGCTTTACTTCTTTGT
Source organism: Trilocha varians (assembly GCA_030269945.2). Taxonomy (NCBI): domain Eukaryota; kingdom Metazoa; phylum Arthropoda; class Insecta; order Lepidoptera; family Bombycidae; genus Trilocha; species Trilocha varians. The sequence continues at coordinate 1,845,430 of AP028264.1, read as the reverse complement.
TTTATTTCCTTGTAGACGAGCTAGCGCCCACCTGATTGTAAGCTTAACTGCTTGGTACCGTATTGCTCATGGACCTCTGCATTGTAACTGAGGGCCGCCACTGACCTTTAAGCCTTAAGGACTCTCTTCAAGCCTCGTTTGAAGAAGGACAAGTCATAGCGCTCGTGAAATACCCAAGTGGGAAAGTAAAGTCATTACGCATATTATAAATAATACCAGTTTATGCGATATCGATATTTTCTCAAATTCTTTAAATAAATTTAAACTAGATGTGCACAAAATCATGCTACAAGAATAATGTTGTGAGCCTGTTTTATGATTGTCCCGTGAATGATTGTCCCGTGGTTGATGTGTCATGTATGCATGTTGGAAAATAATAAATATTTTGAATTTTGAATGTATAATTTAATTTTGTTAATTTAATATCACTATCTAGGCGAAATTTTTGCGTATTTCGTCTACTGTTGCTGTAATTATCGTTTACTGTCTTTATATTAGTTATGGACCAGTTTGTCAACTAGTGTATAAGATTTAGATATAACTTACTAAAAAGACTATTTTGAGTCCTGAATAAATAAATAAAAAAAGAATAATAAGTAATGTATGAGTTCGTGTAGGATCTCTTTTTTGCAACGCACCATCCGGCTATGGAATGAGCTCCCCTTGGTATTATCAGAGCACTATGAGTTATAGACTACAGGCCCATGAATAAAAATTATGGGTCATTTTTACAAAAATGTTGGGTCACAAAGTCGGAATTTTTTTTAAATTTTCCAATAATTACCGGGGTATATTTAGTCATTTGATTTTGTACGGCATCTGTATCATACTATTTAAATACTGCTTCTAATCTATTATTCCTCAACGCCGTACAAAAATCATGCGACAAGGGGAAAAAACGATGATTGCAATCCCCTGAATGCTCACCTGCACTCAGTTGGACAGCTTACAAGTGACGGCATAGTACTGAATATTATTATTTTTTGCTAGAATTTCGTTTTAGATAGGTCACCTGGTGGTGCAAATGACCCATAATTTTACTTCATGGGCCTGTAGTCTATTATCTTTCAAAGGAGGCTTGAGGAGGGTCCTCAAAGTTAGGTCTTAGGTAGCGTCCTCTCAGTGTCCCCTGACATTGCAGAGGTTCATGAGCGACGGTGGCTCGTCTGCCTACAAGGTAATATAAAAAAAAATATTTATGTAATGATTATTCTGATACTGTTTTTTTTCTAGATTCAAAGATACGAAGCGGCTTCTACAATATACGGTCCTAACACACTGGATATAATGCTCAACAAATTCTCAGAGTTTACTGCAGCTGCTATAGAGGTATATTATATTTATTACTAGCTGACCCGCGCAACTTCGTCTGCGTTACAAAGGGGTTCAAACAGTACTCGTTTTGTCGTCGCGATATTATTTTCGCCGCCCGCTGTGGGTGTATTCATAAAATTGCGTTTTATACTCGTGATAACTTCTAAACGAAAAGTCCGATTGGAATAAAACAAAAAGTAATTTACTTCTACATTAATACTCTTAATAATATAATACTTAATTTGGATAAGGGTTAATATAACGATACTCATTTAACGTTAAATTAATTTTTCGGACATTTTTTTTATTTTTATAAACATAAAAGCGGTTATTGTGACTAAACTATGATAGTTAGATATATGCTGTCGCGGACTTTTTTGTTTTTCTTCAAAAGACCTAAAAACCCGTAGTACATCATTTTGTTCTATTGTCAATAGTTTTTGCAGCGTACGCATAAATAGGTTTTAGATTTTTCACCTTTTGTTACATATTCGATATTTTCATGCGGATCCCTAATTTTTTTGAAAATAAAATATAGCCTATAACCTTCCTCGATAAATGGACTTTCCAACAGTGAAAGAATTTTTGAAATCGGACCGGTAGTTTCTGAGATTAGCGCGTTAAAACAAACAAACAAACAAACTCTTCAGCTTTATAATATTAGTATCATCATCATCAGCCTATAGACGTCCACTGCTGGACATAGGCCTCCCCCAAACCTCGCCATAACGACCGGTCCTGCGCCGTCTGCATCCAGTGACCTCCCGCGATCTTGACCAGATCGTCGGTCCATCTCGTGGGGGGTCTACCAACGTTGCGCTTACCGGTTCGTGGCCGCCACTCTAGAACTTTTCGGCCCCAACGGCCATCTGTTCTTCGCACAATGTGTCCTGCCCATTGCCACTTCAAAGATGCAATTCTTTGGGCTATGTCGGTTACTATAGTCCTTCTGCGGATCTCCTCATTTCTGATTTGATCACGCAGAGAGACACCCAGCATAGCCCTTTCCATTGCTCTTTGAGTGACTCTGAGTCGAATAATATTAGTATAGATATAATTTATTTTTAAGAATTTTTGGAACGAAGTTCCTTATCGCGCTAAAGGGGGCTAGACGGAAATTCTTATGAAAAAGTTGTCACGACGCTTTTTTGTTTTAGATGATTATCGCTAGATGGCGCTGTAATTAAAATCTTTTAAAACAATTCCTTATTTTGTTTTATATGATTAATGCTAGTTATTTAATTTAATTTATAACTTAAAAAAATAAAATTTTATTACAATTCCCTCACTAATTAATCGAAAGGAACTTCGTTTCATCCGGGTGTCCCTTGACACCTCTCAAGTTTTTTAAATACAAGATTTTAAGATCCTGGATATCGTGTAGCAGTAGAGTGCTAGTTAATATAAGGAAAACGAGCCAAAACACGACGGGTCTAAATTGTTTAGAACAAGAGTTTCTATGACCACTGTCCGAATGCATCATTAGATCAGCACCGTTTTGTCATATTATTGCATTGTCACGCGATATACATCTGCGTACAAAATGTCAGCTCAATCGGAAACCGGGAAGTTTGTCAGCTTGCTAGATTCCACCCGAACTTACATAGTTACATCCAGTGCAGTTAATATAAAGCTTGTAATATTAAATCTTTATTTTTCACCACAGTAATACAACAAAGTAAGATTTTGCAAAGTAAGATTACCTTAAGCGGTCACCGTCGCTCATTAATCTGTGCAATATCAGGGCAATGAGTGGCCGTTTTGTATCACCTACCTATACAGCTTTGGGGGTGTCGCGACGGGAAAGTGTGCCGCAGTGCGTAACGCGTCGCGCCACCCCGCATAACCACGTGCTGGGTTCTGGCCTCAGCCGGGGTTCGGACGCTGAGTGTGAACGGTTGGAGGTTTTAGTGAGGTTCAACTCCCACATACGGCGATTTCCTCCAACTAAAACAAAAAAAAGCCTATACAGCTTTCCTTAAACCTCGTTTGAAGAGGGACATGTCATAGCACTCCAGGAACACCATCAGATCTTGATCACGATTAAAAAATGTAAACAACACTTAATTGCTTAATAATTAATAAATTATAATTGGCTCTTGCCACATACTTTCAAAAGCAAACAAACCAATTTTGATGCCGATCCCAGTTGCGTAGATTTGTCATTATTTCGTGTCATGTGTCATTGTCATGTGTCAGAAATCGGACGTACCTCCCGGCCCAGAGCCAGGCGACTACAGCAGACAAACCATCTCCCTCATCCTACCCGTGGTAGCCGATAACTCTCCCCCTGGGAACAGGTTCGGAGATGTGCTGGAACAACCACAAGAAACTGTAAGGAGAGGAGAAACAGTTGCAGCTACATTCGTAAGTTAAATGACAAATTTGTGGAATCCACCAAATACCAGGAAAACATTGTTAGGAAATCTGCATATTGGAAAAGAATTCTCGAAATCTTTCGAAGGTATGTGAAGTTCCGAATCCGCATTGGGCAAGCGTGCTATGCCTGATCCTACTGGACCCAGTAGTGGAAATGACAGTACGGCCCACTGAATCGTAAGTGGTTTCCGTCGTTACCCATCAGTTCAGGCCGTTACCCATCAGTTCAGGCCGTTACCCATCAGCTACTATAGGACTTTTCTTAAACCTCATTAAAGAGGGACATGTCATAGCGCGGAAGAGAGACTTTTAATATTGCTAGATCTAAGAGCCTAAGAGATGTCAGGAGAAACAAGTTAAGGCAATGATGGATGCCTAATGGAGTACGTTTTTTACTTCTTCTTTCATCTTCTGATTCAATTCGTTACGGGGTTGGACAGTCTTTCCCTCGGGTTCCTGGGTTTCACTGCTCAAAGTCATTACGATGATCGCCGCTGTGGATCCTTGCTGCACAGGAGTTACAGTGGGAGAAAAAAGGAAAAATATTGTACACCTAAAAACAAATACAATTAAAATCATATGTGTTTAATGAAAACAACAATGTACCTAATCTTATACAAGTTATATTAACACGTCATAGGTAGGAGCGAATCCTCGTAATGACTTGAAGCAGGAATCTAGTCACGCTGTAGTACAACGGTTGGAGCTTGGAAGATGGATTGACATCGCGAATGACGCCGATTGGGACACCAGGTAATTCTTACTCTCTCTTTTTCTCATTGTCAACTCTTCAACTCTAATGCTAAATAAAATGACTAGTCTTTTGTTCAAATATATTAGATGTACGATTATACTAAGTAAGTATGTAAGTCGTGGTGGCCGAGTGGTCGAAGCGCTTCCTTCCGAACGGGAGGTCGTGGGTTCAAATCCAGCCGGTTTGTACCTCTAAATCTAAATGTGAAAAAGATTTATGTGCAATTTTTCACAATACCACTAGCTAAAAACGGTGAAGGAAAACATCGTGAGAAAACCTGCATGTCTAAAAATCCTTTGAAGATATGTGAAGTCCCCAATCCGCACTGGGCAAGCGTGGTGGACTATGCCTAATTCCTCTTCAGAGGAGACCTGAGCCCAACAGTGGGCAGTAATGGCTTGGTACAGTACAGTACAGATTATACTAAATCAATAGTTTGTAGGTGTTAATAGTTCTGGAGACTAGTTTATTAGGATATTGTATAGGTATTTTGATGGAAGGGTTAAAATTTATATAATAATGGTTGATGATATTAATCTTTTTGTTCTGTATATGTTTTTGAATGCAAACTTCTGATACAAATTCCAGCAAGGTTGCATTAAACTTTCAATACCCTTATATTAACTTTTTAACAATCATCTAAACGACTCGAATTCGATAAATCCGTTTCATATTATTCGTTCTGTTCGTTTTCATCGTCAAAAATCATCAGAACGAATGAATGTGAAAATCATTTTTCATCTTTTTGCGGTTTAGGGTATCTCTTAATAGCGGAAAGAGTATCCCTTTATAAATTACTTGTGTATCTAATAAGTAGATATCATTGAATTAAAATGAACAACTGATTCTAGTTATCATTATTTATTGTAAATAATGAATATGATTACAATAATGTGGACGCGAGTTCACGCTATGCTCTTAACGGAACGACTGGGGAGTCGCGCTACGCACTGCACTTATATATTACTACTTGTATCAAAAGTGCAAGCATGCAATCGCGTCCCCACAACGGGTTACTTTCGAATCCGTGGTGTTTCCATAAATGGAATAAGGGCAATAGACAAAGCAAGAAACACATTTCACTTCTTCACCACACTCCATTCACTATTATTATATTAATTTCCTCCACATCTCGTAATGTTTAACCATTTCATACAGGTTTGAATGGGAACGCCTCTCGACTTTAGGAGCGACAAGTCAAGTGAAGTTCTCATGGCGAGTACCAGACGATGCTTTTTCAACGAGATACCGTCTGGTGTACTACGGAGCAGCCAAGTCGATATTCGGAAGGATTTCACCGTTCACAGCGGCTACAAATAGTTTTGTTGTGCAATAAATGTTAAATAAGATGATGGTTTTATTTTGTAACGAACGCGCCAAATCCCGAATCGCTCTACCGAATTTTTGAACACTCCCTCCAGGGAAGTACTTAAAAAATTGATTTTAACGAATTTTCCTGAAAGAAAACATTCTTTTATTTTTGAAAAGAACACTATTCGCAGTCGAGCTAACGGGCCACCTGATCGTAAGTGGTTACCGTTATTCATGGATCTCTGCATTGTCTGGGGAGACTGTGGGGTCGCTACCTACGGCCTACCTATATGAGACTTTCTTCAAGCCTCGTTTGAAGAAGGACAAGTCATAATTAAAATATAATTTTGTCTGTGGGAATACATAACAATACTACACTAATAACCACTCAACTGGGATCGGCAACAGAATCGGTTTGATTACTTTTGCCAAGTCTGTGGCAGGAACCAAAATTGAGCACAGTTCAAAAACTTGTTTTGTTTACTTTTTTTAATCGTCTCATATTTTACGGAGAAAATATATTTTCGCTGAAAATGCAATACAGCGTCATTTAATAATAAAGATTTACAAAAATATAAGGTTAAATTAAAAATCGAAATTAAAATTTATTGGAAAAAAATGTATTTAAAAAGAGGCTCAAACAGGGTAGTGATTCCGAACGAAGTCCCCAGTTTCGCTATCTAGCGAAAAGTGACGTTCCCAGTTGAGTGGTTAGGTAATTTTAAATAAATACTTTTTAACATCGTCGTTCGACGGCTACTTCGCATATGAATATTGTTGATAACTTTTTTAAACACTCTCAACTCTTTTGAACCACACATTAGTAACGCACATGACAAAAACGATTCAGAAAATTATAATTTCAGAAAATGGACTCTAAAGCTCTGGTTATAAAGAACAATTTTGTATGTTTCTAAAGTGACACATGTTCTTGTAGAATAGTAGAACTAATTTTAACTCGGATGTGTGTGTATTCTTCATTTTCAATTGACTATTATCAGAGAACGGGGTGAACAACTTTTGGTTGCGATTTTAGATTTTTAGAAAATTCAATGCTATACGCAGTTGTTTTGTCATAGACAATTGTGAATATTGGAACGAAGTTCCTTATCGTTATCGAAAGGGGGCTAGATGGAAAAAAATCTTACGAAAAGTTGTCACGATACTTTTTTTGTTTTAGATGATTATTAATAGATGGCGCTGTGATCAAAATCTTTTAAAACAAGTTCCTAATCGCGCGTTACGTTAGGAAAAAAAAGTTATATGATATCTTTTAATCGAAAAGAACTTCGTTCTATTCGGGTGTCCCATGTCACCTCTTTAGGATTTAGTAAATGCCAATTCGAGAATTTCTGAAGAAAAAGTGATGGAATTTAAATAGTTTTCATGCAAAAAGTCTAGGTCCCAAAAATTGAATTAACATAATCGATAGATTTAACAGATAGATTTTAATGCCTATAATTGACAACAAATCAACAGAACTGAATTTTTCATTTTAAAAATAGTCCGCAAAACAATGCCAAATGTTTTTAACATCTTCACTCCATAATCTTAACATTCATTTCAGTGCTGCCAAACACAGATGAAAAAATAACTATTGACAACACTGAACGCGATACAAACACACAAATCCACAATTATTGAAATATTTCTGCGTTTTTTGACAATATTTATCACATTAGGTCGTAAACTTCAAGATAATGTGTTATATAATTGATAACGTTGTTATTAGCTAGTGTTATTGTGTTAATGTAGTGAAGTATTTGTGCTGCGAGCATTTTAAGGTGAGTTTTGTACTGTAATGTTACAGCTAGTATCTGTTTATGCGGTTTTATGTACTAGAAACATGTTAATTAAATTGTATCTATGATAATGTGTGTACTTTTTGTCTCATATGTATGAAATGTCGAGAATTTTATTGCAAAGTTTTGTGTCTTCATTTGTTTTTTTTTGTGAACTCATCAGATGATAAATGTTTTAAGTCGCTTTAATGCAAAATTATGTTAATAATAATGATAGTTTAAACAATTAACTTACTGTCTATCGATGTAGTGATGTAGAAAAAATGATTTACGAAATTAATTACTACTGATGGTGATTTTAAATAGATACGTAGAATAAATTTGGATGGGCACAATGATCGTGAAGCAAATGTTAATTTTCTATTATGATACCTGCTCATTTATAATTTTCTAAATAAGAAAGCCAAGTTTGAAGTCCGTATACGACTTTTTTCTTCAATTTTAATGGACGTTCAGGATATTTAGGACGATCTCTTATAAGACATTGTACTTTATGGAAGGATTTCTGTTTTTGTCTATCTGTCGAATATTTCATTGTCCATTACAATAATACATCTATTTTTTAACATGTTGGAGCATCATTTAATGTGCAGCCTATTTAATTGAGTTAGGCATAATGGAAGTGTAACCCGTTGCCTAAAAAAAGAAGAACGAAAATTGCCGCGAAAATTTAGTAACAAAATAAATAATAAATTGTAACCACTCAACTGGGAACGGCAACCAAATTGGTTTGTTTACTTTTGCCAAGTCTGTGGCAGGAGCCAAAATTGAGCACAGTTCTAAACCTTGTTTTGTTTACATTTTTTAATCGTCTCATATTTTACGGAGAAACTATATTTTCGCTGAAAATGCAATACAGCGTCGTTTAGTAATAAAGATTTACAAAAATATAAGGTTTAATTAAAAATCAAAATTTAAAATTATTGGAAAAAAATGATTTTAAAAAGGGGCTCAAACACGGTATTGATTCCGAACGAAGTCCCCAGTTTTGCCATTTAGCGAATAGTGACGTTCCTAGTTGAGTGGTTAATCTATACTTCTATACTAATATTATAAAGCTGAAGAGTTTGTTTGTTTGTTTGTTTGTTTGTTTGTTTGAACGCGCTAATCTCAGGATCTACTGGTCCGATTTCAAAAATTCTTTCACTGTTGGAAAGTTCATTTATCGAGGAAGGTTATAGGCTATATTTTATTTTCAAAAAAATTAGGGATCCGCATGAAAATATCGAATATGTAACAAAAGGTGAAAAATCAAAAACCTATTTATGCGTACGCTGCAAAAACTATTGACAATAGAACAAAATGATGTACTACGGGTTTTTAGGTCTTTTGGAGACAAACAAAAAAGTCCGCGACAGCATATATCTAACTATCATAGTTCAGTCACAATAACCACTTTTATGTTTTTAAAATTTAGTATTTCGTTCCGAGATTGGATTGAACGTTAAATTAGCATCGTTGTATTAACCCTTATCCAAATTAAGTATTATATTATCAAGAGTATTAATGTAAAAGTAAATTACTTTTTGTTTTATTCCAATCGGACTTTTCGTTTAGAAGTTATCACGAGTATAAAACGCAATGAATATGTGAGGCACTGCGAGCCGCGAAAATAATAAGTCGACGGCATTGCGAGTACTGCTTGAACCCCTTTGTAACGCAGACGAAATTGCGCGGGTCAGCTAGTTGAATATAAGTCTATCTCAGTAACGATTTAAGACAAGAAATAGACCAAATCTTTACCTTCCTAGTAAATGTGTAACTCCTATTTCTAGCAATGTCTTCAACCAAACCAATAACGAAGAAAATTATAAATTCACCTGAGACATGCGTGGACGATAACCTTCGCGGTGTAGTTGCTGTCTACCCGCAGTTACAGTTACATCCGAAACACCGCGTCATCACTGTTAGGAGACAGGTATATAAGCTTTATATTAACTTGCACTGGATGTAACTATGTAAGTTCGGGTGGAATCTTGCAGGTTGAAAACTTCGCGGTTTCCGATTAAGCCTTTTTTTTTTAGTTGGAGGAAATCACCAGATCCCCGCCCGATCAGGTGATTTATGTTATGTGGGAGGTAGGTATGTGGGAGTTGAACCGCAATAAAACCTCCAACCGCTCACACTCAGCGTCCGAACCCCGGCTGAGGCTAGAACCCAGCACGGGGTTGTGAGGGACGACGCGTTACGCCCACGGCACTCTTTCTCGTGGCGCCGCCCCCTTCCGATTGAGCTGACATTTTGCACGCAGATGTATATCACGTGACAATGAAATAATATGACAAAATGGCGCTGATCTGATGATGGATTCGGAAGGTAGTCCCGTCGTGTTTTGACTTGGTTTACTTGTATTAGCTAGCTCTCTACAGCTACATGATAACCAGAATCTTAAAAGTTTGGATTTAAAGTTTTCTTTAAAATAAATTATTTGGTTTCCAGCATGACAGCAAAAGAGTAGCTAGCTATACTAGGCGGTGGAGGATCTGGTCACGAACCTTTTGCATCAGGTTAGTTGCAAACGTTGACTTATCAATACATAGTATAAAACAAAGTCGCTTTCGCTGTATGTCTGTATGTATGCTTAGATCTTTAAAACTACGCAACGGATTTTGATGCGGTTTTTTTTTAATAGATAGAGTGATTCTTAAGGAAGGTTTGTATGTATAATAAATGCATAATATAGTAGAGAAACACTGATAAATTTAGAGGTTTCTAATGTGGTGTCGTAAATAGGCACGTTTTTTTGCGCTTATATTGCAAACGCTGGCTGAACCCTACGAGATAGACCAAAATAATGTACTATGACGATGACGATGACGCTGACGATGACGATGACGATGACGATGACGATGACGATGACGATGACGATGACGATGACGATGACGATGACGATGACGATGACGATGACGATGACGATGACGATGACGATGACGATGACGATGACGATGACGATGACGATGACGATGACGATGACGATGACGATGACGATGACGATGACGATGACGATGACGATGACGATGACGATGACGATGACGATGACGATGACGATGACGATGACGATGACGATGACGATGACGATGACGATGACGATGACGATGACGATGACGATGACGATGACGATGACGATGACGATGACGATGACGATGACGATGACGATGATGATGACGATGATTATTTTTTTCTAGGTTTCATTGGATCAGGAATGCTTGATGGTGCTATAGCTGGAGGAGTATTCGCGTCACCACCCACAGGACATGTTCTATACGGGATAGCACAACTACATAAATATAATTGTGGTAAGTTACACGTAAAGTCGCTGGAGGTCGCGGGTTCAAAACCGGCCGGCTTGTACCTCTAAATCTTAATATGAAAAAGATTAATGTGCAATTTTTCACAACGCCACAGGCTAAAAACGGTGAAGGAAAACATCGTGAGCAACCTGCATGTCGGAAAAGGGTTCTATAAATCCTTTGAAGATATGTGAAGTCCCCAAACCGCACTGGGCAAGCGTGGTGGACTATGCTTAATCCCTCTTCGGAGGAGACCTGAGCTCAGCAGTGGGCAGTAATGGGTTGTTTTTTTTTTTTTTTATTGCGTGATAGATAAACTAGCCTACGGCCCACCTGATGGTAAGCGGTCACTGTCGCACATGAACCTCTGCAATGCTAGGGCAATGAGGGGCTGTTATACAGTACAGTACAGTTGAAGATTTTATACAGGGTGGATCTGTAACTTTGGACAATCTGACGTGGGGTGAATGACCTGTCGAAATACAACATAGCACCATTTTTATTTTTTGGATCGGTTAAACTTTTTTTTCTGACATTGTATGGAAAACGTACGACTATCGTTGCGGACTTTCATACTATGGTGGAAAAAAGAATTTATCCAATTCCTAAAATAAAAGTGGTTCTAGGTTTTATTTCAACAGGTCATTCACCCCACGTCAAATTGTCCAAATTTACAGATCCACCCTGTATACTTGTGGTAGGATTTTAAAACATCAATATGGTAGTGATGTGATGGTTTTCTTTACCGACTCTTCTTACATTTTTACACATATGAAATCTTATTACAGTCAATGTATTATTATATTTTTACCCTTGAGCAGGATGTCGTATTTACGTTGTCTTCTACTAAGTAACTGATTCATAATGTCATGATCACTGGAACTGGTTTGTTTGATCAATCCTGTTTAATTTCATCCTATAACATAATCACTTACACTATTACTAAACGGGTTCTTACCACAATTATTTTGAATTGAGCGATCCTGATATTTCAGCACTGTTTCAAGCGCCATGGTCACGGGAAGACTGTCATCTGACTGACTGACTGACAGTAAGTAGGTCATTTAAGAGCAGACAAATCTGTCTACCCTCGCACTCGTTCGTTTGCCGGTACCACTGGAACTCGAACTCACATTTCGACATACCACACTGAAATATCGGGACCGCTCAATTAAAAATAATCGTGGTAAGAACCCGTTTAGTAGTAATGTAAGTGATGTAGATAACCGCGAGTGTTTAAAGAAATTTACTATAACATAATGTTTTTGAATTTTAATTGTTTTGGTTTAATTTTATTTAATTGCAGCTGGAGTTCTAGTTATAATTGGTAACTATACAGGCGACAGATTAAACTTTGGCAAGGCAATAGAAAAAGCGAAAATAGCTGGAATTAAGGTAAATATTAGTATAGACAATATTGTTTTTACTTTTAAGAATCCCACTAAGGCACTAACAATTTTACATCCAATGTTAGTGTTAAAAAAGTCGTGGTGCTTCCGAACGGGAGGTCGCGGGTTCAAAACCGGCCAGCTTGTACCTCTAAATCTAAATGTGAAAAAGATTTATGTGCAATTTTTCACAACACCACTGGCTAAAAACGTTGAAGGAAAACATCGTGAGGAAACCTGCATGTCGGAATAGGATTCTAAAAATCCTTTGAAGATATGTGAAGTCCCCAATCCGCACTGGGCAAGCGTGGTGGACTATGCCTAATCCCTCTTCTGAGGAGACCTGAGCCCAACAGTGGGCAGTAATGGGTTGGTACAGTACAGTACAGTTAGTGTTGGACTTTTCTCTTCTACTCTTTTTACCACAATGACTCAGAGAAGAATAGCTATCGGAAATATGAATCTTCTTTCAGGTAGAAGGTCTCATAGTAGGAGAGGATGTTGCTTCCAGTAAGAACAAGACTGGTGGACGGAGTATGGTGGGAGAAGTACTGTTTTATAAGGTAGGGTAGTTTACTTCAATGTTTAAGTAAAAAGGTAGACTAAGGAGAGAAGGTTATGGATATTGGTTAATAAGACAAAAATGGTAATGGACCATTGAGGACATTTAAAAATTATTGGATTAGATACTAATAATTTAGAAATGAGGAGATTCGCTAATGGATCGAATCAAACAATATTACCTGAAGAATTGCGTCTTTGAATGATTAAGGCATATTTTCCGCAGAACGGATGATAATGGAGTCAAAGATTTCTGGAGTGGCAGTCACGAATCGGTAGGCGCAATGTGAGCTAAGCTCTCAAGAAGTTCAAACAACCGATCGTTATGGCAAAATTTAGGGCCTATGTCTAGCAGAAGACCTCAAGGGTTGATTATAATGAAAAACGTTTGGATCACACAGACAGGTTCATGGACCTCTGCAATGTCAGGGGCACTATCCTTGCCATTCTTACTAATATTATGTGTGCCAAAGTAACTCTGTCTGTCTGTCTGTTACGCTTTCCCGCTTAAACCTCCCAACCGATTTTGATGAAATATGGCTCAGACAATCTTTAGACCCTGAGAAAGAACATAGGCTTATGACCTTTTAATTGAAAGTGACGCAGACGAAGTTGCGCAGGCCCGCAAGTGCTATCTAATAATGTTAAGTCAATATCATTTTAATATTTCAGTTGTGTGGAGCGATGTCGTTGAAGGGATACGATTTGGACAAAATACGGAATATAGCTATCGAAGCGAACAAGAACATGGCTACTTTAGGAGTTTGTCTCAATGCTTGTTCTCTACCAGGTACCTATAATCTGAAACAAGAAGATAGGAAATAAGTCAACAAGCCACCTGATCGTAAGCGGTAAACATCGCTTACGAAGCTCTCCAATATCAGGAGATACTAAAAGGCCGCTCAACCTACCTTTAAGGAACTTCCTTAAGCCTCGTTTGAAGAAGATATCCTGGAAACCTTGTCTTTAGCTAAGAGAGAAACCGTGATGAGACATTTTAATTGGTAAAAGTCAGATAAACTTGCTTTCATAAGACGACCATCTTTCCGGAATTTTCCAAAAGTCATATCATATGAGTTTGCCCCCATAACACCTGCGTGTCTGATAGCCTAAGTACAAGTTTCCTGCGGATGGGGTACTTAAACGCAATAAAATCTCCAACCGCTTACACTCAGCATCTAAACCCCAGCTGAGGCTAAAACCCATGGGATTGTTCGCCTTGACGCATTATGCACTACGATATTCTTAACCGCCATCACCAGACGCCAAAATTGCAATACGCTTTTCAAGTCTCTCGATCGAAGGCCATCAAAAAATCCATGAGATAAATAATAAGCATATCCTATTCCAGGACAGCCACCACTATTCGAGATAGCGGCTGATGAGATGGAGCTCGGAGCCGGGGTGCACGGCGAGGCTGGCATAGCGAAGGTCAAGATGGGCACCGCTAAGGAAGTCGTCAAGATGATTCTGGATCAGGTACTGTACTGTACTGTAACAACCTATTACTGCCCACTGTTGGGCTCAGGTCTCCTCAGAAGAGGGATTAGACATAGTCCACCACGCTTGCTCAGTGTTGGATCAGGTATATGTTTACCTTCGACGACAGGATTTTGTTGGAACTCTTTGTCTCCTGAATACCTGACACTTTTGAAAGACTGTATTAGAAGCGGGTGATGGCTTATGATACTGGCCCCTGATGAGGTCAGAGGGAGGAGGCCCAAGCCCCAAGCAGTGGCCAGTCGTAGGTTCATAGTTTAATATTAACTAATAAGGACTTAATGGCGTATTTTGGGAAAGGTCTACGTTCAGCCGTGGACGACGATGATGATGATTTAGTGTTGAATAAAACAGCCCGGAATTTATTAATTTTCAGATTATTGGTCATCTCAAATTATTACCGGGTGACCGCGTGGCTGTCACAGTGGATAACTTAGGAGGGACATCGTTTTTGGAAATGAATATCATCAGCGCTGAAACCAAAGATTATTTGGGTAAGATTCGACATATTCGTAGTGATGTGGGTTGGATGGTTATTTGGACCTAAAAATGGTGACCATGTGCCAAAAGATACAATGTCCTCAGTGCAGTAAAACTTGGTTAGTGCCAATAGAGCAAAACTACTACAAGCTGCTGATGATGAATATAGTTAAATACACAAACTAGTAATACATTCGAAAGCAGGTAGTTCCTTACATTAAAAAATATGAAACTGATTTATAAAAAACTTGAGAGGTGTCATGGGACACCCGAATAGAACGAAGTTTCTTTCGATTAAAAGATATCTTATAAAAATATTTCCTTTCGTAACGCGCGATAAAGAACCTGTTTCAAAAGATTTTGATCACAGCGCCATCTAGCGATAATCATCTAAAACAAAAAAGTGTCGTGACAACTTTTCGTAAGATTTTTTTCCGTCTAGCCCCCTTTCGATAACGCGCGATAAGGAACTTCGTTCCAATAATATCATCTTCCAAAAACAATAAAACTTCATTTAACAAAGGAAAAATATTTTTCCAATTACAGAAAACCAAAAAATCCAAGTAGAAAGAATATACTCAGGACATTTGAAGACTTCTCTTGAGATGCACGGCTTCCAAATATGTCTATTACTTTTAAACAAGGAGTATGGGGATCTCTTCCTGGAGTTGTTAGATGCACCCACATCGGCTGCTGCTTGGACTGGAGGAGATATCTCTGTGAAGACTGAGGGTGGACATGGTGATGATGAGAGCTTGCCGAAGGGCGATGTTAGGAAGGTACGTCATTAGACCCATATACAGCACTTATCGTGAATGATGATGATGTGTCTGTGAAGTCAGGATGGACATATGGTAATACGTTCTTAGATGTTAGGTCTACGTAATCACAATGTTTTTACATACGAGTAGTCCTTCTTCAAACAAAATCTGTGAGCGAAATGTGTGCACATTATATAGATCGAATCCATCAGGGTTCGACCTCTTATTGTTGGGTCAAACAATACACAGGTTGAAATTTTTAAACACCCTCCAGGAGAAGTACTCGAAATAATGATTTTAGGAATTTTATCTGAAAGGAAACATTAATTTACTTTCGAAAGGAAACACAATTGCATTTACAGATTTTTATTGCACCAATCGACAAAGTAGTTTATTTCCTCACAGGCAGCATCAGGCCCATCATTACCAGAGGAACATCAGAGCCTACTCCGAAGTGCTTTAGTTTCTGCAGCTGAAGAACTCATCAAGAACGAGCCTCTCCTCAACAAACTGGACTCGGGATGTGGAGATGGAGACTGTGGGAACACGCTGAAGAAGTTTGGACATGGTAGGGGTTTAATGCTACTTTTAGTATTTTAAAATGTTTAATATGCAACGTTAAGAAATGGCTAATTCGTTTGTGGGATGCGCATGTCAATTAATTATTTTAATAAACAATCGTATAATATATAGTCGTGGTGGGGTAGTGGTCGCGGGTTCAAGTCCGGCTTGTACCTCTAAATCTAAATGTGAAAAAGATTTATGTGCATTTTTTCACAACACCACTGACTAAAAACGGTGAAGGAAAACATCGTGAGGAAACCTGCATGTCGGAAAAGGATTCTAAAAATCCTTTGAAGATATGTGAAGTCCCCAATCCGCACTGGGCAAGCGTGGTGGACTATGCCTAATCCCTGTTCTGAGGAGACCTGAGCCCAACAGTGGGCAGTAATGGGTTGGTACAGAGAATATAAACTAGTTACACCAAATTTTATTTAATCCAGTGCCTGCTGGTTAGTCTTGAATCCCTACTCATTATGGAATTTGATTAAGAAGTGTTCAAATTCCCAACCTTCTTCGTGGTTCTAGGGTGTAACAACCATAGAATTATTACATCTGGAATCAACATCATGATCAACAGAATGAAGCCAATTTAAAGTGCACCGATCGCGGGGAAACAACACGATATTTTGAATAAACATCATAAATAACAAAGTGAAATTTTAAAGAACTTATGTGTATGTAATATTTTATTAGTGAGTTACATGAATTGAGTGTCATCGGTACACTAATAACGACAGAATATCGTGTAGTTACGCGCGATTGGTGTACTTATACTTACTTCTTCAAACGATTTAAGAGTTAGCTGACGAATTGGATTGACTATTCTTCTACTAAAAATTTAGAAAATTAGGTAATAATCATGTTTAAATTTAGAATTCGATTGTTCACATTCCATCAAGATTCATTGAATTTCTTTAGATACACAAAGGTCCTCACTGTTCATAATTCTCTCAAATGAAGCTTTATGTTCAGTAGACATTTACGAATAGTAAAGCAAATCATAATTTCCAACAGCAATCTTAGAATATGTAGAAAAGGCGTCACTGCAATATGTGTCCAACGTACTGTGGGACCTCTCGGAGATGGCTGAGACGGATATGGGGGGCACTTCCGGTGGCATCTACAGTCTGGGGCTCTCTGCCGCTTCACAAGTATTTTCCATGTAAGATAATATAACAGATTATGTAATTAGATGTATTTATACCTTTTGTGGATTTTTACAGCCTATTTTGGGAACGGGGTTTCTTTTTTTGAGTTGATGGAAATCACCGGATTCCCACCGGCCCCGCGAGTGGGATATGTGGGAGTTGAACCGCCCTAAAATCTCTAACCGCTCACACTTAGCGTCCTCCGCCAAACTGAGGCCAGAACCCAGCACGGGGTTATGAGGGACGGCGCGACGCGTTACGTTCTCAGTACTCTTTCCCGTCGCGTCATCACTTGTGTATGGGTAGGATTCATTATGTCTACCAACCCAAATCTCTTGGGAAGTCTTCAGTCCCCCAATATTCCTGGTGACTTCCTAAAGGGACCTCCGTGTTTGGACTGTATTTTTCCTATAGATGCAACCTATACCATTGCTTGAACACGAGACAAATACTCTTTTTATACCCCGAGAAGTCCCGGGGTTAATTTTATATTTATATTTCTGACACCTAGCTTATGCTAATTAAATTCGTGACAAGGCCAAAATATAGTAGCTTTCTTTCAAGTTTCTGATGGTTGACAAAAAAACGTTTTGAAGATTTCTCAAAACGTTTTTTTTATTCCCATGTACAGGTACATTGTACATTTAACTTGTACGGCATGTAACCCCGTACAAGTTAATAAAAGCTTCTAAAAAAAATTCTCACTTTCCAAATTTTGCCGCCCTTTAAAAATTACTGCCCTGGGCACTAGCCCCGACTGCTCCTAGTGTAAATCCACCATTGGCCATGTAGGCAGACGAGTCCACGGGCCACCTGGTCGTAAGTCGTTACCGTCGCTCATGAATCTCTGCAATGTCAAACTCGATAAAATATGTGGTTTGAATATATATTCATTCTTTTAACTCATATTTGTGTGACAGAGCCACCAACAATGAGGTATCGACATGGCTGACAGCACTGGAATACGCGATACAAGCTATTTCTAAATATGGTGGAGCTGAACCAGGAGACAGGACTATGGTAGGTTCTACTGTTCGTCGCCTCAGTGCTTGTTTGGCCAATCTGCACTCGAGCAAATTTTACAGGATACAGCAAACAACCACGGAATTTTCGTTAAGTGCCGTGTTGAGAAAAAAAATGAAATGAGATTTTTATTGTTTTAAAATTGAATAATTTTAAAAAATATTTTACCAGTCGGAAGGAAATTTTATTCTTTATAATACTGCATTAAAAAGTAATTTTCGTAAAAAATGTCAGATTGGCCAAACAAGCACTGAGGCGACGTAATGGTAAAAATGCATTCAAGATGTTATGATTCAAGATGTCGAAATAGATCATTTCGTTTCGCAGTTTCTAACGGGACATGGCAATTTAAAACAAAAGTTATTTTCTTTTAAATTGGTAGATTCACCGTTTTGCGATTGTTCAACTGATCAACAAAAGTATGAACAGACAGCCCATCACATCCTCTGGGAGTGCAACCTAGGGCATATGGAACGCGTCACTATGTTAAACTCCTTACAAGTAGCGTCTAGAGTCGTTTATTACACGGATCTTGTAGCATCCAGCGCAAATTTCTGTGCATTCAAACGTTTTTGCCATAACTATTATTGGCATTCAAAATAGTACAACATCTCACCGCATAGGTCCAATCAATTTAATAAAATGTTCGTGGTGCTTTTCTCAATTCTGGCGTAATGCTTTTTCAATGTTATTTTATTGTCTCCCGCTTTGCGAGAAGGGAAGTCGAAACTCATGTTTTCCTACTCCTTTTCATCATCTGATTAAATTCGTTGCGGGGCCCAAGACAAGTTAGCTTTCCCTCGGGTTTTCCTGGGCTTCACTGCTCAGAGTCATTACGATGGTCGCCGCTGTGGATCCTGGCTACAGGAGTTACAGTGGTGGGAGTGAGAGGTGGGTCAATAGTCAAAATTTTGTACCAGCCGAAGTAGAAGATCACTGTGATTTTTCTTCATAAAAACATTATTTAAATTATTATATTGGATTGAAAAAGCAATGAAAATCAATGATTTATTCATTTTAATATCATTAAAGTCACGTGTAAGAATTATCAATTGTTTATATCTGCTAAGATGACTTATGTGCCAAAGTGTCACATCTAGGGTCAATGTTGAGATAAATTTTGCGTATTAAAGTAAAAACATGAAGTAAATTTTTAGGAAAATTACTATAAAATGACTCGTAAGTTTTTTTCTTTCTTAAAACAATCATTTATGTAATATATTAATTTTGTGATATGATTTATTGGAACGAAGTTCCTTATCGCGCGTTGTGAAAGGAGGCTAGACGGAAAAAAATCTTAGGAAAAGTTGTCACGAGACTTTTTTGTTTTAGATGATTATCGCTAGATGGTGCTGTGATCAAAATCTTTTAAAACACGTTCCTTATCGCGCGTTACGTTAGGAAAAAAAAAAAAGATATCTTTTAATCGAAAGGAACTTCGTTCTATTCGGGTGTCCCATGACACCTCTCAAGTCTTTTTTCTTTTTTTATAGCTGGATACTCTACATACCGTGGCTGAAATTCTTAAGAAAAACGTTAAAGAAGAATTGGTACATCTTCTGAAAAAAGCTGAAGAAGCTGCTGAAAATGGAGCCAAAGCCACAGCCAATATGGTAGCGAAGTAAGTATACAGGTTTTTGTTAAGTTTTTTTTATTTGAGGAAATCCCTTCATTCCCACTCTCCCTGAGGGTCGGATATGTGGGAGTTGAACCGCACTAAAACCTCCAACTGCTTACACTCAGCATCCGAACCCCGGCTGAGGCCAGAACCCAGCACGGGATTTGAGAGACGGCGCGACGCGTTACGCGTTCGGCATTCTTTCGGTGCTAGACAAGACAAGTAAAACGAGTCCAAACACGACCAGTCTAGGTATCTTATTTAACAAAGGAGTTTCCATGACCACCTTTGGAATCCATCATCAGATCAGCGCCATTTTGTCCTATTATTGCATTGTCACGCGATATACATCTGCGTGCAAAATGTCAACTCAATCGGTAACCGGGAAGTTTGTCAAATTAGCTTCCACCCGAACTTACACAGTTACATGCAGTGCAAGTTAATATAAAGCTTATAATAAATAAATAAATTCCAGGGCTGGTCGAGCTTCGTACGTCGCCAGCGGATACACACAACAAGAGGACGCCGGGGCAAGAGCAGCCGCGCTTTGGTTGCAAGCCATATTCACTTCTGTTGCTAATAAAATATGATCTATATTCTATTGAGTTTTATTTCATTTGGCTATACTTCAATTGGAATTTTTAAATTTTAACATACACATATATTATGCCTGATACATCTAAAAGTTTTAAGAGTCAAGACATTTTAACCTTTTAACTGGAAGAAGCAATTTTGTGTCTCGAAAAAATAATAACTCGTTTTTTGGGTTTATTGTGGGTATTTTAATAACTTTTATTTAAGGAAAAAAAAAAATCATATTTAGTGGAAGAAAAAGCATTTTCACACCAACAATATGTTCCGTTTTACGCAGCGTCAATAAGTTTTAAAGTATTGATGCTACAAAGTGAAAAAAATAATTAAAATTTTGATGGCGCATATATTGTCACCACCAATAAAATGGTAATGCTTTTGCACTGTCCTTCACAATACAGGCTCGGCCTAGTGTGAAGGTGATTAGTATACTTTGACATGTAGCTTAAAACCATGTTTTAATGTATTTTTTTTTCTTATTTCTTTTGTAAGCTTGTAATTCACTTTCCTTATTAATAAATAAATAAATAAAAAGGTTAAGAGGATTTAGACCTACTTGCATTTAAAAGGGTATAGCATAATGAGCTTATGAGCTTAGATGGGTCATGATTTAATTAGTTCGATTGTACATTATACAGAGAACATAAAAGTAAGTTTAAAATTAAAAATACCCAGAAACTATAGTAGCAGGTTACTTTATGACAACAAATATGATCTTTCATTTGGTGAAAATGAACTATTTCATTTCATTTAGCGCATTTGAACCATTAAATCATCGATAATGTAATTTTACAGCACTTGATTTTTTCAAAACAGTAAAACACAAAATGATTCGAATATTTTATTTATTATATCAAAGTAACCTAGTTATATATAGTACCTTATCACTCTACAATTGGTTGACATGAATCGTCTTGAGCTCTCTCGTGTCCACTAGGACATCCTCCTACAAATACTGCTGATATATCAAAAAGACTTGCATGATTCGTAATATTTTGTTTTACAAACGCTCTTTTGGTTCCATAGTTCGTTGGAGAATCTATAGTTTTATTTTCTGGATTACTTTCAGTTCCTACTTCACGTTTGGATATATTTCTGACAGATCTGTTCTCGCTGGCTAGGCGTAGTGATTCTGGCTTTGCTGGTGTTTCAACTATTTCATCTCTGACTTGATCCGTTGGAGCTTCGTTTCTGGTCAATTCAAACTGGCGTGGGCCACTTTTAACAATGTTCTTACCTCGTCTGATAACCAAAGTCGGGTTTAGTGGCGTGAAGTTGTCTGTTGTTTTTAATTCGTGTACCAAATCTTCATTTAAAACTTCTATATTTGATGATAACACAGTTCCGGGTTCAGCATTGTGAATACTGATAACTAGTAAAACAACACAAAATGAGAACATTGCGATTGGTTGGTTTTTGTAAACTGATTTTTTGAAGAATTAAATGACAGATATCATAATTATTATTCGTATTGAGATAACGAGCAGTAGATGAGGGCAAAGTCAACCTGTTTGTTATAAAATACAAATTATGTGCCCGACGTTAAATTCTCGCTGCAAATAAAATATACAAATCTTCATTATTGTTTTATTTAATTTTAGAAAGTACCTATTGTAATTTCATGATTTGTTCAATGAAAGAAAAAATACAAAATTACTGTAAGAATGCAAAATTTATTCTAAATGTACTCATAACTACTCTTTTTGCTAAACTATATACAAACATACATAGATTTTTTTTATTGCCATGTAGCCAGACGAGCCAACGGGCCACCTGATCGTAAGTGGTTACCGTCGCTCATGAACCTCTGCAATGTCAGGAGATATTGAGGGGTCGCTACCTACGACCTAACTTTAAGAATCCTCCTCAAGCCTCGTTTGAAGAAGGACAAGTTATAGCGCTCAGGGAATACCGAAGAGGGGAGCTCATTCCATAGCCGGATGGTGCGTGGCAAAAAAGTGTTCCTGAAACGGACCGGACACTTTTGTTGTTACACAAATACTTTAAAGATTTCAGTCAAAATGTTTGTACATCTTTAGATTCTTTGACATCTCTCTCTGCAAGTTTAATAATGGTGACCTTCTCACGTAGAAACGATTCGTCTTCATAACTTACGCATTACTCGTACAACTGTTTGTTAATCCCAAATAAAAAAATAAAAAAAAAAAGTAAAAAAAAAAAACTATCATGCATAAAACACAAATAAATTTTACTGACGGTTCTTCAATTGTGCATCTTTACCCGCACTTCCCCAATTTGACATTGTGAAACGTTAATTAACTTTAAACGAAATATAATAAGGATGTTATTGTAATTATTGCGCAAAATGTTGTTTTCTAAATTTTGTAGGCATAATAGCAGCTACAAATAAATAAAGATACCCAATACGATTACAGAGCGCGATGGGAAAAAGTGCCGAGAACGTAACGCGTCGCGCCGTCTTTCATAACCCCGTGCTGGGTTCTGGCCGCAGTTGGGGTTCGGACGCTGAGTGTGAACGGTTGGAGGTTTTAGTGCGGTTCAACTCCCACATACCCCATCCGCGGGTGGGGATCCGCTGATTTCCGCCAAGTAAAAAAAAACATACATTTACAGAAACATTTGCTTAAGAGATACAAAAATATTTCCACAAAAATCATTAAATTTAATGATTTGTTACACTGTTTCTGCGTGGAGTGGAGAATTTTCAAAGTCATACCAGCTGTTATCAGTATAGTACAGAAATCCTAGGTCATTTAAAATATTCGAGAAATAACACCTAGTGAGTGATTATTGTAAAAAATCTAATGCTGCCAGTGAGAGAGAAGTTAAGAATGAATCATAAAATAAAACTAAGAAAATAAAAGTTGTGAAAAAATGTACAAAACGTCTGTATTCGGCAATGGAATGTTCTAAATTCAAATAAGCGCGCCAACATCTATCCGAACACAAATTCAAAAAGTATTTACACAAAAGAGGTTTAAATAATAAATATACTATTTATAAATGGCGCTATCGTCGAAACAACTATGTTCTTTACTAAGAATATAATAAAATATGAATTATTGATTCTGTCGCCTACAATAATAATTATATTACAATTTTATAATGTTACTTATTATTTTATTTTTCTACAAAGATACTACTTATTTAAAAGCAGACCTCTAAGGTTACATTCATTTTAATACAATAACAACTAGCCTACAGTTAATTTAAGAATTCTAAGTTGATGATTTGATAGGTATTTCATTTCAAAAATTTGCTACTAGCAGACGAAAATGAAACAAATAATGCTATTGTCAAATTTTAATTCAAAATTTACAGAAAACTAACAAAATATATTAATAAGAAAGGAAAAATGTGCTAGATATTAGCGAATAGACTTCTTTGAACACAAAATTATTTGTTTAATGACTTGACTCGTAATAATCATCGTTTTTTATTAAATTTCTTAATAACTTGGAGCTAATTTGTTACCAGCTTCACCTACTTTCTTCCCAGCAGGTTTGATGATGTTCACTTTCTGTTTTGGAGACGACTCGTCGCCTTCAATATCTTTTCTTTCAACGACACCAAGCCCTTTGCTGACATCTCGTTTAGCTTTCTTGTTTCCAGCAAGTTTGATCATGATACCCTGTTTATTTACGGATACGTCGTCATTGCCTTCGGAGCCTTTTCTTTCAACGACGCCAAGCCCTTTGCTGACATCCCATTTGGTAGTTTTGCTTTCTGCAGCTTTTTCGATGGAACCTTCTTGAAGCACAGGTAACTCATTGTTAGCTTCTACTGCGGCATTGTTTGCTTCTGGAGAATTTACCATAATCTTTTGCAATTGATGTAGTGATGATGATACATCTTGGATGCCAACGACGATCAGTAGAACAGAGAATACGACTGCGGTCAACTTCATCTTGTCGGTTATTGACGTTTTTGTTATTGAATGCCTATTTATATATGTGCAAGTCAAAGTGCAGTTGCGATAACGAAATTGGGGAGACTGGGGTAAATTAATCGAAAAATGATGACTTGTTATTAAACCAGATTAGGAATAAATGAATAAAAAACAAATATTCCGCCTACTCCATTCGAATGGGATAAAGCTGAGCCGAAGGAAAAAAAATAATGTACAACGTGTTACAATTATGCAATCTAAATTAGAAAATATCCGTTGTAATTTGGCCTTTATCAATCGATATATATTATTATTGTGTTACAATATTCCTTATTAGACTTTTATGGATTATTAGCTTTATTTATGTTTTATGTATTTTTCATAGTGTAGGTACTGATTTATTTTATTACTCTTTTTAGTTTTAAATTAAATCTAATTGTTAAATGTGTTAGCCGATTAGCTTGGTGCTGGCATGTTCGTCACTCGGCGTTGTCGGTGGAAGACCAGCGTTGCAGTACCACGGTACTGTAACATAGCTGAGCCGACAACCTTTTCCAAGCATACTAATCATGTTTATGTAGCGATTAAGTTTAATTATAATCATGTATATTGCTTGGGCTAAATGTTTTATTATCTCTGTATAAACTACGTTCTCAAAACTTTTGAAGAAATTTTCGGTGTTATGAAAACCACGGGCCTATATTATTATTATTATAAGATACAATTACGGATATAATCGATTAAGAAATTACTACAAAACAAAAGTAAAAAATGTGGCGACCAATAATAGCGCTCGAGGTTCTGACTCGCGGTTACGACATTTGCAAGAATCTTCGCATATATACGACATCTCAAATCTACTACAGCGGGCTTTGGCCTGACCGGGTATACACTACCTCACCCGGTCGGAGATATCCCTTTGACCTAACACTGTACCCACAAAAAACATAAAATCAAATGAATTGTTACACTATTTGTGCGTAGTAGGGTAAATATTTGAATAAAACAAGTATTATTGACAAATTTTTATTCAAATGTTACAGAAATGAACAATGTCTACTAATAAAAAAGGCAAAACAAGTGAGTTACACAACGAATATAATCTTTCCCTTGTTACCTATCCAAAACTAATTGCTTAATGACTCGACCTATAATAATCATCTCTTGTTGGGAAGATGTGTCTAGGAACATTTCTGACATGTCCAGAAACTTTTTCATCAGTTACTTTCTTCTCAGCAAGTTTGATCATGAAGCCCTGTTTATTTAAAGATGATCCGCTATCATGGCTGTCGGAGACTTCTCTGTCAACGACTCCAAGTCCTTTGCTGACATCGCGTTTGGCTTTCTTGTTTCCAGAAAGTCTGATCATGAAGCCCTGTTTATTTAAAGATGATTCGCTATCATGGCTGTCGGAGACTTTTCTTTCAACGGCTCCAAGTCCTTTGCTGACATCGCGTTTGACTTTTTTGTTTCCCGAAAGTCTGATCATGATACCCTGTTTATTTAAAGATGATGCTTCATCATTGCCTTCGGAGACTTTTCTTTCAACGGCTCCAAGTCCTTTGCTGACATCGCGTTTGACTTTTTTGTTTCCCGAAAGTCTGATTATGATACCCTGTTTATTTAAAGATGATACATCGGCATTGCCTTCGGAGACTTTTCTTTCAACGACTCCAAGTGCTTTGCTGACATCGCGTTTGGTAAGTTTTCCTCCGAGAACTCTTTGTTCAGGACCCTCTTGATTCACGGGCTGTGGCTCATTGTTAGCTTCTACTGCGATATTGTTTGCTTCGGGAGAATTTACAAGAATCTTACTCAATTGATGTAGTGATGATGATACGTCTTGGATGCCAACGATGATCAAAAGACCAGCGAATACGACTGTAGTGGACTTCATGTTGTCGTTGACTAAAAATATTAGAAATAAAATCGTATTTATAGCTATTTCTATGTTTGATAGTGATAAAGGATGAGTAGGTTGGGGAAAATTCGTCTATATTTATGTAAGTTTGGATCAAATTTAAGTTTTTAGAGAATAATATTTTTGCCTCTAAAAATAGATTTGTAGAGTTTGACCAAGTCAGTCCTAACAACTACAGAATGAGCAGCCTAGATGATCTACGTCCATCGTCCATTTTCAAATTAGTCTTTCGTTATTTAATACTACTACAAATAATTATATTATTGTATTTAATTAGGAACATGATAACACATAGATTTTATAGAACTTTGGCTTTGTTAATGAGAAATTTATTTTTGTCGAAAAATGTTAGACCAATGTTTTTCAAAGTGGTTCTAAGTTTTATTTCAACAGGTCATTCACCCCACGTCAGATAGTCCTAAGTTACAGATCCACCCTCAGTACTCAGTAAAGCCAGTTAAATGTATCTAGATAATCATAGTAGAGTAAAACGCATCAAATCTCATTGAAGAAGAACTCTTCAATTATTTATTAAACTTTATGCACATAAATGGTACAATGGCGGACTTAATGCCTAAGGCATTCTCTACCAGTCAACCAAAGGTGGTGTAGAGAAAACTATGGTAGGTGCTGAATTAGATTTATTATAAAAAATATACATGCACTCTTTTCCCGCACCTCCTCATGTTGACATTATGAACCATAGTTTTTATTTAAACTTAGACAAATGAGGATAAAATTTGTTTTATAATAATATTCACGCAAATTTAAATTAACTAAGTATTGTTTTGATAACAATGTTATTTTACAATAATTATAATAATCATTAGTAGCCAGAATTCGTAGTTTTAAATACATTTAATATTGGTTAAGGACAAAAACATTTTAATTGGTACCTAATTATTTAAAAGCATACTCTACCATGTTCAAATAGTAGTGGAAACTAAAATTTCTGGGTACAAAGGATTCCTGGGGTCACAAAAGTTTATAGATACAAACCATATTATTCTCGTGTTTTATATTAGATAAAGATACATCATTATAAAGAGACGAGAAATGAATGATGATATATGACCTTATGATTGGTAATTTCAATAGTTCCTGATGGACATACAATGTCAGCGTGACAGGAGGAGGTAATCGCCAGACTTCCTCCTCCTGTCACGCTGACAATTGGGGTATATGGGAGTCTAACCGCACTAAAACCTCCTGCCGCTCACGCTAAGCCTGCCGATTTTGAACCCGCGACCTTCCGTACGGAAGGCAAGTGCTTCAATCACTCGGCCACCACGACTTTGAAATAGATACTTAGTACTTCTGTTTTTTTTATTGCCATGTAGGCAGACGAGCTATGGGGCCACCTGATCGTAAGCGGTTACCGTTGCTCATGGAGGAAGGTTAATTTTATTTTTATTACGAGGACAATTATATAACTCTGTATTAAGTAGAAAATAAAACAAAAATCATTTTCAAATTACTCGTTTTTTAACGTTTTTTTAAGTAAACCAAAATATTGTATTACACTCATAACAGGAAGTGTTTGGACTAGTCAAAATGTACATGTTTTGCCAGTAAACTGTATGTACCCATAGCACCGTAGCTTGGTTGCTTTTGCCAATCAGCTATGTCTCCATTCACATTTTTACCGATTTCGGAAACTTTTTCTTCGAAAGGGCTTGGTACTTTATTGGCATTACGTTTGGCTTTCTTGTTTGCAGCAAGTTTGATCATGCGGCCCTGTTTTGGCAAAGGCAATTCGCTGTCATGACCTTCAGAAATCTTTCTTTCGACGACCCCAAGTCCTTTGTTGACATCTCGTTTGGCTTTCTTGTTTGCAGCAAGTTTGATCATGCGGCCTTGTTTTGACAAAGGCAATTCGCTGTCATGACCTTCAGAAATCTTTCTTTCGACGACCCCAAGTCCTTTGTTGACATCTCGTTTGGCTTTCTTGTTTGCAGCAAGTTTGATCATGCGGCCTTGTTTTGGCAAAGGCAATTCGCTGTCATGACCTTCGGAAATCTTTCTTTCGACGACCCCAAGTCCTTTGTTGACATCTCGTTTGGCTTTCTTGTTTGCAGCAAGTTTGATCATGCGACCCTGTTTTGACAAAGGCAATTCGCTGTCATGACCTTCAGAAATCTTTCTTTCGACGACCCCAAGTCCTTTGTTGACATCTCGTTTGGCTTTCTTGTTTGCAGCAAGTTTGATCATGCGACCCTGTTTTGACAAAGGCAATTCGCTGTCATGACCTTCAGAAATCTTTCTTTCGACGACCCCAAGTCCTTTGTTGACATCTCGTTTGGCTTTCTTGTTTGCAGCAAGTTTGATCATGCGGCCCTGTTTTTGCAAAGGCAATTCGCTGTCATGACCTTCAGAAATCTTTCTCTCGACGACCCCAAGTCCTTTGCTGACATCACGTTTGGCTTTCTTGTTTGCAGCAAGTTTGATCATGCGGCCCTGTTTTGGCAAAGGCAATTCGCTGTCATGACCTTCAGAAATCTTTCTCTCGACGACCCCAAGTCCCTTGCTGACGTCACGATTACCACGTTTGTTGATAGTAAGTGGCTCATATTCATTTGGTAATGGTAAGTCGTTTACAGTCTGAAGCCCATTATTTTCTGCCTCTGGGCCGTTTATTACGAGATCCTGGACATGTCGAGACGCACCATCTTGGATACCGATGGCGATGATCAGCAGAACAGAAAAAGTGACTGTTATTTGCTTCATGTTGTCGTCAACTAATAGTTGTTTCCAACTATCAAGCTATTTATAACTATGACTATTATCAAACAAACAAAAAAATGAGTAGATTAGGTAAAGTTGAACAAGTATAATATCCACGTTTTTATTTAAGGGTTAAACGTTTTTACAATGTCTTAAAAATAAATTGATTAAATAAAAAAAATAGAATGTTATAAATCTATACATATAATAAAATGATAGAAAAGTCAACACTTCAAAATACACTCTTCCAAGTCAAGCAACCGTTGCACATAAAGTCACCGCGATGCAGAATCAATACATTTAGTATGGTACAAAATTCAGCTTTGTCCGGGGTAAACTAGAAAACTACTGCACGGATTTACTTCATATTTGGCAAGAATATTGCTTAAAAGTCGGGTCAACACATAGGCTATATATTATAGTGCTATCATTTCCGAGGAACGGGATATAAATATAATAAATTTCATTCAAAAATTTTAGAGCACCGACATCTATCGGCGTTTAAGTCAAATTTCATGTGGAAGCATTTTTTTATTAGTACAAGAGCTAGCAACGTCGGGAAAACAAACATTTCAGTAAAGCCAGTTTTTATTTTTAGATATACTATCTCTCATACTCTTTCACTTTTAAATCAGTTGGCAAATTAATTTTAGGTTTTTAAGTGCTTAAAAAGATTCATAAAAAATCATTCAGAGTTAGCGTCTGGCACAGAAAAACAACAAAAAATATCTGGCAATAATAAATTTATGCAGCAAAAAGTATAATAAAAACAATTTAAAGAAAAATATGTCTTAAAAAAATTTGAAAAATCGGTTTTTTAACCAGACCTTACCACTACCGGCTGGAGGCTACTACTAGACAGTCCGTATCGGTAAATACTCTGTCAAAAACGTTGCTAGCTCTTATACCATAATTTAAATTTGATTGTGTCATTTTTGGCACTGTCAATGGTTATTTTTTTAATTGTCATAGATACAAAGAGTTCTGTTCCTTCTTAAAAAATGTGTATTTAATTCGTTTCAGAGATTAGCAAGATCTATACATATAAAAAATTTCATTAAGCAATTTTAGAGCAACGACATCTATTGGCCTTCAAGTCGAATTACATATGGAAGCATTTTTTTGTTGATATAAATAATTTAAATTTGATTATGTCATTGTGAGACAATGTTTCCTATTTGCTAACTAGATGGCGTTGGCGTATAAATTTTAATTATTCTGAATCGCGCTATCATTTCGTACACCAAATGTCAAAACTGAGATTACCTGCTTTGCTATAAGTCATCGTGTGGTTAGTCAAATTGAACTCTTTAGCTATCATTTTATTATTATTTAGTTTCGACTTAAAATACTTAAAATGCCTGGATAACGATCTAATTTATCCCAATGTTCAAACGATACTCGAAGGAAAAGGTTAGCTCGATGTCTAGAAACCGCCGTTGAGCATGAAGCTAGGTTGGCTAATGGCTACTCTTTAAGAACACATTGCGGAAACTCAGTCGATCGAATATCTTGAAGAGCAGGATACTCAGTTAAGGAGAGATCACTCTCAGCCTGCTCTTTCACGGTCGTTGGAGACTGATGAGCAGCTTGAAGAGCGTAGTACAGCTGCTCAGCAAAGTTATCAGAACGTACGTGACGATACTTCTGCTCATGTATCGCAAGACCGGGACAGAATGCAGGAGTTGCAAGAGCAACCATGGCTAAATAAAGAGGGAAGTGGATTCATGTACAATGTTGCGATTAACTACGCCGTACACGGAGATATTAGCAATCTTAGAAGAAGTGTGCGCCCTTTGTCGAGCCCGCAAATGGAGAGGGGAGCCCAATGGGATGTGTTGTGCATCTGGTAAGGTACGCTTGGAGTCTATGCAAGACTCACCAGAACTGTTGAAACTCTTACTAAGCGGCGAACATCCGGGTCCAGCCATTTTTTAAAAAACATTCGAGCCTATAATAGCGCCTTCCAGATGACTTCGTTTGGTGCAAATCAAATCGTTGAAACAGGGTTCATGCCGACATTCAAGATCCAGGGACAAGTTTACCATCAAATTGGTTCGCTGCTACCTACAGATATTTCAAAATTTTTGCAAATGTATTTTGTGAGTGATTTTGTAGAACAAGCAAACCTACGAAGTAGATTCATCCCCCATATTAGACTCAAGAATTCTTCGATGTCCTTCTAAGTCTTGGTGAAGGTACTCTACCAGAAGAGAGAGGTGGACAAGTGTTGCTTCCAATGTCTCTCGGTAGAGTTGTATCCAGCTTAGAAGAACTCATTCGCTGTGTGTACAACGACATCAGTCGTATATCACACCAGCAGAATTCTTGGGTGTGTGAGCGAGCCATTTTGACACCCTAAAATGACCAAGCTGCAGCAATTAACGAATTCTCACAGAAATTGAGGGAAATGAACTGTCGTCGAGCAAAATGATGCTACACATTATCCTGTAGAATTTTTGAACTCTCTGTCAGCAAGTGGTTTTCCAGCGCATACTGTCAAGCTGAAGGTCAGTGTCCCGATTATGCTTCTTCGGAACCTATCTCCTCCGAAGTTGTGTAACGGGACCCGCCTTAAAGTCATCTTGCTCCACAAACACACAATTGAGGCGGAAATTCTTACGGGTACTGTCGTCGGCGACGCAGTATTTATATCACTCATTCCTCTCATACCATGAGGTATGTTCCTGAACTTTCCGTTCCAGTTCAAGCGCGTACAGTTCCCCGTGAGTGTTTGCTTCGCGATGACTATCAATAAGTCGCTGGGGCAGACACTGGGGACAGCGGGTGTCGACCTCAGGACGGGCTGCTTCTCACACGGGCACCGGTACGTCTCTTTATATTTTGGCTGCGGAGAGCCAAACCACTATTGTGGTTCATTGAGAAGTTCTATAAGCATGTTTGTTTACGCTATCTTCTAATCTTATCTTATATTTGTCTTAATTTGATTATTTTCTACATCTGCTTTAGTCACAACTTTTGCCTTAATTCAGCAAAATCACCTTAAAGTCATTTATTCGAAGCGGGTCTAAATTAGCACTTTTTGCACTTCAATTTTACAAAAAAACAGTTTATTCTGTTACTCTGCTTAGTGTAGATATGAAAGGTAAAGAAGAAAACCAGTAAAATTAATGTTAGTTTAAAAGATACAATTGTTGGTATATTATTATGGCGCTGTACATAGCATTCACGCAGACAACGTCGCGGGCAATAGCTAGTAAGTTAATAAGATAATGTTATGTCAACGTAGCCCAAAAAAATGTTTCGAAAGATCGGCAACTCGAGAGACAATTAATTTTGTAGATAAAATAGATAGAATGGTCTAAAATCGATATTCACGACATCCCTAGCTTCTACAAAACTAATACCAAAAGGAGGCAATTAATAAAGTTAGTTAAAATGTCCATTTATCCTAAACCTCCTCAACTAAAGATCGCGAACTCTTGATAAACTTTACACGTGACTTTGTTATTATAATATAAAAGAAAACGTAATTAATGGTCATGATAGGAAAGGTTGTGTGGAAACAAGAAAAATGAGTTTATGTAATAGCTACTCGACCGATCATAAGACACAAATATCCGAAAAATTACCAAAGATGCTCTAAAATTTGCCAAGAGTCAAAAATGGAGGTGGGCAGGACATGTTGCACGCTGCGAAGACAATCGCTGGACTATAAACAGTACTAATTGGAAAGGACCACATGGCGCAAGAGGCAGAGGTTGCCCGTGCGCTAGATGGCAGGATGAGATCGTAGCCGCCGCAGGAAGAGACTGGATGTGCACCGCAAAGCAAAGAGAAAATTGGAATTCTTTGGAAGAGGCTTATACCCTAGTCCACATTAAAACAATATTTTTTATGAACCAAACAATATATTAATAACAATATATTTATTTTAATTTCATTACAATTTATACTAATTTTATTACTACTAATTTCCATTTATTCACTTATTTTTTACATTCTATTTTTTAAAAAACATTTACAAGAAAATAAATTTAAAAATACAATATAAAAATACTGTGGTGTACAATAAAGTATTAAAAAAAAAAAAAAAACAGGGGACCACTGCAGGTAGAGTCTACGACCCAAGCTATCAGTGGTCAGGGCTCAAGAGAGAGGAACCTCCTCACAATACACGCCGTTTCAAGAACGACCGCCTTCTGGATCAAGCCCTTTACCCAGCCGGGGAGCGAAAGCTTCTCTAGATGACGGTCGAAGCTTTTCGCTATTAGACCGTGCACAGATACAACAATCGGAACAATGATGGTCGATTCAACACGCCACATGTCGGTCACCTCGTGGGCCAGGTCCAAATATTTTAGAAGTTTTTCTTTTTCTGTCTTCATAAGGTTCTCGTCATGTGGAATGGTGACATCGATCAGCACCGCGCATCCCGATCTATTATCACTATGTCAGGCTTATTGGCAACAATAGTCCTGTCAGTGACAATAGATCGGTCCCAGTAGAGCGTTACATGACCATTATCGAGAACCGGCTGAGGCCAATACTGGTAAAAAGGTACAGCGGCTTCAACAAGGTGGAATAAATAAAGCTTTATTATTATTATTTATAATAGCTACTCATGGCTTTTGTAGGTATTTACATAACGAATCAGACACAAGAAAGTTCTGTTTATAAGTAGTTGACATGAGTTAGTAAAACTTTACTGAATAAATAGCCTATAGGCCTCTGGCACACTGCTACGCGCTACGCGTCGTAGGGCAGAAAAACATCAAAAGATAACCCACACATGTCTTGTGTTAGATAATCGTACATATTAAAAATGTCAATATTGCAACACTTTTAGTATATTTTAAAACACTGTTGGACCAGTTGTTATTATTGTTTAACCTAAAATTGTGTCTCTTTGAGCATGTTCAAGAGTTCTGTATTACATTTTGTTATACGGACCCCTAATACGCGTATTTAGGAGTCCGTATAACAAAACGTGGACGACCTGACTTGAAACAGAAGCATTCTCTTCATCTTCAGTTGGCTTGTTCTCTTAGATTACTAAGCCCTTGCTCACGTCATGCTTCGCTGTGTGTTTGCCGTGTACTCGCAATGTAGCCTTATATTGCGAGTACCTTGTCGCAGTGAGTCAGTGTTCTCTTCAATTTCAGTTGACTTATTCTCCTGAACCTAAGCCCTTGCTGACGTCACTCTTTGATATATATTTTAAAGTCAAAGTTACTCGATTTACCTCGGTAATAGGTGCTTTTACCTTAACATCATTTCTCTTATTTCATTTTACTTTTTGTGAACGTTGAATGGTCCATTTTCTTCGGCTGTGTAGTGATGAACATAGAAATATTACGTCACATGCTGGCAGCCTCCGACCAGTGGAAGCAATTTTATATTATACACAGAAGTACTACTTCGTCCACCTTCATTGCGTCGACACATACCATTGTAAATCACTTAGATTTACCTTTATATACATATGTTTGTTACCTCTCATTAATCATCATCCTATGTAGGTACAGTCTCCTCACAAAACTATTTTCATTTAAAAAGACTACTAGATGGTTTCTACCTCAGCCATGCTATGTGTTCGAAAGTATTGCCGTTGTAGGTATCCCTCAATCGAAGTTGATAGATAGATAGATAGAAAATTATTTATTGTAAAACCACATAGCAATAACAATAATAGTAATTTTGTACAAAGAATACAGTGTAACAATCGGCGGCCTTATCGCTTAAAGCGATCTCTTCCAGACAACCGTGTATGGAGATTAACTTATTTTAAAAATACAGAGCCACTGAGTTTGAGCGGTTGGAGGTTTTGGTGAGGTTCGACTCCCACATACCATTGCAGGACATGTCTTGCGCTTTCTCCAAGCTTATCATTACTTTCTTTCTTCAAATCCGAACGCTATATTTGCACTTGATTAATTGAGTGATGAGTTAATTCTTGATATTTCTTTACAAATAATTGTGACTAATCCGGCATATGATTGTCTCCAAATTTGGTACATTCGAAGGTACGAAATGAAAGAGAAATTTGTGGTGTGATTTAATTTTACTGACAAAAAATATTATTCATAGAACATAAGCCAATGAAAAAAAAGTAAAATTATTGATTTATCAACATTTAAAAAGACACATTTTACAGCTTATAATTATGATATTATGTATAACTATTACAGATGTTAAATTTATGAAATTTCCACTGAAAGTTATCCTTTCTTTCGCCTTAAATTCGGTCCAGTTGGCGACGATCACGTTCAAGATTCTTGACATCGTTCACTTCATTGTCTCCAATCCAAATTGAGTTTGTTAGCGATTCCTTCAGATCACGACGATCACGTTCAAGATTCTTGACATCGTTCACGTCATTGTCTCCAATCCAAATTGAGTTTGTTAGCGATTCCTTCAGATCACGACGATCACGTTCAAGATTCTTGGCATCGTTCACTTCATTGTCTCCAATCCAAATTTCATTGTCTCCAATCCAAATTGAGTTTGTTAGAGATTCCTTCAGGTCACGACGATCACGTTCAACATTCTTGACATCGTTCACTTCATTGTCTCCAATCCAAATTGAGTTTGTTAGAGATTCCTTCAGGTCACGACGATCACGTTCAACATTCTTGACATCGTTCACTTCATTGTCTCCAATCCAAATTGAGTTTGTTAGAGATTCCTTCAGATCACGACGATTACGTTCAAGATTCTTGGCATCGTTCACTTCATTGTCTCCAATCCAAATAGAGTTTGTTAGAGATTCCTTCAGATCACGACGATTACGTTCAAGATTCTTGGCATCGTTCACTTCATTGTCTCCAATCCAAATTGAGTTTGTTAGAGATTCCTTCAGATCACGACGATCACGTTCAAGATTCTTGTCATCGTTCACTTCATTGTCTTCAATCCAAATTGAGTTTGTCAATGATTCCTTCAGATCACGACGATTACGTTCAAGATTCTTGGCATCGTTCACTTCATTGTCTCCAATCCAAATTGAGTTTGTTAGAGATTCCTTCAGATCACGACGATTACGTTCAAGATTCTTGACATCGTTCACTTCATTGTCTCCAATCCAAATTGAGTTTGTTAGAGATTCCTTCAGATCACGACGATTACGTTCAAGATTCTTGGCATCGTTCACTTCATTGTCTCCAATCCAAATAGAGTTTGTTAGAGATTCCTTCAGATCACGACGATTACGTTCAAGATTCTTGGCATCGTTCACTTCATTGTCTCCAATCCAAATAGAGTTTGTTAGAGATTCCTTCAGATCACGACGATTACGTTCAAGATTCTTGGCATCGTTCACTTCATTGTCTCCAATCCAAATTGAGTTTGTTAGCGATTCCTTCAGATCACGACGATCACGTTCAAGATTCTTGGCATCGTTCACTTCATTGTCTCCAATCCAAATTGAGTTTGTTAGCGATTCCTTCAGATCACGACGATCACGTTCAACATTCTTGACATCGTTCACTTCATTGTCTCCAATCCAAATTGAGTTTGTTAGAGATTCCTTCAGATCACGACGATCACGTTCAAGATTCTTGGCATCGTTCACTTCATTGTCTCCAATCCAAATTGAGTTTGTTAGAGATTCCTTCAGATCACGACGATCACGTTCAAGATTCTTGGCATCGTTCACTTCATTGTCTCCAATCCAAATTGAGTTTGTTAGAGATTCCTTCAGATCACGACGATCACGTTCAAGATTCTTGGCATCGTTCACTTCATTGTCTCCAATCCAAATTGAGTTTGTTAGAGATTCCTTCAGATCACGACGATCACGTTCAAGATTCTTGGCATCGTTCACTTCATTGTCTCCAATCCAAATTGAGTTTGTTAGCGATTCCTTCAGATCACGACGATCACGTTCAAGATTCTTGGCATCGTTATTGTCTGCATGCTCAGCCGATGGACTATTTTCTTTAAAAAGATGGACCCAGCGAGAAATATCTACTCCAAGCGGCTTGTTTTCTGTCTCTGCATCTCCACGGATGTGACCTTCGTCACGTTCGACAATTGTTTCCGCAGCAGGTTGAAGCAGATTTGATGAGAGAGGTTCATCACGTGCATAGACACTGATACAATCAGCATCTTGCATGCCAATGGCAGCAATTACCGCGAGTACCACGAATCCAAACATCGTAGTTGGATTAATTTTACCAACTGATAGTGACCGGTTTGTAGTGTGCTTTTATACATTTTTTAATATAAAAACATGATAAGCTTAAGAGATAATTACGAGAGTAGATTTGGGGTAATTGATCACAAAGTTTAATTTATATACATAATAAATAACATTATTTCGAAAAGTAATTGAAACTATCAGATCATTCTGGTAAATTTTGTACTGCTGGTTTTGTATCATCATAAGTTCAAATGTATCCTACGCGGTGTAAACTATGGTTCCGCAATGTCTTCGCGTGTCGCTTCCTTAACATCTGCTATTATTATTTACTAGCTATTGCCCGCGACGTTGTCTGCGTGAATGCTATGTACAGCGCCATAATAATATACCAACAATTGTATCTTTTAAACTAACATTAATTTTACTGGTTTTCTTCTTTACCTTTCATATCTACACTAAGCAGAGTAACAGAATAAACTGTTTTTTTGTAAAATTGAAGTGCAAAAAGTGCTAATTTAGACCCGCTTCGAATAAATGACTTTAAGGTGATTTTGCTGAATTAAGGCAAAAGTTGTGACTAAAGCAGATGTAGAAAATAATCAAATTAAGACAAATATAAGATAAGATTAGAAAATAGCGTAAACAAACATGCTTATAGAACTTCTCAATGAACCACAATAGTGGTTTGGCTCTCCGCAGCCAAAATATAAAGAGACGTACCGGTGCCCGTGTGAGAAGCAGCCCGTCCTGAGGTCGACACCCGCTGTCCCCAGTGTCTGCCCCAGCGACTTATTGATAGTCATCGCGAAGCAAACACTCACGGGGAACTGTACGCGCTTGAACTGGAACGGAAAGTTCAGGAACATACCTCATGGTATGAGAGGAATGAGTGATATAAATACTGCGTCGCCGACGACAGTACCCGTAAGAATTTCCGCCTCAATTGTGTGTTTGTGGAGCAAGATGACTTTAAGGCGGGTCCCGTTACACAACTTCGGAGGAGATAGGTTCCGAAGAAGCATAATCGGGACACTGACCTTCAGCTTGACAGTATGCGCTGGAAAACCACTTGCTGACAGAGAGTTCAAAAATTCTACAGGATAATGTGTAGCATCATTTTGCTCGACGACAGTTCATTTCCCTCAATTTCTGTGAGAATTCGTTAATTGCTGCAGCTTGGTCATTTTAGGGTGTCGAAATGGCTCGCTCACACACCCAAGAATTCTGCTGGTGTGATATACGACTGATGTCGTTGTACACACAGCGAATGAGTTCTTCTAAGCTGGATACAACTCTACCGAGAGACATTGGAAGCAACACTTGTCCACCTCTCTCTTCTGGTAGAGTACCTTCACCAAGACTTAGAAGGACATCGAAGAATTCTTGAGTCTAATATGGGGGATGAATCTACTTCGTAGGTTTGCTTGTTCTACAAAATCACTCACAAAATACATTTGCAAAAATTTTGAAATATCTGTAGGTAGCAGCGAACCAATTTGATGGTAAACTTGTCCCTGGATCTTGAATGTCGGCATGAACCCTGTTTCAACGATTTGATTTGCACCAAACGAAGTCATCTGGAAGGCGCTATTATAGGCTCGAATGTTTTTTAAAAAATGGCTGGACCCGGATGTTCGCCGCTTAGTAAGAGTTTCAACAGTTCTGGTGAGTCTTGCATAGACTCCAAGCGTACCTTACCAGATGCACAACACATCCCATTGGGCTCCCCTCTCCATTTGCGGGCTCGACAAAGGGCGCACACTTCTTCTAAGATTGCTAATATCTCCGTGTACGGCGTAGTTAATCGCAACATTGTACATGAATCCACTTCCCTCTTTATTTAGCCATGGTTGCTCTTGCAACTCCTGCATTCTGTCCCGGTCTTGCGATACATGAGCAGAAGTATCGTCACGTACGTTCTGATAACTTTGCTGAGCAGCTGTACTACGCTCTTCAAGCTGCTCATCAGTCTCCAACGACCGTGAAAGAGCAGGCTGAGAGTGATCTCTCCTTAACTGAGTATCCTGCTCTTCAAGATATTCGATCGACTGAGTTTCCGCAATGTGTTCTTAAAGAGTAGCCATTAGCCAACCTAGCTTCATGCTCAACGGCGGTTTCTAGACATCGAGCTAACCTTTTCCTTCGAGTATCGTTTGAACATTGGGATAAATTAGATCGTTATCCAGGCATTTTAAGTATTTTAAGTCGAAACTAAATAATAATAAAATGATAGCTAAAGAGTTCAATTTGACTAACCACACGATGACTTATAGCAAAGCAGGTAATCTCAGTTTTGACATTTGGTGTACGAAATGATAGCGCGATTCAGAATAATTAAAATTTATACGCCAACGCCATCTAGTTAGCAAATAGGAAACATTGTCTCACAATGACATAATCAAATTTAAATTATTTATATCAACAAAAAAATGCTTCCATATGTAATTCGACTTGAAGGCCAATAGATGTCGTTGCTCTAAAATTGCTTAATGAAATTTTTTATATGTATAGATCTTGCTAATCTCTGAAACGAATTAAATACACATTTTTTAAGAAGGAACAGAACTCTTTGTATCTATGACAATTAAAAAAATAACCATTGACAGTGCCAAAAATGACACAATCAAATTTAAATTATGGTATAAGAGCTAGCAACGTTTTTGACAGAGTATTTACCGATACGGACTGTCTAGTAGTAGCCTCCAGCCGGTAGTGGTAAGGTCTGGTTAAAAAACCGATTTTTCAAATTTTTTTAAGACATATTTTTCTTTAAATTGTTTTTATTATACTTTTTGCTGCATAAATTTATTATTGCCAGATATTTTTTGTTGTTTTTCTGTGCCAGACGCTAACTCTGAATGATTTTTTTATGAATCTTTTTAAGCACTTAAAAACCTAAAATTAATTTGCCAACTGATTTAAAAGTGAAAGAGTATGAGAGATAGTATATCTAAAAATAAAAACTGGCTTTACTGAAATGTTTGTTTTCCCGACGTTGCTAGCTCTTGTACTAATAAAAAAATGCTTCCACATGAAATTTGACTTAAACGCCGATAGATGTCGGTGCTCTAAAATTTTTGAATGAAATTTATTATATTTATATCCCGTTCCTCGGAAATGATAGCACTATAATATATAGCCTATGTGTTGACCCGACTTTTAAGCAATATTCTTGCCAAATATGAAGTAAATCCGTGCAGTAGTTTTCTAGTTTACCCCGGACAAAGCTGAATTTTGTACCATACTAAATGTATTGATTCTGCATCGCGGTGACTTTATGTGCAACGGTTGCTTGACTTGGAAGAGTGTATTTTGAAGTGTTGACTTTTCTATCATTTTATTATATGTATAGATAACCTTTAAAAATATCAGTCTTCCCTACAGGGTGAATATGTTATCGAAATCTAAGTGAGGTAGAGATCCTATCAACATACATGTCTACCTGCTCTTATAAATTAGCCAGCTGGGATTCCCAGGGGTGTTTTAAATATTTGATGGTGAGAAGCAAATACCTCTTTTCTAGTAAATAAAGTTTAGAACTTGCATTTGAGTGTGTCAAAAATAAATACTTGCATTCTCGTATGTGCAAAAATGAACATTCGCAAAATCTACATTATATTTATTTTTCAATTGAAAGATATCCCCCACCTCCCGCACAAAAAAATTTTGTTCTTATTTCCATGTTTTTATAACCTAATGATAACACTAGATGACCTATTCTTAGATAATAAGAACGTGTAATTTTCGCGCTTTGTTACGTAATCCGAGTTTCGACTTCGCAACAATAACTTAGGCATTAAGTACCTATCATGCTGTTGAACGAGGTGGGCAAATTGCTGGAACGCATTTTGGCCGCCCGCATCGTCCGACACCTGTCGGCCGAGTAATACGGTTTCAGAGAGGGCCGCTCTACCATAGACGCGATCCTTTGACATAGGTCTCTCCCAAAACATGCTACAACGACCGGTCTGATCAGGCTGCGTTTACCGGTTTGTGGCCACGTACAAAGCCTTTCGTATTTATTAACCTAAATGTAAAAAAAACCTTAAACATGATATAGTATGTAGTAGTCTAGGTATAATGTGTCCTGCTGATACAGTATGTATTAGGGATGTTGCAAATGTCGATTTTTGGACATTCACGAATGACTAAACAACAATAAAAATATCTAGCAATAATAAATACATGTAGCAAAAAATAAAATAAAAATATTTAAAGTAAAAAGGGAGTGTGTGAGATATAGCATAGATAAAACTGGCCTTACCGAAATACTCTGTCAAAAACGTTACTATGCCGTTTGATTCAACAGTAGTTCTAAGTTTTATTTCAATAGGTCGTTCACCCCACGTCAGATTGTCCAAAGTTCCAGATCCACCCTGTATATTTTTAGTAATTTAAGATCGATTTAGATTTATTATATACTAGTTATAGTGGACTTCAGGTTCGTCCCGTCTAGCCCGTCTAGTTCGCGACGTCTATAATATATTACTATTATACCGCAAAAAAATTGTTTTGTTACGACCTCACATTAGAAACCTCATAAATTAGCCTATGTGTTATTCTGATGTATAAGCTATATTGTGGTAAAGTTTCATTGAAATCCATTCAGTAGTTTTTACGTGAAAGAGTAACAAACATACATCCATGCTTACAAACTTTCGCCTTTAGAATATACTAGGTGACCCGCGCAACTTCGTCTGCGTCACAGAGGGATACAACATAGCCTATAGCCTTCCTCGATAAATGGACTTTCCAACAGTGAACGAATTTTTGAAATCGGACCAGTAGAGCCTGAGATTAGCGCGTTCAAACAAACAAACTTCAGCTTTATAATATTAAGTATAGATATTAGATTTATTTTATACTTAAGTTTTTAATGACTGTATGTGTTCTGAACAATAAATTAAAACAAAAAAAACCTATATTATAGCTTGTATTTTTCGTGAACCCTGAACTGAAAATCAGCACTATGGAAGCCTCAAGGTTGTATATAGGTATTTTTTGTTACATTTTAGTGAGTAGGTAACCATCAAAAGTTTTTCTTTCTATTAGAATTTTGTGTAAGAAGCAAAATGAAATAAAACGAGTTCTATTTATTCCAAACTTTAACGTCTACTCTTTTATATATGTTTCTATACAAAATAGTAAAAGGAACTTTAGTTATAATATCCATCTTTTACCGGAAAAATGTATTCAGGAGCACGCTTGATATTTTAATTTTTCTTTCCACCAGTTTCAGCAATCTTCTTCTCAGCAAGTTTGATCATGATGCCCTGTTTATTCAAAGATGATTCGCTGTTATGGGTGTTGGGCACTTTTCTTTCAACGACGCCAAGTCCTTTGCTGACATCACGTTTGGCTTTCTTGTTTCCAGCAAGTTTGATCATGATGCCCTGTTTATTAAGAGATGATTCGCTGTTATGGGTGTTGGGGACTTTTCTTTCAACGACGCCAAGTCCTTTGCTGACATCACGTTTGGCTTTCTTGTTTCCAGCAAGTTTGATCATGATGCCCTGTTTATTAAGAGATGATTCGCTGTTATGGGTGTTGGGGACTTTTCTTTCAACGACGCCAAGTCCTTTGCTGACATCACGTTTGGCTTTCTTGTTTCCAGCAAGTTTGATCATGATGCCCTGTTTATTCAAAGATGATTCGCTGTTATGAGTGTTGGGAACTTTTCTTTCAACGACGCCAAGTCCTTTGCTTACATCACGTTTGACAATTTTGCTTTCGACATCTTTTTCGATGGAACCCTCTTGATGCACAGGCTGCGGCTCATTATTACTCTCTAGTGTAGTATTATTTGCTTCCGGGGCCCTTACTAAGATCTTCGTCAGCTGATTTAGTGACGATGACACATCTTGGATGCCAACAATTATCAGTAAAATAGAGAATACAACAGTAGTTAGCCTCATGTTGACGTGAACTAATGGTTTTTTTTCTATTGAGCGCGTATTTATCTGTATTTATTAGTTTGATGATGATAATACAGGGAGTAAATTGGGGAAAATCGATAGAAATTTTACTATAAATAGTAACTTTTCGACAATCAAAAATGGTGGGCATTTCGAGTTTGACTTGTGTGTTGGCGAAAGCGAAAAGCGAAATCTGAGAAAAGTCCAGCAGTGGACATGTACAGGCCCATAAATGACAATGACTAACAATAAGGATTCTGACTGAATCAGATGTGGGAATAATCAAAAGGTTTACCCTATTCTGTACTCCTTCATCATTTTACAATACCTACTTTTAGGACTTCTAGATAAATAACATTAGTGGATTGGCTCTCCTATGCCAAAATTTAAAGAGAACCAGGACTGGTGACATGGGAGTAAGCAACGTACTGCTGTTCTTGTGAGAAGGGCTCTCCGGATACGCAACTTTCCCCGACCTCCTCAAGTTAACATTATGAACTCTTGATAAACCTTAAACAAAACATATAATATTCGGGCGACTTTTTGGTACTTATAATGTTTTGATAATAATATTTAGTCCGGTCATTTTAGACATAAAAATAGTGATCAAATAAAGAAATTTCCGACAGAGCCAAATCTTCTTTGCCAAGATGTCTTGCTCTTGCAAATACAAAAGAGGAAAATTCATGTGATTTTGATGAAGAGACAACTGATTCATCATCATTTGAACAATTTCTAAGCATTCATCAACAGGAAGAAGAAGAAATTGAAATGAAATGAAAATGAAATGAAAAATTATTAGTTTAAGTAAGCATGCAAAGTAACAAACTAAAAAATGAACCTTACTAGCTACTTAATGTTACTTATAACTACATCACTTACACTATTACTAAACGGGTTCTTATCACGATTATTTTTAATTGAGCGGTTCTGATATTTCATCACTGTTTCAAGCGCCATGATCACGGGAAGACTGAGGAACTGCGGGTAGGTCATTTAAGAACAGACAAATCTGTCTACCCTCGCACTCGTTCGTTTGAATAAATAATTAATGTGAATAAAGAAAGGAGACTACTAGTACTTTTTCGATAAAACTTACTGTTTTGGAGAACAATCCAAAAAACCTAAAATTTCGACCTTGGGCCTCGAATCAAAATCAAAGCAAAAGTCCCTAAGCCTACCTATTAATTTCAGTTGTAGTCATAAAATTGGTAGTAAATATCTTAATATTTAAAGAACATATATCCTTATCTTTGTTCTTGGCATTGAAGTACACTTTGAACCTTTGTTAGGGCACAGAGGGCTTGAAAATTATAACGAAATATTGCATCATGGGGTTATCTAAGTATAGATACAAAATTATTCTCGTGACTTTATACCAGACGAAATTACATCATTATTAAAAGATGTGTAAGGGGGCTCCTTTGTGATATTTTCCGTTTCCCCTGGTGGTTTCGTAATATCTGTTGGAACGAAGTTCCTTATCGCGCGTTATCGAAAAGGGGCTAGACGGAAAAAAATCTTACGAAAAGTTGTCACGACACTTTTTTTGTTTTAGATGATTATCGCTAGATGGCGCTGTGATCAAAATCTTTTAAAACACGTTCCTTATTTGTTTTAGATCCTTATTTAGATCCTTATCACGCGTAATTTTTACGAAATGGATGGAACGAAGTTCCTTTCGGTCCCTTGACACCTCTCAAGTTTTTA
This sequence comes from Trilocha varians, assembly GCA_030269945.2. Taxonomy (NCBI): domain Eukaryota; kingdom Metazoa; phylum Arthropoda; class Insecta; order Lepidoptera; family Bombycidae; genus Trilocha; species Trilocha varians. The sequence goes on along the minus strand of AP028264.1, from coordinate 1,800,701 downwards.
TTTTTATTAGGAAGCAGATACTTTGGGCTATATCTCTTATAAATTTGATAAAGATCTGATAGGTAGTTTTCATTTGGTTTAATTTGGAAAGAAAGAAAGAAGAACTTCGCCGACGACTACTGGTTCGGTATCCGGGGGCGAAACGTAAGCCTTGTCGTGCAACACGTCTCATCACTCCGTCCAATATCGTGCCGAGTTCTGTCCTCAGCCGGGGACAACAGACAACGGACAACGTCCAAAACGTTGAGTATTGAGGAGGTTTTAGTGCGGATCGACTCACACATACCCAGGGGCAGGGTCCGGCGATTTCATACACAGTACAATTTGAAAAGTTAAGTAAACAGCAAGTTCAAGTAAACATCGCGAACTCTTGATAATCTTTACACGTGATTTTGTTATAGTATAAAAGTAAGACGTAATTAAAGGTCATGATGAATAGGAAATATTGTAGGAACAGAGCATGAGTTCATGTTATGGCTACTTTGGTTCGACTATTTAGATAACAATATTTTTATTACAAAAATGAAAATTACTAACTTCAATTTCTCAAGAAGAGCAGTTAGATCTTTATCAAATTACTAACTGGCCCACACAACTTCGTCTGCGTCACATAAGGAAATTTTCTCACCGTTTAAACCTTCTACGAATATTTCAAGATTAAAATAAGCCAAATCGGTTCAGTCGTTCTCGAGTTTTAGCGAGGCTAACGAACAGCAATTCATTTTTATATATAAGATAATACCTATGAGTCCAAAGTGTCTGCTTTCTGACAAAAAAGAATCAAATTAAATATATTTTATTGTCAACATAGGAAATTATTGAAAGAGTCATCGATATCGGTTCATATAGAAAAAATTCATAGAAAAACGCACAGTAAAACGTGAAATCTATGTTGTTCGTTAAAAATATTTTTAAACACAGATCCAAAAGTACTTGTTCAATCTTCAAAAAAATTAAATGGGATTCCATGACGACCATCTTTCTTAAGATACACAGACAGAATCATTAAAAATTGGTCCAACCGAGCTAAAGGCATCGAAACACAAACATAAAAAAAATTTGAGAGGTGTCATGGGACACTCGAATAGAACGAAGTTATTTTCGATTAAAAGACATCTTATTTTTTTTTCCTAACATAACGCTTGATAAGGAACGTGTTTTAAAAGATTTTGATCACATCGCCATCTAGCGATAATGGTCTAAAACAAAAAAAAGTGTCGTGACAAATTTTCGTAAGAATTTTTTCCGTCTAGCCCCTTTCACAACGCGCGATAAGGAACTTCGTTCCAAAAACATACAGACGACTTGAGTACCTCCTCCTTTTTGGAAGTCGGTCAACAAACCAGAAACAAGAAGATATCTCTACGTTCTGTTCTTAAACAATTGATTTAAATTTATTGAATAAATAGTACTCAATAATTCCAGTAAAACGTTTAATGCCTATATTTATATTCACTATTTCAATAAGTTTGTTGCATGTCCTTTGTTGGTATTGCTGCTAAAAACATTGATATATCCTCAACTAAATATAGTAAATGTATAAAATTGAAATCTTTACTTAACAAAATATTAATTAAAATATAATCAAACAATTAATTTTTATCAAAATATCCATTCCTTGCCATAATGTTGTATTGCGAAGCTAATTTGCTTTGGACGTTCGGTGAGTTAGACTGTTCAAGAGACTTCGTCTCCGGGGCTCCTAAACCCTTGTTGACGTCTCGTTTAGCTGTGTGTTTCCCGTGACGTCTGATGATGTGAACACCCTGGCGCAGAGAAGTGTTCTCCTCATCTTCAGCAGGCTTGTTCTCTTGAACTCCTAAACCCTTGTTGACGTCTCGTTTAGCTGTGTGTTTCCCGTGACGTCTGATGATGTGAACACCCTGGCGCAGAGAAGTGTTCTCCTCATCATCAGCAGGCTTGTTCTCTTGAACTCCTAAACCCTTGTTGACGTCTCGTTTAGCTGTGTGTTTCCCGTGACGTCTGATGATGTGAACACCCTGGCGCAGAGAAGTGTTCTCATCTTCAGCAGGCTTGTTCTCTTGAACTCCTAAACCCTTGTTGACGTCACGTTTAGCTGTGTGTTTCCCGTGACGTCTGATGATGTGAACACCCTGGCGCAGAGAAGTGTTCTCCTCATCTTCAGCAGGCTTGTTCTCTTGAACTCCTAAACCCTTGTTGACGTCACGTTTAGCTGTGTGTTTCCCGTGACGTCTGATGATGTGAACACCCTGGCGCAGAGAAGTGTTCTCCTCATCTTCAGCAGGCTTGTTCTCTTGAACTCCTAAACCCTTGTTGACGTCTCGTTTAGCTGTGTGTTTCCCGTGACGTCTGATGATGTGAACACCCTGGCGCAGAGAAGTGTTCTCATCTTCAGCAGGCTTGTTCTCTTGAACTCCTAAACCCTTGTTGACGTCTCGTTTAGCTGTGTGTTTCCCGTGACGTCTGATGATGTGAACACCCTGGCGCAGAGAAGTGTTCTCATCTTCAGTAGGCTTGTTCTCTTGAACTTTGTTCTTCTCAGCAAGTTTGATGATGTAATGGGTCTGACGTAGGGGTGTGGCGTCATCTTCTCCAACGTTTCTTTCGACAGTTCCCAAGCCTTTGTTTATGGCACTTTCTGGGGCCTTAGCGTAAACAAAGCTGCCATCGTGAATGTCAAAGCTGACGATTAAAAATAAAGTTGCAAGTATCCGTGCTGCGCTCCGAATCATTTTATATAACTAATTAGTGCATCTTGAAACTTGCGTATTTATACTTTTAAATTATAAACATGTTTGTGATAAGATAAGTGCAGAACTGGCGTTGCGTAAATAGACCTTTAACATCTAGATTAATTGGAAACACTAGACTTTATTTATACGTTATATCAACACAATACAATTTGATCGTGAATTACCACACTATTGACATAATTTTCAGATTTTTGATCAGTCTGGCTTTTTTTTCAATATCTAGACAAAACTGTGGACCACTAGGTCGTAAGAAGTTCTGGAATCTCAAGGGGCACAGCAGGGCCACTACCTACGGTCTACCCTTAAGGGCACTCTTCAAACCTAGTTTTAAGAAACACAAATCGTAGCGCTCGGGGAACATCGATGACAGGATTTCAATTTAGAACCGGATAGTTAGCGATAGAAATATTGTTGTCAAGTCGATCATCCACGATTCTTTTCACAAACTCTTTATTGCGACGCACCATCCGGCTATGGAATGAACTCCCCTCTTCAATATTCCCAGAGCGCTATTGCTTGTCCTTCTTCGATCGAGGCTTGAAGAGGGCATCAAGCGATGCTGCTCGACGTCACCATTGAGATGAGTACTCACGTAATGCCTTCTCGTGGTGCTCGTCATCGAAAAACTATTGGCCCTTGCCCACAACGTGACCAACATGTGAGGTGCATAATTAGGTGTTGTTTAGTTGTATGGCATTTGGGGGAGGTTCCTCACGTAGATAATATGTATGTGTAATGAAATGATTTGGAGAAAATAAAATCGATAATATCCGTTTTCTTTGACTGAGTTATAGTTGACTTAGACCAATGACTTGAGATCTGCTTGTGCATCGAAAAAAGGAAATAAATACCTTTGTAATTATAATTAGATACTTGATCCAACACCACTGGCTAAAAACGATGAAGGAAAACATCGTGAGGAAACCTGCATATCGGAAAAGGGTTCTAAAAATCCTTTGAAGATATGTGAAGTCCCCAATCCGCATTAGGCAAGCGTGGTGGACTATGCCTAACCCCTCTTCGGAGGAGACCTGTGGGGGCCTACCACGACCTCTTATTGCCATCCAATTTAGGACCTAAACTGAATTGTTTTGTTATTTCGTACCACAACGTCTAAATTGCGATCGACTTTACTGTCAATTCTCGTATAGCGATTCAAGAGTGAAGTTACACCGCCATTTTTATTTCATTCGTTCAATTGCGCTATAATCCGTACCATGACCTCTTTTTAGAACCTACACTGAGTAGCTATTCTGTCAAAATTAGCGATTCTATAAAAGTTACTACTTTACTATCGTAAACTGAATAGTTCTCTGAAATATAGTGTTTTAATAAGAATAAGTTGTCAATTTCATAAACATAAGGAGGAAAAGTAAGTATTGAAACGTAAATTACTGTAAATCTTAGTAAATTCATAAATAAATACAGAAATAACCTTATTTTACAGACGTCTGATGAAATGACTCGGTTTCGACTTTTCGCGAGTAATTAGCTTGGAAATTCAGCTAAAACGCAAAACAGACTCGAATTACGTTCTAGCGGACCAATTTCTCTTGGAAAAAGTGAAGTTTATACGTCTATTAGACAATAGACTCTGAACCTGTGTGACGAGTGAAAACCAATATTTAAGGAGTCTGCAAACTTCACTGATGGATCAATAAGAGAAAAGGTAACAATTTCAATATATCCACTACAGTTTTTTTTAAATATTTCGCCGCCCCCACCGAATAATACCGTAATCGAAAAATCAAAATTTTACAGGAAAAATAAAACTATAACTTCTTACCAGGTTTACATATAATAATAATTTATATACCAAAAAATGGCTGATTTTTTCTTCAATACAGCAGTGTAATTAAAAAAATATATTTTTGTACAAGATTGCAGTTATAAGCGAAAGTTTATATTACCAAATTTGAAATAGAATCTTCATTAGTAAAGCAATGATACGATTTTATTCGGGTAGAATTGTTGACAGTGATCTATACAGTAATAGTTAACTGCGATATTATTCACTGTTTTTTAGAAACTCGGTAATGAAATGTTACCATAATATTCGGTGAATAAACAAATTGACCAGATCATTGTACAATCTATTTACGTTATTATTCCATGATAAACAATAGTCGTAAAAGTCTAGTACCGGAATTTATTATTTTTTTCGTACCCGAATAAGATTGTAATAACAGTTTCCTGTAGAAGGTGTGATACTTTAAAGTTAGTAATTGCCTAATATGATGATATTCGTCATAAAACTGTGTTTTTATTTTTAAGCGAACAGTACAGGTATGGTCATTACAAAATCATTATCTCGAAAAGTACTCGTACGAATATTATGAAAAAAATTCACAAGGTGTATCCGACCGTCCAGTTCAATAATTCCCAATGAAGACACTTCTATAGTAATAGTCGATTACGATACTATTCGGTGGGGGCGGCGATTTATTATTTAGCAAAAAACTGTCCAAGGTGTTCCATAATATCTATACTTCATCAATATTATAAAGCTGCAGAGTTTGTTTAAACGCGCTAATCTCAGGAACTAAAGGTCAGATTTGAAAATTTCTTTCATTGTTGGAAAGTGCTTTATTGAGGAAGTCTATAGGCTATGTTGTATCTCTATGTGACGCAGACAAAGTTACGCAGGTCACTAGTCTTAAAATAATACTAAAACAAAAATTTTACATTATTTTAAAACAACTTTATTATTTAACATTTTTATGCTATTAAGATAGTTACGGAATGACAAGTAATACAAATTGTGATAATTCAAGTTACATAAATAACATATTAACATTAATTACAAATGAAATATACAAAATATGTTCTCTATGTTCTTATTATTTTAATATTTCTGGACCTTCCACAGATTCGTCTCTATATCTTCTAAGAAGATATAATTTGATGACATGCATAGCGAAGATGCCATGGGCACATCAGATTGACGCTGGCATGTATCCCAGATCCAGAATATAATTGAGAAGACGACTTTCCGCCAGGGCTGCTTTGATAAGGAACCTGAAAATTTGTCATCATATTTATATTGATATCTAATTCAAGATTTGTCTAATGCAATAAAAAATATTTAACTCAAAATTTGTTTTATTATTGTTTAACTAGAATGAAATAATATTTGATTTCAAGTACCTTGATTTATTTATTTACTATTAAGCTAACCAACAATGCAGTTACAGTAATAACATTCATAATAACAATATCTTAATTATAACATTTTAAGCGACTACACTAGTTACAGGTGAGCATAACATTCACATTGCGTGTAGTAACCGAAGCAGTTTAACAGTCTGTACCTGTTTTACGCCAATGTCAGTGTCGTCTTTTAGAGCGGAGTTTCCATCACCTAAGTGGAACATAAGGTAACAAGTTTTATCATGATTAAGGGCCAAACTGTTAATTTTAAACCAATGTTCCAGTGCTCTTAAGGTTTCTCTGATTTTTGGCTTTAAGTTTTGCAGCACTGAAGCCATAACCACCACAGCCACGTCATCAGCGTACATAAATACCTCTGCGTTATGCAATCTGTTGAAGTTGTTTGCAAAGACTTGGTGGCGTCTGGAGCTGCGACTAGAAACCCTGAATTTAAACTCTTCTACCAGCGTCGCGTCTGTGGAACCGTTTGAACACTTGTTTTATTTTATTTCTTTCATTCTTCTTCTTCTGAGTAATGGTCGTCAAACTCAGTTCATAGTGAGTGGTAATAATAACAGTAAGATCAAAGTAGCCAGAGGTGAAGGCACATGCATCTGGTGACGGCTGTTTGGAATATTCACTATTAAACTTTGCAAAGAGACCCAGACCGCTCTAAATAGATTTCTTTTATCATGATGAGTTACGATGTTCTGCTAACATCATTTTAAACTTATAAAAGCTTTGCAATTATTTGTCACGGTAAATATGTCTTGTCATTTAGAAACGAAGAAATCTCCTAAAATGTATAAACCCTGATAAATACATTAAATCCAATAGAATATAACAAAATTAGATTCTATTCTATTCTATTATTTCCAATAGCATCGCTGCCGAAATGCGTTCGACAATTTCTGCCAGTGTCACGTGACGGAAAAACAAGTTTTTGCACTTTGCAAGCAAAAAAAAATTTTTTAGAGACTACTTTTCACACTATTTTTGGTGGTTTCCTGCGACGAACATAGAATAAGTGGTTAGCTGGGTTATGTTTATAGTATATACTTAGATATACATAATATAACGAAATTTGGGTTAGTTTTAAAGAGTTAAGTTAGTTAAGTTCTACAACAGTTATAAGATAAATATATAGAAAACTATAGTTTCACATTGTTATTGCTGATAAATTTTGCAAGAGTAGCCACAACCTCCGAAAAGTATGTCAGTAAAGTAGAGAAATTGATAGGTAGAGGAATGTTTAAATCTGGTAATGAGGTATATAGGTCAAATGAATTATACAAGGGGCAGGAAAAAAAAAGATGGTCTAGAGACCCATCCTCCAGTCCACATTCACATAATGAGTGGTCTCGAATTCGGATTTTATGCAAAAATACTGGGTTACAGGAGAACCCAAGTCTAAGCCTAATTATAACAGAAACTACAGTTTTAGGTAGTTTTCTGAACTTTCTGAGGTAGTACCATGGTTTGATTGGGATTTCTCCCTGTATCGAAGCATAAAAAGATCCCTTTGTTTTACTAGACTCCTTCCAACCGGAGGCCCAAGCCTCACGGAGATACTGTATGGGTAAACTCAGGAGATCATGGCTATGAATGACGTAATGTTTCCTATCAACACCATTGGAGCAGGCATGCTTGGCAAGGGTGTCGGCACATTCATTACCTGAAATCCCGGAATGTCCAGGTATCCAAGCCAGTGTAATCGCTAGATTTTTACGATGGCACTTCAAAAGTAATTCTCTGATGTCGATTAAAATTTTTGTAAAAAGTTTGCTTCTAAATGGACTCTGCTTCAATGCATATAATGCGCTCAATGAGTCGGTGAAAATAACAGCTTTGTCAATATTATGCGTTTCTATGAAGTTCACCGCCTCATACAGACCCAAGCACTCTCCTGTAAATACCGAGCACTCCGGGGGGCACTGAAATTGCAGACAGATCCTAGAATTCTGATAATATACGGATACACCTGTTGGAGTAGCGATGGATAACTTAGAGGCATCAGAGTAAAATAGGTGCCAGCCCGACCATAGGTTGTCGACTATGGAAAGAAATTGAGAGTTGGCATTCTGTGAACCTTTATCAATACCAATATTTAAGTGAATGTCCGGCGAGTAAAACAATGTGTCATAAGAGCACGTAAAAAGAGGGAGCCCGCTTTGGTGGACTATAGGGGAAGCAAAACCTAAAAACCTACGATAACTATTTAAAATTAACGGAGGATCTTTACTTCTCCAATAGCTGTTATTATTAACAATTTGGTTTAAAACATTTAATTTTGAGAAGAGCGTATTTGGTTGTATTTTGGAATGTTTAAAAATAAAACGATCTGCCAAGAACTGTCTTCGCAGAGCATGTGGGGGTTCTCCACACTCCACCTGCAAGGCATTCACAGGCGAACACTTCATACATCCAGTTATTAACCGAAGGCACTTATTTTGGAATAGAGTGAGCTTATTGAGACAAGTTTTGTTACAGGGTTCCAATAGGAAAGAACCATAGTCCATAGAACTTCGAATAAGATTGTTGTACATGAGTTTAAGTGTATATGGATGGCATCCCCACCAAACTCCCGACAATGCTCTCAATATTGAAAATGTACGCTCACATTTCTGAAGGATGTAGTCGATATGAAAGGAGCCACGAAGTTTTGAATCCAATATCATTCCCAAGAATTTAACATGATCTGTAAATGGAATGGAGTTAGAGTCTATGCGAATATCAACTTGTGGCAGTATGCGTTTTCTAGAAAAAATAACTGCATTGCTCTTAGGTGCTGACAATGATAGCCCATGTTCCAGGAGCCATTCATTAAGTGATGCCAGTGAGATATTCATGGAAGTGGCGGCGCTTTCCAAAGAATTATTAACAACATACAGGGCTAGGTCATCAGCATACTGTAGCAGTTGGCAGTCGTTATTTAATGTAAGGTGTAAATCAAAGGTATAAAGGTTATATAAAATGGGACTCAAAACTGAGCCCTGAGGGAGGCCTTTCCAGAGTAATCTTGGGCTAGTTAGTTCACCTGCTGTTCTGAGTCTCATGGAACGTGACATAAGCATGTTGTAGATACAACGTATCATCTTATCCGGAATCCTCAGCTGGTGCAATTTTTGCCTGAGGATTGTAAGAATGACACTATCATACGCCGATGACACGTCCAAAAAAACTGCCAGTACTGACTCGTTTTGACTGAATGCAGTCCTGATGTCGGTTGTTAAGGTAGCGATGCTGTGCATAGTGCCAACTCCCTTCCTAAAACCGAACTGAGAGTCGGGTAATATGTTTTTATTCTCTACCAACCATTCTAGCCTATTTTTAATCAAATGTTCTAATAGCTTCAGTAATGTGGAAGATAGGGCTATAGGTCTGAAACTATTAGGATCATCTTCATTCTTGCCAGGTTTCAGGATGGGAATCACTATTTGAGATTTCCAGTCTTCCGGGACATATCCAAAGTCATAACAAAGATTTATAATATGTAGAAAGTGTTGATGGCATTTAGTGCCAGCTCTTGAAATAAACGAATAAGGACAACCGTCAGGTCCTGGAGCTGAGTCCTTGACCCGCGATAGGACTGCTGTTAATTCGTCAAGAGAAAATGGATCATCTAGAGGGTTAGTAGAGGTCATGTAAGAGTAGTTTAGAGTTGTCTCCTCCGGGAGAGGAACATACGGCGGGGCCAATCTTGTGACAATTGAATCTATTATATTGTCTGGGAGCCTCGAGTTGTTCCTGGGGGAATAACTACCTCGATAGCGGGCAATCTGATTCCAAACAAGTGAGATTGGAGTCGAAGGAGATAGGGATGAGCAAAAATTAATCCAACCTCGTCGTTTTTTTTTGCGGAGAGTGCGTCTACATTTGGCATTGACTCTTTTGTAGATTAACAGATTAGTGGTTGTCATGGATCTGTTATAACTCTTTTCGGCACTATTCCGGGCTTTGATCGCAACGGTACACTCTTTATCCCACCAAGGGGGGAAGAAATTTTACCGGAAGCCGCGTTTTTGAGGGGAAAACACTCATCAGCTACCTGTGAAAGAGTAATGGTGAAGGAAGATATCAATGAGAAGTCTGGGTTCTGATTGTTGTATTGTGATGGCATCAGACTAAATTTTTCATCCAGTCTCTCAGAGTACGTGTTCCACGCTCCATCATCCCTATCTGGAAGGCGATATTTTAAAAGTGGTGCAACTTCCTTATACCGGATGCTCTTTTGTGGCATTTTGATTAAAATGGGGTAATGATCGCTTCCCAAGGTCAAGTTAAAAAGCTCCCAAGTTAACGTATTACAAATATCCAGCGAGCATATAGTAAGGTCAACACAACTCTTATTCTGTCCGGGACTGATTTGCCGAGTGCTATTGCCATCATTTAAGACACACAGATTCAAATCATCCAGGATGTCGACCAAACCATCGCCAACTCCGTCACAGTGTTCTGAACCCCATCTGTAATGGTGACAGTTGAAGTCCCCCATCACCACAAACGGTTGCTCTAGGTTAGATAATATATTTCTAAGTGTTGTTAAGTGAGAAATATCAGGGCGAGCTATGTACACTGACACGAAGGTAATACCATTGAGTTTCGCACCAACAATATTTATATCATTGGTGTTCGGTAGAACAGGGACAGAAGTAGACGGTAACTTGTTGGTCGCAAGCAAGGCACATCCACCGTAGCCGTCTGGCCTGTCACTTCGGTAGCATTTATAGTTTTTAATATTAAAATTATGTTTAGGTGTCAACCACGTTTCAGCGATCGAACAGATAGCTGGTGAGTATGTATTTATTAAATTTATGAGTTCGTTTTTTTTGTGTGAAATGCTTCTAACATTCCACTGTAGAAGGATTATTGGGATTACTTGATCCATAGTTAACGAGAGAAAGAAGAGAGTGGAGTTTACTGGCAACGTTTTCTGGTAGTTCATGAGAAGAATTTTTAACTATAGGGGTTATTATAGATATTAATAGGTCTATTATTTCGTTGGCTTTGTATAAGTTCTGGTTATTTGATTGTAGGGCACATCCATTTTGTGAAGGCTCAAAAGAGTAGTCTTTGATGAGCTCATAATGAGCTTTTTGATCATATCCAGGGGAGAGAGGGGCGTGAGAACGAGGAGTTTTAATTATGGTTTTTTTGTACGAATTAGGCATAGACCTGCTAGTAGTTTTATGCGATGGAGGTGTTAAATTAGGATAAACTATGTGAGAACCCTGTGCTCTAGTGGTTTCGGCATAGGTACGAGTTACTTTAGGTGTCTGTTTTTCCGCTTCTTCGTATGAAATGTTTAATTTGGCCATTATGGCTTTTATAGTTTTTTGCCGGCCCATCTCAGGGCAATCGGCACCGTTTGCGAAGTGGTTACCTGAGCAGTTGATGCAGAACGCAAGCTCAGCATCCACAGAACAGCCACTACCAGGATGGTCGTGGCCACATCTGAAGCAGCGAGGTTGACTTCTGCATTGAGTCTTAGTATGACCGTAGCGGCAACAGTTGAAGCACTGGACAGTTGGGTATGTGTATAGTTCAACCGGTATGGAGGTGTAACAGAAAAATACTTTTTTTGGGAGAACTTGACCGTCAAATGTTATCACAACTGTTTGGGTTGGTTTCCAAACAACGGTGCCTTCTTCGATTGTCCTTCTGTTAATCCTCCTAGCTTTGATTATTTTGCCGCATCCAGAAGGGACTTTGGCGTATTTAATTATGTCTTCTTCGGACCAGTCATCAGGGACCCCTCTGACAACGCCCATGCGAGTGATATTGTAGGTCGGAATGGTAGCCTGAAATTTATTAGTTTTAAGGATGTCATTAGTGATGAATGCGTTAGCATCCTCCGGGGAATTAAATTCGATCGCTAGTCTGCGTCGACCAACGCGTTTGATGCCGTCGGGTTTAATATTCGCGATATTATGCTTCAGCATTAGCAAACCGAACTTAATTGGATGTAATATGCCACTGGAGAATGAGTCATCGTCGGTGCGGGATACTTGGACTATATAGGGAGGATTGTCCATAACTGAATATTTTTGCCTACCGACAATAATCTTCGGCTGTTTCGGTGGATTTGATGAGTTATCATTCTGATCACGTAACCGTTTTCTTTGCTTTGGCGCGTTAGATGAAATTAAAGAAGTCGGGTTAGTGTCATTAAAGCTCTCAGTGAGCATATTATTCGTGAAACGTTCATGTTCCTCAAGAGGTATAGAAAAAGTTTGGGGGTAGTTAAGATTATCCGCCCGTTCTTGCGGAATATCAGGTGGTTCTTTTTTGCTCATTTTAACAGCCTTACAATAGAATTATATTAACGAAAAACAATATACATACACCAGGTACAGCACACAATACAACACAAAACACAGAAACCAAAAAAAATACTCAAAAAACAAAAATTCAAACGGTTAAATTCTGAACACTTGTTGTTGCCACCAAGTTAACAGCAGAAAAAAAAAAAACAAAATTAGATAAAATCACGTAAACAAGATTGACCTTGACAGTTGACGTTGACACATCAAATCTAAACAAAGAACGTTCAAAAACATTTTATGATAACGAAATTTTACAAGGAACTTTTTATTTTTGTTGATTGAATTGCAAATAAACGAAATAACGTTGATTTTTATTTAAAGTGATATAATTGATTATGTTTTGTTATAATTTTGTACTAAAAAGTTATATTTAGCATGTTTTCAAAAACCGGTAAAGTTAAAAGTGTAAGTCAAGCCTAAAATATGTTGATTTTTGAACGAAACCAGCTATCATGTGAGAACGAGACAAACTTATGCGGTAGTGTATAGCGCTGTCACTTTTGCACAACAAGCGATTTTTTATGCGACTCAGAGACAAACATCGGTCTAACATTCACTAATAGCTATTCCAATTCCGTTCAACTTTAAACACGTCATGGTACGAAACGAAGCGATTCAGTATAGGTACCTAAACTGAAATGCCTCGCATTTGAATAGTTATTGTAAAGGTGGTGGTAAGGCCCCTGAGCTCAGCAGTGAACTCAGTAATGGATTGTTACAGTACATGATCCAATAATACGGCGATGAACGTCAAATTTGAACCAACACAATGAACAACTAGAAAACAATTAAAAAAATATCATATAAACTGTTCAATTTATTTAAGGTAATTTATTAGTTGAAAATAATTATACATTAAAATATTTTTATGGGCTTAAATAAGATAATACCTACATTGCTTAATTTAGATTCATCATTTTATAAAATTACAGACTAAAGATTGGAATTTTTAATATCATTCAAATGATCTTGATCTTTAAAAATTAAAACATATCTTCATGGCTTTTTAAGTTTCTGATGTTCTTCTACACAGTAAGCTTCTCGTCACGTCTTATAATGCGGACATCTCGCTTAGAAATGGGCTTCTCATCGCGTCTTATGATGCGGACGTCTCGCTTAGAAATAGGCTTCTCACTGCGTCTTATGATGCGGACGTCTCGCTTAGAAAGAGGCTTCTCATCGCGTCTTATGATGCGGACATCTCGCTTAGAAATGGGCTTCTCATCGCGTCTAATGATGCGGACATCTCGCTTAGAAATGGGTTTCTCATCGCGTTTTATGATACGGACATCTCGCTTAGAAATGGGCTTCTCATCACGTCTTATAATGCGGACATCTCGCTTAGAAATGGGCTTCTCATCACGTCTTATAATGCGAACATCTCGCTTAGAAATGGGCTTCTCATCACGTCTTATGATGCGAACATCGCGCTTAGAAATGGGCTTCTCATCACGTCTTATGATACGAACATCTCGCTTAGAAATGGACTTCTCATCACGTCTTATGATACGAACATCTCGCTTAGAAATGGGCTTCTCATCACGTCTTATGATGCGGACATCTCGCTTAGAAATGGGCTTCTTATCACGTCTTATGATACGAACATCTCGCTTAGAAATGGGCTTCTCATCTCGTCTTATAATGCGGACATCTCGCTTAGAAATGGGCTTCTCATCGCGTCTTATGATGCGGACATCTCGCTTAGAAATGGGCTTCTCATCACGTCTTATGATGCGGACATCTCGCTTAGAAATGGGCTTCTCATCTCGTCTTATAATGCGGACATCTCGCTTAGAAATGGGCTTCTCATCACGTCTTATAATGCGGACATCTCGCTTAGAAATGGGCTTCTCATCGCGTCTTATGATGCGGACATCTCGCTTAGAAATGGGCTTCTCATCACGTCTTATGATGCGAACATCTCGCTTAGAAATGGGCTTCTCATCTCGTCTTATGATGCGGACATCTCGTTTCTCAAGCTGCAGTAAATTAATGTTCTGATCTTGAAGTAGATTGTTCTCCGAGATTCCTAAATGTGTTGGTAAAACATTTTCTTCTCCGACTTTTCTTTCAGCAGATTCCACACCAATGTTGACTGCAGTTTCTGGGGCCTTTGCATATGCAGACCTAACTTCTTGAATGTCAAAGCTGACAATTAATAATAAGGCTACGAGCCCGATAGCAGTGCCCCGAATCATTTTGTAAAACTAATTAGAGAAACCTGCAACTTGCGAATTTATAGTTTTCAATTATAAACATTTTACAGATAAGATCAGTTCAAAAGTAGAGTTGGGTAAATCGACCTTATAGTTTAATTTTAAAAGTTTATACGGTGAGCAGCGTGGATATTTAGAAACTATAAAAAAAGGCTGAGGTATTGTGTGATGGTATTAATGTTACGAACTGGATCTCCATTACTGGATGAATTTAAATATACCGTTTTCAGACCACATCAGATGGCATCAACTGAGGAATATTTATCTATACTAATATTATAAAGCTGAAGAGTTTGTTTGTGTGTTTGTTTGTTTGTTTGAACGCGCTAATCTCAGGACCTACTGGTCCGATTTCAAAAATTCTTTCTTTTTTGGAAAGTCCATTTAATCGAGGAAGGCTATATTTTATTTTCAAAAAAATTAGGGATCTGGATTGAATTTAGCGTTAAATGAGTATGAGTTAAGAGATAAAGATATGACTGGTGGTTTTTGTGCTATGCTTGAGAAATAGTCCTTTTTATTTTTGTAATAAAAATATTACTTTAAAGTTTGTTTAAGTGTCCGTTTAGCATAAACTTCCTCATGACGAAGTCTTGATAAACTTTAAACTTGCCAATATTATTATTATACTTTAATGAATGGAATTATCTAACACCTAACACTGAAAATTTTCCATTCATATTATACATGTAAAATAATCTAATTCTCTCTCTAGTTTTTGAAGTGTGGCAGGACATAAAGTGCGAAGACATTGTTGCCCTCATCAACAAAATTTTCAAGGTTTTTTATTGACAAGTTGGTGCTTAACTTCCTTATGCCATTTTAATTTCTGAGTACTAAAAAATATGTACCTATATTTTACCTATAATGAATGTATTAGGAAGGGAGGGGTACTTTCCTCCCCCCACATATTAACTGAAACCCTCCCCAAATTATCTTGAGAACGGAAGGTCCAAGACCCATCGAGTTTGGGGTCCTTTTTAAAGGGAAGTAGAGGCCTACATTTTGGCTCCATCAGAATCCATCTACAAGCATGCAACATCTACGCCACTTTGCGAAAACATTCGCATAACATTTGCATGATTTTTTGCGAATGCGAATATTTAAAAACATGCGAATATTCACGAATGCGAATGCAAATATACGCTACATCCCTAAAACTTATAATACAGTCCACTACTTTTATTGAAGACCTAACTTTGGTCCTTCCACCGCCAGAGAAGCACCTCGAGTTTACTACGACGGGACTGCTACGTGGCACTTGGGACACGTCATAGCCGGACACAAAACGCCTTTTAGGACAAAGGGCCTTGCGGGTGTCGTCTTCATACTCAAGAATAGAAGTACACTTCTATTTGAACGCATCATCGGACTAACTACCATTTACCATACGCCATTGTACCTGCTTTTTATCCATGTTAATGTTAATAGATGTTATGTGTAGAATAAAGAAAGAAACTACGTCATCAATCTTGGAGGTCGTCCATTGACAGCAGGCTTACGCAGGTTATCGATCCAAGAGGCTGTGATCATATCGTGTCATCATTTTGCCGAAGGATTGTCATCGCTTGATGGATAAGGATTTAGGATTTTTGAGAATTTAGATATTTTGTGAGTTCGTTCCATATATTTCCTTTAATCCTCTTCGTTTCACTAGGACTATTAAGTGATTTAAAATGGAGAGACATGGCGTCACCCAATTGCTGAGTCGCCTCAGTAGTAATATATCGGCACTTGGCTTGATGACAAGGGTATATTCGCAATTTGAATTCAGGACGGTGGCTATAATTATTCTGGTTTTGTGTCCGAACTGGTGGTATTAGTGTTGTTGCCAAAAAATGTTTTTTTTAGTGAATAAATAAATGAACATACAGCCCACTATGGTAAACGGTTACCATCGCTAATGTGGGGGCGACGCGACGGGAAAGAGTGCCGATGGCGTAACGCGTCGCGTCGTCCCTCATAACCCCGTGCTGGGGTCTCCGTTCGGACGCTGAGTGTGAGCGGTTGGAGGTTTTAGTGCGGTTCAACTCCCACATACTCCGCCCTCGGAGCGGGCGGGGATCCGGTGATTTACTCCAACTAAAAAAAAAAAAAACCGCGCTTATGAACCCCTGCAATGCCATGACAATGAAGAGCCGTAATCCAGCACCTACTTAAACTGGACTTTTGTTAAACTTCGTTTAAAGAGGGACATGTCATAGCGCTTCAGGAATACCGTGGTAACCCAAGTATAAATATAAATTCCTCTGGAAATTTATAAACTTTCGTAGGATGATTGTACAATCCTTACGGCCTTCCGCGATACAGGCCTAGCCTAGTGCGGGGGCCATTGTTGAACTCCTTATGTAAATTAGTTTTATGTTTGAAAATAATTTATTTGTATTTGTATTTATAATTTTATTCCTAGCGACAGACGTAGGTATTGTATTATTTTACCAACCCTTTTTCACAAATTTATCACTTTACGACGTCTTGTACGGCGATTCTCACACTGCGTACACCCTACGCGTCGTAGCGCGTAGTAAAATATGTCAAAAATGTATGAAAGTCTGTCAAATTTTTCGAAAAATACGCTGAAGTGCACACACTGCTACGCCCTACGACGCGTATTTAGGGGTCCGTATCACAAAATGTACAAAAAAGAACCCTTGAACATGATTCTTTGAAGTAGTTTAGGTATAACGTGTCCTTCTGATACAGTATTATTTATTACCGTACCACTCGGCGTCGTGGAGTTCATCCTTACTATATGGAACCACTGCGGTCATCCACGGTCTGTTTCAGGAACACTTTTTTGCCACGCACCATCCGCCTATGGAATGAGCTCCCCTCTTCGGTATTCCCAGAGCGCTATGACTTGTCCTTCTTCAAACGAGGCTTGAGGAGGGTCCTTAAAGTTAGGTCGTAGGTAGCGACCCCTCAATCTCCCCTGACATTGCAGAGGTTCATGAGCGACGGTACCACCTTACGATCAGGTGGCCCGTTAGCTCGTCTGCCAATATGGCAATAAAAAAAAGAAAAGTATGTATAGGCTCAGTCTCGATGCGACTTGGTCGCCTGAAGTTAATACTTACAACAACTTTTACGTAAATCAATCTTTAAATCTTTACATAAAATTGTGATTGCATAGACACAAAATGGTATAATGTAGTATGTAGTTTCAGGAATTCTCCCAAAATTAGATTTAAATACTAACGAAAATAAAACAATCCTTGTCCGGAATCCACATTAATAATTTAATTCACGCTTGATCACTTTATGAATGTCAAATCGAGAAATTATAGACCAAGAGCTTACCAAGAGATGACACATTTTATATGTCTAGTAATTTTAATGGAGGTAGGCAGTCAACGAGGGGTTTTCTCAGTACCTACTACTTAGTTTATACTATTTAGTTTATCGATTAGTTAACAGAAAACCGTCTAACTTGCCGTCTTAACCGGGCTAGACGGAAATTCTTATGAAAAAGTTGTCACGACACTTTTTTTATTTTAGATGATTATTGCTAGATGGCGCTGTGATTAAAATCTTTTAAAACAATTCCTTATTTTGTTTTATATGATTAATGCTAGCTGGCGCTGTGATCAAAATATTTTATTTAACTTAAAAAAATAAAATTTTACAACAATTCCCTCACTAATTAATCGAAAGGAACTTCGTTCCATCCGGGTGTCCCTTGACACCTCTCAAGTTTTTTTTCAATTTTACTTTCTTGTATTTGTTTTTTAAATATAATGTAAAAAATAAGTGAGAAGAAATGAATATCGACAAGATTAAATCTTTTGAAAGTGTGCAGTGTAAATTTTTTTTTGCTCTTGGTCCAATCGTAGTTTCCTAGTTTTAATTATGGAGCTGTAAAATAAACATAAACAGGCATATGATAATTGTTGTAATAAAGCAACTGGTTCTTAAACTATTTTAAAGAAATGACTAATGTCAAAAGTCATAAAAGTCATTTTCAATGTCAAAGTCGCGTAGCAGTGTGCTAGACGCCTAAGAGGAAAGCAGCTCCCTCTAGATTTTCTTGAGTCTTCAGGACACCGTCCCACTTAAAGTCTGGGATAGCGCGGCGATCACGACTGTTGAACCCTGCAGCTTCTTCTAGGTTTTCTTCAGCCTTCAGGACACCGTCCCACTTAAAGTCTGGGATAGCGCGGCGATCACGACTGTTGAAATCTGCAGCTTCATCTAGGTTTTCTTCAGTCTTCAGGACACCGTCCCACTTAAAGTCTGGGATAGCGCGGCGATCACGACTGTTGAAACCAGCAGCTCCCTCTAGGTTTTCTTCAGTCTTCAGGACACCGTCCCACTTAAAGTCTGGGATAGCGCGGCGATCACGACTGTTGAAACCTGCAGCTTCCTCTAGGTTTTCTTGAGTCTTCAGGACACCGTCCCACTTAAAGTCTGGGATAGCGCGGCGATCACGACTGTTGAAACCTGCAGCTTCCTCTAGGTTTTCTTCAGCCTTCAGGACACCGTCCCACTTAAAGTCTGGGATAGCGCGACGATCACGACTGTTGAAACCTGCAGCTTCCTCTAGGTTTTCTTGAGTCTTCAGGACACCGTCCCACTTAAAGTCTGGGATAGCGCGACGATCACGACTGTTGAAACCTGCAGCTTCCTCTAGGTTTTCTTGAGTCTTCAGGACACCGTCCCACTTAAAGTCTGGGATAGCGCGGCGATCACGACCGTTGAAACCTGCAGCTTCATCTAGGTTTTCTTCAGCCTTCAGGACACTGTCCCACTTAAAGTCTGGGATAGCGCGGCGATCACGACTGTTGAAACCTGCAGCTTCATCTAGGTTTTCTTCAGTCTTCAGGACACCGTCCCACTTAAAGTCTGGGATAGCGCGACGATCACGACTGTTGAAACCTGCAGCTTCCTCTAGGTTTTCTTGAGTCTTCAGGACACCGTCCCACTTAAAGTCTGGGATAGCGCGGCGATCACGACCGTTGAAACGTGCAGCTTCATCTAGGTTTTCTTCAGCCTTCAGGACACCGTCCCACTTAAAGTCTGGGATAGCGCGACGATCACGACTGTTGAAACCTGCAGCTTCCTCTAGGTTTTCTTGAGTCTTCAGGACACCGTCCCACTTAAAGTCTGGGATAGCGCGGCGATCACGACTGTTGAAACCTGCAGCTCCCTCTAGGTTTTCTTGAGTCTTCAGGACACCGTCCCACTTAAAGTCTGGGATAGCGCGACGATCACGACTGTTGAAACCAGCAGCTTCATCTAGGTTTTCTTGAGTCTTCAAGACACCGTCCCACTTAAAGTCTGGGATAGCGCGGCGATCACGACTGTTGAGACCTGCAGCTTCATCTAGGTTTTCTTCAGCCTTCAGGACACCGTCCCACTTAAAGTCTGGGATAGCGCGGCGATCACGACTGTTGAAATCTGCAGCTTCATCTAGGTTTTCTTGAGTCTTCAGGACACCGTCCCACTTAAAGTCTGGGATAGCGCGGCGATCACGACTGTTGAAACCAGCAGCTTCATCTAGGTTTTCTTGAGTCTTCAAGACACCGTCCCACTTAAAGTCTGGGATAGCGCGGCGATCACGACTGTTGAGACCTGCAGCTTCATCTAGGTTTTCTTCAGCCTTCAGGACACCGTCCCACTTAAAGTCTGGGATAGCGCGGCGATCACGACTGTTGAAATCTGCAGCTTCATCTAGGTTTTCTTGAGTCTTCAGGACACCGTCCCACTTAAAGTCTGGGATAGCGCGGCGATCACGACTGTTGAAATCTGCAGCTTCATCTAGGTTTTCTTCAGTCTTCAGGACACCGTCCCACTTAAAGTCTGGGATAGCGCGGCGATCACGACTGTTGAAACCAGCAGCTCCCTCTAGGTTTTCTTCAGTCTTCAGGACACCGTCCCACTTAAAGTCTGGGATAGCGCGGCGATCACGACTGTTGAGACCTGCAGCTTCATCTAGGTTTTCTTGAGTCTTCAGGACACCGTCCCACTTAAAGTCTGGGATAGCGCGGCGATCACGACTGTTGAAACCTGCAGCTTCCTCTAGGTTTTCTTCAGCCTTCAGGACACCGTCCCACTTAAAGTCTGGGATAGCGCGACGATCACGACTGTTGAAACCTGCAGCTTCCTCTAGGTTTTCTTGAGTCTTCAGGACACCGTCCCACTTAAAGTCTGGGATAGCGCGACGATCACGACTGTTGAAACCTGCAGCTTCCTCTAGGTTTTCTTGAGTCTTCAGGACACCGTCCCACTTAAAGTCTGGGATAGCGCGGCGATCACGACCGTTGAAACCTGCAGCTTCATCTAGGTTTTCTTCAGCCTTCAGGACACTGTCCCACTTAAAGTCTGGGATAGCGCGGCGATCACGACTGTTGAAACCTGCAGCTTCATCTAGGTTTTCTTCAGTCTTCAGGACACCGTCCCACTTAAAGTCTGGGATAGCGCGACGATCACGACTGTTGAAACCTGCAGCTTCCTCTAGGTTTTCTTGAGTCTTCAGGACACCGTCCCACTTAAAGTCTGGGATAGCGCGGCGATCACGACCGTTGAAACGTGCAGCTTCATCTAGGTTTTCTTCAGCCTTCAGGACACCGTCCCACTTAAAGTCTGGGATAGCGCGACGATCACGACTGTTGAAACCTGCAGCTTCCTCTAGGTTTTCTTGAGTCTTCAGGACACCGTCCCACTTAAAGTCTGGGATAGCGCGGCGATCACGACTGTTGAAACCTGCAGCTCCCTCTAGGTTTTCTTGAGTCTTCAGGACACCGTCCCACTTAAAGTCTGGGATAGCGCGACGATCACGACTGTTGAAACCAGCAGCTTCATCTAGGTTTTCTTGAGTCTTCAAGACACCGTCCCACTTAAAGTCTGGGATAGCGCGGCGATCACGACTGTTGAGACCTGCAGCTTCATCTAGGTTTTCTTCAGCCTTCAGGACACCGTCCCACTTAAAGTCTGGGATAGCGCGGCGATCACGACTGTTGAAATCTGCAGCTTCATCTAGGTTTTCTTGAGTCTTCAGGACACCGTCCCACTTAAAGTCTGGGATAGCGCGGCGATCACGACTGTTGAAATCTGCAGCTTCATCTAGGTTTTCTTGAGTCTTCAGGACACCGTCCCACTTAAAGTCTGGGATAGCGCGGCGATCACGACTGTTGAAACCAGCAGCTCCCTCTAGGTTTTCTTCAGTCTTCAGGACACCGTCCCACTTAAAGTCTGGGATAGCGCGGCGATCACGACTGTTGAAACCTGCAGCTTCCTCTAGGTTTTCTTGAGTCTTCAGGACACCGTCCCACTTAAAGTCTGGGATAGCGCGGCGATCACGACTGTTGAAACCTGCAGCTTCCTCTAGGTTTTCTTCAGCCTTCAGGACACCGTCCCACTTAAAGTCTGGGATAGCGCGACGATCACGACTGTTGAAACCTGCAGCTTCCTCTAGGTTTTCTTGAGTCTTCAGGACACCGTCCCACTTAAAGTCTGGGATAGCGCGGCGATCACGACTGTTGAAACCTGCAGCTTCATCTAGGTTTTCTTCAGTCTTCAGGACACCGTCCCACTTAAAGTCTGGGATAGCGCGACGATCACGACTGTTGAAACCTGCAGCTTCCTCTAGGTTTTCTTGAGTCTTCAGGACACCGTCCCACTTAAAGTCTGGGATAGCGCGGCGATCACGACTGTTGAAACCTGCAGCATCCTCTAGGTTTTCTTGAGTCTTCAGGACACCGTCCCACTTAAAGTCTGGGATAGCGCGGCGATCACGACCGTTGAAACCTGCAGCTTCATCTATGTTTTCTTCAGCCTTCAGGACACCGTCCCACTTAAAGTCTGGGATAGCGCGACGATCACGACTGTTGAAACCTGCAGCTTCCTCTAGGTTTTCTTGAGTCTTCAGGACACCGTCCCATTTAAAGTCTGGGATAGCGCGGCGATCACGACTGTTGAAACCTGCAGCTCCCTCTAGGTTTTCTTGAGTCTTCAGGACACCGTCCCACTTAAAGTCTGGGATAGCGCGGCGATCACGACTGTTGAAACCTGCAGCTCCCTCTAGGTTTTCTTGAGTCTTCAGGACACCGTCCCACTTAAAGTCTGGGATAGCGCGACGACCACGACTGTTGAAACCAGCAGCTTCATCTAGGTTTTCTTGAGTCTTCAAGACACCGTCCCACTTAAAGTCTGGGATAGCGCGGCGATCACGACTGTTGAAACCTGCAGCTTCCTCTAGGTTTTCTTGAGTCTTCAGGACACCGTCCCACTTAAAGTCTGGGATAGCGCGACGATCACGACTGTTGAAACCAGCAGCTTCATCTAGGTTTTCTTGAGTCTTCAAGACACCGTCCCACTTAAAGTCTGGGATAGCGCGGCGATCACGACTGTTGAGACCTGCAGCTTCATCTAGGTTTTCTTGAGTCTTCAGGACACCGTCCCACTTCAAGTCTGGGATTGTTAATGATTCCTTTATATAGTGACTCTTGGCATATTGAATGCCAGAGACAGCGATTAACGCAAGAACGACGACTCGTAACATACCTACTAGTCGGCTTGATTTCCTCAAACTCATCGAGAATAGTTTTTAGTGTGCTTTTATATATTTTGGTATTAAGTATAAACAATTTATAGATAAGGTTCAATTATAATTAGAAGAGTAGGTTGGGGTTAATTGATCACATAGTTTAGCTTACTAAATAATGTTATTTTGAAAAGTAATCGATACTTTTAGCTTGTCTAATATCTTGGTAAACATTGTACTGCAGAATTGCAACGTCATCTTAATCGGCTAATTGAATTTTTTTTAATGAAAACAACAACAACCATTCATTTATAATTTTCTTATGAAATTGATAAACTGGACACGTTAAAGTAAGTCCTTAAAGGTAGGCCGTAGGTAGCGGCCCCACAGTGTCCCCTGACAATGCAGAGGTCCATGAGCGATCAGGTGGCCCGTTGGCTCGTCCTACATGGCAACAAAACAAAAAGCTATGGATGTAGTCTTAGTAGATCTAAAATAAGTGGCATTTTATCTTTATTTCGTGGCTTCGTCAGTTTCTGACTGTTCTAACAGATAAAAATCGATGTTCGCAACATTTTTCACTAATAATTATTTTTCAGTGCAAAGATAGCCCCATCTCCTTTACCTAAAAAATATTCTTTATTGTGTATCAACCTATGATAACCCTAGATTATTCTTGAAAAGTAACCACGTGATAACCTCAGGAATATTTTCTTCGCTTTGATTTCGATTTAGAAGAATTAAGTTCTAGCTGATTAAACCAAGAATGGGGTGAAGAGCCTAGATCAGACTTTCCCAAACTTTTATACTCGTGGACCCCTTTGATTTTACTTGTGCTTGAGCTTGAACTACTTTAATTTTTTTATTTATTTATATCTCGCATGCTTTTTTATTTATTTATTTTTTAAACTTTATGCACATAAATGGTACAATGGCGGACTTAATGCCTAGGGCATTCTCTACCAGTCAACTGAAAGTAGTATAGGGGAAACTGTGGTAGGTGCTCAATTTGAACTAAGTTATAGTGATATTGAAAAACAAAGTTTAACCGATTCCAAAAATAAAAGTAGTTCTAAGTTGTTTTTCGACAGGACATTCATCCCGCTCCGGTATGTCCAAAGTTACAGATCCACCCTGTATATGGTCCCATTTTAAATAGGGCCCAAAAATCGACATTCACAATATCCCTACTTAGTAATTAGTTTAGTTAGTGTCGTCGGTCCATCTTGTAGGATGTCTGTTCACGCTGTGTTGCAATCGAAACATTTCATTCGAATTTACGTACATAGATACATTGTACTAAAAAACCGTTTTAAATGAAATAGAAGGTTTAAAACTTCTAAATGCACATTTAAATTTGACAACAACGTGATCAAACATATTAATTTATTTGCTAATTTTTTACATTATATTTATAAAAAAACAATCCCAAAAAAATAAATTTAAAAATACAATATAAAAAACAGAGGGTCACTGGAGACGGGGTCTACGACCCAAACCATCAGTGGTCAGTGCTCCTCACAATACGTGCCGTGTCAAGAACGACCGCCTTCTGAATCAGGCCCTTTACCCAGACGGGGAGCGAAAGCTTCTCCAGATGACGGTCGAAGCTTTTCGCTATTAGACCGTGCACAGATACAACGATCGGAACAATGATGGTCGATTCAACACGCCACATGGTGGTTACCTCGTGGGCCAGGTCCAAATATTTTAGCGGTTTTTCTTTTTCTGCCTTCACAAGGTTCTCGTCATGTGGAATGGTGACATCGATCAGCACTACCCGATGCGCATCCCGATCTATTATCACTATGTCAGGCTTATTATTATAATTTTGAACAACTCATTAAAACTATTTAGCATTTATTTTCTTAATTAGCGATTGTTATTATTTTAGCAGTACAAATAATCAAAGGTTATTACGCTCTTAGATAAACTTTAAAAGGTTCCACTTGTTTACAATTAACTGAAAATTTTCCGTTAAAGATGTAAAATTTAACGTGCATGATAAATCGGATGACCAGGTGGCCTGTTGGCTCGTCGGCCTACAAGGTAATAAAAAAAATAATGTATAAAATAATTTATAACCAGAAATATAATAAATTTCTTTAAACACTCGCGGTTATCTACATCACTTAAACTATTACTAAACGGGTTCTTACCACGATTATTTTTATTTGAGAGGTCCCGATATTTCAGCACTGTTTCAAGCGCCATGATCACGGGAAGACTGAAGAACTGCGGGTAGGTCATTTAAGAGCCGATACTGTCAGTGTGGTATGTCGAAATGTGAGTTCGAGTTCTAGTGGTACCGGCAAACGAACGAGAAAGAGGGTAGACAGATTTGTCTGCTCTTAAATGACCTACCCGCAGTTCTTCAGTCTTCCCGTGATCATGGCGCTTGAAACAGTGCTGAAATATCGGGACCTCTCAAATAAAAATAATCGTGGTAAGAACCCGTTCAGAAATATAATTTTAAATTTTGAAATAATCAAAATCAATGGAATCGTAATAAAAAAGAAACATTTTACAGAAGGTAAACATTATGCACGGATTTTAAGATAAACTTATTCAGACACTCGCGGTTTTCTATAGTCTTCTAGTCTTCTCGTGATCATGACGTTTGCAGCAACGTTGAAATATCGAGACAACTCAATTAATTAAATATCGTGGTAAGAACCCGTTGAAAATACATGAAAGTATGATTTTAAGATAATAATTGTTGATCAGAATATTCTGATCTTTCATAAATATATTGCGAAGCTCACAGTTTGCTTAGGTTGACTGGAACTGGAGTTGCAGTGGTTGTTCAAGGGATTTACTTTACACCGAAACACCTGGAACTCCCACACCCTTTCTGACGTCACGTTTAACAATGTCTTTCCCGTGACGTCTATTGATCTTGTCATCTCCGCTCAGGGAGTTAGTGATCTGATCTTCTGGTTTGTTCTCCGGAACTCCTAAACCCTTTCTGACGTCACGTTTAACAATGTGTTTCCCGTGACGTCTAATGATCTTGTCATCTCCGCTCAGGGAGTTAGTGATCTGATCTTCTGGTTTGTTCTCCGGAACTCCTAAACCCTTTCTGACGTCACGTTTAACAATGTCTTTCCCGTGACGTCTAATGATCTTGTCATCTCCGCTCAGGGAGTTAGTGATCTGATCTTCTGGTTTGTTCTCCGGAACTCCTAAACCCTTGCTGACGTCACGTTTAACAATGTGTTTCCCGTGACGTCTAATGATCTTGTCATCTCCGCTCAGGGAGTTAGTGATCTGATCTTCTGGCTTGTTCTCCAGAACTCCTAAACCCTTGCTGACGTCACGTTTAACAATGTGTTTCCCGTGACGTCTAATAATCTTGTCATCTCCGCTCAGGGAGTTAGTGATCTGATCTTCTGGTTTGTTCTCCGGAACTCCTAAACCCTTGCTGACGTCAAGTTTAGAGGAATGTTTCCACGGAAGCTTGAAATTACGAATGCCTTGGTGGAGGGAATCAGTGTTCTGTTCTTCAAGAGGCTTGTTTTCTGGGACTCCTAAACCTTTTTTGACGTCTCTCTTGGCGATGTTCTTCTCAGCGAGTTTGATGATGTAATGACCCTCTCGTAATGGTGATGAATCTTCTTCTCCTACTTTATTTCCCAAACTTTTATTTATTGCAGTTTCTGAGGGCTTTGCATAAACAAAGCCACCATTTTGAATGTCAAAGCTGACGATTAAAACTGGAGTCACAATTCCCACTAATGTGCCCCGAATCATTTTGTTTACTAATGAATGCATCTTGTGGATTGCAAATTTATACTTTAACATTTTTATTGTGTTTAAGGTAAGATATACTATAAGTAGAGTTGGATAAATAGACCTCTTTATTTATTAAAAAATGGTTCCTTCGAAGTTTATAAATAGAGGATTTTCTTAGATATTCGTTTTTAGAACTGGATGAACCGTGCCGAGAGTCTTCATAACTTTTCTGACTCAGTAACGATGTTCAAGGAAGAAATAGTATCAGATAGGCGCAAAGCTTCGTGTAAGGCGTCTTTCACACTGCTACGCGCTACGCGTAGGGTCTACGCAGTGTGAGAATCGCCTTACTATCATTATGCCGATCTAAACATTGTGTCAATATATCCTCGATATTTGGTTTGCCTTAACTGACAATTACCGCGCTCTGGTCGAAATTAATACGCAATCTGCACGACTTCTCTGAGTTCAAGAAGGAATTTACTTAAACGAGGGCGAAGTCTTATCGTCAAGAGTATGAAAAAAGCAATCAAAAACTGTGACAAGAATAATAATTTATTGAAAGATAAGTGAAACAAAACATTATTTGAATAATATATCGGTTGTATTCTTCATATTCTTCATTATATTCTTCTTGTTCGGAGGACCAGTTCATCGGTGTAGTTACTGCGATTGATAGTGAAGATCTCGTCAGTGATGTCCGTGACGCTTGACATCAACGCCTTGAGTGTTCACAGGTCCATCCATAGCCCAGCGACCGCGGTCTGTTGCACTGTGGCTTGGCTTGTTAATTAGGTCTGGGCTTGCTAATAGTCCATTGACATCACGAAGATGACGTTTGACGTCATCAACGCCTTGAGTGTTCACAGGTCCATCCATTGCCCAGCGACCGCGATCTGTTGCACTGTGGCTAGGCTTGTTAATTAGGTCTGGGCTTGCTAATAGTCCATTGACATCACGAAGATGACGTTTGACGTCATCAACGCCTTGAGTGTTCACAGGTCCATCCATAGCCCAGCGACCGCGATCTGTTGCACTGTGGCTAGGCTTGTTAATTAGGTCTGGACTTGCTAATAGTCCATTGACATCACGTGCGTGACGTTTGACGTCATCAACGCCTTGAGGGTTCACAGGTCCATCCATAGCCCAGCGCCCGCGATCTGTTGCACTGTGGCTAGGCTTGTTAATTAGGTCTGGGCTTGCTAATAGTCCATTGACATCACGAAGATGACGTTTGAGGTCATCAACGCCTTGAGGGTTCACAGGTCCATCCATAGCCCAGCGCCCGCGATCTGTTGCACTGTGGCTAGGCTTGTTAATTAGGTCTGGGCTTGCTAATAGTCCATTGACATCACGAAGATGACGTTTGACATCATCAACGCCTTGAGTGTTCACAGGTCCATCCATAGCCCAGCGACCGCGGTCTGTTGCACTGTGGCTTGGCTTGTTAATTAGGTCTGGGCTTACTAATAGTCCATTGACATCACGAAGATGACGTTTGAGGTCATCAACGCCTTGAGTGTTCACAGGTCCATCCATAGCCCAGCGACCGCGGTCTGTTGCACTGTGGCTAGGCTTGTTAATTAGGTCTGGGCTTGCTAATAGTCCATTGACATCACGAAGATGACGTTTGACGTCATCAACGCCTTGAGTGTTCACAGGTCCATCCATAGCCCAGCGACCGCGATCTGTTGCACTGTGGCTTGGCTTGTTAATTAGGTCTGGGCTTGCTAATAGTCCATTGACATCACGAAGATGACGTTTGACGTCATCAACGCCTTGAGAGTTCACAGGTCCATCCATAGCCCAGCGACCGCGATCTGTTGCACTGTGGCTGGGCTGGTTTACGGACTCGAGGTATCCTAGTGGTAGACTCTCATCAGGGGTTGGAGCCTTGCCACGAACGATGATACACTCAGCATCTTGAAAGCCAATAGCTGCGATTAACGCAGCGAATCCTAACACTGTAGTCAGCTTCATTATGTCAAACTGCTTAAGATCATTATAGAGCGTGTTTTATATATTGTTTAACTATTAACAAAAGAATAATATGATAGATAAAGCACATTGATAAGAAGAGTAGAATTGGCTAAGTCGACTCCAAATATATTTTTAAGCAAATTTAATATACCAAACTTTACGTTTTTTGAAAATTCGCAAAAAAATATGCAAATGTTTTACAAAAATTGCGTGGATGTGATGTGGAAGTAAAAGTACACGAAAGAAGCACTTACATATGCGAAAAAACATAGTAGCTATAAGGACCTAATCAAGATATAACGAAAGTGGTGGCCGAGTGGTCGAAGTGCTTCCTTCCGAACGGGAGGTCGCGGGTTCAAATCCGGCCGGCTTGTACCTCTAAATCTTAATGTGAAAAAGATTTATGTGCAATTTTTCACAACACCACTGGTTAAAAACGGTGAAGGAAAACATCGTGAGGAAACCTGCATGTCGGAAAAGGGTTCTAAAAATCCTTTGAAGATATGTGAAGTCCCCAATCCGCACTGGGCAAGCGTGGTGGACTATGCCTAATCCCTCTTCTGAGGAGACCTGAGCCCAACAGTGGGCAGTAATGGGTTGGTACAGAGTACAGAGTACAAGATTTAACTCAAGTGAAATACTAACAATGAGACACGTTATAGATACGTCATAGGTAGGTATTAAAATTAAACTACAAAAAGCGAGATTAAACATTTATTTTCATCTTTAACATACAGAGAAAGCGGGTCATTTTGAAGAATCCTTTTTTATTTTGGATTGTTTGTTTGTTTGTTTTAACCAAATCTTCGAGTATGATCTACTGAAGCTGTTAAGTCATTTTCTAATTCTGTATTGCTTACGTCACGCTTGGTAATGGCATAGGGCTTGGTATCCTGAAGCAGCGATGGGTTCACATTGCCTTCAGCAGCTTTCAAATACTGGCTAACGTCTCGTTTAGGAATGTGGTGTTTGATAGTGTCCATAGCTTTATGCACCATCGATGAATTGCCAAAATTTTCAGTAATGCTCTTCGACACGGCGTCTATTTGTTTGGAAACATCTCGTTTGGTGGCACTGTGGCCATGATGCTTCAGGATATGTGTGTGATGAGAAGATGTCTTCTGATTACCGGTGATCTCCGCTGTTGAACCACGAATTTTGGAGTCCTCAAAGGGTTGCACGTTAAGAGATGATATACCTTGTAGGGTAACCAGGAGCAGAATAGCACAGAAACCCATCTTTGTTACTTGCTGCATTTTCTCAGACTATGGTTTTGTAATGTTGAGAAGCATATTTATATGAGATGTTGGTATAATTATTTTATAATAAGTATGTTTATTTGA
Organism: Trilocha varians; assembly: GCA_030269945.2. Taxonomy (NCBI): domain Eukaryota; kingdom Metazoa; phylum Arthropoda; class Insecta; order Lepidoptera; family Bombycidae; genus Trilocha; species Trilocha varians. The sequence goes on along the minus strand of AP028264.1, from coordinate 1,770,734 downwards.
ACAATGAAGATATTAAAGCCGGATAATTCGTAGAGACGATAAGGGTAAACGGAATAATATGATTTTTTGCATACTTTTTTTTATTTTTTTTTATTGCGTGATAGATAAACGAGCCTACGGCCCACCTGACGGTGATCGGTCACCGTCGCTAGATGCTACTGTTAGAATTTTAGTATGTATTTTTTCTAGTGTTTAGACATAAAGTAATCTGCTGTAGACTCCGATTTTGCTAACATCTCAGAATGTAGTACTTACTAATGGACAGTTCCCATGATCTGGCAATCGACTTATATTCGATAAAATCGATAATACTGTGGTCGAAATTAGTAAGTTTTGGATACAAAATGAAAATAAAATTATATCTATTATATTATTATTTAGGGGTAAGATTACCCGTATCTCCTTCATCCAACATTATATTTAACTGTGTGTTGTTAGTTGTTACTAATGATAACTCCAGATAACCTGTAATTCTTGGATAGGTATAGAAAACGTGACATTTGGCGAATGTTTTTGTGGACTTACGTAAGCTCAGCAACTTTGAAGACGTTATCTACTGAGATAATTCATATTTATTTGGGAAATTTAACAACATATTGGAAAAATAACAATACCAAAATAAATACATTAAAGCAAGTAGGACGCTAGAGATTCTAGCCTAGAAAATTTTAATTCTCATCATCATCAGCCTATAGACGCCCACTGCTGGACATAGGCCTACCGCAAACATCGCCACAACGGCCGGACGAACGACGAACGAATTTAATCAGAAGATGATAGAAGGAGTAGGAAAACTGGACATAAGCCACCCCCAGTTATTTCCAATGCTCGCGGTTGGTAGCGGCCTGCATCCAGCGTGTTCCTGCGATCTTAAGAAGATCCACTTTGCAGCTGGTCGTCCCACAAACCAACAAACTTTGTTTTACAGTATATCGTTGTGTTGCTGATTGCCACTGTAATTAATGTCGTTGCTTTACTCTGGTAAATGGTTCATGTCTACTCAATATTGTTTTTTGTAATTTGGGTGGTGATCCTGGTGTCCTGAGATACAGGCTCCCCGCCTAGTTTAGGCGCCAGTCTCCCACAATATGTATGCTATAACAATTTGTATGTAAGATCTGATAATTGTTAAGTCATTGTGGTGAGAAAAATAAAGATATATTATTATTATTAAACAACAAAGCCATGAACAACTCGTGAAATAAATTATTTTGAGCAACTAATTAGTATATAATATTAATATATAATTATGGATTGTTATTGTTTTAGCAAAACATATTATTATCATAGTTGTGGTCGCGTTCTCAGATAAACTAAGGCCTCACGTGTTTGCGATTTACACTTAAAATTTTCCGTTACATATTATGTTAAACATTTTGCGGCTGTCGATTTTTGTTGACGATTTAAATATAAGGTTTTGGACTGATAAGTCGGCTGTATCTATATTTATTATGGTGGGAAGGGTACTTGCCCCTCCCGAACAAAATAATTGATATCTCTCTAAAGTTATCTTGAGAATGGACCCATCGTGTTTGGGGTCATTTGAAAGGGCAAGGGCGAAAGTCGTGGTGGGGTAGTGGTCGAAGCGCTTCCTTCGCAGCCAGCTTGTACCTCTAAATCTAAATGTGAAAAAGATTTATGTGCAATTTTTCACAACACCACTGGTTAAACACGGTGAAGGAAAACATCGTGAGGAAACCTGCATGTCGGAAAAGGATTCTAAAAATCCTTTGAAGATATGTGAAGTCCCCAATCCGCACTGGGCAAGCGTGGTGGACTATGCCTAATCCCTCTTCTGGGAAGACCTGAGCCCAACAGTGGGCAGTAATGGCTTGGTACAGATACAGGTACTCCTGTACCTCCAGGTCCTAAGAATGGTGTGAAAGAAAATATGAAAATTTGCGACGTGACAAAGGACTTATACCAGATTAGGAATTAATGGAGAGCTTAAACATATAACTAATCTATAACTTTGGTATAGGAATGGAAAGAATGCCGTCATACGTAACGCATCGCACCGCCCCGCATAACGTGATACTGGGTTGTGGCCTCAATCGGGGTTCGGACGTTAAGTGTAAGCGGTAGGAGGATTTAGTGCGGTTTAACTTCGGAGTACCAACATACTGAAACAAAAAAAAAGCTGATTAACCTCTCTTCAATGTTAATAATAGTTTTCTCCTGACGATTGACTTTCGATTGCTAAAAGTAACATTAAAATTGTGCTCTATTGAGTTTCTAATTCTATAATAATAATAAAAAGTCGTGGTGGGGTAGTGGTCGAAGCGCGTCCTTCCGTACGGGAGGTCGCGGGTCAAATCCGGCCGGCTTGTACCTCTGAATCTAGATGTGAAAAAGATTTATGTGCAATTTTTCACAACACCACTGGCTAAAAACGGTGAAGAAAAACATCGTGAGGAAACCTGCATGTCGGAAAAGGGTTCTAAAAATCCTTTGAAGATATGTGAAGTTCCCAATTCGCACTGGGCAAGCGTGGTGGACTATGCCTAACCCCTCTTCTGAGGAGACCTAAGCCCAACAGTAATGGGTTGGTACAGGACAGGAGTTTCTAATTGTTAGCCGTGACGAAACCTAGTCTTTATAGATATCGATGACGGCTTCAGATTATCGAGTATATGGAATCCAGTGCTAAACACAACAGTCACTCGCGGGTTCATGCTCAGAGAGTCTTGTAGATACAGTGAGTGTGGTGTGTCGTGATGTGAGTTCGAGTTCCAGTGGTACTACTACTACTACCCACAAGCGAACGAGTGAGAGGGTAGACAGATTTGTTTGCTCTTAAATCGACCCGCAGTATCCAGTCTTCTCGTGATCATGACGTTTGCAACAACGTTGAAATATCGAGACAACTCAATTAATTAAATATCGTGGTAAGAACCCGTTCAAAATGCATGAAAGTATTATAGAAAACCGCGAGTGTCTGAATAAGTTTATAAACACTATATTTAATATGATTACACACACTGAGTAGCGTTTAATTTTAATGATAGAAATTAAACATGTAAGTAATTTTGGTACTGTTTCTTAGTTATTATTTTGCAAAGATATCTGTCAGTGGCAGTGTAGTATTGCACTCAGGTATACTTTTAACGAAGTTGTATTTAAAAAGTTTTGTTGACAAAATCCCTGGATTCGAATATGTGGGAATTGAACCGCACTAAAACCTCTGGTCGCTCACACTCAGCGTGCGAACCCGGTTATGAGGGACGGCACGACGCGTTACGCACTACGGCACAGGGTGGATCTGTACTCTGGACCAGCTGAAGTGTGATAATGTCGAAAGGCAACTTTATTTGTGGAATCGATTGTAATTTTCAAATACCCACTCAACTGGGATCGGCAACCAAATTGGTTTGTTTACTTTTGCCAAGTCTGTGGCAGGAGCCAAAATTGAGCACAGTTCTAAAACTTGTTTTGTTTACATTTTTTAATCGTCTCATATTTTACGGAGATGATATATTTTCGCTGAAAATGCAATACAGCGTCGTTTAGTAATAAAGATTTACAGAAATATAAGGTTTAATTAAAAATCAAAATTTAAAATTATTGGAAAAAACTGTTTTTTAAAAAGAGGCTCAAACACGGTGTTGATTCCGAACGAAGTCCCCAGTTTCGCCATCTAGCGAATAGTGACGTTCCCAGTTGAGTGGATAATAAATAAAACATTTTTTTACTTACAATTTTTGGTGACGTCACCAAACTTTTTCCGTAAAAAATAAACAAAACATCACTAAATTTTTATGAATTTTATTTACAAACTAATCTTTTGTAGAAATAACAATTATTCCATAAATAGTAATTATTTTTATTAAAAATCCCATTCCGTTGTTTTTTCTATCTCCATTTCTGATAGTTGCTCTTGTAGTGAAAATGTTGATAGATCATCTGAAAAAAATAAAATATAAACGGCGTAAATAGTGTGTTGAGGTGTAATGACGTTGTAAATAGTCGATCTTCATTTGGTTTTGTCAGGAATGACGTCACAATGTCCACTTGAACACTTGATGATCAACACTTTTGAATAAAAAATTGGTTGCCTGTAAAGTCGGTATACGGGCGAAAGTTTTACGTGACAACGACTCGGGCATGGTTAGCCCGCCTAAGAGCGAGAGAGACAGACATAAAAAGTGACACTCGCTCTCATTGTGAGCGCATAACGTGAGCGGAGCGTAACGAAGTGAAGTGAAGTGTCACCCCCCAAACCAATTTATAAGACGTTGTCACGTCAAAACTTGAAAATAACGAGTTTTAACAGTTTATTACTTTTACATCAAGAGGTCCGTTCGCCTTTCGATTCGAAACTCGAACGACCGAACGAATAATTCGTAAGTTCGAATTATTCGCACACCCCTAATATTATGTTTATTGAACACGCAATGGCATTGTGTCATTTTTTTCTAATGGTTATTTTTTTTAAAGGTTTGAGAACCGCTGATCTAATAAGATCTTACCAGGATCAGGTTTGATCGGTTTAACTCGTCCTATAAGTCCGGGAAGGTAGTCCGTCTTCCTGATCTGTTTGAAGAACGCGTGGTTCAGTAACTGTGATGCTGTCGGCCGTTTCTCGGGATCTCTGAAATTTATTAAAAAGTATTATATTAATACTTTCATGCATTTTCAACGGGTTCTTACCACTATATTTAATTAATTGAGTTGTCTCGATATTTCGTTGTTGTTGCAAACGTCATGATCACGAGAAGACTGGATACTGCGGGTCGATTTAAGAGCAAACAAATCTGTCTGCCCTCTTTCTCGTTCGCTTTTGGGTAGTACCACTGGAACTCGAACTCACATCACGACACACCACACTCACTGTATTTACAAGACTCTCTGAGCATGAACCCGCGAGTGACTGTTGTGAGTGTGGTGTGTCGTGATGTGAGTTCGAGTTCCAGTGGTACTACTCAAAAGCGAACGAAAAAGAGGGTTTTTATATTTTATATTAATATTTAGAAATTGTGCGTTATTAAAAGTGGTTTACAATTAGTTAATACACGTAACTTTGCCTGTTCCGTCAAGGGAGAATTGTTGTTGTAATTGTATCGCGAATATTCATTTTTGTGATTGATTTTTTACGAATGCGAGTAGCCAAAAGCATGCGAACGTAAATATTCGTTACATTCCTACTGTAGGCGACAGAATAAGATATTTTTTAAAATAGTTTTGTATTTTTAAATTAAATGTTTGAGATCAGCGCCATCTGTTAAACAGCAGCTGAACTACGTTAATTATTAAGGGTGTGCGAATATCGTTGGAATCGAATCGAATCGAATATTAAAATTTGATTCGAATTTCGAATCAAAACTTTTCGAATACTTCGAAGATTCGAATTATTCGAAAAGTTTCTAATATTCGTTGAATTTCGAATAGTATCGAATTTGACTACGACTATTTTGTCGAATTATTCGCACACCCCTATTAATTATGTGCCGAGCAGCTATCGCGCTGGTAAATTTGAATACAATTGTAAAATATACAGGGTGCATCTATAACTTTGGACAATCTGGCGTGGGCTGAATGACCTGTTGAAATAAAACTTAGATCCACTTTTATTTTAGGAATTGGATAAAAAATAAAATTCATCATAGTATGGAAGTCCGCAACGATAGTCGTACATTTTCCATACAATGTCAGAAAAAAAATGTTAACTGATCCAAAAAATTAAAATGGTGCTAAGTTTTATTTCAACATCACTTACATTATTACTAAACGGGTTCTTACCACGATTATTTTTAATTGAGCGGTCCCGATATTTCAGCACTGTTTCAAGCGCCATGATCACGGGAAGACTGAGGAACTGCGGGTAGGTCATTTAAGGGCAAACAAATCTGTCTACCCTCGCACTCGTTCGTTTGCGCTTGAAACAGTGCTGAAATATCGGGACCTCTCAATTAAAAATAATCGTGGTAAGAACCTGTTTAGTATGTGATGTAGATAACCGCGAGTGTTTAAAGAAATTTATTTCAACAAGTCATTCATCCCACGTCAGATTGTCCAAAGTTACAGATCCACCCTGTATATTTTTTCTTAGCTACCGCAACTGTCAGTCAGCCATACGTGCGCCTTGCGGTTAGACATATTATACTTTGCTCAGTTCAAAATCTCTTTTACTTTTCCCGAAGTTCCAAAGTGCGGCTAGTTTTCTACTATCTAATATCAAAGGAGTACTACTACTTGTAGGGTACCCAGTGAGAGGGGTAAAAGAAGGAGGGTGGCACGCGGTCCCATGTCAGAACAAGGAAGGGGTGGTAGACCGCGCTCCCCGACCCAGCGGGGTATGCCGTGGGAGCCGGCAGCCGTACCCAAATGAAAGAATACCGTACTACGTAACGCGACACGCCGTCCCTCATAACCCCGTGCTGGGTTCTGGCCTCAGGCGGAGTTCGTACGCTGAGTGTGAGCGGCCCACAAATCCCGGTGATTTCCACCTACAAAAAAAAAAAAACATAGTTACATGGAGTGCAAGTTAATATAAGTTGTACCTCTGCAGCGTGGCGTCGCTGAGCTGGTGGAAGGTCTCGGTGAGTTTCCTGGTGCAGTACACCTGCCGCAGCCGGCGCACGGCGTCCGCGCTGTCTCCCACGCCGCTGTCCGTGTTGTATATACCTGGAATTAAACAAAAAACTTGAGAGGTGTCATGGGACACTCGAATAGAACGAAGTTCCTTTCGATTAAAACATATCTTATATTGGAACGAAGTTCCTTATCGCGCGTTATCGAAAGAGGGCTAGACGGAAAAAAATCTTACGAAAATTTGTCGCGACGCTTTTTTTGTTTTAGATGATTATCGCTAGATGGCGCTGTGATCATTTTTTTGTAAAACAGTTCCTTATCGTGCGTTACGCTAGGAAAAAAATTATAAGATATTTTTTAATCGAAAGGAATTTCGTTCTATTCGAGTGTCCCATGACACCTCTCAAGTTTTTTTTTCCTAACGTAACGCGCGATAAGGAACGTGTTTTAAAAGATTTTGATCACAGCGCCATCTAGCGATAATCATCTAAAACAAAAAAAGTGTCGTGACAACTTTTCGTAAGATTTTTTTCCGTCTAGCCCCCTTTCGATAACGCGCGATAAGGAACTTCGTTCCAATGTGAAATCCAACAGGATTATGGCATTTTTATTTCAAGTGGTTACCGTTCCCATTCATCAAGCGCTATCCTTTAAACGAAAGTTGATAAGAGTTTATTTATTTACCGACGTCCAAAAAAGAGGAGGTAATCCGTCGATTGAGCCATTTTGATTATTCGTCGCCCCAGTGCTTGTTTGGCCTATCTGACATTTTTTACGAAAATGACTTTTTAATGCAGTATTATAAAGAATTAAATTTCCATCCTACTGGTAAAATAACTTTTTAAAATTTTCAATTCTAAAGCAATAAAAATCTCATTTTAATTTTTTTCTCAACACGGCACTTAACGAAAATTCCGTGCTTGTTTGCTGTATCGGTAGTTTTTAAAAATTTCAGTGCTTGTTTGTTGTATCGCAACTCAATTGACCAATCACAGCCGGCGTAGCGCCGTATCCGCCATTTTGTATGACGTCACAGTAGTTCGAAACACAGTGAGATTCGCATGAAATCACAATAAAAAATGAGAAATAGTTTATTAAATTATGTTTTTTTTTTCATAAATTTGTTTGAATATCATTTTAAAAGTATTTCTTCAACAAATCATAAAAGCAAAGATGAGCAGACATCGCTAAAAATAGAGAAATACGTATTTTTTTTAATTAACCGTCGACTCAGTTGAATTTCAAACAGGGTGTTCTATTTAAAAACTTTAAACCAATTGTCAGGTTAAGACAAGTATCACGCCCGTTTTGCAAAAAAATAAAATTCGAGTTTTCGAAATCTGTTTGTAAATTGTTCTGTACTGTGAATCCTGGATTCGGATGTTGGATTCTGCATCCTGGATCTTGAATATAGGATCCTTGATCTTAATCAAGATCTGATGATGGAGCTGGAAGGTGACTACGGAAACTCCGTCAATAAACAAGATAACTTCATCGTGTTTAGGCTCTACTGAAGCGTCTTGATGAGTTCTTTGCATAGACATGAATGTCAAGGTCTGATGATGGAGCTGGAAGGTGGCTACAGGAACTCTGTCAATAAGCAAGATAACCTCATCGTGATTAGGCTCTAATGAAGCGTCTTGACGAGTTCTTTGCATATACATGAATGTCAAGGTCTGATGATGGAGCTGGAAGGTGGCTACAGGAACTCTGTCAATAAGCAAGATAACCTCATCGTGTTTAGGCTCTAATGAAGCGTCCTGGTGAGTACTTTGTCCCTAGATGAATGTCAAGGTCTGATGATGGAGTTGGAAGGTGGTTACAGGAACTCCGTCAATAAGCAAGATAACTTCATCGTGTTTAGGCTCTAATGAAGCGTCTTGATGAGTTCTTTGAGAAGAGGTGAATGTCAAGGTTTGACGATGAAGCTGGAAGGTGGCAACAGGAACTCCGTCAATAAGCAAGATAACCTCATCGTGTTTAGGCTCTACTGAAGCGTCTTGATGAGTTCTTTGCATAGACATGAATGTAAAGGTCTGATGATGAAGCTGGAAGGTAGTTACAGGAACTCTGTCAATAAGCAAGATAACCTCATCGTTTTTAGGCTCTAATGAAGCGTCTTGATGAGTTCTTTGCATATACATGAATGTCTAGGTCTGATGATGGAGCTGGAAGGTGGTTACAGGAACTCCGTCAATAAGCAAGATAACCTCATCGTGTTTAGGCTCTAATGAAGCGTCCTGGTGAGTACTTTGTCCCTAGATGAATGTCAAGGTCTGATGATGGAGCTGGAAGGTGGTTACAGGAACTCCGTCAATAAGCAAGATAACTTCATCGTGTTTAGGCTCTAATGAAGCGTCTTGATGAGTTCTTTGCATAGACATGAATGTAAAGGTCTGATGATGAAGCTGGAAGGTGGCTACAGGAACTCTGTCAATAAGCAAGATAACCTCATCGTTTTTAGGCTCTAATGACGACTATAATGACTAATGACGCTTCGATGCCCCGGGTCGGCCCTTGGTCTCCCACGAGGTCGACGTACTGGTGGTCGCCCGAGATAGCGCAGTTGAGAACTGTATGCGTCCGGGCGAGGCGCCAGTGCGCTCGGCACCGCCGTCGCCGCCTTCCGCGTAGCAACGACCCCGTTGCATTCGCGGAGGAGGAGGCCCGGCTGCATGGCTTGTACAAGGAGGCGAGGGGAGCCATGCGGCTGGCCATCAAGATGGCCAAGGAGCAGCACACGGAGCGCCTTTTGGAGACGCTCGATGACGACCCTTGGGGGCGCCCATACAAGATGGTGCGCGGCAAGGTGCGCCCATGGGCGCCCCCCATAACCGAGCGTCTACCGCCTCAGCAGCTGCGGGACATTGTCACGACATTGTTCCCGCAGGAGCAGGAGGGATTTATCCCCCCTGCTATGGGTGAGCCGCCGGAGGATACCGGCGGCGAGGCCCCTGCTGAGGTTCCCCACATCACCGGGGAGGAGCTTCGTGTGGCCGTAGTCAGGATGAGTGCTAAAGACACGGCACCCGGCCCGGATGGCATCCATGGCCGGGTCCTGGCCTTGGCCCTCAATGCCCTAGGGGACCGACTCTTGAGGCTTTACGATTCTTGCCTCGAGTCGGGACGGTTTCCCTCGCTGTGGCGAGAGGGTAGACTCGTCTTTCTCAGGAAGGAGGGGCGCCCGGCGGATACAGCCGCCGGTTACCGTCCTATCGTGCTGCTGGACGAGGTGGGCAAATTGCTGGAACGCATTCTGGCTGCCCGCATCGTCCAGCACCTGGTCGGGGTGGGACCCGACCTATCGGCGGAGCAGTACGGCTTCAGAGAGGGCCGCTCAACCGTGGACGCGATCCTTCGCGTGCGGGCCCTCTCAGATGAAGCCGTATCACAGGGCGGGGTGGCCTTGGCGGTGTCGCTTGACATCGCCAACGCATTCAACACCTTGCCCTGGTCCGTGATAGGGGGGGCACTCGAGAGACATGGAGTTCCCCCCTACCTCCGCCGGCTGGTCGGCTCCTACTTGGAGGCCAGGTCGGTAGTATGCACCGGGCACGATGGGACCGTTTACCGGTTTCCGGTCGTATGCGGGGTTCCTCAGGGGTCGGTCCTCGGACCTCTCCTCTGGAATGTCGGGTACGACTGGGTGCTGAGAGGCGCCCTGACCCCGGGCCTGAGCGTGATTTGTTACGCTGACGACACGCTCGTCATGGCCCGGGGTCAAGACTTCAGAGAGGCTACCCATCTCGCCACAGCGGGGGTGGCCCTCGTCGTCGGTCGTATAAGGAGATTGGGCCTCGCGGTGGCGCTCAATAAATCCCAGGCCCTGTGGTTCCACAGGGCTGGGGTGACGCCACCTGCAGGGGCCCAAATCGTGGTTGGAGGCGTCCCAATAGAGGTCGGGGTGCGATTGAAGTACCTCGGCCTCATACTGGACAGCCGTTGGACCTTCCGGGCCCACTTTACGGAGCTTGTCCCCCGACTGATGAGGACGGCCGGCGCTCTGAGCCGGCTGCTTCCGAATCTCGGGGGACCAAACCGTGTCGTGCGCCGCCTCTACGCGGGGGTGGTGCGTTCGATGGCCCTGTACGGCGCGCCCGTTTGGGCCGGACCGGGAAACCGGACAGCAACTGTTGTCCGGATCCTGTACCGGCCGCAGCGCGTCGTAGCTATCAGGGTCATCCGCGGATACCGCACCGTCTCCTTTGAGGCGGCGTGCGTGCTGGCGGGGACGACACCATGGGATCTGGAGGCGGAGGCGCTCGCCGACGACTATCGTTGGCGCTGCGACCTCCGCGCTCTGGGTGTGGTGCGTCCCATCAGAGCCGCGGTACGGGACCGGAAGGCCCAATCTCGGCGGTCCGTGCTGGAGGCTTGGTCAAGGCGCTTGGCCAACCCCAGCTGGGGTCTAAGGACCGTCGAGGCGATTCGCCCTGTCCTGGAGGACTGGGTGAGTCGTGGCGAGGGACGTCTCACCTTTCGTCTGGTGCAGGTGCTGACCGGGCATGGTTGCTTCGGGAAGTACCTGCATCGGATACAGGTCGAGCCGACGACGAGGTGCCATCATTGCACGAGCGACCTGGACACGGCAGAGCATACGCTCGCTGTCTGCCCCGCATGGGAGGAGCAGCGCCGTGTCCTGGTCGCACAGGTAGGACAGGACTTGTCGTTGCCGAGCGTCGTAGCATCGATGCTCGATGACGACGAGTCCTGGAAAGCTATGCTCGACTTTTGCGAGTCCACCATCTCGCAAAAGGAGGCGGCGGGGCGGGAGAGGGAGAGCTCTTCCCTCCCCGGCCAACCCCGTCGCCGCCGACGTCGAGCGGGGGGCCGACCTCGGGAGTTGTCCCGGGACCTGGCCCCCTAAGACTACCGGGTCCACCAACATCGGACCCGAGGGGTGCTGCGCTAGGCTTCAGCGCGCACCCTCCGTGCCATCTGTACGGGGGATGGCAAGCCGTGCTCCCCGACCCGGGCTGGCCCTGGGCCGGCCTGGGCCGAGGGAGATCCTACACCACACGGCCCCATCTTGGCGGGCCTTAATTGGCCCGTCCACCGAGTGAGCCGGTGGTCGTTTCACCGACGGCTGCCGGTTCGACGTCCGGGGGTGACGGGGCGATACGTAAGCGACAATCGCGAACGCGTCCTGTCACCCCTACATCATCGGATGTCGAGCGTGAGAGGCAGGAGGTTTTGGTGCGGTTCGACACCCACATACCCCACTCGCGGGGCGTGTGGAAGTCCGGCGATTTCCTCCCGTCCAAAAAAAAAAAAAAAAAAAAAAGGCTCTAATGAAGCGTCTTGATGAGTTCTTTGCTTATACATGAATGTCAAGGTCTGATGATGGAGCTGGAAGGTGGTTACAGGAACTCCGTCAATAAGCAAGATAACCTCATCGTGTTTAGGCTCTAATGAAGCGTCCTGGTGAGTACTTTGTCCCTAGATGAATGTCAAGGTCTGATGATGGAGTTGGAAGGTGGTTACAGGAACTCCGTCAATAAGCAAGATAACTTCATCGTGTTTAGGCTCTAATGAAGCGTCTTGATGAGTTCTTTGCATAGACATTCATCTACTGACAAAGTTCTCACCAGGACGCTTCATATGAGCCTAAACACGATGAGGTTATCTTGCTTAATGACGGAGTTCTTATTGCCACCTTCCAGCTGCATCATCAGACCTTGATATTCATGTCTATGCAAAGAACTCATCAAGACGCTTCATTAGAGCCTAAACACGATGAGGTTATCTTGCTTATTAACAGAGTTCCTGTAACCACCTTCTAGCTCCATCATCAGACCTTGACATTCATCTAGGGACAAAGTACTCACCAGGACGCTTCATTAGAGCCTAAACACGATGAGGTTATCTTGCTTATTGACGGAGTTCCTGTAACCACCTTCCAGCTCCATCATCAGACCTTGACATTCATGTATATGCAAAGAACTCATCAAGACGCTTCATTAGAGCCTAAACACGATGAGGTTATCTTGCTTATTGACAGAGTTCCTGTAACCACCTTCCAGCTCCATCATCAGACCTTGACATTCATCTAGGGACAAAGTACTCACCAGGACGCTTCATTAGAGCCTAAACACGATGAGGTTATCTTGCTTAATGACGGAGTTCTTATTGCCACCTTCCAGCTGCATCATCAGACCTTGATATTCATGTCTATGCAAAGAACTCATCAAGACGCTTCATTAGAGCCTAAACACGATGAGGTTATCTTGCTTATTGACAGAGTTCCTGTAACCACCTTCCAGCTCCATCATCAGACCTTGACATTCATCTAGGGACAAAGTACTCACCAGGACGCTTCATTAGAGCCTAAACACGATGAGGTTATCTTGCTTAGTGACGGATTTCCTGTGGCCACCTTCCAGCTCCATCATCAGATCTTGACCTTCATCTATAGACAAAATACTCACCAGGAAGCTTCAAGCGCAAAAAACCCATCAATCAAAAATCGAGAAGTTGGTCATATTTTAAAATAAAATACATAACGGAACAAGCGAAATCGGCAGTAAAACTTATACTAATTAAAAACTTACATCCTGTATCAACAATATTAGCACTTAGCACAAACAAGCACGGAAAATTATCACAATCCTTTGGTCAATCTTCAGTGCACGTTTGTTGTAAGTAAACATCCGAAAAATTTTTAGTGCACGTTTGGCCTATCGTCACACAAAACATGTAAAATACGCTAGAATCATAAACTATTGTATATTATTTCTTTATAAATCAATTTGTGGATAGCTCGTGTATTTATATTAAGTATCAAATTAAAAAATTAAACGTTATTTAATAAATAAAACAAAAAAAACGTCTCCTGTAAAATTTGCTCGAGTGCAGATAGGCCAAACAAGCACTGAGGCGACGTATTGTTTTTTTAGGAAGCAGACGTTTCGGACATTATCTATCTATATCTATACTAATATTATAAAGAGGAAAGATTTGTTTGTTTGTTTGTTTGTAATGAATAGGCTCCGAAACTACTGGACCGATTTCAAAAATTCTTTCACCTTTGGAAAGCTACATTATCCCCGAGTAACATACGCTATATTTTATTTTAAAAAAAATTAGGGATCCGTATGAAAATATTGAATATGTAACATAAGGTGAATAATCGAAAACCTATTTATGCGTACGCTGCAAAAACTATTGGCAATAGAACAAAATGATGTACTACGGGTTTTAAGGTCTTTGTAAGACAAACAAAAAAGTCTGCGACAGCATATATCTAACTATTATAGTTTAGTCACAATAACCGCTTTTATGTTTAGCAAAATATTATTTTGTTATCAAGAGTAGATGAAAAATTCTTTCACTGTTGGAAAGTCCATTTATCGAGGAAGGCTTATTGCGAGTACATAACCTACAAGTCATATAAAATCACTCACTCTTCATCTCATTATCGTCAAGACACGGCTCAGGGAAGGTTGAACAGTCCAACAGCTGAGGTCGACTGCCCTTTACTTTCTCCGTGAACATGAGTGTCGTCGGTACTTCAGCGAAGGGCACGGCGCCGTTCCCTAGCTCACAGCACAACACACCCACTGAATATATATCTGAACGCTCGTCGTAGCCTTTTAAATTCTGAAAGAGAGTGAACAGAAGAATAGCAGTGCTAGGGAATACAAAACAAGCCGAAACACGACGGGTCTATCTTAGTACAAGTATTCCTATGACCACCTTCCGACTCCATTATCAGATCAGCGCCATTTTGTCATATTATTGCATTGTCACGCGATGTACATCTGCGTGCAAAATGTCAGCTCAATCGGAAACCAGTTTTTTATTATTGCTTCGTAGGCAGACGAGCTGACGGCCCACCTGATCGTAAGCGGTTACCGTCGCTCATGGACCTCTGCATTGCGGGGCCGCCACCTACGACCTACCCATAAGGACTCTCTTCAAGCCTCGTTTGAAGAAGGACAAGTCATAGCGCTCGGGAAACACCAAAGAGTTTGTCAAATTTAACTTGCAAGATTCCACCCAAACTTACATAGTTACATCCAGTGCAAGTTAACCGCTGTAACCATTAGTATCTACATTACCTGTTCCAATACTTCAGGACTGAGCCACATCAAGTTCGCGTTGTCATGGTCAGGCGGCGGTAACAGATGAAGTCTCTTCTGCCTCTGTCCTCGCACCATCATGCTGGCTGCGGTGCGGAGGCCTGAAAGCCTTGCTATACCGTTCGCACCTATTAGTACGTGACTTGCGCGGACGCTTCTGAAAATGTAAGGGAGGTACTGTAGACTAAATGTTGTGAAACGAAGGAGTTCTTGAGTCCTTAAAGCCCGTAGGTAGCGATCCTGCACTGTCCCATGATAGTGTAGAGGTCCATGAGCAACGGTAATGATTAGCCGCCTAGGAACAGCTAGCGATCAGGTCAATAGCTCGTCTGTCTACAAGGCAATAAAAACCCCGAGCTGTCAATATTTTTTGTTAAATGTTGTATTGTATTTTGGAAGCAATGAAACGGAAAGCGTATAAGTAGCAAGTAGTTGCGACCAGATATTATAATTGTTGAGTTATATCGCTTCTATAACACGGTTCGGAGACAACACATTTCTATGGTATTGAACATAAAGATCCCCTGAAAACATGAAAATGTTTGATTGCGCATGCCTAAAAAGTAGAATTATGAAATTTTCAATTGTAATTTCTATTACATCGAAATTAGGAAACACATTCTAATAATGAGGTAATGAAGAAAAATCTCTTAACCCTATAACTAGTAGAAGCAATTTTGTTTCTCGGAAAAATAAAAACTCGTTTTTTGGGTTTATTGCGGGTACTTTAATAACTTTTATTTAAGAAAAAAAAATGTTTTTTTTTAATTATTAATAAATTTTTCACACCAACAATATGTTCCGTTTTACGCAGCGTCACTAAGTTTTGAAGTATTGATGCTACAAAGTGGAAAAATAATTAAAATATTAGTGGCACACATATTGCCACCACCAGTAAAAGGGTTAAACCTTTGAAAGTCATGCCTAAAAATACACAAATCACTCACCTATGTATATACAACTGCTTGTGCAAATACTGTAAAGCCTGCAATACATCTCTCAGTATGATAGCGCAGGCCAGCTCCGCCAGACCCTCAGGGAAGTACCGGTCCAGGATGTCTCTGCAGGATCCGAAGCTCATGAGAGGAGATACGACGTATAACTCCCGACCATGCACGAATGACGTCAAATATGGGAGTATGTTGGCATGATTGAGCTCTTTCCGGGTCAAAATGTCTTGCTGGAACAATTTGAGGTTGGACTGTAGAGGGTTTTCGAATGAGATAATGGCAGATGTTAACTAATCTAGGCTGTTTCCTTTTTACTCCCTCTTATTAATCTTGTTATTCACTTTTGACAGAATGATGGTGGTTGAATTCGCAGTATTCCGAGACACCGCTTTCATTGCATAGCCACTTTCTGCGATTCAAAGCATTGCGAGAATTTTGGACAATTGTAAACTCGGTATTTTTTCATGATAAGGCCAGTCCAGCGTTTTGGTTACTGGATAATTTCAGGTCTATGATAAGTGTTGGATTAAGATGAGTTCTAGAACAACACTAATTGTCTACCTAAGAAGAATTCCATACTGTTTGTATTTGGTAAGAGAAAATTCATTATTAAGCTCTTTTTTTTGGGATAGGAGGAATCGCTGTTGGCCCTTAAGCCTTTACAGCTTCGCCAGGATGGAGGTGCGAGCTCAGAAGGGGCTCAGCTGAGAAAGGGTAGGAAAGGACTGGTAAAAGTCGCCGCAAGGCAACTTGTTAGCACATAGTGATTCTACCACTGGATTCGGAACGCAACCCAACTGAGAAGAACCGAAAAGCAGTACACCAGATAATCTATACTAATATTATAAAGCTGCAGAGTTTGTTTGTTTGTTTGTTTGAACGCGCTAATCTCAGAAACTACCGGTCCGATTTCAAAAATTCTTTCACTGTTTTAATGTCCATTTATCGAGGAAGGCTATATTTTATCTTCAAAAAAAATAGGGATCCGCATGAAAATATCGAATATGTAAGAAAAGGTGAAAAATTGAAAACCTATTTATGCGTACGCTGCAAAAACTATTAACAATAGAACAAAATGATGTACTACGGGTTTTTAGGTCTTTTAAAGACAAACAAAAAAGTCCGCGACAGCATATAACTAACTATCATAGTTTAGTCACAATAACCGCTTTTATGTTTATAAAAATAAAAAAATTGTCCGAAAAATTAATTTAACGTTACATGAGTATCATTATATTATCCCTTATCCAAATTAAGTATTATGTTATCAAGAGTACTAGTGTATAAGTAAATTACTTTTTGTTTTATTCCAATCGGACTTTTCGTTTAGAAGTTATCACGAGTATAAAACGCAATGAATATGTGGGTGCAACAGCGGGCCGCGAAAATAATAACTCGACGGCATTGCGAGTACTGTTTGAACCCCTTTGTAACGCAGACGAAGTTGCGAGGGTCATCTAGTTTTACTATAACTTGTTGTTTCTCTGTAGTGTTAAATAAATAAATAAATACAGTAGTGCCTTGGTGAACAGTACGGTTTCTGCGTAGGGACCACCGAATTTCCTGCCTCGGAAATTACCTTTTTTAGGATAAGAATTCCTAAAATTAACATGGTTCAAGGTCTGAAGCTCACGAGGATCTAATAATAGCACCAACACGAATTGGCTAGATTTTTTCTATAGATTACATCAAAACTTTTTGTGCTCGTTTACACTGTCAATCAGGAGCTACTCGTTTTAAGTGTATTCTCTCGAGTACTGGGTCGTTGTAATTTGTTTAGTAAATAATTCGTAGAATAAGTACCATGTATGGGTAAAGGACCTTGATGACATCACATACAGTGACAATTCATTAGCTGATGATATTAGTTCTAAGTTTATTTATATTCGGCAAACCTATTTGTTAGATTTTGCGACAAAATTGGTTTTCTCCATATTTAAAATTAGCGATTGATTCGTTTGCAAAATAGGATAGCGTATTATTTTAATATACAATTTAAGAATGCCTGACGATATTTCAAAAGCACATTCCTCTAGTACTTTATCATACCAGGAATTTTACATTTTCTGATACTTATTAATTTTAAAATCAGCTAGCGTCA
The DNA here is from genome assembly GCA_030269945.2 of Trilocha varians. Taxonomy (NCBI): domain Eukaryota; kingdom Metazoa; phylum Arthropoda; class Insecta; order Lepidoptera; family Bombycidae; genus Trilocha; species Trilocha varians. Next base: position 1,753,071 of record AP028264.1, on the reverse strand, counting down.
ATAGAAAAATAATTTAATTAACTTAACTAATTCCAGCTAGCGCTTTTATTCAAAGGGGAAGGTTAACTATTTTCTCGGCTAGCTTTAATGATGACCTTTTTTTTTCAGTTGTAGGATATCACCGGTACCCCCGCGGGCGGGGTATGTGGGAGTTAACCGCACTAAAACCTCCAACCGCTCACACTCAGCGTCCGAACCCTGGCTGAGGCCAGAACCCAGCACGGGGTTTGGAGGGACGGCGCGACGCGTTACGCACTCAGCCCTCTTTCCCGTCGCCCCGTCCCCTCATGATGACCCTTAGTATATTTTTGGACTATCTACATTCAAAAATCAGAATCTTAATTAAATCAAGTCTAAAAACAAAAAAGACTAAAGACTAAAAATTTCAAAAAACTGGACGAAAATTTTACCAACAAGTTCAGCGCTAAAGCTCTAAGCTGGTATCACTACCCACTTAACAATAGCATTTCTCCAACCGTCACCAATTAAACGCAAAATAAAACACGAAATAATTTCACAAACTTTATTATCGTGACACACATTAATCAATAATCATTTGACAGGTTCCGTCGTGGGCTTTCTCGTAACCCGTTGCACATTCATCACCAACGAACAACGCTGAGATGACAGGACCAGTATCAGAATCCTCTGCTTCTGGCTTTGGTCTCACACTACTCCGGGAAGATATGGATACAGGAATGGTGGTGTTAACATCCTTGATTGACGCAGCTGGAACTTTGTCGATACATATGACGTTAGGTACGTTGAGTACCATCAATATTAGCACGCACAGGAGGCCGTATCGAATCATCTTGATTGACTGAAGATGGTTTTCGTGTGTGGCTGTTTTTATTGGGTGTCTGAGTAGTGTGGGGCGGAGTGGACCAACGATGTTTTGTAGTAATGAATTGTGATCAATAATTCGAATAATTTTGTTATTAAATTTTCCCTTAAACAAGCGAAAGTTTTACTCTTATTCCACTTTTTGGTAGATAAGCTCACTTGATGGTAGCTTGATGTCAGGGGTAAAGTAGTGCCGAATTTATTTCTTTCAAAAACAAATTAAAATGAATATGTCAAGATTTATTGCATTGGCCGATGCGTTGTATCGCACTCAAATTATGAAAATTCTCAGACGTAATGTTACAAATTACAAGACGTAAATATTTTTTAATTTTGGGAAATGAGGCATTGCTTTGATCTTAGCTCACAACCCGGAGTTTTCCTCATAAATGAATACAATTTTAAAATATTAATTATGCCTGGTTCCATCAACCTGAATCTCCCCAACTGACATCAGCTCGCTAGCAAGAAATTAAACAAATGATTTTTTTCTGTTTATCATTAAATCAACAAGGAAAACCAGTATATTTGCACTTTTAAGAGTATTTCGTAATATGAAAAAAAAACATTATGTTTTAACCTCAAGTCTTGATACAATCATTTTTGCTCTGTTTCCTTAGTGACATAGAAAAGGTCAAGGATATAATAAGGATATTTTAATTTTAGAGATTTGGAGTATTTTTTTTTAATTTAGCAAAAACAAGACTTATTGTGAGTTTGAGGTTATCTGCAGAACAGAGGTAAATTTGGAAATATTATAAATGCTGAATTTATGACTTGTAGTGTATTGTGAGATTGATTGTAGTGATTTTTTATGCAAAAATATTTTTATTTGCTGGAGAAAATCTACTTCCTTCCGTATTGGAATATGTAGGTATTGAACAGCACTAAAACCTCTAACTGCTCACACTCAACGTCCGAACCTGGGCTGAGGCCAATTTCAGCACGAGGGTATGCGGGGCGGCATGATGGGTTACAGCAGTCTTTACCGTGGCGACGCCCGATACAAACTGTATGGGTAGTTGATAGATAACGAGCCCTCATTGCCCTGGCAATGCAGAGGTTCATGAGCGACGGTGACTGCTTACCATCAGGTGGGCCGTAGGCTCGTTTATCTATTTCGCAATAAAAAAAAAAAACTTGTCAAACTTGGATATCATTGCTTGTGAACATCTATATCCACTCAACAGTATCCAAAATTGGCTTGTGTTACAGTGCAATCTATAGATGAGATTTCAAGACATTTGACAGCCACAGGTGATAAACACAAGTAGATAATGTTAAAGGTACAAATACATATTGGATCACCAATGTCTGATACACATAAAACAAAACGACCAACCAATATGTAGACGGAGGGTGTGTTAATGCAATGTGAAACATGATTGGACAATTGGCTTATCAATTGTCACTTGTATACTTGGAAGTTGGTGATCCAATATGTAGAGGCCTCATTAGGATGCCCTCATGATGCTGAAATCTAACAATATCCTACCTTGACCTCTACAACGCAAAGATACAGTTTTTAGACAACTTTTGATTTAAATTGGAAAAAATTTACAATATGTTTATTTAAAAATTCTTCACATTTCTTTTTTAAAAGTTAAACAAATATAAAAAAGTCCATTCATGATACTGGACATGCTACAAAATTCTGATATGGCCAATATAATATTCTTTTTTAAAAGTAAAACAGGAAGCATGAAAATTTTTCAATTTAAAATGGTACGGAAATGTTCATCAGGCTCATTCCGGCTATGACTTAGCTCGTTCTGCGCCCTTTTATGACTTGTCCTTTTTCAAACGAGGCTTGAAAAAAATCCTTAAAGGTAGCTCCTGGGTAACAGCACTGCAGTGTCCCCTGACATTGCAGAGGTCCATGAGTGATGGTAACCACTTAAAGGCAATAAAAAAGCTACCAACATTCTTTGCAAAATGGATTGATTTGCAGACACAGCTGTTAAATTTGTTTCGTTACATTTAGGATGTTTTCCTTCACCGTTTTAGCCAGTGGTGTTGTGAAAAATTGCACATAAATCTTTTTCATATTAAAATTTAGAGGTACAAGCCGGCCAGTTTTGCGGTGGTGAGGTTCGTGAGGAAACCTGCATATCGGAAAAGGGTTCTAAAAATCCTTTGAAGATATGTCTTCCCAATCCGCATTAGACAAGCGTGGTGGACTATGCCTAACCCCTCTTCGAAGGAGACCTGAGCTCAGCAGTGGGCAGTAATGGGTTGTTACAGAGTACAGAGATTTCGGATTTTTCTACAAAATAATAAAACAAACAAACGGAACTAAAACTTTTGTATGAAAACCCTGCATTTTTATGAGGATTTTTTCTAAGCTATCATCTTTAGATATTTTATCAAATGCAATGTAATGTACAGGAGAAAGTGCTCCTATTTAATTTCCATAGACAGTTTTATAGATAGTGAATTATGTGAAATTGTAAATTTAAAAAGTAAGTTTTACCTCTGAGAACAACATTATTGGAGGTTTGTGATGAGATGAACTAATTTTGTTTTGAGTTCACATCAAAATTTGATGAAACTTCCCTTTGAGACAGACGAAATTACCTAGCTTGGCTATTAGTTGATATTTATCGAAATAATCCTTGATGTATCCAAAATAATATCTAAAAATATCTTACCTGTATCAACGAAGCCTTCTCCTTGCCCCTGTCCACAAAGTAACGTTTTATGGCGACTTTGGCATTTTCCGGCTTGTACAGTCCAGAATATACCACTGCATCACCATCAGAACACTCAGTAATCACAGACGTTAGCTGGTAATCATTAAAATAGGGACTAAACATCGCGGAAAAATTCAGAGTAAAATCAAAGAAAAAACGCGGGAATACAATGAAGTACTTAGAACATTTTATTTGTATTTTTAAGATTGGAGGTTTGTCGTTTTGTAATGTTTTTTTTACGTAAAAATAGTTAAACAAATAGCGATTTATTTACAATTTGCAAATGACTTTTGAAAATTTCCGCTTGACAGATTAAGTGACAACGTCAACGTCATGTTTTTTTTTAATTGTTTTGTACGAAGATATCTATGTGTAGACTTATATTGTAATACAAGTCTCGTCTGCGATGACACTTACAAATTACAACTAACCTTTCAACATGACTAATTCATAAAATTATTACCTCGAGGAATAATTTTATGAACTAATTAAATCGCGGACTTTTGCTAGCAGGGTTAAATCAAGTTACTGTGAATCGATGGTAAAACTTTTTATTTAAACAATAATCTTCATAACAGCTGCATCAAATTAAAATTAAATTAATTAATTAAACTGTAATTAAAGTTCAGTATGTTTCTTCTCCGGTAATTTTGGTGGTATAGGATTAAAATAAAATTGTTCATAGATTTCGTTCCAGAAGTTCGCGCGTTTTTCTAGAAGAGAACCCTTTAGTTCTATAACTTCTCCTATAGACATGTGAGGAGACCAGTCCTTCTCTACTGGCGGCCATTTTGGAAGAATTGAGTCTTCTGGCACTGGTTTTCTGGAAAGAAAAGTGTACATTTGAATATGGAATTAATTAATAATTTTAGCGTCATTTTTAATTGCTACCAAGCTTTGCATAGTGATTTTATAGTCTGGACCTGAAAATTCAACAATAATAAGAGTTCATTCACGATTCGAGATTTTGTAATCACGGTATATTGAACCAAAAAATACCTACCCAGTCGCAATGAAATTCGTCCACATTTCTCGCATTCTCGACTTTATTCTCTTGTACGTCTTAGATGCAAGGTTTTCATCAAAGTGTGTGGCGTTCAGGCCGTCCAAAACAGCATTGGTCTGAGAGATATGGTCAGCTCCTTTGACATCCACATACGGTATAGGCATGCTATCTTCGTCCACAAAACTGTACTCATACAAATATATTTGGTCATGACCAGCTTCTAAGTGTAGCTTAACGGATCTAAGAACAGGATAGGCAAACATAACATCAGTGAAGTAATCAATGTAAGAAAGAATGTGTGCTTGTGTGATGGTCTGTTTCCCAAAGTAGAACTCTTTGACTTTCTCAGCGATTTCTTCCTTCTGCTCTTTGCTTTCAAACTTCAGGTTCGATGGTAGGAAATACGAAAAGTTCTTGTTGAATCTATTCAGCCACATTTCAAAGTAATTTATACGGACCAGCCCTTCCATGTTGGAGATACCAACTAAGATCGGAACTTTGTGGTATTTTCCCTTTTTGATAATCTCGACTGGAGACTCAGTCAGGAATGCTTCTTCACCTATATCTCTTTCTACGCATGGTTCAAAGCCAATATTAGAACCAGGGGCACCAGAAAATGTATCAGCCGTCAGTTTCGTGAAAGAAGCTTCCTTGAAGAACTCTTCTAAAGCTTCAATATTGTTGACGTCTGTGACGTTCATCTTCTTCGCAAATTTCTTAGCATTACTCAACGGATTTCGCTGAAGTGCAAAAGAAGCCAGACCAGATCCACTTTCAGGGATAGCTTTGTTAAAAAGTCCTTTAGTTGAATCAGACAGCATTAGCAGCTCAACCGCTGATGCTCCAGAGCTGTATCCTGCAATCGCCACTTCTTCAGGATTACCACCGAATTTGGCGATGTTTTTCTTCACCCACCGTAGGAGGGCAACCTGGTCTTTCATTCCTGCATTACCAGGGGCAAACTCAGTTCCTAAACACAAGAATCCGTGGGCCCCTAGTCTGTAGTTAAAGGTGATTGCTATGACCTTCTCGCCTCTGACTAGCTGCTTTGGAGTTATGCTGTTTCCTGCTCCAACCTGGTACCCTCCTCCGTGAACATACACGACAACAGGGAGATTCTTGTAGTTCGCATCTGGTACATATATGTTGGCAATAAGGCAGTCCTCATTGTAGTTGGGTTTCTGCTTGGTTCCTACGTCGACTGCTGGTTGAGGACACATGATTCCTTTGTCTATGGCTTCTAAAGGCTCTGTCCATGTTGGTGGTGGAAGCGGTGCCTGGAAAAAGTAGAAAATGTGTTTTTATTGAAATGTTAGAAGCTACAACTCTAAAGTTCAGCCATAATTATCTACCTGGGTACCGAACTACTGGTTGTTAAATCTTTTGAAAATAAAGAGTTTCCAGATCCATAACATTATGCTATTAAATATTCAAAAAGTGAAGTAAAGGATTGATTACGCTCTATGAGGAATTGCAAGTTCTTCAATAAACGGTAAAATAAACAAAAGGCTAGTAAATTACAAGAATTTACTCCATTAAAACCCTTAAAATGTCTATCCAACAATTTTAATATAAGCAGGAATAGTCTTTCAAAAATAAAGATAAAAATTCCACGTAATAATGTCTAAACACTACAAACAACACTACAGTAAAGAGAGCCTTATCATAAAATGAACGCAGTCTTCATCTCCTTTACTTTATTTGTACTTTAAATTACTACACTGTTAAAAATACTTGACAACCCGCGTATCTTCCTTACGTCTTGTCCAGTTGTTGATTGTATATACATAGATCTTCCAAGGGTTACTAAACGCTTGAGATATGGAGGTTTCCTCGCAGTTGCTTCACCGTTTTTAGCCAGTAGTTTTGAGATAAACTGCACGTAATTTTTACAAATCGAGCCCTAGAGAAGCCGGTTCAAACCGCAACCTAACGGAAGGCAAACGCTTCAACCACCACGACTTTTAAGACAAAAAAAATCTACCTTAAACTTATTAGGTCCTTTCGGTGCTGTAGCATAAGGGACTCCATGGAATACTATCACGTCGACATCAGGGTCCTTGTAGCCTCTGACAGGACCCTGATCTAAAAGGACCTCCTTCCACTCTTCAATATCATCTTCAGCCTTCACAGCGAGTATTAATGCACAATACACTACTGTCCTCCACATGGTTAGTAAAATAAGTGAAATTTTTAATTATTGTCATCGCTGATAAGCTTTGATAGCGATTTATCAAGAGTTATCGCGATTAGGTGTTAGAGGTTCTTGATGATTTTAATTGTATGTTTTGTTGTACGTACTTACTCGTTCGGTTAAGTTTATTGGGTTTAATTGTATTTTTGAGCGACCCAAAGGAGGAGCTTATCAATTGAACAATGACACTTTATTAAAACACCACATTAAAAAAAACTATCTTTTTTTTCCTAACTTAACGCGCGATAAGGAACGTGTTTTAAAAGATTTTGATGACAGCGCCATCTAGCGATAATCATGTAAAACAAAAATAAGGAACGCGTTTTAAAAGATTTTGATCACAGCGCCATCTAGCGATAATCATGTAAAACAAAAATAAGGAACGTGTTTTAAAAGATTTTGATCACAGCCCCATCTAGCGATAATCATGTAAAACAAAAATAAGGAACGTGTTTTAAAAGATTTTGATCACAGCACCATCTAGCGATAATCATGTAAAACAAAAATAAGGAACGTGTTTTAAAAGATTTTGATCACAGCCCCATCTAGCGATAATCATGTAAAACAAAAATAAGGAACGTGTTTTAAAAAATTTTGATCACAGCACCATCTAGCGATAATCATGTAAAACAAAAATAAGGAACGTGCTTTAAAAGATTTTGATCACAGCGCCATCTAGCGATAATCATCTAAAACAAAAAAAGTGTCGTAACAACTTTTCGTAAGATTTTTTTCCGTCTAGCCCCCTTTCACAAAACGCGATAAGGAACTTCGTTCCAAAAGAAAAGATACAAATTATTTAAATAAATAGAGTGTATCAATTTGAACTTTATTTTGTGTGTCCTGGCGTAACTTCAGTTTGGTTGGACCGATTTAGATGATTCTAATTCGGTGTAAAATGCGGTTATCGTCGTGGGGTTGTTTTTTTTAAGATCAAATAAGGAGTTTTGGAGTTATGTTTCCTGTACCTGTACCAACCCATTACTGCCCACTGTTGGGCTCAGGTCTCCTCAGAAGAGTTTTCAAATGTTCTTAATATTAAGCATATTTCAGTTGTCATACTATGCGTTTCGTGGCGTGCAGTACATAGAAGAGAATACGCATTGCATACTCTGACCTATCAATTTGGTTTAATAAATAACTAGAAAAACGATTTAACGCTGTATATTTAAGAGATACACTTATCATTCCTATTGTTCGCGTGTAGTGAGCGTAAAAGTGTAATAAAATTGTAAGATGCTAATTTCTAAAAGGCATACCCTAACCAAGAGGGCAGCGCGACGGGAAAGAGTGCCGAGTGCGTAACGCGTCATGTCGTCCCTTATAACCCCATGCTGGGTTCTGACCTCAGCCGGGGTTCGGACGCTGAATGTGAGTTGGTAGTTTTAATGCGGTTTAACGTCTACATATCCAGGGAATCCGGCGATTTCCTCCAACTCAAAAAAAAATACTTTGACCAAAACATACATGCAGGGAACCCTAACATCGACTTTATTAATCTCAACCGATTTAAAACAATCGAGCCACTGCAATGGTGTGACACCACGTAATCGTAATTAGATTAAGGTTATAAATAATGATTTTTTAAACTACTTGTGGGCTATCAGTGGTATTAGGCCAAAGGGAGATCTCCGACCGGGCGAGGTAGTGGTCAGGCCGATGCCCACTGTAGTGGATTTCAGATGTCGTATATATGCGAAGATTTCTGCAAAAGTCGTAACCGCCATTCAGGATCTCGCGCGTTATTATTGGTCGCCACACTACTCTAGAACATTAATCCACTGCAGTTCAAAACAGTTCATCTATACCTATAATATTATAAAGATCAAAGGTTTGATTGTCTGTTTGTCCCGAATACGCTCCAAAACTACTGGTCCGATTGCTTATCTAAAACTAGACCTCTTAAGAAGCCTAGTTTGCCTCAGTTTCATGATATAGTGTTTATTTTTTTGTGACGGAAGGAAATCGCCGGACTTCCACCCGCCCCGCGAGTGGGGTATGTGGGTGTTGAACCGCACCAAAACCTCCCTCCGCTCACGCTCGACGTCCGAATCCCGGCCGGGAACAGAACCCGACAACGAGGCTGGTAGTGGTGGCAGGATGCGTTCGCGATCGACGCTCACGTATCGCCCGCCATCCCCGTCTAGAGATATTCTTTATATATGCTAACTAGGTTAAACGTAAACTAGGCTAAAAGTTCACAAAACTACTAAGTTACTGTCACTGTAACAACCTATTAATGCCCACTGCTGAGCTCAGGTCTCCTCCGAAGAGGGGTTAGGCATAGTCCACCACGCTTGCCCAGTGCGGATTGGGGACTTCACATATCTTCAAAGGATTTTTAGAATCCTTTTCCGACATGCAGGTTTCCTCACGATGTTTTCCTTCACCGTTTTTAGCCAGTGGTAACTACTAAGTAAATGAATGAAAATACAATATACATAAAAGTATCTAGAATGAACGCTCAAAACTCTTGCCTAAACATGGCCTACATGGCAGAAATGGAGACCTACTTCCACTAAAGAAGATATGAAAATAAAAATAACTGATTTTTGATAATCCCGTACATAACTTATCGACAGTGTGCAAAACTAGGCGACAAGTGGGTGATTCTCGTACAACTCCAAATACCGTATCACATCCAAAAATATCATTAGAAAAGCAACGAACGGACGGTATGCAAAAATTTACAATCCACTCGATAAAAAGCCGTAATTTCTATATATACGCATACAGGGACGACCGCATCTCGACTACGCTTTATACGTGATGTACTCACTTCTATATAAAACCGGGGAGAGCGCCAAATTCTAAATATAATGTACGAACGTAGCCGATGTCGACCGAAGCCGCCCGCCCGCCTCAGTCCATCGCTAGCACCCAGACCGACATTTCAGAGCGGCGTCGAGCGCGCGGTAACAAAACGTTCATACGCCGGATCGAGTACGGGCACAGACCTACGAGCCAACCGCGTAGTGTATGCTTACTTAAAAACGTGTCAGTGTCTAGTGTTGTGTTGAACGTTCGACTCCGTGTTACCGGTAATTTTCTTTATTATTTATCAAGTTTTTGTGTTACGATGGCGGTCAGAACGCACTGGAGCGAAAGTATTAAATTACAACATGTCCGCCTGATAGATCCAAAATTGTTTTGACCGTCATCGCCACAGCTCGCTGCAAAGTTTTGCTTTTCCTGTCGTAGTCGGCCAGACGTTGCTTTTAACCTAATTTTCATACGTTTATATCGACTCGTGTTTGTTATCTTAAGTTCAGTTGCCTTCAAACTAAATGTAAAGCACTTATTTGAAGAATTATATCTTCAGAACTGATGTTAGAAGTAACAAAACTAAAAATATAAGTCATAATTAACCCGGAAACGGCTGAATTTGACGCGTTTTCGTCAACCGGCTTTAGTTTAGTTAACTAATAACAATAATTTTGAATTAACCGTCATCGGTGGACATTTTTATTCCGTTACTAAAATTTCGATTGCCAAGAAAATTGTTTATCAAAGTTTGATATAACTTATTCTAGAATAGTCTCTAATGAACTCTTGATATATTATAAACTTATTCAGACACTCGCGGTTTTTTATAATACTATCATGCATTTTTGAACGGGTTCTTACCACGATATTTAATTTATTGAGTTGTCTCGATATTTCCAGTACTAAACACAACAGTCACTAAGGGTTCATGCTCAGAGAGTCTTGTAGATACAGTGAGTGTTGTGTGTCGAGAAGTGAGTTCGAGTTCCAGTGGTACGACCAAAAAGCGAACGAGAAAGAGGGTAGACAGATTTGTTTGCTCGTAAATCGACCCGCAGTATCCAGTCTTCTCGTGATCATGACGTTTGCAACAACGTTGAAATATCGAGACAACTCAATAAATTAAATATCGTGGTAAGAACCCGTTCAAAAATGCATGATAGTCTTGATATATTGGCTGTGTTCTTGTGGAAATAACTGTTTTATTTTGAATACTTTTAGTGTATCCTCTGACGTCACTATTGCATGATATTGGTTATCCCGCATTGCGTGATTTGAGTCTAGACTACGACGTTAATCTAGAATGTTCAGGATAGTTTTTCGATGAATTAAGCTGTCGTTTTATTTGTTTATGTTTTTCAGTAAACTAAACATATTTTTTTTGTATAAGACTGATTTACCGATAATATTTTATATTTAATCGTTATGATTTTTTAAGAAGTGTTGTTAAAAAATCACAACATATATTGTTAGTTTAAAAGGTTTGGGTCGCGGATAATGCTTTATTTATTATTATAAAAGACCTCAAAATGTTATTTACTCTAATATAAATGTTTTTCTTTCTTTCTTTTTTTTTCTTTAATGGTACGTTTCTACCGACATAAAAAGGAGTTTTGTAATCACACCAAATTTTTATGCGCTACTCCGTGAAACGTAAGAAATATTTTTTTAAGAATAGTTTTACGTGGAACTAAAACATCTGACAACATTATAAAAAACAAAGTGAAGTTTAAAAGAATATGTTACACATGTCATAGTTTGTTTTTTTTCATGATGCTGTTTTCAGTTGCTATAATTCCATAACTGAAATTATGTCCAATGAAATAATTCAAATAAAATTAAACAATTGACACTTAAAGATATTGCATCAATAGAATTAAGGAGGTTAGGTATAGGTAAATTTAAGTTAAATCTTTTTTTTTCATTCGAAATACAAAAAGCGATAATCAGTAGTTGCCATTTACTTACGTACTTGCAAAAGTTGCAAAGTAAGCATATTTTATGTAGTTTTTCAAGCTTAACATGAAAATAAAATAAAACTTGAGAGGTGTCATGGGACACCCGAATAGAACGAAGTTCCTTTCGATTAAACGATATCTTATAATTTTAAGATTTTGATCACAGCGCCATCTAGCGATAATCATCTAAAACAAAAATAAGGAACGTGTTTTAAAAGATTTTAATCACAGCGCCATCTAGCGATAATGATCTAAAACAATTAAAGTGTCGTGACAACTTTTCGTAAGATTTTTTTTCCGTCTAGCCCCCTTTCGATGGGGACGGAGTGACGGGAAAGAATGCCGATGGCGTAACGCGTCGCTCCGTCCCTCATAACCCCGTGCTGGGTTCTGGCCTCAGCCGGGGTTCGGACGCTGAGTGTGAGCGGTTGGAGGTTTTAGTGAGGTTCAACTCCCACATACCCCGCCCGCGGGGCGGGTTTTCCTGTGATTTCCTCCAACTAAAAAAAAAAAAAAAAAAAAAACGCGCGATAAGGAACTTCGTTCCAAAAGAAAAGCTTCAACAGAAATGAATTTTGTCTTTTATTCTGTTTGACCTACTTACAAAAGAAGGAGTTCACTGTATATTTTTTGTGTAGGTTAACCGATTCTGATGATAATTCCTTGTTTTAAGAAGGCACTTTTGTCCTAAATTTGAATAGTATCCGATTAAAAATCAGTTGTGTCCCTTTTTAAATATTATACTTTGAAATTTGAATTTACAAACCGTTACAGTGATTTGAAGTCGTGATTTGTTTTAAATTCAACTTTGACAAAACTGGGTCATAGAAAAACAACATAATATCAGCTTTTTATTTATCTCAAACATATTGTTTAAATGATTGTTGATTCTATAAGACAGTGAAACGAGATATGACCTATTTATTGAAACTCGAAATAACTTTTAATGTTTTATTTTAGTTATTCATGGAATGTGTAACGGGAAGATTTATTTGTGCCTTCTGTTTCATTTAAATTGCAAAATTTACCTTGCAATTAATAACTCGGCGATTTAACACAATGGATTTTTTTATATTGCCTTGCAGACAGACAAACTAATGAGCCTAATGAGCCTAAAGCTCTGCAATGTCAGGGGACATTGAGAGGTCGCTACCTACGACCTAACTTTAAGGACCCTCCTCAAGCCTCGTTTGAAGAAGGACAAGTTATAGCGCTCAGGGAATACCGATGTTTCATACTATACGAAAATTAAACAATAACTTCGATCAAATATGCAATTTTGAAAAAGTGTTCTTTCGTTAATATGTTTTTGGGCGTGGCAGAAAACATTTCGGTAGAGTTATGTTATGTCTTAAGCGTTTTCTTAGGGGCCAGTGCATCTAGTTATAGTATATCGATGCTTGATGAAAAGAAACTTAACTCTCTAAACACTCGCGGTTATCTACGTTACTCCCACTATTATTAAACGGGTTCTTACCACGATTATTTTTAACGAGAAGACTGAAGAACTGCGGGTAGTTCATCTAAGAGCAGACAAGCGTGACCATGGCGCTTGAAACAGTGCTGAAATATCGGGACCTCTCAGTTAAAAATAATCGTGGTAAGAACCCGTTTAATAATAGTGTGAGTGAAACTTAACTCGTGCTTCTTTACATAAAACATGAAGAAAATCCTTCACAATACACCATAGGTTTCCGCAGAGGCCCTTGAGCGTCTGCAAGTGTTACAGGGAAACATAATTTCTCTCATTCATTTAGACATTTTTTTGTCACACTATGCTTGCTTGAGTTGTAAACTTCACAATGATATTTCTTCGAAAGTACGACCAAAAGATACGAAGTTACGACTCCTTCATCACTTTTGTGAACTTAAACTTAAGCTTTACTAAGGTGCTCGACCCAATTACGAGCTTAGGCATATTCACAGACGAAATCTGTTCAAGTGAAACTGGAGTCCTCTACCTCTTTTAAATAAGGCCATACTCGATGAGTCTACGACCTTCCGTTCTCGAGACAATTGGCGGGGGGATTTCAATTATTTGGTGGGGGGAGGCAAGTACCGTATCCTTTGTAGTAGATCTAGTAACCTAGAACTTTTGGTTGATTAGGTCAACAATCGCATTGACATTTATAACATCCCTACTACCTATTGTATAATAATCTGTGGTTTTAATTCTTCAAAAGCGATTTTATGATTAATTATAAATGAGCTCCCCTCTTCGGTGTTTACCAAGCGCTATGACTTGTCCTTCTTCAAACGAGCCTTGAAAAAAATCGCTAAGGGTAGGTTGTTGGCACGCGGTCCCATCTTGGCGGGCCGACCGAGAGAGCCGGTGGCCGTATTCGCCGGCGGCTACCGGTTCGGCATCCGGGGGTGTCGCGACGGGAAAGTTGGAAAGTTTGCCGCAGTGCGTAACGCGTCGCGCCACCCCTAATAACCCCGTGCTGGGTTCTAGCCTCAGCCGGGGTTCGGACGCTGAGTGTGAGCGGTTGGAGGTTATAGTGAGGTTCAACTCCCACATACCACGCGGGGCGGGTGGGGATCCGGCGATTTCCTCCAACTAAAACAAAAAAAAGGGTAGGTTGTTGGTAACCGCAGTGTCTTCTGGCAATGCAGAGGTCCATGAGCGACGGTAACCGTTTTCGATCAGATGTCCCCTTAGCTCGTCCTACGAGGCAATAAAACTTCCGTACTATGTAACCAAACAATTCTAAAGCTTACCATCCGTTTCTCCAGAATATCGGTCATGACTCAAATATCTTAACACAATTTGCACATGTAATAGCCTTCAGACACATACTAAACGTAATTAGTGCAATTATCTAACGATGCTCGGTGGGTGTAACAGGGAACTGCCAAGTTCGGGTCATTACGTCATACGGCGCTACGAATCTTCCAATGCATTGGAAGATTTTAAGGACTGGGCAGAGAAACTTAGAAAAGATGGAATTGAAAATGTAGGTATTTTTATACAGGGTGATTTCCTAGTGAGGGTACATATTGAAGGTCATGGTAGCTGATGGTTATACACGACCAGTAAAAATTTTATTACCAAAGAATATGGCTTAATGCCTTAGTAATCGCAACTTAAAAATATCTAAAATTCTTGCAAAATGATGGTTTTTCGACAGTTGATGGGCGTGGCAGAGGTGTAGGGTGCGCGAGATCACTAGAGGTCGTTAGTCAACACTCTTTAAGCCGAAATTGTTTATGTTTGAAGTAGTTATGTCGAATTTAGATTTAAAAAAATAAATAAATTATTTTGTAATTTTACCTATTTTTTGTAATATTCCGTATTAGAACAGAGTACTCATCACCCTCCTGCAATATGTACCTTCTCTAAAAAATCACCCTGTATATTTTTGGATTAGGGATAGAACAGGGAATCTTTATTGAGCATCACTAAAACATACCTAACACAAAAGATGGTATTTTCACGAAAAAGACTGACTTATACTTTTCACAAATAACATAGAAACTACTGGTTAGTTTCTTATCAAATACATGTGAGATAATGTGCAAAATGTTTGCATTCTAAGAAAAAAGAATCTTTGAAATCGATTTATCTGAAAAAGAAATACACAGAAAAGTAACTGATGAAAACCATCAAAAGAAGGAAATTGGAGTGTTTGGGGCATATGATGAGAAGCCCGAAGTACGTAGGTAGTAAGTAGTAGATTTGGTGCACTTGATCGTACAGGGCAAGATCCAGGGGAAGAAAACTGTAGATAGAAGGAGAACATCTTGGCTGAAAGACACTTCGATGGAGACTGCTTCTTCGCAGCGAACGCGCAAACCTGCGTCTTCGAAGGGTTGAACTGAACTAGGTTCAATTCGCCCCATCTAGGGACTCGCCCCAGAAAGTGCTCCACTTCAGACACAAGTTCGGCTCGTCTCTCCTGCATCTGATTCGGAGAGAATCTCTAGTGGCCAGTATAACGCGTATCCCCCGTACTATCATAACAATTCATACCATCAATAGACAGCATGTCATTGATATGCAGAATAAAAAGCGTAAGGGATCGGAAGTACACCCATCAACCACCACGACCTGGATGCTCCGGCCATCCAAAAAGCTAGCGACTCACTTGCAGAGTCCCTCGGGGATTCCGTAGGATGGTAGCTTCGATAGAAGAGTCTTGTGCCAGACCCTATCAAAAGCCTTCGCGACATCGACGCTAACCGCAAGTGCTTCGCCCTTGCTCTCCAAAGTCTCAAACCACCGAATCCCAGCCAAATATCACCGAAATAATAAAAAAAATCACTTCTTGAAATTCATCCATTTACACGTTAACACGCCAACACTAATAAACGAGTCCAAACACGAGGGATCTATCTTGTCACCAGACGAAAAGTCTTCAGAAGAAAGGTCATATCAAAGATTTAAAAATCAGTAATGGATGTTTACATTGAGAAATACTTATATAATACATCAACTACAAAGTGTTGAGATGAAGCTACAAACCTTTGAAGCTTTGATCTTCAGGTAAACAAAGTCAAAGTAGAACAAGTTTTATGCTATAACTGTACAATTATCTACTAATTAGAATAGTAATTATTGTGTTTCATTTCTTCCATATTTATTTATAACGTTATTTACTAGGTACTTCAAGTTTTTCAAATTCGTCTATAAGTGAGACAACATTGCAGGTCCCTTAAAGTCTCACTTATCCAGGTTTCACTGATAATGTGAAATCGACAGACTTACTTTTTTCTATTTTCCCTCGATTTCTCTGATCTATCATCAAATTTAAAACCCTGAGTTCCTTCATGGGATCACCTTTGATAAACCTTCCTCCAAAAATAGAATCATTAAAATCGGTTTACCAACAAACATGAAAACACAATGGGTCCAGCTGAAAATCAGCGCTGTAGTTCCTCGAGCTGCGGCATTATGCTGAGCTGGTCACCCTTTCATTGCCACTCTTGCATAGATACGAATCATCCATAGATTTTTTTTTGTTATATTTTATTTTACTTTTGTTTTTATTTTATGTTATTGTATCTTCTATGGAAATTGTTGTTTTTTATTAAATTGAACGTTTTTCTCATGTAAGATTGTGGCACGAATAAATGTATTTTCTTTCTTTCAAAAATCATATACGGTTGAATCGAGAAACCTCCTTGAAGTCAAAAACCAATCAAGACAAGCATTAAAATATACATAATTGGAATCATGCCAGGCTCACTAAGGTAGTGGTCTGTCTCGTTTGAGTAATGACTGCTTTGCCATCGCTAAATGTACTCGGTGAGCTGATTTATATGTTGTCATATGTTAATATGGATTCCATGTATGAATAGTTTAGTAATGGAACTAGAAATAGGCACACAAATCACAACATAGTCTAATATATATTATAAAGGCGAAAGTTTGTAAGTATGGATGTATGGATGTATGTTTGTTACTCTTTCATGTACAAACTACTGAATGGATTTGAATGAAACTTTACCACAATATAGCTTATACATCAGAATAACACATAGGCTACAATTTTTGAACCCCTTTGTAACGCAGACGAAGTTGCGCGGGTCACCTAGTATAAAATAAAGTCGCTTTCTCTGTTCCTATATCTCTATGTTTTAATTTTTAAAACTACGCAACGGATTTTGACTCAAGAGGAAAGTTTGTGTGTGTACAGGGTGATTTCCTAGTGAGGGTACATATTGAAGGTCATGGTAGCTGATGGTTATATACGACCAGTAAAAATATTATTACCAAAGAATATGGCTTAATGCCTTAGTAATCGCAACTTAAAAATATCTGAAATTCTTACAAAATGATGGTTTTTCGACAGCTGATGGGTGTGGCGGAGGTGTGGGGTGCGCGAGATCACTAGAGGTCATTAGTCAACACTTTTTAAGCCGAAATTGTTTATGTTTGAGGTAGTTTTGTCGAATTTAGAATTTAAAAAAAAATTGTAATATTACTTATTTTTTGTAATATTCCGTATTAGAACAGAGTACTCATCACCCTCCTGCAATATGTACCCTCTCTAACAAATCGCCCTGTACATGCATGATATAGTAGTACACTGATAATTTTAGCGGTTTTTGATGTTATGTTGTAAATGAGCACATTGATCCACTAACTGAATTTTCGTCACACAAACCTCGCCACAACGACCGGTCCTGCATATCATTTTCCGCGATCCTGACTAGATTTTTAGTCCATCTTATATGAAATCTCTCCGCCAAATTTCTAGTCCTAATATACTTGTCAATCTTTAGGTTGGAGTCAATAGAGTTCAGATCTAATTTTAGTTCGAAAGCTCGCTAGTAGTGATATAATCGACTGAAATAGATCATCTCCAGATCACAAATAACCAATCATATGTTTGCTTGAAGATAAATCTGTTTTGAGTTACGGTTTTTTTTGTCGAAGGTGATTTGATGTTAGGCTTTTTCCTGTACCTGTACCAACCTATTACTGCGCACTGTTGGGCTCAGGTCTCCTCTGAAAAGGGATTAGGCATAGTCCACCACGCTTGCCCAGTGCGGATTGGGGACTTCACATATCTTCAAAGGATTTTTAGAACCCTTTTCCGACATACAGGTTTCCTCACCGTTTTTAGCCAGTGGTGTTGTGAAAAATTGCACATAAATCTTTTTAACATTTAGATTTAGAGATTTAGGCTTTTTACAAGCTTTATATTAACTTGCACTTGATGTAACGATGTACTAATGTACCTTTGTAAGTTCGGGTGGAATCTTGTGAGTTAAATTTGAAAAAGTTGTGGGTGTTCGATTGTGTTGACATTTTGCACGCAGATGTATATCGCGTGACAATAAAATATGACAAAATGGTATGATCTGATGATGGATTCGAAAAGTGTACTCTCTTGTACTTAACAAGATGGACCCATCATGATTGGGCTCGTTTTACTTGTATTAGCTAACACTGTACTGCTATACGATATTCAGGATCTTAAAAGCTTGTGTTTAAAAAAGATTTCTTTAAAATAAATTATGTCATGTTACCTATATTCAATTATATGCCTACCGTATTCCATAGTAATATTAAGTAGTGTCAAGTCGTTTCCAAGGTCTGATTTTCGGACCTTAAAGGTAACAACAGAATCATTCTCAAATTATTGTCTTGTCTTGTTTGTTCGTTGATTTTATGAGCATTACTTCGATTGATTATAGGAATAGTTTGATACAAGGTGTTGACTTCATATCGTCGCCTCAGTGCTTGTTTGGCCAATCTGACATTTTTTACGAAAATTACTTTTTAATGCAGTATTATAAAGAATAAAATTTCCATCCGACTAGTAAAATATTTTTTTTTAAATATTCAATTCTAAAACAATAAAAATCTCATTTCAATTTTTTTCTCAACACGGCACTTAACGAAAATTCCGTGGTTGTTTGCTGTCTCCTGTAAAATTTGCTCGAGTGCAGATTGGCCAAACAAGCACTGAGGCGACGTTATGTTATACAGATACAATATACAGTGTAATCCTAAGATTATGTACCAAGTTTAGGATTTATCTAGCATTTTTTCCTTTGCACATTTAATAGAGCTAAAGCCCACGACTGCCAGGTCTTGGTTTTTTCACAGATGCTGAAGTTAAATCCCGTGTATATTCCCTATCCAAAAACTAGGAGACTGATTAGGTCTCAAAAGCTTCATAGAGTAGGTTAGTTCCGAGGACTTTTGGAACTAAGTTCTTTATCGCGCGTTGTGGAAGGGGGCTAGACGGAAAAAAATCTTAAGAAAAAGTTGTCACGACACTTATTTTTGTTTTAGATGATTATCACTAGATGGCGCTGTGATCAAAATCTTTTAAAACAATTCCTGATTGGAACGAAGTTACTTATTTGTTTTATATGATTAATGCTAGATGGCGCTGTGATCAAAATATTTTAAAACACGTTCCTTATCGCGCGTTACGAAAGGAAATAATTTTTATGAGATACGTTTTAATCGAAAGGAACTTCGTTCCATCCGGGTGTCCCTTGACACCTCTCAAGTTTTTTTTTTGGTTTCCCATACATCAGATGAAAGTTCTTTGAGGGAACTTTAGTTACCTACACCTTAAGTCCATGACTAAGCTATAAAAATCATATTATTGATTACTCATATCGGTCATAACGGATATCAATCACCAATTTACATTCCGACTAGAAAATAAGCTTCGATAGATTTGTGTTAATACATATATCATAATATGTTTTATAACATTCCACTAATGTATGTGGGCGGTTATTATTCGATCTATTTTTCACATCTTTGATCTGTAGTTTCCCACGCACGCCCACGATCGTAACAGTTTCCTCAACACTGGATATAGATTGTTATAATTTTGTTGTTTTATAGCCTTCTTAAAATTGAGTTAAGTCATAGGTTGGGGGTGATACGAGTATGTTAGCCTTAAAGTGTAACGGGTCGCATCACCCTGTATAATCTCGTGCTGGGGTCTGTCCAACGAGTGTGAGTGACAGAAGGTTTCAGCATGATTTGACTGCCACATACCCCACTTGCGGGACAGGCGGAAATCCGATAATAATATACAGGGTGATTTCTTAGTGAGGGTACATATTGAAGGTCATGGTAGCTGATGGTTATATACGACCAGTAAAAATAATGTTATCAAAGAATATGGCTTAATCCGTTAGTAATCGCAACTTAAAAATATCGAAAATTCTTGCAAAATGATGGTTTTTCGACAGCTGATGGGTGTGGCGGAGGTGTGGGGTGCGCGAAATCACTAGAGGTCGTTAGTCAACACTCTTTTAGCCGACATTGTTTATGTTTGAGGTAGTTTTGTCGAATTTAGATTTTTTTTTTACCTATTTTTTTGTATTATTCCGTTTTAGAACAGAGTACTCATCACCCTCCTGCAATATGTACCTTCTTTAAAAAATCACCCTGTATAGTTATGATATTAGATATTTTGTGTGCCCAGGTGTTGTTGTTACTAAGTTTTGGCTTTAACCAATTCAATCCATGGTATGTTGTATAGGTACGCTGTGCAAACAATGTGGTCATGTCTTCTATAGATTATCAGATAGGTGCTTCAATGTCCAAACAATAATCCACCTATATTTATTTTAAAGTATTACCAGTGAAAGACGCTACACTTTAAAATACTCCAAATATCGTCACGTGGCTTCAAAGACTTACAGTTGCTACATTCGACGTGTCAACCATCAATCTTTACTTCGCGAGTGTTGTGGAAATTGATTGTCTTCCACGTGTTTCCTCATTAGTTACCCGTTTGGCAACTCCTCGATATAATGTTTTAGAAGTCATAATTCGTATTGCGTAAGGGTTTCTACGGTGGCATGGTTGGAGGTTGGCCAGAAAGAATATTTTGTCCAAACTGTCAGAGTTTTTTGCGAAGAATTCTGCCCGTCTGGCGGTCGGCCATCGCGTCTGCGTTTTGAAGTTCGATGACTGGCCTAGGATGGGTATAAGGCGTGAATTTGTTTAGGAAATGTCGATCGTACTTCGTTGATGTAGCAATGGCCTAATATGGTTCTATTTCATTAAAGTTTGAGGCCACGCTCCTGGTGGAAGTAATCTCTTCGTTTCCTTGACGGTAGGCCCCTTCTGATGGTAAATGTTAACTGTCGCACATGGACTTCTGTTTCTACCACATAGAACTCAGGATCAGAAGATCGCAGGAATACGCTGGATGCAGGCCGCTACCAACCGGTCGCATTGGAAATCTTTGGGGGAGGCCTATGTCCAGCAGTGGACGTCTACAGGCTGAGAATGATGATGATGTTGATATAGAACTCTTCTCAAACTTCGTTTAAAGAAGGACAAGTCATAAAACATCTAAGAGGGGAGTCCAATCTAAAATCAAAGTCATGTAACCTAAGTTCAAAGGTCATTAAAATACAGGGAGTATTTTAATGTTCTGTTACAATTATGTTAAATATTTAGCTTTCCTAAACACCTTTTCTTGTGTTTTGGGCTAAAACAATTGTTTTTTTACTCCGAAACCTTCATCTTAGCACATCAGTAACTTCACCAGACCAAAATTATATCATTGTATGACAATGACATGAATCTGTCGCCAAATAAAACATGGTTAAATACATTGTAACACAATTTGTCTTGTTTTGATTGGCAGCGCTGGTGCTGACACTATAGCTTCACCAACCAAAGGAGATAGATTATATTGTGTTAAAACTTGAAAGTAATCAACAAATTAACCGAATTTTTCATATTCTCTGAATGGTTTCCAAACAATCCAAACTAGAGGAGTGTTTTCTTTTTCAAACGAGGTTCATGAGGAATGCGGTCGTGTGCCTTTGATAATGTTAGAGGTAAATACTGAAAACCAGGTGAGCCGTACGTTCATCTAATTGCTTATAAAAATTCGCAGTTTCGCATCGACTTTGAGTCCAAAATGATCACTTTCCAGTATTTTAATTAGACCACTCGAGACACGGTCTTAATGAAATCTTCTCGATTTTTTAATAAACCTAAAACAAAATTAGCCTTGACGCAGGTTGCATGGCGATTGCACTGTGTTATTCTGAAAGACATGAGATAAAACGATTTGGATCTCAGCCAATGTCGGGCGGCCGTCAACTGAGAAAATAAAATGTTCTGATCGGCAGAGCTTGGAAACTGATCTTGGTTTAGTTAGGGTTACTAATCGATTAAAACTTTGAACCATTAGTTTCCGCGTGTTTTCTTTTTGGCCTATTCGGCTTTTACAACTTACCTGAAATGAGCTTTGGGCTTAGAAAAGCTCAGCTACAATAAAGTACTAAAGCAAGGATAAGGCCTATCATAATTAAGTGTCATTGTCATCTCTAACACTATTTCTAAACGGGTTCTTTTCACGATTATGTTCAATTGAGCGATCCCGATATTTCGGCACTGTTTCAAGCGCCATGATCACGGGAAGACTCAATTGATAATAATCGTGGAAAGAACCCGTTTAGAAATAGTGTAAGTGATATAGATAACCGCGAGTGTTTAAAGAAATTCATTGTTATCTAATAAACTGTTCGATAATGGAGAGTCTATGATGCTTACTATTGGGAACCGTAGGTATCCTAACATGTAACACTAAATATGACAGTATTATGCTTCGTACAACTCTCACAGCGTGGTTCCAAAGCTAAATATACGTAATCCTCTATGACTTTGCTTTGGATTTTTTTTTTTTTTTATTTGGAGGAAATCACCGGGTAAGTGGGAGTTGAACCGCACTAAAATCTCCACTCACACTCAGCGTCCGAACCCCGGCTGAGGCCAGAACCCAGCACGGGGTTTGGAGGGACGGCGCGACGCGTTACGCGCTCGGCAGTCTTTCCCGTCGCTCCGTCCCCTTGCTTTGGAATAACCGCTTGTTTTGGTATAGTTTTCGCTTACTGTAGTTGCCTTAATAACCTATTTATGTATTGTTCCAGCGATGCGCATGGTGGCGTGACCCCGGGTTGAATCACATCAATCCGCCGCGATGTCGCAGCCGCCGCCGGGGCGAGGCCGCGCCAGGGCACCGGGCCCTTCATCCCCTCTCAACTACCGACCCCCATCACCATGGGCCCCCAGTCCGCCCCCCATTATCTCAGGCCCCCGACACCCGAGCGCCATAGTGACCCCTCCGCCGGTCCATCCGTCCCCCAAACCGTTCCGTCCGCTACATTCTCCCCACACTTTACGGCAACACTCGCCGTCACCGAGCTCACATTTCTCCATTTCCCCGTACCCTATGTCCCCAACGTTGGGACAGAGTCCTGAGTACTATTACTCTTCGCCGTACGAGGGTGTCCGCGAGTTTGAGTACGCGGGAGGTCCCGAGTTGCCTCCGCCTCCTCGTCCGATGATTTATGAGGAGGATGAAGAGGACCGTGGGCCGTCCACCGCGGAGATCATTGCCCAGCAGTCGCAAGAAGGATATGTTGATGAGAAGCTAGCTGAGTATCAAGCCACGATTCAATTATTACAAGGTGAGTTTAGTGTATTGTTAGAGTTTGTTTTTAATAGCGAACCTTGACCATGGGTTTCGTTTCACGGGTTTGTTAGTGAATGAAAATAAATTAACGTTCAGTTTTTTTTGTACGTCTAGCACTAACTATATCATTTAAGATTACAGTACATTACATTATTGTGCAAAGTGCGCATCTTTTAATTTATTTTTGAAATCTTTACAATACTATTGAAAAATAATTTATTGATCAATTCAAAAAGCTAAGAAGAAAAGCAACCTAAATGGAAGTTTTTCTTCATCGCAAAAAAAAATAACTATCTAACTGACCTTGACACAATAGGAGTCAAATAAAATAATCTTAAGAACCTAGTAACAAAGTGAAAAAAGTAAAAAGTAAAATGATCCAGTCTCGTTCGTTCGTTTGATTGTGAAATCTACGATAACCTAGAATTAGATTTAATTATAGACAGGAGAATCAGGTCAGCTAGGATCACTTGTTGCATGCTGGAGATCATAAAACAGATTACACATATTACATAGATTACAGTTAGACATATGATTTTTTATAGAATTAAACACTGAAAAATAATAGAGAAAATAAAATAAGACAAATATTACTGTATCAGTTAATCCACTTTAACAGAGTAGGTAATATTCTACAGACTACAGAGTAATAAATAGGTGGGGCGGCGCGACGGGAAAGTGTGCCGGTCGCGTAACGCGTCGCGTCGTCCCTCAAAACCCCTTAGGATTAGGCCTAGTCCACCACGCTTGAACAGTGCGGATTGGGGACTTAAAAAAAGTAACACAAACTCTAAATGAGTTAAAAATCAATATTTAAAGTAATGATGCAAACAAACGAAATGATTCTCATTAGTCACATTACATCATTCGTCAGATTGCCAAAAATATTTTACTGCACCTGGACGTAAACAAATGCAGTGTTACACATCTAGCCGTGACTGCTATTATTTTCATCGATTGTATCATATAAGTCTTTCTAGGAAACATGATGTAATTAATGATCGTTTGATACCTATTTTAATACTTGGAACTGCGTTTAAATGAGACTGTGATTTACAATGCGAGTAATTGGTTTCATGCTCAGAGAGTCTTGTAGATACAGTGAGTGTGGTGTGTCGAGAAGTGAGTTCGAGTTCCAGTGGTACTACCCAAAAGCGAACGAGAAAGAGGGTAGACAGATTTGTTTGCTCTTAAATCGACCCGCAGCATCCAGCCTTCTCGTGATCATGACGTTTGCAACAACGTTGAAATATCGAGACAACTCAATTAATTAAATATCGTGGTAAGAACCCGTTCAAAATGCATGAAAGAATTAAATGACATTTTTATTGCGAGATCTGAAATGTGTGTCAATTAATTACAATCTCAGTTGTAAGTTCATCATCAGGCTCCTAAAATCCGGTTACAACGTGAGCCTCAAACTAAGCCAAATTTTATCATCTAAAACAGCGTTGTAATCAACATCTAAAACAATAAATTCTTCTTCCTGCGCTATCTTCTATCGAAGGTCAGCTATCATTAAGGCGATCTGTTGCGGATTCAAACTATCAAGATTGTTAAGTAATTAAATTCGGTTTGCGATTAATATTAATTTTATTTTACAACTTTTACATTTTCACATTTTTTATTTTTTGGCGGCAATCCTTGTTCTTCCTTTTTCATGGCAACGACAACACACCCGTTATGCCAAACACAACTAAATAGGCTGTATATAAAATAAACATGCTCAACACGATCTGTTCTTTTGAGACAAGTACGAAACAAAGCACGAGTGCTTTCCAGTATCAACTTAAAGCTAATAAAAACAATACACCTATCAAAGTAATAAATAAAGTTAGAATCATATTACAGCTACAAGATATTTATCGACCAAATACGGAAGTATGGTAATCGTTGCGTGTCCGAATATAATAAAAGGATCTTTGAAGAAAACATGGAATATGGGAAAATTGAATGAAAAATGTACTACGATTTTTATAGAAAAACTAGCTGCCCTACGCAACTTCGTCTGCGTCGAAAAAATAAAAATAAAATTAGGGGTGGACTACCCCTAACATTTAGGGGATGAAAAATAGATGTTGGCCGATTCTCATAGGTACCGGATAAGCACAAAAAATTTCATCAAAATCGGTCGAACCGTTTCGGAGGAGTTCAAGTTCGAACACCGTGACACGACAATTTTATATATTAGATGTCTTGGTTTTAGCCTTTTGTATTATTTATTGCTGTAAAATATGCCAAAATGATTATAAATGGTTACCGTTGTACCATTACCGCCCACTTCTGGGCTTAGGTCTCCTCAGGAGAGGGATACGGCATAGACCACTACGCTTGCCCAACGTGGGTTAAGGATTTATTATTGCCTCGAAGACAGACGACCTAACGGGCCATGTGATCGTACTACCTATCTTGCGTTGTTTGAAGAAGGACAAGCCATAGTGATTCTTTAAAGATATGCAGGTACACCGCTTTTAGTTAGTGGTGTTATAATAAATATACTCGTATAAATAAGTGCAGTAGTCTAGTCTTGTTGTTGTACATTTAAAAAAACGAAAATTTCTTTGGACTACAAATATTCCAAGACAAAATTAGCCAAAACGCTTAAGCCGTTCAATTCAATTCATTTTCACTCATTTCTACACTAAAAAAGAAGAAAAAAAGAGTATAAATTTCGTCTCACAAAATTTATCATCAACAATATTTTACACAAACAACATAAATCCGCTAGCTTTCAAAACAATGATGCATTTAAAAGCTGCATGCTTGTACAATATACTTCTACAAAATCCCACAAATTTCAATTGGAAATTATTTCTAGATCCACGTTTTTAGAATTGCAATATTAATTCGTTGTTGAGAGGGGTCAATAAACGGTTGAGATTTTGGCACTGGTCTTAAGCGTATTATTATGAGCCAGAAATAAAAGAAATTATGATGTAAAGTCTCAAGGAGAAATAGGCAATTGAAGATGACCGGCGTAATAGCTGGTAGTGAATTTTCCAGTTGTTATTCTGCCGCACCCACACCTAAAGAATGAGCTTTCCTCTACAAATGTCCCGAGCGATATGATTTACTCTTTTTCAAAAGAGTCTTTAGGATAATTCTTACAAGTAGACCGAACATAGCGGCCCCGCAGTGTCCTCTGACTTTGCAGTTGTCCATGAGCAACGGCAATCGCGGGTGGCCCGTTAGCTCTTCTACCTACAAGGAAAAAAAAAACACATCAAACAGTTGAAATCATTGATTTTAGAATCATACCCATCATATAAGACAGAAAAATTTATAGGCAAAAAAATATTGTTATTGCCATGTCGCCAAACGGTTCAATGAGCCAATTTTTTATTATAGCATGATAGTAACAGTTGATAAACTAAGGTCCATCTGGTATGTGGTTACTTTCCCCCATGAGCTTCATCATACCCTGGCATTAGGGGGAGTAGACTTCGTTTAAAGAACTTGAACGAGTACCGTAAAATCTTTCAAAACCTCCGTCCCTTGAAATATAATCCAATCTCTAATCCAGTGACCTCAGTCGCCGAACGAGTTTTATTTTAAAAAAACGCATATTGCATGACGAAGATCGTAACCGTCCGTCTTTTGATTGACGTTGCCTCCGATGCTAGAGAAATAGAGACGCCTGAATAATTACACTTTTTGGCGTCCAACCAAACACTGGGAAACTGTGTTTTACTAGTATTTATGACTATGTACTAGAGTTTAATAATTGCCTGGATACTGAACAATATTTTGGCTGTTTTAAAGTCTGATATTGGCAAATCGTCCTGTGCCTTTGAGGACGAGGTTCATGAAATAACGAAAAATAATAATTTTAACACAAAAAAGTCGTGGTAGCCGAGTGGTCGAAGCGCGTCCTTCCGAACGGGAGGTCGCGGGTTCAAATCCGGCCGGCTTGTACCTCTAAATCTAAATGTGAAAAAAATTTATGTGCAATTTTTCACAACACCACTGGCTAAAAACGGTGAAAGAAAACATCGTAAGGAAACCTGCATATCGGAAAAGGGTTCTAAAAATCCTTTGAAGATATGTGAAGTCCCCAATCCGCACTGGGCAAGCGTGGTGGACTATGCCTAATCCCTCTTCTGAGGAGACCTGAGCCCAACAGTGGACAGTAATGGGTTGGTACAGGAAAACACTGCAAAACTGTGTTTTACTAGTAATTATGACTTGGATACAGTCTTGTAGTCTTTAGAGATATTGGCATGCATTCATTGCATCGTTTAGAAACAGACGAAGAAAACGATTATCTTACGAAAAGTAGACGACAGTTTGAGCGACTTCCAAAATTTTAAATGGTTATTCGACTGTTTTATGTTACCGGAGAATGGCGTAAAACGTTTGCCTGAGTGCACCGATTTGGATGTATTATACGTATGTATGTTATGTATTATACCCCACAATAAACATCATTGTTTAAATGATGTTTATTGTGGGGTCCCATAGGTGGAAAGTTTTATCTAATTTTCTTGTAATAATCTGACAACAATTATTTTTTGTACAATTATCGGAAAACGGAAGTCGGCCGTTTTCATATTTTGTTTTTGGAACGAAGTTCCTTATCGCGCGTTGTGAAAGGGGGCTAGACGGAAAAAAAATCTTACGAAAAAGTTGTCACGACACTTTTTTTGTTTTAGATGATTATTATCGTTAGATGGCGCTGTGATTAAAATCTTTTAAAACAATTCCTTATTCTGTTTTATATGATAAATGCTAGATGGCGCTGTGATCAAAATATTTTAAAACACGTTCCTTATCGCGCGTTACGAAAGGAAATAACTTTTATGAGATACGTTTTAATCGAAAGGAACTTCGTTCCATCCGGGTGTCCCTTGACGTCTCAAGTTTTTTTTTTCTTATTTCATAATCGGAAAAAAAACAAAACAATTGACTAATGAAAATGTATGTTCCAATTTGTCTGTTTTTCAATCTTTTCTGTCTTGGGTCAATTAATTATAAGCAAAATTTAGAAATAAGTTTCTTAACATCTGTGCATAAATTCTATTGTGTAATATTTTCGGCGTCTATTTCTAAACTTTACAATGAAAACATCAGCACTTTAAGATGTTAACTTTTTTACTTGTGACTGATGCTTCTCTCCAATGTAAACAATGTAACATGTTGCAAGTACACGTGTGAACGTAAGTGCTTTGACGTAAGACACTATCTAAATTTTTTGACCGACTGCCTAAAAGGAAAGGTACTCAATCCGTCTGTATTTTTTATGTTTGTTCTTCGATAACTTTAGTTTGGGTGGACCGATTTGAATGATTATGTTGTC
The DNA here is from genome assembly GCA_030269945.2 of Trilocha varians. NCBI lineage: Eukaryota > Metazoa > Arthropoda > Insecta > Lepidoptera > Bombycidae > Trilocha > Trilocha varians. The sequence goes on along the minus strand of AP028264.1, from coordinate 1,724,391 downwards.
GATCTTTAGAAAAATTTAAAACCATCACCTTTCTGCTGACACCAGATTCATTAAAATCGGTCCACCCAAACTAAAGTTATGAAGTAACAACATTTAAAAGATTGCAGAGGTTCATGAGCGACGGTGACCGCTTACCATCAGGTGGGCCGTAGGCTCATTTATCTATCACGCAATTTAAAAAAAAAAAACATCAAAACGACTTGAATACCTCTTCCTTTTTGGAAGGCGGTCAAAAATAGATCTTCAAAGTCAAAGTCAAATCATTTATTTCAAAGTAGATGTGGACACACATACATTAAGAATGTCAAAAATAAAATCAAAAGTTCTACCACTAGTTCGCTAAAATTACGCCTCCGTCTTAAGAAGAACCGGCGCAAGAAACTCAGCGGGCATGTCTTTTTATAATTTAGTATGTTTTCTTTTTTAAATATTGGTTTCTTCTTGCACAAAACCACATAAAATTCCTTGCTATAAATTCTAAAGAATTTAAAATAACAGTTATAACACTTTTGTGGTCAACCGTATCTGTTATTCGCAGTGAACTGAAAAGAAATGGTGAGATCATACACCTTGTTTCGACCTGACTGTACCCATTGTGACGAATGCATCCGGTAAACGAAAACTAGTGTGGAATAGTTATTTGGAGATATGATGAGATTGGTCAAGTATTCAAGGTTATTTTGGAAATTAAATAACTTTTAAACTTATTCAGACACTCGCGGTTTTCTATAATACTTTCGTGCATTTTCAACGGGTTCTTACCACGATATTTAATTAATTGAGTTGTCTCGATATTTCAACGTTGTTGCAAACGTCATGATCACGAGAAGACTGGATACTGGATCCAACTCAATTAATTAAATATAGAATAGAATAGAATATATATCGTGGTAAGAACCCGATGAAAATGCATGAAAGTATTATAGAACACCGCGAGTGTCTGAATAAGTTTAAACTGGATACTGGATCCAGTCTTCTCGTGATCATGACATTTGCAACAACGTTGAAATATCGAGACAACTCAATTAATTAAATATCGTGGTAAGAACCCGTTGAAAATGCATGAAAGTATTAAATAACTTTTTTTGCAATAATGAAGACAAGTGAATTTCAATTTTAAGAATAGCAAAAAGACTACCATGCTGACCTTTATGAAATTCATGAGATTATGTTCAAAGTGTGCTTTCTTACAAAAAAGAATTACCGGAATCGGTTTACCAACCAAAAAATAAACGAGACAACACGATAAACATTAGGGTAAGGTCACCATATTCCGAGGGGTTCCAAAAATTCATGGTAATTCCGCGGCATTTACAAAAGTGTTGTTTTCAGACAACATACAAAACGCATTTATGTACAATACACTCTATTCGATGAATAATTTATCTGTTCATATTATATTAGCAGATGGGCACTTAATTACATATACTTTTTAAAATAATCTACAAAGTTTACGCTAACATCTGTCTCAAAGCAAGTTTCATACATTTTCGCCATTTTGCACGAAAGAACTACACTTTTTTAAATAGTGTTTTAGATGATAATTTTGTTCAGTGTGAGTTTATATTTGTGTGTAAATACTGAAAGAGGTATATTTAGTATGTAATACATGTAGCAGTTACAATTTTTTTTTGAAGATTAAATAGATATTAAGGTCTTAAAATACCACGAGATTAGGTACCAAAAATTTTCGTATGTTCCAAATTCCGATGTGTACCTCAGAAAAGGGAAAACCAATATTTTTATGTTTTTTTAAATCTTGAAGGCAACTTCTTCGTTTCGAACTTGTTTCCTCGGTATGGTTTACATGAATAGTCAATACATCAAAAGAGCCATCTCGGCGGTATACTTTGTCTTTTGGTTTTGTAGTTAGGGCAGATTAAAATACCGATATTTACTTACTTTTTTCATGCGTTGTATGGAGAAGTAAAAACACAGAAAATTAAATTATTAGTGTATTTTCATATGGTTTTGGAAATGTTTTGTATAAATTTAAATACATACATCGTAATGACCCTTTTTTTTTATAAAATTAATATTTTTTTACTTATAAAGACCTAAGTACTCGTAATAGGGTACGTGATTTCATACTATTAAACACGATTTCGAATGAAATGACGCAGAAGATCAAAGTTTAATTTTCGTTGCATAGCGTTCCATCTGGACTGAGGTCGATAAACTTTCATTTCGAAATTTTCGATTGTGTCTAAAAAGAAACAACGGTTTTCTGCTTTTAATATAACTGTTCAATTCACATTGTCACAAGATGGTCTTCACAGCGCGAAGGTTTCGGTAACCGACTAATAAGCGCAGGTTGGAAGTTCGAAACTGAGTAAAGATTGATTTTTCATGTACTGCTTTTTCTATTTTTATTACTGGTTATTATTATTTTATACTAGCTATTGCCCGCGACGTCGTCTGCGTGAATGCTATGTACAGCGCCATAATAATATACCAACAATTGTATCTTTTAAACTAACATTAATTTACTGGTTTTCTTCTTTACCTTTCATATCTACACTAAGCAGAGTAACAGAATAAGACTGTTTTTTTGTAAAATTGAAGTGCAAAAAGTGCTAATTTCGACCCGCTTCGAATAAATGACTTTAAGGTAATTTTGCTGAATTAAGGCAAAAGTTGTGACTAAAGCAGATGCAGAAAATAATCAAATTAAGACAAATATAAGATGAGATTAGAAGATAGCGTAAAAAAACATGCTTGTTCTCAATGAACCACAATAGTGGTTTAGCTCTCCGCAGCCAAAATATAAAGAGACGGACCGGTGCCCGTGTGAGAAGCAGGCCGTCCTGAGGTCGACACCCGCTGTCCCCAGTGTCTGCCCCAGCGACTTATTGATAGTCATCGCGAAGCAAACACTCACGGGGAACTGTACGCGCTTGAACTGGAACGGAAAGTTCAGGAACATACCTCATGGTATGAGAGGAATGAGTGATATAATTACTGCGTCGCCGACGCCAGAACCCGTAAGAATTTCCGCCTCAATTGTGTGTTTGTGGAGCGAGATGACTTTAAGGCGGGTCCCGTTACACAACTTCGGAGGAGATAGGTTCCGAAGAAGCATAATCGGGACACTGACCTTCAGCTTGACAGTATGCGCTGGAAAACCACTTGCTGACAGAGAGTTCAAAAATTCTACAGGATAATGTGTAGCATCATCTTGCTCGACGACAGTTCATTTCCCTCAATTTCTGAGAGAATTCGTTAATTGCTGCAGCTTGGTCATTTTAGGGTGTCAAAATGGCTCGCTCACACACCCAAGAATTCTGCTGGTGTGATATACGACTGATGTCGTTGTACACACAGCGAATGAGTTCTTCTAAGCTGGATACAACTCTACCGAGAGACATTGGAAGCAACACTTGTCCACCTCTCTCTTCTGGTAGAGTACCTTCACCAAGACTTAGAAGGACATCGGAGAATTCTTGAGTCTAAATTGGGGATGAATCTACTTCGTAGGTTTGTTTGTTCTTCAAAATCACTCACAAAATAAATTTGCAAACATTTTGAAATATCTGTAGGTAGCAGCGAACCAATTTGATGGTAAACTTGTCCCTGGATCTTGAATGTCGGCATGAACCCTGTTTCAACGATTTGATTTGCACCAAACGAATTCATCTGGAAGGCGCTATTATAGGCTCGAATGTTTTTTAAAAAATGGCTGGACCCGGATGTTCGCCGCTTAGTAAGAGTTTCAACAGTTCTGGTGGGTCTTGCATAGACTCCAAGCGTACCTTACCAGATGCACAACACATTCCATTGGGCTCCCCTCTCCATTTGCGGGCTCGACACAGGGCGCACACTTCTTCTAAGATTGCTAATATCTCCGTGTGCGGCGTAGTTAATCGCAACATTGTACATGAATCTACTTCCCTCTTTATTTAGCCATGGTTGCTCTTGCAACTCCTGCATTCTGTGCCGGTCTTGCGATACATGAGCAGAAGTATCGTCACGTACGTTCTGATAACTTTGCTGAGCAGCTGTACTACGCTCTTCAAGCTGCTCATCAGTCTCCAACGACCGTGAAAGAGCGAGCTGAGAGTGATCTCTCCTTAACTGAGTATCCTGCTCTTCAAGATATTCGATCGACTGAGTTTCCGCAATGTGTTCTTAAAGAGTAGCCATTAGCCAACCTAGCTTCATGCTCAACGGCGGTTTCTAGACATCGAGCTAACCTTTTCCTTCGAGTATCGTTTGAACATTGGGATAAATTAGATCGTTATCCAGGCATTTTAAGTATTTTTAGTCGAAACTAAATAATAATATAATGATAGCTAAAGAGTTCAATTTGACTAACCATAGGATGACTTATAGCAAAGCAGGTAACCTCAGTTTTGACATTTGGTGTACGAAATGATAGCGCGATTCAGAATCATTCAAATTTATACGCCAACGCCATCTAGTTAGCAAATAGGAAACATTGTCCCACAATGACATAGTCAAATTTAAATTATTTATATCAACAAAAAAATGCTTCCATATGCAATTCGACTTGTCAATAGATGTCGTTGCTCTAAAATTGCTTAATGAAATTTATTTATATGTATAGATCTTGCTAATCTCTGAAACGAATTAAATACACATTTTTTAAGAAGGAACAGAACTCTTTGTATCTATAACAATTAAAAAAATAACCATTGACAGTGCCAAAAATGACACAATCAAATTTAAATTATGGTATAAGAGCTAGCAACGTTTTTGACAGAGTATTTACCGATACGGACTGTCTAGTAGTAGCCTCCAGCCGGTAGTGGTAAGGTCTGGTTAAAAAACCGATTTTAAAATTTTTTTTAAGATATTTTTCTTTAAATTATTTTTATTCTACTTTTTGCTGCATGAATTTATTATTGCCAGATATTTTTTGTTGTTTTTCTGTGCCAGACGCTAACTCTGAATGATTTTTTTTAATGAATCTTTTTAAGCACTTAAAAACCTAAAATTAATTTGTCAACTGATATAAAACTGAAAGAGTATGAGAGATAGCATATATAAAAATAAAAACTGGCTTTACTGAAATGTTTGTTTTCCCGACGTTGCTAGCTCTTGTACTAATAAAAAAATGCTTCCACATGAAATTTGACTTAAACGCCGATAGATGTCGGTGCTCTAAAATTTTTGAATGAAATTTATTATATTTATATCCCGTTCCTCGGAAATGATAGCACTATAATATATAGCCTATGTGTTGACCCGACTTTTAAGCAATATTCTTGCCGAATTTGAAGTATATCGGTGTAGCAGTTTTCGAGTTTATCCCGGACAAAGCTGACTTTTTTACAGTACTAAATGTATGGATTCTGAATCGCGCCATCATTATGTTCAACGGTTGTTTGACTTGGGAGAGTGTATTTTGCAATGTTGACTCTTCTATCATTTTATTATTATTTTATATTATATATATATATTTTATATTTTATATATATTTTACATATAGTTTAAAAAAGTTTACCTTTAAAAGTCAAGTAACAAAGGTTAAAATTTCAACATTAAGATAGGATTGACGCAAAGAGCTAGTGTTCAAATCTTCCGATTTTTTAAAATTACTTGTTAACATTTGTCTAATACCCAAGAATATTGTGCTATGACAAATTTTGCCCGTTTAATTTAACAAAAAAAAAATTGCGGGTTTTTTAGAAATTGGTTTGTACAAGACTGTATTCTGTTATTCTTTAAATCTAAATAAAAGGTACAGAAAAATCATATATTTAATGTAGATTAAAGTTACCCTTAACAGCATATTAATAGAATAAATATTTCAAAAAATATTATACGAAACTAATATCCATCGGCAATGCGAGATAGGTACCGCGTATCACGTGTCATCGAAGGATTTCAACATAACTCTTGGAAACTTTACTTCATGACGCAGACGACGTACAGTAACATACCTAACATTACAAAATCAATTAGAACAATAAACATACTTACACAACAGTAAACCGTGATTATTGATCTTTTTATCTTACGTTGCCAGTCAGTTATTAAAAATAATTAATATGATGAATAATGTTTCAAATCATTCTGAGAAATAATAATTAAATTGAAAAGATAAACAAAGGTCAGGATCGAATCAGAAGCCTTGATTCATTAGTCCATTCTCCGGGCCTTTACGTTGTAAAAACTTACTTCGAAGATGTGAATTATGCACTTATATCTATTTTTATACAATTCACGTCGAATTCTCGAATACAAAGTTCATAGACCCGGTGTTATAGGTCAAGCATACGGCAATCAGCTGTCTCTTTTTACGTGAAAATAAAGCGTAATAATATTGAAGTAGTTTACAGCGGGAAAGAGTGCCGTAGTGCGTAACGCGTCGTGTAGTTCCGTATAACCCCGTTCTGAGTTCTTGCCTCAGCTAGGGTTTGGACGCTGAGCATGAGCGGTTGAAGGTTTTTGCGGTTCAATTCCCACATATCCAGAAAAAAACTGTTCGATACAAACTATGTATTTTGGTTTTTTATGTATTTGCATTTTCAGTATGCATTTTAACTAATACACTCATGAACATGAATATTTAAAAGTTTCTTATTTGACTGAAACATTGCTCACAAAAATGTTGTGATAGCTAGACGGACGGCGCGCGCGGTGCCGCGGTGGCGCGCTCGGCGGCCATCGCGGCTCACCTTAATCAAAGGGATGCCGCCTTTGTTTGACACCGACCGACGAGACGAACGGGCGGCCAATTGTTCATATTATTAAGATTCGGTTTAGCAAAGCAATTTTACTAAAACGACAACTAGTCTTCTCTATAGTACCTACTAAATATAAACTAGCCGACTGATTTACGGACTTGAATCACTACTCTATTGAAAAAGCAAGCAAAAATATAAAAGAACAGACGTACAAAGTGTTCGAATGTTTTTTAGTTACTACAGAAAAAAAAATTAATAAAATTGTAATAAAAGGGAGAAAACCGACTAAAAAACCAAACTCAATGGTCAGAATCGAACCCAGACCCTGAGTTTGACCTACCATTGTCTGCACCTCTAGGGTATGATAACTTACTATCAACCAATCGAAATATTCAGTCACATATTATTACGAAATCATTTTAGTAAAGAATAAAGTAAATATTTCAATAATATGTCCTATCACCGAATATCCGAATATATTTCAATAATATCCATCGGCAGGGTAAGTCGTAACTGGAAACCGCTTGTGGTGGCATTGAAGGCGTATTGCAACAAAACCTGGAAAATTTATTCCAAACCTGACGCAGACGACATTGCACTAATCAGCTGTAGGTATCAGGTATTTTAATTTAGTAAAAAAATAGTTAACAGGTAATCATGATTATTGGTTTTTATTTTATTTTATCTTAGTGCTGCCAATCGATTTGTAGGTAATAACAATGAAATTTATATTAATTAATGTAAAGAAATACTTCAAATATTAGTGATAAATAATAATTGTATTGATAAAAAGGACAAAAAAACAATTAGTTCGATGGCAGGATCGATTCACCATCGTAAATGTTTGATAGTCCTCTGGAAGCGCTTTTGCGCTGTAATGACTCGATGCTAGTGAAGTGAATTATAGACCTATCTATATAATTTATTTTAAAGAACCTACCTTCCACACGAAAAAAAAAACTCATCACAATCGGTGCACCAAAACGAAGTTTATACGAGTGCAAACATAAATCAGTCAAGTAAGTCCCCATCCTTTTACAAGTAGATCAAAAACACGATCAAACGAGGCTTGAAGAGAGTCCTTAAGGGTAGGCCGTAGGTAGCGGCCCCGCAATGTCTTCTGGCAATGCAGAGGTCTATGAGCGACGGTAACCGCTTACGCCGAGTGGTTGAAGCGCTTGCCTTCCGTACGGGAGGTCGCGGGTTCAAAACCGGCCGGCTTCTACCTCTAAATCTTAAAATGAAAAAGATTTATGTGCAATTTTTCACAACACCACTGGCTAAAAACGGTGAAGGAAAACATCGTGAGGAAACCTGCATGTCGGAAAAGGGTTCTAAAAATCCTTTGAAGATATGTGAAGTCCCCAATGCGCATTAGGCAAGCGTGGTGGACTATGCCTAACCCCTCTTCTGAGGAGACCTGAACTCAGCAGTGGGCAGTAATGGGTTGTTACAGTACAGTACGATACCTACCTACGTTGCCATATCATACATTCGTTAAAGGAAAACATCGTAAGAAAACCTGCACATTGAAAAAGATTCAAAAATTCCTTCAAAGATCCGTGAAGTCTCCAATCCGCATTGGGCAAAGGTGGACTATGCCTGATCCTACTGAGGAGACCTGAGCAGTAGAAATGGGTTGTTACAGTACATCACTTACACTATTACTAAAGGGGTTCTTACCACGAAGATTTTTAATTGAGCGGTCCCGATATTTCGATGTCTACCCTCTTTCTTGTTCGTTTCCCGGTACTGTCAGTGTGGTATGTCGAAATGTGAGTTCGAGTTCCAGTGGTTCCAGATTTGTCTGCTCTTAAATGACCTACCCGCAGTTCCTCAGTCTTCCCGTGATCATGGCGATTGAAACAGTGCTGAAATATCGGGATCGCTCAATTGAAAATAATCGTGGTAAGAACCCGTTTAGTAATAGTATCAGTGATGTAGATAACCGCGAGTGTTTAAAGAACTTTGTTACAGTACAGTACGTAGCTGAGATACAGCCGGTGAAAATAGCAATTTCGACCCACTGACCTTGTCCGATCACACGTCGACGTCACATGTATTTATAAATTCATATGACGTGACGGGTTAAGGGTTTCCTTGTCCTAGAGATAAGAGCGTTCCATTTTATTTTATTGTCGGAAAATCGAAGAAATGTCAAGATGTGGTACTACAGGAAGTTCCTAAGACCACTTTAGCTTTAATTGTTTTTTTTTATTTTTTATTGCAAGATAGATAAACGAGCCTACGGCCCACCTCACACACAATTAGATTTATCACAACACCACGCGTGATATCTAATGTATGATCTGATGTGGGAGTTGGAAGATAACCATAGGAACGCCTGTAGTAAACAAGATAGACCCGTCATCTTTGGGCTTGTTTTACTAGCTAGCACTCCACTGCTAAATGATATCCAGGATCTAAAAAGCTTGTATTTAATAAGCTTATTTACTTTATAGATCTAGATGTTTGGCGCCACTAATACCAGACATTATATTAACCCTTAGCAATTGGCTGAAGGCCAACCTGCCTCCCTTTAAACCTTACAAAACAATTGCTTTTCTTGTCTCTTCCGTCTAACATTAAGAGGAAGAAGATGTACATTTTATGTTGATTTAATAGTTTAGTTCATATTTGGCGAAATTTATTTGTTGTAATCGTAGTTTATATGGCAATATTATTATGAGAATACATTTTATTGTCATCTTAAATGTATGCAATAAACATAAAAGATAATTTGTGTGTTTGTTTATAGTATGACTTATACAGGGTGATTTCCTAGTGAGGGTACATATTGAAGGTCATGGTAGCTGATGGTTATATACGACCAGTAAAAATATTATTACCAAAGAATATGGTTTAATGCCTTAGTTTTCGCAACTTAAAAATATCTAAAATTCTTGCAAAATGATGGTTTTTCGACATGGTTTTTTGATGGGTGTGGCGGAGGTGTGGGGTGCGCGAGATCACTAGAGGTCATTAGTCAACACTCTTTAAGCCGAAATTGTTTATTTTTGAGGTAGTTTTGTCGAATTTAGATTAAAAAAAAAAAATAATTTTACCTATTTTTTGTAATATTCCGTTTTAGAACAGAGTACTCATCACCCTCCTGCAATATGTACCTTCTCTAAAAAATTGGTTGCCTGTAAAGTCGATATACGGGCGAAAGTTTTACGTGACAACGACTCGGGCATGGTTAGCCCGCCTAAGTGCGAGAAAGACAGACATAAAAAGTGAAAGGCACGCGTGCCTCTCACTCGCTCTCATTGTGAGCGCATAACGTGAGCGGAGCGTAACGCAGTTTCTTGAAGTGTCACCCGGCAAACCAATTTATAAGACGTTGTCACGTCAAAATCACCCTATATAGATGTACTGTACTGTGTTGGTATGTAACTATACTGATTGATTTGATTTGATACTAGTATACTTATGTAAGTTTGGTTCGGGTGGATTAAATTTGACAAATTTCCCTGTTTCCGATTGAGCTGATATTTTGCAGATGTATATCGCATAACAATACCATAATATGACAAAATGGAGTAACTGGATTAACACGATAATCTGATGATGGATTCGGAAGGTAGTCGGATGGTAGGAGTAAGTAGGAACTCTTGTGCTGAACCAGATAGACTCGTCGTGTTTATGTTCGTTTTACTTGTATTAGCTGGCGCTCTACTGTTAAACGACATACAGGATCTTATTATTATTCTTGAAATAAATTATTGTATTGTTTAAAAATAAAGAATAAGAATAAAGATGTTTATTGTGAGTTAAATCCATTACACATTTGAGAGAAAACTTATACTAAATACACATAGGATTCAACTTACAGATGTGCCTGAACAAGTTACCAATGATCCTCACACTAGGCAAAGCCTGTATCGTGAGGACCACGCTAAATGAAGTGTTACATAGTGGAAGCTGGGCACAGTTAATCACAAGCAGAGTGATGAAACTTAATACTAGTTACTATCTAAGGAAAATAAAATGAAAAGTTTGCTCTAGTGTTTCCTTAATAAATCAAAGAATTGTGTTTCTTTCTCGTTCGTTTGCCGGTACCACTGGCACTTGAACTCTTACTTCAGATATCGAAAGCTGTCTCACAAGAAATCTTATGTGAGATAAAGATAACCGCGAGTGTTTAAAGAAATTTACTACCTGTGACGTCGTTCGTGGGCGGCTAGCGTCATCATGGAATCACAGATGAAACCGTGTGAATTTTACGCAATATTTTGTAGCACTGAATCGCGATTTGACAAATCATATCATTACATATTATCTAATATCTAATATATATATATATTATAAAGGCGATAGTTTGTATGTATGGATGTTTGTTACTCTTCCACGTAAAAACTACTGAATGGATTTGAATGAACCTTTACCACAATATAGCTTATACATCAGAATAACACATAGGCTACAATTTTTGAGGTTTCTAAGGTCGTAAAAAAACACATTTTTTGCGGTATAATAGACGGGACGAACCTGAAGTCCACGCGAACGAAGTCGCGGGAAAAAGCTAGTTCTTGCATATTTTGATAAAAATCTGACCAGTTTTTTTGTGCTAGATACTCTTCTACTTCTACTCAGAAACGATTCGCCAATGTCCAAAGACGTATTCGTACACTTCACATCTGTACTTTGGACATCGGTATTCTTGAATAATGGAATTTGGAAATAAACTTATTCAGACACTCGCGGTTTTCTATAATACTTTCATGCATTGGTGGTGTGTCGTGATGTGAGTTCGAGTTCCAGTGGTACCTACTACCCAAAAGCGAACGAGAAAGAGGGTAGACAGATTTGTTTGCTCTTAAATCGAACCGCAGTATCCAGTCTTCTCGTGATCATGACGTTTGCAACATCGTTGAAATATCGAGACAACTCAATTAATTAAATATCGTGGTAAGAACCCGTTGAAAATGCATGAAAGGAATTTGGAAATACCATTTTTATTTTTGGAAAAAATATCACTTGTGTAAAAATACTAAATACTTTTAGTATTAACGTTATCATGTAAACAACACTGCTTAAAATTTCCTCTCAAGCATTACTAGTTCAAATGTTTTCGTCTACAGATTCTACATACATTTAAATTCAATTTCGTTCACCTAGTTTGCCGACTCAGGAAATGTAATTAGTGCCAAATAAACCTGCCAAGAGTTGTCGATGGTTAGTTTTGTAAACTATTGCAATAACTCAGGTTTTAACTAGAATGTATTTACGTGCGACCTTCACCTAATACATTACAAAGATATTATGTTCTAGGGATGTATCCGCATTCGCAAATATTTCTATGTTAAAAATTGCCATTCGCAGGAAACCATGCGAATGTTTTGACAGAAGTTGCGTGGATGTAGAGGGAATCTGAAGATTAAAAATATTTATTCAGCCAAAATTTACAGTCTAATATAATTAACCATTAGATCTCAACACTAGGAGCCTGTCTCGTGGAGATCTTACTAATACACATAGAATTATTAACATCTGGAATCAACATCATGAACAACAGAATGAAGCCAATTTAAAGTGCACCGATCGCGCTTAACTACACGATATTCTAGCGTTAGTGTACCGATGACACTCAATTCGTTTAACACACTAATAAAACATTACATACACATAAGTTTTTTAAAATTTCACTTTGTTATTTATGATGTTGATTCAAAATATCGTGTTGTTACGCGTGATTGGTGCACTTTAAATTGGCTTCATTCTGTTGTTCATGATGTTGATTCCAGATATAATAATTCTATGGTTTTGACAGAAGTTGCGTGGATGTAGAAGGAATCGGGCGGGGCCAAAATCAAGATTAAAAATATTTATTCAGCCAATATTTACAGTGTAATGTAAGGGGCATGTTGCGCCATCCTGTTGAAACCAAATGTCGTCCATGTCATACTCTTCAACTTTTGGAAACAAAAATTCGTTGAGCATGGCACGGTAACGCTCGCCATTGACCGTAACGGGCGGCTCCTTGCTCATTTTCCAAAACCCACACCAAACCGTAACTCTTTGTGGGTGCATTGGCTTCTCAATGGTGACGTGTGGATTTTCCGACCCCCAGATGCGACAATTTTGCTTATTGACATAGCCTCCGAGGTGAAAATGGGCTTCTTCTGACACACACATTTCTTACAGTTTGGACTGAAGACTCACCACTTTATTTATCTATCTTACAATAAAAAAGGCAGTGTCGAATTATCATACTTAAGAAGAAATTACAACTGAAACTTATATCAAACTAAATTGACCTTTTCTCTGTTAAATTACAGTCTATTTCTAAATAATTCATTCCAGTTTAGTGATCTGACTTTTATCGCTGCTCCGAGCATTTTATATCAATTCCCTTTGAATTTAGTAAATGATTCAGCTACAGATTTATATTTGTTTAGTAGGTGTGAATATAAAGTACTGGACCGTATTTATTATGTCGTTTATTAGAAATTTATCGATTAAATATGTTAGTAACATAATCATATTAAGATGGACAGTAACTTGTAATAGAAAAAGATAGAATATTAGGAGATAATGTATTTTTACAAGCTTTATTTTTATATTAATTTGCACTGGGTGCTACTATGTAAGTTCGGGTGGAATCGGCTACTGTCGCTCATCAGTCTCTGCAATGCCATGGAATTAGGGAGCCGTTATCTATCACCCACTTTTCTTTTTTATTACATTTTATGAAAAGTCTAGAGAACCAATTGGTTTAGAAGTTTCATTGGAGGTGATTTTAAAACAGCTGTTCTCATCACAAAAGAAAGTTAAATTGTCTTTAAAATCACAGAAAACAAGTTAAACTAAATAACAGAACTAAATCATTGAACGATTCGACCGTTTCTACGTATTTAGTGTTCAGTCAGCGTCAAAAATAGACAACTTGCGTCCACAACTATTAATACACAGATTAAGATAATTCCGGCATCTTTGATATATAAAACAACTATATTTATTACAATTAGATATTATTTACGTACGAGCTTTGATAAGTTACGTCATTGATGAGGATTTGGTAGATTTCAAAGATTTTAAGCTATTTTTAACATAGTTGCTGAACGCGAAGTCTATAACCCGTTTTTTATTTTTTTCTCGGCAATTATTCGAGTTTTTCTCACTATTAAAACTATCCTTGAATTTCAACGAAGATTTAAAAAAAAGAATTGGCCAAATTGGTCCAGGCGTTATTGAGTTAGCGCTAACCAACACATTTTGCAATACATTTTTATAAAAGTCAAGTAATCTCTTTTACTCACGACTGCAGCCATCTTTCGCATATAATAAATCTATGGCCTAGGTAATAAATAATTCTACTACAAGTCTTATCTAGTAATGGCGCCGTATTATCCATAAATGTATGAAGGATGATGTCAAACATGATGTAAGTACATCCAAGGTGAACGAGAAAATATTTTATAGTTACCTTTTATTACGATAACAGACAATGTAATCGAATACTTAGAAAAGCCATAATAACAATAAACCTAAATGTTGGATCTGGCCCACGAGGTGACCGACATGTGGCGTGTTGAATCGACCATCATTGTTCCGATCGTTGTATCTGTGCACGGTCTAATAGCGAAAAGCTTCGACCTTCATCTAGAGAAGCTTTCGCTCCCCGGCTGGGTAAAGTGCCTGATTCAGCGCGGCGGTCGTTCTTGACACGGCGTGTATTGTGAGGAGGTTCCTCTCTCTTGAGCCCTGACCACTGATGGCTTGGGTTGTAGACTCCACCTGCAGTGGCCCTCTGTTTTTTATATTGTATTTTAAAATTTTATTTTCTTGTAAATGTATTTTTAAAAATAGAATGTCAAAAATAAGTGAATAAATGAATATACAACCTAAATGTTATTTGATCTATTTAGTTTTATACTAGGTAACTAGCTATTGCCCGCGACGTCGTCTGCGTGAATGCTATGTACAGCGCCATAATAATATACCAACAATTGTATCTTTTAAACTAACATTAATTTACTGGTTTTCTTCTTTACCTTTCATATCTACACTAAGCAGAGTAACAGAATAAGACTGTTTTTTTGTAAAATTGAAGTGCAAAAAGTGCTAATTTCGACCCGCTTCGAATAAATGACTTTAAGGTAATTTTGCTGAATTAAGGCAAAAGTTGTGACTAAAGCAGATGCAGAAAATAATCAAATTAAGACAAATATAAGATGAGATTAGAAGATAGCGTAAAAAAACATGCTTGTTCTCAATGAACCACAATAGTGGTTTAGCTCTCCGCAGCCAAAATATAAAGAGACGGACCGGTGCCCGTGTGAGAAGCAGGCCGTCCTGAGGTCGACACCCGCTGTCCCCAGTGTCTGCCCCAGCGACTTATTGATAGTCATCGCGAAGCAAACACTCACGGGGAACTGTACGCGCTTGAACTGGAACGGAATGTTCAGGAACATACCTCATGGTATGAGAGGAATGAGTGATATAATTACTGCGTCGCCGACGCCAGAACCCGTAAGAATTTCCGCCTCAATTGTGTGTTTGTGGAGCGAGATGACTTTAAGGCGGGTCCCGTTACACAACTTCGGAGGAGATAGGTTCCGAAGAAGCATAATCGGGACACTGACCTTCAGCTTGACAGTATGCGCTGGAAAACCACTTGCTGACAGAGAGTTCAAAAATTCTACAGGATAATGTGTAGCATCATCTTGCTCGACGACAGTTCATTTCCCTCAATTTCTGAGAGAATTCGTTAATTGCTGCAGCTTGGTCATTTTAGGGTGTCAAAATGGCTCGCTCACACACCCAAGAATTCTGCTGGTGTGATATACGACTGATGTCGTTGTACACACAGCGAATGAGTTCTTCTAAGCTGGATACAACTCTACCGAGAGACATTGGAAGCAACACTTGTCCACCTCTCTCTTCTGGTAGAGTACCTTCACCAAGACTTAGAAGGACATCGGAGAATTCTTGAGTCTAAATTGGGGATGAATCTACTTCGTAGGTTTGTTTGTTCTTCAAAATCACTCACAAAATAAATTTGCAAACATTTTGAAATATCTGTAGGTAGCAGCGAACCAATTTGATGGTAAACTTGTCCCTGGATCTTGAATGTCGGCATGAACCCTGTTTCAACGATTTGATTTGCACCAAACGAATTCATCTGGAAGGCGCTATTATAGGCTCGAATGTTTTTTAAAAAATGGCTGGACCCGGATGTTCGCCGCTTAGTAAGAGTTTCAACAGTTCTGGTGGGTCTTGCATAGACTCCAAGCGTACCTTACCAGATGCACAACACATTCCATTGGGCTCCCCTCTCCATTTGCGGGCTCGACACAGGGCGCACACTTCTTCTAAGATTGCTAATATCTCCGTGTGCGGCGTAGTTAATCGCAACATTGTACATGAATCTACTTCCCTCTTTATTTAGCCATGGTTGCTCTTGCAACTCCTGCATTCTGTGCCGGTCTTGCGATACATGAGCAGAAGTATCGTCACGTACGTTCTGATAACTTTGCTGAGCAGCTGTACTACGCTCTTCAAGCTGCTCATCAGTCTCCAACGACCGTGAAAGAGCGAGCTGAGAGTGATCTCTCCTTAACTGAGTATCCTGCTCTTCAAGATATTCGATCGACTGAGTTTCCGCAATGTGTTCTTAAAGAGTAGCCATTAGCCAACCTAGCTTCATGCTCAACGGCGGTTTCTAGACATCGAGCTAACCTTTTCCTTCGAGTATCGTTTGAACATTGGGATAAATTAGATCGTTATCCAGGCATTTTAAGTATTTTTAGTCGAAGCTAAATAATAATATAATGATAGCTAAAGAGTTCAATTTGACTAACCATAGGATGACTTATAGCAAAGCAGGTAACCTCAGTTTTGACATTTGGTGTACGAAATGATAGCGCGATTCAGAATCATTCAAATTTATACGCCAACGCCATCTAGTTAGCAAATAGGAAACATTGTCCCACAATGACATAGTCAAATTTAAATTATTTATATCAACAAAAAAATGCTTCCATATGCAATTCGACTTGAAGGCCAATAGATGTCGTTGCTCTAAAATTGCTTAATGAAATTTATTTATATGTATAGATCTTGCTAATCTCTGAAACGAATTAAATACACATTTTTTAAGAAGGAACAGAACTCTTTGTATCTATAACAATTAAAAAAATAACCATTGACAGTGCCAAAAATGACACAATCAAATTTAAATTATGGTATAAGAGCTAGCAACGTTTTTGACAGAGTATTTACCGATACGGACTGTCTAGTAGTAGCCTCCAGCCGGTAGTGGTAAGGTCTGGTTAAAAAACCGATTTTAAAATTTTTTTTAAGATATTTTTCTTTAAATTATTTTTATTCTACTTTTTGCTGCATGAATTTATTATTGCCAGATATTTTTTGTTGTTTTTCTGTGCCAGACGCTAACTCTGAATGATTTTTTTTAATGAATCTTTTTAAGCACTTAAAAACCTAAAATTAATTTGTCAACTGATATAAAACTGAAAGAGTATGAGAGATAGCATATATAAAAATAAAAACTGGCTTTACTGAAATGTTTGTTTTCCCGACGTTGCTAGCTCTTGTACTAATAAAAAAATGCTTCCACATGAAATTTGACTTAAACGCCGATAGATGTCGGTGCTCTAAAATTTTTGAATGAAATTTATTATATTTATATCCCGTTCCTCGGAAATGATAGCACTATAATATATAGCCTATGTGTTGACCCGACTTTTAAGCAATATTCTTGCCGAATTTGAAGTATATCGGTGTAGCAGTTTTCGAGTTTATCCCGGACAAAGCTGACTTTTTTACAGTACTAAATGTATGGATTCTGAATCGCGCCATCATTATGTTCAACGGTTGTTTGACTTGGGAGAGTGTATTTTGCAATGTTGACTCTTCTATCATTTTATTATATGTATAGATAGATAGATAAAACAGTGATTTATTTATTTATTTCAGTATCACTAACAAGAGTATACTAATAATGCAAACAAAGTTTATGACTATAATATGTACCCTTAATTAAAAGTGATTACAACATGCATAATATAAATTAGATACAATTAGAACATCACAAATTAAAAACAATAAATATTATAAAATTAAAAATTATGAGAAGATTAAAATTATTAAATATCTTAAAAACAACACAATTCATATAGTAAATTAGGATTGTAATTACAAATCTTATTTCAGTTAAAAAAAAAAAAATTAAAAGAATAATAATATGTCATTAAAACCCAAATTAAAATACTACCTCAATACATTTCTCACCTTTAATTTTTAAGTCTGCAGACTATCACTCAATATGTCCATCGATTGATCCTTGCGAACCAAGTCATTATACAGGGTGATTTGTTAGAGAGGGTACATATTGCAGGAGGGTGATGAGTACTCTGTTCTAATACGGAATATTATTATGACAAAAAATAGGTAAAATTACAAGATACATATATATTTTTTTTAAATCTAAATTCGACAAAACTACCTCAAACATAAACGATTTCGGCTAAAAGAGTGTTGACTAATGACCTCTAGTGATCTCGCGCACCCCACACCTCCGCCACACCCATCAGCTGTCGAAAAACCATCATTTTGCAAGAATTTTAGATATTTTTAAGTTGCGATTACTAAGGCATTAAGTCATATTCTTTAGTAATAATATTTTTACTGGTCGTATATAACCATCAGCTACCATGACCTTCAATATGTACTTCACTAGGAAATCACCCTGTATAATCTAGCCACTCTAGGTATCAGAGAGTGGCCGAGGTTGGTTCGAGAAGACTTTACGACTAGCAAGTCTGCTGTGATTGCAGCATATATTTTTTTAAAGGATCAATCAATAAGCGACTTGATTTTATGCTGGATGCTTGAAATCTTTGAAAGTAGATCGTATGCAGTGGAGTACCTAGTGTCCCTGACATTGCAGTCTCATCCTGTCAACGAGCTCCATTTCAATAAAAAACATAAAATATGATTTTAAACATATAAAAATACTAAAAATATAATATGAATGCAAATTATTATTAAATTATTTAGGTATCATAACTAACCCATTTTCTTTTATTTTTTACTTCCTGTGAATTCGGACTGTAGATTATTGTACAATAAATATTATTGATAATAATGCAAAGAAGTCAACTACAACGAAACTTATTAATAAATTATGAATCTAAACATCTCTTATTGCGGCAGCCTGAAGTTTAACTTAACAAGGACTTGCTCTTATTTATTTATCAGGCGACTCAATGGCGATTAATCAAAGATGAAATAATTTATCTACGAATTATACTTTTCAGATACCTTATCTCTATTTTCTTATATAATACTAGCTGGCCCGCGCAATTTCGTCTGCGTCACAAAAAATCCCGGATATTTTCTCATCGTTTAAACCTTCCCTGGATTATGACAAACATTTTAAAACCAAGATCAGCTCAATCGCCCCAGTCGTTCTCGAGTTATAGTCAGACTAACGAACAACAATTCATTTTTATTTATATAGATTTATATAGATAGATTATTTTTATATCTTATCTTACTTACAATCAATCAATAATTTGCCTTGCATAATTTGAGGATGACGCAAAGTATGAGAGGCTGGAGGTCAAAGTGCAGTTCAACTCCCGCATATCCTAGGGAAATCTATCGGGAAAAATAATACTGATTTTCGTTGGAATCAAAAAATACCATAACCCTACATTTCTAGGTCTTAAATTCGTTATTAACTAGCCCAGACGTTTCGTTCAGACTGTTTGTAAATTTATGAAAATTAACAGGTACGGATCTCTCAACAATAACGAAGGTGTATTGAACGCAATATTGATGTTAAAACAAACATATTGAAAGATAGATGTAAACGAGACTTTAATATAAAGCATTAAATATAAATTTTGTAAGTTTATTTGTAACAATATTTTTTATATCGAATGAAATGTACGCAAAATCTCACAAGATATGAAATCTTGTGCGCTAAAAAGATACATTTCAAAACATAGCTCAAAAAATGTGTTCATGTTCGATCTTTAAGTGATTAAATGGCGCCCGAAAACCATCACTGAATCATCCAAATTGGTCCACTTAAATTAAAGTAATGAAAGGACAAACATTTCGGGAAGTCAAACAAAAACATCTGTAAACTTATTCAGACACTCGCGGTTTTCTATAATACGAGTTCTTACCACGATATTTAATTAATTGAGTTGTCTCGATATTCATGCTCATGATGGGTTCATGCTCAGAGTCTTGTAGATACAGTGAGTGTGGTGTGTCGAGAAGTGAGTTCGAGTTCCAGTGGTACGACCCAAAAGCGAACGAGAAAGAGGGTAGACAGATTTGTTTGCTCGTAAATCGACCCGCAGTATCCAGTCTTCTCGTGATCATGACGTTTGCAACAACGTTGAAATATCGAGACAAGTCAATTAATTAAATATCGTGGTAAGAACCCGTTGAAAATGCATGAAAGTTAAAACATCTGTGTTCAAATTCTGTGAAATAGCACAGAAAATACAAGAAAACAATTCTCTTACATATTGTTTAGTCATTTCCTTCGTCGTTCGTGATTCTATGTTTGTGAATAATCACGTTTCCACAAGAGTACCTGCATACAAGTATAGTACATCCGAAATTATTCCATAATTGACCTTATTACCCACTAGCTAATCCGCGAAACTTCGTCTGCGTCACAAGTTCAGACAGCATTTACGATGCTGAATATATAATAGATAGATTCAGGTGGAATTTTGCAAACTAAATTTGACAAACTTCCCGGTGTCTGATTGAGATGACGTTTTGCAGCAGATGTATATCGCGTGACAATGCAATAATATGATAGCTGATCTGATGATGGATTTAGAAGGTGGTTATAGGAACTTCTGTAATAAAAAAAACTTGAGAGGTGTCATGAGACACCCGAATAGAACGAAGTTCCTTTCGATTAAAAGATATCTTATATTTTTTCCTAAGGTAACACGCGATAAGGAACGTGTTTTAAAAGATTTTGATCACAGCGCCATCTAGCGATAATCATCTAAAACAAAAAAGTGTCGTGACAACTTTAAAAGTGTCGTGACAACTTTTCATAAGATTTTTTTCCGTCTAGCCCCCCCCTTTCGATAACGCGGGATAAGGAACTTCGTTCTAATAAAATAGACCTATCGTGTTTGAGCTCATTTTTCTCGTCTTGGCTAGCACTCTACTGATACACGATAATCAGGATCTTATAAGTTTACTAGCTGACTCGCGCAACTTCGTCTGCGCCGAAAAAAAAAATTAGGGGTGGACTACCCCTAACATTTAGGGGATGAAAAATAGATGTTGGCCGATTCTCATAGGTACCGGATAAGCACAAAAAATTTCATCAAAATCGGTCGAGCCGTTTCGGAGGAGTTCAAGTTCGAACACCGTGACACGACAATTTTATATATTAGAAGATATTTAAAGTTTTCTTTAAAGTAATTTATTGTTTTTGACTGACTTCTATTTTCGATAGAATAGTTTTTCCAGCACACGCATAAATTGGTTTTCGATTACATCTAATATTACAAAATCGTCCTCGATAAATGGACTTTGCAAAACTGAAAGATTTTTCGACTCTATTTAAATGATAAGGAACTTCGAGGAACTGGCAGGCTTATCTTCCCAATAGATCTTTCTTATATTCGTATGTATTTTTATAATAATATTATTATAATAATTTATTTATTTGGTAAATACCCTGTATTATCGTAATATTTATGTAATTATGCATAGGTTTATTGTGTAGTATAGTATTTTATGTATGGAAATTTTATTTATTATTTTATATTTATATATTATATATATTTTTTATAATAAATCAAATTGAGCACCTACCATTGTTTTCTCTGCACCACCTTTGGTTGACTGGTAGAGAATGCCTTAGACATTAAGTCCGCCATTGTACCATTTATGTGCATAAAGTTTAATAAATAAATAAATAAGGTTGAGCTAAAGATTTTTTTAAATATCCTTAATTATATTATTCAGTTGGTTTCCCAAAGATACATATTTGCTGTCTTTTGCATAGATGGCACTAAGTACATACACCTACGCTAAGACAGAATAAGTTCACGGAGCTGGTCCAAGGACCGGTTTGGATGTAAGCTGATACTGTATTGTAGTAACTGGTATAGTCTAGGTCATGTACGACCTTAGTGCTTGGCATTTCACCATTATACACCTAAGTTTAGACGGGAATCTTAGAACTGAAGTTTAAAGCGATAGGTTAATTTAAATACCCACGTAGTTTTTAAATGACTTCAAGTTTCTTAAACTGATTTTGATGATTTTTTTTTAGGTATTTCAATGGTGGTCAATAATGAGGAAATTAGGGTTCTATAATGGTATAGGTACCGTATCAAAAAGTCGTGGTGGTCGAGTGGTCGAAGCGCATCCTTCCGAACGGGAGGTTGCGGGTTCAAATCCGGCCGGCTTGTACCTCTAAATCTAAATGTGAAAAAGATTTATGTGCAATTTTTCACAATACCACTGGCTAAAAACGATGAAGGAAAACATCGTGAGGAAACCTGCATATCGGAAAAGGGTTCCAAAAATCCTTTGACGATATGTGAAGTCCCCAATCCGGTCTGGGCAAGCGTCGTGGACTATGCCTAGTCCCTCTTCTGAGGAGACCTCAACCCAACAGTGGGCAGTAATGGGTTGGTATAGGTTATCTTGCACTGGATGTAACTATGTACCTATGTACTCAAAAATATGGGAAAATTGGGCTGTAATTTTGTACCCAGATATATAGGTTTAGATATCACGTGACAATCCAATATGGTACCATGACATAGTTCTGATGATGAAATCGGAAGGCCATAAGAAGTCCAAAATCCAGGACGATTGCATAAAGTGGGAATGAGTTGCTTGCCAAGGTCATTTCATAATCGTAATCGTTTTTTATTTGTATATTTAATGTAAAATTGTATAATACTGTACAAATACTTAAAAAAAAATGCTCATTATATAAAATGACATGCCCGCTGAGTTACTTGCCAGTTCTTTTCAGGACGGTGGCTATAATTATTATTTTTTGTATCCGAACTGGTGGTAGCTTTTAACTTTTGACGTCAACAAGAATGAGTACGTCATCAATGTTGAAAATAAAGTACTTCATTTCTTAACACCCTACTGCTGGCATTCATGATCTTAAAAGTATTTTATTTGTAAAAATTTTAAGTTAGTTTAAAGTTCTATAACTTTCGAAATGGTCTAGAAATTTCTACTCCCACGTGTCCCGCGAAATGGGTTTAAAGATCGCAACACACTAGGCACCTACTTCGTTTGAAACCAGTCCTGAGCCGGTTCGCAATGTACCTATTCGTATGATGGTCACTTAGATATGCACGACAATAGATTTGAATAGAATCACGTCTTATTTGATTTTAGTATTAAATAGAGAGAACTACCATAGAGAATACTAAAATTTTTGAGATATTGGATATTATTATAAATAAAAAAACTTGAGAGGTGTCATGGGACACTCGAATAGAACGAAGTTCCTTTTAATTAAAAGATATATCTTATAAAAAATATTTCCTTTCGTAACGCGCGATAAGGAACATGTTTCAAAAGATTCACACAAAAATACATCAGTAAACGAAGTACACATACACACACATCAAAGAAAAAACTTGAGAGGTGTCAAGGGACACCCGGATGGAACAAAGTTCAGAAGAGAGAGAGACAGACGTTTTAAACTAACTAATTATTATAACTTAAATAAAATATTTTGATCACAGCGCCATCTAGCATTAATCATATACATAAAACAAAATAAGGAATTGTTTTAAAAGATTTTAATCACAGCGCCATCTAGCGATAATCATCTAAAACAAAAAAGTGTCGTGACAACTTTTTCATAAGAATTTCCGTCTAGCCCCCTTTCGATAATGCGCGATAAGGAACTTCGTTCCAAAAACACTTTAAATACCAGATTTTAAAATCCTGGATAACATAATACTGCAGGAAGGTGCTAAATAATACAAGTAAAACGAGCCCAAACACGACGGGTCTTTCTTGTTTAGTATAAGAGTTCCTATGACCACTTTCTGAATCCATCATCACATCAGCGCCATTTTGTCATATTATTGTATTTTCACACGATATACATCTGCATGCAAATTGTCAGATCACCCGAACTTACATAGTTACATCCAGTGCAAGTTAATATAAAGCTTGTAAAAATGGCGGTTCATGTCTGTTCTTACTCACGTAAAAACAAATGACGGTTATGGTCGACCAACATGTAGACGGGGATTTTGTATGCATTGGCCGGCATTGAAACTATCCACTCAACTGGGAACGTCACTATTCGCTAGATGGCAAAACTGGGGACTTCGTTCGGAATCAATACCGTGTTCGAGCTCCTTTTTAAAAACATTTCTTTCCAATAATTTTTAATTTTGATTTTTAATTAAACCTTATATTTTTGTAAATCTTTATTATTAAACGACGCTGTATTGCATTTTCAGCGAAAATATATCATCTTTGTAAAATAAGAGCCGATTTAAAAAAAGGTAAACAAAACAAGTTATAGAACAGTGCTCAATTTTGGCTCCAATTTGGTTGCCGATCCCAGTTGAGTGGCTATGTGAAACACCGTTTGACAGTTGGCCTACCAGTTGTCATTTGCGCGCATTGGAAGTTGGCGACCCTATATCCAAACGCGGTATTATTTTGACTGTATTATGCAGATTTTGTATTTAGTATTTGAATTCATAGAATCAGTAATTGTATTTAGTATATTCAAGCCTCATATCATCAAGACTGTATGATTTAGAAAATAGAGTTCAAATTTCATTGGCAAATAAACTTCGCTACATGTAAGTTCAACGAACTCCAGTAAATAGTATTTGTAAGAAAATTTTTCACGAAGTTCCTAAAAGAAAATTAACGTACTTTTGTTTTATAATACGGCAATGCGACTAAATTGAAGTAAGTAATGTATAAGTGGCTCTCCGCAATGCAATTTTATTGCCAAAATTGTGATTGCTTTAACAATATTTTGTAGGTGCACTCTGCTCTATGAAGCATATTAATTATAGAAAATATAGAATTTTTATTTTCATTTTATTTATTTATTCTTCTTGTACAAAAAAATAAGTACAATGGCGGACTTAATGCCTGAGGCATTATCTACCAGTCAACCACGGGTGGAGCAGAGAGAACAATAAGTAGGTGTACAAGAGAAGTGCACACATGAGCTTAAAACACGTAGAATTTTCTAAATATTGGAATAATATTTTCTATACTTTTGAGATACCTGGTTGTCTTAAAAATATGCTGGCCATAAGTATATTTATACAGATAACCGTACATTTTCCATACAATGTCAGAAAAAAAGTTTAACCAATCCAATAAATAAAAATGGTACTAGTTGTATTTCGACCGGTCATTCACCCCACGTCAGATTGTCCAAAGTTACAGATCCAACCTGTATACCAAACAATTTCAGAAAAAAACATCTCAACAGTTCTGTTTTCAAAAATAAAAGTGGTTGTAAGTTGTATTATATTTAAGTTACGTATAATATTTTCAAAACTTTTGACATACATAACGTATCTTCAAAAGATGCTGACCATTATAATTATTAAAAAAAAAACAAAAATCAAGTTAACTCATGTGCTCTTAACTCGTTTTATATGTTGTGAAACCCTGTATTTTGTATTCTTTTTTGTTTTTTTTTTATTATTTTTTTTATTCATTTTTTTTTGTGGTTGTTATATTTTGTAGCTAATTAGCTAAGTGCCTGCGTGCACGTCACTTGGTGCCGACGGAAGACCAGCGTCGTCGACATTGCTGAGTCGGTAGCCGTTTCCTAGCAATGTCATTTAGTTATAGTTTAGTGTAAGTGTTTTGTAATTGCTTGGAATAAAGACTTATTCTATTCTATTCTCATCTTTAATAAAGTCGGTAAAACAAGTAATACATCAGTTTCAAAAACATTAAGTTGTCTTTGAAGTTAAAAAATGAACAACGAAACTTTCACTGCAATAAATAATTATAGGAATTAGAGAAAGCTTCAGTGCGCAAAGACAAAAGCTTGTAGTATCTATACAGTCCATGTTATCTAGCTTTGATACTTTCACTTATTTTTTGATCAAAATGGAGGAGGTATTTAATACGTCTGTTTTATTTTACACTAGATGACCCGCGCAACTTCGTCTGCGTTACAAAGGGGTTCGAAAATTGTAGCCTATATAGGCACGCGCCGCCCGGCGCAAACAACTACGACCCTGCATTTTAAATTTGTAATATCTTCGGTAATATTCACTTAAATTACTTGCTGTAAAAAGCATATTGATCTATAATAGACATATACCATCGCGGACTTTTTTGTTGAACTTTTTAAGGTGAACAATACTGTAGTACATTATTTTGGTCTATCTCGTAGGGTTCAGCCAGCGTTTGCAATATAAGCGCAAAAAACGTGCTTATTTACGACATCACATGAGAAACCTTTAAATTTATCAGTGTTTCTCTACTATATTATGCATTTATTATACATATAAACCTTCCTTAAGAATCACTCTATCTATTAAAAAAAACCGCATCAAAATCCGTTGCGTAGTTTTAAAGATCTAAGCATACATACGGACATACAGCGAAAGCGACTTTGTTTTATACTATGTATTGAAGCTTTATATTAACTTGGACTGGATGTAACCATAAACGTATTCAGACACTCGCGGTTTTCTATAATACTTTCATGCATTTTCAACGGGTTCTTACCACGATATTTAATTAATTGAGTTGTCTCGATATTTCAACGTTGTTGCAAACGTCATGATCACGAGAAGACTGGATACTGCGGGTCGATTTAAGAGCAAACAAATCTGTCTACCCTCTTTCTCGTTCGCTTGTGGGTAGTACCACTGGAACTCAAACTCACATCACGACACACCACACTCACTGTATCTACAAGACTCTCTGAGCATGAACCCG
Source organism: Trilocha varians (assembly GCA_030269945.2). Taxonomy (NCBI): domain Eukaryota; kingdom Metazoa; phylum Arthropoda; class Insecta; order Lepidoptera; family Bombycidae; genus Trilocha; species Trilocha varians. Next base: position 1,697,788 of record AP028264.1, on the reverse strand, counting down.
CGAGTGACTGTTGTGTTTAGCACTGGATCCCACATACTCGATAATGAAATATCGGGACCACTCAATTAAAAATAATCGTGGTAAGAACCCGTTAAGTAATCGTGTTTAAAAATGTTTATTATTAACGGAGATTTCACCTGTATATCTTTTCTTACGAACCGATTTCAATTATTATTTTTAGAAAGCTGACATTTTGAGCATTATCTCATATAAATTTGATAAAGATCTAACTCGTAGCTTTTGTGCTATTCTAGAAGAATGGAAGCCGTTTCCATCTTTTTTAAATACTCGTTGTAAAATTACAATAACTACCAAAATTAATGCAGGTCATTTCGCTCCCTCATTCAGTGGCCCTTTAATTATAGAAAGAGACAACTATACATCATCTACATGTATATGAAAGGGACAAAAACATCAGCTGATGAACAAGTGCTAAATAGAACGTAACGGATTCACATGTGCAACGAATTAAACTGACTTTAAAATAAGAGGAATAATTATTTTACTTTAAAAACTTTATTTAACTTGCACTGGATGTAACTATGTAAGTTCGGATAGAATTGTATGAGTTGAATATAAGCAACTTCCTGGTTTCTGACTTAAGCTGAAATTTTTCACACATAACATGATACAATGGAGCTGATCTGAAGATGGAGACGGAAGGTGATCATAGGAACTCTTGTGCTGAATAAGATAGACTCATCGTTTTTGGGGTCATTTTTCTTGTCTAGCACTCCACAAGGGGCCACGGGAGAGAGTGCTGTAGTGCGTAACGCGTCGTGCTGTCCTGCATAACCCAGTGCTGGATTCTGACCTCAGCCGAGGTTCGGACACTGAGTGTGAGTGGTTGGAGGTTATAGTGTGGTTCACCTCCTACATATTCCATGGGAATTCGACGTTTTCCTCCAACACAAAAAAGCACTCTGCTATATGATACCCAAGACCTGAAAAGTTTATATTTAATCAGTTTTCTATAAATAAACTATTGAATAGTATTAAAATAACAATAGGATAGAGTGTAGTCTTGTTAAATGTTAATACCTATTATCATATACCAACCAGCATCTCTGATCTAGGTACAGTTAATCTAAACTAACAATACAAACAGGTCTTGCGTGGGCGTGACTTTTGGCATATGGGGTCCGTTAGAATTACAATGAGGTCATTTTAGGCTGTAGTAAATTTATGCAGGGTGGATCTGTATCTTTGGACCAGCTGAAGTGGGGTGAATGACCTGTCGAAATACAACTTAGAACCACTTTTTAGTTTTGGGAGGGTGTTGATTTTTGCAGATTTTGTTACTTCGATTATCAGATAAATCAAACCATTTACGAAAAAACTTTGAGTGCAGTATTAAAAATGTCATAAATAAAATGATGATTCCTTTCAGAAAAACATCCTATCTATAATTAAGGTATTCCCATTCAACGTCGCATAGTTCTGGGACACCCTGTATACAGACTTAGCACTATTTATAAACCATCGACTAAAACCCGATGTATTTCAGTACGGCCTTCAAATAACGTAATCTATTTTATCTACTGCAATAAAAAGTACCATATTTTTTAGAGATTGCATCTTGTCACGCCTTCCGTGACGCATCGTAATGAAGGGCCTCCTGGGGTAATGTTTTAGATACTGAACAAATCGATAACTAATCCATATTTTTTGAATTGCTGCATTTCCACTAAAAGTGAGAGTCGAATCTCACTAAAACCTCACACTCGGGGGTGTCGCGACGGGAAAGTGTACCGCAGTGCGTAACGCGTCGCGCCATCCCGCATAACCCCGTGCTGGGTTCTGGCCTCAGCCGGGGTTCAGACGCTGAGTGTGAGCGGTTGGAGGTTTTAGTGAGGTTCAACCCCCACATACCTCTCCCACGAGGCGGGTGAGGACAAAAAAAAAAAACCCTCACACTCAACGTCTGAATTCCGGCTGCAGGACGGGGTGATGCGGGGCGGCACGACGCGTTACGCAAATCGCCAACAACTTTCATTCAGTCACTTTTTAGATAGTTACTTTGAACCCTAGTTTAAACGATGTAAAATCGTTGACATTATGGTTAAGATTATAATAATTATTTTATTGAAATATCTAAGTACTTCACGAGGCTAAACTGTCCTTAGACTCCTTAGAGTACGGTAGAAATGGTAGGTTGTCATTGCAGAGGTTCATGAGCTACGGTAACCACTTACGTTCAAGTGTCCCGTTGGCTTTTCAACCAAGTATTAAAACATATTGGAACAATAATACTAATGAAAGCTAAAAGCATAGAGTTAATCGTATTAGTAAGGTACCCATGCCCACTACTGGGCTTAAATGTCTTCCGTTGGGGAACAAGACAATTTAACCACTCTCCTATATCCACTCAACTGGGATCGTCACTTTCTGCTAGATGGCTAAACTGGGGACTTCGTTCGGAATCACTACCGTGTTTGAGCCTCTTTTTAAAAACATTTTTTTCCAATATATTTTAATTTCGATTTTTAACTAAACCTTACATTTTTGTAAATCTTTATTATTAAACGACGCTGTATTGCATTTTCACCGAAAATATATCATCTCCGTAAAATATGAGACGATTAAAAAATGTAAACAAAACAAGTTTCAGAACTGTGCTCAATTTTGGTTCCTGCCACGGACTTGGCAAAAGTTAATAAACCAATTTTGTTGTCGATCCCAGTTGAGTGGATAATTGGAATAATGGGAGATCACATACCTTCGAAGGGTTTTTTAGCGTTATCCTGAAAGGCACGGACCTTTACGACTTCTAAAACAAAGTAAACTAGACATTTCTTATCAACTTTTTCAGTGACATTCCGTTAAATTATGAAGATATTTCCTCAGCTATTCCCGTAATGTTCTACTAGATAACTCCGTCTACAAAAATAAATAATAAATATCCGTTCGTTCAACACGGCCTATTTATGTAATTATGATTCAACACTATCAGTTAAGACCATTGATAAAATAATTTGCTTGGATACGAACGATAAAATGATCGTATAATATTTGCTAATTAAACATCGTATTGCTAACATTGTGATGAAAATACTTAGAAAGATATCTACTTACAATAATAGTTAAAAATGAACATGGTGTCTTTAAGAAAGAAGAAATCCATAACCTTTCCCTTTCCGCTTTCCGTCAGATGGTTTGCAGTTTCATCTGCGTAATTGTTTAATGAATTTGATTAAGATAATAAATACAATTTTGTAAAAATAAACACTATAAACAATCGTAAAACTCTTCAGTTTTATTTCAAACGTGTGGTTCCGTAAAGAACTTCGAGTTTCCAAATTTAACGCGCCCAAAATAGATTCACCCCATTCGTCGAACCACCCCCTCGAGTAAGTACTACGTCTACAAGTCGTCTAGTAGGAATAGTGCACGCGATATGACACGACGCTTGCGCTAAGCCACGGGCCTCAAGTTTTAAGTTAGCGAGCCGGCAGTATCGAACGCACCTCCGCGCGGAGAGGTCATGTCGCTATGTCGGACGGCCGCGACTCCCCGTCGCAAAGTGGTCTCAAAGACCGCGTCAGTTTCTTCGAAAAAGTATGGACTGGGCAGTCCAGCAGTGACGCTGTGGATGCCACCACAAATGTAGACGAAATAGAGCGTCGCATCGAGCAGCGCAAACGGCGACCCGACTCCCCCAAAATAGAGGTTAAACTCAAGCAAACTAGAGACACGGAATCTCCGACGAAAACTTACGAGTCGACTTTTCCTAATTTGAAGTTGAGGCACGTCGAGCCGGTCGAAACGGTCGAGAAGCACGAGGTCGAAGAGGGAGACCTTGGAGCTGGTGTCCGTTTCGTGAAGTTTGAACGAGTCACGGTCAAACGGACTGTCACGGAGAGCAGAGAAGAGCGGTCGGAGTCGCCTCAGCATGAGTGGTACTCCGAGTACAAGCACCAGGCTTTACACACTGGACCCCGACTGGAGTACCTTCGCAGCAAATCGGAATACGACTCTCACATTGCAGAAATACGCGGTAAGTGAATTGTAAACAGTATTGTTAAAGACAATTTGTAATCGGAGTGGCACTCATACAAGAAAATATAAAAAATCATATTCCTACTCGTACATTTATTACCATATCTAAACGCATTTATATCTAATCCAAGGTTAAATATTGTCCAAAGGCGTTTGTTTTTAAATTTCGCACGTAAAAACAGGTAAAATTCGCGTACAAATTGACCATTTGAATTCAAATTCCCGTGTTAAAAAACGATCTTTTCTAGATTCTATTATTGTAATGATGACATCATTTTTGTACGCAGAATGTCAGGTTATAAACTGTTAATGAAACGTAATCTAAAAATGTTTATACGTACAAATAATTTTGAGTTAATTGTGCGTTATAAATTGAAGTAAGATTAATAAAATTTATTGCAATGTACTGTAATTTTATTATGTAAAACTAATAATGTGCATTGTTTTATTTCCTCTTTATTATAATGCTTTGTGTCTCGTAATCTCGGTTTTCCTTGCGTTATGACCTATTTAAAACTTGCACTGGAAGTTGAGCTAAGAAATTTCAGTAGGTACTAGCCAGAGGGGGCGCGTGACGGAAAAGTGCCGTGGGCGTAACGCGTCGCGCCGTCCCTCATAACCCCGTGCTGGGTTCTGGCCTCAGCCGGGGTCCGGACGCCGAGTGTGAGCGGTTGGAGGTTTTAGTGCGGTTCAACTCCCACATACCGGATCCGGTGATTTCCTCCAACAAGAAAAAAAAAAAGAAAGCTACCAATATAGTCATCTATTTATCTAAATCTATTTGTTCAATAATAAACAAGCCAAACTAAACAAACAACTCATGTAAAAAAATGGCCAATTATTCATATTTATATGTAATAGGGATCTTAACAATAAAAGACGAATTTGCCAACAACAATAATTTATCACCGGAATCAAAATCCTCCAACTGAAAAGAAAAGTACTGGCCAGAATTACGTTTTAATAAAACCACATTATCTTTTTGTCTGAAGCAATAATATTCAATGTTTACAAATTTGACATTATCAGCACGCTACTTGAACTTATCTTAATTACTTACGTAACGTAAAAATGCATAAAATTCTGATAAAAAATTTGGTCAAGAATTTTTCGTATCAAAAGTATAAATAGCACTTATACTTTATTATCTAGGTAGTAAAGATTAAATTCCTATAATGTTTTTGAAATCAAGTGTGATCTAATCCGAGCGCTTACTGCGAAAATTAGTGAAGTGATAAATTTTGCATTTACTACAGATTTATCAGTACTACATGTTTAAGCATATTTTTTACACCTTTAAATCTATTTTTAAAGATTTACGTGTTTTGTAAATAAGGGGTGGGCCATATAAAGTTTGCATTTTCCAAAAATTCGACTGTCATGTTGGCTGTGTGGCATGTTGCGCCATCCTGTTGAAACCAAATGTCGTCCATGTCATAACTCTTCAACTTTTGGAAACAAAAATTCGTTGACCATGGCACGGTAACTTGGATTTTCCGACCCCAGATTCCAACAATTTTGCTTATTGACATAGCCTCCGAGGTGAAAATGGGCTTCATCTGAAAAGACGATTTTTCGGTTAAAATGCTGATCTTCGGCCAAACGATCTTCTGCCCATTGGGCGAACCGAAAACGTACCATTTCGTAAATGTCAAACCTTTAACTAAATTATGAACACAAATTGAATGACATTTGAGCTGTAATTCTCTAAATAAACAGTAGTTCAAAATGCAAACGTTAGATTGCCCACCCTATACATCACTACTGACCAATAAGTAAAATATCAATACATTTTTTTTAAAGATAACTTTTTCTAGATCTGCTTTTAAGATGCTGGATTCAAATAGAAGTAGAGTGCTAGCTAAGACAAGTAAAACGAATCCAACTACGAATCCGAATAGGATCCTAATTTACTATTATAACAGGTATTTACTAGTGAATGTATGTCTTGAAACTCTTGAAACTCCGAGGAAGAATTATTTGAGATGATCCCAACATCTCCCTTCTATCGCCGTACCACTTGGCGTTCATCCCTACTATATGGAACCACCGCGGTCATCCACGGTTCGTTTCAGGAACACTTTTTTGCCACGCACCATCCGGCTATGAAATGAGCTCCCCTTCTTGGTATTCCCTGAGCGCTATGACTTGTCCTTCTTCAAACGAGGCTTGAGGAGGATCCTTAAAGTTAGATCGTAGGCAGCGATCCCTCAGTGTCCCCTGACATTGCAGAGGTTCATGAGCGACGGTTACCACTTACAATCTTACAATAAATAATTTCATTTCATTTCATTTCATTTCAATCAGGTGGGCCGTTGGCTCGTCTGCCTACCTGGCAATAAAAAAAAACTGTCCAATCAACAAAAATCAAAAATCAGTTGACAAGCAAACAGACAAAAAGTTAAACGGATGACCCCATTTGGATTGGTGATATTTTACCGATGCATTAGATGGTATTATGAAGCGAATCTTATGGTGGAGTCGGAAGATAGCCATAGGAACTCGTGTACTAAACAAAATAGACTCGTCGTGTTTGGGCTCGTTTTATTTGTCTTAGGTTTAAGAAAAGTCCTGTATCGGTAGGCGATAGATAACAGCCCTTCATTGCCCTGGCATTGCAGAGATTCATGAGCGACGGTGACCTTACCATCAGGTGGGCCGTAGGCTCGTTTATCTATCACGCAATAAAAAAAAAGTTTGCACTTCCCTGTTCTATGATATCCAGGATCTTAAAAGCTTGTGTTTTCTTCAAAATAACTAATAAGTTTATTACAGTTTTTGTGCATATATTTTTTTTAAAACCTATTATAAACTATAGGACAAAGAAATTTTTTTCTTTGTAGAGTCATGTAACCTTCTATAATATTTTATTAGAAAATGGTATCACATTTATCGCTATTTATTTGTTTTTATTCATTCTTCAGTTGCGTAGTTTACTAAACAAACTTAGCAAGGTCGTAATTGTTTACTTTTCATATTCATATCAAATATTAGTTTTTCTTGGAAATGTAGTAGTGTGTTAATGGTATTTGAGATGGGTAAAATAAGTTTACAGTAAAGAGCTAGTTCAACTTCGTCTCTGTCACTTTAGAGGTAATAAATAAAAGTATACCGGTGTTTAAATCACGGCTTCGATGCAATTTTTTTCTTTACAAGCTTTATATTAACTTGCACTTGATGTACCTATGTAAGTTCGGGTGGAATCTTGCGAGTTGAGTATAACAAACTTCCCGGCTTCTGACTGAGCTGACGGAGGTCACTGGATGCAGATGGCGCAGGACCGGTCGATGTGGCGAAGTTTGGGGGAGGCCTATGTCCAGCAGTGGACGTCTATAGGCTGACGATATGTGATATGTGAAGTCCCCAATCCGCACTGGGCAAGCGTGGTGGACTATGCCTAATCCCTCTTCTGAGGAGACCTGAGCCCAACAGTGGGCAGTAATGGGTTGGTACAGAGCTGATCTTATACTAAACAAGGTAGACCCGTCGTGTTTGGGCTCGTGTTAATTGTCTTATAGTTCGGCCGTTCAGAGAATGCGTTCCTGACACGTAACTTAGTAATGGCGTTGCGGTTACGATAAAAATATTTTTGCTGGTTGTTTACCGTTTTAACAATTGATGAGCATTAAAACAACATTATTATATCAATAATCAATGAATGTTATAATTTTGTGCCAAACTGAGCGTCAAATAACTTGGTAATACACAATATTTAATATATACAATATTTTTCGTGACTAACTGATAGGTGTCAGGAACGCATTCTCTGAACGGCCGAACTTTAGCTAGCACTTTACTGCTACATGATATTCAGGATTTTAAAAAGTTATATTTAGAATCTTATTCAACATTACATTTATTATTATTTCTTTGTCATTTAATATTTAAATGTGACCCAAGAACAAATGAATTAATTCTAGAAAAACAAACATACATTATGTAACAAATGAATAATTAATTAGAGAATTTAAACAAGTCTCCGTTTATGTTAATTTTAATGTTATTATGTATCTAAAATCTGTCGTACACTTAATTTGTAAACTAGATTTAAATCTATATATTATAATAAGATTAAAATTTAATTAGTTTGTCTAGCTTATTTAAATGTTATAGATTTTATTTACATAAATGGGATTATGTTTTTTATAAAATGCGATCTTCTTTGCTTTTAATTAACCGACGCCAAAAAAGAAGGTTTTAAAATCGACATTTATTTCGTCTGCTTAAACCGATTACGATTACTCCTTTTTAAGGCTGTCCGACTCCATCATCAGAACAGCTCCATGGTATCATATTGCATTGTCACGCGATATACGGTCTATGCATGCAAATTTTCATCTCATTCGGAAATCGGGAAGTTGGTCATATTATACTCGTAAGATTCCACCCGAACTTACATAGTTACATTCAGTGCAAGTTAATATAAAGTTTGTAAAAACAATTTAATTCAGTGGTAAATACGTACCTAATAAATATAAATAGTAAAACGATACGTCATACTAACACACTATGATGTCATACTATGTCATAAATTAATGAGGATTAGAATAACAATAGCCGCTTTGACTGTTAGAGGAAAAATAATTTAATTTAATCGTATATTTTGTCTCTATAATCTTATATACTAGCTTAGGACATAAATTATAAATTAATTAAAATTATTTGTTCTGATAATTCGATTATTAAAATTTAACTTTTTTAAGTTTTTTCGTTCCTTAGAAAAAAAATATTTATTTTAATGAAAACTTTTTCATAAATGCTTTTATGATCTTGCATATCCGAATCCATCATCAGATCAGCGCCATTTTGTCATATTATTGCATTGTCACGTGATATACATCTGCGTGCAATGTCAGCTCAATCGGAAACCGGAAAGTTTGTCTTTAGCTTGCAAGATTCCAACCGAACTTACATAGTTACATTCAGTGCAAGTTAATATAAAGCTCGTTATACTTGTCTTCGCTAGTACTCTTGTGTTTTTTTATTTTTTTATTGATTTTTCCAAATATTGAAGGATGAGAAACAAGTTATCGAGATGATAGTCAAATGAATATTCAACCATTTACGTCACATACTGGTTACAAACAAGACAATGTGTTATCAATTAAACTCTTAGTCTCATTATTACTCTAATTAGCTTTTCGCTCTTTTTTTACATTGTTTTAAATTTTAATTGTATAAATATTGGAACGTAGTTCCTTATGGCGCGTTATCGAAAGGGGGCTAGACGAAAATTCTTGTTAAGAAGTTGTCACGACACTTTTTTTGTTTTATATGATTAATGCTAGATGGTGCTGTGATCAAAATATTTTATTTAAGTTATAATAATTAGTTCTATCTCATTAGTCTGTCTTATAGAAAGAGAGAGAGAGAGAGAGACAGACGTTTTAAAGTAACTAATTATTATAACTTAAAAAATTAAATTTTATTACAATTCCCTCACTAATTAATCGAAAGGAACTTCGTTCCATCCAGGTGTCCCTTGACACCTCTCAGTTTTTTTTGTATAGTTTCGTTCGACAATCTGTTCAGATGATAATGATGAAAATTCCATTAGTTGTGTCATGTGTGCTCTTTAAGTGAAATTTGTGTAGATTTTCGTCTTTATAGTACTTATTGACTGACTCTCTGTATTTTCTTTCGCGCATTGTGAAGGGGGGCTAGACGGAAAAATTCTTACGAAAAAGTTGTCACGACACTTTTTTTGTTTTAGATGATTATCGCTAGATGGCGCTGTGATCAAAATCTTTTAAAACACGTTCCTTATAGCGCGTTACGTTAGAAAAAAATATAAGATATCTTTTAATCGAAAGGAACCTCGTTGTATTCGGGTGTCCCATATCACCTCTCAATATTTTTTTTATTGTTTGTTCCCGGATGACTGGTTTGGATGATGTTAATAGGAAACTGACATTTTCAATACGAAATATTTTTATAACATAAACACGATGAGACTAGACAGCCCATGAATCACTTTTTAATGGGACATCGATGAATAAATTTAAATACAATAGCTATCGAGATGTCATAGCTTCAAGTTCCACCCATAGTTAGAGGTACCTTTATGCTGTCAATAACGAAATTATACTAAACATGTTGGTTTTCATCTGTATACAATGTATAATTTGTGTATGATTTTTACTAAGGGGTGGGCCATATAAAGTTTGCATTTTCCAAAAGTTCGACTGTCATGTTGACTGTGTGGCATGTTGCGCCATCCTGTTGAAACCAAATGTCGTCCATGTCATACTCTTCAACTTTTGGAAACAAAAATTCGTTGAGCATGGCACGGTAACGCTCGCCATTGACCGTAACGGCGGCTCCTTGCTAATTTTCGAAGAAAAATGGCCCAATGGTATGGTGACGTGTGGATTTTTCGACCCCCAGATGCGACAATTTTGCTTATTGACATAGCCTCCGAGGTGAAAATGGGCTTCATCTGAAAAGACGATTTTTCGGTAAAAATTCTCATCTTCGGCCAAACGATCTTCTGCCCATTGGGCGAACCGAAAACGTCCCATTTCGTAAATGTCAAACCTTTAACTTTTTTTTTTTTTTTTTTTCAGTTGGAGGAAATCACCGGATCCCCGCCCGCCCCGCGGGCGGGGTATGTGGGAGTTGAACCTCACTAAAACCTCCAACCGCTCACACTCAGCGTCCGAACCCCGGCTGAGGCCAGAACCCAGCACGGGGTTTTGAGGGACGGCGCGACGCGTTACGCCCAAGGCACTCTTTCCCGTCGCGCCGCCCCCAAACCTTTAACTAAATTATGAACACAAATTGAATGACATTTGAGCTGTCAGTCTCTAAATAAACAGTAGTTCAAAATGCAAACGTTAGATTGGTCCACCCTATACGTCACTTTATCTGTTCGTACAACCCTTTGTATGGTTAAATCTTTAAACTGTGGAACGGGTCTTGATGCGGCTTTTTTAATAGAAAGTATGAGTCAAGAGAAATGTTGATATAAATACATATGCATGATATAGCATAGGAACACTGATCATTCAAGGAGTTTTTTGTGTTATTTTCACACACATTTTTTTCATTTTTGGAACGAAGTTTCTTATCGCGCGTTGTGAAAGGGGGCTAGACGGAAAAAAATCTTACGAAAAGTTGTCACGACACTTTTTTTGTTTTAAATAATTATCGCTAGATGGCGCTGTGATCAAAATCTTTTAAAACACGTTCCTTATCGCGCGTTACGTTAGGGAAAAAAGATATCTTTTAATCGAAAGGAACCTCGTTCTATTCGGGTGTCCCATGACACCTCTCAAGTTTTTTTGATTTTACCAGCTATTCTTTGATGCGTGTGTATGTGTACTTCGTTTACTGATGTATTTGTGTGTGTTTTGGTACTTTGTTGGTACAACTTAATAAAGAAATAATTTTAATCTACACAATTAAATGGTTACACTACCATCGTATTATTAACAACCGCAGTCGCTCACGGCTAAACGAGAATTATGTGATGCCACGCTTCAAGAGCAACGTGTTCACCTTGCGTTATCTCGTGTTTATCAACAGAAAGCATTCGAATTAACGTAAAAACAGTTAGTTTTTGTGTCTTGAACAATGAACTGCTATGTGATAACGTTTTAAAAGTTAACAGTCCTTTTTATTGACTACTCAAAAAGTTATCAAGCTCACTACTATTGTGACTTAGCCTTCTTTAAACGAGAGGGGCGGCGCGACGGGAAAGAGTGCCGTGGGCGTAACGCGTCGCGCCGACCCTTATAACCCGTGCTGGGTTCTGGCCTCAGTCGGGGTTCGGACGCTGAGTGTGAGCGGTTGGAAGTTTTAGTGTGGTTCAACTTCCACATACACCCGCGGGCGGGGATCCGGTGATTTCCTCCAACTAAAAAAAATAATAATCTTCAAACGTCCTAAGTCAATTTTAACTCGCAAGATCTTACCCGAACTTACATAGTTACATCCAGTGTAAGTTAATACAAAGCTTGTAAAAATAACGATGGCTAGTTCTTCATTTAAACGTGACAAATTTCGAAAAAATCACAATCATAATTTTTGGACAGAACAATGCAATGTATTGTTTCTTAAAACAGTACAAAATTTAAAACGACTGCAGTACTGTGCAATGTCTTATAATGAAATGAAATGCTTCTTATCAAGAATTACAGTTGATTCGTTACATCGTTGAGACACAGTTTACTATACAGATGTAAACAGCTTTACTAACTCAAACATGCCGTAAGAGCGCGGAGTTTGAAAATTAGATCGTCGATCGACATTTTAAAAACACAGTGTAAAGGTATCTTTACTAGTCCGTATCCATACAGCCCAGTATAAAATTGATTTAATTGTAATCTAGCTCTTTTAAAGAAATATTAATGAGCCACTGTATGCTTTTTGTACTATCGATCATTCAAAGAAACGACTGATATGATTATAATATGATTTAAATGACGCCTAGAATTTGACACTTTCTAGCATTCATTTGAATTATTTGAAACTTCAAACTTATTATTTTCTGTCGTTTAGACGTGCGTATGTGTAAATTCGTTAGAGTCATTTGTTTGGACATTTAATTCTCTATAGCACTTATTTTGTGGTTGAGGTATAAAGCAGTATAATGACTTGGCAGACGGACAATTGAACTTAAATTAATGGATGACTAAAAGGGTTATTTTAATTACTTTTTCTACCAAAGACAGTCGTAAGAGAAAGAGATTGGATACTTAAAACCTACTCCAAAATATAGGTTATCAGAATGTGTTCTAAGCGCAAATCTCAAGATCAGGTGGACCGATTCAGATAATTATTTTTTCATTATAATAATATTTGTTGTAGTAGAAAACTGAAAAGAAAAAAAATTGCATCGATTCCATCGAAGCCGTGAATCGAACACGAGAATATCTTTTTTTGTAATATGACGAAGACGAAGACTTACTTTACTTACTTAGATTTAGTTTAGTGGAAGTATTCTGTTATAGTTTGAAATAAATATTTATTCTATTCTATTCTTTTAAACAACAGTCCCTCATTGCCTTGGCATTGCAGAGGTTCATGAGCGACGGTGACCGCTTACTATCAGGTGGGCCGTAGGCTCGTTTATCTATCAAGCAAAAAAAAAATCATCAAAATCGGTTCACTGTGTCAAAAGTTATGCGCTAAAACAAGTCCATCAACATTTTCCAACATTTTAAGCCGTTATGACGGATTCGCGACGAAAACGGATGATGTCATGACAACTCGTTCATGATAAACTAATTGACACTTTATCACGTGTAGCTGAACTTGACTCAGAACCAGTTTTATACGATAAACAACATTTTAAAACTGTTACGAAACACCTAAAAATATGTTAAGAATTGAGTTGAAAACACTGCAAAAAACGGCGAAGGAGAACATCGTGCGGAAACCTGGGTAATGGAAAAGGACGACGGGTTCTACGTATAGTAGTATCTGTGACAAAACGCAATTTTACAAGAGATCCATTTGAATGTTCTGCATTTAATGCAGAATCGAACTGAGGATCGTATTTGAATATGAAATTATAATCTAATATCTAATATATATTATAAAGGCGAAAGTTTGTTAGTATGGATGTATGGATGTTTGTTACTCTTTCACGTAAAAACTACTGAATGGATTTGAATTAAACTTTACCACAATATAGCTTATACATCAGAATAACACATAGGCTACAATTTTTGATAATAATCTAGACGGGACGAACCTGAAGTCCACGCGAACGAAGTCGCGGGCAAAAGCTAGTAATTTTATAATTTGTTAATTGTTTCAATGAATTATAAAGTTTAACAAACAATAACTCTTTTCTTTATTGGATCCTATAGCATCCAACAGCCAGTAATAGCTTATTACAGATCTCACTTGCAGTATCATTTCCCCAAAAACTGCTAAAATATTTGGACCTGACCCACGAGGTGACCGACATGTGGCGTGTTGAATCGACCATCATTGTTCCGATCGTTGTATCTGTGCACGGTCTAATAGCGAAAAGCTTCGACCGTCATCTAGAGAAGCTTTCGCTCCCCGGCTGGGTAAAGGGCCTGATTCAGAAGGCCCTTCAGTTAATCATTTCTATTATTAGTGCAATCGTAAGTGTATATTCCTTGCACATTTGGAAAGCATTCAATGATTCATTCCGCGTAGGGCTCTTTGCTTCATGACGTCAGTGTTTAAATACATCATTTAAAATGAACTCAGTAATTTAAATGCTAATTTATTCGTTACTTTACACCGTTGGTTACATGCTCGTTTAAAATTGAATATATGAATGTAAATGTAATGCTTTTTATGGCCTTTATAGTATTGTACTGGATGTAACTATGTACCTAGCTATTTAAATTAGGAATCTTGCGAATTTGACCAAGTTCTCAGTTTTTTTTTTCATTGACATGTAGGCAGACGAGCCAACGGCCCACCTGATAAGAAGTGGTTACCGTCGCTCATGAACCTCTGCAATGTCAGGGGACACTGAGAGGTCGCTACCTACGACCTAACTTTAAGGACCCTCCTCAAGCCTCGTTTGAAGAAGGACAAGTCATTCCACTTAAGCGATAACTTTGCGTGACAAAACAATAATATATACCATACCTGACCTGATGATGGGATTGGAAGTTGGCATAGGAACTCCTGGACTAAACAAGCTGCAACTCTCGTACGGAAGGCAAGCGCTTCAACTACTCAGCCACCACGATTATCAACTCAGATGTATTCGAATTCAGTACTGAACTGGTCAGCATGGCTATACACAATATTGAAATATATATAAAATTGTCGTGTCACGGTGTTCGAACTTGAACTCCTCCGAAACGGCTCGACCGATTTTGATGAAATTTTTTGTGCTTATCTGGTACCTATGAGAATAGGCCAACATCTATTTTTCATCCCCTAAATGTTAGGGGTAGTCCACCCCTAATTTTTTTTTTCGGCGCAGACGAAGTTGCGCGAGTCAGCTAGTTGATATATACAATTCTGGGGGGACACACGTTACTGGCGTCCGTGGGTGATACCACCTTCCATGAAGGCCTACCCCATACGTTGCCCCCGGTTGGTGCAAAAGCAGTAACGTGAGAGTCGCCGCGGGGTTGGGTGCCTGGGAGTGGTCGCACTGATGCGATTACTCCCCCCAACATCGCAGTAGAACATGGACGACGAGTCCACCACCGAAGCCCGCACAGGGGTAGGCGTCCAGGCCCCTGTGACGGCGAATGTCACTGGCGCAGAACCGGGGCGGGCATCGCGCGCGAGCACACTCGCGAGCGACGACTGCTCCAGGGACTCGGTCGAAAGATTCCGGCGCAAGCGGAAGTCCGCAGCGCGCCGGAGTTCTGAGACGGGGGAGTCCTCATCGGACGACGACGAGAGGTCGCGGAGGCTCGCTCGGCGAGAGGCCGCCAAGGCCACCTCCACTGTCGCGGCGATGCCCGCGCCGACGCGGAAGAAGAAACCGACGGTCACTTCGCCGGCGCGTTCGACCGCGTCCTTCGCCTCGGCTCAGTCGGCTCAGACGACTGACGGGGAGCTCTCAGAGAGCCCCGTCGCCGTTCTTGAGTCGATAAAGCGTAGAGCCACTACTGCCGTAGGCAGGTACAACCACGCGCGCCCGACCTATGCACAAGCGTGGCGGCGGGTGGCCGACGAGACCAGCAGGATTATGCCTGTCGTCTCGGCGGCCATCAGCCGGGACGCGGAACTCCAGACGGAGCTGGAAAGGTCGAAGGCCGAGGTGGCCTTACTCAGAGAGAGGCTGGCGGCCCTTGAGGCTCAGGGACCCAAGCCTAAATCTAAACCTGCCGGAACGTCGCCGGCTGCGCGGACAGGCGACGCCAGGGCACCGCGGGCCCAAGGGTCTGACGGTGAAGAGTGGCTACCTCGGCAGAAGGAGACACGCGGGCCACGGCTCGCATCGCCGCGAACGAGAGAGCGGCAGACCGTCGAGTCCCCGGACGAGACGGCTGCCCGCATCCGGCGAGAGCTGACGGCGGAGTTCGGCAAGCAGATTGCCGAACTCAGGGCTGAACTATCGGCCCTACGCGGTGCAACAACACCGGCGTCGCCGCGTCCCGTCGCTCTCGCCCCACCGGATGTGCGCCTGGGTCCAGGACCGGCCGGTCCGACCCGGACCAACAACAAAAAGAGGAACGGAGGCGGCGGTGCTAAAGCCGCCACGACACCCCCTCCTCCCCGCCCACTTCCTCCAGCCCCATCCAATATGGATGAGGGCTGGACCGAGGTGGTGAAGCGGGGCGCCAAACGGGCCAGGGTCGTGACTGCTCCGGCCCAATCACAGACCGAGACAAGGGCAGCGGATAAGACGACTCCCCACTCGGGTAGAGTGTCGACCGCTGCCCACAACAAGAATGGGACTCCGGCGGTTGCGGCTGCTCCCCAACAGAGTCGAGTGCCCGCCGCCGGAAAACAGAAGAAGAAGGCTTAAGAAGCAGCGCGCACCAAGGCGGGCAGCAGTGGTAGTCACACTGCTGCCGGCCGGCCAGGCGAAGGGGCTGACGTACCCCGACGTCATGGCGAAGGCGCGCGCTGCCGTCGACTTGGCGGAGATAGGGGCGGAGGATGGCCTCCGTATCCGGCACACGGCCAATGGGGCCCGATTGCTGGAGTGTCCCGGGGGTGCCGACAGTGTCGACATCGCGGACCGTCTGGCGTCGGGCCTCCGGGTAGTGTGGCCGGAAGAGGACGTGAAGGTGCACAGGCCGGTCAAAATGGCCGAGTTGCGGGTGACCGGCCTGGACGATTGCACCACCAGGGAGGAGGTGGTGGCGGCCATCGCTGCCCAGGGCAAATGTGCCCCGGAGAATGTGGCCGTAGGCGAGCTTCGCCGAGGCTACACCGGGGCCAGCTCGGTCTGGGTGCGGTGCCCGCTGGAGACCGCCAACTCCCTGGCCACTCCTCCGCCCGGAAGACCGGCCGGAGATCCGGGCAGGCTGCGCGTGGGCTGGGTTGCAGCCCACGTGCGGCTTTTAGAATCGCGCGCCTGGCGATGCCTCAAGTGCTTCGGCACGGGGCATAGTGTCGCCAGGTGCACCAGCACCGTGGACCGCAGCGGTTTATGTTTCCGCTGCGGTCAAACCGGACATAAGGCGGCCAAGTGCTCGGCCGCGCCGCACTGCGCACTGTGCGCGGCGGCCGGGCGCAGGTCTGATCACCGGGCGGGAGGCAAAGCTTGCTCCCCGTCCGGTGTCAACACCGAACGGAACAGGCGCCGCAAGACAAAGCGGCGCCAACAGAGGAAGTCGGCCGGGGGAGTACCGGCCGACGTTTCGGACCCCGCCGTGGCGCCTAGTGCGCCCGAAGGCGGGGGCGATGGAGGAGGGGAGGGAGCGATGGATGTGGTCCAACCTTAATGGACTGCACCCGTCGCTTCCTCCAAGGTAATCTGAACCGCTCCGTCAGGGCTCAGGACATGTTAGTCCAGAGCATGGCGGAGTGGTCCATCGACGTGGCTGTGGTCGCCGAGCCGTATTTTGTCCCCCCAGCGGACGACTGCTGGTTCGGGGATGAGTGCGGCTTGGCGGCCATTCACATAAGGAGGACCGCGGCGATCCCCCCCCTGGAAATGGTGGCCAGGGGACCCGGGTTCGTCGCGGTGAAGATAGAAGATACCGTCGTGATCGGGGTGTACTTCTCTCCAAATCGGCCTACTCGCGAGTTTGAGCAGTTCCTGGACGGGATCGGAGCGATCACTCAGCGCTCCGCCCCCCGTCCAGTGATACTTGCGGGGGACCTCAACGCGAAATGTATCGCTTGGGGTTCCCCCCGCTCGGACGCTCGGGGTAGGCTGTTGGAAGAGTGGGCGGTCGCGGCCGGACTCTGTATCATGAACAGAGGGTCGGTCGCGACTTGCGTGCGATGGCAGGGCGAGTCCATCGTGGACGTGACGTTCGCGAGCTCTGCCATCGCACAACGCATCCGCGGTTGGGAAGTGCTGGTGGAGGCGGAATCTCTGTCAGATCACCGGTACATCCGGTTTGATCTGTCCGCCTCCGCGCCAACCGCGGTCGCCCAGGGAACTGCACCTCGGTCATTCCCCAGGTGGGCATTGAAGCTCCTGGACAAGGAGCGCTTGATGGAAGCCTCCACTGTGGCGGCGTGGACGCCCATGCGTCCACACCCTGTGGATGTGGAGGTCGAGGCGCAATGGCTCCGGGACACGATGCATCGCATTAGCGATGCTTCGATGCCTCGGGTCGGCCCTCGGCCTCCGAGCAAGTCGGCGTACTGGTGGTCGCCCGAGATAGCGCAGCTTCGTGCTATATGCGTCCGGGCGAGGCGCCGGTGCGCCCGACATCGCCGCCGCATCCTCGCGCGTCGCGACGATCCCGTCGCGTTCGCGGAGGAGGAGGACCGGCTGTATGGCGAGTACGCGGAAGCGAGGAGCGCCATGCGGCTGGCCATCAAGTTGGCCAAGGAAGGGTACATGGAGACTCTCTTGGGGACGCTCGATGACAACCCGTGGGGGCGCCCGTATAAAACGGTGCGCGATAAGGTGCGCCCGTGGGCGCCTCCCATGACCGAGCGTCTCCAGCCTCAGCAGCTGCGGGACATCGTCTCGACGCTGTTCCCGCAGGAGCAGGCCGGTTTTACGCCGCCTGCTATGGGTGAGCCGCCGGATAACACCGGCGGTGAAGCCACTGCTGAGGTGCCTCATATCACCAGAGATGAGCTCCATGTGGCCGTGACACGGATGAGTGTGAAGGACACGGCCCCCGGCCCGGACGGCATCCACGGCCGGGTCCTGGCCTTGGCCATCAATGCCCTAGGGGACCGACTCCTAAGGCTTTTCAATTCTTGCCTGGAGTCGGGACGGTTTCCATCGCTCTGGAGGACGGGCAGACTGGTCCTCTTGCGGAAAGAGGGGCGCCCGGCGGACTCAGCCGCCGGTTACCGTCCCATCGTGCTGCTGGACGAGGTGGGCAAATTGCTGGAACGTGTTCTGGCCGCCCGCATCGTTCAGCACCTGGTCGGGGTTGGACCCGATCTGTCGGCGGAGCAGTACGGCTTCCGGGAGGGTCGTTCGACCGTAGACGCTATTCTACGTGTCCGGGCCCTCTCGGAGGAGGCCGTCTCCCAGGGTGGGGTGGCCTTGGCGGTGTCGCTCGACATCGCCAATGCCTTTAACACCCTGCCTTGGTCCGTGATTGGGGGGGCACTGGAGAGGCATGGAGTGCCCCTCTATCTCCGCCGGCTGATCGGCTCCTACCTGGAAGCCAGGTCGGTCATGTGTACCGGGTACGGTGGGACCTTGCACCGGTTCCAGGTCGTGCGCGGTGTTCCACAGGGGTCCGTTCTTGGACCTCTATTGTGGAATATCGGGTACGACTGGGTGCTGAGGGGCGCCCTCCTCCCGGGCCTTAGCGTTATTTGCTACGCGGACGACACTTTGGTCGTGGCCCGGGGGGATGACTTCCGAGAGTCTGCCCGTCTTGCCACAGCGGGGGTGGCCCTCGTCGTCGGCAAAATAAGGAGGCTGGGCCTCGACGTGGCCCTGCACAAATCCCAGGCCCTGTGGTTCCACGGGGCTGGGACTGTGCCGCCAGTCGACGCCCGGATAATGGTTGGAGGCGTCCAGATTGAGGTCGGGGTGCAACTGAGGTACCTCGGCCCCGTGTTGGATAGCCGTTGGACCTTCCAGGCACATTTCGCGAACCTGGTCCCCCGACTGATGAGGACGGCCGGCCAACTCGGTCGGTTGCTCCCGAATGTGGGGGGGCCCAGCAACGCAGTGCGCCGCCTCTATGCGGGGGTGGTGCGATCGATGGCTCTATACGGTGCGCCCGTCTGGGCCGACGCACGGGTGCGAAAATATATCGCACGATTCCTGCGTCGGCCACAGCGCATCGTAGCTATTAGGGCCATCCGCGGGTACCGCACCGTCGCTTTTGAGGCGGCGTGCGTGCTGGCGGGGACGCCGCCCTGGGAGCTGGAGGCGGAGGCGCTAGCTGGCGATTATCGCTGGCGATGCGACCTCCGCGCCCGGGGCGTGATACGTCCCCTGTGGGAAGCGGTTCGCGACAGGAAGGTCCAATCTCGGCGGTCCGTAGTAGAAGCGTGGAAGCGACGTCTCGCTAACCCCACCTGGGGTCTACGGACCGTCGAGGCGATCCGCCCGATCCTAGATGATTGGGTGGGTCGTGGCGCAGGACGCCTCACCTTTTGGATGGTGCAGATGCTGACCGGGCACGGGTGTTTCGGTCGGTATCTGCACCGGATCAAGGCCGAGCCGACGGCGAGGTGCCACCATTGCGTGGGATGTGACCAGGACACGCCGGGGCATACGCTCGCGCGCTGCCCCGCATGGGAGAGGCAGCGCTGTGTCCTGGTCCAACAAATAGGTCCGGACTTGTCGCTCCCGGGCGTCGCGGCGTCGATGATCGAGAGCGACGAGTCCTGGAAGGCGATGCTCGACTTCTGCGAGTCCACCATCTCGCAGAAGCAGGTGGCGGGGGCTTCGAGAGAGAGGCTTTACGCCGCTCTCAACTTGCCAACCCGCCGCCGTCGAGCAGGGGGCCGGGACCGGGATCTCGCCCGGATTCTGGCCCCCTAAGAGTTTCGGGTCCCCAACGCATGTGAGTGCGAGCGGGGACCCAAGAAGGTGCCGTGTCTCGCTCAACACGCCCTTAGCGTTAGAGCATCCGGGGGATGGTAGACCGCGCTCCCCGACCCACGCTGGTTCTGACCCAGCGGGGTATTCCGTGGGAGGGCGACACGCGGTCCCATCTTGGCGGGCTTCGGAGAGCCCGCCGACCGAGAGAGCCGGTGGCCGTATTTGCCGGCGGCTACCGGTTCGGCGTCCGGGGACGGAGCGACGGGAAAGCATGCCGATGGCGTAACGCGTCGCACCGTCCCTCCAAACCCCGTGCTGGGTTCTGGCCTCAGCCGGGGTTCGGACGCTGAGTGTGAGCGGTTGGAGGTTTTAGTGAGGTTCAACTCCCACATACCCCGCCCGCGGGGCGGGCGGGGATCCGATGATTTCCTCCAACTGAAAAAAGAAAAAAAATATACAATTCTGATTCAAATCACAGTTGATTCGGAACAATTCGTTTAGTTCATTCATCTCTGTTGTAGGTCGATGCGTCGGCGTGCCTTACTTTCTTTCTGGCCTTAATTTATTTTTAGCGGTCGATCTCAACGCTTTTGTGATGCGATGGATAGCTAGTTCTTAGAATAAAGGAAGTTCACTTAAAAATAGGGCTCAAATACTTACAAAGAGTAAAGAGTAAAATATTGCTCCAAAAAATTTTTACACTAAAAAACAACTTATTGGGTACTATTATTGACTTGTAGTGAAGAAGAAATTAAGTCCATCTAACATAGATATATACATCGTTTATTTGTGATGAAAACTGGTTTACAATTACAAAAATGAGAAATAAAAAATTAAAAACATGGAATGAGTAAGTTTTCATCACAAACCAGTCGGAACTCAGCTTAATGTCATATGTCACCCCCAACCGACATATAACGCTGGTTTTCAGTTTCGACTGGAAGTGACGTCACAAATGTTAGAAAAAAAAAGGAAATAAAAAAAAAACAACAATAAGAAAAACAGAAAAAGAAAAAAAAAACACAAATATTAAATCACCACCAAATAAAAGAATTATAAATTAAAATTACAAAAAAATAAATGAATAATATTTATATCCTAAAAAATATCCCATTACATTACTCCCTCGCTTGGTCACCGAGCTAATGACAGCGTATCTAGTTGAAGACTTCTTCAAACAAGGCTTGAAAAGAGTTCTTAAAGTTTGGCCGTAGTTAGCGATCCTTCAGCGTCCACTCAAATTTCAGAGGTAACCACTCACAGTAGCCCGTCTGCATACATGGCAAAAAAAATACATCTACGTGTAAAATGACAGTTTAATCGGAAACCGGGAATTTTGTCAAATTTAACTTGCAAGATTCCACCCGAACCTACATAGTTACATAGCTACATCCAGTGCAAGTTAATATTATAAAGCTTGTAAAAAATACTACTCTATGAAATTGCAGCAGTCGAAATTCCCATTCTCAAACTGATAAAAATACAGCTTCAAAACGTTATTTCACTCTCAGTTTCACATGTAGGTACATACGAGTAGATTTTTACTCATATTGAGACGATGACATCATGCATGTTGCAGAAACACTCCGCTGTTTCGCAATGGACATTGAATCGACGACATTTGATAAGTATTCTCCTTATACGATGTTTGTTTTCATGCATAATGTATTTTTTTATCGACTAAGCAATTTTACAAGCTTAATTAAATGGCACTGGATGTAACTGTGTAGGTTCGGTTGGAAACTTCCCAATTTCAGATTGAGCTGACATTTAGCACGCAGATATATTTTCATTGGAACGAAGTTCCTTATCGCGCGTTGTGAAAAAGGAAAAAAATCTTACGAAAAGTTGTCACGACACTTTTTTGTTTTAGATGATTATCGCTAGATGTGCGCTGTGATCAACATCTTTTAAAACACGTTCCTTATTTTTGTTTTAGATGATTATCGCTAGATGGCGCTGTGATCAAAATTATTACGTTAGGAAAAAAAAAATAAGATATCTTTTAACCGAAAGGAACTTCGTTCTATTCGGGTGTCGCATGACACCTCTCAACTTTTTTTATTTAGGAAACAAACAGTACACGATGCAATGATGTATATCGCGTGACAATGCAATAATATGACAAAATGGAGCTGATCTGGTGGTGGATTCGGAAGGTGGTCATAGGAAACAAGATAGACCCGTCGTGTTAAGGCTCGTTTTACTTGTATTAGCTAGCACTCTACTGCTACGTGATGTCCAAGATTTTAAAAGCTTGTAATTAAAAAGTATTCCTTAAAATTAATTTTAAAATAGTAAAAGGTCTTTACTCTTTATACATAGAACATAGTTTAGCGTGAGGTCTGTCTGAGGGCTTTCTGATGATAAAATAACCCAAAGCATTCAATGCAAGTTAAATGCACTTCTTCAAGAGCGAATAACATTTTTATCTTTTTGCATGCCATTCTTGTTCGGTCACAACGGAGTCAGATTTGCAGGAAAAGTAACTTAATAACCTAAGTTTTAAAGCTCATATTTCTGTGTTTAAAATATTTTTACGATGCAGTACAAACTGGAAATAGCAGTATGTTAATATTAGCTCTGATTTTCTGCATAGAATTTATTACATGTTCCAAAAATAGACTGGTGTTTCTTATTTTATAGGTAAATTTAGATATTTCTAGGTTTGATTGTTGATAATGAAATGAAATGAAATGAAATGAAATTATTTATTCTCAACGTTAATGAAACTTTCATGCTTGTTGATGTCAAAAGGCTACCACCAGTTCGGAAAAAGAAAAAGCCACTGTCCTGCGAAGAACTGGCAAGAAACTCAGCGGGCATGTCTTTTTTTGTATTATTTTCCTGTTTTTATAAATATATAATAGTATAGATATATAAATTTATAATAGTAGTAAATATAAATATATAGATATTTTTGTAAATATCGTTGTCAGTGGAATATTTTTAATTTAAAATATTCTGTGTGTAGGTTAAAATGTAGTAGGTAACAAGCTGTACTGTACAGTACTGTACTGTAACAACCCATTACTGCCCACTGCTGAGCTCAGGTCTCCTCCGAAGAGAGGTTAGGTCCACCACGCTTGCCTAATGCGGATTGGGGACTTCACATATCTTCAAAGGATTTTTAGAATCCTTCTCCGATATGCAGGTTTCCTCACGATGTTTTCCTTCACCGTTTTCAGCCAGTGGTGTTGTGAAAAATTGCACATAAATCTTTTTCACATTAAGATTTAGAGGTACAAGCCGGCCGGTTTTGAACCCGCGACCTCCCGTACGGAAGGACGCGCTTCGACCACTCGGCCACCACGACTGGTGGACTGGTTGGTGGTAACAAGCAATTTTTAGGAATTCTTTGGAAAATTCAGGATGGATGAAATATATTTGTTTTTTTTTTTTGATGTAAGAAGAGAGACCTAAGATAGGTAGATGTATGTTGTTAGGAATAAATGGAGAGAAAATTGCACTGACATCATTTGAGTCGGATAAGATTCAAATTTTGTTGTATCTTTCATTCTTAAAGCCGCTACTTTTTGTTCCAAATCATTTAAATTTTATTACTAAACAACGAGAACCTCTTTGTTTTTCTAACTTGAAGATGGTCGTATTATTTTTTCTTGTTAAATATCTTATTTAACAACTCAGTTTTAAGATTATTTTTAAACTAACTTGACATTTAATTATGTAAATTTGGTGGTATCAGTCTGGTTCTAATAGATAATAATATAATGATAATAAACTAAATTTAATAGTCTAGTTCGACTTAGTAACGAAATATTGTGAAATATACTATTTTTAAAATATTATTAATTTATATGACGGCGCAAATAGTGTGTTGAGGTGTAATGACGTTGTAATTAGTCGATCTTCATTTGGTTTTGTCAGGAATCACGTCAAAATGTCCACTCGAACACTCGATGATCAACACTTTTGAATAAAAACTCAAAATAGCGAGTTTTAACAATTTATTCTTTTTACATCAAGAGGTCCGTTCGCCTCGACAATTCAAACACGAATGAATAATAACTGATGAAGCGGGTCAACGTGGCCCTCGAAGAGGGACACGGCATGGGCGTCGGGGAAATCCCCCGCTGCCCGAACGTAACACTGCCCGCCTTACGAGGCGGGGGTAATCGGAATGATATAGCAGGCCCTTTAGCCGGCCACCGAAAGCCAGTCACAGACAAAGCCGATACACGGCTACAACATTCTACGGCATTGACAAATGCCTTTTTGATTCCCGGCCATAGACGCTGGCCGGCGCGACGTCCCCCCTCCTCTTCCTTCTTCTCCCTCTTGTAGGGAACAAGTAAGTTATTATTTTTTTTTTTTTTTTTTTTTTTTTTTTTTTTTTTTTTTTTTTTTTTTTTTTTTTTTTTTTTTTTTTTTTTTTTTTTTTTTTTTTTTTTTTTTTTTTTTTTTTTTTGTATTATTACATAGTCTATTTACAATATATGTTATTTACTATTTACAACTAAACTTAAATTAATTAATTATAAATGACAACGCACACACACACACTATTTACAAAAGATGAAGATGGGGGGGGAAAGAAGAAAAGAAAAAGAAAAGATGTAGTACGAGGAGCTGGGACTGTTTAGGAACGAGAAGGCGAGATTCAAAATTATCCCCCGTCTCGTTCCAGGGGACGTCAGTCCCAGCTCAACTCTAGCAGAGAATGAAAAAGAAAGAAGACGAAAAGCGATAGCGTACAAAGAGAAAGAAGGGTAAAGAGGGGAGGCAGTACATCAGCCATGCGTCCTTGGCGGGGACGTCTAGTACCAAATTTAGCTTAGATATAAATACTGTAACATAATTCTATAAAACATAATTCTACTAACTACATTACATTAAGGCTTAACTAACTAACACCCCCTAGGTAACCCTCTAGTAGAGGGGTGGTCCCTGAGGGGGACTAAAGCCTCCTAAGGAGGAAGTGAAACCCCACTAGTGTGGGGGGTCCCTGAGGGGGACATGCCCCTGAAGGGGGAGTAAGAATACGTGGTGCGTGGACGATGTAGGAGGGTCAGCTCCGCGGGGGGCACTCGTAGTCCCTTCCCGCGACCCGCTTGCTGACCTACGTATTTCCGACCAAAGTCGGGGGACCGAGGAGCTCACGCGGCAACGCACGGCCGTCAGGTGGCCGGGCGTGCAGCGGAGCTATCCCTTGGAGGTGGACGTGGGGTCCGTGATCAGCCCGCTCGAACATATTCCGAGCGAGCCTCTCGACGAACTCCTTAATGGACTCCACCTCGAGGTCCCGGGCTATTACGTCATTCCTGACGTAATAGACTGCTCCGGCTATGGTACGGAGGGCCAGATTTTGGGGTACCTGGAGCCGTTCTCTCAACGCGGTCGAGAGAAGTTGGTACCAGGCACCCGCTGCGTATGTCAAGCGGGAACGAACGTACGTCTTATAGACAGCGAGCTTCGTCCCCACCGGCAAACTGGAAGCGAGAATCGGCCGCAACAAAAAGCTGGCCGCCCTGGCCAGGCCAGTCAAACGATTGACATGCCTGGTCATGGTCAGCCGGCGGTCGATCACGACTCCCAGATACCTAATGTGGGGCTGAAGCCCGAGTTCGGTTCCGCGGAGACTGAGCCTCCTCTTGATGGCCGTATTGCGGGGTGGACCGAAGAGTATTGCGGCGGTCTTATCCACGTTGACCGCCACTCTCCATCGGTCCAACCACTGGGGCAGCACATCCAAGACCCTTTGCATCCTAACAAAGGCGGCATTGAGAAGCTTGGAAGACGCGAGGTAGGCGCTGTCGTCGGCAAACAGCGCCAACATCACGTCAGTTTCCCACTCGCGGAGGCGCCCCTCAAGTGTGGGAATGTCGTTGGTGTACAGTGCGTAGAGGATCGGAGACAGGACACTTCCCTGCGGGACTCCGGCCGAGATCGGGCGTACCGACGATCTTTGGCCCTCGACCGCGACATAGAAGGAGCGACCGTCCAGATAAGACCCGATGAGTCGCACGTAGGCCAACGGCAGGCCCGTTTCCCGCAACTTGTGGACCAGCCCCTCGTGCCAGACCCGGTCGAAGGCCTTCTCGATATCGAGAAATACTCCGACCGTGTACTGGTTTGAGTTACGGCAGTCCGCCAAGTGGTGCAGGACCCGGGCCAACTGAAGAGTCGTCGAGTGGCCGGCTCTAAACCCGAATTGTTCGGGTCTGAGGTGGATGTACGGTGACATCCTCCTCAGGAGCAGCCGCTCGAACAACTTGCCCACGTGCGACAACAACGTAATCGGTCTGTAACTGGACGGCCGGCGCCTATCCTTGCCGGGCTTGGGCAAGGCAATTACCTTGCCCAATTTCCAAATCCCCGGGAAGTGTCCAGTGGCCAGTATGCCGTTGAATAGCCGCGCCATTTCTGCCACGACTATTCCCGGCAAATGGCTGAGGGCCAAGGGAGGAATGTCATCCTCTCCCGGGGCCTTCCGCTTGTTGAGGGACTTGATGACCTCGCGGATCTCCTCGGGCGTGATGAGTGCATCGTCACCCAAGGGTGGCACCGGAGAGGACATGATCTCCTCCGCACTCTGGTACACCGTCTGATGAAAAGCCGCCTCAGTAGGTGCAGGGTCATTAGGTGTAAACTGCCGCTCCAGCGAAGCGGCCAGGATTTCAGCGCGAGCCTGGGCCGAGTAGCAGCGGTTCCCCTGCTCGTCCACTAGCGGACAGACAGGGGGACGCTTGTTGGAGAGCTGTCGGCAAAGTCTGTGCAGGGACGTGGCGGTAAAATCGTCCCTGCACTGCTCTATCCTGTCCTCCCAGGCGTAGCCTCGGAAGGACTTGACTTGTGCCGACAAACTCTCCTCCAGCTTGTTCAGCTCGCGCTTGACATCTGGGCAACGAGTTCTTGCCCAGAGCCTCCTGAGCGACCTCTTCCGGCGGATAAGCGCCTGAAGGCGCGCCGGGAGGCCGCCTTTGAACCCTCCGCTGGGCAATACGGTCACCGAATTAGCGATCGCCCCCTTAATGGAGCCGATGAGCCGTTCGGCCGACTCATCGATCCCGCCAGGGGCGATCGGGTCAGGCATGGCGTTGCTTGTGTCCCGGAGCTGTGACTGGTCGGCCAGGAGGCTAGTAAAAGTCTCCCAGTCGACCCTCGTCCTCCGGGGGGCGGCCTCGACATGAGCACCGCTCACGTCCAGTGTGACCAGCACCGGAAGGTGTACGGTGCTCAAGTCGTACAGCACCTCTATAGTTAGAGGATGCCGTAGCCCCTTGTGAACGCACACGTCCAACACGTCCGGCCTGCAGGCCGGATTCGTCGGAACGTGCGTTGGTTCACTGGGGCCGACCACACAATAGTCCCCATCATCGGAGTCACAATACAACCGGCGCCCCGCTTGCGATACCAGCCGGGAACCCCACGCGGTATGTTTCGCGTTGAGGTCCCCGACCACCATCACGGGGGACCGGTCGTGCTCCAGGACGTGACGTAGGTCCTCGAGGCAGATTCCACCCTCCGGGGGGCGATATGCGGAATAAATCCTAATATCCCCCCCCGGCAGGCCCACCCTCACCCCGACCGTTCTGATCTGAGTAAAGGCGAGCCTGTCCAACTCATCATGTACTACGTCTCTCCGGACGAGCGCCGCAGTGCCCCTGAACGAATACCCGGAAGCCGGAGAGATCTCGTCGCGACGGTAGACATGATAGTTGGGGATCAGGAATCTGTCCCGAGGTGCAAGCTTGGTCTCCCCCAGGAGCATGACATGAGGTCGATACTCCTGGAGGAGAGTGATCAGCTCTTGCCTGTGGGGCTTAATCCCACCGGGGTTCCAATATATGACCTTAAGATTGTTGGTCATAATTGGAACCCCGATAGAACTGAAGTAGCCCCGACCAGATTGCGTCTCCGGGACTGTTCCCGGAGGCAATGTCCTGGAGGACCGCAGTCACCGCCAGCGACAATCTGTTCCACGACTCCAGCAGCATTGCGGCGAACAACGCCGCCTCTTGAGGCGACTGCTCACCGCGCCGCTGGCGCCGTGGAAGGGGTGGCGGGAGAGGCAGTCCTCCCACCATTGGTGCAGTAACATTTGATGTGGTCGGAGCTGCCCCCGTAGGTTGCCCCACAGGCGCAGAAGTCGAGGGTTCATCTTCGACTACCTCCATGAGGGAGGGCTGAGAAACGGGTACTGGGACGGACTCCGTCGTGGTCCCAGGGGCATTCCCCGATCCACCCTTCCCTTTCTTATTCTTCTTCTTCTTTTGTTTCGTCGTTTGTGACGGACGGCCAGTTTGTGAGCCTGGGACGGTTTCCCCAGGCTGGGAGGTCGGATTCTGAGCCACGACCGTGTTCGGAGGGGTCACTAGGGCCATAGCCGGAACCGGGGGCTCGATTGAGGGTTGCGGTTGAACAGCCGCAGCCTTCTTCTTCTTCTTTTTTTTCTTCTTTTTCTTCTGGTTCCTCTTATTTGAAGAGGAACCAGAAGCAACAGGGCGTGGCAGATTGGCCTCTGCCATAAGGTTGGAGGCCGAGGCTGCTGCCTCGACCGTATTAACCGTGGCTGGTGGGGGCTTGGGGAGGACGGGGTGGGAAGATTTTCCCTTTCCCTTCCCTTTGCCCCCCGTTGTCAGGGTTTGGGGTTGTTGGGGCCTTTGGGGCCCAGGCAGGTTGATGTTCACCCTGGTGGGGACACCGGCGCGTACCGGGGCAGACGCTGGGGGAGGTACACCCATAGCCCTGGCCTTCTTGCGGTACACGGGGCACTGGCGGCTGCTTGCCGCGTGTGTCCCACCGCAATTGGCGCAGGTAGGGGTGTCCTCCCTTGCCCTTGGGCAGTCCGCTATGATGTGCTCACCCGCACATCGCACACAGCGGACCGCTCTGTGGCAGTTCGAGGAGGAGTGGCCGAAGGCCTGGCAGCGGTGACACTGCGAAGGGCCTCCGACCGGTCTCCACGTCCTCACTGCCACACCAGGCAGGCAGAGGAGTTCCTCCACCTGGTACAACCTGGCAAGGTCGTCTTTAGTGAGGTGGTCGAACTTGGCGAAGAACACTCCGCCTCTTCGACCACCCCTCCCCGGTATGTACTTCGCGTACGTGGCCGGGAACCCCAACTGGGTGAATTCGCGGACTATTTCCGCCGGGTCAGTGTCCGCCGGAAGGCCCCTGATCGAGACCTTGGACGGGACCTCAGTGGCAAGTGAATAACAGTGCCACTGAATTGAGGTGTCCACAGCCGAGGCCTCGACCAGATAGGCTTGGACCAGCCGGAATTCGGACTCCGTGTCCGGAGCGAAACGGAAACCCTTCTGCAGGGCTTTCACCGGCGGAGCCCTGCCGAGTCTGTCCTTCAGGATCGCCAAGTGGCGAGTCCAGTTGGGCAGGTGCTCGACATTGATCGGTGGGGGACGCTTGTGTCTCCCCGCCCCTCCGCCGGTGGATGCCTGGTTCGCACGTACGCCGTTCGTACCTGCCTGGGCCCCTGACGGGCCGGGTGTGGGTCCAGTCCCAGAAGGGCCTGGAGTAGGCCTCACCCCTGTGGGGCCGGGCAAAGAAGCCGCCCCCGGGTGGCCGGGAGGCGGGCGAGCTGGGGTCAGGGATACGGCCGCCCTCTGTCCAGAAGTGGGGTGAGAGGGTGGGCCGATCCGAGAGGGACCCGTTAAGGGCCTCAATTGTATTCCCGCAGAGGGAGGCGGCGCCCTAGGCGTGCCCAGGGGTGGCCATTCCCTCTGCGGATCGTGAGTAAAGGCTGGCCTTAATAAGGCCAGCGTGTCTCGACCCGCCGAGGGTCCCGGGCGCGCCCGGGGATCCCTCGGCGGGGAGGTGGTCAGTTTCATTGTTGACCCAGTCCCCCCCGATAGCGGGGTACCTCTCTCGCTCACCCCCCGAGGGGTAGCGTCAGGGAGGTCCGCGTAACGCGTCGAGTCCAGGGGACCCCCCGACCCTCGGGTCAGCGGGGTCCTCCCTGTCTCGTCCCCGATCGAGGAGATCTGGGTCACATCCTCGGGGACAAGTATCGCCCTACCACCCGTGGGTGGAGAGCGAGCTGTGGCAGTTGGTGAGGGCATCACCTCCCCCTCCTCCCCCTCCGAAGAGGAGGAAGTGGAGGAAGAAGAGGAGTCATCCCCTTCACCCTCGGCATCACCCGTCTCGTACTCGGTTATATCCGAGTCCTCCGCCAGCCTGTAAGGTCTGGGGAGGTCGAGCTCCTCCAGAGATCTGGAGGAGGGCCCGATACGGGGTGCCTTGTCCGGTTCCTCCTCTGGGGAGGAACCCGAGCCCGAGATCTGAAGTACTCTGGCTTTCCTCTTCCGGCGCCGCGGGCCGCCCGACAGATCGGCCGGTAAGGGAAACCTAGTTTCCCCCGAACCGATCGCCGGCGTGTCCGGGGCCCCGGAAGAAGGGCCAGGTACTAAGGACACACCCAAGTGTGTGTCCGAATGAGACCTAATGAGGTCAGACTGGCGGCCGGCAAACGAGGCCGAGCCGTCATCACGTCCCCTACGGGACGGGCCAGGGGTGTTAATAGTCGGGAGGGACACTCCCGACGGCAATTTCCCCGCCATGGTAGTTGTGGGTAAAACTAAGTAAAGCTATGACTAAAATTAAAGTTAAAAATAAAAATAAGTGTAGGAATCATAACTACCTCCTAAAATAAAATCTGAATTAAATTAATAAAAATGAAATGAAAAAATATGATACAAAAGGAAGGTAGTTATGAAATTTAAAAATGGAGGGTAGAAGAAAATTTTGAAAATAAAGAAAAAGAAAAATTAAAACTAAACTATACACTTAATTCTAGCCTACTACTAAGCGGTTAGCTTAGGGCTATTGGCACCCCCTGGTCCCGAAGGACAGGGGGGAAGACAGGACACTGGTGGCCAGGCACTATTGGCGCGCAATGCACGTCTATTATTTAAAATAAATAATAGCGGGCAGTCGCTATCAGGCTGAGACACCCGCCCGTTAAACTACCGAAATAATAAGGAAGTGTCTCTTGCTTACCTGGTCCGGCTCCTCGGTGATGTCGGGCGGCACGGCAATACGGAGATCACCCCGCCGTCACGACCACCAGGACTGGGGCGACGCTTCAGTCGTCGCGTGGGGAGCGCGCGGCGCAGGGCAACAGGACCCACTCGCAGGCGAAGAACTGGTGGAAAAATTCCACCAAAACACACCCGCGAACAGGAACCGCACTCAACACCGGCACTCACACACACACTCACAAACACTTGCTAACACCGCACAAGATTTGGGACGAGAGAGCGATACTAGCGCCACCGGGCTTATTAATAATAACTGGCGGCCAGCGCCTGTATTTATAGCAAATCTCCACTTTCAACTACCCGCACGGTGAATAGGTTGGTTTCCCTTGTTATCACCCCGTTATATATATGACTTTTATTTCTTAATTATAATTTCAAATACGATCTTCAGTTCGATTCTTCGAGTAATGAAGAGATCCGCAGAAGGATCAAAGTAACGGACAGCCCGAAAAATTCCTTCTGACAATGGGCAGGACACATTGTGCAAAGAACGAATGGTCGATGGGACTGAAAAGTTCGGCCGTGTCGACCATCCGTTCTTCGCAAAATATACCTTGCTCATGATCAGTTCAAAGATGCAATTCTTAGGGTTATATCGGTTACTTTGATACTGTACCAACACATTGCTGCCCACTGTTGGGCTCAGGTCTCCTCAGAAGAGGGATTAGGCATAGTCCACCACGCTTGCCCAGTGCGGATTGGGGACTTCACATATCTTCAAAGGATTTTAAGAACCCTTTTCCGACATGCAGGTTTCCTCACGATGTTTTCCTTCACCGTTTTTAGCCAGTGGTGTTGTGTTTTTGCACATAAATCTTTTTCACATTTAGATTTAGAGGTACAAGCCGGCCGGATTTTAACCCGCGACCTCCCGTACGGAAGGACGCGCTTCGACCACTCGGCCACCACGACTTTTCGGTTACTTTGGTCCTTGAGCGGAGCTCCTCTTTTCTGATTTGATCACGCAGAAACTTTAAAACATATCCTTATGATAACTACGTCAAAATTCCACTTATGTACATTTTTAATAGCTTATGTACCTAAATATTGAAGAATCTATACATTATCATTGTATCGTGTTTGACATTTGACCTAATTACGACAAGGCAAGCCGGGGCTATGTCATTACTATTTATAATACATGTAACAAGTGTAGCTTCGATTTCTTAAAGTCAAAGGTTATGTTGCTACTTGTAATTTATCGTTCTAGTTTTAAATGCTAAAATAAATTATATTTTTGTTTTCATTATTGAAACTTGTAGGTATTTAAAGAGTCTGTATTTTTAATTGCTTTTGATTTTATTTGATTTTTATTGGAACGAAGTTCCTTATCGCGCGTTGTGAAAGGGGGCTAGACGGAAAAAAATCTTACGAAAAAGTTGTCACGACACTTTTTTTGTTTTAGATGATTGTTGCTAGATAGCGCTGTGATCAAAATCTTTTAAAACAATTCCTTATTTTGTTTTATATGATTAATGCTGGATGGCGCTGTGATCAAAATATTTTAAAACACGTTCCTTATCTTTAATTGAAATATGATACGTTTTAATTGAAAGGAACTTCGTTCTATCCGGATGTCCCGTGACCTCACAAGTTTTTTATTATCAATACTAGGCACTATGTAATGTATATATATATATATATATATCAGGTAAATCTAATCGAAATTAAGCATCCCTAATTCCCTTCCCCTTATAAAATATAAATGCGAAAGTTACTCTGTCTATCTGTTACGCTTTCCCGCTTAAACCTCTCAACCGATTTTGATGAAATTTGGCGCAGACAATGTTTAGACCCTGAGAAAAAACATAGGCTACCTTTTAATTGAAAGTAACGGAGACGCATAGCATAGCACGGAAATAAATAAACTCAACCCAAACAAATTATGACCATCATAGCCTATAGACGTCCACTGCTGGGCATCTGCCTCCAAACCTCGCCACAACGACCGGTCCTGTGCTATCTGCAGGACAAGGTCGTCAATTCATTTTGTGGGAGGATTATATAACCGAAATATAAAATAGTACATCTATACTTCTATACTAATATTATAAAGAGGAAAGTTTGTATGTATGGATGTTTGTTACTCTTTCATGTAAAAACTACTGAATGGATTTGAATGAAACTTTACCACAATATAGCTTATACATCAGAATAACACATAGGCTACAATTTTTGAGGTTTCTAATGTGAGGTCGAAAAAAAACACATTTTTTGCAGTATAATCTAATATATAAAATTCTCGTGTCACGGTGTTCGAACTTCAACTCCTCCGAAAGGGCTTGACCGATTTTGTTGAAATTTTTTGTGCTTATCCGGTATCTATGAGAATCGGCCAACATCTATTTTTCATCCCCCTAAATGTTAGGGGTAGTCCACCCCTAATTTTTTTTTTATTTTTTCGACGCAGACGAAGTTGCGTGGGGCAGCTAGTAGTACTATATTATAGACGTCGCGAACTAGACGGGACGAACCTGAAGTCCACGCGAACGAAGTCGCGGGCAAAAGCTAGTATACTATAATTTTGTGACGATTTCACGGATCAATAGTTACAATGAATGAATTAACCTGCATTGATACACTTGCTGTCCGTGTGTGACAATGCATGACAAAACTTAGTCATGTGTGAAGCCAATTCTTAGGGTTCCAAAATTGAACAAGTGCAGTGTTAATAAACTTTGTCAGCATTACATAGAGAATAAATTTCTTTAAACACTCGCGGTTATCTACATCATTTACACTATTACTAAACGGGTTCTTACCACGATTATTTTTAATTGAGAAGTCCCGATATTTCAGCACTGTTTCAAGCGCCATGATCACGGAAAGACTGAAAAACTGCGGTACTGTCAGTGTGGTATGTCGAAATGTAAGTTCGAGTTCCAGTGGTACCGGCAAACGAACGAGAAAGAGGGCTCTTAAATGACCTACCCGCAGTTCCTCAATCTTCCCGTGATCATGGCGCTTGAAACAGTGCTGAAATATCGGGACCGCTCAATTAAAAATAATCGTGGTAAGAACCCGTTTAGTAATAGTGTAAGTGATTACATAGAGAGCTTTGAGAGAAAAAAACTAAATTGTAGAATTTACACGTTACCCCCAAAATTCCCGAATTTTGGGAAGATTTGACATGACAACTCCAGGTTTTTAAAGATAGACGTATAGTGGTTAAGTGCAGTGTCCGGACACTGCAATTTTTTTTTTGTTTTAGTTGGCGGAAATCGCCGGATCCCCACCCTCACCGCGGGTGGGGTATGTGAGAGTTGAACCTCACTAAAACCTCCAACCGCTCACACTCAGCGTCCGAACCCCGGCTGAGGCCGGAACCCAGCACGGGGTTATGCGGGTGGCGCGACGCGTTACGCACTGCGGCACACTTTCCCGTCACGACACTGGGGCACTGCGTGGTCGCTACGCCTTTTAAGTCTTTCTTTCTTCTTCAAAGTTCTTCGAGTCTTATCTGCTAAAAGAATCCTCATAGCGCTCGGAAAACACTAAAAAGAGGGTTTATTCGAGAAAATGTATCTTTAAAAGTCTGACAATAATTTGTACCAATTAAAAGAAATGAAACCTCTAAAGATCGTGTAGTATATTAACCGCACTAATCAGGTCAAATCAATAAGCCGGTTTAGGGCAAGGTCGAATGTAATTCCGAGTTAGAAATAAAGTAACCGAAAAATATGGCTCGTAAGTGATTTTGGTATTTTTCACTTAAACTATTACTAAACGGGTTCTTACCACGATTATTTTTATTTGAGAGGTCCCGATATTTCAGCACTGTTTCAAGCGCCATGATCACGGGAAGACTGAAGAACTGCGGGTAGGTCATTTAAGAGCAGACAAATCTGTCTACCCTCTTTCTCGTTCGTTTGCCGGTACCACTGGAACTCGAACTCACATTTCGACATACCACACTGACAGTATCGGCTGACGTCACAAAACTAGATTTTTTGGCTTTATTTTCGTCTAATATTGGATTCCACATACAGGATAGTTTGAAATATCGGGACCTCTCAAATAAAAATAATCGTGGTAAGAACCCGTTTAGTAATAGTTTAAGTGATGTAGATAACCGCGAGTGTTTAAAGAAATTTGGTATTTTTTATTTTATTTTAATTTAAAATCTGACTGTGTAACTTTTGATTGTTTTTTTTTGTCTCTTTTATTTTTTTTCCTTTTGTGACGTCACTGCCAGTTGAGGCTGAGAATCAGCGCTCGGTGTGTCTGTGGGTTATCTCCAGCTAACACCCAGCATTAAGCTGAGACTGGTTTGTGATGGAAACCTTTATATAGTATTTTTTTTTTGTATTGTTTGTGCCACTGTTTCCATCACAAATAAACAAATGTCTATGTCTATGATTTTACCGACAATAGAAAATTGTTATGTGGATTTAAGTTGGTCCCTATCAATAACCAACTGTTAGACTAGACTGTACCAACATGTATGAAACGATATAAAACTCTAAGTTCTTATTGCTCAAGCGGACCTTGGCAAGCCCTTGTAGGTCATTGACGTACGACGCCATTTTAAAAATGCCGTGACATAATCTATGTTAATTTCAATTAATTATAATACTATACTTTAAGTAGAAGGTGTTAAGCGTGTAAATGGCAAAAAAGTTAACGGATTTTTTCTATCTAGGTATTTAGTCTCTTTATAGTCGGTATTGGACTTGCTGCACCGATTTTCGTAGACCTTTTGCTGATAGATAGCTGTTGTAATAAGAAGTGATATAAGCTAATTTTTGACCGACTTTCAAAAAGGAGGAGGTACTCAATTCGTCTGCACGTTTTTGGAACGAAGTTCCTTATCGCGCGTAATCGAAAGGGGGCTAGACGGAAATTCTTATGAAAAAGTTGTCACGACACTTTTTTTGTTTTAGATGATCAATGCTAGATGGCGCTGTGATGAAAATATTTTATTTAAGTTATAATAATTAGTTAGTTAAAACTACAAAAAAAAAAAAATATATATTACAATTCCCTCACTAATTAATCGAAAGGAACTTCGTTCCATCCGGGTGTCCCTTGACACCTCTCAAGTTTTTTTTGTGTTTGTTTCTTTATAGCTTTAGTTTGGGTGGAACGATTGAATAATTCGAGTGTCAAATGAGAGGTGCTGGTCGTCATGATCGCCCTAGTAGTAGAGTACCTTCTCTTTTTTTGAATTGGTCAAAAACTAGTAAACGCGACTAAACATAGACGTTAATAATGTAATGTAACTCAATATAAATCTGTTATAATGTTGAACAAACTCAATAATATTATATTTATAAATCAAGGTTTCATTAGATCATCGTTGTGGTCGATTCTCGTACAAGTTCATTCATAATTAATTCTTTACAAATATCATAAAGAGGTAAAGTTTGTAACGTTGTAGCTTTGGATTTATTGAACCGATTTCGAGGATTGTTTTAGTAATAGGAAGTTAAGATATTTTTGAGTGTCATAGGTCATTCTACTATTTAAATTAGGTAAAAATTTACATTCTTTGTGGTGCAAGTAAAATTCAGTTAGTTACATAAACTTGGGGACGGCGCGACGGGAAAGTGTGCAGAGCGCGTAACGCGTCGCGCCGTCCCTCCAAACCCCGTGCTGGGTTCTGGCCTCAGCGGCGGGGATCCGGTGATTTCCTACAACTAAAAAAAAAAAAAAAGTTACATAAACTTGAAAATACATTACTACTAATATTGTCTGTCTGTCTGTTACGGTTTCACGCTTAAACCTCTCAACCGATTTTGATGAAATTTGGCACAGACAATCTTTAGACCCCGAGAAAGGACATAGGCTACCTTTTATTGCGAGAAAAGGGATGAAAAAAACAGGCTATAGAGTTCTCGCATGCGATGTCACTGGCAGCAGCTCTTTGAGTTATATAAATATTATGTATAATCTTGCACCAAGGGCACAAGCGTCTTCGTTCTTGGGTCGAACCGTCCGACTTGTATCAAAGCTATATAATTTGTAAAAGATTTATGTGCAACACTACTGGCTAAATACACTGAGAGAAAAAAAAAACCTGGAAACCTGCGATCTTCCACGGTTCGCTTCAGAAGTTCATTTTTGCCCCGTACCATTCCGATTTGGAATGGACTCCCGTCCGCGGTGTTCCCGGAGCGCTATGACAGGTCCCTCTTTAAGCGAAAAGTCCTGTATCAGTAGGCGATAGATAACAGCCCCTCATTGCCCTGGCATTGCAGAGGTTCATGAGCGACGGTGACCGCTTACCATCAGGTGGGCCGTAGGCTTGTTTGTCTATCACGCAATAAAAAAAAGATCGAAGTGATTAAAAAGCTTACAAAGATGTGTAGTCTTGCATTAGGTAATGGACCATATTTGATCCCTTTACTGGGAAGACTTATACCAGCCGTAATAGGAATTATTCGAAAGTCGTGGTGGCCGAGTGGTCGAAGCACTTCCTTCCGAACGGGAGGTCGCGGGTTCAAATCCGGCTTGTACCTCTAAATCTAAATGTGAAAAAAAGATTTATGTGCAATTTTTCACAACACCACTGGCTAAAAACGGTGAAGGAAAACATCGTGAAAAGGACTTTAACAATCCTTTGAAGATTTGTGAAGTCCCCAATCCGCACTGGGCAAGCGTAGTGGATTATGCCTAATCCCTCTTCTGAGGAGACATGAGCCCAACAGTGGGCAGTAATGGGTTGGTATAGGAATAGGAATTATTACGAACTGTCTCTCTTTAAATGGGTTTCAAAAATATCCTGAAGAGTAGGTAGCCCCTCTATAGCACAGAATTACAGAGACCAGATACCTATAAGATACAGTAGACGATAGAACGAAATAAATAGATCTTCCGCTAAAGATAACACTAGATATAAACAGTGAAAGTTAACAAAACCTAAAGATGATGTTAGTCTTGTCATGCTAATAAAAAACACGTTAAAAAATATCAACAAACATTGTGGATTAGTGGATCAGTAGACGCGACCTTGGGCTTGTTTCGGCGAGTTTCAACCAAGGTCATCTCTCAGTGTGTTACACGTATGATTTTAGAACGAGTTTTAGAATATCGATGTATATCTTGTTCGTTAGTCTCTTTGGATTGTCTCGCTTTTAGCTTATTGTATTTTCATGCGCATGAGGTAGTATTTACAAGCTTTATATTAACTTGCACTGGATCTTACAAGTTGAATTTGACTAACTGCCCGGTTTCCGATTAAGCTGACATTTTGCACACAGGTGACATAATGTGACAAAATGGCGCTGATCTGATGATGGATTCGAAAGCTGGTCATAGGAACTCTTGTACTCGTTTGGCTTGGCTCGTTTTACTTGTATTAGCGAGCACTCTACTGTTACTTGAAGTTGAATTTGAAGAACTTCCGATAGAGCTAAAACTTTTTGAGCTGATAATGGGTGCGAAGGTGGCCATAGGAACTCCTGTACTAAATAAGATAGACCCGTAGTGTTTCGGGCCCCCAACGCATGTGAGTGCGAGCGGGGGCCCAAGAAGATGTCGTGTCTCGCTCAGCACGCCCTTAGCGTAAGAGCAACCGGGGGATGGTAGACCGCGCTCCCCGACCCACGCTGGTTCTGACCCAGCGGGGTATTCCGCGGGAGGGTGACACGCGGTCCCATCTTGGCGGGCTTTGGAGAGCCGGTGGCCGTATTCGCCGGCGGCTACCGGTTCGGCGTCCGGGGACGGAGCGACGGGAAAGAATGCCGAGCGCGTAACGCGTCGCGCCGTCCCTCCAAACCCCGTGCTGGGTTCTGGCCTCAGCCGGGGTTCGGACGCTGAGTGTGAGCGGTTGGAGGTTTTAGTGCGGTTCAACTCCCACATACCCGGATCCGGTAATTTCCTCCAACTGAAAAAAAAATAAATAAAGACCCGTAGTGTTAAATTGAGTAAATATAATGACTGTAACCTTTAGTCAATTTAATGGCCGTTAACCTTCAATTGTGACTTACAATGGGAGATTGGAATAGAATAAAATGTATTTTTTCGTCTTTGTCAGACCGTTTTATAGGTTTATTAAATGGTCAACAGATATGACCTTGAGGTTCCTGATACCTACCTAAACCAATGAAATCTCAAAAGTTTTTTTCAAAAATACAAAAATTGAGAGGTGTCATGGTACACCCGAATAGAACGAAGTTCCTTTCGATTAAAAGATAAGGAACGTGTTTTAAAAGATTTTGATCACAGCGCCATCTAGCGATAATCATCTAAAACAAAAAAAGTGTCGTGACAACTTTTTCGTAAGATTTTGCCGTCTAGCCTCCTTTCACAACGCGCGATAAGGAACTTCGTTCCAAAAGCCATAGGACAGAAATGGAGAATTGTTTTTTACTAAACTAGGTTAAAGTGAGTTTAGACCTCTGATCCAAAATTCATTTTTCTCAGTGTTTAGCCATTGCCAATTATAGCCTCGTAGTTCAATCGTAAAACTATATTATTGGCATTAAAACTAACTTACTGGTAAAAAAACTGCCATCAAAATTAGTACAAATATCCATAGTATAGGTCATCATAAAGGCGTGTCTCCACAGTAACCTGTGTGGTTAGTCTGCGACATTGGACAGTGGCGCCGCTGCCTTACGTCATCTGATCGTCATCATTGTCATTAGTATTCGCTACACATTCTCATTAACATATTAAATGTATAGAAATTCTGTTTGTTGATTTGATTTATTTTTTCTGAGAATTTGAAAATCATTTAGTCAAAACATACCTATATACTTACAAGCTTTACATTAACTTGAACTGGATGTAACTGTGTACTAATATACCTATGTAAGTTCGGGTGTAATCTTGCGAATTGAATTTGACAAACTTCCCGGTTTCTGATTGAGCTGACATTTTGCACGCAGATGTATATCGCGTGACAATGCAATACAAAATGGCGCTGATCTGATGATGGATTCTGAAGGCCATTGGAACTCTTGTACTAAACAAGATAGACCCGTCGTGTTTGGGCTCGTTTTACTTGTATTAGCTAACACTCTACTGGTACATGATATTCAGAACCTTAAAAGTTGTAAGAAAAAGTGAAAACAAACTAGCCTTTCCCAAAGAAAATTTTGAGAAAGGCTAAAAGACCTCCATCTTGAGAAAAACAGACGGAAAAAACAAAAAGGGCATGCCTTTTAATCATATTTGCCATTAAATTTTGTAAGTACATACAATTTTGTAAGTCAATACAGGGGGCGGCGTAACGGGAAAGAGTGCCGAGAGCGTAACGCGTCGCGTCGTCCCTCAAAACCCCGCGCTGGGTTCTGACATCAGCCAGGGTTAGGTTAGGACGCTGAGTGTGAGCGGTTGGAGGTTTTAGTGCGGTTCAACTCCCACATACCCAACCCGCCCCGCGGGTACCGGATTTCCTCCAACAAAAAAAAAGTATTTTAATACAAGATAAGTTTTCCATTCAATACAATTTACATTGTAATTAATCTACCGATATTTTAATTAATATTTTATGGACCAATCTGATATAATGGTCTATGTTTAAGCTGAAGGTCTGACCAATTGAGGAACAAGCAAAAAAAACATTTATTGCTATTGACGTCTATAAGATATATAAAGAATCTTGTTCTAAAAGGATCCAGATTTAAAATATTATAGTCTAGTTTACCTTGAAGATAGCCAAAGATGCTGCATTTTTATATTTTTGAATGAGGAGTTTAAAAGAGTTATCAAGATAGTTGTAATATGTCCTTTTATCAATTTTGCAGCATGACTTTTCTCTGGGTGGACTGTTTTGGGTGATCCTTTTTTCATCTGAAAGGTGGTGAAAGTCGAATGTTATCTTTAAAAAGTCAGTTTTTATAAGAAATACTGGTGAAACGTTGAGTTTTGAAATATCATATTTATTGTAGTACATAATAATATTATTATGTTCGACAATCATTGTAGTCTACGCTATTTCCGAGTAGTTTCGTGCAAA
The DNA here is from genome assembly GCA_030269945.2 of Trilocha varians. Classification (NCBI taxonomy): domain Eukaryota; kingdom Metazoa; phylum Arthropoda; class Insecta; order Lepidoptera; family Bombycidae; genus Trilocha; species Trilocha varians. The sequence goes on along the minus strand of AP028264.1, from coordinate 1,656,312 downwards.
ATGGCGGGAAATTTAAATTAAAAAATCGAATAGATTTAACGGTTTGTTAAGCTCTTATACATTTTTTTTTGACGGGAGGAAATCGCCGGAATTATGTGTATGTGGGGGTTGAATCGCACTAAAACCTCCCGCCAATCACGCTCGACATCCAATTAATAGGGATGACAGGACGCGTTCGCGATTGTCACTCACGTATCGATAGCGTAGCGATACCCGTAGCGATAGCGTAGCGTAGTCCCGAAGCTCACATACCTACCATTAACCATACTACATGCGTCTAAACTGAAAGTACTCTCTTCAAATGTGTTTTTTACATAAATTTCACAAGTTTCCTCATCAATAGTCTTTTAAACTTCATTACAAAGCTATTTTTACGATGTTTTAGGTAGAATCAGTTAGAAAGCAAGTAGTCTTTGATCTTTGATTCATCATATTCTGAACGTGTTATTAGTGTAATTTGTTCGTCATTTTCATTGACTGAAAAAGCACTTAAAATAAAAAAAAAATGGTGTAGCTTGACCAGTTTTATTAAAATAGTTGTGTTTTTCATTCTGTTTGTAGCCTTTTTTTTAAAGAGGATATTGTCGATTATCTGTATGTGTAGGAGTTCAACCGCTAAAACCTCCAAACGCTCACACTCAGCGTCCGAATCCCGGCTGAGGTCAGAACCCAGCACGGGGTTTTGAGGGACGACGCGACGCGTTACGCTCTCGGCACTCTTTCCCGTCGCGCCGCCCCCTGTATTAAAATACTTACAAAATTTAATGATTGATGATGAATTTCGACATACCACACTGACAGTGATCATGGCGCTTGAAACAGTGCTGAAATATTGGGATCGCTCAATTGAAAATAATCGTGGTAAGAACCCGTTTAGTAGCTAATAGTGTAAGTGAAGGTTTATGTGTTTATAATAGTAAAGAAACACAGACCATTTTTGAGGTTTTTTACGTTGTATATAACCACATTCTCCGCTTACATCACAAATCGTAATTGTAACCTCACTTTATGACGTCGACGCAGTTGCATTCATATTCCTTGCACTCCTAAATACTTGTACAGGAAATAGATGTAGAATTAATTATATTTTCTAGGAACTGTCGTCATTAAATCGGTAATACTAAGAACACTGCAACTTTATGCGTTGAGTAAAAATAGAGGTTATATCGGCGATGTTTGGAGTTAGCTTATTCTTTCATGCATTTTCAACGGGTTCTTACCACGATATTTAATTTATTGAGTTGTCTCAATATTTCAACGTTGTGGCAAACGTCATGATCACGAGAAGACTGGATACTGCGGGTTGATTTGTGAGCAAACAAATCTGTCTACCCTCTTTCTCGTTCGCTTTTGTTCCAGTGGTACTACCCAAAAGCGAACTCAATTATTTAAATATCGTGGTAAGAACCCGTTGAAAATGCATGAAAGTATAATAGAAAACCGCGAGTGTCTGAATAAGTTAACATCTTATGTGAATGCGGATTAACTAATTTGTTTGTAATGATTTGGCAGACATGGTAATTAAATGAAGCAAAGGTAGCATAACGTAGGAGCTACCAAATGTTTTTAGGTACCTGTCCTGTAACAATCCATTATTGTCCAGTGGGCTTAGGTCTCCTCAGAAGAGGGATTAAGCATACAGCCACGCTTGTCCTATGCAAATTGGGAACCTTTTAGTTACCTATTAACAAAAACTTGAGAGGTGTCATGGGACACCCGAATAGAACGAAGTTCCTTTCGATTAAAACATATCTTATATATTTTTTTCCTAACGTAACGCGCATAAGGAACGTGTTTTAAAAGATTTTGATCACAGCGCCATCTAGTGATCATCTATTAAACAAAAAAAGTGTCGTGACAACTTTTCGTTAGACTTTTTTCCGTCTAGCCCTTTCACAACGTGCGATAAGGAAAGTTCGTTCCAAAACTTCGATCCAATAAATGCATAAATAGATACAAAAAACATTTTAGTAAAACAACAGATATAACATTTAAAAACCTTACCTTAAATATTAACACTTTTTATTCCACAGTCTTGAAGAAAATCCTTAAAGGCAGCGGGACAGTGTCTCCTGACATTGCAGAGGTCCATGAGCGATAACCACTTACGATCAGATGGCCCGTTAGCTCTACTATATGACAATATATGTTTTTTATTAATGTTTTTTTCGTCATAAACATTGTCTCTAAAGTGGGTCACAATAAAATCCCCATAATTCGGTTCATTCCCCATCAATCCGTGGATTCCTTAGGGTTTGGAACACGCAGCCGGGACTGGCGTCACGCATAGTACCACCAGGCACCGGGATGAGCAGTAAAATATACATCGATTTATAAATAGGCTCTGAAAAATATACGATGTAAAGATAGTGACATCGATCTAATACTAGATAGATTTTAGCGATCATAATATTTTTCTTTTCATGCATTTTCAACGGGTTCTTACCACGATATTTAATTAATTGAGTCGTCTCGATATATCAACGTTGTTGCAAACGTGATGATCACGAGAAGACTGGATACTGCGGGTCGATTTAAGAGCAAACAAATCTGTCTACCCTCTTTCTCGTTCGCTTTTGAGTAGTACCACTGGAACTCGAACTCACATCACGACACACCACTCTCACTGTATCTACAAGACTTTCTGAGCATGAACCCGCGAGTGACTGTTGTGTTATTAAATGTCATGCTAAGAACCCGTTGTGTCGAGTTCATAAAATTTTATTAAAAAAATGAAAACCGACCGACTTCCATTTTTCAAGCAAAAAAACTACCAGTCAGATCTTTATCAATGCTTTCTAACAAAAAAGGAATCGTCTAAATCGGTTCATATAGAAAAGAAACAAATGCAAAAACAGTAGATTGTAAAAGCTCGTTCGTTAAAAATTCAATTTTTGAAACACAGATCCAAAAGAACTTGTTCGATCTTAAGGGACTCTATGACGATCACCTTTTATCTGACACCAGAATCATTCAGATCGGTCTATCCAAATTAAAGTTATGAAGGAACAAGGAGAATTTAATTAGTGCAGAATGTGCTTAATTACGACATTTAGGTTTTTATTTATTAGAAAATCACACCAACAGTATCAATTACAACAATGACATTATAAAAGAACTAGGTGACCCGCGCAACTTCGTCTGCGTTACAAAGGGGTTCAAAAATTGTAGCCTATGTGTTATTTTGATGTATAAGCTATATTGTGGTAAAGTTTCATTCAAATCCATTCAGTAGTTTTTACGTGAAAGAGTAACAAACATCCATCCATACATACGAACTTTCGCCTTTATAATATACTAGCTTTTGCCCGCGACTTCGTTCGCGTGGACTTCAGATTCGTCCCGTATTATCAAAAATTATCGCTCTCAAGTTTTTTTTCTTTCTATATTATAAAGTTGTGAGCTCATTCAGAACCAAAACAAACAATCTAGTAGACTCGGTTTAGAGTCAATCAACGCTGAATAAGCAAATAATCTAAATATAGTGTTTGAATCAGTTTATAGGTGCGTTGAACTGCGTTGCATTAATCCATAGTGAATCATACGCTAGTTGCATACTCATTGTAATGAGAGCAGCCTTAAACGAGGTTTAAGAAGCTCTTGATTCAATAGGAAATATCTCTTCTCTGTCATTACAGTAGGTATGTTACAGGATTGAGACCTTATAATTTCCATATCCATTTATTCACTTATTTTTTACATTCTATTTTTAAAAATACATTTACAAAAAAATAAAATATAAAAATACAATACAAAAAACAGAGGGCCACTGCAGGCGGAGTCTACGACCCAAGCCATTAGTGGTCAGGGCTCAAGAGAGAGGAACCTCCTCACAATACGCGCCGTGTCAAGAACGACCGCCTTCTGAATCAGGCCCTTTACCCAGCCGGGGAGCGAAAGCTTCTCAAGATGACGGTCGAAGCTTTTCGCTATTAGACCGTGCACAGATACAACGATCGGATTGAGACCTAATTATTACGATAATCGTATCCTGAGTAGTCTTGTGGGTAATTTAAAAATCGATTTGAATTTTTTGGTCATTGTGCAAAGTATTCAACGATATTTTCGCTTAGTTATTTAAGCTATTAAGAGTGCTAGCAAGATCTATATCCAGAATCTTATAAGGTTCTAAACAAAAAGTTTTCTTTAAAATTAATGTTTTTAATGTACTGATCAAAGTGACTATTTTTTCATGCATTTTCAACGGGTTCTTACCACGATATTTCAAACGTCATGATCACGAGAAAACTGGATACTGCGGATCGATTTAAGAGAAGAGAAATCGTGATCATGACGTTTGCAACAACGTTGAAATATCGAGACAATTCAATTAATTAAATATCGTGGTAAGAACCCGTTGAAAATGCATGAAAGTATTATAGAAAACCGCGAGTGTCTGAATAAGTTTATGACTAATTTTTGTTATCTTTTGTTACAGATGAACAGGAAAGAGTACAAAAGAAGACATTCGTTAACTGGATCAATTCACATTTATCGAAGGTAAGAAGGAGTAACTATCTGCAGCTGACAAAGAAGATAGTAAAAAACCCTTATGAATTAATTGGGAAATGACGTATCACAAAAAGGAGCTCATTCGTTGCTACATTTTTTTGGTTGTTATTTCTTCATTTTAGAGCAAAAGACCTAATTTTAAAATGCACCAACAATACAATAATTCCGCGAACTATTTGTCCTTTTGAATTAAAAACAAGGCAAGCTTTCAAAATATCGTATAAAATTTTAATCTCTAGAGTACCAAAAACAGACATATTATCGAGTTAGCAAATGCCCTTTGAACTTGTATTGTCCGAGAATATTTCAATTATTGTAGAGCTATTCATAAGATCATGCGAGTAACATACTATATAATGTACTATATTACCTATGGCATGGCATAATATCATGATAATGGCAATGATTCACCTAACGAATTTAGACAAAAATCTGATAAAATAACTGAAATAAGCTGTTTTTATTTTTACTTTTTCTTGTTTTGTGATTTTTATAAAATTTAACTTTTAGATTATTATTTTTTTTGTTACTTTGGTTTAATACTAGTTTTGTGAAAGCTGTATGCATCTCTATTTTACATTACACTCTGGCCAAGAGTTAACTATGTATTTTTAGTATAAGTAGAGTTAAGTGTGAATGTAGTTGGTGCTTCTGTTATAAATAAATAAATATAATGTTATCAACACACGAATATTATAAATGGACCATGATGGATGTATTCATGTACATTTTAGAAAGGAGCGATAATGTGAATTTGACTAATTTTTGACCTATTTCCCAATTTAATCATCATCATCATCAGCCTATAGACGTCCACTGCTGGACATAGGCCTCCCCAAACCTCGCCACATCGACCGGTCCTGCGTCATCTGCATCCAGTGACCTCCCGCGACCTTGACCACTCACTTAGTCACTTTTTGACCGACTTCCAAAAAAGAGGAGGTACTCAATTCCTCTGTATGTTTTTTATGTTTGTTCCTCTTCTCTTCTAATCCCATTTTTTCTTTAAGATCAAACAAGACTTTTGGATCTGTGTGTTTAAAAATGTGTATTTTTAACGTAGGTATTGAACCGATTTCTATGTTTCATTTTTGTTACAAAGCAGACATTTTGAGCATTTAAATTTAAATTTGATAAAGATTTGTCTGGTAGTTTTTGAGCTATGCTTGAGAAATGGAAGTCGGTCGTTTTCATTTTTGTAATATTAGAAATGGTAGTCTGTACCAACCCATTACTGCCCACTGTTGGGCTCAGGTCTCCTCAGAAGAGGGATTAGGCATTTTTTTTTATTGCCATGTAGGCAGACGAGCCAACGGCCCACCTGATAGGCATAGGCATAGGCATAGTCCACCACGTTTGCCCAGTCCGGATTGGGATGCATTTTTGTAATATTATTTCAACATTGTTTATCTATCGACAGCGTATACCGCCGCTACGCATCGATGACCTGATCTATGACCTACGAGATGGAACGAGACTGCTTGCGCTGCTGGAAGTATTGTCAGGGGAGAAGCTGGTATGTACCTCATAATCATGTTTTACAAGCTTTACTGGTAACTATGTATTCGGTTGGAATCTTGCAAGCTAAAGACAAACTTCCCGGTTTCCGATTGAGCTGACATTTTGCACGCAGATGTATATCGCGTGACAATGCAATAATATTACAAAATGGCGCTGCTCTGATTATGGATTTGGAAGGGGTTTTTTTTTTTAGTTGGAGGAAATCACCGGAATGTGGGAGTTGAACCGCACTAAAACCTCCAACCGCTGACACTCAGCATCCGAACCCCGACTTAGGCCAGAACCCAGCACGGGGTTATGAGGGACGACGCGACGCGTTATGCCATCGGCACTCTTTCCCGTCGCGCCGTCCCCGTCGGAAGGTGGTAATTGGAATTCTTGTGCTATATAAGATAGACCCGTCGTGTTTGGGCTCGTTTTACTTGCACTCTACTGCTACATGATATCCAGGATCTTAAAAGCTTGTATTTAAAAAGTTTTCTTTAAAATAAATGATGTCTACCACACGCCACGACATGTCCTTCTTCAAACGAGCTTTAAGTCCTGTATGGGTAGGTGATAGATAACGAGTCATTACCCTGGCATTGCAGAGGTTTATGACGGTAACCGCTTACCATCAAATGTGCCGTAAGCTAGTTGATCTAACCTCCAAAAAACACTCAAATATTCCAAGCTCCAACAATATTCTTCTTACAGCCAATGGAACGAGGAAGAGTACTGCGCCGTCCTCATTTCTTGTCAAACGCGAACACAGCCCTCCGGTTCTTGGCTGGAAAGAGAATCAAGCTTGTCAACATCAACGCTGCAGACTTGGTTGATGGCAGACCGGCTGTGGTCCTCGGCTTGATTTGGACCATCATTCTGTACTTCCAGGTATAAATGTTTATTATCTTTTAATGATAGCTTACAAATTAATAATGAAAGTAGTTATGACTTAATTGTAAATTTAAATTTGCTGATAAACTTTCGGATTTGCAGATAAATAAACACAAAGTTAGAATGGAAAAAATGCGTTGAAGAATCCAATTATTTAGATGCACTTTGTATTGATTGATTTATCTTGTATAGAAAACGGTTTAATAATACAATTAAAAGTTTTTTAAGTAAACTAAAACTATAAGTTAATTATTGTACTTAGCACAAACTACAGTATTTTAAGTTAGAAAAAGTACATTTATTTACAGTATTTCTGAAGTTGGCACAAATTTGCACTTTTGTGAATATTTTTTAAAATTAAATATTTGAAGTTAGTATAGAAATTAACATATGGCGGGAATTTTGTGCAATTATATTATTAGAGACGTTTACACAAGTAAATATAGTATCGAGGGTATAGTGCTAAAACCCAATAAGTGTCAAAACAATCTAAAAATGCTTTTTTAGTCTACCTAGATCAATTTTTTGCGCTCTTTCTAGTAGTGTAATCAAATAAGAAGAATTCAGTGTAAAGAAAGTTAGTTGACGTAAAAAGCCAATAAATTTCCCTTGTGTAGCTTGTTTACAAACTTTAACTTTGAACATTTCGAGAGTAACAATTATACACTTATTGGGTTTTAGTACTACCCTCGGTATATTTAAGAACAAGTAGTATCTTCATTATCAATTTGAATATTTGAATAAAAATAAATCACAGTTCTACAATGAAATTATTTCAATTTACAAACTAGGGATGTAACGAATATTCGCATTCGCGACTTGTCAGTAAAAAACTTTGAACTTTTTGTTTGAAAGGTCAACATACGCATTCGCAATATCCAAAAATCGACATTCGCAACATCCCTATTACAAACACGATAAAAATTCGAATATTTTTAAGTTTATTTTGCACTCGTATTAAAATTTGGCAATTTAAATGAGAACACACTTTAGCTCTTCATTGTAATATTTCTTTAACTTAATTTTATACTTCATTTGATTTACTACTTTTTATTAATATTATGTCTTTGTTTACTTAAAAATCCAATATTACTTTTGTAATTATTACAATTTTTAATATATTTTCTCATCTACTTGAGCGCTTTTCTCGGTAACAAGATACCTTAAACTATAAGATTAATTTCATATCAGACTGATAGCTGGATCTGAGTCTATTTAACTAATAAGTGAATATGAAAAAAATGAAAATTTTAGTCATAGCTTTTAATATCTTAGCTGCTTTCAATAAAAGTAATATGATTAATATACGCAAAAGCAGTGCATTATCTATACTAATATTATAAAGCTGCAGAGTTTGTTTGTTTGTTTATTTGAACGCGCTAATCTCAGAAACTAACGGTCCGATTTCAAAAAAAATTAAATCGTCCGAACAATTGTATTGTATAGTATTGTTACATTAATCCTTATCCAAATTAAGTATTATTTTATCAAAAGTATTAATATAAAAGTAAATTACTTTTTGTTTTATTCTAATCGGACTTTTCGTTAAGAAGCTATCACGAGTATAAAACATAATGAATACTCCCCGGGCCGCGAAAATAATATCGCAACAGCATTAAGAGTACTGTTGAACCCCTTTGTGACGCAGACAAAGTTGTGAGGGTCATCTAGTGATTTATATTAATGGCTATCCTTGAATAGTATCGCGAAAAATATTGAATAAACTGAACACTAAACTTTAGAAAACTTCACAAAATAATAATTTTCTCTATGCTTACAATTTAGCAATAAAAATATGTACTTATTCCTAAAAAGCTTATATTTAAACTAATATACATCGCTTTAACGAATTTAATGATACAATTCTCATTTTAATTGGCTTGAACTGATTTTGTTTGCGCAAGCTTCGCTCACTGTATCGGATCCACAGGATAGAAACAAGGTAGGTTGCCTTTTAATATAGTAGAGGAAAAGAACGAATTTTACCTAAATAATAAAAAAAAAATAAGAAAACTGTTCCTTTTTAAATGATGCTTGACATTGAAGTTTATGAATCAGGCGGTCTGTTGGCTCATTTGTCTACATGGCAATAAAAATGGTGGTAGATAATAGCTCCACAGTGTCCCCTGACATTGCATAGGTCCATGAGTGACGGCACTTATGATTCGGTGGTATAATGGTATAAGAAGAATATTATCTTTTATTAATAACCATTCAACTGGGATCGGCAACCAAATCGGTTTGTTTACTTTTGCCAAGTCTGTGACAGGAGCCAAAATTGAGCACAGTTCTAAAACTTGTTTTGTTTACATTTTTTAATCGTCTCATATTTTACGTTGATGATATATTTTCGCTGAAAATGCAATACAGCGTCGTTTAGTAATAAAGATATACAAAAATATAAGGTTTAATTAAAAATCAAAATTAAAAATTATTGGAAAAAAATGTTTTTAAAAAGGAGTTCAAACATGGTATTGATTCCGAAAGAAGTCCCCAGTTTCGCCATCTAGCGAATAGTGACGTTCCCAGTTGAGTGGTTAATATTAAATTACCTACATAAAAAAAAAAATCAGACAGGTCGTCGCCTCAGTGCTTGTTTGGCCTATCTGACATTTTTTACGAAAATGGCTTTTTAATACAGTATTATAAAGAATAAAATTTCCAACCGACTGGTAATTTTTTTTTAAAATATTCAAATCTAAAACAATAAAAATCTAATTTCAATTTTTTTCTCAACACGGCACTTAAAGAAAATTCCGTGCTTGTTTGCTGTCTCCTCAAACAAGCACTGAGGCACTGATTTCACCTGGTGAAATTCGTTCTTCTTTCTTAAATCACTAGTATACAGGGTGATTTGTTAGAGAGGGTACATATTGCAGGAGGGTGATGAGTACTCTGTTCTAATACGGAATATTCCAAAAAATAGGTAAAATTACAAAATATTTTTTTTTTATCTAAATTCGTCAAAACCACCTCAAACATAAACAATTTCGGCTTAAAGAGTGTTGACTAATGACCTCCAGTGATCTCGCGCACCCCACACCTCCACCACACCCATCAGCTGTCGAAAAACCATGATTTTGCAAGAATTTTAGATATTTTTAAGTTGCGATTACTAAGGCATTAAGCCATATTCTTTGGTATTAATATTTTTACTGGTCGTATATAACCATCAGCTACCATGACCTTCAATATGTACCCTCTCTAACAAATCACCCTGTATAGACATAACAAGACAATGTTTTACCAGTATAATTATTTGTATACTTAACATTAATAGGCACATAGTTTAGTTACAAGCAAGACAAAACTTGTTCACATGTTACTTGATGTACGTGACCATAACTGGCCAATCACGGACAGCTCAAGTATATTGCAAAAGTTACTTACTATGTTGCAACTGCACTTAACCACTCGCCTGATATCAAATCGACGGGTCCTATTTATACTAGTCTTCTGCTTTAATACTTTCATGCATTTTAAACGGGTTCTTACCGCGATATTTAATTAATTGACTTGTCTCGATATATCAACGTTGTTGCAAACGTCATGATCACGAGAAGACTGGATATTGCGGGTCGATTTAAGAGCAAACAAATCTGTGTACCCTCTTTCTCGTTCGCTTTTGGGTAGTACCACTGGAACTCAACTACAAGACTCTCTGAGTATGAACCCTTAGTGACTGTTGTGTTTAGCACTGGATTCCACATACTCGATAATCTAAAGCCGTCACCCCTGTTAAAAGAGAAATATAGAGACAACTCAATTAATTAAATATCGTGGTAAGAACCCGTTGAATATGCCTGAAAGTATTATAGAAAACCGCGAGTGTCTGAATAAGTTTATAGTCTTCTTCTTCTTATAATAATTTCGGCTACTGCCAATGCCAATTTTGGTATACCTGTTGAGTGGTTAATTGAGCTTAAATACTTTTTATATATGCTGTGTCTTTCTAATAGGAATATTTGAGAGGACCATGTACCTGCAGACAATGTAGAATTTCTTTGATTGATTGAATGTTTAAAGAAATATAACAGTGTCTATCTCAGGTCAATGATCTCATTCTGGTATGCATAAAATTCGATCAATTTCGGAGAAGAGATTAAAGACTTAGACACTTTCGATTAAAAGATATCTTATAATTTTTTTTGCGATAAGGAACGTGTTTTAAAAGATTTTGAACACAGCGCCATCTAGCGATAATCATCTAAAACAAAAATAAGGAACGTGTTTTAAAAGATTTTAATCACAGCGCCATCTAGCGGTAATCATCAAAAATAAAAAAGTGTCGTGACAACTTTTCGTAAGATTTTTTTCCGTCTAGCCCCCTTTCGATAACGCGCGATAAGGAACTTCGTTCCAATATTTATAATGTACTTCCTAAAATTTAGAGAATATGCGGAATGCATAACGATACCGTTATTTGCTGTAAATTAATGTTTACAATGACGTCTTCCGAAAACTACTAAGTACACCGATTTAATGATTTCCTATCTAGGCAATATTTATTTTACTTGCGATATCTAACAAGACAGAACCATTACAAACATTGTGAAAAAATACATTGATTTTAAACTTTATAATTCAAGATAAACTTTTTTTATTTTTTAATAATAATCAAAACACGAAAAAATACACAATTTTACATAAATTGTAGTAGACTCCATCTTAAATACAAGATCAACAAACCATTTTTTTCCATAGATTGAAGAAAATAGTCGAGCTCTGGAGTATCTCGGTGGGTCGAGATGTGCCTCCGCAATGTCCTACGAATCAGGGGCTGCTACCCCGACACAAAGGGCTGAGGACAAGTGGAAGCAAGGGGCCAGGAAGACCCTTCTACAATGGGTGGCTAATGCTTTACCTAAGTAAGTATTAGTGGCGATTACTACAAACAACTCCATTCCCGTCGATTTCCTTCGATAGATATGTGTGTCGCGATGTGCTTCTGCAATGTCCCCACACAGAGGGCTAAGGATAAATAGAAGCAAGGGGCTAGGAACACCCTCCTACAATTAGTGGCTAATGTCTTACCTAAGCAAGTATTAATGACGGTAGCTCTATACAACTCCATTCCTACTAGGTGGTAGGATTCTCGAACTGGCTGGTAGGATAGTTACTTTTGGGTATCAGTCCTGCCAGCCAGGTCGAGAGACGTCCGGGTAGGTACCACCGCCCAGTCTATTTCTACCGCCATAACGGTCTTACCGTGTTCCGGTGGAAGGATTGGGTAGCCGGGAGCTATTCCCTATCCCCCCCTCCCCATCCCGAGTGTCGGCAGTGTTGGTCCGCAGTGCGGGAACGTGTCGCATGCCTATCTCGTGCAGGACTTTGGGCGTGATTGGCCGACGCGGGGTTCAGTGAGACCCAGTGAAACGGTGTCCGCCGCCGCCCGCCGGTCAGTAGAGGACCCGAACCCGGGTGTCACTACTGAACTCCGCCCCGGGAGGCTGTCCTGCCAACCGGTGAAAAATACCGTTGTGTGGCCGTCGTGCCGGAGTCGGAGACCGGATTGGGACCCGACGGTCACGCTCGGAGTGGACTGGGGGCCCTCTCGTGCTTCGCGCCGGCTAATCACAGGACCCGAGTGTTGTTCGGGAGCCGCGTGTGACAATTTTTTTCAGTCACTGTGGATACATTACAGTCGGCAATCCTTTCCCAAATCATTTTTTTTTTTGCCCCCATTTTTTTTTAATAAAAAAGGGGGACTATACTCCAAAATGGCAAACAATAAAAAGAAAAAGGTTTCTTCGGCGGATCTCCTTCCCACATTTACTGTGGACCTCTGCAATGTGAGGGGACTATATAGCAACCTCGATGCCGTCCATCACCATCTAGAGACGGCACGGCCTGCCTTACTCTTTTTGACGGAGACGCAGATATCCTCACCGGATGACACATCCCACATCAACTACCCCGGCTACGTTTTGGAGCACACCTTCCTGCGTAAGGCCGGGGTATGCGTGTTTGTCCGGTCGGATATCTGTTGTCGTCGCCTGAGGGGCCTCGAACATCGGGACCTGTCTATATTATGGCTGCGCATTGATCACGGCGGTTGTACCCGTATCTTTGCCTGCCTGTACAGGTCCCATAGCAGTGATGCAGGATCAGCTCTGTTTGAGCATGTACAAGAGGGGACTGGGCGTGTGCTTGAGCAGTACCCGACGGCGGAGGTGGTGGTTCTTGGTGATTTCAACGCTCATCATAAAGAGTGGTTGGGATCCAGAACCACTGATCTCCCCGGTCGGGCTGCCTACGGTTTCGCCTTGGCGTACGGCCTCTCTCAACTGGTGACGCAGCCCACCCGCGTCCCGGACATTGAGGGTCACGAGCCTTCTCTGTTGGATCTTCTGCTGACCACAAACCCGGCCGGGTACAGTGTGGTGGTCGATGCCCCTTTAGGGTCATCTGATCACTGCCTTATCCGTGCTGTTCTACCAATCCCACGCCCCATTCGTCAACCGACGAATGGGTACCGTAGGGTTTGGAAATACGGGTCAGCAGATTGGGATGGATTGCGTGAATTTTTCGCATCCTACCCATGGAGGCAGCTCTGCTTCTTCGACAATAATCCTGACGCCTGTGCGGACCGTCTTAAAGACGTGGTGCTGCAGGGGATGGAACTTTTTATTCCGTCCTCTGTGGTGCCCGTCGGGGGTCGCAGTGCTCCCTGGTACAATTCTGCCAGTCGGGACGCTGCACACCGCAAGCGGTCCGCATATGTGGCATGGAATGATGCCAGAAAGCGTCAGGAACCCAACACCTATGTGAAGAAGCGGGAGCTCAATGCTGCCTCTAGATCCTACAAGAAGGCTTTGGCCGAGGCGAAATCGGAGCACATCGCTAGAGTTGGCGAGCGACTAGGGAGCTATCCTTCGGGGAGCCGTGCTTTTTGGTCACTTGCCAAATCTGCAGAGGGCAACTTCTGTAAATCCAGTCTCCCACCACTGCGTAAGTCCGATGACAGTTTGGCTCATAGCGCAATGGAGAAGGCCAATCTTTTAGTGCAACTTTTTGCGTCTAATTCGACTTTGGACGACGGGGGAGCTACGCCGCCCACCATCCCTCGGTGTAATGGTTCCATGCCTGAAATCCGTATAACACAGCGTGCGGTCAGGCGGGAACTTAGCTCCCTCGACGTCCACAAGTCCAGTGGGCCGGACTGTATCCCCGCAGTGGTTCTAAAAACATGTGCCCCTGAGCTGACACCTGCAGTAACGCGTCTGTTTTGTCTCTCGTACAACACCTCTAGGGTTCCGTCTTCGTGGAAGTCTGCCCTCGTTCACCCTGTCCCCAAGAAGGGTGAGCGGTCAGATCCATCAAATTATAGGCCTATCGCGATAACTTCCTTGCTTTCCAAGGTCATGGAGCGGATTATTAACGCTAAGCTCCTTGGCTACCTGGAGGATCGCCAGCTGATCAGCGATCGCCAATATGGTTTTCGCCATGGTCGGTCGGCTGGTGACCTCCTAGCATACCTTACCCATCGGTGGTCTGAGGCTTTGGAGAGCAAGGGCGAGGCACTTGCGGTAAGCCTCGATGTCGCGAAGGCATTTGATAGGGTCTGGCATAAGGCACTTCTATCGAAGTTACCATCCTACGGAATCCCCGAGGGACTCTGCAGTTGGGTCGCTAGCTTTTTGGATGGTCGGAGCATCCGAGTTGTGGTTGACGGATGCATTTCCGATACCAAGACCATTAATGCTGGCGTCCCAAAAGGTTCAGTGCTCTCCCCTACGCTTTTCATTCTGCATATCAATGACATGTTGTCTATTGATGGCATGCATTGTTATGCGGATGATAGTACGGGGGACGCGCGATATACTGGCCATCAGAGTTTCTCTCGGAGTCAGGTGCAGGAGAGACGAGCTGAACTTGTGTCTGAAGTGGAGCACTCTCTGGGGCGGGTCTCCAGATGGGGTGAACTGAACTTAGTTCAGTTCAACCCTTCGAAGACACAGGTTTGCGCGTTCACTGCGAAGAAGGACCAATTTGTCATGGCGCCGAAATTTCAAGGAGTCTCTCTTGAAGTGTCTGAGAGCATTGGGATCCTTGGGGTCAACGTATCGAGCACTGTTCAGTATCGGAGTCATCTGGAAGGCAAAGCCAAACTCGCCGCTAAGATGCTGGGAGTCATCAACCGAGCGAAGCGGTACTTCACGTCGAGGCAAAGGCTTGTGCTTTATAAAGCTCAAGTACGGCCACGCGTGGAGTACTGCTCCCATCTCTGGGCTGGTGCTCCCAAATACCAACTGCATCCACTTGACTCCGTGCAGAGCAGGGCTGTTCGTGTTGTTGACGATCCCAGGCTCACGGACCACCTGGAACCTTTGGGCTTGCGAAGAGACTTCGGGTCTCTTTGCATATTGTACCGGCTGTTCCACGGAGAGTGCTCGGAGGAATTGTTCGAGATGATACCGACATCTCCCTTCTATCATCGCACCACCCGTCGTCGAGGTGGAGTTCACCCCTATTATTTGGAACCACCGCGGTCATCCACGGTCCGTTTCTTATTAATATATTAATACTAATACTTTTTTGCCACGCACCATCCGGCTATGGAATGAGCTCCCCTCTTCGGTGTTTCCCGAGCGCTATGACTTGTCCTTCTTCAAACGAGGCTTGAAGAGAGTAGGCCGTAGGTAGCGGCCCCGCAATGTCTTCTGGCAATGCAGAGGTCCATGAGCGACGGTAACCGCTTACGATCAGGTGGGCCGTTAGCTCGTCTGCCTACGTGGCAATAAAAAAAATAAAAAAAAAAAAAAAAATTCCCGTCGGCTTCCCTTCGAAATATTAGTAAATGGGTTAATGTTAAATTTGTCAAAGATTAGGTTACATTACAACAATCCACTCTATTACAGAGACTCAAACATTCAAGTAACAGACTTCGGTCCTTCCTGGAGAGACGGTATCGCATTCCTGGCTATCATAGACGCTATAAAAGCCAACCTCATCAACCTGGCCGAGATGAAGAGGAAAACCAACAGACAGAGATTGGAACACGCGTTTGACGTGGCTGAAAGTGAACTGGGCATCGCTAGACTCCTGGACGCAGAGGATGTGGACGTCGATAAGCCGGACGAACGATCTATTATGACTTACGTAGCTCAGTTCTTGCATAAATACCCTGAACCTAAGGTAAGTGAAATGTTATTTAATGTTTATATGGGTTGGTTGACCTTAACATTTAAGTAATTTTGTCAGTAACTGCATTTCTGTTCAAATTAATTATGAAGATTGAATTCTGCTTATTCCGTGCACATAAGCAAGATTAATATCACTCAACTGAACTAGTCATTATCTGTTACACATTCCTGTCAAGTACTTATTGTTCAAAGGTAGATTAAGAAACATGGTATTTTCCCAACAGACGACAGGGCCAGACGCCGTAGCAGCAGTTCAAGAGGAATACGAATCTCTTAGAATGTGGCTGACAGAGCGAGTCACAGTAATCCAAAGGCAATATGACTCACAAACACTATCGCGAAACTACGAAGATTACGTGCGAGCTGAAAACGACAGGCTCGCCCGCGAACCCATCTACCAGAAACTAGAGAAACTCATGTACACACAGAGCTTAGTCGCCATAGCACCCAGATCCTGGCGCGAACTAGTCTCGCTATGGATAGAATTAGAAAGACTGCACAGAAAATGGTTGTGGCTCCTCGACACTGAGCTACCGGGAGACTTCAGAGTGGTCGGCGATTGGCTAGCGAGGGCCGAATACTTATTATACTTCGACGAAATACCAACTAGCTTAGACGAGAGAACCGCTGCGATTATAAGCGAGAAGTTAGAAGACCATACTGCGTTTTTCGCAGCCCTGCCCGATGTGGTGGACAGATTTGACGCCGCATTGCGATCATCAGACGCAAGCAGGATACCAAGTGATAGACTACAGGATATGAGAGATCGACTAACCACTGTCAGTAGACGAGCGCCTCAGAGGAAGGCCAGATTAAAGTACCTAGAACACAAATGTTGTATAGTTGCATTCACAGAGTTAACTAAAGCCAAGCTTGCCGCGTGGACCGGCAAGTACGGCAGAATTGACCACGTCCGTGCCTTATTAGATGATTACGATAATTTTGTGACTAAGAATAAGATTTTCCAAGAATTTGACAGAGCTTATGTAGATATAAAGCAGGTAGCTGATGAGTATAAGAGAGTTTGCGAAGTCGATAGGACTGAGGCGAGAGAGATTGATTTGTTCCTAAAAGATGTGGCTGACACGTGGAAACGAGTGGCTTCTGACGTTAGATGCGCCAGAAGTGTTTTAGAAGAAGTAATAGCTCATTGGGAGAGATGGAACTTGATTTCCAATGACTTTATCGTTTGGTTGGACAAAGCGCAACACATGTTGAGAGTGTCAGAAGATGAACGATTAGAATTCTTCCAAGATTTGACGGTTTGGAAGGAGAGGCATCAGCGTTTGGGTGAAGCTGCCGGGTTCTTGGCGGCCACCTGCTCTGAGGACATTAGCTCCGAGGTCAAGAGGAAATACGTGGAGATTACTGAACGCTGGGAGAGAGTTTGGGAAGAAGCCGAACGGTGAGTCTTAGTACAAGTACATTATTAGAAGTTAATTCTTAAATTATTTAAGTTCTTTCGGTAAGTTTAGTAATACTAATAGGAACTAATCTATATACAGGGTGTATCAGTAACATTGTGCCAGTGGAAGTGGGGTAAATAATCTGTCGAAATACAACCTAGGACGTTTATTTTTGGACACGGTTATTTTTTTTTCCGATATCATCACTGCTTCCATATGAAAACAAACTAATCCACCCTGTGTATGATAATGTATTTCAATCTGGTCACAAAGTGTCCAACATTAACCATTTACTTGCCAATTTTCTGGTAGCCATTGACACCGATCGTCGCTTATCGAATCAATTATTTTTTTTCCGTTGTAACCTTGGTACTATAGTTAAGGCAAGACCCAGCCTAGATCTACCTAGAATATGTATGTGAGTAAATACACACCATGTAGGCAGACTAGCCAACGGGGCACCTGATCGTAAGTGGTCACCGTCGCTCATGAACCTCTGCAATGTCAGGGGACACTGAGGGGTCGCTACCTACGACCTAACTTTAAGGACCCTCCTCAAGCCTCGTTTGAAGAAGGACAAGTCATAGCGCTCTGGGAATACCGAAGAGAGAATTATCTTTGCAAATACACCCAAAATATTTCTGATTAGACCTTTATCTATATAGTTTTAAAAAACAATGATTTCTTTTATAATCTTCACGTGGATTAAGTTTACTGAGAATCCATGTATATCACTGAAATATTTTGATAACATTTTTCTTGTTAATCTGTGAATATGTTTATGATTTCGATATGATTAATCTAGAAATAAACGTTGAAAATATTTAATTTTTTAAATAATATTCGATTTTAAAGAAAACTTTTTTAATACATGCTTTTAAGATCCTGGATATCATGTAACAGTAAAGTGCTAGCAAGTATAACGAGCCAAAACACGTCGGGTCTTTCTTATTTACTACAGGAGTTATTACCTTCCGAATCCATCATCAGATCAGCTCCCGTGTACCATATTATTTTATAATACTTTCATGCATTTTCAACGGGTTCTTACCACGATATAAATTGAGTTGTCTCGATATTTCGTTGTTGTTGCAAACGTCATGATCACGAGAAGACTGGATACTGCGGGTCGATTTAAGAGCAAACAAATCTGTCCTCCCTCTTTCTCGTTCGCTTTTGGGTAGTACCACTGGAACTCGACTCACCACACTCACTGTATCTACAAGACTCTCTGAGCATGAAATATCGAGACAACTCGATTAATTAAATATCGTGGTAAGAACCCGTTGAAAATGCATGAAAGTATTATAGAAAACCGCGAGTGTCTGAATAAGTTCATATTATTCTATTCTCACACGATATTCATATGAAAGCAGAATTCTCGCAAAATTCCACGCGAACTTACATACATACATAGTTACATCCAGTGCAAGTTAATATTTACCTGTAATAATATTAGGTACGTACGAGGAGGTGATGCCCTTCGTCACAGGCGTGAACTAGCTAACGGAGTACGAACCCTGGACTCCTGGCTGACCAGCGCCGAGAACCTTCTCAACAAGCAACCCAGAGCCACTACAGAAGACATCCAGGCATATATCGACCAGCTGTTGCAGCTGAACTCTGAAATAGAACAACATGAAGAGATCTTTAAGAGTATCAGCAGGTATGATAAAGTTTTTGGTGTAGTATTGTGTCATTTTCTAAGTTTATATGTATATGGGATGCGTTGTAGAGCGCTTCCCGGGATCGTGAGTTTAGGGCTCCGTTGACTTCGCGTGGTTCGTGAATTTTGGTAAAATCTGCACACTGCGTTGCTCGCTCAAAGCTGACTATCGAGGTGGCGGGAGGCCGCGACGACACGTTGCCCGTTGTGTTAGAAGGAGACAGCCTGCGCCCAGCGCGTATGCGTGTGAGCAGGACGAAGCTAATCTATATATATAGCGTTTAGGTAAACGAGAGGGTCTGTGCGAGCGTCGTGCTATACATAATTTTTATTCAGAAATTTTGTTTAATTTAATGAAATTTTCGATTTTTATAAATAGTCTGGACAAGGAGGTCCTCTACAAGGAGGTCGACCTCTGCTTCTCGTAGAGTCCCTAAGATACCAGTTTGTTACCTCTTTGTTCTTTCTAATACATAATAGTTGACAACAAATTACAAACAAACAATCTTCACAACTCTAAATGACAAATATACTCCTTCCAGAACCTTCCAAACGGCGATCGCCGAGATGCCACGTGATGAAGTTGAAACAAACATGAGTAAACTGAAACAGCAGAAGGAATCCCTCGTCCGAGTCAGAGCGACCGTCCCAGTGAAGTTGCATCAATACAGACAGTTGCTGGTCCAGCACGAGTCCTTGGAGAGCGGGCAGAGAGAGATCGGATCCTGGCTGGATAAGGCTGAAGATACTTTGAAGACCAGTGGGGAGACTAGACGGTAAGATAACTTTTTGACCGACTTCTAAAAACGAGGAGGAACTGAATTCGAGTGTTTTTTTATGTTTCTACCGATTTGAATGATTCTGGTGTCAAATTAAAGGTGATGGACGTCTGAGGTCCCATTTATTATAGGTACTCTTGGATGTGTTTAAAAATGTATATTTTTATCGGACAAAATTTCTCGATTTGCTGTGCGTTTTTGCGTGTAGATATTTATTTTTTGTATGAACTGATTTCGATGATTCTGTGGGATCAGTGATATTAGGCCAAAGGGAGATCTCGTTGCGGGCGAGGTAGTGTATGGTGGTCAGACCGAAGCCCACTGTAGTAGATTTCAGATGTCGTATATATGCGAAGATTTTTGCAAATGTTGTAACCGCGATTCAGGATCTCGTGCGTTATTATTGGTCGCCCCAATTCTTTGACGTTAGGAAGCAGACACTTTGGACATCTCATATAAATCTCCTATAGATCTGACTGGTAGTTTTCGTGCTATGCTTGAGAAATGGAAGTCGGCCGTTTTCATTTTTGCAAGTAAAATATTAAGTTTCAAAACTATTAAACCTTTTCATCGTAAACAGAGAAGTAATAGAAGAACGTTACGAGATCCACCGCACGTTCTTCTCTCGCACCACCTACTACCGCTCCATGCTGGAGAGCAAGAACAAGGTGTTCCAGAACATTGTGAAGGCAGCCGATACTGACAGTAGTGCCGACGTCACGGACCAGGTCAAGATTATGAGGGACCTTAATGAGAGGTATGTTGGGTAAAATTAAAAGCATTTTTTGGGTAGGAAGGTTTTACAGAGTCTCTGATGTTTCTATCTCGAGATACATCAAATCAAATCAAAATTCATTTATTTTGAACATAAATAAATTTAAAAAGAAAAACACATGCACAATACAATAAAGAAACACTGTACAGAAATGGTCTCCGACTCAGCATGTGTCGTCGGAGCGTCGATCATAATAAACGACGTCCGCGACGCTGGTATTCTGTCGGTACCACGCTGAGTGACGTTCACATTACAATTACTTATTTACAATAAATTAAAAACTTTACACACAGTGCTGCAGTAGTAAACACATCAAATAATGAAAAAGAATAAATAATAAAAAAATAATAATTCAGCATTAAATAAAAACATTAATAAATTATAAAAACAATTAATAAATTTAAAATCTGAACGTTTGACAATAAAAAGTAGTATAATATTATTAAAATGTATTGTGTGACCATAACAATAATTGAAACACCACTATAAAATTGATATTTCACATCGACCACCCCCAATACATAATCTGTGTCCTCTCAAACTATTACTGCCCATTACTACCCAATGCTTGGCTGAGGTATCCTTCGAAGAGGGGTTAAGCATAGTCCACCACGCTTGTACAATGCGGATTGGGGACTTTACATATCTTCGAAGGCTTTTAGAATTCTATTTCGATATGCAGGTTTAAATTTGAGGGTAGGACCGAATATTTTATAGATATTTTACGCATCAAATATATAAATAATCTGTGTTTTTTTCTTCGAGTGTTACCTAATTTATTCGGTTTTTATCATACTTGCCGTTTATAATATTACTTTTTATATTTTATTAAATTACTATACTTTTTCATCTGTGTTGTAAATTTTGTAGTTTTCCTTTCCGTTCAAAAATGCATGATAGTATTTCCTTTCCGTGTTTGTTACTGAGATTTTCTTATAATTTACTCAATGAAATTATGTTATAAAAATAAAAAAATACCAAATTAATTACTTGTTGAAATCCTAACAAGTTCAACTGATTGCATGGGATATGACTATTTTCAAAAAATCTTTAATATAAGTTGTCTTTGAAAAGAAATTGAAATTGATTGAAGAACAACTGTTGAATTTCTTTTCAAAGATGATTCCTCTTTAAAAATCACCATTTAAGACTAAAATAATAAATTAAAATAAAAAACTTGAGAGGTGTCAAGGGACACCCGGATGGAACGAAGTTCCTTTCGATTAAAACGTATCTCATAAAAATTATTTTCTTTCATAACGCGCGATAAGGAACGTGTTTAAAAATATTTTGATCACAGCGTCATCTAACGATAATCATCTAAAACAAGAAAAGTGTCGTGACAACTTTTTCATAAGAATTTCCGTCTAGCCCCCTTTCGATAACGCGCGATAAGGAACTTCGTTCCAATAATAGATTGAGCACCTTAAAATTTCACCCTGAATTGTTTCTTTTAGTCCCACTTAACCAAGTTTCACTGTAAACCTTATTTTCCAGATTCGCTCACGTCTCATCAGAAGCCACTCGTCGTGAAGCCGCCCTACAACACCTGGTCAGGTCCTGGGACGAGTTCGAGACCAAGAAGCGAATTGTAGAGGAATGGGCTTCCAGAGCTGAAGCATTACTTGCTGATAACAGAGTGGACACGAAGCAGGCTGTTGATTTCCACAAGAGGTTCTTCCAGGGCGCTGATGAGAGAGCCGTTTCTGATCTGGTCAGGTCTGGACGGGAGCTTATTGAGGTGAGAGGAAGTTGATATTTTAAATTAGAGGAATGAAAGTTTTGTATCGGTTTTGGTGTTTCTTTAATTTCCGTAAATCAGAAACTTGACATACAAGGATTGTAAAGCGGAAAAGATAAAGTAGAGTGAGCAGCACCACCAAATATCATAATTTGAACATGTTCATAAGGTTTAAACCGTTTTTTAGAGTTAGTCGAAATTGCCAAACTTACACTTTGTGCAAAGTATGATACATAATTTCTAGGTTAAGTCACTACGTTTTAAACTTATTCAAACACTCGCGGTTTTCTATGCAACTTTCATGCATTTTGAACGGGTTCTTACCACGGTATTGAATTAATTGAGTTGTCTCGATATTTCAACGTTGTTGCAAACTTCATGATCAAAAGCTACTACCCAAAAGCGAACGAGAAAGAGGGTAGACAGATTTGTTTGCTCGTAAATTGACCCGCAGAATTCAATTTTCTCGTGATCATGATGTTTGCAACAACGTTGAAATATCGAGACAACTCAATTAATTAAATATCGTGGTAAGAACCCGTTCACAATGCATGAAAGTATCACTCCGTTTTCTTTCATCATTTTAGCTAGTATTGTGATAAATTGCTCCTAAATCTTTTTCAAATTGGCATTTCGTGATACAAGCTGGCCCGTTCGAACTAGCGACCTTCCGTAAGATCACCAATAGACTCGGAAAATACTTTAAACTCTTCTAAGGTCAACTACCTAACCATTCTTCTTCTACCGTCCAGTTGGTAAACGAAGAAGACCGTCCCCGTATCGTGCAAACAGTCGAGGATCTGCAACGTCGCTGGCGGGAACTCCTGGACAAGGCTCCTCCTCATCTGATGAGGCTGGAGTTCAGGCTCGACGAGGCTGTCTTCCACCACTGCATCAAGGATATTGAGAAGGAAATCGTTTATGAGGAACAGGTATAGGCAGTTGTAGATTTGTCATTAAAAGCTTTTAAGATCAAATACAGGGTGTCCTAAAACGGGAAGTACCTTAAATATTAGAGACAGGATGTTTTGCTGAAACGAAACATCATTTTATTTTCGATGTTTAATAATACTGCATTCATAGATTTTTCGTAAATTGCTTGCTTTGTCAGAATATCGAGCCAACAAAATCAGCTAAAAGTCAACACCCTGTATCTTTATTTTGCTAATCGAAAGAACAGTTAATTACGAATATTTTTTGCTAACAAACATAGTGTCTGAAACAAAAGAAACAAGGTGATAATCGTGATTCAAGATTTTAAGTATCTTATTAGTTTAGATCAAACATACTTACAATTGAAGTAGAATTTAATAGACCACACACTTATTTAATAATCTAAGTGGGAATGAAGCTTTCGTTTTAGGTCAACTGCGGTCAACATTGTAACAAAAATTGTAACAAAAAATTGTAATATTGAGTTGAAAAGATAAAAAAAAACAGAAATTAATACAAAAAAAAGACATGCCCGCTGAGTTTCTTGCCAGTTCTTCTCAGGACAGTGGATATTTCTTTTTCCGAACTGGTAGTAGCCTTTTGACATCAACAAGCATGAGAATTTCATTAACGTTGAGAATAAATAATTTCATTTCACTTCCTCCCAGGCCTACAATCAAAGTGACGACGCCGACGGAATCCTCATCAGGAACGAGGAGTACTTCCGCAACCAGGGCAAGGTGATGCAGGTCGAGCACTGCCTCCAGAACCTCAAGAAGATCTCCACCAGCTACACGCATCAGACCGGGGACTCCACCTTGGAGGACTCTGTCAGGAAATGTGAACAGGAGTGGGAGAGTACTGTAAGCATTTCGAGAACATTTTACTGTAGTAACAACCCAATGGTAATAACCAGTGGCGTGCACCTCATACAAGCAAATTTACATTGCATATCCTAATCATTCAAATTGTATCAAAAATACCAACCAAAATCAATTAAATGCTGTATATTTAATAGAAATACACTGATCATTGTTATTATCTCCGTGTATTTTGCTTATAATTGAGACAAAATATAAAGCAGGTAATTTTTAAAATAAGGTAAATTTACATTTCTGCATACCCTGACTAAAATAGTCATGCCCGCCACTGGTGATAACCTGTGTATCTATAGATGTCTTCTAGCTAGTGGTTTTATTGTAAATTTCACATCCTATACTTATACTTAATATTATAAAGCTGAAGAGATTGTTTGAACGCGCTAATCTTAGAAACCACTGGTCCGATTTGAAAAATGGATAGTCCATTTATCGAGGAAGTTGCGCAAGTCAACTAGTAAATTATATTACAGTAGTAGAAACTATTGAATCATCAATCAGTAAATAAGGGTAAAAAACCTAGTTTGATCTAACAATCAGTGGCGAAGGGTCTATAGAACCCCATTCCTGCATCGACTATAAATGATCACTTTTGAGAACACAAAAAACAGCATCAAGAACGCTAGCACTTAATAGTTCTGTGAAAATCACTAATAATCACCAAAAACGAACAAACAATGCATTCTATCCTTTATTCCTAGGTGCACAGAGTCGAAAACTTCAGACAACAGTTACAAAGGATCCCCGCGAAATGGGACGCCTACAGAGAAAAGTTCCGTGAGATGGAGCGATGGATGGACCACGTGGACAAGACCATGGACAGCATCGTCCGGGAAGTGGATTCTGCTGAAGCCTTTGAGAGGGAGAAGACTATCTTCCAGGTAAGAGGTTGCTACTCAACTGGGAACTAACTGGGTCTACGTATGTTTTCTTCTATCACCTTCTGATTAAATTCGTTACCCAAGACAAGCTGCGGCGCGACGGGAAAGAGTGCCGATGGCGTAACGCGTCGTGTCGTCCCTCATAACCCCGTGCTGGGTTCTGGCCTCAGCCGGGGTTCGGACGCTGTGTGTGAGCGGTTGGAGGTGTTAGTGCTGTTCAACTCCCGCATACCCCGGGACCCGGTGATTTCCTCCAACTAAAAAAAAAAACCCAAGACAAGCTAACTAGCCACCTGATTGTTAGTGATTACCGTCGCTCATAAACCTTTGCAATGTCAAGGGATGCGGTGTAATTTATCTTGGTTTTAACAGTATGTTTAGTATAATCTTATATTACTTATGTAATTTTAATGACATTAAAATGATAGAGTATTAAAAATTTTACTGTTTTTCTGCAACCTGGAAACAGCTACGGGAATTGATGGTAAATAAACTTAACAGTTATAAGTAGAACCTTAGATAAAATTACTATTAAAAAACACATGTCTAATAATTAGTATCTTTCCAGAACATTTGTCGTGAAGCCGACAAAAAACGTGAAGACATGAAATGGCTCGTACAGACATTAGACATGCTCACAAACCATTGCTCCGAAGTAGAAGCTCAAGATGAACAAATACGACTGGAAAACCTCATAGCGAGGTACAAAAACCTGATCCCCACCATCGAAATAACCATGATCAAGACAGAAACATACACTCGTTGTTACACCTACCGACGGGAGGTACACGAAGTCATCTGTATCCTCGAGAGCGCCAAAGAACAGGCCATGATCGAACCAGAGCCTCAGACGCTCCAACACGTTGAACAGTTGGTCTTGGAACAACAGTCGGCTGTCCAGAAACTCGACCGGCAAAGACCTTCAGTAATGTCCATGCTCCAGAGGGGCAAGGAACTCATCAAGGATGCCAATGCTCCTGCCTTTGTCAGGGAAGACGTTAGGACTCTGGAGACCGGCTGGAACACAGCCTACGAAACTTCCAACGATCGTCTCCACAAACTTAAAGACACGCAGAAAGTTTGGTCCAATTATGAATACCAGAAAGATGAGTTGTTATCAGATTTGGACAAGATTGAGAGCTATGTCGCTCACCCTGGCCTAGAACTTGGTGTGACCAACATTGGCCGTGAACTCCAAGAGACGAAGACTTTGAGCGTCGACTTAGAAAAGGCTAAGGCAGAGAAGCTGCCGCAATTGCAACAAGCCTACTCTGAACTCCGAACACTCACCGCCAACAAACCCAAACCTGTCATCGAAAAGGATCTCGAAACGATCGAGCGTAAACTAGGAAAAGTACAAGATGAAGTACAAACTAAAGTGGTTCATCTGGAGAAAGTTAACGAGGAATGGGTGAAAATCGAACATAAACTCGAACATGTTAGAGAATGGATCAAAAAGGAAAGCCCGGCGCTGATATCAGAGATCCGTTCAGAGAATATAACGCCTGAAGAGAAAGTTGAAAAGTCTCAAGCCTTACAGAAAATAATTGCAACAAAACTTGAGACGATCAAAGGTGTTGCTGACCAAGGACAAAAGTTAGCAGTTGAACATCGCATTCAAGATGCTACAAGACTAAAGGGTGAAATCTCAGTATTGGAGAAGATGATGGCTGACCTACAAAGGTCTACAGAACACCAAACGAAAGTGGTAGAACATGACCTAGCAAGTTGGCAGAGATACCAAAAGGGCGTAGCAGAAATCAAACCTTGGATTGAAGAAGCCGAAATTAAATTAGGCACTGTACCCAAACCTACAACGTTACCTGAAGCACAACAATTACAGCAGCAATCTAAAGCTTTAATCACTGATTGTGATAAGCAGCTCACCAACTTGCAAATCCTATCCAGTGTCAGCCACCAATTATCTGGAAAGACTAGTGCTCCTGACGAGGTCGACGCTATTCATTCTCGATGGGCAGTGGTCCATGATCTTGCAGACCAATGGGACAACAAACTTGACAAGCTCGTTACCAACTGGGAGAACTTTGAACGTGAAGCACAGAAGTTGGAAAGCTGGATAGACAACGGCGAAAAGCTTTTGAGCAGCCGAAGCGTGTCCATTGACACTCCTCAAGTTGAGAAACTTGACAGAGAATTAAACAAATTGAAATCGTTTGGCAATGAAATCTCTCAACAACAAGCTAAAATTATCAGTCTGTCTCAAACTTGTGATAACATTTGTCACAACATCCAACCTGAAGGAGCCACAATTTTGAAAAATAAGGTAGCTGATATCAAACAACGAACAAATGACTTAGCCGAGACAGTTAGGACTAAAGTAAACGAACTATCTGACATAATCATAGTTCGCCAAGAATTTATGACCAAATTGCACAACTTTGACAACTGGATAACCGATTTCCGAAGAAAGACGGAAAGCTACGATCAGATCGGCGCCGATAAAGTGGAACCAACTTTACAGTCAATGCACGTTCTGTTACAAGAGCATGCCGCCAAGGAGCCAGAATTCAACGAAATCTACAATGAAATCAAGAACATGACTCTTGCGTCCCACCCTGATGAATCCAGATCATTAAGCGAGACTTACTCCAACATTGCTCAACATTACCAAATAATCGAAAACAATATACAACAAAACAAAGGAGTTTTACAAAAGTGGTCAGATTTGTTGAACTGGTACGATGACACGAAACAACAGCTGGGTCACGTTCAGTACCAAATCGAGGGACCGAAACTATCTCCAGAAAAATATGAAGTTTTGAGACAGGAGCTTGTAAATGTCATTACTAAAATTCCAGAATGGAAGAGTAATGTTGCTCTGTTAGATGGACCATCCAGAGTAAAAGTTACTGATCAAAACACAGGCAGAATCATGTCTCCGACTAGCTTAGTAAGGGAAATAGAAGTGAAGGCGGAAGCATTGTTGAATCAAGTCACAACAAAGAGAGATCTGGTTCAAAAGGTTGGCGCACGCTGGGACAAATTCAATCTCCAACACAACGCTTTACAAGAAGTACTGCATAACATTCAGTCTGTACTTAGTGACATGGCACAGAAACCAGTGCCATTGACTGAAGCGACCATTCAAGATATGACAGAACAGTTAGACCAACTTGATGCCGAACTGAAAGAAAAGCAATCAGTCAGAAAGGAACTGAGAGAAGAGGGTCTGCATTTAATGAGAGAAGACCAGCCTAACATGGGCACCATTCAAAATGCTTTGACTGCCGCTGATCACAGTTGGGATCAAGTCGTTAACGTTGTTCGTGATACTAAGAATAAATACATTCTTTTGTCATCAACTTTACAAGAACTGAAGAACTTTACTGTTGCCTTTGACAGAGAATTTAACCGAGCTGAACAACTTTACAACGAATGTAAAGA
This sequence comes from Trilocha varians, assembly GCA_030269945.2. Classification (NCBI taxonomy): domain Eukaryota; kingdom Metazoa; phylum Arthropoda; class Insecta; order Lepidoptera; family Bombycidae; genus Trilocha; species Trilocha varians. The sequence continues at coordinate 1,627,793 of AP028264.1, read as the reverse complement.
CGCACCCAATGATTATGTTGAGACTGCACAGTCCCTTGATAGAGCAAAAAAATCTTACGAAATCCTTAAGAGGTCTAAAGGTTTACTGGATCAAATGGAGGTTATCAAACAGTCAGTCCTACAACAAGCCTCAAGTTTAGGAGGTTTTGACACCACTCCATTAGAGGAAGCATTCGCAAACTCTCAAAACAAATGGGAAAAGATGAATGATGCTACAATCAAACGAATTCAAGACCTTGAATCTCAACTTTTGGTTTGGAGACAAATTGACGATACAAAAACTCAAGTTGTCACTTGGTTGAGTGAGACCGGACAGAATTTGGCCAATGCATGTGATAATTTAGAAATAAGATTTGGCCAAAGTCATCTTACGAAATACAAGGAAGAACTTCCTTTGTATCAAGGTCTAAAGAACAGCATCAAAGCTAAATGTGAGCAAATTACTAACTTAAATAAAAATATCCCAGCTGGTCAAGTTAATTCTATCATAGACTACTTGGACAATGAATTTGTAGCTCTTCAATCTCTGGCAGACAATCTAGAAGGTGCCCTATCTTCTCTGGAAACTAAAGAAACAAAGCTCAAAGACAAAATCAAAAACATTTCTGATAAAATCAGTAAAGTTCGCGATGATATCATAAAATGTGATGATATGACTGGTGATAACGCAAAGATACTGGACAGGCTGAAAAAGTGTCAAGCTTGTAAAGGCGAACTTCAAGAGTTGAACGACGAAATTGATAATCTCAGTCAGAATGTATCTGAATTGAACGACAATTACCCTGGTTTCTATGAATCGTTAGTACCTAAAGAACTAAGTACGCTACAGAAAAGATTTGAAAGCGTACTGGTTCATGCTAACAAAACTGAGATTACATTACTGACGTTCTTACAAAAATCATTCACTGATAAACTCGCCATGTTCAACCGTAACTTAAAAATATTGGACGACAAAACCAGATGGTGTATGCCCGATGTTAGCAGTGATAAATATAATTTAGAAGTTAAAAATGCAGCTTTAACTGACGTCGAAAATGGTATTGCGGAGTGCAAAGCCAAAGTCAGTGAACTTAAGGAAGCAAGTGATATACTTAAAATCGTAGCTGAGCCTGCTTGCGCACAAGAAGCAGCTCAACAAACTGAAAAAGCCAAGAAAAATCTTGATGTACTATCCGCAAACTGTGATGAAATCAAGAACAGACTCAAAGAAAATATTGCTGCTTGGCAAGACTATGAAACCCTTATGGAATCAGTTACCGAATGGTTGAAAGACAAAGAAAATAAAGTAAGAGTAGAAGCTGCTAATTTGCTGGAATTAAACGAAGTTGACAGTAAAATAGCCGAAATTGAAAATCTTAACACTGAAATTAAGAACTATAATGATCAGATCAAGAAATTGACTGAAACTGGTGAGAAAATATTGGCAAAGAATCCTGATTCTAGAGTACTGCAATATATCAACCATTTGGTAACACGATACCAAGCAATATCTAGATTTATGGACAGTCATTTGGACAGACTTAAAGAATCTAAAAATAATAAGGACAAGTATAACAAATCAGTTGCCGATTTCAAAAACTGGCTTCAAGATGCTAACACGCGTATTAAAGATTTAGCAGTCATGAGCAAACACGCAAAACCTACTGCTGCTGACCTACAGCAAGTTAAGAAACTTAGTGAGAATAAAGAAGTTGGACAAAAATTACTTAACAACGCTATTGAGTCCGGTGAAGCCCTGTTTAGTGGCATCACTCCAGAAGGACGTGAAGTAATTCGCAATGAATTAAGAACATTGAGAGATTACTTTGAAGATTCAGTTGATTCGCTGAACAACGTCATTAAAGATATTGAAACTACTATCAATAAAAGATCATCATTCGACGACACATTCAACCAAGTCCAGAAATGGATAAGTGATAAAGAAAATGAACTGGGAGAGTTTAAATTGTGTCCAACTTTACCAGAGAAAAAGGCTCAGCTTCATTCGAATAAAATACTACATCAAGAGGTTGAACTTCACGAATCGATGCTTACACAGTTAACTGAAAAATTGAAGCTTATGCCCGATGAAGATTCCGAAAAGAGCCTTAATGATATAATTGAACGTTATAGAAAAACAGCTAAGGAATTAGAAAAGAGAGTCTCAACAAGTGAAGGTCACGTTGCTGCACACGAAAGATACGTTCAAATGTTCGAAGATGTTCGCGATCGTCTTAACCATATTCTAGCTGAAAACAGTATGCTGAATTATGGAGTTATTTCTCAAAAAGAAGACGTAGACGCTAAAATTGCGGCCATCGAGAAAGTGACAGCCAAGACTAGTGATGTTGAATCAGTATTAGGAGGACTCAAATCGCAGTTAGACAACGTTTTGGAAACCACTAGCGTGAACGGTCATCCTGTACTTATTAACGAATATGAACAACTAAAGGCAACTTGGAATCAATTTGCCAAACAATGCACAGAACAGGATAAGAAATTGAAAGAAACATTGAAACAATGGACCGAGAGCCAGAAGACTTTAGATGAGCTCGAAGAATGGTTGAAAGTAAAAGAAAACCAAGTTAGAGATCAAAGTTTGAAGAGTAATCTTGAAGCTAAAGTTGCTCACCTACAGAAAGTAAAGGAGCTACAAGCTGAACTTGCATCTCGAAGCGGTGATTTCGCTGCTTTGACCGACACAAAACAATCAGTTGCAAGCGAATCTGATCTAACAAACAAAACATCTAAATTGGCCACCAGATACCATACTTTGAACAATCTTGTTAATGAAATCATATCCAAATACGAAGTGTTTGTCTCAGAACACCAAGCATTTGAAAAAGAATATACTGGTATGGAAACTTGGCTCAACAATATGCTTGGAGATCTCCAAGACTTAAATGAAATAGTGGGTGACTACGCTGTTTTGCAAGAAAAACAAAATAAGGCAAAGGAGCTTTATGAAACACGGAATAAGAAGACTCCGACCTTCGAAGAATTTTTAAGCCTAGGAGAAAAATTATACACTCACACAAGCCCAGATGGCAGAGAAGTCATCCGTCAGAAAATAAGGAAAATAAGAACATTGTGGGACAGCTTTGGCGACAGTTTCCATGAAACTGTAAATAAATTAGATCAGTGTCTACTTCAATTCTCCGACTTCTCTCTGGCTCAAGAGCAACTTACAAAATGGCTGAAAGATGTTGAGCGTGCAATGCAACGTCACACTGAATTAAAGGCATCTTTGGAAGAAAAGAAAGCCCAACTGCAAAACCACAAGATTATGCACCAAGAAATAATGACTCATCAACAACTGGTTGAGTCTGTGTGTGACAAAGCACAACAATTAGTTGATCAAACTCACGATGCATCATTGAACGTATATCTACAGTCCATCAAACAACTTTTCCAAAATATTGTCACCAAGTCACAAAATCTACAAGACAACTTGGAAGATTGTGTTAAACGCCATGAAGATTTAGTGCGTTTAATCGAGAAATACAGAGAATGGCTTGGATCGCAATCTGAGAAATTGGCTGATATTGAAAATTCCACGGGCGAAAAACCAGAAATTGTTAGAAAGTTGCAAACAGCTGTAGCCTTGAAGGATATTGAAAAGGTAGGCTCTAGCAAGCTTGATGAAATTCGGGCCGCCTTTTCTGCAGTCAGCAAGAGCACTTCTGAAGCTGGAAATAATGCCATTAAAGCAGAAATAGACAATTTACACGATCAGCTAAGAAGCGCTGTTGAAAGCATTGGAACTTCAGAACAAAAACTGAAGAATACTCTGGAAATTTGGAATAAGTTCGATCATTCAATCGAATCTATAACCGAATGGTTGAAAGAAATGGAGACCAAATGTCGCGATCAAAGCCTTTGCTCAACGTTGAAAGAAAAAGAAGAACAACTTAAACGTTATGTAGATTTGCGCAACGAAATCAACAACAAAGAAAAAGAGATTGATGCTTTCGTTGACGAATCTCATAGTTTGATCCAAATGAGTGGTGTTGAGCGTCTCAAGCCACTAGTTACTCAGGTCAGCAGCCGTTATCAACAACTGCACTCCATATCCAAGGAAATCGTTACTCATTGGTCAGAATTAGTAGCCGACCATAAGAAATACGAACAATCACGTAACGAATTCGATGCTTGGCTTAAACCTTTGGAAGAACAACTCTCTCAAATGATTACCAGAGAAGACAAACTAAGCATTGAAAGTAAAGGAAACAAGCTTCAAGTATTCCTTTTGGAAAGAGACAATGGTGAACACAAGATCGGTGCTTTGACTGCAGCTGGTGATAAAGTTTTACCTGAAACTGCAGCTAACGGCAGAGAAAACATTCGTGGCGAGGTCAGAGCATTACGTGAAAGATGGGATAAATTCAACGACGCTATCCAACAACAACAAAAAGAACATGAATCCCAAACGTTACAGTGGTCGAGCTACCAAGATGTACTGCAGCAGACGCTATCGTGGTTAGACGAAAAAGAAAAGATTGTCGATTCCGAAGAAAAAGCAATACTCAACTCAGCCCAAGAAATCAAGTCGAAATTACTTAAAAACAAGACTTTACTCCAAGAAATCGGATCCCACAAAAGGGTTATCGAAACAGTCACAGAAAAAGCTAAAAGCGTGGCAGCTACTCTTCATTCAGGAAAAGCGGAAAGTGATGAAATGTCTAAAATAATACAGTCAGTATGGGACAGATACAATGCTCTAACAAACAGACTTACAGCTATTATCAACAAACACGAGGGAACCTTCGACATCTACCAGCAGTTTGCCGATCAACAAAAATCACTCCAAGACTACCAAAAGCATTTATGGGATCGTTTGCATCTGCTATCTGATTTCACGGGCAACAAAGCCGCTTTACAGAGTAAATTGACTAAAATCCAAGAACTATTAGATGCTATACCAACAGGCAATAACAAATTGAAGATTCTATCTGATCTGATCGAGAACAATGGCTCTAAACTTTCGCCACGAGGTAAAGAAGGCATGTCACGTGAGCTTGGTTTGCTTAAAGCTGACTTGCAGAAGTTCACAGCTACAGTACATGATGTCAAGCGTGGAATAGAAGACAAGATCCAGCAATGGATTGAGTTTGATAGTGCAAATGATCGCCTACAACACTGGCTTAGTGACACCGAGATGACATTGAAAACATACACACCAAAAGCAACGCTTGAGGAGAAAATTGACCAACTAAATAAATATCAGGTATGTGCTCCACTTTGTTTTGAATCTTATTAGTATAAAGAGTTGGTTTCAAAATTGTAAACTTGATAAATGTTGAACAGGATTTGTGTAAAGGGATTGAAATTCATGAAAACGATTTGAGCCCTCTCATTGTTTTGGGCGAAGCGTTGGATCAAGTAAGACAAACAAAAAAGAACCTAATAGCACAGTAGGATGTAGTCTAATTTTCAGTAGAACAATCTAATATCACAACAAGAACTTTAACATTGGAATTATATCTTAATATGAGATTACAATCTATCTTTCGTTATATTTTACTAATAAAGAGGCATCGGTAAATGGTACCCTTAATTTTTTTGGATGCCTACTTTTCAAAATTCAAATCTTAACTATCTAAGTGTCGATACTAATGGTAGTTGTTGTAGATCAGTTTAAAACTATCTTCAAAATTATTGTCTTAATGTAACTTAATTATTTTATGGTAAGTATGGTGGGAATTTGAATGGTAAACGGTAAAAGGGCTAAAGGACTAATTTAGTTGTTTTTAATTCGTGTTAATTAATTACAGGCTATATTAGCTAACCTGAAGAAGACCGAGAATGATGTTGATAAACTAACAGATGAGTTCAGCGATCTAATCGAAAACTGCAATGACACAAGAATAACAATGAACTTGCAACAAATGACATCACGTTTCCAATCTGTCCAATCAACAGCAAAGGAACTTGTCAAGAAATGCGAACAAGCCGTAAACGACCACAATGCCTATCAAGAAAAGTATAACCAATGCGTCGCTTGGTTGAAAACAGCTCAACAGAAATTCGACGAATGCAATGAAAACCTATCTAACACACCTGAAGGAATCAGCGCTAAAAGAGAAAGCCTTAATGAGTTGTTAAGTCAACGAAGAAATGCTACTCTTTTAGTAAATAATACTTTCGAATTGGGAGAGAAATTGTATCCATCAACATCTCCTGAGGGTAAGGAGATCATCGAACAACAGCTACAAGAGATCCAACAGGCCATTGACAATCTCTACGACAACATCACGAAAGCCGAAAGAGATTTAGATTCCGAATTGAACAAGTGGTCATCCTTCGAAGACAATCTAAAAGCAGTTCAACAATGGTTATCTTTAGCCGAGAAGAATCTACCCAAAGATATTGAACTCAAAGCAACGTTGGATGAAAAACGGAATCAACTAAATGTCTACAGAACGTTCTTGCAAGACGCTATTGCTCACCAACAAGACATATCTGGCCTTGAAGCTCGTGTACAAAGCTTGCCTGATGTCAGCAAGAACATCACTAAAGAAATCAACCAGCTCAAACAGAGACATGAAGCAGTTCTGAAACGAGCGAAATCTTTCGTTGAACAATACGAAGCTATAGTCAACAATCACCAGCAATACACCAAGGCTGTCAAAGACTTGGAAGAATGGGTGGAAGCAACACACAACACTGCCCAACTTTGGGGTGATGTGAACTTAGAACGCGTAGCTTTGAGCAGTAACTGTGAGAAATTGAAATCTCTACAGGTAAACTTACCCGAGGAGAAGAACAGAATCGATAAGATACGATCTTTGGGTGAAAAAGTTCTGCCAGGTACGATTAGTAATGGTCAAGCGAACATCAGAAACCAAATCGATGCTTCTCACCAAGAATGGGAAGGTCTGGTATCCTTCATCAACAAGACTATTGAATCGCTAGAAAACAAGATCCAACAATGGAACGAATACGAAAACATGAAGGATCAGTGTCTTTCCTGGATTCGTAACACCGATACTCAAATTCACGCTGTCGATTTGAAAGCAACACTACCCGAAAAACAGGAGCAGTTTAACAAATTCCAAGAACTACAAGGAGAGGTCAGAGCGAAGGAATTGGAGATCGATAATATTACCGAAAAAGCACAAAATCTGTACACTGGAGTTTTAGGTCCACGTGGATCCCAAATATCTGACTTGTCTGTGAAATATCAAGCACTTTCGCAGAAAGTTAAGGACCTGACGAACAGATGGCAACAGTATGTCAAGACACACCAAGAGTTCTCCAGCAATGTCACAGAATGTTCGCAATGGATTGAAGAACTGAGAGATAAGTTGGACTTCTGCGCTGACCTAAGCTCATGTTCGCAAGATGACTTAGAAACCAAATTGGTTTTGATTCAAAATCTATTGCTAACCAAAGATGAAGGATTCACCAAAGTACAATCACTGGTAGAGTTAGCTCAAAACGTTTTAGCGAATACCGCTCCTGCTGGACATGAAGCTATTAATAACTCTCTTGTAGCTTTACAAGAACAATGGTCAGCTTTGCTTTCAAGAATGATTGAAACCAAAAATATGCTCGATGACTCTGTCACTAAGTGGGCTGGATTCTTAGAACAGATCCAACTTATCGAGAAGAGCAATACATGGCTCGAAAACATGTTGCAAGAACTTACACCTTTTGAATCTTCTATGTCTGATAAACGCGCACAACTTGAGAAACTCAAAGAAGTAGAAGAGAAAGCCAGATGTGATCGTATCGATGTCGACACACTTAAAGCTAAAGCGGCAGAGATGCTTGCCAGTGGTCAACAAAATCAAGTTGCATCCAAAGCTCAAGAAACTTTGAACAAATTCGATAACCTTTACGATAAGATCAAGAAACTTCTGGCTGATCGCGAAGAACAATACAAAGATCACAGGCTCTACAAAGAAGCTCATGACGAGCTGATTCAATGGTTGAGTAGAGCTAGAGAAAAGGTACCATCTTTGAAATCTAAACCACTTAGTGACAAGTTAGCTATCGAAAATTCTGTCGCACCTCTTGATGCTTTAATCAACAAACAAGCACAAGGAGAACTTTTATTAGAACATCTGCAACATACCGGTGAAGTTGTACTGGCTAGCACATCAACTCCAGGACAAGTGGTCATTAAAAACGAAATGAAGGCCCTGAAAGAAAGTTTCGATGACCTCTTCAACGAAATTAAAAAGCAGAAGAGTCAGCTGGAAGAGACAGTCAACCAATGGCGTGAATACAAGGATGAGTACGAAAGACTATCGGATTGGTTGGCGCAGAAAGAAATCCTCATCAAAAACCATAAGTTAGCCCTTCTAGGTACAGCAAAGGAAAAGGGAGCACAAGTTAATGAAGTCCAAGAAATTGTTCATCAGCTAAATAAGGGCAAAGAAGATATTGATAACTTTAATGCTTCAGCTTCTGGTTTGCTGTCATCACACTTGGATACATACGTCAACAATCAATTGAGACATCTTAATTCAAGATACCAAGTTCTAGTCAACATGGCCAATGATGTTCTAAAGAAAGTGGAAACCAACTACGAGCAACATCAGAACTATGACGATAACTACGCTAAAACAAAGAAATGGATCGACGATGCGTGGGATATCACCCGCAGTGGCAGTGAAGCAGGTACTGACAGCAGCAAAGAAGCACTGCAAAAACGACTAAACAAAATTGAGGACCTATTGAAGCGAAGGGAAGAAGGACAAAATCTTGTACACGCTACAGTCAATAGCGGAGAAAAAGTTCTAAGAAATACGAGGTCTGATGGCAAAGACAGAATAAATACAGAAATAAAAGAATTACAAAACGAATGGGATCGTCTTGTTAAAAAGATGACAACAGCCAAAGTACATCTCGAAACTTCGCTACTTCAATGGGCCGACTACAGTTCCAGTTATTCGCAACTACAGCAATGGATCTCCGACAGAGAAGCCAAACTACAAGAAGTGTGTGAACAAAAAGTCGCTAAATCCAAAAAGGGGCAAGACCGCCTCGCTGGCTTAACAACAGGCCTCAGCTTAGGTGAAAGGAAAGCGACACTCCGTCAAACAAACAATATTGTGCAAGATATCGTTTCGTTTGAACCCATGATTCAGTCTGTAACTTCTAAGGCTTCAGAACTTATGCAACAGGCTCCAGCGTCCGAAATCACCAGCAAATACGAAACACTATCGAAGCAAGCTAAAGATCTATATGAAAAACAGAAAGAAACAGTGGAACAACACCAAGCGTTCATAGATGCTGGTTCAGATTTCGTCCAATGGATAAGAGCCGCCAAAGAAAGATTGAGTAAATGCTCTGAAGCTACCGGTGACAAGGAATCTCTGAGCAGTAAGATTTCGCAGCTCAAGGTTTTGGAAAGCGAGCTGCCTGAAGGTCAAGCTAAATTACAGAAAGCCCTTGAACAAGGCGAAATATCGTGCGGCGTAGCTGACGAAGACGACAGAGAAGACATCGAAGAAGAAGTAGCTCTTATGCAAGAAGAGTACGATACCTATGTGTAAGTAATTAATTTTTTTTTTATTGCCTTGAATGCAGATGAGCTTACGGGTCACTAGATCGTAAGCGTTTACCGTTGTTCATGGACCTCTGCATTGTCATGGGACACTACAGACTCGCTACCTACTGCCTACCTTTCAGGACTTTCTAAAGCCTCCTTTGAAGAAGGACAAGTCCTAGCGCTCGGGAAACACCTTACTTTTACATGTATACCTTAAACTTCGAAAGATTTCATCTCTGTAGTCAATGTCTTAGCTTCTCGAGTTGTTGGTATTCTTCGTAGTACCTATATCAATCGGCAAACTTACCACCTAATGAAAGGTTACTTCGGTCAAGAGCTCCCGCAATTTCAGGAGACACTAAAGCCATAACCTACGGCTAAAATAACTCTTCAAACTTCACCTAAAGAATTACAAGCCTAATCTAGAACATTCTATTTCTTCTCAGGGAGCAACTCAACAACACGAAGGCATTAATCGAAGGCGGTATCGTGAAATGGACGGAATACGAGGAGCAGTACAAGGAAGCCTTAGACTGGTTGTCGAAGACTGAGAAATTAGTTCAATCATTCAACAAATTGCAGAATAATCTGGAACAAAAGAAAGTGGTCCTTGAGGAATTCCAGGTAAGGTTTAGATTCCTATATCTTTAGTATGGTTAGTTTAAATGGTTCAAATGATTTAAAAGAGATTCAGTTTATCAGGTTTTGTACTAAAGTAGGAGTGTCTGTGGGATATTGTAGGCAGTCGGTTTATTTATCACTTGAGGACTATCGCCCTAATTAGTTGGAAGAGTATCTAGGTTCAAACATATCACTTAACCTTACACCGACCTTGTGTTCTCAACTAACAAAATGACTGATGACGTTACCTGTACCTGTACCAACCCATTACTGCCCACTGTTGGGCTCAGGTCTCCTCAGAAGAGGGATTAGGCATAGCCCTCCACGCTTGCCCAGTGCGGATTGGGGACTTCACATATCTTCAAAGGATTTTTAGAACCCTTTTCCGACATGCACTAAATCTAAATGTGAAAAAACATTTATGTGTAATTTTTCACAACACCACTGGCTAAAAACGGTGAAGGACAACATCGTGAGGATGACGTCACGCTGTGTTATAATTACAACATGCAGTTCTGAAGTTTTGTAAGGCAGATAAACAAGTTAACGGTTCACATGATGGTCAAAAGTTATCGTGTACAAAAAAAAAACTTATAATTTACTTTCAAACAACATTACACCAAAACTTAAAATGTCGATTATTTCAGGGTCATTTACAAACCCTATTCGACTGGCAAGCCGAGCTGGACAAGCTGAATGTCCGCGCTCAAACCTTGCTGGAAACCTGCGCTGACACCAGGATCTCTAATGGAATCACCCAGCTCACGACCAAGTACAACGCTTTGCTGTCCCTGGCCAAGGAGGTGATGAAGAGATTGGAACTCCACTACCAGGTAGGCTGAACGTTGAGTAGATATTTGAGATTATCTAGAGGATTTTCTGCTATATTTAGATCGGATATTTGGTGGTTCCTGTTGAAGATTTGGGAGCCATTTATCATGTTTAGTTACTCGTTTTGTTATTGGCATGTAGACAGTATATAATTTAACGGGTCGGACGTGGTTTCCGTAGCTCATGCATGCAAGGGGACGCTTTAGACCGGTACCTAGGACTTGCCCTTAGAAAATCATATCAAGAAATGTAGAATTAAAATTTAAAAGAACCCAAAATTTCACACTGTATCAAAAGTGCTTAGATCAGAAGGACAGTCCAATTCTGTAAATTACGTAATTGATTTATTAATCAATAATCTACCAACAAGCTCATAACAAAAAAGTTTTACAGAAAACACAGAAACACACACTGTAGTTAACGCAGTCTTAATGACAGGTGAATAACAAATCATTATCTTCCAGGAACACCAACAACACAACGCCCTATACGGCGAATGCCAAGACTGGCTCGACAGAACACGAGACAAGCTCAACCAATGCGCAGAAATACCCAACACATTACAAGAAGTGAACAACAAACTAAACACTGTGAAACTACTCCGTCAGTCCCTAGAACAAGGGCAGAACAAACTCAGGTATCTTCTAGAACTGAAAGAGAAGGTGATTATGAACACAGAACAGACTGGAGCGGCTAAAATACAAGAGGACACTGATAACTTGAAGGTGGAGTTTGATAAGTTGATAGCTGATCTGCAAGATGTTCGCAACAAGCTGACGAACAGAGCGGCGCAGTTCGATGATATTTCTAAGGTAAATAATCTTATTAATTTATAAACTAAAACTAAATATTACCAAAATGAAAAATTGGTAGACTTTTGATGTCATTAGCTCGACCGTGCGTGAGGTGTGCAAACTTTTCTCTATTGCTAAGATTTATACTATTTTAAACTGGAGAATACGTAATTTATTTAGCGACACTGTACCTGTACCAACCCATTACTGCCCACTGTTGGGCTCAGGTCTCCTCCGAAGAGTGATTAGGCATAGTCCACCACGCTTGCCCAGTGCGGATTGGGGACTTCACATATCTTCAAAGGATTTTTAGAATCCTTTTCCGACACTATTTTGTACAATTTAGTTATATTAGATTAATGGTTATGGTACTCGTATAACTATATCCGCATTTAAATAACAAACAAGTGACAGTAAAAACTAACTATTGTTTCTAAGCAAAATAACCTATATAATCAAATTTACTTTTAGATCCACAAACTACTAGTCGAATGGTTAGATGACATCGATCAAAAAATACAATCAGATGACTCGCTTCTCAACGATTTGTCTGAGAAAAAGGCGAAGTTAGAGAAATTCAGGACTTTCAGTAGAGATATTGAATCCCACAGCGACCTTGTTAAGAAATTAAATGAGAAATTACAAGAAGATGGTTCTCTTAAATCTAAAGGTATTGAGGACACGTTGAAGCGTTACGATGATATCAAGAAAACTGTCAGCGAAATGATTGCGGTGAGTTTTGTGAACGGGGCTTTATCATATATTTAATTTTATTTAATTAATATTAATAATAATCCTCCATCTCGGTTTCGGCTACGGCAATTATTTTCTATAGTATTTTTCCCCTTATCATTGGTAGGTTGAGCTTTGATGACATGCTCTGATATGACTTATGTATCCTAATTTAAAATTTTATTTAGACACTACAACATACTTGAAACTAAATCAAAGAAGTAATTTTAAATTTAACTTCCTGAAATGGTTGAATTGTCGCAACAATGTATTATTTGAATTTTTCTCTTTATCAAAAGCCTTAAAAACTAAATACTATAAAAAAAAAAAAAAAATTTTTCTTCTAAGTATAGCCTCTTAAATTTTCCTGCAAAAACTTTAAAAGTCCTCATTCTTATATACATGACAAACAAATTCTTTGTGACGATAATTAAACGTACTAAAAGTTTTAAAAAAATCTCAGTATTAAACCCACTTTCAATCCAATAACATTATATTAAAATTCCCAGAAATTGGAAGACTACGTCAACTCCCACATCCAATACAAAGAATCATACGACAACTTCTACGACTGGATCCGAAACTGCAAGATCGAGATCCAACAATGTTCAGACTCTCACGGAGAGAAGGACTCCGTACAGAAGAAACTGAACAAAGTCAAGAAAATCATCGAATCATTGCCTAAAGGAGAAGCATTATTAGAAAAAGCAGTTAAACTAAGCGAAGCTGTGCTTGAAACAACTGGTAATGAAGGAAAGGACAGCATTAATCAAGAAATCAAACAATTGAAGATTGAGTGGGAGAATCTACAGCAAATATGCAAAGATACAAAGAAATTGCTTGAAAAATGCTTGGCTGCCTGGTCGGATTACTTGGAGACTTCGGAGAAGATGAGCAAGTGGGTGAAAGAGTTTGACGGCAAGCTGAAGACCGTTGAAAAAGTGGATAAAATCACTCCTGAACATTTGGAGAAATGTCGGGTAAGTACAAAAGTAGTTTGTTTCTAGTTTACATAGGCGATTAGAAAGTAAAAATGGCACCAATTAAACATTATTAAAGTCAAAAATTGGTATCCTTTTGATGTCATTGTCTCAGTGACCACGATTTAAAGTTTTGAAAACATGGATTCTCTATCAATTAAGAATTTAGATTGTTTGAAATTGATGACTCGAAGGCATTCTGTAAAACAATTGATTTTTAGCGAAGCTTGTTTGCAGACATTATTTGATACTGTTTTGTTCGCTGCACTACTTATAGTAATATAAAAAAAACTTGAGAGGTCAGTGTCATGGGACACCCGAATATAACAAAGTTCCTTTCGATTAAAAGATATCTTTAAAAAAATATTTCCTTTCATAACGCGCGATAAGGAACGTGTTTTAAAAGATTTTGATCACAACGCCATCTAGCGATAATTATCTAAAACAAAAAAGTGTCGTGACAACTTTTCGTAAGAATTTTTTCCGTCTAGCCCCCTTTCGATAACGCGCGAAAAGAACTTCGTTCCAAAATCGATGGTTAACAAAAAGTAATGATGTTCTTAATATTGTGTTTCATTTTTAGGAACTGCTTTCCGAAGCTCTTGGTCACAAACACGTTTTGGAAGAACTCAACGACAGGTGCGAAAATTTGATGGAACAAAGCGCCTGTGCTTGGGTTCGCGACAAAACAGTCAACCTACAAACCGAATACACGACTCTACTCACTAAAATACAAGGTCTAGTTTCAAACGGCGAGAAGAATCTCTCCGACCACACTGAGTTTATCAAGGCTAAGGAAGATCTTCAGAAATGGTTGGAAACAGCCCACGGCACGGTTCACGATTCTGTCGGAGTCGGCGACATTGAAACCACTAAAGATAAACTCGAAACTGTCAAACTAGTGAACAACAGAATGACTGAAGGTCACCATCTACTCGTCGTTTTACAAGAAGCTTTCAAAAAGGCTCTGAATAACACTCCACCAGAAGAACAAGACGGACTACGTGATGACGTCAAGATACTTCAAGAGAGCTGGGACCAACTGAAGATCGATCTTAACTCTATAACAGCTCAACTTAAGGCCGCTATCGGTAAATGGGAAGACTTCGAAGAAAGCAAGAACAAGATAAATCAATGGATTGAAGATACAGAACAGAATTTGGACAAAGTTCCTCCCACTGGTGGAGAATTGGGCGAAATGAAGACGTTACTCGAGAAATACAAGCATATTGAAGAAGAAATTGACAACAAGAAGCCAGAATTGCAACGACTCAAAGATGAGGCGTCTGAACTCAGCGGTTGGGCCAAGAAACCCGCCGTCAAAGATTCCGTTACAGAAATCGAAAAGAAATGTAATGCACTCAGAGCCAAGTGCGCAGCCAAGAAAGCAGAACTAGAAAAAGAAATCAAAGAATACAACCAATATCACCAATCGCTCCAAGACACCGAGAAATGGCTTCTCCAAATCTCGTTCCAACTTATGGCCCACAACTCTCTATACATCGCCAACAGGGAACAAACAGAAGAACAGTTGGCCCAACATGCTGTCTTATTGGACGATATTCAGAAGTACAGGTCCACTCTTGACGAGTTGGAAGGCAAGGGCCGAGCCCAAATCGAGCGTTATGAAGCCACTACGCCCAACATTAAGGACACAGTTGGAAAACAATTGAAGAACGTCAATGACAGTCACAAATCCCTATTGGCCACTGCTCTACAGATTGAAAGACGTCTTAGAGAAGGGTTGGCCAAATTTAAAGAGTATGAAGATACTTTGGAGAGTATTTTGAACAACTTGGACGAATGTGAGCCCGCCATTACGGAATTGGATGTGCCAGTTGATGGATTGTCTCACGGAAGGGAATTGCTTGATAAAGCTAGGGTAAGTGTTTTTTAAATTATAGAAATTTGCATTACGTTATTAGATGTTAAGATGAGGATCAAAGTACAGAATTTAAATTTCGAAGTTTCTATAATAAGTGACTGAAAAAAGATCGTAAAAGGTCAACTGATACAACGAGAATGAATCACAGATCAATGGGTATATAATATTGCATTATGATTATTATGATTGACTGTCTCAATCAAGAAGTCGTGGTGGCCGAGTGGTCGAAGCGCTTCCTTCCGAACGGGAGGTCGCGGGTTCAAATCCGGCCGGCTTGTACCTCTAAATCTAAATGTGAAAAAGATTTATGTGCAATTTTTCACAACACCACTGGCTAAAAACGGTGAAGGAAAACATCGCGAGGAAACCTGCATGTCGGAAAAGGATTCTAAAAATCCTTTGAAGATATGTGAAGTCCCCAATCCGCACTGGGCAAGCGTGGTGGACTATGCCTAATCCCTCTTCTGAGGAGACCTGAGCCCAACAGTGGGCAGTAATGGGTTGGTACAGTACAGTACAGTCTCAATCAAACATTCTCGCACGCTCATAAAACAATCATAATGTACTCAATAACAATTAAAATATCTCATTCGATTTTTGAGATCCTAACCTATTGAATCACACTGGTTGGACAAACATTCTGAGTTTGTCTAAAGAAATTGCTCAAGAGAAGAGTTTTATAGGCACGCTTGAGTAATTCAGATTTACGACTTCACATCTTCGAAAGCAGTCATGAATCAGTCAGTTCATTAATCGTACAAATTAATAATTTATGCTTGATATGGTCCTCTCTAATTGGAGTTGCATGATAGATAAATTAATAAATAGATATACGAATCTACGGCCTGTTAGTAAGTGGTTTCCGTCTCTCATTAACCTTTATCTATCACCTACTGGACTTTTCTTAAACCTTGTTTAAAAAGGGACATATTATTGCGCCCCAAGGACGAGTGCTCATATCAAAAAGAGATTGAACGAGGCAAAAAACTCTGATTTGCTTCTGTATTTTAAGATCTAAATAAAATAAATATCTCAAACAGACACTCCACAATCGTCTTCAAACGGAGAAGAGTCGCCTATCAGCTGCAGTGGCTGCTTGCTCTGCCGCCGCCGCCTCCGTCTCCCGCCCCTCGTCCCCCGCAGACACCGCCCCCCTCCCCATCCCCCCGCGGGAACTCCATGTCAGGGCCCGTTTGGAAGACCTCATCGATCAGGTAATGGCCGCTTCATCGACAATACTAGCTTCTTTAACCTCTTTGTGAGTTTTAAAAATAAATGAAATGGCGCCAAATTAAAGACGCCATCTTGGTTTTTCTGAATGTTTTACTGCAATAGTGTTACAAGTTAAAAAAACAAAGCTAAAAATATACAAATAATTGGAACATTTTTTTATACGAATGGTAAAAATGCAAAAGTAGTCATTATCGCAGTAAAAATGTGCAATGTTTTATTTGAAGTGCAAAATTAACTAAATCTAAAAGTTTACCAGGTCTACAAAAAGACACCAACCAACGATTGTTTTGATGTAAAAGTAAGATGTCTTAATATCGATTTTCCTGAGAAATCGTAGTCATAGTGTAGCTAGTATATAGTAGGTATTAACGTTGGATAGTCATTTTGTGCACCTGGTTTGTGGTTCGGCTCGTTTAACGTTTGATTTGAAATAACCTTGACTTAAATGTCCTAATTAATAAAATTAATAATTGTAATTTCTTAAAATATATTTTACTCTTAAACATTTCTAAACTATTCCCTTGTTTTTTATTAATTAGATTTTCTCGTATCGTGAATTTAAATTATTATGTTCGAATTTTCAGACTTAATCGTTTCTTCAAATGATCTTGCATTGGTGTTACTATTCCTTAAGATTTATATAAGCCTAGCACCATGTCTATTTACGAACTCGAAACTTAAATATACCATTTTTAATTTCAAAGCTGTCAAAATTATGGCACTTTATTAACAACAAATGATTTAATTGAAACGGCATTTCCTTCTCAAATGAAACACTAAACGATCCTGACTCACTGAGTTTGTGCACACACTCACTGAAATGATTCACTGTACATACAATTTGCACTTGAACTAATTAACTACTAAGTTGTGAGATGTTGTATTATTAACGTAGTTATGAAAGGTAAAATCAAAATGAAATTGATACTCTTTTAACCACTCAACTAGGATCGGCAACCAAATTGGTTTGTTTACTTTTGCCAAGTCTGTGGCAGGAACCAAAATTGAGCACAGTTCTAAAACTTGTTTTGTTTTCATTTTTTAATCGTCTCATATTTTACGGAGATGATATATCTTCGCTGAAAATGCAATGCAGCGTCAGTAGTAATAAATTTATTAAAAATTATTGGAAAAAAATGTTTTTAAAAAGGGGCTCAACCACGGTATTGATTCCGAACAAAGTCCCCAGTTTCGCCATCTAGCGAATAGTGACGTTCCCGTTGAGTGGTTAATTAAATAAAAGGTATTATGTCATTTACAACTGGCACAAAAAAAAAGAAATTTGAAAAAGAAAACGCAAAGAGTTCCTATTTTAGTTAAATAGATTTCTATCAAGATGCCTCAATTTTTTGTTGTCGCATTTCCTTATTGGCTCACCAACCTCCAACACACGGAAAAAACAAATGACAGTGACGGCCGACCAACATGTTTTGTATGCATTGAAACTGTGAAACATTGTTTGACAGTTGGCCTACCAGTTGGCAAACCAATGAAAATACGGCATTACATTTTACCTTTCCTAATACATAGGTTGTTTAATATATTCTAAATGCACATAAGCACTAATACTAACAGTGTGTGTCACGCATGGTTTGTTGTAGACACATGTGAGCGATGTAGATGCAGGAACCAGGGTCCATGAGCTATTAAAGAGTGTAGAAACAACAGAATTTACAGAGAAACTAACTGGTTTCGAACAGAAGGTGAGACTTTAAATATGGAGGGAAAAAATCTGTTAATGTAAATTTGAAGTTGAATAAAAAACCGATTTAAAATATGAAGTGATCTATTTTGTCAACTTAATAGATGGTTCTTTCATGCATTTTCAACGGGTTCCTACCACGATATTTAATTAACTGAGTTGTCTCGATATTTCAACATTGTTGCAAACGTCATGATCACAAGAAGACTGGATACTGCGGGTCGATTTAAGAGCAAACAAATCTGTCTACCCTCTTTCTCGTTCGCTTGTGGGTAGTACCACTGGAACTCGGACTCACATCACGACACACCACACTCACTGTATCTACAAGACTCTCTGAGCATGAACCCGCGAGTGACTGTTGTGTTTAGCACTGGACTCCACATACTCGATAATGACGTTTGCAACAACGTTGAAATATCGAGACAACTCAATTAATTAAATATTGTTGTAAGAACCCGTTGAAAACATGAAAGTATTTTTTTATAGAAAACCGCGAGGATCTAATTAAGTTTATTAGATGATGGTTGAATATGTTTTTTTAAATGTAGTATTTGTGGGCGCTCATTTATGTTTTGCATAGCATTACACGCACTCACAAATTTTGTATACAAAGTCCTACTTATTGCAAACACATCTCTTGCACCAATAATATTAATTATAGGTAATTTAGGAACGTAATCACTAACTGCTTTACACCCATCATTGTCTATACCTAAAAAAATCTAATGAATTCAGGTCCAAAGCCATTTGGAAACCCTTGGAGATGCTGTCCATGGTATGGAGGAAGCTATGAAGCAGGTCTTAGAGATCCAAGAATGGATAAACGTTCACAACGCTCTGGCACGTGACTGGCTTGCCAATCCCTCGAAGCTGAGACCCGAAGCTGCCAAACAAGACATGGCAGCCATGAGCGATGCCTTAGTCTCTCTGGGCGAAAAGAGAAACAGACTGCTGACAGAAATTCCTACTGAAGGTAAGTCAAGTGTCCTTCTTTAAACGAGGTTTCAACTGAGTCTTTAGGTCGATAGTTGGTAAAGGTGTAATATAAGTGATAGCAACTACTTTAAATTCCATGGCCTGTTGGCTTATCTAGACAGAATGAACAATTTCGAAACTAAAATATATCTGAACAGCACTTTATTGTGACATCGAATTTGTAAAAAACCTCAATAACATGTTTTCTTAGGTCTGGAAGACGAAATCAATTTAGAAGAGGAATTAGATAATCTAGAAGAAGCAATAGCTAAAGCCATTGAACGTGAAAAGGCGAACCAAGGCACCATCGATGATTTCCGTCACAAATGTCAAGAAATTCACGACTGGTTTGATGCAGTTCTGAAGAAGATGTGCTTAGCTGACAAAGGGTCTGGTCTACCTTGCCCACAGAAATTAGTTGCTCTTAATGAGCTGTCTGCAGAGTTTGGACAAGCTGGGAAAGAGAAGGTGGACAATATTAAAGCTGTTGGTACCCTTGTCATCAATATCGTCAGCAATCTTGAATCACAACAAGTTGAAGAACAGGTAAGTTTAGGATTAAAAATTAAAATAGTTTTTTTTGTTTCAGTAACTCTATGGATTGTAAGTAATTTATTTGCTGTTGTTATAGATGAAGTCAGTAGAACGTCGCTACAACGACATCGCCAAACGCATCCAACGTAAACTTCAAATGCTAGAAATAACACACAAAGCCATCGACGGTACCAAGAAAGAAGTCGCTGCCCAAAACGAATGGCTCCAGAAGGAAATTGATAACCTCCTTCACCCAGAACCTTTAGGTTACGAAAGTAAATCTGTCAAAGAAAGACAAAAGAAGATAGCCAATCTTCTTAAAGAGACTGATGGCAAGAAAACTGTCATCGACTCTCTGGAGAAGAAGGTCAGCAACATCCAGGCTGAACTAGAACCTTCAGAACAGATGCAATTAGAATCTGAACTATCGGAGCTATCTTCAAAACAAAAACAACTTGCGACCCTAATCAAACAAGAAATCGAAAGATTAGGAACATGTGGTGAAGACAGGAAGAAACTTGAGAACGACATCGAAAAGGCTAAGAACTGGCTGAAGTCCAAACTCGCTGAAATTAAGAAGCTTGGTGGACCAGTTCCACTTGAAGCAGCTAAAGTCGAGAAAGAAATAGCTGTTCACAAGAAACACCAGAGCGAACTATCTGACTTCCACAACGAAACTTTAGCTGAAGTCATGAGACAAGGCAACGCTGTCTCCAAAGATTGTTCGCCCGAAGACCGCGCTAAACTACAAGCCATCTTAGAAGACCTGAACAAGTCCTACACTTCAGCTAAAGTAGATATCGACGACAAGCTTGGAGCGTTAACCAAACTGCTCCAAGGAAGGAATGAGTTTGAATCTGAAGTCGCTAAATGCCAGCGCTGGTTGAACGAAGCAGAGGTTGCTGCTACGCCCGAATTAAGAACATCGAACTTACAACTTCTGGAAGAACAACTGGCCAAATTCGAAAAACTTAGCAAAGAAGCTGAAGACATCGAGAAAGTTATAAACAAGATCAAAGATAAATCTAAAGACATCGCCGAGTCTCTTTCTGATTCAAACAAGTTGCAGCTAAAAGAACAAGTCAATGTACTCTCGGACAAGTTTGCGAGAATCAACGCCATCATCAACGACAAGAAGAATATCCTTCTTAAACACATCAAGGAGTACAAGGACGCTGCTGCCAAGATCGCTGCGGCTTTGGAGTTCTTGAATGAAATCCAAAACAAACTCAAGGCTTTGAACAAACCTATCGGAAGCAAGGTCGAAGATGTACTGCCAATCATACAGGCTTACGAATCCATCTTGGCAGACCTTAAGAAGAACAAATCAATGCTGAATGAGTTACAAGGCGGTAACCTTCACGATTTACAAGACATTCTTACCAAACAAGATGAACTAGTGAGCACAATTGAAGATCAAATATCGAGACTCAAACAGCTCATGTTATTGCGGGAACAATTCTTTGCTCTCATCAAGGAAATCGAAGAGTTTATCTCTAAATACACCGATCTTACTTCAGATATCGAAAAGTCTAATGACTCTCTCGAGGACAAGATCAAACGCTACGATGACATCATTGTTAAAATCCAAGGTTGTGAAGCTTTGCTAGCTACGGCTACAGATAAGGGTCAGCAAATAGCTGCTGAAGGTACTGTCATCGATAGAAACAACATCACTGAGCTTCTTCAGTCCCTTAAACAGCAACTATTGACTTTGAGGAGGACTGTTGAATCAAAGAGACAAGAGCATGAGAGGGCAGCTGCAGAACACAAGAAATTGGCTTCAGATTTGTCTGAAATCCTACAATCGCTCCATGATAATGAATCAGCTGTACATTCTCGTCCACTTCTGAACAGAGATGTGGCGAGCGTTGACAAAAAACTGATAGAACACGCCACTCTTGTCAAGAACATACAATCCAATCTAGACAAGTTCACTAAAATCGCTGATTCTGTCAAGAACGATGACGGAATACCTGGTGCCTTACTCGAAATGATATCCGACGGTAATTCTTTAAAGACATCGCTACCTGCTGAACTCGCCAACCGCGAGAAATACTTGCAAGACAACAAGAAGTACAGACAACAATACTTGCAATTGGTAGAAAAATTGAACATCTGGGTGAACGAAGCCAACATTCGCCTGAACATGGGCAAGAATGGAACGGACTTCGAGAACATTGAAGCTGATCTGGAAGAGCATAAATCATTCTTCCACTCCTCCGAGCCAGAGATGAAGGATTTGGTCGGAAAGCGTATGCAGGACATAGTTGACAAGATCTGGGCATCTCTAGCGGCTTCAGAACAAGAAGAGCTGTCCAAAGACCACCAGAAACACAACCAGCTTCTGAAAAACACTTTGAACTCGGCCAAATCTCGCCAAGCACAGTTGGAACAAGACCTGGATATTTGGAAAGACTTTTGCCAACTCATGGAGAAGATTAAGGCGATTTTGGAGAAGAACAACATCAAGGATGAACCCATTACTACGGTTGACGCGCTCAGACTCCACCTCGAGAAGCTGAATCACGCTAAAAACGACCTAGAGGTGAGTACTTAGAGACTATTTTACTTTGTTTTTGTAGTTAATTTTAAGATTTTATAAAATGACAGAGCATTTGCCAGGAATTTTAATGAGATCAATCAAAATGTTCTTATATTTTGATAACAATTAAAACATAATTAGGAATAGCATCATTAGTCATTATTTATTTAAAGATGATCCAATCATTGGACGAGGACGACTAATCGATATAACTGACATAATGATATAAGTATTATCATATGTTCAACAATAAACACTTGTACACACAAACGTTGTAAATTTATCAGTTATCACCATTCTGATAAATGCATTTCAAAAGAACACTCCGAACTGAAAAAAAAACACAAAAGTAAAAACAAACGAAGTAGTTTTCAACATAGATAAATGATCTTATTTGTGACGTCATTAAGCTAGCCAAGTTATCCCCATAATAGGTAGGTAGGCTTAAACTAAGTACATAAATTTATCTGGCCAGTGGAAGTCTTGGCAAAATTAATCCAGTCGTTTAGACATAGACATGCTTTATTTGTGATGAAAACACATACAGAAATAAACATTTTTTAAATTTACAAATTAACAACACTGGTTTTCATCACAAACTAGTCGGGACTCAGCTTAATGCGCGATGTTCACTGTGGATTTACCACAGCAAACACCGAGCGCTGGTTTTCGGCCTCAATTAGCAGTGACGACACAAAAATGACGATAGAGATGACGAGAAAGATATAGTACAATTAAATGAAAATAATTAAAATTAATTACATTATCAAAAAGTAGGGCTACGGGCCTTGCAGCCAAAGCCCTTACAGAAATTTAAACAAAAAGTTTCAAAGGTTACACTGAACAAACGGAAAAACCGAAGAAAAAAATTGTTTTAGATACCAAATTAGTAAAGTTTTATTCTAATACCTTCCAAACATCAGAAGAGCTATTTATTTATGAATTATGTTAAATATGGGCTATGGTAGGAATCAAATTTTAGAGTATACATTTTTATTTTCGTGTAAAAATGACAATACCAATAATTAATTCTTTCTACAACAAATAGATGGCACTGCTAGTGTATTAAATTTTATAAAATGAAAAAACACGGAAGCTAGCTTTTGAGTTATTCTTTGTGAAGCAAACATTTATTTACCACTGTAATTTATTAGGCTGTAGGCGGATATCTTAGCAACGATGCTAAAAAATATTTCAAGGTCACGAATGTTTACAAGAAGTAATCATTTATTTTGAGTGTTTTTTGATTAGGTTAACAATGTTAACATTTATTGTACTTACCTAAACATCAAAAAATATGTTTTAAAATAGTTTTAACCATATAACGTACTTGTGGTGTGACGGTTAAGAATACCGTAGAGTGTAACGCGTCGTACCGCACCGTATAACTCCGTATTTGTTTTTGGCCTCAGCCATGGTTTAGGCGCTGAATGTCTGTAGGAGGTTTTAGTGCGGCTCTTAAAAACTACACTTCAAATGCTCACATTATTTACAGTTTCGATATTTGTATGCATTTCTTAATTCTTCTTGTTCTTCTTCAAACGAGCCTTGAACAAAGTCCATAAGGGTAAGCCGTAGGTAGCGGCCTCACAGTGTCCCCTGACAGTGCAGAGGGCCATAAGCAACGGTAACCGCTTACGATCAGGTGGCACGTTAGCTCGACTGACTACGAGGCAATAAAAATAAAATAATATGTTTGATAATAACATCGTAAACTCAAAAAGGAAGTCCAGTAACAATGAGGTCTTTTTACTCGTTTTCTTCAATCAATTCTGTTTTGTTCGTGACTTGGCAGGTTAATGCACTAGTCAAGGTCTTGTGCATTTAAGGTCACACTGAATACCTAGATTATTCAGTTAATTTAGGTGTCATTTTTTAAATGGTAGACCAGATGGTGAGTGGTTACCACTACCACTAACCTCCGTTATTTTACTACTAATCTGAAGCGACGCAAATTATAAAAAAAAACTTGAGAGGTGTCAAGGGACACCCGGATGGAACGCAGTTTTTTTCGATTAATTAGTGAGGGAATTGTAATAAAATTTTATTTTTTAAGTTATAGCTATATAACTTCTATAATCTATATCTCTTCTATAAAAGAGAGAGAGACAGACGTATTAAACTAACTAATTATTATAACTGAAATAAAATATTTTAATCACAGCGCCATCTAGCGATAATCATCTAAAACAAAAAAAGTGTCGTGACAACTTTTCGTAAGATTTTTTTCCGTCTAGCCCTCTTTCAGAACGCGCGATAAGGAACTTCGTTCCAATAATTATTATAAAATGGCGCCTATTTATTATTCTATCCGCGTGTTAAAAGAGTTTAAGGCGAGACTGCCTTATGCGAATAATTTTGATCATCATTCCTCAATGTCATTGTTAAGTGCTAGTTATTTCGTTAAAAAAAATATTATAATTGTTTTTAATGTGAAGAAGGTTTTGATGTACTGAACCGATTTTGAAAATTCTTCATATAGCTACGTTATTTGTCATAGGCCATTTGATTTTAAATTTAAAAATACAATTTATAGACGAAATAAGGAATTTGGAAATTAACCTCTAATCTCGAAACTTTTCAGTAACCCAATATGTTAAAACTTAAACTACAGAAACAATAATTTAGTATGATCATTTTAATCAGACATTTAAATACTTCAACCGCTGTAGTATCCTACACTTTGAATTAAAAAAAAAAAAAAGTTAAAAGTTATGAAAACGGACCTGTTCGCACAGAAATACTTAATAGAATAAAAAACTTGAGAGGTGTCATAAGACACCCGAATAGAACGAAGTTCCTTTCGATTAAAGGATATCTTATAAAATATATTTCCTTTCGTAACGGATGGTAAGCGCTTACCGTTGCTCATGAACCATACTATTTATTTAATTTACCAACACAAGATGATCCCTTTGAAGGCATAATTCACCACAGATACCTTCTATAAGTATACATACATACAGAAAAAAACAATTAATTTAAAGCAACATACACCTTAAGCAGTGATGTCATCCGTAGTCTATTCGCCGGCGCTCGCCTCTCCTCAGTTTAACACAAACTGCAAAGCAATGATAACCACACACGTTAAGTTATTATTATATTTATTTACATTGTGCAAGTGCAGAATTCACGTGCCTACTTAAAACATTAGTTTTCTTAACAATTTTAATTAAAAAGCTATCAAAATTCCGCGCAAAAGGAAGGTGAGTTCTTTGGGAAAGAGTGACATTCGCGAATTTAAAGATCGAAGTGCATGGTTTTGTTTACATTACCTCGTGACTTTTTTGAACCGATTTTGATCTCTTTTATTTGCAAGTTCGTGCTTCTCGTGTAGTTAACTTTAATTTTGTCAAGGGTGTTTTTAGGAAGAGCATCTTTTCACGAAAGTTAAAAGTAACTTATTGAAACAATACAAAAATCTCAAAAAACATTTCGTCATACTTTGTATTTAGTCACTTGAGTTATGTTTTAAAGAAACTAACACTTATTATTGTATTGTGTCGGAAGTACCGGTATAACAATGGTGATTTGAACAAGTGCCTTTGACACCTAACATTAAGAGTCACTTGCAGCCAAAACAAAAGATTTTACAAGTGCAAATCCTCATCACTTTTTGAAAGAATAATTTCAAATTCTTATCATCACCGACTATTTCTACCAGATAAAACCAATTCTATGGATTACTGCAATCAGATATGAGTTGTGCATTACGTTGATGTTATAAATTGTAATGGTTTTTAAATTACTCAAATGTAGTCATACTTAGTCTAGTCTACTTTAAATCGATACATAGACATAGACATGCTTTATTTGTGAAGAAAACACATACAGAAATAAACATATTTTAAATTTACAAATGAACAACACTGGTTTTCATCACAAACTAGTCGGGACTCAGCTTAATGCGCGATGGTCACTGTGGATTTATCACAGCAAACACCGAGTGCTGGTTTTAAGTCCCAACTAGCAGTGACGTCACAAGAATGAAAAAAGAATAAAATTAAAAAATAAAAGACACAGTACAATAATCTTGAACTAAACACTTTGTTACTTGTCATTTCATTAAGGATTATTCATCAATCAAAATCAAATATTTCATAGTATAAAACAAAGACGCTTTCTAGTCCTCATGTTTGCTAAAATTGTTTATTAAAAGTACACAACAGATTTTGATGCGATTTTTTGTAATAGATAGAGTGATTAAAGATGAAGGTGTATAGGGTATAGGTGTATGTGTTTAACATATTCATAATATAGTAGAGTAACACTAATGATATAAGATTTTTTTCTGTATCCTAAATCGTAGCTTATTTTTCGACGTATTCTCAAGCTCTTAAAAAGTTAATACAAGTCTAAAAATTGCCTTGGAACAGCAATAAAAAGTGTAATATAGCAATGAGTGACCACGTTATTTGGCAGTTTCAAGGTTATTCCATAATTGTAGAGGTCGCCTGAGTCATGTATGTAGACCAAACATGTGGTCCAGTCGCATACTCAGACAACATTGCAAATAAAGACGATGATAAATTAAATTTTAATCAAATTGCAGAAATTTTAACTAGAAACCCCGTTGTTTAAACAAGGTTCGTTGTTGCACCTGAAACAATTTTGCCTGGGTAGAACATATTTAGTCGATGGCTTCCGGAATGTTTTGTAATCTAAAAGAATTAATCAAAATAAAGTACTTATTTATTTAAATAGATAAAGTTAAACAATTAACTGGTGAAATAGTGAGGAAAACTCAGTTTAAAATGAAAAGTATAGTGCTTAAAAATGCAATTATAACATTGATAAAATATACTACAAGGAACCTAAACAAAAAAAAAAATAAAAAACTTATATAATTAATATTCATAATCAACTTATTCAGACACTCGCGGTTTTCTATAATACTTTCATACATTTTCAATGGGTTCTTACCACGATATTTAATTAATTGAGTTGTCTCGATATTTCAACGCTGTTGCAAACGTCATGATCACGAGAAGACTGGATATTGCGGGTCGATTTAAGAGCAAACAAATCTGTCTAGCCTCTTTCTCCTTGGCGGGCTTCGGAAAGCCCGCCGACCGAGAGAGCCGGTGGCCGTATTCGCCGGCGGCTACCGGTTCGGCGTCCGGGGACGGAGTGACGGGAAAGAATGCCGATGGCGTAACGCGTCGCCCCGTCCCTCATAACCCCGTGCTGGGTTCTGGCCTCAGCCGGGGTTCGGACGCTGAGTGTGAGCGGTTGGAGGTTTTAGTGAAGTTCAAGTCCCACATACCCCGCCCGCGGGGCGGGCGGGGATCCGGTGATTTCCTCCAACTAAAAAAAAAAAAAAAAACCCTCTTTCTCATTCGCTTTTGGGTAGTACCACTGGAACTCGAACTCACTTCACGACACACCACACTCACTGTATCTACAAGACTCTCTGAGCATGAACCCTTAGTGACTGTTGTGTTTAGCACTGGATTCCACATATTAATTTATGGAAACAAATTCTGCAACAAATTTTTTCTACTCGACGCAGTCCGTAAGAAAACAGCTATAAATCCCTATAAAAACGATAAGATGACCTTGACAGTAATCTCAGCACAACAATAGATATTTAGAGAAGTTAATTATACGGAACCAATTTAAACAATCTCACAATGTTTACGTTTCGCTTCAATGACTGCGGTTTCTCCGGCCAGAGAAATGAAAGACTGCGTAAAAGCATTTTTTAGGAAAGATTAGAGAAATAAAAACATAAAAAAAATTGGTTGCCTGTAAAGTCGGTATACGGGCGAAAGTTTTACGTGACAACGACTCGGGCATGATTAGCCCGCCTAAGAGCGAGAGAGACAGACATAAAAAGTGGAAGGGACGCGTGCCTCTCACTCGCTCTCATTGTGAGCGCATAACGTGAGCGGAGCGTAACGCAGTTTCTTTAAGTGTCACCCGGCAAACCAATTTATAAGACGTTGTCACGTCAAAACTTGAGAGGTGTCATGGGACACCCGAATAGAACGAAGTTCCTTACGATTAAAACATATCTTATTTTTTTTCCTAACGTAACGCGCGATAAAGAACGTGTTTTAAAATATTTTGATCACAGCGCCATCTAGCGATAATCATCTAAAACAAAAAAGTGTCGTGACAACTTTTCGTAAGATTTTTTTCCGTCTAGCCCCCTTTCACAACGCGCGATTAGGAACTTCGGTCCAACAATAAAAAAAGATACGAAATAAAAAAAAACAGGACTGTGTACCATAAGGCTTCAACTAAGCACAAGTAGCATTTTGCAGCATTTATATATTTTGCCGATAAACTGTAAATTTAAATTTCTCAGGAAAATTACCAGAGGCCGTTTGCCTCAAACGCTCTATTTATTGAATAAACCGCATCAAAATCCGTCGCATAGCAATATTAAGCAAAAATAGGCCATGTAGCGGGAAACCACTATAGCATATAATACCTATATTATATTTATTTATATGTATAATGTCATAGTAATATTGCAACATTAAATACAGTTCTTCCAACTTCCGTTTCCAGTATCGATAATGATTCGTTTCCATAAAAAACTGTAGCATATTTACATAATTAATATCTCGAGCGGTCAGTGACTGCATAAAATGTTATGCAAAAACATAAGACACTAAACTGCATATCAGCATTTAACTGTTATCAAGCTGTTATCAGTCAAGTGCTTAACTAGCTGATAGCATTATTAAACAATACGTATGTATGCGTGACTAGACTTTATGCTGAAAATAAAGTATAATAAGTACGATATAAGCCAAAAATACAAGGCCTAAATGTTATGTAATTCATCTATGTTGGCAATTAAATATAATTGTTATGATTTGGTAATATTCTTCAAGCATCTAAAAAATAAAACAAGCACGTTGACTGTTGAGATTCAAACTGAGAACTGTTTTTTTATTACAGAATTAAAAAGTAACATGCCACAGATAAAATATTCAAAGACAATACAGATTAGTTTCACACAACAGATGTCAGTAGTTGTATTTAATGTTTATTGTTGATTACTTAGATATAAATTTCAACAAAGCAAGGCTTAAAAAAGTTTTGTAAAGTAGGCTATAGGCAGAGGCTCGTGAGCTATGGTATCCACTTATTATCAGGTGGACCGTAGTTTTGAAACAACAGGTAGGTCATTTTTAAATCTATTTAAGAAGGAATAAAGTATACTTGGCGATGCTCTATCATTTTATAAACAAAATAAATTAATTCACTTTAAAAACTTTTGAATATATCTTCTTTCGAGATAGATCACAATTTTTAATGCCATCTTAATTGTCAATCCCCAGAATCAGCAGCCGCTCCTGGACGTGATCCGGGAGCGAGCTCGGGAACTCTGCTCTGGAGCTGACGCAGCCAGCGGGGAGAGAGTCGAGCAGAGGACCAGGGAGCTAGCTGACACTTGGAACATCGCTTGTGAAGGTACAGTCTATAGGCTCTTGTTTAGTGTTGGTTAGGCGTAGGGAACTCTGCTCTGGAGCTGACGCAGCCAGCGGGGAGAGAGTCGAGCAGAGGACCAGGGAGCTAGCTGACACTTGGAACATCGCTTGTGAAGGTACAGTCTATAGGCTCTTGTTTGGTGGTGGTTAGGCGTAGGGAACTCTGCTCTGGAGCTGACGCAGCCAGCGGGGAGAGAGTCGAGCAGAGGACCAGGGAGCTAGCTGACACTTGGAACATCGCTTGTGAAGGTATAGTCTATAGGCTCTTGTTTGGTGGTGGTTAGGCGTAGGGAACTCTGCTCTGGAGCTGACGCAGCCAGCGGGGAGAGAGTCGAGCAGAGGACCAGGGAGCTAGCTGACACTTGGAACATCGCTTGTGAAGGTACAGTCTATAGGCTCTTGTTTGGTGGTGGTTAGGCGTAGGGAACTCTGCTCTGGAGCTGACGCAGCCAGCGGGGAGAGAGTCGAGCAGAGGACCAGGGAGCTAGCTGACACTTGGAACATCGCTTGTGAAGGTATAGTCTATAGGCTCTTGTTTGGTGGTGGTTAGGCGTAGGGAACTCTGCTCTGGAGCTGACGCAGCCAGCGGGGAGAGAGTCGAGCAGAGGACCAGGGAGCTAGCTGACACTTGGAACATCGCTTGTGAAGGTACAGTCTATAGGCTCTTGTTTGGTGGTGGTTAGGCGTAGGGAACTCTGCTCTGGAGCTGACGCAGCCAGCGGGGAGAGAGTCGAGCAGAGGACCAGGGAGCTAGCTGACACTTGGAACATCGCTTGTGAAGGTATAGTCTATAGGCTCTTGTTTGGTGGTGGTTAGGCGTAGGGAACTCTGCTCTGGAGCTGACGCAGCCAGCGGGGAGAGAGTCGAGCAGAGGACCAGGGAGCTAGCTGACACTTGGAACATCGCTTGTGAAAGTACGATCTTTGAGGCTCTTGGATTTCAAGGTTTTTTACTGGAAATCGCGAAAGCTCCAATCACAGTAAAACCTTCTACCGTTCATACTCAGAGTCGAACACTGGCTTGTGGATAAAACAAATTTATCCGGAACTGCATGATGACGCTACGGCATTCTTTACATTGTACCCTGGAATACAGTATGGATTTGTAATCTTAACTTTGAACTGTATTCTGGTAAACTTTTCACACTTTTACGCCGCAAATTCATATCTTCTTTCACCTATCTCTAATACGTCAAATACTATAGTA
This sequence comes from Trilocha varians, assembly GCA_030269945.2. Classification (NCBI taxonomy): domain Eukaryota; kingdom Metazoa; phylum Arthropoda; class Insecta; order Lepidoptera; family Bombycidae; genus Trilocha; species Trilocha varians. The sequence continues at coordinate 1,596,823 of AP028264.1, read as the reverse complement.
TTATTTGTCCAACAGGCTTGGCCAAGCGCGCGGCAACGGCTGACCAACAGCTCCAACGTTGGAGCCAACTCCTGGACGTGCAGAGGAGCCTTGGAGCCGCTATTACCGCTGCTTCCGATCGTCTCAAACAACTGGACACGAACCCGAGCACCAGGAGGCGGGCTTTGGACACCAGACATGCTTTACAGGTACTAAACCAAATATCTACCTGAATATACTTCAAGAGAGACTTAAAGAAAGTCCTAAAAGGTAGGTTGTAGGTACCTTGACATTGCAGAGGTCCATGAGCGATGGTAACCACTAATGATCAGGCGGCCTGTTAACTCGTCTGGCTACGTGGTAATCAAAAATTACCAGTATTAGGCAAAGTATTGTTTCTATTAGTTACTTACTTGTTGTGGTCCAAGTTGTTTTTATTGAGAATCAATGTCAGTGGTGTTTGACTCAATTTTGTTCAAATTTGTATCTATACCAACCCATTACGGCCCACTGCTGGGCTCAGGTCTCCTCGGAACTGGGATTAGGCATAATCCACCACACTTGCGTAATGCGGATTGGGGACTTCGCATATCTTCAAAGGATTTTTAGAATCCTTTGAAGATATGCAGGTTTCCTCACGATGTTTTCCTTCACCGTTTTTAGCCAGTGGTGTTGTGAAAAGTTGCACATAAATCTTTTTCACATTTTCGATTTAGAGGTACGTGAGGAAACCTACTAATCGGAGAAGTATTCTAAAAATCCTTCAAAGATATGTAAAGTCCCCAATCCGCATTGGGCAAGCGTGGTGGATTATGTCTAACCCCTCTTCGGAGGAGACCTGAGCCCAGCACTGAACAGTAATGGGTGGTTACAGTGTCTTTTATTTTTTTCAACAAAATGATTCAATAAGTACATTAAAACCTTTCAATTCTCACAGGAGCTACAATCAGACGTGTCGAGTCTAGAGGAGAGTCGTGATGAACTCCTCGAACACGCTGACTTCGTGGTGTCCCTCCTCAGAGGTCACTCGAAGGACGCGGCTAATGAAGCAGAGAAGAACGTCAAGGATCTCGTCGATGCTTATGAGAGGTAAGTGGAGTTTACAGGTCTCTACTGAATATCTGACCTTGGAGAAGGTGGACTGATGACCTGGTCAGGGTCATGAGTCACTGAATACAAATAGCGCAGGGTGGGTCATTCTGGCGAGGTTTGGAGGAGGACTATGACCAGCAGTGGACGTCTATGGGCTGATGATGATACTGAAACGTTTCTCAAATGCCTCTTTTAAACAATAGGAAAAAAACAATAAGAATAAGAAAAAACGAATTAAAAAAAATTACGTATTTTTTTTAACTCAAACCAGTTAAAACTCTGCTTTAAATTTTGACTACAGAGTATCAAATCGAGCTCTGGTTTTCACTAACACTAATTGAACTAAACCTTAAAATCTGGATTTACTTTGACAGTTTATGACTTCGGTCTGGATAACACTACAAGCTTAAATTTACAGTAAACAAACAAGCTAAATATCTTATACTAAAACAAATTTTCAAATTCAATTTGAACCCCATTACTTTAAGAATAATTAACTGGGTTTTTGATTCAATTTTCTTTATTCGTACTATATATTAAAATGATGTTTCTGAAAACAATTTTAAAGATTATAAATTACTTAACAATTTAAAAAGCGATTATAAAAACATTGGGAGACGTTTCAGTATTTGACCTTAGCTTCTAAGGTAAGTTAGTTATATTTTACCGTTTTCCAGCATTATAAACCTAAATACAAGAGTAATAAAGACTTTTCTTGCTTCTCACGATATTTTTGTCATCGTTTGACGAGCGTCGTTGCGATAAACTGCAAAGGCTAAACAAGTGTGTTTAGCTATTAAAAGAATCGGTATGAGCGTGAAAAGTTATAAGTTAAACGTATGGTGTAGGTATGTGGGTTTGAATCTTAATTAATACCAAATATAACCAACTGGAAAATGGAACGCTAGCTAACCAAAATTGGTGTTTGTAATATTAGTGCCATCTATAGCTTAAATTTGACAACCACTGAAGAGTACAAAATGATTTTCCATATTTAGAACGTACAGCCAATGTATCAGTAAATGGAAAAAAGTAAAATTCTCGCGGAAACATTTTTGCAAAACATAACAATATTGTAAACTTATTCAGACACTCGCGGCCTTCCATAATACTATCATGCATTTTTGAACGGGTTCGAGGGTAGACAGATTTGTTTGCTCGTAAATCGACCCGCAGTATCCAGTCTTCTCGTGATCATGACGTTTGCAACAACGTTGAAATATCGAGACAACTCAATAAATTATTTATCGTGGTAAGAACCCGTTCAAAAATGCATGATAGTATAACAATATTGGTTCATCAATTTTCCTGTAGGGGCAGCACCGTCGTTTGATTACAACAACTTAGTTATAGTATAAGAGCAACTTGCTTTTAAGTTTTAAAACAAAAATATACTCTAATTTTATTTTAATGGTAAGGTTCCATTACTTTAGGAGTTCAGATTAATTTAGTTTTTTTAAGGTTATTTTTTTTTACTTATATTTTTTACAAAAATGAAAACGATCGACTTATGTTTTTCAAATATGGCACAAAGAGTGCTTACTAGTTAGATCTTTATAACTTTTATAATATGCTTATGTTCAAAGTTTCTGCTTTCAAACAAAAAAAGAATTATCCGAATCTACCAGAAGGAGGAAAAACTTTTAAAAAACGACACATTAGCCGTGAATTTCAAAACCAAATAAATATAAATCCTATTTTCTAGGTCCAGACTATTACATACTTCCTTGACACAACAACCTTCCACATGATGCTCTAACAACAGCTAGAATACTCCTAACTGGCATATATTTTTATTCCAAAATGAAACAGTGGCCGTTAACCTCTAATATTATTACACGACCACATTATCATATCAACGTATCAATTTAAATTCACCGCTGAACACAAGGATTTTAGTGGTGCTTACTCATGACACAATTTGGTATCATGATGTCATAATTATGTTAGGAGAATCGTAAAATGTCAATTCTTCCTGTGTCGAGATTTGAATTTAGTCGATTCGTAGAATAGTTCGTAGAATTTTTTAATACATATTACTAGCTGCTGCCCGCGACGTCGTCTTCGTGAACTCTATAACCCGTTTTTTTCTTCATCCCTTATTTTCGCCTGAAAACCAGCGCTCGGTGTTGGATGTTGTTAATCCTCATTTAACACCTAACATTTAGCTGAGTCTCGACTGGTTTGTGGTGGAAACTATATTTTTTTATCTTTTTTCCTAACACGTGTTCAATTACTTTGTATTTTGTTTTTATGTAATTTTTCTTGAATATTAAGATATGTATGTGTGTGTTTCCGCCATAAATAAAACTATGTCTATGTCTTTCGCAATATAAGCCTATGTCCTTTCTCAGAGTCTAAATTTCATTTAAATCAATTGAGATGTTTACGCGGGAAAGCTTAACAGACAGACTGAGTTAATTTCGCATTTATAATATTACTTAGTAGGGATAGTTGCAATATGCAGTACATCATGTTCGCGTGCTGAAACTGGATACCAAACAATATTTTGGTTTAGTGTCTTGAGATCGTGTATTCGTCTCACTTGACATCGGCGAATCGTCCCAGGTCTTTGGGGACAAGGTCTATAAAAAAAATAAAAAGAAGTGTGGTCCGGCGACATTGTCAGGGTCGCTTGAAGTCACTGGATACAGATAGCTCAGGACCGTCGTTGTGGCGAGGCCTTTATTCATTTATTTATTTATTTATTTATGAGTTTTCTACAAAGAATACACTAAGTTAACACATTGATTATATAAGCAATAACAAAAATGCAGTACAAAGAGTATGTGCATCTTTACTTACAGAAAACTACTGCATGCAAATTTAAATAAAATTTGAAGAATAGTGTTCCGAGTAAAAACAAAATTATAAATATTTAATAACATCAAATTCATTTCATTAGGAGCATTGTAATTTAAGATTAAATGGTACTAAAAATTTAGAAATAACAATTTACCAAGAATTAAAATTCAATATTTAAGACTGAAATATGCAAATTAAGAAAAAAGAATAAAAACATCAGAATGGTAAACAATTCAATTTAAGGCACTAAGCGTGCAGCAGTGGACGTCTATAGACTGTGGTCTTGACATTGATTATATCCATATTCCATACTTATTGTAACTTGGATATTAGGTGATGGTTATCTTTGCACTTTTGTAAAAACCAGTTTAAGCAAAGTCAATTTATGCAACTTTGAGAGATCTAATTATTGAAATATTAGGCGTCTTAAATGTATTCTAATTGCTTAATGATTTTTGATGAATTTGGTGTAGGCTGATGAATCAAAGCTCCACAAAACATTACAAATATTAAATAAACTTATAAACTTAAATTTCCGCATTTAATATTGTTTTCTTGTGTATAAATAAGAAACTGCTGAAATCTACACGAATCATTGCCAACTGCGAGCGTGAGCGCAGGCAGGTGACAAATTATAATGTTATAATTTATTTTCTATATTATTTAAAGAATAGATATGTACTGTAACAGTACTGTATTGTAACAACCCATTACTGCCCACTGCTGAGCTCAGGTCTCCTCCGAAGAGGGGTTAGGCATAGTCCACAACGCTTGCTTAATGCGAATTAGGGACTTCACATATCTTCAAAGGATTTTCAGACCCCTTTTCCGACATGCAGATTTCCTCACGATGTTTTCCTTCGCCGTTTTAGCCAGTGGTGTTGTGAAAAATTGCACATAAATCTTTTTCATATTAAGATTTAGAGATACAAGCCGGCCGATTTTGAACCCGCGACCTCCCGTACGGAAGGCAAGCGCTTCAACCACTCGGCCACCACGACTTATGATAGATATGTAGATACGAAGAAAAAGAGGTTTATCAGATCAAAATGATAAATTACAAAAACAGTGTAATTGAAACAGTGCCTGAGGTACCTATAATTTTACTTAATATTACAGTGAAAATACCAATATTTAAAAAATATTTCACTCAATCTTACACACAGTTCGTCGCCTCAGTGCTTGTTTGGCCTATCTGCACTCGAGCAAATTTTACAGGAGACAGCAAACAAGCACGGAATTTTCTTTAAGTGCCGTGTTGAGAAAAAAAATTAAATGAGATTTTTATTGTTTTAGAATTGAATATTTAAAAAAAAAAAATTACCAGTCGGATGGAAATTTTATTCTTTACACCTCTCTCTTAGCACCTCAAAAAAAAACGGTTTGGTTTCAAGGGAAAACAGAACCTGGGAATTCTCTACATTTTAATATTTTAAAAACAAAGTAAATCAGAATAGTACTAGTCGAGAGAAGTCACGACTACGCAATAAAACAGCCATCAATCAAACAGTCAACGAGGTTCTAAAATGCGCGGATATTGAACAAACTGCTAAACAAATATGTGCTTTATCTATGAGCAATAAGGACCATTAAATAACCAACAATGTTAGCTCAACAATAACTCATAAAAACTAAGAAATATTGAGACTCTTGGCAAAGGTTCTACACGTCTCTGTGGTTCCAATGTCGCGGTAATATGCACCTTATTCCGAGGTAATAAAAGTCTAGATGAAATCGGAAGGAATAATGATTACGAAATCGATACAGCGCGTGTCAGCCAGCTGAGTATGACGGCAACGAATCCATTACTTCCGGAGTCTTTTGGCAAATGAAAATAGTTGCTCCACATTCCTGATTATCGAATTGACAGATAGATAGATGATGCGTATGACGATAATAATATTTTGTGTTGTGTATTTTAGTTGTATATTTAAAGAAAAAACATGATTTTAAATAAGAGTTGAATAATTAGAGACAAATATTATAATAGACTAGCCGAACTATAGCCGAATAGTTACATCTGTTTTGACCTAATTTAAATTTTAGATTTGTATTCATTTATTTTCACTTATTTTTTACATTCTATTTTTAAAAATACATTTACAAGAAATAAAATTTAAGAATACAATATAAAAAACAGAGGGCCACTGCAGGCGGAGTCTACGACCCAAGCTATCAGTGGTCAGGGCTCAAGAGAGAGGAACCTCCTCACAATACGCGCCGTGTCAAGAACGACCGCCGCGCTGAATCAGGCCCTTTACCGAGCCGGGGAGCGAAAGTTTCTCTAGATGACGGTCGAAGCTTTTCGCTATTAGACCGTGCACAGATACAACGATCGGAACAATGATGGTCGATTCAACACGCCACATGTCGGTCACCTCGCGGGCCAGGTCCAAATATTTTAGCAGTTTTTCTTTTTCTGCCTTCACAAGGTTATTATTACTATCATTTGGTCTATAACTTTCTTTATTTCTATAACACTCGCAAATCTTTATTTAAACTTATCAATTTTACAAACTTTTAATCACCAAATCATTTCTAAGTCTATAGCAATCGTAAACAGAAAAATTCTTCATCAAAAACTCCATTAATATTTGATCGTAATACTCGACTTTATTAAAGTCCCTTCTATAAAAGAATTCCTGACATCACCTCCGCATAATACCAACAATTTTAATTGTGTATTTCTTCTATTGAAATTCCACGAACGCCAGCTATTTTTATTGTGGTCGAGTTTTTGTTGATACAAGAAAATTGTTTGAGAAAAAGTCTATGAAAAATTTTGTCGATAGATTAATAGCTAGATGGAATTTTAGGTCGTTTTTTAAGACATAAATGCAGTTTTTTATGCATTTATAATTTAAATGAAGATTAGCTTAAAGAGCATTGCATAAGCGTATTTTTTTTTGGAGTAGGTAAAAGTTTTTAACAGATGTACATTTTTTCCCCTCAATGAAATTGTATGATAATGCAACGTGTGGTGCGATACCAACTTACATACTAGTTTGCTATACGATCTAAAAGAAAAATAATATTTTTCGCTAAAACATCGTAAACAGCCAAATCATATCCTTGTAAAACTTCTAAATATTTGCTAAAAACAAGCAATTTGTTAACAAAAAAAATCAAATAGACTATGACAAGTGTTTTTAAAAGCAAAATATGTCCGTGTTCACGACTAAATTTAAAAATATGACTGAAAAAAAACTTTATCTGTCGCTGATGTCACTGGGTGCTCGCATCCTTGAGATCTCACGTCATGCAAGCAATAATACACCATAAGACTTCTGTTTAGAATTGAAAGTCGTAAAACAAAAGTCGATTACGTAATTCGAATTTCTGAGGATAATTTCATAGGTTATTTTGAATGAATTTGTATTCTAGAATCTCTCGTCATGTTTTAAACTCTGTAGCTCTAAATAGTTTAGTAAATTCGATAATATGCCGCTGAAATAGTAATACAGGGAATACTAGAAACCTAAATTAGCTACTGATAAATGACAAATAATCACTACATATAGTAAAAAACCAAGTCACTTCACTCTGTCTGTCCCTGCGCTTAAATCTTTAAAATTATGCAATGGATTTTGATGTGTTTTTTTATACATAGAGTGATTCAAGAGGAAGGTGTATAATCCATGCAATATACAGGGTGTATGAAGACCACTCCCGAAAACTTAGTACTAGTGACATCTGGAATGTTAAGCTTTTTGCAAAAAAAAATCGTCTGAATGGATCAATTTCCTGGCTTATCATTACAGGTATCATTAGTACTACCACCAGTCTTAGTTTTCGGGAGTGCTCTGTTTACACCCTGTATAGTAGTAAAACGATGAAGATATTTTTTTATGTTAAAACAAAGTTTTTGCGCTTCGGAGATTTTGTCTGAGTTCCAATTGACCTTCTCCTTGAAAGAAAAACATAAGTTAGGAATGCGAGTACTCGCATATTTTGAAGATTATTTTTCGCAAAAAACCATGCGAAAGTTTTGCGTATTTTACAAAAGATTTTACTAAAAAAATATTTAATTATAATTATTTACTTCTATTAATTTTTATTCGCCCGTCTAGTTACTCATTGCTCTGAATACATTTCAACTTATTTAATGTTTATTTTCGTGTGTATCTCAGAAATTTTCGACGCTAGTCATCGCCTCGTATACATTTGAATTTTATTACAGTACATACAACTTCGTGATGTTTTCCTTCGTTTTTAGCTAGTAATATATTTTGCGTATAAAAATGCTTAGTGTCATGGGCGATACCTAATTTGGCTACTGAGGAGACCTGAGCCTATAGTAATGAATGCAACACAACAAATAATTAATAAAAAAAATCCTAATTCGGACGTTAAAGTCCAAAAGATTTTGTTTTTACAAAAGTAGTTTAAAAGTTAGGTGTTAAATTAGTAACAAAACAATTAATCAATTATCATAAATATAGAAAGAAGAAAGAAAGAAAATAATTTTATTAAACACACATAACATACTTAAAACACAAGATAAATAATATAAAAGATAAATAATATAAATAAAATTAACATAGTTTGTGTGTCCAAAAGGAATCTGCCTCAGCATATTGCTGCGATTAGTACAGCGCTGGTTTTCAGGCAGAGCCTCAGAACGAAGGTACACACATAATTACTAAACAAAGAAACAACAATGACATAAAATAATAAGAAAAAAAATATATAAGCCACATTTATTTAAATCAAACTCAAGGTTAAAAATATAGGTAGTACAGAATTCATATCAATTGTTAAAGCCAGACAATGTGTAATATAACAGGATAAAATATATTTAGAAACAGGATAAAATAAGGTGCAATATTAACAATTATTGTAATTCACAGAACACATTATTGTTAAATATAAAAAAAACTTGAGAGGTGTCATGGGACACCCGAATAGAACGAAGTTCCTTTCGATTAAAAGATATCTTTTAATTTTAAGATTTTGATCACAGCGCCATCTAGCGATAATCATCTAAAACAAAAATTAGGAACGTGTTTTAAAAGAATTTGGCCACAGCGCCATCTAGCGATAATCATCTAAAACAAAAAAAGTGTCGTGACAACTTTTCGTAAGATTTTTTTCCGTCTTGCCCCCTTTCACAACGCGCGATAAGGAACTTCGTTCCAATATTGACCAACTTCCTATAAGAATGTGGTTATGAATTCGGCTGTATTTGTTTAGTTTGGGTTTCGCGATTTCGATCATTCTTTTTTCAAAAAAAGGTGATGGTCGTTGGTACTTTTTTTTTCAAATTCGATCAAGTAGGTACTACTTAACTACGTTATAACCACTCAACTGGGAACGTCACTATTCGCTAGATTTTTATTTATATTCGCTAGAATTAATTTACTGATATAGAATTCAGTTTTCAATCACACTTACGATCAGATGACCCGTCTGCCTACATGTCAATAAAAGAAACACTAATTATTTCCGCAACGAACGGGTTAAATTAAAAAGTTACATGACGTGTCAACTACCAGACATAAGGGTCGCATCACCATAGCTACACCCTCCTGTGTTGGGGTGGACACGATTATATTAAACAGGGGTTGATGAGTAATACCTAAATACTGATACGAAGTGGTGAAATTAATTCGCGAATTTTATGAATTCAAATAAGTTTTCTTTACCGTTTTGCACAATTTTGGACTGTATTCTGTTTTGTGTAATAATACCATTTCAAGCTTGGCCAAAAACCCGCTGAAATGGTAAGCCCCAAAACACTTGGGAGAACATTAAGTTACTTTATATCATAATAATATTATAAAGGCGAAAGTTTGTAAGTATGGATGTATGGATGTTTATTACTCTTTCACGTAAAAACTACTGAATGGATTTGAATGAAACTTTACCATAATATAGCTTATACATCAGAATAACACATAGGATACAATTTTTGATAATACGGGACGAACCTGAAGTCCACGCGAACGAAGTCGCGGGCAAAAGCTAGTAAATAAATAAATTTTTAAACTAAGATTGAGAGATTCAAGCTTGTTCTTTATATACCAAACCTTTGTAGGTGCATAAACAGAAAAAATTGTCTTGTCGGGAATTTGTCTAAATTTCACAATAATTTTATTACAAGCGGAAAACGTGTGTATAACCGCCACTGATTATGAATAAATAGTAATAACCACAACGCAAATTGAGGTAATCGTATTTTTCGTTCTAAGCCACTAAACCATGAGATATAAAATGTATCATGCACCAACGATCGGACACAGTAAGTGCCATTGGCTGACCACGACACCGGTTTCCTGTAAGCATTACATTAGTGACATCACTTTGAACAGTTTTTGCAACTATATTTTACAAGCTTTATATTAACTATTATTACGGATTCTAACTATCAAGACATTTAATTTTATTTTACAAATTTAACATTTTCAGTTTTCGCGATAATTTTTGGTCTTCTTTTTTTGGGCAGCGGGTTACACCCCCATTACTCCTAACAGAATTAAATAGGCTGTAAGTTAAATTCGATCAACTTCTACGTTTCCAATTGAGGCAAAACTAGCCTGATTAGGAATTCTGAAAGTATACCTAAATATTGTTGATTATTTACAATCCCGTAATGTTTTTAATGATAACAATATTATTATTTAAAAGTTTAGCCCTAAATTCGGAAGTAACTTGAAACTTATTTTACACTTCACAGAAACTTTGGGGTAACATAGATAGGGGAACACAGCTGATGTTAAGTTGTTATGGAAAATCATTTGTGATATGGGAATTATATGTTTTACAAAACTTATGTTGAGTGATATTTTTTCCGTAATGATTTATGGTTGGTTGTTTTGCTAAAAATTAGTAGCAATAGAATCTCAGAGGTACGTTTAACAATGTTAGAGAAATATTTTCCAGAAATTACAGTTTCTGTTCTCGCAGAATCAATCGACAGACTAGAAAGCTCGGTGCTCGCTAGCAAGACAACATAGCTCTTCCCTCGTGAGCTTAAGGCGCATTATCGTCTGTATTTTTTCCCAGACAGTCGCCAGGGAACGGGGGAGACGTGTAATCGTTATTCAAACCGGCAGACTACTATTTCCGAGCGTTGTGCGCATGCGGGCGATCGCAGCGCTTTCTAGGTCAGGGCCTCAGTCTGCACAGGAGACCATACGTTTAAACTTATAATAAAACTCGATTCTACAACTTAAATTATCAGCCGCGGACCTCACGATCGCCGGACATCCTTAAAAGATGACTGTTAACGGTGAAGTGAAACTGCGACATCAAGGGGGCAGGTTTTTGCACCGCGTGGCCGGCGAGTCTCGGCGACCGGTCCCGAAATAAGTGCCAACAGATCAGCCCTTTACTCGAACTATTGAATCGCGAGAGACTGCAGCGTGCCTGCTCGTGATCGTGCTACGTCATTACTATTTATTAGTGGAACATCCAGGAATGTGCTACAAGTTTGTGCCTCCGTCGATGGTCGCCGCCGTGACTCACACGTCTAGTCTTATTTCGGTGCATTAGGGAAGCTAACGGAGATATAACACATTACGTAGGTATTTATTTCGTTTGCGGGGCCCCTTCTCGTGTAGTTTCATCGATCCGCGTAAACGTGGTCGCGCCGGCCGGCTGCAGCACGAATCCATTAGCGCGTATCATTCACAGCCGGCTCTCGGCTCTCTGCGGCACGTGAACAATCTTACCAACTAATCTGTTCCGCGACTCGAGTTTACGTTCCAAACAACATCATAAATTAGCACGTTTACCCTAAAAAGCGAAGGTCGCCGGTGTCGCGTCACCTCGGAACCAGGTAAACGTGAAGTTGTGCGTGTATGCAAAACGTAAACACTCGACGACAAATGCACTGAAAAAACTCGCGCGCTATGATGTCACCGTGCAAACATTAGAACGTGGATTGTTAAATATAGTCGAGTAGAGCGATTCTATAGAGTTCGGTTCATTGAGCGACGAGCGGGCGCCGCGAGCGGAGCGCCGCTGGCAACGAGCACGAACGACGAGGTACGCGGCGACCTTGCAGCGTCACGCGCTCCTTCACCCAACACCCGCGATTATTTTCGTCACATTTTGGCAGCTACGCCTCACTCGTGCGCTCCCGACTCCGCTAACTTCACCGTGTTATTAGAAGCAAACGTTTATCTCAAACGGTGTTTTTCTTTGCAGATTGCGACAAACTCTAGCGGCGCGGCTCGCGGAGATTGAAGATATTGTTTCTGAATTCGACCGCGTGTCCGAGAGGATCGACGAGCTCCGACAACAGATCGAAGTCTGCATCGCTAAAGTCAGAACTTTATACGTATTCGGCGAAGACGAAGAGGACAACGTTAACTCTCTGACGGCCGAGGTCTCGGAGCTAGTGCAGCGAACCAAGACCTTCACGGAGGAGAGCAGGAAACGTTACGGCGGCTCTGCCCCGGCAGACGTCGCCCAGGATCTGTCCGCTTTGGAATTAGCGTCTGAAGCTCTCGCCGCAGCGATGGAAGAGAAGGAGAGGGAATGGAAGCGAGCTCGCAACACGCGCACCGAGTACCTGACGGACGTGGAGGACGTGCAGACGTGGATCCGAGCCGCCGAGCTGACGGCGCGGGACCGCACGCTGCCGCCCGAGCCCTACCGGGAGCGCCTGGTCGCCGCGCGGGCCGAGGTGCCCAACATCGCCGACCGCGTCGAGCGCCTGGCACGCAACGCTCGCGCCATCGTGGAGGGCAGCCGCGACCCCAGCGAGAGGCAGCTGGTGCAGTCCACGGTCACGGCGCTCTCCGATCAGTTCGCGGCCGTGTGCAGCGAGCTCGAGGCCCGACAGGCGGCAGTCGAAGATGCATGTGATGCAGTAGCTAGGTTCCTAGCCTTGTTGGAGAAAGTGCTCCTCTGGGTCGAAACACAACGTGCTTTCCTTGCGCGGCCGCTCCCATTGGCCGACTTGCAGGAGACGCTACAGAAACAGACTGAATATGGGGTACGTTTAGGGAAAAACGTCATAAGTATTAATCCACAACAATGTTTACTAAAATGTTTTGTGTTTCCAGAACGCGCTCAAGAGTTGTAAACAACAAGCGAAAAATTTAGCAGATATGGCGAAAGAAATAGAGGCAATCGAACGCGTCACGAGTCCCGGAGACTTACCGTCTCGACTCGAAGCCGCGGAGAACGCTACCGTAGATGTCGAGAAGAAATTAGCGAAGACGGTCAGTCAACGACAACGATCACCGCAGCTCAATGTCACTGTTTATATTTAACTAATCTTCCTCCTTTGTTTCCACAGAACGGATTATTGCAAGAATTAGCGGAGGAGTGGGAACGGTGCGAGAGGAAACTGAAGGACGTCGGACACTGGCTGGAAGCCACGTCCAGGACTCTGGAGGCTCCTCAGAATGCCAAGAAACCACTCCGTGATAGATTAGCACTCAGAGAAAAAATCATTAATGACATTTCCACTCAGAAGACAAAAATATCATACGCTGTTGAAAAGCTGAACGTGAGTTTCGGGACTCGCATTACTGTGTCATGTCGTATTGTGTGTAAGGTAGGAGCAGGACAGTAGTAACGGGTTGGCGGTCGGCAGGTCCACTTCGGTCCGGAGGGCGTGGCGGCGCAGTCCGTGGGCCCGGCGGGCGTGGAGGCGAGCGCGCGGCAGCTGGCGGCGGCGCTGGACGCGGCGGGCGGCGCGGCGGCGGGCCAGGCGCGGCAGCTGGGCGCGGCGCTGGCGCAGGTGGAGGCGTACTGCGCGGACGTGGCGGCGCTGCGGGCCGAGCTGCTGCAGGCCGAGCAGCAGCTGCGCCACGCCGCGCAGCCCAACTACAGCCCGCAGGACCCCGAGCGCGCGCACCGACACCAGCAGGTAGGTCCCTCGCAGTGGGTGGCTAGCGATCCTCGTCAGTTAGAGTTCTAGTTTTGTTTATCTCGGTATCCCGGGAGGCTCTCGGTCGGGCGACTCGGGTGGCGGGCACCGCTTCGCTTCACCTCACGGCACCGTCGGGGACGGTGGTAGACTGTGTTTTCACCGAAATTCAGTTACTCATTTATCGTTTTCTTTCTTTTGCCTTCCCTATCACCCTCACCGCTACTAACACGTCAAACCGATATCCTCCGTTAGGAATGTCGCGAGCGAGTCAAGTCGCTCCAGAGCAAGATTCAGGCGCGAAACGAAAGAATAAAACTAGTAGTGCAGCGCGGCAGCCCCGACGCTGACCCGCTGCGGGACGCGTAGACTCCGAGGAGTCGAGTAGCTTTAAGTCGATCATTCTCTTATCCTGTTATGTATAAGTCAAATCTTTAAATCTTTAAAATTAAATATACACGAAACATCGCAGCCACCGTCGTTTTCTTTCATATCATACCTCGAAAGCGTTCACCCTTGTAAATCGTTTTTGTCCGTACTTGCGTATCAGGATATCTGCCGGCGTATCGATGAGCTGACCGGGGCGATCTACAGCCTGGACCCGTACTTCACGATGCCGGTGAGCGAGGAGGTCGAGGAGCGCGCCGCCACACTAAGCATGCTCGCCACGAGCGGGCAGAGCGCGCGCGCCCGCCGGGCCCGCTCCCCCGACCGGCGCGACCGCACGCTCGCCCCGCCGCCGCGGGCCCTGCGCCCCCGCAGCCCCGCCTGGCAGCCCGGCGGACTCAGCTACGCCGAGATCGTGCGCGGCTCCAGCTCGCGGTCCAGTTCCACCGGCTCGAGGCAGCCCAGTGCGCAGAGAGTGCGATGCGAGCCCGTCGAACACGACGAGGGACAGAGATACCTGCCTTCCCCGCTGGAACGTACTGATCCTGAAATTGAGTTTAAAGTGGACCACTCGTATGTGCAAAGTGAGCCCCACAGTGGCGAGCCAATCAAAAGTGCCGTTTATAGTGCAAGTGAAACGATGGAAAGTGTTATTGAATATCGTATCGATAAATATCAAGATCGTGACGTTAGTGAACGGGATTACTACCCGGAAACCGTTACTGAAATACACGTTCCGATTCATAACGCACCAATACCGGAGGTCCGAGAAGAACAATCGATTGAGACTACACTGGACGATTCGCATATCAGATATGAATCTAACGAACCTAGTTCGCCAAAGAATCGCACAGAATTATCATACGCTGAAATTCTTGCATTAGGACTTCCAAGACAGATGAAGGCACACAGCGTTGTTACCTTACCGAAGCCACAAGTGGCTCAAGTTGAACTAGTAAAGGAAATAGTAGTGGAATGCGTTGAAAAACCAACAATTCATGTTCCTACTGAACACAAAACTGAAATCATTGAAACACGTCAAAGAAAAGATCGACTTAGTAACCCAGACAGACCACAGTCTCGAAGTCGTTCTAGGGATATGCCTCGTCAAAGGAGAGCACCAGAAAAACGTCCGACTAAAGTACATGATACTCAAATTAAGAAAAAGAAAACTGTTAAAAAAGTAATTGAAGTACAAGAGTTTGATGATATAATAGAACCTTCCTCTGAGGAAATAATTCATAGGAATGACACTGTTCAAGTAGATAGAACTACTAAATATTTCGATAAGAGCTCAGATCATGAAACACACACAAAAACAGTAATATACACTGAAAATGTTGAAACTGTAGAAGCAGAACCTGAGATCAAACCAATTGAAACCATCGAAAGTTCAGAAGAATCTGAGCATAAAAAACCCAAAAAGAAACAAAAGTCAAAGAAAGCTAAACCTGTTGCTGATGAAATACAAAAAGCTCTTAAAGAGTTAGAAGAACGTGACAAAAAGAAGAAAAAATCTAAAGAAGTTGTAGAAAGTATAAAAACACCTACTGAGGCTTCTCCACTTAAAACTTCCCCCGAAGTAACTAATGAACCTGTTTCCGCTGAAACAGATACAATTAAAAAACAAAAGAAGAAAAAGTCTGGGAAAGACCATCATAGTGATGTGAAAGATAATCCCAAAGAAAAACCGAGTCTAAAGGAAGACTCTGAGATAATTTACGCAATTGTTAATGAACCTGTAAAGACATCAGAAATTATTTCTTCAGATAAAGAACTGTTTGAAATTATCAGAAGTGACAATGTTTACGTCCAAGAACAAGAATCGCAAGAAAAAGAAAATGTCGACGTAAAATCTGTTTCTGAACCCGTTAAGAAATCATCTAAGAAACAAAAGAAAAATAAAACTAAGACTGAGAATGAGACAACTACTGTTACAACAATAGCAGAGTTTGTTGAATCAAGTTTCATAGAAACTGAACAACAGAAACGCGATAGTGTAACACTAATTACTGATATTGAAAAGAAAGAAAACAAGCAAGAACTTTCACCAATTGACAAAGATTCAGACGAACATTTAATAGCTAAAATAGTAACAGGGGACTCTAAAGATCCAGAAATTACTTTGAGTGAGGCAATACCACAACAAGATAATCTGGAATCACCAACTGAAATCGAAGATGTTGTTCAAGAGGAGTCTGATTCGGAAAAAGGCTTGACTTGGGAGAGTTTAGTTGAGCCTAAAGTATTTACTGATTCTGTTGTGGAAGAAGTTCTTGTTTCTGAAAAACATGACACTGAAGTCTCGACTAAAGATCGCAAAAAGAACAAAAAACACAAGAAGCAAAGTACTTTGCTGGAAGAAAGTTTCCTTAAAACGGATAAAGAACCAAAATCATCTATTGATGCAAGTTCAACCTTAATCTCAATGGAAATTAAAACTCTAGAGAGTGATTCCCCATCCAAAAAGACTAAATCTAAGAAATCAAAGGAAAAAATAACTGAAATCCATGAAAAACCTGAGGTTGTGATTCCTGTACAGGAAACTGAAACGGAAACAGTTGAATCCAAAACAGATGATACAACTGAGGAAACTATTAAAGTCGCTAAAAAGAAGAAGGTGAAAAAATCTAAGCCTAAAGATGATGACGAGATAGAAAGGGCATTGCGAGAGATTGAAAGCAGTGAGAACAAAAAATCTAAGGAAAAAGTTACAAAAACTAAAGATAAACCCAAATCCGTGGTAACGGTTGATGAACCAGTAGAAACTATTATATCTGAAACTGTTCAAAGCGTGGAAACAAGTAAATCTAAAAATGTTGTCGATTGGAATACATTACTAGCAGAGGAAGAAGATGTAACGGAAGTATCATCTTTCGAAACAGTAAAGAAATCAATATCTGAACACGTAATCGACAGTGAAAAACAACTTGCTAGCGAAGTAATGATTCTAGAAGAGACTAAAGATGTTCCGCAAGAGAAAAAAGAAATCACTAAGGAACAAAAAGTATCAACATCACAAGTTAAAAAGGAAGATATTACTGAAACAGTTGAAGAAGTCACTGAGAAAGTAACAGAGCAAGAGCTTAGAGAAACAGCTGATGTTAGCACTTCTAATGCAAGCAATGAACAAAATAACAATGACAAATTCTATGCCTCAGACGACAATAAGCAAGAATCATTTAACATAGTCGAAGAGACTACTTGCTATAAACCAATTTTACAAGATGTTGAAACACGTACTATTTACTTGATTACACATGAAGAAAAGAAATTACCGCCCATCAGAACTGTAAAAGTATTTAGCAGCAAAAGCAATTCGTTAGAAGAACAACAATCTGTTGAAGAAACAGTCGAAAGTGAAGAAAAAGTAACAGAACAAAAAATAATTGACGAAGTAACTTCAACTACTGAAGCAACAGTAACAGAAAGTGAGACAGTGAAAGACACAACAGATAAAGTGTTAATCAGTACCAATGACGACAAAGTCACTGATGAAAAAGTACAGAATATTCAAACTGTTGTTACTGAAAAATCAATATCTAAAGATACCTCAATAGATACAATTAATGAATTAGCAGTTAATTCAGAGCACAGTACAGAAACATTAAATGAAAAAGTAATTTCTGAAGAATCATTATCGAATATCTTGGAACAAGCTATTTTCGGTTCCGTACAAGATCGTCATAAGAATGTCATTGACAAAAAAGATAAAAAAGAAACTAAAATACCTTACCAAGAGTTAAAAGAAGAATTAAAAACTTATTCTCTTGAACTCGATACAAATCAATTAGAGTATGAATACACTAAAAGAAAATCGAATGAAGTAATTGATACCAATAAAGAACAAACAGTAGTAAATGAAAACATAGTAATAAAAGAAGAAACAATTAAGCCTGTTGTAAACGATGTTCAGAGTATTACTGAGTATCAAAATATAAGAGATGCAGAAGTGCTATTGGCGTCAGAAACAACCAAAGTAGTTAGTGACGACAATAAAGTCCAGAAAGAATCAAAACCTAAAGAACTACTTAAAGAAGACAAAAATATTTTCGATGTTACTACTACTACTGCTGTTAATGAGGTTAAAACAGTTAAAGATCATCATACCACAGAATTCCTCACTACAGAGATATTAACTTCAGAAAAAACAGCAGATTCCAGTCGAATTGATACTGTTAAAACTACTACAAAGACAGATAAATTATCAGAAGATTTAACTAACGATGACGAAGAATCTCCTCTGATTAAGGAATCGTCTGTACCTAAAAACTTAGTGTTTGAAGTGCCACGTCATAGCTACTCTGAATTAGTTGATGCTGAAGCAAGATTAAGCATAATTAATACACTAAAACCAGCAGAACCTGAACAAAAGGAACCAAGTGAACAACCAATTGACACTACAGAAAAAACTACAAAAGATTTTGAAAAAGAAGAACACATTGTTCCTGTCAAAGAGCATCTTGAAAAAGATGAAGAAATTAAAATTATCGAAGAAGCTTCAGCACAAAATGTTTCTGAGCTTAACATCAACT
This sequence comes from Trilocha varians, assembly GCA_030269945.2. Taxonomy (NCBI): domain Eukaryota; kingdom Metazoa; phylum Arthropoda; class Insecta; order Lepidoptera; family Bombycidae; genus Trilocha; species Trilocha varians. The sequence continues at coordinate 1,578,199 of AP028264.1, read as the reverse complement.
TATCAAAAGATACAATTGTTCACGGATATCAACAAATATCAGATGCTGAAAACGTTTTGGCATCAATTTCTAAACAAGAAATTAAAGACGTCCCTGAACCTACTGCTGTGGCAGATATTTCAGAGGAAACAATGATTACGAAAGAAACACCTAAAGAACAACATCTGTCTGAGGAAGTACCTAAACAGAGTTACCAAGAAATTTCTGATGGCGAAGTGCGTTTAGTGAACTTAATCGATCGGTCTCAAGACTCTGATATAACAACAGCTGAAGAAGAAAAATCCGAAACTAATATTGTAGTACCAGAACGAACTAGCGTATCAAGTACTGTCATTAATTACCAGGAGGTTCATGACGCTGAGCAATTATTAGCTACAGTTATTTCTAAAACAGTAGAAACTAAACAAATACTGGAATTAAATATTTCGAAAGAAGTCGAAACATTTATTGCAAAAGAAAAATCAACTGAAAAAGTTATTCCTACAGAAAAGACCATGGCTGAAAAAGATATGCCTCAAACCGTTGACTCAAAGAAAGAAACAGCAGAGCTCATATATGATATTCCCAGGTTCAGCCATCATGAGTTGAATGATGCTGAACACTTATACGGTATTTCTCGAACTTCTGTTCACATCCAGCCAATAGATGATGCGAAATTCAATATGATTGAGGAAAAGCTAGATTCTAATGAAAAAGAACCAACTGAAGAACCGAAAAGTAATTATGAATCGGAACAAAATAAAACTCAGAAAGATCCTACTCCCATCGATATTGAAACTACTCACGTTGAAAAAGTAACAGAAGTAACAAAGGTCACTGTAAAATGTCAAAATGATGAATCAAAACCCAATGAAATTGATACTGTGAGTGTGACGAAACCTCAAGTAACATTAGAACCATTGCGATTCAGCTATCACGAATTACACGATGCTGAACGTATACTGGCAACTGAACTTTCTAATAAAACTCAGACTGAAACTTCAACGCCAGCCGAAGTACAAGATATTCCTATTAAAGATGAAGACGATCACAAACCCGAAACACCAAAAGATATCGTTAAAGAGATTCAACCTGAAGATAGTCATCTTCAGAATCTTAGTAACATTGAAACACAAAGTAGCACAAAAACTATCACTACTGAATTTATTCAGAGCGAAATTAATACTGTAGTCGATACTAAGCATGAAACTGTGTCTCAAATTTTAGAAGAAGAACAAGATACTGATAAACCTAAATCTATCGGTAGTGCAAAGATTGAGTTTTCGTTCGAAGTAGATGATTTGACTAACACTCCTGTAATTGTTGTTTATGGAGACGATAAACAAGATGAAACTGACAAAACAGAGAAATCAGATCCAAAAGATTTGAGTATTCCTTCTATACCTGAACTTTCAGGGGACGATGATATCGAAGAGTCTTTTGAAATTGTTGACGAGAGTGAAATTGTAGAAACTCTTGATAAACCTAACACTGAAACTGCAGTGGAAGTGGAAAGTTCCGCTCCAGTCAAAGAGCCAACTCAGGACACTGTTGAACCTGTAGATGATGAACCATTTGAGATTGTAGAGAATGTCATTGACAGTGAAAGCTTAAAAGAGGAGCTTTCAGAGCTTTCGCCTTCAACAGAAACTGAAACAAATACACAAACCAATATTATTGTAGATGATAAAATTATCACTTCAGTAAGTGACGATATACCTTCAAAAGACGAAGAAATCCCTAAAGATTCTCAAACAGTTACCGAAAAAGGTTCTTTTGCATCGATGGTTTTCGGAAACGTTGGATGGCTGGCGAGTTCAATTATAAAAAGTTCAGAACAAGCTAAAGTAGAGGAACCAAAAGATGAAGTTGATAATTTAAAATCTGTAACAAGTGAAGATCAACAAGTGTTTGAAACTATAATTACACCTGAAGTTAAGCCTCAAGAACAGGATGTAATTACTGAAGAACTACCTAAAGACATTGAAATTGTACCACCTACTGAAAGCATTATAACTGCCTTAGAGCCATCAACTGAAAATGTAATATCTGAAAAGGTTGAGCAAGAGAAAATTATTACCACTGGTGATAAACCTTCTGAAAATATCCAAGCACATGAAGAATTACTCATTGAAAACGAAACTCAAAGAACTGAAACCGATAAAGTAACTACCGAGAAACCATCTGAGGTTAACATTGACAAAGAATTCGTATTGCTTACTGAAACCGATGTAAAGACAACGCTTAATCTCAAAGAAAATGAATCTCAACTACTAATTGATAATGAAAACCTTAAAACAAGTGATATAAGTGACAGTTCTAACAAGGATCATTTCGTTTCTCCGGGGTCTGAGACCTCTGTAGGGCTTGAGTCTGGCACTATCTCGGCTGATTTTATCCAATCTGAAATAAATCAAACAATAATTTTAAGTCCTGAATCAAATACCAATACCATAAGTTCTGAAGAAAAAACGGCTGATACAAATGACGTCACAAGTACGGAAAAAAGCGCAAAACCTAGTATTCCTGAGACAAAATCTTTTGAGGAACCAAACGTAGAACTTGATGAAATTTCTAATTCTGATTTAAGTCAATCTAGTCACACAGAGAAATCCCCAATACATAGTCTGCATGATCTTTTACCTGAAATTGACTCTATCCCCGAATTTAAACCTTCCTTCCCAAACACCGTCCTACACTCCAAACTTTCGGCCGATGCGCCTGAATTTACTCCTTCATATCTGTACCAAAGTCCCATAAATGTGTCTGGCAGTGTTACTACTGAAATTGTCTCTAGCACATCGGTAGAAAATAAGGAGATTGCGGAAACTAAAACAAATGAAGACATTTTAGAAGTTACTATTGAGACTACGACTTCACCAACAACTACACAAATTTCTTATTCTTCTATTCTGCAATCAAAACCTGAGAAACAGCCATCTGCTCCAATAGCAGAAGCCGTAGTGGAACAAAAAGAACCATGTGTTCTATCGGAACATGAAAAGGAAGAAATCGTTGAAGTAAAATCTAAACGCAACAAGAAAAAGAAGAAGAAGGATGATAAAAAACAAGAGCCACAACCTATTGTGCCCGAACCAGTTGTATCAGAACCTTTTACTGAAGTGAAAAAATCTAAAGAGATTGTTCCCGAACCGATTAATATCTGGGCTAAAGCAGCTGAAGAGGGCAAATCTTATGCTGAAGTAGTCGCAGAACATGGAATTCACATTGAACCAGCACTGGATGTTACTAGAAGGGTTATCAGCAAAACTTCTGAGCCTATTAAAGATACTATCGAGACGACTAAAGTAAACGTAATCATTCCTGAATCCGATACAGTTCACATAACTGAAACATTTATTGATACACATGAAACTGAACATTCATCTGGTACTTGGGCAAAAATAGTTGCTTCAAAACGAACATCACCCGAAAAGACAATAAAACCAGAGGTTCATCCATCAGAACCAGCCCCAGTTCATACAAAAGCTCCAGTAATATACGTTGATGAATCTGTCACTGATCATCATAAAGTTGAAAAAGAAATAGATGCGGAAGGCTTTATAACAGTTGAAAGAAGTAGAAGGTCAAGATCAAGGTCAAGAGATAACCGTTTGAGATCGTCATCTAATGCTTCTCAAAATCGTGCAGTCCGTGAAAAATCCGAAAATAGGTTTGAAGCATTTACAAATACGCTTAAAGTAGAAGAAGCAGAACCTATTGTTGCTCCTCAACCAGACGACGTAAAACAAGATTCAAAGAAACAACGAAAGAGTCGTGCTTCTAAATCAAAAGAAAAAGAATTAAAACCAATAGTTGTTGAAGCACCTCCTGCACCTTCACCGGTAACAGAAGAAGTTGAGAAACCCCACAAAAAGAAAGACAAACGCAAAAGATCTTCAAAATCGAAAGAAAATATCGAAGAACCTAAACAGGAACCAAAGAAAGAGGTAAAAATTACAAAAGAACCTACACCAGAACCTGAAATTTCAGTACCAGTAGTACAAGCAACCACTGAGCCTGATACTAAGAAGAAGAACAAAAAGAAGAAGAAAGATAAAAAAGGAGAATCAACAAAAGAAACGACTTCGGATGTTCCAATTGAACCGAAAGTTACAGAATCTGAAGCAATTTGCAGCTCATTGGAATATGAATCTCAAGAGAATATATCACCAGAAGAAAAACCAGTGGCTAAACAACCACAATTGCAAGAAGAGACAGTACCGAATAAAACATCAGTACAGAAAGAATTAATAGAAGTAAAACCCCAGGCTACTCCAACTAAAAAACAAGATATCATTTGGGCAGAAGAATGTGAACCTGAACCAGATACAACACTTACAGAAGAAAATATAATAGTCAAAGAAAAAGAAATAACGTCCAAAGAACCACAAAGCAAACCAGAACCCAGCGTTCAAATCACGCCCGAAAAAATAAAGTCACCTAAAAAGGAAACAGATATTACACAAACTGAAGTAAAACCGAAACTTAAACAATTCGAGTCAACCATTTCAACACCAGAATCTGTGCAAACACCCATTAAAGATAGGGTATTCTCTGATGCGCAATTCTGGAAGATTCAGCCAGATCTTCATCTCCTAGAAAGTATGTCTGAAATATTGACAGTGGAAATCGATCAGCCACAAGGCACTTCTGACGCTAAACAGACAATAACACAAACTACTCCATCGGCTCAGTTCATATCTAAAGAAATAAAGACAAATGAATTGACAAAAGAAAAAACTCATGAGTATAAAATATCAGACGAACAGTCGTTGGAAAATAAAATGGCAGATTTACAGAGAGAAATAGAAGAGATGCTCCTACCAGAAAATGATTCTTCTCTCAATAGTGACGATTCGCCTAAAGAATTGACTGACACTCAATCTTCGATGGAATACCAGTATGACGAATTAGTCCCTGACAATTTAACTCCATCTCTTGCAACACCTGAACCAGAAGAATTGATACCAGAAGCAGTTCCTTCTCAAACACAACCTGTTGCAGTTAAAGACGATGATACCCATGTCAGTATAAGCATGGCTGATTCAGTTTTAGACGAATCTGAACCAATATCATATACTGAAACGCAGTCACTTGAATACACATCTACTCAAGATATAATTTCACCAAGAGATGAGCCTGACTTCTCTATAGGAATGGACGAGATCAAAGAAGAATTGGAAAATAAGACAATTGAAGTTGTTAAGGAAAAATCTATTGAAGCACCTGATGAAGCGAAAACTCTTATTAAAATTGAAGCTAAAGATCAAAAACCAGAGATAACAGAGACTACTACTATCACTTCGAAAACTGTTCAACTGTCTGAGACATTGTCTGACACAAAGCCTACTAACATTGTAGAACTAACTAACAACCTACACGATCTTAAATCTGACAATTTCTGGATAAATAAACACGTAGCTGATGATGCAGAGTTACTGCTAGTTGATCAAATACATAAAAAAGAAAATTCTCCCCTGATTGACGAACCAGTAGTTGAAATAACTCCAGTAGATCAAAATGTCAATGATAAACCAACTGATAGTGATCTAGTTTTACCCGAAAATGTTAATGAATATATTCGTAACGATACCATTTTCTGGCCTGAAAAATACCTATACCACGATGCGGAATGCCAGTACTTCCTTACTATGGCTAAAAAATCTAAACAAGCACCTGTAGTAGAGAATATTGTTGACGTAAAAGATGAGAATGATAAAGATAGGGATCCTGGTGGTAGTTCTGGTAACAGTTCCGAAGGAGAAGAACCTAAGGAACCAAATGGTTCTCCCTTCAACTCCACTTACTTGTCTATGGATCTGCCTGGTGGCATTTGTAGTTGGAAAGATCACAGTTCTTATTTGAGTGTCGAAACGCCTTCAGATTCCCTCGATTCAGGCATCGAAGCTCCTCAAGCTTCTGTTAGGGAGGATATACTAACTGCCCTACCTACAGAACCAGTAGCCCTCACCCCACCCTCACAGGAACCGGCCGGCGGCGAAGCTCCCACGAGGACACCCAAGGTGACTGACATCCAGACGTATTGTAAAATTTTACACTTTATATTTTATGTTTGGCATGATATAACTAAATTTATAATTTCACAAATTACATTATGTATCGTGAGTTGTGTAGCTATGCCGAAACCGCTCGTCTTGTAGTGCCATTTTTGGCATACGATGTTTAATATTGTTAAGATTAGCTTGCGAAGTTAGGATCGCACTTTTATGTACCTTTATATTCATAACATCATCTAGTCATGTCTAGTCATTTTTAGCGAAACATTTTTTCTATTCTTTGTTAACTAACTTGATTTTTGGCAATAAATTAAATAAACGTACGTCTATTGTTTTATTTATGTAGTATTGAATTGAAAACCCTTTGTTCGTATGGCGAGAATTGGTTACTATGAGACGAACGACATAGATTACGCTTTATTACAAAAAGTTTTAGATGTATCAAGAAACGCTATAAATATTTTGATGGTCCACAGCCATTCTGACCTATAACATAATAATATTATGGAGACGCAATCATTTTCACAGCCAGGTCAGTTCAATTCTAGACCCATATAGTATAGACCCCAAGATTTTGATATCCCCATTTTGTTGCGTCAACTCCTTTGAATGATTCCCTTCAAGTTATATTAAAGATTCAATGTATTCCGTACCGGTGAAACGATTGCACAAGCTTTCCACGCTCAATACTACAACTAACAAGAAATATAAAAATTTTGGGGACACGGCATTAACCTTGCTAACTAAAACAGTTGAATTACTATAGTCATTGATATACGTTGATACATACTAAATAATGTTAATTTAGATATATTAAAGTAAGTTTACAAATTTAAAACTCTAGAAAAAAAACATTTTATACCCTTATCTTTCCTAGCGTTAATTTTACTATTTAAAACTTTATTTTATTGCTGATGTCCCTCAAATTTTAACTGACCGAAAAATTGATGAATAAAAAGCTGTCCGGCTTTAATTGGTACATAAAATACTCGGTACGGATTACAATTTCAAACCCTTCAGCTTGTAAACAAAGTGAGAAACGTAAACATTGGATAGTTTTGCCAAAAATCTTCAATACTCCCGCATGTCATGCCAAATTGTGTTGATGTTGTGATCTTTACGAACTAATGAGTGCTGTGAACGTGGCCCTAACAAAGTCCAAGCATCCGAACGATCATTTGGTCTAGTGTTTTGCATTTAGAACGACGTGAAACCAAAAAGAGTTAGCGTATTTCGAAAGCAAATGGTGGACCTTGCATTAATCCATTATTTACAATTTGGATACTATCCAAAGCTCCAGTCATGTATTTAACATTGATTTATTCATCTGCAAATAGATTTGTTACGTAATTTTGTATTAGAATTATTGATTCGTTACTTTTTGGTTTCATTTCGTGTGTACATAAAGTGTGTATCCTAACTATAGTGTGTGTTCCCAGGATGAGTTGTCTAACGATCTAGAAACTCTGCTAGTGGAGATTCGAGATGTACAAACAAGACTGACTGATTTACCTGATGAAAGTTTGGAAGCTATGGAGGAGGGTTTGAAGGTGAGTCATTGTAAATATCATATCGAACCTTAGGTATTCACGTTCTGCTGTTATCTCAAAATTACCTCGAGAAACCTCTTGGTGTACGTTTTGTTATTGAAAATTTTAACATGAAATATAAATTACTAAGTCAAAAAGTTTTGATTTTTGATATTTTCTTATTTCTTAGATAGTTATACGAGTATGCATTGGGTCGAGGTAATTTTGAGAGAGCAAATCAGGTCAATGTTAGACGCCCTAGCCTCAATGTAAACAAAACTAGAATTATTTAAATATCGTAACGACATGCCATTGTGTATGTGTTAACTTCATAGAATTATTACATCTGGAATCAACATCATGAACAACAGAATGAAGCCAATTTAAAGTGCACCGATACACTAACGCCAGAATATCGTGTAGTTACGCGCGATCGGTGCACTTTAAATTGGCTTCATTCTCTTGTACATGATGTTGATTCCAGATGTAATAATTCTATGGTTAACTTTAAATAAAAATAGTATCAAACCCAATCATGTCTTAAAAAGACGAAGTTAGAGAAATTTTAATCATGTTTTAATCAATGTTCAATGTCTAAAACCACTTATTGTTTGGTATAAGTTTATATGATTGAGATATTACATAAAACAAAACACGAGATCTATTATTACCTACTAGCTGACCTGCGCAACTTTGTCGGCGCCACAAACGGAAGCAGTTTCTACCTAAACTTTTCGGGTCATTTGATTACACCTTGGGTTACGTTACTGAGCTTTATTACGGAATCATAATTTTATTAGAGTAATTTATTTTGTATAATAATACAAAATACACACACATACAACCAACACGCAGAACACGGAGATGTAGAATCTCCGAAGAGTAAAACGAGCAGGGGAGCAGATTACCCTTTTTCCCGTGGGTCATGGGACGGGGTATTCTGAAAAAAACCCGACCTAAGAGGTCGAGAACGCGAGCCGTTACACCTATATAATAAAAAATAAATTTATTCAGTACTCTTTGGAATTACATGTAGGTTCAGATAACAAAAGTTTACATTTTATACATTTAGAAAAGTAAACAATGCTTACAATAATAATTATAAAGTTCATAGTTAGTACAAAACTAAGTTGAACTCTGACACCCACAATAAGATTTAACTTGTGTTATAAGTGACAGGGCTCCGTAAGTAGTCTCCCAGTAAGGGTATAAATTTTAGTTTAGTTGAACAACTTACAACATACATATACATGGAAAAGAAAAAGAGTACAAAATATAAAATAGACAAACAGTATTAAAAAATTATAACATATAAAACGATGGAAATTAAAAACTAACAAAATATTAATAAGCTATCGGCCAACAACATCACACGTGGAACACATATATATCCAAAATTTTATCTCATCACGTCTGATTTTTAAGATCAAATTTTATGCTACCAATCTCTATCCACACAATGAAAATAAAGTATAGCTTATAGATAAATGGACTATCCAACACTGAAATAATTTTTCAAATCGGACTAGCCGTTTCTGAGTTATTCGCGTGCAAACAAACTCTCCAACTTTACATGGGTTATATTTACTTAAATACCTATGACAAACTCAAAGAAAAACAATAAAACATATGACGTCATCGTGTGATCATCAGTAAAATCATAGACTGCAATGACCTTGACAATGATTGTGCCATTAACAGTTTTCATAGATGATGTCACCCGTTACGCGTTAATAATAATGTGGCACAGGTTTCATGCACTAAAGTCCCAGTGACCGACGAACTGCGAAACGATACTATACGACAATTGATTTTAAATTGGAATGTCCATAATTTTCGTGCGTGATTGTGTTTTTTTATTTGAATTTAGGAGTTGTGCTTGATTTTATTTAATAGGTGAGTCATTGAAGTAAATTACTTTGAGTAAAGAGTAAAGTTTTTGTTACTTAAAATCTGTTTAAATACCTCCAATGGTTATGTATTTAAGATGACAGCTTTTCCATGATTTAAAGTGTTATTTATACTCATACAGGTTTAACCTAATGTGGACCAATGATTTTGTATAGTGTAACTTTTTTAGTTATCCACTCAACTGGGAACGTCACTATTCGCTAGATGGCGAAACTGGGGACTTCGTTCGGAATCACTACCGTGTTTGAGCCCCTTTTTAAAAAAAAAATTTCTAATAAATTTTAATTTCGATTTTTAATTAAACCTTATATTTTTGTAAATCTTTATTATTAAATGACGCTGTATTGCATTTTCAGCGAAAATTAGTTTCTTCGTAAAATATGAGATGATTAAAAAATTTAAACAAAACAAGTTTTAGAACTGTGCTCAATTTTGGCTCCTGCCACAGACTTGGCAAAAGCAAAACAAACCAATTTGGTTGCCGATACCAGTTGAGTGGTTATACTCATACAGGTTCAACCTAATGTGGACCAATGATTTTGTTATTTTATTTGTAACTTAGTGTAACTTTTTTAGTTTATAAAGAAATTACATACTAGTTATACACTATTAGCTGACCCGCGCAACTTTGTCTACGTCACGACGTTTACGACATCAAAATAAAATACAAAATAGTTTATTAACAGAATTTTACAGACAACTGATACATCTTTAAGAATGGTCCCCGCACTAGGTCAGACCTGTATCGCGGGAGACCGTAATAAGAGATTACAAATGGTTTATACAGACAGAGACAATACTAAGAATTTAAACTATTAAACAAGAAAATAAAATTAGTAACGCTAAATAAAAATAAAGAATATAAAAAAAAAGAAACAAAACTCTATCTGATTCCATCCATACCTACTACTTAAAACTAAACAGCGTTAACATCACATGAAAATTGTTAAAATTATTAGTGTTTCTCTATTATATCATGTATTATACACATACGATTCAAGAGGAAGGTCTGTCTCCCACTCTTTCTACCAAAAAAACCGCATCAAAATCGGTCGGGACTGAGTTGTTTTTTGCTAGCAATCTATACGTTCAAAACTTATTTGAGATCTATAGGAATGTACTTAACATTGAGTAATATAAATACATTAGTAAATACTGCATTTCCAAACTATTTCAATAACATGATCCATTTAGCATGCATTCAGAATTAAATAGTTCAGAGCTATTTTCAAACGCGAACTAAAACTAGTTCACTGTCTGTGTTTATTAAGTTCATCAGAATAACATGCGTATTTTAAAATTGAACATAATTTTCCTGTTATAATTCCTATAATTATAATTGTCAATTCTTCATGTTAATAGTTTCGGCATCATTTTGTAGACTTTTTGCTAGACACATTCAAAAGTAATAAAGTAAAATTGTTTACAGAAATCTTCATGTAAGAGGTACCTACATAAAGCTGAAGAGTTTGTTTCAATGTCCCAAACTGAGAAACCACTGGTCCAATTTGAATAGATTAGGCTAGATCCAATAAAAAATTAAGGTTGTAAACCAAGGTGTAAAAATTGTCTCCATTTGTGCCGGAAGTAAATATAAAGAGAAACGTCATAAGTCATAAACACCTCCTTTTGGAAAGTCGGTCAAAAAGTAGCTCAAGTTACAAATATAGGTATAAAATCTACTATCGTGGATAACAACACGATCAGATTCTTGTATTAGTCACGCGTTTTGGATCAAGATTCAATTATCTTTATAAAACTGCATGTAATACTTTCTCAAAGGAGAAATTGGTGTATTTACTACACTGGTAATAAAGTTAAAAATCCTTAGTAACAGAAAGTAAATGTCTTGTTTTAGGTTCATTTTACTGATTTTAAAATAAAGAAATTCAAAACTCACAAAAGCCCTTGACTGCAGTCACTTACGTAACCATAAACAAATGTTCCTAGAATTGAAATCTTTAATGTTTAGAACGATTTTAGAAGTTACTTACTGATCCTCACAACTTCATCTCGTCGCCCCAGTGCTTGTTTGGCCTATCTGTCATTTTTTACGAAAATGACTTTTTAATGCAGTATTATAAAGAATTAAATTTCCATCCGACTGGTAAAATATTTTTTTAAAATATTCAATTCTAAAACAATAAAAATTTTATTTCAATTTTTTTATCAACACGGCACTTAACGAAAATTCCGTGCTTGTTTGTTCAATCTGTAGTTTTTAAAAATTTCAGTGCTTGTTTGCTGTATCGCAACTCAATTGACCAATCATAGCCGGCGTTGCGCCGTATCCGCCATTTTGTATGACGTCACTGTAGTGAGAAACACAGCGAGATTCGCTTGAATTCACATTAAAAAATTAGTAATAGTTTATTAAATTATGTTCTTTTTTCATAAATTACATTGAATATCATTTTAAAAGTATATCTTCAACAAATCATAAAAGCAAACATGAGCAGACATCGCTAAAACTAGAGAAATACGTATTTTTTTAAATTCACCGTTGACTCAGTTGAATTTCAAACAGGGTGTTCTTTTTTATAAACTTTAAACAAATTGTCAGGTTAAGACAAGTATCACGCCCGTTTTACATCCAATTAAATAAAATTCGAGTTCTCGAAATCTGTTTGTAAATTGTTCTGTATTGTGAATCCTGGATCCGAATGTTGGATTCTGCATCCTGGATCTTGAATATAGGGATCCTTGATCTTAGTCAACATCTGATGATGGAGCTGGAAGGTGACTACGGAAATTCCGTCAATAAGCAAGATCACCTCATCGTCTTTAGGCTATAGTGAAGCGTCTTGATGAATTCTTTGAGTAGAGGTGAATGTCAAGGTTTGATGATGAAGCTCGAAGGTGGCAACTGGAACTCCGTCAATAAGCAAGATAACTTCATCGTGTTTAGGCTCTACTGAAGCGTCTTGATGAGTTCTTTGCACAAACATGAATATCAAGGTCTCATGATGGAGCTGGAAGGTGACTACAGGAACTCCGTCAATAAGCAAGATAACCTCATCGTGTTTAGACTCTAATGAAGCGTCTTGATGAGTTCTTTGCACAGACATGAATGTCAAAGTCTGATGATGGAGCTGGAAGGTGACTACAGGAACTCCGTCAATAAGCAAGATAATCTCATCGTGTTTAGACTCTAATGAAGCGTCTTGATTAGTTCTTTGCATAGACATGAATATCAAGGTCTGATGATGGAGCTGGAAGGTAACTACAGGAACTCCGTTAATAAGCAAGATAACCTCATCATGTTTAGGCTCTAGTAAAGCGTCTTGACGAATTCTTTGAGTAGAGGTGAATGTCAAGGTTTGATGATGAAGCTCGAAGGTGGCAACTGGAACTCCGTCAATAAGCAAGATAACCTCATCGTGTTTAGGCTCTACTGAATCGTCTTGATGAGTTCTTTGCACAAACATGAATATCAAGGTCTCATGATGGAGCTGGAAGGTGACTACAGGAACTCCGTCGATAAGCAAGATAACCTCATCGTGTTTAGACTCTAATGAAGCGTCTTGATTAGTTCTTTGCATAGACATGAATATCAAGGTCTGATGATGGAGCTGAAAGGTAACTATAGGAACTCCGTTAATAAGCAAGATAACCTCATCATGTTTAGGCTCTAGTAAAGCGTCTTGACGAATTCTTTGAGTAGAGGTGAATGTCAAGGTTTGATGATGAAGCTCGAAGGTGGCAACTGGAACTCCGTCAATAAGCAAGATAACTTCATCGTGTTTAGGCTCTACTGAAGCGTCTTGATAAATTCTTTGCACAAACATGAATATCAAGGTCTCATGATGGAGCTGGAAGGTGACTACAGGAACTCCGTCAATAAGCAAGATAACCTCATCGTGTTTAGACTCTAATGAAGCGTCTTGATGAGTTCTTTGCACAGACATGAATGTCAAGGTCTCATGATGGAGCTGGAAGGTGACTACAGGAACTCCGTCAATAAGCAAGATAACCTTATCGTGTTTAGACTCTAATGAAGCGTCTTGATTAGTTCTTTGCATATACATGAATGTCAAGGTCTGATGATGGAGCTGGAAGGTAACTACAGGAACTCCGTTAATAAGCAAGATAACCTCATCATGTTTAGGCTCTAGTAAAGCGTCTTGACGAATTCTTTGAGTAGAGGTGAATGTCAAGGTTTGATGATGAAGCTCGAAGGTGGCAACTGGAACTCCGTCAATAAGCAAGATAACCTCATCGTGTTTAGGCTCTACTGAATCGTCTTGATGAGTTCTTTGCACATACATAAATGTCAAGGTCTCATGATGGAGCTGGAAGGTGACTACAGGAACTCCGTCAATAAGCAAGATAACCTCATCGTGTTTAGACTCTAATGAAGCGTCTTGATGAGTTCTTTGCACAGACATGAATATCAAGGTCTCATGATGGAGCTGGAAGGTGACTACAGGAACTCCGTCAATAAGCAAGATAACCTCATCGTGTTTAGACTCTAATGAAGCGTCTTGATGAGTTCTCAAGAACTATGAGGTTATCTTGCTTATAGACGGAGTTCCTGTAGTCACCTTCCAGCTCCATCATGAGACCTTGATTTTCATGTATGTGCAAAGAACTCATCAAGACGGTTCATTAGAGCCTAAACACGATGAGATTATCTTGCTTATTGACGGAGTTCCTGTTGCCACCTTCCAGCTCCATCATCAGACCTTGACATTCATGTCTGTGCAAAGAACTCATCAAGACGCTTCATTAGAGTCCAAACACGATGAGGTTATCTTGCTTATAGACGGAGTTCCTGTGGTCACCTTCCAGCTCCATCATGAGACCTTGATTTTCATGTATGTGCAAAGAACCCATCAAGACGGTTCATTAGAGCCTAAACACGATGAGATTATCTTGCTTATTGACGGAGTTCCTGTTGCCACCTTCCAGCTCCATCATCAGACCTTGACATTCATGTCTGTGCAAAGAACTCATCAAGACGCTTCATTAGAGTCTAAACACGATGAGGTTATCTTGCTTATAGACGGAGTTCCTGTGGTCACCTTCCAGCTCCATCATGAGACCTTGATTTTTATGTATGTGCAAAGAACTCATCAAGACGGTTCATTAGAGCTTAAACATGATGAGTTATCTTGCTTATTGACGGAGTTCCTGTAGTCACCTTCCAGCTCCATCATCAGACCTTGACATTCATGTCTGTGCAAAGAACTCATCAAGACGCTTCATTAGAGTCTAAACACGATGAGGTTATCTTGCTTATAGACGGAGTTCCTGTTGCCACCTTCCAGCTCTATCATCAGACCTTGACATTCATGTCTGTGCAAAGAACTCATCAAGGCGCTTCATTAGAGCCTAAACACGATGAGGTTATCTTGCTTAGTGACGGAGTTCCTGTGGCCACCTTCCAGCTCCATCATCAGACCTTGAACTTCATCTACAGACAAAATACTCACCAGGACGCTTCAAGTGCAAAAACCCATCAATCAAAAATCGAGAAGTTGGTTATATTTTAAAATAATATAGACAACGGAACAAGCGAAATCGGCAGTAAAACTTATACTAATTAAAAAGTTACATCCTGTATCAACAATATTAGCACTTAGCACAAACAAGCACGGAAAATTATCGCGATCCTTTGGTCAATCTTCAGTGCACGTTTGTTGTAAGTAAACATCCGAAAAATTTTTAGTGCACGTTTGGCCTATCGTCACACAAAACATGTAAAATACGCTAGAATCATAAACTATTGTATATTATTTATTTATATATCAATTAGTGGGTAGCTTGTGTATTTATATTAAGTTTCAAATTAGAAAATTAAACCTTATTTAGTAAATAAAACAAAAAAAACGTCTCCTGTAAAATTTGCTCGAGTGCAGATAGGCCAAACAAGCACTGAGGCGACGATCTGCGTCAAACAGGCAGTACTGTTAGATTTTAATAAGACCTACAAACCCGTAGTACATCATTTTGTTCTATAATCAATAGTTTATATGAAAGTTTTTGGTATTTTTTTCACACCTTGGCTATTTATTTTTTACTAGGTGACCCGCGCAACTTCGTCTGCGTTACAAAGGGGTTCAAAAATTGTAGCCTATGTGTTATTCTGATGTATAAGCTATATTGTGGTTTCATTCAAATCCATTCAGTAGTTTTTACGTGAAAGAGTAACAAACATACATCCATACATACAAACTTTCGCCTTTATAATATTATTATGATTGAACGGATCTCTACTTGTGTTTGAGCATATTAATTTTTCACAAAAACAAAGTTTTTCTCTTTATAATATTAGTTTTTTTTTTTTTTTTTTTTTTTTTTTTTAGTTGGAGGAAATCACCGGATCCCCGCCCGCCCCGCGGGCGCGGTATGTGGGAGTTGAACCGTACTAAAACCTCCAACCGCTCACACTCAGCGTCCGAACCCCGGCTGAGGCCAGAACCCAGCACGGGGTTTGGAGGGACGGTGCGACGCGTTACGCCATCGGCACACTTTCCCGTCGCTCCGTCCCCGGACGCCGAACCGGTAGCCGCCGGCGAATACGGCCACCGGCTCTCTCGGTCGGCGGGCTTTCCGAAGCCCGCCAAGATGGGACCGCGTGCCACCCTCCCACGGAATACCCCGCTGGGTCAGAACCAGCGTGGGTCGGGGAGCGCGGTCGACCATCCCCCTGTCGCTCTTGCTTAAGGCGCGTGCTGAGCGAGACACGACGCCTTCTTGGGTCCCCGCTCGCACTCACATGCGTTGGGGACCCGAAACTCTTAGGGGGCCAGATTCCGGGCGAGATCCCGGTTCCGGCCCCCTGCTCGACGGCGGCGGGTTGCTGTCGCTGGGCGGAGGGAAGCGTACAATCGCTCCCTCGCACCCCCCGCCACCCTCTTCTGCGAGATGGTGGACTCGCAGAAGTCGAGCATCGCCTTCCAGGACTCGTCGCTCTCGAGCATCGACGCCGCGACGCTCGGGAGTGACAAGTCCGGTCCTATTTTCCCGACCAGGACACAACGCTGCCGCTCCCATGCGGGGCAGAGCGCGAGCGTATGCTCTGGCGTGTCCTGGTCGCAACTCACACAGTGATGGCATCTCGCCGTCGGCTCCACCTGGATCCGGTGCAGATACCTCCCGAAGCACCCGTGCCCGGTCAGCATCTGCACCATCCAATAGGTGAGGCGTCCCTTGCCACGACCCACCCAATCCCTGAGGACGGGGAGGATCGCCTCGACGGTCCGTAGACCCCAAGTGGGGTTGGCGAGTCGTCTCTCCCACGACTCCATAACGGACCGCCGAGATTGAACCCTCCGATCTCGGACCGCTTCCGGCAGAGGACGCACCACGCCCCGGGAGCGAAGGTCGCATCGCCAACGATAATCGTCGGCGAGCGCCTCCGCCTCCAGTTCCCAGGGCGGCGTCCCCGCCAGAACACACGCCGCCTCAAACGCGACGGTGCGGTATCCGCGGATGGCCCTGATGGCTACGATGCGCTGTGGCCGGCGCAGCCGACCAAGGTGGCCGGCCGTCTTTACCAGTCGGGGAACCAGGTCCTCGAAATGCTGTCGGAAGGTCCAACGGCCGTCCAACACGAGGCCGAGGTACTTAAGATGCACCCCGACCTCGATCCGGACGCCTCCAACCATGATGTGGGCGTCGACCGGTGGCGCTGTCCTGCCCCTGCAAAAACACAGGGCCTGGGACTTGTGCAGCGCCACGTCGAGGCCCAACCTCCTTATCTTGCCGACGACGAGTGCCACCCCCGCTGTGGCAAGACGGGCAGACTCTCTGTAGTCATCCCCCCGGGCCACGACCAACGTGTCGTCCGCGTAACAGATTACGCTAAGGCCCGGGAGGAGGGCGCCCCTCAGCACCCAGTCGTACCCGATATTCCACAGGAGGGGCCCAAGAACGGACCCCTGTGGAACACCGCGCACGACCTGGAACCGGTGCAAGGTCCCACCGTACCCGGTACATACGACCGACCTGGCCTCCAGGTAGGAGCCGATCAGTCGGCGGAGATAGAGGGGCACTCCGTGCCTCTCCAGTGCCCCCCCAATCACGGACCAGGGCAGAGTGTTAAAGGCGTTGGCGATGTCAAGCGACACCGCCAAAGCCACCCCACCCTGGGAGACGGCCTCCTCCGAGAGGGCCCGGACACGTAGAATTGCATCTACGGTCGAACGACCCTCCCGGAAGCCGTACTGCTCCGCCGACAGATCGGGTCCAACCCCGACCAGGTGCTGAACGATGCGGGCAGCCAGAACGCGTTCCAGCAGTTTGCCCACCTCGTCCAGCAGCACGATGGGACGGTAACCGGCGGCTGAGTCCGCCGGGCGCCCCTCTTTCCGCAAGAGGACTAGTCTGCCCGTCCTCCAGAGCGAGGGAAACCGTCCCGACTCCAGGCATGAGTTAAACAGCCTCAGGAGTCGGTCCCCTAGGGCATTGATGGCCAAGGCCAGGACCCGGCCGTGGATGCCGTCCGGGCCGGGGGCCGTGTCTTTCGCACCCATTCTGACCACGGCCACATGGAGCTCATCCCTCGTAATGTGAGGCACCTCAGCAGTGGCTTCACCGCCGGTGTGATCCGGCGGGTCACCCATAGCAGGCGGAATGAATCCGTCCTGCTCCTGCGGGAACAGCGTCGAGACGATGTCCCGCAGCTGCTGAGGTGTGAGACGCTCGGTCATGGGAGGCGCCCACGGGCGCAGCTTCCCGCGCACCGTTTTGTACGGGCGCCCCCAAGGGTCCTCGTCGAGCGTCCCCAATAGAGCCTCCATGTTCCTCTCCTTGGCCTGCTTGATGGCCAGCCGCATGGCGTCCCTCGCCTCCGCGTATTCGCCATACAGCCGGGCCTCCTCCTCCGCGAACGCGCGATGTCGGGCGCACCGGCGCCTCGCCCGGACGCATACAGCACGAAGCTGCGCTATCTCGGGCGACCACCAGTACGCCGACTTCCTGGGAGGCCGAGGGCCGACCCGGGGCATCGAAGCATCACTAATGCGATGCATCGTGTCCCGGAGCCATTGCGCCTCGACCTCCACATCCACTGGATGTGGACGCATAGGCGTCCACGCCGCCACCGTAGAGGCTTCCATCAAGCGCTCCTTGTCCAGGAGCTTCAATGCCCACCTGGGGAATGACCGGGATGCAGTTCCGCGGGCGACCGCGGTTGCCGCGGGGGCGGAGAGATCAAACCGGATGTACCGATGATCCGACAAGGTCTCCGCCCCCACCAACACCTCCCAACCGCGGATGCGTTGTGCGATGGCAGGGCTCGCGAACGTGACGTCCACGATGGACTCGCCCTGCCACCGCACGCAAGTCGCGACCGACCCTCTGTTTATAACACAGAGTCCGGCCGCGACCGCCCACTCCTCCAATCGCCTACCCCGATGCTCCGTGCGGGGGCAGCCCCAAGCGACAGATTTCGCATTGAGGTCCCCCGCCAGTATCACAGGACGGGGAGCGGAGCGTTGAGTGATCGCTCCGAGCCCGTCCAGGAACTGTTGGAACTCGAGAATAGGTCGATTTGGAGAGAAATACACCCCGATCACGACGGTATCTTCCATCCGCGCCGCGACGAACCCTGGTCCCCTGGCCACCATTACCAAGGGCGGGATCGCCGCGGCTCTTCTTACGTGTATGGCCACCGAGCCGCACTCGTCCCCGAACCAGCAATCATCTGCCGGCGGAACGAAGTACGGCTCAGCGACCACCGCCACGTCGATGGACCACTCCGCCATGCTCTGGGCCAGCATGTCCTGAGCCCTGGCGGAGTGGTTCAAATTTCCTTGGAGGAAGCGACGGGTGTGATCCATTACGGTTGGACCACCTCCATCGCTCCCTCCCCTCCTCTATCGCCCCCGCCTACGGGCGAACTGGTCGCCATGGCGGGGTCTGAAATATCGGCCGGTACTCCCCCGGCCGATCTCTTCTTTTGGCGCCGCTTAGATTTGCGGCGCCTGTTTCTTTCGTATTTACACCGGACGGGGAGCACGCTTTCCCACCCGCCCGGTGATCGGCCCTGCGCCCGGCCGCCGCGCACAGCGCGCAGTGCGGCACGGCCGAGCACACGGCCGCTTTATGTCCATTTTGACCGCAGCGGAAGCATAGACCGCTGCGGTCCACCGTGCTGGTGCACCTGGCGACGCTATGCCCCGTGCCGAAGCACTTGAGGCATCGCCAGGCGCGTGGCTCCAGCAGCCGCACGTGGGCTGCTACCCAGCCCACGCGCAGCCTTCCCGGGTCTCCCGCCGGTCTTTCGGGCGGAGGGGTAGCCAGGGAGTTGGCGGTCTCGACTGGGCACCGCACCCATACGGAGCTGGCCCCAGTATAGCCGCGGCGAAGCTCGCCGACGGCTATGTTCTCTGGGGCGCATTTGCCCTGGGCGGCAATGGCAGCCGCCACCTCCTCCCTGGTGGTGCAGTCGTCCAGGCCGGTCACCCGCAACTCGGCCATTTTGACCGGCCTGTGCACCTTCACCTCCTCCTCCGGCCACACTACCCGGAGACCCGACGCTAGACGGTCCGCGACGTTGCCACTGTCGGCGCCGCCGGGACACTCCAGCAGTCGGGCCCCATTGGCCGTGTGCCGAATGCGGAGGCCATCCTCCGCCCCGATTTCCGCCAGGTTGACGGCCGCACGCGCCTTTGCCATGACGTCGGGGTACGTCAACCCCTTCGCCTGGCCGGCAGGCAGCAGCGTAACCACCACTGCAGCCTGCCGCGGCGCGCGCGGCTTCTTCCCGGCCTTCTTGCCCTTCTTCTTGGTGGCGGCGGGTGCTCGACCCTGCTGGGGAGCAGCCGCCGTCGCCGGAGTCGCCTTCGTTTTGAGGGCAGCAGTTGGCGCGCCTCTCGACTGGGAGGTCACCCCAGTCGCCACCCCTGTCTCGGCCTGTGTTGATTGGGCCGGAACGGCCGTCACTTTGGCCCTCTTGGCGCCCCGCTTTACCACTTCGGTCCAGCCCTCATCCATATTGGACGGGGGCGGAGGAAGTGGGCGAGGCTGTGGGGGTGGTGCGCCAGACCCGGCACCAGCACCCCCATTCTTTTTCTTCTTCCGGGTCGCACCGGCCGGTGTTGGACCCGGAAGGACTGGACGCGGCGTCGTCGTCGCCGCCGCCGCAGCACCGCGTAGAGCCGCGAGTTCGGCTCTGAGTTCGGCAATCTGATTGCCGAACTCCGCCGCAAGCTCCTTCCGGATGCGGGCAGCCATCTCAGCCTGAGATTCGGCGGTCTGCCGCACCCTGACCCGCGGAGCCGGCGGCGACGGCTTCTCCGCCTCGAGAACCGCCAGCCTTTCCTTAAGGCGCGCCACCTCCGCCGTCGACCTCTGCAGTTTCGTCTGCATCTCCGCGTCCCGGCTGATGGCCGCCGAGATAGCAGGCATAATCCTGCTGGTCTCGGCCGCCACCTCGCGCCACTCCCGCGATGCAACCTTGTTGCCTTTGGTGCTATATCTGCTCGAGGCAGTGGTAGCACGTCTCCTCAGGCCCTCGAGGACGGCGGCGGGGCTCTCCGTGAGGACGACGACGGGGCTCTCCGAGAGCTCCCCGTCAGTCGTCCGAGCCGAGGCGAACGACGTCGCCGATCGCACCGATCGCGCCGGCGAGACGACGGTCCTCGTTTTTGGGGCGGGCATCGCCGCGGCAGAAATAGCTGCCTTGGTCTGCCCCCCCTTTGTCAATCTAGTGGTGGTGGCTGCTGCCTTGGCAGCCACTCGCCGGGCGTGTCTCACGCCCCGCGACGTCTCGTCTTCGGAGGCAGACGACGAATCGCCCGTCTCAGAGCTCCGGCGCGCTGCGGATTTCCGCTTGCGCCGGAGTCTCCCTTTGGATTCCCTGGAGCATTCATCAGAGAATGTCTGCTCCAGTTCTGCGTCAGTGACATTTTCCGACACAGGGGCCTGAACGCCAACCCCTGTGCGGACCCCAGTGATGGACTCTTCGTCCATCACTCTCCGCGAGACTGAGGGGATGATCGCATTAATGCGATCACGCCCAGTCTCGCGGTTGCTCACCCGTCACTAATTTAGCACCACCCGGGGGCCACGTGTGGGGTCAGTCTCCTAGGAGGTGGTAATCCCACGGACGCTAGCGACGGAGGCCCCCTTATAATATTAGTAAATAAGGCACCTTATTGCATCGATAAAGTCCCAAAGATTAATTAATTTCAAACGTAAATTAAAGCAATGGTGCTCTTTCCAAATCCCTTAATCTTCATTGATCAGATATTTTTATTTCCAAGTAGATAAACCACCTAACGGGCCACTTGATCGTTAGGTTACAGTCGCTCATAAATCTCTGCAATGTCAGGGGACCTACGAACTACCTTTAAAGGCTTTCTTTAAAACTTTCTAAACTGAAATTGAAAAGATAGTTCTAATCTATGCTAACAGAATTGTGTCACCATTTTCTAGATAGAATGACCTTGATGTAATGATGCTACGATGCAGTCACGTCCAAATATAGTATATTTACCGAGAAACAATGTCGTCGTATTTATTTTAGTAGCGTTATCATGCCAGCGGGTATTAATTAGATCTATTATACTATAGGATAATGTGCATTCTAACAAGATAGTATAATATTATTGACTAGTTGAACGATGCAACTTCGTCAGCGTCAAATAGAGTTTCCAGGTTTTGTTATAATACGCCTTATGTCGCGTTTCCACATTGCTCGCCAACTTCCAACTTTCATTTGTTCAACGAGCCAATGTAGAAATGCGACATTAGATGCGATAACTGGTTTGGTATAGGATTGTAGTATTTTATTTTCTAATTGACGTTCAAAACTTCTAAATGTCGGTGTTTCCCGAGCGCTATGACTTGTCCTACTTCAAACGAGGCTTAAAGGAAGTCCTTAAAAAGTAGACCGTAGGTAACGACCCCGCAGTGTCCGTTGACATTGCAGAGG
The DNA here is from genome assembly GCA_030269945.2 of Trilocha varians. Taxonomy (NCBI): domain Eukaryota; kingdom Metazoa; phylum Arthropoda; class Insecta; order Lepidoptera; family Bombycidae; genus Trilocha; species Trilocha varians. The sequence goes on along the minus strand of AP028264.1, from coordinate 1,555,874 downwards.
TCCATGTGCAACGGTAACCGCTTACGATCAGGTGGCCCGTTAGATCGTCTGCCTACAAGGCAATAAAAAAATAAAATAAAAAATAATAATAATTATGTGTGTCCACATCGACTTTGAAAATAAATGATTTGACTTTGACTATGATACTTGCATTGCAAAGTAAATTAATTCTGTTTTTTTTTTGTATAAACTTTATTCATAACATTAATACATCAAGGACAATATATATTTATTTAGATGGTGATTTAACATTTATAAAAAAACATTTTTGTTAAATTTAAACGGTGAAAAATCCATGTCTCTTTCTTTAATCCTATGCCTATCAATTATATAAAATATTTGAGTGTACCTTTAGTACTAAAATTTTGTAAATAATATTAGGTTAAATTTTCTGGAAAACTTCCAATATTTTTACTGTACCATTTGCGACACATGTGATAAAATTTATTGTCAGTAACGGTCCTTAGAAGATAATTGCTTATTTTTATAGTGTACTTCTGAAAAATACTATTGAGTTATTTATTTTATAAATACAGGGCTTCTACAAGCATTACATACTGGTAATAACTGTTATGATTTTACTTTTAATTTCAACCGACTTTAGATTAAAAGAGATTTAAGAGATTATTGGAACAAAGTTCATTATTTATCGAAAGGGGGCTAGACGGAAATTCTTATGAAAAAGTTGTCACGACACTTTTTTTGTTTTAGATGATTATCGCTAGATGGCGCTGTGATTAAAATATTTTATAAAACAATTCCTTATTTTGTTTTATATCATTAATGCTAGATGGCGCTGTGATCAAAATATTTTATTACAATTCCCTCACTAATTAATCGAAAGGAACTTCATTCCATCCGGGTGTCCCTTGACACCTCTCACGTTTTTTAAATATCAATGTTATTTATAAAATAAAAATTAATTAATAATATTATGTTAGAACAAGTAAAAAAAAACATCACTATTTGTTTAAAAATTCATGATGTTTTTCTCTTATTCCAGGAGGGAATCTCAATTCTAGTCAAGTGTGAAGAGGCAGCGGATATATTGGAGCAGAAGATCATGGAGTACCGACAGGAGGTGGAAGTCCAGACCCTGATTAAGGAGCTGATCGCCATGAAGGGAAAGATCTCGAAACTCCTGACTCAGGCGAGACAGGGTCTAAGCGTCATCCAGGTAAGGAAGGTCAGTTTTTTTCATGAATTTTAGGTTAGGCAAAGTGCATGTAATGTAGTTATCTTGTGGTATTTAAAATGTTTTGTTAACTAATTGGAACGAGGTTCTTTATTGAGCGTTATCGAAAGGGGGCTGGACGGAAATTCTTATGAAAAAGTTGTCACGACACTTTTTTTTGTTTTAGATGATTATCGCTAGATGGCGCTGTGATTAAAATCTTTTAAAACAATTCCTTATTTGGTTTTATATGATTAATGCTAGATGGCGCTGTAATCAAAATATTTTATTTAAGTAATAAAATTTTATTACAATTCCCTCACTAATTAATCGAAAGGAACTTCGTTCCATCCGGGTGTGCCTTGACACCTCTCAAGTTTTTTTAATTAATATCTTCAGTATTTTGTTTTAAATTTTCGGTAATTAAATTACTTCATTTTTCTATATTCTCTATTAAGTAACAATCACTAATCACATTCTATTTTGCTATTGCAGTTAACTATCTATTCGACAACTTATAATGCTATTTATTTTATAAAAATTAGCTTTAATCATTTTACAACTCTAAACTAAACAATTCATTTACTTTTCAGGACGCGAAGAAAGAAATTTCACGTCAAACCAAAGACATTGAAGAACAACAAGAGAAGATAATTAAACTTGATCAATGGCTTGAGACCATCAACAACGGACTCAAAGAATCAACAATACAATCTGAAGTTCTAACAGAAGAGGACATTATAAGATATATAGAAGTATACGAACGCTATATTAGGGAGTATGAGGAGTATGAAATAATACTGAGGTCGATAACTGTGATAAGGAACGATGAATCTAGTCAATCGTTGAGAGTTAAAGTGAATGCTATGCAGAAAGCGTTGGAAGAGACAAAACGTCTAGTCATTATAGAGATAGAGAGGTTAAGACAAGTGTTGTTACACTTGAGATCGGTTCCCGAAATAGTTGAAGAAGATATCTCGCAGACCGATAGAACTATTGACTCTACTTCGATGCCCGAAGAGGTCGTTTCTCCGAGAGAAACTGACTTCGTTAAGGATGAACCTAAAGTAAGTGAAAAAGAACCTTCTCTCAAAGAGAAATCTGAAACTAAGACTCATGAAAGTGTCGAGAAAATTACTATCGAAGAAACTGAGAAAGTGCCCACGGTACAGGAAAGTAAACCTAGTCAAGAAAAACCCAAATTAGAAGAAGTAAAAACAGTACAAGATAAACCTACTGTCACTATGGAAACTCAGACCGGAGCCAGCTTAATGTCAGATGCTCCGTCTGTAGCAGACAAATCAGTTGTCTGTAAACCAGAAGTAACAACTCATGACGTTTCAATAACGTGCGCACCACCTCAAGAAGTTGAGGTTCAGACAAGTGAACCACACTCCGAAGACAAAGAATTATATGAGACAATACAAGTCAAGCAAACGGTGTCTGACGGACATGAGACAATTGAGATTGCCAGTCGACCAGTTTATAAAGAACCACATGTAGATCAAACTCTGTTTGTTGACGCTAATTACAAAGGAGATCAAAGAAGAAAAGACACACAGTTAAATATTACACACAGTTTACCACAATCATTTGAAACAGTCATGGTCGAACCTGATGAAACAACTACTGAAGTAGTTGTTGACGCCGACGGCACTAAAAGGATTATTGTTAAGAAAATCAGGAAAACATTGGTAACCAGACAACAAACATTCCAAACACAAGAACAGAGATCTCAGATTCTATCTAGAGACGGAGTCCAAGACTCATTTTCAAGAATAACTCTAAATGAAGACGCAGGTTCGACCACCAAGGCTTTAGAAGATGGTGGAACGCAAAATATTCAATATCAGACTTATGGTGGTCAGGTGATGTTAAAGTCGCCTGGTGGAGAAGTTACCGTGCAAGAATACACTTCAAAACCTGAGACGTTAATAACAATGGAACAGGGTATGAAGCCCGAAGACATTCTACAACTGGTAGAGGGAAGACTTCCGACTGAAATACAAACTTCGTCATCAAGCGTCACTGCTGTCGTACAACAAGTAACTAGGCGAGTTGTTCAGACTAGGAGACGTATAATACGAAGAGTAGTCATCATCGACGGCAAAGAGCATGTCACAGAAGAGGTGATAGAAGAACCAGACAGTTCAGAAGTATTTGAAGAACAAATACCGCGAGTCTCTATTAACGTGAGAGACAATGAAGGGGTACAGTTTACAGAAATTGATGACACAGATGACAAAAGCGATAAACCACCACCTAGCCAACCTGATGTTCATCGACCGGATTCACATGGTAAATCTCCTGCACGTGATAAACCAAGTGATAAACCTGACAAGGACGACCAAGATAAACTTGAACGAGAACCAAGTAGCAGTCCTGTAGACAATACAACTCAAGAACAAGAACTAACACGGTTGATGGAGGACTTTATTAAGAAAGAAGGCGAACATGGTATACTGAAATCTGAAACCTTCACATCTGTCTCCAGAGAAAAAGAAACAACGCCAACTCGAACTACTACCATCACAGAAACATACACAAGTACCCCGAGTCACGAATCTACACCCGTAGACGATGAAAGTGCTTATTATGTCCAAGAACCACAAGATGGCCAAACAACATTAATCACTCAAGGAATAAGATCAACCTTAGAAACATCATCATCGAATATTGCCACAGTCGTTCAAAAAGTTACTAGAAAGATTACAAGAACTAGAAAACGAATTATAAAACATATTCAAATAATAGATGGCAAAGAACATGTCACAGAAGAAGTTATTGAAGAACCCGATGACGTAGAAATAATCGAAGAAGAGCCAAAGATTACTCAAACACAAAGTCACCAAAGAGAAGGTACAACTAAACGTATTCGGGTAATAAGACATGTGGAAATCATTGATGGCAAAGAACATGTCACCGAAAAGGTGATTGAAGAACCAGATGATGAAATAGTTGAACCTATAGTAACTGAAGGTACTCAAACTGGAGGTGTAACAACCAAACGTATTCGAGTTATAAGAAATGTAGAAATCATTGATGGCAAAGAACATGTCACCAAAAAAGTGATTGAAGAACCTGATGATGAAATAGTTGAACCTATAGTTACCGAGACAGTTAGCCAAGTCGGAGGTGTAACAAGAAAACGCATCCGGGTAATAAGGCATGTAGAAATCATTGATGGCAAAGAACATGTCACCGAAAAAGTTATTGAAGAACCTGATGATGAAATAGTTGAACCTATTGTTACTGAGACAATTAGCCAAGTCGGAGGTGTAACAAGAAAACGCATTCGGGTTATAAGGCATGTAGAAATCATTGACGGTAAAGAACATGTCACCGAAAAGGTGATTGAAGAACCAGATGATGAAATAGTTGAACCTATTGTTACTGAGACAATTAGCCAACTCGGAGGTGTAACAAGAAAACGCATCCGGGTAATAAGGCATGTAGAAGTCATTGACGGTAAAGAACATGTCACCGAAAAAGTTATTGAAGAACCAGATGATGAAATAGTTGAACCTATTGTTACTGAGACTATTAGCCAAGTCGGAGGTGTAACAAGAAAACGCATTCGGGTTATAAGGCATGTAGAAATCATTGATGGCAAAGAACATGTCACCGAAAAGATTATTGAAGAACCAGATGATGAAGTACCCGCAACTGAAACGACTCAAACTGAAAGTGCCGAAACAAAACCTATTAAGATTATTCAACAAGTTGTTACTAGTGATGTAAAAGAGCCATTGACTGAAACAGTAGAGCCTACTAACACAGAAACCGTTACAAGAACACTTGTTACTGATAACATCTCAACAGGAACTGTCACATCTAATCGTATAAGGGTTGTAAAGCATGTTCAAATTATTGACGGAAAAGAACACGTTACTGAAAAAGTGATAGAGGAACCTATTGACGATGAAACACAAACAGCTTTAGTAACGCAAACGTTACCTGCTGGTGTCATAGTAAAACGTAGAAGAGTAATCAGAACGGTCGAAATTATCAACGGTAAAGAGCACGTCACTGAAAAAGTTATTGAAGAGCCAGAAGAATTTGAAACATTAGATAATGTGTCTGTTCATAATCTCCAGACAGAAGGTGTTAAAACGAAACGAATAAAAATAATAAAACATGTTCAAATAATTGATGGCAAAGAACATATTACTGAACAAGTAGTTGAAGAACCTGATGATTATGTACCTGACTCTACTATGACTGCTGTAATCGATGTCCAGCTAAGCTCAAGACCAGCGGACCCGCAAGATATCAGTCAAGCGCGTCCAATAGAACAAAAACCTACAGATAAATTTAATGTAGTTGACTTCACAAAATCTTTAATTGACAGTGAAGTAGGTCACACTTACACCACACCCGAAACTAAACCTGAGAAGTTAGATATTCAAATAAGTCAAACTGAAATACCCAGTACAACTGAAAAACCTTCTGAACCCATTACTTCTGAAACAGTAGAACCTGAAAAGAACAAAGCCTTAGTTGATATTTCTAAAAGCTTCATTGAAAGTGAAAGTGATCACACTGTATCATCTAAAGGGACAAGTTCACCAACCATCAAACCTAAGAGTACTGAAAAACCAGATGAATCGAAATCTGAATCCAAACCATCTAAAAAGTCCAAAAAGAAGGGCAAGAAAGACAAGGTTGTGAAAGAAGAAATAGAAGATCAAACACCAAAGGTTTCACAATCCTTAGTTCAAAAAACTGAAAAAACTAAAACAATAACTCATAAAGAAGATCAAGTAGATGTTTCAGGTAAAACAACTCCTTTAGATGCTGAAAAGACAATACAAAAAATACAGGAAACAATCCAAACTACTGAACCTGACATAATTGCAATCACTCATCCAGTGAAAGTTCAGGACAAACTAGTTGAAACAAATGAACCAAATATTACTCTGGGATCAACCGTTTTACCTGCAGTAACTGACAAAGATGCAATTTCAAGTACGCTAGAACTTATTGAAAAAGAATCGAAATCCATAAAAGATGAATTACCCAAAGATAAAACTGTACCTGAAGCAGAGTCCGTAATAGAGACAGAACCAGGTAAAGAAAACATCGAACAACTCACTCTCGAAACTATTTCTAAAGAAGATAAAATTAAACATATTGTTGAACCTGAAACTGTTGATATTGAAGAAACTAAGCAGGTTGAAACACCATTAGTTCCGGAAATTAAGGTCAAAGGTAATAAAACAGTACAAGAACCAGATCCAATAGTGTCAAATAAAGACAAAATTTCTTTAATCAAAACAAAAGGAATCACGACAGAAACAAAATCAATCGATATTCCTAAATTTGAAACAACAGTGATAGAAAAGATCTCTGAACCAAACTTGAAAGATCTCAACAAAGGATTTATCGACACAGAAATAAACTACACAATTGTTAGCAAAGAATCTGTTATAAAATCCAAAGTTAGCGATGAGTTACCTACCGAACAATCGCCAACAAAAGAAATTAAGGAAACTGTAGTTGTCAAAACAACAGAAACTGTAAAAGATAAAACACAAATTATCCCTGAACTAAGTGAAGATGCAGTAAAAGAACCAGTTGTTTCAAATATTGTACCTGAACCAACAAAACTAATTGAAGAGATTGATGAAATTCCTAAACAACCACAAGATACCGTCGAAGACGTTAAAATAACGGAAATAAAAAATACTGAAGTGGACTTAACAAAAACAGTGGACTCACTCAAAGATGCCACAATTGGTTTCATAACCAATGAATCTGTATTAGAACACAGTACTCTTACTCCAGAAAAGGAAACTAAACCTGATGAACAAAAAGTAAGCAAAGACCCATCATTGGAATTTGCTGATATAGGAACAACTGAAACGCTTGAATCAATTCTGCATCTTGAAGAAATTGAGGTGCCAATTATAATTGAAAAAACACAAGTTGAGAGCAGACCAGAAGAATTGCCATCTTCGAAAGTTGAAACAACAACAGAAAAAGATACTGTAGCATCTCATGTGATTTCTAAAGTACCAGAAGAACCATCTCAAGAAGAGGACAAACAAATTAGTATCGTCGAACTTACAAAGACGATGCTAGTCAGCGAAAGAACAACTAAAGAAGACATCGATACCGCTACTCTTCATGAAAAATCAGTTGAGCCTGAAAAGAGTGAACCTAAAAAAGTAGAACCTACTGACATTTTACCTGTACCTGCAGAAGTGGAGAAAGAAATGACGTCAGATAACAAAGATCAACCACTGACACCTGATGATATTAAAGTAGAAGAACACCAGATTCCGTCTACTACAGAAAAAGATCTTGAAATCAAAAAAGAAACGGAAAACATTCCAACATTTGAAACAATAACTAATGTTACATCAGTGAAAACAGTAACTGACTTAACTTCAGAAGTCTCTCAGGAGCTTCCTGAAAATAAAAAAGACCAAACTAGTATCATTGAACTCACTAAGAATCTATTGGATACTGAAAGCTATGTAATAGACAATAAATCAACAGAGGTCAAGGAATCAATTGAAACTCCCGATCAAAAGTTAATTGAAGACAAAAAACCTATTGACGAACTTCCAGAAGTAAAGATTACCCAAGAAACAATTATCAAGGAAACTTTACCGACTGAACCTGAAAAAATAGTCTATGAGGTTAGTACTGAAGCACCAAAACAGACCTCAGTAGAGGTAGCTCCACTTAACGTTGGGACAGTTATCACAGAATCTGAAACCACATTGGTTCCAGAGTCACCAGAAGTCTCATACATTCGACAATTCGAACCACAAATCCAGGGTTCAAGTGAAAGTGTAAACAAACTTCTGGCTTCATTCGACCAGCCTGAACAGAAAGAGTTTTCTTCTCAAACTGTTGAAACTGTGACCCAGCCTTCTCAACCTGGTGCTAAGTACGACATCAACATGCTTCTTGAAGCTGAACGTTATGACACGCATTTGCGAGGACACAAGCCAGATGAACCTAAGTTTGGTTCGCTAACTGAAAAATATCCCCAAACGATTGATATATCTATGTCACTAACAAAAACTGATGTGGCGAAGGAACCCAAACCAAAAATACAACTAGACTTGACTGTACAAGAAGACGATTCCAACAAAGCTACAGTAGTTAAAAAAGAAATTGATGCAGTTTTGCCTACTCATGTAAAAGTAACAACAGAGCATGTAACAAAAGAAACGATAGCTGCTCCTGTCGTAGAAAAAGAACAACCCGTAGATATTAAAAAAGAAGAACCAGTCAAAGAAAGCAAGAAGAGCAGGAAAAAGCGGAAGCACAAGCGAGAATCAGAAGGTAGTGACTCTATAGAACTACCACAAGAACAACCTATAGAAACTGATAAAAGTATTGCTGACACTGATAGTTCTTCTTTGAGTCACTACGTGGAACTGCCAACATCACCTCCAGCAGAATCCCCTAAACCAACAGAAGAAGTACTGGAAGAGACAGTTGAAGTTAAAGAAATAATTGATGATTCTCCTGTAATTGAGTCTGAAACGACCATTGAAGAACGCGGGTATGAACCCGAAGATGTATCTTTGGGACCAATTATTACACCCGATAAAAAGAAGAAACAAAAGAAACGTAAACAACACGCAGTTAGTGAAGAAACTACTTACCCGAAACTAAGTACTACGGATGTGGAAGATTCATCATTAACATTGCTAGAAGATGCTGAGCCAGTTAAGAAAACAAAAGACAAAAAGAAGAAGAAGAAAGATAAAACTCCAGAACCAAAATCGGAAATTATCGAACCTTCGCCGGAACCTTCACCAGACAAAGAACCAGAACCCGAACAGAAAGTTGGTGAAATTCAAGAAACATCTCCCCGAGATGAGTCTTACCGCACAATAAGCGAAGCTTCTGATATTAGTACAGTTAAAATTGTTGAGGAATGTGTCCAGAGCAGTCCTGAGACAGTACAAAAAGAAGTTACAACTACAGTAACATATCCGATTCCAGTCGTTGAAGAGATCCCAACTCAAGAGTATTCTGTACAAACATCACCAGAAAAAGTGGACAAAGTCGAATTTGAAGAACCATTACCAAGACCGGAAACTGTTGACAGTGAACTTCAAACGTCGGCTACAAGTGTAAATGAGGTTTTAACACAGACTACACCAGTCGAAGAAAAAGAAATCGATGTACAAACAATCGAAGAATATCCGACTGTAACAGAAAAAGTTGAGACGACTGAAATTGAAATTCAAACGAGCAAGTCAGCATCGCCTGAGCATTTAGAACCTGAGAAAATACCTCAACAAGAAGCTACAACGCAAGTTATTCCTCATGACATCAGTACACCGGAAGAGAAATTCTCACAAACTTCACCTGTTGTTGAGGAACCTGTTGAAATCAAACCAGAAGAACCCACCAAAGAAATTGTCACAGAATCAAGAGACATGCAAACGTCTCCACTACCGACTGTGCCTAAAGATGAGAAGAGTACAGAAATAGTAATTGACACTACTGACATTAATATACAAACATCTCAACCGGAAATCACTGATCAAGAAACTTCAACTTCTCCAATAAAAGAAAAAGAAGTTATGGAAATGTCGATTCAAACACCAGAGATTTCATTAATTAGTACATCAACTCAATCTGATGCAGTGGAACAGTTCTTATACGAAGAAAGAGTGAACAGGGATCCTGAACCTCGTCCAGAAGAACTGAAAATTACTAAACCAGAGATTATCACAGTAGACAGTACTCAACAAACATCACCGAGAGTAGAGCCAGAACAAGCGTCACTGAAATTGGACTTAGAAAAGATAGAAACGGTAGATTACAGTCAGCAGACAACACCACGTGCTGTTGAAGAACCTGCCCTAAAAGAAACAAAAGAAATTGTTCCGACTATTGATACCTCACAGCAAACATCTCCTAGAGTAGAATTCCATGAAACAAGGAAGCTTTCTGAAGATTCTACCCCTCTGCCTGTACTGGCATTAGAAAAGACAGAAAGAGATGTTATAACAGTTGACAGCACTCAACAAACAACTCCCAGAGACTACACTGATGATTCTATATCCACGTCGACGGATGAACCTTATGAAATTCACTTGAGGGCTCAAATATCTATACCACAATCTACCACAGATTTCCTCGACAGTGAACGTCAAGAACAAGAACCACCACAATCTATTATTACCGAAAAACAAAAACAAAAGAAGAGGAAATCCAAGAGAAGGGCTGAATCACCTTTACAATCTCCGGGAAGTCTCTCAGATCCAATTAATTCTGAACTGTCTTCGTCTGTGACTCCAACGAGCGATGATACATCATTAAGATACACTCCTTCTACTGATGAAGGTATATCTCAGTTAGCTAGTCCTGATTTACCTAGACAAGTTTTGCCACCTAAACTGACTTATTCAGACGTTGTACAAAGATCTAAGTCGAAGTCACCGTCTCCTAGTAAAACGATACTTCCACAAAAAACAGAAAAGGCAAGGTTGCTCGATGCTTTAGAAAAAAGAACACAATCAGTCGTTCAACCATCCAAGAGTGTCGCAGATAACATGACTGTAGCCTTGTATGAACCGTCTGTGGAAAAATCCTATGATCTCGTTATCAACAAAGAATTTGATACAATAAAGAACAACCCTGCTAGATCCGAAAAGAGTGTTATTATTATAATTGAAACTATTTCGGTATGGCTGGAGGAGATCCAATACAAAATACAGAAAGAAACAAGCAGCGGTGTCAAGCCGACGGAAGAAACCGAAAGATTGAAAACATTACAGAACTACATCAAGTATCTCAAAGAAATAGTAGAAGTGACGGAAGTCAATGAAGAAATTATCACTTTGATTGAGACATTAACCCGTCAAGTGGACGCAGTTAATACTTTGAATAAACAAAGCTTAGTCAAAGTGGAAGAGGTTGGAAGAGAATGGGAGAAATTCTTGGATGATACTGATGTTTTGGCTGAATCCGTCGACCAAGTTAAAGCTAGATTAGATAATGTAATTCTATCCGAAATCCCGACACAGCAAAAACTTGACAAACTGGACAAAATCGAATCTGATAACATAGACAACTTTGAAAGTTTAACTAAGCTATTTAAGCGTTGTCGCTCTCTAATTGAAGCCAATCCAAAACGAGAATGTCCAGTAAAATTGTATAATTGTGATGACGAAACCAAACACATAGATCATACAATTAATAACGAGAGGTACCGACTTCTACAACTTGCTTCTTTAGCTGACGAGTATGAACAGACCTTGCAAGACTTTGGACAGATCACAGATGTGGCTGAAGCACTTTTAGACGGAAAAATTATCGTAACCGACTTAGATCACCTTCATGAGGAAATCCAGAAGCACAGGAAATTCTTTGTGAACCTTAGCCATTGTCGAGCAATTCTTGAGTCACTGGAAGACAATTTAGATAGTGAAACAAGAGCTAAGTATTCTTCTCTGCACAATTCACTTCACGACAGAGCTACATCTATTATAGACCGGGCAGCGAGTCGAGCTCAGCAGATGACACATGCTGCATCAGGATGGAACAAGCTCGAAAATGGAATGAAAGAAGAGAAACAATGGCTAGTGGTTGCTCAACAAAGGATCCCAGATCTTAATAACGTTACATCAAGAGATCACGAGCAATACATCGATTTGTATCAATCTATAAATCACGATGTTTCTCGCCATCACGCGAAAATGCTGCGTCTACTCTCCATAACACAAAACATGCAAAACTTAATCGTATGTTCTGCACTGGACAACCAATGTTCTTCTGCACTGAACACATTACTAAAACTACAAGAGGAGATTGATTCGCGTTTGACGCGACTTACCGCGTTCAGAGAAAACTGGGTGAAGTATGACCTTCTCATTGACAGGATAGAAGGGTGGATGAAGATAGCCAGTCGGGAATTGGAGTATATCACACCTGAAAATATTACTACAACTGGTAACTTACGTAGATTCTGGGAACTTAAAGCTCAGCACGAGGTCCATAATAACTCAAAGAACGAATCTGGTGTACAATTTGAGAAAGCTCTCGAGATTCTACCAATTTCAGATGAAATGGTTCAACGAGAATACTTCTCTAAAGTTGAAGATCAGTGGCGAGAATTGGCATCTAAAATCGCTGGAATTCACACCTCTGCTATACAGACTATTTCTGATCGGGACGTGTCATCAGGAGAGAAGTTGAACATCCTTGAAGAGGAACTTAGGGAACTTCGCGCTTCTATTGACGCCCTGAAAGGAGTCATCAGGAGCGAAGAAGAACTAAACCTCTACATAGAAAGATTACAAGTGATGACTGGACGTATTGATCGAATACAAAATGAGTTAGGAAGACTCAGTTTACTACCTACAGCTGAATCAGAAAGATTAGGAGCCCTACTCACACAATCTGGAATACTAGAAGATCAAATCTCCGAGGAATTGGAGCGGGGTTTGTTACTGAAAGAGAAAATAGTCCAAGTCCAGGATGGTATAGCACGATGTGAGAAGAACCAGCGTCGTGCCAGAATCATCCTTGACGAGTGCGAAGCAGCCGAGCGTCTTGGAAGCGACGTCGTTGAGAGAGCATCCCAGAATTGCGACCAGCTGATTGAGGACTTGGCATCACAGTGGCGAGATATTCTGGCTTTAAGACAAGCTCTTCACACATTGCCCATCAGTCTCAGAGTGTGTGTATCACCTACGAATTTAGAACGAGATATATCTAGTCTTCAGGTAATTATCAAACAATAGTCAGCCATATTTATTTCGGGCTTATTTCAGTTGATTATTTTTTATGGTTTTTTGATCAGGAAACTCACGCGGACTTAGAGGCAGCTTGCGGAGAGCTCAGTGCTCGTCTTCGTGCGAAGGTTCACCTGTGGAAGCGGTTTGAAAGACAACTGGAACTTGTGCAAGGGGCAGTCCGCGAGGCAGACTATATGGTTGAACTGCTGACTGTCCAAGGACAAGTCGACTATGATCGACTTCTGAAAGCAACTGAGAAGTTAGAGGTTAGTTATGTGCATTTGATTCTTCCGGATTTCCTGAATTTTTTATCTTCTCCAGTTTTTTTTTCTAATATAATTGTGCAAGGTACCTAATAGCTTACTATTTAATCATTCCCTTCTGATGGTATATGGCTAAAGACTGAAACACAGAATCAATCCTATAAATCCCGCACTGAGTTGATCTGTTCCCGATCGCGAGAGTTGTGAATTTCAAAATTTTGGAGACCATAAGCTAATCAAGTTTAAACTAATTTAATAACCAGATCGACCTATATCGATGTTTTCTTCATTGTTCCCAACACAGACCCTAAGTGAATCACTAACAAGACGCAGTGGTGAGCTAGTGGGTGAACTTCGTGATGCAGCCGCCCCTCTTGAAGCGACCACCGAGCCATCAGTAGCGGCTCAGCTACGAAGAGAGCTGGACGATGCGGCTACGGCTTATGAACACACCTGTACCAACCTTACGCAGTTGTGTGACAAGTAAGTTCTAGTCAAATGTGATAGGTGGCACTACTGGTTAAACGTAGCGTAGTATTTTTCAGGTTAATTATTGGCCATAAAACTATATATATTGTAAGCTTTAAATTTTAAATAGACGACAGCAAAAGACAATTATACAAATTTATCTTCAATTCAATAACTTTTAATATATTACAAGTTTACGGAATTGTAAATTTTACGAATGCAACTCTAAACATACGAAATAGATATAACCCAATTAGCTGCATCATGTAACTTTGCTGCTCTATTTTACCTAATTCTTTCGAGTCATTCTATAATATAGCCTCTCTCCTTCGATAAATGGACTATCCAACATTGAAAGAATTTCATAAATCGGACCAGTGGTCCTGAGATTAGTGTGATCAACAAACTCTTCAGATCGGAGACCATAAAAACCTATTCTTCACCAGATACCACAAGGCAGTTGATCTCTGGAAGAGGTACCATGACGCAGCAGCAGCGGTTCGAGCCTTCGCTGAGTTCCAGGAAGGCAATCTGCATACACTGCGTCCTGATGAGGCACCTAACACTGCACAAGTAAGTTATAGACTTTATAGCTATGAAAATAAGGAAGCATTTTGAATGGCAGGAGGTTCATTTTGAGATAGAACTAAGGGGTGGGCCATATAAAGTTTGCATTTTCCAAAAGTTCGACAGTCATGTTGGCTGTGTGGCATGTTGCGCCATCCATTGACATAGCCTCTGAGGTGAAAATGGGCTTCATCTGAAAAGACGATTTTTCGGTAAAAATGCTCATCTTCGGCCAAACGATCTTCTGCCCATTGGGCGAACCGAAAACGTCCCATTTCGTAAATGTCAAACCTTTAACTAAATTATGAACACAAATTGAATGACATTTGAGCTGTCATTCTCTAAATAAACAGTAGTTCAAAATGCAAACGTTAGATTGGCCCACCTATATTTACTGTTCAAATTATAATATTACGGATTTTCAGGATATGACAATAGAGAACTATTTTGAATGACGTGATTTTGAAGATAAAACACTTAGGTACTTACTGACAATACTTATTTTAATTTATACTTTAAGCACTAGCGCGATGAGTCTTATCTTGATAGTACAGGAGTTCCCATATTTCGACTCCAATTTGTCAGTCAGTAAAACAAAGTAAATCGTTGTAGTCAAGTAATTGTTGTAATCGTTGTTGTATCGTGAGGAAACCTGCATATCGGAAAAGGGTTCTAAAAATCCTTTGAAGATATGTGAAGTCCCCAATCCGCATTAGGCAATCGTGGTGGACTATGCCTAACTCTTCCGTGGACACCTGAGCTCAGCAGTAGGCAGTAATGGGTTGTTACAGTACAAATCGTTGTATTAACATTTTATCATAACTTACCTACTCATAAACACCAATCAATGACTAGACACATTTAATATGTAAAAAATACAAATTCAGACTACGTTACCTAATAATTTCTAGCTCGAGAGTTCAATGTATCGCTTCTCCACATGACGATTTCATTTGTTGACCAATACTTAGATATTTTTTCTAGCTCTTTCAGCCTCGGTTTTTTCACGTTTGTCTGTCAGAATTTTAATTTAAGCGATCCCGAATGGCAGTGATTCAGTTCACCTCGCGAGGTCGATGCACTTAGCTTAGCAGTACCTACTGTGTACTCGTCAAAGTGTATTTATTTGTAAGATCCTTGGTGTGAATGTCAATGATTTGAATTTTGAAGACGCCATTTTGAAATGTAATGTGAAGTTAGATTGAATTGGTGTTCGATTTTTGAAGTGTAGATGTCATTTTTTTTTTGTAAAGGTAAAATTTAGTAAACAGCCTAGTTTTAAATTTTGGTAGGTATATTCTTTTATTGTTTTTTTGACACGGTAAAGTTTAATCATTTAAATTAGTGGCTGTTTAAACTAAACCTAACTTGAAAACTTTTGAATTATGTCGTCGAAATGAGTAGATAACAAATATATTGTATCAAGTTTGAATTATACAATCGCATTATTTTAATGAATCCAACGATAACAGTCTGATAAGAACTCCGCCAATGCGCGGCAGTCGAGCCGTGGACGTCCGGCCGCAAGGACGTTTACGGAGCCAAATAAAAACCCGCGAACAAAAAAAAACGAAATCCGAAATCGAAAATTACGAAATTTAAAAATAGAATTCGAAAATGGCGCTTTAGTTTTAAAGAAAAACCGCGCGCTTCTTGTCTGAAGGTCACTTGAAAAATCTTGGTCGTGTGTATAATTTCGATTGAAAATTATACGATTAGAGGTTAAATGTGTACTATAGTTAACCTTGAAATACAAGCGTGACATCAATGTTAACTAAAGGGTTCCAAAATTGAAAAACACAACGAATTTTCATTGTTTTTGACCTTCGAGTGTCCACAGACTACACAAGAAATAGACAAGAAATATTTTTTAATCAATTTACCCTCACGTTATTTTATTGACTAAAATTTTAAAATCGATGTTTTAAATTTACGAACGGTGCTAATCATAACTGTCCTTGTCAAAATGTGAGATATGATTTGTTGTTTTTTATTATTATAGTGATGTGATAAGAAATATGTGTCAGTGGTATAAGTTGTGATTTATCGTTTGAAAATGTCACTTCAAGAGGTAAGGAAGACGAATCGAGAGACATAGATAACCTTTTTATTGTTTATTGACGACTTTAAGATAAACCCGTTTAGGCAACGGATGCCGTTTATATTCAGCCTTGACCTTGTTCTAAATTTGAAATATTAACATAAAACATAGATTTTATAATGTACTAGTTGACCCACGCTACTTTGCTTACGCTACAAAGGGAAATAGTTTTTAACTAATTTTAGTCATTTTAATAGTTTCATTATTGAAGTTTTAATACAAATCCCTATTTTTTTCCATCCAACAATGAAAAAACTTTTCAAATCAGACCAACCGTTCCTAAAATTAGCATATTCAAACAATCAACCAGCTCAGCTTCATATAATAGTATAGACTAGTTGTCCATTGAATAAATATCATATAACTTCACATAGAAAAGTAAAACTACACAATCTTAGGTACAAACTTGGCTACGATGAGATCATCAATTAGGTCATTCGCGCGCGAAGTCGCAGCAAAACACATCTGGATATCTTAATAGAATTAATGTTATTGGAATATATTCTACTAGCGGGCCCGCGCAACTTCGTCTGCGTCACTTAGCTTATGTTCTTAGATTGTCTGTGCCAAATTTCATCGAAATCGATTGAGAGGTTTAAGCGGGAAAGCGTAACAGACAGAGTTACTTTCGCATTTATAATATTAGTAAGTAAGGATAAGGATGTTTATTATACAGGGTGGAATTTTGAAGCCTAGGGAAAGTAATTGAAATAATGATTTTAGAGATTTTTATAATATAGGTACTTTTTTTTGAAAATAAAACATGCATTCGTAAAATTTTAAAAAATCTTGGTCCGACCGGGTTTCGCACCGGCTACCTTTCTTAGATGAATGGATTTTGAATATAGCGTTTAAATATTTAAAAAAGTGTAGATTAAAAAAACAAACTAATTAATAAATACAATCATTAAAATTTATTATCGTTAAAATATAATTAATGGTGTTATTTTGACGGGTAATGGTTTGAAATTATGAAATCGACAGGAACTAAAGCTAATGATAAAACATAATTAATATGTTTTTAAATAGGTCGTCTTATACAGGATGTTTTTCTCAGTTCCAAATTAAATGTGTCTACTCAAACACAAATGAAGATAACTTTCTTTTTGAGTGTCTTTTAGTCCACTCAGTTTCAATATTCATGCTTTCTTAGGCTATAGGTGTTATGCAAAATTGATCCTTATTTTGTAGAGATAAAAGTTATGTATAAGGTGTTTTTTTGGGTTTTAATTCCTGCAATCCTTTTCTTCTAATAGTGTTTATCTTTGCTACAAACATGAAAAACGTGTTATGCTAAATTCAACCTTATTCTGTAGAGATAAAAGCTATGTAAAGGGTGTTTATTTGTTAAGAAAGTATGTCGGTGAGTCAGTACGTTTTCGCATATTACGTACGTTTGAGTTTCGAAGGTTGTTT
Organism: Trilocha varians; assembly: GCA_030269945.2. NCBI lineage: Eukaryota > Metazoa > Arthropoda > Insecta > Lepidoptera > Bombycidae > Trilocha > Trilocha varians. The sequence continues at coordinate 1,538,165 of AP028264.1, read as the reverse complement.
CAAACGTTTTGTGTTAGGGGGAGCGATGGCGCCGCTTTTCAACGCAATTAAGACTTATTCCTAATGTTTTTGACGTAGACTTGAGAAGTTTTAGAGCCGGCTTGATTTTACAATTATTTAGAAAAAATAGCGTGCATGTAAATTTTAGATAGGTTATGCAGTAATGAACTGACTTGATTGTTTACAAATTTTATATTTTAAAATTCGATTGTATTTTTAATTAAATAAATGCAGGTAATAAGAATTTAGAGAGTAGCAGTTAAATATTGCGGATTTAATCGAATTTATAGGCATATTCGCTTCTTTGTACCGCATATCACTTTTCAATAGTGTTTTGGCGGTCTACCACGACATCTTATTGCGATCCAATTTGGGACTTAAACTGAACTGCCTCGTATTTGAATAGTTATTTTAAAGGTGGTGATAAGGCCCCTGATGCGAGAAAAATATCGAAGTTGCCATTAAAAATATCGCGGACAAATGTTGAATAATTTTTAAATAGTATTTGCGAATAGTGAGTATAGTATTAAAAAGTCGTGGTGGGGTAGTGGTCGAAGCGCTTCCTTCCGTACGGGAGGTCGCGGGTTCAAATCCGGCCGGCTTGTACCTCTAAATCTGTGAAAAAAAAGATTTATGTGCAATTTTTCACAACACCACTGGCTAAATACGGTGAAGGAAAACATCGTGAGGAAACCTGCATATCCGAAAAAGGTTCTAAAAATCCTTTGAAGATATGTGAAGTCCCCAATCCGCACTAGGCAAGCATGGTGGACTATGCCTAACCCCTCTTCGGAGGAGACCTGAGCCCAACAGTGGGCAGTAATGGGTTGGTACAGAGTATAGTATAGCAACAAACAATATTTTATCAGTCGTTCAACCTTATTTTCACGGGATTTGTATTAAAGGTTATCTGTTTTGCTATCACAGACTGGAAATATACACTTGCTCAGTACGATTGCCGATATTTAGTATGTATTTTATTATTCATGTATTTTTTAATATTATTCATAAACAATTATACAATTAACCTGTACATTTATAGTAGATTCAATTTCTTTCACTAAAACGCATAACCTATCTGAATTACACTTTCTTTCTCGATATTTTGAACAGCTAAACAAGATACAATGTATACACTTTACAAGAAAAGTTTTCTTACACTATCCATATTATGAGCAGCTAAACGAGAAACATTGTATGCATTTACACTTTACAAGATCAATGTAGGCGACCTTATTTCCTCTCTACTGACGCAAGTAATACACATTCCTTTTATTTTATCGATATCCGTTACACCATTAATCCAGTTTTAAACTCTCGAATGTGCCAAATTGCATGTATAAAACAAAATAATTGTAAATTCGGTGCCAAAACATAATGGTATTATTTAAATACAGTCGTTTTTGGAGATGTGACAAAATATACATGGTAAATGGAGTTAATGCATATGACTATGAAACAGCTGCTAGGTTTCATAAATTGCATTCCATTAAACTACAGAATAATGCATGATTTTTCATTTTAATCTTGTGAATAAGGTCTTTATTTTATAAATTCATAGTTACGTCTCAATTTACGTAATCACAATCATTACATTCAAGATATTTTAAAAAGAAACTTCATTAAACAAACACCAAATGAACCGTGGTGTTTCTAATCAAGTTTGAAATCCGTGGGAGCTTCTAACAAGCCATTACTTTGCGATAACAAGCGTCTCAAAATTTACTATTCAATACATCTTTCTTTGCTATACCTTATCCCATTTAGATGGTGTCGCGATATATCTTCTCTCTCCACTCTTTTCTATCTTTGCATACATCATCTGTCACACCATCATATCATACTTTCATGCATTTTCAACGGGTTCTTACCACGATATTTAATTAATTGAGTTGTCTCGATATTTCAATGTTGTAACGTTGTTGTTGTTGAACGAGAAAGAGGGTAGACAAATTTGTTTGCTCTTAAATCGACCCGCAGTATCCAGTCTTCTCGTGATCATGACGTTTGCAACAACGTTGAAATATCGAGACCACTCAATTAATTAAATATCGTGGTAAGAACCCGTTGAAAATGCATGAAACTATTATAGAAAACCACGAGTGTCTGAATAAGTTTACATCTTTCTTTGCTATACCTTATCCCATTTGATGTGGTCGGCGCAATGCATACATCATCTGTCACACCACATACCATCATATTATCATCCTACACACAATCAAACAATCTTTTCTTCTGCCTTCTCCTCTTACATCCATCTACTGACACTTGCTATTTAATTATTCATTTATTCTATACAATTTATTTGAATTCGTCATCGTCAAAAGACCACACAGTTTAATTCTCATATGTATTCTTGTGAGTAATGCATGTTCAAGTTAAAATTACAAAAATTATCAGCTCCAGCCGGCTACTTTAAGTACGCGTCATTCTCTATAAATAAAGTTACTTTAAACATATCTGTAACGAAAAGTACGATCGTAAAATAACTTCAGAGTGCTTACATTATTTGATAAATGCTTTTAAAATTTTATAAACAGAGACGGTATTAGATTCCATTACCCTTTTTTGTATTTTAAAGTAAGATCCATGTCTTTAAACGAGGTTTAAGAAAAGTTCTTTATGGGCAGGCTCATTGCCCTGGCATTGCAGAGGTTCACGAGCGACGGTGACTGCTTACCATCTGGTGGGTCGTAGGCTCGGTTATCTATCTTGTAATAAAAAAAGTCACGTACGAATAGGTGTGGTAACGTTTTGGTTAAGTGGGTCGAATAAATTGAAAAATTTTAATTAAAAATTGCATTTCTCGTAACTTAGATAACCTACATTTAATTAAGGCATTTACTTCAATTTCCATTCATACATATTGGAAATAGTTAAAAGATAATTAAAACAGTAACCATTTTTTCCATACAGTATATTAATTTTAAGTCCAACCATTTTTTATTAACAGAAAAATAAATAATTGCTCATATTGTTTTCTAAACAACAACAAAATAATTTACAAACAATCATTAAAATGTTACCACTATCCTAATGTCTACTAAAAAAAATAACATCTAGTTGACATGCTTTCCCGCGTTCGCTTCTAAACCTAACTAAGTCTACATTCTTGAGTAAAAGTAGGAGAGTTCGCCCTTGACTCGTTCCGTTGTTAATTCGTGTTTATCTGTTTGTTTGAATGTTTCTGACTATTGAGGTTAACATTGTTAAACGACTTATTAATCTGTTTACTTTTGTAAATGTTTTGATAAATTATAAGCAGCTAATTTGCCAGCTAATGTTAGTTTTACCAAACATCCTGTGGGTACAGTGGACTTATGGCCAAAGGGAGATCTCCTTGCGGGCGAGGTAGTGTAAGCCCAGTCAGGCCGAAGCCCGCTGTAGTAGATTTCAGATGTCGTATATATGCAAAGATACTTGCAAATGTCGTAACCGCGATTCAGGATCTCGCGCGCTATTATTCGTCGCCACAATCCCTACTAATGTTATAAATGCGAATGTAAATCTGTCTGTTACGCTTTCCCGCTTAAACCTCTCAACTGATTTTGACAAAATTTGGCACAGATAATCCTTAGATCCTGAGAAAGAACATACTTTATTGTGAAAATAAGGGATGAAGAAAAAAACGGGTTGTAGAGTTCACGCAGACGACGTCGCGGGCACCAGTTTGTTTATAATTTTAAAGAAACATGCCAAAATAGTTTCGTCATGTCAGGACGTTATTGTAGTTTATTTTATTATCAACATTAGGGTGCGAAAATATGTGAAATCCCAAATCTGCATTGGGCAAGCGTGGTGGACTATGCCCAATCCTTCTGAGGACACCTGAGCCCAGCAGTGGGCAGTAATGGGTTGTTACAGTTATCGTAAAACACGTGTACGAAACGAATTGATCTCAATTTAAAAATGAGTGGTACATTAATAACTAAAGTAATGATAAATCAAATGCCTTTGAAGTTACATTATATTTAATTTTATTGGTCATTTCTTCAGATATGAGTAAGAAGTATTATTCATAAAGAAGTTATTATAATTATAGTTTATTGGAACGAAATTCCTTATCGCGCGTTGTGAAAGGGGGCTTTTTTTTTTTTTAGTTGGAGGAAATTTTTTTTTTTTTAGTTGGGGTATGTGGGAGTTGAACCGCACTAAAACCTCCAACCGCTCACACTCAGCGTCCGAACCCCGGCTGAGGCCAGAACCCAGCACGGGGTTATGAAAGACGACGCGACGCGTTACGCCATCGGCACTCTTTCCCGTCGCGTCGCCCCGTGAAAGGGGGGGCTAGACGGAAAAAATTCTTACGAAAAGTTGTCACGACACTTTTTTTGTCTTAGATGATTATCGCTAGATGGCGCTGTGATCAAAATCTTTTAAAACACGTTCCTTATCGCGCGTTACGAAAGGAAATATTTTTTTTGTCTTTTAATCGAAATAGTAGAGGAGCCCAAGCGGGGATTCCGGGATTTACTACAGCGCGGCAGATTAATATACAGGGGGTACCTTGTACCCGGTTAAGTACCTCCACAAAATATGAGGCCCATATCTAAGGCCGCCCGTGAAGGATACAGGATCAGATTAGTAAAAAAAAATTGATGATCAGAAATTCTCGAGCGCGTCAGATTAAGGTAGGGTGAGTTAATTACATCCTAAAAAGTGTATATTCCAATAATCTGACAATTTGAGAGTGACGTAAAAAAAGGAGACGGTAACAAAGTTGTAAAAAAAAAACGTCATCGCGACATTCTCGAGCGTAGCTAAATTTTTTTTTATTTTGAAGGAAATAATTCAAGAATAATAAAAAATATATAATCTGACGATTTCCGCAAGCCGAAATAACAAAAATCTTATAAATATAAAAATGAATTGCTGTTCGTTAGTCTCGCTAAAACTCGAGAACGACTGAACCGATTTGGCTTATTTTAATCTTGAAATATTCGTAGAAGTCCAGGGAAGGTTCGTTCGAGAGATATCGTGAACGATAGAAACCCGAAAAGTGTTTTTCGGGATTCCGAAATTTATCTCCGAAATTTGTGAGTCGATCAAAATTACTTATGAGGATGATAAAACTACGTCGAATGGTGCCAACCGCGTTAAAATTGGTTCATCCATTCGAAAGTTATTGCAGTTTGAAAATTCCAAAAATAGTGTTCTATGAAACTTCTATCAGACTTTCGAGCTGGGAGAGCTCAAATGCATAGAAATATTATTTCTTTGAACTCAGGAATGGAATTAGCGGGAAGTTGCAGGGATGGCTTTAAAGTGAACCATTATCCTAATCTTTTTTTTTGTCAGATCAGGCGAATCCCTCTAGATAATCGTCAGATTATGAGACAGTACGTTTAGAACATAAAGATAAACCATATATATCTTAATCTGACGCGCTTGAGTATTTCAAAATGGCGATTTTTTTTTTGCACATTATGAAAATGGCTGCGAGTTTGCGTCCCATCGAAATCGTCAGATTAGTGAATGAGAGCTTTTTTTTGGTGTACTTAACACTCCCTTAGAAAATCTGACGCGCTCGATATTTTTTTCTTTTTTTTTCATTTTCAACCTTTAAATACAACCACCCGCATCACGCAAACGATCAGATTAACATACGTACGTTATTAAAAATACGTAGGGCATTGATGCTATCAATATCTGACGCGCTCGAGGATGTCCATGCAACAGTTTTTTTTTACATCTTTAAAAATCTATAGCCCCTTTCCCCACCGATGTAAAGGTATATGTCATATAACATTTTTTTCTTCTTATCATCTAAGCTTTGCATCCCAATAGGTCTCTTCAACGCTCGAGTAAATCCCCATTTAGCATCGTCGCCTCCTCTACTAAAAGGAGCTTCGTTCTATTCGGGTGTCCCATGACACCTCTCAAGTTTTTTTTGTTCTGCGTTTTCTTTTAACTTGTTACTTTATTAAACGGTTATTATTGCTATAATAGAAACATGTAATTGATTTAATTTAAATGATAGGTACTTTACGACTAGCACTACCGTTTATAGTATGAAAAGAGAACCATCTAAATCGGTGCATTTAGACAGAAGACCTATTATGAAAAAAAATAAGTCGAATCCATCTCTTTTATTTTTCGAAAGCTGCTAAAAATATGACTTCGCTTTACCACATAGCTGACAGATACCAGTTACCATCCCTTATAAAAAACCAATAAAAATATGGAAGTCGTTATCAATAAAATATTTATTGCACTTTCAAAATTTCACTCCGTTCATTTTAGCGTAGGACGTGTCAAGACACATATAGAATGAGGTCAGAAACATAATTTAGATTTACAATTATCAACCCTGTCGTAAAACATTAAAGCAGTGTTTCCCTTACAATTATAAGTACTTACGACCTTTTTATGCGTTTATTCACTTTTACTTTCGCGCGTTTCTCGAGTGCAATTTTATCGTATCAAAGATTTAAAATTGCATTGTATTGACGTAATTATTAGCTCTCGTAGATGATGGAGTTTTAGCACGTGAATAGTTTGTTGAATAATAATATTTGTTGGGGAGCGAGTGGACTGTATGAAGTTGGCGGGATGATAAAAACGCAGAAGCATGCACAAATCAGTATATTTTTAAAGAAAAATATAAAATACAACTTTTCTGTTTAGGGTTTTACTGACAACCGTTTTTATCATGACATGTCACCAAAAACATCAATAAAGAAGCAAAATAGAAAAGAGGCGTCAACCAGTCGCCAACAATATTCTTATTACAAAAATGAAAACGACCGACTTCCATTTCTCAAGCACAAAAACTACTAGTCAGATCTTTATCAAATTTAAATGAGATAATGCCAAAGAATCATCGAAATTGATTCATATAAAAAAGAAATACACGCAAAAACGCATAGCAAATCGTAAAATTTTGTCCGTTAAAAATACACATTTTTAAACACAGATACAAAAGTACTTGTTCGATCTTTAAAAAAAGTATGGGATCTAAGCTCGACCATCACCTTTCATCAGACACCAGAATCATTCAAATCGGTCCACCTAAACCAAAGTTATCGAGGAACAAACATTAAAAAAAACATAGTGACGAATTGAGTACCTCCTCCTTTATGGAAGTCGGTCAATAATAATGAATACTTTTATAATCTTACATTACTAGATAGTTAATTAGTATTGTTCAAACGATGCTTGAGGAGGGTCCTTAGAGTTAGGTCGTAAGTAGCCCTTCAGTGTCCCCTGACATTGCAGAGGTTCATAAGCAACGGTAACCACTTACGGTCACGTGGCCCGTTTGCACGTCTGCCTATAAAGCAGTAATAATAATAAGACTCAACTTTTTTGCCTACCAAAGAAAGTTCCATTTAGACCTCGTTTGAATGCCTTGCGCCGGTTCTTCTCAGAACGGAAGCTTCACAGAGCCATGAGCAACGGTAATCACTTACGATCAGGTGGCCCGTTGTCTCGTCCGTCTACAAAGCAATAAAAATGATTTGATTTAAACATAGCGTTATGCCTTTGAATACTTTAACGAACTATATTTTAATCCTCTAGTGAGGAAACCTAAGCCAACCAGTCATAAATTATTATAGTACAATTCTATCTTAACAATTAACATAAGAGAATACCATTGTTACCTTTTGCTAGGTAGGACACACCTACTGCGGTGTTTTGGATCGATAGCGCTGACCGGTCATGCCGCTCCTGTTTTTATTATATTGTTTTCAGAGGTGAATGAAAATTATATTGGAGGTGAGAAAGATATAGAGGTGACCTTGTTAAGGTTACCCACGTGTATGTAACTGTACGTACCGTTCGTGTAATGGTAACTTCAAGTAAAAATTAATATTATTACTTATCTTAATAATGAGAGGGTAGTGTAGTATATTGGTATAATAAAAATAATTTGGCTGTTCTCCAAACACAATAGGTATCTACTATCAACAATACGAAATTTATGATATTTTCCGTAGGTATTCGCACTTTCTTTTTACTTAATTATTATTTCATCTTAATTGTATTAAAACATGTTTATAATTAAGTAATTAATTCACCAATTTTTTTTACTTCATCGTAAATTTTGTCAAATTTCCATTAAAAAGGTACATCTAGATTTACTACTTTCATTCAAAATATCATCTCAATTAAAAACAAACCTTATATTCTGATCATTAGAGTGTATTATCATTACATCAATTCTAAACATATGTATTTACCACATACTGTTACATAATTAACATGTGTTTCTGCTTGATTGTTTTTCACGCTTGAAATCGCACTTGACAATGAAACCATATCTATAACACTTAGAACAATAAGTTTATAACTTCGAACTCGTGTCGCGTTTAATCGTGTAAGGGGGCGGCGCGACGGGAAAGAGTGCCGTGGGCGTAACGCGTCGCGCCGTCTCTCATAACCCCGTGCTGGGTTCTGGCCTCAGCCGGGGATCGGACGCTGAGTGTGAGCGGATGGAGGTTTTAGTGCGGTTCAATTCCCACATACCTTTCCTCCAACTAAAAAAAAAAACATAATCGTGTAAAAACAAATGACCAATATGTAGACGAGGTTGTATGCATTGACCGTATTGAAACTAGGTGAAACACCGTTTCACAGTTGGCCTACTAGTTGTCATTTGCTTGCATTGGAATAGGCGAATATGTAAACGCAATATTATACTGAATACATGACTAAAGCGTAAAATTAATTTAAAAAAAAAACTTGAGAGGTGTCAAGGGACACGCCGATGGAACGAAGTTCATTAATTAGTAAGGGAATTGTAATAAAATATTTTGATAACAGCGCCATCTACCATTATTCATATAAAACAAAATAAGGAATTGTTTTATAAAAGATTTTAATCAGAGCACCATCTAACGATAATCATCTAAAACAAAAAAGTGTCGTGACAACTTTTTCATAAGAATTTCCGTCTAGCCCCCTTTCGACAACGCACGATAAGGAACTTCGTTCCAATAATTTGGTAGTCTTAAAGCCATTGCATCGGTGACCGCGCGTTAGCAATGAAAAATTTTACAAATTACACATTTCAATTGTTTTAAACTTACTAAGATATTTTGTAAAACACTTCAATGTTTAGTGTATAAAACAACTATAACAATAAAGTAACGTATATTTATTTAAGTAAAATCATTTTCGAAATCGGTTCAGTATATCCAAAAATTACCCTATTAACATCATGACCACATAACTTTATAATATTAGTAGATATAGAAGAATAATATTAAATTCGACCGGATAGGTAACAACTGGGCTATATTAATTTAGTTAAAATGCCATTTCACAATCCAACGGGAGGAAATGGCAACACCATTGCGCTTGTGCTAACAATTTAAGGAGCTTCCGGTGTGATGACTCGTAGTTATTTTTATTCCTATGCTCGATTGAAATTAATATTATTATAAAAAACAACAATACCTTTTTTTTTAGTTGGAGGAAATGTATGTGTCCGGGTATGTGGGAGTTGAACCGCACTAAAACCTCCAACCGCTCACACTCCGCGGCCGAACCCCGGCTGAGGCCAAAACCCAACACGGGGTTATGAGGGACGACGCCACGCGTTACGCCATCGGCACTCTTTCTCGTCGCGCCGCCCCCATAACAATACCTTAGTATTCAGTTATTTAATAGGGAAAAATATACGAGTATGTTTGTAATCTATTTAAATTAAAAGCAAAAAATACATTTTAAATAACAAAACGCTTACTTAGCAACGACTTAACTTATTTCAATAATTCATATATAAAGTATATTTTATTATAATGAAATTTCTTATTGCAAAAGACTAGCTTTTGCCCGCGACTTCGTTCGCGTGGACTTCAGGTTCGTCCCGTCTAGCCCGTCTAGTTCGCGACGTCTATAATATAGTACTATTATACCGCAAAAATGTGTTTTTTTACGACCTCACATTAGAAAACTCAAAAATTGTAGCCTATGTGTTATTCTGATGTATAAGCTATATTGTGGTAAAGTTTCATTCAAATCCATTCAGCAGTTTTTACGTGAAAGAGTAACAAACATCCATCCATACTTACAAACTTTCGCCTTTATAATAGTATTATGATTAAACATAGATAAACTACCTTTTTAGTTACCATTAAAAATGCTACATCATCTCTAAGACCATAACATTTTTTTTTTATTGCCTTGTAGGCAGACGAGCCAACGGGCCACCTGATCGTAAGTGGTTACCGTCGCTCATGAACCTCTGCAATGTCAGGGGACACTGAAGGGTCGCTACCTACGACCTAACTTTAAGGACCCTCCTCAAGCCTCGTTAAAAGAAGGACAAGTCATTTTGAATTCAAACTCTTCGCTGCCAGTTCCAAACAGCCACTTAAAAGTTTTCAATTTGCTACACGAAATGCTTGATTCGCTACTAATAAATTTGTAATGACATTCCGTTTTTTCGTGTTCTTGAAAATGTCCCCGTTTACGCTCCGTTTGCATCGCGACGCTCAAGTTATTTTGTTTACATAATTAATTAAGTAATACAAAGTATTGAATTTGTTGAATTTTAACTTCACGATAGATGAAGTAGTGCTCAGTCTCTTTATTAGTAACTAGCTGCTGCCCGCGACGTCGTCTGCGTGAACCCTATGACCCGTTTTTTTTCATTTTTCCCGGCAACTATTCGATTTTTTTCTCGCCGTAAAAACGATCCTTGAACTTCAACGAACATTTAAAAAAAAAAATTGGCCAAATTGGTCCAGGCGTTGTTGAGTTATACGCTTACCAACACACTTTGTGATTCATTTTTATATTATAGATATCTGATAATTATTAGTCAATCTTTTGGTACTTTTTAAGACAATATTAGTTGGTTAATTATTTTATGACAACATATTGCTATTATTAAATTACCTAGAGGTAGACTGGTACAAAATTAAAAGAACGCCTATGGCAATAATTTCACCAATGAAGCTTAAAAAAATAAATCCCTATAATGCAAAAATATTCACAATAGAGCTATGACATGTCCCTCTTTAACGAGGATTAAGAAAAGTCCTGTATATGTAGATGATAGATAATGGCCCCTCATTGCTCTGACATTGCAGAGCACGACGGTGATCGCTTACCATCAGGTGGGCTGTAAGCTTGTTTATCTATCTTGCAAAAAAAAAAATACTGAGATTGCGAATATATAGCTGTTAATCTTACTACGCTATTTGTCGTGTCATAGTCATATCTCTCTCATATAAATAAAATAGTTCTCAATGGTTCTCATAAAATTATTACATCTGGAATCAACATCATGAACAACAGAATGAAGGTAATTTAAAGTGCACCGATCGCGCGTAACTACACGATATTCTGGCGTTAGTGTGCTGATGACACTCAATTCGTTCAACACACTAATAAAATATTACATACACATAAGTTCTTTAAAATTTCACTTTGCTATTTCTGATGTTGAATCAAAATATCGTGTTGTTACGCGCGATCGGTGCGCTTTAAATTGGCTTCATTCTGTTGTTCATGATGTTGATTCCAGATGTAATAATTCTATGATGGTTCTATACACCACAGTTCTATCGCAAAGTTTTAATGGTGTTCGTGTGCCTTTTTGATTGATTATAAATTATTCATAACACGTATTTTACAATGACATTGAATCATCGACACTTTGAATTGACTGTTAGTTTTCCAAAACAAAAATACTTATGATGCTGAAGATTGTTGACTACAATTCCCTAGCTCAAGTTTTCACTCGTTTGATCCCTCTACTCTGGAGACCAGAACCTAGCAGTGGGCAGTATTTATTTTTGACGTGACAACGTGTTATAAGTTGGTTTGCCGGGTGACACTTCAAGAAACTGCGTTACGCTCCGCTCACGTTATGCGCTCACAATGAGAGCGAGTGAGAGGCACGCGTGCCGCGTCACTTTTTATGTCTGTCTCTCTCGCTCTTAGGCGGGCTAACCATGCCCGAGTCGTTGTCACGTAAAACTTTCGCCCGTATACCGACTTTACAGGCAACCAATTTTTTTTATTTAGGTACACCAACAGCAGACATAAAAGACTTACATATATGAATTACAAAATAACTGTTCTTATATGAATGCCTATTATAGGTATACACGACATTTTTTTTTTTATAACAACACGGATTAAATGAAATGAAAAGAAACATGTTTAACTCAAGGTAATTATCGAATAAAAAAGAGAAATAGAATAAATCAGAGAATTTAAAACAATATTAAAAAAAAGCTAAACTCTAAATTCAAACTCTAAATAGCAGTAATGGGTTTTGATGTAAAATATCTATAGCCGCACGTAAAACAGATTTTTGGCGTTTCAACACATTTTCAAGATTAAAAATAAATTCGTAAATTTTTGTATTTAATGAAAATAAATGTTTATTTCTGCATAATACATACACACACACATAATAATGCCAATGTTTCACATCTGCCAGGCATCTCGTGACTGCTCATATTTTTTTCCAATTATCACACTCAACTCTCCCACAGGCATGCTTGGAACACGAAGCCAAAGTAGCTGAGCTTCGGTCTTTGGCAGCAAGAGTTGCCGCGGAGACTGGATCCAGGGCTCTTCAGGCAGACGCTGATGCACTAGCTCGAAGACTACAGCTGGTAGCCGGTGCTGTCCAGGTCCTGGCTGACCTGGGTGAGGCCAGACAGATCGCGAGGGCTAAGGCACAACACGCTAAGGAGAAGCTTTGTGATATGAGACAGGTGGGTAGTTAGACTAATAATGAGGTTCACACTTTATATTTTATTAGTTACAATTCTTTAAAGTCCACGATATCTTTTACTGTAAATTATCACAATAATTTTTATTCGTATAAATGAAACATACAATTTTGCAGAATCGCTAGTAATTCCGCAGTCACATCTCATTTTATCACGTTTTCCTTTATGATAACACTTCGACCTTCAACCTAACGTTGCATTTCGCACGTTCTCTATCACATAGCTGTTGAAAGCATGTTTCCTGTTATGAATAAATTATCGGCCGGAATAACGGTAGCTTTGAACGGTTATCGATTGTCCGCCATGTGTGTCAAGGGTTTACTGATGACTCAATCTTTGTAGGACCTGGCTCCACTGCACGAAGATGGAGAAATCGTTGAAGATAAACTGATAGCTTTACGAGAAAATCTCATAGCTTTGGGTAAGAGTGAGGCAGACATCGCCCCGGCTACTGCAGAACTGCCCGACATCGATAGAGACGTTTCAGATGAACATTCCATTGTTAGGATTCTGGAACTATGGCAGGCTATGTTCAGAGACACCTTCCTTCATTACCACAGATTGTCGACGGCTCTAGTCAGGTCTGGAGACGCGGCCACTGCCCTCAGACTGTGGCACGAGTACTTAATAGACCTACAATCATTCCTGTCAAGTGGAGTTCCAGCTGACTATGAAAACTTAACGGAGCACAGGCGGCTCTGTAGAGTTCATAGGAACTTGCTTACGTCACAACGGTCAGTACTCATAAATGAGAATAGAGATACCAAAAACAAAGACCTGGCTGACAAATTCGATACTCTCACCAACCTCCACAACGAGACCCTAGCGAGAATCGTTGAGAGACACGATGAAGTATGCACACGTATTGCCGCCTGGGACGATTACAGAGAAGTCTACACTGAGTTGTTGAGGTGGCTCAAAGAAATGGAACGTGAAAAGGAAAAGCTACAACTCAGATACGTTCACATGAAGAGGATAAACAAGATCTTATCCAAAATACAGAATCTCGCTGACAAAGTACCCGAGGGCCGCAAACAGTCAGAAAAACTTCTAGTCAATCTCAAAAAAGTACTGCAATTCACAGAAGAGGCGTACGGCGCATCAGTCAAAATGGAATACGCTGGAACCGTGAAGAGAGTCGAGAATTTACAGGCCAGTCTAGACACGTGGAGAGACTTTTTAACTCGAATATTAGGACTAATTGGTGAATACGAACATTTGACTAGCGACTTACACAAAATGTACGCAAAGACACAAGACGAGATTATTTCGTACTCGGACGAGGAGAAATTATCTCGACCTCAACTCAAGAAGATCATTGAAAAATTCACAGACCTAAGAACAAAGATTGAAAAGACCGAATCACAGATTGAGGCTTTAAGTGTCATTCAGGAACAACTTAAAGAGTGTCTCAGCCCTCAGGACATGAGGATAGTAAACCAAAAAATATGGCAACTGCGACAACAACGAGCTGACCTAGAACATCAACTGTCCATCATCATTCATAGACTGCAAGAACGTCTAGAAATTTACAGCATATTTGATACCAGATTAAAACGATTCTCAGAATGGATCACAACTGTCGAATCACGAGTAGAAACATCAAGTAGCAGCAGTGAAATCAGTGCTTTAGATCCCCACGATTTAATCAGAAGGCTAAACGCTGATGTTCAAGCAGAAACAGCTATGAAGGAACGTGAATTCGAATGGCTCTCTGAAACAGGAAGTTCTCTTGTGGAAATATCTAAGAAAGAGGAAAAGTCGTACAGCAAAAACACCTCCAAACAACTCAAAGATGTCGAAGAAAGATGGCGTAAACTTCAAGAGACTGGCAGATCAAGAGTTGTTAAAATCACGGAATTACTACAGACTATAACTCAACTCGAAGAAAGATTGACTGAGATCAGAATAAAATTACATGTGATAGAATCTAGATTGACTACTACTGTCGTTTTAGAACATCTGACGACAAAGAGCGTAGACGAGAAGTTCAAAGAACGGGATGATACACATAAAGAGATTGAAGGCGAAAGCGGAGAAGTATGTGAGACTTTGAACCTCTGCGACCTTGTATTTAATGACCCTGACGTTCTCAAAGGCAACTTCGACCTCAGAAATCTAAGAACCGGCGTAGACATCGTTGAAAAGAAATGGAAGAACATTTGCGACACTTCAGAACAACGAAAGAACGCATTAAAAGAAATTCGCAAATCAGCCGAACTGTCGTCATCGCTGCTACCCAAAATAGTAAAGAAATTAGACTCGATCGAGAAAAGAGTTGAAAAAATCGAGACCAGAAAACAGCGGGGAGAACATGAAGACGAAACGGTTTCCAAAGCTGTGATCAAAGACTTGGAGGCGCTGGAACCTAATGTTAAGAAATTGGAAGATGCCTATAGTCGTGTGGCGTCTGCTAGAGGCATAGAACTCCGTGGCCAAGGGGCAGATGAAGCAGCCAAGTTGCGGTCAGCGATACGCCGGTGGCAACAACTCAGAGGTAGAGTGGACGCGGCCGCTGCTGATGTCCACAGGCAGTTTGTAGCTGCACATGGAAAGGCAGTCGTTGCTTTGGCTGAAACCGACGTCAGATTGACAAGAGCACTCCATCTTGCTCCAACGCCGTTGGACAAAGAAGCCACCTTGAAGGAGCTTGAGGTTTGTATAATTTTAATAATTTACATAACGTATTGAGAAAATAGAAAACCTTAAATACCTTTGTGTAATTTTAAGTCAATTTTAAATAAATACATAAAATAATTTAAAAAAACTTGAGAGGTGTCATGGGACACCCGAATAGAACGAAGTTCCTTTCGATAAAAAGATATCTTATATATTTTTATCCTAACGTAACGCGCGATCAGGAACGTGTTTTAAAAGATTTTGATCACAGCGCCATCTAGCGATAATCATCTAAAACAAAAAAGTGTCGTGACAACTTTTCGTAAGATTTTTTTCCGTCTAGCCTCCTTTCGATAACGCGCGATAAGGAACTTCGTTCCAAAAATATCTTAATAATTGCTATTTTTCGAATGAACTCCCGCTCTTCAATTTTCTCCGGTCACAACTTACAAAGTTTACCATACCATTTCTTTCTATCGTTGAAATAACTTAGTCCACCTTGTAGCAAATTTGGCGTCGAGGTGGAGTTCATCCTTACTATATGGAACCACCGCGGTCATCCACGGTCCGTTTCAGGAACACTTTTTTCCCACGCACCATCCGGCTATGGAATGAGCTCCCCTCTTCGGTATTCCCAGAGCGCTATGACTTGTCCTTCTTCAAACGAGGCTTGAGGAGGGTCCTTAAAGTTAGGTCGTAGGTAGCGACCCCTCAATGTTCCCTGACATTGCAGAGGTTCATAAGCGACGGTAACCACTTACGATCAGGTGGCCCGTTGGCTCGTCTGCCTAAAAAAAAATACCAGTCTTTTCAACACCTACAAGATAAAACTCTCATACAATAAGCTTGTCAACTTTACAGGTCGTAGAAAGAGAGTTAGCAGAATGCCAAGCTTTAGTCGAAGATGCGGATCGCTTGGCCCTCGCTGTGTCCACTATACAGGGTGTCTCGGAGATGGTCGCCGAGTACCGCGCTCTGTACGCTGATGTTAGACTGAGACTAGACCTGGCTAGAGCTGAGGTCGTCGGTGATGTCGATACTGCAGTACAAGTAAGTACCTATACGCATTTGGCAGAATATTGGACCAGAGTGGTGGAGTATACCTGGTCTAAAGTGACTTAAACCCAGCAGTGGACTGTTGTTACAGTACTCATTTAGACTTTATCAAATCTAGGAATAAGATTAGTGCGTAAATAGCATGATTTTTTCCGCCTTTGTTCCCTTGTTGTGTCCCTTTCTTTGAAATTCTTTTTGTGATCCTTATTGTAATGCAATAGAATTCATTTTCCAACTTGAAGAGGTGAACCTATCTACCGTCATGTTCCATATGCTCATTGATCTATTTTAAGCATTTTAAAAAATCTTTAGGTGCTATTGAATAACACTGAATTTTTAACGCCATAGTTCTAATCCACAATATTAACATCACACACTCACAAAAACACTCCCATTTCAAGGTCGATACCCTCAAATGGGAGACAGACGCTGCCCTGCAAGTAGACACCCTCACATCCAAAGAGACATACCGAGTGGAACTGGCTTCAGCCGCCAGAGAAACATCAGATGCTCTCGAAGCACTCCGACTTGCACTACAACAACAGCCTAAAGAAAACGCCAGTAGTGATGAGTTGGCCACAGCAGCCAAGGACATCGCCAAGGCTGGAGCCAAACCTGGCCAAACATTGGAGTTGGCCAAACACTTATCCGAACTATTACTAACTGAATGTGACGCTAACGAAGAAGAAGCCATGATGAAAGAAGTGGAATCTCTTTCTTTGAGATACGAAGATCTGTTAACTCAAGCCAAGAAGAGAGAACTACAAATTAATAACTTGAGGTTGGTGAGATAGATAAGTGTTGGCATGTGACTGACAAATGCAAAATATTTGGCCCAATTGTGTTGAGGTTGACTGACGAAGCCCAGCCCGTACCATATTATGACTGCTATGAACGGACAAAATTAATTTGTACAGAAAATGCTGTGACATTGTTCAGCATTAAAAAACATAAATTTCTTTAAACACTCGCGGTTATGTACATTACTAAACGGGTTCTTACCACGATTATTTTGAAATGAGCGATTCCGATATTTCAGCACTGTTGCAAGCGCCATGATCAAGTTTTAGTGGTACCGGCAAACGAACGAGAAAGAGGGTAGACAGATTTGTCAGTGTTCCTCAGTCTTCACGTGATCATGGCGCTTGAAACAGTGCTGAAATATCGGGACCGCTCAATTAAAAATAATAGTGGTAAGAACCCGTTTAGTAATAGTATAAGTGATTAAAAAACATTCCTTGCCTGACACGGTCATGATATGCTACGGTGTCGGTCCAGTGTATATTTGTTTGTATTTTGAGTTTGTAAGTCACATACGAACGATGTTTTCGATGTTGTTCTTTTATTGTAGCACATAGCACTGGCAGTATGGTGACGGGGCTTACGAAACTAAATATATCTATCTGGGATTTCTGTATTTAAATAATGCACAAACACACAGAATAATGGGGTTTTCGAAAAGTTCAAAACCATTCGTAGGTTGGTTAGTAGAAATTCTGTTGACGTGAGCAGAAATAGACTTAATGTTAGGTTAGGTTAATAGGATAAACAGTTTATTGGAACGAAGTTCCTAATCGCGCGTTATTGAAAGGGGGCTTTTTTTTTTTTTTTTTTTTAGTTGGAGGAAATCACCGGATGTGGGAGTTGAACCTCACTAAAACCTCCAACCGCTCACACTCAGCGTCCGAACCCCGGCTGAGGCCAGAACCCAGCACGGGGTTATGAGGGACGGGGCGACGCGTTACGCCATCGGCATTCTTTCCCGTCACTCCGTCCCCGGACGCCGAACCGGTAGCCGCCGGCGAATACGGCCACCGGCTCTCCCGGTCGGCGGGCTTTCCGAAGCCCGCCAAGATGGGACCGCGTGTCACCCTCCCACGGAATACCCCGCTGGGTCAGAACCAGCGTGGGTCGGGGAGTACGCGGTCTACCATCCCCCGGTTGCTCTGACGTAAGGGCGTGTTGAGCGAGACACGGCACCTTCTTGGGTCCCCGCTCGCACTCGCATGCGTTGGGGACCCGAAACTCTTAGGGGGCCAGAATCCGGGCCAGACCCCGGTCCCGACCCCCTGCTCGACGGCGGCGGGTTTCTGCGTAGAGAGAAGAGCTTTCTCTCACACGCCCCGCCGCCTGCTTCTGCGAGATGGTGGACTCGCAGAAGTCGAGCATCGCCTTCCAGGACTCGTCGCTCTCGAGCATCGACGCCACGACGCCCGGGAGCGACAAGTCCGGTCCTATTTGCATGACCAGGACACAACGCTGCCGCTCCCAAGCGGGGCACAGCGCGAGCGTATGCTCTGGTGTGTCCCGGTCACACTCTACACAGTGATGGCACCTCGTCGTCGGCTCTACCTGAATCCGGTGCAGGTACCGACCGAAACACCCGTGCCCGGTCAGCATCTGCACCATCCAAAAGGTGAGGCGTCCCTTGCCACGACCCACCCAATCCTTTAGGACGGGGCGGATCGCCTCGACGGTCCGTAGACCCCAGGTGGGGTTGGCCAGCCGTCTCTCCCACGACTCCATTACGGACCGCCGAGATTGGACCTTCCGATCGCGGACCGCTTCCCGCAGGGGACGCACTACGCCCCGGGCGCGGAGGTCGCATCGCCAGCGATAATCGCCGGTGATCGCCTCCGCCTCCAGATCCCAGGGCGGCGTCCCCGCCAGCACACACGCCGCCTCAAAAGCGACGGTGCGGTACCCACGGATGACCCTAATGGCTACGATGCGCTGTGGCCGGCGCAGGCGTCGGGCAAGATTTGCCGGAACGCGAGGCTCGGCCCAGACGGGCGCACCGTATAGGGCCATCGAGCGCACCACCCCCGCATAGAGGCGGCGCACTGCGTGGCTGGGCCCCCCGATGTTCGGGAGCAACCGACCCAAATGGCCGGCCGCCCTCACCAATCGGGGGACCAGGTCCGCGAAATGGGCTCGAAAGGTCCAACGGCTATCCAACAAGAGGCCGAGGTACTTCAACTGCACCCCGACCTCAATCTGGACGCCTCCAACCATTATGTGGGCGTCGACTGGTGGCGCCGTCCGAGGCCCTCGAAACATCAGGGCCTGGGATTTGTTTAGCGCCACGTCGAGGCCCAACCTCCTTATTCTGCCGACGACGAGGGCCACCCCCGCTGTGGCAAGACGGGCAGACTCTCCGAAGTCATCCCCCCGGGCCACGACCAAAGTGTCGTCTGCGTAACACACGACGCTAAGGCCCGGGAGGAGGGCGCCCCTCAGCACCCAGTCGTACCCGATATTCCACAGGAGAGGTCCGAGAACGGACCCCTGTGGAACACCGCGCACGACCTGGAACCGGTGCAAGGTCCCACCGTACCCGGTACATTCGACCGACCTGGCCTCCAGGTAGGAGCCGATCAGCCGGCGGAGATAGAGGGGCACTCCATGCCTCTCCAGTGCCCCCCCAATCACGGACCAGGGCAGGGTGTTAAAGGCATTGGCGATGTCGAGCGACACCGCCAAGGCCACCCCACCCTGGGAGACGGCCTCCTCCGAGAGGGCCCGGACACGTAGAATGGCATCTACGGTCGAACGACCCTCCCGGAAGCCGTACTGCTCCGCCGACAGATCGGGTCCAACCCCGACCAGGTGCTGAACGATGCGGGCTGCCAGAACGCGTTCCAACAATTTGCCCACCTCGTCCAGCAGCACGATGGGACGGTAACCGGCGGCTGAGTCCGCCGGGCGCCCCTCCTTACGTAGGAGGACCAGTCTGCCCGTCCTCCAGAGCGAGGGAAACCGTCCCGACTCCAGGCAGGAATTAAATAGCCTGAGGAGTCGGTCCCCTAGGGCATTGATGGCCAAGGCCAGGACCCGGCCGTGGATGCCGTCCGGGCCGGGGGCCGTGTCTTTCGCGCTCATTTTGACCACGGCCACATGGAGCTCATCTCTCGTAATGTGAGGCACCTCAGCAGTGGCTTCACCGCCGGTGTGATCCGGCGGCTCACCCATAGCAGGCGGAATAAATCCATCCTGCTCCTGCGGGAACAACGTCGAGACGATGTCCCGCAGCTGCTGAGGCGGGAGACGCTCGGTCAGGGGAGGCGTCCACTGGCGCAACTTTCCGCGCACCAACTTGTACGGGCGCCCCCACGGGTCGTCGTCGAGCGTCTCCAAGAGAGCCTCCATGCTCCTTTCCTTGGCCTGCTTGATGGCCAGCCGCATGGCGGTCCTCGCTTCCGCGTACTCGCCATACAGCCGGGCCTCCTCCTCCGCGAACGCGACAGGATCGTCGCGACGCGCGAGGATGCGGCGGCGGTGTCTGGCGCACCGGCGCCTCGCCCGGACGCATACAGCACGAAGCTGCGCTATCTCGGGCGACCACCAGTACGCCGCTCTATCCGGAGGCCGAGGGCCGACCCGGGGCATCGAAGCATCGCTAATGCGATGCATCGTGTCCCGGAGCCACAGCGCCTCGACCTCGACATCGACTGGATGTGGACGCATAGGCGTCCACGCCGCCACCGTGGAGGCTTCCACCAAGCGCTCCTTATTCAGGAGCTTCAATGCCCACCTGGGGAGTGACCGGGGTGCAGTCCCCTGGGCGACCGCGGTTGCCGTGGAGGCGGAAAGATCGAACCGAATGTATCGGTGATCCGACAAGGATTCCGCCTCCACCAACACTTCCCAACCGCGGATGCGCTGTGCGATGACAGAGCTCGCGAACGTTACGTCCACGATGGACTCGCCCTGCCACCGCACGCATGTCGCGACCGACCCTCTGTTTATGACACAGAGCCCGGCCGCGACCGCCCACTCTTCCAACAGCCTACCCCGAACGTCCGAGCGGGGGGACCCCCAAGCGACTGACTTCGCATTGAGGTCCCCCGCAAGTATCACAGGACGGGGAGCGGAGCGCTGAGTGATCGCCCCGAGCCCGTCCAGGAACTGCCCGAACTCGTGAGTAGGCCGATTTGGAGAGAAGTACACCCCGATCACGACGGTATCTTCTATCTTTACCGCGACGAACCCGGGTCCCCTGGCCACCATTTCCAGGGGTGGGATCGCCGCGGATCTCCTTATATGTATGGCCGCCAAGCCGCTCTCGTCCCCGAACCAGCAGTCGTCCGCTGGGGGAACAAAGTACGGCTCGGCGACCACAGCCACGTCAATGGACCACTCCGCCATGCTCTGGACTAACATGTCCTGAGCCCTGACGGAGTGGTTCAAATTACCTTGGAGGAAGCGACGGGTGCAGTCCATTAAAGTTGGACCACATCCATCGCTCCCTCCCCTTCTCCGCCGCCCCCGCCATCGGGCGCACTAGTCGCCACGGCGGGGTCCGAACCGCCGGCCGGTACTCCCCCGGCCGACTTCCTCTGTTGGCGCCGCTTAGCTTTGCGGCGCCTATTCCGTTCGGTGTTAACACCGGACGGGGAGCAAGCCTTGCCCCCCGCCCGGTGATCGGCCCTGCGCCCGGCCGCCGCGCACAGCGCACAGTGCGGCGCGGCCGAGCACGTGGCCGCTTTATGTCCGGTCTGACCGCAGCGGAAGCATAGCCCGCTGCGGTCAACAGTGCTGGTGCACCTGGCGACGCTATGCCCCGTGCCGAAGCATTTGAGGCATCGCCAGGCGCGCGATTCAAGTAGCCGCACGTGGGCTGCGACCCAGCCCACGCGCAGTCTACCGGGGTCCCCAGCCGGCCTTCCGGGCGGAGGGGTGGCCAGGGAGTTGGCGGTCTCCAGCGGGCACCGCACCCAGACAGAGCTGGCCCCGGTGTAGCCTCGGCGAAGCTCGCCTACGGCCACATTCTCCGGGGCACATTTGCCCTGGGCAGCGATGGCCGCCACCACCTCCTCCCTGGTGGTGCAGTCATCCAGGCCGGTCACTCGCAACTCGGCCATCTTGACCGGCCTGTGCACTCTGACCTCCTCCTCCGGCCACACGACCCGGAGGCCCGACGCTAGGCGGTCCGCGACGTCGCCACTGTCGGCGCCGCCTGGACATTCCAGCAATCGGGCCCCGTTGGCCGTATGCCGGATGCGGAGGCCGTCCTCCGCCCCTATCTGTGCCAAGTCAATGGCCGCGCGCGCCTTTGCCATGACGTCGGGGTACGTCATCCCCTTCGCCTGGCCGGCCGGCAGCAGTGTCACCACCACTGCAGCCCGCCGCGGCGCGCGCGACTTTTTCTTGGACTTCTTGCCCCTCTTCTTCTTTCCGGCGGCGGGTGCTCGACCCGGTTGGGGAGCAACCGCGGCCGCCGGAGTCGCGTTCGGGTTTCGGGCAGTCGGCGCTCTTCCCGGTTCGGGGGAGGCTTTGGCCGCTGCCCTCGTCTCATTTTGTGGGGGTTGGGCCGGGGTAGCCACGACTCTGGCCCGTTTGGCGCCTTTCTTGACCACCTCGGTCCAACCCTCGTCCATATTGGACGGGGCCGGAGGAAGTGGGCGAGGCTGTGGGGTTGGCGTAGCGGTTTTGACACCGCCACCCCCGTTCCTCTTCTTGTTCCGGGTCGGGCCGGCTGGTCCCGGACCCGGGCGTGCGTCCGGTGAGGCGAGAGCGACGGGACGCGGCGCAGGTGTTTTAGCACCGCGTAAGGCCGTAATTTCAGCCTTGAGTTCGGCAATCTGTTTGCCGAACTCCGCCGTCAGCTCTCGCCTAATACGGGCAGCCATCTCAGCCGGCGATTCCTCGGCCTGCCGCGCCCTGTCCCGCGGCGACGCGAGTCGCGTCCCTTTCTGTCCCGGCAGCCACTCGCCGTCGGCCTCCCTGGCCCGCGCCGGCGGCTTGGCCGACGGCGGAGGAGGAGGTGGAGGCGGCGGCATGGGTCGCGCCGTCCGCGGGGTACGCGCCACCTCGCGCCCGGTCTCGGCCTGTTCAAAGGCCGTCAGCCTTGCCCTCAGGAGAGCCACCTCGGCCCTGGATCTCTCCAGGTCCGTGCGCATCTCCGCGTCTCGGCTAATGGCCTCCGAGATGACCGGCATAATTTTGCCAGTCTCCTGGGCCACCTTACGCAGCATCTGCGCGTAGGTCGTGTACCCCTTAGCCTTATATCTATAAGACGTAGCGGTGACCTGCCGTCTCAGGGCCTCGAGAGCGACGACAGGGCTCACGTCGAGCTCCCCGTCGAGCTCCCCGTCAGTCGTACGGGCCGACGCAAAGGACGTCGTCGAGCGCGCCGGCGAGACAACGGTCCTTTTCTTCTGCCTCGGGGCAGGCGTTGCCGGAGCGTCCACCTTCGGGACCCTCCCGGTCTTTGTCGGCTCGGTGTAGGGCTTGGCCGTGGTGGCCGCCCGTCTGACGAGCCTCGCCTTCCACGACGTCTCGTCGTCGGAGGACTCGCTCGTTTCCGAGCTCCGGCGCGCTGCGGACTTCCGCTTGCGCCGTGTGCCTCCTATCTGCTCCCCAGAGCAGGCGTCGCTCGCGACGGTACTCGCGAGCGACGCCTGCTCCGGTCCTGCGCCAGTAGCATCCTCCGTCACGGGGGCCTGGTCGCCCACCCCCGTGCGGACCTCAGTGATGGACTCAACGTCCATCACTCACCGCGAAGCCGAGGGAATGTTCACATAAATGTGAACACGCTCAGCCTCGCGGTCGCTCTCCCGTCACTGTTTGGCACCACCCGGGGACCACGTGTGGGGTTAGCCTTCTAGGAAGGTGGTAGTCCCACGGACGCCAGTGACGAGGGTCCTGAAAGGGGGCTAGACGGAAATTCTTATGAAAAAGTTGTCACGACACTTTTTTTTGTTTTAGATGATTATCGCTAGATGGCGCTGTGATTAAAATCTTTTATAAAACAATTCCTTATTTTGTTTTATATGATTAATGCTAGATTGCGCTGTGATCAAAATATTTTATTTAAATATACAGGGTGTTGTTGCCCGGTGAAACAATATTTTAAGGGCTTAATCTATATCACATTTCAAATCATATACACATACTTTTGAAACGGAGATAATGACTTTATTTTCCCATACAAAGTTGAAAAATTATTATTTTGTATTAATTTTGACAACCCTACCCTGACCTACATGTAGCGTGCTATATCTATATGCCATTTTCACGCACACAGGCGCATCCCATCGCAATTTTAGAGTTCCGTACTATAATAAACTCCTACTAATAGAAAATTAACACGTAGTTTTGATTAGTTATAACTTATGATATATTATGCCTAGAAAACCCAGACTTGGTGGATGGCTTCTACATCAAGTATACTATTTGCTGTGAAAATATTGTTTCATCGGATTTTAACACCCTGTATATAAAATAAAATTTTATTGCAATTCCCGCACTAATTAATCGAAAGGAACTTCGTTCCATCCGGGTGTCCCTTGACACCTCTCAAGTTTTTTTCATTTTAAGATTAGTAATTACAGTTCATAAATAGCTTTTTATTGCGAATCCGATTGCACCTTGCAATAATTAAGTGCAAATAATTTAGTAAAATTAGTTCTATGACTTTATATTTCAACTGATTTTAAGTATCATCGTTGTTTTTGTGTCTTTATGAAATCAGTATGAAACATTTTTTGTGCAATAATGGCGCAAATGGAAGTAGCTAGAAAAGTCTCAAAAATGTGTTGAAGTTAATTAAGTATCGAGTAGTTAAGGGATTATTTAGTTTATCCTATTTAACTTTTCGTGTAACAATATCATTAATTTTCTACCGGTCCTATAGTTTACAAGCCTCTTTAAAATTTTTGTGCAAAAATGGCACATGTGAAGTTAGCTTTATCCGGAAAAAGGTACAATAATTAGGTATAATCTATGGCTAGAGATAAATTATATTCGTCACTGTTTCCGAGTGTGTAAAGCTTCCTAACACGGCATGCTCTAAACACTGCGTTTTTCTCGTCCCATAGGTTGCCACACTCTGCGTCGTACGCGCTCACGTGCGAACAGTGAGTACATGCTTATCTAATTAATATTTTACACGAATCTGAATTTAAAGTTTACTTTTTGACGTGACAACGTCTTATAAATTGGTTTGCCGGGTGACACTTCAAGAAACTGCGTTACGCTCCGCTCACGTTATGCGCTCACAATGAGAGCGAGTGAGAGGCACGCGTGCCGCGTCACTTTTTATGTCTGTCTCTCTCGCTCTTAGGCGGGCTAACCATGCCCGAGTCGTTGTCACGTAAAACTTTCGCCCGTATACCGACTTTACAGGTAACCAATTTTTTGTAGTATAACTTCTATAATAAATTTCTTTAAACAGTCGCGGTAATCTACATTACTAAACGGGTTCTTACCACGATTTTATTGAATGAGCGATCCCGATATTTCAGCACTGTTGCAAGCGCCATGATCACGGGAAGCTCATTCATCTAATAAAAATCGTGGTAAGAACCAGTTTAGTAAATTGAAATCTTCAGTGTGAAATTAAGTGATGATCAAAAAAACCTCTAGTAGAATATTATCAGAAATAAGTTCAACGTAAACTTTCAGTTCAGAAATCGGACGTTTGTTTTACACAAATAATAACGCCATCTATGTAGCACTTTTGGAATTAAAACACCAAAAATTGTTTGTCTTATAATGTATTTTGCATGGTAGTTATAGTTCGGCCGTTCAGAGAATGCGTTCCTGACACGTAACTTAGTAATGGCGTTGCAGTTACGATAAAAATATTTTTGCTGGTTGTTTACCGTTTTAACAATTGATGAGCATTAAAACAACATTATTATATCAATAATCAATGAATGTTATAATTTCTTGCCAAACTGAGCGTCAAATAACTTGGTAAACAATATTTTTCGTGACTAGCTGATAGGTGTCAGGAACGCATTCTTTGAACGGCCGAACTTTAGTGCACCTTTCCCTCACTTATGTAGTGTACGTGCAAAGTAGATGCACTTTCAAATGCTATATCTATACTGTATTTATCTGTTTAGTATATATTTAAGTAGTTAAAAGTATTTTGGTAATAATCCAATTAAAATTACCCGTATTATATAACTTTAAATTTAAAAGTACCCTCTAACGAAATGCGTTTACATATTAGATTGCCAACGTCCAACACACGTAAAAAACAAATGACGGTTACGGCCAACATGTAAAAGGGAGTTTTGTATGCATTGGCCGACGTTAACCACTCAACTGGGAACGGCAACCAAATTGGTTTGTTTACTTTTGCCAAGTCTGTGGCTTGAGCACAGTTCTAAAACTTATTTTGTTTACATTTTTTAATCGTCTCATATTTTACGGAGATGATATATTTTCGCTGAAAATGCAATACAGCGTTGTTTAGTCATAATAATTAACAAAAATATAAGGTTTAATTAAAGATCAAAATTAAAAATTATTGGAAAACAATATTTTTAAAAAGGGGCTCAAACACGGTATTGATTCCGAACGAAGTCCCCAGTTTCGCGATCTAGCGAATAGTGACGTTCCCAGTTGAGTGGTTAAAAGAGAAACACCGTTTGACAGTTGGTCTATAATCACTCGTCTGGGAACGTCAATTTTTGCTTCATGACGAAACTGGGAAGTACGTTTGGAATCACTAGCGTGTAACTTTTGTAAAAGATTTTTCTTTCAATAAATTTTAATGTCGATTTTTAATTCAACAAAACAAGTTTTAGAACTATCCTCAATTTTGGCTCCTGCCACAGACTTGGCAAAAGTAAACAAACCAACTTCGATGCCGATCCCAGACGCGTGGTTATGTCATTTACGTGTATTTGATGTTGGCGAGTTACAACTACCGTCATTTGCTTTACAATCGTTCGTTATATACAGCGAGTCCGGTCGATTGACCTGTCCTCTGTGCTCGGAGCGGAATTGGAAACAGCTTGACAATGACCTGTGGAGGCTGGAACAGTGGCTTCAGTTCGCTGAGGCTACAGAAGCATCTAGAACGGACCCGCCTGAGCAGTATGATTTGTTGGAGGACGCTATACAGGTGGGTTTAACAGTTATTGACTAGATTTTTTGTTGAAATTACCTTTTTTTCATGGAACTATTGATTTTTAACACGCCGCATAGTAGTTAAAGTACACAATTTAGTCAATTTCTTGATTGTAATTTTAAAGTAACGCACAGATACGAACCGTCCATCACTTTTTTTTCACATTAGGATATTTAGTATGTAAGAGTGTAGCCTGAAAAATAAAAACTTCAAAATTAATTAATTTAATTATGATAACTTTGCTCTTCAGGACCACCGCGAATTCCTCCTAGACCTCGACTCGCACAAGTCCATCGTGGTATCCCTAAACGTGGTGGGTAGTCACGTGGCCGCGCACGCACACGACGCACGAGACGCCGCGCGTGTCAGAGCGCGTCTCGCCGCCGCAAACGCGCGCTGGGACCACGCTTGTACGAACGCGGCTGAGAGGCAGAAGCTTTTGCAGCACGCTTTGGTGCATAATAGACAGTTCCATGATATAGGTATGTGTTGTAATAAAAAAAATTGCATGTAAATTAAGTTTGAGGGAGATGACAGTTCTTTTTATTACTGGATTTAATGTTAATAATGAAGTTGATATGAAAATGATATAAAAAAAGACTTTAAATATTGACTTGTTTTTTTTTTGTTTAAATTTTTTTTAAATCGTATTCCCGAATATAATGCTAAGTTTGTTTTTAACAGTGTTTGAGACAGATAAAAATACTACTTATAATACTTTTCAATTACTCCATTTCTTCAATCATAATTTAACTTCTTCAAATACCGAATATTCTTACAAATTCAGATAGTTTAATCAATATTCAAAGAAAACGATCACAATCTTTATTTTTCAACAGTGGTCGAATTAGTCGCCCAACTAGCGTCAGCGGAACGCGGCGTCCGCGCGCGCGAACCGCTGCGTTTATCACGCCCGGCCGAGGAACTACAACGTGACTTCAGACGGTTCAGTGAACTGCGCGACGAGCTGCAGCGAGCCGAGCCGCGAGTACACGCGTTACATGACGCCGCTCAGTTGTTACGGACGGGCGACGCACCACCTAATGCTGATGATATCTGTCGCAGGTGGGTGATTTTTATAGGAAATGGGTGTGGTTTGTGGGAGTCGGACTGAACTAAAATCTTCGAACACTCAGTGGCTGGATCTTAGGTGCCAGAATCCAGATTGGATTTATGCTAAATCAGCATGACGCGTTACGCACTATGCCATTTTTTATCGTCTTTACCGTTTGAACGTTGAAATACGAGACCGTTCACTTAAGAAATCGTGATACTAACTCGATTGATGTTCTCAAATCAAATCAAATATATTTAGGTCTTTTGCATGAAATAGTCAGGTCTGCCATGTTGCGCCATTTTAAGCTTAAAATATCTAGATTCCAATGATGATATCATTCATGGCAAAGTAAAAATTATCTTCACAAAGTAATTTTGACAAACATACTAAGTTAGTACCCGATTTACAGACTAGCGGAACTTCGTCTCCGTCTCCAATCCCTCCGCAAGCTATCCGGTGTGTACGCACTGAAGCTCGGCGCCGCACTGGCGCGACGACCCGCGCGACCCACTACCGCGCTCGCAGCCGTCGCACTCGCCGCCGCACCACAGGTAAGGAAACATTAATATAGAGATAAACTACATTTATGACACACACATAAATAAGACATACAAAGAAAAATAATAATCTAAAATAAAAAGTACCTATAAAAATATACAAAAAAAGACTGAACCTACTGACACTGATTTTCAGAAGTAAACAAGTTAATTTCTGATGTCCATTACGTATTTCAATGTTGGTATAATAGACACAAAATGACACACAATTTGAAATTTTTCTTCAAATGTACATTAAATATCAGTCATTTGAATACTAAGACAGTATGTTTGAATAGAACTAGTGTGTTCCCACTGCTTTACCTGCCACAGCACTGTTCATCGGCAGAGATATAACACATACACCAAGCTTTGTCGGTAATAAACAAACATTATTTACAATATGGCTAAAAATATTATCATTTACCATTGAAAAAAAAAGTCAAAACTAAAAGAATGGCAGCCATCACTTACACTATTACTAAACGGATTTTTACCACGATTATTTTTAATATAATATTTATAATATCGGGACCGCTCAATTAAAAATAATCGTGGTAAGAACCCGTTTAGTAATAGTGTAAGTGATGTAGATAACCGCGAGTGTTTAAAGAAATTTAATGGTAGCCATGTTGGAAATTGTGTTTGGTATAAGGAAAGATGAACTTAAACATAGATTAAAATGATTTAAGTTAAGATGATTGGTTTATCCAGTTGATACCTTGAGAGTACTGAATTGCAAGTTTATAAACGAAATTAGAAATGAATTACTACTTACTAAACATCGGATTCTAGATGATAGATAAAGATATCAAAGATAATCTTCATTGAATTAAACAACAAATTAACAAATCATGACCTGTAATTCTGTAAAAACTAAAACATAACGTCATGGTACATTATTATCCTTCCGAATTTTATACAATAAAAAAGTATTTACTCATAATGTTCAATTGTAGAACAAAATACACTATTTTAATGAAAAGTGTATTAACAACTCTCACAATACCACGTTTTGGTATCGTCAGTGATTATTTTGTAAAGTTACTTTTGTGAGTTTTTCAACGATTTAAGATTCGCAACATATAATTTCAAGGGAAGAAATATTATAATAAACGTGCATTTTTGAAAAGCAATTTGTTAAAAACAAAAATATTGTAAAACAATATTAAAAAAAAAAAGAAAAAAAACTTATAAAATTAAAAAAAGACATGCCCGCTGAGTTTCTTGCGCCGGTTCTTCTCAGGACGGAGACGTAATTTTAGCGAACTGGTGGTAGAACTTTTTTTTTGAAATTCAAAATGTATGTGTGTCCACATCTAATTTTAAATAAATTATTTGACTTTGGCAATTAGAATTTACCTAATACAGTTGTAGTTCCCAAGTAATCCTTGCATATCAGTACAATAGTACCACATGTATGTTAGTCGCTTCGCACCGTATTTTGACGTATGTTTCTATCCTCATCCCGTAGTTAATGGAGGAGGAGGACGAAGAATTATCGACAATGAACCTGCCTCCGTTCGACGAAAACGAGTAAGTAAATATACTTATGAAAACAGGTTATTTCATCTCAAATATCACCTAAAGATATAAAAATTAATCGCAAAATTATTGGTAAGCACATAATCCAATAACGCCTGAACCAATTTGGCCAATTCTTTTTTTTAATGTTCGTTGAAATTCAAGTGTGAGAAAAAAAAACAGATTATAGAGTTCACGCTGCAACATAAATTTACCATTAGATCTTCATTGTTAGTTTGTCTTGTGGAGAGTTAAAAAAATAAATGATTTTAATTTTGTTAGTAATTATTTGAGATGAAATAGTCGTGTAATCTAATCACTACTAACACCTCCTTTTGTGCTTTAACTAAACGGTACTGTATTTAGTACTGCTTTTAAAATAACACTTATTCTTTTAAGAAAACTTAAACAGATTCTTCTTGTAATAATAAACTATAATTTAGTTTTATACTTCTTTCTGATTTTGATTTCTTCTTCAGTTTTAAAGAATTGTTTTTAACTGTTTCAATTGTTGCACTAAAATGTCATCTTCAATGTGTCAGATATTTTTATTGATTATTGAATATTTTTTCTTTTCCACTTAAACTACTTTCCGTTTTAAACTTATTTAAACACTCGCGGTTTTCTATAATAAATATAGAGTCTAGACAACTCAATTAATTAAATATCCCGTTCAAAATGCATAAAAGTATTTTCCGTTTTTTATTTTAAACATTGTTTTAATAACACTTTTGCAAACCGTGACTGATATTTTGGTGCAATAAAGTTTTCCTTCTACTTATTTTTATGTTTTTGTATTGCGTAAAAATCCAAACGATCTAACAAAACAAGCAACCGCAGCTGGCAAGCTCTATATGGTATATATTTTCACGCCGCGTTTTTTGCAGACGCAGCAAGCCTTATTTTTATTTGACATTGTTTTTCATTTTTAAGGAACTTTTATTTAATAAAATGTTACTGCATTTTCTGCTTAACTTCAGCAACTTATTTCATTATATCAATAAGAATCCTAATCTCCAACTCAATCTCCAGGATGGTGGAAATAGATGAGGCGGGCGAAGCGGAGACCCTAACCGGCATGCAGCGGGGACTCCGGTTTGTGTGTCGAGTGGCGCGCGCCTCCCTTCCCTTCCAGGCGCTACTGTTACTAGTGCTAGGGGCCGCCGCTCTCGCCCCCCACGCCAGGACAGAGTGCCGCTCGGGACTGGGACTGGAACCCATGCTAAGATATCCGCATGGACCACCACCGCTGTGATCTAAACAACACTACACTAGATATTTATCTCAAAATAAAGTCTATACTCGAAAAGACAACACCAAACTATGATTTAACTTGAGTGTACTATTTTAAATTAAATTATATTTGCAATTATCCGCCAAAACTCTCAGAATTGCTCTACGGTAAACGAACCGCGATAGTGCCGCGTATCTCATGAAACGCGCGTCATTATCGCACTAAAACGCCCGCTTCCCTCTAGGCGGGCGTTTTGAGCGCTTTCGTCGCCGCGTTATTAAAAACGCTGCGTTCGAGGGCGCTATTGTGACATTCCAATGTAAGTCTCCTTGACCGCCGCCTGCGCCCTGTAAATAACAGTTTTGTATATTTGTTACGATGGAATATTTGATACGATTGAGTTGCAGACGATTGTCGAGGAGACATCAACCGAAAATGAACGTTAATGATAAATTATTTATATGTAACGTGTCCGTGTAAGTGACGCCGCACAAACGATATTTATAAACGGCTTAGATACGCTAAAACACGCATTGTTACTTAATAGATATTAAGGACTGTTTGTAAAGTCAATAAAAGCCTATGCATTGATTATAATTGTAGTTTTATTTACATATATGTAATGATATATCACATATTTACATTGATACTTAAATTAGGTACATTAAAAAAACCCAGGGGTTTGAATCACGAAATTTATATTGGCAAATTTAACTCATACAAAATTTAAGTATAAAAGACTACCAGCCAACAAGTAGATAGAGTTTCATTAATCAATTAAATACACTTATTTAACAGCTGCTATCTTTCACTCACGTGCGAATCTACTAAGTGGCTTATAATTTTTTGGTTATCATATTAGTACTAGTCGTAAATAAGTATTAACTATCACGACCTTCAAAATCTATCATTATTAAAGTACCACCCTGTCTTTTGTCTTGTTTCACGATAAATATGGATAACTGCTTCTGATCCTAACAGGAGGTCTACGACGTCTACTGACGCTGATTACAGCACTACCAACTCTGCAGGCACTACTTGCTGTAGGACGCTGAAATAAAACAAATACATCATCATCATCAGCCTATAGACGTCAACTGCTGATCATAGGCCTCCCCCAAATCTCGCCACAAACAACGAGCGTTGTCTGCATATAGTGACCTCCCGCGATCTTGATAAGGTCGTCGGTCTATCTTGTTTGCTTACACTGGCCTACTGGTTCGTGGCTGCCAGTTCAGAACTTTTCATCTCCATCGGCGAGCCATTCTTTGCATAATGTGTCCTGCCTTTCCATTTACGGATCTTCGATTTGCTCTCCATTGCTCTCCGAGTGACCCTGAACTTTAACCGGCACAGACAAAAGAATTGCGTCTTTGTAGTGGAAATGGGCAGGACACATTATGGGACGAACTGATGGGAAAAGTTCTGGAGTGGAGGGCACGAACCGACAGGAAGGTAGACCTCACAAGATGGACCGACGACCTGGTCAGGATTGCGGAAAGTCGCTAAAGAAACAGAAACTGATCTCTGGAGAAATATTTCAAAATTCCACCCTGTATTCCATAGTTACCTCAATATCAGTGATGTCAATAGGCACGGTGGCACCGTACAACGTTCCTCTCCCCGCACCCCCGCAATCACCCCTCAGGGTTGCTCCTCGAGCGCTACTACTCAACAACTGTATCAGCAGTATTATTAGCACCTGTCGACAAAATAAAGCTACAACCTTCAGTCTCAACAAAAGTGAATATCTGTGGAATAAAGCACAACTGGTTGATCAATCTGCTTTGGGCAAGCATGATGGACTATATCTGATCCCTCTACTGAGGTAATCCTCCTTTAACGACGTCTTAGGGCTGATGATGATTTGAATACTGACACCAGTTATGATTATATTTGACGAAGGCCTATGACCAGCTGTGGATATCTTCTTACTTGAAATATAAAGACGAGTATATTGAAGAACTGCAACGCCAGCAACGCTCTGACCAGGGGAGCTCGTACAGCTTCCACACATCCTCTCGTATGAAGAGACGCAGCCACCAACGGCGACGTACTCCAAGCTTTGTTCTGAGACCACTGGAGACAAACAGACATATTCAGCAATAGACCTGAAGGAAACTCAAAAGTCAAACTGTGTACGATGTAGTATTAAGTATCACAGATATTCTTGATGATGATGATGATGAGGTTTTCTGTTCGAGAATGCGTTGGTGAGATTTAATGATTAAAACTAGTGTCGATGATCGAGTGGATAATATACTTACAACTTGTGTTGTATATTGGAGGTATTAAAAACATTTAGAGATAATAATTTGCGAGGTACCCAACCCGGGTTCAACTAGGATCGTCTGGTAGACTATGCCCTTTACTGAAGAGTTCATGGCAGATATAAATATAGGTTCTTTTCAATTTTACATTTTCAGGTAATTCTAGCAGTGGTTTGTGACAGTGTCAATGTCTATATTTAGTCAAAGTTACTTACCGAAAACGTACGAAGTCTGTCGGGCTAGTATTAGTAGTAAAAAAAGAATACCTAATGAAATGAAATAGTTTATTGTCCAAAAATACACTTTTACACATTACAACAAATACAATGATCCCAGCACTAGGTTAGACCTGTATCGCGGGAGACACAATAAACTATATAAAATTAAGTAAACTACATGCATTAAATTATGATAAATTTAGGCAATTTCCTACATAAAAAATATAACAATAAATTAAAATTAGTGTCCGCAAAAAACCGGTTAATCAGGATCATGAGTTACCTGCTGCAAAGGATCGTGGAAGCAAGGTGCCAAGACTCTCGGGGTGCAGCAGGAGTACGGTGTTACAGGGGGTAAGACTTTACCATCAGGTCCTGCTAATCTAACAACAATTTTAAACAAAGTTTAATAAAATGTCTCAATTCCTATTATACGAGGCTTCAAAGGAGGCTTGAGGAGGGTCCTTAAAGTTAGGTCGTAGGTAGTGACCCCTCAGTGTCCCCTGACATTGCAGAGGTTCATGAGCGACGGTAACCACTTACTATCAGGTGGACCGTCGGCTCGTCTGCCTACATGGCAATAAAAAAAAACTATTTTATTAAGGAAGCTTACTATTAACCCTTTCACGACCAAGGGAAATATTTTTCCATTCTACAAAAATCGTTATTATTATTGAATAATATATTTTTTTAATGAATGTCAAACGTTACGTTTATGTACGTTGTGTTAAAATGTTTCATATGAAATTTATAGGAAATTTGTACACCCTACTATGTTTTTCTAGTGATATCTCTTACTTTACAGAATAACATAAATATTGTGTATGTTTAGTGTCAGCCATCTTATGGTCCTGAAAGGGTTAAGTGAAACTGAAGGCGCTTGTTGTGAAAAACTAAGAAGTCTCTTCTACAGAACTAACCATTAAGAGTGGCAATGTCTGGTTATTTGTGTGTGGATTAGTTAAAGATAAATATAATTTATTTATATTAAATCCTATTCCTATTACATGATATGAAGAACTTCCTACAAAACACGAAAGGTTTCTAGGTTTCAGTAGGTAGCTCCACAAAAATCTGTAGGCGACTGAATGTTAACAAACATTATAAGGGTAAAGGTACTAGCGACTAAAGCGCCACCTATAAATAGTTTTTAATAAAATTAATTAAAACCGCTTTTGTAAAATACTTTTTAAATGTAAGTTTTGTGTTGGCGCGCTTTTTTAAATTTCGAATTGGTGAACATTGTATAATTCAGATGGCGTCATATTTTTGTCTATGTTTTTATTGTTTTATTAAATTTTCTTGTTGTGAAGTTTTCTTTGCACTGGCAGCCTTTGATTTCCTACAAAAATCCTTGCTAATAGACGGGTCCTAGGTGAACTGGTACAACCAATAAAATGTAGAAAATCGTTTGCATTATAAAAATATTAGCCAATTTTATGGACTCACTTCATAACAACGCTGGAGTTTTCGTTGAGGAAGTCCATGTTGATCCAGGGTATCTCGTGCCAGTCGCCTGGTCGATCAGCACCGCAGCAACCCAAGTCTATCTTTATGAATTAAATTTATGACTAAATAAATTATTAAGTTTTGGATTTTGTGTTATAACCACTCAACTGGGAACGTCACTATTCGCTAGATAGCGAAACTGGGGACTTCGTTCGGAATCAATACCGTGTTTGAGCCCCTTTTTTAAACTAATTTTTCCAATAATTTTTAATTTTGATTTATAAATAAACCTTATATTTTTGTAAATCTTTTTTTACTAAACGACGCTGTATTGCATTTTCAGCGAAAATATATCATCTCCGTAAAATATGAGACGATTAAAAAATGTAATTAAAACAAGTTTTAGAACTGTGCTCAACTTTGACTCCTGCCACAGACTTGGTTAATGAGTATTTTGTAAAAACAGGTAGGACTGAAATTGAAAAATTGTAGGTAGGTCTATTTATTAGGCAGATTAATGAGCTTGAACGAAATATTATATGATGTTATAATGTTAAATGGTAAAACGGTAGAACAAAAGGTTTCCGGGTGCCGTAAACCTAAACAGATTTCTTTATAGAACCCATAGTCTAATAAATAATTAACACAGTAATGGAAAAGAAGAGACTAACGTACTTGCATCGTGTCCAAGAGTTTCTTCCAAGATGGTTCGGTCAGGTATTGAGAAATGCCAATACGTAGCGATGAAGATAGTTCCTTGACTAGAGCCTGTTATGACCAAAGACAATGGTAAGTCAACAACAGATGGGGCGGCGCGACGGCAAAGAATGCCGAGTGCGTAACGCGTCGCGCCGTCCCTCATATCTCCGTACTGGGTTTAGACCTCAGTCGTGTTCGGACGCTGAATGTTAGCGGTTGGAGATTTTAGTGCGATTCAACTCCCACATATCCGGTGATTTCCTCCAACTCAAAATAAAAAGGTGGTATTTCGACAGTTTATTCACCCCACATCAGCTGTTCCAAAGTTACAGATCCACGCTTCTATGAGTCTTCTAAAGTAAAAGAGTCTTCTAAAATAAAAGCTAGGTAAATTATAATAATAAATTTACTAATCACGTTCATGGTAGCTTTACAAGCCGCGAACACGAGTCCTCCATTCACGACCACCATCACACCGTTGATCAACCATATCCTTCCCACTTTCCTACCGCGAGACCAGAACGGACACCTCAGTAGTAATGTAATCAGCCGAAGTCCAGCCGTGTAGTGAAGTTTCATGCAGTAGGTTTGCAGGAGAACTAAACCACATAGGAGGTAAACTGTGAACTGGAAAAAAAATGTAGGTTTTGTAAAATTAATACTTTCATGCATTTTCAACGGGTTCTTACCACGATATTTAATTAATTAAATTGTCTTCTCGTGATGATCATGATGTTTGCAACAACGTTGAAATATCGAGACAACTCAATTAATTAAATATCGCGGTAAGAACCCGTTGAAAATGCATGAAAGTATTACAGAAAACCGCGAGTGTCTGAATAAGTTTGTAAAATTAGTTTGTGAAATTCGTATTTTTTGCAAGCAAGCGTTTATGACATAAATCTATGATTTATCTGTGAAATACAACATAACTGAGGAGGATTGTTTAGGGGATGCCTTGGTAAATGATGTAATATCAATTTGGGTTAACCTGGGTAGTTCTGTCACAGTCAGTTAATTGAATTTTCATGCATTTTTAACGGGTTCTTACCGCGATATTTAATTAATTGAGTTGTCTCGATATTTATATTTATATTTGTTTATTCGACGTTTGCAACAACGTCATGATCACGAGAAAACTGGCAGTATCCAGTTTTCTCGTCGATTTAAGAGCAAACAAATCTTTCTAAAACCCTCTTTCTCGTTTGCTTTTAAATATCGCGGTAAGAACCCGTTAAAAATGTATGAAAGTATTATAGAAAACCGCGAGTGTCTGAATAAGTTTATAATTGAATTTTGATTTTTCGCTCTTATTCTGTTCAAATGAAATAGGTTACCTACCTACTACTCTTTTGTACTTCGATTCACATCATTCTACCTACGTTTTTTCTACTTATTATTGCACAATGCTTGTATTTATTATTGCTTGTAATGTCCTACCGTATAACGAACCGACTCTCTGGAAAAAATAGCACATAAGAAAACCTACTATGTCCAGAGGGCGAACAAGAACATTTATGTTTATTGTATGATAGATAAACGAGCTTACGATCGACCGTAATATTATAGTTATAATATTTAACGTCCCTCGTTAAGGAAACAATTGGTAACATACTCTACCTTATGCACGTTTCTCAATAGATCCATGACCTTCTGCGTGGTGTTATAGCAGAAGATGACCATGCAGAGGGAGACCACCAGCTGAGCGATCAACAATCCGCGGAGGACCACCGCAACACGCTCCCTGCCCTCCTTACTGAGCCTGAACTGGGCCATACACGGACATCTTGACGGAACATTCTTCTAAAAATGCATTAGTATGATTTATATAATAAAGAAACTCTACCCTCTATAATCATGCATGAATGTAATGTAGAAAACCGCGAGTGTTTGAATAAGTTTATAAAATTCATACGAGATTATTAAGTATAGTATAGTATAGTATAGTATAGTATAGTATAGTATAGTATAGTATAGTATAGTATAGTATAGTATAGTATAGTATAGTATAGTATAGTATAGTATAGTATAGTATAGTATAGTATAGTATAGTATAGTATAGTATAGTATAGTATAGTATAGTATAGTATAGTATAGTATAGTGAAAAGGTGTAACGGCTCGCGTTCTCGACCTCTTAGGTCGGGTTTTTTCAGAATCCCATGACCCACGGGAAAAAGGGTAACCTGCTCCCCTGCTCGTTTTAGTCTTCGGAGATGATTCTACATCTCCGTGTTCTGCGTGTTGGTTGTATGTGTGTGTTTGCTGTGTGTGGTAATTGAGAGATTGTTTGAGTGTGTGGTTGAGTAATGTCTGTGTCGTCCGAGCTTATTCTGCTTCTTTGTGTCCTTCGGGTTGATTGTGTGAGTGTTTGTTGTGTTGTGTTAGTCGTGTGCTGTGAATGAGAGGTTGTTTGCGTATTTAGTTGAGTTGTATCTGTGTCGTCAGAGCTTATCCTGCGTCTTCGAATTCCTGGATTTGGTTGTGTGAGTGTTTGCATTGTTGTGTTAGGCGTGTGAGATGAATGAAGTTAGTATAGTATAGTATAGTATAGTATAGTATAGTATAGTATAGTATAGTATAGTATAGTATAGTATAGTATAGTATAGTATAGTATAGTATAGTATAGTATAGTATAGTATAGTATAGTATAGTATAGTATAGTATAGTATAGTATAGTATAGTATAGTATAGTATAGTATAGTATAGTATAGTATAGTATAGTATATATATTCGTGGTGGCCGAGTGGTTGAAGCGCGTCCTTCCGAACGGGAGGTCGCGGGTTCAAATCCGGCCGGCTTGTAAATCTAAATGTGAAAAAGATTTATGTGCAATTTTTCACAACACCACTGGCTAAAAACGGTGAAGGAAAACATCGTGAGGAAACCTGCATGTCGGAAAAGGGTTCTAAAAATCCTTCGAAGATATGTGAAGTCCCCGATCCGCACTGGGCAAGCGTGGTGGACTATGCCTAATCCCTCTTCTGAGGAGACCTGAACCCAACAGTGGGCAGTAATGGGTTGGTACAGATTATGAAGTATCTTCTTCTTACAATGAAAAAAAAACATTGACATCGTTTTATCTAGAAAAGAAAATCCCCTACGCGTCTATCAATTCGTGACGGCTACTCTAAAACATTTCGGCTAGTCGTTGTGGCGAAATCTAGAGAAAGCCTATGCACAGCAGACAAGAACGGGCTGATCATGATGATGATAAAGATGTTGATAGCATGATGATCGTTACAATTGACCAAGCTACCGTCTTACCTTTTAAAGATTAGACGTACTGTAGATCTAGATTTTCATTTTGAAACTTTTTTACAATAGCATTAATTACAATTCCCTTTGTTTTTATTTCTTATCAATTTTCTCCAAGAATATTCAATATATTTATTTTTATTCTATTGTAATACTGACAAAACGACAATGTCACAACTCATTGACAATAATGTCAAGCAATTGTCAAAGACTATTTTAACGTAATTAAAACTTTTCGGTTTCCTAAGTTTAATGGAATATATTTTACTTACCTTTTTTTAAAATTATGCTTCTTAAATTAACTCCTGATAAATCAGAAATATTAAGAAATTTTATGCGTGCCCGCACACCTAAAAAGTATTGACAATACTTTCGATCGAGGGATGTGAATAGATACAAAAAAATAGCATGTTAAAGAAAGTGTTAATTAAAAACCCATTTTCAAAAATAGCACGTGCATGTTTTAGGATAAATTATACTTGAAAAACTTAATTATATTTTAGGATCGAGTTCCAAAATCGTATAATGTTAAAAATATTAATTTTATCATCGCAAGTATACTATTCAGGTGGTTTTTTAATTTTTAATATATGCAATTAATTAATTCAAATTTCTTTCATACTTTTACAGGTTTGATGCTGCCTGAAACTACTTTTTTCATGTCTTTTAGCGTAATACATAAAACTAAACTCACTTGACGTAAGCACCAGGAGGTATATACAAATAACACAATTTCAATATCTAAAAGATGTTTAGAGCATGCTACTCAAACGCTATTATTGCTATTTTTTTATAACATTACAATTAAATTGTTATGACTTTTAAATCCCATCTCTGCTTCTGTCACAAGTATTGACAATAAACTCACATCATCATCATCATAAACTCACATGCATTAACAAAACTTCAGGCGTTGCCTAGCAACAACATGTTTAAGACCTCCACGAATACTGGCACACGAAAAAAATAAAACAAAAGAATAAAAGTACATTGTCATTTCTGTCTTGCTAAAGTTATTGTTAAGTCGATTGTTAAGTTTTCTCTTAATTTAACTAGGCTTTAAGTGTTAGTTATGACTGAAGATGGAATTAGGAGACCTAAGGTTGCCTGGAGTGATGACCTTAGTCATGACTCTGAAGAAGAACGAGGTGAGCAAACATCTGTATAATCAGCTGTGTACTTGAGCAAACTGTGTTCGATTCTTCTTAACGTTTATGTTTAACTTACACTGGATGTAACTATGTAAGTTCGGGTAGAATTTTGCAAGTTGAATTAGACCAACTTCTCGGTTTTCGATTGAGCTGAAATATGTACCTATCGTAAGTATATCGCATGGCAATGCATTAATTTAGTATGTAACTAATCTGATGTTGAAGTCGCAACATATCCATGGGAACTCATATTCTAAATCCATCGTGTTTAGGTTCTCTTTTGTGCTCGTTCTTACAGAATTTTTAAGCTTTAATTTGAAGGTATTTTAAGGATTACCTATTTAGGAAAATATACAATCATAAAATACATTTATTTTAAGTTTTATCGTAATCCATTATTTCTGAAAATTAATTATAGTACTCCAAAAACCATTATCCCTATGGGCTACAATTCACAGCCAAAAAAACACATTACAGAACGAGAGCGTCTAGCGCAGCTCGAAAAAGAACTAGCGGAGACGCCCATCAAGCCGACCTACGACCCGGAAGAACTCAACAAGCTGATAGGCTACATCATGAGGATCACAACCCTCTACGACCTCCGCGACGAGGACTGGACCGAAGACGTCAAACTGAACATCGAAGAGTGGCTCCTTGAACCGCGATCCTTAATCCTATGTATTTACTTCAAAGGCGAGAAACTAAAGGCCACGTGTGACATCCCTCTGTCGCCTGTTTACGACTTAACCTATTTTGTTCGAACCCCAGACTTCGTGTTCAAATCTGAGACATTTCATGACGAAATTGTGTTTGGCACTTTTGTGGATTCGGTCGAGTCGAATGTTATTCAAATTTTGGAGCATGTGTACGCGCCGTATTTCTTTGCTGTGAGCGCTTGGCCTGATAGTGAGTTGAAAAGTTTTAATTGGTATTAGTGATCATCTTTAGGAAACCGTTAGTAGATAATTAGAGGTACGCATATTGTTATGACGACCCCATTGCAGAGTGATGAGCATGAAGTGACTGCTTACCCTCAAGTCGTAGGCTCGTTTGTTTGACTTGGAATAAAATTGGCAAGGATTAAGCGATCTACCTTAAGAAGTACTTAGAGGTACCTCTTCTAGTTATATTTAATAAGGCTCCATGACTCGGATAAACCAGATGAGTGAAATCCAAGGGTTCCTAAATACCAAATTTAGTTTTCTATTTCCAGGCGTAAAAAGCGAATTCTGCTCTCAAATCCACACATTCCTCGCCAAACTAACTGACATGTACTACAAGATGCTCGGTCTCACCGTACTCTATATACCTAGAGAGGGACAGCAACTGACCTTCGAACAGGCCAGTACTGACCGGGAGCTGGTGAAGAGGCTGGAAGGAGTGGTCGTGTACTGGACACATCAGATCAAGTCGTGCTTAGAAGACCATGCGTTCGTGGCGTCGCAGAAGGAACTATTGTGCCCTAGTGATGAATATGACTTTTGGATTTATAGACGTTAGTTTGTTTTAAGTATACTTTTTAAAACGCCAAAAGCTAAAATTAATAACAAGTTTTCCTATTAGAATGGGTCCCCTTCCCTGTGCGACTTGTCCTTCTTTAAACGAGGCTTGAATGAAGTCGTTATGTTAGGTAGAGGTCTTGCAGTGTCCGCTATCATTGCAGAGTTCCATGAGCAACAGCAACCATCTACCATTAAGTAGTCAGCTCGTTTGCCTAAATGAAATTATAATTAGGTGCTAGTTTTAAAACAAACTCCAATTTTCTTACAGACGAAAATCTAAACGCGCTTCTTTACCAGCTAAAGAACCCAGCAGTGAAGCACATCACGAAAATCCTCGTAACCACACACTCGACTTTCATTCACCAATTCCAAACCCTCTGCCAAGAAGTCGTACAGAAGATCAACGAAGCCACTTCCAACATCGAATTCCTCCAAGTCATAAAACAGCCTTGTGCTATCCTCGAATGTGTGGTAGACCCTGACGAAATCGCCAAATACGTCCCCCAGATTATCAACCTATTCAGGTTCATATGGATGGAGTCTCCTTACTACAACTCCGAGGCAAGAATTACCAACCTCTTCAAAGCTTTGAGCAACCAAATCATAATACTCTGCAAGAACTATATTAATTTGGAGGAGTTGTTTGATGGGGAGACCAAAAAAGCCCTCGGAGAGTTTACAAAGTGCATC
Organism: Trilocha varians; assembly: GCA_030269945.2. Taxonomy (NCBI): domain Eukaryota; kingdom Metazoa; phylum Arthropoda; class Insecta; order Lepidoptera; family Bombycidae; genus Trilocha; species Trilocha varians. The sequence continues at coordinate 1,495,333 of AP028264.1, read as the reverse complement.
GATTGTTGCAAGAAGTATAGGGAGATTTATGACACTATGGTAGAAGCTCATTGCGATGTGATTCCTGATTCGTGGAATCTGGACACTGGCAGCATCTTCAACTATATTGATTCTTTCGTCCAAAGATGTTTTGATATGTTGGATGTCTGTAACTGCATGATTATTTTTGGAAGGTAAGTTCAACTAGTAGGTACCTGACGTAGTGATACGGTCTCTCTAGGCAAGTGTGGTGGACTCTGCACGATCTTCTATTGAGAAGACTTAATCTCAGCAGTGGGCAGTAGTGTGTTATTAGTTGTTACAGTATATAGTTATAAGTAGATAATTACTGATTTTGAAGGCGCTAAATTAAACTAAGAAAGGACTATGGCACCCTTAAGATTTAGTATATTGTGAATGCCAATTTCATCTATACTATAATAATATTATAAAGCTGCAGAGTTTGTTTATTTGAACGCGCTAATCTCAGAAACTACTGGTCCGATTTGAAAAATTCTTTCACTGTTGGAAAGTCCAATTATCAAGGAAGGCTATGGGCTATGTTGTATCCCTCTGTGACGCAGACGAAGTTGCGCGGGTCACCTAGTTATTCATACAAACAAACAACCACTCTCCTAATTTCTTTCAACACCCAAATCATTTCCTCTTTTCAAAGGATCGATGAATTGGAGAAAATCAACAAGCCCATGTTTGGTGGGGCTCGCGGCGATCAGTTCGAAGCTAAATGCGATCAAATCGAGCACATGTTCCAGGATGCTCTGTTGAACGTGCGCAAAGTATCTCGGTCTATATTAGACGTACAGGCACCGGCTTGGTACGACGATATATTGCAGTTTAGGACTGTTATTAAGGACATTGAGGTAAGCTTTAGTCATCCACGGTTCCATCTGGCTATGGAATGAATGAATCTTCAGAATTCCACAGCGATATGACTTGTCCTTCTTCAAACGAGATTTATGGACATGCTACATGGCAATAACCAAAAATAAACGGCTAAAGATATTTACCTCTGCTTACTTACATCTGCTTTTGGAATCACCAAATGGCCATCTTTGGTTTATCTTATCTATTCTAAAACTTAAGCTATTTGTATTAGCAGTAAAATTAGATTAAATTTTCAATAAATACCTTACGTTTAATCATAAAAACACTAATTAAAAAACTTGAGAGGTGTCATGGGACACCCGAATATAACGAAGTTCCTTTCGATTAAAAGATAAGGAACGTGTTTTAAAAGATTTTGATCACAGCGCCATCTAGCGATAATCATCTAAAACAAAAAAGTGTCGTGACAACTTTTCGTAAGATTTTTTTCCGTCTAGCCCCCTTTCACAACGCGCGATAAGGAACTTCGTTCCAAAACTTCGTTCTAATATTACTTGTTATACTGACACTGAACATTTTCCTGTAAACTAGTGTAAACATTCAATTACTTTGTTATTTTACAGATTATTATAGAAAATCTAGTGGAGTCTGTCTTTGAAGGTGTGAACCACGTTGAAGAGGCTGTTGTGGCTCTGTTTTCACTCAACAATTATTCCAAGCGAAAGAGTCTGAAGCGAATCTTTAAAAAAAAAACTGCAGAAGTAAGTGCATTTATAGAATTTAAACGTGAAGGTTTTTTATGTTTATTGCTAGTTAGACAAACGAGCTCATGAATCTCTACAATGCCAGTTGTCATAATAAAGCTATGAATTATATTTTAGATCTAACTGAACAGTGCAACGTCGCCTGCGTCCCAAAAGTAAGATACAATTAACAGCATTTTCGATGTAAGCGCTAATGTGTGACCTACGCGCGGACATTGTAACATCTTTATATTTCTAAATTTATTTTTTTTTTCCTAAAATAAAGTTTGCATGAGTATTATATCCTTTTAGGGTATCTCTTTATACGCGGAGAGAGTATCCCTTTATATATTACTTCTGTATCTAATTAGTAGATACCATTGAATAAAATGAACAACTAATTCTAGTTATCATTATTTATTGTCACTCTTTACAATATACAATAATGAATATGATTACAATAATGTGTGGACGCGAGTGTACGCTTTGCTGATTACGGAACGACTGGGGAGTCGCGCTACGCACTGCATTTATATATTACTGTCAAAATCGGTCCAGACATTTCATCCGAAAGAAACAGACAGAATATTTTTTTTAAATTTTGGTTTATAAGTATGTCTGTCTGTTAGTGTAACTAATAGACTCACTAATTTATTTTATATGTATTATTATTGTCTTAGTACTGTACTGTAACAACCCATTACTGCCCACTGTTGGGCTCAGGTCTCCTCAGAAGAGGGATTAGGCATAGTTCACCACGCTTGCCCAGTGCGGATTGGAGACTTCACATGTCTTCAAAAGATTTTAGAACCCTTTTCCGATATGCAGGTTTCCTCACGATGTTTTCCTTCACCGTTTTTAGCCAGTGGTGTTGTGAAAAATTGTACATAAATCTTTTAAACAATAAAGTCTTAGTAAAATAAAGTATAATATTCTATATCAAGGTATGGGCAATGTTCAGCGATGAAGTACAAGAAGCCAAGAAGGACATGGTATCGAACAGGGGACAGTTTCCAGCAGACTTGCCATCGTTTGCAGGACGAGCTGTTGTACTCAGGATGAGGAAGAACCGACTTGTGTATTTGAAGAAGGTATTTAAAAGAAAGAAAAACATTTAATGAACACACAATACACGTTTACAGATAAACATTTTAAGAAAGACAAAAACAATGCTAACAAACAGTGCAGTGTGCCCTAAGACCACAGCTCAACATATGCCGCAGATTACTGCAGCGCTGATTTTCAGCTGAAGCCCAATTCTACGTCACGAACGAAAAGACACGATTACATTATATTATTTAGTTTCAGTAGGCTAGTTCCTAGCGTAAACTTGGTAATAAATAAAATAAAAATTAATTAATTAATTTATTTATTATTTCTATATTCTATGCGTTTAATAGGAAGTATATTTTGTAGATTACATGTAACTAGTTACCATTAGTAATGAATATGTAATACAAGCAGGAAGTACCTTAAATATTGCTGAAAGTAAAATTTAACATCAATTTTGATATTTTCATAAGACTGTTTTTAAACATTTATTTTTCTCTAGTTCCATTATTTTTGTAATTTTTTACCTTATATTTCTCTTTTTTTTCGCTTTTAAATATCATATTTTATCTACTCATTTTATTCAATGTAGTTTCTATCTCGTTTTATACATTTACTATATGTACTATAAAGCTTCATTGTATTTAATAACACTATAAACAGTATATATTCTACTATAACTGCTGAAACTGGAAACCGAACAATATTTTGGCTTAGTATCTTTGAGTCCGTGTATTTGTCTCACTTGACATTGGCAAATCGTCCCCAGTCTTGGTGGACGAGGTCCATGGGAAAAAAAGAAGAAGAACATTTTTCTAAATTCCTGTTTCAGGTTCTGGGACACTTGTATAATTATTAATTAGCATGATATCGATTCACAATTAACATAAAATTGTAATTTAAACGAAAAGTTACTTCCCGAAAGCTTAATAAATGTAGATAGGTCCTCCAATCCCCCTTTTTTTAAATTGGAGGAAATCGCCGGAATATCTGTAATATGTGGGAGTTGAACCGCACTAAAACCTCCAACCGCTCACACCCAACGTCCGAAGCGAGAACCCAGCACGGGGTTATGAGGCACGGCGCGACGCGTTACGCAATCGGCACTCTTTCCCGTCGCGCTGCCCCGTGTGCCGTAAGCTCATTTATAAAAAAGCAATAAAAAAATAAAATTTTACATAAAATCAGGTGATGACCGACGCATCCGTGTGGATGATGCCGTGCAGCAGTTCTGAAGATGTGATCATGCATGTGAACAGACTGACGGGAGCCATCGATGTCGCTATCAGAGAACTGTGGATATCTTGGACGGTATGTTATTATCATGCAGGCGTTTTTAGTAGTCAACGTAAGTTCAACGGAACTTCAAATTAGGTCATAGGTAAAATGATCCTACAATGTCCATCGACTTTTTATTACGAGCTTTTTAATAACTTGCACTGAATGTACCTATGTATGAACATAACTATGTAAGTTCGGTTGGAATCTTGGGAGTTGAATTTGACCAACGCTAAATTTGACCTTTAAACTTTCTTCAAGTCTCGTTTGAAAGACAATTACGCACTAAATAATTTAATTTCTTGTAAGCCTATAGCAGTATAGCCTCCGAGGTGAAAATGGGCTTCATCTGACACACACACACACATTTCTTACAGTTTGGACTGAAGACTCACCACTTTGGAAGTAACTTTTCAATATTTCCCAATTTTGTTCAAGCGTATAGCGTCCCATTTCGTAAATGTCAAACCTTTAACTAAATTATGAACACAAATTGAATGACATTTGAGCTGTCATTCTCTAACTAAACAGTAGTTCAAAATGCAAACGTAACGACTATGCTGTTTCGTTTGTCTGTTCATCTGTAGTTATCGTATTCTTCTTCTTGTCCAACTTTTTCTACAATTATAGATTAAGTAGGTATGTATTTATTGATGTAATTTTTACAGCACAATCTTGACGAGAAGTGTAGCGCTGGACTCAACAGAACTCTGATGAGGAAGAGTACTGAGAACCTGGGTCTACTCGAGTGCAATATTGATGTGTAAACAATTATTATTTATTATTGAATTAATAGACATTACCTACATTTCTTTAAAGGTAGATAGGTCGTTAGTTGAGACAAAAATCATTTTCCAATAACACCTTTTGAATGGAATAAGGGTTGGACTAAAGAATGATCTTCCCCGGCTTAAAATAGTAATCGCAGGATTAAGATTGCATTCCTAAGAAAAAAGGTATTAGGTACTTATTTTAAATGACGCAGTGGTCGATACGTTAGATACTTGTCTTCGGAGCAAGTTGCAGGTTTAAATACAGCCGGCCTTTAACTCTAATCTGTAAAGATCTATGTGCAGTTTATAACAAAACCACTAAAACGGTGAAAGTAAACGTCGTGAGGAAATCCACAATTTGGAAAAGGATTAAACACCTTACTAAAATATTATCAAAATTGTCCAACCCAAATTATGGGCGAAGGAAAACACCGTGGTGGCATTTGGAGATGCATTAATTAAAATTATAGGAATTCAAGTGGGCATAGATTTGCTAACCCCCCATGATAATAAGGAGATCGGAGTCCATAATTTGATAATTAAATAATAGTTTTAATGAAGTCTTATTATTTTTGAAGGAACATCCTGGACTTGTGCAAAGAGGCGGCGCACTGGGAGATTTTGGGATTGGATATACCACTACACGCCTACCAGGTACATATTACATTTTTTATCATTTAATTAATTCATTCAATGCTTATGGAAACAGTTGCAAAGATGGCTACTAAGTCTAAATATTTAGAGGTATGATTCTACAAATTCGAAGGTTACGCTTACAATTTTTTTTCACCTATGATATAAAATTCAAATCCTGGCCACTCAATCCAAACCAACACACTTTCCGTGATCCTTTTGCTATAAAAACATATCCCTTTCTAAGATAACTTTCTCTGGTCAAGAGGCATCGCCGGACTTGCCCTACAGGTGGGTTATATGAGAGTTGAATCGCACTAACACCTCTGACCCCCGCCTGGCTGAAGACAGAACCCAGCACGAGATTATGTGCGGTGACGCGACGTATTACACGCCAAAGCTTACGTATCACCCGTCACCCTAAAACCAAAAACCAAGCAAAATACACTACTAACTATCTAATCCAGGTATTCATGAAGAGTAAAACCATATACTTGGTGTATGAGAGCGTGCTGGCCGTCGTGAAGGGATACAACAAGATCATCGACTCTTTATCAGACGATGAACGATTACTGTTCAAGCCTATGATATCGGTGAGTTTATTTTAGTATGGTATGTATGTTTTTTATTTTATATAGGAGTTGAACCGCTCACACTTTGCGTCCGAACTCCGGCTGAGGCCAGAACCTAGCGCGGAGTTAGGCGGGACGGCACGGTGCGTTACGCACTGCGGCATTCTTACCCGTCGCACTTTTTGCTTATGGTAGGAAGAACATTTTTGGGAAATTATTCAGATTATTTTATATAATTCGCGAAATGTCAATGTGAAATTTTCAATTATAATTTAGTAAGCGATATAGTTTTGAATGAAATGCATTATACCAAAATTGTGTACAAAACTTCTGTAGAGTACTTACTATCTTTGCTGAGAAGGGTCTGCAAATTGCAATCGCAGCTCATATTTTGAAACTTCATAGGGATTCAAATTAAACACAAATAACCATACTTATATAATTTAATACTAATATCACATTAAAATCAGTACAATGCGAGTTTCTGGCAAGCTTTTAATCTATGTCCGTTTAATTTAAAATTATTTGTTAATCTAGAAATTGAATGCATTTTTGAACTTGAAATCAAACCCAGTGTATAATGCAATCGAATATCTTTTGAAACGAACAATGAATTCTTTCTGCAATAAACACAATCATTTTTGACTATGTATGTATATGTAATCTTCATAACAACCTGTTTTAAATTTACCGCAGAGTTAAATGATAAATTAATGCATAATTTTAATTACAATGTCACTAATGAAGTTTGGTAATACAGCTTTTAATTGCCACATAATTTTTGATCTAATAAATAAAGAGTTTAGATAGTAAACATGACAAAAAAATAGCTATGAACATTTTTTCTGGACTAGTTTAAATGCAGAGTCAGATCCTATTTGTTTAATGAATTTTAGTTTCTTTTTTTTTTTTAAACCTAAATCCCCCCAACATGATCGGGGATGTTCTTACTCTACTGTTTAATAGTGTCTACTCTGTCGTTCCAGTTAGTCTGTTCTCATTGCTATTCCACTGTCATACCGCGTACCACACATTCATCCTTCCCATTCACATTTCCCGCCGGTGGGATGCCGGCTCCCTGTTCTTCTACTTTTTACTCTATAGGGTGCTATATTTAATTAATACTGCATGTTGTACATTTATTAATGAATTCTAGTTGCCAATAGTCACCAACACATACAAGAAATGCCATAGAAATGTAGAAGTAAAATCATTGTTTTCTTTGATAACTGATTAAACCTTCATGTGTAGACATTAGCACATAGAAAAGTAATAATTAGTATCTGAAAGTAGGTTTTTAGAAGCCGAAACCGAATCTTTAGGTTCTTTAGCCTCTTAGTTTCAGTCAACGTTTCATCGGTAACTCAAAATACATTACTTTCATAATAGGTAACAACTAATCAAATCAAATCAAAGTTAACTAATATTGGTATCAAAGTTAACCTTATCGCGCGTTGTGAAAGGGGGCTAGAGGGAAAAAAATCTTACGAAAAGTTGTCACGACACTTTTTTTGTTTTAGATGATTATCGCTAGATGGCGCTGTGATCAAAATCTTTTAAAACACGTTCCTTATCTTTTAATCGAAAGGAACTTTGTTCTATTCGGGTGTCCCATGACACCTCTCAAGTTTTTTTTACAAAAATAAATCAACTCTCTCGTAACACTTGTTCAATAAATAAAAACTAAGAACAAAATTAACATCCCTAAAATGTTCTCTCCAATCGATTACATCAGCTCAAACAAACGTCTAAGTGTGCATTCATAGCATTTTGCTCAATCATTTCCATACAACACGGGCAAGGAGTTTTAGTTCCCGTGACATTTAAAATCATCGACTCATCAAATTGATCATCATCGTCATCTAAAACAATGATGGAATTCCCTTCCTCTGGCGCTGTGGTATTTTCGAAAAACGCTAAACATTCATCTAAGTGTTGTTCTACAGGTTTAGTGTATTTATTACCGCAACAAGCACAAGTTGTTGCATCAATTGTTGTGTCTAATTCATTTTTAATTTGTATATCGTTTGATTTGAATGGAATTTTTATATCTGTACTTGTACTAGGTTTGTCATTAATATTATCATTAATTTCGATTTTAATTGGAGATATTCGTTTGTTGTTACTAATTGCAATTGTTTTGTTGCAATCGTTTGTTTTGAATAAATCTACAACTTTGGCTTTGTTGAATTTTTTATCAATGCTTTCAGTTTTAATTTTATTTACTTTTATTTCATCAACACTTTGAAACTTTACTAGTTTAAATGGAGTTTTTGTGTTAGAATCACCATTTTTGGAGGTTATGATATCTTTACTTAGTTTTTCAATCAAATCTTTATTCAGACATTCATCTAAATGTTTATTAATTCCCGTTTTGTTGACTTTAACATTACAAACTGGACAATCTACTAGATCTTTAGTTAATTTAGGATCATTTTCAACTTGACGTGCTTTGTCTTTTGAAATATTAACTGCTATCAGTTTTGTTCCATCTGTGGACTGAGTTACTTTAAAATCATCTCCGTAAACATCCTTGAGTAGAGATGAGGCTGTCTTTTTGAAGTAATCATCTATTTTCTTTACTTTTGCTGGTGGTGATTCTAAATGGGAAGTAGATTTGTGCTTTTGATTCGGTGATTTGTTAGTTTGCGTACTTGACAGTTGTTTGTTTGCCCAGACATTCCTAACAGTTTCAAGAACGCTGGCAGAGTTGCTTCTGCTTCTACCAGTGGTTAAAGTTGTAGTTTTAGCAACTTTTGGAGTGGTAGGACTAACGTTTTTATTAGCTTTGATTACCGGAAAGCTGTTTATTGTAAGAATATTGTTTGTATTTGAATTATCGTGGAACACTTTTGATTGTCTTTTCGGTGGATCTGTCTTTTTAGCTATATTATTATTTGGTATTTTAACGTTATTATTGTTGATGTATTTAGTGATATTTTCGTTGGGTTTCGTTACTTTTTTGTTGGTAGCTTTAGTTTTCTTTTCCGGTTCTTTTATTTTGATGAAGGCACCTCCACATTTGTGTTTGTGGTCTTGCCACCAGTAGTCTGAGGGTCCAGGGGCTCTGTTAGCTGATCTCCGAACTATGCCGAAGTGTGGTCGTTTGGTTTGACATGGTCCGTTGCATCTCCACCAATGTGTTTGATAAAGCCTAACCTAGAAATATCTTCTATTTTAAATGAATGTTCTTTAGTATATTGGCTTGTAGGTTATATTGTTTTTAATCAAGTAAAATAATAAGGCAATTGATGAAAAATAATGTAAATTATTTAAGTAAACCGATTAAAAGATGGTGAGAAGTAGATACAATAATTATAAATGTAAAAACTTTTTTTAGTTGGAGGAAATCACCAACTGTGTGGGAGTTGAACCGCACTAAAACCTCCAACCGCTCACACTCAGCTGAACCCAGGCTGAGGCCAGAACCCAGTACGGGGTTATGAGGGACGGCGCGACGCGTTACGCCCAAGGCACTCTTTCCCGTCGCGCCACCCCGGGTAAAGCTATGTAATGTATAATAATAAATGTGATTTGAGTTCTTGAAAAAATTAACACTAATTAGGCTGATGGTTGGAATAAAAGTTTAGATACATTAAGTTAGTCTTTTGTGACTAAAAATAAAATAAATTAATTAATAACTAACCTCATCATGAAAGTCATGATAAATGCTAATATTAAGTCCAGCGCTCCGGTTGATCCGATGCATATGAGCCTGAAAGTTTGGTCCATGCCCGTCTCGATCCTGATCTCGAGAGGTCACAAATAGGAACGCATGAATCATCTCATGTAGTAGTGTCTCGATAAGGTCTTTACGAGGTCTAAGTTTGAGTAGGGGTTCGCTGAGGGCTATGTCACATAGACCTCCTCGTCCTTCGTAACTAAAAGAAAAAAACAAATCTTAAATTTACCAAAAAGGTATAAAATTCTAGTTGTGTTGCTAGAAGATTAAATAAGAGTAAATAGGTGTATCATAGTACAAAACGACAATTACAATATGTATGGGAATAATTCACAAGAAAAAACTGACACTACAGCCCATCTGATACTAAGTAGTAATGCCCATTGAATGGCTGTTCCACCATCATACAAGAATTTTCTTAAACCTCGAACCACAAAATTCAAACTTCGAGAAATTTCATTTGGGGAATTAAAATTGACTTTACAAGCTGAAGTTTAAGGCAAGCATGCACTGATTATTTAGTTTATCTACTTACGAGCATATTCCAGCACAAGAATACATCCTTTTGCTCCATCTCACAACTGCTCTGCTAGCCAGTTTTGCCCAGAAAAAGGTTTTATCAAATTGGGTAAATAATAAATAAATATTTGGTGTTGGGTCGATCAGTTCTAGGTCAGGGTCGCCCAGATTCATGGTCAGCTTGGTTTCACAGTCATTACTATTATAAATAACTTAAATATTTCTACTTAATTACAAAACAAATTAACGATTTTTCCTTTTGTTGACAAAATTTGACAGCTGATCACAGCTGTGCATTTGGCATTGACAAGTAACATTGGATGTCATTAATGTTTTTTTGAAAGCGTTTTTGAAACTTGCAATCAATGTGAAGACATAGAATGTAAGAGTTAAATCAGTATTATTTTCAGGCATGTGATAAAAAAGTACAACCGGGTATCTCGAAATTGACCTGGACTTCAAATATGTCGGATGCGTACATAGCTGATTGCGTTACTCAAATCGGAGAAGTAAGAAAATATGTATTAGGGTTGGTTTACATAGAGATAAATTAAATTATGTACCTATCATTTTTAAATTATTTTCAGTTCCAAGATTTCTTGACAACGTACAAAAATTGCAATGTTAATTTAGTGAATATAATGGAAAAAATCTGCGACACGCCTATGGTCGAATTTGATGTGTATAATGTATTTGAAATTAAAGATCTTCGAGCACAAATACGAATAATGGAAGCAGAAGCAGCATCCAAAATCTTAGAAATATACAAAGAAATAATAACTTATATTATTATAGTTTACGAAGGTTTTGAAGCATACATACCTCAGGTGATAGATAGAAATACTTTAATATTATTGTTTTAGTTATATAATTTGTTACTATCCAATATGTTTTAGATGGCAGAATATTGGATAAGATATGTCAGGAGATTTGATTGTATGTTAGAAGATGCACTCAGATTGGCTATCAAAGGAACCATGCAAAATATTTACAAATGTGTTCACGGGGACGGTAAATAAAAACTAGCACTCTATTAAATTCATATTTTAGACCACAAATAAATAACATAATTTTTGTTCTATTTTCCCATGCAATAAAATTTATTTTTCAGGTACAATGGCACCACCGCCTCTAATAAAAATGAATTTATTCTTGGTCGGCAATGAGATCATATTTGTACCGACTGAACACGAAATTGATGATACATTTAATTCAATTCTTGATGAAATTGTTCATATACTGGGCACCGTACCAAGATTATTTGAAAAATTTGCTTTACCCGCTGGGGGCTTAAAGAAATTTTATGAAGCAATACAAATTGATTCAGATTGTAATAAGTTACAATCTCTTATTGACGTTGGTAGGTCGTTGTAATATAATCCGTGTAAATTTTTAATTAATTAACCAATAAGCATTTGAAGTAGTTTAAAGATATTTGGTAAATCGGATTACTGGTTTAAATTCTAGCTGATTGTTGAGTTGATGGATGGAAGGATGATTTCATTACGTTAAATTAAAGAACATACTTATTAAAGAAAAACATTTCCTTGCTGAAATAGTTATGTTTTTGTTTGTTTCAGAAATTGATTACAATATATCTCTGATCAAAGATCACATCTGTATGTGGGATCCCTACGCACACATTTGGAATGTCAACAAGACTGATTTTCTGGAAAAATATCGTCTAGAGAAACACCCGGCAGCGGACTTTGATGCGTTGATTATTAATTACAGTAACTTAGCTAATAGTGTTCAAATACAAGAAACTGTCAACCAGATTCATTTCATTACTCTTAATTCGAATAATTTGAAAAAATCTATAATTGCTCACTGTTTAGTTTGGCAAACTAAATTGGGTGAGCTTTTGCGTAAAATGACCGAAACAGATATTGATGAAATTTACAAATATGTAGAAAAGTGCAGCGAAGATGCTATGAAAGTAGGTACCATTTTTAATCATTAAAATATTTTTTATGTTAAGCTGCTGTTGTCCTAATAAAAACTATTCTTCAATAATTCACCAAAATGATGAGCTCTCGGACTTATTAATAGTGATACATAAAATTGTTTTAATTTTAGATGCCTGCCGATTTAAATCAATTAGCTTCAGCTATCGCAACCTATGAACATTTGATGTCGGATTTAAATAGAGTTCAACAAACATTTCCTCCAATAACTGACCAAATGCAGACGTTGGGTAAATAAAATCAATAATCTACTTCCATTAATAATTGTTGATAAAGAAGCGAAAATTCTGTTTCCATAATATTAATTTTCCAATACAGCCAAATATGAAGTTGAACTAAGCACGGATATGATAACTCGCCATGAAAATATTCCTGTAATATGGGCGGAATATTTAGCACTTTTAGAAGAAGCGAAGAAAGCTCTGGAATTGAATAAGGATAAATTCAAGGCAGAGCTACTCGAGCAGGCGGAGGTATACGAAAATTTTATTATCCTAACATAATACGTTTTGTCTTAATAATTCGATTACTATAAGAGTTTTTGGTGACGCCAATAATAAAATAATAGTTGTAGTTAATTTTATAGATTTTGAATCCCAATATACCATAGCAGACTAGTATATTAATTTTGCGATGTAATCATAATGTTTACATTTTAAATAGGTCTTCAAAGAAGCAGCCAAAACATTTTGCGATGACTTTTACGAAACTTTACCATGTAACTCTGATGTAACTGGAAAAGATGCTATGTCACAGCTCAAAGCATTCAGAGATCAATTGAATGCACTACGGGCGCAAGAGCAGCAGATAAGAGATGGCTTAGCTGTTTTTAATTTGACGTAATTCTTACAGTTCTTACTCATTAAAACAAATTCAAAGTTTGATCTGTATTACGGTATATATATCAATCCTATCCTATCCTATAGACATCATTAATAACAAAATATAAATAATACAATGCAATTTTGCACATTTTTGCCGACTGGCGGTAGATGCGTAAAATAAAGAATACAACTTAAAAGCTTATGCCATTGATGTATTTTACCCAGGACACCAGTAAACTTGGACCTACAAAAGATGGAAAAAGAATTGGAAAAGTTAGAAGAAGTGTGGGGCTTGGTGTTCCAATGGGAGGAATCGTGGGAAAAATACAAGACTCAAACATTTTGGGAGATGGAAACCGATGAAATGGAAGACAATGTTATGTTTTTATTCCGGTAACTCACCGTTTTGTAACTGTTGTCTTATAAAAATATTTTCTAAAGTATGTAATTTTTTTTGAATCTTTACTGATCTTCATACATTTATTGATTCATTGCTAATTTTAATTGCTTCATCATTTTATTTTTCTTACTAAAAAAGTTTTATTATTGTTTCTACAGAAACTTCAACAGACTATCAAGACAACTCAAAGATAAAGGATGGGATATTATTGATACTACGCGAGTGAAGGTTGATGCTTTTAGACGCACTTTGCCATTGATTGGTGACCTAAAGAATCCTTGTATGAGAGAAAGACATTGGGACAGAATCAAAACATTAATGGCTGTGTTAGTTAACTTTTTCTCAAAAAGATTAATAGCTCTCATTAGTCCTAAGTTGAAGTCGTTTGAAGTTAGTTTGATCTCATCTTTATTCAAATATCAAAATAAGACTGTTATCTTATTCCAAACTGTATAATTGAATCTTATAGTCAATAGTCATATTTAGTATTCATTATCATACCATATTTTGTAATTAATTTAGTTCAAATTTTGTATTGCATTCTTTCTTTCTTTTGCTTTACCTTATCCTTGTAGACAATAAAATGATTTAAACAATCAACATTATTTATTTTTATCCCCAATTTGTCCTCCCTACTGAACGTACGTTATAAATGTCAACAGAGAATTCGATGAAAACTCGGAGGATTTCAAATTAGAAGTCATAATGCGTCTCAATTTCCAAGCTTACGCTGACGAAATAGCCGAAATATCGAATGCTGCCACCATGGAACTGAATATAGAAAATGGTCTAAAAGCAATACGAGAAGTTTGGAAAAACACGACTTACGAAATGCAGCATCATAAGGGCGAAATGTATAGAATTAAAAATGTAGAAGATGTTATGCAGGTAGAATACAGGCTATGGCATATGACAATGAGACCTATATTATATTAAAAATAAATTTAAAGTCATATATAAGTATACTTTACTATTAATTTTTCTCCCAGTTCTTAGAAGATCATCAAGTGCAGCTGTCTTCTATGAAATCAACGAAATATGTAGAGCCTTTTATTAAAGAAGTCGACTATTGGGAAAAATCTTTAGGTTACGTTGCAGAGTGTATAGAGGTATAGATTCCTTGCATAGTTTTTTCATCATCCTTCATCATTTTTTCATTTTATTTTCAATTCTCAAGCAATTTATATTAACATCTTTGACGCCAGATTGCATTACAAGTACAAAGACGATATTTATATCTCGAAAGTATTTTCTGTGGCGAGGACATAAGAAAGCAATTGCCTAGTGAAGTACAAGTTTTTGATGCCTTGACGGAGGATTGGACAGAGATAACTAGCAAGTATGAAACATTTTATTTGGAAATTAATGTATAGAGTTGGTAAAATTTAAAGTAATTGATTTCTCATTCATTATTATTAAATATGTAGTATGTATGCGGGAACTAACGCCGTGGAAGCATGTTTGTACAAGCCTGCTCCCTATGTGTTTAACAAGTTGAACACCATGGTTGATAATTTGGATGGAATATTAAGAGCCTTGGAGAAATATTTGGAAACAAAACGACAGTTGTTTCCAAGGTTTTATTTTGTTTCCAATGACGATATGCTGGAAATATTGGGAAACTCTAAAAAGCCACAGCTAATCCAATCTCACCTAAAAAAGTTGTTTGACAATGTAAATAAGATTCGAATTGATAAGGTAAGTTTTGTTTACATATTGTACAAGTATTAGTGTAATAATAGCAAGCATGATATTTTCAGTAAGTTAGATTTTAATTTTCGTGTCACAAATATCTTTAAGACTTTGACTCGTGTAATCCAATCTTAAGCATTAGACAGGATTGAAATATTAATTTTAATTAATACGTTCAGAAAAAGGTAGAATCCGAAGGACCGGAGAATAAATGTATTCAGTCTGCAATGTATTCGGGTCTTCATATTAATAATTGTTGTAGCTGTATTAAAACAGATTGTTTCATTGGTAAACCGAGGTTGGTTATTAAAAAAATTGGCTGTATGATTCATTTTGTTAGTCTTCGTAATCTGACAGTTATTGTTTTCATGCTTACGTCAAATGTTCACCAAATTCAAAATATTTGGAAAATTCGCGGGTACAAAATGCATTGAGTTTAGTAGCTTTTATAACAAAATTAAATTAATTAATTTCCGCCTGATACCCAGATCTTTTAATAAATACATTGTAATCTTATTATCTAGTGCACTATTATAAAAATATGGATCCTGAATTACTAAACAAGTGTTATTTCATTCCAAAGGATGTGATGGTGAGTACCTTCCTTTTTGAATAAAAGTTTACGTTTTAAAGAGTTTATAACAAAAAATGGAACCTATAAACCTTATACTACTCATTATTTATCTGTCCAACACATTTTCATTTAAATATCACGTGAAAATAACCTATTTCGATACTTATTTTCAGGTTAAAGTTCTTACACTTTTAGAGTCCCCGACTCCATGGAAAGCTACCAGTGACGTTTGCAGGAGGAACCTAGCTACAATACAAGGTTACAGGAGCTCCCCTCAGTTCAGGGATGAGAGTCTTGTACCTCACGGAGTAAAGAGTAAACACCACTTAGCCCTAAACAAGGCTATTTATGCCCACGATTGGGATAAATTGTTGTATTTGCTGACCAAAATACCTCCATGGCAATTTAAGTTTGATCGGCCTAGGAATGCTGCAGTATATTTCCGGGTAAGTTAATTATTGAAGTAGCTTGTTGATAATTTGTAACAAATTTTGAATTACAAATGCTAGACGAATTTGTTAATTTTACATGTATAACTTCTCTCCTTTTTGAGATTGCAGTTTAGCTTATGAATTATGCGACCCCGAAGAGTCTTAACACTTTATTGCTAAAGATAATTTTAAAATAAAATCTAAACCCTTATCCACATTATCTGACTTGACAAAGAGTAACATTACGTTATCAAATTTTATGTTCAACACCTATTTTTACAATACTTCAAATGCAACACTTCTCAATAAAAATTATCATCATAATCTTAAATTGCATTATGAGTCATAAGTGCAGGAGATTAAAAATCAAATTCCACTATTAATCAATGATATATGGGGTATTTCATGTCAAGCGGACAACGAAAAATATGTCAGGTCGTGGATTTTGGTGAAAGTTGGGAGTTTTGTACTTCAGTGGAAGTTAAAAAAATCTGCATTATTATTTTTGATTTTTTTGGTCCAGTTTTTATTTTATGCGATCTTAAAAAATCGTCAAATTCGTAGAAAGGTTTTTTTCGAAAGGATTTTTTGGGTTAATTTCAATAAATTTATTATGAAATAAGAATTGGGTATTGCAGATAGTATTTTTTTCTTTTACTAAAAAAAATCGAATTCGAAATTTGAATTTTTTTTCGAACCCTAAACCGGAAGTGAATATTTCAAATTTATTTTTTTCAAAGTTCTTCCCCTTGAATTTTTTTATTTATACCTCAAATTAAAGCTTAAATTATAGACAAAATAGTATAAAAAGAATTAGAATGGTATCTCTTTTTGTTTAGGAGGTATGTGAATAACAGTGAGACGGGACCGCGCGGCGAGTTGTATTGCGTAGTTTCTTATTGAGTAAATCTCAGCGAATTGTTACATTTTAGTACAACAACTTGTAGAATTAAAATGATAAAATGTTTAAAACACAAAATTAATTAATACAATTCATAAAATTTACTATACCTCATACAACTTTTATAACACTGTCAAGAAATTTTGTTTTGTTTGGTAACCTAATGATTGTAGGTACCGTATTATTTGAAATATTCATTTCACTGATATGCAACATACGACAATTTAAATTTACATGAAATACACGATATTTCTATGGTATTTACTCAGACAAGGAACAATATAATATTATTCAAAACGTATTCCTAAAAAATCTACAGTTTTTTAATTTAGTTAAGAAAATTGATCATAGTATGTTATTCTTGAGATATTGACATAATTTAAAATGTTGTTTTCTTTGGTTCTAATAGAGGTACATATTTTTGTGATACATCAATTTCATGTCAAACCAAACATTTCGTCGGCGTACGTGGATAAAGCATTTTAGTGTTTTTTTTCTTGACTTGTTTTACGAATTTCGTTGTTTCAACCTAAATGCTTATAAATTCTAAACTAAATATCGCTTATATTACTTCTGAATAAAGTATCTTTCTAACAGTGAAATTAGTTTTGAAATCGGTTCAGTAGTTTTAAGGTATCTCGTTACAAAATAAATACAAAATTCCTTCCATGTCACCAAGTCAACTGAGTGAAGGAGGAGAAGAAGATGTAGATACTTAATCCTATTAAAATCTATTTTCTCATCGATTGTAAATAAAAAATCATTTAATACTAAAATATAGTTGACAGACACGAAATTTAAGAACTATTAATTGAAGGAAATCTATTTTTTTGCTACCTTACGTTACCTACAATCATTAAGTTACCAATCAAAACAAAATTTCTTCACAGTGTTATAAAAGTTGTATGAAGTATAGTAAATTTTACAAGTTGTATTAGTCAATTTTGTGTCTTAAACATTTTATCATTTTAATTCTACAAGTTGTTGTAATAAAATGTAACAATTCGTTGAGATTTACTCAATAAGAAACTACGTAATACAACTCACCGCGCGGTTCCGTCTCACTGTTATTCCCATAGCTCCTAAACAAAAAGAGATACCATTCTAATTCTTTTTATACTATTTTCTCTATAATATAAGCTTTAATTTGAGGTATAAATAAAATAAATTAAAGGGGAAGAACTTTGAAAAAAATAAATTTGAAATATTCACTTCCGGTTTAATGTTCGAAAAAAAATTCAAATTTCGAATTCGATTTTTTTTAGTAAAAGAAAAAAATATTATCTGCAATACCCGATACTTGTTTAATAATAAATTTATTGAAATTAACCCAAAAACTCCTTTCGAAAAAAACCTTTCTCCGAATTTGTCGATTTTTTAAGATCGCATAAAATAAAAACCGGACCAAAAAAATCAAAAATAATAATGCAGATTTTTTTAACTTCCACTGAAGTACAAAACTCCCAACTTTCACCAAAATCCAGGACCTGACATATTTTTCGTTGTCCGCTTGACATGAAATGCCCCATATATTCTTTCAGGCGCTTGTGATTCTTCTATTGAATCACCCAGTAGCCCAAGCCAGCAGTCTAATGAATGAGTTCCTGCACATGGTGCTGTCGTGCCGATCTGATGCAGACAAGAAAGCTATACTCAAGATATTGTTAAGTTTACCTTCGAGACGACTGACATGATGATTGTTGCTGTTACCAAGTGAAAATCATGTTATTCTGGTCGACACGGTTATGATGATGATGAATTAACTACATTTCCTGCAGTTTATATGCATTGGATGGCACCTTATTTGAGAATTTGAAAACCTTTTTTAAAATGATTGTTTTCTATATTTTTGAGTATATAATATAAACCTAATATATATGTAATATTTTCCTATTTCTTTGTTACTTAAACACCACATTTGGAGCAAAAATATGTAATGGCCAACAACTTTTACAAAAACATGTGATCAATTTTGGCTACTGCCTTATGCTTAAGTAAACAAACCAATTTCAGTTTGTTCTCAGTTAAGTAGCTAAAGTTGTTTTTTTTTATTGCTAGTCTGATAAACATGCTTGTTTTGTTGATATCATTGTTAAGATTAAGCTGAGAGTGAAATGCCGAGTGAGCATGCTCCTGAAAATGTTAATAGATTTAAGATTGTTGTGAAATTCTTAAAATAAGACATTTTTAATATGTAAATTGTATGTGATAATTTGTATTAAATTGTTGAAAGTTTTTTGTTGTATTATTTTACATTCCTAATCGATTTTAATAGACATTTCAAAAGTTATTTAAAGACTCCAAATATATCTATTTTTTTTTATTTGATATAAATACTAAAGGTTTTTTCCACAGAATGCCCTAGGTCTACCAGTTGCCAAAGCCATGATGTCTGAAGACGGAGAGTGTATAGAATGGAAATATAATCTGATATTGGACGGACCAGCTGAAGTGTGGTTACTGGGCTTAGAACATACCATGAGAGTTGTATTGAGAGAGGTACTCGTATATTGAAATCAATTATATTAACATGAAATTTATTGTAGATTAACTATTCTGGTCATTTCAAAATCTATTATAATCTAAGTGTTAAAAAACGGGGGCGGCGCGACGGCAAAGAGTGCCGATGGCGTAACGCGTCGTGTCGTCCCTAATAACCCCGTGCTGGATTCTGGCCTCAGCCGGGGTTCGGACGCTGAGTGTGAGCGGTTGGAGGTTTTAGTGCGGTTCAACTCCCACATACTCCGCGAGGCGGGCGGTGTTTTCCTCCAAATAAAAAAAAAAGTGTTAAAACACGAACTTAAAACTATTGAATTATTTTACGAAAGAAAGTCAATATTTTTGCTGTTAATTAGTATTTCAGGTATAAAACTGATTCTAATTTACAAAATGTGTGACGCCACACTAGGGAGGAAGGATTTCAAAAATAAACCGTTATATATAGTAAGGCAATTATTTTGTGTAGCAATTGATTTTAACTCGCGCGGCCTTGAGGAAATGTCGATACCAAAGAGAACAGTGGATCAATGACTGGCCTGGACAACTCGGGATTACTGCTAGTAAGGTAGAATCTCAATTTTAACAGTAATAAAATAAGGTTTATTCTTGTGAAACTTAACATTTTGAATGTTAACGAGAAGGTTCCGTGTGGCAAAGGAATAGAATTATTACATTTGGAATCAACATCATGAACAATAGAATGAAGCCAATTTAAAGTGCGCCGATCGCGCGTTACTACACGATATTCTGGCGTTACTGTACCGATGACACTCAATTCGTTTAACACACAAATAAAATATTACACACAAGTTCTTTAAAATTTCACTTTGTTATTCATGATGTTGATTCAAAACATCATGTTGTTACGCACGATAGGTGCACTTTAAATTGGCTTCATTCTGTTGTTCATGATGTTGATTCCAGATGTAATAATTCTATGGGCAAAGGTGGAGAGAAGGTGGTGGTGGTATATAGGTACTGTATTAACCCATTACTACCCCTATTATGCTGGGCTTTGGTCTCCCAAAGATGGACTACGTACAGTCCACCATGGAAGGGTGGGGATATTCAAGTATATTTGACAATTAAGCTAGACTTAAACATCACTGGCTCTCAAATTGACTAAGTGACCAATGGAGCAACATTTTTACAACTATCTAGATTCAATGGACATCAGACTGTACAAGAACGCTCTGTCGCTGCGAATTGATGAAGGAAAAGAAACCGATGAAGAAGTTACGCAAGAAACAAAACCAGATTTTGACGACATTGCAAATGATGTCCAGGAAGGAGATCTCGAAGATTCTGCGGTGTAAAGTGAACGCTCTGTGCGTTATAGAGATACATTCGAGGGATATGGTCGATAAGATGTACAAGTTGGGTTAGGAATTTACTTATAACTTATAGTTCGGCCGTTCAGAGAATGCATTCCTGACACGTAACTTTGTAAAGGCGTTGCAGTTATGATAAAAATATTTTTGCTGGTTGATTACAGTTTTAACAATTGATGAGCATTAAAACAACATTATTATATCAATAATCAATGAATGTTATAATTTTGTGCCAAACTGAATGTCAAATAACTGTCAGGAACGCATTCTCTGAACGGCCGAACTTTAGTATCGTGGAGTTTTACTTAAGTCTGCATGTAGTAACCTAAAAAAAGGTTGAGGGAACTGTTTATTAGCCAATTGTGTGTTGGAATGACGCCGTAACTGCGGTTAGTCATTTTCTTGTTGTCATCATTCAAGCTGACTGACTTATGTTTACTGCACAAAATCATTAATGGAAGTATTCACTCACCTATTATCTCTGTTACATTTAAGAACTAGCAAGCACCCTCAACCGTCATCATCGAGTATTTGGCTTAGCAAACACATCACTTCAGGTTTCTTTGAACAATCCTACTTTGCGTACGACTCAACAGTTCAATGATTTGGACATTAATGTTAACATTTTTAGTTCCAGTTTTTGTTCTTTTAAATATACCTACTATTTTACAAACATTTAATGAGACTACGTAATTCATATAATTTACTCACAGTATATTTAGTTAAGTTTTAGATTTAGTAGAAAATTATGTAGTTCTGGTAAATGCTGTGCATACCTTTAATTGATTTATGTACACATCATAGATTTAACTTAAATGTATTTTATTCTAATAGGATTAAGTGTATGTAAATTGTTGGTGTGACTTTCAAGATAAAAATAAAAATTAAAATAAAATAGGAAGTAATAAAGCTGCAGCAGGTTCTAGGAACTTAGTGAAGTAATATATTATGTTATTGTGCTACAACTTACAAGGGTGGCTGCGCGTAAGCTAACTGGATGTGGACAGCGCAGGATCGACTGGTCTAGTGTCTCCTCAAAAATTCAAAGTTCACCAGTTTGCTTTTAATTTAGATACTTCATATTTCTTCTGAGTTTTAATCCTTCTCCAAGTACAGATTTCTTGACCATATTTTCTTTCATCGCTATAAAAGAAGGTAATGTAATTTACAGGCTGCATGTCAGTGTCCGCTTTCGAATGGTTTTCTCAGCTGAAGTTCTACTGGGACAGAGAACGAGAAGACTGCTACATCAGACAGACAAACACTAATTCTATTTACACCTATGAATACATCGGGAATTCTGGTCGATTGGTCATTACTCCGCTCACTGACAGGTTATTATGGAATAGCTACTGAATTTTGTTAAGTAGACTGTTTTAAAACGAAGGTTTAATCAGAAATGATCAGGTGTTGTCATTTAGCTGTTAAAACACGAATTGAATGACTAACATTATGATTAACATTTATTTCCACGGAATTAGGTGACGGGTCATCTTATTCGGCGTGGCCACCGTCTCAATGTCTGGAATCTCTAGGCAATCTAAGGACGTGCTACTCTTAAAAACTCTTCAAGCTTTTTTGAACTTCATGACCAAGTAGAACAATTCTATTTTATATATAACTTACAATAAGTACCTTTTTTACCATAGAATTATTAACACACATATCTTTACCTAAAGCCTAATAACCTCCACACAGATGCTATATAACCCTAACTACGGCTCTGCATCTCTTCCGAGGAGGCAGTCCTCAGGGTCCAGCCGGTACTGGTAAAACAGAGACCACTAAGGACCTCGGGAGAGCCTTAGCACGATGGGTGGTCGTCACCAACTGCTCTGATGGCCTGGACTATAAGTCCATGGCTAAGTGTTATGCAGGTGATTGGACCTATATCTTTTTGGATAATTATTTTAGCTTCAACAGTATTATTTGTGAGCTTTCAATGACAATAGCGATGAAGATAATATTATTATGTCAGCTATGTCTTCAAAATAAGAGCTAGCTATTTTTCTTTTGCAAGCATAGGTAAACGACCATATGGTTCATCTGTTGATAAGCTCTTATTATCAGCCACGAATCTCGGAAGAGTTCGCAATGTTAGTAGGTAGAGCCCAGTATTATACTATTTTGAGACACTAGTTATTGGTAGCTATTAGGGCTGTACAATTTGGCCGGCCAAGCCGGCTAAAAAAGTTAGCTAAATTAGCTAGTTAGCTAGCCAACTTCGTCTGCGTCGCATAAAAGTACTCATCAGAACGCTTCATTAGAGCCCAATTAGAGGTTATTTTGCTTATTGACGGAGTTCCCATAGCCCTTCCAGCTCCATCATCAGACCTTGATCTAAGCTATCCTATCTCTCAAGTTGGACCCGACTGCAATTTAATTTAAAATCGGTTAAGTAGTTTAGGAAGTCCATCGCGGACAAACATCGTGACAGGAGATTTATATTTTTTAAAATAACTAATTATTATTTATATATCGCATTAATAAATTATTTATCAAACGCCACGAATATCAAGTTCAAAAAAAAAAAAAATAACTATCCTGATATGATTTTTTTACTTGTCCATGGGTAATAAACCAATGAATAGCTGAAAAAAAATTAGCTACATAATTAGCCGTTGGCTAGCCGTTGGCTAATTCAGTTAACCGGTTAAATTAGCTAAGCCTATCGGCTAGCTAACTAGCTAATTTAGCTAACTTTTTTAGCCGGCTTGGCCGGCCAAATTGTACAGCCCTAGTAGCTATATCTGATGACGACAACGATGGAAGTTATTATGCATTTGTCCTTTCGGGTACAGCAGACAGAATTCTAAACATCAAACGAACCTTTAAACCAGTGGCGGTCATGTATATTTTAGCATGGGTACACAGAATTCTATATTTGTCTTATATTTTTACTTATTTCAACATTCTACAATCAATTTTATGACATTTTTGCGCTAAAATATACAAATAATAAAACTTGAGAGGTGTCAAGGGACACCCGGATGGATCGAAGTTCCTTTCGATTAATTAGTGAGGGAATTGTAATAAAATATTTTGATCACATAGTCATCTACCATTAATCATATAAAACAAAATAAGGAATTGTTTTATAAAATATTTTGATTACAGCGCCATCTAGCATTAATCATATAAAACAAAATAAGGAATTGTTTTAAAATATTTTAATCACAGCGCCATCTAGCATTAATCATATAAAACAAGAAAAGTGTCGTGACAACTTTTTCATAAGAATTTCCGTCTAGCCCTCTTTCGATAACGCGCGATAAGGAACTTTCCTAAAATAAAGAGCGATCACCGATTAAATACACCGCATTTGAACGTTTTTTATCCAATTAGGGTATTCAATGCTTATATGAGTCTGTAGACTGCACGCCACTACAGTTTAAACATAAAGTTATGAGCTCAACTCCATATCTCGTCGAAGGTATCGCCCAAAGCGGTTGCTGGGGTTGTTTTGACGAGTTCAACCGCATTAATATCGAGGTGCTCTCGGTGGTCGCGCAACAGATCCTGGCTGTGTTGCTAGCTCTCTCACTTTACCAGAAGAAGTTCATCTTTGAAGGGTCAGAGATTAAACTGGACGGGAACTGCGGGATATTTATTACTATGAACCCAGGGTATGAAATATGAATTAAATTGTGGTTATATTTTTTTTGGTGGTTTAAATCGCCGGGTTAAATGGACATGTGTCAGTTAAACCGCACTAAAACCGCACTGAAACCTCTGGCTGAGGAAAGAGCCCAGCACGCTGGTATGTGAGGTGGCACGACGCGTTACGCACTGCGGCATATAGATTTTGATCTAGTTCTTTAAGTTCTGACGAAAACGATGGGGTTTTTTGTTTTTGTTGTTCAACAAAATGTCGGGTTAGGTAAAACCTTGTATATTGGGGATTTTTAAACTTTTATTTCTACATTTTCAGTTTTAAATGTATCCTAAATATTTGTTAATGTTTAAATCTCAGATATGCGGGTAGAACAGAACTCCCAGATAACCTAAAATCGATGTTTCGTCCTATCGCGATGTGTGTCCCGGATTCTCTGATCATAGCCGAGAACACGCTGTTTTCTGATGGATTCACTGCTTATAAGATTAATGCTAAAAAGGTAGGTTGTTTAAATCTGGTAGAGTTTATAAGATTTTCGTATAGTGAAATAAAAAGGTCCCTGGAATTGATGAATACATAAAACTTACTGATAATGCGAGTGTTTCGTGAAAATAAAAATTTTTTGACACAGATATAGGTACTTGTATGATGAAATGAAATGCATTTATTAATTCTAAACTGTACTGTACTGTACCAACCCATTACTACCTACTGCTGGGCTCAGGTCTCCTCAGAAGAGGAGTTAGGCATAGTCCACCACGCTTGCCCAGTGCGGATTGGGGACTTCACATATCTTCAAAGGATTTTTAGAATCCTTTTCCGACATGCTGGTTTCCTCACGATGTTTTCCTTCACCGTTTTTAGCCAATGGTATTCTGAAAAATTGCACTAAAATCTTTTTCACATTTAGAGGTACAAGCCGGCTGGTTTTGAACCCGCGATCTCTCGTTCGGAAGGAAGCGCGCTATTCTAAACGCTAATGAAAAATTATCATGCTTGTTGATGTTAAAAATACCGCCAGTTCGGAAAAAAGAAATTAGGTATAAGTACCCAGCCATCCTGAGAAGAACTTGCAAGAAACTCAGCGAGCATGTTTTTTTAATTATTTTTCTGTTTTTTCCCCTACGACGGTCATCATAGGTATTTCATTCCACCCAAACTCAAGTACTACTAGGACAAACAAAAAATACCTAAACTTGATAACCTCCAAATTTTTTGGAAGGTACTCAAAAATTATCTCCTCTACCATCAGGTATTCACGTTATACCAGCTCGCGATGCAGCAGTTATCCAAACAGGATCACTACGACTTCGGGCTCCGGTCCATGGTCGCTCTGCTCCGGTACGCGGGGGTCAAACGGCGGGCCTACCCCAACCTGCCCGAGCAGGAGGTCTGTATTGTTGCTATCCTACCACTCTCTACTAGTATTATTTATGTAGATATACATCATTGAAAACCTTTTTTATATACAAGGTGAATTATTATTGTTAATGACTATGTACATTTGAAGGAGGGTGATGAGTAGATTATTTTGATACTAAAAAAACTTGAGAGGTGTCAAGGGATACCCGGATGGAACGAAGTTCCTTTCGATTAACTAGTGAGGGACTGTAATAAAATTATTTTTTTTTAAGTTCGAATAATTAGTAACTAGTTATTATAACTTAAATAAAACATTTTGATCACAGCGCCATCTAGCATTAATCATATAAAACAAAATAAGGAACGTGTTTTAAAAGTTTTTAATCACAGCGCCATCTAGCGATAATCATCTAAAACAAAAAAGTGTCGTGCCAACTGTTTCATAAGAATTTCCGTCTAGTCCCCTTTCGATAACGCGCGATAAGGAACTTCGTTCCAATATAAATCTAAAATTCGACCAATTATCCCTAAAGATTACGCACTTCACACCCTTACCATTGCTATCTGCTTTCGAGCTTAAATCGTTTTGCAGGAATTTTTACTAGTCGTTTATGCCTAAAAACTATCATGATCTTCAATGTGTTTTTTTTTGCCATGTAGGCAGACGAGCCAACGGCCCACCTGATAGTAAGTGGTTACCGTCGCTCATGTAAGTACTAGATACTAAAGTCACACTGTATATTGCAAATGATTCTGTAAAGCGTGCAGGAAAATCCATTCCACATCTCTCTATCCATACAGATGGTAATCCTAGCCATGCGAGACATGAACGTAGCCCGTCTCACGGCTAAAGACGTGCCCCTCTTCGACGGCATCATGCAGGACATATTCCCAGACGTGGAGGTCCCAACGTTGGACTATGAGATGCTGGAGACCGCCATATCGGCTGAGATGAGGCAGGCTGGCTTGCAACCTGTGAAGGCGGCTCTGCACAAAGTTATACAGACTTTTGAGACTAAGGTATGTGTTTGCGGAAATGTGCGGAAAGTTTAGTAGTTGAATGGCTTTCTTTGCGAGACTTGAAGTCCTTGAAAGTAAATCATAGGTGGTGGTGTCTCCTGATATTGCAACGGTAATCACTAACGATCAGGTTGCTCACTAGCCTCTGTGCCTACGTGCCAATAACAAAAGTACACAAATTACTTGGCATAATTTATGGATCTAAAGGTTCTCATAGTCCACATAATGATGTCGTCAAAACCAAAGTTATTTTTGCCACAAGTAATTCTGTCACAAACCTACAGCCTACTCTTAAGGACTTTTCAATCCTCAAAGAAAAACAACTTTAACATTTATTCCAGAACTCCCGCCACTCCAGCATCTTACTCGGCGACACAAACACAGCCAAGTCTGTGTCCTGGCGAATGTTGGCCAACACCATCAGCCGACTTAATCGGGAGAACGTGCCCGGCTTCCAAAATGTTCAGGTCTACCCTATGAACCCTAAGGCCTTGACTTTAGGGGAACTATATGGGGAATATAACTTGGCTACTGGGGAGTGGAAGGATGGGGTCTTGTCGTCTATCATGAGGACTGTTTGTCAAGGTTAGTGATAGTTAGTGGTAGGTTTTGGGTTTTCCTTTTGTGGATAGAATATATGATCCATTGCAAACATCGAGAGAAAGTTCCAGCTGTTTAGAAATGTCAGGAACCTTGGGTGTCAAGGTTAGTGTTAGGTTATAGTAGGTTTTAAGTTTTTTGTTTTGAGTTTGTTGGTAAACAATATTAAGAGTTTCTGTTTTTGGTGTTTACCGTTCAAGTTAATAAATTAAACTATTTAGCTAAAGGTGTGATAGTCTAATCTATACGTAATCGTAAAAAAACATGATTTGATAACATTTTTAAACAGCAAGTTACCTATAACTAGATTCATAAAATCTTACAAATAATGATAATCCTCAAATTCGTCTTGGTCCAGATGAATCTCCTGATCAAAAGTGGATAATATTCGATGGGCCTGTCGACGCTATTTGGATTGAGAACTTGAACTCCGTGATGGATGACAATAAACTTCTCACTTTGGTTAACAGCGAAAGGATTTCTATGCCTAGTCAAGTAAGTATAACTTGCTAACGGCGAGTACTAGCACAGGCATAACCAAGTAGCTAAGATTATCCAACAATAACTTGCTCTGAAATACGACCTTGTTGAAAAAGCTGTACTTTATTACCAGTATTGGCCTCAGCCGGTTCTCGATAATGGTCATGTAACGCTCTACTGGGACCGATCTATTATCACTGACAGGACTATTGTTGCCAATAAGCCTGACATAGTAATAATAGATCAGGATGCTCATCGGGCGGTGCTGATCGATGTCACCATTCCACATGACAAAAACCTTATGAAGGCAGAAAAAGAAAAACTGCTAAAATATTTGGACCTGGCCCACGAGGTGACCGACATGTGGCGTAGAAAATTCTAGGTATTTTTCGTAATTGTCACAGTTAATCGCGATTCTTCTTTCTCTACCTTATCCCATTTAAATGTGGTCGGCGCAATATGTGTTCTCTCTCCACTCCTTTCTATTTATTTATTTATAGAAAAAGTTGCACCAACAGAGTAAACATTAAATCAAACATAATTAAATCATAGTCATCAATTAAAAACATGGTAATTTTATTTCATTTCATTTCATGTCATGATCACTCCATCTGATATCGGCAGGTATCCCTATTAATCGAGACCCTGGACTTAGCAGTAGCGTCTCCTGCCACCGTGTCCAGAAATGGCATGGTCTACAACGATTATAAGGACTGGGGCTGGTGGCCATTTGTCAACTCCTGGCTTGATACCATCTCTGATGTGGAGTATAGAGAGATGGTAACTATGAGCTATCGTTGGAGTATGTGTGGACCGTCGTTGTAAACATAGCTAGTTTTTTTTTAGTTTTTAAGGCCTGCTAACAAAGTTTTTAAGTCGAAAGTATGAATTTGCAACAGGGTATACGCAATATCATACTGCTGTTAGACTCTTATATTAAGAACTAATTGTATTCAAAGTGCCAGTTATTGGGGCGAAATTTGAATGATCCTCGTATTTTGAGATGGTGACAACGATCAATTTTAACACTGTAGCTGATACGTAATACATTTTATACTTTAAACGGGTTCTTAACACGATTTCCATTAAATGAGTAATCCGGATATTTCGACACTATTGCAAGTGCCACGATCACAGGATGACTGAGTACTGCGGGTAGATTACTTAACAGTAGACAAATCTGTCCACCCACTTTCGCCCCTTCTTCTAATATATAAAATTCTCGTGTCACGGTGTTCGAACTTGAACTCCTCCGAAACGGCATGACCGATTTTGTTGAAATTTTTTGTGCTTATCCGGGATCTATGAGAATCGGCCAACATCTATTTTTCATCCCCCTAAATGTTAGGGGTAGTCCACCCCTAATTTTTTTTTATTTTTTCGACGCAGACGAAGTTGCGTGGGGCAGCTAGTATTTCTATAATATCCATTCAACTGGGAACGTCACTTGTCGCTAGATGGCGAAACTGGGGACTTCGTTCGGAATCAATACCGTGTTTGAGCCTCTTTTTAAAAACATTTTTTCTAATAAATTTGATTTTCGATTTTTAATTAAACCTTATATTTTTGTAAATTTTTATTATTGAATGACACTGTATTGCATTTTCAGCCAAAATATAGTTTCTCCGTAAAATATGAGACGATTAAAAAATGTAAACATAACAAGTTTTAGAACTGTGCTCAATTTTGGCTCCTGCCACAGACTTGGCAAAAGTAAACAAACCAATTTGGTTGCCGATCCCAGTTGAATGGATATATGTAAGTGACGTAGATAACCGCGAGTTGTGTAAATTGCATTACACCGGGTCCTATATACCCACAGCTCCGTCACCACTTCCAATCAATCCTGACTCCTGTCCTTGAGTTAAAGCGCCTCCACTTAACCGAGGGTCCCTCAGTCCGTGGTCAGGAGCTGACGGGCGTGCGGTCCTTGTGTCGGCTGTTAGGGCTCCTCCCCGCGCCCGCAGCACCCCTGCCAGATGAAGAGGATAATGAGAGCTTTTCGAAGATGCGCTTTTTGTTTGCGTGAGTGGTAGAGTAGGGTAGACTTGATGTTGTGGACTGTAGGGTAGTTTTAATTGTGTTGCTACTGAACAATCTAATATTGATGAGTTTTTGGTGATCCTAGTTGACACACGATCTCCAATGTTCAGAGTAGTGGAGAAGAGAGTAGAGTTGATGATGCGGTTTGTAGAGTAGTTTTAATTGTGAAGCCACAGAACACGCATCTATATAGGTATACCAGATGGACGGAAGGTTTCACAGGTCCCAAGATGTGAGGTAAATGTACTCTCGAAATACTTGTGTTTGTCATTTTGGTATCTTTTTATTAATTGGTAGTTATAGAGAGTAAACCAGATAAATTTAAGTTTATGGTTTGACCCAGTATTATCTTTATAAATATCCAGTTTAGTGTGGTCTGTTTGCGCCACCTTGGAAGAAGAGTCTCGTCGTAAGGTGGACAACTGGATCCGGGAGCACGAGGGGATCTTTCCTCTCAAAGATACAGTCTACGATTACTACGTGGATGAGAGGCTCCGGCAGTTCAAACCCTGGGAGGACAGGCTGCCTGATAATTGGAGATTTAATGCTAAGTTAGTGACATTGTTGGTCAAATTGGTTTTAATTGTTTGTAGTTGCTACATGTAGACACAGTTGCGATTTTAATGAAAAAAATGGGAGGGGTTTATGTCTAGTATTGTATGATGGTTGTCTTAGGGGTATACCATTCAAGATTTTGCAACTTGATTGAACTTGTGTTGTTGACGTTTCCAGCCTCGGTTTCCACACCATCCTAGTTCCAACAGTTGAGTTCCTCCGAGTACAAGTAGTCGCTTTGGAGACACTGCGTGCTGGTCGCGGAGTGCTGGTGGGAGGAGCCACCGGCACCGGCAAGACCTTCCTCATACAGGGCACGCTCGCCAGCCTCGACACTGACAGGTGGGTGTTCCACCAGTTGATGCTTTACAGGATTTGAAGAAGGACATGTTCGATCTGACTTTTTACTGAGAAAATTCTGAGTCATCAACTAGGTCAGTCACTGTCATTATGTTCTTTGGAGTATCTCGATTAATCTGACTTGTCCTTCTTCAAACGAGGTTAGGAGAAAGTTCTTTTAGGTAGCGGGTTCGTAGTATATCCTTATATATAAGACGTCATAAGCTTGATGTACTACATTGCGTGGCATTAAAAATATTTTGTTGGTGTTTGTTGAAGTAATTGACACTTGAAGCCATATTTGACTAACAGGTACAGCACGCAAGTCATCAACATGTCCGCTCAGACGACCGCAGCCAACGTTCAGGATATTATCGAAGCTAGATTAGAGAAAAGAACTAAAGGAAACTATGTACCGGCTGGAGGTAGGTCACTAGCATTCCATTTTGAACCTTATAGAATTAGATAAAATTATGATGAAGTACACTGTCGCGTATACGAAAAAAAAGGCAGAGAAACACATAGGTAGACTGAAGGAACTAAAATAGGAACTAATACTTGAGAAAAGACGAAACTTACTGTGGGTATTAGGGTGATATTAGGCCAAAGGGAGATCTCCGACCGGGCGAGGTAATGTATGCCCACTGTAGTAGATTTGAGATGTCGTATATATGCGAAATTTCTTGCAAATGTCGTAACCGCGAGTCGGGCCCTCGCGCACTATTGGTCGCCACACTTACTTTATATCCATGAGCGTTAACTCACAATTCCATCATTACATGAAGATGACACCGCCATCTTGAAAACCAGGTAAGAGAATGATAGCATTCATGGACGACATCAACATGCCGGTGCGCAACGAGTACGGGTCGCAGCCCCCGCTGGAGCTGGTGCGGCTCTGGAACGACTACGGGTACTGGTTCGACAGGCAGAAGCAGTGGAGGAAGAATGTTAAGGTACGGTTGATGGGGAGATGTAAATACAGGGCAGTATTTAGGAGTAGAAGTGTGAGGTTGATTATCATTGGACTATAGGACTCTTCTAAATGTCACAATAATGGTGCAGCAGTGCTCAATCATGATCATCATCGAACTATAGGGCTCTTCAAAATGTTATCACAATGACCGGTTCTTTGTTGTTTGCATTCGTTGACTTCCTATAGTCCTAACGAGTTTGTAGGTTCACCTTGTGGCAAGCGTAGCGGTAGCGGTGCAGCTGTAGGATTGTAGATAATTAAAATCCCTTAATTACGTTCTTAAAATTTTGCTACAGTAGTAAAGTAACTGCCCAAATTCTATGTGTTTTATTAAATTTTTTGTTGTCATATAGCTGTTGTTGAGTTGTTGTGTTGTCACGTGGTTGTGCAGGACATGGTGCTGTGCGCGGCGGCGGGTCCCCCCGGCGGTGCTCGCAGTCCGCTCCCGGCGCGGTTGTTGTCGTGTTTCCATGCGTTCTACCTGCCACCCCCCACTCAGCAGCAGCTCATCAAGATCTTTGGCACGATGCTCGCTCAGCACCTCATGGAGTTCGATGAGGAAACTAAAACTGTTGGTTAGTTTAACATCTTTCATATTTCAGTAAAATTACCTTTAACCTTTTGTGTCCTCGTCCTCGTAGCTTTCCTTTACTAACCTATTGATATCTGCAACAACAGGCAAGATAGTTCTCGTGGCGACTATCGACATGTTCAACAACATTGTTGCTAAACTGCTTCCGACTCCAAGCAAGATGCACTACTTGTTCAATCTTAGGGACATCTCCAAGATATTTCAGGTATATCCAGTTTACATTGTTAATTCTCAAAATATCCTTAACATGCTTTGCAGTTTATAGAATTCACCATGCTTTCTCTTTCTTTTCATTTACTTTCTCTTCTGTTCGAACTTCCGAATTATTCGAAATTCGACGAATATTCTAAAAAATTCGAATAATTCGAAAAGTTTCGAATAATTTGAAATTTCGAATAGTATCGAATTTGACTACGACGATGCATCGGAAATAGGACATAGGTAATAGATGATTCTCAAGAACTTAATGTTTTGACCAGAGAACGTAAGTTTTTACAATCACACAAACAAAAAATACAAAATCTGACATCCAGCCCATTCAAGATATTATCTACAAAATACATATTCTTGTCCTATTTCCTATGCATCGTCGTAGTCAAATTCGATACTATTCGAAATTTCGTAATATTTTAAACTTTTCGAATTATTCTAAATTTCTCGATTCGATTCGAACGATATTCGCACACCCCTAATAATAACCTGATGGAAAGCGGGTACGGATGCCTACTGTCTACACAATGTCAGGACGAGTATACAACGTCAAAGTCACTAATCCAAAGTTAAGGTTGAGATGTAAAGGTTGGGAGGACCATGGATTGTTTGAGGTCTAATCTGACAACTACTGTTGTGGCACCAGAAGATGGATAGTCCATTGACTGTCGAAGTTGAAAGAAGCTGTTCATTACACGTGTTTCAATACTAAATTCCGGCTATGGAACGAGCTCCCCTCTTCGGTATTACAAGAGCGCTATGACTTGTCCTTCTTCAAACGAGGCTTGAGGACGGTCCTTAAAGTTAGGTCGTAGGTAGCGACTCCCCAGTGTCCCCTGACATTGCAGAGGTTCATGAGCGACGGTAATCACTTACGATCAGGTGGCCCGTTGGCTCGTCTGCCTACATGGCTATAAAAAAAAAATTCATGAATGTGGTGCAGGGTCTCCTCCGCAGTAACAAGGACTATACGAACACTAAGCCTCGCTTTCTGAGGCTCTGGATACACGAGTGCTTCAGAGTTTTTGGAGATAGACTTACTGAAGAAAAGTTAGTTATTTTTTAAAATATTCATACCATACCCAAGCCTAAAACCTAGAAATCGATTTAACGTAATTTCACATCAAACTGATAGCGATTACATCATCAGCGAGACGATTGTCTTTGTTAATATATGTTAGGTCTTTTTACGATCCAACCCATTACTGCCCACTGTTGGGCTCAGGTCCCCTCAGAAGAGGGATTGGGCATAGTCCACCGCGCTTGCCCAGTGCGGATTGGGGACTTCACATATCTTCAAAGGATTTTTAGAACCCTTTTCCGACATGCAGGTTTCCTCACGATGTTTTCCTTTACCGTTTTTAGCCAGTGGTGTTGTGAAAAATTGCACATAAATCTTTTTCACATTTAGATTTATAGGTACAAGCCGGCCGGTTTTGAACCCGCGACCTCCCGTGCGGAAGGAAGCGCTTCGACCACTCACTTTTCACAATCGCGCCTGTCTAAACCATTCCAAGCCTGACCATACAATCTGTTGTTAACCATACATCACACTTCCCTCAAGTTGGGGATTTCATATCTTCAGGTGCCGCTTTTTCCTTCACAAATTTAGCTAGTAATGTTAATTAAATGGTGTGTCTCCATTTAGAGACCGTGATTGGTTCATGAACCAAGTGAGCGACATGTTGGGCAAACACTTCGAGTTGACCTTCCACGCGCTCTGCCCTTCGAAGAGTCCGCCGCTGTTCGGGCACTTCCTTAACCCGTTTGAGGTTTACGATGATTTGGTCGATCCGGCTGCTTTGAGAAGGTAAGATTGATTAGGACTTTTGGTAGGGGAATTCGATATTATTGCGAAATTGTAAGGTCTCATGACATGTATAATAGTGTGGTGTGTCGTGATGTGAGTTCGAGTTCCAGTGGTACTATCCAAAAGCGAACGAGTAAGAGGGTAGACAGATTTGTTTGCTCTTAAATCGACCCGCATTATTCAGTCTTCTCGTGATCATGACGTTTGCAACAACATTGAAATATCGAGACTCCTCAATTAATTGAATATCGTGGAAAGAACCCGTTGAAAATGCATGAAATTATTATAGAAAACCGCGAGTGTCTCAATAAGTTTACAAAGACTGTAGTTAGAACAAGCATTAGAAACTTAAGTTAGACCTAATCTAAGAGTAACCCTGTGGTGTCCTGATGTTCATGAGCGACGCTAACCACTCACCATCAGCTGAGTCAAATGCTCGTTTACATATAAACCAATAAAAAGCCTAGCCTAGACACAAGAACAGAAGCAAGACTGTACATTTAAGTATAAAGTTTGTGACTATTCTACCAGCAACAGCAGTATGTTTTATTTCTGATCGAGTGTTCTAGGTTAAACAAAGTTAAAAATAAATAAAATAAAAATAAAAATAGCCTTTATTCTCTGACTTATAAATTAAATAGTGATTACAATATCTGTGTATATTTTTGTTGTACTCAGCCAGGTTGTCCATTGACATAGGCCTCCTCCAGGTTTCGCCATTTCTCTCTATCCTGGTCATGTCTTCGCCAGTTTGTTTAACCTCTGGCGAAGGTTAAACAAAGTTACTTTTACTTTATCCTAAAATCCTACATTCTGCGGGTTGTTCTCTCAAAAATCAGAAACTAATGTTCTATGAAAACTCTAATCCCCAATCTACCCTCATCCACACAAGGTACATAGCGAATCAGATGGAGGAGTACAACAGTTGTCCCGGTGTCGTTAAGATGGATCTGGTACTATTCAAAGATGCTATCGAGCACATTGTCCGAATTGTCAGGGTTATATCGCAACCGAGAGGCAATATGCTCTGTGTTGGGATAGGTAAGTTTTCTTTACAGATGAACTATAGTGACTTTTGAATTTCATGTTTCTTTTTTTCAGTTGGAGGAAATCACCGGATCCGGTATGTGGGAGTTGAACCTCACTAAAACCTCCAACCGCTCACACTCAGCGTCCGAACCCTGGCTGAGGCCAGAACCCAGCAGGGGGTTTGGAGCCTGGAGGGACGGCGCGACGCGTCACGCGCTCGGCACTCTTTCGCGTCGCGCCGTCCCCGTTGAATTTCATGTTAGATTATCTTTGATTTACTTATTAAATTGTTATTTAGGTGCTAAATGTTTGGTGTATTTAGGAATGTGAATGTGTGTGATGTATGCGAATATAATCCCTCTTAAAAACCTACTATTTAACTTTAACCTATTATTTATGTACTAATAGTAAAATGGTCACTTCATAGTATGTTTTAGATGTTCCACCACTCAAGGCTCGTGAAAAGTGTAATCGAGCAATAGCAGTCTAAGTATTAGTCTAAGAGTTAATCGTTACTGTGTTGGGACCATAACGCTGACATAATTTCAGCTGTGTTAAATCACAAAGGTCTAGGATTCACGAACTCTTGCTCTTTAGAATATATTGTGTAAATAATGCTTCGCTATGTCTTGACATAAATCCCATACCATTAGGCGACTTGTTTGCAATAAAACCATTAATTATTTGCCATTATGAGAAAAAAGGTTGCATACATAATGCAGAGAATGAGGGGAAGTGACAACGTCATATTAAAAGTAGTGGCAAGTGATCCGTGATCATCATTAGTGAGGGATTTGGTTCGGACGATGATACGTCCGTCCTCTTCTGGGGGTGGTTAGCATGAGGAGCATCGCAAGTGTAGGGCTTGTTACTTATTTCAGTTTTTGTTTATTTATTTTATTCCATTTTTATGTCTTACTAACACCTAGTTTTTAAGTTATTTTTGTTAATACTAACAACTTGGACCACTGATATCCGAATAAAAATATTTTGAATTTGAATTTGAAAACTAGCAGACTATTTCTGTCCTACCAGGTGGTTCTGGCCGACAAAGTTTGACACGTGTCGCTTCGTACATATGCGAATGTAACTCGTTCCAAGTTGTAGTCACCAAGACTTACGGTATCAAGGACTTTCGGGAAGATTTGAAGGTGAGTTTATCCTTCGCTGTAGTAAGTAATTAATTCATGAAAGGACTTGTGAGAAATTATTTGTGGTGACTCGTCATCTATTACTAAACTAGAATCTTTTAGGTTTTTTCATTTATCAGAAAGCTTTAGCTTGAAAGATTCTTTTTACAGAGATGATTTTTAAAATAGTTTTAGTAACGCTACCTACCTATCTACAAAGAATTACCGAGACCAAATTTTAATTATGTGTCTTCCTTATAGTATAATCTTCCTTAGACACCGAGATTTCATAATCTTCTAGCAAACTTAAACTTTTTGTTGGGTAATTCCCTGAGCGCTATGACTTGTCCTTCTTCAAACGAGGCTTGAGGACGGTCCTTAAAGTTAGGTCGTAAGTCGCGACCCCTCAGTGTCCCCTGACATTGCAGAGGTTCATGAGCGACGGTAATCACTTACTATCAGGTGGGCCGTTGGCTCGTCTGCCTACATGGCAATTAAAAAAAAATAAAAAATAATGTAGTAATTATAGGCATGTGATGAGAATGGTCTTTTGAAATATCTCCTGTACGGTTGCCGAAGACTTCAAATTTCAATTAACTTTAAGGTCTTGTACTCGAGTTGCGGAGTGGATTCCAAGAAGACGACATTCATATTCTGCGACACTCAGATCGTTGAGGAGACCTTCACTGAGATCATTAACAATTTGCTCAGTAGCGGAGAAGTTACTAACTTATATAAGCCCGATGAGTTTGAAGATGTTAGTACGGCATTTCCATTTTTAAGTCTATTTTACAAATTGTTTATAGAAGGTCCCTAAAATTAGCAACTGCCTGAAATGAGATTGATTTGGTCGCACCATTGTACTATCCATAAATTGTCAATCACCGACTAGGTCGGTGGTTGGTTTCCAGTCTGAAAACCGGGAACACTTTCAAAATGCAACGGCCATTTTTTTTTTTTTACTACCTACGGCCTACCTTTTAAGGACTTTCTTTAAGCCTCTTTTGAAGAAGGACAAGTCTTAGCTCGGGAAACACCGAGGAGGGGAGCTCATTCCACAGTCGTGATGGTGGTTATTTTGCCTGTTTTGTTTTCTTGGTTACCGTTGTTCATGGACCTCTGCAATTTCAATGCCTACCCCCTACTTCCTACCTTTGAGGACTCTCTTCAAGCGCCGTCTGAAGACAAGTCATAGCGCTTGGGAAACACCAAGAAGAGGAGCTCATATTGTAGTCATTACAACTATTTGATCTTTATAATGTTCATCCGTCATTTTGACGTCCATCTGTAGATCAAGCAAGCGTTAGAAAAGCCGATGAAGGCTGCTAACTTGATGCAGACGGCCGAAGCTGTCTATTTGTTCCTGGTCGATAGAGTTCGCGCTAACATGCACATTGTGCTCTGTTTCAGTCCCATTGGAGATGAATTTAGGTATGTTTAGATAATTGTACTAGCCTATACATTCTCGAATTGCTTTTCTGCATCTTTTGAAATTGAATTTTCCGAATACCTTAGATACCCTTTTTTTTTTCATTTGGAGGAAATCACCGTATGTGGGAGTTGAACCGCACTAAAACCTCTAACCGCTCACACTCAGCGTCCGAACCCCGGCTGAGGCCAGAACCCAGCACGGGGTTTTGAGGGACGGCGCGACGCGTTACGCGCTCGGCACACTTTTCCGTCGCGCCGCCCCACCTTAGATACCTTGTCAAAAAGACTGACTCCGAGTAGATCTCAATACTCTTTAGCAAATTATCATCATTATTACTATTACTAATTTAAGTACTATTGGAGTTCACTAAGTAGATATTATAATAGTTAGCGCAGATAATATGTTTTAGCCAACCTTCAAGGCTTAATGTTTACAGCACTGAGATCCTATGACTTCTGTCTAAGCTATACAGGGTGGATCTGTAACTTTCTTCCAGCTGATGTGGGGTGAATGACCTGTTGAAATAAAACTTAGACCCACTTTTATTTTAGGAATTGGAAAAAAAAAATTTTCGCCGTAGTATGAAAGTCCGCAACGATAGTCGTACATTTTCCATACAATGTCACAAAAAAAAGTTTAACCAATCCGAAAACTAAAAATGGTGCTAAGTTGTATTTCAACAGGTCATTCACTCCACTTCGGCTGGGACAAAGTTACAGATCCACCCTGTATAAGTATAATCTTAGCTCATCGACTTTGCCTCAGGAACCGCATCCGTCAGTACCCAGCGTTGATCAACGCTACCACCACCAACTGGTTCCTGGAGTGGCCTCGCGAGGCGCTCCTTGAGGTGGCCTATAAGTTCCTTGACGGAGTGGAGTTACTGGCTTCCATTACTGGCCCCAGGGTATGAAGATAGTGTTGTAGTGGAATAGTATAAAATTTATTTAAACACTCGCGGTTATCTACATCACTTACACAATTACTAAACTGGTTCTTAACACGATTTATACGATATTTCAAGACTTGTAAGCGTTTCAGTATTGCGGAGAGATTATTTAAGAATCCATACACAAATTCGTTTTTGCTATGAAACTAATCGTCGCCTCAGTGCTTGTTTGGCCAATCTGCACTCGAGCAAATTTTACAGGAGACAGCAAACAAGCACGGAATTTTCTTTAAGTGCCGTGTTGAGAAAAAAATTGAAATGAGATTTTTATTGTTTTAGAATTGAATATTTAGAAAAAAAAATTACCAGTCGGATGGAAATTTTATTCTTTATAATACTGCATTAAAAAGTCATTTTCGTAAAAAATGTCAGATAGGCCAAACAAGCACTGAGGCGACGTAATGTAGTAACGATATAGTTTAGTTACTGCCATCACCAGTATTCAACTATATAACCTAACCAATTCCCATAGAATACAATTTCGTAATCAACATTCCTCTCAACTTTACCACACCTCCTTGAGCTCCATCGAACATTCTAGGTCCGTAGAAAGGAATCAGTAATAGAGAGTAGAGAGGATTCCCTCCGAGCCTCCGTGGCTTCCATCATGTCCCTCATCCACTCGTCCGTGGGCAAGTATTCCGTCAAGATGTGGCTGGAGATGAGGAGGACTAATTACGTCACTCCCACTAATTATCTCGAACTTGTGTCTGGGTATAAAGTGTTAGTGTTTCACTACTTTATCTATTATACAGGGTGATTTCCTAGTCAGGGTACATATTGAAGGTCATGGTAGCTGATGGTTGTTAACGACTAGTAAAAATATTATTACCAAAGAATATGGCTTAATGCCTTAGTAACCGCAACTTAAAAATATCTAAAATTCTTGCAAAATGATGGATTTTCGACAGCTGATGGGTGTGGCGGAGGTGTGGGGTGCGCGAGATCACTAGAGGTCATTAGTCAACACTCTTTAAGCCGAAATTGTTTATGTTTGAGGTAGTTTTGTCGAATTTAGATTTAAAAAAAATAAAAAAATTAGTAATTTTACCTATTTTTTGTAATATTCCGTATTAGAACAGAGTACTCCCTCCTGCAATATGTACCTTCTCTAACAAATCACCCTGTATAAAATTTTGATAAAAAATTTTGTGCTTATCCGTTATCTATGAGAATCGGCCAACATCTATTTTTCATCGCCCTAAATGTTAGGGGTAGTCCAACCCTAAATATTTTTTTACGAAGTTGCTCGGGGCAGCTAATAATTTATAGTAGTTCGGGGATAAGGAGATTTCAACTTGTCAATACAATAACTATCTTTCTTCTTGCCTCGTACGCTGACGAGCAAACGGCCCATCTGACCTTAAGCGGTTAACGTGGACCTCTGCACTGTTAGGGGACACAGCGGGGCCGCTGCCTTTGGCCTACTCTTAAGGACTCTCTTCAAGCCTGGTCTGAAGCAGGACAAGAAATAAATCTCGGTGTTTCTCGAGCGCTATGACATGTTAAAAGTAGATAGCATTTCAGCTTCTTTT
Source organism: Trilocha varians (assembly GCA_030269945.2). Lineage (NCBI taxonomy): Eukaryota > Metazoa > Arthropoda > Insecta > Lepidoptera > Bombycidae > Trilocha > Trilocha varians. The sequence continues at coordinate 1,454,961 of AP028264.1, read as the reverse complement.
ATAGGCAAATTTGACAATTTGAGCTTATAATAAAACAGTATATATCATTGCTGATTTGATGCGTCATACCCTGAAGGAAAAACTTGTCAAACTAATGATTAAAGTAACGATACCAGTTGGTATGGACCAAGGACTTAGGTACACCAGAAATATAGATGGGCCTATCTTCGATACTTAAGCTTATTCTTAAATGACTATGGCTATGATTGGTTGAGGTCCTGTTCATGTGGTTTTAGAATGTTGAAAGCGAAACGTTTTGAAGTGGCGTTACAAGCTAACAAGTTGAGGAATGGTCTGGGAAAAGTCGAGGAAACTACCAAGCTTGTTGGACAGATGTCTGAGGAGTTGGCCATCGCTCAGGTAAGGTACTTTTAGATTGCTTTGATAATACGTTTGTGTACCTCTTTGAATTCAATTATTTTTACCCAAATTGAGTATTACCTGATCCGCCTTTACAGAGCAGATGAACGGAAGAAGGTAGAATCACTGCTAGAGTAGTGAAGGTATCGACAGGAATTAACGCAGATAGCGAAAGACCTCGAGTGTGTTAAATTACCTTACCCTGATCGAAACTGTATTGCTAATGCTTCCAATCCTATTCATACTATCCAGGATCTTAAAGCTTGTATTTAAATTCTTCCTTAATATAATTTTTCAGGTGCAAGTAGCAGAATACACGCAACAATGTATAGAATACATGGGTGTCATCAACGTGCAACAACGGAACGCGGACGAACAACAGCGCAGTGTCGCCGCGAGGAGCAAGAAGACCATGGAGGAGGAGGTGCAGTGCAAGAAGCTGGCTGATGCAGCCATGAGGGACCTGGCTAGTGCTATGCCCGCGCTTGAGGAGGCCGTCAAGGTAGGAAGAGAGTCCTAAAGGCTAGGCCGTAGGTAGCAGGGCAGTGTCTTCTGGCAATGCAGAGGTCTACGAGCGACGGTAACCGCTTACGACCAGGTGGCCCGTTAGCTCGTCGGCCTTCGGAGAAATAAAAAAAGAAAGACAAAAGGTGGTCAATTCTAATTTACCAACTCTTTCAGAGCCTAATCGCGTTTGTATTTCAGTCTGTAATTCTTAGTCTCTAACCAAATTGTATCGCCTCATATAATTCCACATACCACTACTAAGCTTGCCTCCTAAGTGTAAAATGGGGTAAAATGAGCAAATGATCAAAAATCTTATTGATTATAACCTTAGGCCTTAGATGCTCTGAACAAGAAGGACATTACGGAAGTGAAGTCGTACGCGAAGCCACCACAGAAAGTTGAAATGGTGCTTGAAGCTGTCTTGATATTGTTGCAAGTAAGATACTTTATTTACTTGAGCTATGTGTCTATATGTATGTATGTCTGTCATTGCTTATGTGTGAGTGTGTGCTTATAGAGGACAACAAAAAAAACATTGTCAGCATGTAATGTTATAATTTTAGTTTGAGGTGATTTTTGGAACGACGTTCCTTATCGTGCGTTATCGAAAGGGGGCTAGACGGAAATTCTTATGAAAAATATGTCACGACACTTTTTTTGTTTTAGATGATTATCGCTAAATGGCGCTGTGATTAAAATCTTTTAAAACAATTCCTTATTTTGTTTTATATGATTACCGCTAGATGGCGCTGTGATCAAAATATTTTATTTAAGTTATAATCTTAAAAAACTCTCACTAATTAATCGAAAGGAACTTTGTTCCATCCGGGTGTCCCTTGACACCTCTAAAGTTTTATTTTCCTTTACACATTTCCATAAACAATATATTAGCTGGTTTATTTTTATAGATAATCCTATACACTTATACCTATCAAGAAAACATTAATAGCTAAAACATATTATTATACTCTCTGGTTAACCTGTTTAGTTCAACTGTGAATTAACAAGATCATTCTCTTCAACCATTCAGAAAGAGCCAACCTGGGCCGAAGCGAAACGTCAGTTAGGAGACCAATACTTCCTGGATCGGCTCCGGGACTTTGACAAGGATAACATATCCGACAAGACCCTCAAAAAGATCGCCACATACACAGCCAAGCCGGACTTTGATCCTGAGATCGTGGGGACTGTGTCTCTTGCGGCTAAATCTTTGTGTCTATGGGTCAGAGCTATTGAGAAATACGGGAAGGTTTATAAGTATGTCTTAATTTATGTTTATGGTATCTTTAGGGAACAGTTTTTTGTGGTAGGGATAGTTTAATCTTGTTGTTTACTTTGTTGGCCATTTCAAGTAGCAAATTGATGCCTTCGTTAACATTAACCGAAAAGGGTAAAGGAAGAATATCGCGAGGAAAGTTGCATATAGTAGAAAGAGAACCCTTCGAAGTTGAATTCATGCTTGTGACGGACCAATAGCGTGCCTGATTCTGAATCGTGCTATCCAAGTTTGCAACCTTCGGCAACATGAATGCAACGTCTAATATCTACTACAGGGGGCTTCGGTCTGACCGGATATACACCATCTCGCCCGCAAGGAGTTCTCTCTTTGGCGTACCCCACTGATTCCCAAATGCTCTTCATTATAAGATCTAGTAGTCTTAAAATTTTAACCCAAACTATCGATCAAAATACAAGGATCTATACGTTGTACACAGAATAGTGAAGCCCAAGAAGGAGCGTCTGGAGGAGGCCCTGGAGTCTCTCCGCATGAAGCAGCAGATCCTGGCCGAGGCGCGCGCCAAGCTGCGGGAACTCAGCGAGATGATCGCGAGACTGCAGGCCGAGTACGACGAGAAGGTCGCACAGAAGGACGAGCTGGAGAGGAAGTCCAGGCTGCTGCAGCTCAAGCTGGAGCGCGCCGAGGCACTCATCGCGGGGCTGTCAGGTGACCTGCTGTATACTATACATGACAAGAAGGACGAGCTGGAGAGGAAGTCCAGGCTGCTGCAGCTCAAGCTGGAACGCGCCGAGGCACTCATCGCGGGGCTGTCAGGTGACCTGCTGTATACTATACATGACAAGAAGGACGAGCTGGAGAGGAAGTCCAGGCTGCTGCAGCTCAAGCTGGAACGCGCCGAGGCACTCATCGCGGGGCTGTCAGGTGACCTGCTGTATACTATACATGACAAGAAGGACGAGCTGGAGAGGAAGTCCAGGCTGCTGCAGCTCAAGCTGGAACGCGCCGAGGCACTCATCGCGGGGCTGTCAGGTGACCTGCTGTATACTATACATGACAAGAAGGACGAGCTGGAGAGGAAGTCCAGGCTGCTGCAGCTCAAGCTGGAACGCGCCGAGGCACTCATCGCGGGGCTGTCAGGTGACCTGCTGTATACTATACATGACAAGAAGGACGAGCTGGAGAGGAAGTCCAGGCTGCTGCAGCTCAAGCTCTACCACCACCTGGTGGTTATTCAACAGGGCCTTCAGGGTTAATCCTCAATTATGACTAGTCTTGTAGTTGAAAAACGTGCATGAAAATTACATTTCTTGATCCCAGTGTACATATCGTAATTCTGTCTACCTCTGCAATTTGACAATCATTTGCAAAACCGCTGACCAAAACCAGTGAAGAGAAATATCGTCATCATTAGGAAATATGTGAATTCAAAAGCATTGATGAGATGCTTAGTCTGATATACCCAGTTCCTGGACTATACCTGATCCCTCTACTCTGGAGACTTAAACCCAGTGTTCAGTAATTCTGGTGGTGATGCAGGTGAGAAGGAGCGCTGGGCCCTGACAGTAGAAAGATTGGACGAGGAGTTCACCCGGCTCCCTGGGGACTGCCTGCTGGCTACTGGGTTCGTGGCCTACCTTGGACCTTTCGTATCCTCCTACAGAGAGGATCTGTTGGATCACTGGTTCAAAGAGGTAGGTCATTTTAGATCTTCTTCTTCTAAGCTTTCCTTTCAGACCTTGTCAAAGTGAAACCTATACCAAATTTGAAAAAAAATAATTTTGAATCCAAAGAACTGAAATCAAATCACATTTTGGCCACAAGGTATTCCATAACAGATCATTAACATCACTTACACTATTACTAAACGGGTTCTTACCACGATTATTTTTAATTGAGCGGTCCCAATATTACCGTTATCCGATATAACCCGTTTAGTAATAGTGTAAGTGATGTAGATAACCGCGAGTGTTTAAAGAAATTTAGATCATAAATAGCTCTTAAATGTTCACTATAGTGGGTAGGTATAGGTCAAATCTTAGGTTGAAACTTATTCAGATGGTCTTTCCTTTAAAACTAATTACTAAGAAGGTTTTCTCAAGGATATTACTGAATATCTGTGTAACCCTCTCACGGTGTAGGGTTTTTTTTTGTTTTAGTTGGAGGAAATCGCCGGATCCCCACCGGCCCCGCGGGTGGGTTATGTGGGAGTTGAACCTCACTAAAACCTCGAACCGCTCACACTCAGCGTCCGAACCCCAGCTGAGACTAGAACCCAGCACGAGGTTATGCGGGTTATGCGCGACGCGTTACGCACTGCGGCACACTTTCCCGTCGCGACGCCCTTAGGGTGATGGGTCGGGTCATGCCCCCTTGCTCTGACGCGTGCTGAGCGAGACACGAAAACTTCTCGGAGTCCCTTTCGCAGCTTAGCGGTGGGGACCCGAAACTCTTAGAGGGTCAGATCCCGGGCGAGATCTTTCTCTCAAACAACCCACCATCTTCACCCAATAGTATTTAAGAAGTATACTCATTAGGTTTTCAATGAAGAAGTACCGGCCACAATGGATCTAAGTATGAAGAACTTTTTGCTAGATGATGCCACTCTTAGAGATTGGAACTTTATGGGATTACCTGGTTATTATTATAACTATTCATTAATTACTTTCATGTGTACAGAATATGCTTTATATTGTAAAATGCAAGTAAACGTTCATACGGTTTTGTTGGTGGTAAATGGTTATTGTTGCTCTGTAACACCAGAATTATACTGCCTATTGATTCAAATATTATTATTTTGCTTGAATGAGTCTTATACTTACCATAGCATTTCTGAATCACACTATGAAAAAACTGCCATGCCATGACTTGTCTTTCTTCAAATAAGGTTTAAGAAAATTCCCTACGGTAGAGAGAATTGCATATCAGGTGACCGGTTAGCATGTCTGGCCTAAAAAAAACAAATTCGAACACCCTGTATTAGCTTGTATACTATACTGTCAGATGATAACTTCAGCGCCGAGAACGGTATAATAGTGGTCAGAGCAACAAGATGGCCGCTCGCTGTCGATCCACAAGGACAGGCTCTTATATGGATATCGAGGCTGGAAGAACATAATGATATACAGGTTAAACGTTACATCATAATTTCCGCCCTATTACATTTAAGCGGGGTCAGCAAAATTATTTTTTCTTCCTCCATACTAATATTAGAGCTGGCCCCAATTTTTGGGTAGGTATTTGAGACCAGCTGAAAACTTGGTCCATAGTTCTCTTGGTATACCCCAACTTGGTACTACAGACCTGCCTACTGAGTAGCGGGGCTAAATGAACCCCTACACTAAAAAAAATAAAGCTAGAAATCCTCACCAAAAAGACCTGGATGCTAGCTCTTGGACCCTACTTTTCAATCCTGAAATACATAATTTTTAACACCATAAACAATTTTTCGTCCTTTACACAATCAGATTCTTTTTTTGGCTGTCTTCTTCTCTTACATCTTAGAGTAGATTTGAGAGGGAAGATGGGTAATTAAAGATGAATGATAAAAATTGGTAACCGAAAAACTTTGTAAGGAAACTTTAATGTTTTTTTTAAATTCAGATGACTTCAAAATGTCAATATTCCTAGGAATAAAATCCGACAAATACGAGGGAGTGGATGTTTGCTTTTGATATGAAAAAAACTAGCCTTTCTTCAAAATATGAAATCTATTAAAGAAGCCCTCACAATACTGGTTCACTAGACAACATCTTTACTTCTTACGACTCCACACCTTTCTATCTTTACATACATCATCTGTCACACCACAAACCATCATACCATCCTTCACACAATCAGACCATTTTTCTTTGGCCTTCCTCTCTTACTCCTCAATCATTTCCACCAGATCGTGGACTTCGGTCAACCCAATTACCTAAAAATTATGGAGACCTGTCTCTCTGAGGGAAAACCAGTAATAGTCCAGAATGTCGGTGAAATAATAGACCCGTCCATAGCTCCTATTCTGGACAAGGCCATCGTGAGGATTGGGAACGACATGGTCATCAAGTTTAACGAGAAAATGATACCTTACAATACGAAGTTTAAGATGTATCTAACTACTAAGCTTGGTAAATGTTTTAATGGTATTAGTCGTTTTTCACAATTGAAACGTGCAATTTTTCACAACACCATTGGCTAAAAACGGTGAAGGAAAACATCGTGAGGAAACCTACATGTTGGAAAAGGATTCTAAAAATCCTTTGAAGATATGTGAACCCCCAATCCGCACTGGGCAAGCGTGGTGGACTATACCTAATCCCTCTTCTGAGGAGACCTGAGCCCAATAGTGGGCAGTAATGGGTTGATACAGTACAGTACAGTTGACATTTTAGGACCCATACCAGCCAATTATAGTCCAACGACCTATGTATTTAACACGTTCGCTGCAAAATGGTGCCTAAATGATGCCTCTAATTGCTACTTTCCAGTGGTGTGGCAACTTCCCTGTAGTTCGAAGAGCATAACATTATTTAAAAAATTGGGGTCTAATAGACCGCGTGTCGCCTTAACGTCTGGTCATGGTCTGGACTGATTACACCTCTTGTTGCAGCAAACGGCAAATCTAATCTTATCTTATATATAAAAATGAATTGCTGTTCGTTAGTCTCGCTAAAACTCGAGAACGACTGAACCGATTTGGCTTATTTTAATCTTGAAATATTCGTAGAAGTCCAGGGAAGGTTTAAACAGTGAAAAATCCCGCTGGCCGGGATCCGCGCAACTTCGTCTGAAGTTGCGCGGGCCAGCTAGTATGCAATAACATTGGTCTTGTAGTGAACGTGTTAAAATACGGATATTTTTTGAATAATTCGTAAAAGAAAGAAGAAGAAGTTTGTGTACTTTGTTATTAATGTAGATATAGATAGATTTTGAATAGGTTTCCTACTCTAACTTGATCTTGAGAGAAAACTTGAAATCATCCAGGCAACCCAGTATACACTCCAGAGACCCTCACCAAAACGACAATGGTGAACTTCGCCGTGAAAGAGGAAGGTTTGACCGCGCAACTGCTGGGGATAGTGGTGCGGAAAGAACGACCACAACTTGAACAGATGAAGGACAGTCTGGTCATGACGATTGCTAATAACAAGAAGATATTGGTATGGAACCATGACATTCGTGTAGTTAACCATTAAACACGTTCGCTGCGGAACGAGGTCGAAATGATCCCTCCTTCAACTTCCCCGCGGTGCGAAGAATCTTGTTAAGGGGTTGTCCATTAATCACGTGAGGCTTGAAAGGGGGGGGAGGGGTTTGATAAAAATCACGAAAATAACACAAGGGGGAGGGGGGGTGTAGTAAGATATCTCGTGTATTTATTTTTTCGTCAAACGCGCGATTTTTAAACAAATATTAAGCGGCACGGCGCGAAAATTTTAAGATTCGTTGTAAGTACTAAAAATACACGTGATGTTGAGAAGGGGGAGGGGGGGTGGTCTTAAACCTCACTACGTATCACCGATGGGGGAGGGGGGGTTAAAAAATGCTAAAAAAAGATCACGTGATTAATGGACAACCCCTAAAGAAATTGGGGTCTAATAGACCTCGTGTCACCCTAACGTCTGGTCGTAGAGCGGGCTGATTACACCTCTTTTGCAAAAATTGGTTAAGCAGTGAACATGTTCAAAATTGTTTAATTATTACTACCGAATACCGCTATATGTACGTAATTGAGACTTAAAAAACCGAATGACAATTTTTCAAGGTGGACCTCGAAAACGACCTTCTCCGTATAATGTATGAGTCACAAGTACCTCTCCTAGAAAACGAGGAGTTGTTTGTGACTCTTCAGATATCACAACGGACCTCTGAGGAGGTCAAGGACGCTCTCATCACCTCACAGGTCACTGAGAAGGAGATTGATACTGCCAGACAGGTGAGTTAGCTGCGGCGAATATTCGTGGTAATCTGATAAGCCACACTAACAATAATTATGGAGTTGTCCGTATCAATACATTATCGCCTCATTTCTGGACTGGACTTCTCGGTAAAGCTAGGGCATAAACCACCACGCCACAAATAAAAAATATTTTTGAAAAGTTTTAAACGTCTTTTTGATCATCTCATTTAACGTAATAAACATCGAAAATGCTATTACATTTAAAGCTGAAAATAGTACTAAGTATTTATTCACGCTAGAAATAATAGACTTCGAACACCTTTATGCGAAGTTGTTACTAATTGGCCTATTGGGCCGAGTACCCTAAACGAATCCACTGGTACATTTCAGGGCTACGTCCCAGTAGCAGTACGCGCGTCAGTCCTATTCTTCGCTCTGAACGACTTATCTCGAATCGACCCGATGTACCAGTTCTCTCTGGACGCCTACATCGACCTCTTCACGTATTCCATAGACAAGAGCCCTAAGAGTCTGGAGCTGGAGGACAGGATTAGTAATCTGAATGAGTTCCATACTTATGCTGTTTACAAGTGAGTTTCATCTGTGGGAATTTGGATGGAATTTTTAGGTTATTTTTTAGAATTACAGTTTCGTGTGTGTTTAAAATCGTGAATGTAATTAAAAAAAAAACAAAATTTCATTTTCTTTCATGTATCTCTGTATAGTAATGTATTTTGTCTTTCTTTCTTAATCTAAGAACCCATTACTGGATAACGGTGGGTCTTCAGTAGAGAGATCAGGCAAAATCTACCACATTTACTCCTATTGCTAATTGGAAACTTCATATTATCCACTCAACTGGGATCGGCAACCAAATTGGTTTACTTTTGCACAGTCTGTGGCAGGAGCCAAAATTGAGCACAGTTCTAAAACTTGTTTTGTTTACATTTTTTAATCGTCTTTTATTTTACGAAGATGATATATTTTCGCTGAAAATGCAATACAGCGTCGTTTAGTAATAAAGATTTACAAAAATATAAGGTTTAATTGAAAATCAAAATTAAAATTATTGGAAAAAAATGTGTTTTTATAAAGGGGCTCAAACACAGTATTGATACCGAACGAAGTCCCCAGTTTCGCCATCTAGTGAATAGTGACGTTCCCAGTTGAGTGGTTATATCTCAAACGGTCTACTTTTGATTTTACTCGCGCTGCACATAAATTTCTTGACAAATTAAAACTAAGAAGTACCCCCAACACTTTGCTCCCATGATTTTCCTAAAATTCCCATCAACAAATATACCTTAAGTCTTATGGTGCGTTTCTATATTGGCTCGTCAACTTCCAACTTTCATAATAGTCGGCCGTCATCGTCATTTGTTTTGTACGTGTGTTGGACGTTGGCGAGCCAACGTGGAAACGTGGCATTAGACTCTGGGCTAAATTCACTAATGTCCCAGGAACACATGTCGCGCCCTATTCGAGCGTCACAAACTCCTATTGTCCTTCCACATCGTCTCCCGGATACTGTTCCAAATGAACAAGATGAGCACTCACGAGTACCTGTTCCTTCTGAAGGGAGGCGTGGTGCTGGACAGATCTGAACAGCCGGATAATCCTACTAGTTAGTAAATGGTGTCCATAGCTTACCAAATTTTAAACTTATTCATACACTCGCTGTTTTCTATAATACTTTCATGCATTTTCAAATAGGGTAGACAGATTTGTTTGCTCTTAAATCGACCCGCAGTATCCAGTCTTCTCGTGATCATGACGTTTGCAACAACAACGAAATATCGAGACAACTCAATTAATTAAATATCGTGGTAAGAACCCGTTGAAAATGCATGAAAGTATTACCAAATTTTATTGAAATGACAACGACCGACTTAGGTTTCTGAAAAATTGCACAAAAATTAGCAGTTGGATCTTTATGAAATCCATACAAGTATGCGACATGTTTTCTAAGAAAAAAGATTTATCCAGAAAACGTCCAATCTATTCAAATTCGGACTGCAAAACGTTAAGTTTGGTCCGTTCCAAAATATTTTTTTAGCGTAGTTCCAAAAGTAGATACTAAATAAATCTAGAAAAAAAGACGTGTGGCACTGCCGCGGTAAAGCTATTGCATAGCATTTTGTATCAACTTATGCAGTTATAATTATTTATTTACTAGGTGACCCGCGCAACTTCGTCTGCGTTACAAAGGGGTTTAAAAATTATAGCCTATGTGTTATTCTGATGTATAAGCTACGTTGTGGTAAAGTTTCATTCAAATCCATTCAGTAGTTTTTACGTGAAAGAGTAACAAACATACATCCATACATAGAAACTTTCGCCTTTATAATATTATTATGATTAGAAGACGCGATGTATTTCTGGGTTCAGTCACTGCGCTCAAGGCCCGAATTGAGCTAAGCTATGCAATAGCGTAAAAATGGCGTTTAATGAGTTCAATCGACCATCATCTTTCTATGACATAAAAAATATACACTAAGGTTTAAACTAAGTAAAGTAAAAGTTAATTAAAAATAAGTTTACAAAATGAACGTGAATCAGACTGGATGCCGGACGAGTGCTGGGACAACGTGACGGAGCTGGACAAGCTGCCCGGCTTCCACGGAGTCGTGGACGCCTTCGAGACCTTCAGCAAGGAGTGGAGGGACTGGTACCTGCATCCGGAACCGGAGTCGCAGCCGCTCATAGGTTATAATCCACAGCTTTTACACATGGACTTCAAATATCCAGGGTTTTCAGGGCATGAGAGAGCCGAACCGGTCTATGACGTAAAATAAAGCCTTTCAAAGCGACTTACTGTTCTGAAAAGAAATAGCCACTGTCCTAAGGGGAACTGGTGAAAAAAGCTCAGCGGTTATGTATTTTTGGAACGAAGTTCCTTATCGCGTGTTATCGAAAGGGGGCTAGACGGAAATTCTTATGAAAAAGTTATCACGACACTATTTTGGTTTTAGATGGTTATCGCTAGATGGCGCTGTGATTAAAATCTTTTAAAACAATTCCTTATTTTGTTTTATATGATTAATGCTAGATGGCGCTGTGATCAAAACATTTTATTTAAGCTATAATAATTAGTTACTTTTAAACTAACTAATTATTATAACAACAATTATAAAAATTAAATTTCATTACAATTCCCTCACTAATTAATCGAAAGGAACTTCGTTCCATCCGGGTGTCCCTTGACACCTCTCAAGTTTTTTTTTATTTTAAAGAAAACTTTTTAAGTACATGCTTTTCAGATACTGGATACCATGTAGCAGTAGAGTGCTAGAAATACAAGTAAAACGAGCTTAAACACGACGGGTCTATCTTGTTTAGCACAAGAGTTCTTACCACCTTCCGAATCCATCATCAGATCAGCGCCATTTTGTCATATTATTGCATTGTCACGCGATATACATCTGCGTGTAAAATGTCAGCTCAATCGGAAACCGAGAATTTTGTCAAATTATGTATGGTCGATATATGCTCAGGTGAATGGAATGACATCTGCAATGAGTTCCAGAGGATTCTGTTCATTCGTTGTTTGCGAGCCGACCGCGTGTCTGCCTGCATCACCACCTTTATAGTGAACGTGCTCGGCGCTAGGTACGTCGAACCGCCCGTGTTGGATATTAAGGTATGTTGGAGCGGATGTGTTGTATAACACGATTCATCTCGGCTTCCACCAGGCTGATTATCTAAGTATTATAGAGGCAAATATGTTGTACATAGTAGAAACACCAGGAACAAACCAACTTGATTTACCGATGAGTCGATTGCATAAAATAAGAAATTCCTTCAGGTGTTTGTCTGTATTCTTGTACAACAAAATCCCACAAGATGTTCAAAACCTACCTATACATAGGTTTAAGAAAACTATTAAAGAACGTCTGTGCAAGAAAGCCTACTATAAGGTCAATGATTACCTGGACGATTGCACAAAGTGGGAATGTGTTGCTCGCCAAGGTCATTTCATTATCGTAATCGTTTTTTTTTTGTATTTTAATGTAAAATTGTATAATACTTTACAAATACTTAAAAAAAAATGCATCTCTACTTTCATTTTGATTTATTACGAAAATCTTTATTTCGGTAATGATACAAAGTTTAACTAGGTATAAATTTTTCGAATAAGGTTTTAAATAGGGCGTGTAAACAGCTCATAAGTAGTATCTATGCGTCCAACGACGTGGAATTACTAGAAAAAGAAGTAAATTTCATATTTGGTGAAGTTTGTTTACCTAATAGTGACGTCATCCGTTGTGACTTGTGCTTCAACCTAAATGGCCGATTGCAATATTTTAATGTAAAGTAAAGCCAAATAAGCGCTTTCAAGCCTTTTAATGCTTTTTTATTTTTTTTTATTGCCTTGTAGGCAGACGAGTATATGTATCTAGTATCCCCTAATATCTTTTCTTTCTACTGTGGTCACGCCCATAAAGGCCTAAATGGCTACAATTTATTACATTCCTGTCACCTTCGGTCTGTACCACCAGCAAGCCTGGGAAGAGTCCACATGGAAGACGTGGTTACTGTTCGTGTTGTCTCCTGGCGTAGACCCCACAGCGTCGCTCATTCAGCTCGCTAAAGACGTCAAGATGGCCGACAAGTTCCAATCACTCAGTCTGGGACAAGGACAGGCGCCGGCTGCTGTCAGGTAAACTAGCCTGAGATCTGCGTCAGAATTGGTTTGTTTACTGTGTCTGTGAGAGGAACCAAAATTGAGCATGAAGTGACGTTAGTTCTAAAACTTGATTTGTTTAGATTTTATTTTTGTCTTATATTTTACGAAGAAAAATTAAATTAAAAAAAAACTTGAGAGGTGTCGAGGGACACCTATAAATAATACTTTATAATAAAATTGTAATAAAATATTATGATCACAACGCCATCTAGCATTAATCATATAAAACAAAATAAGAATTGTTTTAAAAGATTTTAATCACAGCGCCATCTAGCGATAATCATCTAAAACAAAAAAGTGTCGTGGCAACTTTTTTAAAAAAATACATTTCTTTATATATTTTTCGTGACTTTGTGTTTAACAGACAAGGTTTCACGATTTTCTGTACTTGTTTGCATAGATACCTTTCCTCGAACCGATTTTGATGCTTCTTTTTGTTAGAAAGACACTTTGGACATCTCAAATTATAAAGATCCACATTCCACTGTAGGATGTTGAATCGCGGCATGCGTGAAGGTGGCTGGGTATACCTGGCCAATTGTCATTTAGCGTGTGCCTGGCTGGCTGGACTAAGACTGGACACCACACACATCCACGTCCGGTTCCGGTTGTGGTTGTCTTCGCTCCCTGACCCTCAGTTTCCGCTGTCTGTGCTGCAGAGGAGCATCAAGATGACTACTGAGCCGCCGCAGGTAATACTAACTTCAATAGGTGGGGACATGTCTGAACAAATGAGGGGAGCTATCATCAGGAACTTTTTTTTATCGCCTCGTACGTCGCTCATGGACCTCGAACTCTTTCAAGGATACTTTCATGCATTTAGAACGGGTTCTTACCACGATATTTAATTAATTGAGTTGTCTCGATATTTCAACGTTGTTGCAAACGTCATGATCACGAGAAGACTGGATACTGCGGGTCGATTTACGAGCAAACAAATCTGTCTACCCTCTTTCTCAAGGATATCTTCATCAGGTGGAGTAATAGTGTAAATAAGTAAAATTACAATTTATTTTTTAAAATCTAAATTCGACAAAACTACCTCAAACACAAACAATTTCGGCTAAAAGAGTGTTGACTAATGACCTCTAGTGATCTCGCGCACCTCACACCTCCATTACACCCATCAGCTGTCGAAAAACCATTATTTTGCAAGAATTTTAGAAATTTTTAAGTTGCGATTACTAAGGCATTAAGCCATATTCTTTGGTAATAATATTTTTACTGGTCGTATCCATCAGCTACCATGACCTTCAATATGTACCCCACTAAGAAATCACCCTGTAAATTAAATTCCACAGTAACTTCAAACTTACCCATTAAGAACTTTCTAAAAGTTGTATAGACATGCTAGGAATAATGCCAACAATGCGCCATACGATTTTCTTTTAACGGAAAAACGATACGTCGTTTTTTAAGAATTTTAGAAACTACCAACTAAATTTGTTTTTGTACAAGAGCCTTTATCGCTCAGGGTCTAAAAGGCAACATGGTCCGTATATACGCGAACATGAACGAGGACCGCTTCGACGAGGCCACGCCCAAATACCGGCGCCTACTCTACTGCGTGTCCTTCTTCCACTGCACGCTCATAGCCAGGAAACGGTTCCGGCAGCTGGGGTACAACGCTGTTTATAGCTTCAATGACGCTGATTTTGATGTTAGTTGGAGTTTTTTGATGGTATTTTAGACGTGTTCTTGACATAGGACCGACATAACGACCAGTCTGACGCTGTTTGCATCCAATAGTTTCCTGTTTGGTCACAGTGTGCCTTTTTGTTTGTGGCTACCGCTCCAGGATTGACCCCAGTGGCAATCTGTTTTGCGCACAATGTACCCTGTCCATTGCCACTTCAAAATGCAGTTCTTCGAAGTATGTCGAGCAAACTAGCGACTTGATCTTGAGTGGTTTCCACCGCTTATAGACTTATGCAATGTCAAGCAACATGGCGAGGCTGGTAAGAGGCTGGTAAGGTCTTTCTTTCAAACTTCGTCATGCGATTTCCATTTATTGCCGAATAAGAAATACCTAACATACACCCTTATTTATGACTGTCAATGATCACAAAGAGATACTCCTATACAAGAGCCTATTTTGGCTCAACCTTATTTGAGGGTTTATATCTAACGCATAATCTGAGGAGCTAGATCAATCTGCTATTCCCCCAAGGTATCAGACAACCTCCTCTCAAACTACCTGGAGGAGTACGAGGAGGTCCCATGGGACGCGCTGCGGTATCTCTTCGCGATCATCAACTACGGAGGACACATCACCGATGATTGGGACAAGCGTGTTCTCATTGCTTATATCAATCAGTTCTTCTGCGAGGATGCTCTTGAGACGCCATTTTATAGGTTATAATGTTGTTTAACTGTTTAAATATGGCTGTTCTAGATACTCGTAAAGGTAAATTTTGGTTTATCAGTTGAGTGGTTGAGAGAGAAAGAATGAGTAATAGAGGTGGTAAATGAGTAAAGGATGAAAACGGACGTTTGGTCATCATCGTCATCATCATCATCATCATCAGCCTATAGACGTCCACTGCTGGACATAGGCCTCCCCCAAACCTCGCAACGTTGGTAGACTCCCCACAAGATGGACCGACGATCTGGTCAAGATCGCGGGAGGTCACTGGATGCAGAGACAGAGGCGCAGGACCGGTCGTTGTGGCGAGGTTTGGTCATTTTCATAATAATAATAGTGCGTAGCATTTGTAATGAAGTCACGATACTCTTTCTCTATTTTGAAGCCCCTTTCTCAAGAAAGTTTTATTCGACCTTCCGTTTTCAAAATAATTATCTCTCCTTCTCTGGTAGATCTAGAAACAGCTGTCTTGTAGCTGATCAAGAACCTCGAACATTAAAATGTTGATATTCGGCTAAAGATCGACTTTCACAACATCCTTAGACTGTAGAATAGAATAGAATTATTTCCATCAAATAGTGGACATAGCCGACCTTAGGAACTGACGGAAAAGTCATCAGCATCAACATCAACAGCCAGACTGTTGGTATATTACCAAAGAAAATGTTCGTAATTTAAATGACTAACGTAGGTTATCATCAATAACATCGTACCACATCCCGCGGGATGGCAGCCTGGAGTCATATCGCGACTTCCTAGAGCTGCTGCCCCAGTACGAGCGGGCAGAGTCGGTCGGGCAGCACGCCTCCGCTGATGTCGCCACGCTCGCACAGGTACCACACCCTATACTCTTCATGGAGAGGGTTTTTGTAACCACTGCTTTTAAAGAGCTGCACTACGTAAATACAAGTCAAATTTTATCAAATAAAAATAAATAATAAATCTAAATTTTTAAAAACTAAGTATCCCATAAGTAATTCACAGAATATTATATTTATTCTAGTTATCTTTGAATTCAAGTAATCTTAATTTGTTCACCCAGCCAAATTATAAGAAAAAAATACAATCAAAAACTGATATTTGAATTTCGTAAACATAAAGCCAGAGCTCGATTTTATTTCATCTCAAATCGCTTCATTTATATTTTAACTTAACCATTTTACACTGTATTAAAAATTGTTGTTAGTTAATGTACTGTCTAGGGTGCTCTTATAATGTGTTCGACATTATTTGCGCTGGCGTCAACTGGGGGAGGCGGCGGAGGCAGCGGAGACGATCAAAAGGTAGGACGATTTTGATTGATAAATATTAAATACTTTAAAATTAAATTAATTATACGAATTTTAAAAAATATAGAAACACTCATACCTAACCACTGGGAACTAGTTCCAGATTGATTTATATTATGGTCGATAGAGAGTTGCAAAATTATTTTTAAAGTAACTGTAAAGTAAAGCATTCAGATGACGTCACTAATCAGATATTAAATCCATTTTTTTATAATATCGACAATAATTATTAAAAAAAACTAACTGTAATTTCTATCCCTAAAAAACTAAACAAAAACCTCAAAAATGAATTTGTCCCACGTTGGGCGCCACTATTAGGTGGATGAGTTAGCAGCAGAGATGTTGACTAAACTGCCGAATAAAATTGACGTGGAGACCACGGAGCGGATGATGGGTCCTGAAATCGTGATGCCGATGTGTGTCTCGTTGCTTCAGGAGATCGGATACTATAATACACTTATAACGGCTATTGTGGCTGGACTTAAGGTGTGTTTGTATTGATTATGTTATACAGGGTGTAAAAAGAGCACTCCCAAAAACGAAGACTGGAGGTAGTGGTGGTAAAAATAAATCGTCTGAATGATCCGGTTTCTAGTCTAATTATCACGGGTATCACTAGTGCTACCACCGGTCTTCGTAGATTTTTTTTTGTGTTTTTTAATTTAGTGGCCGTAGTACATTGCTAATACTATGGAGAAATGTAGGTTAACATACATAAGTATTTCGTTATTTTATTTATGAAACTGAACTACTAATCTTGAAGTAAGAGTAATCTATAAACTATTCTCTCCAAAAAAAACTTTAATCTAACGTTAATCTTTTGATGAGGGAATTTTCTTGAAACAGTAACCATTTTTTCGTGTAGGAGTTGCGTCGCGCACTCGAAGGTCTCGTCGTAATGTCTGAGATATTGGAAGATATGAACACTTGTATATTTGAGGGCAGAGTACCTTCATTTTGGCAGAAGGGTTAGTCAATTTAGATCTTGCTACCTGACATTTTTAATATATGTTGTAATTTGGAAATATGTAGATTGCTACTATGTCAATGCAGCACATTGAAATTTTAGATTTAATGACACGTAAATTTTACGTTACATTCTCTTGTATATTTTTCTAGTTTCTATAATATGTATGTGTATGTTCAGGTCGTCCCTCAATGAAGCCCCTCGGTTCATGGTGTCGTGAGCTAGGGCTCCGCGGGGCTCATCTGACGGCCTGGGCTGCGGCCCCTCGCTCGCCTCCCACACTGTGCTGGTTGCCCGCCCTGGTCGCTCCTACTGGTTTTCTGACCGCTGTTATGCAGGTATAAGAGCATTGCGTAGTCCGAATGGTATTCGTTGAAACTCAAACAGACCAATCATGTACAATTTGCTGTGGTTCAATTGTAATGCCGTTAAATTAGAAAACTTAGCTTTGAGTATACCTACAATAAAAAACTACAGCAAAATTGTTGCTACTTATCAATAATATTAATATAATTTCAGAAACTAATAGATATAGTACTGAAAATACAGCTCTACCGATATAATAGATACTCTATCGATAGGTGGATAAGACTATTAGCGCATCCTTATAGTCAAAAAGTAAAAATCACTGAAATGTTGGTTAACGGCATCTTAGTTATACCACGGTAGTAATGTAACTTAACTTAAATTTTTGAATTAGCTAAGTAGATCACATCTAATGCCTTCTTGAATATTAGTATTACTTACATTAAGTAATCAAAACTTCGAAGAAATTTACCATAAAATCACAATTGTATCTAGTTTTACAATACCACCTGGTTGTATTATTATTTGACTCATAGACAACAGCTCGCGGTGAGAGCTGGCCCATAGACACGTTGTGCTGGGAGTTCACTGTCATGCCACTCGAGGAAACTTCCTTCGTGAGACCGCCACGAGATGGAGGTGTTTACATCAGGCTAGTACAGGCTTTCCCAAACTTTTTTTACCCTTTCAGCATTTGGCCAACACTCGTGGACCCCCTATTATTTTTTACTCATGCTTGTGCGTGTACTCCTTTTTTTATACCTCGCAGATTTTTTTTTCGTTGGGAGAAAATTGCCAGTTATGTAGGAGTTGAACCGCACTAAAACCTTCGATCGCTCACACTCACACCGCGTCCGAACCCGAACTGAAACCCAACACGAGGTAATGCGGGAGGGCACGACGGATTATTCAGGCCGGCACGTCGCGTTACGCACTACGGCATTCTTTACCGTCGCAACGTCTTCGGACGCTGAATCAGCGGCCACCAGCGATACGGCCACCGTCTTTCTCGTTCGGCTTTCCGAAGCTCGCTAAGAAGTAGTCATGTGTAACCCTCTTGCGGAATACGTAGCTGGATCTCAGTGGGTTAGGGATTCGGACCTTTCGAAAGATGGAGGAGCAACCTGCTGAAGCAATTTACGTTCTGAGGGGGACACAACTTGCAAGGAAGCATGGGAGACTCGAAACTTCAAATCGATTACTCCACAAACTCTTGATTCTATTTCCTATTTGTTTCGATTCTGGCATAAAACTTCTAATAAGCTGCAAATTTTCATATCCACTTTCACACAATACCACCTAAGGAATCTTTTACTATAAAATATGTAAATAATGATTCTTGTATAATAAATTTATTACATTCCATTACATTAATATACTTTTGAAAACGAAATGACAAGTCTCTCTATTATAATATACATGGCCCCCCTCACAGAGGCCAGTACCTTGAAGGTGCGAGTTGGTTCAAAAAGGAGGGATACCTTCAGGAACCTCTGCCCATGCAACTGGTGTTCCCCATGACTCCCATACACTTCAAACCGATCAGAGCTACCGGAAGACGACTTAAGAGTAAGAGGAATTTATTTCATTACATAAAGAAAGAAGACATAAATATGTTTTCAGTACAAATTTAAACATAAAACTAGTAAACACACAACAAGATATAGCGAAAACTAATTAATGATATATAGTGTATGTGTGAGCCAGATCTTTTTAAATGGTTAAAGTGTCTTTAAAGTGTTCACTGGTTTTTTTCTTTTTTGGATAAACCGACTTCGATGATTCTTTTTTGTTCAAAAGCGGACACTTTGGACGAAATCTCGTATAATTTTGATAAACTTCTGACCAAATTTAAATATGTAGTTTTAGTGCTATCAAAGACGGAAGTAGGTCGTTTTGTACAAAATATAACTTTCATGCATTTTGAACGGGTTCTTACCACGATATTTAATTAATTCTCTCGATATTTCAACGTTGTTGCAAACGTCATGATCACGAGAAGATAGGGGTCTTCTCCGAAGGACCCGTTCAAAATGCATGAAAGTTATATTATAGAAAACCGCGAGTGTATGAATAAGTTTAAAAATATAACTTTACATCTGATTCTACCATTTAGATCGCTACACCTGCCCCTGTTACTACTACCCGAAGCGTCAAGGCGCGTTCGTGGTGGCGGTGGACCTTCCATCCGGGAAGGAGTCTTCGGACTTCTGGGTCAAACGGGGAACAGCCTTGCTGTGTACTTTAGCTACGTAAATAAATATGTTGGGTTGAGTTTCGTGTTTTATTTTGAACTGTACTCAGAGTTACTAACATATAGGGCTTTCAGCGCTTATCGCACGCACGTTTATTGTTTTTTAATGGTTCAAGGGCTTTTTTACAAGCATAGAATAGCTTGCATTCTAGTAAATAAATAGAAAAACGAACCTACAGCCTATAGTACACGTGATTTAAAGGTTACTCAATAATCTTTGCTATAACAATCTGGGACAATCCACCCACCACATGCAATAACATCTAAATCATCTAATATAATATTTGTTTGTAACTATATATTCCGAATTTTTGTAATTATAACTGAATATTTAAGAAGTATAATGATTTACTTTATCTGAGAAGGTTATTATTTTTAAAATTCCCGCTACGCGTCTTAGTAGGTTCGTAGACCGTTGTGACCAAAGAAATGAATGGAACTTAACAAGTGACATTGACAGTAGACACACGGAATATTGTCATTGTTTTAGTTTGCTGCAGAATGGAATCAACTTATAAAATACTAGCTTTTGCCCGCGACTTCGTTCGCGTGAACTTCAGGTTCGTCCCGTATTATCAAAAATTAGCCTATGTGTTATTCTGATGTATAAGCTATATTGTGGTAAAGTTTCATTCAAATCCATTCAGTAGTTTTTACGTGAAAGAGTAACAAACATCCATACATCCATACTTACAAACTTTCGCCTTTATAATATTTTTATTATTGGGTTCAGTTCAGAAACAATGAAAACTCCTTGGTTCACAATAACAGTTTATTCATCTTCCAAAAACAGTATAATTATTCTCCAAAATCAGTGTAATCATCCTCCAAAACTCAGTCACAATTACTTCCAACTCTGTTCACTTGGAAATCACGTCGACTACTGTATTTAAACGATAGTTCACACGCTTTTTATACTTTCTTGAAAAGTAAATCAGATGGCGCCATTAGTATTTCACACTCTTATAAAATGATTTATCACAACCGGAAGTCTTTCCTTTAAATCGACGTAATATCCGCTTCTACAAACAATTAAATGGAATTAGAGAAAAGTCACCTAACAGCTCGGCCATCCTGTAACTAAGCGAGTCCTCGCGCTTGTTTAACTCTCTGTAAATCTGATTAATTGTAACCATTACTAAAAGATGAGGGAAAAAAATAATAATAAAAGGAGACCAAAACAACCAACTAAAAATCAAGCAAAGTAGTATTTAAGTGTCCATACAAAAAGCCATGGTTGAATTGCACTCCTCGATACTATAGCCTCGTAGCACCATAGCTGAAAGCCATAAAAACGTTACGTGCCCAAAAGCCTCCTACACTCCACTTCTAACTGTCTTTAGCCGTTTCTTCATTATCCCTGTTATTTTGTATTCCCACCATCGTAAAGGCCTTTTTTTTTTTTTTTTTTTTTTTTTTTTTTTTTTTTTTCAGTTGGAGGAAATCACCGGATCCCCGCCCGCCCCGCGGGCGGGGTATGTGGGAGTTGAACCTCACTAAAACCTCCAACCGCTCACACTCAGCGTCCGAACCCCGGCTGAGGCCAGAACCCAGCACGGGGTTTGGAGGGACGGCGCGACGCGTTACGCCATCGGCATGCTTTCCCGTCGCTCCGTCCCCGGACGCCGAACCGGTAGCCGCCGGCGAATACGGCCACCGGCTCTCTCGGTCGGCGGGCTTTCCGAAGCCCGCCAAGATGGGACCGCGTGTCACCCTCCCGCGGAATACCCCGCTGGGTCAGAACCAGCGTGGGTCGGGGAGCGCGGTCTACCATCCCCCGGATGCTCTAGCGCTAAGGGCGTGTTGAGCGAGACACGGCACCTTCTTGGGTCCCCGCTCGCACTCGCATGCGTTGGGGACCCGAAACTCTTAGGGGGCCAGAATCCGGGCGAGATCCCGGTTCCGGCCCCCTGCTCGACGGCGGCGGGTTGGCAAGTCGAGAGCGGCGTACAGCCTCTCTCTCTCAGCCCCCGCCACCTGCTTCTGCGAGATGGTGGCCTCGCAGAAGTCGAGCATCGCCTTCCAAGACTCGTCGCTCTCGAGCATCGACGCCGCGACGCCCGGGAGCGACAAGTCCGGACCTATTTGTTGGACCAGGACACAACGCTGCCCCTCCCATGCGGGGCAGCGCGCGAGCGTATGCTCCGCCGTGTCCTGGTCACATCCCACGCAATGGTGGCACCTCGCCGTCGGCTCGGCCTTGATCCGGTGCAGATACCGACCGAAGCACCCGTGCCCGGTCAGCATCTGCACCATCCAAAAGGTGAGGCGTCCTTCGCCACGACCCACCCAATCATCTAGGATCGGGCGGATCGCCTCGTCGGTCCGTAGACCCCAGGTGGGGTTAGCGAGACGTCGCTTCCACGCTTCCATTACGGACCGCCGAGATTGGACCTTCCGATCGCGAACCGCTTCCCGCAGGGGACGCACCACGCCCCGGGCGCGGAGTTCGCATCGCCAGCGATAGTCGCCAGCGAGCGCCTCCGCCTCCAGCTCCCAGGGCGGCGTCCCCGCCAGCACGCACGCCGCCTCAAAGGCGACGGTGCGGTAACCGCGGATGGCCCTAATAGCAACGATGCGCTGTGGCCGACGCAGGAATCGGGCGATGTTTAATCGCACCCGTGCGTCGGCCCAGACGGGCGCACCGTATAGGGCCATCGATCGCACCACCCCCGCATAGAGGAGGCGCACGGCGCGGCTGGGCCCCCCGACATTCGGGAGCAACCGACCCAGTTGGCATCGTAAAGGCCTACCTCTTTTCCTCTTCTGTCCGGTGTACGAGTTCATATAGTTTGCTTCATTTATTGAATCATCTGAAAGTATGTCAGTCCACCCCTTGAAGTTTATTTACCGTTATAGCATTCTGCCAGCCTGATAACATTTTTGATGTGTAATTTGATGAGGTTTGGAGTTTGACATTCAGATGAGAGAATTGGAAGAATACAGCCTTCGAAGACTTCTCATTTTCTCATTTTAACATTTTTGTTCTTCACTATATCTTGAGATTCCAGTATCTCTTCCTAGCGTTGCCAACTCACGTATTCCTAGTTCTTTCCTCGAAAAACCGCTAGGACATGACCTGTCCGAAATGAACAATATCCGATTTTATTAAATAAATTATTTCCTCTATTCTGTCCATTTGTGTCCTTCTGTTCATTGCCTTGTTTTATCAGTATCACATTCCCACTTTTGGACTTTCCTTATTTAAATCCTCCGAATTTGTCTAGTCTTGCGCCAACCTATTCCTGCGCCAACCTAGTCCTTGGGCAACATAGTCCTTGGCCAACCTAGTATTGGGCCAACCTAGTATTGGGCCAACCTAGTATTGGGCCAATCTAGTATTGGGCCAACCTAGTATTGGGCCAACCTAGTATTGGGCCAACCTAGTCCTGCGCCAACCTAGTATTGGGCCAACCTAGTATTGGGCCAACCTAGTCCTGCGCCAACCTAGTATTGGGCCAACCTAGTATTGGGCCAACCTAGTATTGGGCCAACCTAGTATTGGGCCAACCTAGTATTGGGCCAACCTAGTATGGGCCAACCTAGTCCTGCGCCAACCTAGTATTGGGCAAACCTAGTCCTGAGCCAACCTAGTCCTGCGCCAACCTAGTATTGAGCCAACCTAGTCCTGCGCCAACCTAGTATTGGGCCAACCTAGTCCTGCGCCAACCTAGTCCTGCGCCAACCTAGTATTGGGTCAACCTAGTATTGGGCCAACCTAGTCCTGCGCCAACCTAGTCCTGCGCCAACCTAGTCCTGCGCCAACCTAGTATTGGGCCAACCTAGTCTTGCGCCAACCTAGTATTGGGCCAACCTAGTATTGGGCCAACCTAGTATTGGGCCAACCTAGTATTGGGCCAACCTAGTATTGGGCCAACCTAGTATTGGGCCAACCTAGTCCTGCGCCAACCTAGTATTGGGCCAACCTAGTCCTGCGCCAACCTAGTATTGGGCCAACCTAGTCATGCGCCAACCTAGTCCTGCGCCAACCTAGTATTGGGTCAACCTAGTCCTGCGCCAACCTACTCCTGCGCCAACCTAGTATTGGGCCAACCTAGTCTTGCGCCAACCTAGTATTCGGCCAACCTAGTATTGAGCCAACCTAGTCTTGCGCCAACCTAGTATTCGGCCAACCTAGTATTGAGCCAACCTAGTCCTGCGCCAACCTAGTCCTGCGCCAACCTAGTATTGGGCCAACCTAGTCCTGCGCCAACCTAGTATTGGGCCAACCTAGTCCTGCGCCAACCTAGTATTGGGCCAACCTAGTCTTGCGCCAACCTAGTATTGGGCCAACCTAGTATTGGGCCAACCTAGTATTGGGTCAACCTAGTCCTGCGCCAACCTAGTATTGGGCCAAACTAGTCCTGCGCGAACCTAGTCCTGCGCCAACCTAGTCCTTGGCCAACCTAGTATTGGGCCAACTAGTATTGGGCCAACCTAGTATTGGGCCAACCTAGTATTGGGCCAACCTAGTATTGGGCCAACCTAGTCCTGCGCCAACCTAGTCCTGCGCCAACCTAGTCCTGCGCCAACTTAGTATTGGGCCAACCTAGTCCTGCGCCAACCTAATACCGATACAGCAAACAAGCACGGAATTTTCGTTAAGTGCCGTGTTGAGTAAAAAACTAATGAGATTTTTATTATTTTAAAATTGAATATTGTAAAAAAATATTTTACCAATAGGATGTAAATTTAATTTTTATAATACTGCATTAAAAAGTCATTTTCGTAAACAATGTCAGATAAGCCAAACAAGCACTGAGGAGATGAAAAAATAAAAAATATAAATATACCAAAATGTAAACATCACTTTACAGTTGAATTTTAAAGCCAACTCGTTTTTAATGAAAAAAATAACTGTAACGCTAGAGTTTCACGGCTGGATATGTTGTACATAAGTTATGTAGAGGGAGAAAATGTACAAAATGTGAAAAAAGTATAACAACTGAAGAGCTCACTAAAGTTCATCAATTGATTATCTTTAGAGAACGAAAAAAATTAAAAAGAAAAAGAATAAAATAACCCTCTACACAATTTATTGTAGCATTTTCTGCATTAACAGACGCAACGAATGCATACTTGAACTATAATTATAAGAAAAAAGGTAATTTAACAAAAAATATTAAAAACCTATATTTACTTGGGAGGGATTTGGAATGGTTGGGCTGTCCTACCCATAAAGTTGAAATTTTACATAATTTTCACAACTGTGCAATTACAAATATTTAATTGGTGTCGCGGAATAAATCTTATACTGAGTGGGACAGTCACCTCTAAAATAGGCGAAAGTTGCCTAGCATTTGGGTTAGTCACTTTGATTATATTTTATTTTAATATTATTTCATTAGATATACTCCATTTGGGCCAAAGAAGTCACATTAATTTAATGTAATAGATTAACCAATGGCCGAAATTAAATGCCAACTTGTTTTATGCAGCAATGCAAAAATTCTACAGAAAAAAAAAGTGCTGGCGCCCTCTACTGGAGCGTCTGAGACTCGTACCTCTTTACTAAATAAACTTCAAACGGTAACAGTGTCGCATCTGTAATATACTTTCTAATCTGTGTCTGTGGTTGTATCTTTTGCACATTTTTTTTGTCATGCAAACTGTCTGTCACTGTGAAGTTGACGTTTTAAGTCATTGTCAAAAGAAGTAGTGTTGGGAACAAGAAGTCGAGATTCGATTGTTGAGTCGTTAAGTTCGATTGGGACGACCCCTACGTTGGGTTGCTTTGAACAAAACTGTGGACAACTCACGCGTACTCACAATGATTAAATAGTCACTTGTCACACTCATACTAAATAACAACTGTATAATCCACGCTTTTCTAACAACTGTAAAAATAGCATTGCGTAGAACGTCAGTCTGTTTAAGGTTTTTGCAAGTTCCTAGATCACTTAATTCAAAAAAATTTAAACAGAGTTGCAATTATTTTTTCTGTTATTGAAAAATGCGTCACTGACGCCAAACTGAGAACATCGTTTTTATTTTCTCCGCTGTTTTTATTCGATTTCTGCCGTAAAAAGTTATTAAATAAACTAAAGTGATATATCAGTGTAAAGCTCTAAATACAATCTTTCAAACAGTGTTTGTGTAATTCCTCAACGTCGTCGTGTTCGTGAGTAATTCGCAAATATTACTTAACAAATTGGTTGCATCCCTGACCTACGACAACTCGCGGTTCGCCCGCTGCTACGCACACACGCACAAACTGCATTCCACAGGACTGTGTATAACAACGTTGCCTCGCCACTCGCTTCAGTTGTGTGCATGATTTTAATACGCAAACTAACAATAAGTTAAGACTAATTTTCGAAGATTTCTATAATGGCACCTAATGGGCAAATTTGTGCAGACTGCCGTAAATCTATCGTAAAGAAAGATTTTCTTATTTGTTATAATTGCAATCGTAAATACGACTTAGCATGTGCCAACTTAACTGAAAAACGCTTTCAAGCTATGTCTGGTGATAGCAAAAATGCATGGAGTTGCCTTGAATGTCGCAGTCGTCCACAAAAACTTGATACTCCGCTAACGGACGTCCTTATTGCCGATTCGGCTCAAGAAGTCAAAATTACGAGTTATTCAGACGGAAGCATCACCAAAAGAAAGAAAAATCTAATTCAAAGTCCACAAACGCACAATAATAGTTTTCTCTCTGACGAGCAATTGCAACGCATAATAAAAGAAGTAGCTTTTTCAGTGGAGACAAAAATTAAGGAATTAGTATCCGTCCAGTTATGCAACATTAACAAGCAGTATGCAGAGCTCCAAGCATCTATGTCATTTTTCAACTCACAATTTGAAGCATTAAGTAACTCTTTAGACGAAAAGGACACCATAATTAAGAAACTACAGCATGAAAACAACCAACTTCTTTCGATCTCTAAAGAACATGAAACGCGTTTATGTATCGTTGAACAAATCCTTCGCGAGAACAACGTTGAAATAAATGGAGTTCCTGAACATCGGTCTGAAAACATTGTCAATACTTTCATTCAGCTTACTAACACAATTGGACAACCACTCGCCGACATCGATATCGTAAATGCAACAAGAGTAGCGAAGTTAAACAAGGACAGCAACAACCCTCGCTCCATCATAGTCAAACTACGCACTCCTAGACACCGCGATAATATACTGGCAGCAGTATCGAGATTCAACAAAAAACAACCACAAGAAAAACTTCATTCTCATCACCTAGGCATTGCAGGGGATCGCAAACCAGTATTTGTTTCTGAGCACCTATGTCCATCTAGTAAACAACTGCACGCTACTACCAGACGTGTCGCTAAAGATTTGTGTTACAAGTTTGTCTGGGTGCGCAACGGACGCATTTTTGTTAGAAAAGATGAAACCAGTCCCGCCATAATAATACGTAACTCTGATGGCTTAGCAATGCTGAAAAGCAATAACATTTAACCTACAATTTACTTTTATTTATATTTCTATCTGTATTTTTAACTTTTTTTTATATATTTTTTTTCCTATACCATAGTAGTACAACGCTTCTGGTGTTTTTCCTGTCAATCTGCTTGATATATACTATCAGAATGTAAGAGGCTTAAGGACCAAAACCAATGATGTATTTGAAAATGTAATACTAAGTAATTATAAGATCATAGCATTTACTGAAACTTGGCTTAACTCTAACATTTACAGTAGTGAAATTTTTGACTCTAGATACGTAGTATATCGCCGAGACAGAATATGTACTAATCATAGTATTAAAAAAGACGGTGGAGGTGTTTTGTTAGCGGTTGCCAGAGAGATTCCTTCAGTGAGAATTTATAAAACTGAAAGTGACAATGAGGATCTCTGGGTGTCTGTTCAACTACCTTTAGGAAACACTTTTAAAAATATTTTAATTTGCGTCGCCTATCTGCCGCCACCCGTCAAAGTCGAAACCTTAACTGGTTTCCTGAATAATGTCAGCGACGTGATGAATGAAATCAGTGACATCATCATATTAGGGGACTTCAATCTTAGTTTTATCAACTGGTCAATTGAAGACCACAATGTCTTTGCAACACCAAGCAACTATAGTAATACTCTAGGTACACAACTTGTCGATTTTCTTGCAATCAATAGCCTTTTGCAATACAATAATCATCGTAATATCGATGAACGAATCTTAGACCTTGTTATTAGCAACATTAATGTCAATGTATCTGTAGCTTTAGATGTATTAGGTAAAATTGATGATAAACATCCTCCACTAAACATTTCATTTTCAAATTTAAACATTAAACACTTGCGTCCCAAAAATTCCAATAGACCTAATTTCTATGCAGGACAATACGACCTCATTAACGCAGAACTGAAGGAAGTGCAATGGGAAAAACAATTTCTTAATCTCATAGATACAAATATGTCAGTTAACTGGTTTTATGATCAAATTAACAACGTCATCAACAAATACATACCTGCTCGTAAATCTAACAAATCAAACTATCCATCATGGTTCAGCAATACTCTTATCAATATGCTCTCGGAAAAAGAAAAATATAGGAAACGGTTTCGTAAATACAAAAATCCAAGAGACCTAATAAGTTTCGAAATCCTACGCAGTCGTTCTCATTCATTAATGCATTCTACTTATAGCACGTACAAGCAAAGTATAGAAGCTAATATTACTAAAGATCCCAGAACCTTCTGGCGATATATAAACGACAAACGTTGCAACACTACCTCAATACCATCCGAAATGTACTTAGACAATGAAACAGCTTCGACTGGAGTAGAAATCGCGAATCTGTACGCTTCTCATTTCTCATCCATTTTTACTAACTCATCAAGTGACATCAACGTACAACCAACTACAGAAACAAAATCAAATAATACTTTAAGCATTATAAGATTTACAGTCAAAGAGGTACGCACTAAGATGAAAGAACTGGATGTTGGTAAAGGTGCAGGTACAGATATTATACCTCCATATTTCTTCAATAAATGCGCTGATTCTCTGGCTCTGCCTCTTTGTTTACTATTTAATCGATCTATAGAGACGGGATGCTTTCCAGAAAAGTGGAAAGAGGCCAAAATTATACCTATTTTCAAAAAAGGTGACCCGAGTAACGTTCAAAACTACAGACCTATTTCCATTCTACCGTGTCTCTCGAAACTGTTTGAAAAACTCGTGTGTCCAGTCCTAACAAAACATATAGAATCACAATTAACAGATAATCAGCATGGATTTAGAGCCTGCAGATCAACCCAGACTAATTTAGTACAATATATTACGGACGTTTCCGTGGCATTGGATAAGAAGTGCGGAGTCGATGCGGTCTACACTGACTTCAGCAGTGCTTTCGATAAAGTAGCTCACCCATTACTAATTTCTAAACTTCATCTTGCCGGTATACACGGATCGCTTCTCAGGTGGTTCACGTCTTATCTGCAGAGACGCAGCCAGATTGTAGCCGTTGACGGTTATTTCTCCAATAGCTATATCGCTAGATCGGGTGTTCCACAGGGATCCCACCTTGGTCCCGTTCTGTTTACACTATTTATAAACGATATCACCACTCATATATTACACTGTAAATCTCTTTTGTTCGCTGACGATTTAAAAATTTATATTCCCATTTCCAAAACTGATGATTGCAAACTCCTTCAAGACGATCTTAAACGTATAGAGCAATGGTGTTCTTCCAACAAAATGACTCTTAATCCTCAAAAATGTTTCCACATTAGATTCTCAAAAAAACGACAAACTACTTCCCAGACTTACACGTTGTACGATACAACCCTAACAACAGTCAGTGAAATTCGTGACCTGGGCATTACTGTAGACAAAACACTCAATTTCAAAACTCATATTGACAATATTGTTAAAAAATCTGCTCAAATGGTCGGCTTCATTAAACGTAATACTCGCGAATTTAAACTGAACACAACAAGAATAACCCTATTTAACGCACTGGCTCGCAGTCAGTTAGAGTATGCCACTGTGGCTTGGAATCCATTCTATGCAACAGATTCACAAAGGATAGAATCCATACAGAGAGCTTTCACCAGATATCTAGCTTTCATATCCACTGGTGTGAGTCACCGATCGCCTTACGAAGATCGTTTAGACTTCTTCAAAATGAGAACTCTTCGAGAACGCCGTCGCATGCATGACCTCGCTTTTCTTTCCAAAATTTGCAATGGCACTTTCAACTGCAACAGCTTAACTAATGCTATCTCATTTTCCGTTCCATTGAAACTCCCTAGATATCCTATCACAAACACTTTCTACATACCGCGATACAGCACAAACCTGGGATTGAATTCTCCTATCGCTAGATGTTGTAAAGAGTACAACGAATTGTGTAAAGCAGTTCCAAAAGTCGACATAAACCACATGTCACTGATTTCTCTCAGAAATGCGTTTCTATCGCGTCATGAGTCCAACTTATAGTTTCCAAATTTATTTTTTTTTATTTTTTTTATTTTTTATTCACTTTAATTTGTTTAAATTTTTAGAATTATATTTTTTTTTTATTACTAAGTTTTTTCTATAATTTTCATTCATTTATAATTATTTTTTATTTGTAATTCTCATCACACTTTTAATTTAATTATGTTTATACCAGAATGTTGTGTGTATCTATAATTGGCTACCATATTAGAAGTTAAGTTATGTAACATAAGTACAACAGTAGTGAACAATATGTAAGCTGTTGATACTCCATTTATAAATAAATAAATAAATAAATAAATAAATAAATATCAAACACAATTATTTGACTACTTCGGCCACATTGGTAACTAATAATCAGAATCGAACACGAAGCGAGTTGCCTAGTTATAAATTTCGAAAAGGCACATCACTATTCACCAATTTTTACAGCCTACATGCTCGATCAAGCAGCAATCTGCAGCATATATATTTTTTGTCTTACTCTATTCTATAACTGCAGAAAAAGATAATAGATAAAGTTAAACATAGTTGTAATTACAAAAACTCAATCTCTGGAACACATTTAAACAAATTCTGAACTTTACCAGAATTTTCTCGAATTTGAATTGTCATTTCAAGCTCTGAGAACTGCATTGCATTTATTTCACAATTTATTTTGTAAAGACTTGTTCGAAGTTCCACTGAGTGATTTCATTGTTCAAAGCGTACGGAAGCGATTAAAACGTGACTATTAGATAAGTGCTTGTAGTTTTAATACATAAATTGTTAACATCGCTATGGATAAGGTAAGAGGTTATCTCCACTACATACACAAAGAGAAACTTCGAAGTAGTTCACATTCTAACCGCTTGTAATAACCACAGGTAGAACAGTTAAAGAAGAAAGGTAACGATGCGTTAGTTAATCAGAATTTCGATGAAGCTATAAAATGTTACACGGAGGCTATCGCTTTGGACCCCGCAAATCACGTTTTGTACAGCAATCGGTCGGCGGCCTACGCCAAAGCCGAGAAATACGAGTCGGCCCTCGAAGACGCGGAAAAGACCATCTCACTAAACCCGACATGGAGTAAAGGGTATTCACGTAAAGGTAGTGTCTTAGCTTATTTAATGAGGTATGAAGAGGCTGAAGAAGCTTACAAAACTGGCCTGAAACTAGATCCAAGTAATGAACAGCTAGCACAAGGTCTAAAGGATGTGGAACGGGCCAAAATAGAGAGTAGTTTAGAATTACAGAAACTGATGAAACTGTACACTCATCCTAAGACAAGAGAATGGATGAAGGACCCTGATTATGTGGAGAAGATTGCTAAGGTTAGTACCTAACACTTTTCTAGAAATTTCAGTAGTTTTAGACTTATGCCTAGTCCCCTACATTTGGATTTTTCATTAAATGAGGAAAAAGTACAAGTCTGAGTAGATTTCAAGTTGAGCAATAGAACAATTTCCTTAAACATGCTACTTTCCTGTAACAAACTAATGAATAAAATGTATAAAGCATGGTATTTTTAAGCTAAAATTTACCAATTATATTTTGAAAAACTTACAGATATTATGAAATTATTTTTGTCTTTTACAATGTAACTGGCATGATATTACCAAACTTAAAAAAAACACACTATTTTCAAACCATGAGCAGTATGTTATATCACATTCAGTAAAGTAATTATAGCTTCATCATCATCAGCACATTAACTGGACTTCTAAAACTACACAAAAACTAACTTAATTAATCAATTATTTTTTTCTTCATTTCTTCCAGCCCCTAGTTAAAAACATAAACGACGTTAGGAATTTAAATTTATCTGATGAACGTGTCGCAACGACCATTGCAGTCCTATGGAATCCCGATCTCTTCTCAGACTCCATGGACGTTGATCCACCGCAACCGGAAAAGCAACCAAGCCCACCACCAAAACCCAAAGAGGAACCACCAAAAGATAAATATGAAGGTTTATCAGAGACTCGTAAACAGGCTCTTATTGAAAAAGACCTCGGAAACGATTGTTACAAAAAGAAAGAATTTAATACTGCTATAGAACATTATAAAAAAGCTATCGAACTAGACTCGTCGGATATTACTTTCTACACAAATATGGCGGCAGTGTACTTTGAACAGAAGGAGTATGAGAAATGTATTAAAGAGTGTGAAAAGGCTATTGAAATTGGTAGAGAAAACAGAGCAGACTTCAAACTTATAGCTAAAGCTTTTACTAGGATTGGTGAGTTCAGATTTTAGTCCTCTATAAGTTGGTCCCTCATTGCCTTGGCATTGCAGAGGCTCATGAACAATGGTAACCGCTTACCATTTGCCATAAGCTCCTTTATTTGTCTTGCAATAAAAGAAATGTATTAGTTTTAAAATCATAGAAACCTTACGGAATACATCGGGGGTGTCGCGACGGGAAAGTGTGCCGCAGTGCGTAACGCGTCGCGCCACCCCGCATAACCCGTGCTGGGTTCTGGCCTCAGCCGGGGTTCGGACGCTGAGTGTGCGCGGTTGGAGGTTTTAGTGAGGTTCAACTCCCACAAACCCCACCCGCGGGGCCGGTGGGGATCCGGCGATTTCCTCCAACTAAAACAAAAAAAAATAAAACAGAATACATAGATCATTGGTTATTATTAACCTCTAATTTACCCTTAATTCAGAATATGGACCACATTTCTTTCTCCTGCTTATAAATTTTGCTTTATTCAGTTTAATACCCTAAGCTATGCAGGTTAAACTCAAAATGCAACTTGAAATTATAGTACTACTTAATAAGGTAGCATTGCATTTTGAGCGTTATTTGATGACCTTTAAATAGAACAAAATTTGTCACATTTTAAAAGCTCAGTGACTCCAGATTACCACTCATTACTATTTTTTTTCTTTCTTATATTAGTGCTTCTGCAATCAGTCTTAGACTATAATCAGAATGGTTGTAGGTTCGCGCTGTGTGAGTGTGTTCTCCAGTGAGAGCACTACTCATAGTAGGTAGGAAGCTTAGAATCTTTCCTGTAAATTTGCAATATGATATCTCTTTAGTTGTTTCGGGTAGTGCTCCACCTTCAGTTGGGCGGCCAGTTTATTAGGATGCATGGACAATCGCTGCTGACAGTTTTTAGAATAAATTCCTATTTCTTCCTTTACTGTAGGTATTTAAAGATTTTCGTGAATTTCGGAGTTTCTGACATGCCAGGGTACCCCTGCGATGGTCCGTAAAATAATGTTTTGAAGTCTTTGAATTTCATTACTAATTTAAATACATGATCGTGTCTATTAAAACAAGATTCAAGCTATCCTGTGACATAGGACATTCATTTTGCTTCAAACGAGGCTTGAGGAGGGTCCTTAAAGTTATGTCGTAGATAGCGACCCCTCAGTGTCCCCTGACATTGCAGAGGTTCATGAGCGATGGTAACCACTTACAATCAGGTGGCCGGTTGGCTCGTCTGCCTGCATGGCAATAAAAAAAAATCAAAAAATTCTCATGATCATGATGTTTGCAACAACGTTGAAATATCGAGACAACTCAATTAATTAAATATCGTGGTAAGAATCCGTTGAAAATGCATGAAAGTATTATAGAAAACCACGAGTGTCTGAATAAGTTTATAAAAAAAATTGTTTAAAATAGTTTATATAACACCATGTTACACTGCACAGTATCAAGTCATGCTTTACTAGGTCACTGATATGAATCATAATTACAATAATAGTGAATTATTTTATGCATGAGTGATACAAAGGGTACCCATTTATAAAAAGTGCTTAACTTATTATAAATTCTATTGTTCACTGAAACTTTTAGATTAAATCACATGTCTAAGATAGTATAAAATGTTTAATAAAACTCGGTCAAGTTAGTATTCATTTATATGTATAGAGTAATGAGTTGACACATTTAAAATTGATAATATAATATAATATTATAATATCTCGTAACTCCCACGTAAGTTGATGTATCTATAAAACTACAAATTTACTTATTTAATTTAATTTAGTAGAGCGTTTCAAAAATTCAAAGTGAACCAAAATCTGCATTTATTGTTACATCTTTTTAAAATTTCGTATTTAAATGTAATATAACTCAAAGAATCAGAATCTTTGAAACGCTCTACTGTAAATTTGCAGTTTTGGAGATACAACAACTTACGTGGGAGGTTTCGATATATATATTAAAAATTGGTTTTTGACACTGATTTCTTATGGTGGCCAAAACTGTATAGGTATACCTGAGAGTGTATATTACAAAACTGTGTTGGAATGTCATTCTAAATTAAAAAAAAAAAAAACCTGGCTGGTATGTATCATCCTGTATTACCCTAACCAATCGTCTGGCTATGAAATGGTTATAGCGGACCAATTACGTGCCAAATCCTAAATCGCGTTATCGACGTTTGCAACGTTCGGCGACATACAACATCTCAAATCTACTACAGTGGGCTTCCTGACCGGGCATACACCATCTTTACGGCCCACCTGATAGTAAGTGGTTACCGTCGCTCATGAACCTCTGCAATGTCAGGGGACACTGAGGGGTCGCTACCTACGACCTAACTTTAAGGACCCTCCTCAAGCCTCGTTTGAAGAAGGACAAGTCATAGCGCTCTGGCATACACCATCTCGATCTATCCTAATCCTACTGAATTCCTAAACACTAGACAAACGTCAAATTTAGTTCCAATAAATCAATACATTCCAGGTAACGCATACAAAAAGATGGAACAATGGAAACTAGCCAAGACATACTTCGAGAAGTCAATGTCGGAACATCGTACGCCCGAAATCAAGACTTTGTTGAGCGAAGTCGAGCGTCGTATTGTCGAAGAGGAGAGAAAGGCGTACATTGATCCTGTGAAGGCTGAACAAGAGAAGGAATTGGGCAATGAGTACTTCAAGAAAGGTAAGGGATGATATATAGATAGATAGACAGTACTGTACTGTACCAACCCATTACTGCCCACTGTTGGGCTCAGGTCTCCTCAGAAGAGGGATTAGGCATAGTCCACCACGCTTGCGGACTTCACATGGGGGCTTGTACCTCTAAATCTAAATGTGAAAAAGATTTATGTGCAATTTTTCACAACACCACTGGGTAAAAACGGTGAACGAAAAAAGTAAAAAATGAAATGAAATGGGTTACAGTATAGTTTATAGAGTATAGACAGCGGAAATTAAATTAGTTTTATATTATGCATAAAGAGCCATTTAGACGGTGACATTTTCTCGTCTCGAAGATACGATTATCGAAAGAATATAAAATATTTCTATCGTCTAAACATTCACTCTTGCTCGTTACCTTGGCCGACAATTGCCTCGCCATGGAATTTTGTTGCCGTGTAAACAGAATTTCTAAGCAATAATCGTATTTCGAGATTTTATGACAGTTGTCAGTTTTCATACTAGTAAACTCGAATGACAATTCTCGCCCTGAAAACGATTCAAACCGATTTGTAACATACTCGTATGAACTTGAAAAAATGTCAGACGAGATCTTGTTTAGACCAGTCGAGATTCTCGTAAGCAAGAATCTGCTTACAATATTTTCGTCGTGGAAACATAGGCAATTATCGCCTACGACAATGTCATAAGCGACTGTCGTATGACAGTATCGAAGGCGAGATTTCAATTCTTGCCTGTTTGTAAACATTCTGATACGATTATGTTATGGCGATTATTGCTTGTGATAGTTGCGTATGGTTTCTCGCACCAAACATACGGGAAAATGGCTCTATCTATAGAGTTTATAATCATAATTACGCATTCTTTCACAGGTGATTACAGCACAGCAGTGAAACATTACACGGAAGCCATCAAACGTAACCCGGACGATTCTAAACTGTACTCGAACAGAGCCGCGTGCTACACCAAACTAGCCGCCTTCGACCTCGGACTCAAGGACTGCGATCAGTGCTGCAAACTAGATCCTAAGTTTATTAAGGGATGGATCAGAAAAGGAAAGATTTTGCAGGTAATTACTGTCATTCCTTACTGTCTAGTTACTGTTCCAGTTTTGAAGAATAGTTCAAAAAGTACTTTTTTTTTTTTTTTTCAGTTGGAGGAAATCACCGAATCCATACCGCCCCGCGGGCGGAGTATGTGGGAGTTGAACCGCACTAAAACCTCCAACCGCTCACACTCAGCGTCCGAACCCCGGCTGAGGCCAGAACCCAGCACGGGGTTATGTGGGACGGCGCGACGCGTTACGCCCAAGGCACACTTTCCCGTCGCTCCGTCCCCTTCAAAAAGTACTAGTGTGATGTTTATTAAATAGATACGGGAATACATTCAAAGTAACTTTTTCTTGATGTCTGTTCATTTACAAAATATACACATATACGAAAACACAGACTGAAAAGTATTTTATGATTAAAAAAAAAATAACGGGTCCCCACAACAACCATAATTTTTCATATAGAATGTGGCGACCAATAATAACGCGCGAGATCCTGAATCGCGGTTACGACATTTACAGAAATCTTCGCATATACAGGGTGGATCTATAACTTTGGACAATCTGAAGTGGGGTGAATGATCTGTTGAAATAAAACTTAGAACCACTTTTATTTTAGGAATTGGATAAAAAAAAATCATCATAGTATGGAAGTCCGCAACGATAGTCGTACGTTTTCCATACAATGTCAGAAAAAAAAGTTTAACCGATCCAAAAAATAAAAATGGTGCTATATTGTATTTCGACAGGTCATTCACCCCATGTCAGATTGTCCAAAGTTAAAGATCCACCCTGTATACGACATTTGAAATCTACTACAGTGGGCTTCGGCCTGACCACCATACACTACCTCGCCCGCAACGAGATCTCCCTTTGGCCATAAGTCTACTGTACCACAAGAATTATCGTATGACCTAGTTCAACTAAGATAATTTGGGACAAAAATATACACTCAATTTGATAATCTCCTCTTCTCGATAAAACAGTCAAGTAAAGAAGAATTATTAAGTCATGTATATTTACTTCCAGGGTATGCAGCAGCCATCCAAAGCGTTGTCTGCCTACCAGAAGGCGCTGGAGCTGGACCCCAGCAACGCAGAGGCACTCGAGGGATACCGCTCCTGTTCCATGCAACTCAACTCTAACCCTGAAGAGGTGAGGTTCATCATCAGACCCTGAATACAGAATAACTTACCTTGTTTAGTTTTTTACATAATTTATTACCTGACCTCCCGTACGGAAGGAAGCTTTAACCATTCCGCCACCACAACTCCTACTGTACTATCATTTGAAATGAAATACTTCATTTTCAACATTGTTGACGTGCTCATTCTTGTTGACGTCAAAAGTTAAAAGCTATCACCAGTTCGGACACAAAAAATAATAATTTTAGCCACCGTCCTAAGAAGAACTGGCAAGAAACTCAGCGAGAATGTATTTTTTGTATTATGAGCTCCTTCTTTCTGCCCAGGTCCGCAAGCGCGCCATGGCAGACCCGGAAGTCCAGCAGATCCTGCGCGACCCCGCCATGCGCTGCATCCTGGAGCAGATGCAGCAGGATCCTCACGCTCTCCACGACCACCTCAAGAACCCGCAGATCGCAGCCAAGATACAGAAGCTGCTCGAGTCCGGACTCATAGCCATACATTAGTGAACAGTGATTAGTGTTTTCAAGTGTGCCTGTTGAAGGATAGTGATTGCTTTTTCTAGTGATTTATTGCAAATTACAGCTGGTTTTTTAACGTAGGATGTATCAAGAAAATATAAGCAAAAATTGTTAAATACTTTCATGCATTTTCAATGGGATCTTACCACGATATTTCATTAATTGAGTTGTCTCGATATTTCAACGTTGTCGCAAACCTCATGGTCACGAGAAGTGTAAGCCAAGGTGCGAAAATTAAAAAAAAACATTTCTCATTGCCCCGGCATGGCAGAGGTTCAACAACAGTGACGGCTGACCAACAGCCACCGTAAGTTTGTTTATCTGTCTAGTAATAAAAAAGACATACATCATTTCCTTGTAGTAAATGATGCTGCACCAGTCAGCTGTTCAATATCACATCCTTCAACAAGTGCAATCTTTAAACTTTGATCACAAATAGTGGAATGTGGTGTTTATGTGAAATTTGATTTTGTTTTGTGTCATATCTAATTAAAGTGTGATTTATGCTACGTTCTGTAATTATATGAATTGGTTTAAAAATGAATGTGACACAGTGAAGAGTACTTTCTAAAGAGTAATTGATAGAAATAATGCTATTTTTTCATTAAAATTATAAGCACAGTTAGGGAGTGTGTGTATCGATGTAATATACCGCTTTTAATCAACTTTTGCTGTTATATTTCCTATTTTGTAGGGTATGTAATGCATATTTGTTATTATAAACTGCACGCTACTACTATTATTGAGTTTATAATAATGTAATGTACTATCAGCCTCATTACTGCATGTTCATTTTCCATATCTCATCTCGTGCAAGTTGCACTTATTACCGTTCAATAACAAACATTCACAGATCACGTCGCTGCATTGTCGTGAGAATGTAGCTTTTATGGATGTGCACTAATGAGCCTGATTGTATTAGTTATAGCAATTATTATATCTGGAATCAACATCATGAAGAACAGAATGAAGCCATTACAAAGTGAAGTTTGAAAGAACTTATCCTAATCCTAATAATATTATAAAGGCGAAAGTATGTATGGATGTTTGTTACTCTTTCACGTAAAAACTACTGAATGGATTTGAATGAAACTTTACCACAATATAGCTTATACATCAGAATAACACATGGGCTACAATTTTTGTGGTTTCTAATGTGACGTCGCGAACTAGACTGGCTAGACGGGACGAACCTGAAGTCCACGCGAACTAAGTCGCGGGCAAAAGCTAGTGTGTAATACTTTGTTAGTATGCTAAACTGTCATTGGCACCTACTAACTTCAGAATGTGGTGTAGTTATGATTGGCATACTTTCAATTGGCTTCATTCTGTTCATGATGTTCTTCTATGGTTAATAGGAATACTTGTCTAGGAACTTTGTCATTGTGAGTGTTCCGTTGTTAGCACAGCAGCGACCCGGCGTAGCGTGAATCACACTTATGGAATTTTGCCGGTCGAATATTTCAACTTTGCTATTTTTGCTTATTTTAGTTCTGAGTTGTCTAAAATGAAATGCTTTAATGTTATTCTTGGTTTTCTAACACATCAAGAATATCTCGGATTTCATATTATATTCATTGTCTTGATCTTATAATGAGTAACACAGATGTATAAATGAATGGAAAATTAAAATTACACACAAAACAGACGCAAGTTTCATTACAAATACTCCCTTATTTGTTGTAGGTTTATTTAGTTTGTACTGATTTAATGGTGTAGAAATATTTTTATTTCATTTAAGTTAAAAAATTTAAACTATGATCAAAAATATTCTAGACATGATTAGAGTGTAAAAATGGCACCAAACACTACCAAAAAAACTTGAGCGGTGTCATGGGACAACCGAATAGAACGAAGTTCCTTTCGATTAAAAGATATCTTATAATTTAAAAGGAACGTGTTTTAAAAGATTTTGATCACAGCGCCATCTAGCGATAATCATCTAAAACAAAAAAAGTGTCCTGACACCAAAAAAAGTGTCGTGACAACTTTTCGTAAGATTTTTTCCGTCTAGCCCCCTTTCGATAACGCGTGATAAGGAACTTCGTTCCAATATAAAATTGGCAGGTTTTTGATGTCATTGGCTCGATGACCGCCGTTTAACATTAGAAATGAAAAATAGAAATTACACATCTTAAGTGCAAAACATGGATTCTCTGTCGCTTAAGATTTAAATTGTTTTAAACTGACTGTTTAAGTCGTTTTGTAAAACACTTGATGTTTGTAGGTAATGTTGTTTGGAGACACTATACAGTACTGTTTTTTTCGGTACACTGTATCTAGTAATATAGATCGATTGAACAAATTGTTTGAGCAAAACTATCTTACAAAAGAAGATAGTTATGGTGACTGATTCAAAATGTTATGTACAAAAGTAATTTCAGAAATAAATGCATTTCAACTCGAATTTTTGTATTTTTGGAACGAAGTTCCTTATCGCGCGTTTTGAATTGAACTGGCAGACGAAGTTGCACAAGTCTACTGATCACTAATAAAATTTGCTTATCATTCCGTTTTCACTTTTTGGAACGAAGTTCCTTATCACGCGTTATCGAAAGGGGGTTAGACGGAAAAAATTCTTACGAAAAGTTGTTACGATACTTTTTTTGCTTAAGATGATTATCCCTAGATGGCGCTGTGATCAAAATCTTTTAAAACACGTTCCTTATTTTTGTTTTAGATGATTATCGCTAGATGGCGCTGTGATCAAAATCTTTTAAAACACGTTCCTTATCGCGCGTTACGTTAGGAAAAAAAATATAAGATATCTTTTAATCTTTCTTAGGTTGCCTCGATACAGGCTTGCCTAGTGAGGTAACCACCAGTTAAGTTGTTTTTATCCTTACCTTTTTTAGTTAATAAATATTTTTTCATTTTCATTTCATTTCATTCAATAAAGAAAATAAAAAATAAAATAAATCGAAAGGAACTTCGTTCTATTCGGGTGTCCCATGTCACCTCACAAGTTTTTTCTGTTTTTTGAAAAATGCTCTGACGTCACTTTTCTTATTAAATTAAATACTTTAAACAAATTCACGGAATTATATACAAGTATACAAAAGTACTGCATAAAATTGTCATTGAAATATTTTAATTAAAATCTAAATCTTAGGGATGTGCGCATATTAATAAATCGATTATTGCTCAGCGTGTTTTGTGGAGTTAACAAAATGTTCAAATTGTTTCGAATGATAATGGCGTAAACTTAAATGATTACTTAAATATTATGTTCTTGCTTTTAGGTTAGACGTGTCATTCCAAAAGTGCTTTTCAGACTGACAAAATGTTTCAGCAATGTCGAAGATAATAATTTTACACGATTTTTAATTTATGCAAATAAAAGTGTAGGCAATATATTATTGTGTTTTATTTCGTAATCGTTCCAAAAAAACAGAAAAATCACAGTTATTTCATTTAAAAGGTGTAGGCGTTAAAAATTAATAAAAACCTTGTCAGTATATTTATTAACTTCAGTTCTGTTGCTACAAATGATGAGTTTTGTAGTATTTCTCTTATGTTTTGTATTGTTCAATAGAACCTTTTCTATAATATATTGTAAAGAGTTCCAGTTTTAAAATAAATGAATATAGTTGAATTAATATCTTTTCCAATTTTACTTGGTTTTATTGCCTTACACTTGGAGGTATTTTACATTATTTGTATTTGTACTCATACATTATATCCTATTTATTCTTAGACAGCAAGTAACGACATTGTTTTCCACAATGTGCTGCGATGGCATTTTCGATTTCAAATCGATATTTCACTATTCGCGATTGCTCATCTCTATTCGTTTCCATACCGTGAAACGTCAAATGAGTCGAGCTTCAAACGTCAATTTCAATAATTTTCTTCAGTCATTAGAAGTCTCGTGACGGGGGTGTTTGTAAATATTGCGAGTAAAAATTCGTTTTTATTACGATAAATAATTTAATTTAGAGACTAACGAAATGAAACCAAGACAATAATTCTTAAATGCGTTATGGTGCTGAAGTGTACATTATTTACAAGTGCGAAAAGTGTTAGGTTTTTTAAATTGTTTACACAACTTTAAAGAAAGGTATGTATTTTGTATTTTAAATAACAGTTTGTGAGCCAATACAGCCAGTCTTTTGTTATCTATTTCAAACAATATGTGGCTTTAGCTATTTACATACATTAGTCGTTTTTTAACATTTTCTGTCATTTTCAAGAACAATGTTTCATTGATTTGCTATATTTGTTTATTAATTTTTATAAGCTATAATCAAAAAGTCGATCCATAGAAAAAAAAAATACTGTCAAAAAAATACTTTACCATAAAATTATGGGGACGGAGCGACGGGAAAGCATGCCGATGGCGTAACGCGTCGCGCCGTCCCTCCAAACCCCGTGCTGGGTTCTGGCCTCAGCCGGGGTTCGGACGCTGAGTGTGAGCGGTTGGAGGTTTTAGTGCGGTTCAACTCCCACATACCCCGCCCGGGGTACCGTACCATTTTTTTTCTGGCCTGCATTCTTTTCTTGCGGATGACTCTGCCAAAGTCACGTAGATAGAAGAATAGAATATCACGAGCAGGAATAAAAATAAAGTGAAAGAGATGACAAACAACCAACTAAAATGTAATTTTTGTGAATATTTAACTTAAACATTGGTTCTATTTTACTATTATGACTCTTTTAAAGTAATGAGTAGTTAATTAATATATTAATTAGCTTACATACAAGGATCCTGATTATAAATGCATGTAAAATAAGGTAAATTATTATGTAAACATGATAACTGGTGACCCATTTTATAAAATGGTGTTTCATTAGTGATTCAGTTCTTAAGTAAATTGTTCTCTGACATTGTAAAAGTCCATGAGTGACAGTAACCATATACCATTTACTTAAAAAAAAAACAATGAAAAATTACCAGTTAAGTGGTTATTAAAGTTTTTAGTCTGTGTTTTTGCAATGGAACTAAATGAATTTTAAAATTAATTTATATTACAAACATGAAATTAATTTTATCAATATCTAAAACAGAATGGTATGTAACTAATATCAATACTGCTCATTTTACTGATACTGCCCGACAATGGTTGTAGATAAAAACATAACAAAACTAATTAATTTAATCAATGGATTATGCACCAACATAATGACAAGATAAAACAAAGCCGTGTCGAAATAACATGGATGTTTTCATGTCTCTTGTTTTAAAAGTGCTTTGTCATTCAATTTCATGTTGATAGTGAGTTTGAGAGTGGCTTAGCATCAAGTGGTTTGTATGCCATAAACAGAAAATTTAATATACTCAAAATAATTTCAAATAAGTGAAGTTTTTTATTAAAAAAAGATAAAAAAAATCATCTTGATTGAATATCTCCTCTTTTAGACGTCAGTCAAGTTAAAACAAGGTCATTTTTATTAAAATTCATTGTGGCATCGTGTTTATCTAGTTCATTATTACTGTATCGCTCACGACAAAGCATTCGCGAATGTCAACAACGATTATTCGCATTCGTGAATGTCCGATAACCGACATTCGCAACATTTGAAATGGCGACTATCTCTACATAGGACAAGATTAAATTCAGTAAAGATCACTTCATTATGAGATCATCTTCTAAAGGACAATCGTGACGTATTGAAAACGAATGAGTAATATGTAACAAAGAATGTGTTGGATGTATTTATCTGAAAACAATAATCGGGCTGCGACGATAATCGTATTCATAAAAAAATACGAGAAAATTATGCGAATGTTTTAACAAAATTTGGGTAGACGTAGAAGGAATTTGACAGAGCCAAAAATGAGGGAATCTATCTGCCCTTTGAAATGAGGTACTCGATGGGTTTAACCTTTAGTGTTCATGATAATCATGATTTCAATTATTTGGTGGGTGAGTGTCAACTCCTCCCTTGTTCTTTTTCTCCTCCTCCATAGATCTTTTTGTTTGAAAGGTCAACATTCGCATTCGCGGATGTCAATAACCGATATTAGCAACGTCCGTTTTTTGAGTTATAACAAGCCGGATTCCCATCCACCCGCGAAAGGTACATTTGGGAGTTGAACCGCACTAAACCTCCAACCGCTCACTCACAGTCCAAACCCCGGCTGAGGCCCGAATCCAGCTAACGCGTCGTCCCTCGCAAGAGCCCTAATACATTCTGTATCACATCTATCGAGAACCCAGACGTGTTAAATGATAGCTCGATGCGAACACATCAATTACAATAATTAATTAATTCTAGTATCGCGCGAAAGTAACTTTCCTCCCGGTTGTTACGTTTGTGTACATTGTTAATGAAATAGAACGACACGCAACGATGTGATGTTTAAAGAAATTCCTTAACTATTTATTATCAGAACAGTTGCTAAAGCAAACTGTTTTGTCTCAGATTATTTATTTTCAGTTTTTTTTAGTTAGATAAATCGCCGGATATGTGGGAGTTGAACCGCACTAAAACCTCGAACCGAACTCAGCGTCCGAATCGCGGCTGAGGCTA
This sequence comes from Trilocha varians, assembly GCA_030269945.2. Taxonomy (NCBI): domain Eukaryota; kingdom Metazoa; phylum Arthropoda; class Insecta; order Lepidoptera; family Bombycidae; genus Trilocha; species Trilocha varians. The sequence continues at coordinate 1,410,616 of AP028264.1, read as the reverse complement.
GCGCAAAATTAAGAAGTCCAGCACGGGGTTATGAAGGACGGCGTGACGCGTTACGCACTCGGTACTCTTTCCCGTCGCGCGACCCCCAACCTGAAATAGTGGCAGATTTACGTAGTATTAAATTTTTCTCTCCTACTGACTTACGTCTGAAATTTGATTCACTTGTTTAGGTTACGTTAATTAACATTTAGTTTTACACAGCAGTTTTATTTTGATCACAGCGCCATCTAGCGATAATCATCTAAAACAAAAATAAGGAACGTGTTTTAAAAGATTTTGATCACAGCGCCATCTAGCGATAATCATCTAAAACAAAAAAGTGTCGTGACAAAAAAAGTGTCGTGACAACTTTTCGTAAGATTTTTTTCCGTCTAGCCCCCTTTCGATAACGCGCGATAAGGAACTCCGTTCCGACAAGAAATTATGATCATAGTTGTATCGTAATTGTTGTAATTCAGGTAGAACTACAAATTAAATCGAATGACTAACGCAAAATCTATTTGCCTAACCAAAATAAAACACCTGTTGTTGTTATTCATTGTAAATGTAAATGTACTACTTAAGAAATTATAATTTAAATACCTACTTGTTATTAGTTGATAATGATGTTTAAGGTAAGTGAGATTAGATTATGGTTGGTAGGAAAATTAGTGATTCAAATTATTGTTACGTCACAATATCACCTTTGGTCCTTTCAGTATTGATAATCGAAAAGCAAAAGGAATAAATAGATTTATTTCTTGAAATACGCACGAGCAAAAACTGCACACTACAGAAATGTGCATGCTACGTTGGTCCGGGGGAGTCACTCTGAAGGACAGAGTCCGCAACGATTATGTGCGAGGGAGTTTTGGAGTGGCTCCTATATCGGAAAAACTGTCGGAGGCTAAGATGGTTCGGCCACGTGTTGCGAAGATCCGACGATCATGTCGTGAAAAAGTGTCTTTCCATGGCAACGCGAAGGAGAGGGAGAGGTAGACCACAAACGACTTGGATGACATGTGTCCAAGAGGACATGAAAGGTCGTGGTCTGACACCGGACGATGCACAGCAGCGGAGCAAGTGGCGCCTCAAAATAAAGATAGCGGACCCCGCATAACGGGAAAAGGCGAGGAGAAAGAAGAAGATTTCTTGAAATATTTCTGAAAATGTGACCACTTAAAATATTGTACATGCACATTTTGTATAGCAGGTATATACTATACTCATATATATGCATATATGAGTTTATATATGCATATATGAGTTTTCTAAGAATTATTCAATTAAATTTTATTATATTCTTTTGACTCACACATACACAAGAATAGAAAAAACTTGAGAGGTGTCAAGGGACACCCGGATGGAACGAAGTTCCTTTCGATTAATTAGTGAAGGAATTGTAATAAAATTTTATTTTTTTAAGTTATAATAATTAGTTAGTTTAAGTTATAAATATTTTTATCACAGCGCCATCTAGCATTAAACATATAAAACAAAATAAGGAATTGTTTTAAAAGATTTTAATCACAGCGCCATCTAGCGATAATCATCTAAAACAAAAAAAAGTGCCGTGCCAACTTTTTCATAAGAATTTCCGTCTAGCCCCCTTTCGATAACGCGCGATAAGGAACTTCGTTCCAATAACAAATTTTAAGTAACGAAATAAATACTCTATGTAGATCCAAAGCTTAAGAATTGCCACCACTAAAACTCCTGTGTACATACACAGCGGGTCTACAGCAGCGACCACCGTAATGACTGAACAGCGAAGCCCTGGAACCCGAGGGAAAGATAACTTGACTTGGACCCCGCTTCTTAAGAATATGTGCAGTTTGCTTTATTATCGCAGAATGTTTTAGAGCGTCAACGCAACACAAATCTTCGTCGCAGTCACTAGAAATGCTGTTTATCACAACTGTGCTCTCTCTTATCTCTGTTTATGATAGCTGTCTAACATTTTAACACGAAAGCAAATATTTTCACCGTTAAAGGTCAAAGATTGTACTGTATCTTGTTAATGATATCGCTATCTTGGAATTATACCTAAACATCACGTTGTAAGGAGCGGTGGAAGATTTTTTTTGCCAAGTAGGCAGATGAGCTAACGAGTCACCTGGTTAGCGTCGCTCATGGACATCTGCAATTTCAGGGACAACTGAAGGCTATCTAAGACCTTACTTTAATGATCTTTCTTAAGCCTCGTGTATCAAATATAAAGTACTTTCATGCATTTTCAACGGGTTCTTAAAGAAGCTATCGAGATTTCAAGACATAGCACTGTTAACAGGGGTGACGGCTTCAGATTATCGAGTATGTGAAATCAAGTGCTAAACACAACAGTCACTAAGGGTTCATGCTCAGAGAGTCTTGTAGATACAGTGAGTGTGGTGTGTCGAGAAGTGAGTTCGAGTTCCAGTGGTACGACCCAAAAGCGAACGAGAAAGAGGGTAGACAGATTTGTTTGCTCTTAAATCGACCCGCAGTATCCAGTCTACTCGTGATCATGACGTTTGCAACAACGTTGAAATATCGAGACAACTCAATTAATTAAATATCGTGGTAAGAACCCGTTGAAAATGCATGAAGGTATTATAGAAAACTACGAGTGTCTGAATAAGTTTACAAATATAAAGTATCTTTTTCAATCCGTATTAGAGACAGTAGAGTTTCTGGCTCTTCTGCCACATAGACGAGCTAGCAGGCCAACTGATTGTAAGCGGTTACCGTCGCTCACGGACCTCTCCATTGTCACACTACGGACCGGGAACACTACGGTCTACCTTTAAGGACTTTATTCAAGCACTATTACTAGCGTTAGGAAAAACCCTGCTGCTCTTATTTACTAAATCCTTAATTAAAAACAAAATTATGTCATTATCAGATCCAGATGGTGTGATAAGCCAGATCCGTGATAAACGGTATTTAAATATTTTTAATGTTTAATCCTCATATCAATGAATTTCTAAACAGGAAGTTGGTTTTAACAGATAAAGTGTAGTGTGCACTTTTTTATTTATTTATTTATTTATTTTATTGATTCACCAACAAGAATTACATTATTTATAGCTATTACATATTAGACTTACAATACAAACAAGTTAAATGCAGACTTAATTAAAGGTGAAATACAGCATGCGTTGAGTAGAAAATATAATATAAAAAGAAAGAGTAAAAAAAAAAATATCTAAATCTATGTATATTTTAAAGTAGTAATAACAAGAAAAAAAAAATATTAATGTCATAGCCACTAAAACAACAGACAAAGAATATAACACCGAATAATTTTGCAAGATAAAATAAAAATTTAACAAGTCACTGGAATAAAACAGTAAAATTATTAACAAAAACACATTTGTAATAAAATTGATCAGTATAAAATTCGAATCACAAAAACCATTTTAATATGTACAATGAAAATTCATATTAAAATTAAACAATTAATTAAAATTAAAATACGAAATAAAAAAGTTAAATTAAAATTAAAATGTATAATCTGAATAAAAATTAATAATGATAAAAAGTAGGACAATTATAAAAAAAATAAAAAAAAAGTGTATAAAAATAAATTATAAATTAAATTTCAGTGATTTTGTTGTTCTCGTTATGATTCGCTTGTATGATTCTGAGTGATTTATGCTTGAATGAAAATAACTTATCACAATATATATCCAAATTCAAACAATCCTCACAGGTAATACATTTCTTGATTGTTTGCTGTTGTGTCATAGTGCAGTTCTTGTTTTATTAGGGGCTGTGTGACTTTAAAAGTAAGTGGATCCCAATTTTCATTTGAAGTAATGCCTTTTCGTAATTAAGATTTGTTTTCGGACATTCTTGGTACAGAAAATCGTAGTAGTATACAGGGTGATTTCCTAGTGAGGGTACATATTGAAGGTCATGGTAGCTGATGGTTATATACGACCAGTAAAAATATTATTACCAAAGAATATGGCTTAATGCCTCAGTAATCGCAACTTAAAAGTATCTAAAATTCTTGCAAAATGATGGTTTTTCGACAGCTGATGGGTGTGGCGGAGGTGTGGGGTGCGCGAGATGACTAGAGGGCATTAGCCGAAATTGTTTATGTTTGAGGTAGTTTTGTCGAATTTAGATTTAAAAAAAAATATAAATTTTGTAATTTTACGTATTTTTTGTAATATTCCGTATTAGAACAGAGTACTCATTACCCTCCTGAAATATGTACCCTCTCTAAAAAATCACCCTGTATAGGTAGGTATTCATTTCCGTGACCTTTCACTGCTGCATTAACCTAACCATTAGGTTATTTTTGTATCTTCTAAGACTTTAGTTTACTAACTAGTTTAAGTGTTCATTTCCGAAGTCGAAATTTGATTGGTCGAACATTTATGTGAAATACCCAATCCGCATGATGCAAGAACAAGAACTAAGGACAGCAGTGGGCAGTAATTGGTTGTTACAGTCATTTAATTTCTGTCTTTCTAGTACGAAAATATAAAAATTAAAAATGTTCCGATCGTTGAAAAGCTTCGACCGTCACCTGGAGAAGCTTTCCGCTGGGTATAGGGCCTAATTCAGAAGGCGGTCGTTCTGTCCACCTCCAGAACGGGTCGTAGACTTCATCTTCAGTGGTCCTCTGTTTTATGTATTTTATTTATATGATACAAAAATAGCTCTAGGTACAGTTCCTTAATAGTCTAATGCTTGTTCTCCAGTTCGTTGAAGATGGTGTCTTCCGGCGTGAAGACCGGTCTGTTCATGGGCTTCGGCTCGGCTCTGGTGCTCGCTGGTGCTATAACCGTCGTGTTCTGGCCTGCCCTCTTCATGCAACAGTTGCGCAGGGTAAGTGAATAATACTGAATGTGAAACGAAATGAAATTATTTTATTTTTATTTTTGAGAGGATTCCAACATCTCCCTTTTATTATCGTACCACTCGGCGTCGAGGTGGAGTTCATCCCTACTATATGGAACCACCACGGTCATCCACGGTTCGTTTCAGGAACACTTTTTTGCCACGCACCGTCCGGCTATGGAATGAGCTCCCTTCCTCGGTATTCCCTGAGCGCTATGACTTGGCCTTCTTTAAACTAGGCTTGAGGAGGGTCCTTAAAGTTAGGTCGTAGGTAGCGACATTGCAGAGGTTCATGAGCGACGGTAACCACTTCCTATCAGGTGGGCCGTTGGCTCGTCTGCCTACATGGCAATAAAAAATAAAAAAAATCTTTTTACCGTAAATGAAAATTATCATGCTTGTTGATGTCAAAAGGCTATCGTCAGAGAAAAAAGAAATAGCCACCGCCCTGAGAAGAACTGTCAAGAAACTTAGCGGGATTTTTGTATTATTTTTATGTTGTAGATATACTTGTAAACTTAGTTGTTAGAGATGATGAACATTGATTACCTAAGCTAAGTGTAAATGACATTAAAAGGCCAACTAATATATGGCAGCACTGCGGTCATCTCCGTATCGTTTTAAGATACCATCCGGCTGTTGAATGGGCTCCCTTCTTTGGTATTTCCCGAGCGCTATAATATAACTTGTCCTTCTTCAAACGAATCTAGCAGTGGGCTCTTAAAGGTAGATTGCAGGCAGTGCTCCCGCTGTATCCCTTGACATTCCATAGGACCATGAGCGCCGATAGACACGCCCATCAGGTGGTCCGTTAGCTCGTCTGCCTTCAAGTCAATAAGAGAAACCACGATCTAAAATGTTTTAACAGTTTAACCTACCCACACTGTCCCTAAAAGATTTATGTGCAATTTTTCACAACACCACTGGCTAAAAACGGTGAAGGAAAACATCGTGAGGAAACCTGAATGTCGGAAAAGGGTTCTAAAAAAATCCTTTGAAGATATGTGAAGTCCCCAATCCGCACTGGGCAAGCGTGGTGGACTATGCCTAATCCCTCTTCTGAGGAGACCTGAGCCCAACAGTGGGCAGTAATGGGTTGGTACAGATACAGATACTGTCCCTACTCCTTGATACTTTACATCTTATTTAGTACCAAATAAGGTTCATTTTCCCTTGCAGATGATGATCCTATCACCGACTTCCATGTCCTTCGGGATATGGCAAGAGACCCCTATACCTATGTACTTGGAGTGTTTTATGTTCAACATTTCTAATGTAGACGAGATCCTGGCTGGGAATGCGAAGATCCTGAAGGTGGAACAATTTGGACCTTATGTGTTTAGAGAGTCACATTCTAAGGTTAGTACCTAAAAGGTTAATCTGTAATTTTGGACCAGGGAACTACTTTTATTTTTGGAATCGGTTAAACGTTTTTGGAACGAAGTTCCTTAACGAGCGTTATTGAAAGGGGGCTAGACGGAAATTCTTATGAAAAAGTTGTCACGACACTTTTTTTGTTTTAGTTGATTATCGCTAGATGGCGCTGTGATTAAAATCTTTTAAAACAATTCCTTATTTTGTTTTATATGATTAATGCTAGATGGCGCTGTGATCAAAATATTTTATTTAAGTTATATGAGATAAAAATAAAATTTTATTACAATTCCCTCACTAATTAATCGAAAGGAACTTCGTGCCATCCGGGTGCCCCTTGACACCTCTCAAGTTTTTTTTCAATGTTATATGGTAGTCCGTAGACCATTAAATGTCACAGTAGGTACAAGTCATTCACCCCACTTCAGCTCGTCCAAAGTTACATCTACCCACTATAGCTGAAGATTGCAGTATTGGGTCTGGCGTCGTGTCATTTTTGTTGTGCCACTCCCACGGGTCTCATCTGAAAATCAGCGCTGCAGCTGGCTTTCTGCTTGCTTGTGCCATCCAGCTGAGATAGGTACCTTTTTTGTGACAAATAAGTGCTTCTTTTTCGTATAAAAATTGTAAAAGAATATTTTTCTTTTTTTGTCACAAATAAATGTTTTTCTTTCTTTCTTTCTTTCGTGTCATTTCGTGCTAGGTTCTGGCTTCAGCCGGGGCTTGGTGAGTGGTGGAGGTTTTAGTGCAGTTCGACTTTCATATACTCGATGATCCGGTGATTTTCTGCTACCCAAAAAAAAAATAGCTGTTATCAGAAAGTTACGATGTGACGGGAATATAATTATTTGGTGCAGGATTAAGTTTGCGCTACAAAGGCACTATTAAATTATTATTTTTTTGGTTTATTACCTTGCGTTTTATTATTGGACTTTTGGATTCCTTATTTGTTTTGGTAATATAATATAACATACAGCTTTCTTCGTCTATCTAAAAATGAATTTTTAAAAAAATCGGTCCAGCGGTTCCTGAGATTAGCGCGTTCAAACAAACAAACTCTTTACATTTATAAATTAAGTATAGATCATACATATAAACTGCCTTTTCCCCATTTAAATAAAATATTAAAATTAATTTCCATTCATTAATTACAATAATTAATTATTTTATTTCATTACAAACAGGAAAACGACAGTCTATTTATGAATTAAAATTAAAACAAGTAGATTTCTCGGTCTGTTTTTCTGCATCCCTTTTTTTGTTAAAACCGGCTAAATATTTATAGTATAAAACGTATAATTCTAAAAAATTGTGTACGTAAACAATTATGTTCAATGTCAGTTAATTAAATTCAATTAAGTAATTACAATGCATGACAAATTAAGAAGTAAAGTTTTATCAAATGTGTTAATGAAAATATTATTGATAAATTTTTAAACACTCGCGGTTATCTACATCACTTACATTATTGATAAAAACTTGAGAGGAGTCAAGGGACACCCGGATGGAACGAAGTTCCTTTCGATTAAAACGTATCTCATAAAAATTATTTCCTTTCGTAACGCGCGATAAGGAACGTGTTTTTAAATATTTATCACAGCGCCATCTAGCATTAATCATATAAAACAAAATAAGGAATTGTTTTAAAATATTTTGATCACAACGCCATCTAGCGATAATCATCTAAAACAAAAAAAGTGTCGTGACAACTTTTTCGTAAGATTTTTTTCCGTCTAGCCCCCTTTCACAACGCGCGATAAGGAACTTCATTCCAACAATATTATAGTTTTGTCACCGTACATTTTTTTACTTGGATGTTGCTTAAAATTGTACTTTAATGACCTACGCATATTTAAATAGATAACTCATAAACAACTTCCTACATGCAAACAAAACAAACACGTTTACGGCTTCATTTGACAGATTATGAAGCTCTAACAATGACTATGCATTCTGTAATGCCAGCCATATAGACCCAGGTTCACTATAGGGCTTCCATCCGTCTCGAAAATTGCAAAAAGACTCTCGTTTCTTTCTCGATTTTCGAGAGTTTTTGAAACACTTTTTTGTCTTATTAAAAAACATTTTACAAAAAGTTACGAAACTCGTTTTTTTCAAAATGTATCGAGGGAGGGTATAGTCCATTCCATTAATATAACTCAACCACTTCCTTAGTAAAATAATTTTTCATGTACTTTTTCACTTGTTTTTTTTTTTTTTTTAGTTGCAGGAAATATACCGGATACATATCCGGGAGTTGAATCGCACTAAAACCTCCAACCGCTCACACTCAGCGTCCGAACCCCGGCTGAGGTCAGAACCCAGCACGGGTTTATGAGGGACGGCGCGACGCATTACGCCCTCGGCACTCTTTCCCGTCGCGCCGCCCTAATTATAATATAAGTAGGGAAGTACCAAAGTACCAACTACAAATTTGTCATAATTCATCAGTTTACGTGGCAAATTATCGTGTTTTTGGTATGTTGCAAGAAAATTACGATAGTTTGCGGTCAATTTGAAGTCTGAAGGTCGCTCATTAAAATCTCTGCTTGTTGTTAAATTGTGTGTGTTTGTCGAAACACATCAAATATGTTCACGATTGAGTACTGTTGTGAAATAACATAAAATTACTGAAGGTTCGTTGCTAAGTTAAATATTAGAATAGGGTGACGAGCGATACGTAAGTCTTGACGTGTAACGCGTCGCGTCACGCACAATCCCGTGCTGGGTTCTGTGCTCAGTCGCTGGTTTGACGCTGAGTGTGAGTCTAATAATGCAATAGAATTCCATTCCAATATAGAATAAGTATATTGGACTGGTATACGATAAGTAGAGTTTCAAATATTTTTTCACATATCCCAGTTGAGAGAGTTGAACCGCACTAACACCTCCAACCAGTCGCCCAGTTTCAAAACCCAGTTGAATTCAAGACGAAGTTGCACAAGTCTACTGGTCACTAATAAAATTTGCTTTTTTTTACATTTTTTGAATAAAATGATTCATTCTTCACCCGTATGGTAATTTCCGTAATTGAGATAGTGTGTCATCGTCAGAGGTACTTACTAGAGGTCATGAGTTAATTGATTAAAGAGAAATTACTAATTACAACGTAGAATTTATCATGTTATAATAATTTTTGTGTCTGTTAACCACTCAACTGGGAACTGCGTCAAAATTGGTTGGTTTACTTATCCAGGTCTGTGGTAGGAGCCAAAATTGTACATGGATATTAATATGTTGGTCCTAAAAACTTGATTTGTTTAAAAATGTCAACTGTGTGTGTACTGTCTTATATTTTACGGAGATAATTTATTTTTCGAAATGTAATAAAGATTTACAAAAATATTGGGTTTAATTAAAAATCGAAATCCAAATTTATTGGAAAAGAAATAGAAAAGAACGAATGAACTCCCCAATTACGTCCTGTTACAAAAATGAAAACGACCGACTTCTATTTCTCAAACAGCACAAAAACTACCAGTCAGATCTTTATTAAAATATGACAAAATAATCATCAGAATCATTCAAATCGGTGCATTTATTCTTCCACGGTTCGCTTCCGAAGATCATTTTTGCCCCATACCATTCCGATTTGGAATGGACTCCCATCCGCGGTGCTCCCGGAGCGCTATGACATGTCCCTCTTTAAACGAGGTTTAAGAAAAGTCCTGTATCGGTAGGCGATAGATAACGGCCCCTCATTGCCCTGGCATTGCAAAGGTTCATGAGCGACGGTGACCGCTTACCATCAGGTGGGCCGTAGGCTCGTTTATCTGTTAAGCAATTTTTGTTTTTTTTAAATACATGCAAGAATGCACATCAAATCTTAAAATTTTGTACCAAAAACCTCATTAAGTATACAACATTAGTATACATGTTAATTCCACTATATATATTACATTCATACGCCCCCTTATCTCGGATTACCGAACTCATTACTTGACCGTGTGCCAGTTTAAGTTGAACTGCGATAAAACGATACATCTAACAACAGGGAACAATAACAGTATTCTTTGTAAAATCAGTTTTTTATTTATTTAAGTTTATCTTAATTTGTAACCATGTAATTGTGGCATTTTAATAAAGTGTTTTTGACTTTGTGTGTAAGAAGATCTAGGTATCAGGCGGAAATTAATTAATTTAATTTTGTTTTAACCACTCAACTGGGATCGGCAACCAAATTGGTTTGTTTACTTTTGCCAAGTCTGCGGCAGGAGCCAAAATTGAGCACAGTTCTAAAACTTGTTTTGTTTACATGTTTTAATCGTCTCATATTTTACGGAGATAATATATTTTCTGAAAATGCAATACAGCGTCGTTTAGTAATAAAGATTTACAAAAATATAAGGTTTAATTAAAAATCAAAAAAATGTTTTAATAAAGGGGCTCAAACACGGTATTGATTCCGAACGAAGTCCTCAGTTTCGCCATCTAGCGAATAGTGACGTTCCCAGTTGAGTAGATAAAATTCAGAGTTTTGCATAGCTCAAGATGATATAAGTTAACATTTGACAAAGCCTCTTTGCTACAGTAATTGTTCTAGAGATGTGATATTGTTGAAGCAAGTGCTGTGTTTATACTCCATATTTTCTACATGACCAAGACAGCTGAGAAGTGTGGTTACTAGCTCTTCAATCTCAGAGTTTTTGAGGGTTCTCCAGCTTCCATTCGCTTTTCTCTTTTGACTGAAGATTCTTCAATTCGCCACGTTTTTTACCCGAATCAAAATTAGTTTATTTATTTATTTATTTGGGAAACCAACAGAAACATACAAATTATAAACAACACAGATAGTTAAAGCGTTAGTTGTGAGTTGTATTTCGACAGATTTACCCCATATCAGCTGCGATAAGGTTACAGATCCACCCTGTATAACTTCTTAGATCTTTAAACACGTGTATGTTCTTGCCAATCACTTAATTTTTTTTATTTAGGTGAACCTAAGCTGGAACGACAACAGCACGATCACATTCTACAACCAGAGGTTCTGGCATTTCGAGCCTACGCTGTCTAACGGAAGCCTCTCCGATGAGATTGTCAGCGTCAACCCTATTATCGCGGTGAGTGTCAATTACAGCAGTTGAAACAGGAATGGCTACGAACCGCAAGATGACCTGGAAGACATTGGATACAGCACAGGACCGGTCGTTGTGGCCAGGTTTGGGGGAGGTATATGTCCAGCAGTGGACGTCTATGGATTGATGATGATGTTAAATTGCATCAGTATCCCCATTGCAGAGGTTGACAACAGTAACTACGCATGATTATTTGGTTTATATTATTATGTCCTTCAGCTCGTCGGTATATAATAGTATATATGTCCATAATATGATGAAGAAGATGAGTTCTCTATGGTATGTCAGAAGATACATTAAGATGTTTTTAGTGCAAGACTGATGAACGAGCCAATTGACAATGAGCGGTTACCGTCGTTGCATGAACCTTTGCAATCCTAGGTCATTGGTGAGCCGTTACATCAGCTATATTCACCATTTCTCGTTTTAAAACAACTAATTTGTTAGGTCATGCTTTGTTTTGTCAAATTCGGTAAGGAATCCGAAAGCAAACGGCTTTACACCGTATTCGCCATCTATTGACACCGACAGTCAAAATGACCCAAGTCCCGCATCTTTCCCAGACGGTGGCCTACGTCGTCCGATACCAGAGTAGATTGATCAAGGTACCAGTGGACGTGTTCCTTCGAATGTTCCACGACGATATGTTCATGAAGGCCAATGTGTCATCGTGGTTGTTCGATGGTATTGACGATCCAATCCTGGACATAGCTCAGCGGTTCCCGGACCTGCCTATCAATATACCTTATGACAAGTTCGGCTGGTTTTATGAGGTATGTATGCATTTGTTTATGTGTCATTGTTAAAAATCATTTAAAAAAATGCTCATATTTCATCATGCCGATTGTGCCTATAATTTGAGTGACATTTACTATGTTTTTAACTCACGATTATAATTTAAGTAATATGTTTGATTTGATGTTTACTCTGTTGGTGCAACTTTTTCTAAAAATAAATAAATAAATAAGATTCCAAAAAAGACATGCTTGCTGAGTTTCTTGCCAGTTCTTCTCAGGACGGTGGCTAAAATTATTATGTTTTTGTGTGGTAGCTTTTATTTTTTGACGTCAAGAAGAATGAGCACGTCATCAATGTTCAAAATAAAGTATTTCAACTCCTTTATTTGAAGTTAATGTGACGATGTTTTTTTTTTTTTATTTGGAGGAAATCACCGGATCCCCACCCGGGTGGGGTATGTGAGAGTTGAACCGCACTAAAACCTCCAACCGCTCAAACTCAGTGTCCGAACCCCGGCTGAGACCAGAACCCAGCACAGAGTTAAGAGGGACGACGCGACGCGTTACGCTCAAGGCACTCTTTCCCGTCGCGCCGCCCCCTAATGTGATGATGTAGGTAATCTATATGGATTTAATGAACCGATTTCGAAAACTCTTTTAGTGATGGGGATGTCTTAGTTATTAATTTTAGTTTTAATTAGGTTAAAATTGGTAAATGTTCCTTCCTTTTGTGAAAAAGTTTCGCGCACAAGAGCTGGCGAAATAAACTCAACGGCCATGTCATCTGATTTCAAAAAAAGAGGTTTCTCAACACATCATACGACAAATTTAATCGAAATTTTGAAGAATTACAGTTTTTTTTTCTATTTTTTTTTTAAGAAAAGGAGTTTTGTCACTTAGTGACCATGCCACTCCTATTGGTAACATAATTAATGTAACAAATTACTAAACTAAAACAACAACAATAAACAGTAAACTAACAATGACAAGAAGTATAGAACACACCAGGTCACGCAGGGCAAAGGTCAGACTAGTATTTATTTATTATTATGACACAAAACAGAATACAGTCAAAACAAGATTTAAAGATTTTTCAAGTACATTATTACTAAGCTAGACTATATTCCTAAACATGTGTATACATAAGCAACAAAATATAATAGAAAACAGTCTGGTAAACAGTATAATAGTCTGGACCTTAGAATTATTAAAATAATTACAGTTTAAAAATCCAACTAGTACTTGTAGTACTAGATTTAAAAATGTTTTTACATACAAAAAACCAAATTTATATAATAAACAATATAGTGTAATTTCAATCGTCTACATTTTGTTTGAAAAAGTACTTAATGATGTCATCGCGTAATGACTAATGCAAATTTTTCATTATTATAATTATCATTCATACGTTGATGATAAAATTCTGTACACATTATTATTCTGGCGTTAGTGTACTGATGACGCTCAATTCATTTAACACACTAATAAAATGTTACATACACATAAGTTCTTTAAAATTTCACTTTGTTATTTCTGATGTTGAATCAAAATATCGTGTAGTTACGCGCGATCGGTGCGCTTTAAATTGGCTTCATTCTGTTGTTCATGATGTTGATTCCAGATGTAATAATTCTATGTTGAAGACATATATTTATTGCTCAAGCAATAAGTGCGATTACCGCTTTTTCGATTTTAGCCGTAACTTGATTTATTTTCATTACTATTCCGATGGTTGGTGGTTCTGATAGTCGTAAAATAACTGAAAGATTTGGCATAGTCCACCACGCTTGTCCAATGTGGATTGGGGACTTCACATATCTTCAAAGGATTTCTAGAAACGTTTGAAGATATGCAGGTTTCGTCACCATTTCCTCGCGACGGGAAAGTGTGCCGAGAGCGTAACGCGTCGCGTCATCCCTCAAAACCCCGTGCTGGGTTCTGACCTCAGCCGGGGTTCGGACGCTGAGTGTGCGCAGTTGGAGGTTTTAGAGCGGTTTAACTCCCACATACCGGAGCCGGTGGTTTCCTCCAACTGAAAAAAAAAAAAAATCATTTCCTTCGCTGTTTTCAACCAGTGGTGTTTTAAAAAATTGCACATAAATCTTTTTCACATTAAAATTTAGAGGTACAAGCCGGTTTTGAAACAGCGACCTCCCACACGGAAAGCTATCGCTCCAACTCGGCCACGTCGACTACTAGATACGTTGAACTATTAATCATCATCATCAGCCTATACACATCCACTGCTGGACATAGGCCTTACCCAAACCTCGCCACAACGACCAGTCCTGCGCTGTCCCCATCCAGTAACCTCCCACGATCCTGACGAGGTCGTCCACCTTGTCTTGATTACGCTGCGCCTAAAATCACCACACTATTTATCGATGTTGTTAAACTGCTAAACAAATTATACAAGATAGAAAGTAGCTCCTGCATTCCGATGTCGAGTATTGCACGCATTTCATGTGACGTAATTATACTGTAATTGGTGCTTGAACGGTGGAAAACTTGTATTGACTTAGTGGTTGATGCGCTTGACTTCCGTATGAGAGGTCGTGGGTTCAAACCGGCTTGTACCTCTGAAACTTAATTTGTAAAGTGTTGTGGTTGATATAGGTCTCCCGGAATACAGGTACGACCTAGTGCGGAGACTAATATATTTTATAATAGAAATTATACTTATTCATGAGCCATTTATTATAAAACCATGGCTAAAAACGATGAAGAAAAACATGAGAAAATCTGCATATTCCAAAAATCTTTCGAAGATATACAGGGTTGATCTGTAACTTTGGACAACCTGACGTGGGGCGAATGACCTGTTGAAATAAAACTTAGAACCGCTTTTATTTAAGGATTTAAAAAAAAAAATTGGATCATAGTATGGAAGTCCGCAACGATAGTCGTACGTTTTCCATACAATGTCAGAAAAAAAAGTTTAACCGATCCAAAAAATAAAAATGGTGCTACGTTGTATTTCGACAGGACATTCACCCCACGTCAGATTGTCCAAAGTTACAGATCCACCCTGTATAGAGTCCCCAATCCACATTGGGCAAACGTGGTGGATTATGCCCAATCCCTTTACTGAAGAGATCTGAACTCAGCATATAAAATCAGAACGAACGATATTAATAACATCTTTTGGTCTTTGTCCGGAATACTTATAATTATATTCAGACACTCGCGGTTTTCTATAATACTTTCAAGCATTTTCAACGGGTTCTTACCACGATATTTAATTAATTGAGTTGTCTCGATATTTCAACGTTGTTGCAAACGTCATGATTACGAGAAGACTGGATACTGCGGGTCGATTTAAGAGCAAACAAATCTGTCTACCCTCGCACTCGTTCGCTTTTGGGTAGTACCACTGGAACTCGAACTCACATCACGACACACCACACTCACTGTATCTACAAGACTCTCTGAACATGAACCCGCGAGTGACTGTTGTGTTCGGCACTGGATTCCACATACTTGATAATCTGAAGCCGTCACCCCTGTTAAAAGTGCTATGTCTTGAAATCTCGATAGCTTCTTTAACCATCCTCGGTACGTAACGACGTTTAGAAGATAGTACCTGAGGATTATGTAATTGTATCCCGAATTGGAGCCCGAGTCGAGCACATGCTCTGCGATCGCGGATTTATGCGGTCCATTGTTTTTAATCGCTCTGATGTGCTATTTGAGTCTTGTAGAAATCGCACGTTTTGTTAGGCCTATATAATATCGAGAAAACTCAATTAATTAAATATCGTGGTAAGAACCCGTTGAAAATGCATGAAAGTACTTATAATCAGTTTCGATTTCGCAATTACCCAAAGATTTTTGTAAAGCAACTTCATATATTCAGACAATTTTGTCTTTACAATATATTTTGATAAAGTAATAAATAATATTACAAATCTGCGTCGTATATTATATGTCTCGAATTATCATGTGATATCCGCATATAATACCGGCTGATAAGGAATGTGTCATACATGATACAAAGTTCAACATACTTGTCTTTACTGTTAGTTGTACAAATGATCTAAATGTGAAAAAGATTTATGTGCAATTTTTCACAACACCACTGACTAAAAACGGTGAAGGAAAACATCGTGAGGAAACCTGCATGTCGGAAAAGGGTTCTAAAAATCCTTTGAAGATATGGCCTAGGCAAGCGTGGTGGATTATGCCTAATCCCTCTTCTGAGGAGACCTGAGCTCAACAGTGGGCAGTAATGGGTTGGTACAGGTACAAACGATCGCTATATGTAGACAAAAGTTAAGCGGTAATGTAACATTAAAATATTTTATTTAGGTATTTTGTACAAAAAATACAACGAATCACTTCTATTATTCAAGAATAGCACGATATGCATTAGTCAGATGTTTATCAATTTAAATGTGATTGTGTCCAAAATATATGCTTCCTAACAAAAAAAGAAACATCGAAATCGGTTCATTTAGAATTGTAATAAACGTAAAAACTGACAGCAAAAAAATACATTTTGTTCATTGAAAGCTATAATTTTTAAAAGTATTAGGACCTCACGACGACTATCACTTTCCAATAGAGAAAATCAAAGTAAATTTATGCGAAGACAAAAATCAACTTGATAACCTCTCTTTGTAAGAAGTTGGTTAAAATTATACATTCAGTTCCTGTTTAAATTGCTTAACTTCAAAACGTATATTAATTTTTTTGTCGTCAATAATTAATCTTTCATGCATTTTCAACGGGTTCTTACCACGATCATCATCAACGTCAATTCCAGTGGTACTACCCAAAAGCGAACGAGAAAGAGGGAAGACACATTTGTTTGCTCTTAAATCGACTCGCAGTATCCAGTCTTCTCATGACCATGACGTTTGCAACAACGTTGAAATATCGAGACCACTCAATTAATTAAATATCGTGGTAAGAACCCGTTGAAAATACATGAAAATATTATAGAAAACCGCGAGTGTCTGAATAAGTTAATAATTATAATTAATCTACCTACGCTTTCTGAACTTTCAAACTTCTTAAATTACTTTTCCAGCGAAACGGCTCGCTAGAATTCGACGGCTCATTCACAATGAACACGGGAGCCGCTGACTTCTCTCAGCTGGGCAACGTTGAGAAATGGCGGTACTCCAACCGGACTATATACAGGGACGAGTGCGGGGTCGTCAAGGGGTCCACGGGGGAGCTGTGGGCCCCGGAGCTGGGACAACCGGAGGTCTATGTGTTCGCATCGGATATATGCACGTGGGTATAGTTTTGGGAAATGTTTGGATATAATATGTGTACTCAAAATATAACTTTTAGCTGATTTGTCGAAAGGAAACGTTTTAATTTTTTTTTTAAAAAGTACATACAAAGTCAAAGTCAAATCATTTATTTCAAAGTTGATGTGGACACACATACATTTTGAAAGTCAATTAAAAATAAAGTTCTGCCACTAGTTCGCTAAAATTACGCTTCCGTGTCACGAATTTGATAATTGTTGTTTCCAAAAAAAATTTTAATCCATTTACCCTTTAAATTCGTTTTCGAATTATTGAAATTAATTTAAGTAAAGTAAAAGTAGAGCATAAAAGAATTTATGATATCTGATATAGGAACACAATAGTTTTATATCAATTCATTCAATAATGAAGATTTAGATAACATTGAAATTTTGCATTACAATGTGTGATAATAATATGTATTTTCCAATTTTGTGAGGCTTAACAGATAACTTTGAGACAATGTCATTGTAAATAGAGAAGCAGTTTTATCCCTACTAATATAATAAATGCGAAAGTAACTGTTTGTTACTCTTTCCCGCTCAAACCTCTCAACTGATTTTGATGAAATTTGGCACAGACAATCTTTAGACTCTGAGAAAGAACATAGGCTACCTTTTAATTGAAAGTGACGCAGACGAAGTTGCCAGTTTTTAATATTTTGACAAAAACGTTTTGCTCTTTTCTTGTCTATTTGGTTCAAAAAAAAAACTTGAGAGATGTCAAGGGACACCCGTATAAAACGAAGTTCCTTTCGATTAATTAGTAAGGGAATTGTAATAATATTTTATTTTTTAACTAAATTTTATTTTTTAAACTAACTAATTACTATAACTTAACCCTTAATCAAACAAAGGAATAATTTCCCAATATTTGATTAAGGGTTAAATAAAATATTTTGATCACAGCGCCATCTAGCATTAATCATATAAAACAAAATAAGGAATTGTTTTATCTAGCGATAATCATCTAAAACAAAAAAAGTGTCGTGACAACTTTTTCATAAGAATTTCCGTCCAGCCCCCTTTCGATAACGCGCGATAAGGAACTTCGTTCCAAAACTCTTATGATTTTTTAAATATTATATTTTTGTTTTTTTTTTTTCAGATACATGACGTTGTATAAGGACAAAGACGTGTTAGTTCAAGGCATCGAAGGCGTACAGTACGCGGCAAACGATTCATTATTCGACAACGGACATAACATACCCGAAATGGTAAGTAACAACTTCATATTTCAACAGCGTAAAATTCGTACCCAAAATAATGAGTTATCTTTGTGGGTACAGTGGACTTATGGCCAAAGGGAGATCTCGTTGCGGGCGAGGTAGTGTATGCCCGGTCAGGCCGAAGCCCGCTGTAGTAGATTTCAGATATCGTATATATGCGAGAATTCTGCAAATGTCGTAACCGCGATTCAGAATCTCGCGCGTTATTATTGGTCGTCACAATCTTAACTTTGCTGAAAGAAAACACAAGAAGATTGATCCGGTGATTTCCTCCAACTGAAAAAAAAAATGCTTCAAGGCATTTTTCGAATTCATTTCAAATAGTGCGCGAAAACAGCCCGAAGTGTCATGGCGTCGCGTTCGACATCACGCTTAGGTAATATCAGGCGCAACCAATAGAAAACGACAATTTCATATTGTTTACCTAAGCGTGACGTCATCCGATGTTGTAGTCTTTCAGCTAAAATGGTCGATTGTAATGTTTTAAGTAAAAACATATAACCACTCAACTGGGATCGGCAACCAAATTGGTTTCTTTACTTTTGCCAAGTCTGTGGCAGGAACCAAAATTGAGCACAGTTCTAAATCTTGTTTTGTTTACATTTTTTAATCGTCTCATATTTTACGGAGATGATATATTTTCGCCGAAAATGTAATACAGCGTTGTTTAGTAATAATGATTTACAAAAATATAAGGCTTAATTAAAAATCAAAATTAAAAATTATTGAAAAAAAAAAAATGTTTTTAAAAAGGGGCTCAAACACGGTATTGATTCTGAACGAAGTCCACAGTTTCGCCATCTAGCGAATAGTGACGTTCCCAGTTGAGTGCATAGTTTCTTAGAATATCATTAAATCTTGGAATATTTGATAATGTCGTTATGCCTATATTCTACTCGCAAAGTTGGAGACACAAGATTTAAGTTATTTTTTAAGCTTTTATTTTTTTTTGTGTTATTTTCAGGCGTGTTACTGCGACAAGGTCCGCGATGAGAACTGCATGCCCCGTGGAGCCCTAAATGTGTCGGAGTGCCGCTTCGGAGCCCCGGCCTTCGTCTCCGCGCCGCACTTCCTCGGAGCCGACCCTCATTACCCTGAGAAGATTGAGGGACTGGACCCTAAGGAGTTAGTCACTAACACAATTACTAAAAAAATTCTCGCAACTTCGTCTGCGTCACTTTAAAATAAAAGGTAGCCTATGTTTTTCGCACGGTCTAAAGATTGTCTGCGCCAAATTTCATCAAAATCGGTTGAGAGGTTTAAGCGGGAAAGCGTAACAGACAGACAGACAGAGTTACTTTAGCATTTATAATATTAGTAGGGATGAGCGATCTCGATATTTCGTTGTTGCAAGCGCCATGATCACGGGAAGACTGAGTACTGCGGGTACATTACTAAAGAGCAGACAAATCTGTCTACCCTCGACCTTGTGGCCGGTGGCTACCGGGGGCGTAACGCGTCGCGCCGTTCCGCATAACTCCGTGCTGAGTTCTGTCCACGGATGCCGAGTGTGAGTGTTTGGAGGTTTTAGTGCGGTTCCACACTACCACATATCCCACCCGTGGGCCGGCGATTTCCTCCAACTAAAAAAAAAACCCACGCTCTTGTTCGTTTGCCGATTTTTTAATTTTAGAAATCTCAGTAACTTATTCAGTTATCATGCTCGGAGAACCATTTCAAATGATCCAAATCGGTACTCTAAACAAAATTTACTAGTAAGTTATGTGGTTATCCGTATTCATTTATTTGCTTATTTGTTACATTATATTTAGTTGTGTATAATTATTGTTTCAGAGAGTACAGGTTCAGGTTGTCTCTGGAAATGTTCACGGGGATGCCGTTGGCGGTGTCGGCGCAGCTACAGATCAATTTATTAGTCAGACACGTGCCTCAAATAACGTAAGTTTTATTTTACTGTGTTTCTAATAAAGTAAAAATAACTTTTAAATAGAAGCTGTTAACCACTCAACTGGGATCGGCAACCAAATTGGTTTGTTTACTTTTGCCAAGTCTGCGGCAGGAGCCAAAATTGAGCACAGTTCTAAAACTTGTTTTGTTTACATTTTTTAATCGTCTTTTATTTTACGTTGATGATATATTTTCGCTGAAAATGCAATACAGCGTCGTTTAGTAATAAAGATTTACAAAAATATAAGGTTTAATTAAAAATCAAAATTAAAATTATTGGAAAAAGATGTTTTTAAAAAGGGGCTCAAACACGGTATTGATTCCGAACGAAGTCCCCAGTTTCGCCATCTAGCGAATAGTGACGTTCCCAGTTGAGTGGTTAAGATCCTGTATATCATGTAGCAGTAGAGTGCTAGCTAATACAAGTAAAACGAGCCCAAACACGACTGGTCTAATTTCTTTAGCACAAGAGTTCCTATGACCACCTTCCGAATCTACCATCAGATCAGCGCCATTTTGTCATGTTATTGTATTGTCACGCGATATACATCTGCGTGCAACTGTCAGCTCAATCAGAAACCGAGAAGTTGGTCAAATTCAGCTCGCAAGATTCCACCCGAACTTACATAGTGGTGTATATACAGGGTGATTCTGGAAATACAATTTAAAACCACTTTATTTTTAGAAAACGTTTAATTTTTTTTCATAAAACGAAAGTCTGTTAGCGATAGTGGTACACACACCCGATAACATAAGAATTGGACAGTTCGACATTTTGAGTTTAAAAATGTGTATTTTTTAATTTCCCGCATTTTAGCGTGCATTTATTTTTTAGATAAACCGATTTCGATGATTTTTTGTTAGACACTTTAGACACTTTCAAATAAATTTGAGAAAGATCCGACTATTAATTATTGTGCTATTCTTGAAAAATGCCTGTGGTATCAGTGGACTATGGCCAAAGAAAGATCTTCTTGCGGGCGAGGTAGTGTATGGTGGTCAGACCGAAGCCCACTGTAGTAGATTTCAGATGTCGTATATATGCGCCAAACGTTGCAAATGTTAATACCGCGATTCAGGATCTCGGGCACCTTTGGCCGCCACGATTCGCCATTTCATGTTTTGTATAATATTGTAAAAATAAATTTAAAAAAAAAATCATAATAATATTACAAAAAAGACATGCCCGCTGAGTTTCTAGCCAGTTCTTCTCAGGACGGTGGCTAAAACTGGTGGTAGCTTTTAACTTTTGACGTCAACAAGAATGAGCATATCATCAATGTTGAAAATAAAGTATTTAATTTAATTTCGATCTATTTTTTGACTTTTTCTATAATTTCCAGTATAAACAACGTCCTTCCTGACGAGGACACCCTGGTGCCCATGTTCTGGTTCCGTCAGGAGCTGCAGACCACCGAGGAGTACGCGCGCCTGGCTTCCATGGCGCTCGCACTCAGATATTATACGCCGTACGCGCTCTATGGACTTACGGTTAGTATTATACAGGGTGGATCTGTAACTATGGTATTATACAGGGTGGATCTGTTACTATGGACCATCTGACGTGGGCTGAATGACCTGCTGATATACAACTTCGAACCGTTTTTATTTTTGGAATAGGCAATTTGTCTGAAACTAACCGAAAGAACAATCAATTAAGAATAGTTTTTCTTAACAAATATAGTATAGAATCAGGTTTGACGAAAGTCCTCAAAGGTAGGCCGTAGGTAGCGGCCCCACAGTGTCCCCTCACTATGCAGAGGTTCACGAGCGACGGTAAACACTTACGATCAGATGGCCCGTTAGCTCATCTACTTACAAGGCAAAAAAATCAAATAAATATTTTGTTTGTCACAGGTAATCGGCGTGCTACTAATATTAGCCGGCGTAATTATTCTAATAAGAAGACTTCTCAAATCTTCCGACACGGTGCCTCTAATACAAGAGCCGACTTCGCAGGAAAACCAACAATAAGTGGACTGTCTTAAATAATATACTCTATAGTCAATAGTATAATCTATGGTCTATAGAATACTCTATGGTCAATAGTATACTCTATGGTCTATAGAATACTCTATGGTCAATAGTTTACTTTATGGTCTATAGTATACTCTATGGTCAATAGTGTACTTTATGGTCTATAGTATACTCTATGGTCAATAGAATACTCTATGGTCAATAGTGTACTCTATGGTCAATTTTGCACTCTATAGTCAATAGTTTACTTTATGGTCTATAGTATACTCTATGGTCAATAGTGTACTTTATGGTCTATAGTATACCCTATGGTCAATAGTGTACTTTATGGTCTATAGTATACCCTATGGTCAATAGTGTACTTTATGGTCTATAGTATACCCTATGGTCAATAGTGTACTTTATGGTCTATAGTATACCCTATGGTCAATAGTGTACTTTATGGTCTATAGAATATTCTATAGTCAATAGAATACTCGATGGTCATTAGTAACTCTATGGTTCATAGTGTACTTTATAGTCTATGGTCAATAGTTAGGTTATAAAATTATTGGTTAGACCGCATTATAATATACAGGATGTCTTAAAATGTGTACAAAGGAAATTGAAATAAAAAAATATTCTATTTTATACTTATGTCAGTAAAATTTTTAATTCAAACAATTATTACGATTATATTAAGGCGCTTTGACTTCATTAAGCACGATTTTGAGACATCCTGTATATTTTAACAAAATTTGGAGTTTAAATGTATAGACGATTCATTCATACAATGATGATCATTATTCTAAAATATGATTCACGCTACACCGTACCATGCCCTTCACCAAAACGTTCCTAATACGACATTTTGCATGAAGAATTTTATATTGCACCATAGATCTAGACAACAGTTGGTACGGTCTTGGTCCGGTGTAACGCGAATGATGCTTAAATCTTGAGGTCTAGTTTTATACCAAATAATATTATAAAACTTGTGATTTTATATTACAGGGTTTTTGTAGATAAATTATGTAATTTTTATACATTATATTTATAGTAAAATTGTAAATAAAAACATATATAATATTTAATGTATTTACATCAATAATTTGACAGTTTCGATTTGACATTGACAGTTTTTAAACGTCATTCATTTCTTTCAATCACTCAACTGGGATAATACCAAAATTGGTTTGTTTACATACGCCAAGTATGTACGTAGCCAAAATTGATCACGTCACGTTATTTTTATAAATCATTTTATTATCATACTTTCATGCATTTTCAACGGGTTCTTACCACGATATTTAATTAACTGAGTTGTCTCGATATTTCAACGTTGTTGCAAACGTCATGAGCAACGGTGACCGCTTACCATCAGGTGGGCCGTATGCTCGTTTATCTACCTTGCAATAAAAAAAATTCGAATTCGTGAACATTGTATAATTCATATTGCGTCATATTTTTTGCTTTAAGTTTTTTATTGTTTGTTTTATTAAATTTTCTTGTTCTAAAGTTTTCTTTTTCACTGGCAGCTTTTGATTTCCTACAGTACATCTAACCACTCAACTGGGAAGTGGGAACGTCACTATTCGCTAGATGGCGAAACTGGGGACTTCGTTCGGAATCAATACCGTGTTTGTGCCTCTTTTACAATTTTTTTTTCCAATAATTTTTAATTTTGTTTTTTAATTAAACCTTATATTTTTGTAAATATTTATTACTAAACTACGCTGTATTGCATTTTTAGCGAAAATAAATCAACTTCGTGAAATATGAGACGGTTAAAAAATGTAAACAAAACAAGTTTTAGAACTGTGCTCAATTTTGGCTTCTGCCACAGACTTGGCAAAAGTAAACAAACCAATTTGGTTGCCGATCCCAGTTGAGTGGTTAAATATATCTACGTCCAATCTAAGATTATCAACCTCTTTGCCAAAATTGTATTTGTGTCTATAAATCTAGTTTTTTGTTCAATATGTAGATCGTCTTTTTTGTTATATTAATTAATAGTAACTTTTTAAAATGCAAATATAAATCTGGGTTTTTACGACTTATGACGTTATTGCAATATTTATAAAAAAATAGACTTGTTTTAAGGAACTTAAACTTCAATAAACAATATCACGAAAAAGAAAAGACAATTGAAAGTGAAATTAAATGAAATAATTTATTTTCAACATTGATGACGTACTCATTCTTGTTGACGTCAAAAGTTACAAGCTACCACCAGTTCGGACACAAAAAATAATAGTTGTAGCCACCGTCCTGAGAAGAACTGGCAAGAAACTCAGCGGGCATGTCTTTTTTTGGTATAATGGGCATTTTTTTTATATATTTGTACAGTATTACACAAATTTACATTAAATATACAACAAAAAAATATTACAATAATGAAATTGGCGAGCAACTCATTCCCACTTTGTGCAATCGTCCAGGTAATCATTGACCTTATAGTAGGCTTTCTTGCACAGACGTTTTTTAGTGTGCCGAATACTCAGTTTAGTTTATACAGGGTAGAATTTTTAAACGCCCCCTCCAGGAAGTACTTGAATTAATGATTTTTTTAAAAAATCTTGGTACACCTTTTCAAATCTTGGCAAATCTTTTACATATTAAAAAAAATGTAGAAGCAAAATAACTAAAATTCACCATCACAACTTTTACAATACGCTTCATACTTTTTTTTTACTTTTTTTCTAGTCTAATTTTGCAACTATAACTGTAGAAAGTGCCAAACAACTTTTTATTATTAATATATTGAAATTAAATAAATATTTCTTTGTATTTTTCAAGGCTTTTTATCATAAGTAAAAATAAAAAATCGATGATAAAAGTTTTTTTTTTCATATTGTACATCTCCTTTTTCAATTTTATTTAAGTTCGCATATACAGGGTGGATCTGTAACTTTGGAGAATCTGACATGGGGTGAATGACCTGTCGAAATACAACTTAGCACCACTTTTTTTTGGAATCGTTTAAACTTTTTTTTTAATGTCATATGGAAGTCCGCAACGATAATTGTACACACCCCATACAATGTCAGAAAAAAAAGTTTAACCAATTCCAAAAATAAAAACGGTTTTAAGTTGTATTTCGACAGGTCATTCGCCCCACGTCAGATTGTCCAAAGTTACAGATCCACCCTGTATACTTGTGTTTTACATAATTATATGCATTTCAAGTTATTGTACATAATAAAAGAAAACTCACCGTCTAATAAAAAGAACAATCAGTAAAACTATAATTTACTCCTGTCACTTTTTGCTTTTAGTTTTTGTCTTCATAGGATTATATAGCCATAAAATTAGTTTTCCTTGGTCAATTCCAATAATAATTATTTTTATTTCATTTTTGATGAGAAGATTACAGAGTACGAAGTAATAAAATTACATTGCATATTTTGTTCGATGAATTAGTTTTCCCACCTTGTTTTTATTTAA
Source organism: Trilocha varians (assembly GCA_030269945.2). Taxonomy (NCBI): domain Eukaryota; kingdom Metazoa; phylum Arthropoda; class Insecta; order Lepidoptera; family Bombycidae; genus Trilocha; species Trilocha varians. Next base: position 1,384,815 of record AP028264.1, on the reverse strand, counting down.
CAGGCAAAGATATCTGATCATACATCCAAGTCAGCGTTAACCACTCAACTGGGATCGGCAACAAAATTGGTTTGTTTACTTTTGCCAAGTCTGTGGCAGGAGCCAAAGTTTAGCACAGTTCTAAAACTTGTTTTGTTTACATTTTTTAATCGTCCCCTATTTTACGGAGATAATATATTTTCGCTGAAAATGCAATACAGCGTCGTTTAACAATAAAGATTTACAAAAATATAAGGTTTAATAAAAAATCGTAATTAAAATTTATTGAAAAAAAAATTATTTATAAAGGGGCTCAAACAAGGTAGTGATTTCGAACGAAGTCCTCAGTTTCGCCATCTAGCGAATAGTGACGTTCCAGTTGAGTAGTTACTAACTCTAATGCAAAATTAAAATTAAAAATGGAACGTAAAAGCTTTATATTCGTACTGTCGTAGGTATGAGAGTCTCCTAAAGGAAGTACTTAATTATTATTCTCACTTAGCTCTTATTTAAATACATAATAACAATTTGGGTACTGTAGAAAAATTATAAAATATTCTAATTAGGCCTAAAAACAAAATACCGCTAAAAGCCCCAATATAGCTTAAAAACGCTAAAGTCTCTAAAAAGCACGAAAACCGCTAAAAACCCCTGAAACTAAAAGTGCCTAGTCTAAAAAAATGTTTTTCTTTGGCTTTAGGACTTTTATCCACTGCCGTCAATAAATAAATAAAATTATTTTCCCGCTTGAAACTTATTTTTTTAACAAGCAACGATATCTAACTAAACTTCCAAGTGTCATTTAAAAATGTCAAATATATTTTCGCGCCTTTTGTAGGTTAGACAATTCAGTACCTGTTTTTTTTATATTTTTTTTATATTTATAGCTAAATGTGCCTTATTAATGGCCTTTTAAAGTTTAAATATTATATTATCGTTATGTAATGTACTTATTTGTTGTAATATTAAGTAATGAGCTCTAAGTATCAATACATAGTATAAAACAAAGTCGTTTTCGCTGTATGTCTGTATGTATGCTTAGATCTTTAAAACTACGCAACGGATTTTGATGCGTTTTTTTTTAATAGATAGATTGATTCTTAAGGAAGGTTTGTATGTATAATAAATGCATAATATAGTAGAGAAATACTGATAAATTTCAAGGTTTCTAATGTGATGTCGTAAATAAGCACGTTTTTTTGCGCTTATATTGCAAACGCTGGCTGAACCCTACGAGATAGACCAAAATAATGTACTACAGTATTGTTCACCTTAAAAAGTTCAACAAAAAAGTCCGCGATGGTATATGTCTATCTGTTAGGGATAACCCAGCATAACCATTTTTATTCTTTACTAAAAAATGGTTATTTACGAAGTGATTTTAAACAATACAGCATTAATCCTTATCCAATTAAATACCTTAAATAAATTGTGCATTTATTATAGATCAATATGCTTTTTACAGCATGTAATTTAAGTCAATATTACCGAAGATATTACAAATTTAAAATGCAGGGTCGTAGTTGTTTGCGCCGGGCGGCGCGTGCCCTATATAGGCTACAATTTTTGAACCCCTTTGTAACGCAGACGAAGTTGCGCGGGTCATCTAGTACTATATAAAAATGTTATTGTTCTTAATTATCCAAAGATAGTGCATTGACTGATTATGTATTACTTTAGATGCTCTATATATATTATTTTTGAATAAATTGTCCGCGCAATTTCGTCTGCGTCACCACGGCATGTATGATGCAAAGAGGAAAGACTTGATAGCTTGTTTGCTTTCACTGTTGTTAAACTATACTATCTCCGGTAAACAGTGTGAAGAAATTTCCAACTGCACTGCGAAAACTATTGATTATAGAATAAAAGAATGTATTGTACGTCTTTTCAGAATATGTAATATATAAAATTCTCGTGTCATAGTTTTCGTTACCATGCTCCTCCGAAACGGCTTGACCGATTTTGATGACATTTTTTGTGCTTATTCAGTATCTATGAGAATCGGCCAACATCTATTTTTCATCCCCCTAAATGTTAAGGCTAGTCCAACCCTAATTTTTTTTTACGAAGTTGCGCGGGGCAGCTAGTAATTATCTAAAACAATATCGCGACAGCATCGACACTCGCGGTTTTCTATAATACTTTCATGCATTTTCAACGGGTTCTTACCGCGATATTTAATTAATTGTGTTGTCTCGATATTTCAACGTTATTGCAAACGTCATGATCACGAGAAGACTAGATACTGCGGGTCGATCTAAGAGCAAACAAATCTGTCTACCCTCGCACTCGTTCGCTTTTGGGTAGTACCACTGGAACTCGAACTCACATCACGACACACCACACTCACTGTATCTACAAGACTCTCTGAACATGAACCCTTAGTTACTGTTGCGTTTAGCACTGGATTCCACATACTCGATAATCTGAAGTCATTTTATATGTTTATAAAAAAACTCTGCATCAAAATTCCTTATATACTTTTAAAGATTACGTAACAGTTGGAAATTTATTCATAAAAAGATTCGTAAAATGTAATGGAATTTGCAAATGAAGTAACAATTTAAAGTTAAATTAATACAGATTATGTTTCCTAGTAAATTATACTGAGAGTTATTATGTTAAAATTATTATATTTTTAAAAACAAGTTCCGAAATTACTAGATCGTTTATATCAAAAATCAAAGCGTAAATTGAACGGGTTTTCAAAGTTATAATGCTTTTGACTTTGATCAAATACACTAGATACAATATTAGAGTGTAAAATGGCACCAAACACAATAAATAATATTTTCACTTACACTATTACTAAACGGGTTCTTACCACGATTATTTTCAATTGAGCGATCCCGATATTTCGGCACTATTTTAAGCGCTCAATTGAAAATAATCGTGGTAAGAACCCGTTTAGTAATAGTGTAAGTGATGTAGATAACCGCGAGTGTTTAAAGAAATAATATTTTCATTACAAGAATGAAAACGACCGACTTCCATTTCTCAAGCATAGCACAAAAACTACCAGACAGATCTTTATCAAATTTATATGAGAAAATTTTCAAAGTGTCTGTACCCGAACAAAAAAATCATCGAAATCGGTTCATATAGAAAGGAAATACACGCAAAAACACACAGAAAACCGTCAAATTTTGTACACATTTTTAAACACAAATCCAAAAGTACTTGTTCGATCTTAAAAAAAACCCCCCCGTGACTGAGATCAGTGGGGTATGGCCAAAGGGAGATCCTCTTTCGGGGGAGGTAGTGTATGCCCTGTCAGGCCGAAGCCCACTGTAGTAGATTTCCGATGCCGTATATATGCGAAGATTTCTGCAAATGTCGTAACCGCGATTCAGGATCTCGTGCGTTATTATCGGTCGCCACATTGACGACCATCATGTTTCATAATTTAATACACCAGAATCGTTCAAATCGGTCCACCCAAACTAAAAATATGAAGGAACAAACAAATATACTTACAGACGACAGTACCTCCTCCTGTTTGGAGGTTTGTCAAATATTGGTAGTATTTTCATGAACAACAACGAACAAATTTTCATGAAAATTTTTCATTGCTGACATTTCATGAAAAATTTTAGAAGTAACACATTTAAATTCAGATTAACCACTCAACTGGGATCGGCAACCAAATTGGTTTGTCTACTTTTGCCAAGTCTGTGGCAGGAGCCAAAATTGAGCACAGTTCTAAAACTTGTTTTGTTTACATTTTTAATCGTCTCATATTTTACGGAGATCATATCTTTTCGCTGAAAATGCAATACAGCGTCGTTTAGTAATAAAGATTTACAAAAATATAAGGTTTAATTAAAAATTATTGGAAAAAAATGTTCTTAAAAAGGGGCTCAAACACGGTATTGATTCCGAAGTCCCCAGTTTCGCTATCTAGCGAATAGTGACGTTCCCAGTTGAGTGGTTAACATTTAAATTGCTTTAAACTGACTGTTCAAGTCGTTTTGTAAAACACTTGATGTTTGTAGGTAATGTTGTTTGGAGACACTATTCTGTACTGTTTTGTTCAGTACACTGTATCTAGTAATATATCGAGTTTTCTGCAATCAATTTAAAACTTATGTATAGTGTTTCCGCCGGCTTGTACCTCTAAATCTAAATGTGAAAAAGATTTACGTGCAATTTTTCACAACACCACTGGCTAAAACGGTGAAGGAAAACATCGTGAGGAAACCTGCATGTCGGAAAAGGGTTCTAAAAATCCTTTGAAGATATGTGAAGTCCCCAATCCGCACTGGGCAAGCGTGGTGGACTATGCCTAATCCCTCTTCTGAGGAGACCTGAGCCCAACAGTGGGCAATAATGCGTTGGTACAGGTACAGTATAATGTTTCATTTTTAAGTTAGTTTCATAAAAACGAGTTTATGCTTCGATGTAGTTATTTTAATTGTATAATTAATTTTTTTATTGTTATATCGTATTTAAGAACTTTAATAAAATAAATTAAGTTTTATTTCAAGTTGATTTAGTTGTTTTATTGAAATTAATTTGATTTTAATACAATCTTGATTATATAATTTATAACATTTTTGAACTGGTTAATAATTAAAACTTCAATTATTCTGAATTTAATTGTTGTTATTGTAGTAACCACTTATTAAAATTCATTAAATTTTACAAAAAAATAATCATAAAATTCATAATTATATGAAGCAACTATTTTATAATATTACGTAATAAACGTTTTCAGCCTAATTTTAATAAATAATATTTCCTTATTATTTGAGAGAAACGAAGATTTTTCAAGGTCATTGATTTAAACGTTTCAGTAGCAAGAGTATTTGCCGCTTGAAAAACAAAATGGCCGACTTTTTCAAGAATAAGACAACAAATACCAGTCAGAGCTTTATGACCAAAGTATCTGCTTTCTAAATCGGTTCATTTAGAGATGAAATACACGCAAAAACGCAGGGATTTTTTTAAATTCTCTACCGTATGAGAATCATTATAGCCTCCAAAAAATACTTTTCCAAATATTTTGTCTTGACACTTATTTGTCATCTTTAACCACTCAACTGGGATCGGCAACCAAATTGGTTTGTTTACTTTTGCCAAGTCTGTGGCAGGAGCCAAAATTGAGCACAGTTCTAAAACTTGTTTTGTTTACATTTTTTAATCGTCTCATATTTTACGGAGATGATATATTTTCGCTGAAAATACAATACAGCATACAATCCTTTAGATTTACAAAAATAAGGTTTAATTAAAATTCGAAATTAAAATTTATTGGAAAACAATGTTTTCAAAATGAGGCTCAAACACGGTAGTGATTCCGAACGAAGTCCCCAGTTTCGCCATCTAGCGAAAAGTGACGTTCCCAGTTGAGTGGTTAATGTATCTTCAATTTATCACTAGGTCCAACCTGCATCTCTTTCCTGAAAGAAACTGGCGACACAAACTATTTTTTTTTATTTGTTTTTTTTTTGACGGATGGAAATCGCGAAACAAACTTAGCAAACACATCCTTTTTACTATCGTATCCTTTACGAGAACGATTTCCCTTACAAATGAATTTTAAGGCTAGAACGAAAAAAAATATTTTCATTAAGTTCAGTTTAGTCATCTATAATATCGAGTGATAAAGATAAACTCTTGTCTACTCAAAGCTTAAAAAACTGTCTATCCTCAATGTTAAGATTTAGAGTTGTAACAAATTTTCGCCTTCGCAAAAACACGCGAATAGTTTAAGAAAAGTTGAACGCGAACCTACCAATACTTTTTTTTTCAGTTGGAAGAAATCACCGGATATGTTTTTTTTTTATTGCCATGTAGGCAGACGAGCCAACGGCCCACCTGATGTGGAAGTTGAACCGCACTAAAACCTCCAACCGCTCACACTCAGCGTCCGAACCCCGGCTGACGCCAGAACCCAGTACGAGGTAATGAGGGACAGCGTTACGCGTCGGAAATATTTTATATTTACTCTGGATATACAGGAAATCTGATGGAGCCAAAGTAAAGGCCTCTACCTGCCTTTTTAAAGAAGCCCATACAGAATTTATAGGTAGGGGGTACTTATCCGTAAAAAATACTTGAACTTTTGATTGAAAAGATCAAGATTCGCATTCGCACTATCCAATGCCGAAAGTAGATATTCGGAACATCCCTATTCAAGATCCGTCTCCACCAGACCCAGAAGTCATAACCAAGTTTTTGCTTCTCATGACTAAGACTGCACGTGACTACTATTATATTATACATATAAATAATATTAAACACGTGAATATGAAACACGTTTGGACATTTTACTCGAAGGTTACTTGTATTTAATAGTCTTGTTTTTGTGTAGCTTTTACTTGAAGGATTAATTGAGGAAAAGTTTAAAATAGTTTTCGAGACTGCTGGTCCTTCACGATACCGTGAGAAGGGGGCCCAAGAAGGTGTCGTTTTTCGCTCAACATGCATCTTACGTCAGAGCAACCGGGGGATGTCGGTCCGCGATGTCTGACCCAGCGAGGTATTCCGTGGGAAGGTGAAAAGAGGGCCCATCGACCACTGAGATAACCGGTGGCCGTAACGCCGGAAGCTTCTGGAAGGTTTTTAGGACATAAGAGAAGTTGACTTTTAGAGAAAAGTTGACAATAAATTCTGTGGAAAAAGGTCGAAGATCATCTGTAAATCTGTTTCATTCCCTTGAAGGTTGTGATGAATTACTGCATAAACTATTATTATTTGAAATATGTTGGAAAATTATTTGTAAGATTCAAGATCCGAGCGCTTTAAAGAACAATATGAATCATTAAATTTCTTTAAACACTCGCGGTTATCACTTACACTATTACTAAACGGGTTCTTACCACGATTATTTTTAATTGAGCGGTCCCGATATTTCAGCTCTGTTTCAAGCGCCATGATCACGGGAAGACTGAGGAACTGCGGGTAGGTCATTTAAGAGCAGACAAATCTGTCTACCCTCTTTCTAATTCGTTTGCCGGTACCACTGGAACTCGAACTCACATTTCGACATACTACACTGACAGTAGCAGTTGTGGTAAGAACCCGTTTAGTAATAGTGTAAGTGAGTATGAATCATTGTTTTTCTTTTGACCGCTGGTGTCAACTTTTAGACTAGACTTTTAGGTAGACTTTTTGTTAATAGAAATCTAAAAAAATATTTTCTGATTGAGAAACAGTTTACTTGCAAGTTTAGCCTGTACTGTTAATCCTTATAAAATCAAAACAAAAATGTTAAAACCTTTTTTACAATGTCTTTAAAAAAATAATTGATTATATTCGACAGAGTCTGTAGTTAAAAGGTGAATAAAATGAGAACCTTCCTCAACACGTAAGTTATGTTTTGATCGGCCAATTACGATTTCCAAATAATACGTTACTTCCCTAAAAAAAATGCGTCAATCAGAATATTTTTCAATCTTTCTACGTCAATATTTTTAATGATCTTACCTCGTATCAAACCTGTTTGTTTTAAGATGGTTCTAAACACGGTTCAATATTTTTTAGAAATTACAAGTTCTAGAATATGAATGAGAATTAGTTCTCATATTTATATATTAATACTAGCTGGCCCACACAACTTCGTCTGCGTCACATAAGGAAATTTTCTCACCGTTTAAACCTTCCCTGGACTTCTACGAATTTTTCAAGATTAAAGTAAGCCAAATCTCGAGTTTTAGCGAGACTAACGAACAGCAATTCAATCAATGTTTATATATAAGAAAGATATAAGATTTATTAAATTTGTTGAAAACATGTCCGATTCTATAATGATAACGAATTGAAGCAGGGTGATAAGACTTTTTTTATTGCACGACAGATAAACAAGCTTTCGGCCCACCTGATGGTAAGTGGTCACCGTCGCTCATGAACCTCTGCAATGTCAGGGCAATGAGGGGCCGTAATCTATGACTTGCCTATACAGGAGTTTTATTAAACCTCGTTTAAAGAGGGACATGTAGGTACCTACTTTAAAACGGATAAGCATTTGCAGAGGTCCATGAGCGATAGTTGATTTTTAATATAAATGTCGGAAATTTTTGTTCATTTCTGTCTCTATTACCTACGAATATTTTTGAAATTCTTAATATGATGGATACAGGCTCTGAACAAATAAAAAACCTACTTACTGAAAGCACATTCCCGACACGTGATTGGTTTTTCTACTAAACAATAAACTTGAATAGGTACAGCGTATAATACTTTAATGTTAATTTTATGCGAGTTTTTCAATTTGAGAATAACAAGAGTATAATTTATAGACATTAACTAATGGTTCACAAAAAAGGTAAATGCCCTATAAAGTTAATTGCATTAATCATGATCTTGGTAATTGTATTAAAAAAAACACTTTAATTTGATATTTTAAGATCCTGGATATCATGTAGCTGTAGAGTGCTTTTTTTTTTTTTTTTTTCAGTTGGAGGAAATCACCGGATCCGGCCACCGGCTCTCTCGGTCGGCGGGCTTTCCGAAACCCGCCAAGATGGGACCGCGTGTCACCCTCCCGCGGAATACCCCGCTGGGTCAGAACCAGCGTGGGTCGGGGAGTACGCGGTCTACCATCCCCCGGATGCTCTAACGCTAAGGGCGTGCTGAGCGAGACACGGCACCTTCTTAGGTCCCCGCTCGCACTCACATGCGTTGGGGACCCGAAACTCTTAGGGGGCCAGAATCCGGGCGAGATCCCGGTCCCGGCCCCCTGCTCGACGGCAGCGGGTTGGCAAGTTGAGAGTGGCGTATAGCCTCTCTCTCGCAGCCCCCGCCACCTGCTTCTGCGAGATGGTGGACTCGCAGATGTCGAGCTGTAGAGTGCTAGCTAATACAAGTAAAACGAGCCCGAACACGACGGGTCTATCTTGTTTAGTACAGGAGTTCCTATGACCATCCTCTACTCCATTATCAGATCAGCGCTATTTTATCATATTATTGCATTGTCACGCGATACACATCTGTGTGAAAAAATGTCAGTTCAATCGGAAACGTCCGCAACAATGTCGTACGTTTTCCATACAATGTCAGAAAAAAAACTTGAGAGGTGTCAAGGGACACCCGGATGGAACGAAGTTCCTTTCGATTGTATGTGTGAGGGAATTGTAATTAAATTTTATTTTTTAAGTTATAATAATTCAATTCCTAAAATAAAAGTGGTTCTAAGTTTTATTTCAACAGGTCATTCACTTCACGTCAGATTGTCCAAAGTTACAGATCCACCCTGTATATCTACGACATCGAGTGCAAGTCAAATATAAGTTTGTAAACACAACAAAACCTTAACCTTATTTGTAAAAAGTATTTTAAGAAACCTTTAACCAACGTTAATGTATTTAAAATTAAAAATAGTTGCAAAAACTTGTTGTGATATGACGTGTTTAAAATTAAATGATAAAATCAATATTTATATGCATTTTCGTTAAGTAGGTCAGATTTTGTAATCACAATTCAGATTATTTCTGCACACGGCTATTTACATTTAATATTTAAAAAAAAAATCTCTCTTAGTATTAAGTATATCGGTGACGAAATAAATGTGCACACCAAGAAGTCAATAATTACCAACCAGTTGTTTATAAATAGCAACACAAATATCAGTAATTAAGTACATATTATACAAAGTCGATTTAATAAAAAAAACTGTTGAATTTGGCCTTAATTTGAAGTTTACTCATTCTCATTATATACAGGATGATTTTTTAAAGAGGGTACATATTGCAGGAGGGTGATGAGTACTCTGTTCTAATACGGAATATTACAAAAAATAAGTAAAATTACAAAATATATATTTTTTTTATTAAATCTAAATTCGACAAAACTACCTCAAACATAAGCAATTTCGGCTAAAAGAGTGTTGACTAATGACCTCTAGTGATTTCGCGCACCCCACACCTCCGCCACACCTATCAGCTGTCGAAAAACCATCATTTTGCAAGAATTTTAGATATTTTTAAGTTGCGATTACTAAGGCATTAAGCCATATTCTTTGGTAATAATATTTTTACTGGTCGTATATAACCATCAGCTACCATGACCTTCAATATGTACCCTCACTAGGAAATCACCCTGTATATATTCTGAGTATTTATAAAAATAGATTCCAATTATCCTTCGTCTGATCCGATTTGATGTAAACGAAATCATTGGCTGGACCGATTAGGTTAAAAATAATTACTTCGAAGATAAGTGAAGTCTCGAATGATTGAGGAGGGTCCTTAAATTTAGGTCGTAGGTAGCGACCCCTCAGTGTTCCCTGACATTGCAGAGGTTCATGAGCGACGGTAACCACTTACTATCAGGTGCGCCGTTGACTCATCTGCCTATATGGCAATAAAAAAAAATGCGCATTGGGCAAGCGTGGTGGACTATGCGTAACCCCTCTTCGGGATAGACCTGAGCCCAGCAGTGAGTAGTAATGGGTAGTTACAGTGCACTTCAGGGTAGAGCGAGATATAACTATTGGGTTCAGTTCAAAAACACAATCCTCCTCCTCCTTGGTTCACAATAACAGTTTATTCATCTTCCAAAAACAGTATAATCATCCTCCAAAATCAGTGTAATAATCCTCCAAAACTGAGTCACAATTACTCTCAACTCTGTTCACTTTGTAATCACGTCGACTACTGTGTTTAAACGATAGTTCACACGCCTTTTATACTTTCTTGAGAAATAAATCAGATGGCACCACTAGTATTTCCGTTTTCATAAAATAAAATTAAAAGAATCTAACAACACTCTTATAAAATGATTCATCACAACCGGAAGTCTTTCCTTTAAATCGATGTAATACCCGCTACTACAAACAATTAAATGGAATTAGAGAAAAGTCACCTAACATAACACAGATGACAGTTCAGCGAGTTGAATTAAGCACCTCCTATCTACTCTTATTTATACGACCTTGCTGTACGCACTCAACGACACATCACTGCCCACTGCTGGGCTCGGATTTCCTCAAAAGAGAAATACTCGTAAGCATCACGCTTAATATGGATTGGAGACTTCAAATATTTTTAAATATTGTAAAACAATATAAAAAAAAATATATTAAATAAAAAAAAAAGACATACCCGCTGTGTTTCTTGCACCGGTTCTTCTCAGGACGGAGGCGTAATTGTAGCGAACTAGTGGTAGAGCTTTTGATTTTATTTTGACATTCAAAATGCATGTGTGTCCACATCTACTTTGAAATAAATCAATACAGGGTGATTTGTTAGACAGGGTACATATTGCAGGAGGGTGATGAGTACTCTGTTCTAATACGGAATATTACAAAAAATAAGTAAATTTACAATTTTTTTAAAAATCTAAATTCGACAAAACTACCTCAAACATAAGCAATTTCGGCTTAAAGAGTGTTGACTAACGACCTCTAGTGATCTCGCGCACCCCACACCTCCGTCACACCCATCAGCTGTCGAAAAACCATCATTTTGCAAGAATTTTAGATATTTTTAAGTTGCGATTACTAAGGCATTAAGCCATATTCTTTGGTAATAATATAGTTTACTGGTCGTATATAACCATCAGCTACCATGACCTTCAATATGTACCCTCACTAGGAAATCACCCTGTATAAAATATCAAATAAATGATTTGACTTTGACTTTAAAGGGCTTTTAGAATCCTTTTCCAATATGCAGGTTTCCTCACAATGTTTTCCACAACACGACCTTGTCATACAATTGCTCAATTCCCAATAGATATAAGTACCTACAGTAATACTACAGGGATTTGATTGTTTAACTCATGATTAGAATCAACAATAAGCTTATTGATTTTCACATAACCATGGCTTTCATTTTAATTTCATATTTTTTGTCATCATCATTCTCAACCACAAGACGTCCACTGCTGGACATAGGCCACAATATTGTTACAAAAATAAAAACGAACGGCTTCCATTTTTCAAAAATAACACGTACGTTAAAAAATATACTTAACTAGCTGACCCACACAACTTCGTCTGCGTCACATAAGGAAATTTTCTCACCGTTTAAACCTTCCCTGGACTTCTACGAATATTTCAAGATTAAAATAAGCCAAATCGGTTCAGTGGTTCTCGAGTTTTAGCGAGACTAACGAACAGCAATTCATTTTTATATATAAGAAGACTAGCTGGCCCACACGACTTCGTCTGCGTCACATAAGGAAATTTTCTCACCGTTTTAACCTTCCCTGAACTTCTACGAATTTTTCAAGATTAAAATAAGCCAAATCGGTTCAGTCGTTCTCGAGTTATAGTGAGACTAACGAACAGCAATTCATTTTTATATATAAGAAAACTAGCTGGCCCACACAACTTCGTCTGCGTCACATAAGGAAATTTTCTCACCGTTTAAGCTTTCCCTGGACTTCTACGAATATTTCAAAATTAAAATAAGCCAAATCGGTTCAGTCGTTCTCGAGTTTTAGCGAGACTAACGAACGGCAATTCATTTTTATATACAAGATTACCTTTTACAAACATCGAAATCAGTTTTAAAATATAGCTTCTTTTAATAATGTTCGGAAATCCCAGTTAAAAGTGTAAACATCCACACAGGTCAACCATATTGGATAACAGTTATTGTAAATGAAGTATAATAATAAAGATAAGTATGGCTTAACGTTTATAGATAAGACTAGCGTAATATGTGTTAGATACTGCATTTAATATATTATGTAGATGCAAGAGTATACTATTATTACAAACAAGTGTAGAATTATTGCCATATATCCATTCTGGAATGGACTCCCATCCTCGGTGTTTCCGGAGCGCTACGACATGTCTGTCTTTAAACGAGGTTTAAGAAAAGTCCTGTATGGGTAGGTGATAGATAACGGCCCCTCTTTGCCCTGGCATTGCAGAGGTTCATGAGCGACGGTAACCGCTTACCATCAGGTGGGTCGTAGGCTCGTGTATCTATTAAGCAATAAAATATATATATATAACACTTTAAGTACCTAAATGCTTTTAATATCCCGGGTACTATGTAGCAGTTAACATAATGGATCTATCTTGTTTAGTGCTGAAGATCCTATGACTTCCTTCGGAATCATCAAATTACCGCCATTTTACCGACAAATTATTGCATTGTCAGGTGATATACATCTGCGTGCAAAATGTCAGATCAATCGGAAACCGGGAAGTTGATCAAATTTAGTTCATAAGATTCCATCCGAATTTACATAGTTACACCCAGTGCATCATCATCACTATTATCATTCTATAGACGTCCACTGCTGGACATAGCCCTCCCCCAAACTACGTCAACGGCCGGTCCTGCGCTATGTGCATACAGTGACCTCCCGTCCAGTGCAAGTTCATATAAAGATTGTAAAAAAGAAAGATTTTGTCTCAAACGTGACCTTTAATTACACTCTACACAGACGTGACACGTGTTTTTTTTATTTATCAATTACAATATCAATTGGACTCGCAAAATATCGGCCGACATATCATTAATTTATCAAATATCTGCTGTTATCGGCCCAGACTATTCAGTTCTGTTTACGATATCGAGGCAAACGGACGTGTCTTTAGATATACGCGAATAACCACGTGTTGAAGTTGTTAGTGTAATTGACAATTGTGTGTTTGTTTTTTAAAATTTTAGCAGACGAACGGTAAGTTTTTTTATGCTATGTAAGTAATAAAAAAATATTTAAAAAATAATTTAATAAAAATAAATTAAAAGAAAAATTGAGCTACTGTAGAGAGGTTTGTACTTTTTTATGTTATGTAGACAATAAAAAATATTTAAAAATCATTTAATAAAAATAAATTAAAAGAAAAATAGGGCTACTGAAGACGGAGTCTACGATTCGTTATTATTTTAGGTGCATCGAATTGTTTGTAAAAATACAATAGATTCGTAACATGACAATTTTATAAAGATAATTTTTATTTTTTTTAATTTTTTTATTGCCATGTAGGCAGACGAGCCAACGAGCCACCTGATCGTAAGTGGTTACCGTCGTTCATGAACCTCTACAATGTCAGGGGACACTGAGGGGTCGCTACCTACGACCTAACTTTAAGGACCCTCCTCAAGCCTCGTTTGAAGAAGGACAAGTCATAGCGCTCATAGTCATTTCAACCCAATAACTTATTGTATTTATTTATGAAAGAAACAGTACATTATTGACAATCAATTACAAAATATAATACAATACTTGACCAGCTAAAGTTTCCACTATAAAATTTTACATAAAATCTCGAAGATAAGGAACGAGCTTAAATATTTATATTACTACTAGCTGCCCCGCGCAAATTCGTAAAAAAAATTTAAGGGTGGACTACCTCTAACATTTAGGGGGATGAAAGATGTTGGCTGATTCTCATAAATACCGGATAAGCACAAAAAGTTTTCATCAAAATCGGTCAAGCAGTCTCGGAGGCAACGAAAACTGTGACACGAGAATTTTATATATTAGATTGAGACTATTTAATTGTTAAGATTTTATGATAATTATTGCATTATTATGTTTGTATTAATCTAATCTCAATCGATAAAAAAAGCAAATCTTTACCAAATTCGATGTTTTCATAACTTTGAACTCTCGTCATTACAATAATTTTAATATATCAGTGATTTTGAAGAACACAAAGAATTATTCAGACACTCGCGGTTTTCTATAATACTTACATGCATTTTTCAGTATCCAGTCTTCTCGTGATCATGACGTTTTCAACAACGTTGAAATATCGAGACAACTCAATTAATTAAATATCGTGGTAAGAACCCGTTGAAAATGCATGAAAGTACACAAAAAATTGTTTAAGCAAAATATTTTTGTTTAATTAGTTTGAACTTTTTGCGTATTTTCAATACATATTCACAATTAAAGATTTACATAAAAGTAATTCCTATGGAAGAAATTAATTTAAATATTACGATGATTAAGTAAATCGTTCTTAGCTTTTTTACTTACGTTTTTATGTGATCATAATATTTCTGGTCAAAAAAACTTAATAGAAGATTCCATGGAATTCTAAATTTAATAATAATCTTATAAGACGATTACGTAGAGTTTTACGAGCTATTAAAAGTACTTTATTTTTAGCAGTGGTGTAAATGTAATTTATATTTGACTTATTTAATAACATGTTTTCGTAAATAATAGTAATACCTGTACCAATCCATTGCCACTGCCCACTGTTGGGCTCAGGTCTCCTCAGAAGAGGGATTAGGCATAGTCCACCACGCTTGCCTAGTGCGGATTGGGGTCTTCACATATCTTCAAATGATTTTTAGAACCCTTTTCTGACATGCAGGTTTCGTCACGATGTTTTCCTTCACCGTTTTTAGCCAGTGGTGTTGTGAAAAATTGCATATAAATCTTTTTCACATTTAGATTTCGAGGTACAAGCCGGCCGAATTTGAACCCGCGACCTCCCGTTCGGAAGGACGCGCTTCGACCACTCGGCCACCACGACTTATAGTTTTATAGTAATAAGGATTAATAAAAATGTATCAAATTTAATAAAATTTTAAGTTTGGTTTGCAATGCATGTTTTCACCTGTGATTTTCACGACACTGATTTTTTGGAAACTTTAAATTAGTTTTAGTTTTTACAAGCTTTATATTAACTTGCGCTGGATGTAACTATGTAAGTTCGGGTGGAGTCTTGTAAGCTAAATTTTAAAAACTTGCCGATTTCTGATAGGCTCGCTTTAACACTATGGGTCTATCTTGTTTATCCATCATCAGATCAGCTCAATCGTTCCATATCATTGCATTGTCACGTTATATATCTGCGTGCAAAATGTCAACTCAAACCGGGAAGTTTGTCAAATTTAGCTTGCAAGATTCCACCCGAACTTGCATAGTTAGTTACATTAGTACATAGTTACATTGTTGCATCCAGTGCAAGTTAATATACAGCTTGTTAATTACACAGTTGTTCAAACGACTCATAAAAAACAATTATACAAATAAATAAAGAAACAAAACGTCTGTAAATCATTTGGTTGAATGCAGTTTTTTACGATATATATCATTTTGAATAATACTTGAACGGTTTGTTTGTTTCGATAAAATATTAAGGATTACAATGATAAATAATATAGAGATAATGCTATCGAAACATGTGAAGGAACTTTGGCACACATTACTCATTAATCTGGCTCGCGAATATATTTGAATCGTAGGTAATTAGACTGAAAGAAAATATACGTGAATATGTTTTATATTTAATCTGGAGTTCGCGACGGTAAATAATGCCGTAGCGTAACGTCGTGTTCTGGCCTTAATCGGGGTTGTGTGTGGTTGGAGGTTTTAATGCGGTTAAACTACCATAATCCGGCGATTTCCTTCTGTATATTTGTTTCAAAGAATTTTTTTAAATACTAGCTTTTAAGGCAACATTGGTAGACCCCACAAGATGGACCGACGATCTGGTCAAGATCGCGGGAGGTCACTGGATGCAGATGGCGCAGGACCGGTCGATGTGGCGAGGTTTGAGGGAGACCTATGTCCATCAGTGGACGTCTATAGGCTGATGATGATGTTGATGAAGGTCCTGGATTTCAAGTTATAGGTAGAGTGCCAACCGAGACAAGTAAAACGAGCCTAAACATGATGAGTTTATCTTGTTCAGTACAGGAGTTCACCACCTTCCGAATCCATCACCAGTACCTCTTCATGGAAAATGACAGCTCAATCTGAACTGGGAAGTTGGTTACATTTAGCCTACAAGATTCCACCCAAACTTACATAGTTACATCCAGTGCAAGTTAACATAGAGTTTGTAAAAAGCCGACATTGAAAGAGTTCTTAAATCTTTGCGATTTCAAGCAATAAAACAACTAGTGGGTTCGTCAATAAATAATAACAAATGCATACAAATACCTCGTAATTTTAAATTTAAATCTGTTTCATTTTGTTTAATTATATGTGGGTCTCGTTTATAATAACAAAATCAACATAAATTACAAAACATTTGAAGATTATATTTAAATAAGTTGTTCATAAAACTGTTATGATATGTGAGAATATATTATTAAATTTTATTTAACTCTTTTATATTATTATTTATACCTACTAATATTATAAAACGTTTGTTTGTTTGCACGCGCTAATCTCAGGAACCATTGGTCCGATTTCAAAAGTATTACAGTTGGATAGTCCATTTATCGAGGAAGACTATAGGCTATATTATATCCCTCTGTGACGCAGACGAAGTTGCGTGGGTCAGCTAGTTTTATATTACTGTACTTTGTAGATGATCTTATCAAGTACTTTGACTTAACGGTCGTTCATTTTACTCCTGGTATAATTCAACAAATCCACCCTATTTACATCATCGAAATCGGTGAAGCAATTCTGTACCAACCCATTACTACCCACTGTTGGGCTCAGGTCTCCTTAGAAGAGGGATTAGGCATAGTCCACCGCTTGCCCAGTGCCGTTTGGGGACTTCACATATCTTCAAAGGATTTTTAGAACCCTTTGCCGACATGCAGGTTTCCTCATGTTTTCCTTCACCGTTTTTAGCCAGTGGTGTTGTGAACAATTGCACATAAATCTTTTTCACATTTAGATTTAGAGGTACAAGCCGGCCGGATTGTCGGTGAAGCAATTAGCGAGTTTCATTATCTCTTCTTATTTGTAACGACTTAGACTTAGACTAACGGCATTTGTTTTTTTCATTTAATAAATATTTCTTTGATATAATCACAGGTTATTCACATTGTAACATGAATAATGAACTTTCATTGCAAAGTAAAGATTAATAGGATATTTATAATATTAATGACAAGAAAACATTATATTATTGCATTTACATATATGCTTATTGAATTAGATTTTATTTTTCAATATAATATTTTTTCTACAATATTCCTCTTATTTTCCGAAATATATTGTATTTTTTTGAAATATAATGTAAAAACAAGGGATTAAATGAATATGTGTATAATAAATAATATATTTTTCTAAAATGGATTTTATTATTGTTTATTATAAGTATACATAAAGCATAAAGCTTGTATTTAAAAAGTTTAAGATTAAATTAATTTATTGTATACTATGTAGTGATCAGGTTAGACAAAAAACTAAATCTGAATATCTCAAGGAAGTACTTGAAACATTTGAATAACTATAATTCAAAGAATCCAGTATCTATTTGGTAATTGAAATAGTTAATAAAAAAACAGACCAATTAACTGTTATTATAATATTATTTGAATAACCAAAAATTCCTTACAATTATATTAAATAATATTTCAAAATCGTTAAGTAATATTTTTTGCAAGCAACCAGTTTAATGCATACATTAACATTATTTAAGGAACTATTTAAGGTTTTTACGAGCACATTTTTCAAAAATAGTTTAATTAGTAACAACGAGGAAGAAGTAAACGGTTGAGCCAACGATCCTGATCATGACCGTGGACCTCATGGACCTCTGCAATGTCAGGGGACACTGTCCCGCTACCTAAGAACTACTTATTCGCCGGCGGCTACCGGTTCGGCGTCCGGGGGTGTCGCCACGGGAAAGTGTGCCGCAGTGCATAACGCGTCGCGCCACCCCGCATTACCCCGTGCTGCATTCTGGCCTCAGCCGGGGTTCGGACGTTGAGTGTGAGCGGTTGGAGGTTTTTGTGCGGTTCAACTCCCACATACAAAAAAAAACCTAAGTACTACTTGCCACTCGAATATTTGCCCACCTCTCACTGTAACTCCTGCGTAGCCAGGATCCACAGCATGACTATCGTAATCATTCTGAGCTGTGAAGTCCAGGAACCCGAGGGAAAGATAACTTGTAGAGCCCCCCGAATACTCCCGATTACCTATGAACTACTCTCGAGGAATCTTCAAGCCTCATTTGAAGATGGACAAGTGAATCAAGTCATAGAATTAAAGTTGCAACATTTTAAAGCTCTTTAATTTTATGCCCATATTGAGGGTCATAAAGAGTGGTATGGGCATGTGATGAGAAGGAATGAGAGTCATGTAATAAGATGAATGATGAATTTAAAAGCAGATTGTGTGATGATGATAAGGTATATAAAGAAGAAGAATTATCTTCGGTATTCCCAGAGCGCTATGACTTGTCCTTCTTCAAACGAGGCTTGAGGAGGGTCCTTAAAGTTAGGTCGTAGGTAGCGACCCCTCAATGTCCTCTGACATTGCAGAGGTTCATGAGCGACGGTAACCACTTACGATCAGGCAGACGCCTACATGGCAATAAAAAAAAATAAAAAAAAAAATAAAACAAGATATTAAATCACAAGCTTCAAATCCATGGAAATGACAACTGGTAGGCCAACTGTCAAACGGTGTTTCACATAGTTTCAATATCGGTCAATGCAGACAAAACCCCCGTTTACATGTTGGTCGGCCGACACCGTCATTTGTTGGAACGAAGTTCCTTATCGCGCGTTATCGAAAGGGGGCTAGACGGAAAAAAATCTTACGAAAAGTTGTCACGACAATTTTTTGTTTTAGATGATTATCGCTAGATGGCGCCGTGATCAAAACCTTTTGCAACATGTTCCTTATCGCGCGTTACGAAAGGAAATATTTTTATAAGATATTTTTTAATCGAAAGGAACTTCGTTCCATCCGGGTGTCCCATGACATTTTTCAAGATTTTTTTTAAGTGTGTTCGACGTTGGCGAACTTATATGTAGTAAAACAGTTTTACCTGTGGTTCATTTATATGTATACCTGGTTTAGTTTTACCTACATAATTATAATTTAAATATAATTTATACAAATTAATGTAAATAAAAAAATTAAAGTGTCTTTTTGCGGCAAATCATATATTATAATTTAGGTAAATAAATTTTAAAGTTTCTGTTTTTAATACATTTTGTTATGAGTGTAATTGAATTATTCACAAATATGAGTTTTTACTGTTTATTTTAGTAATTTTTGTTTAATGTTAATTTTGTATAAGTATAGTGACCTTAAAATAATAAATAAGTGATGCTTGTAATAAAATCTGACATATGTTTACATATATCATAAAAAGGAATTAATTTAAAAAAGGAGGAGATACGTTTACTGTATTTTATTTTTAACCACATTCAAAAATGGTTCATTAATTCGACCGCATACATGCTTTTTTGCTTGTGGCTACCTCGTTAGGAATCCGGTTTTGATGATTATATTTTTGTTGGAAACGAGATATTTCAAAGGTGATGGAGTTTGATGGGAGACCAGAGAAGTTGAGAATTGAAAAAAGGAAGTATGTTTTTTTTCACCGATTTGGATGACTTTTATTCCACATGAAATTCCCGGGAACAATTCTTAAGCGATGCAGATGAAGTTGCGCGGCGCAGCTAGTATTAGTATAGATATATCTATTTATGGAATGTAGATTTTAATTTAACTATTACGCAGTTAAAGCAACGTGACAAACTATTTAATTTTATTCATACACATTACTAATATTTAATATTATACAAAGAAAAACCCACAAATTATATTTTCTTGTTATAGTACTACGACTTGTCCACACCAGCTAATTAATTATGAATATATGCGAATAATAATTTAATTAATTTATGGGTTTATAAAATTAACTTTAGTTTTTGCAGATTAAAGTATTGATAAAAACCCTTCCTCTTAGATTTATAGATAACTAGCGGGCTCGTACAACTTCGTCTGCGTCACTTTCAATTAAAAGGTAAGGCGTGGGTTCTTTCTCAGGGTCTAAATATGGTATGTGCCAAATTTCATCAAAATCGGTTGAGAGGTTTAAGCAAGAAAGCGTAACAGACAGACAGACAGAGTTACTTTCGCATTAAGGATAATTTTGAAAAATAAGAGGAGTGGAAGGCCGAAGAAATCTTTTCTTCTGATTGTATGAAGGATGATAATATGATGGTTTGTGGTGTGACAGATGATGTATGTAAAGATAGAAAGGAGTGGAGAGAGAAGACATAATATTGCGCCGACCCTATCTAAGCAAGAAAGCGTAACAGACAGAGTTACTTTCGCATTTTTAATATTGGGATTAGAAATTTATTATCATCGTCAGCCCACAGATGTCCACAGTCCTCTTTTCTAAATGATCTAATATTACTAAATACAGTGTACCGAACAAAACAGTACAGAATATTGTCTCCAAACAACAATGTAGGTATTGTTGTTTGGAGACAAATCACGTCAGAAACATCAAGTGTTTTACAAAACGACTTGAACAGTCTTCTGTTTATAACTATTTCAATCTCAAGCGACAGATAATCCATGTTTTGCATTTTATGTGTAATTTCTAAAACTTTTCATCACTTGGCACTTTTGTAACACTTTATACGTGCAGTAGAGTCAACGACATCAAAATTATATTCCAATTTACACAAGTTTTATATTAACTTGCACTGGATGTAACTATGTTAGTTCGAGTGGAATCTTGCAAGCTAAATTTGACAATCTTCACGGTTTTTGATTAAGCTAACATTTAACACGCAGATGTACATTTATCGCGTCACAATACAATAATATGACAAAATGGCGCTGATCTGATGATAAATTCAGAAGGTGGTCATAGGAACTCTTGTGCTAAACCAGATAGATCCGGGGGTGACGGGGCGATACGTGAGCGACAATCGCGAACGCGTCCTGTCATCCCTACCAGCCTCGTGACGGGTTCTGTCCCGGCCGGGGATCGGACGTCGAGCATGAGCAGCGGGAGGTTTTAGTGCGGATCTACCCCCACATACCCCACTCGCGGGTGGAAGTCCGGCGATTTCCTCAAGTTCAAAAAAAAAACCAGATAGACCCGTTGTGTTTGGGCTCGTTTTACTTTTATTAGCTAGCACTCTACTGCTACATGATATACATTAACGTAAACGCTTGTATTGAAAAGCTTTAAAATATTTTTTATTGACGAGTTTTGACAGTTTTATACATTTTGGACATATTTTACCACGCCCTACACGTGCACCCGTAGACACTATGTTCTTCAACTGTTTATCTAGTCAATTTGATTGAAAATGAGCTAAACAAAACCGTTTAAAATCAGGTTACTACAAAACGCTACATTGCGATTACCTGCTTCTAATTTCATAATAGTTAGTTATCCCAACAAGGAAATTAGATCAAAATATAAATGTTGTTAAGCTCGTTACTAAAATGTCAGTTTTAATTTAACAAGATATAGTTACATTATAATTCTACATTTTTTGCTATCAGTCATATAGATTGGGTAGTTATTTCAGACTAATTGGAAGTATGTTATTATTATAACCAACCAGTCAGAATTTAATGAATAATAATTAATCTGATTTGAAATTATTTTATATCTGTTGGTAAGTGAATAGCAAGAAATATAATAATTCGTAATATATTTGAATGACGTAAAGTATCGTAAACGGATATTTAAAGTTATAACGAAAAAATAAATAATATATTTTTACACAATCTCAACATTTGGGAAAAAATGGTGATAGCTGTCTGTCATCTGCACGAATCCGAAATTTTTAGTCTGTTACTAAAAACTAGTACGAGAAAAAGGTTTTTCAGATCTTAAAAATATTCGATCAGATTTTTTATTCACATAAAATATTAAATAATTATTATAGCTTAACGTTCAAGGTGAAAGTTCGAAATCATATCTTCAAGGAACTGGCAGGCTTATCTTCTCAATAGATCTTTCTTATATTCGTATGTATTTGTGGGTCTCTGTATTATTGTAGTATTTATGTAATTATGCATAGGTTTATTGTGTAGTATAGTATTTTATGTATGGGAATTTTATTTATTATATTATATATAGATATTTATAGTAAATCTAATCGAGCACCTACCATAGTTTTCTCTACACCACCTTTGGTTGACTGGTAGAGAATGCCTTAGGCATTAAGTCCGCCATTGTACCATTTATGTGCATAAAGTTTAATAGATAAATAAAAAAAAATATCATTGCACAGCTTCTTATTTAAATAAATATAAATACAGTTAATTAAAGATAAACTTTAATTTCTTAATCATAGAGTTGTTAAGTGTATTTTCTGTGGGCAGACATATTTAAACAAGTGCAACTGTTGATAAGTGAGCAAAAAACTTGCATTATATCTTTATATTAATATTAAGTTTTTCTTGTGAATAATTCTTGCAAAAATTGTGAAGAAAATAATCTCGTAGCTCCCTGCTGTTAAAAGCTTAAAAATGTAATAAAAATAGAGCCACAACATTTAGTTGGGGCTTTTGCATTGCTAGGCGTGTGAAAAAATATATTGCAAATTTTTTTTTTTTTTTACACCTAAATCCCCCCAACATAATCGGGGATGTTCTTAATCTAATTTAGTTTGTGTGCTCTTTCATTCCAGTTCTCGCTTCTGTCCTACTTTCATACCGCATACGAAAAAAAAAATGTATTAGAGGCAACTTGTAATTTTTATACGACAAATAAATTGTATTCCCAAAAAGACAGGTCATTTTGTTGGGGCCTTCTACCTTTCATTTTATTTAGTCCGTTTAGCGCTATTCAGAAGCCAGGTCTGCAGTTTCGAGTTAGAGTACCTCTATCAGGAGAAGTATGGACCAAGTTTTCAGGTAGACTCAAATACCATCCCAAAAATTGGTGCCAGCTCTCGGAACATATGTTTTTTTTTATTTTTTTTCTTTTTTATCACCGGATCCGGGTATGTGGGAGTTGTACTGCACTAAAACCTCCAACCGCTCACACTCAGCGTCCGAACCCCGGCTGAGGCCAGAACCCAACACGGGGCTATGAGGGACGGCGCGTCGCGTTACGCCCACGGCACTCTTTCCCATCACGCCACCCCCTTCGGAACATATTATGTAATGATGATGATTACAGACAAACCAATACACGGCAATACAGACAAACCAATACACGGCAATACAGACAAATACAGACATTACAGACAAAGCAATAAGTCATTTCTGCTGATATCTATAATTATATACCATACCTAGATATCGTTGTTAATTCCCCACAAAAAATACAAAACACTTCGTCTGAGAAAAACGGTTTAAGCTAAATCTGTTTATTTCTGAGTTTATTGACTTGTATCTATGTAATACTTGAATCGTACAAAAATATACCATAGATTAGATTAGGATAAGATTGCGTTTACAAAATAATGTCTCTGATCTCATGAATTTACAAAAATGGTTGAAGTCTAGTCAATAAATGACAAAAAAAAAATAAAAATGACAGTGGACCGCTTAACGTTTAAGGTGAAAGTTCGAAATCATATTTTCAAAGAACTGGCAGGTTTATCTTCTCAATAGATCTTTCTTATATATGTATATTTTATTTATTATATTTTATATAGGGGGTGTAACGGCTCGCGTTCTCGACCTCTTAGGTCGGGTTTTTTTCAGAATACCCCGTCCCATGACCCACGGGAAAAAGGGTAATCTGCTCCCCTGCTCGTTTTACTCTTCTGAGATTCTACATCTCCGTGTTCTGCGTGTTGGTTGTATGTGTGTGTTTGCTGTGTGTGGTAATTGAGAGATTGTTTGAGTGTGTGGTTGAGTAATGTCTGTGTCGTCAGAGCTTATTCTGCGTCTTTGTGTCCTTCGGGTTGATTGTGTGAGTGTATTTTATATATATATATATATATATATATTATATTAGATATTACATTATATTATATATATTTTTTAAATACTAATTGAGCACCTACCATAGTTTTCTCTACACCACCTTTGGTTAACTGGTAGAGAATGTCTTAGGCATTAAGTCCGCCATTGTACCATTTATGTGCATAAAGTTTAATAAATAAATAAATAAATAAATAAATGCCATTTTTTTAACTTGAACAGAGTTCCCTCGGGATTTTAGGCTTCAAATCTTCATAATCGTGGTCATCGTGAGTCTTGGGTACACAGTGGTCAGAGGCAGCGAATACTTGAGGTAGTTTTCAAGTGACCAGTAGTCCTGTATAGGCCCCTCAGTGCCCCGGCATTGCAGAGCTTTATCAGTGACAAGACGAACGAGCTTACGGCCCAGGTAAGCGGTTATATTCGCTTAACCTGTGTAATGTAAGTGCACTTGGGGCCACCTATTTTACAGGACTTTTCTTAAATGTTGCATGGTGTCAAAGATAGTAAAAATTAATTCATGACCCTGAAGCAGTAGCGTGCTTAAATCTTTTAGTCAGGGTATTCAGAAGTGAAGATTTTGACGTAATTGTTCATAAATTACATGCTACCATCCATTTGATTACATTTTTTAGCAACAATAGTAACTAAATACGTGCAATTAATATGAATGCGGAGTGTATATCAATGAAAAAAACCGTATTTGATCGATTTTTGTTGTTATTTTAATAGAATTTGAATAGCTAGGGTATGCAATGCATATTTGCTTCTATAGACTGCACGCCACTGCCCTGAAGGCACCAGACGTAGCTTCAATCACTGCAAGGTTGATAACCCAAGAGCTAAATTAAGATCACAGGTCATTTCTCATAAAAAAAAGTTCAAAACATTTGATTTTACCAAGTTTTGGTACCGGTTTTCTGACGAGAAATTTCACACAAAAACAATGTGATGAAAAATTGATAGCATAGGGCCGTTAACCTTAGCTGTTCATTTACCATCATTATAAAATATGGCAATGACTTTGATAACTGTAAATAATAACTGGATTGGGCAGTTTTTTAATTGATTACGTAGACGCCTAATCAATGACAGATGGTGAAAATGGCGTAGGACCGGTCGTTGCGTAGAAATTTGGGAAGGTCTATACAGGGTGATTTCCTAGTGAGGGTACATATTGAAGGTACGACCAGTAAAAATATTATTACCAAAGAATATGGCTTAATTCCTTAGTAATCGCAACTTAAAAATATCTAAAATTCTTGCAAAACGGTGGTTTTTCGACAGCTGATGGGTGTGGCGGAGGTGTGGGGTGCGCGAGATCACTAGAGGTCATTAGTCAACACTCTTTTAGCCGAAATTGTTTATGTTTGAGGTAGTTTTGTCGAATTTAGATTAAAAAAAAAATTGTAATTTTACCTATTTTTTGTAATATTCCGTATTAGAATAGAGTACTCATCACCCTCCTGCAATATGTACCCTCTCTAAAAATCACCCTGTATATAGCATTGGATGTCTACAGACTAATGATGAGGACCTTTTGAAGAAAGACCATTTACAGGACGAAAAATGACTTATAAGACAACGGAGGTGTGTTCAAAGGGGTGTCTTAGGATACATCAAAGCAACGATCGCTCTGTCATGACTGAAAGAATAAGAAAAGAGAGTTTAAAGTTGGATAGACTTGGACGGCAAACAGTCAAATACTTAGTACTGTAACAAAAAGCTGAACAGGCACATGTGGAGGCTTGATCTTGAGGTGGACCCTACTTGCAGACTATGTGAGCAGGAGGAAACCCCTCTTCACTTGCTCTGCGATTGCCCTGCTGTTAACAACATTAGGTCTCATATCCTCGGGGGACATATCTTGTTCCCTAAAGATATTAGGAACATCTGCCCTAGGAAAATAGTCCAGTTCATGCTGGACCTGAGTCTTGGCGCAGATTTGTAATACAGGGGGATGGTTACAATAGATCCGTAAGGGTCGCAGTGACCTGATGGGCTACCTATGCCCATCGCCCCCCCTTTCTTAATAATAATAACAAACTATTACTGTCGATTGCTCGGATCTCGTTAGTAGATGGATCAGGCATAGTCCACCACTCTTGCCCAAAGCAGATTGGGGACTTCACTTTTCACAACACTACTGGCTGAAAACAAGTGTTTTTTAGGCAAATGTAAACTGTACTTGGAATACTTTATATGTATGTCTTCTTGACTTTGTCGTACGACGAAACTGAGCACATAGTAAGTGGTCTGATATAGTTTTGATGAGGAGTCAAATGAATAGTCAGAAGTTATATCTGTGTTGTTTTTTATTTTAATTGTTCTTTCTCTTTTTTCATAGTATGTTTTAGTAATTACTTAAGATAGTTGGTAAGTTAGAATATTATATTAGAGGCTAAAAAATTCTGTTTGTAAACGGGTAGTATTGGTTTGCCTCGATACAGGCTTACCTAGTGAGGTAACCGCAAGGTATATGTATAGATATTAAGTTTTTATTAATAAATTTATTTTCATTTTCATGTAACGATAAACAAATTTATCATTAATCAAAATCATCATCAGCACGGAATTAAGTCACATCTAAATTTTCCACCGTTTTTTCGCTCTAATAAATCGACTATAGTAAATATCTAATATCTACTTAATGACAAATATAAATAATAAGTAATTTATTGAACTAATATTTAAACATGTATAAAATTAGCCGGTTCCTGAACGTTATTCTTCATATATAATATTTAACTAATTAATTTTTTACTTGAAGGTCTCGACATCACGTTTTTCTAATTGGATCGTATTCATTATTTTGAACACGTGTGTAGTATTTTTACAAGTTGACGTAACAACCGTCCTGACATTACAGATGCCTAGCCAACTTCCAATGCACGCAAATGACAACTGGTAGGCCAACTATCAAACGGTGTTTCAAAGTTTCAATGTCGGTCAATGTATACAATACCCCCGTTTTACATGTTGGTCGGCCGACAACGTCATTTATTTTTTACGTGTGTTGGATGTTGGGGAGTCAATATGGAAACGCGGATTAGGTAGATAAATTACATAAATATACATGTTATCATAATATAAATAAGGAAATAAATACAGAAAATAAATAAACATTTATAATAAAACTAGCTGCCCGGCGCAACTTCGTCTGCGTCAAAAAAAAAAAATCCCGTGTAAGAATCTACACCATTCTCGAATCTCCACGAACACACACAAAAAATTTCATCAAAATCGGTCCAGTCGTTTAGGAGGAGTTCAGTCACATACAGACGCACACAAGAAATATATATATTAAGATATGATAAAAAATTATATTAAGAGATGCAACTTCAAATTTCAAGATAAACTTGTTCTATTTTTTTATTGTTAGATAGATAAACGAGCCTACGGCCCACCTAATGGTAGGCGGTCTCTGCAATGCCAGGGCAAAGAGGGGCCGTTATCTATCACCTACCCATACAGGACTTCTGTTGTTCTTGTTCTGCTATTCCTCAAATTTCGCTGTAACGACCGGTCGTGTGCTGCATCTAATTTAAATGGCTTCTCGCCTGTACTGTACTGTACCAACCCATTACTGCCCACTGTTGGGCTCAAGTCTCCTCAGAAGAGGGACTTCTCGCCTTGACCAGGTTTTTTATTGAACATACTAATGAATACCACCGAAGAAAATGTTTTTGCTTTAATTTTTATACCCATCAGTTTTCCTAAGCTTTTAACGGATCCATTTCCTCAATTAACGTTTTTCTTCCATCTTAGAAGTAATAGGCTCATAAATCCAATTTATTCGTATTAAAATTATGCGTTAAATATTAAAATTTCACTTAAATCAAGTGAACCTGTAATTAACTTAGAAATAAATATTCAATTAACTTATCTTTTAAATCTAAACGCTGATGTCAATGTCGACTTGTAGAATCATTCTTGTTTTAACCTAGTTCAAGTCTAAAATTAATCCAAGTAATTACTTAAGTGATTTTATTTTCTAGAATTTAAGTGCACTTATACGTCCAATTACTTAGATATATAAGGAGTATAACTTAACATAATTATACTTACGAATATATGCGTTTTAATTTAACGATACTTACTGGGTATATTGTCGTGAGAAAACAAGCATATTGAAGTTACCATTTGAAAGAAAGAAAATACGTTTATTCAGAAACACAACTTACGCATAACAGGAACAATATATTACTAAAAAAAGATTATGACTAAGATCAAACAATAATATAAAAGTAATAAAAAAAAAAATTAAAACAAAGAATGAAATAAAAAGGTTATGTACGAGGGTGTAACTGAAAGGGCAACCAGTTCAGCACGAAGCTACAGTCTGGACAGTTGCAGCGCTGATTTTCAGCTGGACCCTGAAGTGGTGGCCGAGTAATCAAAACCGGCCGGCTTGTACCTCTGAATCCTAATGCGAAAAAGGTTTATGTGCAATTTTTCACAACACCACTGGCAAAAACGGTGAAGGAAAAAAAACATCGTGAGGAAACCTGCATATCGGAAAAGCGTTCTAGAAATCCTTTGAAGATATGTGAAGTCCCCGATCCGCATTGGGCAAGCGTGGTGGACTATGCCTAAACCCTCTTCTGAGCAGACCTGATCCCAGCAGTGGGCAGTAATGAGTTGTTACAGTACAGTGTAGAAGTCCCAGAATGGGCAAGACTATGCCTGCTCCGTCAAAGGAAATCCGTCTATTTTGTAAAAAAGACATCCATGTTAAATTCACCAAGTCCAACCTATGTAATATTTTAGGCAGCTCAGGAATTGTATGCAAGTTCAAACTTTGTATATTCTTCGGTGTTTCCTGAGCTCTATACTTTGTTATCTTTCTTTTAGGTTCGTAAAATGCAAAAAGTAACTATCATAATTTTGTCTTAGTTTCACGGGTGATACGTACATATAACGTAAGTCTTAGCATGCTATATAAGTATATCGTCATCCCTTACAATCCCGTGTCAGGATCTGTCCTCAGCCGGGGTTCGGACGTTGAATTTGGGCGCAAGGAGATTTCACTTATTTCGACGCTCAAATACGCAAACTGCAGGACAGGTTTCTCCTAAAAAAGAATTTATGACAATACAACACATCATTGTTCTTCTTCAAATGAGGTTTGAAAAATGTCCTCTCTGACAATGCAGAGGTCCATGGGCAATGGTAAGCGATTACTTACCTTCAGCTTACGATCAGCAACTAAGGCAATAAAACATGAGCGACGGTCAGCGATCCCTCTATTTATATACTTGCTTTAACAAAAAATGTAACAAAGTAACCTGTTTGATATATTTGGAAATATACAGACGTTGCCACGTAAGTCTGAGTTATGTATTTTATCTTATCTACACAGCTGCTGTCGATAATATCAAACGGTAATGAGGATGTCTATGATTAAATATAAATTAGAAAGCATGCATTTTTTTATTTAATTTAATGTCGTTGTGGATGCTTTTGGCTTCTGTTCAGTTGATATATAAGGGGACTTGTTAAGAATGGTACATAGTAACATAGTAAAGGAGGTTGATAAATACTTTGTAATAATAGGGAACATAAAAAAAGCTTATTTTAAATCTCGCACATTTCTATAATACCTTCATGCATTGCGATACATGCATAGATACAGTGAGTGTGGTGTGTCGTAATGTGAGTTCAACTTCCAGCGGTACTACCCACAAGCGAACGAGAAAGAGGGTAGACAGATTTGTTTGCTCGTGAATCGACCCGCAGTATCCAGCCTTCTCGTGATCATGACGTTTGCAACAACGTTGAAATATCGAGACAACTCAATTAATTAAATATCGCGGTAAGAACCTTCACAATGCATTTAAAGTATTAAGTAAACAATCAAAATTCGACAAAACAGAAATTACTTTGGATAGGTAATAGTGTTGACTAACAACCTCTAGTGATCTCTCGCAGACAAGACGATAGAGAACAAGAAAGATATATCATATTTCCGTCTATCACAATATTGTAGGTATATGAAATGTATTTCAAGCAATTAATATGTTCATTATAACAGAAACATTAATTATAGTAACTACAGTTGTGCAAATACTGAAGATAAATAGAGAGAATAGTAAAAAAATCAATATTAATTCTTTGTATTTACTTTACTTCATGACCTTAGCAATGACTTTTGATAACCTCACCTAAGAATATAGATATAATTCTACTTTTGATATCTTTATTCTAAAAATAATAATGAAATTTTTAGACAAGTTCTTAAATATTCTGTTGTTCCTGGAGCGCTATGACATGTCTTTAAACGAGGTTTAAGAAAAGTCCTGTATGGGTAGGTGATAGATAACGGCCCCTCTTTGCCCTGGCATTGCAGAGGTTCATGAGCGACGGTGACTGCTTATCATCAGGCGACGTAAGCTCGTTTATCAATCCTGCAAAAAAATAGTCCTTGTATCGTCCAATAATGGTAGACTTTATCAACTTTTGACTGCATCATAGGGCCTTACATTTTTATTACTGCCAGATATCATCATCATCTGATGGTAATCTTTACTGTCGCAATGAATCTCCGCAATGAGGTGCCGATATAAAGGGTGGGCCATATAAAGTTTGCATTTTTCAAAAGTTCGACTGTCATGTCGGCTGTGTGGCATGTTGCGCTATCCTGTTGAAACCAAATGTCGTCCATGTCATACTCTTCAACTTTTGGAAACAAAAATTGGTTGAGCATGGCACGGTAACGCTCGCCATTAACCGTAACGGCGAAAATGGCTTCATCTGACACACACACACATTTCTTACAGTTTGGACTGAAGACTCACCACTTTGGAAGTAACTTTTCAATATTTTCCAATTTTGTTCAAGCGTATAGCGTCCCATTTCGTAAATGTCAAACCTTTAACTAAATTATGAACACAAATTGAATGACATTTGAGCTGTCATTCTCTAAATAAACAGTAGTTCAAAATACAAACGTTAGATTGGCCCATTATATCACCTACTTATCTTAAACATCATTTTAGAGATTTTTTCAATAAAGTTAAGGGTTTTAAACTTACAATAACATTGTATCGTTTTATTGCCTACATAGTTTATTTGACCAGATCCCATCGTCATGATTAGATCAGCCCCAAATCACAGAGATTATTACAATACTACAATGTACGAATTTAATGTCGAATTGTAGCTTGATCGGAAATCTCCCAATCTGAAAGTAGGTCAAATTTAGATTGCATGATACACAAAATAAAGTGACATTATGTTATTGGAACGAAGTTCCTTATCGCTTAAGGGGGCTAGACGAAAAAAAATCTTACGAAAAGTTGTCACGACACTTTTTTTGTTTTAGATGATTATCGCTAGATGGCGCTGTGATCAAAATCTTTTGAAACATGTTCCTTATCGCGCGTTACGAAAGGAAATATTTTTTATAAGAAATCTTTTAATCGAAAGGAACTTCGTTCTATTCGGGTGTCCCATGACACCTCTCAAGTTTTTTTGTAATTTAAATATAATCTATTTTGAGATTAGTTGTTTTTCCATACAAAAAATAGATCTTGGTTGAAAATATATCATCAGTCAGATTACTAGATTATCGTATAATTGAAAAAATAACTTTTATCCCGTGCATTAGACATTCTAATAAAAATAGTAACATTAAAGCATTTTATAGTTTATCTATCTTGCAATAACAAAAAACATAGCTATAGAATAATTAAAGTATAATTATAAAACAAAACTATTAGATAAAAATACTTCGATGCTATAAGATTTTGTAACCATTGACCATAAAACATTTAACAACATCTCAGGACTTGTATTGACTCAAATTATTCGTGGTACAATCTTTCCGGATATCCTTATTAAGTCAATAGACTGACCTCTCGTTGTAGTCCCACATGAGAATTGTAATATTTCTCATCTTTTTATCGACTTGTCAGACAACTTCGTCAGCGGCATAATGTTTCTTTTCTTTCAAGTCTTTTGTTAACTGTTAGTTAATGGTTAGTTAATTGTATTGTAAAGTATTAATTTTTAAGTGATTTTGTTGATAAATCATATTATTGTTACTCACGGTGTTTATCCACTCAACTGGGATCGGCAACTAAATTGGTTTGTTTACTTTTGCCAAGTCTGTGGCAATAGCCAAAATTGAGCACAGTTCTAAAACTTGTTTTGTTTACATTTTTTAATCGTCTCATATTTTACGGAGATGATATATTTTCGCTGAAAATGCAATACAGCGTCGTTTAGTAATAAAGATTTACAGAAATATAAGGTTTAATTAAAAATCAAAATTTAAAATGAGTGGAAAAAATGTTTTTAAAAAGGGGCTCAAACACGGTATTGATTCCGAACGAAGTCCCTAGTTTGGCTATCTAGCGAATAGTGACGTTCCCAGTTGAGTGGTTATGGTATGAATTTTTAAAAGGAACAGCATATTTTCTACATAAGCTATTGCGAGATCAATTTTAATTTATTACTTACGTATCAAAGTAACAGATATCTATGTCAAAGTTTAAAAATATAGTAATCTTGTGGCTCTAGGTTTACAATACTTATATCCAGGAACGTAAAAAAACTTCCTGAAATTATCAACAAAATTATCGTAGATAATAAAATTACCAAAAATTCAAGTATAAAATTATAAGTATAAACAGTATTTTTCTTTTTGTTCATAACTTTGTAGACTTTACACAATATTCCGAGGGGCCTCGAGAATGAAAGAAAACAAAAATCTTTTTGGGAATTTCGTGAAAACAATAAAAAAATTGGAAGCCTTTAAAATATGGATGAGGACAATACTTCTTCCTGGTAAAATTCTAATTTAATTTTGACATTTTTATTAATTTAGAATATAGCCTTCAAATCTTATATTTTGATGCTATTATTTTTATATATTACTAGCTGGCCCTATTTCGTCTGCGTAAATAGCTTGTATTTAAAAGTTTTCTTCCAAATAAATTATCTTTATTAACATCATAAAGAGGCAAGGTTTGATTGTTTATTTATTTTTTATTTTTTTATTGCGTGATAGATAAACGTGCCTACGGCCCACCCGATGGAAAGCGGTCACCGTCGCTCATGAACCTCTGCAATGCCAGGATAATGAGGGGCTGTTATCAATCTCCTACCGATACAGGACTTTTCTTAAACCTCGTTTAAAGAGGGACATGTCATAGCGCTCCGGGAACACCGCGGACGGGAATCCATTCCAAATCGGAATGGTACGGGGCAAAAATGATCTTCTGAAGCGAACCGTGGAAGATCGCAGCGGTTCCAAGTAAAGGTGGTGAACCTTGCCCCTGCGGCGTGTGGTTATATATATATATAATTAGGTTCCGAAACTACTGGTCCGATTTCAAAAGCTCTTCTGTTCATCTATCAAGAAAGGCTATAGGATATATTGTTTATTTTTGTGACGCAGACGAAGTTGCGAGGGTTAACTGGTCTATAATAAAGAGAATTCAGTGAAATATTTTAGTTTGAAGGTTAAAATATACGTAATAAATGTATATTATCATGTTTCATGTGGATATAGTATTCCCTTAAGTCGTTATTTTGTCCTGACCTTTCATTAGGCGAATATGAACACTGTGGGCGAAATTATGTTAAAGAATTTATTATTATTCAAGACATAGTTATAGTAGTTTATTTTATTTATTTGTAAAAGGAAGATATTACGTTTTGAATAAAATATATCTGTTGTAAATAGGTTTTATTTTATTTTTTCTCCATATTCTTTTATTTTTTTTCATTTTATTTTTAAGAAAACAAATTTAAAAATACAATATAAAAAAAAGAGAGCCATTGGATACGGGGTTTACGACCCAAGCCACCAGTGGTCAGGGCTTAAGAGAGAGGAACCTGCTCACAATACGCTCGTATCTTATTCATTATTATTATTGAATACTAGCTGCTGCCCGCGACGTCGTCTGCGTGAACCCTATGACCCGTTTTTTTCAATTCTTCCCGGCAACTATTAGATTTTTTCTCGCTGTAAAAACCATCCTTGAACTTCAACGAACATTTAAAAAAAAGATTTGGCCAAATTGGTCCAGGCGTTGTTGAGTTATGCGCTTACCAACACATTTTGCGATTCATCTCTAATATATAAAATTCTCGTGTCACGGTGTTCGAACTTGAACTCCTCCGAAACGGCTAGACCGATTTTGTTGAAATTTTTTGTGCTTATCCGGTATCTATGAGAATCGGCCAACATCTATTTTTCATCCCCCTAAATGTTAGGGGTAGTCCACCCCTAATTTTTTTTTTATTTTTTCGACGCAGACGAAGTTGCGTGGGGCAGCTAGTTTTTATATATAAGAAGATTACTTGTCAAGTGAAAAACAAGATGACTTTAATATGACAAAATTAAATGTACAGATTAGTTTTGAGTTCATTGTTGTAGAGGAAACAGTAAAAGTATTAAAATGACCAAGCACACAAGTGTTATTATGTAATGCACTTTGAGGGTTTCCAATAATATTCTTTTTGACCGGCTTCCAAAAAGGACTCAAGACATTATGTTGGTGGTTAAAAAAAATGATTTGTTTTGCGTTTTTACTTGTATTTCTTTTCTATATAAACCGATTTCATGATTCTTTTTGTGTTAGAAAGTAGACACTGGCAATTTAATTTATAAAATTCTCGTGTCACAGTTTTCGTTGCCATACTCCTCTGAAACAACTTGACCGATTTTGATGAAATTTATTGTGCTTATCCGGTATCTATGAGAATCGGCCAACATCTATTTTTCATCCCCCTAAATTTTAGGGGTAGTCCACCCCTAAATTTCGGAACGAAGTTCCTTATCGCGCGTTGTGAAAGGGGGCTAGACGGAAAAAATTCTTACGAAAAGTTGTCACGACACTTTTTTTGTTTTAATTGTTTAGGTGATTATCGCTAGATGGCGCTGTGTTTAGGTGTTTATTATATATATATTGTAAATTATTATTTGTCTTAAAAATTCCACAGTACCAATTGTTTTGTGCTAAGTAAATATTATGTTTCCTTTTTAGGTTTATATTTAAGTCGGCATTTTTTGTTAGAATTTGTTTTATTTTTTGTATAAGTTTAGTTGTCAAAGTTTTCGCTGGAATATTCTTCTGTTTTTTTATTGACATGTAGGCAGGCGAGTCAACGGCCCACCTGATAGGAAGTGGATACCGTCGCTCATGACGAGAGACGAGAGAACCTCTGCAATGTCAGGGGACACTGAGGGGTCGCTACCTACGACCTAGCTTTAAGGACCCTCCTCAAGCCTCGTTTGAAGAAGGACAAGTCATAGCGCTCTGGGAATACCGAGGAGGGGATATGTTTATTTTACGGTTAATTAGGTATATTATTTCGTTACATTTGATCACCGTGACATTATTTATATATGTACCTATGAAATTATTTTTAAACATTGTATATTTTAATTTTCTATTATAAAAATGCGTAAGATTTATAATAAATATTAGAAAATATGTGAATGACCGAAACTAACAATTACAGACTGCTCAAATAATGTTATACCGAATAATTGTAGGTTATTACCCTGAAATGAAATACTTTATTTTCAACATTGATGACGTACTCATTCTTGTTGACGTCAAAAGTTAAAAGCTACCACCAGTTCGGACACAAAACAATAATAATTGTAGCCAACGTCCTGAGAAGAACTGGCAAGAAACTCAGCGGGCTTATCTTACAAAAAAATGCTCCTGATTTTACAAAAAAAAAATGATGATAATAATGACATAGTGTAAAGTAAACCTACAATACCGCAAAGTAAAACATATTTTTGACCGACTTCCAAAAAGGAGGCGGTACTCAAGTCGTCTGTTGATTTTTTGTTTGTTCCTCGATTACTCTTGTTTGGGTGGACCGATTTGAATGATTCTGGTGTCAGATAAAAGGCGCTAGTCCAAGATCCCATTTGACTTTTTTAAGATCGAACAAATACTTTTGGATCTGTGTTAAAAATATGTATTTTGAATGGACAAAATTTCACGATTGGCCATGCGTTTTTGGGTGTTTTGTTTTTTTTTAGTTGGAGGAAATCACCGGGTCCCCGCCCGCCCCCCGGGCGGGGTATGTGGGAGTTGAACCGCACTAAAACCTCCAACCACTCACACTCAGCGTCCGAACCCCGGCTGAGGTCAGAACCCAACACGGGGTTATGATGGACGGCGCGACGCGTTACGCCATAGGCACTCTTTCCCGTCGCGCCGCCCCCGGACGCCGAACCGGCGGCCGCCGGCGATACGGCCACGTTTTTGGGTGTAGGTATTTCTTTTTTTTTTTTATTAACCGATTTTGATGATTTTTTAAATAGTGGACATTTTGAGCATTATCTAATATAAATTTGATAAAAATCTGACTGGTAGTTTTTGTGTTATGCTTGAGAAATGAAAGTCGGTCGTTTTCATTTTTGTAATAAAAATATTATTGAGTATACAACCAAAATGGCAAAACTTTAAACCAACACCACTTACCAACGATTACTATATTAATTATCACTTACACGATTACTAAACGGGTTCTTACCGTGATTGTTTTTAAATGAGCGATCCCGATAGTGCAGCACTGTTGTCATTTAAAAACAATCGTGGTAAGAACCCGTTTAGTAATAGTATAAGTGATATAGATAACCGCGAGTGTTTAAAGAAATTTATTATCATTACTATATATTATAAAACAAAGTCGCATCCGTCTGTCTGTTCCTATGTATGCTTAAATCTTTAAAACTACGAAACGGAATTTGTTGCTGTTTTTTCAATAGATAAAGCGATTCTTAAGGATGTTTTATATGTATATTCTATTTTGATAAAAAATAGGGATCTTTAAACAATAAATGAGACCATCAACCATCACCTTTCGTCTGGCATCAGAATCATTCAAATCGGCTAACCAAAACTAAAGTTATGAAGGAACAAACATAAAAAAAATACAGACGAAATGCGTACCTCCTCGTTTTTGAGGTCGGTTTTTTTTGTGACGGGACGAAATCACTGGACTTCCACTCGCCCCGCGAGTGGGGTATGTGGGGGTTGAACAGCACTAAAACCTCCCGCCGCTCGCGCTCGACATCCGATTTAGTAGGAGTGACAAGACGCGTTCGCGATTGTCGCTCACGTATCGCCCTGTAAATCTTGAGACTTAAAACGGTTTAGTAGTGTGGTGAAAACATCTGGTAATAAAAAATATATAAAAGAAAAACCTCTTTATTTGCTTTGACGAAATGTCTCTCTTCAGCTGCAGTTGTATAAACAAAGAAAAATAGCATTTGCATATAAAAATATAAAATTATAATAATTAAAATGCCAAAACATGTACACTATTTAAGTCATATTTTGATAATTAATAAATACTAGCTGACCCTCGCAACTTCGTCTGCGACAAAAAGGCGTCCGGGCAGCACTGTTAGATTTTTATAAGACTGGCGACCAATAATAACGCGCGAGATCCTGAATCGCGGTTACGACATTAGCAAGAATCATCGCATATATACGACATCTGAAATCTACTACAGTGGGCTTCGGCCTGACCGGGCATACACTACCTCGCCCCCAAGAAGATCTTCCTTTGGCTACGAATACCATCAATACCCATAAGACCTACAAACCCATAGTACATCATTTTGTTCATCAATAGTTTTCGCAGTGTATGTGAAAAAGTTTTCGGGTATTTTTTTCACACCTTAGCTTACATTATTGAAGTTTTAGTGCGGATCTCAATTTTTTTATAAAATCTAGCCTATGTTACTCGTGGATAATGTAGCTTTCCAATGGTGAAAGAATTTTTAAAAACGGTCCCGTAGTCTTTAAGCCTATTCATTACAACCAAACAAAGTTTTTCTCTTTATATTATTAGTGTAGATTTATGATTGAAAAAGACGCGTGTTCATTTTTCTTATGCTAGTTTTTGTCAGCAAACTTAACGCATTAGTACCTTCTAAAATATAATAAGATGTTAATTACAAGATAAAATAACTACAAGTAGAAAAAAGTATTCTCTTTATAATGTAACGGTCAAATTTAATTGATTGCATTAATGATAAAAATGAGATAGTAATCATTTAATTTGGATTTATTAGCAATTTTCACACACAGAACGTTGAACTTAAGTTTCTTGAAAATACACTATTTTAGGTACGTTAACTTGTCTTTTAGTTTATTATTATTAATTAATCCACGTATTCTCATTAGGTGAGTGTAGTGGACTATGCCTCATTGCTCTACTGAGGAAACACGAACCCAGCCGTGGGCAACAAGGATTTACAGGTCTTAAATCTATGGCATCATAGGTAATAAATGGATGAGACGGCTTTAATATTTTTTCAAAAAGAAGAATTAGTGGAGTTTGTTGAAAATTGGCCCAAGAAGATAAACCTCAGAAATTCCATATTATATTTCAAAACATTCCAATCTAGGCATCAAATAAAACTGCTTCGAAGTATAATCCTTATCTTATTTAGATATGGTAGGTGTAATATATCTTCTCTCTCCACTCCTTTCTATCTTCACATACATCATCTGTCACACCACAAACCATCATATCATCCTTCACACAGTCAGAGCATCTTTTCTTCCTCTTCTCTTATATTTCATCCATCCACTTTTAAAGTCATTTTTCGTCTTATTACATGGCTCTCATTGCTTCTCATCACATGCCCACCATTTACGGCCCTTATTATGCGCATAAAATAAAAGGGCTGAATGTCACTATGACTTGTCCATCTTCAAATGAGACTTGAAGAGAGTCCTCAAGAGTAGGTCGTGGACGAGACAGTGTCCCCTGACATTGCTGAGGTCCATGAGCAATTGCAACCACCATCAGATGGTTTGTTGGCTCATCTTCCTACAAGGCAAAAAACTTGTATTTTCTTCCCTATAAATTTCGCTTTCAAATTTTTTTTTTTATTGCGTGATAGATAAACAAGCCTACGGCCCACCTAATGGTAAGCGGTCACCGTCGCTCATGAACCTCTGCAATGCCAGGGCAATGAGGGCCTGTTATCTATCGCCTACCGATACAGGACTTTTCTTAAGCCTCGTTTAAAGAGGGACATCTCTTAGCGCAATGATCGTAAAACAGCACCCAAGATCTCATAAATTATTCTACAATTTGAATGTTATGTTTTATGATTAAAATAACCTGTTATCTTTGAGAATAATTTTACTCTAATTAGCGTAACATGTTATACATATTATTTTAATATATTTAAATATAATAAAGGTGTGTTTTTGTTCGTAATAATATCGAAAAAAGAACTCAGAAATATTGTAATTGAAGTGTATCTATTTTAAATGCATATTATAGTGGCAATCCCTTAATAATTTACATTGCACAGTAGTTAGACGAGCTTACGGCCTATCTGATGGTAAGTAGTTACCGTCACTCATGGTCATCATAATTTTTGACCTAAGTCAAAGTCAAATCATTTATTTCAAAGTTGATGTGGACACACATACATTTTGAATGTCAATAAAAAAGTTCTACTACCAGTTCGCTAAAATTACGCCTCCGTCCTGAGAAGAACCGGCGCAAGAAACTCAGCGGGCATGTCTTTTTTTTTTTTGTTTAAATATTGTTTGACAAATCTATTAATTGAAACGGCCCGAGACGAACACCTCCTTCCCATTTTGTGCAGTCATTTATATAATCATTAAGTTTATAATAAGCTTTACTGCATAGCCATTCTTTAATAACTCTCTTAAACCTACTTATAAGCAATGTTTGAACGGCCTCTACGTCTGAGATCGACCATCAAAAAATCCAGTATAATTAGTATTAATTACTAAGTTAATTTTCAATCAAAAGATAAAGTGTATCCGGGGTGACCAGTACTATAAAAATTTTAGGAAATATTTAATTCTTCCGTAAGTTTAGAATTTCGCTATCGTATCGTATATTGATGAAGGTTGACAAGTGTAGTTCCTAATGTCAGTTTGCGTGGGTTGTCAATCGGAAATGATATTCTGCAAATAATAAAACTAGTTTTGACCGAACTCATGTATTTTTACATACTTTATATTATTATCTAAATACTTGTGTTTTAAATACTATCAATGATTTTTTGTTTTGGTGATATTCTTAGCATGTTATTTTTTTTTTGTTTTATCTTAGATTGTACTCATGTGTGTCAATAAAGATATTTTTTATTTATTTATCTTGCACCTCCCATTAAACTTCCCGGTTTCCGATTGAGCTGACATTATGCACGCAGATGTATATCACGTGATTTTTATTTTTATTTTTTTTCATTGCGTGATAGATAAACGAGCCTGCAATAATTTGACAAAATGGCGCTGATCTGATGATGGATTCAGAAGGTGGCCATAGGAACTCTTATTTAAAATAGACCCGTCTTGTTTGGGCTCGTTTTATTTCTATTAGCTGGCACTCTACTGCTACCAGATCTCGAGGATCTTAAAAACTTTTATTTAATAAGTTTTATTTAAAATAAATTATTCATAGAGTGATTCAAGAGGTTTATGTGTATAACGGGGTGATAACAAGGGAAACCAACCTATTCACCGTGCGGGTAGTTGGAAGTGGAGACTCGCTATAAATACAGGCGTTGGCCGCTGTTATCATTCATTCGTGTTTGAATTGTCGAGGCGAACGGACCTCTTGATGTAAAAGTAATAAACTGTTAAAACTCGTTATTTTGAAGTTTTTATTCTAAAGTATGGATCATCAAGTGCTCAAGTGGACATTGTGACGACATTCCTGACAAAACCAAACGAAGATCGACTAATTACAACGTCATTACACCACAACAACTATTTGCCCCGTCATGTATAATACACACAGGATATTTATTTAGTTGTACCAACAAAGTAACACCAAAAACACATACAAATAAAGAAGCAATCGAAGTACACATGAGTAAATGTCACTTAGATAATAGGTACAAACAGCATGCTAATAGATAATAACATCGGAATTTAAGGTTACACTAAGTACAAAAAAGAATAATAATTTATAATTAAAAAAACATGTCGTATGAAAAGTAAATCATTGAATTATAAAAATAATATTAAACGATACAAAACACTTATATTAAAATACTAGCTTTTGCCCGCGACTTCGTTCGCGTGAACTTCAGGTTCATCCCGTCTAGTCTAGTCGCCTATGTGTTATTCTGATGTATAAGCTATATTGTGGTAAAGTTTCATTCAAATCTATTTAGTAGTTTTTACATGAATGAGTAACAAACATCCATACATCCATACTTACAAACATTCGCCTTTAAAATACATATTAGATTATGAGTTAAGAAAATAATTAAAAATTGAGCGATAATAAAATAAAATAATGTTTTGAAAATTATTCAAGAACTTGAGACAAATCTCTCTTGAATGTAAATGGACAACCTGAGAAAATATCAAGCTCGCGAGATGGGCCCACAGAAGCTGTGGTTGTGGCAATTTCCCTGCCGTGAAAGACGTTGTATTGTAAAGAAACATACGGTTTTTGATGTGATGTGGTTCTTCTTCTTCCTGTGCCATCTTCTATCGAAGGTCGGCGATCATTAAGGCGATCTGTACTTTTGACACAGCAGCGCGAAACAAAGCACGAGTGCTTTTGTTGAACCACTGGCGCAAGTTCTTCAGCCAGGATGTTCTCCTTCTACCTACAGCTCTCTTCCCCTGGATCTTGCCCTGTACGATCAAGTGCAGCAAATCGTACTTCGGGCTTCTCATGATATACCCCAGATACTCCAATTTCCTTCTTTTGATGGTTTTCAGCAGTTGTTTTTCTGTGTTGGCACGTCGCAAGACTTCTATCTATATTTGTGATGTAGTAAATAAGAACATTGCTCTGCACTAAATTAATTCTCCATTCGTGACGTAAATTATAATATTTCAAGATGAACTGAGCTTACTTCCTCTACCAAAGTGACCGACCCACTGACGTACCTATGAGTAACCTATGCCTTAACCGTTTTCAAAAGAAGGAGGTATAATGTACAACAATTTGGTCAACGAAGATTTTTAATTTTCACTTAGGTCTTAAGGTATTTGTCGAATATTTTATTTTCCTTTTATGACGTTACTGCCAGTTGAGGCTGAAAACCAGCGCTCGGTGTGTCTGTGGGTGATCTCCAGCTAAAACCCAGCATTAAGCTGAGACTCGACTGGTTTGTGATGGAAACCTTTATTGTATTATTATTGTTTTTGTATTATTTTTGCCACTGTTTCCATCACGAATAAAGAAATGTATATGTCTATGAATAACTGCTAAACAATTTGAAGTTCATTTAATCCAATTTACTGTACAATCAGACGGAGATTGTCGGAATTGAGACATCCGGGAAAAGATTGAAACATTAAAATATTAGTACATAGAATCTTCTTATTCCAAGAGATTTTAACAAAATATCAAAGATAGAAAGATAGAGTTAACTTCGCAACGCATTTATAATATTAGTAATTGGTTGTCAAGTGAATAGTGTGTACAATTCCCTCACTAATTAATTGAAAGGAACTTTGTTCCATCCGGGTGTCCCTTGACACCTCTCAAGTTTTTTTATGACAAAAACATTTCTCAAGCATAGCACAAAAACTACCAGTCAGATCTTTATAAAATTTATATGAGTTAATATCCAGTGTCTACGTTTTAACAAAAAATAATCATCGAAATTGGTTCAGATAGAAAAGATATACTGCCAT
Source organism: Trilocha varians (assembly GCA_030269945.2). Classification (NCBI taxonomy): domain Eukaryota; kingdom Metazoa; phylum Arthropoda; class Insecta; order Lepidoptera; family Bombycidae; genus Trilocha; species Trilocha varians. Next base: position 1,341,700 of record AP028264.1, on the reverse strand, counting down.
CTTTAAAGCGCATGTTGCAGTTAGTAATTTATAATTTAATTTTGTTTTCTTTTAAAAATCATAATTAATAATATGTCAAAGGCTAAACAATCTTCATATTAAACATAATATTCTTGTTGATCAGACGACAAGGTCCGACTCATTGAGACACGTGTTTCGTACAAAGACGCCAATTGTCAATACCCAGATAATCTATTGACAGCGAATTGGCTGATGCAATGCCAATTGAGATGACTGTCAATTATTATTATGTCACAAAATGATTAGTAGATGTATGTTGTTTTATAAATCTTGACGAAACTAGTGGGCTCGCACGATTTCGTCTGCGTTACTTTCAATTAAAAGGTAGCCTATTTTCTTTATCGAGATCTAACGATTGTCTGTGCCAAATTTCATCAAAAACGGTTGAGAGGTTTAAGCGGGAAAGCGTAACAGACAGACAGACAGGCTTACTTTCGCATTTATAATATTAATAGGAATTAGATAGATCATTTCAACTCATAGAGATACAAAATATCAAGTGGTTCAAATGCACTGAATACTAAATATTTTATTTTTCAAGATTTCCTCTATTTCTGTGGTCTGCCATTATCAAACCCCTCATAGGACCATGTTTTAAATATATTTTGTGTAACAAAAAAAAAACATTATTATAATCGGTTTATAAACGACAAAGTTATACGCGAACAATCACACAGAATCATCTTGAAAAAAATTGAAAATATTTTTTTTTTTAGAAATTGCTCAATATTTACTCGAAAGCTTAACTATATTTTACAACAACAGTTTTTTTCGGTAGACAATTAATTACATAATCGAACTATAGAATAAATATAACTTGATTTTAAGAAAATATTCCACGGTCAAGTTCAAGTTGTCTAAAACTTTTAATGTCAGATATATAATATATGAAACTGGTTCAAGAGACATTTATATACACATATTATGTTAATATTGGCCCTTAGTACATGTTATTTGTTTTATTGCTTCGTTTATTTATATTATATTTAGATTATTTAGGCAAAGGTTCCGGTTATGGCTTGTCAATGTATTATTTCTGGCAGTATAATGTTTTATAACAAAAAGAAAAAAAAAACAATATTTGTTTTTAAGTTGTTATTGTTCTAAACTTATTCAGACACTCACGGTTTTCTATAATACTTTCACGCATTTTCAACGGGTTCTTACCACGATATTTAATTCATTGAGTTGTCTCGATATTTATAAGGGTTCATGCTCAGAGAGTCTTGTAGATACAGTGAGTGTCGTGATGTGAGTTCGAGTTCCAGTGGTACTACCCAAAATCGAACGAGAAAGAGGGTAGACAGATTTGTTTGCTCTTAAATCGACCCGCAGTATCCAGTCTTCTCGTGATCATGACGTTTGCAACAACAACGAAATATCGAGACAACTCAATTAATTAAATATCGTGGTAAGAACCCGTTGAAAATGCATGAAAGTATTGTTATTGTTCTATATGAGTGTTTTGTGGCTAATGAATGTATTCTTTATTTTACATTATATAGGTAACTATAGTTAAAATGTACGCAGTTTATTTCAGTTAACCGATTCCAAAATAAAAGTGATTTTATGTTGTATTTCGATAGGATAGATAATCATTCTCTTAATTTCTGCTGGCACAAAGCTGATGGATTTAAAATTCATCATCATCATCAGCCTATAGGCGTCCACTGCTGGACATAAGCCTCCCCCACCTCCCCACCCCTCACCACAAAAATAAAGCCAGGGTTTTGTCATATTGAACCCTAAAAGGTACAAATTAAGATTGTAAATTGCCCATTAAAATGAACATATGTGGTCAACAACCCGACTATGCCATTTAAATATAGCGAAATAGCTTAAAATCATAGGATCTTGTTATTAGTATGACGTATATGGAGATAATAGTACGTCATACTATAATATACCACAACATAGTATCTGTACAGAAATATCTTTTTATTTAAATTGTATTTAAGAAAGTCGCATGCCGCGTTTCCAACTTCTAATGCGCGCAAATGACAACTGGTTGGCCAACTGTCGGTTATCTACATCACTAACACTATTACTAAACGGGTTCTTACCACGATTAAGTTTAATTGAGCGTTCCCGATATTTCAGCACTGTTTCAAGCGCCATGATCACGGGAAGACTGAGTAACTGCGGGTAGGTCATTTAAGAGCAGACAAATCTGTCTAGCCTCTTTCTCGTTCATTTGCCGGTACCACTGGAACTCGAACTCACATTTTGACATACCACACTGACAGTATCAGCTACCGTCTCAAAACTAGAATTTTTGGCTTTATTTTCGTTCGTCGATAAAACTAATGCATACTCAGTTTATTTCAAAATTGGAAAACATGTAGAAATAGAGTATTAGCTAATGCAAGAAAAACGAGCCCAAACATAATGACTCTACCTTGTATAATACAAGTGTTCCTATGGCTACCTTCAGACTTCATCATAACGCGATATACATATTCGTACAAAATTTCAGTTCAATTGAAACCGGGAAGTTGGTTAAAATTCTATCCGAACTTACATAGTTAAATAAACTTTTAGAAAGTTACATTTGATGAACCCTCCAAAATTAGGTAGTCATGTCACCCGCAAACACTACGCTATGGTTTTGACCTCTGCCGGGATTCGGATGCTTATAATTGGAACGAAGTTCCTTAGTGCGCGTTACCGAAAGGGGGCTAGACGGAAATTCTTATGAAAAAGTTGTCACGACACTTTTTTTGTTTTAGATGATTATCGCTAGATGGCGCTGTGATTAAAATCTTTTAAAACAATTCCTTATTTTGTTTTATATGATTAATGCTAGATGGCGCTGTGACCAAAATATTTTATTTAAGTTATAAAATAAAATTTAAATTTTATTACAATTCCTTCACTAATTAATCGAAAGGAACTTCGTTCCATCCGGGTCCCTTGACACCTCTCAATTTTTTTTGACTGTGGTTCGACTCCCACATGGCCAACATTTATTTCATAATTATTACCCTGGTTTATTCTGTTACAACCATTAAATCATACAGTTAATTGTTATGACTGTTAATTGTCAAAATTTAATTCGTGGAATGTTTTAACGTGTTTTTTCTCGTTTTGCGTTGTTTTCCGGATATGGAATGTTGTTTAAACGTTTGCGCACAGTTTTTTATTTAGTGTAGTGTTTTTAATTTAGACGAAGTTTTATTTGTCATTCATAGTTTGTGATAGGTATAAATTTTAAAGTATAGTTTTAAAAGTAAATAAAATTTTAGATATCTTGTAATTTAAATGGGAATAAAGAAAAAAAAAATTTAGAGGTGTCATGGGACACCCGAATAGAACGAAATTCCTTTCGATTAAAAGATACGATTAAAAGATAAGGAACGTGTTGTAAAAAAAATTGATCACAGCGCCATCTAGCATTAATCATATAAAACAAAATAAGGAATTGTTTTGAAAGATTTTAATCACAGCGCCATTTAGCGATAGTCATCTAAAACAAAAAAAAAAGTGTCGCGACAACTTTTTCATAAGAATTTCCGTCTAGTCCCCTTTCACAACGCGCGATAAGGAACTTCGTTCCAATATACAAATTAATTGAGTACTTATTGGAAGTCAAAAATACAATGAGTCATTCTTTAATGAATGAAAATACTAAAATGGTTGCACACTCCGTCTATTTAAAAGTTGAATGCTCGTATCCATGGTTACGTAAATGATAATGCACTTTTATCTTAGCTCGTAAGGTCATTGGTCAAATTGATAACAATACAAAAACAAAACAATGTATAGAAATACTGGAAGAGACATTTATGTATTTATTTAATCTTATTTTCATATTTTCTTTTAATTTTAGATTTGTATATTTTTTTTCTTTTTTAGTTTTTTAAATTTTGAATATTATTAATTTGCTTCTGGGTTCATTTTATAATGCAAGTATTTCAGCCTTCTCAAATATTTACAATGTTAGTGTTATGCAAGCCTGTTATTGGTATAGATATACTGTAGTTTGTATATTTTATATTCCTTGCATGTATATTTGTAACCGTGTGTATCATGTAACCTTGTGTCAATACGTATTTAAATAAAATAGAGAAGAGTAATGAATAACGGGGATGATATTTTGAAACCGGTATCTATTTATTTTTATCTATTTATTACCTTGCGGTTTTACCAAGAAAAACCTTTGCGGTTTTCAAATCATTAATATTCACAAACCATCTTGTTGTTCTCATCTTAAAACTTTATCTAAAATATAAAATGAATCGCAAAATGTGTTGATAAGCGTATACAGGGTGATTTTTAAAGAAGGTACATATTGCAGGAGGGTGATGAGTACTCTGTTCTAATACGAAATATTACAAAAAATAGGCAAAATTACAAATTTTTTTTTTTACATCTAAATTCGACAAAACTTCTTCAAACATAAACAATTTCGGCTAAAAGAGTGTTGACTAACGACCTCTAGTGATCTCGCGCATCCCACACCTCCGCCACACCCATCAGCTGTCGAAAAACCATCATTTTGCAAGAATTTTAGATATTTTTAAGTAGCGATTACTAAGGCATTAAGCCATATTCTTTGGTATTAATATTTTTACTGGTCGTATATAACCATCAGCTACCATGACCTTCAATATGTACCCTCACTAAGAAATCACCCTGTATACTCAATAACGCCTGGATCAATTTGACCAATTCTTTTTTAAAATGTTCGTTGAAGTTCAAGGGTGATACGGCGAGAAAAAATCAAATAATTGACATTTAAATGTAATTGAAATTGACGCAGATGAAGATGAGTAATCCAGTTAGGTAGTTTGCTGTACTGTACTGTAACAACCCATTACTGCCCACTGTTGAGCTCAGGTCTCCTCCGAAGAGGGATTAGGCATAGTCCACCACGCTTGCCCAGTGCGGATTGGGGACTTCACATATCTTCAAAGGATTTTTAGAACCCTTTTCCGACATGCAGGTTTCCTCACGATGTTTTCCTTCGCCGTTTTTACCCAGTGGTGTTGTGAAAAATTGCACATAAATCTTTTTCATATTAAGATTTAGAGGTAGTTTGCAAATATAATTTGCAATGACGTTGGAAAGAAAGCCTATAAATTATTAAAGTTAAATTGAACGCAATATTTAGTTTAGTTCTTGTTTAAACACGTTGATTCTTAAAATTAATTTAAAAATAAATTAAAAATTTACAAGCTTTTTAAGATCTTGGATATTATGTAGAGTGTTAACAAAGACAAGAAAATGAGCCCAAACACAATGAGTCTATCTTATTTAGTACACGAGTTCCTATGGCTACTGACTCCATCATCAGATCAGCGCCATTTTATCATATTATTGCATTGTCACGCATCTACATATACATCTGCATACAAAATGTCCAAAAAATGGGTCAAATTTAGCTTGCAAGATTCCACCCGAACTTACATAGTTACATCCAGTGCAAGTTAACTAAAAGATTTTTTAAATTGTTCGTACATTTGGTTTAAGTTTAAAAAGGTCCTAATAAAGATCCTAAATATAAGGTGTGATGATCTTGAAGGAGGTGTGTTCTTTGTCGAGGGTCACCAGTTGTGGGATGTCAGTGGACTTATGGCCAATGGGAGATCTCCGACCGGGCGAGGTAGTGTATTGGTGGTCAGGCCGAAGCCCACTGTAGTAGATTTCAGATGTCGTATATATGTGAAGATTTCTGCAAATGTCGTAACCGCGATTCAGGATCTCGCGCGTTATTATTGGTCGCCACAAGCTTATAACATAAACTTAATTTTAAATGGTTTAAAAAATGAGCTCATAGAATCCGGAATAGTGTTTATAAAATCTAACTAGTTTAACCAGTGTAATTTAGACTGGGTCTTAACAAAAACTCAAAATAAGGAAACATTTTGCATTAATGTTTTTATATACTAGAGAATATCCGTAAATTCGTCTGTGACGCATAAGGAGTAAGTAAAATTGTTTATGTTTCACTGTTTCGATGATACACTTACTTTTGTAAAAACATCCCGCGTTTTTCTTTATTAGTTGTAATGATATTAAAAAACTATTGTGTTAGGGAGTTGAATATCTATTTTAAACCTAACTACGCGACTTCGTCGAGAGCATCAAAAATTCTCGCCGTAGTAGAGCTAAGAGTTCTTATGGACACCTTCCGAATCCATCATCAAACCAGCTTCATAGTACCATGTTATTGGATTGTCACGCGATATACATATGTATGCAAAGTTTTGGCTCAATCGGAAACCGGGAAGTTGGTCAAATTCAACTAGCAAGATTCCACCCAAACTTGAATAGTTTTTTGTTATTTATTTTATAAGCACACAATACACACTACAAGCTAATACACAAATATATAAACTAAAGTACAATTTAAAGATCTGGCTTGCAACGTAAGCCATGTGCGCAATCCAAAACAAAGTAGAAGAGTGTACAAGTACATTTAAAAAAAAAAGGTTGTGTAATGTGTACCTACACAGTTACATCCAACTTAATATAAAAGTTGTAATTTCTTTTACTTCATTTCTAGTAAATTTAGATCTCAAATACAACAATGTACATAAACACAATTACGAAATAGTTGATAACGGGGTTACCCACCTTATCTGTCGTTTTGGATGGTCTCAATTGTCTGTAATAGATAAACAAAATGTAACGTCTGTGGATACGCGTGTTTTAGAATGATTCACACTGGTCGCTGGGAGATTTTGATCTATAAATGCTTTACCAATTTTTACGTGATTTTGATCGAGGACATCGCTGAAATATGAGAGTTGAACTGTACTAAAACCGCTCATACTCTGCGCCTGTTATGCGGGACGGCATGACGCACTACGCACTACGCTTCAAAATTTTGCTTAAAGTTTCTCGCTTTCACATGAAACCGCTGAGTTCATCTACACTACGGTTCAAGAGATCTTTTTTGCTCCGTACGACATGTCCCTCTTCAAACCAGGTTTAAGAACACCTGTATGGGTAGGTGATACGCAACGGTCCCTCATTGCCCTGGCATTGCAGAGGTTCATGGGCGAAGGTAACCTATAAAAAAGATTAATGTGAGTGTGGGTGTCACATTATGACGATTTATCATCGAATCGATCGTAAGTTGGTACCTATAGTAGCTATTACCCATCATGCATTTTCAATTGGTTTTTAACACGATATTTAATTAATTGAGTTGTCTCGATATTTCAACGTTGTTGCAAACGTCATGATCACGGGAAGACTGGATACTGCGGGACGATTTAAGAGCAAACAAACCTGTATACCCTCTTTCTCGTTCGCTTTTGGGTAGTACCACTGGAACTCGAACTCGCATCACGACACACCACACTAAGGACCCGGTAAGAACCCGTTGAAAATGCATGAAAGTATTACTCATCATCCACTATACAAAACATTAAACTTTATTTATTAAACATAAACATATTATCTACTTATCCTCTAAGTTCCAAGATCCCCTAATAGTAAATAATATAACATTACCCTTACGCGTCTAATGAAAGTACACGGCCAACGTGACCGAGGTACAAAAATGCGTCGAAAATCAACCGAGAGGGAACGAGTGCCTGAGTTACGTGACTGCAATGGAAAATGGCTGACCTTGAAAAGTTGCCACGTGTATCTCGAAGACTTAGTTATGACACAATTTTTCCTGGTTTCTGACAGACTTGGCTACAATTTTGTTTAAGATAATGGTGTTATGATTATAAGTGATTTTCGGCTGCACCGTTCCGGATAATTCTGGTGTTAGATGAAAGATGATGGTTGTCGTGGGGTACAATTTATTTTTTTACGATCGAACATGTAGTTTTGAGTATGTGATTAAAAATGTTAATTTTAAACGGACGGTTCCACAATTTTTGTTGCGTTTTGGGGTATAGCAGCATTTCTATTCTTTTTTTTGTTAGAAAGCAGACACTATCGACTTTATCTCATATAAATTAATAAAGAGGTTTCATTTTTGTAATAAAAATATTAAACCTCATTTTAAGCCCAATAATAAAACAAACTATTAACTAATGTTGTGTGACCAGTAGTCTGTAGTTTTCTCAAAAAACACAATAATTTACGCTAAAATTGATAATAAGTTCTTCATTTGACTTGAACGATTCGGGGAAAGAGCCAAGATCAAATGCATTATGCGTAAATTCCTTTGAACATTTAGTAATTTCCATAGAGAACTGTTTGTTATTTATCTTATTTAGTTCAAAAAGAATATTCATTTGTTTCTTGCGAATGGAATATGCTCAGTAGAGGTACATTCTTATACAAAAAAAATCAGACGTTTGACTTCCATCTTTCGGTCATTTTGGAACGAAGTTCCTTATCGCGCGTTATCGAAAGGGGGCCAGACGGAAAAAACTCTTACGAAAAGATGTCACGACACTTTTTTAGCTGTCACGACACTTTTTTTTGTTCTAGTTGATTATCGCTAGATGGCGCTGTGATCAAAATCTTCTAAAACACGTTCCTTTTAAATTATAAGATGTCTTTTAATCGAAAGGAACTTCGGTGTATTCGGGTGTCCCATGACACCTCTCAAGTGGTTAATGTTGTTTAGGAATAAATTATAAATGAAATCTTTTAAAATACAAGATTTAAGATCCTGGATATCATATAGCAGTAGAGTGTTGGCTGATACAAGTAAAACGAGCCCTACCTATAAGCTATGACGAGTTCCTACGACCACCTTTCGAATGCATCAATGGATCAGCGCCATTTTGTCATATTATTGCATTGTCACGCGATAAACATTTTACTAAATATTATTTCAGTCGTAAACCGGGAAGTTTGTCAAATTAAGCTTGCAAGATTCCACCTTAACTTACATAATTAATAAAAAGTAATATATAGTCATAATAAAAAGTCGTGGTGGCCGAGTGGTCGAAGCGCTTCCTTCCGTACGGGAGGTCGCGGGTTCATATCCTGCCGGCTTGTACCTCTAAATCTAAATATGAAGAAGATTTCTGTGCAATTTTTTACAACACCACTGGCTATAAACGGTGAAGCAAAACATCGTGAGGAAACCTACATATCGGACAAGGATTCTAAAAATCCTTTGAAGATATGTGAAGTCCCCAATCCACATTAGGCAAGCGTGGTAGACTATGCCTAACCCCTCTTCGGAGGAGACCTGAGCTCAGCAGTGGGTAATAATGGGTTGGTACATTACATAATTACATAGTTACATCCAGTACAAGTTAATATAAAGCTTGTAAAACTACGGGTACGTTCTCGAAGATTCTTTAATACACTTTGAGTGAAGCCAAGTCGTTAATTGGATTAAATAGTTCCCGTAGGATCGATACAGCTAACAAGAATAATAAAATTGCTTTCGTACTAACTACTTTGCTGATGAAAGTTGTTGGAAAACCATTTAACTATTCTTTGTTTACTTTTTTTTGCCTCGTAGGTAGGCGAGCTAACGGGCCACCTGATCGTAAGCGGTTACCGTTGCTCATGGACCTCTGCAATGTCACGAAACACTGTGAGGCCGCTACCTACGGCCTACCTTCTAGGGACTTTCTTCAAGCCTCGTTTGAAGAAGGACAAGAGTAGTTTTAACTTTGTAGTGTTTTAGTTGCGATTGCGATCCGTTGCAGTTCGCTTTAGTGTGCGCTTCCACAGGATATTCTATGTGGTGTACATTTAAGTGCAAATTTCAAGGATAAGAGAACCGATTTCGTTATTTTTTATTGTATTCGTTGTGATCATAAGTAAGTTCTTATGGAAGACTATTTAATAGTTCTTTTAAACACCATTGCATTAATTGCAAGTGAACGGGTAGAGCGCGATATATTTTATTTATTTTTAAACATAGTGGCTACAAGGGCCCACATTACAATACATAAAAATACATAAAAGTGTTAGTAAGTCTTAATCTAAGTGTTAGTGTCAACATAACAGAACGTGGCCTAAGCAATATATCATAGGCCACGCTTCCATTCGACTCGTCCCACATGAGCATCCACGCAATGGGCTATGTATGGGGAGTCGAAACGTTGGGCTATCATCACCATAATGCTGTTTGGACTGTCCCGCACTCTGCAGAGCAGCGATGCGCATCGTTTTCGAATGGTGGCATGGAAACATGGCATATTTTGACAGCACAAGTGACATTTTTGTTATTTTAAATTTATTTTAAATTGTACTTTAGTTTATATATTTGTGTATTAGCTTGTAATGTGTATTGTGTGCTTATTAAATAAATAAATAAATGAATAAAAATTCAGCGAGCGTGTACCACGTTTCCAAATTGTCTCAACAATGTCCAACACACGTTAAAAACAAATGACGGTCACGGCCGACATGTAAACGGGGTTGTTGTATGCATTGGCCGGCATTGAAACTTTGTGAAACACCGTTTGACAGTTGGCCTAACAGTTATCATTGGAAGTTGGCGAGTCATAAATAAAATTCTCAACAAGGAAAAGAATATATTTGAATATTTATCGGTCAATGTTCTAATTTCAAATTCATTTCCATAACGCTTATGACAACCGGACACAATGATAAAACAACATTTTTTATCTACGACTTATTTGTCAACAAAGATAATTTAATACCTACGTGATTGGACGTAATTAGTATTGTTTTTGTATGAAAAACCTACTTTTGTAATCATTCATCATTCGAACATCTAAAAAATGGCAAAAATTAATCTTTTATACAGGGTGGATCTGTAACTTTGGACAATCTGACGTGGGATGAATGACCTGTCGAAATACAACATAGCACCACTTTTATTTTTTGGATCGATTAAACTTTTTTTTCTGACATTGTATGGAAAACGTACGACTATCGTTGCGGACTTCCATACTATGATGAAAAAAATTATGCGATTCATAAAATAAAAGTGGTTCTAAGTTCTACTTCAACAGGTCCTTTACCCCACGTCAGATTGTCCAAAGTTACAGATCCACCCTGTATAAAATTCTCGTATCACAATATTAATAACCATAGGTACTCCTCCGAAACCTACCGACTTTTCCCAAATTTTATATGCGTATTTAGTACGTCTGAGAATCGGCTACTATCTATTTTTCGTAACCCAAAGTGATCAGGCTCGTTCAAGCTTGAATCTTTTCGCGCATTATCGAAAGGGGGCTAGACGGAAATTCTTATGAAAAAGTTGTCAAGACACTTTTTTTTTTTAGATGATTATCGCTAGATTGCGCTGTGATTAAAATCTTTTAAAACAATTCCTTATTTTGTTTTATATGATTAATGCTAGATTTTATTTCAGTTATAATAATTAGTTAGTTTAAAACGTCTGTCTCTCTCTCTTCTATATAGAACTAATAAATTATTATAACTTAAAAAAATAAAATTTTATTACAATTTCTTCACTAATTAATCGAAAGGAACTTCGTTCCATCCGAGTGTCCCTTGACACCTCTCAAGTTTTTATTTGATTATTCAACGATTTTTTTTTGTGGCATTAAAAATACACCTAATCCTACAATGTTACTTTTTATACCTATTATAAATAACTTTAACACGTTTACTGCGGCAAGTAAAATCATAATTCTTCATCTGGTGCGGTGGCGGGCCAAAATGCGCCCCCAATGATATTTCCGCCAGTGCGTGGCAGGTCTTTCTAGACCCACCAGCACTAAGATTGATTGATAATTGCTATAAATTTGTGGAAACATAATGCATATTTTTTTTTTATATTGTTAGAATGACCTTGAATCCAACTTCCTTAAGTTTGATTCGCCCCGGGATCTGCCAAACAGGAAATGAGAAATAAAGCAGGAAAAGCGGCAGATCGTTATCGACCTGAACCGCACTAGAAAGTATTTTTAGTAGTGATGGGACAGAGAAAAATAAGGGCATATCGAAAATAAAACAGAATTATCGTAAAAGAACTGCACAATGTTTTTATTTACTCATGCCTGTCTTTGAAACATGTTACGCAAAGGTGTTGGTTGCATTTCCTGCAATATTTTTTATTTTCTTAACCTTTTTTTTTTTCAAGGATATGGTCATTGTCCTTATGTTTTACTTGATTTTCTGAAATGAATTTTTTTTTTCTTAAATTATCTCAAAAAAGAGGAACAACTGTCAAAAAAATCAAAATCATTTATTAACGGCGTTAGTGACAAACTTCACTCCCTTAAGTGTTGCTGTCTCTTTCTAACACAATAAGTGCGAGAGAGTGAGAAAACAAATCTGAAGTTGTTGACCAAGGTTTGACCAATGGAAATGGCAAGATGGCGTGGCGGCTCTTTGTTCGCTTAGCATTTTAATCGCATTGTAGGAATACAATTATTCACTTAATAAACGTCTAAACAAGAATATAATGCAAAAAGGTAGTAAGTATGAAGCGTGGTTCCTGAGATGCAACCGAGTCACTGAACAACTTTCCCCAAAGAACATAGGTCGATATTAGAAAGAAAAAAATTGGCCGTGTAAAATAAATAGTGCCATAACATACCACAATAGAAGCAGTAGTGCAAAAAACGCCATACGTTGCTCGCAGAAAAATAGTGGAGTCAGCATAAAGCTCATGCACGAAGGCCATGCAAAATAATGACAATAGTTACGAACGCAACGTCAGATCAATTATATGGCACAACACTAACTGGCGGCGCGCGCGCTCTGTGCGGTATCGGGTCACCAGCTGCCTGGTGGGGGGGCGGGCCGAAAGAGGCCCGCTGCCGCACTCAGTGGATGTTTTTCACCGTAAGTGCGATGGTAGGTCGATAAAAGCCTGCCGTTATGTTTTGAAGGGGAACACCTACAATTTTGACCACAATATGAAATATATATTTGTCTCTGTTAAATATTTACAAACACCTGAGGTAATCGTTTCGCACAAGCGAGAGGGACATAGGTTTCTTCGTCCGCACCAGCTGAAGTACCGCGGCAGGCCGATATCGGCCTGTTACGCAGCAAACGTGTTAATAAAGCAATAAAAAATCTTACATTTAATTTCATTGTTTCAGTCGCACCCTTCACGATGCGTGGGGGTCTTCTAAGATGGCGCTCGTTATGGATCTGTGGTGGAGCACTCCTGGCTCTATCAGCTTTTATCGCAGCCCTGACTTGGGGGGCCATCTTTGATTCTGCTTTTGGTTCTGTAAGTATTCTACTACTAAAAACCTATTACTGCTCAGGATCAGACATAGTCCACCTCAGAAATATTACGAGATAAAGAGTGCATTAATTTATTCAAAGCAAGATCCAAGTTACATCATCATTCATCACCCGGCAGGATCGATAAATTACAAATTAATTTTATATTACACACTTTCTATTATTTTTATCAATTTAACCTTCAAACAACAAAAGTATCTACTCAATATCCAAAACTAAACAATTCAATTAGTATAATTCTTATTAAAATACTCCCAATCTTTATACAATTAGTACCTACCACAAGTCGACTGAAGCCTTATTGTCTTAAGCCGTGACTCATACAGGGCGAACTAATTACGACTAAGTTATTGCTTGCCTCAGCTTGCCTGAAATACCTGTGGCGACCAATAATAACGCGTGAGATCCTGAATCGCGGTTACGACATTTGCAGAAATCTTTGCATATATACGACATCTGAAATCTACTACAGTGGGCTTCGGCCTGACCGGGCATACACTACCTAGTCGGAGATCTCCCTTTGGCCTAATACCACTGATACCTTCTCAAAATTTGCCTCTAGCTCTTGGACCATATAGACAGAGGCTCCGAATATACTAGAACTCTATGTAGGTAATACAACATAGGTAAATTTGCTTTATTTTTGTGCCTAACGTCCTGCTAATGGGAAAGAGTAAGGTAGTTAGGAAAGAGAGCGTAACGGGGAGCGGCGCGACGGTAAAGAATACCGTAGTGCGTAACGCGTCGTACCGTCTCCCACAATGCCGTGGTTCTGACCTTGAATGCTTAGTGTGAGCGGTTGGAGGTTTCAGTGCGGTTCAACTCAAATGTTATCTTGCTTATATCAGCTTGTTGAATAAGCGTAGAGCGACTTAAGTTCCGGAGTGGCGGCCACGAACCGATAGGCAGACCTCCCACAAGGTAGACTAATGTCTAGATCAAGGCCGTGAAGTCACTGGAGACAGCATAGGACCGGTCATTGTTGCGAGGTTTGGAGGAGACCTATGTCCAGCAGTAGACGTGTATGGTCTATTGATGATGATGATGATTTGAGCTATTCAATGACCGACAGAATACTAGACAGTCGCTGCGCTTAGTTTATTAATTTATAAAAAAACATTCAAGATAATATTATTTTCTAGTCTAGTTTATCTTTTCATCGACTTATCCAAAGTCAAATAACGTTATCAAACGCGATTGTTGATATTATATAAATCTCTGGAACTTGGCGAAAGTAATAACACAATATAATATTATTTATAGTACAGAAGCAATGTTATTTGACAAACTGAGGATATTTTTGTCTTTTATCTTTTATTAAAAAGTTGAAAGAAAGAAAGAAAAACATTTATTTGTGAAATTTTCAATGTTGGATAGTTCATTTATCGAAGAAGGCGATAGACTATATTATATTTTCAGAAAAACTTGGCTTCCATACTAAAAGTCCAATAATGAACCCAAGGTGTAAAAATTGCCTAGGCGCAGACAAAATTACACCGGTCAACTTATAAATCGATGCTCTATACAAAGGCAGGGTCTTTTTGACTCAGACGAAGTAGCTAATAAACTCTGGGTTAATTAGTTTATTTGTTAGTAAAGTAATTGATTCTGCAACTGATTAAAGGAGTGTTTATATCAGCTATAAACAACTTTAAGATAACAATTAACTAAGTAGGTATACAATAACAATGAACTGCAAACATTGTATGAGATGTTGTTGTTATAAACTTTAACCTACAATGAGTTCTTGTTAAGATAATATTATGTAATTTATCTTGTACCAAATTGACTTAAGACTAAGTTTTTGGTTTACATTTAATTCTTATGAACAAATTTAATTCTTCTTTTGTTTTTGGAACGAAGTTCCTTATCTAGATGGAAAAAATTCTTACGAAAAGTTGTCACGACACTTTTTTTGTTGTCACGACACTTTTTTGTTTTAGATGATTATCGCTAGATGGCGCTGTGATCAAAATCTTTTAAAACAAGTTCCATTTTGTTTTAGATGATTATCGCTAGATGGCGCTGTGATCAAAATCTTTTAAAACACGTTCCTTATCGCGCGTTACGTTAGGAAAAAAAATTTAAGATATCTTTTAATCGAAAGGAACTTCGTTCTATTCGGGTGTCCCATGACACCTCTCAAGTTTTTTTTATAGTTTTCTTTAAATGACAGCGTTAGTGTCGATGATCACTAGTCTTGTGAAATTTTTATCAGCGTTATTTTGTCTATAAAAACACCTAAAGTAAAGTCTGTGGCAGGAGCCAAAATTGAGCACAGTTCAAAAACCTTTTTTTAATCGTCTCATATTTTACGCAGATAATATGTTTTTGTTCAATATGTAATACAGTGCATTTTTATAATAAATATTTGCAAAATATAAAATTTGATTAAAATCGATATTAATAATTATTGGAAATTAATGTTTTTAAAAAGAGGCTCAAATACAGTAGTGATTCCGAACGAAGTCCCCAGTTTCGCCATCTAGCGAAAAGTGACGTTTTCAGTTGAGTGGTTATCCAAGATCTAAAATACTTTAAAGTCTTTTCATTAAAATAAATTTATCAAGAAACAAAACAAAGATATTATGAAGAGTGTAATAATAATTATATTAGCCTACTTCAATACTATTGACTCTTAATCAAAAACAATAGACTGATTAATCTTCAATTTATATCGATGGACTAAATTCTGTGAATTAATCTATGGATTATTATTGCGTGATCACTTGAGGTTGAAAGTACGAATTAATGTACAATGTAGAATAATTAGAATGATATTGTAGACGGGACATTCAAGAGGTTTTTAATTTAATTGTGTGTTTGCGGCGACCAATAATAGCGCGCGAGATCCTCGCGGTTACGACATTTGCAAGAATCTTCGCATATATCATCATCATCAGTCTATAGACGTCCACTGCTGGTCATAGGCCTCCCCCAAACCTCGCCACATCGACCGGTCCTGCGCCATCTGCATCCAGTGACCTCACGCGATCTTGACCAGATCCATCGGTCCATCTCGTGGGGGGTCTACCAACGTTGCGCTTACCGGTTCGTGGCCGCCACTCCAGAACTTTTCGGCCCCATCGGCCATCTGTTCTTCGCACAATGTGTCCTACCCATTGCCACTTCAAAGCGGCGACTTCGCATATAAACGACATCTGAAATCTACTACAGCGGGCTTCGGCCTGACCGGGCATACACTACCTCGCCCGCAAGGTGATCTCCCTTTGGCCTAATACCACTGTACCCACAGTGTTTAATTTTGATCAGGTTTAACCGTGCAATTTTACTTTTAATAACTTATTTTTAAGGACTTTAATGAAATGAAATTTAATTTTAACGTTGATGTTATTTTCGACGTCAAAACACACACAGTTCGGACAAAGAAATGTTAACCACTCAGCGGTCTTTTCTTGTATTATTTATTAGGATATTTTTTGAATATAAAATTTAAGGTATACCTACGCCATATTATATAAGGTACATAAGAGTACCGACAGTACAGTCAATAAAGCCAGTAAAGATTTAATTTTGTCGCATCTGTAATATTGTCCTTTTGGTATAGTCTTTGACAGACGTAAACTGATATGTTAGTTGCGGTTCTTTTATGGCCTATTAATTACTATACATTGTAATAAACGTACTTATAATCTTCAAAAGGTGATTATCAAGTTTAATGTACTTTTAAATGTTATCTTCAACGTACCTGGATTGTAAGTGAACAGATTTGAGTTAATATTTGTCTTTTTTTTTATTGCCATCTAGGCAGACGAGCCAACGGGCCACCTGATCGTAAGTGGTTACCGTCGCTCATGAACCTCTGCAATGTCAGGGGATATTGAGGGGTCGCTACCTACGACCTAACTTTAAGGATCCTCCTCAAGCCTCTTTTGAAGAAGGACAAGTCATAGCGCTCTGGGAATACCGAAGAGTGGAGCTCATTCCATAGCCGGATGGTGCGTGGCAAAAAAGTGTTCCTGAAACGGACCGTGGATGGACGGTGCGGTGGTTCCAAATAATAGGGATGAACTACTTGCAGTAGTTTTTTTATTGCCATGTAGGTAGACGAGCTAACTGTCTTCTGGCAATGCAGAGGTCCATGAGCGACGGTAACGGCTTACGATCAGGTGGGCCGTTAGCTCGTCTACCTACATGGCAATAAAAAAACTACTACAAAAAAAATATCGCGAGGAAACCTGCATATTTCTAAAAGGATTCTAACTAAGGAACTCCCCAATCCGCATTGGGCAAGCTTGAATCATGATGGACTATGCCTGATCCCTTATGTGAGTTGTTTTTTTACATTTCCTGAAAGTGAGCTTTGCCGAGATCCCCTCTCTCTCCAACGTAAGATTAGATGAGATTTGACTCGACCCCCTTCCCCCCCTTAAACACCTCACGTTATTTATGGACGCCCCCTAACGGGCCATTTTAGTATAGTTACCATTTTACACAGTAAGCTATAAAAAAACAATGTAACATAAATATTAATTGTTTAAAAAATAATTGCTTTGTTTTTCCCCTTTTTTTATTGTTTTGCGTCATATACTTTATTTCCGCCGATATTGGACTGTTACCGGTTTTTGCAATTAAAAGTTAGAATATTTCCTTAATCGCTACAACTTCTAATTGAAGTTTCAATTGCATAAAAACGTGTGTATAACCTTTTTTACGCTTATGTCGAATAGGATATAAAAAATAAGCCATTTTGATTGGAATATTCAAGACAAAATATATTTTTCTTATTATTATCTTGAAAATTTCGTATTGAAACACAAGCTTTTAAGATCCTGGATATCATGCAGCAGTAGAGTGCTAGCTACGAACACGACGGGTCTATCTTGTTTAGCACAAGAGTTCCTCTGACCACCTTCCGAATCCATCATCGGATCAGCGCCATTTGTTATATTATTGTATAGTCACGCGATATACATATTATTATGTGTACCTACCAAATTTCAGCTAAATCGGAAACTGGGAAGTTGGTCAAATTTACCTACACAGTTAGGTTACATTACATAAAGTTTGAGGCAAGAATTGCATTTAGCACTTCGACTTCTAGAAAGAGAGCAGTTTATAGAACGCTTTCTCTGTCACACACAGCTATATGACATTCGTTGTCGGTGGTTGTTTGAATTCAATTAGACATATAATATAATATAATATAGAGTTCTAAAAACTCTATTCTATTCTTTTCTATACTATATTATATATGTATAATTTCCTAAAAGTCGAAGTGCATTTATTTTTGCCCCTAACTAAAGTTACATCCAGTGCAAGTTAGATAAAAGTTTTTAAAATAAGATTACTGGTGGTAGCCTTTTGACATCAACAAGCAAGATATGAGAATAAATAATTACATTTCGCTAAAACGTGCAGACCTATTTACATATTATATAAGTTAAATAAATACCTTTTATTTAAACATTACAAACTGACATTTTACTTCAATTTATTTGTATAAATTAAAATGAAATATGTAAGTTAAATATACCAAGTCTAGCTGATTTATTGTTTTCTCAATTACTGTACGATAAACTAGTTTTATGTAAAGGTACTTCATTTTAATTTGTAGTATAATAAAACATAATAAAATTAAAAATAGTCTTACATGTTTTACGATTATAACAAAGTTAAAATTAACTTTATTGTTTGTTTAATTGCGTCTGAACTAAAGTAGTGTTAATTTTTTTTATTGCCATTTAGGCAAACGCTCCAACGGGCCACGTGATCGTAAGTGGTTACCGTCGCTCATGGACCTTTGCAGGGGACACTGAAGGGTCGCTATCTACGATCTAACTTTAAGGGCTCAAACCTCGTTTGAAAAATTACAAGTCATAGCGCTCTGGGAATACCGAAGACAGATCAATCCATAGCTTGCAAAAAAGAGTTCCTGAAACGAATTGTGGATGGATTAAAAGAAATACAAAACAGCATTTCCTCAAAATGACATAATATATACTACTCATTTTATCACTATTATTGTACATAATATGTATATAATATGTCTATTTTCTTGGTATAGTTGTTATATTTATTTCGCTTATCTGTATTATTATAGTATTTATGTTTTTTATTATTATTATATGTATAAGTATATTAATATATATTCTATGTATATTGTACACTTCTCTACCTTACATTGAATTCTACTTGCTGTATGTTTTATTTTGGGTTTGCTGGAAGAAAACTCAGTATTGAGTTAAGCTCGCCTTTTGTGAACGTTTTTTTTATATAACTTTTTTCTGTCGTGTACAATAAAGTATTAAATAAAATAAAATAAAAATAAATGGATGGTGGTTCCATATAGTAGGGATGAACTCCACCTCGACGCCGGGTGGTGCGATTGCTTATTATGCTAAAAAGTCGTTTCAAGCTAGGTAGTAAGTCCTAACGAATTCCAGTCATGCGCTACAGCCTGCCATCTGTCATGTGACATAAAACACAGTCGAGTATCCCCAATCCGTATTATGCAAGCGTGGTGGACTATGCTTAACCCCTCTTCCGAGGAGACCTGAGCCCAGCAGTGTTACAGGACTGTGGCGAACATTTCCGTCACAGTCAAAACGCATCGCGTGCGACGCAAATATGCGCGCACAACTTCGTTTCCGAGGTCGTACGACGAAGACCGCATTTGGACGGCAAAACGTCATCTACGAACTCTGGATTCTCTCAGTGACAACGCTATCTTGTACATCCTAATTAATTTTAACTATTTTATTATTTTTACTGTAAATATTTCGAATATACGCTTTATCAAACTAATTCATATCGTTCATCATTCATACCTCCACATTACAATACAGTCCAGTGAATAAATAAATTCTAGAAGATTCTAAAGTTTGTTATTGCGATTTTAAATTATTAACTGTATGTATTTGCGTATCTGATTTAACATCAAAAAAAACTTAATCTACAATTATGACATAATTTGACCATATTTAGAACAGGAAGTACTTCTATAATATAACATATAGTTAGTTGTAATAATTAATTACACTTTTGTTCAAAAATAACCTGAAATTAGAATTAATCTGAATATATTTGAACGAAATTCTTCATCATTGTTGTGAAATAGCTCAAAATATCCGATGACTACTTTGGAGGCAATTTGCAATGGTGATGAGTTCTTTTAGAATTTAATAGCAATTTAAAAAATGGCGAGTAATGTGATTAGTTTGATTTGTTAAACAGGAAATCAGTTTAAATGGTAAATAGTTTATTATACAGTCACTTCCATTTTTGGTAAATTTAACTCGCAACTAATTCCAGTATGTATAGGATGTCGGATAAAGACATCGAAATGTAAAACAAATAATGACTAAACTACAAAATTATCATGGTAAAACTTTCATGCATTTTCAACGGGTTCTTACCACGATATTTAATTAATTGAGTTGTCTCGATATTTCAACGTTGTTGAAAACGTCATGATCACGAGAAGACTGGATACTGCGGGTCGATTTAAGAGCAAACAAATCTGTCAACCCTCTTTCTCGTTCGCTTTTGGGTGGTACCACTGGAACTCGAACTCACACCACGACACACCACACTAACTGTGAAAATGAATGTAAGTATTATAGAAAACCGCGAGTGTCTGAATAAATTTATTATCATGGTAGATACTAGATACGTATTTGTCCTAAATATAATCTATTCTTAGTTTAGTTCAGAATAAAGCGTCCAACTCACTGCTACACGCTACGACGCGTAGGGCGTACGCAGTGTGAGCACCACCTAACATGTAAAATTCAAAAATTTTTTATTTTTTATTAGCTGCCCTGCGCAACTTCGTCTGCGTCGTTTACGAATTTATACCGGCAATTTTCTAAAAGTACTCATCAGGACGCTTCATTAGAGCGCAAAGACGATGAAGTTATCTTGCTTATTGATGGAGTACCTGTGGCCACCTTCCAGCTCCATCATCAGACCTTGACCAACTGTAAATCTAAACCATTCTCGAATCTCCACGAACACACACAAAAAATTTCATCAAAATTGGTCCAGACGTTTAGGAGGAGTTCAGTCACATACACACGTACACAAGAAATATATATATTAAGATTTATAAAAGCAGTATCAACAGCTTACATATTGTTTTGTCTAAACTCTACAGTAATGCCCAGATCGCGAATTTCACTGACTGTGTTTAGGGTTGTATCGTACAACGTTTTTTGGAGAATCTAATGTGAAAACATTTTAATAACAGCATAACATAACAAAAAAAAAAAATTTGAGGATTAAGAGTCATTTTGTTGGAAGAACACCATTGCTCTATAAGTTTAAGATCGTCTTGAAGAAGTTTGCAATCATCAGTTTTGGAAAGCTTTAATTTTAACTGGCACTGAATGTAAAAATACTTACACAACTAAATGAATCGCGTGACAATTCTATATTATAGTACCATGGAGCTGATCTGATAAAAGTAGACATAAGAACTCCTGTATTAAACAAGGTACACTTGTGTTTGGGCTCGTTTTACTCGTCTTGGCTAGCTACTATACTCATAACATGAAATCTAGGACCTTACAAGATTGTATAGTTTTTTTTTTAAATAAATTCGTTCTAAATATACAACTTACTTTTTTTTTACTTTTAGTGGTTTCTAATAAAACCTTTTTTTAAAATATTTTTTACTCTAAATTTATTTTAGAACATAACCTCTTTTCCTCTTCAATTTTAATTCTCAGCGTTCTGAAATATTAAAAATTGTAACGAATTAATCGATTAAGCCCACAGCGCTCGTATAAAAGTTAATTATTCATATTGTTTAGTAATATATGTGTTTGTTATTTGTACATATGTGTTTACATTGTACATGTAGAACAAACATAGGTGTAATTTTAAGTATTGTATTATTTATACCGTAACGTAACGATTTGCATAGATAAATAAAGAAATGACAATGTTATTTTTGCATTGTTACTCTTGGAAAACAGGTATAAATACCTATAGTTCTAGTCACAAGTAGCGCGAAAAACTTATAAGGTTTTAAATTTATATGATTTTTTGTCCAATGTTGTTGCTTTTTGACAAAAAGCGAATGACTGAAATTGGTTCAATCAAGACAAATGATGAAGATATGTGAAGTCCCCAATCCGCGTTGGGCAAGCGTGGTGGACTATGCCTTACCCCGGAGTAGACTAGTAGTTAGGTCGTAGGTAGCGACCCCTCAGTGTCCCCTGACATTGCAGAGGTTCATGAGCAACGGTAACCACTTACTATCAGGTGGGCCATTGGCTCGTCTGCCTACATGGCAATAAAAAAAAAAAAGACTTCAGCCCAGCAGTGGGCAGTGATGGGTTGTTACATTACAGTACCTACTGGAAAAATGATAACACGCATAGCAAATCTTGACCGTTGAAAATCAACTTTTTTAAACATAGATCCAAAAGTACTAGTTGAATAAAAAAACAATGAGAATCTGAAAGCTTACTTTGTAAGAAAAATTATCCAAACCGGTCAATCCAGACTCTAGTTGACAAGACAAATATAAAAAACAGTCGACTTGATAAACTCCTTTTGGGAAGTCGATCAAAACTTTAAAAAAAAACTTGAGAGGTGTCAAGTCACCCTGACGGAACGAAGTTCCTTTCGATTAAAACGTATCTCATAAAAAATATTTCCTTTCGTAACGCGCGATAAGGAACGTGTTTTAAAATATTTTGATCACAGCGCCATCTCGCATTAATCATATAAAACAAAATAAGAAATTGTTTTAAAAGATTTTAATCACAGCGCCATGTAGCGATAATCATCTAAAACAAAAAAGTGTCGTGACAACTTTTTCATAAGAATTTCCGTCTAGCTCCCTTTCGATAACGCGCGATAAGGAACTTCGTTCCAACATTCTATTTAAGGTTTTTAACATCTCTGTTTTACCTCATGGCGTCAAGAAACTTATTATTATTTTTGTTCCAGCAAATCGCATTGATACCTGATACCAGGTCTTTCGACAAATGGCTGGAGCCGGATGTACCAATATTCTTCGACATCTACATGTTCAACTGGACTAATGCTGAAAAATTTCCTGAAGAGAAACCAAACTTTGTTGAAATAGGTAAGTATCTATATCTTCTATACATATAATAAAATGATAGAAAAGTCAACACTTTAAAATACACTCCCCCAAGTCAAACAACCGATGCACATAACCATACCGCGATGCAGAATCAATACATTTAGTACTGTAAAAAAGTCAGCTTTGTCCGGTGTAAACTAGAAAACTACTGCACGGATTTACTTCAAATTTGGCAAAAATATTACTTAGAGGTCGGGTCAACACATAGGCTATATATTATCGTACTATCATCTCCGAGGAACAGGATATAAATATAATAAATTTCATTTAAAAATTTTAGAGCACCGACATCT
Organism: Trilocha varians; assembly: GCA_030269945.2. Classification (NCBI taxonomy): domain Eukaryota; kingdom Metazoa; phylum Arthropoda; class Insecta; order Lepidoptera; family Bombycidae; genus Trilocha; species Trilocha varians. The sequence goes on along the minus strand of AP028264.1, from coordinate 1,318,219 downwards.
ATCGGCGTTCAAATCAAATTTCATGTGAAAGCACTTTTTATTAGTACGAGAGCTAGCAACGTCGGGAAAACAAACATTTCAGTAAAGCCAGTTTTATATATGCTATCTCAGATCTCTCATACTCTTTCACTTTTATATCAGTTGGCAAATTTATTTTAGATTTTAAGGTGCTTAAAAAACTTCATTAAAAAAATCATTCAAAATTAGCGTAAAAAATATCTGGCAACAGTAAAATTCATGTAGCAAAAAGTATAATAAAAATAATTAAAAGAAAAAAAATGGCTTAAAATAATTTGATAAATCAGTTTTTTTATCTGTACTCTACCATTACCGGCTACTACTAGACGTCCGGGAGTGAGAATTGTGAGATATAGCATACATAAATACTCTATCAAAAACGTTGCTAGCTCTTATACCATAATTTTAATTTGATTGTGTCATTTTTGGCACTGTCAGTAGTTATTTTTTAATTGTCATAGATACAAGGAGTTCTGTTCCTTCTTAAAAATTGTGTCTTTAATTCGTTTCAGAGATTAGCAAGATCTATACATATAAATAAATTTAATTAAACAATTTTAGAGCAACGACATCTATTGGGCTTCATATACATTCCGTCTATATACATATCGAAGCATTTTTTTTGTTGATATAAATAATTTAAATTTGATTATGTCATTGCGGGACAATGTTTCCTATTTGCTAACTAGATGGTGCTGGCGTATAAATTTGAATTATTCTGAATCGCGCTATTATTTCGTACACCAAATGTCAAAATTGAGGTTACGCTTTGCTATAAGTTATCATGTGGTTGGTCAATTTTAACTACTTAGATATCATTAGGTTATTATTTAGTTTCGACTTAAAATAATTAAAATGCTTGGAAAACGATATCTAATTTATCCGAATGCTCAAACGATACTCGAAGGAAAAGGTTAGCTCGATGTGTAGAAACCGCCGTTGAGCGTGAAGCTAGGTTGGCTACTCTTCGAGAACACATTACGGGAACTTAGTCGATCGAAGATCTTAAAGAGCAGGATACTCAGTTAAGGAGAGATCGCACTCAGCTTACTCTTTCACGGTCGTTGGAGACTGGTGAGCAGCATGAACAGCGTAGCAGCTGCTCAGCAGCGTTACCAGGACATACGTGACGATACTTCTGCTCATGTATCGCAAGACCGGGACGAAATGCAAGAGTTGCAAGAGCAACCGTGGCTAAATAAAGAAGGAAGTGAATTCATGTACAATGTTGCGATTAACTACGCCGCACACGGAGATATTGGCATCTTAGAAGAAGTATGTGTCCTCTGTCAAGCCCGCAAATGAAGAGGGGAGCCCAATGGGATGTGTTGTGCATCTGGTAAGGTACGCTTGGTACCTGAACTGTTGAAACTTTTACTAAGCGGCGAACACCCAAAGTCCAGCCATTTTTTGAAAAACATCCGAGCCTATAATAGCGCCTTCCAGATGACTTCGTTTGGTGCAAATCAAATCGTTGAAACAGGGTTCATGCCGACATTCAAGATCCAGGAAAAAGTTAATCATCAAATTGGTTCGCTGCTACCTACAAACATTCTGAAATTTTTGAAGTATTATTTTGTGAGTGATTTTAAAGAACACAATGTGAATGTCTCTCGGTAGAGTTGTATCCAGCTTAGAAGAACTCATTCGCTGTGTGTACAACGACATTAGTCGTATACCACACCAGCAGAGTTCTTGGGTGTGTGAGCGAGCCATTTTGACACCCAAAAATTATCAGGTTGTAGCAATTAACGAATGCATTCTTTCAGAAATTGAGGGACATGAAGTGGTCTACAACTGTATAAATACTGTCGTGGAGCAAGATGTTGTCACACATTATCCTGTGCAATTTTTGAACTCTCTATCAGCAAGTGGACTTCCAGCGTATACTATCAAGCTTAAAGTCATCTCGCTCCACAAACACACAATTGAGGCGGAAATTTTTACGGGTTCTGGCGTCGGCGAGGCAGTATTTATACCACGCATTCCTCTCATACACCTCATAACTTCCCGTTCCAGTTCAAGCGCGTACAGTTCCCCGTGAGTGTGTGCGCGATAACTATCAATAAGTCGCAGGGGCAGACACTGGGGGCAGCGGGTGTCGACCTCAGGCCGGGCTGCTCCTCACAGAGCAGCTGTACGTCGCCTGCTCCCGCGTCACCGGTCCGGGATCTCTTTACATTTTGGCTGCGTAGAGCCAAACCATTAATGTGGTTTATCGAGAAGTTCTATAAGCATGTTTTTTTACCCTATTCCTTAATCCTTATCTTAATCTTATATTTGTCTTAATTTGATTATTTTCTACATCTGCTTCAGTCACAACTTTTCACTTAATTCAGCAAAATTATCTTAAAGTCATTTATTCGAAGTGGGTCGAAATTAGCACTTTTTGCACTTCAATTTTACAAAAAATCAGTCTTATTCTGTAACTCTGTTAAGTGTAGATATGAAAGGTAAAGAAGAAACCAATAAATGAATGTTATTTTAAAAGATACAATAATTGGTATATTATTATGGTGCAGTACATAGATAGCATTCACGCAGACGACGTCGCGGGCAATAGCTAGTTTGAAATAATGTAACTTATGTTAGGTGACTTGTCTCTAACTCCATTTAATTGTTTGTAGAAGCGGGTATTACATCGATTTAAAGGAAAGACTTCCGGTTGTGATGAATCATTTTATAAGAGTGTTGTTAGATCCTTTTAATTTTATTTTATGAAAACGGAAATACTAGTGGCGCCATCTGATTTATTTCTCAAGAAAGTATAAAAGGCTTGTCGTTTAAATACAGTAGTCGACGTGATTTCAAAGTGAACAGAGTTGGGAGTAATTGTGACTGAGTTTTGGAGGATGATTATACTGATTTTGGAAGATGAATAAACTGTTATTGTGAACTAAGGAGTTTTCATAGTGTTACTGAACTGAACCCCAATACTTACCCATTGAACTTCGTCGGCACAAAATCCGATAGCATTTTCGGTGTAAGAGCTTTTATTAGTCTTTCTTCAAACGAGCCTTGGATAGAGTCTTTAAGGGTAGACCGTAGGTGTGTCTTCTGACAGAAGTTCATGAGCGAGTTAAAGAATTTATGAACCAAACAAACAATATTTCAGCGCTGCAGCTGGCTTTCCGCTTGCTTGTGTGGCATTCAGCTGAGATGGGTACCTTTTTTATGGCAAATAAGTGCTTCTTTTTCGTATGAAAATTGTAAATGAATATTTTTCTTTTTTGTCACAAACAAACGTTTTTCTTTCTTTCTTTTACTTTTTTAAATTTCTTTAAACACTCGCGGTTATCTATATCACTTACATAATTATTACACGGGTTCTTATCATGATTGTAAATGAGCGATCCCGATATTTCGACACTTGCGAGCGCCATGATCACGGGAAGACTGAGTACCTACTGCGGGTAGGTTACTTAAGAGCTGACAAATTTGGCTACCTTCACATCTCGACACACCACATACTACCATGCTCATTTATAGTATAATATTTTGGAAAGAAGTTCCTTATCTCGCGTTATCGAAAGGGGGCCAGACAGAAAAAAATCTTACGAAAATTTGTTACACTTTTTTTGTTTTAGATGATTATCACTAGATGGCACTGTTATCAAAATCACTTAAAACACGTTCCATATCGCAAAAAAAAAATAAGATATCTTTTAATCGAAAGGAACTTCGTTCTATTCGGGTGTCCCATGACACCTCTCAAGTTTTTTAACTTATTATATAGAAATATTTACATTTATCAAGAACAAGAAGAAATGCAATAACACTTCATTCATAAATTTTCCAGGTCCATATCGTTATCAAGAGAAAAGGCGTCATGTCAACATCTCATGGCATCCAGAGAACGGTACCATTGGATACAGGACCCTCAGGAGTTGGGTGTGGGATGAGTCCAGTGTTGGCTCTCAAGATGACATCATCACTACACTGGATGTTATTGCTGCGGTAGGTATTACCAAAGACATTCAACATCACTCTTATATTATAATAGCCCCAGAGCTAGTGCCAATTTATGAGTCGTCGAGGTGGAGATCATCCCTATTATTGGAACCACCGCAGTCATCCACGGTCCGTTTCAAGAATACTTTTTTGCCACGCACCATCCGGCTATGGAATGAGCTCCCCTATTCGGTGGTTCCCGAGCGCTATGACTTGTCCTTCTTCAAACGAGGCTTGAAGAGAGTCCTTAAGGGTAGGCCGTAGGTAGCGGCCCCTCTATGTCTTCTGGCAATGCAGAGGTCCATGAGTGACGGTAACCGCTTACGATCAGGTGGGCCGTTGGCTCGTCTGCCTGCGAGTCAATAGAAAAAAAAGGTATTTGTGTCAAGCTGAAAACTTGGTCTATGGTTCTCCTGATACTCCAACTCGGACCAGGCAACTGAGTAGTAGTAGCTTGTAAAATCTAATCTTAATGTGAAAAAGATTTATGAGTAATTTTCACAAAAAACACTGGCTAAAAACGGTGAAAGAAAACATCGTGAGGAAAACTGCATATCGGAAAAGGGTTCTATAAATCTTTCAAAGATATGTGAAGTCTCCAATCCGCATTGGGCAAGTGTGGTGGACTATGTGCTCAAGTAAGCATTTTTGTTCTTGTGATTTTCATTTTTGTTAGTGTGATAATAATTACTTACCTTATAAGTGTGTACGTAATTTTATGTTAATAAGTATAATAATGTCTTGTAAGTGCGCTGGTGAGCACAGAAGCAACGTGTACGTCTGGTGCCGGCGGAAGATCAGCGTCGCAGTGCCATCATTTTATGGCTACTGTGGCATTGCTGAGCCGGAAACCGTTTCTGGGCATTTTTTAAGTAGTATTAAGTTTAAGTTGTAGATATAAGTTTTTATTTATGTGCTCAGAATAAATGTTTTTTGATTTGATTTCATATGTCTATTCCCTTTTCTGAGGCGACCGGACCCCAGCAGTGTGCAGTAATGGGTTATTACAGTATGGATGATTTTATTGCTTTTAACGTATAAATGTCGAAATTATCCACTACTAATTATCCTGAATTATTCTACGTACCCATGTTGGTAATAAAAGCTATAAAAATTAAACTAAAGGTTGTTATTTGGCATAACAGTCCTTCGAAAAGTAACCGTATATTAAATGTACAAAAACCGTAATAATTACTAAAACGTATAGGTATATTGTTACAAAAAATATAAGAGCACTTCGATCAAATATACCCAGATAAACAAACAAAGTGTTAGAAAATAGTTTTACAAGTTCCTTATCGCGCGTTATCGAAAGGGGACTAGACGGAAATTCTTATGAAAAAGTTGTCACTTTTTTGTTTTAGATGATTATCGCTAGATGGCGCTGTGATTAAAATCTTTTAAAACAATTCCTTATTTTGTTTTATATGATTAATGCTAGATGGCGCTGTGATAAAAAAAATATTTTTTTAAGTTATAATAATTAGTTAGTTTTCAAAAAATATTTTTTTTTTACAATTCCCTCACTAATTAATCGAAAGAAACTTTGTTCCATCCGGCTGTCCCTTGACACCCCTCAAGTTTTTCTTTCACACATTGCATTGATTTTATAAAGATCTGGCTTGTGTTTTTTGTTGTTGTATAGTTTTAGTGGGGTTTTGTTGGCAACATTTTCTGATCTAACTGTTTATCTATTTATATTTGATCGAAGATGAACAATATTTTTTATCATTCAACTTCGATTACAGATAATAAACATCAATAACGATTAAAATAAGTGAAAATTGCTTTGTTTTTCGCGTAACAACGTTTCGTCTCACGCAGAAACATAACACAAGGTCATTGTATCGGTTATTTTTTGTTTTTGATATCTATCTTGTATAACGCTCTATTGAAAATATTTTTTTTAGAAAATTTCAAATTCAATTTTTACTTGTACCTGTACCATTACTGCCCACTGTTGGACTCAGGTCTCCTCAGAACAGGGGTTAGGCATAGTCCACCACGCTTGCCTAGTGCGGATTGGGGACTTCATATATCTTCAAAGGATTTTTAGAACCCTTTCCGACATGCAGGTTTCCTCACGATGTTTTCCTTCACCGTTTTTAATCAGTGGTGTTGTGAAAAATTGCACATAAATCTTTTTCACATTTAGATTTAGAGGTATAAGCCGGCCGGATTTGAACCCGCGACCTCGCGTTCGGAAGGACGCGCTTCGACCACTCGACCACTCGACCACCACGACTTTATTATTAAATTACCAAAAATTCTTTGTCTCTCTAGTCTAAAATATGAGACGATACTGAACAAATCTTTTGAACTAATGTGACCTCATGCTCAATTTTGGCTCCTGCCATAGACTTGGCATAAGTAAACAAACCAAATTTGATGCAATTCCCAGTGGATTATATACGCTTGTTAATAGTTAGTTCAAACCTAAGCTCTCTGATATTCCAGCAATCTAAAATCTGCGAACTTTTAATCCTTGAACTCAAACCTTTTTGCAAACAAGCTTTGTGTCAACTTTGAATTAAAGCTCTCAGTGAGCATTCTACGTTCAACGAGTTATGAAAGTTTGATTTCATAACTCAGCATATGCTGAGCTGTGGCCTTATGGGCACACTGCACTGTTTGTTAGTATTGTTTTTGTCTTTGTTAAAATGTATATTTGTAAACGTGTATTGTGTGTTCATTAAATGTCTTTCTTTCTTTCTTTCTTTCTTTCTTTATTTATAATTTAGTTTTTGGACTTTTTTAAAATAACTCTTAAGTAAAATAATGTAGGTATATGAGTTTTCATGTAGAATAATCTATACTAATATTATAAAGAGGAAAGATTTTATTGTTTGTTTGTTTGTAATGAATATGCTCCGAAACTACTGGACCGATTTCAAAAATTCTTTCACCTTTGGAAAGCTACATTATCCCCGACTAATATAGGCTATATTTTATTTTTAAAAAAATTAGGGATCCGTTTGAAAATATCGAATATGTAACACAAGGTGAATAATCGAAAACCTATTTATACGTACGCTGCAAAAACTATTGACAGTAGAACAAAATGATGAACTACGGGTTTTTAGTTCTTTGTAAGACAAACAAAAAAGTCCCCAACAGCATATATCTAACTATCATAGTTTTGTCACAATAACCGCTTTTATGTTTTTAAAAAAATATTTCGTCCCCAGATTGAATTTAACGTTAAATGAGTATCGTTATATTAACCCTTATCCAAATTAAATATTATATTATTAAGAGTAGTAATGTGGAAGCGAATTACTTTTTGTTTTATTCCAATCAGACTTTTCGTTCAGAAATTATCACGAGTATAAAACGCAATGAATATGTGGGAGCACTTCGGGCACATAATAACGCGACGGCATTGCGAGTACTGTTTGAACCTCTTCGTAACGCAGACGAAGTTGCGCGGGTCAGCTAATGTTAAATAAATTACAAACGAACGAAGAAGTTAATTCTGAATAATAATATATTTAGTAGCAACTACAAGCGTTGTTTTATACTATTATCTTTCGCTATACCATTTAGATAGGATCGGCGTAATGTCTTCTCTCTCCACACCTTTTTATCTTTACAAACATCGTCACACCTAGGGTGCCAGGTGGTAGGATAAAGAAGGACATACGTAGGATTTTTGATTGCTTGTCCGGCCAAAATAAGCGGCGTCCGGCCGAATGTTAGGGCAAAAAAAAATTAGTTTTACACTTTTTATAAAAAAAATGGACAAAAAAAACAAGATGTCCGGATTTTTTACCCAAATGTCAGGACAAACTCACAAGTCTGTCCGGCTTTTGCGTCTGAGGACCTGGCTACCCTAGTCACACCACAAACCATCATATCATCCTTCACACAATCAGACAATCTTTTCTTCGGTCTCTCCTCTGACATCCATCTACAACTTTATTTCTTAACTAAGTTTCATAATGATGTTTTAATTGTATGTCATTTATATTATGGATGTTGTAATCACTTTTAATTAAGGGTATAGTCATAACCTTTGATTTATATAAGTATGCATTATTAGTGTACTCTTGTGAGTGATTCTTGAATAAATATTCGTCCATGACAATTTTTAATTTATAATCATAATTTTATTTTATTTTTTAATATCTCAGTATGTTTGTTCTTTTATTTTTTAATTGCTATTGTTTTTTTAATTCATATTAAATCATTTTATTTTTTACTTTTAATTGTACTTAATTTTTTTTTTTATTTTTTTTTAATGCATGGTCTTTGACCGCTAATTTAAAATAGGCATTCAGTCGTATAATTGTGTTAGCATTATGTTTATACTGGAAGTCTCTTAATATACCTGTATTGCATGTTCGGGTGTATAACATGTTGGTGCCCTTTATAAATAAATAAATAAAATAAGTAATGATATTTATTTCAGTCAGCGATATACGCAGAAAGGTTCGAAGGCTACGTGCATCAGAAGTTTGTGGATCTCACCCTGACGACCACTCAGCATACCAAAGTGTCAGTCACGGCCAGGGCCAGCGAGTTCCTCTTTGAAGGATATGAGGATCCCCTCTTGAACATTGCCAAGATCATGCCGGAGAGCGTGAGGGGAGGCGCACCAGCTATGGACCGGTTTGGATGGTTCTTTTCGGTGAGTTTTTGTTATTGAAATGTCTGTAATATTCCTGACAATGCAGAGGTCCTTGGATGGTATCCGTTTAGGATCAGGTGGCACATTAGCTCGTCTGATTACAATGCAATAAAAAAGTCATATAGTATAATAATATATCTACTCTCACACAATATTGTTGTCATTATTGGAGGTATATGGTGCTGGTCGCATATTTGTATAATGTGACCTAATATTAAGTTTAATTGTAAGATAAATATAACTGCTTACCCTAATAAATGAAATTAATTCGAAACCTTGGATACCAACAAACTTGAAAACCACCAATAATTTTATTTAGCACTTTAATTATTTAGTAAATATACTATTATTACATTAATTTGCAGAGAAATAACACTGACACTGACGGCTATATGGAGGTGTCATCTGGAACTCAAGATGGTCTCCCAGGACAGATCCTGAAATGGAACTACCAAGACCACATACCGTTCTACGACGGAGAATGCTCCAAAGTATGTATCCTAGGACTACATGAGCTTTCATGCATTTTTAACGGGTTCTTACCACGATATTTAATTCCTTGAGTTGTCTCGATATTTCAACGTGTGACGTAACGGCTTCAGATTATCGAGTATGTGGAATCCAGTGCTAAACACAACAGTCACTAAGGGTTCATGCTCAGAGAGTTTTGTAGATACAGTGAGTGTGGTGTGCAAAGTCATGCGAGAAAAACAACAAGCAATGTTTTTTACAAAAACAACAGACTTCCTTTTAAAATAATAGCCCTAAAAACAAAAGTTTTCCTTGATTTCTCTGGTTTGTCATCACTAAACCTTGATTTACTTATCATGATAGAAAAATCGACAACATCGGTTCATAAACGTGTCGGATTGAGAATCCTCCTCGTTCCATCATCATGTTACGTCATATTCTTATGATAATTGCCAATTTAACACTTTCCCATTGTCAGCTATCAGGAAGCGCCGGGGAGTTTATTCCGCGGAATCTTACGGAGGAATCGAAGCTCACTATGTACGTCCCTGACCTCTGCAGGACTGTGAACATGGAGTTTGTCGAGAGCGGTCTTCATCAAGGCCTGAAGTATAACAAATATGAAGTTAATGAGAGGAGTTTTGATAATTGTAAGTACTGTACTGTAACAACCCATTAGTGGCTATTGTTAGGCTCAGGTCTTCTCAGAATAGGGATTAGACATAGTCCACCACGTTTGCCCAATCTCTTCAAAGGATTTCCGAAACTTCTAAATCTTAATTTAAAAAAGATTTATGTGCATTTTTTTACAACACAACTGGATGATGAGGAAACCTGCATATTAGAAAAGGATTTAAAGCCTTATGAAGATCACCAAACCGCATTGGGCAAGTGGTGGACTATGCCTAATCTACTGAGTAGACCTGAGCGCAGCACTGGGCAGTAATGAGTTGTTACAGATAAATAATTTTCCTATCTTCAATTTAACCCTTTCAGGACCATAAGATGGCTGACACTAAACATGCGAATACTACACAATATTTAAGTTATTCTGTAAAGTAAGAGATATCACTAGAAAAACATAGTACGGTGTACAAATTTACTATAAATTTCATATGAAACATTTAACACAACGTACATAAACGTAACGTTTGACATTCATTAAAAAAATATATTATTCAATAATAGTAACGATTTTTGTAGAAGGGAAAAATATTTCCCTTGGACGTGAAAGGGTTAATGTCCCTTCAAAATATTTTCTACTAATTGTTTTCCAATCTTTGCACTGTACCAACCCATTACTGCCCACTGTTGGGCTCAGGTCTCCTCAGAAGAGGGATTAGGCATAGTCTACCACGCTTGCCCAGTGCGGATTGGGGACTTCACATATCTTCAAAGGATTTATAGAACCCTTTTCCGACATGCAGGTTTCCTCACGATGTTTTCCTTCACCGTTTTTAGCCAGTGGTGTTGTGAAAAATTGCACATAAATCTTTTTTTACATTTTGATTTAGAGAATCTTTGCACTATTTGCTCATAATTTAATGTTACAAGTACTGTCTATCACACACCAATTCTCTTCAAATTCCAGCATCAACATCTCCCGAGAACACCTGCTTCTGCAACGGTGAATGCGCCTGGGGGGGAGTGATGAACGTATCAGCGTGTAGATACGGATCACCGGCTTTCATCACTCTACCACATTTCCTGCATGGAGACCCAGCTTTGTTGGATATGGTGACTGGCATGAATCCTGACCCGGATAAGCACGCGTTTTACTTCGCTGTTGAACCGGTAAGTTATAGATATATACAGGATGATTTCCTAGTGAGGGTACATATTGAAGGTCATGGTAGCTGATGGTTATATACGACCAGTAAAAATATTATTACCAAAGAATATGGCTTAATGCCTTAGTAATCGCAACTTAAAAATATCTAAAATTCTTGCAAAATGATGGTTTTTCGACAGCTGATGGGTGTGGCGGAGGTGTAGGGTGCGCGAGATCACTAGAGGTCGTTAGTCAACACTCTTTAAGCCGAAATTGTTTATGTTTGAGGTGGTTTTATCGAAATTCGATTTAAAAAAAAAATCTTTGTAATTTTACCTATTTTTTGTAATATTCCGTATTAGAACAGACTACTCATCACCCTCCTGCAATATGTACCTTCTCTAACAAATCACCCTGTATACTAGCGGGCCCGCGCAACTTCATCTGCGTTACACTTTCGGTTGAAAGCTTATGTTCTTTCTCAGAATCTAAAGATTCTCTGTGCTAAATTTCATCAAAATCGGTTGAGAGGTTTAAGAGGGAAAGCGTAACAGACAGACAGACGTACATTCGCATTTATAATATTATTAAGGATTAAGGATAATTTTGAGGAGAGCAAGGCCGAAGAAAAGATGGTATGATTGTGTGATAATATGTTGGTTTGTGGTGTGACTGATGATGTATGTAAAGATAGAAAGGTGTGAAGAGAGAAGACATATTGCGCCGACCCTATCTAATTGGGATAAGGTGTAGCGAAAGAAAGAATTTTGAAATTAAACAACGTGCTTTCGTATAACGGATAGAAATGGAAGTAATTTATTATGGCGTCCATAGACATTGGAGAGTAGTAGACAGATTTCGCTGTATTTGAGGAAACTACAACAGAGGATTTGAGGGGCTGGTTCCTCCCTCTTTTATAATCCGATTCAATTAGCGGACACTTGCAACTATCTGGGTAAGAAATACTGATGCAAGTCGGAATGGCGTGATGATTCAACTACAGTCACGTTCCACCATACAGCTGTGCTGGCTTGCTTACTCCATTTTTATAATTTTGAACTCAATTTTGAGCTTAGTGTGGATTAGATCTTGGTATTTGACAAATAGATTATTTTCAATATTGTTTTGTTTTTACAGAAACTGGGTGTGCCCATTGACGTTGCTGGAAGATTTCAGTTCAACGTCTTCATCGAACCTAGTAGTTATATCAGGTAATTTTTTTGATTTAGTTTTTTGTTTTATTGCAAGATCGAGTACATGTATAGGGTGGGCGATCTAACGTTTGCATTTTGAACTACTGTTTATTTAGAGAATGACAGCTCAAATGTCATTCAATTTGTGTTCATAATTTAGTTAAAGGTTTGACATTTACGAAATGGGACGCTATACGCTTGAACAAAATTGGGAAATATTGAAAAGTTACTTCCAAAGTAGTGAGTCTTCAGTCCAAACTGTAAGAAATGTGAAAAAAAATCCATAAAAATGATTGGCCTTCAATGCAGTTTGTGGATCAATTTGTGAAACGTGTTCGAAAAACTGGATCGTTGGTGGACAAAACAACCCGTTCACGATCTCTTACAGTGCGCACAGCCGAAAACATTGCTGCTGTAGCCGAAAATGTCCGTGAACATCCATCAACTTCAACTCGTCATCGTTCTCAAGAATTGAACATTTCACGCACCTCCTTGAGAAGAATTAAAGAGCATTTTTACCGAAAAATCGTCTTTTCAAATGAAGCCCATTTTCACCTCGGAGGCTATGTCAATAAGCAAAATTGTCGCATCTGGGGGTCGGAAAATCTACACGTCACCATTGAGAAGCCAATGCACCTACAAAGAGTTACGGTTTGGTGTGGGTTTTTGTCCGGCGGCATCATTGGGCCATTTTTCTTCGAAAATGAGCAAGGAGCCGTCACGGTCAATGGCGAGCGTTACCGTGCCATGCTCAACGAATTTTTGTTTGTCCAAAAGTTGAAGAGTATGACATGGACGACATTTGGTTTCAACAGGATGGCGCAACATGCCACACAGCCAACATGACAGTCGAACTTTTGGAAAATGCAAACTTTATATGGCCCACCCGTTACAGATGCAAAGTACAAGTACTTTTAGGTCTGTGTTTAAAAATGTTAATTTTTGACGGACTAAATTCACGATTTGTTGTGAGTGTTTGCGTGTATTTTTCTATATGAACCGATTTCGATGATTCTTTTATTAGAAAGCGGACATTTTCATCTCAATAAATTTAACAAAGATCTGATTGGTACTTGTGGTACTATTATTGAAAATGGAAGTTTTAATTACCACATGCAACTGGTAGGTACTGGTTTTAACTGTTTTTTTTTTTCTTTTATCTTCCAGCCTCTACCAAAACGTACCAAAGATGCTCTTCCCAATATTCTGGGTAGAACAAAAAGCTAAGATTGATCCACGGATCATCTCCGAGCTTAGGACCGTCCGTGGTATCTTGGATTGGGGACCGACTTTCTGCGCGTGTTTTTCCGTCGTGTTGGCACTACTGGTCACCATAATTACTTGTTGTACTAAAAAATCTGAGTATACGCGACCCCATGAGGTACTCAAACCGTACGAAAAACCGAAGGATGAAGCGGAAATCAAATTAAATCCTATATGAGTGGTTGATTGTTGAATTTGGTTTAAAAGATTATTGATACGAAAATTATTTTGGTTCTTACTATGATTCGATTTTTCTATTGAAGCCTAAAAAATTTTTAATCTACAAAAAGATTTTGAGATTGTTAGACGGTATTATTTACGATCAAATAGCCCGTTGGCTCTATCTACATAGTAATAAAAAGATTACATAAATATTTACAGTTAAAATCGTTTACATATGCATTAAAAGTTAAATGGTGACATTATTTCGAGTTTTTAAATAGAATCGTAGTAAGAATCTATTAATTTTAATTTGTATGTTAATATTTAAGATACCATATGGGGTCAGACTGACTTGTAAGTGTATATGAAAAATGACATTGTAAATAATTTATTTTAAGAGATATGTTTTGTTCTTGTGTATCTGTGATTATAATGTGCGATAGTTAGACTAATAAACGACAAAAAATATTCTTCAGTAAAATTTAAAGGGTTAAAACTTGGTATAAAGGTAAACAAGTTGGACGGACGACCTGGTCAGGATCGCGGGAGGTCACTGGATGCAGTTAGCGCAGGACCAGTCGATGTGGCGAGGTTTGGAGGAGGCTTATGTCCAGCAGTAGACGTCTATAGGCTGATGATGATTGAGTATTTTATTCTCTTAGATGTTTCGACTATATTTTGAATCTTAGGTATATTATGTTTATTTAAAGGTATGTCTTGTTCTCTGTAATTATGATAGTAAGTGAATATTGATTTGCAAAAATGTTCCAACCCAAACTTGTGTGGTGTATGATGATAGTTTCATTTAGAGTTAAATTTTACTCATAATTAGTATGAATTGTATATGTGGCTTACCATCAGATGGGCCGTAAGCTCGATAGTCAATAAAAGAATAAATTATGTACAGTTCCTAGCAAAACTAGACTAATGTATAAAAGTGTTTGGTGTGCAGCTCCACGCATTTTCAATAAGGTTCCATCATCAATTAAGAACATAACAGTGGTGGAAAAATTCAAAGTTAAACTTTATGAACTGTTGGTGGAAAAATGTTATTACACTGTTTCATAATTTTTAGATGATGACACTTTATAGATAAGCACTAAATATAATTGATTTGTTAAATTTGTATTAACTGACAAGAATGACATCATTCGTAATCATTTACGTAGATATTGTAAGCCTAAAATGGCGCAGCATGGCAGACCAGACTACTTCAAATGCAAGACCTAAATGTAAATACCTATGTTGACAATTAAAATATATTTTATTTGATTTGAAGAAAAATATGTGTGAGTTGAAAAAGTTATAGTTTGAGAGAGAACATAAAATAACTTATTTAATTTCCATATTATCATTTATTACTTTGAGAGTGATTATAATAATAAAAAAAAGATTAAAGGAAATGTTTTGAGCAAATTATTTTAATTATTTCACACTAATTATAGTATTTTTTATTAAAATGTCGATTGGAACATTTTTGTTTGTTTTCGTTCAAGTACCTATGTCGTGTTTTTTTTCTTAGCTTTATTTATTTAGATAAAATATATTGTAATGGATTTAAGTACGGTGGTAGAAGGTGTACTTTTAAATTATTTTTAAAGTATTATATGCTTTTAGAATTGTAAGAAAATTGTAAAATTACGAGCGAAAGTACAAGTGTGTGCCATTTTTAAATGACAAAAGAAAATCTTAAAAAGATATAGCTAAATTATAAATTTTCTAATAAACTCTTTTTGTACTATACAAAAGTATAATTTTGTATAAAAACTTTTTGACAGACACTAAATATTTTTGTAAAAAAAAAACAGTATTCTTGTAATCCTTTTAAATTACATTATTTTTGTGCAATATAATTATTACATTTTAATATAAAAGAAACTCTATTTATATTAACAAGAAGAGAGTCCTTAAGGGTAGGCCGTAGGTAGCGGCCCCGCAGTGTCTTCTGGCAATGCAGAGGTCCATGAGCTCGCTGCCTGCGTGGCAATAAAAAAAAAGTAGAGTTGTGCCTACACTTTGTACATACATTAAAAAACTTTAAAAAAAAATAGTATTGGACATCACTTATGTGTCATACTTGAATTGGCTGTAAGTATTATCAGCTTCATTAGTGCATGTTCATTTTCCATATCTCATCTCGCGCAAGTTGCACTTATTACTAGGGGTGTGCGAATAATTCGAACTCACGAATTATTCGTTCCGAATCGAATATTAATATTCGAAATTTCGAATAGTATCGGATTTGACTACGACGATTACGACTATTTTGTAGACATCTAGCCCATAAAATATATTATCTACAAAATACAAATTCTTGTCCTATTTCCGATGTATTGTCGTAGTCAAATTCAATACTATTCGAAATTCGACGAATATTCGTTGAATATTAATATTCGATTCGATTCGATTCGAACGATATTCGCACACCCCTACTTATTACCGTTCAATAACAAACATTCACAGACCACGTCGCTGCATTGTCGTGAGAATGTAGCTTTTATGATTGATATGCACTAATGAGGCTGATTGTATATATGAGATTATGCCGAGTGTGTCAAGTTGGCAAAAAATGGAATATAATGATTTCATACATTTTCAACGGGTTCTTACCACGATATTTAATTAATTGAGTTGTCTCGATATTTCAACGTTATTGCAAACGTCATGATCACGAGAAGACTGGATACTGCGGGTCGATTTAAGAGCAAACAAATCTGTCTACCCTCTTTCTCGTTCGCTTTTGGGTAGTACCACTGGAACTCGAACTCACATCACGACACACCACACTCACTGTATCTACAAGACTCTCTGAGCATGAACCCTTAGTGACTATTGTGTTTAGCACTGGATTCCACATACTCGATAATATTAAATGTAATTAAATATCGTGGTAAGAATCCGTTGAAAATGCATGAAAGTATTATAGAAAACCGCGAGTGTCTGAATATGAATTTAATGTTTTTGAATATGGCAAAAAATTGTAACTAAATATTGCTAAATGTTGACCGATACAACATAAATAGTGCTACTGTACTTTAAAAGATATTCTATAGTAAATGCGTGCTTGCCAATTTGACGCATAAGCCCGTAGATTGATATTAAAAAGACATATTGTTTGCAAATGAAACATAACTGAGTTTTTAACAAACTTTAATTTCCTTTTATTACAATTGTACTGTAAATTGATATACTTTGGTTGATCGGATCTCAAACGTGACCGGTCTCTGCGCGTGTGTCAGCCTCGGTGTCGTCGACGGAAAAGAAAGGGCGCCGCTCGTGCTGTCGTATTTATAGACTGTGGGCGGGGCATCGCCCCTGCTGCGGGCGACGCGGCTTCCAGCTGTGAACACGCGCTACTCGCGTGAACATACTCCAGCCCTTGGAAGCCAAGCTTTCAACTGGAATTGCTGCACTTGTAGTCAGGTTAAGGAGCTGTGGGGAGAACACACATTTTATTTATGGCACGCCTGATTGTGCCTCTATTTGTAAGAACGTCTGCCACTCGTGTGACACCGTCTGATCCTGGATACAGACGACTTATGCGAGCTAGTCGCCATTGGAGCGGAGGTGTAGATCCCTCCTTTAAGACTACTAGGTCTCCTATTTGAATTTCTGTTTTTTGATGACGCCATTTTGTGCGCGTCTGCAACTCTGCTACAAATTCTAGATTCCATCTTTTCCAAAAATGTTGACGCAACTGCTCGATGAGCTGGTATCTTGTCGGATGCTTGCTTGTAATCGCCCTCGAAGGGACTGAAGCCAGCGGCCGCCCAATGAGAAAGTGCCCAGGAGTTAAAGGAGTCATATCAGTAGGGTCAGATGATAAGGGAGATAGAGGGCGCGAATTTAGGATAGCTTCAATTTGCGTGAATAACGTAGCTAGCTCTTCGAATGTGAGAGAAGCATTCCCAGCCACCCGACGCAAGTGGTACTTATCTGATTTTACTCCTGCCTCCCAAATTCCTCCAAAATGAGGTGAATAGGCTGGACTAAAGATAAATTTGAAACCTTCATCGTTGGCAAAACTATAGACTGGCTCGCGACTGGATCTGAGTATTACATTTATTTCATTGCAAGCTCCCTTGAAATTAGTACCATTATCACAATAAATTATATTTGGTTTTCCGCGTCTTGAAACAAATCTTCTTAAACACAATATAAATGCATCGGTGCTCAAATCACTGACTAATTCTAAATGCACAGCCTTTGTCGATAGGCATACAAATAAACATAAGTAACATTTTGATATTCTACTACCTCTCCCCTTGCTGCCCCTCAGAAGCTTTGACTTATTTGAGCTTCCCTTGTGTTCAATCAATTTAATATTTTCTACATAGTTTTCTGATTGGCTAGATTTTATTAATAACGTAAAGGCTTTCTCCAATTATTCATATTTTAAGGTTCCGTCAAATTTGTTAACCTTGTTTTTACAATTATTTATAAAGCGAAGCACATAGGCGTAAATGTTCTTAATTCTTTTGAAACTAGAATGCCTTTCGAAGTCAATGAACTTGTTCGTTATTATTGTATGGCATAGCTTGACCTCGATTAGCGGGTTAGGCATGACAATGTTTGCCTGAGAAGGCCAACCTTAAGGGTTGCAAGCGAGGAACGAAGGTCCTTTTCACCTTCTTAATTTCTTTACTGGAATTACAATTTATTTTATTCGATGTGTTTTGACTGTTGTTCCCTAGTGGGCCACCTATCAGCCATCCAAACGTGGACTCCTGAAGTACTGGTTTATTTTCGCCTAATTTAATTAAGTTTGATTTAATTACGTCCCAGTATACGTCAGCACCTAATAGTATGTCTATTTCTCTTGAGCAATAATAGTTGGGATCTGCTAACTCGATATCCTTTGGTAATTTAAAAGCGTTAGTGTCTATATTTGAGCTAGGTACCATGTCTGTTATTCTAGGTACGACTAAACATCTTATAGTTTTGTTGAATTTATTTTCTTTATTTGATTTGATGTTAACATAACAAGTGTCATTGCTTTTGCATAGCGTATTATTAATTCCGTATACATTTGTTTGTTGTGTTTTATAAGTTGGTATGCCTAACTTGGCTTTGTAGGATTCCGTTATGAATGACGATTGACTACCTGTATCTAACAGCGCTCGGGCTGAATATATTTTATTATTAACTTGTACATTTATTATCGCGGTAGGCAATAGCACTTGATCACTTGAGGTGGCGGATAAAGTGACAGATAGCGAGGTTGTAGCAGACTTGTCCGCATCCACTTGTGGACTGTCTTGGCTTGTTTCTATGTGCAAAAGAGTGTTATGCTTTTTATTGCAATGTCGGCAAACTGCCTTTAATGAACATTGATATGCCATGTGACCTTGGCGTAAACAATTTTTACAAAGTTTTAAATCTCTAATTAAATTTAACCTACTTTCTAGTTGCATTGCTTTGAATTTAAAACATTCATGTACGGGGTGTGAATGCCTTTTGCAAACGATACATGATTTATTTTTTAATTGATTTTCATTGTATGACAATACAAAGCTTTTAGTTTGTGCAGTTTGTTTAAACCGATCATTTTGTGCTATTAAACGATTATTACTGTTATTTATGAAAGCAGTTTCCAATATATCTGCACGATTTCGTAAAAAATTGTAAAACTGTTTTAACGTGGGCAATTCTGTGAAAGTACTTTTATGTTCTTCCCATTTTCTGGAAGTGTTTGTATCTAATTTATTTGAAATTGTAAAAATTATTAAAATGTCCCAACTACTTGTGGGGAGATCTAACGATTCGAGTGCCCGCAAATGTTTAGATAGGTGATCAATTATAAATCTAAGTGATTTGAATGATTCACGTTGCATGTTTTCAATGCTGAATAATGCCTTTAAATGATTGTTGATTAAAATGTTTTTGTTATCGAATCTTTCGCATAAAATATTCCATGCTATTTTATAATTCCTAGCGCTAAATTCTATTGATTTAAGAACTACTGATGCACTTCCACTTAGTGCAGAACGTAAGTAATGGAATTTATTTATTTCAGGTATGTTTGGATTGCTATCTATAACCGATTGAAAAGTATCTTTGAATTCTATCCATTGTAAATAGTCACCATCAAACGTAGGTAACTTGATTGTCGGCAACTTAATGTTATTTAACTTATTTGAGTTGCAACTACTGAAGCTGTTTGCATCGTCGCTATCAGTGTTTTTGCTACTGAATTTGTCTAATATTTCTTGACTACGAGAAATTAAATTTGCGAATAAATTTTCTACAAAGTCCCTTTCATCTATTTGTTCGTTGGTATCGCTATGTAATATTTCTATTCTACTCTGAATTGTTTCGAACTCGGTAACTACCGCTTGCAGTTTACTTATTTTTATCTCCAATTCCTTGGCCTTAACTGAGGAGAATTCCTTTAAGCTTTCTAATGTATTCACATATTCAGTGAATTTTGTTAATCTACCTTTAATTATGCCACGTTGTTTAATTAATGACGATAAGTCAGCTTTGAGCTCCGATTCACTCATATTGTTGCCCTATGTATAAAATATTTTGCCAAACAATGAAACAAATTGTGCACTCAAACCCGTTCGATGACACGTAGCTCAGATCCAGTCGCTCACGCAGGCTGCAGACCGACGTGACGCACTGGCACGTGGCACGTCGAGTCGCAGCTTAGGCCGGCAATATGATGCAGGGATGAGCGTGCAGCGAAGATTCAGCGACGCGAAGCGGGAAACAGGAGCTGAAACAGGTCGGCAGTCGACATGTAGTTGGCCCTTCAAGCATAAGCGTACCTTTCAACAGTAAGGCACCTTAGAAATAAATAGGCAAGAAGGCACCACGTGGCAAAATCGGCAATTATTAGGCATACAATTACGCTGGCCCTTCAAGCATAAGCGTACCTTTCAACAGTAAGGCACCTTAGAAATAAATAGGCAAGAAGGCACCACGTGGCAAAATCGGCAATTATTAGGCATACAATTACGCTGGCCCTTCAAGCATAAGCGTACCTTTCAACAGTAAGGCACCTTAGAAATAACTAGGCAAGAAGGCACCACGTGGCAAATTTATGAAAAAACGTGCATTGAATATTGCTATAGTTCTATTGCGCTATAGGGTAGCTGGGAAGCTGTGCTTTTGTTAAATTAGACATAATTAATTCAAATCAAATTGCCTCGTTGGCATATTTCTCAAAGTGAACACGCAGCATGAGCTTATGGGAATATAAATTAAAGGAAATGGGCTTACTTCCCTTGGGCAAACCTTCAATGATGGTACGTGGCACGCTGGCTCCCGGGTCCCGGCGCCGCGGCGCTCGGCGTGGAATGCGTGACACGTGGCGTCCCTCGTGGCTCCCGGCTCTCGGTGGCGTGCTCCGCCCTGCTCCCGGCTCCCGATGTTTCTCCCGTTGTTTGTTGACTCGCAGCTCCGGTGACGCGCCCGCAGCGGTCCCGTCGGCTTGGCGATTTTTTACAAAAAATGCGCCCGGCTTGCCTTACACGTCGACGATGATGCCGTGTCTTCGCTGCCGGTCGCTGGGATCCTTGTCGTACGTAACACGGATCTTGTTAATGACCTCGTGGCACACCGCTTCGCTACGACCGGTCACGTTTTGCAGGATTGTCCTGTCACGGTCGCCACTTTATGTTTGCAAATGAAACATAACTGAGTTTTTAACAAACTTTAATTTCCTTTTATTACAATTGTACTGTAAATTGATATACTTTGGTTGATCGGATCTCAAACGTGACCGGTCTCTGCGCGTGTGTCAGCCTCGGTGTCGTCGACGGAAAAGAAAGGGCGCCGCTCGTGCTGTCGTATTTATAGACTGTGGGCGGGGCATCGCCCCTGCTGCGGGCGACGCGGCTTCCAGCTGTGAACATGCGCTACTCGCGTGAACACATATCGCTGTGATATTTATTTGGTATCTTTTGGTAATTATAATTTAGTTTAAGATTACAAAATTATTAATGTTATTACGTCGACCAAAGACGAAATAAAACATAATAATTTATTTTAAATTGACATTAATGTGTCTTATGTCGCGTTTCCATATTGGCTCACCAACGTCCAACACGTAAAAAACAAATGACTGTGCCGACCAACATGTAATCGGGGGTTTTATATGCATTGGCCGGCATTGAAACTATGTGAAACACTGTTTGACAGTTGGCCTACCAGTTGTCATTTGCGTGCATTAGAAGTTGGCGAGTCAATATGCAAACGCGGGATAAGTTGCAACACTGAAATTAGATAAACAGTATTGTCTTTAATCTAAATTAAATTCATGAATGTAATATGATAATTTTTTGACTGAATGTATTTTCAAAAAAGTTCCAATTCGCTTTAAGTCGTAAAAAAGGTAAAAAGATTTTTGATCAAGTGCAAGTTTTTAATTGACAAATGAATTGAAATATCGTAACTTATTTTACACAAATAACTGAATTTAGAACTCAGTATGGGTTGGAATGATTTTGCTAAACACAACATAACAATTTTTAAACCATTTCAAGTAGTGATTACTGTTTTTATAATCATACTCGTATAGCCATTTAAGATATAAAAATTGTGTTATAAATCTTTTCGAATGAGTAAATTGAAGTAATTATAGATCGACCGTTCAGAGAATGCGTTCCTGACACGTAACTTAGTAATGGCGTTGCGGTTACGATAAAAATATTTTTGCTGGTTGTTTACCGTTTTAACAATTGATGAGCATTAAAACAACATTATTATATCAATAATCAATGAATGTTATAATTTTGTGCCAAACTGAGCGTCAAATAACTTAGTAAACGATATTTTTCGTGACTAACTGATAGGTGTCAGGAACGCATTCTCTGTACGGCCGAACTATAAAGCCCAGTAATTAGTGAATAAATACTTATAAACTCCTGCTTTATAAATTACAAATGAATATCAAAAAGATTTTGCTATTTTATTTGCAGTTTGAAACATTGTCGTATTTTTTGATAACCATTCAACTGGGATCGGCAACAAAATTGGTTTGTTTACTTTTGCCAAGTCTGTGGTAGGAGCCAAAATTGAGCACAGTTCAAAAACTGGTTTTGTTTACATTTTTTAATCGTCTCATATTTTATGGAGAAATTATATTTTCACTGAAAATGCAATACAGCGTTGCTTAGTAATAAAGATTTACAAAAATATAAGGTTTAATTAAAAATCGAAATTATAATTTATTGGAAAAATAATGTTTTTAAAATGAGGCTCAAACACAGTAGTGATTCCGAACGAAGTCCCCAGTTTCGCCATCTAGCGAAAAGTGACGTTCCCAGTTGAGTGGTTATAAGTATAATATTTTCAAAACCTCTTGTGCAAACTTTAAAATATAGTATTAGAATATGACCGTTATACGTATTTTACAAAATTAGTAATATATCTCTATCTTTTTAGCCTACTGATTATTTTTTATTGTAAATAAGTACTTTATGTTAGTATGATGGATGGGTATTATGATCTAAAAGTATTTCATTTTTGGAACGAAGTTCCTTATCGCGCGTTATCGAAAGGGGGCTAGACGGAAAAAAATCTTACGAAAAGTTGTCAAGACACTTTTTTGTTTTAGATGATTATCGCTAGATGGCACTGTGATCAAAATCTTTTAAAACACTTATTAAGATATCTTTTAATCGAAAGGAACTTCGTTCTATTCGGGTGTCCCATGACACCTCTCAAGTTTTTTATGTACCTATTTATTTCATTGATATTATGTTACTTTGAATGAGTTTTTAGGTTATGATAGTTTTTGTAAAAAAATGCGGTGTTTTG
Organism: Trilocha varians; assembly: GCA_030269945.2. Lineage (NCBI taxonomy): Eukaryota > Metazoa > Arthropoda > Insecta > Lepidoptera > Bombycidae > Trilocha > Trilocha varians. The sequence continues at coordinate 1,294,992 of AP028264.1, read as the reverse complement.
GAGGTTATGTAATGAGGCCATTTTACTTGTAAATAAATATTCAAAAATGAAAAGTATTTCAATGTATATGATGTTTTATTTAATCCTAATTATATTTTAATTTCAGTTTTATACAGATTGATTTCATGATTCGTTAATGATGTATGATTGAAGGGGGTTATAAAAACTCGATTCTAATACCAAAAATATATTTTTTTTTACCAGTTTATTTTGAAGTAATGACATACAATGCGATTAAAATAAGAATAGGACCGGCCTAGCGCCATGTTGTTACGTCACTCCAGAAACTTGGTATAGTGTGCAAAAACAGCAATGTTAAAAAATATTGGCTTGTTTTATATTGTAATAGCACGTACTTTTTATTTAAACGGTTTTTTAAACGGTTTTATTTAGCTCACCCCGTTTGTTTTATTCTTGCGTCAAATTTAGTAATTTAAATTTCACCCTCTTTCTGTTAACCGATTAATCTGAAATTTTGTATACACTTTGGATTTTGGTGACAATACAATTATGTTTATTCATTATCATTATAAATTCAAGATGGCCGCCGCTACAAAATGGCCGATAAGGTAGGTTTTATCAATCCCATCAATATGGGTATCAAATGAAACGGCTCAACAAACAGAATACAATTTACTATAAAAAATTGAAATCCAAGATGGCCGCCGCTACCAAATGGCTGATAACATTTTTTTATTAAAGTAAAAACTAGAAAATAAAAATAGATAAAAAAACAAGTGTCAGACGTTCGATTGCGCTTTCTAATTGCTCAACATTTTTCTCTGCCACTCTACGTTTTACCAAATGCCAGATGTATTCTATCGGGATTTAAATCGCAATTACATTTTTTTTAAATATATTAAAATTAATATATTTTTTTTAAGTTGGTTCTGCTAACCGTACTTTATATGAGTGAAGTTAGCCGAGACTGGCCGAGAGCCCGTCCTATTCTTATTTTAATCGCATTGTACACACAGTTGTGGAGCGACAATCGTTTTGTGTGAATATTGGATATTTTTGACATTTCCTAAGGCGGTAAACCATATTTTACAATTATACACTTTTTTGCCACGCACCATCCGGCTATGGAATGAGCTTCCCTCCTCGGTATTGCCTAAGCGCTATGACTTGTCCTAATTAATAAATATAATAAATAATAAATATATAAATAATTTGTAAAAAAAACTTTATTTCAAATATAGACATAGACATAGTTTTATTTATGTCGGAAACACACACGTATGTGTTTTTAATAAATTCAAGAAAAATTACATAAAAACAAAATACGAAGTAATTGAACACGTGTTAAGAAAAAAAATAAAAAAAAACATAAAATATAGTTTCCACCACAAACCAGTCGAGATTCAGCTAAATGCTAGGTGTTAAATGAGGATTAACAACATCCAACACCGAGCGCTGGTTTTCAGCCTCAACTGGCAGTGACGTCACAAAGGGTTGCTACAAATTACAAACAAAATATAAAAAATTATGTGATAGACAACATCAAAAGAAAAATACATCAAACAAAACCAAAAAAAAAAAACGAATTAAATATTATATTATTATCATTTATGCATTTTTTCTTCTATTGAAAACCAAAGGAAAGGCTATAGTAAAATTGTTAGGCCCATGATCTTGGCGAAACAGAGCAACCAGCTGCGGTTGAATCTCGATTAAATGAGACATGATTGCAAAGGGACATGTAATGAGTGTCGTCCGTAACCCAGAAGTGGGTCACGATCCACCTTGAGACAAGGTCAAAGTCTCCATTCTCAACCGGAAAGCAAGATTATAACAAGGGATAGGCTTGGAGCAATTTGGTGCATGATTTTCGGTCGACTTTCGAAAAGGTTATCAATACGTCAGATTTTTCCAGTTTGGCTGGACCGATTCGGAGAATTCTTTTGACGTGATAACGTCTTATAAATTGGTTTGTCGGGTGACACTTCAAGAAACTGCGTTACGCTCCGCTCACGTTATGCGCTCACAATGAGAGCGAGTGAGAGGCGCGCGTGCCTTTCACTTTTTATGTCTGTCTCTCTCGCTCTTAGACGGGCTAACCATGCCCGAGTCGTTGTCACGTAAAACTTTCGCCCGTATACCGACTTTACAGGCAACCAATTTTTCAAGTGAAAGGTATCGTCGTTGGGTTTTTTTTTATTTTTTTAAAGATCGAGCAAGTACTTATGGATCTGTATTGAAAAATGTGTTTTATTGGACTATTGATTTTCTATGTGAACCAATTTCGATGTTTTTTTTGTTTGAAAGCAGATACTTTGGAAATTATCGTAATATAAATATGATAAAGATCTGATTAATAGTTTTTGTGCTATTCGTGAAAAACTAAAGCCCGTTGTTTTCTATTTTGTAAATATATTAATGAAAGAAAGAAAGAAAGAAAATATGTTTAATGAAAACTCAGTACAACATGAAAAATGCTCATTTAAAACCAATTTCAACTAAACAAAACAACAACACACACTGCTAGATATAATAACAGATCTAAGGAAAGGAAGAGATAATCAGATACAATGGAGATAAGTCAAATGTAGACGTACGTATCTATATGTATAAATCCGTTTGAGTTTATATACATGATCGAAGATATGTCTGTTTGTATGTTGAGGTTATTTTGTTAGCTGACTTGCGTTAGTTGCATCATTATCATCATCATCATCAGCTTATACAGGGTGTTGGTGGCCAGTAAAAAAATACGTTAAGGGTTTAATCATTATCATATTTCAAATCATATACACATACTTTAGAAACGGAGATAGTTACTTTATTTTCACATACAAAGTTGAAAAAATATTATTTTGTATTATTTTTGACAACCCTACCCTGACATATATTTAGCGTGCTATATCTATTTTCACGCACACAGGCGCATGTATCCTGTTCAGAATATGATTTTTGTATCGTGTATTATTACGTGTTCTATGATACAGGAGGTGACTAGCCGGCTTAAGTCTTTAGCTGTTGGTGTAAGTCAGTACGGTAGGGTTAATCATGCACAAATTAACACGTAGTTTTGATTAGTTATAACTTATAATATATTATGGCTAGAAAACTCAGATTTGGTGGATGGCTTCTACATCAAGTACCTATACTATTTGCTGTGAAAGTATTGTTTCATCGGATTTTAAAACCCTGTATACGTCTAGTGGTGATCATTATGCTTAACCCACATGCTCAATACATCCAATCTGTGAGTAAAATTTTACTCTAATCGCAATTACCTCAAAGACACAAATTTGTGGTATGAAACATTTTTGCAATCTTAATTCCACTTATTATTATATTATAATATAATAATAATAATAATTATCATCATCATCAGCCTATAGACGTCCACTGCTGGACATAGGCCTCCCCAAACCTCGCCACATCGACCGGTCCTTCGCCATTTGCATCCAGTGACCTCCCGCGATCTTGACCAGATCGTCGGTCCATCTTGTGGTCTACCAACGTTGCGCTTACCGGTTCGTGGCCGCCACTCCAGAACTTTTTAGTATTATAATTACAAAGAAAAAGACATACTTTTAAATAAACTCAGACTTAAAAGTATAGTCGAAAGATCCAAGAGAACAAAATACTTAATGATCATCATCAGCCTACTCAATCATTTTTATCAAGTTGAATTGAGTCCGCGATCCTGACCAGGTCGTCGGTCCATCTTATAAGAGGTCTGCCTATGATGCCCATTGCTGGGCTTAAGAGTCCCGCAGATAAGTCTCCTCAGGAGAGAGATCGAGAATAATTCATCACGCTTGATTAATGCGGATTGGGGACTTCATATTTCTTCCAAGGAATTTTATGATCCTTGTCCAATATACAGGTTTCTTCACGATGTTTTCCTTCGCCGTGATAAAGTGCACGCAAGTGCTTCGTAAAGTTTTCTCATCCACAATACCGCAGTGTCTCAAGACGAAAGTCTTTGACCAGTGTGTGTTGCCAGCGATGACTTATGGATCCGGGACTTGACCGCTTACAATGGATATTGTAAGACGACTCAGAGTCGCTCAGAGAGCAATGGAGAGGGCTATGCTGGGTGTTATGCGTGATCAAATCAGAAATGAGGAGATCCGCAAAAAGACCAAACATAGCGACATAGCCCAAAGAATTGCATCTTTGAAGTGGCAATGGGCAGGACACATTGTGCGCAGAACTGACAGAGCCGATGGGGCCGAAAAGTTCTAGAGTGGCGACCACGAACTGGTAGGATTTAAATAATCTACGACGTACTTTGAAGACTCTTCAAGATTATTTTAAAATACAACAAGTTAGCGCTTTACATATATATTTTATAAAAATGAGCCCAGAATCCGTATTAACAACTAGTCTAGCTCAGAGCTATGACGAACGACTGCGAAGTCCTTGGCTCTCAGATTGGACAATTTACCAATTAACAGGTAGCCAGGGTACGGAGTGGACACAAAGACATCATCCTGCGACCAGGCTGAGTGCTCCATGAACAACAGATTTAAGAGAACAATGATTTTGATAATAATTCTGGCTGTAACAGGTACATTTTTATACTTTTTATTACAAAAATGTAGTGTTTTTCAAGTTTGAAGTGTGAAGTAGGATTTTTTGAATGTTTCGAAGTAAATATGCTTTGGTTTTAGTATGTTTTAATGTAGTTCTGTAGAATTTGTTACATTATTAGTTAGGTTATTTTGCTCATAGATGATTGTGGGTGTGTCAGAATGAGTAAATTGGTGTATTACGTAGAAAACTATATAGTGACTGGTGGTACAGTCAGTCTTAATAAATTTTGTAGGGACAAGAGTTTTTGATGGTAATTTCTTAGATTAACGTTGGTTGTAAAAGATAAATATTTAACGTTATGTTTTTACTAGCTTTTGCCCACGACTTCGTTCGCGTGGACTTCAGGTTCGTCCCGTATTATCAAAAATTGTAGCCTATGTGTTATTCTGATGTATAAGCTATATTGTGGTAAAGTTTCATTCAAATCCATTGAGTAGTTTTTACGTGAAAGAGTAACAAACATCCATCCATACTTACAAACTTTCGCCTTTATAATATTATTATGTTCCGCTTGTATTTAATTTTGTGAGCCGAGGCTCGTTTTTCTATCATGTAGGTAATAAAAACTGCCCAGGAAATTGCATACTTTTTGTGAGATTTTTTTAGCTCCAATTAAAACTATTGAAAATTAGAACAATGTCGGTTCACTAATTTCTCGTGTGATAAATCTTTTACCATTTAATATAACATAAATAAAATTACCAGTTCATATTTTTGTTTGCACAAAGTAAATTCATTTCACTATTAAATAATAATCAAAACACCGGAAATCTGATTTTTTTTTGGTTAAGATTTTATTCAGAAAATCTCGTCGTTCTGAAGATGTACTGTACTGTACTGTACCAACCCATTACTGCCCACTGTTTGGGCTCAGGTCTCCTCAGAAGAGGGATTAGGTATAGTCCACCACGCTTGCCCGGTGCGGATTGGGGACTTCACATATCTTCAAAGGATTTTTAGAACCCTTTTCCGACATGCAGATTTCCTCACGATGTTTTCCTTCACCGTTTTTAGTCAGTGGTGTTCTGAAAAATTGCACATAAATCTTTTTCACGTTTAGATTTAGAGATGAAGATCTGAAGATGTATTTAAGAGTAATAAACTGACTGTGAGTCATATTAGTTTAATTAAATAAGTATTCATCAAGAAAATTGACCAAGTTCGTCGTTTCGATACTAGATGGCGCTATTGAGTATAGACGGAAACTATAGGATAGATTTAATAAATTAAGAAGAAAGATATATAATAGAATATTTTGCCACTGAAGGTTCTAATAACAGCATCTAGAAAAAAAAATACAGCGGTAAAAATATATCCATAACAATATGAAAACAGAAAATAGCACCTTATTTGCGACTAATTTCAGGATCGTTTTTCGTTTTATTTAAAAGACAGTTACGCGAGGTTATCTTTTCAATAGTTTAGTAAAATTATTAGCTAAAGAGTCGTAAAGAATAAATATCTTTTGGTTTAAATTTCGCACTAAGACGAAAACGTCATTGCAAGCGGCCATGTTTGAGATAGTTAGCGCCATCTCTTGATGCACATTAGAAACTTTTTTCATGAAGAATGGAGATAATATTTTTATTTACATCACTTAGTATTTCGTGTTCAAACATACTCAAATATTTATATATAGTTATTATTTTAAATATTTAAATGATTAGTTATTGAAAACAAATGTTTTAAACTGGAAAGTTCTGTAGAGATTGAGTTGCCCTTGAAATGTTAAAGTAATCTGTGTCTAGCGCGAAATAATTGAAAGTAATCTGTGTTGTTATTAAGCATTTTTAGGAATATTATTTACACTTAAATTTTGTTTGAAAGTATTTAGTTTTAGAACACTGATTTGAAACAGGTAATAATATTGTTAGTCGTAATTATGATTATTTATTAAAATAGGTACTGATAGCGTTATGTTTCACATATCGAAATGTTTTTGTTTCTGAAATTCGAAAGTTTTGCAATTTTGGTAGAATTTTGACAGATGAATGAAAATGTTGCCAGCGTGAGACTTCAAAATGTACTACCAATTCAAAATAAATAGTAATAATTTTATCGGCAAAAATTTTTTTTAAATTATATTTGTAGAAGAGTTTTCTTAATGTTTAATATTTTTTTAGCCTCATTCGTGAGCTGTGAAGAGGAAACAATGAAAAACTTAACGACAGTTACTTGGGCGCATGCCGTCAACAATAAAACATATTTGCAGGCTGCTTTAGCGAGTAAGATTTACTTAATTTACTCCCAATTCATTTTAGAAAGTATAAAAAATGGGATCTTATAATGTTTGATTATTGTAAAAAAAATTACAGTAAATATTAGAAATAACCAATTTACATTGTTTTAAATATGTAATAATTTTAATTAGGTCCATCTTTTGAAGCAGTAAAAATAGTTTAATATGGGAGCTAATATAAAAATAATTACCAGGTGAAATCGCAATGCTAGAAGCTGACATCGTTTTGGGCCATCTAACCGGCCACGAAGGCCCACCGATACCCATAATGGCCCACCCACCGGCCACCACATCCGATCTCTCATTAGCTGAGTTCCTATCTACAGTGGCACAGTATAACAATGTGAATAACAAACAGAAAGGCGTCAAACTTGATTTTAAGAGTATTGATGCTTTTGCTAAGAGCCAAGATCTGATTGCACCTTACAGCAAACCTCAGGTATATTTGCTAAGGGTCTTTATTTTTCTTATCTGGTCTTTTAACAATATTTTAGAGTCGAATCTATTCGTGTTTGAGATTATTAGGATATTGGTTGAAAATCTGTACACAACAATTTTTTTATTACTAATCCATGATGGTATGTTTACGGCGATTTATTTTTGTAAAATGGATAAACGAGCCTACGGTCCACCTGATGGTAAGCGGTTACCGTCGCTCATGAACATCTGCAATGGCGGGGCAATCGTTATCTTTCCGTGTCTAGCTTGCACCCGAAAATACGTAAAAAAAATTTAGTGATTTTTTCAAATATTCTTACCGAATGTGAAAATTATTCAGCTTTAAATTTCATGGATAAATTTTATTTCTGCGTTCCACAGGTTACTTTTCCACTATGGCTGAACGCAGACATTCTCCCTGGTCCAGTAAAAGCCACAACAACTCCCGTAGACCCTATAAAATTCATAGAACTCGGCGCCAATCATCCTCGCGCGGTATTGTCTATGGGTTGGACTACAAACTACGGAGGAAACATCACGGAAGGAGAGTACGCTCCCGAACAAATAGGGTCTATGCTTAGATTAGTTAATGAACAGAGAATCAATCAGACTATCACTTTTCCAGTAAGTAATAGATAATCAACACGTTATGACATTTATTTTTAAAGTAGGTTTAAGAAAAGTCCTATATTAGAGATGGGCAACGGATCCCAATACAAAATTGTACAGGACCATTAGCGACGAAGCACATACAATAAAATTATATGAGTGATAGGCTCGTGTGCAATAAAAAATACTATTGATGATTGACTACACTTAGAAAAAAATGTTCACAATCAAGTCATTGAAAATCACCATATATCAAAAAGAAAATGCTAATACAATATAATAAGTAAAATCACGATTTAAAAAAATACCTACTAATTTTTGATTTTTTCATAAGCTCCAAAAAAATCTACCAAATCAGTAATCGGACTGAGAAGTGGCAACATTGTTCAGTCATGTCACGATGGCGGGAAATACGAAGTTAGATATTGATTTTGTTTTAAAAATAAATGTTTAACTTTTTATTTTTGCAGTGTTTGTTCAATGTTTGCAATTTCAATGAACTCTTAATTTACCTTTTTAATGTTAATTAATCTTCTCAGCCACTATCAAACTAAGTTTTTTAAATGAAATAAAATACCTAGGTCTATTGAATTTAATCATTATATTATTGCCTCATAACTTTGGTGTACGGATTCGGATGATCTTATTTTAGATGAGAGGTGATGGTCGTCGTAGGATTTTATTTAATTGTAAGATACTTTAGGATCTCGGTTTAAAATGTGTACGAACAAGAATTCACGATTTGCTGTTTTTGCGTGTTTTTTTTTAACCAATTTCTAATATGACTAGTAGTTTTTGTGCTATTCTTAAAAAATGGAATCAGTCGTTTTCTTGTAATAAAAATATAAGTTGTAATTTTTTAGCTAATTACGAAAAACTTATTTTCAAAGGTCCGCGCCGGTCTAGCTTGTAACAGCCAACCAGTACTGCTAGATTTACTAAGAGAGACTGCCTCATTAAACTCCTCGATGACGGTCTGGTCCAGCGAAGGTGATGCAGTAGAAGTCAACCGTTTGAAGGCCCTGATCCTCACAGCTGGTCTTGAGAAAACCTATTTGGATGTACCCCATGACTTAGCTGCAAAGTTGAACCTTCCACCGGCTGATAAAGTGAAACATTGAATGTAATGTAAAATGATTCACGTGAGATAAGAATATAATAAAGATTTTCGTTGTTTTTATTTATATTCATTAAGCGTTGTTCGTAATAATAAATGAATACAAAGAATTAAACTCCTAAAATATTTGGACCTGGCCCACGAGGTGACCGACATGTGGCGTGTTGAATCGACCATCATTGTTCCGATCGTTGTATCTGTGCACGGTCTAATAGCGAAAAGCTTCGACCGTCATCTAGAGAAGCTTTCGCTCCCCGGCTGGGTAAAGGGCCTGATTCAGAAGGAGGTCGTTCTTGACACGGCGCGTATTGTGAGGAGGTTCCTCTCTCTTGAGCCCTGACCACTGATGGCTTGGGTCGTAGATTCCGCCTGCAGTGGCCCTCTGTTTTTTATATTGTACCTACTTTTAAATTTTATTTTTTTGTAAATGTATTTTTAAAAATAGAATGTAAAAAATAAGTGAATAAATGAATATACAGAAGATAATTAAAATTATAGAAATTGGGAACTGCGTCAAAATTGGTTTGTTTACTTATGCTAAGTCTGTGACAGAAGCCAAAATTGAGCATAGTTTTAAAACTCGTTTTGTTTACATTTTTAAACGTGTCAATCGTATTTTAAGGAGATGATATATTTTTGTCCAAAATGTGGTAGGTACAGCATTGTTTAATGATGAATGTTTACAAAAATATTAGGTTTAAGTGAAACCTAAATCTAAATTTATTTAATAAAATACTCTTAAAAAGACACTCAAACACGGTAGTGATTCCGAACGAACTCCCCAGTTTCGCCATGTAGCGAAAATTGACGAACACAGACGAATAACAAACGTAACTAAGGATATTTCAAAAAGTGAGCAGCGCTTCTCAAATATAAGAACGTACTGAATAGAATAGAATATATTTTTTTCTCACCACAAACACACAACAGAATCATCAGACACAGTAAATTAAAATTAGCGCTACAATAAAATGTATGGTAATAAGTATTATTGCCGATTCATGTTTGCGGGAGACTGGTGCCTAAAGTAGACGCAAGTCTGTACTTCAGGACACCAGGACCCCCAGGACTCGTACAAGTATTACAGGATCATAAAATTACAAGATAGTAGGTATTACAGGATCACTGCGATTGGCAATATCTTATACATACCTGAAATAAGTTCAAATACGAAATCATGACAAAATTTGAAGAAAACCGAAGTCCAGCAGTGTACGTCTGATGATGACCAGTCAGTTCATCAGAAGCTATCAATACTAAGTTGAATACCGAGATGGTCGTAAGCCTAAACAATTTTTTGACCTAGGCAATTAACAACATCTAAAAAGGACAGTAAAAGTTGTGATATAGCCAAGATGTTGAGATAACCCAGATTTGTACGGTGTACAAACATGAGTCATAGCTGATCTCATGCGTTTACTTTTCATTACATTCTTGAGAAACACCGGAAATTGTGGAATTTTGGCATCTGCTTTCAAAGCTACTGTAATGTTGGCTATGGATTTCAGTTGACATAATAATATTGGAAGTATACTGTACTGTTACTGTACCAACCCATTACTGCCCACTGTTGGGCTCAGGTCTCCTCAGAAGAGGGATTAGGCATAGTCCACTACGCTTGCCCAGAGCGGATTGGGGACTTCACATATCTTCAAAGGATTTTTAGAATCGTTTTCCGACATGTAGGTTTTCGATGTTTTCCTTCACCGTTTTTAGCCAGTAGTGTTGTGAAAAATTGAACATAGATTTTTCACATTTAGATTTAGAGGTACCAGCCGGCCGGTTTTGAACCCGCGACCTCCCGTTCGGAGGGAAGCGCTTCGACCACTCGGCCACCACGACTTCGGCACGACGCGATATTGGAAGTATGAACTAGCTTAATAACCTTATTAGTTGAGGCCAGCGTTACCAACTTAGCGCTAAATCTAGGGTTAAAATGGCGGTTAAGAGATTTAGCTTTTTACAAACTTTATATTAGCTTGCACTGGATGTACATAACAATATTAGTTGGGGTAATCTTGCAAGCTAAATTTGACAAACTTCCCGTTTTCCGATTGAGCTGACCTTTTGCACGCAGATGTAGATAGGTATATCGCGTGACAATGCAACAATATGACAAAATGGCGCTGATCTGATGATGGATTCGGAAGACAGTTGTGTTAAAGAAGTCCGTCGTATTTGGGCTTATTTTACTTGTATTAGCTACTCTACTGCTTCATCTCATGATATCTAGGATCTTAAAAGCTTGTCTTTAAAAAGTTTTTTTTTAAATAAATTATTAAAATACTAGGTGAAAGATTTTTATAACACTTTTTTTTGGAACGAAGTTCCTTATCGCGCGTTGTGAAAGGGGGCTAGACGGAGAAATTCTTACGAAAAAGTTGTCACGACACTTTTTTGTTTTAGATGATTATCGCTAGATGGCGAAGTGATCAAAATATTTTATTTTATCGCGCGTTACGAAAGGCAATAATTTTTATGAGATACGTTTTAATCGAAAGGAATTTCGTTCCATCCGGGTGTCCCTTGACACCTCTCAAGTTTTTTTTTCAAAACAATCAACTTCAAACAACTTCAAAGTCTTCCCTCATTTTAATTTATATTGCATCATCTAAAGTTTCTAAGTATTCAGAAGTATTTAGAAACCAGGGATTCCAATATAAATGCTTATATTCAAGCCATTACCTTAGGAATGTTGAGCTTTAAGATTCTGAATGAAGAAACCGCACGCGCTTTCGACGTTCACTTCATTTTATGATCTATTAAATAAACTATTTATACACAATGTGCGTTATATTAATTACATTTTATAGTGAAAATTAACTGCAAAATAGGTATAAGAGAATATTTTCGTAAAAGAACAATAGAATAGAATAATACACTTTATTGCACACAAAAAACAGAAAATAACACGTACAAAAAAAAATACATATAGAATACATAATATTGAGTTTTTGTATACCTACTTATATTGAGACATTGCGAACTTTTGAATTGTTTTGACACTATTTTGTACCTACTGACACAGTGTCAGTGACACTGTATTGGAAAATGAAATCATTTATTCTCAACCTTAATGAAAAATTCTCATGCTTGTTGGTGTCAAAAGGCTACCACCAGTTCGGTAAAAAGAAATTAACTATAATAGCCAGTCCTGAGCAGAACTGGCAAGAAACTCAGCGGGCAAGTCTTTTTTGTATTTTTTTCTTACTGTAATGTTGGTACTGATTTTTTTTTTCACTTGGAGGAAATCACCGGGTATGTGGTGAACCGCACTAAAACCTCCAACCGCTCACACTCAGCGTCCGAACCCCGGCTGAGGCCAGAACCCAGCACGGGGTTTTGAGGGACGACGCGACACGTTACGCTCTCGTCACACTTTCCCGTCGCGCCGCCCCCGAATATACTGATACAGTTTTTAGAAAATGTGTCTAGTCATATTAAAACGTAACGTAATAAATATTACGACATAGACCAAATAGGTGATTCCCCAATTGTTCACGATGTGTACAATCAAATGTAACAATTAATAACAATTGTCTCGACAGTTTTAGGGACGACATATCAATTACTGACTGACCCGAGACACTTTTGCGTCACAACAACACGGCTTCTTGAAAAACTAGCTGACCCGTGCAACTTCGTCTGCGTCAAAAAGGGGTTCAGACAGCACTATAAGAGTTTAATAAGACTGTTAGAGGTTCACCATTTTGTTCTATAATAATCAATGTATTTTTAACACCTTGACTTACAATGTTGAAGAATTGTTTTTGTTTTTCAACTATAAAACATTTTTTCAAATCAGTGCTTTAGTTTCGGAACCTTTATAATATTAGTAGGTATAATATAGAAACTATGTAAAGGGTGGAATTTTGCAATGCTGCAGGAAAAGTACTCCATTACAAAAATTCAACGAATTTGAATGGATTTTTGTGGATTAATAGTACCCCACGACTACCATCGTTGTTCATAATTATTTGTACTGTGTCATTTTGACCTTGTAGGCAGTGACAGTCTTAAAAACATGTAGTGGTGGTCATTTTGACTCCATGCACCTAATGTGTTAAAAATATCTATATTCGACCACATATCGCAGTACATTAAGCAGTGAAAGTGTTAAAAATATCTATAGTGGTCATTTTGACCCAATCCAGCATCTAACATGTTAAGAAATATTTTTACCGGTCATTTTAGACCCCGCACGCAGCGAAAGTGTTAACAAAAAATATGTATTGTGGTCACGTATGCAGTACGATCCCATGGCACGACTGCATTCCAACTTAACTAACATTAATTGATGATCATCAATATAAATGTGTGTCTCTACTAGACGGTTAGTCTTACGGTGAAACTCACATCGAATGTAAGAAGGTTAATTTAAATAAATAAAAAAGTAATATTTTATACAAAAATCAACCGAATGCTTTTGACAAGCTTTACAGGGTGATTTGTTAGAGAGGGTACATATTGCAGGAGGATGATGAGTACTCTGTTCTAATACGGAATATTACAAAAAATTGGTAAAATTAATTTTTTTTTAAATCTAAATTCGACAAAACTGCCTCAAACATAAACAATTTCGGCTAAAAGAGTGTCGACTAATGACCTCTAGGGATCTCGCGTACCCCACACCTCCGCCACACATCAGCTGTCGAAAAACCATCATTTTGCTAGAATTTTAGATATTTTTAAGTTGCAATTACTAAGGTATTAAGCCATATTCTTTGGTAATAATATTTTTACTGGTCGTATATAACCATCAGCTACCATGACCTTCAATATGTACCCTCACTAGGAAATCACCCTGTATATTAAATAGCACTGTATGTTACTATGTAAATTCGGGTAGAAACAAACTTTCTGGTTTCCGATTGAGCTCAAATTTTGCACGCAAATAACAAAATGGCGCTGATCTGTTTATGTATTTGGAAGGTAATGGCCATGTACTATACAAAATAGGCCCGTCGTGTTTAGGCTCGTTTTACTTGTATTAGCTAGCACTCTACTAATAAGGATCTTAAAAGCTTGTATTTAAAGTTTTAATTATTACAAAGTAGATATTTGTAAACAAGTCTTTATAGACAGGCCGACTGCCGCTAAATTTCTCCCTAAATGATTCACTTAATTTCTATATAACATTAACAAGAGGCCATTATTTAAGATGACTCCATCTTCCGCGTACCAATCATCTTAATTAGTGCTACAAGATACGCAGAAATTATACTTAATTGAGTAATTTAAGTGTTATTTTTAGGTGTTAAAATTTGACATGACACACCACAGTTTAAATTATTATTTACTAACTAATCCGCCACTTCATCGGTGTCACAAAGAGCCAAAGTGAAAATGAATCGATACTCATGATTGTTTTTTTGTCGTATTCGATATCTAATATATATTATAAAGGCGAAAGTTTGTATGTATGGATGTTTGTTACTCTTTCACGTAAAAACTACTGAATGGATTTGAATGAAACTTTACCACAATTTAGCTTATACATCAGAATAACACATAGGCTACAATTTTTGAGGTTTCTAAGAATGTAAAAAAAAAAATTTTTGCGGTATAATAGTACTATATTATAGACGTCGCGAACTAGACGGGCTAGACGGGACGAACCTGAAGTCCACGCGAACGAAGTCGCGGGCAACAGCTAGTCTGAAATATATCGAAGGTTTCGAAGGTTTGATGACGGCAGATGAAAAAGACGAACTCAAAATATATGTTTTTGTACTATTCTTCAAATAAGCAAGTCGGGTATTTTCATTGTTGTAAAAATGTAAATAAATACAAAAAAACTTGAGAGGTGTCATGGGACACCCGAATAGAATGAAGTTCCTTTCGATTAAAAGAAATCTTATAATATTTTTTTTCTAAAGTAACGCGCGATAAGGAACGTGTTTTAAAAGATTTTGATCACAGCGCCATCTAGCGATAGTCATCTAAAACAAAAAAAGTGTCGTGACAAGTTTTCGTAAGATTTTTTTCCGACTAGCCCCCTTTCGATAACGCGCGATAAGGAACTTCGTTCCAATAAATATAAGTTTTGTTTACATTAGTTTTCTGGATCTTTTAAGGAGACCTGAGCTCTGCAGTGGGCAGTAGTGGGTTGTTACAGTACATTAGTTTTCATGAGAATCAAACGTTATTTCATTCTTTTTCGACCATCACTAGCCGAAACTATTTGTCAGTTACAATACAGGGTGATTTCCTAGTGAGGGTATATATTGAAGGTCATGGTAGCTGATGGTTATATACGACCAGTAAAAATATTATTACCAAAGAATATGGCTTAATGCCTTAGTAATCGCAACTTAAAAATATCTAAAATTCTTGCAAAATGATGGTTTTTCGACAGCTGACGGGTGTGGCGGAGGTGTGGGGTGCGCGAGATCACTAGAGGTCATTAGTCAACACTCTTTAAGCCGAAATTGCTTATGTTTGAGGTAGTTTTGTCGAATTTAGATTAAAAAAAAAAAAAAAATATTTTGTAATTTTACTTATTTTTTGTAATATTCCGTATTAGAACAGAGTACTCATCACCCTCCTGCAATATGTACCCTGTCTAACAAATCACCCTGTATACATAGGTTTAAGAAAACTATTAAAGCTGCAAGAAAGCCTACTTACTATAAGGTCAATGATTTCTTGGACGATTGCACAAAGTGGGAATGAGTTGCTCGCCAAGGTCGTTTCATTAACATAATCGATTTTTTTTTTTTTATTTAATGTAATATTGTATAATTTTGTTAAAATACTTTAAAAAATATATGCTCATAAAAGAAAAAAGACATGCCCGCTGAGTTTCTTGCCAGTTCTTCTCAGGACGGTGGCTACAATTATTATTTTTTGTGTCCGAACTGGTGGTAGCTTTTAACTTTTGACGTCAACAAGAATGAGTACGTCATCAATGTTGAAAATGAAGTATTTCATTTCAAAGTATTTCATTGCAGTTACTAAACCAAAAAAAGATTCTATGCCCAACGGTACCTAAAAGAATCTACAATTAAAATTTATAATATCAAAACAATGTGACCCGTATAGATTGGCAAGACGCCATATGAAAGGACCTAGATAACTCCAATATTCCATGAATTCATAAAATATTATGAGTCTCTGAGATAGCGGTGCTTTATAGTTTGCATCGGATGTTCGTAATTTACGACTATAATGTGCTAGTAAATATAATTTGCACTTATAGTAGATACCTAGTCGTCGCCTCAGTGCTTGTTTGGCCAATCTGACATTTTTTACGAAAATGACTATTTAAAGCAGTATTATAAAGAATGAAATTTCCATCCGACTGGTAAAATATTTTTTTAAAATATTCAATTGTAAAACAATAAAAATCTCATTTTAATGTTTTTCTCAACACGGCACTTAACGTAAATTCCGTGCTTGTTTGCTGTCTCCTGTAAAATTTGCTCGAGTGCAGATTGGCCAAACAAGCACTGAGGCGACGTAGTGTAAAAAGGCACAAATTGTATGAAATAATTTATTTTAAAGAATACATTTAAATACAAGCTTTTAAGATCCTGATTCCTGGATATCATGCAGCAGTAGAGTGCTATTTAAAAAAGTCAAACGAGCCCAAATACGACGGTCTGTTTTGTTTAGCACTAAAGTTCCTAACCACCTTCCGAATCCATCATCAGTTCAGCGCCTGAGAGAAAGATCAGAGGCTTAAAGAAAGTCCTTAAAGGTAGGCCGTAGTCTGCTGACAATGCAGACGTCCATGAGCAACGGTAACCTCTTACGATCAGGTGGCCCGTTAGCTCGTCTGCCTACAAGACAATAAAAAAAGCGCCATTTTGTCATATTATAGCATTGTCACGCGACATAGGTCGGTACGTCTGCGTGCAAAATATCGGCTCAATCGCAAACCCGAAATTTGCAATTAGTCAAACTTAGGTTGCAAGATTCCACCTAAACTTACATAGAAACATCCAGTGCAAGTTAATATAAAGCTTGTAAAAATTGACTCCCTTAAGGCAAAGTTGCGCGGATCCTTCTAAAAATAAATTGCAAACAACTGCACATTTGAACACAAAATCTATTTCTGTCTTTGAAAGAAACAAAAACTACACCAATAAATAACTAAATCAATGTTTATAATTAAAACAAAAGAGCTACTTGTCATTAAAATTCTCATTGCGGGTACCGCTCTGTCTGCCGTGCAGATGCAAATTCCTGGATATAATACAAGGGAAAATAGGTCTTATAGTGTTTAAAATAAGGGCTGGTTTACCATCTATTGGTGAGGGTGTAAGGGTGTCGACCTCCACATGTGGTCGCCAAGTGGGACCACACTGAGATCGTGATGAAGTAATTGTACCCAAGTGTTTTATGTTTTGGCCTGATGCTATAGTGTGATATTTGTGTTGTTTTGAGCCGATTTTGATGGTATTTTATTTCCTTTTTGTGTTTATATAGGTACTCGTTTAATTACAGAATTACACTGGATGTCACTATGTAGGCAAGCGTGGTGGACTATGCCTAACCCCTCTTCGGAAGAGATCTGAGCTCAGCAGTGGGCAGTAATGGGTTGTTACAGTACAGTACAGTCACTATGTATAGGGTATAGGGTGGAATCTTGTCAATTAATTTGACCAATTTCCCAGTTTCCACTTGACCTGAAATTTTGCACGTAGATGTATGTATATCGCTTTACAGTGCAATAAAATGGTACAATGGAGCTGATAAAAGAATCAAAATTTGCCATTGAAACTCCTGCACCAAAAAAAGATACATCCATGGTTGGGGTCGTTTTACTTGTCTTAGCTTGTTACTGCTACATGATCTTAAATACTTGCAATTATAAATCCAGCTGTATTGACTCAAAGCTGCTACTTCGATTCATCATCATCAGTCCATAGACGTCCTCTACTGGACATACTCACCCAAACCTCCCCACAACGACCGAGCGCTGTCTGCATTCAGTGACTTCCCGCGATCAGGTCGTCGGTCCATCTTGAGCTATTGCGAAATTCTCTGGAACAACTTTGTATTGTAAATAAACCCATTACTGCTCACTGCTGGGCTCAGGTCTCCTCCGAAGATGGGTTAGGCATAGTCCACCACGGTTGCTCAATGCGGATTGGGGACTTCACGTATCTTCGAAGGATTTTTAGAACGCAGGTTTCCTCACGATGTTTTCCTTCACGGTTTTTAGGCAGTGGTGTTGTGAAAAATTGCACATAATATTCACTTTAAGATTTAGAGGTATAACAACTTGAAATGAAGTTTAAACAGTCCTTTAGACGGCAAGTGGATATAATTAACACATTCTAAATAGTTGTTAAGTGTGACTAACGCTAACTAATGTTTTAGTGGTCGTGTTTGACATTGTAGAGGACAGAGTTAGTAATGCTTAGATAGTTAGAGCGCTAAATGCTGTCCTTTTAACACTTTTTTATGCCTTTGAGTGATATTTTGGAACGAAGTTCCTTATCGCGCGTTATCGAAAGGGGGCTAGACGGAAATTCTTATGAAAAAGTTGTCATGACACTTTTTTAGCTGTCACGACACTGTGATCAAAATCTTTTAAAACACGTTCCTTTTAAATTATAACATATCTTTTAATCGAAAGGCACTTCGTTCTATTCTGGTGTCCCATGACACCTCTCAAGTTTTTTTACATAAACTAATGGTGTAGGGTTTTTATTGTAATTAACGCAGACGAGCTAATATACCACTTAATGGTAAGTAGTTACCGACCTTCAAAAAATCGCTTTATGAAAGATTATGCTCGTCGCGGGGTCACATTTAAATTCTATCAGGACTAAGAATCTGTGCAATGTCAAGAGAGACTGCGGCCCACTAAAAGAAAGAAAAATATTATTTGTGACACAAAATCTTTGTACAATTTCAACATGAAAATTAGGCACTAATTCACCATTAAAAATTACATCCAGTGCAAGTCAAATACAAGTTTTATAAAATCAAGGAGTGTAAGACATCTAGATAAAGCTTAGTCTATGTCTGTCACTCATTAAAAGCCCACAGTCACGACAGCAGTGACGTCACCAGACACCATCGTAAAGCAACAGCTGGACCCGGTTGCCACATCTGGTGTCAGATTAATTCTTTCAATGATATAAATACTATTGTTTCGAGCTTATTGAAATAACTTACACTTGGCTCCATAGAAGCATGACGAAAGATTTTGACTCTTCTATATTGTGGGTACAGGTTTACTATTTACTAGCTGCGCAATTTCGTCTGCGTTACAAAGGGGTTCAAACAGTACTCGCTATGCCGTCGCGATATTATTTTCACCGCCCGCTGTAGGTGTATTAATAAAATTGCGTTTTATACTCGTCATAACTTCTAAACGAAAAGTCCGATTGGAATAAAACAAAAAGTAATTTACGTCTACATTGATACTTTTGATAACATAATACTTAATTTGGATAAGGATTAATATAACGATACTATTTTAACGTAATTTAAATCTTCGAACGATTTCTTTTTCTTGAACATAAAAGCAGTTATTGTGACTAAACTATGATAGTTAGATATATGCTCTCGCAGACTTTTTTGTAGATCTGCCTAATACCTAAAAACCCGTAGTACATCATTTTGTTCTATTGTCAATAGTTTTTCCAGCGTACGCATAAATAGGTTTTCGATATTTCACCTCGTCTTACAAATTCGATATTTTCATACGGATTTGGAGATTTAGAGGCACAAGCCGGCCGGATTTGAACCCGAGACCTCCCGTTCGGAAGGACGCGCTTCGACCACTCGGCCACCACGACTTTTTCTATACATAAAACTTGATTGACTTTAATGTTTTGTTACAAAACGTTACATAATATCCACAGTTTTAATATGAAACAAAACATGTTAAAATTAGGTCTTGCGATAAAAGCTCTGAGCAAACTCTTCTAAGAAAGCTTACATTGTATGCTTTTAAATTATTTCCACATACAACAAACAAAAGCGACTAGTATACGAAGAAATATATGCTTTGAAGTTATATTAATACTAGACGGCCTGTGTTACTTCGTGTGTGTCACATAAGATGGAATAAACAAGATTGTTCTCGTAAATTATTTTCCTTTAATCCGGTGACATAGGTAACTTTAAGCCTTTTATCTTTGTTATACTGTTTTTTCTATTAGTTCATAGCAAACTTAATTAAACGGATCAAGTGCGTTTATTAGTTTATTAATTTGTGGAAGCTTGTAATCAGTAATGTTTTGTTTATACTTAATTATAAGACTTTAATAAGTAAAATTTATGATACTAGTCTGTAAGTTTTCCTTAAAAATAAATAAATAAATAAAAATTTTCTTATCGTAAAAAATGTTGAAAAGGCTGAACTACCCTCATTACTTACAGGTATGAAAATTAGATAGTAGCCGATTCTTAGACCTACTGAATATGAATATATAAATTTCATGAAAATCGGCCCAGCCGTTTCAGAGTAGTATGGTAAGTAACACACGAGAATTTTTTTTGCTTAACATCCCAAGTATCACTAGTACCTACTAACCCAGTTTTCGGGAGTGATCTTAATCCACCCTGTATAAGCAGTACACCCTGCTACATGTTAACCAGGATCTTAAAGCTATTTAAATTTAGAGTAGCCTTCAAGAGAGTCAGATATAAGCAACTTTTCAATAATCGTTTCAGAGTATATTTAATGGAACACTCTGAAATATTCTTCAGTTTCCTGGAGTATTTCAAACTGTAACAAACTCCGGTATTTGCGGCTACTGCAGCGAGTTCCAATGATTTATGATCGTATAACGGGCAGACTTCGAACAAATATAACAAGATAAACAGTTTTGGATCATTGGAAAGTCTTTCTTTCGCTTCACCTTATCCCATTTAGATGTGGTCGGCGCAATATGTCTTCTCTCTCCACTTGTTTCTATCTTTACATACATCATCTGTCACACCACAGACCATTATATTATCCTTCACACAGCATTGGAAAACAGTGTCTGCATAAACTGCAAGGTTCACCACCTTTACTTGGAACCGCTGCGATCTTCCACGGTTCGCTTCAGAAGATCATTTTTGCCCCGTACCATTCCGATTTGGAATGGACTCCCATCCGCGGTGTTCCCGGAGCGCTATGACATGTCCTTGTTTAAACGAGGTTTAAGAAAAGTTCTGTATCGGTAGGTGATAGATAACAGCCTCATTGCCCTGGCATTGCGGAGGTTCATGAGCGACGGTGACCGCTTACCATCGGGTGGGCCGTAGGATGTATCAATAAACTTAGTATCAGCACTGCTGTGTTCCTAGAAGTCTATAAACAACTGTAACCGCTTATCGTCAGAGGGTTGGCGTTTGGGAGCGTCGATGGTTGTGTGTCGCCAAACATAACCCCGTGTTGGGTGGCTAATAGGTACCCCGTCAGGAAGGTGTTTGGGAGTCCGGTGATTTCCAATTAAATAAAAACAATCAGGTGAGCTTGTCTTATTGCATATGGTGCAGTAAAAAATAAAACAATACATTTAACAAGTGTATCGGAAAATGACATCTATCGCATTATAATACAGAACACATTCGTTATAAAGAATGATGGGACACCGAATATAAAATTTATTTTAAAGAAAACTTTGAACACAAGCTTTTTATATTCTGAATATCATGTATCAGTAGAGTGCTAGCCAAGACAAGAAAAATGAAGCCAAACACGACAGTTCTATCTCATTTAGTACAAGAGTTCCTATGACCACCTTCCGAATCCATCAACTGATCAGCGCCATTTTGCATATTGTTGCATTGTCATGAGATCGATGCAAAATATCAGCTCAATCGGAAACCGGGAAGTTTGTAATATTAACACAAGTTTATAAAATTAATTGTGAGTATAGAGGACTTATGGCCAAAGGGAAATCTCGAACCGGGCGAGGTAGTGTATGCCCGGTCAGACCGAAGCCCACGGTAGTAGATTTCAGATGTCGTATATATGCGAAGATTCTTGCAAATGTTGTAATCGCGATTCATGATCTCGCGCGCTATTATTGGTCGCCACATTAATTACACAGTTACATACATAGTTACATCCAGTGCAAATTAATATAAGATTGTAAAAAGTGGTCGCTTAAAGATGAGATTGTTTAATTTTAGTGGTGTAGCTATAAGATGTAAATGATACACTCTAATTGTGTATCTACTTATATTTGATCAAAGTGAACAGTTAAAATTAACCAATCGTCAAATTTAACGGTCGGTTGCAGAAGTTAGTGCTATGTTTACTGCGAATATTTCAGCGAATGGCAGTTATTTTAAACTCATGTTTCTGCAGTGTACATTTCAATCATTATAAGACGAATAAGTAAGACGAGTAAGTTATCTGAAGCAAATTTCAAAAGGGTAATAATGTCTCTATGCCTAATAAAGACTCTATGTTCTCTATCGTCTTTATGAAATTTAAATCATTGAAATCAGTTCACGTAGAAAAACATACGCAAACATACATAGGTACCTATATTAGATCCTACAAAAATGTAATTGCTCAGTACAGGCTCTAATAAAAATAGTTTGGATTGGGCAGCTAAAACACAAAAATTCTAAATTCAAATTAACTTTGTTTTAAAAACAAATTAATAACATTATCTTACATACTCAACCATTACTATTTTACATTTTTATTGGGACGATTTCCTTATCGCGCGTTATCGAAAGGAGGCTAGACGGAAATTCTGACGAAAAAGTTGTCACGACACTTTTTTGTTTTAGATGATTATCGCTAGATGGCGCTGTGATTAAAATCTTTTAAAACAATTCCTTATTTTGTTTTATAAAAACTAAAATTTTATTACAATTCCCTCACTAATTAATCGAAAGGAACTTCGTTCCATCCGGGTGTCCCTTGACACCTCTCAAGTTTTTTCATTACAATTGTATTTTACCTAAATAAAAATCACAAATCAAACATTACATACATTATCTTCATTTAACCATAACTGCAATTAAATTGAGTAAATATTTGCAGAGAATGTCAAAGTACATGATTTATCGGTAATCAGACAGTTTCTTGATGTGTGCACTAAAATGTGATAAAAGGTGAACGGTCAAATTTGTGGTAAAGATAACTGTCGGCTCTTTACATTGTTTAATAACATGTAGGTAATAATAAATAATACATAATAAATTCCTTTGAACACTAGCGGTCTCTTAAATAATAGACATGACGATTTTGACCAATCAGAAAAGAACGTCAATCTCATATCGTTTACCTAATCGTGACGTCATCAGATGTTCTTTCATGCATTTTCAACGGGTTCTTACCACGATATTTAATTAATTGAGTTGTCTCGATATTTCAATGTTGTTGCAAACGTCATGATCACGAGAAGACTGGATACTGCGGGTCGATTTAAGAGCAAACAAATCTGTCTACCCTCTTTCTCGTTCGCTTTTGGGTTGTACCACTGGAACTAAAGTATTATAGAAAACCGGGAGTGTCTGAATAAGTTTATGATCAGATGTTGTTGGCGTTTCAGCCAATCAGCCGATTGCAATATTTTAATGTCTTATGTAATCTACCCGCAGTACTCAGTCTTCCCGTGATCATGGCGCTTGCAACAGTGTTGAAATATCGGGATCACTCATTTAAAAAAATCTTGGTAAGAACACGTCAAATAATTGTGTAAGTGTTACTATAGTATTAATGAGTCCTTTCAATTTTAGCCGACTTCTCTTTCAACTCATTTGTGTGTGTTAAATGTCAAAAAAAAGATGGCTCAACTGTGTCGCATACTTTTTTTTTGAGTTGGAAGAAATTGCCACGGAGCGGATTGGATATGTGTTAAACCGCACTAAAACTTCTAACTGCTCAGACTCAGACCAGACGCACAAGAGCTCGGGGTTATGTGGGACGGCACGACGCACTACGGAACTCTTTCCAGTCACGGCCAGGAATCAGGGTATTTACCCACTTCCCACTCCCACCACTGCAACTCCTATGTCGATAAAAAGCTTACCTTTCCAGAAAAGAAACATTAAAACCGGTTCAGACAATACTACAGACCGGATTTAAACCACAGTTTGAAAGTCGGTCAAAGTTTAAATCCCGTAACTACCAGACATATTATGATATATATTGTGTGCGTTTATATAACCCCAATTAGCGGCTAATGAAAGCGGAGTTATCTCGTTATCTACTACTACGAGGTTGCTATTAATATCTTGTATAACATCGAGAATAACTAAACATATACAGATGTAATTTATTTATCTATACTAATATTATAAAGCTGAAGAGTTTGTTTGTTTGAACGCGCTAATCTCAGGAACTACTGGTCCGATTTGAAAAATTCTTTCAGTGTTGGAAAGTCCATTTGTCGCTCTGTAACGCAGTTGCGCGGGTCACCTAGTTTATTATAAAATCTCACCAACAGTATGCATTACAACAATGACATTACAAAGATAAGATAATCACATATAAATGAGGAATTGCTGTGTAACGATACTAACAATAGGTAAACATAGCGTTTATAAAATTTTAAGGGGACAGACACAAAAATAAACACAGCAGAAAACCACTAACACACAAACTAATTTTTGTAGCTTACCTATAATATTAATACAATTACAAATTAGATGAAAAATAGTACAATTCTTGAATGAAATGAGTGGTAAACTATTGTATACAAAAAAAATACATCATTCAAACAAGGTTCGGAGAAAGTCCTTAAAAAGAGGTCGTAGGTAGCGGGGTGGGCTCTGACATCGACTTACATCGTCCAGCTAGCTCGTCTGCCTAGATAAAGAAAAATCTGTATTGAATGTAAAAATAATTTATTTTAAATAAAACTTTTTAAATACAAGCTTCTAAGATCCTGGATATCATGTAACAGTAGAGTGCTAATCTAAGCTAAAACGAATCCAAACACGATGAGTCTATCTTGTTTATAGGAGTTAGGAGGGAGGAGGACTATGGCTGTCTTCCGACTCCCTCTTCAGATCAGCTCCATTGTATCATGTAATTGCATTGTCTTGAGATATCCATCTGCGTAAATTTTAGCTCAATCATATATTGAGTAGTCGGTCAAATTCAATTCGCAAGATCCCACCCGAACTTACATAATTGTGTACATAGTAACATCCAGTGCAACTTAAAATAAAAGATTATGACACTATTTTGTTAGAATCTTTATTTCTTTTTAGTTTAACTTTGCTATTACCGAGAAAAGGTCGCCGATCTTTAATGTCAGTCTTCTGAATGGAACTGATTTGCTGGGACTATAAAGGCATCAACATATATGTGTAGCTACATAAAATTGGCTCACCAACGTCCAACACACGTAAAACAAATGACGGTGATGGCCGACCAACATGTAGACGAAGGGTTTGTATGCATTGGCCGAGCATTGTCGCCAAACGTTGTGGAAGCCAAAGCTAAACCGATTTGGATAATTTTAGTCTTGAAATATGCGTGGAAGTACAGGAAACGTTAATCGATACCTCCCACGTAAGTTGTTGTATCTCCAAAACTGCAAAATTACAGTAGAGCGTTTCAAACATTCAAAGTGAACCAAAATCTGCATTTATTGTTACATCTTTTTGAAATTTCGTATTTAAATGTAATATAACTCAAAGAATTTCAAAAAGCTAATATGAAGCTTGTAAGAAATGACTACTAAACTCTACAAACACCTACATACATGTTTATTTCTATAGCTTTGCGAAATTTTTCAGTTGTGAGTTCGATGTACTTCACACTTGCTAGTTTCACAAGATGATATATAAATAGACGAGAATTTCGAGGTGTGTCTGTCACTGAAATACACTAGACAATCGTTGTCGTATGAATGACTGAAGATATGTTGGGGGCTATTACAAGATTTACAGATAAAATTGAAAAGTCTGTATCTAACATAGTCGAAGAGTTTGTTTGAACGTGCTAACCTATGGAACGAATGATCCGATTTGGAAAATTATTTCAGTCAGTCCATTTTTTTTTTATTTTTTATTGCCATGTAGGCAGACGATCCAACGGGCCACCTGATCGTAAGTGGTTACCGTTGCTCATGAACCTCTGTAATGTCAGGGGACATTGAGGGGTCGCTACCTACGACCTAACTTTGAGAAAGGCTATCTCTAGTAATAATATTAAATGCAAAAGCTCTGTCTGTCCGTGTGACGCTGTCCAGCCTAAACCTCTAATCCGATTTTGATGAAATTCGGCACAGACAATCTTTAGATCCTGAAAAAGAACATAGGCTACCTTTTATTACAAAAAAGGGATGAAGAAAAAACGGGTTATAGAGCTCACGCAGACGATGTCGCAGGCAGCAGCTAGTAGGCAATATAAAATATTATATTTTTGTAAAGAACACGAAGTTACGCAGCTCAGTTAGTTACTTGATACTCATTCATTAGTTTTTTTACATTTATAAGTAGCAAAATAATACGTTTAATGCATTAAAAGATATTTTTCAAGCAGCTATGCCCTGTAACCACGTACTTATACTACATTCATCTATCATGCCAAAAAAAACTTCAAATTAAAATGCTACATTATAAATAACTAAAAAATAAAAATAAAACTGTAATTTATGTGTATTAAATACATACAAAACAAAGAGAAAGATGAATGAGAAGCTATACCAATTAGCAGAGCTTTCAGCGTCAGTCAGGATTGCGTTCAACCACATGGCGAGATCGTGCCGTCTCACAATCGAAATTATAGTGCTGTACTGTGAAATCATAAATAGCAGCACGTTAAAAATTTATAGCAGTATTTTTACAAGCTTTATATTAACTTGCTATGTATGTAAGTTCGGGTGGAATCTTGCGAGTTAAATTTGACAAACTTCACGTTACTGCATTTTGCAAGCAGATGTATATCGTGTGACAATGCAGTAATATGACAACATGGCGCTGATCTGATGATGGACCCGGAAGTTGGCTATATGAACTGTTGTGGTTAGTGGTGAAATGAATTGACTAATTGTTAGTAGTTATTATAACTCAGAAATATTTGCAAAAAGAAGCAAGCAGTTTAAGAAACTAATTTACTTTTAACGTGTCGTACTGTCACTTAAGATGAGTCACAGTATGCACTTAAAATCAGGTGACCTTTGCTCTACTCCAAAAAAGTAAATGGGATCCCAGGACAACCACCACCCGTCATCTCAATCAAACAACCCAAACAAAAGTCATGCGAGAACAAACATACAGACGAATTGAGTTCCTCCTCCTTCTTGGAAGTCGGTAAAAAATACACTTATCCTCCATATTCCACAAATCACAGAAAATTTTAATTTCAATGAAAGTATTGTAACACTTATCATCACGTCATGAGTAAGTATTACGACGTATACCAATTATACAATCAAAGCTTTTAAAATTACAATAAAATGCTATTAAATTGCTATTAGCATGATGAAATAGCATGTAATTCGTTATTTAAAATTAGCGCTACATCCACAGCCCTGCGTTCACTCAGCCTGCTTGGCCAGTATCATTTGTGGCGCGCACGCATCATGACGTTTTTAATGTTGCTAGTACTATCGAGTCCCGTTTGGACCTATGCTACAGACACACCATCCTTCGCCGAACGTCTCGGCAAGTTGTACGAAAAACTAGAAAAGATAACCATAGCTCCGGTCCATTACGTGCCTAAAACAGATAAGTTATACGCAAAATTGGAGAAATTTAATGCACTCTCGCCGGATAAATTTGATCTGACTGATGAGGAGGAGGCTTTGCTGTCTGCCTTTCAAGGCTGGCGTGGTATGAACGTTGATCAAGTGGATGTCATGATGAAGGATCTGCAGCGGATTCGGGAGGAAGATGACGAGAAAATAGACAGGATTGAAGACTATAATGATGATGATGAAGTAAGTGACGTTTTTTCTTTAGATAAATAATAATTGCTTTTAAAGAAAACTTTTTAAATACAAGCTTATAAGACCCTGGATATCTTGTAGCAGTAGAGTGCAATACAAGTAAATCGAGCCCAAAAACAACGGGTCTTCTAATCTTGTTTTTCACAAGAGTTCCTTTGACAACCTTCCGAATGCATCAAAAAGACATTAATTGCAAGTTAAATCCAAATTCAATCATAAAAGCAACTTATTCTAATACACATAGGATTCATATTAAAGATGTGATTTTATCCTCACACTAGGCCTAGTGCCATGAGAACCACGCCAAATCAAGTGTTACATCATTTTTAGAAATAATTAAAAGTAGCTTAGAAAACTTACTTAAACAATAAGATTACTTAATGTAAACAATTTCATGCATTTTCAACGGGTTCTTACCACGATATTTAATTAATTGAGTTGTCTCGATATTTCAACGTTGTTGCAAACGGCATGATCAAATTTGTCGACCCTCTTTCTCGTTCTCTTTTGGGTAGTACCACTGGAACTCGAACTCACATCACGACACACCACACTCACTGTATCTACAAGACTCTGAGCATGAACCCGCGAGTGACTGTTGTGTTCTCAAGTAAATGAAATGAAATACTTTTCAAAATTGATGACTTGATCATTGTTAACGTTAAAAGCTACAAATTCGGAAAAAAACTTACTTAGTTCATAAAAAAAAAAATACCTCCGAATCCGAAATCGTTAATTTTAGTCGCAATTTTGACCATAATATAAAATGTGTGTTACATTTTTTATTAAATTTAAAAGGGACACCACGTTTTTTTTTTTTTTTTTTTATTGTCATGTAGGCAGACGAGCCAACGGCCCACCTGATCGTAAGTGGTTACCGTCGCTCATGAACCTCTGTAATGTCAGGGGACACTGAGGGGTCGCTACCTACGACCTCACTTTAAGGACCCTCCTCAAGCCTCGTTTGAAGAATTCACTATTCTCTTGAATAAAGTGAACATAAAAAAAATACTGTCGAATTGAAAACCTTTTAAATTTTAAAAAGTCGTTCAAATATAATTATTAAATAATTATTTTTAATTAAATCGTGCACTTCGTTGCAAAAGATTTTCCTAATTAATCACCACGCGGAAAAATATTATTTAATTTAATAAATAGCATTTATTTTTAAAATAATAGAATTGTAATTAATGGTTTTCCTGGTGGTTTGTATAGTTACTATGTTAATTGACGTATTTTTAAAGTAGGTGTCAACCGGAAAAAAATGTCACTACGAGAAATTTTAAATTGAAAAATACAGTGTATTATTTTTTCAATTTTGTTGGTTCGATTTACGGATAAACCTGACATTTAGTCAAATATAAAACGATTTTTTAACAAGATTTTAATTAAACGAGCAATGTGAGCGATTTATCAAATGTAGATATCCGCGATAGTTTAAAGAAAAAACATACAATTTAGTCTTTATAATCAAACGTTAACTTTATTTATTTATTTAATACTTTATTGTACATGATAGAAAAATAAGTTATATTAAAAAAAAAATGTTCACAAAAGGCGAGCTTAACTCAATACTGAGTTTTCTTACAGCAAACCCAAAATAAAACATACAGTAAGTAGACTTTGATGTAAGAGAAGTGTACAATATACATACAATATATATTTATATACTTATACAAATAATAATAATAAAAAACATAAATACTATAATAATTAAATACAGATTAAAGATTTAAAGGAAAACTTTTAAATATGTATCTACAAGCTTTTAAGATGAATATCATAATAATATAGGAGTAGAGTGTTAACTAATACAAGTAAAATAATTAAATAAGCCCAAACACGACGGGTCTATCTTGTTTAGCACAAGTGTTCCTATGACCACCTTCCGAATCCATCATCAGATCAGCGCCATTTTGTCATATTATTGCATTGTCACGCGATATACATCTGCGTGCGACACGTCAGCTCAATCGGAAACCGGGAAATTTATCAAATTTAACTCGCAAGATTCCACCCAAACTTACATAGTTACATCCAGTGCAAGTTAGTTAAAAAGCTTGTTATATTTCTGTAAAATATATCAACAATATTTATTGTACTTTCCCTTCATATTGTAAAGTTCTAACATCCTGTTTAAAAACAATAAATTAAGTATATTATTCTTACTAATTATTATAAATGCGAAAGTAACTCTGTCTGACTGTCTGTTACGCTTTCCCGCGTAATCCTTTGAACCGATTTTGATGAAATTTGGCACAGACAATCTTCAGACCCTGACAAAGAACAAAGGCTACTTTTTAGTCGAAAGTGACGCAGACAAAGTTGCATGGGCTCACTAGTTAGGTAAAATTGTAATAACGTTTTATAGATATAAAAGCTCTATACATTTTATTACAACGAAATATGAGTTGGCGTTTCAATCATTAGTCGGCATTGACACAAAAATTAACTGTGAAGTGAGTTCATGTAGTATTTCTATAAGTAAACGTACAAAATAACGTATGAAATATATTAGTACTAAAATCATTATATAAGGGGTGGGCCATATAAAGTTTGCATTTTCCAAAAGTTCCAGTGTCATGTTGGCTGTGTGGCATGTTGCGCCATCCTGTTGAAACCAAATGTCGTCCATGTCATACTCTTCAACTTTTGGAAACAAAAATTCGTTGAGCATGGCACGGTAACGCTCGCCATTGACCGTAACAGCGGCTCCTTGCTCATTTTCCAATGATGCCGCTGGACCAAAATCTACACCAAACCGTAACTCTTTGGGTGCATTGGCTTCTCAATGGTGACGTGTGGATTTTCCAAACCCCAGGTGCGACAATTTTGCTTATTGACATAGCCTCCGAGGTGAAAATGGGCTTCATCTGACACACACACACATTTCTTACAGTTTGGACTGAAGACTCACCACTTTGGAAGTAACTTTTCAATATTTCCCAATTTTGTTCAAGCGTATAGCGTCCCATTTCGTAAATGTCAAACTTTTAACTAAATTATGAACACAAATTGAATGACATTTGAGCTGTCATTCTCTAAATAATCAGTAGTTCAAAATGCAAACGTTAGATTGCCCACCCTATACCATGTAGGTATGTAGTGAAGAAAGCAGCTGTGGACGTCTACAGCTCGCATAATATAATGATGAGTTTAATCCTTCTTTCCTTTGTGACGCAGACAAAGCTAATTCAACTAGCAAGATATAGAACTAAACAATGAAATAAAGTACTAAAATTAGATTCTTTGAAGTCGTTTCTTTATAACAAAAGAGTTTAAAATTTACGATCTAGCTCCAATTTCTTGAAATTAATGCGTCTTTTAAATCATATTAAATGAACAAAGGGTATTATGAAATGTTTTGAATATCAAAAGAGAATAATATAGATATAAAACGACCTATATTTTTGATAGATTTATGCTGTAATTGATAATTTTAAAACGTCTGGAATCGTCTATTTTTATTTACTATCTATCTTCAATAAACAAAAAATAATCGCAAATTTGTTATTAAGCGCCTCAACAACGCCTGAACCAATTTGGCCAATTCTTTTTTTACTTACGTTGCAGTTTAAGTATGGTTACGCTTAGAAATCAAATAAAAATGTATAATTTTTGATTTTGATGCGACTTTGAATAGATAGAGTGATTGAAGAGTAGAGTAGAGTAGTGATATAGTAGAGACACATTCATAATTTTATTTATTTATTCTTTTTGTACAAAAAAATAAGTACAATGGCGGACTTAATGCTTGAGGCATTATCTACCAGTCAACCAAGGGTGGAGCAGAGAGAACAATAAGTAGGTGTACAAGAGAAGTTCACACATGAGCTTAAAACACGTAGAACAATATATACAGTAAAACAGATTTCATATATAAAAGTTTACAATAATAATATATTTTAGAGGTTTAAGATGTGGTAAAATATTTTTCAACGCTTCTTTCGCAAAACGTAATGCAAAACTTAAGACACAACTAAATCTAGAATTACACAAATTCATTAGCACTGTTTAAAACCAGTTCCTTAGTAACACAATATTCAAAAGAAAGACGAGCCTATATTTAATCAATAGACGGGAAACGAACCCGGAACTTCAACAGATGTGCCGCCACTGAGCCAACTGGGTCACTTTGTTTATGAATCATCTGTTTATTAGGATTCTAGAGCAGACCACCTTGAAATCTACCCGGCAACGACTTTAAAATGCTATCTTTAAATTAACTCTTCGGTATTCCCAGAGCGCTATGACGTCCTTCTTCAAACGAGGCTTGAGGAGAGTCCTTAAAGTTAGGTCGTAGTAGGGATTGCAATCCGGCCTCATTTTCAATCCGGCCGGATCCGGCGGATCCGGTCCGAATTAATTTATGCAGGCAGAGTTCCGTTTCTCGCTTCAGAATTAATTGTTAGAACTGTCAGTAAGTTACTTAAGTGTCATACCTACATATAAAGTACCTACAAAATACCCACTGCATATAGTCTAGCACTACCGCACCAATATACCGGATCCGGTATGTTGGTACCGGATCCGGTCAGCCCAAAAAGACACCGGATCCGGCGGATTACCGGATCCGGTTTTCCGGATTGCAATCCCTAGGTCGTAGGTACCCCTCAGTGAAACCTGCATGTCGGAAAAGGGTTCTAAAAATCCTTTGAAGATATGTGAAGTCCCCAATCTGCACTGAGCAAGTGTTATGCCTAATCCCTGTTCTGAGGAGACCTGAGCCCAACAGTGGGCAGTAATGGGTTAGTACAGTGCAGAACTGCCGTTTGTCTTCTTACGTCACTCCAAAATTTTTACGTGCTTTAGATGTTTCACATCACAAACATACAGGTGAATTGAGTCCCTCCTCCTTTTTGGAAGTCGATCAAAAGTCTTATGAATGACATTCTCCGCATAGCACAGCAGAGTATGTCATATTATGTCACGATTCTTGGTAATTGTGTTGCAATGTAAGATAATTGAGATAAGACAAGCAAATTCACCTTAAACACACATTGTATTAAGTATAGTAGCTTTTAACCATCTTTGAAGTCTTTCTAAGTTAACTCATAAGAGAGAAAGCTTCCTAGAAATTGATTAACAACCTCGCGTGACCTCTCTACACAGCAATCAGCTGTCGAGTGTCATTTTTTTGTAAGAATTTTGGATATTTTTAAGTGGCGTTGTGTACCATATGCTTCGATAATATTGTAACTTGTCTTGAAGGTATCATCATTAAGAAGTCACTCTACAGGGTGATTTCTTAGTGAGGGTACATATGGAAGGTCATGGTAGCTGATGGTTATATACGACCAGTAAAAATATTATTACCAAAGAATATGGCTTAATGCCTTAGTAATCGCAACTTAAAAATATCTAATTTTTTTGCAAAATGATGGTTTTTCGACAGCTGATGGGTGTGGCGGAGGTGTGGGATGCGAGATCGCTAGAGGTCGCAAGGGTTGAAAGGAAAAGGGTGAAATTTGAATTACTAAATTTGACGGAAGAATAAATAATAAATAATAAACAAACGGGGTGAGCTAAATAAAACCGTTTAATAATAATAATAAAACAATAAGTACATCAAAACTCTCGTATTATTCAATGAATGAAGTTATTTCTGAATCATAGATAACACATGACGTTGTTATTGTCTATGCCTCTTATAATGACAACTGAGATAAATCTGACCTCATCTTTGACCTTTATCCTTAACTGTTATCATGCGCGAATTTCTTTGGCTAATGTGCTAGATTACATAGCCAAGGTTAGGTGTTAAATGCTAAATATATTTTGTTGCACGGTATAAACGGTGAAGGAAAACATTGTGAGGAAACCTGCATGTCGGAAAAGGGTTCTAAAAATCATTTGAAGATATGTGAAGTCCCCAATCCGCACTGGGCAAGCGTGGTGGACTATGCCTAATCCCTCTTCTGAGGAGACCTAAGCCCAACAGTGGGCAGTGATGGGTTGGTACAGATATTTTGTTGTGTCATTTTAATAATTACAAATAATATTTTTAAATGCATCTTTATATCCTAGATGTTATGTTATAGAATGCTAGCTAAGATAAGTAAAACGAACCCAAACATGATAAGGTAGACACTCATTCAAGATACTAGCACAAAACCCACCAGTTAGATCTTTATCAAATATATAAGAGATAATGTCCAAAGTGTCTGTTTCCTACCAATAAAAGAATCAACGAAATCGGTTCATATACAAAAATGAATACAAGCAAAAACTCACAACTAATCTTGCCAATTAAATATTTAAATTTTTAAATACAGATCCAAAAGTAATTGTTCGATCTTTCAACAAATGGGACCCTACGACGACCATCACCATTCGACCATCGACATTCATATGACACCAGAATCATTTAAACTAAAGTAATAACATAGAATTATTATATCTGGAATCAACATCATGATCAACAGAATGAAGCCAATTTAAAGTGCACCGATCGCGCGTAACAACACGATGTTTTGAATCAACATCATAAGTAACAAAGTGAAATTTTAAAGAACTTATGTGTATGTAATATTTTATTAGTGTGTTAAACGAATTGAGTGTCATCGGTACACTAACGCCAGAATATCGTGTAGTTACGCGCGTTCGGTGCACTTTAAATTGGCATCATTCTGTTGTCCATGATGTTGATTCCATATGTAATAATTCTATGAGTAATAAAGGAACAAACATAAAAAAAGAGTACCTCTAGATAAAACTGCATACAGCTAAACACGACTACAATTCAAGATAACTCACACGAAAATAATTTTAATGGCCGTTCGAGATCGCAAAATAGTCTACAAATAATGTACTAAAAAACCTTTTAACTCTTTTGATCGATAGCATCGTAAAGTATGTTGAATTTTGACACGAACCAGACGCGTGTATTTATACATTGCTATTCTTGGAAGCGACGGTGTATGGTACGCAGTCAGGGTACAGTGTAGGGGGTCTTCGGTACGACGTACAATTAATCAAACAATTTATTTTAAAGACAACTTTTAAATACAAGCTCTTAAGACCCTGGATATTATTTAGCAGTAGAGTGCTAGCTAATACAAGTAAAACAAGCTTGACGGGTCTATGTTGTTTACAAGAGTTCCTATGACTACCTTCCGAATCATCAGATCATTTTGTCATATTATTGCATTGTCACGCGATATACATCTGCGTGCAAAAAGTTACCTCAATCGGAAACCGGAAAGTTTGTCAAATTTAACTTGCAAGATTACACCCGAACTTACATAGTTACATCCAGTGCAAGTCAATATAAAACTTGTGAAAAATGTGGCGACCAATAATAACGCGCGAGATTCTGAATCGCGGTTACGACGTTTGCAGAAATCTTCGCATACGACATCTGAAATCTACTACAGTGGGCTTCGGCCTGACCGGGCATACACTGTCTCGCCTGGTTGGAGATCTCCCTTTGGCTTAATATCATCTATACCCACAAAAAATAATAATCATTGGGTAAAACTAATAGAGAAATTATACAAAAAAATTTGCAGTAAAAAGCTCGGGTCTCATTAGCGATGAAGTATTGAATAATTATGTAGAAATTAATATGAAATTACTTATTTTCAGTTTGGAGACATAAAAGAGCTCTCAGAAGGCGACTACCCTAACGACAAAGACTGGGACACTGAAGAAGATGACTCCTTCTCAACGTCCAAGCCTCATCTAGGAGTTGTACCATCAGCTTTTACCAAAACCGTCACATATAAGAAGACTGTCGTTTCTGCTGCTGAGCCAATAGCTCTGACTAATGAGAGACCGAGGATTTTGGATGAATGTGAGTGTAATTTTGTATCTTTAGGATAAGAGGAAGGTTTCATTTAGACTGCTTCAACATAATATTTTTATTACAAAAAATAAAAACGATCGACTTCCATTTCACAAGCATAGCACGAAAACTACCAGTCAGATCTTTATCATTTTTTTATGAGATTATGCTTAAAATGTTTGCTTTCTTATCTAATTATCGAAATCGGTTCATAAGAAAAGGAAATACACCCAAAAATGCATAGCAAATCGTGAAATTTTGTCCATAGTGGCACCGCAGTGTTCTCTGACATTTTAAATGTTCATGAGCAACAGTAACAACTAAAGATTAACTGACTTGTTAGCTCGTACGTACGAGGCAATAAAAAGGAACTTACTGACTCAACATATAAACATTTAATATTCCAGCATCACTCAACAAGCTAGGATCACAACTTCGACAGGAAGCGTTCGCTAATGCAGCTGATTTCCTCAAGGAGAGCAAATGTAACAGCCCACAACCACGTTGGTTGGCCGTCAGACATTTAGCACCGGCAGCTGACACCAAGTAAGTGATAATCTCGATAGATTTTAGGTACGTGAACTTTATATTTCATTCCAATCGGGCTTTTCGTTAAGATATTATGATGAGTATAAAACGTAAACAATGGATACGTCCGCCACAGGCCACTACCAAAAATATCACAACATCACAAGTGCTGTCTGAACCCCTTTGTGACGCAGACGAAATAGTAGAACGAACAGACGGAGCTCAGCTAGTCAGAATATAATTTCGGAGAAATCGAGATATTATTTATCAGTTTGTGATATCCTAGGGTAGAGTATGATTAAAGGAAATGAAGCTGGAAAAAAAGCCAAAACATCTGTAGCGGCTTCATGTACCGCTTTGATTTGACTACTTTAAATAAAAATGCGAAATTTGTTGAAAGCCAAGTTGGCGCGTCTAATTCTCGGTCAGTAGTACAAATTTCTTAGGATAGTGGGATTGGGGAACAATGAAAAGTTAATAGCAGTAGGCCAATTGCGACTGCACACGTTTCCTGTGTCACAAAACGTCACACGGTGTCATACGATGTTCATTGGCTGCAGAAATCTTGCTTCAGAGAAGTGCGTTTTGCAGGAACTGACATTTTGAGCATAGGATGTGATTTGAAATAGCGTATGCGTGAACAACACCTTATCAGACTTTGAGAACTATAACTTTGACTCTCTAACTAGAACTCTAAAAGATGTAGGTAAGCAGCGAAAGACCTGACAATGGTTTCTGCTTGAGGTTTAATTTTACAAATGAAGATGAAATTAACACGTTCGCTGCGATACGAAGTGTTATCGGCCCGCACCATGACTAGACGTTGGGGTGATACGCGGTCTATTAGACCCCACCTCCTATATCATATTTATCTTCTTCGCACCGGAAGTTGCCGTTTTTCCTTGCCGCAGGAAAGTTGCAAGAAGGGTCACTTAGGCCTCGTGTAGCAGTGATCGTGTTAAACCTGTTGATCCTTGATACATTACTTTAATAATTATTGTTCCAGCTACATGCCACCTTGTGTTCGACTCCACCGCTGCACTCCAGATTCAGGCTGTTGCCCCAACGACGGAGATATCTGCGCTCCCATCGAAGGAAAATACGTTGTACTACCGTTTTATGTGAGTACTAAATACATTACAATATCGCAACCGTCTGCTGAAGAAACATGTTGTCCATTATGTTGCCATAAAGTGGGTTAGGAATTCACATCTTCAAAAATTCTTCTCTAGTTTTCTGGTTTTTCAAGATGGTTCCTACTTCATTATTTTCTAGAAATCGTTCGCTAGACATAAATCTTTATAGTTAAGTCTGCTCATAGATTATAATAACAATGTAGAGGTCTATGAACAACGGTAACCGTTTACGATCAGGTGGTCCGTTAGCTCGTCTGCCTAAAAGGCAAAAAAATACCGAACCTGTTGAAAATGCATGAAAGTATTAAAAAACCTTGTCATATAAGATCATCTTCTCGCAAAGTTAAATAAAACAGAGGCCAAGACTCACATTGGGTCGCTGAGTCAGCGTAATTAGTAACTGCCTATATCTCTAATTTAAAACCAAACCCTTCCAGCTATACAAAGCAGACGGCGGGATCAACGTAGCCAGAATCATGTTCTACAATCACACAAAATGCGCCTGCGTTTCCAAAGATACCTTACAAACTACCATCAGAACTAGAGTAGAGAGTAAACCTGAACCAGAACCAAGGAGAGACTTGACTATTGAAGGGCAGAATGACTGGAGGATGCCTACTGAAGCCCCGAAGCTGGAGGAAGAATCGACCGCCCCGCCACAATTACGCAGGTTCGCATTAGTCACGAAAAAACAATATAAAGGGTAAATCTTTTGAATAAATATTATCTTTTTACTAACTGGTAGGAACATGGGATACATAAGTCCCTATTGATATCAGGAATGATTAAGAATGACTCACGATTCCTATTTCTTGGTGTTTCATCTGCTCAAAAGGCTAGTTAAACTCGTAACTACTTAAAGCATGATTTTTATTGGAACGAAGTTCCTTATCGCGCGTTATCGAAAGGGGGCTAGACGGAAAAAATCTTACGGAAAGTTGTCACGACACTTTTTTTGTTTTAGATGATAATCGCTAGATGGCGCTGTAATCAAAATCTTTTAAAACACGTTTCTTATTTTTGGTTTAGATGATTATCGCTAGATGGCGCTGTGATCAAAATCTTTTAAAACACGTTCACACTTCTAATCAAAAGGAACTTCGTTATATTCGGGTGTCCCATGACACCTCTCAAGTTTTTTGTTAATTTTACGATTCAGGTTACAAAAAACGTCTACGATCTGATGCCTTGATTCACAAATGTACAATAAATATATATTTTCCTTGTAAATTCATTTGGGTTTCATGTAGAGTTCATCCCTTTTATCTGGTGCAGCTGCTGTCATTCACGAATCACGGTGCAATCCAGAAACTTGTTCTAACCACTCTTTAACGTTTTACGAGCGCTATGACTTCTCCATCTTCAAGCAAGGCTTAAAACAAGTTAAGTGTTGCTTTGAAGAGGGTTCATGTTCGCGATTGGACCATAAACTCGTCTACCTAACGCAAAAATAAAAATCACTAAACCTTTCCAAAAAAAAAATCTAATAAACCATTACTTTTCTTTCAGGTGCACCTGCCCAACCCTATTCCTGAGCAGTTCAGAAAACGGCTCCTGCTCCTGCACTTGTGAATGGCCTGACGCAGTTCGTCGCAGTGGCTGTCTTTCCCTAGCAAAGGGCAAAGAGCACTTCGGCCTTAGGGACCGAGTCTGTGTCGCCGAAAGACATTGCCATCAACCTACATGTGTGTATGGAGCTTACGATAGAACCAATGGCAAGTGTCCTTTGGGAAGACTGAGAAGGTTCAGGTCTCATCGGATAAGACCACAGCCGGAGAAAACTGTTGTCGTTTGAGTGTGTCTTTTGTGAAATTTGTATGTATTTAAAAAAGTCCTGTTTAAGTAGGCGATAGATATCGGCCTCTTACATTTCAGAAATTCGTGAGCGACGATATGAGCTTAACATCGGTATGTCGTAAGATTCCGTTTTGCGATGTAAACGCAGAATTGTGCTTATTTATGACATCAGCAACCACAAAGATTATTATCGGTTCAGTTCATAGCCTTTAAGATCTAAGCATTTTCACAGACAGTGTGAATTGCTAATGGTGTAGTAGTATTTCAAGTATGTAATGACCATTGATCACAACCAATCAATATCCAGAAATTACTGAGCATTAAAACAAAAAAGTAGACGATATTAGACATACTATTTGATAAAAATATTAATTTTGACTGTACATAATAAGTGTTCCATGTGTTAATTACAGGATTTAGATTACATTTTATGATGTCTACTTATTTGTACCTAGTAGGGATGCTGCGACATTCATGACATTTGAAGTCCCTATATTAATAAACTACACTGCAGTTTTAGTTTACTAAATTATTCGAGTTCTGGACTATTTTTACTGTAATGAAGCATTCGTGTAACACGTATGTATGTGTGGCGAAGAAAGCGCGCGAGATGCTGAATCGCGGATACAACATTTACAAAAAATCTTCGCATATATACGACATCTGAAATCTACTACAGTGGGCTTCGGCCTGACCGGGCATACACTACCTCGCCCGGTCGGAGATCTCCCTTTGGCTACTAGTCCACTGTACCCACATATGAAATATCATACTCATTGCATAAGACAGTTTACACCGGTGCACCTGTGTTGAGACCGGGTCGCCTTGTTATAGAGTAATGTACATCTATTATTAAAGATAGTAACCTCAAATGATAAATCACTATTCTTAGTCATAACATATCCACTACTGGACATAAGCTGTCTCAATGATTTCCAATGCTCGCGATTGGTAGTCTGAATCTAGTGTCTTCTTGAGACCTTAATAAAGTCATCTGTCGTCATGCACTGCGCTTTTCTTGACAAAGTCGCCATTTTAGAACCTTTGCGCTCCAAAAAATTACAGTAATTTATTTTTTACGTAGGAACAATTACTTCATGACATTGTGTATCTTATTTTGCATTTATATATTGGCTTGCCAACGTCCAACACACGTAAAAACAAATGACGGTGACAAGAGACTAACATGTAAACGGGGGTTATGTATGCATGGTCGGCATTAAAACTATGTGAAACTCCGTTTGACGGTTGACCTACCATTTGCGTGTATTGGTAGTTGGTGATCCAATATTTAAACGTATCATAATAATTTAAATGAACCTTCATTTTGGTAACAGGACTAGGTTACTATCCGTAGTAATCCCTACTAATATTATAAATGCGAAAGTAACTCTGTCTGTTACGCTTTCCCGTTTAAACCTCTCAACCGATTTTGATTAAATTTGGCACAGACAATCTTTAGACCCTGAGAAAGAACAAAGGCTAATTGCTTTTAATTGAAAGTGACGCAGACGAAGTTGCGCGGACCCGCTAGTATTTCATAAAATAGTGTTATTTGAATTATAATACCAAATGAGGTGAAGATTAGACAGTGCGCAGATGTTTAGTTAATTATGAAGTCAAGAATTTTACGCCTCACCTTCCAAACACAGGTGTTTTAGAATTTAAACAATTATATTTGCGAACTAAAATAATGTATCTAATACCTATATTCGAAGTAGTTTTTGCAAAAATACGTCTAAGGTCAATTGTGTATAAAGTACATATTTTATAAAAAAAAATTTTAGTAGGTACTTTTCCTAAGTATAGACATAGACGTTTCTTCCTTTGTGATGGAAACACCAGAACAAACAAAACAAAATAAAAGTTTCCACTACAAACCAGTCGAGTCTCAGCTAAATGCTGGGTATTAGTATCAATCTGTCTTACTCTTACTAACGTCTAAGGAATACAATGGATGCAAATCGCTACCAACTGCGAGTATTGGAAATCATTGGATCCTATGTCCAGCAGTGGACGTCTTGTGGCTAAGAATCAAACTTATATGGCATTATAAACTTAATTTTGAGCTGT
Source organism: Trilocha varians (assembly GCA_030269945.2). Lineage (NCBI taxonomy): Eukaryota > Metazoa > Arthropoda > Insecta > Lepidoptera > Bombycidae > Trilocha > Trilocha varians. The sequence continues at coordinate 1,253,894 of AP028264.1, read as the reverse complement.
ATGTCCTTTGGAACGTTTTTGATTAACGTCTTAACCAGTCAACAGGCCGAAATTGGCGCTTAACTAGTAATGCCATCTATAGGTGACATTTGACAACCACAGATGAGAGGATCATAATAATATATTTTTATGAACCAGAAGTGGTTTTCCTTTTAAACAGAATTCATTAATGGTATGCAAGGAACCTCCTTTACTTAATAATGGAAAATAATACGCATCTGAATCCAAAGCAAGTCCAACGTATCTTTTTTCACGACCTCTCTAAATTGGCGCCAATCCCAGAACCCATAGATAAGCTACGCAGTCTATCAGTTCCATAGACAATATATGGGCCGGCTCCGGGTTACTGAATCTTTTCGCTTGACACTTTTAAGAATATGATATCTTTTGTAATGATGTCGCATAATATAAAACTTTATTTTACTAATTTTGTACTTACTGTTAACGTGTCAACTGACTGTATTAATTGACGTAAAATGCATAATATTTTTTACGCTTTTTTAAGACTATTTTTAATTTTATAGGTTAAGTAAATGTAATTTTTGTAAATATTTTAATTGTTTAGTCACAAATAAATTAATTATTTCTTTTCTAGTCTGTATTTTTATTCTAGAATCTAGATCAACTAGATTTTAACAACAAATTTAAGCGGGGCTAAACGAACCCTTATACTAAAAAAAAAATGAAAGATGGAAACCCCCAAAATGACCTGTCTTTTTGAGAATACTTTTTTTGTTATATTCAGACACTCGCGGTTTTCTATTATACTTTCATGCATTTTCAATGGGTTCTTACCACGATATTAAATTAATTGAGTTGTCTCGAGAGAAGACTGGATCACGACACACCACACTCACTGTATCTACAAGACTCTGAGCATGAACCCGCGAGTGACTGTTGTGTTTAGCACTGGACTGCAACAACGTTGAAATATCGAGACAACTCAATTTATTAAATATCGTGGTAAGAACCCGTTGAAAATGCATGAAAGTACTTTTTTGTTGTCGTAAACAATGTCCTATAAAAATTTTAAGTGACCTCAAAACATACTTACTATTAGGCGATTTACATTTTGTGGGATTTTGTTATATTCGATGCAATTTTAGTAAAGCTTTTTCATTTGAACTTGCAGTGGGGATATAGCTCAGTGGTAGAGCATTCGACTGCAGATCGAGAGGTCCCCGGTTCAAACCCGGGTGTCCCCTAGTTATTGTTACAATATTTTACTGTTATTTTGAAAAAAATTAAGACATAGCTGTTGAAAGGAAGAAAGAAAATAACTTAATTTAGGACTACATTATTTCTTTATCATTTAATACTTTCATGCATTTTCAACGGGTTCTTACCACGATATTTAATTAATTGAGTTCTCTCGATATTTCAACGTTGTTGCAAACGTCATGATCACGAGAAGACTGGATACTGCGGGTCGATTTAAGAGCAAACAAATCTGTCTACCCTCTTTCTCGTTCGCTTTTGGGTGGTACCACTGGAACTCGAACTCACATCACGAAAGTATTATAGAAAACCGCGAGTGTCTGAATAAGTTTATAACAGTCCTGCCTGAAGCCCTTCGAGACGAGAGTTGCGAGTATCTAGTCATTTATTAAATTCTATCAAATCCGTTTAATGTCCTTCAATTATTAAAATTTTAAGGTTATTATGCTGAAAAGTTAGCGAATTTCGTAATAATTAACATTATTATTGAATTTATTGATGTGGACGTCTGTCCGTTCGCTGCTAATTTGAACAGCTGTATCATTTTATTAGTTTGTCGATAATTGTGACGTCTACATAAAAATGTTCGTATTTTATTTAGTTAATTGCTGCGTATGACTCAATTAGCGCTGTAAATATTTTTTTCGGTTGTAAAATGACTTATATGTAATGTTTTATGCCGAAGTATGGATGACCTGTGTATGTGTGGATGGAATGTTCTGCGGTGGCGGCCACAAACAGGTAGGAACAGCGTGGGCAGACCTCCTACAAGATGGACTGACGGCCCGGGTCGCGGGAACCGCCGGGAACTCTTTGGATGCAAACAGCATAGGTCCGGTCGTCGTGGCGAGGTTTGGGCGTCTATAGGCTGATGATGATGATGTCTTATTGCTTGGATATTGTAGAAAAATGGTCAGACTAATCTTTGTATAAAAGGTACTACAAAAAAAAAAGCTGCTGCAAGCAACGTCACCTGTGTGAACCCTATAATCCGTTTTATCTTTTTTCCCGGCAATTACTCGATTTTTTCTCTACGTACAAACCCTCCCTGGACTTCCACAAATTCGAGACCAGTTCCAGGCGAATTCGAGACGAGTTTGAGACGAGTTCGAGAGATCGAGACGAGTCGTTGTTGAGTTATAATATTACTACGAAAAGTGGCATTAATTTTAATAATTGTTAAGTTTTATAACTAATTAAAAATCTAATATCTAATCTATATACTAATATTATAAAGCTGAAGAGTTTGTTTGTTTGTTTGAACGCGCTAATCTCAGGATCTACTGGTCCGATTTCAAAAACTCTTTCACTGTTGGAAAGTCCATTTATCGAGGAAGGTTATAAGTTATATTTTATTTTCAAAAAAATTAGGGATCCACATGAAAATATCGAATATGTAACAAAAGGTGAAAAATCGAAAACCTATTTATGCGTACGCTGCAAAAACTATTGACAATAGAACAAAATGATGTACTACGGGTTTTTAGATCTTTTGAAGACAAACAAAAAAGTCCGCGACAGCATATATTTAACTATCATAGTTTAGTCACAATAACCGCTTTTATGTTTAAAAAGAATATTTTTTCGTCCCAAGATTGAATTTAATGTCAAATGAGTATCGTTATATTAACCCTTATCCAAATTAAGTATTTTGTTATCAAGAGTATTAATGTAGAAGTAAATTACTTTTTGTTTTATTCCAATCGGACTTTTCGTTTAGAAGTTACTACGAGTATAAAACGCAATGAATATGTGGGGTACCTACAGCGGGCCGCGAAAATAATAACTCGACGGCATTGCGAGTACTGTTTGAACCCCTTTGTAACGCAGACGAAGTTGCGTGGGTCAGCTAGTCTAATATATATTATAAAGGCGAAAGTTTGTAAGTATGGATGTATGGATGTTTGTTACTCTTTCACGTAAAAACTACTGAATGGATTTGAATGAAACTTTACCACAATTTAGCTTATACATCATAATAACACATAGGCTACAATTTTTGAACCCCTTTGTAACGCAGACGAAGTTGCGAGGGTCATCTAGTAGTTGAATAATTAAAAAACATTCGTAAAGATTAACAAATTAGGTATATTACGAGGATTACACTGAAGAATCGTCGCCAAGTCTACGTATTCACATTTTTCATGTAACTTATTACTGATTCTTGAATATATTTTTATGAAATTCTTTCATTTCCTTGTATTTCATTAATAAACACAATCGTTTATTATACTTTCACTGAAATCTTTTCATTTGGAATTCAGTTTTTTTCTTAAAGCAGAAAAATAAGAGACAGCTGGCTATCTCATTTAAAGATATGCAAAGTAATGATGATTTGGTTCCAATGCCTTTTTCTTCAAGAAAACTCTACCACTACTCTAATGTTTTTGATCATAAATATTAATGTAAGCTTATCTAAGACTAGCTGAGCAACGTCGTCTGCGTCACAAAGGGGTTCAGACAGCACTGTTAGATTTTTTAGATTTTAATAAGACCTGGGTACCTCATCATAAATTATACCTGACGTTGTGAAGTACACTGATCTTCATAACACAGTTTAACTACTTTGTTTTACAAGCTTTATATTAACTTGCACTGGATGTAACTATGACAATATTCCCGGTTTCCGATTGAACTGACATTTTGCACGCAGATGTATATCGCGTGACAATGCAATAATATGACAAAATGGCGTTGATTTGAAGTTGGATTTGAAAGGTCATAGGAACTCTTGTGCTAACCAAAATAGACCAGTGGTGTTTGGGCTCGTTTTACTAGTATTAGCTAGCACTCTACAAGAAAAACGCTAATCAGTTCCCAGTTTAGAGGTTAGTCAAAGATTTAGTATAAACTTATGTAGTTTGATACTTTCATGCATTTTCAACGGGTTCTTACCACGATATATAAACACAACAGTAACTCGCGGGTTCATGCTCAGAGTCTTGTAGATACAGAGAGTGTTGTGTGTCGTGATGTGAGTTCGAGTTCCAGTGGTACTACCCAAAAGCGAACGAGGAGAGGAGTAGACAGATTTGTTTGCTCTTAAATCGACCCGCAGTATCCAGACTTCTCGTGATCATGACGTTTTCAACAACGTGGAAATATCGAAACAACTCAATTAATTAAATATCGTGGTAAGAACCCGTTGAAAATGCATGAAAGTATAGAAAATCGCGAGTGTCTGAATAAGTTCATGAGGTTTACTTTAGGTTTCGTCTCAGCTACTGACCTACCGTTAAAAATAAATACAATTTAGAACTCTAACGTCTACGTTCTGATTAACTTGACTTCTCCAGAATTAAGAATTACAAATCGCATGTTTGTTTAGCTGATATTGACGTTGACTATATAAAGATTTCTGTACACGGGTGCTTGTAATTTTTTTTTGACAGTATTATTATTAACTAGTAACTAGGTGACCTGCGCAACTTCGTCTGCGTCACAGAGGGATACAACATAACATATAGTCTTCCTCAATAAATGGACTTTCCAACAGTGAAAGTATTTTTCAAATCGGACCAGTAGTTCCTGAGATTAGCGCGTTCAAACAAACGAACAAACAAACTCTGCAGTTTTATAATATTAGCATAGATTTACACTATTATTCATTTATTTACTTATTTTTCACGTTATATAAATTTAAAAAAACAGAGTCACTGCAGGCGGAATCTACGACCTAAGCCATCCGTGATCAGGGCTCACGAGTAAGGAACCTCCTCACAATACCTACGCGTCAGTCAAGAATGATCGCCATTACCCAACTGGGGAGCGAAAGCTTCTCTCTGTTCTTGTTTCCTAAACTATACACTAATATTATATTGTGATATCGTGACGTTTATGACGTCGTGGTGGTGGTAGTCTTTGGATGCAGTGAATCGATTTAGAATAGAAAATTATTATACTAATAAGAAGCTACATGATTTGCGAGTAACCAATGACAATGGAGATGGACCGACGATCTGGTCAAGATCGCGGGAGGTCACTGGATGCAGACGGCGCAGGACCGGTCGTTATGGCGAGGTTTGGGGGAGGCCTATGTCCAGCAGTGGACGTCTATAGGCTGATGATGATGATGATGATGATGAATGACACTCATAATCATCAAATCATAAATTCGTAATATTGTCTTTCTAAGAATTATTATTTGGCCCATTTCATCTACTCGTTAATAACCTATTCTCTACCGATGTTGAATTGAAGTGAGGAGTAATTAAAAGCCCCAAGAATATCCTTAAATTGTTAGTTAGTACTTAAGTAGGGCTCACTAAACTGATAGTAATGGTTGTCCAATGATTCTTGCTACATTATTGTGATTTACGTGATCAAGATCGGTTATTTTGGCTAGCAAATCTCCAGACCAAAAGTTGTTCAATACATGTATTCTTCTCTTTTCATTGTTTAAGTTTCCCCTTGAGTGGCTTTGTGATTATTGCAGGATTAGGTCGATTACGGAACGACTAGTATATATTATCACATTGTGCTTATTCAATTACAAGTTATTCTTATCAAAAGTTACCATTTCTTACCTATATAAGCAGCTTCAAAGCTCTCGTCCAATTCAGGTATAGCTGTAAAGCTTCCCCCAAATCTAACCACAACGACTGGTGCTCCGTTGTCTATGTTCAGAAACTTTTTTTTTTATTCTCGAGCCAAGTCGTTGTAGCGATATTTGGGGAAGGCATGTCTACACGCTGATGATGATGATGAAAGATAGAAGAAAAAACTTCCAAAAAGGGTGATATACAGACATGTTGGTAACAGAACACTGATTATATATTTTTTATGTATACAGACAGCCTAAACCGCCAAAGATTCATCGATGGCCCATCACGAATCGTCGAATTATTTATACAATTGTTCGATACATATAAAAGTGGTTATGTTTTCGTATGAGGCGTGTAACACACCCGGCCATAGAGACATTGTCTTGGGCCTATCGAGATGAACAAGTTGTTTCTTATTCTATGTGTTGCTTCAGTGAGTACAGAAGTTTTTTTTTCAGATTTACGATGAAGGTTTTAAGGGATTCGTGAATTGTGGATTTTTGAAGTGATTTTTTTTTTCTGTTTTCCGCGATACTGGTTCAACCTAGTGCCAAAGATAACCTGAACCTTTTTAGTAAAGTTCAGAATATACCTATAGTTTTCCATCAAATTTACGATGAAGATTTTAAGGAATTCGTGAGTTGTGGTTCAAAGTGGTTCTTGAGTGAAATTGCAAAATTTCGTGTTAAGATTGTGGTGAAATATTTTAATACGAAGCATAGTGAACTTAGTTGTTTAAGAATGTCTTCTCTGACTGTGATTTTTTGTGGCTAAAAGGACCTTTCTGACCTATTTTGTTTATCAAAATTTGATGTGCTAATACGGAACTTTTTACGGTTCAATTTTGTGGTGTGAAAATACTTTGTGTTTACATTTGAATTTAGAAGAGATAGTAAATGCGTAAAAAGAGTTTCTAATCTCATCTAAATTTAAACTTAGTATAGACTCGAAACTGAACCTCACATTTTTCATAAATTTTTCATAAAAAAATGGAGGCAACTCTAATATTCTACTGTTAAAATTGTCACAAATAGTAACTTTAATACAGCCTCTCCAAACTCTTCGCATTTTTATATTGTTTCTTAACTTGTAAAAAAATAGCTTTTTATTTCTTATTTGCAAATTATAATTATGTGCGAGGGTTATTTAACCGTGTAGATGTTACACGTTTGCCAGTTTTAAAACTAATTCCGACTTAAAGCCTTACAAGTGAGACACGTAGGAGTTGTATTGGGTAGATGACTTGTCCTTCTTCAAACGAGGCTTGAGGAGGGTCCTTAAAGTTAGGTCGTAGGTAGCGACCCCTCAATGTCCCCTGACATTGCAGAGGTTCATGAGCGACGGTACCCATTACGATCAGGTAGCTCGTTGGCTCGTCTGCCTACATGGCAATAAAAAAAAAAAAAAGATCTCGTAATTTACACATTATCGAGATCTATTAGATCTCTTCTTTACATGTTATGTTCTATATTGCATTCGAAACTCGTAAATGGTTATCATCGCTCATGGCTTCCTATACGTAATGCCAAGGGACACTGTGGGACCGTCATCTATGACCTATCGTATCGAACTCTCATATATAAATTAAAAATCCATGTATAAATGTTCAGAAAAGTATGATTATCGACGCATTATGCTTCATTTCGACCATGCAGGAATAGTCTGGATGCAATACGCTACCCTTCACATTAGAAATCATTGAGGGTCTATGTCCAGCAGTAGACATCTTGCCTGAAAATGATAATTCAACCCTAATACCTAGTCAAAATAACAAAGGTCATGTACCTAGTTTCGGAATGACGTAATCCATCGATCGATCACCCTGACGAGTAAATTAATATTAAAATTAAACAATGTTTTTTCAGTTGCAACGGGTACGCTGTGATCCGCCATATTCAAAAAGTATGTTAATTTGCATATTATATTGACATTTATTACAATTAATTGGTAAAGGACATTGCTATTACCGTTTCTAGAACATGTTGTTTTTGAAGAAATTTGCCAGCTTTGTGTTATGTTGAAAAATAAGTTGTTAAGGTTAAGTTTTTGTTCGACTTTTAAATATGTCTGATGGTTGGCGAATTTAGTTCTACAGTTCGTATAGGGAACAATATCTTTAATCCAGACTTAGGTAGTTTAGAGATCTGGGTATCCTTAATTTTCTTTTAATACAAGCTTAGTAACTACCTTAGCTTACGAGGGCTAAAGTCCTTAAAGGTGGGCCGTAGGTAGAGGCGCCGCGGTATTCCCTGACATTGCAGGACGACGACTACCTCAACCGATCAGGTACCTACCTCGTCTAGATGAAAAACTACATATTTAAATTAACTGACTGTCCTTGATGTTCCAGATTTTGGCAACCACAGATATGATCAACGGTCATACCAAAAACCAGAAATCAGAAAAACACTACCAACAACAGGTTCTTTTTTCGAAAACTCGGCTATACACCAACATTTTCAGAACTACTTCTCCAAGCCTCAAAGCGTAGATCCACCGATACATCCAACGAGAAGTGCTCGCCATTTGGACCTCAGTTCTTTTAGAACACCAGCTAAAAGCAGTCGTGTTACAAGCAACGCAAGAGTGCCAATAAATCGACCAAATATACCAGCAAGGAGCAAAACTATTCATCCTAAGTTTGACACAAGACCTGTTCATGGAAATGTGAAAATAGATCACGCGTCGAATAGCAATCATAGAGATAAACATCCAGCGTCAAATGATCAAATAAACAAAAATAAACGTACTGAGGTGCATTTAGCAGAATCATTGCAAAGTCCCGACGCTGAAAACAGAGATTATAGAGACGAAAATTATCAATCTCAATTTCCACCAAAACCAAACGATGGCGAAGTAAAGAATCAACCGATACAATGGATTACAGATCCTCAAATCGAACCGACAACGCCTCGACAGATTGATAAATTCCCGTTAAATGGTCAATTAGGCTTAGACACACCATCAGTACAAGGATACGATACTGTTAAGCCTTCACTTCCCAATAATGCCGATGAAACTAAAAAGCCTGGACCTATTATCACTGATGAACCTTATCAAGTGTCATTATTCCCCCCAACACAAACAAACGAAGCACCTATAAAACCTGATGATAATTTATTAAACAAGGAGAACGGCCAAGAAGCACTAGAGAAAATTATCAGAGAAGTTATAAAAGATCAAGGTTACAATGATAAAGCTGAAGATACTAACTCAGTCAGCCTAATCTATAACGATCAAAATGCCCAAAAAGATTCAAACCAAATGCATAAAGATACAGATAAAATCATTGAACGTACAGGTAGGTCTAATGAAAAAGTAAAAACTACAGAACAAAGTACTAAAAATACGACGGAAACTATGGAACAAAAAAATATAGAACAAACAACCAAAACTAGTAACCTTACAAAATTAATCGAAGACACTGAACGATTGGATGAAGAGTTCGAAAAAGAAGCAGAAGATATGAATTCCACCAGAAATGCTAAAAAAATAACTAATGAGGAGGAAAGTTCCAAAACGATGAGCAGCACTAACAGAAAAGAAGAAACTGAAACGAAACATGAAGAATCTTCAAAAACCGGTCAATACACCGACGAAATACGAAAGGAGACCCGCGAAGAGAAAAACTTCACGGAAGAAAAAAGAAAAACGAAATCTACTGCAGAATCCGAAACCGAAACAAAAACAACATTTGTCGATAACGCTGACGAATTCGCCTTACTGAACGAATATTTTAAACAAGTACAAACACTTGAAAATAAAACGAGGGAGGATGAACAAAAAGAAAAAACTGAAAACTTTAAAGCAGAAACATTCAACGATGAAGCATTTTGGAGAGAAGAAGCCGAAAAAGAAGAAAAGAAACGAGAAAGAGAACGAATCGAAAGTCAAACTGAATTCAATGATAATAAGTTTGGAGAAATGACAGAGCAAGAGCTAGTTGATCAAGCAGAAGAGTATGTAGAATACGATGAAGATGGATTTTGGGATCAAGAAGCGATCTATATTGATCAAGGCCTTCACGACTTAAAAGATTCCAATGTTACCGAACTAGCGAAACAGAGGAGGCGTACAACAAAATCAAAAACAGATATTACAACAACAGCACCTCCACAACCATCTGATGCAAACGATACAGCTACTGAATTTTCAACCAAAACATTATCTAATGCTTCATCTATACCAGATAAAGTATTTATAGATGTATATTTAAAACCTACGACTGAATCAGCGACGAGTGTGTCTTTCACTACAACTACGCAGACTACACCTCAAATTTTAACGAGTACAATTGAAGAGTCTACGACCTTGAAAGCCGATAGTGCATCAACAACGATGAAAGCAGTCGATTTTACTGCAAATGAACAAACACCAGTAAGCCCTGAAGCAAATGCAAATGCAGAAACAGTAAAAGAGTCAGCAACTACGACTGAACACGCAAATACTGCTGATGCTAAAGAAACAACCACTGCATTTACTACAGAGACAGTTGTCGCACAAGAAACAACTACAGTGACAGCTACTGAATTTACGAATATCCCTCAAGAAACAACCACTATAGTAGTTAAAGAGACCTACAATGTACCACAAGAATCAATTACTGTGGTAGCTACTGAAACTACAATTGTCCCTCAAGATACTACCACTGTAGTAGCTACAGAGACTACGAATACACCTCAAGAAACAACCAATATAGTAATTACAGAGACCACCAATGTGCCTCAAGAGACCACTGTGACAGACACTGAATCTACCGCTGTCCCTCAAGAAACAACCACTGCGACAGCCACAGAGACTATCACTGTCCCTCAAGAAACAACCACTGTGACAGCCACTGAAAGTACGACTGAACTCCAAGAATCAACCACTGTGACAGCCACAGAGACTACCACTGTCCCTCCAGAAACAACCACTGTGTCAGCCACTGAATCTACCGCTGTTCCTCAAGAATCAACAACTGTGACAGACACTGAATCTACCGCTGTTCCTCAAGAATCAACAACTGTGACAGACACTGAATCTACCGCTGTCCCTCAAGAAACAACCACTGCGACAGCCACAGAGACTACCGCTGTCCCTCAAGAAACAACCACTGCGACAGCCACAGAGACTACCACTGTCCCTCAAGAAACAACTACTGTGACAGCCACAGAGACTACCGCTGTCCCTCAAGAAACAACCACTGTGACAGCCACTGAAAGTACGACTGAACTCCAAGAATCAACCACTGTGACAGCCACAGAGACTACCACTGTCCCTCCAGAAACAACCACTGTGTCAGCCACTGAATCTACCGCTGTTCCTCAAGAATCAACAACTGTGACAGACACTGAATCTACCGCTGTCCCTCAAGAAACAACCACTGCGACAGCCACAGAGACTACCACTGTCCCTCAAGAAACAACTACTGTGACAGCCACAGAGACTACCGCTGTCCCTCAAGAAACAACCACTGTGACAGCCACTGAAAGTACGACTGAACTCCAAGAAACGACCACTGTGACAGCCACAGAGACTACCACTGTCCCTCCAGAAACAACCACTGTGTCAGCCACTGAAACTACCGCTGTCCCTCAAGAAACAACCACTGTGATAGCCACTGAAACTACCGCTGTCCCTCAAGAAACAACCACTGTGACAGCTACTGAAACTACCGCTGTCCCTCAAGAAACAACCACTGTGACAGCCACAGAGACTACCGCTGTCCCTCAAGAAACAACTACTGTGACAGCTACTGAAACTACCGCTGTCCCTCAAGAAACAACCACTGTGGCAGCCACAGAGACTACCACTGTCCCTCAAGAAACAACCACTGCGACAGCCACTGAAACTACCGCTGACCCTCAAGAAACAACCACTGTGACAGCCATTGAAACTACAGTGGTACCTGCAGTAACAAACACTGTAACAGCCACAGAGACTACCGCTGTTCCTCAAGAAACAACCACTGTGACGGCCACAGAGACTACCATTGTCCCTCAAGAAACAACTACTGTGACAGCCACTGAAACTACCGCTGTCCCTCAAGAAACAACCACTGTGACAGCCACTGAAACTACAGTGGTACCTGAAGTAACAAACACTGTAACAGCCACAGAGACTACCGCTGTCCCTCAAGAAACAACCACTGTGACAGCCACTGAAACTACCGCTGTCCCTCAAGAAACAACCACTGTGACAGCCACTGAAACTACCGCTGCCACTCAAGAAACAACCACTGTGACAGCCACTGATACTATTACTGAACCCCAAGAAACGACCACTGTGACAGCCTCTGAAACTACCGCTGTCCCTCAAGAAACAACCACTGTGACAGCCACAGAGACTACCGCTGTCCCTCAAGAAACAACCACTGTGACAGCCACAGAGACTACCACTGTCCCTCAAGAAACAACCACTGTGACAGACACTGAATCTACCGCTGTCCCTCAAGAAACAACCACTGTGACAGCCACTGAAACTACCACTGTCCCTCAAGAAACAACCACTGTGACAGCCACTGAAACTACCGCTGTCCCTCAAGAAACAACCACTGTGACAGCTACTGAAACTACCGCTGTCCCTCAAGAAACAACCACTGTGACAGCCACAGAGACTACCACTGTCCCTCAAGAAACAACCACTGTGACAGCTACTGAAACTACCGCTGTCTCTCAAGAAACAACCACTGTGACAGCCATTGAAACTACAGTGGTACCTGAAGTAACAAACACTGTAACAGCCACAGAGACTACCGCTGTCCCTCAAGAAACAACCACTGTGACAGCCACAGAGACTACCACTGACCCTCAAGAAACAACCACTGTGACAGCCATTGAAACTACAGTGGTACCTGCAGTAACAAACACTGTAACAGCCACAGAGACTACCGCTGTTCCTCAAGAAACAACCACTGTGACGGCCACAGAGACTACCATTGTCCCTCAAGAAACAACTACTGTGACAGCCACTGAAACTACCGCTGTCCCTCAAGAAACAACCACTGTGACAGCCACTGAAACTACAGTGGTACCTGAAGTAACAAACACTGTAACAGCCACAGAGACTACCGCTGTCCCTCAAGAAACAACCACTGTGACAGCCACTGAAACTACCGCTGTCCCTCAAGAAACAACCACTGTGACAGCCACTGAAACTACCGCTGCCACTCAAGAAACAACCACTGTGACAGCCACTGATACTATTACTGAACCCCAAGAAACGACCACTGTGACAGCCTCTGAAACTACCGCTGTCCCTCAAGAAACAACCACTGTGACAGCCACAGAGACTACCGCTGTCCCTCAAGAAACAACCACTGTGACAGCCACAGAGACTACCACTGTCCCTCAAGAAACAACCATTGTGACAGACACTGAATCTACCGCTGTCCCTCAAGAAACAACCACTGTGACAGCCACTGAAACTACCACTGTCCCTCAAGAAACAACCACTGTGACAGCCACTGAAACTACCGCTGTCCCTCAAGAAACAACCACTGTGACAGCCACTGAAACTACCGCTGTCCCTCAAGAAACAACCACTGTGACAGCCACAGAGACTACCACTGTCCCTCAAGAAACAACCACTGTGACAGCCACTGAAACTACCGTTGTCCCTCAAGAAACAACCACTGTGACAGCCACAGAGACTACCACTGTTCCCCAAGAAACAACCACTGTGACAGCTACTGAAACTACCACTGTCCGTCAAGAAACAACCACTGCGACAGCTACGGAAACTACGACTGTTCCTCAAGATACCACCACTGTAACAGCTTCTGAAACTACTGTCGCCCTTCAAGAGACTACTACTGTGACACCGGCGGAGACTGTGTCACAAGAAATAACAACAGCAAAAGTCACTAAAAGAACAACAGCTGAACAGTCTACTGTCACCGAAGAAACAATAACAGCTGGACAGTCTACACTTACTGAAGCAGCAACTACTGTGACACCCGGAATATTTACAACTAGTTTTGATGAACCGACCGTAGAATGTGACGAATCCAATACTATTATTAATCAAACATCTACAGAAAGAGCACAGCATACTACGATTGTCGCTGGTGACGAAACAACAGTCGCAGAACAGTCTACTCCTGTACGAGAAGCAGATACCACGACTGTCACTGATCAAACTTCTACAGTGGCAGCTACAGATACTACGACTGTCACTGATCAAACTTCTACAGCTGCTGCTACAGATACCACGACTGTCACTGATCAAACTTCTACAGCTTCTGCTACAGATACCACGACTGTCACTGATCAAACTTCTACAGCGGCATCTACAGATACCACGACTGTCACTGATCAACCCACTACCGTAACAGTCGAGGCCTTAACTACTACAGAAGCACCGACAGATACTACGACTGTCACTGATCAAACGTCTACAGCTGCTGCTACAGATACCACGACTGTCACTGATCAAACTTCTACAGTGGCAGCTACAGATACCACGACTGTCACTGATCAAACTTCTACAGTGGCAGCTACAGATACCACGACTGTCACTGATCAAACTTCTACAGCGGCATCTACAGATACCACGACTGTCACTGATCAACCCACTACCATAACAGTCGAGGCCTTAACTACTACAGAAGCACCGACAGATACTACGACTGTCACTGATCAAACGTCTACAGCTGCTGCTACAGAAACCACGACTGTCACTGATAAACCCACTACCGTAACAGCCGAGGCCTTAACTACTACAGAAGCACCGACAGATACTACGACTGTCACTGATCAAACTTCTACAGTGGCAGCTACAGATACCACGACTGTCACTGATCAAACTTCTACAGCGGCATCTACAGATACCACGACTGTCACTGATCAAACTTCTACAGCTGCTGCTACAGATACCACGACTGTCACTAATCAACCCACTACCGTAACAGCCGAGGCCTTAACTACTACAGAAGCACCGACAGATACTACGACTGTCACTGATCAAACTTCTACAGTGGCAGCTACAGATACTACGACTGTCACTGATCAAACTTCTACAGCTGCCGCTACAGATACCACGACTGTCACTGATCAAACTTCTACAGCTGCTGCTACAGATACCACGACTGTCACTGACCAAACGTCTACAGAAGCACCGACAGATACTACGACTGTCACTGATCAAACTTCTACAGTAGCAGCTACAGATACCACGACTGTCACTGATCAAACTTCTACAGCGGCATCTACAGATACCACGACTGTCACTGATCAAACTTCTACATCGGCATCTACAGATACCACGACTGTCACTGATCAACCCACTACCGTAACAGCCGAGGCCTTAACTACTACAGAAGCACCGACAGATACTACGACTGTCACTGATCAACCCACTACCGTAACAGTCGAGGCCTTAACTACTACAGAAGCACCGACAGATACTACGACTGTCACTGATCAAACGTCTACAGCTGCTGCTACAGATACCACGACTGTCACTGATCAAACTTCTACAGTGGCAGCTACAGATACCACGACTGTCACTGATCAAACTTCTACAGTGGCAGCTACAGATACCACGACTGTCACTGATCAAACTTCTACAGCGGCATCTACAGATACCACGACTGTCACTGATCAACCCACTACCATAACAGTCGAGGCCTTAACTACTACAGAAGCACCGACAGATACTACGACTGTCACTGATCAAACGTCTACAGCTGCTGCTACAGAAACCACGACTGTCACTGATAAACCCACTACCGTAACAGCCGAGGCCTTAACTACTACAGAAGCACCGACAGATACTACGACTGTCACTGATCAAACTTCTACAGTGGCAGCTACAGATACCACGACTGTCACTGATCAAACTTCTACAGCGGCATCTACAGATACCACGACTGTCACTGATCAAACTTCTACAGCTGCTGCTACAGATACCACGACTGTCACTAATCAACCCACTACCGTAACAGCCGAGGCCTTAACTACTACAGAAGCACCGACAGATACTACGACTGTCACTGATCAAACTTCTACAGTGGCAGCTACAGATACTACGACTGTCACTGATCAAACTTCTACAGCTGCCGCTACAGATACCACGACTGTCACTGATCAAACTTCTACAGCTGCTGCTACAGATACCACGACTGTCACTGACCAAACGTCTACAGAAGCACCGACAGATACTACGACTGTCACTGATCAAACTTCTACAGTAGCAGCTACAGATACCACGACTGTCACTGATCAAACTTCTACAGCGGCATCTACAGATACCACGACTGTCACTGATCAAACTTCTACATCGGCATCTACAGATACCACGACTGTCACTGATCAACCCACTACCGTAACAGCCGAGGCCTTAACTACTACAGAAGCACCGACAGATACTACGACTGTCACTGATCAAACGTCTACAGCTGCTGCTACAGATACCACGACTGTCACTGATCAACCCACTACCGTAACAGCCGAGGCCTTAACTACTACAGAAGCACCGACAGATACTACGACTGTCACTGATCAAACTTCTACAGTGGCAGCTACAGATACCACGACTGTCACTGATCAAACTTCTACAGTGGCAGCTACAGATACCACGACTGTCACTGATCAAACTTCTACAGCGGCATCTACAGATACCACGACTGTCACTGATCAAACTTCTACAGCGGCATCTACAGATACCACGACTGTCACTGATCAACCCACTACCGTAACAGCCGAGGCCTTAACTACTACAGAAGCACCGACAGATACTACGACTGTCACTGATCAAACGTCTACAGCTGCTGCTACAGATACCACGACTGTCACTGATCAACCCACTACCGTAACAGCCGAGGCCTTAACTACTACAGAAGCACCGACAGATACTACGACTGTCACTGATCAAACTTCTACAGTGGCAGCTACAGATACCACGACTGTCACTGATCAAACTTCTACAGCTGCTGCTACAGATACCACGACTGCCACTGATCAAATTTCTACAGTGGCAGCTACAGATACCACGACTGTCACTGATCAAACTTCTACAGCTGCTGCTACAGATACCACGACTGTCACTGATCAAACTTCTACAGCGGCTTCTACAGATACCACGACTGTCACTGATGAAACTTCTACAGTGGCAGCTACAGATATTACGACTGTCACTGATCAAACTTCTACAGTGGCAGCTACAGATATTACGACTGGCACTGATCAAACTTCTACAGCTGCTGCTATAGATACCACGACTACCTCTGAGGAAACTTCTACAGCGACAGCTACACAGTCTACAACAGATGCTGAGCAAGCAACTGGTACTGTCACTGAGGAAACTTCTACAGCGACAGCTGTTCAGTCTACAACAAATGCTGAGCAAACAACAGGAACTGATACTGAGGAAACTTCTACAGCGACAGATGCACAGTCTACAACAAATGCTGAGCAAACAACAGGGACTGATACTGAGGAAACTTCTACAGCGACAGATGCACAGTCTACAATAAATGCTGAGCAAACAACAGGAACTGTCACTGAGGAAACTTCTATAGCAGCAGATGCACAGTCTACAACAAATGCTGAGCAATCAACTGGTACTGTCACTGAGGAAACTTCTACAGCGACAGATGCACAGTCTAGAACAAATGCTGAGCAAACAACAGGAACTGTTACTGAGGAAATTTCTACAGCGACGGATGCACAGTTTACAACAAATGCTGAGCAAACAACTGGTACTGTCACTGAGGAAACTTCTACAGCGACAGATGCACAGTCTACAACAAATGCTGAGCAAACAACAGGAACTGTTACTGAGGAAACTTCTACAGCGACAGATGCACAGTCTACAACAAATGCTGAGCAATCAACTGGTACTGTCACTGAGGAAACTTCTACAGCGACAGATGCACAGTCTACAACAAATGCTGAGCAAACAACAGGAACTGTTACTGAGGAAACTTCTACAGCGACAGATGCACAGTCTACAATAAATGCTGAGCAAACAACAGGAACTGTCACTGAGGAAACTTCTATAGCAGCAGATGCACAGTCTACAACAAATGCTGAGCAATCAACTGGTACTGTCACTGAGGAAACTTCTACAGCGACAGATGCACAGTCTAGAACAAATGCTGAGCAAACAACAGGAACTGTTACTGAGGAAACTTCTACAGCGACAGATGCACAGTCTACAACAAATGCTGAGCAAACAACAGGAACTGTTACTGAAAAAACTTCTACAGCGACAGATGCACAGTCTACAACAAATGCTGAGCAATCAACTGGTACTGTCACTGAGGAAACTTCTACAGCGACAGATGCACAGTCTACAACAAATGCTGAGCAAACAACAGGAACTGTTACTGAGGAAACTTCTACAGCGACAGATGCACAGTCAACAACAAATGCTGAGCAATCAACAGGAACTGATACTGAGGAAACTTCTACAGCGACAGATGCACAGTCTACTATAAATGCTGAGCAAACAACAGGAACTGTTACTGAGGAAACTTCTACAGCGACAGATGCACAATTTACAACAAATGCTGAGCAAACAACAGGAATTGATACTGAGGAAACTTCTACAGCGACAGATGCAGAGTCTACAACAAATGCTGAGCAATCAACAGGAACTGATACTGAGGAAACTTCTACAGCGACAGATGCACAGTTTACAACAAATGCTGAGCAAACAACAGGAACTGTTACTGAGGAAACTTCTACAGCGACAGATGCACAGTCTACAACAAATGCTGAGCAAACAACAGGAACTGTTACTGAGGAAACTTCTACAGCGACAAATGCACAGTCTACAACAAATGCTGAGCAATCAACAGGAACTGATACTGAGGAAACTTCTACAGCGACAGATGCACAGTCTACAACAAATGCTGAGCAAACAACAGGAACTGTTACTGAGGAAACTTCTACAGCGACAGATGCACAGTCTACAACAAATGCTGAGCAATCAACTGGTACTGTCACTGAGGAAACTTCTACAGCGACAGATGCACAGTCTACAACAAATGCTGAGCAAACAACAGGAACAGTTACTGAGGAAACTTCTACAGCGACAGATGCACAGTCTACAACAAATGCTGAGCAAACAACAGGAACAGTTACTGAGGAAACTTCTACAGCGACAAATGCACAGTCTACAACAAATGCTGAGCAATCAACAGGAACTGATACTGAGGAAACTTCTACAGCGACAGATGCACAGTCTACAACAAATGCTGAGCAAACAACAGGAACTGTTACTGAGGAAACTTCTACAGCGACAGATGCACAGTCTACAACAAATGCTGAGCAATCAACTGGTACTGTCACTGAGGAAACTTCTACAGCGACAGATGCACAGTCTACAACAAATGCTGAGCAAACAACAGGAACAGTTACTGAGGAAACTTCTACAGTGACAGATGCACAGTCTACAACAAATGCTGAGCAAACAACAGGAACAGTTACTGAGGAAACTTCTACAGCGACAGATGCACAGTCTACAACAAATGCTGAGCAAACAACAGGAACTGTTACTGAAAAAACTTCTACAGCGACAGATGCACAGTCTACAACAAATGCTGAGCAATCAACTGGTACTGTCACTGAGGAAACTTCTACAGCGACAGATGCACAGTCTAGAACAAATGCTGAGCAAACAACAGGAACAGTTACTGAGGAAACTTCTACAGCGACAGATGCACAGTCTACAACAAATGCTGAGCAAACAACAGGAACAGTTACTGAGGAAACTTCTACAGCGACAGATGCACAGTCTACAACAAATGCTGAGCAAACAACAGGAACAGTTACTGAGGAAACTTCTACAGCGACAAATGCACAGTCTACAACAAATGCTGAGCAATCAACTGGTACTGTCACTGAGGAAACTTCTACAGCGACAGATGCGCAGTCTACAATAAATGCTGAGCAAACAACAGGAACTGTTACTGAGGAAACTTCTACAGCGACAGATGCACAGTCTACAACAAATGCTGAGCAATCAACTGGTACTGTCACTGAGGAAACTTCTACAGCGACAGATGCACAGTCTACAACAAATGCTGAGCAAACAACAGGAACTGTTACTGAGGAAACTTCTACAGCGACAGATGCACAGTCTACAATAAATGCTGAGCAAACAACAGGAACTGTCACTGAGGAAACTTCTATAGCAGCAGATGCACAGTCTACAACAAATGCTGAGCAATCAACTGGTACTGTCACTGAGGAAACTTCTACAGCGACAGATGCACAGTCTAGAACAAATGCTGAGCAAACAACAGGAACTGTTACTGAAAAAACTTCTACAGCGACAGATGCACAGTCTACAACAAATGCTGAGCAATCAACTGGTACTGTCACTGAGGAAACTTCTACAGCGACAGATGCACAGTCTACAACAAATGCTGAGCAAACAACAGGAACTGTTACTGAGGAAACTTCTACAGCGACAGATGCACAGTCAACAACAAATGCTGAGCAATCAACAGGAACTGATACTGAGGAAACTTCTACAGCGACAGATGCACAGTCTACTATAAATGCTGAGCAAACAACAGGAACTGTTACTGAGGAAACTTCTACAGCGACAGATGCACAATTTACAACAAATGCTGAGCAAACAACAGGAATTGATACTGAGGAAACTTCTACAGCGACAGATGCAGAGTCTACAACAAATGCTGAGCAATCAACAGGAACTGATACTGAGGAAACTTCTACAGCGACAGATGCACAGTTTACAACAAATGCTGAGCAAACAACAGGAACTGTTACTGAGGAAACTTCTACAGCGACAGATGCACAGTCTACAACAAATGCTGAGCAAACAACAGGAACTGTTACTGAGGAAACTTCTACAGCGACAAATGCACAGTCTACAACAAATGCTGAGCAATCAACAGGAACTGATACTGAGGAAACTTCTACAGCGACAGATGCACAGTCTACAACAAATGCTGAGCAAACAACAGGAACTGTTACTGAGGAAACTTCTACAGCGACAGATGCACAGTCTACAACAAATGCTGAGCAATCAACTGGTACTGTCACTGAGGAAACTTCTACAGCGACAGATGCACAGTCTACAACAAATGCTGAGCAAACAACAGGAACAGTTACTGAGGAAACTTCTACAGCGACAGATGCACAGTCTACAACAAATGCTGAGCAAACAACAGGAACAGTTACTGAGGAAACTTCTACAGCGACAAATGCACAGTCTACAACAAATGCTGAGCAATCAACAGGAACTGATACTGAGGAAACTTCTACAGCGACAGATGCACAGTCTACAACAAATGCTGAGCAAACAACAGGAACTGTTACTGAGGAAACTTCTACAGCGACAGATGCACAGTCTACAACAAATGCTGAGCAATCAACTGGTACTGTCACTGAGGAAACTTCTACAGCGACAGATGCACAGTCTACAACAAATGCTGAGCAAACAACAGGAACAGTTACTGAGGAAACTTCTACAGTGACAGATGCACAGTCTACAACAAATGCTGAGCAAACAACAGGAACAGTTACTGAGGAAACTTCTACAGCGACAGATGCACAGTCTACAACAAATGCTGAGCAAACAACAGGAACTGTTACTGAAAAAACTTCTACAGCGACAGATGCACAGTCTACAACAAATGCTGAGCAATCAACTGGTACTGTCACTGAGGAAACTTCTACAGCGACAGATGCACAGTCTAGAACAAATGCTGAGCAAACAACAGGAACAGTTACTGAGGAAACTTCTACAGCGACAGATGCACAGTCTACAACAAATGCTGAGCAAACAACAGGAACAGTTACTGAGGAAACTTCTACAGCGACAGATGCACAGTCTACAACAAATGCTGAGCAAACAACAGGAACAGTTACTGAGGAAACTTCTACAGCGACAAATGCACAGTCTACAACAAATGCTGAGCAATCAACTGGTACTGTCACTGAGGAAACTTCTACAGCGACAGATGCGCAGTCTACAATAAATGCTGAGCAAACAACAGGAACTGTTACTGAGGAAACTTCTACAGCGACAGATGCACAGTCTACAACAAATGCTGAGCAAACAACAGGAACAGTTACTGAGGAAACTTCTACAGCGACAGATGCACAGTCTACAACAAATGCTGAGCAAACAACAGGAACAGTTACTGAGGAAACTTCTACAGCGACAAATGCACAGTCTACAACAAATGCTGAGCAATCAACAGGAACTGATACTGAGGAAACTTCTACAGCGACAGATGCACAGTCTACAACAAATGCTGAGCAAACAACTGGTACTGTCACTGAGGAAACTTCTACAGCGACAGATGCACAGTCTACAACAAATGCTGAGCAAACAACAGGAACAGTTACTGAGGAAACTTCTACAGTGACAGATGCACAGTCTACAACAAATGCTGAGCAAACAACAGGAACAGTTACTGAGGAAACTTCTACAGCGACAGATGCACAATTTACAACACATGCTGAGCAAACAACAGGAACTGTTACTGAAAAAACTTCTACAGCGACAGATGCACAGTCTACAACAAATGCTGAGCAATCAACTGGTACTGTCACTGAGGAAACTTCTACAGCGACAGATGCGCAGTCTACAATAAATGCTGAGCAAACAACAGGAACTGTTACTGAGGAAACTTCTACAGCGACAAATGCACAGTCTACAACAAATGCTGAGCAAACAACAGGAACTGATACTGAGGAAACTTCTACAGCGACAGATGCACAGTCTACAACAAATGCTGAGCAAACAACAGGAACTGTTACTAAGGAAGCTTCTACAGCGACAGATGCGCAGTCTACAATAAATGCTGAGCACAGAACAGGAACTGTCACTGAGGAAACTTCTATAGTGACAGCTGCGCAGCCTACAACAAATGCTGAGCAAACAACAGGAACTGTTACTGAGGAAGCTTCTACAGCGACAGATGCGCAGTCTACGATAAATGCTGAGCAAAGAACAGGAACTGTCACTGAGGAAAGTTCTATAGTGACAGCTGCGCAGCCTACAACAAATGCTGAGCAAACAACAGGAACTGTTACTGAAGTTACTACAACAACAGCTGAACAGTTGACAACCATAGACAAGCAATCACCTTCAACAACAGTCTTCGATAAAACTGACGAACATTCCACAACGCAACTGGATTCAGTAACACTGTGTCCAGAAACTTTGATCGAGGATGACGAAGATAATGATGAGATGACTGAAGAGTCAATTACAGCAGCAACTGAACAATCAACGTCATCTCAAGCTCAACAAGGAACAACGGAAGTTACTACAGAAATAACATCAGAATCAACATCATTAAATAATTTACGAACAGAAGATCTTTTACAATCTACACCAAATACTGAACAAGATTGCATCAAACAATCAACAAGCGAATCAATACAACCGACAACCAAACCGAAAATTGTTACTGTACAAAGTACCGAGCCGGTACAATCCACAGCTGAACCAATACAAACTACAGTAAATCTAGTACAATCAGCTGGACCTGTACCCTCCACTGTTTCAGTAACAGTATCAACCGCCGAACCTGTACAAACGACAATCGAACCAGTACAATCAACGATCAACGAGAAACCAAATGTCCTTACAACCTTTAAACCTCCAAAAACCACTCGTAAAAGTTATTACAAAGAAATTAATCCATATCCAGACTCTGATGAAGATGACGATAGAGTAGATTACGAGTCAGAAAGAAGAGGAAGATACGACTTGACTAGGGTTAAACCAGGTAAGTTGAGCTTTGACACCTTTCCTAAGTCTTCAATCGATACGGTTTGTGGCTTTAGATTTAACTGCTTTGTCCCATTGTTTTCTGTTAGTTATGACTCGTCCTTAGTTTTATCAATTTATTCTGTCATTGCAAAGGTTTTTTTTTCGTATAGTGCGGTAGGCAAAAAACGCTCGGTTTGGCATGTAACTGTACTGTACTGTAACAACCCATTACTGCCCACTGCTGAGCTCAGGTCTCCTCCGAAGAGGGGTTAGGCATAGTCCACCACGCTTGCCCAATGCGAATTGGGGACTTCACATATCTTCAAAGGATTTTTAGAACCCTTTTCCGATATGCAGGTTTCCTCACGATGTTTTCCTTCACCGTTTTTAGCCAGTGGTGTTGTGAAAAATTGCACATAAATCTTTTTCATATTAAGATTTAGAGGTACAAGCCGGCCGGTTTTGAACCCGCGACCTCCCGTACGGAAGGCAAGCGCTTCAACCACTCGGCCACCACGACTTGGAAATGGCTTGGAATTGCCATGTAAAGCCCTTTAGAAATTAGGTAGTAATACGTGAAAAGACAGTTCGTACCGCACGCACCCTTGACATTGTTCATATGAGACGACTCTTCGTATAGCACCGAATTATCAGCTGTTTTATTGACCAAACTCCCTGTCTAAGCAATAAACAGATATCTCAAACTATTAAGTGTTGACTGTTTTCAAAACTTTCCATTTTAAATTCTAAAACCACAAATTAGTGATACGTAAAGCAATCAACTATTACGACGTTTACATTACGTTTTTTTCATTTAAATTCGATTTTTTCATTTACGTTTAAATTCGATTCTAAAATCATTCGATTATTTTTCAGAACGGAGGGCTATCGAAAGTGAGATCACATTCAAGACCCTGGTAGTGGACGACGGATCCAAGTACGGTCGCTGCTACTGTTCCTGTGATCTGAACAGCAGACCAGTCTTCATAAGCTTGGATGGAGGGGCTTTACGACCTAGATATTGAATGTGACAACGACTAAGCCTTCCAAGAATTTTACAACGTTTTCTAAATATTGTGTGTTATATATGTGGATATTATAAAAATGTAAAATAGTGACCGTAGTAAATAAATTATTTTGTCATTAAAACTTACTCAATGTCTTGTTCGATTTCGTGACGTTGCGTTGTACTCCGCCTAAGTGTGCGGGTTACATTAAGCATTAATTCTGATGAAGAATACCGATGAAAACATTACAATTATTGTATTTTCATAATATTAATGAACGTCATAATAATTATTGGTTATAATTGTTTCCATTCCCGCCAAAAAAGACCTTTAGACAGTCCATCAAATAAAATAACTGGCTGACACGGAGCGCAAAAACTTAGGCCGGTTGCCTTTTTATGCATGAAGCAAGTAATAAACAAGCCTTTAAACTATTAATTGCTACCTAGTGGGTGTTTTATCTTAAATTCTTAAAATTTTACTTATTTTTCTAATCATTTCCTAGGGTTGTCTGTTATCTTGGCCTTTGCTATTACAAATGTTAAAAAAAACACCAGGGCTGCCAGCAAGTAAATATATTTTCCGCAACTTGACAATGACGCATTTTGATTTTGATTATAATTTATTTCAGTATAAATCGTTTCAAACTCATTCAGACACTCGCCGTTTTCTACATTACTTTCAAACACTATTTAGGTAAAAATGAAATCGTAAAGTTTAAAGTTAGGTAGGTTTAAAATTTAAAGAATCAACAAAATATATTTTTTCATTATACGAATTTAGTAGATACTTACTCTGTATATTATTTGTTTCTTATGTCAAATTTGTAAAGAGTCCAAGAAATTATCCTCGCGACCGTGAGTAATGACATTCAAAAAAAACATGGGCATGATAATATTTTACATTGGTAAATTGTCAATTGATTATGATCAAGTCCAATGTGGTATTTTTCGACATTTCATTACAGAAAATATGAATTAATTGTGTCTGAGTCAACTAGTCTAATATATAAAATTCTCGTGTCACGGTGTTCGAACTTGAACTCCTCCGAAACGGCTTGACCGATTTTGTTGAAATTTTTTGTGCTTATCCGGTATCTATGAGAATCGGCCAACATCTATTTTTCATCCCCCTAAAATAATCTGTGGTTTTTAGGAAACACTCTCTGGTAGTCTGGCAACCCAAAAAACTTCTCCGCTAATGTCAAAAAAAACGTCAAATTCAGAAACTGGCATTTATTCTTCATAATCTGTGTTCATAATCTGTGCTGGCTTTACAGTTGCAGCGTTTTAGGCGTGTTATTTTTTTTAATCTTGAATAAAATTTATTATTTTCCTAACTTTCCAAGCAACAATTCAAGAAACGTTCCACTAAAAAACCTACGTGATCAACAACTGTGTGAATAGTGAAGGTGGAGCGTCGTAAATCATTGTGGGCCGGACGCTTGTCAGTTGTCACGCCAATCTTGTGGTGTTCGTAATTAGCTCAGGGGACACCGTGGGGAATACCAAATTGCTGATCGATGGTGTGTCGGTTGCCGCGGTGACCGGGACACGCGTGCCTTAAACCGGTGACTCATAACAGAACGCCGGGATGGACACCGACGATGGCGAGTCTTCTAGTAGCGGGCCTATGTCTAGCCTGAACAGCCTATTCTCCTTTACCAGTCCCGCTGTTAAAAAACTACTTGGCTGGAAACAGGTAATTTGAATTTGGAACATAGTGCCAACCTTTGGAACAACATGTTGCATGGGATTATTTTATTTGGTATTTTTTGACTATAGGCTTCACCAAAAACCTAAAATTGTATCATTTATAAATACATTCAAACCATTAATTAATAAATTTCATTCCTGTAACATTTCAACAACAGAATTCAATAAAATCTGTAGGGAAGCTCTATGAAGGTCTGAATATCATCACCAAGATGTAAAATATGTGAATTAAGAACATCTTAAAGGCATCACAAACAAAAATTACCAATTTTCAAACTAAATTCTATAAATGCAGCTGTTTTGCATTTGCTTTTGAAATATCTATTAAAATTATAGAGAGGTTAAATTGTTATAAGAGGTAACGTTTGCATCTATTGCACCGATAAATAAGAACTAATAGAAAGCTAAGTTATTTGTCAGTGTCATATAAAATAGATCTAGAATATAAAACAATAATAAAACTGGTGGCTTGGGTCATAGACTGGTGGCGTGGGTCGTAGATTGGTGGCTTGGGTCGTAGACTGGTGGCTTGGGTTGTAGACTGGTGGCTTGGGTTGTAGACTCCGCCTGCAGTGGCCCTCGGTTTTTATATTGTAATTTTTTTTTTTTTTGTAAATGTTTTTTTTTAAATATAATGTAAAAAATAAGCTAATAAATGAATATGAATAATAATAAACTGGTAAAACAGTTGTGCCTTTATAATTTATAACATAGGCAGAAAAGCTTAATATTAAAGAACTATTTTTTTAAATATGTTGCTCAGCCCCTTTGCTTTCCACTCTTCAATATGTCTATGGTATCAATAATGTTTTTGTTGATTCAAAATATCAATGTACGTTCACAATTTTTTCCTTAAAAAAATGCCCATCTATATATTCACAACTGATTCCTCCATTTTTTTCCTTAATTTTAACTGGTAGTTCCGAAATTTATTTATCTCATCTTATCTTTGATAAAATCTTCCTACTTCCGTACTAATATTAAATATGCAGAATAAATATGTCGACCGACGTCGATTTGCAAAAAATAGCCCGCTCAATCTATCTAATATGTCTGTCTGTCTGTTATGTTTTCCCGCTTAAACCTCTCAACCGATTTTGAAATTTGGCACAGACAATCTTTAGACCCTGAGAAAGAACACAGGCTACATTTTAATTTAAAGTGAGTTGCGCCCGCTAGTATAGTATAAAAATCATTCATCTTCTTTTTTATCTTCATGCTTTCCCACTTTATGTAGGCTCAGCTAACTAACAATTTATCTTCATCCAAGAATTTTCTCATACTAGTTTTGTCCACCACTAAAGCACACAGATAAAATCAGTAATACTAAAATCAAATAATACAATAATTTAGTCTGAATAAAAAAGGTACTCCAAAATATCTCATGAAAAATAATAAATCAAATAGATTGTAGTTAAATTCGTGTTTTGTTTACAAATAATATTCACAATGATTAAGATTAGATAATGACATTATTTTAAGAAAATATTACTGATGTTTTTTTTTACAATTATTATGATTTCCTTATCAATGATTCACAAGTACGAAATACTTCAAAGAACAATGAATCATGCAGAATTAGTAATCGCAGTAAAACTAATATTTATTCTGAGTTTAGTTAACTGAATAAATAAATGATTTGCACTGGATTGCATGCAGTGCAAATTGTGCTGAACTTGAAATTTATTCTTTTAAATTTCTAATATTATGTATATATTCATTTATTATCTTATTTTTACATTGTATTAAAAAAATATAAAATTCTCGTGTCATAGTTTTGCCATACTCCTCCGAAACGGCTTGACCGATTTTAATGAAATTTTTTGTGCTTATCCAGTATCTATGAGAATCGGCCAACATCTATTTTTCATCCCCCTAAATGTTAGGGGTAGTCCACCCCCCCATAAAATAAAATTTTAAAAATACAATACTAAACACAGAGGACCACTGAAGATGGGTCTACGACTCAAGTCACGAATGGTCAGGGCTCAAGAGAGGAACCTCCTCACAATACACCATGTCAAGAACACCCGCCTTCTGCCTCCTAATATTTATTTTTACACACAGCTTTTTAAAATATTCTTCATTGTATTATGCGTATTACAATAATTTTTTAAAATTATTTTATATGAAATGTCCAATAAACCTTCGATTACCAACAGCCCTCGTAACACTATCGGAAAAACCGAGAAGATACGCTTTTGTGACGCTTTTAAATTAAATAAACCAAAAACAATATTGTCCTCAAATAGAATCTTATTAAAATAAAAATAATCTTATCTTATATGTATATAAAAATGAATTGCTGTTCGTTAGTCTCGCTAAAACTCGAGAATGACTGAACCTTATCTTAATCTTGAAATATTCGTAGAAGTCCAGGGTAGGTTAAAACGTTGAGAAAATTTCCTTATGTAACGCAGACGAAGTTCTGTGGGCCAGCTAGTCATTTTATATTAATTGTGTCATTGCATAAATCATCTTACACGAAAATATTATACCAGTAATGATGGAATCATTTTTTTTTCTCAGGGTGATGAAGAAGAGAAATGGGCAGAAAAAGCTGTAGATAGTCTAGTCAAAAAGCTCAAGAAGAGAAAAGGAGCCGTCGAGGAGTTGGAAAGAGCATTGTCATGTCCTGGTACACCATCAAAATGTGTTACGATACCTCGGTCATTAGATGGACGACTACAGGTAAATTGTTTATTTTGATAATTCATCATCATCATCAGCCCCAATACGTCCACTGCTGGTCATAGGCCAATGCTCATCACAATAACTGGACCAATGCTGTTTGCATTCAGCGACTTCCCGCAATCCTGACCAGGTCGTCGGTCCATCTTGTGAGAGGTCTGCCGACGATGCGACTACTGGTTCGTGGCCGCCACACCAGAATTTATTTGGCTAGCCAACTGTACTGCGCACATGTATCCGGCTTATTGTCAATTCAAAGACGCAATTTGTAGAGCTAAAATTACTGTGGTCCTAAGAATCTCCTTGCTTGGATGTGTTAAGCAATAACACAATTTAGAAAATCTTTGTAACTGTGAAATTAAACTCATCAAACATTGCAAAACTGTATCACTTTTAAATCGAAATTAATCTTGATATTGGTTCAACCAGACTCAGTTGAAATACAATTAAACACCAAAATCCAGGCCAAAGTTGGTTGAATTTCCTGTTGAAATACAACTTGGAACAACTTTATTTTCGGAGTTGCTTAACTTATTTTTTCAAGTTTCTTACCTCATAACTTTGATTGGGTGGACCGATTCAGATGATTGTTATTAGAAAGCACACTTTGGACATTATCTCATATAAATTAGATAAGGAGCTGACTGGTAGTTTTTGTAATTATCTTGAAAAATAAAAGTTGGGCGTTTTCATTTCTGGAATAAAAGTATTATTGAAATTTTCTAAAACAACTACCATATATTTCCAGGTGTCACACCGCAAAGGGTTACCGCACGTAATTTATTGCCGTGTATGGAGATGGCCCGACCTCCAGAGTCATCACGAGCTAAAACCTCTCGATATTTGCCAGTTTCCATTCAGCGCCAAACAAAAAGAAGTCTGCATCAACCCTTACCATTACAAAAGGGTTGAAAGCCCTGTTCTCCCCCCTGTTTTGGTCCCAAGACACTCAGAATTCGCGCCTGGTCACTCTTTGCTGCCTTTTCAAAGGACAGCTGAACCTTCCATGCCCCATAATGTATCTTATTCCGGTTCAGGGTTTCCACCGTCAGCGAGTTCTGAATTGCCTGACACCCCTCCTCCAGCCTATTCCCCTCCTTCTGAAGACTCGGAGCCACCCGGGGAAGTTGCCCCAGTTTCATACCAGGAGCCCTTGTATTGGGCCTCCGTTGCTTACTACGAGTTAAATTGCAGGGTCGGTGAGGTATTC
The DNA here is from genome assembly GCA_030269945.2 of Trilocha varians. Lineage (NCBI taxonomy): Eukaryota > Metazoa > Arthropoda > Insecta > Lepidoptera > Bombycidae > Trilocha > Trilocha varians. Next base: position 1,223,818 of record AP028264.1, on the reverse strand, counting down.
CACTGTAATTCCCATTCGGTAGTGGTTGATGGTTTCACCGATCCTTCGAACAATAGCGACAGGTTTTGCCTCGGTCAGCTCAGTAATGTGAACAGGAATTCTACCATAGAGAACACTAGACGTCACATAGGAAAGGGGGTGCATTTGTACTACGTAGGGGGGGAGGTTTACGCAGAATGTTTATCTGACGCAGCGATATTCGTCCAGAGTCGAAATTGCAACCACCATCACGGTTTTCACCCGTCTACAGTGTGCAAAATACCGCCTGGTTGCTCGTTAAAGATTTTCAATAACCGCGAATTTGCGCAACTGTTGTCCCAAAGCGTGAACCACGGTTTTGAAGCTGTGTATGAGCTCACAAAGATGTGTACGATACGGATGTCGTTTGTCAAGGGATGGGGAGCGGAATACCATAGACAGGATGTGACGTCGACGCCATGTTGGATCGAGATACACCTGCACGGGCCTCTGCAGTGGCTGGATAAAGTCCTCACCCAGATGGGTTCCCCCCACAACGCAATTTCTTCGGTCTCCTAACCCCACCCAAAAATAAAAATCTCACTTCGATTTTTGCATTTGATTTTTAATGTATTCGTTGGCACGTATATCTGTATATTTATACGTGCTAATTTTAAATTTAGACGATTTTTAATTAGTTTTTTTTTTGTATATTTTTTTTAATTTTTGTGTTGTATCGAAGCCAAAATGGCGTCAAATGCAGCTCAAATAAAGTGTCCAACTTTTAAACGGTAAGTTAGTGTGATCGTTGTTGTTACAATAAAGACATAATTAAGAATTTAATTATAAACGTGAAAGTTATGACAAGATAGAAAAGATATTATAATGTAAATAATAGGGCTTTTGAGGGAATGCGTGTGAAAATCCATATGTATGCTAAAATTTATTTTCACTTATGTCTTTTATGTATAAGTCTTTATTGAATTTGAAATGTGACGTTTTATCTTTAAAAATGATATTTCCTACGGACAATCTACGTGGTTATTTTATGATATTCTATTATATAGATTGTTTATGGTAGATTTAAGCATAGTATATAGTTTAGTTATTGAGCATAGCATTTACTTTTTTTTATATTTTTTCATGTAGATTTTGTTTTGTATTTACGAAGAAACTACGGATTGGTGAAGTGGGGCGTCAATTTATTTCGGTAATTTGTTGAAAATCCTTTTTAATTTAATTTTATAAAATGCAAAAATCGTTTTAAGAAATATTGGCGTCCCAAAGAAAACTGTGAAATCAAGTGTTATACTTTCTCGAAGCTGATACAGATGGATTTAAAATACTTTTTATAAGATAAACATTTTATCGTCTATACCTATGTAAATGTAACATTTTAATTCTCAAAATTACAATTTCATTACACGCAATGAACATCGCTCGTTGAAGAGGTCGTTGACTGATTTATAGATTATTTTAAGATACATTGCGTAGTCGGAACGAAATAATCTGTATCAGATTGTGAGAAACTAATAATTACACTAACGAATGATTTTATCTATTGATAATTTTATATTTTTTTATTGTGCATTATGACAATGTATGATTGGAAGAATTTTACCAAATAACTTCGGATGTATGAAAATTTTCTTTCTTTCAAAAAGATTGATAGAAAATAGTTATTTGGGGATAAAATATTGCAAAAACTCCAAATTGAGTAGTATATTTTATAATAAAGTGCCATGAAAGAAATGGATTTTGAATTTATTGCATGAAAATAATTCGGAAAATTATGAAATTTGTAAGTGATATCTAAATAGTAGTATGCGAAAATTTCTAAGAAATACACTTTTAATTACTATTGTGTAAAAAAATAACATTTTATTCAATAGTGGCACAATTAAAAAAATAATTTCACAAAAGTTACACAAGTCACACAAAAATCTCTAATTCTACAGCATCTTCAAGTAAAATATATTTGACAATTATAATAAAAAGAAAAGCTTGTAAATTTAAAACTTGTAATTCACAAATAATAAAAAAAACTTGAGAGGTTTCAAGGGACACCCGAATGGAACGAAGTTCCTTTCGAGTAATTAGTGAGGGAATTGTAATAGAATTTTATTCTTTTATAAAATATTTTGATCACAGCGCCATCTAGCATTAATCATATAAAACAAAATAAGGAATTATTTTAAAAGATTTCAACTACAGCGCCATCTAGCGATAATCTAAAACAAAAAATAGTGTCGCGACAACTTTTTCATAAGAATTTCCGCCTAGCCCCCTTTCGATAACGCGCGATAAGGAACTTCGTTCCAATAAACATAGCAATATACTATTACATTGTGCCACTATACTTGAAAACTTTAAAAAAACATTCGGTATCAACTTAAGCTTAAAAACCAAAATGAACGCGACAAATATATCTAATGATCTCAAAACGTTAAAACATAAGATTCTATATTTTTATTAGTTCCTTGAAGATCGGAGTTGCGTTTTGGTGCAATTTGCATACAACATAAACAAGTGAACGCATAGCTTATTAGTCGGGGTGTGCGAATATCGTTCGAATCGAATAATTCGAAGAGTTTCGAATAATCCGAAATTTCGAATAGTATCGAATTTGGCTACGACGATGCATCGGAAATAGGGCAAGAATTTGTATTTTGTAGATAATATCTTGAATGGGCTGGATGTCAGATTTTGTGCTTTTTGTTTGTGTGATTGTTAAAACTTACGTTCTCTGGTCAATACATTAAGTTCTTGAGAATCATCATTTGGCATCAAGAATCTCCCAATGTCGAGCTTAATATATTCTTAAATTTTTTTTACTTCCTCTTCTTTGTAAAAATAATTTTTGTACCGGGGATCCAGAAAAGTGCTTTTCTTAGAAATAATGTCACGATTAACTTCACAAAATCTGACATCTAGCCCATTCAAGATATTATCTAAAAATACAAATTCTTGTCCTATTTTCGATGCATCGTCGTAGTCAAATTCGATACTAATCGAAATTCGACGAATATTCGAAAAAAATCGAATTATCCGATTTTGATGATTGATTTTTATTGGAGCTATAGGTATGTACTATCAGCCTTATTAGTGCAAGCTCATTTTATGCACCGTATGTCATGAGCGTAAGTCGCACTTATTACGATTAATAACAAACATTCATAACTCACTGACATCGCTACATTTTTGTGCGAATGCTTTTATGGTTGATGTGCACTTATGAGGCTGCTTGTACAATACAATACAAAAACTCTTTATTGAAACACCACAATTACATAGTTATAGGTTACAAAACTTAAATATAGTGTATCAATGGGCGGCCTTATCGCTCAAAGCGATCTCTTCCAGGCAACCATTGCATGGAAAGAAAACATTTAATAGAAGAAAGACGGTAGACGGTGGTGAAGAACAATAATATTTACTTTAAAATTTATATAAAACAGTATACTTAGTTGTACTTTAACACAAAAAATTTCGGAACACTGATCTATATTAGACTCCGAAATAAAGCTTTATATTATAATATTAAAATGAAGTAATCGGCAGCTTCTAATGTCACAAACGACATACTTTAAATTTGCTTCACTCTGTTGTTCTTGACCTTCTTAGATTTTTCAGTTTCATGGAAAATAGTGTTTATGCATGACGTGTATTATGTCATTATCATTCTTTATTCTTCGCTTCATCTTATCACATTAATTTCAAATTAAGTCTGTAATATCATATCTTCTATACTTTTCTATTATGATATACACCATCTCGAAACTGCCATTTATATTTGGATCTTGTAAAAAGTTTTTCACTTTAAAATCCCATCCTGTATGCATACTGTGAAACTAATATTAATTAAAACTTGAGAGGTGTAATGGGACACCGGAATAGAACGAAGTTCCTTTCGATTAAAAGATATCTTATATTTTTTTTCTAACGTAACGCGCGATAAGGAACGTGTTTTAAAATATATTGATCACAGCGCCATCTAGCGATAATCATCTAAAACAAAAAAGTGTCGTGACAACTAAAAAAGTGTCGTGGCAACTAAAAAAGTGTCGTGACAACTAAAAAAGTGTTGTGACAACTAAAAAAGTGTCGTGACAACTAAAAAAGTGTCGTGACAACTTTTCGTAAGATTTTTTCCCGTCTAGCCCCCTTTCGATAACGCGATAAAGAACTTCGTTCCAATATTTTTGTTATTATTTGTGTGTTAACATCTGACAAAGACTGTGAAGTTAGCTATGCGTTCTCTAATGTTTATGGTACAATGCAATTTGTAAGAGATGTATTAAATGTGTATCAAATTATATATTTTTAATATTGAGTGGGTCGCGAGGTGAAAAAACATGACTAAGTGTCATACAAGAGTTTGGAAGTATGCCTTAATATTTTATTCAAGAAATGGAGTAGTGCCATTTAAGCTATTTTTAAGTTTCTTGTATCTTAAAAAAACCGCACACATTTTAACAAAAAAAGGTCTACATATACCACTGCTGGGTTCGAAGGCATTTTCAAATTAAGACTGGTGTGCGAGCCCATGTAAATTTAGAATGCTCTTATTTTGAAATATTAAAAATTGTTTCTACACCAGCTTTTCTACAAAATTTGTATGTAGCTTATGAATATGAAAAATTTTATAAAACTAACCGTCCGTTGCAAAACTTGAATTATTATTAAAATAGTAATTATGGCATGAAAATATATTAATAAAATACGTATTTTAATAACTTTGTAAATATGATTTTTGTTGACGTGAGAATTTTAAACATTGTATATTGTAAACTTATGCAGACACTCGCGGTTTTCTATAATAGTTTCATGCAGTTTCAGTTCGAGTTCCAGTGGTACTACCCAAAAGCGAACGAGTGCGAGGGTGGTACAGATTTGTTTGCTCTTAAATCGACCCGCAGTATCCAGTCTTCTCGTGATCATGACGTTTGCAACAACGTTGAAATATCGAGACAACTCAATTAATTAAATATCGTGGTAAGAACCCGTTGAAAATGCACGAAAGTATTGTATACTGTGTATTCACAAGAATAAATCTACCGCTATAATTACGAAATTGGCTTGCTATTGAAGATGACATTCGATCGTTACATCGTTAACCGCTTGTTATTTGTCTTTATCGCTAAACAGTTTGGATACACTATTTTATACTATTTCTCTATTATCTATATCTATTTAAAAATGGGAAAAAAAATATTTCTACGAAATTATTCCAAACAAAAATAATTTCGCGCATGCCACTGCTGTTGAGAGACAATCCTTTTGCAAGAATTTTAGATGTTTGTGGCGACCAATAATAGCGCGCGAGATCCTGACTCGTTATTACGACATTTGCAATAATCTTCGCATACATACATCTGAAATGTACTACAGTGGGCTTCGGCCTGACCACCATACACTACCTCGCCCGCAAGGAGATATCCCTTTGGCCATATGTCCACTGTAACTACATGTTTAAGTTGTGTTTACCAAAGTTTATGCCATATCCTATGGTTATAATATTGGAACTGCTTGTATATGACCATCAACTATCAAGACCTTCAATATCATCATTAACAAATCGCTCTGTAGTATTAGAAGTCAAGTGTATTATAAGCCCTGAAGTATTAGAACAATGTCAGTGAAAACATTTTGTTTAAAATTCTCACGAGATATGCCGTTCTTTTAAAAAAAATCGTGTGCCTTTCATTTTGAAAATCGACCATCAACTATGGCCTTATTGTTTTTATAAGATTATTATAATATAAATATTTTATTGCATTTCAAATTGATTTTCTTATATAAATTTTATTATAGTATTGTCTATGAAAATGTTTTCAGTGCTAAAGTGACATAACTCAAAATAAATAAAATAAGTTTGTACTGTTAAGTCTGTCTTATTTAGAAAAAATAAATACAATTTTTTTTTGTGTTTTGTCCAGCATAAATTATTTTTAATTATTTTAGCTCGACTTCGATTTTAAACTATTCATGATATTATAAAAACTGAACAAAAGTTATGTCACTTTAGAATTGAAAATTATAATATAGTTTTTGAGAATTCTGATTATGAAAAATTGTATGCCTTAACGTTTGTGAATGCTCTTATGTATATGAATAAATGGGTGTTACTATAGTATATATATTTACAATATTATGTACGTAAGTAATGTATTTGTTTTTACGTAGTTTGAAACAAAATTGATTGTATCGAAATTTTGTTAAAAATGGTATAGCACAATTTTTTGCTAGAGTTATTTTCTATTGAAGTTTGAAAATATCAAGCACTAGAGTTTCGAATTTAAAAAAAACATGAATTTTAAAAACATTAAATTAAAATTAAATTGTCAAATTAAAAGTTACTTTTGTAACCTAACTTATGTGACCTACCCTCTAGCTGTCAAATACCATTTAACCACTCAACTGGGATCGGCAACCAAATTGGTTTGTTTACTTTTGCCAAGTCTGTGGCAGGAGCCAAAATTGAGCACAGTTTTAAAACTTGTTTTGTTTACATTTTTTCATCGTCTCATATTTTACGTTGATGATATATTTTCGCTGAAAATGCAATACAGCGTCGTTTAGTAATAAAGATTTACAGAAATATAAGGTTTAATTAAAAATCAAAATAAAAAATTATTGGAAAAAAATGTTTTTAAAAAGGGGCTCAAACACGGTAATGATTCCGAACGAAGTCCCCCAGTTTCGCTATCTAGCGAATAGTGACGTTCCCAGTTGAGTGGATAAAACAATTGTGCACTTAAATAGAAATTAACTAGCTTCAAAGTTAGTGTCAAATTTTCGATACAATCAATAACAATGAAAAAACTATAAATTTTGATAAATAAATATAAACGTACAATAACAGGTGTAATGAGTGTCGTTTAAAAATTAAATTGTATATAAATTGCATTGTGTCTTTTTTACCCTGAAAATTGTCAGTGAAAATGTCAGCCAAAAGAAAGTTAGGGAGTGGTTGATGCAACTTTCCTACAACGAAACTGAGAGGATATTTGAGTCGTCACAGTGATTGGAATCCGATTCATAATTTCGTGGTTTTATTCATACTAATAATAGCTCACTTCATTAGTAACACTAAAGTAATTTATTTCCTTTTTGTTCCTGTATTATTATTATTATCATACTACTCTAGTTAAAAAACAAAAATATATGTATATTTTAATCGATATTATGAACCCATCACCATACTGGTCCTCACCATACTGGCTAGGCCTAGTGTGAGGGCCACTGGAAACTTTCTCTATAATAAGTGTGTAAACAATAAATAAAAAAAATAAAAAATTACGTCCCCACGTTTTTTTGTAAAGTGTCACAAGTCAAAAGCAATTGTAATTTATTATAAAGAACGCTTATTAAATACAAGCTATTAAGATAATGAATATCATGTAGCATTAGAGTACTAATATAAGTAAAACGAGCTTAAACGCGACGGGTCTATCTTGTTTAGCACAAGCGTTCCTGTAACACCCTTCCAAATCATCATTAAATCGGCGCTATTTTGTCATGTTTTTTTTTATTGCCTTGTAGGCAGACGAGCTAACGGGCCACCTGATCGTAAGCGGTTACCGTTATTGCATTGTCACGTGATATACATCTGTGTGCAAAATGTCAGCTCAATCGGAAACCGGGAAGTTCGTCAAATTTAGCTTGCAAGATTCCAACCAAACTTATATAGTTACATCCAGTTCAAGTTAATGTAAAATTTTGAGTAATTCCGTGCCCATGTGTTTTAGTGTAGTGATTCAAGTTTAAAAAAAATTTAACCATTGTCTGTAAATAAAAAGTGTCACTAGATGGCGGGGTTATGTGGGACGGAGCGAAGCGTGTAACTACGGCACTGAAATGAAATACTCGATAGATAACAGCCCCTCATTGCCCTGGCATTGCAGAGGTTCATGAGCGACGGTGACCGCTTACCATCAGGTGGGCCGTAAGCTCGTTTATCTATCTTGCAATAAAAAAAATAAAAAAAAACTTTATTTTCAACATTGATGACGTACTCATTCTTGTTGACGTCAAAATTTAAAAGCTACCACCAGTTCGGACACAAAAAATAATAATTGTAGCCACCGTCCTGAGAAGAACTGGCAAGAAACTCTTCGCCGCGCCGTCCCCGAGGTCTAAATGAAAAGAGTTAGCATCAGGAAAAAAGGGTTTTTGGTACCGCTAACGCAACCTAACGGCAAACTAGATCATTTTGTAATCAGGAACACCCGATCAAGCCCGACTGTGTAACGCTGGAATGATATGCAATTATCGTACCGTACCGCCCCGTGGAATACTAATGGCTAGGTGTCATGGTCGCTTATTGCACGTGTCGTAACGTAATGGTGAAAATTAGGCTGCATTACGACTGCCAACTTGCACTGTATGAGTTGTGAAGACTTTGTTTTAAGTATCAGGTCTTTTACAAAGTCAAAACTCACGTATAAATGTTTGCAATCCCTTCCATAAAAATAGAGAATCGTCGAAGTTGTTTCATTTATAATATTAAAGAAAAAAACTTGAGAGGTGTCAAGGGACACCCGGATGGAACGAAGTTCCTTTTGATTAATTAGTGAGGGAATTGTAATAGTTTTTTATTTAAGTTAGAATAATTACTTAGTTTAAACTAACTAATTATTATAACTTCACAACGCCATCTAGCATTAATCATATAAAACAAAATAAGGAATTGTTTTAAAAGATTTAATTACAGCTCCATCTAGCGATAATCATCTAAAACAAAAAAAGTGTCGTGCCAACTTTTTCATAAGAATTTCCGTCTAGCCCCCTTTCGATAACGCGCGATAAGGAACTTCGTTCCAATAAATATGTCCAAACACGGATAGCAAATCCTGAAATTTTGTTCATGAAAAAAACTACATTCTTACACATAGTGCCATAAGTTATTGTTCGATCTCAAAATATGGGACATCACCTTTCGCAGGATAGACTCGAATTGAATCAGTCCACCCAAACAAAAGTTACACTGGAAAACATAAAAAATAAACCCCTTCTTTTGAGAAGTCGGTCAAAAAGCAGACAGAGAACACTGTCAATCACAATATCGCGACACGTTTTTTAAATACTTTTGTAAAGGTTAGCCATTGTTAACTAACAACACTAAAATATCAACTGTTTTGTCATTTCGTGCCGTTTGTATCTCTTCTGATCTCTCTGATTGAAAAGAACTCGAAAATTAGTTGTAATTTCTTCTAGCTCCCAGTACATAACATTTATTCCATTTAGTTAACACATTTTTATTGTTCCTGCATTCTAATTGAGTTGTGTCTAATTTTATTTATTTCTTAATAATAATCTCTAATTTTATTTTTTTCTTAAACTTATGATTCTGTCTACTCGTCAACATAATATTAAATATCTGATTTTGTAGTGCATACATGTTTTATGTTTCAAGCCAGTTGATGTTCTCATATAAACTTACCTAAAATAAACTTACCTTAACCTTATATTATATTGCTTGTAACGTGTTTTGTGTGCCAAAAAAATAAATAAATCCGATCTGCTTTACGCTTAGGTCCATATAAATTAAATTAATGTCCCGGTGGTTGTCTCAATCACGGCGAAAAGATAAGACAGCTTTCTCTCGAAAACCTAGGCTTTACTGCTGTGTCATTACTGTACTGAGAGAACCGGTGGTCGCTTCTCCGACGACTGCCTGTTCGGCGTCCGGGGCGACGGGGCAGAACTTAATCCTCGGCGTGCAACGCGTCACCTCGCCCAATCTCACATAACCTCGGGTTCTGTCCTCAGTCGGGGTTCAGACGCTGAGCGTGAGCGGCAAGTTTTAATGCGGTTCAACTCCCACATACCCCACCTGGGGGGTGGTTGGAAGTCCGGCGATATCTGCCTGTTAGTAGGTACAAAAAAAAGTGTCATCACTGTGGTCGCTATGGATCTTGACTATACAACTTAGGTACAATGGTAGTGAGAGATGAGAGAATACCCCAAAATGACTACACTACACTGTACCAACCCATTACTGCCCACTGTTGGGCTCAGGTCTCCTCAGAAGAGGGATTAGGCATAGTCCACCACGCTTGCCCAGTGCGGATTGGGGACTTCACATATCTTCAAAGGATTTTTTAGAACCCTTTTCCGACATGCAGGTTTCCTCACGATGTTTTCCTTCACCGTTTTTAGCCAGTGGTGTTGTGAAAAATTGCACATAAATCTTTTTCACATTTAGACTACACTACACATCTTACCAAATTTATCGCAGAGAGATCCCGTTGTAAACCTCTTTAAGCCTACTTTCCACGGTGAACAGACGACATTGAGTTAATCCCCGTTTAAGGACAGGCAGCATAGCGCATAATAAAAGAACCTGTCATTGTTTTCAACAAAAGATACGTCTTTGAATTCCAATTTAGAAACAAATCACGGCTTTTGTCACTTGAAACAGATTCTAAATATTAGTTGTGCAATAGGTTTAGAGTATTTTGTTTATTTTATTAAAATGAAACGCTATAATTCTCTCTATCAGGAAAGTAGGTACTTTAAATAGCGATGTTAACAAGCTTTGATGAAAAAATATTTTAATATTATTGTTTTGGGTAATACTAGAACTATTTGTGTTACTATATAATTTGTAAATTTCTGTTGGTTTTCCAAATAAACTACATAAAAGTTAAATAAAATAAAGAATTTTGAAAATACTGTAATTTTTATAAGAAGCATATTTCTCTAAGAAACCGGATTATATGAATGAAACGAAGACGTCGAAATGGGCATAAGCTTAAAAAAAAACTTGAGAGGTGTCAAGGGACACCCGGATGGAACGAAGTTCCTTTCGATTAATTAGTGATGGAGGAGGGAGGAGTAATTAGTATTTTTTTAAGTTATAATAATTAGTTAGTTTAAAATGTCTCTCTCTCTCTGTCTCTTCTATAAGACTAAATAATATATTTTGATCACAGCGCCATCTAGCATTAATTATATAAAACAAAATAAGGAATTAATTTAAAAGACTTTAATCACAGCGCCATCTAGCGATAATCATCTATAACAAAAAAAATCCGTCTAGCCCCCTTTCGATAACGCGCGATAAGGAACTTCGTTCCAATCAGCAAAGCTCTGTATACATACCAACTCTATATATTTTTCAAATTTATAATATTACTGAGAATAAAATGTTATATCTAGGCTCCTGCTCATAGGTTAAAAGCCACTAATTATTAAAAATGGAACAGTAATAGGTATTAGCCATTAGGTAAGACCCTAATAGGTTTAAGAGAATAGTTTTTTATATCCGATACCACAGTGATTTATACTGGTTTTTACCTTTTAAGATCCGGTACCCTAGAGCTATTATTAATACAATGCCTACCATGAATGTTGCTCGTAAGATCCAGTGATTCATCACTAGTCCATGAAAACGCGGAACTCTCACCGACCTTCACGGAATTCTTACATTTTACATACATACCTACAAATGTGCGTTCTTTTGTTTTAAATTTCCTCAAATACTTCCTTTACCGAGTTTTAGGCTGTGATTGATAGATATAATTTATGTATTACATAGTTTGAATAATATATCGTTGCATTCGTAGCAGCCTTTTTTGGAATTTTGCTCTGGTTCAATTATATGCTCAATGGCTGTGATAGAAGGATTAAAATACACGATATTATAACATAATGACATATTTTGTTTAAGTTGAAGTGTTACATTTTAAATCTTAAAATATGTCTACTTTCTGTCTGTCTGGCTTACTCTTGATCCTGTCAAAGCTTAGAGAGAACGTCGTATCCGGCGGCGTAACGATTAAGAATGTCGTAGTGCGTAACGCGTCGTACTGTCCCGCATAACACCGTGCTGGGTCTGGCCTCCACTGGGGTTTGTACGCTGATGACAGTAAGCAGTAGAAGGTCTTAGTGCGTATCGACTCCCACACACAATCTGCGAGGCAAGGTAATATTCTGTTAAAAAAAAACCATTGCTTACAACAAAACTCTTCATTTGAGAAGAAAAGGGGATATTTGCTTGAAAAACCAAACGGACAAAGTTTATTCAAATCCTAAGTGTAGTGTGCCAAAATATTTACCGCGTATGATAAAAGATATTTTGAAATACTTGGCTAGATTTTAGAAGGACGAATGACAACGAAAGTATTAGTTTCAAATGTGATAGGTATCAATTTTAATAATCTGAAATATTAACAGTTAGATAAGTTAAGACAGGGAAGGTTTTTTATTGCTACATACATAGTTGAAGGCGTTTTTCATCCATCTTATTTGTTCCTGCTTTTAAGAACCATTACTGAGTTTCAAACTAAAAGATAAAACACTCAATCATGTTACCATGATCGCTCAAAATTATTTTTTCCTGGAAATTGTTTACCCATGGAAATAATGGATGTAGTTTATAAAAAAACAACAATACAAATGACTAACAGATCTGTGCAACTTCGTTTGCGTTACAAAGGGACGTCTAAGTCAAACAGCACTCGATTTTTTGGTATTTTTCTCACACCTTGGCTTACATTATTGGAGTTTCATTACGTATCTTTAACTTTTTTCAAAATTGAAAATCTTTGTTACTTGTTTAGAATGTAGCTTTTGAATAGAGAAAGAAATTTTAAAAAACGGTTCAGAAGTCTCGGAGCCAATTCAAAACAAACAAACAAAAAACCAGTCAAATCTTTCCTCTTCATAATATTAGTATAGGTTAGTGAAACGGAACCATCACAACTATTCGTAAACAATATATTAAAATGAATTGTAACCTCAATGTAACGATGTATTGATTACATTTGTAAATAATATATCGAGTACTTAAACCAGTTTGAGAGTATGCGACGAAGCGTAACCAGTCGCACTTGGCCTTGCGTACATCTAGAATTTTAGGCCGGTCTGATTTCATTTTAGGTGTTACAATACACATCTAGAATTTCTTTATTAGAATCTAGAATTCCTTCTCGTCAAAACCTCCGTTTCCACTCATAATCCGAACTCCAGCTGAAGGCAGAACCAAGCATGGAATTAAGTGGCACTATGGCACTCTTTCCCATCGCGACGTCCCCAGAATTTGCAATACATATTCCTTAATAGTGAGCAAGCAAAACCAGTGAGTTACTTAATGGGAAGTCTTTGACATATTCCTGTTTAAAAAAGAAAAATTCCTGTAGGTATAGTATGGTGATGGGTAACGGTCCCCTTATGCACTGGCATTGCAGTAGCGAATGAGAGACGGTAACCACGACGATGACGATAATGAACCACTTTCATCACCACCTTTGAGGGCCGTAGGCTCGTTTTTATGTAATTACTCTCGGTAATCTCAGGGACAGTTATAGCACACAGGTTAAGACCACTTAGTACTGCATCTGCATAACTTACGTTAAAAGGAGTAACTAGGTTTAATTATTGTTTAATTTAAATCTATGGCACATGCGATGGTGAATGATTTTTGTTATCATTGTGCTGAATCTCCTACATCAGCTCTGAGATACAGATTTTTTAAAACTACGATACTTAGGACATCGATCCTTTCTCTGTTTCTACTATAGTACAATAATCACTTATCTGTTTAACTGTAATAATTTAGAAACATTTTCTTGGTTTTCTTAAAGAAGAATAGCAAAATAAAGCAACAATATGACTAAGCACCTATCACGTCGACCGGCGGGGGTGTACCATTACAAAATCGAGTTAGGACTCCGCGCAGCATAACAATATCAACTACTTTTGTAATTTACCTAACGTTATAAATACAAGTGGTCCACAGTAACTCTCACAACAGTGAAGTGAACGGCGATCATAACTCGTGGACAACGTTCGCGGGAAAAACTATTTGACAGTTCATTGAGGATTTTCGCGCATTTTTTTGACAAGCAGCCATGTTTGTTTTGAAGGTTAGTTTTATTTTTGTTTTTTGACGAAGATAACAGTGTAATGCCTAAGTTTATTTTAGTGTGAATGCAAAGTAGATAAAACTTCGTCTAGTTTTTTAAGTCGAAAAACAATTGTGTGTAAATTAATAAATTATAAAGATTTTTTTCTTAGACCTATAGTATTTTTAGTAAAAACAATAAAAGCAGCAGACTAGGTCATTTAGGGCTTAGTTTCAAGACTATTCTAGATTTTCTTGCACCTTACATCGTGTTGTAACAATAATATAAACTCTACTTACCGAGCCTACCAAACAAAGAATGAATTTTCTCACAAAACCTCAATTTAAATAATCATCGTTTTTTCCCATAAACTTAACTTCTCACCAATTAAATAATTATTGTATTACAATAGCGTTTTGTTATTGCAATTTTAAGGCTGAATTATAACCTTACAACTTAAATTATGATAGTAACTAGGTAAATGAACCAATAGTTAGGTCTTAGGTTATATTTTATTTAGTCTTCTAACTAACCTAGGTCACGCGAATGATATCAAAATACATGACATATTAGAGAAACAATGATAACTTTAGAAGCTTTTGATGAGATGTGGTAAAACAACTTTTTATACTTTCATGCATTTTCAACGGGTTCTTACCACAACTCACTTATCGAGACAACTGAATCAATTAAATATCGTGGTAAGAACCCGTTGAAAATGCATGAAAGTATTATAGAAAACCGCGAGTGTCTGAATAAGTTTATAACTTTTTATACGTTTGCATCACACTTTAAACACTCCTAAAAATAAGGGATTCATCACTTTGTGACGCAGACAAAGTTGAGCGAATCAACTAGCAACAATGACTCAACAACAAACAATTTTGTTCTAGTTATTATAATATATTTCCTGACATTCTCGCCGCAGTCGTTAATTTACATAGTTAGATCAATTACGCCTATAGGTAGTCAGTAGGTACTAGCTAGTCAATCAGGTTGTGGTTAGAATCTATTTTTTTTTTCTTTCGTTTTACAAAACTATTTTACAAATAATATGTTTCCAGTGGCCCTCACACTAGGTCTGGCCTGTATCGTGAAGACCTGATAGGGTCATAATATCAATCACAATATTAATTAATTGTTTACATGGTGGAATGATGGCAATAATAATATGTTACACGAGCAAAAAAAAAAAGAAATAAATGACTTACTAATGCGATGAATGAAGTGAACTAGAATTAGTGTGAATAAAAACACAAAATTACAAAACGGATCCCATCACTGTGACTTCTCACCTGTTCTCTCAGAACCCAGCAGGGTCTCATTAGAGGCCTAACAGAATTTTCCTTGTATACAGTAGGAAAGTATGTGTATGTACCACTTTGATTTTCTTTCTTTCTATTATTAAAAGCTGCATCAAAATTTACTGCGTAGTGTTAATTTACCACACTGCTTTTCTTTGAAAAATTTTTAAACGCTTTCAAAATTTTGTTACTTCTTCGTTTCTTTCTAATTCAATTATAACTATTTCAAATTGAAGATATATATATATATATAACTAGCTGACCCGCGCAACTTCGTCTGCGACGCATAGGAATTGTTCCCGGGAATTTTCTAAAAGTACTCATCAGGACGCTTCATTAGAGCCCAAACACGATGAGGTTATCTTGCTTATTGACAGAGTTCCTGTTACCACCTTCCAGCTCCATCATCAGACCTTGATCTAAGCTATCCTATCCCTCAAGTTGGACCAGACTGGTGACGGTGTGGCAATTTAATTTAAAATCGATTCAGTAGTTTAGGAGTCCATCGCGGACAAACATCGTGACACGAAATTTATATATATCAAGAAAGATAAGCCGATTTAAATAATCACCTACTCTTTTTGGAAGTGGTTCAAATGCTTTCAAAGGTCATGCAATGTTTGGTAACAAGTGCGCGCCCTGATTACATTGGCGACTATTGAATATGATAATACCTACACGTACTGATCACAGGGCCACGGTGTTATGTAATGAAGTAAGTGTTAACTAGGCTTGTTTTCTTCAAGAACTACTGGGGTACATTTATCACTTGGTATTGAAGTAGCTTCCGCTGTGTGTCTGTCCTTTATGTAAATAAATGAATATGAGATTATGTTAATGCTTAACTACTCAACTGGGAACGTCACTATTCGCTATTATGGCGAAACTGGGGACTTCTTTCCGAATCAATACCGTGTTTGAGCCCCCTTTTAAAAACATTTTTTTCCAATAATGTTTAATTTTGATTTTTAGTTAACCTTATATTTTTGTAAATCTTTATAACTAAACAACGCTGTTTTGCATTTTCAGCGAAAATATATCATCTCCGTAAAATATGAGACGATTAAAAATGTAAAGAAAACAAGTTTTAGAACTGTGCTCAATTTTGGCTCCTGCCACAGACTTGGCAAAAGTAAACAAACCAATTTGGTTGCCGATCCCAGTTGAGTGGTTAAATAGTAATTCAAAACTACGCTATTAGGAAGGGACCGAATTTAGTTTTACATTCAGTTTAAGCGAACTTCGGCAGGTTGAACCGAAATTCATCATTCGGCCGAATTTTGGTTAGAATGCCGAACATTCTGCACTAAATATAGGTATGTACTTGTTATAATTTAAATTAATGAAAAACGTATCCGATTTGGGAATAGGATGGAATGCGTCCAGGGAAATTGTCAATATTCAAAATGATATTTCAATATCTTGAGTATTGTCAATAAATATATTAGTACAAGTTTGTTTTTGGTCAAGAACAATTTCCGTAAAGTAGCAATTAAAAAATATCTATGAATCGAGAGCACACTTAAACTACATATTGCGTCAAAAACAGCCTACTATTCATCACACTATAAAAGTACGTAATTAAACGTTAAGTAATAAGTATTAGGTAATAATAAAAAGGGCTTAATAAGGCACGAATTATAATTAACGGTAATCAATGATATAATGTATAATTAAATGTACAGTTGTTTCAATTCATTTTTACTTCTTAGTTTTTAATTAATGAATAGTTAACGATACTAGCTAATCCTTACTAATATTATAAATGCGAAAGTAACTCTGTCTGTCTGTCTGTGTGTCTGTCTTTCTGTCTGTCTTTTTGCCTGTCTGTCTGTCTTTCTGTCTGTCTGTCTTTCTGTCTGGCTTTCTGTCTTTCTGTCTGTCTTTCTGTCTGCCTTTCTGTCTGTTACGCTTTGCCGCTTAAACCTCTCAATCGATTTTGATGAAATTTGGCACAGACAATCTTTAGACCCTGAGTAAGAACATAGGCTACCTTTTAAATGAAAGTGACGCAGACAAAGTTGCGCGGGCTCGCTGGTTATTATATAGGCTGTTTACTTGTTAAGCTTTTATAACCGTGTTATAACTAAGTTAGTGGAGGTTCACACTTGGCGACATTTTAAAAGCGACAAATTTCTATTTAATTTGATACCTACATAACGGTCGGATCTGTTACATAAGGCTTAAACTACCACAAATACCAACCCAAAAATTGCCACTAGCTCTCGGCCTATAACCATTGACTTTATATTTATAGACGTTCTTTTTTATAGTTTTCTTAAACCTAAGTATATCACGTCGGGGTCACCAATTATGGATATAGAGGGTATAAGGCCAAAGGGAGATCTCCGACCGGGCGAGGTGGTGTATGCCCGGTCAGGCCGAAGCCCACTGTAGTAGATTTCAGATGTCGTATATATGCGCCGAACGTTCCAAATGTCAACACCGCGATTCAGGATCTCGCACGCTATTTGTCGCCACAGGTAGGTCTTGAACATCTTGAAGGATTTTGTTGTATAAGCATACAGACAAACATCCGAATGAATTTCTTATTTTATGCAATCTTCATATCGGCAAGTTAGGTTTATGTTTGTTCCTGGTATTTGTGCTATGCGGTGCTGTACCATAATTGATCTAGAATCTAGATTATGGACGATAAAGTATAGGCTTGGTTCTTGTTTTCATTCCAAGATAGTTTAGTTCTGACGAAACCATTAATAGGTAATTGACTGGATTCTGATTGGAAATTATAGATCGAGGAAGAGTTTTAGATTACTTTCGCTGAAATCTGGTACTAAGTTAGGTATTTTTATTAGAAATAATGTTTTTATCTTCCCATCTTATTTTTACCATCTGCTTAAATATAAGATGAACTGTTCGTTTGTCTCGCTAAAAATCGAGAACGGCTGAAAAAGTTTAGCTAAATTTAGTCTTGAAATTATTGTGGAATGCCAAGGAGGGTTACGGTGAAAAAATTCTCGAGTCTTATGTTTTCCATGTTATTTGACGTGGACAAAGTTTTGCGGTACCGAGAGTGTATTCTTTCAATTAAAAAACCGGAAAGTTCCTCATAATTAAATAAAAAATATAAGCTTATTGTGAACTTATTTCAAAATTAGGTATAAAAACAATTTTAAAAATCATATCGTCTCTTAGACCTTGTTTTCTTTAATCTTTTAAGGGGTAATGTTTTTATAATATTTACACTAATTCATAAAAAAAGTCGTGGTGGGGTAGTGATCGAAGCGCGTCCTTCCGAACGAGAGGTCGCGGGTTCACATTCGGCCGGCTTGTACCTCTAAATCTAAATGTGAAATAGATTTATGTGCAATTTTTACAACACCACTGGCTAAAAACGGTGAAGGAAAACATCGTGAGGAAACCTGCATGTCGGAAAAGAATTCTAAAAATCATTTGAAGATATGTGAAGTCCCCAATCCGCATTGGACAAGCGTGGTGGACTATGCCTAATCTCTCTTCCGAGGAGACCTGTGCCCAACAGTGGCAATAATGGATTGGTACAGTTTTACCTAAAAACCGACATTAAATAATCACAATTAATCTTTAAAATCATAACTAATTAACTACAAAAGTAACGACCGGAACATGAACCAGTTTCTAAAATACAACTTACTATATTAATGACATTGCATTCCTTACATATCCACGCGATTATAAGCCGTAACACATTGATATAAGAATCATAATAGCATGTGATTTACAAGGTTAACTTGTTATACTATATTTGTTATTATCTGGAATATTCTAATTACAAGGCGTATAAATTAGTTTAAGTATTGCCCTTTAAATTGTTGTAAATCATCTCAATTTAACATCTAATGTCACGGTAATAGTTTGGATGACATTTTGTAGTTTTAATATTATTGCCAAGTAAGAAAGGTCCAAATATGTAGTCATATAAGTATTATAATAATACAAAACACTTTAATTAAAAGCTTTAATTAACATCCTGGACATCAAATTCAACTCGCAATATTCCACTCGAACTTACATAGGTACATTAGTATGGGTGGGCCAATCTAACGTTTGCATTTTTAACTACTGTTTATTTAGAGAATGACAGCTCAAATGTCATTCAATTTGTGTTCATAATTTAGTTAAAGGTTTGACATTTACGAAATGGGACGTTTTCGGTTCGCCCAATGGGCAGAAGATCGTTTGGCCGAAGATGAGTATTTTTACCGAGCAATAGTCCAATTCAGTCAGAGAGAGAAAGAGTTGTTGTAGAGTCGGGAGGTAGCCATAGGAACTCCTGAACTAAAGAAGACAGAGCCATCATATTTGGGCTTTTTATACTTGTTTCTTTAAAAGAAATATATTTGGTGGTGTTCATCTTGTGTTTATTTACTTAGCTAATAGTTAGCTAGTAATTACCGTCATAAACTTACTATAAGTTTTGATTAAATAAAATTTCAGTTTTCAACTATTTGTTGCCTTTGAGGTTTATAATATAGTTGTGCTATATGCGGTAGGAAATAACAAACTTAATTAAAACCTTTCCATTAGTAAAACAATTATCCTAACAAAGTCTAGATATCAATCAAAATCAATGTCAATTAACAATTAAAACCAAAATGAAACAGTTTTCGCCCGTTCTCTTATTATCAAGTATCTGTAGTGTTTCGTTAAACTATTGCTCAATATTATAAAAGTAATATTAAACATGACTTTCAAAACTGAGTTTGTACATAAAAGTATGTTTTGATCCATAGATTATATCTTTGTTACAAAACATTTTCTTGTTAGTGATAATTTAAAAGTATAATTGTCTTAGAGGAAGAAATTTATATAATCAAAAATTATACAACAAGTAGCTAATATTTTAACTTGTACTGGATGTAACTCTATGCAAGTTCGGGTGGAATCTTGCAAGTTAAATTTGACAAACTTCCCGGTTTCCAATTGAGCTGACATTTGTCATTTTGCTCGCAGATGTATATCGTGTGACAATGCAATAATATGACAAAATGGCGCTGATCTGATTCGGAAGGTGGCCATATGAACACATGTACTAAACAAGATAGACCCTTTGTTTGGGCTCGATTTACTTGTATTAGCTAGCACTCTACTACACGATATCCAGGGTCTCAAAAGCCAGTATCGGGATAGAGGTGTCGGGTGTCCCACCCGGATAGAACGAAGTTCCTTTCGATTAATTAGTGAGGGAATTGTAAAAAAAAATATTTTTTTAAGTTATAATAATTAGTTTCTTATAGAAGAGAGAGAGAGACAGACGTTTTAAACTAACTAATTATTATAACTTAAATAAAAAAAAATTATCACAGCGCCATCTAGCATTAATCATTTAAACAAAATAAGGAATTGTTTTAAAAGATTTTAATCACAGCGCCATCTAGCGATAATCATCTAAAACAAAAAAAGTGTCGTGACAACTTTTTCATAAAAATTTCCGTCTAGCCCCTTTCGATAACGCGCGATAAGGAACTTCGTTCCAATAAATTATTCAGTATTAAGACTAGTTATAAATAGATTGTACACTTATATTTGATATTACCAACGTTATTTCTTATTAACCTGTACACAGTTCGGTTACCTCTGATAATAAATGTCCGGCAGGCGGTATGCTCAAGGTTGTATAAACTTGCAGACAACGCCCGGTTCCGCAATGTACTTAAATACAACTATTATAGATATACTAGAGTTTTTAAATGATATGTATAAAAAAACAAATATTTATTATTTATTGTTTACGAAATCAACAGCGCAATAGAAATAATAAGAGCTTGCTTTACATATACAGCTTTTGTGTACGCTATTTTAAATTTAAAACAACCAGATAAGTCAAAAAAATATCCGATATATTACACCTAATGCTTTGCCAATTTCAAAGTCATCATCATCATCAGCCCACACTCGTCCACTGCTGGACATAGGACTTGTTACCGGCCACCTTTCTTAGAACCCGTCTACTGCATCGGGCATCAGTTGTTCGACATATGTGCCCAGCCCATTGCCACTTCAGCTTGCTGATTCGCAGAGCTATGTTCACTGTCGGATAACTTCATTTCTGATCTTATCCTTCAGTGAGACCCCAAGCATAGCTCTTTCCATTGCTGTGCAACTTTGAACTGACGGACTAGGCCCACCGTGAGTGTCCACGACAGCACCAACAATTTCAAAGTAAAATCATTTAATTCAAAGTAGATGTCGACTAATAAATTTATACATTTTGAAAAACAAAACACTACGACTAGTTCTTAAAAATTAGCCTCCATCTTAAGATGAACTGACGAAAGAAACTCGGTGTTTCTCATAATCCATGAGCGACATAAAGCCATACCGCTTTAACCATATTTTAATTCATTCCAGACCCTCCTATTCTGCTCAGCGTGGCTAGCAATCACAGCCCAAGGTCCCAACGGACCCACAACAACTCCAGTGCCGATTCTCAAGCAGATAAACAAACAAAACGACGATGGCTCCTACAGCTTTGGTTACGAAGCAGCTGACGGTTCCTTCAAGATTGAAACAAAGTACCCGAACGGAGATGTGGCTGGGAAGTATGGATACGTTGATGAAGGTGGAAAGCTGAGGGAGATCTCTTATGGTGCGAGCAGTGCTAGAGGATTTGAGCCTCAAGGTATGTTGAGTTATATTAGTGGTGTATTTTTATTAGACAAAAGAATAGAAAAGAAAGTGTAAATTAAAATAAGATTTGAAAATAATAGTTCCTATGGCCGCCTTTCGAATCCATCATCGGATCAGCGCCATTTTGTTATATTATTATATTGTCACGCGATATACATCTGCATGCAAAAGGTCAACTCAATCGGAAACCGGGAACTTTGTCAAATTTAACTCGCAAAATTCCAACCCAACTTACTTAGTTACATCCAGTGCAAGTTAATATAAAGCTTGTAAAATATGCTAATTTAAAGAGTTCTCATATTTTCTAAAATACTAATTTCGTAAAAAGAAACTATTAATCATAATAATATGAATTAAGGCGGTTTCAAGGTCCGACAATGGGAAACTGTGGGAATGGTGCTAATTTCATAACACTTATAATTCAATTCACTGTTTTACCCAATTTTGTGACTAACTTTAAATAATATTTTTATCACAAAAATAAAAAACACTGATTTCTATTTTTCAAGAATAATACAAAAAATACGATGAGATTTTATATCCATGGTTTCTAAAAAAAATCGACGAAATTGGTTCATTTATAAAAAAGTACACACAAAGACGCACAACCAATCATGTAATCTTGTTCGTTAAAATTATAATTTTTAACGAATATCCAAAAGTACTTATCTTTTAAAATAAATGAGACTCCATGACAACCATCACCTGTCATCTGATATAAAAATATCTTCTGAATATCTCTTTCTTTTTTGGAAGACGGTCAAAAAACCGTCAGATTGGTTTTTAACTAACTAACTAACACGTATCTTGACTCACTTTTTGGCCTTAGTTATGTCCTGAACTTGACCGTCTATTTACACCATTCATTTATTAACAAAAAAAACATTTCTATTTCAGGAACTGGCATCATGGTTCCACCTCCAACCTTAAACGAGCCTTCAACCAACGCCCTAACAG
The DNA here is from genome assembly GCA_030269945.2 of Trilocha varians. Classification (NCBI taxonomy): domain Eukaryota; kingdom Metazoa; phylum Arthropoda; class Insecta; order Lepidoptera; family Bombycidae; genus Trilocha; species Trilocha varians. Next base: position 1,201,116 of record AP028264.1, on the reverse strand, counting down.
ACGGCCAAGAAGACGACGGTCAATACAGAGAAGACCCCAAGATCTACGAAGACCCTAAATACAATGGAAGGGTCCAGAAAACGAGCCAGAACTTCAGGCAATTCCAGTTGGAGCCTCAACCTCAGAAACAACAGCAATACCAAAGTTTCCAGTCGAGTTTCCCAGCGCAACCTCAATATCAAAGTCAACCTCAATATCAAGCCCAACCTCAATATCAAGCCCAACCTCAATATCAACCCCAACCCCAATATCAACCCCAACCTCAACCTCAACAGTACAGGTCACCAGTATTTTCCCAACAAAGCAATCTTTTCAACCAAGCACCCCAACAGTTTCCCCAAGACAGGCCCCAGAGTCAAATCTATCATCAGCAACCCCAGTTTTCTTACCAGGCTTACACCCCACAGCCTGGTAGACAAACTCAGAATTACCAGTCCCAGAACTACCAGTCCCAATTTAATCCCTTCAGTGGGCATCCGGCCCAGAATTTCGACCCAAGCACCGGTTCATACACTATTAACTTTACTGGATAAGTTTAAGTAATGTGTATTAAGATGTGAAGATTAAAAACATTGTTACGACTATTTTTTAAATGTATAAATGGATTAATTAGAAAAAGGGAAAAAGTTAAAATAATAATTAACTCAATTTTCAGTCCTTCAGATTCTCTATTAAAGCTGATAGTTAACTTCAAACAAAAATGTAATCATGATAATGGGCTTAAAGTGTTATGTCGTACCATTGGACTAACTAATTAGGTAGCTTTTTGTTATTTTTTTGACTTATTTTCTAAAACAAATTTGTTCTGCTGAAAAAAATACATTACAACTCGCGATAATAAAAATAAGTACTCTACTCTACTAAGTTATAATTTTCAAAAAAATTGTAGAAAAATAAAAGTTTAAAAAAAGCCGTAATAATGTTTTTAAACAAATCAAGAGTTTTCTTTTTGTAAATATCGAACGAAAATGTAAAAATGTATTTTAGATTTTTTGTACTTTTAATATTATAACTAGTCAGGATTTTATTGACGTTTTTTATTTTTAATTCAATTACCTTATACTTTTTTCATAATTATACAGGGTGGTTCTGTAGCTGAAGTGGGGTGAATATGTTGAAATAAAACTTAGCACTATTTTTAGTTTTTAGATCGGTAAAACTCTTTTTCTGACATTGTATGGAAAACGTACGACTATCGTTGCGGACTTCCATACTATGACGAAATTTTTTTTTTATTCAATTCCTAAAATAAAAGTGGTTCTAAGTTTAATTTCAATAGGTCATTCACCCCACCTCAGCTGGGACAAACCGATCCACTCTGCATATACCTACAGCATTTCCACTGACATTGCATAGGTCCATGAGTCTGCCTACATGGCAAAAACAGTAACATAATTTGATGAAGATGATACATTATTAGACGACTCAGAGTCACTCAAAGAGCAATGGAAAGGGCTATGCTGGATGTCTCTCTGCGTGATCAAATGAGGAGATCCGCAGAAGGACTAAAGTAACCGACATAGCCCAAAGAATTGCATCTTTGAAGTGGCAATGGGCAGGACACATTGTGCGAAGAACAGATGGCCGATGGGGCTGAAAAGTTCTGGAGTGGCGGCCACGAACCGGTAAGCACAATGTTGGTAGACCCCCCAACAAGGTGGACCGACGATCTGGTCAAGATTGCGGGAGGTCACTGGATGCAGATGGCGCAGGACCGGTCGTTATGGCGAGGTTTGGGGGAGGCCTATGTCCAGCAGTGGACGTCTATAGGCTGATGATGATGATACATATTGAAGGAGGATAATGAGTACCCTGTTCTAATACAGAATATTTCAAATCATATTTCATCATCGTCTATTGAAATTTTTCAAGCTGTAATGTATGAAGTAGTGTTAACTTCAAGAATAGAAACATCGAGAAAATAATATTTTGAGGTGTACCTCTGATATTAGAAAATTATACCTACTATATTTTCAAAAACAAACTTGAGATCGTAGGTACTAAAAGTTCAATTAGGTAAACCAAACCAATTTATTAAAAAGAAAAAAATTAAATACAAGCTTTTAAGATCCTGTATATCATGTAGCAGTAGAGTACTAGTTAATGCAAGTAAAACGAACACGACAGCTCTATTTTATTTAGGACAAGAGTCCCTATGACCAGTTTCCGAATTCCAGATATCAGCGCCATTTTGTCATATTATTGCATTGTCACGCGATATCTGCGACCTACATCTGCGTGCAAAATGTTAGTTCAATCGGAAACCGGGAAGTTTGTCAAATTTAGCTTGCAAATAAAGCTTGTAAAATGACATCCTGTATTCTTATTCGACTCGTATCACTATTCAATAAGGCAGTGCATTAAATTGATTTCATTTCTATTATGTAACAGTGCAGTAAAACATATTGACTACAAAATGGCCGAAGCACGTGTTCTGTTTAAAAATTAACTAATAAAAAACGTTATACCTATAATGTATTTGTGTTTTCTTTTTCCTTTCTTAGTTTTAAAGATAATAATACCACTGACTACTAGCTAGCTGACTCGCGCATCTTCGTCAGCGTCACAAAGAGAGGGGATATCTACCATATCCACCGTACCACACGCAGGGGCAAGGTTCACCACCTTTACTTGGAACCGCTGCGATCTTCCACGGTTCGCTTTAGAAGATCATTTTTGCCCCGTACCATCCTTATTTGGAATGGAGTCCCATCCGCGGTGTTCCCGGAGCGCTATGACATGGCCCTCTTTAAACGAGGTTTAAGAAAAATCCTGTATCGGTAGGCGTAGGTAGATAACGGTCCCTCATTGCCCTGGCATTGCAGAGGTTCATAAGCGACGGTGACCGCTTACCATCAGGCGGGCCGTAGGCTCGTTTATTAGTCACGCAATAGAAATAAAAAATATCTTTACTTTTTTTTTAACCATTTCAACAAAACCTTCTAAAACAATACGATGAGTTTATTTTAGTTAGTACAGAATTCTCTATTGCCAGTATTGCCACCTTGCGACTCCATCATCACGTCAGCCTGATGCATTGTTGCATTGCAGTATTACATTGTCATACAACTGCGTGCAAAATTTCAGCTCAATCGCAAACCGAGAAGTTGGTCAAATTCAACTTGCAAGATTCCACCCGAACTAACACAGGTAGGTATACGTGGTTACACTCAGTGCAAGTTAACCCGTTCACTGCGAAACGAAATTTTACATATTTATAGTTGGCTGCGACACGAGGTTTTATCGGCCCGCACCGTGATCGGACGTTAGGGCGACACGCGGTTTATTAGACCCCACCTCCTTTAACAAAGTTACCGCACCGCTAGGAAGTTGTAGGAGGGATCATTTAGGCCTCGTTTCGCAGCCAACGTGTTAATATAGAACTTGTAAAAAAAAATTATCGAAATAGGTCGGAAATCGGTGCATTGTCATGTACTATGCATCAGTGACCAAAATTCCAGCTCAATCGGAAACAAGGAAGTTGGTCAAATTCAACTCGCAAGATTCCACCAGTTACATCCAGTGCAATATAAAAAAAAGTTTTAAAATAAGATTGTAGTCGAATTTCACATAAACCTCAGACAGAAATGTCAAGAACTGTAACAAGGTCGAGCAGTTATTTTTACACCTACAAGTTAACCATTAAATTAAATTTATTTAAGTTGAAATTAACTTATGACATTATTTTACAAAGTGGGTTTTTGCAACTGTGTCTGTGTCATATAAGGTAGAATAAATGAAATTATTTCGATGAAGTACACTAGACGGAAATGCTGTCGAACGGGATAAAAAGTATCCTATGTCCGTCTCCTGGTTCTAAGCTACCTCCCTACCAATTTTCAGCCAAATCTGTTCTGCCGTTCTTGAGTTATAAGTGGTGTAACTAACACGACTTTCTTTTATATATATAGATTATTGGAGTTTTAGTAAGAATCCCTAATTTTTTTTAAATTTTATTTTAAAAATATTTAGCTTATGTTACTCGGGGATAATGTCGCTTTCCAAAAGTGAAAGAATTTTTGAAATCGGTCCAGTAGTTTCGGAGCCTATTCATTACAAACAAACAAACAAATCTTTCCTCTTTATAATATTAGTATAGATGTACTATCGCACATGTTTGGTGTTTCGTGTTCAATTAAATTGTCAGTCTAGAGGTCTTGGTATGACCTTAACATTCGACAGAATTAAATTATATCTTTCACAGTTAATGCATTTTGTTATTTTCTTTATAGGTATACTAGCTGGCCCACACAACTTCGTCTGCGTCACATAAGGAAATTTTCTCACCGTTTAAACCTTCCCTGGACTTGTACGAATATTTCAAGATTAAAATAAGCCAAATCGGTTCAGTCGTTCTCGAGTTTTAGCGAGACTAACGAACAGCAATTCATTTTTATTTATATAGATTGTAATCTTCATTTACTAAGCTAGAAATCCTAGTAAAATAATTTGTTTTAATAATTTGCGGACATTTTGCAAATACCTTTTATGTCACACATCCGTACAACTGTTCTCCTAAATATCTATTAGTATGCATCTATTGGAACGAAGTTCCTTATCGCGCGTTGTGAAAGGGGGCTAGACGGAAAAAATCTTACGAAAAGTTGTCACGACACTTTTTTTGTCACGTCACTTTTTTGTTTTAGATGATTATCGCTAGATGGCGTTGTGATAAAAATCTTTTAAAACACGTTCCTAATCGCGCGGTACGTTAGGAAAAAAAAAAGATATCTTTTAATCGAAAGGAACTTCGTTCTATTCGGGTGTCCCATGACACCACTCAAGTTTTTTATTATTAATGTAGTATATGATATAAATACAATCTGCTTCGAACATGAAAGCAGTTTCAAGGTGAAGCCTTCACTTCCCGGGTACACTTACACGGATCCATTTCAACTGTATAATACACATATAACACATACATACGTCTTATTTTTATTTTTCGTTTATTGTTGTTCAACTTATATTTATATATTTCTCTTTAAAAGCATATTTAATTAAAAAAAGACATGCCCGCTGAGTTTCTTGCGCCGGTTCTTCTCAGGACGGAGGCGTAATTTTAGCGAACTGGCGGTAGAACTTTTAATTTTATTTTTGACATTCAAAATGTATGTGTGTCCACATCTACTTTGAAATAAATTTTGACTTGACTTTGACTCTTTATACAATACTAGCTGACCCAACTTCATCTCCGTTACAAGATATAACCTTCCTCGATAAATGGATAGTCCACAGAAATAATTATTCAAATCGGTTCAGTGGTTTGATTAGCGCGTTTAAAAACAAATTCTTCAGCTTTATAATATTATTATAGTATAGTACATATATATATAGTAATTATATATATTGAGTGTAACGGCTCGCATTCTCGACCTCTTAGGTCGGGTTTTTTTCAGAATACCCCGTCCCATGACCCACATATATAGTATACTATAATATATTATTATAGTATAGATAAAACATTAGTAACAGAGTTGTTATGAAACATCTGCTTTTTAGTACTTTAAAGTTATTTTGCTCAGTAAAAAATCTTTTTAAACGAAATAAATCAAAAGTGTTTTTAAAACATAAATCTAATCTACAGAATTTAACTAAAAAGTCAAAGTTAATTCTCAATTCGTCAATATTCAAATCCGCAAACTCTTATTTTATGACAAGGAACATATCTTTGAACCTAAAGCACTAACAAACACATACAAAACTTAGGCTCAAAAAGTATTGAAATATAACCTTTAACACCTAAACTATACAGTACCTAATTACAACTTAAAAAACTGCAAAACACTTTTAAAATTTTGCCAAGTTAAATTGCTACTTATAATTAAAAGTAAAAGGTATATAATTGCGTGTTTCTAAGTGCTCTGAATGTTAACCTTTGTACGAGAATGTGGTATGCACCGAGGTTGACGGGTCTGGCTGATTTCTACAGGACACGAGCCGTCTATATAGACATATCAGGATGGTGTGACGTCATGCGATCTTTGACTGACTTCTGAATAATGTATGTGTCACTGGGAAGCATGAATTTCTTACAGAGGTCAATTAAAGACTCCAAATTATTAACTACTAGCTCACCAGTGCAACGTTTATTTATTTTTTTTATTGCGTGATAGATAAACGAGACTACGGCCCACCTGATGGTAAGCGGTCACCGTCGCTCATGAACCTCTGCAATGCCAGGGCAATGAGGGGCTGTTATCTATCGCCTACCGATACAGGATTTTTCTTAAGCCTCGTTTAAAGAGGGACATGTCATAGCGCTCCGGGAACACCGCGGACGGGAGTCCATTCCAAATCGGAATGGTACGGGGCAAAAATGATCTTCTGAAGCGAACCGTGGAAGATCGCAGCGGATCCAAGAAATGGTTTAATTTTTATAAGGTTTTTATTCTTGTAATATACAGGGTGTTAAAATCCGATGAAACAATACTTTCACAGCAAATAGTATACTTGATGTAGAAGCCATCCACCAAGTCTGGGTTTTCTAGGCATAATATATCATAAGTTATAACTAATCAAAACTACGTGTTAATTTTCTATTAGTAGGAGTTTATTATAGTACGGAACTCTAAAATTGCGATCGGATGCGCCTGTGTGTGTTAAAATAGCATATAGATATAGCACGCTACATGTAGGTCAGGGTAGGGTTGTCAAAAGTAATACAAAATAATAATTTGTCAACTTTGTATGGGAAAATAAAGTCATTATCTCCGTTTCAAAAGTATGTGTATATGATTTGAAATGTGATATAGATTAAGCCCTTAAAGTATTGTTTCACCGGGCAATAACACCCTGTATAATTTTCATTTTAATTTACTTTTTTACAAGCTTTATATTTAGTTACACTGGATGTAACTATGTGAGTTCGGGTTCTTGCAAGCTAAATTTGACATAATTTCCGATTGAGCTGACATTTTGCACGCAAATGTATATCGCGTGACAATGTAATAATATGACAAAATGGCGCTGATCTGATGATAGATTCTTCTGAATGAAAAATAAGATAGACCTGTCGTGTTTGGGCTCATTTTACTTGTCTTGGCTAGCACTTTACTGATACATGATAATCAGGATCATATTTGAAATTGGTCAAGTTCGTAGGTTTTCAAGTTATTTTGATATGTGGGAGTTGAACCGTACTAAAACCTCCAACCGCTCCCACTTAGCGTCCGGTTGAGGCTAGAACCCAGCACGGGGTTATGAGGGACGGCACGACGCGTTACGCCCTCGGCACTCTTTCCCGTCGCACCACCCCCAAGTTTGTAGCTGTATTTTTTATTTATCAAAGTCTGCTCATGAACCTTTGAAATATCATAACGTCATCGTAACTAATGTTTCCTAACATAGCGTAGTTGAAGTATGTTGTTAATAATTATTTATTGTATTTGTAATTGGTTTCTATTATTTTATCGTGATTAATACATTGTAATTTGTATTTGACTATCCTTCCTTTTCGAAATAATTATGGTGCATTTAAAATTTTACGTACGTAATTTGCTGATTTCCCTAAAAGAGCAGATTATCAAGTTTAGGTTATTTTTATAAATGAGAAGAGGTGGTTGTCATGGGGTGTCATTTAATTTTTTTGAATATCAATCAAATTGTATTATGTAATATTTTTTTAGTAAGTGATGATTCTTATAACAAAATCATATGGGTCGATTGTAAGCGCCAGGAGGTTTTAGTGCGGCTCGACACCCTTATACCTAACATTTACTGCATAATAAGACACTGTTCCTTCCTGGTGCGTGGTGGCCAGCCATTCAGTATGAGCTGGGTAAGACAAAATGCCCGGCAAATCTGAGACGTCTGATTGATGACTATTTTAAAGACAGACAAGTTTTAGTTAAATATGCCGGCACAGAAGTTTTAAGGAACACCAATAAGGGATGTGTGCAGGGTTCGATTGGAGGCCCCATATTCTGGAACATTCTCTTGAATCCGTTATTGAAGGAGTTAGAGAGCCGTGGTGAATACTGCCAAGCATTTGCGGATGATGTGGTCCTGATTTTCTCCGGGGACTCCGTAGCTGAAATCCAGGGGCGTGCAAACAACATACTACAACTCGTTGACGACTGGGGCGTCAGAAACAAATTAAGATTTGCACCACAGAAGACAAAGGCAATGATCATAACAAATAGACGCCGATACGACTCTATAGTATTAAATATGAATGGACAAAACATTAATATAACCAGTGAAATAAAAATATTGGGCCTGACTATAGACCGCAAGTTAAGCTTCAACACACATGTGAAGAATGTGTGTCAAAAGTCACTTGGATTATATAAACAGTTAGCGAGGGTTGCAAAAATTAGTTGGGGACTAAACCCGGAGATAGTTACGACTATATACATGGCAGTAGTGGAACCTACAATATTGTACGCAGCCGCAGCATGGGCTCCTGCCACTAACAAGAAAGGAGTGACGAAGAAATTAAACGCAGTTCAACGTGGGTTCGCCCTTAAAATGATCAGGGGGTACAGAACAGTCTCACTAAATGCGGCTTTGTTGCTGGCGGGGTTACTTCCACTGGATCAGAGAGTGCGGGAGGCGGCATCCTTCTTCGAAATCCGAAAGGGATTCTCCAACCGAATTCTGGGAGACCGAGAAATTGAAAAACCATACGACTACTCACAGTTACAACATCCTGCATCACAGGAAAAGATACAGTTTGTTTGTTTAGAAAATGAGGCACAATTACGGGAACAGGAAAATAATGGATTAAAAATATATACTGATGGAAGCAAAATTCAAGGAAAAGTGGGAGCAGCTTTGTCTGTGTGGGACGGAGAAGTTGAGGTGAAAGCCCAAAAATTTAAACTGGACGGTTATTGCACTGTTTTTCAGGCGGAGCTATTCGCCCTACTCGAGGCAACTAAATATGGCCTGGAAGACTCAACACAAGATTACCATGTTTACAGTGACTCGAGGTCTGCCTTGGAGGCAGTTGCTAGAGGGACCTCACTCCATCCCCTAGCGGTCCAAACTAGACTTAACGTTAAAGCCGCGAAAGATCTAGGCAAGGAAATAAAACTTTTTTGGATTAAGGCTCACGCGGGGATGGTGGGGAACGAACGAGCGGATTGGTTGGCGAAGGAGGCAGCATTGAAACTTAAAACCAAGGCAAAATATGATTTATGTCCTGCTTCCTTCGTCAAGCAACAGATTCGCTTAGAGTCGCTGAACGTATGGAGTCGACGCTACACAGAGGGGGAAACGGCATCAACAACAAAAATATTTTTTCCAAATGCAATAGATGCGTACAAATTGATAAAAAAGCTGCAACCAGATAAGATAACTACCCAGGTCATGACTGGACACGGCGGGTTCTCACAGTATCTCCATCGATTTAGGTGTAAGGATAGTCCTTCGTGTATCTGCTCTGTAGACGCTAACGAAAGCTCCATACACGTGCTGGTTGAGTGTCCGGTATACATGAAAGAAAGATATGAGTTGGAACAAGAAATAGATATGGAAATAGAAGCGGATAACATAAAAGAAATTATGAAAAACAATAAAGCAAGAGATAAGTTTGTAAAATACTGTAAAAATATAGCTATACGAGTAATAAATAGAAATAAGTAGGATATACTTTATATTTGTATTATTGAGTAATAGAAACGTAAATGTATACAGAAAAAATTTAAATTGTTGAAAATATTTACATCTTAAATACATAAATTGTTAAAATAAAAAAAAATAAAAAAAAAAAATACTGGAAAAGATTAAGTAGTTGTAATAATAAATCTTCTTATGTCGTCGTATGATAATATTAAAATAATAGTGATAAATAGATATTAAAATAGCACATAGTCATAGAAAATACACAAACCCTTTTCCCTTCCCCAAATTCCCCCCCCCCTCTTCCCTATACTCCCATCACCATTTAAACTATTTAAATGTACATATTATACTTATTAAGTTAAAATAAAAATGTATATAACATCCCTGCGAATATTGTAGGCAGGGGAAGAGAATATAATAAAAAAAAAAAAAAAAAAAAAACATTGACTTCTGTTCAGTATTTAGTTTGTGGTATGGTGTTGCATTGTTTACCTATTACTTGACATTGCGGTCGGTTAGCGCTTAATTTGACTAATTTAGCTGCAGCGACCCAGAAAACTATCGTATATACAACTTTGCTGCTTCATTGAGAAAGCTTGGTCAAAGACCAGCAGTTAATAATTTTTTATTGCCTTGTAGGCAGACGAGCTAACGGGCCACCTGATCGTAAGCGGTTACCGTTGCTCATGGACCTCTGCAATGTCAGCGGACACTGACCCGCTACCTATGGCCTACCTTTCAGAACTTTTTGACCGAGTTCCAAAAAGTTGGAGGCACACGATTCATCTATACTTTTTATGTTTGTTCCAGCATAACTTTTGTTTGGTTGTACCAATTTAGATGATTATTGTGTCAGATAAAAGGTGATGGTAGTCGTGAGTCCAATTTTTTAAAGACTGAGTAAGAACTTTTGGATCTGTGTTTAGAAATGTGTAGTTTTAACGAGATTTTTTGCGTATAAACATGGAATTCGATTGTTTTCATTTTTGTAATATAATAACAATATTATTTCTATTCCTACCTACTATTTAAGATCCTCAGACACAGCAAAAGTGAAAATAATATCCTTAATACAACAGTCACGTCTGGACCTGGTTAGTTATTTAAATTGGAGTATGTTTTACACACACGGAGTTTTACATACACGCCATTAGATTGAAAGAGAAAGTACATAAAATAATGAACTTAGAATAAAGAAGATTTAATCCTTTTTCAATGACCATGATGAGGTGAGGTTTCTTTATCATGTTTTTCTTTCTGTTTTTAGCCGATTATCACAAAGTACCTCTAACTAGTGTAAAAAGTCTCTAGTAACTTTACAAAGAAGCCACTTAACGAGAAAACGATTAAAATTGGTTTGTTTTGTGTTGTGCTAAGTACCTATATGGCAGTAGCCAAAATTGATCATATCAAAGTGATTGCTCTGACATGTCTTTAAACGAGGTTGAAGAAAACTCCTGTATGGGTAGGTGATAGATAACGGCCCCTTATTGCCCTGACATTGCAGAGGTTCATGAGCGACGGTGACCGCTTCCCATCAGGTGGGCTGTAGGCTCGTTTATCTATCTTGCAATAAAAAAATAAATATTGAAATAATGTCCGAAGTGACTGCTTTCTAACAAAAAAAGAATCAACGAAATCGGCTGAGAGAAAAAATGCACGCAAAAACAATATTCCTAAACTTCCGTGCAACTTGTTATACGGAATAAGGTACATTAATGTAGTTAGATATGGTTTTCACTATCATTCAGAATTTCTCCTAAAGGTTTATGCGTTTAAAACATGCATAGAATCCATTAACACATAGTTCCTTTTTACTAAACTAAAAGGGAAGTTTTTAATTCGACATTTTAAAAGCTTTTAACTTGCACTGGATTTAACTATGTACCTAAGTACATATATTTGGGTGGCATCTTGCAAGTTTAATTTGACCAACTTCCTACTGATATGAATAATCTTAAAATCTAGTATTAAAAAAGAGCAGTATAAAATAAATTATTTTGATTTATGTTATTGCAGTTATCTTGCTTAGGTAGACAGATTTAGATTTGTATAAATGAAGAAGCTTCTCATTTTAATTTATATCAAAAGCTGAGGCGATAACAAAATTTGGATTGTAGTTACTTTATCAGGAACAAAGAATTATTACGTCTGGAATCAACATCCTGAACAACAGAATGAAGTCAATTTAAAGTACGTCGATCGCGTGTAGCTGCAAAGCTACAAGACTTTCTGAATCAATATCCTGAATAACAAAGTGAAGATTCAAAGAATCTTTATGTGTGTAATATTTTATTAGTGTGCTAAACGAATTGAGTATCATCGGTACACTAACGCCAGATAAACGAGTTGTTACACGCAGTTGACGTACTCTCATTTGGCTTCATTCCGTTGTTCATGATGTTGATTCCAGATGTAATAATTCTATGATCAGGAAGTGAAGGTATTAAATTAAATTAAATTCGTTGTGGTGTGAAACTTATTTTTGTTATATTTTTTTCGAGGAATCTTGAGATTACTTAATTTGAATGATTATTTTTGAATGATTACACTGGTCAACACTGATTTTGCCACACGAACTTTGATAGCTAATTTTATTTTATCAATCTACTCTCATCATTAAATCACAGATTTCATCTGTCAGTTAGCCTCATATTTGTTGTGATACGGTAATACTCATAACTAGTACTACGGCGGTAAATTAACAGAAACGCTCAGAAGTAAATCGTCATAAAAGTATTTGTAGTTGAATTTGAATATTTTTTGTGATTTATTAATCCTGTGAACATGTCGAGGAAATGTAATAATGACCCTAACTCTTTTTGTTATGTCTGCGGAGAACTTACATTCAAAAAACAACGACGAAATTTTACGAATCTTGTGCTGGAGTGTTATCACCAATGTTTTGGTTTTTCTGTCGCCCATCAAGACAAATTCTGGGCCCCTCATGTCTGTTGCATAACGTGTGTGAAAAATTTAATCGACTGGAAGAAAGGTGCACGAGCTATGCCGTTTGCTGTACCCATGATATGGACTGAACAGCGAGATCACGTTTCGGATTGCTATTTTTGTCTCACTGACATAAAAGGTATAAATTACAAGAAAAAAAACACAGTTATCTACCCTAACGTATCTTCTGCTATAAGATCAATCAAATTAGGATTAATAAAAAAATTTGTGAAGGGAATGGATCGCAGTGGGAGTGGATTTTTGTACCTAAAAGAAAAATTCCCTAAAATAAGTGATGCAAATGATGATAAAAGAGGGTATTTTTGTTGGCCCTCAAATCAGGGAGTTAATAAAAGATTCAACATTTGAAGAAAAATTAAGCGGTTTAGAAAAATGTGCATCGAACGCATTTAAAAATGTTGTTGCAAATTTTTTTGGCAACCACAAGAGTGACAGCTACAGAGAGTTGGTTTGCGAACTCTTATTGTCATATCAAGCATTGGGTTGCAACAAGTCACTCAAGATCCATTTTTTAGACTCGCATCTGGATTTTTTTTCTGAAAATTTAGGGGCTGTCAGTGACGAGCACGGCGAGAGCTTCCACCAGGACATTTCTAGTATGGAAAAGCGGTACCAGGGCAAATGGAGCCCAAATATGTTAGCGGATTACTGCTGGACAATTAAAAGGGACCAACCAGAAGCTAAACATTCAAGAAAATCTTAAATTATTAAGTAATTTATAAAAAAATTAACGTTTGATTTACGAGATCTGTATTTTTTCTTAATATTTTAAATTACTCAATAGAATAAAATCCTTGGCTAGCAAATTTATTTTAACTGTTTATTTTTTCTTACAATCACCAATTAAAGTAAAAAATATCAAAAAAGTCCGTGTGGCACGAAAAAGTTTGAATTTTGTTGACCGGTGTTATTTTTGAATGATTTAAAAATGCGTTTTATTTATATTTTTATGTTCCCTACTCTATTATTAAATTTTAAACTATATTTTAAAATAGCTATACTGTTAAATAATCCAAAAAAGACATTCCCGCCGAATTTCTTTCGCCAGTTTTCAAGATGCTGACTATTTCTTCCGACTGACAATAGCTTTATTTTCAAAATAGTGCGTTTCAATTTATTTACAAAGGAAGGTAATCCCACAGGCTTGTGACCCTACCGTACCACCATCCCTCTAGTTTAAGCCGGTGAAAGGTCCGCCCCAACATTGGCTATATAAGGAGGTGGTGACCGCGGCGCGATTTCTACATCAACATGGCGCCTTTTACGAGATTGGTACGTTAACAAATATTATTTTAAAACAAAAATACAGTGTTTAAGTGTTAAGTTCAAAGTGATGTGCTGTAGATTTTTAGGTTATGAAGGTTTTGTGTTATTTTAATCTTAAGTTTCGGGATTAATTTGAATTTAATTTGTTGTATGGACTAAAAAGTTTAAATATTAAATATAGTCATCAAGATTTTACGAAAATCAATCATTTTTTTTCTAAAAATCTGTACTTGTCGTTCAAGTACAAAAGCAGCAAAATTAAAACCACATAAAATCTAATATATGAAATTCTCGTGTCACAGTTTTCGTTGCCATACTCCTCTGAAACAACTTGACCGATTTTGATGAAATTTTTTGTGCTTATCCGGTATCTATGAGAATCGGCCAACATCTATTTTTCAACCCCTTAAATGTTAGAGGATAGTCCATCACTATTTTTTTTTATTTTTTCAACGTACCTATACGAAGTTGCGCGGGGCAGCTAGTACCAAATAAAATTAAGAATTTTAATGTAAAAACGAATAATTCAATTGCTTTTGTTTAACAAAAACAATATACTATAGCGTAGGTAATAGTTTCAGTAACAGTCATAAAAGTGTTTGTGAAATATCAATCGAAAAATGAATCCAAAAATTTCGTAAACTGAACTTTGTGAATGTCCATTAACAAAGTATAGTATAGGTCCAATTAATTTAATAAAATAATTGTCCGTGGTGCTTTTCTCAATTCAGGCGTAATACATTTTCAATTTTATTAAATTGTCTCCGGCTTTGCGAGAAGGGAAGTCGAAATTCATGTTTTCCCACTCCTATCATCTTCTGATTAAATTCGTTGCGGGGTTAGACAAGTTAGCTTTCCCTCGGGTTCCTGGGCTTCACTGCTCAGAGTCATTACGATGAATAATGCTATGAGTTGCAGTCGTGGGAGTGAGAGGTGGCAAATATCAAAATATTTTATTACCACTTTATCTTATCAACTAATTACTTTCCGTGTTTTAAAACCTAGTAACAATTACATAATTTCACTAAAGGAAACAGGGTTTACAAGTTTATCGACAATAATAGATTTTAATTATGATAAGACGTGAAAGTTTAAAACAGTTTGTCGTTGTTCTTTTGTTTTGTGTAGTCTTACAGTATTTCAATAAATAGTTGAAGATAGTTTTATCTGAAATGAAATACTTTGAAATGAAATACTTGATTTTTCAACATTGATGACGTTCTCATTCTTGTTGACGTCAAAATTTAAAAGCTACCACCAGTTCGGACACAAAAAATAATAATTGTAGCCACCGTCCTGAGAAGAACTGGCAAGAAACTCAGCGGGCATGTCTTTTTTGTAATATGAGCATTTTTTTTCAAGTATTTTAACAGTATTATACAATTTTACCTTAAATATACAAAAAAAAAACGATTATGATAATGAAATGATATTGGCGAGAAAATCTATGGATAACACCAAACATTTTATTGAAATTTTTTTATATACAAGCTTTTAAGATCTTGGATATCGTGTAGCAGTAGAGTGCTAGCTAATACTAGTAAAACGAGCCCAAACACAACAGGACTATCTAGTTTAGCACAACAGTTCCTATGACCACCTTCCGAATTCATCTCAGATCAGCGTCATTTTGTCATATTATTGCATTGTCAAGTGTCACTTACAATCAGTTGGCCTGTTATCTCCACAACCTACATGGCGATAAAATCTGAAAGACTTAAGAGTTATAATGATCCGATTACAAGTTCAGCCTTCACTTTTACAACTATCTTTATTCAATAGTGTTGTCTTAACTTTGTCATACAATGGATTGGTCTACATATTATTTTAATTGTCATGTAGGTAGAGCCAACGGGCCACCTGATCGTGGTTACCGTCGCTCATGAACCTCTGCAATGTCAGGGGACAATGTTAACCTGTGACTTACCTTTTAAGAATAACCACTCGTCTTGGTCCGTAAATTTTCGCTAGATAGCTAAATTAGGCTCGCCAGGAGTTCGTTCGGAATCGCTTCCTTGTGTGTGTTAAATGAAAATTTGAAATTAAAGCGATTTTTTTTTAAATAAATGTTTACAAGCGTTATATTAACTTGCACTGGATGTAACTATGTAAGTTGGGGTGGAATCTTGCGAGTTGAATTTGACAAAGTTACCGATTTCTGATTGAGCTGATATTTTGCACGCATACGTATATCGACAATACAATAAAAATATGATAAAATAACGCTGATCTGATGATGGATTCGGAAGATGGTCTTAGGAACTCTTGTGCTAAACAAGATATACCCGTCGTGTTTGGGCTCGTTTTACTAATCTTAGCTAGCACTCTACAGGATTTTTTTTTAATTTTTTTTTTATTGCCATGTAGTCAGACGAGCCAATGGCCCACCTGATAGTAAGTGGTTACCGTCGCTCATGAACCTCTGCAATGTCAGGGGACACTGAGGGGTCGCTACCTACGACCTAACTTTAAGGATCCTCCTCAAGCCTCGTTTGAAGAAGGACAAGTCATAGCGCTCAGGGAATACCGAGGAGGGGAGCTCATTCAATAGCCGGATGGTGCGGATATCCAGGATCTTAAAATTTTCTTCCCAATAACTTATACTCTCCACTTCTTTCATTAAAAATGATTCAATGAAGAAATATTACAAAAGTTAAACGCAAATTAGTTATAAAACAGACAAAACGAATAGTTTAATTGGTCAGTTGATACATTCAGTGAGTTATTGCATTTTGATTGCGTACGAATCACGCAAGATATAAAAACTATTATGTTTCTCAAAGAACCGTGCCACTTGTATGTATTTAGGTTATTGAAAATGTATTAACATTGAGCGTATTTGAAATGTTGTGGTTTTATTTGGAGAATTATTACTATGTAGTTTGAAAATAGTTTGACAACCCGTATGCCTTAAAATGGCACATTTACAATTAACAGTTAGTGACTGCGATCATTTACCATAATGTGATTGTTTTTGGTATAATAATAAATAATAATAGCCTATTTATTAGAGAAAGAACAAACAAAATACATTACAAGTTTTATAAAATGTCTCTTAACTCTACATGCCTTCTGGCATACGCCTCCTTCAACTGCTTCCATTGCGTTCTGTCTGCAGCCACCCTAGTCCAGTATGGTCCCAAAGTCAGGCGTAATTCGTCTTCCCATCGTCTAGTTGGTCGACCTTGTCTTCTTACGCCGTCTCTCGGATACCACACCGTAATCTGTTTTTGGTATGGTGAGGTACCAATCATGAAATTTTATCCAGAAACGACGAAGAAGAGCAATTTATTATTCATATTATTTATTAAAGACAAAGCTTGTTGCCATATAACGGGGGCTTGACGATGGTAAAGAGTGCTGTAGTGCGTAAGGCGTTCTGCTACCTCGTATAACTTTATGCTGAGTTTTGATCTCAAGATTCGGACGCTAAGTGTGAGCAGCAAGCATATTTGAGTACGGTTCAACTCCCACATATCTAACCTACCTGCAACTAAAAACAAAAGTGACCTTTTCAACTCTGGAGGTAGTGAGATACGATGATAAGAATTCTGTAGTACTAAATTAATCCCAATTTTTGTTCTAAATTAATCCCAATTTTCGTATGCGAACAGCAACGGTTTAGTGCGGTTCGACATGCCCAATCCCGGGTAAAAGTGATACTCCTACTTAAAATATAATTTAATGACATCACCCAGAAACCACTAGGCTATAATAGTTGATTTCATGTTTATTATAGGTGCAAGTTATCGTAAAACAATATTTCTGTCAAGGTTTACTTGTGTCATTTCGTAACAGAACAATATCTTCCGATTTGAAGTGAGACTTGTTTAAGAATAGGGTTGTCGATTAAATGTTATGGCGTTTGATGGATGCTAGGAAATGGTAGTTGAAAATAGTCGATGATGGGCGATGGTGTTCGATGTTGATCTCTATTAATTCAATGTATTGCATAGAATTATTACATCTGGAATCAACATCATGAACAACAGAATGAAACCAATTTAAAGTGCACTGATCGCGCGTAAAAACACGATTTTAAAGCGTGTGTGTAATATTTTATTAGTGTGTTAAATGAATTGAGTGTCATCGGTACACTAACGCCAGAATATCGTGTAGTTGCGCGCGATCGGTACACTTTAAATTGGCTTCATTCTGTTGCTCATGATGTTGATTCCAGATGTAATAATTCTATGATGTATTAATATTGTAGTTAGTTTACTATTAAACTTTGACCACTCGTAATATTGGTTTGAAATAGATCTGTATCTCGAATAAATCCAATTTCAATTAAGAACATCAAGATTTTAATTGATAATGTGCAATTTTTTGGAACGAAGTTCCTTATTGCGCGTTATCGAAGGGGGCTAGTTGTCACGACACTTTTTTTGTTTTAGATGATTATCGTTAGATGGCGCTGTGATCAAAATCTTTTAAAACACGTTCCTTATTTTTGTTTTAGATGATTATCGCTAGATGGCGCTGTGATCAAAATCTTTTAAAACAACTTAACACTTTTAATCGAAAGGAACTTCGTTCTATGCGGATGTCCCATCAAACCTCTCAAGTTTTTTTTGTTTTAAAAACGAATAATAAGTTAGTAATTAAAAGCAAGTGGTAACCCTAGCTACAACCACCTCCGCAGTCGGTCAAATTATATATTATATTAATCATTACAAGTTGCTAGTAAAGGTGTGTACACAAAATTCCATACTAAATCATAGATACACAGATTTACTTGAATAATGCAGTTTCTAGATATAGAGCCAGTAGAACTTTTATTTAAAGACAACTTTTTAAACATAAGCATTTAAGATTTTCTAGTTCTGACAAGGTCGGAAAAGGATTCTAAAAAAATCCTTTGAAGATATGTGAAGTCCCCAAACCGCACTAGGCAAGCGTGGCGGACTATGCCTAATCCCTCTTCTGAGGAGACCTGAGCCCAACAGTGGGCAGTAATGGGTTGGTACAGAGAGAGAGAGTTCTGACAAGTAAAACAAGACCATGATGAACCTTGTTTGGTATGTTCCTACGGCTAACTTCCGACTCTGTTATCAGATCACCTCTCTAGCATTGTCACACAATATACATATTCATGCTTTTCAATTGAACTGGGACGGGAAGAAATCGCCGGACTTCCACTCACCCCGCGAGTGGGGTATGTGGGAGTTGAACCGTATCAAAACCTCTCGCTCGACGTCCGATCCCCGGCCAGAGACAGAACCCGACACGAGGCTGGTAGCTCACGTATCGCCCCGGATCAAATTAGACTGGGAAAATACAAACTTACATAGGGACATAGTCCCATCTAGTGCAAGTTAAATATAAGCATTCATGGCAATCGGTTGCCACAATATTTAATTGGGGGTCTTCTTCTTATTTTTTTCCCCTGGACCTCGTCCACCAAGACTGGGGACGATTCGCCAATGTCAAGTGAGACAAATACACGGACTCAAAGATTAATTGGTCTCGATATTTCAACGTTGTTGCAAACGTCATGATCACGAGAAGACCGTTGATAGTGTATGAAATTTAGAAAACGGCGAGTGTTTGAATCCCTACTAATATTATAAATGCGAAAGTAACTCTGTCCGTTTGTTACGCTTCTCGCTTAAACCTCTCAACCGATTTTGATGAAGTTTGGCACAGACAATCTTTAGACTCTTTAAGAACATAGGTTACCTTTTGCGAAAAGGGATGAAGAAAAAAACGGGTCATAGTATAGTAAGTTTATAAATAAAATCTTTTAAAAATATACTTCAATTGAATGCTATGAAACACACTTTAGTTGTGAACGTACCCGTGGCCTTAAATGCAGTTGTCAACGGCCCTTCGCGCCAATACTGGTCCACCTTACGACTAGGAAATGAGACAGTGAACCGGTTTGATCGATTAATAATGCCACTTGAATTTTCACATTCTTTTTGCAACTATGTCACTCATGGTCGCACTTAGATTTAATGTCTAGCATGATTTATATTACGCGGTGTCTTGGGTGTGAAATGTCAGTTGAACCATTTTGTATGAAGCATTTTTACAAGCTTTATATAAACTTGCACTGGATGTAACTATGTAAGTTCTGGAATCTTGCAAGCTAAATTTGACAAACTTCCCGGTTTCTCATTGAGCTGACATTTTTCACGCAGATGTATATCGCGTGACAATGCAATAATATGACAGGGCGCGGATCTGATGATGTAGTCGAAAGATGTTATATGAACTCCTGTACTAAATAAGATAGACCAGTCGTGTTTGAGCTCGTTTTACTTGTATTAGTTAAGACTCTACTGCTACATGATATCCAGGATCTTTGCCATTTCTACAATCTGATGGTTTCTACCAATATTTCATAGACTTATTAATGTTTGAATGCCCAAATATTTTTAAAAACTATTTTAAATAAATCAATTAGCACAGCTTTAATCAGGATATCTATAACTAACAACTATAAAATCAAATCTGCCATACATTGATTTCCGCAAACCTTACCAACGTGTTTTTGCTTGGAATTTGTTAAGTAATTAAAATTTGGCAATGAACGTACATATATGTAATAGTTACAGGTTTTAATGTAGTTTATTTAAATGTCAAGTAAATACCAAGTGATTTTATTATAGATTATTTTAATTAGTTACACATAAATATATAGGATTTATGATCTGCTTGATATTGATAGCGCAGGACCGGTCGTTGTGACGAGGTTTGGGGGAGGCCTATGTCCAGCAGTGGTCTATGGGCTGATGATGATTTATTTATTAAGTTGTACCGACAAAGTAACACCAAAACACATAGAAATAAATAAGCAATCAAAGTACACTTAGTATTCTTATTATTGTCTCTGGCTGTACAAACCATTTGTAATCTCTTATTACGATCTCCCGCGATACAGGTCTGGCCTAGTGCGGGGACCATTGTTAAAGATGTATCAGTTGTTGTACACATGAGTAAATGTCACTTAAATAATAGGTACAAACAGTGTGCTAATAGATAATAACATCGGAATTTCAAGTTACACTAAGGACAAAAAAGATTAATAATTTATAATTAAAAAACATGTCGTATGAAATGTAAATCATTGAATTATAAAATTAATATTAAACGATATAAAACACTAAAATATTATGAGTTAAGAGAATAATTAAAAATTGAGCAATAATACAAAAATAAAATAATGTTTTGAGAATTATTCAAGAACTTGAGCCAAATCTATCTTGAATTTAAAAGACGCAGTTACGGAAGTCGTGGTGGCCGAGTGGTCGAAGCGCATCCTTCCGAACGGGAGGTCGCGGGTTCAAATCCGGCGGGCTTGTGCCTCTAAAATCTAAATGTGAAAAAGATTTATGTGCAATTTTTCACTGGCTAAAAACGGTGAAGGAAAACATCGTGAGGAAACCTGCATGTCGGAAAAGGGTTCTAAAAATCCTTTGAAGATATGTGAAGTCCCCAATCCGCACTGGGCAAGCGTGGTGGACTATGCCTAATCCCTCTTCTGAGGAGACCTGTGCCCAACAGTGGGCAGTAATGGGTTGGTCCAGTACAGTATAGTTACGGAAGTATGTTTTCTTTGACAATGAGAGCATCAACAACTGTACATTTAAAATGTTTTGGCTTAAGTTCATGAGTGACGGTAACCGCTTACGATCAGGTGGCCCGTTGGCTCGTTTGCCTACATGACAATAAAAAAAAAGTAAGCCGTTTATGTCTGCTGTTGATGATTACTGCCTAGTGCCCATTGTTGGTCTCCTCAGAAGAGGTATCAGGCATAGTTCACCACGCTTGCCCAATGCGGAATGGGGTGTCATATTCGTTGAAGGATACAACTTGATACGGATTATGGACCTCTAAAAATCCCACTGCTTGTTGACATACGACCACTTTTGCACCACAAAAGGTACTTATTAGTTGTAGGTAGTATTACTTAGTGAAGTGAACCAGAAATGTACAATAACTTGACACCATAAAGCAGCTACGCGTAAAGTTACAACACTTTAACTTAACTTATCACTTTCTACTTAACTAGGTTAGGTTTTAAAAGCCAAACATGTAGTTTAATATCTGGTGATGTTGACATATAGAGGCTGTATAATGATAGAAGCAAAATAAACATTATAGACACAACAAAAACTTGAGAGGTGTCATGGGACCGGGCCACATGCCCGAATAGAACGAAGTTCCTTTCGATTAAAAGATATCTTATAATTTTTTTTCCTAACGTAACGCGCGATAAGGAACGTGTTTTAAAAGATTTTGATCACAGCGCCATCTAGCGATAATCATCTAAAACAAAAAAGTGTCGTAACAACTTTTCGTAAGATTTTTTTCCGTCTAGTCCCCTTTCGATAACGCGCGATAAGGAACTTCGTTACACAGTGAATGTTATATTTAGCTAAAGGAATTATGTTACTGTGCAAGGGCGAGTGTCGTATTATTCTGACAATGTCGTAACACTCGCAACTGATCTGAATACCAGCTGATATCATAATTTATATTATTTGTTTACGGTCACTAACTATGTGGGTTTGTAAATGTAAGTTGATTTGCACTAATTTATTAAAAATAATGAGTTTATCTTTACGCTTTTCTGTGAAGTATTTGTACACGAAAAAGGGAAAAGTTATTTTTGACTATCCAAAATAAGAGGATTAAATCATTTACTTTAATTTATCTATAAGCATTGCACTGCTCTGAAGAATTCTCCAGCGTTGATTCCAATGATGGGTCCAGCTGAAAATCAGCGCTGTAGTTTATTGTAGCTGCAGCATTTAGCTGAGCAGGTCGCCCATTCAGCACAGATCTTGCACACACTTAATGCTGAAATCTATGCATATTTTTAATATGCTATTAAAGTATATGAACTTTTTGTTTAAAAGATCATTATCATTCTCGATTGCGAATATCTATTCTATGTAAAGATAGTGAAATATAATATGTTGCTATGTTTATTATTACAGGCACTTCTGGCGCTAGTGGCGTGTGCGCAGGCGCAGTACGAAGAAAGAGCGCCGAGATACATCGCGTCAGAACCGAAGGAGGTGTCCACGCCGGTGCCCATTCTCAAGCAAATTAACAGGTATTTACTACACTATATTGGAAAGTTAATATCGACGGTGGAAAACAGAAAGGGCGTAACCCTGAATATACCTACTTTAAAACAGAGCCAAAAAACTGAAAAAAAAATTGAAAAAAATTATACCTTTTAAACGGTAGGTGCTATTAACATGATTTTTTTACTATAGCTATATATTAAACATGTGCATAACCTGGCTTATAAACCGTTAACTTCCTATTACTGGATCATGGAATTTCTGGCGATACGCCCTTAGACTTCCATTAAATTTTAAAAATACATACCTCAAAAAAGGTCGTACTTTGGCGTACGTTTTGTACTAAATCAGATTTTTTTATGAAATCTGAGACCGTAAAATGGCTGTAACTACTTGCTCGATTTCTTTTACGAGGTAAATCTGGTCGTAAACGAATTGTCTTAGCTAAAAACAGATAGAAAATTGGTCGTAACCATAGTCCATGTAAATTATTGAATCTTTAAAAAAGTTACTTTAAATTTTACAAATTGTACTTCAATTATCACGCGTATCATCATCATATTCATTCATAAAATATAATATGCTCTGGCATTGTGAAATTTCATGGTTGGCCGTTGACTTGTAAACTTTATTTTATTTGCTCTGGTAAATTTAACTACCCACAGCTAGATTTAAATATTGTTACTCTCATCTACTAGGTAACGTGTTTTGGTAATTTTCTTTTGCCAAATTATTACCAACAAATTTCCTGCCTCACTTTCTGTTGTATTTCCACTGCGCATTCGTGTGTCTTCTAGCATGATATAAAACATATCTTAATGTGTTTCTTGTACAATTAAAGGCACAACGAAGATGGTTCCTACACGTACGGTTATGAAGCTGCCGACGGATCCTTCAAGATCGAAACCAAGTCTCAATCAGGAGAGGTGAAGGGGAAATACGGATACAAAGATGACACTGGCAAGGTATGCAGGATTCTATTCACGCACACGAGCTGACGGGCCATTTGATTGTATGCAGTTACCGTTGCTCATGGACCTCTGTTAAGGGGCACTGTGGGGCTTTAGTGGCCTACCTTTAAGGACTTTCTTCAAGAAGGACAAGTCATAGCGCTCAAGTCATTAAGTCATAGGTATATGGGATTGTATTTAACGTAGGCAAAAGAGCCACGGACCACCTGATCGTAAGCATGGACCTCTACCAGTACCATTAATTTTGCGTATCAATTTTTTTTGACACCAATGACACTTCGAAATAACTTCAAATATAAGTTTAAATATTACAATTTAGAAGCTTATAATTCTTATAACCAGACAAAATCATCAACATCGGTTCAACTAGGATCAAAGAAGACATGAAAATTTAATGTTGTTGTTGAAAAATGTCCTCAACCTCAATTTATTGCCCTGTCATCAAATAGCTAACAGACCATCTTATTGTGACTCAATTTTTAAGACAAAAATTTAAATAAGAACTTTGATTTCAGCTTCGCGTGATTGAATACGGAGCCAACAAGTATGGTTTCCAGCCGGCTGGTGAAGGCATCACCGTCGCCCCACCGACCCTTGTTGATGAGTCCACGAGACCCAGCAAGTCTCAGGTATGATAGTCTTGTCTGTTACAGTGGAGCTATGGCGATATTTATACTATTATGTATTATTACATAGTAACAAAGAGATCTGTACTGTACTGTACTGTAACAACCCATTACTGCCCACTACTGAGCTCAGGTCTCCTCCGAAGAGGGGTCAGGCATAGTCCACGACGCTTGCCTAATGCGGATTGGGGACTTCACATATCTTCAAAGGATTTTTAGAACCCTTTTCCGATATGCAGGTTTCCTCACTATGTTTTCCTTCACCGTCACAAACGTTTCAGATCGTTAATACATACTATAATATTTTCGTTACAAAAATTAAAACTACTGACTTTCATTCTTCAAGCATAGCACAAAACTACAAAAAAAGAATTATCGAAATCGAATCATATCGAAATGAAATACACGTAAAAATGTACCTACAGAAAATCGTGTAGTTTTATCCGTTAAAAATATACGAGTATTATACATTTTTAAACAGCCATCTAAAAGTACTTGTACCATTCATCAACATCTAATTTTTAAGGTCTTAGGCTTAAAGTTAGGTCGTACGACCCCTCAATGTAGGGGACATTGACATTGCAGAGGTTCATGAGCGACAGTAACCACTTACGATCAGGTGGCCCGTTGGCTCGTCTGCCTACATGGCAATAAAAAAAAATCTAATTTGAAATTTGAATCATCCGAATCGGTCCACCCAAACTTAAGTTATGAGGTAACAAACACAAAAATACAGAATAATTTAATATCACCTTCTTTTGGGAAGTCGGTAAAAAATTGCGTTATTGCTGTCAATGGTGTGTACATCATTCAATATTACAGTACCTACCCTAGGCATGCCTGTTTGCACTAATTTAGTCTAGACAACAAATCATTATTTTTTTACAGGGCGGCAGATCTCAATACCAAGAACAACAAGACTACGATTACGAAGAGCCAGCGCCCACACCACGACCCCGAGCTCAGCCTCAGCAACAATACCGCGCGCCCGCACCCAGACCGCAACCACAACCCCAACCGCAGCCCCAATACCGGCCCCAACCTCAGCAAGAACAGTACAGACCGGCTCCCCAACCCCAGCAACAATACAGACCGGCCCTACAACAACAGCAACAGTTCAGGCCGAACCCGCAACCGCAATATAGAGCCCAGTCTTCAGCGCCTACTCCACCTAAGGTAATACAAATTCTAGACCAGTGGTTTATTTATTTATTTGGGAAACCAACAGAAATATACAAATTAAAAAAATAACACATATAGTTAAATCGTTATCCAAAAACAGTTTCCACTTATATCTAACAAAAAATACTATGAAGTTAGCGACAGACAAAAATTTCGTAAATAAAATTTAATTAGACAAAATCAACAAACAAATTGTAAATGTACTAAAATTCAACTCGTAAGCATCCACAACTGGTCATAGTTGCAGTATGCCCATGTTCAAATGAGGTTTAAAAAATCCTATTGGTAACTTCGCTGTGTTTTGGAATTGTGGAGATTCATCATGGCCAATGGTAATCGCTTTCCATCAGGTGGGATGTTTGCAAGTTTACCTGCCAGTGAAATCAAAAAAGTAACTGCGGGAACTAGTAATTTCTCGCATCCCTAACTGATCTTAAGGCCCACCTTGTAAAGATTGCCTCATATACCCAGATCTACTCAAAGTAAACGGCACTGACGTACCGCTGCTTTCCATATAATGATAATCATCAATAGCCCATAGACGTCCACTGCAAGACATATGGCTCACCCAAATCTCACCACGTTGACCAGGTCAACATTTCCATATAAAAGATCATGAATATTTCGAGTGTATTAAAATTCTGCGCTAATAGATCTTATCTCTTTTCCACAGCCTGCATTCTTCGCCGGCGCAGCTCCAGCTCCTGTAGAAAACAACTTATTCAACCCAGAACCTGCCAGGCCCCGTCCCAAACAGGATTTCAGACCAGCTCCCCAATTCCAGGACTTCAACCAAGACTTCCCTCCATCACCGCCACAACAACAACGGTTTTCTGGCCCGAGCCAATTTCCGCAACAGAATTCTGGTCCGAGCCAATTCCCGCAACAGAATTCTGGCTCAAGCCAGTTCTCTCAGAATAAGCAGCCATACTCCATGTTGGATCAGCTCTTGAAGGAGTACGCTCTGCCTCAGGGTGGCTCTGCTCCTCTTCACGACATCACCTTCGGATCCTACTAGACTTTTAAGAATGTAAATATGTAATTTTGAGTTCGTTCTGTGTGTGATATATTTTGTAAATTTGTGTGTATTTGATAAACGACGCTTTTTAACGGAAGGATTTTGTTGTTTCTGATTTTTATCCCTATTTTATAGAATTGGCGTGAATCGACTTAAAAAATATTTTGATTCGTTAGAAATACATACCTATTGGATGGAGAACATAAGTTGTGATTACAATTGGCATTTCAAATTGCGAGTTTCCTATCACCAATCGATCTGCCTCAATGTAGTGATGAAAGTATAGCATAATAGCCGATCTTTGCAACTTCGTCTGCTTGAAAAGAAAAGGTTTATTCCGGTGAAAGAAAATGCAACATTAAAAAAGAATTTAACTCTCAAGTACCTAACCAGTAAAAGGGCCGAAAATTCCGATCCAGCTGTTTCAGAGTGAACACGGAACAAACAAACAAAAGTTAGTAAATACAATTATTTTAATAAGCGGATTGAATTTAAAAAACAAACATATTTACTTGACTTACCTATTTAAACAGTACAATTCGATTTTTGAAGGATAAAATTGAATTTTTAATTTGATCTATGAATGTGTTACCTTTGTTGAGGATCCAAATAAATAAATAAATAAAATAACAAAAAAGAATACTTCAAAGTTTAATTTTTTATCTCTAAAAAACCTTTTTTTCTTTCTTATCTCACTGCATTGTAATCGTAAGAAATGCATTGTATTTAGGCAGTTAGGCATTTATAAACAATACCACTTTGAACTTCCAAAACTGATAAAAATATTCTCGGACTCCAGCAAATATTGAGGAGATATATTTATTGTTTTTAAAACACACTCGTAAAGTAAAACTAAACTTGTAATGACTGTAATATGCAATTTATTGTGCCTGCTTCCCGTCCGCCACGCACCATCCGGCTATGGAATGAACTCCCTTCGTCGGTATTCCCTGAGCGCTATGACTTGTCCTTCTTCAAACGAGGCTTGAGGAGGGTCCTTAAAGTTAGGTCGTAGGTAGCGACCCCTCAGTGTCCCCTGACATTGCAGAGGTTCATGAGCGACGGTAACCACTTACTATCAGGTGGGCCGTTGGCTCGTGCCTACATGGGCCTACATGGCAATAAAAAAAATGATTATTTCTATCTTTAACTATTTGTTAAAAAAGTATTATCAATCCTTTTGAAGTATAAGATACTTCAAAAGGATTGATAATCTTACTGCATAAGAATGTATATTTAGGCATTTACAAACAATGCCACTAAGAACTTTGGACGTCCAAATCTCCTCAGAATATTTTTTAATGCCTTTTTGCACTGCCAAAACTGCACAAAATATTCTCGGATTCCAGCAAATATTGATGAGATTGTTATTGTTTTTAAAACACTTACGTAAATTCTCGACAATGCACACATGCAACCATGTGGAGGTTTTCCCATGCATTCAAGACGGGATTCTCACGGCCCTCGAGTTTTGATAGAAAAAAATAAACTTCTTATTTACCGTTGTGTAATTACAGTCATTTCGCAAAATGGTTTTCATTATTTCACCGTTCATGTGTGTCAGGTCATGCTAAACTTTGAGGAAATGTTTGGGAAGTTATTGTAAGCAGAGGTATTTTAGAATAATTGTAAAGGATATTCACTGTAGGTTTTTTCTATTTTTATTGTCATGTAGGTAAACGAGCTTCTTTTTATTTTAAAACAGTCACACGGATAATAACCTACCTAACAAAACAGT
The DNA here is from genome assembly GCA_030269945.2 of Trilocha varians. Taxonomy (NCBI): domain Eukaryota; kingdom Metazoa; phylum Arthropoda; class Insecta; order Lepidoptera; family Bombycidae; genus Trilocha; species Trilocha varians. Next base: position 1,172,734 of record AP028264.1, on the reverse strand, counting down.
CCAACAGCAGCGCAGGACCGGTCGATGTGGCGAGGTTTGGGGGAGGCCTATGTCCAGCAGTGGACGTCTATAGGCTGATGATGATGATGAAAAAAAAGATAAAAGATCTAATCATCGTAAAGAATAGGATTACATTTCAGGAATAGAGAAAACAATTTAACATAATATTTTTATTACAACAATGAAAACAACCGAATTCCATTTCACAAGCATAGCACAAAATTATCAGTTAGATCTTTATCAAATTTATATGTGATAATGTTCAAAATATCTGCTTTCTAACAAAAAATAATCATCGAAATCGGTTCATATAAAAAGGAAATACACGCAAAAACGCATAGCGAATCGTGAAATTTAGTCCGTTTAAAATACACATTTTTACACAGATCCAAAAGTACTTGTTCAAAATAAAAATAAACACTATAGGACCTAAGTTCAACCATTACCTTTCATCTGACATTATCATATCATTTAAATCGGTCTACCCAAACTATAGTTATAGAGGAACAAACATAAAAAAAAAAACTAAAAAAAAATACAGACGAATTGAGTACCTCCTCCTTTTTGGAAGTCGGTTAAAAATACTTCTTTGGAAGAGAGCAATAGGTAGTGTAGGAAATCAAAGGCTGCCAGTGCATTGAAGAACATTAAAACACTCTTTTAATGAACATAAAAGGAAGAAAAAGAAAATTAAGAAGAAGAAAAGTATGACGCAATCACAACTAATTTACACACACAATTCGAAAATTGAAAAAGCGTGCCAACATTCCTTCTTAATTTTAAAAAGAGTATGATAACAAAGAGGTTTTAATAAAAAAAATGTTAAAACTATTTACAGAGGGCGCCATCGTCGTCTGTTCTTTACATTTCAAATGTATAAAATAAATAAAACTGATTCAGTCCCCTACAGGTAGTTAATTATAAATTCATAATTTGTTATCCTGTCTTCTTCGATACTATTTATAAATCTTAAGGGCTCTAATCTATATTTGTAAAATAATACAATTTATTTGTCGTTTGAAATCCTACGAAACTTTGTAAATTTCCTAGGAAAAATGCATTGTTTCTTGGATAATAAATTTATTATCTTTCTTAAATATCTTATGTATTTTTGTTTTGTTAAGTACTACTTGCTATGTTAAGGTTTGTGTCACTCAAGTTTAGCGTAGTTTTGTGTAAGAACCGCATCCGTGAAGGTTGTCTATTGTTGCGACTCACAATACCCACGTTGGGAGCCGACCTTGGGCCCCACGATACGAATTATTTTGTAATTACTAATCCAAATTACACTGGATACAGTTACATTTAAATTAAATGATAACTTTGAATATATTGGGAAAGATTTTAAATACAATGAACTGGTTGTAATGTGGTCTTAATTGTAGGTGCTCTACAGTGCAGGTGCGTAGCGCGTCGTGCCGTCTTACGTAACTCCGTGCTATTTTTGACCTCAGCAAGGGTTTGGCAGGGGTGTAGAAGGTTTTAATGCGGTCTGTCTTTCACATTACAACGATTTCAACTTACTTAAAAAATCTCTGACTGGGCCAGAACCTATAAGCAATCAACACTTAACATCAGATGGCTTATCAGTTCATCCGCCTGATTCAATAAAAAATGTCATAAAATAGGCTAGACTAGGCTTTTTTTTATTGCCTTGTAGGCAGACGAGCCAACGGCCCACATGATATTAAGTGGTTACCGTCGCTCATGAACCTCTGCAATGTCAGGGGACACTGAGGGGTCGCTACCTACGACCTAACTTTAAACTAACTTTAGCTATCACCAAAAATGTCCCAATGTTGCAATATTATAAGTATGTATTGACTTATTTGAATGATATTTTATTTTTATGAAAGGCTCAAAACAAAACCTTCATTAATTGCAACAATATTAAACTATTTCTATTACTGAAACTAATAAGTTAAATCCTGTATTTCGTTAAACTACTGATTGTTCTTATTTTATGTTTAAGTAATCGTTCAATTATACCAAAGTCCAAAAAATGTCTTTTAAAAACCTTAATGATTTATTCATAAAGAAAATAAGTCAAATTAAGAGAAGATAAAAACAGTCGACATCAAATAAAAAGCAAAATTAGAAAAAAATATTCATTGGCTCAATAAAAAATATTTACAAAATCTCTTAATACTAAAATACTTAATGCCACTTCCAAATTCACTAGACAATTAACCAATTAAAGAAATCCTTAGTACCTCAATGTCTCTTCTCAGTCATAGGCTCTTCTCCGAGGATCTGAACGTTTCTCACCTGCTTCCTCATTGGTACAGCAGTAGTCAGCTCTGTAGGTGGGATCGGACTCGGTGAAAAGTCCGGACTAATGGCCAGAACCAGCATCTTGAGCAGTAAAGCCTCTCTGACCTCTGGTGGTAGATATTCGGGTACTTCTTCGACGTGGTTCGAAGCTGATCCTACTGAGTCATAAGGGCGAGGGTACCTCCTTCTGGGCAGGTACCTCTGACTCTCATATTGGTCATAGGGCTGCATGTAGTCCCTATATTTAGGGTCGTACCTGTAATCGTATGCGTCGTCTTGGTATCGACTTTGGTATCTGTAATCGTCTCTGAATAATGACATGGGGTAAGCAGTTCCTGGCATCATCTGGTCTACCAGAGCTTGAAGCCTGTTTTGTCTTAGTATAAGAATGTATAGTAGGCGTCTCAGATCTCTAGTGCTTACTGGTGCAGAGATACTGTGCATATCATCTACTGGTTCATATCGAGACTGAAAAGGAGGTGGCTGTGGTCTGTAAGGATTTGCAAATCTGGCCTGGTACCCTGGAAGTGGAACGCCTCTTTCGTCGACTGGTACTGGCACAATACGAGTTAAAGGTCTCGTATCGTAAGACGCTGCGGTCGGCTCTGGTTTCTGGGGAGCATCAGCGGGCTCTTTCTCGAATTGAGGTTCCAGTACTTTCTGATATTCATAGTGGAGAAAGGGCCGCTGGTTTCCTATAGGTATCGCGGCACCAGGGTTATCTCTTAAGTATTCTCTGGTTCGGAACTGAACTGCAGGTGGTCTTCTGTAGACGGGTTGTTGATACACGCGGTCATCAGTTTCTCTTGGCGCTATGTGGACTACGGGCACTGGGTTAGAAGTAACCACGCTCTGGCTATCAAAGACTCTCCCAGTACTTGCTTCTATTGTGGTCTCTTGTTCGTCTGTAGACGAATCCTGGTATTGCTGCTGGATTCTCTGCCTCGCTGCCACTAAAGATTGGATAGGCACCAATCTAGGTCGAGGAGTTGTTGTGGTGAACAGTGGACGAATAGTCCCGAATGACAAGTGACTTCCATATTCATCAGTGGAATCATCACCAGCTGACTGTTGAAGACTGATCATGTGAGGGTTGGTGGTGGTACTGGGCAGTTCTCTTCTAAATGTGTTTATTTTTGGATCGCTGTCTGGTGCCTTTTCTGTTATGTGTTCGTAAACTGGTTTGACGGTCTGTGGTATTTTTGTTGTAGTCTGTCTAGTTACCAGGTCATCTCTAAGCATCTCTGCCATAGGTTTCAACATCTGAGATCTTGTGCGCATAATCTCTTCCATTCGTGTTTTGTAAAAGTTTGAAACATTGCTGGTCGTCTCTTCGGGGACTCTTGATTCGGTCGTTGATTCGGATGTGGTCGTTGGTCTTGTGCTGGAACCTCGTCTTTTTGGTATAGATTGAATCACAGTACCTCTGGTTGTGAAGCTGCCTCTGGTTGGGTATACCACAGTAGGTAAAGGGCGTCTTGTTGTTGACACAGTTTTATTCACTCTCACTGTCATCGTTGGGGTGCTTGGCGTTGTAGTGGTAGTTGTCACTGGGATTGGAGTACTTTCTCCGTTAGAAGAGTAAGTCACTCGTTTGATTTCGCCATCTTTATCAATGTATCCAAAAGTTCCCTTCACATTCCCACGGACGTCCCGACTTTCGATCTTAAAAGTCCCGTCGTCGGCTTCATATCCAATTGTGTAAGATCCGTCGTCATTTAGTCTTCTGATCTGCTTTACTATCTCAACTTTAGATCCATCGGCCGTTTCGCTGGCCGTTAATAACTCTTTAGTTGTCGTCGAAGGTGATTCGGTGACATCTTTAGCGACGTTTTCAGCGGTTATGAGTGTAGCACACGCGATGAGCACTGTGAGCATCATCTCGCTAGGGCGCCTGCAGCGGCATGACGGCAGCTGCGCGGGCGAACACTACTCCCCTATATAAAATCATGCCCCACTCGACTCCGAACCCGTGCGAAAACCTTGCGCAACCACCACCCATTGTTGTCATTTTATTATCTGAAACGGAAAATCTTTTTTCTGTCTAGTTATGCCGTAAGATCCCAATTGTTTAATTGTCCAGATAGTTTTGTAAAATGCGTTATTATGAGGACAGATATGGTTGTTTTAGGGCACTAGTTCGTCTAGGAATCGAATGATCGCGTGATCATCTTAATTGTTCGATTGTTATTTAAATAAAGAATATACGAATGCAAAACAGTGGCGGTTGTTCCCACGGCAGTCAATGTCACATTTTTAGGTCGTACCAAAATTAATTACCGACAATCTGTGTTTTCATGGTAACCTTGTCTGAATACCTTCTATCTATGGTATTTTAAGATAACATTTGTTTATTTTTATCTGACTTTTCGCCGTAACCGAAGTAATTTCGTTCCGGTTTGAAGGGTACAAGCGTTGTTCTGTAGCGCTAGTAATTTGAACTTCTTGGTTAAGGCGCCGGTCATGCTATGACATTTACTTTATCGTTACGCATCTCAGTTTTAATATGAATACAAAGTTAAAAATCTTTTGTGAAAATGTAAACCGTTATGGCTAGAAACAAACCTAAAACAGACACAAATCGTCCAAAGTTAAGAACAAAACTGTACCAACCCATTACTGCTCACTATTGGACTCAGGTCTCCTCAGAAGAGGGAGGGAGATCAAAACAATTTGCATTAAAAACCCAAAAGTTCTTTTGGACAATTCATGTAAATTATTTTTTTTTTTTTTATTGCCATGTAGGCAGACGAGCCAACGGGCCACCTGATCGTAAGTGGTTACCGTCGCTCATGAACCTCTGCAATGTCAGGGGACACTGAGGGGTCGCTACCTACTACCTAACTTTAAGGACCCTCCTCAAGCCTCGTTTGAAGAAGGACAAGTCATAGCGCTCTGATATGAATAGGTAAAGATAGTTAATGCAGGTAAAGATATTTCTTTAAAAAAATACCAATGACAGCATGTTTATTGAATTTTACACAAACCAAAGTTCTCAAATTCATAAAACTCTAAAGATTTGGAGATGAAACTCAGCCATACCAACCTAAAACAATTTTTTTCTGCAATATTCATATATCTACTATTCTACATTCTAAAGCAATGATATACAGACTTATACGTAAATGACGATATATGTACATATTACGTCTATTGTTTACTATTAGATACGATTGTTTTCATGAGAACATTCGAAATTAATTTGAATTAAAGTACACGACGAACCTTTGTTGTAAAGTTTGTACTTAATGCATATTTAATGTTATACTTTTGTAAATTAATTTCAAAGAATTAGAACAGTGTGCAGATTCCGTTTTTCTTCGCAACGTAAACTACCACCTACGCCACCTGATGGTGCAGTTTCAATTCCATACAAAGTAGAGTTTACGTAAACGTAGCGAGCACTAAACCTATTTATGCGTACGCTGCAAAAACTAAATAGTTTTTGTACTACGTGTATACGTACTACGGGTACTACGGGTTTTTAGGTCTTTTGAAGACAAACAAAAAAGTCCGCGACAGCATATCGCCGCCCCCACCGAATAGTATCGTAATCGACTATTACTATAGAAGTGTCTTTATTGGGAATTATTGTACTGGACGGTCGGATACACCTTGTGAATTTTTTTCATAATATTCGTACGAGTACTTTTCGAGATAACGATTTTGTAATGACCATACCTGTACTGTTCGCTTAAAAATAAAAACACAGTTTTATGACGAATATCAATTACTAACTTTAAAGTATCACACCTTCTACAGGAAACTGTTATTACAATCTTATTCGGGTACAAAAAAAATAATAAATTCCGGTACTAGACTTTTACGACTATTGTTTATCATGGAATAATAACGTAAATAGATTGTACAATGATCTGGTCAATTTGTTTATTCACCGAATATTATGGTAACATTTCATTACCGAGTTTCTAAAAAACAGTGAATAATATCGCAGTTAACTATTACTGTATAGATCACTGTCAACAATTCTACCCGAATAAAATCGTATCATTGCTTTACTAATGAAGATTCTATTTCAAATTTGGTAATATAAACTTTCGCTTATAACTGCAATGTTGTACAAAAATATTTTTTTTTAATTACACTGCTGTATTGAAGAAAAAATCAGCCATGTTTTGGTATATAAATTATTATTATATGTAAACCTGGTAAGAAGTTATAAGCCAAAAATCGTTTTTTATTTTTCCTGTAAAATTTTGATTTTTCGATTACGGTATTATTCGGTGGGGGCGGCGATATATCTAACTATCATACTTTAGTCACAATAACCGCTTTTATGGTTATGACAAACATTTTTTCCCTTTTACCTTTTTATTTTAGCAGACGAAGTTGCGAGGGTCAGCTAGTTTATAATACAAAAAAAACGTTTAAAAAGACATGCTCGCTGAGTTTCTTGCCAGTTTTTCTCAGGACTGTGGCTATAATTTCTTTTTTCCGAACTGGTGGTAGCCTTATCACATCAACAAGCATGATAAATTTTCATTACCGTTGAGAATAAATAATTTCATTTAATTAATGTAAATGTTAAACAATTCTTCAATTGTTTGCTTTTGTAATCTTTCTAGTGCGGTAGTGTTTTGATAATTCATCACTGTATTATCTATTTTTCTTAAATTTATCATTTGTTATAAAAACTTCAAACTGTTGAATATGAACGAAGTACGTAACTAGTTGTCAAAAGTTTTAAGTACAGGTAACTTTAGGCTATACTGTTTTTAGGTATTTGCCTACATCTCACTCCCACTACTATAACTCCTGTGTAGGCAGGAGTCCACAGCGGTGACCATCGTAATGACTCCGAGCAGTGAAGCTCAGGAACCCTAGGGAAAGATAACTTGTCTTGGGCTCCGCAATGAATTTAATTAGCAGAAATAGGAAATGTGAGTGCCAAGTTCATTTTTGCACAACTATAGGCAACACAAATTGATGGGACATTTCCCTAGAATAGAAACCAAGGAGATAGATTTGGTTTTATTTATAAGAAAGATGCGTGATCAAATCCGAAATGAGGAGATCCGCAGAAGGACTAAAGTAACCGACATAACCCAAAGAATTGCATCTTTGAAGTGGCAAGGGCAGGACACATTGTGCGAAGAACGGATGGCCGGTGGGGCCGAAAAGTTCTGGAGTGGCGGCCACGAACCGGTAAGCGCAATGTTGGTAGACCCCCCACAAGATGGACCGACGATCTGGTCAAGATTGCGGGAGGTCACTGGATGCAAATGGCGCAGGACCGGTCGATGTGGCGAAGTTTGGGGGAGGCCTATGTCCAGCAGTGGACGTCTATAGGCTGATGATGATGATGATGATGATGATAAGAAAGAAAGAAAGAAAGCTTTAATCGACACACACATTATACATTTAGTGTGCTGGCATGGTATAAGGATAACATCGTGAGGAAAACTGCAAATCGGAAAAGGATTTTTTTTATTGCCATGTAGGTAGTCGAGCCAACGGGCCACCTAATCGTAAGTGGTTACCGTCGCTCATGATGCAATGTCAGGGGATAATGAGGGGTCGCTACCTACGACCTAAATTTAAGGACCCTCCTCAAGCCTCGTTTGAAGAAGGACAAGTTATAGCGCTTAGGGAATACCGAAGACGGGAGCTCATTCCATAGCCGGATGGTGCGTGGCAAAAAAGTGTTCCTGAAACGGACCGTGGATGACCGCGGTGGTTCCATATAGTAAGGATGAACTCCACCTCGACGCCGACTTTCTAAAAAAACCGTTTAAATATGTGAATTCCCAATCCTAATTGGGCCTGCGTGGTGGACTATGCCTAATCCCTCTTCCGAGAAGACCTCAACCCAGCAGCGGGCAGTAATGGATTGTCACAGAGTATCACTCAAAATCAAGAGGCTCTCTGTCTGTGTGACAATAAATAAAAAAAAAAACATCACTAGTATCATCATCATCAAACATTATCTGAGCTTGACGTTAATAATATTATTTTTAAACATAACCTAAGTCAGATAGGCCTGAATTTTTTTAACAGAGTTTTCAATTCTAGAATCCGTTCGAGTCTTAACCTAACAATTCAAAAAAAATCTTGAGCTTGTTTATTGTACTATAATTAAATAGTTTAAAGAATTTGGAAAATCAGCTTCACCAATTTGTCACAATTCTAATTAATAATTAAGATGTTTCTTTGGTTTTGAAATAATTAGGTTACAAACGGTTTAAACACAATTTCATCTGCTTATCAAAATAAAAATGAAATAAACAACTAATTTTGTAAAAATATAATTTATTTTATAAACAAAAAATACAAAAAAATTACACATAATACAACTTTAATGTATTTTTACAGAATCACTGACACTCCCATCATTCGTTTATTTTAACTTATAAAACTATGTACTAGCATTATGTTAAGGTACTGATTAGAGACGGCTTATTATGTACAATAACTAACTTAGCGATCGTTGACGATAAGCACCAGCTATTCTAAAAAAAAAAACGGCGAGTAGTCTCAAGAACTCTATTCCGTTCGGATACCCTTTTTGAATTTGGAATGAAGTGATTTTTTTATTTTACTTACTTATTGATTAAGTTACGATTACGTTAAGTTAGTTTTTTTAAAGATATAATGTAAAAAATGAGCAAATAAATGAATATGTAAGTATAATTGTGAATATATGTTTACTGTTGGTGTACCAAATAAATAAATAAGTAACTATGAAATAAAAAATAATAGTTAAACAGTGTTATTTTATTATTTAATTAGTAAATTCAATATTGTTTACTATCTTAATGGTCAAAATCGATTTTCTTGCTTATATTATGCACTCTTGTTTTTTATATTTTTTATCTGTTTTATTTTAGAATAGCCTGGTACTTGATTGTCAAACTTTTCGCGCGACCGAGTGCCTGTGCTTATGGCCTTTGTGACTACGACCGGTCAACACAATTATCTACACAGCTCTGTTCACATCTACTCGCTGATATAAGGAATATCCTTCTACATCCATGCTGTCAGAAATAACTTTATTAAAACTGTATCTCTTTTACAAGACTGTGCGTTCAGACACACACGGATGCGTTGTGTTCCAATTCATGTAAATGTGTGCACGCCTTTATATACGCTTTTGTGTGTTCCTACTTATTTATGAACTATCCTGCATGGTAGATGTGAACATAACCTCAACTTAGTATCCTATTAGAACTGAATGCCGTGTCCTCTGAGGAACGCGTCAATCTGACCGGAGGACACTGGTTCTCCATCGCGGGGGGCCACGAAGTAGTACTGGGGGGCCGGGGACGCCCTTTGGGGGGCAGGGGCGGGCTGTCCTTGCGATGCTAAACGCTGAGCCTGCGCCCTCGCCGCCGCACGATCCCTCTGCAGCTGACTCTGCTGCAACTGCTGTTGTTGAGCGAACAGCTGCTGCGAGTTCTGGAACTGCTGCTCGGCTTGCTGCCTCTGATACAGTTCTTGAGGGTTCTGCAACTGTTGTCGGTACACGGGCGCACTAGAAGACGGCACCGCTGGTATTTGTGGTGAAGGAATGAATGGTCGCGGCTGAGGTTGTTGCTGAGCGACAAATGGTTGAAGCCTCTGGTTCAAGTTCAATTCTCCTTTAGTTTGAGGTAGTGTTTGGAACAGTTGAGTGTTGTATTGACCGCTTGAGGGATCGTAAACCAACTCAGTGGAGTAAAGAGGATTGCCGCTTGGGGCTGGAGAACCGACCGTAGCTTTAGTAGGACTGACAGCTGAGGCAGTGGAGCCTTGCAACTGGTTCTCACGATGGAACTTGGCGAACTCAGCAGCGAAATCAATCTGTCCCACGCTCGGTCTGGAGGTAGTCACTATCGGCGCGGGAGATGGCGAGTAGTTTGGCTCTGGACTGTACTGTATCTGAGGTTTGGCGGTTACTTGAACCAGCTGCGGTCTGAAGGTAGTCGCTGGGGGTAAAGCGCGGGCAGTCGTGACGGGGAGGGGACGTGGTGTGATGGCGATTGGTTGGGGTTGGTACGGGCGTCTCACAGCCGGACGCTGCACCACTCTCTGTCTGATCGGTTGGATGGGCTGCACCTCTTCTTCGTCATCGTCTGCGTCTCTGAAATCGTTCTGGAAGAACGTCGTGGGTGGTCGTGGTGTGGTCGGTCTGGGTGCTACTCGTGTGGGGTAATTCGGGACTCCGTCATCGCGTTCCACGGAATCTGGGGCTGGTGCTTCAGGTTCTTCTTCCTCGTTGGGTTTGTTGGGGTCGCAGGGGTTCCCGGAGACGTAGGTGAACTCTCGTTTGTTGCCATCAGGGTCTATGTAGCCGTACTTGCCTCGTACGACACAGTCTGTGCCTCTGGTCTCCTCCTTGAAGGACCCGTCTGCCGCCTCGTAACCGAATGTGAAGCTGCCGTCGTCGTTAACCTGAAATTTAAGATATTTTTCATGTGAATTGATTCTATTACTTGTTTTGGTCAGTTAAACTCTTGGTGTATCTTATAAGAGATAAGCAACTAGAGGTTGTTATATATTAAAAAAAAATAAAAAAAATATCTATTCTTTCTTAGATTATACATTTCATCTTATTAAAATTTTCTCGTCTTAAATCCTACGAAGTTTAACAAACCCACTGTAGGTATCACTGTAAACTACTCTCAGTCCTAAAAACTTTTTCAGACAAAAAAAAGCTTCTATCTGTCTGTACCAACCCATTACTGCCCACTGTTGGGCTCAGGTCTCCTCAGAAGCCCTAGGGATTAGGCATAGTCCACCACGCTTACCCAGTGCGGATTGGGGACTTCACATATCTTCAAAGGATTTAGAACCTTTCTCCGACATGCAGGTTTCCTCACGATGTTTTCCTTCACCGTTTTTAGCTAGTGGTGTTGTGAAAAATTGCACATAAATCTTTTTTTTTACATTTAAATTTAGAGGTACAAGCCGGCCGGATTTGAACCCGCGACCTCCCGTTCGGAAGGAAGCTCTTCGACCACTACCCCACCACGACTAAAGCTTCTATACCTTGTTATAATTCCTGATAGTCTGCACTGGCGGTTGCTTCGGTCCTTCCTGCTGTGGTTGTTGCTGTAACTTCTGCCTAGCTGGTGCGCGCTGAACCGGTCTGGGTTCGTACTGCTCATCCTGACGGTCAGTCTGACGGTATACCGAGTCGTATTGGTCGGCTGGTACTAGCTGGTACACCTGGAATGTGATGAAGGGTGTTTTAGAAGACTTTTTTTGTTTTTCTTCTTTAGCTTGACCTTATACCATTCAAATAAAATCAGAAAATGTTTAGAAGACAGTTCTTCTTTAGCTAAATTGTATCCCGTTCAAATAAGATCAGAGAATGTTTTAGAAGATAGTTGTGGTATCGCACCCTATAATACTCACTTAACACGTTCGCTGCGAAACGAGGCCTAAATGACCCCTCCTACAACTTCCCTGTGGTGCGGCAAGGAAAAACGAGCGGTGTGAAGAGTGTAACTTTATTAAAGGCATCGGGGTCTAATAGACCGCGTGTCACCCTAACGTCTGGTTATGGTCCGGGCTAATTACACCTCGTGTCGCAGAGAACGGCAAATATGCAAAAATCGGTCTCGCAGTGAAAGTGTTAAGATTGAAATTCTCCTGATCTTAATAACGAAAAGTCCCATCTTGTGTGGGCTCATTTGAAAGTTCTGGAAAACGCCTTTATTTTGGATTTCTCTGATTCATTCTACATTCACACAACTTTTTGCGCCCATAAATGCGAATATTTGTTGCATGCCTAATAGCGTAAAACTTGTCCTTCTTTAAACGAGGCTTAAGGAAAGTCCTTAGAGGTATGTCGTAGTATCATTGGCTTCATGAGCGACGATAACAACGCCTGATCAAGGCCTGTTGGTGCGTCTTGCTGGCAGTGGCGTGCGTGCATATTTCAGTCAGGGTATGCAGAAAGTAAATCTGAGTAAGTTTCCACATATTTACATTCTTTAATCAATTTAACTTTTACGCTAAATATGTGCCACTAATACTAATGAGAAGTGTATTTTGATTAAATATACAGTGTTTTATCGATATTCATTGTAAATTAACCAATTTTGAAATGTTAGGGTATGCAGAGCTTATTTGCTTGTACGAGCTGCACGCCACTGCTTGCTGGGTAACTAAGAAATATTACCTGTCCTCCAGCTCTAGTATCCTGGGCCTGGTTCTCATAGTCATAGGAGTCCTCGACCTGCTGTAGACGAGGCCTCGGTCGCGCACCTGCAGCTATCCCTGTCGCCAGCACGAAACACAACACCTGGAAGAAAGAGATGTCGCTATTTAGGCTTGTACGTCTTTTAAGAACAGTGTCGGTCACTACTTCTTACTTACGTTGTTGTTAACATGTTAGTCATATTGTACTTATGTCAGAGCTTGTAGTTTACCAAATTATTAAAAAAAAAATTGGTTGCCTGTAAAGTCGGTATACGGGCGAAAGTTTTACGTGACAACGACTCGGGCATGGTTAGCCCGCCTAAGAGCGAGAGAGACAGATATAAAAAGTGAAAGGCAAGCGTGCCTCTCACTCGCTCTCATTGTGAGCGCATAACGTGAGCGGAGCGTAACGCAGTTTCTTGAAGTGTCATCCGGCAAACCAATTTATAAGACGTTGTCACGTCAATAAGTATGTCTTAGTATATTTAAATTTGGAAAAAAAATATCTTTAAGCCTGCGTGGTCTGATTTTCTTCCAATCCTATCTATTTAATTTTACTCATAGTATCTTAATGTTCATAATTATGTGCAAAACGTATATCTTAAGACCACCGGCTAAAGGAGGTGAACGAAAACATCGTGAGGAAATCGGAGAAGGATTAAACGCTTCCGAAGATATTACGTGAAGTCCACAAACCGTATTGAGCAAGTGGTGGACTATGCCTGATCCCTCTATTGCAGAGACCTGAGCTCAGCAATGAGTTCTACTAGAGATAGAGTAGTTTTGAAGTGATAATGAGGCGAATAAACCACTAAACTGGGAACGACAACCAAATTGGTTTGTTTACTTTTGCCAAGTCTGTGGCAGGAGACAAAATTGAGCACGGTTCTAAAACTTGTTTTGTTTACATTTTTTAATCGTCTCTATTTATTTATTTCAGAATCACTAACAAGAGTACACTAATAATGCATATTTTACGGAGATGATATATTTTGGCTGAAAATGCAATACAGCGTTGTTTAGTAATAATGATTTACAAAAATATAAGGTTTAATTAAAAATCAAAATTAAAAATGTTTTTAAAAAGGGGCTCAAACACGGTATTGATTCCGATCGAAGGGCCCAGTTTCGCGATCTAGCGAATAGCGACGTTCCCAGTTGAGTGGTTAAATAGCGTAAAATAAAATGCTTTACTGAAGAATGTAATTATGAAATGATAAACATTATAACACATACATTTCAAGTACATGAAATACTCTAAAAATCCATTCAAAATTTAGAATTATAACGAAACTAAACAGGTTTTACAACAGTCTAACACGCATTAATTACAATATAATTAAGTATGTTTGTAAGATAATTATGAAAATAACTGAAAGTAAACAGAGCAGAAAATTTTATGAGGGAAGAGACCTTGAGAATTTCACAAAACATTTATTTTAAATCAAAAATGGCACAATACCACATTTATTTACTAATCCAGTCCATTTATTAGATTTTTGCTCTAATGGCGAAAATATTTGGCACATTAACCACCTGTATTGGTACTGTAACAACTCATTACTGCCCAAGGCCAGGTCCCCTAGGAAGAGGGAGTAGGCATGGTCCATCACTCGACCCCAATGCGGTTTGGGGACTTCACATATTTTCAAAGGATTTTTAGAATATGCATGATTCCTCGCGATGTTTTCCTTCGCTGTTTTTCATCATCGTCATCATCATCAGCCCACTGCTGAACATAGGCCTCCCCCAATCTAGAAAAGTTCTGGAGTGGCGGCCACGAACCGGTAGGCGCAATGTTGGTAGACCCCCCACAAGATGGACGACGACGATCTGGTCAAGATCGCGGGAGTTCACTGGATGCAGATGGCGCTGTTTTTACAAGCTTTTTATTAACTTTTTTTCTCAAACCCTTTTTATAGGAGATAGAAATAAAATTGTTTAATCACATATTTTATGATAATTGACTAGTTTTCTAAGGACGAAATGCATTTCAATTTTTAAAATCGAACCAGTACATTCTGACCCTATTCATTACATACAAACAAAAAAGTTTTCCTCTTTATAATATTTTATTAGTGTAGATGTAAAAATCTAATTCGTATTATGTAATTGAAGATGTGAATGAACCATCCTCCGAGTTCTGACCTTGACATCTGATCATTAGCTATTCGTAATCCGGTAATGACGATCTCAACGGAAACTAGACATTATGTATTGAAATACGGAAATAATAATATATTTTCTCGTACAAATTCTAGTAAATAGATTTTCTTGAATTTAAAAAAAAAACTTGAGAGGTGTCATTGGACACCCGAATAGAACGAAGTTCCTTTCGATGAAAAGATATCTTATAATTTTATTACTAACGTAACGCGCGATAAGGAACGTGTTTTAAAAGATTTTCATCACAGCGCCATCTAGCGATAATCATCTAAAACAAAAAAGTGTCGTGACAACTTTTCGTAAGATTTTTTTCCGCCTAGCCCCTTTCGATAACGCGCGATAAGGAACTTCGTTCTAACAATAAAAATATGATAGACATTTTGTAAAAGTTTAGTCGGTAGATTAACTTCAAGAAAATAGTCGAAAAAGACTAAACCATATAATTAAAACAATTACACATTTATTTCTAGTAATATGATCTAATTACAAAACTTGACCGAGATTCCGAAGTGATTACATAGTACTGTAGGGTGACCATGACGCAAGAGCACACGGGTATCAAATCAACTTGTTAAGAAATTAGTGTATGAATCAAATGTCTCGGCTTAATGATATGTGTTGATTAGAAGGTGAACTTGTGCTTGGAATGTTCAAGAGCGTATTAAATTATGTTTATAGAGTTAGTTTCAATGAGGTTAAGGGGAATTGAGGCAAATTTTGTATTCGTTTTTTATGTATGCTGAGCCAGCGGGTCGTGAGTGGTCCTCTTCAATGTCAGGGGACACTTGGGAACTACTATTCTGTCCTGTACCAACCCATTACTGCCCACTGTTGGGCTCAGGTCTCCTCAGAAGAGGGATTAGGCATAGTCCACCACGCTTGCCCAGTGCGGATTGGGGACTTCACATATCTTCAAAGGATTTTTGGAACCCTTTTCCGACATGCAGGTTTCCTCACGATGTTTTCCTACGTTCTACTATTTAACTATTCATCTTCTTATCTTGTTGTCTCTTTTGCAGCAATTATTTAAAGTCCCGTCGACACGAGACGAAGCGTTTAAAGAAGGACATGTCATAAAGTTTGGGGAACACCGAAAAGATGAGTCCATTTCAAAGCGGAACAATAGATGCTTAAAAATCTTTTGAAACAAATCGTGGCTAATCTCGGTGGATCGAAAGAAAAATGATGTACTTCCGCCCAAAACAAACGTTCCTTATCGCGCGTTATCGAAAGGGGGATTGACGGAAATACTTATGAAAAGTTGTCACAACACTTTTTTTGTTTTAGATGATTATCGCTAGATGGCGTTGTGATTAAAATCTTTTAAAACAATTCCTTATTTTGTTTTATATGATTAATGCTAGATGGCGTTGTGATCAAAATATTTTATTTACTCTTATAGAAAGAGAGAGAGAGACAGACGTATTAAACTAACTAATTATTATAACTTAAAAAAAATATATATTACAATTAATCGAAGTTCTCGTTCCATCCGGGTGTTCCTTGACACCTCTCAGTTTTTTTTGATTGTTTAATTAGCATGCAATTTATACCAATAAGTGGAAAACACTTTGCACGATACTGTAATTCCTGTAATTTAGATTAAAGCCAGTGTTTATTCTGTTGGTGTTACTTTATATAAATCAAAAGTAAACACTACAATTTATCCGTTTTAACACGCAGAATCAAGTTTTAATGACACCGGACTATATTAAGCTTTGTTTTGAATCATAAGTGTAGTAAAATTCAAAGTAATCATTAAATAATAATCATAAATCTCCATACATGTCTTGTTATTAAATTAATCAAAATTTGTTTGGTATTGTTCGAGTCACAGGTAATTCGCGCCATTAGCGGCTAATTGTAGATTGTCTAAGAAAATACAAGGTTGTATTTCACAATTGGAATTTGGTAGACATTTTGTTTTGACTTAGGTGAGACTCGCGGACCGATTACTGTGATATGAATATTTTTTCAGGTATATTTTTTCTATAATCACGTGGGCAATGGCAAAAAAAAAGCTTTATATCTTTGCTATTTAGAACAATAATATTAATTTTCTGGATTTTTTGTTGTGCTGGCAACAAAATTTTAGTTGTGTTTGACAATTCACATTTGACAAGTTCTGTAAGCGGCCTCAACGCGGTCTATGGCAAACGGGGTTTCTGGAGTATTATTATTCTAAGGTTCAAACAAAAAAAAACTCTTCAGCTTTATAATATTTAAAAATATAAAAAGTATAGATTAAATATGTCCGTCAATATCATGGTCACCATTGTCACGCGCATGCGCATAATAATGTCAAATAAACAGTGAAAGTAAGAGTCGAAATGTTAGAAGTGTAGTAGGAAGTGACGTCACAGACTTTAAAACAATCGCTTGTGTTTATGCAAAATGGAACCACTTGAGAAATAACGTTATTTTTACAAGCTTTATAAATATTGACTTGCACTGGATGTAACTATGTAAGTTGGGTTGGAATCTTGCGAGTTAAATGTGACCAATTTTCAGGTTTCCGATTGAGATAAAATCTTATATGCAAATGTACTTATCATAATAATATGACAATGCAATTATATGATAGGTACCATGGCGCCGATCTGATGATGGATTTGGAAACTCCTGTACTAAACAAGACAGACCCGTCGTGCTAGGGCACATTTTTCTTCTTAGCTAGCACTCTACTGCTACATGATATCCAGGGTCTTAAAAGTTTTAATTGAAAAGTTTTCTTTCTCTTGCAACGAGGTTTAAGAAAAGTATAAGTAGGTGATAGATAGAGGATTACAGAGACTTGGTTTTCTTTGGAGGAGGTCTACACCTGCGAGGATCCAGCAAGTTAGTTTTTACTTTCGTGGCGGACCAATAGCGCTCCAGATGCTGAATGGCGCTATCGAAGTTTGCCGGCTTAATAATATATACGACATCTGAAATCTACTACAGTGAGCTTCGGCCTGACCTGGCAATTACCTACCATCTCACTCGGTCGGAGATCTCCCTTTGGCCACCCAATCCAACCACCACACTGATCCTAAAAGTTTCACTTTTTTACTTCTTGAACTTCCATATTTACAACATAGATACAAAAAAAAAAAAAAAATGCAGTCTATGTTCTATCATATCCACTAAGTTTATCAGGTTAATAGTGAACTGAAACGTGAATTCCAACCTTTCTTTTCTTTTCGTCTATAACTTGCTTTTGTGATGGTTTTACTAATATTACTTAATTGTTTTACATTTTTGCAGACTTTGTCAGGCCATTTATATTTTTTAATTTTGTTTTTGTTTGTTTTGATCTGTTCAGTGTATTTTGGTTTGTACCCATTCAGTTTTCGGAGAATGTTTTTGCCTTTTATGATCCTGTAATACTTGTATGAGTGGGGTCCTGGTGTCCTGAAATACAGACTTGCGTCTAGTTTAGGCACCAGTCTCCCGCAAACATGAATCGGCAATAATTCTTATTACTTGTATAGTCTTATTGTAGTGCTTATTTGATTTACTTGTGTCTGATGATTCTGTTGTGTGTTTGTGGTGAGAAAATAAACTATATTCTATTCTATTCTATTCTATATTACTGTTATACAGGGTGTTGGTGCCTGGTGAAACAATACGTTAAGGGCTTAATCTATATCACATTTCAAATGATATTTTCTGTAAGAGGAAGGCTAGGTCACCCGTAACACAGGGTATCCTAGTACGGGGACCTAAGTTTATTTTAATTTGTTCCTATTCGTATAAATATTTGTAAAGTACTGTAAGTTTTTGTTATAGTTGTGTTTGAAAAATAAATTTATCTTATCTTATATACACATGCTTTTGAAACGGAGATAGTCACTTTATTTTCCCATACAAAGTTGAAAAGTTATTATTTTGTATTATTTTTGACAACCCTACCCTGATCTACATTTAGCGTCCTATATCTATTTTTACGCAGACAGGCGCATGTATTTTGTTTAGAATGTGATTTTTATCCCGTGTATTATTACAATGTTCTATGATACAGGAGGTGACTAGCCGGCTTAAGTCTTTAGCTGTTGGTGTAGGTCAGTACGGTAGGGTTGATCATTCACAAATTAACACGTAATTTTGATTAGTTATAACTTATGATATATTATGCCTAGAACCCAGACTTGGTGGATGGCTTCTACATCAAGTATACTATTTGCTGTGAAAGTATTGTTTCATCGGATTTTAACACCCTGTATATTTACTTGTAGAAAATAACAAAAGCTAGTTTATTTATTGATGTTCGTAATTTGGTTCTTTTTTGCATAAACATGTAAATTTCACAGTTTTATACGTGGTCGTGCGTGAGAATCTCGTCACGTGAAAACACATTTCACGTTACGACATTTTATGAAATTTAACGCATTTTTGAAAGTGATATTATGTTATAATGTGAGCTTGAAATGTTATAGCACTAGATATTAGGCTTTTTTTTAATAGGCAGACATATAAGTAGCTTATGTAAGTAAACTTATTCAGACACTCGCGGTTTTCTATAATACTTTCATGCATTTTTATTTTTAGATATTTCCAGTATCCAGTCTTCTCGTGATCATGACGTTTGCAACAACGTTGAAATATCGAAACAACTCAATTAATTAAATATCGTGGTAAGAACCCGTTAAAAATGCATGAAAGTATTTATGTAAGTAGTTTAAAACTACTAGTGCTTCCTTCATCCAAGCTTAACTAAGGTATTCATTATATTTTATACAGTCAATCTATCTAAATGTAAAAATCAACGCCACTTTTCGTCGTAATGTTATAACTCAACAACGCCTTCACCGATTTGGCTAATTTTGGTCTTGAATTATTCGTGGAAGTCCAGGGAAGGTTTGCACGTGGAGAAAAAATCGAGTAACTGTTGAGAAAAAAAGAAAAAACGGGTTATAGGGTTCACGCAGACGACGTCGCGGGCAGCAGCTAGTATATTATAATTTTATTAATATTATTTTCAAAGCTAATCAAAATTGCAATTAACAATATATTTTTGTTAAATCATGTTTTAATTCGTTTTATTTTCTGATTTCTCTTTCTCTTGTTAGCATAGAAAGTTTTACAATAAACCAAAATAAATTAACAGATATCAGCACTATTACTTATTATGTTGGTTCAGATAACATATTACAAGAGAAACTCAATATCAATAAATTAACACAATCACATTTTTTTACAAAAAAAAACTGCATTCTTAATTTATTTCCACAGATAATCTCTCACAGTTTCTAGACAGAAAGCGCATTAAATAATTAATTAGTTTGTCTACTCAATTAATGCAGACCAGATTAATTGCATACCTAATATATTATCCACAGATATGCGTCAAAATTGTTTTGTTTATATTCCAAGTCTGTGGAAAGAGCCAAAATTGAGCACGACGTTAGTTCTATCATATAGAACAATAGATTTTATGAAAATAATATTTTACCAAAATTTAATACAGCGTAATAGTTAAAAAATAGAGAATTTTAAGATAATACATTTAATTAAAAATCTAATGCATCATCGAGGTATCGATTCCGAACGAACTCCGGGCGAGCGCCCCAGTTACGGCACCTAGCGTAAATTGACGATCACAAACGAGTGGAAATGCACTCATTTCTGGGTATCAAATCACCTATGGCACTACTAGACATACGCAAGTTTGTTCCTAGTTGAGTGGTTATTATGATACATCCTACTACTATTATAAAGGCGAAAGTTTGTAAGTATGGATGTATGGATGTTTGTTACCCTTTCACGTAAAAACTACTGAATGGATTTGAATGAAACTAACACAATATAGCTTATACATCAGAATAACACATAGACCTATGGTTAGGGCTCTGCAGTGCTTAGTTACCGTATTTCTTACTTATTACTAGACTAGACGGAACGAACCTGAAGTCCACGCGAACGAAGTCGCGGGCAAAAGCTAGTGACTAATAATTACTTAGATAGTGCAATATCATCACTACATAGTATAAAACAAAGTCGCTTCCCGTTGTCTGTCCTACCTATTAAAGGGTGGATCTGTAACCAGCTGAAGTGGGCTGAATAACATATCGATATACAACTCAGAACTACTTTTATTTTCGGAATCTTTGAAACTTATTTTTCAAAGTCATATGATAGTCTACAACAATAGTCTTACAAATACCATATTCATCCTAGTAATATAAAATACAGATCCACCCAGTATATCTTAAAAACTACGCAACGGATTTTGATGCAGTTTTATATGGATAGAGTGTTTCAAAATGAATGCTTTAATATAGTAAAGAAACAGTTTTTTAAATGATTTTTAATGTCGTAAATAAACACATATTTTTGTTGTCTTTCACAGTTGTGACACAGACAAAGTTGGATAAGTCTGCTAGTTTATAAATAAACTTTGAACCTATTACGCAAGAGTTTTTAGTGCAAGTTAAGTTCGTAAAGATGATATTACATTTCTAAAAGTACTTTTAAAATATCTAAATGGCAATCAATACTTAACACAGCATTACATAATGTATTTTTGTACAAAGAAAACACTAAGATAATTATGAACCTTCTTCGTTTTGAAATCAGTCGAAAAGAAACTGTTTCTTAATGTCTGGGATTATAATTCATTTTAAATAAAACTTTTCAAATACAATTTTAAGATCCTGGATATCATGTAGAGTGCTAGCTAATACAAGTAAAACGAGCCCAAACACTGTCTGTCTAGTTTAGCATAAGACTTCCTTTGACCACCTCACGAATCCATCATCAGATCAGCGCCATTTTGTTATATTATTGTATTGTCAAGCGATATACCTACATCTGCGTGCAAAATGTCAGCTCAATCGGAAACCGGGAAGTTTGTCAAATTTAGCTTGCACGATTCCACCCGAACTTACGTAGTTACATCCAGTGCAAGTTAATATAAAGCTTGTAAAATATTATTTGTTCTGATTTAAATGTATTGTTTAAAACTTGACATCTACCATAAGATATTAACTAGTTAATTTGTTCGAGTAGATCATAGTGGCCATGACTTTTCGATGATATGTTTATAGCTGTAATGATTTATAGACCGGAGACCATAGACATTGACAGTGACGAGCGTGAATTAGAGAAAGGTCATTGCTGATTCTACTTATATTATTACAAGCTTTATATTAACTTGCACTGGATGTAACTATGTAACGAAAGTTCGAGTGGAATCTTGCGGAGTTAAATTTGAAAAACTTTCCAGTTTCCGATTGAGCTCACATTTTGCACGCAGATGTATATCGCGTGACAATGCAATAATATGACAAAATGGTGCTGATCTAATGGTGGATTCGGAAGGTGGTCATAGGAACTCTTATGCTAAACAAGATGGACCCGTCGTGTTTTGGGTCGTGTTACTTTTCTTGGCTAGTATTTTACTGCTGTATGATATCCAAGATCTTAAAAGTTGTTTTAAAGGAATAAGATTATTGTATATTATCTTTTTGGTTGAATCTATCTTTAGATTATGTCAAGATTATATTACTTTCATGCATTTTCAACGGGTTTTTACCACGATATTTAATTAATTGAGTTGTCTCGATATTTCAACGTTGTTGCAAACGTGATGATCACGAGAAAACTGGATACTGCGGGTGTGTGGTGTGGTGTACTGGATATTGTGGTGTGTCGTGATGTGAGTTCTAGTTCCAGTGGTACTACCCAAAAGCGAACGAGAAAGAGGGTAGACAGATTTGTTTGCTCTTAAATCGACCCGCAGTATCCAGTCTTCTCGTGATCATGACGTTTGCAACAACGTTGAAATATCAAGACAACTCAATTAATTAAATATTGCGGTAAGAACCCGTTGAAAATGCATGAAAGTATTATAGAAAACCGCGAGTGTCTGTAAGTATAAGATTATATTAATTAGAAAATTCTTGATAGATTATAAATATATTGTTAATTACAAATTATATATTCGCCAAACAAGTTTTAAAGTTATATTCTAATTGGTATCAAGGTTAATGTTATACGAAAATAATTTATTAATTTTATTGCAAATTATAAAATCCTTGAAGATGGTCAAAGTCCTTTCAAGGTGAAAATAAAAATAACAATAATTGTCAAGGTTTTTCAAAAGTACGTACGTACATTAGGTCATCTTAATTGGTGCATATCACTAAGTAACCGACATAGCAGCAGGGCGGGACATGACACCTTGTGCAAATCAAAAGCCCAGCCCATGAGGTGTCATGGGACACCCGAATAGAACGAAGCTCCTTTCGATTAAAAGATATCTTTTTTTTTTCGTAACGTAGCGCGCGATAAGGGACGTGTTTTAAAAGATTTTGATCACAGCGTCATCTAGCGATAATCATCTAAAACAAAAATACGGAACGTGTTTTAAAAGATTTTGATCACTGCGCCATCTAGCGATAATCATCTAAAACAAAAAAGTGTCGTGACAACTTTTCGTAAGATTTTTTTCCGTCTAGCCCCCTATCGATAACGCGCGATAAGGAACTTCGTTCCAATATCATATTCAGTACAGGAGTTCCTATGGCTACCTTCCGACTCCATGATCAGCTCCCTGGTAAATTTGAATTATGAAATAACAAATGACGAACACACCTATCATTACATACGATTTATTACTCGTTAACTTTGTCAAAATACGCTTCTAATATTTTGTAATGTGGTAATAAGCTGTTATGACTTTATGTGATTCTCGTTTGATAGAAATATTGTTATTAATGCTGTGTGTGTGCATGTATGTATGTGTCATGTACGATTGTGTGTGTGATTAGTGAGTGTGTGATTATACCTAATGACGAATAATCATCATTTTAACAAGTAACAAGTATTTTACCGACTGGTAAGGGAGAGGCAAATTATATACATTTTTTTTTTATTGGAGGAAATCACTGGATCCCGGATCCCGGTATGTGGGAGTTGAACCGCACTAAAACCTCCAACCGCTATCACTCAGCGTCCGAACCCCGGCTGAGGCCAGAACCCAGCACGGGGTTATGAAGGACGGCGCGACGCGTTACGCTCACGGCACTCTTTCCCGTCGCGCCGCCCCCATATTTTATACATAGAATTTTTCACATTAGTTTTAATACTTTTTAATTTATTTACCACGACTCACAAATAACGAAAAGATATGAAATAAAATAGTTTATTTTCAAAATAAATGAAAGCTCATACATGTTGACGTTATTAAAGTTAAAGCTTCAGTAACAAATTCGAAAGTGCCGCAGTGCGTAACGCGCCGTACCGTCCCGCATAACCCCGTGCTGGGTTCTGGCCTCAGCCGGGGTTCGGACGCTGAGTGTGAGCGGTTGCAGGTTTTAGTGCGATGCAACTATCACCATCAGATAACACTAAGATAAAATTTATAAAAATCAAGTATACAGGGTGATTTCCTAGTGAGGGTACATATTGAAGGTCATGGTAGCTGATGGTTATATACGACCAGTAAAAATATGATTACCAAAGAATATGGCTTAATGCCTTAGTAATTGCATCTTAATAATATATAAAATTCTTGCAAAATGATGGTTTTTCGACAGCTGATGGTGTGGGGTGCGCGAGATCACTAGAGGTCGTTAGTCAACACTCTTTAAGCCGAAATTGTTTATGTTTGAGGAAGTTTTGTCGAATTTAGATATAAAAAAAAATATTGTAATTTTACCTATTTTTTGTAATATTCCGTATTAGAACAGAGTACTCATCACCCTCCTGCAATATGTACCCTCTCTGAAAAATCACCCTGTATAATTTTCCAACAAAACCATTGTCATCACAGCCAATTTCCCATTTATATTCCTATATATCTTTTAAATTAGACAATTGAAGTGCCATCGTGATCTTTAGAAGATTTATTTAGACCCAGACATAGGTCGAAACATCGTGAACAACTTATCTCAGCTTTGACTTAAAATATTGCGAAACCGTTGTTACCTCAATGAAATTGTGGTTTGGTCGTTTGCCTTCCGTACGGTCGCGGGTTCGAACATCTAAATCTTGATTTGTTTCTTGGTCGTCTGCGTGAACTCTATAACTCGTTTTTTATCTTACTAATATTATAAATGTTAAAGTAATTCTGTGTGTTTGTCTGTCCGTTTGAAAATTAGATACTAAAATTAGTGGAACGAAGTTCCTTATCGCGCGTTATCGAAAGGGGGCTAGACGGAAAAAAATCTCACGAAAAGTTGTCTCGACACTTTTTTGTTTTAGATGATTATCGCTAGATGGCGCTGTGATCAAAATCTTTTAAAACACGTTCCTTATCGCGCGTTACGTTAGAAAAAAAAAAATAAGATATGCTTTAAGCGAAAGGAACTTCGTTCTTTTCGGGTGTCCCATGACACCTCTCATTTTTTTTTGTTACCCAAGTATATGCAAGTAACAAAATATGTAAGTAAATATGGATTAAATATACCTCACTTAAATTATTTTTGTTTATATTTTAATCAAATTACACAAGCAAGGGTACCTACGCAATGCATATTTCCTTCTAGAAACTACCGAGTTTTAAATATTCGAAAGGTATCGATCGCAGGATTTGATCACGTCGTCGATCTCGTATTTAACAAGTAAAAGTGAAAACTAAACGTGTGTAGCTTTCTAAGTCGCAATACGCGTTTACCATAACGAAAAGTCGTCTAAATACTATATAATTAGGGCTGGCACTGATACATATCCTTTGTAGTATACCTTTTTAAGTACCAGCTTTTAAGATCCTGGATATCTTGTAGTACTAGAACGCTAGCTAATACAAGCCTGTAGGCGACTGAATCAGTTCTATTTATTTTTTATATTTAAAATGTAAATAACAGACTACGATGGCGCCCTCTGTAAATAGTTTTAATATTTTTTTATTAAAACCTCTTTGTTATCATACTCTTTTTAAAATTAAGAAGGAATGTTGGCGCGCTTTTTCAAATATCGAATTATATGTAAAAATTAGTTGTGATTGCATCATACTTTTCTTCCTCTTAAGTTTTGTTTTATTAAATTTTCTTGGTCTGTTTTCTTTTCACTGGCAGCTTTTGATTTCCTACAGAGCCCAAACATGAGGGATCTATCTTGTTTAGCACAAGAGTTCCTTTCGAATCCATCATCAGATCATCGCCTTTATGTCATTTTATTGCACTGTCACATGATATACATCTGCGTGCAAAATGTCAGCTCAATTGGAAACCGGAGAGTTTGTCAAATTTAGCTTGCAAGATTACACCTGAACTGAACCGAACGTTACATCCAGTGCAAGTTTTTTTTATTGCCTTGTAAGCAGACAACGGGCCATCGTAAGCGGTTACCGTTGCTCATGGACCTCTGCAATGTCAGCGGACACTGCGGGGCCGCTACCTACGGCCTACCTTTTAAGGACTTTCTTTAAGCATCGTTTGAAGAAGGACAAGTCATAGCGCTCGGGAAACACCGAGTTAATATAAAGCTTGTAAAAATCAGCTATGATTCCAGTAGTGCCAACCCAACGGTCATAAGAACAAGAACGAAAGCAAAAGTGATCACGGATTATAATATAAGTCACATCGGCTTAAGATTCGCATTGTGTTTATGTTAACAGACATCGCTGACAGAATCACAATAGAACGAAAAGTGTGAATTGTATCACGATTTGGTTAATTCCAGTTTAAACTGTACTAGTTGCATAATACAAGTCAGATTGCTTATTGACTAGCTGGGTTGTCCAGTAATTGTCGTTCGTATCATACAGGGTGGATCTGTTACTTTGGACAATCTGACGTGAGGTGAATGACCTGTCGAAATACAACATAGCACCATTTTTTTTGGATCGGTTAAACTTTTTGTCTGACATTGTATGGAAAACGTACGACTATCGTTGCGGACTTCCATACTATGATGCATATTTTTTATCCAATTTCTAAAATAAAAGGGGTTCTAAGTTTTTTCACCCTACGTCAGATTGTCCAAAGTTACAGATCCACCCTGTATACAGGTGTATTTGTTAATGTTGGTAGATATTGAAAGGGGGTCAAAAATTTTACTTTTTTTCGACTCGTCTGCTGACATGGGAATAAAAAGCACAAGAACAAAAATTATTTTTAATTACTATTATTGTTGTTACAATAAAGATTTTTTATCTATCTCTCCATTTTCAAGCTTAGCTCTGTTATTCATGATGTTTTTCTAGTTGTACGCGAAAACAATCACAAAAATTGGAAGCATAAGCTGTTTTGAAACAAAATTTATAATCCTTGGTGGCGCGGTGTGAATCTAATAGTTGAGACTCTCTCACATCCATCGAAGTTGCGAAATGATAAAAATATATTTCATAATACAAGTAGCCATTGTTAGCTTAATGTTGTTAACCATGATTTGAATTATAAGAATATGTATTGTGTGGCACATGTATTTTTTTTTATTGCCACGTAGGCAGACGAGCTAACGGCCCACCTGATCGTAAGCGGTTACCGTCGCTCATGGACCTCTGCATTGCCGGAAGACACTGCGGGGTCGCTACTTACGGCCTACCCTTAAGGACTCTCTTCAAGCCTCGTTTGAAGAAGGACAAGTCATAGCGCTCGGGAAACACCGAAGAGGGGAGCTCATTCCATAGCCGGATGGTGCGTGGCAAAAAAGTATTCTTAAAAAACGGACCGTGGATGACCGGTCAAAAAGATAGATATTTTAAGGCATAATCTGTCATTGTCTAAGCTTTTAAAATCCCTGTTATAATGTAGCAGACTGCTAAGACAAGTAAAAGAGCTTAGAGACGATGTGTCTAACATGTTTTGTAGAATTAGCCACCATCCGAATCCATCATCAGATCAGCTCCATAAGAATTAAATAATAAATTTTTTATTCAAAAATACACAGTAGTTTATTAAGCTGTGAAATGAAACAATTAATTCTGAATGTTAACAAAAATTATCATACAAGTTGATGTCAAAGAACCACCAGTTCGGAAAAAATAAAAACTCAGCGGGCAAGTCTTTTTGGAACGAAGTTCCTTATTGTGCGTTGTGAATGACTAGCTAGCTAGACGGATTTTTTTTTTACGAAAAAGTTGTCATGACACTTTTTTTGTTTTAGATGATTATCGCTAGATGGCGCTGTGATCTTTCATCAAAATCTTTTAAAACACGTTCCTTATCGCGCGTTACGTTAGGAAAAAAATATATAAGATATCTTAGCGGGGACCAATGTTTAACTTTATGGCTTAATATTTTTTTGTAACAATAAATTTTCATTTCATTTCATTTTCATTTCATCTTTTAATCAAGGAACTTCGTTCTATTCGGGTGTCCCATGACACCTCTCAAGTTTTTTTTTTAATAATTTTTTTTTCAGTGAATATTAATGTGTGGTTACTCTAATAACCTAGACTCATAATCGATCATCGGCCGTCGTGGAACCATCAATCTTAATGGTTACCTGAACTTTAAATTTTTCTAAGGTTGAGGTTAATCATTACATAAATCATTATAATATGCGGTCGTTTTTAATAAAAGCGTAATATTATTATAATAATTTGCTAAATTTAATGCTTGTACCTCTAAATCTTAATATGAAGAAAAAAATATTTATATGCAATTTTTCACAACACCACTGGCTAAAAACGGTGAAGGAAAACATCGTGAGGAAACCTGCAAAACGGAAAAGGGTTCTAAAAATTATTTGTAGAAATGTGAAGTCCCCAATCCGCATTGGGCAAGTGTGGTGGACTTTGCCTAACCCCTCTTCGGAGGAGACCTGAGCTCAGCAGTGGGCAGTAATGGGTTGTTACAGTAATTTGGTAATTTTAAAGTTTTATCCCGCCAAAAATATAAAAAATTCTAGCTGATCCTCGCAACTTCGTCAGTGTCAATCAGGGCTATCAGTGCTACTGTTCGATCTTTATAAGAACTACCAATCCTTAATACATTATTTTATCCTAAAATCGATAGTTTATTTTTTCAATTTTTAATTTCGATTACTGCAAATTAGCTACTTCGCTTAGTAATGAGACATTCTAAGTCATAAATACTTTTAAACAATTAAAGAACACTGAGTCATAACAATTACTTGTTATAATAATTAAGGTCTTTAGTTTGACATTTTCTGACATATATTTTGACAGTTTCAACCTCGGTTTTGACATTAAATGGATCCCAATGACTTTCTCGACACGCACAAGGTTTAAATTCTAAACACCTACTAAATTTTTAAATAAAACTTTACTACTTTAAGTACTTAACCTTCTCCAAGCCGAAGTCACCATTTCCTGTCAAAATACAATTTAACCACTCAACTGGGAACGTCACTATTCGCTAGATGGCGAAACTGGGGACTTCGTTCGGAATCACTACCTTGATTGAGCACCTTTTTTAAAAAAAAAAACCAATAATTTTTAATTTTGATTTTTAATTAAACCTTATATTTTTGTAAATCTTTACTACTAAACGACGCTGTATTGCATTTTCAGCGAAAATATATCATCTCCATAAAATATGAGATGATTAAAAAATGTTAACAAAACAGGTTTTAGAACTGTGCTCAATTTGGGCTCCTGCCACAGACTTGGCAAAAGTAAACAAACCAATTTGGTTGCCGATCCCAGTTGAGTGATTATCCAACCTCTTTTGTTTTTGGAATCTGACAATGTTTTTTTTCAAAACGATATGGTAGTCTGTAATGATATTCTCACATAAATCATGTTATTATATTGATTCCAAATTGATTCGTAAAATGTGGGAAAAACAAAAAGGTATATTCTATGATAATTTGTTTGAAATAAGTTTTAAATTGTGATGTTCTAATCATACCTATGCGATAATCACTTTTAATTTAGAGTACGTACACTCAACTGATTCCTAAATGAATAAGTTATAAAATATTACACAATCCCTCAATTAACTAGAAATGGAATTTATAAATAATCATCAAATATAATGATGTTATCCAACCAGCAATTAGAACTATATTACATTGAAAAGAATGTATAATCAATTACATATATGATGCATTGTAATGTAACCACATGATTACATAAAAACTACATTGTTTTCAAGTAAAATTGGTATTGTTTTAAGAAAGTTTTAAACGTAATTGTTTTATAATTGATGTTATCTGAAATGAGTATTCAAATTTCTAAACTTATTCAGACACTTGCGGTGTTCTATAATACTTTCATGTGTGACGTGAGTTCGAGTTCCAGTGGTACTACCCAAAAGCGAACGAGAAAGAGGGTACACAGATTTGTTTGCTCTTAAATCGACGCCCAGTATCCAGTCTTCTCGTGATCATGACGTTTGCAACAACGTTGAACTATCGAGACAACTCAATTAATTAAATATCGTGGTAAGAACCCGTTGAAAATGCATGAAAATATTCCAATTTCTATTAAAATACGTTAAACAATGGATGGATCCTTTAATTGACTTCCAAAATAGAAGCACTCAATTCGTCTATTTTTATACTTGTTTCCACATAACTTAGGTTTGACTGAACTGATTTGGATAATTCATAATATGTCAGATGAAAGGTGATGGGCGTCGTAGGACACCATTTGATGTTAAGATTAATCAAGGACTTCTTCAAAAATGTTAATTTTAAACGGACAAGATTTGACGATTTGCTTTGCGTGGATTTATTTTTACGTTAAACCGATTTAGATTTTTGTTTTGTTAGAAAGCTGGCACTTTGGACATTATCTCCCATTTAAATTTGACAAGGACCTAACTAGTAGCTTTTGTGGTATTCTCAAAAATTGGAAATCGGTCGTTATCATTTTTGAAAGAAAATATTAATGACTTAATATTAAGAGAAGTTATAGTCGTGGTGGCCGAGTGGTTGAAGCGCTTGCCTTTCCGTACGCCGTTCCGTACCTCTAAATCTAAATGTGAAAAAGATTTATTTGCAATTTTTCACAACACCACTGGCTAAAAACGGTGAAGGAAAACATCGTGAGGAAACCTGCATGTCGGAAAAGGGTTCTAAAAATCCTTTGAAGATATGTGAAGTCCCCAATCCGCATTAGGCAAGCGTGGTGGACTATGCCTAACCCCTCTTCGGAGGAGACCTGAGCTCAGCAGTGGGCAGTAATGGGTTGTTACAGTACAGTACAGAGAAGATAAAACTACGTGTCTACTGTGGAATGTAACAATCACATTCTTATTACACTTCACAACATAATTCACTTTACATAATTAATAATTAATCGATCGTTACGTGGTCAATGTTCTCGGTTGGTTGGTGCCTTCCGTAAATACTTCATGTTAACTACCCGTTTAATATTACGATGAACAATATCAACAAATTACATTGTGCCTATAGTAAATTATTCATTTTAAATACAAGCTTTTAGATCCTGAATATTGTAAAGCAGTATAGTGCTAGCTAATACAAGTAAAACGAGCCCAAACACGACGGGTCTATCTTGTTTAGCACAAGAGTTCCTATGACCACCTTCCGAATCAGATCAGCGCCGTCGGACGCTGAGTGTGAGCGGTTGGAGGTTTTAATGCGGTTCAACTCCCACATACGGGTCCGGGATCCGGTGAGTACCTCCAACTGAAAAAAAAAAAAAAAAGCCGTTTCGGAGGAGTATGGCAACGAAAACTGTGACACGAGAATTTTATATATTAGATGTAGTGATAATCGTGCGTACAGTTAGTAACGTTTAAATACTAGGACTTGATCTCATTTCTACTAATACAACCAATCAATATTATCGACATTGTCCAAAGTACTTGTTCGAGTTACACTAAACGAACAGCTGTTGATTTTAGAAAGGATAACTACACAAGGTTATGTTGTATCCGTCTATACTATTATAGAGATAAGGCTTTATCTCATAAAAACTAGATACTGTCTGTATCTGATTTTAAGTATATACTTCAAGAATATTGCAATGTGTAGCGACCAAGATCCTGAATCGCGGTATCAACATTTGCAGCATTCGGTGCATATATACGACATCTGAAATCTACTACAGTGGACTTCGGCCTGACCGGGCATACACTACCTCGCCCGGAAGGAGATCTCCCTTTGGCATAATACCACTGATAGCCTACACAATATTTTATTTTTTATTTTATTTTTATTGTTACTTAAACTTTTGTTTAGTATTACCTACTTAATTTATTCTGTCAGAAGATAAGAATTAAGTTATGTAAATTGTTATTCTGTTTATTTTGTTGCGCCACTCCCACGGGGCCCATCTAAAAATCAGCGCTGCAGCTGGCGTTTTGCTTGCTTGTGGCATTCAGCAGAGATGGGTACCTTTTTTATTTATTATTTATTTTCCGTATGAAAATTGTAAAAGAATATTTTTCTTTTTTTGTCACAAATAAATGTTTTTCTTTCTTTTCTTTCTTTCACTGTAATCAATAGGCTTGTTCATAAGAGCCTGAGAGCTGTCAAATTTTGGGTATGTATTTGAGGCAAGCTGAAAACTTAATCCATAGGTCTATTGATATACCCCAACTCTGAAGACGTGACTGCTGAGTAGCGGGACTAAACGGGACTGTACATTAAAAAAAATATTGAACGTAGAAATCCCCAACAAAATTATCTGTCTTTTTGAAACACAATAAAAAAATTGTATTTTCATAATGTCCTATATTATGGACCTCTTTAATGTCAATCGAGGTCAGGAAGTTGAGTGTGAGCGGTTGGAGGTTCTGTGCGGTTTATCTCCTACATATCCCACAAACGGAGCGTATGGAACCACCGCGGTCATCCACGGTCCGTTTCAGGAACACTTTTTTGCCACGCATCATCCGGCTATGGAATGAGCTCCCCTCTTCGGTATTCCCAGAGCGCTATGACTTGTCCTTCTTCAAACTAGGCTTGAGGCGGTTCCTTAAGGTTAGGTCGTAGGTAGCGACCCCTCAATGTCCCCTGACATTGCAGAGGTTCATGAGCGACGGTAACCACTTACGATCAGGTGGCCCGTTGGCTCGTCTGTCTATATGGCAATAAAAAAAAAAGTGAATTTGTGAATTTCCTCCAACTCCAAAAGCTTGTCTTTAATCAGATGAGGAATTTAACCAGAATATGATAAGAGTATGAAACATGAGTTCCAACTTCCAATCTTAACTACAGTAGTTGAAATAGCTACGATATAATTATGGTTTTCCTTAACCTTTGACGATCATTTATTTAAACCTTTCAAGCTTGTAAACCCGCTCAACCAGTTTGAAGAACCAGCTCAAATTAATCAAAGGTCATTTGGTGAACTTCGGTAGTCTGTGGGTAATAAGCTTAATGGTTTAGCGTATTGTACTTTTTAGGACCATAAGGGAAAAACTAAACTGTGTTATAAAAGCTTTATGTGGTTTTATGATCATTTTTAAAAGCTTTTTGCTTAAACTATGTGTGAGTTTGACCAAATTCCCGATTTCTAAGCTAAAGTTCTAGTGTACGTTAGGTACACTTCTGGTTGCCTGATTTTAGATTTTACATTTCACCTATTTCTTCGTTTGATTGTTAAAAGTTGTTATTCTCTGCAGCAGCTCCGTTTTCGTTTCCTTTGTACTTACCTGAAAACAAACAAATAAAATAAATAAAAAAGTTAACAAATTAAGCTAAAAATTAAGCTCTTTTCTGACTTGTTTGGAAGTGGAAACTTATTTGGTCTAGGTTTGGTTTTTTGTGTCCCTGTTTTGTTGTAATAACTTGTACTGTTGTTTCTCAAATAAATAAAAGAAATAAGAACATTTTTACACCTTCGTTATTCTTGCCTGCTGAGATTGTTACAACAATTATCCTTAAGACAGTAGCGTAGCTTAATACTGATAATAAAATACTCCTTGACGTTCAATAACATACTTTATCATCATCATCATCATCGTCATCATCAGCCTATAGAATAGACGTCTACTGCTGGACATAGTCCTTCCCTAAACCTCGTGTCTACGACCGGTCCTGCGCTGTATGTATCCAGTGACTTCAAGCGACCCTGACCAGACCTTCGGTCCAATTAATGGGAGGTGCGCACGTTGCCCCGCCGTTCCTAATGTTTTGGCCCACAACATAGTACTATATATTTACTCACATTGTTAACTTGCTTATTTGAACAACAAATTGATTTTTACATAGCAATTGAACCGCTAAACCATCTAAACGCAATAAGTTTCGTCAGTAGTTACAACAGCAGAACACATTCAATGCTCAATGAAATATGTTTATGAGAAAAATCGTACACAATATAGTCGATAAAGGTCGCTGGGAGTTTGGCGCAATGCCGTTACTAACTGCTAATTGGTTGTTTGATGTCGAATAGTATGGTTCGGAAACTTGTGTAGTCAAAGCTTCAATGAAGTGATACACACCATAAACATAGAATGTAGAACACTGATAAAGTCCACAAAATCGTAGGACAAAAATTAAAAGACAATGTATTAGTACAGAAATTTGATATGAAACGTCATGATATCAGACTTGTAACTTATTGTGAGATACTGATAGATAATATTGCAGGATAGTGTTGGCTTTTTTTTACTTGTGTGATTTTCATTGATTGCTATATCTTTCACTCACGACTCGTATGATAAATCTATGATACGAACATGATTTTATCACACTAAAGTGTGTTGAAAAGTTTGCGCATACAGTGTCTCATGACATTGCAGAATCCCATGAACGATAACCAATTACTAACAGGTAGACTCATCTTACTACGAGGTATTATCCATATCTCGCTCACACTGTAACTCGTGTGTATGTGGTATGACAGCGGCTACCACCGTAATGACTCTGAACAGTGAAACCCAGGAACACGAGAGAAATCTAACTTGTCTTGTGACCCGGTACGAAGATTGAGAATAAAAAAATTGTTAATAATGTGGCGACCAATAATAGCGCGCGAGATCCTGAATCGCGGTTACAACATTTGCAAAAATCTTCGCATATAATATACGACATCTGAAATCTACTTCAGAGGGCTTCGGCCTGACCGGGCATACACTACCTCGCCCGCAAGGAGATCTCCCTTTGTCCTAATACCCACAATAACCTTTAACTGCTTTCTATCAGAAGTTTTAGAAGTACAGTGGTACTCTATGTAGAACTCACAAGAAATTCAAATTCGTCGGATTATTTCGAAAAATATTGTTTTACTTTTCATTAAGTTAGGTAGATATTTATGCAACTTATTTTTAGAAGTATAAACACTTATGTTAACCACAAAATTTTCCACGCAATTTCAATCAAGCGCGGTGCGATTCTCAATACTTTGCTTTCACAACCTCAAAACAATAAGAATCACTTAGCTTATACAAAAAGGACCCAAATCCAAAATAATAACTTACAAAAACCAACTTTAACCTGAAATTTATAAGGAGTAAAATCGCTTGTATAAAACTATGTGAGTCGTCTTTTATTTATGTTTTGAAAAATGTGCTAATTAAGACTATGTACGGAGACATTGGCGAATATATTCTAATTAAATACTTTTACTTTTTTAAATGTTTGTGAAATATATTGATTGTAATACATGATGATCCTACTTCAAAAAACTTTTATTTATTGATAATTAAAATAATTGATTTCCATTTTTCAATAAATTAGATGAGACCGACATTTATTACATTCAGATCATTTAAGAAGAAACATAGCTACATAGTTACATTCAGTGCAAGTAAAAAAAACTTTTAGACATCTGCTTCTTGAAAATCATTCCAAAATAAACTAAATATAGTTAAGTTAAAGTTAATTATAAGTCATTAATAAGTTTTTTTTCAAAGTCTGTAAGCTTTCCTTAAAATAATCCCTACTAATATTATAAATGCGAAAGTAACTGTTTGTTACGCTTTCCCGCTTAAACCTCTCAACCAATTTTAATGAAATTTGACACAGACAAACTTTAGACCCTGACAAATATAAGCTACCTTTTAATTGAAAGTGACGCAGAGTTGTTGAACACCGCTAGTAAATAAATAAACAATCTACAAATCGTGTAGGAAGTGTTTAAAACAATTCTGCAACATTACACCAGTATCAGTCTCTAATAGTCACCTGCTCATTGACGAACGTATTAAAGCTATGCAATACTGTTACATAATGTACGAGTTGGTAATAGTTACAAGGGCGATATATAGTTCAGTACTAGACTGGTTTTGTTTTACGTAATCGTTTTATAGTGATTTTCAGCTTGTTATTGTGTTAACAAATAATTTATTTTAAA
This sequence comes from Trilocha varians, assembly GCA_030269945.2. Classification (NCBI taxonomy): domain Eukaryota; kingdom Metazoa; phylum Arthropoda; class Insecta; order Lepidoptera; family Bombycidae; genus Trilocha; species Trilocha varians. Next base: position 1,137,039 of record AP028264.1, on the reverse strand, counting down.
GAGAAAAAAACTTGAGAGATGTCAAAGGACACTCGAACGAAGTTCCTTTCGATTAATTAGTGAGGGAATTGTAATAGAATTTTATTATAGAAAGAGAGAGAGACAGACGTTTTAAACTAACATCTAGCATTAATCATATAAAGCAAAAAAGGAATTGTTTTAAAAGATTTTAATCACAGCGCCATCTAGCATTAATCATCTAAAACAAAAAAGTGTCGTGACAACTTTTCATAAGAATTTCCGTCTAGCCCACTTTCGATAACGCGCGATAAGGAACTTCGTTCCAACACTTTAATAACAAGCTTTTAAGATCCTGGACGTCATGTAATAGTAAAGTTAGTTCTAAGACAAATAAAATGAACCCAAACACGACGAGTCTATCTCGTTCCTATGACCACATTCCTAATCCATTATCAGATCAGCGCCATTTTGTCACATTATTGCATTGTCACGCGTGACGCGATATACATCTGCGTACAAAATCGGAAACCGTGGTAGGGTTGCCAGGTCCTCAGACGCAAAAGCCGGACAGACTTGTGAGTTTGTCTTGACATTTGGGTAAAAAATCCGGACATCTTGTTTTTTTTGTCCATTTTTTTATAAAAAGTGTAAAACTAATGTTTTTTGTTCTAACATTCGGTCGAAAAATCCGGACGCCACACATTTTTAAAAAAATTTGGTGTTACTTAAAAAAAATGGAAATCCGGGATTTTCTGATTGCATTTTAATAAAACAAAAGCAAAACCAAGCTAATATTTCTTTATTATAAATCAGTCTCTAACTCTCTTAATCATTTTCTTAAAAAAAAATATTTGTACTCGTTCGGCGTGATTCAATCTCGATCCGCGCGCGAATTTCGAAATTGAAAAATCCTACCTAAATCCTAACAGGCCGGATGCCGCTCATTTTGGCCGGACAAGCAATCAAAAATCCTACGTATGTCCTGCTTTATCCTAACACCTGGCAACCCTAAACCGGGGAGTTTAATTCGACTCGCAAGATTTCACCCGAACTAACATAGTTACATCCATTGTAAGTTTATAGAAAGCTTGTTAAAAGTCATATTAAAATCATGATTTTATAAATATTAACAAAGTTACACGGCTAGAGATATAGTTCTTTCTCCCATTTTTAATAATTCCACAAAAACTAATTAAGTATTTTTAGTTAGTCTTTTTTTTTTTATTGGCAGATGAGCCAACGGGCCACCTGATCGTAAGTGGTTACCGTCGCTCATGAACCTCTGCAATGTCAGGGGACACTGAGGGGTCGCTACATACAATTTAACTTTAAGGACCCTCCTCAAGCCTCGTTTGAAGTAGTCTAGTCAACAAGTTAAAAAGCTCCTAAAAATGTGTACAATAGCGCATTGGATGTGGAATGTCGCCAAGAAAAATGTTTTTTAAAGGCGGATTAGCACATAAAAATTGCGATTGTTATATAATGATATATATTTTTTTAAGTTTTCGGTTTATGGTTAATTTTGTTTAAAATAATATTTAAGAAATATCGAAAAAATAATCTAGAAAATTATAGACTTACAAATTTCTTCCTCTTTCACGTTTTTTAACACGAGATTTTTATACATAAGACATTATACTTCGATTACTCAAATATTTATTCTTAATCTCACAATACATCGATTATAAAATCGATTACAATGATTGATTTAAGCAATACAATGATAAATGATTCCATCTATTTCATATCTAATAATAGTCTTATTAGTAATCTATGTTAAGAATTCAGGGCAGTGTCGAAAACGATTATACCACGATTATAAAACTCGGTTAAACGATTGTTACTTTAATCTGATTACGTTAGAAGCAATGCGTGACAATGAATGCACATTAATGACTGAAGCACAACACACTGGCTAAAAACGGTGAAGGAAAACATCGTGAGGAAACCTGCATATCGGAAAAGGGTTCTAGAAATCCTTTGAAGATATGTGATGTCCTCAATCCGCATTAGGCAAGCGTGGTGGACTATGCCTAATCCCTCTTCGGAGGAGACCTGAGCTCAGCAGTGGGCACTGGGCAGTAATGGGTTATTACAGTTATGACTGATGTGTAATTTTGTACGGAATAGAGCAGTTTATTGCAAGCATTATATTAACTAGCAATGGATGTAACTATAAATTCGGGTAGAATCTTACGAGCTAAAGGCAAACTTCCCGGTTTCCGATTGAGCTGATATTTTGCTATTGAGGTATGTGGGAGTTGAACCGCACTAAAACCTCCAACCGCTCAAACTCAGCGTCCGAACCCCGGCTGAGGCCAGAACCCAGCACGGAGTTATGAGGGACGGCGCGACGCGTTACGCCCAAGGCACTCTTTCCCGTCGCTCCGCCCCTAAACTAACTGATGTTAAGTGGTTACAATATGTAAATATTCCTCATTATGAAAAGTTGTTTCTCGTTAAAATCTGAGTATTGTATTGACATTAAGATGTCGAAACTATGACCTATGTTAGTCACGCATTATACGATGTTTGTTTAACTATGGATATTTACATTTTATTGAAATTATGAGAAAAGTTAGTTGAAATAACTCTGTAGAATTTTTGATAAAAAGTCGTATAGGGAAAGTTTTCAAAATCAGTAAACTCTAACTAAGTAACTCTGTCTGTCTGTTACGCTTTCCCGCTTTAACTTCTCAACTGATTTTGATGAAATTTGGCACAGACAATCTTTAGACCCTGAAAAAACATAGGTTGCCTTTTAATTGAAAGTGACGCAGACGGAATTGCGCGGGCCGGTAAGTAATATTTTACCAAAATTAAAACGACTAGCTTTACTGAAACAATTTCAACTTGAAAACCTTCTGTTGGGAAGTCAGACAAAAACTAGACAATTTAAATTGGTTTTAAACACATAATCTATTGTTTTTTTTTTACATATGATGCACATAAGCTAATGGGATAATCGAAAGTCATCACCGGATCCCCGGCCGCCCCGCGGGCCGTGTATGAGGGAGTTGAACCGCACTAAAACCTCCAACCACTCACACTCAGCGTCCGAACCCCGGCTGAGGCCAGAACCCAGCACGGGGTTTGGAGGGACGGCGCGACGCGTTACGCACTCGGCACTCTTTCCCGTCGCTCCGTCCCCGGAATCGAAAGTGGTTACCATCGCTTATGGATCTCTACAATGACACTTCAGCACCTCCATACACCAACCCACCATTAAGGACTCTCTTCAAGCCTCGTTTGAAGAAGGACAATTCTTAGCGCTCAACAACACACCGAGGAGGGTGTCAGTTCCTTATTATATTATTACGTAGATTTCAGAATAAATAAGTAAACGACGGAAACAAGCAACACTATCATTGTAAAATGATTAATAGATTTATTGCAGTTAGATTTTATAGTCGCACAGAGACTAGAAAGTTGAACAAAACTGTAATCAGTTAGACTACTAAACAAGGAAATCCGCTGGGTTTTAGTACTTAGTTCTAACTATTGTTAATACTAATTAAATAAATCCAAGCTTTATATTATCTTGCAATGGATGTAACTATTTAAATTCGGGTGGAATCCAACAAGCTCAATTTAAAAAAACTTGAGAGGTGTCATGGGACACCCGAATAGTACGAAGTTCCTTTCGATTCAAAGATATCTTTAATTTTTTTTCTAAAGTAACGCGCGATAAGGAACGTGTTTTAAAAGATTTTGATCACAGCGCCATCCAGCGATAATCATCTAAAACAAAAAAGTGTCGTGACAATTTTTCGTAGGAATTTTTTCCGTCTAGCAACCTTTCACAACGCGCGATAAGGAACTTCGTTCCAAAAACTTCCCGGTTTCCGATTGAGCTGAGAGAGATTGACAATTTTTGTGTGTGTTTAAGTAAAAGTAAGTTGAGTTGACATTTTCACGCAGATGTATATCACGTGACAATGCAATAATATAACAAAATGGCGCTGATCTGATGATGGTAGCCATAGGAACAAGACTCATCGTTTTACTAGTTTTGTAACACTTCTTACTTCTACTTCTACATGATATCAATGATCTTAAAAACTTGTATTTTCAAAGTTTTCTTTCAAATAATTTGTAAAAGTACTTTTGTATTTATTTTCCATGGGAAATCATTCTCTCAACGCAAACAAATTTACGCCCACTAAGAAATACTATCTATCTAAATAATTTTCCTTATCATAAGATTATCTAATATATATTATAAAGGCGAAAGTTTGTATGTATGGATGTATGGATGTTTGTTACTCTTTCACGTAAAAACTACTGAATGGATTTGAATGAAACTTTACCACAATATAGCTTATACATCAGAATAACACATAGGCTATTTTTGAGGTTTCTAATGTGAGGTCGTAAAAAAACACATTTTTTGCGGTATAATAGTACTGTATTATAGACGTCGCGAACTGGACGGGCTAGACGGGACGAACCTGAAGTCCACGCGAACGAAGTCGCGGGCAAAAGCTAGTTCAACTATAATTGAAGCAGTTATTTCATAATTACTAATTGAACTGGTAACTTAATTATATTAATTTGATTATATTAATTATAATGGATTAAGAATACCACTTTACGCACTGTTTAATGTAGAATTAATCACATGTTACGTTCGTCCATTGATATCATAATTCAATATGTAATGATAGACGTAATAAGTAGTAATAGCTTCTTCAGTATTTGAGTGTAAACTACTTTTTTTGGATCAACGAACGACAGTACAATAATTTTTACTTAAAATTAACTTAACGTACTTAAACTAATAAGAAAAGTTCTGGAGTGGTGAACCACGAACCGGTACGCGCAACGTTGGTAGACCCCCACAAGATGGACGGACGATCTGGTCAAGATCGCGGGAGGTCACTGGATGCAGATGGCGCAGGACCGGTCGTTGTGGCGAGGTTTGGGGAGGCCTATGTTCAGCAGTGGACGTCTATAGGCTGATGATGATGATGATGCATACAAACGCTCCGTTACATGTTGGTCGGCCGTCACCGTCATTTGTTTTTTACGTGTGTTGCACGTTGGTGAGACAATAATATGAAAAGGCTGGCTCCACGCTTGTTCAAACATCTTCGTGTTATAAAACAACGGCAATGAGAACCGGATCCCAAACAATCCCAAGAGTGAAGGTCAAATAGTAATTTCTAATGTAATTATAAAGTTTGTCTTGTTTGATTGTAAATTATTCACGGTTTAAGACCTTCAATAAATAAAGTTTGTTTTCTTTACACTTTTCACCTTCAGGGTTCTAAAAACAAGGAAATCTTTAGGTTTTTATCTGTTCGTGTGATGTTAAGAAAATGTTGGTGAATCATGCTCGCCTTTGTGCTTTGCGTCGGTGTGGCGACCAATAATAGCGCGCGAGATCCTGAATCGCGGTTACACATGGTTACATTTGCAAAAATCTTCGCATATATACGACATCTGAAATCTACTACAGCGGGCTTCGGCCTGACCGGGCATACACTACCTCGCCCGCAAGGCGATCTCCCTTTGTTTGACAGTTGGCCTACCCGGTGGGATTACGCGACGGGAAAGAGTGCCGATGGCGTAACGCGTCGCGTCGTCCCTCATAACCCCGTGCTCGGTTCTGGCCTCAGCCGGGGTTCGGACGCTGAGTGTGAGCGGTTGGAGGTTTTAGTGCGGTTCAACTCCCACATACCGCGGCGATTTCCTCCAACTAATCTACTAGTCGTTTGTGTAACCGAAAATGTTTTGATTTACCACAGTCAAAAACAAACCTAGGCCTACATTCCCCTATTTATCGCATTTGTAGCGGCGCCAATGATACTCAGTCTGAGTTCGACATCTTCCGTCCTGGTTCTTTAGCCTCAGTAAAGTCCTTATTGAGGAAACTAATTACTGAATCTTAACTTTAAACTGTGAATATTGTGTTGCTTTTAGATTAACCTTTTTTTTGTATTTTATATTTTACTACGGTAGCTGTGTCTACATCAAGCAGGGATTTACTCATAATTAGTATTAACTATGTAATAGACAATAAGTAACGATGTATTTAATAGTTTATCTCAGTTATGTGGACCAAATAAAAAAAAAAAAAAAAAAAAAAAAAAAAAAAAAACTTGTCCTTCTTTAAACGAGGCTTACAGAAGGTCTTTAAAGTTAGGTCGTAGGTAGCGACCCTTCAGTATCCCCTGACATTGCAGGTTTAAGAGCGACAGTAACAACTTAAGATCAACTTCATCATGTGGTCCGTTTGCTCGTCTGTTTAGATCACAATAAAAAAATCAGCCTCTAACAATTTTTTGGACATCAACGCTTGGGAAATTCCCTCTGTTTTCGAATACAACCTTCGTGGCCCTGACGATGCGATCGTGGGAACTACAGACGGCTTACGAAACGAACCAGACGCTGCTAATCGCGTTTGCTAATACACAACTTGATCCATTGTGTGTTCATGTTAGAGTAAAGTTCACTAAGTCAATGATTTTTACAAGCTTTAACTTGCAATGGATGTAACTATGTCAGTTCGGAGGGAATCTTGCAAGCTAAATAACCACTCAACTGGGATCGGCAACCAAATTGGTTTGTTTACTTTTGCCAAGTCTGTGGCAGGAGCCAAAATTGAGCACAGTTCAAAAACTTGTTTTATTTACATTTTTTAATCGTCTCATATTTTACGGAGAAACTATATTTTCGCTTAAATTGCAATACAGCGTCATATAATAGTAAAGATTTACAAAAATATAAGTTTTAATTAAAAATCGAAATTAAAATTTATTAGAAAAAATGTTTTTAAAAAGAGGCTCAATCACGGTAGTGATTCTGAACAAAGTCCCCAGTTTCGCCATCTAGCTAAAAGTGAAGTTCCCAGTTGAGTGGATATGACAAACTTCCCGGTTTCCGATTGAGCTGACATTTTGCACGCAGATGTATATCGCGTGACAATGCAATAATATTACAAAATGGCGCTGATCTGATAATGGATTCGGAAGGTTTCTCTGGACTCGTTACTATATAAATAAATAGTTTGAAAGTTAATCAAACTTCGTTTTAATCGAGAAAGTTACAAAAACGTGAATCGATTTCAATTGTACGTTGCAAAACATCGATGTACGAAAACGATTATAATACAATAACTATATAATTGTATTCGATACGATCGGTTGTAGATAATCCGATTACTAACAACTTTAATGGATTCGGAAAGGTCACTGTATAGTGTTTGGAAATGTCACTAGACGTCAGTGAAATTGGTTAGCTTTTTCTTTTGGGCAGTATTGTTGTACTAGGTGACCCGCGCAACTTCGTCTGCGTTACAAAGGGGTTCAAAAATTGTAGCCTATGTGTTATTCTGATGTATAAGCTATATTGTGGTAAAGTTTCATTCAAATCCATTCAGTAGTTTTTACGTGAAAGAGTAATAAACATACATCCATCCATACATACAAACTTTCGCCTTTATAATATTATTATGATTGTCGTATCTTTAACATGTGGGGGCCATGATAAAATTCGGAAACAGCACGTCAAAATCGATGAACAGTTTTCATAATTCCTGGAAAACTCTCCAGGTACCTCAGCTCTATTTTTTATTTCCAGGTAAAAGAGCGGCTTTTCCTGTACTTAATAATAGGATAATAGTATTTTTGAAACCAATGCTATTTTTTTTCTAACCTAATTCACCCATTACAAACTGATCATAAACAGCTCTGTGTCAGTAAATAATATATCTATCTATCTAATATATAAAATTGTCGTGTCACGGTGTTCGAACTTGAACTCCTCCGAAACGGCTCGACCGATTTTGATGAAATTTTTTGTGCTTATCCGGTACCTATGAGAATCGGCCAACATCTATTTTTCATCCCCTAAATGTTAGGGGTAGACCACCCCTAATTTTTTTTTTCGGCGCAGACGAAGTTGCGCGAGTCAGCTAGTCTTATATATAAAAATGAATTGCTGTTCGTTAGTCTCGCTAAAACTCGAGAACGACTGAACCGATTTGGCTTATTTTAATCTTGAAATATTCGTAGAAATCCAGGGAAGGTTTAAACGGTGAGAAAATTTCCTTATGTGACGCAGACGAAGTTGTGTGGGCCAGCTAGTCTAGAATATAGATAAGTCTAAAAATAGAAGCTAAACATCAACTCGAGTGCAGAGACACAAATCTCGAGAACCCACTAGAAAACAACGTCAAAAAAATCTTCGAAATTGATCTCGCGGCGTGTTAAAACCACTTTTAGGCGTATCTCTACAACCTATCTCCCACAAAATGGACAATAAAAGCTGTCTATTGTTAATAAACACGCGTGGGACGACAACCACAATGGAACCATGCAACAAAGTGATGGTTTGGACGAAGATTCTTGTACATAAATCGAGATTTCTACGAAGATTGATGCAGCCGTTTTTTGGGATGTTAAAAAACGGCGCCTCCACTGTAAAAGCTATAGAATTATTACATTAATCAACCTCATGAACAAAGAAATGAAGCCAATTGAAAGTACGCAAATCGCGCGTAACGATTATCTGGCTAACGATTGGTGTTGGGGAGGGCCCTTCCCTTTACGTGTGACATAATATATGAATGATCCAGAATGAAAAAGATGAAATATAAAATATATAAACTAAAATAAGTAATGCTCAAAGCAACTGTTTTAAATTATCGAATGTGGCGACCAATAATAACGCGCGAGATCCTGAATCGCGGTTACGACATTTGCAGAAATCTTCGCAATATATACGACCTCTGAAATCTACTACAGAGGGCTTCGGCCTGACCGGGTATACATTACCTCGGAGATCTCCCTTTGGCCTAATACCATCTATACCCACATCGAATAATCATTATTTGAGGACCTCTGACTCCCACCACTGTAACTCCTGTGTAGACAGTATCCACAGCGGCAACCATTGTAATAACTCTTAGCAGTGAAGCCCACAAACCCGAGGGAAAGCTAACTTGTCTTTGGTCCCGCAACGAATTTAATCAGAAGATGATAGAAGGAGGATACATTAATTTCGACTTCCCTTCTCGAAAAAAATATTTAACATATTTTGTAACAAAGAAACTACAGCATCAGAGTTGTTGGTAGAACTATCACTTCCATCTACCATTATAAATAAGAATTGTATTATGTCGTGGGTGTTGACTTATGGATCATGTAAAATGTACTACATTCTTTAAATTCAAAGTCGAGGCATCTGATTTTTATCGCGAGCGTGGGCTTAAAGTTGTGTTGTTTTTATCTTATTCTTACTAAAATATTACTGGACATCTACGTACTGTTTTTTTAAGGTTAAGAATGAGCTGTTTTACTAGATAGGAAATAGATGCAGTAGTTACTAGGTGTCGTTTAAAGATTGAAAAGAATTGGATAAATAAAATTAATGCAATTTGATTAACTGTAACAACTTATTACTGCCCACTGCTTGGCTCAGGTCTCCTCAAAACGGTATTAGGCATAGTCCAGCGGATTGAGGACGTCACATTATCTTTAAAAGATTCCTAGAATCATTTTCCGGTATGCAGATTTCGTAATGACGTTTTCCTTAACCATTTTTAGCCAGTGGTGTTGTAATAAATTGCACATAAATATTTTTCACTAAGATTAAGCCGACCGGTTTTGAACCCGCGACCTCCAGTACGGAAGGCAAGCGCTTCAACCACTCGGCCACCAGGACATTTTTGCATGAACTAATAATTAAATCTCATTCAGTAAGTTTCCATCTTAAATTACTTTACTAGAAAATATTCAAACTACGATTACCGTTTGCAAATCTACTGACAGTTGGTTCGTCACACGCGGTCGAGATATCAATAAAGAGATCAGATAACACAACAATGTGCTCACATTACGCCGTTAATTACTTTAATGGAATATAAAAAATAATATTAACATCGAATGTGACCTTAATCCCACGGGTACGACGTGACAAAATAATGTATGTTTGCGAAGTAATTTTATGTAAGACAAGCTTTTCGACTTCACTTAGTTTGGTTATCTTAATCATATATAAAGATATTGTCAATTTCAGTGATAAGTTAAATAAGACTTGACAGTTAAAGCTTTTTTGGAACGAAGTTCCTTATCGAGCGTTATCGAAAGGGCGGCTAGACGGAAATTCTTATGAAAAAGTTGTCACGACACTTTATTTGTTTTATATGATTAATGCTAGATGGCGCTGTGATCAAAATCTTTTAAAACAATTCCTTATTTTGTTTTATATGATTAATGCTAGATGGCGGTGTGATCAAAATATTTTATTTAAGTTAGTAGTAAGATAGTTAGTTTCTAAGTAATTATTATAACTTAAAAAATAAAATTTTACTACAATTCCCTCACTAATTAATCGAAAGGAACTTCGTTCCATCCGGGTGTCTCTTGACACCTCTCAAGTTTTTTATTTACAAGCTTTATATTAACTTGCACTGGTTGTAACTATGTACCAACCAATGTAAATTAGGGTGGAATCTTCAAAGTTTACACTGTCCACGACTTATTTTTTGTGAAATATCTGTCTACTAAATAAATTAAGTTTCTCTATTTCCACACTCATATTTTAATCATAACATATCGAGAGCTATTTCTAGACCTAGGTACATTACTAATTATAACTACACGCAAAGCCTTTTTTTTTTTTCGTTGGAGGAAATGACTGGATCCTATGTGGGAGTTCAACCGCACTAAAACCTCCAACCGCTCACACTCAGCGTCCGAACCCCGGCTGAGGTCAGAACCCAGCACGGGGTTATGAGGGACGACGCGACGCGTTACGGCATCGGCACTCTTTCCCGTCGCGCCGCCCCCATACGCAAAGCCTTAAGTGTAATACTTCAAGAACCTTCCTCAAGCTCCATTCAAAAGAATCATTTCATAAAATTCCTCAATAAAATTATCATAGATCCATATGTTCACTACTTTTCCTGTACAACTACGATTTCACACGTACTTCGCAAGTAACGTAACTCACGTGTAATAGCAAAGAAACGAGAGCGCCAACGAAAGTGAAAACTGTCCGCGGAAAGTGAAATTATGTGAACCCTGACGCGGTTACAACAAAACAAAAGACGAATAATATTACTACATAGATTACATAGTATAATCTCCTTGTTCTGTGGAGACCAGAGCCCAGCAGTGGGCAGTAATGAGTTGTTACAGTAAATAGTATAAAAGAAATTAGCTTCCCGTTGTCTGTTCTCATGCTTAAATTTTAAAACAACGCAACATACTTTTAATATAATAGGTAGGGTGTCCAATCAAATTAGGAAGGTCCATTAATACTTTCATGCATTTTCAACGGGTTCTTACCGCGATATTTAATTAATTGAGTTGTCTCGATATTTCATGTTTTATATATCGTATATAGGCCAAACAAAACGTGCGATTCCTACTTGTAGTCTTGACTCAAAGAGCACATCAGAGCGATTAAAAACAATGAACCGCATAAATCGGCGATCGTAGAGCATGTGCTCGACTCGGGTTCCAATCACTGGATACAATTACATAGTCCTCAGGTACTAACAGGAAACTAGGTATAAGCCCATTAATGACTACTAGAAATTTGTAGTCAATTATTATCTTACTATTATTATCTTATTTCCGGAGTGAATAAATAAATAGTAAAATTTTTCAGCTAGACCATGCCACCTTCCATAATTATTATTTTTTTTATTGCCACGCAGGCAGACGAGCTAACGGCCCACCTGATTGTAAGCGATTACGGTTTTAAAATTATTATGAAAATTTATGAAACAGTCACCTTGATTATTCTTCATATTGTAGTAATTAATTAAAAAATAATTTTGAAACGGCGGACAAAATAAATAGGGTTAATGATAATAATACGAGTATTACGTTGTTGAAGTAATAAGCGAAATATTGCAGTCCTAATACATTTCATTTCATTTCTTTAAACACTCGCGGTTATCTACATCACTTACACTACTACTAAACGGGTTCTTACCACGATTATTTTTAATTGCGCGGTCCCGATACTGCTAGTGCGGTATGTCGAAATGTGAGTTCGAGTTCCAATGGTACCGGCAAACGAACGAGAAAGAGGGTAAACAGATTTGTCTGCTCTTAAATGACCTACCCACAGTTCCTCAGTCTTCCCGTGATCATGGCGCTTGAAACAGTGCTGAAATATCGGGACCGCTCAATCTATACTAATATTATAAAGCTGAAGAGTTTGTTTGTTTGTTTGTTTGTTTGAACGCCCTAATCTCAGAAACTACCGGTCCGATTTCAAAAATTCTTTCACTGTTGGAATGTACATTTATCGAGGAAGGTTATAGGCTATATTTTATTTTGAAAAAAATTAGGGATCCGTATGAAAATATCGAATTTGTAAGACCAGGTGAAATATCTAAAACCTATTTATGCGTACGCTGCAAAAACTATTGACAATAGAACAAAATGATGTACTACGGGTTTTTAGGTCTTTTGAAGACAAACAAAAAAGTCCGCGAGAGCATACATCTAACTATCATAGTTTAGTCACAACAACTGCTTTTATGTTCAAAAAAAAAAATAATTCGTCCGAAGAATTAATTTAACGTTAAATTAGTATTGTTATATTAATCCTTATCCAAATAAAGTATTTTGTTATCAAGAGTATTAATGTAGAAGTAAATTACTTTTTGTTTTATTCCAATCGGACTTTTCGTTTAGAAGTTATTACGAGTATAAAACTCCCCGGGCCGCGCAAATAATATCGCAACAGCATTAAGAGTACTGTTTGAACCCCTTTGTGACGCAGACGAAGTTGCGAGGGTCATCTAGTTAAAAATAATCGTGGTAAGAACCCATTTAGTAATAGTGTAAGTCATGCTATTATATTTGGATTTCCAGTAACTATCAAGAAAGAGAATGAAGATGACTTTGAACGTATTACCCTGTTTGCTAAAACTTAACAAGTTCACCATGACCTCTTCGATCCGTGCACAATACAAAGCACGAGACCAAAAATTAAAAGCGAATCCAAAAATATTTAAAGTTAATTATGAAGTTAATCCGTGAGAATGTTTACAATTAAACTCTGGGCTGTTTACTTTCAACATTACATATGCAAGGTCTTTCAGTTACGACCTAAGTTTAATCTGTGAAACTTAGACTATGAAATGATTTTTGTAAAGGCTGTTTGATTTTGTAACCTTTGTCTGTGAAAAAAATGTTACGGTTGTTCTAGGGATGAATTTTGGCGCGAAAGCGTACAAAATGGTGTCCGAAAAACCATTTTGGTGGTAAATTTATTTTTGTTCGTTATAATTGGGATTTGTACGATTTTGTTTGAAAATAACGTTAAATAAATTGTAGAATAGCTATTAATCTGTTTTCTTATAAAAAATTTAGCATGCCTATCAAAAATACCTACAAAAAATTCTTAGTCAAAAATCAGACTGCCATTACAATCCAAACTAAAAAAATTGTCAGTCAAATTCAAATATTTGTTACCAAATAAAACAAGATAATATTACTGTTCAAAGATTGGTGATTTTTCGCTATAATTTTTTATTCTAATCGCTTCGCTCGATTTACGCCTTTGTCAAATAAAACCTTTGTCCGAGGTTATTCTCCTTTAAAAAAATCATTAATCATTGATTCTAGAGTTCAAGATCTTGAAAAATCCATTTATAAACACAGCATAAAATTATTATTTATATCTATTTGATTGTTATTATAGATATCAATCCATCATCATCATCAGCTTGATCATTAGTAGATAAAACGAACGGACTTATGCTGTCTCCATCCAGTTTCTTTAAAGTATAGCTGACAAACCATTTCACTGTAAAGGACCAATGGCTACATCGTATATTATTATGCCTCTCAAAGGCAGATCATAAATACATAGTATAAAATAGTTTTGATAAAAAAGAGGTTAAACTATAGTCCACTCTCTGTGACGCAGACGAAGTTGCAGAGACATCTAGTTATTATTATAAACAAGTAAAGTTCTAGAAGTTACTATTAAACGAAATTTTGTAGCATTATTTTTAAACCAAAACTTTTATAAACATTTAATTACTCTCTACTATAGTTTCTGATCATGTCATTTCAGCCTAGATTTAAACACATAAGGTTAACGACCAAGTAATAGACCTTTATTAGAACGTAAGTCTAGACCTAGGCATTATACGTGTTGCCTAACGTTCTAGACACGAAGCCAGAGATTTCCGTGAAATTGAACTAAAAATTTCGTCACTTTGTTTTTTATGTGCACAATGTATTGTTATGTTTTTGTTAAGTAAATGTAAGATAACCTGAAATAAAATTTATGAACGTGTACTTGGCATAATTTGAAATTAGATTTTTGTCTTTAAACTAGTTAAGAGTTGTACAAAAGTTACACAATTCTACATATTTTTGACGATATTAATGATTAAAAAGGTTTTTTTAAACGGGTATGTGGACTCATTCAGATTTAAAAAAAATAATAAAACCATGAGAAATAAATCCGTCATTGTAAACTTAATTACACTATTGAAACATACATTTCCAAAAACTAAGAAATCAATATTTTCAGCACAATTTTAGCTCGATTTTTGTACAATAAATAAATCAATAAAAATGCAGGTGCAATTATACAACTTAATAAAAAATCCTTGGTATCTTAGGGAGAACTTGAAAAGCCATGTAACACGAAAATACACCACTAAATCAAACAAAAGAAACACACGAAAATAAACACAATTCGTTTTCACATCACTTTTCAATTTCCCGCCAAAATTTTTGACATTTGACACTTACGTAAATTTTGGCCGCCATATTATTTTTGTTGTTTTTTTTTTCACTGTCACTCGCGGTCCGGGCGCATGCGACTAGGCTTTTGCGCGGAGAATGTTCGCTGCGGGGCGCACACTACTATATAAACTCCCCCCCAGATTGTTATTATATTAATTACAAAGTTTTCACTGAGGTTCAAACGCGGATCGATCTGAATTTTCGCGTTTCCTGTATTGATAATCCTGTCTAAAGTTAAAAGATTCAGGATACTAAGTTCCATACATATCAATTTAAAAAACTATTACCTACTAAAGTATTTAATCAATGTTTCTCTTCCTTTTAATCCTAATCGTGATTATCCACTCAACTGGAAACGTCACTATTCGCTAGATAGCGATACTGGGGACTTCGTTCGGAATCACTACCGTGTTTGAGCCCTTTGAGCAAAAATTATTTGAAAAACATTTTTTTCCAATAATTTTTAATTTTAATTTTTAATTGAACCTTATATTTTTGTAAATCTTTATTACTAAACGACGCTGTTATTGCATTTTCATCGAAAATATATCATCTCCGTAAAATATGAGACGATTAAAAAATGTAAACAAAACAAGTTTTAGAACTGTGCTCAATTTTGGCTCCTGCCACAGACTTGGCAAAAGTAATCAAACCAATTTGGTTGCCGATCCCAGTTTAGTGGTTAAAATAAAAAAGATAAGAAAGGATACGAAAAGGGGAAGGAAAGAAGTACTTACATTATTCCTTCGAAAAACTTCGATAAAAAAACTAATATTGATCTTAAAAGGAAACCAATAAAATGTCACAGCGGACTTACAAAAACTAATACAGTATTAATACATTACGATACTTTTTGCAATTTTCATAGTTTGTTTTAGGTACATTTCGTAGGACAGATACTAAAAGAAATTAACTTAATGATTTGAAAAACTACTACTTAACCCTTAAATGGAGAATGTTGTTTTTAAACAACATACTAAACATCGCAGATAAAATTGACCTTCTTTAAATTTTTTGTTAATTTTGACAACTAGTTCTTATTTCTAGATTTTTGTATGTACTCATTTTTTCCTAGACAGTACAGTAATACATATTTAACCACTCAACTGGGATCGGCAACCAAATTGGTTTGTTTACTTTTGCCAAGTCTGTGGCAGGAGCCAAAATTGAGCACAGTTCTAAAACTTGTTTTGTTTACATTTTTTAATCGTCTCTTATTTTACAAAGATGATATATTTTCGCTGAACATGCAATACAGCGTCGTTTAATAATAAAGATTTACAAAAATATAAGGTTTAATTAAAAATCTAAATAAAAATTATTGAAAAAAAATGTTTTTAAAATGGGGCTCAAACACGGTATTGATTCCGAACGAAGTCCCCAGTTTCGCCATCTAGCGAATAGTGACGTTCCCAGTTGAGTGGCTATTACACAAATATACAGGGTGATTTCCTAGTGAGGGTACTTATTGAAGGTCATGGTAGCTGATGGTTGTATACGACCAGTAAAAATATTATTACCAAAGAATATGGCTTAATGCCTTAGTAATCGCAACTTAAAAATATCTAAAATTCTTGCAAAATGATGGTTTTTCGACAGCTGATAGGTGTGGCGGAGGTGTGGGGTGCGCGAAATCACTAGAGGTCATTAGTCAACACTCTTTAAGCCGAAATTGCTTATGTTTGAGGTAGTTTTGTCGAATTTAGATTTAAAAAAAATATATATATATTTTGGAATTTTACTTATTTTTTGTAATATTCCGTATTAGAACAGAGTACTCATCACCCTCCTGCAATATGTACCCTGTTTAACAAATCACCCTGTATATATTTTTTTTGATACGTAAAACAAAAATCGTCCATTTAAGGGCAAATATTGAATTTTAGAGGATTCTACGTAAAATTTAAAGTGATAGGAAGCAAAGGAAGAAACACATACCTACTTTAGATAATTAGGATTTACACAACGCCTAGAAAAATGTTAATAAACACTTCCGAGTCTGATTTAGTGTAATAAATAACATGAATCGCGTGTGGTTTTCGACACAACCGAAACCACGAACTAACTGATACTCGTAATCATTAGTACATTACCGAATGTATCGCGTAACTTTACGTTTGAACCGGTTTAAATAGCTTTAAATTCTGAAATTACAGTTGCTGTTTGAACAATGTTTATGTAAACTTCATTTTGAAGAGAAGGGAGCCATGAGAAAGAAAGAAGATACGTTTATTCAGACACACAACTTCCACATAACAGGAACAATATATTACTATAAATAGATTAAAACTAAGATTAAACAATAATATAAAAGTAATAAAAAATAATTTAAAACAAAGAATGAAATAAAAAAAAAGGTTATGTGCGAGGGTGCAGCGCTGATTTTCAGCTGGACCCTATCGATTCCACGCGAGAACCACATCAGGAGCGAGGAATCTCTTTTTACAATAGTTTTTTTATTGCATAAAGACCGTGAGCTACAAACAGGTTTCCTTACAAATACCCTTACTCTAATTAAGTGGCAATGGTTAAGAGCGTTTTATAATAATTTTCCGTGTTGGTCAGCTGCTTTGCTGTGTGGGCTTTTAGAAACTATATCCTTTCAAAGGTTAAAATATATTTTTAGTGACTTCCTCCTTCATAAAACTTAGGTCAGATCGTAATGAGAGCAATGTACTATATACAATAATTACAAGGTCAGCGATAAAATTTACTACTTTTACGCTAAAATTTGTGGGAAATTAGTTTTAGAACTATTTTAGTGGTTAAGGCGTGATTTGAATAATATTTTATTAATATTTTGTTGGAAGATTGTTTAGATAGTAGTAAAAAACTTGAGAGGTGTCAAGGGACACCCAGGTGGAACGAAGTTCCTTTCGATTAATTAGTGAGGGAATTGTAAACTATACGAGAGAGAGAGACAGACGTTTTAAACGAACTAATTATTATAACCTAAAAAATATTTTTTTTATCACAGCGCCATCTAGCGATAATCAACTAAAACAAAAAAGTGTCGTGACAACTTTTTCATAAGAATTTCCGTCTAGCCCCCCGTTCCAAAAGTACACAACGGCTCATAAATACGTGTGAAAAAGAGCAATAACTTAATTAACTTTAGACTAGGCTGAATTACATCTTTGAAGTGGCAATGGGCAGGACACATTGTGCGAAGAACGGATGGCAAATGAAAAGTCCTGGAGTGTCGGCCACGAACCGGTAGCGTGGATAGACCTCCCACAAGATGGACCGACGACCTTATCAAGATCGCGGAAGGTTACTGGATGCAGATAGCGCAGTCGTTGTGGCGAATTTTATGGGATGCCTATGTCCAGCAGTGGACGTCTATAGGCTGATGATGATGAGACTAGGCTGACACTTGATGATTCCAGATGTAATAATTCCATGTATAGCTTGAAATGTGAAACCGCAAAAAGAGAATACACGAAAATTATAAAAAATTGTAACTGCAGAAGCCTGTGATAATATTAAATTTCAAAGTATGTGTGACATGTATTTTTTTAATTATTATGTAGATAAATACGTATTAAATATCAAATTTTAGTGAAAAAATATATTTTATAGGAAATCCGAGTCTATTTTAAATATCATTATTCACGACATCTCAAATCTTGTAAACTAAGACGTTCAAAATTTTTATTAGCGTGAGTTTTGTTGTTTGTAATTTTTTCCCAGTTGTTCTTCATCTTCAACTTTTTCTTGTTGCAATTTTTTTTAAATAATTTTATAGTCATATAGCTAGTCTAGTATGCCCTCATAACAGGGACACAGATCTTACTGTTTTCGGGTCATTTTACTGCACTAACTACTAAATTTCGTTAATGTAGGTCTGATTATGGTGTCTAATTTGGAAAAAAGTTATTCATTGTTTCAGTGTTTATCTTTTAGTAATGTAGTTCGTATTTCATAGTCCACTATCCTTTAGCATAAAAAATACTTATTATGAAAATATTTATATTATACTGTTATTATAATATGAGTCAGACAGTCTAACAGTCTAATAAAACAGGAACTGTACGACCTTCTGTTATCTCAACACGTGGCTTTTCACGATAGGCTTAGTAGTCGATGAAGTGGTTAGTTAGACACCAGAAAGTCAGTATTTTCTTGAAAAAGGAGAAGAATAATACATTCGTATATGTCTGTAATTTATTAAATAAATAACTATAATCCTCCGGGAATATTGCTTCTTGACTTTGATTAGACACCCTGTATGTAGGTATAATATAGCACAAAAATATCGATTGTTTAACAGATTTTTTAATATGATGTCATAAAGAAACATTCTTCGTCAATCGCTGACTGACGCAGACGAAGTTTCGTGGTAATAGCTATACCTTTGAACTTCATCCATCAATCCCATAGCGTGCAACCGTTAACAGTTAAGATGAATGATAGTAATGACAACCGGACACAGTCGACCTTGTTCAACAAGCCTTCTAATGTCTGGTACCATTCATATGGGCGTTGTACATTATCAGTTGAATGAAGTGCAGGCATTCTTGTAAAGGCTGACTCAGTGTTTTCACCTTCTAAACTTATACAAACAATCTAAAATGAAATTTTTTGGACCGTCTTCCGAAAAGGCTCATCCTTTTCGTCTGTAAAAAATCTAATGCTGCCAGTAAGAGAACAAATTCTAAAATAAAATTAAGAAAATAATTTATTTGAAAGAAAACTTTAAATGCAAGCTTTAAGGTCCTAATAATATCATGGTCCTTAATATCATCAGTAGAGTGCTAGCCAAGACAAGTAAAATGAGCCCAAAAACGACAGGTTATCTTCTTTAGTACAGGATTATTACAACCTTCCGAATCAATCATCAGATCAGCGCCATTTTGTCATAATATTATCACAGTGTCACGTGATATAGATACATCTGCGTGCAAAATGTCAACTCAACTTACCTTAATCCTAAAACACTATTTTACACATGAAATCATTAAAATTAGACAGTCTGTCGTTTTGATTTCATTTTTATAAAAAAAATGTTAATTTAATGTAATTAATAATGCATTTTCTGCTTTCACAGCATCCATTTATGCAAGAAATGTTTATTTTATAATACTAAGTATGTCTGGTATTTGCTTATTGTCCGTGGTAGTCGAAAGTCGAGCATTAGACTCGTGAAAGGTCCGACCTTGACTCAATTGTCGCTAAACCTCATTCGAAAGTGAAATTGTAACTGAATACATAATTATGTTTATATTTAGACGTTAAAATATATAATTAGTTACTTCCTTGACAATTAATCGTGGTTGTTTTTAAACTTAATACCTTCTTTTTTTTTAGTTTTAGGAAATCCGGATCTGAGGTATGTAGGAGTTGTATCGCACTGAAACCTCCAACCGCTCACACCCAGCAGAACCCAGGGCAAGATGGGACCGCGTGCCACCCTTCCATGGAATGGAAGTGGGTCGGGGAGCGCGGCCTTCCATCCCGGTTGCTCTGACGCAAAGCGCGATTGAAACAGACAGTGGAGTGGTCCTGTGATCTACCTAGACATATTTAATTTAAACCTAGTTCGGTGCACTTCCCACGGCCCGACCTTGCTTTTTGTCGACCGAGTCGTGATCTACCCGCCTTACCACAATTAGTCATGCCACCAGTCTTACAAAAATTATGTTTATTTCCTTAATATTGTATATTTGTATTACTATACTATCGGGCTTTTTTTTTTATTGCCTTGTAGGCAGACGAGCCAACGGGCCACCTGATCGTAAGTGGTTACCGTCGCTCATGAACCTCTGCAATGTCAGGGGACATTGAGGGGCTTAATATAAGAATTTATTATTAAGGCAAAGACGCGAAGTAATCAAATCAATAACCATTGATCTACGCACTAGGATCCTGTATCAATGATAACAGCATGAGCGACAGTAACTGCTTACCATCAGTTGGATCGTAAGCTTAACAAAAAATACAGATTACTACTTCACCAAAAGCACACCAATTCCCATAGACTACAGGCCCATGAAGAAAAAATATGGGTCATTTGAACCAACAGGTGACCTATCTAAAACGAAATTCTAGCATAAAATAATAAGATTCAGTACTATGCCGTCACTTGTAAGCTGTCCAACTGAGTGCAGGTGAGCCTTCAGGGGATTGCAACCATCGTTTTTCCCCTTGTCGCATAATTTTTGTACGGCGTTGAGGAATAATGGATTAGAAGCAGTATTTAAATAGTATGATACAGATGATCTACCACATTTCATTTTATATTCTTTCCTGGATACATGTGACGGTAATCAGTTAGTGTCAGTTACTGTCAAGGAAGATAAGAGCTTTTTTTGAAATACCAAGACGTGTTTCAAGAACTTTGTATTATTATAGTAATATCTGAAAAGTTCGTATCATAGTTTAACATCAAGTAGTAGTAGTAGTAGTAAGTCATGCAAAAACCCTAAAATACATTGTTGTTTCGTCCGCAAGGCGCCAAATAATTATTCAGCTCGTTGAAAACCTAGCACCGTACCACGTGGTTTAATCATGACTCATATTAGCAAATACTAGAAATAACTATTTGGAACCCTTGGCCTAAATTACCTAACGTTACACATATCTATTCCTATGCAATTGGTCCCCATGGGAGATAACATTATTCATGAATTAACGCTGGGTGTGACATCACATGAAAAAGTAGCTCAATATGAAACGTTTACGTTTTATATGTATTGGTGTAAAGATGTACAAACTACTTGATCAAAATATAAGTACAGCTTATCAAATTAATCACTCTCACCTAGCCACCACACGATCTTTTAAACACGCTGTTTTGTACTTTAACAATATTTTAGATGGTAAGTGGTTACCGGCGTTCATGAACCTTTGCAATAATACAATCAATATCGCTTAAAATATAATAAAATAAAATATAACAAATCAAAATAAGTTTTCATGTCTCTAATCACGTTTATATCTCACAATATCCCGAAGAATCTAAAGTTTTTTAACTACCTAATTTAGGGCTAAAACCTCTTAAGTTTGCAACCTCATCACGAAACTGCAATCTAGATTTTCCCTCCAAAACAATCATGCACGATGTTGACAGATGTCAAAAACGGATCGAGGCAACAGAACATTGGTTATTCAGCCTGTACTTTGTTACGATAACGTTCGTGTTCCGAAACCGAAACGAACAACACCGCCGCGGGCCGCATCGCAAACAACAAAAAACAAACTTACTTTATCGTAACATTACACATTGTAAACTTTAATGCTATGGATATAAGTGTGGCTGTATGTTTACGATACGTTTGCCGAAACTGAATTACCACAGTAGTGAGCCGTTCCAGATGTGTCAAGGACTGTTTGGCAAAAATACTTTCTTTCAATACAAAAATTGGTTTATTTGTTATATTTTAACAGATAACTATTATATGTCTAAAATAGGCGTTTATTTTATTGATAAATATAGCTTTGAAACTAGTTAATTTTGTAATAACACACGAGTTTAGTAGGTAATTAAGTTTTAACTAAAATACATAGACCATTACTTTGAAGGTAATTGTAACTCAATTATGTAAATAGTTAAATTAAATTAATGGTTTTAGGCAGTTATTAGTAGCATGATTACTAGGTTTATTCCAAAAACACTCGTCATTTACGTTGCAATTTATTCTTATTTGGCATATTCAACCACAAGATAAAGCACAATTTAGCTCTGCTGTGATTTTTTCCATTATCTGAGCAATCCTACGTCAAAAATTAAGGTGTTTTTATTTCGATTAGGTACCTATCTCATTCATGTGTGGTTTACTTTTTGGAACGAAGTTCCTTATCGCGCGTTGTGAAAGGGGGCTAGAGGGAAAAAAATCTTATGAAAAGTTGTCACTACACTTTTTTGTTTTAGATGATTATCGCTAGATGGCGCTGTGATCAAAATCTTTTAAAACATGTTCCATATCGCGCGTTAAGTTAGGAAAAAAAAATTAAGATATCTTTTAATCGAAAGGAACTTCGTTCTATTCGGGTGTCCCATGTCACCTCTCAAGTTTTTTTTTACCTATAGAGAATATCTAAAACCTTCTTTAGTTCTAAAACTTCTTGAAAGTTGCATTGTTGATAACCTTCAAATTTGACGCAACTGTCAAAAAATCATAAAATGTAGCTCCGAAATTTAAAAACCGCTTCAAAAATGTCGAGAAAGCCAAAATATGCCAGAATTCGTTAACACACGCCCAAAAAGAGGTCAAAAAGCATTTGGTAAACGGAAATTAAGGCAATGTTTCCAGTTGAGGTCTCCTTGTAAGCCTGAGGAATGGTCACCTATTGAAGTTCAGTTCTGCAATGTTGTCGCTTGGACAGGAGCTATAGTTGTCGCTGCTGTGATACTTAGGTCCTTGTATTTACTGTATATGAAGCCTGAAGGTACATGAGCAGGTACATTGTGCTTTTTAAGACAAGTTATGTATGGAGGAAGGTAAAGGTGTCGTAAAGATGTAAATAAGTTTCAACTGATGCCTTAACCACTCAACTGGGATCGGCAACCAAATTGGTTTGTTTACTTTTGCCAAGTCTGTGGCAGGAGCCAAAATTGAGCACAGTTCTAAAACTTGTTTTTTTTTTACAGTTCTTAATCGTCTCATATTTTACAGAGATGATATATTTTCGCTGAAAATGCAATACAGCGTCATTTAGTAATAAAGATTTACAAAAATATAAGGTTTAATTAAAAATCTAAATTAAAACTATTGGAAAGAAATGTTTTTAAAAAGGGGCTGAAACACGGTATTGATTCCGAACGAAGTCCCCAGTTTCGCCGTCTAGCGAATAGTGACGTTCCCAGTTGAGTGGTTAATTATAAATCTAAACACTAGCTGGGTCTAAGTGTTAGTAATATAGCCAAAAAGAGATGACTGTTTCAGCTTAAGTCGATTTAGTACTAAGAAAAATACAACATTATTAGTAAACAACCACTCTTTCCCGTTGAAACTTTCATGCATCATACTCTGTAAGTCGATTAACCTAATAAGTAGTATTTATTTTATTTTCCTATTGTATCTTATTGAAAGTGGTAAAACCTGCCTTTTGCCTGCATCTTTGCACTACCCTTGTAGTAGTACCTAATCAACCAAAATTTTAGCTTCAAAGTCATCAACTTTGTTACAGAAAACAATGACTATAGCCCAATAACTCGCCTAAATGTTTAAAAAGAAGGGTAAACTGTATCGTATCAAGCGATCACTATACATGAAGAGTTCGAGGTACCGCATAGAATCCTATCAGGTTCAGCTAAGGTACATTCTGATGTGGTCTGCTCTGCTGTTCCTGACGCTCCTGGGTTTACGAGCTTTGTATTTGAAGTATAATGTTAATGAAAGTGAAAGCACTTTTTCTGCGTGTCTCCATTGAAGTTCAATAAAGATTTTGGCGCGAATTGGTTTGTTATTCGGCGCCATCTTTAGATTGAACATAAGATTTTAGTTTCATCATATTTATGTATGTACTAATAGTATGTATGTCTGTATTATTATTAAATGATAGTGGTATTTAGCAATAGTAGGTAGTAAGTCCTTCAGACAAAACAACCTTCTAAGTTTAGGTACATCTGGAGTTCGAAGATTGAGCCTAGAACTTGA
Organism: Trilocha varians; assembly: GCA_030269945.2. Taxonomy (NCBI): domain Eukaryota; kingdom Metazoa; phylum Arthropoda; class Insecta; order Lepidoptera; family Bombycidae; genus Trilocha; species Trilocha varians. The sequence continues at coordinate 1,112,741 of AP028264.1, read as the reverse complement.
AACGAATCTAGATAAATTTTTAGTCATTATAACGATGGATTAACACTATCACATGCTAACAAAAGCAACAACAAAACGTACATTAATTTACATCGTCACCGTCAAATGTTGGCAAAGAAATTTCGAAATTCACATTTCGTCAACCCGTGAGAACTGTAGGCTGTATAATCTAGATCCGCTAGATTACAAGAAAGGACACCAAAAAAAAATTTAAAAAAAGAATGATCGTGAACAGGGCAGCGTGACGCAAGATGGCGCGTGCTCTGGTAATTATTACAAAACATTTACATAACGGACCGTTTAATGTTAGATTTAACGGTGAATTAAAATAACTGTGGCGGAGTCATGGGTTGACATGTTTTTGTGTCCAAATAATGCAATAGTTTACAAATGGGTGACACTTTTTCTCGAAATAAAAGAATTTCGCGCCAATTTAGCTGTCAATGTCAAATACAAAACTTTGCAATGGCGCTTGGTGAGTGTATTGTAATTATTTGTAATGTTGATAGTATTTGCCTTGGTGAGAGAATGGAAATCTAAGCTCAGTCGTCGATAGATCCGGATATAATCTATATTTCTCATAAGACTCTGTACTTTACTGTAACAACCCATTACCTACTGCCCACTGCTCAGGTCTTCTTAGTAGAGAGATCAGGCAAAGTCCACGCACGCCCAACCCGGATTAGAGACGTTATCTTCGAAGTATTTCAAAATTCTTTTCCAATATGCAGGTGTCCTCCCAGGGCTCGTTGTTCAGGAAAATATTGTTCTGTAGTTAATAAGCAGGTATCTAACCAAGGTAGATAGGTGTGTGTTGAAGAGTTTATAATATTATTATAGACTCTACTTTTTTATAAGAAATCACCCTTGATTCTTCAGTTATAATGCCAAATAATGCTGGATTTAAATGCGTTTTAAAAATTTAAAATGATAATTCTGCATCTTACAATATTAATATTAGATTGAACACCAGAAAACCGCTGAGATCGTTTCCTTGAATATTAAAAAAAAATAACATAAAAAGCGCGCCAAAACCTTGAACTTTATAGATCAGCTCCGTCCCGCTAATAGTCAATTAACTGCCCATTATAGATATCCGCGTATTTGCGGATATCTACTTCCTAACAAAACAAACTATAAACATGTTAAAAATTTGAGAAATAAACGTAACTTGGTTTAACTTTAAATTATCGGTTATATTTTATTATAGGTTATGTGTGAGATATCTTCTGCTAGAGACGATTTATAAGTTCTTTTTTTTTTAACTAAGCACCTATTTAGATTTTTTTTGTAGATTAAGGTGAGTATTTAAAAAGCGCCTAATTACTTTTCTAATCACCTGGATAATGATATCCTAAAATTCAATATGGAAAAGTGCTAGTAAATGCACTTAAATCCTAAAATATAGAACTATGTAACCATTATCAATTTACCATAATAAGCATAAAATTCACAATAATATTTGTATTCGGCTATGTAGCTCCCCTGTTTGGGAAACACCAAAGAGAGGAGCGCTATGAGCTTTGCGTCTTCAAACGAGGCTTGAAGAAAATCCTTAAAGGTTGGTAATAGGGGGCGAGATACCGTCCCCTGACATTCCCCTCCTCGGTTTTTCTGGAGCGCTATGACTTGTCCTCCTTCAAACGAGGCTTGCAGAAAGTTCTTAAGGTAGATCATAGGCAGGCCCGCAGTGTCCTCTAATAATGCAGAGATCCATGAACGACGAACACACACGATCAGGTAGGACCATACTCGTCTGCTTCCATGGCATTAAAAGATATAAAATCCTAATCCAAACTTTCAATTCTTTCTTGATCGTGACCTCTCGATTTATTTACGAAAAACACGCACAATTTTTATTGTAAAGCGATTGTCATGGTCAATAGCCATTCATAATAATGTACTCTGTAATAAATGTTGAGTGATCGTTAAAAAGTGGTACATATCTCAAAAATCTAATTGATGTGGTGACGGTCGCTGGTTGGTCTAATAGTTAGGGTTGCTTCTGCAAACCAAATTGGTAAAAAAAATTGCTGAAATGTTTGTACGACGATAAGTTTTTTAAAGACTCGATGGTAACTTATAATTCTTGTTTTATTGTAGAAGAAAATGTATAAGTAACTTGACTTTTAAGAGAAAATGTTGCATCTACTAATAGATTTCAGCACCTCCTGGCGGATCCAAAAATTAGACCAATGTCAACCAGGCATGGACACTAAGTACCCAACAGTGAAATAAGTCGATCTCTTCGAAGCATGCAATGTTAGTCTAGACCTAAGTAATGTTAGTCTGGATTTTACAGATAATTTAGTTCATTTTGACCGACTTCCAAAAAGGAAGAATTACTTAATTAGTCTGACTAAACAACCGCAGCACCTGAGGCAAACCCAAACCGTTGTCTACCGTTGAGGCCCCTTAAACCTTGTTTACAAAAATCATATCACATAACTCCAAAACTGAACTAGTAGCAGCCCTAGCCCGGGTCAAGGCTCCAAGCTTTGTCTTACAATCTGATCGACCTGAGGCCACTTCCCCGTACCGCAATCTCATCGATTACAAACTAATTCCAGTCGTTATGTTTCGTGCAATCGACTGGACAATACTGCGCCGTGTGCCAATATTGTTTAGACCAATAATATCGATAGGTTTTGATGTTAGTTCACTATGTTATATATTTTATTATTATAGCGTCTCTTCAAGAAGAGCTCTTTAAGCGTCACGACATGTCGCACTTTAAATGAGGTTTAAGGAGATATGTGGGAGTTGAACGGCCCTAAAACCTCCAACCGCTCACACTAAGTGTCCGAACACCGACTGAGGCCAGAACCCAGCACGGAGTAATGCAGGACGGCGCGACGCGTCACGCACTACGGCATTCTTTCCTGTCGCGCCGCCCCAGACACCGAACCGGCAGCCGCTGGCGATACAGCCACTGGCTCTCTCGGTCGACGGGCGTTCAGAATCCCGCCATGATGGCACCGCGTGTCACTCAAAAATATTAAATACATAGGAATGACTCTTGAGTGATCTTTAAATAGATCACTGGATAGAGTAGTACACCTCAAAAAAAAAAGATAGAATTAACTTTGGTAGTAAACTTTTTGTTGTTTAACAAGATAGGTATTCTTGGAAAACCATGTGAAGAAACTCCAATACTTCGAAGAAACACGTCGAAGCGTCAATCCAGCTTAGCGGGAGTTCATAATTCATGTTATTTACAACTCATTTATAATATTACAATAGTCTTTGATTAATCTATAGACTAAATCACGTTCTGTTTCGCAATAAACAATCTAAAACATAGGTGATATGAGATCAATCGTATTCTTAATATTAGGTACGCATTTGAAGCTCAATGCCTTTAAATTTCGGAACATTTTACTTAGCTGTTTGAACTGTTGCCAAAACCAGGCTTTCAATTTGTCTTTTTTCTCAAATTGTGAATATTTCATATCAGAGAAAATAAAAATGCGCGCGTAATTGAAAATTGTCTAGTTTATTGTGCGATTTTTGAAAAGTGTTACATTGCGTCGCCTCAGTGCTTGTTTGGCCTATCTGCACTCGAGCAAATTTTACAGGAGACGTTTTTTTTGTTTTATTTATTAAATAACGTTTAATTTTTTAATTTGATACTTAATATCAATACACGAGCTACCCACAAATTGATTTATAAAGAAATAATATACAATAGTTTATGATTCTAGCGTATTTTACATGTTTTGTGTGACGATAGGCCAAACGTGCACTAAAAATTTTTCGGATGTTTACTTACAACAAACGTGCACTGAAGATTGACCAAAGGATTGTGATAATTTTCCGTGCTTGTTTGTGCTAAGTGCTAATATTGTTGATACAGGATGTAAGTTTTTAATTAGTATAAGTTTTACTGCCGATTTCGCTTGTTCCGTTATGTATATTATTTTAAAATATGACCAACTTTTCGATTTTTGATTGATGGGTTTTTTGCGCTTGAAGCGTCCTGGTGAGTATTTTGTCTGTAGATGAAGGTCAAGATTTGATGATGGAGCTGGAAGGTGGCAACAGAAACTCTGTCAATAAGCAAGATAACCTCATCGTGTTTAGACTCTAATGAAGCGTCCTGGTGAGTACTTTGTCCCTAGATGAATGTCAAGGTCTGATGATGGAACTGGAAGGTGGCCACAGGAACTCCGTCATTACGCAAGATAACCTCATCGTGTTTAGGCTCTAATGAAGCGTCCTGGTGAGTACTTTGTCCCTAGATGAATGTCAAGGTCTGATGATGGAGCTGGAAGGTGGTTACAGGAACTCTGTCAATAAGCAAGATAACCTCATCGTGTTTAGGCTCTAATGAAGTATCTTGATGAGTTCTTTGCATAGACATGAATATCAAGGTCTGATGATGGAACTGGAAGGTGGCCACAGGAACTCGGTCAATAAGCAAGATAACCTCATCGTGTTTAGGCTCTAATGAAGCGTCTTGATGAGTTCTTTGCATAGACATGAATATCAAGGTCTGATGATGGAGCTGGAAGGTGGTTACAGGAACTCCGTCAATAAGCAAGATAACCTCATCGTTTTTAGGCTCTAATGAAGCGTCTTGATGAGTTCTTTGCATATACATGAATGTCAAGGTCTGATGATGGAACTGGAAGGTGGCTACAGGAACTCTGTCAATAAGCAAGATAACCTCATCGTGTTTAGGCTCTAATGAAGCGTCCTGGTGAGTACTTTGTCCCTAGATGAATGTCAAGGTCTGATGATGGAGCTGGAAGGTGGTTACAGGAACTCTGTCAATAAGCAAGATAACCTCATCGTGTTTAGGCTCTAATGAAGCATCTTGATGAGTTCTTTGCATAGACATGAATATCAAGGTCTGATGATGGAACTGGAAGGTGACTACAGGAACTCTGTCAATAAGCAAGATAACCTCATCGTGTTTAGGCTCATATGAAGCGTCCTGGTGAGAACTTTGTCAGTAGATGAATGTAGATGAATGTCTATGCAAAGAACTCATCAATACACTTCATTAGAGCCTAAACACGATGAGATTATCTTGCTTATTGACAGAGTTCCTGTAGCCACCTTCCAGCTCCATCATCTGACCTTGACATTCATGTATATGCAAAGAACTCATCAAGACGCTTCATTAGAGCCTAAACACGATGAGGTTATCTTGCGTAATGACGGAGTTCCTGTGGCCACCTTCCAGTTCCATCATCAGACCTTGACATTCATCTAGGGACAAAGTACTCACCAGGACGCTTCATTAGAGCCTAAACACGATGAGGTTATCTTGCTTATTGACAGAGTTCCTGTAGCCACCTTCCAGTTCCATCATCAGACCTTGACATTCATGTATATGCAAAGAACTCATCAAGACGCTTCATTAGAGCCTAAAAACGATGAGGTTATCTTGCTTATTGACGGAGTTCCTGTAACCACCTTCCAGCTCCATCATCAAACCTTGACATTCATCTAGGGACAAAGTACTCACCAGGACGCTTCATTAGAGCCTAAACACGATGAGATTATCTTGCTTATTGACAGAGTTCCTGTAGCCACCTTCCAGCTCCACCATCTGACCTTGACATTCATGTATATGCAAAGAACTCATCAAGACGCTTCATTAGAGCCTAAACACGATGAGGTTATCTTGCGTAATGACGGAGTTCCTGTGGCCACCTTCCAGTTCCATCATCAGACCTTGACATTCATCTAGGGACAAAGTACTCACCAGGACGCTTCATTAGAGCCTAAACACGATGAGGTTATCTTGCTTATTGACAGAGTTCCTGTAGCCACCTTCCAGCTCCACCATCTGACCTTGACATTCATGTATATGCAAAGAACTCATCAAGACGCTTCATTAGAGCCTAAACACGATGAGGTTATCTTGCGTAATGACGGAGTTCCTGTGGCCACCTTCCAGTTCCATCATCAGACCTTGACATTCATCTAGGGACAAAGTACTCACCAGGACGCTTCATTAGAGCCTAAACACGATGAGGTTATTTTGTTTATTGACGGAGTTTCCGTAGTCACCTTCCAGCTCCATCATCAGATCTTGATTAAGATCAAGGATCCTATATTCAAGATCCAGGATGCTGAATCCAAAATCCGGATCCAGGATTCCCAGTACAGAACAATTTACAAACAGATTTCGAAAACTCGAATTTTATTTATTTGTATGGAAAACGGGCGTGATACTTGTCTTAACCTGACAATTGGTTTAAAGTTTTTAAATAGAACACCCTGTTTGAAATTCAACTGAGTCAACGGTTAATTTAAAAAAATACGTATTTCTCTATTTTTAGCGATGTCTGCTCATCTTTGCTTTTATGATTTGTTGAAGAAATACTTTTAAAATGATATTCAATCAAATTTATGAAAAAAAACATAATTTAATAAACTATTTCTCATTTTTTATTGTGATTTCATGCGAATCTCACTGTGTTTCGAACTACTGTGACGTCATACAAAGTGGCGGATACGGCGCTACGCCGGCTGTGATTGGTCAATTGAGTTGCGATACAACAAACAAGCACTAAAATTTTTAAAAACTACCGATACAGCAAACAAGCACGGAATTTTCGTTAAGTGCCGTGTTGAGAAAAAAATTAAAATGAGATTTTTATTGCTTTAGAATTGAAAATTTTAAAAAGTTATTTTACCAGTAGGATGGAAATTTAATTCTTTATAATACTGCATTAAAAAGTCATTTTCGTAAAAAATGTCAGATAGGCCAAACAAGCACTGGGGCGACGATTGACCAATGAGAGCGCAGGCGCCTCGCCCGCGCGCCGTGTCATTGGCTGTTGGTAGCGTGACATGATGTGCCGTGCGATTGATTGGTTGGATTCAAATGTGTGAATGGCGCGAACATTAGCTAATACTGTCTATTAAATAAAATGTCTATAACAATCCAGAAGCGAGTGTAAACCAATAAGTCAAAACACTTAAAATCAGACAGGTCTAGATGTTAGAATCAGGGTCCGAAATCTTGATGTGTAGATAGATAGTGAACCCATAATGACATTGCAGAGGTCTATAAGCGACGGTAACCAACCGGGCTTGTTTACTGGCATGTTCATCATAATCATAATTACTATTATAAAGGCGAAAGTTTGTAAGTATGGATGTATGGATGTTTGTTACTCTTTCACGTAAAAACTACTGAATGGATTTGAACGAAACTTTACCACAATATAGCTTATACATCAGAATAACACATAGGCTACAATTTTTAATAATAATTTTAGCTAGACGGGACGAACCTGAAGTCGACGCGAACGAAGTCGCGGGCAAAAGCTAGTACCTAATAAAGGCCTTAGAATAATATCAGAACGAAGGTTCCTTTTCTTCATATTTTTATAATCTTTCTTAAGCAAAATTCAGGACTTTTACCTAATTTCTTACAATTCATTAATTTCATCACTTTTCCAAAATTAACCTAACCTAAAAATATCTATACATATAATAAAATGATAGAAGAGTCAACATTGCAAAATACACTCTCCCAAGTCAAACAACCGTTGAACATAATGATGGCGCGATTCAGAATCCATACATTTAGTACTGTAAAAAAGTCAGCTTTGTCCGGGATAAACTCGAAAACTGCTACACCGATATACTTCAAATTCGGCAAGAATATTGCTTAAAAGTCGGGTCAACACATAGGCTATATATTATAGTGCTATCATTTCCGAGGAACGGGATATAAATATAATAAATTTCATTCAAAAATTTTAGAGCACCGACATCTATCGGCGTTTAAGTCAAATTTCATGTGGAAGCATTTTTTTATTAGTACAAGAGCTAGCAACGTCGGGAAAACAAACATTTCAGTAAAGCCAGTTTTTATTTTTATATATGCTATCTCTCATACTCTTTCAGTTTTATATCAGTTGACAAATTAATTTTAGGTTTTTAAGTGCTTAAAAAGATTCATTAAAAAAAATCATTCAGAGTTAGCGTCTGGCACAGAAAAACAACAAAAAATATCTGGCAATAATAAATTCATGCAGCAAAAAGTAGAATAAAAATAATTTAAAGAAAAATATCTTAAAAAAAAATTTAAAATCGGTTTTTTAACCAGACCTTACCACTACCGGCTGGAGGCTACTACTAGACAGTCCGCATCGGTAAATACTCTGTCAAAAACGTTGCTAGCTCTTATACCATAATTTAAATTTGATTGTGTCATTTTTGGCACTGTCAATGGTTATTTTTTTAATTGTTATAGATACAAAGAGTTCTGTTCCTTCTTAAAAAATGTGTATTTAATTCGTTTCAGAGATTAGCAAGATCTATACATATAAATAAATTTCATTAAGCAATTTTAGAGCAACGACATCTATTGGCCTTCAAGTCGAATTGCATATGGAAGCATTTTTTTGTTGATATAAATAATTTAAATTTGACTATGTCATTGTGGGACAATGTTTCCTATTTGCTAACTAGATGGCGTTGGCGTATAAATTTGAATGATTCTGAATCGCGCTATCATTTCGTACACCAAATGTCAAAACTGAGGTTACCTGCTTTGCTATAAGTCATCCTATGGTTAGTCAAATTGAACTCTTTAGCTATCATTATATTATTATTTAGTTTCGACTAAAAATACTTAAAATGCCTGGATAACGATCTAATTTATCCCAATGTTCAAACGATACTCGAAGGAAAAGGTTAGCTCGATGTCTAGAAACCGCCGTTGAGCATGAAGCTAGGTTGGCTAATGGCTACTCTTTAAGAACACATTGCGGAAACTCAGTCGATCGAATATCTTGAAGAGCAGGATACTCAGTTAAGGAGAGATCACTCTCAGCTCGCTCTTTCACGGTCGTTGGAGACTGATGAGCAGCTTGAAGAGCGTAGTACAGCTGCTCAGCAAAGTTATCAGAACGTACGTGACGATACTTCTGCTCATGTATCGCAAGACCGGCACAGAATGCAGGAGTTGCAAGAGCAACCATGGCTAAATAAAGAGGGAAGTAGATTCATGTACAATGTTGCGATTAACTACGCCGCACACGGAGATATTAGCAATCTTAGAAGAAGTGTGCGCCCTGTGTCGAGCCCGCAAATGGAGAGGGGAGCCCAATGGAATGTGTTGTGCATCTGGTAAGGTACGCTTGGAGTCTATGCAAGACCCACCAGAACTGTTGAAACTCTTACTAAGCGGCGAACATCCGGGTCCAGCCATTTTTTAAAAAACATTCGAGCCTATAATAGCGCCTTCCAGATGAATTCGTTTGGTGCAAATCAAATCGTTGAAACAGGGTTCATGCCGACATTCAAGATCCAGGGACAAGTTTACCATCAAATTGGTTCGCTGCTACCTACAGATATTTCAAAATGTTTGCAAATTTATTTTGTGAGTGATTTTGAAGAACAAACAAACCTACGAAGTAGATTCATCCCCAATTTAGACTCAAGAATTCTCCGATGTCCTTCTAAGTCTTGGTGAAGGTACTCTACCAGAAGAGAGAGGTGGACAAGTGTTGCTTCCAATGTCTCTCGGTAGAGTTGTATCCAGCTTAGAAGAACTCATTCGCTGTGTGTACAACGACATCAGTCGTATATCACACCAGCAGAATTCTTGGGTGTGTGAGCGAGCCATTTTGACACCCTAAAATGACCAAGCTGCAGCAATTAACGAATTCTCTCAGAAATTGAGGGAAATGAACTGTCGTCGAGCAAGATGATGCTACACATTATCCTGTAGAATTTTTGAACTCTCTGTCAGCAAGTGGTTTTCCAGCGCATACTGTCAAGCTGAAGGTCAGTGTCCCGATTATGCTTCTTCGGAACCTATCTCCTCCGAAGTTGTGTAACGGGACCCGCCTTAAAGTCATCTCGCTCCACAAACACACAATTGAGGCGGAAATTCTTACGGGTTCTGGCGTCGGCGACGCAGTAATTATATCACTCATTCCTCTCATACCATGAGGTATGTTCCTGAACTTTCCGTTCCAGTTCAAGCGCGTACAGTTCCCCGTGAGTGTTTGCTTCGCGATGACTATCAATAAGTCGCTGGGGCAGACACTGGGGACAGCGGGTGTCGACCTCAGGACGGCCTGCTTCTCACACGGGCACCGGTCCGTCTCTTTATATTTTGGCTGCGGAGAGCTAAACCACTATTGTGGTTCATTGAGAACAAGCATGTTTTTTTACGCTATCTTCTAATCTCATCTTATATTTGTCTTAATTTGATTATTTTCTGCATCTGCTTTAGTCACAACTTTTGCCTTAATTCAGCAAAATTACCTTAAAGTCATTTATTCGAAGCGGGTCGAAATTAGCACTTTTTGCACTTCAATTTTACAAAAAAACAGTCTTATTCTGTTACTCTGCTTAGTGTAGATATGAAAGGTAAAGAAGAAAACCAGTAAATTAATGTTAGTTTAAAAGATACAATTGTTGGTATATTATTATGGCGCTGTACATAGCATTCACGCAGACGACGTCGCGGGCAATAGCTAGTAATAAATACGACTTCCAAATTGTGTCACAATTTTAAACCATTTTTAAACACGTAACACATGAAAAATACCTCAACTTCCTACGCACATTTAACATAAAAATTTACAAACAAAAACTGCTATCTACTTCCCTCACGTAGGTACTTATTACTATCACCGATGTAAGGTAATGTAGGCGTAAAACGTTATAAAATTATGTCGCTACATTTACGACTCCCACGTAATCACATAGTCTAAATAATATTTAAACAATCAGCGGCAAGTTTAAACCTTTTTTAGAAGGAGAAAATCGCTGAAATTACGGGGTTTTTTTTTTATTTAATTTAAACCCCAGTACAGAGTACCCACAACGCTAAGCTTACGTCTCGTCCCAAGCTAAAAGCCTACTTATAAAGCCACCTCTCACTCCCACCACTGTAACTCCTGTGTAGTCAGGATCCACAGCGGCGACCATCCTAATGACTGAGCAGTGAATCCCAGGAACCCGATTATAAAGCCAACATTCAACAACCACGTAAGGTTTAGAATAACTGTGGCTGGGCCGCTACCTACACTTAAGGACTCTCTCAAAGTTTCAAGATCCCCTGTAATCTTCTTCTACAAAAGGAGACTGTCTGTTTTGTATGTCAGTACCCAAACCTTTGGCTTAAACTTAAGGACTCTCTCAAAACCTCGTTTGAAGAAGGACCATGAACAATACAACCTTCATCTACAAGCAAGAAAAGGAGACAGAGTTATATGCCAATCACAGCCAGTATATCTCGAAGCTAAGTCAATAATCAACAAAGAAACATAATACTGAGTAATTTATTTACGCAACTCAATAAAAACTCAACCAGAACAATCTAAAACCAGATTACGTTGTGCTTAGTCATAATTTAGGACAAATTGATCGCATTCCTTTGCGCGTATTCTGAATTCAGATCAGGCGCCATTAGTACAGTTAAGGACGAGTCACGCTTTCTTTGTTACGAAGACAATCGGTTAAGGACTAATTGCATAACATAGTTGACCAATGCATTGTTATGATGCCACATCCGTTGCAGAGTTTGATGAAATTCGTGCTCATAAGCAACGCATTTAACTTACTGTCGGATGGGCCATAAGCTTAGGGTTAGATTGAGATTATAAGCTTTCAAAAACTTACAAAATCAATGATAAAAATACTGCATTGCTATTGCTTTTCAACAGGCTGTTTTGAATTATATAAATATGATAATTTCATCTGTATACCGTTGTTCGACAATTTTTTTCAGAAATTATTTAATTCAATCTTTATAGATATTACACATGGAGCACCTCATAGCTTTATGACATCATACAATCTAGCCAGAAAAGGTAAGTCCGAAATTCCTTGCGCCACATCCAGCATTTATAGGTCAGCCATGTACATTAAGGTTACTTAAGATAGAATATAAAATACCAACCCTAGCAATAGAACTATTAACTTCCAAATTCCAAGACTATTTCACAATCGTAACTTGTATTGATAAATTTATTAGAATATTTTGTGATCGTAAACTTTTAGGTTAATATCTTTGCTCTATAACAGATTAAAATATACTAAATGTTGTTTTTGTCAAATTACTGTTCAATGTCAATGTCAAATTACCGTCAAGATTGTCAAATGCGCATCTCAAATTTTGTCAAAAAAATAATGCTTCATGCTTGTTTTCTCTGAAATTTAACTCAAAATTAATTATCCAAGCAATTATTTAAGGGAATACAATAGCTCATGGACAGCTAATTTAATTTCTAAACATATTTCACACGCCAAAACCGTTTTACGGTCTTACTTCACCAGAGGAAAGGTAAATAGAAAAATGTTATTAAAACTAAAATTACAATAATAAATAATAAAAAAAATACGATAAGTGCTTACAGCACATAACTAAAAAAAGCATTAATATGTTTCCAATAACAATTTTACCAATTACCAGAAATTTTTCTATAATTTTCGTAAAATTATTTCCAAATTTGTTTTTTTCAGAAACTTTGAAAAAACTTCACAATGTCAATGCCACACAGCAGTTCTAGCGCTAGTTCAGGCACAAAACGCAAAGAAATATACAAGTAAGTAACATAACATACACAAATAACATAAATACAACTAATTTGTGAAGTATTTATAAAAACTATTTGACCTAGTTCAGAGGTTGCTAATTATAATTTATAGCATGATATTATTTCTGTACTCATTTCTAGGTTTCGAAACGGCATATTCAAGTGTGATTTTAGATTATAGATAAAACTGTTATAGTATTTTTCATATTTTACAGGTCATGATTTGCTACAAAATTGAAATTCTGAATTCTTTTCCCAGCAGTTAATAAAAAACTATTATAAGAAAACCTACTTACCTAGTCCTAATCATTTTTTATTGCATGCCTATGCAAACAGCAAATAAATAAAACCGCCTGATGTGAAGACATTACAATTTGATTGTGCTTCTAATGCAACGATAGGGCACAGCAAAGCCATAACACCATACTGGTTATCGCAGATGTTGAATCAAATTGTTCTTAAAAAACACAAATTTTGGGGAGAAGCCTCAACCAAAATTTTTGTGATTTTTTTTTTTTTTACCATGTAGGCAGTCGAGCCAATGGGCCACCTGGTCGTAAGTGGTTACCGTCGCTCATGAACCTCTGCAATGTCAGGGGACACTGAGGGGTCGCTATCTACGACCTAACTTTAAGGACCCTCTACAAGCCTCGTTTGAAGAAGGACAAGTCATAGCGCTCTGGGAATACCAGAATATAAATGAATTTTTGAATCATTTTGTGAATATGCATTAAATTTCAGTAAATAAAACCTCGCTTGAAGAAGGTCATGTTACTGTACTCTATATTAATCATAATTATTTCAGATATCAAGCACCATGGCCACTATACTCCATGAACTGGTCGGTGAGACCTGATAAACGGTTCAGACTGGCTCTCGGTAGCTTCGTTGAAGAATACAACAATAAAGTAAGTTATTTTGTACTAACTTCATTAATATCAATATTTGCTTAAAAAGTTGAGCTTGGTTGAGCTTTAATTGCAAAGCTTTTTATCCTGAGTACCTTAATACCCTTCAGTAAAATTTGTTTCCTGTAGCATTTAGCGGAGGTAACCTTTTTGTGGCAACTTATTTTTAAATAAATATTATTCTTTCTTTCAAAATAATAATTATTTATGTAAATGCTTATTATCATGTAGTTTGTGTTCCTATGACATTTTCGGACATGTCCCTCTTTAAACGAGGTTTAAGAAAAGTCCTGTATCGGTAGGCGATAGATAACAGCCCTTCATTGCCCTGGCATTGCAGAGGTTCATGAGCGACGGTGACCGCTTACTATCAGGTGGACCGTAGGCTCGTTTATCTATCATGCAATAAAAAAAACAAAAAAAAAATACTTGATGGATTTTTTGATATTATACACTTCAGGTTTAACAAAATCCATACAAGCCAGTAATCAAAACTTGTATTAAATAAAACTCATTCTAAAATTCTAGAAATTTATTTTACAGGTCCAGATTATTTCTCTTGATGAAGAAACCAGTGAATTCACAGCAAAGAGTACATTTGACCATCCATACCCGACCACTAAGATCATGTGGATACCGGACAGCAAAGGAGTATACCCCGACCTGTTGGCTACCAGCGGTAAGGTTTCTTTAATATTATAACTATCATCAATTTGAGGAGAAATATATCAAGAAAATTATTTTTTGTTCTATGACTACAAGATTTTTTATGACTGAAATTTATCATATTGTAATTATGAAATATGTCTGGGATTTTAATAGATTAGCATATTATAAGTTAATAGGAATCTAGAATCAACATTATTGTGTAGTGTGAAGGGTTTCTACCTAAACATTGGAGTTCTGGCAAATTTATATGGAAGGGAAGCCTGCTGACCACTTCTGACCATTTTTTAATTGAAAGAGATCACAATACTTCTAACTACCCCACAAATGGGGTATTTCGTAATTGAATTGCATTAAAACCTCCAATCGCTCACACTCCGCATCCGAACCTAGAATCCACCACATTGCTATTCGGGGCAACACCGCCCCTCGGGCGGGGTATGTGGTAGTTGAACTTCACTAAAACCTCCAACCGCTCACAATCAGCGTCCGAACCCCGGTTGAGGCCAGAACCCAGCACGGGGTTATGCGGGATGGCGCGACGCGTTACGCACTGCGGCACACTTTCCCATCGCGACACCCCCGATTTTTTCTTTACAATCTAATCTGATCATAATATCAAATTAACTCGGTATTAGGTGACTACCTCCGAATTTGGCGCGCGGGCGAACCCTACACCCTTTTCGAATGCGTTCTAAACAACAATAAGAACTCCGACTTCTGCGCCCCTCTGACCTCATTCGACTGGAATGAGGTCGACCCCAACCTCATAGGGACCAGCAGCATTGACACCACCTGCACCATCTGGGGGCTGGAGACGGGACAGGTTCTAGGACGAGTTAATGAGGTGTCGGGACATGTGAAGACTCAACTGATAGCTCATGATAAGGTTGGTAGTTGTTTGATGTATGGGATTTGTTGTAGTTTTTAGAAATGAACTTCTTAACCACTCAACTGGGAACGTCACTATTCGCTAGATGGCGAAACTGTGGACTTCGTTCGGAATCAATACCGAATTGAGCCCCTTTTTAAAAACATTTTAGTCCAATAATTTTGATTTTTAATTAAACCTTATATTTTTGTAAATCTTTATTACTAAACCACGCTGTATTGCATTTTCAGCGAAAATATATCATCTCCGTAAAATATGAGACGATTAAAAATTGTAAACAAAACAAGTTTTAGAACTGTGCTCAATTTTGGCTCCTGCCACAGACTGGGCAAAAGTAAACAAACCAATTTGGTTGCCGATCCCAGTTGAGTGGTTAAATAAAATACTTTTATGATCATGGATATACATGTGCATACAGGGTGGATCTGTAACTTTGGACCATCTGACGTGGGGTGAATGACCTGTCGAAATACAACTTAGCACCATTTTTATTTTTTGGATCGGTTAAACTTTTTTTCTGACATTGTATGGAAAACGTACGACTATCGTTGCAGACTTCCATACTAAAACGAAATATTTTTTTATTCAATTCCTAAAATAAAAGTGGTTCTAAGTTTTATTTTAACAGGTCATTCATCCCACACCAGATTGTCCAAAGTTAGAGATCCACCCTGTATAATGCTAGTAGAGTGCTAGCTAAGACAAGTAAAATGAGCCCGATCACGATGGATTTATGCTATGGCTACCTTTCGACGCCATCATCAGATCACCTCCACCATATTATTGCTTTGTCATACAATATACATACCAAATTTCAGCACAAATATTTGAATAAATTCCACACGTACTTACGTAGTTGTGTACATAAGTACATAGTTACATCCAGTGCGAGTTAAATTAAAGTATTTAATTACAACTATGAGAGAACCCACAAGACGGACCGAGGACCTGGTCAAGATCGCGGGATGCAGACAGCGCAGGACCGCAGGCCTATGTCCAGCAGTGGACGTCTACAGGCCGATGATGAGCCTTAACCACCATTTAGATTACATAAAATAAGTAATTCTTTCCAGGGTTTGTCTGTAAAGCTTTATAACAAAATCCCAGTGACCGTTCAAACATTGCCTATAAATAGGTTTAAGAGAGTTATCAAAGAACGGCTATGCAGTAAAGCATATTATAAACTTAATGATTATATAAATGACTGCACAAAATGGGAATGAGGTGCTCGTCCCGGGACATTTCAATTGATACATTTGTTAAAAACAAAATTATTGTAAAACAATATTTAAAAAAAAAAAATCATTATATTAAATTTAAAAAGAAAAACATGCCCGCTGAGTTTCTTGCGCCAGTTCTTCTCAGGACGGAGGCGTAATTTTAGCGAACTGGTGGTAGAACTTTTTTTTTTGACTTTCAAAATGTATGTGTGTCCACATCTAATTTGAAATAAATGTTTTGACTTTGACTTTAACGTCCAAGTCCTCAAGTAATGTATGTGGTGTGTCAGGAGGTGTACGACATAGCGTTCAGTCGCGCGGGCGGCGGCCGCGACATGTTCGCGTCGGTCGGCGCCGACGGCTCCGTCAGGATGTTCGACCTCAGACATCTGGAACATTCCACCATTATTTATGAGGTAAGAACCAATTTAAATAGATACCCAAACCATTCATCTAATAAGGATCTCTAATAGCTCGATTCGCTTGAAAGAAAATCCTTAAATCGTAGGTAGCGGCCCCGTATTTTTTCTTGAATTTCAGAAGTAGCCATTTACAATCAGGTTGCTCGTCTGCCTATATGGCTAAAGAAGACAAGCTAATTGTTGCCTAAAGTATTAAGGGAATGGCGAATACTCTATGGACTCCGATTCCTATCGAGTGCCTTTTTCATTTTAATAAAACTTTTAAAAATAAAAAAATATTGTATTCTTCTTAAAAATAATCTCATCTAAAGCAAGGAGAAAGAAGATTGATTATAATCCATATAATAATTAACAAAGGCTTTACTGCTTTTGTATATAAAAGAAAAGTACGCTATTTTAAAACGAATAACATGAACATCTACTCAGGATCCCCAGCACACTCCGCTCCTCCGTCTAGCGTGGAACAAACAGGATCCGAACTATCTAGCGACCATCGCCATGGACGCCTGCGAGGTCATCATATTAGACGTGCGCGTACCGTGCACTCCGGTGGCCAGGCTCAACAACCACCGGGCCTGTGTCAACGGCATCGCTTGGGCGCCGCACAGGTAACTACACACATTAACATACACATACATCAAGAAATACTTGCATGTCACATACATCCATACACAGGCAAGCATGCACACTTGAACACGCACGTACACTCAAATAATTATGCACGCAGACACAGGCAGACACAGATTTACTCACACACACACACACTAAAACACCTACATGCACACACAAACAAACTTACACGTGAGAAACTTAGTTGTCTAAGATTGGCACTACTGGATCCGGTATATTAGTACCGGATCCGGCCCTCCCAAAAAGTCACTGGATCCGGTTTCCGGATTGCAATCCCTACACACAAACCAACTTACACGTGAGAAACTTAGTTGTCTAAGATTGGCACTACTGGATCCGGTATATTAGTACCGGATCCGGCCCTCCCAAAAAGTCACTGGATCCGGTTTCCGGATTGCAATCCCTACACACAAACCAACTTACACGTGAGAAACTTAGTTGTCTAAGATTGGCACTACTGGATCCGGTATATTAGTACCGGATCCGGCCCTCCCAAAAAGTCACTGGATCCGGTTTCCGGATTGCAATCCCTACACACAAACAAACTTACACGTGAGAAACTTAGTTGTCTAAGATTGGCACTACTGGATCCGGTATATTAGTACCGGATCCGGCCCTCCCAAAAAGTCACTGGATCCGGTTTCCGGATTGCAATCCCTACACACAAACAAACTTACACGTGAGAAACTTAGTTGTCTAAGATTGGCACTACTGGATCCGGTATATTAGTACCGGATCCGGCCCTCCCAAAAAGTCACTGGATCCGGTTTCCGGATTGCAATCCCTACACACAAACAAACTTACACGTGAGAAACTTAGTTGTCTAAGATTGGCACTACTGGATCCGGTATATTAGTACCGGATCCGGCCCTCCCAAAAAGTCACTGGATCCGGTTTCCGGATTGCAATCCCTACACACAAACCAACTTACACGTGAGAAACTTAGTTGTCTAAGATTGGCACTACTGGATCCGGTATATTAGTACCGGATCCGGCCCTCCCAAAAAGTCACTGGATCCGGTTTCCGGATTGCAATCCCTACACACAAACAAACTTACACGTGAGAAACTTAGTTGTCTAAGATTGGCACTACTGGATCCGGTATATTAGTACCGGATCCGGCCCTCCCAAAAAGTCACTGGATCCGGTTTCCGGATTGCAATCCCTACACACAAACAAACTTACACGTGAGAAACTTAGTTGTCTAAGATTGGCACTACTGGATCCGGTATATTAGTACCGGATCCGGCCCTCCCAAAAAGTCACTGGATCCGGTTTCCGGATTGCAATCCCTACACACAAACAAACTTACACGTGAGAAACTTAGTTGTCTAAGATTGGCACTACTGGATCCGGTATATTAGTACCGGATCCGGCCCTCCCAAAAAGTCACTGGATCCGGTTTCCGGATTGCAATCCCTACACACAAACAAACTTACACGTGAGAAACTTAGTTGTCTAAGATTGGCACTACTGGATCCGGTATATTAGTACCGGATCCGGCCCTCCCAAAAAGTCACTGGATCCGGTTTCCGGATTGCAATCCCTACACACAAACAAACTTACACGTGAGAAACTTAGTTGTCTAAGATTGGCACTACTGGATCCGGTATATTAGTACCGGATCCGGCCCTCCCAAAAAGTCACTGGATCCGGTTTCCGGATTGCAATCCCTACACACAAACAAACTTACACGTGAGAAACTTAGTTGTCTAAGATTGGCACTACTGGATCCGGTATATTAGTACCGGATCCGGCCCTCCCAAAAAGTCACTGGATCCGGTTTCCGGATTGCAATCCCTACACACAAACAAACTTACACGTGAGAAACTTAGTTGTCTAAGATTGGCACTACTGGATCCGGTATATTAGTACCGGATCCGGCCCTCCCAAAAAGTCACTGGATCCGGTTTCCGGATTGCAATCCCTACACACAAACAAACTTACACGTGAGAAACTTAGTTGTCTAAGATTGGCACTACTGGATCCGGTATATTAGTACCGGATCCGGCCCTCCCAAAAAGTCACTGGATCCGGTTTCCGGATTGCAATCCCTACACACAAACAAACTTACACGTGAGAAACTTAGTTGTCTAAGATTGGCACTACTGGATCCGGTATATTAGTACCGGATCCGGCCCTCCCAAAAAGTCACTGGATCCGGTTTCCGGATTGCAATCCCTACACACAAACAAACTTACACGTGAGAAACTTAGTTGTCTAAGATTGGCACTACTGGATCCGGTATATTAGTACCGGATCCGGCCCTCCCAAAAAGTCACTGGATCCGGTTTCCGGATTGCAATCCCTACACACAAACAAACTTACACGTGAGAAACTTAGTTGTCTAAGATTGGCACTACTGGATCCGGTATATTAGTACCGGATCCGGCCCTCCCAAAAAGTCACTGGATCCGGTTTCCGGATTGCAATCCCTACACACAAACAAACTTACACGTGAGAAACTTAGTTGTCTAAGATTGGCACTACTGGATCCGGTATATTAGTACCGGATCCGGCCCTCCCAAAAAGTCACTGGATCCGGTTTCCGGATTGCAATCCCTACACACAAACAAACTTACACGTGAGAAACTTAGTTGTCTAAGATTGGCACTACTGGATCCGGTATATTAGTACCGGATCCGGCCCTCCCAAAAAGTCACTGGATCCGGTTTCCGGATTGCAATCCCTACACACAAACAAACTTACACGTGAGAAACGCGCAGACACACACTCAAACAGTAAACACATGCACATACACTCGGTCACAAGCACACACAGAAGCAGATAGTACACACACGTCATATTACACGCGCGTGTACCGTGCACTCCGGTAGCCAAGTTTGGGCGCCGCACAGGTAATCATCAGACATACAAATAATCATACACAAAAATAAACATCCAAATACTTACATGTCACAAACTCGCACACACACACACACACACACATACTTTTTTATATATTTTTTTATTTACCACCATTTAAAAAAATTGGTTGCCTGTAAAGTCGGTATACGGGCGAAAGTTTTACGTGACAACGACTCGGGCATGGTTAGCCCGCCTAAGAGCGAGAGAGACAGACATAAAAAGTGACGCGGCACGCGTGCCTCTCACTCGCTCTCATTGTGAGCGCATAACGTGAGCGGAGCGTAACGCATTGAAGTGAAGTGTCACCCCCCAAACCAATTTATAACACGTTGTCACGTCAAAATTGACTCAATAATCTTACTTTATCACCAGTTCGTGTCACATATGTACCGCGGGCGACGACCACCAGGCCCTCATATGGGACATACAACAGATGCCTCGCGCCATAGAGGACCCCATCCTAGCTTACACGGCGGCGGAGGGCGAGGTCAACCAGATCCAGTGGGGCGCCACGCAGCCCGACTGGATCGCTATATGCTATAACCGACACGCGGAGATATTACGCGTGTGAATGCGTAACTACGTCGCGTTGGGCGTCACGTTGTGGTCGCGCGCACACTGACGCTGGACGGACCGCGGATAGACATTTTGATTGGTTGTGAAACATTGAGTTTTAGGGACAAAACAACACGATTGATTTTGACTGCAAAGTATAAAATTTCGATAGGTAGTTTTTGAAACAAACTGTATCGGCATCGTATTTACATTTTTAAGTTTTATTACTATCATAAAGGCAAAGTTTATGCTATTAGCATGCTGTTTGTACCTATTATTTACAATAAATAAATAATGAAGAAAAAAAATTTAAGAATTGTGTATTGTATTAAATTTGCCTACGTTACAATAAAAAAATAATTTGACGGGAACCATAAATAAAAGAAGAAAAAGTAACGTCAAAGTTAAATTTCGATTAAAAATCGATCTTCAATTCAATAGTCTAAAATTAATTGAAAATGGTAATAATCTCAGTATTCTTATGACAACAATTATTTTGTATTATATTTTTTAATTAATAATTCTTTGAGCTACTTCTCAATCTAAATGAATCTAAAGTTGTTAACAAAATTTAATTGATGATCGAATTCAAATTAAATAATAAAAATAAATTATTAAATTACATTTTTCTTAATCTAACTAATAAAATTGTTCTTAACCAATATAATTGACTGTAAGTTTGTTTCAACACAATCATAATGTCTATTCACGGTCCGCTCTCTCCGCCCGGCTACAGGTCAGTGGGAACGTACCCAACTCCTCAATACAAAGCAATAATAAAATAAACCTTCCACATTTACTCGTCAAAGTTGCCTTAGCTTTTGTACAATTTGTATGAACACACGAAGAAGCTTCAAATGTTATTAAATCGCTTAGAATTATTATACAGGGTGGATCTGTAACTTTGGATCAGCCGATGGGGTGAATGACCTGTTGAAATACAACTTAGGTGTACTTTTATTTTCTACCCGCAAAAAGTTCAAGTTAGACAAACAGAGTAAATGAAAATGAGGTACTTAAAATTTTGAATCACGATTATCACCTTGTTCCTTTTGTTTAAGACACTATGTTTGTTAGCAAAAAATAGTCGTAATTAACTGTTCTTTCGATTGACTTCATAAAAATACAGGGTGTCGATATTTGCTGATTTTTTTAGCTCGATATTCTGACAAATCAAGCAATTTACGAAAAATCTGTGAATGCAGTATTGTTAAACATCAAAAATAAAATAATGTTTCGTTTCAGCAAAACATCCTATCTCTAATATTTAAGGTACTTCCCGTTCATGTCGCATAGTTTTGGGACACCCTGTATATGCGAAGATTTCTGCAAATGTTGATACCACGATTCAGGATCGCGCGTGCTATTATTGG
The DNA here is from genome assembly GCA_030269945.2 of Trilocha varians. Taxonomy (NCBI): domain Eukaryota; kingdom Metazoa; phylum Arthropoda; class Insecta; order Lepidoptera; family Bombycidae; genus Trilocha; species Trilocha varians. The sequence goes on along the minus strand of AP028264.1, from coordinate 1,090,680 downwards.
TCGCCACAACCCCATCAGCTGGTTCAATGTTACAGATCCACCCTGTACAAGAATGCAAAGATCTATTGAAATATAATCACAATTATTTTAAGAGAGTGTATTGGAAAGTTGCAAAACAATCTCCAATTATACAGGGTGGATATTTTAGACGTTTGTGCAATAAATATATACAGTGTGATTTTTTTCGAATGTCAAGATCGATACCCGGGTTTACCAAGATTTTATTAAATCTATGAATGCAGTTTTGTTTCTAAGGCGTTTATAAATTCCACCCTGTATAGTAGGAATCGAAATATTTAAAAAAAAAGCGAAAAAATATTTTAAAACAAGTGTTTCATGATCTTAATACGAATTTTAGAGAATCCTTAAATTAGGTTATAGTTTTGCTATGCCTTGGCATGGCGGGTACCGCTTATCATCAAGTGGGCTTCAAGCGCTTACGCCAATTATAGGCTAAGTTTCCTTTGAAATCCCGTTTGGTAGCATTTAGTAAATAAAAAAAAACAGAATCATAGATATTTCAAAATGTATTTACTATGTCAAGTTTCATACTTAGTGTATTTTGATAACATTTTGCGATTGCAATTTTTACACATTGTTATGGCTTCTACTACAAATTAATATTTATAAATGTTTGAATCATAGACGGCTATTTATTATTAATTTGGCATTTTTTCATAGCACAGGGAATATATTTAGGGTGCCGAATTTTTAGTAAAATTTTTGAAACCAGTAAATCAAATAAAAAAAATTTGAGGGGTGTCAAGGGACAACCGGATGGAACGAAGTTCCTTTCGATTAATTAGTGAGGGAATTGTAATAAAATATTTTGATTACAGCGCCATCTAGCATTAATCATATAAAACAAAATAAAGAATTGTTTTATAAAATATTTTAATCACAGCGCAATCTAGCGATAATCATCTAAAACGAAAAAGTGTCGTGACAACTTTTCGTAAAAAAAAATCCGTCTAGCCCCCTTTCGATAACGCGCAATAAGGAACTTCGTTCCAAAAATGTTTTTAAATTTAATTAATCATCGATCATTGATTTTCGTCGGCAGCGTGGTATTTATTTTGCGTATTGACGGCGAAATGAGTTAATGATATACAGGGTGTCCCAGGACTATGAGACATGTTGATTTTTGTCGATTTTAATAGTTCGATTTTCAGATAAACCAAACAAGTGACGAAAAATCTGTAAAGGCAGTATTATTAAATATCAAAAATTATAGATTTCCTTTCAGCAAAACAATACTTCCCGTTCATGTCACATAGTTCTGGGACACTGTACTGTACTGTAACAACCCATTACTGCCCACGGTTGGGCTCAGGTCTCCTCCGAAGTGGGGTTAGGAATAGTCCACCACGCTTGCCCAGTACGGATTGGGACACCCTGTATGTGAATGATATTAATAATTGAACGTTCACGAAATGCACCGTTCGTTTTTAGTTTAAAATACTAAGCTAAACGCATCGTTATCAAATAAAGATAAAGAACGAATCACGTTATCGCGGAAAACAATAAAAAAAACTTGAGAGGTGTCATGGGACACCCGAACAGAACAAAGTTCCTTTCGATTAAAAGATAAGGAACGTTGTTTGATCACAGCGCCATCTAGCGATAATCATCTAAAACAAAAAAGTGTCGTGACAACTTTTTCATAAGAATTTCCGTCAAGCCCCCTTTCACAACGCGCGATAAGGTACTTCGTTCCAATAGTTTTAAAGATAAATGTCCTATAATCAACACTACGATTGGTTAGAAGATTTTACTAAAAATCGGCATCCTGTATAAGCACCAGATATATTTGAGATATTCAAAATACAATTAATTATTTGGCACGATCACTTAAAAAGACTGATAACAAACATTTTATCTGTATTCCAATATAATTAGGAAATATGTTAAATTATGACGGAAACTAATTACAGTTTCGGATCGTTTTAGTAAAGAAAATTAAGTAATATTTAAAATTATGTTAAACTTATTCAGACACTCGCGGTTTTCTATAATACTTTCATGTATTTTCAACGGATTCATACCACGACTAGATGACCCTCGCAACTTCGTCTGCGTCACAAAGGGGTTCAAACAGTACTCGCAATGCTGTTGCGATATTATTTGCGCGACCCGGGGAGTATTCATGTTTTATACTCGTAATAACTTCTAAACGAAAAGTCCGATTGGAATAAAACAAAAAGTTATTTACTTCTACATTAATACTCTTGATAACATTATACTTTATTTGGATAAGGATTAATATAACAATACTAATTTAACGTTAAATTCATTCTTCGGACGAATTAATTTTATTTTTGTACATAAAAGCAGTTGTTGTGACTAAACTATGATAGTTAGATATATGCTGTCGCGGACTTTTTTGTTTGTCTTTAAAAAGACCTAAAAACCCGTAGTACATCATTTTGTTCTATTGTCAATAGTTTTTGCAGCGTACGCATAAATAGGTTTTCGATTATTCACTTGTGTTACATATTCGATATTTTCATACGGATCCCTAATTTTTTTCAAAATAAAATATAGCCTATAACCTTCCTCGATAAATGGACATTCCAACAGTGAAATAATTTTTGAAATCGGACCAGTAGATCCTGAGATTAGCGCGTTCAAACAAACAAACAAACAAACAAACTCTTCAGCTTTATAATATTAGTATAGATATATAAACACAACAGTCACTCGCGGGTTCATGCTCAGAGAGTCTTGTTGATACAGTGAGTGTGGTGTGTCGTGATGTGAGTTCGAGTTCCAGTGGTACTACCCAAAAGCGAACGTGTGCGAGGGTGGTACAGATTTGTTTGCTCTTAAATCGACCCGCAGTATCCAGTCTTCTCGTAATCATGACGTTTGCAACAACGTTGAAATATCGAGACAACTCAATTAATTAAATATCGTGGTAAGAACCCGTTGAAAATGCATGAAAGTATTATGTGAAACTTTTACAAGACAACACTGCATTTATAATGTTTATACAACATTTTATCATTATGTATCAAAAATCAGGACATATTTTTGTGCAATTACATAAGAATATATTACTATATCTTAAACACTGAAATCTCATTGATTGCGCACAATATTACTGCCAAATGGATAGTTTTTTTCAATCAACATAATATAATACATCTCTACAATATTTGCACTTATATATTTAATATATACTTGGTTACGGATTGTTACTTAGAAAATATGTACAAATGTAAACTGTATCTGGTTTAAATATAGGCCTTAGTTTTAGACACCATTTTACATAAAACCATAGAATTATTACATCTGGAATCAACATTATGAACAACAAATTGAAGCCAATTTAAAGTGCACCGATCGCGCGTAACTACACGATGTTTTGAATCAACATCATGAATAACAAAGTGAAATTTTAAAAAACTTATGTGTATGTAATATTTTACTCGTGTGTTAAACGCATTGAGTGTCATCAGTACACTAACGCTGGAATATTGTGTAGTTACGCGCGATCGGTGCACTTTAAATTGGCTTCATTCTGTTGTTCATGATGTTAATTCCAGATGTAATAGTTCTATGCATAAAACAAATCAATGTGATGAGTTTGTAACAACTCATATTCTTATTATTCGTATAACACGGTATTAAGCATTGCCACCAAGCCTCTACAATTCCATTTATTTATTAAATAACGTATTTACATGATGATAACAATTATTTTGAGCAAAAATTGCTGTATTAGGCCACCCATGCCAAAATTCCAAGGGTTAACTTTGAATTTTCGGACTACCCACATTTAGGCCAAAAATTTTATATAAAATCCATGTGCCTATTAGTAATGATTACTCAAACAACGCCAGTATTGTACTTCAAATTTTTTTGCAAAAGTTGAATATTAGGTAAACAGTTTAGATTTTAAGAGCATTTTTACACTTTTTACGACGAACGATTTAGTTTTTGTAATTTTCGAGGATTGATAGAAATGTTTTTAACATTTTTTGAAACTGAAGGTTGACTTTAATTATCGCAAATTACGTTCGATTCAATAAAATTTGACATGTAACTTGTCGAATTATAATTATTTTATTGTAAAAAAGGACTAGATTAAATTATTAATTTATATACAAATAGATTAAGTTTTTTCTTATTAGTAAATAAAATGATGAAAAATCATGTATGCGTTTCATTTTACATTGCTTTCTGTCCCAGGGAGAAGGATTCGTAGATATTTAGCAGCGATTCAGGTGTTCTAGGTTTAAAATCTTTTAGAACATCCTCAAAATAGATCATGGTAACCTCTTTACAGTCTAGATCTTTTTCCAGCGCTCTTAAAGCTGCTTCTTGACATAGCGCGTTTAATTCAGCGCCCGAGAACCCTTCAGTCCTTGAAGCTAGAGAATGTGGATTTACGTCATCGCCAACACTCATTGATTGAAGTTTTAACTCCAAGATTTGTAGTCTCGTTTCTATGTCTGGTAGCGGCACGTAAATCAATCTATCTAATCTGCCAGGTCGTAACAATGCCCTGTCCATCTTGTCAGGCCTGTTAGTCGCTGCTAAAATAGTCACAGAGTTTAATGGTACTACTCCATCTAGTTCTGTGAGTAGCTGTGCCAGTACTCGCTCTCGAACACTACCATGACCTTCACCCCTCTCCCCGCCTATGGCATCCATTTCATCGAAAAATATAACTGAAGGTGCCACCTGCCGCGCTTTCGTGAACAAATCGCGCACGGCCCGTTCAGACTCCCCTACCCATTTCGAAAATAACTCCGGCCCTTTTATGGACAGGAAGTTAAGCCCGCTCTCGGTGGCCAAGGCTTTAGCTATCATTGTTTTCGAGCATCCTGGAGGGCCATACATCAAAACCCCGCCGGGAGGTTTTACGCCTAACCGCTTGAAACTTTCCGCGTGTTTCAAGGGCCACTCGACGGCTTGTCGTAATTTTAATTTCAAATCAGCCATTCCCCCTATATCTGACCACCTAACATTCGGTATCTCTATTAGAAGTTCTCTCATAGCACTAGGCCTAACAAGTGTGACTGCTCCAATCAAATCTTCCTTTTCGATCTTTTCGGCTGATCGTTTTAAGCATTTCATGGAAGCTTGAGTGCACAGATTAACTAAATCGGCAGCTACATATCCGTGGGCTATATCTGCTATTGTGTTGAGATCTTGGGAAGACGTTCCATTTGGCAAATTCTTTAATAAGTTGTACAAAATATCCTTCCTTCGTATTCTGTCCGGAACTGGTATTTCTATTTCTTTGTCTAACCTTCCGAATCGTCGTAACATAGGATCAATGTCTTCTGGTTTCCTGGTTGTAGCCAAGAGGAATACCTTGGAGTTTTCATTGTGTAAACTGTCAATAAATGATATAAACGCTGCTGTGATACGTCTTTCCTGTTCTGTGCTCATTGATGACCTCTTCGGACAGATAGTTTCAATTTCATCCACTAATATAATGCTTGGTTCATTTTGAACGGCTTTATCAAATAGTCCTTTCATAGTATTTTCCGTCTCCCCGAAATACTTGCTAAATATAGTTGGCCCATCAATCTCTACCGAAAAACACTTGAGATTCTCAATTAGATATTTGCAAATGGCTGTTTTTCCGCTACCAGAATGACCATAGATTAGTAAACCCCTAGTAGGTTGGAAGCTGGCTTTTAATCCAGATTCATTGAATGATATTTTGATGTAAGTCTTAATTTCTTCGACAATGTCATCAACACCACCTAGAACTATTTGTTTTTTCTTTAACTTTAGTTCGGAATCCTTAACTATGTTCCAAACAGTATTGTTGTTTAGAACGTACCACTCTTTGCTGATTTCTTCACTATCTTCGGGGGATCTTACATCAATAACTTCGACTTCCAATCTCTTACCGAAATGATAGTATACCAATACAGATCCAACAGATACGTAATTGTTGGAGAAATGATGCTTTAGTAAATGGCCGATTTCAGATTTGATTTTGTGACTTATTATTTTTACGAGGACCTTTGATGCTTTACTGACAGATTCTTCGAGGACTCTGATTGATATTTTTTTGTTGTCGCTCTTCCATGATGCTGGTATATCTAGAAAATTAAATGATTTTTCACTTAAAGTTTTAAAGTAATTATAAAGAGATAATAACAATAAGTAGTTATGCTTTTTGTGTGTTTTCATTTATATTGTTGTCCTTTTTGTGTTTGGTATGAACCTACTTTTTTTCTAGACTAATAAATTAGTATTTGTTGGACTCCATGTGTTACCCAAGCACTACCTAGCCCCTTTTCAAATGAAGTTTACCTTCTGTACTGCAGGTAGTGGCCTCTCTTTACCCTGGCATCTCAAATTCATGAACAATAACTATTTACCATCAAGTGGTCTGTTTGCAAGGCATTTTTAACAGATTTTTAAAGAGTTTTCTCAATTTAACAACATTGTACGCTTTTTTTTATTTGTGGATAACTTTTTTTTATAGACTGATTTTGATATTTTTTTTTGTTACAAAGATATTTCTATAGTGGTGATAAGTAAATCAAGGTTTGATGATGGCAGATCTGAAAAATCGAGAGAAACTTAAAAACAGGAAGTTGGTTGCTTTAACTTTTGTAAAAATATTAGGTACTTATATTATGGTTCATGATACTTATAATTAGATATGCTTACCAGCAGCGGGAAGTATAACAGCGGCCGTGGAACAAGTTTTAGAGGGCCACATTCGCTTCAACATAGCCGGTGCACCTTCTCGAGTAAGTAACATTGCACCACCGATTACAGCATCAATTAAATGCCCGGCAGCCGGATGTATCAGCACAGCGTCCTTAGGAACACCTTCAGGGTGCGACCCAGCCCTCTCCAGCCACGTGTGTAGCTCCCCCTTGTAAATATAAGGGCATTTAACCTGGTCTTTAACACAATTCAGTTCGGAGTGCAAGTTTTTATCGTTTGATGTGACGCAGCATCCGCATTTTTCACACTCGGCCCAAAGAGTTTTCTTTGGCGGCTTCGGCGGCATGATTTCTTGGTATTTTGAACGCCAGATTTGTCTATTTGTTTATTTTTAATACACAAATGGTGTGAGGAACTTGAGATTTTTGAGGTTATTTTAAAGTTTGACAAGCACGACGAATTATTATTTTCAATTTTGTCAGTTCTAATCAGACAACATAGATATAGAATGATGTGGATTTAATAAAAATAAATCTAGACTTTATTTTAATTACATTCATCTCTAAAAGTAGGGTTGTTGACAAAATGAATCTTAATAACTTTGAAACCAAATAATGCATTAAATTTTATTAACCGTTAAGAAAATACTTGAAAATGTTTTCCGTCTAATATATTTTGCTCTATTTAAGATTTTGTGCGACTTATTGACATATGACACACATGACACTTAAAAATTGATTGACAGGCGACAGCTATACGTAAACTGGAACGGTGGCTCTGTCCTCTGATTCACAAAAAGAAATTACGATAAAACAATTTTCTATGATAAAACAATAATTATGTTAAATAAACAGTGCATCGCCCAGTTCTATTAAGCTTTATTTTTAGGTGCAATACTAAAGTTATTATAACGTACTGTGTGTGATATCAGCAATAATGACGGTCGCTGAGTTTTTTAGCTGTTCACTGTTAGCTTTTGGGGCTCCCGTGGTGATGTTCGCGATGACTATTGCCCCGGATGCAGAGCGCATCATCATCATGATACTAGCAGCCTTCGGTTGGCTACTATCGTTTCTCTTATCATCATTAATATGGTTCGCTGTGGTACCTTTAAGATCGTATCTTGTTTTTGGAATGGTGTTTGCTATTATATTCCAGGTAAGAAATATTTACACAAAAAAACATGACTAAAATAGTAAATATACCAAACCTTTATTAACATAGTAAGTAAATTGAGGCTAAAAATTCTAAGGTTTGGGTTTACCCTAACATATGTGTATAAACCGTCAAATATAAAAGGTATATTTATTAATGAAATACAATAACATAATAGTATACTTTAAAACTCATTCAATCTTACAATTACTGTAACAAAATCTAAACTATCCTTTTATCTTTCAGGAATTATTCCGTTATGGCATGTATCAATTGTTCAAAATGTCAGAATTAGGATTAAAAGCTCTTTCGGAGAACCGTGACATGGAGAGATATAAATTGGAGATTGCCTATGTATCAGGACTTGGATTTGGAGCTATGAGCGGAGCCTTCGCTCTTGTCAATGTTTTAGCAGATTCGGTAAGTACCATTAAACTAGCAACTTCTACTTCAGAACTTAAACTATAATAATATAATAATTTTCAAAATAATTTATTTTAAAGAAAACTTTTTAAATGTTTTTAAGATCCTGTATATCATGTAGCAGAAGAATGCTGTCTAATAAAAATAAAATATAAAATTTCAATTTCGCTGCGGTATACTGTCCTCCAAAACATAAAATAACCGAAAATCAATTTGCAGAATTCTTTGAAACACTTGGAGCAAGGTTTGTTGCAGGGGGGGATTGGAATGCCAAGAACGTATTCTGGGGGTCACGCTGCACGGTCACACGGGGCAGGTCACTGAGGATGTGTTTGGACAGATATCATTTGCAACCACTCTCATCCGGCGAGCCCACCTATTGGCCTTCGGACCCTTGTAGAATGCCAGATCTACTGGACTTTTTTGTAACCCGTGGAATTTGTCACCTACACACATCAATAGAATCGACTACAGACGGCTCGTCTGATCACACTCCGGTGATCCTCACTATAAGCAATTCTGTCATCCTGCATGAGAGGCCGATGTTCCTTCATAACCATAAGACTGACTGGGAGGGCTTTCGCCGGGATATTGAAGATAATCTCAATCTTAACACACCTTTAAAAACTACTGATGATGTTGAGGAGGCCTGTTTGCATATAACAAACCTAATACAGTCCACTGCCTGGTCCAACACTCCAATACCTAATTCTAAGCCTAAATGTACTCTCCTGCCTCTTGAGGTGCGAGCCGAAATCCTAGAAAAGCGAAGACTGAGAAGAATTTGGCACCACACACGTAGTCCAACAGATAAAACTAATTTTAACCGTGCTGCTAAAAAGCTGAAGTTTTTCCTTAGAGAAAACTATAATACCAATCTCCGTAGAACTCTAGAATCACTATCTCCAACTGGGCGTCACGAGACTTCGCTTTGGAATGCCACAAAGAATCTTAATAAACCTCAAACGTCGTATCCTCCGATTAAAACATTAACTGAGGCATGGGCGAGGTCTGATGATGAAAAGGCCCAGGCATTCGCCGCACATCTGGCCGAGGTGTTCAAGCCGCATGCTGCTGAAGGTGGTGCTGAAGAGTATGTTCGTGAAATCATAGACCAAGACTATCAGTTATGTTTGCCCACACGCCCGACATCTCCTAGAGAGGTTTTACGAGAGATAAAATCCTTGGACTCGACCAAAGCGCCAGGGTATGATCTCATATCACCCCGAGTACTGAAGGAACTGCCTCGGAAATGCATAACTTATCTAACGATGGTCTTTAATGCTATATTTAGGTTGTCACACTTCCCATCTGTGTGGAAAATATCAGAGATTGTCATGATTCACAAACAAGGCAAACCGACTCATTTACTGACGTCCTACCGACCCATAAGTCTCACACCTGTCTTGTCTAAACTATGGGAAAAGATATTCCTGCATCGGCTTAAACCTCTGCTGGAAGACTCTGGAGTTATACCTGATCACCAATTTGGATTTCGTGAATCTCATTCCACCGTTGAACAGGTGCATCGCATTCACGATACTATAATGACAAGTTTCGAACAAAAGAAGTACTGCTCCGCCGCTTTCCTGGATGTTCAACAAGCGTTTGATCGGGTATGGCATGAGGGTCTTCTCTGTAAGATTAAACTAAGACTTCCACACTCAGTTTTCCCAGTCTTAATGTCATATCTTTCGAATCGTCGCTTTCTTGTGAGGCAAGGTGACGCGAGATCTTCTCTCCACGATGTCAGTGCAGGGGTGCCGCAAGGCTCGGTGCTTGGACCGGTTTTGTACAACATCTACACCTCTGATCTGCCCACTAGTACTGAAATAACAACTGCTACATATGCAGACGACATAGCATATGTTGCCTGCGACAGTGAAGCATCGATTGCTAGCTCTAGATTGCAGAAGATACTTGATGAGACAGATGCGTGGTTTTCCCGGTGGCGCATTCGAGCCAGTGCACAGAAATCAAACCATATTACCTTTGCACTGAGAAGAGGAGACTGTCCTCCGGTCAAGCTTGGTGATACCAGCCTACCCCATACTGATCGTGTGAAATATCTAGGTTTCTGTCTGGATCGCCGCCTAACATGGAAACATCACATTAAGCAGAAAAGGGATGCAGTCATCGCAAAGTCCAAAAATCTAAACTGGCTCATTGGTAGAAATTCCGTCTTATCAGTGGATAATAAACTCCTCATATACAACTCGATTATCAAGCCAATCTGGACCTATGGAATCCAGCTATGGAGCTCTGCAAGCAGTAGTAACATAATGTGCCTCCAGCGCGCCCAAAATGCTATCCTTAAGGAAATAGTTAGTGCACCTTGGTTCACCAAAACTGATGAGGTTCACGAATATCTGGAAGTCCCAACGGTAACTGCGGAGGCTGACAGATACAGGAAACTCTACAAGGCTCGATTAATTAAACATCCCAACACACTCGCGGCTGGGCTACTTGGTCAGACGGCAGGAACCAGCAGACTTAAGCGGCGACGTCATATTTTTTAATAGGGTCATGTGACGATGGTCACAATCCCTTCAAGACATTTTACTCGTCACACATTTAATTATGGTCTAGCGACCGATTGTAAATAAAGATAACAAAAAAAAAAAAAAAAAAAAAATAAATAAAAATAAAATAAATAAAATTAGCCTTTAATACTGCTACTGTTACAATTACATTTTAAAAACTATAAATATGTTGACATTTGTCATCTAAAGTTAAGGATGTGTAAAAGTTTGTCTTTCGACAAAGGCCTCCTCTAAATTCTTCCATGCTCTCCGATCTTTTGCCACCCGAATCCAATCTGGTCCTGCTATTTTCCGAAAGTCATCCTTCCAGCGTTTAGTTTGTAGTTGTTTGCTCCTTTTTCTGTCTCTTGGGTACCATTCTGTAACTGTTTTGGTCCACTTTTCTTTATCCTCAATGAAGAATGCTGTCTAATACAAGTCTATATCTTGTTCAGCACAAGAGTTCCTATGACCACCTTCCACATGCATCAGATTAGCACCATTTTATCATAATATTGGAATTGACAATCGATGTGTTTGCAAAATTGAATTTAAATTTGGGAAATGTTTCAGTATTGCTTTTATGTTTTAGTTTTTTTATTCCATGACAGATATTCTATTTATCTTCTGTACATCTCATAAAAATCGATACCTCCCACGTAAGTTGTTGTATCTCCAAAACTGCAAATTTACAGTAGAGCGTAAATTTTGTATTTAAATGTAATATAACTCAAAGAATTTCAAAAAGATGTAACAATGAATGCAGATTTTGGTTCACTTTGAATCTTTGAAATGCTCTACTGTAAATTTGCAGTTTTGGAGATGCAACAACTTACGTGGGAGGTATTGAAATATTTCACTAATGTTGTTATTTATATCTAAAGTGGTTGCATGAATTCTTAATTAGATTTTTTTGGTTTATTATTTCAGCTTGGCCCCGGTACATTAGGACTCCAAAGTGGGACAGAGTACTTCTTCGTAACAAGCGCAGCGATGACCCTCTGCATGATACTCTTAAACACATTCTGGAGTATCATATTCTTTACCGGTTTCGAAGAGAAGAACAAACTAAAAATCCTATGGGTCATTGTGTCACATTTCTTCGTATCATTTCTAAGTTTACTAAATAGAAAGGAGATGTACGCTGCCACGATCTTGCCGTCTTATATAGTACTTATTATAACTGCATATTTAGCGTACAGGTGTGCGGGAGGTACCTCAAAAAGTTTAGTTCAAAGTTTTGCGTCTCGAACGTAAATTGATGACTGTAACTAAATGTCTAGGAGCGCCATAAGACGGACATCGTTTATTGTGTTGTGGTGTGCCTTAAACTATTAATAGTAGGTTAAGTGCGAGTTATGTGACAATTAAATTTAAATTGCACAATAACAAATGCCAATTAAAATTATAGATAAAATTTAGTTAACGAAATATTAAATAGTGTTGTTAACGGTAATAGAAAAATTCTTATGATCAGATTCATATTGTACATGTTCTTAAATAGTTGTTGCCTAAAATACATAAGCTAATTGTTAGTCAATGCTATTGATGAAAGAATTGATTTTGAACTGACAAAATGTTTTAAAGATGGTTCATATTGGAAGCGTTTGTTAAGTTTTCATATTTGCATGCTTTTCATGCAAAAATCACGCGAATTTTCACAGTTAGGATGATGTTGTGTGAATGTAGAAGGAAACTGACAGAGCCTAACTAAAGGCCATCTACGTGCCCTTTAAAATGAGCCCAAACTCGATGGGTCTACGACCATCCGTTGTCAAGATAATTTGGGATACAGTTATTTGATGAGAAAAGGAGGGAAGTACTTCCCACATCCTAAGTAGATTCAGTATAGGTAAATTATAGGTATCTATTTGTAAAATCGACATTCGCAACATCCCTAGTGCATATCAAGCACTAGCTGGCCCACGCAGCTTCGTCTGCGTCACAAAGGGGTTCAAACAGTACTCTTAATGCTGTTGCGATATTATTTGCGCGGCCCGGGGAGTTTTATACTCGTAATAACTTCTAAACGAAAAGTCCGATTGGAATAAAACAAAAAGTAATTTACTTCTACATTAATACTCTTGATAACAAAATACTTTATTTGGATAAGGATTAATATAACAATACTAATTTAACGTTAAATTCATTCTTCGGACGAATTATTTTTTTTTTGAACATAAAAGCAGTTGTTGTGACTAAACTATGATAGTTAGATATATGCTGTAGCAGACTTTTTTGTTTGCCTTCAAAAGACCTAAAAACCCGTAGTACATCATTTTGTTCTATTGTCAATAGTTTTTGCAGCGTACGCATAAATAGGTTTTCGATTATTCACTTGTGTTACATATTCGATATTTTCATACGGATCACTAATTTTTTTTTAAATAAAATATAGCCAATAACATTCCTCGATAAATGGACATTCCAACAGTGAAAGAATTTTTGAAATCGGACCAGTAGATCCTGAGATTAGCGCGTTCAAACAAACAAACAAACAAACTCTTCAGCTTTATAATATTAGACAAGCATAAAAGCGATATTCGCACGACAATGCAGCGACGTGATTTGAAAGAAAGTAAAAATGTTTGTTCACCTTATACACATACAGGACACTAGTTCATAAGTTATAACATTTAATATACCTAAACTAATATAACAATATAATTACATAAAACCTTGAGAGGTGTCATGGGACACCCGAATAGAACGAAGTTCCTTCCGATTAAAAGATAAGGAACGTGTTTTAAAGATTTTGATCACAACGCCATCTAGCGATAATCATCTAAAACAAAAAAGTGTCGTGACAACTATTTCGTAAGATTTTTTTCCGTTTAGCCCTCTTTCACAACGCGCGATAAGGAACTTCGTTTCAATAAATGTTAGAAAAAGAGAAAAACAAAACATGCATTTGTTAATATTTGTTATTGAAGGTATTAAGTGCAACTTGCGCTCATGCGATACGGTTTATGAGCATGCATTAATGCATCATATAGTAATAATAACTCCCAGTATGGATACTAAGGCACTAATCACATAACCCTCTCTTATTGTTAAACCCAGTTAAATGTTGATGTTCAAAATCAATTCTACAAAAAAGGCTGATAAATTAGTAATTTCATAAAAAAACTAGACTGAAATTGTAAATCTAAAGACGGCTCTGACCAGTGTTACGATGTGTAGGTATTTATATTTTTAAGTGGCTTACTTAAATATCATGTTTGCGATCGTTACAAAGCTCATTTAGCCACCATTACTGTGAGCCTAATGACAAAAGAAAAGAACATTTATTTGTGACATATTTTAAAGAATTTTTACACAACTAGCCACAAATAAAACTAGGCTCAAATTAACCACAAAAAGACATCCACTGTACCTAGATATCCATAAGTTGTAACATGTCATTAGTACGCACGTTCATATTTATTTACAATGCTGCCCGTGACGTCGTCTGCGTGAACCCTATGACCCGTTTTTTTCAATTCTTCCCGGCAACTATTCGATTTTTTCTCGCCGTAAAAACCATCCTTGAACTTCAACGAACATTTAAAAAAAAGATTTGGCCAAATTGGTCCAGGCGTTGTTGAGTTATGCGCTTACCAACACATTTTGCGATTCATTTTTATATATAAGATTTAGCTCTCTTCAATTTAAAGCCTATCATACTCAAAATCTACATGATAAAAAGTGTTTAGTGTATTTTGAGCCTTACATAGGTTTTAAACGTCCGTGATTGATGACTTACGCCTTGTAACACTGGTCAAAACAGCCTACAAAAACTGCCAGATAATTACTCAAATTGACTGAAAAATAAATAATTATAATCTAAGTATGAAAAAGAGATTAATATCTGGGTTGCTTCTTCACTTATTAGCATTATTTGTCATTATTTAAAATGATAAAGTAAAACTACGACATTTTTATTTAATTATTTATTTATTTACTAACTGTAATGAACATTCCTTTAGAAAATGTTATTATTGTGACGTTATTGTTAAATGGACGGAATCACATAATCTACAGCTCATTGTAAGTACCTAATAATATAATAATGAATTTTATACAAAAATAAAATGCTAAAAATGATACATAGTTTTATTAACACACACACATACATAAATTACTCAATCTTAACTTACTTAAAAACTTGGTATTTATGTCAAAAATAATAATAACTTTATGGCCTTTCTATATTAATTACTAACAACTTAAATACAAACTCCACAATAAAGTATAACTACAAATTGTAGAAATCAAATTTTACCCTAACATTGATGTTTGATGCCCATTAAGAACTAAACTCATATAACTTTCTCCTTTTAAAAAGTCGGTCAAAAACAGTATCTTAGTTTAACAATTAATCCATTTTACAAGAACTTCATACATCCTATTAAACATAATAAATGCATAAAATTCAAATCTGTGCAAAATTATGTTATCTAATCCAACATAATTGAATGTTTCTTATCTAGAAAAATAGTAAGATAATTTTCTACACTCTTTTTATTAACCTCTTAAAAATACCAAATTCAAAAACCATGAATACCCTTCTTACGACTTCAGACTACGTCAGATGCTGGGGAGCGCAGCCCCCGCACAGACCCGCACATCGCGGAAGCCATTTTATTTTTACATAGAAGCACTTCTTCATCCACCTCCATTGCGTCCGCACATATCATTGTAATTATTATAAACTTCATTAAATCATCTTAAATACAGTCCACTCTTCTCATTTAACACCATCGCATTAACAACCCTATTAATAATTAATATCATTGCTTAAATCTTTAAGTTCCCTCCTGATACTCTTCAGCTAACTGCATGAGCAATGAATCTACCGTCCAAACAGTATCCACCGCGTCGGGCTCCACTTTAGGAATGTAAGATTTGAGAACTTCTAATACTCCTTCGATGCTGTCTGCTGAAGCGTTTATACCTCCTCCCACTTCAGCAAGCGTGTTAGCTGTTTCAGTATTTTTTTGGGTAGGCCTGAAGTAAATTGTTATTATAATATTGGCTTGCAAAGGTTTTAAGTTTTAGTTTATAGATGTTTAATTTAAAAGATTAGTGACTCTAATTCGTCTTTTTTTCTTAATCTGTTTACTAGTAATTTGTAGATAAAAAGTTAAGATTAGATGTGTAAAAGACTAAAGTGCCATAATGGTGAAAATTATTTAGAAACATTGATTATTAGAATCACATGAAACATAATAAGTAGATCATTTTTACAGATATAGTTTTTTTAATGAATTTTGTGCATTTTATTTTTTTTGCTTCTGTAAAATTTATGTTTTGGCACTTTATGTAATTATAGTAACAATATTATTATTGTAATATCCTCTTACTCACATAGGAGGTGATATTTCCTTCTCCAGTATATCTTGCAGGTCATCTAAATCAGGTATAGTGGGAATGTCATCACTGGATTCAGGCGTTTTGTTTGGTAACACATATTCCCTTAAAATATATTATTTTTTATTTGAAATTACCTATTTTATTTTTTCAAGTATAGCAAAGTTACAACTTGATCGGTAGGTACAATTAATTTGATACTATTTTTTGTTTAACTTTAATACAAGTTTTTTCAGCTCAAGATGTTTTAAAAATTAGATGGCAATAAGTATTAAATTTGTCTGGAATTATACCTCTAAATTTGTTGAATCTAAGCAGAAAAAACAATTTCTAACTTATAGTAGATAAATAAAGTATAGTAAAAACTATGATAGTTTACAGGGATTCATGAGCTACGGTTACCATTTACCATCACGTGAGCCGTAAGCTCGTTTACCTATAAAAACAAAAATAATATTTACTTTGCTTCTATATGAGTTCCTTCTGCCCAAACGCCAATCTTCTTGGGCTCTGGCATAGTATTAGAAAACGGTTCGTTCATTTTATTGTACTTTAATCCGTCTTGCACTTAAATTATTATTCAGAATTCAATATTTATCACATTGATTATGAAAAATATGCGGAAATTGTAACCTGTTGTTTTTGTTTACATTTGTGCAAGTTTGACATTTGGCCAATGTCACTGTTAATAAGTAGATGTCAACTTAGTCGATGATGTCAATCTATTCAGCCTAAAAAAACTACTATCAAAACAGTCGTATCAAGTTGGTGCTATTTTCTATGATTTTTCTCAGTAGCAATCTGCCGAGAAATCGTGTTTTGAGTTCAAAATTAAATGTTATAAAGCAAACTCGCTGTGCTGACTATCCGAAATAAATGAATGTAGATTCCACAGTAAGTAAATAATAGCACAGTACAGTTTTTATGCACTGCAATTGCATGTTTTTGCTTGATACAATGATTTACATCACCATTGTTTTAAAATTGAGATTCAGCAGTGAATGAAGACATTGAAACTTGCACATTTCGTAGATATCTGAGAGCCAAATGTTTTCCCGAGGAGATTCAAAGACGGGATCATAAGTTTTAGCATTCATAAATGATTTGCTATTACTATAAAATAAAACTCTCAAAGCATTTTTCATAAATTTATTTACTGTATATAAAATGACAACAACATAAATCCGCAGCAGAACATTAACATTTTCAATCTTAATTAAGTTTATTGTGATACACCGTGATGTTACTTTCACATTGCACTCGAAATCGAGAATTCAAATCGATTAAAACATTCGCCACGCAACGATTAAAATAATCGATTACGGAACTTCCACTCAAACATTTTCCGAAACAAACTTCAACAAAAATCAAATTTAGAATTTTCTTTTATCACATTCTTTCGTACTTGGTACAAATATAGCTAACTTACTTATATTTTCACAACTTGTGTACTTCTGTGAAACTGTACTTCAAAAATGCACTGAAAAATAATTAATTGAATACAAGATAATCTTCAACTTATAGATTAAAGAGATTTTTTTAATAAATAATCGATAAACACGATTAATTCATAAAACATACATACAAAAGCGCACCCATAACGTTTTTATTATATTTACAAAAAGTAAAAACTATTTGGTAACAAAATTCAAAATGAACATAAGTCTAGGGTTGAGACGATAATATCGATAATTAAACTAAGCTAAGTTGTCGAATTCCAGAATCGAATCGAATTTTTAATCGAGCAATATATTTGATAAACACCAAATAAAAACATTGCAATAAATTTCATTAGGTGCACACTGATTTTTTAAACCTCAGTTTTAAATTAACAATAGTCATTTCTAGTCCAGTAGAGACGGTATTGTAATTTATTCACATACTGCTAAATTAAAAAGCCATTAGGATTACACCGTTCCTTGAATCATTTCACTGGAAAAGTGTACCTCATTATACTTTTATTTCTCTGTTTAAAATTCTTAATTAATACTAGTATTGTTATCGTTTTATAGATTAACTGAAATTCAACAATTTTTACAAATAAACGGCATGTATAAAAAACCGTATAATAAAAACGGATAAAAGCTCATAAGAAGCTGCATAACTATGTACATAAAAATATATTTATTCGACATCTTATAGTTTATACAACAGATTGAAAATTTTATGCAAAAAAAAACTTTTTTCTTCATAATATCAAATAATTGTAATTTGTTTAATGACAATGATCAGTTTACAATAAAATAAAGAATTTATAAAAGATTCTTAACAATTTTTTTGTTGTTCATTCAACAAATTGCAACATGGAAGACAATTTATAAAAACAATGGATATAGTAAAAAATCGCTTTTTGCTGGTAAATTGAGAAATGCATATTTTAATCACATACTGACAACACCATAAATTATTATTATGCCGACTTTAGTTTCCTAGTCACATCTAGAAAATCATAAATTTTGTATGTACCAATATGAACTGTCGTGCTATGACTATAATGCCGTTTAAAATATGATTTAGTATACAATAAAACTGATGCAAAATTTTAAATCGAAGCTACTAATCGAAAATTACTAATTACATTGCACAAACTAATAAAAATATCGAAGATACATAATATGTATATGTTGCATATTATGCGACATACTATTATAACTTTTTTAAGGCATTATGTAAAAGTCAAAACTTGACATACACCATCCATACTAATTTAAAATTTAGTTGAGTTGTCTCGATATTTCAACGTTGTTGCAAATGTCATGAGTCAAAGTCAAAGTCAAAGTCAAATCATTTATTTCAAATTAGATGTGGACACACATACATTTTGAAAGTCAAAAATAAAATAAAATCAAAAGTTCTACCACCAGTTCGCTAAAATTACGCCTCCGTCCTGAGAAGAACCGGCGCAAGAAACTCAGCGGGCATATCTTTTTTTTAATTTAATATGTTTTTTTTTTCTTTTTTTTTTTAATATTGTTATACAAAATGATCACGCGAATACAACAAAAAAATATCATAGAATGTCTGTTGACGGCATTTTAGTCATACCATGGCAGAATACAGGTCAATTTACTTTATTGTCGAAAAATAATAAAGATCATTTTTACTATTTTATCATTAAGTCGATTAAAAAGGTAAAATCTTTTGAACACTTAAAACTATAGTAATATTATGAGAACGACTTTATTAATAAAAATAAATTCTAATATCGATAATTATTATCGATATAACACAACACTAGTTTAAAAGAGTGTGTCTTTACTATTGTATTTTATTGTCTTTTTTTGAGTGGTACAGGGATTTATTTTTCACTAAATTAGATGTTAAAATTTAACAAAAATATTTTTAGAATGACGCGTATTTAACTGTTTAAGGTAAAATTTATTTCCCAATTTGTGTTAATTTTCTTTTGAAGATTAACGAAAAAGGTATTTGAAAATGAAAATGTCACTCATATAAGTGCAAAAATGACATAAACCAATATTTACAATTTCTAAGAAAATTCACAATTACTAAGTTTCCTTCTAAGATTTCAACTCTAAAAGTTACTCACAATTTCACCTAAAACATTTTCAAATCATAGATTTTTTAAACTAACTTCAAGTAAAAAAGTGACATAAACCAATACAACTTTTACACCTGGAATCAACATCATGAACAACAGAATGAAGCCAATTGAAAGTACACCGATCGCGCGTAACTACACCACATTCTGACGTTAGAGGGTGTCGATGACACTTGTTTAGCAAACTAATAAAATGTTAGACACACACACAAACTTCACTTTCTTGTTCATGATGTTGATTCGGAATGTCGAATAATAGGCATGACAAATTTGAAATACTCTTCCATAATGTGGGTACACGTTTTCTATTAAAAAAACACATTATCAGTAACAATGCAAAGTTTAACTATGTCAAGCCATTTTCCGAATTTCATTTCAAATAATGCGCGAAAGCAGCCCATAGTGTCATGGCGTCGCAATCAATAAAGAACGCCTATTTCATATTGTTTACCTAATCGTGACGTCATCCGATGTTTCAGCCAAAATTTAATTTATTAAAAAACTTTTTAATTTAAATTTGTATACTAAAACCAAATCAGTGTTTAGATTTCTTTTAGTATGTAGTTTCTTACAATATCATTAATCGAATATTTGATACTGTCTTCATGCCTATTACAATCGGCATACTATCAATTGGCTTCATTCTGACCTTACCAGGAACAAAGATCTGAGGTCTACAGCAAGAGGTCGCTAGTGTTGAGTTTGTTGAGGTCTGAGGAGAGAGCGTTTCCGTCTCCTCCGAGGAGGGATCGGAACTCACCTGAGTCGAGGATGGGCTCTCGTTCGAGGAACTGGCCTGAGAATGATGTGGGGTTCGAGTCTAGTGTTTGAGGCAGCTGGAATTGTGATAACATGATAATAACGTTAATGGATGCTTGTTGATGACAAAAGGCTACAATTTGGACATAACAAATAGCCACCGGTCTTTTTTATTTCATTTTCTTTACGTTATTTTTTTTTCTTAATTCAATATTACAATTTTGACCTAAAACGAAAGCTATTCCTACTTAGTGCAACCATTAAGAAAATTCACTAAGCTCGTGGTCGAGAGGTTAAAGTGCTTGCCTTCCGGTCGGGAGGTCGCGGGTTCAAAACCTGACGATTGTACTTTTAAATCTTAATGTAAAAAAGATTCATATGCAATTTTTCAACAGCACTGACTAAAACCGGTGAAGGAAAACATTGTGACATTAATTAACATTGTAACACGGCTTGTATTTTCTTTTTCTTCCTTTGTTTGTTGTTCTATCTGTTCTAAGCTGTCTCCTCTGATATCTTTCAATTAATGTAATAATATTTAAAACGTAACGGTCTCCTGCGATACAGGCCTAGCCTAGTGCACGGACCACTGCTATATTTTTTCTGTACTGTGTATTTTGTTTGAAAATAAATTATTTTGTATTTTTGTATTGTGAGGAAACCTGCATATTGGATTCGAATGAATTATAGACAAACTTACTTGATTATACGTGTTCTGCATCGTGACACATTGGCCACCGTGCATCGGCGAGCCCTGGCCATCGTGCATAGGCGACGCGGCTTGGACAACGTGCATTGGCGACATTGACTGATCACCGTGCATTGGCGATAGCGCTTGCCCATGCATTGGCGATAGCGCTTGCCCATGCATTGGCGATAATGCTTGGCCGTGCATAGGGGAGTTGGCTTGACCGTGCATTGGGGATAATGCTTGGCCATGCATTGGTGATATTGATGGCCCACCCAACATTGGGGACACCCGGTCCATAGTGTTGGGCATTGGGGATAGAGTGTTGGGCAAGGTTTGCAGTGTTTGCCCGTAATGGAGGTTGGACCAAGGTGAGTTTATGTCCATATGACTTGGCCCAGCTTGGTCGGGGATCCCTTGCATTTGTGGGTCCATCCAGTTCTGGAATGAAGGTGTTTATTGAGCCATCGTCTGTGTACGTCAAATATCAGTGAATGGGGCAATTGTGGCGTATGGTTGGAGTTCGCAAGGAATCATTACCTATGACTAACTTTTTGAAAATTACTTTCTTAGATTACTACTACTTACTACTTCAGTAAGTAGTACTAACGTCACGCCATTATCAATGTTGGTAACTGCCATATATTTATTAGCATAAATAAACTAACCTATTTTGATACCTTTACTGTTAAAAAGTGGTTTATTTATCACTTATTTATATTTTTAAAACAAATATATTTAATCATAATTAGGTCATAGATAAAATATTGACTGTGAGAAAAAGTAGTATAATAAAAATCTTTTTTAAACTCATTAATTGGAATAAATATACTTACTGGATTTGTATATGATTGGTGAACGTAGTAAGGAGATTGTACGTAACGAGGCGACGTGTTTTCTGAAATATAATAATATATTTACTATAAAATACTATTTAAAATAAAAACTTGAGAGGTGACATGGGACACCCGAATAGAACGAAGTTCCTTTCGATTAAAAGATATCTTATTTTTTTTCCTAACGTAACGCGCGAGAAGGAACGTGTTTTAAAAGATTTTGATCACAGCGCCATCTAGCGATAATCATTTAAAACAAAAAGTGTCGTGACAACTTTTCGTAAGAATTTTTTCCGTCTAGCCCCCTTTCGATAACGCGCGATAAGGAACTTCGTTCCAAGAATGTAAAACATAAGTGATTAAACGAATAAATAAGTGATACTATTTTTTTTAACACCTGAGAAAATATAGTTAATTCTATTTTCTGATATGTGTGATATGTGTAGTAGTACTAAGCCAAATTATATTATTGTTTAAAGTTTTTCGGGATTGTTCTTAACTATATTTGAAGGAAATGGAGATTTATATGCTTTTCTAAAAACTACTTTGTCATGTACTTTAGAAATAGAAGTAAACAGTTTGTTTAGTATGTAAATAGCTACAACAGGTCTCTTTATCTCGTCAACCTCGTTATTTTTTTTTTTAATAGAATTTATATTATTTAAGTGTTTCAAAAACTTACCTCTTTCCACTTTAATTGGAATTTGTTCTTGGAACGTTCCTGTGAATACAAAAATTAATTAATAAAATTATATGAAAAAAAGCTACAATAATATAAGTAGTCATTATCTATCATTATAGTCATTTTTGATGGTAAGCTGTGTATATGACATTGCAGAGGTCTATGAGCAACGGTAACCACTTACTGTCAGACTTGTTTATAACATTGCTTTTTCTGTTTAATGCCGCGTTTCCACATCACCAACGTCAACTCACATACAAAACAAATGACGGTGACGACAGACTGATATAAAAGTTGGAAGTTGGCGAACCAATGTGGAAACGCACCATTATAAGTATTGACTATTAACAAAAAAAAACAATTAAAACATTGGCATTCACTTTTTGCACTTAACTAACTAATATACAAACAAACAAACAAACACACGCATAAGTAAATGTAGAAATTAATAATGAAATATTACGAATAAACGGAAATATAAAATAAATGCATTAGATGTGTGCAAAAATGTTACATACCGTCGCCTCAGTGCTTGTTTGGCCGTCAATCTGACATTTTTTACGAAAAAGACTTTTTAATGCAGTATTATAAAGAATAAAATTTCCATCCGACTGGTAAAATGTTTTTTTTAAATATTCAGTTCTAAAACAATAAAAATCTCATTTCAATTTTTTTCTCAACACGGCACTTAACGAAAATTCCGTGCTTGTTTGCTGTCTCCTGTAAAATTTGCTCGAGTGCAGATTGGCCAAACAAGCACTGAGGCGACGATATGAAAATAAATAAAATAAAAATATATAAAGCAGCAATGACTGAGAATAATAAAGCAATAAAAACTAGAAAAACTATAAGAATAATAACTACCAATACAAAAATAAAATAATAAAACAAATTTCTTACAAAAATCCATGCAAAAAGAACTAATATGAATATGTGTGAGAAAAAACTAAAAAACAACAACCATGCCTAAACAAAACGGTATTCATACCTTCATCCGTATTTATTTATAATTTCTACTAAATACAAGAAAAAACAACTTAGTTTTATCATTTTATTAGCACTTTTCACTCAAGCCTTAATATTGTATAAATGTATAAAAGTTGATAGAAAAAGATTTTTTTTTACATTGGCAACACCAAGACATATGTCTGGCAACCTTGATCTACAGAATTAAAAATACAATCCAAAGTTTTTTATACAAATTTCGTTACAAAAATACTGTAAAAGCGTTTAACATCGAAAAAATAATTGACAAATAATTTCACACTTAATATGTTTGTATAAATCAGAAATATCGATAAAGTACAACACTAGTTATTTCATACATTGAAAAACAATTGAATACTGATTTTACTATTATTAATAAAAAAATATTAAAACATTTTTAAAATAAATTTATCGATATTTATATTAGCACAACACTAGTAACACGTAGTGACGTAGATTATTTGAAACGGTATTTTTTGTGTTATTGTATCAATATTTAAATGCTATAGAAATCGGATATTTTCCTATAATCAAATACACAAAATGCATATGTAAATAAAAGAACATTTATAAGAAATATCGATGTTAAATCGATATCGTCATCAAATTAAAATAATCGATACAGAGCAGAATCGATTTCCAGTTTTTTTTTTCTTATTATATTGTTAGCACACATATCCACATTAGATAATTAAATAATAAATCTAATTTCATATTTTCGTTTTTTTACACAAATAGTTTCTACACCAAAATACTTTTTTTAAATGACCTGTTAGAACCATGCCAATCATATTGGGACAATAAAATTTTTAATTTCATCTAAAAACTCGATTTTTTTTCTTTTTTTAAACAATTAAAGTTAGTAACCGCTGCCATTAACTAATAATTAAGCTAATATATAATTCATTAATTTCTATGAAACATAACTTAATAAAATACATAAATGACTTATAGGTTAGTTGTTAAATTTATCTAAACGCATTTTATCGAATGCAGTTATTTTTGACAACCCTTATGTTTAGGGTTGACACTTATGTTTGTTTCTTTACATTTTTGTAGGCCAAAAATGTGTGAAACAAATGTGTTATGAAACCCTTCACCATAATATACAGGGTGGATCTGTAAATTTGGAACAGCTGTTGGGGTGAATGACCTGAGGAAATACAACTTAGAACCACTTTTATTTGGAATCGATTAAACTTTTTTTTGCCACAGAAAAAAAGGTTTAATAAAAATAAAAAGTGGTTCTAAGTTGTATTTCGATAGGTCATTCACCCACATCAGCTGTTCCAAAATTGATACACCCCGTATAATATTTTAAATGACCAAGCAGTAATTCTATATTCCACACAATAGTGAAACATTGAATTTTTTTGGCTTTTGATCTCAATAATATAACAATGAAACTTACTTTCTTGATCATAAATGGGCATTTTGGTCTTCCGCTTTTTACCCAAAATGTAACTTGCATCTAGAACATTTCAAATCATAAATTAAACTATTAAGATCTTGTCGAACAGAAAGCGAAACGATGGCGTGACGAAGCGATTTTAATTTCAATAAAAATACTAAAACACGACTTTATAGGTGGCGACCAATAATAGCGCGCGAGATCCTGAATCGCGGTTACAACATTTGCAAAAATCTTCGCATATTTACGACATCTGAAATCTACTGCAGTGGGCTTCGGCCTGACCACCATACACTACCTCGCAAGGAGATCTCCCTTTGGTCAAAAGTCCACTGTAGATACCCACAAGGAGTAAGTAATAACGTTAAATTTTGGACTAAATTTTCATTAATAACACTATTTGTTGTATTAAGTGTTTGTTTATTTTTGTTCATTTTCGGTGCTTTTAAATATCAAGGTTTTTAACTCATTAACTCATTTTCGCTAATTTGGCGCTTTAGTGTTTTTACCAGTGATATTATAGATTTTGTATAGCTTTTCTTTGCTTTCTCTCTATAATCGGAATCTGGTTGAATAATCTCTGATTAAAATTTGATAAATTTTCACTGAAATTTAGTAAATCCTGGTCTTCCTGGTCACACAAGTGATTATTCGAAACATCAATAACATTTTGTCACTTTTTTAAACACTTCGTTTTCGTCACTTTATTTCGCTACCTGTCCGACATTATAAAACAATAACATTATTAAATAATAACAGAAACAATGTAAAATTAACTAAAATAAATCGACTAGGATTAGAACGGACTAGAATTAGGAAAGTTAGGAAAACGGAAAGGAATTATTCATATATATTTTTGTAAAGAATAAT
The DNA here is from genome assembly GCA_030269945.2 of Trilocha varians. Classification (NCBI taxonomy): domain Eukaryota; kingdom Metazoa; phylum Arthropoda; class Insecta; order Lepidoptera; family Bombycidae; genus Trilocha; species Trilocha varians. The sequence continues at coordinate 1,064,785 of AP028264.1, read as the reverse complement.
TTTTACTATTTTAAGTACATTTTTAAATTTCATTTGATTTGTTAATAAGGAGTAAATATTTCAATAAAAAAAACTTTAATTTACCACCATAGAAGGTGGTAAATGAATCAATTGTCAATGCCAAAATGAACTTTTCAAGGGGGGAGAATTTGCATGGAATTTTATAAGAGTATTCTCTCAAATAATAAATATTATGGTACTAGTACAAATAGTACAGGACCAATCGATAGATCTTGGAGGGTGAAACTGTTTGAATGGCATTTTTACTATAACTACTGTATTTATTGAAATAATACGATTTAGGACTAATTACTCAGCCCACTCGCTACAGCATTGAATATTTATTAATGAGTTCGCTGCTAAACCAAATTTTTTCATACGTTCTCGCATGAGGTGTTATCGGCCCGCACCGTTACCAGACATCAATGCGACACGCGGTCTATTCGACCCCACCTCCTTTAACAAAGTTATGGCCTTCGCAGGAAACTTGCTGGAGGGATCATTTAGGTCTCGTTAAGCAGCAAACATTAATGTCTCCTAAGTTCGTTTCCATCGAGCGGTGAATAATAAGCGCTCTGATCGTCAAACTCGGAGGCAGTCGCTCGCGGAGCCAACGCCATATACAAGGCGTAGTGCTCCGCTTCCGTTAAGTCCAGCTCGTCTTGGAGGCGACGGAACGATGACGCGTCTAGAGCTAACACACTCTCGGCGACCAAGATAGTGTCGGGAGGAGGAGCCTCGTTTAATGACACGCGCGATACACGAGACACATTATCTTCATGTAAGGATATGTGTGTGATGCTATCGGCGGCCCCCAGATCGCCCCATTTGGCCGGCCTTTGCCCCGACACGCTGCTAACAGATCGCCCCACCGGTCGCGAGCGTGTCTCCTTTTTCCCCTCGGATTTGACGCTCGGAGCAGGAGACTTGTCCTTCCGTCGGAACAGTCGGGAGAAGAAGGAGCGTTTCTTGGCGGGCGGCAAGGCGGGCTCGCTCTTGGCAGCCGTTAATTTCTCCTCTGGTCTTAGAAGCCCCGCGTTTCTAGTCACGGGCAATTGTTTCCCGGGACGAAGCACGCTTTCCACTGAATTCTGACTGGATTTGAATTCAGAAGAGATGGACTTCCGCACCCTTTTAGGGGGGAGGGGGGGAGCTTCGTCCGTGTCACGTTTGAGCGGAGTAAACTCGACTATGGGACCGCGGTACGTTTGTACTTGTATGTCCTCGTAGGGCTGAGGTTCTGGTTCGGCGATGTGTAGCGGGTTTTTGAACGCGAGTTGTAAGCTAGTGTAGGTGCCGGCATCATCGAAATCGGATTCGGGCTCGGCGAGGTCAGTGACCTGCTGGAGCCGGGTACGGTTCTCAGAGTATATCTCATCGAGTTCTGCGACCTGATCTAAGAGATCATCGAGACTTTTCTCGTGTCCGTTAGTGTCAGCTATAGGGAGGGTATCGTCTGAGTGTATGTCAGGGGAGGCGGGGGTGTCGGGGGAGGCAGGGGAGGGGGGAGAGGGGGGTACAGAGATGGGCTCGTCTTTGTCGTTGTTGTTGGTGTCGCGCTTGTCCGCCATTAGCAAGGTGAGGAAGGAGAGGTCGGGGGGCGGTTTGCGGCGGGTACCTTGGAACTCGGGTATGTACTCGAAGGGGAACGAGTTGCTGCGGGCGTCGTCTGACGGCCGTTTGAGTTGGATGTACACCTGAAAGGTAAATTGTATTTTGATGCCTGAAAACTTAGATAGGTTGTTGAAGCAATTTCAGATTTTATGTTAAACTGTGGGAAGTGTTTTTTTTTCTGTAAATCTCAGAGAACTTTTAGGCTGTACTCTTAGTGTACATGTTCTACGATACTTGTAGTGATTTGTGGCATCTCCAACATGATAGCTACATGTTACTATCTATATTATTATGTGTAATGTTGTATCTCTATAATTCACCGCGACCGGTGTGAAAAGGGGGATTTGGAACACAATGGATACTTATTTATATGTGTTTGTGACACAGGGGACACATTGTGCGAAGAACGGATGGCCGATGGGGCCGAAAAGTTCTGGAGTGGCGGCCACGAACCGGTACGCGCAACGTTGGTAGACCCCCCACAAAATGGACCGACGATCTGGTCAAGATTGCGGGAGGTCACTGGATGCAGATGGCGCAGGACCGGTCGATGTGGCGAGGGCAGGGGGTGGCCGGCGTCCAGCAGTGGACGTCTACAGGCTGATGATGATGTGTTTGTGCATCTGGGTGTTGTGTGCTTTTTTAGTGTATATGTGCTTGTCTGTGTTTGTGTGTATGTTTCTCTATGCGTGTGTCTATGCTAACGGTGACAGGCTCGGCTTGACTGCCTGTTAATCCACCTGCTTAACTATCTGTCTCTACGCGTCTGTCTGTCTGTGTATTGGTGTAACTGTCAAGTCTATAATCTACAACTCACGGTAACAGGCTCGCCTGTATGCGGGTCCCTATAGGGCGGCGTCTCGAACACAATGGCGACTTGCTTGTGTACACTGGAGGGAGTCACCGTCTCCTCCCATATTACCTGCTCATCCAGCTTCTGGTAGAAGGCTACTGAGAGGTCGTCTTTGGATACCTATTACAAATATTGTCTTTTTCATTTTTTTATAGCCTTGTAGGCAGAAGTGGGGAGCTCAGTGCATATCTTGTACCTTGGTAAGTAATACTGAAGCCAGTATTTTTGAAGTTAGGTCGTTGTCAATAACTTTGAAGTCTTGACTTCAGGGTTAGGTCTACTGAACTTCTGATGGACCACGTCTTACAAATATTTTTTTAATTTTTTTATTGCCATGTAGGCAGACGAGTCAACGGGCCACCTGATCGTAAGTGGTTACCGTCGCTCATGAACCTCTGCAATGTCAGGGGACACTGAGGGGTCGTTACCTACGACCTAACTTTAAGGACCAAAGCCGGATGGTGCGTGGCAAAAAAGTGTTCCTGAAATGGACCGTGGATGACCACGATGGTTCCATATAGTAGGGTAAATCTGATTTATTTTCCCCCTTTTAAACCCAAAATTAAAAAAATTCACTTTAATAATAAACAATTTTCGTACTTCTACTTCTTGTCGTGCACAACCTATTACAAATCTACTCTCCTCCCCCCTATTTTAATCCCAGTTATTAACCACTCAAACTTACCTTTTCACAAAGCAATATCATCTGCGTGCCCCCCCTCACAGTCCCGGAACAATGCGAAGTCCTCATGATGATAAGGTCTCCTCCCGACTTCTTATCATGGACGACATCAGACACAACGGGAGGCAGTTGTCTCCTCATGCGGCCCGTGTTGTCCGCTATGAACACCTGGAAGGCGAGCCTGACCGCGTTGAGGTCCAGGTTCTGGGTGTTGGAACGGTGGTCGAAACCGGCTGGAAGAGAATATTGTTACTGTTGTAACCTAGTGCCAACTTTTGGGTAGGTATTTGATGGCTGCTGAGTAGAGGGGATAAACGGATCCCTTCATTAAAAAAAATGGACAGCAGAACCCATGTCTGCACTGTCGAGTTGGGGCATAGTAGACTAAGGACTAAGTTTGTAGCTTTTTTTTTATCGCTTAATAGATACACGAGCCTACGGCCCACCTGATGATAAGCAGTTACCGTCGCTCATGGACCTCTGCAATGCCAGGGCAAAGAGAGGCCGTTATCTATCACCTACCCATACAGGACTTTTCTTAAGCCTCGTTTAAAGAGAGACATGTCATTGCGCTCCGGAAACACCGTGGATGGTCTATTCCAGATCGGAATGGTTACCTCAATTACCTATCCAAAAATTGTCACTAGCTCTCGGGCCATAAGTGTAATTTATTTTCTAACTGTGAATGAAATAATTGTTTATCGGTACCATTGATTTTGTTATATTTATCTGGGCAAAAGAACTAACGGGCCACCTGATCATACGTGGTTACAATTGCTCATGGACCTCTGCAATGTCAGGGGACACTGCGAGGCTTGCTGCCTACGATCTACCCTAAAGGACCTTCTTCAAACTTTAAATTGGTACCGCACTAACATATTATAACCATAAATCCTATGAAATTATCAACAAATTATTGGAACGAAGTTCCTTATCGCGCGTTATCGAAACGGGGCTAGACGGAAATTCTTATGAAAAAGTTGTCACGATATATTTTTTGTTTCAGATGATTATCGCTAGATGGCGCTGTGATCAAAATATTTTATTTAAGTTCGTTTGAAACTAACTAATTATTATAACTTAAAAAAATAAAATTTTATTGCAATTCCCTCACTAATAAATCGAAAGGAATTTCGTTCCATCCGGGTAACCCTTGACACCTCTCAAGTTTTTTTTTTAATATGTAACTAGTCTTGAAGCACTCATAGGTTCGGAAATGTTCTCACCCACATTTAAATATTGTTCAGTAATGCAGTCACTGTATTTTCATTAGTAAAAATCTAAAGTATTCTCTGTAAATGCATGTAAATTATTTTAACCCATCGACCTAAATATTATGCGTTAAGAAACACGCCATCGCGCGCGGTTTAACAGTTAAGGATATTTTTGGAATAGCTATTTTGGTATGGAATCGCGCTAGCCTCGATATTTTGATACAAAATTGTGCATTGTTTAGCATATTAGTAGATTGCTAATTTCAATTAAACCAAAGCACAAAATGGATATGTGGGAGAAACGAAGTAATTGATATTTTTAACACGGTGCACCCATTGATTTATAAATTAGAGTATACTACACTCGCAGTAGGCAGATGAGCAAATAAGCCACATGATGAGACGTGGTTGACAATTCGAGACCTATTTACGACCTACCTTTACGGAGCTTTAGGCCTTGTTTGAAGAAAGACAAGTCAGAGCGTTCAGGAAATACTGAGGAGGTTTCATAATCGAATAGTGCGTGGCAAAAATAATTTCTAAGTTTACGTTTCTTTTTGTTTTGATTTTGAACGCGCAAAACAACACAACTGGTTCCTGGCGTATGATTGGTTACTCCTTTGTCTGTGTGATTGCTCAGTCGACCTTTACCTTGCAAGTATCTTATCAGCGCCAGTTCCTTCTACATAAAACCCTTTTTTTGTGACAGGAGGAAATCGCCGGACTTCCACCCGCCCCGCAGGTGGGGTATTGTCCTCGATGGCTGTACAGGAGGTACAGGAAGCTAGTGTAACACTCACTTCTGAAGGGGTCGACCCTGATGCTCTCCCTGGTGTTGAGTTCATTGTCGATCTCCCGTCGCTTGACGCACTGCACGCCGAGGTTGCGGAAGGGGAACTCGCTGCAGTCGGCGGTGACGTCAACACGCATGGAGCACACGCCGCGGTCGCAGCGCTCCTTGCCCACCAGGTTGTGAGGGTGCGGCCTGGACGTACAATAATACTGTTTGACCACGTGGTCCAATGTCTTTTATGGTAGTAAATTACCACAACGGTGGCTGAAAATGGTGCAGAAATACATCCTGTAACAATCCATTGCTGGGCTCAGGTCTCCTCAGCAAAGGGACCAGGCATGTGATTTGGAAAATTCGCGTATCTTCGGATCTATGCAGGTTTCGTAACGATGTTTCCTTTATCGTTTTAAGCCAGTGTGATTAAATGCACATAAATCTTTTCAGAACTATAATTTGAAGGTACACCCTTTTTATTGCCAAAGGCAGACGGGCTAACAGGCCACCTAATGACCGTTACCGTTGCTCATGGACCTTTACGGGGTCTCTTCAAGCCTTAACTCACTTGTAAGGCAAGTCTTTGTTGACTCCCTACGATCTTCAAGGGTCACTTACCTATAAGGCGGGTCCTTGGTGACGCATGATACGACGATGGTGGCGGGACCCGTGTAGTTGTATATCTTGAGAGTGGGGAAGGTTTTGTTCTCGGGAGTGCTGTTCGCGCCCGGGATCGAGCCCGCAGACCGACCCTCGCATTTGTAACGGAATCTGGGAATCATGTGCTTTATTTAGACATGCATAAACTTTGAACGTTAAGGATATTTTCTACCCATGTACTTTTGGTGGTTTAACTATTATAATAACACATCCGGAATGAATACTAACAAACTAATCGAGCTATAATTATGATAGAATGTGGCTCGCGTGTTATTATAGCTGTCGCTGATTTCACCAATTTCGTTTATTTGTATTTTTTTACAAGTGAATTCTTTTATTTGGTAATAACGCTGCAGACTACGGTTTGGATGTTGATGGGTGTTAGAGAAGAGGTAGGCCTAAGTCTAAAGATACGCGAAAATGTGCAGTGTGACTCAATTTGAAGCAAAAGAAAGCTGCAGACTAGAGATGCACCGAATATTCGGCTACTATCCGGTATCCGGCTTATCCGGCCGGATACCGGATAGTAATGGAAAATTCGGCCGGATACCGGATAGTAAATTTGGTAGATTTTATAAATGGAATCTGATTAAAGACACAGTTACGACTGAAGCTTTAGCTTAACGAACTTGAACTTTTTATAATAAATCAATTATTTAAAGTACCTTGATAATACTGATAGTAAAAAAATATTTATTTGTAACTAGTAGTCCAAAATAAATGAATATTAATTAATTTATTCAAATTTTTATCCACCAAAGGTAAATTATGATGTATAAAAACAAGATTTTCAAGAAGCAAACGATTCCTTTAGTTTTTGACCGACTTCCAAAAAGGAGGAAGTACCCAATTCTCTGTCTGTCTGTCTTATCTTTCAGTCTATTTTTTTATGTTAATTCCGCCGAATATTCGGCGGCCGGATACTGAATGTTCGGCTGGTGGTCAGGCCGAATATTCGGTATCTGGTTTCCGGCCGAACAACTATTCGTTGCATCTCTACTGCAGACCTTACTACCTTAAAAAAATGTAAACAAATTTAACGTTTTGTATAAATTCCCGCCAGTCGCTGCTGCGTTAGGTTTGATGAATGGTGTAAAATATCCTATTTTTAGCTGTTCTGGTTACCGCTAGTGTGTGCCTATGTGTACCCATTCAAACAAGGATGTTTGTGTAAGTATATATTGTAGTAATTTTTTACTAGCTTCATTTATTTTAGCGACGGTAAAACATCCCTCTACTGATAACCGCGACTTAATTATTATTTTATTCGTTGTTTTAAATGTAACTTACCTAAAAACCACAAGTCGCAGCGGTTTATTTTTGCACAATAGATAAACGAGTTTACGGCGCACCTGCTGGTAAGCGGTCACCGTCGCTCATGAGCCTCTGCAATGCCAGGGCAATGAGATCCGCTTCAGAAGATCTTTTTTGCCCGTACCATTCTGATTTGGATCAGAATCCACAGTGTTTCCGGAGCGCTATGACATGTCCCTCTTTAAGATAAATCGTGGTATACGTACCTCTGCGCCCTGGGGTCAGGTTGCTCGACTAACGCGGCGTAAGGCGTGGCCGGCACCTGGCTGGCCATAGTATCTACCGCAGCGGCAGGGGCCTCTTCGCCGAACGTGGGATCAGCGAGAGATATGGCCTCAACTGAACAATACGAAAACATATTGAAACACTTGGAAGTATCCCTACTAATATTATAAATGCGGCCGTAACTCTGTCTGTTACGCTTTCCCGCTTAAACCGCTCAACCGATTTTCATAAAATTTGGCATAGACAATCTTTAGACCCTGAGATAGAACATAGGCTACCTTTTAATTGAAAGTGACGCGAGCCCGATAGTAGTTAATAACTGGAAGTGTTTATAACAACTATGTATCACCTAAAAAGATTTTCATATATAGAAAATGTTCAACATAGTACGCGTTGTGACTCGCCAAAGTATTTGTTACACATACATACAGTAAAATTAAAATAAAAATGGAACTCTCCCACGGAATATCCGACTGGCTGATTGACGCGGTTGGACATGCCCCGAGTACTCTTACGAAGGGTGTGCGTTATGGTAATAGGTATCTTCTCGGGTTCTTGAAGTACTCGGTACTCTTGGGGACCAGATCTCGAGACAGATACCGAACCCGACGGCGGGTTCTTATGAAGAAAGAAGACCAAGGCGATACTTACAAACATCATTCAAATTCAGCTCGTTTGGTTGACTAGGTTCATTTTGTATCACGTTGATGATCGGCAGGGTAGAGCCTGTAAATATAAAAAACACTTAGCTTTTATATTAAACTCAAAAATACAAACTTATTCATTACTTTTTAAAAAGTTATTTAATTCATGAACAGGTAGTCTACCAGAACTTTTCTACCTTCGTCAAAAAGTTATCTACATCTTTAGTAAGCAAAATTCCTACTTTAAATGAGGTTTAAGAAAGTCTTGTGCATAGTAAGTGATGGATATCGACCCCCAATGTCCTTGCATGACGGAGACTCATGAACGATTGTAACCACTTATCAGGTGGGCCGTAGGTCAATCTGCCATATAATAAAAAAACCTAAATTTCGATACCTCCCACGTAAGTTGTTGTATCTCCAAAACTGCAAATTTGAGTTATATTACATTTAAATACGACATTTCAAAAAGATGTAACAATAAATGCAGATTTTGGTTCACTTTGAATCTTTGAAACGCTCTACTGTAAATTTGCAGTTTTCGAGATACAACAACTTACGTGGGAGGTATCGATTTATTTCATGATATCACTTTCATGCATACGACGATTATTAGCAACACTCATCACAATCATCATAAATAAACAGCCAATAGACGTCCACTGCTGGACATAGGCCTCCCCCAAACCTCACTACAATGACTGGTCTTTTAACAACACTCAATAAAATCGTGGTGTGAACCCGTTATTTATGCATAAAACCTTTAGTAAGATCTTTCAAAGCCACGGTCGGCCGAACTTCATAATTTCATCGTTCTTACCTTATGACCATGGACAGAGAAACATACTTTACAATTGGGCGACATTCTCAGGCTCTAGGAATTAGAAGGCGAAGGAGAACGACATACAAACTACTTACAGTACTAACAACTAACTACGATAGAAGAAATAATGCAAAGACTAAATTAAATGAAATTACAGTGTAGGAACAAAGAAGAAAATTTTATAATTTGTATTTTCCAGATTTTAAAACCAAGAAAAAAACGAATTAAATAGTGATAGACGTAAAAAGCAATTTAAATAATAGTAAAATTAGAAATTAATGTAGAAGAAAATGAAGCAAGTACGTAATATTTATTTATTCTTTATATTAATTTATTTTTTATATTTCATTATCATAATCGATTTTTTTTTGTTGTAATATATTTAAGGTAAAATTGTATAATACTGTTATAATACTTTAAAAAAATATATATGCTCATATTACAAAAAAGACATGCCCGCTGAGTTTCTTGCCAGTTCTTCTCAGGACGGTGGCTACAATTATTATTTTTTGTGTCCGAACTGGTGGTAGCTTTTAAATTTTGACGTCAACAAGAATGAGTACGTCATCAATTTTGAAAATAAAGTATTTCATTTCATTTATTGATAAAAAAACGAAAACACCGATTTCTATGAATAACACTATATAAAAATGTCAAATGTTTTTGTAAAAAAGAACAAACAAAAAAAATACAAACGAATCGAGTACCTCCTCATTTTTGGAAGTCAGTCAAAAATAAATAAAATCACAATCAACTGGGTAACCTCACATTAAAACAGATATGTCAAAGGTGAAAAGCATCGTAAATGCAGTAAATAATATCATGTAAATATGTGATACATTACACATGTCTTGATAGCGATGCAAAAACATCGTGCGTCTGAGCGGTGAAAGCAGGAAAATGATGACATTGTTGTATGTGTGCGTATATGTATGTGTGTGTGCGTATGTGTATTACTGTGTATGTGTTACTGTCTGTGCGTGTGTGTATGTATGTGTTATTGTGTATGTACGTCGATGTATGAGTGTTCTAATATAAAAAGTAAAAACTTGAAAACATTTGTTTTGCTTTATGACCGGTCAAAAATGAGAAGGTACTTAACTGGTCTGTTTTCTTTTTGTTTTCCCGCATAACTTTGGTTTGGTTGGATCGATTTGGAGATGAAGGTTGATGGTCGTAGGGGTCCCATTTAATTTTAAGATCGAAGAGATGCTTCTAGAGCTATAATTGGCAAAGTAATTTTTTAACGGGCAAGATTTCAAGATGTGTGTGTGGGCAATTTATTTACTGGATGAAGCGTTTTCGATGAATCTTGTTTTGTTAAAGAAAGTACATTCTTAGACGTAACTTTTAAGATGTTCTAATTATTATTGTGTGAAGGATGATAATAATAATATGATGATCTGTGGTGTAACAGATGATGTATGTCTGGGTAGAAAGAAAAGGAGAGAGATGTTTTATTATTACGCCAACCGCATCTAAAACAGGTATAGAGAAAGATCAAATAGGTTGCAATTTTTCAATAACAGTCTCCGCTAGGAAATAAGTTTAAATAACCGAGCGAAAAATTAAGAAATATTTTGTATAAAAATGAAAACAGTTGTCTTCCTTTAAAGAATGTAAAGGAATCATCAAAATCGATTTATTAACGACGAAGTCATTCGCATGATAATTGTTTCGGTTCAAGTTGAAAAATACAGACCTTTAGATAATGAAGACCATTTAAAGAACATTAATTAGTATTTTATCACAGCATTAACAGTAGGTATTTATTTTATTTTAATATTGTCTACATTAAGTGTTTCATTAACAGATGTCTTATACAGAAAACCTCGATAACTTCAAAAAATAATATGTTCCCTTCCCATCAGAGCCCTAACATAGACCCTTGATAACTTATAACCTCTATAACTTAAATTATTTTGTGTTTCCCTTGGACTTTAACTTATCGAGGTTCGACTGTATTATTAACATTTTAGAGTGATGAGAAGATTTACGATATAAATCAAGTCGTTTGGACAAGTTGCAGCGCCTGTATTCTACTGTACATTGCTGCCCACTGCTGGGCTCAGGTCTCAGAGATCATCCACCACGCGACCCTTATGCGGTTGGGGACTTTCATTTAAATTAGTGTTTTAATTAACAAATAAAAATAGTTTATTGAACACAAAAACATTTTGCAATTTTTGTTATCCGCGAACAAACATAAAAAGCACATATACGGTCGAATTGAGAAACCTCATTTTTAAGTCGGTTAGTATATTAAATACAGTTAATAATCATCCACGTGTTTTTAATAAACTATGAGTTAACTACGCAGTGCGCTGTATCAGAACATCGCGGCATCTTTGCACAAAAAGATTACATTCATTCATTGTTGCACAGTACAGAGGTAAATAAATACTCATTATTATGTAGTATGAATTACTTTATCCAAGACCAAGGAAAATATTTAAAAATGCGTATATCCTATAACGTCACTTACACTATTACTAAACGGGTTCTTACCACGATTATTCTTAATTGAGCGGTCCCGATATTTCAGCACTGTTTCAAGCGCCATGATCACGGGAAGACTGAGGAACTGTAGGTCATTTAGGTAGAGGTGTTCATGGCGCTTGAAACAGTACTGAAATATCGGGACCGCTCAATTAAGAATAATCGTGGTAAGAACCCGTTTAGTAATAGTGTAAGTGATGTAGATAACCACCAGTGTTTAAAGAAATTTATATCCTACAACGTGTTTATAAAAGCAAGCAAAATTGTCAACAAGTCATATAACTCATAATGCCGTTGAGTAAATTATTAAAAATCTATATTAATCATCATCATTATCTCAGTGTCCCCTGACATTGCAGAGGTTCATGAGCGACGGTAACCACTTACTATCAGGTGGGCCGTTGGCTCGACTGCCTACATGGAAAAAAAAAAAAAAAAACTAAAAAAGACTTCCAAAAAGGAGGTGGCACTCAATTCGTTTCGATGTATTTTATTTATGTTTGTTCTCGGATAACTTTGGTTTGCCTGGACTGATTTAGATGATTCTTGTGTCAGATAAAAGGTAATGGTTGTCGTGGCGACCCATCTTTTTAAGATAAATACTTATATTTAAGGATCTGTGTTTAAAAAAGTTATTTTTTTATGGACAGGATTGAATCGTAAAATGTGTCGCTTAGCGCATAACTCAACAACGCCTAAACCAATTTGGACAATTCTTTTTTTAAATGTTCGTTGAAGTTCAAGGATGGTTTTCACTGCGAGAAAATTCGAATAATTGTCGGGAAAAAAGGTATAATCTTAGTTGCTGTCTAGGGCTTACGTAGACGACGTCACGCCTAGGTAGTTTTCGTAATAAAAATATTTATTACTTGACTCCAAAACGCACTGGACAACGGAATCGATAAACGTTTTAAATTTAAATTATCATACCATATCAGACTTCACACACGTATAAAAAACGTCTACACATCCGAAGCGAGCATGTTAATTGTAAAACTTGTTTACGTTGATTATATTATGTTATGAATTATTATATTTTTTATGTTAAAGTCGACATCTGGGATGTTATATGGTCAAGTGTATGCTGAGATATGTCTCAGCAAAATCGCTACAAACAATCTTGGTTTTGTTTCACTTTAGTTTTATGTGTGTGTGTAACTTTTTTGAGACTATTTTAAGGAGTAGTTTTACCATCATTGTCAAGGTTTCATTGAATTCGATTGCTACCGGATTCCCTTGAAGAGTGAATAGCTCTTACATATAGATTGTAGGGTGCGGGGCAATGTTCGTGTCCCTGACATTGCAGAGGTCCATGAGTGACGATAACGCACGATCAGGTCGTCAGGTCGCCTCGATATTGCAATAAAAATGCACATCTTGGGATTTGTTTGGGACAATTTACATGTAAAAAAATGGTATAATTTTCCTCCTCAGACAATTGAATCTTCGATACTCCACAGAATATTTGAATATTTCACCGTTGACGGCGTCGATCTCGTAAGGATTCAGTGTTATCATCATCAATCATTTAGTTTGTTTTGTGAACTTTATTTTTCTCTCCGTTGTACCCATCGAATTACCTGCACATTAGACTTATGATTTGCTTTTCAGTTATGAAATTAAATTATTTATTCTCACCGTTAGTTAAATTCTCATGCTTGTTGTTGTCACAATGCTACCACCAGTTCGGTAAAAAGAAATAGCCACCGTCCTGAGAAGAACTGGCAAGATTTTTTTTTATTACACACAAAAATATATGTACATGGGGGAACTTAATGCTAAACAGCATTATCTACCAGTTAAACTTGGTGTAATGTGGATAGTATAAGTTAGTAGACTCATGATTTGCTTTTCAGTTCCCTTAAGAGAAAACCGCGAGTGCTTGAATAAATTGATTTTATTGTTTGAAATTTAGAGTTATAGACTCAAATACCAGTTTGGCGCACTAACGCCTTCAATTTCTGGATCTTGACTTTGACGTAAAAAGTCGTCTGTACAGCGAGTTATAAAAACCTGATGATGGACGTCTACGAGTCTTCCTTATCACCAGGTAGAGTCGTGAACCCGGCGTCTTGGACCGGTTCCAGCACTGATTTCATAAGCACCGCGTCACGGCAGTCACATCGACTTTAATTTAGAATCATTACGTGTTTCTGAACGAAAATATCGTTAGCGTTTTCAATAATCAATTGGTTTTTATTTCGCCTTTTAGTGTTAGCCAGTGGCGTGCGGACAATGCAAGCGAATATGCATTGCATACCCTGAGTTAGCAAATAAAAATGATAAAATATTTATTAACTAAAAGAGGTAAAGATAAAAACAAGTTAACTGGTGGTTACCTCACTAGGCAAGTCTGTATCGAGGCAACCTAAGAACCAAGTTAAACATATTGATAACAATCGTTTTGCCTCTAAACAGTAACAATATTATTTTTAACCAAAATACATGAAATATTCACTAATTTGTAGATAAAAAGAAAAAACAACAAAACATAACTATTAAAAGTATATAAGATTAAAATTACGTCAAAAATATATTAAATGCAAATTTAATCAATACACGTTTTATTCCCATTAATTGAAAAAGTGTAGCGAAACAATGTAAATATTGATGTAGAGTTGAAATTTTCCTAAATATAGTTGTTAGTAACTGATCTGCGCGTTTCCGTCTGCGTCACAAAGGGTTAATATACAGTGGCGTGCAGTATATAGAACTAAATACGCATTGCATACCCTAAAACTATCGAATTGATTAATAAAAACACAATCAAATGCTGTACATTTAATATAAATACATTCATTATTTTTATTATTTGCGTATATTGAACGAAAAAGTGTAATTAAATTTAAATCAAGATATAAATTTGTAAAATATTAGGTTTTATTCACAATTCTGCATACCCTGACCAAAATATATAAGCACACCACTGTTAATATAGCCTATACCCGCAATAAATTAAACTAATAGAAAATCAAAAGTATCTATGTCAATTCTTGAATATATTTTCCCGCAAACATTTTAAATACGGTCGATAAAATTGCGAGTTTAAAGGCTACCTACATAAATCTATTTATTAGGAAAACTAGCAGCTAATATTTATGCTAGGCTCGTATCTCCTCTCGTGGTAGGTATAATTCGCCACTATGCGGGCTAATTGAAAAAATCTAGTTATAATTTTTTCCTTAACTGGGTTAAAGTTACGGCAATTTACAATTAAAGGTAGTAAGGAATTACAGGTAAAGATTATAGAAAATCTTTTCCTATAGTAATTTATAAAAATGTATACAGATGACGCAAAAAGACGTTTTTTTTTCTATGGCCGTACGTACCGAGGGAGCCGGTGGTCGTTTCACCGGCGACTGCCGGTTCGACGTCCGGGGGTGACGGGGCGATAAGTGAGCGACAATCGCGAACGCGTCCTGTCACCCCTACCAGCCTCGTGCCGGGTTCTGTCCCGGCCGGGGATCGGACGTCGAGCGTTAGCGGCGGGGAGGTTTTAGTGCGGTTTGAAATGGCCGTACGTACCTACTTCTAAACTTTCTTTGCGTTACTGTCTACCCTGTTTCTCGTTCGCTTTTGGGTAGTACCACTGGAACTCGAACTCACATCACGACACACCACACTCACTGTATCACGACACTAATTAATTATTAATTAAATATCGTGGTAAGAACCCGTTGAAAATGCATGAAAGTATTATAGAAAACCGCGAGTTTTTGAGTAAGTTTGTAACCCTCCTCAAGCATCGTTTGAAGAAGGACAAGTTACATCCAGTGCAAGTTAATATAAAGCTTGTAAAATATACTTACATCGTAATTTTCTTTTTATTATCGACTCGAAAATTCGTATCTCTTTAGTGATGGAATTATTTAGCACTATCAACTTCATGTTTTCAACAAGCTAAATCTGCGGTGACTGGATCAAATTTAAGTGTTCATTTTTGGACAATTTATCAAGGAAGGTCGTAAGGCTATCATTAAAAACTGAGCATTAGTAAATTTATAACAAAAATTTGTTTTTATGGATATTCCAAAACTACAGACTAGATAATGTACACGCAAATGTAGTGTTTTTATTTGTCTCCGAGATCTTGAAGTTTGCCGAACGCAAGTGGCGAGCAGTTCAAATAAGTAAATATGCATTGCATATCCTAACTTAAAGTTAAATTATTGTTATTTATTAATACTGATAATAAGTCTTATAAGTCGTGGTGGCCGAGTGGTCGAAGCGCGTCCTTCCGAACGGTAGGTCGCGGGTTCAAATCCGGCCGGCTTGTACCTCTAAATCTAAATGTGAAAAAGATTTATGTGCAATTTTTCACAACACCACTGGCTAAAAACGGTGAAGGAAAACATCGTGAGGAAACCTGCATGTCGGAAAAGAGTTCTAAAAATCCTTTGAAGATATGTGAAGTACCCAATCCGCACTGGCAAAGCGTGGTGGGCTATGCCTAATCCCTCTTTTGAGGAGACCTGGGCCCAACAGTGGGCAGTAATGGGTTGGTACAGGTACAGGTATTAATACTTATATTTTAAAGTTCATGGAACACGTTCATCCCGAAAAATACTAGTGCGATTTGGAAAATAATAAAAAAATAATCAATGCTTGCCCCTCGAGAAGGACACTCAAGTGAATTTATAAATCTGTAAAATATTACCTAGTCTAAGTGGATTGTCGATAGAATCGAAAAGCGTTGGAGTGGCCACGAGCCGGTAGATTGACAAAATGGACCGACCAGCTGGTCAGTATCACGGGATCACTGGATACAGACAACGCAGGACTGTAGCGAAGTTTGGGGGAGGCCTATGTCCTGCAGTGGACGTCTAAAGGCTGATAATGATGATGCAAGACTACCAATGAATTTATAAACCGAATGTCTACATAAATAAATAAAACATTAAAAATATAATGCTAACGTGTATCTACAAAAACTTGAACGAAGTAAGTCTTGAGAACTATTTGATTTATTAAACAGCTATCTCGGTTAGCAACTGGTTTACAAATAGTAGCTTAAGTTTTTTTTAAGTTATTCAAGTTGCTTTTTTTGTTGAAATTAAAACTGTTGTAGTGTGATTATAAAGCTGAAGAGTTCATTGAAGGCGCTAATCTCAGGAACGACTGGTCCGATTAGAAAAAATATTTCAGTGATGGATAGTCCATTTATCGAGGAAGGTTATAGGCTATATTATATCAATTTGTGACGCAGATGGAGTTTTGCGGGTTAGCTAATGCTACTGCTTATATGTACTTATATTTTTTCTATAACTTTGAAGTTGGTCTTCCTTAACAGATGAATACTAGATTAGTTTTTTATATACCTTCTTTCATAGGGACCACAATTTAGTCACCCGTAGAAAATTTGCTATGTAAAATTTAGTGTCTAACGCTCTGCACTTAGAGGTCAAAATGTCAGAAAAAAAGAAATATTACACTACTTAATCGAGTTTCTCAAGTAGCATTGTATTTTGAACTTTATATGAAATTTTGAATTTGCCTTTATTTTGTTGCCATGTAGGAAGACGAACTAACGAAGTACCTACCTGGTCGTAAATGGTTACCATCGCTCATGGACCTCTGCAATTATGTCGATTTTCAAGGCACCGAGTGCGAGCGACTACTAAGGAATTCAAGTTTATTTTACGAGGTACCTCATAAATAGTTTGAGACAACAAAGTACTTTATAATAACGATCACATTAACCGGATGATATTAATAAATCGACACAGTAATTTAAATAACATTAATACTGCGTAGTACAAGCGACTTGTATTTATAATACCTACCTATACTATCTACATACTATAATTATGAATGAAACAATATTAAAGAAACTATGTCACTGTGTTTTTAAACTAAACGAGATAAAATAAAAATTCTGCGATCAGCAATAATTGTTTCGCGCTTAAACGCTCATCGTCAATAAATTAAAATTCCGGTTTTTTTTTCTACATATCATTTGGCAGAGGTACCGACTTTGATTGCTATTTTTCGAGTTCTTACTACCAATTATCCCTTAAACTACTGCCTTGTAGGCAGACGAGCGAACGAGCGACCTGATCATAAGCAGTCGACCCCACTCTATTACAAAAGTGTACCCGTGCTGTACAAAAGTGTAACTTATTTATTCCCTACACGCCAAAACAATTACCAAGTAAAATACGCTTCAGTTTAACCTGTTTTATACAATTTCCCATTTACATATAGATTTCCGTTAAAACGCGAGGGCGTTTTATAAGGATACCGTAAACGATCAAATTTGACCAACATATTGGTCTAGGTGTAAGGTTTTGCACACGAAAACGTATCTCATGACCCGTGTACTTTTACTTTGGAACAGTAAAAAAGTAAAATAATCCAATCACAAAAATCTTTAGGTATAACGTAAAAGTGTCGTTTGAGAAGCACATGAAGGTAACCTACGATCAGATGGGTCTTTAGCTCGTCTGCCTACGAGGGCAATAAAATAAAAAAGAAACACGAAACCATATAAGTTGAACAGCAAAACTGTCAAACAAATTTGATCGTTTACGCCAAGATTTAATACTATTTAGGTAGGTACGACGCCAATTAGGGTACGCCGGTACATTAATTATATTATTTGTTGTTAAATTATACGTTAACAGTCAGAACATTAATTTTGATTTAGCATTTTTTTTATGGTTTGACGAACTTAAACATCGTAGACGCTACGTCTTATATTTTTGTTTTTTTTTCGCCCGTTTTTAATGGTTTACGATTTCTTGATGTCAAGTGATTACTTACTGGAATCATGAGAAAATTAATCTACAGTCACAACCAATCCCCATTTCGTCGCCTCAGTGCTTGTTTGGTCAATCTGCACTCGAGCAAATTTTACAGGAGACAGCAAACAAGCACGGAATTTTCGTTAAGTGCCGTGTTGAGAAAAAAATTTAAATGAGATTTTTATTGTTTTAGAATTGAATATTTTAAAAAAAATATTTTACCAGTCGGATGGAAATTTTAGTCTTTATAATACCGCATTAAAAAGTAATTTTCGTAAAAAATGTCAGATTGGCCAAACAAGCACTAAGGCGACGATTTGACAAAACATGAGTCCGAATTCGGGAAGTCTGGATACAGACAGCGAATTAAGTAACTGGACTCGGAAGTTTTTATAAAAAAACCTTATTTCCAAAGGTTCACTGAATACAGCTTGAATAATAATTAAATTTACAATCATCTCTTCGGTCTATTTAAACTAACTTACATGCTATGTTGACTCGTATCTTATTGAGGGCGCAGGACAGGCCGTTGTGGCAAGGTTTGGGGGAGGCCTACGTCCAGCACTGGACGTCTATAGGTTGATGATTTTCTATTATCGTATGAGATGAAAACAATGAATCGTGTTCAGTGATAGTCAAATCATAAATGGTTAGTATTGGGTCAGTGAGTACTATTGGAACGAAGTTCCTTATTGCGCGTTATCGAAAGGGGGCTAGACGGAATATTTTATGAAAAAGTTGTCACGACACTTTTTTTGTTTTAGATGATTATCGCTAGATGGCGCTGTGATTAAAATCTTTTAAAACAATTCCTTATTTTGTTTTATATGATTAATGCTAGATGGCGCTGTGATCAAAATATTTTATTTAAGTTAAAATAATTAGTTAGTTTAAAACGTCTCTCTCTCTCTTGAACTAACTAATTATTATAACTTAAAAAATAAAATTTTATTACAATTCCCTCACTAATTAATCGAAAGGAATTTCGTTCCATCCGGGTGTCCCTTGACACCTCTCAAGTTTTTTTTCTATCTAATGTTTATTTTTTATGTTCATCATATCAGAGTTATTTAGTGTAAATACTATGACATACGTTTTTACATGTTTTTGAGCATAGGTTATCGATTATATTATTATGTAGAATAATATACAAATACATACATAATAGAAATGGACAAAGTACTCGGAGACGACTATTTATTTACAAAAGGTAAAATAAAATATAAAGACCATCGTACACTATATGGTGTTAAAGTATAGTTTTTGACACATTTAAAAAGGTAAAAAAAATATTTCCCAATCCAGGGAAAATACTTAAATTAATGATTTAGCGAATTTTTCTGAAAGGAACCTTCCTTTATTTTTGAAAAGGATTAAAACCGGGCGGCACGACGCGTTACGCACTACGGCATTCTCTAATTTATTTACGCTATAAAAGGTAGTGTTTGGATCTAGTCTAATTACTGTTCTAAATAAAAATCAGGTAAGAACTAGTAAAAAAGTATTTTCTTTTTGGAACGAAGTTCCTTATCGCGCGTTGTGAAATGGGGCTAGGGGGCGGAAAAAATCTTACGAAAAGTTGTCACGACACTTTTTTGTTTTAGATGATTATCGCTAGATGGCGCTGTGATCAAAATATTTTAAAACACGTTCCTTATCGCGCGTAAAAGAAAAATTAGGAAATAAAAAAATATAAGATATCTTTTAATCGAAAGGAACTTCGTTCGATCCGGGTGTCCCTTGATACCTCTCAAGTTTTTTTTTATATATTATAGTTTGGTAGCAGTTGGTAGTTATTTAACTTGAATCGTTTTTTAGTATCCGAAACACCAACTTATAATATTACGAAGATGATTTTAAATCATTAATAATTATGCGTTTGTTAACGTAAAACATTATTAGTCATATCTGACAAACCAATAATTTGTAAGTTTGTTTTTTGGCTTTGAGGCAGAAAAACAATTAATTTCTAAAAACGGCGGGGTGTTATGCGTTGGACGTGTTTCTATTTGGCATCGCTTCAAAACCAATTTTTATTTAGTTTTTTGTGTTTTTAGATGTTATATTAGACGGTAGATCGTAAGTGGGTATTTACGATCAGGTTGGTCGTTAGTTCAATCTGCCTAAATGCCAATAATAAGGAACACATGTAGTTCAGGGCACTATTCAATGGACAGTAATGGGTTGTTACAGCATGAACATGAAATGAATGAAAATTCAAGTATGAGTCATTGTCATTGATAAAATCATCGATTATTTATTGATATTACAATCTTCTTATGTATAAAAAGGAATTGCTGTTCGTTAGTCTCGCTAAAACTCGAGAACGACTGAACCGATTTGGGTTATTTTAATCTTGAAATATTCGTAGAAGTCCAGGGAAGGTTTAAACGGTGAGAAAATTTCCTTATGTGACGCAAACGAAGTGTTGTGGGCCAGCTAGCGATTGATAAAAATAGAACTTACTTTCTTAAATGTAACTTTTTGGTAGGAAACAACATAAATAATGAACCACTTACAAATAAGTTTGGATTTTATTTATTTTTAAAATTATATGGATTCAGGACAGCAGAGGTCCATGAGCGAAAATAGCCACATACTATCAGGTAGGCCATATAAGACATTAAAAAATATTTTATGTCCCGACTAAGCACAATTTTTTTTTTAAGAATGTAAGAAATAAAATCTATCCATAACTCAGTAATAGATAGTGTCAATTTCAAATGAAATTTTAATCAATGATAGACAATGATAAATGAGTATTAACAAAAATCAGGAAATTAAATACAACATGGCAACAAATAATTATCAAAATTATTACTTTCAAATACTATCTAAATTGACCTAGTTCTTTATATGAAATTTTATCTTAACCTTACTTGATTTAGATAAGGATAATTTAAGGGTCAGTACAATAATAATAATGGAATAAATATAATTAAATAGAAATAGACAGACATCCATTTTTCAATTATACTGTTTTTATTGATAATTTCTCAACAAAAAAATAATAAAATTACTTTACTTGAGATTCACATTTTAAATTGTTTTTTTTTTATTATTATTAATTAGTATAATACTATCACTTTATAGTGAATTTCTATTTTTTATTAAATACAATACAACAACAATTGTATACTATTTCATTAATTTAGATTTTATTTAATTTAGATTCAGTTGCTCACATTTCAAAAGCACTGCATAATCTTCAAATAAAATAATAAATAAAATGAATAACATAATACAAGAGATAAATGTAATGACCCAGTCAAGTTCACTGATTGCCATGTCAATAACTTGATTATATTATTTGTAATTAAAATAAGAAAGTAAAACAACATCATTCTGAGAGTATTCGCAGATCGGTTTGACTGTCCGTATATGAATCATTGTGATAGGATCCATATACTGACAAACAAAGAACTGATGCGTCCCTCTTGAATTAATATTAATGATAATTGTTAATATAATAAGTTTAATTTAAAGCAATTTTGAAATAAATAAAATTAACAAATAAAGTGTGAAAGAGATAGCGCTCTATAAAACTGAAATTGTGCTTTGCTCTCTTTCTAAAAGCCGAAGTGCAAAGTTTACTGCCTCAAACTATAGATAGCAGTTTTTTATTGCATGAAAAGATTTTAACCTAACCACCAGATGGTAAGCAGTTACTGTCACGTTTTTTAAAATAATTTTTGTGATTTTTTTCCGTTATGAAATAGTATTAACTCATTTATTGATAGTGCAGATATAGTACAGAAAACAACACATATCGGATGCAAGCCACTACGAATCACGAACTGTGGAAATTATTCGGGGAGGCCCAGCAGTGGACGTCTATAGGCTGCAAATGTTGATAATAGTAATTTTATATGTATATTGATAAATGAAGTTTAGTTTTATTAGTGATTAGGTAATACAATAAATTTTATACTGACTTTATTAACATTAAGTTTATCTTCGTTTTATGAATAGTATGTATGATAAAAATTTACAAAACTTTTTGTGTGAATTTAGTTGTAGTTCTAAATAATATTGTTAAATTACATAATGAACAGAAACACTTTAAGGAACTTCCTGACATTTTATTATTTGGTTTTTGTATAAATAAGGAAAATTGTAGGTCCTATCTTACAGTACTGTGTTGGTGATACTTTTTGAACACTTATGTTAAATCCTTTTTCTTAGTGGAAGTTTTCCAAGCTTTTAAAAATATGTTTAAAGAAGATAAAAAATTAAGTAAACAGTGACAGGCATTGGTTTAAGAAAAAAAGTTGCGCATGTTTTCCTCAAGATCAAAATGTTTGAAATTCATGAATGAGTAATGCAAAAAAAAATCTACCACAACCAGATGCATAACGTAAGCACATACATACACAGACGGCGTGCGGACGATTTCTACAGATATTTATAGAACAACCCAGATACTGGCGCGAGCTAAAGCTTATATTTTACAATATTGCCTGTAACTATGCCGATAATTGGGCTGGCTGTGATTGGATTCCTTTGCTTGTTTCAAGAAAAAAAAAAGTTGAGTGCAAGTGCATGGCAAAGGTGTCTCATCTTCAGCTTAGCTTAAACGGACATATACATGCATTTTCTCTCACGTTTACCTCCGATGTCCATGACAATAAGAATACGTCGCGCGGACGCCTCGCTGAGGAACTTCCGCGCACAGAACCGAAACGCACATTTATTTATACATCGTTGTTACTTTGGTGAAGTTTTGCACTTCCCGGTGAACTTTGAACACACTTTTACTCACTTTATTTCGCGAATAGTCTATTAGGGAGACACACACGTTATTTTTTACGAACTGTAAACTAAAAACGTACCTCCAGCGTGAATGATGTTATAATAATAACTGTTTCTTCTTCGCTCTCGCTTGCCCGAGGAACTAGTTATCAAGGTCTCGTCTCGTTTGCAGTGTTCACTTCCAAGAACTAACACAGGTTGACGGCGAATACAGTTCACTGTTTACACTACTTTACACTTTATTTACCTCTTCAACTACCGAAAACACTATTTTATTGTGCCCGCTAACTCCACTAAAAGTTACTAAAGTTGAACTAAAGTAGTTTTTTGGCCGAGAGAACGTCAAAACTAAAGATAAATATTTCAGGTGTGTGCGTAAACTCCCGTAGTCACACGAAGAACGACTGCCAATAATTGGCGTAGATCGTGTCACGTGGTACCTGTGTGACGTTGCCAATACAGTGCATGCGCCTTGTTGTGAATTAATCGTTTCCCCTTGTTAGAGTGAGACAGCTTATTCGCTCCAATCGCTTCTAGTGCTTAATGTGTTGACACACGGGTCATTTTGCAGACCGCGTAGTTTTCTCTGATTTGTGTCGTCTGCGTTTCATTAGTAAACTACGTTTAATTAGACACTTCCTTAAATCATAATTACGAAACAAACATGAGCCGAGCAATTTTACGAATGTGTTTAGAAAGTAGTTACTCTGTTGTAATTTTTCACACATTTTCAATCACAGTACTATTTCATTCTACTACAGTGACTTTAATTATTTGAGAATTGGACTACCGAATGAATGAACTAGGAATGTTTTTGAATATTCGCATTCGGAAAAAATCATGCGAATGTCAAAAACAAGTAAGGAGGATGTTGTGTGGATGTAGAGGAAATCTGACAGAGCCAAAATAAAGTCATCTACTTGCTCTTTAAAATGAGCCCAAACTGGATGGGTCTATAACCTTCAGTTATCAAAATAATATGTGGGGAAGGTTTCAGTTATTTAGTGGGGGGAGACAAGTACCTCCTACTTCCCAAGTCGGTCCCGTACAGATAAAATATTTTGTAGTACCTATAAATTTTAATGACTTTTGGACGATACAGTTGATTTGTCAGTAAAAAACCTCGAAATGTCCAAAAATCGACATTTGCAAAATCCTAAGAATGAACTACACTACACCAGAGAAATTAATCAAAATTTAGGTATCTTATTAAATCGAAGTTTTGGGCACTAGTGAAGCAACTTTAAGAACTAAACCACAGCGTACTCGCACTCACGTGTGTCAGTGCATTAGTAAGATTTTTTCCCGCCAATTCCAAAATTTGGTTATATTTTCATTCAATTTTTTGTCTGGATTATCGGAAATACCCAATTTGATGAATAGGCGGAATATTTCGATAATATTCAAACTAAATTACTTATTTTTTTTGATAAGAGTTCAAACTAAATTTAACACTTTATATAATTTAATATATAAAGTGTTAAAATTAAAAACATTGATTGAATTAAAAAAATTGATTGTCTAACACGTTTTTTGGTAAATAAAAATGATTAAGTAAAAATTTACACTCCATAGAAACAAGAGGAAAGACTCAAGGAAATATACCAAATTAAGATTATCCTTATAATCACCAAAATATTCGGAATGAGTCACGGTATCTAATATATATTTACACAAGATGAGTCAGTTGAGAAGGCTGTAGTGAATTGGATTACTGATACTTCAGAGAGCGTGGGCGTTCGAGAGATTTGGGCGGGCGGATGACTCACTTTTATTAATGACTGTAGTATTGAAAGGAATATGCGTACTACGAAGTTGCGTGAATTATTTAATAGAGCCACTGGCTACAAATTTCAGATTTACAGGCCATTCTATGTTTCAATTTATTGGGCTCGGCTGTGCCTGAAGCTTGGATCATAGCAAAGATATTATTGTATCTACTTCTTATATACAAAAATGAATTGCTGTTCGTTAGTCTCGCTAAAACTCGAGAACGACTGAACCGATTTGGTTTATTTTAATCTTGAAATATTTGTAGAAGTCCAGGAAAGGTTTAAACGGTGAGAAAATTTCCTTATGTGACGCAGACGAAGTTGTGTGGGCCAGCTAGTATGTTTATAATTGTACTAGGTATATCAATCACACATGAGCGATGGTAACCACTTCCGATCAGGTGGCCCGTCAGCTCGTCTGTTTATACATATAGGCAAGGTTTCAAAAATAACAGGTTTTATATATTTTGTCTAAACCAGCGCACACTTAGTCGCAATCTGACATATTTTCATACAATAATTGCGATTGGGACAGGTGAGTCATGACAGGTAGCAGGCAGGCGGCATTAAGACGCGACGCAGGACATTGCGTGAGGCGCCCCGGCTCCCCTACCCTACAAATCAACCCCGATTCAACCCTCGAATGTCTGTTACATAATTCAAATGTTTTAATTGTGCAAAGATTCGTTATAAGTCTTTGAGGTTATGTTTAAATTGATGGACATTCAATGTAGTTATTTTTTGACCTGTTTCCCAAAAAGAGGGGTTATACTATACTTGTCAATTATTTGGTATGATTTAGAACGTATGGTCGTTACAGGGTTAAATAATTTTAAAGTAAGATTTGCTAGTTTTAAAGCTGTGTTTAATACAACTAGGTACAACATTTTCCGATTTTTTTTATTAAATTTTTATTTTGGATTAACCGATTTAGATGATTTTTTTCTTTAAAAGGAACTTCTACTATGTAATGAATTTCATAAAAATCTGATTGATTAGTCGTGAACTTTAACATGAAAGATCATAGTCACTCGTTTGCATTGTAATTAAAAATTTGTGGAGATTATTTAAATCTTAATGCACTACAGGAAAAATATGCTTATTTTTGTTGTTGCCTTCTCGAAGGTCAGTAAAAATTACTTTGAGATTTAAAAAAAACAAGTAAATTGTCTGATTATCATAGACGTGTTAAATGTTTTATTACTGATTGCATTTTTACGTTATCTAGTGACAAGAACCTCACAATTTACGACTTACCTGTCAATAATCTGCGAATAATATATTTTTACGAACCAGAAATGAGTTTTTTTTTTTTTTTTTTTTTTTTTTTTTTTTTTTTTTTTGGACGTGAGGAAATCGCCGGACTTCCACTCGCCCCGCGAGTGGGGTATGTGGGTGTCGAACCGCACCAAAACCTCCCGCCTCTCACGCTCGACATCCGATGTGGTAGGGGTGACAGGACGCGTTCGCGATTGTCGCTTACGTATCGCCCCGTCACCCCCAATGAGTTAAGAAAATAAACAAAGATAACAAATAAAACCTTTTACTTAAAATAAGAGATAATTAACAAAAATTAAATCAAATAACGTTTGCCCAGCTTGGCGTTGAAGTCCCCCATGACAACGGTGAAGTGAGATTTGCAGCTATGCATGGCTCTGGATATGTCCTCATACATAGCCTCCACCTCATCGTCGGAGTGTGCCGAGGTTGGAGCATAAACCTGTATGACCTTCAACGAATAACGCTTTGTTATTCTGAGTATAAGGCATGCTACCCTTGCCGACACACTCTCGATCTTCACAATGTTGTTCACAAGGGACTTGTGGACGATAAACCCGACACCACCTTGGGACAGTTGTTCGCCCTCCCGGAAGTAAAGCAGGTTACCGGACCGCAGGATCATCGAGTCCTCCCCCTCTCTTCGGACTTCAGATAATCCTACTATGTCCCAGCGCAACCGGCTCAACTCTTCCTCTAATTCCGCAATTCTCTCGTCTGTTCGCAGTGTACGCGTGTTCAGTGTTGCCAGGTGCAGTTTTCGTTGTTTATGGTAGCCGGATCGCACCCGGGGATTCTTAGCACCCCCTGCCCCACTGTTGGCTTGGTCGCTACCATAACCAAGCACAGTGGGGCCGCCGGGGACTGGGGGCCAATTCTTTTCGGCCGTATTCATGGGGGGTTTTGCCATAATCGCCACGCTTGGCATGCGGGTTGGCGATCGCAGTATGATGTTATTATACTCAGAGAGCGCTGCTGCCCACTCTCCGGAGTGTCCCTTGGTTGAATTAGTCGCCTTCTACGACACCCACGGGACAAGGTGGGGTGGTGCTATTCTAGGCCGGCACCACACGGCAAATCTCACTTCACCGTTGTCATGGGGGACTTCAACGCCAAGCTGGGCAAACGTTCTGAGGGAGAGCTGCGAGTGGGGCAATTTGGAGTCGGGTGTAGGAATCACAGAGGAAACTTACTGGCGGGTTTTCTGGAGAAGGAGGCTTTATACATGATGAACTCCTTCTTCAGAAAACGAGACCACCTGGCCGGCACAGTGGACGAGTACAATGACGGTTTTGTGGAAGCTGTCCAAGCGGTAGGGTCTAAGTTCTTCAAGGCCCACCGTACAAACAGAACCAGAAGACTGTCGGACTCTACCCTGAGGCTTATGGAACAACGCCGTGAAATGACTCTGCAATCCTCAGATGATGCCATTAAACATCGACACCTCAATAGACAAATCTCTAAATCTTTAAAACGAGACCTGCGCCGATTCAATACCAAGCGTATTGAAGAAGCCATAGAGCGAAACAAAGGCACCAAAGTATTCGCGAGAGATTTGTCTATTGGGCAGAGTCGTTTGGCAAAACTGAGGACCATTGATGGCAGAGTTGTTTCATCGGGTTCTGAGCTTCTGGGTGAGATCGAGAGGTTCTATGGACAGTTGTACACATCTACTCGACAACCCGTGACAAATCTGGCAAAAGACCCAAGAGCCAAACTTACCCGACACTACACCGAAGACATCCCGGACGTCAGCTTGTACGAGATTAGGATGGCCCTCAAACAGCTCAAAGACAACAAGGCGCCGGGTGATGACGGTATCACGGCTGAGCTTCTGAAAGCGGGAGGGAAACCTGTCCTCAAGGCTCTTCAGAGGCTTTTCGATACCGTCATACTCGAAGGAAAAACGCCACGGGCATGGACTAGGGGTTTGGTCGCACTGTTCTTTAAGAAGGGTGATAATACCCTTCTGAAGAATTATCGACCCATTACGCTCCTGAGCCATGTCTATAAGTTGTTTTCGAGGGTCATCACGAATCGTCTCTCACGCAGGCTAGACGACTTCCAGCCTCCCGAACAAGCCGGTTTCCGAAAAGGCTATAGTACCGTAGACCACATACATACGCTGCGACAAGTTATACAGAAAACCGAGGAGTATAACTTGCCTCTGTGCTTGGCGTTTGTGGACTACGAGAAAGCCTTTGATTCGGTCGAAACATGGGCTGTATTGCAGTCCCTTCAGCGGTGCCAGGTCGACTACCGGTATATCGAAGTGTTGAAGTTCCTGTATGAAAACGCCACTATGTCAGTCCAACTCCAAGGCCAGGCTTCGAAACCAATACCTCTAGAGCGCGGCGTGAGACAGGGTGATGTCATATCACCAAAACTGTTCTCCGCTGCCCTGGAGGATGTCTTCAAGGTTCTGGATTGGAAAGGGCTAGGCATCAACATAAATGGCGAGTACATAACTCACCTTCGATTCGCCGACGATGTAGTGATCATGGCTGAAACCGCGGAGGAACTCTCTGCAATGCTCAATGATCTCAGCAGAGTTTCCTTGGAAGTAGGTCTAAAAATGAACATGGACAAGACGAAACTTATGTCAAATGTCCATGTCGTACCTTCTCCAATAACTATCGGAGACTCTGTGCTTGAAGTTGTTGACGAGTACGTATACCTGGGACAAACTGTCCGATTAGGTAAGTCCAACTTCGATGCAGAGATCAAGCGACGAATCCAACTCGGTTGGGCAGCGTTCGGGAAGCTTCGGAAAGTTTTCTCGTCCACAATACCGCAGTGTCTCAAGACGAAAGTCTTTGACCAGTGTGTGTTGCCAGTGATGACCTACGGATCAGAGACTTGGCTGCTTACGATGGGTCTTATCAGACGACTCAGAGTCACTCAAAGAGCAATGGAAAGGGCTATGCTGGGTGTCTCTCTGCGTGATCAAATCAGAAATGAGGAGATCCGCAGAAGGACTAAAGTAACCGACATAGCCCAAAGAATTGCATCTTTGAAGTGGCAATGGGCAGGACACATTGTGCGAAGAACAGATGGCCGTTGGGGCCGAAAAGTTCTAGAGTGGCGGCCAAGAACCGGTAAGCGCAACGTTGGTAGACCCCCCACGAGATGGACCGACGATCTGGTCAAGATCGCGGGAGGTCACTGGATGCAGACGGCGCAGGACCGGTCGTTATGGCGAGGTTTGGGGGAGGCCTATGTCCAGCAGTGGACGTCTATAGGCTGATGATGATGATGATGAAATCAAATAACGATATCGTTCCTAGCACGTCCAACGTTAATGTTTTTTTTCTTTCGCGCCAACCAGCCGCCCGTCTCTGCACCATAGATTATATACCGGATGGTATAAACCTTGTTGCTGGATGACACATCTTAGAATATTTTATTGAACACTAGCTAACCGTGCAACTTCGCCTGCGTCACAAAGAGGTTCAAACAGCTCATGATGTTCTCGCGATATTGTTTAGACGCAGCAAGCACCGTGCGGTTTTCATCACACCTTGGCTTACATTATTGAAATTGGAAGTAGTACGGATCCCTATTTTTACCAAAACAAAATCTAGTGTAAATTACTCGTAGGTAAATGTAGCTTTCGAATGGTTTTGACGTGACAACGTCTTATAAATTGGTTTGCCGGGTGACACTTCAAGAAACTGCGTTACGCTCCGCTCACGTTATGCGCTCACAATGAGAGCGAGTGAGAGGCACGCGTGCCTTTCACTCTTTATGTCTGTCTCTCTCGCTCTTAGGCGGGCTAACCATGCCCGAGTCGTTGTCACGTAAAACTTTCGCCCGTATACCGACTTTACAGGCAACCAATTTTTTTTTTCTTTTTAGTTTTCCTAGTATACGTAATTTTATAACGCACACTATTATAATTACAATCTAGTCTAATTGAGACTAATAAGCAATTTTGTTTTAACCTAAATTACTATATGATTTTATGCTAAGAATGTGTCCATTGGCACTTTTCTTATTGTCTCTATTAAACTCGAACGGTTTCGTTCTTTTGAGTCTTCTTTTAATGTCTGTGATGTCAGGAAGCTGTATTGCTTTCGAATGGTGAAATAATTTTTAAAAACGGTCTATTAGTCTTTAGTCTATTACAACCGAACAAACAAAGTTCTTGTAATAAATGTGAAAAAGATTTATGTGCAATTTTTCACAACACTACTGGCTAAAAACGGTGAAGGAAAACATCGTGAGGAAACCTGCATGTCGGAAAAGGGTTCTATAAATCCTTTGAAGATATGTGAAGTCCCCAATCCGCACTGGGCAAGCGTGGTGGACTATGCCTAATCCCTCTTCTGAGGAGACCTGAGCCCAACAGTGGGCAGTAATGGGCTGGTACAGTAAACAAAGTTCTTTGGAATATTAGTGTAGTACTAAAACGTCTACAACTTCTTTGTAAAGGAAAGTAATAGAAGGCATAAAATAGTAATTATTCCCTTGGTACGTGTGCTATCGAACAGTAATCGTCGGACGGTGAGGAGTCGCGACGGAGCGCCATGTTGTCGCAGCCCTACCGTCGCCAGGGCTCGCCTTGGAGTCGCCACACGCGACCACAGCCCTAACATAGGGGTATAATGTGTAGCTTCCCGCACACATGCATTTTGACAATATATTTGACACTTTACCTAAATTATTTTTTTTAGTAATTTTACCTAATTTTTTAAATATTCTGTTTTCGAGATTGGGATCGAGAGTTCGGATACTGAGTGCGAGCGGTTGGAGGTTTTAGGTTCAACTCCCACAATCCGTAATATACCTCCAAATAAAAAAAATAGGCATGAATGTTTAAATTTCAAGAAATAAATGTAAAAATTATCGAAAACAGCTATTTTTTTTAAATACAGACAGTAGGCAGCCAATTTTAGCAATAAAATAACTATTATGTAAATATATGTATATTATGTTAACCAAGGATAAAGACCTAAAGATACAATAGTATTTTCAAAAAACTGACGAACTAATAAGGCCCTCAGACAAATTACCCATAGAAAAATATGTAGTAAAAAAATTGACAATAACACATGTCTGCGGATAACTTATGGCTCTATCACTAAAATAAACATCTGATGAAGGGCTTCGTGACCTTCGTCTAATTTAAATAATTATTAAAATTACGATAACTTTGAAAACCTTTGACCTACCTATTCTATGTATCTTTGCTGCCTAACACATGTGTATTTTACGATTATGGCGAAAAAAAAAATGTCGCATTCCTGGTGCAAAAATACAGTAATTCGGTAGTTATGGTGTAGCGTGAATATTTTATTTAATTAAGGGGTTGTCCATTAATCACGTGAGGCTTGAAAGGGGGGGGGGGAGGGGTTTGATAAAAATCACGAAAATAACACAAGGGGGAGGGGGGGTGTAGTAAGATATCTCGTGTATTTATTTTTTCGTCAAACCTGCATGATGCTTATCCAGTTGTTAGTGTTGAAGAATGTCTTGCTAATCCGTGGTCCGAGGACAATATACATTAAATATATTCATGTACTAGTACAATACATGTTTTTCCTATGATTACACTCTTCGTTTATTATTATTGTTATGGCAATAAAAAAAACTTGCAACCTGGTGTAGACATTTTTATTATGGTCCTTAATTTCAGAATAAAATAAGATTATAGTTTATACCTGTATTTAAATTAAGATAATATTCAGAAAATTTTAAGATTCGTTGTAGGTACTAAAAATACACGTGATGTTGAGAAGGAGGAGGGGGGGTGGTCTTAAACCTCACTACGTATCACCGATGGGTGAGGGGGGGTTAAAAAATGCTAAAAAAAGATCACGTGATTAATGGACAACCCCTAAGCATCTGTGTTAGTCTTTCCAAGTAACTACTTAATCACAACCGCCAGATCGAGAAATCGCCAGCACAGACCATACATATATATATGAGAATCGCCAGATTCCTATTAACTCATTACAAACTCAATACAACAAAAAAATAAAAAAAAATAAAACTTCAAACCTCCTTACGTAGAACTTACAAAAAAGTTTAAAAATGTAAAAGAAAAAATCAAACAAATTTAAAATTAAACGTCACTTTGACTTACCAAACTGCCAAAGAAGGACGATATTTTTGAAGAATTTAATAAAATGCCTGAAAATATAATCAAAATGCCTCGAAGTGCGTCTCCCGTGGCGAGAGCGGGCGCTGGCGACATCTCTGAAAGGGAGTTGTCAAGAGAAAGATATAACTTGCAGACCACACCACCAGCGTTAGTAATATTACTTTAGCCTCATAGAATTATTACTTTAGATTTTGTGTAATAATGGATTTTATAGACATACTAGCGGGCCTGCGCATTTTTGTCTGCATAACTTTCAAATAAAAGGTATGATAGATAACAGCCCCTCCTTGCCCTGGCATTGCAGAGGTTCATGAGCGACGGTGACCGCTTACCATCAGGTGGGCCGTAGACATAAAGACAGACAGCTACATAGGTACTTTCGGATTTATAATACTTGTAGTGAAGGGATTAGTTATTGTAAAGGAGTACTGTAGCACAAGCTTCAACTCAGGACTCGCTGTTATGAAGCTGAAATGGTAGGTACGGTAAATACAGGGTGGATCTGTTACTTGGGACCAGCTGAAGTGGGGTGAATGACCTGTCGAAATACAACATAGAACCACCTTTATTTTTGGAAAAAAAATTATCAAGTTTATCGATTCCAAAAATAAAAATGTCTCTAAGTTAGAAATTAAATAATAGGTACCTACATCTGACGGCGATGCTCCGCCCCGCCATGTTATTTTCACAAGAGTATCGGAAAATGAAGTATATCGCTTTTCAAGTGAAAAGGAAAAACAATGCATTCAAGGGTTAACTTAAGTTTTTTTCTAACCCCAGTTAACTTAGTTACTGTAACTGCATAATCACTATAATAATGTTACATTGAATAAAATATAACAATAGCACTTTTCGCGCCAACATTTCTCATACAGTCTATTTAAACAACAATTTATTGTTTACTTAACGTGGATGTTCTAATCATAGAATTATTACATCTGGAATCAACATCATGAACAACAGAATGAAGTCAATTTAAAGTGCACCGATCGCGCGTAACACACGATATTTTGAATCAACATCATAAATTACAAAGTGAAATTTTAAAGAACTTATGTGTATGTAATATTTTATTAGTGTGGCAAACGCAAGTGTCATCGGTACACTAACGCCAGAATACCGTGTTGCTACGCGCGATCGGTGCACTTTGAATTGGCTTCATTCTGTTGTTCATGATGTTGATTCCAGATGTAATAATTCTATGGTTCTAATACATGAATGGATGCATGTTTTCCTTGTGTTATTTGAGCGTTTTTGTATAAATCATTTTCCGCATTATTAAAACTATTAAGTAATGCGTCATGGGGAATGGATAGCCTAAGAAACTGTATAAGGAAAAGAGTACCTACAGTTATTAAATTCGGCGAGTTATGCGAGATTTAATCTGTGTAATTGTCATGGAGGGAAAAATGTAGTCGGATGACATTTTTTTTGCCTCGTAGGTAGATGATCTAACGGGCCACGTCATCGTTACCGTTGCTCATAGACCTCTGCATTGTCAGAAGACACTGCGAGGCCGCTGCCAACGGCTTACCCTTATGCTCGTCAAGCCTCTTTTGAAGAAGAACAAGGCATTTAGATATTACAATGATATTTACTGATGGGTACATTGGACTTATGGCCAAAGGGAGATCTCCTTGCGGGCGAGGTAGTGTATGCCCGGTCAGGCCGAAGCCCACTGTAGTAGATTTCAGATGTTGTATATATGCGAAGATTCTAGCAAAGCTTTAAAATTTCACTTTGTAATTTATGATGTTGATTCAAAATATCGTGTGTTACGCGCGATCGGTGCACTTTGAATTGGCTTCATTCTGTTGTTCATGATGTTGATTCCAGATGTAATAATTCTATGGTTCTAATACATGAATGGATGCATGTTTTCCTTGTGTTATTTGAGCGTTTTTGTATAAATCATTTTCCGCATTATTAAAACTATTAAGTAATGCGTCATGGGGAATGGATAGCCTAAGAAACTGTATAAGGAAAAGAGTACCTACAGTTATTAAATTCGGCGAGTTATGCGAGATTTAATCTGTGTAATTGTCATGGAGGGAAAAATGTAGTCGGATGACATTTTTTTTGCCTCGTAGGTAGATGATCTAACGGGCCACGTCATCGTTACCGTTGCTCATAGACCTCTGCATTGTCAGAAGACACTGCGAGGCCGCTGCCAACGGC
The DNA here is from genome assembly GCA_030269945.2 of Trilocha varians. Classification (NCBI taxonomy): domain Eukaryota; kingdom Metazoa; phylum Arthropoda; class Insecta; order Lepidoptera; family Bombycidae; genus Trilocha; species Trilocha varians. Next base: position 1,030,641 of record AP028264.1, on the reverse strand, counting down.
TTACCCTTATGCTCGTCAAGCCTCTTTTGAAGAAGAACAAGGCATTTAGATATTACAATGATATTTACTGATGGGTACATTGGACTTATGGCCAAAGGGAGATCTCCTTGCGGGCGAGGTAGTGTATGCCCGGTCAGGCCGAAGCCCACTGTAGTAGATTTCAGATGTTGTATATATGCGAAGATTCTAGCAAATATCGTAACCGCGAGTCAGGACCTCGCGCGCTATTATTGGTCGCCACATTTACTATCGTGGGAAAACTAATAAACTAAATTTCTTTTTCGACCACTTAAATGGCTCGCAACGCAAGTAATTGTCCTTTTACATATAAAACTGAAAAGTTTGTTTGAACGCGCTAATTTTGGGAACAGCTGATCCGATTTTAAAAAATATTGTCGGATAGTCCATTTATTTGGAGGATTATATAGGCTAACCTTGACTGCGATATTATGTTATCAAATAAATAAAGGATCCATACAAAAAGTCCAATAATGTAATCCAAGCAGTTGCGGATTTACCTATAATATCAATCGATTTATCTCGATTACAGTCGACTACAACGCCATCCCAAGAAGCAGCTCTTCTTAACCCCAGTCAACAAGTTCACCGCAAAGAAGAGTCCATCCAATGCTAACCTCGCCAGGATCAAGAGTTGTCTGGAGGAATACCGCAAGCAACGACCGCCGAAGATCGGACACAAGGCCGCTTCCATGGAGGACTTGACGCCCACTAAGAGGAGTAAAATAGAGAGGTGAAGACATTTTGTTTTATGATTAGTAGTTTATTTTTATTGGTGTGTAGGTAGACGAACTAATTGGTCTTAACCGTTAGTGGATAAAGTAACTCATGGACCCCTGTAATGCCAAGGAACAAAGCTTACTTCACCTTTAAGGACGAACAAAGGTTTTGCAAACGAAATTTGCAAATTCAATTTAAAACGAAAGATTTTTTTAAACATAAGGTGTAGGCGACTGAATCAGTATTATTTATTTTATTCATTTAAAATGTAAAGAACAGACGACGATGGCGCCCTCTGTAAATAGTTTTAATATTTTTTTTATTAAAACCTCTTTGTAAATATACTTTTTAAAATTAAGAAGGAATGTTGGCGCGCTTTTTCAAATATCGAAGTGTGTGTAAAAAAATTAGTTGTGATTGCGTCATACTTTTCTTCCTCTTAAGTTTTATTTTCATTAAATGATTCTTTTTATGTTCTTCAATGCACTGGCAGCCTTTGATTTCCTACATAAGGCAATATTCTCTAATATTGTAATAAAAAATAACTTAAAATTTGTTCATCAAAAGCTTTACTTTATCCCACGTAACACATCAACAACAACCCAATTTAACCCTTTTGTCTTCTTCCTATTTGTCAGGAAGGACAAAGATCTCACTCCTACAAGACCTATACTGCGCGGTACTAGTGAGGAGCGAGCCGCAGCCAGGGTCGGTCGGTTCATGCTGGTCACGGCCTGGCGCAGGAGACGGGATGAAGTACGATGTCTGAGAAAAACTTTGGAGTTCCAGGTATAGACTAAACAGGAGTAAAAAATGGGGGGGTTTGGAGTTTATGATGAGATGCGAATGAAACGTATGTTGGCTTTGGGATGTTGATGGATGTAAGAGGAAGGCTTAAGATTAGGTTTGAACCCGATTCCGATAACTTTTCTATATTATTTTTATTGCCTTGAAGGCAGACGAGCTAACGGGTCACATGATCAGGCGAGATTACCGTCGCTCATGCCTCTGCAATGTCAGGGGACAACGAAGGATCGCTACCTACGACTTAACTTAGTTCTTAAAGTTCCTTAAACCTCGTTTGAATAAATTAAAATTTAATGTAAAATTGTATAATACTGTTAAAATACTTAAAAAAAAATATATGCTCATAAAAGACAAAAGACATGCCCGCTGAGTTTCTTGCCAGTTCTTCTCAGGACGGTGGCTATAATTATTATTTTTTTGTGTCCGAACTGGTGGTAGTTTTAACTTTTGACGTCAACAAGAATGAGTACGTCATCAATGTTGAAAATAAAGTATTTCATTTCAAAATAATTTGAATAAAATTAATGTAATTTTATGCAAGTTCAATAATTCTATTCACTATTTGAGCTTTTAATTGAGCCGTCTTATAATTTATCATAACTAATGACTAAACGATGAGGTTCATATTTTATACGATTTTACCTTTTAAGGAAAAACATATAAGGTATATTATTGCTTGACTCATTCTAATATGTCATGACCAGGTGTCATGTTCTGAACGACTTCGCATCCAAGTGTCAGCTCTCAAGTCTTTGCTGGACTCTGATAATGCGAAGGTCCGACTCGCCATGAAGGAGCTGGAGAGATTGAAGCAGCTCCTCAAGGACAAGGATGTTGAGAAGGCGGTCTTGGAACGGGTTAGTTATGCTCTAAACATTTGATTTGAATACCCGAGGAAAGAAGTGAACAGGTTTATACAACTCAGCAAATTGTTTCAGGAAAAGCGAGCTTTAGAACAGGATGTAAGTGCTGCTGAAGACAGAGCCTCTCAGCTGAGCATTGGTAATTAATATCGTTATAAACTTATGTGGGCTGGCAGACTGTTCCCTGACATAGAGATTTGCGACACTAACTAGATGAAATCGCGTTTGTTGGCCCGTCTGCTGCAATTAAAAAGTTATTTTTCTATACAACTCTCACTATGTTAAACTCCTTACACGTTGAGTCTAAAGTCGTTTATTACACAGATCTTGTAGCATCCAGCGCAAATTTCCGTGCATTCAGACGTTTTTGCCACAACTACTATTGGCATCCAAAATAGTACAACAGCTCACCGCATAGGTCCAATCAATTAAATAAAATCAATGTCCGTGGTGCTTTTCTCAATTTTCCTACTCTTTCTATTATCTTCTAATTAAATTCGTTGCGGGGCCAAAGACAAGTTAGCTTTCCCTCTGGTTCCTGGGCTTCACTGCTCAGAGTCATTACGATGGTCGCCGCTGTGGTTTCCACATACACAGGAGTTACAGTGGTGGGAGTGAGAGGTGAGCAAATACCCGAAAAAAAAAATACAACTCTCACTATGGAAGGTGAATAAAATTACTACACAGGAAAGCTCTTAGAAATGTTGTGCCCTTTATTTACCGTTGACACTTTTACTTAAGATTAAAACAAATCAAATGAAAAAAGAGTAAAGAATAATTCGTCTTACTATTTATTTTTGCATCCATGACGTTTCTAAATACTAAATAATATACTTATTGAGATTTTGTTATTGTTACTTAAGTATCTGTAATGGTGTCCACTGCCTTCGACTTGGAGGGGGGCTTTTACGAGGGAGGTATTATGAAGTTGCTGTCTAGATGGAAACAGATTATCGAACAAAACGGCGCATATTTGAACTAAATCCGATCACTGTAACACTTTTTATAAAGCATTGAATAAAGAGCAAAAGAGCGGAAGGGAGATATTTGACAACCTTGATATTATTATACCTAGTAGGTAACTCGTGTGCTGGCATGGCTTTACGAATGATGGTCATTCTCCACATCATTGTAATGACGAATTGTCACTGTTTACGTATTCTAAACACCAACGTCACAAAATGAAATTTATCGTAAATATTATTGTTGTTGGCTACCGTATTTGTGACTAATTCATTAATGGTTTATTCACCTTTAAATACTTTCCTTTAATAATTACAAAGACCAGTATAAAAATGATAATAAAAGTTGAAATACACTAAGTTTCCATAACTTCCATTCAGAACGAATGAAAATGAATTTGACAGTTATCACGTGACTTGTGGTATCTCGTTCATTCATTCGACCCTAAAAAACGTACACTAATGATGATATACTCTCAGAATGTCGTAATGTCCGCAATGAGATGCAAGCGGCCACGGTGACTGCAGACAGGAACCTCGCAGCGGAACGCAGTCGAAGGGATAGAGCTTTGAGGGCTGTTAGTATCACCTAGTTAATGTTGGGTTTGCAAGGGTTTTATGTGGGAATTGGTAAGCCATGATAACAATTCTTAGGAAACTGTTTAGTATCCCCTGACATTGCAGAGGTCCATGAGCAATGATAACCGCTTACGATCATGTGGCCCGTTAGCTCGTCTGCCTACAAGGCAATAAAAAAATTCAGTGATGATCAAAGTAGCGATTAGCTCATACTTTCCTTTATCTCCCTTTTACCATCGCACCACAAATTTATATGTATTAGGAGTACTTAGCTTCACGTACTTTGAACTCGGAATATATTTTTTTTATCTCGTACTGTTTCGATTAGCCCTGTATCGGTAGGCGATAGATAACGGCCCCTCATTGCCCTGGCATTGCAGAGGTTCATGAGCGACGGTAACCACTTACCATCAAGTGGGCCGTAGGCTCGTTTATCTATCACGCAATAAAAAAAAAGAAAAAAAAATGAACTTTGTTTTCTCGGAGCGCTATGATATGTCCCTCTTTACATTCTTAAGAAAGTTACTTCAATAGACAAGTAGGTATGAAGTAACTACAAGCTCACAATGGGAGAAAAAAGCTATGTTAGGACACTTAACTAGACATAATTTTATTTATGATTGACCAGCTATCACTAATGGAGCTACAGCTCAACCAGCACAAGGAGTCTCTGTCAACAGCAGAATCACAAGCCGCCTCACTGAGGAGGGAACTGGAACACAAACAGAAGATATTGGACGATACCGCGCAGAAACTTGAGTTTGAACGACTGTTAGATATGATTATAATTAGTCTGGTCTGGTTTTTCTTTAGTCGGTATAGGGTTACTACTGTAACAACCCATTACTGCCCACTGCTGAGCTCAGGTCTCCTCCGAAGAGGGGTTAGGCATAGTCCACCACGCTTGCCCAGATATGTGAAGTCCCCAATCCGCACTGGGGTATAGGGATTACTTGTGATAATTGATTACCGTTGCTCATGAAGCGCTATGATATCTAAGGTACCAAACAAAGTTAATAAGGAGCAAAAAACTTTTACCTCACGCCACCTTAAATCTAGCATGAAAGAAGACAAACAATTATATCATCGCGAAGGGGATGTTCACAGGCGATAATGATGGAATGAAACCGTGCTTGCATTTTCTCATGGATTGTTGTCGAAATTTCTAGAACTATTAGTAGATTCACAATATAGATAATAGTACAGCTGCAGGGCCTTAAGATTGCTTGCAGGAGTGATGGTCGATATTAGTGGACCCATAATATTAGGTAGGTAGTTTGAATAGGAGATGAACCGATTAGGGATTTTCCCTAAATCTGTCAATTTGACGAGCATTAGACAAAGCATGTTTAGTTAGTGGATGTATGTCGCTGATCCTAACTATTGCAGTTGGAGTTACAGGTAGTCGTATAACTTAGTATGTCCTTCTCTCTTGGATATACCCCTATGATCGAATGCATCTAACCAGCAAAGCAGTTTTCTAGTGTTTCTAAATTGTAAAACTGGGCTTTATCAAGAATGCTTTTCTGTCACGCACCATCCGGATATAAAATGAGCTCCAATCGGTGTTTTCCGAGCGCTATGACTTGTCCTTCTTCAAACGAAGCTTGGAGAATGTGCTTAAGGCTGTAGGTAGCGGCCCCGCAATGTCTTCTGGCAATGCAGAGGTCCATGAGCGACAGTAACCGCTTACGATCAGGTGGGCCGTTAGCTCGTCTGCCTACGCATCAATAATTTTTTATTTACAAATTGTAAATTGATTGCCGTTTCACACTAAAGTGGCATCTATTCCACAGAGCCCGTGAGCACAGCGCTCGTCAATGCTCTGAGCTGAGCGCTCGAGTGAGTGCAGCAGCGGCCGAGACCGGAGCCCTGAGACGAGTCGTGGATCAACTGAGGCAGCACCTCGCCGCGCTCGAGACCGAGCTCAAGCTCACCAGGGAACAACTCGACTGGTGGCCCAAGCCGCTTACCAGGTAAGGGAAGAATACTTCTACAAGCTTTACATTAACTTGTACTGGATGTAATTATGTAAGTTCGGTGAAATCTTGCGAGCTAAAGACAAACTTCCCGGTTTCCGATTGAGCTGACATACACGTAGATGTATATCGCGTGACAATGCAATAATATGATAAAATGGCGCTGATCTGATGATGGATTTGGAAGGTCAATAAGGAAGGTTATAGGAACTCTTGTGCTAAACAACATAGACCCGTCGTGTTTGTGCTTGTTTTACTTATATTAGCTAGCACTCTACTGCTACATTTTTTTTTTTTTTTTTATTGCAAGATAGATAAACGAGCTTACGGCCCATCTGATGGTAAGCGATCACCGTCGCTCATGAACCTCTGCAATGCCAGGGCAAACAGGGGCCGTTATCTACCGCCTACCCATACAAGACTTTACATGATATAAAGGATCTTAAAAGCTTATATTTAAAAAGATTTATTAAAATTAATTATTTATTAAAACAATATCTGCAGGAGTAATTAATACTAGACATTTCTTCAATTGATCGAACCTCGCGATTTGATAAAAGTCGTTTTCATGCATTACAGAATGCTCGGTGTGGCCAGATCTTGGTTCCGTTACCCTATGACGATGCCGGAAGCGGTCTTATGGTCAATGTTACCAGCACGCAGTGGATGTTAATAAAAAAAAAAGAATTATTATTGATGTTATGTCGCAAAAATTAAGGGGATTAGGTAATAAAGAGGTAGGTATTTGGTAAGTACTATTTTTGTCTATTTTACAAAGATTTTTCATAGTTAAGTATATTTTAAATTTCATATTAAGATTATGTTAACTGTTATATTGTTATTAGTTTAATAAACTATTTATTAATGGATTGGTTATTTTCTTTACATCTATATGCATTACAATGATCTAATATTCCATATTAGTTTCAATCTAGCACTGCTTCCCGCTAAATGGTTTAGAAGTTAGATTCTACTTACTGAGGTGAGTTTTCAATTAAACTGAAAACAAAAATTATTTATTTAATACATGTGGGAGTTAAACCGCACTAAAACCTCCAACCGCTCACACTCAGCGTCCGAACCCCGGCTGAGGCCAGAACCCAGCACGGGGTTTGGAGGGACGGCGCGACGCGTTACGCCATCGGCATTCTTTCCCGTCGCTCCGTCCCCGGACGCCGAACCGGTAGCCGCCGGCGAATACGGCCACCGGCTCTCTCGGTCGGCGGGCTCTCCGAAGCCCGCCAAGATGGGACCGCGTGTCCCCCTCCCTCGGAATACCCCGCTGGGTCAGAACCAGCGTGGGTCGGGGAGCGCGGTCTACCATCCCCCGGATGCTCTAACGCTAAGGGCGTGTTGAGCGAGACACGGCACCTTCTTGGGTCCCCGCTCGCACTCGCATGCGTTGGGGACCCGAAACTCTTAGGGGGCCAGAATCCGGGCGAGATCCCGGTTCCGGCCCCCTGCTCAACGGCTGCGGGTTGGCAAATTGAGAGCGGCGTACAGCCTCTCTCTCTCAGCCCCCGCCACCTGCTTCTGCGAGATGGTGGACTCGCAGAAGTCGAGCATCGCCTTCCAAGACTCGTCGCTCTCGAGCATCGACGCCGCGACGCCCGGGAGCGACAAGTCCGGACCTATTTGTTGGACCAGGACACAACGCTGCCTCTCCCATGCGGGGCAGCGCGCGAGCGTATGCTCCGCCGTGTCCTGGTCACATCCCACACAATGGTGGCACCTCGCCGTCGGCTCGGCCTTGATCCGGTGCAGATACCGACTGAAGCACCCGTGCCCGGTCAGCATCTGCACCATCCAAAAGGTGAGGCGTCCTTCGCCACGACCCACCCAATCATCTAGGATCGGGCGGATCGCCTCGACGGTCCGTAGACCCCATGTGGGGTTAGCGAGACGTCGCTTCCACGCTTCCATTACGGACCGCCGAGATTGGACCTTCCGATCGCGAACCGCTTCCCGCAGGGGACGCACCACGCCCCGGGCGCGAAGGTCGCATCGCCAGCGATAGTTGCCAGCGAGCGCCTCCGCCTCCAGCTCCCAGGGCGGCGTCCCCGACAAAAGGCGAGCTTAACTCAATACTGAGTTTTCTTAAAGCAAACCCAAAATAAAACATGCAGTAAGTAGACTTTAATGTAAGGTAGAGATTATCACTTGAGCTAATCACAATTATTAGTTAGTCTAATATCTTAAAAATTACATCTAGATTCTAGGTATCACTTTGAATGATTTGAGTTGACTAATTCATTTTTTGTTATTGCCTACCCACTTGATGGTAAGTGGTTACCATCGTTCATGAACTCCTGTAAAGTAAAGAAACACTAATAATTGTACTGTACTCTCATCCTCTCATCACTGAGTGGAATTCGGTCTGTATTTCGTTTCCATTTAACTACGAATAGGTAATATTTTATTTCGTACTTCTATCATCTTGTGATTAAATTCGTTGCGGGGTTAGACAAGTTACCGTTTCCCTCGTGTTGGTGTGCTTCACTGCTCAGTCATTACGATGGTCGCCGCTGTCATACCACATACACAAGAATTACAGTTCCGGGAGTACAACAAAATAAGTGGTGTAGTACAACAGCTCACCGCATAGGTCCAATCAATTTAATAAAATCAATGTCCGTGGTGCTTTTCTCAATTCTGGCGTAATGCTTTTTCAATCTTATTTTATTGTCTCCTGCTTTGCGAGAAGGTAAGTCGAAACTCATGTTTTCCTACTCTTTCTATTATCTTCTGATTAAATTCGTTGCGGGGTTCAAGACAAGTTACCTTTCCATCGGGTTTTCCTGGGCTTCACTGCTCAGAGTCATTACGATGGTCACCGCTGTGGATCCCCCCTACACAGGAGTTACAGTTCCGGGTGTGAGAGGAAGGCCAATACTAATATTACGAATAACTTCTCTCTCCAACCATATCCCATTCAGATGTGGTCGGGGCAATAGTTTCTCTCTCTCCATTCATTCCTTATCTGGCATAAGTCCTCTGTCACGCCGCAAATTTTCATATCTTCTTTCACATAATCCAACCATCTCTAAGGCCTACCTCTCTTACATCCATCCACTTTTAAAATCCACATTCGTTTTGTAACAAATTACAATTAATTACGTATTGTAATTATGAATAACAAACAACAATTTCAATTTGTCATTTATTTTCAGTCTTAATATTCTACACAACATTGATTCAACTATTTGAAAACATTGTTTTTCTACAAGGAATAGTCTTATATAGATAGTAGATAGTCTACAAGGGAAATGTCTATTATTACAATAACATCTTGATTATAAGATCTTCTTGAGAAGATTATTATAGTTCGCGCTCTATAGCGACGACCAATCACATTGAGTGATTAGAATTTCTGATTTTATATCCTGTCTCATTCGTACACAGGTTTTTTAACACGATTTTTAACAGTAATTTTGCTTTTCATTTTGGAACGAAGTTCCTTATCGCGCGTCACCGAAAGGGGGCTAGACGGAAATTCTTATGCGAAAGTTGTCACGACACTTTTATTTGTCTTAGATGATTATCGCTAGATGGCGCTGTGATTAAAATATTTAATTATTATAACTTAAAAAAATAAAATTTTATTACAATTCCCTCACTAATTAATCGAAAGGAACTTCGTTCCATCCGGGTGTCCCTTGACACCTCTCAAGTTTTTTTAAATTTAAATATGCCAATAGAAGCTCTATAAACTAGTCTATTTGTAATTTATGATTTAATTTTGAGCCTTAAAGATGTTGAGCGTAAAATTGAAGAGAAACAAAATTTCTATACACGTTTAAAACGTCTGTACGAATGAGAATTATAATGCGTAGAAGACTTATTTATATGACAATAGTATACTGATATGGAGATATTGTACTCTTTGTCCATTAAACTTGATTACAACACTTAATAAAATAATGTAATCCGCGATTGTTAAGGCTTTGAAACAAAATTATTTAATACTTTCATGCATTTTCAACGTTCTTACCACGATATTCACGACCATGATGTTTGCAACAACATTGAAATATCGAGACAACTTAATTAATTAAATATCGTGGTAAGAACCTGTTGAAAATGCATGAAAGTATTATAGAAAACCGCGAGTGTCTGAATAAGTTTAAAATTATTTAAACTTATACTTACATAGCCAATTTCATTTAATCGATAGATTTCTTTAAATTAAATTATTCTACTGTATAACATTTGACTTATTACAATAATATTGAATAAATAACATTTAATTTTAACAATAAATCCACATTAAAACATGTTTCCTAAACGTTTTTAACAATGGACGAAAGAAATCTAATTTGTCTACTTTACATCTATAATTTACAGAGAAATATACAGGGTGTATAATAATATTGATTTTTTTTTTATATTGTATTTTTTTATTTATTTTTTCGTAAATGTTTTTTTTTTAAATATAATGTAAAAAATAAGCAAATAAATGGACATTAATAATGTATATCTTATAATGGGATAAATGCATATAAATATATGAATTAATTCGTATCGTGTTTGAAAAAACTACTAAAGATAGATTTAGAGTCGTGTTTCCATATTGATTGGCCAACTTGCAAATGACAACTGGTAGGTCAACTGTCAAACGGTGTTTCACATTGTTTCAATGCCGGCCAATGCATACAACACCCCCGTTTATATGTTGGCAAGACACACTCGCTGACAACACGCAACAACTATCCACACGAACAACACGTACATACTTTACCATCATAATATATATCAAATCATTGTAAAGTCTATCTTTGTAATAAACCAATTATAAAGTCATCGGGGTCATCATTTACCTACCTACGGTCAAAACAACACAAACTGCACCAATATCGGCCGACACCGTCATTTGTTTTTACATGCGTTGGACGTTGGTCAGCCAATATGGAAATATAATGTACACGTAATATGTAGGTAGAAACAGATGAATAAATTAATGACTGATTGAACCACGTGGTTTACTATTATTTATTTTAGATAATTTACAAAAAAATGGACCTTTGTCTATTGTAATATTAGAACTTTTTGTAATGTTATGAATATTATGTTTAAAAAAACGAATTTGGAGAATAAGAGGAAATGATTGGGGCAATAGCGACTAAATAAGAAGTAATCAATTTTAGTTTACTAGAATAAATTTTACATCGAATTATTTACAGTGTTCTGAGATTACACAGTACCTATTGAATATTTTTGGAATTTATCCTCTACTGAATATTATTTACTTATTTTGTACATGAGAATTTAGTTAAGGAAATAGTACTTAGTGTGAATTTAGCCGTGAGCGAAAAAATGTAAAATGATGATAAAATAAATGACTTTTTACATAAATACTTAACCACTCAACTGGAATCGGCAACCAAATTGGTTTGTTTACTTTGCCAAGTCTGTGGCAGGAGCCAAAATTGAGCACAGTTCTAAAACTTGTTTTGTTTACATTTTTAATCTTCTCATATTTGACGGAGATGAGACATTTTCGCTGAAAATGCAATACAGCGTCGTTTAGTAATAAAGATTTACAAAAATATAAGGTTTAATTAAAAATCAAAATTAAAAATTATTGGAAAACAATGTATTTAAAAAGGGGCTCAAACACGGTATTGATTCCGAACGAAGTCCCCAGTATCGCCATCTAGCGAATAGTGAAGTTCCCAGTTGAGTGGATAAATTAGTGAGCAAAAAAGATTTGAATAAATAATATATTTCCAGGTGTATATTTAATAAATTAAGGCGAACGATAGCTTTATAAGCATTTCTATAATAAAAATAAAAGCTTTTAATTTACAATTAAATAATACTTTGGTGTTTGCTTTGCGGCCAAATATTTTTGGCGCGTAAATGTATATTTTAGGCCCCACGTTGATAAATATTGAAATTGGGGTTTAAGCGTTAAAATTAAGCTAAAGTAATAAATAGCATTTTTATTTTAGTACTTAATACTTAAATTTCTAAATTAAATTTTAATTTTGTGTGTACATTATGGTAATGTAAATAAAATAATAAGACAAGTCCTAAGATCATTGTTAAAACATTTTGGCTTAGCCTTATGAAATACTAAATGCATCATTCAATTAAACATAAATATTTTAGTAACAAACTTGTGCCAAGAAACTTATAAAATACAAAAAAAAATCAACACTTAAAAAGATTGTCTCACTTCTTGAGTAATTACTCAATTTCTCATTATCTCTCACCGCTGTCCATAGACAATAATTAGAAAATTTCTTAGTCTACAAGATAATCTATAATAGCACAGAGTCCATAGACTACAGAGACGTTTATTGTCCATTGTCAATTCCAAGATGGTGGACGTCAAATTGGATCGGTAGAGCATTGTAAATACAGCTATATTAAATAAATGACATAGATTTTTATGACTAGTACACTATAATACAATAAAATAAGAAAGTAAGATCTAATAATAATACACTGTTTTGAACAAAACAGTAGGAAATAGTGCCTCAAAAAAATTACCCGCAAACATCAAGTGTTTTACAAAATATCTGAAAGAGTTTTTACTTTAAAACAACTTTATACATCTTTTTTTTTATTGCGAGATAGATAAACGAGCCTACGGCCCACCTGATGGTAAGCGATCACCGTCGCTCATGAACCTCTGCAATGGCAGGGCAATGAGGGGCTGTTATCGATCGCCTACCGATACAGGACTTTTCTTAAACCTCGTTTAAAGACATCTTAAGCGATAGAAAAAACGTGTTTTGCATTTCATGACGTGCGGTCGGGGAGTCAATGACGTCACAAGACTACCAATTGTTGATTTTGGTAATGTTTTGTTTATGCTTTAATAGTATATCTAGTATATTTGATCAAAATACTATTATTGCTTATTAAATAAATAAAATTGAGTCACTCAAATTGAGTAAGTTTTTAATTTCTCAATCAAGACTAAATATTATTATAGTCTTTTTTTACTTTATTATTCTAATTGTTTTGCTTAAAACATAAATAATTTTAAATCATTTAAACTTTTTTAACACAAACAATTTAACTTATTTTCTATAAACGACCCTCTTTGGAATAAATTTACAAAAATGGACTTTATTTTTGGAGCAATAGAGATCATTTTACATACTTGAGAGATGTGGTCCACATAATATTGGACCTTAACATTGAAGAAATAGAGATCATTTTAGTAAGACATTACCAACAGCCCATATTTGAGCAGTTCTTTAGTATATTCACGGTTACTGCTAAAAGATTTTACATATTGAAAGGCAATATGGATGGCTCGGTAGCCTCAATATTAAGGCGGTCCTTCATAATTTCAATGCTCTGTTGTTCATACTTCTCATAATTTGGACAAACACATGCTATTGTCAATGTTTCTAAAGAAAAGTAGATTCTATGTTACGAATTTAGTTCTAGGTCTTTCAGTTCATGATTTGAGGCTGAAATGATTACAAAGTGGATGATAGTTGGTAATTTCGCTGATTGGCAGCTTAATCTGCTAGTGATTAACTGTGCCGAGCTTCCACTATGTAACACCTTATTTAGCGTGGTCCTCACGATACAGGCTTTGCCTAGTGCGAGGATCATTGGTAACTTGTTCAGGCACATCTGTAAGTTGAATTCTATGTGTATTTAGTATAAGTTTTCTGTCAAATGTGTAATGGATTTAACTCACAATAAACATTTTTATTCTTTATTCTTTAATTGAGAATCCTGGAGCCACATACCGAATCCTAGATCAAGTATGTTATTTTCGGATCCTGAATCTAAGAGACCTTATAATTGAGTACAACCCTCTTCAATATGTAAAATCTTTTACCATTACAAATCTTCTCTTTTATATCATCCCGAACCCTTCCCCCCCCTCGTTGATGGCCCACAGCAGCGCGCGCACCAGCTGCTCGTAGGAGTCGTAGTGCGGCAGGCAGAGCTGGTTGAAGCACGTGTGGGCGGTGGGCAGCGCGCCGCACGTGGGCGCCGGAGACAGCTGGAAACGAGGGTTCAGGTCCTGGAAGTGGAAATAATGATTTCGTGTATGTGGGCTGGAACGGGAAAGAATAGAGGGCGCTGTCTCTTACGTTCATTTACGATACGCCCCAAGAGGATTTCTTTGCCTTTCATTTCATTTCGTTAACCACTTACCATCAAGTGGATCTTAGGCTCGTATGTCTATCGCGCAGTTCATTTTACGGTTCCTGACCCTGTTGTACCTGGAAGCCCCCCGGCGGCAGCTGGCTGCAGCCCGTGGTGAACTGCAGCAGGCGGGCGCGTTCCTCCGTGGTGAAGTTGCTGAGCGCGGCCCAGAACCACGCCACCAGCCGCTCCCAGTCCCGCCCGGCGCCGCACACCAGCGCGTGCGTGCGCCAGTCCGACACGCACGCCTCGCCCGTGCCGCACACCAGCAACTGACACAACCAGGCACCGTGTGTGAACATACAAACAAACACGCATTGCATACCCTTAAAAATACTCCTTCAAAATGTATAAAAATAACTACTGTCTCAACCTTAGGCGGACATTGTGGAATTTCCAATGAGAAACTCAAAAACTTGGATATGAATTTATTTAACAATATGTTTTACAATGTTGGTTGTTAGCGACAAATATTGAAGTGTAATGGCGGCTACGATGAAAACCAGTTGTTCAGCTGGTTGGTGGGAGACGGTGACGTAGTGGTAGTAACCGGTAGCATCTGGTTGTACTACCGATTGTCATTAAGTTACTGCCTTATGAAATCTTGTGAGCAAAGCATCGGCGTGAACAACTACAATAGATCAGTGTATATGTAGATGTATATGTGTGTACCTCCAGCTCATTCTCGTCAAAGATAGCAAGCAGGTTGTCCGGTACGAGCAGCGTGAGTCCGCGCAGGAAGGCGTCGGTCTCAGCGCGCGACCTGACCGCGAGCCGGCGCTGTGCCACCAGGTCTAGGTACTGCAACTTCGTGTTGTTACGGACCTGGACACACACAACATGCCCCCTTACTTGAAGGAACACATTCTTACTTTTCAGGACAGGTGTCAAGGGACATAGGGCTTACTAAATACATACGTTCTGCTATTGTAATATTTAAATATAATTTGGATCAGTAAACGAAAACAGGAAAAAAACGAGTTATAAAAGATTTTAGTCATCTAGCGATAATCATCTTAAACTTTTGAACCTAATTTATGAGTTAAGATAGTAAAAATACGAACAAAGCAAAAGTTAAATTTTAAAAGTATTTTTATAAGATCGAAAATGCGAAAAACTAAAATATCTGGCTTGCTTTCTATAAGAGAAACATGCGCACGCCGCACGGCTTACAAAAGCTTACTATATCAAAAAGTGTCGTTACAACTTTTTGTAACATTTTTTTTCGTTTAGCAGCGATGAGGAACTTCGTCCCAAAAAGATCGTTTGACCATTGTAGACTTAGTTTCACCATTGTAGAACGTAGTTTAATTTTATATTCTGCAAAAACTCCTCCGTCGGGACGCCATTCGGTTTATATGAATTTATGCCAATGTGATATGGTCTGCGTAATGTTGGACAGGCCTTTGATTAAAAACCTGCTCGAAGTACAACTCCTGTATTATACTATACTACCATGCTAAACTAAAACATACCACACCACACCGTATCATACCACACCACACCGCATCATACCACACCACACCGCATCATATCACACCACACCGCATCATACCACACCATACCGCATCATACCACACCACACCGCATCATACCACACCATACCGCATCATACCACACCACACCGCATCATACCACACTACAGAGTAGGTAACACCACTAACCCGGGTAGTGGCTCCGTTAGGTATGAGCTCGCACGTGTTGACGAGTTGTCCGGCGGAGTCGTACTCGTCCTCCACGAAGTACAGCTCGAGCTCGGGCTCCGCTGCGTCCAGGTCCGTCTCCAGGACGTACTTGATCTTGGACAGGTAGAGCTCAGGGTCGTCTTGCTCGAAATACTGGAATTATTATAATATATGGAATAGAATTGCACGGAAATATAACTAAAGACTTAATTGGTACTTTTTTGGATTGATGTTGAATATCAGTATTATAAAATGTAATATGCAAATTTTAGCTCAATCGGAAACCGGGAGTTGCTCAACTTGCAAGATATCACCCCAATTTATATAGATACATCCAGTGCAAGTTAATATAAAGCTTGTAAAAGTACTAGTTTGTAGTTAAAAGTTTGTTCCCTCGAGCCGGATATGTTTTCATGGCTCGAAGGACCAAACTTTCAAATTACATTTCAAATCATTTTAATTTATTTTGTTTTCTTTTTGATTGTATAAGTTACCTTATAGTGTACTCGTAGTCCTATGACCTGCGCGCGGAAGGACCGCGTGAGCCTGGCACGCACCAGCTGACGGTACGAGCCGCCCAGCGCGCTCTCGTACAGACACTTGCCGACCATCTTACCCGCGAACTCGAAGTGCTTCAACTGTAAAACAGTTTTGCAATGACGAAATTAGGAATTATGTCATAACTTTAGTCGGAGAAAACTGAATTGTAAAATATGTTAAGAAAAGTAAAGTTGAGGTTTTACTTCTTATGAAAACTACTATATTACAGTAGAGTACTGAATAGCACGCGAAACAGATTAGTAAAGAGAATTTGCCATGTACGTTGTCGAGTTTAAGGCCATCTGATTGGACGTTGTTAGTACAAGAATTGGTGTATTTCAGCTTGGGCTCTGAAAGATAATGTCCCTTTTGGTATTTCTTTTACTTTTTTTTGCTAAAATGACGAGTTACCTGTTCGTAAGTAATTAACGTCGCTCATGACATTGATGTTTTATTTAGTCTTATGCGGAGGCCGATAGGAATGGGGTTGTATAAGATCTTAGAATCTTCGCCACCTGTGGTTACTATCGATTGTCTATAGCAGAGGACACTGCGGGCCTCACCTTGAGATGCGGCGGGCGCGTCGGGTTGGGGTGCACGAGCGCGGCGGGCGCGTCGCTGAGCGGCACGAAGAGGCCGCGGCGCGCGTCGAACAGCTGCGCGCACACCTGCGTGAACCACTCGCGACGCACGCCGCCCCAGTCCACTCCTGGGGAACAAGGCGCAGGCCAGCGTGGACTAAACGTGTAGTTACGAATGGCTTCTAAAGTCTGTTTGCAACTACACTCATTACACAGGCATTGTAGAGGTTCATGAGCAACGGTGACCGTTTACCATGAGGGGGGCCGTAGGCTCGTTTATCTATCCTGCAATAAAAAAAAGCCACTCCGCGTAACTCTAGTCAACGAGTCAACGTGCACACGCGTGTACTAAACATATAGTTACGAGCCGCTACTTATATAATGGCTTATAAAGTCTGTCTGCGACCACACTGGTTATCCAGACGCAATCGAATGTGTACAAAACGTGTACGATAGCCGGTATTTATATAGAATACTGGTTTTTAGATTCTTCGTAGGGTCTCGAATGATGTAACAGAGATAGCAATATAATATTTAGGTCTCACTTATACATGGTTCTAGAAACTTTTCGAATAACATTCCAGACGTTGTTCTACAAAACTTATCGAAACTTCTCTTATGCGATCTTATGATTCACAATATTTATGAAGTCACAATACGGCTCGGAGGAACAAGTCACTCGAGGAGCGATCGTTTTAAATTAAAAGATAGATAACCACTAAAGCTGAAACTCTACGCAATTGCGTATTTCCTTGGTCCTTCGAGCCGGATATAAATTGCCATTCGAAGATTCAAAAACGTAACACAAACAAAAATTATAAAAACAGATCAATATTTTTACGTTATTTCCATATAAACACATTTAAAAAACTATTTTTACTGTCGCAGACTATATCGTATTATAGTTTTACCTTGTTCGCCCTGGAAGCTGACATCGAAGTTCTTGCACCAGTCCGCGACGGTGAAGTGTTTAGTTGCCTTCAGACTGGAGCGGATCAGGTCGGAGCGCGTCACTCGTACACTCAGCTTGTCGTGAGGATGTTTTGAGTGAGCTTTGCGCATTTCACTGTAGAAATACTCTTGTTTGTTCTGTAATTCATGGTTTATTTTTGTGTGAATAAAGACTGATGGTCATTTTTATATCGTTTTTAAGAGAACACAATATTATAACATGTATTGTACTATCGACCTCATAAAATGCTGATTTTCAAAACCGTATCGCATGAAAGCAATACACACACATCTACAGTATATGTCGCACTCTTTCACTTTTACCTTATTGAAAAGAGTGCGGCAATATAACCACGTCTTCACAGTGCAAGCGAATTTGGCTTTAACCGTGTGCATGTAATTATGAGGTCGATTTTACATACAAAGACCATCAAAAATCGCAATAAGGATTTTACAGCTCTTCTTAATTTACACACCTGAACAACAATATATATTTTGTAGTCATTTGTGTACGTATGTGAGTGTACATGTGTGTACCTTGAAGGAGTCCTCTCCCCCACAGTTGTCGAGCAGCAGATGCGTGAAGCAGGCGGCGAGCATGTCCCGCTGCGCGCAGTGCATCCGCACGCCGTCCTGCACGCCGTCCTCCACGCACAGCTCGCCCGCGCCACACGTCGCACCACTCTCACACGCCGGCTCCATTATCAACTGTATATATGTACTCCATTATCGAAAGATTTTGAAATCCTGTTCCATATTGTGGGTACAGGTTTACTATTTACGAAAACATCTACATTTTAGTAAAAATGCAAAGTTTAACTAAACGGTTACAAAACATTTTTAAATTTTATTTCAATTAGGGCGCCAAAACCGTCTGTAGCGTCATGGCGTCGCATTTGATGTCAAACTTAGGTTACATAACAAACGCAAAAGTGTCACAGCGCAACCAATAGAGAACGTCAATTACATATTGTTTACCTAATCGTGACATCATCCGATGTTGTTAGCGTTTCAGCAAAAATGGCCGAATGCAATTATTTAATGTTCTAATTTATAAAAAATCATACTGATTTTTGGAACGAACTTCCTTATCGCGCGTTGTGACGGTGACGGTAGGGGGCTAGACGGAAAAAATTGTTACGAAAAGTTGTCACGACACTTTTTTGTTTTAGATGATTATCGCTAGATGGCGCTGTGATCAAAATCTTTTAAAACACGTTCCTTATCGCGCGTTATGTTAGGAAATAAAATTATAAGATATCATTTAATAGAAAGGAACTTCGTTCTATTCGGGTGTCCCATGACACCTCTCAAGTTTTTTTTTTAAGTAAACTAAATCAGCATTTTCAATTCTTTTCATTTGTAGTTTCCTACCATATCATTATACTTATCTTAGAATCTTTGAAATTGTCGTCATGCCTATATAAGGACGTAAATAAAAAAATAAGTCTAATTTACATTACCAAAATTTATGACATGACACAAATGATTAAAACTACTGACCTTGGTAGAAGGGCAGAGTCTGAACGACGTGATCCGTTTAGGTATAAACTTGAGCATATAGTCCTTCAATATCAGCTGCTTCGGGTTGAGGCAGCAGAGTACCCTGCGCGGTCTGCCCGGGGACAGCAGGCGCGCCTCGAACGTTATGTTGTGACGTTTGGATGATAAGTTCCTTTGTACTGTTGCTGCGTCGCTTGCTGGTGTACAATAACTTGTTTTAAAGATAAAGCGCTATGACTTGTCCTTCTTCAAAGGAGGCTTGAGGAGGGTCCTTAAAGTTAGGTCGTAGGTAGCAACCTCAGTGTCCCCTGACATTACGGAGGTTCATGAGCGACGGTAACCACTTACGATCAGGTGGCCCGTTGGCTCGTCTGCCTACATGGCAATAAAAAAAAAACATTGTTGGAGCATGTTTATTAGATATACAACCTATTTAGTTGTGTTTGGCATAACGGGTGTGTTGCCGTTGCCAAGAAGAAAGAGGAGCGAAGGATTGCCGCCAAAAATGAAAAGTGTAAAAATGTAAAATTATAAAATAAATTAATATTAATCGCAAACCGACTTTAAATACATATCAATCTTGATAGTTTGAATCCGCAACATGGTCCTTCGGCCAGGATATGGTAATAATGAAATCAGCTGTTGTTAAAAGGATTTTTCAAGATTGAGAATGAGCATTGAACGAGGCGTTGGAAATCAAAGTATGAAGAAATTGGCTGTTATTGGATGGTGTATAATCCCTAACATATTTAATTTATAACCCAACACTCGATTCAGGTAGTATTTAAGGCTTTTTATGTGGATTAATACGGTGAGTGTTATTTTGTTAAAACACTGTTATGTGAATTTGCCGTAAAAAGAAGCCATATTATTGGATTTGCGATGTTCATTTGTTTTAATGTAAATTTTATTCATCGCTATTTTGTGTTTTTGTTGTTGTAAATTTAATAATTTTAATGTGAATTCATTTTATAATAATAATTAATTCTTGATAAAATAAATATAAAAAGTTAATTGTAAAAAGTTTGTATATTATATTGAAATTATTGTAAAGTAATATTTTCGTTAAGTTTATAGTGTTAATTTCAATGTGTTTATTTATATTTTATTTTGTGTTTTAAAAACGATATTAATGTTAGGTTAACATTTAAAAAGTTATTTTGTTCAAATTGTTCGACTGTTTAGTGTTTATCCTATTTAACTGTTAAGCGAGTGTGTAACATAGATATTATACTGTTGAATTGTATAATTTTCAGATTTATATCACCCGCTTCCCAGAATGTCGGAACAAAAAGAGTTGATAACGAAGCGTGGTAGTTATAAAAGTCGTTTAACCACCTTCATCAATCACTTGAATTCTCTGCCTGATGAAAAGATTCAGGATTGTGATGTCAGGGAGTTACAACTGCGCGTGAGTAGGTTAGAGTCGATGTATGAACAGTTCGACGAGGTTCAACTGCGATTGGAATGTATTGCTGAGGACATTGAGGTACATTTCAATGAGCGCACTCAATTTGAGTCGCAGTATTATAAAACGTTGTCAAGAGCGCAAGCTATCATAAGTGAGCATGTAACGTGTAATGAATCGGTTCATAGTAATAGTAGTAAGAGTGTTGCAGGTGGAAGTAACAGTAGACTGGTCAAGTTGCCTACTATTCAATTACCTAGGTTTAGTGGTTCATATAGTAATTGGTTAGAGTTCCACGACACGTTTGTCAGCTTAATACATTCGAATGATGACATTGATAACGTGAATAAGTTTCACTACTTGCGAGCATCTTTAGAAGGATCAGCCGCAGTCGTCATTCAGTCAATTGACTTTTCGGCTTCCAACTATGACGTTGCCTGGAAATGTTTGTGTGAAAGGTATGACAATAAACGGTTATTAGTTCAAAATCATATTACTGCCTTATTCAATTTAGAGACTATTATTAAAGAATCGTCAGCAGTATTAAAACGGTTTATTGATCAGGTAAATAAGAATCTCCGTGCACTGGAATCTTTAGGTGAACCTGTTAAGCACTGGGATACTTTGTTGATTCACATTGTCACACAGAAGTTAGATGATAAAACATATCGGGAATGGGAACAATGTAAGGGTCATGTTAGTAAAGAGACTTCAATTACATTTGATGTTTTTATTAAGTTTTTGCGTGACCGCGCTGATTTAGTCGAAACTTTAGAGCTTTCGCGGGATAAAGGTGTAGTTTTAGACAGGTCGCATCCTACGTTGAAAGCCATGAGTGTGACAGAAACTAATAATAATAATTCTGAGTCACCGATTAAGTGTACAAGTTGTCCTAAATGTAACGGTGATCATTGTTTAAGTTTATGTTCACAGTTTCTAGCCATGAGTAACGACGATCGTTATAAAATAATACCTAGTTTAAAAGTCTGTTTTAATTGTTTGGAAAAGGGACATTTTGCTAATAAATGCAGGAAACCTCCATGCGTAGCTTGTAACCGTAAGCACAACACTCTTATTCATGTGTCAAGAGCCACCTCTGGTAACAGTTCTTCAGATGGTAGTCGTAGGATGGATGGTAGTGGTTCCGATGATAGTACTAGTGCAAATGGAATGGAGGTACAGCATGATAAGAATATTGCATTATCGGCTAATGTAGTTAAGTCCCAAAATAGTAAATCGGATGTCTTATTATCAACTGCCTTAGTAAAAGTGTCTGACAGTAATGGACGTGAGCACGTTATTCGTGCTGTCCTGGACAGTGGAAGTACGTCCTGTATAATTTCAGACAAACTATGTAGGAAATTGAATTTAAAAACTAATAAGATTAACGGTACAGTATTTGGTATTAATAATGCATCATCGAAGATAGGTAAAACTTTCAATGTTTCTATTAAGTCTTTAAATGATAGTTTTCATGGCAGCCTGAATTGTGTTGTTTTAAAGTCAACAACCGGTAACCTACCAGGAAGATCAATAAAGTTAACTCATTTACCTATTCCGTCAAGTATTGGTTTAGCAGATCCTACTTTCCATAAGCCAGGGCCAGTTGATATCGTAATTGGTGCAGACTTATTTTGGAATCTGATAGGACATCAACGAATAAGTCTAGGAAAGGGAAAACCTTACCTATTTGAAACCAAGTTAGGTTGGATAGTTTGCGGTCCTGTATCCTTTATGCCGTATTCAACTGAATATTCTGATGGTAATATTCGATGTAATATTGTTCGGGTTAAGAATCATCGTCAAAGTGGGAGGAATGATTTACGTGAAAACTGAAAATTTGTTGTACATATTTTGTAAAGTAGTAATATTAAATTTAATTTAATGTCGTAGGTTATTGTTGTTATTCTTGTTGATGTTTGTGTTTTTTATAAGTATGTAGGCGCGTATGAAAAATGACATTGACAAGAGTGACAGTTGTTATGCTCACTCTGGCGGAGCGTCGAGTCTGTGGAAGCGGGGCGGCCATCTTTGATACGGACTTGTGAGAGAGCGGTGGCCGGCGCACCACTCAGTCGACGAATCGCTATCTGTCGCCTCAATCTTTAATTATTTTAAACTGATTAACGTTAATTAGAATATTGTTTGTAAAAGATTATCCAACTGTAAAGTTATTTCGAAGTAGTAAACGGTTTAAGTTTTGAAGGCCATCCGTTTCATTCAGATCATATTTATTGGACTACCCACGCCATAAGCAACACAATGGATTCTGATAAAAGCGCCTCGATAGCGCTTTCAAGTATTTTATGTGCATTGAGTAGCGATGTGCTAATGTGTAGATTTATATTGCTGGGTGCACTGTTAGTGCAAGTTACGTAGGCCGCGGTTGTATATAGTTTAAATGTATATTTTACGTTTTAGTTATTTGTGTATGTAGGTACTCAATACAACCAAAACCACTGAATGAAAGGTAATTTGACCAGCAATAATTATATTTTGTTAAGCTTTACTTCAATTTATTGCGCGATACATGAACACGTTATAGTTATTGTGCTCAGAGAATGGCATCTCATTGTTGAAATGAACCAAAAAGGGCAGTTGTGAATCTCTGATTGAAGCTAAGACATTTTTATTGTATCCTCATGGATAATTAATTTACAATTATTATTGGCAACCTCTGGGAGACGGGTGCTAGATTAAGTAGGTAGCTACTGTTTAATTTGTGTGTTGGGAAATTGTATTTGACGTTTAAGGATTTAAATACACCACGTTGGTTCAGAAAGATCCATACTTAATTCTCAGCCACGATGAATGGACCAAGTTGACTTCACTTCTTTGACGCCAGATGATCTTATTGTTGAAAGATCGCTTTACGTTGCCTCATGCCTTAATTATTGGAGTTCTAGTTTGCATTGTTATTGAAAAGAATTGGTTTCAACATAATGAACAACTTCGAGATGGTTGGCACGCAGAAGTAAGGAGCTGAATGAGCAGCTAGTTAAATAGCGATCCTGTATGGACAACTTCAAGATCGTTTTCTTAGTTGTCATCAATGTATATTAACATTGAAGTTTTGAACATTGAACATCAAGACATTGAACATTGTTCGCCATATGTCCAGAAACTGATGGAAGTATATGCGTGGCTGATATCATCTATGAGAAGTATCTAAGCAACATATTATGTCCTTTGCAAATTTGTTAATTGTTGGTTGACAGCGAAGCTATCAACGCGCGGGGGCATGTTGGAGCATGTTTATTAGATATACAACCTATTTAGTTGTGTTTGGCATAACGGGTGTGTTGCCGTTGCCAAGAAGAAAGAGGAGCGAAGGATTGCCGCCAAAAATGAAAAGTGTAAAAATGTAAAATTATAAAATAAATTAATATTAATCGCAAACCGACTTTAAATACATATCAATCTTGATAGTTTGAATCCGCAACAAACATAAATATACAGGGTGATTTGTTAATGATGGTCATGATAGTTGATGCTCATACACGACCAATTACACTATTATAATATGTTTATTTAAATTTTGTCAATAATGAGACGCGAAACTGGATACAGACTTGGGGTGTACGTAGGGCTGCAGTACACCGCCGACCTAGAGAGAGGCATTCTGAATGCCGTGACCTATCCTAACATACATCGCAGTAACACCTCCCGCCCTAGTGTCTGTGTCATTCAACTAACGGGCCCACGCAATTTCATCTGCGTCACTTTCAATTAAAAGGTAGCCTATGTTCTTTCTCTGAATCTAAAGATTGTGTCAAATTTCATCCAAATCGATTGAGAGGTTTAAGCGGGAAAGCGCATGAGACAGAGTTACTTTCGCACTTATAATATTAGTAGGATTTATCATAATAATATTATAAAGGCGAAAGTTTGTATGTATGGATATATGGATGTATGTTTGTTACTCTTTCACGTAAAAACTACTGAATGGATTTGAATGAAACTTTACCACAATATAGCTTATACATCAGAATAACACATAGGCTACAATTTTTGAACCCCTTTGTAACGCAGACGAAGGTGTGCGGGTCACCTAGTACCATATAAATCCTTAGTAAACGCAACTTAAAATCATTTGTGAAAAACAACCCAACTCCCATAATGATATGCATAATTAACTAAAATTCTCATGCACAACACTGTTTTCACATTACAAACGACAATAAGTGAGAATATGGCGTCATCAAGTAGCCCATTTTCAATTCTGTCTGAACTAAAAATCCTCCATTACACAATCACCAAAAGAATGAGCTCCCCTCTTCGGTGTTTCCCGAGCGCTATGACTAGTCCTTCTTCAAACGAGGTTTAAAGAAAGTCCTTAAAGGTAGGCCGTAGGTAGCGGCCCCGCAGTGTCCGCTTACATTGCAGAGGTCCATGAGCAACGGTAACCGCTTACGATCAGGTGGCCCGTTAGCTCGTCTGCCTACAAGGCAATAAAAAAAAATGAAAAAAATTGGTTGCCTGTAAAGTCGGTATACGGGCGAAAGTTTTACGTGACAACGACTCGGGCATGGTTAGCCCGCCTAAGAGCGAGAGAGACAGACATAAAAAGTGAAAGGCACGCGTGCCTCTCACTCGCTCTCATTGTGAGCGCATAACGTGAGCGGAGCGTAACGCAGTTTCTTGAAGTGTCACCCGGCAAACCAATTTATAAGACGTCACGTCAAAAAAAGAAAGATTTTAAATCCAACTCACGTGTTAACACAATGCAGTCAAACTGTCCGTTATTCAACAGCACATCCTCGTAATATATGGCTGCCTTGAAAACTCCTGGGTCCGGGAAACACAGGGTCATGGTGACCCGTTGGTTTACTGTGTCGTATTGGAACACGGCGGCTGATGAGAGCTTCTCATCAAATTCTCCCGATAATGTGTGGATTTTGATGGAAAAAGCCTGCGGGTGGAGTAGTTGAAGTATAAGCAATCAGTGGCGAAGGTACTATACAACTCTGTGGGATCAGTGATATTAAGCCCAAAGGGAGTTCTCCTCGGGGGCGAGGTAGTGTATGGTGGTCAGGTCGAAGCCCACTGTAGTAGATTTCAGATGTCGTATATATGCGCAGATTTCTGCAAATGTCGTAACCGCGATTCAGGATCTCGCACGTTATTATTGGTCGCCACAAACTCTATGGATATCGGCTTCCCTATCGATATTCGTAAGATAAAAAAAACAACAGAAGCTTTTACTAATTGTAAACCTGCAGAGTCTGTTTGCTTGAACGCGGGAATCTCATCGCTGGTCCGGTTTGAAAAATTCAGTGTTGGATAGTTCATTTATCGACGAAGGTTATCATCATCAGCCTATATACGTCCACTGCTGGACATAGGCCACAACGACCGGTCCTGCGCTGTCTGTACCCAGTAACGTCCATCGATCCTGACCGGGTCGTTGGTCCATCTTGTGGAAGGTCTACCCACGCTGCTACCTACTTAGGACAGTTAGTAAATGCAGGGTGTAAAAAGAGCACTCCCGAAAACGAAGACTGGTCGTAGTATTTGTGATACCTGTAAGGACAAGCCAGGAACCCGGATCATTCTGACGATTTCTTCTTTCAAAGCTATACATTACTACCTACTAGCCTACTAGTCTTCGTTTTCGGGTGTGCTCTTTCTACACCCTGTATATAAATACTGACGGCGTGTTGATCAGCCGGCGCGGGGTTATCGAAGCGGTCGCGCGGGTGTATGTGTATGGCGCGCGCGGAGTTGGCGGTCCACACGAGCGCAGCGTGCGGCCGGCCCACCCGCGAGCGACGCGCCTCCACGCGACCCGCCACGAACCACTTGCGGAACGGACTCTCGCACACACCCACGCCGCCTGCACACACACACACACAACGTAAACAACGTTCTAGTGAAGAAGAATCTGTACAACTCCATACTTGTCGGCTTCCCCTTAGATATGCGTTGCCTTGGCGGACTTCGGGTAGACCCCCGACCAAGAAAGCCGGTGGTCGCTTCGCCGACGACTGCCAGTTCGGCGTGGAGGGGGGTAACGGGGCGAGACGTGGATGTTGACGTGATCGAGTCCCGTCACCTCGCCCAATCTCGTGCCGGGATCTGTCCTCGGCCGGCGGAGGACGCTGAGCGCCAGGAGGTTTTAGTGCCTAAGATCTGGATTGCGATGCTGGACTTCTGCAAGTCCA
The DNA here is from genome assembly GCA_030269945.2 of Trilocha varians. Classification (NCBI taxonomy): domain Eukaryota; kingdom Metazoa; phylum Arthropoda; class Insecta; order Lepidoptera; family Bombycidae; genus Trilocha; species Trilocha varians. The sequence goes on along the minus strand of AP028264.1, from coordinate 1,003,757 downwards.
CCATCTCGCAGAAAGACGCCGCTATGTTTGTCAGCAAAGATTAGTTGTAATTAACGATTGGCGGTATAATCTTTTTCGATTTTGTTAGTTCGATTTTTAGACAAACTAAACTATTGACGAAAAATGTGTGAATGCAGTATTTGTAAGTGTCAAAAATAAATGATATTTCCTTTCAGCAATACATCTTGTCCTCCTCCAATATTTAAAGTACTTCCCATTCACGTCGCACAGTTCTTGGACTAAGTTAATTTAGTCGAAAGCTTCGTGTAATACCCGGAGACGATTCGCACACAATGCTCTAACGTTACATAGATCCACGAGTGGCGGTAATCACTGACCACCAGTAGGCTCTTTTATCCATCATACTTTAAAAAACTTAGAGGTGTCATGAGACACTCGAATAGAACGAATTTCCTTTCGATTAAAAGATATCTTATATATTTTTACCCTAACGTAACGCGCGATAAGGAACGTGTTTTAAAAGATTTTGATCAGAGCGCCATCTAGCGATAATCATCTAAAACAAAAAAAGTGTCGTGACAACTTTTCGTAAGATTTTTTTCCGTCTGGCCCCCTTTCACAACTTCGTTCCAAAAGTCAACAATCATTGTATTATTTTCCACCACCAACGTACATACCAATAGTGACAGCAATGAGGTATAGTCCGGCCGTCCTCACTGTAAACTGAACTCGACCCACGTTCGCCTGCGCGGGGTCTCCCGAACCTAGTTCTATGACTGCTTGTACCTTGAAACGACAAGGAAAATATATGAATTGAACTTTAAGCCCTAGAAAATAATTTATAATCTAAAATGTTATTTGTGTTGCTTAAATTAGCAGGATTATTTATGATTAGGTACTTTATCGACTCGGATTCGAATAGTTATTTATACAGGGTGATTTTTTTAAAGAAGGTACATATTGCAGGAGGGTGATGAGTACTCTGTTCTAATACGGAATATTACAAAAAATAAGTAAAAATACATTTTTTTTTTTAATCTAAATTCGACAAAATTACCTCAAATATAAACAATTCGGCTAAAAGAGTGTTGACTAATGACCTCTAATGATCTCGCGCACCCCACACCTCCGCCACAACCATCAGCTGTCGAAAAACCATCATTTTGCAAGAATTTTAGATATTTCTTTGGTAATAATATTTTTACTGGTCGTATATAACCATCAGCTACCATGACCTTCAATATGTACCCTCACTAAGAAATCACTATGTATATTTTCGATCTATAGTTCATTTCAGATGTAAACTATCACAACTATATTCCGCAACTGAATTTATTTTAGCTACTTAAGTGACTTTGAAGGAAAGTTTTTTGTTCCTATTATGATTTACCGTTGATCATGGATTCCTAGAACAGTAGCGGACACTAACTACTTAGTCTTCAACACGTTCACTGCCGAGAAAACTATCGTCTTTTCAAAGGCGTGTCGGTCAGCCATCACCATTGACCAGGCTAGCAGCGAAAGTCTTAATAAGAGGTATTTAAAAATAAATAAAAGGGTCTTACTTAAGAACTTACTTTCCTGGTTCCATGAGTAATAGAAACCTCAAGTTCGTCCGTGTCACAGATGGGATACGGCTGACCATTGCGCTGATAGCACAGGACAGTGAAGCACATCGTCTCGCCCACCACTTGTGGCTCGTCCCAGCCCCATTCCACCTGACCAAATATGGTTTCAAATGTAAAACTTTGTATTCATCTTTCTTATGTATTTATTTTCATGATTATCAATAACTGTTACCAAATAAATGATCTACCTCTTAGTTTAGTTCTTAGTCCTCTAACGAACTCACCCAAGGTTGGAAGCCATGAAGTAGGATGAGGTAACAGCCTGATCGCTCATGAACCTCAGCAATGTCTTACAATATGTAGTGTCTACCAGTTTACCTCTACCCTTAACCACTCAACTGGGAACGTCACTATTCGCTAGATGGCGAAACTGGGGACTTCGTTCGGAATCAATACCGTGTTTGAGCCCCTTTTTACAAACATGTTTTTCCAATAATTTTGTTTTTAGTTAAACCTTATATTTTTGTAAATCTTTATTACTAAACGACGCTGTATTGCATTTTCAGCGAATATATATCATCTCTGTAAAATATGAGACGATTAAAAAATGTAAACAACACAAGTTTTAGATCTGTGCTAAATTTTGGCTCCTGCCACAGACTTGGCAAAAGTAAACCAATTTGGTTGCCGATCCCAGTTGAGTGGATAAGGACCCTCTTTAAGCCTTTGAAGAAGACAAGTCATAGCGCTCGGGTAACACCGGATGATGCAATGATGCGAAAGGAGATGTTGGAACCTTCGGGATACTTCCCAATCATCCAGGGTCACTTCCGGGTTCCCAACACTTTACGCCAATTCTATTTCAATTTGGTACCTGAAGAAACTATTTAGTACCAAATAGACTTACCTTACAGCTGGGTGGATACAGATATTTTCCCGTCACGTACTGGAGTAAGGAATGTTTAGCTTCAGGAGCCAGTGCTGGCTGGGTCATTGCAGCCAGGGTCACCAGCCCACACACTGACACTGATACGACCAACATCCCGCCTGGTGACAAATTAAGATCGACTTCAAAACTTCTTTAAACGAGTTTTACGAAAAGTCCTGTATTGTCGAGTGAACTGCAATGCTGTATTATAGAGGCTCTTGAGCGATGGTAATCTACCATTGAACCAGCTCGTTTAGCATCACCTGGTAATAATAATAAAACAAACGAAGATCGACTTAAAACCTCTTTGAACGAGGTTATAGAAAATTCCTGTATGCCCTGGCATTGTAGAGGTCCATGAGCGACGGTCATCACACCCGATCAATTGACCAGTTGCTTATCTACTTACGCTGAAAAATGTTCGGTTTTCTAACACAACGTAAGTTAGCTGTTAGTTCTAAGGTTATTTACTACAGAAACTTTCGAAAAGTAGACAAATTTATGAATTACACTGTATTGTTTAGTGTAATGAATAATATATCTGGACGAGTGAACAGCAGCCGAAATGCAAATCAAATGACACAGTGTATAATATTTGTGTTTTAAGTACCTAATATGGTATTAATATTAATGATGTTATTACAAGGAAAATAAATAACTTATGTAAAATCTGATGAAGTCATATAATTTGACTGTTCAGACGTTAATTATTTTTGTCAGACTTCCTAGAATGAGGACGTTATCAAGGTGACTGTGGCGACAGAATGAAACATTAAAAGGCGAAAGGTACTGGCGATTAGAGCGCCATCTGTAAATAGTTTTAATATGAATTATATAAACCTCTTTAGTAGAATACTTTTTTAAAGTTGAAGAAAAAATACTGGCGTGCTTTAATTTAAAATTCGAATTTTTGTAATAAATGCATAGAATTCGTCATACTTTTTTCTGAACTTTAATTTTTTTATCTTCATAAGTTCTGAAGTGCAGCAGGTTTTGGTTTCTTACAGTGACTTAATAATTATTTTTTTATATTGTGTTATACCATAGCTTTGGCACTCGTGAAGATGTAGGTATGTAAGAGTATAGTTGACACGATCTCACGAGTTTAATTTCGCACTTTTTTAGTCGAACCGATTTCAACTGATCTTTTTTCTTTTAAAATAATACCAACCCCAAGTCCAAGCATCCTGATGTTTGCTGTTCTTAACCACCGCGCTCCATAACTCCATCTTCATGAATTGTAAAGCCTCTTTGCCAGTGGGCAGGCTCTGTCTAGCTGCAGACCACGAGCCGAAGTCTTTAGGGTCTAACACGTGTCTGGCAGTCGTGTCTTCTAACCAGTACACATCTTCAAGGGATGTCACGTCGAGACTTAGTAACCTGGAATGAATAGTTGTGTTTTTTTAGGTTAGATATTTTAGGGGTATTTAAGTTGAGTGTTAGTAAGCTTTCCTTGGTTCTGATAGAATGGTCAGTAAGTAGGTAAGTACCTATTTCTGTCTACAGAACTATGTGCTACGACAATCTTGCAACCATTTAACAATGTAAGTTCGGGTTGAATCTTATAAGTTAAATTTGACCAACTTTCCGGTTTCCGATTGAGTTTAAGTTTTGTACACATCCGTACATCGTGTGACAATGCAATAATTTGGTACCATGGTGTTGATCTGAACGGTGTCGAAAGATAGCCATATGAACTCCTGTACTAAACGAGATAGACACATCGTGTTTGGGTTCGTTTTGGCTAGCACACTTAATTCTACATGATATCCAGAATCTTAATAAATCTTACAAATGAAAAATTCTTTAAAATGAATTATCTTAAATAGCTTTTGGAAACTTGTTCTTCGACATCACGTTTTAATCGTTTTATGAAGCTTAATCTAACAAACTCCCCGAACAAGTGAAATTTAAAGCGTTAAAACAGTCCAGAATGTCGTGCTTTTACATTATTAAGAGCAATAACTGAATTTCGGAACGGCCGGTCGTCGCTAAAAGAGTTGGCCAGTTACCAACTAACTTATTGTGGTGTTAAACTAACTATCTACACTTCTATGTACTTATGTATGGACTGTGTGGTTTTTGCAAACATTTTTTTTGACGTGACAACGTCTTATAAATTGGTTTGCCGGGTGACACTTCAAGAAACTGCGTTACGCTCCGCTCACGTTATGCGCTCACAATGAGAGCGAGCGAGAGGCACGCGTGCCTTTCACTTTTTATGTCTGTCTCTCTCGCTCTTAGGCGGGCTAACCATGCCCGAGTCGTTGTCACGTAAAACTTTCGCCCGTATACCGACTTTACAGGCAACTAATTTTTTCTTTAAATTTAAACAGAACGACACAAGTAGTATATCTGCCGAATATAATCTGTTGAATCTTTATAACTTCAAGTCAAATGTGACGCGTTACTGAGTTCTGGTTACTGAAGATGGAGTCTACGATCCAAGCCACCAGTGGTCAGGGCTTAAGAAAGAAGGACCTCCTCACAATACTCGCGGTGTCAAGAACGACCGCCGCGCTGAATCAGGCCATTTTACCCAGCCGGGGAGAAGCTTTCGTTCTCAAGATGACGGTCGAAGCTTTTCGCTATTAGACCGTGCACAGATACAACGATCGGAACAATGATGGTCGATTCGACACGCCACATGTCGGTCACCTCGCAGGTCCAAATATTTTAGCAGTTTTACAAAGAATTACTATTACTACAACCTACAGTAACTCTCACAATAATTAATCTTGTCCTCAAACGTGTACTGTACCGCTCTCATAAAATTTCAGTGAATGTAGCTGAAAATAAATGAGGTTTTAGTACAAAAGGGCGACGGAAAGTAGCTCAAGGTAGCCGAAGTTAGACTTGATAAATGACTAGTCGTGACATTATCATATCTAACAATGTTAATTGAAGTTTGTACCTATTTCCAAAATGTTTTCCCACGTCAATAATAGCCAGTTATAACAATTTAAATCCCTTTTTTTTCAGTTGTAGGAAATAACCGGAGCCCCGCCCGGGCGGCGTATGTGGGAGTTGAACCGCACTAAAACCTCCAACCGCTCACACTCAGTGTCCGACCCCGGCTGAGTTTGAAAGGATAGCGCTCGGCACTCTTTCCCATCGCGCCGTCCCCATTTAAATCCTATAGGAAGGTTTTAGCGGGATAAAAGTCCTATTTGTTAAAGCATCTATAGTAAAATAGGTCATAGACAGTTGCAGTATCCCCTGACATTGCAGAGGTCCATGATTAGTATCATCATCTATCTACATAGCAATAAAAAACGAATTTGGAAAGCTCAGTTAAATGTAGAACTGTTACAATAATATCGTTATTAATAAAGAAACTTTTTTTTTTTGAGTTTTATTTTTGTCATTTTATTGATTTTAAAGTAAACAAAGCAAAAAAAAACCGTTAGCAAAATATCAGCGCAATCCATTCAGTCGTTTACGCGTGATTGATGCACAAAAATACCTCCAACATTTGCATTTATAGAGTAGAATTTACATAAAATTTTCCTAAAATTACTACAAAAACGTTTTCCAAGAGATTAAGATCGAGCTCTCCTTTGATCATGGGTCATTAGGACACGAATGCTGATAAAAGACCCATTTATAAACACCGACGTGTTTCGATTCATTTTGTTTAATGGACCATGACACACGAAAACGAGATTATGTAAGCTTATGTACTATTATTTATGAAAAATACGGGAAAATGTATTGAGTTAGGTTAGGTTGGTGAATTTACGATATGACATTTGATATTTGAGTCATATATCCGTATTAAATCAAACATTTATGAAAAATATGTGAAAATCTTGTGGAGGTATAAATGATGAACGGTTTGAATTTGTTTGATAAAGAGTATATTCGAAATATTTACAGTTAAAAATAATAAAATAGTTACAATTAATTAGAATGTACAAGAAGCGTTGTCACAGAGAGAGGCGAGAGTTCGTAGATGACGTTTTGCCGTCCAAGTTCGGTCTTCGTCGTACGAACTCGGAAATGAAGTTGCGCGCGCAGATTTGCGTCGCACGCGGTGCGTTTTGACTGTGACGGAAATGTTCGCCACAATCTGTTGCAGTGTTTGGTTAGGTTGAAGAATTTACGATAGCTTGATCTTTGACTCTAGCCGTATTAATGGGACGGCGCGACGGGAAAGGGTGCCGATGGCGTAACGCGTCGCGTCGTTCCTCATAACGCCGTGCTGGGTTCTGGCCTCAGCCGGGGTTCGGACGCTGAATGTGAGTAGTTGGAGGTCTTAGTGCGGTTCAACTCCCACATATCCCGGTGATTTCCTCCAACTAGAAAAATAAGCAGTATTCATATGTTGATAAACGTAATGTGTGAAAGTATAAAGAGTAGGGACATTGCGAATCCGAATATTCATTTTTAAAACTAAAACTTGCTTTTGTGATGATTTTACTAATAGGTATTACTCAATTGTTTTACAGTTTTGCAGACTTTGTCAGACCATTTATATTTTTTAAATTTGTTTTCATTTGTTTTGATCTGTTCAGTGTATTTTAGTTTGTATTCAGTTTTCGGAGAATGTTTTTATGATTTTTATGATCCTGTAATACTTGTATGAGTCCTGGTGTCCTGAAATACAGACTTGCGTCTAGTTTAGGCACCAGTTTCCCGCAAACATGAATCGACAATAATACTTATTACCATACATTTTATTGTAGCGCTAATTTTAATTTACTTGTGTCTGATGATTCTGTTGTGTGTTTGTGAGAAAAATAAACTATATCTATTCTATTTTTGACATTGTCTTGTTGTTTGTAACTTAACATAATTTAACAAAGGCATCAACACGATTTGATGTACTTGTAAATATCTGGAATGCTCAACTCGAAGCACGAACGATAGGTGTTTGCTTCCAGTCTGTTTGTTTAGGATGTTCTCCAGCGTGCCAAGGGTGCTGCAATACTCAGCTTTTGTTTCAGGCGTTTTGCCAACGTCGGTAACGATTTCAAATCAGGGTGAAGGTCGTGGGGTAATTAATTAATAAAGTAAATGGAACATATTAACTTTGTTTTTTTGGAACGAAGTTCCTTATCGCGCGTTGTGAAAGGGGTCTAGACGGAAAAAATTCTTTCGAAAAGTTGTCACGACACTTTTTTTGTTGTAGATGATTATCGCTAGATGGCGCTGTGATCAAAATCTTTTAAAACACGTTCCTTATTTGTTTTAGATGATTATCGCTAGATGGCGCTGTGATCAAAATCTTTTAAAACACGTTCCTTATCGCGCGTAAAAAAAAATTAGGAAAAAAAAATTATAAGATATCTTTTAATCGAAAGGAACTTCGTTCCATCCGGGTGTCCCTTGACACCTCTCAATTTTTTTAGTTGCAATATACATAAACGAGCTTACGGCCCACCTGATGGTAAGTAGAGATGGTAAACTTTGCAATGCCAGGGCAATGAGGGGCCGTTATCCATCACCTACCTAAACAGGACTTTTCTTAAACCTCGTTAAAACTTCGTTTAATGTCAGAGACTTTAACTCAGACACACGAGACACTATGAAAGTTTGATCTAGAATTCAGAAAATTCTCATAGATCACGACTAAATAAATTAAGTTAGCTCACAACTTACACGGATCAGTGGACCGTGAGAAATTATCTCACAGGAGCTTTGATCAACAAAAAAGCGATAAAATATGTTGGCTCAATTTTATAACTTATCCCAAGAATTTATGAAGCCTTTCGACGTTACTCATCTATCATCTAAAAACCTAAGACTTTGTTGCTTTATGATTTTTTTATCTATACTAATATTATAAAGCTGCAGAGTTTGTTTGTTTGAACGCGCTAATCTCAGAAACTACTGGTCCGATTTCAAAAATTCTATCACTGTTGGAATTTCCATTTATCGAGGAAGGTTATAGGCTATATTTTATTTAGAAAAAAAATAGGGATCCGTATGAAAATATCGAATTTGTAAGACGAGGTGAAATATCGAAAACCTATTTACGCGTACGCTGCAAAAACTATTGACAATAGAACGAAATGATGTACTACGGGTTTTTAGGTATTAGGCAGATCTAAAAAAAAGTCCGCGAGAGCATATATCTAACTATCATAGTTTAGTCACAATAACCACTTTAATTCGTCCGAAGATTGAAATTACGTTAAAATAGTAATGTTATATTAATCCTTATCCAAATTAAGTATTTTTATTATCAAGAGTATTAATGTAGAAGTAAATTACTTTTTGTTTTATTCCAATCGGATGTTTCGTTAAGAAGTTATGACGAGTATAAAACGCAAAAAAATATACCCAACGCGAGCCGCGCAAAAAACATTGCGAGTACTGTTTGAACCCCTTTGTGACGCAGACGAAGTTGCGAGGGTCATGTAGTTGCTAGATAAACGAGCTTACGACCCCACCTGATGGTAAGCGGTCACCGTCGCTCATGAACCTCTGCAATGTCAGGGCAATGAGGGGCCGTTATCTATCACCTAGGTACTTATACAGAATTTTTCTTAAACTTCGGTTAAAGAGAGACATGGCCTAATTCCCCTTATTAGTTTTTTTTTTTTATTTCCTTGTAGGCAGACGAGCCAACGGGCCACCTGATCGTAAGTGGTTACGTAGGTATGTTATGTGCTGCGTAGTTTTGTAGTAAAGTACCTACTTAAATCGCATCTTCGTCCTTTATTCATCGGACTTTAGTCACATTCCTTTAATAAGCAGCTGTAATATATTCCTACGTTCTCATTAAATGAAATATCTGCATTGTAATTGTCAAGGAACACTTCAAGCCTCGTTTGTATAATCATACTTGTTAGCATACCTTCAAGGACATAGGTAGACATCTATAGCATAATTATTATGATAATTCAGAATGCAAGCAGTCACGAAACTCTCTATGTATTTGAATATTTGCGTTCACACGCCTTGAATAAGTATGAGAATCTTCGTTTTTTATTATACTGGTCTTTATTCTTCAATAAATACTCTTCAATCGCTTCACAAGTTCATCTAAATCAATAACCAGGTTTGAAAATGGTTCTACACGGCCGTGGGCAGTCTTACATTGTCCCCTGACGTAGCAGCGATCCATGAGCGAAGTTAAATATCTATACTATCTGATGAACCATATATTCGTTTACCTACTTGGCAATGAATACATTATTTAAATACATTTCTAACTTTTCCCATAAACAATTAACAAGTAAAACTAACTCTCCAATTACTTGCTTAAGAACTTATTCAAGGGTCCGAAACGAGGCCAACAGTCCGTTTATAAACTTAACAAGTAAATAAAACAATTATTTACCTACTTACATAAACAGTTCCAAAGTACATTGAAAAGTTTTGAATCCAGGAAATCCTTTGAACTCCGTTGAAAGAGCCAAATTATAATTTCAAAGGTTTCTCTCCTCGCTCTAGATCTAAATGAAAACGTTCCACATTCAGACAGAAATTTCTAGATAGTTTCATTTGAAAAGGTACGTGATTTATGCCATTAAAACTGGACGACTTTCTCGGAATCTCTTCATTTAAGTATCACATTTTAAGCTTTTCGCTTTTGCTGGCATTTTCTAGGATAACTTAAAATGAAATTTAAATTGCAATCTTACTAGGAATATTACATTTTATATGGAAAAAGAATCCTCCGGATCGGTTAAACTAGATAAAAGTTATTCTGTAATCTAGGAAATAATTTATATTGTGAAAATAAAATCATGAACAATAAAGTTATCTGAAAATATGCCGATCACGCGTAAATAGTTAGATATACAACAAGCTGATAATAAAGGGCGTCGATGACTGTTTCTTTAGCACAATTTTTTGGATTATGAATTCGCCCAACAACCCCGGCAGTTATGTGGGAGTCGAACCGCACTCAAACCGCTTTACCGATCACATTTAGAATCCAACAACGAGGTCTTGCGGGGTGAAGCGACGCATTGCACACTAAGACAAATAGATGTTCTCAGTTGGGTCGCGTTCCGAACCAGTACTAAATTCATGATGCGCTGATAAGTTGACTTCGGGCAACTTTTAGTATTCCCATCCTATCCTATACTCAGCCGAGCCCCTCCTGAGCTCGCACCCCATCATGGTGAAGCTGTAAAGGCCTAAAGGGCCAACAGCGATTTAAAAAAAAAAAAATTGGTTGCCTGTAAAGTCGGTATACGGGCGAAAGTTTTACGTGACAACGACTCGGGCATGGTTAGCCCGCCTAAGAGCGAGAGAGACAGACATAAAAAGTGGAAGGGACGCGTGCCTCTCACTCGCTCTCATTGTGAGCGCATAACGTGAGCGGAGCGTAACGCAGTTTCTTGAAGTGTCACCCGGCAAACCAATTTATAAGACGTTGTCACGTCAAAAAAACATGTTTGTCTTATGGCGGCAATGAACAAATATGTGTAGTATTGTGTACTTTTGAATAGCTAACAGTTACAAATACTAGCACCTTTAACAATGTAGTTTCTCCTTTGTTTTACAATCAAAAACCGAACTACCTGAATTTGGACGTATAGGTAGTTTCTCCTTTGTTTTATAATCAAAAATCAAACACGTGCTATACAGAGTAGCATTTACAGTGCGGGCAGGCGAGCTGTCGATACACGATAGGCTTCACCTGCATTGTTGTAACTAGGTCAACGGGTTAGCCAGGCACTACCTATGTTACTAGATTATTTAAAATCGACTACAATATGTGTTTCAGCAACGATTAAGGCAGCTTTTAGTTTGAGGTTAACCTAACGTTCTTGTATTTACTAACGACAAAAATATGTATTTTTATCTCAGTTGGTTTTTCTTTTAAGTAGTGTACTGTACTGTAACAACCCATTACTGGCCACTGCTGAGCTCAGGTCTCCTTCGAAGAGGGTTAGGCATAGTCCACCACGCTTGCCTAATGCGGATTGGGGACTTCACATATCTTCAAAGGATTTTCCGATATGCAGGTTTCCTCACGATGTTTTCCTTCACCATTTTTAGCCAGGGGTGTCGTGAAAAATTGCACATAAATCTTTTTCATATTAAGATTTAGAGGTACAAGCCGGCCATCTTTGAAGTAATTTTAACATAATAATAGAGTTTACGAACACAATTTTAAAAGATTTATCCTATTTGAAAACTATAAAATTTTCATAAATTTTGTTAATAGTAATTTTATTTTTTGTAGGTATTTTCACTGAATGTAAATAGTTTAACGGTATATAACTCTCAATCAAGATTATAGTGAGCTGAAAATAAGTCATTTTTATAAAACCATCAACCTAATTATTTATGTTAAAATCCAACAACTATGACTTGTAGTGTTCATTATTAGTTCTTATAATGTAGTCATAGTAGAAAACTTTATTTAAACTCGACGATAAGGTACTGCATTATCTTTAAAATGTAATTCAACAAATTCTCTCAACGAATAAATCATTAAATGGCCCATAATCGAAAGCTTAGTTCATAAAATACGACGAATATTACGTCCATTTACATGACTGTCAAAGACTACGAACTTTTACATAACCTTCTTCAATAAAACCGTTCTTTTTTTTTCAATTCGGAATATAATCAAAGGCATAAAACCTTCGTAATACTAAACAATATGTACCTACTGGCAATGATAGCCTCCCAACGAACGATGAATATAAAAAAGTGAATAAGAACGAGCCAAAATAACACTGTAGGTTCCGTATAATTTTCAAAAAACACTGATAACAATCGTCACTCTCTCTATAAAGTTGTTAAACGTGTTTAAGGTTCTAATAATTGTATTAGAATTTTTCTCGCCGTAAAAACTTTCCGAAAAAAATGTATATTCTTCGTTGCTGTGTAGGATTCGCGTAGACGACGATCAGCAGCTAGTCTTTTGTTTTACCTCTCACTCCCACCACTGTAACTCCTGTGTAGCCAGGATCCACAGCGGAGACCATCATAATGACTCTGAGCAGTGAAGCCCAGGAACCCGAGGGAAAGCTAACTTGTAAGCAGCTAGTCTGTATAAATATTTTACATTCATCTTGGGTTAATCTTTAAATGATGGTCTGTGAGATTTTTTTTTTTTAGTTGGAGGAAATCACCGGATCCTGGATCCGTATGTGAGAGTTGAACCTCACTAAAACCTCCAACCACTCACACTCAGCGTCCGAACCCCGGCTGAGGCCAGAACCCAGCACGGGGTTATGAGGGACGGCGCGACGCGTTACGCCCACGGCACTCTTTCCCGTCGCGCCGCCCCCTGCTCTGTGAAGAAAATCTTTAATTTTAGCCGAAAAGCGAGAAACGGATCCTTAAAACTGTTTGCACTTGTTACGTATGTAGGTAGGACGGGCGCGGAGTTTTATTTTGGCTGTAAATATTAAATTTAATATCTGTCACTCTGCCCTTTCCCGAAGTTATGGAGTCTTATTATTTTTTTAGTAGGTAAATAACGATAGCTTTGCGGAGCTTTATTACTGAAATTCGTTCAGTTTTTTTTTTTATTGTTGTAAGCTGTGGGCTTATTTAAACGGGGCTGGTTGCGAAACTCATACTTAGATCAGACAGATATACATTTATTTCAAAGTTTTCCACAAAGAATACACTAAATTCGCACATTAATTATAAAAGCAAAAACAAAAAAGAGTATATTTGCATCTTTAATAACAAAAAGCTACTGCATCAAAACATGAAAAATTAAATTTGAAGAACAGTGTACATACATACACGCCTTTCAACTAAGAACTAACCAAAATTGCCAACATGTACGTTATCATGTAGGTCATCATAACAATAGTTTTCAATACTAACTTGGTATAGACATGTTGAAGCTTATGCGTGGCGAGCCACTGTCGCAGGATGAGTCGCTGCTGCAGAACCTGTGCAGCACGACGTAGCCGCTTCTCCTCCGCCGGTGGGAGCTCTGGAAGACGGTCCAGTTGATCCGGGGACCCACAGCCGGCTAGTGTCGAGATCCCTGTTAGATATACTTGTTTTAAACCAATGACTAGTCGTTTTTTGAGCGAAGTTTGAACAGAGTCCTTAAAGGTATGTATGTATGTAGTATCTTCTGACATAGTAGAGGTCCATGAGTGACATAAAAGTAGAAGGAACTTAAAAAAACATGCCCGCTAAGTTTCTTGCACCTTCTTCTCAGGATGGAGGCGTAACTTTAGCGAACTGGTAGTAGAATATTTTTGTGTAAAATGTATGTGGTGTCCACATCTTTTGTGAAAAAAATAATTTGACTTTGAAGGTACCTACATAAGATCAGGTGGCTTGTTGTATCATCTGCCTATATTTGGAAAAATAAAGCGGTCGTCATAGCCTTGGCATTGCAGAGGTCTTTGAGCAACGGTAACTTCTTACCATCAGGTAAACCATATCTCATTATATCTTGTTTAAAAAAAAAAAAAGAAGACTCAGGTGTCTACATAAATCTCTACTAATCCCTACTACTTAATATATTTGAAATGCGAAAGTAACTCTGTCTGTCTGTCTGTTACGCTTTCCCGCTTAAACCTGTCAACTGATTTTGATGAAATTTGGCACAGACAATCTTTAGATACTGAGAAAGAACATAGACCTTTTAATTGAAAGTGACGCAGACGAAGTTGCGCGGGCCCGCTAGTTTATTATATTTTGTAAAGCACACCTCGGCATCGCAAATAAATGTTATTTGTAACATAATAAAATACCAACAATTGAATAAAAACTTTTGTTCCGCCTTCGACGGGGCGAGCAAAGAAAACAAGACAATATGATGTGAAGAGCACTCAAGTACCAGAAGCACCCTTGATGCAAGAGAAATGAAATTCTAAGAGTTAAATTTTCATTTTTATTTGTAGTAAAATCTCTTCTACATCTTGTTTGTAAAGTTGACTTTACTAGCTTTAATAACCTTGCACAATGGAACTATTGAATATGTTTCGATTCATTTCCTAGCTATAATTTCTACAAATTTAAAAGTATTGAAAAGGTGAATATTTTATTCCAAAGCACAACTAGTGCAATAGTCTCAGAATACTGGATTACATTACAATATGTTACATTAATATTGGCGCCCAACGTGGTGAAATGCGACGTTACTTATAGAAATCTATACTAATATTATAAAGCTGTAGAGTTTGTTTGTTTGAACGCGCTAATCTCAGGAACTAATGGTCCGATTTGAAAAATTATTTCACTGTTGGAAAGTCCATTTATCGAGGAAGGCTATAGGCTATGTTGTATCCTTCTGTGACGCAGACGAAGTTGCGCGGGTCACCTAGTACTTAAATAAAACTTGTAACGCATCAAAAACATGTATTTTTAATATGCAAATTGTAACTTTATACTAATTAAGCCCAGTGTATTTCGGTTTCCGATTGTCATGGTGTCCTAACATTACAGATTCATGAGCGACACTTGCGACTTATCATTTGGCGAGATAATTAACCTATTGTTGTAATAATAGGTGACGCATAAGCAACAGTAAATTATAATTATTAATACACCCACCATTTCCAGCTAATAGCCCTTATTTTATCATAACCTAGAAATGAGCAACATCTTTAAATGACACAATATTTACATACACATTATCCCCAGTAAGCCATCTACGGTTTTTTGAGCTTAATATAAATTTCTATCTTACGTTTACGACATTTTAATGCATATTTCATGACTGCGATCCATTAGTGTTGAGGCGTCAAGAAAATATTGTTGCTAGTCTGTTGCCAAGAAACCATGACCTTTACTAACGGGAACCGCATGACATTCCCTGGCTGAACACTTTCCTTGATGGCTTGGTCTATTATGACGATGGATGTGACCTTGAAAACGGTCGTTGTAATGACCTATCTTTTACTAGGATATTAGTAGGTAATAAAATCTCAAGGTAAATATGTAAATGTAAATAAATTGGAAAAAACGGCGACGCGAAACGGAAGCTTTTTGCATTACGCCAACTTACTCCATCAGTGTTTGAACACAGAGTGTGAGCGATCGGAAATTTTAATGTTGTATAAAATCCATACCTATGACCCATCCGTTAGGGCATTCCACCTTCCGAAGGATTTCCTCCTACTATAAGAAAATCGTTTCATAGTAAAAAGCGTGATAGTGAACATGGTAAATGATATTACAAGAATACTATCCTGCTAACAGTAAGGTTCTTCTATCTAAAACTAAAACTATAATTTACTATCTTTTATGAATATCTCAGAACGTAGAAAGAACACTGGCCACAGACACAGTAAAGTTGTCTTAAAATAGAACTTTAGACGTTTGTCCTACTGAGAACATAGTTTTGGTCTCTAGGGCATACTTAGTACGATTGCGTGCAACACGTAGGTAGGGACTACGGTTCACTTCTCTCGTAATTAATATGAGAACATCCACGTTCACACGAATTTCTGACACGCTATACAAATGATTATGCTGTTCAATAGGTGTTTCTCTTGAAACTATAGTTAATGCTTTTAGCGCGCTAAAAACTTTGTAAGCTACTGAGGACAAATAACACATTTTTTTAACTTTGTTTATTGTCATTTTTTTTTTGTTATTTTTGCGGTTTTGTATTAATTTAGTTCCACCATGGTGCGTGGTGAATAAATGAGTGTTATGATTTATATCTTATACAGTATTCGGAACTCTCTATAATGAGTACAATTTAATACCGTGTTACAGAAACCAAAAAATGTAATATGTGGGCCCAGTTACTACACGGATCAGAACGGTGGAATACAAACTGTTACACAAATTATCGATCATTTTACCGAGAATTATACTTTTAGCAAAGTCTGTTGTCTACTTACTTTACGTATTAAAGATACAACTAAGTCGTAGTTTTATTTAATAGGTCCTTGAATTGTTACAGATATAAAAATACTATTTCTTTTCCTTGTCAAGCTCATTGAGGCAATACACTATACATATTGTTTTTTTAGTATTGGCCACCTGATGTCAGAGGACACTAAAGTGCCGCTACCTAAAATGACCTTCCTTAAACCTCGTTTGAAAAAGTTGTGCCACCTAATCGAACGTAGGTAGAAACTGAGTACCAAGTTGGATTCTGACATAACGTAACCTTTCTCTGACTGGTCAATTAAAGTATCTCTATATTATATAACAGTTTGTATTCGACAGAAGGTTCTATTTCAGGTTTTCGCCCACTATCCTCGCTGTAACGCCTACACTTTAAACTTCTCGTTTTAGTCTCAAAGTTATATTTAGTGTTTAAAATGAAACACTAAAATAGACATTACATCATCGTAATTTTTGAAGTTAGTAACACTGAATACCTAATAATCTTTGTTTCCAGAAATACTTCAAAATAAGGGGGAACGATTGTACTTCCACCTACCCCGAAGGTGAGGTATGTAAGAGTCGAACCTTACTAAACCCTCCTGGCGCTCACACTCAGCGTCCTCCACCCGGCTGAGGACTGAACCCAGCACGGCATTGTGAGGGGTGACGCGACGTGTTACACGCCAAGGCTTACCTATCGCCTGTCACCCGCAAGATATGCTGCATTCGATTAAAATTGAACTCAACCAATCTTGATGGTTTAGTGAAGGTAAATTGAACCAAAATTTCGCTACTTACTTTAGAGATATCGTTAATTATGTTTTACTTAGCTATTCCACTTGTTAACTCGTCTATGTTTACATTTCACCACAACTAAGGCTCATCGCTATGGGACTGTCGATGTATGACACAGTTTCGGGACACCGACCTATATGCTCGCCCTAAATTCCCTTTCGCTCCCAGTGCAACAAGTTATAATTTGATTGAGCGAGCTGATTGAGCCAACAAAGATGATTGTGTTATTATTACTGGAGCTCGAATCATTCTGGACATTTTCTATTATGTCTAAGTTGTAATAGTTTTTGTCTTAGCGAGTGGTAATTATTCTGGACCTAGTGCAAATAAAACAACAAGAGCGTTTTAGCACTAAAAATCGTGATATTTAAGTAAATTTGCAACTTTAAATATGGTAATTGCACTATGAATAATTGGTATGAGTAAGTAAATGGCACTAAATGGTCATGTTTTCCGACTGTGAAAGCGAAACATTGCTTTACATTCTCAGTGTAGAGGGTTCATTAGCGATTACCTACTATCTTACCATAGACATAGTCACATAACATAGCTCCAAAAGTACCTTCTTATTCGATTTGGAAAGAAAATGGGATTTAACCACGACCTTACATTGCCCTTTAGATAGATATCAGAATCAGTCCACCCAAACTAAAATTATAAAACAATATACAGTCAACTTAGATATTTTGGTAAGTGAGCATAAGTCATACACAGGCTTAATATAGGCAGTATAAATAAAAACATTATAAGGGTAATACTTATTTAATATTATGAACTCTCTTGGCCAGTGGTCTTTTAAAATTAAGTCTGAGTGGTGCTTGAGAAGTTGAGTGCACCTACAACTTGGTGACGCGGTATCCGCCTTAAGATGTCAGCGATTTAACGTATTAACTGTCTAAGAAAATCAATATGTAAATATAGCTGTTAATTTAGTATAAAAATAAACAGTATTTAAACTCATATAAATGAAAGGATAAAAAGAAAACAAAATACAGTAAAAATAAATTTTAATGTTAACATGAGTTTTAAAAAGAGCTTTGTTGGGATGCTTGAACAGAAGAAACTCAGTAATGATCACACCAGCCGAGAGAGCAAGCAAAAGAGACTGCAGAGAGCTATTTCCATTGACTCTCGGGCTAGTAAATAGAACGTACACTGAGCTTAGTTTAAATGTACCGAGTGCTCGGCACAGTTCTTATCTAGTTCGCTCTCTCGGTTCGTGTGATGAGGGATAAACGAGTGTTACAGGACATGAGTCATAAGCAACATTTTTACCTTTATATGCCCAACTGCTTACACAAACAGCATCAATAAAAGCAAACCCCAAAAGTCTATTACAAAACATTGACAATATTCAATTCAGAGTTCATTTTGTTGCCAGATTTATCGCATCGAAAGTAACGTTCGTTCATAACTTGTCCCACAGCAGCGTGTTGATACAAACTTGAGTGCGCTCTAGCATAAAATACTTCAATTACAGAAGTCATATTAAATACAAAACGAATCTGAACGCACACATAAGAAGCTTCCAGAAATAAGCTATCTGAACATGGGAAAATAGGATGCAAGTGTCAGTACTCTAAAATGTGTCAGTGTGAGTACAAAAAGTAAAGTTCATGCATGAGTTGACTTCTGTATACTTAGGTACATACTATTTGTATTCTGTGGCTGAGGGAATGGATTCATTTTTAATTAAACTGAACGAGAAACGAACTGAAATGTTTACAAATGAAATGAGGTTTTGAATTTCTGGTCCCCAATCTGCCTATGTCCAGTGTGGTGGACTATTCTTGCACAGTCTACGAAGGATTTCGGGTATTTGTACGAGATAAGCTCAATAAAAATATATTATAGATTTGTACAATTGTACACACTGTCGACGTCACCAATATCTAAATTGGTGAGATCGACCAGTATGTAGGGACGCATGCACTTTTTTTATACAAGCAGCAATATATAAGTGCAGTGCGAAGCGCGACTCCCCAGTCGTCCCGTTAAGAGCATAGCGTACGCTCGTGTCCACACATTATTATTATGTAATCATATTCATTATTGTTGTATTGTAAACAGTGACAATAAATAATGATAACTAGAGTCAGTTGTTCATTTTAATTCAAAGGTATCTACTAATGAGATACCCAAGTAATATAAAGGGATTCTCTTTTCCGATTATAAGAGATACCCCAAAGTGGTGACCTCCGACAAGAACACGACTCCTTCAAGATCATCACACCCCGCAGCCAGCTTCAGCCTCTTCGGGTATTTCGTCCACTAACCGCAACGCAGCGCGGCCTGGTTGAACCCTCATCGGCTTGACATTGGGCACACTGACTACAAGGACCGGTCAGCAAAGCAGAGCATATCTCTCCTGGTCATCAGTAGCATCGGCCCCGCACGGCAGCATGTCCGACTCACTGGAGCCCGTGCGTCAACAGTACAGTTCCGACTCACTGGGACTTCTTTAACTGGCATTGGCGATTCAAGCACACAAGACGCGGAAGGGGAGAACACACAAGTAATTAGTTATGATATATACGTGGAGCTGTGAAAATATGAAGAATAGTGTAGGTTAAATACGCAGGCTGCTGAACGGACGACTCCCTGCAAGGTATTCACATCGACTGCAGGTAAAAGCAACAAGATTTAAAACAATTGGATATTAGAAAAAAGTATACAAGATATATAAGACAGTTAAGGGCGTAATATGGCACAGGAACTAGAGCAACGCTGTATTGGAGGACAAGTAACGAGATTCAGTCATAGTAATCGACAAGCGAAGACCAAGGGAAACGTCGTAACTCCAGCATTGTAATTATCGGAACACCGGATGGTATAACGAGCAAAACTAGCCACTACCATTGATCCGGAAGAGATGACACGTGGGAGAGCACCCAAGGATTTTCGGGAGAAAAGCATACCCAGAGGAAATGCCGTTGAGATCGCCACATTTTATGGTGGGAGACATACTTGGTCGAGATATATTATGTCGAGAAGAAGTCGAGGAGAACTGTAGAAACGATGGACAAGTCAAGTCGTGGTCCAATATTCTATTTCATTCTCCGTAACTTATAACGTGTGAATATATAACTTGATGCCAAATTTCACGTCTTGCTATTAAGAGGCGACGTGACAGCGATATTTGCATTCCTGTATTGCCTTTTGTATTATTTGTAGTTTGTTTATTTTAACGTTTTGTCATTAAAGTATTTTTGTGTTTTTAATAATTTGTCACACTCTTATTGGAAATAATCAAACTATGTATATGCTATAGTATTTTATGAGTCTTTAAAGTAATTAAGTAAAGGGACAAAACCATCTTAATTAACTTAGAAATGATGACTAGTTTCAACTTTGTATGAAATAGTGACATGTTTATGAAGTGAAAATTGTAATATGTTTTAACAAAATTTGAATCAGTAATGTTATGTGTAAAAGATTCAATATATTTTGATTCGTATCATTGATTTATGGCAATGAGAACTACTTAACGAAAGTTATATTTAAAAATGTAAGTGGAATAAGTTATAGTTCTCGTAATATTTCATCACAAAAAGCAATGATTTGTTATAAGTACTTTGTTATAAGTGTGAGAAAACACCGAGTCAACAATTCGAGTGTTCGTTGTATCTCAAGTTTTAAACGATTTAAGATGAAATGATTTTGAAGTAAAAAATGATTGATTTATGAGTAGCGAGTAAAAAACTTCGACTGTTGCTTAACGATAAAGCGCATTCGAAGTATATCTCAAGTACCTACCCTAATACGGTACAGCCGCTTACAAAAGTTTTAACAGTACTTAGTTTTATTTTTTTTTGTTTGTTTTGTGAAAAATTTTGCATTTTATAACCAAAATTTTAGGAAGGGTGTACTGTAGGGACGCATGCACTTTTTTTATACAAGCAGCAATATATAAGTGCAGTGCGAAGCGCGACTCCCCAGTCGTCCCGTTAAGAGCATAGCGTACGCTCGTGTCCACACATTATTATTATGTAATCATATTCATTATTGTTGTATTGTAAACAGTGACAATAAATAATGATAACTAGAGTCAGTTGTTCATTTTAATTCAATGTATCTACTAATGAGATACATCAAATAATTTATAAAGGGATATCTCTTTCCGCTATAAGAGATACCCCAAAAGTACTTGCACCTAGAGTATATCGATAAAATAAAGAAATGGTTGCTAAGTTACCGCGACCAGTAACAACAGTTTTCAAGAATCGATAGGTCTCAAATTTCGCAACATACTTATGTATTTAAAAAAAAATGTAAACGAAATTATAAACTTACTGATGGACCCTAAATTTCTATGTCTCATTTGAGTTCCTGGACCACCTTATGGATGGAAACCCAAGTAGACGTAACAACGGTGATGGAACCTAAAACCTATTCTATTTATATTACATAGTTGAAAACGTGAAATGTATGTCTCGTTTATAATACATGTCTAGTTATTCTCCTCTGCAGACATGGTAAACAAAGAAAAGCATGTTACAAAACAAGCCCTCATACTGTTACTAAACTGATTCTCCCAGTGTTTGAAATGAAAGTAGCTCGTACCAAAACATAAGAAAGCCAAAGTAACTCTTGGCTGGCGCTAATTACAATTAAGAATACAAACCTGAGAACTGCGATACACCGGAGAGCATAGAAAGGCCGGAATGCCGACTGTGAGAAGGATGTATCATCCCAATAGAATAAATCTCAGAATCTTCGAATTGCCACATTATTACAGACTATTGACAATCAATACAACGATATGTATATTCTCAAGAGTAACTTCTGTTATAATGTAAGAGAATTATCTCTTTGTCACTTCTAAGTGTGGATTCATTGTAAGAGTGACGCGACGTCCGTTCAGCGCGGCGGCTACAACGCGACTGTAGTTTGTACTGCGATTGGGGTGGTCGAGAGGTGGGGGTGGCTCGCGCAATGTAGGGTGGTACGTTGTCGTCATTACCACCCCGCGGAACGTGTACATTTTCGCCTTATAATAACAGAGCTTTCGCTAAACTACAATTTTATGTCATTGCTTATTTGAATAGTGATGCATTACAGAGTTGAGAGGTTTTCTCGTTTTGTTTTAGCTTTAAAAATAGGTAATAAAATTAATATAGATATTGCTATGCTGTGATTTTTATTTCCTCTGTAGTGTAGCGCAAAAACGTCGTGTATTTCGACACTAAGAATAGTTTAGAAAATTTCTTGTTCACTAGGAAAGAATATATTTAGAATAATGGTATAGAATACAGTATATCATACCATCCGAAATAACTTTGTTGTAGTGGAAAATAAAATAAAGATATGTACCTAGTATTTAAATTTTCCAAAGCATTAAGATTTTATTTTTCGTTTTTGCGATGTTTTTTACGTCATGTTACAAAAGAAAAATAAAGGCGTTTAAAAGAATGACGCTCAGCAGAGAAAAAACTGGTGGACTACATCTGATAGCGTAGTAAAATACTGCCCAAGAGTTGGATCACAAAGTTTTCCACAAATTTTATTGACATCTTTGTTGGCTAGTTAGAAAAAGATTGACTTACTAATAATTGGGATTATTGATTGGGTTGAGACTTATAAGTATATGTTTTAAAATGTTCAACAAGCTTGAGTATTCATTAATATTTATTAAGAAAATAATTTTCCTTTACAGATAACTTACACAAGACTCATTCTTTTAATTCAAATCCTGTAAAATGAGATGCAAAACCATTTTCACATATAATAACTATGTTACCATAATTCTTAATATTGTTTGAGGCTTGTGGACAGTACTTAAGTAGGTTATAGGTAGCCCTTCAGTTACTCCTGACATTGCAGAGGTCCATGAGTGATGGCAACTGATCAGGTGGTCTGTTGTCTCGTCTGCCTACATGGCAATTTAAGATTCTTGTTTAATATCCTTACTCCAATTCTCTTCTTCATTTTTCTATCATTGCAACATTTAGTGTTGATGACCACTTACCATCAGGTGAGTCAACACCATGACTTGTAATTTAAAAACATGAATGGACTATACTTTATTAACTTTTTCCACATTTCAACAATTAACTGACTAATTAGGAAATGTTGGAAAATAAGACATCATTAGATTGATTTTTATTCTTGATTTTGAATAATGTTGATTGCGTTTGCTATGCTTTTCACTAGGTATTAGTCACCAAAGTATAATAATGATAATTAGACTAAGACTAACTTTTAACTTTTCAATATTGTCATCACAACTACTAGTGAAGCAATTAATCATAAATATCCACGAAAAGTTCCGGAGTGGCGGCCACGAACCGGTAGGCGCAATGTTGGTAGACCCCCCACAAGATGGACTGACGATCTGGTCAAGATCGCGGGAGGTCACTGGATGCAGATGGCGCAGGACCGGTCAATGTGGCGAGGTTTGGGGAGGCCTATGTCCAGCAGTGGACGTCTATAGGCTGATGATGATTATGATCCACTCACTTGTTTCCCACTACTCTTTACCGAAATGATTTTTTTTAACATCGAAATCTTTACAAGACTTCTAGCATGCTGGTCACAAAAAAACATTAATTCCTTTGCCATCAAACCTTCTTTTGATTTATCATATTACTGATTGAGTTAAGAATTAATAAAGATTTGGTAATGGCTATAACTGGCAGGGAGCCCGTGTGCTTAATTTCTAATTGATAGATTAAGATATAAGTAAAGTGTACGTTATGGATACATGAGTAAGGTTTTTATAGATTATTTGAAAATACATGATTAAAATTCGATCTTATATGGTACCAGTTCTAAGGACACATAAAGCAGTTTTTATAGTTCTATTCACTAACAATTGTGACCTACCAAAACGGTTTACTAGGAAGTAATATGCAAATTTAAAGTGCGAACCATGACGAGAGCATTGCAAGTGAAAATTGATATAACAGAAGCAGACTAAGCCAGCAAACTTCTTATTACTACTCACCTAGATCACTTAACATCTTTTTGTAGTCTCCAAGATCATTTTGGTCCAACCATTCATCAACTAAAGCGCTTTCATCGACTAAGATTTGATTTATATGATGTGCAACAATAAACACGAATATCGCGAGAGAAAACAATAACATCGATATAAAAACCCTTCCCATGTTGTAGTGATTCATTTGTAATGTCTAAAATTTACTATTTATTACATTTTCATTGAAGAAAACGTATAATTGTATTTGGTTTGTGCGGGACAGTCGCGTTTGTTTTGATAAAATTTGACATTTCAATACTTTGGCAAAAAAAAATGGCAACTTCATTCAAAACTTTTCAGAGCTACTCACTGTTCAACTTTACGCCTAGCGCACAATTAAAAAATATAGCGCACTTGGCGTGTATTGGGGCCTTTATAGTGATCGTTCAGCAAAATTTTGCCTCCCTCGTGACTCGCTGTAATGTTGCCTAGCCTGAGTGTCATGGAAGCATATCCTTTTCATCAGAAATTGAAAATTTTGAACCAAAATGAATGAAATGATTCGGTATCTTACCAAAAAATCAAAATATTTACTGTTTTTTGAATATTTTTATCTTATTATACTAAGACGAGCATACATTTAGCTTTGCAGTTTCTGTTATTCTAAATTGCACTTTAAAATAAATTACAAAAAAATAAATTTAAAAAACAATACTAATAAATATATTAAACCTTTCTTATGTCCTAATAGTGCACAGGTCTGTGAGCAACAGTAACCGCTTACAACCGGGTTGCCAGTTAGCTCGTCTGCCTCTAAAAGGCAATAAAAAAAGAATTTCTAGTTCAATTATATCTAACATTAAAATAAAGAATAACACTACTAATCTTACCAAATTCAAATTCTTTAGCTTAAATTATACAACTTATTCTCTATCTACCTGATAACCAAGAGAAACATAAGTTTCTCAAACGTAGAAGACATTAATAAAATAAAACCACAACTTAATGATACATTATTTAATTGATCGTTTACCATATCACAAGAAGTGCCGACAGTCTATCGTGTAAAGCTATTAGTAAATCACATCAACGATATGGGTTCTTACAACTAGTAAAAATCGTGCGACAATTCAGATATTTACGATCAAAAACTTTAAGTGAAATATTTAAGATTCTTTAAAGTGAGAAAAGTATTTAAATGCAACAATGAAACGCATTTGAATAGAAAAAACTACAATTAAGTAGGTTTTATACTTAGTAGTTAGCCAAGACGTAAAGTTGAATGTAATCATTTTTATACATATTAAAGGAAAGAAAAAAAGACTTTTCTTACAACCTCAAAATTCAGATGTTTAATTAATTTTTGTATCTTAAAGAGAATTGTTGGATATTTGTTACAAAATACCTATAATATTTTTAAATGTGATCAATTCGACCCGTTTACATCTTGGCGAAAACCATGTTTTAAATATAATATCTCATTCTAATTCCTAGTGAGTGTATTTCGTGACGTGTATTTAATACAACGCTACGTTCAAATTCAGCTTATCACCGAAACAATGGCGGGAATTGAAACAATTTCACTAAAACGTTTCATTTATTGAACAATTTTAGTAAAAGTTCAACTATCAATGACCTTTTAACCTGTTAAAGATTAGACGTATTATTGAGTTATCTATTATATAACAATTTTCTATTAAATTTAAGACACAAAACTAAAATATACCTTATTGAGATTCTACATTGAAAAACTTATAGAAAAATTCACTTTACCAACGAGATAAGTAGTTTTTTTACACAGAAAAAGTCTTTCTCTGATACATACAATGTTTAATTTCTTTCGCCAGCGAAGTAAGAAATATTTTAGGTTATGTTTTTTTTAGTAAGAGATAAAATTGTTTAAATTCCCGCCATTTTCTTCAATTTGACATTTTATTTGACTTTAATTTTGTCGGCGAGCGAGCATGAGAGACCAGTGCCGTCTGGTTCTACGTTCAGCTCCTCAACCTTACTGTCAACGATCACCATCGAGAACCGTTTGGATCTGAATCCACCGAGAGGGGGTAGGTTGGTTCCTAGGTCTAAAGCCTTAATGAAGTTGCCGCTCGGGTCAGCTAGCATGCGTACCTGAAACAATTTGAATTTGGCATTATATTTCATTAAATTCAAGAATTTTTATATAAATTAAGGAAGTTAGGACAAAGCAACCCTCCATTTTGTACTGTCACTTTATACTTTTGTGTACTTTGACATCGTAGACGTCCATGAGTAATGGTAACCACTTACGAATATGTGGCCTACCTAGCACCCTGCCATTTTTTCGATGTTAATCGAAAGAACTGAATTGAATTGAATTGAACCATTAGTTACAATACTTCCTAGTATGTATATATAGTACATAGATAGCATCTCAGGGAAAGATAACTAAAACTATATTCATGGACATCCGAGAAATGAAAGTGCCTAGTTTATAGACAACTAACATAATCACGATACCCTCGTTATACTTGACCGTGAATTCAACCTCAATTCTTTTGTTAACGTTAAATAATTAAACACATGGAAACATTTAAATTGGTTTCGAAGTGAACGATACGTGAAAGGTCAAGATATAAACGTATTGATTTTCCAAGCATTCTCCCTCCGAATACTGAATTATAAATTTATAGGTATCGTAGGTACTTTCGACATGCTTATCCTCTACAATTCTGCGATAAGCAATAATTGCTCCGCGCTTAATCGTTCATTGCTGAAAAATTTGGATTCCGTTTTTGTTGATTTTGTTTGTGTATTATTGTATGGACGTCTATAGGCTGATGATGATGATGATGATTATTGTATATTTTGCAGAAATAACATTAAGTTTCATTGCTATTTTTGAGGATCTCTCTACCAATTACCTGTTAACAGTTAAACAACCGATCAGACCGCCATTTTAAAGCAATACTCGCGCAATTGATCGCTGTTGTTTTAGGGAATAACGCTGCAGGTTGGCATATCGTCGCCTCAGTGCTTGTTTGGCCTATCTGCACTCGAGCAAATTTTACAGGAGACGTTTTTTTTGTTTTATTTATTAACTAACGTTTAATTTTTTAATTTGATACTTAATATAAATACACG
Source organism: Trilocha varians (assembly GCA_030269945.2). NCBI lineage: Eukaryota > Metazoa > Arthropoda > Insecta > Lepidoptera > Bombycidae > Trilocha > Trilocha varians. The sequence goes on along the minus strand of AP028264.1, from coordinate 976,729 downwards.
AGCTACCCACAAATTGATTTATAAAGAAATAATATACAATAGTTTATGATTCTAGCGTATTTTACATGTTTTGTGTGACGATAGGCCAAACGTGCACTAAAAATTTTTCGGATGTTTACTTACAACAAACGTGCACTGAAGATTGACCAAAGGATTGTGATAATTTTCCGTGCTTGTTTGTGCTAAGTGCTAATATTGTTGATACAGGACGTGACTTTTTAATTAGTATAAGTTTTACTGCCGATTTCGCTTGTTCCGTTGTGTATATTATTTTAAAATATGACCAACTTCTCGATTTTTGATTGATGGGTTTTTTGCGCTTGAAGCGTCCTGGTGAGTATTTTGTCTGTAGATGAAGGTCAAGGTCTGATGATGGAGCTGGAAGGTGGCAACAGAAACTCTGTCAATAAGCAAGATAACCTCATCGTGTCTAGACTCTAATGAAGCGTCTTGATGAGTTCTTTGCATAATCATGAATGTCAAGGTCTGATGATGGAACTGGAAGGTGGCCACAGGAAATCCGTCACTAAGCAAGATAACCTCATCGTGTTTAGGCTCTAATGAAGCGTCTTGATGAGTTCTTTGCATATACATGAATGTCAAGGTCTGATGATGGAGCTGGAAGGTGGCTACAGGAACTCTGTCAATAAGCAAGATAACCTCATCGTGTTTAGGCTCTAATGAAGCGTCTTGATGAGTTCTTTGCATATACATGAATGTCAAGGTCTGATGATGGAGCTGGAAGGTGGCTACAGGAACTCTGTCAATAAGCAAGATAACCTCATCGTGTTTAGGCTCTAATGAAGCGTCCTGGTGAGTACTTTGTCCCTAGATGAATGTCAAGGTCTGATGATGGAACTGGAAGGTGGCCACAGGAACTCCGTCATCACGCAAGATAACCTCATCGTGTTTAAGCTCTAATGAAGCGTCCTGGTGAGTACTTTGTCCCTAGATGAATGTCAAGGTCTCATGATGGAGCTGGAAGGTGGCTACAGGAACTCCGTCAATAAGCAAGATAAACTCATCGTGTTTAGGCTCTAATGAAGCGTCTTGATGAGTTCTTTGCATAGACATGAATATCAAGGTCTGATGATGCAGCTGGAAGGTGGTTACAGGAACTCTGTCAATAAGCAAGATAACGACATCGTGTTTAGGCTATAATGAAGCGTCTTGATGAGTTCTTTGTATAGACATTCATCTACTGACAAAGTTGTAACCACCTTACAGCTCCATCATCAGATCTTGACATTCACCTCTTCTCAAAGAACTCATCAAGACGCTTCATTAGAGCCTAAACACGATGAAGTTATCTTGCTTATTGACGGAGTTCCTGTAACCACCTTCCAGCTCCATCATCAGACCTTGACATTCATCTAGGGACAAAGTACTCACCAGGACGCTTCATTAGAGCCTAAACACGATGAGGTTATCTTACTTATTGACAGAGTTCCGGTAGCCACCTTCCAGCTCCATCATCAGACCTTGACATTCATGTATATGCAAAGAACTCGTCAAGACGCTTCATTAGAGCCTAAACACGATGAGGTTATCTTGCTTATTGACAGAGTTACTGTAGCCACCTTCCAACTCCATCATCAGACCTTGACATTCATGTATATGCAAAGAAATCGTCAAGACGCTTCATTAGAGCCTAAACACGATGAGGTTATCTTGCTTATTGACGGAGTTCCTGTTGCCACCTTCCAGCTTCATCATCAAACCTTGACATTCACCTCTTCTCAAAGAACTCATCAAGGCGCTTCATTAGAGCTTAAGCACGATGAGGTTATCTTGCTTATTGACGGAGTTTCCGTAGTCACCTTCCAGCTTCATCATCAGATCTTGATTAAGATCAAGGATCCTATATTCAAGATCCAGGATCCAGAATCCAACATTCGGATCCAGGATTCACAGTACAGAACAATTTACACACAGATTTCGAAAACTCGAATTTTATTTATTTGTGTGGAAAACGGGCGTGATACTTGTCTTAACCTGACAATTGGTTTAAAGTTTTTAAATAGAACACCCTGTTTGAAATTCAACTGAGTCAACGGTGAATTAAAAAAAATACGTATTTCTCTATTTTTAGCGGTGTCTGCTCATCTTTGCTTTTGTGGTTTGTTGAAGAAATACTTTTAAAATGATATTCAATCAAATTTATGAAAAAAAAACATAATTTAATAAACTATTTCTCATTTTTTATGGTGATTTCATGCGAATCTCACTGTGTTTCGAACTACTGTGACGTCATACAAAATGGCGGATACGGCGCTACGCCGGCTGTGATTGGTCAATTGAGTTGCGATACAACAAACAAGCACTGAAATTTTTAAAAACTACCGATACAGCAAACAAGCACGGAATTTTTGTTAAGTGCCGTGTTGAGAAAAAAATTACAATGAGATTTTTATTGCTTTAGAATTGAAAATTTTAAAAAGTTATTTTACCAGTAAGATGGAAATTTAATTCTTTATAATACTGCATTAAAAAGTCATTTTCGTAAAAAATGTCAGATAGGCCAAACAAGCACTGGGGCGACGATATGGAAAGTTTGACGTGAAGCTTATTGAATAATTCAATTATAACTTGTTCGGTTCCAGAACTTTCCTACTCGATTTGAACTGAAGCCAGACATTGTTCATGTGAAATATTGAAGCCATATTTAGTTTCACTAAGAAATTTTTGAAAAAACAAATCGTTTTTTTTGTTTTGAGAAAATTACAATTTAGTGGAGTTTAAAAGTACTTTGGGGTTAAATTTCATCAAATTAGAATTTTGAGATCGTTGTAATATTTTCCTCAACGATATTTGCTTTTGAAAAGATTTTCTAATCTCATGATCGTGGGTTAGTGGGGTAACGTGTGATACATGTATTTATGAACTTTTTATTAAGAAACAAAAATTGAAGTTTTGCAGTTTTTTTTTTATCGTTTCTTGGTATCTTATTTATGGAGAACCAAAATAATTACGAATGGGGCAAGAACGTAGATAATTATTATACTTTTGAGAGTCTCTTATTGTTAAAAAAACTATTTGCTACCGATTAATCAGATATAAATCTGGTAAAAGGCTTATGTCGGCATTATAAGCTACTACATTATAAATCGAAATATTACTATAATTTAGATATGATAAGCATAGATTTCACTATTATCGGCCTAGTTTCAAAGATAAAACCAGGGTCAAGATTATAAACAACAAACAGATTCCACCATCGATTTTCTCAGGGTTTAATGTTTTTATATGATTATAAGTTAATGGGCTGACGAGCAAAGAGGTTAAGTGCTGTGAAATTAGCCACACGCGAACTACGAAGGTTTTAATAAAAATTATAGACTTAAAAAAAGGAGTTTAGATTATAATCAGGGGTGTGCGAATATCGTTAGAATCGAATATTAAAATTCGATTCGAAATTAGAATCGAATAATTCGAATCTTCGAAAAGTTTCGAATATTCGTCGAATTTCGAATAGTATCGAATTTGACTACGACGATGCATCGGAAATAGGACAAGAATTTTTATTTTGTAGATAATATCTTTAATGGGCGAGATGTCTACAAAATAGTCGTAGTCGTCTTTTCGAATTATTCGACATTTTTCGAATATTCGGCGAATTTCGATTCGCGTTTCGAAGTTTTCGTATTATACAAGGAACCCTAAATAGGCTATAACTCAAAAACTAACGAAACGACGCTATGGAAATTAAACGTGAAAGTTCAATACCTAGATGATTAATTTCAGATTTTTCAGGTTGGAACAGTTTGTATTTTAGAGAAGTGAAAGATTTCCGCAAACTTGACCCGACTTCAAAAAAAGAAAATGGTTTTGAATTCAACTTTTTTGAAGTTAAATATTTCGCATAGATATGTCTTAATCAAAATACTTTTGTGCTAGGAATACCCTTATTGTAAATATTTTTTAAAAACCTCTAAAAGCAGTACGTAAAATATAAATTCTACAAATTATTAGCTTTCTAAAGATTACAGTTAGAAAAAGCTAGGATGGACGTGATGGGCTGAAACTTTAGATTTTCCATGAAAAGGGCGGCGCGACGGGAAAGAGTGCCGTGGGCGTAACGCGTCGCGCCGTCTCTCATAACCCCGTGCTGGGTTCTGGCCTCAACCGGGGTTCGGACGCTGAGTGTGAGCGGTTGGAGGTTTTAGTCCGGTTCAACTCCCACATACGGGGATCCGGTGATTTCAACCAACTAAAAAAAAAAAGTTTCCATGAAAAAAAAACTGATCTGTTTTTTTTTGTTAATGGTTGTAATTATACCAAATGTTACTAAAGTAGACGGAAGTATTACTTAAGTACCAAAATAAAAAAAAAAGACTACCAAAACACCTTTTTTTAAACACTACATTCAAGCAAATACATTATTCATAAGCATAACATAAAAAATCGACAAGTCATGCTAAAATATTTAGAATATTTGCACAAACAGTTTTGCACCTTCAATATGCTGAGTCATTATTTACTTTATTCATTCTCTTTATTTACAAGGCCTATGTATTTTAAGTACACAATGGAGGTTTTCAAATTAGTCATATCGTAGGTCTATTAAATAATTCAAGGTCTTTTTGTAATTAAAGTTCATATTATTCTAGAAGTTTCCAATTGGATTTTTGTTAAAGTAGTTTTTAGTTTTAAGTAATTTAGAATCCTAATTCGAATTTAATAAGAATTTTAGTCTTTTGAACTAAAAAAAAAAACAGAGTCATAATCAAGTTGAAGGTACTATTGAAAAATTAAGCTTTCAGTTTATTTAGTTCAGATAATTGATGAAATTATTAGGTTTTTTTAAACTATATTATAGTAATAAATTAGGAAGGTATTTCATCTTTATATTTCCTACAATGTTAATTTAAATTATTGGATACAGCAATATATTTACAAACAAACATGCTTTACTATTAACCTCAAATTGTAATGTACTTAAATAGTTATATTCACTGAGATACTCTTAATATTTAACATATAACTTAATGAAGATAATTTTAAATTTTACCTTTCCCTTGGTGTTATGTTGTGCTCCCCAGGCGGCCATCACGTAGGGATCGTTCACAGACACGCACACGACTTCCGCCACTCCATCTGACTTCAGCTTGTCGGCGTTCTGCACGTATCCCGGAAGATGGGTCTTAGAACAACCCGGCGTGAACGCACCAGGCACAGCAAACAACACAACCTTCTTACCGGCAGTCAACTCCCCGATGTTCACTTTGTTAGCGGGAGAATCCTCAAATAAATCAGCAGTAGGGAGCTTATCTCCAACCTAAAACAAAAACTTGGTCAGTCTTATGTAATTCCAGACGGCTATGTCTTTTGAAATTAATTTACCTTAATTGGTGCCATGGCTAATTGTGAGGTGTGTAGTGCTCGCGACGATCGGCTAGCGAATGCGGTTATGCCACGGATAATCGAAGGCCCCGTGAAAAACATTTGTAGAAGCTTTTTACCTATAGTTTTATTTGTATCGATCGTCAACAGACAGATGATAAAAGTTCGCGACCTTCATACGTCAGGATGTCAAATGTCAAATGTTATCAACAAACCTGTCACGTAGAAATAGATAACAAATTCAAACAGCCTATTATGAAATGTAGATTTGAAATTATCTTTTTATAAACTAATTTAGAATAATGTAAGTGAATTAAGTGATAATCTTATGATTTTGGGCTAATTTCAAATGCTGTGATTGTTTATAATGTAATGTAAAGAGTTGCAAATATTAAAATTTGGGCTGCATTTAAAACGCTGTTGTTCAAAAAGTTATGAACGAATACTAAAGTCAACAGTGTTATTTGTCAAAGTCATCACAATTGACATTGGCATTTCACTATTTGTCAACAGAATGCCAACTGTCAATTTATTTGTGCTTGTGGTTCGTTTGGTTTCAATACGATATCGTGGAATTTTATTATTTCAAAACAATAGTTTTCTATGTAGATATGAAAAATAACATTTTGTGCTCAAGATAAGTGAGGGGTTGAGATAAATAACAAATACAAATCTCCAAAATGGATAGTCCTCCGCTAGAAACTGTTTATCAGGCCATCAGCGCTCTCTACGGTGGCCCAAATAGTAGCGAAATAGAAAAGGCTTCGCTATGGCTCGCCGACGTACAAAAATCGGTAAGTATTTATAGAAATCGTTTATTTCAACAATTACTCACGTCTAGTTTTCAGTAAACGAAGTATTTAAACGAAAAACTTCATAACCTAAAATTCCTTTCAGATCCACTCGTGGAAGATCGCCGACGAGTTGCTGCAGCACAAGAAAGACTTAAACTCTTGTTATTTTGGTGCGCAAACGATGAGAGCGAAGATCCAGCACAACCTTGCGGAACTGCCGTCAGAATCTCATGTATCACTGAGAGACAGTCTAATAGATCACTTACAGCGCGCTGCCCCTGACGTCGCTCCGACGATCCTCACCCAGCTCTGCCTGGCCCTGACTGACCTAGCTCTACAAATGCCATCCTGGCAAAACTGTGTCATGGATATCATCAAACTATTCTCAAACAAAGACTTTGTACTCTTAGAGCTTTTAACGTTAATACCACAGGAAATAGACTCGCCAAGCTTAAGAATAGGACAAAATCGAAGAGAGGACATTACGAATCAACTACAGATAAACTCATCTAGAACTATGTCATTTCTTAAAGAGTGTATCAGCAATTCGAATGGTAGCTCTAATACGACTTTAAAAGCTATAAAATGTATGACATCCTGGCTTCAAGTGAGGGCTGTAAATCTACAGGAAATACCGCAGAATGCTGTCATAGGGATCTGTTTACAAATTTTACGAGAACACACCTCGATAAACATAATACACGAGGCAGCATCTAACTGTCTTATTGCGTTATTACAATGTCTTGAAGAAACGGATAAGTTCGAAAACATTGAAAGACTTCTCTTTGATAGTATTATGGCGTTGGAAGAGAGTTACCACATGGCCGTAGCTCATGAGGAGGAGGAGAAAGTAGCAAATTATGCAAGACTGTTTACGGAACTAGGGGAATCGTTCTTGTACAAAATTATTGATCACATTGACGACGGGAATAGCACACATTATGCTATCAAATCTTTGGAATTAGTTTTAATTTGTGTAGGATATCATGATTATGAGGTGAGCTTCTTTTTTTAAGCAAGAAAATGAATTCCTTATTCATGGATTTTGTAGCCAAATGAGAAATTGTTGCACCTGTTTGGGACCAGTTATGATTGCCCAGGGATCTTCACCAAGGCAGCATAGAGTACTGTTATCTACCCTCTATTTTAGGAATTTATTTAAACCCTTTACAGAAAGACCATACTCATATTTGCCTATCTTTATTTGATTATTTTTAATATTTTCAGGTAGCAGAAATAACATTTAACCTATGGTATAAATTATCTGAGGAGATATACAGGAGGGATCATCAACAGTTGACCGATGCGTTCAAGCCGCACGCCGAGAGGCTGATCGAAGCTTTAGCGAGGCATTGTCAGTGTGAACCGGACATGACTCAGTTGCCCGATGAAACTGATGACTTTTTTGTATGTATTGATGCTGTGAATGATATAAGAACTTGAGATATTGAACTTAAAAATTTTTTATGTTTACTATACAAATTTAAAAGCAATTAAAATTAATGTTTATATTAGATGGATAATATTATGTCATAAGATGTTCTTAAAATAATTCTAAAAAAATTCATCAAAATCATTACTCAATTTTAACAATTGTAATTTTATACTAATAAGCTATCAACAACAATAGTCCTGGTGGCCGAGTGGTTGAAGCGCTTGCCTTCCGTACGGGAGGTCGCGGGTTTAAAACCGGCCGGCTTGTACCTCTAAATCTTAATATGAAAAAGATTTTTGTGCAATTCTTCACAACACCACTGACTAAAAACGGTGAAGGAAAACATCGTGAGGACACCTGCATATCGGAAAAGGGTTCTAAAAATCCTTTGAAGATATGTGAAGTCCCCAATCCGCATTAGGCTTAGGCAAGCGTGGTGGACTATGCCTAACCCCTCTTCTGAGGAGACCTGAGCTCAGCAGTGGGCAGTAATGGGTTGTTACAGTACTTGCTATCAACAAGGGTGTTGTTTTGAAATGTTTTTTTGTTTCGTAAAATTATAAATTATATGATCTTGTTCCAACAAATACATACTACATAGTTCTCAGTTTTTGTAATTACAAGTAATAATTTCTATATCTCTTAATTTTAGGCGTTTCGTCGTAAAGTGATGGGTCTGATCCGAGACGTGGTGTTCATTGTTGGCTCCAGCTCAGTGTTCAAGCAGATGTTTGCAGCGCTACAGAACAACGCGTCCTGGGAACAAACAGAGGCAGCTCTGTTTGTGATGCAGGCTGTCGCTAGGAATATCTTACCGTAAGCTGTTCCTTGAGTTAGTAAGAATTTGATGATCACGATTTAAGAGATGGAATGAGAATTTTTTTTTTTTTTAAATGGATCTGTCAAAATGCTTTGAGGGTAGTCCAAAAAAATGATTGCAAAAATTTACAGTAGTAGAAACATTATACATTTAAGATTTTGAAACTGAATATTTTGTTATTTACAAGAGTTGATTTCATTCCTATAAATCGAAAAGCCGAAGATTCTGGTCGCATTGGCGTGCTAAAAATCTTTTATCTTATTACAATATTCACCATAACCCCAACCGAACCGATAACCTCACAATTCCTTCATTACAGTGACGAGCACCAATTCGTGCCCAAAGTAGTGGAAGCCATTGTCTCGATGCCAGAGTCAACCCACCAGGGGGTCCGGGCCACCTGCATTGCTCTACTAGGAGAGCTGTCCGAATGGATACAGACACACTCAGAGTGCTTCACACCTTGTCTCAATACGCTGCTGGCTGCGTTGTCACATCCCGCCCTGGCCACGCCTGCTGCCTCCGCTCTGCAGGTAAGTCAACTGTAATTTTTTAAACTTTTTTTCAGACATTGTATAATAATTGTTGTATATGGATAGGTCATTCGCCCCATCAGCTGATCCAAAGTTACAGCTCCACCGTGTATATAATACGTGTGTGCAGATCCTGTGCGCGGTGTGCGGCTCCAACATAGTGGATCACGTAGAGCGTCTCGTGGAGGTGGTGCGCGCCTCCGACCAGCTGCCGCAGCCCGCCGCCATCTACGTCATGAGGGCGCTCTCCTACGTCATCATAGCCGTGCCCGCACAACAGGTACACGCACACACATACACGCGCACGCATAGACACATAAACGCGCACGCATAGACACATACACGCGCACGCATAGACACATACACGCGCACGCATAGACACATACACGCGCACGCATAGACACATACACGCGCGCGCATAAAGACATACACGCGCACGCATAGACACATACACGCGCACGCATAGACACATACACGCGCGCGCATAAAGACATACACGCGCACGCATAGACACATACACGCGCACGCATAGACACATACACGCGCACTGTTACATCCTACCCTTGCTAGGGATATTGCTGACTCCAGCAATAGGGACATTGCTGACTCCAGCAACCCTCTTTCGGAATTAATATCTTAGCTGAGAGATTAATCAGTTCAGGCCGATCTTCCAACCCGAGAGGTTGTGTTATTTTATCCAGAAAAGCGACTTCCAATATATAAAAGTGTATCCTAAACATAGTTTATTTTATGTGTGAAATAAAATCTTTTTTTAAAAAAGGAACTTTTCTTCGTCGCGTAACATATTTGGTGGCAGCGGTGGGATTTCTAAAATCCAGGAAACGCCTTCGATTGTGGAAAATCAATGACCCAGTGCAGTGAAAACAGTGAAAAGTGAATAAAAGTGAAAATACGTGTATTTGTACAAAACAAGTTATAACATGCTCCTGAACTCCATCTACACGTAAGTGATAATCTATCCAAAAAACTCACTGGTGGCGCGATTCCAAAAACTCTTAAAAATACTATTAAAATCCGAAAGTGTAATAATTAACATTCAAAATCATCTCTAATTATTGTTCGAGACATCCAGTACCGAGAATCCTTATCTAACGCGACGCATCCGCTCACCTGCATTAAACCTTGAACTTTATCGCAACAAATAATTCTCGGAAATCCATCAAAATGACCACTAAGGAGGAGACTAGACAAAGAGGACAAAAATCGGAAAGCGAAGAAAGAATAGACCTTAATATCCTATTGAAGTTTATTAAAAGTTTCGACGGCAACCGCGAAAATCTAAACTCATTTCTGACAAACTGTCAAAATGCGATTAATTTAGCAAATATCCAACAAAAACCTGTATTATTAAAGTATATATTAAGCCAGTTAGAGGGTAAGGCAGAATCAGCATGTACCATCCGCGACTTTGAATCTTGGGAACAGTTATCTGAATTCCTACGAGCCCAATTTGGTGATAAAAAACACTACGCTGCATTACTCTCTGACCTGCAAAGTTGCAAACAAAATTACAACGAGCCGGTCAATCAGTTCTCTTTACGTATAGAATCTTGTTTGTCACGGCTGTTGGCCGAAATAAATATATCCATCCCGTCACGAAACAAAGGCGAACTGACAGGCCGTATCGCTGCAATGCAGGACTTAGCCTTATACACTTTTGTAACTGGATTAGATCCTAAATTATCTATGGCTGTTCGATGCCGAGATCCTGATACATTAAACCAAGCTATTAATATCGCTGTCTCAGAAGAGAAAATTTTACAAACGACTAATAGAAAATTTCCCTCGTCTTCATCCGGATATCCATTCAAAAATCCGCAATTTCCAAACAGATATCAACAACAAATGCAACCACGGTTCCAATATCGGCCTAGAATTAATATTACACAACCTAATGCAGTAAATCCTAGTACCAACGGACAACTCTTTTGTAGATATTGTAAGAGTAACGGTCATATTCTTGAAAATTGTCTCAGGAGAGAATATAACAACAAACGTTTCCAAAATCAATCCCAAAATTACCAACAACGGTTCCAACCGCGTCAAAACAGAGTAAACTTTAATGATAATAATGAAATTTTCTATACTAACACAAGTGAACCTCAAATAATTGAATCCCGCGATGAAGTTGATCATGTTAATTTAAACTGAGTCCTGGCCTGCGTTGGTGTCGTCCGGGTCTAAAATATAAAACCGACACCCAAACATATTCTAGTTCACTAAGTAAATCCACCAACGGCATTATACGACAGGGTAACCAGCCCCAAAAAGGAAATGCCCGATCCTTAAATGAAAATAAATCCACCAACGGCATTATACGACAGGGTAACCAGCCCCAAAAAGGAAATGCCCGATCCTTAAATGAAAATAAATCCACCAACGGCATTATACGACAGGGTAACCAGCCCCAAAAAGGAAATGCCCGATCCTTAAATGAAAATAAATCCACCAACGGCATTATACGACAGGGTAACCAGCCCCAAAAAGGAAATGCCCGATCCTTTAATGAAAATACTATGCAACAGGGTAACCAGCCCCAAACCGAAAGTATTTCATCATATAATCGTAGTAATCCTATTCCAATAATAAATAAAGTAAATTCGAATCCTGAAAATAATAATAAAAAAAATGTTATATATGAAATCTCAAGAAATACAAATAAAAAATATCTACCTTATGTTAAAGTTTCAACATCTATATCCTCAAAGCCATTAAATCTCCTAGTAGACACCGGTGCTTCGGTAAGTTTAATAAAAGAATCATGTATTGAAGACTATCCCGAAATAATTAATAAAAAAATCGAAATCACAGGAATAGATTCCAATCGTGATAGTAGCATTACAACTCTAGGCCAAATTCAAATCGTGATCCAAGACAACGTAGATACTGTGAAACATTACTTCCATGTAGTAGACAATATTGATTTACCATACGATGGAATTATGGGTAATGATTTATTTAGTACACAAAGAAGTCACATAGATTATATCCATCAGATTTTGCTCATAAATAAAATTGTATTTCCTTTATTCTTTCAACAACCAATTTACGCAATTCCAGCTAGAACTGAAATGATAATTGAATGTACTGTCTCCAATCCTGAAATAAAAGAAGGGTTAATACTCGATCAACATTTAACAGATCATTTATTGGTAGCTAACTGTATTGTTTCGGTTAAAAGTAATTCTAGGATTAATATCTCTGTAATAAACACGTCCGAAAAATCGATTAACGTCAACTCCGACCTGAAATTAACATTACTTCCACTTGAAAACAAAACTAAACCTGATCATGCAACACGACACATTTTCCAATTAAACCAAAAATATATCCACGAAAATGCTCTATCTAGAACAAAAAATGTAATTGACCAACTCCGCGCGTCTCATTTGAATAACGAAGAAACCCAAGCACTCTTTGATATTTGTACAAAATTCTCTGACATCTTTTATCTACCTGGAGATAAACTCTCTTTCACTAACGCCATCCAGCATGAAATCAAAACCACATCCTCGACACCTATCCACACCAAATCATACCGCTTCCCAGAGTGTCATAAACAAGAGGTCGAAACCCAAATAAATAAAATGTTAGAACAGAACATAATCGAACCATCATCATCACCTTGGTCATCACCTATATGGATAGTCCCGAAGAAGATAGACGCCTCAGGTAAGAGGAAATGGCGTGTAGTAATCGATTACAGGAAATTAAACGATATTACAATAGGCGACTCCTACCCCATTCCTAACATTTCAGAAATCCTCGACCAACTAGGTCGTAGCAAATATTTTAGTACACTCGATCTCGCGTCAGGATTCCATCAAATTCCAATGAATAAAGAAGACGCTCCTAAAACAGCCTTTTCCGTTCCCCAAGGATCCTATCAATTCTGTAGAATGCCATTCGGTTTAAAAACAGCGCCCTCCACATTTCAGCGACTGATGAACACAGCCCTATCCGGCCTCCAAGGTATAAAGTGTTTTGTATACTTAGATGATATCGTTATTTACTCCTATGACCTTCAAACCCATATTAAAAACTTAGAATCAGTATTTACAAGACTCCGAGATTTTAATTTAAAACTACAACCTGATAAGTGTGAGTTCCTTAGAAGAGAAGTTTCATACTTAGGACATTTAGTCACCGACGAAGGGGTCAAACCCAATCCGGATAAAATAAAAGCCGTCAAAGACTTCCCTAGACCACAAAACCCCAAAGATATAAAATCATTCCTTGGACTTGTTTCATATTATCGTCGCTTTATACCAGAATTCTCAAAAATAGCGAAACCGTTATCAAACCTACTAAAGAAAGATACGCCTTTCGAATGGACTCACGAACAACAACTTGCCTTCGAATCCTTAAAACAAGAATTAATATCCGCCCCACTCCTCATCTATCCAGATTTCTCTCAACCATTTGTATTAACCTGTGATGCATCTAACTTCGCGATATCAGCAATCCTATCACAAGGGCCTATAGGAAAAGATAAACCAATAGCGTATGCATCTCGCACTTTAAACAAAGCTGAAACAAATTATAGTGTTACTGAGAAAGAATGTTTAGCAATCCTATTTGGCACAAAAACGTTCCGCCCATATTTGTACGGGCGACGCTTTAAAATAGTTACCGATCACAAACCACTTAAATGGCTTTTCAATTGTAAAGATCCAGGATCAAAACTCGTAAGATGGAGATTGAAACTAGAGGAATTCGATTACGAAATTGAATACAAAAAGGGTAAAACTAATTGCAACGCTGACGCTCTATCCCGGTTTCCTGTGAACCCCATACAAGATACTCTACTCAATCCTGAAACCCCTAATCAAAATTTAGACTTCCTGAACCCTAACAATGATCCTAATACTCTCAGTCCACTTCCTGAATTAAATTCCGACGACTTGGTAGAACTCGGTCCTTCAGACAATCTATTTCACGACCTTAGTCCCCTTTCACCCTTAGCGGGAACGGCAGATACTCCCGTAGATCCCTTATCCAACATAGAACAAACTAATAATGACTATTCGCAATTTCTTAAATCCATGAACGAAAAAGATACACAATTCGACACTAAGATAATAGAGTATAATGAAAGTTTAATGAAAAGTTCTTCAAACACAATATTAATCCCTTCATCAATCGATTTGGACGAATCAAACCCCTACATAGAAGAACTCCTAAGTAATATACCGAATTCCGATGAAATTATCTATAAAGAAAAACAATTGCATTCATTCCAAGCTATAAAATATAACAATAAAACTTATTATATCCTATACACTAAGGTTCATCATTTCGACGAGTGCTCGTACAAAGATATATTCGATGTAATAAAAAAGGTAAGAAATGAAATCTTACTCTTTGAAAACACCACTGAATTATCCATATCCGATTTCAAAAACAACTTTGAAAAACTCTCCTTCACAAAACTTTATAATATTTTAACATATATCTTCCACCACACCAATATAACTATAAAACTCTACCATAATAACATAATTTATCCTACCCCAACGGAAATTCCAAAGATAATGAGAGAAAATCACGACATACCGATAGCTGGACACCTAGGTTCAACTAGGATGTACAAACGTATAAAAGAAAAATATTATTGGAAAAATATGAAATCCGAAATAGAAAACTTCGTGAAGAACTGTAACCTCTGCCAAACTAACAAACCATACAGACACATTAATAAAGCTCCAATGCAGATAACGACATCCTCAACCCGACCTTTCGATAAAATTAGTATTGACATAGTAGGGCCATTACCAGAAGCTGGTACAGAAAAGCTGAGATTTATACTTACTATACAAGATGATTTAACTAAATATTCTGTTTCATATCCCATCTCAAATGCAACCGCCGAAGAATCATGCGAGTGCATAGTTCATTTTATTTCAATATTCGGAATTCCCAAAATCATAGTCACCGATCAAGGCACAAACTTTACAGCAGACCTGTTTAAGAAAACTTGTGAATTCCTGAAAATTAAACAACTATGGGCTTCTCCCTACCATCCTCAGACTCAAGGTGCTCTTGAACGCAGCCACTCTACTCTCAAAGAGTACCTGCGTTCATTTGTAAACGAAAACCAAACCAATTGGCACAGATATGTGTACACAGCGATGTTGTCATACAACACTAACATACACAGTACAACACAATTCACTCCGTATGAACTCCTATTTGGCCACAAACCTTTCATTCCAGATTCAATTTACGAACTCCGTACAGACGTAACCTATCCCGAATACTTAAAAATGTTACATCACCGTTTGAAATTATCCAGAGAGAAAGCCTTAGAAAACATTAGGGCATCCAAACAGAGATCAAAAGATTATTATGATCGATTCACTAGACCTGTAAAATATAAGATTGGAGACTTAGTTTATTTAAAAAATCATCTCAGACTACGAAAGGCTATGTCCCCCATTTGGAAAGGTCCATATAAAGTTATCAAAGTCCACGGGAATAATACCCTATCTCTGCTAATTAATCGTCGACACGTAAAACACCACTTCGATGAAGTCAAGCTCGCATCGGAAAGTAGAACTTAGCATAGTATACATATATAAAGATAATATTTACAACAACATTTACAAATATTTTATATTATACAATCATTTTTATTATTTTCAGACTTATACTCTGCTATTCAGCATTGGCCCATAATGACGGCGAATATTTACAAACCATTAACCAAAGCCCGGGTGTCTTCTATGATCCTTCAGGAACAATAAAAATAATTAACGATTATATCCACGTTGTTATGCCCTTAGAAATATCATTTATTCGGAAATACATTGACAATGTTAAAATCACCTTTGCTACAATTCGTTACCTTTGTCAACAAAGTAAAGCTATCAAAAATGTAGAATGTCAAAACATAGTTCAACCACTTGATTCCCTCCTTCGAGACATTATTCGAGATTATGCATCCATTTCTCATCTCGTTGGCAATAATAATAGATTTAAAAGGTCAGCATGGTTCTCAGCCGTAGGCACTGTGTTTAAGCATATCTTTGGTACTCTGAATGAAGACGATGCGGGAAAATACGATAAGCTTATACAAAATCTTCAAAACTCTGACAAAACTTTAATATCAAGTGTTAAGGAAAATATTATGATTTCTAAATCAGTGATTACGAATTTCAATAAATCAGTACAAGAATTAAATAAAAATGAACTCTTACTGAACAGCGAAATGAATAAATTATCTACTAGTATCAGTAATATTTCAGAAATCATAGATTCTGTCAACTTCGCAGTTAAACTAAATGAAATACTGAATGTCTTACAAGCTAATTTGCTCACTCTTTCATTCAAACTCGAAGATATAGTTAATAGTATATTATTTGTAAATACTAATACTCTACATCCGTCGATTGTTACACCGCGTCAACTATATAACGATATTCTTAGTAACTTTAAAAATTTACCCAAATTTGAGGAATTTCCTGTAGATTTAAGTCTGGAGAATATCCACTTATTATTAAGCTTAGCTGATTTGATTTCGTACTTTAATAACGATCAAATTGTAATAGTTGTTAAGATTCCATTAGTAGATATAATTAATTATAGTTTATATAAAACTATACCTATACCAGTACCACATAATGGTACCGAATCCAGTTCATTTTCCTTAATTATTCCTACGAAATCCTATGTTGGTATAAGTTCTGATAGAAAATCATATTTTAATATTAATAACCTTAACAATTGTAAACCAGTAGTTGATAAGTTGTATCTATGTAAGAACATTGATATATTTAATGTTGTAAGTAATCCAAATTGTGAAGTTGATATAATGACCAAAGCTGTGAAAAGTTTACCAAATACTTGTATAACTAAATTCATCTACGGAAAGATAAACATATGGCATAAATTAAACGGCAATAGATGGGTTTACACCCAATCTGAACCTGTTAAACTTTCAATTGACTGTAATTCCGAAACCTTTGACACTATCATTAGTGGAACCGGTATACTCACTCTCAAACCCAGTTGTAATGCCTTTTGTAAAGATATTGAATTAAATGCCATGAATGACTTTAAAACCATATTAAAAAATAATTGTATCAGATTTTAATATAATAACAGACTCTTGTTGTAATATTGAAACATTCTCTAAACTCAAACTAAATATTTCAAATGTGAAAATCACAGATGTCAATCTGGATAACCTTAAGTATATAAACAACCTAGCTG
Source organism: Trilocha varians (assembly GCA_030269945.2). Taxonomy (NCBI): domain Eukaryota; kingdom Metazoa; phylum Arthropoda; class Insecta; order Lepidoptera; family Bombycidae; genus Trilocha; species Trilocha varians. The sequence continues at coordinate 959,569 of AP028264.1, read as the reverse complement.
ATAAGACTCTTAATGATATTTCACTGTTTTCAAAATCCTACGATAATAATATTGTATCCACTACCCTATTTAGCGTTAATATAAGTTTTAGTATTTTAGTTTTGTTAGTCGCTTTAGGTTTAGTTTTCTATTATGTAAGAATTGGAAGTTGTTTATCTAATTGGAAAAGTAAACCACAGAATGAGATCCCTAATACCGATATCGAGAATACCTCATTAAAATCAGTCGCTTCTATTCCTCCACCTAGACTCCGTATAGATTGAGAATAACCTTCGTAAACTTACACTAGGGTAAGTTTACTCTTAACCGGGGGGTTGTTACATCCTACCCTTGCTAGGGATATTGCTGACTCCAGCAATAGGGACATTGCTGACTCCAGCAACCCTCTTTCGGAATTAATATCTTAGCTGAGAGATTAATCAGTTCAGGCCGATCTTCCAACCCGAGAGGTTGTGTTATTTTATCCAGAAAAGCGACTTCCAATATATAAAAGTGTATCCTAAACATAGTTTATTTTATGTGTGAAATAAAATCTTTTTTTAAAAAAGGAACTTTTCTTCGTCGCGTAACAGCACGCATAGACACATACACGCGCACGCATAGACACATACACGTGCACGCATAGACACATACACGCGCGCGCATAGACACATACACGCGCACGCATAGACACATAAACGCGCACGCATAGACACATACACGCGCACGCATAGACACATAAACGCGCACGCATAGACACATACACGCGCACGCATAGACACATACACGCGCACGCATAGACACATACACGCGCGCGCATAGACACATACACGCGCACGCATAGACACATACACGCGCACGCATAGACACATACACGCGCACGCATAGACACATACACGCGCACGCATAGACACATACACGCGCACGCATAGACACATACACGCGCACGCATAGACACATAAACGCGCACGCATAGACACATAAACGCGCACGCATAGACACATACACGCGCGCGCATAAAGACATACACGCGCACGCATAGACACATACACGCGCACGCATAGACACATAAACGCGCACGCATAGACACATACACGCGCACGCATAGACACATACACGCGCGCGCATAGACACATACACGCGAACGCATAGACACATACACGCGCACGCATAGACACATACACGCGCACGCATAGACACATACACGCGCACGCATAGACACATACACGCGCGCGCATAAACACAACAGTGCGTACAAAACACGATTATTGTGAAGTTCAACCTGTGGCCTACCTTGACTCCACAGTTCAGCCCGGTGCTCCTGGAAGCGACAGCCCCGAGCCTGCAGCAGCTCCGCCGGCTGTGCGTGGAGGGGCGCGCCGTGAAGCGCGGCACGTCGTCGGACCCGGTGCAGTACCTGGACCGGTTCGCGGCGCTGTACCGGGAGCTGGCGGCCAGGATGCGGGACGACAGCGAGCCCGAGTTCGTGCTGGAGCCCCGGGACAGACCCTGGAGGGCGGTGGACGAGGCCTGGCCCGTGCTCATTGAGGTTATGGAGAAGTTAGTATGGTTTTGTTGTTACATAATCTTTATCCATATCTTGGATACTATTATATTACTAATTTTGATATTTAAACAGTAGGTTTGAAACTAAATGTATAATCGTTCAAAAATATATATAAACGAACAAAGTATAATACAATACAAATACAAAATAGTTTATAAACAGAATTTTACAAACAATTGATACATCTTTAACAATGGTCCCCGCACTAGGTCAGACCTGTATCGCGGGAGACTGTAATAAGAGATTACAAATGGTTTGTAGTATAGGCTTATCTTCAGTGGTATGAGAATAGGTTTTAGCTAAACAACTGTTGAGTTCAGCAAAACAAAACGTATTTTTATCTTAAAATTGAAGCAACACACCTACCACTAACTAATCATAAAATTTTATATTACTCAAATAAAAGAAAGTCTAATAAATTTAAGCTTCTATACTATTAACAATTTATCGAATCAATAATCATAACCATAAACACGGTGCCTGCGGGTATTTACAGTGGACTTATGGCCAAAGGGAGATCTCCTCGCAGGCGAGGTAGTGTATGGTGGTCAGGACGAAACCCACTGTAGTAGGTTTCAGATGTCGTATATATGCCAAGATTTCTGTAAATGTCGTAACCGCGATTCAGGATCTCACGCGTTATTATTGGTCGCCACAGTGCCACTCATATTCAACCAAACACTATTATTACCCCACCTGCACAGGTTCGACAACGGAAATATTTTATTTAAAGCCAATTTTTCCAATTTGATATCAAGAATCTGATTTTATTCTATATATTTCTGATGTTATTACACAGTGTAAACTCATATCACCCCAGGTTCGGTCACGAGGAGCGCGTGATGGAGCGCATCTGCCGCGCGATCCGGTTCGCGGTGCGCTCGGTGCGGCGGCTGGGAGCGCACCTCGCCGCGCCGCTGTGTGCCGCGCTGAGCGCCGCCTACCGCCGCCGCGCGCACTCCTGCGTGCTGTACCTGTGCTCCGTGCTGGTGGACGAGTGGTCGCACGACGCCAGCGCCCCGCTGCTGCAGCTGCTGGAGGCGCTGCTGCCGCCCGCCTTCGCCATGCTGCAGGGACCCGACGGGTTCAGAGAGCATCCGGATACTGTGGATGATATATTTAGACTTTTTATCAGGTTGGTTTTTGGTATCTTGTGGGGTGTCTACCAACATTATGCCTATCGGTTCGTGGTCACTCCAGAACTTTTCGTCTCTATTGGCCATCTATTTTAGAACTGTAAAACAGTAAGTTAGTAGCTAAAAAGTTCTCATGCTTGATGTGGTCCTCTGTAATTGAAGGTGTGCGGGTGTTATGTGGTGTTTACCTTTGTTGAAGAATGTGTAGTTCCCCCCCCCCCCCCCCCCCCCCTACAGGTTCATGCAGCAGATGCCGGTGCAGCTGCTGACGTGCGGGCTGATGCCGAGCATCGTGCAGTGCGCGGTGTCGGGCGCGGCGCTGGACCACCGCGACGCCAGCGCCTCGCTCATGAACTTCCTCACCGACCTGGTGCGCAAGACCAACTGTCCCAGCCCCGCCGACGCCGAGACACAACACGCCAAGGGTACGACAAACAAACTTATTGTCAAAAGTTAAAAGCTTCTAAAAGTGTACAAGTCTTGGCAGCAGTCAGTACTAGTATTCTCCTCTCCGCCAGCTCTGACCGTGGAGCTAGTGAACGAATACGGGTCCGCCATCGCGTGCGCCGTGCTGGAGGCGGCGGTGCTGCACCTGCACCGCTCGCAGCTGGCCAGCGCGGCCGACGTGCTGCTGGAGCTCGGCATGCACGAGCGGCGCTCGCACGCGGGCTGGCTGGGCGAGGCGCTGCGGAGACTCCCGCGCGGGCCCGCCGCCGCCACGCCCGACCAGCAGCAGCGCTTCCACGACGGCATCATACAGCCGTGAGTACTTGCACTATACAGGGTGTCCCAAAACTGTGCGACATCAACGGGAAGTACCTTCAATATTAGACATATAATGTTTTGCTGAAAGGAAACATCATTTTATTTTTAATGTTTAATGATACTGCATTCACAAATTTTTCGTAAACAGGTCATTCACTCCATGTCAGATTGTCCAAAGTTACAGATCCACCCTGTATAGTTTCCCGTTCATCTTGCTGATGTTTATTTTTGTTTTTTTTTTCAGCATTAGCGGCAAAGACGCTACGAAACTGCTCCGAGACTTCGCCAAACTGTACCGATGAAGATCTATCGACACGACTCTACTACTGGTATACATATTTATACATAAACATACATACACGTTTATACATAAACATACATACATTATGTATTTCACATTGAAGTGTGTCTATTAACTATATATTTAGATGATTTTAGTACATATTTTGTAAGACTTCATAATAATTATATGATGCATTTACGCGCTAAGAAAAATGTCAATAACTGATTTGCGTCAAAAATCGCCTAATTTTTTCGTGTCATTTTTGGACTTTTAATACGGATTCCTAATTTTTATAAGATACTAGTTGAGCCGCGCAACTTCGTCTGCGAAGGAATTCAAACAGCACTCGATTTTTTTTGGTATTTTTTTCACACCTTACATTATTGGAGTTTTAGTACGGATCTGTAACTTTTTCAAAATTTAATATCGCCTATGTTCACCAGATATAGTGTAGTTTTTTAACGTTTTGTGTCTGTACAAAAAAGTTTTCTTGGCGTGTAAATTCGTCTAAAGTTCGGCCGTTCAGAGAATGCGTTCTTGACACCTATCAGTTAGTCACGAAAAATATTGTTTACCAAGTTATTTGACGCTCAGTTTGGCACAAAATTATAACATTCATTGATTATTGATATAACAATGTTGTTTTAATGCTCATCAATTGTTAAAACGGTAAACAACCAGCAAAAATATTTTTATCGTAACCGCAACGCCATTACTAAGTTACGTGTCAGGAACGCATTCTCTGAACGGCCGAACTATAAATATATTGAATCGTACACATTACTACAAAAGTAAGGCTTAAATATAATACTTTCAATGATTAAGTACTTAGTATAATAGATTTTACATGAATATAACCTTCATTGTCTGTTAAAGAATGATTTTATTGTATTAATTCAATGTTTTTTTACTGTTTCAAGTTTAGGAGAAAAAAGCAAAGAAAAAATTGATTGCATTCACTAAAATATACTTTAAAATCTAATTTCATTCGTGTTGTGAACTTAAATTTGGAATTTTCTGTTTTTTATTTCTCTTTAGTTTTATTAAAATTTAAGATGTTAAAAGATTTTTTTACTAACATATCACCGGCTACGAAGTTAGATTTAAAAAAAACTTGAGAGTTGTCACGGGACACCCGAATAGAACGAAGTTCCTTTCGATTAAAAGATGTCTTATAATTTTTTCCTAACGTAACGTGAGATAAGGAACGTGTTTTAAAGATTTTGATCACAGCGCCATCTAGCGATAATCATCTAAAACAAAAAAGTGTTGTGACAACTTTTCGTAAGATTTTTTTTCCGTCTAGCACCCGACACAACGCGCGATAAGGAACTTCGTTCCAATTTTAAAATAAGAAATAGTTGTGTGATTTTTGAACGAGTTCTTTTTGCAGCTGAATTGACTTTCTGATTTTGTAAACAATGTAGCATTTTATATGTATTTTTTAGATGCGAAATACTTTGATATCTTTTCTAATTTTAATGCTATTTTTTAAAACTTTTCCACTCTTTCATCAAAGTAATCTGTGTACTTTTGTTTTTACTAATTTAAAACTTAAATTTGTGACTGTAGTTATGAGTCGTAGTAATATTACTTTACATTAAGTTTAATTTAAGAAATTGTAAAAACAAAATTTGATAAATCAACGTGTTTGGTCAAAATTGTGCTTTTAAAACAAATATATAAACGGCCACTGTGTACACTATCTTATATCCTGTGTATACAGGGTGGATCTGAAACTTTGGACAATCTGACGTGGGGTGACCTGTTGAAATACAACATGGCACCATTTTTATTTTTTGAATTGGTTAAACTTTTTTTTCTGAAATTGTATGGAAAACGTACGACTATTGTACTTCCATACTATAATGATTTTTTTTTATCCAATTCCTAAAATTAAAGTAGTTCTTAGTTTTATTTCAACAGGTCACTCACCCCACGTCAGATTGTCCAAAGTTACAGATCCACCCTGTATATTTTTAATTTGGCTGTTTTATTTGAAAAACGTTATTTATCATATTTTGTTTAAACGCTTAAATGAAGATACATTATTGTACTTTAAATATTTATGTTTACTCATAAAGCATTGTAAAAAGAACTGGAACAAACTATTTTAATATAAACTACATGGTGTAGTTTTTGTTCCAATATGTCTGTATGGTTAATAGGTAGACATTATTGTCTTATAGTTAAATATATTAGATTGTATTTGATATTTTTCATGTCTTGTGATAAATGAGCATTAAATTGTAAATATTAATTAGAAATGTTTATCTATATTTGGGATGTTTTATTTGAAACTAGCTGCTGCCAGCGACGTCGTCTGCGTGAACCCGTTTTTTTTTCATTTTTCCCGGCAACTATTCGATTTTTTTCTCGACGTAAAAACCATCCTTGAACTTCAACGAACATTTTAAAAAAAGATTTGGCCAAATCGGTCCAGGCGTTGTTGAGTTATGCGCTTACCAACACATTTTGCGATTCATTTTTATATTATAGATTCCTGATTTTGAAGAAAGTGAATTTTGGCAGTTAAAGCTATTGTACTCGTTGCAAAATTACGGAGCTTGAGAATGTCGTGTTTCAGTCATAAATAGATAAGATTTATTGCCGAAATTAATGTTTTATGTAATTTTTTGTATAGCAACCAAATTCCAAAGTCGTGGTGGGGTAGTGGTTGAAGCGCTTGCCTTCCGTAGGGGAGGTCGTGGGTTCAAAACCGGCCGGCTTGTACCTCTAAATCTTAATACGAAAAAGATTTATGTGCCATTTTTCACAACACCACTGGCTAAAAACGGTGAAGGAAAACATCGTGAGGAAACCTGCATGTCGGAAAAGGATTCTAAAAATCCTTTGAAGATATGTGAAGTCCCCAATCCGCACTGGCCAAGCGTGGTGGACTATGCCTAATCCCTCTTCGGAGGAGACCTGAGCCCGGAGATAAAAAAAACTTGAGAGGTGTCATGGGACACCCGAATAGAACGAAGTTCCTTTCGATTAAAAGATATCTTATATTTTTTTGCCTAACGTAACGCGCGATAAGGAACGTGTTTTAAAAGATTTTGATCACAGCGCCATCTAGCGATAATCATCTAAAACAAAAAAGTGTCCTGATAACTTTTCGTAAGATTTTTTTCCGTCTAGCCCCCTTTCGATAACGCGCGATAAGGAACTTCGTTCCAAAAAAAAATTAGGATTCATACCTATTTAGCAAAAAAGTAATCATAAAATGTTACAACGGGATAACCAAACAAAATGCGGATTATTTGCGAGTTCAACGCCATTTATTATATCATCAAGTTATAAAAATAGGTCTTAACATCTCTTATCCAATAAAATACTTATTTACACATAACTTAAATCATTTCTTTTTAGCATTTTTAGGGCTTGATAGAGTAACGAAACTGACGCGACGAGGTGCCTTGGGGCTTGACACAGTCGCCGCAGGTTGCTTGACGTCAGTCACTTTAGCTTGACGTAAAAACTGATTGTCCTGGGGTGCTTCAGTCTTCTTTATTTCCGGAGAATTTAATTCTGTTTCTTCGTATACTAGTTTGATATCATTACTGTCTTCAATAACAGTGACTTCGGTATCCATTTGGTCATTTGATTTTGGTTTAATAATTTCATTGTTGCTGTTGTCGGACCAGGATGGGTTCGCTACTTCTTCTAAAACGTCCATTTTGACTGGAGTCTTGATCTGTGCCGGTTTCTGTTTGGGAGACTTTTCTGGAGCTTTGAATTTGATGAACGGATCGATTTTTGTTGATTTTGGGTTTTCTTGTGGCAGTTTTTCGTCTTGAATTTCCATTGGTTCTGTGAAGAATAACACTTTATAAGTTTGTAACGTAATCGGATTCAGTGGTATTTCCGACATTTTTATTGCAAGATGATGAAATGATTACTGTCAGTCATGAACCAACGCAATGACACAATTTTTGAAATAAAAAAACTTGAGAGGTGTCAAGGGACACCCGGATGGAACGAAGTTCCTTTCGATTAATTAGTGAGGGAATTGTAATAAAATTTTATTTTTAAGTTATAATTAGTTAGTTTAAAACTTAAATAAAATATTTTGATCACAGCGCCATCTAGCATTAATCATACAAAACAAAATATGGAATTGTTTTAAAAGATTTTGATCACAGCGCTATCTAGCGATAATCATCTAAAACACAAAAGTGTCGTAACAACTTTTTCATAAGTATTTCCGTCTAGTCCCCTTTCGATAACGCGCGATAACTTCGTTCCAAAAATTTCCACATGTCTTAGTAACCATTGGAAATTTTGAACTATTTTATTTAATACTTATTTTGAGTTTCGTATTTAAATTCAATGATTATACCTGGTTTATCTTCAAGTTTTTCAGGCGGTAGTGGATCTCCTAATTCTCCTTTATTGAATGTGATAATGGAACAGAACCCATCGGTACTGGAAGCTACTAACGATAGTCCGTCGCTCGACCACGTCAGATCTGTTAACCTGGAATTAATAGTAGTTTGTGCAGTTTAAAGTTTTAAACTATTTAGCTCAGTGGCTTAGGGACCTTTGTTTCAGATTTTTTTTTTTTTTTTAATTGCAAAGTAGATAAACGAGCATACGGCTCACCTGATGAGATTTCACATTCAATGTACTTTTTAAAATATATATATATATATATATTTTTAATTAACAAGACAGAAAAACGAGCGTACGGCTCACTTAATGTTAAGTGGTTACAAGCTCCAATGGACTCCAATATACATGTAAATGTATTTAAATAATCTTTCAAATACATTAAATTGTCATGGTATAATTTCAACATTTTCAACTATATTGCACAAATGTTTTTTTCTTGCCTTGATAGGCAGACAAGCTAACGGGCCACCTGATCCTAAAAGTGTTTACCGTTGCTCATGGACCTCTGCGATGTCAGGGTAATGTGTAATGTAAAACGTACTAAAAACCAACCTAGTATAATGCACATTAGCGACGATAGCGACGGGCGTCCTCTGCTGCGTGTCATACAACAGCACGGAGCGTCTCGTGCCCACCGCCAGCACGTACCGCCCGCCCGCAGCCCCCAGCCGGCTCGGGGGCCCCCCGGACCGCGGGGAGTACCGCGTGCGAGACCACCGCGTCACCAGGGCTGCGTCGCCGCACGGGAGGATGCACACTGGACTGTGGATTATATTATGATGTTAGGTTAAATTGTGAATTGTATATGTTAGGACTTAGGTTAAACCTTGTGTACTTGGTCAATCTGAATAAAAATCATGTAATTTGTGTGACATAATTTATGGATAGCCCCTTTTGTTATTAGCTATGAATCTAACTGTTGACACTGAGTGTAGGTGTGAAATAGGAGAATTCATAAGTGTAGTACACATCAACCATAAAGGTGAATTTGATAGCAAGACTATAGCGCTATGACTTGTCCTTCTTCAAACAAGGCTTGAGGAGGGTCCTTAAAGTTAGGTCGTAGGTAGCGACCCCTCAGTGTCCCCTGACATTGCAGAGGTTCATGAGCAACTGTAACCACTTACTATCAGGTGCGTCTGCCTACATGGCAATAAAAAAAAAGACAATGTAGTGGCGTAAGTGATTTGTGAATATTTGTTATTGAAAAACGTAATGAAAACACTTTACATAGTGCTTACATAGCTTTAAAAGTGATCATGCACATAACCACTCAACTGGGATCGGCAACCAAATGGTTTGTTTAAACTTGTTTTGTTTACATTTTTTAATTGTCTCATATTTTAGGAGAAACTATATTTTCGCTGAAAATGTAATACAGCGTCGTTTAATAATAAAGATTTACAAAAATATAAGGTTTAATTAAAAATCAAAATTAATATTTATTGGAAAAAAATATTTTCAAAATGAGGCTCAAACAAGGTAGTGATTCCGAACGAAGTCCCCAGTTTTGCCATCTAGCGAAAAGTGATGTTCCCAGTTGAGTGGTTACGAATCAGGTACCATGAAACAGAATTCCAAATACTATAATAGTTACCTTAAAAAATCAAAACTCACGTTTTCAAACAATATCTAGTGTAAATATACACAGCATTGATAGGTTTAACATCCGGTTTCCCTTCTGGTTCTATCCGTCCAGCTGGAACTGCTATGTACAGGCCATCGGGGCTGAACTGAAGTCTCCTAAAGTACGTCTGCAGGGTGTCATCATGGTAGAGCCGGAGTTTACAGCCGTGGAGAGGATGGTCTGATGGAAACGGGAGGGAGGCCTTGCTGCTTCGAGATACTACTTTTTTTGATGCTATGTCGAAGACTCGGAATATTCTGTGGAGTAGTAATAAGTTAAAGTTAGAAATCCCTGATTCATTTTATTTTCTAAAACTAGTTTCAAATCATGCTGAAGTATATATTTTCAATTAAAAAGAAAAGCATATTGGTAGATTTTTATGAGGGACATGAGCATTATACCACAGCAGTACTTTCCACAAAGTAAACTTTTATAAACTACCCTCATTTACAGTATGTTAACTAACCCTATGCCATTAAACTTCAAATCTTTGAGTATTAAGTAATTCACCTGTCTGTACTCTCTGAAGCAATATACTGTCCTTTAGGGTCCCAGCAGACGCCTTGAACGAAACCTTTATGATCACTCAGTATAGCAACATGTTTCCCTTTGTGCACATCCCAGATTATCAGTTTATTGTCTATGGATCCCGAAGCTAGGTGTGCTCCGTCACTGCTCCAGGATAAGTCCAGGACATCTTCCATGTGGCCTCGGAGGATCTGTGAAGAGAAATTAGGTGCTGTCAGTATATGTAGTGTGTATTTGTTTTGGTAATGGTTGAATGTAATTGGAATTCTTGGAGATGTTGTTTGCTACTTGAGAATAGTTGAATATTAAAATTAGTAAAACAAAGCTGTATTTATTTTGCTGTATTATATTGGAACGAAGTTCCTTATCGCGCGTCATCGAAAGGGGGCTAGACGGAAATTCTTATGAAAAACTTGGCACGACACTTTTTGTTTTAGATGAATATCGCTAGATGACGCACAATTAAAATCTTTTAAAACAATTCCTTATTTCGTTTTATATGATTAATGCTAGATGGCACTGTGATCAAAATATTTTATTTAAGTTATAATAATTTGTCTGTCTGTCTTTCTATGAGACAGAGAGATAGACGTTTTAAACTAAGTAATTATTATATCTTCAAAAATAAAATTTTATTACAATTCCCTCACTAATTAATCGAAAGGAACTTTGTTCTCTCAAGTTATTATTATTTTTAATTTTTGATCACAACTTACTTTATACACAACCCAAGTTTCCTTATATTGTTCTTCTCCTTCATTGACAGGAGTTGATTCATCAAGTTTCTGTTTCCAAATGAATATAGTGGCTTCATCACCACCGGAGGCTAAATATTGACCATCGGGGGACCACCGCACTACGTTTACGGCTTTTAAATGCTTTGTTAGATCTGCTGCTACTTCGAGATTAACTGAACCAGTATCTGTTGTTGATAAGTACCAAATCTGGAATTGAAAATTTAATACTTGAATTTTGTTCTTTATTTTTAGATGATTTAAACATTCTTGAAATGGTTTCCGATAAATTTACGTTCGTTGATAATCATCAGTGGTGTGTGCAAAGAAGTACTAAAGTATTTTTATCGTATAAATACTTCCGTATTCCAAAATACAATATGAATATGAAGTATAAATCGATAGTATGGATTATAGGATGCAAAATTAGCTTATTAGTCTAATATGGAATTCATAAAACATACCAAAACATGAGAATCTGTCCCTCCAGTAGCGAGTCGTAGTGGGTCGTTTGGTTCAGCTCTCGGCTGAAAATCTGCACTTAATACTGGATCACGGTTGTGCCAAGAGATTTCTGGTATCGCGAATTTCATTCTGTATAGGGCTTTTAATTCAGAAATAAAACTTTTACTAAAACACGATCAGCTGCACAACCAAAATAAAAAATTTGAAACGAAATGTCAAAGTTGTTTTGGCGCCAAAATAGTTTTAATTTTTTAATAGTGTTTGGTCATTTAGTTTGTACGCTAAGTAAAGGGGAGTGCAGGCCCGACAAATTATGAATTTTTAGTTTTAATTTAAATCTCAAACATTTTTTTTTAATTCTACTGTAATCAAAATCGTACAATTTTCAAACAGAAATGAAGTCATGAGTTAGTTAATTTTTAAATACGAAAAAGCAACAGCAAACTTTCATGAAAAAATAAAAATTTAGTCGATTTTCGTAAGAAAAAAAATGCGCGACACTATTTTGACCGTAAAAGTCACCTGTCACACTCAAAAACTGTCATGACTGTCTTGGATTGTCAATGTCAAACTTGAACATTTCTTTTTGGCGTTTGTTGTTACCGTGCTGAACAAACTCAAAAAATGGTTGGTGATTTTTTAAATATTTATCGTATTTAATCGCGATTAATAGTGAAATAAATTATGAAATTAAATGCACGATCAATAAAAGATGTGTTAGTGAGCTGTTACGTGTGGTTATTTCACGAAGAATCCTTTATAAATTTCAGGTGAACGTACCAAAACAGCGCAGGACTTACTGCAAAAAATGCAAGGTCCACAAGGTACACAAAGTGTCCCAGTACAAAAAGTCAAAGGAAAGGCACGCTGCCCAAGGTAGAAGACGTTATGACCGTAAACAACAGGGTTACGGTGGTCAGTCCAAACCCATCTTCAAAAAGAAGGTAAACATAACCTATACTGTAACACTAGTAATCTTTTCTCGACATAAAGTATTCAGATAAAATTTAAAATTCATTGTTTTCGACTTACAATCTTTTAAATTAGATAACCGATCGAAAATAACCTTAAAATAGTTACGATCAACATAAATCTTTTTGCTTCATATTTGTTAACGGTTCATTCCATATTACTCTAAATTCAAAACCTTATTTCCCTTTGACTTTAGTCTCCTTCACTTTTCAAAGTTCCAATTCCACTAAAAATTCGTTTCTTCAACATAATTTCATATTACATCAAGTTAAATTCCTTTACAACTTTTAAAATTACTGTAACTAGAATCTTAAAATTACAGGCGAAAACCACAAAGAAGATTGTGCTCCGTCTTGAGTGCGCAGACTGCAAAGTGAGATCACAGGTAGCCCTGAAGAGATGTAAGCACTTCGAGCTCGGAGGAGACAAGAAGAGGAAGGGACAGATGATCCAGTTCTAGGCGCTTGTAATAAATAAGACTATCACTTACTGTGCTGTTTTATTCAACCATTTGATTCTTCAATCTTTGATTTTAAGTCTAATAGAATATAACAACTCTAAATATGTTTATGTTCAGTTTAAATACTAAAACTATGGTTCAATCCAAACTGTCTTTCTGCCAGTTGAGACTGAAAACCAGCTCAGTGTTGGGTGTGGTTAATCCACCAAACACCCAGCATTTAGCTGAGACTAGACTGGTTTGTGATGGAAACTTTTATTTTGTATCTCTTTTGTATTGTTTGTTCTTGTGTTTCCATCATAAATAGATAAATTTTTGTTTGAATGTAAAATTGCCACATTACTATTAGTATAAAGTGGTAAATAGTTGTCCAAGTGAATAGTAGGTAATAGTTTCATCTGCAAATTTTGTAAATATAATTGTTGGAAATCCCTCAAGGTGCATTTAATTAATAATACTACTCTGGAGCTTGGTCAAATAAATTATTCCATGTTTTCTCTTTCACAATAAATACCAAACTAAACTACATTTTTTTTACATATAAAAGTCATCTTGTTTTTATGACAAATCATTTTCAAAATTAAACAAATTCCAAATAAATAAAACATATTTACAACAATAATATTGGTGAGATGTAATGGAATATTTTACAGTTTTAATACTTTTAAATTTAGAACAGATTTTTTTATTAAAGTGATTTTAATTTGCAAATGAAGTACTCATGAACTTTGGCAGACAAGAAAGAAAAATTCAAAGCTCAGCTAAAGAAGATTAGTTAACCTTGTTAGTATAAAAAGGAATATTGTAATGAATATTGAAAATATAAATGCTATTATGTGGTCATTCTTAAATTGGTAATTGTAGAAAAAAACTTAGGAATTCAATAAATCACAGATACAGTATAAACTCTTTATTGTTAACTTTGATAAACATTTCATAAAAATATAAAACTAATATTTGTACACTAAGTTTAACCTATTTCTTAAATGAATAGCATTTCATTAAGGCAATGAGTTCCATACAACTAGTTCCATTTATAATCACAAGAAAAAAATTCAGAGGGGATCCAGAATATATATATTTTTCTAAATTCAATTTTTTTTTTTACTTAACTCACCAAAAAGTTGGAATGTGATCATAAAAATAAAAAGGCCTTAAAATAATGAGTATTTTTAAAATTTCAGTTAAAAATATCTTATTTCAAAATTTTTTCTAGCATTTCGGGATCCAGTCCTTCCAATGAAATTTTTAGTTTGACTGCCTGTAACGGAACGCCTACTTGGACCATTTTAACAAATTTCTCATACTCTGACGGTATTTGAGTTTCAGATGGTAATGCAGTTTCTTCTATTTTAGTTTGTGAATTTTCTGTGTCCGTTTTTGTTTCTATTTTGTTGTCTGGTTGGTTCTCTTCTATTGTGGGTTTTTCAGCTTGTTTTGGAATGTCTAATTCGGGTATTGATGAGAGCTAAAATTTGAAAATTTATCAAGATTGTTTCACCAAAAAAGGTAGAATTTTTTTATTAAATTTAAGATGTAAAAATAATATCTCAAATTTGTCCTCTTAAAACCAGAAAGAACCTGCATATTAACTTCATAGTATGAAGTCCCCGATCCACATTAGGCAAACATGGTGGACTGTACCTGATCTCTCTACTGAGAAGATCTGAGCCCTAACCAGCAGTGGGCAGTTATGTTACAGTAGAAGTACAAGTAGTTAGTGAGGTGGGTTTTCTGTGATAAATGAAAGATATTGGCACTTCTATGCCTTAGCTAGTCTAGGAGTGACAATAACCAATTATCATCAGGTAGCCTGTGGGCCGTCGTCTACTTATCACGCCACAAAAACATACGTAACCTTTTTTAAATAAAGGTGAAATCAAGATTTACTTTACCTTAGATTCTAGTAAAACCATAGCAGCATTCACTTTTTCCAGTTTCCTTTCAAATTCCATTAACTTCTGCTCGCAATTTTTCATGAAAGTGTTCAAGAATTGTACATTTATAGTAAGGAAATGATTTACGAAAGCCAATGTTCGTTTTTGGTGTAATGCAGCTACCTACAAAGTAAAATCGTTAAGTTAGAATTCTCATAATGTTAATGAATGTTCTAAATTGGATTTAAATTGTAAAAACTTCAAAAAGTTTAATCAAACCTTTGATAAATCAACCTCTGAGGATCCAGGATTAGGCAAATCTTCGTGGAGATTCATCTTTGTTTATTTCGATAAAAACTTATTAAACATAAAACATTTTCTTGCAGAATTTCAACTTAAAACTACAATATAACTCCGCGGATCCTAAATAACTATGAAACTAAAACTAGAAATTAATGATTTTGAAAATAAAATAAATCAGCTCAACAAGCTGAAACTTTGTTTTGGTTTTGATGACATCTGACATATTAAATTTGATATTGACAGACCATGTTTCTTGCAGAACTTTCACTGTCAGTGTCACCAATTGTCAATCTTGTGTTTCGTTTGTTTGTCTCAATTGTCTCCAGTGAAGTGTTTTGATTATAATTTCGCATTATTTTGATATTTTTACTGACGGCAGAGCGCCATAAATAAAGTGAAGTGAAGTGAAGTGATATTTTCATGATAAAATTAACAAAATAGCTGCGTTTATTGAAGATTAATAAGATTATTTGTGAAAAATGGCCGGAGAAGTTGTCGTAGATGCTCTGCCGTACATAGATCAGGGTTACGATGATCCTGGAGTCAGGGAAGCTGTAAGTATTTAAAGTAATCCTGTTATTTATATAGAACTTACCACTAGTGGTTTCTTTAAAAAAAGCTATTAAAAGAATATTAAATATACCTACATGTTATTCAAAATAAAACAACATAACCTCAAAATGTTTTTTTTTGTTTCTCGAATAGTTGTAAAACGAATACTTTGCTTAAATTATAAATTTTAACCAAGAAACTTACCACACCACTACAAATCTGTAAAATATTTGTCAAACAATTTTCTTCTTCCTTTTCTAAAACTTGTTTTACTTCTAGGCACTGGCTATGGTAGAAGAAGAATGCAGGCGATACAGACCTACTAAGAACTATTTAGAGAATGCAGGACCTGAACCCAGTACAGCATTCGAAACTCCAGCATTACAACGAGAAATGGAGAGGGTTCAACAGAGATTACCGATGGAACCTTTATCTATGAAGAGGTATATGTGACCTTTATTATTAAACAACTTTTAACTTTAAACTAAATTTTAATAATATAAACATGCAAGGTCAGAAAGAACAATCTAAAAAAAACTGAGCTAAAAACTCTTTAATGGTTACGAAAATTTCAAAATCTTTTTTCAGGTATGAACTTCCACCTCCTCCTGTAGGCAAAATGAGTGAGCCCAGCGCATGGGCAGAATCGGTAGACAATTCCCACGCCCAGCTCTCCCATCAAGCCATCAGGGTCCTCAACTTGGAGTTGCAGCTGGAGTACGGTTCGGAAGCCTGGAGATCATATCTCAACACGTTACAGTCTTTAGTAGCTAAGGCACAAAATGAACACAATCAGTTAAGGTGAGGTTTATAATAGTAGCCTTTATAATGTGAACCGTTTGCTTTAACTGCTTAAAAAGTTCATTATTGTAGAGGCCCATTCACTATTGCCTAAAAGCTTAAAATTTTCTTTTAGAATAAAACTTGATAGGTATTATTAAGGATGTTGTGAATGTAGTCTTTTAACCATTAAAAAAAACTATAACCTAAAATTTGCATCTACAGGATGTTACAAATTGCAATTTATGATATACCTTCTCCCAGCTGAATGGGGTAGCGTTATCATTATTGGAAAAATATTAACAAATTCAAAAAAAAAGGTAGTATAAAGTTGTAGGTATTTTGAAAGAACGAGGCTTCAGGAACAACATTGTGTCTCATGACATTGTAGAGGTCCGGTAACCATATAAAATCATATGGCCTTTTGGCCCAGCTAACTAAATGAGAAAAAAAATTTTCACCCAACTTTGGCTTGTTTATTACTTATCCACCCTGAAATTTACAAATAAATCTCATCCCATCTTATTTATATTCTAGAAAACAGATAGGATCAGTTAATTGGGAGCGTAAACGCGTGCAGACGGCGAGCGGAGCCCGACTTCGTTCATTGCGGCGACGGTGGGCGCAACTTGTGTCAGATAACTACAGGCTTGAGAGAGCGCTATTACATTTGCAAAAGGTAAAAATTGTGTATTTGATTTTGTGTGTAGATTTTTTTGTGTCAGTTACCTTAATAAAGGGAAGTTTTTTCTGATTGCAACACTAAATGATTTGTTGATTTTCTGAAAATAAAATCACATAAGTTACAAAACGGAAAAATATTTAAAGGGGTTTAAATGAAACAATTCAGTTTGTGCATTTCATTGCGATTTTGGCATCTTCTCTTAATATTGTTTATACAACGAAATAAATCTTTTTAACTTCCTCAGGCTAAAGGAGAAGTATCCATTGAGGAAGGAGAGGAAGCAGACTTGGACATTGTCAAATCATTACCAGAGAAACTCAACTCACAAACGGAAAAGGAGGTGCAGAAGAAAATAGAAGATATGTTTGCAGATTAAAAAATAAGAATAAATATAGTTAAAAGCTTATAATTCTTGTTTCACTTAAAAATATGTTTTAAATTAAATTTCGGTAGATGGGTAATGGATTCGCTAAATTACAATGCATGTCCAGAATTCGATGGGATGGAAATCGCTACCTTGTATGACGATCTTTTTGAAAATAATATTTTTACATAAATATAGTCATTCGTTCATTTGGCAGCGAAAAATAGTGGATACCTAGAAAGTATTCCGGTAGTTTTGCAAATTTTATTGCCAAAAACTGCTTTTAGGTATCATTTTTCCAATATGGCGACCCGAGCGGCAAAAATAGGAGGTGGCAGAGTGGAAATTCGGAAAGAGCACATCAAAATCAATAAGATTACCAATTAGCAAAACTCCCGGAAAACTTTCCAGGTAAAACTACCAAATAACTGTTTTATTTTCATAAATTTTGAATTGGTTTTTCAATAAATATGCGAATATCCCTAGTGCGAACCAAATCACAGATTAGAAAGATAAACTAAATTGCGAAAATGTTGCGAACCGAGAGATTGTCTATACTAATGAAAAATTGTCAAAACAAAACATGTGTCATCTCGCAACTGTCAGTTTTTATTTAAAAATGGCGGACGATGCATCGAGCAGTAGCGGAATTACCGGTAATTCGGTTGAAAATTCAGTAAACCAAGATGAATTGATAATGAAACAACAGCGCGAAATAGAAAAAGAGGTGACCTTAAATATATTTCGGTGGAATAATTTATAAAATCTTTTTTATCACAAAAACCAATATTGAAATTACACTATTGTTTGTTTGTTTTTTAGATATCAGAAACAATACCATTAGTCGGCGACATTGAGGAACTGGAAACTTTAGAGAAAGAATATAACGAGGATCCTGTGTATTTGCTCAAAATTAAAGATTTAGCCTCGAAATACAAAAGTATTCGGCGAACACGTCCCGATGGCAATTGTTTTTTTCGCGCGTTTTCATACGCATATTTGGAAAGATTACTGACTGACAAGCAGGAATATGATAAGTTTTATGAAATAGCTAAAAATTCTAAGGATATTCTGGTCGCTCTGGGCTTCTCGCAGTTCACGGTCGAAGATTTTTACGAAACAGTAAGTTAGGTTATGTTTTTTGTTTTGTTGACAAGGACGTCTCAAGTATACAAATAATTGAGGATCGTGTAAGACCTTGAAAATTGAATGGTTTTTGCAGTTTTTTTGTTATTAGAATAATTAGCGATACGCGAGAATGGATAGTGCTGTTAATATACACAAACTAATTTAATCTTGAATTGGTTTCTAAGCATCATTGTTTCACTTGAAATTTGATTAAAGTTTGACAATTTGAAGCAAATGATATTATCATTAATTATAATTAGCGGGTAGTGTTAAAAAGATCAGCATATTTCCACAATAAATAAGAGAACGCTGAAACTCTTGTATTGTATGATATTCGATTATATTCAGTTTAAAAAATTAGCTAATTAAAACACTGGCCAACAAAATTTATCACGACACTAACAATAGCCCTACATCTTTCAGTTCATGGAAGTAATCCAACGAGTAGGTGAACAAGCCAATTCCTCCCCCGAGTCCGTAGAGGCAGTGAGAGAGGAACTTCACGATAAATTTAACAAGCAAGGCTACTCCGACTACATTGTGGTGTACCTCCGCCTCATAACCTCTGGTCAACTGCAGACCGATCAGGAATTTTATCAGAACTTCATTGAAGGACCACGTACAGTTACCGAATTTTGTAGACAGGTAATAGAATAGAAACAATTGAATAATTATGAGATTTAAGGATAGGGTAAGTCATAGCAGTTCCTTGATGTCTCTGGACGTTGCAGGGACCTATGGACAATGGTAATCACTTATGATCAGATAGCCTGATGGCTTATCTTTTTCCTATAATATTTTGATTACGAGATATATCTCTATCATCACCATCATTATCCCACATTCTAACAATAAACATACCCATTTTGGTTCTCTTTAAAGTCAGTAAAAGATGACCATACTGTAATCACACTGAAATTTACGTAACTGTAATATGTTTTTCAGGAAGTGGAGCCCATGTACAAAGAGTCTGATCACATTCATATCATAGCGTTGAGTAATGCACTCAAGGTGTGTGTGAGAGTCAAGTACATGGATCGCGGTGAAGGGAGTCAGGTTAGATAACTATGTTTGTTTTACTTTCATGCATTTTCAACGGGTTATTAACAACCGCGAGGGTCTGAATAAGTTTGTTTGTTTTATTAGTTATAGTTTATTTTTATTACGAACATTAATTAGAGTACAACAACGAATGAGAACGACCTCTCACAAGAGACTAAGACAAACCTTATGTCGCTTTTCCATATTGGTCGGCCGTCATCGTCATTTGTTTGGTAATGTGTTGGACGTTGGCGAGCCAATATGGAAACGCGGCATTACAGTGGTTACCGTTGCGTATTAAATTACATTGCTAGCATATTCACCTATAACCCCAACAGCATGAGGTTGTTGTTCTTCTAATAAATAATATTATATTGTTTGTTCCAGGTGATAGCTCACGATTTTCCAGAAGGTTCTACCCCTCTAGTCCACTTGTTGTACCGGCCTGGCCACTATGATATACTGTACGCGTGATCCTACGTTTTATTATAATAAATTATACTTATCTAAATTGCCTTTTATTTCACTTATTAATAAGATACGTTTAAATTGTCTAGATATGAGGTTAGAAAAGTTTTAAAATATAGTATGCAGTAGGGGTGTGCGAATAATTCGAAATTCGACGAATATTCGAAACTTTTCGAATTATTCGAAATTTTTTGAATATTCGTCGAACGACGACTATGACTATTTTGTAGACATCCATTAAATTAAAGATAACCCATTAAACCCATTAAAGATATTATCTACTAAATACAAATTCTTGTCCTATTTCCGATACATCGTCGTAGTCAAATTCGATACTATTCGAAACTTTTAGAATTATTCGAAATTTTTCTAATATTCGTCGAACTTCGAATAATTCGGAGATTCGAATTATTCGATTCGAAATTCGAATCGAATAATAAAGGCCTTTACTTTGACTCCATCAGATTCCCTCTAACTTTTGTTAAAACATTCGCATGTTTTTTGCGAGAATATTCATTACATGCATAGAACGCAGTAGGACTTTCAATCACATACGAAAGCATCGTGTGGTGGCCTAGAGCAAAACTAGAGACATGCATTCAAGGTCTGCGAAAAGTGCAGAGGCTCGCATGCATGGCTATTACAGGGGCCTTCAAGACTACTCCAACAGCTGCGATGGAGCGCGTCTTAGGTCTAACGCCTCTTCACATAGAGGTACAGGTGATGGCTAGGAAGGCACTTCAAAGGCTGAAAATCAACAGCCAATGGAATGATAAACAACCAACAACTAGACACACGACATGGGAAAGTGATGGGAACCTTGACAGAATACTCGACATGATCTGCGACAAGATAACTCCCATACACATATTCGACAGGAATTTCCGTCTGCACATACCAAGCAGACAGGAATGGCAAGATGGATTCATAGAATCCATTAAAGATGGCCTGTTATTTTACACCGATGGATCCAAGATGGAATCGGGAACAGGTGCAGGTGTATTTTCCAAAGAGCATAGTTTACACTACAGTCTTGGTAAGTACACGACGGTCTTCCAGGCAGAAACATATGCAATATATGCCTGCGCAGCTGTGAACATGGGCCTCACAAATAAGGACATCCACATTCTCAGCGACAGCCAAGCAGCCCTGAAGGCACTGATGAATTACAGGGTCGAATCAGGACTGATAAGAGATTGTATCCGCACTCTTAACCGGCTGGGAAGACGCAATAAGGTTAGACTAACATGGGTAACTGGCCATGTAGGTATCGAAGGTAATGAGAAGGCTGACGAACTAGCAAGAAGGGGGTCTGAAGAAGACCCCATAGGACCCGAACCCTTCACTGGATTATCAATGAGGACAATAGGGTCAGCATTGAGGGAATACTCAGATAACATATCCACAATAGAATGGAGATCCCTACCAGGCATGAGACACTCGAAAGAGTTCATAAGCAAAACCAATTCACATAAGGCATCTGGGCTTAGTAAAAGTAAACTGAGACACCTTATGGGTGCCCTAACGGGGCATTTTGCCACCAGGGAGCACCTATGTAGGTTAAAGTTGGCTACAAGCCCAGTCTGCAGATTCTGTGAAGAAGACACAGAATCAATGCATCACATATTATGTGCATGCGACGGCCTGGCAAGGGTAAGAATGAACGCATTGGGTGAAGGATACCCGGACCAATGCGTGTATAAGTCCTTGGCGCCAAAAAGAATTGCAGAATTAATGCAATCACTTTTTGAAGCCGAGGAATAAAGGAAGGGGTCGTGATACAAAAGATCCGATTGGGTCGAAGTGTCAGGTGATTACAGGCACCACCCCAACAACCAAGATAGAGGACTTTCAATGATCTAGCATTACAAAGGGTCATGAGCGACGGAAATCATTTACAATTGATTGTGGATCGCGACCAAATATGTTATCCATATGCATAAAATTATTATATCTGGAATCAACATCATGAACAACAGAATGAAGTCAATTTAAAGTGCACTGATCGCACGTAACTACACGATATTTTGAATCAACATTATAAATAACAAAGTGAAATTTTAAAGAACTAATTCGACGAAATCGATGAACTGGCTCTGGAGTACGGTCATCGCGTCCTAAGAATTCCACCGTATCATTGCCAATATAATGCGATCGAGCTTATTTGGGCAAATAAAAGGTTACGCCGCCCGGCACAATACTTCGCCGCCATTCAGCACGAAAAAGATGATGACACTATTAAAAGAAGCCTGCGGAGAAGTCACAAGAGATGACTGGGCAAAGGTTGTTGAGAAAACTAAAAACCTGATTTTTGAACATTTTGACCGAGATATCAGGATTGATTCTGTTATTGATAATAATATAATTATACATGTAGGCGAAGATGACGTCTGATTAATATTCTGCACGTAATATTACGCACATTCAATTCAATGTATTTACTTTATTGCATAGAAATACAGATTGTAACAAAGAATAAATAAAACAACTTTATTATATGATATTACTTTTTTTTTGTTTCCACTTCAATAACTAAAAAATAAATTTTAAATCATTTCGCCAATTTAAAACGAAAATAATCTTAAAAATAATGCGGCGGTTCATTTTGGAGGAACGGTAACAAGCTTTTACTTGGTCTGTTGTGCCCATCACTAGTCGTGACTAACTGACAGGTGTCAGGAACGCATTCTCTCAACGGCCGAATAATAATGCCAGAATATCGTGTTATTACGCGCGATCGGTGCACTTTAAATAGACTTCATTCTGTTGTTCATGATGTTGATTCCAGATGTAATAATTTTATGTCCATATTATGATCGAAACCAAGTCCAAACCAAAGCAGCTTCTCTTTAATTAAAACAAACCTAAAAGTACAGAAATCATTTTTAGGGGTAATAACTAATGAAATAAAACAAAACACGTTTATCACAAAATTAGCTCTTCTAATAATTACGGAACTGCAAACCAGTAAACAATAAAATCTAAAATGTCACTGAATAAAATATAAGTTAAAATTAAAATGTTCATCGCAGTTATCTGCAGAAGTACACACCGTCCGGCTCCCTGCGAGGTTTCATACCAGCAAAGAAAGCTTTAATATCCTCTTCTTTGACAACCTCCTTCCTGTCCTTAAAACTCTTGAAGTAATCTAAAAGTTTGTCTCGTAATTTATTGTATTCTGTCATAGCATTAATCTGTTGTATTCTGTCCAAAGATGAAAGAGCCTCCAAACCTTTTTCGTACTGTGAAGAGCTTCCATTGTTTCGTTCTTGTCCTAATGCTTCGTAGAAAGAGACGGTGTCTTCAGGATCGACTAGGAACAGAACATTTAGGTCTTTGTAAATGGATAGGCACTCGTTACAAGTGCACAGCTTTTGTCTGAAGTTTGATGGCCAGAATGTGGCGCCTTTATAGATCTTTTTAGTGCCTTTAGGTCGTTTGCAATCTATTCTTAGTTTTTTAGATGGCATATCATCGGAATATTCATTGTGTTTTCTTTTGTTTTCACTGTTTGTGTTGGCTTCTGTTAGTAAATTCGTGTTGTTCATTTCATCACCATTTTCGTGAATTTCATTAGTGTCGTTTTCAATTTTATCATCATTGTGTTCTAAATGTGAGTCATCAACAATGCCATTTTCAGTTACACTTTGTTTTTCAACTTCTGTTGAATTATTTTCATTAATTTCAGCATCATTTTCTGATGTTTTTGACTCATCATCATTACCATTAACTAGATCTTCAATTGTTTCAGAGACAATCAATTTATTTTCAGCATCAGAAACAGAAAGATTTGCATCTCCATTCATTTCCGTCTTATTTTCTTGGTCCATAGATGCAGTGGGTTCAGTGGGTAATGTTTCATTATTATCATTAATCTCAGAAGTATTTTCTGTTTGGTCAGCCATATCTTCAGATCCATTAATGTTTTCAGTTTCAGTTTCCATTTTTGTTTCTGCATCAGCATTGGTATCTGTATGAGACTCTACTTTGGGACTATAATTATCTTTGTTAACTATACATTCTGAAGTTTCATTGTTGTCTACATGAGGCTCAGTTTTGTGACTATCATCATTGTCATCGTTAAGTAGTTTTGTCTCTGCTTCATCATTATTATCTAAATCAGGTTCAGTTCTGTGAATATTGTCTTCACTATCAATATTTTGTTTTGAGTCTGTATTTTCATTATCAGTATTATCTAATTTTGTTTCTGCTTCTTCATTTGTAGTTTCATTTAATTTTGTATCTTTTTCTTCGCTGTTTTCATTTAATTTTGATTCAGTATCTTCACTGTCATTTTTTATATTAGTTTCACTGTTATCCTTCATATCTTGTACATTTTGTTTTTCATCTTGTTCTTGTAATATTTCTTGTGTTTCTTTACTATCAGCATCCTTTGTAAGTTCTGATAGTTCTTTAGTAGCTGATTCAAGAGTATCCTCATTGTTTTCAGTAACTTCCATTTCAGTATTTGTAGTATGTACATTTTTTGTACTATTTTCTTCAACTACATTTTCTTTATCAGTGGTTTGGTTAGTATTATCAGTATTAATATCTTCTAAGTTAGTTTCAGTCTTTTCAGGGTCTGTTTCAGAAGTATTGGAATCATCATTGGCTTTATTTTCTACTACTTGCTCTGTATTGTCTATGCTTTTTGTAATTTCGTTTTCTACTCTATTGACAGTTTCCATATTTTCTTCACAAGGAATATCAGTAATTTGTGAGGTGGGTTCAGTAATATCCTTGACAGATTCATCATTTTCTTCTTTAGCAGTAATTTTAGTATCATTTTCAAATAAGGTATTTATATCACCATTACAAGTTATGGCTGATATAATAGGATTTCCAGAATCAGTAGAGAGAATATCAACATCTCCATTGTCCACATTAACAGCTAGATCACTGTAATCATGTAGAAACTCATTATGTTCCATACAAGCCTTGCAGATCATTTCTGAATACTGGTCGCTGTTGGGTACTATGGCTTCTAGATGCGCTGAATGTAGCCAATCCTCGCATATGACACATTGAATCATCTCATCTTCATACTCGGCCTCGGGGTCAGGGTAAGGTCTATGGCAAATGCAGTAAAGTCCACTAAAGTTCTGGTTGTAGATGTTTTCTTCATTGAGATCAGTCTTGTTTGGGGTGAAATGACAGGGATTTGAGCTGAATTTGGGGTTGCCGCAGTCACAACGGAAGTTTCTTTTGGTGTACAGCTCTACTAGGTCGTGGTTCTCGTGGCAGTTGATGCTGCAGGCGAGGCAGACGCCTGCTCTCTGACTGGAGTCCTTCTTGGCGTCGGGACAACAGGTCATGCACGCGTATATGGCTTGACGTTTTATGTAACCCTGTAAAATACGACAGAAGGGTTATTTTTCTATCTTAAGTTCATCAAATATTGTGGATTCAATGTAAAAGCAAAACTCATCGATTCAAGAACTTTTAAATTAGTTACGTGAACTTTAGAACAGATTATGAAAGGCGTTTTAGATGTAAGGTTTTCTGAAGTTTTAGCTTCGTTTAAGCTCTATTTAGAAACGATTAAAGCTTGGAAGGACATCTTTAAGTAATAGTTAGCTCGAATGTTGGTTTTTTTCTTGGTTTGTGTTGTAACTTTCATAATTATGGTAAGTTACGCGACCATTGTAAGCGTTGTTTCGCCAGCCATGTTTGATGGCCGCATTTGTACAAAACGGTCAATTTTTAGCATATACCTGGCTGTATAGACTTACCGTAGAGTAGGTGCAGTTTTTCTCGTCGGAAGCACCAAGAACAGCGTTTGCATCGTCTTCAAAATCCTGTTGTTCTTGCAAAACATCCATCATAGTTACCACTTTTTGTCCATCATATTCGGCCATATCTACGTCGTCAGCGGTATTCGTACCGTTCGTGGACATTTTTAAGACACTTATCAGTAAAATTACTAAAACAATTTACACAAAAAACCGGTGGATTAGGCGCCAAACTGGCAAATCAAACTATTCAAAAATCGTGATTTTAGAGGAAACTTTTACGACCTATCAACAGTGCACAGTTTTTAACTGTCAAAATCAAGAGTTTTTCACTAGAGTTGCTCGTACAAGAAATCGTTCGGAAAGAATCGAACAAATCGACTAAATTTCGGTTGACTTTTTTCTAGTGTGCAATGGGGTTTACTTAACGGCTTGCGCACATTTAGATGGTTTTGGTTGCAAATTAATGAATTCCCATTCTAATGTTGTGTTAATGTGCGCATCGGTGTTTTGACTTCCAAAGCGTTGCGAGACCGATATTGTGGTCCGCTCGATTTCAAGGATTTTCGAGGAGCGTAGAAAATTGGACGTAAGCTCCCATAGGCACAGAGTTCTTTTTCGATGTCAAAAATGAGTTTCGTTTAATTATTATGGAGATGCATTTTTTTTTAAATTTAATTAAGCAAATTCTGTAAGCGCGACATAACCTCTACAAACAACTCGCTTAGAAATAAATAACTGTTTAATATTTGTCACTGTTAGCTTGAAATTCATCAGTAGAAACAATTATA
Source organism: Trilocha varians (assembly GCA_030269945.2). Lineage (NCBI taxonomy): Eukaryota > Metazoa > Arthropoda > Insecta > Lepidoptera > Bombycidae > Trilocha > Trilocha varians. The sequence continues at coordinate 932,934 of AP028264.1, read as the reverse complement.
ATTTTATTATTTTATCACATTTTTTTTATTTTATATAAGAAATGGTACATCCAAATTCTTGCGACCATTACCTATGTATAAAAATCCTGCATCCGAAGTTTTAACTTTGTGAAAATACGACATACCAGGCCAATACAAACTTTTTAAATATGAAATACTGCCTGTTTTTTCTAGCGATAAATTCCAGCAACCTTTTGGTATATCTTGATCTATAGAGTCGAGGAAATCCATACTAAAGTTGTAGTCTGGGCGTGTTAGCAAATTCGTGTTCCAGCGATGCTGAGCTGGTCTAATGTGTAGGTACGATTTTAGTTCTTTTGCTTCTGCTGCCATAAGACCGTAGAAATTCGGATTTATAACTACAGTTCCGTCTGGCTGTTTGATGAGCTGTCCCCTTGCACAGACTTCAGCTTCTTCGCTAATGTTGCTGACTGTCGCAGCCAAACGGTTCTCTTCCTTCATGAAGCGACATCGATCTGGGTGGTTCTCCTCTAAACCTTCGTCTAATACCTTGATCTTAAGAGAGGGATCTCCACGAAAAGGAAAAGAAGTTATCAAAGAAAGTTCTTTGTATTTCTTCTTTGCTTTGGGTAATAACGCCCAGAATTGAAAATCAGTCGAGTAGAAGTACTTTCTGTCTGCGAGAGCATCGTTAGTGAAGCCTGCAGCGATGTGATAGTCTCGATCCGTTGCATAAACCTGTCCCCAATACTGTACGACATTAAAATGGTTCTCAACTTGCAGTATTGTCAATGAATTTTGCAACAATGATATAGTTTCACTGTTCAGGACAGCACCATTAACATTTACGTAGTCTTTGTATTCCCACAGCTTGTGAATATTCATTATTTGTATTTATTTTCAAAACGAACACCGTTGTTATGTAAATGTTGTGACAAAATTTCTAAATGACGTTTCATGACATAACTGCAAAATTAGCAAAACATGAACAAAACTTATTTTGCATAAAAACTCAATGAGAACAAAACTTTTGTAAGTATTCAAAATTTATACAGTCCATTTTGCTACTCTAGTTAGGAAATAGGAATATTAAAATACTATTATAAACTATCGAAATATTATTTAATTAAGTTTATACGGATAATTACGTTATGGCGTGGTTAAATTTAAGAATGAACAAGGAAAGAAACACGGCGTAATGAATAATTGTACACACATGTAAAATGATTAATTTCAGTTCAATTAAAAATATAAATTGTTAATATTTAATTCCCCTGTTCATTTCACCTTCATGAAATTTGATACAGCCAAGTCTTCTATCATTCTGTTATATTGAACTAGGTGACCCCCGCAACTTCGTCTTCGTCACAAAGGGGTTCAAACAGTACAAGCAATGCTGTCGCGACATTATTTGCGCGGCCGGCGTTGGGTCTTTCATTGCGTTTTATACTCGTGATAACTTCTCAATGAAAATTCCGATTGAAATTAAACCAAAAGTATTTTACATCTACATTTTCATAACCTTGATAATATAATGCTTAATTTGGATAAGGATTAAAATAACGATTCTCAATTCACGTTATTTCTTACTTCGGATAATTTAGAACATAAAAGTGGTTTTTATGACTAAACTATGATAGTTAGATATATACTCTCGCGGACTTTTTTTCAGATCTTACTAAGAACCTACCAACCCGTAGTAAATATTTTTGTTCTACCTATTGTCGATAGTTTTTGCAGCGTACTCAAATATGTTTTAGAATATTTTAGATTTTACGGCTTGTGTTCGAAATTCGATATTTTCATACGGATCCCTATTTTTTTTCAAAATAAAATATACCTAAAAAACATCCTGAAGAATCACTATATCTATTAAAAAATCTGCATCAAAATTCGTTGCGTAGTTTTAACGATCTAAGCATACATAGGGACAGACAGGCGAAAACGACTTTGTTTTATAATAATATGTATGTATTGATTGATGATGATATACACTAATACAAACAAAAATGTTATTTCTCATAGTTAATTTTTCCTTGTAGTGTAATACGATCGACGTGCGATTTCCCTTCTCGTATGACAATTACCTTGGACCTTTCCGCGCCAAATGTTTGCAAGTCCTCTGCCGGCCCTAATACGTAACATGACCGAAAAACACACCAATTCACGAAGACCCTGTAAATCAACCTTTTTGCTTTATTTGAAGGTTCAACATAAATTAGGTTATGTACAAAATACGAGAAGCAATTTGTGTATTTTTATAGATTAAGGGCGATCGTGTTGCTTGTTTGCAGACTCGCGGGTGACATTCGAAAGAAAATATTACGTTCAGGGGTGTTTTTATTTCATTTACATAGTTAATTGGTGTCATCTCAGTTATAGAAACAATAAAAAAGTTACTTATGATTAGATATTAACCATGGAATTGGTCTCAACAGGTATTTAATGTTAATACTGTCAAATAAACGTCAATGTCATAGGCGCTTCATTATGTGTACACGACTGGTGCTACTTCACTAAACTTTACCAACTTTGTTTCTATGATATTAACATACACTACAGAAAATAAAACTCTATATTCAATTTTTTTGGGATTTACTATGGTTAAAATTTTCACGTAACAATCAATTTTGTATGACCTGACTACGACTATTTACTATGTATTTTTTAATCGTTTTATTTTAGAAATATTTTTTATGGTTCTATTCTATTCTTTGAATATGATTATGAAATAAACAAAAAAATTTTCACAGTTTTCATATCAGCCATAGATACTGTGAAAATGTAAAATGAAAAATTCAAGTTAGTTCTGCTACTCAACGATAGATGGCAAGACTAGTGTTAATTGGGACTTTAAACCATGTTAAATAATTATACACTATATTTTAATTGTTAATATAAATAAATATTATTATCATTAGTATTTTGTGTATTTGTGTTTAATTTTTTATTAAATATAATTTGATTTGATATTTTATGTTATAAATTTTATAACACACGATCACTCCACATATTATTACTATGAAATTTTTACTACTTTATACCTATTTTGCGTTTAAAATAAAAATCATCATCATAAAAAAATAACACTGTAGAACGTTGTGTTTTTTTACTTAATTGTAATTACTAAGTGTTTCGCTATGACATGTCCCTCTTAAGGAGGCTTAAGAAGTCTTGTAACGGTTCTCCAATGCCCTGACGCCCCTGACGTTGCAAAGGTCCATGAGCGATAGTTATGTATGTACCTACCTATGTGTACGGGCGCGGTCGTCGGCAGCCATACAATAATGTCGTCAGGTCGTCAATATGTCGAAATAAAACAATAAAATAGTAAATTATAAAAATAGAAGAAAATTGTCGGCTTTTCTGCTTGTCGGTCGATGTCAAAGTCCCTGTCCTGTCAAGTCGTCATCTCAGTCTAGTCTATGTCCCGTCAAAGAGGTTGGTCGCCCGAACACTATGTATGTAATATAATCACACCTACTAGATACTAGATAAAACATCTCGTCAGCTCATTTACTGCTTTCTGTTGTGTTGGCTGTGAAGACAGTTTACCAACTTACTCCACAGGTTCAGTCGCGCAAAGCGAGTGTTGGTCTCGTATAAATACTCTTGGTGTTAGCCGGAGAGCTTGTGCCAATTGGGTAGGTATTTGAGGCAAGTTTTTTTGGGTAAGTATATCAGGAGAAAAATAGACCAAGTTTTCAGCTTGCCTCAAATACCCAAAAATGGGCACACTAGCTCTCGAGCTAACACCGAGAGCTTTATAAGAAGCCAAGACACGCTTTGCGCGACTAAACTGTGGGGTAAGTAAGTAAGTAAAAACTGTCCTTTTAGCTAGCACAGCAAAAAGCAGGATGATAAAATATTTGAAATGTGTAAATGAGCTGACGAGATGTTTTATCTAGTATCGTTTTAAACAATGGTCGTCACATGTGCATGCTCTCGACTGGTTCAGTTGATTCGGCACGTGCTGGGGGAGGTACGTGACCCGCGCTATCTTAGCCTCTCACTATTGAGGGACGGATTCAGAGAAAATTTTAAAACCCTCATTTTCAATCTCTATGATCTGTTCTTTTTCGAATAACATTTAAAGACCCCTCAGCAATTCAAGCTATCAGATTTTTTTTGTATTAATTTTAATGCATTACCTACCTATACTCATTACGTCCACTGAACTTCACCTCTTATTTTATTTTATTGTACACCAGGTAAATAAAATTACAGTGACTTATAGTAATCAAAAAATAAGCACAAAAGGCGAGCTTAACTCAAATATAAGTTTTCTTACAGCAAACCTATGAAAAGTACAGATATGACATCGACAGATATGACCCTTACCAACCTAGTTGTGCACTCGATTCCTAAAATATATTATACTAGATGACCCGCGCAACTTCGTCTGCGTTACAAAGGGGTTCAAAAATTGTAGCCTATATAGGCACGCGCCCGGCGCAAACAACTACGACCCTGCATTTTAAATTTGTAATATCTTCGGTAATATTCACTTAAATTACATGCTGTAAAAAGCATATTGATCTATAATAAATGCACAATTTATTTAAGGTACTTAATTGGATAAGGATTAATGCTGTATTGTTTAAAATCACTTCGTAAATAACCATTTTTTAGTAAAGAATAAAAATGGTTATGCTGGGTTATCCCTAAGAGATAGACATATACCATCGCGGACTTTTTTGTTGAACTTTTTAAGGTGAACAATACTGTAGTACATTATTTTGGTCTATCTCGTAGGGTTCAGCCAGCGTTTGCAATATAAGCGCAAAAAACGTGCTTATTTACGACATCACATTAGAAACCTTTAAATTTATCAGTGTTTCTCTACTATATTATGCATTTATTATACATACAAACCTTCCTTAAGAATCACTCTATCTATTAAAAAAACCGCATCAAAATCCGTTGCGTAGTTTTAAAGATCTAAGCATACATACAGACATACAGCGAAAACGACTTTGTTTTATACTATGTATTGATTATCACTTTGATACAAATTTAATCATGAGTGTTAGTTTTTTAGTATTTAGTAGTGCTGTACTATTTGGCCGTTTAAACCGGCCACAAAGTTTAACCAAGTTAATTAGTTCAGCAGCCAGCTAATTCATTTAAATTAACCGGTTAAATTACATTTAGCAATCAACTTTAATTCTTGGCAAAAACGTTTTTATGGAACAAATCCTCAATAAAGCTTGAAGTGCGTAAAAAACGAAATTCCATTCAAACTATAAAAGCACCCTACTATGAAAAATAAGAGTTTAAAACGTTTAAATGGCAGTACCATTATCTTCTGCAATTACATTCAAAGTAACTCTTCCACAAACCATCGACGCCATTTTACTTCTAAATCCGTTCCCGCCTCGCCATCACCAGACTAGTGTTGTACTAATCAGTCGTTAATCGCGCCAAGTGTCATCGCGGCGTCGCCGTGTCAGCGCCATTGTTCTCGATTGTGACACGTGCGTGTTTAGATCGACTAAACGTACTTGTTAAGCACACTTATACGCGATAGCATGATAATGAGTTAAGTATTCGTTTTGTGAATGTAACGACATAATACTTGTAGTAAGAAATTAATTGTTTAATTATAGGTAAATGTACTTATTTTCTTGATGACATTTAATGACGTTGGCATGTAAAAGAGAGCAAATATAATAAGAATAGTAAAATATACTGAAATTATTCATTGACCAGTTACTGACAAAAATTATTGAGTAAAATACTACATATGACTGGGTTCTGTAAGTAGATGCTGAAATGATTGACAAAAGAGGTTGACATTTAGGTAGAAAGATGAAGAATGGGTAATGCAGATGATCGTTCACTGATTACTTTCTTTCTAAAGCCCACTTCATCGATTGAAAATGACGAACAGAGCTATTTTTTTCCAAAATCAAAGCATTTCAACCTGAATGTGCCAAATCGCGCGAAAATTTTACGAACACATTTATTAAAAAAATGAGAACAATAGACACGATCATGGCATGTGCGTATGCGCTAATCGATTTTGAATCGATTCAATTCGTGTTTATTTCGCACGCCGTTTAGAAACCGCGAGCGAGTGAGCATCCACAATGAGTTCGTTCAGAAACAATAAGCTGTTCCCACAGCCGCGCCCCGGGCCCGAACCTTTTATTTATTATTTCTTTAGTTTTTAATTGTTTTCGAACGGGAGGTCGGTAGTTATGCCCTCCGGCGCCGCCTGCTTTGTAAACGATATGTTGCACGTACGATGTTTTGTTCATATATTTTTACGGGGGCTTTAAGCTTCTAGCAACAAAATAACGGTTAGAATTTGTATTACAAAGTTAATTTATTTACAAAAACATACAGTCAAAACATACCGAACAATTGAAAATGTTGTGAGATGCATAGGTGAATTTTGTTATATTTTTGGTGTGTTATAATTTTACCTAATAATGAAATACTCCATGGACTGGTCTGATGGTTCCATAATATAAGACAGTGTGGGAAACTGTAACAAAAATTACATTTAGATTAAATTGATATTACTGTTTAAAAAAATAATTACTCCCATACCTCCACTTTTCCAGCAATGGGTAGTGAATAGTAGTGATGGGTTGTTACAGTAAAGCACAGAAGCTTCCTAAGTATTAATTAACTAATTCTCACAAAATCAACTTTCCCAATAGTTCAATAATAATACGAAATCCAGATTCCACGGTAGCATTACCTACACTATTATGATCAAGCAATAATCAATACAGCCCAATTAAAGACGGCTATTGAATTGCAAATCCACGATTACTTTCCCACAATTACAAGAAAAGAAAAAAAATCTAATCGGCCAAGTGGCGATTTCTGAACGATTCGCGACAAAAGGCGGGAAACGAAGTATTTTTACGTTGTTGGGTGTTTAATCGTAATGGCGTCGCAAACAGGGGCCGGTAATGGCGGGAAAGTAGATTAAAACTATTTGTGTTAAACATGGAGTATTGTTGGTGTGCTCTCGGGTGCTTGGGTCGCGTTAATTGCTTGCTCTGAACATCGTTGAGATTCAGCGGCTTCGTAAGTTTCACTAATAAGCATGAGAAATACTGAGATCCATCTCGAGGGCAGTCAGGCTTCGAGTTGAAGTACTTTAAAGCTTGTAACTTGTGAGAATAGCTTGTCGTTTTTACTTATACAAATCATTATTATGTAATTATGAAAATATATCTAACAGTTAACAAAAATGATGCCAATAAGAAATAGACGTTCCAGGACTGTATTTGATACTTCAACATAATATTTAACTTTGTATCTAATTAGTATTGTCTGACAAGTAATAAGTGTGTTCCTTTTTGTGTTCAGTTTTCGTTAGGTTAGTATAAGTACATTTTCTCCTAAGTCATCATTTAAGAGTAATCCAGAAATCTCATTAGAATGTCGACAGAACGTTTATTTTTAGTATTCATTCAACATTAAAAACATGTCTTGTTAACAACAAAAACATAGTTGTTAGCACAATTAAGAGTAACATTTTTATGCTTTTTTAAATTGAGTGTGTCGCGTGCCCGGCCATTGCATGATGAACGAGCATGTCAGTGTTGCCATAACGAATAATGACCGCGTGATGGGGTTGCAAGACCAAATAATTGGCGCCCCGCTGCCCGACGCGCGTTAATATTTTGATAATGACGAGTATTTTAGAAACGTAAAGATTTTAATCCGAGATTTTGTTAGTTTCAACGCTTGCTTGTTTTATAAACGTGTGTAGTTGAATAAACAGATAAACAATGTGGAGTGGTCACGTGGGGGGTTGCAAAAGTAATTGGGGTGTTTTGTTTTGATTCTAGTTGAGCTAATATTGATGGTTTGTGCATATTGTGGGAAACTTTGAAGAGCTTCCCATTGATTTTTCTGTTGAGATTCCATTCCCTACCCTATGTATAGAGTAAAACTTATATAATATTGTGCTTAGTCCTTCACTATAGGATTTAAATCGAATAAGAAGTTTCGAATCTAACGGAATTTTACATGAGGTTGTTAAGATTTAAGGTCATGCAAGATTGTTATCTTAGCGAGTGCTATGACTTGTCTTTCTTCAGACAACGCAAGTCCTTAACGGTAGGTTGTAGGTAGCGGCTCTGCAGTGGCTCCTGATATTGCAAAGGTCGACAGTAACCACACAAGATTAAGTGTCCTGTTAGCTCATTTACCCACATGACAAGCATATTTTTTTTTTTATTGCCATGTAGGCCACCTGATCGTAAGTGGTTACCGTCGCTCATGAACCTCTGCAATGTCAGGGGATATTGAGGGGTCGCTACCTACGACCTAACTTTAAGGACCCTCCTCAAGCCTCGTTTGAAGAAGGACAAGTCGTAGCGCTCTGGAAATACCGAAGAGGGTATCACTTTGTGCCAGCTTTCCACCAACATTATTTTGAAGTCCGATTTCGACTCAAAATTTACCACACCTTTAAGCGAATAGTTTCACAAAATCCTGACATCACCTTTTCCTTTGTATTTGACGTACAAAAGCAAAGTTTACAAACGTATATATATGTAGGTGTAGTAACGAGAATGCGAGGAGAGCAAGCCTGACCGCGGCGCGTGGTTTATACACAATTGAACCAATTCTGATTCTGATAGTATTGTCGCCATGGGTTTGCTGTTGAGCGGACTTTGGCTGGAGATTGTGGAAATCAGGGTTGGATTAGAGGTGATGATTTACCTAAAAAACTGTAGGTAGATATAGAGGTAATAAATTTCTTTAGACACTCGCGGTTATTTACATCACTTACACTATTACTAAACGGGTTCTTTCCACGATTATTTTCAATTGAGCGATCCCAATATTTCGGCACTGTTTCAAGCGCCATGATTTTTAAGAGGAGACAAATCTGCTCTTTCTCGTTCGTTTGCCGGTACCACTGGAACTCGAACTCACATTTCGACATACCACACTGACAGTATCGGCAAATCATCTCTTAATCAACTCTTAAATGACCTACCCGCAGTTCTTCAGTCTTCCCGTGATCATGGCGCTTGAAACAGTGCTGAAATATCGGGACCGCTTAATTGAAAATAATCGTGGTAAGAACCCGTTTAGTAATAGTGTAAGAGATAGGGAGGTAGATATGAAAGTCTGAGCTATCGAGAAAAGAGAATTAAAATATCTTGTTGCCAAAAAAATACATCTTGAAATTAAACTTCACGACGGCTTCAAAAAAAACTGTTCTAATCGGTCTACTCAAACTAAAGCTATACGAGGTCAAACATGTAGGTATGTATTTATACATTGTCACGCAGTATGTGTGTAAAATTTAATCTAAATTAGAATCCGGGAAGTAGGTCTAACTTAAATCACAAAATTCCACACGAACTTACATAATCACATACATACAAAGTAAATTAGGTAAGCGTGGTAGACTATGCCTAATCCCTCTTCGGAGGAGACCTGAGCTCAGCAGTGGGCTGTAATGGGTTGTTACAGTACAGTATAAAGTAAATTAAAGTTTTTAATCGGATGAAAGCAATCTACAGAGACTATATATTTTGATAACCTTCTAATTGGTTGTTGTCCACTGTCTCCAATTTGTGTGTTAATTAACGGTGGAAACGTTTGTGGTTAATGTGTAACTAATGTAATCATGTCCTTATAAGTTTTAAATTGTACTGTTGTTTACTTAAATAAATAAATAAAATCCACAATTGTATAACATTGTGGTGACTTCATTCCTAAAAGCGTTTCAGTCGTGTTTGGTAGCGCTACACAAATATTTAATAATCCCTCGCTGATGCCTGCAGGCTATGTCAGACGTTGTTTAAACTTACTCCAGATACGACTGAAACACTGATTATATTTTATTATTTAACATGATTATTATTGTCGTTTGTTTCATTTAAAACACCGCTGGTGATGAGTCGTTTGAGACGTACACAGGTGGATAGGATATTATACGAATTAAGTACATCATTATCGTCATCATCAATAGCCTGTAGACGTCCACTGCAGGACATAGGTCTCCCTTGCCACAATGACCAGTCTAGCGCTATTACATAATGTAATTTAGTAATGTATTATCTACATTAAAATTAATTGAAATACTAATTACAATCCGACCATAGTCAGATTTAAAATGAATGCTTTAAAAATCATATTCTTGGTTGTTTTTGCGCCAAAAACCTCGACAAAAATATTCTCCATAGTTTGAAATCTCCAGTAAAACTGTGCCCTCTCACGTTCTCGTTATGTTTCAGTAAATGTGTAGTAAATAAATAAATAAGAGTGTTGGACGTGTTTATCGGAATATTGAAGCAATTACAGCGGGCTGGCGCGGCGCTCTGCTCTGTTGCGCATTGTTGGTCTCGTACTCACTGTTATTTGTTACAAATACTATATTCCAGAATATTTTAGCAAGGAGGTTTATAATAAAAATTGATTTTGTAGATTTAATAAAAACAGTTAATTCAAAAAATATCGTAAATTGGAGACGAAAAACCACTATTTTATAAGTTCTTTATCTTCGAACGAATGTGAACAGTTTCTTTAAAAATGAAGGTATCTTTAAGCGAGATTTAAATAAAGTTACCAGGGAACATGTTCGTAATATCACTGTCATGATTCAAACCTTGTTCTTCTATTTCTATTTATTAGGAGTGTTGTTAGTTACGTTAACTAGGTAGACCTACAGCAGTCATCTGGTTTAAACCTACATATATTACTTACACTATTACTAAACGGGTTCTTACCTCGATTATTTTTAATTGAGCGGTTCCAATATTTCAGGACTGTTTCAAGCGTCATGATCACGGGAAGACTGAGGAACTGCGGGTAGGTCAATTAAAAATAATCGTAGTAAGAACCCGTTTAGTAATAGTGTAAGTGATGTAGATAACCGCGAGTGCTTAAAGAAATTTGAACCTATATTAATGATGTTATTCTGAGAATCTTGAACCTCTCTAATTAGTCTGCCTAGCAAGTACGGGAATTCTCATATGTAACACGAATACTTAGGTTACATTAGTACTTACTACAATATCGTACCTACATCGGGTTCAAGAAAAAAAAAATACAAATAGATTTTTTTACTCCTGCTATGAGTGTTCTAGAAATCGGATATCACAGAAACTACGAGACAGGAAGCCTTCAATGTTACAATAACAATAGATAAATAATAGTGAAGCCATTTTAAGATAGATATAATTAAATGGAGCTGCAAGATCAGTGACAACAAACAACCCTTTTAGATAAATGAGGTGAAACCTTACTGTAAACAAAACTACTGTCCTTGTTGATGTTAATAATGTTCACTAGAGTTTAACAGAGTGGGCTAGATTCTGAACTGAATTATACCTCCCTCCTCTACATAAATATATCTACATATATAATAATATACTACCTCCTTACACAATATTTAGAACAATATCCACAGTGTTGGATGTTTTTTTTTTTAGTTGGAAATCACCGGATCCGTATGTGGGAGTTGAACCGCACTTAAACCTCCAACTGCTCACACTCAGCGTCCGAACCCCGGCTGAGGCCAGAACCCAGCACGGGGTTTTGAGGGAGACGCGACGCGTTACGTCATTGGCACTCTTTCCCGTCGCGCCGCCCCCAATGTTGAATGTAGGTAGCCTAATATTTATCAGAATGAGCTTTATGAAAATAATAAAATTTCAATTAATAATAATTAACTATTTGTTAGGTTTGACGTTTTACGTTACAAAAAAGAAAGTTCTGTATTGTATCTACTATAAGCACTAGTTATTACATTCAGATAAAAATTAATATAATTTTCATAATAAATATATATATAAATATTATTGTGTTTTCGTTGAAAGCCAAGTTTTTCGATTTCAAAGCATAATATAACATTATACACACATGATAAACCATTAACACTTATTGCATGCATTCATTATTGTAATGTATTGGATCGCATGACCCCCGAAGCGCGGGGCTGGGCGCAAACACATCACCTACTGTGATTACACTGTTCACTGTTCACCGTCCACACCGCTGACAGTTCGATGAACAACCGTTATTTACAAAATCATTGCTTCTGTTTTTATTTTAAGTACGAATTTTTAAAAACAAGCATTTACCTACGCTCCTGGATATCATGTAAAAGTAGACTGAAAGTCAATTCAAGTAAAACGCCCAACGATGATCTTGTTTAGTACAGGAGTTCTTTTGGCTACATTTTGGTTTCTTAGTACCATATCATTGCATTATCAGGCTATTTATATGGATTGACTTTGATTTTGACCTGATGATTGACCTGATGATGACCTGTCAGGTACGTATACACTTGAATATAAACATGAGCGTGTGGTGCGGAACAATGCAAGACATGTTATATTACTCAGCTCATTTAAACCTGATAGGTATAACTATTACATACATTTGATAGATATACCCGAGTGTATGGCTCCTTAATGATCTACAAAAAAATGCGATATTTTGCGAAAAAAGCTTAACCTATATTTCAAAACAATCTTGTAATACAATACGTCCTTATTGTTCGTTGACAGTGAAACATCAGCAAAGTAGCCGGTTCGTCTTAAGAAGGCGCGCTCTCGAGCCGGCAGCTAATGTTGTTGAAATATTGATTAATATTGTCGCCATGTTGGATTGGCACTCGAAGGCGGAAGCGCGACGAGAGCCGGAAGCCGCTGCCACCCGGCGCCCTCTGGCGGATAACATTCTACTTACAACAGATACTCTTTTCTCCCCATTGTTACTGGCACACCGAGAATTCAAGAGCTCTCGAACTAAAAAAAGGAATTTGAAAATATTTTTTTAGAACAATACAGCCGTTTTCCTAACGCTCAGTTGAGCAACGAGAAACAATGAACACTACAAAGCCTTTCGAGTTGTGAAATCATTTTACAAAATACATCGCCGGCAATTAATTAAAAACGTTTTATTGCGAGATTCAAGTATTGAGCTGTATTTTTATTTTCAGCCATTAATTTAAATAACGTTCAAATTCGAGTGTTCTCGAAGCCTGAAGTAGGAACGAAGCGTACACCTGGACAGCACTATAACGTGGAATTGAAATGTAACAAGCAGCCAGTGTACTACAAACAAGGAGTATTGTTTGTTACAAATTACATACAATGCGACGTAGAAAGCGCCCGAGAATGTCCCGCTGACATTTTTTGGCCACTGAAAGGCATAATCGAGGAGCCATTACGAACTCTTTGTTCATTTTAAATTTTAAACCATTGTGTTCGGAACAGCTGAAGGATGTTGTTATATTTACATTTTTCTTGAGCGTGTTTCGTTGACAGGTACGTGATTGTTCATTTCATTTGAAATTAACACTGTAAGCTGCTCGTGCAGTTTCACCTGAGATTTTTGCAAAATGGTCGTTGGTGCAAATTGGTGACTAGTCTAAAGAAAACTGTTAAAATAGGTTACTTATTCAGTTCATTTCAACATTTAATCAAATAAAATACCTAATCGCGATTTTGTAACCAGACGACGATCACAATAGTTTATTATTACTGTCTAATTGCAGGCACAGACATCAAACAGCCGAATGCCCACTCGACTGCCCCAAATCAGTGAACATTTCCGAACGAAACGTTTTTTTTTTCGGTGCATCTGTCGCGGCCTCGTGTCCATTCAGCCAACATTCTTTTTTATTTTTGATCGGATTTGTCGGCGGGGGGTCGTATTTGCCGATTGCCCGCGTATTGTCAACTATTTGAGGTTTGATTGTCCGAATGTGATGGATTTGCGATTGTTAACGTGTTCTCATGTTGTGAACGTTCGAGCGCCAAAGCGGATTAGATGTAACGGAATGGCCAACAATGGCGGTTAAGAGATTTGTGGCCTAGTTTGAAAAGTACATTCTTCAAATGAGATTTGTTATTTTGATTTGAATTTTTCAGATACTGATGTAATTTACTCTCTAGCTGTAATTTTAAAATTACGTTAAGTTAGATGTTGATAAAATTTACCTACAGTTATTTTGGTAAATTAGGTACGTTACCTTGGTTCCATCTTCGGAATTTTATCTTCTTTATCGTCGCTATGGTTCACCTGGAATGTGACTACATACAAATAATTTATATTATATTGATTGTTTTATAGAGCATACGGCTCCTCTGATATTTAGACATTATCACTCTTGGACTTCAATACCAGGGCAACGAAAAGCCCTCACCTTTGCAATAACTACGATTGCGAACTTCATTTCTCAGAAAATTACCATATATCTTCACACGGGAACACAAAATCTATCAAAACACAATATTCGTCTCGAGAGACACGGCCGTCATCTGCTTAATAAGAATTGTAGCAGATTTAATTAAGTCGTCACAACTCGACACGTGGGTCACAATGGCGGCCATTGTGTTCCTAGTGTCGTATTGTTGACGAGCTGTAGGAGGTCGGGTTTCTGAACGCACCTGTCAAATGGAAAGAGGAAAAGGAAATGTGGATTTTAAAAATGGGTGTTAGAGGCGAACTTTGAATGTTCGATTTTGGAATTTGATTGCCGAATGTTTTTTTTCTGTTGTTATAGTAGAGTTACGCTATGTTAGGAGACGTTGATTTGAGATTGTGACGTCACAGAATATCTTCAACTAAATTAGATACCTACCTACAGTTAATACTATACTGTTTAATTATTACCTCTTAGCTTACTTATTTTTCCTGCTTCACAAAGCGGGCGAGTCGATGGTCCGTTTGATCTTAAGTGGTCACTGCCACTCAGACATCTGGGCTTCTTGGAATTAAAGAAAACATATCATCAACCATCTAATATTTTATTTGATTTTAAAACTTATGTACCTATTTTATTATTTCCTAATTGAAGTAGGCACTGGCAATTAATATTCTATATCTAAGAATAGAATACTAGCCATCGTAAATCTGATCAGAAACAGTGTCGGCTATTTACTCTTAAAGTGTTGTAGCATGACATCATGTCTGCACAATATATCCATTTGTAACAGACTTGAAACATCAAAGATGGCGACGACGCCAAGGAAGCATTGTAACAAACTCTACAATAGTGATAATTGATCGTCACATGCAGATGGTGCACCCTTTACACAATTATATTAAGGAGGCAATTTATAGCGTTTGTGTTATCATGGGCTCTGAAAATACTCTAGTTTTTGTAGGACTGGCCACTTTTTTGTGAAAAGAGTTTTGTTTTCATAATTAAATAGTAGGTATAATAATTTTTAATAATTTATTGGAACGAAGTTTCTTATCGCGCGTTACCGAAAGGGGGCTAGACGGAAAAAAATCTTACGAAAAGTTGCCACGATACTTTTTTAGTTGTCACGACACTTTTTTTGTTTTAGATGATTATCGCTAGATGGCGCTGTGAATCGAAAGGAACTTCGTTCTATTCGCGTGTCCCATGACACTTCTCAAGTTTTTTTAATTTGAAACACAAGGTGTATATTATATAGTTACGGTTGTTTTACTGTCCTCCAAGATAGGCTACAGTATAGCCTGTAATAAAAAGAAACTGTAATAAGTAGGTTTCCTCTCCATGTTTTCTTTCACCGTTGCTAACCGTAGTGTTGTGATAAATTGCAAATAAATCTTGTTTAAATTAAGATTTGGTGGTACAAACCGTTGCAAAGCTGCGACCTCTCGTAAGGCTTGCATTCAACCACTCGGCCATCACGTCTAGGCCTGTCACGTTTCGACAGTGGCTATAACGTCCAACGTATTAAACAAATGACGGTGACGGCCGATCAATATGAAAGTTAGAAGTTGGCGAGTCAATGTGGAAACGCGACATTATGGACAAGTTAAAAAACCATAAAAAAATTTGCAAATTTGAATTCCATTTTAGATGACAATCTTCTATTTTTTGTTATTGTTATTCAATCAAGGATTCCTTATCTCAAATATTTACCGTAACATATTGTTGACGTCGCCATATTGGATGTGATCTGTCATATTTGACATTTTACACCAATAACTATGGGGTAGTGATTGATCCTTCTTAGACCTTTTGGCTTCTTTTAGAATTGAAGAAAGGTATTTTGGAGACATACCTACCGTTAGATTTGCAAAAAAGATACGTACAGAAAAATAGGTTCATGTCTACTGAGTTTGTTCCACCAGTTATTTTCAATATGGTGCTAAATTTAAGATACTGGTAGTATGACTGACTGAATTAAAAACACATGAACCTATTAAAAAAACTTGAGAGGTGACATGGGACACCCGGATGGAACGAAGTTCCTTTCGATTAAAAGATATCTTATATTTTTTTTTCCTATTTTTTTTTACGCGCGATAAGGAATGTGTTTTAAAAGATTTTGATCACAGCGCCATCTAGCGATAATCATCTAAAACAAAAAAGTGTCGTGACAACTTTTCGTAAGATTTTTTTCCGTCTAGCCCCCTTTCACAACGCGCGATAAGGAACTTCGTTTCAAGTGCTTTATTTTGAATCTGCGTCTTATTAGGTGTTAGGACTTAACTGAAAACACGAAAAATTTATTAGGTAGGTCCCTGTTGTCTCCTTGTGTAGGTACTGCAGTAGTGTTAAATTTGCAAAATATTGATTCATATTTACGTTTCTTGTTTCATAGGCATCCACCAAACATCGTCATAACGACCGGTTCTGGCTGTCTGCATCCAGTGACCTCCCGCGATCTTGACCAGATCCTCAGCCCTTCTTGTGAAATGTCTGCCTACGCTATCGTGGCCGCCACTCCAGAGCTTTTAGTTCACAAGCTCTACTATCCCTTTACATCTTTTTATTGCCTCATAGGCAGACGAGCTAACGGGCCACCTGATCGTAAGGGGGTACCGTCGCTCATGGATCTCTGCATTGCCAGAAGACACTGCTACCTGCAGTCTACCCTTAAGGACTCTCTTCAAGCCTCTAAATGTACCTGTATCTGTAATAGGAATGATGTAGTTTGTTATAAAACAGTAGTGTGTACGTGTGAAGAGCGGCTTTGTTTGAAGTGCTGGGGGCGTGGCCCGGTGTGGGCGGGGCTTGTTAACTACAGACGTACGCCGACGTAGTTGTTGATAAAATGGTAGAGTTTTACAATTTTCTTTTATGCCTGTTTGGATATGTTATAAAACGTATGAATTATTTTTTTTAGTGTATAGGGTGCACAGACCATCTGATGGTAAGTATTTACTGTGGCCAATGAGACTGTAATGTCATCACTGATAGGTACCTATAGCAAAATACTAAAAAAAAAATATTTTTATACCTGTAAGTACATTAATACTTTTTGTAAATACCAAAGGTAGATTTTGACAATGTCCATATATAAATATGTGGCTCATTAGCTGTTTTTTTTATTGCTAGGTAGACGATTGTTCAGTTTCTGAACGTGGATTCAATGTGGCTTCCGTTTCCGCAAAGAGGCCGCCATGACACCTTTTTTACTTTTCGACCAGCCGCCGACGAGAGCATGCCTATTTGTCTAATTTTGATGAATTCATTGTTTACCTATTGTAAACAGTTATTCATTTAAATAAAGAAGTAAAACAAAGTAAGTCCACTTATTCAAAGAGAAGTACACAACAAAGAGATAACATGTCACACACATACACACCTACAACCGAATGAGATCTCTACCTAGAACTTACTCAATCTCTTTACGCCATTGAGTTGAAAGTAAATCTAAAATATAAAGATTGTTAAATATCCCCCTTCCGCTTTTTTTCTCTTTATTCAATGCTTTATAAAAAGTGTTACAGTGATCGGATTTTGTTCAAATATGCGCCGTTTTGTTCGATAATCTGTTTCCATCTAGACGGCAACTTCATAATACCTCCCTCGTAGAAGTCTCCCTCCTTATTTGTGAAGAACTCGGACAGCCTCTTTTCACAAACCTCTTTTTTTGAATAAAGAGCAAAAGCGGAAGGGAGATATTTGACAACTAAAATATCTAAAATATAGATAGGTAGGTGGATTCTTGATTTATTGTAACCAACAAGTATTGAATTGAAATAAAATGTAAAAAAAATAAATACCTAGGATGTACTGGGTATTTTTTTTTATGTGACGCCTATGAAGTAGCTAGTATGTAGGTCAAATCAGTAACGAATGATATCATGTTTTAAATTATCCAGTAGGTATTTAAAGTCTGACACTTTAATAATAAAAATATTCCCCACCTGTCTATCATGGACTACCTATAGATAGATCACAATAGTGATGCCCTGGCATTGCAGAGGTTCATGGGCAACAGTAATCGCGTACCACCAGATGGCCCGTCAACTTGTTTATCTGTCCTGCAATGAGAAAAAAGAAAATTGATTACAATAGTACATACACAAGATATTATAATTTATAATGAATAATAAACTTATGCATGGAGACACTTATTACATCGCTAACAATCGTAAGGAATGTATCCGAATTCCGGACACAACTGGTTAATTATTAACCAAAGATAAACGACATGAAACCAACTTGTAATCGTTAACTACCAAGTTGTCAACGCTTCAACACGAACATAAAAGTAGGTTTTAAAATAACCACCTCATAATAAATCTTTTGTGTTCGTTTCAAACAATATCATTATTTAGATTAATGGTTAACAAGACTTCTTGTACAATTTGTCAAAGATATTTTACAGGGATTCGAACATCTGCTTCAATGTTTAAAAACACAATTAATAATTAGTTTTACGACACATAAATAGCACCGCTAAATAAACTCACAAACAACGCGTGAAAAATTATTAAAAAACCTGTTTAATAAGCGAGGCTTATCGCGTTAATGTTACCCCATCATCACCCCGAGCCCTTCCGTTGTGCGGTGCAGGCGACTTTCAACTTTATACTGATTGTGTAAGGTTCGTTTTGAGCGTGTGTGGTTGCAATGTGTGTCGGCACATAGCGCGTTAGTCGGAGGGTGTGGTCTGAGCGTGATGGGCGTCGTGTCGAGGCGGGCCGGGTGCCGGGAGCGGCGGCGGGCGGTGACCGGCGGCCCGCAGTGAGGCGCGAGCGGCGCGTCATGCCGCACTACTATGAGTCCTCCGCACAGCTTCGCGATCCGCGACCTCCTCCCGGAGGCCTCGTCGCGCTCGCCCTCGCCGCCGCCGTCCGACGCCGAGCTCGACGTCACCGGCACCGAGACCCCGCCGCCCTCCACATCGAACGAACACAAGAAAAACGAAAAGCCCGCCTACAGCTACAACGCGCTCATCATGATGGCCATCCGCAGCAGCCCCGAGAAGCGACTCACGCTCAACGGCATCTACGAGTACATCATGAAGAACTTCCCCTACTACAAGGAGAACAAGCAGGGGTGGCAGAACTCGATCCGACACAACCTGAGCTTGAACAAGTGCTTTGTGAAGGTTCCGCGACACTACGACGATCCCGGCAAGGGGAACTACTGGATGTTGGATCCATCTTCGGATGACGTGTTCATCGGCGGCACGACGGGCAAGCTGCGGCGCCGGTCGACGGCCGCATCCCGGTCGAGGCTGGCAGCGTTCAAGCGAGGAGCGCTGCTGCACCCGATGTTCGGCAACCCGTACGCGTCGCTGGTGGGTCTGTACCCGCCGCTACTGTCGGTGTACGGGCGGTACGCGCTGCCGAGCCCGCTGCTGAGGCTGCCACCGCCGCCGCCGACGCCGTACCACCAGCTGTACCGGCGGCTGCACGGCCTGGGCCCGCCAGGCAGCCCGCCGCCGGACCCCGACCTCGTCAAGCACAGTTGATAGCTGGGGTCTTCGCACTGATATATCGTTATATCCTGGTGAAGACATGGGACGGTTGGACCGACTGGTAGTGTGTAGTGGACTGTGATAGCCGTGTACATAAGGAACCCTGTATAAAGTGGTATCGCTATTTATTGTCGACTTAAGATATTATTTAATGAATCGTTATAGTGATAAGAGGCTTGATTTAAGATTATATTAATGCAATAAAGATTTTTTTCGAACTGATGTCCTGTGGTTTGTGTTGTCGCCCGGTGTCGGCTGCTAGGCCTATTTGGTAAGACATTTTGCAGCTGATGCGTTTGTTTTGCATCGACAGGACATTCATAACAATGGCTTTTTGCACTTTTCTTTTTCTTTAAATATTACTACGCTTAAGTTACGTTACTCTTACATCGCAAATAACTGGTGCTAACCAACTTTTTGGGTTCATATCATAAGATTAAACTCGCTCCAATTGGCTCTGAACTAGATCAACAAAATTAGACTAATATAAACGCTCGCTGTACTTGAGAGAGTTTAATTTTAAATATACTGCAAAAGAAAGAGAAGGAAAATGTTTTGAAAAACAACCTTAACCACCACTACCTAAGGCATATTTTTAGATGAATGGTAACCGAAACTCGTAGCATTGTTGATCTTAGTTCTTCGCTTGGGAAGGTAGGTGATTAGGGGTAGTTAATGGGTTGTCAGTGGCGTGCTTGTATATTTTAGTCAGGGTATGCAAGAATTCTACTTGTTTACAAATTGACATCCTGTAATCAATTTGATTACATGTTTTTAATTATATGCAAATAGAATAGAATAGAATAGAATAGAAACTCTTTATTGAACACCACAAAAACATGCAAAAGAAACACATAAAAAAACAGTACAGTAAAGTGTTGCAATGGGAAATATTAAGAATTTAGAGTGTTTATCGATATTTTTTTCTATATACCAATATTTGATAATTTTTAGTTGTTATTTTAGTCGATTTTGTTAAGCTAGGGTATGCAATGCATATTTTCTTGTATGGTCTACACGCCACTGGTTGTGGGGACTCGAGGACGCTGGAAAGTAGAAAATGACTTTATCGAGAACTATACAATAAAAAAAATTTGCGAAATGTGAGGTGAAAGACAACATAGGCACGAAAAAGTACTAATAAATTACCTACCTATTGTTCGTATTAGAAAATCATTTATTGGAGTGAAGGACTCATATTAAAAGAAATATATTTTAGGTATAAGGAAAGGTTAGGATCTCGGACCATCAAGCAATAGAGCTAACTTATGACTCTATGATATGACGCTATCATAATAATATTATAAAGGCGAAAGTTTGGATGTATGGATGTATGTTTGTTACTCTTTCACGTAAAAACTACTGAATGGATTTGAATGAAACTTTACCAGATCATCCATCAGAATAATACATAGGCTACAATTTTTGAGGTTTCTAAGGTCGTAAAAAAAAATTTGCGGTATGATAGTACTATATTATAGACGTCGCGAACTAGACGGGCTAGACGGGACGAACCTGAAGTCCACGCGAACGAAGTCGCGGGCAAAAGCTAGTTATTAATGAAATAATTGCATATATTATTGTAAGTGATTGCCGTTGCTCGTGGACATCTACAATCTCAGGAGACACCGATACTTACGGCCTACTCTTAAGCCTCGTTTGAAGGAACAACCAAGGACCTAATCCAGTCATAAGTTATGTCACTCTTTTTAATAAATTAAAAGTTACGTACTTTAATAGGTAAGCAAGTAAATTAATAGTATTGTTACCAGTCTGGTTAAATATAACGTGCCGCGTTATACTTACTATGTTCTTTTTCTCAAACTCACAACAAAGGTGTTATAAAAATGGCATTCTGAATCACAGTAGCATTTCTACCTAATCGCTCACTACCGTGCGAGCGGTACTTATGCTTGTCTAACGTTTAGCCATCCGACTGTGGAATGAGCTCCACTCTTCGGTGTTTCCCGAGCGCTATGACGTGTCCTTCTTCAAACGAGGCTTAAAGAAAGTCCTTAAAAGGTAGGCCGTAGGCAGCGGCCCCGCAGTGTCCACTGACATTGCAGAGGTCCATGAGCAACGGTAACCGCTTACGATCAGGTGGCCCGTTAGCTCGTCTGCCTACAAGACAATAAAAAAAAATAGCTATTGCGACAAAAAGATTAGATCTTACTTATTAGAAAAGATTAAAGGTTCTCAGAAGATATGTGAGATACCCTATGAGGCAAGCTTCCACCGACAGTCAACCGACTATGCCTGCTCCCCCAACGATTGAGACTGGAATTGACCAAAAAATTGGTTGCCTGTAAAGTCGGTATACGGGCGAAAGTTTCACGTGACAACGACTCGGGCATGGTTAGCCCGCCTAAGAGCGAGAGAGACAGACATAAAAAGTGAAAGGCACGCGTGCCTCTCACTCCCTCTCATTGTGAGCGCATAACGTGAGCGGAGCGTAACGCAGTTTCTTGAAGTGTCACCCGGCAAACCAATTTATAAGACGTTGTCACGTCAATACGTGTTGTTTGAACTAGGTCTAGGTAAGAGGCGGTCTTGCAGTGTTCCTGTCAGTGCAAAGGTTTATAAACTAGTCCGTCTGTTCGTCTACCATCCGAAGAATAAAAAAGTGAATCATATAAATTTCAAAATGATAACCTGTACCTACGCAACACGGAATAAAAATAATATCACTGGAAACTTAACGAAGGACTTCCACGGCTTCCAATCCACGTATTTTAATGGAAACGACTTATTTTGTCTTAATTTTAGTCATCAATGTATTAAATAGTTGTAATCGACAGACGACCTTTATAATAAGCAGTCACAGTTGCTAAAAATACCACAGACACGTAAAACACATCACACTCCGTTTTTTTTTTCGTCTAGGTCACCCAAATTGGTATAACCAGACAAAATTAATACAAGGATAAACAACTTAATAATCTTCTCCTTTTCAGAAGTCGACCGAAAAAGTTGAGATTCTCTGTCGTAAAGTAGGCTAAACTAAAATTCTGGCTCACACACTCACTAAAATAAATAATTCACGAAACCAAAACCATTGTTTTCTTGTTATAATCAAAGCATGTTTCAATCTACAAAGATTTACATTATAAAACAAGCATGTTATTACCGAAAGTTTTTAAATATTGTCGCGTAACTCCGGCTCACAGTCCAAACATTGACATTATTTATGGAGCTGTCCACGGGCCGCGACAAGCCCCATTTGTCGTCTTATGTTATTGCGAACATTGCTTTTCAGAATTGCGGTTTGTGAAACGTTTATCTTGTTCTTGAAATGGATTATTGTAAACGTGGTACGGATTATAGGGGATAATTGCTTGTAGAAATGAAGTTCTTTTCGTTTGGGTGTCGATTATTGATGGTAGATTTTAAGACATAGTTTTTCTTATTACACGTAGTCTCATATAGGTACAGGGTGCGCCAGAGAAAACTTACTTATTTGAAAGGTCAATAAAAAAAAAGTACTTCAGTTATTGTTTTAATTTTTTTTTTATTTCAGTATACAATATCCCAATATTTTATTTATGCAGTCTTAAAAATGACATCGGATAAATGGCGACCCCCATTGCGCATACACTGATGAAGTCGATTTTTGAAATTCGTATCCACTCTTCGCAGCATATCAATCGGTATGTTGGTAATGGCGTCGCGAATGTTGTTCTTGAGGTGTGCTATGGTCCGTGGTCGATCTGATGGTATGGAGTTTGGTGGTCTCTCCAATGTCAGAGCATTGGAGAATCGTGATCCTATACTTTATTCTACGTATGTTCGGACTAAGTTAAAGTAAGGATTTCAAAAAGTATATTGTTATGCTGGTTTAGAATGAGAGTCTTTAAACTGTTAATTTGGTATCTATATATTATTTTAAGCTATAATAGATAACTATGGTATTAACGTTGCGTATTTTTTTATAGGTCTCAATAATCGGTAGTGGAGACCATATTAGCTGTCTACCTGCTTCCCACTAGTGACAATCTTGTTTCCATCATTAAAAATGCCTTCAGAGGAATTAAGACAAAGCTATATTTTACTTTAAATTATGGAAGCACCAAGCTCGAGTCACAAAAACCTGTGACAGCAACAACAGATCAACATAATCCTGCAAACGATAGTTTAACACAAAACATCTTTCCGTCAAGAAATATTGTGAAAATGTTTAACCTCAACATAAATCAGGCAGCCATTTTGCTTTCGTTCCCGCGCTTTTTCAAGAGCATAGACAATTAGACGGGAGACGCGTACCATAAACAAGCGGTGGAGTTAATCCGCGGATTATCGTGAGCAGAGACAAGCGGTGAGAGAGAGAATTTCTTGTAAATAATTGTAAATCTGCGTCAAAATCAAACGACAGATACATATGTCAGGGGATTATTTGACGATTAACCCGTTTTAGTGGGATACTGGTTTATGTGATGCATTCGGAAAGTGATTGCTTCCCGCCAAATCGTCGATGTTAATCTGTGGTTAAATACGGTAACACGTCGCGGGATGTTTCGGGAAATGTATTCTATATGTGGTATGCTTGTTTTTGTTTGTCGTTTAATAATTACCTACATCAAAGAGATTAGGAGCTTTAAATGGTGCCCTAGTTAAGCATCATTGTCATTCATACTCTCAAAATACACTCAAACACCTATACTTAAATAATAAAGAGATCTACTTTTCAAAAAAAAAAGTTTTCAGAAATCGTCAGTGCAGAAAAATGTCTTAATTTACCACATTAAAACTCCTTAAATTAGCTGTATTTTTTTCTAAATTATGCATCTATTTAGGTACGTATAAAACTTCTACCTGAATAATTATCTCTAGCTACTGAAAAGTCAAAGTTTGCAAAAGTCCTAAAATCGCACAAAGCCTACCTAAATTATAATAATAGCGAGTCAGTCCCATATTAATCTCAAAACATTTTTTTCATCAAAACTCTTTCACAAAAGGATTATAAAATCCAAGAAAACACAATATTTATATATTTTACTTCCATTTCTAAGCCATTGTCTGTTTGTTTGTCCACATTTAGTTTATTCATAACTGTGTTAGCGGAAGTATGACAGTGTATGACAATGTATGACAATTGTCCGATAATCCTATTTCGATTTCATAATTATTATAATTCGTCTGTCCATCTTTCTTGACAATAAATATATTGTTATCGATAAATATTTTGCTCTTTTCAAAGTGCAGTGATTATGTCCGTGGATTTTAAGATTTGAGAATGACTCAAAGAGATTCTGTCAAAGATTTTTGGTGTATAAATAAGGTTGTGATGGGGCCGTTTCATACTTTTTGTGTCGGAATGTTTTGTGTTAAGGAATCGAATAATATTTTTATCAAACAGAACTGTGTTTGGTCAAAGCAGAGAAATTAAACTTTCGTACAATTTTTTTTTTTTTATGTAACTGGCCGACTTCCAATTAAGTATTGGACTATAATAACAAGCTAGATCTTTATCATATGTAGGTTCCTATATGAAATTATACCAGCAATGCCTCCTTTACAAAAAACGATCATTCGAATCGGGCTAAAGACCACATGAACATTGTGTCTACACCTTAATAATAGAGACAATAAGAAAAGTGCCAATGGACACATTCTTAGCATAAAATCATATAGTCATCATCATCATCATCATCATCATCAGCCTATAGACGTCCACTGCTCATAGGCCTCCCCCAAAATCATATAGTAATTTAGGTTAAAACAAAATTGCTTATTAGTCTGAATTAGACTAGATTGTAATTATAATAGTGTGCGTTATAAAATTACGTACACTAGGCTAAAAAAAAATCCGAATCGGTCCACGCAAACTATTGTTATGTGACAACAAAATAAAAATATAATAATAAATAATAATATTAGTCAAAAATAACACCCAGATTTTGTCTAGAGTTTAGGAAAAGAGATATCTATAGTAGATTAAAATTAGGTACCAATTTACGTATTTACTTTTTTAGAAGTCTGTTTAAAAACCAGCCCGGTCATGTGTATACAGTACCACTGTAAACTACGTTCTAAAGTCAATCAAGAAGACGTAAATATAAAAAGTAGTATTTATAATAGGGTCATTCCATGTCAAATCGACAAATAGTTGGACGCGACCCCCACCGATTCGGATGATTTTTGGTGGAGAGTTTTGTCTCATTATAAAACGAAGTTCTGCCAAAGGAAAAAAAAAATAAAAATTTTTCCTAAGAGATATTCAATATCAAAAATTTCATTGTTTTTCCGATTTTATGAGTTTAGTTGTTTAATATTTCAGAGACTACTGAGTATTAAAAAAAAAACTCTGGTATATTTTCAGAGGATACTTAGAGGTATGAGAAAAAAAAATTTTTGAAAAAAAATTTTGAAACTGATCAAAATTAAAAAATTTTGAATTTTTCAAAATCGTGAAAAGTACCCATCGCGGGAAAATTTTGGCCTGAAATTTTTTTATATTATACTTATAACATATCTAAAGATATTCTGAAATTTTTAGAGGGGTGTTATTTTTCGTTTCATAGATATGATTTTTTGAATTTTGACAAAAAAAAAAATTTTTCTATTTTTATAATTTTTTTTTGTTAAATAACATTATTCTACTACATGATTACTAAAATTTGAGGTCTAAAATATTTTTTTTATGTTAATAGGATGTGAAAACAAAAATATTTCAAAATTGTAATTATCTGTTTATTGAGAATACTATTTAACATTTAAGGCTTCCGTGATCAAATGAAAGGATTAAAAGCATAAAGGAAGTATTTCATTTTTAAGACTGTAATTCCTCTTGTCCTTTCAGAGTTTGCTGCAGTTTATTTCGTACGACGTTTTTTGGTCTCTTCCTTTTCTGAGGTTGATGTCTCAGACCTTTTTCTCAATCTTGAAAGAAAGAAATGATATCAATTTTAAAATAAAAGATTAATTGCCATCAAGTAAAAAAACTCGAAATTCTGATTTTCCTACCTGGTTTTCATTGGTGATTCATCGATGATATCATAAACATCAGTGTTTTTTAGGCGGCAGAGTGTGACACTTTTAACATTATTTAAGTTTTGATTTAAAGTTGAATCTATAATATATTTTGAAATATTTTTGTTTTCACATCCCATTAACATAAAAAAAATATTTTAGGCCTCAAATTTTAGTAATCATGTAGTAGAATAATTATATTTAACAAAAAAAAATTATAAAAATAGAAATTTTTTTTTTTTTCAAAATTCATATCTATGAAACGAAAAATAACACCCCTCTAAAAATTTCAGAATATCTTTAGATATGTTATAAGTATAATATAAAAAATTTTCAGGCCAAAATTTTCCCGCGATGGGTACTTTTCACGATTTTGAAAAATTCAATTTTTTTTAATTTTGATCAGTTTCAAAAATTTTTTTCAAAAAAATTGTTTTCTTCTTATACCTCTAAGTATCCTCTGAAAATATACCAGAGTTTTTTTTTTAATACTCAGTAGTCTTTGAAATATTAAACAACTAAACTCATAAAATCGGAAAAACAATGAAATTTTTGATATTGAATATCTCTTAGGAAAATTTTTTAAATTTTTTTTCCTTTAGCAGACCTTCGTTTTATAATGAGACAAAACTCTCCACCAAAAATAATCCGAATCGGTGGGGGTCGCGTCCAACTATTTGTCGATTTGACATGGAATGACCCAATATCTTTATGTTTATAAAACAATCCAACAACGTTATGAACTCTTCGCCTCCTCTGATGTTTCAAAACATGACTCGTTCCGCGAAAAATCATGTTTTTAGTTCACGAGTGAAAAGCTCTGGGATATATCACGTGATAGTTTTGGATGGGGAGTGTGGAATTAGCGAATCGACAGAAGAATTTCAAAGAAGGTTTTTAACTTTCGTTGGTAACCAGTACGGATTGGGGACTTCACATATCTTCAAAGGATTTTTAGAATCCTTTTCCGACATGCAGGTTTCCTCGCGATGTTTTCCTTCACCGTTTTTAGCCAGTGGTGTTGTGAAAAATTGCACATAAATCTTTTTCACATTTAGATTTAGAGGTACAAGCCGGCCGGATTTGAACCCGGACCGGTAGTATCTCTACTTTAATAGAACTACATGTAAATTTTATAATTAATAAAAACAAAGAAAACTAATTACAAGTTCCAAAAACATGATTCTTAAGCATTTCCCTGGAAAACGAAGCGTAATGTAAATGTTTAATGTAAATTTTTGTAATCGTATGTTTAACACTGTACAGTGCAGCGGCGGCAACATCAAACGAGCAACAAACAAGATCAAAGGACGCCGCCCGATGTGCGTTACTAAACCGAGACTAGTTAAAAGATAACCTTATTGAATTTGAACTGATTAATTTCGTGATAAATTAACAATGTGAGTACTTATTTAGCTTTTGAAGGCTTTCTTCGTGTCTCGGTCGGTTTGTGGTTTTATTCGTGGTTCCGATAGAGTGCTCGTTGAGACTATTTTTCATTAATGTGGTGTGATCATTATGATGTATAGTTGTATAAAATTCTAGTGTACTTTAAGTGTTATGTGTACTTTAAGGTACTGTACTGTACTGTAACAACCCATTACTGCCCAATGCTGAGCTCAGGTCTCCTCCGAAGAGGGATTAGGCATAGTCCACCACGCTTGCCTAATGAGGATTGGGGACTTCACATATCTTCAAAGGATTTATAAAACCCTTTTCCGATATACAGGTTTCCTCACGATGTTTTCCTTCACCTTTTTTAGCCAGTGGTGTTGTGAAAAATTGCACATAAATCTTTTTCATATTAAGATTTAGAGGTATAAGCCGGCCGGTTTTGAACCCGCGACCTCCCGTACGGTAGGCAAGCGCTTCAACCACTCGGTCACCACGACTATGGAGTAGTAAAGTGATTTAATTAAATTTGAACACCAGTAGGAACAAATGCTACAATGTTTTCACGTCAATTTATTATTATTCTGGAGTCTTTTGTGATTCTGCAAATTTTCATATCATCTTTCACACAATCTTCTCAGATCTTCCTCTCCTCATAAAATCATCGTCAAATTCCACATTAGCTTTGTAACGTGGTCCTCATCTATCATATTTTGTATCTTTTCTTTTTTCTCTTTTTTTTTATGTGTTATTATATCAACTTAATTAAAGTAAAAAGTAACATTGTAATACACCGATGACGTGTCTAACCTGGTACACAGGTACCAGGTTGAATGGGAACTCACTGTTTACTGATAAAATGTGTAAAGTGATGTTTAAAATAAATAAATACATTCATTAATTCAAATTCAAAATCTCTCCTCGTCCCTAGTCCAAAGCACGCCAACCTTTTACTCCTCAGTTTGCTAAGATAGGTGCCATTTTCATTTCTCTCTCATGATGCGAAACCAACAACAATATTTTCAATATCACAATCAAATCAAATTTTCTCATTTTTGAAATCAGCTAAAATATTCAGATAATGTTAAAGCAAGTTCGCTTGTGTAGTTTTTCAACAAACAAGCCGGAGGGAAATCAATTAGTATTGATCTTTTGATCCGGCTGATTGATGGTTAATCAGTGTACCGCGGTTCAAACAACGGTTTAATTTGTCTGTTATCTTTACTTTTGTTTGGTTCTAGTTAAATGGAACTCATTGTTCCGTTATAGACTATGGTATGTGTGCCTATGTGGAATACGTCACGAAAGAAAATACGTTTATTTAGACACACAACTTACACATAACAGAAACAATATATTACTAAAAATAGTTTAAACTAAGATTAAACAATAATATAAAAGTAATAAAAAATATTTTAATACAAAGAATGAAATAAAAAAGATTATGTGCGAGGGTATAACTGAAAGGGCGACCAGCTCAGCACGAAGCTACAGCCTGGACAGCTGCAGCGCTGATTTTCAGCTGGACCCTACCTATAGGTATGTTATTAAGTGTAACAATATAGAAATCACTTTAACACAAAGATTAAAATAATTTAGTACGTAAAATTAATACACACGAGTATACTGAATAACATTTCCACTATCTGCTCTGTTTTTTAATGATTAATTGGTAGTGAAAATTTGAAAAATAGTAATGTAAGGCAGTGTATGATCGACAATACACAAACAAGAAAGAAAACGACATTTAAATCTTTTAACGATGAGCGATTATACAGAAAAAGAATGCTGATAGCTAAAGTATGATTGTTATATTGCATTAGTTTCTTAGTTTACTGTAAATAATATAGTCTTAAATAATGAGCCTAAATATTTTAATGAAGGCACTATTAATGACCATTGTATCATTTACACAGGTCGTGGTGGCCGAGTGGTCGAAGCGCTATCCTTCCGAACGGGAGGTCGCGGGATCAAATCCGGCCGGCTTGTACCTCTAAATCTAAATATGAAAAAGATTTATGTGCAAATTTTTACAACACCACTGGCTAAAAACGGTGAAGGAAAACATCGTGGGGAAGCCTGCATGTCGGAAAAGGGTTCTAAAAATCCTTTGAAGATATGTGAAGTCCCCAATCCGCACTGGGCAAGCGTGGTGGGCTATGCCTAATCCCTCTTCTGAGGAGACTTGAGCTTAACAGTGGGCAGTAATGGGTTGGTACAGTACAGTACAGTATCATTGAAACTTAGTAAATAGGTACTCCGTGCACCCTCACTAAGGCAAAAACGTCTTACCCAAAACATTTTATCAACAAATCTCAATATTAATCGTTCTAAAAGGACCATTAGTTCAAAACTACAAATATCGGATTACAATAATTGCAGTGAAATTAGGAATGTTTTTAAAACATTTGTAACACGATACTATGACGTAAGTGATACTATAATAAGAGCAAACAATGTCATTGTTATCCAGATTTACATCTTTTATGTTAGTTTACTGTCTATTGAGATGGGGATTATACGTTTTAGAGTAATCGAGGTAAATGTTTTGGAAATAAACGCTTTAAAATACAAATATCTTCGGTGTTTCCCGAGCGCTATGACTTGTCCTTATTCAAACGAGGCTTAAAGAAAGTCCTTAAAAGGTAGGCCGTAGGTAGCGGGGCAGTGTCCGCTAACATTGCAGAGGTCCATGAGCAACGGTAACCGCTTACGATCAGGTGGCCCGTTAGCTCGTCTACCTACAAGGGCATATAAAAAAGAAAAATGTATTTTTGTATACAGTTGGATCTTAGGAAAGCTTGGATTGTCGGAATTAATTCGTTTCGGGATTGACAAGTTATCTTTCCCTCGTGTTCCTGGACTTCACTGATAGAGTCATTACGGTTTTCCGATTTGGAATGGACCCCAACGGAGGTGTTCCCGGAGCGCTATGACATGTCCCTCTTTGAACGAGGTTTAAGAAAAGTCCTGTATCGGTAGGCGATAGATAACGACCTCTCATTGCCCTGACATTTCAGAGGTTCATGAGCGACGGTGACCGCCTACCATCAGGTGGCCCGTAGGCTCGTTTATCTATCACGCTAAAACAAAAAAAACGGTGGTCGCCGCTGTGGATCCTTGCTAGTTAATTTGTGCATTCAAACGTTTGTGCTATAGGTAACTATGATTGGCATTTAAAATAGCTCAATGCTTAGGTCTAATATCCGTGGTACTTGTCTCAATTCTGGTATCTGTAATGCATTTTCATTTCCAATTTTATTGTCTCCCGCTTTGCGAGAAGGGAAGTCGAAACTCGTTTTTCTCACTCCTTCTATTATCTTCTGATTCTAAACAAGTTATCTTTCTGCGTGAAATGACTTTACGATGGTAAGTATTTTAAACTTGGAGGATGGAAGTACAGAGTATATGATCTTTTATTTTTGTATTTTACATAGACATAGACATACTTTATTTGTGGTAAAAATGATACAATAGACGAAAAATTAAAAACAATAACATATCATTTTACATTTCCACCACAAACCAGCCGAGACTCAGCATGTTGCTGAATATTGACTCAGATTATAGAATCTATGCCAACATCCAGCGCTGGTTTTCAGTCTCAGCTGGCAGTGAAGTCACAAATGTTGAGATGGCACACGATTATCGCTGATATTTTAATTTGAAGATATCATAAATGGATTAGATAAAGGTGGTATAAATAATACCTAATGTTTTACAAATTTACATCCTACAATCAACACATACCTAAACGTTTTTACTACACTTTTACGCTCAATATAGGCGAATAATAGAAATTATAAGTGTATTTATATAAAATATATGGCATTTCATCTATTTTTATTGTAATTTTAGACCCATTTGATAGGTTAGGGTATGCGATGCGTATTGGCTTCTGTAGACTGCACGCCATTGGTCTTAATAGAAAGTAAATGAAAAAAAAAAACAGTTTTTATAAATAAAAAATGTAACGGAACTTTCTTCGTGCTCTACAAAATGAACTTTAACTAATCTTAATTATTATGTAAAATCAGACATTTTCGAATGTCAACTCATCATTATTCTGTACTAAATTAGTCGTTCAAATCTCATTCTTATCTGTTCAACATAAAGTTGTTAATTAATTGGCATTTTACTTAAGAAATAACTGCATTTTAAACCGAATGTAAAATTTTTATCGTAATTTTGAAAAGGTCTTTCTCTATACTTTTTTTTTAAAACGTATTTGTGAAGAAATATTTAGGGTAATTGTCACTTAAGTAATGGTATAATACTTAAGTAGAATTCGTGGTGGCCGAGTGGTTGAAGCCCTTGCCCTTCGTACAGAGATCGCGGGTTCAAAACTGGTTTGTACCTGCATTTTTCACAACACCACTGACTAAAAACAGTGAAGGAAAACATCGTAAGAAAACCTGCACATCGGAAAGGATTCTGCAAATTCTCCGAAGATATGTGAAGTCCCCAATCTGCATTGGGCAAGCGTAGTGACTATGCCTACCTGCCTTTTTTTTTTTTCAGATGTAGAAAATAACCGGATGCCCACCCGTCCCGCGGGTGGGGTATGTGGGAGTTGAACCTCACTAAAACCTCCAACCGCTCACAATCAGCGTCCGAACCTGGGCTGAGGCCAGAACCCAGCACGGGGTTTGGAGGGACGGCGCGACGCGTTACGCGCTTACGGCGCGACGGGAAAGAGTGCCGAGCGCGTAACGCGTCGCGCCGTCCCCATGCCTACCTGCCTAGTCCCTCTTCGGGTCTGAGCCCAGCAGTGGGCAGTAATTAGTTGTTACAGTATGCAGTTAGCATGTTTCATTGTGTGTTAGCAAAAATTACAATGAAATTAAGAATTACCTATCAATCTAATTATCAATATGTACTATATGATTCGATATTTAAAAGGTTTGAAACCAAGACGAGAGTCAGATGACGAAACTGCCTCCGTTTATGCCACATGCAAACCTGCACGTGTCATCCAGTTAAATCCAGGTCATTGATTCTTACTATATCAGTGTATTGTTAGTCAATTGTAGCAGTTGCCCAGCAGTGGGTGGCAGAGGTCTAGTGAGGGGCCCAATTACACGAGTTAACCTCAAGGCGCGGGTCACAATATAATCTAATAACAGCGCTACTACTCAACAGACTGAACGTGCTTAGATGATTCAGAGATAACAATGAGGATAATATTGCTTTTGTTTACTTGTAAAAAATACTTATAGTTCTGGATCATTTTATCATATTTTGGGTTACATTTTACAACAACTAAAATTCTTTTCATATATTATATAGTCTGCTGCGTTCTACAATAGACTATCAAGAATTTTTAAATTCCACCAGGCAGCGCGGCGGTTTCCGAGTATAGCAGGGTCGAACAAATAAACAAGTTGTTCAGTTTTATTTGCTAGAATAGATGCTTTACTTTTATTAATGAACTAGCTGGCCCGCGCAACTTCGTCTGCGTCACAAAAAAATCCCGGGTATTTTTTCACTGTTTAAACCTTCCCTCCATTTTAAAACCAAAATCAGCTCAATCGGCCCAGCCGTTTTCGAGTTTTAATCAGACTAACGAACAACAATTCATTTTTATTTATATATATAAATTTATTAAAGCACATAATTTATTGACGTAAGTTTTTATTAAACAAAAGGTTTTTTAAGAAGAACTGCATAAAGAAGAAGTATCTAAATACTTTCTTCTAAAAGCTCATACTTTATAACCTCCGAGGAAAAAACAAAAATATTCTTAAAGTTTGTGTCTGTGTTTGTTCGCTAGGATATCTCAGATAAACCGATTTCGACGTTTTGTTTTTGGTACCTCAAATGGATACTTCAATGTCAAAATA
This sequence comes from Trilocha varians, assembly GCA_030269945.2. Taxonomy (NCBI): domain Eukaryota; kingdom Metazoa; phylum Arthropoda; class Insecta; order Lepidoptera; family Bombycidae; genus Trilocha; species Trilocha varians. Next base: position 899,111 of record AP028264.1, on the reverse strand, counting down.
ATCTTATGATGGAATTAATGTATTTTCAAAATTGAATATCATCTAAAACTTTATCCCCCACGATAACTCTTAAAACAAAACGCTAAACTTCTGATGACTAGCAAGTTTTTGTTGGTCAATATACATAATTGAATGATTTTGAACACTCGGAGTCATTAGTTAGCACCCTAGTTGACGAAAACTTAAAGTGGAAACCAGGAGTACACAACTTTGGAAAATAGAGTCATATAATTTTAGGAAAAGTATTTGTTTTAGTATTTTACGTGCGCAAAAGTCTGTTAAAAAGCTTTTTTTTACTTGCACTGGATATAATTATGTCTTATGTACACACCTATGTAAGTGTGGGTGGAATCTTCCCAGCTAAATGTAACCAAGTTCCTGTTTTCCGATTGAGATTATTTTTTTTTTTATTGCCATGTAGGCAGACGAGCTAACGGGCCACCTGATCAATTGATCTAATTTTGCATGCATATCTATATTTCGTGGTAATTAAGTAATGTGGTAATAAACCTGATCTGATGATGGAAGGTAGTCATAAGAACTGTACCAAAAAGGTGAAGAGTCTATTCATTGTGTTTGGGTTCGTTTTACTTTTCGTCATCGTTTCACTTCACATCTACACGATGTTCAGTACATTAAAAGCTTACATTTATTTATATTTAAAAAGTTTTCTATAGGATAAATTTATAGTCACGACATAATTTAATTTAAACTTTTACATTTCAAGTTTTGATTACATTATTTAATCAAAAAAATAGATACACTTAAAATTCTCAAATCTAATGTTATTAACCCCTGCCGTTGACCGTCAGCCGCCCGCATATCTTACCCTGTGCAACAATTACCGTCCTGACACGCCATCCGTTTGCTCTGACCGTCACCGTCCATTACTGAGGGTTGACCATAGTTTACTAACACTGCACGCTGAATCATTTAAATTTGAAACCACTGCAGATGTGGTGAAATATGGTGCATTTATTAAGATTAAGTTAGGTCAAGTTTTAGTATATTTTTTATTGAGAGTTCAATTTTTTTTTCTAAGCGAGGTTTCAGTCATTTTAGAAGAGCTATATATAAGGTATCTATAATAAATAAATAAAATATCCTTTATTCAGACAAATATGATTACAAACTTAATTACTAACGCTAAACAAAAACAAAAAAAAATAAACTTAATCTAAAGTGTCTGTCCCATTTCTGGCAAAGGCCTCCTCCAGCTGACTCCATTGTTGCCGGTCAGTAGCAACTCTCGTCCATGTACTGCCAGCCAAGGTTTTTATTTTGTCCACCCAGCGTCTGAATGGTCTTCCCCTAGGTACCTAGGTAGGTTACTTTTATTTTGCTTGACATTAAAGTAAAAAATATAATAAAAACTCTGGTCCTAGCAGCTCTCTAGGTGATTCTTTAGATGAAATATTCAAAGCTTGAATACTTAAGAATGGCTACAAAAATAATAAACCTAGGTTATATCCAGTGTTGGGCGCCCCCCTGCTAGATGGAACGATCACCTAAGAAAGGTGGCCGGTAACAACTGGATGAGACGAACAGAAGATCGAGCTCAGTGGCGTATTTTGGGAGAGGCCTATGTCCAGCAGTGGACGAGTGTGGGCTGATGATGATGATGATACAATAATAATAAAACCAAGGTTTAGGCATAAAAATTAAATAATCTTTGAACAAGTTGAAGAAAATGCCAGTCGTCACGCCAAAATCGGGAGGTCCGGCAACGCAGATGTCAGGTGATGCATAGACCTCCAATTCCCTGACATTACAGAGGCTCATGAGCCACGGTAACCACTTACCATCTAGTTGACCGTAGGCTCATTTATATGTATTGCTAAAAAAAAAGACAAAATTTGAAGTAATATTTTTTTTTATGAAAAAAAAACTTGAGAGGTGTCATGGGACACCTGAATACAACGAAGTTCCTTTCGATTAAAAGATATCTTATATTTTTTTTCCTAACGTAACGCGCGATAAGGAACGTGTTTTAAAAGATTTTGATCACAGCGCCATCTAGCGATAATCATCTAAAACAAAAAAGTGTCGTGGCAAAAAAAGTGTTGTGACAACATTTCGTAAGAACTTTTTCCGTCTAGCCCCCTTTCGATAACGCGCGATAAGGAACTTCGTTCTAACAAGAACACTCAGTGTCGTAGATGGTTCAAAATGTCCTTATTATAAAAAAAAGAGGTAATATAATAGAGCATATGGTATGTGGTCAACCCTGGTTCAAATAGCGATTGGTCACGGTGGTCACCGTCCGCGGAACGGATTGGTTATAACGTTTAACCACTGAATAAAATAACCCTTCTGGTTGTGGTCTAATTTGTAAGCGCATTGTGTTTACCGCAATAAATTGTTTTTTGTTTTGGAACTTTTTTGTGTTGAATCATAATAATATTATAAAGGCGAAAGTTTATATGTATGGATGTATGGATGTATGTTTGTTACTCTTTCACGTAAAAACTACTGAATGGATTTGAATGAAACTTTACCACAATATAGCTTATACATCAGAATAACACAGGCTACAATTTTTGAACCCCTTTGTAACGCAAACGAAGTTGTGCGGGTCACCTAGTAATGATATGATTATAAGTTAGGTCCTTTAAGGTAGGTCGTAGGTAACAGTCCTCCAGTGTCCCCTGACGTTGCAGAGGTTCATGAGCGACGTCCACGGTGGCCCGGGGTATGTGGGAGTTGAACCTCACTAAAACCTCCAACCGGTCACACTCAGCGTCCGAACCCCGGCTGAGGCCAGAACCCAGCACGGTGTTATGCGGGGTGGCGCGACGCGTTACGCACTGCGGCACACTTTCCCGTCGCGACACCTCACGGTGGCCCGTAAATTGTTTGGATTACCTATCATGCTCCATTGATTTTTTTCTCTGAAATCATTCTAAATATTACATTTTAAAAATGATGTGAGATCACTACCAGGTTGTAAAAATACACAAAAATTATAAAAATATGGATCTAATTAACAAATATTTTAAAAAATAATGAGTGCTTTCTTTCACTGACATTTAATAAACAAAATTAATGAAGAAGTGTGGGGCGGCGCGACGGGAAAGAGTGCCTTGGGCGTAACGCGTCACGCCGTCTCTCATAACCATGTTGCGGGGTCTGGCCCCGCCGGGGTTCGGACGCTGATTGTGAGCGGTTGGAGGTTTTAGTGCGGTTCAACTCCCACATACCCGGGGGATCCAGTGATTTTCTCCAATTAAAAAAAAAAATGAAAAAGTATAAAATTTTTTTCAATAATGAAGCTAATGTTTTGCTTGATACATAACCACCCCGTACCTCTTACATTCATACCACACTCTCGTTCACCCCTTCATCTCCAAACGACGAAGGTCACAGTATCTTCCATAGCTCTCTTATTAATAACAATCATTTGAAATCATTTTACCAGCTCTAAATCATTTATAAAATGTTATTTGTTGCTTTTTGAGTTGATAGAGCAGTTAATATTGAGATAAATGATTTTAAAGAGAGTTATGGTGACATGTGATGAGGTTCAGATAGTTGATATGATTTCTAATTGTAATAGATGTGTGGCGAACATTTCCGTCTCGTGTGAAACGCATCGTGTGAGACGGAGTTTTGCGTTGTTCTGCGCGCGCAGCTTCGTCTCACGAGTTCGCGCGATGCGGGCCGAACGAAGACAGACTAGATACCTCAACTACGTGTCCTCGGCAACTAAACTAGTTTTTCTTTATTAATTAATTTTATCTGTTTTATTGTAAATACTTCTAAATATACTTTATACAATCTTACAAATCGTTCATCATTAATACCACTCCACAGATGGGTATTCAACGTTTTAGAGATGGTAGCGAGCTCTAGCTGATGTTGTAGAGTAATCGCCAAAAATAAATGAGAATATTTCATAATATTTTTATTACAGAAATGAAAACGACCGACTTCCATTTCTCAAGCATAGCACAAAAACTACCAGTCAGATCTTTATCAAATTTATTTGAGATAATGTCCAAAGTGTTTTTACAAAAAAGGATCATCGAAATCGATTCATATAGAAAAGAAACACAAATCGTGAAACCTTGTTCGTTAAAATTTAACATTTGTAAACACAGATCCAAAAGTTCTTGTACTTGCACGATCTTAAGGAAATGGTATTCCACGATCACTTTTCATATGACACAAGAATCCAAATCGATCCTCTCAAACTAAAGTTATACAATCACAAAACAAAAAAAATACAGTAAATTTCATATTACGTCGCCTCAGTGCTTGTTTGGCCAATCTGCACTCGAGCAAATTTTACCGGAGACAGCAAACAAGCACGGAATTTTCGTTAAGTGCCGTGTTGAGAAAAAAATTGAAATGAGATTTTTATTGTTTTAGAATTGAATATTTTAAAAAAATATTTTACCAGTCGGATGGAAAGTTTATTCTTTATAATACTGCATTAAAAAGTCATTTTCGTAAAAAATGTCGATAACCTTTTGAGAAATTAGTCCAAAATACAGCAGCGGGTCTTCAAGACGGATAGGTCAAAGTCTTGATAGGGGTACATTGGTCACCAATTTGTGGCTCATACAATGGGATCGTGGATGCGCAATTGAGCCGCCATTATTGTACGTTCCTCTGTGCCCAACAATGATGTATTGTGTATAAATATTGGGAATGTGGGAAAGTTAGGTCTCCTTTTTATTGTTAAATTGATTGATTGTAGTATGATGCGGTTGTTGTAGATGAATAATTGTAAGACTTTTTTTTTGTAGAATGTTTTGCAGAGGAAGTGAAAAAATTAAGAAATAATGAATAGAGAATAAAGAAGAAGAAACAAAATAAGGGAAAATAATTAGTGGAAACCTATTTACATTAATTATGTTAAATGTAAAAAAAGTTTTCTTGAAAACTGAAGACATCAATTGTGGTTAATACATTAAGATTCGCTTTAGAATGGATGACTGGACCTTTTTTTAAGCGAAAATGAAATGAAAATGAAAAAGTATTTATTGATCAGTAATAAATGTTACATATAAATATCCCACAAACTAACAAAGGTGAACCAAATTAGACCGACGTAACATGGTTAGCTTATAGTGGGAAGGAACGTCTGAGCCTGACGATTGCTGAGCTGATTTCTTTAAGCGAGGTTTCACTAGGATTAAAATCATTGTAAATAGGTAACTTCTACTCCATCCTACTGCAAAAATAAATGAGCCAAAGAAACCGCTTATCATCAGGTGGTCCGGGTATACTCTACCAAGTAATACAGTTACTTTTTATTGTGACTTCTTCTATTTCCTACATATTTGTCTTCCCCTAGATTCCCGCATCTGTGCTCAATAATTTTGAAAATAAATGAAATTGTGACTAATATTATTAGGGTGCGTTTACTTGTGTTCATGTTTACAAGTTTTGTTAGAATATATTTCGTAGAATTCCGTTATTGGCTTCAAGAATGTTTCCAAACAAGACTCTAAGAAGTACTAAACATCCAAAATAGCTTGTGTGCACACTTGTAGTTAACTTCCATTGTTTAAACTTGTGGCGACCAATAATAACGCGCGAGACCCTGAATCGCGGTTACGACATTTACAGAAATCTTCGCATATAAACGACATCTGAAATCTACTACAGTGGGCTTCGGCTTGACTGGGCATACACTACCTCGCCCGCAAGGAGATCTCCCTTTGGCCTAATACCACTGATAGCCCACAATCTGAAAGATAATTAGGCAGGTAAATAATCAAAAGAAGATCTTTAACCCTTAATCAAACAAAAATTTAAATAACCCTTAATCAAACAAAGGAATAATTTCCCGATATTTGATTAAGGGTTAATGTTTAAACATGTGCCTCTTCAAACGCGGTTGAAGAAAAGTCCAGTGTGTCCATACTCCATAGGTAAGATGATCACAGTCTCTCATTGTCCTGGCATTGCAGAGGTCCATGAGCGACGGTGACCGCTTACCATCAGGTGGGCCGTAGACTCATTCAAAAAATTGTATATTCTCAAAATGCTATCCTAAAGCTAAGTAAGTAAGAGGCTTGAGGAGGGTCCTTAAAGTTAGGTCGTAGGTAGCGACCCCTCAATGTCCCCTGACATTACAGAGGTTCATGAGCGACGGTAACCACTTACGATCAGGTGGCCCGTTGGCTCGTCTGCCTACATGACAATAAAAAAAAATATATATTTTGTTCCACCATGTCCGAGCCCTAACGTAATAAAACCCACTGAGAAGACGCTGTTCTGTCCAGAATCGTCACAATTGATACAAACGGAGCCCATGCTAATTTCACCAATAATTCTATATATTAGAGATTTGTGTTATTATGCGGGATGTTTGTCCGCTCTTTACCTAATTCTATACTTATTTTGTACACTTACCAATTTGCTAATGGCGTGGGGAGTGATTTAATGCAATTAGTTTATTGTTTGGTGATTGGGGATGTGAGAAAGTTTGTATCTGCTGGGTTCTGTCCTCAGTCGGGGTGGAGGTTTGAGTGAGGTTTGACTCCCACATATTTCACCTGCGGGACGGATGAAAGTACGGCGATTACCTCCTGTCACAGTGGCCGTGTTCGCCGGCGGCCACCGGTTCGGCGTCCGGGGGTGTCGCGACGGGAAAGTGTGCCGCAGTGCGTAACGCGTCGCGCCACCCCGCATAACCCCGTGCTGGGTTCTGGCCCCAGCCGGGGTTCGGACGCTGAAAGTGAGCGGTTGGAGGTTTTAGTGAGGTTCAACTCCCACATATGCGGGGCGGGTGGGTATCCGGCGATTTCCTCCAACTAAAATAAAAAAAAAAAAAACCTCCTGTCACATATTATAGTATTATTGTAAACCTAAATAGTAACACTTAGCAGAGCATAATTGATCTTGAATACCGTATATAAAGTTATTTTGCACAATAAAATACTTGATTTGATTTGAGTAAGACTATATTCGTATTTTTATATCAGATCCTTTCTTATTTGAGATGCTATTGATAAACTAATCTTTCACTTCCTTATTCACTGTCCTTTAAGTTAAAAAGTGTCTCATCAATCCATCAAAACTTACTGCAATTTGGTATACCACTGCAGAAAAGCTCTGTGAACCCTCCCTTTAGCTTATAAAGACGCAGACGAAGTTGACCGGGTCAGATAGTCCAACATAGTAGGTGGTCACTTCCCAAGTATAGAGTTTCAAGTAATTGATGTTAATATCGCCGTCCTGTTTGATGTCCATTCATCTACTAAAATATATATCTAATTATCTCATTAATCGTTCAATTATGACAACTACTCATTCTTTAGGGTAACAGTTAAATCATAATAGATTGAATTGATGTAGTTTATTATTGTTGTTTGCACAAAATATTTGAGAAGAGTTTTAAAGAATTTTGTAGTGTTGGAATTTTTGGAATAAAAAGTATATTTAAAGCTGGGTCATTGTGAAAACTAATTAAGTATCTTACAAGTAAATAATGACTTTTGGTATCTATTTTTAGGAGTTAGTAAATTAATTAATCTAAGCAAAAAGTGTGAATGTAGTCAGTGTAAATTTATCCATTTAACGTGAAAAAACAGTTAGGTTAGGTTACCTATATAGGGTAAGTTCTGTGTAGGTACCTAAATTTGCTGTACAAGTTTTTGGAGTGTAACTAGACTATAAATTTATCTCACTGTGGCCTGCTCACGATATATTTTGAAGTATTATTTTTTTTCTGATTTTATTATTTTAATGTATTAATAAAATAGGTGAATGTAATAATTGAATTATGATTTTTTATTTTATTTCTGACATTTTGAATGTATATTAAGTAGGTATTATTTTGTTTTTATTAGTAGTTATAGTTTTTTAGAATGTAATTTTAGTATAAATTAAACTGAAATGTATACATATAGCGTCGTAGGTATTGGTTACTACTGTTGAGGTGTTATAGAAGTTTGTAATAAATAAATAAAAATAAATAAATATTAGGTAGGTACCTATCTTAATAAGATTTGAGAATGTAGGTCTTCGAAGTTGTCTTCATGTTTTAAAGAACTACAAAAAAAGGTCATTCAATTCGACGGTTTTTCTTATTAAATACAAAAGACAAAAAATAATTCTTCTTTCACCGTTTAAAGCCAATGGTGTTGTGATAACTAGTAATCATATAGTTGCCAATAATCTGCCATATACGAATATCTACTGAGCCACAAGATCGTCACGTAAATTCATAGTAAAAATATTTGTTAGACGTTTGCAAACGAATAAATACGTGTACAAAGTGCCCGACCACCATGTGTGATCTTGTTTACACCACGCGTCTGCTACTCCTCACTGTTTTTGACAGATCACACCGAAACATCCAGAAGCGAAAGGTTTTATCAACCGAAAATGAGACATGGAATACCAGCACTAAGTTCTGAGCAATAAGCGTGAGTATCTTTTGAAATTTTCGGGATAGTTTCAACTTTTCAAGCATGAGTTACTGTAGCCAATTTTTTTCCAAAAGATAGTAAGACTGTGCTTTTGTTAATGTATTTAAACATTTATTGTTTAGTGTTTAAGGTTGGATTTGCAGTGATTGCTGAGGTTTGTATGTTTAAATGAGTAATATAAGTAAAGGGCGCGTGATCAGAAGATCAAAGGAGTTTTGATCAATCCGCCGATGAGATCTGATAATGGAACAAACGATTTTGATCATTGATAAGCAATTTCAGTGCTTTTATCTTTGAAATCATCAAACTGGTAAGAGACGACAAAAATATTATTGTAATGACGCCGAATTGTTCATCAAATGTAAAATTCGTAACATTTCAACGTATGTGTTTGCGAAAATTAGATATTGTACACCGGTTAAGCGTTATATTCTTGATATTATCAAAAAGGGCAACGTATGGAAGAATTTAATATTTGGAAATTGGTAAAAGCTATAGGTATCATGCCGAAGAATTCAAAATTACGCAGAACGTAATACAAGTTCAGAAGCGTCAATCCAAACTGCTTGTTATTTGTTTAAAGTTTTTGAAAAGATCACTGTGTAACTTTGCATGGCTTTGGCATTGTGTAGAACCGCTCTCCATCATATCCATCACCAACGTCCAATCGTAGGTAGGTAAACGAGGCTTGACGAGGGCCCTTAAAGTTAGGTCGTAGGCAGAGACCCCTTAGTGTCTCCTGACATTGCAGAGGTTCATGAGCGACGGTAGCCACTTCCTATCGGGTGGGCCGTTGGCTCGACTGCCTACATGTCAATAAAAAAAAAAATAACGTATGCGGTGACGGCTGATCAATCTGAATGTTGGAAGTTGGCGAGCCAATGTGAAAACACGACATCAGGTAGGCCGTTTTCCCAAGACACATATTCAGTCACTTGACCATCATGTCATTATACTATAGTTCATAAATCATGCAGACTTGGTGCTAGGATCACGATTGTGTGAGCTCCACTAATGGGTAAGATTTGCTTTGATGTGGCCGATGTTTACGGATTCAACTCTGTGCGAGCTATTAAACAACATCCACTCTGATACACCAACAAGCCAACGTTGGAGCCAATGTTACACAAATATGACATGTCCTTCAAACGAGGTTTAATTCAAATTTAAAATTTATTTATTCGGACATCAGAGGTCCGTTGTTAGTATTAACAAAAATAATAACTAGGTGTTAGTAAAATATAGGTATAAATAAACAGAAAACAGTAACTCAATAAATAACAAGCTCAAATACTTGCGATGCACCTCGTTCTAACGACTGACAAAAATTTATGGAAATTTCTTAACCTTCAGTAGATAACAGTTTCACAGTGTGGTCTTAAGGTGTGGTGGCCGAGTGGTCGTGGATGGCGAGTGGTCGAAGCGCTTCCTTCCGAACGGGAGGACGCGGGTTCAAAACCGGCCGGCTTGTACCTCTAAATCTAAATGTGAAAAAGATTTATGTGCAATTTTTCACAACACCACTGGCTAAAATCGGTGAAGGAAAACATCGTGAGGAAACCTGCATGTCGGAAAAGGGTTCTAAAAATCCTTTGTAGATATGTGAAGTCCCCAATCCGCACTGGGCAAGCGTGGTGGACTATGTTTAATCCCTCTTCTGAGGAGACCTGAGCCCAACGGTGGGCAGTAATGGGTTGGTACAGTTGGCATTAAGGAGTTTGATGGATAACGATAAGAGCTTCCCATCAGGTGGCCGGCTAATGCAATGAGAATATGTCATGGTGGTTAAGGGGGAGACCAAAATTGCCTTTTGTATGAGAAGCTACGGTTTGGAGTCCGATCAGCTTGCGGTGGGTGTATAGACTGATATAGTTAAAGACGTTTATTTTCATCTAAACAGACTTCAGATTTTTCTGTAATTTGAGTGTTAGCTACAAGAGTTCTGATGTATACAGGGTGTTGGTGCCCGATGAAACAATGCTTTGAGGGCTTAATCTATATCACATTTCAAGTCATATACACATACTTTTGAAACGGAGATGATCACTTTATTTTCCCATACAAAGTTGAAAAATTATTATTTTGTATTATTTTTGACAACCCTATCCTGACCTACATTCAGCGTGCTATATCTATTTTCACGAACACAGGCGCATGTATCCTGTTTAGAATGTGATTTTTGTCCCGTGTATTATTACAAAGTTCTATGATACAGGAGGTGACTAGCCGGCTTAAGTCTTTAGCTGTTGGTGTACGTCAGTACGGTAGGGTTGATCACGCACTAATTAACACGTAGTTTTGATTGGTTATAACTAATGATATATTATGCCTAGAAAACTCAGACTTGGTGGATGGCTTCTACATCAAGTATACTATTTGCTGTGAAAGTATTGTTTCATCGGATTTTAACACCCTGTATATACTATTGCGTAGCTATGTCTTGAATGAATGAATTCCTTGAGCGATGGTATAATACTACTATCAGCTTTCCGAACAATATTATTACAATTTGAAGCTATGTGTTCACTCGTTTCGTTAGATTAGAAATTGCTATAAACGACATAACAGTGAATTTGAGATTATACTATGACAAATTTGTTCCACTAACTGAAATAGTTTGTCCAATACTACCAAATGTTGGCAGTGGTGTTGGTGTTGGTCAAACAGTGTTTATTACAGCATTCGTTCAGTTTGGCCCAATGAGCGGTATTGTGTGTAAACATAACGCATGGGTTTCCATGTTCGATAGCGGCTCATGTTACAAGCGAACAGAATTTGTGGATTTTGCTTGGTTTGGAATGGAGTGCCTTGGTCAGTGTTCCTCAAATGCTATAACTTTTCCTTTAAACGAGGTTTGAGAAGAGTTTTGTACGGAAGTCGTAAGTAGAGGCACTGTAGTGTTCCCTGGCACAAGTCCATGAGTTATGAGAATGGTTGTCTACTTCCAAGGCAATGAAAAAACTTTAGTTGAGTACCTAATGAACTGGTGACATTTATGTTAATTAGTGGAGTTTTAGTTAGGATGATTCAGGGATCAGTGTGTCGCGTGTCACGTCAACCGTCACACCACTTCGACAAAAAACCTTACTCATGATTTTTCTTAAACCTCGTTGAAATGTTATTAAATCTAATCTTAGGTTATTAATCTTGCATTACTCTCGATTATCTTACACCATCCTGCCATAATATCATCTATCACCGTAAACTTTTACACCATCGTCCACGAAAATCTGCAATGGATTACATACATTACAATACTTTTTTTTTTTCTGGCCCGAGTTCTTTCCTTGCGGATGACTCTGCCGAAGTCATGTAGATAGAATATCAAGAGCAGGAATATAAATAAAGTAAAAGAGATGACAAACGATTAACTAAAATGTAATTTTTGTAAATATTATAGAGTTTGATGTTATTCGAATGGATAAAAGTGGCTAACGTATATACAACTTTAGGATTGGGAAAAGTTAAGAGATAGTTCATATTGAGAGGGAGTGGAATGTTACATTTGGCTAATAAAAGGTAAAGTGGTTGGCAAGCTATATTAAGAGCGCATTCCAGAAAAATATGGTATTACAGGACTTGTTTTAAGTTACAAATCGCTTCAGCTGATGTCTAGTGCCACGTCGGCTGATCGCACTTCGCTTTGAAGTGGTTTTCAGGTTATTTACGTACTGTTTGTTTATTTTCATATTTGCGGTGGCCCAGAACTTAGCTTATGAACTCTGTTGCCCAACTTTATAATTCACATTTACGATGCTTCTTTCACTTTTTATGTTTTCATTTTAAATAGTTTAATCTTGTTTCCGTTGCAGTTTTGAAAAGAGAAACATGAAAAGTTTACCTAGGTCCTAGGTTAGGGGGTGACGGGGCGATACGTGAGCGACAATCGCGAACGCGTCCTGTCACCATTACTAAATCGAATGTCGAGCACGATTGGCGGGAGGTTTTAGTGCAGTTCAACCCCCACCCGCGGGGCGAGTGGAAGTCCGGCGATTTCCTCCCGTCAAAAAAAAAAAGAAAAGGTCCTAGGTTATCTAACTAAGCAATGATTTAAACGTGATGGTAGTTTATGGGTACTTTCTTTTTAGACGAGCAGACGTCCCATTAATGATGAGAGGTTACCGTCGCTTAAGGGCTCCTGTAATCTAAGAGGATATTGCAGGACCGCCACCTACGACCTACTGTTTAGAATTAGTCTATGACATTAATTACTAATAACGTAGCTGGCTATTCCTAAAATATTTTTTGAAATTGACTCAGTAGATCCAAATTTGAGGGACACACTTTTTTACTTGCAGGATATCGCTGGATTCCCAACGACATCACAACGTTACCGCTTTATAATATTATAGATAGCTTATTATATAGTTTACATTATTATTTACTAACCATTGAAGCTTCATTTCCAAGGCTTTATGCTAACGTAGCACCCACACTGTGCTAGAATTGAAACTTTAAATTGTTTTATTCAATTTGCAACAGTATTACAAAGTAAAGAGATAGCGTGTATGATTCAATTGATACAGGATTATGTAAATTAATTTGACAAGGTTTCCGAAGCCGTATGTACTAAATGAAATATAATAACTTTAATACGTTTATAATAAGCTTTATCAACGTTATGTGAGAGATTATGATTCAATTTGAAAATTATTGGAATGAATGAAATGGAATTTTGCGAGTTGAGTTTGAAAAACTTTGGTTTTCGGTTGAGCTTTTTCTATTAGCGTAGGTATTGTAATCCTTGATAAAATAATTTCAGCAAATATCTAGTTAGAAAATAATGTCCGCATAAATTAACCATTGAAAATACAAATCCAATATACATAGTTGATGATTGAAACTATTATGAAAATTTGTAGTATGAATATTTTCTTAAATGAAATGAATACATATTTGAAACTAGAGAACGCAATTTATCTAGCTTTCAAAGCTATAAAAAAAATCTCGATCAAACGTGATAGTCAATTTTTATCAAATAAACAACACAACGCAACTCTCGACCACAGAATATATACCAAACAGAAGTAAAAGCAAATTCACATTTCATTTTAATTGAAATTCAAGAAAATATCTGTGTAATAGACGATAGGTGTCCAATGTCTTGACGTTGTAGAAGAGCGGTAACTACTTACCATCAGATGGGTAACTTGCTTGCACCACTAAGGTAAGATGTTATCAAAATTTTAGGTCTCCGAAAACAGTTCAGTTTTGGGATTTTAGTTGTCCGATATGATATAGCCTCGATAAATGGACTGTTCGACACTAAAAGAATATTTTAAATCGGGCAAACGGTTCCTGAGATTACCAAACAAACAAACTCTTCAGCTTTACATCAGTATAGGTTACCTTCTGCCCTATTCTATAACTTAACCATCTGTTAAAATTTTATTAAAAACAGGAAACACCAATATTCATTCCACAGATAATAAATAATCTTTGAACCGTTCTCGAATTAAATAAATAGTTTTAATATTCTCTCGTAATTTTGATATAAATGTATTATTTTTGGTTGTAAAGCTGTCGATGTGTGTGAATGATGTATGTTTCCTACATGTGTTTGCTTTGATCACAGGAAGTGTATGGAGCGTGCACAATCTCTGTACTTTTACAGAATACGTGCTTATTCGGTTGAAGGGATTAAATTAATAATTAAAAGTAATTTTCTTTACATCATCGCATGATATAAAACAAAGTCGCTTTCTCTGACCTGTGATATATTATGCTTAATTCTTTAAAACTACGAAAAGATTTAAGTAAAGGCAATAAATTGTTTGGTTTGTGTTGGAGTATTTTTATTTCATAAACAGCCTATTTAATTTTTTTAATTATTTTTTTTTTATTTATTTGGTTCCTCAACAGTATACTTAATTGTGTTAGGCATAATGGGTGTGTTGCCGTTGCCAAGAAAAAAGAAGAGCTAAATGCCGCCAAAAAACTGAAAGAGTGAAAATGTAAAAGGTGTAAAATAAATTAAATAATATTAATCGCAATCCGACTTTAAATAAATATCAATCTTCATAGTTTAAATCCGCAACATGTTCAAAAATCGAACTAACGTAATTATAGTTAGTTAGTTTTCAGACAAACCAAACAATTCACGAAAAATCTATAAATGCAGTATTATTCATCAGCAAAAATAAAAAGATGTTTCGTTTCAGCAAAACATCCTATCTCTAATATTTAAGGTACTTCCCGTTCATGTTACATAGTTCTGCGACACCCTGTATAGTTGTATAAGAGTCAGCAAGAGTTTTATGTTAAAAACAGTTATGTTAAAAACAGTTATGTTATTAGCAAATAGCGTGTCGAGTAATTAAATGCAATAGTAAAATCATGTAATAACAATTCATAAGTACTTGTGTGAAACATTCTAACCTAAATATTTCGATTGTAACTGACAAAGAATAAAATAAGTAGACAGGACATATTCTATTGAATTAACAGAAAGAAAGAAACTAACACTGTTGGATGCTATAGGATCCAATAAAGAAAAGAGTTATTGTTTGTTAAACTTTATAATTCATTGAAACAACGAAAAAAATTATAAACATGACTACTCTCCCATATGGCTAGAACCGAAGTGAGAATAAAGTGAAGAATTAAATTTGATATAGAATAACGAACAACATTTATAAGAAGATTTAAAAATTAATAAAATAGTTTCCATGCTGATACAAAAAAGTTTATGTTATTAACAAACACAGTAACATTTTTGTGTAACAGTTTCGAAGTTATGGGACTGCTCAAAATATTAAAAAGTAAACGTGGTAAGAACCCGACTTTAATCTGAACATTTATTCAAACTCCGGGTCATATTCAACTCATCACCTATGGAATGAGGCTTAAAGAGAGTTCTCAATAGTAGGTCGTAGATCATTTGGCAAGCCAGAGGTCCATGAGCGACGGTAACCGCTTACGAAAAGGTGCTAAATTTTGTTTTAGTCCAATTTGAACATAACCTATTATACAGGGTGGATCTGTAACTTTGGACAATCTGACGTGGGGTGAATGACCTGTTGAAATAAAACTTAGAACCACTTTTACTTTAGGAATCAGATAAAAAAAAACTTTCATCATAGTATGGAAGTCCACAACGATAGTCGTACGTTTTCCATACAATGTCAGAAAAAAAGTTTTTCCGATCCAAAAAATAAAAATGGTGCTAAGTTGAATTTCGACAGGTCATTCACCCCACTTCAGATTGTCCAAAGTTACAGATCCATCCTGTATAAGGTATCGTAAATGTATGATATAAATAATGAATTAACTAATTAACCGTTTTAACAAACAAAAATACAAATAAAGAAGTCTAAATATGCCTAGAATGCAGTAAAAATGTACATACTTCAAGTGCCCCTTCTACATTTCATTCACCCTCACCTATTCTATGTCTCAAAGTACTCCAAACTTAGATGTTAGATCAAGGTTCCGGAAGTGTGGTTCTATTACTTCACTTCATATAAATATTTAGTTGGCGGCCAGTGATGGATCGGCCCGGGGTTCGGTCCCGGACACAATCTGAATGTTTATCAATATTTAATGTATCGCGACGAATAATATTCTTTTTAGTTTTGTTTCTATCGCGCATTTTTATCTTTGGTGGCAAAAACACGTAATGTATTTGGGTTAAAAAGTGATATCGGTAGAATAAAATAATCTATTATGAGAATGTACTGTACTGTACCGTACTGTAACAACCCAATACTGCCCACTGCTGAACTCAGGTCTCCTCCGCAGGGGGGTTAGGCATAGTCCACCACGCCTGCCTAATGCGAATTGGGGACTTCACATATCTTCAAAGGATTTTTAGAACCCTTTTCCGATATGCAGGTTTCCTTACGATGTTTTCCTTCACCGTTTTTAGCCAGTGGTGTTGTGAAATCGAGAATGTAATCCTTATTATACATCTAAAATTGCAAATATTAGACAATATTATTGTAGGCGACAGGATCAATTATAATATTTTATCATAGAAGAAAAAAGGTTGATGATAACATAGTTTAATTAAAATATTTAAACCTCTTTACGTTAATACTTTTTGTTCGAATTTATTTTTAAATTCAATACAAACTTTTCTATATTTTTTCTTACCCTTTTTTTGTTCTTAACTTATCTCTCATCAAAACGCAGAGTTTTAGAATTTCTATTCCTACCATTTTAATAGTCTGAAAAGTATAAATGTTTAGTTCAAAAATAGGGCAAATAACGTTTTTAGCTGAAAAAGTATAAAAACTGCAAAAGGTTTCCCGACCGTGACAGGACTCGAACCTGCAATCTTCGGATCCGAAGTCCGACGCCTTATCCATTAGGCCACACGGTCACCCCCTAACTACGCATATAAAACTAACCCTTACGATATTATTTAGTTTCTTTAAACGAGGTTTAAGAAAAGTCTTGTATGGGTAGGCGGTAGATAACAGCCCCTCTTTGCCCTGGCATTGCAGAGGTTCATGAGCGACGGTGACCGCTTACCATCAGGTGGGCTCGTTTATCTATCTTGCAATAAAAAAAAAGATTTATAATTGAACTTAATCTTATGGTTTTTATTTTGATTAACTTTAAATTTCTGTTGTGCTTTCGTTTTGTTGAATAAGATTCGAAATATGTCGTAGGTCTTCGTTTAAGGATGTTTTTGAGATATTTTGACGGTCTTATTCAACAAGTGGTTTTGTTGTTTGTTTGATTTAAAATTGAACTTATGCGTATGTTTACAAAACCGAATTGGATTTATTGGAACGAAGTTCCTTATCACGCGTTATCGAAAGGGGGCTAGACGGAAATTCTTATGAAAAAGTTGGCACGACACTTTTTTGTTTTAGATGATTATCGCTAGATGGCGCTGTGATTAAAATATTTTAAAACAATTCCTTATTTTGTTTTATACGATTAATGCTAGATGCCGCTGTGATCAAAATATTTTATTTAAATAAGAGAGAGAGAAACAGACGTTTTAAACTAACTAATTATTATAACTTAAAAAATAAAATTTTATTACAATTCTCTCACTAATTAATCGAAAGGAACTTCGTTCCATCCGGGTGTCCCTTGACACCTCTCAAGTTTGTTTTTCAGCTATTATGACGAAAATAAATCTGTTAAAATATTTTTATAATATAGGTACTTTAGAAACAAATACAACACTTAAATACCATGAAGTGGATTGTAAGTACCTACCATTACTTAAAAATAAAAAACAAAAGCAAAACAAAGCAATTTTACTAATTAGAACTTCTTATTAGACCAAAACAGTAATGGGAAAACAAATGAGAGCTTACCTTTTTTTTTATTGCTTAATATATACACGAGCCTACGGCCCACCTGTTGGTAAGCGGTTATCGTCGCTCATGAACCTCTGCAATGCCAGGGCAAAGAGGGGCCGTTATCTATCACCTACCAATACAGGACTTTTCTTAAACCTCAAAAGAGAGACATGTCATAGCGCTCCGGAAACACCGTGGATGGGAGTCCATTCCAGATCATGCAGTAGTAGAGCCTATACAAGAAAAACGAGCCCAAAACACGATGAGTCTATCTAGTTTAGTACCTACAGTACCTACTAATAAGCCTAAAAAATATGACACATCTTAACATTCAAAAGCGGTATTTAGCAGCCAGATAGCCTAAGTAGTCTAAAATTTAAAAAAAACTTTCTAGCATCAACAAACGCACCATATTTTCTAAAAATCAACCAACGAAGGAAGGAAAGCTAAAATAAATAATGGCATGTCACTTGTCGTGCACTCGTCATCATTGTCTATGCTTATTAAAAATGGCTGACGATTTTGACAGATGAGCGCGCGCATTCCCGTGGCGCCTCTGTTACTTAGATTTAGTGTTGTTCCAACCGAAATATTGTTCAACTATTGTTCAACATACGTTAGAAATGCTAAATAAATGAGTTGAGCTACTGATTTGAATGTCAAAAGCGACTAATACGGTTAGGCATCTGTTATTATGTCTGCCCAAATATGTATTAGAGTTACCGTGCTTCGACGTAGAGAGGCCTTTGTCTATGACGACTTTAACATATTGGAAGACAGGAGTGATTCATTGAATACTTTATATGTGGCATTATGATGCATATTCCAGTTTTTGGTTTCAAACATTTGTTTAAATTAAGCAGTTTAAATGTTTTTTTACGGTTTGGATGTTGATTTGTGTGCGCTAAGTTCTCATTTGTAATTGTTTTAATATCTGTGAAGCTATTGTCTGATTCAGTTCGATCTTTTCAATATTGATTCTTTTGTTTCTTGACTTTTACAATGAAGCAAATTAATTAGCTTTAAATTGTGTATTGTTATATTCTGTTGTGTAATTAAGTAAGAGGATAGGTGGACGTAGATGGACATTTGAGAACTAATATGTTTAATGATGAGTTATTACTACTATACATCGGCCGTTCAGAGAATGCGTTCCTGACACCTATCAGTTAGTCACGAAAAATATTGTTTACCAAGTTATTTGACGCACAGTTTGGCACAAAATTATAACATTCATTGATTATTGATATAACAATGTTGTTTTAATGTTCATCAATTGTTAAATCGGTAAACAACCAGCAAAAATATTTTTATCGTAACCGCAACGCCATTAATAAGTTACGTGTCAGGAACGCATTCTCTGAACGGCCGATGTATAATGTGGTGAAACTCTTGAATAAACTATTAACTAAATCTAAAACAGTAGGTACTTTTCTTAAAGAATAGATCTGAGTATTTTTGTGGTGATTGTTTGTAAAGGATAGTAACACTTCGCCATAATATTACAACTAATTTATTTTTACACAAAAAATCCTTATAAAGAAGATCGAATCGAATAAATTAACAACAACATAAGCAAACAAGTTGTTTTTGCAATTCAAAATGGCTTCGCTATCGTGTTGAGAGCCAACAAATCCAGGTTTTATAAATAAGGTGCCGGTCACACGCGGCGACTCATTACAAACTTGATTAACGACTAAACCTTTTGTAATTGTAATATTGTAATTGGCACATCTGGATGCTTCGTAGTTTCGCTTCAAGAATGTCTTAATAGGCTTGATAGGGATTTGCGATTTGATTTCGAAAGTAATAATATCTTGATGTTAATTAAGTTATTTTCGCTCATTGTTAAAGCAAATAAACTTAGCTGTTCCTTGAAAGATTAAATTTATATTTTTTATAGTATCGTTTAGAAGTAGGGTGTTATCTGATTATGTTGTATATTATAACTAGCTTCGTCTGAGTCACTTAGGATACAGCAAGCGTTTGCGATGTCAACGATGACAATATTAGATACCAATGTTTATTTACGGCATCATATCAAAAACGTATAAATTGATCAGTGTCTTTCTGCTATATTTTGCATGAAACCTTAAATAACCTCAAAGCCCTTCGCCTAGTTTTAAAGATTTAGTCGACTCTGTTATGATAACAAGATTAACAATACTGCTCTTTAATTTTGTAAAAACACTACTCTGATTTATTACCAAAAAAACATGTAATTGTAAAACGACATCATTTGCAGCTTTCATGTTACTTTACTCAAATAAAAGAAAATTTACAAAAAATACATCATTGCTTTTACAGTAGGCAAGAAATCGATTACATGGATCTAATATAGTATTGTTCGATATTTTTTCTTCTGGAATTCGCATTGTTAGCTACTGTAAGACTACTGTGTCGAGAATAATTACTGTAGTCTTGCAAGGAAGTAGATTCATGATGTTGTATTGTCTGAGAAACGCGGGTGGCGGCCATTATGAATTTTTGATGTATTGTTTGACAAAGAATTTCAGTTGTTTCAATTTGTTTTTGCTTCGTATTGATGGTATAGGCTTGTAAGGATGTGGAACGAATGCTTAGTTATTATTGTAGGGAATATCTTTGGTGTTATTTAGGAATTTTCAATTTCACATTTTATAAGCAAGTTTGAGAATGTGTACTAATATTTCTAAATGCATATAAATAAAATACCAATATTACTTACATATATTGAACCAGAACAGTGAGGAGATAGATAGAGTTTAAGTGTACCTATTTTTATTAAGATTATTAAAGGTTTTTAGTGATTGTGGAATTAGAATGTAGGTACATTAGTGATCTCAAGCTATATTTTAATAGTAATTGCTTTTGTTGCTACGTTTGTAAGAGTTTTGCAAGCTAAATAAATGACCATAACATTTTCTTTCACTTTAGGAGTATTAAAACTACACAATTATTTATTAACACATTAGAAATCAATTCCAATACTTCATCGATAAACAAAATATTATGCTCAATAGTTTTTAAATGCAATCCCAAAACATCTGTCATAGACACGCTCCACAATTGTCTATGGGCATGCACCGTTCCGCGAAACGCAGACAAAAGTGCCCCGGAAACTGCAGTAGTGATGTATGGGCCCTCTCATTGCGCAAGTGAGCCAGCGATCGCTATTAGTATCGCTCAGGGGAGCCAACATAAATCAGGAGCGCGGACGGACGGACGCAATCTGCAGTCTGCATGCATTTTAACAAAAAAAATGTTTTGTTTATGGTCGAAAAATAAGATTTATTGGGTCGGTATATTATTGGCTACTTAACGGTCGTACTTGATGAAAAATTAACCGAAAATTCATTTTTTAATCATGGTTTAAAAACTGTAGTTCGGTAAGTACAGTTTATGTTGCAGAGGTCCTAAAAAGGTAAATCTATCTAAAAAGTATTGTACTATACTGTAACAACTCAAACGTTGTTGGGCTGATATCCACCATAGGTACACAGCGTGAGTTCACTTCACACATCTTCGTTGGGTTTTCTAAATCCTTATCCAATATGGCTCTACTATCTTCTGGTTAATCTTTACTTAACCACTCAATTGGGATCGGCAACCAAATTGATTTGTTCACTTTTGCCAAGTCTGTGGCAGGAGCCAAAATTGAGAACAGTTCTAAAACTTGTTTTGTTTACATTTTTTAATCGTCTCATATTTTACGGAGATGATATATTTTCGCTGAAAATGCAATACAGCGTCGTTTAGTAATAAAGATTTACAAAATTATAAGGTTTAAAAATCAAAATTAAAAATTATTGGAATATAATGTTTTTAAAAAGGGGCTCAAACACCGTATTGATTCCGAACGAAGTCCCCAGTTTCGCGATCTAGCGAATAGTGACGTTCCCAGTTGAATGGTTAAATAATGCTAATCAAATTATCTGCAGTGCTATGTTAAATCTACCTATGTTATATGTTTGATGTTAGTGTGAATAAATACATAAATAAAATGCTGCAGTCCGTTGTAGTGATTCCGCAGTATTTACAAAACATTTAGGTCAATGAGTTGCACTTTCTTTTCGCAGTTTCTTCTCAGAAGACCGACGAGAGAGTGTCGACAAATGTTGCCATGTCCCTCGGGATTGTTTTTGTTTCTGCTAATCCCAGGAGAAGCTACTATTTGAGTTAATTGTCACCAGTACTGTTAATAACTACTGTATTTAAAGTTTTTAAAGCAACTTATTTTGTCTAAAATGTACGAAGCATATTTTTCAAGAATATGTAATTTTTGTTTTAAATTTCACATTACACACTATCTTCACATTTTATCATTATAATTAAACTTAAATATTTAATCATGTAGGGTGCTAACCTTTGAATGTAATTTTAAAAAGCCTTCATTATTTATTATTCAATGTATTCATTAAATGTTTTTGGGTATTAAAAATGAGAAAATGCGTGTTAAAATTTTATTATATTTATGATTGAGATTTACTGTATTGATTGCTTTGGTTATTGAAATGAAATTAATTTTATATTTAGAACTGTAAATTAGTAAGTTAGTGCCTGAGGAGTTTACATGCTTGATGTGGTCCTCTGTAATTAAAGGAGCGCGGGTATCTAATATGTAATGTATTTTTAATTTGTTCTGTGTATGTGTTACCTTTGTTGAGGATCCAAATAAAATAAATAAATACTACATTATTTTTAAAACGGCTTTGGAATTAAATGGAATCATGAGAGACTAGATACTCATTACCGTAGTATACTATAGTACCACTATCGTTTTACTCGTTACAGTAAACAATGATGATAATAATATGCAAGCCATTGTTGAGCAAGATTCCTGCAAACTATTTTGCTTTAAATTCCAATAGGTACTTAGAACATTTTAGAGACTTTTAACTGGCGGTCAATCGGCGAAACTCACAGACGGTCTACGTGAGTTGTCAACAGGACCCATTTAAAACTAAACCAACATATCTATTACGAAGTTATCTAATACCATTATCCCTAAACATATCCATCAAACACCCGAAACGGACGCATAAACAAGGGACTCCAGAAAAAACCCACAATTTTTTCCGAACGAATCTAATCAAAAGATTTATAAGTCGGCTCCTTTCATGCTAAAGGGATAGTCAGCAACACCGCACGACGCGACAAAGTCGCCGACGCAAAAAAACCTCACAAAAGCTCCAAGTTTCGTACACAAAGAGACATAGGGAAATAAATTATTTCATCTGCTTATTCCTTTCACGATAATATTGCCAAATGTTTCTATTTCGTAACGACCACGCCCCTGTTCAACTCTACACCAAGGCTGGGACTCGCACCGAATTTTAAACCTTAACTTGAGGCTGTATGATTGATTTTCTATTGGTTTCGTGAGGGTGAAATGGACAGCGGCAAAGCGACAAAGCAGTCAAAAGTTGATGTCTCTTTTATATAATTTTTTGTGTCCTAAAAAGCAACATATATTTTGACGGTGATGTTTTTATTATTTTTGTTCGTGATGTGTCTATGAGTTCTCGACTGGCGGCGGTTTTCTGAAAGTGTACATTTCTAATGTTTAGTTAATACACGTGGAGGTTCCTGGAAATGCCGACAAAGATTTGGTAATTATGTAATGGACACAATGTTGACTTCTTCAAGTATTTTGGCTTCCGTTCATGGAGCCATTAATCAATGATAAATTATGCTTGGAGAATAGTTTTTGTTCTGCTTTAGAAATTTGAATGTATGGTGATAATGAGGGAGTCTATTGTCTTTGTAATTATTTATGGTCTTGCACGAATGTGATTTGACTTATAATACGGTTTAGAGAAAAGGCAGTTTAAGGTGAAATGATGTAGACTTGTAGAAATGCTTAAGAAAATAGCAGTAATGTCTGCAGAACCACAATCTATGTTTGAGGAATAACTCGATACTAAAAGTTAAAATTGATAACTAATGTCGATTGCTAGTATTGTAGATGCCCGTGAGTAATACTACCCCATTTTTCATTATCAATCTAGCATGCAATAAAAAATCCAAAGGTAAACTTCAAGATGGAGCCAGTATTTTCTTGGACAAGGTAAAGTCCCAAAATTTAACACGAAAAGGAAACGTTATTAATACCAAACCACACATACACATCTAACCAATGGATAATTTTGCAAATAGATATAATTTTACTAGTAGGTTCTCTAAGTTACGGCTTCCAAGTCGTTCGACCGTGGATGTGATCTACGCGTCCGGGCCCTCTCGGAGGAGTCTTGGCGGTGTCACTTGACATCGCCAACCGGTGATTTCCTCCAACTGAAAAAAAAAGGCTCTCCAAGTTGATATTCTGTATATTGTTCAAAATGGGTTTATTTATAGTAATAGATACTTGTTTACTATGCCAAAATTTACGAAAACAGAGAGAAATACCTACCTAATTTTATTACAGATGCAATTACCTCTTAAATCCTTATATACACCAAGAATTCTTCACACATTTGCCGACTCTGTCCGAACCAGCACAAAATGAACATTCTATATAAATAGTAATTTATCATCGTGGATACAACAAATAGTTTTGGCAAACATCACTATAATCCACCGCTTTGTACTCACAGCTTTGGCTAAACGACCGAAACATGCGTTAAGAAGGGGCTACATGGCTGAATAAACCAAAAACAAATGCAAGTCACAATAGCCCTTATAACCATACCGAAAAACAGACCATTATAAGCTTAAAATGAAGGAAATAAAGTCTTAATTCGTGTATTAGTATAAGTCTTGTTTTTCAATTACTGGTTTTAGGTGTTATGACGTTTGTATTTTAGATGGTCGACATGTTTATCGTTATTATTAAGTTGTAACAGATTTAAAATTTGACTTCTGTGCATTTGTATAATGAATAATGTTTTAGCAGCACGATGGATTGAACTAAACACCTTTGCTGTATTTGTAGATTTTTCAAATTTCAGTTTTTGTGTGCCAGAAAAATGCTTACTGCCGGGTTCAAGTCTCTTTAGACGATCAGGCAAAGTCCAACGCCTTTTGGGAACTTCACATATCTTCAAAGGATTTTGTTAATTCCAATAAGCACGTTTCCTTACAATGTTTTCCTTCGTCGTTTTAGCCAGTGGTGTTTAACATTAACTCTTTTTCATATTGAAATTTACAACCCAGCCGAAGGCAAGCGCAAACCACCACAAAAGAATATCGTAAAAATTGTACTATTTCCTGTTTTATCAGCTGATAACTTTGTATACTTACTCTAAAATTTCCAAAACTCCTAATATCTGTTTCCTTTCTTCCAACAAATCACCAATAAAAGCTACAACTGTGAAATGTCCATGTTGCGTTCAACATTGTAGCCATGATGGTTTTATTGAGGCTACATTCAACAGCGTCATCTCATCCATTCTCTGTTTAAAGGTTCTATATGAGAGGTGATAAAACAATAAATATTCTCAATTGTTTACAGTGCTCGTGGTTTGGAACCATTGTTCTGACCCCATGCGTCGTGTTTAGTCACGGACAGATTTACACCAGCAGTAAAACGATTATGGAATTTAAGTAAATTGTTTTAAAGACATGACGAGATCCTTTAAAGGTTATTCAGAAGGTTGGAGCTCTGGGTGTCCGTGAGGTTTCAATACGTGATTTATTTTCCAGTTCAATTGCGGTTTGGTGGTTGGAATGGTTTCGTGCTGGTTTTTTGTTGGTTGTGATTTGCTTCGGTGCTGAACGGTGGTTAATAATTACTCTTTTATTTATAGAAATGACCAGTTCATGGATGTTAAGAAGCCCATGGAAGTATTGGCAGATTTAGGGAGTATTATATGCTATTATTACGTGCTGGATTTTGCTTCACGGGTTGCCTCTGATTATAAATTACTTTTACTTATTTGATCCTAGAAATATTCCACCTTGAAACCTAATTTACACTATTGCGATAAATCTTGTTGAATAGTACTACTTAAGATAGTCCTTAAGGGTAGGCCGTAGGCAGCGGCCCCGCAGTGTCTTCTGGCAATGCAGAGGTCCATAAACGACGGTAACCGCTTACTATCGGGTGGGCCGTCAGCTCATCTGCCTATGAGGCAAGAAAAAAAGGGACTTTTACACTCTTTTTGACCGACTTCAAAAAAGAAGGAGATTTCTCAATTTGACCGTATATATGCTTTTTTATGTTTCTTCGCGAATATCTTCATAGTTTATGAATCAATGTTGATGATTATATGTTTGCTTGAATAAAGACATTTCTAAGGTGGTTTAGTAAAAAATATTACTAGTTGTCAACAATAATAAAATCACAAGCTGGTAATGATGACTCACGTTTGGAGCCAAGAAAATACCTTCTATCATAAATTTCGCACGCATTTTTTTGTGATACAATATAATGCATATGTCACGTGTTTATTAATAATGGTAACGCCGACGTTTACCACATTAACCGAATGCTATAATAACAAACACAATCGCTTACTTAATTACCAAAAAGACATAAGTTAAAAATAACACGACAAAGGAATATAGACCTAAAGTCTACCCAACCTCTTTTAGATCGCTTTGGATGGTATAAGCTATTAAGACCAAAATCACTTGTGTAGATATGTTGACTTAGGACCTTTTTCAATTAAGTGAACAGAATAAGTGATAAATGATTTTATTTTATGGTAACATCGTTCAATGCATGATATCTCAATATAAGGAAGCTGTGTTTGAGGATAACAGTGCTTATTGCTTTGTGATAAGGTTGTAGTTTCTCTGAGGTAGGTGCAGCTGTCGGAAACCAAGCAGGGACAGTATTGATGCTCAATGGTACGTGGCAAATTGTTGATATTAACGTGGATGTTGAAAGAGTAATTTGGAGTACCTTATTTTGGGGCTCGGTCATGTAGAAATTTTAAATAATCTCTCATTTCTCGTCATTTATGTACATAGCAAGAGGTTAAAATCGAATTTTGACTAATATTTTCGTTCGTTTTCTTTATGGTATTACTTATATTTTGCAAATAATATTCCTAAAATATCTTAACTATATCATGTTTAAACTATATGTTGTTTTAGATTCCATAAATACAAATTATCAATTAAATTATTGCAAAAATATAGGACTGATCAGTGATCACAGAATATAAGGACTACAGTAGGTATCCAATCTCATTAGTAAAAATATATATTATGTTGTATAATCTTAGTTATATTAGTTAGTTTAAAAACAACCTATTCTTTTAGTACAGTCCATTTTGTGATATAATATTACGTCAATGTAACTTTACACGTCGCTTTAAAACGTCTCAATTTGTACAGTTTCTTTGGACTCCACTCGGCTGTGATTTGGCGGTTTCATGTGAATCTAACTACATTTTAAAAGTAGTGGGTACTTAACGTTTATAAGAGAACCCCCAAATCCATTGACGATAATAGAAGCGCAGCTCAAACAGTGAAGGTCTGAAGTTTTCTGGGTAGGTCGTTAATAGCAGCCCCGCAGTGTCCCCTGACATTGCAGAAGTCCATGAGCGTATGAGCATGAGTAACGCACGATCATGCGACTAGCTCGTCTGTCTACAAGGCAATGTGTCTCACACAATTTTTGTGGAATCATTTAACGCCACACCTCCACACGTTAGTTAAGTTGTAAACTCTTTATTACGGATCTTGTCTGTTTATTGTGCTTGTTAATTTAATTTACGACCGCCATTACAGCTGTTTGGAGGTATTGAGAATTAATTTATTTATTTGGGTAGGTAACAAACAACACCACGATTTATATTAAAGTGTCGTATTTCTATGACCAGTGTAAAGTTTTGGGAAAATTGATTGAGAGACTTTAGTTTTTGACCGACTTCCAAAAAAGAAACGGTAGGTTATATTCGTCTGTATTTTTATGTTTTTTCCCGCATTACTTTAGTCTAAGCCGATTTGGATGATTCTTATGTTGTTTTAACATCGTAAATGTACTTTTGAATCTGTGTTTAAAAATGTTAATTTTTAACTCTTAAGATTTCACGTTTTTGTGTGTATTTTTTGGCTATATTGTTATTTACGGGCGGTAAATAAAACTCCTTGTCTTGTTATCCACACAAATCAGACTTTTTATTTTTCCAAATTACTACAATACTAGTCCAGGATCCCTGGTCAATTTTTGTACCTGATTACTATCAAGCTAATTTTCCTTGAGTACTTTTATTTTGATGAGACGCCCAAAAATTTCCTATACCAAACTCTCGATTGTGGTAGCTAACAGAGGTAGCAAGGATATAATATGTCGATTTGATGATTCTCAAATATTTATTACTAACTAAATTTTCTTTTGTTATATCTCAAGATAATTATTATACGTGTTTCGCACTCAAAAACGATCGGTCTCTCTTGCCGGTCTAATAATGACGGTAGCAAGAATATCCGATGACAATACTATTGATATTATGTTAATTAATAATTAAATCTTTCGAACAAAATCTACTCTTCTATTTTCGTTAGTCAAAACTATAGCACTGTTAAGCTATTAATATATTTACTTTTATTATAATTCCGCCAATAAATACCACGAGAGGTGGCGTTATGTATAATTAAACCGTATTACTATATAAAATCTAACAATATGAACTGATTTCGTTTTATTTTTTAAAGTTAAAGCATTTGGTAAGTTGAAAAAATTGAAGATAAAGAATCATAGATTTGTTTATACTAGAAGTAGTAGATAGAAATGATAATATATTAGAGATTTACAGAGATCCCTATGTTAAAGTTTGAAAATTTTGTTATTTGTGTTTCATTCATTTTTAGTACAATTTTTGTTTTCTAATGCAACGTACATGTTTGAACTACCTCTGTTCTTTCACGATAAATAAACTATGTCGGAATAAAAATCGAAATCATCTTAACCACTCAACTGGGATCGGCAACAAAATTGGTTTACTTACTTTTGCCAAGTCTGTGGCAGGAACCAAAATTGAGCACAGTTTTAAAACTTGTTTTGTTTACATCTTTTAATCGTCTCATATTTTACGGAGAAACTATATTTTCGCTGAAAATGCAATACAGCATCATTTAATAATAAAGATTTACAAAAATATAAGGTTTAATTAAAAATCGAAATTAATTTTTTTGGAAAAAATGTTTTTAAAAAGAGGCTCAAACACGGTATTGATTCCGAACGAAGACCCAGTTTCGCCATCTAGCGAAAAGTGACGTTCCCAGTTGAATGGTTAAGATTCCTCGTGGAGCATGCATTACCAAAATATTTTCACAAAATTGCGGTATCTTTTGTACATCAGATAATTATTAAGACAACATCTTTTCTGCATAGTGTGTATTCATTGAAGCGTTGAGCCCACCCCAGAGATAAATACTTGCAAAACAGAGAAACCTCGTGTTGAAAGTTAGTCAACCGGATTAAAGCTCTCAAAATAATAAGCGGTGCTTTTGAAAAGTTTTTTTTGGGTTGGTTTACGTAAACATTGCTGTAATTGTTAGATTTTTGTTGTTTATTTTAGTACAAGAACTTGGGTTCTGGTTAGAAAAATGGAAAATAGAAATTGCAGTTTTTACGTATTTTTGGCTACTCTTTGTTGTTTCTCGTAATTATTTTGACGTTAAGGGCAAAGATGTATCTACCTAGTGCCTAGTTTAAAAAGTTATTGAAAAATAATTAATAAAATGTTTATGGGTTTGTTTTGGTTATAAAGTTATTTCAGACTTGAGGTATGTTATGGCATAAAAAGTAACATAAATGGAGATTGTAATATACGTTTGGTTACAAAAATAAATCAAAAACACTTTAATATAATATAGTCGAAATTAATTTCAATATTATTTTAATTTATACTTAGGCTTCTATGCAATGGGCTTCATCTGACACACACACACATTACTTACAGTTTGGACTGAAGACTCACCACTTTGGAAGTAACTTTTCAATATTTCCCAATTTTGTTCAAGCGTATAGCGTCCCATTTCGTAAATGTCAAACCTTTAACTAAATTATGAACACAAATTGAATGACATTTGAGCTGTCATTCTCTAAATAAACAGTAGTTCAAAATGCAAAAACGTTAGATTGGCCCACCCTATATTGTCACGCAATAAAAAAAAGATTTTGTCTATCGGTTTACCACATGCAATAAAACAATAAATAACCATCAAATTGACCACTCTACATTTCAACAATGCAATCAATAACTTCAAAACCGACATTCAAACCATCTCGAACCATCGACTACCAACTTACGCAAAACTTGAAACCTTTTAGACGAGTTGGTTGTAAAAAACCAACCCGCCATTTAAAGTAAAACACCAATTATGTTCGAGATAAATAAATACGAGTGCGACTGATGATAGGCGCCATGTTTTCTAAAATACTCAAAAAACTTTACAAACCACCCACGGCAATGTGACATCAAAAAAACAGGATGAAATTAGGTTAGGTTCCGTATGTTTTACTCCTTCGGTTCCCATATCCTCCAAGTGAGGAAAAGGGCATCTACAGTGCTTCCTCATTTGGTTTTGTCTTGGGCTATAATGCTTTTTTTTTATTGCGTGATAGATAAACGAGCCTACGGCCCACCTGATGGTAAGCGGTCACCATCGCTCATGAACCTCTGCAATGCCAGGGCAATGAGGGGCTGTTATCTATCGCCTACCAATACAGGACTTTTCTTGAACCTCGTGTAAAGAGGGACATGTCAAAGTGCTCCGGGAACACCGCGGACCAGGTTCTGACCAGGTTAAACGCATAGACTTTAAATCAACCTTACCAGGCAGGTTTGCTTTTGTTATTCAATTAATTTTAAATAGGTAGGCATTAAATTCGTTCTATGTTGAGATGAAAACTAATCTTCTTTCAGATTGTTGTTGAAGCTAGACTCTTTCAAAGAACCAGTTCGATAGTTATAATTATTATAGATCCCATCTCGTCGTGTGCATAAAATTGCACTTTGGATGTAGGCCACTACGTAGCCAGCATGTCCGGCAGCAGTCATCTTGTAGCTGGGAATTATGACGATAACGCAATAATTTTAGTAGCAGGTATCTGAATATCTTCTTCAAACTGTCCTAAAACACTTATCTTAAAACTTCGTAACCTTCTCCAAGGAACCCTGACACACTCGATAGGGCTCCAAGGCTGCAACACTTAGCAAATATCAGACTCATGGGTGGCATCGGGCCCGCTGTAAATCATTCCATCTCTGATAGCGGCTTGCCTTTAATTGGCCACTTGAAATACATTCTGCGACACCTGTGGGCATGTGGCTTGGGACGTTGCTAACAGCTCTTAATGTAAGGCGGTTAACATAACAGTATCTGGTCAGTGGATTGGATTGGTTATATACAAACTGTGGAGATTCGAAAGAGAGTCTACTTAAATGAATATGACTTGGAGCGACCACTGCTACTCGTTAAATCTTCTATAACAAAATGAAAACCTAGATTAAATAAGTTACTGAAGGTATGTAGACAAGTCATTTTTCATCTTTTCATATGAAAATTAATGATTCCTTTGTTGTTTCATCACCAAACAGTTATTAGGATTACCTTAGAAAATATTATTAAAGAAAGAGTCATCAAAATCGGTTCGTAAACAACAAAATTATCATTACATAATAGTATAATTCCTCCCTCTTGAATTCAATAAGACACTAAAATCATTTCACAAACATGATCAACGGAAGCAAAAAAACTAGAACAAATTCTCAACTGCCTCTAAGACGAAGAATGTCGTACATTCATCATCCTGGTGGACCGGAAGCCCATCACCCCCTCATTAGCACCTCAATTGATTATTTCATCAACCAACCGTGGTGTGATGGATTGTCTATGTAGGGAGGTCTTACTAAAATAAAATAAATTTTACAGTTAAATGTGTGGTTTTGTCGTCACGTGAGGTAAAAGAGTTTTGGAAGGATAATCTTTTGTAGTAGGTACAAGGTTTTAAGATTAAATATCATGTAGCAGTATTGGTAGCAATATAAGTAAACAGAGACGAACACGATGATTCTATCTTGTCTAGTAGAGAGGTTACTATGGCTACCTTCCAACTTCATTCGAAGATCATCATCATCATCATCAGCCTATAGAAGTCCACTACTGGACATAAGCCTCCCCCAAATCTCGCCATATCGACCGGTCCTGCGCTGTCCGCATCCAGCGACTTCTCGTGATCCTGACCAGATTATAAGATGTTACTATACTATTGCATTATCAATATTTATATGCACAATCTCATATCAATGGTAATTACTATGACGTTTCTACGACAGAAAAAGCAATTTTTAAACAAGGTGTGAAACTTCACCACCTACCACGAAAGTCCAAAAAAACCGAACTAATAATTAATACTAATAGTTACCAGGATGGTTACCGTCGACAGTCACCATCAGCTCGTTAATATGACAAATAGCTACGTAAGAATGCGTACGGAACTTTGAACTACGAATTATTCAAATCGTTTCATTTCTTAAAATAAACTCGTTAGCGTGTTCGGTGGAGGACATTTTGAAAAATGGGATAGCTTGTTTGATATTCTTAATTTGATTGTATGTTTTTAAATATTTTGTAGCCTGTGTTTTACTGTTTAATGTGTTTTTGGATTTATATTTTGCTGTTTTGTAGCGTGGTTATTTAAGTAGGCATTTAGGAAGTAGATTTAATTAGCATATATACGGAGAGTGCTCCGAGCATTCCTATCGCCTTCGAGGTGGAGTTCATCCCAAGGTACCTCCTATATGGAACCTGTGGTCATACACGGTTCTGGAATTCTTTTTTGTTACACATTATCCACCGCTTACGATCAGGTGACCCGTTAGTTCACCTGTTTATACAGGGTGGATCTGTAATTTGGACAATCTGATGTGAGGTGAATGACCTGTTGAAATACAACTTAGCACCATTTTTATTTTTTTGGATCGGTTAAACTTTTTTTCTGACATTGTATGGAAAATGTACAACTATTGCGGACTTCCATACTATGATGAAATTTTTTTTATCCAATTTCTAAAATAAAAGTGGTTCTAAGTTTTATTTCGACAGGTCATTCACCCCACGTCAGATTGTCCAAAGTTACAGATCCACCCTGTATAGACATTAAAAACAAAGAAATTTAGGTAAAATGTCCATCATTTCCTTTCGAACAACGGCTAAGGCCAAACCCAGCGGTGACGCGACATATTGCGCACTAAGGCTCACGTATCATGTTCGCCACAGCTTTTTTTTTTTTTTTTTTCAGTTGGAGGAAATAACCGGGTATGTGGGAGTTGAACCGCACTAAAACCTCCAACCGCTCACACTCAGCGTTCGAACCCCGGCTGAGGCCAGAACCCAGCACGGGGTTTGGAGGGACGGAGCGACGCGTTACGCGCTCGGCACTCTTTCCCGTCGCTCTTTCGCCACAGCTACACATTTTCCAAACATCGCTCGTATTTCGATGACAGTCCACATGTTGGGGGTATAATGTATAATGTAGTGTGTCGAGGGTTGGTCTGCCGGTGTGGGTGGCGAGCGACACCAATTAGAGACGGACCGACAAGGGATGGTACAAGGTCTTAATGTTAGCGTAAGCGATACGCGATCGCTTATGTTTTAGATCAGAGTGGTTTCAAAAACTTCGATAGTAAAGTAAGATCGATATAATTTTATTATAGAGACTAGGTATTTTTTAAAGCAACGAATCACTTTAATATGAAAACCTGTTACTGGCTTTTAGTTTTAAATTCTATTTCATAATCTAACTGTAATGTGCTGTTGGTTTTCCTTATATAAATAAATAAATAAATAAAATTGGTGAAAATGTAATTGTAATTGTGGTGTTTCAATAAAGAGTTTTTGTATTGTATTGTATTGTGAAAAGTACTGTTTTACTTTATATTTTTTTTAGCAACTAGGTACAATAGTTATTAATTTTGGCTTGTTAGTTTCCATTTTTTTTCAAATGTCATTTCAACAATGTCGTCATAATAATTTTACATAATTTAATAATACAAAATTAATTTGATATCATCATACCTCAGTTTAAACACCATAATTCAATTTTATAAATTCAATATCATTTCTTTGTATTTTTAATTAAGTTTATCTAATTTATTTTAACTTATTTTCTTCTTATATAGTTTAATTTATCATTATTGTCTCTGGCTGTACGAACCAATTGTAATATCTTTGTAAGGTCTCCCGCGATACAGGTCTGACCCAGTGCGGGGACCATTGTTGAAGATGTATCAGTTTGTAAAAAAAATATTCTGATAATAAACTATTTTGTATTTGTATTTGTTATATTAATAAATTATAAAGTTTAGTCGATTACTGAAAACGCTACTGCCTCTAAACTAAACCACACGTCTAAGGACACTCGTCTTACAAAACACTCCTTTGAAGACAAGCCATGAGTGAAAACGGACACTTTCTCAATGCGAAATCCTCTTAAATCGTGCACCAAATAGTTTCAATAATGGCGCACGCATGCTGCATTGCACACACGAGAGATATTTGAAGTACTTTTTTAATTTGGCTTGAAGAAAGTCCTTAAAGGTAAGCCGTAGGTACCCTCGCAGTGTCCTCTAACAATGCAGAGGTCCATGAGCAACGGTAACCGCTTGCGATCAGTGCCCGTTCAGGGGCCCGTTGGCTCGTCTGCCTACATGGCAAATATATAAGACGTTATTTTGGTGTAGGATTAAATGTACTAATTCTCAATCTCAATTGGATGGTGGATTAAGTCTGATTTTTCTTTTAAGGAGTAACTTATTGTTTGTTGGGAAAATCATACCAAGAAAGATAACAATTACTGTCTACTTATGGACGTCCACTAATGGACGTCTATCGTAGAAGAATTAGCCTAGTCAACTACGATTGTCAAGTACGGGTTGGGAACTTCATGGTGTAATTATCATCGCAATTACCATGCTGATTAGATTTTCCTTTATTGTTCAACAAATTTTGATAATTTATTTAAGATTTTCTTCTCAATATTTACGATTTTAAGTATAGTAGGTACGCAAATATAATTTTTTCTCTTACTTTGTATGGAATATATTGCTGATGAAGTTCATTTACTTTATTAATTGACAGTCGATAAAAAATAAAAACTTGAGAGGTGTCATGGGACACCCGAATAGAACGAAGTTCCTTTCGATTAAAAGGTATCTTATAATTTTAAGATTTTGATCACACCGCCATCTAGCGATAATCATCTAAAACAAAACAATCGTTCCAATAACACTATTCTTTTTAAAATTAAACATAAATTTTATTACTCTAATAAAAGTTAACAATATAGTTTGACTCAATAAAGGATTTTATTAAAGGTTGTGTTACCCTTCGCGTTACAATCTGAAGGAGGCTTTCCCGCTTCATTGAGAACTCGAGAGGGAGGAAATGTGTTATAATTGATATGATTTGGAACGAGGGTGCTTTGTAATAGGGGTGGCACAATAAGGAATAGATAAATTGATTTATTTTTCACTAAATATAGTTTTACACAGGGGCTAATAGTTATGTTGCATAGTTAAATTCCTACTAATATTATAAATGCGAAAGTAACTCTGTCTGTCTGTCTGAACGCTTTCCCGCTTAAACCTCTCAACCAATTTTGATGAAATTTGGCACAAAACAATCTTTAGACTCTGAGAAAGAACATAGGCTTTTTAATTGAAAGTGACGCAGACGAAGTTGCGCGAGCCCACTAGTAGTTGCATGTTATTAAAAATAAATATAAATAGCATTCTTTGTTCATAAAAAGGTCATAATTATGACTATTATAAAAAAGACCAAAAATTTCCTCTAATTTTCAATTTGTTAATGCTAGGTTGTCTGATCTGCAGTATCCCTAGACATTGCAGAGGTCCATTGACGACCATAACCACGCCACGTTTACATACATGACAAAGGAAAATATTTTTACCCTAGATGCTTTGGTAATCAAAACTTTTAAATATTATTTTTTAGAATAGTTAGTAGCAGCCCTATAAAAAGGGGATGTGAGACCAGGTGTCGACGTCAGATTATTTCGATACGATTGTTATAAAGATCGCGCCGGCACAAATTGTTAAAAAACCTTGATCCTGAGCACAACAGTACTTAACAAGGGTTGCCGGTATCTATTGGTTACTATCGCGGTTATCCGCACTGTAAAGAGATATTTTTGTCTAAAGTTCTTAGACATTCACTGCTGTGGAAGTCTACTTTTAATACACTTTTGAACTTACTAGAAAATTCTTATTGTTTTTTCAGGGAAGCTGGAACTTATAAGCTCATATTTCCTACTCCTTCTATTATGTTTTGATTAAATTAGTTTAGAGGTTAGGCAAGTAAGCATTCTCCCGTATTCCTGGGCTTCACTGCTCAGAGTCATTACGATGGTCGCCGCTGTGGATCCTGGCTACACAGGAGTTACAGTGGTGGGAGTGAGAGATGGGCAAATACCTTGAAAGTAAACTCTAATTAAACTCATAAAAATCTTAAAAATTAGTTATTTATTTGTTAGTGATGTTTCTATTAATGGGCTGCTAGCTATGAGATGATTAAAATCATATTTTTGAATACAATATGGTGAACAGAGGTTGCTTAAAAATTGTTAACCTAAATGTTTTGTTAACCTTAGAAATTTTTCTGTATTTTGAGTATGTAGCTTTTAACCTAGAAAGGCTACTAGCTATAGAATTGTAATTAAGTTTAAAATGTAACAAAGGCTTAGTTATTTTTTTGTAAATCTCTCATCAAAAAGCAACTAAAGTTAGTCGAGATTTGTGAGTAAAATCCCCAAACTACGTGTTAAATGTGTTCGTAAATGTCAAAACTAATATACCCCACGTGTGGACACCGACGATGATGCCCAAACTATAGCCCACACTTTACTTATTGCTTACATACACATATATACACTTTATATTATTTATTTATATCATAATCATAATAATATTATAAAGGCGAAAGTTTATAATATATAATATTATACATACAAATATGTATGGATGTATGTTTGTTACTCTTTCACGTAAAAACTATTGAATGGATTTGAATGAAACTTTACCACAATATAGCTTATACATCAGAATAACACGTAGGCTACAATTTTTGAACCCCTTTGTAACGCAGACGAAGTTGCGCGGGTCACCTAGTTATATAAATAACTAGGTTTTATATATTTACTTATTACTACACTACACATATAATAACATACACGCACAAAACAACATGTTCAACAAGTTCAAAAATGGATGGAGATTGTTGACATTTCAAGAATTCAGTTTCCATAATAATTTGTTGCTGATAATTTCAATGGTTTTAAAAAGCTTTCATTTAACTTGCACTGAATGAAACTATGTATGTAAGTTAAGGTGGAATCTTGTGAGTTAAAGTTGACTGATTTGTCCAAAATTTAACTGAACTTTTAATGTTTTCTTTTACACAGGGTGGATCTGTTACTTTGGACAATCTGACGTGGGGTGAATGACCCATTGAAATAAAACTTAGAACTTATTTTAGGAATTGAATAAGAAAAAAATCATCATAGTATGGAAGTCCGCAACGATAGTCATACGTTTTCCATACAATGTCATTTTTGACAAAAAAAAGTTTAACCGATCCAAAAAATAAAAATGGTGCTAAGTTTTATTTCGACAGGTCATTCACCCCACGTCAGATTGTCCAAAATTACAGATCCACCCTGTATTTTTAAAACTCTAAATAAAACAGCTGTCATCGTACAATGGTTTAATTAACATCCTTGACACAAAAGGAGACATTTCAAAGTTCAAACTTTCCTTGTGGCGAACTCACAAAAGTCTACTAGATACTAAAATCCATAACTACACATGATACATTTCTAACATACATGACAGTCATGTGTTAACACTTCACATTCGCCGAAGCGTGGCAGTTTAGCTGAGAAATATGGAAAATATTTGCTCTCCTAATTGATCTTCCTGAAGTAAACGACTGAATACATTCTATTTGTGGATTTATATTGTCAAATAGACAACAATTTAGATTTGAGTTTGTTTCTAGTTATTTTTGGTTTTGTACCAAAAATCCTGCCCACTGCTGGGCTTAGGTCTCCTCAGAAGAGAAATCAGGCATAGTCTACCACGCTTGCCCAATGCGGATTGAGGACTTCGCATATCATCGAAGGATTTTTAGAATCCTTTTCCAATATGCAGGTTTCCTCACGATGTTTGCCTTCAGTTTTTAGCCAATGGTATTGTGAAAAACGTGGTTCTTGGAGTGTAGGTTTGAACTTTAGTCGTAGGTATTTTCAAGAAAATGTAGCAAAGGCAGACCACTTAAACGTTGGACTGATGATATAAAAGACTTAGTAGGCAAAGACTGGATGACTTTTTCCCAAAATAGAGACAATGGAAGGAATTAGAGGAGGCTTTTACCCGAAAGGGGTTCGTGTAAAGGAAGAACTAAAAATATTTACAACAAACATAACTAGATAGACTAGACAAACAGAACTATTTAAGATAATTATAAAATAACCTAGCTTAAGTACCTAATCTACTAACACTTTGAAATGTTACACTTTATTTCTACAGAAATAAAAAAAGCTTATTATTATTTTCAAGAGTAGGTGGTAGGTATTGGTATAGGCTGGTGTTAATTTTATTTTGACAACCATTAAACTTCACTATCCTAAACAGTTGATCTATTACACAGTGGTTTTTTTTTTCATTTACGTAAATCTGTTTTAGAAACACAGTCTGTAGATACTTGATGACAAACAAAGAAATCTAAAAATATTTTCATACCACACAAACCAGTTTACCGCCATATTTAATTCCATATAAAAGGGCGCGAATAAATCATTGAAGAGTTTTTTTATAACAAGTTAATTAAGGTGCGTCGACATTCACACCGTGGCGAGCAGCGTGCATAATCGCGGAGTGAGGTACGACTTCACTGGACAATGTCAGAGCTAAGATTAACATGTTTGAGTCGAGATATTATTTATTAAATATGTTAGAAAGATACTGCGTCTTATTTATACTTATTTTCAGGTGGGTTGTTTTAAATCCTTGTTTTACTTGTTTCAGCTGAACCAACGAGAGAGTTGATTGAAAGGCACCTGCAGGCGAGGTAGAAGTCTGAAAAGAAGACCATTGCACTGTCAAAGTCATGAGACCGCTATCTCCTAGCTACTACCTAAGTCTAACTACTATACCTACCCTTATCTTTTTTTTTATTGCAAGATAAATAAAGGAGCCTACGGCCCACCCGATGGTAAGCGGTCACCGTCGCTCATGAACCTCTGCAATGCCAGAGCAAAGAGGGGCCGTCATCTATCACCTACCCATACAGGACTTTCATCTTGCTGTAAGTTATATCGTTTTCTGTGCTTCGATGGATAGCATTAAAATCTGGGTCAATTACATAAGATTATATTAAATTATTTATTTTAGTTACTAAGTAGGTAGTTACTTAGGTTTACATACAACACTACTGGTTAAAAACGGTGAAGAGAAATATCGCGATTCCTCACGATACCCTGCATTTGGAAAGGATTCGACCTTCCAAGATATGTTATGTAATCTCAGTCCGCAATGGAGTCGCCTGAACTATATAAAACTATAACTTTAACCTATAACCATACCTGATCGGTGATCCCTCCATTTAATTATTTATTTATTTATAATACCAATCACTAAATGTTATATACCCGAACATGCAATAGGTAAGTTTATACTAGAAGTCTTTTAATGTACCTGGACCTAATGCTAACACAATTATATGTGCCGACTGCATGCCTATTTTAAATTAGCGGTCAAAGACCATACAATAAAAAAAAATCAAAATAAAAGGTAAATACAATTAAAAAGTTAAAAATAATATAATTTATAGGTTAACAAGTAAAAAAAAAAGAAATTAAAACAACAATAGCAATTAAAAAAAAGAACAAACAGACTGAGATATTTAAAAAAAACTAAAATTATGATTATAAATTAAAAATTGTCATGGACGAATATCAGACATAACACTCCGTCTGAAACCTCCAATTCCACCAGAGAAGAGGTCCAGGCTCCATTGATGAGATCTAAGCCCAACAGTGAGCAGTGGGCTGCTGCAGTAAGGTTTTACTGTTTAAAGCTAAATAAATTCACTATACTGCCTGCGTGCACGTCACTTGGTGCCGACGGAAGATTAGCTTTGTGGTACCATGTTTTCGGTGCTGTCGACATCGCTGAGTCGGTAACCGTTTTCAAGCTATGTTTGTTACTTAGATTTAGTTTAGTATAAGTATTCTGTTATCTGTTCTGTTATAAGTCGTAGTGGCCGAGTGGTCGAAGCGCTTCCTTCTGAACGGTTAGGTCGCGGGTTCAAATCTGGCCGGCTTGTACCTCTAAATCTAAATGTGAAAAAGATTTATGTACAATTTTTCACAACACCACTGGCTAAAAACGGTGAAGGAAAACATCGTGAGGAAACCTGCATGTCGGAAAAGGATTCTAAAAATCCTTTGAAGATATATGAAGTCCCCAATTCGCACAGGGCAAGTGTGGTGGACTATGCCTAATCCCTCTTCTAAGGAGACCTGAGACAACAGTGGGCAGTTATGGGCTGGTACAGTATTCTGTTATAGATGCATATAATATAAATATTTATTCTATACTTTTCTTCTCGTTGTGTTGCAACAAGTGTACCGCTGTCTTCAAACCCGCGGCATTCGGCGCTTTGTGTAATACCACCAACCTGTAATTATATCAGCCATTACCCAATTATTTGCAACCGGGCTTATTACTCAGGATGACTGTGTTACTTGCCACAGAATATGTACAGTGTAGATGAGAATTCAAACAAGGTTGTTGTTGATGTATTTTAACGAAATAAAAGTGAAGAAAAAGTATTGTTTTAAAAGTTTAAAAAGTCATTTTAAACAAGTTAAATCTAAGAGTTGTAAGTTTTTAGGAGAACACTCATAGTTTCACCGTCTATTTCACTTCCTTAGAGAAATTATTTGAGTTGATTCCATCATCTATTTCACACCATTAATACCAGAAGATCGTTACTGCCACGTACAATCAGTCTTAGAAATGAAATTGATGATTTTTCTAATTGTAATAACTGTTGTAATTTTATTCACGTCTACTTCCTGCTCATCTCTTGCTAGTGTATATTTTTAATTTTGATATTATATATTTTTTTTATTGCCACGTAGGCAGACGAGCTAACGGCCCACCTGATCGTAAGCGGTTACCGTCGCTCATGGACCTCTGCATTGCCAGAAGACATTGCGGGGCCGCTGCCTACGGCCTACCCTTAAGGACTCTTTTCAAGCCTCGTTTGAAGAAGGACAAGTAGTCATAGCGCTATTATATGACATATCTAAACTAAAAGATACTTATGTCTTCTCAGAAGCATCAAAAGTTAGGCACCACATTAACCTTACCATTTGTAAATCCAACCTTCCCTTCATTCGGAAGCCTACAATTACGGTGCCCGCAACCGCCCCCTTTCCACGTTAAAACATATCAACTTCACACGAAACCAACAATAGAATAGAAAACAATGTAAAATACATAATGATATTGTAATAAATATGTTGGATTCATCATGTACAATGACTTGGTCGATATACTGTGTTGGATGCCGGTTCAGATCTGTAAACTGTAGTTTTAAGTGTAATTTGGGAGTTGAGAAAGTGCAGTAATTAAAGTTGGGGTATTTTTGAAGTGGCAACGGTGGGTCTGAAGATTGAAGTATGAAGTTACTGAGCAGGAGCGTTTGTAGATGTTAAATAAAAAAATGTTTTTTAAAGTTTATGTAATTCTCGGTACTGTCAAACCTAAGCGCCTTTTCACTGTAAAAACACCTACTTAAAATCTTCATAAATCGGTTTTTTATCTAAAGAGATTACTTACCTTTATGTTCAGCGAAATTCGCTAAATCCCTTAAAAAATAACGAACAATAATTATCAACAAAACACTCAAAATGTTTTCACTTATAATCCTTAATACTAAACCACTTACAACAACATTTTTTTTACAAACAATTTCTTGTAGAAAGTGAAAATAGTGTTGACAATAGAACAATGGGTCTTATTATTGTTGCTAATAGAGAAATGTCGCAAGGACCACAGGGATAGGCCACCCGCGCGACTAATTATCGCGAAGACACATGTCGAAAGCTGAAACATTTCACGAAACGCAAAAAATGTCTCTCGAACTTCAAATGTACACGCCGACGGATTAAATGAGTCGTATTAGCTTCAAACAACGAAACACAACATAATTCAAACCTAATTCTGAGGGTTTAAGGTCCTTATTTCCGTGGCATCCAAAACAAGTTTCATATACTCAAAACTAAACATCTATAGTTTCTATTCCGTTGTGTTAAGGTTGATAATATTATTTTTGACAGTAAATCCAAGATGGCCGCTTTTATTGCCAAAAGACTGTCAATGGTACAATACGTCAAAGATGACAAAGCAGCTGATCCGAGTTATTTATTCATAGCGGATTAGCCATGGAGATTATTTATTTTATTTTGTATGGACGTCGACAAACATCGGGCTCCGGGTCTGTAATCACTTTATTTTGGA
This sequence comes from Trilocha varians, assembly GCA_030269945.2. NCBI lineage: Eukaryota > Metazoa > Arthropoda > Insecta > Lepidoptera > Bombycidae > Trilocha > Trilocha varians. The sequence goes on along the minus strand of AP028264.1, from coordinate 856,973 downwards.
ACCATAGATATTGTAGAATGATCTCGTTTTGTAAATGCTCATTGTTGGAAAGCAAATTGCCTATGCTTTTTGGATTTAAATGGTCTTTTCTGTTTTGTTGAGTAGACCACACAGGATATAAACTTGACAATAACAGTATACTCTCCAATTTTTTTAAAAGTAGGTTAACAGCTGAAGTGAATCAAGCTTTAAAATCTTTTAATTAATCGGCGCAGTATTGAAGTTCATTTTTTACATGTTTTGTTTGTATACTTATTACACAAATCTTATATATAAAAATGAATCGCAAAATGTGTTGGTAAGCGCATAACTCAACAACGCCCGGACCAATTTGGCCAAATCTTTTTTTAAAATGTTCGTTGAAGTTCAAGGATGGTTTTTACGGCAAGCAAAAATCGAATAGTTGCCGGGAAGAATTGAAAAAAAACGGGCCATAGGGTTCACGCAGGTGACGTCGCGAGCAGCAGCTAGTACTAAATAAATATATTCATTAAAGAAAAAAGTTCCTATGGTTACCTTCCTGCTCCGTCATCAGATCAGCTTCATCGACCATATTATTGCGTTCGAGGTATACCTACATATTGTGTCTACAAAATATCAGCTCAATCAAAAACCGCGAAGTTTGTCAAATTTAGCTTACAAGATTCCATCCGAACTTACATAGTTACATTCAGAGCAAGTTAATATAAAGCTTGTAAAAAGAATCAGAACATGTGTAAATAAGTTTTCATTATTTTTATCATTTCTTTTGACAGTCAAATTATCGTACAAATTTAACCTAATGATGTCGTTGACTCAGCTTCCACATATTGAGTGAAATGGACCTGTTCTCGGACTCTGGTTGATCAGAACATGGGCCAGTATCGAAGTAATAGTTTACTGAGGTAGACCCATTAGTGAGTGGTCGTTACAATTTAAAGAAAATGCATTTCATTTTGAACACTGTTACATGTGATCCGAGATATTTCTGTTATTTTTTTTTTTTTATTGCCATGTAGGCAGACGAGCCAACGGGCCTGATCGTAAGTGGTTACCGTTGCTCATGAACCTCTGCAATGTCAGGGGACATTGAGGGGTCGCTACCTACGACCTAACTTTAAGGACCCTCAAGCCTCGTTTGAAGAAGGACAAGTCATAGCGCTCTGGGAATACCGAAGAGGGGAGCTCATTCCATAGCCGGATAGTTTTAAATGTTTTGATAGATTCGTAAGTGATTTGTTTGCAAGTAAAAATAAATAATGTAAGTAAAATGATCATCTTTACTAATATTATAAAGAGGTAATTTAAGAGGTAATATAGGTCTACTAAACCGATTTTGAAAATTCTTCTAGATAGTTCTGCTGATCGACTTTTAATTATCTTTTTTATGATAGTTATTTTTTTCACTGTACTGTACTGTAACAACCCATTACTGCCCACTGCTGAGCTCAGGTCTCCTCCGAAGAGGGGTTAGGCATAGTCCACCACGCTTGCCTAATGCGGATTGGGGACTTCACATATCTTCAAAGGATTGTTAGAACCCTTTTCCGATATGCAGGTTTCCTCACGATGTTTTCCTTCACCGTTTTTAGCCAGTGGTGTTGTGAAAAATTGCAATTTTTTTCACTGGTAGTTTACATTTGGTATTATTATTTTGTCTTACATTTTTAAGAAAACTCATAGCTATTGAGTCATTTAATACTTCAAAGACATACAAACGCTGTCAATATCACAACACAACTTTTTTAACAATCTTCAAAAAAAGTAGTGGTTTCTCAATTCGATCGTAATGCTTTAAAGTTTTATTCCGTTTATGAACCGATTTTGATTAATCTTTTCTGTTGGCAAGAAGCTATTTCAAAAGTGAAAAATTGTAGTCAGGCGATTCCATTTTTGTGAAAAATACTAGTTGAGTAAAATGATACGAGTTGACTAAAAATAATCTTTGAGTTGAAATCGTTTTTAAAACTAAATTAAATAACATAGACGTATAACAATGGGAACAGATCCATCGTTGATAAAATCGAAATGTCTCCGAATCGTAACGATTATTGTAAACGTCTTGATATTAAAAGGGAATTGTAATTGAAAGGGATAAGATATGGAAGGGTTCTGACTGAGGGAGCAGTAGGTATGACGTTATTGCTACCGAACTTTGTGGATTCGACCTCTCTTTAGGAATAACACTTTTCGAATACGGAATAGTTTTGGAGGATTAATTCATTACAACTCATTGTAATATATTTTATTGTAACTCATTGTAACTATGTAAGTTCGGTGGAATCTTGCAAGATAAATTACCTTTTTTTTTAGTTGGAGGAAATCACCGGATTCTCGCCCGCGGTATGTGGGAGTTGAACCGCACTAAAACCTCCAACCGCTCACACTCAGCGTCCGAACCCAGCTGAGGCCAGAACCCAGCACGGGGAGGGACGACGCGACGCGTTACACCATCGGCACTTTTTCCCGTCGCGCAAAGATAAACCTACCGTATAAAGCTTTCGGTTAACAAATATTTCAAGACTAAAATTAGCCAAATACCTGCCGCCATTTTCGAGTTTTGACGGGACTAGTGAACAGCTATTCATTTTTACAAGCTTTATCTTAACTTGCACTGGGTGTAATTATGTATGTAGGAATGTAACTATGTAAGTTCGGCTGGAATCTTGCAAAATAAATTTGACAAACTTCCCGGTTTCTGATTGAGCTGACATTTTGCACGCCGATCGCGTGACAATGTAATAATATGACAAAATGGCGCTGAGCTGATGATGGATTCGGAAGGTAGTCACAGAAACTCTTGTGCTAAACAAGATAGATCCGTGTTTGGGCTCGTTTTATTTGTATTAGCTAGCACTCTACTGCTACATGATATCCAGGATCTTAAACGCTTTTATTTAAAAAGTTTTCTCGTATATAACTCTTTAACGTTTAACCCTTAAATGGACGATTTTATTTCACGTTTTAAGAAATATATTTGTGTAATAGACAAGTATTACTGTCTAGGAAAAATGAGTAAAAAAATCTAAACATGGATTTACTATACTTTTTAGCCAACATTTTAAAAGTACCTACAAAATTTGTTCAGAAATAAGAACTAGTTGTGAAAATTATCAAAAAATTAAAAGAAGGTAAATTTTAGTATGTTTTTTAAAAACAACATTGTCCATTTAAGGGTTAATGCAGGGCAATATCTCCAAGCATTATGACTTAAACACTCAGAGCAATCATTCCCAAATAGTGACAACCGCGAGTTGCTCAACTATCATACGTTTTTCATTAACGGGCCGGTAATGTAAGATTAATGCAAATGTATACACGTTTTGTTTCCAAATAGAAATGCCGAGATAACGCTGGGCTCTGTGTCATAAGATACAAGATAAAGCGGTTTCTAGGTATGTTAAAGAATTATGTGTTAGGTTTAGTTATTACAAGCTTTATATTAACTTGCACTGGATGTAACTATGTAAGTTCGAGTGGAATCTTGTGAGTTAAATTTGACAAGCTACCCGGTTTCCGATTCCGCAGATGTATATGCGTGACAATGCAATCATCGCTGGTCACGTGTGAACCAACAAATTTAGTTTCATTGGTTATGTCAACAGTAACAAAGAGTTTAAAATTTTATATATTACTAGCTGGCCCACACAACTTCGTCTGCGTCACATAAGGAAATTTTCTCACCGTTTAAACCTTCCCTGGACTTCTACGAATATTTCAAGATTAAAATAAGCCAAATCGGTTCAGTCGTTCTCGAGTTTTAGCGAGACTAACGAACAGCAATTCATTTTTATATAAATGATGATTTCTTGTATTAATTCACAAAAACTATTATACATATTGATATTCAACTACATACACAACAGAAAAAGGTTACAATTACAAATCAAATCTCCCTTTCCCCAACACATGTTAGCTTATATCTCGTACCACACAAAAGTGTTGGATCCGATGGTACATTGTTAGAATATCATATCGATAATTAGCGTCGATTAAGATATCGAGAGAGGAACTAGTGATGTTTCTACACCAACGTTTATATATTAAACGGAATACAGCGGCTTATCGCCCAATGATGGGCCGCCCACAGGGACGACGTGAGACTGTAATTGTGGGACCCAAACTTAGCTCTAAAATTGTAATCTTTAGGAACAACGTATTTAAATCAGTTGTGTATATTTTAAATTGTATAAGAAAAAGAGCTTACAGTCTATTTGATAGTAAGCATTTCAATATCTGCACTCTTTGACTCTAGAGAGACGTCGTTAAAGAACCATTTTTATTGTTATAAAGACAGATGAGTGAACGCGCCACCTGATCGTAAGTGGTTACCGTTGCTCATGGATCTTTACAATGTCAAATGACACTGCCCCGCTACCTACGTCATACCTTTAAGGACTGTCCTCAACCGTCGTTTTAAGAAAAACATAATATGGACAGTAGAAACCGAAATTAAAAAAAAATGAAGTCTTTGTTTTTTTCTTAAAACTAAAGTTGTCCCTGTATTTATTGTGATTACATTAACTCGAGAACCACTACCAATAATGATATAGATAAAATTAGTGGCGGAATTCGGTAAGTCGATATAAAATACTTACCGTATCAAATCTTAATAGATACTTACAGATCTCCTTATTTTAATGATAATTATTTTATACTCTTAACTTCTGTTGGGACTTCGATAGCGTTTGCTTTTATTACTCTGTCAAGTAGAGTGGTTTGTTTTTATGTTTTAATATACATAGGTACAGAGTGTGTTTCTGACTCTGTGTTGAAATAAACTGAACTGAAAATAAACTGTAGTTGTTTAGACTTGTACCTCTAAATCTAAATGTGAAAAAGATTTATGTGCAATTTTTCACAACACCGCTGGCTAAAAACGATGAAGGAAAACATCGAGAGGAAACCTGTATATCGGAAAAGGGTTCTAAAAATCCTTTGAAGATATGTGAAGTCCCCAATCCGCATTAGGCAAGCGTGGTGGACTATGCCTAACCCCTCTTCGGAGGAGACCTGAGCTCAGCAGTGGGCAGTAATGGGTTGTTACAGTACATATGCTAATATACAACTGTAAAGCCATATAAAAAATAATTCAGTTATTTTCACTTTCGTATTGGTGGAGTAACAGCCTACATATTCCAAAGTCAAATCGCTCGATCACCACAGCGGTTTATTACCATTATTACAACTATACACGATGGCGGTAAACCCAAAAGGCGAGGGTAAAAATTTAATGTGATTTATTTAATAGTCGGTACACATTGTCAGACAATACGACCAAATTGAAATGTCTCATTCGCCACGCTACCCGCCAAAATCACCGCCATTACTGTGGGACCGACAAAAACTATCACAATACATAAATAAAAGCTGAAATTACTTGGAAATTATCGTTGAGGGAGTTTAAACTTTATGTTGGAGGGTGTAGAGATAGTTTTAGATTGTTTTGGGTTGGACTAGATAGTAGGACAAACCTATCTGTATTTTTGGATGTCATAAATCACGGTTTTTCGTTTGTTTTTTTTATATCGTGATTTTTTTTATTTTTTTATTATAGTATTTATATTGTATACAAGCTTAAGGCACATCTAATGGTAATGAAAGTTTAGAGAATAAATAACAGCTTCAGTTATTTAACTATATTTTAAGTTCAATATTCACACATTCATAGCAAGCTCTATGACTTGTCCTTCTTCCAATGAGGCTTGAAGAAAGTGTTTAAAGTTAGACCGAAGGTAGCCCCGCAGTTTCCCCTGACAGTGCAGCGGTCTATGAGCAACGGTAACCGCTTACGATCCAGGTGGCCCGTTAGCTCGTCTGCCTGCAAGGCAATAAAAGAAATGCGAAATCTTCATAATATTTTCATACTTATAATATGTCCATAATACCTATTTACATAATTTGATAAACTCCTATCAATTATTTTACATTTCTTTTTTATTTTTATCTTTATTTGGGGCTTTCTGACTATGTCGCTCCATAATGCCAAAAACAATTTTTCCTTAAACTCCTTAATTAACAGACTAACTTACACTACATTATTTAAAACTATTAATGAAATAAATAATATAGCTAAATACCTTCTTACATTTAAAAAATTCCTCCACCTTAGTACGACTATTACTCTTATTTTAGCACTCTAATCTAGTTATAGTTTAAACCGTGTTTGAATCACATTTATGATTTAGGTTCTATCTTTAGACCACGCCAAGTATATCGCTGCTAAAGTTTTTGCAGCCTCTTCCCGAGGTTCAGCTAAAGCAGTGTTGATCTGGCCTATATTGTATTGGGATCTCACCTTTTCGTTAAACTATCAAATCTTACTTATTTACAGGAATAAAGGACATTAAACTAAGAATCTCTTTAATCCACAGTTAAGTCCCCAGTTGAATCCGTTTGTTGGTTTATCTCCAACATGTTTGTACAAACAAGCAGTCACAAAACTAAACGAGTCCGAAAATAGTTAATTATCATGGTTTGTTATCTCAAAGAATATTTGTAGAAATCCAAGAGTATTCAGGTTAGCGATTCAGAATAATGTCAACGTCTTGTGCTGCTTGCTGTGCGTGTATTTTTTTTCTGGATAAACCGATATCGATGTTTGTTTTTTTTGTCGAGGAGTATAAATTTGATAAAGATTTGATTGGTAGTTTTAATGCTATTTTTGAAAAATATAACATATCGTTTTAATTTTTTAAGAAAATTGAAAACGCTTGTCGTGTAACGTGATCAATAAAAATTTTAGAAATTACACATGTAGAGTGAAAAACAAGTATTCTCTGTTGATTTAAATTAAATTGAAGACTCTTTAAGATATTCAAAACATTTGATATAGACTACAGGCCCATGCAGAAAAATGATGGGTCGTTTGAACCACCAGGTGACCTATCTAAAACGAAATTCGAGCATAAAACAATAAGATTCAGTACTATGACGTCACTTGTAAGCTGTCCAACTGAGTGCAGGTGAGCATTCGAAAGTACAGGTAGAGGGAGTACATTTTGGTCATATATTTTTATACGGCATTCTTAACACTGATAGATCCCTGAAAAAAAATAAGAAAACGCTTTTAGTTTTGATTATTTATTTGGAGACACAGTTACTGTTTTACATTTTATCTAGAAATATAAGTTTGTTGAAGTTTATGTTTCTTTTACAGACTGTATATAAAATACAGAGTATTAAATAAAGGGAGTAATAATCTAGCTAACCGACATTTAGTCACGCTGGTAATGTTATACAACATAGCAACGTTCAGCACAATAAAATATAAAATTAAAGGGTACTGCACCCCAAATAACCCTACTTATATTATAAATTATATTCCTTTCAACTTTAACAATGAATTCGATACAGAAATATAAAAATTTCGCCGCCATCTTTTTTTTAAACACACATGCGCGCGCTTTTTATGATACCCACACAAAGATGTCAGCGTTTTATAATACCGCAGTACAACCGTATCGAATTATAAAAAAACAACGCTTTTTTTATTTGGTCGGATAATTTTTGTAAGCGTGAATAATTAAAATCGAGTTTAACAGTTGATTTTTTGTCTCGTTACATTGTTTTGACGTTTTTTATTTAGACTTATTGCTCTTCTTGACACAATTATTTTGTTTATGTTTTTTTTTGGATTTCAACGTTTTGCTGCGGAATGTAGAATTAAATCAATATTAATTGTATTTCGAAATCAGTGTTATTGTAGTTTGCCATAAAATATTACTGTAAAAGTGCGGAAAATAATTCTACGAAGATGCAAACACTTAAATATAAAATTTATAAGGAAACATTAAAATAAATACTGAGAAACTTCTGCAGAAACAAAAGCATCATGAAAAAAACTCTAAAAATCTTCATATTTTAAAAACAGAACCCGTCATTTTTAAAAAACAAAACTGCAACAATATCCAGCCAGCAACACTACGATATAAAGTACATGTGAAATAACTAAATTGTTCATTGTAATAGTTCTATTGTGCGCATACGCAGCCCCGTGTTAACTGAGATGTTAGTTCACCCCTGCGTCGAACAACCCCGGCAAATATTTATAAATGTTTTATTTGCTAAGCGAGGGATTGTTTGGGGATGCACAAGGCATAGGCAAAAGCGAGTTTAGGCTTTTGAATGAAATATGGCGCGGTTTTTAATGCACAGCATGAAAAATCTGTATTTAACTGTTTTCTTGAAACTTGTGGAAATTTAGAATTAAAAACGAAGGTAATTTTTGACAGAAATTTGATATTAAACGTCAGACTCTTATTGTGAACTACTAAATGGCTCATTGCAGTATTAAGACTGTCTCTTTTCTACTCGTGTAATTTTCATAGATTGCTATCTCTTTCACTCACTTCATTACTTCTTACTTAGAATCTAAAATCTAGATTTTGATGACAATGTTAATTTTTATTAATGATCAGTGTTTTTTTTTTTTTTTTTTTAATCTTTAATTTATATGAGTTTAACTTTCTTATTTTGTATTGCCTTGTAGACAGACGAGCTAACGGGCCACCTGATCGTAAGTGGTGGTCATGGACCTCTGCACTACCAGAAGACACTGCGGGGTCGCTACGGTCTTTCGGCACAAGTTATTTCTCTTTATTTTTCTCGCTACATCTTATACCTTGTATAGTTTACAATTAGTAGTATTGTGTGGATCTCGCAGCCGTTTCTGTGCGAATGTAGATCGAATTATGTTTGTACACATGTTTACGAATTATCAGCTCAGATATATATTAGGGACGTCTGATGATCTTTGAATAAGTAGGTCTTTACGACTAACCAAAAAGTTCGTTCATAAATCTTTTACAAGTTTTTTCCGTTATTTTTTTTAAGAAATTAATGAATATTATTTTTGGTTCAAAATTTTGTTTCGAAAATGAGATGAAACATTATTTTGTTTGTATTGTTGTTTGTAATAAACATTGAAGTCCGTGTAATGCTGTAAAGTAGGTACAATTTAGTGATTCATTATATGGGATTCCCAATACTTTCGTTTTATTTGCAGACCAATAAGTTTGGTTAAATATTTTAAAACCCTGCAGGATCGCAATTTTGATAGTTTGTTATGTGACAAACTATGTTTGTCAGGATAAAAAGATATTGTCATACAAAACATAATATACCTACCTATGTGAGTTACAAATCTTGAAACCTTTACCAGAGCTTTCTTTACCTGTCAAATAAACTTAACTTCACCAAACCAATTCAATATTTAACAATTCGAATAATATTAGCATATCAAGAAAACGACTTTTAAACTTCAACAAAACTATTCTACATCCCTACACTTAAACGTCACTTTGACAGTGACATACACACTGACAGTCGCGTGTGACAATGGGAAGATGTCAATGCAGCCTAATTTTATACGGTCCTACGCTTTCATTCAATAACATGTAAAAAACAAATGACACCCTATAAATAAGCAAGCGATAATAGAACTTTGAGGTTAAGAGTTAAGGTTTAAAATGGAGTGATTTTTTTGTAGTAGGGTGACACATTTTAACTTCCGCACGGTTTTTCACATATTAGTGGTTTGGGTTCTCATCCAAGAGTGATGTTATTATGAATACATCGTAGGGTGACGCACAACGTTTATAAATGTTTTAATATTATAATAATTTAGTTTAGTTTTGATTTATTTGGCACATTTAAAACCGCTTTTATTAGATCGGATAAGTATGTGGTGATATATTTTTTTACGAAATGCGAATGTTATTTTTATAATAAGAAATATATAATAATTCATGTGCGTAGAGAAATTTTGATAGGTATCTCTGAAAAATATACAAACCTAAGTAATTGAAATCTGTTTTTTTTTTGCGTTTTATTTATTTATTCGTTTATTTATTAAATGTTATGCACATAAATGGTACAATGGGGGGCCTTAATGCCTAATTTATGTTTTATTCTTCATATTAAAATGTTTAAGATGTATTTATGTGCTGAATAAAAGTATTGTCTTTTTTTATTTTTTATGCTAAAATTGCAACATGATATTATTGTTTATCAGTTTTATTAAGTAGTAATTTGAGCCTTAAAAACTAGATTTTAAGCTTAAATTGAATACAACGAAATCTCACTGCAAACGTCTAATCAAAATCACAACCAACAGCAACGTGAGAAAATAACCTAAAGAAACCAAGTCAATTAAAAAATCTAATTAATTGCATCACCACAAATTAGATATGTCACAATAAAGAAACTTAATATTACTTAAATTATAACTTAATTAACTTGATTGCGGTCCTTATTCCAAACGATATCAAATAAAGTATAAAAAAGTATAAAAATGATACGTTTCTATAATAAATTGTGATATAATGTATTATTAAATTTCTCGTTCTTAACAGAAGCAATATCATTTGATTCAAGAATAGAGAGGTTATAAGATTCCTTATTATAATCGTTTAGGGATGGGAAAATGTTTAAGTATCTGATACCAAATTAAAGCTAGTGTTTAATCTCAGCAAAAGGTAAGTAAAACGAAAAAATGTATTTTATTTTGAGTACTCTGTTTTATAGTTTATCGTTGTGTTGTTGGTTGCTACTTTAAATAATGTCGTTGTTTTACTATATTTACACTGGTACTATTCCATGTCATACTCAATATTCTTTTCGGAATTTGGGTGGTTATCCTGGTGTCTTGAAATACAGGCTCCCCCCCTAGTTTAGGCACCAGTCTCCCACAATATGTTATGCTTTAATAATATGTATGTAAGATCTGATAATTGTTTAGTCATTTTGGTGAGAAAATAAAGATATATTCATAAGGTTAAAAAAATAGTATTATGTTTGTAAAATGTAGGTACATTTAAAGAGGTGAAAGATATAGAGTTGATAAATATTGATGAAGTAATGTTAGGAGTATTAATCGCTTATTTTTGAAATAATAATTTGTCGAGCTATGGTAGTCACAAACTATCAAATACTCCATTCATTTGGATGACTCTTTTTTTTTAATAAAAATATTTCAATAGTCACCTTCAAATATTTCAGGATCACAGAAATCGACGACGAATCGAAAGTAGGAAAGTGGAATATTTTTTTTAGCCCCCATCGGCTTAAAAAAATATTGTTGTTATTTTTAGAGATTTTTCCCATCACTAGTGATCTCCGTGAACGAGCATCTAATCCGTCGGCTCTTTGCCTATAATGTAACACATTAGAACATCTTAATTTCAATCTCGATAAAATGCATAAAGAAGAGAATTATAAAACTGACGACGGATAAAGCTGGCTGTTCACTATACGACTATCAACGACTCTTACTTCTACTATAGGGTGGGCAATCTAACGTTTGCATTTTGAACTACTGTTTATTCAGAGAATGACAGCTCAAATGTCATTCGATTTGTGTTCATCATTTAGTTAAAGGTTTGACATTTACGAAATGGGACGTTTTCGGTTCGCTCAATGGGCAGAAGATCGTTTGGCCGAAGATGAGCATTTTTACCGAAAAATCGTCTTTTCAGATGAAGCCCATTTTCACCTCGGAGGCTATGTCAATAAGCAAAATTGTCACATCTGGGGGTCGGAAAATCCACACGTCACCATTGAGAAGCCAATGCACCCACAAAGAGTTACGGTTTGGTGTGGGTTTTGGTCCGGCGGCATCATTCGAAAATGAGCAAGGAGCCGCCGTTACGGTCAATGGCGAGCGTTACCGTGTCATGCTCAACATTTTTTTGTTTCCAAAAGTTGAAGAGTATGACATGGACGACATTTGGTTTCAACAGGATGGCGCAACATACCACACAGCCAACATGACAGTCGAACTTTTGGAAAATGCAAACTTTATAAGGCCCACCCCTTAGTTTGTTTTTGCAACTCAATTTTAATGCTGAGATGGTTGGTGGACCTTTTTGTGGCGATGGCTTAGTTACTAATAAGCACATTTAAAATCTTTTAGTAGACTACAGGTATTGGCCCACCTCTCACTCCCACCACTGTAACTCCTGTGTAGTCAGGATCCACAGCGGCGACCATCGTATTGACTCTGAGCAGTGAAGCCCAGGAACCCGAGGGAAAGCTAACTTGTCTTGGGCCCACAACGAATTTAATCAGAAGATGATAGAAGGAGTAGGAAAACATGAGTTTCGACTTCCCTTCTCGCAAAGCGGGAGACAATAAAATAAGAATGATAAAGCATTACGCCAGAATTGAGAAAAGCACCACAGACATTGATTTGCGATGATTACCTATGCGGTGAGCTGTTGTACTATTTTGGATGCCTTTTAGTAGGCTATATAATAATTCTAATATTAGGATTAGGTAAAAACTGTCCAGTGCAAATAAAGCATGCACCCTTAGTGGCGCAGGAAAAGTTGCACGGTTCAGCTAGTCTTAAATAATTTGAGCTTACTTTGTGGTGGTTCAGGTATAATTAAAAATCTTGAAACGTAAATCAAATCAAATAATACTATATGAAGTTTTTTATATCTTTTAGAAAAACCCCAAAATTAGTACGTATTTGTTCTTTTTTGTTTTAAGAATACTCCAAAAATGAATTGGTCGGTCGTTGATAAAAGTCGTATAATTAATAGCACAACTCTCGTTATATTTGTTACAATAAGACACAAAGTCCCGACGACAGAGCCGCCTCACGATCACGGTAAGCGCGTTGTCGCACCGACCTTTGAAATGCCGACTGTGTTCACCACACTTTTAATACTACGCGGGACAATGTTATAGAGGAACTTATGTGTGTAATAGAATACTTTAAATACAAGCTTATAAGATCCAAAATAAAGTTATCCAAGTAACCCAAACACGACAGTACAGGATAAGATGACCACCTTCCGAACCCATCATCAGATCAACGCCATTTTTTCATAGTATTGCTTTGTCACGCGATATATCATGCAGGTATAGCTTCTGCGTGCAAAATATCAGCTCATTCGGAAACCAGGAAGTTTGTCTTTAGCTTACAAGATTCCACCCAAACTTTCTTAGTTACATGGAGTGTAAATTAATATAAAGCTTGTAGAAACGGGCGATTATGAGCACATACCTTACAGCTGAACTATATTATTAATGCATCGAGATTTAAAGGGAGTCAACTCAAAGGTCGACCAAATAAAAGATAAAAATAATTTAATGAACACACAACACACCGTTACCTAATGCTGGACTAAAATTTTAATTGTTTTAAATCCAACAAAATGCTGCACCAAGGTACAGCACTGGTATTCTGGCAGAGCCTCCTGGTGAGCCGATTCCGAGCCGAGCATTCCGAAGCCGAACACCAATCGACCAATAGATTTAAAAATATCTCTGATTCTCGATCCTGAGTCAAAACATTTCTTAGATGCAATCAGTTATTCGCGTTTTGAAGGTAACCCAGTCGATGGCCTACCTGATGGTTAGTGTTTACCGTCGCTCATGGATTCCTGCAGTGTTGAGGGACTCAACTCTATATTCTATTATTATGCGATGGTTTATACATGATAGTCACAGTACACTCCGCCCACTGCCCGCTGTGTTCAGATTAACTTGTCCCCGACATACGACAAGAAAAATTAATATGTTATTGTGTTTAATATTAGCGTTTAAGGTTTCTTTACGAGAGCTCTTTAATGAAAATTCTTAACTGTTCACACTTGGGGCCATTATCTTTAAAAAGTAGGTACACGATTAGGACAATTAACTTCACGAAAAATCCCGTCTTTAAAGCAATTTGTTGTTGTGGGAGGTTGTTGTTGGTGCATAGTCCACCACGCTTGCCCAGTGCGGATTGGGGACTTCACATATCTTCAAAGGATTTTTAGAACCCTTTTCCGATATGCAGGTTTCCTCACGATGTTTTCCATCACTGTTTATAGCCAGTGGTGTTGTGAAAAATTGCACATAAATATTTTTCACATTTAGATTTAGAGGTACAAGCCGACTGTATTTGAACCCGGGACCTCCCGTACGGAAGAAGCGCTTCGACCACTCGGCCACCACGACTTTTAAGATCATTAAATGGTAATTAAGATTTAATTGCTTGCTTGCTGCTGAATGTTTACGTGATTACCTGTGAATGAAATGTAAATGTTTATTTTCAACAATGCCTAAATTAAACATCGTACCTGTCGACATTATGAAGCATAACAGTTCCAAAAATAAGCCACTGTCCTTAGAAAAATTGATGAATACAACCCAAAGGGCATGTTTTTTTTCGGATTGTATGTTATTTTTTACAATACATTTTATACTTTATACAAATATTCACGATTTCTTCAACTGATAAAAACTGAGCCACACAATTAAAAAAATGTCAATTTCTAAATCTAAGGTTTACAGTACATCTATCTATTGACCACTTCAAAGACCGACCTATCTCCGTTACCAGTAAAGCCCCAACAACCAGAAGCTTTCTCAGACGGTATCACACCTTTGAAGGTCCCGAACAATAACTGACCATCCCACACCTGTATCAGTAATTGGGGCGTGGTAATCGTCATGACGATGCGAAATCATTGTGTCTATGGACGGTCTATAGTCATAGTATACTCTGTGATTTGCGACGCCGCTACCTTGGGCTCTTTGACGGCGTTTGATGGCGATTGACAGCGGTTGACGGATAATTTGTTGGCGTGTGATGAGCCAAACAATGTGCTTCTGTTTAGTGCTAATTAAGGTGGGATACTGCCCAACCCGCACTGGGCAAGCGTGGTGGACTATGCCTAATCCCTCTTCTGGGGAGACCTGAGCCCAACAGTGGGCAGTAATGGGTTGGTACAGTACTGCGCGATTATAGACCATGAGTAAAACTTTACTTGGTAATACTTTTATGCATTTTCAACGAGTTCTTACTTACTTATTTGAGTTGTCTCGATATTTCAACGTTGTTGCAAACGTCATGATCACGAGAAGACTGGATACTGCGGGTCGATTTAAGAGCAAAAAAATCTGTCTACCCTCTTTCTCGTTCGATTTTGGGTAGTACCACTGGAACTCGAACTCACATCACGACACACCACACTCACTGTATCTACAAGACTCTCTGAGCATGAACCCTTAGTGACTGTTGTGTTTAGCACTGAATTCCACATAATCGATAACCTGAAGCCGTCACCCCTGTTAAAAGTGCTATGTCTTGAAATCTCCATAGCTTCTTTAACCATCCTTGGTACGTAACGACGTTCAGAAGATAGTACCACAGATAGTAGAGACAACTCAATTAATTAAATATCGTGGTAAGAACCCGTTGAAAATGCATGAAAGTATTATAGAAAACCGCGAGTATCTGAATAAGTTTACTTGGTAAGTTAGGAAGTATTAAATAATGGAAAGAGAGGTTTTGCTTTTATTGCCTGGTAGGCAGACGAACTGACGGACCTGTTCGTAAGCGATTACCGTTGCTCATGAACCTCTGCAATGTCAGCAGACGCTGCGGGGCCGCTACCGACGGTCGACCTTTCTTCAAGCCTCGTTTCAAACATTTCATAATATTTTTATTGCAAAAAACGACCGACTACCATTTCTCAAGCATGGCACAAGAACTACCAGTCAAATCTTTATCAAATTTAAATAAAATAATACTCAATGCTTTCTGACAAAAAAAAAACATCGACATCGTTTCATATGAAAAAGAAATACACCCAAAAACGCATAGAAAATCGTGAAATTTTGTCCGTTTAAAATACACGTTTTAAAACACAGATCCAAAAGTACTTGTTCGTTTTTAAAAAAGTCAAATGGGGCCTTGAGTTGGACCATCACCTTTCACCTCACACCAGAATCATTCAAATCGGTCCACACAAACAAGAGGTATCGAATAACAAACCTAAAACTTGAGAGGTGTCAAGGGACACCCGGATGGAACGAAGTTCCTTTCGATTAATTAAAGTGCTTTTTCGCTGAGCGAAATCCTTTCGATTAATTAGTTAGGGAATTGTATTAAATTTTTTGATCACAGCGCCATCTTGCATTAATCATATAAAACAAAAAAGTGTCGTGACAACTTTTTCATAAGAATTTCCGTCTAGCCCCCTTAACGCGCGATAAGGAACTTCGTTCCGATACAGACGAATTGAGTTCCTACCTCCTCCTTTTTGGAAGTCGGTCAAAAATAAGTTTACATTCTTAATACTTTGAAACACGTATGCCGTTCAAAATATGTACAATCACCTTACAAAACTATCTACAATTTCGAATATTAAAATAATATTTGATAACAAAAAGCATAGATTACAATGTGGAACTTACACGGTTACATTGTATTAAACTACTGATCGATGTCATGATAAGGTCACCCCACACACATGCGATTTTACGGATTAGTACTGCAACTAAACCAGTTTAGAAAATAATAATTTTTAATGTTATCCGTCCTTTTTGATAATAATATTTATATTAGGACTGTTAATGATATCGGATATGTGTGATCAGTTTTGTCGGTTCCCATGAGTATTTTAATTATAAAACATTTTTTTTTTATTTAAGATAGATAAACGAGCCTACGGCCCACCCGAAGGCAAGCGGTCACCGTCACTCATGAACCTCTGCAATGCCAGGGCAATGAGGGGTCGTTATCTATCACCTACTAAACAGGACTTTTCTCGTTTAAAGAGGGACATGTCATAGCGCTCCGGGAACATATAAAATAAGGATATGATTTATTGGTAACGAATTTGTTTTTGGAAAAAAGTAGCGCCCTTAACAATTTACTATTACACAGGTCGTAGGCTTGCACAATCATTATTCATTAAACAAAAATATAATAATAAGTAGCATAACCATATCATGGTGTATCTGAGTTATGTTTAAATTTAAGAGTCTATTTATCCGTTTTTTTTTATTGCCATGTAGGCAGACGAGCCAACGGGCCACCTGATCGTAAGTGGTTACCGTCGCTCATGAACCTCTGCAATGTCACGGGACATTGAGGGGTCGCTACCTACGACCTAACTTTAAGGACCCTCCTCAAGCCTCGTTTGAAGTTTTTCTTACAAAACCGATTTCGTAAGCGACTTTTTAGAACTTTCGTAATTTATAAGTCGTTTGTTAGTTGCACAGTTTGTGGAGAGCCTAAAAACAATTTCCCTACTACATTACACGCCAAGTCACGGTAACATTACTATAATTGTTTGTATAATACAGCACTGTGTGTTATGAAAGAATTTCACTGTAATTTGTAGGCTACCGTTCCCTCAATGTCGTATTTACTTTGGAAATAATTTTGTAGGGAAAATTTTAGTGATATTTGTAAAAAGAACATGTTTTATTATAAACTAGCTGCTGCCCGCGACGTCGTCTGCGTTAACCCTATGACCCGTTTTTTTTCATTTTTCCCGGCAACTATTCGATTTTTTCTCGCCGTAAAAACCATCCTTGAACTTCAACGAACATTTTAAAAAAAGATTTGGCCAAATTGGTCCAGGCCTTGTTGAGTTATGCGCTTACCAACACATTTTGCGATTAATTTTTATATTATAGATGGTAGGTATAATAGGCTGGTTATAATAATTAAAATAAAAAACCAAGAGGTTTAATTTAAAGGTTCTAGTTTCATTTCTAAACGATTTTAAAAAGATGTGTTTTTACAGAGAATCCGTATTTCAGAAAATAGCAAAGGCAAATACTAAACTTATAATTGTAACTATAACCAGTTTAAATATAATTTAAAACAATAATGAAATACATTAGTCCCACGGGTAACTAAAAATCATCATTACAATCACTTTAAACTCCACAGACACTATCTAAAAAGTGCGTATTTTTTTTGTAAACGTAACATAATATCTATTAGGGACAAATAGTGTGTTATCTGGTAATCTCGGCGACTGTTAAATAGCAGAATAACGTTATAAATATGATATTATGTTACAGAGATGTTATCTCGACAGGGTGAGCGAATAATTGGGCTTATACTGTTTGGGAAATATGAATGCAGTGCGATTTTTTCATGTTTGTAGCGTTTGCAAAATAGTCGAATCAATACCGTGTTTGAGCCTCATTTTAAAAACATTTTTTTCCAATAATTTTTAATTTTGATTTTTAATTTAACCTTATATTGTTGTAAATCTTTATTACTAAACTAAAACTAAAATACAGCGTGTATTGCATTTTCAGCGAAAATATATCATCTCCGTAAAATATGAGACGATTAAAAAATGTAAACAAAACAAGTTTTAGAACTGTGCTCAATTTCGGCTCCTGCCACAGACTTGGCAAAAGTAAACAAACCAATTTGGTTGCCGATCCCAGT
This sequence comes from Trilocha varians, assembly GCA_030269945.2. Classification (NCBI taxonomy): domain Eukaryota; kingdom Metazoa; phylum Arthropoda; class Insecta; order Lepidoptera; family Bombycidae; genus Trilocha; species Trilocha varians. The sequence continues at coordinate 838,795 of AP028264.1, read as the reverse complement.
TGAGTGGTTAGGCATCTGAATTTTGGACCCAGTTGCAAAGTAAAATATAAAGTTTTTGTGAAAACTTAGCCATTTTATTGATGACGTTCCCAAATGAGTGGCTAAGTAATTCATATCAATAATATTTTATCGTGATTCTTTTGCTATCGTTACTTAGTTCCTTCCTGACCGCATTTCGTCAATATTTCTATAACAAGTCTCGTTTTACTCTGCATTTCGTGTTTCATTCGATACAATGATGTGGTTGGTAGTCCTTGTTTGTATCTATTGTGTGAATTTAATACTATTATTTGCTTTCTTATGCATTTTGTGAGTTTTTCGATAATTTTGAGTGTCATTTTTAAGTTCATATTGTGGTTTGGATTATTGAAAAAATGGTTTTCTTTTGCACTTTGAGAGTGGAATAGTGCTTCAAAAAGAACTTAGCTAGGTATCTGGATGCAGGCCGCTACCAACCGGTCGCATTGGAAATCTTTGTGGGAGGCCTATGTCCAGCAGTGGACGTCTACAGGCTGAGAATGACGAGGTATCTATTGTTGGTTGTTTGATTACGTTGATACATATAACTACTATAACGTAGTTTCAAAGATTTAGGTTTACATAGGGACGTACAGCGACACCGATTTTGTATTATAGGTTTTTAGTCAGTTGTGAACCTTAAAGTACTATTTACCTTCAGTCTAATGTCGATTTTGTGCCCTTTTCAGTTGTCATAAAACCTTGTTATTGAAATTAATTCAACCTCCATTGTTTTCAGTCCTTTTCTTTCCAAACTGTTAGATATACGAAATAAAAAGTTTAATATAACGTCGCACGGTAATAACTACATGATTTTATCTCTACTCTAAGTTTAGTTGACTGAAAAGTAATATGTTTATAGATGTGTATCAGTATTGTGAAGCTCACAGCGGTGTACAGTTACATGTGAATGTATTGTTACAATGTGTGATTAGGATCTTTTTAAAGATAGTATGTGGGGCGCTTCTGGTCAATAGATGGGCTCTATTCTTTATAAAATTCAAGAATTGTATTATTAAATATTTTTCATCTATTTTTTTATTTTATTAGTATTATAGGTACATTAAATTAGTAAGTGTGTTAGTGTTTTGTTGTCTGCGTAGAGTTGAAGAGATTTTCCTATAAGTGTGTCTATTTTGCGTCTGTCCCCTTAAAATTTTATAAACGCTATGCTTACCTATTGTTAGTATCGTTACACAGCATTACTTCATTTATATGTGATTGTAATATTATCTTTGTAATGTCATTGTTGTAACTCATACTGTTGGTGAGGTTTTCTAATAATAAATAATAGAATAACCGTTTATTACCTTTAGAACTTGTAATGATATTTAAAAATAATACAATACCTATACGATTTGACAATTAATTACGCGTAAAAGCTAAAGAAAGTAGTGTTTTTTACTAAAACAAATAAGCAAGAGAATCTTTTTTGCCGTAGAAAAGCGGGAAAAATAACGAAATGAACGAATTAATCAATAACCCTTTTATTCGTGGTGGCAATATGTGTGCCACCAATATTTTAATTATTTTTCTCACTTTGTAGCATCAATACTTTAAAACTTAGTGACGCTGCGTAAAACGGAACATATTGTTGGTGTGAAAATGTTTTTTTTCTTCCACTAAATATGATTTTTTTTTCTTAAATAAAGGTTAATAAAGTCATCATCATCATCATCAGCCTATAGACGTCCACTGCTGGACATAGGCGTCCCCCAAACTTCGCCACATCGACCGGTCCTGCGCCATCTGCATCCAGTGACCTCCCGCAATCTTGTAATTGTTATTAAAGTACCCACAATAAACCCAAAAAACGAGTTTTTATTTTTCCGAGACACAAAATTGCTTCTACCAGTTAAAGGGATAAACGACGCCCGGCAACGAATTGAATTAGAAGGAGTAGGTAAAATGACTTCCGACTTTGCCTTCTCGCAAAACGAAAAACAATAAAAATTCATGATACATTTGATTTGATTAAATTTATTGTACCTAAGCGGTAATAGTTAGAAATAGTAACAACATCCAGTGTAAAAATACACTTCAAAACATAAACATTTCGTAATACCATGACAATATGAAAGTATAGCAACAAACTCTGCCTATGCTGTGATTGACGGGGACTCGCGTCACTGGCGTCCGTGGGTAATACCACCTTCATGTACGAAGGCCCACCCCACACGTAGTCCCTGGGCGGTGCCAAGGCAGTGACGTGTGGGTAGCCGCGGAGTTGAGCGCCTGGGAGTAGTCGCACTGATGCGACTGCTCCCCTCAACTTCGGGCTAGGTCATGGACGTCGAGTCCACCAGCGAAGCCCGCACAGGGGTAGGCGACCAGGCCCCTGTGTCGGAGAATGCTACTGGCATAGGGTCGGAGCGGGCACCGCTCGCGAGCACTATCGCGAGCGATGCCTGCTCTGGCGAGCAAAGTGGGAGAATCCGGCGCAAGCGGAAGTCCGCAGCGCGCCGGAGCTCGGAAACGAGCGAGACTTCCGCCTCCGACGATGAGACGTCGAGGAAGGCGAGGCCCTTCAGGCGGGCGGCCGCCGCTGTCGGGCCCTACACCGAGCCGACAAAGACGGGTAGGATCCCGAAGGTGAATGTCGCGGCGAAGCCTGCCCCGAGGCAGAAGAAGAGGACCGTCGTCTCGCCGGCGCGATCGACGACGTCTTTTGCGTCCTTTGCGTCGGCCCGCACGACGGACGGTGAGCTTGATCGGGAGCTCGACGGGGAGCTCGACGAGAGCCCTGTCGTTGCTCTCGAGACCTTGAGACGGCAGGTTCACTCGGCCTCGTACAGATACAAGGCCGGGGGGTACTCGACATACGCGCAGGTGCTGAAAAAGATGGCCCAAGAGACTGGCAAGATTATGCCGGTCATCTCGGAAGCCATCAGTCGAGACGCGGGGTTGCGTGCCGACCTGGAGAGATCCAGAGGCGAGGTGACCCTCCTGAGGGAAAGGCTGGCGGCCTTCGAACGGGCCGAGGCCGAGCGCGAGGCTGCGCGTACCCCGCGGATGGCGCGCCCCTCGCCGCCGCCTCTTCTTCCCCCTCCTCCCCCGCCGCCGGCCAAGGCGCCGACGCGGGCCGGGAAGACTGACAGCGAGTGGCTGCCGGGGCGGAGGGAGAAACGACTCGCGTCACCGCGAGCCAGGGTGCAGCAGACCATCGAATCCCCGGATGAGATGGCTGCCCGCATTAGGCGAGAGCTGACGGCGGAGTTCGGCAAGCAGATTCAGGGCTGAACTTACGGCCCTACGCGGTGCAACATCATCTGCGCCGCGTCCCGTCGCTCCCGCCTCACCAGAGGCACGCCCGGGTCCGGGACCGGCCGGTCCGACCCGGAACAAAACTAAAAAGAAGAACGGGGGCGGCGGTGCTAAAACTGCCACACCACCCCCACAGCCCCGCCCACTTCCTCCAGCCCCATCCAATATGGATGAGGGCTGGACCGAGGTGGTGAAGCGGGGCGCCAAACGGGCCAGGGTCGCTCCGGCCCAATCACCGGCTGAGACAAAGGCAGCGGATAAGGCGACTCCCCAACCGGGTAGAGTGCCGTCCGCTGCCCAAAACAAAAACAAGAACGGGACCCCGGCGGTTGCGGCTGCTCCCCAACAGGGTCGAGCGCCCGCCGCCGGCAAGAAGAAGAAAAACAACAGGAAGAAGCAGCGCGCGCCGAGGCGGGCAGCAGTGGTAGTCACACTGCTGCCGGCCGGCCAGGCGAAGGGGCTGACGTACCCCGACGTCATGGCGAAGGCGCGTGCTGCCGTCGACCTGGCGGAAATAGGGGCGGAGGATGGCCTCCGTATCCGGCACACGGCCAATGGGGCCCGATTGCTGGAGTGTCCCGCTGGTGCTGACAGTGTTGGCATCGCGGATCGTCTAGCGTCGGGCCTCCGGGTCGTGTGGCCGGAGGAGGACGTCAAGGTGCACAGGCCGGTCAAAATGGCCGAATTGCGGGTGACCGGCCTGGACGATTGCACCACCAGGGAGGAGGTGGTGGCGGCCATCGCTGCCCAGGGCAAATGTGCCCCGGAGAATGTGGCCGTAGGCGAGCTTCGCCGAGGCTACACCGGGGCCAGCTCGGTCTGGGTGCGATGCCCGCTAGAGACCGCCAACTCCCTGGCCACTCCTCCGCCCGGAAGACCGGCCGGAGATCCGGGTAGGCTGCGCGTGGGCTGGGTCGCAGCCCACGTGCGGCTCTTAGAATCGCGCGCCTGGCGATGCCTCAAGTGCTTCGGCACGGGGCATAGTGTCGCCAGGTGCACCAGCACCGTGGACCGCAGCGGTTTATGTTTCCGCTGCGGTCAAACCGGACATAAGGCGGCCGCCTGCTCGGCCGCGCCGCACTGCGCACTGTGCGCGGCGGCCGGGCGCAAGGCTGATCACCGGGCGGGGGGCAAAGCTTGCTCCCCGTCCGGTGTAAACGCCGAACGGAACAGGCGTCGCAAGAACAAGCGGCGCCAACAGAGGAAGTCGGCCGGGGGAGTACCGGCCGACGTTTCGGACCCCGCCGTGGCGCCTAGTGCGCCCGAAGGCGGGGGCGATAGAGAAGGGGAGGGAGCGATGGATGTGGTCCAACCTTAATGGACTGCACCCGTCGCTTCCTCCAAGGTAATTTGAACCACTCCGTCAGGGCTCAGGACATGTTGGTCCAGAGCATGGCGGAGTGGTCCATTGACGTGGCTGTGGTCGCTGAGCCGTATTTTGTCCCTCCAGCGGACGACTGCTGGTTCGGGGATGAGTGCGGCTTGGCGGCCATACACATTAGGAGGACCGCGGCGATCCCCCCCCTGGAAATGGTGGCCAGGGGACCCGGGTTCGTCGCGGTGAAGATAGAAGATACCGTCGTGATCGGGGTGTACTTCTCTCCAAATCGGCCTACTCACGAGTTTGAGCAGTTCCTGGACGGGATCGGAGCGATCACTCAGCGCTCCGCCCCCCGTCCAGTGATACTTGCGGGGGACCTCAACGCGAAATGTGTCGCTTGGGGTTCCCCCCGCTCAGACGCTCGGGGTAGGCTGTTGGAAGAGTGGGCGGTCGCGGCCGGACTCTGTATCATGAACAGAGGGTCGGTCGCGACTTGCGTGCGGTGGCAGGGCGAGTCCATCGTGGACGTAACGTTCGCGAGCTCTGCCATCGCACAGCGCATCCGCGGTTGGGAAGTGCTGGTGGAGGCGGAATCTCTATCAGATCACCGGTACATCCGGTTTGATCTGTCCGCCTCCACGCCAACCGCGGTCGCCCAGGGAACTGCACCTCGGTCATTCCCCAGGTGGGCATTGAAGCTCCTGGACAAGGAGCGCTTGATGGAAGCCTCCACTGTGGCGGCGTGGACGCCCATGCGTCCACACCCTGTGGATGTGGAGGTCGAGGCGTTATGGCTCCGGGACACGATGCATCGCATTAGTGATGCTTCGATGCCTCGGGTCGGCCCTCGGCCTCCGAGCAAGTCGGCGTACTGGTGGTCGCCTGAGATAGCGCAGCTTCGTGCTGTATGCGTCCGGGCGAGGCGCCGGTGCGCCCGACATCGCCGCCGCATCCTCGCGCGTCGCGACGATCCCGTCGCGTTCGCGGAGGGGGAGGCCCGGCTGTATGGCGAATACGCGGAAGCGAGGAGCGCCATGCGGCTGGCCATCAAGTTGGCCAAGGAAGGGTACATGGAGACTCTCTTGGGGACGCTCGATGACAACCCGTGGGGGCGCCCGTATAAAACGGTGCGTGGAAAGATACGCCCGTGGGCGCCTCCCATGACCGAGCGTCTCCAGCCTCAGCAGCTGCGGGACATCGTCTCGACGCTGTTCCCGCAGGAGCAGGCCGGATTTACTCCGCCTGCTATGGATGAGCCGCCGGATCTTTACACCGGCGGTGAAGCCACTGCTGAGGTGCCTCATATCACCAGAGATGAGCTCCATGTGGCCGTGACACGGATGAGTGTGAAGGACACGGCCCCCGGCCCGGACGGCATCCACGGCCGGGTCCTGGCCTTGGCCATCAATGCCCTAGGGGACCGACTCCTAAGGCTTTTCAATTCTTGCCTGGAGTCGGGACGGTTTCCCTCGCTCTGGAGGACGGGCAGACTGGTCCTCTTGCGGAAAGAGGGGCGCCCGGCGGACTCAGCCGCCGGTTACCGTCCCATCGTGCTGCTGGACGAGGTGGGTAAATTGCTGGAACGCGTTCTGGCCGCCCGCATCGTTCAGCACCTGGTCGGGGTTGGACCCGATCTGTCGGCGGAGCAGTACGGCTTCCGGGAGGGTCGTTCGACCGTAGACGCAATTCTACGTGTCCGGGCCCTCTCGGAGGAGGCCGTCTCCCGGGGTGGGGTGGCCTTGGCGGTGTCGCTCGACATCGCCAATGCCTTTAACACCCTGCCCTGGTCCGTGATTGGGGGGGCACTGGAGAGGCATGGAGTGCCCCTCTATCTCCGCCGGCTGATCGGCTCCTACCTGGAGGCCAGGTCGGTCATGTGTACCGGGTACGGTGGGACCTTGCACCGGTTCCAGGTCGTGCGCGGTGTTCCACAGGGGTCCGTTCTTGGACCTCTATTGTGGAATATCGGGTACGACTGGGTGCTGAGGGGCGCCCTCCTCCCGGGCCTTAGCGTTATTTGCTACGCAGACGACACTTTGGTCGTGGCCCGGGGGGATGACTTCCGAGAGTCTGCCCGTCTTGCCACAGCGGGGTCGGCCCTCGTCGTCGGCAAAATAAGGAGGCTGGGCCTTGACGTGGCGCTGCACAAATCCCAGGCCCTGTGGTTTCACGGGGCTGGGGCTGTGCCGCCGGTCGACGCCCAGATAATGGTTGGAGGCGTCCAGATTGAGGTCGGGGTGCAGCTGAAGTACCTCGGCCTCGTGTTGGATAGCCGTTGGACCTTCCAGGCACATTTCGCGAACCTGGTCCCCCGATTGATGAGGACGGCCGGCCAACTCGGTCGGTTGCTCCCGAATGTCGGGGGGCCCAGCAACGCAGTGCGCCGCCTCTATGCGGGGGTGGTGCGATCGATGGCCCTATACGGTGCGCCCGTCTGGGCCGACGCACGGGTGCGATTAACTATCGCCCGATTCCTGCGTCGGCCACAGCGCATCGTAGCTATTAGGGCCATCCGCGGTTACCGCACCGTCGCTTTCGAGGCGGCGTGCGTGCTGGCGGGGACGCCGCCCTGGGAGTTGGAGGCGGAGGCGCTCGCTGGCGATTATCGCTGGCGATGTGACCTCCGCGCCCGGGGCGTGGTGCGTCCCCTGCGGGAAGCTGTTCGCGATAGGAAGGTCCAATCTCGGCGGTCCGTGACGGAAGCGTGGAAGAGACGTCTCGCTAACCCCACATGGGGTCTACGGACCGTCGAGGCGATCCGCCCGATCCTAGATGATTGGGTGGGTCGTGGCGCAGGACGCCTCACCTTCTGGATGGTGCAGATGCTGACCGGGCACGGGTGCTTCGGTCGGTATCTGCACCGGATCAAGGCCGAGCCGACGGCGAGGTGCCACCATTGCGTGGGATGTGACCAGGACACGCCGGAGCATACGCTCGCGCGCTGCCCCGCATGGGAGAGGCAGCGCTGTGTCCTGGTCCAACAAATAGGTCCGGACTTGTCGCTCCCGGGCGTCGCGGCGTCGATGCTCGAGAGCGACGAGTCCTGGAAGGCGATGCTCGACTTCTGCGAGTCCACCATCTCGCAGAAGCAGGTGGCGGGGGCTGCGAGAGAGAGGCTTTACGCCGCTCTCAACTTGCCAACCCGCCGCCGTCGAGCAGGGGGCCGGGACCGGGATCTCGCCCGGATTCTGGCCCCCTAAGAGTTTCGGGTCCCCAACGCATGCGAGTGCGAGCGGGGACCCAAGAAGGTGCCGTGTCTCGCTCAACACGCCCTTAGCGCTAGAGCATCCGGGGGATGGTAGACCGCGCTCCCCGACCCACGCTGGTTCTGACCCAGCGGGGTATTCCGCGGGAGGGTGACACGCGGTCCCATCTTGGCGGGCTTCGGAAAGCCCGCCGACCGAGAGAGCCGGTGGCCGTATTCGCCGGCGGCTACCGGTTCGGCGTCCGGGGACGGAGCGACGGGAAAGCATGCCGATGGCGTAACGCGTCGCCCCGTCCCTCCAAACCCCGTGCTGGGTTCTGGCCTCAGCCGGGGTTCGGACGCTGAGTGTGAGCGGTTGGAGGTTTTAGTGAGGTTCAACTCCCACATACCCCGCCCGCGGGGCGGGCGGGGATCCGGTGATTTCCTCCAACTGAAAAAAAAGAAAAAATGCTGTGATTGACACATTGCTCTGCCGCTGTCAGCTCCGGACGGTAGCGGGGCGTGAACTGTCAAAATTGTACTGACATGACAGGTATACCAGGCCTGTGCTAGATATAGCTGGAGTAATAGATATTATTATTTATATAATCTACGGAACTTCGACATTTAAAACTAATTTTTGACCGACTTCCAAAAAGAAGGAGATACTCTATTCGTTTGTATTTTTTTATGTTTGTTCCTCGATGACTTTAGTTTGGGTGTACCGATTTGAATGACTGATGTCAGATGAAAGGTGATGGCTGAACTTAGGTCCCATTGTTTTTTTTTAAAGATCGAACAATTACTTACTTAAGTAATTTTGGAACTGTGTTTTAAAATATGTATTTTTAACGGACAAAATTTCACGATTTGCTATGCGTGAACCTATTTGGATGATTCTGCCTGGTAGTTTTTGTGCTATGCTTCAGAAATGGAAGTCGGTCGTTTTCATTTTTGTAATAAAAATATTATTCACAAATCATATCGATTCTTGATTGATGGGGCCGAAAAGTTTTGGAAAACTAACCAAAGATAGAAAGGAGTGGACAGAGAAGAAGTATTACCGACCCCATCTATATGAGATAAGATGTAGCAGAAGAAGATTGTAACATTTCATCAGGCATTATTCTGTCATGATGGAAACTTTTAGCCATTTTACAAGCACGTTTTTTTTTTTGTATTTATGTATAGTTGCTCTAAGTATTTAGTTTAGGTATAATACATGTTTGTACCCTAACATTGCATAGGTTTATGAGCGACGGTGACCACTTACGATCAGGTGGCACGTTGGCTCGTGTGCCTACATAGCAATTAATTTGAAGATCTGGCTAAAAACGGTGAAGGAAAATATCGTGAGGAAACCTGCATATCGGAAAAGGGTTCTAAAAATTCTTTGAAGATATGTGAAGTCCTCAATCCGCATTAGGCAAGCGTGGTGGACTATGGCTAACCCCTCTTCGGAGGAGACCTGAGCTCAGCAGTGGACAGTAATGGGTTGTTACAGTACAGTTACAGTATATGCTAGTACGTCAAGTGCGTTTGAACAGGAAAACGAGACACGATCATGTGATGATAACGGAATCATCCTCTTTAATAAATATTTTGATGTAATCTGTTATCGCGATTGATAACAAACTTGAGTATTACAATAGATTATGTTTTGTCGTTAATGGCTCAATTTTAGTTTTATCTACTTTCCTAACTTTATATATAGTTGTTTTAATGGCCACGTTTCTTTTCATGAATTATTATTAATTGATTTGCCTTATCGAAAGTCAAACTTCTCGAGTCTTCACTTCCAAAAAATTGAATGTGATTTTTGTCTTCAGGATTCGAAACGATTGAGATTTTTTTTACTTCAACAGTCTTTTGAGGAACACTTGAGTTTTTATTGATGTACTATTTAGAGAAGCCTGAATTTAAAATAGGACTAATCATAATACCATTTTGTTCATCTGTTGTTTAAAGTATATGGCCCGAGAGCTAGAGCCAATTTCTGGGTAGGAGGCAAGCAAAAAACATAGTCCATAGTCCTCTTGCTATACCCCAACTCGGAACTGCAGACCTGGCTGCTGAGTAGTGGGGCTGAACGGACCCCTAGATTACGTCAATCACCTAATTTTTTTTTTTTAATTTTTTTATTGCCATGTAGGCAGACGAGCCAACGGCCCACCTGATAGTAAGTGGTTACCATCGCTCATGAACCTCTGCAATGTCAGGGGACACTGAGGGGTCGCTACCTACGACCTAACTTTAAGGACCCTCCTCAAGCCTCGTTTGTACAAGTACCTAATTGTTTTATTTCACTAAATATGTTTGATTTATAATTGTTATTTATAGCTCAATTGTAAAAGCAAACTATTATATTGCTGTGAATCCTGCAATTAAAACGTGTGTGTGACGTCATTGCCAGGCTCCACCAGAATACCAGCGCTGCAACTTTGTGTGCAGCACAAAGCTGAGATGGCTGCCCTTTGGGCACACATTTTCTATTTTTATCTTGTTTTTTTGTATAATAATAGGTTTAGTAATAATATTATGTATTGGATTCCTTTCATAATTTAACATCCTGTATCAGTTTGTTTGCGGTCAAACTACGAAACCACGAAACACTTTGTTTCGCCGCTAACAGTAGGAGGTCACGCTTATAGATATTATGACCATATTGTTTAGATTAAATGTGGGATATTCTTTTAAATCACATTAAAGTAGTTTTTCTTAACTATGAAATACGAACGGACAAAACTTAAATTTTTAGATAAGATATTACTAGATGTCAAACCTCTTTTAAATACACAGCTGATAATCAAAATATATTTGATGACACAGGATTTTACATGTACGCAATGTGCTAGTGACTTATAGCGAGCTTAATACTTATAAATAATGATTTATAAGTATTGAAGTCAATACAAACTTTCAAAAGGAAACTGATGGGAAATGGAACGTTCAGCTCTCAAACTGCTAGAGTCTACAAGATTGTTACCAGTTATCTCCTACAGATATTTTTTGACTCCATTTAAAAAACGACAAGTTCGTCTTTACTCCTCAATTTTGCGGACTTTTATATCAAAAATTAAATTTTTTAAACACAGATCCAAAAGTAGTTGTTCGATCATAAAAATTAAGTGGAACCCCATGACGACCATCATTCTTTCATCTGACACCAGAATCATTCAAATCGGTCCACCCAAACTAAAGTTATGAAGGAAAAAACAAATTATAACCCATACATCCTCTGTTTTGATGTTTAAAAAATCTCCATGTTTGGTCACTCTACTATAACTGTCAGATCACACTCGGTTCTGTGATGTGGATCTGACCTGTTCAATCACAGCCTCTCGTGTTAGTACCGCTTGGATACCTTCCTTGTTCACTAATAAATGAAACGAATGTACCACCACCATCATCTTTGTGTTTTTGAACGACTTGTAAAAAGTTATCATGTGTACTGTGGGTACAGTGGACTTATGGCCAAAGGGAGATCTCCGACCGGGCGAGGTATGGTGGTCAGACCGAAGCCCGATGTAGTAGATTTCAGATGTCGTATATATGCGAAGATTTCTGCCAATGTCGTAACCGCGATTCAGGATCTCGCGCGTTATTATTGGTCGCCATATGTACCTACAAGTGAGGAAGGGAGCCTGTGTCATAAAGACATACAATAGCTATATTAGAAATTTGTAATTGCGATCGTTTAACATCAGGTGAGATTTTATCTTCTTGGTCTGGTGAAGTACAGTATTTACAATGCACCAAATTTTATTCGAGAATCTGGCACTAAGTATGGCATTTTTGAACTACCTAACACAATGTCTTCTAGATTCACAGAAAACAAAATAAAAGCGAGGATCCTGTGTGACGCGACTATTAATTAATTATCGTAGTGTCTAGTATATTTTTTTAAAATTTCCTTTATGTAAAACAAAAACATAATAAAATAATACCAAATAATCCCATTCGTCATATAAAAAAATGGTTAAATATCAGTTAAAGGCACATCGGGGCTGGTCTATCATTACTTTATGAATAAATGAGCAGGAAGAGTACTGTTCGGTTCGTAATGCCGTTATTACGTATCTACATCAAAATATTTCTAGTACTCAGATCGATATATTGTTAAGGGAAAGTTTATAAAAAAACGAAAAAATACTTTCATGCATTTTCAACGGGTTCTTACCACGATATTTAATTGATCGAGTTGTCTCGATATTTCAATGTTGCAAACGTCATGATCACGAGAAGACTGGATACTGCGGGTCGATTTAAGAGCAAAGAAATCTGTCTACCCTCTTTCTCGTTCGCTTTTGGGTAGTACCACTGGAACTCGAACTCACTTCTCGACACACCACACTCACTGTATCTACAAGACTCTCTGAGCATGAACCCGTGAGTGACTGTTGTGTTTTGTGAAAACCGCGAGTGTCTGAATAAGCTTAAAACGAAAAAAGTTAACCAAGTTTAATATGATTTCAATACTCTGTACAGGCTGAATAATTTGCAAAAGAATATGTAAAATATATCACAACACCACTGGTTAAAAACGGTGAAGGAAAACATCGTGAAGAAATCTACATACTGGAAAAGGATTTTTAAAATTCTTTAAAGATATCCCCAATCCGCATTGGTCAAGTATGGTAGACTATGCCCGATACCTATACTCAGGAGATTTGAGTGGGCAGTAATAGGTAGTTACAATGCGGACTCGGGACTTCACATGTCTTCGAAGGATTTTTAGAATCTTCCAATATGCAGGTTTCCTCACGATGTTTTCCTTCACCGTTTTTCGCCAGTGGTGTTGTGAAAAAATGCACATAAATCTTTTTTACCTTAAGATTTAGAGGAACGAGGCCGGTTTTGAACCCGCGACATCAACCAAGTGCTTCAACCACTCGACCACCACGATAATCGAGATTTAATGTCACTCATGACTTTCTGGTCTACAATAGTCAAAGTACCTCGCCATCGACTAAAACCATAAACCCCAAAGAAACACTACCCTTAACAATTACCCTTAAATAATAAACAACGATGAACGTACATAATGTCCGGTCGACACGGCACTGTTGTCCAATTTGATCGGATTAATATAACATGAACCGGCCGGGGCGGGATCCGAACCAACCTCTTATTATTGTCGGGTAATATCAAGTTAACTAGCTTCTGTAATGTAAGGTTCTGGAAGCAGAGCGTCGATTCGGATTCGATAAGTTCTCGAACGGAAAATTTTATTGCAGATAGTGTTTTGACAGTTCGTAGCGGAAACTATCCGAATGTGATGTCATTGGTGAGGGACCTCACGAAAAGATACTTAAACCCCATGTAGTTACTAGTTGTTTTACTTTGAAATTGAAAAAAATGATGAACTGAAGTTTTCAATTATAAGTTACGTCAAAAAGATCCTTTCAAGATTGTTAAGTTTTCCACTAAAATTTCAGATAAGTTATGTTTTTAATTCTGAACCATCACTTACTAATTTCAATAATATAAGAACGATTTAAAACAATATTTGTATTTATTTTATTAATTACAACATTAAGACTCAGACACCAGCTAAATCGTTATCTACTTTAGACTCACGATAATAATCTATTTAGTTATCTTTTTACAATAAATGCATAGATTGTATTAAGACCCTGAACTAATTATACTTTTCTTTTATTTTCTTATAATTTTAGACTTTCACAAATCTAGTTAAGTAGGATTATAAATAGATGATCTCCAAATTTGGTTTGACAGGTTAAAAGCAAAATAAAACTAATATTCTCATTATAAACCGTTGCAGAGATGATTATAAAAACATTAAACTTATAATTTAATTTTAGATATACTAACAAAAAAAACGAAAAATTAATTTCATGAAGTTTCATTTCGTTACACTAAATAGACAGAGCCAAAATAAAGGTTTTCTCATGTCCTTCCAAACACAAAACTTGTGGGAAGATTTAAATCCTTTCGTGGTGTGGGGCAAGGAACAAGGAAACTCTCTCGAGTAGATCAAGATGCAATTGAATTATTAGTCAGAAACTTGGAAAAACAAAACTTGAAAGGTGTCAAGGGACACCCGGATGGAACGAAGTTCCTTTCGATTAATTAGTGAGGGAATTGTAATAAAATTTTATTTTTTAAGTTATAATAATTAGTTAGTTTAAAACGTCTGTCTCTCTCTTTCTCTCTCTTTCTATAAGAGAGAGAGAGAGACAGACGTTTTAAAATATTTTGATCACAGCGCCATCTAGCATTAATCATATAAAACAAAAAAAAGGGTCGTGACAACTTTTTCATAAGAATTTCCGTCTAGCCCCCTTTCGATAACGCGCGATAAGGAACTTCGTTCCAATTACAAAAATAAATTCCCAACATTTTAGTAGGTACCTTAGTTAGTACATGAAACAGACACGGAATTAACTATTTAAAAAAACTTTTAGGAATAAAAGCAAAAATTTCAATAAACTTTTGTTTTTTTGATGTTATTCTAACTCCCTCAAAACTTAAATCCGTCATATTAAAACTATGAATAGTAATTTGGAATGAGCTGTGACGGTGGAACGGTATAATTAGTATTAATAGGCGGCCGTGGTACCAGGCGTTCATAACTGATGAGGGTAATGAAATAAACTGTGACCACAACACCGGGACCGTCCCCACTCGACAGCTGACGAACTTCACACGACTCATGACGTCCTGGTACTCTGAATCAATTTTGAATTATTTTTCAAATTATCCACTTATCCGATTTTACCTATTTTATGGTGATTTTAGATTTGATTTAAGTTATCCTTGAAAATGATGGACTTATTAGGATTTATGCTATCCTGGTAGTATGTATCAATTTTAAAAATATTGTACAAATTGCCTCCACTTGTTGTTAACTGATTTTTTAAAAAAGTGATTCTTAATTTGTTAAAGATTTTTTTTTATGATTTATGTCATCCTGGTAAACTGAATCCATTTTTAAAATTTATCCCTACTTAAATTGTTTTTTAGAATTTAGTATTTCAGTATTTCTTTTAATGAGAGATCTTAAAAATTATGAACTTTTTAGGATTTATGCCATCCTGGTATTTTGAATCAAATTTGAAATTATTTTACGAATTTGGCGACTTCTTAACTTAAACAGTTCTTAGAAAAGGTGATTTGTTAGAGTTATCCTTAAAAATTGCGAACTTCTTGTAATTTATGCCATCCTGGTACTTAGACTCAGTTTCAAGATTTTAATAATTAATACTTATAACTTATAAATAAATGGTGTTTTAATAAAACACAGACAGACGTAAAAAAATCACATTTATTTTAACTTGAATGTTAGGAAATAAAGTCCTATTCCCACGAACTTATAAGTTCATTCAATACTTTGATTTAAGATTAAGGTCCTTGTTAGTGTATTGGCGCAGTTTGAAGTATCGTGGAAGTCTCGACGTGTCGCCTCATTCCAACTTCACTTCATTGAGCATTCAAATGTATGGAAAAATTGAGAATTTTATTTAAGTATAAGATTTTTTGAGATGATTTAAGAGTTTTTTTTGATATTGTAAGCGAATTATACTGTTGGAATTTTAATATTTTCTTTATCAGTGACATTGTTTAGCATGATTGAACCACCAATAAAAAGAGAGGAAAAATTCTAAAAACGGAATGTAAATTTTAAAATCTATTATATTTTTTACTATGTTCAAGCTATGTGTGTTGTATATGATACTGATGTTTAAGAATATGTATATTCTGCTTTATTTATAATATTAAGTATCGGCAGTGACCGTCGTTACAGATGCATTGCAGAGGTTCAGGAGTGACGGTGACCATCAGATGGGGCGTAAGATCGTTAATCTATCTTGCAATAAAAAAGGTAAATCATTAAAAAAAAATGTTTGAAGAGAGTGTTTAAAACTAACTCGTAGGCAACTCTAACCTTAACATTGCCTCTTTAAAGGATGGTAACTTACAATCAAGTAGCCCATTATCTCGTTAACCTACATATCGGTGTTTCCCGAGCGCTATGACTTGTCCTTCTTCAAACGAGGGCTTAAAGAAAGTCCTTAAAAGGTAGGCCGTGACATTGCAGAGGTCCATGAGCAACGGTAACCGCTTACGATCAGGTGGCCCGTTAGCTCATCTGCCTACAAGGCAAAAAAAAAATAACAAAAAACATTCTTCCAATATGTGTCATGTGTTCTTCACAATGATTCACAATCCATCCCTGTATGTCAGGTGTGATGTGTCCCACGGAGTGTTGTGTGTAGTCGCACAACTCAACGGACGCTTCTCAATTATTCATACCACGATCAAACGGCATTACCTTACTTAAAGACACTGTTTACTATCAAATATCAACCATTCCAGGTACTTAGTAGTACTTACTATAGTTTCATCATAAACAAAGAAGTAGAATTAAAGGTAGTAAGTAGGAGGAATAGGTATTATCTCCTGAAATTGCAGAGGTAGGTACATGAGCAACAGTAACCGCTTACAATCGGGTGGGGGTCAACTCGTTATCTCATCTGCCTACAAAGTAATAAAAAAATCGAAGAGAGTCCTTAAAGGTTTTTTTATTGGAGGAACTCACCGGATATGTAGTGGGTACTTAATGATATTTGTATCGAACCGCACTAAAACCTCCAACCGCTCACACTTAGCGTCCGAACCTGTTGAGATCAAAACCCATCTTGAGGTTATGCGGGACGGCATAATAAACTGAAAAATCAAGTAAAAACTTTAGAAGAACGTTTTTTTATTTATACTGTGTTTTATAGAATTTAATACTTGAAATCTATGAATTGCGTAAAATTTTAATAGTTTAAGCAATTCATAATCGTAAATAAAGTTTTTATCGCATATTTTTATTGCTAGACACAGATTAAGGATGTGGCTGATAGTGATAGATAGAGATAAGAACGATTTCCAGAAAAATCTTTTATATCGGCAACAATAAAATATTGAATATAATAATATGTCTTCTTTAATAACAATCTTCGCTAACGAAGGAATATTTACTTAAATTATAATTTAAGGTAGTATTTCCGTCCTGTTGCTAAGCGATGGCTATTGTTTTGTATAATGTCAAGTGTAAATTTGTAAAAAACTTTTAAATTAGATACAAATTACAAGATCTGGTACAGGGTTAAGTAGGTACCTAAAGGAGTCAGGAGCTATCTTCCACCTTCTATCTCTCTATTTTTTATATTTGAAAAGCAAATCAGTCTCATTAGTACATATCAACCATAAAGCGAAATTTGCTTACGACAATGCAGCGACGTAAGTGATATGTGTATGTTTGTAGAAAAAGGTAATAAGTGCAACTTGCGCTCATGCGATACACAAAATGAGCATGCACTGGATCCGATATCAGTTACATAAACTTAAAAATAAGTCCCCATTATACCAATAATTGGATCACAACACGATCTAAAACTAGATCAAACTTAAAAAAACGCTAAATAAATGTCGTCTGTCACTAAAAAATGTGATCTGTCTGATCCGATCCTGAGACAAGACGGGCGCGGTCACAAGTTCAAACACAGATCGAGATATGGCGGCCACTTTGATCCGATCCCGGTGCTTCGATCCGCTTCACATGACCACGGACATTAGATGGACATTTCGGTTCAAGGTTGCCACGATACACTCTTCAAAAGTAAGAATATTGTGGTTTAATTTATAGAAAAGACGGTCGTAAAACAAGACCTGGTGATTACATAGGTATATTAACTTGCACTGGATGTAACTATGTAAGAAATAAAATGAAATGCTTTATTTTCAACATTGATGACGTACTCATTCTTATTGACGTCAAAAGTTAAAATCTACCACCAGTTCGGACACAAAAAATAATAATTATAGCCACCGTCCTGAGAGGAACTGACAAGAAACTTAGCGGGCATGTCTTTTTTTGTATAATGAGATTTTTTTAAAATTTTTAAGTATTTGTACAGTATTATACAATTTTACATTAAATATACAAAAAAAAAACGATTACGATAATGAAATGACCTTGCGAGCAACTTATTCCCACTCAGTTCAGTTCTCTAAGTTCAGAATCTTGCAAGTTAAATTTGACAAACTATCCGGTTTCCGATTGAGCTGACATTTTACACGCAGATGTATATCGCGTGACAATGCAATAATATGACAAAATGTCGCTGATTTGATGATGGATCTTATAACTTTACTCTTAGACGAGTTTTTAATTTTTCTTTGATAGTATCATTGTCTACATTTTATATTATACTAGGTGACCCGCGCAACTTCGTCTGCGTTACAAAGGGGTTCAAAAATTGTAGTCTATGTGTTATTCTGATGTATAAGCTATATTGTGGTAAAGTTTCATTCAAATCCATTCAGTAGTTTTTACGTGAAAGAGTAACAAACATACATCCATACATCCATCCATACATACAAACTTTCGCCTTTATAATATATATTATATTTTTCTCGTATCAACCCTGTAGCGAAACAATCACAGTTGACCATCACGCGACTTACATATACATGTCCACTCCAACGCCTATCAAAAAATCAAAGGAATCTGTAACTCTTATCACAATTACAATAAGATTCAAATTCGCTTGTTTTTCCCGTTTATAGATAGTGTCCGTAACTGATATGTCAAATGATATGAATTGAGTTTTGTTTTATTATATTTGGACTTTTAATAGTTTTTTGATATTAAGGATAAGTTTATGTAGATTGAGAGCAAATTTTACATGGTAGAAGTATGTATTACTTATATAATGCACTTAACGATTGTGAAATTGTCGAAATTTAAGTTTAAAAGGCCAAAATCCATAGGTGCTTCTTAAATATAAGATACTAGCTGACCCTTGCAACTTCGTTTGTTTCGTAAATCTAAACCATTCTCGAATCTCCACGAACACACAAAAAATTTCATCAAAATTGGTCCAGTCGTTTAGGAGGAGTTCAGTCACATACACACGCACACAAGAGATATATATTAAGATAAGATATATCTTCTTAAAACACGATTAATCGTTAAACTTAAAAGCAAAGTCTTCATAAAAAAATATGTACAAGAAAGTTGTAACAACACGTATACAATTTACTCCCTACAAAATGAATACACTGCAATCTTATAATTTTACGTTCGCAATAAAAAACTAGAATGAAATATTTATTTTAATCGACCTAAGTTTTTACACCTTTGCATAAATAAAATATTACAAAACAATTTGCATTTAAGTTACACAAATAACAATATTAAAATAAAACAATGTAACTGGCAGTTTGGATTAAGATCCCTTGGGCATTTCTTTTATTTGCTTTTTAAAAAATTGAATTGTCAAACGTGCGAGATGTCAACATGTTTATGGCGCGAAATCGAAGCTCAGGGTTATGGAGGTTTTTGTATTTTTTAAGATTATGATGAAATAATTATATGATAATTTATTTTGTTACGGTTTACTACATTTATTTGATTATTAAATGTACATTTTCTATTAAGTTTGATAGCAAATTGAATGATGACCCAACTGATTATAAATGGCCATTCCGTGTCAGTTAACAAGTTTAGGTAATTCTCTATTAAAATTTTATAAGCATTTGTCATGTTTTTTTTGTCAAAAATACTGATAAATACTACAAAAAAGACATGTCCACTGAGTTTCTTGTCAGTTCTTCACAGGATGCTGGATTTTTTCCGAACTGTTAGTAGCTTTTAACGCCAACAAGAATGATCAATTTGTAAATGTTAAAACTAAAGTCATCAAATTTAATTTCAGCTCGTGCCTGCTATGCAATATAAATTAGCGTTCAGTCATTTTTGAATGAATGAATGAATTTATTTATTTTTAATTTGAAAACATTTTATTTTTATTTTTAAACATAACTTTACACATTTTATCAGTAAACAGTGAGTCCCGTAATAAGCAGAGCTTGTGCTACGGAACCCATTTACAGGTACCAGGTTGGACACGTCATTGGTGTATTGCAATGTTACTTTTTACTTTAATTAAGTTTATATAATAATAAGAGAAAAAAGAAAAGATATAAAATACAATAAAACTTTAAACACAAAAAATGGATGAAGTATTCTAAACTTGAGCTTGAGTTAGTGTGCAATAATTGTAGATGTGTGTGAAGGTGTCAGTAAGTGGGTATGTATGTGAGATTGTGTTAGTGTATGTGAGAGAGTGTGTGTTAAGTATGTAATTGTGCTTGTTGATTATAGATTGGTTTTACAGTATTTTAGACAAAATAAACGCTGATGATAATAATTTTGAAATGGTCTATAAATTCCACATTACTATAATCCCTTCTGCTCTATAAATATTGATTGAATATTTATCTAATACGCAGCAACTTCACACCTCTCGGTCGCGCGACGTGAAGTTAACAACTTATTAAAACACAGTTCTTGGGACAATTTAATGCATAAAATTATAGCGTGTAATAACCAATATAAATGGGTTGTGAATTTATTCTGTTATGTTTCTCTTCTTTATGGATGTTTAGAAACTTCTAGAATATTATTGCTATGAAGATAATTAAATTTTTGAAACTTTTCGTGTAGCAAGTTTTTGGGTCTGTCCAAATTATTTATAGGCACATTTCTCATATAATCTATGCTAATATTTTAAGCTGTAGATTTTGTTTGTTTTAACGCACTAATCTCAAAACCATTGGCCAGATTTGAAAGAATCTTTTCAACATTTCAGATCTATACCTATTTGATATTAAAAATTGGACTTTGAATTTTTTTCACAAGTCATGAAATTGCATCACTGTGTTTTGCACTCTTAATCATTGATTCTATTTATCATTATTCAAAAATCCTTATCAATATCATGAGTATCCTGATCCTGAGTATCCAATACAAGTAAAATCTTAGTTTAGTAAAACAAGTAAATACGATGGGTATATTTTTGGTTTAGTACCTACAGGATTTCCTATGGCTACCTCGACTCCATCATCAAATCAGCGCCATGCATATTATTGCATTATCGCGTGATATTCCTACATCTGCGTGCAAAATTTCAGCTCAATCGGAAACCATGAAGTTGGTCAAATTTAACTCGCAAGATTCCACCCGAACTTACATGGCTACATAGTTACATCAAGTGCAAGTTAAATACAATTTTTTAACATCTCACTTCTCATCAGTGCGTAGTATTCAGTAATTAACTTGTGTGTCTGGAGGTACCTGAATCAGCAGGGGGCCGAGAGGGCAATCGTATCGTAAACATACACTGCAAATACTTGTTTTCATATTATAATTTAGTGCAGCCAATTCTATTCGGACAGATTTTATAGTGAAATAAAATAAAAATAAAATAAAAAAGTCTTTATTCTATTAACTCTTACTAACTAGTTAAACTAGTAATAAAAATATTTGATTCTTATAACTAATCACAACAAATTATTGACTTAATTAAAGAGTAGTTTTAGAAATATTATTGGTCAAGCTTGCAGTCTGCCAGCGGAAGATGGAGAGGAGCATGCTTCGGTTGAGACGTTCAGATAGGAAGACTAACAAGATTATCAGAGAAAAAACAAAACTGAGTGACATCACGAGGAGAGTCAGATTATTGAAATGGAACTGGGCGGGTCACATTTGTAGGATGGAACAACAAAGATGGACAAAGAAGGTCACCGAATGGGTACCAAGAGGAAACAAAAAAATAGAGGCCGCCAGAGGAGAAGATGGCGAGACGTTTTCAACCAGATCATTGGACCTGAGTGGATGCAGAAAGCACGAAATCGCTGCTGGTGGAAGGAGAAGGGGGAGGCCTGCGCCATTAAAGGCGACTTTTATCTCAAGAATTAATGATTTTATAGTGAAGCTTCGATTAAATAAGAAGATATAGAATAGAGTCAGAAAATGGCACCAACGAAGCAACAAGTTAAAAATCCCTTCTTTTGGTCTGAGTCGCTTAGCAAGGTTTCATATTCGATGTCAAAAATTTACATCGTGTTGTTCTTTGTAAATTGTTTGTTTTTCATCATCATCATCAGCCAGACGTCCACTGCTGGACATAGGCCTCCCCAAACCTCGCCACAACGACCGAACAACAAGAGTTTAATTTCTATTGATCTTTCATTCATCTCTTTATACTGCTACCTATTAATTTCTATGTGATAAATTAAACTATGATTGAACAGATATTTTCAATTTAATTAGAACATGAAGATTTACAAAATAACATTGAATACGTATTCTCTTGACAAGCTAGGACAGAGACAATTTCAAAAGGTAACACTGACAACTGTTCATCTATCAATGGTACATACAAAAAGGCGCCAAATTTCAAATATGTAACACTATGCTAGTACCCACTTTTATTCATTTTCTTATTCATCCATAGAATTATTACATCTGGAATCAACATCATGAACAACAGAATGAAGCCAATTTAAAGTGCACCGATCGCGCATAACAACACGACGTTTTGAATCAAGATCATAAATAACAAACTGAAATTTTAAAGAACTTATGTGTATGTAATATTTTATTAGTGTGTTGAAACGAATTGAGTGTCATCGGTACACTAACGCCAGAATATCGTGTAGTTACGCGCGATTGGTGCACTTTAAATTGGCTTCATTCTGTTGTTCATGATGTTGATTCCAGATGTAATAATTCTATGTATTCATCATAATATATGGTAAAAAGTAACGTGTCACGAACCTCTACAACGTTAAAGTATAAAGTTCTAAACTCCAGAAAGATTTTCTTAATGAATGAAGTTCGGTTGACAACAAAGCTCAGACGGTATTATGATTATATTCCGGCAATTAGTGTCGAAACGAGGATGTGAGCAATACTCAACTATAAGACGCATCACTTAACCTCTGGGGGGCTCTCATCTAATTAACTCAATCAAGACGCCCTTACTTGTGGAACTCGATCGTAAACTTATATATGAAAATTTTAATGTGTCTTTTTCGTGAAATCTATACTAATATTATAAAGAGGAAAGATTTTTTTGTTTGTTTGTTTGTAATGAACAGGCTCCGAAACTACTGGACCGATTTCAAAAATTCTTTCACCTTTGGAAAGCTACATTATGACCGAGTAACATAGGCTATATTATATTTTCAAAAAATATTAGGGATCCGTAATAAAAATATCGAATATGTAACACAAGGTGAATAATCGAAAACTTATTTATGCGTACGCTGCAAAAACTATTGACAATAGAACAAAATAATGTACTACGGATTTTAGGTCTTAGTAAGACAAACAAAAGTCCGCGGCAGCATTTACCTAACTATCATAGCTTAGTCACAATATATCAGCTAGTGGTTAATAAATTGGTGAAATTTGATAAGTTTTTTTGCGATGCTTTTAGTCTCATTTCTTTTCTATTATAATTTATATTTAATAAATAAAATAAAGAAAGAAACTCTCTAGAAAAATCAGTTGAGAATGCATAATACAATACAAAACAGACCTTAATTGTATTATCACAGAAACGAGTTTGAATAATCAGTTAAATAACAAAAACAAATCATGTGTTACCAAGGACATTCATTGATACATCAGTGATATGTTACACATGTTTTACATAACAACCTATTGTTATACAATTTTTAAAACAGATTCACTTTCATTTGCATCAAATTTCAAGCATTTTATACACGCTCAGATTTTATAATTTTAAATGATATCAAAAAATACCTACTTTTATTGAGTGTTAAGTCTTACCGGCAGCTGTATTCAAGGATTGTATTTTCAGTAAAATTTATCAATTTTGATGGGTATTTTAATATTGATAAGATGAAAGAAACCTCACTTTGTGACACTCGGGATATACCAAAGTGAAATCATTCTCAAATTGGATGTGGACACACATACATCATAAACTTTATTTCACCGGTGAGAAAATTACACACCCACATAGTCACACACACACACAAACACACACATACACAAACACAAACACTTACACATACAAACATACTCACACACTTTTTGCTAGTTACCGTTAATCTGTTTTTATATAGCTGTATTTACTTTTGGAAATTTGTTTTTGATGTTTGGTGTCTTTAATATGTTGGTTAAGAGAATTATTTGTTAACACAGACCTCCTGCGACACAGGCTTGTCCTAGTACAGGGGTCATTGCTTAATATTGTATGTCCTATATTTAGTTAAATAAATATTTCATTTCATACTTTTTGAACGTCAAGACAAAAAAAGAGGGAATTGCATACGACCTGGCATATGGTATCGAGTGAGTTCCCGTAGTAACAGACAATGATTTGTTCTCGATCTGTAGATATGAGAGCGACATCGCCCACGCTTGTCCCCGTACTTATAAATTAATTTCATACACACCATATTAAACTTCGTTTTGTTTACTAGTGATGTTCGTAATTAAATATACTTTATCGATGTTTCTTAACATTTTTTTTTTAGTTGGTGGAAATCACTGGATTACCGAATCACCGGGCGTATGTGAGAGTTGAACCGCACTAAAACCTCCAACCGCTTACGCCCGGTCGGAGATCTCCCTTTGGCCATAAGTCCACTGTAGATACCCACTCCGTAAGTGACGCAATATTTTTTTCTGTAAGTTGTTAAGAGTAAGACCTTTTTCGAGTTAATATAAGTTTAGAATGGAACCACAAAAATGTATTTAGCTCGGCTCGGCGATGCCTAGTTTTTAACAATGTCACTGCACGAAAAATTTTGCTTAATTTATATTTAAGTCTAACGTCCTGAACTCAAAGCTCAAAATACAACTTGATGTAATAACTACACTTTTTGAACTGCATTTTGAACCTTAAAACATTATAGTATTTAAATATCGTAAAATATATCGTTATTTCTTAAACTTTGGACTAACATCGCATTGAAATTAACCTTTGATTAGTAAAATGCTGTGTCATTTTATTTTTCAATGATAATGCGTTCAACATATAGATACTAACCAGACTAGATTATCTGTTTCCTGCCCTGGCATTTTATCACAGATTAATTTTTAAAACAATATGGGTTTTTACATTTGTCTTTTAGTATAAAAATAGAATTTTATCAGAATCAATTACAAAATGTATTTTAAAATTGGAAGTATGATACATATTCATATATTTAACTAAATCAATTAACGTATTCTATTTAGAAGAGTAGGTGAGTTTTTCCTATACCAACCCATTACTGCCCACTGTTGGGCTCAAGTCTCCTCAGAAGAGGGATTAGGCATACCACGTTTGCCTAGTGCGGATTGGGTGAGTTTTTAAATTTCTTTAATTAATGAATTGAAGCTATTGAAATTTCGAGGCCTAGGCACTTCCAATTGGGGTCTTGACTTCAAACTGTTCTGTATATGCAGCCGATACTGTCTGTGTGGTGCGTCGAGATGTGAGTTCGAGTTATAGATTTGTTTGCTCTGAAGTAGGTACGCGCAAAGCCAAAGTTGGTCCATTATTTTCAAATTTAATGTATGATTTATATTTGATTTGATGACGGACACACATACTTTTTGAACGTCAAGACAAAAAGTCGCAGTATTTAGTTTTCCCGCGATCATGGCGCTTGCTGAAATATCGGGATTGCTCATTTAATAAAAATCGTGGTAAGAATCCGTTTAGTGATTGAGTAGCTGAGTTTATTGGAACGAAGTTCCTTATCGCGCGTTATCGAAAGGGGGCTAGACGGAAATTCTTATGAAAAAGTTGTCACGACCCTTATTTTGTTTTAGATGATTATCGCTAGATGGCGCTGTGATCAAAATACTATAAAAGAGAGAGAGAGACGTTTTAAACTAACTAATTATTATAACTTAAAAAAATAAAATTTTATTACAGTACAATTCCCTCACTAATTAATCGAAAGTAACTTCGTTCCATCCGGGTGTCCCTTGACACCTCTCAAGTTTTTTTTTTTTAACTTTATTTCACTCATTTCTAACAATGAAATTTGATTTTTACTGGTTTATAAATATTATTTTAAAAATATCCTTGACACGATTAGTAAATTAAAATGAGGATACATTTAACTTTTAAAATCATAAGGAAAAATTTATCGGTACTGTTAATTATGACATTATTAGGGAATTTTTTTTCAATTTAATTAACCTTTGACTATGTCACCCCATAATGCCAATAACAATTTTTCCTTAACCTACATAATTAACCAACTAACGTACACTAAACCCCCCACTAAGCCCCCAAATAAAGATAAAAACCTTTGACTTAATAACGTATATATATTTGTAAAGTTTATTTAATTTATAATTCATTTATGTATAAACTTATTCAAACACTCGCGGTTTTCTATAATACTTTCATGCATTTTCAACGGGTTCTTACCATGATATGTAATTGAAATATCGAGACATTAATTAAATATCGTAGTAAGAACCCGTTGAAAATGCATGAAAGTATTTATATATAGTCACGATGTCACTAATTTTATTGCAGAACGGGTTTTTAAATTGTATTCTGTTTAAAATTAGTGTCTAAACATTTTATTTAAAATAGAACTATTATTTTAACAAGAAAAACCGGTATTTGTATAGAAAATGAATTTGTCGATAAAGTCATATTTTAAAATTCGTCTATGTATCTCGAATGTTTTAAAACAGCTTTATTTATCTAAACTTAAATGTTAAATTTTCTAGTTTGCTTCTGTT
This sequence comes from Trilocha varians, assembly GCA_030269945.2. Lineage (NCBI taxonomy): Eukaryota > Metazoa > Arthropoda > Insecta > Lepidoptera > Bombycidae > Trilocha > Trilocha varians. The sequence goes on along the minus strand of AP028264.1, from coordinate 812,419 downwards.
TTAATTTAATGAAGTAATTAATAGTTTAATTATAACATGTTAAAGATATTTTGTTAACCAACAACCACTACCACACCAACCAACACTATTCATTGACTTAAAAAAATATGCTTTTTTTGCGTTACAATTTACATGTATTTCTATTATAATTTTTTCTTTAATGACAAATATTTGTTCCTTAATTTAAAAAAAATAATAAAATATATTTTCGATAATCGTATGTCCCATCACTATCAGAGCCAGTGTCGGCATCAATTATTTAACCTTACTTAAGGTGCGGGTACAATCGGTTCAACTCAATTGACCGTCTGCGGCTGACCCACACTACCACTAAATATTATACATTGTATACTGAAATACTAATATGTGAAACTTTACCATATTCACTACTTTTAGAACACCTTTAATTATCTAGGGTCCACAGCCGGCGCGACGAGAAAGAGTGCCGAGCGCGTAACGCGTCGCGCCGTCCCTCCAAACCTCGTGCTGGGTTCTGGCCTCAGCCGGGGTTCGGACGCTGAGTGTGAGCGGTTCGAGGTTTTAGTGCGGTTCAACTTCCACATACATCCACAGCGGCGACCATCGTAATGACTCTAAGTAAAGCCCGGAAACCCGAGGGAAAGCTAACATGTTGAAACCTCAAACAATTTAAAAAGATGATGATAGGAGTAGGAAAACATGAGTTTCGACTTCCCTTCTCGCAACGCGGGAGACAATAAAATAAATTTGAAAATGTATTATGTTAGAATTGAGAAAAGCACCACGGACATTGATTTTATTAAATTTATTGGACCAGGAGTTAGTGGTGGGAGTGAGAGATGGGCAAATACCCGAAAATACACCTTTAATTAGATTTAACTATCAAACAAGTAATATATCCTCAAGACAACTAGTCTAAAACACTGTTAATAAAGTGCAACTAAGGGGTGGGCCATATAAAGTTTGCATTTTCCAAAAGTTCGACTGTCATGTTGACTGTGTGGCATGTTGCGTCATCCTGTTGAAACCAAATGTCGTCCATGTCATACTCTTCAACTTTTGGAAACAAAAATTCGTTGTGCATGGCACGGTAACGCTCGCCATTGACCGTAACGGCGGCTCCTTGCTCATTTTCGAATGATGCCGCCGGACCAAAACCCACACCAAACCGTAACTCTTTGTGGGTGCATTGGCTTTTCAATGGTGACGTGTGGATTTACCGACCACAGATGCGACAATATCGCTTATTGACATAGCCTCCAAGGTGAAAATGGGCTTCATCTGAAAAGACGATATTTCGGTAAAATGCTCATCTTCGGCCAAACGATCTTCTGCCCATTGGGCGAACCGAAAACGTCCTATTTCGTAATTGTCAAACCTTCAACTAAACTATGAACACAAATTGAATGACATTTGAGCTGGACTTTGTTTTGTCACCAAGTCACTGTTACCATCGGTCATGGACGTCTGCAATGCCACGACTTAGACTTAACAACTCTACAATTTTTTACTTCCAACAAATGCACTCGAAACCCTTCAGCTGTTCCAATATTTATAACAAAGCAAAATCTAATCAATTCCACACTATTACATCGATCTATTGCATCGTATATCATACATATATAAAATATTTTGTGCAAAATATTTGAACAGTATGTTGCGTAGATATAAAACCATATGTGTAAATAACAAATTGGTTTGCTTTTACAAAACAAATATAAATGTTACCATACATATGTGGCTCTTTTATTGAACACTTACACGTGGATATAATATGTGTTTATTTATTAATTTATAAAATTACATATTGAATTTAATTTATTGATATAGTTGAAATATGGCGCATTACAAGGACGACTTTGAGAATTTAACGTTGTATTTTAATAATTTTAGTTTTTTTCGTTTCTTTATAAAGCCTACAGTAACTTCGATTCCGCATATTCCGATTTGTAATGGACTCCCGCCCGCGGTGTTCCCGGAGCGCTATGACATGTCCCTCTTTAAACGAGGTTTTAGAAAAGTTCTATATGGGTAGGTGACATATAACAGCCCCTCTTTGTCCTGGCATTGCCGAGGACCATGGGTGACGGTGACCGCTTACCATCAGGTGGGTAGGCTCGTGTATCTATCATGCAATAAAAAAATATATATGTATTTTGTTACTAAGCTAGTTTGCACCTATTTCAGTCGAGTAACGAGTAACTTAGTAGCTAAATGTATCGCATTATTTATAAAAAACTTGATGCAACACACTTTGATTCATAATAATAGTTGAAAAGTTTTACATTAAATAAAAAATCTAAATTTAATGAGGCTTAATGACAATTTTTTTTAAATTTATTTCCGCAAAAACTCGTAGGTACCCACTAGAACCCACATTACCAAAAAACGAATATGAAGTAAAAACTAAATGTTGTAAATTTTTATGCGTAGTTCGGGTAACGACTGCCATATGACAAGCACATCTGATATTAAATCAAATGACGAAAATATTATCATTAAATCAAAGTTACATTATCATACTATAAATTATTCTTTATTACTTAAGGTGCTGGAGTTTTTGTAATGTATGTTTTTATATAAAATTGTCATTTGCTACATTTATGCATGGAGTTTTTGAAAATACAACAGTGAGAATTAGATGGTAAAAATGGCACCAAATGAATCGGTACCACCAACATAAAAAAAAATCTTTTGATCTCACTCGTCTATGCCAAAATTTATGGTTACTTCACTTAGGAACTAATGAACTTATAAATTAAAATATAATATTACTAGGTGACCCGCGCAACTTCGTATGCGTCACAGAGGGATACAACATAACCTATAGTCTTCCTCGATAAATGGACTTTCCAACAGAAAAATATTTTTTCAAATCGGACCAATAGTTCCTGAGATTAGCGCGTTCAAACAAACAAACAAACTCTTCAGCTTTATAATATTAAGTATAGGTAGATGTTGTTTCTTTTGTAAGTTATTAAATCTCAAGCAAGAGTCAAGAGTACTTTTTTTGGACAATTTTTTTTCTAACGTTTTAATCTAGGACAAAATATCTTAGATTGATATGCTCATAAAGATATAATTGTAGGAAAATAGTATTGTAACTATTTAAATAAATTTCACTGTCATTATAAACTTATTCAGACACTCGCGGTTTTCTATAATACTGGATACAATTACATAATCCTCAGGTACTATCTTCTGTATGTCGAATCCAGTACTAAACACAACAGTCACTCGCGGGTTCATGCTCAAAGAGTCTTGTAGATACAGTGAGTGTGGTGTGTCGTGATGTGAGTTCGAGTTCCAGTGGTACTACCCAAAAGCGAACGAGAAAGAGGGTAGACAGATTTGTTTGCTCTTAAATCGATCCGCAGTATCCAGTCTTCTCGTGATCATGACGTTTGCAACAACGTTGAAATATCGAGACAACTCCATTAATTAAATATCGTGGTAGTAAAAGTTTACTTTCTTTCTTTCTTTGGTAAGAACCCGTTGAAAATGCATGAAAGTATTCACTGTCATTCTTTTGCTTCACAAACCGGATTAAGCTTAAAAACGAAAAACCACCTGATAAGTTTATCAAGAGATATCACTAAAAATCAATCAATCAAATAAAGTTGACGTATTTTGTAAAAATAACAGTAAATGTGGGAAAACAATGTCGATATGAGATGGACATGTTGGCACTAGTTTTAACAGGAAAAAGATAATGAAAATTCATGTTTTATCAGCCGGTAATCCCATTGTATTTCAATAATGTAAAATATAATATGATAAGGAACCAAGGCCACGGAATATCTACATAATTTTGTAACTAATGGCATAAAATATAACTTTTTCCAGAATTTAACCCTTAAATGCATCTTTTTGCCAAATTTATACATACCACGTTATTGAAGTCGTCTGGTACCTATGTGTTTCCGAACGCACTTTGACGACCATAGATTATATTTTATATTTTTTCATAATAAATACCTATTTTTTATACCAGATTTTTTTCATTATATGTACCTACCTAAATAACTACCGGGAAACATTTTTTCCAGGCCGCAATAAAAAACCATGCATTTAAGGTTAAAACTATTACCTTACCTTTTTTTGTAAAATAAACGAGCTTAAAGCCCACCTGATGGTAAGCGGTTACCGTCGCTTATGAACCTCTGTAATGACTTAATATTAGATGAACTATCTAACACTGAAACAAATTTTCAAATCGGATCAGTAGTTCCTGAGATTAGCATGTACAAACAAACAAACTCAACAGCTATACATCTAGGTAGTACTTTTAATAATCTTTACTAATACGAGTATTATACAGCTGAAGAGTTTGTTTGTTTGAACTCGCTAATCTCAGGAACTACTGGTTCGATTTGAAAAATTGTTACAATTTTAGAAAGTCCATTTATTGAGGAAGACTATATATAGGCTATGTTGTATCTCTCTGTGACGCAGATGAAGTTGGGGGGTCACCTAGTATAAATATAAATTCGTAAAGATAAATCAGTAATGTGGTAGCACACACAGAGATAGCATTCATATCATATATCTGCGGGTTTTACTTAGAAATAAAATTAACTAGGTATTGTTCAAATTATCCCATATGAATCCCACAGAATCTACCACAACCGGTGTATTCACCACTTCAATCGAATTCCTGTAACTTGTGGGATGTCTGCCCACGCAGGATCATTGATACCATATCATGTAATACTAACACATAAACAAGATATTTTTCCACTTGACTTGTAAAGACAAATCTAGACACTATAAACATTGAAAAAGTCTGTCGGAAAAAAAAGTAAAAAAAAAAATGGAAGAATTTACATGTGGTATACCATTTAATTACAAATCAACAAAGTGATCTTAAATAAAACTGCTCTGCATTTATGCTTTTAATATAAATGAAAAATTTATTGTGATATTTTACTCAGACCTAACCATCTGATGGTAAGCGGTTACTATATCTCATAGTCTCCATTATCAATTATTTAACTTACCTACTATTCTCTCCTTCCATTTTATTTTTCCTACACTTAAAGATAAACGAAGAATCTCTAAAAAACACATTAGTTACGTACTATCTGACTATAATCTTCAAAAACATTCAATAAACTATGATAACGTAAGATAATAGACGAAATCATATTTATTAGAATACATCTAAAAATCATCACTTACACAATTACAACACGGGTTCTTACCATGATTTTTATTAACCACTCAACTGGGATCGGCAACCAAATTGGTTTGTTTACTTTTGCCAAGTCTGTGGCAGGAGCCAAAATTGAGTACAGTTCTAAAACTTGTTTTATTTACATTTTCGTCGAAAATGCAATACAGCGTCGTTTAGTAATAAAGATTTACAAAAATATTGGGTTTAATTAAAAATCAAAATTAAAAATTATTTGAAAAAATAGTTTTTAAAAAGGGGCTCAAACACGGTATTGATTCCGAACGAAGTCCTCAGTTTCGCCATCTAGCGAATAGTGACGTTCCCAGTTTAGTGGTTAAGTGAGCGATCCCGATATTTCAACACTGTTGCAAGTGTTTAAAAAACTATTATCAACAATCCTAGCACTACGATGTATACTTACCTACCTGCTTTAGGTAGGCTTATCTTGCCTTCCTAATTAATGATCTTCCTACCTGACTAAATACCTACCTTAGAAAGTACCTGCATCTCTATCTTTTTTCTTTGTTCCTTTAATTATTACCGATTGTTATAATACCTACATACAAAAAGGTAAAGACGTCTGTCCTTCAAAAGAGGCTAAAAAGGATTTAATAATTTAATATTGATAAATTATTTTCATTTCATTGTTCCTAAGGATAAATTACATAAAATAATAACAAACTCGAATATTACGATCACTAAAATACTGTTTTAGCGAACAAGTTTTCCTGGTTTATTTAGAAACAAAACCGATTAAATACATTATCAAAATTTATAACATAATGATGAAATTTTCATCATTATGTTATAAATTACATCATTTTTGCGTAATACACGGAAAATATGAAAACTCAATTCATTTCATTAAACATTTTCAAGTTTAATCATCAACACAACAGTAATATAAAAATCATATGACCTGCTTCTTAAAGATTTCACTGAGACGGACATCGTGAACTGTACAAACTAAAAACAACATCGTTCAAACTCACGAGACATTCGTTACAATTTAAAACGGCTTTATAACGCCATTAATCACATTACCGACCGCAATCGATTTATAATCGTTCGTACAGATACCAATAAAGATATAGAGATAATAAACACGATGCGCGGCGCAGGTACTCCGGGCTGAGCTTGCGGGGAGGGAGCTTCAGGGCGGACTATGTACGGAAAGCTCCGGCCGCCATTGGAGGCCTCGCGCGCCCAAAGCTCGTCCGACACCGCCTCCCCGTCGCCTCCCCGCCGCCGTATATAAACACGCGCCCGCCTTCGCTCCCGCCAGTCTGCACCTCGCTCGCACCGATCACGCACGCGCATCGCGATCACAGTGCTAGTGTTACTTGCAACATGGTGAAGTTCGAAGGAGATTTCAGTATAAACTCTATACTGATGAATCACGCCGCGTCGAAGGCCCCGCTCTCGCCGGCGCCGTCCACCGAGGCGCCTTCCGAGCCCGACCTCAGCGATTCGGAGCTTGACGTGACCAGCACAGAGCCCGTTGACTGCTCCAAGCCCAAGGACGGAGACAACGCAGAGAAGAAACATGAGAAACCAGCCTACAGTTACAACGCGCTTATTATGATGGCCATCAGAAATAGCCCCGAGAAACGTCTCACTCTCAACGGCATCTACGAATACATCATGACCAACTTCCCGTACTACAGAGAGAACAGGCAAGGATGGCAAAACTCGATCCGCCACAACTTAAGCTTGAACAAGTGCTTTGTGAAGGTTCCGCGACACTACGACGACCCCGGCAAGGGGAACTACTGGATGTTGGACGCGTCTGCTGACGACGTGTTCATCGGCGGCACGACGGGCAAGCTGCGGCGTCGCTCGGCTCTCACAGGCCGGGCGCGGCTCGCCTGCTTCAAGCGTCCTCTGTTCCCGGGAGCCGCGCCCTACCCGCCCGCGGCCTACTCGCAGCTCGTCGGGCTTTACTCGCAGCTTCTGTACCAGAGATACGCGCCGATGCAAGTGAAGACAATGCCGGTGGCTCCCAGCGCGGTGCACCCCGCCTTCCGTGACTCGGTGGGCTACAACGCTCTGTCGTACTCTCCCGCGCTGTATGACAGGATGCCGACGGCTCCGTTCCTCACGCAGGCGTCTCTGATGACCGCGCCGCTGTCTCAGCCCCAGCTCCTGACACCGTCGCCTCCGTCGCTCCACTCTCCGCCGACATCGGGCTCGTCCAGCCCCGAGCTCCCGTCGCCGTCGCACCACGCGCTGTCGCCACACATCTACAAGCCGGTGACGGTCCTCTCGAGGCAGTGACTCCGCCGAATCTCAAGCCTTAACCAAATACTCAGGAGGAAGATCAGGACTATTATTTTATCTGTGATTTAGTTAGTAGTGTCGCATGGACCAGTGAGTGTAGATCATTATTATGTTGTATATGTGTGTAAATAGTTCCAAAGCATGTATGTATATTTATTGAATTATTATAATTAGATTTAAGTTATGAAAGATATAATAAAACTGAAATATTGTTCTCATTAAAACTTTCTTTCATTTTTAACCCTTTGCCTCTAACCAGATAGTGTTTAAAAAATTATGATCGTTGATTATATTATGAAGATTCAGAGTCAGAGTCAGCATTTATATTTACAAATAGCTTTTACCTGTTTAAATTATGGACATTAACCGCAAATAGATTTAATAAACAATGAATAGCCGTACAAATATACCTACCGTTTTCCTCATCAATATTTTTTTTTTATAGGTATATCAAGAAATAGTATACAAATTAAAAGTAGCAGTTCCTAACACTGTATCAAATATACAATTCTACAACGTTAATTATGCAAAACTCAATATGTTTATAAAGGAAATGAAATTTGATTTCAAGAGGATAAGATAGCATTTTTTAGCAGAAACAATATTGATCCAAATCCTACTACACTTTATATTTTATTCTACTCACAACTATACTACAACTTTTACCCTCATTTATCAAGTAAAATTCTTTAAAGAACATACTCCATTAAAAATATATAGGCACGCTTAAAAATACCAAAAACTTTTCCAAAAAATACATATGTACATACATATCAATCTATATCAATCTATGCTTAGTTATATAGGTAAAGCTGAATAGTTTCTTTGAACGCGCTAATCTCAGGAACCTCTGCTCCGATTTGATAAAATATTTCAGTGTAAGTTCTTTTATTAAGAAAGGTCTTATAAACCTTTGTGATGCAGACGAATCAAATAGTTTTTTTTATTAAAAGACAGATTAACAAGCCCACGATTCACCTGATGGTAAGCGGTAACCGTCGCTCATGAATCTTTGCAATGCTACTAATGCTAGGCTATCACCGACTTATACAGGACTTTTCGTATTCCTCATTTGAAGTCATATCATAGTTGTGTGAAATGAAATTATTTATTCTCAACGTTAATGAAATTTTCATGCTTGTTGATGTCAAAAGGCTACCACCAGTTCGGAAAAAGAAATAGCCACTGTCCTGAGAAGAACTGGCAAGAAACTCAGCGGGCAAATGCAAAAATATTATATTATAAGAGTCAAGTTCAAATAATCAAAATCGCAATCACTCGTGAAGTTATACATTTTATAATCCGATAAATATATTAGTAAACATTATAATAATGAGTAATGATAATGCGTAAATTGAGTTGTAGTATTATCAGAAGATAAGCGTGTTTGGTGATTTTAATATTATCTAATCTGTCGTAAAACTGCTTCGTAATCATTTTGTTTTTTCTTACATTTGTTTCCTTAAACGTTACGAAATGTAGAAATGTAAATACCGATGCTATCATAGAATAACAATTTATCTATAACGTATGGTCTTTTGGAAGAAAAGTTTAGTAACTACAGTTTGTTGTAAATACTTTTATTTAGTACACTTTATTTAGATTAGTTTATTCGCTTGGTGGGAAGTTACCTTCCGTCATGGACAACTACTATTTTTCTTGCTTTTACGAATTAAATATTACAAGCTATTAGACACAAATATCGTCTTTATTTATAGATAAACTTGTTTGTGATGTTGAACTGTTATAAAGAGTATTAAAAATAGAAGGACTTGTTTAAAGAAACCGTACTTAGTACTTGATTAACCAACAATATTTATATTAGGTATAGCTATTAAATAGTATTACATAATGTAAAAACTGCTATATAGTAACTGTAAGTAGTAATGATAGAACTTACACGAGTTCTCAACTTCCTGTACGCTTCATAGACCTATCCATCTGTCTACCTGTTCCTCCAAAACCTGGTTTACTAAAAGAAAACTCAAACATGAGTTAAGCTCGCCGTTTTACCTGCCTTTTTCTATGTTAATGTTTTAAATAAGATATAAAGAATAAAATGCGCAAACTTCAGATGATGATGTACCTGTGCTATCTGAGAATAAAGTATTAGGTAGGATTTCCTTTTTTTGTGGTTACGCAGGTAGGCGCCAGGCCGTGTTGATCAGGGTAATTAAAACGTCATTCTGATATACAATTACTTTAAAAATTGTTCAATAAACAAGAAGTAAAGAGAAATCTATGCAGTGTTTTAATTATATTCTTCTTTACTTATATATCTTTAAATTTTTCTTTTAATTTAAGTTTTTAAATCGACGCTGCTATTATTTCAAAACCATGAATCTATATTATTTATTAAATAAACATACTTTAACATACTCTCAACATAATCAGAAATCATCTATATTTAGTGACTATTCAGTCTAAACTGTGTATTAACTTTGCTATTCGAGCCGAATGGAAAATAGTAGTAGTAATATAAATAAATAATAATAGATAATTAAAAAAAAAATTAAATCAAATGTTCATAGTAACGCCTTTCTAAAAAAACAATAATTTAAATTGCTATTGAAATTTGATAATAAGTACATTTATTAAATTGTGATTAACATTGTTACTGTTACATCGTTTTTTTTTTATTAATCTAAATTATACTCTAACAAATACATAACATACAGATTAAAAGTACAAAACACACGATTTGATAACCTCTTGCTCTCAAAGTCGGTTGAAGAAGTTAAAATCATTCTCACGTGTCCTCAAACGTTGGTAAACTTGTTTAGTTAAAGATACTGTTCCAGCTCGGAACAAATGATAGTCGATTCGTTGTGTGATCGTTTATTAACGTTTTTTATACATTAAATCGACAATTAATAATTAACAATGCAGAAGAAATAATTTTCTTATTTTAGTTTGATATAAAGAGGCGCCAAGAAAAAGAGAAGAGTGAAGTTTTTTCATAGATTACTATTGAAGGTTTTTATCCATAGATTATTATTTATTTTTTCTTTTTTCAATGTTGTTTTGAACATCCTCCCGGGCCATGAAAGCGCTTGCCTTTCAGCAATCGGTTGGCAAAGAGCATATTTTATTAATAGCGCGCCGAACCGGACCTGTGCTGGTGTTAATGTCCACAACACGTGGAATCCCGTCGGACCCTGGGTGTAGATTCGACACTCTTCCTAGCTTCCAATGAAGCGGTAACAAATTATCTTCCTTAATTAAGACAAGATCTCCCACACGCAATTCCTTGCCTCGTACGCGCCACTTGCTGCGTTGCTGTAGCTCACTTATATATTCCGTGGACCATCTCCGCCAAAGGTGTTGACGTGCCTGTTCGATGAGTGAGTATCTGTCCAACTTGCTACTATTGACCTCCAGAAGGCATTTTGTTGGTAAAGCAGTTAATGGCCTGCCTATCAGGAAGTGACCCGGCGTTAGAGGACTAAAATCATTGGGAGACGAACTTAAGGGACAAAGAGGGCGACTATTGAGAATCGCTTCAATTTGTGAGAAAAGTGTGCACAATTCTTCGAAAGTTAAGTGTAAATTCTTTAGTACTCTATACAAGTGAAATTTCGCAGACTTTACTCCGGCCTCCCAAAGGCCACCAAAATGAGGAGCGTACGGTGGTGAGAAACGGAAGTCAATGCCTTCGTGAACTGCAGAATCTATTATTTCATTAGAGTTAGATTTCAGAAAATTATTAATTTCTTTAGAAGCCGCTACAAAATTTCTACCATTGTCGCAATAGATAAATTTAGGTTTGCCTCTACGAGCTATGAATCTTTTGAGTGTTAAAATAAATGCATTCATTGAAAGGTCACTTACTGTCTCAAGATGTACACACTTATAACGGAAACAAATAAAAATGCATAAGTAACATTTTGTGATTTTGCACCCTCTACCTTTACGATCAGTTATTAGAAAAGGACCGGCGAAGTCGGTACCGACAGTAGAAAATGGAAAATCTGGTTCCAGGCGTTGAGCGGGTAAATTACCCATAATATTTTTTAACGTATGGCCTTGAAATCGACGACAAACCACACATTCGCGTGCTGTACGCCTAGCTAAATTCCTACCCCCTATAGGCCAATATTCTTCCCTAATGGAAGCTAAAAGTTGTTGCGGGCCTGCATGTAATAAACGTTGATGTTCTTGTTGAAATAATAACTTTGTAAAATGATGATCTGCCTTCAAAACTATAGGATGTTTTTTGGGGAAAGGATAATTTGAATTACTAAGACGCCCACCTACACGCAATATACCGTCTGAATCGATGAAAGGATCAAGAGACGTGAGAACGGCTTGTGGCTTTAAAGTTTTACCTTTCTGTAAGAGACTTAATTCCTGTGCAAATGACTCTCTTTGACATAATTTGACCAACAAATCGTGTGCGTTTTCGATTTCAAAAACCTGTAGAAGGCCAGTGTATTTTTCCCTAGGGTTTTTGCAGTTGTGAATAAATCTTAAGACTCTAGCGGTTACCCTGCTAAGTTTCGAAAGTTTGGAAAATTTAGAACAGTTCAGTACATTCGCTTCTTGTGAAGAAAACTCATCATCAGCGAGGATTGATAGAGACTTAAGTTCAGGTAAATCATCAAGTTTTATATTTAATTGTTTAGGCCAGAACGATTCTGGTTTAGATAGAAAAAGCGGACCTTTCCACCAAATAGTATTGTCGACTTCATCGATATCGACACCGCGAGATACTAAATCAGCGGGATTGCTGTTAGTGGGTACGTAACGCCACGAAGTTTTTTCTGTTAGCTCTTGAATAACTGCGACTCTATTAGCTACAAATGTTTTCTTTTGACTATCAGAACGCAACCAACCCATTACAATACTTGAGTCAGTCCAGTAAAAGTAATTACTTATTTGGCAACGCAGAGCTGCACTGACCGCAGAGCTCAATTGTGCTCCTAATACAGCAGCACATAGTTCGAGCTTTGGTATGGTTGTGGTTTTAAGAGGTGCCACCCGCGATTTGGCACATAAAAGGCTAACTGAAATTCTACCCGATTTATCTATAGATCTTATATAAATACACGCACCGTAAGCACATTGTGAGGCATCGCAAAAACAATGCAATTCAATAACAACAGGATTGTCTATTAAAACACATCTTGGAATCTTAAATTCAGAAAGTTTACGTGAACCTTCTACAAACTTTAACCATGACAATTTAATATTTTGTGTTATTGGTTCATCCCAATCAATCTTAAGTGTCCATAATTGTTGAAGTAAAATTTTAGGTTTGATAGTAACTAATGCCAAAAGTCCTAAAGGATCGAATATTTTGAAGGCGGAGGATAAAATTGATCTCTTGGTTACGTTCTCAGTTGAGAGATGCACGCTAGAAAAATGAATAGCATCCGCATGTGGAAACCAACCGATACCCAAAGTGCTAGTTGCGTTACTAATCATGAGATTATCGTCTTCACAATTGTCAACAGGCAAAGATAAGATTTCCGGCAAATTAGATCTGTACTTTCGTAAGTGGAAACCCCCTGAAGCTAGTTGTTTGGAGACTAGGTTTTGAATGTGACACAGCTGCTCTTTAGTGTCAGCGCCTGTCAGCAAATCATCGCAGTATAAATCATTCTGTATAATAGTTTTAATATGTTCATCATGACACTCATCACCCAACTGCCAAAGACATCGAGTAGTGAGAAAACTGGCACTAGCGAACCCGTAAGTAACAGTATTCAGACGTAAAGTCCTTAAAACTTTGGTCGGATCGTCCCGCCACAAGATAAGCTGCAGGTTTTTATCAGGGTCATTTACAAGTACTTGACGATACATTTTTTCCACATCACCAGTGAGGACGTATTTGTGTTGTCTGAAACGTACGAGAATATTGAATAAACTATCTTGGACAGTTGGTCCGACCATTTGTAAGTCGTTGACTGACAAACCAGAAGTGGTGCGGGCCGAGGCGTCAAATACGACACGCAATTTAGTAGTCTCACTTTGTTCCCTCCAAACAGGGTGATGAGGCAGATAGTAGTACTTTGTATCTTTGTTAAATTTAGGAATCGAATACTCGGATAAATGTCCGAGCTGCTCGTATTCGTTTATGAATTGAACATAATGAGCCTTTAGGTCAGGCTGTCGCGCTAAACGAGACTCTAAATTTAGAAATCTTTTATAAGCTAAGTTAAAAGAGTTTCCTAAGCGATCGACACTCTCGCGCAAGGGTAAGGATACAGAGAATCGATCCTCCTCAGTGCGCGTGGTATTAGAAGTAAAATGAATCTCGCATAGCTTTTCCTCTTCAGAAAGGGATTTAACATTTGGGAAACTCTCAAGTTCCCAAAACTTGGCTAGTTGATCATTTATTGAAATTAAATTATCTTCTTTCAAAAGAAAATTACACAAAGTAAAAGAGTTATTGAATTTATTGCATTTCCTTTTTTTAGATAGGATAGGCATGGGACCTGTGATGAGCCATCCAAGTGTAGAGCTTCGCAGTTTTGGAGAATTTAGACCTAGGTTGTGTTGGTCAGAGCCAACTATGTCCCAGAATAATTCAGCACCGATAAGCATATCAATAGGAGATGGTTCATTAAATGTAGGATCCGCCAGTTGAAATTTAGATAAATTTAAATTGTTTACATTTAGAGGTACTTTAGGCACGTTGCCAGTAATTGTAGGTAAAACTAGACAGTATACATTTGCACTATATGCATCAAACAAAGAATGAAGAGTTAGTTGACATCTTTCTGTAGATAGTTTAATTTTGTTGTTACCAATGCCTACTACATTAGTACTTATAGGTTGTGAAGTCAAGTGAAGTTTGTGTTTAACAGTATCTGTTATGAAAGAAGATTGACTCCCACTATCCAGTAAGGCTCTTACTAACATTGTTTGTTTGGTCACCGGATTGGTGACTTTCACCATTGCAGTAGAAAGAATAACTGAGGACTCTGGGGACATCATCATTGACAGCGAGGTCACCTTGTCAGGATCATCCTCATTTTCATCAGACATATGAATAAGACTATTATGCTTTTTTCTGCAAATACGGCATGAACTCATAAGTCTACACTGTTTTAAATTATGACCACTTCTCAAACAATTTTGACATAATTTGTGAAGAGAGACTAATGCTAGCCGATCGTCTGGAGACTTTGACTTGAATGTCTCACATACATGCAACCGATGATTTTCTTTACATAATATGCAAACTACTGGTGCGTTAGATGTCTTTGTATGAATTTGATTAGGTACATTCGTAACTAACAATGCTTTAGATATAGAAGTTTTTTGTGGAAAAGAGGGGCCTGGCTTGGTACCTTTCTCACTATCATACTTGCGCCGATTGACATTCTCTAATACATCTGCTTGATCCTTTAAAAATTTGAAAAAATCTTTAAGTGTAGGTATCTCACTTAAATTACTTCGACATTCTTCCCATTTACGAAATGAATTGTTATCTAATTTTGTACTCACAAGATAAATAATCAGTACATCCCAGCTGTCTGTAGGTAAACCTAAAGTGCTGAGAGCACGCAGATTTTTTGTTATGTGGTCAACAGTATATCTAATAGATTTATCATTTTCTCGGATTGGTTCTATGTTAAATAAGGATTTTAAATGATTGTTTATTAATTGACGTTTATTGTCATAACGTTCACATAATAAAAGCCAAGCTTCCAAATAATTCTTACTAGACACCTCAAGGTTATGAACAACTCTGGCAGCTTCACCTTCTAAGTATGTATTTAGGTAGTAAAATTTGTGAACCCTTTGTATATTGTCATTATTATGTATTAGAGAAACAAATGTTTCTTTGAATTCTAACCACTTGTAGTATGTACCATCAAATTTAGGTATAGTTATAGTAGGTAACTTGAATCCTAGATTGTTATAACCATCAGTATGATTGTGAGACTGTAATGATGCATTTAATTTATTTTCTTGATTTGAATCATTGCAATTGTTTTTTAATAAATGTTGAGCTCTAGCTATACAATCATAGAAATTTTGTTCAATAGAATCTCTATTTTCTAGCTCTGCGGACTGATCACAAGAATCTAAAGTTTCTATTTTATTCTGCAGTTCATTAAATTCATTGAATAATGTTTCAATACGAGATAATCTCATAGAAAGCTTACTCATCTCAATATCTGATATTTTTTCAAATGTTTCCAACAAATCTAAATTATTTTTGAATTTAGTTACTTGTCCTTGAATAGAACTTCTTTTCTTTGTCAAATCTTTAAGTTTTTCAGACATTGTGAAGAGTTGTAATGAGATATTAAATAGACTAAATTATGTAACAATAAATTGTACGTACGCTTCTCGTTTGTTTACCAGTACGGATGACAGGAGCAAAGTTGACCTTTGTAAATTGACCTGTGCTGCAGACAGTATATTACCCAAATGCAGCACCCTTTATTGTTGATAAACTGTAATTCAAACACTTAACGTTAGAAAAATATGTTTAAAATGTTGTAAACAATGTTTGTTTAAATGGGAAGTAGTCACAAACCATAAAATAGAGAAACAGGTTGCAACTATTAAAAGAAAAAACTCTTAAGTTTGATAGTCAAAGAACTAACAATAAACATAAGTTATTGAAAAGGTTTAGTTAAATAATGGATTCTAATAATGAAAAACTGTCTAAGAGTGTATTGTATTCTTATTAAGAACAGCTCTTATTAGAAATTTAATGATTGAAATGGTAAGTTAAAGATGGGGTAGGTACCCACAATTACATGAAAAATATTGTTAAGAATTTTATGAATAGTGATGGAACGGGCTCACAATGATAGGCAGGCAGTAATGCTGATGTTGATGCGAAGAATCTTCATCTGCTAGACACTGACTGACTTGTAGGCGTGAGGTTCTCACTGTAGATTTGGCGGCAACTAGGCGGTCTTCTTTTTGGTGACGCTGGAATTTGTTCCTGATGTTGTTCTTCAGGCTATTTGAAGTTATTCTTACGGCGATTCTATTCGGCAGCGAGCTCGTACGAAGCTGACCAATGTGCTCCAAATCCAATTGATAATTTCTTGATCGTGTGTAATTGCAGGTCCTGTCACGGTCGCCAAATTTGTTCCAGCTCGGAACAAATGATAGTCGATTCGTTGTGTGATCGTTTATTAACGTTTTTTATACATTAAATCGACAATTAATAATTAACAATGCAGAAGAAATAATTTTCTTATTTTAGTTTGATATAAAGAGGCGCCAAGAAAAAGAGAAGAGTGAAGTTTTTTCATAGATTACTATTGAAGGTTTTTATCCATAGATTATTATTTATTTTTTCTTTTTTCAATGTTGTTTTGAACAGATACTAATTGAACCGAAAACTAAACTGTTCACGTAGAGATAAACCAACGATTATAAGACAGTGGATGACCCTCACAATATTATCTGCGTCACGAATAATTTGTTTTAGAGAAAAGTTTTCCAAGATCCAAGATTTTAAGTTTTCTGAGAGCGCTGTGACTTGCAACGACCCCTCAGTGTTCCCTGACATTGCAGTGGTTCATGAGCAACGGTAGCCACTTACGATCTGGTGACCCGTTGGCTCGCCTGCCTACATATTTTAAGGACGATGAAAATGTCGAAGTGATCGTCCCGAGGAAATAGATAATGTGTGGATTTATAGATTTATTTACAATATGTACAAATAAAAGATAACAATAAAAAAGAGCTGTACCTATACAATGATGAGTAATACTTACAATTGACAGTTCATGTCTGTCATTGACAAGAACTTTTTAATTGATGAAAAGAAAACCAAAAGAGGCGGAGTTTGGTAACCGTCACAATATCATTAAAAAAAACAAGCTTTTAAGTCCTTGAATATCATGTAGCAGTAGAGTGCTAGCTAATGCAAGTAAAACGAGCCTAAACACGACAGGTTATCTTGTTTAGCACTAGAGTTCCTATGATTACCTTCCGAATCCATCATCAGATTAGCGCCATTTTGTTATTTTATTACTTTGTCACGCGATATACATCTGCGTGCAAAATGCCAGCTCAATCGGAAACCGGGAAGTTTGTCATATTTAGCTTGCAAGCTTGTAATAACCACCATCTAATACTTTAAATGTCATTTTTATATTTAATAACTATCACACATAGCATTGGTAGACCCCCTACAAGATGGACCGACGATCTGGTCAAGATCGCGTGAGGTCACTGGATGCAGATGGCGCAGGACCGGTCGATGTGGCGAGGTTTGGGGGAGGCCTATGTCCATCAGTGGACGTCTATAAGCTGATGATGATGATGATGACACATAGCATGTGTAAATGTAAATTTAATATGTAATGTAAATAAATTAAATATGTAATATAACGTATATGTCGGAGGGTATGCCGAGCCGAAGACGTTCCGTCGAAACAGCTGTGTGGACTGAGTCATTCGACTACAACAACACGTGCGATGTGACGTGTTCAAACAATAACATCGCCTCACACTATGATCACGCGAGGTGGGGACGGCCGAGAACTATTTATAAGGCGCACTCACCGAGCTCGGGACATTCACGCAGTGGCGCTCGCTTTGCTAACGTCACTTTAGTTTACGGATCGCGTTTGTGTGTTGTTGTGAATGATTGTTAAAGTGTTAGTTATTCAATAAACTGTTGTTACAAGTCCAATACTGGTTTCCTTAAAGTTGGAGTACCTTGTGTAAACCACGTTTGGAAGGAATTCAACCCTCAGTTGATGTAATCTATGGTTGATGATCCGCCAATACCCGACATCAGAAGTGTGTTCGACATCGGAGCTTCCTCAGCTCCATCACGCCCTTATTGGAAAAAAAAGAAGAGGAGAACAAATACCAAGACCAAGAAAAACTTGCTTCATGAATGAATAAGACCAGTGTTCTATGGAAAACGCGGAGCAAAACCGGCGTGCGTCGGACTTCTGAAGCGAAAAGTTAACGTTAAAAGGTGCAAAAGTGGTTCGGTTTTTGGCTCTAGGTATGGAGAACTTGCTGCAGACAATTCGAGTTACTATTGTGTTCACATCTCGCGACTTCGTGCTGCCGCCCTACGATCCGAAGAAAGATGAAAAGGCAGTTGATGGCTGGTGTCGCATCATCAGTTGAATTGTCGAGGACATGGGACCGCCTCCAGGGAAGTCTCGACCCTTCATGGTACCTTAAGGGTTAAGGTGGATTAGCGCGGATTAACGTAAATTAAGGAATCCAGTGCGTAGAAAAGCGCGCCTAGAGCAGTTTTAAAGAGTTTAAAGCACCGTTTGGGTGTGGTGCCCAAAAACAAAGCGTATGGTCGTATTTGGTTTTCAGAACGAAAACACTATTCTACAAAAAGAGGACACCATCAGGGTACCATTGGAGCTAAGCAGAGGGCAGAGCTCCGCTTAATCAACGAAATGCGTTAACGAAGAAGTTGGCGGGTAGCACGATCTGGTGATCGAGTTACTTATGTACTTCAAAGCGCTTTTCGCTCACTTGAAGAGATGGTGTATCCGGTCTGTTAAAATATTTTGGTTTTTTATTTACCGTCGTGGTTATCGTAGCTTTTGTAATAGCTGAAGGAACCCTTTCAGTGGTTATTGCGAAAAGTCTGGTTTCCCTTAAGAGGAGACGGAGGCCTCCGAAGGATACGAGTACCTAACAATCTATGAAATGCGGTAATAGAAACCATTTAATAGTATTCTGCGAGGTTGTAAGGGAACCAGTGCTTCGTGAACAGTTCATTGTTACAGGCACTTGCAGTTAAGGTCTGGTCTTCTACGATACCAGGCCAGTAGATGATGGGTAACAAACGCCGAAGGGCCTACTAGTTGGTCCAGCACTATCTGAAGATTCGATGTGAACCTGACCAGACGTGATGTGAACAATCTTTATTGAGTAACATCAACGAGATCATTCGTTCTGAATGCTGCTTACGTCACCAATGAAGTGTTTCTTTCGCTGATTGAAGTGGATACATCTGATGCTTCGCTTGTATGGCAAAATGGAAGTGTGCAGGCTAGGTATAAAGAGTAAGAAAAAAAAAACAAAATAGTGATGGTTCGGACATAATTGAAGATTGCGAGCGGTTGAACATTTGATGTTGGATTTGAAAGAAGATCAATGTCAGAGTGTAGTGGACGTACTATGATCACGGTAAAAAGAAAAAGAATAGCTAAAGTAGTCAAAATGATCAATGGGGCGGTTTTCGTGCTTTCGCCACTGTTTATTATTCAGAGTTGTCAGAATATTTGTAGCTGCAGAAATAATGTGAATCGACAGACCGTAAGCGCAGTGGATGACTCATAACGATGTGTGAAGCGGTAAAAGTGCAATCCTGCGAAAGTTCCGTGGTAGTTTGGAAAATCATTTACGCTATTCTTTAACGCCAGTCTAATGAGCGTGTGCCAGCGTCGCATTTATTATTATTTTCGTAATACCCGCGTGTGTTATTCATTTCTAATCGTTTATCAATGGAAGCGCTACCGACTGTTGCGGTGCGGCATCTCATGAGTGACGAACTGAAATGTGTGTTAAAATGTCTGTGACATAAGTCTTCGTCCAGTTAATAATTGCATACATGTTTCTTAAGTTCTTAAATGAGAAATGTATTTCAGATTATAATTTAGTTTGTTCCAGACAATTGTGAGACTATAGCAACCTGGGCGATTAATTCTTCGAGTGTTCTGAAAAAAAAATGGATTTATTAGTTTTGATCGGAGTATACCTGGGCCCGCCACTACCCAACACTCTTGACGCGTTAGGTCAATATGAAGTTGTGATTTGGTTAAAGAGAAGTGCTAAATAAGGCCTGCGACTGCCCAAGGGCAGATCGTTGTAAATTATTTCTAATGTATTCTTAACGGCTTCATCCTCGCTATTAGTAAAACTACTGTGTCCATCCATCGTTCGGCTCAATTGCGGTCGAATATCATCAAGACGACATAGGAATGTGCTTACGTTCAAGACCATGACAACGAGACGAATTTGTACTTTCTTGTAGGATGGCCGAAAGCGTGTAGGCGAAAACAACGTTGGTTAAATTATTTCATAGCTTCTATTGCGGACCTTGAGCGTGGAGGCAGAATCCAGGAATTCCGTAACGAAAGAAAACTTCATTGCTGGGAGGCCCATTTATCGAGGGAGGTTGTGCCCTTAATTTTATTTACTTATTGAACAAAAATCCACAGCTTACATTTAAATTTGTTTTCAAAATACTAGGAATCCGCATGAGAATGTCGACTTTGTAAGACAAGCTGTGGGATCGAAAACCTATTTTTTACTTACACTACAGGAGCTGTCGACTGTAGGACAAAATGGTGGGCTAAGAGATTTTTTTTTTTTTTTTTTTTAATCTTAGTATACTGGTTTGTTACATCTGTTACCGGTGGCTAGGAAGGCGGAAGAGAAGGGGTGCAGTAAACATGTTTTTGAACGATACTTTATGAAAGCTTAGCTTCTTCATCGAAGCCAGGCAAAGTCGGAATGCTGCTTGAAAAGGATAGGTGGAAGGATAATTTAATGGTAAGGGGGTTCTGTGTGCAAAGAATTGGAAACGAGACTCTGTCGCTGAGATTTCATTGTCCGTTTCTAATCGGACTATTTACGGAGCATTGACTGATGGAGTTTTCACAGGTAAACCTGATAAACTGTTACCGAGCTTCAAATGAGAACCAGACTATCGAACAGTAGAGCCTGTTTTCTGCAGAAACACGAAGCTATAATTTATTTTAAACAATAATTCTAAACGGAAGTTGTAGACGGCAACAGATAACTTATCGGGTGACTTCAATGTTTCGACGCGTCTTCGATTAAGAGTCTTCTACATAAGTGTTTCAGAATTGTTAAAACGTCGGAACAGGGACACTATGGCGACCTATCAGAACCAGCCAAGGTACAAAGCTTATCAAGATTCCTGATTTACGATGATGTAAGGTTAGATTGTAGTATTTTCCCAAATGCCACCACCTCCTTATAACACGTTTTGTGCGGGTGTATGAGTTGAGGACAGGGGCCTCCTCGTTTATGAGTTTGAGTTGAGGACAGGGGCCTCCTCGTTTATGAGTTTGAGTTGAGGACAGGGGCCTCCGCGTTTATGAGTTTGAGTTGAGGACAGGGGCCTCCTCGTTTATGAGTTTGAGTTGAGGACAGGGGCCTCCTCGTTTATGAGTTTGAGTTGAGGACAGGGGCCTCCTCGTTTATGAGTTTGAGTTGAGGACAGGGGCCTCCTCGTTTATGAGTTTGAGTTGAGGACAGGGGCCTCCTCGTTTATGAGTTTGAGTTGAGGACAGGGGCCTCCTCGTTTATGAGTTTGAGTTGAGGACAGGGGCCTCCTCGTTTATGAGTTTGAGTTGAGGACAGGGGCCTCCTCGTTTATGAGTTTGAGTTGAGGACAGGGGCCTCCTCGTTTATGAGTTTGAGTTGAGGGCAGAGGCCTCCTCGTTTATGAGTTTGAGTTGAGGGCAGAGGCCTCCTCGTTTATGAGTTTGAGTTGAGGGCAGAGGCCTCCTCATTTATTATATTTGTAATACATTGTTAATTTAAGGTCGAGGGCGACCTTTTTGCAGGATGGCCGTGTCGGAGGGTATGCCGAGCCGAAGACGTTCCGTCGAAACAGCTGTGTGGACTGAGTCATTCGACTACAACAACACGTGCGATGTGACGTGTTCAAACAATAACATCGCCTCACACTATGATCACGCGAGGTGGGGACGGCCGAGAACTATTTATAAGGCGCACTCACCGAGCTCGGGACATTCGGCCGGTGGCGCTAGTATCGCTCGTAAGTTGTGACTCGGTCTTGATCGGTGTTTCAAGTGCCCTGTGCGTGTGTGTGTGAGTGTGCCGGTGTAGTGATCGGTTCCCGTTTGCGGGTGTGTTTTGGTGGATCACACCACCAATCCGTCGCCTGCGAGGGGGTCCTGGTGCGCTGCGCCGCGCGCTCCCCACGTGACGACTGAAGCGTCGCCCCAGTCCTGGTGGTCGTGACGGCGGGGTGATCTCCGTATTGCCGTGCCGCCCGACATCACCGAGGAGCCGGACCAGGTAAGCAAGAGACACTTCCTTATTATTTCGGTAGTTTAACGGGCGGGTGTCTCAGCCTGATAGCGACTGCCCGCTATTATTTATTTTAAATAATAGACGTGCATTGCGCGCCAATAGTGCCTGGCCACCAGTGTCCTGTCTTCCCCCCTGTCCTTCGGGACCAGGGGGTGCCAATAGCCCTAAGCTAACCGCTTAGTAGTAGGCTAGAATTAAGTGTATAGTTTAGTTTTAATTTTTCTTTTTCTTTATTTTCAAAATTTTCTTCTACCCTCCATTTTTAAATTTCATAACTACCTTCCTTTTGTATCATATTTTTTCATTTCATTTTTATTAATTTAATTCAGATTTTATTTTAGTAGGTAGTTATGATTCCTACACTTATTTTTATTTTTAACTTTAATTTTAGTCATAGCTTTACTTGGTTTTACCCACAACTACCATGGCGGGGAAATTGCCGTCGGGAGTGTCCCTCCCGACTATTAACACCCCTGGCCCGTCCCGTAGGGGACGTGATGACGGCTCGGCCTCGTTTGCCGGCCGCCAGTCTGACCTCATTAGGTCTCATTCGGACACACACTTGGGTGTGTCCTTAGTACCTGGCCCTTCTTCCGGGGCCCCGGACACGCCGGCGATCGGTTCGGGGGAAACTAGGTTTCCCTTACCGGCCGATCTGTCGGGCGGCCCGCGGCGCCGGAAGAGGAAAGCCAGAGTACTTCAGATCTCGGGCTCGGGTTCCTCCCCAGAGGAGGAACCGGACAAGGCACCCCGTATCGGGCCCTCCTCCAGATCTCTGGAGGAGCTCGACCTCCTCAGACCTTACAGGCTGGCGGAGGACTCGGATATAACCGAGTACGAGACGGGTGATGCCGAGGGCGAAGGGGATGACTCCTCTTCTTCCTCCACTTCCTCCTCTTCGGAGGGGGAGGAGGGGGAGGTGATGCCCTCACCAACTGCCACAGCTCGCTCTCCACCCACGGGTGGTAGGGCGATACTTGTCCCCGAGGATGTGACCCAGATCTCCTCGATCGGGGACGAGACAGGGAGGACCCCGCTGACCCGAGGGTCGGGGGGTCCCCTGGACTCGACGCGTTACGCGGACCTCCCTGACGCTACCCCTCGGGGGGTGAGCGAGAGAGGTACCCCGCTATCGGGGGGGACTGGGTCAACAATGAAACTGACCACCTCCCCGCCGAGGGATCCCCGGGCGCGCCCGGGACCCTCGGCGGGTCGAGACACGCTGGCCTTATTAAGGCCAGCCTTTACTCACGATCCGCAGAGGGAATGGCCACCCCTGGGCACGCCTAGGGCGCCGCCTCCCTCTGCGGGAATACAATTGAGGCCCTTAACGGGTCCCTCTCGGATCGGCCCACCCTCTCACCCCACTACTGGACAGAGGGCGGCCGTATCCCTGACCCCAGCTCGCCCGCCTCCCGGCCACCCGGGGGCGGCTTCTTTGCCCGGCCCCACAGGGGTGAGGCCTACTCCAGGCCCTTCTGGGACTGGACCCACACCCGGCCCGTCAGGGGCCCAGGCAGGTACGAACGGCGTACGTGCGAACCAGGCATCCACCGGCGGAGGGGCGGGGAGACACAAGCGTCCCCCACCGATCAATGTCGAGCACCTGCCCAACTGGACTCGCCACTTGGCGATCCTGAAGGACAGGCTCGGCAGGGCTCCGCCGGTGAAAGCCCTGCAGAAGGGTTTCCGTTTCGCTCCGGACACGGAGTCCGAATTCCGGCTGGTCCAAGCCTATCTGGTCGAGGCCTCGGCTGTGGACACCTCAATTCAGTGGCACTGTTATTCACTTGCCACTGAGGTCCCGTCCAAGGTCTCGATCAGGGGCCTTCCGGCGGACACTGACCCGGCGGAAATAGTCCGCGAATTCACCCAGTTGGGGTTCCCGGCCACGTACGCGAAGTACATACCGGGGAGGGGTGGTCGAAGGGGCGGAGTGTTCTTCGCCAAGTTCGACCACCTCACTAAAGACGACCTTGCCAGGTTGTACCAGGTGGAGGAACTCCTCTGCCTGCCTGGTGTGGCAGTGAGGACGTGGAGACCGGTCGGAGGCCCTTCGCAGTATCACCGCTGCCAGGCCTTCGGCCACTCCTCCTCGAACTGCCACAGAGCGGTCCGCTGTGTGCGATGTGCGGGTGAGCACATCATAGCGGACTGCCCAAGGGCAAGGGAGGACACCCCTACCTGCGCCAATTGCGGTGGGACACACGCGGCAAGCAGCCGCCAGTGCCCCGTGTACCGCAAGAAGGCCAGGGCTATGGGTGTACCTCCCCCAGCGTCTGCCCCGGTACGCGCCGGTGTCCCCAGCAGGGTGAACATCAACCTGCCTGGGCCCCAAAGGCCCCAACAACCCCAAACCCTGACAACGGGGGGCAAAGGGAAGGGAAAGGGAAAGTCTTCCCACCCCGTCCTCCCCAAGCCCCCACCAGCCACGGTTAATACGGTTGAGGCAGCAGCCTCGGCCCCCAACCTTATGGCAGAGGCCAATCTGCCACACCCTGTTGCTTCTGGTTCCTCTTCAAATAAGAGGAACCAGAAGAAAAAGAAGAAAAAAAAAAAAGAAGAAGAAGAAGGCTGCGGCTGTTCAACCGCAACCCTCAATCGAGCCCCCGGTTCCGGCTATGGCCCTAGTGACCCCTCCGAATACGGTCGTGGCTCAGAATCCGACCTCCCAGCCTGGGGAAACCGTCCCAGGCTCACAAACTGGCCGTCCGTCACAAACGACGAAACAAAAGAAGAAGAAGAATAAGAAAGGGAAGGGTGGATCGGGGAATGCCCCTGGGACCACGACGGAGCCCGTCCCAGTACCCGTTTCTCAGCCCTCCCTCATGGAGGTAGTCGAAGATGAACCCTCGACTTCTGCGCCTGTGGGGCAACCTACGGGGGCAGCTCCGACCACATCAAATGTTACTGCACCAATGGTGGGAGGACTGCCTCTCCCGCCACCCCTTCCACGGCGCCAGCGGCGCGGTGAGCAGTCGCCTCAAGAGGCGGCCTTGTTCGCCGCAATGCTGCTGGAGTCGTGGAACAGATTGTCGCTGGCGGTGACTGCGGTCCTCCAGGACATTGCCTCCGGGAACAGTCCCGGAGACGCAATCTGGTCGGGGCTACTTCAGTTCTATCGGGGTTCCAATTATGACCAACAATCTTAAGGTCATATATTGGAACCCCGGTGGGATTAAGCCCCACAGGCAAGAGCTGATCACTCTCCCCCAGGAGTATCGACCTCATGTCATGCTCCTGGGGGAGACCAAGCTTGCACCTCGGGACAGATTCCTGATCCCCAACTATCATGTCTACCGTCGCGACGAGATCTCTCCGGCTTCCGGGTATTCGTTCAGGGGCACTGCGGCGCTCGTCCGGAGAGACGTAGTACATGATGAGTTGGACAGGCTCGCCTTTACTCAGATCAGAACGGTCGGGGTGAGGGTGGGCCTGCCGGGGGGGGATATTAGGATTTATTCCGCATATCGCCCCCCGGAGGGTGGAATCTGCCTCGAAGACTTACGTCACGTCCTGGAGCACGACCGGTCCCCCGTGATGGTGGTCGGGGACCTCAACGCGAAACATACCGCGTGGGGTTCCCGGCTGGTATCGCAAGCGGGGCGCCGGTTGTATTGTGACTCCGATGATGGGGACTATTGTGTGGTCGGCCCCAGTGAACCAACGCACGTTCCGACGAATCCGGCCTGCAGGCCGGACGTATTGGACGTGTGCGTTCACAAGGGGCTACGGCATCCTCTAACTATAGAGGTGCTGTACGACTTGAGCACCGTACACCTTCCGGTGCTGGTCACACTGGACGTGAGCGGTGCTCATGTCGAGGCCGCCCCCCGGAGGACGAGGGTCGACTGGGAGACTTTTACTAGCCTCCTGGCCGACCAGTCACAGCTCCGGGACACAAGCAACGCCATGCCTGACCCGATCGCCCCTGGCGGGATCGATGAGTCGGCCGAACGGCTCATCGGCTCCATTAAGGGGGCGATCGCTAATTCGGTGACCGTATTGCCCAGCGGAGGGTTCAAAGGCGGCCTCCCGGCGCGCCTTCAGGCGCTCATCCGCCGGAAGAGGTCGCTCAGGAGGCTCTGGGCAAGAACTCGTTGCCCAGATGTCAAGCGCGAGCTGAACAAGCTGGAGGAGAGTTTGTCGGCACAAGTCAAGTCCTTCCGAGGCTACGCCTGGGAGGACAGGATAGAGCAGTGCAGGGACGATTTTACCGCCACGTCCCTGCACAGACTTTGCCGACAGCTCTCCAACAAGCGTCCCCCTGTCTGTCCGCTAGTGGACGAGCAGGGGAACCGATGCTACTCGGCCCAGGCTCGCGCGGAAATCCTGGCCGCTTCGCTGGAGCGGCAGTTTACACCTAATGACCCTGCACCTACTGAGGCGGCTTTTCATCAGTCGGTGTACCAGAGTGCGGAGGAGATCATGTCCTCTCCGGTGCCACCCTTGGGTGACGATGCACTCATCACGCCCGAGGAGATCCGCGAGGTCATCAAGTCCCTCAACAAGCGGAAGGCCCCGGGAGAGGATGACATTCCTCCCTTGGCCCTCAGCCATTTGCCGGGAATAGTCGTGGCAGAAATGGCGCGGCTATTCAACGGCATACTGGCCACTGGACACTTCCCGGGGATTTGGAAATTGGGCAAGGTAATTGCCTTGCCCAAGCCCGGCAAGGATAGGCGCCGGCCGTCCAGTTACAGACCGATTACGTTGTTGTCGCACGTGGGCAAGTTGTTCGAGCGGCTGCTCCTGAGGAGGATGTCACCGTACATCCACCTCAGACCCGAACAATTCGGGTTTAGAGCCGGCCACTCGACGACTCTTCAGTTGGCCCGGGTCCTGCACCACTTGGCGGACTGCCGTAACTCAAACCAGTACACGGTCGGAGTATTTCTCGATATCGAGAAGGCCTTCGACCGGGTCTGGCACGAGGGGCTGGTCCACAAGTTGCGGGAAACGGGCCTGCCGTTGGCCTACGTGCGACTCATCGGGTCTTATCTGGACGGTCGCTCCTTCTATGTCGCGGTCGAGGGCCAAAGATCGTCGGTACGCCCGATCTCGGCCGGAGTCCCGCAGGGAAGTGTCCTGTCTCCGATCCTCTACGCACTGTACACCAACGACATTCCCACACTTGAGGGGCGCCTCCGCGAGTGGGAAACTGACGTGATGTTGGCGCTGTTTGCCGACGACAGCGCCTACCTCGCGTCTTCCAAGCTTCTCAATGCCGCCTTTGTTAGGATGCAAAGGGTCTTGGATGTGCTGCCCCAGTGGTTGGACCGATGGAGAGTGGCGGTCAACGTGGATAAGACCGCCGCAATACTCTTCGGTCCACCCCGCAATACGGCCATCAAGAGGAGGCTCAGTCTCCGCGGAACCGAACTCGGGCTTCAGCCCCACATTAGGTATCTGGGAGTCGTGATCGACCGCCGGCTGACCATGACCAGGCATGTCAATCGTTTGACTGGCCTGGCCAGGGCGGCCAGCTTTTTGTTGCGGCCGATTCTCGCTTCCAGTTTGCCGGTGGGGACGAAGCTCGCTGTCTATAAGACGTACGTTCGTTCCCGCTTGACATACGCAGCGGGTGCTTGGTACCAACTTCTCTCGACCGCGTTGAGAGAACGGCTCCAGGTACCCCAAAATCTGGCCCTCCGTACCATAGCCGGAGCAGTCTATTACGTCAGGAATGACGTAATAGCCCGGGACCTCGAGGTGGAGTCCATTAAGGAGTTCGTCGAGAGGCTCGCTCGGAATATGTTCGAGCGGGCTGATCACGGACCCCACGTCCACCTCCAAGGGATAGCTCCGCTGCACGCCCGGCCACCTGACGGCCGTGCGTTGCCGCGTGAGCTCCTTGGTCCCCCGACTTTGGTCGGAAATACGTACGTCAGCAAGCGGGTCGCGGGAAGGGACTACGAGTGCCCCCCGCGGAGCTGACCCTCCTACATCGTCCACGCACCACGTATTCTTACTCCCCCTTCAGGGGCATGTCCCCCTCAGGGACCCCCCACACTAGTGGGGTTTCACTTCCTCCTTAGGAGGCTTTAGTCCCCCTCAGGGACCACCCCTCTACTAGAGGGTTACCTAGGGGGTGTTAGTTAGTTAAGCTTTAATGTAATGTAGTTAGTAGAATTATGTTTTATAGAATTATGTTACAGTATTTATATCTAAGCTAAATTTGGTACTAGACGTCCCCGCCAAGGACGCATGGCTGATGTACTGCCTCCCCTCTTTACCCTTCTTTCTCTTTGTACGCTATCGCTTTTCGTCTTCTTTCCTTTTCATTCTCTGCTAGAGTTGAGCTGGGACTGACGTCCCCTGGAACGAGACGGGGGATAATTTTGAATCTCGCCTTCTCGTTCCTAAACAGTCCCAGCTCCTCGTACTACATCTTTTCTTTTTCTTTTCTTCTTTCCCCCCCCATCTTCATCTTTTGTAAATAGTGTGTGTGTGTGCGTTGTCATTTATAATTAATTAATTTAAGTTTAGTTGTAAATAGTAAATAATATATAATGTAAATAGACTATGTAATAATATAAAAATAAAAAAAAAAAAGCAAATAAAAATCTAAAAATATACAAAATGATTAATATTAAAAAAAACTTACTTGTTCCCTACAAGAGGGAGAAGAAAGAAGAGGAGGGGGGACGTCGCGCCGGCCAGCGTCTATGGCCGGAAATCAAAAAGGCATTTGTCAATGCCGTAGAATGTTGTAGCCGTGTATCGGCTTGTCTGTGACTGGCTTTCGGTGGCCGGCTGAA
The DNA here is from genome assembly GCA_030269945.2 of Trilocha varians. Taxonomy (NCBI): domain Eukaryota; kingdom Metazoa; phylum Arthropoda; class Insecta; order Lepidoptera; family Bombycidae; genus Trilocha; species Trilocha varians. Next base: position 783,220 of record AP028264.1, on the reverse strand, counting down.
GGGCCTGCTATATCATTCCGATTACCCCCGCCTCGTAAGGCGGGCAGTGTTACGTTCGGGCAGCGGGGGATTTCCCCGACGCCCATGCCGTGTCCCTCTTCGAGGGCCACGTTGACCCGCTTCATCATCATCGGGACATTCACGCAGTGGCGCTCGCTTTGCTAACGTCACTTTAGTTTACGGATCGCGTTTGTGTGTTGTTGTGAATGATTGTTAAAGTGTTAGTTATTCAATAAACTGTTGTTACAAGTCCAATACTGGTTTCCTTAAAGTTGGAGTACCTTGTGTAAACCACGTTTGGAAGGAATTCAACCCTCAGTTGATGTAATCTATGGTTGATGATCCGCCAATACCCGACATATAAGATATATTACGTTAAGGTTTTTTATCGCTACAAACACGAGTCGAACGTAGATATAGCGAGTTTATCTTGTATTGTATGTAAATAACGTTTAAACGATATTGTACACGTGATCATGTCACGTGTACTTTGAGACAGAGGAAATAACATCACATTATTTTGGTTAAATTAGTTTCTGTGACTTTGTTTATTACAAACTTTGTATTAATATGCACTGGATGTAACTATGTAGTTCGGGTGGAATCTTGCAAAATAAACTTGATAAACTTCCCGGTGTCCGATTGAGGTGACATTTTGCATGCAGACGTTTTTTTTTTTATTGCAAGGTAGATAAACGAGCATACGGCCCACCTGATGGTAAGCGGTCACCGTCGCTCATGAACCTCTGCAATGCCAGGGAAAAGAGGGGCCGTTATCTACCGCCTACCCATACAAGACTTTTCTTAAACCTTATCGATCGCGTGACTATGCAATATGACCAATTGGCTAATCTTCAACTCTATTTCACACTAAAGTAATTAAAATAACACTTATTGTTTTATACTCGTAGTTTCAAAATTTAGTTTTAAACCATAGAATTATTACATCTGGAATCAACATCATGACCAACAGAATGAAGCCAATTTAAAGCGCACCGTAACATCACGATATTTTGATTCAACATCAGAAATAACAAAGTGAAATTTTAAAGAACTTATGTGTATGTAATATTTTATTAGTGTGTTAAACGAATTGAGTGTCATCAGTATATTAACGACAGAATATCGTGTAGTTACTAGCGATCGGTGCACTTTAAATTGACTTCATTCTGTTGTTCATGATATTGATTCCAGATGTAATCATTCTGTTTTAAACTCACTTTAAATAAATCATCGTAACGGAAATTCTAAATATAGAAAACGGCTTTATTAATCATCAAAATCGGCGTGTAATTGATCACTAGTTCTCACAACGCGTATAATACATAATTTCACGTCAATCATAAGTTTACCATCTTGCTTCCATGTTTAATGTAGCTTTTTGTTGTTATAACAATAACTTGTTAATCTTCACGTTACTTGGTATGGGTTGCCAGACTTAGGAATAAAAATTCTAGATGTTTCTTCTATTAAACAATACTTTTTAAAATTGTAACATTTGCATATTATATCTGTGTATGTATCTATGTATATATGTATATTTTGTGTATATGTGTATGTTTACATATCCTATATATTTTATTTATGTTTGTGCAGTAGTGTAAGATAGTTTTTAGATTAGTTGCTGTAAGATTTGATTGTTTCTTTTTTTATTATAATTATTTATAATTTTCTACTTCTTGTACGCTTCATCCTATCCATGTCTAGCTATTCCACCAATACCTGGTCTGCTGGGAGAAAACTAAAATATGAGTTAAGCTCGCCATTGTGCTTTTTTTATGTTATTTGTGTTATCTGTTATGTTGCTTTTGTGTACAATAAAGAATAAGAATAAGAATGAATAAAAATGTTTTAGTTGTCAAAGCGATTCTTGTTTATTAATATTTGTATAAAGAAGTCATGTTTAACAGTGACGTCTACGGGTTTATTGATGATGATTAATAATATAATTTGTAGCAGAAAATAAAATACTTTTTTGATTAGTTTAGATCGTTAAAGTAGTATAACCATTTTACTGGATTTAGTTCACTTTTAAAAACAGTGATCAAAATCGATTTAATTGAAAATCGAAGAGTTATTATCGAGAACGACAAAAAAATTTTCACAAATATGGAACCACTGCGACCACGGTCCGTTTCAGGAATACTTTTTTGCCACGCACCATCCGGCCATAGAATGAGCTCCCCTCTTCGGTATTCCCGGAGCGCTATGACTTGTCCTTCTTCAAATGAGGCTTGAGGAGGGTCCTTAAAGTTAAGTCGTAGGTAGCGACCCCTCCGTACGATCAGGTAGCCCGTTAGCTCGTCTGCCTACAGGGCAATAAAAAAAAACTTAAATGACAAATAAAAAAACTCAAAAAAATATATATTTTTCTATATCCTTGCAACACAGTCGTCAAATACCACGACAAAGCCGCTGATTGCTTCTGACATCATATTTATACATTTATAATCGATTTCCATTCATTTGTAATTTGATCTTAAGAATTTTAGAAAACTACAAGTAGCTATGTAAATTGTATAGAAAACCGTTAGTTTTACTATATTCATAAACAATACGAGTAAATTGATCGGTCTCTTGGTCTATTTTAGGCACACTATGAGGCACAATTTTAGAGCCTGAAATTTTTGACCGACCGAAAAAGGAGGTTTTCAAGTTGACTGTGTTTTAAGGTTTATATTTGCATGCACTAATTTGAATGATTCTCGATTAATTTGAATAATGAACAAGTATTTTTCGAGTTATGATCAAAACATTTAGTTTTTAAACATTATTTTATAATTTGCATGGAATTATTACCTCTGGAATCTAGACGATGAACAACAAACTGAAGTATTCGAAACTTTGTATGTGTGTGAAAAATGTCTCATTCATTCATGAAATCATTTCTCTAATAATAAACACATCTTTACAATTTTATGACAATTTAATTTGTTATCCGTGTTTGTTTCTTTTATGTAAGTTTGTAGTTGAACCGATCTGGATAATTATTTTAAAACATATTTTTAGATGATTTCATATAAATTTAATAGGGAACAAATTAGTACTTTATATGTTATTATTAATAGAAATTGATCATTACATTTATAAAAAAAAAAATACTTATTTCAATTATATTTTTGTTATTTCATTAAATTTGGTTAACAAAAGTTGTTTTTAGGTTTATTTTTGAATCGAATTTAATCGTTTTTCAATATCATTGTTTTGCAAATTAGTTTAGGTGTTCATTTTATTTAGTAGGTGAAGGGTATCGGCATTTTTGAATAATTAACAACTTGTTAAAACAGGAAAAAGAAAAATAGCAATAGTTTTAAATAAACGTTCCATTGTTTTGTCAAATAATTTGACCTGTAACCCGTTACGTATTCAAAATAAATTACAAAAATAAGTTTAATATGAAGTATTTTTTCAACATGTATAATCAAAATGTAAATTAATCTTGATAATTATTTAACACGTACTTTTTTCCGTTAAGTAATTTTTAAGTTTTCAGTAATTGTGTTAATTTGTCGTAAATAATTTAAAGCGCAAATTTTCTTGGTAAATAATCAATTTAAGATAATTAACGAATAATTCTTTCCCGTTTCAGTGGTTTCTTCAAGTTCAGAAACTTGCTTATCTCTATATAAATACCTATGTACCCTATTAATAACCTACAACGAAAAAGCCTTCACTCGCTAGTACTTCGAAGATATGTGAAGACTTCCGCATTGTGCAAGCTTGGTGGACTACACCTGATAATACCACCATATTAAGGAGACATGAGTCCAGCAGTGAAATGAAATGAATTACTTTATTTTCAACATTGATGACGTACTCATTCTTGTTGACGTCAAAAGTAAAAATCTACCACCAGTTCGGACACAAAAAATATAATTATAGCCACCGTCCTGAGAAGAACTAGCAAGAAACTCAGCGGGCATGTCTTTTTTTTGAGTAATAGGTTGATACAAAATACACCTCTCCAGAACCCTAAATATTTTAGCAAAGTAATTATAATTTCTTGTATTTTAAAGACGTTAATTACAATACAATGGAAACAACGACTTCCTTACAATAGACCTTTAGGTTGTATCAATTATTAGCAATTACATTACGACCTTCTAACACATATGATATAGTAGAATTAGTAGTATGCATAATACGCCACTGGAAATCACCAAGAAACGTAAATTTCCTAGCAAATTTATAAACTTTCGTAGGATTCCAAAAGGCTGCTGAGTTTGTTACGCCAGTTCTTCTCGAGACCAGTTCTCTCAAAATTTCAAACATTGTAAAAACTAAAATCCATTTAGCTCCGCTACTCATCAGCCAGGTACAGTTCCGATTTGGGGTATATCAGGAGAAATATGGACCAAGTTTTCAGCTTGCCTCAAATACCTATCCAAAATTTGACACTAACTCTTGGGCTATCAAGCCAATGACGTAGTTACTAGCAGTAATTTCACTTTGATGGTCAATACAATACGTATATTGTACAAGCTGACCCGCGCAACTTCCTCTGCGTCACAAAGGGAAACAAAATATCCTATACCCTTCGATAAATGAACCTTCCAAAACTGAAAGATATTTTGAAATCGGACCTGTAGTTCCGGAGCCTATTCGAGGCAAACCTAACCTCTTTATTATATTAGTATAATTAGATGTACCTATTAACCACTCAACTGGGATCGGCAACCAAATTGGTTTGTTTACTTTTGCCAAGTCTGTGGCAGGAGCCAAAATTGAGCACAGTTCTAAAACTTGTTTTGTTTACATTTTTTAATCGTCTCATATTTTACGGAGATGATATATTTTCGCTGAAAATGCAATATAGCGTCGTTTAGTAATAAAGATTTACAAAAATATAAGGTTTTATTAAAAATCTAAATTAAAAATTATTGGAAAACAATGTTTTTAAAAAGGAGCTCAAACACGGTGTTGATTCCGAACGAAGTCCCCAGTTTCGCCATCTAGCGAATAGTGACGTTCCCATTTGAGTGGATAACATAGAAATTTAAGTTGAATGTCTAAGAAATTATTGAGTATAAGTAAAAACGTTGTCAATAACTGCTTTTGATTGATTAAGAAGTTCTCAAAGGCCGGTCTCTTGAGGACGATCGTTCTTCAAGCTACGGTGTGTGGCCGCTACCACTATTGTTGAGCTGTCTTAAACTTCGTCCTGAGATGATTAATGCTTATAGAATTGATGGCGAGTGTATGCGATTTGTTTTGGATGTTAGAAACGGTAACCACCAGTCCGGATATGGAGAAATTTAAATTATTTTTTAAAATTATATCAATCGAATTAAGTCGTGGTGGGGTAGTGGTCGAAGCGCTTCCTTCCGAACGGGCGGTCGCGGGTTTAAACCCGGCCGGCTTGTACCTCTAAATCTAAACGTGAAAAAGATTTATGTGCAATTTTTCACAACACCACTGACTAAAAACGTTGAAGGAAAACATCGTGGATCAGGAAACCTGCATGTCGGAAAAGGATTCTAAAAATCCTTTGAAGATATGTGAAGTCCCCAATCCGCACTGGGCAAGCGTGGTGGACTAAGCCTAATCCCTCTTCTGAGGAGACCTGAGCCCAACAGTAAGCAGTAATGGGTTGGTACAGACGGACAGAAATTTACAGCTTTCAGTCAATTTTATAGCATTTTCTTTGCAAAATAATAAGAATGAGAAGCGTATGTTGATGACATATATACCATTTAATAGTTTTTTGTTGTCATATTTCAATGTAATTTGATAGGTCAGGGTATGTAATGCGTCCTACAGATTGCACGTCATTGCTTACTCTCAAGTGGACTGTCCGTTTTGCTGTTGGCGAAAAAATATCGTCAAAAAGGTAAAAGCTGAAAACAAAATTTTAAAAAATAGTAATGATCTATCTATTGATGCAATAAAATACAGGGTGTGATTTATTCGAATTTTAGTTTGTAGTAACGATACCAGGCTAGAGAATTAAAAAAAAAAATGAATGCATTTGTTTTTTTTTTAAATAAGGGCATGATTCCTTTGAGTAAAGTTTGATTTTCTCTCTTTAAATTACTTTTCTTGGAGGAAGCAGTCCACCCTGAATATGAATGGGAATGGTATGAACTATGGATGTTTATGTTTTTTCTTCCGTTTTCGTAGTTTTGGGTGCAAAATTTTATGTACCTTGTAATGATCCTATTTAAATATTGTTTAACATTAAATTACGAAATGTAATTAACAGGTAAACCATAATTAGTGATATTATTATTTGTGGAAGTAAATTAATTACATGAATAGACTGTTTAATTACTAATTGATTACGTTTATTTGTTTGAGTGCAAAATTACTCCGAATTGTCAATATTTAGTTTTAATGACATAACCAATACTTGGAATGAAGAACCAAATTTGGTTTTCCCTCTTTCCATTTTGAAGATTTATTGTTAATGTGTAACTCATTGTTTAAAGTAAATAATACAATAATGGATTGCTGGTAAAGTATATTTTTCTTAACTTTTACAAAAATACGAAAAGAGTTTTTTTGTGACACTATTTTATGACACTTTCCAATCACATCTTGTTATGCCGCGTTTCCACATAGGCTCACCAACGTCCAACACACGTACAAAACGAATGACCGACCAACATATAAACAGGAGTTTGTATGCATAAACCGTCATTGAAACTAAGGGGTGGGACATATAAACTTAATGATAACTTAATAACTTTATTGACCAAAAAACGTGATAAACAGTAAGGAATTACATTTATCTCCAAACTAGGTAATGCCAAACTGTATCTTGGAGATTCAATTTAAATACATTAAAGTCACGCTTACATTTCACATTAACATTAAAATAGAAATTAAATAAGTGGAATTGATAATTAATTTATAATACAAAAGAAAAAAACAAATTAAAATATAATTAAATTAATCTAGAATAAAGTTTGCATTTTCCAAAAGTTCGACTGTCATGTTGGCTGTGTAGCATGTTGCGTCATCCTGTTGAAACCAAATGTCGTCCATGACATACTCTTCAACTTTTGGAAACAAAAATTCTATGTGAAACACCGTTCATTGAAAGCAATAATATCAAACTGTAACTCCTAAACCTAATTATTCCTCTTACAATATACTTAACATAGAAGTGTGATTTGTTTAGTCCTTATACTATTTCATATATATATATTGTCTTTCATAATATTATTTTCTTTTATTTGTGTGTTCTGACTTTGTATACAGGGTGATTTGTTAGACAGGGTACATATTGCAGGAGGGTGATGAGTACTCTGTTCTAATACGGAATATTACAAAAAATAAGTAAAATAACAAATTATTTTTTTTTTTTTTAAATCTAAATTCGACAAAACTACCTCAAACATAAGCAATTTCGGCTTAAAGAGTGTTGACTAATGACCTCTAGTGATGTCGCGCACCCCACACCTCCGTCACACCCATCAGCTGTCGAAAAACCATAATTTTGCAAGAATTTTAGGTATTTTTAAGTTGCGATTACTAAGGCATTAAGCAATATTCTTTGGTAATAATATTTTTACTGGTTGTATATAACCATCAGCTACCATGACCTTCAATATGTACCCTCACTAGGAAATCACCCTGTATACTGTGAATGTCCTGTGATTGTCCTGTGTCCGTTGTATCTTAGATCTGGAAACCGAACATTTTCTAGACAAATTCTGGCAAAAAAACTTGTGTATACTCCTCACTTGACATTGGCGAATCATCCCCGGGGATGAGTCCATAATCAAAAGAAGAAGAAGAAGAACACCGTTTGACAGTTTGCCTAACAGTCATTTGCGCGCATTGGGAATCAGCGAGCCAATCGGCGGGCGAACTTGCCACTTTATTTACGTCATATGATCAAACAAACAAACATAAGTACGTAAAAACCCTGTTATAAGTATGTCACGTTTAATTTTTATCGTTTATTATGACTTTGATTAATAACAATATTTATAATTGTTCCGACTGATAGCACAGTATTACTGTACAGATACAAAACTTCAAACAAATCGCTTCGATGAACTCACACATAAGTATGTTTCATCGACATATAATTATAACTGGTTTCAACTAACATAGATTTCAGTAGGTATCTAATGTATTCAAAAAAGTATTTTTAACCACTCAACTGGGAACGTCACTTTTTGCTAGATGGCGAAACTGGGGACTTCGTTCGGAATCAATACCGTTTTTGAGCCCCTTTTTAAAAAAAAATTTTTCAAATAATTTTTATTTTGATTTTTAATTAAACCTTATATTTTTGTAAATCTTTATTACTAAACGACGCTGTATTGCATTTTCAGCGAAAATATATCATCTCCGTAAAATATGAGACGATTAAAAAATGTAAACAAAACAAGTTTAGAACTGTGCTCAATTTTGGCTAATGCCACAGACTTGGCAAAAGTAAACAAACCAATTTGGTTGCCGATTCCAGTTGAGTGGGTAAGAGTATATACTGTAACTAACAAAAAAATAAAAATTAGGTATACTATACAAAAAAAAGTATAATGCATAGCTAACGGAATTGAACTAAAATGATTTTCGATTAATATTCGTCTTAATTTTAAGAGGAGTTACTTTAAAGTAGGTAAGTACATGCACGTAAAAGTTTTCAATTAGATTTAAATTAAATTATGTATTCCACAATTAAAAGTATCTTGAAGTCAAATATCTTGTGAAAAAGATTTCTGAATCTCAAATTCAAATTAAGAGTCAAACTTTTGACCCCGCAAGTGTCAATGCTGTCAAAATTTTGGCACCTACATTTACATCTGTATTGAATAGTAATCTGTGCTGACAATATGTCGTGTCTTGACATGTGAACATCAGAGCACGTTGCCTTGTGACCTGTGCTTAACCCTCAGCTTAAATTACAAATGTTTATCCACAAATACTTTAAAATATATAATATTTTCTTTAAACATTACATCATCATTTTTATATACATGGTGATCTGTAACTTTGGACAATCTGACGTGGGGTGAATGACCTGTTGAAACAAAACTTAGAATCACGTTTATTTAAGAAATTAGAAAAAAAAGATTTCATTATAGTATGGAAGTCCGCAACGATAGTCGTACGTTTTCCATACAATGTCAGAAAAAAAAGTTTAACCGATCCAAAAAATAAAAATGTTACTAAGTTGTATTTCGACATGTCATTCACCCCACGTCAGATTGTCCAAAGTTACAGATCTACCATGTATAGACGAGTCAAAGGACTACTTGATCTTAAGTTCAAACTTGCACCACTACTGAACTTGGATTGCTAGAAACTGAACTCTATTTTCATCATTCAATTACCATATATATTTCTCGTGATGTGTCGTGGTAATTTCCTAGTGTAATCCTCGATCCAATATAAACTACGCAGCAATGGACGAAGTGTCAGAAAATAGTTACTCAAAAATAAACTCTTAACACCTCAAAATTTGGAAATCAAAATAAATTTTCTCACAAACTGATTTGGCGATGAAGTCGTATTTTATTAAAGTGCAAACTTATTCGTAATATAGAAAAACACAACAGCGTAAGATTGATGACAAGGTCAGAAGCAGGAAGATCCTGGATGCAGATGGCGCAGGACCGGTCGTTGTGGCGAGGTTTAGGGGAAGCCTATGTCCAGCAGAGAACGTCTATAGACTGATGATGATGATTATTTTACGAAATCATGTTTTGCTGTTGGAAGTAAAATATTCATTAGTTTATATTATGGTAAATGTTTACAAATTAAGTCTAAAATAAACAGTCCCCAATTCAGTGTTTCCCGAGCACTATGACTTGCTTTTTTTCAAACGAGGTTTTTTTTAAAACCGTAGGTAGCAGCCTCGCAGTGTCTTTTGACAATTCAGAGGTTCATGAGCAACGGTACCCGTCACCATCAGGTGACTCTGCAGCTCATATGCCTATAAGGCAATAAAAAAGTCTTGTTGAATTCGAAACCGTGAAATCCCGCATGGTAGGCAAACGTTTTGTACCCCAGTAATAACGACTCGAAAGTCGTGACAAAAAGTCATGGTGGCCGAGTGATCGAAGCTCTTCCTTCCGTACGGGAGGTTGCGGAATCAAATCCGGCTTGTACCTCTAAATCTAAATGTAAAAAGATTTATGTGCAATTGTTCACAACACCACTGACTATAAACGGTGAAGGAAAACATCGTGAGGTAACCTGCATGTCGGAAAAGGGTTCTAAAAATTCTTTGAAGATATGTGAAGTCCCCAATCCGCATTGGGCAAGCGTGGTAGACTTTGCCTAATCCCTCTTCTGAGGAGACCTGAGCCCAACAGTGGGCAGTAATGAGTTGGTACAGTACAATACAATACAAATAAGGACTTAGTTACTCAACTGCTTAAATGCAATTATTGTGAAATAACTTTATTCGGAGAATTTTTCAGTTAAAACCCGTGACTCAATGATTGTGGTTTTTCTGTAAATTCGGTAGTTAGCTACGTTTTGATAACCTGTGACCCGAAGTTAATCATTCGATAGGAAGAGTGGAAGCAATTTTTAGTTTAGTGCAAATATAATATTTAATATTTTGTGTTTTTTCTTATATTTCCTACATTGAGCTGAGTATAATTATTAGAGGATAAGCTATACATATAAATGTATTTAATGAATAGGTACAATGGGTCTTGTAAGACGACTCAGAGTCGTTCAGAGAGCAATGAAGAGGGCTATGCTGGGTGTTTCTCTGCGTGATCAAATCAGAAATGAGGAGATCCGCAGAAGGACCAAAGTTACCGACATAGCCCAAAAAATTGCATCTTTGAAGTGGCAATGGGCAGGACACATTGTGCGCAGAACTGATGCTGATGGAGCCGAAAAGTTCTAGAGTGGTGACCACGAACTGGTTGGCGCAGCGTAGGCAGACCTCCCACAAGGTGGACCGATGACCTGGTCAGGACCGCGGGAGGTGGCTGGATGCGGACAGCGCAGGACCGATCGATGTGGCGAGATTTGAGGGGATTTGAGGGCCTATGTCCAGCAGTGGACGTCTACAGGCCGATGATGATGAATGTATAAAAATGTGTCTAAATCATTTATCATCGACTGATACCTCATACAATAAGTTTGTGAGTTGGTATGGAAAGATAATTGTATGAATGGATGTGTGAATATTTATTACCCTTTCATGCAAAACCTATTTAATGGAATGAAAATATAAAATTAAATAGATATTTAAGCTGCATTTGGACTTGTAAGTGACCACAATCAGGCAGATATTCAATCAACCTTCTTCAGTGGTAGACTATGCCTAATAGCTCTTCTAAACCTGAGCCCAGCAGTGGGCTGTTACAGTACAGTACAACAATAAAAATACCAAGATAAATAAAACAATCAAATGATAAAAACAATTGAGTAGCCGCAAAATCCAAACATTAAGAACTTGTCCTAAAATACTTTAATTAAATTATCATTTAGTTAATTATCTAGTTATTAAGCTATACATAATATGTTTGTTTGCTTGTCGTGTCTGAAGTCACGTACACTTCTGGCTAACGAGACTGCTCCAGGTCACTGATTGACATTTGATTGCTTTATAATTATTTATTTTGATTGGGTTATTAGGCAATTTTCTCACGTAGTTTATTTGTTGCTTCCTTGTGTGACGTGTGTGTAAATATTTTTAACTGTTTAGGTTAGATTCTATTACTGGTTAAAAGTACTGGTTACCAAGTCGTGGTGGCCGAGTGGTCGAAGCGCGTCCTTCCGAACGGGAGATCGCGGGTTCAAATCCGGCCGGCTTGTACCTCTAAATCTAGATGTGAAAAAGATTTATGTGCAATTTTTCACAACACCACTGGCTAATAACGGTGAAGGAAAACATCGTGAGGAAACCTGCATGTCGGAAAGGTGTTCTAAAAATCCTTTAAAGATATGTGAAGTCCCCAATCCGCACCGGACAAGCGTGGTGGACTATGCCTAATCCCTCTTCTGAGGAGACCTGAACCCAACAGTGGGCAGTAATGGGTTGGTACAGGTACTGGTTAAAAGGACATCAACGAAACACCACAAAGACCCGTTTTTTAATCTTAAGTCACTTAGCTGACATTTCAGGGTATTTTTCTCATAATTATACTATTGATTTCAACTATGTTGTTCTTCAAAAATTCTTCTTCTGTATTCAGTACGTTTCAGAGGTACGGCATCTTGTCACAAATGGACTATTTATCCTCAAGACTTTCTTATTTTTCAACAGGAATCCTCTAAAACTTGAAGTTGAAACCATGGGAATAGTTATTTTATTTGGCTCCTTTAGTTTATTACAGTGTCTACAAAATAAATATAACGCTACGAACAAGAAATGTCAGGAAATTTTCGGGTTTTAAGTGTATATATATGTTTCATGATTTGAATAAATGAGAAAATGTTATGTTTTTTTGTGTTTTAGTTTATATTTTTGTGTCCTCTTTGTGTGTCTAGAATAAATTTACTTTCTTTCTTCTTTTGTTGCTCTAAGCTTCAGCCTGACAAATCTACTGACCCCACTTACATAATCAAAATGCTTTTTTTTATTGCCATGTAGGCAGACGAGTCAACGGACCACCTGATCGTAAGTGTTACCGTCGCTCATGAACCTCTGCAATGTCTGAGGACATTGAGGGGTCGCTACCTACGACCTAACTTTAAAGACCCTGCTCAAGCCTCGTTTTAAGAATGCTTTATGCAAAACGGAAAATACCAGTGACATCCAATTTCGTATTAATAATCACAAATTTAATCAAAACTTATCAAAACCGGTTAATATCCGTGTCTGTGTAAATTATTATTCCAAAGACATTTTTATATCTTCATAATGCTATAAAACAATAGCGATAACATTTATCGATTATATTATCAATCATAAATGCAAAAATTTGTATCAATAGTAAATAAATATTAAACGATTTTCCTTATATTATCAGCGAAGAGATATCCTTTATTTGTTTATGTTGATATTCGTTTTATTGCGGTGAAGATAACCATATGCATAATATATGTATGATTTAATTACAATGTTGTAACACTCTATGACCCTAGATAATGTATGTATGTTGTGCAATCATGTGAAAAGGGTAAATGTTGTTGTAATAATATATTGATTAAGTTGAGACAATAATATTTTTGACAGATCGTGATGACTAAGCGTGCCCGCACACCTAAAACAGTATTGTCAATACTTGTGACAGAAGCAGAGATGGGATTTAAAAGTCATAATAATTTAATTGTAATGTTATAAAAAATAGCAACAATAGCGTTTGAGTAGCATGCTCTAAACATCTTTTAGATATTGAAATTGTGTTATTTGTATATACCTCCTGGTGCTTACGTCAAGTGAGTTTAGTTCTATGTATTACGCTAAAAGACATGAAAAAAAGTAGTTTCAGGCAGCATCAGACTTGTAAAAGTATGAAAAAAATTTGAATTAATTAATTGCATATATTAAAAATTAAAATACCACCTGAATAGTAGACTTATAAAACCAACGAACACTAATAGTAGGCTTAGAATTTAATTGAAAACGTAAATCTATATTTCTAATCAATTTACTATATTAGTCCTTTTAAAAACCTACAACACAAAGTTACGTAACACACATATAATTTATACAACAAAGCATTAAGGATATGATTATAACAGAGCAGTTTGGTGCGGATGCGTAGATCAGTCCTGATGGTATGTCGAGCCAACATGAGAGCCGCGGTGTGTGTGTGCCCACATTACAGTCTAGGAACGGTGGTGCTCAAACTTATGACGTCTTAGCAATGTGACAAGATTGTATTCTATGAACTCCCCTCCTCGGTGTTACCCGAACTCTATTACTTGTCTTCTGAACGAAGGTTTAAGAAGGTCCTTCAAAGAAGGTAGGTAGTGGCCTTGCAGAGGTCCTTAAGCGACGGTAACTACTAATGATCAGTGTGCTTAGTGCGACTTTTCCTTCACTGTGTAAGTTAGTAGAGTTTACAAAATCGTAGCAGGCAGTGAAGGAAAACACGGAATAGACACACAGGTGACTTATTGGCTCGTCTGCCTACATTGCATTAAAAAAATATCTAAATTCCTTAAACGTACTTTTTCCCATAAAAACATTCAAAATAGAAAAGTCCTTCTTAACTTTTATTTTCTTTTTATTTTCTTCCTTAAAATTTGTGATCTTTTCGTATTTTAAGATGTCAAAAAAGAAGGTGTGTTAACTATTAAAATGTTTATGAAACATATAAAAATACAATCTTAAAAGTCTTGTATCTATAAAGTTTGAGAATCATTTAAGAAAGGATGCGACACAGGATTGCTAGCCAACAATTGTGTCTCAAATGAACACATCCTTATAAACGGAGCTGTTTGCTTGAGACTACAATACAACTGCTATTTACTTATTATGTCAACTAGTACGAGTACTTTTTCATTTGTTCTATTCTTAAAGTGATATAATATTATTTTTGAAGCATAGCACAAAAACTAGTCAGAACTTTATGAGATAATGTCTATAGTGTCTGCTTTCTAAAAAAAATAATCATCTAAAACGGTTTATATAGAAACGAAATAAACACAAAAAACCATAGCAAATGAATTTTTGCTCGTTAAAAATACGTATTTTTAAACACATATCCTGTTCGATCCTCGTTCGACTTACGGTGGATAGTTCGAGTAATCGTTGATACTCCACTACCTTAACATATTATATAAAAGAAGAACGACATCTTCACGACCAACCTCTTCCGTGAAGCTTGGTACTGGCCGGTAACAATTGCCGGGCGCGGCTATCTTGACCAAAAGCGTGGCCTACTCGATTTTAACATAAAAGAAGACAATTTGACGTAACGAAGAAAAAAACTAAAAATATATAATCTGACGTTCCGGATAAAAAAAACTAATTGAATTCTACAACGATAATAAGTTTGATCATCATTGCCACTTTCTACATCATCCTACGAGACTACATATGAAGACTGCAATAATATTAAGGTAAGTGGAGTGCTGCTATCTACCACATTATTGGACGAGGAGCGAATATTACTTCACATCGTAATCTACAGATTTCTTTAACATTATATAAACCAGCTAAAACTCTTTCAGTTAATGTGTTTAATTACGCACATATCCAAAAGTACTTTTTCTATCTTTAAAAACCCCATGACAACAGTGTTCAACCATCTGATTCCAGAATCATTCAAATCGGTCTACCCAAACTACTACTATGAACTACTATGAAAGAACAAACTTTAAAAAAAACATACAGCTGAATTGAGTATTTATACTTTTTGGAATTCCGTCAAAAATTCAACTGAAATGAAATTATCATAATATTCGATTACAACTGTAGATGAAACGACAGAAAATAAAACAAATTTAATGCATAGTCTTCATTTTCCTCTCTTCAAATATAATGAAATAACACGATTGATGTAAAAGTGTGATATGTAGATAAGAGCAGGGTCAGGCAGCACGCGCTCCTTGTAATTACTACGCCGTTCTGTGCGTTCATTGCTACAGTAGGGAGGGGATAAGTCATTAACATTATAATATATCGAGAACCGTTTTTGGCCAAGAGAAAGTCGCCCGATATCCACCTACCCCGCGCGACGGGAAAGAGTGCCGAGCGCGTGACGCGTCGCGCCGTCCCTCCAAACCCCGTGCTGGGTTCAGGCGTCAGCCGGGGTTTAAAAAACCCCGAAGGTGGGAGTCGAGAGTCGAACCACACTATAACTTCCTGCCACTCACACTCAGCATCCGGACCCCTGCAGAGGACAAAAGTCAGCTCTGGGTTGTGCGAGAAGTCACGACGTATTGCACGCCAAGGATCAGGTACCACCCGTTAACCCATATCGAGAACCTAGCATCATGTTTAGGTAGGTGTCGGTGAGATTAGCTGGTCTCAACCTCCTTCTCCTCGAGTTGATATCCTCAATGCTGACAAATATTTTCTCATGGAAATGTCAGACTTCTTCCTGACACGTTCTTGGCGTCACTTCACGCGTCTTCACGTTTCTTGGTATTTTTCTCTGTATTGTTGGAATAGTGCTTTTGAAGGGGAATTAAAAACATAAGTTGACTTTATCTATCAATTCAAGCATGTCACAAAATATATTGGTAACGTTATTTAATACTTTAATTCAGCTTTTACCATTCGATAGAAAACTTGGCTGTTATAGGCTTAGAAAACAAGACTCAAGGAAAGCCCTTAAAAGTACGTCGTAGGTCTCTCAGTGTCCCCTAACATTACAGAGGCCTATGAGCGTTAGTTACCACTTACGATCAAGTGGTCCATTGGCTCGTCAGCCTACAAGGCAATAAAAAGAGCATACTTCATACTATAGCAATCATACATAACATCTAAACATTAATACTAAATCATTTAAAAGTAAAATATCTTCTAAAACTCATTTTATCGACAACGACAGTTTCCCAACACTATTTAACTGATTGAGCTTTGGTTAACCAGCCTTCGTTTTAACAAAGCGAGTAATTTCAAGTAGTTAACCGTGGTATTGTAAGCGTTAACTTGTTACATGCATATTTGTGTTTCCTGTTCATACGTTGGTACAAATGTTGGCTTGTATTACAATTAGTTGGGCCAACTCTGTCGTGAATAAGCATATTGCACTAATTCTTCATTCGTGACGTGGACGAAGTTCCGTGGGTCTAGCAAAATAAAAAATAAGATTACTATAAAATAATATTTTTATTGTGAAAATTAAAACGACTGACTTCTCTTTCTCAAGCATAGCACAAAAACTACCAGTCAAATATTTTGAAATATATATGAAATGCAAGATTAGAGAATGTCCAAAGTGTCTGCTTCCTAACAAAAAAAAACATCGAAATCGGTTCATATAGGTCGTAAAATACTCCTTGACGTTGAAATAGATACATTAAACATACATTGAAATACATTTGAGTTTTGATGAAGTTTATTTTGAGATAATACACGACATACACATAAATACTAGTTCAAAGTCAAGTTAAATCATTTATTTCAAATTAGATGTGGACACACATACATTTTGAATGTCAAAAACAAAATCAAAAGTTCATAAAATATTCATACCTACTTAAACCGTAAGCGCCACGCAAACACATTAAAAAAAATGGCGATCAAACTGTAGGGTAATCAGTCCAATTACTGACAACATTTGAATTATAGATCAGGGACGCGTGGGAGAACACATATGTACAAATATTGGCTTCTTTGTACAGTTCTGGTTCGATTTTGTTTTGAATTGTTTCCGGGAAAGTATTATCCTTAATTATATACTCAGTAATCAGAAAAGTCCAGTTAAAGTTGTTTTTCATTGTCATGGAATGAAACTGTAGTTTTACTAGAGAAATCTTGCACAATCCTGTGCTGGGTTCCATCCTTAGCTGGGTCCGGACGCTGAGCGTGACCGGCAGGAGGTTTTAGTGCGGTTCGTCTCCAACCTACCCCATAGGTGGTGGAAATCCAGCAATTTCCTCCCATCACAAAAAAGACGTTTTGTGACGGGGTGATGGGGCGATAGGTTAACTTGCGTACGCCAGTTACTTTCCATGGGGGTCGTCGTGTCGGACGGAAGGGCACACGGACGGACCTTGGGGGCATCCCGCTGCCCGGGCTTAATCTCTCTGCCATTCTAGGCGGAGGTGTAGGTGTGGTGTGGCGTTGAGTGTAGTCCCTTCTGGGACTGTAGTCTGTAGTCCCTTCAGGGGTTTGCCCATGGAATGGATTTGTGCTTCAATGCGCCTTTGGGTCTAATTCTTCTCGCGCTCCGAGTCCCTGCGCTGTGTCTAGACACAGCTCCGGCCGACGACCATCCCTTTCTGGGCGGTCTTCGAACAAGAGGCAACCGCAGCGAATCCAGTTACTTTGTTTATTCTTTATCTGTATAGACACTTCCATCATATTCTACTCCAACATTGTTTTAACGACCAAAACACCATAAAAACTCTATAGAATATTTCGCACTAATTGAACAATTCAGTGTATGTTCAACTCGTGAAACGTAAACCAATACATGCGTCGGAGTAAGCCGATTTGAATGACTCTTTGTAGTCGCGGGTCGAGTTACCGAGCAAGTTGGGTGTTCGGTTACCGGCACAAACGGACCGACAGCGGAGGTGTTAGCGGATTACATTGGAAAAACAATTCTGAACTGGGTTTAAGAAAGGCGTATTTTTAAGAAAAATACCGTCGTTTTATTACTAGGTACACTATACCGAACAAATTAAATCAAATATTTTATTATTTCCCAACACTGAAACTTATACTTTAGTACATATTATCATGTTGGTGTTGACATTAGAGAAGCTTTACAGTGGCACTCACACGGCAAGCTTGTGTCGTGAGTACCTAAGACGATTATATACAAAACACAACAAAAAACAGTGCAAATTATGTTTCCAAACAAACCTATAGTAAACCACAATTTTATTTTAGAAACGAGGAAATCGCCTGCCCCGTTGGTTATGTAGGAGTAGAACCACACCAAAACCTCCTACCGCTCACATTCAGCGTCCGAACCCAGATGAGGACAGAACCCAGCACAAGATTGTGTAAGATTCCTCTACTAAAACTATGTTTGCCGTTTTCCGTCGGCTCAAACGTGATGAGCCCAAGGATAATTGACAAGTACTTTGCGGATAAACTCCATTGTGCTGATATAGATCGCATTTCTAGTTTCAGGTGTCAAAAAAGCCGGCATCTTCGCGAATCGGTCTCACGAGAAAACAGGTGAACGGATTGAAGATAATGTTACTTTATGGGTCTTTTATGCGGGTCATATATTGTTACTATTTATTAGGCCTTTTGTGGATTAAGATACAATGATTTTAACAATATCTTTGTGTTTTTTTAAGGGCTGTGTGGGAGTTATTGGCAGTGTTTTTTTACCAATTTGCACGGTCGTGTTCTAAAAAGTATATTTGGCTGGATAGAATTATGTAAGCGACTTTTATTAAAGGCTTTTAACTTGCACGCAATTAATATCTTTGGCAGTTTGGATGGAAATTTGAGACTTTCTCTTTTTTATTTATATTCGATTGTACTTTTTTTTATTTAGAACTAAGAGTCATGCCACATCATGGAATATTCCGGCCAATCATATAAAATCTTATATCATAACACTTAACAGCTTTTTTTAATTGTCATGTAGGCCACTTGATCAGGCGTGGTTACTGTCGCTCATGGGGGGTGTCGCGACGAGAAAGTGTGCCGCAGTGCGTAACGCGTCGCGCCACCCCGCATAACCTCGTGCTGGGTTCTGGCCACAGCCGGGGTTCGGACGCTGAGTGTGAGCGGTTGGAGGTTTTAGTGAGGTTCAACTCCCACATACCCCATGGGGATCCGGCGATTTCCTTCAACTAAAAAAAAAACCGTCGCTCATGGACCTCTGCAATGTCTGAGGATAATATACCGCTATCTACGACCTAACTTAAAGGACTCAATCGAAGAAGGACAAGTCACAGCCAGATAAAGTATTGCGGATATGTTACGTGACCAAACCATAAACTAATTCGAACCCCATTAATCAAACTATAAATTCTCATAGTCTATGAATGTTTTTTTAATATTAATATGACAGCTAAATACTCTGCGTTTAATGTACCGTCTTTATTCCTTTGAAGTGCATTCGGTTAATTCTTTAAACGACAATGTATCTTATTTCGATGGGTTAAGGTTGATTTTGCCGTGTATTATTAGATTAAAAAGATGATAAATGTTTAGTTGTTTTTCATCGTTTTTGGCGGCTTGACTCAATTAGAGAGGCGGCCTGTATCTACGTCGTATATCGATATGTCGAATCGAACTCGATTTATTAATTAAATCGATAATACAAACATCGGCCGTCATCATAACGATATCATATTTTAGATGCAGTCTTTGTTTTGTTTTCCTTAAGTGAGTGTCGGTTTTTGTAATTCGTCACCAGAGAGATGAAAACGCTAACAGTTTTCACAGAAGTAAGGTAACATTTTGGACAAAACATTCAGTATAAACATATCTTTGTTTATGTTTGTTTGTGTCGGCTTATAGGTAGGTTAACTATCGGGCCATCTGATCATAAGTGGTTGCCGTCGCTGATGGACCTCTGTTATGTCAATGCCTCTACCTAACTTCAAAGACTTAAATGTTATGTTCAATTTTAGAAAGAAATAAAGAAAGAAAAGGAAAAAAGAAAATAACTTTATTCAGAACTACAACAATAATAAAGATTGACATAATTAGTTTAAGATTAAGCTAAGAAAAAAAAAGATTAACAAATAAAAATTAAAAGAGTTGCTGTAGTGGTGAAAAGGTCACGACTCAGCATGATTACCCCGAGTGCGGTACTTACACTTAAGAAAAGAAATTTACGATAATCTCCTCTCTCTCTTTTTGTTCATTTAATTTCATGTTTTTGTGTATATTTTCAGAGCTTTCAAATATAAAAGTTAACTAACTCATTTTTGATAATTTGGCGCTTTTACCTTTCCAGTAACAATATAATCTGTGGTATTAAGCAAAGAGGTTGCGATTTTTTCGGAGCTTAAACCTTTTTTATCGTAAAAATCGGTAAAAACACTCATAGAAATACGATTACAGATAACGTTTACTTAAATCCTTTACAAAATTAATGCGGTGTAAACAAAATATCCTTTTGCTTTTAAGAAACTGTAAAAAAGTTTGGATTTAATTTCATAAAACCTTTTTTGAATGGACCTACTTGGAACCTTAAAAGTATTATCTTTTTAATTGTTTTTTTTTAACTAGGAAGCAAGGGGTTAGGTTAAATAGTGCGTGAATATGGGAGAACGTGTGGTTATCATCTCCTTTGATACATTTTATATTTAAGACGCGTTGGAAGACGGGCTTTCATGGACATATGAGTCAGCTTTGCAATTTTTGAAGGCTGTCCATGAAAATAGAGGAAAATATGGGAATAACATTTGAAAATTGTATAACATTTACAGGACGAAATGACCCTCTGCTGATCTTGCTGATTTTGAAGAAAAGACAGCTAATTGCTAGGAATTGTATGAGAATCAGTGTAATTGTTTTAGAGATAAGACAACAAACAAATTTTCAAAAATATTATGTTTGTAGGTACCTATTTGTCTTGCATGATTGTTTATTTTTAAATAACAACAGAAACTAATTTTTTTATATACAGATGGAGATGTGTGATGTGTGTGTGATGAAAAAGTGTCTCTTTTGAATAATAAAAAAGGGACTTATTTTTGATGTTTGATGAAAGTAGGCCTCTGACATTTCAGAGGTCCAAGCTACTTACGACCAGTTGACCCTTGAGTTCATCCTACATGGCAATAAAAAAAACTAAAGTAGTAGATAGATAGATAGAAAATTCTTTATTGCGCACGAAAATAAATGTACATGGGCGAACTTAATGCTAAACAGCATTATCTACCAGTTAACCTTGGTGTAATGTGGATAGTATAAGGTATTACCCATCATTAGAGTTTTATCCACATTTTCAAAGTATCATGGTCACATTAGGACACTCAACACGGATTTGTTCGCTTGATCGCATCCTTTTGCACTTATTAAACATATCTCATATTAATAATAAATCAGATTAACCGCCATTTTATAGCGTAGGTATATATTTCAAAATGGCGTCTTGGATAGTTGCTGTGTACGCAATTTGGTAGGGTTGTGAGGATTTTGTATTGACTAGGAAAAATAAATGTTTAAGAAAACATTGGTTTTTTGATAATTTCTAATCTAAAATTTAATTCAGAAGATATCAAAACTACTGTCTTTTGTAGATCTGTAATTTATAATGAAATACTTTATTTGAAACATTGATGATAATAATGTGATCACTTTTGTTGATATTAAAAGCTACCACGGGTTCGGACTATTTTTTTTTTACTTTCAACAAAAACATAAGCTAAATAATTTATTATAAAAAAGAAAACGTTCTAAATACAAGCTATAAAGATCCTGGATATCATGTAGCAGTACAACTAAGCTAGCTAATACAAGAAAAAGGAACCAAACACTACGGGTTCATCTTGTTTAGTACTTGTACTAGACATAAACAAAGCTAAATAATATAATAAATAGATAAAAATAAAAAGCGTTTTATTCCAGTACTTAAAGTTTACAATTCTTAGTAACTAATTTTTTTTTAGTGTTAGTTTATGTAGTTTAATCTATGTTAGTATAAATTATGTATATTTACTTAATTTCTATGTGTATTTTATTTTCTATATATTTTTATACTTTTAATCTATTGGACCCCAAGTTGGGTGAAGGCCTCCTCCAGTGACGTCCATTTTTCTCTATCTTCAGCTATTTTTCCCCAGTTTGGTCCGGCTATCGCTTTAATCTCGTCTTCCCATCGTGTAATAGGTCTACCTTTTGTTTCGCCTAGTGGGCCTTTCCAGAAAGTTACTTTTTTAGTCCATCTCTGGTCAGTTAGCCGGCCAACATGTCCTGCCCACTTCCATTTAAATTTTTTTGCGTAGCTTAAAACGTTAGTTGATTTGGTTATTTTTCTTAAAGATCAGACAAAATACGTCATACTGAACAGAGCTAAATATAAGACAGTTTATACTTGAGTTCTCTCTTGAGTTCTCTATATAAAATGAAGTATAAACTTCCCAAAGCTTTACTCAAGTAAGCCAATAAAAGTATTCTTTCAAAGGAAACTGTAGGCAGCCCTATAAGATACGATCGCAGATGTGGTTCATCTTTGTTGTACAATTTGCCTTTTCCGGCTTAGTGGACGCGTCGAGGCGGATTACTTCTTACGGATGACTTACTCCTGAAGGGTTCTACTACCATCTACCGTTCATCACTATTATAATGGATGGTGTGTTATGAGCCGAAGGAAACCATATTTGGTTTGAACTAAGTTTATAAACTTATTCAGACACTCGCGGTTTTCTATAATACTTTCATGCATTTTTAACGGGTTCTTACCCAAAAGCGAACGAGAAAGAGGGTAGACAGATTTGTTTGCTCTTAAATCGACCCGGAGTATCCAGTCTTCTCGTGATCATGACGTCTGCAACAACATTGAAATATTGAGACAACTCAATTAATTAAATATCGTGGCAAGAACCCGTTGAAAATGCATGAAAGTATTAAATGAACTAAGTTTGATATTAATCTTAGTATAAAAGTTAACCTTAGTTTTATATTGACTAACCGTAAAGACATTTAATTAGCTATTAGTTTTTAATTCAGCAATAATTGTATTTTACTTTTTAATAAATAAATTAAACCAGTTGACACGCGCAACTACGTCTTTAGTGCAGAGCAATGAGCGGGAAAGAGTGCCGTGGGCGTAACGCGTCGCGCCGTCCCTCATAACCCCGTGCTGGGTTCTGGCCTCAGCCGGGGTTCGGACGCTGAGTGTGAGCGGTTGTAAGTTTTAGTGCGGTTCAACTCCATCCGGTGATTTCCTCCAACTAAAAAAAAAAATGAGTTTATTTACGACATCACATAAAAAACCGATAAAATGATCATTGTTTCTCTACTATATCATGCATGTATACACATATACCTTCCTCCAATACCAATTCATAATAATACCTTAATATCATAGTTTACCTACAGACAACCAAAGCACCAAACATAATAAAAAAATACCCTTAATCTTCCATTTTATTCCAATAGCCTAATCTATCAAGCAACAAAGCCTACAAGGGGTTGGACAGTAATTACGAGCACCATATTGTTTTCATCAATAAATCATACGGAACCACAAAAACTAGTGTACACAATAGAGGTTTCTTGTGTGGGAGTGGATCCCTGAAGCCGCCGATAGAGTCA
This sequence comes from Trilocha varians, assembly GCA_030269945.2. Taxonomy (NCBI): domain Eukaryota; kingdom Metazoa; phylum Arthropoda; class Insecta; order Lepidoptera; family Bombycidae; genus Trilocha; species Trilocha varians. The sequence goes on along the minus strand of AP028264.1, from coordinate 759,489 downwards.
TCTGACACGACATCAAAAACACCGCCTTTCTGTACCATATATTGTACAGGGATGCATTCAGAGACTATCTTATGTACTTATATTATATTTCTATATCAATGTATTGTATAAAACAAAGTGGTTTCCTCTGTATAATCATAATAATATTATAAAGGCGAAAGTTTGTGTGTATGGATGTATGTTTGTTACTCTTTCACGTAAAAACTACTGAATGGATTTGAATGAAACTTTACCACAATATAGCTTATACATCAGAATAACACATAGGCTACAATTTTTGAACCCCTTTGTAACGCAGACGAAGTTGCGCGGGACACCTAGTAATATATATATCAATGCTTAAATCATAAAACTACGCAACGATTTTTTTTGCGTTTTTTAATAGATATGTATTAGGTATGCATCACTAATACATTCTGACTCTCTCTCTCTCCTTTTTCTGACGCAGACAAAGTCGCGCAAATTACAGTTAATTGATTTTTTTTTAAACATAATTGCATTAATTACAAATGAATGGGCAAAGCACGGTATACGAGTATTTTGATAACACAGGTACACAGGTACAGGTTCAGTAAGTGTGTTCTTAGTACTCAGGCACATTAAATTGCTTTGAACGAAATTTTGTTTATTCTGTAATCTGTCTTATGTCATTACGAGCCAACGGTCCACCATTACCTATAACCTGTCTTTAAGGACTTTATTTGACCATCGTTTGAAGTAAGACAAGTCAGAGCGCTCAGGAAACACCGAGGAGGTAACCTCATTCTCTAGCCGAATAGTGCGTGGCCAAAAATAATCCTGAAATATCCAAATCAGACTCTGTTAACCACATCAATATATCTCTACCCATCAACACACAAAATTCACCTTTATTTCAACTGTTCTAAAGCCTTATATACCTTAACTTTTATTATTAACCCTTACCTCATTGTTGTAGGGAATTTGTCAGTCCTGTTTTTTCGTTGTTTTTTATCACATTGTTGGCACATTAGTTCGATATGTATGATAATGTGTGTAAGGCTTTACAAAGGCTGTATTGTCACTTTGAGATGAGGTTCGTAGGTCATTGTGTGTTGTGATCGAAGATAGGGAAGGTATTTAAGTTGTGGTGTAACTTTTTAGTGGTAATGAGTAAGTATTTAAATGTATTTGAAAATGAAGGCGATGCTTTTTTTTCGATGATTGTACGTAAAGTATAAGTCAGAATTGAATGTTTGAAAATAAATATATCTATACTAATATTATAAAGCTGCAGAGTATGTTTGTTTGTTTGAACGCGCTAATCCCCGAAACTACCGGTCCGATTTCAAAACTTCTTTCACTGTTGGAATTTCCATTTATCGAGGAAGGTTATAGGCTATATTTTATTTTGAAAAAAATTAGGGATCCGTATGAAAATATCGAATTTGTAAGACGAGGTGAAATATCGAAATCTATTCTATCTATCTATCATATTTATGCGTACGCTGCAAAAACTATTGACAATAGAACAAAATGATGTACTACGAGTTTTTAGGTGTTAGTAACTATCATACTTCTTTAGTTACAATAACCGCTTTTATGTTTACAAAAATAAAAAAAATTGACCGAAAAATTAATTTAACGTTACATGAGTATCGTTATATTAACCTTATCCAAATTAAGTATTATGTTATCAAGAGTATTAATGTAGAAGTAAATTACTTTTTGGTTTATTCTAATCGGACTTTTCGTTTAGAAGTTATCGGACCGCGCAAATAATAACGCGACGGCATTGCGAGTACTGTTTGAACCCCTTTGTAACGCAGACGAAGTTGCGCGGGTCAGCTAGTAGAATATATCTATATAGAAATCGTGAAATCTTGTTCCTTAAAAAGCTTAATATTTAAATATCACTCCAAAAATAATCTTCTTGAAAAAAATAAGACCCACCAAGACAACGTTTCTTCTTTCATATGAAACAAGAATCATCTGAATCGGTTCATTAAAACTAAAGTTAGATGGGGTTAAACATAAAATTTCGCCTTTTGGAAAATCGAAATTTAATATTAATGTAGATTGATTATCGCTAAATATATGAAAGTTTGTTTTATTTCATAGATTTTTATTCTTTCATAAATGACATAAAAATAAGTGACTAAAGTTATTTAAAAATGAACTACTTCTTCACAACGCACTAACACTCAAATTATAAAAAACTTTCATGCATTTGGAACGGGTTCTTACCACGATATCTAATTAAATGAGTGGTCTTGAAACAAATCTGTCTACCCTCTTTCTTGTTCGCTTTTGGGAAAGAGGGTAGACAGATTTGTTTGCTCGTAAATCGACCCGCAGTATCCAGTCTTCTCGTGATCATGACGTTTGCAACAACGTAGAAATATCGAGACAACTCAATTAATTAAATATCGTGGTAAGAACTCGTTCAAAATGCATTAAAGTATCATAGAAAACCGCGAGTGTTTGAATAAGTTCATAAAAAACTTGTTAATAAAAACAAAAGAAAACTAATTTCTCAATTTAAAATCTAATTAACAGCCCTTTTGTTCTTTTATTAATATTAAAACATGAATAATAAGAGTGAGCTGACACACATATCTCGGGAACTCCGAGTATGGTCACCTACGTCACATAAATGTTCACGGCTCGGTGCGCTTATTGATATGTCATTATCTAAATGTCATTTATGGCACATACGGACGATGTGTGTGCGCTTTTTGACCGACTGCAGAAGGTGGTAGTCAATTCGACTGTTTTTCATGTTGGACTGATTTGGATGATTCTGGTGTCATATAAAAGGAGATGGTGAGTGGTAATTTTTCTGTAAGCGTGTATATATTTTCTATATGAACCTATTTCGATAATTCTTTTTTTATTAGAAAGCATACACTTTGGACAATACCTCACATAATAAATAAACTCTCTCATATAACCACTCAACTGGGACCGGCAACCAAATTGGTTTGTTTACTTATGCCAAGTCTGTGGCAGGAGCCAAAATTGAGCACAGTTCTAAAAATTGTTTTGTTTACATTTTTTAATCGTCATATTTTACGGAGATGATATCTTTTCGCTGAAAATGCAATACAGCGTCGTTTAGTAATAAAGATTTACTAAAATATAAGGTTTAATTAAAAATCAAAATTAAAAATTATTGGAAAAATCGCGATCTAGCGAATAGTGACGTTCCCAGTTGAGTGCTTAAATGTGAAAAAGATCTAACTCTTAGTTTCTGTGCTATGCTTGAAAAATGGAAGTCGGTAGCTATCATTTTTGGTCGGTAGTCACTCTACTGCTACATGATATCCAGGATCATAAAAGCTTGTATTTAAAAAGTTTTCATAAAAGTAAATTATGTTAATGTCATTTTACATGTATATTGCGTCATCGCAATCCTCAATTTATTCAGTTAAGTTAACAGGTATAACGTCATCAACATCAGTAGCCCGTCGACATCCACTGATGGTTGGGAACTTGTGGTGTACATAAATTTCTTGAGATATCGATAAGAAAAATCGCTGTAAGAACCCATTTACGTTTGTGTAAGGTGAATTATTCTTGTTTAAAGTCTTCTTCGTGTGGTTATTAGGAAGTAGTATTCCTTTTGCTGATTCCTGGACCCTCGGGTTCCTAGGCTTTACTGCTCAGAGTCATTACGGTGGTCGCAGCGGTGGATCCGCGCTACACAGGAGTTACAAAAAAAAAAATAGCCTTTATTACTGTAACTGTTACAATTACATTTTAAAAACTATAAATATGTTGGCATTTATCATCTAAAGTTAAGGATGTGTAACAGTTTGTCTTTCGACAAAGGCCTCCTCTAAATTCTTCCACGCTCTCCGATCTTTTGCCACCTGAATCCAATCTGGTCCTGCTATCTTCCGAAAGTCCGTCCTTCCAACGTTTTATTTGCCGTCCTTTGCTCCTTTTTGTCTTGGGTACCATTCTGTAACTGTTTTGCTCCACTTTTCTTTATCCTCTCTCAAGACATGACCCGCCCATCGCCATTTCTGGATTTTACAGGATGTGAGTGGGTAAATCGTAAATAAAGTGCACCCTTCTCTAGTGAAAGCACATTAATAACCATATAATTTAAGTTGCGACGAGTGTAACACAGAAACTGTTTTAGCTGCGTACACCCACAAAGACGCCGACACAAACAAACGGACATAATCCTTCTTTGAAGCACCGTCCACACTCCGCTGAGCTTGAGCATGTTAAAGATCTTATTTTCGATCAAAGCTTCATATGATTAGCTTGATTGGTTTTAGTACATTACTAGATGACCCGCGCAACTTTGTTTGTGTCACAAAGAGGTTCAAACAGTACTCGCAATGCTGTCGCGACATTATTTGCGCGGCCCGCGGTGGGTGTATTCATTGTGTTTTATACCCGTGATAACTTCTCAACGAAAAGTCCGATTGGAATAAAACAATAAGTAATTTACTTCAACATTAATAGTCTTGATAACATAATACTTAATTTGGATAAGGATTAATATAACGATACTCATTTAACGTTAAATTCATTCTTCGGATGATTTAATATTTTTCATGCACATTAAAGGTATTTATCGCTAAACTATGATAGTTATACATGCTCTCACGGACTTTTCTATAGGTCTTTCTATGACCTAAAAACCCGTAGTCTGAAATTAGCGTGTTCAAACAAACAAACAAACTCTGGAGCGTTAAAATATTAGTACATTATTATTATCTTAGACAGATTCACTAGGTTTTAGTTTAGACTGTCTTAAAAAAACAAGTTATGCTGTTTCTAGGACTACATCATTAAACTGAAGACGTCTTGTGAGTTACCACAAGGATGAAAGAGATATTTCTCTAGCCTGTTGTTCGTCGAAAAAAGATGTTTTCCTTCGCCATTTCCAATCTGTTCTAACATTATAAAACTGCAGAATTTGTCTGTTTGAACATTATAATCTCAGGAACTAGGTAAAGGTCCGATTTCAAAATTGTTAAGGAAAGTTATGGGCTATACTTTACTTACTTAAATAATGTGTTATTATTTATTTATTTATTTAATGTTACACCAACAGAATATACACTTTTAAATCTTAATTTTAACATTTACAATATCATGCAGAGTGTTATTTCACTTACTGGTATAAACTGCATGCTAGTTAAACAATCTCGAAAAATACTATACTAATCAATGAAATAGAAAGATAGATTAAATAATTAATAAATGTATTATGTAATTTAGAGGTATATTAAACGAGGTTTAAGAACAGTCCTACAACCCTAATAATCTGGCATTGCAGAGACTTACAACTATATACACTAACCTACCATCAAGTACACCGTCGTCAAAAAACAAAGATTTACAAGTACATTACAAGTTACTTTGTAACAATAAATTCATTAGAGTATAATGTGTTGGTAAGTCTCGGTAGTACGAACCATCTCTGACTGCTGGTATACTAATAACTTAGATTATATCTAACTTCCGTAGATATATCAATATTTTAGAGCTGTCATTGCTGATATGGTTATGTTATCTGTGGTTCGTAATTTTGGGTGTAATCTTTAATAAAAAATTAATCACAAAATCGCTAAGTGCATTACTCAATAAAGTATGGATCAATTTAGCGAACGAGTGCGAGGGTAGACAGATTTGTTTGCTCTTAAATCGACCCGCAGTATCCAGTCTTCTCATGATCATGACGTTTGCAACGACGTTGAAATATCGAGACAACTCAATTAATTAAATATCATGGTAAGAACCCGTTGAAAATGCATGAAAGTATTATAGAAAACCGCGAGTGTCTGATAATTTTTTTTTAATGTTTGTTGAAGTTCAAGGATGGTTTTCACGGCGAGAAAAAATCGAATAATTGCAAAAATGGTCTTTACTGAACTGTAGATAAGCTCCTAAAAACGATTATCAGAAATAAATTATAAAAGAACAAAACAGAATAAAAAAATTGTTTAATTTGTATTATTTCTAAAATACAAAAAAAATATTACTTTAAATTATCTAATATCTATTAAAAAGTGATAACAAAAAGCAGATTACTAAAGTGTCAACACAAAAAAGAACACAAAACAAATCCTATTTAAATAACAGGTACATAATCCGACCCTATAAAAAAAACTAGTACTAATCTCTTTGTTTTTTGCCTAAAACCCATTTTAAAACAGCGCATTTTAATCCATCCTCTCTAATCTTTCCTAACTCTGCGACAGGTAAGCATTTCATCGATAAACCAAATACAATAACTGACTATTATCTCTTACTTAACCGCCTCATTCAATTACCTACCTTATTTCAAACAACTTAAGGGCTAAAATCCCCCACCAAAACGGCGGTGAAGGGTCGCACGGTCAACAAAATGTTTCCAATAATTAGTTATCATCCATCATCGAAACTTGGCCACATTAATAAAGATATTAAATGCCTTTGAATAAAAATAAAAACAGACTAATGAACTTTAACTTAAGGGGGTAAAGTCGCTTTTCGCGTGGCAGGTTTTAGGATGGGCGGTGAGATCAAAGAAGTCGGCATCTCTGGGACATTACGGGCAAAACCAATCAAGTGACAGACGCGATCGCAGTCGCGGGATAAACTAGAGATAAAACTGTTTGTCTTTTTGGTGATCTTATTGAGCGACAACGAAAAAATGTTGTTAATAAGGGCATTGCGTAGGACCTGTAGCGACTACGGCGTAGACGAATGAAATCGTATGATCTGTCGATATAAACCGTAAAGTAATGATAATTTCTTACACTATATTGCGAGACAATGCTAGGAGTTTCCCCTAGAAACTAGACAGAAGATCAAGTCATCGTAAGGGGTGGGCCATATAAAGTTTGCATTTTCCAAAAGTTCGACTGTCATGTTGACTGTGTGGCATGTTGCGCCATCCTGTTGAAACCAAATGTCGTCCATGTCATACTCTTCAACTTTTCGAAACAAAAATTCGTTTAGCATGGCACGGTAACGCTCGCCATTGACCGTAACGGCGGCTCTTTGCTCATTTTCGAATGATGCCGCCGGACCAAAACCCACACCAAACCGTAACTCATTGTGGATGCGTTGGCTTCTCAATGGTGACGTGTGGATTTTCCGACCCCCAGATGCGACAATTTTCCTTATTGACATAGCCTCCGAGGTGAAAATGGGCTTCATCTGAAAATACGATTTTTCGGTAAAAATGCTCATCTTCGGCCAAACGATCCTTCAGTGCACATCTTAAGCACAGTTTCTTCTATATTATTTATGTTTTTTGTTTTTACTTTTTATGTGTGTTTAAGTGTGTGCTGAATAAAAGTATTTTCTTTCTTTTGTCTCTTTCTTTCTTACCAGCGCTCTACTGCTACGTGATATCCAGGATCTTAAAACCTTGTAAATACATATTATTAAACATATTATAAGAAGATGATAGATTGATGACATAAATAAATTGAATCAAAACGATTAACATACACAAACATGTGTTTTTTAGTTTCATTTCTCGAATATGTTGAGATGGAATTGTTCGTGATATTAGTTGATGACGGACGTGATTGATTGTATGTGTTGGTGCAGGGGTTGCCAAACTTGGGACAGCGGTTATAAATTTAATGTTGTAATTAAAAGGCTGTAAATTGTACATTTTCTTGTTTTAGAACTCTTTGAAAGGCGAAAGAAACGACAGTGTTCCTTCCCGATTCGTTGGATTGCAGAATTTGACGCTGCAAGCAGTTTAAGTGCCCTTGATCTTCACGGCGTGGCCTCAATAAAAATCCGGATGATTATAGAAATCTTTTTTTTTTTGGGATATGAGGAATCGCTGTTGCCCTCAGGCCTTTACAGCTTCGTTATGATGGAGGTACGAGCTCAGAAGGGGCTCAGCTGAGAAAGGGTAGGAAAGGATTGCTAAAAGTCGCCGCAAGGCAACTTTTTAGCACATAGTGATTCTACCGCTGGATTCGGAACGCGACCCAACTGAGAAAAACCAGCAAAAAACTCAGCGGGCGTGCAAATAATGAAAAGCAGTACACCAGAAAATAATTTACATTTATGAACAGATATTAAGTTTCTTTGGAGTATTCAATCTATATGCGTTTCAGTTTTAGTAAGATTACGATAATATGATTAAAATACTTTTCCTTAATAAGTTCAAATCTTTGATGATTTTCTGCCAAATTAACACGATTTCAAAAGAAAAAGAGAACATAATTTTAAATTAAATGAATAAGATAAACTTCAAAAAAGTGATCAATTTTTAATTAGACCAATTGATTTCATTATTCATCACATCTAAAGACGAGACTTCGAATTCCACTGAGCAGAGAAAAACTTAAAATAAATTCTCTCCAAAAAAAGAAACCACAATTCAACTTAATAAACTTTCACACAGTCAATTAAAACGCAGTCAAATCAACGTAATCTAACGTTAATTAACAAGTAACATTCGTACAATAAAACCTTATTTGTATGCAAATATGTATTGTTCGCCCCTGCTTTATGCCGCGGCGGTTCGAACCAGATCGATCACTCACCGTTATGACATCTTTTGATATGCTCCGACAAATCGCATAGTTTTAAACGTTACTCACTTACTTTATTAGACTCGTTTTCTGACTAAATTCGTTGCTTAAACCAATTTACGTAAACAAGTTGAACAAGGTCCCCCGTACTAAGTCAGTTGACATAGACATAGTTTATTTGTGACGAAAACAAAAAAAAATACACCAAAGTGATAAGTTTTCATGACAAACTAGTCGAATCTCAGCTTAATGTAGATGTCAGCCCCAGCCAACATTTAACGCTGGTTTTCAGTTTCAACTGGCAGTGACGTCACAAATGCTAGTTAAAATTAAAAAAACAGTAAAAAACAATGAGATATAAATTACAAATTACAATATATAAGTAAACTTTCTATACTATAAAGTACATGTAGTTGTAGTTTAGTTTGCCTAGATGGACATAAAAAAGTTAACTGATAGCAGTACTTAGTTACTTTAAAACCATTTTCTAATTAAAATAAATGCTGATCTCTTCTTTAACTCTCTATTTTATATATAGCCACCTGATTGTAAGTCATTCATGGACCACTGCAATGTCAGGGGTACTTGGTTTGCAGCGCCAATTACTTACTACACATACAACAACATGTACTGTACTGTACCAACCCATTACTGCCCACTGCTGGGCTCAGATCTCCACAGAAGAGGGATTAGGCATTACACGGTGCGGATTGGGGACTGCACATATCTTCAAAGGATTTTTAGAACCCTTTTCCGACATGTAGTTTTCCTCACGATGTTTTCCTTCACCGTTTTTAGCCAGTGATGTTGTGAATAATTGCACATAAATCTTTTTCACATCTAGATTTAGAGGTACAAGCCGGCCGGATTTGAACCCGCGACCTCCCGTACGGAAGGACGCGCTTCGATCACTCGGCCACGACGACTAGCAACTACAACAACATACGAACAAAAAATTCAAAATATTTATTTCAAATTAAAGTAGTGACTTTCATAATTATTAACCAAATTTTCTAAAATTTATTTCCAAGTGTAATACTGTTGGATAAACATTAATATGTAAAACAATAAAATGTGTCCGTCTGTCGCGACATGTGAACACTTATGATCGATTGGTAGGCGTCAAATACTATGAATTTCTATGCATTTCTTTATTATGTAGGGTGAGCACCCTGCAATGGACAGCAACAAAGAAATAGTTAATTTTATTGCTTTGTAGGCATACGTGCTAACGGGCCACCTGATCGTAAGTGATTTCCGTCTCTCATGGACCTCTGCATTGCCAGAAGACACTGCGTGACCGCTACCTCAGGCTTACCCTTTTTCAAGCCTCTTTTGAAGAAGGAGCCACGTTTTGTTATTATTTTTTTTATTTTCTACTAGTTGTTTAACCTATTATTTCAGTCTAAAAACATCTCGCAGAGAGCTACAACTTGTCCCTCTTTAACTTGATTTAAGAAGTAGGCGAATCATAATGTTTCCTAAATCCAATGCAGCATGGATTATGGAGATCTATGACCGACGATAACCACTTACCATCTAATGGGACATTAAGTATTGAATGGCCTATTGTTTTTTTTTAATTTCAGTCAGTATTTGTGGTATGAGTGGTATGACAGCGGCGACTCTGAGTACACGAACACAAGGGAACGCTTACTTGTGTAATCCTGAAATGAATGTTTGATGGAAGTTATTAATCGGAAAACGATAAAAGCAGTAGGAAATATGAACTTATTTAAAACACTCGTGGTGTTCTAAATTACTTTCAAGCATTATTAACGGGTTCTTACCTCACAATTAATTAAATATCGTGGTAAGAACCCGTTAATAATGTAGAAAGTAATGCAAAATAATATGCTTCTCGTAAAATGGGAGACAGTAAAAGAAGAAGCATTTTTCAGTAAAGAGACAAGCACAGCTATTTAATTACTTTATTTGGGCCTAAACTAAATTTAAATTTACCTACTGAGACAATAAAACCACATAGTCACCCCATAAAACAAAGGAAGAATAATTTAATATAGACATACCATTACAGACCGATGGGGTGGTTCGATAAAACTACCCTTATGAATGATAACTTTTATCTTTATTAGATCATTTTAAAACGGACCTTCTATTAATGATAGCTTAATTAAGTTTACACCTTCTGAGTTTATTATAATCATGATTTTAATTTTATTAGAGTTTTTATTGTTGGTAGCTAGTTCCAGCTTTGTAATTGTTGAACTGCAGTTATGGTCCAAGAGCTAGTGACAAATTTTGAGTAGTTATTTGAGGCGATAATTCTTTTACAAATTAAGATTTAAAGAAACAAGCCAGTTCGAACCCTCGACCTTCCTTATGGAAGGACGTTTCTACTACAAATGCAGTTCACAATGATCAGCTTAACTTACGATTTTCAAAACTAAATTGTCATATAATAATTTAATACAACAATCTGGCTACTGGCTTTCATAGTAGAGTAGTTTTACTACTAGTTTGAGAGCCTGGGTTTAACCTATATAGTGTGTCGTAATAAATAAATAAAAATAGTCTTTAATCTCTGACTTATAAATTAAGTTATAATATCTGTGTATATTTTTGTTGTTGTACTCAGCCAGGTTGTCCATTGACATATGCCTCCTCCAGTTTTCGCCATTTCTCTCTATCCTGCGCATGTCTTCGCCAGAGGTGGGGTAGGTCATCCTCCCATCTTTTAAGTTGTCGTCCTCTGCGTCTCTTACCATCTCTTGGATACCATTCTGTGATGTCTTTGGTCCATTTTTTTTACTTTGGATCGTATCAAATGTCCTGTCCATCTCCATTTAAGGCACTTGACTTTGCGCAGTACATCTTCGTGTGTCGTAAAGTATTCCTTAAATAAATAAAAATAAATAAATCAGTCATGTTAAATGTACAAGCGTCTCCCGCACAGCCCACAGCAGTTAATAAATATCAATATCTGGGCAAAAAGACGAGATTTGAAGAGTACATGCAAATAAACGGATGAAGAGTTAAGAACACGACGCGTGCCGTATGACCTGTCACACACAGGGGTGCACAACTAATAACGAATTATAACTAAGAGTAAAATTAGTATTATACTGGATAATATAGTGTATTTATGGTGGTTCTGCGATTTTAATGTCGCTATTAGTTCAAAAACCCTTTGACACAAATATGATTTTTTTTTATTGCCATGTAGGCAGACAATCCAACGGGCCACCTGATCGTAAGTGGTTACCGTCGCTCATGAACCTCTGCAATGTCAGGGGACATTGAGGGGTCGCTGCCTACGCCCTAACTTTAAGGACCCTCCTCAAGCCTCGTTTGAAGAAGGACAAGTCATAGCGCTCTGGGAATACCGAGGAGGGGAGCATTCTATAGCCGGATGGTGCGTGGCAAAAAAGTGTTCCTGAAACGGACCGTGGATGACCGCGGTGGTAATGGTAGCATTTTTTTTTATTTTTACTTATAACCAACGATCTAACGAGTCACACCCGACCACGAGGGCCACATATAGAACTGTAACACATATGTACAATCTGAATCGAATGGTAACGGTACCGTCACTCATGAACCTCTGCAATGCTGGGTCATCGAGGGGCTGTTATCTATCACCTATTTATACAGGACTTTTCTGAATCGTCGTTGATAAAGATACAAACGAATAAAGCTTTTATGATTGATATGCACTGAGGCTGATACATCTAAATTCATCAGGTCAATTCGATCTTTTTTTTAACTCGTAGGCGTATCGCTCATGTACCTCTGCACTGCCAGAAGGTACTGCGGTACCACTACCTACGGCCTACCCATAAGGACTCTCTTCAAGAAGTTATAGCGCTCGGTCTAAAAACCATTTTTTTTAAAACAGCACCAAAAGTTGTCAACATCAAGAGGGTCCGGGCGCCAATTGCAAGGAGATTATCCAATCATGAGCTTTCTCTGCAGCTGGTGACCTCGGCTGCAAGTACCGTTGTTATGATTGATTCAATAATGTCCCCTCTCGACGTTATGAAATGTACCTTGAGAATAAATTCTTCAAAATAAACATCCTTTTTATCTACGGATGATGTAAGTGTTATGAATATAAATTGTTGGAATTGCATTTGGATTTGTGGGAATCAAACTCTTAAGAGTAGCATGGAAACCAATTTCTATGCCTCATTACCGTAGTCTTTTATCTATAAAAAAGTATCTAATACTTAATACTTACTATTTATATAAATGAACAAAATAGATTTCTACCTAAACTTAAAATAACTTAATTAGGTTTAGTTGGTTATTATATTCTTGATTGAAAAGTTATAAAAAGTAGATAGCGTTTTGACTACTTAAAAAAAACGAGCTCTATCTCCCATATTTATATTTTCAATAATGAACTCTCGAGAACAAATTTACATTAAATTAGCTCCAGTAACTTCTTACAATAACACTTTCAATGTTCGACATCTTCCAGATTCATTTTATAAAACTTACATGCATTTTAAACGGGTTCTTACCACGATATTTAATTAATTGAGTTGTCTCGATATTTCAACGTTGTTGCAAACGTCATGATCACGAGAAGACTGGATACTGCGGGTCGATTTAAGAGCAAACAAATCTGTCTACGAGAAATAGGGTATTTCTCGTTCACTTTAGGTAAGAACCCGTTTAAAATGCATGAAAGTATTATAGAAAACCGCGAGTGTCTGAATAAGTTTATAAAACTTATTTATGTTTTCTTGCTTTTGGATGTAAACTGTCCACATACAGCTCAATCTGTTTTTCAGAAGTCAAAACCTTCCTTGGTAACTTGATCAAGGGAACCTTAACTGGTCTCACTGATTTTAACGTTCCTTTGACAGCGTCAGGTGCCACCAAATATTTAGAATCTTCCAAATCCATATCAAAACTCAAACGATTTTTGGACGCATTTTTGCAGGTCTCGTGATATTTCGAATGTATTTTATGTGAATAAGGAATGCCTTTAACAATTATGGGAGCCTTTGTGGGTTTCTTCATTGGTGCTTTGCAAGGTTGGTCTGTATTAATGCATATGGGAGAGGGGAGTCGCTGAGCGGCTATGGGAAACTGATTTGCAATTTGATCACTGATACCTTCGTTATATAAAGTTCTTCTTTGGTCTAATAATTCTTCTGCTGCAACTACTTCATTGAACTCTGGTACTTTATTATCAATTTTAGGTAATTTATTGTCTTCTGTATCTCTTTCAGCTATCTGATCGTCAGCTATATTCTTGCATATTTTACCAGCACATTTGTAAGCTGGATCCACTTTTAGAATGGCTCTAGGACATTTTCGTTCAAGACATTTGAGTCCATCTACTTTTGGCTCTATATTAGTGATGTCCGGCATTTTGCATGGTTTGGCAAAATCGCAGCAACAGTCTGCATCCTTCAGTTTTCTAGTCATTGTGCCTTTGTCACTAAATTTCATTATGTTGTCTTTTTTATAGGATCTGTTAGATTTAGATGGGCATGTATCGCGTCTGCAATTCTCACATTTGCATGTGTAATGTTTGGTTTCATGAGTTTGAAGGTTCTCTGAGAATAGGACGTGAGGTTTCCACTTAAAGCCATCTGTTTGGTACACCGGTGCCTCAAATACTGGTGCTTTATCTGGTTGTGATATGACAGAATATTTTGGAACAACATAGTTTTGAGAACCGAGAAAATAGCACGAAAAATCATTGTTGCACGAATCTTCTGAGGTCTGGAAGATTTCGTTGATTATCCTGGCTCTGGCATTGGTGTTGTTCATTTCAGCACCAGAATATTGTTGTTTATTTATGTGTTTAGTCAGAATTTTACTTTTATCAATTTACTTTATCATGTTGACATTTGACAGATGATTTTGAAAGCAGATTTTTGTGATTAGAATAGGGATTTCATTTCTAGCTCTTTTCATACTGACAATAATAAACAAATGATCGAAAACCAGCTATAAAAACAAATCATTAAAATATTTGATATTTAAATTCATTGACCGACATATTTTTATTCAAGATCTCAAGAACACCAGCAAACATGTTAAAATGTTTTCTAACAAGTCTCATGTTGGATGCAGTTGTGGTAAAACAGCTGAGGCGGAAACACCTAGTTTATCCTCCACACCAATTTATGATTGAGTAACACGTCTTACAAACTTATATTTGCGGCTCTGAAATTCACAACTCAACTATAACTCAAAGGAATTAGATAAACAATAACTGCATGTGTAAATTTGTTTATGACACAAGCGTAGTAATGAGCTCCTTACCAAGTTATTTCTGACAAATTCAGGGCAAAAACAACCTTATATCCCTAGTCTTAAGAAGAACTTTCCTGCATGGGCACTTGTCAGGTTGACCACCGATTCATTCACCGTTCCCTTTCCCCTCTGCTTCTTGGGGGACCTAAGGGGACCTATTGATTCATTAGGATTGTCATCTGAAGACAGCAGATGCGGTCAATTGAACGGAGCCAAAGATCAGAGGAAGTGGCATGAGGCACGCGTCGTTTCAGCTGCGATGCAAGACGTTTACAATTAAATGGCATTTGTCATGTGTACACCTGTTCTTCATGATGTTAATTGAAGTTTATTTGTACATTGTGTGCAACCTTTGTGATTTTGATGTATTTTCTTTGGTTTAAGATGAGGGTTTGAATGTGGGTGATTGGATTTTATTGTTAATTTGTATAACTTCCGACGTTATGTAGGCAGTGGATTCCATATTTTTGTAGTTTACTAAACTTGTATAATCTTCTATTTGCTACAATATCAAAATATAGTCAAACAAAAATCAGAAATTACAATTGTTGAACGTGAATCGGCCACCAGTTCCAAAAATTGATCTATCCTGAGAAGAACTCGACAAACTTAGAAAGAATAATAATATTATATCGCGTATTATCAATAATTTTTACAACTAATTTGAAAACTAAATCTCTATTCTTAAACGAGCTCTATTACGCAACAAACAAAACAAAAGGTGTCCAAAATACTTCGCTACAAAAACAATTCTGCACTCATTAAAAACTAAACACCTTAACGAACCACCGTGTTACCAAACAACGATATTACCTTCCCAGTCGTAAACCTCACATTACCTGTGACAAAAAACAAAACAAAAAAGGTAATAAAATAAACAAGCGGTAGGCCTCAATTAAAATCACTATAAAAATATCGAAATAAAAATATTTTATCGTCAATAAAACAAGAAAGTGTCCATTATAGGCTTTTGTATCAATTACAGTGTGTCGTTAAATATTATAGCTACCACTATATCTTCATGTGTTTCAGATGATAACAGGGTTAATATATTTAAAGGTGTCTTGTCAGTTTTCGATGGTATTTGAGGAGTGCATGCTGTATGGTTAAGCTATTATGTTCGTTGTTGAGTGGTTTGCTGTAACTAGTATAGAAGAGTTATAACATAAGTGCGATTAGTTGCGCGATTATTGCATTAAAATGGCTGTCTGTTTATTGCTTTGCCGGTATTCTGTGATAATTCGGTATTCCAGAATCGCTAGCATATAAGACTGTACTGTAACAACCCATTACTGCCCACTGTCCACTGTCCACCACGCTTGAATAATGCGGATTGGGGACTTCACATATCTTTAAAGGATTTTTAGAACCCTTTTCCGATATGCAGGTTTCCTCACGATGTTTTCCTTCCTTCACCGTTTTTAGCCATTGGTGTTGTGAAAAATTGCACATAAATCTTTTTTCATATTAAGATTTAGAGGTACAAGCCGGCCGGTTTTGAACCCGTGACCTCCCGTAAGGAAGACAGGCGCTTCAACCACTCGGCCACCACGACTTAGCATATAAGACTAATTAAATATTTTCTGAGCATTATTCTTAGCTAAAAACAGGCAGTGTTGAACATAGGACTCCCAATGATTTCCAATGTTCGTGATTGGCAGCGGCCGGCATCCAGTGTGCTCCTGAGACCCTTCACTTCAGAACATTCACACCCTAAGAGTCATCGGTTTTACCTACTTTGTGACCCACTGCCACTTCCAAATGCTTATTGTTTGAGCTAAAAAAAATCTAAATTAAATTAACTATTACTTCAAATTACGGTGGTCGCCGCTGTGGATCCTGGCTACAGAAATTTCAGTGGTTTAGTTGGGAAAAATCCCCGGATACCCACACGCCCCGCGAGTGGGATTAATGGGAGTTGAATTGCACTAAAACCTCCAACCGCTCAGTCAGCCAGCGTCTGAGCCCCGGCTGAGGCCAGAGCATGGCGTTATGCATGACTGCACCACGCGTTACGAAGTACGGCACACTTATCCGTCGAAGTTTCAGTGATGAGAGTTAAAAGTGGAGAAATACCTAAAAATACTCTCAATTACGTAATCTGAACAGGTACATTCCAAAAGAAAGAACAAAACATATCAATTTTGAACATTAACATTTCTCAAAACCAACGCGCTTAATTTACAGCCTCAAGATTATAAAATAAGATTAAATCGATTTTATTACTTAAAAAAATCGATATAAAAACGGATATTGTCGTAAAACAATAAATAAAATTATGGGAACACTGAAATAGTTCGTAAAATCATGTCTTTTAGTGTTGTCAAGTGTATCTGACGTTTATTAGTCGATTTTATGAGTTTTTCAAAGTCTTATGTCAAGGGAATAAGGTTCAATTTAAACATAAGTTATTTATGATGGCCAATGTTTACTCTTTTACGATTTGTGGGAATAATATTGGTTCTAAACAAAGAGAATACGTCTATTACATAGTAAAGTAGTTTATAATAATTGTTTTTTTATTGTAGTACTTGGTAAACCCCAAATGGAAGTCCCTAATCCGCACTGGTCAAGCGTGGTGGACTATGCCTAATCCCTCTTCTGGGGGACCTGAGCCCAACAGTGGGCAGTAATGGGTTGGTACAGGTACAACTTGGTAAACATGCTTACAGGCGACACACATAGCGGTAAGTTACCGTCACTCATGAACCTTTGTTATGTAAAGGACTAATAAATCTTCTCCAGGTTGATGATTACTACATATTTATCGGCTCTCTGCAATAGGTATGGATGACTTCGACAACGCTTGTAGTGATAGTGGATTAGGATTCTACGGAATTAGATCTGACCCAGTCTGATCAAAGAAAGAAAGCATTAGTCTCTCTCATTTATCAAGAAAATATCTTTTTAGATCTGTCCTTTAGGATGAAAGGATTTTTTTCTATCGATTTTTCTTCTTTGATAACGTTATGCTTCAGTTTTGATGACTTTTCCAGTAAAAATCAACCTCGGAAGACCGGTTTAGCTATTGCAATCTTCTGGCAGGTTTCTGAGATACAGAGAGGGGTTCATTCCTTAACTGGTTGATGCTTTGCAAAACAGAATTCCTGAAATGAAACGCAGTGGTTTCTTAGTCGGTAGGTACATTCAATAATTTATCTTTCTCTTTATTTCTAGTCTCTTTTTGAGCTATTCAGTATAGGTATCCTTTTAATGCTAAAAGTTTAGTTATTGAATAAACCACAATTATTATATTCATTGTTTATTTATTCTTTATTTATAATCAAAAAAGGATAAGTGTCCCACAGAAGCCTCGTAAAGAATGAAGAGCAATTAAACTTTTATCTGTAACAGGTAAAGAAGCAATAAAACTTTATTATTTCATATAATTTACACATTATAGTGTTGATAAATACGCCATGGGAAATAGAGACAAAACTATGCTGTTTGAATGAGATTTACAAATGTTTTTTAAACTTCTACTGAACGCCAGACCTGAAACCTTAAGGGAAAGGGACGCCCTACTACTAAAAACAGATTTTAAGATATTATACTTAATATTTTAAAGTTGAAAAGTTAGTGTGTTAATTTGAACGCTCTAATCTCAGGAACTCGTCAGATACGAAAAATTGTTTAAATGTTGGATAGTCAATTTATCGAGGAAGGCTATAATATATTATAATCCAAAAAAAAGCTTACATAAAAAGAAAAAGATAATAAACTTACATATTATCATACTCTAATATTATGCTATGTTTTTAAAATAAGTAATTTTTCATCGTAAATAATCTATTTACCTATGATAACATATGAATTTATTACCTATGAAATTCACCCACTTCAAAAAAAATCTCTGTAAGTTTTATGGGTATGAGAGACTTAGGGTATAAAATATGTAATTTCCTGTTATAATTTTTATTCAATTTAATTTAATTTCACTTTTCAACCATTTCATTTTATTTTTACTCAATCTGATTTTATTCTTATCTAATTTTATTTTAATTTTGTTCTGCTGTAATACGCAATCGTGAATGTTATGCTCACCTATAATTAGTGTAGTTGCTAAGAATGTTACCTTAAGTCATTTTTGTTGCGAATTTTCGTTATTGAAACTATATTGTTGGTTTGCTTAATAATAAATAATTTTTAATAGACACATAAACCAATACCCATCTGCCATCTCCAAACATAAAAAACATTCATTCTTATTCATTACGATGTATTTCAACCCCTAACTACGCGAGTTGACCCGATTACTATCAAAGCACAAACATGTTACAATACCTCACTCATTTCTTCTTAATAAACTGCAAAACCAAACCAAAATCGACCTTATTTTCATCCACATGTAACCTAAAATCCTTTACAAATGACATTAGAAAAGTGCATTGTTAAAAACTTAAATAGTGTATACATAAATCGACTTTATAGTCTAATGAATAAAGCCTATAGTCATGTGGTGTTTGCACCTTAAATTGTTAGACTACCCGCAGTGCAAGAAACAGTCTTTTGTGTTGTTAATGGCCTGTTCACCCCTTGTTTTATTATTGTTACATATTAGACAATGCAGTTGTTAGTTTCAGCTCAATTGGTTCGCATTTAAAACTCTTAATATTAGGCTCTGTAGGAAATCAAAAGCTGCCAGTGAAAAGAAAACTTCAGAACAAGAAAATTTAATAAAACAATAAAAAACTAGCAAAAATATGACGTAATCTGTATTATACAATGTTCACGAATTCGAAATTTAAAAAAAGCGCGCCAACATAAATCTTACATTTTAAAAGTATTTTACAAAAGAGGTTTTAATCAATTTTAATAAAACTATTTATAGGTGGCGCTTTAGTCGCTAGTACCTTTGCCTTTATAATGTTTGTTAACATTCAGTCACCTGCAGGCTCAATTCGGTGGAATTAAAACGAACTGTTTTTTTTTTGTTTTTTTTTCTGAACGAAATGTTTCTTTAAACACTCGCGGTTATCTACATCAAATGATCGTTGAGGCGAAATTAGTGGTCTACATTCAGAAATAATCATGAAGGCAGATGATGATGAAATCCAGAAGCACGGACTGTCTTTAAACACTCGCGGTTATCTACATCACTTACATTATTACTAAACGGGTTCTTACCACGATTATTTTTAATTGAGAGGTCCCGATATTTCAGCACTGTTTCAAGCGCCATGATCACGGGAAGACTGAAGAACTGCGGGTAGGTCATTTAAGAAATCGAAATGTGAGTTCGAGTTCCAGTGGTACCGGCAAACGAACGAGAAAGAGGGTAGACAGATTTGTCTGCTCTTAAATGACCTACCCGCAGTTCCTCAGTCTTCCCGTGATCATGGCGCTTGAAACAGTGCTGAAATATCAGGACCTCTCAATTAAAAATAATCGTGGTAAGAACCCGTTTAGTAATAATGTAAGTGATTAAAGAAAACTTTTTAAATACAAGCTTTTTAGATCATGAAGCAGTAGAGTGCTAGCCAAGACAAGTGAAACGAGCCCAAACACAACGTGTCTATCTTATTTAGTACTAGAGTTCCTATGACCACCTTCCAGATCCATCATCAGATCAGCTCCATTTTATAACATTGTCACGCGATATACATCTGCGTGCAAAATGTCAGCTCAGTCGGAAACCGAGAAGTTTGTCAAATTTAGCTTGCAAGATTCTACCCGAACCTACATAATTACATCCAGTGCAAGTTGATATACAGGGTGATTTCTTAGTGAGGGTACATATTGAAGGTCATGGTAGCTGATGGTTATATACGACCAGTAAAAATATTATTACCAAAGAATATGCCTTAATGCCTTAGTAATCGCAACTTAAAAATACCTGAAATTCTTGCAAAATGATGGTATTTCGACAGCTGATGGGTGTGGCGGAGGTGTGGGGTGCGCGAGATCACTAGAGGTCATTAGTCAACACTCTTTTACCCGAAATTGTTTATGTTTTAGGTAGATTTGTCGAATTTAGATTTAAAAAAAGAAAACATTTTTTTTGTAATTTTACCTGTTTTTTGTCATTTTCCGTATTAGAACAGAGTACTCATCACCCTCCTGCAATATGTACCTTCTTTAAAAAATCACCCTGTATACAGCTTGTAAATAGGGAAAATCCCAATCCCAAAATTGCATTTACAAAACAACCCGATATTAATAACATACTTCGACTTAACGCAAATTGGATATTTATTCACATATTTTATTGTGTCAGTTGTTGTGAACAAGTGTCTCGCAGCGGGAATCGAACCCAGCACGCTTGTTTCACGACCATCGGTTTCGTTAACACTCTAATAAAATTAACGTGTTGACTATCAAACAATAATTTGGAATGACTTGTTTTTTATTTATATCTTAATCTATAGGACCGAAAAATTTAAGGTGGTTGTATAATTGGACTGCAACGCAAAGGATCGGTAGCCTTTGATACATTTCATTTTATAATTTAACTAAAATTCATAGCTACAATTAAAGGCAACTTATTTTGTTTTTAATTACAAAATTAATTAAACAACAATAAATCTTGTATAAACTAAAACTACAGGGTTTAATTTTATTTAATTTTAGAGCGTTCGAATCTCGAGTGTGTCAATACAATTAAACAAATCTAACAATGCAGTTTATTTCTTTAAAAAAAAATTCTTTAAATCACTATTTGGAGTATCGTCCCTGGTATCTTCATTTCAAAATTCCACCCTGTTTACTATCCACTCAACTGGGAACGTCACTGTTCGCTAGCTGGCGAAACTGGGAACTTCGTTCGGAATCAATACCGTGTTTGAGCCCCTTTTAAAAAACTTTTTTTTCCAATATTTTTTAATTTTGATTTTTATTTAAGCCTTATATTTTTGTAAATCTTTATTACTAAACGACGCTGTATTGCATTTTTAGCGAAAATATATCATCTCCGTAAAATATGAGACGATTAAAAAATGTAAACAAAACAAGTTTTATAACTGTGCTCAATTTTGGCTCCTGCCACAGACTTGGCAAAAATAAACAAACCAATTTGGTTTCAGATCCCAGTTGAGGCTATATTTTCACTTACATT
Organism: Trilocha varians; assembly: GCA_030269945.2. Lineage (NCBI taxonomy): Eukaryota > Metazoa > Arthropoda > Insecta > Lepidoptera > Bombycidae > Trilocha > Trilocha varians. The sequence continues at coordinate 737,724 of AP028264.1, read as the reverse complement.
ATTTATTACTTAAGTTCATTTCTATCCTATTCTACTGTGGCGACCAATAATAGCGCGCGAGATCCTGAATCGCGGTTACAACATTTGCAAAAATCTTCGCATATATACGACATCTGAAATCTACTACAGTGGGCTTCGGCCTGACCACCATACACTACCTCGCCCGGTCGGAGATCTCCCTTTGGCCATAAGTCCACTGCACCCACACTACAATACAAAGCAAACTCGAATACATGTTAATATTAGAAATATCTTCATCATTATGATTAGTAAAGGTTTTTTGTTAACCAGCAGGTGTAACTCATATTAATATGTTTTATATTAATGTTTTATTTTGGCAAGCTAAGACACTAGCCGTGGAATGAGGGAATTGACGTGTGGTGCAATGTTAGAAGAGAGGCGATTTATTGTATATTTTCCAAGTTTGAAAAATAAGAATGTAAATTCAGAGCGACAGTCACCACTTACGATCAGGTGGCCCGTTAATTGTCGCATCTGGGGGTCGGAAAATCCACACGTCACCATTGAGAAGCCAATGCATCCACAAAGAGTTACGATTTGGTGTGGGTTTTGGTCCGGCGGCATCATTGGAAAATGAGCAAGGAGCCGCTGTTACGGTCAATGGCGAGCGATACCGTGCCAACGAATTTTTGTTTCCAAAAGAGTATGACATGGACGACATTTGGTTTCAACAGGATGGCGCAACATGCCACACAGCCAACATGACAGTCGAACTTTTGAAAAATGCAAACTTTATATGGCCCACCCCTTACAGAGTGTTTGTTAGACTGTAAGGGAAAATAAAGCTTCTTTTTACCGCTGCTCACTTAACAGTAAGTGATTACCGTCACTCCTTTCTGCCATTTCTCTCTCGTTCTTCATATACTAATCGCTTGTACCTTGTTCCGCCCTCCGACCGTGACCCTCAACAACCAGCAGGGGTCCATCAGGGCCTGCTCATCAATTACAAGGTGCCCTTCGCCTGATACGCCGCACGCCGTGTCAACAGGTGTCTGATCATATCATTATGACTCGGAAATATTAGCGGGCGAAGATTCGTGTTGGCGCGCTAAAAATGTGTACTTGCAGACGTTACATATCACTGATACGAAACGACTATAGCTGCCTAATTCACGTTTATGTGGACTTCAATTTTGTCGCATGAAGAAAGTATTCAATTAATCAATTAAGTACGCAACATCTTGCACTTATGGTTTAAAATGCAACTTTACATTTAATGACACTTGTTTATCATTTTATCGAATTGAATTTTGAGCTAGGTTGGTAAGGTAGCCCTAAGGTTTGGGCATTAAATTATGTAGAAAAAAATGTAGCTTCTTAAAAATAATCAAGTCCGAACGACCAGTAAAATCAAAAAAATATATTTGTGGTACTCACAACGTCTCCCGAACGATAATTATCGTGCTAACACGAATATTCGCCGTAACCCGCTAATACAATTAAACACTACATCACTACAAATATTATATAACATTTTTATAAACATTTTAATTAGCTGTGACTAGTTTTCGGATGTGTTGTAAATGTTTACGGTTTTCAACATTATGAGGGTGTGTTTTTTATTGGATACAGTTAATATAGAGGATAGTGATGTCTACGTTGCTATGTATTATGTAGAATGTCATTTAATCTATACTAGTACACAGGGTGTCCCAGAACTATGCGACATTCTTGGATGGAGGGTGTTTTTGAAAGGAAAAATCTCCTTTTTCAGCAATACATCCTATCTCTTATGTTTAAATACTTCGAGTTCTTGCTGCATAATCCTGGGACACCCTGTATAAAGCTTTTCATCTCGGGAACCGCTGGTCCGATTTGGGAAATTATTTCAGTATTGGATAGCCATTTAACTTAACGAGGACGGTTTTAAGCTATATAATATATATTTTTTTAAATATTACGTACTAAAAGTCAGCTAATAAATTATATCAGTAATGCTTAATTTCTGAAGTTCCTTCCCAATAATTTTACTTTATTTTGATTGTTGAAAATTGTTCCTCCTAATATTTTTCTGTAAACACCCGCCCACCTGATGGTAAGTGTTCACCGTCGCTCATAAACTCCTGATTACTTCCCAAAAGCTGGACGAATGAAAAATTTCGTTAATTTCATAAACATGAGAGCATTGAGACGACGAAATCCCACAAATTAAGATGTTCGTATAACAGCGTATCGGATTTAAACCGATGTATTATGTTGAATTCATTACGGACACGTTCCGATAGTGATTTATCGAAATCGGTCGAAAGCAGTGCGATACTTTGTTTAGGGTTGACATCGATAAGTTAATTTAAAGTTTTTTTGGAACGAAGTTCCTTATCGCGCGGTATCGAAAGGGGGCTAGACGGAAATTCTTATGAAAAAGTTGGCACGACACTTTTTTGGTTTTAGATGATTATCGCTAGATGGTGCTGTAATTAAAATGTTTTAAAACAATTCCTTATTTTGTTTTATATGATTAATGCTAGATGGCGCTGTGATCAAAATATTTTATTTATATTTATATTATTATATTATTTATACAAAAAAAATAAAATTATATTACAATTCCCTCACTAATTAATCAAAAGGAACTTCGTTCCATCCGGGTGTCCCTTGACACCTCTCAAGTTTTATTAATTAAGATTTCAATTCATTTATTTATGATATACAGATTATTACATAAGATGTTATTCTGGTTTACAAATTTGTTCAGCTGTAATCAGCTCTGTTGAGCATACAAATCGTATTTTATAAACTTAAATTCTAAAAACAAGCAAATTTTAATTGAAATTGTAATCTTGAAGTGTCCTATTGCAATGTCATCTATACCTTTGATCTATTTATAAATATTTATTACTATTTTTAACTATATAACTATTTACTAGATTAAATGATCTCACTAGAAACTCATTTAAGCTATAGTATGCTTTACTCAATAATAGTTCTGTAAGTTTTGAAAGACGGTAACTAAGATTTAGGTCAGCTAAGAGGTTAGAGCAAATCTCTATGAAGAATATTTAGAAATATAACGTAGAGTGTGAACCCAACATTTTTCTCACGTAGCATTAGCAATTTTTTTTATTTAAAATAATATGTAATATTGTCAACCCTACATATGATTAGGCACCATATCGTTTCAACGTACAAATTGAGTTGTAATCATTCACATCGTCGTCATTAGCGGGTTATACCGTTTAATGTTGTATTATAATAATATCTATATTATACCGTTACACATATATCTCAGCACACGTTGATTTCAATGATTTACTATTATATCATCATTATTTTAGTATGTGTGGGCGATGCGATGTGTGGTACATTATGATTTAAATGATTTTACGTTGAAGTAATTTATTAATATTAGGCTGTTATTTAACTTAAACTTTAAAACTTTTATTTAACTTGCACTGTATGTAACTAAGTAAGTTTAGGTGATGTTACGAGTTTAATTTGATCAACTTCCCGATTGAGCTGAAATTTTGCACGCAGATGTAAGTTTATCGCGTGACAATACAATAATAATAATACGACGAAATGGCGCTGACCTGATGATAGATTCAGAAGGTGATCATTCTAAACAATATAGACCTGTCGTGTTTAGGCTGATATTTTTTTTCTATAAAATACATTTTAAGTGTTAAAGATGAAGAGACATTTTTTAGTGATAACTCCTTTTTTCATTTTGAAGAAGAACAAGTCATTTTTAATAGTAATTAATACTAATTAACAGTATATACCTAAATGACTTATCCAAAAAACCTCTTTCTGTACCTAATGAAAGATTCATTGTTGAACTCTAAAATTTAAGAATCATCGTCATAAATTTCTGTCGCTACAATTCGAGAATAAACAAACAACATCACATACAATGTTTACTATTTGTTTACGATTTGTTTACGTTTTTGTTAACGAGTAAACAATGCAACTTTGTTCTGCGTTGTACTCGTAATAAAGTTTTACAAGCATCTGTATTGGTTTGACAGGAGTATTTGAAAACCACATTTCACCTGGTAAGATAGGAACTATTTAAACTTACTGTGTGATGGTTTTAACAAGAAATAGATTTAATCAACGAACAATTTGTAGCTTATAAACTTATTCAGACACTCGCGGTTCAGATTATCGAGTATGTGGAATCTAGTGCTAAACACAACAGTCACTAAGGGTTCATGCTCAGAGAGTCTTGTAGATACAGTGAGTGTGTCGTGATGTGAGTTCGAGTTCCAGTGGTACTACCCAAAAGCGAACGAGAAAAAGGGTAGACCGATTTGTTTGCTCTTAAATCGACCCACAGTATCCAGCCTTCTCGTGATCATGACGTTTGCAACAACGTTGAAATATCGAGACAACTGAATTAATTAAATATCGTGGTAAGAACCCGTTGAAAATGCATGAATAAGACCCGTGGCAAATGATTAAATTAATTTTTCAAGTATATTTTTTGGTATCAGAGCGTTTAATCAACTCAATATTATTCTTAAACAATTTAGTTCCGTATTCTCATCGAATTTCAACAGAATACTTTTGACGTATCAAGACAAAAGTTTAAGACTATCGTAAATTATATAATTGTTTAAAGTTGTGTCGTAAAGTTTACGGTTCTTGTTGAATACTGGCCGTAAACAATACGTGGACAATGCGAACTTTAATTTGTTTTGGTTTGACTTCTTGTCAGTGATTTATTGTTCTTGTCACCATTGGGTAGTTGTTGACGTTAGGGGGTTGAGTTGAGCTGACTAATCTAGGCTAGAGGAATTCAAAATTATGTATGGGAAGAAACAAAAACGTGAGACAAACATTATATAAGAAAACCAAGCATTTATTAGACACCAAAAGATACTAATCTCAGCTGAATGTTAACAAGTAAGAAGCAGTGATTTCTTATGTATCTTTTTTTTAGTTGGAGGAAATCACCGGATCCCCGCCCGCCCCGCGGTATGTGGGAGTTGAACCGCACTAAAACCTCCAACCTCTCACACTCAGCGTCCGAACCCCGGCTGAGGCCAGAACCCAGCACGGGGTTACGAGGGACGACGCGACGCGTTACGCCATCGGCACTCTTTCCCGTCGCGCATTTCTTTTGTATCACCGACTTGTACTTCTAAACCTTAATTTGAAAAAGATTTATAACTATGCAACCTCAACATCACTGGCTAAAAATGGTGATGAAAAACATCATGACGAAACCTCTTTTAAAAAGGATTCCAAATTTGATTAACTTTTGACACCAAATATGAAATATCAGTTACCTACTAAACGATTTTTTTTTCCTTTTTTATATTGTGGTGGTGTAATTTCCCGCCAATTTTACGTTCTAAATCTAAATATACTTGACCGAAGATCCTAAAGTCAAAGCACCATAAACAAATACCGCGAAAATGTATTTTTTCTCATAATACTCAAATAATAAAAAGCAGGTAGGTATAACTTGATACAATATCGTAAAATAATAACATTGAACAATAAAAACTATCTCTAGTTATTTAATGTGTATTTTACGAGGGTTTTAAATCAAAAGATGGACGTTGTTGATTTTTTAAAGAATAAAATCTATATCGTAAATTATTTTACTGTTTAATGTCTGTGTCTCGTTCCATTATCTGATTTTGATGACTTTTCTCTCTGTAATAAATTTAAATAAGGTGTAGGTATTCTGTAACTACAATTTTTGAAAAAAAATCTAAAACATAGTTATATAGCTACACATACATGACTATTACAAAATAAAGCTAAAAAAACCTAAACAAGAAATTAAATTCCGCTACATTTACAAAAATAGATCTGAGTCATAAATTTGAAAAAAGAAGAACAAACATCTCTAAATTCAAACTTTCTCGTTCTCAGAACGACGCAAAAGCAGCAGGCCCATACAGCCACATGATGCCTTCCACTGTCCACATTTTATGTTTCATTTAAACAATGATAAACACGCATTAGGCCGCAGTGGGCAGCCATTGTGAGCCACTGTGCGGACAATGTCGACCTCGGACATAATAGAAATCACTTGCTTTGTACACAAACTGTATTAAGAACTTTTTTGTATGTTAAATTTGAATAAAACAAAAATGGATGACGTGTTAAGATAGATTGAGAAGTTGGTTGGTTGGAAAAAGTATGTTCGTAAATGTTGGTATTTTTAATGCCAGATTGGCTAGATGGAACGATGACCTAAGAAAGGAGGAGCAGAAGATCGAGCTCAGTGGCGTATTTTGGGAGAGGCCTATGTCCAGCAGTGGACGAGAGTGTGTGATGATGATGATGATGATGATTACCATCGCTCATGAACCTCTGCAATATCAGGACAAACTAAAATAATATGAGTTTCTTACTATCATAATAGTCTTATTAACTTTAGATATTTTCTGAATCTGAATTTTATATGAAAATGGAAAAAGGTAAATTTATGCTCAACCTTTAATCAGTCAAAGTGAAATGAAATAATCATGCAAATAGCAATATGGCGAAGTCTAAACATCCGGTTGTTGTCTCACATAAATCAAATAAATTAAACAAGAAATATAAATAAATAATCAAGTATTATAGGCATGAATATAAATGATCCAATAAATAATGTTAAGAACTCAATTATGTTCATTATGAATAAAATTAATTAATATTTGGTATTACAAACTTTTGATGTTGTGCGCTTTGGTAGGTATATCTAGGTACTTCTTGATATAGGGTGAACAACCCAGATGCATCGACCATTTTCAAATAAGTTTTTTCTTTCATGCATTTTCAACGGGTTCTTACCACGATATTTAATTAATTAAGTTGTCTCGATATTTCAACGTTGTTGCAAACGTCATGATCACGAGAAGACTGGATTCTGCGGGTCGATTTAAGAGCAAACAAATCTGTCTACCTTCTTTCTCGTTGCTTTTGGGTAGTACCACTGGAACTCGAACTCACATCACGACACACCACACTCACTGTATCTACAAGAATAATTAATTATTAATTAAATATCGTGGTAAGAACCCGTTGAAAATGCATGGAAGTATTAAAGAAAACCGCGAGTGTCTCAATAAGTTTTTTCTTATTAATTATCACTAACAAAGCTGATTATATGAACAGGACCTATTTTGCAGAATTTTAACTTCGTTATACAAAAATTCAAATTTGACGAGGCCTATGTCCAGCAGTGGACGTCTACCGGTTGATGATGATGACCTTTTCTAAGTTAATGGAATAAAAATCATTTCATTATTACAAGAATTAGAAATGGTCATCATTAGTAGAATCATGACCATTTTTCTTATTGAACGTTACTATATTGTATCATAAACTTAATTTAAAAAGACGATACCCTCCGACCGCTTTCATTAATAATTAAGAAAGTTTCTACGAGTGACGAAATTAAAATTATGATATCATAAAATATACTATGGAATTATGTAAATCGATCAAAATATGAACGGATTGAGTTATAAATTATAAAATATAATCTATGGTGCTATTGGACATCATTAATAGATATTTTAGTGGCTTAATAGGTTTTTAAAAGTAGATACCTACTTCTAATGTAATATTATGTTGAAATTTTGGAAATATTGTGAAATGTATTGTTTTTTTTCAGTAAATCACGTTTGAGTTTGTCATTCAAGGTGAATGGATAGAATTAATGACAAAAAAATATATGAGTAGGTAATAAATCTTTTTGTAGATATGTATTTTGTAAGTAAATAAAAATCTATTATTCTTGAATTTTTTTGTGAAGACTTTATGAAATATCTTTGTCCTTGAATTACTATGTCGGTGTCAATCCTTAGTAGGCTTCAATACCTTTCATTACATGAACGAGAATTTCCTTTATCCCTGTGTTGTCTTTTACTTGCTCATAAATACTTTTCCCGCGTATTTTGAAATGTAGCTACCTAATCTAAGTCTCTTTTTTTACAATATGAATATATCGACGTGTTCAAATTAAATTAATCAAGCGACATGAAAGCAAACACATAAAAAAACTAAATCTTTTTTTTTAAACCGTTGCGTAGTCCAAGTTCCATCGAGCATAATGCCAAATCGTAACAATAATAATTCCTTGAATTTCTCTCTCGTATTGTGACAGAATGCATGTCGTGCTTTTGTCTTTGTGTCCTGCTGGCTTCGTTTTATTTTAGCTGTTAAACTTTGAATGATTGGGATGGCACAGTGATCCATCACTGTGGGAGCTACTGAGCGGTTGGTGCGTTCACGTTCCGTCGCACGCAGAGTTTCCAAATGTCATTGTTTTGTTTTTTTTTTTTAAATTTGTATGCAAATACTGAAGAGAAATAACCTTTAACTTTTTGAATGTTTAAGAATGTATGTTTAGTTTTTTAGGTAGATATGAAATTGAGGAATTAAATAAGTTTTTGATTTTGTAAATTAAGATTCAAGATCATCGGAATGAATATGTTAATGTGAGATTATACCTACCCCGAACTAGTATTAAGTATTTTATTAAATCTAATAAAGTCAATACAGGTATCTAGTACCCATTATTATTATTTTCAATACTTCATTTACACCTACTTGATGTCTATCTCGTCGTCTATCTAGTCGTGATGGCCGAGTGGTCGAAGCGCTTCCTTCCGAACGGGAGGTCGCGGGTTCAAATCCGGCCGGCTTGTACCTCTAAATCTAAATGTGAAAAAGATTTATGTGCAATTTTTCACAACACCACTGGCTTAAAACGGTGAAGGAAAACATCGTGAGGAAACCTGCATGTCGGAAAAGGGTTCTAAAAATCCTTTGAAGATATGTGAAGTCCCCAATCCGCACTGGGCAAGTGTGGTGTACTATGCCTAATTCTTCTTCTGAGGAGACCTGAGCCCAACAGTGGACAGTAATGGGTTGGTACAGGATGTCTATCTTAGGTAACATAATGGTAGCTAATGGGTACACTGTAAGAAAAATATACTGAGGTACCAATTCCATAGATTGAAGCTTGTTACCCTCACTTCAAGTTTTCATTATTTTCATGTACCACAAGATAAACAAATAAAGAAAATCTACAACATTAATAAAAGTAAATTGGCGCGCTTTTGTGATCCGCCATATTGGATCTGTGATTTCTCCTCAACAATCGTTCTCCAGTGCGCTGGTGGAACGCAAGTGGGTGGTTTATTGTTTTACGAGCCATTACACGGTCCTCCGCCATTGTTAAATAATAACAAAGACTAGGCTCTATGGAGCACCGTTTGCTTCATAGATGACGATCTTTCTTGTCTATGCCTACGCGTGTTGGAGATTCGTGTCTGTTTATTACCTACTCAACTGGGATCAGCAACTAAATTGGTTTATTTACTTTTTCCAAATCTGTGGCAGGAGCCAAAATTGAGCACATTTCAAAAACTTGTTTTGTTTACATATTTTAACCGTCTCATATTTTACGGATACCTATAATGTATTTTCGCTGAAAATGTAATACAGCGTAGTTTAATAATAAAGATTTACATAAATATTCGGTCTTATTAAAAATCTAAACTAAAGTTTATTGAAAAAAATGATTTTAAAAAGACGCTCAAACGCGGTAGTGATTCCCAGTTTCGCTGTCTAGCGAAAAGTGATGTTCCCAGTTGAGTGGTTACTTGGAGTAGGTACCTAAGACTGATGGTAATTGGTTGCTGTTACTAATGAACCTGTGTTACGCCTCCTTACATTGTTGTAAGGCTACCACCAGTGGCTATAAGAATATGCTGTCTTAAAGTCAAATATCGTCACCAAACTTAACGTTCTAAAATTGAACATCTCAGAATTTTTTAATCATTACAATATGACTTCAACGCATACTTTTATTTACATACAATCTGCGAAAAAATATCTATACATAACAATAGATTTTCGTTAGCAAAAAACAAATAATTATTAATTACTAGCTTTTGCCCGCGACTTCGTTCGCGTGGACTTCAGGTTCGTCCCGTCTAGTTCGCGACGTCTATAATATAGTACTACTAGCTGACTCGCGCAACTTCGTCTGCGCCGAAAAAAAAAATTAAGGGTGGACTACCCCTAACATTTAGGGGATGAAAAATAGATGTTGGCCGATTCTCATAGGTACCGGATAAGCACAAAAAATTTCATCAAAATCGGTCGAGCCGTTTCGGAGGAGTTCAAGTTCGAACACCGTGACACGACAATTTTATATATTAGATTATACCGCAAAAAATGTGTTTTTTTTACGACCTCACATTAGAAACCTCAAAAATTGTAGCCTATGTGTTATTCTGATGTAGGTATAAGCTATATTGTGGTAAAGTTTCATTCAAATCCATTCGGTAGTTTTTACGTGAAAGAGTAACAAACATCCATACATCCATACTTACAAACTTTCGCCTTTATAATATACTAGATGACCCGCGCAACTTCGTCTGCGTTACAAAGGGGTTCAAAAATTGTAGCCTATATAGGCACGCGCCGCCCGGCGCAAACAACTACGACCCTGCATTTTAAATTTGTAATATCTTCGGTAATATTCACTTAAATTACCTGCTGTAAAAAGCATATTGATCTATAATAAATGCACAATTTATTTAAGGTACTTAATTGGATAAGGATTAATGCTGTATTGTTTAAAATCACTTCATAAATAAACATTTTTTAGTAAAGAATAAAAATGATTATGCTGGGATATCCCTAAGAGATAGACATATACCATCGCGGACTTTTTTGTTAAACTTTTTAAGGTGAACAATACTGTAGTACATTATTTTGGTCTATCTCGTAGGGTTCAGCCAGCGTTTGCAATATAAGCTCAAAAAAACGTGCTTATTTACGACATCACATTAGAAACCTTTAAATTTATCAGTGTTCCTCTACTATATTATGCATTAATTATACATACAAACCTTCCTTAAGAATCACTCTATCTATTAAAAAAAACCGCATCAAAATCCGTTGCGCAGTTTTAAAGATCTAAGCATACATACAGACATACAGCGAAAGCGACTTTGTTTTATACTATGTATTGATATTAGATATTAGATGTTATTGTATGTAAATTTCTAGTAGGTATTAACGTTATTTAAGATAACTATTACAAAAAACATTGTCACGGCCAAAGAATACTGAATTTTTTTTATTTTATTTTATTTATACCTTTTATACCTTTTATTTATTTTATTTTTTATTTTAATACTTTATTGTATACCAGGTAAAGAAAATTACAGTGACTTATAGTAATTAAAAAATAAGCACAAAAGGCGAGCTTAACTCAAAAATGAGTTTTCTAACAGCAAACCTAAGACATCGTACAGAGAGGTAGTGAAGTGTTCTAAATAAACTATACAAATTACATACAGATTAGCAGTCTAAGCACTGCCACTATATTACATTACAAAAAAAAATAAGTGAAAAAAATATATAAAAAAATAGTAATATGAGAATAATAAAATATAAACTAAACACATACTGCTACACAATATTTTATTTATTTTATTTTATATTCTTCAATATTTTTTCTCGTAATATCACATAGATGAAACAAAGAGGCGATATGAATATCATTATCATCATCAGCCTATAGACGTCCACTGCTGGACATGGGCCTCCCCCAAACTTCGACACAACGACCGGTCCTACGCTATCTGCATCCAGTGACCTCCCGCGATCCCGACCAGGTCCATCTTGTGGTAAGTCTGCCTACACTACGTAGGTATACAGGTCCGTGGTACTCCAGAAATTTCAGCCCCATCGGCCATCCCTTTTTCGCACAATGTGTCCTGCCCATTGCCACTTCAAAGACGTATTTTTTTAGACTGTGTTCTTAGATTTTGGTTCTTCTGCGGATTTCATTTGATTCTGATTGACATAGCTTATGCTTATTAATTTGGAACACAATGGAGACTTGAATGTTTACTAGAGTCTTCAAGAGTGGGTCGTAGTTACGACAGTCTTCCCTAGCATTATAGAGGTCCATGAGCGACGGTAACTATGCCCAATTATGTTTTTTTTAGTTGGAGATAATGTGAGAGTTGAACCGCACTAAAACCTCCAACCGCTTATACTCAACATCCGAACCCAGAGGTCAGAACCTAGCACGGGGTTATGCGAGACGGCGCGACGTACTACGGCAGTCTTTCCCGTTGTTCCGCCCCCATGCCCAACCAGGTAGACAGGTAGTTTCCACAACAAGGATGTGTCCATCACAATGAATACCTTTAAATATTTCCTCCGTTTCTGAACAACCATCTTCAACACGTCAGTACGTCACCCTCTTCCGGAGGTCTCACGTTACATCCTTAAAGGGTTGGGCCCTTTGTGCCAGTCTCGCTAAATAGACGGTAATCTGAGGGCCTTTCCAAGTGCTTTGTTTGGCGGTACCTTTGTAAGTTTTAAAGATGGATGTTTAAGTGATAGGTATTTTAAATTGTGTTTTAAATATTTTGACTGTTTTCTGAGAAGAGAAAAATCGACAGTTTGAGTAGATTACATCTTGTCAAAGTGTGGGTAATTTTAAGAGAAGTTCTCTTAATTAATTATAACTGTAAAAAACCTAATGCTGCCAGCGAGAGAGGAGTAAAGAACGAATCATAAAATAAAACTAAGAAAATAAAAGTTTTGAAAAAATGTACAAAACGTCTGTATTCGGTAATGGAATGTTCTAAATTCAAATAAGCGCGCCAACATCTATTCGAACACAAATTCAAAAAGTATTTACATGAAAGAGGTTTAAATAATAATTAGTTAAAATATTTATAGATGGCGACAGTACCTAAAGTCTTAGGTAGATTAAATAAAATATTGTTGATTCTGTCGCTTACAATAACTAAAGCTTATCTATAATTAAACCTAATTATTAAACCAGTAAATAACAGCGCTATAACATGCCCCTCTTTAAACGAAAGTTAAGAAAAGTCCTGTATAAATAGGTGATGGATAACAGTTAAATGGCATTGCAGAGGTTCATGAGCGACGGTAACCGCTTATCATCGAGTGGGCTTTAAGCTCATTAAACTGTCATGTAATAACAAAAAGATCTGATACATAAAGTAATTGCAAACCTCTAATTACTAAAACTGGTTCATTTACCATAAAAATATAACCAAAAAACAAAAATCCCACTGTCTTACCCATTTTTTGTTGTGTGAAATGTAACAGATACACAATATGTAACATGTTTGAGTATGTTATCATAGTAACACGTCTTCTGTAACGGAAACAAGACAAAACACAGTTTTCTAAACAAGCTCCTGTGAGTATTGAATTACGAGACGTCCATCAAACTAACTTGACTAATTATCTTCAGTTTTTGACTACACGTGTTGTGTTAAATATTTTGTAACGAAGTTCCTTATCGCGCATTATCGAAAGGGGACTAGACGGAAATTCTTATGAAAAAGTTGGCACGACACTTTTTTTGTTTTAGATGATTATCGCTAGATGGCGCTGTGATCAAAATATTTTATAAAACAATTCCTTATTTTGTTTTATATGATTAATGCTAGATGACGCTGTGATCAAAATATTTAATTTTATAACAATTCCCTCACTAATTAATCGAAAGGAACTTCGTTCCATCCGGGTGTCCCTTGACACCTCTCAAGTTTTTTTTTTATGTTCAACTTTGTAATTATAAGTTTTTAAGGTTCTGGTGCTAGCTAAAACAAGTCCAAAATCGATGAGTCTATCTTGTTTAATAGGTAAGTTCCTTTGGCTACCTTCTGACTTGCAAGATTCCACCCGAACTTATTAACAATGCAAGTTAAATGAAAGCCTGTAAAAATAAAGTAGGTATTATAAGTAACGTTATTTAACGCAAATGATTCTAAAAGACGTATTTAAAGAAAACGATTCGTATTTGGATTTTATTTTGCTGAATTAACCCTTAAATAGAGAATGTTGTTTTTAAACAACATACTAAACATCACAAATAAAATTGACCTCCTTTAAATTTTTTGTTAATTTTGACAACTAGTTCTTATTTCTGACGACGACTAACGAATTTTGTACAATTTTTTTTTAAGTACATATAGTAAATTCATGTCTAGATTTTTGTACTATTTTTTTCCTAGACAGTACAGTAATACATGTTTATTACACAAATATATTTTTTTAAGACGTAAAACAAAAATCGTCCATTTAAGGGTTAAGACGAAATTGTTGAACTTAGTCGTATAGCGACATCTAGCGTCGAGTAGATGAACCATTATTTGCTTTTACTCATTTTATTTTCCCAGTTGAATTTTATGCAGACAATAATTTTACAAAACAGTAATTGGTTGATTTAAATACTTAAGTTGAGAACGCTAATAGTCTTGTGTAGGTAAGTTTTTGATCTGTTTTCTTTTATATTGACATTTATGCCAACTGGCCATCTTATTTTAAAATATAGCTACTAAATAACACAGTTACATTGTATTAAATATTAATAATTATAAAGTTCGACGCACGTTAAATAAACGGAATCCACATTAACTAATCCTTTTATCTCAATAAATAGTTTCTGTCAAAAACCTTGTCATCGAAAAACGTCAAATTGACAGCTCAACGATTCAAATTTCAGTTCGCAAACAAGATTCATTGAACCATCGCAAGTTTAACACCTTCACACACCGTTTGTATGCACAGTGCATTCGAATATATTATAATGTAACAATAACTTTGTAATCAATCTACGTTCCCACGTCAAAGAATGGAAACAAACTCATCGGAGCGAAGTAATCGGACTTCTGACATTTTCTTTTGTTAGTTTGAAATTCGAATTTTGAAGATTGACTTTTGAAGGACCTAAAGAGTTTTTACTGATATTTTTTTGTATGATAATTTGTTGATCCGATATTGTGATCCTTTTAGATTTTGTACATTTGTAGTTTTCTACTAAATACGGATTTATAAATAGTTTGAAAGTAAATTTAGTTTGAAGTAGGTACTTTTTTATTATAAAACAAAATTAAATTTATAAATTTTACAACAGATAATCTCACAAGTCGTCAACTGTCTTAAATCTTACCTTTTCTATTGTTTAGTCCTGGGTCCTTACCCTTTATTTAATATTTAAGCGCTAAAATGAGTTAATGTTCGGGTGTATAACATGTTGGTGCCCTTTATAAATTTAAATAAAATATCTATACACTGGTGTCTAACGGATATTGGGTGCATTTTGCTTTTTTATAATTTTATTTTTAAATCGTCAGAGACAAAAATTTAGGCAAAAACCGCCATCTATTGTTGGGTAGCTAGACGAACTGTACTGTACTGTACTGTACTGTACCAACCCATTACTGCCCACTGTTGGGCTCAGGTCTCCTCCGAAGAGGGATAAGGCATAGTCCACCACGCTTGCCTAGTGCGGATTGGGGACTTCACATATCTTCAAAGGATTTTTAGAATCCTTTTCCGACATGCAGGTTTCCTCACGATGTTTTCCTTCACCGTTTTTAGCCAGTGGTGTTGTGAAAAATTGCACATAAATCTTTTTCATATTAAGATTTAGAGGTACAAGCCGGATTTGAACCCGCGACCTCCCGTTCGGAAGGACGCGCTTCGACCACTCGGCCACCACGACTTCAGCTGGCTGGCTGGCTAGACGAACAAAGATTAAAAATGGTTTCACCCTTTTGATTTTTTTTTAAACGTCATTATGAAACTGTAGAACTAACGACATTTTCAACAAATAAAATTTAATAATCATTTGCATACCCATCCATAAAGGAGTATTGTAACGACATCTACTTTAAATTTCTGAAAACTGTTGGGACTCCATTGCATTTCGGAATAATTTCAAAACAAGATGCACCATACTAAAACTAGATGGCGCTAAACGCAAGTTACTAAATAATATTGGAAGTTTTCCTTCATCTAAAATTGCATTTTTTTAAAAATTCAAAATGAGTTAATCAAACAGCGTTTAATTTTCACAAGTTTATTACATTAAACTGTATAAGTTATATTCGATACATTCATGTATAGTGCTATTACCATGAGATAATTTACCAATCCAATAATTATAAAAATGGTGAAAAAAATTGAGATATAAGAATGATGTTGAATGTCCTTGAATACTTCCTATAAGATCGTCAAAATAGCCTTCGATAAAAAAACAAAAATATTGCCAGGTTATAACTCCCAGCATAACAATTGAATAAATCGATTGCACTAAAATATATGACTTTGCTCTACTAGTGCTGTTTGTGTGCGTGTCAACTTGACTTCTTGTCGCATATACAGCGAGACTACAAAAACAAAATACAGTCAACTTGATAACCTAATTTTGGGAAGTCGGGCAAGAAACCGAAAAAAGATTTCACAGTTAATACAAGTGTAGGTAGTAAAATAATAAACACGTAACCTATTCGACCCAAAAAAAAAAGTATCTTGTTTGTAAAGTGGGTTAAATAGAAGATAAGTCCGATTTGGAGGCGTTCATTCATCTCTGATTTAATTAAGGAGACAATTCCAAAGTTAAAAAGAATTTTAAATAAACAGTAAAATTTAAGCTACTTGTTCGCAAGTTTAAGATAAAACAGCCAATCAATATACACGAATTTATTTTATTATAATATCACTTTTTTACAATACATTTACAATTGATTTCTGATTTGAGAATCACAACTTTTCTTTACAATTTATTTTCTTTCAATAGACAAAAAAGTATGCTTTCAGATACAGAAACTACGAAAAAAAAGCGCCACGTATTGACCATCGAATATCTTTTAAAGTACAGTAGCACTATTTATATGGTATCGGTAACTATTAAACACTATTAAGTCACAATTTTTTGACATATTCAATAAGATTAAATTCCATTGTGTGCCTGCCAACTTGACGCACGCCAAATTTATTTAATTTTTATTCAATTTGATGCTCAATGCCTTGCATTTAAGGCTCAAAATGAAACTTTATATTGCAACTTACAATCCTTCCCTCTTCTGAGACCTGAGCCCAGCAGTGGGCAGTAATGGGTTGATACAGTACATACAATCCTGGCTACTGTATGTATGTAGCCAGGATCCACAGCGGTGACCATTGTAATGACTCTGAACAGTGAAGCCTAGGAACCCGAGAGAAAGATAACTTGTCTTGGGTTTATTGAGTAGTTAGATTTTGAGCCTTATCCAATGCAAATATAGCATACAATTTAACGAAATGTTTTGCTTTTAAAATCAGAGTGCAAATCAAATATTGTGAATATCTCATTTCAGAAATCAGTAATTAGTGATTTAGAAGCTTTTTACAAATATCACAATGCATGGTATTCAAACATAAAACACTTATAATAAAACTCAACTCATTACTCATATATTTGAGTTACATTTGTCTACCTAAAGAAGGAATACTAGATCAATAGAAATATTTGCACCAGAATCAACCATATACAGGGTGTTGGGAAAATAATATATATCAAAATACTTGTTCTAATACCATTTATATATAGGTCAATAATATTTACTGCATTCTACATGAAAAAGGTGTATATTTATTCAATAAATCTTCAGGATAGAAAACTTTTAAGTACACATATCAGAGAATTTAATAACAATCTCACGTGATTTCATATTCCATTAAGAAACTCATACTACTATTATAGTAGTTTGTATTAAGAATATCTATTATGACCAACAGCTGTCATTTATTTTCATATATGAAATCTTTTACCGAACATCTTTACATTATATTGCACTTTCGCTCAAACAGTGTAACAAGTCTTATTACAATCAAAACAAAAAAAACAAATCAAACGAGCCAACAAGCCACCTGATCGTAAGTGGTTACCGTTGCTCACCTCTGCATTATGTTATAGTTATTAACGATTTTACTGGATATTTCAGTTGAAGTGGCAATATTTAAACAAAAGTGGAATTCTCTAATACAAGCTAACTCTGGTGCTTATTTTTTTACAAAATACTGTACACATAGATAAATAACAAAAGTAAAACTAATAATATAATGAAGGCGCAACAATGTCGAAAAACATTGATTGTACTAAAAATCACATTCCAATGGCACTAATAAGAATAATCTAAATCGGTTACATTTGATTTTTATCTGACTTTTTTCAGTTTTTTTTTTATTTATTGGATCAAAGGCATTAGTCGCTTATTCATCTAAGTAACGATTTACATGATGGCAAGCCATAAAATAAACAGAGTATTATAAAAAAACTATAAACACTACTAATAAATATGTATAATTTACATGCAAAATGTTTATATAACAATTAAGAACTAGATCTATAGGAATATTTTAAAATACAAAGATGTCATGTAAACTAACTTCTCTGGCACAAGAAGTGTAAAATTTGTAAACTATACATTAGGTCTTAATTATTGCTATACAAAGTTGTGATTAAATATTTTTGTATGTCTATTCTATTGGAGAAACGCTTTTAAAACTAGGCCTAATTTCAACTAAATTTATCAAAGATTAATTTCATACTTTAGTTTCAAATAAGGTTACATGCAATATTATGTAAAATTTTAACTTTTTTTTACAATTTCGCCAAAGCAATACAGGCATATCCTAATATTATAACAGTTAGTGATGCATTTAAATGAATATACAGTCTCAAATCACAGGTAAAAGGCGATATTAATATACCAATCTATTTTTTCAACCATATTATTATGCTCATTTATCACTCTTGGTACATTTAATGCTTAATATATTATAATTTTAAATACCATAATCATTATTTTCTGTGATCTCTTTATATTCACAGTAAATGATATATTCATGATCTTGAAAACACCCAAACACATATTTCCACATGAAAACACTTAAGCTTTAATACTATACAGCATAGATTGGTTTATCAATATGGCCGATATCTGACAAGTTTACGAGCAAAAAAACCTTTTCTGTAGTGGTTCACTGTCACTATCAGACTCGGAAAAGCAAGCTTTGAACCCACTCTTGTCTCTCAAAGAATCCTTCCTCACCCTTTCACTTTTACGAGTGGCTACGGTCCTATTTGGAGTAGTTTTCTTCGGAGTTTGTTTCTTTTTAGCCACTCTTTTCTCTTGCAGGCTACTGGCTTTGGAACTGACTTTTTCTGCTGAGTTTGTTGTTAAAGCTGAGCTGTCTAAAGCACCTTTAGCACGAGTGTTGTATGTAATTTCTTTATCAACTGTTTTGTTCCGTTTAGGATACCTCGATGTGCTTTGAAAAGAGATGTTTAGGTTCACTTTCTTTTGATTCTTCGATTTTGGTGTCTCGGTAATACTTTTCTTTTTATCATTTTTAGTGTTTACTATGTTTGAAGAATCTGTGCTGCAATTCAGAGTATTAATAACTGTTTCTTTATTTATCTCTTTTTCATCCTTTTGATTTGATTCTTTGACTAAATTCTTAGAGTTCTTTGCTCTTATTTTTCGAGGAGTTTTATGAGATTGTTGCTTTGCGGACCTTATGTAGTTGGCAGTGAGGCCTGAAACATCGCTCATATCGTCAAACTGTCCGTTCAAAACCATCTTTTTAGTATCATTATTGACTGTAACATTTCTGTTGTCTAATATTGGAATTGCTGTATTCTGCTGAGTATCATTTTCATCTAAATCATTTTTTAAATTACTACCGTTTACTATATTAGAGTTAATTAAAAAGGAACTATTTATATGGCTGTTGTTTGAAGTTTGTTTTGTGTTGCGAAGGCTTCGTCTCAGTGAAGTCACTTTAGGTGTTGAAGTCACAATGTTGTTCTTTTTTTGAACAGTTTTGCTGACTCTTGCTTTCTTTGCTTTTGGGTTGCTCGGTGAGTTCTTTATATTAAAATCAACATCAGAGCCGGCAGACTCCGACTTGCTAATTATCACAGTATTTTTGTTGTGTTCTTGTGAAACATCAAAGTATAGATTCTGTTGTTTTTCAACTGATGCAGAATCATCGTCTAGTATAGACAATTTTCTTTTCTTCTTTTTCTTAGGCGAAGGTACCTCTTGTACCGGGCTGCTGACACTTTTAGACAGAGCTTTGGAGCACTGGGCTTCATCCTGGGCCTTTTTCATGAGATTGTCATAAGTCATGAGGCAAGGAGCCCGCTTTGTGTAAATCCAGTAGGATATTTCATCCATGTTGCTTATCAGGGGAAGGTCGAGTGGTTCATGGTGGAGTCGGTCTGGTCTCCGCGGGGCATGGTCGGGCGGCTGGCGGCGCGAGTGAGGCACCGTGCAGGTGAAGTCGAGGTGCAGGTCGGTGGCGCGAACTCGGTTGTCCTCCCGCATGAATGCAGCCGGCCCTCTCTGATGCCCAGGCTTGAACAGACCCCGTCCATATTCCTTGGACACCTCACATTCCATATACCTAAAATGTAACACTTATTAGCTATAATTCTATATTTTTAAACGTGAACTAAGGCGCCGAGAGCTCACATACCTGTGTTACGGTTTAAAGTTCGCGATTTTTTCAGTAAATCCGTAGTTTTCAGATCTGTAAACACGTAATCTCTTAACCGACAAACAGGACTGTGTTCTATGGATTTTGTGCTTAAGCGTCAAACTAAAGACTAGAAAACGATAAACGCTAATATTTAAGGCAATAAACTCATATTGCCGATAATTTTTAATGAATTATTTTATTACAAATCAACAAAAAGCGAACGCGTTTCCACGGAATTTGTCAGTTGCCAACTTGCCATAGACATTTTCTTCAACTTTTTTTCTCAATTCCACAAAGGTTTCGTTACTCTATGGAAATAACAGACTGTATAATATCGATTTGTATGCCTAGACTTAGAAAAAAAGAAATCGAGGGCTGCCAGCCTAAAAGAATGTTTCTAAATAGTAGTATTTTTTCAAAATAAATTCTTTCCAGCTTATTTTTTTGTTTCATGACTACCGAGGTTTATTGCATTTAAACGTTTGATTTTCGTATCGTCATGTGTTCCTTATTTGTTCTACACTCGATTATCAACTCATAAATAAGGTGAACATTTTAAAACCCGGCGTTGCTTATTTACAATGTTAAAAATTTCAACAAAAATAAATATTAAAAGTTATATTTGAAACTAATATCTTGGCAACATTTGATTTATTTTTCGCTGATTTTCGCGCCATATTTTTATTTGCAAGATGAAGTTGGTTGAAAACGAAGTGAATTTGTGAATGAAGTGATTAATGATTGTGGCTGTGAAATGATTATGTGTGTTCTAATGGAAGTCTGTAGAAAGATCTAGTAAACATATAGCTTGAATGTGCATTTAATTAAGTTAAACAAATATGAATAACATACAGAACTTGATTGATCGTGAACTCGGCATTCGTAAGTAATTTTTATAAAACAAATGATTGCACACACAAAGCGTGTTATTATTGTAAAATCTAAATATTTTTGTAGATTGCCGGTTCAACTACGATGCGATATTGAAACGTTTGGTGGTGGACAGCGAAGAGTCGTTTTATGGGCTTCAATCTTCGAATGTAGTAGCTAATTTTGAACAGGATCCGCCGATATTTGCGTGTAGATTTGCAGAAAAAGCCGGCTATGAACATATACTGGCGCTCGCAAACGAAGATGGAAGAGTTGCTATACAGGTATTGCTTCTTTTAAATAAATTAATATGTGATTTAGAGAAAGTGGATGGATGTAAGAAAGGAAGGCCTAAGAAGAGATGGTTGGATTGTGTGAAAGAATATATTTGTGGAGTGACAGAAGACTTATGCTAGACTAGGAATTAATTGATAAACAGTGAGTACTAATGTGACTGACTACATTAGAATGTTAAAAAGTTGAGCTAAAGAAGATTAATATGTGATTTTTGAATAAATCTACAAAGTTTCTGGAAAGTTGTAACTCACAAGAAATAAAAATCTCATTGCAAGAGTTGAGTTCTCTGTTATGTCATTAGCTATGTAATTATTTAAAAGAAAAAGTAACTTTGTTGAATCATTTTACATTCAAAATTTATTAAGTTATGCAGTATTTTACAAAGGTGTCAATAACATTTAAAAATCTTGAAAGAGCTGTGTAAACACAAAACAATATCTGCATTGTCAATGGATGCTCAAAGACTAGATATTTGAAGTATTACTGCTAATTCTATACTAAATTATACTAGTTTATTTATTTATTTATATGCCGTCCGATCCTACAAATGTGTTGACCCAACTTAATAATATTCATGCCAAATTTTAAGTGAAGCCATGCAGTACTTTTCAAGTTAATCTCGGAAAAAGCTGACTTTTCTACCAAATTATTTGTAAGGATTATGAATCGAACATGCTGTGGTGTTCTGATAAAAGAAATCCTTTCGTTTTTCTGTTTGCCATCTAATTAACAATTAATTAATTGTTGCATTGTACTTTCAAGTACAATACAGTGTGTATCTAAGATTTATGTTTACTTAGAATCCATTAACATAATAAATTCTCTAAATTTCTTTACACAAAAACAAAAAAAAACATTAATAATTTTCAGGATACATCTACAAAAAAGTCATCTAGCCGTTTAGAAGGATTCCAATGTCACAACAATGCTGTCTTTGATCTCGCTTGGATGCCCAAGAACATGAACTTTATCACTGTGTCAGGTAAGCTTTTAGTAGTCATTATATAATTGTATTAAAATCAATATTTTACTTAACAGAAAGTACCTGCAAGTGCATGCATGAGGATTTATTTCATTATTATCAGTAAAGGTGAGTATTTCATTGATTATTTCCAGGGGACCACTCAGCTTGCCTGTGGGATGTAGCAGAAGGTCCACCTAAGAGAGTTCACATTTTCTCTAGTCACACGAGATCTGTTAAGACTGCTGTGTTCCGACCAATGGAGCCGTCTGTATTCGCTACTGGCGCCAGAGATGGACACATTCTCATCTGGGACATACGAGCCTGTAATCAACCATGTCTCATTTTAAAACCAGACAACTGCTTGATGAATTGTCATTCGAATTTCGCGCCAAAAACTCCGTCGTCTCACGGGAAGCGACCGCGCATCGACGGACACCGCGCCATCAGCATCACCGGGCTCGTCTTTCAGGACGACACCACGCTGCTCTCGTGCGGAGAGTGCGACGGCAACATCAAGGCCTGGGACCTCCGCAAGAACTACAACGTGTACAAGCGCGAGCCGCTCCCCAAGCACTCCATCCCCTACTGCGGCAGCTCCGCCAAGAACGGATACACCAACCTCATCATAGACGAGGCCGGCGTCCGCCTCTACGCCAGCTGCATGGACGACGTCATCTACTGCTTCAACATCTCCACCTACAACCCGCTGCCCGAGCGACGCTACGTCGGACACGAGAACGGCACCTTCTACGTGAAGAGCGGCCTCAGCGCGGACGGCGCCTACCTCGTCAGCGGCAGCAGCGACAAGCACGCCTACCTCTGGAACGTCAAGTGGAGCGAGCCCGTGCTGCGGCTCGGCGGACACCGCGCCGAGGTCACCTGCGCCGCCATCAGGAGGCACGCGCGCGGCGCCCTGCTCGTCACGGCGGGCGACGACGCGCGGCATCTACTGTGGCGCCTCGCCCCCGACCCGCCCGACCCCGCCGCGCCGCCCCCCGCCGCCCGCGCGCTGTCCGCCCCGCGCCGCGCCCCGCCGCCCCCCCTCGACACCACGCCGCGCGCCTCCAAGCGACGCCACGCCGCCACTCCCGCCGCCGCGCCCGCCGCCCGCCGCCAACGACCCGCCGCCTCCAAGCGATGCCTGACCGACCTGCTGGACGCCGCGCGACGACATGACGACCAGCCGCCTGACAAGCGACAAAGAACTGAACCACCACATTCACGTACCGAGATGGAACCCCTGCAGCCCGCCGGCACTAAGCGGAGACACGACACTGAACCCGATGCGTCGACCCCGCCCAAGAACCCACGCAGAGAAGATGACATAGGCTGGAGTGAAGCCAGGAGAGCGGACGATATGACTACCCCGACCAAAAACTATGAAAAATCTCAAAAGCACTGCAAAGCTATATCACCAAAAAGTCCCAAGTCAATATCTCCATCTACCTCCAACCGTTCTCCTGTCAAAGTGACCCCAGTGAAAGTGTCTCCCACCAAAATTAGAATTATCAGTTTTAGAACACCTACGAAAGGTTTGCCCAACTTTGTATTAGATGGCGAGGCTCCACATCTCAGGTTAATGTCGCCTGCCAAAAAGAAACCAGAAACATCGGATTGGTTAACGAAACTTCGAGAGAAAAAGGGAAAGATTGAACCTGTAGAAAAACCGTCGATAGTCCTAAGTCCAAAAGAGCCACCGCCCAGGAGAAACTCGGGGGCGGAAAGAACGCCTAAGTCAAACAAAAAAAGTAAAACACTACTAACATATTTCTCTGTCATTCCCAAAGGAAAATAACACCCTGAAAGGAACAAGTCGATACAACATTAAATAATAAAGTTAAATACATATCAGTGATTCTGCATGTGCTAAAAAAAAATTGATTTTTAAATTCGAATCTTCATTAACTATGGAAAAAATCTTCTTGATGTTATTTCTTGACTAATTTCATATCCAAGAAAAGAACAGTGGTTTCAAAAATGTTAATCTTCTTAACATACAAATCTAGACAATACTATAATATCCTAAGTCTATTGCCTTTTCTTGTCAACGTCCAATGATTATTCTTGCCATATGTTTCAAGTTCTTTTCCAATATGGCGACAATACTATACATGCTTTCACGCTTCTAATATTGACAAGCTTTTCTAAAGGCTTGGATCCAAACTTATCTATTTAATTTATAGCTTCAGTATGTCCCAAAAGTAAGCAGTGATGAAATTTACTTCTATTATTTTTCACAATCGTTTGCGTAAAATAAAAATTTGATTGGAGCAAACTTATCGGGTGCACTAGAGATGTTGCGAATAATGATTCTTTTTCAACAAGGAGGTTCAAGGTTTTTGGCTGATAAGTCAGCTGCATCTATATCTATTAGGAGTTACTTGCTCTCCCACCCTCCCAATAGAAATCCTCTCGACAAATTATCTTGAGAACGAAAGGACCAATCGTATTTGAGCTCATTTGAAAGGGCATCAGTATGAATGTATTTTGGGACTGTTAGGTTCCATTCACGCAGCAAAACATTCGGACAACATTCGCATATTTTTTTGTGCATGCGGATTTTCGTTGCATTCTTAGTGTTTCGTTAGATATCAATGGGGTAATTTTAGTATTCTGGTGATATGTTCTTAGGATTTTAAAAAGCCTGTTCAAATCCCTTTGCAATTTCATGAAAACAGCCACGTTGATGTCTATCTGTCGCAACATTTTCTGGAACTATTAGAGACCATTTTCAACACCTTATAAACTTAGTTCTATATTATTATTATTTCTTCAACAGTTTTGTTGATAAATCAATATCTAATCAGTCAAAACTCTACTTCAAAGATTTTAATTTTAATATAAATGGACTGATAAAATTAAGTAGATATTTAAAAAATAACGTTATTTCGTTTATAATTTGCGATGATGTATTTCTGCTAAGTTCATATTTTGTTTTCGACAACTTCACCTTGCTTGTTTTAATTCCAATGACTTTAAAAATTATTGGTTTTGAAACTGAAATCTCAATTCAAAACAAATTTATAATTTTCTAGTAAAATATCTCATTATTGTGTCTAGTGTAGATTTAAACAAAATTGCTTAATTGGGTACTAAAAATATGTGTTAAGATTGTTTTAATTTTATTTTTGTGACGTAATTTCGCATTTATTACGCAGATTATTTGTATTTATACATTTTTCTAAGTAGGTAATTATTCTCGCTAGATTTTACTATCTACAAAAAACTTTCAATGCATTATTCCGTTTTATGAACATGACAGGGTTTAATTCTAACACAAAATGAAATAATAGTGATGTATGTATAATTATGATCTATGAATTTCAAATAGATCGTGGCACAATCTTATTCAATTTTATCCTACCGACAACATAGAAACTAAGGAGAGTGCAGTAATCGGTAACTAATTTTGCAGGATTTATTAACGTAGCATACAAGATGAATCTGTAATTTTGGTGAATAAACTTAAATAATAGTAGTTTTAAGTATTTCGATAGGTCATTCACGCCACTTCAGCGAGCACAAGGTTACAGATCCACCCTGTATGTTCAGAAATTATTATACAACTATACAGGGTGTCCTGAAATATGCGTTATCCTGGACCCTTAAACTTTTAATTAATAGTTCCAGTAGGTTTTGGAATAAGTGATTTTTAAAGAAGAATAAGGCTTTTTTACCAAACTACATTTTTTACAGCGTTTATGAAGTTATACAAAATGTAAAAATCTTGCAAAATTGAACGCCAATACCTGCACAAATATTTGGAATCTATGCACAACAGTAAATTGAATGCCTGCTTTGTAACTATTAGTAATAAGTTTTAGGTTTAGACATTTTGTGATCATAGTAAAGTACGATTTTAAAACGGGTTGTTTTATTTCATTCTTACATGTTTTCTATGACGGTAAAGCACTATAAGACGGTCCCAATATCCACAAGGAACCAGCGTTGTTTCTTTTTAGTATATTTTTTAAATGAGTATGTGTTTTTTTAATTAAACGGCATGTAATTCTATATTCATCGTGTCATCTGGTTTTTATTTGATCAGAAATATCTTGTAAAGATTTATGTGTAGATTGTCAAAACAGCTGAAAAATGGAAAGGAAAACCGCACTAAATCTGTATTATGCCTGCCAATGTACAACCTGCTTTAGTGACGGATTGAATATATAAAAGAAACTCAAGCACAGAAGTGGGCAGTGTAACTAAACGAAATTCTTCTCATATTAACCCTTTCACGCTCATGGGAAATATTTTTCCCTTCTACAAAAATCGTTATTGATTATTAGTGTGTCGATATTTTTTTAATGAATGTCTAACGTAGGTACGTTGTGTTAAAATGTTTCCCATGAAATTAATAGAAAAATTAAATTTGTACACCCTGCAATTTTTTTCTAGTGATATCTCTAACTTTACAGAATAACTTATATATTGTGTAGTATTCGCATATTTAGTCTCAGCCATCTTATTGTCCTGAAAGGGTTAAGAGGATGACGATGAGAAGTTCTTGAAACTTTATTTAGTTGTTCACGAATCACGATATTGATTCCCAGATGTAATAATTCCATGATGATGGGTTGATACACAACAAACACGGACGTCACAAGGGAAATAATAAAACACTAATAAAAGATGTGCCACTGCTCACTCTTTATTACGCTTGTTAGTCAATATATTAAAAAAAAAACAATTTATAAAACTACCATTGATTTTTTATCCAACGCAAGCCATACCTCAATAAAAATTATAAAGATTAAAAAACATTTAGGTAATAAATTGAAACAAGTTTCCAAACAAACAGGAAATCCTGCTCAGGGTTGCGATGGATTCTTTCAAAGGGATAAAGTCAACAATTGAGTAACGAAAATCGATTATTTTCGTAAAAGAATTAAAACATAAACATAATAATTAACAAAAGCTTGACGCAGAGCGCCTCTCCGTACAATTTGTTATACCTACTACGACTAAACTGCACTTAAACACTACGTAACTTAACACTATTTACATACAATAAATTTTATGAAGCGATTTTAGTCTTAATTTTTCATTCATAATCGATTCGAAAAATTTGTTAATTGTCTCTTCTATATAGTAAAAATCCACTGTATTTCACTCTCACCACGTTTTTTAAAGTTTTATTTTCATAACACAATAAAAAAGTAATCGAAAGTTTTAATTGTTTTAGCCCCGCTAAAACTAACAGACATACAACTAGATTACAACCAACACGTCGTTTTAATGACGAGGTCGCGCCAACATACCGAAATAATCGTAACTTGCTTATATTTTCACGATTTCTTAAAGAAAAAACTCTGATCACAATATTTTCATTATAATCAAATATTGTTTTTTGACTTGTAAAGTTACAGTTCGAAAAAACTTAGGCTAAATGATCTTAATATCAATGGCCATAAAAACCATTAATCTGTCAAAAGAGATTAGGCGCGAATTGTAAAATTGAACAATTCGACTGAATTCGAACACTCGAAATTAGACAGTCTTTCCTCTATGAAATTGTGATAAATAAAGTTAAGTTAAGATACTTCAGTTTCTAGAAACACATCCAAAAATACCATCACAAATATTGCACATCACTCGCGCGCCCGTCACCGTACAAAATTGACGTTCGTATAAAACTGGTAAAATATAAAACTATGAAGGAATCACGTTTTTCGGCGCGGATGCTTGCCGTGAAACGTATTGTTTAATGGCGATAGATAGAGAACGGTGAAAAAAATCACATTACAGTAATTTGCTAAGAATTTCTCTTAAAACTTCCCCGTCTCAGTAGGTACATTTTGATATACCTATACACTTGATGTTCGAAATTTTTGATTGTATTAAGTGTCACATGTTTTGTACCTATATATAAATGACTCGTTAGACAGGTAAGATTTTAAGATCACAAATAAAATTGTTATTGAAAGGTTGAAAATTAGTCTTTAAAAAAAGTTTAGTTGATTTAGTGGTGTAAGTTGTTTTGCCGCCATTTCAATAATTTCACGCATTCATCGGCATTTCAGTCGCAATTCGAGATCAAACCGCCCGAGGCGCTACGGTAGCCTCGCACATCACCGATAATAATACATTTATAAAAAACAACTACTTCCAAAATATTTCAATTATCTGTCAGAGAAAAGGGCTAAGAGAAACCACCATCAAATTAGGGGTTGTTAATTTCTGTTTCAAATCGATTTGTTGTTAGATTATCACGAAAAAATCGATTTTAAATCATCTTGCGCCATTCAACTGACAGATATTTGAACTAAACGTATTGAAGCAGGACATATATTTACAAATTGGGATCCAAATAAGTCACTACCGATCAATTTATCAATTTAATACATTGCAATTTTCATACGAGAATCATATTCTCACAAATTTCATAAAAATGTTATACCAAATTAGTTTTATTGAAATCTATAAATTTGCACGACAAAATTTTGCGTTTAATTAAAACTGCAATGTATTAGCTACAATCGTCACAGAGTTCGTGATTATTACAATTGAGTAACAGAATACATCACGCTGCTTTAAACAGGTACTAAAATGTAAAAATCATTTCAAAAATTATGAAAATTTAACTAAATGTCGCATTTGGAAAACGTAACCATACGGCATAAAAACTCAACATCTGTTGATTCTAACTTTATTTTGTGAGTAAATTATAATAATTCAATATTAACTTACGAATTATAAGTTAATAACAATCAAGATTACATATTTATGGCAAAAACAATTGCTATTTTTCATTCACACACAACGAAAATGGCTACTTGACAAACGTCAAAATGACAGCTAACATTTATATAATTTGACATTACATAGATTAACATTAAGCTTCCACAACTAGTACACAAATATATTATTAAATATTTCACTAAGAATATTAATTCATTATTTACATATTACTTCGATTCTGGAAAATGAAATGATTATCGCAATCATTACGTTTAGTAAACATTTTCTAAGTATATTTCCAAATAATCGATATTTTCATTCGAAATATTCGCTCGTTATGTTTACATTTTCCATATCCGACAAGCACTCGTAACGTAGACAGACACAATGTGTAGACAAACTTGTACTTGTGTAGAGTGCATTAGAAAACCTGATAAAGCAAGTGACTGTCGCGTCGATTTAAATATTGGGTATTTTTGTATATAAGAAACTACCAAATGGCCTTTAAGTTGAATACAATCACAGTATACAACTTAAATGTACGCATATACGTTGTATCTACTTTTCACATTGTCTACAAGTTCCCAATTTATAAGTTTCGGAATCGACGCGAATTATCTCTGTAATCGAGTGAAAAACTGCTGTGACATGATTTCTAAACACATTTTATTACAAACCGTAGAAAAATTCACCACAATTTTTATACCTCAACGTTTCATACAAAAATACGACCAAACACATCTAAATAGAGAACCGTTGAGGTTTAAAACGTTACGCGGATAAATCCGACATAATGTCCGCGCCTGATATTGCACTATTTGCCGTGGATATGATAGTTTGTGTGTAGAAAAATACAAAAAGTCCGTCGGACGTCCCTTGACAACACACAGTACAAGTGTAGGGTAGGACAAAGCTAACGAGTTGTCCGCGGATATCCGCAGCGGATACGGCGCCGCTATGAGATCTCGTGTGTACACACTAGTACAGCGCTAGCCCGCTCTCGCTCACTATCTGAAATTGAAAACAAACTTTAAAATAACAATACAAACACACGGTGACACAAGGCATGATAATGGAATTGAGAAAGATATTATTTGCCATTTTGCAGTCGTCATAGTTATCGATTAAACCAAACAGTTAAGAACAACTGGACTAATTATTCATCTGTTAAACAAAACAAATAATAAACTGCCGCGTCTTGATATTACTCTTGCTTGACATTACTGTGCGCATTACAGATCGTTCCTGAATCCCAAGTTTATTTTGAGGGTAGTACGAAAATTGTGACTGTCAATTCTTGTGTATGAAGCGGTCGTAAGTGTTTTTTAACCTACTTTAAATATTCGACTCAATTTGATCGTCGGTATACCTATTGCTATTTTACATTTGCACACAAATAACTTCATCGTTTATAAACCAATTTTGATTATTACAAAGAAGATATTACAAAGGTGGTCTCATGATAAGCAAGGATTAGGGTTTGATGATGACATATCAGAGTTACTTAAACTTTTGTTAAAAGTAATATATATTATTTACCTGCGTGGTTCGCGCGGCGGCTCGTCACCAGCAGAACACGGAGAGTTCCCCCCCGCCGCCTCCTACCGCGCCCCCCACCGCGCGCCATGACCGCACACCCGCACCACCCATCTTCAGCTGAAAACATACACAACAACCATTTAAACTACAGTACTCTTACAACACAAGGTAAATTCATACAATGCAGTTCGTAGACTGACAAGACGAAGGTTAACTTGCCACTTTATAAACGTGTTATATATATTATCTCCTTCATCTTATTATTCTCTTCAGTTAAGTCCTACGTCATCATCAGCCCACACTCGTCCACTGCTGGACATAAGCCTCTCCCAAAGTACGCCACTGAGCCCGATCTTCTACTCGTCTCATGTTACCGACCACCTAAATCCTTAATATTGTATGTTATGTTATAATATACTTGAACCTAAATCCAATAATTAAAAATAAAACGACAACACAATCCTAAGTTTTTTCTTTTTTTGCCATGTATACAGACGAGCCAACGGCCTACCTGATAGTAAGTGGTTACCGTCGCTCATGAACCTCTGCAATGGTTCCATATATAGGGATGATCTCCACCTCGACGCCGAATGGTACGATGATAAAAGTAGTGGAAAAACCAACGAAGTTTTACAAACGTAAGGGAGGAAGGAGTTTACGCGAACATAATTAAATTCTAGAGACTCGCAGCTCAAGTTTTTATGACCAACCAGGAAAACCATTCCAAATTTAAAATCACTCACAATTTTATTAATCAAATCGATTGGCATCAATCAGCATCACATGAATCGCCATTGAATCTCAATGTGATGCCAAATACTTTTTCCTGGTCCATATATAGCCGGTCTGCGCGCGTCAGGCACGCGGTGCTACGGCCATTGATCCACCGTCTCAATGAGCGTCCCATTCAAACAAGAAACTTGTCACTCCACTCCCTTATAAGACTGAGAAAGTTAATCAATACGACGAACCCGTTTTGATGTTTCTCTTATTCTTTTTTTGCTTATGAAATGACAATAATTGGACGCTTGTAATTGCTTATCAAGATGGAAGGTATACCATACTAACTACCATAATTCTGCTGAATAAGGAACTGTCATGGTTTTCAATTATGCTGTGACCAGTAGCAGTTCCATAGTTCATACTTGTACCTACAGCGGAAAATGGGAAAGGCAACTAACACTTATAAAGTGGAATGATTTTTTTTCTTTCCGTAATAGAATCGCCAAAATACATCTAAAACTTTGCGGATTATGTATAGGTTCTTTGATTCAGGAACACTTTTTTGCCACGCACCATCCGGCTATGGAATGGGCTCCCCTCTTCGGTATTCCCAGAGCGATGACTTGTCCTTCTTCAAACGAGGCTTGAGGAGGGTCCTTAAAGTTAGGTCGTAGGTAGCGACCCCTCAATGTCCCCTGACATTGCAGAGGTTCATGAGCGACGGTAACCACTTACGATCAGGTGGCCCGTTGGCTCGTCTGCCTACATGGCAATAAAAAAAAAAAAAACCTATTTTCACAGTTTTGAACTACCTAATAGTTTCCCACAACTACGGTATAGTACCTACGATCTACCACTGTAA
Source organism: Trilocha varians (assembly GCA_030269945.2). Taxonomy (NCBI): domain Eukaryota; kingdom Metazoa; phylum Arthropoda; class Insecta; order Lepidoptera; family Bombycidae; genus Trilocha; species Trilocha varians. The sequence continues at coordinate 705,484 of AP028264.1, read as the reverse complement.
TAGATACGGTTTCAAGGAAAAACAAAACATTACAAAACCATATTAAACTTTAAAAACAATGTTATCGGTGTCAAAAGAATAACAATTGGTAAATATGTTTGTGAACACGTACGAGGTTCATCGACCCCGTATCACTGATATCAGCTGATAGTGGGACCAATCGCTGGATAAGTGTGACAAAATGATAATGGAAAAAACCTTAAGATTTCGGTGATAAGGCCTGAAGCAACTTAAGTGTCTGATATTAAACAAATATCCTACTTGTGCATTGCATAATGCATGCTTTCATAGGTCGCCCCTTCAGTGCACTTCTTAAGCACTGTACTGTACTGTACCAACCCATTACTGCCCACTGTTGGGCTCCGGTCTCCTCGGAAGAGGGATTAGGCATAGTCCACCACGCTTGCCCAGTGCGGATTGGGGACTTCACATATCTTCAAAGGATTTTTAGAACCCTTTTCCGACATGCAGGTTTTCTCACGATGTTTTCCTTCACCGTTTTTAGTCAGTGGTGTTGTGAAAAATTGCACATAAATCTTTTTTCATATTTAGATTTAGAGGTACAAGCCGGCCGGATTTGAACCCGCGACCTCCCGTTCGGAAGGAAGCGCTTCGACCACTCGGCCACCACGATTTTAAGCACAGTTTCTTCTATTTTATTTATGTTTTTTGTTTTTACTTTTTATGTAGTGTTTAAAAGTATTTTCTTTCTTTCTTACGATTTGGTACATGCCTATGAAGAGTTAATGCTATTAATTATCACAAGAAGTTAAGAATTTGCAAGGTCTCTCTGTAATGTATCTACCATAACACTACATAGCAGTCACAAATGCTTCAGTGCTAATTTTGTAAGAAATTGACATGACGTGGTAATAACCCATTACTGCTCACTGCTGGATTCAAGTAACCTCAGTAGAGTACCATATTCCCCAAGTATGAGTTGGACTAGGAGAGACAATAGGAAGCGACGTCTCGCTAACCCCACCTGGGGTCTACGGACCGTCGAGGCGATCCGCCCGATCCTAGATGATTGGGTGGGTCGTGGCGCAGGACGCCTCACCTTTTGGATGGTGCAGATGCTGACCGGGCACGGGTGTTTCGGTCGGTATCTGCACCGGATCAGGGCCGAGCCGACGGCGAGGTGCCACCATTGCGTGGGATGTGACCAGGACACGCCGGAGCATACGCTCGCGCGCTGCCCCGCATGGGAGAGGCAGCGCTGTGTCCTGGTCCAACAAATAGGTCCGGACTTGTCGCTCCCGGGCGTCGCGGCGTCGATGCTCGGGAGCGACGAGTCCTGGAAGGCGATGCTCGACTTCTGCGAGTCCACCATCTCGCAGAAGCAGGTGGCGGGGGCTGCGAGAGAGAGGCTTTACGCCGCTCTCAACTTGCCAACCCGCCGCCGTCGAGCAGGGGGCCGGGACCGGGATCTCGCCCGGATTCTGGCCCCCTAAGAGTTTCGGGTCCCCAACGCATGTGAGTGCGAGCGGGGACCCAAGAAGGTGCCGTGTCTCGCTCAACACGCCCTTAGCGTTAGAGCATCCGGGGGATGGTAGACCGCGCTCCCCGACCCACGCTGGTTCTGACCCAGCGGGGTATTCCGCGGGAGGGTGACACGCGGTCCCATCTTGGCGGGCTTCGGAGAGCCCGCCGACCGAGAGAGCCGGTGGCCGTATTCGCCGGCGGCTACCGGTTCGGCGTCCGGGGACGGAGCGACGGGAAAGCATGCCGATGGCGTAACGCGTCGCGCCGTCCCTCCAAACCCCGTGCTGGGTTCTGGCCTCAGCCGGGGTTCGGACGCTGAGTGTGAGCGGTTGGAGGTTTTAGTGAGGTTCAACTCCCACATACCCCGCCCGCGGGGCGGGCGGGGATCCGGTTATTTCCACCAACTGAAAAAAAAAAAAAAAAAAAAAAAAAAGGAGAGACAATACCGTCTCTGGACGGCGGCAATTTTTTTTTATTATTTTATAGTGTCTAACTGAACCTTTTACTTTATATTATTATCCAGTAGCACTTTCTTTTGGCATATATGATAGATTTGTATGTTCTATCAGATGTGAAATGTATTAAAAATTTGATGTAGTGTATTCTCAAATAACACGTACCTATACACTTAGCTACACTAAGCATTCAAGTGCCAAAAACTAAATTTTAATTGTAAATGAAGTAGACATCCATCTTGTAACTGTTGTTTCCTTATTTATTTATGTATTCACGATTTCTACTGCATTTTCATCTTATACCTACTGTAGCGACTTATTTTTAAAAATTACCTCTGGAAAGATATTAATAATATATTTTACGATACTATTTTTTTGTCAATAGAGACCAATCACTTCTAGAAACTTGTTTTTTTTCTACATGCTTGTGGATGATAAGACTATAAACGTAAAATATTAAATTTATCTATGTAACTCCACGATAATAGATACAATATAAAAACAGCTTATATTTATGTTTTTAAAGAAGCCATAAAACCCGAACCCACGTGATTTATAACTGTTATTATCCAAGTTTCCAACGAACGATCCCCAGCACACATGCTAATTGATATATTAAAGAGAGCGCTACGTTCGGTACACAATCGTACACGTGGGAACCGACCAGCTCGACACATGTGTGACAATTATGCGACAACACGTTCAGGGGGTACGAACGAAATATAACATGATCAAGGAAAGAACAAAACTTATTAACTGACGTAGTCGAAAATATACAGGGTGATTTTTTAAAGAAGGTACATATTGCAGGAGGGTGATGAATATTCTGTTCTAATACGGAATATTACAAAAAATAGGTAAAATGACAATATATTTTTTTTAAAATCTAAATTTGACAAAACTACCTCACTTTGACTAACGACCTCTAGTGATCTCGCGCACCCTACACCTGCGCCACGCCTGTCAGCTGTCGAAAAACCATCATTTTGCAAGAATTTTAGGTATTTTTAAGTTGCGATTACTAAGGCATTAAGCCATATTCTTTGGTAATAATATTTTTACTGGTCGTATATAACCATCAGATACCATGACCTTCAATATGTACCCTCACTAAGAAATCACCCTGTATATTTTTAAATACAAGCTTTTAAGATCCTGGATATCATGTAGCAGTAGAGTGATAGTTAATACAAGTAAAACGAGCCCAAACACGACGAGTGTATCTTGTTTAGCATATCATCAGATCAGCGCCATTTTGTCATATTATTGCATTGTCACGCGATATACATCTGTGTGAAAGATGTCAGCTCTATTGTAAACCGGGAAGTTTGTCAAATTTAGCTTGCAAGGTTCCACCCGAACTTACATAGTTACATCCAGTGCACGTTAATATAAAGCTTGTAAAAATCCGTGGTGGTTCTTCCAAGTGGATTAAAATTATTAGATTAAGCATTAAGATTGAAATCTTGAGTATATTTAATTAAGATAGATTAGTATATATAACTAGCTCTAGATTTTGTATCTTTTTTGGCACCAGTTTCACAATTAGGGATTGCTATCATTAAACAATATAGCCAGATATGCATTACATGCGGAAGAGGTAAGATAATTTTTAAAACAAAATTGGCGGAAGAAACTACGTATCGATCATTTGATGTTGTAGCTTTAGCAAGAGTTCACTTCTGGAACTAGACCATCACCAATGTTCGTATTTTTTATAGTTCCATACTGAGCAATGGATTTAAAAACTATCAAGACTTTGTTTAACGGGTGTATTGGCCCACCTCTCACTCCCACCACTGTAATTCCTGTGTAGCCAGAATCCACAGCGGCGACCATGGTAATGACTCTGAGCAGTGAAGCCCAGGAAAACCCGAGGGAAAGCTAACTTGTCTTGGACCCCGCAACGAATTTAATCAGAAGATGACAGAAGGAGTAGGAAAAAACATGAGTTCCGACTTCCCTTCTCGCAAAGCGGGAGACAATAAAATAAAATTGAAAGATGCATTACGCCAGAATTGAGAAAAATCAAGACTGTTTATTTATTTATTTATCTTAATATATATATTTCTTATGTACGTGTGTATGTGACTGAACTCCTCCTAAACGACTGGACCAATTTTGATGAAATTTTTTGTGTGTGTTCGTGGAGATTCGAGAATGGTTTAGATTTACAGTTGGTCAAGGTCTGATGATGGAGCTGGAAGGTGGCCACAGGAACTCCATCAATAAGCAAGATAACCTCATCGTGTTTGGGCTCTAAAGAAGCGTCCTGATGAGTACTTTTAGAAAATTGCCGGTATCAATTCCTAAACGACGCAGACGAAGTTGCGCAGGGCAGCTAGTTTATTTATAGTCTCCATAAGTCCAAAATTGTAATCTACAACTACAAAAGGATTATCAAAAACAATTGTAATAAATCCGTACGAATTGTTTCTATACAGACGGTGAATCAGTAGACGAGGGTAGAAATTAGTATTCGCGGCGCGTGGCGTTGGCCGGTGACATAATGCGACGTGTCGCCCGCTCTCACATTCTTACGACGACTCCATTCAAGGTTAAACGAGATGTTCTGTTTACTAAAACTCGGACTACGAGCTTTTTTGGTGATTTCGGAGAGCGTGTCGGCATTTTTGTGTGCGATTTTTGTCAAGTTAAACACTGTTGAAGTTGAATTTAGTGACGGCTGAATTATTGTAAAATGTAGACCAAATAATCTTTTAAAATGTATAACAAAAAATGGATCGACTTTGCAATTTTAAACGAACTCGATCACGATGAACTAAACAAAGAATACTTGTTTTATTCCAAGAACTTTGAAACTGTAAAATTGCTTATATTTGCCATTCATAGGTTGGTACTTGTCGTCAACGCCTTCATAATAACTTTGATACAGATTCATATACCATTGTCTCAGGCGAGAGCTGTCATTGCTCTTACGTGATGTAGATAGATAGTGTACCTGCTGCATCTTATCGAAGTCAAGTGCCGGGCGGTGTCGGCGGCGGCGCGGCGAGCCCCCCTCCCGCTCCCCCGCAACGCACACCGCACGACGCACCTTCAGCGCCTCCAGCGGAGGTGACGTGCGGAACCGAACTGGGGTCTCCACCTGGAACCACAGACGCAACCAATCAGGTGCAAGCCGCAAGAAGAGCCACAAGGTTTTGATCAAGTTGAAGTATTGGTACTTCCGCGACAGCTGTAATAATGGGCTATCTTTCATACAATCAGTTACACAAAGTTAATCAGACAATGGACACAAATGGTCGATGCGGTATTAGTGTTACCTTGGTATCATCGTCGTCCGAGGAAGGTGGCCGGGCCGCGAGCTCGTCGGAGTCGATGTAGGGATGCGCGGACCACTTGCGCTTCTCCGGTGCTGAGGGCGGCGGTGATGAGGCCCCTCGTCTCCGGGACTCGAGGGTCGCGCTGGGGCAGGGCGGCGTGGAGTGGGGCACGCCGTTGATCACCTGCCAGGCATTCAGCGGTCAGCACCTAACCGATAGCGATGACGGTGCGTCTACTGTGAGGCATGCACTTCGTTCACGCAATGATCATGGACATTTTCATGGTTCCCATCTTACGTAGACATTTTTAATGTTACATACTCTAATGTTCCATAATGATTCTTCTATCCTAAATCCCACATTGTTCAATAAAATGTTACATGTTACTTCGCTTAAACGTCCATTAACAGCGAAACATCTTTTGAAAAACGAGAATTCCGTTAGCAAGATAAAAACCCGGAAGTGTAGCTCCTGAATATTTCAACATGTAATTGCAGGGAGTCGTTGGAAGAGTCATTTACGCGACTCGAATAGAGACGGTTCTCAGAAAAACCAGCGGAGACCGGCCACTCGTTTATTATGGATGAGTCCGAGCTGTATCTCCGTTCAGAGTTGATTTACACGACAGCTTCTCGTATAATAGCCGTTTTATAACAAGACAGTTCTTTAGCAAAATTGATTACTTTCTTAGATATTCGCCACGGATCACAGTTAGGTATTTTAAAATTGTTACAAGTTTATAAACTAAGTTGTAACTCTAAGCTGGAGCCGATTAGTTTCAATAAAAAATAATAAATTCAGCTCCATAAATGTCTTAAAAGTCCTGCATATAATTTCCTTGTCGTGTGTCCAAGCGCTAATACAAATAAACCAACAATTTTCCGCCTCAAATAGAACCTACTACAACAAATTGCTCACATAATTACATCGTATCAACAGCCAGCCTTTTAAAATCAGCTTTTACATGAATATCAAAGGCTATAGAACAGTTTTTTTATTTGATTAAGGGGAGACTGTCGCTGGAAGTTCCGGCTCAATGCACCACAAAGGGACGAGCTTACATAGGTACAGTTTTACATGGAATATGTAAGTTATTCTGCAGGTTTTTATGTTTTATCAGGTGGATGAGCCGACTATATTAGATATCTATCGACATAAACATAAATAACACGCTTGCAACCACGTGTCCTACTCATATTGATCTGAAATCTGTTGTTTGTTATTGGAAATAGGTAGTTACGAAACAGAATGACTGTCTTTTAAGGCCACGGGAAATCACTGAGTGCAAGTAACGCACTAGCAGTGAACGTCAGACTATTGATGATGATGACTGTCTTTCTGGCTCTATAATTAAACAATTCAACAAAGAGACGAACTAGACTCTTCATTTTTTTATTGTCATATAGGCGGACGAGCCAACGGCCCACCTGATAGGAAGTGGTTACCGTCGCTCATGAACTTCTGCAATGTGGACACTGGGGGGTCGCTACCTATGACCTAACTTTAAGGACCCTCCTCAAGCCTCTTTTGAAGAAGGACAAGTCATAGCGCTCAGGGAATACCGAGGAGGGGAGCTCATTCCATAGCCAAATGGTGCGTGGTTTTCCATCAGAACTTCAATTTCAATCTAACAAATATCGAAAAACACGTGCTCCTACAAAAATAACATTTTAATTTCCCGACATTTCCTTCACGAAACCCGTTAAGGGTTCTCCCTGCAATTAAAATCAAAGACAAAGGAATTTCTAATTTGAATCCAGTGCAAGGATGCAGGCTTGCGCTCGACAGACGAGAAAAAAAACGAATAAAAAACTGCTTTGTTTAGTGCAGACTGACGACTTTTAGGTAGATCACGAATTTCTACAATTGTTGCTTTAAAAGATTACTAAAACCGCTTTCATCTTTGAAAAGTGTTTCTAAGTACTGTTTTTTTAGTTTTGCTGTTTAATTTTCAATGTTGCACTTTAAAATATAAATACTAAGTACCTACCCTACCTACTTAACTATCTCTACCTGATCTACCTCTACCTAGTTTAATTTGTCTATTCATTTTTAACTTGAATTTGATTTCAGGATTGCTTAAAAGTGAAGTCCCTAAAACTTAGATACATTTTAAAATTGTTATTTTTTTAAGTCTAAAAAAGAAGATAGGTACAGTACGCATATTGATTTCTTCGGATACACGAAGTAGCTTAATTATTTTACTAGATTTAGTCCACATTTCGTAACGTAAGGTTTAATTTTCCGTTAAAAATATCAGAGATTCGTTATCTCGTTCGGTGTTATGCAACCGGGATGACCTAGTTACGGGGCAACGCCATCTTGTTTGTCAATACTCGTCACAAATAATCAGCTGATGCATGGATTCTCTTTGTTACTAAGTCACCTGATATTGCATTCCATAAGGGACAGTTACCATTTACCATGAGGTGACAATTATAGTACTTATTAGTACTAGGTCTATGGGGATCATTATCAAAATGTTTGAAAGTTGATGCTATTATCACCGAAGGTATGTATCAGAAGTTCGCAAGACAGAAATTGTCGTAGCCATTAAATTGAATGCTTGATGAATCTTAGAGCCTATTCTTGTATTGCCAAAGGATCTTAAATGATCAGGATCACTGCCACACGTAGATCCTATCTATGCCGATACTTTTTTTAAATGAATCATTTCATTTTATTAAAAGCACTTCAAATATAGCTTTCAGATAACATAATTTAATTTAGTTTTATCTAACAAAAACTCGTGTTTTCAGTACTTATAAGTCATGAGGACTCAACAGGAAAACTAAAAAGCAGCGATTAAATTAAATGGGTCTTTAATTAGGGGGCGAGAACCTTGGAAAGCATTGGAAAATATCTAAATTAAGAATTACACTGGAATACTTAATCTAAGTGCCGGTGCGTGCAACCTAGATAAAACTACGATTAACGTATTTAATTACAAATAATTGCGATGGAATAGTTTTCTAGAAAGTTTAGGTTTTGTTGAAGTTTATTTTATATATTTTGTGGTTTATTCTTTTGAAAACTATTTTACCTCTTTTATTGCATGACAAATCTATTTGTAGACGAGCATAATATGCCCCAGTAAGTGGTTACCGTCGCTCATGAGCCTCTGAGATACCAGAGCACTTAATACTAAGTAGAGGGATATGTCTAGCGCTCCGGGAACACCGTGGACGGGAATTCATTCCAATTTCCATATCTATTATCTACCTATGTTCTATTATAACGCAGATATCCCTACATCAGATGAATGTGTTATTAAATGTTTACTAAAGTCAGATGGTATACACAAAAATAACATGAAAGTATCATAACTATGCCCAAATAGAGACGCAAACCAGAATACTCTGATACTATTTGAGACTGTCTTTCTAATGACTTATATTCTAAGGTAAATAATACCTCCTTGTTAACAGTCAACAGTGGATGTTGTATTTCAGAAAAAAACAATCGTATTTCAATAATTATTTGGATATTACAGCACCTTATTTAATTAGTCTTTAGCAAAGTGGTTGATAAACTTTATGTGTACAAAACTGTTGTAAATAATTTGTGTAGGTACGATTGGATTGAATGGTTCAGGATCTTGATAAAATATAATTTAGTACTAGGTGGAAAAGTAGACATGAATTACCTTCGAATTTGAAGTACCATACTTCAAGAGTTATATGAACACAGATGGTCAGTCTAAACATTTCATGTTGTAAACCATGTTCTTGAAATACGATGTTTTGACGTGACAACGTCTTATAAATTGGTTTGCCGGGTGACACTTCAAGAAACTGCATTACGCTCCGCTCACGTTATGCGCTCATAATGAGAGCGAGTGAGAGGCACGCGTGCCTTTCACTTTTTATGTCTGTCTCTCTCGCTCTTAGGCGGGCTAACCATGCCCGAGTCGTTGTCACGTAAACCTTTCGCCCGTATACCGACTTTACAGGCAACCAATTTTTTAAACGGTTTTTTTAACCTTGCAATCACTTAACGGGCTTTACCTCAAGTTCCTCCTCTGATGAGTGGTGGTCGTAGAGATGATCAGGCTCGGGTTCAGGCAGCAGCCTAGCTGGGGTGGGTCCACATGCGCACGCTTCACCGGTCATACCTGCGTTGGACAGAGAGGATGTTTAGTCAAACCTTGTTTTTATTCTTAGTACATTGATAGGCTCATTGGTTATTGTGGCACGTGGACTGCAATGTTAGGAGACATTACAGAGCCGCCACCAACGACGGAATCTTTTCAAACTTATTATTCTCTAAGATTAATATTAAACTTTTCTTATCGTCGTCTGAAAAGAGAAAACTCGAGAGAGAGAAGAAGAGGCAAGCAATGAAGAAATTGTACTATATTCTTGTAAATATTACAGACACCTAGGTAGACAAAGCTTTATACAAAAAGAGCTGTTTTTTTTGTTCTGAATATATTTTATTTGAAAGATGTAACACTAAACCTGAAAATGCTGATGAAAACTATATTTATTTAGCATTATTAATCTGCAGATCTGTACAAGTTATTTTATTTGTAAAAATAATGATGCTTCACCCAGTACAAGGTACATAGCGGTAGAGTAGAGCGAACCTCTGGCCACGTTCCGTCGCCCGCCATTTGCATATTGTGTGGTGACCATTCATTTTAAAAGCTTATATGTATTTAACTTGCACTTGATTTGATTATATTCCTTTTTAGTTCGGGTGCAATCTTGCTAGTTGGATTTGACAAACTTCCCGGTTGCCGAATGAGCACGTATATTAGGTAAATCGCGTGAGAAAACATACAGGTACCTACAATGGAACTGATCGGATAATGGAGTCAAAAGGTAACTATAGTAACTCCTGTACTAAATAGGATAGTACTTCAACTCATTTTGCTTGTCTTGGCTAGCACTTATCCAGAATATCAAAAACTATTTTAAAAGTAAATTAAATAAAGTTCTTAAAGGTAGGCCGTAAGTAGCGGCCCCGCAGTGTCTGCTGACATTGCAGAGGTCCATGAGTAACGGTAACCACTTACGATCAGGTGACCCGTTAGCTTGTCTGCCTACAAGGCAATAAAAAAATATTTTATCTATGCTTAGATTTTCTTATACCTACTAATATTATAAAGTCATGTTGTGATGCCAGTGAATTGATATATTTTTGGAACGAAGTTCCTTATCGCGCGTTATCGAAAAGGTTCTGGACGGAAATTCTTATGATAAAGTTGTCACGACACTTTTCTTGTTTTAGATGATTATCGCTAGATGGCGCTGTGATTAAAATATTTGACGTTTTTAATTAACCAATTATTATAACTTAAAAAAAAAAAAATATTACAATTCCTTCACTAATTAATCGAAAGGAACTTCGTTCCATCCGGGTGTCCCTTGACACCTCTCAAGTTTTTTTTTACTAATAGGAAGCTACGTTATTTGTGAGTGTATAGGGCTAGGAATATTATGATAAATCTAAAAATATGTTTAATTTCTGTTCTAGTAGGTAATCATAATAATATGTGATACCAACGACGTTGCATTGGTCAGCCAGTTATTTATAAAATATTTATGTAGTTAATCGGATCTAATGAGAAACATTAACCTATTTCAGTTCAAATGATATTCTATTTAATAGTTAAATTAAATGTCAGTAATACCAGGAAAGGTTGAACTGTACCTAATAATCAATTGCGGTTAATAATATTATTGTAATGGTTTAAATAGCCGTTAGTACCTAAAGATAACAACAATAATATCCAATGGTTTGAATTTATCTTCAATACTTACAACTAATGAAAAAAATTTCTTAATTTTAAACTTATTCAGACACTCGCGGTTTTCTATAATACTTTCATGCATTTTCAACGGGTTCTTACCACGATATTTAATTAATTGAGTTGTCTCGATACTTCAACGTTGTTGCAAACGTCATGATCACGGGAAGAATTCGAAGAAGAATTTCTTTATTTTATTTTTTGCTGAGATTTCTATAATCTATCATATATCATCTCGTATTACTGGAAAATTATTAGATATTCTATACGCTTTGGATTTACAGAGGTGCATAAAGAATTAAACATAATCAATGAATCTGGAACTTTCCGAAAAGAATATCATATTAGGTATTATCTCTCAAAAGTCAACAAGTACATTCCATATCCTATTTTCTTGTGGCTTTTCCATTAAAATAATGAAAAAATAATAAAACAAACGGGGTGAGCTAAATAAAACCGTTGAAAAATGAAACAATACATCATGAACGGTCAAAATAATTGTTAAATCTTTACGTATTTCAAAGTGAGCAGCCGCGAAACACACAATCTTTCGATAAATATTTATCATGATTTTCTCATATTCACTATAGTTAATCCGTGCAACTTCGTCTGCGTCACAGAGGGATATAATAATATAGCCTCGATATATGGACTATCCAACACTGAAAGAATTTTTCAAATCGGGCCAGTGGTTCCTGAGATTAGCGCGTTCAAAGAAACTCTTCAGCTTTATAATATTAATAGTATAAAATATAGTATACATAATATCGTGCAATCATTTCATCATAGTTATTTTTAAATCGATAAGTGTATCGAACATATCAATATAATTGAGTTATCAGCACTCTTTCACGTTGTACTATTTATAGATGACAGTATCTTTGATGAATCCGCCTTTACAGCTTGTTATTAAAGTTTCTAATGCAATCTGAATGATAACAGATCGATAATAACAAAAACATGACTGAATAAGTATTTTTTTTTAAATATTGGAGCTACATTTATTTTAATGACTTGTTTTTGGTTGTAGATTTTGCAGTGTTTTGCTTAGAAATACAATTTGGTGAAAGGATATTCATTCAAATAAAACCAAAACCCCGCCATCAGGAAAACCAGCAGACTCTGTGAACTTTTATGCCTCTAGTATAAATTCCGATTGACTTATATTCTCAACCATCAGTTCTTAAACCTCATTATTATCATCATCATAGACATCAACTGCTAGACTTATGCTTCCAACAAGACCTTCAGAAACCTTTCTTAAACCTAAATAAATATTAGGACTTTCCACCTAAACTCATGGTCACACTACGACGTTTGACGTTTCGTGACTCGCCCGCGTCAGCGACGCATTGAATCTTGATCTTCGTTTTTCCCGCCATTACTTTACCGCTGGGAAACACTTGCTTCACGAATTTCACCTTTATGCCTCAGTCAATAAAGCTGTTGTCAACTTGACAGATGCAAATGACATTTGAAGTTGTAGATAACATCAGAGCAGAGCAGTTTGCCGGTGCCTTTCAATTATTCACAGGCAGAATAGTGCGCATTTATATTAGAGAACTGTTGTTTTACTTTAAAACATTTTCTTTAGCAAATCGCTGAATAAAATAATGTAGGAAAATATCCTTCTAGGGGTTTTTTTTTATTAGTTGGTGGAAATCACATGTATGGAATCACATGTGGAAACCACAGGGTATGTGGGAGTTGAACCGCACTAAAACCTCCAACCGCTCACACTCAGCGTCCGAACCCCGGCGCCGTCCCTCCAAACCCCGGCCCAGAATCCAGCACGGGGTTTGGAGGGACGGCGCGACGCGTTACGCGCTCGGCACTCTTTCCCGTCGCTCCGTCCCCCAGGTAAATGTTTAAGTAACTTCATTTAAGTTAGTGGTTTTTTTAACCGTAGTCAAATAACGTATTATGTTTTTCTTTTGACTTCCCATTTCTTATCGCCCCTTTTTCTCAAGTAAATGATAATCGTTGGCGATTGGGTGTCCACTGGGATACCTACCTATTCTTATTCTACTACTACTACTTTTATTCTAAGCACAGAACTATAAAATCATTGGAAGTTTGTTGAACTTTTACTTCACTAGATTCCTTTGAGAAAACTATACATTTCCCACTTAAGAAAACGACATGGGAAAACCAAATGCCTACAAGTACCGTAAGTATAGAATAGTTTTTACTATTACTAAAAGCAATACCGATCCTTACAACAGCTATATCTGTAAGCATATCCAAATACGTTTACAAATATTTTGTAAGTCTAATATAACATTAATAAATTGAAATGTCGCTTGCACGATCATCCTGTGTCGATACGAATATCTCAGCAGGGGAGCGTTGTATTAGAATAACTTTTATTTCGATATCTACCCCTGTTCCTCGTTTATATTCTTAACTATTATTTAAAAATAAACTGGACATTGGTTCGGTTTAAAGAAGTTTATTTCTCAAAAGAATACAATTCACTTACATGAGAAAAATAAAACATTCACTAACACAATTTTGTTCGTTCAAGCAACTATGCAAAAACAATAACAATTTACAAACTAACATAATCACAACAATTTAGACTTAAGACTTTATACTTCAAACTACTACTTTAAAAATACAAAGAATTATTGGAGTTTAACGTTTGTAAGTGTTATTCATAGAATTATTACATCTGGAATCAACATCATGAACAACAGAATCTAGCTAATTTAAAGTAGGTACGTCCATCGTACGGATCAGGTTCGAAATCGCTAATCTCAGCGCGGTCAAACCAACAAACAAACTGTACTGTACTATAACAGCCTCCCCTCTCGGTCTCCTCCGAAGAGGGATTAGGTTTGTTGCGTTTAAAACAAAAGCCATTAGCCAACTAAGGTAATGTTAGATTGAGATGAAGAATAGCGTACCTGCACACCTAAAAAAGTATTGACAATACTTTCGATCGAGGGATGGGAAAAGATACAAAAAATTGCATGTTAAAGAAAGTGTTAATTAAAAACCCATTTTCAAAAATAGCATGTGCATGTTTTAGGATAAATAATACTTGAAAAACTTAATTATATTTTAGGATCGAGTTCCAAAATCGTATAATGTTAAAAATATTAATTTTATCATCGTAAGTGTACTATTCAGGTGGTATTTTAATTTTTAATATATGCAATTAATTAATTCAAATTTCTTTCATACTTTTACAGGTTTGATGCTGCCTGAAACTACTTTTTTCATGTCTTTTAGCGTAATACATACAACGAAACTCACTAAGCACCAGGAGGTATATACAAATAACACAATTTCAATATCTAAAAGATGTTTAGTGCATGCTACTCAAACGCTATTATTGCTATTTTTTTATAACATTACAATTAAATTATTATGACTTTTAAATCCCATCTCTGCTTCTGTCACAAGTATTGACAATACTGTTTTAGGTGTGCGGGCACGCTTAGGTACCGACGTTCTTTAAAACATTCGACAATCATAAACATTTATATTCTCGGATCCGCATTATGAATATGGTAATGATCTCGACAACACTAAACTGGTTTTAGAGTACTTCGCTTACATACAAACATGACTAATGTTTTTTTATATTATTATGTTAGCAGACCTACCTACATTATTATTATGATATGTTATTATGGAATTAAAGTGATTGCGTAAGTACAAACAGTAACTTTTGATTTGCCTTAGCATTAAGCTGTAAGTAGTAATAGACATTTGATTCGTATATAAATTGGAAACTAAAATATAACAGTAAAGGATCTATTACTACTTATTCTTATTACATTAGATTTGTTATAAGTAATTTTAAGTATGTTTTAAGGTTCATTTTTTAGTTTTTTATTTGCATGCTGACTTAAACTAATAAATTTTCATATCATTTCATTTCGTTTCTTGTGTCTACTTTTTTTAAAAGTATTTTTCATGAGGTAAACTTATCAACAATATAAAAAGCTTTTTTTTCAGTTGGGAAAAATCACCGGATCCGGTATGTGGGAGTTGGACCGCATTAAAACCTCCAACCGCTCACACTCAGCGTCTGAACCCTGATTTGAAGGGACGGCGCGACGCGTTACGCGCTCGGCACTCTTTCCCGTCGCGCCGTTCCCAATATAAAAAGCTTAGGATGATTTCCTACACTCTGAACTTACTCGTCTAAATTTCGTTTGTCATAAAAAATTACTATAAAGAGCATAGTGCAAAAAAATCAATTACTATTCATTTCAGCAATGGCTCTGTGCCATGGTAATCGATAAATAACAATCGATTAAAATTGTTTAAAATATCGATTCAATTTTTTTTTTTGGTTCAAGGCTGGATAGGAGCCAATTCGATTCGCTTCCACCACAGAACACATAAGGTGATCTCAATACTAAATGTGCTTGAAGAAAGTCCTAAAAGGTAGTCCGTAGGTAGCGACTGACAGTGCAGAGATCCATGAGCAACGATAACGGCTTACGAACAGGTGGCTCGTCAGTTAGCTTGTCTGCCTACAAGGCAATAAAAAAAAACTTGAGAGGTGTCAAGGGACACCCGGATGGAACGAAGTTCCTTTCGATTAATAAGTGAAGGAATTGTAATAAAATGTTATTTTTTAAGAATTATTACATAAGGAACGTGTTTTAAAAGATTTTGATCACAGCGCCATCTAGCGATAATCATCTAAAACAAAAAAGTGTCGTGACAACTTTTCGTAAGATTTTTTTCCGTCTAGCCCCCTTTCACAACGCGCGATAAGGAACTTCGTTCCAAAAAAAAGGTAGGTACGCATAAGCAGCTCTCACGGAGACAAAATGGCAAAACATATTGGGATTTTTGAAAAACTGCGCGAGCGAATATTATTAAACCAGTTAGCTCTACATGTGTCATTGTGGGTCTAAACTGAACCTTGAGAGTCTTATTTCTGTAAAGTTTGTATTCTGTGTATCTTCTATCGATATGGATGTTAGATTGACGTTAATTATTATTTGGTTTACAACGCCTACTGTCATTCACAGGAGCTATGATAATAGTGTTTATATAAATTACTACACCACGTCGTCTGCGTCACACAAGGAAATTTTCTCACCGTTTAAACCTTCCCTGGACTTCTACGAATATTTCAAGATTAAAATAAGCCAAATCGGTTCAGTCGTTCTCGAGTTTTAGCGAGACTAACGAACAGCAATTCATTTTTATATAAGAAAGAAGAAAGAAGATTTGGATTATTGAACTAAGAATATGTCACGTACAGATTCAAGAAATACTTATTTTCTTCTTTCTTTATTTTGTCAACACAGTATAATAGGCAAAATATTATTTTAAACACGTTTGAAACATATTAAGTAGAACTGAGGTACCCTAAACATGTTTAGCAAACAGACTTCCGCACAATTTATTTTTATCTAAAACATCTCATATTTAAGCTACATAATACCAATAAATTAACCTGTTTCACGAGCTCTCATTACATTTATAGTATTATTGCCCAAACCGGTCCAACTCGGTAAATGTTTATTTTCGTCGAATAAAAACTTTAGCTTATATCTTCAACATAATTTTGGAATGAAAATAAAGTAAAAAGACGCAACGACGAGTTTGTTATCATATTTAAAACCCGTTTTTCGTGAGTTAGGTTTTGGAAAGGTGTCAACAATTGTGCTGTTTACCCTATTAGTTACCATGGAGCTGTCAATAGCATTAGTGATGCACGCCACTATATTATTTTTACACCTATATGTAGAATGCTATAGTACTTACCTACCTACCTATATTGCGTGGGTGGAAGTTAACAGATTTTTTTACTAAATACCGTGTGTGTGGTAGAACAACATTCGACTTATCTTCAAAATAACTTAACTAATTTTCAGTGAAAAATAGTTTAGAAGTACGTAATTAATGCTACTTATATTTATGAAAACATTTTGTTGGAACGAAGTTCCTTATCGCGCGTTATCGAAAGGGGGCTAGACGGAAAAAAATCTTACGAAAAGTTGTCATGACACTTTTCAACAAACACGTTCCTTATCGCAAAAAAAAATAAGATATCTTTTAATCGAAAGGAACTTCGTTCTATTCGGGTGTCTCATGACACCTCTCAAGTTTTTTTAATTTTATACTGTCAAAGTTACCAGCTATTTTTATAAAGTAAGTTTGTAAGTTAGTCATGTATTAAAAGCATTAAACCAACGTTCTAAAGCTCAACACGACAAATACTCAATATGCGACCTCGACAAAATCATTTTATATTCACTTTAAAAGTAGATTTCGTTTTCGAGAGCGTGTTTTTTCAATTTACTTTTCAAACATACGTGTTATAATGTGCGACGAAGCGTAATATTTGGTCTACTATAACACTATGTTCTGTGTTAACATGCTCAATTACACTCAGAAAAGTTTCCATTTTAAATTCTTAAGATAAACTTAACTACACCAATCAATCTGCTAAGAAAGTTTGCTAAAAATCTCTCAAAGTACCAATTAATTTTGAAATGGAAATAGGTACCGTTGTCCTATGAATACTGTAGATACTTCACTTAGGATGTATGTAAAAGTGTTTTATTCACTCAGATAAGAAAAAAAACACTAAAAACTAAATTTTTTCAGCTTGTTAAGACAAAAATGCTATTTTCGAAGCTTCCACGTTGCGTTTGGATGTGTAAGTTGATTGAGAGTGTTACATATGTAGACGTGGGCGTACGTATAATTACGGTGTGATATAGAATTGAGCTTCACCTTGGACGTGGCTCGAGCAAGGCCAAGGCCGGCCGCGCCTCCCGCGAGCCCCTCCACGCACGCGTCGAACACTAGTGCTGCTTAACTTTACAATGATATATGAAATAGCATGCTATTTTGACAGGTTACTAAACTAACAATACATAGAATAATACACGACTTATCCAAGATACATGTCCTAATCATAGTCAATAACGATGATAGTAAACGATGTTTCAAAAAGGTAGAAATCGTTCCTGTCTTTTGTTTTAATTACCGTTCGTTCAATATCGAATTTTATAACAGATCTGACTTCTGCAGCAATATGTGTAAATTGGAAGATGGAAAACAAGGGCAAAAGGTGAGTGTCTATTTTGTCGTGCAAGATGATAGTCGACAATTCTCAGTTATGAAATAACAAAACCGTTCAGAAAACCACGATACTATACCAGCTCTATCAGTTGAGCAATATAAGTGTAAAAACGAATCTTAAGTCTTAGGTATTATATACCTGCATTGAAACCGTGAAATTCAATTAACATCTTATTACGCTACTTGTCAAACCAAGTGCTATTTTTACCACAACAATTATTTTTAGCATGCTACTTATTCACGTCACGCTACAGTCACTATTTACGCGCCATTTTTTGCGCGGTGATGTAATTCGCGATTCGGCGCGCGGGCAACATGGCTGCCTTTACGCTGCGATCACTCAACCACGCTTTTTAATCTTTTGGCGTCGAAAAAAAACGCCAGCTAATCGTGCGCCAGAACGTATTTGCATTTTACGACAGTATTTAGTTTAGAATCTGTGGGCTTTATTTTTACTTTATATTTTAAGGTTGTAGTTTTCAACTAGATATCTGATTTCTAACTTGATTTATTGATGCCACGACATTGACTATATTAATCTTCTTTTACACAACTCAGTTAATTTTTTTTATTTTCAATTCTTGTAGATATATCAATAGAACTACCTATCTATACAATTTTGTTAAGACACCAGAAACTTGGATTAACTATTTATTCGTTAATGATCCAACAAGAATTACACCAATAAAGTTTTACAGAAAACACTTAAACATGCACTATGGTTAATGCAGTGTTAATTTTTCTGCATATTATTATCCTACTACTATTATAAAGGCGAAAGTTTGTAAGTATGGATGTATGGATGTTTGTTACTCTTTCACGTAAAAACTACTGAATGGATTTGAATGAAACTTTACCACAATATAGCTTATACATCAGAATAACACATAGGCTACAATTTTTGAGGTTTCTAATGTGAGGTCGTACAACTAGACTAGACGGGACGAACCTGAAGTCCACGCGAACGAAGTCGCGGGCAAAAGCTAGTATTTCTATATATTAGACCCGAACAGTGTTTTCTGACTCCATCCTTCTCCATCAATCCATCAACTTGTATAAAACACTAAACTCGAACACACCTACAGCACACTACTTTACATCATCAAAGAAATTCCCTCATTAGTCGATAATTGAATACAGTAATCGTTGTACCGCAAACCGCAGCGTCAAGTCGAAACAATTATCTAGTAACTGGAGTCCGTGTATCACATCACCGCATGCATCAATACACATTTCCTCCGATTGTTCTACTGGTTCTCATGAAAACAATCCAGATGACAGCCGGTTTCTAACTAGACGGGAATCTCTTCCTGTTTGACACTTTGTTCAGCATGCAAAGTATCAAAATATTAATTTGAGGTAGAAGTTATATTATACGTCTATTTGAACAAGGTATTTTAGACGATAAAGTAATATGTGTGGTATAATATTGTTGAACCAAGTAGAAGTACATATTTACGATCATAGCGAAATAATTTACGTACCATTGAGAAAAAAATATGTATTGAGTTTTTGAAAACCGCGATGTTAAAACAATTGCATGTTAGTGATGCTCCAAAATTGTTCCAAATTCAACAAAGTTATCGATTAATGTCATAAATAAAAAATAAGAAAAATCTAAAAAAATTATCGTGTGAAATGAAATGAAATTAGGTATTTATTCTCAACTTTAATGAAATTCTCATGCTTGTTGATGTCAAAAGGCTACCACCAGTTCGGAAAAAGGTAATAGACACCGTCCTGAGAAGAACAGGAACTGGCAAGAAACTCAGCGGGCATATCTTTTTTTGTATTATTATTCTGTTTGTAAATTTGATGCTTGTGATTTCCACCATTAGACCAAAAAAATTTAATGAAACTTTCTTTACAAATCTTCCTAAAAGTCCATATTAAATCCCAATCAGGTTTAACGCAAATTTTCACGCAGCGTTGTACAATAATTAAAATTGATCTGTAAAATGATTGGAGGTCGCTACTCGCCCCCATCTGCCGTCTGGTCGGTCGCTGAAGCAATTTGTCAAAAAATCATCGAAGCGTGGCCAACTGGAGCTTTGTTTTTTACACGAATATTTATTTTGACAGTACTATCCTGTTTAAAAGAGTTCTATTTTATCCTTCATAATTAAACCTATTAAACATAGTCTAACGTTTAGATATAAATAAGTAAATAAAGTAAAAAGTTATTTATTCATTACCACAGCTCAAGAAAGAGCGCCTCTTCTACACTTAAAAAATCAAAAATATAAAGAAACAGTCACAAAATTAATATTCCTACGAAAACTCAATGTACTAAAAAGTACTAAAACATGATTTAATATTATTCATGTTGACATTGTTGATGGTACAGACGGCACATTTATAAACTTGCAACACTGTACAGTGTACACATCCAGAGCGGTTGCCAAATTATTCCAGGCCGATGCAACCCAGGAAACTTGTTAAACGTTTGTTTATATTACGGTTTCTCGTAGTTCGGGCGTGCCAGAACTCTAATGCAAATGTTAAACAAAATTATGGCATTTTATTTATTTTCGTCCGTCCTATTTAGATACGAAAATGTTGGTTCATTTTCGCAGTTTAAATTTAGGCACTATGTTCGGGTGTCCTTTGACGAGCTCAGCTCAGTTGACAGTTCTTTTGATGTCATCTGTCAAAGAGCTTCTTTTTCTTTTTTCAATTCGGCTTTTTGGAAGTCGCTTTTTTTTAGTCGGAAGTATTTTTAGGTTTCGTTAGGTCCTGAAAACTCCGGCGTTGCCGTGGTTTGATTATCTACAATTAAACGGACTTTAAAAGGGCTACATCCTAAAGGTGATGATGAAGACTGTATAACGAAGGAACCCGGGATAATAGGGAACGAAATGAGCGCCTGTACTTGAAACTTATCATAATAACATTATCATTCAAAGTACTTAAAAATAAATACCACATAATATACCAGCATACACAATTAAAAAAACAAATTTACATGTCGCCAGTCTGGTTTTAAAGTACCTTCGATATATAATTTACAACAACACAATATATTAAAATGTTATCTAAAATCAACGGGCTCGTACGATCAAAGACTTCCCGCTCTGATTTATTGTACACCTACAACTAATGACTTATTGTTTTAATCTAAGTTTATAGTAACCAACACGTATGCTGCATGTGGGTTTAAATCTTAGTCTTAAGTTTATTTTTACATAATACAAAAACCGACTTAATTTTTCAAGAATAAAACTAAACTTCTAGTCTCATCTTTAACGTGAAAAATCTGATATCTAACAAAAAAACTTGAGAGGTGACAATGGACACCGGGATGGAACGAAGAAGAATGAAATTATAAAAAAAATAATTAATGGAAAGGCCATTAATAATTTTTTTTCAATTAAAGTGAGGGAATTGTAATATTTTTTTATTTTTTTTTGACAGACGTTTTAAACTATTTTTTTTTTTTTTATTGCTATGTAGGCAGACGAGCCAACGGCCAACTTAAATAAAATATTTTGATCACAGCGCCATCTAGCATTAATCATATTAAATAAAATAAGGAATTGTTTTAAAAGATTTTAATCACAGCGCCATCTAGCGATAATCACCTAAAACAAAAAAGTGTCGCGACATTTTTTTTAAGAATTTCCGTCTAGCCCCCTTTCGATAACGCGTGACAAGGAACTTCGTTCCAAAAATCATCGAAATCGGTTCATCCAGTAAATAAATATACTCACAAGAAATCGCAAAATGTTGTCCATTCAAACATACATAGCTTTAAAATTTGTTCTTCGATCTTTAAAATAAGGAACCCTACGTCAGCCATCACCTTTCCTAAAGAAAATGTAACAGCTCATATTGTACTTCGTATTTTTTTTTAGATTTGAACTCAGAAACTATTTAACAAAAAAATTTTTTGGAAGTTCGCCATTGTTATTTGTAAAAACTATGACATGTTTAAATTTTTGACAAACTTTTTGCACAAAATGGGTGCAAGAAATATTAATTGTTTGATGTATAAATGTCGTGGTTAAGAAACATAAAGGGAATATGAGAACTCGAAGATATAATAATATGAAGTAAGGGAAATATAATATAACAATTAGATTAATAATTTTGAAATTGACTGGACATAAATTTTCTCTGCCGATAGAGAAAGAAAGGTCTTTATGACATTAAGAATTCGGTAACAAATAAGTTAAAAAAAACATAAAGAGGAACCTTTCTATAACAATGACTAAGTAATGAAGAAAATACCAAAAACAACAACGATGTATTCGAACTCAAAACAAAAACAGAATAACAAAGAAACAGGACACCATTGTTACAGAGGTCAATAGGACCCGTACCTACACGCAACAAAAATGTTTGACAATCAAACACAGATTACTTTGATCGGCAGAACATAGAGATAATAGGTTGATTTATGAGCAGCTTGTCTATAGTCGCCTACGCACCGCCCACGCTTCGCTCGTTACTACAGAGTTGTAAAGAGTACAACAATAGACCGCTTATAGTGGATTAGAACGTTCACCTGTGTACCAATAGGACTAAGTGAGACGATTGATAATCCCGTCACAGATTGACAAACAAATTGAAATTAAGGCCATCTTTACTGGAACCAACACTGCAACACCAGTGCAGCAACGGAACTGGTTGATTGAAGACTGATGCATTGATGATCTCGTCAAGAATTGATAATGTAATGTTGTAAAATTAAGGCCATGTTTATCTGGAATTACAACCGTAACACCATAGTCCACTAAGGAAAAAGAGGTAGAAGGTCATTCAAAAACAAGGGAATGCACCATAACTAGACCACATTTGACTTATTCTAGACCAAGGTTTCAAGGAAGTCGTGGTGGCCGAGTGGTCGAAGCGCTTCCTTCCGAACGGGAGGTCGCGGGTTCAAAACCGCCCGGCTTGTACCTCTAAATCTAAATGTGAAAAAGATTTATGAGCAATTTTTCACAACACCACTGGCTAAAAACGGTGAAGGAAAACATCGTGAGGAAACCTGCATGTCGGAAAAGGATTCTAAAAATCCTTTGAAGATATGTGAATTCCCCAATCCGCACTGGGCAAGCGTGGTGGACTATGCGTAATCCCTTTTCTGAGGAGACCTGAGCCCAACAGTGGGCAGTAATGGGTTGGTACAGACCAAGGCTTGACTTAGTACGATAATCGGTGAAAATATTTGTGCTCTGGGATAACTAAGTCCATTCCTGTGGGAATTTATGAGTTTAGTAGACTAAGCTTACCCCGTAAAAAAACTATGAGTTTAGTAGACTTACTAATAAAACGTTTGCCAAACTAGTAAATTGTTAATTTACTCTGCTCTCAGCTAAAATGTCCTAACAATAATCACAAAACCATTCTAATCAGAGCACTTGGCATCTATAATTTTCCAAGCAATAAAACAGCCGTTTCTTCACATAAATTACGTGAACAGACAAAAAACACACAATTCATTACTATAATAAAGTTGCTATTACATAATGCGTGTAAAAAACCAACAATAGCCGTTTGGGAGTTCATCTTGGGCTTGTCAGAGGTCGTGATCACTGAACCGGGAAACCACGTTGCTATGGCCGACTTGAGCCGAAATGATCAGGAGATATTTCGGTAACGAGTAAAGAGATGGTTTTTTAGGTATTTGCCTCTCACTCCCACAACTGTAACTCCTGTGTAACCAGGATCCACAGCGGTAACCATCGTAATGACTCTGAGCAGTGAAGCCCAGGAACCCGAGGCAAAGTTAACTTGTCTTGGGCCCCGCAACGAATTTAATCACAACCGACTTCCCTTCTCGTAAAGCGGGAAATAGTATAAATTGAAAATGCATTACGCCAGAATTGAGAAAAACGTCACAGACATTTTATTAAATTTATTGGACCTAAGCGGTGAGCAGTTGTGCTATCCTAGCATTGCAAGCTAATAATAGTTAAAGAGATGGCTAAAACAGGCTCATAATATCAACTCAACAACGTCTTCTTATAAACTTATTCAGACAATCGCGGTTTACTTTAATACTTTTATGCATTTTCAACGGGTTCTTACCACGATATTTAATTAATTAATTATCGAGTATGTGGAATCCAGTGCTAAACACAACAGTCACTACGGGTTCATGCTCAGAGAGTTTTGTAGATACAGTGAGTGTGGTGTGTCGTGATGTGAGTTCGAGTTCCAGTGGTACCACCCAAAAGCGAACGAGAAAGAGGGTAGACAGATTTGTTTACTCTTAAATCGACCCGCAGTATCCAGTCTTCTCGTGATCATGGCGTTTGCAACAACGTTGAAATATCGAGACAACTCAATTAATTAAATATCGTGGTAAGAACCCGTTGAAAATGCATGAAAACGTCTTCTTAATGGGTCATTCCATGTCAAATCGACAAATAGTTGGACGCGACCCCCACCGATTCGGATGATTTTTGGTGGAGAGTTTTGTCTCATTATAAAACGAAGTTCTGCCAAAGGAAAAAAAATTAAAAATTTTTCCTAAGAGATATTCAATATCAAAAATTTCATTGTTTTTCCGATTTTATGAGTTTAGTTATTTAATATTTCAGAGACTACTGAGTATTAAAAAAAAACTCTGGTATATTTTCAGAGGATACTTAGAGGTATGAGAAAAAAAAAATTTTTTTTTAAATTTTGAAAATGATCAAAATTAAACAATTTTGAATTTTTCAAAATCGTGAAAAGTACCCATCGCGGGAAAATTTTGGCCTGAATTTTTTTTATATTATACTTATAACTTATCTAAAGATATTCTGAAATTTCTAGAGGGGTGTTATTTTTCGTTTCATAGATATGAATTTTTGAATTTTGACAAAAAAAAAAAATTCTATTTTTATAATTTTTTTTTGTTAAATATCATTATTCTACTACATGATTACTAAAATTTGAGGTCTAAAATATTTTTTTTATGTTAATGGGATGTGAAAACAAAAATATTTCAAACTATATTTCAAATCTGTTTATTTAGAATACTATTTAACATTTAAGGCTTCCGTGATCAAATGAAAGGATTAAAAGCATAACAGGCAGAACTTCGTTTTATAATGAGACAAAACTCTCCACCAAAAATCATCCGAATCGGTGGGGGTCGCGTCCAACTATTTGTCGATTTGATATGGAATGACCCTAATAAAAGTATTTTGAAATCCCTTCAACACCAAAAGTAATATAAAGAATCCCATAGTTTTCTAGACTAAACCGACTATTACGACAACCATGATCTAATTATACATCAATTCTTATTAATAAGTGATTAATACACATTTCTAGACGTTTAATAAACGTGCAGGAACGCTATACATTGGCCAACATGTAATTGTGCCAACATAACTGAGTACACAAGTGCAATTTAATATATTTTTACACAGCATCCGCGTAACATTCATCTGACTAAGAATAGTTCGATTTTGGCTGCGATTGGTACGCTCAGGAATTTCTTTTGATGAAGAGGTCGTTTCGAGATCTAGTAGATAATATAAAGTTTCCGAACTACCTGGCAGTAAATGGTATTAATTGTGATTTTTAAATTGAAGCTACGATTTTGTCAAGAAATTCATTGATGAGTCTAACATTAATTACAAAAAGAATACTTATTCGATCGATTGACATTTAATTTATTGGAACGAAGTTCCTTATTGCGCGTTGTGAAACGCGGCTAGAAGGAAAAAATTCTTACGAAAACTTGTCACGACACTTTTTTGTTTTAGATGATTATTGCTAGATGGCGCTGTGATCAAAATCTTTTTAAACACGTTCCTTATCGCGCGTTGCGTTAGGAAAAAGAAATATAACATATCTTTTAATCGAAAGGAACTTCGTTCTATTCGGGTGTCCCATGTCACCTCTCAAGTTTTTATTTTTGCTTTTGGTATAAATTAAAACTACATTAGTAGTTTGGTGATCACTTACTGATATCAGTGACGTCATTCCACTTCATTATAACGTCCGTGTTGAGATCACCTGTAATGATAAAAAAGGTTTTTTAGATCATAGCATAATATATCGACGACTCGGTCATCATTCATAGCTTTAGTTTGATGGGTCGATTTGAATGATTCTTGTCAGATGAAAGTTGATAGTCGTCATGAGGTCCCACATTTTTTTTGAGATCGACTAAATACTTTTGGATCTGTGTGTCAAACTGTGTAGGTATTTTTAACAGACATGATTTTACGATTTGCAGTGCGTTTTTGAGTGTATTTCTTTTCTATATGAACTGATTTCGATGATTCGTTTTTTGTTAGGATGCACTTTGGACATAACGTCATATAAATTTGATAAAGATCTTTTTTTTTTTTATTGCCATGTACTGACTGATAGTTTTAGTGCTATGCTTGAGAAATTGGTCGTTTTCATTTTTGTAATAAAAATATTATGTTTTACTAATACATTTATAGTAGAATATAGTAAAATTAGTAGTAGGAGAAAAGAGGGTAATGGGGGTCAGCGGGTAATGGGAGTCACCCTTATAACCACGAAACACTACATGAAACCACTACGTAAACAGGGTCCTCAGCCTCCACTCCAGGCCCCCAAACAGCCACGAACAGCTCGCACCAATCAACCCGTGCACCACTGAGGAACGACCGTTTTTTGTTTTTGTGCTTATACCATAGAATTATTACATCTGGAATCAACATCATGAACAACAGAATGAAGCCAATTTATAGTGCGCCGATCGCTCGTAACAACACGATGTTTTGAATCAACATCATAAATAACAAAGTGAAATTTTTAAGAACTTATGTGTATGTAATATTAATTTGTTAAACGAATTGAGTGTCATCAGTACACTAACGCCAGAATACCGTGTAGTTACGCGCGATCGGTGCACTTTAAATTGGCTTCATTCTGTTGTTCATGACGTTGATTCCAGATGTAATAATTCTATGGCTTATACCTATAGGTCGCGCGTGTTTTCAGTTATTCACAGCGTATGTTGCGTGCTACGTACTTATTAAAGTACCTGTGCACACAATAATAATAAATTGTACACGAATTAAAGTAATGGAGATGATAAAGAAACGTTTGATAAGCGAAGTGCTAACGTTGTTTTAAAAAAACTGAAAAATTTACTATTTAGGTCGAAAAATTAGTTCAGATTTAACTTCCTAGATTCCACTCGATCTTACATAGTTAAATACATACCTACATAAATTATATTACTTACATCCAGTGCAAGTTAAATAAAAAGTTTTAATTACACCAATTTCAGAAAATTAAGAATTAACATACATACATCGACATGTGGTAGAAACATGAAACAAAAAGCTAACATAACAATTCAAACTGAATTCATAGAGTTTATCAAAGAATCATTTCAAAGTTTTGAAAGTAAACACGCGGAGATGTAGCCTTCACTAAAAGAGATCATTAGATAGGTCGTTGACTTGAGTCTAGAAATCACAGAATAAACTATAGAGAAATAAAGAAACATACAAATTAGTTTTACGAACTCATATTCAGCTTGTAGGTGTATGGAAGTCAACTCAAAAGTTTATTGGAACGAAGTTTCTTATCGCGCGTTGTGAAAGGGGGCTAGACGGAAAAAATTCTTACGAAAAGTTGTCACGACACTTTTTTGTTTTAGATGATTATCGCTAGATGGCGCTGTGATCAAAATCTTTTAAAACACGTTCCTCATCGCGCGTAAAAAAAAAATTAGGAAAAAAAAAATAAGATACTAGCTTTTGCCCACGACTGTGTTCGCGTGGACTTCAGGTTCGTCCCGTCTAGTCTAGTAATAAGTAAGAAATACGGCAAATATGCACTGCAGAGCCCTAATCATAGGTCTATGTGTTATTCTGACGTATAAGCTATATTGTGGTAAGTTTCATTCAAATCCAGTCAGTAGTTTTTACGTGAAAGAGTAACAAACATCCATACATCCATACTTACAAACTTTCGCCTTTATAATATATATATTAGATCTTTTAATCGAACGGAACTTCGTTCCATCCGGTTGTCCCATGACACCTCTCAAGTTTTTTTCAAGAATCCTGGATATCATGTAGCAGTAGAGTGCTAGCAAATATAAATAAAATGAGCCCAATCACGATTGGCATAGCTTGTTTAGCGCAAGTTCCTAATGAACATTCCGACTCCATCATCAGATGTAATTTCTAAAATATTTCATCGCTAACTTTACCTGAGACGACGAGCCAAAAGGCTATCATTAAATTTTAATAGTGTTTAGTTGGTGTCTTTTTGCTCATGTAGGTATCTATACTATACTAGCTGCCCCGCGCAACTTCTCGATTCTCATAGATACCGGGTAAGCACAAAAAATTTCATCAAAATCGGTCAAGCCGTTTCGGAGGAGTATGGCAACGAAAACTGTGACACGAGAATTTTATATATTAGACTAGCTGGATCGCGCAACTTCGTCTGCATCACAAAAAAAATCCCGGGTATTTTCTCATCGTTTATACCTTCCCTGGACTTGTACGAATATTTCAAGATTAAAATAAGCCAAATCGGTTCAGTCCTTCTCGAGTTTTAGCGAGACTAACGAACAGCAATTCATTTTTATATATAAGAAGATTTGGCCAAAATGAGCACAGATTTTAAGCATAGGTAATAAAAAAACTAAAATTTCGCAATACCAAAAGTAGTACATAGCTACCTAAACATGGCAATGCGTGATGTTTACAAATTAAATTATAATTATTCTAAAAGATAAGCAATTTGCACTTTTTTAATTGTGCTCATTTCGTGCAAAGAACGTCACAGAATAAGTAATTACAGACATGCAAAACTTTTAACATTAAATCTCTCGTTTAGAGGTCCTATATGATAAAATTTTCATCAAAACCTACGATAATTAATGATTAATTTAACTACGATAACTTGTCTTAGGCACTTATGTCGAAAACTCATAATGTATATTCTGCTGTATTCGCAATGAAGGAAATGTACACATTAGGCAATAATCTCATCGAATTAATCTGACATTTCCTCTGGGCAAACCTATATTTAGAGATAACATATCATAATGTTGTATAGATAGAGTTTCCTGTACCTACATGATCTTATTATCGAATTAGACAAGGCTTTCTTATCGATACTATTTAATATCGATAGTGTATTGACCACTAGTTGATACGTGCAACTTCGCTGCGATGTCTAGATGTTTTGGCACCAATTCTTTGCGTTTTATACGTTTGATAACCTCTCAGCGAAATGTCTGAATTGAATAAAACTAAATGTATTTTACTTCTACATAAATATCCTTAATAATATAATGATTAATTTGAATAAGGATTAATATAATACACATTTAATGAAGTTTCTTTCAACATTGAAAGTTATTTTTTAAATCTGATCAGTTAAACAAACAAACACACAAGAAAAATCTTCAGTTTTATACATAAGTATAGATTAGATTATTTAGGTCTCGTTTTTGCAACGTTTATCAGTTTCTTCAATGTCACCTCTGTAATTTGATTGTTCTATGTTGCTATGAAGCTAGGCGTTGCTAGGGTTGTGGATTTTGATAAAATTGGTAACGTTTAAAACTATGTTGCTGATGTTAATTTTTACCACAAATAAATAACATAGGCTAGATTTGATATTGAAAAAAATAGAGATCCGTACTAAAACTTAACAATAATACAGGGTGATTTCCTAGTGAGGGTACATATTGAAGGTCATGGTAGCTGATGATTATATACGACCAGTAAAAATATTATTACCAAAGAATATGGCTTAATGCCTTAGTAATCGCAACTTAAAAATATCCAAAATTCTTGCAAAATGATGGTTTTTCGACAGCTGATGGGTGTGGCGGAGGTGTGGGGTGCGCGAGATCACTAGAGGTCATTAGTCAACACTCTTTAAGCCGAAATTGTTTATGTTTGAGGTAGTTTTGTCGAATTTAGATTAAAAAAAATATATATATTTTGTAATTTTACTTATTTTTTGTAATATTCCGTATTAGAACAGAGTACTCATCACCCTCCTGCAATATGTACCCTGTCTAACAAATCACCCTGTATAAACCAATATGTGAAAAAAATACCCACAAACTTTCTTACATTGCATGCGTTGCGAAAATTATTAATTATAGAACAAGATAATGAACTACGGGTTGTAGGTCGTATAAAAATCTAACAGTGCTGCCTGAACTCCTTTTTGACGCAGACGAAGTAAATTTAAATCACACTTAAAACAAAAGAGTATTAAACGCCCCAAAAACACAAGACAAAACTTTACCACCAATTTTAGCCCCAAAAGTTGGCAACACCGCGTAACTTTAAAGTCTTTTTTTCTAGATATTTTGCAATATTCAGCCCTACATTGGAAGCGGTAACCCGACCTGGTTACGGTTCAGAGGTGAACGACCTCATATACCTACCAACATATACCTATTGCACTCGTTCTACGCGATATTTGCTTCTTTTAAATCGCGCTTTGCATTTACTAGTAGAACTCGCTGTAAAAAAATGTTTTATTTGGCTGTTTGGTGTGGATATCTTTGCCGGAGTTAGGAAAAAAAGAGTGAGAAATAGGGTGGTGGGCCCAGTTATCCTACCTATGTTATCGATTTTCAGATTATTTTTTTAAAAATAAGGTACTAGCAGAAAAATACGATTACTGTATTTAATGCAGGATTTGTATTTAATCAAGAATATGATAAAATATTTGATAGAATTATTCAGTTGAAAAAATAAATACATTTTTGTTGGAAATGTAACTCCACGCCCAGTTTTTACTCCAAATAGTTTTATATGAAATTTATTTAAAGTTTTATCATAGTGAAACTGAATTATATATTTATTCGCAGTAGTAACAAAAAAATAATCGCAATTAACTAGTTTTTCTATTGCCTTGTAGGCAGACGAATGAACAATTTTTTTTGCAAAGTTGTCATTAATTGGGCTATGCCATATGTAATTTCGAGCATTTTAATATTTAATAATCTCCTCTGGACTTTCTTTTTATTTATTTAAGCTCTTAAGCCTAATCTGGAGTCATCGGTTCTCTAGTTTAATCGAGACTAACGAACAATAATTAATTTTATACCGTATCGTAATTATTTCGATGTTTTTTATTATAAATGATATCTCTCAAGGCTCATTTATGAACGATAATGTTTTACCACACCTCCTTATTTGTGTCACGTTAGGATAACCAAAAAAAATATAATAGATTATAATTAATAATTAAGTGTATTATAATCATATCATGGTCACACGAATAAAGCAATAAGTATTTTTAAGTTTAGATAAAATTCCATTTTAAAATATTAGTTAGATCTTGATCCTAATTACTACACACGAAAAGCTTATTTTATTTTAATTACTTTTATTAAAGCTGTTTGCTTGTCAAAAAAATATATTTATACTTTCTTCTTATCAAAAAGCTGCTTGATATAAGCCTCCCCCAAATCGCGACTGACCTATTTTAAAAAAAATGATAACGAATAAGTTAGTCAAATGAATCTCGCAAGATTACACCCGAACTTACATACATAGTTACATCCAGTGCAAGTTAATATAAAGCTTTTAAAAAGGAACAACGCTGGGATCCCGTTACTGTGTAGACTATATCTTGGATCTGGTCTGCACCACGACTGCTCAAAACGGGTTCCACTAGTAAACCACATGTGTAGATTGATAATAGATACTTTTAAAAGCAAGCAGATATATAATCATTATTTTTTTAAAGTGGTTGCTTTTATTATTTATAGGCACTAATATTATAAGCTGAAGAGTTTGTTGGAATCGCTGGTCAGATTAGACAATTTCAGTGTTGGATAGTCCATCTTTAGATCATATTTTGAAAAGTTAGGAAAGCCTAGTAAAGGTCCTTTATTAACGGAAACAATTTTATTTATTCCGTCTTATGTGACACACAAAAGTTTTAAAAAGCTAAGAATTCAGGCAGTATTAGTATTTTCTTATTTTTTGGTAAAATAACCCTAAACTTGCAAAAAAATTGCCAGTATCATTGAATAAATAACATCCAACCTCCATAATGTGACCCGGGGCGGCCATATACATAATTATATTCCAAATTCGAGCATCCCAACAGACGAGTGTAGTGTTGCCCATTACCCAAGCCGTGGCGAGACTCGTAAAAAACTCGAGAAGCAAGCGAAAACCGGCTCAGAAGACCGGTTACTAACGTATAACTGGCTGGAGAAATGGAGCCGGAAATCACATGACCAAACATGGATTAAAAAAACAAAATAATTCGCCATTCGATGACTCGATTTTTAAGTGTTTAGCTTATTTTGAATTGAGTTACTTCTTCATTGGGATATAATGCCACGTTTCCATATTGACTTGCTAACTTCCAATGTGTGCAAATGACAACTGGTAGGTCAACTGTCAGACGGTGTTTCACATAGTTTCAATGCCGGTTTATTAAACCATAAAAAATAGTAGGAATTTTTTATCAATTTTTTAAAGAAATACTGAACACGTAGACATCGCCAGTTAATAATAATTGGCATTTTTTGTGCCTTGTTACATCGCAAATGTATTTGCCAATTCAATGAGTGTAAAGAAGTCCCCTACACGATGATCAATAACAATTACAGGGCACTGGATAAAGCAGGGATCGCCAATTTTATTTTGGTCCGGCCCGTAAGTTCAAAATTTAACAGTCATAGTAAATAAATTTCAAAAAATATAATTTGTTATCGGTATTAACAAATACGTCTGGTGGATATATTTTTTTATCTATTTTGTGGTTTTCACTGGAATTAAATTCAGTAAGGTAAATTAGACAATGAATTCAGTCGGTCTGCTACATGATTTTTATTCCAGATAGTACGTACTATCTAAAATTAACAATTACAATACATGAATACAATTTACGGCTTTTACTCCGACGAAGAACGAGGGATTTTATGGGACCTGTCTGTGTGTGTTTGTATGTGTGCATGTCTGTTTATGACGGCGTAGGTCTCAAGCGGATGAAGTATAAACCGATTTTACTTTACTTTTCATGCAATATTTTGGTCAACGTTTATTTATTTATTTAATACTTTATTGTACACGACAGAAAAAAAAAGTTAGATTAAAAAAATGTTCACAAAAGGCGAGCTGAACTCAATACTGATATTTCTTACAGCAAACCCAAAATAAAACAGACAGTAAGTAGACTTTAATGTAAGTAGACTTTAATTTAAGGTAAGGAGAAGGTACAATATACATAGAATATATATTTTATTTAACGTTGACGTAATCCGAACAGTTATTTATTTAAGCCCGAGATCCCGAGCCCGAATAAGTATAATAAAATCATTTAGGTAATCTTAGGTATATCTGTTTCGAATTGTACCTAAGCACCACATAAATCTTTCCTGGGTTTGTCCCACCGCCCACGGTCCCCCGTTAGCTAACCCCTGACACGGACACACTCGCAGACATCAGGCATCAATCTTCATTTCCTACTGTACTGAGACTAACGCCGATCTAAATTGATGGTGTTACTAAGTTTACACTTCCTCGTCGTTTGTCTCTAATAACTTACCTATTGGAACGAAGTTCCTTATCGCGCGTTATCGAAAGGGGGTTAGACGGAAAAAAATCTTACGAAAAGTTGTCACGACTCTTTTTTGTTTGAGATGATTATCGCTAGATGTCGCTGTGATCGAAACCTTTTAAAACACGTTCCTTATTTTTGTTTTAGATGATTATCGCTAGATGGCGCTGTGATCAAAATCTTTTAAAACACGTTCCTTATCGCGCGTTACGTTAGGAAAAAAAAATATAAGATATCTTTTAATCGAAAGGAACTTCGTTCCATTCGAGTGTCCCATGACACCTCTCAAGTTTTTTCTTTTAACACAATATGTCAGCCATACACTTACTTCCAAATGTATCTATAGACGTGGAAAACATGTGGTTTAGGCAAACATTTATATGGAGCTGGTCACATTATCCGTCTGAATCAACTTCTAGTAGTTACATCAGGTGGGCCGTATGCTCGTTTATCTACCTTGCAATAAAAAAAAATAAAAAAAAAAGTTACATCTTGTATGAACTCATCCTCTACGAACCACAAGCCGGTGGATTTTACAAGCTTAATATTAACTTGCAATAGATGTATTTATGTACACAACTACGTATGTAAGTTCGGGCGTAATCGCGAGCTAAATTTGACAAACTTCTCAATATCCGATTGAGTTGAAGTTTTCTACGCAAATGGCCTTAAGAAGTGCTTTGTACGAAAGTGGACATAGGAACTCCAGTACTAAAGACCCGTCGTGTTCGGGATCTTTTTATTTGTAAACTGGTCTTAACAAGCAATTTACTGCTACATAATATTCATAAAAGTCGTGGTGGCCGAGTGGTCGAAGCGCTTCCGGCCGCCTTGTACCTCTAAATCTAAATGTGAAAAAAATTTATGTGCAATTTTTCACAACACCACTGGCTAAAAATGGTGAAGGAAAACATCGCGAGGAAACCTGCATGTCGGAAAAGGATTCTAAAAATCCTTTGAAGATATGTGAAGTCCCCAATCCGCACTGGGCAAGCGTGGTGGACTATGCCTAATCTCTCTTCTGAGGAGACCTGAGCCCAACAGTGGGCAGTAATGGGTTGGTACAGGAACAAGAATATTCAGGATCTCAAAAACTTGTATTAAAAGTGTTTTCTTTAAAATTAATAAAATGAATTAATTTAAGATTGTGTAGCGGATTTAAAAAAAAATGAAGTAACCACGTTGCGTTACCAAATGTGCGAATTATCATTACAAGGTTATATATTTAACATATATGTACATAACGCGAAACTACACACGTGTTTGAACACGTGTTGCTTATTTTGGAGAATATAATTGAGAGTTACGTCATCCTTTTTTGCGATATGAGATTTTATCCTCATCTTTTTTGGACTCGTCTTTATAAATTTGTACTAGTGTTTGTAGCTATACGTGGACGCTTAAATAAGTACCCAATATCATCAAGAATTCTATGTGTATCTTTAAATGGCTATCATATTACAAGTTAAGTTATGTAATATAAGTACAACAGTAGTGAATATGTAAGCTTTTGATACTCCATTTATAAATAGAACTTGCGAGGTGTCAAGGGACACCCGGATGGAACGAAGTTCCTTTCGATTAAAAGATATCTTATATTTTTTTCCCTAATTTTTTTTTACGCGCGATAAGGAGCGTATTTTAAAAGATTTTGATCACAGCGCCATCTAGCGATAATCATCTAAAACGAAAAAGTGTCGTGACAACTTTTCGTTAGAATTTTTTCCGTCTAGCCCCCTTTCACAACGCGCGATAAGAACTTCGTTCCAAATATATAACATAAGCTTAGAGTCGTCATCGTATTAAATTCACTGTTACTTTTGAGAAGAAGTTTTTTGAAATTTTAGTCAAGGACTTGGTGAGAACTTAAAGAAAAATGGGTATTGTGATTTTTATTTAAACAAATTCAATGAAAAGCTTTTCAAACATTATGTTTCTTTCTTCATATTTATTTGTCTGCCATATTTTATCAAAGGAACTACAATATAAACACATATTATCTCTGAACACCTAAATTAAATAAAAATTTAAATGTAAACTACAAAACGTGATTATCACGATCCGTCGCGAAAACTAGTTCCTGATCAATATATATTATAAAATATATATAATATATTATATTGATAAAGTTTCAGACCTACGATAAGATAGAACGTCGTTTTAAGAAGATTATTAGATTAAATAAAAATGAGCTCACATACATTTATATCGCTATAGTTAGATTTGATTGTCGTAGTCACACCGGGTAGCCTATGATAAATTGCTAGTTGAGCCGTGAAACTTTGTGAAACTAAAGGAAGCAGTTTTACGATTTTTTCTGGTAATTTTCTTACACCTTGGGTTACATTATTGGACTTTAAGTACGAATCCTTATTTTTTTAAATATAATAGTCTAGCCTTCGATAAGATAAGTGGATTGACCAACACTGAAAGATTTCTTCAAATCGGACTGGCGATTCGTGAGATTTTCACGTTCAAACCCTTAAATTAACACTCTTTTGTGCATGAAGTTTAAATAAATAAATTTTATATTATTATATTACTTTGAATTTTTTTATATTTCTAGTTTGTGGAAGAGAGTTTAAACAGGATTGGTTTAATATCTTGAACAATTAGTGACTTGTTCGCGATTCATAATCCTTGAATCGTTTGCAGATGTAGCCAGACTTATGCTAAATGTAATTATGTTTTAACAGATGTTTATTAAGAAAACATTTAATTTTTGGTGTGAGAACTAAGACTATAGTAGGAAATTATAATATAAAAAAAACTTGAGAAGTGTCACGGGACACCCGAATAGAACGAAGTTCCTTTCGATTAAAAGATATCTTATAATTTTTTTTCCTAACGTAACGCGCGATAAGGAACGTGTTTTAAAAAATTTTGATCACAGCTCCATCTAGCGATAATCATCTAAAACAAAAAGTGTCGTGACAACTTTTCGTAAGATTTTTTTCCGTCTAGCCCCCTTTCGATAACGCGTGATAAGGAACTTCGTTCCAAAATTATTAAAATAAATCAGTTGGGTTATAAAGAAGAAAATACGAACTTAACGTTAACTAGTAAAAATAGTCAACTTGAAAACGTCCACCTTTGGAACTTTGGTCAAAAATACTACATAAAATATCTTCAAATATTCAGTGTGACTAAATGGTGACCGATACCACATAAATAGTGCTACTGTGCTTTAAATGATATTGAATATACTAAATTTCTTTAAACACTCGCGGTTATTTACATCAATACTGATACTGTCAGTGTGGTATGTCGAAATGTGAGTTCGAGTTTAAGTGGTACCGGCAAACGAACGAGAAAGAGGGTAGACAGATTTGTCTGCTCTTAAATGACCTAACCGCAGTTCCTCAGTCTTCCCGTGATCATGGCGCTTGAAACAGTGCTGAAATATCGGGACCGCTCAATTAAAAATAATCGTGGTAAGAACCCGTTTAGTAATAGTATAAGTAATAGATACTATCTGTAAAAAGTAATGGTCCCCTACAGCGCGAATTATTATACTTTTTTTAACCCATTTATCACTATTAGGTAGTACAATTTTTCTACAGATTCTAAAACATTAAATCCCACCGTGTGCCTGCCAACTTGACGCACGCAATATTCAAGCTATCCACTTCAATTGATCTATAAAACACTACAACAGATAAATCAGTCCATTTTCTCGAAGTTCGAGTGAAAAATCAATAGTTCTATAAATATTCATAAACTTGATAAAGCCGGGACCACGATCAGTGGTGTCAAGGAAAAATGGCGCAAATATCGCTAATGAGATAAGACATTTTGTCTGTTTACTAGATTATAATCTCGTCAGGGAACATGTTATCGCTTTGAAATAAAACTATGTTGGATTGTTGAAATAATGTAGCGTGGTGATGGCGTGATTGTGTCTTTTTGATTTTAATTTATTTTATTTTAATTTTATCTTTTTGTCAGATTTTTGAAAGACTTCTAAAAAGGAGGAAGTAAAGAAAGAAAGAAAGAAAAAGCATTTATTGAACACGCACATAGAGGACATTCATATTATTATTATAACATTTAAACAGTATAATACCTATTTAAACAAGGACAAAAAAGTTAAAAAATAAAATAAACACGAACAAGATAGAGGCTTGTCCTCAGTGGCGTGTGAATAGGTTTCAGCTCAGTTCTACTCTTTTTTATATGAACTGATTTCGATGATTCTATTTTTGTTAGAAAGCAGACACTTTAGACATCAGTTGTTGAACTATTCTTGAAAGATGGAAGTCGGTCGTTTTCTTTTTTGTAATAATTACAAGCTTTTACTTATTTTACATTTTAGTGGTAAACTATGTAAGTTCGGGTGGAATCTTGCATGGTAAATTTGACCAACTTGCCGGTTTTCGGTTAAGCTCAAATTTGGTAGGTATGTAGGTATATCTGGTAACAATGCTATGGTACCATGAAGCTGATCTGATGAGGGAGTTGGAAGGTAGTTATGGGAACCCGTCATTTTGGTCGAGGCGATCCGCCCGATCCTAGATGATTGGGTGGGTCGTGGCGAAGGACGCCTCACCTTTTGGATGGTGCAAATGCTGACCGGGCACGGGTGCTTCGGTCGGTATCTGCACCGGATCAAGGCCGAGCCGACGGCGAGGTGCCATCATTGCGTGGGATGTGACCAGGACACGGCGGAGCATACGCTCGCGCGCTGCCTCGCATGGGAGGGGCAGCGTTGTGTCCTGGTCCAACAAATAGGTCCGGACTTGTCGCTCCCGGGCGTCGCGGCGTCGATGCTCGAGAGCGACGAGTCTTGGAAGGCGATGCTCGACTTCTGCGAGGCCACCATCTCGCAGAAGCAGGTGGCGGGGGCTGAGAGAGAGAGGCTGTCCGCTCTCGACTTGCCAACCCGCCGCCGTCGAGCAGGGGGCCGGAACCGGGATCTCGCCCGGATTCTGGCCCCCTAAGAGTTTCGGGTCCCCAACGCATGTGAGTGCGAGCGGGGACCCAAGAAGGTGCCGTGTCTCGCTCAGCACGCCCATAGCGTAAGAGCATCCGGGGGATGGTAGACCGCGTACTCCCCGACCCACGCTGGTTCTGACCCAGCGGGGTATTCCGTGGGAGGGTGACACGCGGTCCCATCTTGGCGGGCTTCGGAAAGCCCGCCGACCGAGAGAGCCGGTGGCCGTATTCGCCGGCGGCTACCGGTTCGGCGTCCGGGGACGGAGCGACGGGAAAGCATGCCGATGGCGTAACGCGTCGCGCCGTCCCTCCAAAACCCCGTGCTGGGTTCTGGCCTCAGCCGGGGTTCGGACGCTGAGTGTGAGCGGTTGGAGGTTTTAGTGCGGTTCAACTCCCACATACCCCGCCCGCGGGGCGGGCGGGGATCCGGTGATTTCCTCCAACTGAAAAAAAAAAAAAAAAAAAACCCGTCATTTTGGACTTATTTTACTTGTCATGGCTAAAGGCTTATTTTTAAAAAGGTTTTTTTTTACTTCTAGTTAATAAGCAACAGCAATGATATTATGTTATTTAAATTTATCCAGTAAATTATAATATGTTAATTTAGAAATATACATTTGTGTAAATGTTATTGTTAACATTTAGCAAAACTTGTTTTATTAACATCGACTTACGACTCCATTATATTATTAATGTTTTGAAATAAATTACGATTTTACACAACACTATTAAATTGGCAAACATCGTGTGGAAACCTACATTGGAAAAGGATTCAAAAATCCTACGAGAAAAGTATAGGTAGGTGACAGATAACGGCCCCTGCCCTGACACTGCAGAGGTTCATGAGCGACGGTGACCGCTTACCGTCAGGTGGGCCGTAAGCTCGTTTGTTCATCAAGCAATAAAAAAAAGATACGTGTAGTCCCCTATTGGGCAAGCGTGGTGGACTATACCTGATCCTACTGAGGAGACCTGAGCCCAGCAGTTAACAGTAATGGGTTGTTATAATCGAAACTGTAGCAAGTCTAAATAAGATTTCTAAAGTAACGGTGTTTTTATTTGCAAAACCTGGGAAACCTAGCAACCTAATGGAAAGCTAACTTGTCACCTGAAATAAATCAGAAGATCCTCCTCTCCTTGCAAAACCTTCCAAACGATGACGCATTAAGCTAGTATTTTAGTTGAGTACTAACCTAATCCGAACTAGACTTTACCAACTGTCTATTTCAAGTGACATGTTACAAAGGCCGATATTTTCTAATTAACCTTTGTGTACAAAACATTAGAACAAAACTGTGTACAAACATTCTGTTGCTGGGCAATGGTCGTCAACTGGGCTAGTACTTCATCATTAGTATTGTTTGGTAAACCGCTGACACAACGACCTGTTTCGCTATATTTAGATCTCAATACAAAAAAACATTTTTAGAAATCGCAGAATTTTGATTTATTTTGAGCTTTTGAAAGAAAGAAAGAAGAAAGAAAGAAAAAACATTTAATGGTTACACAGTACAGGATAACAACAACAGGAAACAAAGTAAAATGAAAATATTAAAAGGAAAGCACAGTACTGTGTACCATAAGGCTTCAACTCAGCACATGCTGTGGTGGTGCACCACAGCGCTGATCTTCAGTTGAAGCCATAGGTTCACGAACGTCATCACGGCGCCAGTTGTCATGACGTTTAAAATAATTATTTTTTGTAATTGTTTCGATTCTAAATTAATATTTAAAAGCTCTTTTTTATTGGTAGATGATATGCTAACCTCGATTTGGTTATTTGAGTTGAGTTCTAAAGCAATAGATGAGCGAAATCAAGAATCCGGTATTTATGTGTTAACAAGATGAATCTTCAATGTTATTGTACCTAGTGAGCTTAA
The DNA here is from genome assembly GCA_030269945.2 of Trilocha varians. NCBI lineage: Eukaryota > Metazoa > Arthropoda > Insecta > Lepidoptera > Bombycidae > Trilocha > Trilocha varians. Next base: position 665,124 of record AP028264.1, on the reverse strand, counting down.
GAGAAATTATCTTAGTAAGACTAAGATAGTAGATGCTTTCACTTCAATATATGTCTCTATGCAGTTTCATCTTTCAATAAAGTTATAGCTAATATAACTCAAAAACAATCAATACTTTCTCTTGATCAAGAGTCTTAAAGTAAAAATTCAAATTACCACAATAAAAGAGTTTAAACAATGAAATCCCACCGCTGTTTATAAAAACAAGAAATATAACGGAAATAAAGAATGAAAATAAACATTGAAAAATAAGAAACTCATTGAGAGCTTACTTAATACAGAGTTGGAACTCAGAAACACGTACTTTGTAAAAAGTATAAGAAATATGAAATGTAAGGATTCCATTCAGCGACGGGAAGGGGACTGGATGCCAACTGAACTGTGGTTGCGTTTATAATATACGATTATTTTGTCGTACGATATCTTTTCTTCGCGACGATTTGTTATTTTACTCCGGTGGTTTGTGTAAATGATTTGTTAAAGGATGTTTCGAATGTTGATTTTTTGACAATGCGAATATTTATTTTCCACGTTCATAAATGCTGACCTTCAACCAAAAGTTTTTGACTGACAAGTCAGCTGCAGCTTAGTTAAATCATAATAATTAATAGGTACCTAGGTAATCTATCTATAAATCTAGCCCTTACTCTATCTACTAAAAATCCGTCGTGTAGTTTCAAAGATTTAAACATACAGCGAGCAGAAACTTCGTTATATACCTACGCAGTGATTATTCACTTCTTAATCCAAAATATCAACTCTAATTTCCACAACACACAATACGATTTATCGTATCGTATGTTATAAAATGTCGTATCGTTTTTTGCGAGTGTTCACGGGGAACGCTCGCCATCACGCCATGTAGGGTGTCGACAGGATTTCATTCACCACGATAATTGTGAACCAATGCCGTTTCATATGAACTCATTCGTGATGCTATTTAACGTATGCTATAATCATTTTATAGAAATGTACTTTTTAGGTGATTCGAGATGTGAAGGTATGGATTTTTATTGAATTTAACATTTATGGTATGTTCCTGTTATTTCCTCGTAGGCAGACGAGCTAACAGCCCACCTGATCGTAAGCGGTTACCGTCGCTCATGGACCTATGCATTACCAGACGACACTGCGGGGCCGCTATCTACGGCCTAACTTTCTTCAAGCTTCGTTTGAAGAAGAACAAGTCACAGTCATAGGTTGATATTGCAGAATTTCCTTATTCAAACACTCGTGGTTTTCTACATTACGATGAGTTCCAATGGTACTACGTAAAAGCGAACGAGAAAGAGGGTAGACAGATTTGTTTGATCCTAAATCTACCCGCAGTATCCAGTTTTCTCGTGATCATGACGTCTGCAACAACGTGGAAATATCGAGACCGCTCAATTAATTAAATATCGTGGTAAGAACCCGTTCACAATGCATGAAAGAAATCTAGTTCTTGAATTTTTAAATCTAGTTTGAAGTAGGACATTGAACCTTCATCGTAACGTGCTTGACGGTATAGGTCTTAAGTTGTTTATAAGCGGTTTATCAAATTGTTTGTATATTCTTCATGTTTTGATTAGTGTACACTAAACGAAAAATAATATAAATAAGAAAGGTTTTCACTAAAAATATACCTAATAAACATTTAATCTAATATACAGGGTGATTTGTTAGTGAGGGTACATATTGAAGGTCATGGTAGCTGATGGTTATATACGACCAGTAAAAATATGATTAACCAAAGAATATGGCTTATTGCCTTAGTAATCGCAAATTAAAAATATCTAAAATTCTTGCAAAATGATGGCTTTTCGACAGCTGATGGGTGTGGCGGAGGTGTGGGGTGCGCGTGATCACTAGAGGTCGTTAGTCAACACTCTTTTAGCCGAAATTTTTATATTTGAGGTAGTTTGTCGAATTTAAAAAAAATAAAAATATTTTGTGATTTTACCTATTTTTTTTAATATTCCGTGTTAGAACAGAGTACTCATCACCCTCCTGCAATATGTACCTTCTTTAAAAAATCACCCTGTATATAAATCTCGTGTCACGATGTTTGTCCGCGATAGACTCCTAAACTACTGAACCGATTTTAATTTAAATTGGCACACCATAAGCAGTCTGGTCCAACTTGAGAGATAGGATAGCTTAGATCAAGGTCTGATGATGGAGCTGGAAGGTGGCCACAGGAACTCCGTCAATAAGCAAGATAACCTAATCGTGTTTAGGCTCTAATGAAGCGTCCTGATGAGTACTCTTAGAAAAACTTCTCTACCTTACATTAAACTCTACTTACTGTATGTTTCATTTTGGGTTTGCGGTAAGAAGCTCGCCTTTTGTGAACATTTTTTTTTTAATATTACTTTTTTCTGTCGTGTACAATAAAGTATTAAATAAATAAATAAAATAAAAATTCCCGGGAACCTATGTGACGCAGACGAAGTTGCGTGGGGCAGCTAGTATTCTATAAAATCTACTTCTACATTTGAAAAAGTACTTAAAAACCGTAATCAGTGTAGAACATAACATAACCTAATGTGTGTGTAATGAAGCTAACACATGAGTCGTGCTCGTGAACGCAGCTAAGTAAATACTACTTAATGCTATTTCAATAACTTAAACAAATGGACTGTAACTACAAGGACGAGCATTGTAGAATAATACTGATTTATGTTAACTTGTTTAGATGATGTAAAACTTATTCTATAGTTCATCTATGAATGTAGAAGTTTGTGACGTTTTAGAGGTCGTTTCTTGATGTATTAAACTGATTTTGATTGTCGTTTTAGTGTCATTGATTAGCTTTTTAATCCAGTTGGTAATATAGGTTATAGATGAACGTTAATTATTTTGAAAATAATATAAAACTTAATCTATATTGATCTATGTGAATTTCTGGGTTTACAGAACCGATTTCGAAAATCTTATTAAGATACTAGATCTTAGAAAATGAATAGAAATTGGCCCCAGTAATATAGTTGGGCTATAAAAATCCGGGTAAAGTTAAAGTTTTCAACAATTATTGCTCAAATAGTCACATAATCCAATCAATTATTAATAAAAATAGGTAAAAAACTTTTTTAGTTAAACGGTTTTATGTTAAACATACATTGCAATGTTTAAGATAAATGTACTAAAAACCAAAAAATAATAAAATAGATACAGTCGTGGGAATTATAAAACCGTTGGGCATGTCAATTTTCTACAATCGCTGTTGTCTTAATTATAGTGTAACATTACAAAACAAACACAAGGAAATTTGAATTACTAAATTTAACGCAAGAATAAAGAATAAATAATAAAACAAACGGGGTGAGTTAAATAAAACCGTTTAAAAACTTCGCGAGTTTACAACTAGTTAATAATTGTTGTCATAATATTATGATAGTTCGGGATCATTTACAATCAAGCAAATAATATTCTTAATGTCACACCAGGTTATCAGACGTTCGGAGACAACTATACGATTAATCGTGTCGTATCGTAAAGATTTTATCTTATTCTAGGCCAGACGATATTTTAAAATTTTAATAACATTTTAAGTAATAATTTATTTTAAAGAAAATTTATGAATACAAGGTTTTAAGATCCTCGATATCACATAGCAGTAAAGTGCTAGCTAATACAAGTAAAACGAGCCCAAACACGACGGATCTATGAGAATCTAAGAGTTCCATCATCAGATCAGCGCCATTTTGTCATATTATTGCATTGTCACGCGATATACATCTGCCTGCAAAATGTCTATCACCGATGTAAATCAAACGACTGTTCGATGACGACTCATATCTTTAAAAAGTCTTTATAAAAACATGCATTCTATTAGCGGCCAGTGCGGTTCGCGACAATGTCAGTTCAATCGAAAACAAGGAAGCGGGCCTGATCACAGATGTTCCTGTCGCTCATGGACCTCCGCAATGTCAGGGGACATTGAGGTGGTACCTACGAGTTACGATCTACTTCTAAGAACTTTATTCCTACCAAAATTACCCGGGGGCGGCGCGACGGGAAAAAGTGCCGATGGCGTAACGCGTCGCGCCGTCCCTCATAACCCCGTGCTGGGTTCTGGCCTCAGCCGGGGTTCGGACGCTAAGTGTGAGCGGTTGGAGGTTTTAGTGCGGTTCAACGGTGCGGGATCCGGTGATTTCCTCCAACGAAAAAGAAAAACAAAAATAAAGAAAGAAGCCATAGCGCTCAGCTCAGCATAGGTATTGATAAAGTTTTTAAAGTATTTAAACGTTTTTCGTTTTCTGGACTCAACAGGTAGACAATTCGCCCACTAGCGCCACCTGATGGTGTTTCAATTCCATACAAATTAGACTTTACGTTTACAAGAAAAACTCGAAATAGGCACATTGATTTAAAGAATAGGTATATATTTTAACCCGAAAAAAAATTTTAGAAGAAATATTTTCGAAATAATTGTTTAATATATTTTTCTGTTATCATTAATGACCCGTTTTAATTATTAAAAACAGTTTATAATCTGGGTTACTTAACCTACAGTATTACGTATGTAAATAAAACAATAAAGATAAAACACGACACACAGTAATGTTTGTGTGCTCACAATTATCGACAATTAATGGAAAATTTGGTAACTATATATAATTATATAATACTGTGGTAAAACTAGTAGGTTGCAATATTATGTTTTCTTTTTTTTTTTTAGTTGAGGAAATCACCGGATCCCCCGTATGTGGAACCGCACTAAACCTCCAACCACTCACACTCAGCGTCCGAACCCCGGCTGAGGACAGAACCCAGCACGGGGTTATGAGGGACGGCGCAACGCGTTACGCCCACGGCACTCTTTCCCGTCGCGCCGCCCCCTTGCAATTTTATGTTAACTAAGGATATTTTTTAAATAATAAACACAGGGGAATACTAGAAATAGTGCTCAAAAGTTTCTGACAGTAAAAAACCAAAAACGTCTGAAATTCTCCTCAAAATTACGTTGTATTTTTTTATAGACAAAGCTGACTACGGTTACCATTGCTTGTATACCTTTGTAATGCAAGGAAATTGAGAAAAAATTCATTAATTAGTATCGAAACTCTTTGGTCAAAAACACTTAAAAAACAAAATTTAAACGTCTGAAAAACTATATAACAAAACATTTCGTAAACAACATTCGAATAGTAAAACCTGTCTACATAATTTCAAATGCAAAAATAATAAATTAACATAATTCATTAATTATGGTAATTGTATAATTATAACGAGTAGAATAACCGGTTCCATACAACGCAATTGCATGTGTAATTTAGTAGCTGAATACCTAGTGTATTAACTAAAAACATACTTTGGTAATACCTATAACGAAGTTACCGATAAAAAATAAATTAAAAGAAACTTTAAATACAAGCTTTTAAGATCCTGAATATCATAGAGTAGAGTGCTAGCCAAGACAAGTAAAATGAGCCCAAAGACGACAGGTCAATCTTATTTAGAATAGGAGTTCCTATGACTACCTTTCGAATCCATCATCAGATCAGCGCCATTTTGTCATATTACGATGCTTTACGCACTACGGCATTTTTTACTATCGAGAATGTAAAATAAGTGGACTGTAATCTGAGGGTGGGTAAAACGGATGGACCGACGACCTGGTCAAGGCCTGGGCAAGAATGTAAAGAGTGTTTGGACCGGTCATTGTGGCAAGGTCTAAAGGAGGCCTATATCCTACAGTGGACGTCTACGGGCCATTGATTATTATAATGATTCTGAGGGTAGAGTTATTCTTAAAAGTAGACCATGTAATCCTAAACAAGAACCCAACCTAAATTGTAAATTCATCTCTGAAGACAGCTTTCTGTCATTATCGAAGATGCCTAAGTCTTTATCCAATTTTATAACTATATAAATAACTTGATAATCAAACCGTCTGTCCACAAGGTTAAGATTAAAATAATATACCATTGATAAAACGCAACAAACCAAAGTCCACATTTTTACAGTCTCTTTCACCAATGGCGATGGACTTTGCCTAAAACCAGAGATAAAAGTGCATGAATGGAGTTTGATAATGTTCAAGATAATTGTGATTAAACACTTGTTTGAAGATAGCATTATCGTGTATATGTTCACCTTCTAAACTAGATAGGATAAGGCGTGGAAAATAACTTGAACGACAGATAAGTACAGTTTGTAGGACTCAGACTAAATTCTGAGTAAAGATTTTAGAGAAAAAAATTTATTTTAAGATCTGCGTGATCTCTGGTGCGTACTGATACAAAATTGAGGGAAATTAAACCTTATTAAGAAGCTTAAGCTTTGGTTCACTGATCAAGCTTAGTCAATATGTGATCGATTTTTTTACACACATTTGTACAGTTTGAAATAATCCTTGACCAAAAGAAGAATCATTGATCAAAGATTACTTGAAGTAACCAGATGATGTGCTAATCTAACTTGGGGATAATCTCCCAGTCATATTATTATCTTTAATCTATGTAAAATATATTTCTCTAAGGTCTTACTAAAACGACCAGGCATAAAGACACTATTTAAACGAAAACCTGTTCGAAGCACTCAGTTCCCAGAATCAATCCATCACCAACTGAAGCATACCTGTCTTTAACAATAAAACACTAATGACTTACATGTCTGATGAGTGAAATGACAAGCCTAAAGAAACAGTAACCTAATATAATGTTGATGACAAGAGACCACCGCACACGAGTATTGACTATCACATTACATGCTCAATTATGAAGCATCTGATACGGAGCTGTGTAGTATTGTATTACAAGTTATGTCTGCTACGGTTTCAAGAAGTGCTTTACCGGTAAGGAGGTGTATACTTCAAGATTAATGAGACATAATCAGAAGTTGTGGTTATGGCACGTATTTTCGGGTATTTGCCCACCTCTCACTCCCACTACTGTGTAGCCAGGACCCACAGCGGTGACCATCGTAATGACACTAAGCAGTGAAGCCCAGGAACACGAGGGAAAGATAACTTGTCTTGCACCCCGCAACGAATGATAGGAGTAGGAAGAAATTAAAGATAAAGAATAAAGAAAAATGCAGCCAAAACTAGCAGTTTCTAGGTGCATTTAAATGCGGAACTAATTATCCACAGTGCAGTATTCATGAATGACAACACAAACTGTTCCAAGTCATTGTAATTGTCATGCACTTTGCAGTTCTGAGATGCCAGACAGCGAGACGACTTGGTAACTTCGCTGCAAAACACGTTGTCACTTATCAAGAATATGTGCTACGTGGAAATGTGTGATGTCATTTTAAATTGTTTAGTTAAGCATATTAATTTAACATAGTTAAAGTTGGTGATTCTTTATGTCACCTGAACCGTAGAGCTTTGTCTGCATAAAGGGAGGCTTATTCCTATTCCTCATTTTTCAGGTAGTGTTGTCACACTTAAGGTTACATTACAGCACTTTTAGTACGGATAAAAAATTTAACACTGAAAAGTGTCATACATTAACAATTTAGTCTAGTTTAATATATCCATAGATAAAACAGACGATGAATATTACAAGAACCATTTTAAAAACAATTTATAAATTCCAAGTTTACCTGAAATCAGTACAGGATATGCGCTCAAAAAATCAACAAACAACAAGTGTGTGCATATCACATCTTATCAAATATACCTATTAGTAGTACATCTTAAATCAAGCGTACATACAATAAATACAGCTTTCACAAGATTTAAATCTTGTCATAATGATTAACTTGGGGCTTAGGAAGATAACATTATCAGGCAAAGATAACGTGAACTATCTCAGAGGTAATGCACCTAATTACATTCGATAAAACTTATTATACTCGTTTATTATATTCGCTGATAACAAACGAAAATATTATTTAATTTATAATCCATCTTTAATGTTATTGGCTGTTTATTAGATACTTAAATGCAGAACAATGCATCGTTTGGATTCAAGCCAGCAAAGAAACGTTTTTGGAGTTTTATCATAGACATATCTTTGTAAGGAGGTTCCAAGGAAAGTTAGCTAATTTGGTAGGAAAAAGTAGGTTCTATTTCGGTACATAAGGTTTTTTTTATTTTATTTGTGGCTTTACAGCCCACTCTTTCTCTTCGCCAATATTGTGACGAACTCTTTTGAAGCAAGTTTATCATTTGAATTTTCCATTTGCTATATTTTGTGTCTTATTTCCTCTATACTTTTACTTATTTACTTTCGAATTACATTTACTTATGTTGTTTACTTTATGTCTTACTTCTTTGTTTCTTTAACTTCCATCATTTTGTCTACTTTATTCCTTTCTTTTACTCTTTTAACTATTTTGATTCCATACCGGTACACAAGGTTGCAGTTTCACAAAGTTATAATACACACTTGAAGGTTGAGGAACAGGGTGTTGAAAGTTACATCTGTGGGTACAAAGTGGTTGGGAATGGATTTGCTATCTGCAGTCAAAACTTAGTAAGCATCTGTCAATTAATTTAGTAAGTAGGTTACAGATATTTCTAATTTCCTTAGGAAATAGATAAGTTTCAAGACAAAGATCTGTCTTATTCACCAAGGCCTAATGGCTACCAGGTACCTACTGTCGTTCAAAATAACTCATTGCCTTTCCTCTCAATAAATAACAAGAGGAGTTTCTTCATTTTACACGCTTAGTTGTCCTAAATCGATGCATAACTATCAAACTGTCTTAAATTTTTTTTTATTGCCATGTAGGCAGACGAGCCATCGAGCCACCTGATCGTAAGTGGTTACCGTCGCTCATGAACCTCTACAATGTCAGGGGACATTGAGGGGTCGCTACCTACGACCTAACTTTAAGGACCCTCCTCAAACCTCGCTTGAAGAAGAACAAGTCATAATAGACAAGTCAAATAATAATAAAGTGCTTTTCCTTGGATTACATCGATTAATAAAACAATGATTTACATTACTTATCTACTAATTGTCTGTCAGTGTACGTCACATCGACCCACGTTGCATGATCCTTTTATAGCTCCATTATCTATATTAAACATGTTTTATGCAATTCTTTTGTTTGTTTATCTATTGTAACGATTCTTTATATTGTGTGATAATTGTTTTATTATTTCCTTGGCATGTTAATGACGTTTTTTTGCTGCGAATGATACTCAATCAAAATGTCGTAATATCGTGTTGTAGATCCAGAAATTTCTCCTTACAACGTTATCTACTTTGCATTAGCAACATAATGCAAGCAATATAGTATGAAGGTATATAATATGTAATCCTTAATCCTCAATACTCAACTCAAGTAAAACTAAAACAATTTGCATTGTAAATACAATTAGTCTTATTGCATTAACTATTCTTGGACAGAAATGGTTCGTATTTCTTTAGCCTATTATAGTAATTGGCATCCAACTCGATTCTATTAATCGTAGTACATAGCATTTAATCGATTCGTTTGAATCATCGATGTTTTTTCAATTATGTCCATAAAAGTGTCCATTACAAATTATAACTAGAGCGATTGTCATTAAAACTTGTTTTTGCTACTGGTATTAAATACATCGTTACCGGTGTCACGTAACAGCGGTAATAAGTTGAAGGTCACGCCTCAAGGTCGAGCAATGCTCCAACAAAGGGCTGGGGTAACCGCATCGGACCTTAAGCCGTTCAATAAACGAACATTTCGAGTAGTTTCCACGAAAACACGAAAACTATCACAGCTGGGTCACTGTGTTAATACAATTCTAACAAGACGTAACCGTTTAGTTATTCTATTTTGTTTGGTTTTTATCACGCACGACTGTGATTCTGCCTAGCTGGTTCGTAAAACCGGCTTCGAGATGGAAAGATAGTGGTGAAACGTTAAATATAGTCGACGTGAACCGGCCGGCGAGCGTTGCAACTCGGAAGTTATCGTTTCGGCTTAGTTTTGGATGCGACAGTGTGTGTCAGGGACAGTCAGGGTGATGGGGAGTGTCGGGGACTCACCGGAGTCGGTTCGGTCCGCCTCGTCGTCCGACTCAGTTCCGGAGTCGTGCTCCTCGACCTGAAATACAAACATACCATCAAACCTGATCACCCCTTCGCTAACTGATGGTTATCTCGCGACACAGCGGTGTGAAGGCCTGCTGCACTACACCATGAGCTACCTCAATATCTAAGCTGTAAAGTGTAGTATATTGCAGCGTCGGAGAGAGCGAACGTCGCCGGTTGTTCGCCGGCAATCGTTCCGCTCCTTTGTTCTCGCGCGAGGCGGCCATTTTCTGGTGGCCGTGTGACCTTCACACCGCGACATCGGCCACGGAGGCAACACCCACCTTCTCGGACACGTTATCCTCATTCAATGAGTGCGTTCGAAGCTTGTGGGTCAGGAATTTGAGCATTATTGAGCCTCGGCTCTCGGGATCGTCCACCGACATTCACTCGCGCGGCCCGCGGTCGCACCACACTCTATAGATATCGAATAAGATCTGTCGCGTATATTTTGGACACTTTCGCACCTATGGGAAACGTTCCAAGACCATTTTAAACCTTCAGTGACACATCCGCATACAAGTCGTGGAGCGGCCGATCGTCCGCCTCGCTCAGTCGCCGGCTTACTACTAGTTTGGCTGGAGTAGCCTTGCGTACGACGCAGTCAGCTGAAGTGCCGCCGCTACCCGGTATCAAAAGGCCGTAACGACTTCGACGCTAAATACACCTCGTACGACCCCACTATTACATCGTTGCAACAAGGAAACGTCTCCCAATTCGATTTAAATCCTAATATTACACACTTGAAAACAACTTTTCTTTAAAAAACACATAAAACCGGCACTTAAAATGGACTTGCCCGACGACCCATTGATGACAAAGGACCGGAAAACTCCACGATCGACTGCGATTGGACGAAACATTACAGAATAAGATCGAAATTTAATGCAACATTTTGTGTCTCTTTCTAGCGCACTCGCTCTTCAAGTAGGTTTGGTTGAGTTACGTTCACGTGTGAGAGAGACAAGGATACCGACAATCGTTCACGTTATATAATAGTGGGCTGATAATAAATCGCTGATAAAAAGTTGCGCATGTTGACTTAGTATGGATAGCACCTGTGTAAATAATTACATGATTGTAATCATTTTGGTTTAAAACATGTTTTTATGTCTGAAACTGCTGAGTAAACATCGATTAAAGTTACTAATAATATGAGCACCACACAGCACAGGCGGGGGTGAGAAATGAATGGTTTTTCATTCAATTTCAAGGACATTATATTATTACTAAACCTTTTTATAATCGAGCCGAACTCCCGTTTCTAATGTTTATGTCCAATCTTTTGACGTTTAGCTAGAGTTCTTGTAAGTTTAAATCTTTCGCATTCATTTATTTTGACATCAAATCAGTCTTTATTGTACACACATGAATTGTGCTTATTAATACTTAGTAATATTTTTTAAATTCTTTAATGACTTTACAAGCGTTGTTTCCGAAACATACATCACAAATTCACACTGCCCTGCTGTTTTGAAGTCCTAGGTAAACAGTAAACGGCCATTTTAAATTTGAAATTGTCATTCATTTTGTAGTCGCTATCTTGTATCAATTTTCATTGCACATAGCTTAAGAATATTCGACTTATTCAAACCCAAAGAACTAGATATTAAAGTAAAAATCTGCAATATTGTTGGTTTCTCAAATAAACAAAAAAAGATGAATAAATCGGTTCATCCTGTCGTTTTTCGTCAAAGTTTAAAAAGAACATCAATATTAGTACTATCTTCGTGTTACATCGGTAGCCATAATGAAAACCGCGACGCCATGTCTGTTATTACCTGCTTCGAGTGAAGAGCACACACTACAGCTGTCTCGTTCTAACTTCGAAGGCGCGAAATTTGAAAATGAGTTATCATATTTTTGTTTCTTCCATTTTGTTTTTGTAATTTATATTAAGTTGGTTGACTTTGATGGCGAAACGTAATTAAAAAAATAAATAATTTTAACAATGCAATGATAACTTAGAAGTAGAATGTTTCATGCTGGTGTCCCATTTCTGTTCTAAAGCTTTTTAGCTTTGTGATGGAAACCTTTATATTGTTTTATTATTATTATTTTGTATTGTCTGTGCCACTGTTTCCATCACAAATAAAGAAATGTCTATGTCTATGTAGTTTGGATTTTTTTGACAGTTAATTTTATTATTAGTTCCTTAAGTTTTTCTTTCGAAATTATTTTTTGAGTTATTACAGAGCTTTAAATTTCAAAACAGATTTTAAATAAATAATACAAATGTAATTTTTAAAATCCTTTATTGACAACATTCAACAGAGAGCTAATTATTATTTACAAGGCACAGTACATTTAATTGACTTACACAATTATGACTAAAAATACCCAAAAATATTTATTTTCTATTTACGAAGTGAAAGGCAAATTCGATCAAAAACAATTAAAACTTTAGTAACAATTTACATTAAATAAACAAGAAAAAAAGAAAACCACAAAAAAATAAACTAATTTATAAAATAGTGTGATGTATTAGAAAAATTATTATTGAAAGGAATACTCATTAAAAAATATACTCAATAAACTTATTTAGACACTCGCGGTTTTCTATAATACTTTCATGCATTTTCAACGGGTTCTTACCACGATATTTAATTAATTGAGTTGTCTTGATATTTCATAATCATATACAATTACATAATCCCCAGGAACTATCTTCTGAACGTCGTTACGTACCAAGGATGGTTAAAGAAGCTATCGACATTTCAACGAGATCATGATCACGAGAAGGCTGGATACTGCGGGTCGATTTAAGAGCAAACAAATCTGTCTACCCTCGCACTCGTTTGCTTTTGGGTAGTACCACTGGAACTCGAACTCACATCACGACACACCACACTCACTGTATCTACAAGACTCTCGTTCGCATGAACCCGCGAGTGACTGTCGTGTTTAGCACTGGATTCCACATACTCGATAATCTGAAGCCGTCACCCCTGTTGTTAAAAGTGCTATGTCTTGAAATCTCGATAGCTTCTTTAACCATCCTTGGTACGTAACGACGTTCAGAAGATAGTTCCTGGGGATTATGTAATTGTATATGATTATGAAATATCAAGACAACTCAATTAATTAAATATCGTGGTAAGAACCCGTTCAAAATGCATGAAAGTAATATACTCAATATTAAAATGAAATATTAGACTTACGTATATTATGAGAATAACAATATATTGTACACACATTGTTATGAATCAACAACTACATGTACTTACATATTATTATTAAAATAAAATTGAACATTACATATCTATGATTTTTTGGTGCAAAAATGACCCAACTTGAATTATTTTGCAACAAAGTTAGAAACTTGTTTATTTATAATATTACTATTACAAATTAACTATTTTCACTTATATTACTAGAAGTACAAAAAATCTTGTAAAATGTACCTTTTGGATATGAATTAATGTTTCAATAAAATTCAAGTAATTTTTCAATATTTAAGAAAATTCAAGCTTTTGAAAAAAATTGTGAAATTATTTACGGTCCTGAATGTCATGTGTTATAACTAATAGTGTAGTTAGGTCATTTTAACATAAAAAAATACATAAATTATTTTTAAAATATAAGTTTGAAGATCAGAAAGACACAAAAAATGCAATAATTAACAATAGTTGATTGAATGATAAAAATTTGATATAAATAACAACATGAGATCCTATTTGATATATTATGTTTGTACTTGAAATTAAACGATTTTCTTCGAATAAGACTAAGAATTATACATTGACACTGGCAGAGTCATTCAGTTAAGAAGAGACTCAAGCCATAAAGAGAAAAAAAAAGAATTATACAGAGTGACAAGTCGTGATAGTTAATGGTCATAATAATATTAAAACAATAGTATAATAGAAGAGTTTGGTAAAACACCACTTGAAAATATCCAAAATTCGTGCAAAACGATTGTCGTTCGACAGCGCATGTCTGTGACAATTTTTGAGGATAATTTGGTCGAATTTTAAGTTTCTTGGCTAATGTTATTTTTTTTTTTCCATATTAGATTATAAATTACTTAGCAATCTAATTAAATACCATCATTGAAAAATCACCCTGTATTATCTATCATAAAAGACAAGCTTTAGAAACCTTACATTCTATCACAACACGGTTTCAGCATGGTGTAGTATAAGATTCATAAAAAAAAGATACAATGTGCTTAAAAACTAAATAAATCTAAAAACAAAAAAAAAAGATTTATACTAAAAGTTATTTTTTACATCAAGTAAAACGGTTCAGTTGCACTTTAGAACTAGTAAATACAGTCGAACCTCGATAAGTTAAGGAAACACAAAATATTTTAAGTTATAGACGTGTTAAGTTATCAAGGGTCTATGTCAGGGCTCTGATGGGAACATATTACTTTTTGAAGTTATAGAGGTTTTTAATAGGGGTGTGCGAATATCGTTCAAATCAATAATTCGAATCTTCGAATAGTATCGAATTTGACTACGACGATGCATCGGAAATAGGACAAGAATTTGTATTTTGTAGATAATATCTTTAATGGGCTAGATGTCTGCAAAATAGTCGTAGTCGTCCTAGTCAAATTCGATACTATTCGAAATTCGACGAATATTCGAAACTTTTTGAATCGAATAATTCGTGAGTTCGAATTATTCGCACATCCCTAGTTTTTAAGTTACCGAGGTTTGAGTTATGGAGGTTCGACTGTATTTAAAATATTAGTTTTAAATTGATAAGTAGTTTAAGGCACATTTATTAAAGGTTTTTTGTTTCAATTATTACAACAACAAATATAAAAATAGTATTTTTAGTATAAATATAATGTAACGGAAGACAGTGTTAATTGTAAATGCATATAAAAATATTTAGTTTAATTACGTATTTTAATATAGCACCATTTTTTCTATGTAATAAAATAGAACTTTAAACTTGTTGCGGGTAGTTCCATAAAATGTTATTTTAATTAAAATAATAGTTTACTTAATGTGCTGAGAATTAACACTATGTTGTTAAATTCGTTTTAAGAGTTCCCTAGTCCGAATTAAGAATCCTTATAGTCTCGCCATTCTCGACATTTTTCTCGAAACTTTAAGATATAATAGGCTTATGAGATATGTAGATATTGACTGACAAATAACTTATACTACTATTATACAGGGAGTTAAAACCCGACGAAACAATACTTTCACAGCAAATAGTATACTTGATGTAGAAGCCATCCACCAAGTCTGGGTTTTCTAGGCATAATATATCATAAGTTATAACTAATCGAAACTACGTGTTAATTAGTGCGTGATCAACCCTACCGTACTGACCTACACCAACAGCTAAAGACTTAAGCCGGCTAGTCATCTCCTGTATCATAGAACATTGTAATAATACACGGAACAAAAATCACATTCTAAACAGGATACATGCGCCTGTGTACGTGAAAATAGATATAGCACGCTAAATGTAGGTCAGGGTAGGGTTGTCAAAAATAATATTTTTTCAACTTTGTATGGGAAAATAAAGTAACTATCTCCGTTTCAAAAGTATGTGTATATGATTTCAAATGTGATATAGATTAAGCCCTTAACGTATTGCTTCACCGGGCACCAACACCCTGTATAGGGTAGATATAATCTTCTACAAAACCAAGTGGGATAAATGTACTGTCCAAATACAATTCGAATTTTTGTTTTTGAAATCGATTTTTTTATAAAAGCCGGCGCTTTTTGTAAGACTATCGAAAATTAAAAATGTAACTGTTTCCAAAAATGGTTCCGGGTTGTGTTTTGACAGTTTATTCCAATTTCGGTTTCAATAAGAATATATCCACTCTATATGTTTACTTAATAGTTGTATTAACACTATATGCGGCAGGTCAAGATTTTTATTGCCATGTAGGCTGATAAGCCCACCTGATCGTAAGTGGTTACTCTCATGGACCTTTACAATATCGGACATTGTTTTTTTGTTTTACAAAAACACAATTTAATATAAATTTTCACCTGTATCACAGTACAGTCTCATGTACCTTGATTTGACCAACTATTTACAAATATACAAATTTCAATATTTTTTATACTGATATATAGCGTGATATGTTGGTACATATTGAAAGAGGTTGTACTTTTCTGTTTTAGAAAAATATGATCCGTCACGGGACGCCTAGTAGATGTGAAACATCGACATTATTTTGTCAAAGAAATATTTTGAAACGAATCTATTTCAAAACGTGAAAATGTGCTCATAAAATAGTTTTCCAATAACAGCACTAGAGCGCATCGTGCGGCGTAATGCTTAGCGTTGAATGTTCCAACGTGAAGCACACTCGAGCTCTCGGAAATAGTTCGCGTGATGCGTGCGATATACCATCTCAACTTGAGAGGTGTCAAGGGACACCCGGATGGAACGAAGTTCTTTTCGATTAATTAGTGAGGGAATTGTAATAAAATTTTATTTTTTTGAGTTATAATAATTAGTTAGTTTAAAACGTCTGTTCTATAAGAGACAGAGAGACAGACGTTCTAAACTAACTAATTATTATAACTTAAATAAAATATTTTAATCACAGCGCCATCTAGCGATAATCATCTAAAACAAAAAAAGTGTCGTGACGACATTTCGTAAGGATTTTTTCCATCTAGCTGCCACCACAACGGGCGATAAGGAACTTCGTTCCAATTAACTAGTGTTTTTCTTTAAGATGATATTGAAAGAAATGTTTTATTTGTATTGATTGCCTTTAGTTATAATTAGAAACATTGTGTTAGCGCATTTGAGAGTTAATGTACATTTCAACTAGGTTTAACATAACTCATCACTGTGCGTCACTACCAGTGGCGTGCATGCATATTTAAGTCAGGGTATGCAGAAATATAAATCTGAGTAATTATCCACATATTTATGTCCTATAATTAATTTAATTTAACTTTTACGCTAAATGTGTGCCAATAATAGTAATGAAAAGTGTATTTTGATTAAATATACAACGTTTAATCGTTTTTTGATACATTTTTTTAAGCAAATTTGAAATTATAGGGTATGCAGTACGCATTTGCTTGTATGAACTGCACGCCGCTGGTCACTACTCACTGCGCCCCGTAATTGGAAAACTACTGTTCATTGCCGTTTAGATAAAGATGTTTATTGTGAGTTAAATCCATTACACATTTGACAGAAAACTTATACTAAATACACATAGGATTCAAGTTACAGATGTGCCTGAACAAGTTACCAATGATCCTCACACTAGGCAAAGCCTGTATCGTTTATGTTACTTCGCCAGATATCAGCTATACATGCTGCTATAAATGTTTCACATTAAGAAATGTACTATCCAGTAATAAATCCTGTCTCACGTCATCAGCGTCAACTCGTCCATCAAATAATCGGGATGTTCGTTAACGTGGGCTACGAACTGCTGTATGGCGTGGGAGAGTGTCTCTATCTGTGAGGGGGGGTGGGAGGATGGGGAGGACAGGGAGGGGGTGAGGTCGCGCGCGAGGGAGGGGAGGGCGGCGGGGAGGGGGTAGCGCGCGAACGGTACTAGTTGCGGGAACACTTCCGTTTCCAGATCTGATAGACTGAAATGTAGATAAATATCATGATAATTTTGTTTTATTACTTAGGCACTAGGTGGACGAGCTATTGGGCCACCTGATTGAAAGTAATTTATTTTTATTTTTTTTATTGCGTGATTGATAAACGAGCCTACGGCCCACCTGATGGTGAGCGGTCACCGTCGCTCATGAACCTCTGCAATGCAAGGGCAATGAGGGGCTGTTATCTATCGCCTACCGATACAGATATGGTAAAAATGTAAAGTTTAACTAAATTTCAAGCCATTCTCCAAAGTTCATTTAAATAGTGCGCAAAAATAACCCTTAGTGTCATGGCGCAACCAATAGAGAACGTCGATTTCATATTGTTTACCTAACCGTGACGTCATCCGATGTTGGCGTTTCAGCCAGAATGGCCGATTGATTTTTTTTTAAATCTTATTAATCTAGAGCTTTGAGGTAAAACCAAATAAGTGATATAAATTCTTTTAATATGTAGCACCCCTCTTCTGAAGAGACCTGAGCCCAGCAGTGGGCAGTAATGGGTTGTTACAGTACAGTAATCAGTGGCGTGTATGCATATTTAAGTCAGGGTATGCAGAAATGTAATTTTTCCACATATTTACTAATTTCATTTAACTTTTGCGCTAAATATATGCTAATAATAGCGATGAAACGAGTATTTTGAGTAAATGCAGGGTTTAATCTATTTTACTATACATTTTTATTCAAATTTTAAAGGTTAAAGTATGCAGTGCATATTTGCTTGTATGAACTGCACGCTACTGACAGTAATATGTGGTTTCCTACAATATAATTAAATTGTCAAATATTTGTTACTGTTGTCATGCCTATAACCAAATACATTAAAGTCCGAATACTCACGTGGCCAAATAGAATTTCCTGTAAGGCGTGTGTAGATGCGCATTGTCCGCCATTAGCCGTAACGCGTAGGGTAACAGCGTGTCGGCGTAGTGCGGGCGCCGGTACAGCACCTTGCGGCCGAGCAGGGGGGCGCCCACTGGAATATATATATACAGGGTGATAAAATACAACTTGAGATAACATAGACATTTTAATTTACCAAACGGATTAAGGACTTTTAATTTGCATGTGTCAGTTTTAAATCTTAATTCCTGATAGGTTTTTGTTTGTTATACATTTCTTTAAACACTCGCGGTTATCTACATCACTTACACTATTACTAAACGGGTTCTTACCACGATTATTTTTAATTGATCGGTCCCGATATTTCAGCACTGTTTCAAGCGCCATGATCACGGGAAGACTGAAGAATTCAAACTATCATGTATGTGGAATCTAGTTGTAGGCGACAGAATGAGATGTTTTTTAAATGGATTTGTATTTTCGAATTAAATATTTGAGATCAGCGCCATCTGTTAAACAGCAGCTGAACTACGTATTGAACTACGCTAATTATGTGCCGAGCCGCTATCGCGCCGGTAAATTTGAATGTGACATTTGTAAAATATATATTTTTTCATGTCTACCGCAACAGTCAGTCAGCCATACGTGCGCCTTGCGGTTAGACATATTATACGTTGCTCAGTTTAAAATCTGTTTTACTTTTCCCGAAGTTCCAAAGTGCGGCTAGTTTTCTACACTAGTGTTAGACGAAAATAAAGCCAAGAAATCTAGTTTTGAGACGGCAGCCGATACTGTCAGTGTGGTATGTCGAAATGTGAGTTCGAGTTCCAGTGGTACTGGCAAACGAACGAGAAAGAGGGTAGACAGATTTGTCTGCTCTTAAATGACCTACCTGCAGTTCTTCAGTCTTCCCGTGATCATGGCGCTTGAAACAGTGCTGAAATATCGGGACCGCTCATTAAAAATAATCGTGGTAAGAACCCGTTAAGTGATAGTCTAAGATTTCATTCAGAACATGGTACTTTAAATTTTATTAATAATTGCATGCAGTAGTTTTTTGTAAGTAAAGATGCACATGCTCCTTTTCATTATTGCTTATATAATCAGTGTGTGAATTTAGTGTATTCTTTGTAGAAAATTCTTAAATAAATAAATATACATGCTTTATTTGTGATGAAAACAATACAAAAATACACATATTTTGACAAAATAACAAAACTGGTTTTCATCACAAACTAGTCGAGATTCAGCTTAATGTTCACACAACAATGAAATAATGAATGAAAAATAATGACACCAGTGTAGTGTGGCATTATCATTTAGAAAGATAATATTAAATTAGTATTAAAAGATTAATTTTTGTTGTCGATCTCAATTGAGTGGATAGTATTACTATAACCACTCAACTGGGATCGGCAACCAAATTGGTTTACTTACTTTTGCCAAGTCTGTGGCAGGAGACAAAATAGAGCACAGTTCTAAAACTTGTTTTGTTTACATTTTTTAATCGTCTCATATTTCGCTGAAAATGCAATTCAGCGTCGTTTAGTAATAAAGATTTACAAAAATATAAGGTCTAATTAATATTTAAATAAAAAATAATTGGATAAAAATGTTTTTAAAAGGGGCTCAAACACGGTGTTGATTCCGAACGAAGTCCCCAGTTTCACGATCTAGCGAATAGTGACGTTCCCAGTTGAGTGGTTATATAGAGGAAAGGTTTGGCTCTACACATTATATGGATACATTGTTTCCGTTTGAGCGCAGACGAAGTTGCGCGAGACAGCTATTAGTTCATAATATCGAATACACCACACCACTAGTCAAAAACGGTGAAGAAAATATCATTAAAAAAATTTATATATAAAAATTAAATTTATTGGGAAAAAATGTTATTAAAAAGAAAAACTTGACAGCGGGTGGTCGCGACGCGTCGCTGCAGACCGAGCTGGCCACTGAGGGGCTGGTGGTCCTCGAGGCTCAGAGGTCCGAATCTGGCGGCCCTTCCTTCACCTTCTTATTGGACGATGCAGAAGGGCGTTGTGAATACGAACATGTTATATAGTTACCGTGTGTAGTAGTGTGCTGCGTGCGGTACAGCGCGGCGAGGGCGAGGGCGAGGGCGGGGGTCTGCAGCAGCAGCAGCCTGGTGGGCGCGGCGTGGTGCAGGGCGGCGCGCAGGGCTCCGGCGGGGTCGGGCCCGCACTCGCGCTGCCACTCCGCACTGTACATGTCTTGTACCTGAATACAAATATACCGTGTCGACTGAAGGTTCGGAATCTGACTCTCCAATGTCACTTGGTGTCGACGAAAGACCAGCGTCGTGGTACCGTTTTTCGGTGCTGTCGACATTGCTGAGTCGGTGACCGTTTTCAAACTATGTTGTTACTTAGATTTAGTTTAGTGTAAGCATTCTGCTATAGTTTAAAATAAATATTTATTCTATTCTATTCTTCAATGTTACCCTGCGAGAGGGGGCCCAAGAAGGAGATGTCGCGCGGCTTGCGTCAGAGCGGCAGGGGGGCTGCGAGACCGGGTGCCGCCAGTTCGACGTCCGGAGACGACACGACAGGAAAGAATGCCGAGAACGTAACGCGTCGCGCATCCCTCATAACCCAGTGCTGGGTTTTGGCGTCAGCCTGGGTTCAGACGCTAAGTGTGGGCGGTTAGAGATTTTAGTGCGGTTCAACTCCCACATATCCGACGGAATTCGGCGATTTTCTCCAACTCAAAAAAAAGGCCGTATGTAACGGCCCCGCAGTGTTCCTTGACAATACACAACGGAAACCACTTATGATCAGATGGGTCGTTAGGTCGTCTGTCTACGAGGCAATACAAAAAATAAAAAAAACAATAAAAGTACATATAACACGGATTTACCTTAACTCCACAAACATCCTGCAACACTTGTCTCAGTATATTGACGACCTTCTGTCCGGCGTCGCCCTCGCGCGCGTACAACAACAATATATAATCTAAATCGGCTACAGGCGGGTCCTCTGATATATCGCTACTGTTCCTGAAATATTACATTAAGTTGGTTTAAAAATGAACTGTTACAAATTTTAACAGTTCATTTTCAGATTCAATTGAATTAAATAATGTTTTCAGCAAAACTTTCCATTCATATTTCCTAGTCCTCCGACACCCTGTATAAGGTCGATTTGAAACCTTCTTTAAGTCTAATAAAGCGACTGTTTAAATCTATAGAATAAAATTAACCAACGTGGTTTTGACCAGGTTGTTGGTCAATCTTGTGGAAAGTCTATCTACATGGCAATAAAAAAAAAAAAACGCTGTGCCTAAAGTCTATATGGCGCTATTAGAGGACGATCATTTCGTGACGATTTATTTAATAAGTATGAATAAAAGAAAATGAGACTTGTTTCCTTAACTATACCCATTTATTAGGGGTGTGCGAATATCATTCGAATCGAATATTAATATTCGATTCGAAATTTGAATCAAATAATTCGAATCTTCGAATAGTATCGAATTTGACTACGACGATGTCAAAATACTTGTCCTATTTCCGATGCATCGTCGTAGTCAAATTCGATACTATTCGAAATTTCGGATTATTCGAAACTTTCCGAATTATTCGAAATGTTTCGACCCACGCTAGGTACACTACCTCTCCAGCCACATCCTCATGACCTGCTTCCGGAACCGTGCGGAGGCTCTGAGATGGCACAGCGCGAGTACTAGCGCCGCCCCCAGCAGCGCCGCGCCCGCCCCCCACACCGCCCACACCGCCCAGCGCCCCGCGCCCACGTTCACAGACACCTCTTCGGTCAGCTGCCAGCCTGGTACATAACACGTAATATAGTCTGTGTGACGCGGAATTGGGAACCGAAACAATGACACCTCCTCGGTAGAGATGAGATTTTACCCGGTAAACGCCTTTTGTTTTGTCTCATCAACGTGTACAAAGACTGTATAGCGCATGCCGAGTCTTTAAAGCTGTCGACAGCTTCTTATTTGACTTCGGCACTTCTTTTGTCGGTTTTCAGGGTCACTTTGCTAAGAACAAAGCCCGATTCTAACAATGCCTAACTAGCCACCAAACAAAAGCAAACCGTCAACCCCACCCCATCCCAACTTACCCCATATACCAGTTTAAATTAGTAAGACGTGGTTTTCATTTCGTAAAGTGCGCACTACTCTAAGTTTGGTATTTACCCATTTCGGGTAAATACCCAGGTTTTTTCCTTTTGGGTATTTACCCGCGCCCATCTCTACTCCTCGGTGACCTGCCAGCCTGGTACACGACACATAATGTAACACGAGATCGGAACCGAAAATGGCTTTTTTATTTATGGGGTAAAATTTTGTTTTTGAATATTTCAGAGATTTATTAACAACGGTAACCACTTACCATCAGAGGGGCCGGAAACACATTTATCTGTCTTGCAAGTGATACTTGCGCCACAGTAGCGCCATCTAGTGACATTGGACGAGTGAATATAACATCGTGTAATGGAACATTATGAAGAAATCTGTATATTGGAAAAGCCTGAGTCCAGCAGGATGCAGTAGTGGAAATGGATATAACTTACAGTAGGGGTATCGCGTGGTGGTCTGATTCCGGAACACTCCGCGCGTCCACGGCGCCACGTGCGTCACCTCCAGCTGGTGACAACCCTGGGGGGAGAGGACACAGCGGATACGCTCCGGAGACACCACCGTGCTGCAGTTACTGATCACACTGACGCAACCCTGGAATTCATATGGACTTGTCGATAACATGCTCAATTTTTAGGTGGTTTTAGTCAAGGCCAGAACAGCGATACGGTCACCGGCTCTCTCGATAGGATGAAACCGCATGCCACCCTATCATGAAATACCCCGCTGGGTTAGAACCAGCATTGGTCGAGTCATTCCCCGGTTTCTCTGACGCAAGGTGCGTGCTGAGCGAGACACGACATCTTCTTGGGCCCCTCTCGTAGAGTACCCAAAACTCTTAGCGAGTCAGGTTCCGGGCGAAATCCAGGTCCCGGCCCCCTGCTCGACGACGGCGGGTTCTTGAGTGGAGAGCAGAGGTCTCTCAGACGCCCCACCGCCCTTTTCCGCAAGATGGTCGACTCGCAGAAGTCAAGCACCGCTTTCCAAGACTCGTCGCTCCCTAGCGTCGACGCCACAACACCCGGGAGCGACAACTCCGGTCCTATTTGTGTGTCCAGGACACAATGCTATCAACTAAGTGCAAAGGTTCCACTTACCGAGTTTTTGGGTAAATTTTGTGCATCTTTTGGACAAAGTTCCACAGTGTATTTATCTGGCACAGCTAGAGTATAGAAATCTATGGTTGCGTGGTCCCTGGAATAAAGAAAAAACACATTTTAATATTATACTTATTACTTACTGTTATCCATACATATAGATCAAAATGTTCATCGATTTTACGTCAAAGTTTCCGACTTTTCTTCTCATAATCTATATTCTATACTACAGATTACTAATATTATAAATGCGAAAGAAACTCTGTCTGTCTGTTACGATTTCACGCTTAAATCTCTCAACCGATTTTGATGAAATTTGGCACAGACAATCTTTAGACTGAGAAAGACCATAGGCTACCTTTTAATTGAAAATGACGCAGACGAAACTGCACAGACCCGTTAGTAAAATATAATTCATACTCACTTATGACCCTGATATACAGTATTAATATTTCCAGTGAAATTACTGATTTTATATTGATTGACGATGTTGTAATGCGTTTCAAACGGTTTACCAGTGTAGGAACCACCAAGAAGAGAGTTTATCTCGTAACAACTACTAAATATCATATCAAAGTTGACCGCCATACAGATCTGGAAACAGAAAATAATTTATTTTAATGAAAACTTTTTAAAAACAAATTGAAGATCCTGGATATCATGTAGCAGTAACTGCTATCTAATGCTAGCTAATACAGGTGAAGCAAGCCAAAACATATAAACGCGCGAGAATTGACGGCGATAGTCTGAAACCATTTTGAAATCATTTTATAAACTAAGATAGATTACTTTTCCATTAACATGTTTGGAAAAATAATAACGTATATTAGTAGTCTATTACAAAGTCATCATAATAGTTGAAAACCATTAATAAAATTGATATTATCTTAACAATTTAAAAAATTGATAATATTCTTGATGAAGGTTTTAATTGTCTGATACATGATCGTGAGTCTAGAATATGGTGAAATGTGCAGGTGAAATTTTATTAACTTCATAGTACTGGTAATATGAGATCTAGTATTGACAATGTTTTTTTTTTAATTTGCTTTAATAGTGTATTAAAATGCATGAACACTAAAATACTAAAAGATGATGGTCATGCACCAATTAATATAGATATTGTAATAATTTTAGTGTTTTTTGATAAATTAAATTTATTCATTTAACTTAATTACATTTTTAATGAATATATTTTCTTTTTAATATTGTTACTAATATTGGTATTTTATATTGACTCATGATGTGAAAATGAAAAACACATGATTTTACAAAAAGTGACATCACAGTTTTGTATGCTTATAAATTAAATAAGGCTAAGGCTAAGGCTGAAACCGCGGAGGAGCTCTCTGCAATGCTCAATGATCTCAGCAGAGTTTCCTTGGAAGTAGGTCTAAAAATGAACATGGACAAGACGAAACTTATGTCAAATGTCCATGTCGTACCTTCTCCAATAACTATCGGAGACTCTGTGCTCGAAGTTGTCGATGAGTACGTATACCTGGGACAAACTGTCCGATTAGGTAAGTCCAACTTCGATGCAGAGATCAAGCGACGAATCCAACTCGGCTGGGCAGCGTTCGGGAAGCTACGGAAAGTTTTCTCGTCCACAATACCGCAGTGTCTCAAGACAAAAGTCTTCGACCAGTGTGTGCCAGTGATGACCTATGGATCAGAGACTTGGCCGCTCACGATAGGTCTTATTAGATGACTCAGAGTCACTCAAAGAGCAATGGAAAGGGCTATGCTGGGTGTTTTTCTGCGTGATCAAATCAGAAATGAGGAGATCCGCAGAAGGACTAAAGCAACCGACATAGCCCGAAGAATTGCATCTTTGAAGTGGCAATGGGCAGGGCACATTGTGCGAAGAACGGATGGCCGGTGGGGCCGAAAAGTTCTGGAGTGGCGGCCACGAACCGGTAGGCGCAATGTTGGTAGACCCCCCACAAGATGGACCGACGATCTGGTCAAGATTGCGGGAGGTCACTGGATGCAGATGGCGCAGGACCGGTCGATGTGGCGAAGTTTGGGGGAGGCCTATGTCCAGCAGTGGACGTCTATAGGCTGATGATGATGATGACGATAAATTAAATATTCATTTAATATTTGTTCTTGAAGTTTACAAGTGAAAAATAACTTGTCATTATTTTACAACCAATTCTTTTACTTAATTCCTTTATGATGCAAATTAATGCACTTACAAAATTAGTTTTATTCACGGTCGGATCTCATGTGTGCAAGAGTATTTTGTTTTATTATCTCATTGTTATTCATAGAACAAAGAATTAAAGCATTTATGTGAAATGAAACGAAAATGTATTAGTTTAAGTCAGCATGCAAATAACAAACAAAAAATGTGAATATCATAATGAATGCCAAAAATGTATAAATGACAAGAGTTTGTGTATTCAAATAATTTTAAAATGGGAAAGCAGAAATAATAAAATAGTTTTATTCATTTAAAGTGAAATTAAATAGATTGAAATAAAATGCTATAAATATACTTTCAACATTGATGAAAGATCATATCTGTTGATTTCAACAAACTACTGTATTTTATTTTATAAATTAATAATTTAAAGTCCCTAAGAGAGGAAAGACATTTCAAAACCCTAGAGCTCACAAGTTCCCAATGGGATGCTTCAGGTTAGTTTTACACGTACTGTTGCTCAATTATGGTAACATATCCGAGGAAAATAGTCCAGATCTCACTCAATTAGGCCTTCGTGGTGGTTTGCGGAACGGTTACAGTAGATCCATAAAGATCACTGACCAAATGGGTCTTTACATTGTCATAATAATACTTTAGTAAATTAAATAATTATGACAATTCAGTAAGTAGGTTTACCATCTGAAATGCTTCACGAAAATCAATTGAATCATTCCGACAAGCGAAAATAACTGACTTCCTAGATCCAACTAATAAAGATAATCATTTGTGTAAACATACAATAAATGTTTATTTGCACTAGTGTGCGGATGAGGCAAGACTTACGTGTGAACAATTTAGTTGCTTAAAATCCTCTTCACCCAAATATGCTTTAAACATCGAGTGTGTTTCCGAAAACTTTCGTCTCTCGACTGGTTTACACTGTCGGATGTTCAATGGGAACACGAGATCAATTCCCCACTCTTTCAGATTCGGTATACTTTCCATGCAAACTTCCATTTTATACCGACCAATGTTGTTATCATTAGTAGGCTCGAATGTAACGCTGCGATTCTTATTTTCACTGCATCTCATCTCGTAGGCGAAGGCTCGCGCCAAACACAACAGTATCACGGCCGCCAGCATCGTGACCTTTTACGGTACTGCTAAGTGCTAATTTATGAAGACATTTTTGACAAATATGCGTGTTCTTAAACGATATCAGTTTCTGACGTTGGCTGCTGAAATACCGTAGTTTTTATTACTTAGAACGTTTATGCAACTTAAATTGAACACGACAGCAGTTACGACGCGCCCGTTCGAGTGTTTTTGTGTATGATAAATGTTTTTATTTTATTTTCATCATTTTGACGAACACTCACTTGTTTACACTTTGGTTAACTGACCATAGATAAGAAAATAATGATGTCTGACAGAATTTTTCTGTCAAAACTAGTGATTGGAATAAAACAAAACATCGATTCGATCAATTGAAAAAATCGTAATTTTTCGATTGTTGATAAAAACTGAGGCAATTACAATTCTTTCACTAAATATTTTAGAGAAGATAATTCATTGAATACGGAAACAAGAGTTTGTTTCTTTATTTATTTATTTATCCTCAAATTTATGGACATCTTTAGTATTCTTATTTCCTTTATTTTATTTATTAGAAAATCTCACCAACAGTATCAGTTTTATAACCAACCGTTCAGTAGATGAGCAGTTATGAGTATGTAGGTAGGAGTTAAAACAATTGCCATACACAATTAAAAATTCAACGTCACTACATAAGTCAGCTCGTCTCTGCTGTCTGAACAAATAGTACGACAGAGAGTGTTTGATGAATCAAGACTTGTAGAGTTTTGTTTAAATAATATATCATCTCTTGTTTTTGTATCTGTTTAATTAATTTAAACCGTTACTCGTCGTTATTATTCTGCAGATTAATTTCTTCGATCAATGGAGTTTCGATTATTCGATGACAGTGTTAATGTTAACGTTCATCACTATTAACCAATGGCGTCACATTTATTTTTTAAATCAGTAGTGAAAGATATCTTTTCATACAACTTTTACAAAAAAAAAATTGTTTATGTATTAAATGCGCAATAGAAGTCCTTATATTATAAATTTATTCACCAAAAAAACAATAGCAATGTAGATAATTTCCTTTTTAAGTTTAATTAATAAACAACAACTCCAAAAGACAACTTTATTGACAATAAATACAACATTCTTATTACTATATTCGACTGTAAATTCCCATTTACAATAACCTTAAAACCCAACTTGTTGCGCCAAGACCGCATACATAGCCAGAGATACGAGGCCTACTCCGGACGCGTGGATAGCCCTAAGAGCCACTAATGCCCACGCACTGAACTGAAGAATACTGGCCAAAGCCTCCTCCATCAAAGACCTGTAAGGTGTCAAAGCCAATAGGCCCATGACAACAGGGGCATTTTTTTTGGGTAAATCGCTTCTGGTCCAAAGCCAGACTAAAGTGGCAGTGGCTGCGTGCTGGATGAGTGCGACGTTGGACTCGGCGCAGGAGCGGACGTAGCGCCAGTCGAATTCGGATCCTCTTGCACCGACCCAGAGCAGTACTGTGCGAGTAACTAGCAACTGAAATTGAAATAAATAAGTTTTTTTCTTCTAGTGTTCCACATTCCATGAATTGTCTTTTAGATGGATTTGAAAAGAGATCTAAATATATATATCAACTTAGATGATGGTTCTGTAGATCTGAAAGAGTGGTACTTGAACACAAATATTATGAATGTCAGCACTTCTGACATTGCAGAAGTTCATGAGCAACAGTAACCACTTACTATAGAGTGGACTGTCAGCCTATCCTTCTCAACTAAAAAGCAACATTTGCAACATTTGTTTGGAATTTTATTCTAGTCATTTTGATTAGTTTTTTTTTATGCATAAACATACTTAAACTATGTCCTCATAATAACTAAAATATATAAAATTTTTGGTATATTTATATAATCTTGTCAAACTAATAGTTAAATATACAAACCTCAGCACTGGCCCATCCTATAGCTGCTGTTAGAATCTTGGCGTGACCTTTACCAGGTACCGAGTTTAATGCAAAATAAATTCCAAGTAGGTCAGCAAAATCAACTGTAGCTTTCAATATTTCCTGAAATGCAAGAGAATATCTTTTTAAAGTACATAGTTATATTAAAAATCATGTTCATGAATTTTACCTCTTAGAGATATTCTACATTGACTTTATTATAGTCTGTGGTAAGACACAATAGATATCAAAAACATTATTTTTTATCAAATTAATCTTTCAAGTCATGTTTATTTTGTAACTGTACTTTCAGATAACTAGGACAAGGGTACAATGACTTGTTAGTTTTTGCAATACAATTTTTATTTCTAAAACTTTTTCAGGTGGACCGTGAGCTCGTCTAAATATAGAGCAACAAAAAAAATAAAATTCAAATTTAGAACTCACCAAAACAACACTGTATTCTCCATCTACAGGACTGCTATCCGAGTCAGGGAAAAACGTAGCTAAAAGCAACATTTTGCATAATTGAGTAAAGATGTACACTCCCCCGGCGTACACACACTTCGAGAAGGATGCATATTCCGAACTATGGAACAACAAGTCCGATTAATTGAATTAATTTACAATTCTGTATACCTAACCTAAGAATGTGTACTTACATCCCAGAATATTTGTATGCCATGTGATATGGTGCGTATACTAACGCTAGGCAGTTACCAAAATGATATAAAGTCATTGTGAGTACTTATTTATGATTGATTATGTTATAATTTTGTGAAAATTTGCAAAAAACATGAAATTTGGCCAGAATTAGGAATTGGCTGGCTTTGACAGTTGACGACACTTGATAGTCGCTTATCAATTGTCATTGTCAAGAAAAAACTGCTGTTGTTTATGGTTAATTCGTTCATCATTTACAATTCTTGTTGTGAGACATAGCATTCTCAATAACATTTACTTCACGAGAATTATGAAAAGTTATCGAAAGTTGACTTAAATACAACATTACAACTCACAAATTAGGATTTCAAGTTTTTTGAATAAAAAAATTATAATTTTGTGGAATAACATTAATTTTAAAATAAGTCATAAACTGTCAAAATTGTCATATCAAATTTCTGAACGCATTCAAGCAAGTACAAACAAAGTTCACGAAGTTTAAAATTGCACTTTCTAAATTGAATCCTGTAGAATAATATTTTTAAGTGTTTCTAGTGACTAAATTGCTTTGATAATGCTTTATTTACTCCTTATATTAACGCTATTAATTATTGATAACAGTTTATATAAAAATATTGATTAAACTAGTAAAAAAAGGTATTGTAAAATTAAGCAGATATTAAAAATATTTTTGTAACTATTGGCAGTAATAAAAAAAAAAAAGATTAATTTGTAGACATAAGATAGCTTCTTATCTATAATACTTATAATGCTTTTGCTTAATAACATATTTATAAACCTTAATAAAAATTGTAGGTATTTTGATATCACTATAAAATAAAACATTTACATATATTTACATATTCTAAACAAACAATAAATATAACTTAAATTAAGTCAAAGTCAAATACTCCATCACATCCACAACCCACACAACAAATATTTTTTACATCATCGCTAGAAAGAGATATAAAATCAACCCCTTGATTTTTACAAAAGGGGTAGCTTTTTAACCCTTTCGTTTTTTAGCACACGCGCAAAAGAGCAAGGGTTACGTCATCCAATGGTAAGGCTTGGTTTGAAGATTTGAATGTGCCCGTGGAATGTTCCGGACCTCGAGGGAACTCCGGACACCGACTTTAGTTCCCTGTGAGAAACGATGGGCACAACCTGTGTTTAAAATGGGGTCTTTATATGCATACTAAGTAATTTGAATATTTAAATATGTTTTTTAAATGTGATGTGTTGATGGATTTTTTTTTTAAATTTGGATTGCAGTTAAAAGGATTTTTGAGTAAGTGTTTTTTGGTGGTTGTTAATGGTTGGTATTTTTTTTGAGAAATTTGTGTGTTAGTTAATTAAAATTCAGGTTTATATACACAGTTATTGTCTATCAATGTTGTGAAAAATAGTAGTTTTTTTTAAATTGCAAAACTATAAATTAAAAAAAAAAAAACATATTGAAAAATGCAGAAAAAATGTCACTGCACAGTTTTTCTTAATTGTAATTGAATTTTAATGCAAAAACAACTGACTGTCTTTTTTTTCTTTTTTATTTCCCCTTAGTGGATATCATGATAATCACCTAGATCTCATAAGTTTGTAAATAGCATCCTAAAAAAAATATTCCAATTAGCTTAATTTTTTCAACATTTCTAATCAGATCATAATGAATAATCTTTATCTAACTCGAAAAAAACGTGAATTTAAATCCATAATTAATTTAAAACCACTTACGATCAGGTGGCCCGTTGACTGGTCTGCTACATGGCAATAAAAAAATAATAATTGTAAAGTTGACCTCTACGTTTTTGGTTAAATAACTTCCTAACTATATTTTTATTAAATACCTACTGATACCTACTAGCCTTCATATTATTTCCGTCGCTCATGGACCTCTGCAATGCCGTATAGAGTATGGTGAAGTTGTTACTAGCCGTGTTACCGCGCTAAATGCCGATGTGGTGTCGTAAAAGACGTTTGAACTCTAAAAAGTTTGAGTTAAAGGTACAAATAGGTACGTGATGGATAATGTCCAACCAATGTCCTGGCATTGTAGTTTCATGAGCGACGGTAACCGCTTACCAATATACCAAGGTTCTGTTCTATTAAAAAAAGTATGGTGGAACTAATGGTAGGTACCGTAGAGGACTTTTGAACTCTATAGAGCTTGAGCAAAATTCATAATTGTGTCTAAAGTGAGCCAAACCGTGCTGGCGCTTAAATTTTATTATTTCTTTAATTCGAAAAAATGAGTTATCCTGTTCACATTATTTTAACACCACTGGCTAATAATGGTGAAGGAATCGTTGATAAGTATAAACGGTTTAAAGTTTTACCACAGTTTTTGATTGTTCACCCAAAATTATGTTTTGTAATTTAAATTATACCTTATCATAATAATATTATCATGGCAGCACGCAGCTTCGTAGGTATTATTAATTAGAGCTGCAGATACCGAGCATTCATCGGAGACTTAATTATTTATTTACTTAACCTTGTACCCTAATGAAAAAGCAATAATAACGCAAGGACCTTATTTGTGAATCACACTGTCGCTAAATACAAACAATGAGATAGTCATAAAAGTAACACCTGTTTTTCCTCATTGCTGACATGTAAATTTTATGTTTACGTTATAGTATGTTCCTCTGGTATTTTATAACTAATATTAATAATTTAATAGACGCAAACAGTGACTCTAATCGCTTATTCAATTGATGGTGTTTTCCAAACACTGAGTAATACGAGGCATTACCTGTTGAATATTTTCTTTAAATACCTATGCATAATAACATTAAAATTCCTGTCAATAAATGTAAGGATTCTTTTTACTACATTAAAATTTACACGTTTAATCGTTTCTATATCGTTGTTACGAACAAGCGATACAATATAACTTACCTACTATCTTTTCCGTTTCTTTAATATATAAAGTACGATTTCTCCCACAAATCTGTGATCTATAATCCGTATGGAATCAGAACAGGTGCACATTACGAATGGGGAAAACCTCAGCCACTGTCCTACTCATCAATGATCCGTCGTCATAATGGATACGTCGTGTCTCTATAACTAAACGTGCAATATGAACATTTGAAAGGAAAAAAAAACGTAAAAAAAGCGAATCCGCAGAAATCCTCTCACGGAATCCCTCCATTACGGCATTGTTCGTGCGACAATGGAGACAGAGTATAAAGAATGACGACCATTAGGTAAATTTCCTCGTACATTTTTTTGCGTGACACCCTCGATGGGTAAAAAAGCGTAAAAGTGGGGAAATGGACATTTGTCACGTGGAGACGCTGTGGAGAGCTCGCGAGATCTCAATCTTGCTTCAGTTTAGTACCGATTTTTTGTGCGGGTAGCACTAATCGATTGGGGTGGTGCAGGTTTTGTTTTGGTCCTTGATGCAAATTGTTGATGTCGTTAATGGCACTTTCCTTTTTAAATTTGGTTTTGGCGCAGAAAATACTCAACAACTTATAGCTGTTACAGTTAAATAACGGTTTTATGTTGAATTTAATTCTGAATTTAAGAGATTTCCAAACTTAAAACCTGTAATAGAAACAATCTAGAAAATTCAAAAGGCAATATTCCCAATTTCTTAGTGCAACTCTGAGTGTTATCAATTTAAATATATTAGATAATCACATGATATCTCTACTTTGTTTTAATATCTCCAGAAATATCAGCCAAGGATTTATCACGTTGTCGAAGCAAAGAAGCGCATTATGAAAGACAAGTCGCTGATCTATTCTAAAGCTTACATACAACTTTTCCAACCACCTTTATCATAGTCCCGCAGCAATAAGACATAATGTAAGAATGATTTCAATTTGCGCGTTCGGTCGTTATTCTGGTCACGCTCGCTGCAGCCGAGTGCGGTACGTAGATAAGCGAATATCGAGGCAGGCACCGCCGGGGGGCCTTATCGGAAACGGCTTACGGTGACCCCATGCAAACTCCCTAACGCCACATAGCTTATGTACAGGACCGCATTTAATTCTTTATTTTTGGGAGTCTTATGATATTGCTTTAGTTCTGGTCGAATCACATTAGTGATATCCAGAAAAAATATAAAAGTCTTATGTCTAGTCGTCAAGCCATGTCGTTAACTAAAAATATGGTTTGCTGAGCCGAGTAGGTACTGTTGATGAAATTTGAATTATTAATTGTCTCCAACAGTAACTAAACGTATCCCGGCTGGTTAGACAGATAGATAGATAGATGATAGACGCTTTGTTTTATTATTCAGAAAACTCCAGACTGACTAAAAATACGTGATTAATTGTTGTTCTTTTCTAAAACTAACATTTGAATATTAATTCTAAAATTAATAACTAATTCATCATTAATTATTAGATTAATAATAATTAGCCTCATTGCCCTGGCATTGCAGATGTTCATGAGCGACGGTGACCGCTTACCATCAGGTGGGCCGTAGGCTCGTTTATCTATCCTGCAATAAAAATAAATAAATAATCGATTCTTGGAAATCTTTAAAAATAACTTAAGCTACCAAAATTATCGCTTGAAATAACAAGGTAGCACCAACTCAACCTTCTACCGATTTCTTATCCAAAAAAAACTTCAGATATTTTCAAAAGCACCCCAGTTTTTGTTCCAAATACAACCCCCTTACCAGTACATCCCTTATGCGACATCGCTCACCGATCCCTCTGTTGGGTCCCTTCGATCGATCTCGATGCAAAATTGCTACACTCGGGGAAGCTGTTGTTTGCAATATTTTTTTATTTTATTACGGACTGGTCTGTCGAGGTCAGCAGGTGGTCTTAGGGTATCTGTTGATAAAGTGCTTGAAATGTATATCTGTAATTGGGTTGTAAAGGATCGAACTTAATTTGTCGTTTTTTTTTTTGATTTTTTGAAGCACATTGGTAGCACAATAATAATTATACTAAATGTTTTTTTTGTAAATTCTTTTTTTATAAATATAAGGTAAAAAATAAGGTAATGAATGAATATAGATACTAATGACTAACTGGTAGAATTATAGCTACTAAGATAAAGTTGTTCTTAATTTAAAATTAGGTAGGATGGTAATTTTAAACAAACGTGTGGAGCATTTTAAAATCGCTTGACAGCATTCAACAAAATTTCAACCATTTGGATGTGGCTCACTTACCATCGGGCATCAGATCTATCTGACTACTTCATATGGCCATGATATCTTTGGTATCATATCTTAACTTTGTGCCTGTCACGAAACCCGAGCAAATTCGATCCAAAGCTGTTGCTCAAACAGTAAAACAAAAGTGGACACATTCGTTATGTATTCATTACGATTTTTACGAACACCAGCTCTCTGAATGCTTCTGATCTCCCGCCATCTTCGAATAAGGAATAAATCACCTACATTTTTACGGCATCACACGAGCCAAAGTTATTAGGAATATATTCCTTGAATTCACTTCCTCAATTTCCAGACACCCTCCCTACTTCGGCTGATCACATATTTATTCATAGAGCTGTGCTGTGTTCGTATTTTTTTACTTGGTCATAAATATTAAAGGGCCGTACCTCTAGGATTTTCAATTCGACAGCCGCGCGAATCCCCTTAGCTTCGGGTCAGGCACACACTCCTATACACGTGCCGTATTTTAGAAAACACGAATTTCTCTTCAATCATTATTTAGAATTGGTAATTTTTAGATTTATTACTTTATCATTACATATATTACGGTTTATTCAGCTCAAACGCAAAATGAGTAAATGGAAAAGTACCTATAGGGTTATACACAGCAATTTGTATATATATTTCTCGATAGACTATTATGGCTGGAAAGCATCTGGCCGAACTATAACACGCACAACACGATTAAAATTGTGAAAATGATTTTTTATCACTCAAAATATTAATTGTAAAACAAACATTGTCCATCGGACTTTACAAAATCTAAGTATAGGACGTGTTTTCGTCACTTCGAAAGAATCCAAAGCTTTTCTCTTTCGTCGGATTACGGCGGTTTGATGTATGGCCGCGGGTGGCGGTAAATCAAATTTTGATTGCTATTTTCTTTGTGGAAAGTCGGATTCTTCCGCTGGGGACGTTCGTGGGTTAACCGATCCCTAGACGACTTATGTGGATGTATGTACGAGATGCGACTGTCCTTAGATTGACGTAAGAGTCCAATATTCCTTGAGGTAAACAGCGCTCGACGTGGACAATTGAAATTGAATGAGTTATTGGATTACGATAGGATGCCTTAACAATATTTAGGACTTTGTTTTTTGTTGAAACTAGCTTTCTTCAGTAACTTGAAGGTAATACAAACTATACAATCACCCCCGTTGATCAGACTTTTTTCCACGACAGTTTTGGACAATTTCCAACAGGATACCCTCCAATTTCGTAACATTTACTTCGCTCCACATCAAGTACTTGATACAAACTCAAGTTTGCCCAGTACGTAAATCAAATTTACTTTTTGTAAGTTGATTTTAGAGAGATGCCAGTCCGGGGAGCGAGTAGAAACCACGTGTGTGATGAGATTGCGGGCCGGAACGCTCAAAACGAAATCTAATTCCATCGCCCTTTAAATATTTGAAGTGATGCTTGAGGGAGAGCCCCGGGCAGACTTAATGTAGATACACAAATCACCAATTGATGTAAAGTTTCCGATGTAATCGAAGGGTCGGGTCGCGGATACCTTTTAGATGTTTGGAAACTGTAGAGGGTTTCCTTAAGGTTTAAAGTACAAATGCTGATTGTAAAATTTGTTTGAACGGCATTTTCTTAAATTTTGTATGCTCAGGTATTAAGTTAAATCATTTCACCTATAGGACTCAGATAAGATGATACCCAATTGAGATATAGAGCCGAGTGACTAAAAACTTAATGGTAATTTGAGCTGGATTAAGCTTAGGATATTCTACTATTTCTCAAAAAATTTACAAGTTAGATGGACTTTAAATGGACAAACTAGATGAAAACGAAATAAATACCTAGCGTTAAACTTAGGAATAACCTCACAAGAGAAATTTTAAAGATATGAAATATTACCTAAACAAAATATCATCACATACATCCACAAACGAAACACAGTACATATTCGTATATTCTTTAGGTAAACGTCAAGTGGGAGTCGGGGGGATGGGAGCCCACCTATGGATAAAAAAGGATCAGAAA
Source organism: Trilocha varians (assembly GCA_030269945.2). NCBI lineage: Eukaryota > Metazoa > Arthropoda > Insecta > Lepidoptera > Bombycidae > Trilocha > Trilocha varians. The sequence continues at coordinate 628,530 of AP028264.1, read as the reverse complement.
ATACCCGACCCTTTTTATACTAAATAGATAGCTAACACGGTTTGAGTGGAGTTTCAATGGATCCTTTTCGACGTAGCGGCCTGTAAGGAATCGAGTGGACTCTTTCACATGCCGTACCTATTACTGACTTTTATGAAAACTACGCAAATGTTCGTTTTATTTAGTTTTTAGTAAACAGTTGTTGTTCAAAACAACATTGAAAAAAGAAAAAATAAATAATAATCTATGGATAAAAACCTTCAATAGTAATCTATGAAAAAACTTCACTCTTCTCTTTTTCTTGGCGCCTCTTTATATCAAACTAAAATAAGAAAATTATTTCTTCTGCATTGTTAATTATTAATTGTCGATTTAATGTATAAAAAACGTTAATAAACGATCACACAACGAATCGACTATCATTTGTTCCGAGCTGGAACAAAATTGGCGACCGTGACAGGACCTGCAATTACACACGATCAAGAAATTATCAATTGGATTTGGAGCACATTGGTCAGCTTCGTACGAGCTCGCTGCCGAATAGAATCGCCGTAAGAATAACTTCAAATAGCCTGAAGAACAACATCAGGAACAAATTCCAGCGTCACCAAAAAGAAGACCGCCTAGTTGCCGCCAAATCTACAGTGAGAACCTCACGCCTACAAGTCAGTCAGTGTCTAGCAGATGAAGATTCTTCGCATCAACATCAGCATTACTGCCTGCCTATCATTGTGAGCCCGTTCCATCACTATTCATAAAATTCTTAACAATATTTTTCATGTAATTGTGGGTACCTACCCCATCTTTAACTTACCATTTCAATCATTAAATTTCTAATAAGAGCTGTTCTTAATAAGAATACAATACACTCTTAGACAGTTTTTCATTATTAGAATCCATTATTTAACTAAACCTTTTCAATAACTTATGTTTATTGTTAGTTCTTTGACTATCAAACTTAAGAGTTTTTTCTTTTAATAGTTGCAACCTGTTTCTCTATTTTATGGTTTGTGACTACTTCCCATTTAAACAAACATTGTTTACAACATTTTAAACATATTTTTCTAACGTTAAGTGTTTGAATTACAGTTTATCAACAATAAAGGGTGCTGCATTTGGGTAATATACTGTCTGCAGCACAGGTCAATTTACAAAGGTCAACTTTGCTCCTGTCATCCGTACTGGTAAACAAACGAGAAGCGTACGTACAATTTATTGTTACATAATTTAGTCTATTTAATATCTCATTACAACTCTTCACAATGTCTGAAAAACTTAAAGATTTGACAAAGAAAAGAAGTTCTATTCAAGGACAAGTAACTAAATTCAAAAATAATTTAGATTTGTTGGAAACATTTGAAAAAATATCAGATATTGAGATGAGTAAGCTTTCTATGAGATTATCTCGTATTGAAACATTATTCAATGAATTTAATGAACTGCAGAATAAAATAGAAACTTTAGATTCTTGTGATCAGTCCGCAGAGCTAGAAAATAGAGATTCTATTGAACAAAATTTCTATGATTGTATAGCTAGAGCTCAACATTTATTAAAAAACAGTTGCAATGATTCAAATCAAGAAAATAAATTAAATGCATCATTACAGTCTCACAATCATACTGATGGTTATAACAATCTAGGATTCAAATTACCTACTATAACTATACCTAAATTTGATGGTACATACTACAAGTGGTTAGAATTCAAAGAAACATTTGTTTCTCTAATACATAATAATGACAATATACAAAGGGTTCACAAATTTTACTACCTAAATACATACTTAGAAGGTGAAGCTGCCAGAGTTGTTCATAACCTTGAGGTGTCTAGTAAGAATTATTTGGAAGCTTGGCTTTTATTATGTGAACGTTATGACAATAAACGTCAATTAATAAACAATCATTTAAAATCCTTATTTAACATAGAACCAATCCGAGAAAATGATAAATCTATTAGATATACTGTTGACCACATAACAAAAAATCTGCGTGCTCTCAGCACTTTAGGTTTACCTACAGACAGCTGGGATGTACTGATTATTTATCTTGTGAGTACAAAATTAGATAACAATTCATTTCGTAAATGGGAAGAATGTCGAAGTAATTTAAGTGAGATACCTACACTTAAAGATTTTTTCAAATTTTTAAAGGATCAAGCAGATGTATTAGAGAATGTCAATCGGCGCAAGTATGATAGTGAGAAAGGTACCAAGCCAGGCCCCTCTTTTCCACAAAAAACTTCTATATCTAAAGCATTGTTAGTTACGAATGTACCTAATCAAATTCATACAAAGACATCTAACGCACCAGTAGTTTGCATATTATGTAAAGAAAATCATCGGTTGCATGTATGTGAGACATTCAAGTCAAAGTCTCCAGACGATCGGCTAGCATTAGTCTCTCTTCACAAATTATGTCAAAATTGTTTGAGAAGTGGTCATAATTTAAAACAGTGTAGACTTATGAGTTCATGCCGTATTTGCAGAAAAAAGCATAATAGTCTTATTCATATGTCTGATGAAAATGAGGATGATCCTGACAAGGTGACCTCGCTGTCAATGATGATGTCCCCAGAGTCCTCAGTTATTCTTTCTACTGCAATGGTGAAAGTCACCAATCCGGTGACCAAACAAACAATGTTAGTAAGAGCCTTACTGGATAGTGGGAGTCAATCTTCTTTCATAACAGATACTGTTAAACACAAACTTCACTTGACTTCACAACCTATAAGTACTAATGTAGTAGGCATTGGTAACAACAAAATTAAACTATCTACAGAAAGATGTCAACTAACTCTTCATTCTTTGTTTGATGCATATAGTGCAAATGTATACTGTCTAGTTTTACCTACAATTACTGGCAACGTGCCTAAAGTACCTCTAAATGTAAACAATTTAAATTTATCTAAATTTCAACTGGCGGATCCTACATTTAATGAACCATCTCCTATTGATATGCTTATCGGTGCTGAATTATTCTGGGACATAGTTGGCTCTGACCAACACAACCTAGGTCTAAATTCTCCAAAACTGCGAAGCTCTACACTTGGATGGCTCATCACAGGTCCCATGCCTATCCTATCTAAAAAAAGGAAATGCAATAAATTCAATAACTCTTTTACTTTGTGTAATTTTCTTTTGAAAGAAGATAATTTAATTTCAATAAATGATCAACTAGCCAAGTTTTGGGAACTTGAGAGTTTCCCAAATGTTAAATCCCTTTCTGAAGAGGAAAAGCTATGCGAGATTCATTTTACTTCTAATACCACGCGCACTGAGGAGGATCGATTCTCTGTATCCTTACCCTTGCGCGAGAGTGTCGATCGCTTAGGAAACTCTTTTAACTTAGCTTATAAAAGATTTCTAAATTTAGAGTCTCGTTTAGCGCGACAGCCTGACCTAAAGGCTCATTATGTTCAATTCATAAACGAATACGAGCAGCTCGGACATTTATCCGAGTATTCGATTCCTAAATTTAACAAAGATACAAAGTACTACTATCTGCCTCATCACCCTGTTTGGAGGGAACAAAGTGAGACTACTAAATTGCGTGTCGTATTTGACGCCTCGGCCCGTACCACTTCTGGTTTGTCAGTCAACGACTTACAAATGGTCGGACCAACTGTCCAAGATAGTTTATTCAATATTCTCGTACGTTTCAGACAACACAAATACGTCCTCACTGGTGATGTGGAAAAAATGTATCGTCAAGTACTTGTAAATGACCCTGATAAAAACCTGCAGCTTATCTTGTGGCGGGACGATCCGACCAAAGTTTTAAGGACTTTACGTCTGAATACTGTTACTTACGGGTTCGCTAGTGCCAGTTTTCTCACTACTCGATGTCTTTGGCAGTTGGGTGATGAGTGTCATGATGAACATATTAAAACTATTATACAGAATGATTTATACTGCGATGATTTGCTGACAGGCGCTGACACTAAAGAGCAGCTGTGTCACATTCAAAACCTAGTCTCCAAACAACTAGCTTCAGGGGGTTTCCACTTACGAAAGTACAGATCTAATTTGCCGGAAATCTTATCTTTGCCTGTTGACAATTGTGAAGACGATAATCTCATGATTAGTAACGCAACTAGCACTTTGGGTATCGGTTGGTTTCCACATGCGGATGCTATTCATTTTTCTAGCGTGCATCTCTCAACTGAGAACGTAACCAAGAGATCAATTTTATCCTCCGCCTTCAAAATATTCGATCCTTTAGGACTTTTGGCATTAGTTACTATCAAACCTAAAATTTTACTTCAACAATTATGGACACTTAAGATTGATTGGGATGAACCAATAACACAAAATATTAAATTGTCATGGTTAAAGTTTGTAGAAGGTTCACGTAAACTTTCTGAATTTAAGATTCCAAGATGTGTTTTAATAGACAATCCTGTTGTTATTGAATTGCATTGTTTTTGCGATGCCTCACAATGTGCTTACGGTGCGTGTATTTATATAAGATCTATAGATAAATCGGGTAGAATTTCAGTTAGCCTTTTATGTGCCAAATCGCGGGTGGCACCTCTTAAAACCACAACCATACCAAAGCTCGAACTATGTGCTGCTGTATTAGGAGCACAATTGAGCTCTGCGGTCAGTGCAGCTCTGCGTTGCCAAATAAGTAATTACTTTTACTGGACTGACTCAAGTATTGTAATGGGTTGGTTGCGTTCTGATAGTCAAAAGAAAACATTTGTAGCTAATAGAGTCGCAGTTATTCAAGAGCTAACAGAAAAAACTTCGTGGCGTTACGTACCCACTAACAGCAATCCCGCTGATTTAGTATCTCGCGGTGTCGATATCGATGAAGTCGACAATACTATTTGGTGGAAAGGTCCGCTTTTTCTATCTAAACCAGAATCGTTCTGGCCTAAACAATTAAATATAAAACTTGATGATTTACCTGAACTTAAGTCTCTATCAATCCTCGCTGATGATGAGTTTTCTTCACAAGAAGCGAATGTACTGAACTGTTCTAAATTTTCCAAACTTTCGAAACTTAGCAGGGTAACCGCTAGAGTCTTAAGATTTATTCACAACTGCAAAAACCCTAGGGAAAAATACACTGGCCTTCTACAGGTTTTTGAAATCGAAAACGCACACGATTTGTTGGTCAAATTATGTCAAAGAGAGTCATTTGCACAGGAATTAAGTCTCTTACAGAAAGGTAAAACTTTAAAGCCACAAGCCGTTCTCACGTCTCTTGATCCTTTCATCGATTCAGACGGTATATTGCGTGTAGGTGGGCGTCTTAGTAATTCAAATTATCCTTTCCCCAAAAAACATCCTATAGTTTTGAAGGCAGATCATCATTTTACAAAGTTATTATTTCAACAAGAACATCAACGTTTATTACATGCAGGCCCGCAACAACTTTTAGCTTCCATTAGGGAAGAATATTGGCCTATAGGGGGTAGGAATTTAGCTAGGCGTACAGCACGCGAATGTGTGGTTTGTCGTCGATTTCAAGGCCATACGTTAAAAAATATTATGGGTAATTTACCCGCTCAACGCCTGGAACCAGATTTTCCATTTTCTACTGTCGGTACCGACTTCGCCGGTCCTTTTCTAATAACTGATCGTAAAGGTAGAGGGTGCAAAATCACAAAATGTTACTTATGCATTTTTATTTGTTTCCGTTATAAGTGTGTACATCTTGAGACAGTAAGTGACCTTTCAATGAATGCATTTATTTTAACACTCAAAAGATTCATAGCTCGTAGAGGCAAACCTAAATTTATCTATTGCGACAATGGTAGAAATTTTGTAGCGGCTTCTAAAGAAATTAATAATTTTCTGAAATCTAACTCTAATGAAATAATAGATTCTGCAGTTCACGAAGGCATTGACTTCCGTTTCTCACCACCGTACGCTCCTCATTTTGGTGGCCTTTGGGAGGCCGGAGTAAAGTCTGCGAAATTTCACTTGTATAGAGTACTAAAGAATTTACACTTAACTTTCGAAGAATTGTGCACACTTTTCTCACAAATTGAAGCGATTCTCAATAGTCGCCCTCTTTGTCCCTTAAGTTCGTCTCCCAATGATTTTAGTCCTCTAACGCCGGGTCACTTCCTGATAGGCAGGCCATTAACTGCTTTACCAACAAAATGCCTTCTGGAGGTCAATAGTAGCAAGTTGGACAGATACTCACTCATCGAACAGGCACGTCAACACCTTTGGCGGAGATGGTCCACGGAATATATAAGTGAGCTACAGCAACGCAGCAAGTGGCGCGTACGAGGCAAGGAATTGCGTGTGGGAGATCTTGTCTTAATTAAGGAAGATAATTTGTTACCGCTTCATTGGAAGCTAGGAAGAGTGTCGAATCTACACCCAGGGTCCGACGGGATTCCACGTGTTGTGGACATTAACACCAGCACAGGTCCGGTTCGGCGCGCTATTAATAAAATATGCTCTTTGCCAACCGATTGCTGAAAGGCAAGCGCTTTCATGGCCCGGGAGGATGTTCAAAACAACATTGAAAAAAGAAAAAATAAATAATAATCTATGGATAAAAACCTTCAATAGTAATCTATGAAAAAACTTCACTCTTCTCTTTTTCTTGGCGCCTCTTTATATCAAACTAAAATAAGAAAATTATTTCTTCTGCATTGTTAATTATTAATTGTCGATTTAATGTATAAAAAACGTTAATAAACGATCACACAACGAATCGACTATCATTTGTTCCGAGCTGGAACAGTTGTAAATATATTCAAGAAGAAATAAATTTCAACAATTTTATTTAGTAATTGATTTTTGCAGGGTAACTTGTGAAAAAAATACAATTCAAACTCCTGCTTTACATAAAAGTCTGTATCTAACTAGTCTTTTTATTAGAAAACAAATAATGTTGATAAGCTTTATCTTAATTCAAATTTACTAGCTCTACTATTTACTCTTTCGAGTGTATCTCTAGGAAACTTACGAAATGCACTTTGTTTGAAATTAAGAATAGATCCGTAATAGCCTAATTTCAGTAGTTTGACTTCCAATTGTGATATTCCTTCAAAATGTGAGTTACAAACTTTCGTTTCTGCAGCTAGTACCCGAATTATATAATAGTTTAGGTATGTTTCGGCGCGTGTCGTACAGGCCTTCCTTTTATTTTTTACGCGGGCCCTCTCACACGGGGATAAGAGGAATTCTTTTTAAATTGGAAATGTTCTTTGAGAGGATTACGATTTGCGGAGGTGAACGAAGGATTGACGTCGAGGGGAGGCTCTTGTTCCTTGGACTTAAGTTTTTTGATGCATAAAGTGGAATAACAAGTTTAGTGCTGTTGTTAAATAAATGGACGTTCAAATATTTTATGAATGGAAAAGTGATATACGTACCTACCTACGGATTTTTTAGTGGGTTTTCACTTTTCATTGAATTTCCATTGTTTTTTTTTGCATTGAACTAGCAAAGTGAAGCAGTAGATACCTTAGAAGGATTAGCCTATTTTTATCTATACTATTTTACTATTAATATTATAAAGCTGAAGAGTTTGTTTGTTTGTTTGAACGCGCTAATCTCAGGAACTACTGATCCGATCTCAAAAATTTCAATTTATCGATAAATTTGAAAATACAATACCTAAGCGTGTATGGAGAGGTAGTTAAATATAATAATATTTTTTTAAATTAGTCTCGATTTAAAGGAGGTCTGAGACTTATTTTTCACATAGATTGTACTACCTAAACTTAATTTAATTTTAAAATCGGTTTTGTAACTACACCTACAGCTTTTGAGATCAATCGAGCAAGAGCTGATAAATGCTAAAACGCAATAACAATAAAACTAAATGTAAAATGGTTACGCATTTTCTTCGTTGACTCAATTATTGGAGCCGTCCATTTTGAAAGGGGATTTATTTTAAATTTTCACATCGTCCCGCCCCTCGCAAGTGGCGTGTTTTATTCTATGGGGTGCAATAATATTGTACTTGTTTAAAATCGTTTCGGATTACGTTCCATTTGTGCTCAATAATGGATAATATTCGTGTTTTGCGTAAAATTTTGTATTAGTTTTGGTGGCTTGAGATATTTTAAAGTTTTTGTATTAATGTAGGATTTCAGAGAAAATATTCCAATAAGAATAAGACTGATACTTTGAAATCTGTTTATTATTGTTTGTGTCTTTTATTGCAGTTTCTATATATTGAAATTAGCTTTTGGAAATAAAAATAGTGTAGTTTAAAATCTGTTTTTACTCAATGCAATTTAGGTATTACCGGATTTTCTTACAACAATACTTAAAAAGTTAAAACCTTGGTAAATTTAAAAAAAATATCTTAAACCTAATTTAAAAGTATTATTCCTAACTAAAGAAGCACTCACGAAATTGAATTGACCTAATAATAAATAAATAAATAAATAAATAAATAAATAATAAATAAACTATTGTTTTATGCTAAAACCTTTACCTGTAAAACTTCCCTCCAGTTATTGCCACGTATAAGTAATGTTTCCCGCCAAAAGATGTAAAACATTCACAAAACTTCATAGCTCCATCGCAGACTAGTGCAATATCATGTCAGATTCTGTAATAGTCGGCCATATTGGTCGCAAACACGAGTTACGCCGTATTCTCGCGTTATTAACATCATTTCATTGTAACGAGTACATTCTTCGATATAAAACAGTCGTAATACAGAATATTAGTGTTAAAATTATTATTAGAAGCGGAATCCGTGATTCTATAAAAGTTATGTCGTGTTAGGGATGTTGTTCTTATTTGTACATATTATATTTTCTTATTTAATTATGCTTCAATGTTTGCCATAGACGTCAAGTAAATGATTTAATAGTAATACATTTACTTTTGCTATGCAGTAAAGCATATTATAAACTTAATGATTATATAAATGACTGCACAAAATGGGTATGAGGTGCTCGTCCCGGGCCATTTCAATTGATACATTTGTTAAAACAAAAACATTGTAAAACAATATTAAAAAAAAAAAGAAAAAAAAAAAAAAAAAAATGCCCGCTGAGTTTCTTGCGCCGGTTCTTCTCAGGACGGAGGCGTAACTTTAGCGAACTGGTGGTAGAACTTTTGATTTTATTTTTGACATTCAAAATGTATGTGTCCACATCTACTTTGAAATAAATGATTTGACTTTGACTTTTGTTTCCAATTATGATGTAGAAACTTCCTTTAAAAAGGATGATGTTAATGGAAATTCTAAGAGTGACACACATATCGGCAGACGTTACGTGGGCCTTAACCAAACAAAGTTAATTTATAATCGCATAGAATGCGTGTCTGAAGAGTCCAGAAAGTTTTGGAGTAACGGTCACAAAACTATAGATGCAATGTGGGTAGACTTCCTACAAGGTAGACCGATGAAATGATCAGGGCTGCCGGAAATCACTAGAGACAAACAGAGCAGGACCGGTCGTTGTGATCAAAATTTGGCGAAGATCTATGTCCAGTATAGTCCACTGATTGATAACGATGAAGATAACGCAAACTTTAAGAAACATGTCTGTTTTAATTCATTTTAATTATCCTATCTTTAAGTCTCAAGCGAGTACTTTATTATATTTAGCACCACACAGTGATAAACCAAGATTAATATTTTGCACAGATTACTTTACGGCACTAAAGCACAGATTCGCCACGTCATGACTTCACCTTTATTGTCTATATCTTCTGCGCTACAAACCATTGGACAAAACAAAACAAAAAACGTTCGTAATTCCCCTGAACGCTGTAAAATATGCCTATTCGATATGGAATCTTACCGCCCTATGGTAATAAAAGAGATACATATAAACCGTAAAGGTTGTTATGGCACGGATGTTAGGATGATGGTCGTGTCCACGGCGAGGTATTAAACAGTTTTATTGTTCATCTCGTTATTGTCGTTTTGCTTATTACTGACGGACACTGCAGTAACTGGTTTTAATTCGTACACTTTAGCCGTAACGTAAGAAAGGGGATATATCGAACTAGCGGATCGCAATTTAGTCTGTATCACATTATAGGCCGAACGTAAATAAGAATCCATTTTTTAATTTACAGCTAATGATTCATTTAAGAAATTAGACAGTTCATAATTTGTTAATAGTAGCAGTAAAAGTAGAAAAAACGTTTTATATTTTCGGAGGAGACTTAATTTGAAAGAGAAAGTTTTCAACCACATTCTCTATACCTGCCCAGTGCCGACATTCGCGTGTCGGCATTCGCATTACTAAAGTTGGGATATACATATTTTACCTAGGTATAAGAACTATAATTTATTTCTTTCCTGTTAATACATGTATTTTTGTAAAACTCCTATTAACATCCTCCATGAACCACCCAGATCTTTCCCAATTTCTATCTATCGAAAAATCTTTCTCATCCCAAACCAAGCCACGAATTATAACTAGTATTAAAACATAAATGTGTGAGAGATACGGTGTTCCAGCCCGTTAGACGCCGCAAGTCATGACTGAAATATTAATCACGAGGCTTTCAGGGAAATTTCATATATCGACTTTATGTTAATGGAATCGAATGATTGGTTATGTGTCTAGTCAGGGTGAGACGCGTTTTTGTTAAAAAATAAACGAATAAGTCAATAGGATGCCGTTTCTGGTTTAGTGCTTTTGGAATATTAGTCTAAAAATCTCGTTTCGAAAAATGATATTTGAGTTGAAATAGTCAAGATTGTTGATGATTTTTTTGCTAGGTAATTAAATTAATTTGCTTAGGCGTTAAAGCTACACAAAGAAAATATAGACACATCCCTAAAACAAAAACATAAAATATTCCGAAAAGCATTTTCTTACATGCGCTGTTAGTTGAAGGATATCATTGCCACCAGACTGTCAAAAATTACGAACTTTTAAAAAGTTTCCTAATCTTAATTTTCCCGCCATTTCCACATAACCAGTAATAAATACAGATGACTTCAGTTGAGTTTAATGAGGATTGAGCGATGATGATGATGGAGACTCCTTAAAGGGTTGTGCATTAGCCGTGAATGATGGATGGTCGTATTGAGAGACGATACGCCATTAGCGCTATCTAACTCTGTTTGTACATCACTCTCGTGTCTATTGTGATAGAGTTGTTTTAGACATAGACATACTTACTTTATACGTTGTTATGACAATAAATAACAAAATAAGTTACATTAGGTTTCTTATGCTGGTCATATATGGACTACATGGAAGAGTAGGATAGGTTTACGAACTGCATAGGTGGGTATATCTAAGCGATTATGTTGTAAAATTGTCGAGGTGTATAAGGCTGGTCAAATTGACTATACTAGTCAGGCATAACTGTGGAGGTAAATCTGTAAGGTAGGTAAGTATATGGAATTTAAGTTAAACAATAAAAAATTGAGAGGTGTCAAGGGACACTCGGATGGAACGAAGTTCCTTTCGATTAATTAGTGAGGGAATTGTAATAAAATTTAATTTTTTAAGTTATAATACTTATAGAAGAGAGAGAGAGACAGACGTTTTAAACTAACTAATTATTATAACTTAAATAAAATATTTTGATCACAGCGCCATCTAGCATTAAACATATAAAACAAAATAAGGAATTGTTTTAAAAGATTTTAATCACAGCGCCATCTAGCGATAATCATCTTTTACAAAAAAAGTGTCGTGACAACTTTTTCATAAGAATTTCCGTCTAGCCCCCTTTCGATAACGCGCAATAAGGAACTTCGTTCCAATTATGATAAACCTAAAATTTTCATCGTAAAGCTACTGAAACTTAGCACTATGATTCGATGTCCACATTAGATTATAATACAGGTGTTTCCCGAGCGATATGACTTATCCTTCTTCAAAAGAGGCTTGAAGAAAGTCCTCGTTTAAACAAAGACAAGGTAACTTACAAATTCACTGCGAAATAAACCTGTTATCTAAAACTGTATAAAGTTACACGTGGACGTGGTAAAAGAAAAAGAAAATATTCGCTTTTTCCCCGAGATAAGCCTAAAAACCTCTACGATCCAACATCCAAAGTTTTTATCAATCTTTTTATTCATAAGTCCACACGAATTCGGCTTATTATGCGAGCCATAATCTCTGGAATAACTTACAGTCGGCCGAGACGTCGTCAGGGGATTTGGAAGCGAAAAAAATGGAGGCAATTTATCTTGTGTTTTTGGCTTAAGATAAAAATTATGAATTAAGTTTTTTTGATGTTGTATGTATGAATATATGTTTTTTGTTGCGTAAATTATGTAATAATTAAGTAGGTGTAGAGAACGTGATTATTATATTAATCCTGTTTTCACTTCTGTGAAAGTCCGGCCCGTTGACTCATCTGTCTGTTACCTAGGTAGGACATTAAGCATGAAAGTTATATTTAGGACCGTTAGTAATTAGATTTAGTTGCACTAATTTATTTTAAGTACAAGATTTTAAGAACCTGGATATTACGTAGAAGTGGACAACTATAACAAGACCAAACAATCACATCATCATCATCAAAAATCTTATGTATTACAGTAGTTCCTATGACTATTTTCCGATTGTGATCAGCTCCATGGTATCATAATTTTGCATTATCATCCGATATATCGTTCAGAATCTCAACTCAATTGAAAAAAAAAAACATCAGTTTAACTCGCAAGAACTTACACACTTACAATTCAAGTTAAAGCTTTTAAAGACAATTTGCAAAGACTAAACTCAAAACATTTTTCAAGACATCAGTGTTTAGCGTAGGTGTACGGTATAATGTTTGTCCGATTCTGAATAGTCCCCTCTGCGTCGGGTAGAATTCGGAATGTAGCTAAGGGTGCCTCCCTCGGAGGTCAGTGAGGGTCCACGAGAGAACTACGGATGAATAACGAAATTTTTATTCGACTCTCGAAAATCTAAATGCTGTTGTTAACGGCCCCGAATATTTTCGGTGAATTTGGCGTATTGTTGCGTTGAATTTTTATGCTTTTGTTAGATTTTGGGATGGTAACTGTGGACGGAATTTTGGAGTTTATGTAAATAAGATTATGATTGCTACTACGCTAAAAAATTCTGGTTCTAAGTTAATCGATATTCGCTAGTTATCAGGAGGATTGATTGTTAAACAATAACTAGTAAATTTTTATATATTTAGTCTTAAAATTTGAATTTGTTTCACTTTTAAGCAAGCAAATTATTTATCATTGTATTTGTTATTATATTATTTTAGTCACTGTGGGTGGAAAAGTTGATTTAATTTATTTGAATTGATTAATTTGTAAGTGTATAATTTTATAATTGTTGTTGTTTGTAATATTTCTTTTTAATTTAATTTAATTTATCTTTCTTTCTATTTAATTGATTAATATGGTATTTTTCGTGATTATTTTAACTAGCATGCAGTTTATACCAGTAAGTGGAATAACACTCAGCATGATATTGTAATTTTTAAAATTTATATTTTAAAGTGTATATTCTGTTCGTGTAACATTAAATAAATAAATAAATAACTACCTAATTGAAAACGATTGATTGATGATCGAACTATATTTCGAGTAGGTATAGAACAAAATCTATTCAGATCTTTATCCTCTTTGTATAAATTATGTTCAAATAATGTGTTAACTAATAAAAAAAATCGGTTCATCAAAAAAACCATACAAGCATACGACAAATCGTCAACATTTGTACAAAATATAAAATCTCTTCTCCAACCTAAATCAATTTTAAGTATTAACTGCTACTAAAGTTCATCCGTAAAAAAAATCTAACACTCAACTCATGTCAAAAGTGCTCATTTTACACAGTTGTTGTAAAAAAATGCTCCATAAAATATTTTAAAGACAAGTTTATCAAGGGTGGTCCCCCGCCGTTGACCAATATGCTAATAATTCTCTTGTATAAACCAGAGGGTAGTTTAGCACCCCACTTTATTTGGCTCACAGCTTGAGGTCTGTGATAGAGACAAGTGCTGTTCAATTTTAAAACTGATTGAAGCAGAATTTTAACCATCAATTGCCACGGTACTAAGAGTTCTGGAAACAACAATTTTTGTTTTTTAGATAAACCGATTAGGGGGCGGCGTGACGGGAAAGAGTGCCGTGGGCGTAACGCGTCGCGCCGTCCCTCATAACCCCGTGCTGGGTTCTGGCCTTAGCCACCCCGGCTAAGGCCAGAACGCTGAGTGTGAGCGGTTGGAGGTTTTAGTGCGGATCAACTCCCACATACCCCGGGGAGATAAAAAAAGATAAACCTATTTCGATGATTCTTTTTATGTTAGCATATACTTTAAAACTAATGTTGCAAATTTGATAAAGATCTGACAAGTAGTTCCCGTGTTATTCTTGAAAATGTCGGTCGCTTTCATTTAAAAAAAAATGTTCTCAACATTACTATTCCTGCTACTTAAGAACCGTTTAGCAATTTAAACCCTTATTTATTCACGACATTATTCTAGGTATAGTTTAAACGATGGTTCCTTGAAGTGATAATTAGCCGTACATTCCATTCCTATGCTGTATGGCCGTGAGTCCTTTGACGCGCCGCTGTCACCTGTCATCCGTCAGTCTGAGTTGCAAGTGCATACCATTGGCACGGGTCTTTATGCAAACTTAGAGGAGTTTAGACGATGCGATCGAGTTGGTCGATTTGGTTTGTATTTTTGATTATATTTAGGCTCATATATTGTAATATATTTAACAGTTTATGATATTCAACAAATAAAAGTAAAACTAAACTTTCTTCTCAAACAAAATCAAACTCATTTTGAAAAACATCAATGCTTTTAGTACGTAGCACAAGCTATAGGTACGCTAATATCTAGCATAATGCTCGCTGTTTTAAAAACACATGTTAACCGTAATGGTAAAAAATAATAAAATATTTTTTATCATATCACACTTTCAACAACAAAATATATGTTCACTATCACACAATCAATCGGCTAGTGTGAAAGGGACATTAAGTTAAACAAATTTAAATTTAACGGTACACAATACGGAATGCAACAAAACAAAGCATCGCCATCTTCAGGTCACAGCGACTTGACAAAAACCATTGGACATCGGCATGTTTTGATAATGATCAGACCATAGAATAACACATACAGAAATAAATATTTATACAAATTGATTTAACAAACTAAAAATTATGCACCTTTACCCGATATGAAATACCTAGTAATTTCAAACTTCATCCGACGGTTGCATCACGTTGGTGATCCAATAGCAACACATACACGTAAGGTGTCACACGAATATAAAACGAATGCAGGATATCAAACGTTTCATAAACTTTGTGGCATGCAAAAAACAAATAAATAGTCCTTGTGTAAGACAACCTTGTGTGTTGTGTCAATGGTATCTACATGTTAATTAAGCACTCATCGGGGGAGATTGATTTCCACGTTTTTAACGTCTCATATTTGAGTGTAATTCCATAGTTAGACTTAAATTTTAATACTGCATACTAAATAAAGTAAACAATATATAAGGTTTTTAAAATCACGTATCTTATTTTTAATTTTCTTTTCAAAAAGAAAGTGAAACGATATGATGATTTCACTTTTGTGTAATTTTAACTAAGTGATTTTTAAATACATAGACGAGTGTTTAAAATGTTTTTATCTCGCTTGACTTCTGTATTTGATACTCTATAATCGGCTTATAAAGGAGTATTATAATCCAGGGACAAAATTACAATAAGTTTTTGCAGTTCGATGAATAGATGATGAACTATTTGAATTATTTAGCGGGCTTTTTGATGACCAAAGGGACATTCGCAATTTATACAGACGATACTAAATACTAATATCTTATTTTTGACCAACATCTAAGAGGAGAAGGTTATCAAGATTTTGTGTTTATCCTCGCATTTTTTGTTAGGGTGGACCGATTTAGATAACCCTCTTTTCATATGACTCACCAGTTTTTTAAGAATAAGATTTCATGTTCTGCCTGTTTGAGTATATTTATTATTTTTCTTTTCTGGACCTATTTAAATTCTTCTGACTTCGATGAAAAATAAGAACTCCTGACATATCTTGAACTGTTTCTTTGATCATGCTACCTCTCATAAAATAAAAGTAAAGCATGTCGTGAAAACTATGACGTCACATCGTAAAAATATTTGTAAAAAAAGTACTAAACATTCTTAACAGCAATTAATTACTTCAATTAAATACTAATGAGATGTTTATCTAATTCTATTACAATCATTTACATAAATAAATAAATTATTCCAGCGATTGACGGCCATTTACACGAGACTAATAATGATTTTGGCGGCAATTTGTGTGTTCTAACGAGGCTTGAAAGTCCTTAGTAGGTCGTAGGTAGCGGGCAGTGTACCCTGACATTGCAGAGGTCCATGAGCGACGGTAACCGCTTATCGTTAGGTTTGCATAGGTAAAAAGTAAAAAATAATAAACGTAGTTGAATATTTTTTACAAAAATTGAAGATTAAGTAAGTTACAAAGAAATATTCAAGAAAAATAAGTTTTGTTTATTTATTTGTTCCTTCATAGTTTTAGTTTGAGTAGACCAATGTAAATTGAATGTATCAGATGAACGGTGATGGTCTTCGTGGGGTTCCCTTTTTTTTAAAGATAGGTTTTGGAACGAAGTTGTTAACGCGCGTTGTGAAAGGGGGGTTTTAGATGATTATCGCTAAATGGCGCTGTGATCAAAATCTTTTAAAACACGTTCTTTATTGCGCGTTACGTTAGGAAAAAAAAAATATAAAAATACAAATATGTTTTAATCGGAAGGAACTTCGTTCCATCCGGGTGTCCCTTGACACCTCTCAAGTTTTTTTTTTAAGATACTTTTGGATCTAAAAATGTGAATTTTGAACAGACAAGATTTCAATGGCCGGTCGTTTTCATTTTTGTGATAAAAATATCATCAATGCCAGTCACTTTAAAAATGGTGCCGAGCACGATCCAACAATTTACCTAATCATAGAATTACTATCTAATTGTACCTGATCACTAAACCAGCTGAAAACAATAATTAACGAAATTGGAGTGTAATTGCTCTCATTAAAAACTGGCACGAAAACATTAAATATTTAAAAATCGTGATTTAATGACGTAAATAGACTGACAACATTGTGTATACTATATTATTCATAAGTTTCGTCGAAAAAGAGTCGAGTTTTGATTGGAAAATATTCTGAAACTATGGAATGTCCCTCTTTAATCGAGGTCTAAAGTTTTGTCCTTTGTCTGTCCAAGTAGGTGATGGATAATGGCCCTGGAGTTGCAGAGGTTCATTAGTGGTATCCATTTACCATAATTAGTAGCCTCGTATACCTGTACTGTACTGTAACAACCCATTACTGCCCACTGCTGAGTTCAGGTCTCCTCCGAAGAAGGGTTAGGCATAGTCCACGCTTGCACAGTGCGGATTAGGGACTTCACATATCTTTACCACGATATTTAATTAATTGAGTTGTCTCGATATTTCAACGTTGTTGCAAACGTCATGATCACAAGAAGACTGGATACTGCGGGTCGATTTAAGAGCAAACAAATCTGTGTACCCTCTTTCTCGTTCGCTTTTGGGTAGTACCACTGGAACTCGAACTCACATCACGACACACCACACTCACTGTATCTACAAGACTCTCAGTGTCTGAATAAGTTTAAAATGTTAGTTCTTTTGTCAAGTAATAAAAATGATAACTGAAGATTATAAAGCTTTAAATAATATTATTATAATCTTTGACATAATAATATAAGTACCTAGTAGGTTGTTATCTAAAAGTACATCTGCTTGACATTTACGTGCTGAATTTTTAACCTTTCAAACTTGAAATACTTTCCTTTATTATTGAGACATTACAACGGTACCCTTTCTCTTGTTAAATAAAATTAAATAAAGATAATATTTTACGACGAATAATAGCATTATTACTGTTAAATTATGTTTTACCGTATCCAGTATAATAGAAACAGTAAAAATGTCCTTTACATAGCAATATGAAAAATATGTATTTCAAAAACGGAGGAAACATTATTCTTATTCATTTTTCAAGAATAGCAAAAGAGCCAAGACTTTCCAGCATCGCAATATTTCTATCTTTGCTGTGCGTGTTTTCTATACTAATATTATAAAGAGGAAAGATTTGTTTGTTTGTAATGAATATGCTCCGAAACTACTGGACCGACGTTAAATGAGTATCGTTATGTTAACCTTATCCAAATTAAGTATTATGTTATCAAGAGTATTAATGTAGAAGTATATTACTTTTTGTTTTATTCCAATCGGACTTTTCGTTTAGAAGTTATCACGAGTATAAAACGTAATGAATATGTGGATGCACTTCGGGCCGCGCCAATAATAACGCGACGGCATTGCGAGTACTGTTTGAACCCCTTTGTAACGCAGACGAAGTTGCGCGGGTCAGTCGTATATAATTACACTTGAAAGTATTCGATTTGTATGCTTTTTTGAAAGCATGTACTTATGACATCATCTTTTATAAGTTTCATATTGATCTGACTCGTAGTTTTTGTGGTATTCTTGAAAAAAGGAAGTCAATTTTTTTTTTGGTCGTAGGCAGACGTGCTGACTTTTAAGCTAATTGTTTTTATCATGAAAATATTACTAGTGACGTGCAAACAGCTGTGTAACGTGTCGTGCCGTTTTATGTAACTCCGTTATGGCTTCAGCCAAGTTTGAAACATTGAGAGGATGTTTTAGTGCAATTCGACTCCCAAAAACCTCACCTACGAGACAGGTGGAAGTCCGTCGATATCCTTCTAGTAAAAAAGCCTACTCATTACCACTGTTTGCAACTACTGTAAAACAATTACTAAACGGGTTCTTACCACGATTATTTTTAATTGAGCGGTCCCGATATTTCAGCACTGTTTCAAGTGCCATGATCACGGGAAGAATGAGGAACTGCGGGTAGGTCATTTAAGAGCAGACAAATCTGTCTACCCTCTTTCTCGTTCGTTTGTTCTGCTCTCTCTGTTGTCTCTGAAATATCGAGACCGCTCAATTAAAAATAATCGTGGTAAGAACCCGTTTAGTAATAGTGTGTGTTTAAAGAAATTTATTACTGTAAAACAAGTATTCTTTACTAAAATAAAATTGGTATCATTTTCACCCTTGTGAAAGTATTATAATGTCAAGGTCGTAGAAATGTCAGCAACATAACAATTAGTAGTTATGTTTTGTACACATTTTTAAAGCAACAAACATCTGTTTAAGGTTATAAATATGTAGCAGTTTCCATTGCAAATTAAATGATAATAATCAGTTAGGTACACAGGTAATCTTTAATTTGATGTGGTAATATTGAGTAAGTTGTTGCTAAGTTTTAAAATTTGCGAGTGTTACGACATTTATATAACTACTTTGTCGTTGTTTTTTATTTTTATTGTAGTCACTTTTGTAATAAATGTCCTTTAATTTGAATCATAATAACAACATGACATATTGAAGTCGTTTCTTCATCATTATCATCAGTTCGTAGACGTCCAATTCTAGACATACTGTACTGTACTGTACTGTACTGTAACAACCAATTACTGCCCACTGCTGAGTTCAGGTCTCCTCCGAAGAGGGGTTAGGCATAGTCAACCACGCTTGCCTAATGCAGATTGGGGACTTCACATATCTTCAAAGGATTTTTAGAACCCTTTTCCGATATGCAAGTTTCCTCACGATGTTTTCCTTCACCGTTTTTAGCCAGTGGTGTTGTGAAAAATTGTGTGTTGTTTTTCATATTAAGATTTAGAGGTACAAGCCCGCGGGTTTTGAACCCGCGATCTCCTGTACGGAAGGCAAGCGCTTCAACCACTCGGCCACCACGACATAGACATAGGTCTACTCCAAATCTCACCACAATAAGCGATCCGACAAAATCGTTTAAAAATATAAAAACAAAAGCATTCCTTCAAACAACAATACCAATAACAAGCGTAAAACACAGTTAATATTTCCTCAGATGTTTGGTTTGTAGTGGCCCCATGTCCCTCAATGGCCGGGGGACACAATTTAATTACCAAATGGAGCGTTTTTTGCGAATGTCCATCCGTGCAGATGAGTTAGTGGGTACTGTCAATGAACAATGTAATGATAAAGGTCTGGAATTTAAAATATTGATAAAGGTACAATATGTGTTTTGATTTCTATAAGGACGTGGTTATCAAGTTGATAATTTTTTTCATTAGTTATTATTTTTTAAATGTTTGGTTTGTAAGGCCCCTTGTCTCTCAATAGCCGGGGGACACAATTTAATTACCCAATTGAGCGTTTTTTGCAAATGTCCATCCGTGCAAGATTGGTCGGCTATTTTAAATGCTTAGCGATTAAAAACTTAACATCACCTCACCAAATGATAAATATATTGAAAATTATTCAAATAGGGAATTTCTTATTCACTCGCATTGTTAAACTTATTAAAATTATTTTACTTCAATGTTTCTATTCTATCATAATATCATAATACTATTATAAAGGCGAAAGTTTGTACGTATGGATGTATGTTTGTTACTCTTTCACGTAAAAACTACTTAATGGATTTGAATGAAACTTTACCACAATATAGCTTATACATCAGAATAACACATTGGCTACAATTTTTGAACTCCTTTGTAACGCAGACGAAGTTGCGCGGGTCACCTAGTAATCAATATTTAAATCATGATTTAATTGCCAAACTATTATACTTAAATAATAACAAGTATTAAACCTCCAGGTAAGTGTTTCAAATACAGTCCCAAAGTTATTTTTGATTTCCTCGTATCCCTCATTACTGTAAACAATTTCCTTCCACCCGTCACGCCGCACCCCCCACCCCTCGCTCCCCTCGCCCGGGGGCGGAGGGTCTTCTAATGAGGCCTTTTCTTCAATTTCCAAAGAAATCAAACAATTTTGCACTAATGTTTGCCTTCGGGCGACTTCGTTTTACTTTCAACTTTAATGAATCCAACTATTGTTATTTGACAATTATTTGTACGAGGAAAAAGTTTTATGTTAAAAATAATGGACGTCATGTATTTACATTGTTTTGGTAAAAAACAATGTTTTTTGTAAAATAAGTTTCGTTATGTCATGTATTTTTTTGTAGTTCTTGTTATGTTTCCTGTGATACGTAAAATTGTGATAGTTTTTACGTTTTATTTATAAAAATATAGTAGTATCTATTACATACATTTTTCAATTCAATTCAATTCAATTCATTTATTTGTGATATACAGGTTATTACATAAGATGTTATTCTGATTTACATATTTGTTGTGTATTTACATTTTTTCTGGAGTATAACAAGCTTTTATGTTTTACTTATTGTGGAAAATAAAACGTTCCTATACATGAGTTTGGGGCGGCGCGACGGGAAAGAGTGCCGATGGCGTAACGCGTCGCGTCGTCCCTCACAACCCCGTGCTGGGTTTTGGCCTCAGCCGGGGTTCGGACGCTAAGTGTGAGCGGTTGGAGGTTTTAGTGCGGTTCAACTCCCACAAACCGGTGATTTCCTCCAACCAAAAAACAAAAAAAAAATACATGAGTTTATTGTCAAATTCAAACATATCTTACTTAAATGTTATATTTCAGACATACTAAAGTAAAACATAATACTCAAACGAAGATTAAAATTGGTAACTAATTACAGTTTTTATTTTTCTCTCCACTTATTCTTATTCTAGCATTAGTTTTCTCTTGTACATCCATCTTCCATTTTCATAATACAGCTACCAAATTTGAAAGCGTGAAAGAAAATTTTGCATATACTTAAAAAACATCCCCTTGGCACTCAATGCGCAAGACAGGCCCCAACCAATCAGTACCCAGTTCACCTCTATATGTAAATATATTCAAATGATTTTAAAATCACACCGCGCATGCCACGAGCCTGGGTTTTTATTGGGTCTTTGCATAAGGGTCCCAAGCAGTATTTAGAAGGGTTGCCAACCCTTTTTCGATGTGCAGATGTTTTTTAGTCTTGTGTAGATGGTGCCACGCGACGGTTTTTTTAGTTGACACCTGGTTTTTTGTGTTGTGATAAATTTAGTTTTTTTGTAGTGAAGTTCACCTGGTTATAAGGGATTAAATTTGAGTGTGATTGGCAAATGTGTTTGTGATTTTAAAATGTAATTCAACGGTGTTTAAACTGTACTGTACTGTACTGTACCAACCCATTACTGCCCACTGTTGGGCTCAGGTCTCCTCCGAAGAGGGATAAGGCATAGTCCACCACGCTTGCCTAGTGCGGATTGGGGACTTCACATATCTTCAAAGGATTTTTAGAATCCTTTTCCGACATGCAGGTTTCCTCACGATGTTTTCCTTCACCGTTTTTAGCCAGTGGTGTTGTGAAAAATTGCACATAAATCTTTTTCATATTAAGATTTAGAGGTACAAGCCGGATTTGAACCCGCGACCTCCCGTTCGGAAGGACGCGCTTCGACCACTCGGCCACCACGACTTTTTGGTGTTTAAACATAACTATTATTTTTTAGAATTCCTCCGGAAGAACCTACTCCTGATGCTGCGCTTAGCTACACATGTATCGATTCATTTTTATATTTTAGATAATTCTATCAATTAGTTAACTAAACAATAATTTTAAAGAAAAATTTTATTATTTACAAAGACATACAGAAAAGTTTTAACTTCGTAAATATAAATAAAAAGCACCAAAAATAATCGAAATTGTTATTCCCTTAAACTATCACTATATTATGATTCTAATAATAAATATTGCGCTAATATTTGTTAGGAATACACACATTAGTTGATTGTTGTCACATAGTATCGCGTGTGGTGTTTGTTAATCGCACGCCGTCGCCGCACCTATAGACCGCCGCCTTTATATTAATACTTAAGATAATTAATATATAAGGAAATTAGAACTATTCAGGTTAAAAAGTACGATGGTATCGATACAATATTACTAGATATAACAAAAACTAGGTGACCCGCGCAATTTCGTCTGCGTTACAAAGGGGTTCAAACAGTACTCGCATTGCCGTCGAGTTATTATTTTCTCGGCCCGCAGTGCCCCACATATTCATTGCGTTTTATACTCGTAATAACTTCTAAACGAAAAGTCCGATTGGAACAAAACAAAAAGTAATTTACTTCTACATTAATACTCTTGCAACAACAAAATACTTAATTTGGGTAAGGGTTAATATAAGGATACTCATTTAACGTTAAATTCAATCTTGGGACGAAAAAATATTTTTCATAACCATAAAAGCGGTTATTGTGACTAAACTATGATAGTTAGATATATGCTGTCGCTGACTTTTTTTTTGTCTTCAAAAGACCTAAAAACCCGTAGTACATCGTTTTGTTCTATTGTCAATAGTTTTTGCAGCGTACGCATAAATCGGTTTTCCATTATTCTCCTTGTGTTACATATTCGATATTTTTATACGGATCCATAATTTTTATTATATAGCCTATAACCTTCCTCGATAAATGGGCTTTCCAACAGTGAAAGAATTTTTGAAATCGGACCAGTAGATCCTGAGATTAGCGCGTTCAAACAAACAAACAAACAAACAAACTCTTCAGCTTTATAATATTAGTATAGATAAGTATAGATAGTATAAAATTCATCAGATTCGCCAAATCAATTTTTGATTTTAGTAGTGTTTAAACGGAAACATATGACGCTCTCGTGTGTTCTAAATAAGGATGTATTGTACACTACTCAGGCTCAGGGCTCACACTAGAGGGATCGGGTATTGTTCACTACGCTTGCGGATTTTGGACTTCACATTCGAGTAATTTTTGTTTTTTTTTCGATATTTTTGTTTCCGATTTTGTTAGTAAATAAATGTGCAGTTAAATAATCTTTTATTAATAATCTTTCTACTGTAACTCTTCTTCATCATCATCTAGATAAGTCAACGTGTCAACTGATCGTAAGTGGTTACTGAAGCTCATGGATTGTCAATATCAGACACTACAGAGAACAGTCTCGTTTGAAAAAACTCCTTAAAGAACAAATTATAGCGCATGATTATAAAGCTTTTTTTACATTGACAGGTAAACAAGTAATCGGTATATTTAATGGGAAGCAGTAACCATCTCCGCAATACCAAGTGAAGTTGTTATTTACACCCTACTATAAAGGTATTGATGCATTAGCTCATAGCATAGTAAATAGTGTAAGTACAGTAATAGTAAGTAAAGTTGTTTAACGCAGGAAATGTAATATCCGGTGTAACATCTACGATCTACGCCTTCTATACACAGTTCTCCTTCTCTGTGACATGTTTGTAACGCACTGGAGTTTGTTAATGCAGCTTTTTTGCGCGTTTTAAGATAGAATCAAAAACTCCCATACACGGTGTTCCCGGAGCGCTATGACATGTCTCTCTTAAAACGAGGTTTAAGAAAAGTCCTGTATGGGTGGGTGATAGATAACAGCCCCTCTTTGCCCTGACATTGCAGAGGTGTATGAGCGACGGTAACCGCTTACCATCAGGTGGGCCGTAGGCTCGTGTATCTATTAAGCAATAAAAAAAGTAAAGTGCAGTATAATGACTTTGATTGACTGAAAAATTGATATAGATTGTGTTTAATTGATGTATTAATACGATCGCATTATATTTTCAGTTGGAGCATTACATTAGTATGCATTGTAAATATGTGACTAATGAGAAGACTTGATAAAGAAGAAGGTTTTCGAACCGAAATATCAAAAAACACTCAAAAAAATAATCAAGAACATGTATTAAAATATGGTAAGTTTCATTTAACATTTACATTTATTAGACACTAAAATTAAACACTCAAACTAACATAGCGCCGCCCCCACCGAATAGTATCGTAATCGACTATTACTATAGAAGTGTCTTTATTGGGAATTATTGTACTGGACGGTCGGATACACCTTGTGAATTTTTTTCATAATATTCGTACGAGTACTTTTCGAGATAATGATTTTGTAATGACCATACCTGTACTGTTCGCTTAAAAATAAAGACAGTTTTATGACGAATATCATCATATTAGGCAATTACTAACTTTAAAGTATCACACCTTCTACAGGATCTGTTATTACAATTTATTTTGCAATTTAACTTTCCGGTACTAGACTTTTACGACTATGGAACTTGTTTTGTTTATCATGGAATAATAACGTAAATAGATTGTACAATGATCTGGTCAATTTGTTTTTTCACCGAATATTATGGTAACATTTCATTACCGAGTTAGTTAGAAATTCTAAAAAACATCGCAATTAACTATTACTGTGTAGATCGCTGTCAACAATTTACCCGAATAAAATCGTATCATTGCTTTACTAATGAAGATTCTATTTCAAATTTTGGTAATATAAACTTTCGCTTATAACTGCAATCTTGTACAAAAATATATTTTTTTAATTACACTGCTGTATTGAAGAAAAAATCAGCCATCTTTTGGTATATAAATTATTATTATATGTAAACCTGGTAAGAAGTTATAAGCCAAAAATCGTTTTTTATTTTTCCTGTAAAATTTTGATTTTTCGATTACGATATTATTCGGTGGGGGCGGCGATAGGTACATAGTTACATCCACTGCAAGTTAAATAAAAAAACTTGAGAGGTGTCAAGGGACACCCGGATGGAACGAAGTTCCTTTCGATTAATTAGTGAGGGAATTGTTAATATTTTTTTTTTTTAAGTTATAATAATTAGTTATTTTAAAACGTCTGTCTCTTTCTCTCTTTCTATTTAAATAAAATAACTTAAATAAAATATTTTGATCACAGCGTCATCCAGCATCAATCATATAAAACAAAATAAGGAATTGTTTTAAAAGATTTTAATCACAGCGCCATCTAGCGATAATCATCTAAAACAAAAAAAGTGTCGTGCCAACTTTTTCATAAGAAATTCCATCTAGCCCCCTTTTAATAAAGCTCGGTAAGGAAATTCGTTCCAAAATAATTTTACTGCTAAACAGATAAACGAATCAGCAGCCCACATAATAAGCGGTAACCGTCGCTCATTTCTGCAATACCGCGGTATTAGTGGCTTTTAAAATATCCAGTGCGTAAATATAATACTCTCGGAAAACGACAGCGAGTTCGTTTTTTCCGAACAGAAAGCAAATACAACGTTAAACTGTATTTTTTGTAATATTTGCTTTCACTTAGCGATCGCTGAAATGTTTTCAGAGATTCAGTTACGGAAAGTGGACGTTTTTGTGTAACTTGAGTAAAAAACTAGCGTAGTGTTTGTTTACTTACGAAGATATTCGTTTTTTTTTTTTAGTTGGAGGAAATCACCCGCCCTCGGGGTATGTGGGAGTTGAACCGCACTAAAACCTCCAACCGCTCATACTCAGCGTCCGAACCCCGGCTGAGGCCAGAACCCAGCACGGGGTTATGACGGACGACGCGACGCGTTACGCCCAAGGCACTCTTTCCCGTCGCGCTTCCCCGAAGATGCTCGTTTGACTTTTCAACTCATATTTTCTTGGTTATGTTTCTTGTATTTTTTTGTCTTAAAACAGATTTATTGAAAGATCCTAAATTGCATTAAAACTTCGATTAACGAAACTCGATATATAGGTATTAGAGTGTAAAGATGGTACCAAACAAACACTATCTAAGTAAGTAAGTAGTAAATCTTTTGAAGTCATTAACAAGTCGTGTTACGTCAACGATAAAATATTTTAGAAATTACTATTACATTGAATTTAAAGTACCGTTCCTTCATGATCGTGTAAAAGTTTTATTAATTCACTCTCAACAGTTTTATGAATTTATTTCAAACTAGCTTCCACGTGCAACTTTATCTGCGTTATAAAGAAAGCCAAGTTTTTCTCTAGTTTTGCTATTGTATTGAGACCCACCGACCATTACATAGGGTATTTTCCCTATTATTTTACGTGTTATCCTTTATATTGAATCATACTATCTATTTAAAAGAAAACCACATCAAATTCCGCTCGCTAATTAGTTTCAAAGACTTAAGCATACGTGATAGACAGCGGAAAACGACTTTACATTATGTTCATTCATTTTGTGTTCTACTACAGTTCACTACAAAACTCTTCTACAAACGTTTTATCCGATAGCAATACTCAAATCCTCCCTCTAGAGTCCCAGGAGGGTGTAGTCAACCCTTTCTCAGCACCTCATCCATCACTGACATCAAGAAATGTATTTTAATCCAGTCCTCCGACGCGCAACGCTTCATGAAACGTGAAATATGATCTCTTAGCGCACACATACATGAGCGTGTGTTTCCAGTCGATTCAAATTGAAAAACTTTAGTAAAAAAATCCGAATTGGGATTTTACCAAGATTGTTGTTTGTCTAGTGGAGTGTCGTGGTGTTCTTGTGTGTTATTGCACAACATTGTAGCTCCTAAAGTTTGGTTTAATAAACACATTTCATTTCGTTATTTTTTAACACGTTACATGCAACAGGTATTTTGCTGTTATTTCCATTCCTACGGTACCAGATGCCTGCCACGCCTGGTGATAAAACTATCATTATGGCGGTACACACATGTTAGACGTACATCCATCTCTTTCGACCATCAACCCAAATTAAAGTTATGTCTTTGGCAAGATAGAGAGGTCTAAACTTTTCTTAACCACACTGTAAGCGAGATACGAACCAGGCATTTTTGACTGGTTTCGCAGTGAACGTGTTAAAGGAAATAAAAAGAGGCTGGCTGTTTTTTTTTACAGACTTTCCAAAAGGAGGCAGTCGTAGACTGTATTTATTTTGTTAAGTTTGTCCACGCATAATTTTAATATGATCAACCGATAAAAAGTTGAATGTGGTAGTTGTTAGTGACTCTATTGTGTCCTGATATATTACAAAGGTTCACGAGCAACAGCACCACTTACCATCAGATGGGCCACATGCTCGTTAGCCTATGAAGCAATAAATTATAATGGTCATCGTAAGGACCTATTTTTACTAAGAAGTATGCTTTATAACATGCAGTTTTTTTATCTTATCCTCATAGATTTTTTTTTTAATACAAGATAGATAGATGAGCCTACAGCTCATCTGATGGTAAGCGGTAACCGTCGCTCATGAACCTCTAAAATGCCAGACACAATTCCGAAAATCTACCAGTACCATGGAAACAAACACACCTTTTATATCTTAAACGACGTGTTGTGTATGTGTGTGTGTGAGATAGTATTGTGAAGTTATAGTAGACAGATGATGTGGGAACTTCATATTACCTGCTTTTTACACTTACAACGTTTTATACTTTGAATCAAATAAATTATTATTGTTATTTTTTTATTGCACAGTAAATAAACGAGTTCACGGCCCACCTGATGGTAAGCGGTTACCGTCGCTCATGAACCTCTGCAATGCAAAATCAAGGAGGGGCCGTTATCAGTGAAAAATTGTTTCATAAAATTATTGGTTAGAATTATTAGAATTGGGTTCATAAATATAAGTTGTCTATTTTGACCACATTCAGTTATAATTTTTCACAATTAGTTTTAAACTATTAATTATATGTTTACCGAATTTATGTCAGATTGTTTCACAGACTACTGAAACCAAAAATCTTTGAATTTAGGTTATAGGTTATAAAAACAAAAAAAGGCACAATGTATTAAAATCGAAATCCTGCTCACAAAGTACCTTTGTACACATACTACAAAATCAAGTGTAAAGCACTAACTTAGGACTAACTAAATAACCATATTTATTTCCTTAAAACATAAAATGACATCTCCGTACGTAATGACTATCTCACCACGCCGTAACACACCGTAAAACTATTCCCTCCTTAAAATTCGTCCCCAACCATATGCTTACAAAATGTAGTCACCATCAAACGATAAATCACTGCATCTCCATAAATCAGGGCTTGAACCGTTTTAGATGGAACTTTTGTATTGGTCCCTAGAGCCGGGAACTCCATCAATCATGAAAATTTGTTGAGTCTCCTGCATGCTTGACTTGAGCTAGTCATCGGGCCATGATGGATGAAGACTTGGTTATCTCTTGTGACTTTCATTCTTGTGAATGGAGCTGAATGGTTGGGTTAGTTAAGGATGTAAATAGGAAAACGTGGTAGGTAATTGTGGTGTGTTTGTTATACACGTGTTGGAAATGAGTATCTTTGATGAAATTTTATAGGTTTTTTTTTTATTTTTTTTATTGCTTAATAGATAAACGAGCCTACGGCCCATCTGATGGTAGGCGGTCACCGTCGCTCATGAACCTCTGCAATGCCAGAGCTGTTATCTATCGCCTACCGATACAGGACTTTTCTTAAACCTCGTTCAAAGAGGGACATGTCATAGCGCTCCGGGAACACCGCGGATGGGAGTCCATTCCAAATCGGGATGGTACGGGGCAAAAATGATCTTCTGAAGTGAACCGTGGAAGATCGCAGCGGTTCCAAGTAAAGGTGGTGGTGGATTTCTAAATTGTGAAAATATAATTAGAGTAATTTTGTAGGTATATTTTGATATTAATAAGATCAGCTACGTTTCTATAAAATCCAAAACAAACAACAAAAAAACTTTAAAATAATTCTCAATTTCCTTTTCAATGGACCAAAGACTCGTTCATTCTCGAAACGTGATCGTAAAATCCGAACTACCCGCATTTACATCTCAATAATTTTCATGGCCCCTAAACCGAGCGATAAAACATTTGATCTCGCGATATTCAAGTGACATTACTAAAGCATCTGTCGTGGAACATTCGGTCGCTTATCGCACGAGGGTAGACGAAAAAAATGCAGCAACGCCATCAAAACAGAGCTCGCTCGATAATACTATGATTAATACTGTCTTATCTCACGAGTGCAGGCCGTGCCTTACTCAAGAACACTTCCCGGCTTCTTTTTGGCATTAAACAACCAAAACTGAACCTTGTTTGTATAGCTTTAGGGTTATTTTTCAGTGGGGTAAACTCCCCGTGTAGCGATTTCGCATAATGCATATTATATCTAGGGTGGGGCGACCACACGTCTTTTCCACGCGACAACTTCCCTACATTTTTTTATTATTATTGCGCTCTGATGGAATTTGCCCTGAGGGTTCGTTTCGAACCAGTTTTGGCTTTTATTACGGATTTTGAATACGATTTTTGAATGTAATAGAGTGTACGTAGCTTTTTTACAGTCTGTTTGAGTCCCCTCGGGCTTTTGAATGGAAAGCGTCGAAATGTAGTGTGCGAGTTTAAATAACATCGTTTTGTTTTGAATAGATTTAAGTATGGGTGGGGTGGATTTTTATTTGAAAGGGTGACGAATGTTGTAATGTAATGGCTTGACTATTAAACTGTATGTGTGTTCTATAACTTTTATGTGTCTTTGGTATGTGTAAAAATATGGTTAGATTTATTGATACATACACCTTTTTTAAAGAAATAAATAGACTATTTTGGAATTATCGCTAATTATTTTAGGTACTAAATATTATGAGTAGGCACTAGGCAGGCATCGATAAATGAAACTATCTATGAAATACCTAAAAATAATCGTAGATACATAAATAAATAAACAAATATTAAGAATTATAACTTATTTTTAAAGTAAAAATCTGAAATTAGTCCATAAATTATTATTAGAATAGCAAGCTCGTCAACCTTCATCTTCGCCACAAAATACGGAATAAATAAAAGTAAAATTCCGTAATTTTTTTCACTTTATAAACATTACACTTCCACGAATATTTCAAGACTTAAATTAGTCAAATCGGTTCTCGAGTTTTAGCGAGACTAAAAACAATTCATTATAATATTCGATTTGTAATATACATATCGCAGCTATAACAGCAAGTTTTCAATAATATCTGTAGTTGAAATGTAAGAGTATAAATAACTAACATTGGTTCGGTAATTAATAAAATCGGTTCGCTGAGCACCGATTAAAACCATTACCTAATAATTGGGATGTTAATCTTGCCTCTCACAAACAGACTATTGATTCTACATTAACTGTGTTTAAATTGTTAGTATATCTTCGATTTTGAAAGTACATAAGTGTTGGTTACCTGACTTTATAAAAAGACAGTATAAGGGTCGGGGATGGACCTCAAAGTTAGGTCGTAGGTAGCGACCCTCAGTGCCCCTTGACATTGCAAAGGTTCATGAGTGACGGTAACCACTTACGATCAGGTGGTCCGTTGGCTCGTCTGCCTACATGGCAATAAAAAAAAAACTAAAAAAAATAGTCATACTGACTTTATCTTAGTTTATTATGTGTCGAAAGAATTTAACACACTTGATCAAACCGAATTTAATCTATAGCCATGATTTGTCCTCCTTCAAACGAGACTTGAAGAGAGAAACCACTTACGATTAGATGGTCAGTTGGCTCGTCTGCCTATATGGCAGTAAAAAACGTCAGACAACAGCATTGTAAATAAAATTAAAATGTCAAAACAAATCTCATCATCTGATTGATCAAAGATTTTATTTATACATTATACAGGGTGATTTGTTAGACAGGGTACATATTGCAGGAGGGTGATGAGTACTCTGTTCTAATACGGAATATTACAAAAAATAAGTAAAATTACATTTTTTTTTTTTTTTAAATCTAAATTCGACAAAACTACCTCAAACATAAGCAATTTCGGCTTAAAGAGTGTTGACTAATGACCTCTTTCAATATGTACCTCCTCCTCACTAGGAAATCACCCTGTATATATAACGGTTTAAAGAAATTTAACATTACCTTTCTTCCAAAATTATAAACAAAATCTAAATATTACACAGTAGAAAGGATAATCTATTTCTATACAAGTTAAATAACATCACCAGATAAGAACAGATAATATATAAAATGATAATTTCAACGTTCACATTCATCCTTACAATAACGAACACTTGGAAAACTACAAAAGCATAACTCATAAACAAGTTATGACGACGTCTCGGGGTGGAGGGTGGCGAGGGTTGTAATTATACAACCCCCTACCCCCGTGTCATGTGCACTCGTATGTGTATGCAACATAGTTATATTCGATAAAGCACTGGAATGGTTTGGATAGTAGTTTTATTTTATATATTATGATTCTTATACCGTAATGTAATAAAACATTGACAATATTTAAGTAGTACCATATCTTTCGTTTCTACATCTGTTGCTCCAAATGACTGTCTGTTAGTAATCCAAAAATATATATTCCGATAATATACCTTGCATACACATTAGAGTAATAATATCAAGTATCGACAATCTTCTGGTCAACAATCGTCTTGCGACTTAAACATTTACTCCACATATTCTGTGTCATTATAGGGTCTTATAATCAACGATAACTAACTGTAGATTTGATTATTCTTTTAAAAAAAGACATTGAATAGTTCTTTAAACTCGAATTCAAACTAATCCGTTATGTTTCCTATTTCAGTGTTTCGAGATCTTGCTGATTCAAGATGAACGTGATAAGAAAGAAAAGAAGAATAGGTAAAACATTGCTATTCATTTTAAATAACAGCATAATAGTCATGTTAAATAGCCATATATTGCACATATTAATCACATATCATCATCATCATCAGCCCACAGACGCCCACTGCTGAACATAGGCCTCCCCCAAACCTCGCCATAACGACCGGTCCTGCGCCGTCTGCATCCAGTGACCTCCCGCGATCTTGACCAGATCGTCGGTCCATCTCGTGGGGGGTCTACCAACGTTGCGCTTACCGGTTCGTGGCCGCCACTCTAGAACTTTTCGGCCCCAACGGCCATCTGTTCTTCGCACAATATGTCCTGCCTATTGCCACTTCAAAGATGCAATTCTTTGGGCTATGTCGGTTACTTTAGTCCTTCTGCGGATCTCCTCATTTTTGATTTGATCACGCAGATAGATAGAGAGATCAGAGAGCAGAGAGATCACATATAACATATGTCAACCTATTATTACCCACTACTGGTCTCAAGTTTTCATAGTATAGGGATCAGGCATAGTACACCACACTACGACTTACCTAATAAGGATGAAAGACATACTTTCGAATCGTTGTAAAGCCTTTTCCGATAGGTTACCCCACGATGGTTTCCTTCACCACTTTTGTTACTAATGTTGTCATAAGTTGCACATAAATCTTTTCACAATAATGATTTGAAAAATTTCGTTTTTGGCTTGAACAACTAACCTTATATTATTAATTATTATGCTCAAGTACTCGTTTTCACTAAACATCTTTTTGATATAAGTCATTTTATCAAATTACTCTTCACATATAATAAGAACGAGCTACACAGTTTAAAGCAATAACTACATCTATCAATAGTTCGCGTATCTTCCTGTCGCGAGACCGTCCAGTTTCCAAGACCCCTACCCTCGCGACTCCTCAACCCAGAACCCGCTTTCCACAATACCCTGAGGGGGCTGGAGAGGCTCCCGTTCCACTGGTCAGCTCGTACATATTTCTGCAATTGATTAGGCGGGGGCGGTTGCCATGGTAACGGGCTGCTGCACCCCAACTCATTGTAGTCGGTAAAGTTGGCTTCACAGTGTCTTAGGATTTATTACTGATGTTTGGATTAACTGTTTGTAAAAACGTTTTAAGATTATTTAATATGGATTTCGTCTTTGTCACAAATTTTTAAGTGTTTGTATTGTGAGATATATTTGTCAGTCAACTTTCGTTTGTGATGTAGTGTATCATCCTTTACTGCCTACTGCTGGGCTCAGGTCTCCTAGTAGAAGGATTAGGCATAGTATACACTTTTCTTATTGGAGGCTTCATCTTATCTGTAGGATTTTAAGATCAAATAACAATAGACTCCAAAATCTAAAATTAAATTGCCTTTATGCACAAGAGTTTACAATACAGCAATATATCTAGTCTAGTACATGTATAAGTTGATGCCTAAGGCGTTTCTTTGAAGCTAGACTTTACGTAGATGACTATAATAGAACCTAGACATATTTCACATTAGAAAATATTTGCTGAAGATGTTTCAGATAGAATATGTAATTGATAGAGAAGGATCTTTGAGCATACTTTACTGAGTATTATTTTTACAAACTAGCTGGTCCGCGCAATTTCGTCCGCATCACTTTCATTTGAATGGTAGCCTATG
Source organism: Trilocha varians (assembly GCA_030269945.2). Taxonomy (NCBI): domain Eukaryota; kingdom Metazoa; phylum Arthropoda; class Insecta; order Lepidoptera; family Bombycidae; genus Trilocha; species Trilocha varians. The sequence continues at coordinate 594,631 of AP028264.1, read as the reverse complement.
TTCTTTCTCAGGGTCCAAAGATTGTCTGTGCCAAATTTCAGTTTCAAATTTCAAAATCGGTTCAGAGGCTTAAACAGGAAAGCGTAACAGACAGACAGAGTTATTTTCGCATTTATAATATTAGCAGGAATTTGGAATACGTTTACTTTCTTTCTTACTTTCAAAATATTTCCGAAAACATCTTAAATAACAGTACTAATGAAGTATTTTAATCTGCGCCGTGCCGCGGTGGCTAAGTGTACCTGCTCCGAATTCACATTGATTGAAATTGGTTGTTGTAATTGGCTCGACTATTGTCTTCCGAAATAGGGGTACGGACGCCATGTTCTCAAAGAATAGTTACCGTAGAATGGATGAAAACGTTAATTAATTATTTTGAAATGAAATGAAATACGTTGAAATGAAATGAAATACTTTATTACTACAGTAACTACTAATCGTCAAAATTGACGTAAGCTGTTCTACGTACGTGGGAATAAAAAACAACATATTTGGACTATCCTAAAGAAAATATACAACTTAGCTTTGGACTTTAATAAAGTTAAGTACCTATTGTTTTATACATTTGAACTGCATGTTACCTTTGAATGTAAAGTAAACTCTATAGTCACTGAACATTCGTACTTCTACTTTGGGGATATACTGTGGAGAAAAACATATCATTAAAATTATATCTAACGGGGTGATAACAAGGGAAACCAACCTATTCACCGTTCGGGTATTTGGAAGTGGAGACTTGCTATAAATACAGGCGCTGGCCGCTGTTATTATTCATTCGTGTTTGAATTGTCGAGGCGAACGGACCTCTTGATGTAAAAATAATAAACTGTTAAAACTCGCTATTTTGAAGTTTTTATTCAAAAGTGTTGATCATCGAGTGTTCAAGTGGACATTGTGACGTCATTCCTGACAAAACAAAATGAAGATCGACTAATTACAACGTCATTACACCTCAACACACTATTTACGTCGTCATATCAAATAAAACAAAATATATTTTTTACAAATCAATCAATCGCCCATAAAAATATAATCGTGAATCACTAACGTAAATCCATCTCAACCATATTGTTAATTATGTTCCATCTACGTGTGTTCTATGCAGTAGTTTCAAGTTAATTTCACCGTTGAAGCTAATCCGCGCGACTAATTATAGCGGCACATTTAATCCCCCCCTCCAATACTCCCTGTACATTCTATCCTTAACTATAGATACTGCAGGTATAAGCATTTTAAGAACATAAAAAATACGCAAGTCGTCAAAGGTAGGAAGAAAGATGAGAAGAGACGAGAGCCATGTAACAAGACGAAAGATGAATTTAAAAGTAGAAGAGGACACGATGACCGAAGAAAAGATGGTGTGATTGTGTCAAGAATGATATGAAGGCTTGTGGTGTGACAGCTGATGCTGCATGTAAAGATAGAAAGGAGTAGAGAGAGAAGACATATTCCATCGACTCCATCTAACTGGGATAAGGTGTAGTGAAAGAAAGAAACGTAGGTCGTAGGTAGCGGGGGAATGTCCCCTGACATTACAGAGGTCCATGAGCCATGGTAACCGCTTGCGATCAGGTTGCCTGTTGCTTCGTCTACATATAAAGCCAAAAAAATTCGTGTCCGTATCATTTCGATTTGAAATTGACTCCCGTCCAAGGTATTCCCGGAGCGCTATGACATTATTGACATTGACGAGAAATTTTCTTAAGCTTCACTTACAGAACATCACCTTACTTCCCACTATTACAGCCATCTACTTAACAGCAATACACAAACAAAGGACGAAAAACTAAAAAGAAATAGCAATTAGGAACTCCTGCATAATACATGTCGCTGCATACATTCCCACCCCAGCATCCAATCGATACTGCACCCTACCCACGCGCCCGGAATATATTAAACAAAGTATTTGCATAAGCTGATGAGACCTCGTTATATATCGGGGGATAAAATCGATACTGTGGGCGATATTTTGTTGTTGGATGTAGACAGAATATTTTCGTTTTTAAGGTCGTGGATATCATTTGTTGAGGCTGAAAACCAGCGCTCGGTATTGGTTGTTGTTAATCTTCATTTAACACCTAGCATTTAGCTGAGTCTTGACTGATTTGTGGTGGAAACTCTATTTTATTTTTAACACGTGTTCAATTACTTTGTGTTTTGTTTTTATGTATTTTTTCTTAAATTTATTACAATGTATGTGTGTGTTTTTGCCATAAATAAAGCTATGTCTATGTCTATGTAGATCTAGTCAAAATTGACACGTCTAAACATGATGAGTATATCTTGTTTAGTGCGGGAGTTTCTATTAAGCAGCTTCATGGTGCCATATTATGGTATTGTCACAAAATATGCATGTCAAAAAATTTTTGGCTAAATAGGTAACCGGAAAGTTGGTGAAATTAAACTCTCAAGATTCCACCCGAATTTAAATGTACATAGTTATATCCAGTTAAAGCTTTCAGAAAAAACTTTTCCAAACAGCTTTGTTGAATTTACATACTTTACCGACTCCAATACAAAGTGGTTTCAAAACATAGACTTTACAATAAATGTGAGAAATATCATGTGTGCAAAATTAACACTCTGATTTGTTAACCCTTATGTCAACGGTATCTGTCATACATTTACATACATAAATACATAAGCATGCCTGCTGTATATAATATGTCGTTCTTATACATCTTATTATTGTCATTTGATACACAAATTCATATGATGTATATGACGTTTATGTGTGTCTTGTTATTGGTTACATTTCTTCGCATGTTTTAATATAATATTATCTTGTTGTTATGATAAGATATCTCTCTCAAGCAAAAGTTCGGAATTACCTTCTTGAATACATTATATTTAATATTTGTTTCCTAACCTTAATATTTTTAAACCTTTTACCATTAGAAGGATTTACTACATCCATTCGTCAACTTAACAAATTCAATCTCCGAGATTATTTTATTGGCATTGAATGTAGGTGTATAACTTGTTAACGGTTGCAACGATTTGGTAATACTTATTATATTTTATTGTGTTTGTAAATATGAGAAAAAAAAATGTTTTATAAGATTTTGTAGTGGCCACAGTGACAACTTTAAAAAATACTACAATGTTTATTTTTGGTCTTAGGTGGCGGTCTTAGACTCCCCTGACATTACAGGTCTAGGAGTCTATCTCATCAACCACTTACAGGTTGAACGTAAGCATGTTTCAACAAAAAAAAAAAAATATTTTATGACATACGAAATGTAAAATAACAAAACCTAAATCAGTTTCACATCAAATAAATGCAGCTAAATTTCACATCGATGCATAAATAAAAACAAATGCATATATGATGATAACTGATACATATCTAAAACATTATAAATATTCTATCATCACTTATCATCGTCCGGCATCGCTTTCAACTCATAACGTTGGAGATACAAGTTTTTACTGCGCAAAATTTAATATTTCATAATGTCTCATGATATTTTATGACGTTTTATATGGAACCGCCATATTAAAAATTCTTTATGGTCCCGGTATGAAGTGTTGGAGTTATATAGTTTATAATTTAAGGTTATTGCAATCAGGTTATGTTTTGGTGTTGAAGTAGAATGTTTTTTTTTGACGTGACAACGTCTTATAAATTGGTTTGCCGGGTGACACTTCAAGAAACTGCGTTACACTCCGCTCACGTTATGCGCTCACAATGAGAGCGAGTGAGAGGCACGCGTGTCTTTCACTTTTTATGTCTGTCTCTCTCGCTCTTAGGCGGGCTAACCATGCTCGAGTCGTTGTCACGTAAAACTTTCGCCCGTATACCGACTTTACAGGCAACCGATTTTTTTTTATTGCGTGATAGATAAACGAGCCACCTGATGGTAAGCGGTCAACGTCGCTCATGAACCTCTGCAATGCCAGGGCAATGCCTATCGCCTACCGATACAGGACTTTTCTTAAACCTCGTTCAAAGAGGGACATGTAATAACAGTTTTTAAGGATATTGCGCAGTTTCAGAGAAAAAAAATAGATTAGAAAATTTAAAGGAAATGTTATAGTGCTCTGATAAATATATAATGTTATTATGTTATTCGGTACTTTAGGCACTCACGATTAACTTCATCACAAATACTAAACATGTTCTTACGGAAATATCATCATTTTGTAAAAAATGTGGTAAGAACTCGTTCATTATTAAGCCGTTTATCTTAATATTTGATTCTTCTATGAAGAGACATTGAAATTAAATGAAAAGTATTTATTAATCAGTAATAAGTGTTAAATATAAATTTCTCACATAGACTAACAAAGGTGAACCATATTAAACCGACGTTACATGGTTAGCTTATAGTGGGAAGGAAAGTCTGAGCCCGTACTAGTAAAAACTGTATCACGGGTGCAGGAGTCCTTCATACAACAATAATTGATGTTTAATTTTAAGGATTCATGGAGGTTCACTAATCCTTGTAAATAAAAGTTTGAAATGTACATTATAAAAGTTTAATACAAGCCAGGTCAACAGACAATGAACCGGTGACTAATAAATAACATTAGAAAAAGGCATACATTACATATTATAATTTAAAAGTTAAATGGTCTCTCAACCGATACGCTTAGAAATAACGGTACTATGAACTAGAATCCCACTCATAAAATATTATTTATAGAAAAATTAAAACCGAATTTCTTTTATCAATTTACCCTTCGATTTCACTAGTCTGCCATCATCCATTTCGACCACTTTTGAGATATCATCTTACCAACAAAAAATAATCATCAAAATAGGTTTACTAACGACAAAGTTATCCGCGAACAAATATCAAGTTAAAAATACTTTAACAGTCGAAAAAATCAAAATCCACCCTAAAACTATTAGTAGTTTTCCCGTAACTTTTGAAGGAGTTTTCGTCGAAGCTCAAATGCGAGCTTTTCTTTGAAGAAGGACGGAACAAAGCTCCGGTCGCAGGAATCCAATTTAAAAGTAGCGTTTACTTCGGCGTGTAATCGTTAGACGACATTAGGCGAACTATACACGTGCGATTTTAGAGGTAAATATACGAATAAAAAATTATAATGTCTGTTTGTCAAAATGTCGATGAAAAAGGAATGAATTTAAATTAACCATTCAGTAACTTTATTCCACGAACCGAAATTAGGTTTTTTAGTTATGCCAAGTCACAGTTTGCGAAGGTAAAGAATTTGCGTAACGCGTCGTGCCGCACCACATACCAAAAAAAAATGTTTAAGTACATTTCACTATCAAGCTTATCATACTTTAATTTAATATTAAATACTGGGTATTTCAAAATGTAATCAAAATCATGTCAAAATAGTGTAAAATTTTTTTTACAAAGGTACCACACAAGAGTTCTATATTTGTTTCTGTATTATTCTTGTGTGTAGTATGTATATGTCAAGCCTTACATGCAGGCTGGCTAAAAGGAGGCCCCCATCCACCAATATTATACGAGTCTAGTTAGCGCGCTCTGATATTAAGAATTCCACGATACACAGATTATATAGCGGAAAATTTAATGTAGTTTTAATTTTATTCAGATAAAATTAGTTTTTTATATAGGTTGGGTGACTTTTCTCTAATTCCATTTAATTGTTTGTAGAAGCGGGTATTACATCGATTTAAAGGAAAGACTTCCGGTTGTGATGAATCATTTTATAAGAGTGTTGTTAGATTCTTTTAATTTAATTTTATGAAAACGGAAATACTAGTGGCGCCATCTGATTTATTTCTCAAGAAAGTATAAAAGGCGTGTGAACTATCGTTTAAACACAGTAGTCGACGTGATTTCAAAGTGAACAGAGTTGGGAGTAATTGTGACTGAGTTTTGGAGGATAATTGTACTGATTTTGGAGGATGATTATACTGATTTTGGAAGATGAATAAACTGTTATTGTGAACCAAGGAGTTTTCATTGTGTTTCTGAACTGAACCCCAATATATAGTAAATCTAAAATGGCTGACGTCGTTATAATTTTATAAGGCACGCTGTTTAAGTTTCAATAATTTATTTTAAACAAATCCTTGATAGGTATCATGTAGCAGTAGAGTGCTAGCTAATACAAGTAAAACGAGCCCAAACATGACGAGTCTGTCTTGTTTAGCGCAAGAATTCCTATGGCCTTCCGAATCCATCATCAGATCAGCGCCATTTTGACATATTATTGCATTGCGATATACATCTGCGTGCAAAATGTCAGCTCAATCGGAAACCGGGAAGTTTGTCAAATTTAGCTTGCAAGATTCCACCCGAACTTACATAGTTACATCCAGTGCCAGTTAATATAAAGCTTGTAAAAAATAGACCATGTTTGGTTCGGTTTAACTGCATAGATTACCACATACTAAAATAATAAACGCTCTCTCTAAAACGTTACGTTACTCTGTACGCTGTTAGAGGGAACGGTACAAAGTTGGTAATTGAAAAATCTTTGTCTCTCCCCTACACCCCCACCCCCCCTACTCAAATTAAACTTCTAATTACATTTACACAAATTTAATTAACGAATTTGTGGTAGTTTCAGTACATTAGTACTCTGTTTGAGTTGGTTGATTGTATCAAGGAGGGCTTTGGTTATACATTTTTGATTTTATGTACTGTGTGTAAATAAAAATGAGCTTAAAATTCTTCTGGTGGAGATTTACCTTTTTAGATGATTGTTGTACAGTACAGTTACAGAAGTCCTCAATCCACATTGGTGTCGTGTGGTGGACTATGCTTAATCCCTCTACTGACAAGACCCAAGACCAAGAGTGAAAAGCAATGGGTTGTTACATTTTGAGCCAATAATTTAATAAGCTTGACATATTTAAAAAAACTAATCATTTTTATTTTAGTTTTCAGATATACATTGAGACATATAGAGGTTACTTATTAGACAGCAATAAATGAAGATTTACCTACATTTCTACATTTGAAAATAATGTAATAATTTCTATGGTGGTATAAAATAAAACTGAAGAACTAAATATCTAATTTACTCCTAGATGAAATGACTGGTAAGAATTATTGTAGTCCATCTGCTTATAAAAAGATAAGTATGAACAAGTAGACTATAGTTTTTTTTTGTGTTTTTAAATGTACGACATTTTAAAAACTTTATAGAAATGTGTAACACTGCTCATTTGACGGTAAGTGTTTACCTTTATTCGTGGACATCAGTGATGTTTAGCGGGCGTTCTGTGATATTCGTTTTTAAGTGCGTTTATAAATCGTTTTAAACAACAACAAGTTAAACATTGCCAGCAATTGTGGATAGGTCCATGAGCGACGGTAACCACTCACGGTCAGGTGACCCTTTAGCTCGTTTACATGACAATAAAAAAGATAAAAATCGAAATTTCCTATGACCACCTTTCGAATCCATAATCAGATCAACTCCATTTTGTCATATTATTGCATTGTCAGGCGATATAAATCTGCGTGCAAAATGACAGTCAATCGGAAACCGGGAAGTTTAACAAATTAAGCACGCAAGATTCCACCCGAACTTTCATAGTTACATAGAAACACTACATCCAATGCAAGTTAATATACTACTATGCAAGTTAATCTACTTCACATAATTATACATAAAAATTACATTGTAAAGTAAGCAAAATAGCAATGAAACTCCAATTTCGCAACAAAGCTGTCATATTCCCCTCCCTCCCACCACCCTCTCGCCAGGGGGTGGCGGGGGTGCGGTGGAGAGGGAGGCAGCGGCCATTCGTCAGTTCTACCTAGAAATGTTTTCATTTTTATTTCATACGTAAAGAATGCTTTTTCATATGTATGTGTTGTTTATGAAATTCTGTTAATAATTGATGTGTAGTGTATTCTTGTGAATATAATTTTATTAATGACTAGGTGACCCGCGATACTTCATCTGCGTCACAGAGGGATACAACATAGCATAGAATGTTATAGCCTTCCTCGATAAATGGACTTTCTAACAGTGAAATAATTTTTCAAATCGCCAAACAAACAAACCAACAAACAAACTCTTCAGCTTTATTATATTAGTATGGATATCATAAGACGATAAAGAATTATTTATACTTAACTTTCCAATAGTAGCTTGTTGATATGATAGCCCTTAGTATAAGTAGGTGATGGGTAACCTTCAATACCCTGGCATTGCAGAGGCTCTTGAGTCAAAACAGTCACCATTTACCATCAGGTGGGGATACAACCCGAAAGTTTACTGAATCCTTTGCAGTCGTTACAGCGGTCGGATTTTAAGCTCAAATTAACGCTGCTTTTTAAATAATATGTCTTCTCTCTCCACTCCTTCCTATCTTTACATGCATCATCAGCTGTGACACCACTAGCCTTCATATCATTCTTGACACAATCACACCATCTTTTCTTCGGCCATCGTTTTCTTTTACATCCATCTACTTTTATTTATTTTTTTTTATTGCCATGTAGGCAGACGAGCCAACGGCCCACCTGATAGTAAGTGGTTACCGTCGCTCATGAACCTCTGCAATGTCAGGGGACACTGAGGGGTCGCTACCTACGACCTAACTTTAAGGACCCTCCTCAAGCCTCGTTTGAAGAAGGCCAAGTCATAGCTATTATTGCTTTACTACTAAAACTAGTAATTATTTTATGAAAAACTTTAAAAAATGCCAAAATATTTAAGAACATTGCAATAGTATAATTCCTTGTGTGAAATATGTTGTCTAAATACAATTTCCATTACCTGTATAAAATACTAGATGACTCGCGTAACTTCGTCTGCGTCATAAATATTCGTAATTTTCATACGGATCCTTAAGTTTTTTGAAAATATAATATAGCCTATGTTACTCGTGGATAATGTAGCTTTCGAACGGTGAAATAATTACTAAAATCGATCCAGTACTTTTTCGTTTATTCGTCACATACAAAAATACAAATCTTTCTTCTTCATAATGTAGTGTATGAAATATAGTTTCAAAAATATTCCGCCAACACAAGGCAAATGTTTATTTTATAATTAGCCTATTTACAACTTATTCTTCAATATACTACCTACTATAATTTTATATATAAACTATCCAGTGTTAGACGAAAATAAAGCCAAAATATCTAGTTTTGAGACGGCAGCCGATACTGTCAGTGTGGTATGTCGAAATGTGAGTTCGAGTTCCAGTGGTACCCGCAAACGAACGGGAAAGAGGGTAGACAGATTTGTCTGCTCTTAAATGACCTACCCGCAATTCTTCAGTCTTCCCGTGATCATGGCGCTTGAAACAGTGCCGAAATATCGGGAACGCTTAATTGAAAATAATCGTGGAAAGAACCCGTTTAGTAATACTGTAAGTGATGTAGATAACCGCGAGTGTTTAAAGAAATTTATTACTATAATTATACCTATATCCTTGTCCAAATTACGCCAAAAAAAGCCAAAAAAGTCCAGGTACCCCTGTAAAAAGCATCCCCTACGCCTTGTCAATAAAGCAAGCGTAGTTTAGAAATTCGTTACATTCCCCAATGTTTGGTTTTCGCTGGCTCGACTTTTTTACCGGCCTCGCCCGGGGCAGGACTGTTTACCCGACTTTTTATTTACCCGGCTCCTATTCCGCGGTAATTGTCGTCGATTGTTGCTTTACTTAATATTTGAAGTTTACTTTCCATTTCTTCGAGGATCTATAGTGAGTATTGGGTGTGTGTAAGTCTGTTGTTATCTGGTTTTGGCGTGAATTTTTTTTTTTTTATTATTGCCATGTAGGCAGACGAGCCAACGGGCCACCTGATCGTAAGTGGTTACCGTCGCTCATGAACCTCTGCAATGTCAGGAGACATTGAGGGGTCGCTACCTACGACCTAACTTTAAGGACCCTCCTCAAGCCTCGTTTGAAGAAGGACAAGTCATAGCGCTCTGGGAATACCGAAGAGGGGAGCTCATTCCGTAGCCGGATGGTGCGTGGCAAAAAGTGTTCCTGAAACGGACCGTGGATGACCGCGGTGGTTCCATATAGTAAGGATGAACTCCACCTCGAACCTGGGGTCTGTAACATATTCTAGACTAATTCGTAAACGATAGTTGATGGGTGCTGGCTACCAAACTGTTACTATAAATTAGGTCGTTGGTTCTAGCATGAGGATCTCTGTATATTGGAGTGGAATTAAAAACCTTTCGAAGATATTATTATGTGCAGTTTCCAAAAAACCAATCAGCTCTTTTCATCTCCCTCGAAATACATGTTATTAACCCAGAGTCGAGGAGTTCATCTTTACTATATGGAAACACCGCGTTCATCTAGGATTCGTTTTAAGAAAGGTTGAGGAAAGACCTTAAAAGCAGGTTGTAGGTAGCTGGGTAGGTAGGTAGTCGTGGTGGCCGAGTGGTAGAAGCGCTTCCTTCCGTTCGGGAGGTCGTGGGTTCAAATCCGGCCGGTTTGTACCTCTAAGTCTAAATGTGGAAAAGATGTGCAATTTTTCACAACACCACTGGCTAAAAACGGTGAAGGAAAACATCGTGAGGAAACCTGCATGTCGGAAAAGAGTTCTAAAAATCCTTTGAAGATATGTGAAGTCCCCAATCCGCACTGGGCAAGCGTGGTGGTCTATGCCTAATCCCTCTTCTGAGGAGACCTGAGCCCAACAGTGGGCAGTAATGGGTTGGTACAGACAGGTAGTTGGGCAGTGTCCCCTGACATTGCAGAGGTCCATGAGCGACGGTAACTACCTACGTTCAGGTGGCTCATTGGATCGTCTGCCTACTTGGCATAAAAAAGAGTAAAACCGTGATCTGTGTCTGTATATGTCTCTCGGATGTTGTATTGTCGTACAAATTGATTCTGCGGCTCCAAATCAAATGTTGTCGTTCGAAATGACTTGTCGGGTGATGTGACGTTATCAAAAAATTGATCGAAACGCAATTTACTATGTTTGACGTTTCAGATGTAGGCTGCTGGCGGAAATTCAAGGTCTACGAATATTACAAGCTTTATATTAACGTGCACTGGATGTAACTATGTAAGTTCGGGTGGAATTTTGCGAGCCAAATTTGCTAACTTTCCGATTTTTGATTGAGCTGACATTTTGCACGCAGATGATATACTTATCACCTGAGAAAGTACTAATCTCAAAAGCTTGTATTTAAAAGTTTTCTTTAAAATAAATAATTATAGCTTAGGTCATTTTTGATCCTCCTGGAAATTTGCTTTGCGTTTTTAAAGATGCATGTTTTTATATAGTTGATTTGTTTTTTAATTTAAATGAAATTAACTAGTTTATTTAACATAGATCAGTAATAAAATATCATACTTGTTGACGTGATATTTCCATTTTTTTTTACTTCCTTCCTGAAAATACTCGGAAACTCACGCAACTCTGGTGTAAATTGTATAATAACAATAAATAGGTGTACTAAGAAAAAAATGGGCACACAATACATATGCACAACTTAACAGTATAAGTTTCCCTAGATTATTTTAAGACTTACCATCGTTGTGGAAAACATCGTGAGGAAACCTGCATATCGGAAAAGGGTTCTAAAAATCTTTTGAAGATATGTGAAGTCCCCAATCCGCATTAGGCAAGCGTGGTGGACTATGCCTAACCCCTCTTCGGAGGAGACCTGAGCTCAGCAGTGGGCAGTAATGGGTTGTTACAGATAGACAGACAGGCTGGGATCAGGATTTTTTTGATTTATATAGCATTTTTGCTGCCATTTTTACGCTCTAAACGCATATTAAAATCTATTTAAATTTATATATCGCCGCCCCCACCGAATAGTATCGTAATCGACTATTACTATAGAAGTGTCTTTATTGGGAATTATTGTACTGGACGGTCGGATACACCTTGTGAATTTTTTTCATAATATTCGTATGAGTACTTTTCGAGATAATGATTTTGTAATGACCATACCTGTACTGTTCGCTTAAAAATAAAAACACAGTTTTATGACGAATATCATCATAATAGGCAATTACTAACTTTAAAGTATCACACCTTCTACAGGAACTGTTATTACAATTTATTTTGCAATTTAACTTTCCGGTACTAGACTTTTACGACTATGGAACTTGGTTTGTTTGTCATGGAATAATAACGTAAATAGATTGTACAATGATCTGGTCAATTTGTTTATTCACCGAATATTATGGTAACATTTCATTACCGAGTTAGTTAGAAATTCTAAAAAACATCGCAATTAACTATTACTGTGTAGATCGCTGTCAACAATTTACCCGAATAAAATCGTATCATTGCTTTACTAATGAAGATTCTATTTCAAATTTTGGTAATATAAACTTTCGCTTATAACTGTAATCTTGTACAAAAATATATTTTTTAATTACACTGCTGTATTGAAGAAAAAATCAGCCATTTTTTGGTATATAAATTATTATTATATGTAAACCTGGTGAGAAGTTATAAGCCAAAAATCGTTTTTTATTTTTCCTGTAAAATTTTGATTTTTCGATTACGATATTATTCGGTGGGGGCGGCGATATTACTAAAGTTCCATCCCCCACAAAACTAGCACTTAATAAAATGAATAGAAATAACTAATCAGCATAAGTAACGTGAATATATTCAACATAAATCTCGCGAGGCTTTTATGTTAAACATAAAAAACGGCAAGTGTCCGAGCCAGCAGTAAATATAGCTCGTAAATACACCCTCTCGGGGGTGGGGGTGCATAAACTAAGGCTACATTTTCATGATTTACTTGGGAAATTGTAAAATTAATTGTCTTTTTACAGACTTTGAATGAAGAAGGAGTAGAGTAGAGTTAACCTATTTTGAATATTCTTTTTTTCTTAGAGAGAAGATATTTGAAAAATGGTAAGGACATGAAAGATCAGAGAAGTCAATTTGAATGTCGTTTTTAATTTTAGTAAATGTGCAAAATCGTAGCTTAATAATATTTTATTTAGACGAAACGTTTTGTACTATGTTACTAGCCGCCATTTTAAACAGTGTAGCAATTTCTTTTTAATTGTATTTCTTATATTTATTTTAAATTCTTAAACGCAATTCTAGTTATTTATGCTAATGAAAAAAAATTGAGAGGTGTTAAGGGACACCCGGATGGAACGAAGTTCCTTTCGATTAAAACGTATCTCATAAAAATTATTTCCATTCGTAACGCGCGATTGGAACGTGTTTTAAAATATTTTGATCACAGCGCCATCTAGCGATAATCATCTAAAACAAAAAAGTGTCGTGACAACTTTTTCGTAATTTTTTCCGTCTAGCCCCCTTTCACAACGCGCGATAAGGACCTTCGTTCCAATAAATTTGTTCATTGGAATTCAAACATAATGATTAAAAATTGTATAGTTACTACATTACTAAATACACCTTTTGACTCTACTATCTAGATTTTTTCAAAACGATAATATTAAACATTTCCACCACAAACTTTACCTTAGAGTAATCCTCATCCCATCTATTCCAAAAAGTAAATCGCAAGATAAATTTCTACCAATATCTCTAAAACTGATCTCAATCAGTGTTTCCATCACAGAATCAGATCCCTGGATTCCTTTACAGGTTGTTAAGGGATTCTGTCGTCATCAGGGCAGATCGGAAAGGAATCTGTACTCAACAATATAAGATGAAAGATGTTGAGATGTCGCTGAAATGCATCTATATGTCGTAAAGTTGGTGCATGCTGTGTTGGTGGTTGCGATGGTCTGAAATATCAGTCGCAATAAATTTGTCGCATTGTATGTTTCAAGTTGATTGGTTGTAGGGAAATGAGCCGAACTTATTTATTACTAGCGGACCCGCGCAACTTCATCTGTGTCACTGTCAATTAAAAGCCTATATTTTTCTCAGAGTCTTAAGATCATCTGTGCCAAATTTCATTAAAATCGGTTGGGAGGTCTATAAGCGGTCAAGCGTAATAGACAGACAAAGTTACTTACGCATTTATAATATTAGTAGGGATTTGGTCCATCAATAAAATTTACATGACAACAAGGGAATCCACAGACATATAAAAATAATTAATTTGTGTGAAATTTGTTTAATCTTTTTTCTCTTTTTTTTTTGGCAGACGAGCCAACGGGCCACCTGATCGTAAGTGGTTACCGTCACTCATGAACCTCTGCAATGTCAGGGGACATTGAGGGGTCGCTACCTACGACCTAACTTTAAGGACCCTCCTCAAAGATCGTTTTTTTTTTTTTTTTAATTGCAAGGTAGATAAACGAGCATACGACCTACCTGATGGTAAGCGGTCACCGTCGCAAGGACAAGTCATAGCGCTCTGGGAATACCGAATACTCTACTAACTATGTCTAATTTGAACCTAGTTTTTCTTACTGTGTTTTACAATTAGTCGTGTTTATCGAAACGTCACCTTAACTAGACTAGGCTATCGGCGATAGATCCACGATTTAGCTAACAATATCATAACATAACCGGGAAAACTTTACTGACAGAACATGAACATATGAAAAATAAACACGACTATTTTAGATGTGGTATTTGTCAAAATAAAGTATGATATTTATTATTTATGAGCTTAAAATCATCAATCATGGTTATAGAGCATAGCTGATGATGATCTTGTGATGTATTTTGTTATGTAATAAAATTTTCACTATTATTCGAAAATAAATGAAAGTACAATTTTATTTTCTTATTTCTTTCTACTTTTATGTTAACCTTAGTTATATTTAAAATAATACTTGTATAATATGGTAGAGACACCTATAAATACAAATACATTATTAAAACAACAAAATAAATAAAGGACAAACACACACACATACATCGCAAAAGTAGAAGTCTCCACATGTGACGCAGACGAAGTTACACGAGTTAACTACTATACAATAATTGCCACATCAATTACAATTTACAGCTCCAAGAATCGCGATAGAAACCGTTTCTCTAAGACAAAGTGTGTTATTTCTCGCGGGATCCGTGTGGGGGTGTCGGGGGGTGTTGGGGGTGTTAGGGGGTGTTGGAGGGTGTCAGGAGGTGCCGGGGGGTGTTGTAATATTTTTACGAGCGTGTTTTTATTACGGTGCCCGCGATAAATTTGTCATCTCGAAGGTACTGATGCATGACATGTATGTCTTGCTGTTACAATGCAGTTGGGATGTCTTATTTATATCGTATTTTTAGGATCGGCCCTTGAGAGATAAAAAATCATTGAAACTTTTCAACACTAAGGCTATTTTAATACTAGTTGGATGTAACTATGTAAGTTCGGGTGTAATCAAAAAATATTATTCTATAATGTGGCATTAAAAATACATGCAACCTTTGATTTTCACCCTTTTATCACCAACCTCTATTTTTTAATAGTCATTACGCAGCAACTAGTTTAGTTTAAGGAACCCGGAAGTTTAAAAAATACCGTTAGTGTAAAACAAATTAATTATATTCATACATAATTTACCCGGTGTCGAGGTGGAGTTCATCCTTACTATATGGAACCACCGTCCATCCACGGTCCGTTTCAGGAACACTTTTTGCCACGCACCATCCGGCTGTGGAATGAGCTCCCCTCCCCTCCTCGGTATTCCCAGAGCGCTATGACTTGTCCTTCTTTAAACGAGGCTTGAGGAGGGTCCTTAAAGTTAGGTCGTAGGTAGCGACCCCCCAATGTCCCCTGACATTGCAGAGGTTCATGAGCGACAGTAACCACTTACGATCGGGTGGTCCGTTGGCTCGTCTGTCTACAAGGCAAAAAAAAAGAAGTTATTTATATTATAAGGAAAACCAACAGCACCTTACAGTTAGATTAAGAAATATAATTTAAAACTAAAAGCCAGTAACATGAAAAATGGCACACAAAATCACAATTACAACCAAATTTACGTACGGAAAATACGACATAATAATGAGAAAAACGACTCAATTGAAAAGCACACATCTTCAATTTATATAATTATAGAAATAAAAGTAATAATTCACACAGTTATATAAACTGGTGAATGGTTACCGTTCTAGCGGTATGTGACCAGTCCTAGAGTGACCATGATGTTTATACGGGGAGAAATTATTAATAGGTTTAGAAAAAAAACTTGAGAGGTGTCATGGGACACCTGAATAGAACGAAGTTCCTTTCGATTAAAATATACGATTAAAAAAAAGTGTTTTAAAAGATTTTGATCACAGCGCCATCTAGCGATAATCATCTAAAACAACAAAAGTGTCGTGACAACTTTGCGTAAGAATTTTTTCCGTCTAGTCCCCTTTCACAACGCGCGATAAGGAACTTCGTTCCAAAACTCATGATCCTCCAGAATCCAACTAAAAAAGTATTAAAAGCCATTAAAAGTGGTGAAGTTTATTTATTTACCTATTACCTTTTTCCTTTATGCTTACCTTACTTACTACTTCATCATCATCATCATCATCATCAGCCCAAACTCGTCCACTGCTGGACATAGGCCTCTCCCAAAATACGCCACTGAGCTCGATTTTCTGTTCGTCTCATCCAGTTGTTACCGGCCACCTTTCTTAAGTCATCGTTCCATCTAGCAGGGGGGCGCCCAACACTACGTTTACCACATCGCTTACTTACTACTTACTAGTTCTGTAATTTAAAAAAACTAAATCGTAGTAAATTTATCATAATCCACTGTACTGTAAGAACGTATTACTGCCAAATGCTGGGCTCAGGTCAGGTCGAAGAGGGGTTAGGTATAGTCCACCACGCCCAATGCGAATTGGGGATTTCACATATCTTCGAAGGATTTTTTAGAATCGTTTTCCGATATGCAGGTTTCCTCACGAGGTTTTCCTTCACCGTTTTAGCCAGTGGTGTTGTGAAAAATAGCGCCTTGTTCACATTTTAGATTTAGAAGTTTTTTTTTTTTCATAATTTATGTTTAATAGTAACTCAATGTTTTTTTTTCCTTTTGTTGTAATGTACATTATTTTTAGGCATTTTTTTTACTTTTATTAGTTTGTATCTAATTTATTTATATGATAAACTAGACAGATGGCATCGGGTTTTTTAGGTTTCAGCTGAAAATCAGTGCTTTTGGTCTTCTTTGAGACCATGAGCTTTTGCTGAGCTGAAACCTATTCGCACGTCACTGAGGATAAGTCTCTATCTTATTCGTGTTTATTTCAATTTTTAATCTTTTTGTCCTTGTTTAAATAGATATTGTACTGTTTAAATGTTACAATAATATGAATGTCCTCTATGTGCGTGTTGAATAAATGCTTTTTCTTTCTTTCTAAGTACAAGTCGACCGGTTTTGAACCCGCGACCTCCCGTATGGAAGGCAAGCGCTTCAACCACCACTTCATATTCATAATCCACACTGAATATATGTATGTTATGGTGACCCTACATTATTCTGTTTCCCACATTACACATAACTAGATTGATTATAACCACCGTGACTCAGCCATTCACACGCCCTCTTCACCGTGTTACAGGTTCGATTGTGACCGCTTATCAACAACTACCCTACTATCAACACTGAGGCGAATCGTCAACTGGGAATTTTACCCCACTATCAGCACTGGAGCTTAAAAGAAACTAGAGATTTTACCCTACTGTCAACATGAGGCTAATCATCATCTGGGAATTTTACCCTACTGTTAACATGAGGCTAATCATCAACTGGAATTTTTACCCTGCAGTGTAAGAAGATTTTTTAAATTAAAATGGAAGTAATTGTTAGTAGTTTGTTTTTTGTGCTTCTTAATTTTGAGTGATTACTTTATTGTAAAATTTATGATGACAATTTAACTGTTTTCTTAGTGTTTACTGATTCTTTTACTGATTAACAAATGAAATGACAATTTTATGGCACGTGATGTTTTTATTTTTATTGCAACATGATAACGGCCCACCTGATGGTAAGCGGTCACCGTCGCTCATGAACCACTGCAATGCCAGGGCATTAAGGGTCCGTTATCTATCACCTACTATACAGAACTTTTCTTAAACCTCGTTTAAAGAGGGACATTTCATGTAATGGTTTATGTAAAGTGTAGAAGTTCATATAAGGTTTATAAAAAAATTTAAAGTCTAAAGTTATAATATGTAAGTGTTAATTGTTTATATCTTCATAAAATATAAGTAGGTGATCGATAAAATATTGAATGTTATTCTAAAAAGGACTTTTGGATTATTTATAAAATTTTCTTAATGATGTAAAAAGATTTACCCAAGTTGGTGAAGACTGTAGTTGACTTTTACATTAATGATAATAATTATTTCAATTACTTATTAATATACAACATATTATTTGACACGATATTAATAATAATAATATAGAGCCCTGACCACTGATGGCTTGGGTCGTAGACCCCGTCTCCAGTGGCCCTCTGTTTTTTTTATATTGTATTTTTAAATTTATTTTCTAGTGATTGTTTTTTTTAAATATAATGTAAAAAATGAGCAAATAAATGAACATGGAAAATAATAATAATAATAAATTATCCGTTTATTGATGGTTTTTACAAAAACTAGCTTCTTTCAGTTTTTCTGCTCGTGTTTGTAAGCACAAAAGGAATGTTGTTTGCGGATTCTTTCATTAGTTCCGAATGAAAGACGTTTTGGCATTTTGTAAATAAAATTGTTCTACGAAGTTGTAAATTATTGAATTGTTTATCTCTATACACGCTATATCGAGTATTGAGTATAGTAATATTCCAAAGTTTAATGGCATATTGTCAGCCAATTTTTTATTGTTTTTTTTATAGTGTCAGCCATAGAAATAAAATGAAATTATTTATTCTCAACATTAATGAAATTCTTATGCTTGTTGATGTCAAAAGGCTAACACCAGTTCGGAAAAAGAAATAGCCACTGAGAAGAACTGGCAAGAAACTCAGCAGGCATGTCTTTCTCTTTTATTTTAGATTTACTTAATAGATAGATTTTTATAGATTTACTATACGAAAAATATCGTTGAAGAGGTAAATGAATGAGATAGCAATCAATGAAAATTACACGAGTTGAAAAGAGCCTAGTTCCTGCAGTGAGACAATTCAGTAATTCACAATAAGGCACATTAAGAGACGTCTCATATATTTCTAGGTCATTGTCATATTGACTTTTAATTTTTGTCCTACTATTTTATCGACTTTATTAGTGTTCTTTAAATTCTATGTTTACTGTGGGTCCGACCGGGCGAGATAGTGTATGCCCGGTCAGGCCGAAGCCCGCTGTAGTAGATTTCAGATGTCGTATATATGCGAAGGTTTCTGCAAATGTCGTAACCGCGATTCAGGATCTCGCGCACTATTATAGGTCGCCACAATTATGTTTGTCAGTCAAGACAGCAAGCTCAAACACGAGTACTTATATCTTGTTTGGTACAGGATTTCGTATCCTTCTGATTTCATCATCAGATCAGCTCTAATCTACCATAATATTATTGCATATGAGAAATTTCAACACAAGATTCTACCCAAACTTACATAATTACATCCAGTGAGTTAAATCAATCAAATCAAAGCTTTACCAGAGCTAATTTTTTGTTTTTTTATTTTTTTTATTGCAAGGTAGATAAACGAGCATATGGCCCACCTGATGGTAAGCAGTCACCGTTATCTACCGCCTACCCATACAAGACTTTTCTTAAACAAAAGCTTTGGAAATCTGCGTTCATTATTTCTAACTCTTTTTAATATTTAACATAGAACAGAGGACTTAAACTTAAAATAACTTAGCATCTTAACTAAGCAATCATTTAAGTAACCGTTAAATACCTCCAAGTACAACCTTAACTTAATTATACTTAACCAATTACTTCTCCTTTTACAAAAAAACAAGTTAAAAGCGAGAGAAGCGAATTTCACGTCGTCATTTCACTGAATTCCATTAATTAGTTGTTAATTAATAATGAATTTTACGAAAAAAGTTTTCGAAGAAATTCATAAAAGGCGAGAACAAACAGTAATTAAACTGAACTATAAAATGTATAACTTTGGGAATAACAAGTAGTATTTTTTTGACTGAAAAAAAGTCGCATCCTAGTCTCTTGTAATTTTAAACTAGATACCTAATCGTGCATGTTTGTGAACTGTGGCGACCAATACTAACGCGCGAGATCCTGAATCGCGGTTACGACATTTGCAGAAATCTTCGCATATATACGACATCTGAAATCTACTACAGTGGGCTTCGGCCTGACCACCATATACTACCTCGCTCGGTCGGAGATCTCCATTTAGCCATAAGTCCACTGTACCCACAACTGGGACAGCGAACCATTTACGATGATTCTTTTTATTATGAAAAATTATACTTGTTAAAACTTTGATTTAATTTACACTGGATGTATCTATGTAAGTTCAGGTAGAATCTTGCAAGTTGAATTTGACTATCTTCCCGGTTTCCGATTGAGCAAATTTTTTGCACGCAGATGTAGGCATATCGTATGACAATGCAATAATATGGAGCTTCATCTGATAGTGAAACAAGATAGACTTATCATGTTTGGGCTTGTTTTAACTATGGCTAGCACTATATTACACTGCATGAGTATTTTTGGCTAAAATTTTATCCTAGATTTTTGCCCTTAAATATTTCAACAGATAGATTTTAATACGTAATATAATTATTTATTTACAATTGACTCTACTTCGATGTATTACCGTATCGGCCGATGACATTACTGTACAAGATCTGAATGTTAAGTGTTGATATAACTATATTTACATAGTAATTAAATACAACGATAATATTGTACTGTAATCACAAGAATTAACATTATAATAGCGACGGGATTTATAATAAATGGGCGTTTAAACGAATTATTGAAATATAGGGTGGGCCAATCTAACGTTTGCATTTTGAACTACTGTTTATTTAGAGAATGACAGCTCAAATGTCATTCAATTTGTGTTCATAATTTAATTAAAGGTTTGTTACGAAATGGGACGCAATACGCTTGAACAAAATTGGGAAATATTGAAAAGTTACTTCCAAAGTGGTAAGTCTTCAGTCCAAACTGTAAGAAATGTGTGTGTGTCAGATGAAGCCCATTTTCACCTCGGAGGCTATGTCAATAAGCAAAATTGTCGCATCTGGGGGTCGGAAAATCCACACGTCATCATTGAGAAGCCAATGCACCCACAACCGGCTAGCCGCCGTTACGGTCAATGGCGAGCGTTACCGTGCCATGCTCAACGAATTTTTGTTTCCAAAAGTTGAAGAGTATGACATGGACGACATTTGGTTTCAACAGGATGGCGCAACATGCCTCACACCCAACATGACAGTCGAACTTTTGAAAAATGCAAACTTTATATGGCCCACCCCTTGAATACAAAACAATAAATATGTATCAAACATCGACATCTTATAAAAACAATCAAAAAATATTAATTTGTCATCATCAAAGAATTTCTATACTGGACATTGGTCTCCCCCAAAATGTTCTTATTTTCTGTACCTGTATCTGTAACAACCCATGACTGCCCACTGCTGGGGTCAGGTATTCTCAGTAGACGGATCAGGAATAGTCCACCACGCTTGCCCAATGCGAATTGCACTTGGTATCTTGTAAATAAGACCTTACGACAACTATCACATTTAATTAGTAAAAAAACCATTGAAATCTGCTCACCCAAACAAATGATTATGTGGACGAATAAGAAAATGCAAAGAATTGCTCTACTTATTTTTATTTAACAAAATATCGAAGTTAATCCGTTTTAATTTATTCATTTCACCTGATATCATTATTGAGGTCACCGCACAACTCGTTCTATAATAAGCAATGACACACTTACCGCAAGATAGGACAGCGATCACTTTCCACGGTATTTGCTTACGATTACTTTCTTGATAAGGTTTAGCAAATAAAGCTGACTCGATCTATATACAGCGTGTTTCTTTTTAGTAATAATTTTACATAATTTTATAGGTATTTTCGATATAGGAAATTACCATTCATTAACCCGTCTAGCTTTTTTTATAGCATTGTAGGCAGACGAGCTAACGGGTCACTTGATTGGTGGTTACCGTCGCTCATTGACCTCTGCAATGTCAGGGGACACTGCTCCGCTAACTACGACCTGCCTTTAAGGACTTTCTTCATACCTCGTTTGAAGAAGGACAAGTCATAGCGCTCGAGTAATACTGGAGAGGGGAGTTCATTCACTTCATTCCATAGCCGGATGGTGGCAGAAAATAATTCTTGAAACGGACCGTGGACGGTGGTTCCAAATAGTAAAGAAGAACTTCACCTCTACGCCACGTGGTGCAATGATAGAAAAGAGATGTTAGAATCATCTCGAACAATTCCTCGGGGCACTCCTCGTGACACTACTGCTGGTGCGGCATATGTTAATTGAACCGTATTAAATCCTGCAACTGCTGAAACACTTTCTCCATCGAGCTGACTTGACCAAGGTGGACAAATGATCGTATTAAGGTTACAGGAACACTGCACGATGAACTGCACTGAACGATGCAGCGGTCTACATCTATCAACCGCAAGCATTGGAAATATAAGAGGCCTAGAGCCATCAGTGGGCGTCTAGTGGCTGAGAATGACGACTTAACCTTTTATAAAACGGGATAAGCTATGAAGTATGGTAGATTGAAATTAAATTATGTGTGTATACTTGTTCAGCAATAAATTAACAGTTCGACTAATTTATGAGAAATTTTGATGTGATTATTAGAATGATACACCAAATTTGAAGCTTATTGGCAAACTAGTGAAAGATCAATGTATAAAACTTACGCAATAAGCAATTGATAAGTTCCTATTTAAATCTATGATTTGAAAATATAGTTTTATAAAAAGAGTAATGAGGAATTATGAGCACGCGCGAAGCCTCCAACAAACAATTAAATCAATTACCGTTAACAAATACCGAAGTGTTACTTAACAAGTAATTAAAGGTAATGTCGTAACTAATTAGAATTAAATACTTCGATCCAGGCTAATCGTATTAAAATATTCTTAGTTGAAGTAATCATCACAAAACGAAGGATTTAGAAAACACAATTTTGTTAACAGTATTCTATGAAGAAATTATATATTACTAGTTGACCCGCGTAACTTTACAAATGGAGATTTCGGTTAGAGCAATGTACTTATTTATGACATCACATCAAAAACAGCTAAAATGATCAGTTTTTCTCTACTATATCATGCATAACGGCGTAAATAGTGTGTTGAGGTGTAATGACGTTGTAAAGAGTCGATCATCGTTTGGTTTTGTCAGGAATGACGTCACAATGTCCACTTGAACACTTGATGAAAAGTATTGTTGCATAAAAACTTCAAAATAATGAGTTTTAACAGTTTATTACTTTTACATCAAGAGGTCCGTTCGCCTCGACAATTCAAACACGAATGAATAATAACAGCGGCCAGCGCCTGTATTTATAGCAAGTCTCCACTTCCAACTACCCGCACTGTGAATAGGTTGGTTTCCCTTGTTATCACCCCGTCATGCATGTATACACAAAAACCTTACTCTTCTAATAAAATCTATATATATGAAAAAAACAACATCAAAATTCTTTACGTAGTTTTAAAGATTTAAGCATACATAGTGACATTTTTTTTTTCAGTTGAAATCACCGGCAGCGGGGCGGGTGGGGTATGTGGTAGTTGAACCGCACTAAAACCTCCAACCGCTCACACTCAGCGTCCGAACCCCGGCTGAGGCCAGAACCCAGCACGGGATTTGAAGGGACGGCGCGACGCGTTACTCGCTCGGCACTCTTTCCCGTCGCGCCGCCCGTGCCACCACACATAGGGACATAGCGTCATAGGGACAGAGAAAGCGACTTTTTTATATGATGTAATGATAGTGTTTCAAAGTTACAACATTGAAATGTTCAATTGATATGTAGAGATTAAGCATTACTATAATGACAGTACTGAAACAACCCATTACTGACCAATGTTAGACTCAGATCCTGCAGTAGAGGGACCGACTTGACCGGTTTGCTGCTGGACATAGACCTACCCCCGTCATAAGTTTGTATTTACTTTGTATAAACTCATAATATATTTTATATATTGTTTCTTTGGTTTATAGTATGACAGATAATCCATATCTTGCCCTTTAGATGTGTAATTTCTAAAATTTGTCATCGCTACCACCAAAACCACCAATTTAAATTGTTTTCTGCCATTTTAAATTCTTTATATTAACTTGCAATGGATGTAGCTGTTGAAATTTTGCACGCAGATCGCGTGACAATGCAATAATCTGACAAGATGGCGCTGATCAGATGATGGATGCGGAAGGTGGCCATAGGAACTCTTGTGCGAAACAAGATGGACCCGTCGTGTTTGGGCTCATTTACTGTACTTGTATTTGCTAGCACTCTACAGCTGATATCCTTAAATGCTTGTATTTTTTTTTCTTTAAAATAAATTATTTACGCTTTAATCATGTATCTAGTATACGAACTCTAAGTCTTACCTTTATTAACTGTAGTTATAAATAGTATCGGTTATGTCCATTGGATAGATCTTTATCAGTTGATAACATCCAAGTTTAAATCAAGTCAGTTACTAGTGGGATAGCGTCCCTGAAGTGGGCAGGTGTCGCGAGTGTCACATAGTGTAGTGGATTGATTTGATCTACCAACTCGAGGACTATGGATTTGAGTCAGGTAGGGCTTTTACTATGTTTGGAAGTTGCATTATAATATTTAGTTATAAAAAATAAAAATAAAAATAGCCTTTATTACTGAGTTATTACTTACATAAAATTCGTCAACACAAAATATCGCGCATTTCAGTGTGCCTTTCGGAATAGGCCTCTTCCAGCTCCTTCCACTGCTTTCTGTCGTCGGTTACTCTCCGCCAGTATGGTCCCGCTGTCTTCTTTATATTATCGTCCTCCCATCTACAAGGAGGTCGACCTCTGCTTCTCGTAGAGTCCCTAGGATACCAGTTTGTTACCTCTTTGCTCCACTTTGTCAATATTTAGTTATAGCTATCCTATTTTGATGGGGTTTGAAAGTTGTATTATAATAATATGTAGCTGAAATGAAATACTTCATTTTCAAAATTGATGAAGTTACAAAGCTACTACCATTTTGGAAAAATTACCACCGTCATGAGAAGAACATAAAAGAAACTCAGCGGACATGTCTTTTTTGTAATATTTATCAAGTATATTTATTTAATGTATGCAACTGAAGCTATTTATTGGGATTTTTTACAAAACGAGCCTACACATAGGTACGTTGTTTGAAACTTCACTATGTTGTTCATGATGTTGATTTCAGATGTAATAATTTTATGACTGTTATATTTCAATATTTAATACTTTCATGCATTTTCAACGGGTTCTTACCACGATATTTAGAAAGAGGGTAGACAGATTTGTTTGCTCTTAAATCGACCCGCAGTATCCAGTCTTCTCGTGATCATGACGTTTGCAACAACGTTGAAATATCGAGACAACTCAATTAATTAAATATCGTGGTAAGAACCCGTTGAAAATGCATGAAAGTATTACAGAAAACCGCGAGTGTCTGAATAAGTTTATTACATTATTTAAGTTTATTTTAAATGTATCGGTATATTACAAACGGCAAATCTCCTATCTTAATATCCTAACAAAAATATCCACTAGAAAACTAACAAATTCTTATCAATCTAACAACAAGATGAATACTCAACTTGTTTTTACAAATACTATTGTTTCATCAACTTTTATTAATTACAGTTTCTACACGCAAACAACAATGTCTTACTTGAAACTGTTTTCAACGTTAAAAGGGACTTTAATCGAATCATTAGGGGTATCAGTTTTTTTACTGTTTTTTAGTGGTGCCAACGACGTTGCCCTTTAAGGGAAAGTTGATATGACATGTTCAAAAGGTGTGAAAAGAATTGTGAGTGGTACCATTGATAATTATGAATGACCTATAGAGACTAGTATAGCGATTGGAAATGGCATGCTTAAGGTATTATGGCAAATATGACTATTTATATAGTTTCTCAATTGAGAAATTCCCAACTTCTGTGAATCTGTCCAGCATTAAGTAGTAATGGAATGATGGTAATATTAAGGATGATGAAGGAGTACTCACTGTACGATATATATCTGCGTGCAAAATGTCAGATCTATCGGAAACCGGAATATTTGTCAAATTAAGCTTGCAAGATTCTCGAATTTACATACTATATGGAACCACCGCGGGCATCCACGGTTCGTTTCAAGAACACTTTTTTGCCACGCACCATCCGGCTATGGAATGAGCTCCCCTCTACGGTATTCCCAGAGCGCTATGACTTGTCCTTCTTCAAACGAGGCTTGAGGAGGGTCCTTAAAGTTAGGTCGTAGGTAGCGACCCCTCAGTATCCCCTGACATTGCAGAGGTTCATGAGCGACGGTAACCACTTACTATTAGGTGGGCCGTTGGCTCGTCTGCCTACATGGCAATAAAAAAAAAACAAAAAAAATTACATCCAGTGCAAATTAATATAAAGCTTATAAAATTCGAAATTTCGTTCAATAGAGTCCTTATTTCTATTATGTCATATAATTATGCGTATTTTAAATATAGTATCTGTCATAGTTGCATCCAGTACAAGTGAATATAAAGCGTGTAAATTCTAAATCTCGTTCAAAATCCAAGTCCTCATTCCTATGTTTATGGCTTAATATTTTACAACTTCATTAATATTATGTCATATAATTATGCTTATTTTAAATATAAATCAGTCATAGATACGATGGTATTAGTCCAGGCGCCGGTCTCGAGGGCGTGGTGCTATGACCCACATACAATCGTTATCAAACACAAACACAGATAATCATTTTAATGCAGGCATCGCGAATTTCTTACAAACTTATTTGCTTTTTGATTGATGTTGTTTGTTACTTTAAATAGGTCGATATCGTCAGGTGATTTTAGTCGGGTCTTGTGAAAGTTTTTATAGAGTTTAATGGACATTTGTTCTTTCTTAGCCTCTTTACTCTAATTCCTGTGTAGCCAGGATCTGTAGCGGCGACAACCGTAATGACTCTGAGTAGTGAAGCCCAGAGAGGAATAGAAAATAGGAATTGTGACATTCTTCTCGGGAGGCAACTAGAACAGTTTTTTTATTGTAATAATAATTACTATTTAATTTTAGCTGATTCCGTGAAAATTTCTCTTAAGTCTCGTTTGAGGGAAAATACACTGTAGCTACTTTACGAAATGGAACAACTTCAAATATATATATGCAATGGGAAGAGCATTATTTGTAATATTACCTTCAGTAAACATTCAGAATAAACTGATGGTATGCTATTGCTCTGTAATACCAAGGTGTGCACCTAGTAATTGATAATTATCAACTTGTCGAATACCGGAAATTGCTGTTTACACTAATTAGGTAATACATGTAACCCTCTAAATAAATACTGATCACTATCTTATTGAAATGTACTTGAGTTGTTAAGGAATAATTTACTTAATACAAAATGCAATGTAAAGGGACACTACGATGCAACTACTTACCTTAAGGACTCTTCTTCTTAGTTAGTTAAAAGTGCTGTCCGCACGTGGCTTCTGACGCTTGATTACGATTGTACTGAATCAATTTTGACTATCCCTAAATAACTTGTTATTGTAATGTTAAGTTTAATTTCATCGTATCATTGTAACATCGTTTCTATATTATTGTTTTATGCTTGTTAGCGGTCCGCTGTTTTCTCTTCCATCTTTTATTTGGAACCTATAATTGTATAATCCTTACGGCCTCCCGCAATACAGGCCTAGCCTAGTGCGGAGGCCATTGTTGAACTCCTCATGTAAATTAGTTTTTATGTTTGAAAATAAATTATTATTATTAGTATTTTTGTATTTGTTTGAAGAAGGTACATAGCATGCGAGAAACACTGATGAACGGAGCATATTTCATAGCCGGATGGTGCGTGGCAAAGTTCCTGATACGGACAGTGGATGGACAGTGGTTCCAAATAATAGAGTTGAACTCCACCTTGACGCCGGGTGCGATGATAGAAAGGAGATATTGGAATCATCTCAAATAATTCCTCGGAGTACTCCCCGTGGAACAACCTATAAAAGAAGCACAGAGATCCGAAGTATCTTCGAAGACGTGTAAGTTCTTTTCTAGATAAACCTATTCTTTTTTTTGCGTGATAGATCAACGAGCCTACGGTATTCGATATTTTTTTTTGTGTTTTAGAAAACAGTTTTGGATAAAATCTTTTGTAAATTGGATAAAGATCTGACTGGTAGTTTGTGCTATTATTTTTGAAAAATGGTAGTTGGTCGTTTTGATTTTTGTTATAAATTAATAATATTAAAATATTGTTCATTATTGTTCCGATCGTTGTATCTGTGCACGGTCTAATAGCGAAAAGCTTCGACCGTCATCTAGAGAAGCTTTCGCTCCCCGGCTGGGTAAAGGGCCTGATTCAGAAAGTGGTCGTTCTTGACACGGCGCGTATTGTGAGGAGGTTCCTCTCTCTTGAGCCCTGACCACTGATGGTTTGGCTCGTAGATCTCGTCTTCAGTGGACCTCTGTTTTTTATATTGTATATTTAAATTAATTTTTTTGTAAATGTTTTTTTTTTAAATATAATGTAAAAAATAAGCTAATAAATGAATATGGATAGTTAAAATGTTATACCTATGCGATTGAATTGAAGTCAGCTTACCGTGTACAACTTTCACACGATACTGGGTACTTATATTTCTGCTTTATATTACGACAACTTTTTACTGTAACACCAGTATCTTTATTCCTCATTAATCGTTAGTTAGTGACGGAAAGTGTCAGGATTAAGGTGATGATTAAAATTAATTGAGATTATATAAAAAGCGTCTCGAATCGACTGAGAAATTATTGATTTTTTTTGTAGATGTTGACGAGTTTTAACAATACCTAGTAATGTATGTTTGGCGTTGTTTTCCCCGTCTTTAATGACCCTTTGTAATCTATAATATAAAATGAATCGCAAAATGTGTTGCTAAGCGCATAATTCAAAAACGTATTAACCAATTTAGCATGTTTTTATTTTATAAGTTAGTTTGTGCTTCACAAGAATGGTTTTTACAGCGACAAAAATTCTAATGATTGTCGGGAAAAAAATGCAGCAGTTAGTGTATTAATAAAATGTATGTAAATTACTAATTTTAAGGTATCGTTTTTAATACATTAATTAATGAAAAACTCCTTGTAATATTATTATAATAATCGGCCCCAGGCCGAGTCCTAGAGAATCTAGACTATAATAATAAAAATATATTATTAATATTATTATATTAAATCCTTCTAAATATTTTGCATCATTTTTTAGACATAGCAGATTGTTTCTTTTTACATATTGGAACGAAGTTCCTTATCGCGCGTTGTCGAAAGGCGGCTAGACGGAAATTCTTATGAAAAAGTTGTCATGACACTTTTTTTGTTTTAGATGATTATCGCTAGATGGCGCTGTGATTAAAATCTTTTAAAATAATTCCTTATTTTGTTTTATATGATTAATGCTAGATGGCGCTGTGATCAAAACATTTTATAAAACAATTCCTTATTTTATTTTATATTATTAACAGAAGAGAAAGAGAGACAGACGTTTTAAACGAACTAATTATTATAACTTAAAAAAATAATATTTTATTACAATTCTCTCACTAATTAATCGAAAGGAACTTCATTCCATCCGGGTGTCCCTTGACGCATCTCAAGTTTTTTTTATTAAAATTTGATTAGCAATTAAGCATCTAAAAAAGTCTCAATCATTCTTTATCTTACAGCTTTTTACGATAAATATATATTTTAATTAATTCTGAATTAGTTCCCATGACAACATAAAACATACATTACTAGTTATTAACAAACAAACAAACCTAGTTTAACCTGAATAACCAACATAAAATATGACTAAACAAGACAGTTTATAAACTTTATAAGGATAGACAACGATACATTGAATATTTTATACATTTTTCTCATAAACCAAATTGTGGAATGTGTCTACTTCTTGTAGATCTAGGTACCTCCCACTACGACCAATAGGCGTGGTAGAAAGGCGGGACGGTCACCACTATTCGCTGTTCACTGTTGACTGTCCAATGAATTAATGGTGATGCTGATTATAATTAAATATATTTTTGAGACAAACGTTTGTGTATGATATGTTGAATTTTAAGTTATTGTAAATGATGTTAGTAACTGATGTGTCCCTCTTTAACTAATAATATTTGTTAGCATAATAAATGTAATTTAATTTAATGAAATTTTGTAATTGCCTAATAATAATTCAGCAGGCAGTCATTCTTGACACGGCGCGTATTGTGAGGAGGTTCCTCTCTCTTGAGCCCTGACCACTGATGGCTTGGGTCGTAAACCCCGTTTCCAGTGGCCCTCTGTTTTTTATATTGTAATTTTAAATTTATTTTTTTGTGATTGTTTTTTTTTAAATATAATGTAAAAAATGAGCAAATAAACGAATACTGAATATGATTCAGTGGTACTACCCAAAAGAAAGAAGCGTAGACAGATTTGTTTGCTCTTAAATCGACCCGCAGTATCCAGTCTTCTCGTGATCATGACGTTTGCGACAACGTTGAAATATCGAGACAACTCAATTAATTAAATATCGCGGTAAGAGCCCGTTGAAAATGCATGAAAGTATTATAGAAAACCGCGAGTGTCTGAATAAGTTTACTTAAGTACATTTTTCTTCGTTTACAAATGCTGTCTGAATCCTCTATTTCTGTAATTTATATTTGTATAAATTAAAAACGTTGAGTTTTCATACTTTAGATGGTATGGTCCATTGAATTGTCAATATAAAACCATATCAATACAGTTTTTTCGTAATAACTTGTTAATTACATTTAATTATTAGCACTTTAATGAGATATATATTCAATTGGCGTACTTTAAGGTTTTTTGAAGGCATGTTTTATTCAAGTTTCTTACTATTAGTGATGTTAATTTAAAAGTATGAATCACGGGCAATTATTTTGTTATTTATGACTTGAGTATTGAAAAATACTATTTCTTTTGATGCTTCTATTTTTTGATGGTTTTGATTGGTTGATGTTTTATAGGTTTTTGTTGTTATGCTTCACTTAGGTTTAAAGAACTTTATTCTTACTGAGTTTTTGAAATTCTGTAGTTGAGGAGGAATTTAGTAGATTAAGAAGATTTTTATGTTATGTAGTTGAAATGCATTTAATTATGATAAACCAAAAATATAACTTTATAGATTTCAATTTTCTTTTTATAATAATTGTAATAATATATAATTTAATAATTGGAACGAAGTTCCTTATCGCGCGTTGTGAAAGGGGGCTAGACGAAAAAAAATCTTACGAAAAGTTGTCACGACACTTTTTTGTTTTAGATGATTATCGCTAGATGGCGCTGTGATCAAAATCTTTTAAAACACATTCCTTATTTTTGTTTTAGATGATTATTGCTAGATGGCTAGATGGATTCCTTAGTTAGCAAAAAAATTATAAGATATCTTTTAATCGAAAGGAACTTCGTTCTATTCGGGTGTCCCATGACACCTCTCAAGTTTCTTTTTTTAATATGATAATTTTAGTATGATCTATAATTGATTGAAATAATAAATTCTAAACAAAAGTAAATTAAAGTACAATTAAAATATTGACTCCGACCATTCCTTTTTATTGTGTTTGTAAATTAGTATAAGTTGGTTCATAAATAATTTAGGTAAAGACTGTAACTAACTATAAACGAGGTAACTTATAAATTAAACTTAACTACAGTTAAGTTGTCAATAAGTTAAGTAGACTTTATCTGATGTAATTGTTTAACTGTTTGTGACCGATAGTGAGGTTATTAATGAATTAGCGATCAATTGATATGAATGTCCCACAGTTTGGATAGGGCTGTGACACTTATCGATAAAATAATATGTCAACTGGAATAATAACAAGTCGATATCTATTTCAACAAAAATGAAACTTCATCCGCAGTGTTCCTGGAGCGCTATGACATGCCTCTCTTTAAAAGAGGATTAAGAAAAGTATAAGTAGGCGATAGATAACGGCTCCTCAATGTCCTGACATAGCCAAGGTTCATGAGCAACGGTAACCGCTTATAATCAGGCTGTAGGCTCGTTTATCATCATCAGCCTATAGATGTCCACTGCTGGACATAGGCCTCCCCCTGCCCTCGCCACATCGACCGGTCCTGCGCCATCTGCATCCAGTGACCTCCCGCGATCTTGACCAGATCGTCGGTCTCGTTTATATGTTTTGCAAAAAGAATTTTGATTTCTATAGGACATTAATTTTTGAAATATTGAGCAATTCTATATTTATTTTTTAATTGTGTTTGTTGGTATAGTAATTTCCTACATAATAACATTCTCTAGCTTTTAAAATTTAACCCTTAAATGGACGATTTTTGTTTCACGTTTTAAAAACTATATTTGTGTAATGGACATGTATTACTGACTAGGAAAAATGAGTAAAAAAAACTAGACATGAATTTACTATAATTTTTTTTTAAAGTACAAAATTCGTTCAGAAATAAGAACTAGCTGTCAAAATTAACAAAAAAAATAAAAGAAGCTTAATTTTATCGGTGATGTTTAGTATGTTGTTTAAAAACAACATTGTCCATTTAAGGGTTAATTTTCTTGTGGTGAATGAGTGATAAAACTGATGATCGTTCAGTGAACATGATGTACACAAAATTTGAAGAATCAAATAACTGACTGAAACAGTTTTTTCGTTTTATGTAATGCAGTTGAATTGCCACAGCCCCACTACTTTCAATTGTCACTAAAATATCAGTTTCTTCAGATCTACAAAATCGATTTATTTTCTATGATTTTAAGGCGCACATGAATAATCGTAATTTAATACTTTTATGCATTTTCAACGGGTTCTTACCGCGATATTTAATTAATTGAGTTGTCACGATATTTCAACGTTGTTGCAAACGTCATGATCACGAGAAGACTGGATACTGCGGGTCGATTTAAGAGCAAACAAATCTGTCTACCCTCTTTCTCGTTCGCTTTTGGGTCGCTTTTGGTAAGAACCCGTTGAAAATGCATGAAAGTATTATAGAAAACCGCGAGTGTCTGAATAAGTTTATAATCGTAATTTAGTTATCGATATCTACCCCTACCTAGTACTTACCATCCTATAGTTTATAGACTGTTAATTGTGTGACAAACTCATAGCTTTTTAATTCCCCTATGACCCCCATGGCGTCCACATTCAATTGTTTTAACCATCACTTAACAATCAAATGATCAGTTCGATTGTATCAAAAGGGCTACTTTTTATGTTTATTGATTTTCGCTTAGTTAATTAATTTGTAGTTTTTATTAATTGACTTGTAAGTACTCTTTTGTTTGTTCGCGGATATTATTTGTGAACCGATTTTGATGCTTATTTTTTTGTTGCAAATAAGATATTTTAAAGGCCAGTGGTAAGGAAATGAATGTTTGGTGATGTTGGCTAGTCTGCCTATATGGCAATAAAAAAAAATGTCAAAAATACTACATTGTGTAACTTTGTCTGCGTCACATAATAAGAAATAATCCCCAATTTTTTTTAAATAATCTAAGTATTTTTAAACTAATAAAGTTTCCCAATTTTAATTTCAGGCATTTTTCAACTACGAAATAGGTGCATTTTTTATGTAACGACATTGGCTTTCAATTAATACTGTCATATTTAGGCTCTTAAAATTACGGTTAAGATTTTAAGTCACATCATCATCATTTTAAGTAATCACGAAGTTCTAAATAAATCCATTCTTAGTTTATGTGATAACAGAAGTTAACAAAATTTAACACCTTAAAATACTGAATTACAATTTAGCACGACAAAAACAATTACAAGTTTACATTATTACTAAACGGGTTCTTACCACGATTATTTTTAATTGAGAAGCCCCGTTATAATCGTGGTAAGAACCCGTTTAGTAATAATGTAAGTGATGTAGATAACCGCGAGTGTTTAAAGAAATTTATTAAGTACAAGTTTACCCAAACAATACGTAATTAAAACGATAATCGAGCATATTAAAACAACACATTAATCTCACAACAATCTTCTTAAAATTTTAACTGCCTTTAAACAGCCTCCCACCATGCCATAATATGCCATAAAAATGCCAAGTCAACTCCATTACCTTTTTCAGTATGCCACATGCATCGTTGCATAGATTTTGGAGGGAAATTTTTGGAAATTCTTCGTTCAAATGCCAAAACATTGCCGTTTTTTGCGATCGTGGACCGCCTTAGAGTACCACCTACATTGGGAGTAAGAATGGGACACGATTTTGTGGACGATTATTTGAGATCCGATATAGAATTAGAATATATTTTATTGTACCAAAAAACACCAATTAATTTAAAAAACTGATACAGCTTATAGTACAATTATACAGGGTGATTTGTTAGAGAGGGTACATATTGCAGGAGGGTGATGAGTACTCTGTTCTAATACGGAATATTACAAAAAATTGGTAAAATTATATATATATTTTTTAAATCTAAATTCGACAAAACTACCTCAAACATAAACAATTTCAGCTAAAAGAGTGTTGACTAATGACCTCTAGTGATCTCGCGCACCCCACACCTCCGCCACACCCATCAGCTGTCGAAAAACCATCATTTTGCAAAAATTTTAGATATTTTTAAGTTGCGATTACTAAGGCATTAAGCCATATTCTTTGGTAATAATATGTTTACTGGTCGTATATAACTATCAGCTACCATGACCTTCAATATGTACCCTCACTAGGAAATCACCCTGTATAGATATAATTGTGATAGTTGAACGACTTTCAGAGTTATGACTTGTCCTTCTTCAAATGAGAGTTGAAGAGAGTCCTTAAAGGTGTAGGTAGCGGGACAGTGTCTTCTGAAATACAGAGATATGTGCGACGGTAATCTTACGATCTGTTGGCCCGTTAGCTCGTCTGCCTACAAATGACTTGGATAAGCGATTTTTCGTTTCAACTGATAGTTTTTGGATAACATGACTATGGTAGCTTACAAAAAAAACTTGAGAGGTGTCATGGGACACCCGAATAGAACGAAGTTCCTTTTGATTAAAAGATATCTTATATTTTTTTTCCTAACGTAACGCGCGATAAGGAACGTGTTTTAAAAGATTTTGATCACAGCGCCATTTAGCGATAACCATCTAAAACAAATAATGCACGTGTTTTAAAAGATTTTGATCACAGCGCCATCTAGCGATAATCATCTAAAACAAAAAAAGTGTCGTGACAACTTTTCGTAAGAATTTTTTCCGTCTAGCCCCCTTTCACAACGCGCGATAAGGAACTTCGTTCCAAAAATTCGACACTTTTAATACTCAGTAAAGATTTTCCAAATTTGATTTGTTGGCATTTATTAAGTATTTTTGTGTGCAAATGCAGATAAATGTACTTTAAATAACATTCACTTAAAGAATGCAATACGATAGGTAACATCAACCTCTGAGTACACATTTGGGCAATCTTGTTCAATTAATGAAAATAAAAAAGGCCAGAATAAGCTTTAATTAAAAATCGAACACAAAATTTTAGGCCAGATTATAAGGCCAGATATCTTGTATATGGTGGGCAATCTAACGTTTGCATTTTGAACTACTGTTTATTTAGAGAATGACAGCTCAAATGTCATTCAATTTGTGTTCATAATTTAGTTAAAGGCTTGACATTTACGAAATGAGACGTTTTCGGTTCGCCCAATGGGCAGAAGATCGTCTGGCCGAAGATGAGCATTTTTACCGAAAAATCGTCTTTTCAGATGAAGCCCATTTTCACCTCGGAGGCTATGTCAATAAGCAAAATTGTCGCATCTTAACTTTATATGGCCCACCCCTTACTTACGTAAACCGACGATGAATAATACAAATATTGTACGTAAATAAAAATAGTTTTTTTTTTTCACAGAATATCGTATAGAATAGCATCGTCTCATTCTAACTCGTATTATTTGATTCCGTGAAGTATTGTTATTGTCATTGATGGCTGAATTGTCGTGGATTCTTGTCATTAAAACATTAATTAATACAATAAAAACTTAGCTTTAAAAGCTTACAAAGTTATGATCAAGTTTGACAAGTTTTATATAAAACAAAACAAGTTTTTAAACAGAATTACGTTTTTGAAATCATTTTTAATTATTGGTTTTCATTTAAGCTGAGAAGGCACGGCATCCATAATTTAAAGTCCACTTGGTGGATTTACTTGAAATCCATCTCAAAATGGTTGAGTCTGATTTAATTTAATCTAATATATAAAATTCTCGTGTCACGGTGTTCGAACTTGAACTCCTCCGAAACGGCTTGACCGATTTTGATGAAATTTTTTGTACTTATCCGGTATCTATGAGAATCGGCCAACATCTATTTTTCATCCCCCTAAATGTTAGGGGTAGTGCACCCCTTTTTTTTCGACGCAGACGAAGTTGCGCGATGCAGCTAGTGTTAATATATCATCTAATGTATGTTAATTGAGTGTCAAAGAAAATTAAATAATAGCTTGAACCTACGCCTACTAAACATCTAATTTGTGAAGAAAACATAATTGAAATGGCCTAAAATGAAAGCTTCATTCAAAATATCCTTACACTCACAAATAACGTAGCTTCCCATTATAAAAAAAAATTGCTTCAGTAATTTCAAAGTCTCCCACAACATTGCGAATATCACGACATTACCTCTTCATAATACCTATACTATATATTATTATTTTAATATTATAAAGAAAGAAAAAGCATTGATTGAACACGCACATAGAGGACATTCATATTATTATAATATTTAAACAGTATAATACCTATATATACAAGGACAAAAAACAAGATAGAGGCTTGTCCTCAGTGGCGTGCGAATAGGTTTCAGCTCAGCAAAAGCTTATGGTCTCAAAGAAGGCCAAAAGCACTGATTTTCAGCTAAAGCTGCACAGTTTGTTTGTTTGTTTGAACGCGCTAATCGGAACTAGTGGTCCGATTTAAAAAAATATTTCACTATTGGAAAGTCCATTTATCGAGGAAGGCTATGTTGTATCCCTCTGTGACGCAGACGAAGTTGCGCGGGTCACCTTTTCAGTATATAAAGTTATTTAACAATCAATATTATTAAACATCATTTCACGAAAAACTTTTCATTGAAGACGGGTTCCAAAATTCATTGACTCAAAGACCAGTTTAAGCACTAGTTTTTATCCTTGAGGTATGATGGCTATGCTGACGGACCCGTTCTTAATAATCACGTTTTTTAATCAATGAAACTGTTCGGGTAACCTGGTCAGTTTGATTCATACGATTTTAACTGATACGGGAATTTTAAACGATATTCTTTGAACTAGGTTTAAGGTATAGAGCAAGCAGTAGCTTGGTTGTGTCTATATTATTTAACTATAGGATGGGCTAATCTAACGTTTGCATTTTGAACTACTGTTTATTTAGAGAATGACAGCTCAAATGTCATTCAATTTGTGTTCATAATTTAGTTAAAGGTTTGACATTTACGAAATGGGACGTTTTCGGTTCGACTGATGGGCAGAAGATCGTCTGGCCGAAGATGAGCATTTTTACCGAAAAATCGTCTTTTCAGGTGAAGCCCATTTTCACCTCGGAGGCTATGTCAATAAGCATGATAATGACATGGACGACATTTGGTTTCAACAGGATGGCGCTACATGCCACACAGCCAACATGACAGTCGAACTTTTGGAAAATGCAAACTTTATATGGCCCACCCCTTAGCTCATCCTCGCATCTTCGTCTGCGTCAAAAAGGGATCCAGGCAGCGCTTTTAGATTTTAATAAGACCTACAAATCCGTAGTATCAATAATAATTTTCGCAGCGCACGCGATGCAAGAAAGTTTTTGAATATTTTTTCACACTTGGCTTACATCATTAGTTTTAGTACGGATCTCCATTTTTTTCAAAATAAAATCTAGACTCGTGGCTACAGGTTAACTTGCGAATAGTGAAAGAATTTCTAAAAACAGTACAACTAAACAAAGTTTTTCTGTTTATAATATACTAGATGACCCTCGCAACTTCGTCTGCGTTACAAAGGGGTTCAAAAATTGTAGCCTATGTGTTATTCTGATGTATAAGCTATATTGTGGTAAAGTTTCATTCAAATCCATTCAGTAGTTTTTACGTGAAAGAGTAACAAACATCCATACATCCATACTTACAAACTTTCGCCTTTATAATATATACTAGATATTAGATAGTATTCTACGATAAATTGTTACTGTTAGATTCAAGATCAAAAGAAGAAGATCGTTTGACTTTAAAAAATAAAAATAGGAAATATTAGATATACGATCAAGTAAAACTCCTGACAAAATGATGGAAGTCTGCATGAGGAAGCGATCACAACAATCATTATGGAAGCTGCATCTATCTACCATAATTGACTAACACTGGGATATATCCTCAGGTCAAGCTTCTGACCTCGGCCGCTATTCCGATTATTAACCACGGTATCGATGGCTCGCGTGCTCCCGCGATTAAATAATCAAACAATCATATTAATCACACAGCGGTGCGGCGCGCGTTCTAAATTCAAATATACATTCTATCTTTGAATTTTGGTTTACGTGATTCGGATTATAGTAAAGGGATATGAAATTAATCAATGGATTATTTTATTTTGACTTATTTTGTACAATTTTTTTTTAGCGAATTTTAACAAAAATGACTCGTTTTATTTGTAGTGCTTAATTTTAATTTGATCAAGATATTTTGACCAAAATTCGTCACTATTTTTTTGCGTAATTACAAGTAATCCTCATTACTTATATTATAACAGTTTTTGATACAAAACTTAATTTCACTACGCGGTTAATTTTAACAGCCAGAAGATACTTGCATTATTAATCCAAAGCGCATGTTATTCCGAATAATAATAAAAATGCAAGACACGGCGAGTAATTCACGAGAGGACGCCCGCACCCGCTTATTATCGTGTGCGCCGTCTGCTCGTACGCAAATCACGGGCCGCGGATAATAATCAAACCGATACTATATTACAGCACAATTATTATTTTATAACCCCTACTATGGATACTCGTAAGTTATAAAATTTATGTTCGAGTTTTTTGTGAGTTAGACCCCCATATTAGAAGTATTTATTTGATATTCACATATTCCTGTATTAAGTAACTGTGTAGCCAGGTGCCCCGACGACCACCGTAATGACTCTGAGCAGTGAAGCTCAGGGGCCCGTTGTCAAAAACACCTTCGTCTATACTTTATAATATATTTTTAATGTAAGAATGAGATGAAAGCTGGGGGATGCTCAAAAATACTGAAATCGAAGAGCTGATAAACCTAAAATTATTGAACAAACGATGTAAAAGAATGGGTGATGACCGCAGTCAAATCTGCGTGAAGTACAAAACCAAGCCTGGCGCGGTCTCGGCCGAGAGAAGTAGCGAGACCTTTTATCGGAGACCAAGACTCACTTTGGGTCACTAATTCTCATAGTAGGGGTCCAAATATGGCTCATTACAATATTAACGAGCCCTCAGTTCAGGTCGATGTTTGAGATTAACTCCATTGTAATACACGGCGCGTCTAATGACGGTGTCGGGGCCTAATCAACCCCGTGTCATGACCGTGCCTTTTATGCAAAAATAACTTTGATTATGGATGTTTTGGATCTTTTGGTGTTGTTGGAAGATGGGAGGATAGTTCGCTTTATCATGCTATAGCATTTTGATATTTTTAATTGTAACTTGGTTTACCGAATTAAAAAGTGACTAGTGATTATATGGGGACGGAGCGACGGGAAAGCATGCCGATGGCGTAACGCGTCGTGCCGTCCCTCCAAACCCCGTGCTGGGTTCTGGCCTCAGCCGGGGTTCGGACTCTGAGTGTGAGCGTTTGGAGGTTTTAGTGCGGTTCAACTCCCACTTACCCCGGTGATTTCCTCCAAATGAAAAAAAAAAAAAAAAAAGTGATGATTTATATTTGTTCGTTGATTACTTCGTATAAACCCAAACACTGTAGTAGATTTCAGATGTCGTATATATGCGAAGATTCCTGCAAATGTCGTAACCGCGATTCAGGATCTCGCGCGTTATTATTGGTCGCCACAAATTAATTGATGAATAAAAAATATACTTACTACCTACATTTAGTTTATCTACATCTAAACACTGATTTTTAAATAGCAATGAATCACAAATAGACTGATTTTCCTTAAAAGACGAAGGATTCGAGGATTCTTAGGATTCTTAGAACGAGGATTCTTAGAACGAGGAATACTAGCTCAACTCATTTGATTTAGAGCGTTCAGTATTAGTAAAGTGACGCACTGATATAAGTACATTAAATGAGATCGTTTAAGATCATTTTTGCAACATCCTTTTTGAAATTTCGTTATTTTTTTTAATAATAATTAAATTTATAAATACAATACATTAATTAATTTTATGAATTTAGAAACAAATATTTAAAGTCACTTACACTATTACTAAACGTTTTCTTACCACGATTATTTTTAATTGAGCGGTCCCGATATTTCAACACTGTTTCAAGCGCCATGATCACGGGAAGACTGAGGAACTGCGGGTAGGTCATTTAAGAGCAGACAAATCCGTCTACCCTCTTTCTCGTTCATTTGCCGGTACCACTGGAACTCGAACTCACACTTCGAAATACCACACTGACAGTATCGGCTGCCATCCCAAAACTAGATTTTTGGCTTTAGACGAAAATAAAGCCACAAAATCTAATCTATCATGGCGCTTGAGTTGAAATATCGGGACCGCTCAACTAAAAATAATCGTGGTAAGAACCCGTTTAGTAATAGTGTAAGTGATGTAGATAACCGCGAGTGTTTAAAGAAACATTTTAAGATTTCGTCACAGGATATTAAACGACTTCACGACACATATTTTCGTTCTGATCGCTCCTTCAGTAAGTTTTATTTATCTTGATATAATTTTATCCATGAAAGGGTTTTATAAAAAACTCCTCATTCAGAGAATAATGAATGTACATATTTGTTTACGATTGTATTTTATCGCTTTTAATGTAACTTGCGATAAGGGTCATGTCATAGTATAACATACCAATTCCCAGTTGGAATATTATTTGAAAAGGTTTGGTAACTATGGGAAATTGCTTTCACTGTTCATGAAATTACTTTTTTTTTAACTGTATGTGGGAGTTGAACCGCACTAAAACCTCCAACCGCTCAGACTCAGCGTCCGAACCCAGCTGAGGCCAGAACCCAGCACGGGGTTTGGAGGGACGGCGCGACGCGTTACGCGCTCGGCACTCTTTCCCGTCACGCCGCCCCATTCATGAGATTACTTGATATTAATTTCATTTATTAAAACACCATACGAATAAAAAATTGGATTCTTGTTTTACCTCTCCAATCCGCGTTGCGCAACCATGGTGGACTAAGCCTGATCTCTCTACTTTGGAGACCTGAGCCCAGCAGTAATAGATTTTGACAGTACAGTACAGTTCTTCCTCTACGAAGTTTACTTGCTGAAATACGCTTTAAAATTAGGTCGCACCATCCGGCTATGGAATGAGCTCCCCTCTTCAGTGTTTCCCGAGCGCTATGACTTGTCCTTCTTCAAACGAGGCTTGAAAGGAGTCCTTAAGGGTAGATCGTAGGTAGCGGCCACGCAATGTCTTCTGGCAATTCAGAGGTCCATGAGCGATGGTAACCGCTTACGATCAGGTGGGCCGTTAGCTCGTCTGTCGAACTGGCAATAAAAAAAAAGGTAAAGAAGTCTGACGTACTGAATTGAGCTTCCATTCTTCAACTTTGATTTGACATTGGATACTTTCGTTTCGTTTGTTAGATACTTTACTTTTGACTTACTTGGTTTACTTGTTTTAATGCTTTACTTTTAATTACTGTCTTTAAACATTGTTTGAAGCTCTATAGTGTGCGTGTGTTCGAACAGATCTTCATCACACAGAGGACCATGGATAAGTCATAGTTTTTTGTATTAAAAATCTTCTCTTATATAAAAATGAATTGCTGTTCGTTAGTCTCGCTAAAACTCGAAAACCACTGAACCGATTTGGCTTATTTTAGTCTTGAAATATTAGTAGAAGTCCAGGGAAGGTTTAAACGGTGAGAAAATTTCCTTATGTGACGCAGACGAAGTTGCGCGGGCCAGCTAGTGTAGGATAAATATTGTCTATACTTTGGATTTTACTTTAAAGCCATTTTGTGAACACATCTTAACATAATTATCAATTAACATAATATTAACATTACGCCAGATTTAATTGCAAATCGTACTTTGTCTCACCGATGATTCAGTCACCGATACGTTACTAATATAATGATGTAATTTATTCCTAATATAGTATTTAAAACGATGCTACTCATCAGCCAGGTCTGCAATTCCGAGTTGGAGTATATCAGGTGAACTCTGGACCAAGTTTTCAGCTTGTACCTACCCAAAAATTGGCACTAGCTCTCGGCCCATAAAAGTTAACGTCAAATATTTTTGCACAAAATGTTTTTTTTTTTTATTGCCATGTAGGCAGACGAGCCAGCGGGCCACCTGATCGTAAGTGGTTACCGTCGCTCATGAAACTCTGCAATGTCAGGGGACATTGAGGGGACCTACGACCTAACTTTAAGGACTCTCCTCAAGCCTCGTTTGAAGAAGGATAAGTCATAGCGCTCTGGGAATACCGAAGAGGGGAGCTCATTCCAAAGCCGGAAGGTGCGTGGCAAAAAAGTGTTCTTGAAACGGACCGTGGATGACCGCGGTGGTTCCATATAAATGTAAAACAAAATAATATATTTTGAAAACTTACATAAGGTAGCGATTCCAATCGAATTCCGCCCGAAAATTGACTTACGAGTGTTTAAAGAATCTCTTAACAATCTTAAAACTAAGCATCCTTATTCGTAACAAGTCCGTCGCGTCGTGAGACATACAGGCACACAGACGGTCACACGTTTTTTCCTGTCGAGCAACATGTCTAATTGCCGCAATCTGCTTATAATTTGCCTGCCGCTGCCGAGAATACACCTGCCCACAAATATTTGATACCTAATGGAGCTTTATTTGATTGTAATTGTTACAATGTTAGTTGGTATATTGTATTTGAGAATGATGTTGGAAGAGTCCATGAGCGAAGGTAAGCATTTACCATCAGGTGGGCTGTAAAATTGTCCACCTACGGTGCAAAAAATAAAATAAGTATTTTAGAAAACTGAAACTACTTCCATTTCCCAAAAAATGCACACAAAATTACTGGTCTAATTATTTTAAATTTATTATATTCTTGACTTTTAAAATGTATGGTTCACATGTTATTTGAAACAAAATATCATTTGACTTTGAATTCATACGAGATCGGGTAAGAAACATCTTCTATATACGTGCCTTGGGCGTAACGCGTCGCGTCGTCTCTCAAAACCCCGTGCTGGGTTCTGGCCTCAGCCGGGGTTCGGACGCTGAGTGTGAGCGGTTGGAAGTTTTAGTGCGGTTCAACTCCCACAAATCCGGTGATTTCCGCCAACTGAAAAAAAAATCTATATGGAATAAAAGAAGGTAATCATTCAAATCGGTTCACCTGAATATGAAATATGCACACACACGTCGCAAAATGTAGTCTGTAACAAGTTACTAAAATTTGAAAGGAACTATATTTAAAATCATCACTTTTCATATTTAAAGATGATGGCTAAACCTTTAGTTTTCTAAAATTAACATAACAATAACATATCAAAGCATATTAACTAAACTATTTGACCCGCGGTCCCATATTATACTCAATTTATAATAATTATCACTCACACGCGGGTAAATACGGAAACACCTCCATTGTAGGGTTCAATTCGATATTTTCAAAACCTTTTTTAAATATACAATGATTTGTTATTTTTATTAGTGGTCAAAAAAGTAAAGTTTTAAAATTAAATTTCAAGTTTTTAATTCTGTAGGTATTACTAGACCTCCGTGATAAGAAAATCAAAATTTTATAGTAAACTTTAATTAAAGTTGTAAAAGAAAATATTTATAATATCCAATGTTATAATCGTGTTAATATTGGTAAAAAACTTGAGAGGTGTCAAGGGACACCCGGATGGAACGAAGTTCCCTTCGATTAATTAGTAATTATTTCTTTTTTTTTAATTTTTTGATCACAGCGCCATCTACCATTAATCACATAAAACAAAATAAGGAATTGTTTTATAAAATATTTTTAGAACAGCGCCATCTAGCGATAATCATCTAAAACAAAAAAAGTGTCGTGCCAACTTTTTCATAAGAATTTCTGTCTAGCCCCCTATCGATAACGCGCGATAAGGAACTTCGTTCTAATAAAACGGCTCTGTTTTTTTACTCACAAAGTAATTTATTAAATTTACATTTTTAAGCATATTAAATTCTACTGAACCCTTTGGAATTAAAAAAGCTTTCACACCTTAACCCAACTTAAGAATTAATGAACATATTAAATACACTACAAATTATATATTTGATAAACTTAGTTATTAAAAGAGCATTAGTAAAGACTGTAATTAAGCATAGTTTAATTATAACTATTCAGTTTATTGTTTTAAGTTGATGTCTATTTTTATTAATGTGTTTATTAAGGGCATGA
The DNA here is from genome assembly GCA_030269945.2 of Trilocha varians. Classification (NCBI taxonomy): domain Eukaryota; kingdom Metazoa; phylum Arthropoda; class Insecta; order Lepidoptera; family Bombycidae; genus Trilocha; species Trilocha varians. The sequence goes on along the minus strand of AP028264.1, from coordinate 550,174 downwards.
ATCGTGAAGCTTGATAAAATAACAAATAGTGCAGTAATATTAGTCATAAGGTAGGAATACTTTCATGCATTTTCAACGGGTTCTTACCACGATATTTAATTAATTGATAATCCTCAGGTATTGTCTTCTGAACGTCGTTACGTACCAAGGATGGTTAAAGAAGCTATCGAGATTTCAAGACATAGCACTTTTAACGGGGGTGACGGTTTCAGATTATCGAGTATGTGGAATCCAGTGCTAAACACAACAGTCACTAAGGTTTCATGCTCAGAGAGTCTTGTAGATACAGTGAGTGTGGTGTGTCATGATGTGAGTTCGAGTTTAAGTGGTACTACTCAAAAGCGAACGAGAAAGAGGGTAGACAGATTTGTTTGCTTTTAAATCGACCCGCAGTATCCAGTTTTCTCGTGATCATGACGTTTGCAACAACGTTGAAATATCGAGACAACTCAATAAATTAAATATCGTGGTAAGAACCCGTTGAAAACGCATGAAAGTATTATAGAAAACCGCGAGTGTCTAAATAAGTTTATTAGGTAGGAGATTAATTAGTATTAAAATAATTTTATTGCAAGACAGATAAACGAGCTTAGGGTCTATCTAAGTTACCGTCGCTCGTGAGCCTCAGCAAAGCATTATAGGTCCGTTTTCTATCACTATACAGGTCTCGTTTAAAGAAGGATATGTCATAGCTCTCTCGAAATATATAGAGTGGAAGTCTATTAAAATCGGTTAAGGTCAAAAATTATCTTTACTTTTTGATCTCTTAATAAATTCAATGGTTGTTCAACCTTATAATTTTTGGACAAAATATTTGGTCTTTATACTTCTATAAAGTGGAATTAAAATATGGACAACCCTAGATTTACCTTATTATCACAAAGCACAATTTTTCATTAGGGTATTTTTTAGGTTGTATAGTGTTTACGCAGACGATATCGCGGACGCCTATTACCTATATAAATATACAGCCATATCTAACATAGTCTATGCTCACATCTCTTACAGACATTATAATCACAATCCCACGACAGCATTTTCCCTCAGGTGACAAATCTCAGCAAGCGCCCGGCATGCATTTTCATAAGGCCGTCCACACTTGGCGCGGAGCAAAAACATGGCGACACGGTGCATTATAGCTGCATTGAATCAGTTCTCATTGGCGACGGTGACTGTTCACTGTCGTTCCCGGAACCCTGTGTGAACCACGATCAATGACGGTGTCCATTCAAACTTGTATAATTTTTTAAAGTAAACTTACACTGGATGTGCCTATGTACTATTATGTAGGTTCGAGTGGAATCTTGCAAGTTAGATTTGACCAACTAGATCTAATATCTATTATAAAGGCGAAAGTTTGTAAGTATGGATGGATGTATGGATGTTTGTTACTCTTTCACGTAAAATTACTGAATGGATTTGAATGAAACTTTACCACAATATAGCTTATACATCAGAATAACACATAGGCTACAATTTTTGATAACACGGGACGAACCTGAAGTCCACGCGAACGAAGTCGCGGGCAAAAGCTAGTATGGTATATATTCAAACTGGTTTTTACAACAATTTTTAAAAGTAATCTCCTCTTGCACAGGATGTAACTATGTAAGTTTGGATGGAATCTTGTAAGATTTGACCACTTGCCAGTTGCAGATTGAGCTGACATTTTGTACGCGTATGTATTTCGCGTGACAATGCAGTAATATGGAGCTGATTTGATGATGAAGTTGGTAGGAGGCGCAGGATCAGCTAGTAAATTTATAAGTCCTTTGTGTCGCCAAAGATGTTCCTACCTCTAAGAAGGCTTATAGTTTCTTCGGGTAATTGAAAATATTGAAAGCAGCAAATCATTTTTAGAAATATAGTAAGTATCCTAAATGTTGAACGGCCTTAAATCTTCGACTATTTTTGTCACCAAAAACGCATCCAATTTTAAGTTCTATCTAAAAATGGCTTAATACCCTCATAAATGGTTAATTGCAGCATCAATTGGCACCAATTTGCCATAGACATCAGATGTTGTATTATAGAAAGAGATAAGAGTCCTGTCAGCAACATTAAACGCATTCTTCGAAGGGTGGACCAGTTTTTTCTTCAGAAAGATGTGGCTGTACAACTACATACTCTTGCTAATGAACATGAGAATAATGTTTAGAAAATAATAGAGCATTAAGTTTTCTTAGTTTAGGATTCATTTTTTGAACCATGGATATAGCTTGTGAAGTCGTTGTAGTCATGTGGTTAAAATGCTTGCATTCCGTGCGGTAAGTCGCAAGTCTGAACCGACCAGCTTGTATCTCTATATCTTAATTTGAAAAGATTTAAGTGCAGTTTATAACAACTGGCTAAAAGAAGGAAAATATCGTAAGGACACACGTTTGAAGAAGCATTAAAACAATTTAAGAAATTGTAATGTCCCCCATACTAGGCATACCTGATCCCTCTACTAAAGTCAAAGTCAAAAGTCAAAATCATTTATTCAGTTTAGGTGCATTATACACACTTATGAACGTCGACATTACATACATTAGTAGTAGTATACATTTATAAACTTCTTTAGCATTCATCTAATCACTCTTAAGTATACATACACACATCCATACACCAGTTGATTGCCTGGGAGGAGTGGAAGTGTCCATACCTCCTTATCCTCTAAATAATTGGAAAAAGTATGACTTGTTTATTAACACGCGTTTTATATAAAGTTTGAATTTATTTTCAGTGAGATCTGTAATCGCTTTAGGGATTTTGTTATAGAAACGAATGCCATGCCAACCTAGGTAGGTAGTAGGATAGCCTTGTTACGAGTGTTAAAATTATGAATATATATAAAGAGAGAATATATATAAAGAGACCTAAGCCCAGCAAGGACCAATCATGGTTTCATATGATACAGTGCACCATTACACCGTAAACTAGTCTACATTGTAGCCATAAAAAAGAACCAGTACTCGTATCAAATGACACGTAGCACTTTTTCCGTATTAATTTACACTAATATCTTTTTTGTCTAAGTCACTGGCGCCGTTAAAAAAACTCAATAGAAGCAGTCTGTGTCTAGTAATGTATGTGCATTATTACTTTTTATATATATGTCTATTCCCGTTCAAACTTAGTTGAAATTCTATATAACGGGATGAAACTGAGATAGCATTATTTACGCGGTCGTTTTTGCAATGACCGGGCTATTAACTATAATAATGCTGTCTGTTATGCTAATAGTTAATAATAATACTTTCCTTTTGAGTATTAAAACCTAGATTTATGCAATGGTGATGCTTTTTTACGAGAAAATAAGATTTCAGTTTAGTGAGTCAGGAGTTGTCATCTACAGATATCTATTACCTCTATACTATTTTTGGAACGAAGTTCCTTATCGCGCGTTATCGAAAGAGGACTAGACGGAATTTCTTATGAAAAAGTTGTGTCGACACTTTTTTTGTTTTAGATGATTATCGCTAGAGGGCGCTGTGATTAAAATCTTTTAAAACAATTCCTTATTTTGTTTTATATGATTAATGCTAGATGGCGCTGAGATAAAAAAAATATTACAATTAATCGAAAGGAACTTCGTTCCATCCGGGTGTCCCTTGACACCTCTCAAGTTTTTTTTTTTAATCGAAATAGCTTTTTTAACAATTTTAACGAAATGGAATGATCTGATTGAATGACATTTTAATTATTTAATTTTAAAACTATTAATATTCGTACAATAAAAAAAACATTACATAATATCATGTAAAATCAAACTGATTATCAATTTTAATAAGGCTGTGTCGCTGCGATTATGCTAAAACCATTTAACCAACCCACTAATTACAACTCTAACACATCGCCAAACTCAACATACATTGACGTTTTTGTAAACAATCATTTGAGATGCGCGCTACAAAAACAGTAATGTGCAGCACATGTGTGTGATTATCGTTCAGTTTTTTGTTGTTATAGTGGACAGGACCAGTGTGTATGATGCGGGTTCCCACGGCACACATGACCATAAAGGCTTTAGTGCATGTAAAGAATACCTATACAGAGAGAAAAGTTCATTCAAATCATTGACGTAGTCATATCTGTATCTGACAAAATTCTGATATAGCGTTTATATATTGGCTCACCAACGTCCAATGAAAATAAAAAACAGTGATAGTGGAGACTGACCAACATGTAAACGTCATTGAAACTATGTAAAAACGTTTGACAGTTGGCCTACCAGTTGTTATTTGCGCGCATTGGAAGTTGACTAGCCGATATGGAAACACGACTTATGACTGTATAAGACAAGCGTTAGTGTCAAAGTTATGTTAAAATGATCAAGGACTAGAGTCCACAGGCTCTCACTCTCTTAATATGTGCATATTTTTTTTCTTTTTTTTTATTGCTTAAAGATACACGAGCCTACGGCCCACCTGATGGTAAGCGGTTACCGTCGCTCATGGACCTCTGCAATGCCAGGGCAAAGAGGGGCCGTTATCTATCACCTACCCATACAGGACTTTTCTTAAACCTCGTTTAAAGAGAGACATGTCATAGCGCTCCGGAAACACCGTGGATGGGAGTCCATTCCAGATCGAAGTGGACTCCCATCATATTCGCATAGCATATTCGTTTGTTATCAAAGTTTACACACATAGGTACATAAGTTTTACATCTGTGTAATATGTTTCTCTGTGGTATAAAGTTGGTCGCCATCGCCTCGCCGTCACCAATTAATGTAGCCAGCTCATTCTTGAAGCGAATACCAGCAGCTTTGATTTATTTAAGATTTTATTAACTTCTTGTACGCTTTTACTGTTAACTTCATGTTTAGATATAATATAAAAGCTTGATAGAAATAATTGGATGTCATTAAATGAAAATACGTAGAGTTTTGTTAATTAATTAAGGAAATATTTGACGTAGAAGTATTTCGTTTTTAGTGCAAAACAGCAGGAGTTAAAGATATTCTAGATTTAATAATACAGGATATAGTAAGAAATATATATTTTAAATGCATTAAAGATCTAACTATTGAGATATACATAATAGTATGTTTTTACAAATTAAATTATCGTAATTAACAAGGATTACTGAAATATAATCAAATTATATTAGTATTGAAATTAAGACATTAACTTTTTAGAAATATGCTTGAGTAATTGTTTCATCTACATTATTATTTGTTAAAATTCAATCGACCAAACTTAAAATTACAATCTTGATAAGTTACTCTAATCTTATAGACCTCAAACTGTAGATATAATAATAACAATATTTACAACACAATGAATCATTCAAAGTCAACTCACAAGCTAAAATCAAGCTATTTAATTAGCAAACTAATTAATAAAGAGCTCATTTCTTTACTATATACAGACCGTATTGTTTAAGATCTGTTTTTAGAGTTCCATACCCAAAAAGTAAAAACGGGACCATATTATTGAAACTTCGTTGTCTGTCAGATACAGTGGTAATTGTCATATACAGGGTGTTAAAATCCGATGAAACAATACTTTCATAGCAAATAGTATACTTGATGTAGAAGCCATCCACCAAGTCTGGGTTTTCTAGGCATAATATATCATAAGTTATAACTAATCAAAACTACGTGTTAATTTTCTATTAGTAGGAGTTTATTATAGTACGGAACTCTAAAATTGCGATCGGATGCGCCTGTGTGCGTGAAAATAGCATATAGATATAGCACGCTACATGTAGGTCAGGGTAGGGTTGTCAAAAATAATACAAAATATTATTTTTTTCACTTTGTATGGTAAAATAAAGTCATTATCTCCGTTTCAAAAGTATGTGTATATGATTTGAAATGTGATATAGATTAAGCCCTTAAAGTATTGTTTCACCGAGCAACAACACCCTGTATAATGTATTTCTATTGCCAGTAAAATAAAATAAATATTAAAGGGTGTTCCCATACAACATTCCTAATTTTTACTATGTTTGCTTGATACTAAATTAAAATCAAGAGTTACGTCTTCAGACTACTTTAGACGCTGGGAGGCACAGCCCCGGAACATAGCTGATCACCGCGGAAGACATTTCTTATTTAATACAGAAGCCCTTCTTCGTCCACCTTCATTGCGTCCGAATTATTCAATCATCTTATATATGTATAGTCCACTCGTATCATTTACATCATCTAGGCAGACGAGCCAACGGTCCAACTGATCGTAAGTGGTTACCGTCGCTCATTGACCTCTCCTATGTCAAGGAACACTGAAGATCATTCGGAATATATGGAACCATCCGCGCACGATATCCATTCGCACTTACCCGTTTTTATTAAACTCATCGCATGCCGAGATTAGCTATGAATTTTCAATGAATGTACACATAACATGCAAGAATCTACTTTCCCGATTTATATATGAACTGGACGTAATTAGAAGCTATTTAATTAACATAATTACCTGCTTGATCCCGATCAATCAATCTAAATCATTCGATAATTGCCTATTTGTGAGATGAAATAAATTTATTAGCTTTTGAGGTGTGGCTTGGAATTAAGAAATGCAGTTTAAGTAAATACCTATGTTGTTATGGCTATTTTTGACCGACTTCCAAGAAGGAGGAGGTACTCAATTCGTCTGTATTTTTTATGTTTGTTCCTCGATAACTTTAGTTGAAGTCGTGGTGGGGTAGTGGTCGAAGCGCCTTCTTCCGAACGGGAGGTCGCGGGATCAAATTCAGCCGGCTTGTACCTCTAAATCTAAATGAGAAAAATATTTATGTGCAATTTTTCACAACACCACTGGCTTAAAACGGTGAAGAAAAACATCGTGAGGAAACCTGCATGTCGGAAAAGGGTTCTAAAAATCCTTTGAAGATATGTGAAGTCCCCAATTCACACTAGGCAAGCGTGGTGGACTATGCCTAATCCCTCTTCTGAGGAGACTTTAGCCCAACAGTGGGCAGTAATGGGTTGGTACAGATACAGAAACAGATGTAGCTTTCAAACGTTGAAAGAATTTTTATAAACGGTTGAGTAGTTTTTTATTATTTACACAAACAAATTTTCCTCTTTATAATATTAGAGTAAATAAACTATTTTTAAAGAGCTTTCCAACGCGAGAGCTTATACGTACGTAGTTATAATAAAGTTTTCCAATGTAGGGTGGTCACCCCCTCCCCCGAGTTCATTACTAAGTCTTCTTAAGAATCGATAGAGCTTTTAATAGTTTCCCTCTACTTGCAATTTCTGCATTTATTTGAAAATGAATTTTACGAGCGTGTTTTTTGACGTAATTTTAATGCGCTATGACACTTTTCAAACGAAGTTTAAGAAAAGTCCTGTATTGTATAACTGGCATTCATGAGTGACGTCACTTTTTTTTTTTTTTTTGCCATGTAGGCAGACGAGTCAACGGGCCACCTGATCGTAAGTGGTTACCGTCGCTCATGAACCTCTGCAATGTCAGGGGACACTGAGGGGTCGCTACCTACGACCTAACTTTAAGAACCCTCCTCAAGCCTCGTTTGAAGAAGGACAAGTCATAGCGCTCTGGGAATACTTACCGTTAGGTGGGTATTATGCGAAAATGCAATAAAATGATGATTTGATGATGGGGCCTAAGGTAGCCTTAGGAACTCCTGTATTAAACAAGACATCGTGTTTGGACTTGTTTTATTCGTCTTAGCTAGCATTTTATTTTCACATGATACCCAGCATCTTCAACGCTTGTATTAAGACTTTTTTTTTTAATTCATAATTTTAACACTAGGAACAAACACAAGCATGCGTTGCCAGCAACTAGATTACATAAAATAAGTAATTCTTTCCAGGGTTTGTCTGTAAAGCTTTATAACAAAATCCCAGTGGTCGTTCAAACATTGCCTATAAATAGGTTTAAGAGAGTTATTAAAGAGCGGCTATGCAGTAAAGCATATTATAAACTTAATGATTATATAAATGACTGCTCAAAATGGGATTGAGGAGCTCGTCCCCGGCCGTTACAATTGATACATTTGTTAAAAACAAAAACATTGTAAAACAATATTGAAAAAAAAAAGACATGCCCGCTAAGTTTCTTGCGCCGGTTCTTCTCAGGACGGAGAGATAATTTTAGTGAACTGGTGTTAGAACTTTTTTTTTTTGACTTTCAAAATGTATGTGTGTCCACATCAACTTTGAAATAAATGATTTGACTTTGACTTTGAATGAACTAACTGACCCGTGATACTTTGTCCCGCTAAAATTATCAGTGTTGTACTGTATCATGCATGTATTATACAGAGAGACAGAGACGGTGACTTTGTTTTATACAATGTAGTGATTGGCTAATTAAAAAAACTTCTAAAACCCCTGAATATAAACAACATAATAAAGATATTACCATTCAATAGTCAATCATAAATAATCAATTGTCTCCTGTATAATTACTAAACTATAATTAAATGAACAATAAAACAATTGGACTACTTTTTTTTGTTATTTAATTGTAACTTGTTTTGAAACGGAAGGATTACTATAATAATATTAAGGTCGAAAAATATTTACATAATCTGTAATATTGTGCCATTGGTGGAAGTTTTAAACCGACTTCAAAAAAGAATAGGTACTCAATCCTTCTGTATCCTTACTAATATTATAAATGCGAAAGTAACTCTGTCTGTCTGTTACGCTTTCCCGCTTAAACCACTCAACCGATTTTGATGAAATTTGGCACAGACAATCTTTAGACCCTGAGAAAGAACATCGGCTAATTGAAAGTGACGCAGACGAAGCGCGGGCCCCTTAGTTTTTTAAATATGTTACCTCATAACTTTCAGTGAACTGATTCGAATGATACCTGTTTCAGATGAAGGTGATTGTGATCGTGGGGTCCCATTTTTTTAAATGATCACCAAGTATTTTTCGATGTTTTTGAAATGTGTATTTTTAATGGGATTTCATGATTTGCCATAGTATCATAATTCCTGTACTAAAAAAGACCTCACCGTGTTTCGGCTTGTTTTACTGTACAAACCGTAACTCTTTGTGGGTGCATTGGCTTCTCAATAGTGACGTGTGGATTTTCCGACCCCCAGATGCGACAATTTTGCTTATTGACATAGGTGAAAATGGGCTTCATCTGAAAAGACGATTTGGACTGAAGACTCACCACTTTGGAAGTAACTTTTCAATATTTCCCAATTTTGTTCAAGCGTATAGCGTCCCATTTCGTAAATGTCAAACCTTTAACGAAATTATGAACACAAAGTGAATGACATTTGAGCTGTCAATCTCTAAATAAACAGTAGTTCAAAATGCAAACCTTAGATGGCCCACCCTATATCTCAATTTTAAAAAAGCTACTCATAAACTCCTTCAACTTTACGAGACTAAAACTAATTTATTTGAAACATTCATATTGCATTTATGTTGGGCTGCAGAGGGCGGTGCTGGTCAGGGGTGGAGGTGGAGAGACCACCTACCGTAATACCCTATTTATGAATAATGTTTTATTCCACCAACGTGCGACCACCTCCTCTCTCGCTCGGAGAGTACTCAGGGTTGGCAGACGGTAAAACGATTAATTAATTAATTGTCATATTTAATTACTGATATGAAAATTTTACAAGCTTTACATTAAGTTGCGCTGGATGTAACTATGTAAGTTCGGGTGGAATCTTGCAAGCAAAATTTGACAAACTTCCCGGTTTCCGATTGAGCTGACATTTCGTACGCAGATGTATACCGTGACAATGCGATAAAATGACGAAATAGGTACTGGTAGTTTTTTTGTTGTGCTTGAGAAGTGGAAGTCGGTCGTTTTCATTTTTATAACAAAAATATTATAAACTTGTAGCGAGTGCTTGATGGTTATAGATTTGAAATTGAGAGACATTATGAAGTATCAATATCTTCAGATTTTCTTTGATTACATAAAAGTGAACTATGGTTTTTTCTTATTGTTTTGACTATAGCAAATATCTACCTACGGATTTGTACCCTCACTCTCAAAGCAATCGTTTCCAAACGGCTGAACTCTTCCCATAAATCGGCATACTTCATAGTTGCGAGATTTACCGGTAGCCCTGTGTTATTGCTTGCTTTGTTTTTGCCGGCAGGGGGCGCGGGGAGCGTTTAATTAATGGAATAACTCCGATGTTGGACAGTTTCCACCCTGTGTGGGGGTGGGAGTCTGTGTCGCGGAATTTTAAAGATATTTGCAATTGTTTTGGCAGGTGAAGGGATGATTTTGATTTTTATAAGCTTTATATTAACTTGCTGGGTGTAATTATGTAAGTTCGGGTGGACTCTTGCAAGCTAAATTTGTTTAACTTCCCGGATTCTGATTGAGCTGTCATTTTGCACGCAGATGTATATTGTGCGACAATGCGATAAAATGGCGCTGATTTGATGATGGATTCGGAAGGTTGATATTAAGGATCTTAAAAACTTGTATTTAAGGTTTTTTAAGTTTTAATCTTTACGATATGATTCATAAAGTTGTTTGGAGCGTATATTCTCGGAAGCTGAAGTTGGTTTTGAATTATTATACTTTTATTATAATGACTTTCGTGGGTTCAGACCCAAAACTTTACATAATATTCTATCCCAACACTACCTCTAAATTTTTCAAGCAACGTTAAGATTAAACAATAATTCAAAGCACCCATTGCAGCTGCACCCTCCACCCGAAGGGGTTGTGGGGGTGAGAAGTCGGCGATGCTGGTAATATACCCGCTCATATTTCACACTTAGCGCGTAATGAGCGAGCGCCAAAATAATTGGATCACGTACATAAGTCATTATTACCTTGTGCCTCACTTGCGAGAATGTATCATTTGGAGGGTAACACATTGTAGTTATATTTATTGAGTGTTGCTAGACTCAGGTGGTAATTATAATTGATTTCTTGAATTATATAAGTAAGACTCTTGAAGTGGCAATGGGCAGGACACATTGTGCGAAGAACGGGTGGCTGGGTGGAACGGTGGGTAGATCACCCACAAGATGGATCGACCACCTGGTCAGGATCGCGGGAGGTCACTGGATGCAGATAACGCAGGACCGGCCGTTGTGGCGAGGTTTGGGAGAGGCCTATGTCCAGCATTGGACGTCTATAGGCCGATGATGATGTAAGTAAGACACTAATTTGATTATTGAATTTGTAAATAATTTTCCTGATAAGTGTAAGGTTCTCCATACTATTAAATAAATACAGATAAACGTATTTTCATAATACCACTGGTTAAAACGGTGAATGAAAACATTGTTAAGTAATCTGCATATCGGAATGATTCGAAAAAATCCTTAGAAGATATGTGAAGTCCCCAATCCGTACTATACCTAACCCCTCTTCGAAGGAAACCAGCACCTAGCATTTGGCAGTATTGGGTTTTTACAGTACAGTATTTTTAGAAAATAAATATAATTAATACCAATAACAGAAATTATTATCGCGTAAATTCTGCCTGGCAACACTTTCACGATGAGTTGTGTTTAGTAAATGATTGTTACGTGCTTTGTACATAAACTAAATAATTAATTTGAAAACTTAAGCCTACTATAACGTTAATAAATAACTATATATTTATTAAACTAGCTCATCTAGTGATGGCCGCTATTGAAGCGTTTGCTGGAGGTCACTGGTTTAAAACCGGCCGGCTTATACCTCTAAATCTTAATATGAAAAAAAATGTTCAATTTTCACACAACACTACTGACTAAGAACGGTGGAGGAAAACATCGTGAGGAATCCTGCATGATAGAAAAGGATTCTAAAAATATGTATATAAAGATATGTAAAGTCCCTAATCTGCATTGGACAAGCGTGGTGGTCTGATCCCTTTCCTAAGGAGACCTGAGCCCAGCAGAGTAATGATTTCTTATAGATACGAATGTTGATCTTTCGAACAAAAAGTCCAGGTTTTTCACTGAAATGTCAACTGTATCTTCCAAAACTCACTATAATATATAGATACTACCAAATAGGTACCTATATTTTACCTATCTTGGATCTACATGGGAGGTAAAGGGTACTTGCCTCCCCCTACCAAATAACTGAACTCCCCCCCGCAAATTATCTTGACAACGAAAGGTCGTAGACCCATTGAGTTTGGGCTCATTTTAAAGAGCAGTTAAAGGCCATTATTTTGGCTCTATCAGATTCCTCCTCTACATCCACATAACATTCTCCTAACTTTTGTCAAAACATTCGCATAACATTCGCATGATTTTTTTGCGAATGCGAATATTCAAAAACATGCGAATATTCGCGAATGCGATGCGAAACATGTGTCCGTTACATCCCTAGTCCATAAGATACATTAGTAGTAGAAAAAAAAAACTTGAGATGTGTCAAGGGACACCCGGATGGAACGAAGTTCCTTTCGATTAATTAGTGAGGGAATTGTAATAAAATTTTATTTTTTTATTTAATAACTTAAATAAAATATTTTGATCACAGCGCCATCTAGAATTAATCATATGAAACAAAAAAGTGTCGTGCCAACTTTTTCATAAGAATTTCCGTCTTCCCTATCGATAACGCGCGATAAGGAACTTCGTTCCAAAAGAGCGATAGCAACCACTTACGATCAGGTGGTCCGTTGGCTTTAGCATAGCAATAAAAAAATAGTGCATTTCCCAGATTATGTTACAACACTTCATAAAATAACTAAACAAATTCTCAACACATGAGTCGTTCACACATGTTATTCAACTTTAACATTTAATACACTTAACATATTCATGAGTGTAATTTCACCGTTTCTTTGCTAACAATATGATAATGGAAGAAAGTTCTCGCGGCTTAAAAACTAGTTGCTACTGTAATTGGTGGTCGGCTTGTTTTTGCGATCAACATGGGTTTAGTGATGGGATTAAATAAGTTGGTTATCGATAATTTGGTTTTCTGGCTTGTAGGCAGATGGACAGGCCGTCTTATCGTGAGTGGTTACCGGAGGATTTGAGTGTGTAAACCTTTTTAGATTTTTGTGATTGTATATTTATGTATGTGAGAGTATAAATAAACTTAAAATCGGCCTTTACAAAAAATGATTTTGCTATAAATAGTTTACCAAGAATTTGAATATCCATAAATGGTTCGGTATTTTTTAAACTTAAGCATTTGAAAAAAAAATGCAGAATCACAAAGCACAATCATTTGTGAGTATGTAAAAATGACACGTTAATTATCGAATAATAGTCCTGAATCTATGCTAAAGAGTTGAGAAACCGACTTCTTTATCGCACCGAGTCCACGTTCGGTGTCATCAGGAGAAAATTATTCATCATCATCATCAGCCTATAGACGTCCACTGCTGGACATAGGCCTCCCCCTGCCCTCGCCACATCGACCGGTCCTGCGCCATCTGCATCCAGTGACCTCCCGCGATCTTGACCAGATCGTCGGTCCATCTTGTGGGAGGTCTACCAACATTGCGCCTACCGGTTCGTGGCTGCCACTCCAGAACTTTATCATTATCATCCTTAAATCAACAATTCAAATAAACACAATATCATATAAATTCATTTCAGTATCAAATTCAAAGAGATACTAAAACATCGATTTACTACTTTTTATTGAAACATATATGGTCAATATGTGTTAGTAGGGTTTAATATTATGTAGATTCAGATCATTAATTCACGAGTATTAATTTTATCGATAAAAACATCGATAACATTATTTACAGCGAGGTCGCGCCCTACTGGTCACACGCACGGGTTTACCATACAATAATTATGATACAGAAGTAAATGGTTTACTAGTGGACTGATAGTTTGTCTCGTTATAGAGTAAAATTAATCAGTTTTATCTCTATTCTTTTCTATTGGCAGTAAAGAAAGAAAGACTGCGTGAACCTTCTTCTGTTTTTACAAAGTTTTTTTACTTCGTTTTAAAAATTGCCTCCTAACTGCAATTGGTGAAGTGAAATTTTCGTCATTCCTAAGAACTTGAATTTAAAAACATACTTTTTATTATTTCTGACAAAATTGTGTAGAAAACTGAAGCACTATAACTGAAGAAGGGTATTCTTTAAACAAGGCTTGAAGAGAATATTTAAGTAGATCATTTTTTTTTGTTTTAGTTGAAGGAAATCGCGGGTGGGGTATGTGGGAGTTGAACCTCACTAAAACCTCCAACCGCTCACACTCAGCGTCCGAACCCCGGCTGAGGCCAGAACCCAGCACGGGGTTATGCGGGATGGTGCGACGCGTTACGCACTGCGGCACACTTTCCCGTCGCGACACCCCCTAAGTAGATCATAGCATACTATAATTTAGCATAGCATACTGATTTTTGACACTAACAATTCCACACTTGCACTAGTATCAACAAATCAGACTGTTAATTCTATTTTGACACACACGTTTTACCATCAATATTTACTTCTGCAACATACTTATATTATGTCTTCACTTTTTACAAGCTTTTATTTGTTTTCGAAGTTTATACCGATGTGTATCGCAGGCCCAACTGATGGTAAGTAGTGACTTATAGGGAGATGACCGGTGCCTTTTAAGAGGCCAGTTATGGCATCATTTAATTAAGTTATAAACATTAAATGGTGTAAAGCATTTGCACGGAGACAATTTTTTGTGATGTAAAAATTGTCGTGGGAATATTTTGTATGGTTTTAAATAGAAATATTTTAAAATATAATTGATTTTTGTTGAGCAATAGACGCTCCTTCTTGGTGTTTCCTGAGCGCTATGACCTTTAAGCACTCTCAGTAAAGCCTTTAGTTTATGAGATATTATCCAGACAGCTAGATAATAAACTTATGCAGATACTCGCGGTTTTCTATAATACTTTCATGCATTTTCAACGGGTTCATGCTCAGAGACTAAAGGTTAATGCTCAGAGAGTCTTGTAGATACAGTGAGTGTGGTGTGTCGAGAAGTGAGTTCGAGTTCCAGTGGTACGACCCAAAAGCGAACAAGAAAGAGGGTAGACAGATTTGTTTGCTCGTAAACCGACCCGTGATTATGACGTTTGCAACAGCGTTGAAATATCGAGACAACTCAATTAATTAAATATCGTGGTAAGAACCCGTTGAAAATGCATGATAGCTAGATTATATCTCCAAATATTGCTGATAATGATGATGAGCGATGATATCCATCGATGATTAGGTGGTGCGTTGCGTAGCTGCTAGAGAGTTAATTAAAAAAACATCTAAATCGGTTCTAAACAATCAATAGTTTTATACCGGAATAGACTAGTTTCTAAACGAGAAACACGCTTCATTATCAAATAATATCCTTCAACCGCTTCCTACATTAAATTAAAACATCAACTAAATCGGTACACGGGAAAACATTATTGAATAAAAGTTAAATAATATTATAGAACATCGTTTAATTGAAGGCAGTGCCAATAACTCTTTGAAGAGATATCGACGATCAGGGCTCGGTACAAGCCGGTCACGACTTGAGGTTATTGAAATTAACTTTTAATATTAACCGCTAGTCTGTGCAACATCGTCTGCGTCACAAAAACAAAAACTTGTGAGTCATGGGACACCCGAATAGAACGAAGTTCCTTTCGATTAAAAGATATCTTATAATTTAAAAGGAACGTGTTTTAAAAGATTTTGATCACAGCGCCATCTAGCGATAATCATCTAAAACAAAAAAAGTGTCGTGACAACTTTTCGTAAGATTTTTTTCCGTCTAGCCCCCTTTCACAACGCGCGTAAGGAACTTCGTTCCAACATAAAAAAATACAGACCAAGTCAGTACCTCTTCCTTTTTGGAATTCGGTCAAAAATTACCACTATTCGGCAAGTAACAGTAAAACTTAACGTCATAAAAGTTTAGGAACATGTCAAAAAGAATTTACTTAATAAAAATTAATTACAATAACTAAAATTAATCGATACAAGATCTTATTACAAGACTCAAGTAAAGTTAAAGTAATTGTAGTGATGGGAACAGGCTTGTAACTCAAACGGTCGTGTCTAGATTGTATCGATACTCGCCCCCCACTAATATCGATATTTTACATTCATTTTTGCGTATTATTACAATAGATAAGTTAAATTATTGAATAGTTTATGGTTAAATTTACGATTTTTTATTTTCCAAAAGGAAGAATCCTGGCATAACTTTTGTTTAGATGAACCGACTTGGATGTAGTAGTTCTATTCTGTTCTGCACTGTAAAATTAAGTTTTTTTGCGCACAAAATTTCGCGATTTATTGTTCGTGTTTAGATGAACTGATTTTGATTATTCTTTTTTTGATAGAAAGGTGATATTTTTTTTATTTTAATGAAGTCTATTGGACTCGCGTATATCTACAACATTGCTTTTAAAATAAGGGGTATATAAAGTTTGCATTTTCCAAAAGTTCGACTGTCATGTTGGCTGTGTGGCATGTTGCGCCATCCTGTTGAAACCAAATGTCGTCCATGTCATACTCTTCAACTTTTGGAAACAAAAATTCGTTGAGCATGGCACGGTAACGCTCGCCATTGACCGTAACGGCGGCTCCTTGCTCATTTTCGAATGATGCCGCCGGACCAAAACCCAAACCAAACCGTAACTCTTTGTGGATGCATTGGCTTCTCAATGGTGACGTGTGGATTTTCCGACCCGACAATTTTGCTTATTGACATAGCCTCCGAGGTGAAAATGGGCTTCATCTGAAAAGACGATTTTTCGGTAAAAATGCTCATCTTCGACCAAACGATCTTCTGCCCATTGGGCGAACCGAAAACGTCCCATTTCGTAAATGTCAAACCTTTAACTAAATTATGAACACAAATTGAATGACAATTGAATGTCATTCTCTAAATAAACAGTAGTTCAAAATGCAAACGTTAGATTGGCCCACCCTATATGAACATAAAGTAAAACAAAACATTCAATCTTATAGACCATTACATTTTCTACAGTTAACTTTATTTTGGTTGTTCCCAGTTCAGTAAACAAATCAAATACATATTTCCATCTCTTTCTGAAGCGACACAAACATCAATGCTATCGTCAAACATGTCGTTTCTTTGAACACACACTTATAATTCATATATGATATATTAGCGCACGTATACGCGTTTACCATGAGCGTTTGTTTCTCGTGCGACTGCAAAAAACGTTCGAATCAGCGCTCGTTACATAATCAGACGAACCGCGGAGGCGATGCTTGTGTTTGACGCTAAAATGACGCCTGAGAAGACCTGTAGCTGAGACTAATTTTGTCTGAGACAGAAAAGTATTCAGACAATATTATACGAGTAAGCGTGAAAAATGTGCTTATTTATGGCATTACACACTTGTGCTTGTTTGGCCAATCTGACATTTTTTACGAAAATGACTTTTTAATGCAGTATTATAAAGAATAAAATTTCCATCCGACTGGTAAAATATTTTTTTAAAATATTCAATTCTAAAACAATAAAAATCTCTTTTCAATTTTTTTTCTCAACACGGCACTTAACGAAAATTCCGTGCTTGTTTGCTGTCTCCTGTAAAATTTGCTCGAGTGCAGATTGGCCAAACAAGCACTGAGGCGACGACTTGTATTTGGCATGTGTTATACACACTAACCTTCCAGAATCACTTCATCTAAATAAGTTTTAGAAAGCTTTTAAATACAAGCTTTTAAAATCCGGGATATCATGTAGCAGTAGAGTGCTAGGTGATACAAGTAAAACGAGCCTAAACACGACGGGTCTATCTTATTTAGCACAAGAGTTCCTATGATCACCTTCCGAATCCATGGTCAGACCATTTTGTCATATTATTGCATTGTCACGTGATATACATCTGCGTGCAAAATGTCAGCTCAATCGGACCGAGAAGTTTGTCAAAACCTTGCACCCACCCGAACATACACAGTTACATCCAGTGCAAATTAAAATAAAACTGTGATTCACAAAGCAGCATTTTAACTCACTATGTCCAGTAAAAAAGCTATCCATTCATATGCACAGAGCTTCGTTCAGTTTTTGCTGCGCCGGACGTTCCTTGCGTTTTATTTGTAAATTGGTCGCCGGTCGCCGGTCGCTGGTCGTCGGTCCACTCATTCAAATGCGCGACTGCTTTTTGCGACTAATGTTGCCAGATGTGTAGACGCAAACGAAGATTTCAGTCGTGTTAATGCTAATATTTGATTTTAATATGTTTGTTTGTTTTAGCGTGTTTGGAGGTTTTTTGTGTGCGCAACTTCGTCTGCGTCATAAAAGGAAATAGTATATCCTAGAGCCTTCCTGGATAAATGAACTTTCCTAAAGGTTTCGGAGCCTATTCGAAACAAACAAACAAACAATCAAACCTTTCCTTTTAGTATAGATAACATTAAAGATGATTTAAATGGTTGTATTTTTTTAAAGTGGGAATGAATTGCTCGCCAAGGTCATTTCATTATCATAATCAATTACTTTGTAATTGTTTTACTCCTGTAATGCAAAAATGTAATGTAAAAAATGCTGATTAATTTTACAAAAAAACACATGCCCGTTGAGTTTCTTACCAGTTCTTCTCAGGACGGTGACTAGAATTGTTTATATTTTATCAGAACTGATGGTAGCTTTAAATTTTTGACCATAAAACTATGTACTACTATTACCTAGTAAATTAGCTAGCTGCCAATAAAAGTCTTGTCAAAATCGGTCCAGCCATTTCAGACATGAGCTTACAGCCCACTAGATGGTAAGTCACTGCTTCGATTACTGTAATATTACATACTAGTTTTGATACACTTTATGACATGTCTCTCTTTCAACGAGTTTAAGAAATGTCCTGTATATGTAGGAGATAGATAACGACCCCTCATTGCTCTGACATTGCAGAGGTTCATGAGCGACGGTGACCGCTTACCATTAGGTTGGCCGTCAGCTTGTTTATATATATTCTATAAATAAATTGACTTTCTTTCTTTCTATAAAAAATAGTTTTATTCCTGGCAATATAGTTTATCTATAATAGTATTGCTTACTATTCGCTCTGCAATAGGTGAGGCGCCTATCTAATGATGGTCACTTATACCATACCACACTACTATGGTAACCATTTATAAAGGACAGCTCATACACAGCCGCATTCACTCGCAAAAACATCATGTAGGTCATTTATACACAATTTCCGGTTTTGATCGATAAATTAGTGTAACTATACTGAGAAATGTCAGCAAAATTGGTTCGACGACAAAAATACAGCCTCAAGCCATAGGTACACGCTAAAGTATACTGTCCTGTTTTGTACCAACCCATTACTGCCCACTGTTGGGCTCAGGTCTCCTCAGAAGAGGGATTAGGCATAGTCCACCACGCTTGCCCAGTGCGGATTGGGGACTTCACATATCTTCAAAGGATTTTTAGAACCCTTTTCCGACATGCAGGTTTCCTCACGATGTTTTCCTTTGCCGATTTTAGCCAGTGGTGTTGTGAAAAATTGCACATAAATCTTTTTCACATTTAGATTTAGAGGTAGATAAGCCGGCCGGATTTGAACCCGCGACCTCCCGTACGGACGCGCTTCGGCCACTCGGCCACCACGACTACACTCGGCCACCACGACTAAGACCTGAGAGGTTTACCGGTTCAGTTATACCTTTAAGGTATAGTTGAGTTATTTATTATGACTCTACTTACACAGTTTTGCAACATACATGCTCATATATACCTTTCAGGTCACCCTAACGTATATTGCCAGAGTATCTTAGTAATAAGACAAGGTTCTTTTCACGATTATTTGCCTACTAGCGGGCCCGTCTTCGTCTGCGTGACTTATGATTAAAAGGTTGTTCTTACTCAAGGTTTAAAGATTTTCTGTGTCAAATTTCATCAAAATCGGTTGAGAGATTTAAGCGGGAAAGCGTAACAGACAGACAGAGTTACTTTCACATTTATTATATTAGTAGGGATTTAAATTTTAGTTTTTTCTGCCCTTTCAAATAAGCGAAATAAAAACACAATAACATTAGTACAATAGATAATTTGACAATGAGCGTATTTCCGGAACATCACTTCCGGTGTCAAACGACGTTCACATTCTGGGTTTGTGCCAACAAGAAACTTCGACAACTTTTTTGGGTAAATTATTTATAATTAATTGATATTAACTGACATTGTTGAACTTGTCATTAAAGTCCATGAGCAATAGTAACCACTTACGATCAGGTGGCGTTATCTCGCCTATCTATGGGTTTGTTTGAATTCGCTAATCTTAGGAAACACTGGTCCGATTTGAAAAATTATTTCATTGTTGAATAGTCCATTTATCGGCTATATTGTATCCTTCTGTGACGCAGATAAAGTTGGGCGAGTCAACTAGTGACAATAATTAGTTCCTTTAGTTTAACTTTGATTCCACATGAAAAGTAATGATGGGGTATTGACCCACCTATCACTCCCACTGTAACTCCTGTGTAGCCAGGATTCACAGCGGTGACCATCCTAATGACTCTGAGTAGTGAAGCCCAGGAACACTTTTTGCGTGCAGATGTATATGGCTAACAATGCAATAATATGATAAAATGGCGCTAATCTGATTTTTTTTTTAATTTTATTTTTTTTATTGCAATGTAGATAAACGAGCATACGGCCCACCTGATGGTAAGCGGTCACCGTCGCTCATGAACCTCTGCAATGCCAGGGCAACGAGGGGCCGTTATCTACCGCCTACCCATACAAGACTTTTCTTAAACCTCGTTTAAAGAACTCTGATGATGAAATCGGAAGGTAGGGACTCTTGTACTAAAACAAGATAAAAATGTCGTGTTTGGTCTCGATTTACTTGTATTAGTACTCTACTGCTACATGATATCCAAGATCGTAAAAGCTTGCATCTAAGAAATTTTCTTCAAATTATTTAGAAGGTTAAAAACAGTTCAAAAAACTGTTTAAAACAATTTAAGTTAGCATCAATGTGAGCAAAAACTGGAGTCTCGTAGCGTTTAATTTATCAGTTCATTTTAATTGAACATTGCATCGGGTTGGGGCATTCAATGTAAATGCCTTATAAATGTAGCGGCCTTGTTCGCAATTGACCGCTGTCCGTGGGACGGTGGTCCACTTGTGGGAAAAACGCTCGAGATTAAACCTGCTAAAATTTGTGGGAGATGGATGAAAATTGGAGTAGGTTTGAGAAGTTGATTGATTGATTGATATACGTATAATTTTTTTATGCATTATAGTTTGGATGGACCGATTCGGATTATTCTTATTATTTATTTATTTACCTTATATCTAAGACACAGGGTACATTTTGTAACTTAACAATGGTATTATATTAGATCTATCTCAATAAAGTGCTCTGTCCCTCACACTAGGAAAACCTGTATAGTTACAGAGGACTCCTTCTTAAAAGGTTAAAGATTTTATGGGTAAAAGAAAAAACTAATTAAAAACTAAAAGAAAACAAATTCCAGACGTAAAATACTTTTGGAGATGTATTTTTAAGACAAGATTTAAAAATTTGTTGTGTGTGTTTAAAGAAAATATTTTGGAATTTATCTCATATCAATTTGACAAAAAATATATAATTATTATGACTAGTAGTTTTTGTGCAATTCTTAAAAACTTACACACTTACATAGGCATTGTGAATCATTATCATAACCTATTTGATCTAAAAAATTTCGTGACTTTAAAATACATTCTATTATTCTTAAACTAATCAAAAGCTTATATATATTCTTCCTTACGATACGGGCAAGGCCTGGTGAACGGGAATTATGGAAACTTTCATAATACAAATTGAGTATTAGTAATTGAAGAAGATTAACAGAAATCTTTAGATATTGACCTATTTATTTAATTAGAGATACGACAGTTTAGTTTCAGTTAATATTGTGAAAGAACTAAACCGGCAGCGTTAGTTCTCGTCAGTAGATCTTCACCTTTACGTCGTTCAATTGAAAGTCCGGACGCGCGATGGATTACTTGACGAAACAGTACATCTTGGGATTTGCGAGGATTTCCATAAAAAGTATCTAATTATTATAATTATTGTTATTTACCTGTTATTTATTCTCACTAATTTATTGTTTTCTTTGTTGCAGGTATTTGAGGAAATTTATATTGTACTAGCTGGCCCGCGCAATTTCGTCTGCGTCTCAAAAAAAAAATCCCGGGTATTTTCTCACCGTTTAAACCTTCCCTGGACTACGACAAACATTTTAAAACCAAAATCAGCTCAATCGGCTTAGCCGTTCTCGAGTTTTAATCAGACTAACGAATAACAATTCATTTTTATTTATATTGACTAGCTGGCCCACACAACTTCGTCTGCGTCACATAAGGAAATTTTTTCACCGTTTAAACCTTCCCTGGACTTCTACGAATATTCCAAGATTAAAATAAGCCAAATCGGTTCAGTCGTTCTGGAGTTTTAGCGAGACTAACCAACAGCAATTCATTTTTATATATAACTAGCTGGCCCACACAACTTCGTCTGCGTCCCATAAGGAAATTTTCTCACCGTTTAAACCTTCCTTGGACTTCTACGAATATTTCAAGATTAAAATAAGCCAAATCGGTTCAGTCGTTCTCGAGTTTTAGCGAGACTAACGAACAGCAATTCATTTTTATATAAAAGACTAGCTGGCCCACACAACTTCGTCTGCGTCACATAAGGAAATTTTCTCACCGTTTAAACCTTCCCTGGACTTCTACGAATATTTCAAGATTAAAATAAGCCAAATCGGTTCAGTGGTTCTCGAGTTTTAGCGAGACTAACGAACAGCAATTCATTTTTATATATAAGAAAGAAAAGATTATATTTAAATTAGCTGGTGAATTGAATCTTATAGAGCAACTAAAATTATTTTGCCGGCAATCATTCGTATTTTTCTCGCCGATAAAACTATCCTTAAACTGTAATTAATATTTAAAAAAAAGACATGGTTAAATTGGTCCTGGCGTTGTTAAGTTATGCGCTTAGCAACACGTTTTGCGTTTCGTTTTCATTTTTATATTACATATAGATTATATTGAAGAATCTGTGTAGAATCAAACAATTGTGTTGTTCCAGTTTAACTAAAGATACGGAGTATTGAAAACATAAATTATTTTGAAAAGAAATGAAATGAAATACTTTGAAATGAAATACTTTATTTTCAACATTGATGACGTACTCATTCTTGTTGACGTCAAAAGTTACAAGCTACCACCAGTTCGGACACAAACAATAATAATTGTAGCCACCGTCCTGAGAAGAACTGGCAAGAAACTCAGCGGGCATGTCTTTTTTCTTTTATGAGCATATATATTTTTTTAAGTATTTTAACAGTATTATACGATTTTACATTAAATAAGAAAAAAAAACTTGTTATTAATCTATTTAATTTTAAGTTTCAGTTTAAATAAATTTCTTTCTTTATGTGATGACATTGTGTTTTAAAAATGGTTTTATCAGATGAGACTATTTTTTGCGGATAACTCCGTCATTTAGGATCTAATTTTCATTTTTTTTTGCTGTAAAGAAGATCGACAAACCGATGGTTCCATAATGATGAAATCGATAGGGCTTCTTGTTTTTGTTCTCAACAAATAATACTTTCATGTATTATAAACGGGTTCTTACCACGATATTTAATTAATCGAGTTGTCTCGATATTTCAACGTTGTTGCAAACGTCATGATCACGAGAAGGCTGGATACTGCGGGTCGATTTAAGAGCAAACCAATCTGTCTACCCTCTTTCTCGTTCGCTTTTGGGTAGTACCACTGGAAATCGAACTCACATCACGACACACCACACTCACTGTATCTACAAGACTCTCTGAGCATGAACCCGCGAGTGACTGTTGTATTTAGCACTGGATTCCACATACTCGATAATCTGAAGCCGTCACCCCTGTTAAACTTAACAAATATTTATTTACTAAATATTGTTTTTGTGTCCTTACAACTGTTTGTCCACTACATAATATTACTGATAGTATATCTATTTGCAGTTACAATAACCCTTGACTAATTACTGGATATAATTAATCCAGGTATAGACAGTTTCATGCGAAAACCATTAAAGTATTAGAGCAGGCGTCTGTACGGTATTTCATCAACTATTTCAATTAATTGAATTGTTTTAAATTGTATTGTAAATTCTTCTACAATTATAAAAAGTGATAGACTTAAATACAGTAATTATTACCCCGTTAGATATGACTTGTCCCTCTTTAAACGAGGTTTAAGAAAAGTCCTGTAAAACCACTTTTGGACTTCAATTAACTTTTTTTTAATTTAATTTCGTAGCCCTTGGTCACCTTATATAAGAAATCTGATACTTTCTACTTGTACCCAATCTTAATTTTAGGAACATAGTCCAGTTAGACCAACTTTCACCACAAAAAATAACCTTAAAATTCCAAATCAATTTAAAATTTAACTCTTACACTTATTATCTCGATTCCCAACAGAATAAATTCAACAAAAACCGCACTGTTTTTGCCCACATCGTTTTTGCTCGGAACAATGGTCGTTCAGATTGCGCAGACGACTCATTTGCATGGAAGGCCAATGGTGGGATAGCCACGCCCAGTCCCTCCCACACGCTAGTACTAGTAATACAACATGTATGAGCACACATGTCACTGTTCAATTGGACTATGCTTGTGAAGTTAAGACTTCAAAGGATACCTAATTGACTGGTATTTTTTGAACTGATTTTGATGATTTTTTTTTGATAGAAAGCATGTGTTGGGATGTAATTTTGAGTCAATTTGATAAAAATGTAACTGGTAGTTTTTATGATATTCTTGAAAAATGGAAGTCGGTCAGTTTATTAAAAATGACTGGTTTATTTTAAGGTTTTTTTTTACAAAACAACTCAAATCATTTATTTCAAAGTAGATGTAAACACACATTTCGAAAGTCATCAAAAATTATAGATACCTATCGGTTTTAATAATTAGCATTCGTCCCGAGAAAAACTGGCGATATATGTATAACATTTTGTTTTGACATAGTACTCAAACAACCATTACAACTGATAATCTAAATTTAATTTAGAACCATAATGAATCAAATAACATAGTGTTTTATTCACATGTGAAGTCGCGGTAGCCGAGTGGTCGAAGCGCGTCCTTCCGAACGGGAGGTCGCGGGTTCAAATCCGGCCGGCTTGTACCTCTAAATCTAAATGTGAAAAAGATTTATGTGCAATTTTTCACAACACCACTGGCTAAAAACGGCGAAGGAAAACATCGTGAGGAAACCTGCATGTCGGAAAAGGATTCTAAAAATCCTTTGAAAATATGTGAAGTCCCCAATCCGCATTAGGCAAGCGTGGTGGACTATGACTAATCCCTCTTCTGAGGAGACCTGAGCCTAACAGTGGGCAGTAATGGGTTGGTACAGTACAGTACAGTGTTTTATTAATAAATTAATAAGAATCATGCAATAGATTCTAAGATCATTACAACATCACAAACATGACGACATTACCTCTTCATAATACATGTATTAGTATAGATTTCAGTTTTACAATCTTTCGTGCTCTTTTAAATTACTAATATAAATAAACTAGCTGACCCGCGCAACTTCGTCTGCGTTACAAAGGGGTTCAAACAGTACTCGCTATGCCGTCGCGATATTATTTTCGCCGCCCGCTGTGGGTGTGTTAATAAAATTGCGTTTTATACTCGTGGTAACTTCTAAACGAAAAGTCCGATTGGAATAAAACAAAAAGTAATTTACTTCTACATTAATACTCTTGATAATATAATACTTAATTTGGATAAGGGTTAATATAACGATACTCATTTAACGTTAAATTAATTTTTCGGACATTTTTTTTATTTTTCTAAACATAAAAGCGGTTATTGTGACTAAACTATGATAGTTAGATAGATGCTGTCGCGGACTTTTTTGTTTGTCTTTAAAAGACCTAAAAACCCGTAGTACATCATTTTGTTCTATTGTCAATAGTTTTTGCAGCGTACGCATAAATAGGTTTTAGATTTTTCACCTTTTGTTACATATTCGATATTTTCATGCGGATCCCTAATTTTTTTGAAAATAAAATATAGCCTCGATAAATGGACTTTCCAACAATGAAAGAATTTTTGAAATCGGACCAGTAGATCCCGAGATTAGCGCGTTCAAACAAACAAACAAACAAACAAACAAACAAACTCTTCAGCTTTATAATATTAGTATAGATAATTATTTATTGAACAGTATTTTAACATCAAAGTATCATGTTTGTGACAAACTACTTAATGTGTTAACTACATAAGACAGGTGTTGAATGTATTAATTTAAGGTGTCGTTTTGATCAAAGCGTCAAAATGGTCTGAATGGACTTTACTGAGGAGCCTAATACTGGGCAGTAATGGGTTGTTACAGTACAGCAAGTCGTGAACTATATTTCTATGTAAATAAAATAGGATTCCATATTATCATAAAGTTTTTTTTCTTTTATTTTAGATTTTAAATTCGACAATGTACTTACCTATTATATTTTTAATGTAACAAACTAATATTTTTTGCACCTAGATTACGTTAATTTGAGTTGAAATCAAAAGAAAATTTATGCTAAAACTACCAAATAAATTTTCTATTTGTAAATTGAATTATTTCAATAAAAGTCTACTAAAAATGCACCTACAAAAGCTACTTCATAATTTACTTCCAACGACAAACTCGGAAGTAGTGTTTGTAATATTCGGAACTGCATCTTAACACGTAGCAGTCCATCTGTCACATGTGATCACATGTCAAATCAATATGTCATTCACAACCCAACACTTAATATTAAAATGTGCTGTCTTTATTAGTTTATTTATGTGTAAACGAGATAGACATATTTTTCTCAAATACTAGATATTGATATTTTTTTAAAAAGAAGGAAGTTATTTATAAGTTCACAAACATACACCAAGATAAAAAATAAGATTTAATACAACTAAATTAAGAATAGATAAAAAAATATTTTAAAGAAACCTTTTAAATACAAGCTATTAAGATCCTGCAAATCATATAGCAATAGAGTACTAGCAATTTCAAGTAAAACGAGCCCAAATACGACGGGTCTATCTTGTTAAGCAAAAGAGTTCCTACCACAACCTTCCAAATCCATCATCAGATCAGCTCCATTCTATCATATTACATTGTCACGCGATATACACCTGCGTGCAAAATGTCAGCTCAATCGGGTTTGTCAAATTTAGTTTGCAAGATTCCACCCGAACTTACATAGTTACATCCAGTGCAAGTTAATATAAAGCTTTTGGATTTCGATGACGTTTAGTTGGTGTGTTTTCTCCCTTATTTTATATCTATATATAGGGTGTTGGTGCCCGGTGAAACAATACGTTAAGGGCTTAATCTATATCACATTTCAAATCATATACACATACTTTCGAAGCGGAGATAGTTACTTTATTTTCCCATACAAAGTTGAAAAAATATTATTTTGTATTATTTTTGACAACCCTGCCCTGACCTACGTTTAGCGTGCTATATCTATTTTCACGCACACAGGTACATGTGTCCTGTTTAGAATGTGATTTTTGTCCCGTGTATTATTACAATGTTCCATGATAAAGGAGGTGACTAGCTGGCTTAAGTCTTTAGCTGTTGGTGTAGGTCAGTACGGTAGGGTTGATCACGCACTAATTAACACATAGTTTTGATTAGTTATAACTTATGATATATTAGAAAACCCAGAAAACCCAGACTTGGTGGATGGCTTCTACATCAAGTATACTATTTGCTGTGAAAGTATTGTTTCACCGGATTTTAACACCCTGTATAATTCATCCAAGTACCTACCATGCATATTTTTTTCATGCATAAAATTGTTAGTCGTTAAAATGTAATAAATGTTTAATGTGTGAATGATGTTTCGACACATGAGATTGATTCGACAAGCAGTGTGAGTAATGAACACAGTGTAAATCATAACAGTAGACTCAGTATTTACATTGTACACAGTGCAAATATTACAGTAATACTGGAGGTTGGATACTGTTTCTCAATAGTTTTGATTTATCTCTTAATTCATCGTCCATAAGTTTTATTTACGTCAATGTTTTATTTTAGATCGTCTTTCAAAATTCCAAAGATATTAATTAATAATCTCAATTAGACTGTATTTCTATATTTTTTTTTAAATATGTGCCTACGTGAAAACTGTTTGAGTAGATTCGATTGTTTTTTTATCTCTTTGAGAATCTATAGTTTCACATTTCCTTGTATTTTAGTTCTTTGTATTATTTCATACACGACATTTTTGAAACGATTGAACATACATTTGTGTCAGTGAGAGGCTTACGTGTCCAATTAAAATGAAGATTTTTTTTGTATACTCTATTACTTTTACTACTCTACTACGCCTTCCTATATATATACACAATATGTGGCAAAAACCCTTTTGTTCCTTTTAGGGGGTATATATATACACTTGACTACAGGCACCACAATAATGAATTTACAATTTAAAAAAACAATCATTGACTAGGCTAGGGGTCAAAATCCAATAGCTATTAAAATCGACACATTAGAAATAATGTTTAGAACATCTGACATTAAAATAGTATACGAGGTCACCGACCGCGGTACACGTGCCGTTACATATTGTATATTCCTATATAAAGTTTTATTTAAATATGAAATTACAATTGGAATATCCTACCTAAGCCGAAAGAGAATTAAAACCATTTTTTTAAACATTCAAATAAGTTTACATTATGCTTCCAT
This sequence comes from Trilocha varians, assembly GCA_030269945.2. Lineage (NCBI taxonomy): Eukaryota > Metazoa > Arthropoda > Insecta > Lepidoptera > Bombycidae > Trilocha > Trilocha varians. Next base: position 521,592 of record AP028264.1, on the reverse strand, counting down.
CTAATAAGAAATCTTATACAAAATAACATAATAAGCATCGTAACAAAGTAACTCAAAGGAACATTAATTATATGATACAAACTGACAGGTGTGCTGGTATACTTTCTGAGTGCTTATTATTCAGTTATATACTCACTCTTCATTATTAAATAATATAATATCATTACTTACACTATTACTAAACAGGTTCTTACCACGATTATTTTTAATTGAGCGGTCCCAATATTTCAGCACTGTTTCAAGCGCTGGTACCGGCAAACGAACGAGAAAGAGGGTAGACAGATTTGTCTGCTCTTAAATGACCTACCCGCAGTTCTTCAGTCTTCCCGTGATCATGGCGCTTGAATCAGTGCTGAAATATCGGGACCTCTCAATTAAAAATAATCGTGGTAAGAACCCCTTAAGTAATAATGTAAGTGATGTAGATAACCGCGGGTGTTTAAAGAAATTTAATATAATATCATTATTCATACAATATTGTTATATTTGCATGAGTTTTTTATAATGCGTATGGCTACGTTATTGTCTATTCGAATTCGAAAAAAAAGTTTTTCTTTAACTTTTTGTTCAAAGTTCCACATTTGTATTCGAATTCTCGAATGTCAGAAATGATTATTTGTATTTGTAATACCAAAAAAAATTGGTTGCCTGTAAAGTCGGTATACGGGCGAAAGTTTTACGTGACAACGAGTCGGGCATGGTTAGCCCGCCTAAGAGCGAGAGAGACAGACATAAAAAGTGAAAGGCACGCGTGCCTCTCACTCGCTCTCATTGTGAGCGCATAACGTGAGCGGAGCGTAACGCAGTTTCTTGAAGTGTCACCCGGCAAACCAATTTATAAGACGTTGTCACGTCAAAATGGATATTCGCAACATCCTTAATATTTTATAGGCTTCGTTTTTTAAGATTTTATCAGTATTGTAATTGGATTCAACCATACTAACAACATTACAATAAGACTTATTATGAGAACCTAATGATATGTTTGGGTCACCAACTCCCAATGCAAGCAAATGACAACTTGCTGCAACTGCAATGACAAAGTTTCAGTGTCGGCCAATGCATACTAAACTTCCGATCACATTTTGGTCAGCCGTCACAGTCGTTTGTTTTTAACGTGAATTGGACGTTGGTGAGATAATGAGTAAACGCATAATGCGATAGTTTGTCTGTTGTTAAAATGCGTAAAAATCCTTACAAAGTTAGCCAAAATCTCACCCAGTTATAATCGATCTAGAAAACCCGCTAAAACCATTCTTCCTTATTAGAAATGACGGTCAGGTCATCCCGTTTACCGTCCGTCCTGCAATCACGACCCATCTATTAAGAATACCTTGCTTATTGGAAGCGGCGCACGCTGTAATTTTATCAAGAATTTATTAGAAAATATCAGTACACGATAATTTAGTGTTTAGTCTTTAGAAATATTGTCTAGATTGTATGTTAGGTATTACTTAGATTATTTGTTTCGAGGTAACAAGATTGTTATACTTTGTTTGTAGTCAGATGAAATATCAGTATGTTTTTTTTTTTAGTTGGAGGAAATCACTGGACCCGTATGTGGGAGTTGATCCGCACTAAAACCTCCAGCCGCTCATACTCAGCGTCCGAACCCCGGCTGAGGCCAGAACCCAGCACGGGGTTATGAGGGACGGCGCGACGCGTTACGCCCACGGCACTCTTTCCCGTCGCGCAGCAACAATATCAGTATGAATTAATGTTGTCAATACTGCGGTCGATACCATTGTTTATTTAGTTCAAATTTAAAACATTCAGACACATTATTGACAAAAAAAAACGAACATTTTAAATATGTTGGGGCTCATTCAGCCCCACTACTCAGCAGCCTGGTCTGCAGTTCCGAGTATATATGGGGTATATATTTTTTTTGTTTTTTTTTATTGCCATGTAGGCAGACGAGCCAACGGGCCATCTGATCGTAAGTGGTTACCGTCGCTCATGAACCTCTACAATGTCAGGGACATTGAGGGGTCGCTACCTACGACCTAACTTTAAGGACACTCCTCAAGCCTCAACTATCAAATATCAGGAGAACTATGGACCAAGTTTTCAGCTTGCCTCAAACACCTACACAAAAATTGACACTAGTTCTCGTGTCATATTACCATAATAATTGACAAAAAACAGAACCTTGTGACCTGTTTCGTATAACAGTTTTTTTTAACTATCCAGCTTTAAAAAAAAACTTGAGAGGTGTCAAGAGACACCCGGATGGAACGAAGTTCCTTTCGATTAATTAGTGAGGGAATTGTAATAAAATTTATTTTTTTTGAGTTATAATAATTTCGACGAAAGAGAGAGAGAGAAATACGTTTTAAACTAACTAATTATTTTATCTTAAATAAAATATTTTAATCACAGCGCCATCTAGCGATAATCATCTAAAACAAAAAAAAGTGTCGTGACAACTTTTTCATAAGAATTTCCGTCTAGTCTCCTTTCGATAACGCGCAATAAGGAACTTCGTTCCGATATAAATAGTTTTGTTTATAGTAAAAGTGGAATGTAAAGTGTATTTGTTGTTAATACTAAATAATTGAAGAGCAATGATCAGGAATGAGTTTGTGTCTGGTGCCGCTGGGAAACCGCCAGTCATATGGTTTAAACGTATTGTTACGGTCCTATTCTGTTCCAATTCATTTTATATATATTCAGTTTATTATATTTGTTACATCAAATTTTGAACATTACTTGAGAACGGCCTTACTTAAAAATATAAAGGGTGGATCTGTAACTTTGGACTATCTGAAGTATCTGACGTGGGATGAATACCTGTCGATGTACAACTTAGAACCGTTTTTGTTATTGGAATCGGTTAAACTTTTTTTTCTGACATTGTTGCGGACTTCCATATGACATTGAAAAAAAAAGTTTACCCGATTCCGAAAATAAAAGTGGTACTAAGTCTTATTTCGATCCCACGTCAGATAGTCCAAAGTTACAGATCCACCCTGTATACATATTTTGTTCATTATTATCTGGATAAGGTTCTTATAAAAGATAATACAAAAACAGCTTTTATTTAACATGCCCTGGATGTATTGAAGTTCAGGTGGAAGCCGAAGTCGCAGACTTGAATTTGACCCACTTTCAATACAGCGGAAATTGTCGCACGACAATGCAATAATATTACGGTGAGTACCATGAACTGATACGACGAAAGGTGATAATTGGAACTCCTGTCTTAAACAGGTACATTGTCTTACTTAGCATCTAGCTAGTAGAATTACTCCTATTTGGTATCCAGGATCTTAAAAGCTTTAGACGTTTTTTATGATGTCAATTTAAATTAATCATTTATATCGACAAACTCGGTGACTGTATATCACTGAGTTTTCAATAAGTTCGATCTTCTTTGACACCACACCATCCTTACCCTTCGCAGAATAAGCACACATGATGACGTATGCAGGTTCACACGCGGCGGAGATAGCTCGCCAATTACACAATTGGGTGCCGACGGACGCGTCCACGCATGGGAACAAACAGTAATTGTTTTAGCTCCTATCGTTAGGACACCGCATTTATCTTCCGCTACTTACTGGATAGATTGTGGATCTTTATTGGGGCACAAAGTTTATGATGGAATGTAAAGGAATGTTATATGTTCTTAGGCTGAAATAAACCCTACATATAAAAAGGGTCTTGTAAGACGACTCAGAGTCGCTCAGAGAGCAATGGAGAGGGCTATGCTGGGTGTTTCGCACAAGGTGGACCGATGACCTGGTCAGGACCGCGGGAGGTGGCTGGATGCGGACAGCGCAGGACCGATCGATGTGACGAGGTTTGGGGAAGGCCTATGTCCAGAAGTGGACGTCTACATGATGATAAAAAGGACTTGATTCTACTATCATTGAATAAAAATTGAACTTAACAGAATATCAATAAAAGAAAAAAAAAAATACCTTAATTTTATGTGATAGAAGTCGTCTCTTTGGCGTAGACCTTCCAAAGTTTCGTCCATTGTTTTCAGTTTCTTACTGTTTGCCCTAGTTTATTTCAGTAAAAGTGTCTCTCCACCTTTTTCTTTGACTACCTTTCTTTCTCTTTCTCCACACTCTGTTCCTTTTTCATCTCCATTTTACAAATGTGACCATGAAGTGACGTGTCATATTAAATCAATTTATTTAAATTATAGTGTTTTTTTGAGTTGGAGGAATACGCCGGATGTAGAATTTGAACCGCACTATAACCTCCAAACACTCACACTCAGTGTCTGAACCCCGGCCAAGACCAGAACCCAGCACGGGGTTATGCAGGCACTCTTTCCCGTCGCGCCGCCGTTTCAATTATAATAATACACTTATAAAATTAAATACATAATCATTACTTTTACACAAAACTAAAATCTCAGGTAGCAAACCAAACAGAACATCTAACGAGCAAAAAAGCTTAACAAAAACAAGAGGATCGCCACAATTATTGTAAAATTAGTCCGGAGCGGAGTTGTGTAGGCAAATTGTTTAATTGTGGCGAGGGAGCTATGGTTATAAGCCATAAATCTAATGCGTGTCGTCTGAGAGCCGACCGCGAATTATTCAAAGAGGCCGACCATCTTTCTTGTTTTAGAGTCGCCGGCTACACAGAATAAAACAGAAGTTAGGTGTTTGGAACTCATTTTGAATTCGCGTTCGAAGTTCGCGGATAACTCTGTCGTTTATCGTGATGTTTTTTTGTTGAAGAGAAGATGTTTCATAAGTGCACTAGAAAATTCAAGGAAACATTAAAGAAACTTAAATACTTCTGAAAGCAATGAGATCTGTATGTAAGCTATGCTGTAAGCTGTGAGCTTCGTAATTATGAGGATGATGGTAATCGCTTACCATTAGGTGAGTCGTAAGGTCGTTTATCTATAGAATGATATTATATATTTATAGAACTACTTGTAGTTTTGCAACGTCAACAACTTCGACATTTAATCTAGATATGTTGAATATAAACTATTACGTTTCATACCACACTGTCTTCTCAATCTATACAGTATATATGTATGTTGAGCTCAGGTCTCCTACGACGAGATAAGGCATAGTCCACCACACTTATCCAATTAGGGACTTCATATTTTCGAAGGATTTTTAGAATCCTTTTCCAGTTGCAGGTTTCCACACGATGTATTTCACCGTTTTTAGCTAGTGGTGCTCTGAACCTGTGAACTTCTGTTTCCTATGTATTCTGTACACCATCGGCCCCATCACTTATGGGGATAAATTCGGTGTGTCATCACAGTAATCTATTACAATTGCGAATAACAATTGAAACGTCATATTAATTGTCTAAAATATGCACCGAGGTCAAGGATGAAGATGGGAAGTTAAGTTTATTGATTTGGTTATATTTTCGCCTTTCCACATTGGCTCACCATCGTCCAACTCACGTATAAAACAAATGACGGTGACGGAATAAGAAAAAGTTGGAAGTTGGCGAGCCAACGTGAAAATGCACCATTAGATGTGACTTTTTAACGATAATTGTTGAAAAAAGTGGGCTTGAGATAACTTGTCTTACATATGGGTCGCGGTTGTATCGCTGACTTCTCATTTTGAAATAGATTTATAACTAGCAGTACTGGCTAAAATGGTAAAGTTGAAACATCGTAAGGAAGCCACTATATTTTTTTTTGATTTTTTTATTGTAGAAAGATTACAAATCTGAAGATGTGAAGTCCGAAACTCTACTGAGGAAACCTGAACCCAGCAGTGGGCACCTCTGGACACCTGGTAACTGATTTCAATACGCCCTTTGTAATGCAGACGAAGTGAGCCAGCTAGTTTATAATGAAACACAGTAAGGTGTAAATATTATAATTCTTGTCGCACAGTCTCAGTAATTGGAGATCGTAACAAATGCACCTAGCTCTCGACAATAGTGTCACCATTGTTACGTTAATACTCAGACAATAAACACGAATACACGCGAGTGGATATAACACAGAGGACACTAGCTAGCGAAACAATATATTTAAAAATCTTTAAACAGTCGAAATTATCTACATTGAAAAATTATTTCAGTATTGGATAGTCCATGTATCGAGGAAGGCTACAGGCTATATCATATCGCTCTGTGACGCAGACGAAGTTGCTTAGGTCTGCTAGTCACTACATAAGCATTAAATTGGTTTTTATATACATTTTCTTCAATAAGCGATGTTAGTTGAAATCCACCTAAGCCTGGTGTAGTGTACTGTACTGTACCAACCCATTGCTACCCACTATTGGGCTCAGGTCTCCTCAGAAGAGGGATTAGGCATAGTCCACTACCTACTGCGGATTGGGGACTTCACATATCTTCAAAGGATTTTTAGAATCCTTTTCCGACATGCAGGTTTCCTCACGATATTTTCCTTCACCGTTTTTAGTCAGTGGTGTTGTGAAAAATTGCATATATCTAATCTTTTTCACATTTAGATTTAGAGGTACAAGCCGGCCGGTTTTGAACCCGCGACCTCCCGTTCGGAAGAAAGCGCTTCGACCACTCGGCCACCACGACTGGTGTAGTGTGAATCATCATAATATTTTAAAACTATCGATCAAAATATGTATACAAGATATAGTGTACCGAACAAAACAGTACAGAATAGTGTCTTCAAACAACATTACCTACAAACATCAAGTTTTTTACAAAACGTCTTCAGTTGTAATCAATTTTAACTTTAAACATCATAAAATCCATAATTTGCACTTGGTAGGTGTAATTAAAAAAAAAATTTATTGCTAATGAAACAATTAAATCAAAAGACTGCCAATTTTGGAACGAAGTTCCTTATCGCGCGTTGTCGAAAGGGGGCTAGACGGAAATTCTTATGAAAAAGTTGTCACGACACTTTTTTTGTTTTAGATGATTATCGCTAGATGGCGCTGTGATTAAAATCTTTTAAAACAATTCCTTATTTTGTTTCATACGATTAATGCTAGATGGCGCTGTGATCAAAATATTTTACTAACTTAAAAAAATAAAATTTTATTACAATTCTCTCACTAATTAATCGAAAGGAACTTCGTTCCATCCGGGTGTCCCTTGACACCTCTCAAGTTTTTTTTTGATATTGATAATGTTTAGTGACTTTTTTAAGCTCAAATCGGTTATCTACTCTTAATCGATGTTTAAAACGATTGACGGCATTCATCATTCTTTTACTGCATGACAGACAATAGAGCTTACAGCCCTGATGTCAAGACAATAGGCCATCATCTATCGCCAGTAAAATACTTCCCAAATCTTGGTAGTCTGTAAGATACCTAGTCCCATAATTGTTCCCAAGTTGATTCATGGCGTCCGCGTGTCCTTCCTGTTACCTTTCAAGCGATTGCGATACGACGTAGCACGCGCGCAATCGCGTCCCTATCACAACATCTGCGTAAAATATACCCGCACTTCTACTGCAGAACTACACTTAACTACACCTTTATTACTAGCTCTAAAAGGTTCAATATCGCATGTCAAAATATCATTTAAATTGGTGTAGTCTTCTTCTGCAAAACGTACAGTTAAGTACACCTTTATTGCTAAGGATTTAAGGTTCAAAATGACATGTTAGAGGTTCATTTAAATTGGTGCAGTAACGATCTGCGTTCGCGTAATTCACGCCGCTGCGTTCATCATGCAAAGTGGCTGCGAATGTGAGTGCAAGGGAATTTCGCCTTTACTTGGTAATAATAAGGTCAGTTGTCCTTTGAGCGTGGTGTGTACGGTACAGGGAGGTAAAGGCGCTTGATTGTGTCCTACAGGAATGCTAAGTGATGCTATTTTATCTGAAGGTGTATTTTTAAGGGTAATAATTTGATGAAATCGAATCTCTGTAATATAAATGAAAACTAATATAGCTAGTTACATATACAGACAAATATTTATCATATAATTTGACATCGCAAAGGGTCATGAGTGGCGGTAACTAGGCCACTTACGATCAGGTGGCCCGTTGGCTCGTCTGCCTACATGGCAATAAAAAAAAGGTAGGTACTTACGATCAGAAGGTTCATTAGATCGTCTGCCTATATCTAAGGCAATAAAAAAAACTGTTCAAGGCTACAATTTTTTCAACTAAAATGAAAGTGATACTATAATTTCAGAAAGTATTATCTTGAATACAACTTAGGATAGCCAAGCATAATAAAAATAGTATATTTCATAATAGCAAAAATGTTGTCTTAACTACAAATTTTGTTTACAAATTTATATCATAAATTAAATTTTTAGCATGCAAAAACATTTAGCATAAATTTACCGCATATTTTTTCAAAGTTTTTGTTGTTATTTTACCTTGGTACCATCTCATGCGTTGGCGCACTGCACCACTGGTAGCGGGGGCTGTAGACGAGCCACGTTGGCGCGCCGACCGGTGGGCGGCCCCGGCGTGCAGGTCTTCTCGTTGCACGGGGCTCCTGGTCGCTCGATGTTCCGGTGGTATCCGTCGGGGAGTCAATACCGTACCCTGACGATAGCGACGAGTCATGACTTGATGTTGACCTTAATTATTAAGTCTATGGTATTAGCATATACTTCTCATACTTCTATAAATCGCTCGCCACTACTACTTATTTATTTTTATTTAGTTTTCAATATAGTGGCTACAAGGGCCCACATTACAATACATAAAAGTGTTAGTAAGTCTTAATCTAAGTGTTAGTGACAACAAAACAGAACGTGGCCTAAGCAATATATCATAGGCCACGCTTCCATTCGACTCGTCCCACATGAGCATCCACGCAATGGGCTATGTATGGTGAGTCGTAACGTTACTATATCTTCGGTCCTACATCGCCTAGCTTCACATATCATCGCACACTCTACAGTATAATATTCAGCGTGAATTTGAATCGCGGTCTCTCCGATACCAATCGTCTTGTTACTCGTATCAGATGGCCGCTGTAATTGGCAGCGCGGTATCGCACGCTCATAATATAATGAATTTTAATGGCCATTTTATGGAGTGCTTCTCTTATTTTAGGAATCAAGGCTGGCCAGGTTGGGCTCAGGTCTCCTGAGTAGAAGGACCAGGTATTGGAAAATAACCAACCTCTCACACTCAGCGTCCGATTCTGAGGCCAGAACATAGCTCAGGGTTATGTTAGGCACGATGCGTTACGCACTACGGCATCCTTTCCCGTTACCCCCAGACTATATAGCCACGAGCGACCACTTACGATCAGGAGGAATCCTTCCGATTTAGAATGGTCTCCTGTCCGCGGTGTTCCTGGAGCGCTATGACATGTCCCTCTTTAAACGAGATTTAAGAAAAGTCCTGTATGGGTCGGTGATAGATAACGGTCTCTCTTTGCCCTGGCATTGCAGAGGTTCATGAGCGACGGTGACCGCTTACCATCGGGTGGGCCGTAGGCTCGTTTATCTATCTTGCAATTAAAAAAAAAAAGTGACCCGTATGTTAATAAAAGTTTTCTTCTTCGTTATTTGTTAGTATTTTTATCTTTTAAATACATGTAAGTACTCGTTCGGATTACCCAAGCCCGTTTCATTAACGAACGCCTGTCCAAGTACCCACATATCCGCAAATAGACCTTGCTCCAGTTCCCCGCATGTAAATAACGAGTTCTGGCTAATTCATTAATTATTCGTAAGACGAGCGGCGCCTTATTCAATTGTCGGTGCTCTTTGTTTAATCTGCTCTGCGATGAGCTGAGAACTGTTTGAGTGAAGCACTGCGATGTGTCATGGACATTGTTATCGATCGTTGTAAAAATAACGGATATGGAATGACGGAAATTTAGTAGCTAGCAATTTTAAAGGAATAATAATGTTTTTATTACAAAAATAAAAACTTGAGAGGTGTCAAGGGACACCCGGATGGAACGAAGTGCCTTTCGAATAATTAGTGAGGGAATTGTAATAAAATTTTGTTATTTTAAGTTATAATAATTATTATAAGAGAGAGAGAGACAGACGTTTTAAACTAACTAATTATTGTAACTTAAATAAAATATTTTGATCGCAGCGCCATCTAGCATTAATGATATAAAACAAAAAAGTGTCGTGACAACTTTTTCATAAGAATTTCCGTCTAGCCCCCTTTCGATAACGCGCGATAAAGAACTTTGTTCCAAAACTTATAAGGATTGACTTCCACTAAAATATTAAACACAGATTCAAAAGTAATTTCATTCTTGAAAAAGTACTAAAGTAAACAGAATCATCGAAATCATTTCACCCAGAACAGAAATATATTATATTATGTTAACACGTATAGCAAATAGATCCAAAAGAAGTACTTTTGAAGTATGTGGGTACAGTGGACTTATGGCCAATGAAGTATGTGGGTACAGTGGATTTATGGACAACGGGCGAGGTAGCGTATGCCCGGTCAGGCCGAAGCCCGCTGTAGTAGATTTCAGATGTCGTATATATACGAAGATTCTTGCAAATGTCGTAACCGCGAGTCAGGACCTCACGCGCTATTATTGGTCGCCACAAAGTACTGTTTTGATTTTAAAAATAAATAAACACGTCGACCTTTCATTTGGAGCAAGAATATCATCCGAATCTGTAACCAAATTATGCAAAAATACATAATCAACTTCATTAACTTATTTTTCGTAAGTCAGTCAATAAGTTAATGAATTTGTTCATGTTTTGAATGTCATAACGTGTCGTGTTGGTAACATTTGTGTTTAGTGACAGCTGCCCGTGAAATCGCGTATAACGACCAAGCCAAGGGTTGTACACAAACATTTACATCATACAGAAGGCATAATGAATACATTTTTTTTGACATGTAGGTAGACGAGCTAAAGCGTCACCTGATTGTAAGTGTCGTCGCTCATGGACCTTTGCAATGTCAGGGGACACTGAAGGGTTGCTACCTAACTTTAAGGACTCTTAAGCCTCGTTTGAAGAAGGGCAGGTAATTTTTTCTTATTTAAAGAAAAAGAAGTTGTTGAGTAGGCTAAGCTCACTGCATGAAATTCGTAATATTAATTCTAACTTTTATATTTGAGAGAAAGGGTTGTAGGAATAGAAAAAAATCTATTGTGGTAAATCAATTTGTACCGGAAAAATGATTGACACTAATACTTGATTCTCCTAAAATATATTTATGTAGGTACGTTTTAAATGCTAACAAAATAATTTTATTTCATTTATAAATTTCTCAACGTTAATAAACATTATCATGCTTGTTGATGTCAAAATGCTACCTACCACCAGTTCGGAAATAAGAAATAGCCACCGTCCTCAATAGAACTGGCAAGAAATTCAACGGGCATGTCCTTAATTGTATTATTTTTCTGTTTTTATTCAATATCCCAATTTTGACTTAAAACGAAAGCCCACACTCAATCCCCTCTTAGTTTTAAATCAGTACGTTTTCTTTTTCTGAACTGGTGGTAGCCTTTTGACATCAACAAGCATGAGAATTTAATTAACGTTGAGAATAAATAATTTCATTTCATTTCAAATAATTTCATTTCATTTCAGTCCTTCTGTATCTCGTGTGTTGTGTGTAGGGCGATCGACCCAGACTCGTAAATATCAATCGGTACTCGGCTTGTCGGTCTCTAATTAAACGACCCGTTAATCTATTGATTAGAACCTTTTTATTGCTCTTTATCGTCCAGCTATGCCATTTGCTTCAGCTCCAGAACTACCAACATTAGATAATTAATGTTCGGTAATATTACTCTATGTGTTTCTGATAGTTTTTGAGGAACAACCTATGGTGTATTAGGTTAATATTTTGTCTTGAAGACAAGCGCTATGACATGTCCCTCTTTAAACGAGGTTTAAGAAAAGTCTTGTCTGGGTAGGCGGTAGATAACGGCCCCTCTTTGCCCTGGCATTGCAGAGGTTCATGAGCGACGGTGACCGCTTACCATCAGGTGGGCCGTATGCTCGTTTAAATACCTTGCAAAAAAAAAAAAAATTCAGCACAAGCTTTTCGATTTCTAGTATCATGTGATAGTGCCAGTAAAACGAGCCCCGAAACGATGAGTCTTGTTACATACAGGAGTTCTTATATCCTTTCAAATCCATCATCAGATCAGCTCCATGGTGCCATAGTAATTTCAGCTCAATCGGTTACTGGGAAATTAGTCGAATATAAGTCTAGACTCAGGACATCAGTAGGTATACAAAGAACTGAACTTCGCGAATTTTACCATACCGTCGCCTCAGTGCTTGTTTGGCCAATCTGACATTTTTTACGAAAATTACTTTTTAATGCAGTATTATAAAGAATAAAATTTCCATCCGACTGGTAAAATATTTATTTAAAATATTCAATTCTAAAACAATAAAAATCTCATTTCAATTTTTTTCTCAACACGGCACTTAACGAAAATTCCGTGCTTGTTTGCTGTCTCCTGTAAAATTTGCTCGAGTGCAGATTGGCCAAACAAGCACTGAGACTACGATACTTTAACATTTCTTAAGAGGGTAAGTAAGGGTAAGGCAACCAATACAATTACTTTAGAAAGTTACGTATATTAAATCTCATGTCTAAACTAAGTAATACATCTAAGATTTCAACTCTAAGTCTCGTGTATCTCACACGTCATGTGTCGTAAGATGGTGTGTGATAGTCAAATCTGTGCTCATCTACATGTGTTCCCACGAACTACACACGTTCTAAGCGCGTGACAATTAACACACGTATCATATGGGAAAGTCACTTTTACTGTCGTATGGGTCATCAGCTTGATCTTAGTCACATTAAAATGTACTCACAAGATTGCAGAGGTTCATGAGCGACGGTAACCACTTACTTTCAGGTGGGCCGTCGGCTCGTCTGCCTACAAGGCAATAAAAAAAAAAAAAACATGGTCTTCTTTAAACGAGGTTGAAAAGTTCTGTTTGAAGATGGGTGTTGCAGAGGCTCATGATGGATGGAAACCATTTATTATGGGGTGTCTCAAACTCAGAACTTTTAAATTCCCCATTGATATACAGACATTTCGCGAGGTCACATGACAATAACAATGAAAAAGAAAGAAAGAAAAAAACGTTTAATGGTTACACAGTATATTATAACAAGAGAAAAAAAAACAAGTACAAAAATAAAAAGAGAAAATAGTACTGCATACCATAAGGCTTCAGCTCAGCACATGCTGTGGTGGTGCACCGCAGCGCTGATTTTCTGTTGAAGCCATGTGTTCACGAACGTCATCACGGCATCAGTTATCACACACATCACAGTAAAAAAAATGGAGAAACTTACTCCAGATGTTCATGACTATCATCATCATCAGCTTCATAAACTTCTAAACAGTTAAAAACTTGCACCTAATAATTTTCGCGAGTATTTTCTCGTACATGCAAAAACCTTCCATTTAATAACACATGAGTCAGCATAGATACATCTATGCCACCATAACTTATCGTCTAAGCAGAAACTCCCAGCATTTAAGTAAATAAGAAACGACCCAACTAGGTGCACAATTTTCTAGACGCTATCCTGTAATGAATGTTCGGAACGAGCTATAAATCCTAGAAGCATTAATCGGATGCATGGTTTTCGGCGAGTGCATTATATTTTGAGAGGAGGGCTGATTTATCGAGGTGAACCTTGCTAGCTTGTTGGCTTACACAGTTTAATTGGAGTAGCAGGACAATTCTTATTAATATGATAAATGCTAAATTTTGTAGGGATGTTTGTAATTCAATAACATAATATAAGACAGAGAGTGTTAAAGCCTCCACTAACATATTGGGGTAGACCAAGGTCGGTCTTTGAGAAGGTTTCAGGCAGTACCATTTTGGTCGGTGGATAGCACGGTTATCGAGAGAGGCGGTGGCCGCATTGCAGATGGCTGCTGGTTCGGCATATGTAAGTTCTAGCATGCAACGCGTCCCGTCACCTCGCACAATTCCGTGCTGGCTTCTGGCTGGCCGAAGATAAGACGCTGAGTATGGGCGGTAAAAAGTTTTAGTGCAGTTCGACTTAAACATACCGTCGTTGCGCCTGCCAAGTTCCATATGTGGTTTTTGCAAGGTTTTGGAAAACAACAAAAAACATGTTAATTAATTTAAAATGGTTTTTTTTTAATAATTAATGATGCAATTTTGTAGCTATTTATGTAATACATTAAAAAAATGCAAAAGTAGCCATAAACATCAGTCATATAAAGAGCTAGAATTTTTTTTAGTGAAAAAGTGCACATAACTGGTTTGAAATGGGTCAAAAAATCCTGTATGTGACACATACAGGATACATAGAGGATTTTTTGACCCATTTCAAACCAGTTATGTGCACTTTTTCACAAAAATTTTTTACCAAATCCTGTATGTGTCACATACAGGATTTGGTAACTTAATGATTGTAGGTAATGTAATGTAATTTTAAATTATAAAGGTTTTTAAAAACTATTTTCATTTTTATCATGTTTCAGTTGATATCAAATAAATATTGTAGATTTAAATCAATAAATATTTGATATTATACGTGAGTAGAAACTATTCGTAGGACTATAATAATGTATATACATAATAAAAAAAGTTTATCTTCTTTACAAGTTATTGATAAATAATCAATGGTATTATGTCAAACAACAAAATATCAAGTTAATTCAGGATGTACTTGCCGCTTTTCTCAAATTAAAACACAGTAAAACTATTTTTATACGATTATTTTCACCACAACACTCTCACGAGTCGGACAGTTGCGAGCGACAGACGGCAAAACACAAATCCCGTATGTGCATTTTGCCACATACCGGCATTTTCTAAACGGTTAAAATACATAAGGTATTTGGCAAAATGGTTCCCGATGGAATTTGAAAAAAAGGATTTTACCAGTACATGGAGAAAAAATCGGAGATCACGTTTTGCGAAAAAACGAAAAATCAAAAAAAAACACATATGGGATTTGGCAGGCGCAACGACGATACGCTGCTGGCCAAGTGGAAGTCCGGCAATTTCCTCCTGTCAAAATACATGCCTTGGTAGGCAATGCTGCATTTGACAGAACAGCGTCTGTTAAGAACAGCTGGTCTTCAACACTTGGTGATTTTGTCTAAAACTTTTATTGCAGTATTACCCAAATACCTGGTTGACTCGCTAGTTGGTAAACTTGTTTACCTGTCTTCCAATAACAAATTCATTAAGAAGATCGGATTATAGATCTTGAGTAAGTGAACTTACCAGTTAACTATAGACTGTATAGCGTGTAAAGATCCTGGCCCTCGATATGATATAATTAAACCGGCGGGCAGCGCACGAGCGCGCGAAATATTACCATACACCGGCTATCTCGCCATCACAACGATCTTTATTGAATACATATCATATTTACTTGTTTTACCTTTTCCCAGGGAAGAAAATTAAGGTTTGGATGTGTATGTGAAAGCTGTGATTCCTTTGGTTAATCGATTTAATACATTTAAAGTACGGTCCGGTCCGTTTCAGGAACACTTTTTTGCCACGCACCATCCGGCTATGGAATGAGCTCCCCTCTTCGGTATTCCCAGAGCGCTATGACTTGTCCTTCTTCAAACGAGGCTTGAACTTTAAGGACCATCTTTAAAGTTAGGTCGTAGGTAGCGACCCCTCAATGTCCCTTGACATTGTAGAGGTTCATGAGCGACGGTAAACACTGACCATCAGGTGTCCCGTTGGCTAGTCTGCCTACATGGCAAAAAAAAAAATCTATATATGAAATAGATCATCAAACTACGCACCGGAGTCTGCTGTAGTTTAAGAGGATGGGACAATTCATTTAAAATAACAAAACGGATAAAATATGTTATGAAGCCGAAATTATAAGACTATTTTTTTTTATTGCCACGTAGATGATGGCTAACGGGCTACTTGATCGGGGTGGTTACTGTCGCTCATGAACCCCTGCAATGTTAGGGGACACTGCCCTGCTACCTTCGATCTACCTTTAAGAACTAAAAACAGATCATGGCATAGCATCAATACTAATATTATAAAGAGGTGATGTCGTAATGTTACTGATATTGTAGAAGTTATCATCATCATCAGCCTATAGACGTCCACTGCTGGACATAGGCCTCCCCCAAACTCCGCCACATCGACCGGTCCTGCGCCATCTGCAACCAGTGACCTCCCGCGATCTTGAACAGATCGTCGGTCCATCTTGAGGGGGGTGTACCAACATTGCGCTTACCGGTTCGTGGCCGCCACTCCAGAACTTGTAGAAGTAAATATACTACTTATTTTACTTTCAATTACTATTAAATAATTCTAATGTTAAAATTAGTCAAAACCTCCTCTTATATCGCTGGCAAAGTTACCCGGTTCAGCTAATATACTATAATCTTGCTGTATACTATAATCAATACAATAAAAACAAACATAGTATATTTAACTTCCCACTCCGCGCCCATTTCTAAGTATTACATTTAATTTAGTATGTATTACATTAGCGATTTCAATGAAACCATCGCAAGAACATGGCGTCTCTCATAATATTCTCGTCGCGTATTGACTATAATCTGTTCCGATTTAAGTATCAGTGTTGGTAGTGTAAAAAACTTCGCGAAATTTCACGTAGCTTCAATTGGAGGTTCTTATAATACTGTTGGATTCTGCAATTTTGTTAACATGGTAACATTTTATTCCAAAATCAAAACGACTTCTATTTCTGAAGCATAGCACAAAAACTACCAGTCAGATCTTTATCAAATTTATATGAGATTAGCTGGCCCACACAAGTTCGTCTGCGTCACATAAGAAAATTTTCTCACCGTTTAAACCTTCCCTGGACTTCTACGAATATTTCAAGATAAAAATAAGCCAAATCGGTTCAGTCGTTCTCGAGTTTTAGCGAGACTAACGAACAGCAATTCATTTTTCTATAAAAGAAGGAGATAATGTCCAAATTGTTTGCGTCCAAAAAAATTATAATTGAAATCGCCTTTCGAAAATTAGTCTAATTTGATTATTTACACCTATATTACTGAAAAGTAATAATTAATTACTTTTAGACAGATTAATATGATATTAAGTCGTTCAAATCGCTCTTGCATGACGAGCCTAAGCTTAGGATTCTCCTCACGATTCAAACACCTGCACTCAGTGTGACCAGAATAATAAATAAACAATACTCATTTACTGAACATTAAAGTTATTAACATAATTATTGGATTTCGACTAGCCTTCGAAGTGTCTAAAAGTCCTTCTGTACTGTAACAACTCATTACTGACTACTGCTGGGCAGGTATGGTTCATCACGTTTGCTCAATGCGGATTGGAACCTTCACATATCTTCGAAGGATTTTTATAATCCTTTTTCAATATACAGGTTCCCTCACGATGTTTTCCTTCACCGTTTGCAGCTGTGAAAATTGCACATAAATCTTTTTCACATTCAGATTTAGAGGTACAAGCCGAGCGGCTTTGAACCCGTGACCGTACGGGAGGCAAGCGCTTCGAACACTCGTCCACCACGACTTATTGTGTTGGATCCCATTCCCATTTGCCTAATGCTAGGGTCAGGTCTCAGCAGAGGGATCTAGTATAGTCAGCTATTTTTGTTTAATGCGGATTGGGGACTACCCAACTTTAACTTGATCTAACTTAATAATTTGTATTATAATCGTTCCAGTTGAATTTGACCATCGTTCCGGTTTCTGACTGAGCTGAAATGTTGCATATCGCACGCAAATGTATGGAGTTTGAAGGGAACCATAGGAACTCTTAAAGACTCATCGTGTTTGGGCTCGTTTTATTTGTATTGGCTGTATGTAATCCAGGACCTTGAAAACTCGACAATCCTGTTTTTTATATTGTCTTTACCAGCACAGAATTATGCGAGACGGCACGATGCGTTACGCACTATTACATTCTTGTCGCACAGCTTTAAGAGAGTCCTTATATGTCCTAGGTAGCGAGGCAGTGTCCCCTGACATCCCCTGACGTCCCCTGCAGAGGTTCAGACCAGACCAGGTGGCCCATTTTATTTAAATATCCTCAATAAAAATTATTTAAAACTAAGTATTAAGTTTATAAGTCACGTGCCAATGGTTTCATAATGGATTAACTATAATAGTAGCGGTGTCGAAAACCAACACCTGCGCAATTATGTGTGTAATTATCCAATCAATCCTAGTCGGTAGCTATAATCAATAATACATCCGGTTACAGAATAATATAGAAGGTAATCTATATTATGTTAAACGAAGGTAACAGTATAATATTTAAAAGTTTCATGCATTTTCAACGGGTTCTTACCACGATATTTAATTCATTGAGTTGTTTCGATATTTCAACTTTATTGCAAACGTCATGATCACGAAAACCGCGAGTATCTAAATTCGTTTATTTAAAAGTTGATGAAAAAAACATACGCAAAGCAGGCAGCTTTTCTTGAGTGTACTTCACTGCTCAGTCATTACGGTGGTTGCCGCTGTGGATCCTGGTTAAACACGAGTTACAGTGTTTCAAAGCTGAGAATAGTTCTATACGGTAGGCGACACTATCGCCTGACGTTGCAAGAATCCATGATCGCCACTACACTACTCAAAATACAAATAATAATATTTTTCAAAGAAAATAATAGGTTGTCGAATATCTCCCTTCCGCTCTTTTGCTCTTTATACAATGCTAAAGTGTCCAAACTAATCATGCATAGCGTCGTTTTGTAGGTTATGTCAAGACCTTTCAAATTATGTATAGTATTGCCAGATACGAGCTCTGTAGCGCGTTATACATAGCCGCGAAATTCAAAAGACAAAAAGGCGGAAGGGAGATATTTGACAACCTATTGTATAGAAATACACAATTATGTTTAACAATGGTACCCTCACAAGGCCTGTAACGCAGAAAACCGACATGATTAAACATTATGGGACAAATAAAAAACAATCTGAAAAACTTTTAAAATATAAAAAGAACTATTATTAGCTACATCAACAAGAAACAGACACATACGATGTATGATAGAATTAGATTACCTTGGAATTAAAAGAACAAGTTTTATATACTGATGGAAGCGATGCTTCTCAAAAACCTTTGAAGATATGTGTAGTCCCTAATCCGCACTGGGCAAGCGTGGTGGACTATGCCTAATCCCTCTTCTGAGGAGACCTGAGCCCAACAGTGGGCAGTAATGGATTGGTACAGGTACAGGTACAGGAAGTGATGCTCACACCCATAGTGATTTGAAAAAACCAACAAGTGTTTGAAACCTACGCTTAAGGAGAATTGTTTCGTCCACCTCTCACTCCCGCCACTGTGACATATTCGGAATTGAGACACCATGTATAAATGAAGACTCCTTCGTTTGAAAATGCTATTGTCTATTAATTATAAAGAACACTAACGTCATAAGACTTAAAGTAAATAAATATGAAATAAAATATTAAATTTGTAAATATAAATAATTCCAATAAATAATAGCTTTAAATGATGTTTCTTTTACAGGTTAGTTTTTATTTGTGTTTTACTATTATTGTTTTATTCAGTGCATGTTCATGTCACTATAATAAAATATATATTTTACAGACTGCAACACAATTGTTTGCAATGCCATGCTAATTGCTAATCTTAAGGAGCCTAGAAGAACGTGTATTGTACTTCTGTAAATGTACTATTCTATGAACCGGTTGTCAGTAATCACGTACAAGTCCATCATTAATCACACGATTAATCATCCTGAAAAATTTCATGTAAATTATTGAATATTAATGTAGAGCGGTTTTAAAACAATAAGATTTAACAATAATTTTATAAAATGAAAACGATCGACTTCCATTATAAGAAAATAGTTTCACTTGACCACAATTATGAAGTTGTCATTATTTAGCCTTCGATGCAATTGGGGTTTTTTTTTGTTTTAGTTGGAGGAAATCGACGTGGGAGTTGAACCTCACTAAAACCTCCAACCGCTCACACTCAGCGTCCGAACCCCGGCTGAGAACCCAGCACGGGGTTATGCGGGATTGCGCGACGCGTTATCCACTGCGGCACACTTTCCCATTGCGACACCCCCAGGACTCCCTACTTCGAAATTCTACTGAAATTGTTGTTAAATTTGCTACGATCTTATAACCAACAGTTATCACTTCTCATCAAATGAGCCACTTGCTAGTTCACCCAATCAAAAGTGATGAGAAGAGATAAAAATGACTACAAAACACTAGGGTCCTATTTTCAAAAACAACAAAAATAAATCCCAGGAATCGATATTTTTGAGAATCGATAACAATAATAATCGAATGTTTTTGATTGAAATATGAATACGTAGAATTTACTGAATATGTAAATGGGGCGGGAACCTATTGTCTATTACGACAAATGATGTGTCGCATCATGAATACTAAGTACATGAGCAGGAGGACGGAATACGAACAACTTAAGTCAGAATTTATACATTTTGGAGCAAAAAAATTTTTTAAATTTTTGTTGTGATTGAATGTGTTTTGATTTTTGTAAATGCTTTTTAACGAGGATTATGTGAATAAAATAATATGATTATAATATCCTAAGTTTTGCTATGGTAAGATATATAAAATATTATTAAAAAAAAAAAAGAAAAAAAACATATTAAATTAAAAAAAAGACATGCCCGCTGAGTTTCTTGCGCCGGTTCTTCTCAGGACGGAGGCGTTATTTTAGCGAACTGGTGGTAGAACTTTTGATTTTATTTTTGACCTTCAAAAAGTATGTATCCACATGTAATTTGAAATAAATGATTTGACTTTGACAACACAGAAACACTTTTTTGGTAGAACCCATTTTGTTTTTTTTTACCTTTTTCAACAGGAATACTATTAGACCCCTTTTTAGTTTGAAACATGGAATCTAATCAGCATATTAGTTATTCTCAGATAAAAAAATTGGTTGCCTGTAAAGTTGGTATACGGGCGAAAGTTTTACGTGAGAACGACTCGAGCATGGTTAGCCCGCCTAAGACCGAGAGAGACAGTCATAAAAATATAATCATTTTTAAATTCGCAATCAGATAAACAAACTTAAGGTCCATCTAATAGTAACTGTCGCTCATGAGTCTGCAATGCCAGTGCATTGAGAGACCGTCATCCATCACATACTCATACAGGACTTTTCTTAACTCTGGGTGAACCAATTTTGACACAATTCCACCTCATGTGGCCTACATATCAATACTTTTTCTTTGTCATTGATTAATTTATCTGCTTAAACTATTACTAAACGGGTTCTTACCACGATTATTCTTAATTGAGCGGTCCCGATATTTCAGCACTGTTTCAAGCGCCATGATCACGGGAAGACTGAGTCAGTCTTCCGTTAAGAATAATCGTGGTAAGAACCCATTTAGTAATAGTGTAAGTGATGTAGATAACCGCGAGTGTTTAAAGAAATTTATTATCTGCTTAAAAACTCGAAACTCTATTTATTTAGTTACCCTCTTTTCCACCCGGCGTAGTGGTTAAGATGCGTCAGTCCCGCAGGTGTTGAGAGCTTCCTTCCCGGAACGAGCACTTGCCATGCATCGACCACACGTCCATTGTAATGGACACACGTGGCACATACAGACAGACATGCTTTGCATTCACTGATATCAACGATTAGTTTGTAGATCTTTATCCGTGGGAGTTTGGTTTTTGTTACTTTTATTTAGTTAGTAGGGCTCCTCGTATTGTTATGACAAAAAAAAACTTGAGAGGTGTCAAGGGACACCCGGATGGAACGAAGTTCCTTTCGATTAATTAGTGAGGGACTTGTAATAAATAAATGTAAAATTGTAATAAAATTTATTATAACTTAAATAAAATATTTTGATCACAGCGCCATCTAGCGATAATCATCTAAAACAAAAAAAGTGTCGTGATAACTTTTTCATAAGAATTTCCGTCTAGTTTCGATAACGCGCGATAAGGAACTTCGTTCCAAAAATGGTAGATTACCTGACATTAGTTTCATATTATAAAACGTATAAATCTAAGAACCGGTATGAATCTATCAAATCCACAATGATCCAAATTAACAATGTTCATTACCTTGTGTTGGGAGCATGCGCTGAAAAACTTTTGACTTCGTTAAAATAACGAAAGTCTAAGGTTCTCAGCCTTTCGCTCAATTGTTTGAAATGAATACAAACAACTACCATTTTTAAGACTTACAAATAAAGTCAACATCATCGTTGTAGCATAGGAGCTTAGCTTTACTGTTTAAGTTTTATTGCATTGCCAGATGAACGAGCTGATAGGGAGTGGTTACTGTCGCTCATGGATCTCCGCAATACACAGCGAAGCCGTTGGATATACCTACTGTTTAGGAATTTACATCATCATCAGCCTATAGACGTCCACTGCTGGACACAGGCCTCCCCGAAGCCTCGTCACATCGATCGGTCCTGCGCCATCTGCATCCAGTGACCTCCCGTCATCTTGACTAGATATTGACTAGGTCCATCTTGTGGGGGGTCTACTAACGTTCTCCAGAACTTTTCGGCCCCATCGGCCATCCGTTCTTCGCACAATGTGTCCTGCCCATTGCCACTTTAAAGATTTTACAACATCTCGACAAAATGTTAAAACAACGATATCTTGCCATTAAAATGGCTCTCATCTAGAATTGTCATCTTTTTTATTTACTGTCAATACCTCGCAAAAACTATCATCTTGTAAACTACAAAATAAATGTTAAGCTCAGTATTTCTTTGGTTTACACCGCTCGGCTCAGCTGGTGGGTTTACGATTGTGTTTACGACCATCATACGAGTGTGAACTACGCTTGTCTTCGCGGATAACATCCCACCGTGGCTGATTATCAATGCAGGGATTAATTACAGTCTGATTACCGTCTGCCCTTGGGGTGTTTTGAGGCGAAACCGTGACTGTCTGATAGTATTATAAATTTGAAGGTAACTCTGTCTGTCTGTTACGCTTTCCCGCTTAAACCTCTCAACTGATTTTGATGAAAGACACATACAATCTTTAGACCCTGAGAGAGACCATAGGCTACCTTTTAATTGAAATCTAGTAATATTATAAATTTTATGTGAAATATTGTTATCGTTGGATGTATATAAATCAATTTAAAAAAAATGAAAAAAACAAAACAATGGATCTCTATGAAACAACGGTCAAATTTATCAATGACAATGTTTTTTTTTAAGGAAAACACTTTAATTACCAGCTTTTAAGATCCTGGATATCATGTAGCAGTAGAGTGATATCTAAGACGAATAAAACGAGCCCAAACAAGTGTTCCCTGACATTAACACTTAATAACAACATAGCTTCCTATTAATAAAAGAATTTTCGAAATCGGTTCAGCTCCAAAGATTACACAACATCAAATTACCTCTTTAAAACACTAATCTAGGTATATTATCATTTAATTGAGGTAATACCACGGGTATTACCTCAATTAAATGATAAGTTGACCTTAAAACAGAACTACAGCTATCTTTAAAAAAACCCTTACAGTCATTTTAAAGGTAATTTCACCGTGTTTTTTGTTCGGTGAAAGTTGGCAAGGGTGTATATAATGTATCGTGGTCCCGTTATGGACTGACCTTTAGGACGAACGTTGGTAACCTTGAACCTACACATGGACGCTTCCAAGGCCCTTTGACGGGACTTTTTAATTAGAGAAATGTTATAGAATATTTGTGTTACAGAAGTACTGTTTTCAATATGCCCATTGATGGTTTTTATTTTAGTTTGTTTGGGAAAATATACACAAAAAAAATATTTAGACCAAATAACTTTCATTCATGCATTGTAAACGGGTCTCAACAACGATATTTAATTAATTGAGTGGTCTCGATAGTAGCATGAAATTCTGGCCTCAGCCGCAGGGATCAGCACGGGATTATGCGGGACGGCACGACGCGTTACGCACTACGACAATTTTCCCCGTATAATAAAGATAAATATTGATTTCTGTACATTTATTCTATAACACTTTGACTTTATATTTGTAATACAGATTATAACATGTCCTTTCAAAACGAAGGTTTTTTTTTTTCATATGACCAATCACATTACTTTGGAACATAGGCGAACCGGTTTGGATGGTAACTTTAGATAGGTGAGGTATGTTTAAGTTTTCTTTTATAGACATTTTAGGTAAGATTTGATCACTACTTTTTCAATTATTTTTAACGGAACGGAACAAGAACTATGCCAGTTTATTTTCAGCATTCATTGAATAAGCATTTAACTGAAAAACCCCGAACAAAAACTATTAAAAAATCACGAAATACTCTACTAAAAGTACTTGAGGCGGCGCGACGGGAAAGAGTGCCGTGAGCGTAACGCGTCGCGCCGTCCCTCGTAACTCCGTGCTGGGTTCTGGCCTAAGCCGGGGTTCGGACGCTGAGTGAGCGGTTGGAGGTTTTAGTGCTGTTCAACTCCCACATACCCCGCCCGCCCCGAAAAAAACTAAAAGTACTTACTATAATAGGTAGAGCTCTTATTCGACCGGGTCTCTACATAGACTTACTTGTATATAGTAGAGCCAGACGTTCCAAGACGCAGCCTGAATTTTAAAAGCCTCTCGGAGCTTTTTAACACAATTTATTCCGTTCACCTGAAAACATGTGCCGTACCTGTTTCTAGAATGTAATTTATTTTGGTATTCAACCAGTTTTAGCGCAACTTCGTCTGCGTCACATAAGGTGGAATAAATAAGCATGTGTTGTTTTAAACTTATTCAGACCCTCGTGGTTTTCTATATTACTTTCATGCATTTTCAACGTGTTCTTACAACGATATTTAATTAATTGAGTTGTCTCGATATTTCAACGTTGTTGCAAACGTCATGATCACGAGAAGACTGGATACTGCGGGTTGATTTAAGACCAAACAAATCTGTCTACCCTCTTTCTCGTTCGCTTTTGGGTAGTACCACTGGAACTCGAACTCACATCACGACACACCACACTTACTGTATCTACAAGACTCTCTGAGCATGAACCCGCGAGTGACTGTTGTGTTTAGCACTGGATTCCACATACTCGATAATCTGAAACCGTCGCCCCTGTTAAAAGTGCTATGTCTTGAAATCTCGATAGCTTCTTTAACCATCCTTGGTCTTCTCGTGATCATGACGTTTGCAACAACATTGAAATATCGAGACAACTCAATTAATTAAATATCGTGGCAAGAACACGTTGAAAATGCATGAAAGTGTGTTGCTTTATTATCGTGTAAACCTTCCCTGGACTTTGACCAATATTTCAAACTAGAATTAGCCAAATCGGTTCAGCTATTCGGATTCGGCTAATCGGATACTGTTTCTTGAATATAGTTGATAAAAAATGTTTTTTAGTGGGAAGAAAGTGCTGAAGTTAGTTTATGTGGGAGACGAGGGGTCGGAGCGACGGGAAAGAGTGCCGAGCGCGTAACGCGTCGCGCCGTCCCTCCAAACCCCATGCTGGGTTCTGGCCTCAGCCGGGGTTCGGACGCTGAGTGTGAGTGGTTGGAGGTTTTAGTGCGGTTCTACTCCCACATACCTCGCGGGGCGGGCTGGGATTCGGAGACGAACTGCACTAAAACTTACTAACGATCAACATCGCATGGTAGACTGATGGTATTTGGTAGGTTATGTATGCATATTACTGCCCACTGCTGGGCTCAGGTCTCTTCAGTAGAAGGAGCAGGTAGTTAAAGTAAAATTATGCAATTATTTTTATGCTTTTTTTTAATAGATAAGATTGATTCAAAAGGTAAGAGAGAAACAGATATTATAAAATGAGCAAGGAGCCGCCGTTACGGTCAATGGCGAGCGTTACCGTGCCATGCTCAACGAATTTTAGTTTCCAAAAGTTGAAGAGTATGACATGGACGACATTTGGTTTCAACAGGATGGCGCAACATGCCACACAGCCAACATGTCAGTCGAACTTTTGGAAAATGCAAACTTTATATGGCCCACCCCTTATTAGAGGTTTTGGATGTGATATGTAATCAAGCATGTTTTCGTGTGGTTCCATCGTAAATGTATCTGAATCTCCCTGAGGAAGTGACGCGTTCATCTAGTAAAATTATAAAACCATTATTAAAATGGTTAAGTTAATCTCCATCGTAGCGTGAGGTCGGTTGTGACGGCGCGCTCGCTCGGAAGGTTCGCGTCTTATCGAACCACACACGCCGACCCCCCTCTCTCCCCACACCCCACCGCGAGTTTCCCCGCGAATTTACAATGTAACCCTCCCTCCTCACACCGCTGGCTACCCACGCTCACAGACAAAACCCTTGCCAAGCAAATACAGCTCTAATAGTAATACTGTAAGGTTTGGTGTCGTTTGCACGTGTGCTGTTGTTCTAGTGTGCGTGCGATTTTCTCGCCTGGAAATTCTAATGCGGCGCGCGACTGCGATAAAAAATGAGAGGCATGGGAAACGTGAATACATTAGTGAGTGAGATGGAACTCGGCACGCCTCCGCCTCCTCCCGCTATGTATTTTACACCACTTTATATTTTGATTCCGTCTGAAAAAGGGACGGAGGCTACCGTTATGTGCCTCCTAAATTATGTATCTAGGTGCGAGCATTTTCCCCTTTGGATCGACGAAGCGTTTTAGATCAGCAGAGCGAAATCGCTTAAATTCAGTTATTTATGGCTTCTGTTGGCGAACGTGTGAGTGATCTAGTTAATTAGTAAGTAATGTAACAAAGTATGAACACAGAATAACTACTACGCAGAGATACGTTTACGTTGTTTTATTTTGTGACATGTAATCTTATATTATTTTACTAAGAACTAACTAACCCTACCTGCGTCATAAAGGAAGGCAGTTTTTACTAAATGTTTTGAGTCATTAGGTTGGTCTTCTCTTAGCATTATGACTTAAGACTTGGCTGATTTACGATGAAAATCTCTTTTATATTATACTGCAACGGTTATTGTATGTAATTTTTCAAAGATAGAACCTACTAAAATGTTATAAGTGCTAACAAATTCACTAAGTGTAGAACATAAAAATGGCTCTCCTGTAAAATTGCGTTTTATCTCTTATACTGGAATGCATAGAACTCGTCTATTCGTAAATACATGATTGAAACATTTGGCACTCGCTTCCATTCTTTCTTTGAGTCATCGCAATGATTTGTATTTCTTTCATGCATTTTGAACGGGTTCTTACCACGATATTTAATTAATTGAGTGGTCTCGATATTTTAACGTTGTTGCAAACGTCATCGATAGATAGATATATCGAGTATGTGGAATCCAGTGCTAAACACAACAGTCATTAAGAGTTCATGCTCAGAGAGTCTTGTAGATACAGTGAGTGTGGTGTGTTGTGATGTGAGTTCGAGTTCCAGTGGTACTATACAAAAGCGAACGAGAAAGAGGGTAGACAGATTTGTTTGCTCTTAAATCGACCCGCAGTATCCAGTCTTCTCGTGATCATGACGTTTGCAACAACATTGAAATATCGAGACAACTCAATCAAACAACGTTTCAAACAATATCAATCTCAAACATTTCAAACAATATCAAACCCAATCAATTAAATATCGTGGTAAGAGCCCGTTCAAAATGCCTGAAAGTATTATAGAAAACCGCGAGTGTCTGAATAAGTTTTGTATTTCTTTATATATTATCCTGTAGAATGAAGATGTTTTATGAGTCCGTCAGTCAAGTATACGGTAATCAATTCTTATGCAGTTATCAAGACTTATGATTCATAAGAGTTTAAATAATGCACACGAATGAAACACTGGATTTTATTAACGGTTTTGATGATGGAAAAAACCTTAATTGGTTTGTAAAGCCTTTTTACTAATTATGCCTGTCAAAAGTTTTTGTTAAAGCTACAATGTAATGTGGTTTAAAGAAATATAATAGTTAACTTAGGCCATGAAAAGGCCACGGTATTTTAAAATTGTTTTTTTTTTCTATTTCCTTACACTGAAATTATACTATTTTTTGTATTTATTAATTATTCCAACAATGAAATGAAAAATAATAATAGATAAAAGTTTGTTTGTACCTTTTTTTTTTTTATTGCCATGTGTGCAGCCGAGCCAACGGCCCAACTGATAGGAAGTGGTTACCGTCGCCCATGAACCTCTGCAATGTCAGGGGACACTGAGGGATCGCTAACTACGACCTAACTTTAAGGACCCTCCTCAAGCCTTGACTATCTTGTACTTTTTTCATTGTTATTTATTACCTTTGAGATATTTTACCAATATTTTTTCTTAATAGAAAAGTAGGTAACTATTACGAGAATATCTGTTGGATCCTAAAATAACAATAATAAACTCAACACACACTTACTCTACCTACAATATTTTTAAAAAATAGTTGAAAATAAACAATAAATAAATTATCTGAATTATAAGAAATCATCATCATTAACATCAGTCCATAGTCATCCACTACTGGACATAGACTTACCACATAAAAAAACACATTTTAAAAGTCAATTAAATTCAATTAAAAACAAACAAAAACGTGTAAATCTAACAAGTAATTAGTTCCCCGGCGTTAGAGGGTTATAATAAAAAGCGTGCCGCGCTAAAGGGTTGCGACACGTGCGACCTTGCGACTTTTTCTTGCGTTTTTTTATGCGTCTAACAACACCTGTGGAAGGGTTGACATGTGGTCTAACATATGTTATTTAGATTTGTTGTTTTTATCTGTAAGTTGTTGATTGTATTGTTAGTTGTTTTTGATTTTCGAGTTTTGTTTTTTTTAAGTTTTGTATAATATTGTAAAATACATTTAAAAAACATGCTCATAATATTACAAAAAAGACATGCCCGCTGAGTTTCTTCGCAGTTGTTCTCAGGACGGTGGCTATTTTTTTTGTGTCCGAACTGGTGGTAGCTTTTAAATTTGACGTCAACAAGAATGAGCACGTCATCAATGTTGAAAATAAATTATTTCATTTCATTTAATTGCATCATTTTTTTTTATTTATTTTTTTTTTCTTTTTTCAGTTGGAGGAAATCACCGGATCCCCGCCCGCCCCGCGGGCGGGGTATGTGGGAGTTGAACCTCACTAAAACCTCCAACCGCTCACACTCAGCGTCCGAACCCCGGCTGAGGCCAGAACCCAGCACGGGGTTTGGAGGGACGGCGCGACGCGTTACGCCATCGGCATGCTTTCCCGTCGCTCCGTCCCCGGACGCCGAACCGGTAGCCGCCGGCGAATACGGCCACCGGCTCTCTCGGTCGGCGGGCTCTCCGAAGCCCGCCAAGATGGGACCGCGTGTCGCCCTCCCACGGAATACCCCGCTGGGTCAGAACCAGCGTGGGTCGGGGAGCGCGGTCTACCATCCCCCGGATGCTCTAACGCTAAGGGCGTGTTGAGCGAGACACGGCACCTTCTTGGGTCCCCGCTCGCACTCACATGCGTTGGGGACCCGAAACTCTTAGGGGGCCAGAATCCGGGCGAGATCCCGGTCCCGGCCCCCTGCTCGACGGCGGCGGGTTGGCAAGTTGAGAGCGGCGTAAAGCCTCTCTCTCGCAGCCCCCGCCACCTGCTTCTGCGAGATGGTGGACTCGCAGAAGTCGAGCATCGCCTTCCAGGACTCGTCGCTCTCGAGCATCGACGCCGCGACGCCCGGGAGCGACAAGTCCGGACCTATTTGTTGGACCAGGACACAGCGCTGCCTCTCCCATGCGGGGCAGCGCGCGAGCGTATGCTCCGGCGTGTCCTGGTCACATCCCACGCAATGGTGGCACCTCGTTAATTGCATCATAGGTATTTTTTGTACTTGTAATTTAACATGTTATATTTTAATAATTACCATCGTGTAGCCTGTAATCAGCTTATACCTATGGTAACTAAAATATTTTTCCACTTTCTCTTACCAATATTAAATAGGATCCACATTCATCTCAATTATGGTTTCTGACACGAATTTAAAAACATCAGATTACCACACTAATTTATTTGAAATTTTTTAAAACTTATTTATGTGTATTTTCTATTTCAGCGGCGAAGAGAACCCACATCATGGCTGGTATACCCTCCCTCCAGGATCCAGAAACTGCTGGAGACTTCCAGGGCTCAGATATCAAGACCCTCCGTCATTACATGTGAGTACTTAACCACTCGACTGTCAATTGTTTTCTTATTGATGCGACGAGCCGACGGGTCACCCCATCATAAGGGGGCGACGGGAAAGAGTGCCGAGAGCGTAACGCGTCGCGTCGTCCTTCAAAACCCCTTGCTGTGATCTGGCCTCAGTCGGGTTCTGACGCTGAGTGTGAGCGGTTGGAGGTTTTAGTGCAGTTCAACTCCCACATATCCCACCTTGCCTTGCCTTGGTCTTTTTTCTTATGGTACAGGTTCTAATTTTTCTGGCTTTTTAATGTTAAGCGTACTTCTTTCCAAAAGAATAAGACTTTCAAATATAAGCTAATATTAAGCTACAAGGTAATAAAACCCGCTCTATTACATAAAATAGTTCCAAACTACATAAAAACCGTATTTTCTTAATGTATCTAATCAATCAAGCTAAAGCACACATATCGAGTTACATACATACATTAAAACGAGAAAATACGAAAGTTGTATGTGTAAAAAATAATCACACATACAAGTGTTATATCGCGGACTTTCTTATATTTACTGTGTAACCTTACAAACACAATTTTTGCTAATGTTATTAAACCGATTTTGATGATTTATTATTTGGAAGGTGTAGTCTAAAGGTTGTGTCTAAATTCTTATAAAAGATCAATTTTTGTGAAAAAATGACACTAAATGTGTTTTACCCTAATTGATATATTTTTTCTTCAAATTTTGTACTCGACAACAATAAACAATACTTTCATTCATTTTGAACGGGTTCTTACCACGATATTTAATTAATTGAGTTGTCTCGATATTTCATGATACAGTGAGTGTGGTGTGTCGTGATGTGAGTTCGAGTTCCAGTGGTACTACCCAAAAGCGAACGAGAAAGAGGGTAGACAGATTTGTTTGCTCTTAAATCGACCCGCAGTATCCAGTCTTCTCGTGATCATGACGTTTA
This sequence comes from Trilocha varians, assembly GCA_030269945.2. NCBI lineage: Eukaryota > Metazoa > Arthropoda > Insecta > Lepidoptera > Bombycidae > Trilocha > Trilocha varians. The sequence continues at coordinate 490,733 of AP028264.1, read as the reverse complement.
CAACAACGTTGAAATATCGAGACAACTCAATTAATTAAATATCGTGGTAAGAACCCGTTGAAAATGCATGAAAGTATAATAGAAAACCGCGAGTGTCTGAATAAGTTTAACAACAAACAAGATCTTAACAATACCAAGTTTCTAGATAAATAATAACTAGTTTACCTTTCAGAATTAATTAGAAAATAATTAACCAACCCTATGATTAATACATTTCCCACAAACCAAAGAAAAACTATATCTACCAGTTAAAATTCAAGTTTAACCTGTTTTTAACAAATAGTTTAAGAACCGGCTTAACATCTACGTTCTAAATAATAGTAAAGAAAGTTGTGGTGGATTAGTGGTTGGAGCGCTTGCCTTCTGTACGGGAGGTCACGGGTTCGAATCGAGTTGATCATCTTTAATTTTATGTGCAGCCTATTTAAATGAAATAGGTATAATGGTAGTGTAACCCGTTGCCTAGAAAAAAGAAAAAAATAATATTAAGTTTAATTGAAAATCAATTTTGATAGTTAGAATATGCAACAGCCGGCTATTACCTCTAAAATCTAATTTGAAAATATTTAAATGCAATTTATCGCATCTGGCTAAACACAGTGAAGAAAAACATCGTGAAGAAACTTGCATATTGGAAAAAGAATCTAAAAAAACTTGAGAGGTGTCAAGGGACACCCGGATGGAACGAAGTTCCTTTCGATTAATTAGTGAGGGAATTGTAATAAAATTTATTTATGTAATACATTTTATTTAGTTTAAAACCTTTTAAACTAACTAACTAATAACTAAACTAACTAATTATTATAACTTAAATAATATATTTTAATCACAGCGCCATCTAGCATTAATCATGTAAAACAAAAAAGTGTCGTGACAACTTTTTCATAAGAATTTCCGACTAGCCCCCTTTCGATAACGCGTAATAAGGAACTTCGTTCCAAAAATCCTTCAAAGATATGTGAAGTCCCCAATCCGCATTAGGTAAGCGTGGTGGTGTATACCTGATCCCTCTACTGAGACCTGAGCCCAGCAGTGGGCAGTAATGGGTTGTTACAGTACAGTACAGCACACCAAATTTAATTAAATAATTGAAACAATTTAATATAAAATAAGATACGTATTTTTATATAAAACTAATTTATGGTTACTGTGAAGCTTGTTACTATGTTTTTTTTTTTAATTGCTTATTATATTATCGGCACTTTTAGGTCTTTAAGAAAAAACTAGTTTATATAATAGTAATAATATTTCGTAAATGAGTGTTTGTTGCCAAAATAAGTAGAAAAAAAAAACAATATCAGAGTTCCAATATCAAATCATTTTTAAACTACACACTCATTGATAAATTGGTGATACCGGCTTCGAACCTGAGTCTCCACGTCCATACGATGGTGTTGTGATAAACGACATATTCACAATAAAAGGGAGAGTTTTTGTAGCGAGTGAACCACACGGCACACTTCTGTTCATATTAATGCCTACATTTCGCATCTGACTGTACAGAGAATTAGAGAGAAAGAAAGATTCAATAGAAGTGGTTTAAAATATTATTATTTTATTAGGACTATGACGTGTTAGGTTTAGGAATAGTCCTGTGGTAGATAACGGTCTCATTGCCCTGGCATTGTTGTTCATGAACGTTGGTGACCACTTACTATCAGATGGGCCGTTTTCTTATATAATTATTCGTGGAAGTCCAAGGAAGGTTTGTACATAAAAAAGTTTTAATAAAATCTTGAAAAAGTGCAATTATAGTTTTCATCACAACCCCGTGTCATATTTTAGAATCTATAAAAAAAATGAGGAATTCAGCATAAGAACCAAATTACTAAATATTGAAAAAAAAGATGATAATGATGATTATCAAACACAATTTTACAAAATACATCAACAATTTCATCTACACAATTCCTAAAAAAAATGTTCCATCCATAACTCTATATCTTTGTAAACATTTGCAAGTTCGGTTGTAATCTGCATGAGGGTTGCGGGGGTGAGACGTGCGGGGTGCGGGGCGCGGGGGTATAAGCCAGGTGCGGGGGCGGCAGATGTCTCTAAACCTGACCCATATTTCACCCTGTAGGGTTGGTTCTTTAAGTAAAGAATTTTTATTAATCTATGGACGTGCAGAGATCCATGAGTACCCGCTTATGATCAGGTGACCTATTAACTCGTCGTTGGTAGGCTATACCTTTGATTAGTATGATATAGGTACCTTTTTTTTATTGCTGTGTAGGCAGACGAGCCAACGGGCCACCTGATTGTAAGTGGTTACCGTCGCTCATGAACCTCTGCAATGTCATTGAGGGGTCGCTACCTACGACCTAACTTTAAGGACCTTCCTCAAGCCTCGTTTGAAGAAGGACAAGTCATAGCGCTCTGGGAATACCGAAGAGGGGAGCTTATTCCATAGCCGGATGGTGCGTGGCAAAAAAGTGTTCCTGAAACGAACCGTGGATGACCGCGGTGGTTCCATATAGTAAGGATGAACTCCACCTCGACGCCGGGTGGTACGGTAATAGAAGGGAGATGTTGGAATCATCTCATATAATTCCCCAGAGCACTCCCCGTGGAACAACCGGTATAGGATGGAAAGAGACCCGAAGTCTCTTCGCAGACCTTCATAATTTGGCAACATACACATTCATGTATACCTTAATAGTTTGATTGAAGAGTACCTGTCATACCTGTCAGCTATTTCCTTGCATGTGTGGACGGGAGAATACAGTGCGTAACGCGTCGGTCCTCAGCCGCGGTTCGGGCGCTAAGTGTGAGTTTTTTGTGTGGTTCAACTCCCATATATCCAACAACTTCCTCCCACTCAAACTTCGTGTATGGATATACCAACCCATCTATGTCCACTGCTGGGCTCAAGTCTCTTCAGTAGAAGTGCAGGAGACAGTCCACCACGCTTGTCAAAACCGACTTCACATATCTTCACATTCTTCTTGAAGTATTGTTTCCTCGTAATATTTTAGTCGTTTTTTCGACTTTTCTTTGCAATAATATTTTTATTACAAAAATGAAAACGACTGACTTCCATTTCCTGTAGCACAAAGAGTACTAGTCAGATCTCTATCAAATTTATATGAGATAATGCTCAAAATATCATAAGAATCATCGAAATCAGTTAAACTGAAAAACAAAACACGCAAAAACGCATAGCATATCGTGAAATTTTGTCGGTTAAAAATACACATTTTTAAACACAGATCCAAAAGAACTTCTTCGATCTTTAAAAAAAAACGGGATCTAAGTTCAACTATCGCCTTTCATCTGAGACCGGAATCATTCAAATCGATCCACCCAAACTAATGATATCGAGGAACAAATAAAAAAAAAACTTGAGAGGTGTCATGGGACACCCGAATAGAACGAAGTTCCTTTGGATTAAAAGATATCAAGTATATATTTTTCCTAATCACAGTGCCATCTAGCGATAATCATCTAAAACAAAAAAGTGTCGTGACAACTTTTTCATTAGAATTTCCGTCTAGCCCCCTTTCACAACGGCGATAAGGAACTTCGTTCCAAAACATACAGACGAATTGAGAACCTCCTCGTTTTTTAGAAGTCGGTCAAAAATAATCACATAAGGTGGCTTATATTTATAATTTTAAGAGCCAATATAGATTAAATTACATTTTTATTAGTAATTTGAAATCAGTCCGAAAATTTAAAGTTAAATCAAGATAATCTTCCCTTACCAACCCTAAACTGAAAGATAGAACAATATACAAATTGAACCTTATTACAAGGGAATAGGGTAAGCCCTTCACACGAGGCCCTTATATTTGGCACGCGCCATCCAAATAATAAGAGCTGGTTTTTGTGGGTCAAATGTGGACCGTTGACACTTACACCTTGAGGTTTGAGGTCAAATTATTTAAAATATTGTAAAAGAGAAAGAATAAGCGCCAAATAAGCTAATGAGTTAGAAATATTTGTAATATTTTTGACTGTAAGCACAGATCTAAAACGAAGTACCTACTTGTTCTTTAAAAAATAGATAGGTATAAGGTCAATGATTACCTGGACGATTGCACAAAGTGGGAATGAGTTGCTCGCCAAGGTCATTTCATTATCATAATCGATTTTTTTTTTGTATATTTAAGGTAAAATTGTATAAAGACTGTTAAAATACTTTAAAAACAAATTATGCTCATATAACAAAAAAGACATGCCCGCTGAGTTTCTTGCCAGTTCTTCTCAGGACGGTGGCTAAAATTATTATTGTTTTGTGTCCGAACTGGTGGTAGCTTGTAACTTTTGACGTCAACAAGAATGAGCACGTCATCAATGTTGAAAATAAAGTATTTCATTTTATTCAAATCGGTCCACCAAAACCAAAGTTATGAGGTAACACACAAACTATTGTATATTGTAGACGAATTGATGTCTTCCTTCTTTTGGGAAGGAAGTCAAAAAGCACCAAAAATATACACAGAAATAAGTAATAATTTAATTATAATACAGGGGACACTGAGGGGAACTTAGTTACTTGAATACCTACTTTATTTAATTTTTTTTTTGCTCCTGTTAAATTGTAATTATTATTGTGACAATACTATTGAGATACTGTACTGTAACAACCCATTTACTGTCCATTGCTGGGTTCAGTCAGGCAGTGTCAGACTCAAAGATCGCTCTTACATCGTAAACGCTCTCTGTACTTTTCTGACGCAGACGAAATGCGCGAGTTAACTTTTAAAGAAAAAGAAAAGTAATTATAATAAGTTTTTATTCTTATAAAGTATCAATTAAGTTAACAATAGTCACAAAAACATAACGTTAGATCAGTTCATTCTATCGTTACCTACTACTCCAGGTGTAAAAATTTTTCTTCAATACGCCTTGCATTTACTCCACAAACATGCTTTGTTTAACCTTAGATTATTATTTTTTTTTATTGCCATGTAGGCAGACGAGCCAAAGGGCCACCTGATCGTAAGTGGTTACCGTCGCTCATGAACCTCTGCAATGTCAGGGGGCATTGAGGCTACCTACGACCTAACTTTAAGGACCCTCCTCAAGCCTCGTTTGAAGAAGGACAAGTCATTTTACAATTTAAAAGTACATTTTACATTATATCAAATTGTTTTCTAGAATCGATTTCGATAATTCTTATTTTGTTAGAAAGTAGATACTTTTCAGTTTTGACATCATTTCGTATACATTTCAGAAAGATGTATAAGTAAATTTTGTTATTTAAAAACTTGAATTCATCATTCAAAGTCGTAGTACAATAACAGACCTAGATTATTATAAGTAAGATAATGTTGAGAAGAAACAGTTGAATAAGACGATAACGGATGTTAATTTGTGGTGAATGAGTATTTCGGGTTCAAGTTCAGCTCGTCTCAGAACAAACCGGGTCGATGACCCCGGCCCGAAGGCTCTGACGTAACGACACAACATTCATTACCTACCCTACTACTAACCACGCCACGATCGATCCACACACGAACACCACTACCACTTACCACATCACTAATTTGGAATCTGTCTGAAGAATGGACGGGATCCAAAAATCGAAACATCATAAAAAACTGAACAATGAATGAGCGCTCTCCGGTCAGTTTTTCCCGCATCGGACCTTAAAACGGCATTCCTGAGCCGCCGTCGAACCTCCGAAAATTAAAGTCCGCCCCGTATGTAAAACGGGCCGAAAGGAAAATCCATAACGGCACGCGGAAAACCCTTTTAATATACGACACGTAAATAAGGGACGGGCGGGTCGCGGGCGGGTGGGGGCGTCGAGCGGCCCGCCATTGGCCCGCCCGGCCCGCCCCGCCCGCCGACAAAAAAGCCTCTGGAAAAAAGCGGGTCTGGCACGGCAGTGTCTCACGGACGCGCTCGGTGGGCGGACGTATCAGACGCGGCGAGACGGCGCGACCCGAGACCCGCGGTGGCCGCGCCATGCCCGCGCTGGCCTTCCGAGACCAGCCGCTCGACTGCTCCATGCGCCTGCGTGACCTGCCCGCCTGGCCGCCACGCCAGCCGCCGACTCACCACGGTCAGTGCCACACAGTGCCCCAGTGATCACCCTCCAACTCTATCACGACACTCGCCACGACCGCCTAGTGCTAGTGAACCTCTGTGCTTCTAATTACCATTCAAATGGAATGTTTTGCATAGCGGCGTGTAATTAGAGGTCGGCAGTAATTTATTAACCAAATTACCCATTTGCATAGTATTTAATTAATACAGAAACACGCTGTAATTTTAGTTTTGTGAAGCGTAATGATATTCAAACGCCGGAGATTCACGATAAAAAACAAAAGATGATTCCGTGAACGAAATACATGTGGTAACGACGGACTAACAGATAAATTGGGTAATTAAAACATTGATGCCAGATAAGAGTTATTTGTTTTTTATCATTGCAATTATCTTATCGAATGGTCAGTGATTTACAACATAATACCTTTTAATCACCAAGTTGTTCGCGTAAATCTTGAAGGGTGTGTAAAATCGCCTTCGTAATAATGGGCTGAGTTTTAGCGAGTCTTATAGAAAGTAATGTAGGGGTCAGGTGGGCTGTATTGTGATTTACTCGGGTCACAATAAGACCTGCTGGCAAGGGTTAGTCCCCGAGGGTAAGACACCCTCCGCAAATAATATTAACTCTCAATACGAACCTTTTGTCACCTCGCCGATAACAATTCGTCTGCGAAATGATTCTCAACCCTCTATTATAGGTCTGTGTTTATTTAGATTTGCACTTATATCTTTAGGAGTAATGTAGTCTTTAATAAAAAGCTTATTTTCGCTTCTAAGTTTTGAATGATTCTTTTTATTAGTAAGTTTTGATTTAAAAACGGCAATGGTGTTTTGATCATCAACAAAAACACTTTTTTACACCGATTAAGTGGTTTAACTAATATTACTAACACCATAATGATTTACGGAGAAGTAATAGAGATTTTTACGCGTCTATAAATAATATAATTCCCCATAATCGTACGTAAGCAAGTAATTTGTCGACAAATCGATTTTCAACAATGTCTTCATATTAAAACGAAATTTCGGAAAGTAATGTCACTATAATGAGGTGTAATGAAATTAGTAACGCGTTGTTTCAGACAATAATAGACTTTATATTATATTATTGGGGTATATTATTATTTAATGAGTATCTACTTTCTCGAGTGTGGGAGCAGCGTGAACTTTATAACGGCACGCAATCATCGCACCTGTTCTAAAACAACCATTAATGGTGCCTGCTGTTTGTGGCGATTGGAATTGTGTGCCAAAAATGTCCCTTTTTAAAGGTTTAAGAAAAGTCTAAATTAGAAGAGTATAAATAGGTGTTTGTAACTTAATTAAGAACTGTACTGTATATATCGGCTCCGTGGTTTAAGATAAATCGGGTAATGGGTAACGGTCACCAATACCCCGACATTGTAGAGGCTCATTACTTTAAACACTTACTATCAAGTGGATGGTACGCTTGTATAGCTGTTAAAAATATACCCAAGTTTATGGTAAACAGTATTTTATTAAACGCAAATAGAAAAGGTAATTTTTCAAGTGGATTTTGATGACACTTTTTAAATAAATGGTATTATTATACGGTTCTATCGGTCTATTTCAATGTCATCAAAATCTGATAAGTACTTTTAGAGTTATGTTTCAAAGATTTTTTTCGTTGAACATTTACGATTAGATACACGTAGTCGTTTTTAATCTGTTCCGTAACCATTACTGGCCACTGCTATTCTCCCCAGTAGAGGGGTCAGGTATAGTCCACCACGCTTGCATAATGTGTGGGACTTCAAATATCTTCAAAGGGTTTTTAATTATTTTCCAATATTCAGGTTTCCTCGCGATGTTTTCTTCTACCGTTTTTAGTCAATGGTGTTTTCATATCACTTATTTTTAAATTAAGTCAATGGTCGTTTTAATCCGCGACCCTACGGAATAAGTAGTGTCTTATTTGTATAAGTCTTATAGCTAAGTAAAAATAATAATGAATTTATATACATGGAATTACAAAAAGCAGTTACTTTAAACTCCTCGGTATTCCCAGAGCGCTATGACTTGTCCTTCTTCAAACGAGTCTTGAGGAGTGTCCTTAAAGTTAGGTCGTAGGTAGCGACCCCTTAGTGTCCCCTGACATTGCAGAGGTTCATGAGCGACGGTAACCACTTCCTATCAGGTGGGCCGTTGGCTCGTCTGCTTACATGGCAATAAAAAAAAATTCTAGCCCAATAGTCCGAAAATTTATATCCCAAAGAATCAGTTTTTAATTTCTCCGTATTATCGGTTTGGCCACAAACCCGCAAAGGTATTGCAAAGGTTCATGAGCGACGGCACCGCTTACCATTAGGCGAACCGTTATTTTGTTTGTCTGACTTGCAAAAAAGTTAATTTAAAATATAGTTTTCTAATTTGACGTCGTAATTGATTTGACAATTATGATATGGGTGTAACGGCTCGCGTTCTCGACCTCTTAAGTCGGGTTTTTTTCAGAATACCCCGTCCCATGACCCACGGGAAAAAGGGTAATCTGCTCCCCTGCTCGTTTTAGTCTTCGGAGATAATTCTACATCTCCGTGTTCTGCGTGTTGGTTGTATGTGTGTGTTTGCTGTGTGTGGTAATTGAGAGGTTGTTTGAGTATGTGTGTTTGACAATTATGATATTATAATACTTTAAATATAATTGTAGTATATGTAAAGATAATTTCAAACATATTCGTTAATGTTTTTGATAATGATAAACACATGCAATGATATCTAGATAAAGTGGTGAATCACGGTATTTCTAAAAACTTGACTAAATATGCATGAGTATGTGATAATATGTAGTGGTTACTTCCTTTAACTGTTGGGTAATTTTCGAAAAATTATTGCTATTTGAATTAGTTCTGGCGTTGTTAGTATATTTGAAGATAATATATTTTAGAAAATGTACTTTTATAGTATAAAATATATCGTCTAATCTAAATATAATCTTTTCGTAATTATAATTAATATATACATTGCAGTTTACATACAAATTTAGTGTTAATAAAACACAAAAAAATATGTATTTTTTAATGTTTTACAGTTAGTTTACTATGTTTTTAATTTAATCTATATATAAAGAGGAAAGATTTGTTTGTTTGTCTCGAATAGACTCCGAGACTACTGGTCCGATTTCAAAAGTCTCAGTTTTGGAAATTTCGTTTATCGAGGAGGGCTGTAGGATTTATTGTTTCCCTTTGTGACGCAGACGAAGTTGAACGGGTCAGCTACTTTAAAAGTGCCAGAATGTTGAACTATAGTAAGTCAGATAAATACTCTCTAAAATTATTGTTAATACTTAATATATATATAATACTTTTGATAGTTTTTATATTATTCTACAAAACCTTCATCAAAACAGGTTTACGTAATGCATTAATTATAATTTTCTTAAACAAATTTTATTCAAATCAGAATACAATGAATACAGAAACTATTTTGATTACAATTAAGAAAATACCGTGCGTTGGTATTTTACCAGGAATCTCTATAATTATATTTATTAATTAATATTCATTTGTATCAAGTTTTAATTACGATTTAAACGTACGCTGATCTGAGTAATTATCTTAATAGGAATAACTTTGAATAAAGAAATAAAACTTAATTTTTAAATATAAGTCTTATATAAGTAGGTGATAGATAACGACCCCTTTTTGCCATGGTATTGCAAAGGTTCATGAGCGACGGTAACCGCTTACCATCAGCTGGTGGGGGCGGCGCGACGGGAAAGAGTGCCTTGGGCGTAACGCGTCGCGCCGTCCATCATAACCCCGTGCTGGGTTCAGGCCTCAGCCGGGGTTCGGACTCTGACTGTGAGCGGTTGGAGGTTTTAGTGCGGTTCAACTCCCACATACGGTGATTTCCTCCAACTAAAAAAAAAAAAAACCATCAGCTGGTAGACTCGTTTATCCATCTTGCAATAAAAAAGTCTTTAGGTGGTAACCGTCATAATTCTTGTACCTATATATCTAAAATGTGAAAAAGATTTATGTGCAAATTTCACAACACCACTGGCTATAAACGGTGAAGGAAAACATCGTGAGGAAACCTGCATATCGGAAAAGGGTTCTAAAAATCCTTTGAAGATATGTGAAGTTCCCAATCCGCACTGGGTAAGCGTGGTGGACTATGCCTAATCCCTCTTCTGAGGAGACCTGAGCCCAACAGTGGGCAGTAATGTGTTGGTGCAGTAACCGTCGTAATTGGTGATAGTCATATTGTCTAAACCTTACATTGTACTTGAGCGACGGTAATCATTTACCATATAATAAGATCGTCTACTTATAAACTTAAAGTCAATTTTAGTTTTTTCTTATTGCTTCTTTAGTAGAAGAGTAAACAGTTTGACTGATAGTAAGTGGTTATTGTTGCTCATGGAATTCTATAATATTAGACACCGTGCACTAAAAAAGAAATATTCATTTAAAACTATAGTAATAAATACAACTACAGTCTCGTATACTACCTACTCCTTCTATCATCTTCTGATTAAATTCGTTGCGGGGTCCAAGACAAGTTAGCTTTCCCTCGGGTTCTTGGGCTTCACTGCTCAGAGTCATTATGGTCACCGCTGTGGATCCTGGCTACACAGGAGTTACAGTGGTGGGAGTGAGAGTGGGTACATATCGTGTCGTATTACTCGTATTAAAATTATCGGTTTATACTAAATCTAGACATTTCATAACTTTAAAAAAATATTGTTTGTTTGTTTCGGGAAATTTCTGAAACGATTGTATCGATTTTCATGAGACTTTGACAATTTCATAGCTGATATTCCATAACATAGGCCTTTTTAAACGGTTTTATTATTACATTTTTTAAGGGTAATAAACATTTGTCTCTACACAAGCAAAGTAGTGGGGCTCAGCTAGTCTCAAAATAAAGTTTTTAGATTTTATCCACTAAAAAAAATCTTGTAAATATTATATAAAGATTATAATCTGAACAACATTAATTAACTCATAATACACAAGTCTAATTAATCAGAAACACAAATTAATTATTAATCGAATCATTTAAAATAATCTACGATTATTAATCACGATATTTCGGAATATTTTGATAAATAATATTGTGATAACAATCTGATAAGTAATTTATGTTTTTAATTATTACATTAAGTGTTATTAAAGTTAACCTTCAGGGATATCTAAGGATTTTTCAGATTTTTATTGAAAAAAAAAAGATATATGTGTTTTACAAGCTTTACATGCACTGGATGTAACTATGTAAGTTCGGGTGGAATCTTGCAAGGTAACTTTGACAAATTTCGTGGTTTCCGATTGAGTTGATATTTTGCACGAGTGTATATACGGTTTAAGATATTTATTTTCCCCAAATATTACAGAAAATCACTTATAGAGAAAACACAAGAATAAACTTAAAATTAAAACCAACTATAGTAATGAGTTGGGTAGATTTAAAAAATATTGAATTCAGTTAAAGCAACATTATACTATGATCGTAAAGCAGACTTGTTTGTTAAGGCTTATGACATAGTGATTGATTTTAATTACATTTAAATGAAAGTAATGAACTATAAATATACTAAAAATATGGATCCGACTGTTCGAAAGACAGAAATTATTAATGTTACACCTAGTCTATTTATTCCAAATCACAGTTTTTTTTTAATATTAACTTTATATATTTTATTATATAAGAATTATGTTTAGATAATAATATTAACGTTTGCGTTTATTATATCACGTGACAATGCAACGTTATGATAAAATGGCGCTGATTTGATGATGGATTCGGAAGGTGGTCATTAGGATATAAAAAAGTTTTATTTGAAAAGTTTTCTTAAACATAAATTTCTTTGAAAATTAATCGGGGAATATATAAATTAGCCAGAGCTTAGTAGTTGATTTACTAAAACAAAAGAGGTTATTTTATTTTGATTCGTCTTATTGGTGTTTTCGTTGCAATGAAGTCAACAAAAAATCGTCATTCTTAAAAAAAAAACAGTTTTAAGAGTTTCTAAAAAAACTTACTTTTAATTACCTACAAGACAACCAAAAATATAACTTACAACCTACACAATAAAACACAATTTGGTAAACAAAAACCGAGAAGATACATTATCATCCCTCTAGTAACAATGTTGCCGATTCCAAGGGTCGTTGACCGCGGTGGTTAATTGCACCCCCCGCCCGCCCCCGCAGAATGAGGGGTAAGACCTTCACACATGACGCCGAATTTGGCCTAAATACGAAAAATCGATGCCAGAATTGAGTACAAGTTCACAACACGTGAATCTGAACGTAAATAGTGTTAGTCTAGTATGGTGCCTACCTTAAACCGTTGCCATGGTAACCGCTGTTGTTAAAATGGCGTAGGGCTCTTAGGGCGGTTTAGTTTTAGCGATTTGAGACGTAATTTGAATCGTAGTTTATTATATTTTGATGTTAGATGGTTCAAAAGGTAAACCCTTAGGATTATTAATATGTGTGAAAAACATACGGGAGGATTTAATTTATTTTATTTTAGGTTACAAAGGATAGGTACCTTAACATTATTAGTACGAAACAGAGGTAACCCAGTAGTTTTCCATTTTTATATACCACTTCTATAGCATCGTCCGCGTCTCTTTCAATTATACGTAAATTTTTCTTGTCATAAAAACCATCCTTGAACTTCAATGTACATTTTAAGAAATTGTATCGGTCTAGGCTTTATTGAGTTATATTAAAACATATCGCGATTCCTTTTTATGTTATAGATAGTGTTTTTCGATAAATGGACTGTTCAACACTGATATAATTTCACGAATCTGACCATCAGTTCTTGAGATAAGTGCATACAACTATTTTTATTTTTTTTATTTTTTTTTACTAATTGGCCCGCGCAATTTCGTCTGCGTCACAGAGGGATATAGCCTATATCCTTCCTCGACAAATAGACTATCTAACACTAAAAGAATTTTACAAATCGGACCAGTAGTTTCTGAGATTAGCGCGTTCAAACAAACTCTTCAGCTTTATAATATTAAGAATAGATTACAAGGAAAAAATATAATATTCAATGCAATTAACAATGCTAAATAAATTCTCGAAGTGGTATTAACTAGGTTAAGTCTAATTATTCAGTAAAATTATAATTATATAAATAAATAACCTAGATCTCTACCACGGAACTGCAATACAAGGTTGGTTTCTGGTTTTTATCGCGTTTTCATTTAATAACGGTAATAAAATTAACAAAACGAGTCATAAAAAATATAGTCTTGGAGTCTATATCTAGTAACATTAAAATAGGCTAAGTCGTTTTTGTATATTTACCTAATACAAACAATCATGACGAATTTTATAAACCTCGTAACTTCCACGAAAGACTTGTAATGAAATAAAAAAAAAACTTGAGAGGTGTCAAGGGACACCCGGATGGAACGAAGTTCCTTTCGATTAATTAGTGAGGGAATTGTAATAAAATATTTTGATCACAGCGTCATCTAGCATTAATCATATAAAACAAAATAAGGAATTGTTTTAGAAGATTTTAATTACAGCGCCATCTAGCGATAATTATCTAAAACAAAAAAGTATCGTGACAACTTTTTCATAAGAATTTCCGTCTAGCCCCCTTTCGATAACACGCAATAAGGAACTTCGTTCCACTAGAGATCCTTAGAGTTAACTTGATAACCTCCCCTTGTTGAGAAGACGGTCAAAAATATTTCATACGACCCATTAAGTTAAATTTGAGTTATTAAAACAACTGTGAAATGATTGATATCATTTGTTTAATACAAATGTAATAAAAAAATATCTATCCAAATGAGGCCGTTCTTAATCTATAGCGGTAATTTTGGGTAGATTTTTCGAGTACATAAAAGAGTCTACGGTGCACCTGTAAGCGGTCACCATCGCTCATGAACCTCTGCAATGTCAGAGCAATGAGGGGCCGTTATCTATCACCTACCCATACAGGACTTTTCTTAAGCCTCGTTTAAAGAGGGACATGTCAGAGCGCTCCGGGAACACCGCGGACGGTAGTCCATTACAAATCGGAATGGTATTTTATCTTCTGTATGGATTATTTTTCTGTAATATTGATATGGATGTGTGCGTGTATAATGAAGACATTTTCAATTTATTGATTGTCAATACGCACACGAGGTTTGAATGCATAATTATTTTGAATGTGTTGTTTGTACAAAAACTGTAAATACTTCTGAAGAAATAAAATAAATTAAAATTATTAAAACATAATGTGACACTAAAGTATTCTAAAACAAGTTTATTTACTTCAAAAGACATACTATATTTAGCACAATCGTAGCATCTTAGTAAAAGATAAGTATATTTTCAAAACATAGATTAAAATACTGTCCGTCAATATGTATGCCATTATCTTTAAAATCCAATTTTAATTTCCAATTTTTATATTTAATGTACAATTTTTATATAATTGTCATAAAATGTTGTTATGCACGCTGATTGTGCCTGTAATTTGAGTGACATTTACTATGTTTTTAACTCACGATTATAATTTAAGTACTATGTTTGATTTGATGTTTAATCTGTTGGTGCAACTTTTTGTAAAAAAAAATAAAATAAAACAACGCATCGGATTTTGATGCAGTTTTTTTCAATGGATAGAATGATTCAAAATCAAAGTTTATGTGTATAAAACACGCATAGTATACTTGAGAAACTATATTTTTTCACAATTTGGATGTGGTGTCTTAAATAAACACATTATTCTGTGTCTACCCTCAAACTATTGCTAAATCCTTTCTTCGTGACACAGACTACTCTTTTCTATACAAATAACTAAATTAAAGTTTCAGCTTGTTTTCTAAAAGTGATCTAATCTGAATTCATATTTAAGATATTATTAATTCTGTGTTGTTTTGACAACGTGAAATCAAGGAATTAAAATGCATGAATATAATTCATCAGAGCAGTTATTCATTATGTTAATATGTGTAAACATGCGACATATATCGTGTTAAATTTCACTTTAATTAAACGCGATGATACGTTCAATAAATTAATAATAATTAGTAAATGAAATAGTAAAGTGAATTCGAGTGGCCTAGTGGTTGAAGCTCTTGCCTTCCGTTCGGAGGTCGCGGGTTTGAAATAGCTGGTGTGTATCAATCGCCATTTTGCAGTGACCGCCATATTGGATTTGAAATTTATCATGATTAGTTAATAGCCTTTTCCTTTGAAACTAATACATGTGAAAAAATATACTTAAATTCTGCCATCCTTGGTCTAATCCCCAAACAACTAAAATTCGTCAACTTACTCTCTTTTCAAACTGAAATCACTAAATCAAAATCGGCTCTAAAACCCAACACCTGTCGATTTTCGTCAGTACAAAACAGTATTAACTATATTAAAATAGGCACTTTACAGTAACAATAAACTCTTACTCGAAAGGGTACCTTCAATTCGATTTAAACTATCCGAATTACAATTCTTTGATTCGCGGGTTAGCCAAATGGGGTAGATTTATGGAGTGGCCGTCCCAACGTCCCACGGGTGGGCCGTAATGGACGCGACTGGGCACCGATGTGTTTCACTCGACGATTTACTGCGCTCTGCTCCACTGATATAGGGCTGCCTAAACATGATCAAAAATAAACTTATTCAGACACTCGCGGTTTTCTATAATACTTTCATTAATTGTTTGCTCTTAAATCGACCCGCAGTATCCAGTCTTCTCGTGATCATGACGTTTGCAACAACGTTGAAATATC
The DNA here is from genome assembly GCA_030269945.2 of Trilocha varians. Classification (NCBI taxonomy): domain Eukaryota; kingdom Metazoa; phylum Arthropoda; class Insecta; order Lepidoptera; family Bombycidae; genus Trilocha; species Trilocha varians. The sequence goes on along the minus strand of AP028264.1, from coordinate 475,009 downwards.
GAGACAACTCAATTAATTAAATATCGTGGTAAGAACCCGTTGAAAATGCATGAAAGTATGATCAAAAATTCTATGAACACTCGCGGGTTTCTACATCACTGATATGACCATAATTTATTTAAAAGAAAACTTTAAATAAAAGATTTTAAGATCGTGAATATCATGTAGCAATAAAATGCTAGCCAAGACAAGTAGAATGAGCCCAAATACGACATGTTTATCTTATTCTAGCACAGGAATTCCTATGACCACCTTCAGAATCCATCATCAGATAAGCGTCATTTTGCCATTGCCATATTATTGCATTGTCTTGCGATATACATCTGCGTGCAAAATGTCAGCTCAATCGGAAAACGGGAAGTCTGTCAAATTTAACTTGCAAGATTACACCCAAACTTACACTGTTATATCCAGTGCAAGTTCATATAAAGCTTGTAAAAATAGTATAAACGTTACGGGGTGACGGGGCGAGACGTTTGCGTGCATTGCGTCCCATCACCCAATCTCGTGCTGGTTCTGTGTTCTGTCCTCAGCCGGGGTTCGGACGCTGAGCGTAAGCGGCAAGAGGTTTTAGTGCGTGTCGACTCCCACATACCCCACCTGCGGGGTAATAAAAAAGGATAAGTATTTTTTAGAGCCACGTAATAAAACAATTTGAGTAAGGTAGCAACCCTAAGTTGAAGTGACCCCAGTCTAAATAGTTTTCAACCCTGCTACCCCCGTCTGTTAATGCTTTGATATCTTTTATCTTTAAGAATGGGCCCTATTTACGGATTCATCCCTGCCTCTATATTACTACCCTATACTCTTTCTATTTCACTAATGCATTCATTATATTCTTAATACGATTTTTGTGTATTTTTTTAAAATGTAATATAGGCAGACAAGTTAACAGGCCACCTGATCGTAAGTGGTTACCGTCGCTAATAGACCTTTGCGATGGACACTGAACAGTCAATATCTAACTCTAGGTACTTTCATTAAGCCTTACTTATTTGTTTAAAATCAAGCGCTATGACATGTCCCTCTTGCATTGCTTCTGGCATTGCAGAGGTTCGTGAGCGACGGTAACCGCTTAGCATTAGGTGGACCGTAAGCTGGTTTATTTATTTATTAGAAAATCTCACCAACAGTATGAGTTACAACAATGACATTACAAAAAATAATAATAATACAATCACATAAAAATAAATTTATCCTGCTATAAAAACAGGCATCGGGCTATACAATCTTAAGCTTATACTTAAAATATGTAGTTAAGAATAACATATTATGATAGATAAATAAATAAATAAATAAAGATCTCAATAGTTAGAGGAGTTTTTACACTATTCATAAAAAAAAATTAAATGTATAAATTAGTTCTAAAGCAATAATCAACCCTTATTTAAATATTGTACTTATCTAAATATAAAAAAAAGACACCCTATGACACCTCGAGTTTAAAAAAATGATATAACCCCAACCAATGGGGTGATTTGCATAACCCTATCTCAAGGGAGGGTTTAAAAAATTCATGTCAACAAATTGTTATTTAAATTGAGGGGTGGGTTTTTGATCGATGACAAGATAATTAACACTTTACATACTGTAATTTTTTCGTTATTTTAAGTGATATTTGTCGGCAATTTCATCTGCATCACAAACACGTGGTTCAGCGTTTGAAAAATAACATCTGTACTGTACTGTACTGTAACAACCCATTACTGCCCACTGCTGAGCTCAGGTCTCCTCCGAAGAGGGTTTCATCCAAATTATCAATGTTTCTCTACAATGCATGTATTATACAAAAAAACCTTCCCCTTGAATTAATCTATATATTTAAAAATCCACATCAAAATCCGTTATAATGTTTTAACTTTTAAGTAAAAGTATATTCTAAATCGGTTCAATAGAAAACACATAGAGCGTCACACAACGCCATTAGGTACTTTATACAGGGTGGATCTGTAACTTTGGACAATCTGACGTGGGTTGAATGACCTGTCGAAATACAACTTAGCACCATTTTTATTTTTTAGATCGGTTAAAATTTTTTTTCTGACATTGTATAAAAAATGTACGTCTATCGTTGCGGACTCCCATACTATGAAGAAAATTTTTTTTTATCCAATTTCTTAAATAAATATGGTGCTAAGTTGTATTTCGACAGGTCATTCACCCCACGTCAGATTGTACAAAGTTACAAATCCACCCTGTATAGGTGTAACTGCAAAATACCTACTAATAAAAATAATCATTCAAATCGTTTCATTTTGTACTAATTATCTATTTTTTTTTATTGCCATGTAGGCAAACGAGCCAACGGGCCAGCTGATCGTAAGTGGTTACCGTTGCTCATGAACCTCTGCAATGTCAGGGGACATTGAGGGGTCGCTACCTACGACCTAACTTTAAGGACCCTCCTCAGGCCTCGTTTGAAGAAGGACAAGTCATAGCGCTCTGGGAATACCTATAGTTAGTAATATTTTTACTAAAACTCCCTAAATCGTAATACAACATAAAAATAGTTAATATAATAAACTCGTAAACATAATTTTGACCTTGAAGGTAACTCGGAGGTCATTGACCCGGTTTTTTTGTAACACATGTCTCATTAATAAGTTAACGTGAATGAAATCCTTTTTTCCTCATACATGCGATAAGGAACCTTAACTATAAGGAAATAGAGGTGTTATTCTCTTGTTTTTAAGGCAGTGTTTTTTCGTTACACCGAATTTCATTTGTGAATGAGTTGTATTTTATTTGGTGTAAAATTTGGGGAAAAAAATGAAGTTCTATTGATGACGTTAGTAACTCGTGTATAAATATAGTTTAAAATGAAAACAAATCTATGGTATTAGTTACTAAATTAAAATATTAAAACTCATTTTCGTTACATTATTGAATTTCTGTGGTTTAATTAAATGTCAGTTTAATAAAGTCTATGGTAAAGTGTCTGTGGATGTCTAATAACAGTTTTTTTACTTGAACTTGTGGGCATTGATGGTATTAGGCCAAAGGGAGATATCCGACCGGACGAGGTAGTGTATGGCGGTCAGGCCGAAGCCCACTGTAGTAGATTTCAGATGTCGTATATATGCGAAGATTTTTGCAAATGTTGTAACCGCGATTCAGGATCTCGCGCGCTATTATTGGTCGCTACAAACGCGCTAATCCCAAGAACCATCGGTCAAATTTGAAAAATTATATTTTATTTTTGAATAGTTTACATTGAGTAAATAAAAGTCTGATAGTTATATAAAATTATCCGAAAATGAGATAAAATTTCGTCCCTTTGAGACTCACACAAGCTAGTTCTACACATAATAATTTGTACATGTTAACGGAAATGTATGTATATGTATAAAGTATAATATTACACCACTAGACAAAACTCAATTTTCGTTGCATTACATTTAGTTCAAAATGGACTACCTGATCTCACTGAGGACCTAAACCCAGCAGTGGGCAGTAATGGACTGACCACATTTGACAATTATATTGTTCGGATGTGGTTTCATGTACCTACTCAAAGGGCGGCCGACGTTAAGCGTTACCTATTAATATGATTGTAGGACGATGTTTTACATGTTGTGATAATAGTTTTAAATTTCATTAAGTTTTGTGGTGAATTATTAAGATGAGGTTTTTATGGAGCTGATGGTTTTTAAATGCAGGTTTCTTCACGATGTAGTTAGACAGTAGAGTTGTGATATTTTTTGCAAGGTTTAAGAAAAGTCTCGTATAGGTAATAAGGGCATTCAAGAGGCTTATAGTAACCCCCTTGACATCAAGTGGGCAAATGGATCGTTTATATGTTAAAAACAAAAATATTGTAAAACAATATTAAAAAAAAAAACATATTAAATTAAAAAAAATAGACATTCCCGCTGAGTTTCTTGCGCCGGTTCTTCTCAGGACGGAGGCGTAATTTTAGCGAACTGGTGGTAGAACTTTTGATTTTATTTTTGACATTCAAAATGTATGTGTGTCCACATCTAATTTGAAATAAATAATTTTACTTTGACTATGTCTTACCCAAAATTAATAAACGAAATGCACATAAATGTATTCACAAATTATTACAGAAGTACAAACCGACGTAATTCGACTCCAAATTAGTTAACTCCGCCTTCAATTTACTAATAAAATCTCAACTTAATTCATGACATAAAATCCTTAATCACAATTATTGATACATCAAATTTCAAGTTTAAATGACAGTGGTCAACGCCTTTCTCCGGTCCAGCTGCTACTACCTGACCAATTTGAAAAGACTCTTAATATACAACATTTATATTAACAACAATGCATTTTAAATTCGGCTGCATTTTCGCAATACAACTAACCAATTTCAAAAGACACCTATAAATTATGATGACTGGTATACTATAGAGATCTTTTTATTTTGGAGAATAGTATAATACTGCCCAATTTGAAATGATACCAGGTTGTTTGAACTTCTTAATGGTGGAGAGGTCTGTGTAGTTTGGTTGGTGCTTGATACTACATGTCATGTGTCATATATGTAATTTGATTGGTGTGGGTGTGTAAAGAAATATGTTGACAGATACTGGTCAAACGATTTTATTTAGAGTATTGTGTTGTTAGAAATATGATATATGTACTTTACAGTTATGTAAAAGAGAGTAATCTGAAAACTGAAATTAGTATTAAGTAGTTCCTTATCGCGCGTTGTGAAAGGGGGCTAGACGGAAAAAATTCTTACGAAAAGTTGTCACGACACTTTTTTTGTTTTAGATGATTATCGCTAGATGGCGCTGTGATCAAAATCTTTTAAAACACGTTCCTTATCGCGCATTACGTTAGGAAAAACAATTATAAGATATATTTTAATCGAAAGGAACTTCGTTTTATTCGGGTGTCCCATGACACCTCTCAAGTTTTTTTATCTGGGAAACTTTGTTTGCGTAGAGAGAAAGTTAAAAATAGGGTTTGCTGATAAAAGGGTTGTAGGTCCATAATGCCATATAAAAACAGAAAAACGAAAAAGTTTGTCCAAATATTAAACAGTAAATATTAGGGGTATACAAAGGGTTGTTCATAGTATCACTTAGGAGTAAATTGTAGTCGATAGAACACCTCTAATCTTACTACCACCTTTACAATACCTATTTCAATGACGTGCTTAAAGTTGAACTGAATTTGCATATAAAATTTAATAAAAAACGTACCTCCCTTATTTCAGAGGAGTATCTATGGTAACTAACATACTGACACCAGAACTATATTTATAACATATATAAAATTATTTTACAAGTCCAAAGCCACGTTATTTATGATTGTAAATTTAATAATTGTAAAATGAAAATTATGTAAAAACTGCCTCCAATTCCTACATATACACACTTACCTTCAAAATACTCAGAGGATGCGCGACCAGAAAGAGTGTCAAGCGCGTAACGCGTCGCGCCGTCCCCCATAACCCCGTGCTGGGTTCCCCCGAGCGGTTGGAGGTGTTACTGCGGTTCAACTCCCACATATCCCACGCGGGGCTTAATCCGGCGATTTCTCTCACAAAAAAAAACCATCAAAATACTCTATCCAAATTAATTTATAATCATGTACTTTACTGTGGCGTGATGTAAATTCATTTCCGTGTACATCTTACATAATTACATTATGATATTGTTGCAGTATCTGGCCGGGCTGACGTCACGAGTTTCTTCAACACTCAGATGGTACTCGACCTTAACGGTAAGTCGTTTAAGACTATTATCCTGTAATTTTACGTATATTTTAGAGGTGATTTCAACCTTATTGAATTTTCTGTAAGGTTCAGTTTGTTTGGGTGTTGGTACAGAAAATTTTATGCAGAAGTAATAGATTTGGATGTAGTTGTACAGGTTGTCCAAGGACTATGCGACATGAACGGTAAGTACTATGAATATTGGAATAACGTTGTTTTGCTGAAAGAAAACATCATTTTACTTTTGGTGTTTAATAAAACTGCATTCACAAATATTTCATAAACTGGTTTGTCTGAAAGTCGAAAAAAAAACGCTAACAAAATCAGAAAAAATCAACACCCTCTATTTTTATGATGCCAACCGAAACAGTTAATTGCGAATAATCTTTGCGAATAAACATAGTGTCTTAAACAAAAGGAACAAGGTGATAATCGTGATTCAAGATTTTAAGTAACTTATTTTTCACCATTTACTGTGTTGGTCTAACTAAAACAAGTGAAAAAAATCATTCTAGCTATCCAAGCTTTGACTTCTGCATATCTTTTGTTGTGTTATTAATTTGATATTCATATGTTTTGAATACTGTACTGTACTGTACCAACCCATTACTGCCCACTGTTGGGCTCAGGTCTCCTCCGAAGAGGGATAAGGCATAGTCCACCACGCTTGCCTAGTGCGGATTGGGGACTTCACATATCTTCAAAGGATTTTTAGAATCCTTTTCCGACATGCAGGTTTCCTCACGATGTTTTCCTTCACCGTTTTTAGCCAGTGGTGTTGTGAAAAATTGCACATAAATCTTTTTCATATTAAGATTTAGAGGTACAAGCCGGATTTGAACCCGCGACCTCCCGTTCGGAAGGACGCGCTTCGACCACTCGGCCACCACGACTTAGTTTTGAATAGTATAAACTAATTATGTTTTTGTTGATGTACAATAGATGACCTAGAGATCCGAGCTGGTATAATTTGTTATGACTTCTTGTATGTTATGTGATCATTAGTATTCATATTTTAATGTGATATTTAGTTATGTATCTGATATGATTAAGTGTAATTACTTACGAGTGATTGTTTTTTTTTGGGTTGTATATATATCATGAGTAGCAGTCAAACTTTTACAAAAAAAATGTCTATGCAAATCCAGTTAAAGCTGAAGAATTTAGACCTGATTTTTTCATAATCCCTACTAATATTCTAAATTCGAAAGTAACTCTGTCTGTTTGTATGTTACGCTTAAAACTCTCAACGGAATTTAATGAAATTTGGTACAGACAAACTTTAGACCCTGAGAAAGATAGGCTACCTTTTAACTGAAAGTGACGCTGACGAAGTTGCGCGGGCCCGCTAGTATTATATAATGAAACACTAGGGAAGAATTTTTAACTAAAAATAATTAAACATTGCCTGAATCTGATATTGTGATTATATTACCTATCTTAATTTTTTTTGATCTAATTTATATCAAAAAAAGATTAAAACTGCATTTAAGTAATTTTCTACCGTTTCCTGTCCGACCAAGACTCCGAAACAAAACGACATAATTTAATTAGAACGACAGAATTCGTCGTGTTTTTTCTCGTTTTTTTATAATCTCGTCTCGGTGTCACCGTAACATTTCTAATTCCGTATCGAGGCGTTTTTTATCCGCGTTAATTATCCAATGAATGGTGACCGTGCTCGCGGTAAAAACGGCGCGAGTTTTTTGTCGCGTGCGTGAGCGACGGCGGCCATTGTGCGTTTGATTTTATTCAAATCAGTGGTAACGCGGTGTTGGTGATCCGTCACAGTGACAACCGGTTTGGGGGTTGACTGGGTGTTTAGAAAACCGATGATCTATAGTTTACTATCGGGCTTTCGTCTGCTTCACTTTCAATTAAATGCCTAGGTCGTTTCTCAGAGTCTAGAGATAGTTTGTGCTAAATTTAATCAAAGTCGGTTGAGAAATTTTAGCAAGAAAACGTAACAGACAGAGTTTCTTTTGCATTTATAGTATTAGTAGGGATTTCGTGGGAGTTTTCGAAAACTAAAATCTGTAGTATCTTGAAAAGTTTGTTTGAACAGAATGTAGAGACAAAAAAATCTGAAAAATAAAATAGTTTTAGGGACTATGCAAAGAAAGATACATTGGGAAAATCTATGGTGACTTTCAAAGCACCTTAATTTTAAAATGAAACAAGTTCTACGTCTTATTCAAAATAGGTTATCTTTGAATTATAAGTGAAAAAACGAGACTTGAAGAAAGTCCTTAAACGTAAACCGAAGGTAGCGGGGCAGTTTCCCCTGACATTGCAAAGGTTCATGAGCGACGGTAACCGCTTACGATCAGGTGGCCCGTTACCTCTGCCTACATGGCAATAAAAAAAGCATAAAGATGAATATAACATTTTTAATAACATAATACACGTCCCAACCAATGGGGTGATTTGCATAACCCTATCTCAAGGGAGGGTTAACATTTTAATTCATGTTAACAAATTGTTATTTAAATTGAGGGGTGGTTTCTTGATCGATGACAAGATAATTAATTAACACTTTACATAACCCCTTTTTTGCTATTTATATTTATACAAATTTGGTTGTTGTAAGTAGATATATATTTTTTTAATTGACAGCCTTCTGCTGTCTCTTATCGAGTTGGGTAAAAATATTTGATGATTTCTATTTCTTTTAATGACTTTTTATAGGGAAACGAGCATACGGCTCAGCTTATGGTAAGTGGTTATCATTGCTCATGAACCTTTAATATCTAGACATCACGTAGTATAATACCTGTATTACAATTGTTTTCCTAAAAGACTCTTATGATTTTATTGTCAATGAACTTTTACCACGTATAAAAATAGTTGCATTGGCAATTCGATTTCAAAATAAATTGCATTAAATTATTTTAAAAACGTTCGGTAACATATTAAGTTATTCAATTATATTAATAATATCGATTCTATCATTCAAATTGCAGTTCAATTGTGTTAGAAATTTGCATCAGATTTTATAAATGCAATCGCGAAATAATAACTTTGCCTCTTACTAAAAATATATATTCTAGTTAACATTGGTTATTGAATGAGAAATAAATGTACAAATAGTTATAGAAAATTATTACAATACTAGATGACCCGCGCAAATTCGTCTGCGTTACAAAGGGGTTTGAAGAGCACTCGCGGTGTCGTTTTTTGTAGCGGATAGCGTTTTATACTGGTTATAATTTCTCAAAGAAATGTCGTGTTGTTTTACAAATTCGATATTTTCATACGGAACCGTAATTTTTTTAAAAATAAAATAGACTATTACCTAAATCGGAAATCGGACCTGCGGTTCTTGAAATTGGCACGTTCAAACAAACAAATAAACTCTGCAGCTTTATAATATTAGTGTAGATACTTTCATGCATTTTGAACGGGTTCTTACCACGATATTTAATTAATTGAGTTGTCTCGATATTTCAACGTTGTTGCAAACGTCATGATCACGAGAAGACTGGATACTGCGGGTCGATTTACGAGCAAACAAATCTGTCTACCCTCTTTCTCGTTCGCTTTTGGGTCGTACCACTGGAACTCGAACTCACTTCTCGACACACCACACTCACTGTATCTACAAGACTCTCTGATCTACAAGAAAGTATTATAGAAAACCGCGAGTGTCTGAATAAGTTTATTAGTATAGATGTTATAGAATTAAAACTTATAATGATAAGTGCATGTACACAAAAAAGCAAAATGATGAATGATTAACAAATCAGCTTGTATAACTTCGAATTAATGTAATATTATACTGAACCTCACTCTAAAACTCTAACTCGGTATTGGTCAGTCGATTGTCACGACAGCGATAGATTTATGCTCGTCTCAGATCCATTGACGAGAGACGGAATGTCGACGAAACGCGAAAGCTATCATTACTAGAACTATTCATCGGAATTAGGAATTTTACTGGAAAAACAATGAAAATTAATTAATTCATCACAATATTTTATTATCAGTTTTATTATTTTGTAAAAATTGTTTTTTATTGTTATTTAGGGAGAAGAGTTTACAGACCATTTGATAGGACCTGGGTATCATCTTATAGACATCTGTATTCTCAGGAGACACTGTCCACCTGTGACTTATTCTTAAGGACTCCCTTCAAGCCCCATTTGAAGAAAGATAAATTTATTCAATCACTCGCGGTTTTCTATAATACTTTAATGCATTTTAAATTGAAACAGTATCTAAATCTGTTTCTCATTATTTTTTAAACATTCCAATGGATTTTATACTTGAACGCATAATTGTGTAAACGGTAGATCACCGTGGTGGGCTGTTAGGGACGGTTACCGTCTGATGGTCACCGTCCGACGGTCGAAGTTACAAACAGCATGACGTACGGTGAAATTACGAATCCATTATTTTTGGTAATTAAACAGTCTGACTGTCCGTCTTATTATAAATGGTTACTCTTACTGGTCACAATATATTTTTATTTGAGACATAAAACAATGTGAAGTTCTCATTACACATTCACCTTATCCCATTCAAATGTGGTCGGCGCAATGTTTTATCTATACATTCATTCCTAATTTGGCGTATACTCGTATCTTTCATCCAATTTACTGTCATCTCTTCTCTCTCTTCTTCTCTCTTAAGGGTCTAGGCCTTCCTCTTTTCTTAAAATAAAATGAACTTAAAAATATACCTATTGTCTTCTTACATTGTTATTGTTATCAAAATGCATCTATTTTGGAACACATTTAAACAAGATATTTCTAAGACATCTAATATATATATATTATAAAGGCGAAAGTTTGTAAGTATGGATGGATGTATGGATGTTTGTTACTCTTTCACGTAAAAACTACTGAATGGATTTTAATGAAACTTTACCACAATATAGCTTATACATCAGAATAACACATAGGCTACAATTTTCGATAATATGGGACGAACCTGAATGCCACGCGAACGAAGTCGCGGGCAAAAGCTAGTTATTTATATTTATCTCTATCTCCAAGTTCATTGCATTACCAGAAACATAGTCCACAATTTATATACAATTTTGAAACCTCGTTCACATCACGTTCGTATAAAAACAAGCGCAAGTTGTAACAATGAAACACCGTGTCCATTCACCGTCGCCATTCAAATCAAACTATCAAACATTTTTACATCGTTCACTGTTTATTTCGGCTAAAAAACTTTAAGAAAAACTGACGGCAAAATTACATTTTTAAGTAAAAAACTGGCGCGGTCCGGATACTGAGTTATTTAATTTATTGAGCGCATTACACGGGTGTTAGTGTCATTGGAGACACAGCATAAATATACAGAAATATATGTTGAAACAATTTCTAAAAAAATTCACGTGAGTGTGAAAAAGTCATGGTAGTAAAATCTTCTGCGTGTCTGGTTTAAGTAAAAGGATTCGTGTGACACAATAAAATTGGCTGAAACGGTCAAGGAAAATGTCATCAGTAAACTTGTTTACTGAAGCATTTTAAAAACCCATCAAAGATATAATATGTGCATTTAATTCATATAAAACTTTTATCACCATGTCGTGGTGTCAAATAAATGAGTGTCACTGATCTTGACAATTAGATTTGTGTAAAGATTTCAAATACTTTAGTAAGACTATAAAAAAATCTATACAATTTCGAGTACTACATCTAAAAAAATACTGTGTATTAGAATATATTATGTTTTACTTTTCTATAGTATATTATGCTATATTATAGGTGACAAAACTTGGTTCGCGTCACGCACGTACGCCTCTACGAAATCGCATCGCTGTTGTTGTAAAACTGAAGTACTTTAATTAGCTGTTACGATAAATACTTGTTAGATGAACTGTGCTAAATTAATCTAAAGGTGTCTGTAAGGTAGTCAATTTTATTTATACAAATATATATAATTAACTATCTTTTTTTAGTAATAGTTTATGAAAAACCCTACCGACTTTCGTTGTTGAAGAATAGCTATCGTATCTTGTCCATTAAAAAGTTACAAGCTCCAGATATTGAAAAAAAAACTTGAGAGGTGTCAAGGGACACCCGCATGGAACGAAGTTCCTTTCGATTAATTAGTGAGGGAATTGTAATTATTTTTTAAGTTATAATAATTAGTTAGTTTAAAACGTCTGTCTCTCTCTCTTATTTATTATAACTGAAATAAAATATTTTATTTACAGCGCCATCTAGCATTAATCACATAAAACAAAATAAGGAATTGTTTTAAAAGATTTTAATCACAGCGACATCTAGCGATAATCATCTGAAACAAAAAAAAGTGTCGTGACAACTTTTCCATAATAATATTTGCGTCTAGATCCCTTTCGATAACGCGCGATAAGGAACTTCGTTCCAAAAATAGGACTCCACGATGATAATTATGTTTTATATAGATAAATAACGGCCAAATCGGTATACCTAAACTAAAGCTATTGCAAAAACAAAAATATACAGTTAATTCCATATCCTCCTTTAGCGAAGTTGGTCAATAACCGGTTTACTACATGCATAAAGAACAAATTTTTGTTTGTTTGATCATGTAGTATCTGAACGTTTCAATCGATTTTGACGAGATTTTCATGAAAATATAGCTAACTAGCTTTTTCCCGCGACTTCGTTCGCGTGGACTTCAGGTTCGTCCCCTATTATCAAAAATTGTAGCCTACGTGTTATTCTGATGTATAAGCTATATTGTGGTAAAGTTTCATTCAAATCCATTCAGTAGTTTTTACGTGAAAGAGTAACAAACATACATCCATACATGCATACATACAAACTTTCGCCTATATAATATTATTGTGATATGAGGAGTAAAGTTAGCTACATTTTATCATTGGAAAGTGTGAAGCAGAGGAATACGTGCTATATATACAGGGTGTAAACAGAGCATTCCCGAAAACAAAGACTGGTGGTAGTATTAGTGATACTACCAACCGTGAACTAGGTTTCACTAGTATTAACCCAGCCTTCGTTTTCGGGAGCGATCTTCATACACCCTGTATGTATGAATGCTCGTCAGCTCGTCACGTAAAATGATTGCAACAACATTTAATATAAATAAGTCATTTCAATTCAACACACGCGGTCTGCTCCTAAATTCAATCTTATGCAAGTATTTGTATGAAATTTAGCAATGGTTCCAAATGCGCTGCCATTTTGTATTCTGGTAGAGTATGACTTGAAGTATTGATTTATTTTTAAAAAAATATAACGCCCATTGCAGTGATTGCATTATATTTAAATACAGTTTACTCTAAGGATACACACAAGCTAATATTACAGTCGAACAAGTAATATTTTGCAATAATGAAAACATCAAAAAAATCAGGACTGTCAAGTTTCATATGTATAGTCATCTTGATGGCTTCCTCAGTTTGGGAAGTCGGTTAAAAACATAAATGTATAAAAAATATCATAAACAACAGATAATGAATACCAACAAAATACAATATTTGAAATTGTAGCGACCAATAATGCGCGAGATCCTGAATCGCGGTGTTGACATTTGCAGCATTCGGCGCATATATAGGTACTTTATCTGAAATCTAGTACAGTGGGCATCTCTATCTCGCCCGGTCGGAGATCTCCCTTTGGCCTTATATCACTAATACCCACAGAAATAATATCACAATTACTTTGTATGTATCATTTTATATTATACCAGACACGATCCGTGTCACGACCAACCATAGTTAATAAGATAATGTATGGACTAATCTCCTTCCTCTTGACACTCTCTCTGTTCTGTACCAACCTATTACTGCCCACTGTTGGGCTCAGGTCTCCTCAGAAGAGGGATTAGGCATAGTCCACCACGCTTGCCCAGTGTGGATTGGGGACTTCACATATCTTTAAAGAATTTTTAGAACCCCTTTTCCGACATGCAGGTTTCCTCACGATGTTTTCCTTCACCGTTTTTAGCCAGTGGTGTTGTGAAAAATTGCACATAAATCTTTTTCACATTTAGATTTAGAGGTAGGTACAAGCCGGCCGGATTTGAACCCGCGACCTCCCGTTCGGAAGGAGGCGCTTCGACCACTACCCCACCACTACTGTCTGGTATATCGTAAATCATGTTTTAAAGTAAAAAATTTAACCCTTAAAGTTTCATATTATTTTTATCTTCCAATATGCAAAGCACCGTAATCATAATCTAATATACATTATAACGGCGAAAGTTTGTAAGTATGGATGTTTGGATGTATGTTTGTTACTCTTTCATGTAAAAACTACTGAATGGATTTGAATGAAACTTTACCACAATATAGCTTATACATCAGAATAACACGTAGGCTACAATTTTTGATAATACGGGACGAACCTGAAGTCCACGCGAACGAAGTCGCGTGCAAAAGCTAGTTTAATACTATTTAAGAATAATGAGATACTACTAGTATTGTCAGCTATTATAATAATAAAGGCTACATCAGCCAAAACAAGCGGTAATAAGCCTTATGGATAAAATAATAAGACCTATAATTATATATACGTGTGTGTGGTCGTTCAGAAATTTCGTTACTTTAAGTTTGGATTATTATTATACTATTTAACAGATAATATGAGTTACTGTTTTTCTATTTATGGTATATATGGGCTTTTGTAATCCATGCATATTATCCGACCTCAAAAAAAAGGTTTCTCTAGTCTATTTTTTAACACAATTTAGTATAAAACAAAGTCACTTTAAGCTGTTTGTGAATGTAAACTGAAATCTTTGAATATGGTAACGAATTTTGATGCAGTATTTTTATTAGATAGTGTCAAGCTGAAGATTGTTTGCGCATCCCTTTGTGACGCAGACGAAGTAACGTAGGACTATTTGAATCGTAACGTTTAATATATCATTTAAAATACAGGAACTTCTTTACTAAAAAGATAGTGTGGCGACCAATAATAGCGTGCGAGATCCTGAATCGCGGTTATAACATTTGCAAAACTCTTGCAATGTCTTGAACTCTTGAAATCTACTACAGTGGGCTTCGGCCTGACCGGGCATACACTACCTCACCCGGTCGGAGATCTCCCTTTGGCCTAATACCACTGATAGCCCACAATAGTCTCACCTTGTCTTGGCTAGCTCTTTACTTCTACATGAAATCCAGTCAAAAACTTATAAGAAGCTTTTTCAAATAAACTGCATTAGCCTATAAATAAGTAGTAACATTTGCATGTTCTACCTGCGTGTGCATCTGCTGATTTTTTCCTCAAATCTCGTCTAACAATCGAACCTATTCTTACCTACGAGATCCATTCGTTTTTTGTGTTGGCTCGTGAGACGCAGCCTGCTATTATTTAGGGTTCCGTATCAAAATATATTTTTTTTTTTCATGCATTTTCAACGGGTTCTTACCACGATATTTAATTAATTGAGTTGTCTCGATATTTCAACGTTGTTGCAAACGTCATGATCCAGTGGTACGACCCAAAAGCGAACGAGAAAGAGGGTAGACAGATTTGTTTGCTCTTAAATCGACCCGCAGTATCCAGTCTTCTCGTGATCATGACCTTTGCAACAACGTTGAAATATCGAGACAACTCAATTAATTAAATATCGTGGTAAGAACCCGTTGAAAATGCATGAAAGTATTATAGAAAACCGCGAGTGTCTGAATAAGTTTATATTTTTTCATTGCCATATAGGCAGATGCACTAACGGGCCACCTGATCGTAAACGGTTCCCGCGCGCAAGGACCTTTGCTATGTCAGAGGACACTGAGGGTTCGCTACCTAGGACTTAACTGTAAGGACCCTCCTCAAGCCTCGTTTGAAGAAGGACAAGTCAATCAATAGAATATTATACTTACTTACTCCGCTGGCTCAACGATACAAAGTTAGTATTGGCCTTGGATAAAAAATCTAGCCACTTCTCCATAATATTATACTAGTATTTTTATGCCAACCTCTCGCTCCCATTAATGTGGCTCCTGGCCTGGTGTAGCCAGGATCCACAGCGGCGACTACCGTAATGACTCTAAGCAGTGAAGATTATATTATACTAGTAATTTGGTGAAAGATATTTAATATTTTTCAAAATTTCTAAATATAATATATATTATAGTAATGGTTTTATCAATGTCCGGAACCCATTATAAAAACTATGAATATATTATTATTTCCTTCAAGATTTATTGCGTATATTATTACGTTGGAACTGCGCCATTTTGTTATAGAAAAGTATAAAATAAACCTATGATAAATATAATACATTATACGTACAATACTTTAACTATCTTTGGATATTGCAACCGTACCCGTGACTTTAACTATACATAATTTAAATGATTGATAAAAGCGTAACTTAAAGAACTATCAATAATATTAAGTTATAGGTTATTAGTTTGATCTTTTTAAACCCAAATATACTAATTTTAAACAAGAAAGAAAGAAAATCCTTTTATTCACACTTAAACACCACATGAAAATTAAAAACATAAAAAAACAAAAGAAACTACGCTTAATCACTTACACTATTACTAAACGGGTTCTTACCACGATTATTTTTTATTGAGCGATCCGGATATTTCAGCACTGTTTCAAGCGCCATGATCACGGGAAGACTGAGGAACTGCGGGTAGGTCATTTAAGAGCAGACAAATCTGTCTACCCTCTTTCTCGTGAACGTAAACTACGCTTAAGATATGCACTGAAGGGACGACCAGCTCAGCATACAGCTACAAAATTACTAGAAGTAAAAATATTTATTCAAAATAAGAACCAGTAATTAGTGCACCCAAAACAACATTAACAATGATTACATAATTAATTACTGACCAAAATATAAAACGATTGTGTAAAATGTTTTTTTAACGGAAAATCCAGAAGAGCAAAATGATTTGTAAACTTCTCTCTTAATATTCAAAATATGACAAAAAACATGAGTTATACAGAATAAACTATACAGGGTGTCTCAGAATGGTTTGTGTGAAAAGCCAAAATAAAGTAACACCTTTTTGCCCTGGCGTTGCAGAGGTTCATGAGCGACGGTGACCGCTTACCATCAGGTGGGCCGTATGCTCGTTTATCTACCTTGCAAAAAAAAAAAAAAAAAACCCTCTATTTTATAGATGTAACAATTTATCATAACACTACTAGCAAAAAGATTTGATTGTTTGTTTGTTCCGAAACTACTGGTTCGATTTCAAAAATTATTTCAGTTTTGGAAAGTTCATTTGTCGAGGTAGGCTATATGATATATAGTTTCCCTTTGTGACGAGGGTCTGCTAATATAGAATATTTGACTATTTTAGGGGGTGGGCCATATAAAGTTTGCATTTTGAAAAAAGTTCGACTGTCAATTTGGTTGTGTGGCATGTTGCGCCATCCAACTGCCTTGAAGGCCAATCATTTTTATGGTTTTTTTTTTCACATTTCTTACAGTTTGGACAGAAGACTCACCACTTTGGAAGTAACTTTTCAATATTTCCCAATTTTGTTCAAGCGTATAGCGTCCCATTTCGTAAATGTCAAACCTTTAACTAAATTATGAACACAAATTGAATGACATTTGAGCTGTCATTCTCTAAATAAACAGTAGTTCAAAATGCAAACGTACGAATGGCCCACCCATAAAATGTTTAAATGTGAACTCTTGCGAATAAATGAAATGAAATGAGATCTGAGCCCAGCAGTGCGCAGTACATAGTCTCGGTACACCCTGTATATAATTGTCTGTGTTATCGTTTGTTTCATTGTAATAAGTGTTGTTCTAAGTTTTACGACTTCATAACTAATATACATTAAACACTAAGAATACTTAGTGTTGCAAGCGTTCAGTAATATTTCTAGTAAAACCTTTACCTTACTTGTTTTATGTATTAACAAGTCATCGCCTCAGTGCTTGTTTAGCCAATCTGCACTCGAGCAAATTTTACAGGAGACAGCAAACAAGCACGAAATTTTCATTAAGTGCCGTGTTGAGAAAAAAATTGAAATGAGATTTTTATTGTTTTAGAATTGAATATTTTAAAAAAATATTACCAGTCGGATGGATTTTTTTTCTTTATAATACTGCATTAAAAAGTAATTTTCGTAAAAAATGTCAGATTGGCCAAACAAGCACTGAGGCGACGAAGTGTTGTTATTTTGCCGGACTTCCAAATGTAATCATTTAAAAAATGCCTTCTTAATATGAACGCATCGAAGACGTATTATAACAACACTTGGAAACTTTATACCTTACTAGCTACTACAATTTCATTTAATTGGTAGCGTATGTTTTTTCTCAGGTTCTAAAGATTCTCTGTCACAAATTTCATCAAAATCGGCTGAAAGGTTTAAGCGGAAGAGATAGACAGACAGACAGTGTTACTTTTTTTTTTTTCTCTTTATTGGGGTAAACAACCAATTACACACTAAGTAAGAGTACAGATTGTTGAGTTACATCTCAGTTAATAAATGTGGAATCAACATCGTTTACCACAGTTTAAGTTATATTAATTTACTAAGTTGTACATGGTTGAGGTAACAACATTGCAGAAACATACAAAAAACCTTAATGTAACAAACTGGAATAACCTATTCTAAGTTATTTAAATATTTAACTATCGATTCTTTAAATTCACTTGGACGTGTAGTTGTTATATATGGACTATGGATACTTTCGCATTTATAATATTAGTAGGGATGTGACGTAGACTGTGCAACTAATTTGGAATTAATATCTAAAACATACAGAACTCGATACAAATATTACCTAGTATAATCAGAGAAGCGTATAGTTAATGTGTTTTTTGTCGCATTTATAATCTCAGAGCGGAACAGACAAACACACACACACACGCCGAAATGTATTGGAACACATGGAAATAATCAAATAGACACTAATTAGCACGAATATGTATCTATAGTTAACATAAAAATGCATATGAAATTTCAACGCACAGGTATGTACCGAGAGTTACAATTTAGCGCATTTATATTTTTAAAACTAGTCGGCTCGAGTCTACGTCACGTAAAACGAAATAAATAAGATTTGTTACAAGCTTTATATTAACTTGCACTGGATGTAACTAAGTATAGATCTGGTGGAATCTTCCAAGCTAAATTTGATAAACTCTTCGGTTTCCAATTGAGCTGAAATTTGCATTTTGCACGCAGATGTATCTTGCGTGACCATGCAACAAAATGGCGCTGATCTGATCTACTGCTATGTGATATCCAGTATCTAAAAAGCTTGTATTTAAGAAGTTTTCTTTGAAATAAAATAAAAGAACTGAACTAAAATAAAAGTAGCCTAATTTAATCCTTATTTTATCAACTATCTGTCTTTAAACGAGGTTTAAGAAAAGTTTCTTATAATAAAAATTATTAATATTTTTCTAGTCCTAAGTTCGAGCCTGTTCCCAACAATGCTCAAATTAAAATTATAGTTTTAATGGCATGTTACAATGTTAATGGCAGAGGAGCTCTGACGCTTCTCGCAACAAAATCACACACAAAATAAATAAACTTAAACGTAAATTATACAGATATAAAGTCTGATACAAATCGCTTTTGTGAACCAATTTTGATGGGACTCGAACTTTTTTCTCCATGCAAATGAAGCTATATGAGCAAACTAGTTGTAAAGTATAATGTTGAAAAAATATATAGAACTGTACTGTAACAATACATTACTACCCACTGCTGGGCTCAAGGCTCCTCAGAAGAGGGATTAGGCATAGTCCACCACGCTTACCCAGTGCGGATTGGGGACTTCACATATCTTCGAAGAATTTTGAAATCCTTTTCCAATATGCAGGTTTCGAGTTTCCTCAAGATATTTTTGGCAATTGTTGTGATAAATTTCACATGTCAAAAAAGTGATTTTCTTACAATTCCATAGATTTACCAAAATGTAATTATGACTCAATAATTACTAAAATTACGTAATTTTGGTGAACACTTACCTATACCACGTCGGTACCAAGAAATCTTGTTCTATTTATCATTCTAAATAATTTATCGCTTTTTTGAAATGTATGATAAAAGAAATTTCTAAATTTAACACTAAATTTTAAAAGATACGCGGTTCTATGGAAACGTTTCGTTTGTACAAAAATTTACGAGCACATCTTTGATAATATCGAAAAGCAATAAAATTTGCTGATTTTCAAATACAAGGTAAAATAATACTTCAGTATATTAGAGTAAGAATCATTATCGCTTGTCTGATTTATCAGCGTTAATACTTTTTGCTTTTAGTACTGTTTTGTCTAGCAAACTTAAAGTGCAAGCCAGATTCGATCTTAACTACATCACGTAAGATTTTAAATACTATGTTTATTCTCTATTTCTCTTCAATTAAAACATACGAATTTATCTCTTATATTATTAACAATAAGGGTTATAATACCTTGTATTGGTTCACAACAATAGATTTGCATACTGAGTTTTTTGCACAACACGTAGTTTTTGTTACGAAATTGTAATATTAATCACGTTCGTTGAAAAAAATTATTACCTGAGCGTGGGTCCGACATTAATGATGGATTTCTGTACTTTCTATGGAATAGATTTTATAAAGGTACTCGTTCACCTGGCGTAAAATTTACTGGTCAGTTTAAATTGTGTCTTAAAATCATTTTTCTTGAACTGATTTGAGATTAATAAAAACGACTTTTTTCACGGTATTTTATGTTTCTTCCTGCATTTCTTTTGTCTGGGTGGAAGATTGAAATGATTTTTGAGCCACATAGGAAGTTGATGAAGTCCCATTGATTCTATTTAAAGATCGATTCGATGTACTTTTGGTTTAATGTATATTTTAACCGACAACATTTCATGATTTTAAATTTGTTTTTGCGTATATTTTTTTTCTGGCTGAACCCATTTCAATGACTTTATTATTCTTTGACGTATGAATTTCGTCCGATTAAAAAAAATATTTCAGTGATAAATAGTCCATCCTTCGAGGTACTCATCATCAGTCCACACTCGTCCACTGCTGGACATAGGCCTCTCCCAAAATACGCCACTGAGCTCGATCTTCTGTTCGTCTCATCCAGTTGTTACCGGCCACCTTTCTTAGGTCATCGTTCCATCTAGCAGGGGGGCGCCCAACACTACGTTTACCACGAGGTACTAGGTAGGTTATATTACATTTTCAAAAAAAATACGGATCCGTACTAAAAGTCCAATAAAATTACCTTAAGTGTAAAAATTACTCCGACAAAATCTGCTTCTCTGCAAGCTTAGCTAGCTACTAATATTCTCCTAAGCTAAAAGAAATGCAATCGCAATTTATAGCTATCAATACACTAGTATAATAATATGCTAAACAAATGAACTAGAAAATAATAAGCGGTTTATTATGCTAAGTGTTCATGTGATCTAGTACTCGCAGGTGTACTAGACACCGTTATGTACTACTTAGGTAATTGTCATGATGTATGTCACCAGAAAACAACAAGAAAAATTCCCGACAGACTTATGAATTCGTCGCCTCAGTGCTTGTTTGGCCAATCTGACATTTTTTACGAAAATTACTTTTTAATGCAGTGTTATAAAGAATAAAATTTCCATCCGACTGGTAAAATATTTTTTTAAAATATTCCATTCTAAAACAATAAAAATCTCATTTCAATTTTTTTCTCAACACGGCACTTAACGAAAATTCCGAGCTTGTTTGCTGTCTCCTGTAAAATTTGCTCGAGTGCAGATTAGCCAAACAAGCACTGAGGCGACGTATTATTAAAATCTTTATATTAACTTGCACTGGATGTCTATGTAAGTTCGGGTGAAATCTTGCCAGTTAAATTTGACAAACTCCCCGGTTTCTGATTGAGCTGACATTTTGCACGCAGATGTATATCGCGTGACAAAGCAATGATATGACAAAATTGTGCTGATCTGATGATGTATTCGGAAGATGGACATAGGAACTCTTGTGTTAAACAAGATAGACTTGTCGAGTTTGGTCTCGTTTTACTTGTATTAGCTAGCACTCTGCTACTTGATTGATATCCTTAGAGCTTGTATTTAAATTTTTTTCTTTAAAATGAATTATTTAACTATATTCCGTTATCACAAAACAGTTTTGTTTTAAAACAGTAACGACCGTTATGCGTAGATATTTCTATGCAAAAACACATATTTTAATAGTTGTGTATGTGTGGGCTACGGTGTAGGCAGGTAAATCTACCTGCTCGGTGGTGAGACCAATGCTAATTTAACAATACGTTTGCTACTTTTGTGGGATCTGCATAATTAAAATGAACCTCCATTCTATGTTCTAAATTATCTAATATTATATATTATAAAGGCGAAAGTTTGTAAGTATGGATGTATGGATGTATGGATGCTTGTTACTCTTTCACGTAAAAACTACTAAATGGATTTGAATGAAACTTTGCCACAATATAGCTTATACATCAGAATAACACATAGCCTATGATTTTTGAGGTTTCAAATGTGAGGTCGTAAAAAACACATTTTTTGCGGTATAATAGTACTATATTGTGTTTATAGACGTCGCGAACTAGACGGGCTAGACGGGACGAACCTGAAGTCCACGCGAACGAAGTCGCGGGCAAAAGCTAGTAATTTATAATTGTAACAATTGGACAATATTTCACTATTTACTGTGCGTTTTTGAGTTTTTTTTTATTTGAAAGCTTATACTTTAGACATTATCATCTCATATAAATTTTATCTGAGTGGTAGTTTTGTGCTAATCTTCAAAAATACAAGTCGGTCGATTTCATTTAATTTTGTTATTAAATATTATTTTGGAATATGATACTTTTTGTAGGTAAAGTAACAACACAACCCTCTAGCTTAATTTTTAATTTACAGTTTCTAAATAAACTTCTTTTTTAGTTATCTTTTACTGTCACTGTCCTTTAAAGGTACAAAACGGTAACCACCCACGACCAAATGACCCGTTACTCTGACAAAAAAAATACAGACTAATTACCAGTCACATTTATTGACTAATTAATTCTTAAGATAATTAACCCTTATTTTAAAGCCGCAGTTTTCACCGTTACACCCTTCGTGTACCGTTATTTAATTGACATTTTACTGAAATGTCAAATGGGGGTGAATAATACCCTTAGTTGGGGTAAGTTTATAGTCAGTCTGTTGTTGAAAGTAGTGCTGTAATGGAAACCGGTGAGTCGCTTTACTTTTATTGGCATTTAGGCTGACGACGGTGACCGTCATAGACCTACGTAATGTAGGAATAGAGGTTAAATGGTAGAATTTTTGTACCATTAAATCTTAGTTTATAAAAGATGTGCAATTAAAAACAATACTACTGGGTAGAACTGGAAATTAAATAATCTTAAAATCTATGTTTTAGAGAAAGATTTAAGAGACCTTTCATATTGGGTCTATTGGTGGACCATATCTGATCTGATCCCTCTACTTGGGGAGGATACTTGAGCCCAGCAGTGGACAGTAATGGGTTATTACAGTACAGTAGTTATCCTTATAATTTGACTGATACATTTTATAAAATACTAGCTGACCTTTACAATTTATTATCTTTTTTTTATTTAGCTGTTATAATACATAATTTCTTAATACATAATTTTTAAAAAATAATCAAAATCGGTACAGTAGATTCAAACCTTTAAGGACTTTCTTCAAGCCTCGTTTGAAGAAGGACAAGTCATAACTTTTTTTATAATATTAGTAGGTATAGACTATTTCTTTAACTGTATTTAAAACCGTGAATTGTTTATATTTCTTTGTCCCTGTCTGGAGTTATTTTTATCCTGTCCTTTAAGCACTATTGTCTGAATTCGCATAGTTTTTTGCAGTATTAAAACACTCATCGGAGCGTAGGTAGTTTTTGCACCGATCCTGTTATTTTACCATTTTAAAAAGGTCATTTTTAATTAGTTTTCTTTTACAATTTCTAAAGAGAAATGTTTTTTAATATTGTATAACTTTCTAGTTAGGGCCGTTGCATTGTTCGAGAGATCGTCATAAAATTGTGCAATTATTTTTGTGCTTTTTATGGTGTTTTCGTCCTTCAATTGTTTTGTGTATAAGTAAGTGTATAGATAGATGTGTTTTGAACTGTTTTGTAATAAAACTTTCTTTTGGTAGAAACAGTTAGGGAAATGCCGTTGACGAAATGTAATTTAAAAAGTTGTTTGTTTTGAAGTTTTATTGTTTTTGTTACTGGTAAATACACTTATTGAAACTCGATACGTTTTTTTCTAAATTACTTTAGTTTTTTTAGTACAATTGTATTACAGTGAAATAGTTTTTAGGAAAAAAAAAACACGTTAATTTAGGTCATTAATCGTACATAATTTTACTTTCATTTTATTACTAACATATCATCAAAATAATAGAATAAAGTGTCCCAATTTTTTTAAATCATAGCCAAAATTGACATACTAATTCTTTACTTTGCGACGCAGACGAAGTTGCTCTTACGTATATTTAAAAGCCTCGTAACCCAATATCTATTTATGTAGAGTCAATTAGCATAAACTCTATGTAGAGCAAGGGTGTGACCTTTGTAGAGTCCCGTTGTCACACCTGTCGCTCGTTACTGTACCGCTATCCGAGACGATTAATCGATCAGCTGAATCGATACATAATCGATTTAATCGAATGACATTTAAGAACAACCCTAGGCTGTAGAATTGTTTATCTGTTTTGTAATAAATAAACTTATTTCATAATTTATTTAGGTAATATTGTAATGTAGTTTTAAATTATATAAATAAATTAAGATTGCAAAATTAAATTCAAATACTTACATACTACTGAGCCCAGGTCTCCTCCGAAGAGGAGTTATTTAACTTAACATAACAATAATTACAAAATAAAACATAATAAATTTTATTTATTTATTTATTTATTTATTTCACATAACACATACAATAGATGTAGGTACACTTACAGTAAATCAGCTTAAAGTAACACGGATTAATGAACGTTAGTATCCAAACTAGGCCGAGCCTGTATCTTGAACACTAATTTGTAACAAATTACGCTTGAAGAACTGACAATATGTACACTCAAACACTATTTAATCAATACAAAGTTTATAATGAAATAAAATATAAAGTTATTGCAAAACGTATGTTAATTTTAAATTTAAAAGGGAATAATGTAGGTAGTTATCAATTTAGAAGTCGTCACTAGAATAAAAATTGCCGTCAGTATACAATATTAAACTACTAAGAATGTAAGTTAAGAAGTGAAAACACATAAACTAGCGACTTAAGCAAATTTTAATTTTTAATGATATAGTAGGTAACTAAACGAGTTTTGCAAACAAGCTTTCTGTAGTCTCATAGGTCTGGGATTTTAACCATGCCATTAGTACCTTTTTACAACATCGATTATTTAATGGAAGTAAGTTTAGTATTTCATTAAGTTTATTATATAATATTGGAGCCAAATAACATTGGAATTTGTGAATGAAATTGGTGTTATAAAGAAATAATGGACAAACTCTGTTCATGCGTCTTTTAGTATTTGTTTCATTGGTAAACTTTAAATTACGGTGTTGAACCATGACAATTTGTTTGACAAACAGCTGTCTTACTGATAAGACGTTAATTTCGGAATATAGATTATCTGTTGGATACATAAAGGGCTTAAAAGTCATAACCTTTAGGAGAATTCTCTGAGCTCTCTCCAACTTTATAAGATGTGTTTTTCGTGCCCCTCCCCAGGCAGTAATGCAGTACATTAATATTGACTGAACGAGAGCAAAATATACTGTCTTTAACAATTTGGGATCAGCGACATATCTTAACTTTCTAAAAACAAAGATTAACTTGCGTGTCCTCGATGTTAATACATCAATAAAAGGACACCAAGTCAATCTTTCATCAAGCAAAATACCCAGATATTTGATAGTTTTTACTCTTTCCAAATAGGCACAATTACAATCATAGTTGTGAGGATTATCACAAATATGTAATTTTAGGTCAATTGTTTTAATTTTTTTCAAAGATGTTTCAGTATTAGCGAATGTTATGAATTTAGTTTTAGATGTATTTAAAGTGAGAAGATTTTTACGTAGCCATTTTGATATTTTGTGAAGTCCCATCTCTGCACAATCCCTAGATTCTGACCATGTTTTAGCCGAGAAGATTAATGCGGTGTCGTCAGCAAAGGTAAAGATTTTGCAATTTTTAATATTCAGTGAACAGAGGGAATTGATGTAAATTAAGAAAAGTATGGGACCGAGGACACTGCCTTGAGGAACACCAAAGGAGGTTGTAGCATCATCACTGAAATAGCCATCTATTGTAACTCTTTGCTTTCTATTTTTAAGATAATCGGTGAACAAATTAAGAGCTCTTCCTCTAATACCCATACTTTCCATCCTGTTGATTAGAATGGGAACAGAGACTGTATCAAAGGCCTTGGCTAGGTCTAAAAATACTCCGATACACTTGTTTTTTTTATCAATTTCAGTGGCCACAAAATTGGTAAGATCCGTAACTGCGAGTTCAGTTGAGCGGTTAGGTCTGAATCCATATTGATTGTTGGCTAAAATATTCTGTTTCTGCATAAAAGACAATAATCTCTTATTCAATACTTTCTCCATAATTTACGACAAAACTGGCAGAACCGAAATCGGCCTGTAGTTGGTGAGGCAGTCTCTGTTTCCAGATTTATGTATCGGATGTACAACGGAAATTTTGAAAACATCTGGGAAAATTCCCGATACAATCGAGGTATTAATTATGTGAGATAAGACTGGGGCAATGATTGATTTATTTTGTTTTAAAAGCTCAGAGGACACTCCATCCCAGCCCATTGCTGAACAATTTCGCAAATTAAGTATTAAGGATTCAATTTCTTGTGGGGTTGTTTCCAGTATGACCATGGAATTGCTTGGTGTTTTTGTGTTTGAGATATCCTCGATCTGATCATGGCAAGGAACTATGTTTTCAGCTAGTTCTTTGCCGACATTCACAAAATAATGGTTTATTTTGTTCAGAGAAAGCTCTGGTGATTTATCGAGTGATAGAAGATTTGAAGCGGTGATCTTTTTGGGGATTCTATCAGTGATATCATTGATTATTTTCCAAGTCATTTTTGGGTTGGTAGCATGCTTTTCTAGCTGACGTTTCTGGTAAATACGCTTTAGACGCTTCAATAGATCATTGCAGTAGTTCCTATATCTACTATATGTAATAGACATAACAACATTGTGTGGCTCTTTCTTGCATCGTAGATGCATACGATCGCGGTTAATAATACATCGAACCAAACCCGGTGTAATCCACGGCTTGATGCAACGCATTCTTCTTGGAACTAAGATTTTGAGACTGTTGTTCATAATTGATTTACCAAGAATATCAACGAGTTGTTGAGCACACCAGTTTGCATTGCCTGATTGAAAAACTGGAGAGAAGTCAGCAGAGTTTAGGTCATTAGATATAGCATCATAGTTTAACTTAACAATAGTTTTAGATAATGAATTTATTTTTAAGGTGGCGAGATTAAGAGAACATAATACAGGAAAGTGATCAGTTAAAGTAGTTTGAAAAACAAAAGTGACTGCCGAAGATTTTGTTTTTACCATAGCATGATCTAAGCAATTATTTCCCTTGGTAGGAAACAGGTGTCCCGGCAAGATTTCATGGCTAGCTAAAAGGTTTAAATAATCGGTTGAATTTTGTGCTGTTGTGGTATGTATGTCTATATTTAGGTCACCAACAATAAGAATATTACTATGAGCTTTGTAGGTATTTAGCAAACTATCTAAGGAGATTAAAAAATTGGCAATATTATGGTAAGATGGTGATCTATAGATGCCTATGATAACGGTATCTCTATTAATTTCGATAACCATGCATGTAGCATCAGTCACAAAGACTTCTGATATCAGACAATCGAGTCCTTTCCTGCTATATACTACAAGTCCATCGTTTTGGTTGCGATTTTTAGTCGTATAATGAGTCTCATAATTTAATAAAGATGGAAATAATGAAACTTTGGCGTTCCAAGACTCAGTAAGGATTACAATTTCGCATGATATACGCAATCTAGAAAGGGACACATAGCAATAATTACAAAATAAAACATAATAAATAGTTTCATGGATTTAATTTTCAACGGGTTCTTACCACGATTAACTGAGTTGTCTCGATATTTCAATGTTGTTGCAAACGTCATGATCACAAGAAGACTGAAATTTGTCTACCCTCTTTCTCGTTCGATTTTGAGTAGTACCGCTTACCATCGGGTGGGCCGTAGGCTCGTTTATCTATCATGCAAAAAAAAAAAAAAGTACCACTGAAACTCGAACTCACATCACGACACACCACACTCACTGTATCTACAAGACTCTCTGAGCATATAAATATCGTGGTAAGAACCCGTTGCAAATACATGAAAGTATTATAGAAAACCTCGAGTGTCTGAATAAGTTTATAATAAATAGTTGTACAGGTTAGGTAACAGTATCAATAGTTAAAACTATATCTATATTTCTGTAATTTTAACCTTTTGATTTTAAGGAGTTCATTTAAAAAAATAGATATACATTTCGGTAAATCAATATTTACAATATCTTTAGTTTCTGAAATAAAATTTATATAATTATCGTTACAAAGTAACATCGCATCGGTCAGCATTATGGTAATTAGGGTATCCCTAACCTATAAAAGAAGGTAATACCGTGCCAAAAACTAACTAACGCAGGTCACAAACTCTCTTAAACTTAACCTCCATAATGACAGTAACCACCTACCGTTACGTTACCGTCCAATATAATATCCAAATGAATAGTAATTGAGGGTCAGCCGCAAGTGCGATACGTTTTACATCGGACAGTGAACGGTCACCGTCTATATTGTTACCGTCGGTAATGACCACAGTTATTACGCTGCTGTAATTTGATCATACTCTTCGTGATACAATTTTATTTGTGATTATTTTTTTGGAAGTTAAATGGAATAACTGGACAGAAACATTTTTTTTATATAAATCTCTACTCACACTTAAACACCTCTCAGTGACACAAATAATATGCAAAAAAACCCACTATTATTTTTATTAATAGTAGCACAAAAATTCACAGTCAGATCTTTATCAAATTTATATGAGCCTAGTTTACCCGTGCAACTTCGTTTGCGTTACAAAAAGATACAATAAAACCTATAGCTTTCCTCGATAAATGGACTATCCAACACCTAAATTTTTTTCAACCAATGGTTCCTGAATTTCAAACAAACAAACAAACTCTTCAGCTTTATAACATTAAGTATAGATAATATCCTCAAAGTCAGCTTTCTAACGAAAAGTATCATCGAAATCGGTTCAATTTGGAAAGAAGAAGTAGAAAAGAGTTGTTGTGTGGTAGCAGTATAAGTAGGTAGTGCTATTTTGCGCATGTGTTGTCGAGTGTAGTTGAGGAGTAATCGGTATTGTAACGTGCTCTCATTACATCGCATTCAAATCTCGATGACACAACACAGTAATATACAGAAGGTAAGAATTAAGACGGTTATGAATGCTCTTCGGGATCATTGGATTTTATCACAATAAAATATACAAGATACACTAGAAACAAGAAATATTTATTGTATAACAAAAACCAACAACATACAATTTTTTTATGTTTTTACCAGTTTTATAAATCTAAGTATTAAACATCTTTACAAAACTTAAAAACATTATATATGTATGTGAAGCTGAAGAGTTAGTTTGATCGTGTTAATCTCGGGAACCACTACTCCGATCTGAAAACCTCTTTTAGTATTAAATATTCCATTTAGACTATAGGTACGTATCAAGATAGATTTTTTTATGTTTTGTTGTAGTTTTATTTACTAGTTCAGTAAGTTACTACAATATAATGAAATGAAATGAAATAAATTTTATTGAAACAATTTTTACAATTATTATTCGGGCAAACCCAGGCTCCCAAACTAGTAAAAATACTGTGCTCTCCCAACAAAACATAGGAGCATTAAATTTGTAGTTTGTTATCAACAAAGTAAATACAAAAAGAAAAAAGCCTAGCATTACACAAAGCATAATAACACTATTTAATTACAAATGTATCAAACAATACCTTATATGCATTTCCTTAATACTATATTTTAATATAATGTTATGTCCCTTATTTGTGTGTCGAATTAAGCTTTCTTTCCATTATATTAAATTTAATTAATTAAAATTCAAATAACATACAAAGTCTAACAAAACCGATAAAAATGGTAAATACTGCTTCCATTTGTCGTGTGCCGCCAGCATGTAAGTTCTACCTTCTGTAGTTTTGTTGTGTGTGTGACGGTACCACTAGTAATGAGGTAGGTAGCTCCCACGCGTGTATTCTCTACGTGATACCATTCCGATTATAATAATAATATGAAATGTGCTCAACACTCTCACACGACTGTACTAGGTACTAAGTTATACACTCTTCAAATTTGAATAATATAATTTTTATTTTCTTTATTCATTTGCAAGTTCGTCTGCGTCACAAATGGTTCAGAGGGGGCGGCGCGACGGGAAAGAGTGCCGTGGGCGTAACTCGTCGCGCCGTCCCTCATAACCCCGTGCTGGGTTCTGGCCTCAGCCGGGGTTCAGACGTTGAGTGTGAACGGTTGGAGGTTTTAGTGCGGTTCAACTCCCATATAGGGGATCCGGTGATTTCCTCTAACAAAAAAAAAAAAAAATCAAGTGGTTCACAGAGTGATTGGAGAGTAAAGCCTAGTTCGCACTACAATAGTATTTTAGTCGGTTTTTGAGAAATTTATCAACTAAACGTGTATGCACATTAAATTTGTCGAGTACCAGTATGTCATACACATTCGACTAACTAGGAGTAGCAAGAAGTGTTTAAGACATCACTTCAAAAATATTATTACATCTAGAATCAATATTATGAACAACGGAATGAAGCCAATCGATAGTATGCCGACGGCACTTTACTACACGCCATTAAATTTAATAATTCTAAGATCAAAAATCTTTACTTTTTTATGCTTTGTAGGTATATTTTAAAAGTAATATTTTGTCTCCATAACTTGGTTTAATTGAGACACTTCTTAGAATGGATTTGTACTTTTTTATTTAACAAATAAATTTCAATAAATGTTGATACCTGTCAAAACACAAAATTAATCTTTCTTCAACCTACATAACACGACATGCCCTTTTAAAAAAGATAACAGTAGTTAAGGGCTGTTCTAAAGTAACGGTATAAGGGTGAGGGACACTAGGTGGTATTTGTACGCGTGCCCGATCCACCTGCCTGAAGGTCAGGGTCGCAGACATGTGTGTGAGATAACTGAGTTGGAATATACGTAAAATGTCGTATGAGTTTTGACCGAGTTCCAAAAAGTAGTCAATTTGACTGTTTTTTATGTTTGTAACTTTGATGTGGCCAATTTTGATGATTATTTTTTGTTAGAAAGTAGACACTTTGAACATAATCATATTTAAATTCGATAAAGATCTAACTGCTAGTTTTTGTGTTATCATTGAAAATTAGAATACATTTTTGTAAAAAAAAATATTAATTTAGTTGTGAGACTTCTGTACTTCAGATACAGTTTTTTTAAGTTTAAAAAGTTTTCGATCATTTTTCCACATCCAACCTTATTAGGCTTTGAAGTTAATTTATTACTTATCCTTAAAAATCATTTTGTCAATTTTATTCCATACAGATTAAAAATGTAACGCGAGTAAACTGATTTTGATCCTTTTTAACTTACACATTTTTAGTAAAATAAATAAACTTGAGAGGTGTCAAGGGACACCCGGATGGAACGAAGTTCCTTTCGATTAATTAGTGAGGGCATTGTAATAAAATTTTATTTTTTAAGAGAGAGAGAGACAGACGTTTTAAACTAACTAATTATTATAACTTAAATAAAATATTTTGA
Source organism: Trilocha varians (assembly GCA_030269945.2). NCBI lineage: Eukaryota > Metazoa > Arthropoda > Insecta > Lepidoptera > Bombycidae > Trilocha > Trilocha varians. Next base: position 443,516 of record AP028264.1, on the reverse strand, counting down.
TCACAGCGCCATCTAGCATTAATCATATAAAACAAAATAAGGAATTGTTTTAAAAAAATTTAATGAAAGTGTCGTGACAACTTTTTCATAAGAATTTCTGTCTGGGAATTGAACCACAATAAAACCTCCAATCGCTCACACTCAGCGTCCGAACCCCGGAGGCTAGAACCCAGCACGGGGTTATGAAGGACGGCGCGACGCCTTACGCACTCGGCACTCTTTCCCGTCGCGCCGCCCCCATGTTATGAAACCTACCTACTCTTAAGAACTCTGTTTAAAACCTCGTTTGAAAGACAAATTTCAGCGCACGAAAATTAAAAAATTCAATACAAATACCATCACAACATTGTTTTTATTAAGATTTACTCTAAATAACCACGTATTGAAATATAATTGTTGAAGTTACAGTTAATTTACAATAAGAATCTCTGCATCACACATGCATATATGTTAAATGACTGCAGTACGCCCACAGCATGGATGCGATCATTAGATCCACACATGTCACACACGCTATGTCACATGCACTAATTGAACGGATTTCCGCCATTTCAATATAAAAACACATCATTATCATATTTTCCTTGTAGTTATATCATTTTTATTGTCATAATTTGTTTTAAATAGTTTAAAATAAGCAAGAGGATACTAACACTTCTACATATTGCATTTTATGTAGAAGTCCTAATTAAGCCAAATAAAACGAGCCCAAATATGAATCCGTCTTGTTTGGTAAAAAAAATCGTTAATTGCCCTGTGGCCAATAATAACGCGCGAGATCCTGAATTGCGGTTACGACATTTGCAGAAATCTTCGCATATATACGACATCAGAAATCTACTACAGCGGGCATACAGATAGTCCACCACGTTTACCTAATGCGGATTGGGGACTTCACATATCTTCAAAGGATTTTTAGAACCCTTTTCCGTCATGCAGGTTTCCTCACGATGTTTTCTTTCACCGTTTATAGTCAGTGGTGTTGTGAAAAATTGCACATAAATCTGTTTCACATTTAGATTTAGAGGTACAAGCCGGCCGGATTTGAACCCGCGACCTCCCGTTCGGAAGGAAGCGCTTCGACCACTCGACCACCACGACTAAACTTTATCCTTTTATCCATATTTTAAAGTCCAGTAGCAAAAGTACAACCCTCTCGAAAACATTTTGTTTGAGTAGGCATTTATTGGTCGTTTTTTTTTTTATTGCCATGTAGGCAGACGATTCAACGGCCCACCAGATAGGAAGTGGTTACCGTCACTCATGAACCTCTGCAATGTCAGAGATGAATAGCTAGAAGATTGTTTAGCTTGTTTTAGTTAGACAAACACAGTAAATGATGGAAAATAAGGTACTTACAATCTTGAATCATGATTTTCATCTTGTTCCTTTTGTTTAAGAAACTATGTTTGTTAGCAAAAAATATTTGTAATTAACTGTTCTTTCGATTGGCATAAAAGTACAGGGTGTTTATTTTTGCCGATTTTGTTAGCTCGATTTTCAGACAAACCAAGCAATTTACGAAAAATCTGTGAATGCAGTATTATTAACCATCAAAAATAAAATGATGTTTCCTTTCAGCAAAACATCCTATCTCTTATATTTACGGTACTTCCCGTTCATGTCGCATAGTTTTAGGACACCCTGTATTTGAATACGCTTATATCTCGCGAATCTATACCTAAATCTGAATCATAATTAATTATTCGCGCAACGGGAGGAAACTTAATTTGTAAACTTGACTGATAACCATCTCAACTTGAGTTTTATTACAAATTAGAAGGGCACTGTCCTAGTAGAGGAGATCTAATATATATTATAAAGGCGAAAGTTTGTAAGTATGGATGTATGGATGTATGTTTGTTACTCTTTCACGTAAAAACTACTGAATGGATTTGAATGAAACTTTACCACAATATAGCTTATACATCAAAATAACACATAGGCTACAATTTTTGATGATACGGGACGAACCTGAAATCCACGCGAACGAAGTCGCGGGCAAAAGCTAGTATGCTATATAATGTATAGTTTTAGAAATATTTCTTGATTATGGAATGAAAACTCCTTGGTGTTTTTCGAGCGCTGAAATTTGTCTTTCAAACGAGGTTTTAAACAGAGTTCTTAAGAGTAGGTAGGTAGGTTTCATAACATGGGGGCGGCGCGACGGTAAAGAGTGCCGAGTGCGTAAGGCGTCGCGCCGTCCTTCATAACCCCGTGCTGGGTTCTAGCCTGAGCCGGGGTTCGGACGCTGAGTGTGAGCGATTGGAGGTTTTATTGTGGTTCAATTACCCGGCGATTTCCTCCAACTCAAAAAAAAAAGGGCTCATATCAATGCAGAAGTCCATTGTCAAGAGGAATCATCATAGCTTGTTAGAGCAAACCTACCTGATTGTACCTTAATCTTTCACATTATATACTCAAAGTGAATGAGAGTTAATTTAATATATGGAAAGTTTTAAAAACATATTTCTAATTTACCACCATCATGTCATCTATTTGTTGGCATTATTAAAATTATGCCAATTTTGCTCAGTTCCCACTTGCGTGGTTAATCGTTAAACACACTTTTATAAGCATTTCTGCTGTTTTTCTACTAAAAGATGTCCTAGTCCAGTATGGAATACAAAATTTCTGTATTGATGTACAAATCTTAATAATCTTTCTTATATAAAAATGAATTGCTGTTCGTTAGTCTCGCTAAAACTCGAGAACGACTGAACCGATTTGGCTTATTTTAATCTTGAAATATTCGTAGAAGTCAAGGGAAGGTTTAAACGGTGAGAAAATTTCCTTATGTGACGCAGACGAAGTTGTGTGGGCCAGCTAGTGTAAAATAATTTTATCCTAATTTTTAAAACGAAGGTATCATTAAATCTAAATTTGGTTTATATTTCGTAGCTCGCAATACGACATCGCCTTTACCGAATAATGAACGGTCTCGAACATCATGTGTTATAATTATTTAACAAACATTCATAATATTTTGATATAATTTCCATACATCAAACCTCTTCTTTTATACCTTATTGGAACGAAGTTCCTTATCGTGCGTTATCGAAAGGGGGTTAGACGGAAATTCTTATGAAAAAGTTGTCACGACACTTTTTTTGTTTTAGATGATTATCGCTAGGTTGGTTTTGTCAGGAATGACGTCACTATGTCCACTTGAACACTTGATCAATACTTTTAATATAAACTTCAAAATAACGACTTTTAACAGTTTATTACTTTTTCATCCGAGAGGTCCGTTCGCCTCGACAATTTGAAAACAAAACACGAATGAATAATAACAGCGGTCAACGCCTGTATTTATAGCAAGTCTCCACTTCCAACTACCCGCATTGTGAATAGGTTGGTTTCCCTTGTTATCACCCCGTCATATATGTATTATCATACTATCATCGCCGGGGAACGGAGTACACAAAATTAAAGTAAAATTTTATAAGACAATTTTCAAGCAACGCCATCTACCAAGTCGAATCACAAAATCGTTGGTATTTTTTGTGTTGTGTTGTATGTGTCGCGGGCAGTAACTATAATTATTATTATAATGTAAACTACAACAGAAGCTCTCGACTGTCTAATTAATTCATAACAAGACAATCAAATAAACCAAGTACACGTACTAATTATAATATGATAAATTATATTGTACCAAATTAGCATACGTAGTTTTTTGTTTAAAACCAAAATAAAAACAATATTGCCTTTATTTAACTTGCACTGGATCTAACTATACAGGGTGATTTTTTAGAGAGGGTACATATTGAAGGTCATGGTAGCTGATGGTTATATACGACCAGTAAAAATATTATTACCAAAGAATATGGCTTAATGCCTTAGTAATCGCAACTTAAAAATATCTAAAATTCTTGCAAAATGATGATTAAATAAATAAATAAATATTGAAGATATTTTTCGACAGCTGATGGGTGTGGCGGAGGTGTGGGGTGCGCGAGATCACTAGAGGTCGTTAGTCAACACTCTTTTAGCCGAAATTGTTTATGTTTGAGATAGTTTTGTCGAATTTAGATTTAAAAATTGTAATTTTACCTATTTTTTGTAATATTCCGTATTAGAACAGAGTACTCATCACCCTCCTGCAATATGTACCTTCTTTAAAAAATCACCCTGTATAAGTTCGGGTGGAATCTTGCGAGTTGAATTTGACAAGCTTCCCGGTTTCCGATTGATCTGACATTTTGCACGCAGATGTCAAACGCTGATCTGATGATTCGGAAGGTGGGAAGGAACTCCTGTACTAAACAAGATAGACCTGTCGTATTTGGGCTCATTTTACTTGTATTAGCTAGCAAACTACTGGTAAATGATATCCAGGATCTTAAAAGTTGGTATTAAAAAGTTTTCTTTAAATACATATATTCCAGATGAATATCATTAAACTTACAGCAGAGGAGGCCAGGGTACGGTGGGCTCGATTTTACACGCTGCTGTAATAATGTTATCGCTTACCATCAGATGGGCCGGTCGTTTATCTGACTTGTGAAAAAAACAGCGGAAAATTACAAAACCTTTTTTTAAGTATGACATATATTTCTATTAAAGTTAGTGACACACGTGTAAAAAAAAACTCAAACTTATTATTACCTAAGCACAAATCTAGCCTTTAAACACTCACATACTGACACACGAACGAAAAACAACGCTGATACATATCACCGTTTTTGCTCGCACGTGTGTGCATGACTTTACAGTCTAACGGTAACATAATTCACCCCCCACCCCTTATTTACCCTACAAAAACGAAAGTATACTTCAAAGCGTCCCGAGCCACAAATTCCAAAGGGCGAGTATTTATTCCGCTTATCTGAATTTTAAATTACCCCCTCTGCCTTGCCCCGGCCCTGGGTAATAGGGATGGGACAGTAGCGAGGTGAATCATTCGTGACTTGATTCATTAAATTGAATTGTTGAATATTTAAAATAATCTCAATTAAATTTTGTAAGAAAATTTAAACAACTAATTATAATTTAGATTGTTTATAAATTATCCTTTTGTTTCTTCACGCGATCTTTTATCTTGGATAAATAACAATCAAACCATAGATAATAAAATTGTTATTTTTAAGTATTTTACCTGTTATTAGACTTGAAATATATTTACTGCAGCAAGATTTTTATTATGAAATTTAATATATAAAGTTCAGAAAAGTTTATTTGCCTTCAAATGCCACGAATTACAACCTACACGTCCTTGAGTTAAATAAATGACACAACACATGTCGTTCATTGATAAAAACTATTAAAAATAAGTCTCTTCATTTTATATTTATTTTTAGTATTATTGGACTAATCTACTCCAATTGCAGCCAATTGCTCGGATAAAACTACTTATGTATTTTAATCTGTAGTAATAATTTCGATTTAAATTCTGAAACATAACATTTTAATCAAGGATTAACTGACGGGGCGGTTTTAGCGCGGTTCAACCCCCACATACCCCACTCGCGGGGCGAGTGGATGTCCGGCGATTTTCTCTCGTCCAAAAAAAAGAGTTAACTGAGCACAAACAGAGGCAGTTTTTACCTCATATAATTTCAGAAATTATTATTTTGTCTATGACACCCACCGATAACGTAGTTCCCTATTACTAAAATAATTTTCGAAATCGTTTCAGTAGATCTACAGATAACCTCATAAAACTTCACAACATTACTTTTTCATGATATTAGTATAGATTAAATTTAAATGGTAATTTTAAAATATCATATAGAACTTTAAATCGCTCTGATTATTATACAAAAACAATATAGAAACATACTAAAACAGACGGCAGAAACTCATAAAATGTTTATTTTTAGTAATATTTTAAAGACAAACTAATCATAAAAGTCAGTCATGTGACGCTTTCTTGTAAATTCATGTTGTTATTAATAGAAGCACTTCATCAAAAAATAATAAAATAGCTAAATAACAGTCTAAATCAAAATAATGTAAATTGCAATTAGAATTATTTACAGCTATCTAATTAGTTATTTAGTTTTTATTTTGCTTAATTTGGATCATTTTACTGCAAATAAAATTAATTAGAATATAGCACGCGCGTGTATTTAAATTTTAACAATAAACTTAATTCATTGCGCACAATAAATTAAATGAATTAAAAAATAATTGCCAGAGTATGTAAATATTTTTCTTATTAGTATTTTTCTGTTATAGTATCAAACATGCTAGTAATCCTATTTAAAATAGCGTTCATTTCTCATAAGCATTAATCTGCTAAGAATTTACTCAACTAAAATAAACTCCGCTGATTAAATTTCTCTCCTCTTCAACATATTTGTAATATCAAATGTAACAATCAACTAATTTTTAGCCATTTAATGACTGATTTTAGATTTATTAACCACTTTTTAACCCTTTAGCGGTAAGAATCCATTTTTTTGCAAGATATTTCTAAAAAATCATTTTTTACCCATTCCATGATATACCTTAGCAGCTCGAACAAAATGCTTCATCTAAATTTATTCGGGTTCTTACCACGATATTTAATTAATTCAGTTGTCTCGATATTTCAACGTTGTTGCAAACGTAATGCTCACGAGAAGACTGGATACTGCGGGACAACTCAATTAATTAAATATCGTGGTAAGAACCCGTTGAATGAAATGCATGAAAGTACTATAGAAAACCGCGAGTGTTGAATAAGTTTATAAATTTATTCGTCACCCATTTTCCACCCATTCAAAGAGTGATATAAGTTCCAACGTTTCACCTTTCCCCATCCCTATGCATTCCACTCAGACCGACCGTAAGAACCCAATCAGCTGACCATTTTTGCGATGCGGCCACCGTTTGACACGCAATTTCACTTTCGAACGCGTGCAAAAAACTCACGTTTTAGATTTAATTTATACGAATAATCTGTTGGATGAGGGCGTCGAGTTTTTGTTGAACGTAGAATAAGTTTACAGAATGAAATATTTAGATCGCTCTGGAACTGTCATCGAGGTTTATATGAAGTAGGTTCTAAAAATAATAAGTGAAGAAAAAATATTATACTCTTCACTACTTTGTTTGAGTATTTTATAGCAATTACTTTCTTCTAAAAAAGAAAAAAAAATTGTAATAAAACCTAATATTTTTGTAATTCTTGTATTCATTTATTTACACTTATTTTTTACATTATATTTTTAAAAAAAATAACTAAGGAATAAAATTTAAAAATTGTAATTCTTTATTATTAAACTACGCTGTTTGTTTGGGCAAAATTATCTCCTTAAAAAATGAGACGATAGTAAAAATGTAAAAACAAGTTTTGGAACTAACGTCACATCATGGTCAATTTTGGCTACTGCCACATACTTGTCATAAGAAAACTAACCAATTTTGGCACAGTTAATTAGATAAACTTTACTTCTATATAATATATTATTCTGTGGTCTAGTTTTTGTTGTTGGTAGCGGTATCTTTGGACCAGAGACAATGTGTTCGGGAGACGGAATTCCTATTTTGAAAATATAAGCGCTGCTTTGTTTAGCTTTTTATTAGTTCATAAATTGTAATATTTTGGAATTTAAGTAGTAAAAAGTATTTATATTATAATGCTACATTAGAAGTTATATACGACGTATTGGAATATATACAATAGTTAATTGGAAATATAAACAAGTTAGTTTTACATAAATAAATTACAAAAACTACGAGTTAAAGGTCAAAAATCTTTTTATCAAAAACTAGCTGACCTGCGCAACTTCGTCTGCGTTATAAAGGGGTTCAATCAGTACTCGCAATGCCGTCGCGTTATTATGTGCCCGTAGTGCACCCACCCACATATTCATTGCGTTTTCTACTCGTGATAACTTCTAAATGAAAATTCCTATTGGAATAAAAGAAAAAGCAATTCACTTCTACATTAATATTCTTGATAATATAATACTTAATTTGTATAAGGGTTAATATAACGATACTCATTTAACGTTAAATTCAATCTGGGGACGAAATATTTTTTTTATAAACATAAAAGCGGTTATTGTGACTAAACTATGATAGTTAGATATATGCTGTCGCGGACTTTTTTGTTTGTCTTACAAATACTTAAAAACCCGTAGTACATCATTTTGTTCTACTGTCAATAGTTTTTGCAGCGTACGCATAATTAGGTTTAGGATTATTCACCTTGTGTTACATATTCGATATTTTCATACGGATCCCTAATTTTTTTGAAAATAAAATATAGCCTATGTTACTCGGGGATAATGTAGCTTTCCAAAGGTGAAAGAATTTTTGAAATCGGTCCAGTAGTTTCGGAGCCTATTCATTACAAACAAACATGCAAACAAACAAACAAACAAACAAATCTTTCCTCTTTATAATATTAGTATAGATAAGAATCGAAATCGGTTCATCCAGTAAATAAATTATTATTATAAATTACTAATTAATCAACCTCCTCTAGTTAACGGTGACAATAATGACAGTCAGTTATTCTGATTAGAGGTATTAAACTCCAATTGGTAGAGTGGCAAAATAGCCAAGAGGAAAAAAACTCCTATTGGACAATAGGAGGACAATATTGACAGCATCCAATTAGATTATCAAAACATTAAAAAAACAATTTCCAATTCTTTAAACTTCTCAAATACTATATTGTGCATTTTAGAAGTCAAAGAGCTCTGTTTAATACTTAAAATGTAAAGTGATGACTTAAATAAATCAATTCATTAAACTGAATCAAGAATCACACTTTGATTCAATTATTCCAGTCACTATCTAAAACTAATAATATATATACCCACTGACATTAATATTCTTAAAACAATCACTAATAAGTAATAACTTAATCTATAAAATTTCTTTGAAAATTATTCACGTAGGACTATACAGGGTGATATTTTAAATGTTGGTACATTCTCACGGGTTCAAAACCGGCTTGTACCTCTAAATGGGAAAAGATTTATGTGCAATTTTTCACAACACTGGTTAAAATGGTGAAGGAAAACATCGTGAGGAAACCGGCATATTGGACGGTTCGTTTCAGGAACACTTTTTTGGCACGCACCATCCGGCTATGGAATGAGCTCCCCTCCTCGGTATTCCCACAGCGCTATGACTTGTCCTTCTTCAAACGAGGCTTGAGGAGGGTCCTTAAAGTTAGGTCGTAGGTAGCGACCCCTCAATGTCCCCTGACATTGCAGAGGTTCATGAGCGACGGTAACCACTTACGATCAGGTGGCCCGTTGGCTCGTCTGCCTACATGGCAATAAAAAAAAAATATATGGCTGGTCTTATATTACCTTTAATTTGTACCATCATTGAAAATCACACTGTATACTGTAAAGAAGTCGTTAACGTTTAAAAATTGACAAATCTTTCTCCATTTAATTTAATACTCAGTCTCCAATAAATAAAGTTCAAAATACAACAAAACTACAAATTATATTAACTAATGTCATTTTAAAATCAGCATTTTAAACCTTAAGTGCAAGACATAAAGTTGAATACAGCAAAAGGTTTATAATATGAAGGTTAGCAGTGAATTTGTTGTAATGTGCGCTACCGACGGTGGATGGTTACTGTCGCCGTCTGTGATCGAGCCGCCGACGGTCACCGTCATCTAATTTAATATTCACCGTCTAACCTTACACGATGTTGTGGGAACAGTATGTCAAAATGTAATGGTATTTTATTGGTAATAATGGTGAATTATTTTGAGACTGTCGGTTGTTTTTATGTATTTTTATTGTTTTCAAATGCTATTAGAACGAAGTTCCTTATCGCGCGTTATCGAAAGGGGGCTAGACGGAAATTCTTATGAAAAAGTTGTCACGACACTTTTTTTGTTTTATATGATTAATGCTAGATGGCGCTGTGATTAAAATCTTTTAAAACAATTCCTTATTTTGTTTTATATGATTAATGCTAGATGGCGCTGTGATAAAACCGTCTGATGTCTGTCTCTCTCTTATTATGTTTTAAAGTGTTATTTAATATATATTTTTATTACAATAAGTTGGTAGGTAGATGTATGAGAAGAGTTCTATACAGGGTGGATCTGTAACTCTGGAAAATCTGACGTGTGTTGAATGACCTGCTGAAATAAAACTTAGAAGCACTTTTATTTTTTGAATTGGATAAAAAAAAATCATCATAGTATGGAAGTACGGAACGATAGTCGTACGTTTTCCATACAAAGTCAGAAAAAAAGTTTAACCGATCCAAAAAATAAAAATGGTACTAAGTGTTATTTCGACAAGTCATTCACCCGTCAGATTGTCCAAAGTTACAGATCCACCCTGTATATCTATTTCGCACTAAGCTAGTAGATATTTTAGTCTAGTAGAATGAACACCAAAAATTTAGTCGAGTAACAATATGTCATACAAAATGTAGCTACGAAATTACTACTCGACTAAAATACTAGTTTAGAGTAAACTAGACTTATGAGTGGTAGGAGGTATTAGTGCGGTTCGTATCCATATAACTTCCGGTGATTTCCTCAAAAAAAAAAGTTACGAGCTACTTCTAAACAAATAAAATGAATAATTAAGAAGTTAATTTTATGAAATCATTAATTTATTCTGTTTAAAAACAATAAAAGTTTATTTTTATTAATTTACATAATAATTAGTTGAGTAATAAATAATTAAAGTAATAAACCAGATACATATTGCTATAATAAGTAAGTATTTTGACTTGTATGTTGGCAAGTAAAACTCAAATTACTCTTGATAAAGAAAATTTATAGTTTTAAATAAAATTATCTACTAATAGCTAGTATACCTGTTGACGGGGGCGGCGCGACGGGAAAGAGTGCCGAGAGCGTAACGCGTCGCGCCGTCCCTCATGCCGTGTTGGGTTCTGGCCTCAGCCGGGCGGACGCTGGGTGTGAGCGGTTGAAGGTTTTAGTGCGGTTCAACTCCCACATACCCACCGCCCCGCGGGTGGGGATCCGGTGAATTCCTACAATTGAAGAAAAAAACTATACTTGTTGAAACTAAAAAAAACACATTTTCTCCTTCCTTCTTCAAACGAGGGTTGAAGAGAGTCCTTAAAGGTAGGCTGTAGGTAGTGACCCCTCAGTGACTTCTGGCAATACAAAGGTCCATGAGCAACAGTTACTGGTTTCGATCAGGTGACCCGTTAGCTATATCTGCCTTGTCTTGAAATTACAGAATAAAATACAATACAAATATCCTTCCATATTTTTTTTATTTTTTTTTTATTGTAGGACAGATGAACGAGCCTACGCCATTCTTAAAATATTGTAAAAAAACAAAAACAATGTACCAATCAAATCCCTTATCTTTATAGAATTAAGTTAGTCATCATACTGTATCTATATTACCACGATGTGTCCCTCCGTGGGAATTGACCACATATTACTATCTCTAGATGGTCGTGCAACTAAATAGGTTATTGCTACTTTATAACATTATTTTCAATTTGTTATTCAATTGACAACGTGATAGTTACATTAAATTACTGTTTTTTTTTTATCGTGTAGTTTGAGGAGCTGTATGATTGTAAGTGGTTAGCGTCAATGAACATCAGCAATTCCTGGGTACTACTATACAGGTTCTCAAACTTAGTTTAAAGTGGGATATGTTGTAATAATACTTCGAAAACACCGAAAATACTCTTTTTAAACACAAATCGTCGAATTTCTAACCACCTTGCATATAGGGTATGTGGTGGTTGAACAGCACTATAACCTTTCATGCATTTTCAACGGGTTCTTACCACGATACAGTGAGTGTGGTGTATCGTGATGTGAGTTCGAGTACCTGTGGTACTACCCAAAAGCGAACGAGAAAGAGAGTAGACAGATTTGTTTGCTCTTAAATCGACCCTCAGTATCCAGTCTCCTCGTGATCATGACGTTTGCAACAACGTTGAAATATCGAGACAACTCAATTAATTAAATATCGTGGTAAGAACCCGTTGAAAATGCATGAAAGTATTATAGAAAACCGCGAGTGTCTGAATAAGTTTTTAGCACTATAACCGTCTTCCCAGATGCCCTCCTGAGGACAGAATTCAGTACGGGATTGGACGGGGTGACGGGGCGCGTTCTACGTCAAGGCTTACATCGTCCTGTCACTCCCGGACACCGAACCACTACAGTGGAACCCTCCCTCGGAATACTCGGCTGGGCCAGAACCAGTCTGGGTCGAGGAGCGCGATTTACCCATGCTCTTGTGAATGCGGGCGAATTAAAAGACCAATCCTAACTTTACTTAAAAATATAAAATTAATTATTTTAAGAACAACATGACATGATCAAGCGTTACAATTAATTGCTTAAATTATGGATTAAAATTACTTGAATATTACCTTAATTACTAGTCAGCGTTATTGATGGTCGTGACCGGTCGTGGTGGGGTAGTGGTCGAAGCACCTCCTTCCGTACGGGAGGTCGCGGGTTCAAATCCAGCCGGCTTGTACCTCTAAATCTAAATGTGAAAAAGATTTATGTGCAATTTTTCACAACACCACTGGCTAAAAACGGTAAAGGAAAACTTCGTGAGGAAACCTGCATGTCGGAAAAGGGTTCTAAAAATCCTTCGAAGATATGTGAAGTCCCCAATCTGCATTAGGCAAGCGTGGTGGACTTTGCCTAACCCCTCTTCAGAGGAGACCTGAGCTCAGCAGTGGACAGCAATGGGTTGTTACAGTTACAGTTATTGATGTTCGTTACCGTTAAAATAGCTGACGAAGCTTATTATTATAAGTTATAACCCAAAGGAGAACACTTACCATTATATGACCCGTTGACTTGTTTATCCGTCATGTAATAAAAAAAACTAAATTTATTAAGTGTGTTAAGTTAATAAGTTTGCAACATGGTGGTTCAAGTTGAGGTCGCATGTATAACTTAATGTTACTCAAACGGATGTGAGTACTTCTAACTTATTATGTTATTACATAAGTAACGGTTTTCTAACTGCATGTAATTTTATTTAATTTTTCATTTACAAAGCTGAGGTTTTACTTTGTAATGTAATACATGCATAATAAAGTAATTGTTGAATTATAGCTTTTGAATTACACAAGACACACCACAATGGCAAAAATAACTTATTTAAGTAAAAAACAATCATCAAAATCGGTGTATATAGAAAAAGGTGAAATAATTATTTTCTTCTTCATTGTAAAAATACCAGAAAAACATAAATTCTTTACAATCAACAAGTATTTAACTTTAATCAAATTTCTCGCTCACAATCACACCATCTAGTTGTAAGTGGTCACAACAAACTCTACCATCAATCAACACCAAATTAGTATCTTTTAACGACAACGAGTCAACGGGTCAATTGATCGTAAGTGGTTACCATCGCTCATGGACCTCTGCTATGATGTAATGCAGGCAAAGTCGCGTGCTATACAGTTATTGTTTCACGTGGTTGGTTTATTGGCTAAGCCCCCGCCGGTGTGTTGACAGTCTGAAAGATTTGCATGCTCTTTGCCGCCGCCGGTGATCTGCAGGGTCGGATTTAGGGAGAAGGTTGGGGGTCAAACAAGAACGGGGGTCAATGATCTCGGATTGAAGCATTTAAAGGTTATATTGTAAATTATATTTTAGTACGAGGGACTTCAAACTTTATGAAAGACTTTAGATGTGATGAAATACATACTGATGTTATTATTCTGCAGAGTGGGCCATGAATCAGTTAATAATTGAAAAAATCGTATAAAGAAAACCATTTGAGATATTTTAAAAATTGTTTATTTACAAGAAAGTTAATTATTTGGAATTATTTTTTTAAAAATAACATCATCTAAATGACAACCGTTTCGATTTTTGCACTCTTCTAAGCGAACACTAAGATTTTCGAATACTCGTCGACTTATTTCGCGTTGAATACGACTTACACGATTTAAATCAGTGTCCGAGTGCTCCATTAATAAAGAAATGGGTTAAGAAGTTCGAAGAGACGGGATCTAAGATAAAAATATGTCAAATGGTTTTCTTTATACGATTTTTTCAATTGTTAACTAATTCATGGCCCACCCTGTAGTTTACCTAAATAATAATAACAAATACTAAACACAAGAAATTTTCAATTAACTATTACAATATTGTAAACTTTTGATGTACTAACTTACTATTAAAATCAAAAATAATGTTGTGGTTTTGATTCTGCATTAACAAACTTAAATCAAAACAAATTGTAAGCAGTCTTACAGCTTAAAGTGATTTAAACAATATAACTAAAATCAAACCTTAATTTAAATATTAATAAACCTCTTAAACTGTACATAAACATAACCTACCATCAATTAAAAAAAATGACCCCCATTCCCAAATCCAGCCCTGTATTCTCACCGTAGTCCACTAGTCGCGCGTCCGAGCCGACAAAGAGTGTCGGTACAGGGCCGGCGCCGCACGATTCTCCATTACCCCCCGCTGAGCCGGCCCGCTAATAACCTCTACCCACAGACTTTATAAACTTATTGATTAATTAATTATTATTAATGTAAATGAAGACTACTTTATTTAAGATGATTCGTCTGCGTCACAAAGGTCAGACATCTTCTTCTTCTTATATATAAAAATGAATTGCTGTTCGTTAGTCTCGCTAAAACTCGAGAATGACTGAACCGATTTGGCTTATTTTAATCTTGAAAAATTCGTAGAAGTCCAGGGAAGGTTTAAACGGTGAGAAAATTTACTTATGTGACGCAAACGAAGTTGTGTGGGCCAGCTAGTCATAAATACATTTTTCTTTACTAAGCAAATGCTAGCAAAAACTTCTAATATGGCAATGTTTCTCTAAATTTTTTGATTGTATTATACAAATAATCCTCTTGAATCTGTTGCGTAGTTTTAAAGATATAACAGAGGGACAGACAGCGTGAAGTGACTTTGTTTTATACAGGGTGATTTTTTAAATAAGGTACATATTGCAGGAGGGTGATGAGTACTCTGTTCTAATACGGAATATTACAAAAAATAGGTAAAATTATATATTTTTTTAAAATCTCAATTCGACAAAACTACCTCAAACATAAACAATTTAGCTAAAAGAGTGTTGACTAACGACCTCTAGTGATCTCGCGCACCCCACACCTCCGCCACACCCATCAGCTGTCGAAAAACCATCATTTTGCAAGAATTTTAGATATTTTTAAGTTGCGATAACTAAGACATTAAGCCATATTCTTTGGTAATAATATTTTTACTGGCCGTATATAACCATCAGCTACCATGACCTTCAATATGTATCCTCACTAAAAAATCACCCTGTACTATGTATTGATATTCGTATTCTAAGAAAACAATATTCTAAAGAAAACTGTTTTCAATACAAGCTTTTAAGATATCATGTAACAGTACAATGCTTTCAATTTTAATAAAAGTAAAACGAGACCAAACAGTACGGGTCTATCTTGTTTAGCACAAGAGTTCCTACGACCACCTTCCGAATCCATCATAAGATCAGCGCCATTTTGTCATATTATTGCATTGTCACGCGATTTACATCTACGTGCAATATGTCAGTTCAATCGGAAACCGGGAAGTTTGTCAAATTTAGCTTGCAAGATTCTACTCGAACTTACATAGTTACATCCAGTGCAAGCTAATGTAAAGCTTGTAAAAATATGTAAATAGAGATAAATTAATGTAATTTTAGCTTAACCCTAAAACATATAGCTAAGCTATAACCAAACTAGCGCCATCTGTAGAAAAATTTCAAACTACAACTACTAACTATTAATGGGCTCGTGTTCACTGTTAACCGAAGCTCAGTTAACCGTAGTTTAATTAAACAAACAATTAACGGTTAGTTTATTGATGGCTGACATTTTTGTACTCATTAAGTAGTAGACACGCTATATGATTCGTAAAGGTCACGAGAACTCATCATTCAATATTATATTGCTTTTTTGGTATTTCGTGACATTTAAACTATACTAAAAAGAGAAGTTTTTTGTTTGTTTGCATTGAAATAACTCAAAAAGTACTGAATTGATTTTTAAAATTCTTTCACTGTTAGAAAGCCAATTTCCAGAAATAATATAAGCTATATTTTAGTCTTAAAAATATAAGATTTCATGCAAGAAACAACGAAATCTGCCAATAGCAGGTATTGCTAAACTAAAAGCGTTTGTGTCTGTGACATAGACTCTCAAAGAGATAAACCAATTTTTTTTTAATAAGAACTAGTCGAGACTGTCTTTAGTTTATTTGATTTATATAATTTAAATGTCTGCTACAAAACGTAGTCTATTTTTTACAAATAAGATACATTTAAAGAAAATGGACATCAAATGAAAGGGTTTTACAAGTGGAATCCATGAATACTATTTTACAACTACCTAAATTATATGGATATTAAATAAAAGGTCTTGTAATACTAATTACTGTAAACTTAATCAATTGTGAAATCTATTATATTTCTAGGCAGTCGAAAAAAAATAATTTCACTTGTTATAATATCGGGTATTGGCCCACCTCTCACTCCCACCACTGTAACTCCTGTGTAGCCAGGATCCAAAGCGGCGACCATCGTAATGACTCTGAGCAGTGAAGCCCAGGAAAACCCGAGGGAAAGCTAACTTGTCTTGGACCCCGCAACGAATTTAATCAGAAGATGATAGAAGGAGTAGGAAAAACATGAGTTTTGACTTCCCTTCTCGCAAAAGCGGGAGACAATAAAATAAAATTGAAAGATGCATTACGCCAGAATTGAGAAAAGCACCACGGACATTTTATTAAATTTATTGGACCTATGCGGTGAGCTGTTGTACTATTTAGGATGCCAATAATAGGTATGGCAAAAACGTTTGAATGCACGGAAATTTGCGCTGGATGCTACAAGATCCGTGTAATAAACGACTCTAGACGCTACTTGTAAGGAATTTAACATAGTGACGCGTTCCATATGCCATAGATTGCACTCCCAGAGGATGTGATGGGCTGTCTGTTCATACTTTTGTTGATCAGTTGAACAGTCGCAAAGCGGTGAATCTACCAATTTAAAAGAAAATAACTTTTGTTTAAAATTGCCATGTCCCGTTAGGAACTGCGAAACGCAATGATCTATTTCGATCCATTTCATTTTTAACCTTTCACGGATACAAGGAAAGAATTTATAGAGATGACGGCCCTTAATTGAACTATCCCAGCGTGTTTGCCATTCCGTTATTAAATCGTTGCAAACGTCATCGAGTGAATTATATAGTCGTTGTATTTTGAGTTGATCACGCGGTAGTAGAAATTGACACGCTTCATCTTTATTCACATTATAAAACATTGACGCGCGACGTTGGATTTCTAAATCTACGGGGAACACACCCGCCATCACTGGCAGTGCTTCCGTACTGACCGTCCTATAAGCCTTGCATAGAAATATCAATGCCAAACGTTGACTTTGAAGTAATTTTCTTCGAGCAGCGCCAATAGTGGACCTGTCGGCCCATACTGGAGCGCCGTAGCAAATACAGCCTAGGTAGGTAGCCGTATAGATCGTTTTCAAAACATTAAAAGTAAGGCCCCACGTAGCAGTTGATATTCTCGTCAAAGCATAAAAGTTACGTTTCGCTTTATCGCCTATCTGTTGAATGTGTTCAATAAAGGTGAATTTTTTTTCCAAAATCATTCCGAGATAACATACGGAGTTTTTCGATTTAATGTTTACACCATGGAACTTTATACGCGGCGGTGCTACCAAGTCACCCTTTAAGAGTAGTTGGAAAGTTTTATGCGGAGCGAAAGCGAGACGATTTCGACTACCCCATTCCGATATTAATTCAATAGCAGTCCTTCCTTTATGTTCGATTTCGGACCGTGAGTTTGCTTCGATTAACAAAAGACCGTCATCCGCGTAACCCGTAATGGAACATCCCGCCGGGAGAGGCAGCGCGAGGAAATCATCGAACCCTAGATTCCACAAATACGGTGACAAGACGGAGCCTTGCGGACATCCCAAATTCAAAGCCTTTGAGCACGCATGGTGGCCAAGCTTCAACGTAGTTGTTCCATTGCTAAGGTATGAGTATATGATAGAATATATGTTTTTATAGCAACCTCGTAGTTTAAGTTTAAGAAGAAGCATTGGCCACCAAGCGTTATCAAACGCTCCGGATATATCTAAGAATATGCCGAGAACATACTTCGCTGTTGAAGACTGAACTATTTTTCTAACCGACATTACTGCATTGATTGTAGATTTGCCGCTTGTGAAGCCGAATTGGTTTGGGTTAAATTTTAAGCCTTTCGGAAGCAACCTAGGCACGATCAACCGTTCTAGCACTTTTCCTAGCGATGGCAATAATGTTACCGGTCTATATGATTTTGGATCGTCAGGCCGTTTATCACCGCTTTTTGGTATTAATTTTATAAAACCTTTACGCCAAATTTTAGGAAAAACTCCTTCGTGTATGCAGCGTTGATATACATACAGGATAGAACTAGATGACATTTTACATGCTTCTTTTATCATTTTATTTGATATTTTATCTTGGCCTGATGCTTTATTTATGGATAATGATTTAATAACTTCAGTGAATTCAAAAAGGTTAGGTAAATCCGAGTCGCTAGTAACCGGTAGTTCCGTCACACGTTGTCTAATCTGTAAGTGATATTCGTTGTCATCGCTAATATTATCGTCCGGAAGAAGAACATTTAACAAAGTTTCCGTTGTCTCTTCTATACCCGTTGTATGTGTATCGTTTATTTTTATGTTAGAAAAGTAAGCCATTGTTACAGGTTTATTAGCTTTAAATTCATGATACAAGGGAGACCAAGGACCCTCTCGTTCTAGATTATTTACTATTTGACGGAGTAAGTTCGATTGTGCTTGAATAACCGCAGCTCGATAACGGGACCTGGCACATCTTAGTGTTATGCGCGCAGCCTCCATTCGTTCATCAGAGATAACAGACTTTTTTAACTTATTTACTTTACGTCTAGCGCAACGAAATTTTCGGCGTAAATCTACTAGTAAACCAGACCACCAATCACATCTGCGAGCCCTGAGAGTCGCAGATCGGCCCAAAGCAACATCAGCACAGTACATGAACGTGTCATTCATAAGTTCTGCACATTCTGAAGCTGAGATATTATCGCGAACAAACTCTTTACTGTGAGCAGCAAATAAAGATGTAAAATACTGCCAATCAGCTTTTCTGGTGTTGTATGTGTAGTCGTAACTACGCGCGGACGGATCGTGTTTCATACCAGCAGCAAACTCGTATATAATCAAACGGTGGTCGCTACAAGACGCGTCCGGAAGAACGCGCCATTCGTTTAAAAGTACGTCTGCACTTGATAGTGTGACGTCAATAAAAGATTCGCCCATTGGGCCACAAAAAGTTGGTGGTGCTTCGGGGGTATTGTGAATTGTTAAATTCATTTCAGCAATGAAATCCTCTACAGCATTACGTCTTTCAGCGTCAGCGGCGCGCTGTTTACCAAACCACAGAGGTGATGAGGCATTGACATCAGCACCAATGACAACCTTCTGACCTGCAAGCGCTCTCAGAACTGAGCGAAGGTGATTCAAATGAGGAGATACAGGGTCAGAGAATTGAAAGTAACAGCTCACAACAAATAAGTTGAAGGTAGAAGTTGAGACCTCCGCCACCGCACAGTGAGACCACGATATATTATGCATATATGTTACTGTGTATTTATTATTTGCGACATAAATGCCGGCTCGCGCTTTGTTATCAAATTGCACTACTTTACTGCGTAAGCCAGCCCGTTGATATTGTTCTTGTATTAATACTATATCTATTTTGTATTCTGTTACGAGGTTATCTAATTCCGATGTAGCTGATTTATCGTTATGGAGATTTAATTGGCCTATGACAAGTTTATCCATAATTTGTATTTAATATGAGTTGCTCTAGTTTGGATTTTAGTGAAGGACACTCAGTGGAACCGGTAGGATGATCACACGGTTTTTTAAAACGTTTGCAAGAAGCACAAACAGGAGGGGAGTCTTTCTGTTTGCAGTCCTTGATCTCATGTGGACCAGCACAGTGCTCACAGCAAGGTATTTTTTCGTGGCAGTATTTGGCAATATGCCCATATTGCTGGCATTTCAAGCAACGTACCACTTCGATGTCATCTACAAACCGACATGTTGCCCAATCGATGAAAAGTTTTTCCTTCCTATTTACGAGATGATTTCTAATGGTGTGATCAAGTTCAATACCTATCCATTTCCTATTGTTGTTAAGAACGCGGCGACGAACTATTCTTGTCGATTGAATAAAGTCGTCTTCTTTGACTTTTATTTCGTCTTTAATATTTTGACGATATAACGCAACTAAGAACGCGTTGTCTTCCATTGAACCGGGAACGTCTTTAACTAGGAGGCGAGGCCTGCGTCCGCGAGGTTTTTCTAAGCGCAATCCCGCGTTTTTAATAGCGTCGACTGATTGTAATTTTTTAAGCTGGTTTTCATTGCTCACACGAAGAACTACACCTGCCTTCGCGGTTTTTTTAACTCCTACTATTTGAAATCCGTCGTCAGTGGGGTTTATTGCTTTCATTAGTGCATTTTTAGTAGCCGAAGAAGTTTGTAATTCTACTGCACGTTCCTGAGACGGATAAGCTATAACACACGGAAGAGGGGCGCGAGTTTCAACAAATGGGACCGATTTCGCTAATTTTAATTTGCAAGTATCTGCGTACGACTTTGGTTTCTCGATTAAATTTACGGGTACGGGTTGCCTGGCGCACTGGGCCAAATTACGCTCTGCATTGGCAAGTTTCGTTTCGACCGTTGAAGAACGAATCGCGAGCAACGACACAATAGCTGTTACTTTTTGTGTCACATCCATAATGGACGCTTTATTCGCAGCAATAATCCGAGTGCCTTGATCGTTGACTATTTCATTTATTTTTGATAAGAACGTTGACGCCTCCTGGACTAGGTCGTAATAGTCGCACGTAGAATCATCGTTTAAGTCGAGAGTTCTTATAATATTTTCATCAGAAATAGTTCGCGGTATACGCTTTTCGTTCGAAAATACAAACGGTGAAGACGTATCTTTATAACTACGCTTATTACTTGGTGAGCGCGGTGTAGTACTAGACTTCTTAAAAGGATCCGGCGGGTCAACATTTTTGCTCGACATTATGCTAAAGGTGCGAACAAAACGTAAAACAAAGCTTATACGACGTACTTCGTTCAATAAAAACGCGCTTCGGAATACCCGACACAAAAAAAATGTTAAAAGACTTACCGAGTGATCGATGTTTTACAAAAATTTATAGAAAACACAAAAAACAAACCAGAGAAACTCACTAAATCAAGGGTTTATGATAATAATATCCTATTGAAATACTTTTTACCACAAAACAATTGCACTAAACACTATTTATCAATTTTTAAAAACCCGAGCGTAACAAAGTAAACTGTCAGCTGTGCGGCGCGCGGGGGAAGTTCACTTGTTATAATATATGCATGTTTTGTTATTAACCCTTAATTTGGGAGATTGTTTTTTATTAATATCATAATAATTTTCATAGCCCTTAACCTTGATGACCCAAGGGGTCTAGAAAAAATAATAAAAAAAATATTCAAACTACCCCTTTAAAAAATCAAATGTATCTTGTGGGAGACATTGCCAAAAGCATTGATGAAATAAGTTACGCTATCAATGTACCTCTACAGATACATTGCCAAATTGGCTATGACTAGATTATAGAACAATTTATATGAAAATAACCATAAAAACAACGTTAAACTCGTAAGTACCAAGAATTGTGTAAATAGTACACAATTGTAATGCAAATTTTACCATCAATTGTGTTCATTTACTACGCTACTTTGTAGTTCTGTTAATGTTATTCAGTTTTTATGATTGACTAATCTTAATTATGAAACAACACGACATTTCTAATTTCTTTAAATGATGAATGATCATTCTATCTATCTATCTTGGTTGTTGGGGTGGTGCCTGTAATCACCTGACACTTCGACCCAATCGGATCTTTTGTATCACGACCCCTTCCTTTATTCCTCGGCTTCAAAAAGTGATTGCATTAATTCTGCAATTCTTTTTGGCGCCAAGGACTTATACACGCATTGGTCCGGGTATCCTTCACCCAATGCGTTCATTCTTACCCTTGCCAGGCCGTCGCATGCACATAATATGTGATGCATTGATTCTGTGTCTTCTTCACAGAATCTGCAGACTGGGCTTGTAGCCAACTTTAACCTACATAGGTGCTCCCTGGTGGCAAAATGCCCCGTTAGGGCACCCATAAGGTGTCTCAGTTTACTTTTACTAAGCCCAGATGCCTTATGTGAATTGGTTTTGCTTATGAACTCTTTCGAGTGTCTCAAGCCTGGTAGGGATCTCCATTCTATTGTGGATATGTTATCTGAGTATTCCCTCAATGCTGACCCTATTGTCCTCATTGGTAATCCAGTGAAGGGTTCGGGTCCTATGGGGTCTTCTTCAGACCCCCTTCTTGCTAGTTCGTCAGCCTTCTCATTACCTTCGATACCTACATGGCCAGGTACCCATGTTTGTCTAACCTTATTGCGTCTTCCCAGCCGGTTAAGAGTGCGGATACAATCTCTTATCAGTCCTGATTCGACCCTGTAATTCATCAGTGCCTTCAGGGCTGCTTGGCTGTCGCTGAGAATGTGGATGTCCTTATTTGTGAGGCCCATGTTCACAGCTGCGCAGGCAATGATCATTAGTATACAGGGTGATTCTTATTCCAATTATTTAGGAAAAAAACAATAAATATAAATAATATAATAAATATACTATAGGTATTAATGGGACTATGTAATTCATATAATTTACTCACAGTATATTTAAGTTTTAGATTTAGTATAATATTATATACTTCTGGTAAATGCTGTGCATACCTTTAATTGATTTATATACACATCATAGATTTAACTTAAATGTATTTTACTCTAATAGGATTAAGTGTATGTAAATTGTTGGTGTGACTTACAAAAATAAAATAAAATAATGTTATTGACAATAAAGTTTGAAATATAATACAATACTTGACCAGCATAGTTTCCACTATTGAAATTTACATAAAATCTCGAAGGTAACGAACGAGCTTAAACATTTCGTATATTATGTTTTAACAATTAAAATAATATATTTTAATATTCAATCACATAAGTCATAAACTTATTCAGACACTCGCGGTTTTCTATAATACTTTCATGCATTCTCAACGGATTCTTACCACGAATTACAACAAAAAAACAAAGAGTTCCAGTGGTACTACCCAAAAGCGAACGAGAAAGAGGGTAGACAAATTTTGTTTGCTCTTAAATCGACCCGCAGTATCCAGTCTTCTCGTGATCATGACGTTTGCAACAACGTTGAAATATCGAGACAACTCAATTAATTAAATATCGTGGTAAGAACCCGTTGAAAATGCATGAAAGTATCACATAAGTCATACTTAGTATTATTTGTCATGTAAGTTTCCTGCTACAAGTACAAGTATTTTGATCCCTTACTATCAAGTGACCTCCACAACAATCCGTCAAAGAAACTCGACTAATTATAAAAGTAGCAAGATCATCGTTAATTAGAGTCTCAAAGGGCTAATTAAAATCCTCGGTGCGTTTGTACATCATTATTCATAATATTTGTTGTAGCAGTAGCCGAAGTCACTGGGTTTAATTAGTTTAGAACGTATACTGCAGGAGACTACATTATGATAAAAATCTACGCGTTATAATATAATTGGTGGGCCAATCTAACGTTTGCATTTTGAACTACTGTTTATTTAGAGAATGACAGCACAAATGTCATTCAATTTGTGTTCATAATTTAGTTAAAGGTTTGACATTTACGAAATGGGACGTTTTCGGTTCGCCCAATGCGCGGAAGATTGTTTCGCCGAAAATGAGCATTTTTACCAAAAAATCGTCTTTTCAGATGAAGCCCATTTTCACCTCGGAGGCTATGTCAATAAGCAAAATGGTCGCATCTGGGGGTCGGAAAATCCACACGCCACCATTGAGAAGCCAATGCACCTACAAAAAGTTACGGTTTGGTGTGGGTTTTGGTCCGGCGTCATCATTCGAAAATGAGCAAGGAGCCGCCGTTACGGTCAATGGCGAGCGTTACCGTGCCATGCTCAACGAATTTTTGTTTCCAAAAGTTGAAGAGTATGACATGGACGACATTTGGTTTCAACAGGATGGATGCAACATGCCACACAGCCAACATGACAGTCGAACTTTTGGTAAATGCAAACTTTATATGGCCCACCCCTTAGTTGAATCACGCAGCTTGATTGATTGCGCCGCAAAGGCTGTTTCTTGTAAATTATTTCACTTTGAGTGGATCCCTGATAAAACAATATATTGCATAATTTGGTTTTTTGATTATGGTCCTTATAGTATCGTCTCTTAGTAGTATCGTATACTAGTATAAGTGTCAAAACGCAATTTTAGGAGGATTTTAGGAGAACCATTTCAATGTTGTACACTTTGTAACTTTGCTAGGAGTTATACCAATTTAGTTGGTTCTACCTTTCAGTATAAAAAAAAAATTAGGTAATTTTAAGACTTTTTAAAAAAACGATATTCATCATTTTGTTGGATGTAATAAACGTAGGACCCATAGAACTTTTCTTAAACATCATTTAAGTATCTTGTAATTCTCCTGCTATATTTGCTTAAGTTAGAGAGATGTCAAAACACAGAAGAAAGCTCCGATGCTTTGAAAATACAAATTGTTATGGTCCAATGTGTATGTGTACATTATTAATGAATAACTAGTACCTACCATAGTGTAGTTACGTAATTATAATAATGAGTTGATCTTACTAGATGTTGTTCTGTGTTGTACTTACTGTTTTGTGAAATGAATAATACTAAACTAAAAAAACTTGAGAGGTGTCAAGGGACACCCGGATGGAACGAAGTTCCTTTCGATTAATTAATGAGGGAATTGTAATATCTTTTTTTTAGGTTATAACAACATTTTTTTTATTATTAACAAATAAGATTATATAAGATTATATAAACTTAATCAGTAGGCTCAATTTTCGTAATAATTGGCTTGTGGTAACTGAAGTAGGAAACATAATAATATGTTTGGGATTCTATTTTATTTAAATGTCTTGAAAAAACTGCATCAATGGTAGTCTGTCTCTCTCTCTTATAGAAAGAGAGAGATTATAGATAGATTAATCATATAAAACAAAATAATGAAAATTGTTTTAATAGATTTTAATCACTGCGCCATCTAGCGATAATCATCTAAAACAAAAATAGTGTCGTGACAACTTTTTCGTGACAATTTCCGTCTAGCCTTTCGATAACGCGCGATAAGGAACTTCGTTCCAATACAGGGTGGATCTGTAACCTTTGGCGAATGACTATCAAAAAACAACATAGGAAACATTTTTATTTTTCAATATTTTTTTTCAATATCACTTGTACAATACCATATTTCATGATTTGATTATAAGAATATTAAGCTATTATTGGTACAAATAATCTTATTGGATTAAATTCTAGAGAGAACCGAAGTCTTATAAGAACCTTTAAAGCATAATTGTACTATCCTTTTTATTTATAAACACTTACAGACTTTAACGTACAATGGGATTGAAATAAATACAATACAATACTTAAAAATGAAAAATAATAAAATCAAATAGAATTCTCATGGATACTTATAGCAAGTATAACATAGGTATGTTTTTTATGTGAGATAATAAACATGATTTAATAGATCGATTTATTTTATTTTATTTATTTATTTAGGAAACAAACAGTACACAATTAACAATAAATTTCACGCATAATACAGTACTTAACCATCATAGTTTCCACCAATTAAAATTAACATAAATATCTCGGAGACAACGAACGAGCCTAATAAAAATATTTAGTAAATATTTATTGGTAACAATCAACATAATCAGAATATATTTAAATATAATCACATTATTATTTAATCACATAGTTAATTCATAATTAATATTTTATTTCAATTCTTATTCAATCTTTTATTTTATTTTAATTTAATACATAAAGGTGCATAGCTTTATGATATCATGTAGAAGTAGAGTTTTGGATAAAATAGTAAGTCTAAGTATCTTGTTTATTACTAGAATGCTTATGGTACTTCCATCATCAGCTCAGCTCTATAATATATTCCATTGCCATATATTACTCATAATTTTATAAGCAAAGCTTTAGCTTAATTGGCAACCGAGAAGTTTGTCAAATTCAACTCGAAAGATTCCACCCGAACTTACATATATAGGTACATCCACTGCTAGTTAAATAAAAGCCTATAATACATATATGACATATTCTTTTATCATCTAAACAATGAATCATTGTCACTATTATAATACGCAAATATATTCTCATACTGAACTGAACATATATTTATCTCACTCATAAAGATACATAAACCTATTGATTAGAAAGAGACGGCTATAGAATTATCATGTGTCGCCTACATGCAAATGGGTAGACGTGACATTAATAAACATACGCATATATATGATCATATAGTATGGGATTTTATAGTTAGATATGTTATTATGTATAGTATATTAACAGTATATTATATTATGTTAAGGTTGTCAAGTTTTTACTCATTTTTTTTTATATTTTTTACAGAAATATGATTGACTTTCGTTTTTAACGAAAAACTATTAGTTCGATCTTTATCATTATATTTATATGAAAGTACTAGATTTTGCCCGCGACTTCGTTCGCGTGGACTTCAAGTTCGTCCCGTCTAGCTCGTCTAGTTCGCGACGTCTATAATATAGTACTATTATACCGCAAAAAATGTGTTTTTTTACGACCTCACATTAGAAACCTCAAAAATTGTAGCCTATGTGTTATTCTGATGTATAAGCTATATTGTGGTAAAGTTTCATTCAAATCCATTCAGTACTTTTTACGTGAAAGAGTAATAAACATCCATACTTATAAACTTTCGCCTTTATAATATATATATTAGATATTAGATTATAGAAAACCGCGAGTGTCTGAATAAGTTTATATTACATCCCTTTGTGACGCAGACGAAGTTGGTCAACTAGTTAAAAGTATAAAGAATATTTTAAAAGCTTCTTAGCACTTGAGCCTAATACTTTATAATTATTTCTTTACATCTGTATATTTAATGTATTTGTGGTAAAGCGTGAATCAGCTTATAATTACAATGCGGCTGTATCGTAATCATCGTGAGCCGAACTAACCTAATCAGATCAAATGATATACTCGAATTTTATACGTTTTTATATCTCTAATATAATCATTATTAAACTATTCAAGTTTAATGTTGATTTAGGAGTGGTGGACCGATTTGGTTGGTTAATAAAGTTTAATAAAATAATTAAAATACCTTGAGGGTAGGTCGTAGGTAGTTGCCCTTTAGTGAAATCTATGATCATACAAAACTTTCAACGGAAGTCAGTTCAGTGTCCCCTGACATTGCAGAGGTCTATGAGCGACGGTAATCATTTACGATCAGGTAGCCCGTTGGCTCATCTGCTCACATGGAAATATAAATAAAAAAGATTTCCTTACCAAATTTTCATAACTATTGGTGTACAACATACAATAATTATTTTATTAATATCTAATGATTATTTTTATTGTTTCAGGTAAGCTACAAGAACATGAAAAAGAATCCATAGGTATTTGAAATCATATATTTATACTTATATTAATTATAATAAACTAATTTAATTATACTCATTAATATTAAGAGTCAAGAATCTGTTGTTCTATCTAAACCTTCAGAGGGCGAGGTTCATTGATCTATGAGTACGAATTAAGAAAATAAATTAACTTTTAGAAACCTTCGATCAAAAATATTCAGATAAACAAGTATAAAATAGCACCAACTAAAATCAAAAAGCGAGTCTTTCGATGTCAACGACCACGAGTCTCGTATAACGTTAGCGATGGTAAAAATACCGTAGTGCGTCGTGCCAGCGCGACGGGAAAGAGTGCCGAGCGCGTAACGCGTCGCGCCGCCCCTCAAAACCCCGTGCTGGGTTCTGGCCTCAGTCGGGGTTCGGACGCTGATTGTGAGCGGTTGGAGGTTTTAGTGCGGTTCAATTCCCACATACCGCGGAGATCCGGTGATTTCCTCCAACTGAAAAAAAAAGGAGCGTCGTGCCAAACCATAACCCCGTGCTGGGTAGCTTCATCCGGGATTTGGACGTCAAGTTTCAGCGCTTGGAGGTTTCAGTGCGGTTTAACTCCCACATATCCCATGCGCTCATGATTCTTTACAATTAAAAAAAGGTGCAAAACATTCTCTCTCATAAGTCTCTTTATACTTGATGTTTGTAGGTAATGTTGTTTGAAGATACTATTCTGTACTGTTTTGTTCGGTACTATATCTAGTAATATAAGATCGATGAATTAAGATAACAAATTAAAGCGTAGATACGAACAATACCAAAGTCTTTGTACAGCTCTACTCTAC
Organism: Trilocha varians; assembly: GCA_030269945.2. Taxonomy (NCBI): domain Eukaryota; kingdom Metazoa; phylum Arthropoda; class Insecta; order Lepidoptera; family Bombycidae; genus Trilocha; species Trilocha varians. Next base: position 415,118 of record AP028264.1, on the reverse strand, counting down.
GTCTTTATATCTTGACATTTATCTAGATTATGTCGTTTAGCTAAATTAACATAGCCGACTAAAAACGGTGAAGGAAAACATCGTGATCCTCATATCGATTTTCAATATGCAAGTCTCCTTACGATGCACATCCCTGCTCTGCAGAGTGCGGGACAGTCCAAACAGCATTATGGCGATGATAGCCCAACGTTACGACTCACCATAGTGGACGAGTCGAATGGAAGCGTGGCCTATGATATATTGCTTAGACCACGTTCTGTTGTCACTAACACTTAGATTAAGACTTACTAACACTTTTATGTATTGTAATGTGGGCTCTTGTAGCCACTATGTTTAAAACTAAATAAATATTGAAAATCCTCCATTAGGCTAGACTTAGTGGTGAACTATACCTGAGCCCTGAGGAGACCTGAGCCCAGCAGGGAACAGTACTGGGTTGTTACAAATTGTCATGACATTGATGGTATTACTATATTATATTCTTAATACCAACACTTGTTGTTTTGTGTTACTCAAGATCTTTATTTAGTAACTTTATTTTATAAAAAATAATTACGATATTACGCACGACTTTTAACAATAATATTGAGAGACAAATTAAGAGATGAATTTTCATATTGTCTTTGAAAATGACTATAAAACAATTACGTTACATTTACAAATAAAGTTCTATTATATTAGAGATCTATAAAAATAGTTAAACTGTGGGTACAGATGATATTAGGCCAAAGGGAGATCTCCGACCGGGCGAGGTAGTGTATGGTGGTCAGGCCGAAGCCCACTGTAGTAGATTTCAGATGTTGTATATATGCGAAGATTTCTGTAAATGTCGTAACCGCGATTTAGGATCTCGCGCATTATTATTGGTCGCCACATAAACCATTAGTAGTGAGAAAATAAACCTCATATATTTTTAATTTAGAATTAACAAAAAACCGTTTAATTATTATAGTTTTTATCAATTAACCGACGTATTTTTTACACCTATTTCAAAACCATTGAACCTATTATACTAATTCCAATTTCTATAAATTTTATTCCCATAACTGTAAAGTGATTTTTTTGTGATCACATTATGTTTAGAACAATAATAAGGGTACATCCGTTCTCTAAGTTTTATTATTAATAATAAATAATAAATCTATAATAAATCGTAAAACACGTGGCGATTGTATGTGAGTACAATTGTGAGATATTTTATTGTTTATTATATTAATAACGGTATTAATAAACTATTTTCATTGAATAGTGTAAGATTTATTTTTTGTTATAGATAAAGGTTAGTCGCAGACTATTAATGTAATTGACAATAATCATGTCAAAAGTATTGACAATATCACAAAACATATAAAAAATGTGATAGGTACCTACATAATTATGAAGTTTGTAAACAAGTAGCGATCATCACTCCAAAAACCTTTTTGGAATTTTTATTGCAATTAAAAATAAAGAACTTACGGCCCATCTGATGGTAAGTGGTTAGCAATGGTAACCACTTACGATAAGGGCCCAACTCATTTATATGTCTAACAAATCTACATTACATACATGTGAGGTCGTTTCATAAAAATATTCCATTCTATAAAATTATTCTGCAAAACCACGATAATTAGGGCGCAGTCACACACCGCGGCAGGTCGCAGCGACAATCGCAGTCATTACGCGACTCAGCCGCGCGACCAGATCGCAGATATGCTAATAATTGCGATGACATTACACATGAAGACTATGGGGACATGACAGTTTATAATGTGGAATATCCGGCTGTGATATGATAACTTAGTGTTGGTTACAAGCTTTATAATATTAACTTGCACTGGATAACTATGTAAGTTCGGGTGGAATGTCAAGCTATATTTGACAAGAAGTTTTACGATTGAGCTGATATTTTGCACGCAGATGTATATCGCGTGACAATGTAATAATATGACAAAATGGATTCAAAGGTGGTCATAGGAACTCTTGTGCTAAACAAGATAGATCCGTCGCGTGTGCTTTATCTCTAGACCTACGCTTGACGCCCTATATAATGACACTTAAAATTACCCTCCCATTTTTTAAATATCTTCATAATAAGCTACACAACACTTGATGACTGAATAATAACTATCTAAAAGTTAAAATATACTTCAAACTGAATCTACACAACTAATCTATCTGTTGATTTCACAAAAAACGGATTGCCCTGATCCACGATCTTCGGTTAAAGATAGCGTGAATTCGTTTCGCATAATAAACAATAAACAATTGTAGATTTGTATTAGAAATTAAACCGTGTTTTGTATCGGTAACCGAAATCAGCGGCGGGTCGACGACTTGAGATCGAAGCTGATAAGACGCGCGTACGCTAACCCAATCTGTGCTCACCTTTATAAACTAACTTTTGTGTGTGACTTTGCATCAAATTAGATTATTTTTAAAATACAAATATCTTTTAAACTTATTCAGACACTCGCGGTTTTCTATAATACTTTCATGCATTTTCAACGGGTTCTTACCGCGATATTTAATTAATACATGATCATGACGTTTGCAACAACGTTGAAATATCGAGACAACTCAATTAATTAAATATCGTGGTAAGAACCCGTTGAAAATGCATGAAAGTATTACAAATATCTTGTTGACAATGTAAAGCTACATTCGAAAAATGACGATAGAAACCGAAAGGCCAAAGATAATCCTTGAGAGATAGTTTCAGTGATTCACGATATTCCAATTCTTTATATCTTGCTTAGTTCAATAGGACTTTCATTATCGAAATTTATAGTGTAATCGAAATAAATACAAATGCAAAGCAAAACTCAGAAAACACTTATCCATGTTTGCGTGTATAAATCGTCAATTTTAAACTTATTCAGACACTCGCGGTTTTCTATAATACTTTCATGTTACTACCCAAAAGCGAACGAGAAAGAGAGTAAACAGATTTGTTTGCTCTTAAATCGACCCGCAGTATCCAGTCTTCTCGTGATCATGACGTTTGCAACAACTTTGAAATATCGAGACAACTCAATTAATTAAATATCGTGGTAAGAACCCGTTGAAAATGTATGAAAATATCGTCAATTTTTATCGCGAAAACGTAAATATTTTTCAAGAAGCCTTAAAAATACCCGTTAGCTTTCTAGAATTGAAATGAACTCCATGAAGAACGTTATGCTTCAATAAACAATCAAGAAAAAAAGATCATTTAAAACTTTTACCTCATACCATTCCGATTTGTAATGGACTCCCATCCGCGGTGTTCCCGGAGCGCTATGACATGTCCCTCTTTAAACGAGGTTTAAGAAAAGTCCTGTATAGTAGACGATAGATAACGACCCCTCATGGACGACGGTTACCGCTTACCATCAGATGGGCCGTAAGACAGTTATCTATCTTAAAATCGACTAAATTTATACTGATATTATAAAACGGAAAGTATTTTTTGTTTGTCTCAAATAGGCTCCTAAACTACTGGTCCGATTTCAAAAATTCTTTCAGTTTTGGAAAGCCCATTTATCGAGGAAGGCTATATGATATATTGATTCCCTTTATGACGCAGACGAAGTTGCACGGGTCAATGATTTAGTTATACATACAAACAAACTCTACGTTGCATTAAATTGTATTCGCTTGTTTACAAACTTTCCATATATATAATCAGTAAGCTAATTACTTCGATATAAATATATAATCTTGTTAATTGTATGTTACACACGTGGTGTATAATTATACATGATTTCCCTGTCTTCGTTATATTTGATTTGAATTAATTTAATTAGATTAATTATAATTAGTACAATCAACTTTGTTTGAGATGAGTATTGTAATTTTAGAATTAACAAGATACGTATGATTATTACATTGTTTTAAACTAAAACTCTTTAATGAAGATTGTATTCCCTCGACGTCGAAATATCGCCTTTCCAATAAAATAAGAATCTTCAAAATCGGTTCATAAACGATGGAGTTATCAGGGTAGATATTAATATTAAGTTTTTGTTTTCCTTGTTGAACCGATTTTGACTATTGTTTTTCTTAGTACTATGCTTAAAAATAGACGCCCCAATTTTTTTTTATTTCTAATAATAACTCATCGCATATATATCCATAGTTATAATAATGGTGACAGTAGATGGTAACCGTCGTATCAACAGCAGCCAGTAACAGCCGGCTACATCTGTAGACAGAACGGTCACGAGAAGAACTTGCCAAGTCATTTACATAGAGTAAATATAATAGATGGGACTAAAAACCATTGTTAAGAGTGTTTAGTGATCTATTTAAATGGATAAAAATAAAACATTATGTACTTCAACTAATGTAATAACAGAAAAAAATATAGTTTAACTATAAATTATATTTATTTAATTATCATAGTATTTCTGTATGATTAAAACTCTTTTCTTTTATGATATTGATATCTATACCGTTAATTTTAAATAGAGTATTAATAGTGGAAGTAACAGATAGTTCATCATCATCATCACCAGCCCACACTCGTCCACTGCTGGACATAGGCCTCTCCCAAAATACGCCACTGAGCTTGATCTTCTGCTCGTCTCATCCAGTTGTTACTGGCCACCTTTCTTAGGTCATCGTTCCATCTAGCAGGGGGGCGCCCAACACTACGCTTACCACATCGCGGTCTCCACTCCAGAACTCGTCTACTCCATCGGGCATCAGGCATCATCTTTTCTTTTATGATATTGAAATCTATACCGTTAATTTTAAATAGAGTCTATACTTAGTAATTAATAGTGGAAGTTTCAGATAGTTATTACATTTAATTTTTATTTCTGCGAATTTTTCTTGTCAAGATATTACAAACAAAACATCAATACAACTAAAATGTTAAAATACATCGCAATTGAGAATGGGAGTGCACTCAAAAATGACTCATAACTTTTGTAATCGATACCTAATGACAAGTAACAGTTTTTCTTAAAATATTTGTAATTATTTTATTCTATACATAGGGTGGGCAATCTAACGTTTGCATTTTGAACTATACTGTTTATTTAGAGAATGACAGATCAAATGTCATTCAATTTGTGTTCATAATTTAGTCAAAGGTTTGACATTTACGAAATGGGACGCTATACGCTTGAACAAAATTGGGAAATATTGAAAAGTTACTGTTGAAAAATGCAAACTTTATATGGCCCACCCTATATTTTAGAAAAATATATAGACTTTGCTAAAATCTCTCTAACCAATCATTCAAATTTGTCGCTTCTATTATATTATTTAATCTAGAGCCCGTGTTCACTGACGACCGGTCAGTGATCAAGTAATCGGTTATCGGTTTAAAGCACGACTACTACAGAAACAACCACGTTGCCATGGTTACTTACTTGTTTGTATCCCAATAAAGTTGAAATTATTGGCAAACTTCGTCGATGTCACATGAAAAGGAATAGTTTTAGTGATGTAGGTAGACGAGTTTATGGGGTAATGGTAAGAAGTTACCACAGCTTATGGACCTCGGCAATTTTAGGTTATAATGTAGGATCTATGATATACCTTTAAGGATTTTTAAGAAGGACCAGTTATAGCACTTGACTCGAAGTTGTCAAAATATGTCACGCTCTTCCCGTGCACTATTTAATCAAATAATATTATTAATAAAATTATTATATTGCTTACAAATTGTTTTTGGTGATAACAAATGTATTAAAAAAGAACTATCCGTTGCGAGGCCTTCAAAAGTTAGGGACACACACACACGCAAAAATTAAAATTTAGTGAAATCACAAAAATCTAGTATAAATGTGATGATAAAAATACAACTTAGAAATGTTTCTTTAAACACTCGCGGTTATCTACATCACTTACACTATTACTAGACGGGTTCTTACCACGATTATTTTTAATTGTGCGGCCCCGATATTTCAGCATTGTTTCTTAAATGATCAACCCGCAGTTCCTCTGTCTTCCCGTGATCATGGCGCTTGAAACAGTGCTGAAATATCGGGACCGCTCAATTAAAAATAATTGTGGTAAGAACCCGTTTAGTAATAGTGTAAGCTTAGAAATGATTACAAAAAAAATCTAACTACATAATTTTAAATAAATAATCTACAATCATTACCAACAACTCAAAAATTCGATCAAATCGAAAGCGGAGTACAAAAGACTGAAGCATTATTAACGGAGAGGAAGCGGGGAGCGGGCGAGTCACGAGCGCTCGACTAACGGCCGACAACCCGAGATTTGAATATTAGATAATTAATATATCTCTATTAGCGTTCACAATTATCGATTTATTAAGATACAGCTTTTTCGTTTTGTGGATGCCGCTCCGTCAGTCAATTGTAGTGAACTATGTTCTAATGGAAAGGAGTTTTCACGTTTAAGATTAATCATTGTGATTTTGATGAGCGTTTTTTGTTAATATGTGATTCTTTACCTTATAATTGACCGACTGAATAAAAGGAGTACTAAATTGGTTTGTTATTTCTTAACTTTAGTTTGGGTGGAACAAATCGGATTATGTTTTAGAGGTCGTCGTGTGGTCCTATTTTTTTAAAGAGCGAACTAGTTATTAAGTTATATCTTAAAGGAAGGCAGATTTCACCTTATTTTAATTTTAGAATGTCACTCGCAGAAATCGATTTAGTAGATGCAAAGATTACCTACTCGTCTCTTACTATTTCCTAAAAATTGATTACTCTTTATAATATTAGTAGGTATTACATAATACAACCATTTTACTTAAAATAAAACCCACTAAAAATGCACCATCAAATCAAAATATTGTTCTATTGTAATAAACAATTTATGACGTCACAATTACTCACCACAAAATACACTAAATGCATTTATCATTATAATCATCTTGAAAATAACGCAATACTAAATTTCACTCGAAAACCCTTCTTAACTGAGAAAGCAGTTAAAGGATCATTAAAAAAATCCATTAATTTCAATATAATAAAACTTCACTTAACTAAAGGGTTAGAATGTATTTTGCACGAGCTGATGATTCTATTCGACATTGAGAGCATGTGTCGTGAAGATGGGAGTATAAGATATGCATGGCGCTTGCACAGTATAATTGTTTTACAGAAGTAAATATATAAAGACTAACTTTTGCCCGCGACTCGTTCGCGTGGACTTCAGGTTCGTCCAGTCTAACCCGTCTAGTTCGCGACGTCTATAATATAGTACTATTATACCGCATTTTTTTTTTACGACCTTAGAAACCTCAAATATTAGCCTATGTGTTATTCTGATGTATAAGCTATATTGTGGTAAAGTTTCATTCAAATCCATTCAGTAGTTTTTACGTGAAAGAGTAACAAACATCCATCCATACATACAAACTTTTGCCTTTATAATATTTATTAGATATTAGATAAACTGGACATTGTAGTGAGATTGAACGGCGCTTGATGTTATTACTGATTCAATAGAGATGGATTTATTAGAGATGGTATACAGGGTGTCCTAAAACTATGCGACATGAACGGGAAGTATCTTAAATACTAGAGATATGATGTTTTGCTGAAATGAAACATCATTTTATTTTTGATGTTTAATAATACTGCATTCACAGATTTTTCGTAAATTGCTTGGTTTGTCTGAAAATCGAGCTAACAAAATCGGCAAAAATCAACACCCTGTATTTTTATTATTGATTTATCATATATACAAATATGTGTTATAATCAATGATAAAAAAAAAATGTGAACCAAAAATTTGGCCGTGATTTAAAAAAAAAAAATGTTAAGTAGTGTTTATCTATCTCCTTACTCTTCTTATCTAAAATAATGTTAAAAGTAATATTTACGACCCAACGTAACTTTCAATTTGACATCCATGAGAAATACTTCTGTATGCTTATTATTCTGCGTAAGATCGCTATCGCGTATGTGTGCGGGCGGCCTTACGCAAAAAATGCAGGTACCAACGTGTATTAAGAGTTTTGCTAATAAATTTGACATTTCTACGAAAGTTTGTAATCTATATGACTTTATCCGGGTGACACGGATCACCTGCTTTTAAGTGTGTAGTATGGTTGCTGATAAAAGTACTCATAAAATAAATTAAAACAGTACTGTGAGTTCTTATAGCTTCGGACTCCCTCAGTCAGTCATCTCACTCTTGAAATCTCCACAGTCCCAATTATGTAATAATATATCACGCGATATACTTATTTATTAATTAATCAAACTAACAGTATATGATACAAAGTTACAAATATACATGTAAGGAATATAAAATATACAAACTACAGTGTATCTATACCAATAACAGGCTTGCATAACACTAACATATTGTAAATATTTGAGAAGGCAGAAACACTTGCAATTTAAAATGAACCCAGAAGCAAACTAATAATATTCAAAATTTAAAAAGCCAAAAATAAAAAAAAAGTTAAATATACAAATCTAAAGTTAAAAGAAAATATGATAATTAAAATTACAAATTAACAAAAAAAAATAAGATAAAATAACCACATAAATAATCTAAATCCAACTTATACGGAAAGATCGGTAGGAAACCGGGAAGTTGGTGAAATTTAACTTTAAAGATACATAGTTACATCTTTTACAAGTGAAATAAAAACTTAAAATATAAGCCTTGATCAATGTAACTAGAAAACTAGTTTACTAGCTGTTACGGCATAAATAAATATTTCCTTAGCTCATAAAATCGATAAAAATCTTCTCAACGCATCCTGAACGGAATAAAATGCAATATTGCGAGTCCCAGCCACTTCATAAAATCAGTATAACCTGTGCCTCCTCAGTGCCTTGATGGAGGACATACCTCGACTGGGAGGGTCCGAGGGAAAACCTTATTAGTCGAATATGCACTCCAATTTACACTCGAATTGAATTTGCGGCCTTGAGTGGACGGAGGACCCTCGCTGATGGATTATTTGAGAAGTGGCCGTTTGAAACCTCTCGCGCGTTAAAATGGAGGTAATCTCCCTCCCCCTAAACAACCCGCCCCCCCTCACCCTCTACAAACAGCCCGCAGCTCCAGTTTTGTTTACCTAATCATTTTATTGCCCCTTTCTTCCTTCAGGCGGCGAAATTTATTTGAAATCCGGTAAAGTCGACAGATGTCTTCAACCCTTACAAGCCCAGCCTTCTGTACTACAAGCCGCCGCTAGATTTATTGAGAAAGAAAAAATACCCTGAGAAAAGTTCGCAAGCTGCGCGTAATTTTTACGTTTTTTACCCCAAAAAGTGTGTCAGAGGGGCGCGGGGGGTGCGGCGCGACAGGTCCGCGAAATCACTTTTTTAGCAAAAAAACGAAGTAACGAACAATGCCGTGACCCATTTCCCAGCCGTGGGAAGGAATAACGACTGTGTCTCCGCGATCGTGCAACTTTTTGCTGCAAAAAAAACGCATTACCCCACTTTTTTAAAAATTGCGCAGTAAAAAGCGCGAAGCTGAGCATCTATTGTTCGTTTATTGAAATTTCGAATCTGGAAGGGTGAGATTAATGTCGGAAATAACGGTTTTTGGTAAAAAATGCGCGATTCAGCTGCAACTCCGGGAAACAAAGCGTTCGTTAGGTTCCCTACAGCGCTGAGCCAGTGACCGACTCTTACTTCACCCCTTAACTCATTTGTAATAAACTTGGGTTCTTAGGGAACATGGCTTTTTACATCATAAAAATATAGCATTGTACATTTTTATAGTTCCACATTTTTCTTAACAAAACTTTTTATAGAAATCTCATACTGTTGTTAACATCATCTACTGTGTAGTATAAAACAAAGTCAGTTCACGTTTTCTGTCTGTCCCTATGTACCTTAAATCTTTAAAACTACGAAATAGATTTTGATGTGGATTTTTTTAATAGATAAAATGATTCAAGAGGATGGTTTATGTGTACAATACATGCATGATATAGTAGAGAATGATAATTTTAAAGTTTTTGTTGTGACGTCGTTAACAAGCACATTTTGCTGAGCTTACATCGCTGTCTGTGACGCAGACGAAGTTACGAGGATCATCTAGTATTATTATAATTTTTAAAATACTATCATACCACATAGTAAGTGGTCATAAATATGGTTTAAATTCATTTTAAAAAGATAAATTAAATTACAGTATTAACTATTGAGTATAAAATTTATTGACATGCCTATTTTATGATGAGTAATTGTACATTCTAACCCTTTATTAGTAAATACAATTTATGAAGTATATCATTTATATAACAAAAAATATAATGATTCTTGTATGTAAATTAGGAGTAATGGATTCTACTTGTCTTCATTATTTATTAGTGAAAGAAAAATTGTGTTTCAAAGATATTTATAGACATAAAAAAACTTGAGAGGTGTCAAGGGACACTCGGATGGAACGAAGTTCCTTTCGATTAATTAGTGAGGGAATTGTAATAAATTTAATTTTTTAAAATAATTATTAACTAACTAATTATTATAACTTACATAAAATATTTTGATCACAGCGCCACCTAGCGATAATCACCTTAAACAAAAAAAGTGTCGTGACAACTTTTTCATAAGAATTTCCGTCTAGCCCCCTTTCGATAACGCGCGATAAGGAACTGCGTTCCAAAAATCAAAAAGATAGTTTATGTCATGTAATACATGTTTGAATAAAATAGTAGGAGACGTCAAGTTTAAAATTTAGCTGTTTCAATTGTCGCTATACATCTTTAAATGCAGTATTTATTTTAAAAAAATAATGAATTATCAGCCAAGTTGCAAAACAGATAAGCAAGTTTACAATCCACTTGATGGTAAGCGAATAACGTCGCTCATGAACCTCTGCAATGTCATGACAATGAGGGGTTGTATCTTTCTACTTATACAAGACTTTTCTTAAACCTCGTTTAAAGAATTAAACTGTTTGGCATTCTTTGTTCAGAGGCGGCGTTTCCAAAACCTACCCTATTTACTAAGCATTAAGATTCAACATCACTTTCTTGCAATTTCCTTCTACTTTCATTAGATTTAGTCATGTAATTAACAACATTGTAGTCAACTAGTTAACTATATCGGTATAACAATTGTCGAGTCAACACGGTACAGTTTTTATTCAATAACTGTTCGTCACACATTGTATTGACGTGTGTGATATGTATGTCGTTAATCACACTTTTAACTGTCATTTTTGTGATGATAGGTTATTTATTATTGCTTTAAGAATAAGATTAGACAGATAAAAGCAAGCAGTAGTGTCTTACTTGAAATGATACGCACATCAAAATTGGTTCACTTAAAATTACATAGGTTTTGGAACATAATGGTATCAATGTGTGCTTAAGACTTCAGAGATTGAAGATTCTTCTAGAAGTTCTGTTGAAGACCTGTATGTGTTTGATATATTGCAAGATGTCTACCTATCTCCTAATATCAATAATTGTTAAATCTAGTTTCAGTTTAATAGTCTAATTCAAGATAATTTTATTGTCTAATTTAAGTGTTATTTTTACACCCATTACTGTTCACTGCTGGGCTCAGGTCTCACGTTTTAATTTTACATGATATTATTGCACCTATTTAATACTTACAAAAAACTTCAGGAAAGCTAAATACCTAGTTGACTAACGATACTATTTCACAAGTTACTTTGCATTTTAAACTTAATAATCTAACTTAACATACACAAGAACGTTTCACAGGCCCTCTCATATACATAATACTTCATATCTCCGACTTAAGGCGGTCCTTTAAAATCACTCTCAGCCTCCATATGCAAAGTAGGTAAAGGGCGGGGCTTCATAAAAAACGCCCTTCACACCTGCGCGTTTTAAAAAAATCTTTTAAAAAGCCAACTGTAGGGTTTTAGACAAAGGTTTTCAACCCTACACGTGCGCAGTACATATGTACACATGAAACACAATACGTTTCACTGTTGATATTTTTTGGTGTAGGGTGACGCGGAAAGAATAATAATTTGTTTTATAGTTTTTGATACTAGATATTGTTAACTGGTTTTTTAGAGGTAAGTTTAGAAATTCGTTAAAATATTGGCTAGTGGAGTTGGGGAAGTCTATTTTTATTTTTAGAAAAAGTTGCACCAACAGAGTAAACATCAAATCAAACGTAATATGTTTAAAATAAATAAATAAATTATTATAATACATTAAATATAAAAATTGGAAATTAAAATTATCATCAAAAATTCAAATTAAATAAAAAATATACAATAACAAATACAAAAACACATACATACATACATATTATTATTATTAGTACAGCTGTCTAGGGTACGATAAAAGTATTTAAAAAATCGTGTCTAAGTATCTGAACTATCCTTGCATAAGTTAAAATTAATTTATTATATTAATAACCATTTAAAAGTAAGACGACATGTTAAGACTTGAAACAAACACTTCAATATGTATCTGTACATTAAATTCAAAAAAGTCCCGTTTAAGTGATAGATCTTTCAATGCTTTGACATTGCAGACGCTCATGAACGACGGTAATCACTTACCGTTACATGAGCTCGTTTTTCAGTCTTACAAAACAATCTACATAAAATAGTTTATTCTATGTTACAATTGATAAGTATTACAATAAAGTAGAACAATAATTTTAACATCTAAATAAAAAACTTACATTATTTTACCAAAATCACAACAGCATTCTATTTTAAAATCGTTTAACCCGTACAACGCGGACGGAATACCTCGCGCCAAATCAAATGTCCCTCCGAGTATTAAATTTGCGAATTTGTTGATTGCTCCGGAACGTGCGCAGCCGGTCAGCTGTGAAAGTTTGCTCAGAGGGCGATCTTCCCTTCGAGAAGGGATGCTGCTTTGATCTCCGCCCTTGAATGGACACCGGCTGTCAGAAGCAGGGCCTGTCCACGCGAGATAAAGAGAATGTTTTCAATTTACAAAATGTGATCGCAGATTAAGAGTTTCTTTGAGCTATGTGACACGTGGAATAATGTGGCTCCTGTTACTGAGATTTTTATAGCTGTCTCTTTAACAACGTGATGTGTTCAAGATTTTTGACTACAATTTCGTAAATCACTTATCTGGCAGTGTAAATTTCTTTTTTTTTATTACAAGACAGATAACTGTTGAATAGGTAACTGTTAGCTTTACATAATCTTTATGTAATTTTAATAATAATTTAAGTAATCCTGGTTTTCGACAAACAAACTTTTACTTAACTTATAGACAATGTACTAACTATCATGAATTTACAGATTACCAATTTTGACAAAAAAAACATGTTACACTCATTTTACAAAAAAGCCAATGGCTGTTACATTTTGTCGTAGTCGGTACGCATATTATCTTTTTCAGTAACTAGATTAGTGGTACATAACCACACATATCATCATTAACGTAATGACATCAAACGCATTAAGCCATGATATATCGAAACGAGATTAAACCAATTTACGATATTTATTCGACCAAAATTAAAGGACATCCCGCATCAAAATTTACAGTTTTTTATAGGCACGTGACCCTCCCGCTTCGGAAGGGTTAAGGCGCGTGGCGTTCCCCCCTCCTGTAATAATACCTCACCCCCTCCGAGACCCACCGCGTGGCATGGCAGCTGCGTCGGCGCATTGTAAAAGTACACACCCCGAACACTTTCTTTGATTTCGGTTTCGATATCGAAGAACGTTACGGATTATTGTTAATTGATTTAACGTGAATGATTTATTGGTTTAATGGGTTTTTAATTGTTGTACGTTATATTGATGGAATAGGTTATAGTGATGGAATTGTGAAGTGGAGTCTCGGGTTTGTGTTTCAATCTTTTTGGTTAGGTCTAAGATTCATGTCGTGCGATATAGACTGTATTATACAGGGTGGGCAATCTAGCGTTTGCATTTTGAACTACTGTTTATTTAGAGAATGACAGCTCAAATGTCATTCGATTTGTTATCATAATTCAGTTAAAGGTTGGCATTTACGAAATGGGACGCTATACGCTTCAACAAAATTGGGAAATATTGAAAAGTTACTTCCAAAGTGGTGAGTCTTCAGTCCAAACTGTAAGAAATGTGAAAAAAAAATTAAGCTAATATTAAATTCGAAAAATTGAAACTTTTTGTACATTGTTATCCTACTGGTAAAATATTCAAATTTAAACGTTATGTTTCATGTTATTTTCTGTTCAATACTATGTTTGTTACAGGTTTTTTTATTTAAATATTAATTAAAGAATTATTACCTTCACAAAGTGGGGAGGGCGCGACGGGACAGAGTGCCTTGGGCGTAACGCGTCGCGCCGTCCCTCATAACCCCGTGCTGGGTTCTGGCCTCAGCCGGGGTTCGGACGCTGAGTGTGAGCGATTGGAGGTTTTAGTGCGGTTTAATTCCCACATAAGCGGGGATCAAGTGATTTCCTCCAACTAAAAAAAAAATCTTCACAAAGTTACTTCTTTTGAAAAAAAATCATAAATTTTCGCAAACAAAATCACAGTTAAATTTCAACTAACAAAAAGCTTGTTAACATCACATTAAAGTGTACAATAAATATTTTAAAGTACAGTACAATTCCCATGCGACTCTACCTGTTTGGTATCGCTAGCTCTACAACACCGTCTCTTGGGACTCTATCAATATTAACTGCTACATATATCATGATATCACGAGTAGTAGAGATACAGTATGTCGTGTGAGTTCTAGGGATATTTGTAGAGTTCTTAGGTTAAGATTTGTTTAAAGTATCATTTAGAAGAGGACAAAGTAGCTGTTCGCTGTCTGATCTTCTGTATGCTTATATTTTTAAAACTATGTAACGGATTTTAATGGTAGTTTTTCAATAAATGAAGTGGTTCAATAGGAAGGTTTATTTGTATGAAAATGTATAATATAGTATGGTAATTCTCAACATACGCAAATCAACACGAGAATGGAAAAAATCACATTATTTTTTGTGACGCAGATGAAATAGCAGAATATAGTTTACGTACCGGCCATTGCGGTATTTTTAAGGGACTATAAAAATACACTATTAATGTATACTATATAAATACCTTTACCAAGATAAGAAGTGCTATTTACTACCTTAAAGATTTCCCTCAAGCTTGAACGTAGCACACTGAATTTCACAGCCACGCTGCATGGACAATGAACCACAATAAACATTCAATACCGTTCTCCCTACTCCCACACATGCCCTGGACATGTGTAAACAGTATGTAATGTTTGTTCGTCCCTCTGTTTGCTGCTCATATCACATTTATCATAAATTCATTTTACAGAACTCCCGGAGGCCGAGAAAGGGTTCGATTTACCTTTTACTTGATTACACTTGATAACACTTATTATTTTGATTGGTTGTGCTTTCACTAATACTAGACAATCTAGTTTTGACCTACTTTTAAAAGGGAGAGGGCTTCTTTTCAGTAATCTTCTTGTAATCGATAATTAAAGTAAATACTCAAAATTTAAGGTAATTTTGTTTTGTAAAATAAAAGAGTTGTGAAGGAAACACTTTAGATAATAATATCATTGGAAATCATATACTTTATTTTCTATCAGTTAAGTGAACGTTTGTTTTTCTAAAGTCAAAAGAATTATAAAAAAAACCAACAATTATTCTTATACTAATAGTTAGATGAATTAAAAAAATGTCAAAAAAATCACTTTAGACACTGATATATTGCCTCGTACCATTCCATTTATAATGGACTCTCGTAATCGTTGTTCCCGGAGCGCTATGACATGTCCCTCTTTCGAGGTTTAACAAAACTCCTATATATTACCTGACAGGTATGTATCAATACCGACATTGCAAGGTCTATGAGCGACAATTACCATTCACCATCAAATTAACCGCAAGCACACTTATCTTACAGTACAATACATACATAAAATCACCATACATAATACACATAATATGCATAAAAAAACAGGTAAAAAACCTCATCAAATCACGACAAACTTTAACCCTTTGACTGCGGCATGTAAATCACATGTTAATATTATGTAAAACGGTCTGATGCGATTGGATGTCGCATGCCACGCGCACGGAAGGGTTAGGGCGCATGATTTATGACGTCACGGCGCATGTGCGACACAACGTCACAATCCGCGTTTTAAATTAAAAGTCGCATGATGAATGGCGCGATTTAGATTAGCCATGCTGTTAGGGTTAACGCGGGCTGTTCAATATCGATTTTTATTGCTAAATGCGATTTTTTTTGGAGTGACGGGTGGCGTGGATTGTTTGTAGTGGTCGTTTATTTAAATCATTTTTCATGAATAAATCTGAAATTCGATTAAAAAATTATAATATTAATTTTAAGTCAAATAACAGTAATTTTTTGTCATTAATAAGCTTAAAATAATAAATTATAACATTCAATGAATAACGATATTTCGAGAAAACTTTTAACTTGGTCAAAAGTTTGCGAGATACCACCTAAACTGACATATACGTCACTATCTTATAAATAAATCACTTTGGTTACAAATTTTCACGTAATTTGTTATATTTCAAGCCAACGTCTCATCGTAAGTATCACTCATAGCAGACCTCTGCAATGTCTTAAAACAACTGATGCTATTGTAGTCACCTTTTTAACAAAATATTTAAAGCTAATATTAAAATAACAGGAAATTTAAGTAGGCATGTATTTTGTCAAATTTAAATAGATTAATAACTTACTTCGTCGGTGTCGCTTTCAATTAAATGACAATGTCGATTTTTTGCCATAAAACCATCCTTAAACTTCAACAAACATTAAAAAAAGAATTAGCCAAATTGGTTCAGGTGTTGCGTCGTTATGCGCTTAGTAACATATTTTGCAATTCATTTTTTTATATTATAGACTAGATGACCCGCGCAACTTCGTCTGCATCACAAAGAGGTCCAAACAGCACTCGCGATGCTGTCGCGATATATTTTGTAACGAACAGTGGCGGGCGTATTCATTGCGTTTTATAGTCGTGATCTCTCTACGAAATGTCCGATTAAAATAAAAGTATAGATAATATTGTGTAATCTAATCAACCATTATAGATGGCGCTAGTTGTCCTACTTTCTACAACAGTGGAATAGTACTGAGTTATACAGGAGGTGTTTTTGTTGAAATAAATACTTTGTAACAGTTAGCAACACTACCGGTGACCGTGGTGATGTCGGCACGCGACTCGTCAATCTATCGACAATTGTACATTTATTATTGACATGATGAAGTTTTATTGATGACTGCTGCTGCAATGTAGTGTGTGTTAGATAAGGACTTAAGGTTCATAGGTTTTGTTATGTAACGCGAACACATCGAATAAAAAAAATTGGTTGCCTGTAAAGTCGGTATACGGGCGAAAGTTTTACGTGACAACGACTCGGGCATGGTTAGCCCGCCTAAGAGCGAGAGAGACAGACATAAAAAGTGGAAGGGACGCGTGCCTCTCACTCACTCTCATTGTGAGCGCATAACGTGAGCGGAGCGTAACGCAGTTTCTTGAAGTGTTAACCGGCAAACCAATTTATAAGACGTTGTCACGTCAAAAATATTATTTTGGAGTAGTTTTCGAGTAATTACCCACCTCTCACTCCCACCACTGTAACTCCTGTGTAGGGGGGATCCACAGCGGCGACCATCGTAATGACTGAGCAGTGAAGCTCAGGAACCCGCGGGAAAGCTAACTTGTCTAACCCCGCAACGAATTTAATCAGAAGTTGATAGAAGGCGTAGGATATTTTCTATTTTTTTTATTTCGATTGAGGATGGACCACGGAGTTCCCGGAGTGCTATGACATGACTTTCAAGGAGATTTAAGATTTAACGGCCCTTGTATTGCAGAGGTTCATGAGCGATGGTTACCGCTTGTCATCAAGTGTACTTTTGTCTGACTTGCGATAAAAAATAATCGGTTCAATAGATTTCAATATTATCCTCTACAACAGAGGTCGCCAATTAATTTCGCTTGGGGTCCATTTTAAGAAATGAAATGACCTTCGCGGTCCATACTTTCATAAAAAAAATATTAAAAACAATTTATGTTACGGAAATAACAAAGGTGTTTGTTTTTTATGGTTTTTTTTTATATCAATGAGAAAAATGACATTTTTTGTTGTGGATAATCTTTTTGAAGTTTGGAGTAATATTGGTGCAAACTATGGACATCAAATCCTGAAGATGTTCATTAGTAAGCCGAGATCGAAATTTATTCTTAATGAAGTTCATCTTCGAAAATGTTGCTTTGCATGAATATGTTGACCCAAACAAACTAAGAAGTTTTAAAGCTAAGTTTTGTAGTTCTGGACATTTATTACCACATGCAAATGTTATCCAGAACTCTTCACTGAAAACTTCCGCATGTTTGTGTTTTAAAACAGTATTTTCTTGGAAATCAATCATTTCCATCCGCAAAATAGATTAATTACTCCCGAAAACAATTGCAGCTTCGTTGCTCCATTCACCATCAGGATGCAGAGAGTAAATACTGCTGAGGATTTCTACAACATTTTCAATTTTCTTAAAATCGGCGAACCTTGTTTGAAATTCCAGTTTAAGATCTGAAATGAACGTCTTGTATTGGACGACGTCAATTAAATTACGCATTCTCTAGTGCAAGTTGCTGAGATTTCGCAGTCCGCACATAATGACTCGGCGGTCCGGATGCGGACCGCGGTCCGCCATTTGACGACCCGTGCTCTACAACATCACAAAAATCACATTTATAATATTAGTATAGACAGGCTACTATGAAACATACGGGTAAGATACGTGTGTGTGTGTGTAGTAAGACAAAGAGCGGAGCGCTGCGATTGCGCTAATCAATATCTGCAGTTGCACTCCTCTGACCTCCCCTCTGGCGGGCACTGCACCATACACACACATACACACACATGTAACGTGTGTTTCTAACATACGTCCTAGAGGTAAACGTCAAACATGCGCATCTCACGTACTCAAGGAAGCGGTAAAGACAGTTTTAAATTTCTTTAAACATTTAATATTGTTATCTACATAGAAAAAAATGTTTAAAATAAATCAAAATGATTAATGAAAACATAGGACATTAAGCAACAATTTTAAAGGAATTAGGTAAAAAGGGAAGTTTCTTCAGATATGTGTTCAGTGGGATAGTTTCTTGGGAAAGAAATCACCGGACCTACCGTGTACCTTTTAGGTCAAACCTATGGCGTTATGAAAAACGGCACGACGCATTACACACTGCATTCTTTATCGCACCCACCATCACCATAGACAGTAACTGTTTACCATCTGTGAATAAAATTCATTATACAATTTCAACAATTCATATTTACTTAATGGTATAAAACTTTGAATGCCAAAAAGCGTTTTTTTTTAAATGCATCCCCCTAACAAATAACAAGATGAATAAGCATATCTTATTGACGGAAATCCGTTAAAATGCAAAAAACCCACCCTTAGAGAAGTTTTGAATAATTTTTGAGAACTTTTTAGTAATTTATCGATAAAAGAGCAGTTGGATATTCAATCTTATTTATTTATGACTTTTCTGTGTATTATTTTACAAAAACTTAGTAAAAATGTCTCATAGTAGTCTTCTGTTTATAAAATGGAATTGTTATCTAAAAAATATGAAATTTACACCTAATGTACTTCAAAATAAATCCTTTTAAAATTCTTTTCTAAAACTTCCAAATTTCAATTAACAAAGACCTACTCATAAAAAAAAAAACTACACTATAATATACAATATAAAAAACTAAAAGTCCTATCTACACATAAAAATACATATTACAATAAACTACACATAAAAAGCCCGTCTCAATGGTTCCATTTCACGCTCATTTGACTAGTTTAAATTATGTAAATGCATGACCTACCCTACATTGGGGTGTTAACCCGCTCGGTGCTTATAACCCTTGCTTAAATAAACGATATAGTTAACTGGCTTAGTTGTAGTTGGACTTTTTTATGGTGGGAATAGATTTTTGTTGAGCAGTTACTGTTTTTTTATCTTTGCTTTTAATTTTAAAAGCAAATTTAATATTATTTATTTAGTAATCATTAATAAGTACGCTAAAATGCACATTATATTATCAAGCGTTTTTCAGTAGTTATGCCAATAGTATCTATAAATTATGTTTCGTTTTTAATTTCAAATCAACTCTACAATTCTTTCACTTCATTATCACAACCACAAATAATATTACGAAGTCAAAAAATAAAACTAATTTAATAAATTATCATAGCCGTGTGGTGCCGGCTTAGAATAGCACCACCCCACCTTGTCCCGTGGGTGTCGTAGAAGGCGACTAATTCAACCAAGGGACACTCCGGAGAGTGGGCAGCAGCGCTCTCTGTGTATAATAACATCATACTGCGATCGCCAACCCGCATGCCAAGCGTGGCGATTACGGCAATACCCCTCGAAATGAAAACGTCAAAAAAGAATTGGCCCCCAGTCCCCGGCGGCCCCACTGTGCTTGGTTATGGTAGCGACCAAGCCAACAGTGGGGCAGGGGGTGCTAAGAATCCCCGGGTGCGATCCGGCTACCAAAAACAACCGAAACTGCACCTGGCAACACTAAACACGCGTACACTGCGAACAGACGAGAGAATTGCGGAACTAGAGGAAGAGTTGAGCCGGCTGCGCTGGGACATAGTAGGATTATCTGAAGTCCGAAGAGAGGGGGAGGACTCGATAATTCTGCGGTCCGGCAACCTGCTCTACTTCCGGGAGGGCGAACAACTGTCCCAAGGTGGTGTCGGGTTTATCGTCCACAAGTCCCTCGTGAACAACATCGTGAAGATAGAGAGTGTGTCGGCTAGGGTAGCATGCCTTATACTCAGAATAACAAAGCGTTATTCGCTGAAGGTCATACAGGTCTACGCTCCGACCTCGGCACACTCCGACGATGAGGTGGAGGCTATGTATGAGGACATATCCAGAGCCATGCATAGCTGCAAATCTCACTTCACCGTTGTCATGGGGGACTTCAATGCCAAGCTGGGCAAACGTTCTGAGGGAGAGCTGCGAGTGGGGCAATTTGGAGTCGGGTGTCGAAATCACAGGGGAAACTTACTGGCGGGTTTTCTGGAGAAGGAGGCATTATACATGATGAACTCCTTCTTCAGAAAACGAGACCACAGGAAGTGGACCTGGATGAGCCCCGACGGTGCTACCAAAAACGAGATAGACTTCATCATGTCGACAAAAAGGCAAATATTCAGCGATGTCTCTGTGATCAATGCCATTAAGTTTGGAAGCGATCACCGAATGGTAAGGGGCACGCTGAATCTCAAGATCAAGCTTGAGAGATCCCGGCTGATGAAGTCTACGCTCCGACCAGCACAAGCCCACATCCAAAACCCCGATAGCTTTCAGCTCGAACTTCAGAACCGCCTTAATAGCCTGGCCGGCACAGTGGACGAGTACAATGACGGGTTTGTGGAAGCTGTCCAAGCGGTAGGGTCTAAGTTCTTCAAGGCCCACCGTACAAACAGAACCAAGAGACTGTCGGACTCTACCCTGAAGCTGATGGAACAACGCCGTGAAATGGCTCTGCAATCCTCAGATGATGCCACTAAACATCGGCACCTCAATAGACAAATCTCTAAATCTTTAAAACGAGACCTGCGCCGATTCAATACTAAGCGTATTGAAGAAGCCATTGAGCGAAACAAAGGCACCAAAGTATTCGCGAGAGATTTGTCTATTGGGCAGAGTCGGTTGGCAAAACTGAGGACCATTGATGGCAGAGTTGTTTCATCGGGTCCTGAGCTTCTGGATGAGATCGAGAGGTTCTATGGACAGTTGTACACATGTACTCGGCAACCCGTGACAAACCTGGCAAAAGACCCAAGAGCCAAACTTACCCGACACTATACCGAAGATATTCCGGACGTCAGCTTGTACGAGATTAGGATGGCCCTCAAACAGCTGAAAGACAACAAGGCGCCGGGTGATGACGGTATCACGGCTGAGCTTCTGAAAGCGGGAGGGAAACCTATCCTCAAGGCTCTTCAGAAGCTTTTCGATACCGTCATACTCGAAGGGAAAACGCCACGGGCATGGACCAGGGGTTTGGTCGCATTGTTCTTCAAGAAGGGTGATAATACCCTTCTGAAAAATTATCGACCCATTACGCTCCTGAGCCATGTCTATAAGCTGTTTTCGAGGGTCATCACGAATCGTCTCTCACGCAGGCTTGACGACTTCCAGCCTCCCGAACAAGCCGGTTTCCGAAAAGGCTATAGTACCGTAGACCACATACATACGCTGCGACAAGTTATACAGAAAACCGAGGAGTATAACTTGCCTCTTTGCTTGGCGTTTGTGGACTACGAGAAAGCCTTTGATTCTGTCGAAACATGGGCTGTATTGCAGTCTCTTCAGCGGTGCCAAGTCGACTACCGGTATATCGAAGTGTTGAAGTTCCTGTACGAAAACGCCACTATGTCAGTCCAACTCCAAGGCCAGACCTCGAAACCAATACCTCTAGAGCGCGGCGTGAGACAGGGTGATGTCATATCACCAAAACTGTTCTCCGCTGCACTGGAGGATGTCTTCAAGGTTCTGGATTGGAAAGGGCTAGGCATCAATATAAATGGCGAGTACATAACTCACCTTCGATTCGCCGACGATGTAGTGATCATGGCTGAAACCGCGGAGAAGCTCTCTGCAATGCTCAATGATCTCAGCAGAGTTTCCTTGGAAGTAGGTCTAAAAATGAACATGGACAAGACGAAACTTATGTCGAATGTCCATGTCGTACCTTCTCCAATAACTATCGGAGACTCTGTGCTTGAAGTTGTTGACGAGTACGTATACCTGGGACAAACTGTCCGGTTAGGTAAGTCCAACTTCGATGCAGAGATCAAGCGACGAATCCAACTCGGCTGGGCAGCGTTCGGGAAGCTACGGAAAGTTTTCTCGTCCACAATACCGCAGTGTCTCAAGACAAAAGTCTTCGACCAGTGTGTGTTGCCAGTGATGACCTATGGATCAGAGACTTGGCCGCTCACGATGGGTCTTATTAGACGACTCAGAGTCACTCAAAGAGCAATGGAGAGGGCTATGCTGGGTGTTTCTCTGCGTGATCAAATCAGAAATGAGGAGATCCGCAGAAGGACTAAAGTAACCGACATAGCCCGAAGAATTGCATCTTTGAAGTGGCAATGGGCAGGACACATTGTGCGAAGAACGGATGGCCGGTGGGGCCGAAAAGTTCTGGAGTGGCGGCCACGAACCGGTAGGCGCAATGTTGGTAGACCCCCCACAAGATGGACCGACGATCTGGTCAAGATTGCGGGAGGTCACTGGATGCAGACGGCGCAGGACCGGTCGATGTGGAAAAGTTTGGGGGAGGCCTATGTCCAGCAGTGGACGTCTATAGGCTGATGATGATGATGATAATGATGAATAAATTATCATAACGACATCTACATTATCTACTTGTTATTACAAAAAATAAATCCCAAAATTTTCAACATAATCCCTGCAGTTACGACAAATAAAAAAGCTCACACATACACCATTTTAAATTGAACATCACCCCACACCCAAAGCCATTTAGCAAGAAGAATTGAAAATGCAAATAGAACGCTAATTCAAGATGGCCGCGCCACCCCTCTCCCCCACCCCTCTGCACCCCGCCTCACCCCTTCGCTCGACAATTTAATCTAACTAGCCGAGACTAGTATACATGTTTAGACTTTCAATTATTTCGAGAGTAGAAACTGAATTGTAATTTTTGTATTGAAATTATATTTTTACAAGATTATTGACTATGTTGTTATTGTATTTAGTTAATTGTTAGTTTACTATGTTATAGTAAGATCATTATGTACTCTATTTTCCTTTTTTTTTTTCATTTCATTATTGCCTAGGTGTATTCATTCCAATGGATGTGTAATATCATGTGTAATGTGTAAATGAATTTATTACCAGTTCCACTTTATTGGCGAAACTCATCTTAACTAACAACTCGTACATGAAAAAATTAAAGATTTATAAATGTTTTGAACAGCAAAGTAAAATAAAAATAAATTCAAAATAATACTTTTTACAATAACTTCCTTTTCTTTGCATCAAAACTTGTTGTTTATACTTAAATTAGTGTTAGAAAATCTACATAATACTATATCGGGAAAGAGTGCCCTGGGCGTAACGCGTCGCGCCGTCCCTCATAACCCCGTACTGGGTTCTGGCCTCAGCCGGGGTTCGGACGCTGAGTGTGAGCGGTCGAAGGTTTTAGTGCGGTTCAACTCTCACATACGGTGATTTCCTCCAACTAAAAAAAAAAAAACAATACTATAGCTGTTTTACAAGCATAATACAGCTTATTCTTACACGAATAAAAATCCAATTTCAAGTTGTATCATTACCATAATTCTGACCCTCCGACGTTGTGTGACACAGAAGATGTTTAAAACCCATTACCGCTGTATGTCCGAGCATCCCGAGGGGCCCCTTACCGTCAGGTGACACTACACTTTACGACCCACTGCCTTGGGGTACTGGTGTCACATTTATGTATGAAATTATTATAATTTTCTTACTGAATATATTTTGGTAAGAAATGATGGGTCAATGAGTCGTTTGATTGTAATTGCTCGTGGACCTCTGTAATATCAGAGAACACATATTACGTCACCTACACTATTACTAAACGGGTTCTTACCACGATTACCGATAAACGAACGAGAAAGAGGTTAGACAGATTTGTCTGCTCTTAAATGACCTACCCGCAGTTCCTCAGTCTTCCCGTGATCATGGTGCTTGAAACAGTGCTGAAATATCGGGACCGCTCAGCTAAAAATAATCGTGGTAAGAACCCGTTTAGTAATAGTATAAGTGATGTAGATAACCGCGAGTGTTTAAAGAAACATATTAAGTCACCTACTATATAAAAATCGTTTAATTAATTGAAAATGTATAAAATTTCATCCAAATCTAACCAACTTTTGAGTCATTCACTATATTGAAAAAAAAACCGTTCTCACAACAAATATCGAACTAAATATAGCCAAATGAATACAAAACATAGTCCAAACACTAGAAAATTGTATCTTTTAATTACATACTTCTTGTATCTGATATTGTACTATCATAAATAGCATTCTTACAAAATTAAACACCATAACAATAGAATTAAAAATACCCATAATAAGATACTAAACAAGATTCAACCCTTTACTGTTAAGGGTGCTTACTACACGCGACACGCGTCAACCCTTCAGCTAAATCTTTAATTAAATATCGAGCGGGGGTCGAATCTCGTCGCACATAATAAAACAAATAAAAGAATCTGAGTCATAAAAGACCCGTAGGTGTTTGAAGGGTTAACATCGTAGACCCTCTACGTTATCTTGTAGCTAAGTCTACGATCGTAGAGTTATTAGTATGCAAAATTGTAATTTAAAATATTTGAAATTTCTCTTAAAATATTTAAAAATAAGTGGTGCGAGTTACTTATTTTTTGAGCATACTAATATTTAGAGGAAAAATATAAACTAAAATTATGTTAAATCTATTCGAAGATTAAGAATACAGTTTAAATTTTAAAATTCCCAACAAAAGTACAATCCACACAAAAACTATAAAAATTCGCAACAAAGAATAAGACGCAGAATAAACAGCAACTTGAAACAACAAACTATTCAACGAAGTCTTTTAAAAGCGAATATTATAAGTAGCTGGACCTAAATAAATACAAAACTGAACAGACAACTTTGGGCTCTATTCCTGAGGTATAAGAACCTAATTCCGATGTATTATTTTTGGTCAAAGATTTGAAAATAAGATGGCTCATGTAATTGAAATGCACTGAATTGAGATGCATGAGTTTGCGGAGGCAGTCGAGTGCACGGCTGAGGGGCGAAGGGGGGTGAAGGGGTCTGAAGAGGAGGGGAGGGGCGGAATTAAACTTTCATCGGCCTCTGTTTGCCGGCATTATCATCACAAAGACTTTACAGAGCTAGTAAAGTATAGAAGTGGTTTTAAATAAGTGATTGTGATATTTAAAGCTTTGGACCTGGACGATTGCACAAAGTGGGAATGAGTTACTCGCCAAGGTCATTTCATTATCGTAATCGATTTTTTTTTTGTATATTTCATGTAGAATTCTATACTGTACAAATAATTTAAAAAAAAATCATTATACAAAAAAAAGACATGCCCGCAGAGTTTCTTGCCAGTTCTTCTCAGGACGGTGGCTATAATTATTATTTTTTGTGTCCGAACTGGTGGTAGCTTTTAACTTTTGACGTCAACAAGAATGAGTACGTCATCAATGTTGAAAATAAAGTATTTCATTTCATTTTATTTATCTTGCACTGGATGTAACTATCCTAGTTCCTAATCGGGCTGTAATTTTGCATACGTACATGTGTATTTTACGTGATATTGCAATGGCATGGGGCTAATCTAATGATAGCGTCAGAGATTTCTTAATTCGATTCCGAATGCTATGCTATATTTATGCTCTTTTATGTTTGTTCGCGGATAACTTCGTCGTTAATAAACCGATTTTGATGATTATTTTTTATTAGAAAAAAATTAAGAGAAAAAGGAAGTCGGTTGCTTAAACTTTTGTAAAACAATACTACTTATTCACATATTGATTCAAGAAATTTTCTTGAATCTACAAAAAATAATAAAATAGTCGTGGTGGCAGAGTGGTTGAAGCGCTTGCCTTCCGTACGGGAGGTCGCGGGTTCAAAACCGGCTTGTACCTCTAAATCTTAATATGAAAAAGATTTATGTGCAATTTTTCACAACACCACTGGCTATAAACGGTGAAGGAACACATCGTGAGGAAACCTGCATGTCGGAGAAGGTTTCTTTGAAGATATGTGAAGTTCCCAATCCGCACTGGACAAGCGTGGTGGACTATGCCTAACCCCTCTTCGGAGCAGACCTGAGCTCAGCAGTGGGCAGTAATGGGTTGTTACAGTACAGTACAAAAAATACTGTGCATATTTATATTATTAAATATTCTAGCGCTATCTACACTTCATAAACTCTACATGAAGCGGTCACTCTTCACTATTGTAATGTTATGAATGGAGCCCTCAAAGGCTCGACCTCCGACCTCCGACCTGCATCTGTTTACTGAACCCGACCTCTCTCGAACACTCATCATGACAAATTGCACTTTACAAAGAAATCAGATGAATGAAGTATATTATGAGGCTTTTGCAAGAGAAAGAAGATTTAGAATTTTTGCTTCTCGTGCGGAATCTTAATTTGTATACCTGTATTGATGACGGCTTAAAAGTCTACTCAGTTGTGTTCTACTCTATATCTAAGCCAATCTTCTACAATATAAAAATGAATCGCAAAATATGTTGGGAAGCGCATAACTTAACAACGCCTAGAACAATTTGGCTAATTATTTTTTTCAATGACGATCGAAACATTCGAATACTTGACATTTTATTAAAAGTGACGCAGATGAATTTATGCAGGCCAATTAGTTTTATCTAAAATACCTCAATTCTAAAATTATGTTTTTTTTTTGTGTAAAACATCGTGATTCTATGGTAGTTATTGAACATAAAAAAATACCTGTATTCAGTGTAGACTAGTCGATGGTTTTAAGATCCAGATTCTACGATCCAGAATCTATTTAATTACACAACTACCACCCAAAGGTACCTATAATATGTTATTTAGAGTGCAAAATTTCAAACAGATCTAAGTGTTTCAGTAGTACTAAAATATCAATGAAATCCAAAGATATTATATCCATGTTTATAATATTACTATCATCTTAAAACTAACATTAACAATGTTAAATTTATTACAAAACTTAATTTCAAATTATATTTAACAAATTAATATATAGCAAAGCACTTATAAAACCATCGCATCTATCAACAACCAATAATTACATATCTCGAAACCGTACAATAACCAAGAGAATCGATTTTTTTCATATCGAGTTATCGATATTACACCAATTATTTTTAATTTAAAACACAATAGAGATAGCACTAGTCATCGTAGAAATAAGAAAATTTGTATTATTGTTGATTATAGATAAGTTTGACACGCGACACTGATCTTTGTTCTGATAAATAAAACTATCTAATGCTTTGACCGACTTCTAAAAGGAGGTTTATCAAGTTGAGTGCGAGAGTAGCTTTTGGGGTCGATTTGGATGGTCGTTTTTACATGTAAAAGGTGATGATTTTATTTATTTTAACTACTGAGTCGCTCAAGCACACTAGATATTATTTTTATTAATTCATTTCTAATCCATAATTCATAAGTGGCAATGGGAAGGACACATTGTGCGAAGAACGGATGGCCGGTGGGGCCGAAAAGTTCTGGAGTGGCGGCCACGAACCGATAAGCGTAATGTTGGTAGACCCCCCACAAGATGGACCGACGATCTGGGAGCAGATGGCGCAGAACCGGTCGATGTGGCGAGGTTTGGGGGAGGCCTATGTCCAGCAGTGGACGTAGGCCTCCCCTATAGGCGTATAGGCTGATGATGATGATGATGATGATTTCTAATCATAAGCCACCTAACAGTTTAATTTTTAATTTCAGTCCCTAAAAGATAAAACATTCTTTAAATCATATTTTATAATCAAAAATCAAATGAATAAGTTTTATAGCTCACGATTTTTTTATTGATAAATAGTAAATCAGCTTACGACCCATCTGATAGTAAGTTACCGTCCCTCGTGACGTCACACTAACTGTACAGGACTTTTCTTTAACCTCGTTCAAGCCGACTGCTCCTACATATACTGGTACAACCAACAAAATGACGAAAATACTTTTAAAATTGCGTAATAAAATATTATACATATAATTATTTCCAGAGATACTTACTGTACCAACCCATTACTGCCCACTGTTGGGCTCAGGTCTCCTCAGGAGAGGGATTAGGCATAGTCCACCACGCTTGCCCAGTGCGGATTGGGGACTTCACATATCTTCAAAGGATTTTTAGAATCCTTTTCCGACATGCAGGTTTCCTCACGATGTTTTCCTTCACCGTTTTTAGCCAGTGGTGTTGTGAAAAATTGCACATAAATCTTTTTCACATTTAGATTTAGAGGTACAAGCCGGCCGGATTTGAACCCGCGACCTCCCGTTCGGAAGGAAGCGCTTCGACCACTACCCCAACACGACTTTCCAGAAATAGAACCTACTAAATTAATAAAAGTACAAGCATAGTTACTAAACCTAGAACATTAAAATGGCTCTCCTGTAAGATTGTATTGAGTCACATATACTAGTACTAGATGACCCGCGCAACTTCGTCTGAGTCACGAAGGAGTTCAAACAGCACTCGTAAAAACTTTCTGTTACAAATTCGTTATTTTCATACGAGTCCCTATTTTCTTTCAAAATAAAGTATAGCATATAACCTTCCTCGATAAATGGACTTTCCAACAGTGAAAGAATTTTTGAAATCGGACCTGTAGTTTCTAAGATTAGCGCGTTCAAACAACCAAACTCTGCAGCTTTATAATATTAAGTATAGATACGTAGAACCCATCGAAGTTGCATGTTCGTAAGATTTTTAAACGTTAACTAATTTTAACCGCGAAAAAAGTCGGTTAGATCCAAAATACGAAATTTCGAGTAAACCCTTAACGATATCCGCACGCTCCCTACACCTTTGATTTTTTACCACATAACCCATCGCAATCCGCGCGTCGGTTATCAAACCTCCCCTTTCTACACAAAAAAATATTAAAAACGCTTTTAAAATAAAAAAAACGGAGCTCAGGTAATCGCGAAAAAAGTTAAGGGCGAAATTTGCAGCAAAAAGTAAAATGGCGGGGGGATGGTCATGAGTCCACGGAGTTTGTTCCTCAGTTCAACGCGATCCGTGAAGTTGGAACAGTCGCGCGATAGTTAGAGCTTGTTTGGAGTACGTTGCGGGTTTTGTATGTAAATAACGTTGGTTGTTAGTAGCGAGGCAGCGATGGTGCTTTCTGCTTGCGTCCGCGCAGCCTCCAGAAATTACTGCGGGTCTTATCGTGAGTTATTTATTTTAATTTGTTTATACATAGTGGAAATAAAATTTATGACTCCTGTAATACTTTAACTTAAAAATTCTATTATTACATTAAATTTTACTTAACTTATTTGGAATATAATCTTAACATAAGTAGGTAGGTATACTAAAAATTTATAATTAAAACTGTGTTTGAATATTTTTCGTAAATTATTCAATTAAATTAATGTTTTTGCATACTATACGGTATTTTTTTAATAAAAACAATCTAAATCACTGGCTTAGGTCGTAGTTTCCGCCTACAGTGGCTCTCTAAATATTTTATATTATATTTTAAATGTTTTTTTTAAATAATATTATGTTAAAAAAAATCCACGTACGTAAGAGCCTTCAATAGTAGTAGCTCTCGCGTATCCCTGACTGTTTAGGATTAATGATCGACGGTAACCACTTACCATCAGGCGTGCAATAAAAAACTAACTATTTAAACGATAGTACAAAGTTATTCAGCAAAACCTTCAGGTGAATTTCATTTAAGAGCAATGTTAATGTATTTAGCCCTAAGAATCTACAATGAGATAGATAGCGCCCCATAGAGACCCATAGATGTACATGGGTCTTTAAACAACACTCACTTCTCGTCAAGTGGACCGTTTGTCTAAAATACATGTCAAAATTAACAAATACAAATTACAGAACACTTCGTACGTTTTATTTTAAGAAGTAGAATTTATTTTATCTGTTGATATAAGTAGCGAGAAAAAGGAGTTTAAATTTTAAATTGATTTCATTTCATTTTAAAGAAACAAAATCAGTCTTATTGAGCATAATTTAAATAACTTCATTGAAAAATACTATTTATAAATCAGAAATTGTAGCCTGTAATATTTAAAAAGTAAATAATTAAATTTATTGGAAATTGGCGA
Source organism: Trilocha varians (assembly GCA_030269945.2). NCBI lineage: Eukaryota > Metazoa > Arthropoda > Insecta > Lepidoptera > Bombycidae > Trilocha > Trilocha varians. The sequence goes on along the minus strand of AP028264.1, from coordinate 384,352 downwards.
CCCGGATACTGAAATTAAACTTCCTTATTTATTACGACGACGATTAATAATCTAATCATACCCAACAAATATAAAAATTCTAATTTTCTACACTATAATCTAAAACAATAATCATTACCAAAAAAAACTTATTTAACTTAACTATACTCAAACGCGGTGAAGACACGCAAATCATTCGATCCCATTTTTTACAAAGTAATTTAAGAAGTTATCAAAATTCGTATCACAAAAAATTTACTATTTCTCAATCCTTCGGGTTTTCACAAAAAAATCTTCCAACTGTCGTGTTTTTTATCACCCACACACTCACACACACACTCACACACACGTTAGCAGAACACATCTTTTGTGGAAACTGCATTAACAATCACAAAAAATGTAGACATTTCAATAAACGGGGTTTAATGCGTATTTTTTTATAAATTTGCAACGTTCAATGGGTTTATATTTGAAAAGCTTTTATTATTAACTTGCACTGTATCTAAGTTAGAAGAAGTCGTGGTGGCCGAGTGGTCGAAGCGCTTCCTTCCGAACGGAAGGTCGCGGGTTTAAAACCGGACGGCTTGTACCTCTAAATCTAAATGTGAAAAAGATTTATGTGCAATTTTTCACTACACCACTGGCTAAAACGGTGAAGAAAAACATCGTGAGGACACCTGCATGTCGGAAAAGGATTCTAAAAATCCTTTGAAGATATGTGAAGTCCCCAATCCGCACTGGGCAAGCGTGGTGGACTATGCCTAATCCTTCTTCTGAGGAGACCTGAGCCCAACAGTGAGCAGTAATGGGTTGGTACAGGACAGTACAGTATCTAAGTTCGGGTGGATTTTTGCGAGTTGCGAACAACCACCCGATTTAATATTAAGCTGAAATTTACATGCATATGTGGTGTCACAATGCAAATATGGTACCATGGAGCTAATCTGATGACGGAAAAGTAGCTATAGAAACTCCTGTACTCCTACCAGTAAAATTATGAAATAGTAGATTCAATTTGTTCTTATTTCTGCAAAACACGTGGTTAGTGGACCCTCCACATAGATACATAAACTAAAAACTAAGTGTTAGTAAATTTTAATCTAAGTGTTAGAGACAACATAAGAGAACGTGGCCTAAACAGTAAATAATTACAAAGAATCAAATTATAACCTCTTTGTAATACTAATATCTAGACTACTATAGATTTACGCTATGTAATTTCTTCTGAACATTACATTCTTAAAAATCTACGAAACCAACATAGAAAACGGGCATCAAGTTTTTTTCTTAAAACCTTTACAATTGAGCGGATATTTGAATAAAGATCGTATTTGAGTTCATATGTTTTTATCCGCGACATTCGGATTATCCGCAGGTACCAGATCCCACGCGAAATTAAAAAAAAAACCGTAAAAAACGACAAAGAAATCGTAAAAAGGGTATTTATAGTTTGATCTGCTGACAGATAGGTAAATTGGCGATTCTTTTATTCGATTTTAAAGTTCTATTTCTTTGGATTTAATCGCGTTTAGCATAAAATTGTGAATTAAAGATTGAACATTCATAGATGCATTGTGTGTAACACAACCGTAGTAGGGTACAAAACAATGTCTTCAAAGTTCAAACTTGTTATATTTAACTTGATACTGATTGACCTGAAATTTCGCACTGAATTTAATTAAATCATTGTGTAGGTAGTTACGAGTATGTAAGTTCGGGTGGAATTTTCGGTGGAACTTTCCGATTTTCACACATTCCATTGAACTGATCTGATGATGAAGCCAAAAGGTAGCCATAGAAACCTCTGTAGCTGTTCTCAACAAGATAAACTCATTGTATTTGAACTCGTTTACTTTTCTTGACCAGTACTCTAGTTCTACATGATATCCAGAACCTTGAAAGCCTGTTTTTTAAATACTTTTCTTTCAATTTATCTGTTGTTTGGATGACACTTTCTTAAATGAAGACCCGACGACTGTTTTTTGAGTCATAGTTAATCTTTACTCATTTAAGTTTCTAGGTATGTCATAATAATGAATGGCTTATCATCATTTGGGTCGGAATACGGGAAACACGATAAGCGTAGTCGGATTAATGTATTTGGCTTCTAATTGTATCGCGTTTTGATACCTCCGATACCTCCCGCCGGCTTCACTCATCCAATTAATTAAATTTGTTAATCTAATAAAGGTACTCTATGAAGTAGTTTCACAAATTTTGGTGTTTCGAGAACGTATTTGCTGCTTTTTGTCATATTTTTAATGCACCCAAATGTCCATAAAACTAGAAATAATTACTAATCAAACATTATTTTTAAAGTCGAATTATTGTATAATCTATCACTAAAATATATTTTGTTAAATCCGGTCGTCTTTCTGAATTTTAATTAGCAAAAATAATTCCATTTTGTGATTTTACAACGCCACTAGCTAAAAATGGCGAGGAAACCTGCATATCGGAGAAGGGTTTGGAAACTATTCGAAAATATGTGAATAATATGTACACACTAGGATTGCGTGGTGAACTATACCTGATCCCTCTACCAAGAGACTTGAGCCCAGCAGTGGGCTCTAAATAGGTTATTACAGTACAGTAAAATTTACATTATTACCCTTTACAACTTCACAAATAACTCCCAAACATTTCCTCGTTAAAATATTAAGACACAGAAACTTAACAACTAATCTTCGTTTAACTTAAACGGTCGGTTAAATCTTAACCACGATTAAACTAAACGTTAAGACGTTAACAACTACTTACATTACCTTAAGACGTTTAATCCGGTTGTTGGTTATAAACCTTCAACCACCTCGACAGCCCGATGAAACCTTACAACCATTATTTGGTGTATTAATTGAATTTATTTGTAATCCAATTAAAGTGCAATTATAGTAGTTTGTCGCAGAGTAAATAAAAACATTATTGCCGTTACAAAAACTAGACTAATTTAACTGACTTTGAGATCAGTAATTGAGACAAAAAATACAAAACTCTATATTCAAATTTTTATGAAATTGTAGCTGATTGTAGCAATCGCTATGGAATGAGATCCCTCTTCAGTATTCCCCGAGCGCTATGACTTGTCCTTCTTCAAACGAGGGTTAAGGAAAGTTCTTAAAGGCACATCGTAGGTAGTGGGACAATGTTCCCTGATATTGCAGAGGTCCATGAGCGACGGTAATCATGCCCGATCTGGTGTACCATTGGCTCATTTTACATGGCAATAAAAAAAATCTGATGTCATATTATACTAGCTGCCCTCGACGGCTTCTGCGTGAATCCTATAAAGCAACAAAGAATATAATTTATTTCCCGGAAATTAGTTGAATTATTCTCGCCATAAAAAGCGTCCTGTAACTTCTGTTGTTGAGTTATGATCATTTTTTTATAATATAGAAGATTAATTCTTGTTTGTTTTGTTTCAGAAGAGTCTGGCGAACTCATCAAATCGCCTTCTCCGCCTCCCAGTCATGGTAAGTCTAGTTCTCATACGAACCTATACTTATTTATTTGGGAAACCAACATCATGATATAACAGATAGAAAAATAAAATTAAAAAAACACCAACCAAAACAGTTTCCACTTACAAATTATACAAAAAAAGTTAGCGAACAAAAAAGACAAAAGTTAAATTAAATTAAGATGTTGCAATCAAATTTAACACAAATTAAATTACAACAAAAAATAAATAAAAATTGGACACAGTTAATTTGTCACAAGTACAATATTGATAATAATATTTCTACTAATTTTATCTAATGAGATTTCCCAAGAAATTGATTTTCTCTCAATTTTTTGTGACATTAACATACATAGACGATAGTTAAATTATTGAACTATAAAAAATAAAAAAAAATTACACGAGTGTTTATAAAATTTAAGAGTTTGTTTGAACGCAAGAACCACTGGTACTATTTGAAAAATTATTTCAGTGTTGGATAGTCCATTTATCGATAAACAAAAAATATCGGGGTCGCTCATTTAATAAGAACTTTAATGTCTGTGTAAATGAATAATATTAATAATACGCTATACAATGAGTGAAGTACTCTTTCCAATAATTAGCCTCCATTTGTAAAGTTTATGTTGCGTATTAACATTTGTTGTATCATCAACATTATCATTTATACGACAAAAACTAAATGTCTTCATGTTGATTAAAATGGACATGTAAGTGTCGGCATACTTTAAACAGAAGTTTAAAAGTAATGAAGTAATTTTTAAGAAACTGAAAAGTTTATTTAAAATTAAAACTAATAAGTAGGTAATATATTTAAGTGATTTTCATTATAGTTCTTGTTTTTGTTGTTACTCACACTTTATTCTATTTTACACTACTTGCTAAGAGATAGCTAAGCCGAACCACACTTTTTAATTTAATATTAATTTGCTACCCACTCTCACACAATATTGTTATATTATCTGAGGTAAACGGTGCTGGTTACATACTAGTAAAATGTGCTTTGTTAATATTTATTATTAAGTTTAATTGTAAGATAATACGTAGCTGTTTGTTTACCCAAATAAATAAAAAATAAATAGTCATTCCCCGATATCATGTAAAAACATAGCTAAGAAATATTAAAAATAGCCATACTATTAGGTATTTGAAATTCAAGAATACCATATTATGACAAGCTTTTAAGAAGTGAAGTGCTAGCCAAGACAAGTAAACCGAGTCCAAACACGATGTCTTTCTTGCTTAGTATAGCAGTATCTATGGCTACCTTCCAATTCCTCATCAGATCAGCTTCATGATGCTATGAAAATTTTAGCTCAGAAATCGGGAAGTTGGTATAATTCGTAACATTCCACAAGAACTTACATAGTTACATTCAGTACAATTTAAACAAAAGCCTTTAGAAAGGTTTAACATGGTCTATTTTCGATAAAACTAATAATTTTACTAAATAATAGTCTCAAACGCAAATAAAGATTCGATATGATTTCTAAGCGTATCTATTCATAAAATTCACAAACTCTTTTAAAAACAAATTATGACCCTTTATTTATAAATGTTGATATCTACATCTTAACCCTTTACCTGGGCGCGTGTCACAAGACATCTTTTATGACCCCACACACGCCACGTGTTACATGTCTCACTTCCAAGGGATTTCACCCCTTCACTGGCACGAAACTAAAGGAATATGTTCTCAAATGTTTATACATGTTAGAGGGTCTTAAATGGCATGTAAGGTGCTCATTTTTCACTTTTTAAAGGGTGTGAAGGGTTAAGTACTTTGCGCACATGCCGAATTTTTGTGAGATGTTACACCTTGAGATGGAAGGTGAAAGTATGTAAACTTATTCAGACACTCGCAGTTTTCTATAATACTTTCATGCATTTTCAACGGGTTCTTACCACGATATTTAATTAATTGAGTTGTCTCGATATTTCAACGTTGTTGCAAACGTCATGATCACGAGAAGACTGGATACTGCGGGTCGATTTAAGAGCAAACCAATCTGTCTACCCTCTTTCTCGTTCGCTTTTGGGTAGTACCACTGAAACTCGAACTCACATCACGACACACCACACTCACTGTATCTACAAGACTCTCTGAGCATGAACCCTTAGTGCCTGTTGTGTAGATTATCGAGTATGTAAAATCCAGTGCTAAGTATCGTGGTAAGAACCCGTTGAAAATGCATGAAAGTATTATGAAAGTATGTAGTTTAGACTTTAATTATAATTGTTTTGTACTTTTGGATTTGTGTGCATCACAAAAGGTGATTGTACTTTCTTGGTGAGGCTTTCTAGTTTTTACATTTAAAAAAAACGCAGGTTTCCGTTTAGCCCCGCTACTAAACAGCTAGGTCTTGGGTACATCAGGTGAACTATAGACCTAGTTTTCAGCTTGCCTCATAAAATAGCCATACTCTCATACTAGTACTGTAGTACTGGTAGACTTTTGCAATTTCGTTTGCGTCACATTAGACGGAATAAATAAAATTGTATTTTTGTGATTAATTCACACCTTCAGCCACGTCCAGAAGTAGGTACGAACGATGATGTCGTGGTCAAAGGTCCTTCTTCAAACGAGGAGAAAGTCCTTAAAGAGAGGGTGTAGGTAGTGTCCCCTGACATTGCAGAGGTCCATGAGCGACGGTAACCACTTACGATCAGATAGCCCGTTAGTTCGTCTGCATACAAGGCAATAAAAAAGAGGATTTTTGACAATTTGAGATTTCTGGTCGGCAAGAAAGATTTTTTTTTTTTTTTGCCTTGTAGGCAGACGAGCTAACGGGCCACCTGATCGTAAGTGGTTACCGTTGCTCATGGACCTCTGCAATGTCAGCGGACACTGCGGGGCCGCTACCTACGGCCTACCTTTTAAGGACTTTCTTTAAGCCTCGTTTATTTGTAAAAACATTCATTTCTGTTGTACAAAATCATGTCATAGGTTAATCCGTATAACATTGTGTAGTCAGCGAGTGAGTCAGGATGATGTATGGCGGTTCATCCCGGATATTACATGTAAATATGTACGTGCCCTAATGTTCAGTTTATGTCAACATAGGGGTCCATATTACCTTCATATGTTTTGACAGGGCTCGTATTACAAAAGTAAAATGGCTTTTTTTAATCATCATCTTAGTTTATTATTTTGCAAGCTATTGGTCTTGTGGTTTTTTTTTTTGTTTTAGTTGAAGGAAATCGCCGGGATATGTGGGAGTTGAACCTCACTAAAACCTCCAACCACTTACACTCAGCGTCCGAACCCCGGCTGAAGCCAGAACCCAGCACGGGGTTATGCGGGGTGGCGCGACGCGTTACGCACTGCGGCACACTTTCCCGTCGCGACACCCCATTGATCTTGTGCTGGATTTATGTAAATGTCTAAATTCGGGATTGTTACAAATTAAGTATAACAAAGTGCCGGTCTCCTATTGAGTTTTCGATGGAAATTTAGCAATCGTGTGTTTAGCGTGAAAATCTATTACCGTATACTTCCAATGAATGATCTGATGATGGTGTCGGAAGGTAGCAATATACAAATCCTGTATTATACAAATGGACCCGCCATTTACTGGCTCTTTTTACTATTCAAATATTTTTTAATAGAAAACTAATTTTGAAAAAGGTTTTTACATTTCGTTATGATGGACAATTAATTGTGTTATGTTTTACAATAATAATGTTATGTATAAAATATTTAAGATGATTAAGCAAAAACTCAAAAGCATTTTGTAAAAACTTAAAAAAAAAATATTTCACAGTTTTCAAAAGGAAAAAACAATCGTCAAAATCGGTTCACTTCAACATAACACACCAACATCCTCATTTTAAGTCGATCAGAATTTTCCAGACTAGTTATTCAAAATATAATCTGTCTTCAGATGGCTCTGCAAGCGGTGAAGGCGAGATCAGCGGAGACGAGCGCCCCCCCTCTCCTCCCCGGGCGCCGTCCGCCACCCTCCCGCACCCCGCGCTCCCCTCACACCCTGGACCACCGCACTCCGCTGCCAGTGCTGCTGCTGCTGTACTTGTAAGTCTAAATTAGTTATTTGTCATTCACAATAGTTTCGTCAAATATATTGACAATATTTGAGATAGTTTGAAGATTTTAGCAATATTTAGAATAATATTACGACAATGTGGCCACAGCCATATTCATGCAGTAGTTTTGTGGTAGCCATTTCAGTATTAAATGCCTCCTCCTGTTTGGAGTCCCGCTATTGGATGATTGGGGTCTCCGCATTATATGCCAGTTTCCTAACGATGTTTAAATTACACACAAAATAAAACTTATTTGAATTAATAATGATTCACAAGCCGGCCGGTTAGAACCCTGTACGGAAGCCAAGTGCTTCGGCCACCACAAGTTTTTTCATATAATATCTATTTTTAAAAGCGACATATTTCCAAAAGCAGTAAGAAATATGTTATAAACTAAAAGCAGTCATCTCTGTTACAGAACGCTGCGGGTGCCGGCAATGCACTGGCTCAGTTGCAGCATCTGTTATTGACTCAGCACGGGGCACACTCCTTGCTGTTACACACACAGGTATGTTATGATCTATAGAACTATAGCTCTTTATTCAGACTAACAACACAGCAAACTCAGTTTCCAAAGCGCTATGACTTGTTTTTAAACTATAAAAAAAATAAAAAAAAATAAAAAATAAACGAGGGTTGAGAAAAGTCCTTAAAGGTAGATTTGACATTGCAGAGGTCCATAAGCGACGTTAACTACTTAAAATTGTGGGCACGTTGGCCTACACGGTAATAAAATAAAACAAACAAAGCAAAGAACTCAGGGTAGATTAGGTTCCGACACAAATACTAGGTCACGAAACCAGGAGTAAAAGCAGATTACCCGTTTTCCTATGGGTCATGTGACGGAGGCTTCTGCTGAAAAGCCAGCTGCTTAGAATCAACATTGAAGAATTTCTTCAAATAAAATTTACACGAGATGCTACCGATTAAAGAACTTAATAAAAATACGCTGGAAGCAAGTACGGATTACAAGGATTGGAAATCATTCTCATTCTTTGTCCAGTGGATTTTTTATATACTGGCTTAGCTCCTTAAAGCTGGTATTTGATATAATAGGATTGTTGTTTAATCGACACAATAATTATAAGTACCTTTTTTGAGATATCAAGGCAAGTCTATCTAAGTAGTAGGTACCTATATGAAATGAAGTATTTGACGTCCTCATTCTTTCTCTCCAGGTCCAACAAGCAGTGGCTCAAGCAGCAGCTCAACAACTCCAGCAGTTGCAGGCTCGGGCCAACGTTGTACCACAACCTACCACAGGTATATCACTATTACTGTTCACTGGTCTCCTCAGTAGTGGAATTAGGCATAGTTCATCTTCACGAGAACTTCACGATTGAAACAGTTTGGTTTCTCCAATAAGAAAGTGACTTCTTCTAACCACTGGATATAAAGGTGACATTGGGTCCATATTTAAAAATATTTCTAGAAAAACTCTGAGAAAACTTAACTTTGATTTTCGAAGATTTGACTGTAGACTCAACTCACGTAATAATGGACTAGCCAAATCACTCTAAAAAAGCAGATTCAAATATCAAATTCAAATTTATTTATTTGACTACATAGGTTAACAAATAAGATTTATAATCAACATATTTATAAATCTTATTTCAATCTATATATATAAAAGAAAGTCGTGTTAGTTACACCACTTATAACTCAAGAACGGCAGAACAGATTTGGCTGAAAATTGGTAGGGAGGTAGCTTAGAGCCAGGAGACGGACATAGGATACTTTTTATCCCGCATTTCGCATTTTCGACAGCGTTCCCGTGGGACTTGACATGAAACGTCAGTCCTATAAAACGTGGTATGACAAAACGCAAATGACAGCTATGTAATTGACGTATAGATGTCAATTTGATATTTGTAAGAAATCAATATTAAAATTAGAGTTCTTTGCAAGTCAAGGTCTGATGATGGAGCTGGAAGGTGGCTATGGGAACTCCGTCATTAAGCAAGATAACCTCATCGTGTTTAGGCTCTAATGAAGCGTCCTGGTGAGATCTTTGCGTAGAGGCTGAATGTCAAAGTCCGATGATGGAGCAGGAAGGTGGCCACTGTATGTTTGTTCTGGCTTCGGACGGGCTGACTTTCAATGGCTGATAGTTTATGTTATAAGGAGTAACTTAGGCTATATATTCTTTTTTAATTCTCGATGAAGTTCAAGGATGCTATTTACGGCGAGAAAAAATCGAATTGTTGACATTTAATTGAGATTGGCGCAGACGAAGTTGCGCGGGCCCACTAGTTTAGAATATAATACAAAATCTTTAAGTTAATCAAGAAGAAGTGATACACTCAGTGTACTATATTACTGGCAGCTGTACAGTACAGTACAGTAGCTTGTCTCAAGTCTCCTTAGTCATAGGGATTAAGCATGGCAAATGCTGGTGTCAAGCTTCTCGGTCACTACTATCTAGTATCTACTCTCGGTCATTACTTTTACCTTAAAATACATAAACCCATTTCAATTGATACATTTGTTAAAAACAAAAATATTGTAAAACAATATTAAAAAAAAAAAAAAACAATATCTTAAATTTAAAAAAAAGACATGTCCGCTGAGTTTCTTGCGCCGGTTCTTCTCAGGACTGAGGCGTAATTTTAGCGAACTGGTGGTAGAACTTTTGATTTTATTTTTGACTTTCAAAATGTATGTGTGTCCATATCTAATTTGAAATAAATGATTTGACTTTGACTTGACTTTGACTTTCTAAAATCACAAATAAAACCCAACTTTGCTTGCTTCCAGAAGGCAGATCACCATCTCCTCGACGGACCCCTCCAGGAGCCGGCGCCTTCCTAACTCCGCACACGCCAGGGTCGGGACGAGCGCGTTCTCCTCACACACACACACCGCTGCACGCGCATGCGCACAAGCCACGTGCCCTAGAACCTGCTGTTGATGACACTGCTGATCTTGAGGAGTTGGAACACTTCGCTAAGACATTTAAACAGCGACGTATTAAACTAGGTAAGTTGTCTTCAGAAAGTGATTCTTCAAAGTGCATTCTACTTTTGTTAGGTCAGAAAATGATTTTTAACAGAAAGTTTAGGGCATCAGATTTGCAGTATAATATTGTATCTTTTATCATTTTATTTTTACTAAGTCTCATTTCCAAAACAATATTACAGGGTTCACTCAAGGCGACGTCGGTCTAGCGATGGGCAAGTTATACGGGAACGACTTCTCGCAGACCACCATCTCGCGGTTCGAGGCTCTCAACCTGAGCTTCAAAAACATGTGCAAACTCAAGCCTCTGCTGCAGAAGTGGCTTGAAGATGCCGACTCCTCCTTAGCAGGGGGCGGTACTGGCCCAGCAGGTGGCACTGGTTTGGGTGCAGGCTTGGCTGAAGCCGTGGGAAGGCGACGCAAGAAACGGACCTCGATTGAGTCCGGGGTTCGGGTCGCCTTGGAGAAGGCGTTCCTCCACAACCCGAAGCCGACTAGTGAGGAGATCGCTGCACTTGCTGACTCACTCTGTATGGAGAAGGAGGTTGTGCGGGTCTGGTTCTGCAATCGGCGACAGAAGGTCAGTGCATGAAGCATACAAATTAAAGAATTAAGAGCAAATTTAATAACAAAAAAAATCAGTTTTTTCTTTTTTAAAATTGTATAATATTACCACAAACCCAATTATACCCGTTCAAAGATATCTCATGACATCGTATAATTTATTGAAAAAACACCAATTAAGCTCTGTCTACATCTACCAGTCTTGTAAAATTAACGGTGACTTTATTATATAGATTGTAGTTTCGTTGGAAATTACTACATCCAACAGGTTATGTTTACCCTTCCATTATACTACTTGTGTTCAAAACCTAACTAAGATTTTCAATTTCCAGGAGAAGCGCATCAACCCTCCAACGGGCGAGAGCGGCGCCGGGCTGCTGCCGGCCCTGGCGCACGCACACAGCCAGGCTCTCCACGCACACGCTCACGCACACGCGCACGTGTCAGCACACGCACACAACCACGCGCTCCAGCCGCTAGCGCTCTTGGCAAGACCGCCTGGTCCTCGCGAGTGAAACCTTAACATATCTTCCTGTACATAGGATCGACTCCTGTATATATCGTCTCGAGACGAACGCTTTTAGTGAAGTACTCGGTGGTACATCGATGTTTGGAATCGATTTTAGGATTTTATCTCGGACGTATACCCTATTTTTTATTTTATTATAATGTCATAATGAAAAATGCTTAAAAATTTATCTTTTTCCAAATGTCGATGTGCCTTTATAATAACCGGGTACTGGACCTAGTTTTTAACTATCAAAAATATCAGTCATATAGCACGCAATTGGGTATCTCACCCTACAATTTACAGACTATGTTGACCATTTTTGTTGAACTTTTTCCGTAAAACGTCATAATATAATTATTTCGGTAGTAAATATGTAAGTTAAGTGTAAATAATTGTTGATGAAGAGCCTAATTTTGCTGAATTCGTTCATCGCGAGTTGTGTCACTTTGCGTGGACTTATTGACCAGGATTGGGTTGAAGACAGTGGCGTATCCCGAGATGTGTCTATTAGTAGTAAGTTAGGCCACTGTCTAGAAGGACTAGTTTTAGCTGTAGAAGTATATTAGTGTTACTGTGAAGTTTATTTATGAATGGCCGCGGTATCTCCCGGTTGTATGGAGCTCATATCAGTAAGCGCTCCGAGATGTTCGGTGGATGTGTAGAAATCTGTATGTTATATTAAAACAATAGAGACTATTATATGACGTGTTTTATTTATCTACCTTTTAAGATCATTTTTACAAGAACAAATATATTTTTTACAAAAATGTAAATTACCGATTTAAAAGTTTCAAGAATAGCACAATAATTACTAGTGAAAAAATATCCAAATCGGTTCGCCTAAACTCAAGTTATTCGGAGAGAAAACATAAAAAATAAACATGAATATTTTCTTCCTTTTCTGAACTCTCAATAAGCACCAATAAGTATTTTTTTTTTATGAAAAATAAATAAGCTCTCAAGCCATAACTTTAATTAGTCATATATAGTACTTTGAGAAGCTTTGAAGTACAAATACAATCATTGAAATAGGTTCAGGAAACACACGAATCGCGCATGATGTAATAAAATTGTTTTCATACAAAATGAAGGCAACACAAACTTCACAACAGTACCCAGAGCTTCTGTAGAATTACGGTATACATAAGTTCTAAAGTTGGAATCGAAATACAGCGACATCTAACTTAAATTAAGTACGTAAGAACCAGTGGCGTGCTTATATATTGTGGTCAGGGTATGCAGAATTGTAAATAAAACCTAATATTTTACTAATTTATATCTTGATTTAAATTTAATTACATTTTTTCGTTCAATATACGCAAATAATAAGAATAATGAATGTATTTCTATTAAATGTACAGCATTTAATTGTGCAGCAATTAATCAATTTGATAGTTTTAGGGTATGCAATGCGTATTTAGTTCTATATACTGCACGCCACTGGTAAGAACTAGTCTCGAGTATTATTAGATGGCAGTTTTACAAAATAAAGTAAAATATTATTTGGAAATTAAGTTACTAAAGCGACATCTACTGAATGAAATATGAACTTATTCTGTAACAGCAATGTTTTGAGGATTTTGTCTTGGCCAGCAGATGGCGCATTGTACATATTTAGTAACAAAAACCTCAAATTATTTGTGACGTCGTCGTCGTGTTACTACAAAAATGTATGTAGGCTCTAAATATCCTTTTTCTTTCTTTGCTTTTTTCTAAAAACTTGTGCACTATAAGTTTATGGGCAATGGCAACAATTTTTTAATTTTCAAGGATGCCTAACGAGAGAGCGGCGAAGCGCATTTTCTTTTCTGAATTGAAAACTGGCGAACGAAGAAGTGGAGGCCAGTTTCTCAGATACAAAGACGTTCAGAAGAGGCATATGAAAAACTGCAAAATTGAGCCCTCTCGTTGGGAAGAACTAGTCGAAGATAGAGCGGTCTGGCGCAGTTCTGTAAATAAAGCAGTGCACACCTTCGAAACAAAGCGACTTTCCAACCTGGACAAGAAGCGTGACAACATTAAAAGCAGACCACCAGCTAACACGAAATTCAATTATGTGAATGGTATCCTATCTTGTCAACGTTGCCGACGCACTTTTACGGCAAAGATAGGATACATAAGTCATATCAGAGCATGTCATCAAAGCTCAATCCACCAATGATGAGGGGAAAAATAAAATGGAAAATAGTCGCCGTAGCCGAAACCGGCATGGAGGATTATTATTATTATCCTATTCTCATAATATTTCTATAACTAATTTAATATACTTATCATTCAACAGTAGAAAGATCAATTTTGTACATTAAATATATATAATTTCATAGAAGATTGTCAGAAGGCAACTTACAATTAGTTAATAAAAAAATATTGCTGTTGAGCACATATCGAATATAGCCATTATATTTCCAAGTCAACAATTGTGATGTATAATTTTTGTATCGACAAGGATCTTAAGTATAGATTAAGTCTTTATATCCATATTATTAAAGCTTATTATCAAATGCAGATGGTCAGAAAGATAAGTATTTAACTACTTGTAAACACAGGGTATTGGTTCCATAGTCTTTGTTTTAGGGCATTCAGAGTCAAGTTATCCTCAAGTTGGTACCTTAGCATGGCCATCATGATCACAGAAAAGCCCCTAGAAAAGTTCGGCTTAGAATTAAAGTCAGAGACCAGAAAATTCTCTAAATTTCTCAAGATATACTTCTTCATCATACACGCCCTGACCTGCTTGGACTTTGGCTTCAACCAAAGCTTCCACAGACTGGCGAAGATCTTTATATCGACAATGAATATGCTGATGAGGTTGGCTTTAGGAGCCATGAGCATCTTGACTGCCTGGGGACTCCCAAATAGTATTGGCTTAGGCTGGGCTCCGTTCACAGTCTTACTCGAGAATATTCTAGTAGTCATGACGTTCTCGGGATCCCGGTCATTGTTCAAAGTGGCTGATCTGTTCTCTGACTTGATGACGATTGATGAGCTCTTTGGTACCGTCTGCGTGTACAAAGTGGAGAGCAAGATGGTGATCTTCACATTCACTATGATAGTGCTAAGAATGCTTATATATGCTATTAGTAGGATGGTCCGCGAAGCCTACTTTCTCTTCCTCGACGTTATCGAGATCCAGTACAACTACGAAATATTTTGCATGTACTTATTCTTGACGGTGTACTTCTTCGTCTTGTTTTCTATTTATTGTCGCATGAAGAAGTTGAAGGAACTGATGAAGAATGATTTTGAGATAAGGAGAGCTAATCTGATATATATGGCGCTAATTGATTGTACAGAGAAGATTAAGCAGTCTTTAGATGTTCCGGTAAGAAACTGTTTTCTAAATCTTGGCGCACGACTTCGTTTTAGCATTTAAGGAATAAGATAAGACATAATTTTAATGATCTTGTGTTTTCTTCAGTTTTTAGTGGTGCTGGTGTTTACTGTTTTTGTGGTAATGGTCGACGTATTCATCACTCTTGAGATGATAATAAGCAACAAGGTAAGAAAAATATAAATTTTTCGTTTTCAGTATAAATTTGAAACTAAGTTGCAATTTAAATTATGTCTCTTTTTAGATTTTTGTACAAGTGCCAACTGGTTACTCGTTTACTACTCATGACAAATACTAGCTGTTTTCCCATTCATGACTAAGCATTAAATTTTAGTTACCTATGCTCATACGGTAGTCAGTTAATTCTATTGACTTATATTTAAATGATACCTAGTGTACCCAAAATTCAGGGTGTCCCAGGAGTGATAAGCAGCTGATCTTATACTTATTGATTTTTAAAGTATAAAGTAGTTCGGCTCGAAAATTTTCAAAATTTTATAATATACATGGTGGTGATTGGTATACCTAAGGAGGTGCTCTATCTTCGGACCTCCGCTTATCACTACTTCCCAGGACACCTTGTATATTTGAAGTATACTTAATTGCGTATTTACAATTAAACTTAAATATTTTATTCCAGTACACAGTCGGTGTTTACGTGGTACGGTACATGGAGATCAGCTTCGGGTTTCTCATTCTATTCGCTCCGGTGCTGTTGGCAGACATGATGGCCATACAAGTCGACAATATCAAGGTCATCCTACATGACAAGTTGTGCCATAATAACGGAGCAGGTATGAAGGCTCAGTGATATACCATTTACTATAGTTCATAAGATGCTACGGGCATGTGATGAGATGGAATAAGAGCCAGACGAATGGTGAATTTAAAAGTCAAATTTACAAGAGATTGAGAAAAATTACTTTTCAAATAAAAAAACTACATTTACTCATCATCAGTAGGATCCACATTACAAATTCAAATTACTTTAATTAAAAAACTCAATATTTTCCAGATATGAGGAAGTACTCTGAGCTTTCCGAGTTCATCTCGTACGTGGAAGCTCGTGGGTGTAAGCTGCGCGCCTGCCGCGTTGTGCCCATGGACCTCACTCTACCCGTCACCGTGTTCAACGTCTGCGTCACCTACCTTATCGTCATGATACAGTTCGCTGATCTTTACTAAATCTGCAATTTATTACCCTTAATAACTTTTTCGTCTCACCAGTTGTTAGTTTTCACTTTGTGTTTTGAAATGTGTCAGTGTTACATCACTCTTTTGCTGTATAATAAAACGTTTGGTTTTCTTTATTTGAATTTTATTATTTACTAAAATTGAATACATTCAATTTAATAACTAACAACAAATAGGTCTGTCTCAATGTGTATGTAATTTAAAAAAGGCGCAATCACGAGATGTTTCTTAGTAGGAGATAATCTTTGGAACTACTGAATCGATCCCAAAAAATATTTTACTAATAGGAAGCTAAATTATTAATTTCTTCTCTTCTCTTGTCTAAAATTTCCATTTGGACTTGTTTACTTCCATTGTAACATAATATAACAACTTTCACACATGGTTTTAAACCATCAAGTCCAGACGATGCTCTCGATCCAAGGCTTGTAGTACTCGACCCGTGTGTATAGACCAGCGCCCGCTTCACCACATGCCACACCTGATGACGTCACACCGAACAGAGCTCTCGTACAATAGATCTCATTGCCATCCATAATTAATGGACCGCCACTATCACCCTGAGTAAAAACAAAGTTATGTCATTACATATTCCAGAAGACTTGAATTGACTGCTTCATATTGCGAAACTTTAAAATTATAATAAGATTGAAGTATTTAGTTTTATATTAAAAGTGAAAAAATAGAAGAAGAAGTTAAAACCGTATGACAGGAAATCTGTGGTAGTCACGACCCTCCGATATGAGGAATAGGACTCTTTGAGGAGGAACAACTAGACTACCCCAAAGTGTCCCCTGACATTACAAGAGTCTATGAGCTTTGCTTTTTTATGAATCTAATCGATGTGAACTGGTTTAACTATTGAGGTTTTATAAAAGGAATGGAACATCACCTCGCAAGTATCGTGTACTGTCTCTTTGTCTCCGTAGCAGACCTGAGTGTTGTTGTCGAACCCATCCAGCATGTGACGATGAGGAGGATACTGCTCCTCACACTCCTCGGTGGTGAACTGTTTTAGCTCCACCTTGAAGATATAATAAGTGTTAATTGATTCAACAATGTCATCAGAGAATGTTGGCACACTATTCATTGAAGCATCTAAGCAGCAATGTATTAACACTACTGTATAGGAACACTACTGTATAGCCTTTATTGGTCACTGCTGGGCTCAAGTCTCTTCAGTAGAGGGATCAGGTATAGTATAGTATAGGTATAGTCCTCTACGAATACCTAGATTGGTAGACTACATAGTACTTTCGTAGGATTTTTAATCCTTCTTCAATATACAGGTTCCCTCACGATGTTTTCCTTCGCCGTTCCTGTGGTGGTGGTTATTCTTCTATAAAATTAGACACAAAATTAGACTATTATGGATATTAATACAGGGTGGATCTGTAACTTTGGACAATCTGACGTGTGGTGAATGACCTGTCGAAATACAACAAAGCACCATTATTATTTTTTGGATCGGTTAAACTTTTTTTTTGACATTGTATGGAAAACGTACGAGTATCGTTGTGGACTTCCATACTATGATGAAAATTTTTTTTTTTCCAATATCTAAAATAAAAGTGGTTGTTGACCCCACGTCAGATTGTCCAAAGTTACAGATCCACCCTGTATAGTAAAGTCACCGTAAAAAATTAAATAATTTTCGTACCTTCTGTAAAACATCAGCCAAGCGTTGTCGAGGACCCAAATAACCCCAGCCTAAAGCCCAAGCTTTTTTAAGATTTCGGTACTTATTTTGTTTTCCAGAAAGCAAGCATACAGGGAACACATTTATGCTGAACTCTATCCTGAAATCAAATTATAACGCCATCGATTAAGAATCCTTTTATTAAATTTAAATAACTACTGTACTGTTGGGAAATGAAAGGGTTCATGCTCGGGGAGTCTTGTATACACTGTGAATGCAGTTTGAGTTTCAGTGGTACTACCCAAAACCTAATTACTCATAAATCTAACCGCAGTGTCTAGTCTTCTCGTGATCGTGACGTATGCAACAACTATGAAATATCGAGAACACTACATTGATTAAATATCAATATAAGTACTCAATTATGAAAAGATTGGGCAATAACAGCATGAACAACCAAGGTGTTAGTCATGTACTAATCTCCTCGCGAGCCTCAAGTTTGGACAACGTAGATTACGTACTGTTTCTCAGTTTTGAGTAGAGCGATGTCGTGGTACTTGGAGGGCGAGACGTAGTCGGGATGCGGGATGACCTCGGCGAGGGAGTGATGCTGCCAGTACTCAGGAGGGTCGGAGCGCTTAAGGATGCCGAGAGCCGCGTACTTCAGTGGACCACTGATAACGACAGAATGGCATATTAATTGGTGTGAAGCATGTATGTTAGTGTATATAGTGTGTGTGTGTACTAACAGTCGTGGTTCAGCGATGCAGTGAGCCGCTGTGAGGATGTATCGCTCTGACAGCACCGACCCACCACACAACCACTGCGCCTCCTCTATAGACGATCCATAGCCCAGCAATGCCTGTATGTTTAACATAATTTAGGTTATATGACACAACTTCTCACATAACAACATTATCTCAACATTATTATGGGTGAATTATGAATGATGATGCATATAGACGGACATCAGAGTTAATGGCCATATATATACATATAACTACTACGTGATTCGCGACTTCATCTGCGTCATAAAAGTATATAATATAGCCTTCCTCGATAAATGGACTATCCAACACTAGGAAATAGCGGTTTCTGAGACTATTCAGCTTAATACAGTAGTTTGTGGCGAACATTTTCGTCGAAGTTGAAACTCATCGCGTGCGACATAAATATGCGCGCGCAGTTTCGTTCCCGAGTTCAGGCGACGAAGACCGAACTCGGACGGACAAACTTCAACAACAAGCTCTCGGTTTCTCGGTGTCAACGCTCTTTTAAATCCTAATTTATTTTATCTTTTTTATTGTTTTTGCTATAAATATTCTTAAATATACGTTTTTACCAATTTTCAAATAGTTCATCATTCATACCTCCACAAGTTAGTAAATATTGATTAGTATATATATACGAGTATATTATATCCAATATCAAATTCAAACTCATCAGCCTCCGTCAATAAGTACCAAGTCTATACTTTCAACATATATACATTACCATGAAGGGAAACTCGGCTCTCTTTGCATCTTCTCCACCGGCTGGTGACACACCAGCTTCATAGATTCCGAAACATTTTCTGTCAGGATTAAATACACTGGATACACTAAAACTCGCGTCACCAAGTCTCCTGTTACAGTTTTTGCGGTACCATTCTATCTTTAAAACGTTGTCAATGCAAGCTGAAACAGGTTAACTGTTTTAATATTTTTATCATTATAAATTCAAGATGGCCGCCGCTACAAAATGGCGGATAGTTTATGTTTTATTAATCCCATCAATATGGGTATCAAATGAAAGGGCTCAACAAGCAAAATACAGTATACTATAAAAAATTGAAATCCAAGATTGCGGCCGCTACAAAATGGCGGATTACGTAGGTTTTATCAATCCCATCAATATGGGTATCAAATGAAAGGGCTCAACAAGCAGAATACAATATACTATAAAAATTGAAATCCAAGATGGCGGCCGCTACAAAATAGCGAATAACGTAGGTTTTATCAATCCCATCAATATGGGTATCAAATTAAAGGGCTCAACAAGCAGAATACATGTACTATAAAAATTGAAATCCAAGATGGCCGCTGCTACCAAATGGCTGATAACAATTTTTTATCAAACTAAAAACTAGAAGAGAGAGTAGACTAGATTGTAGAAAATTGATGTGCCCAACTGTTTTATAATTCCCACGACTGTATCTATTTTATTATTTTTTGGTTTTTAGTACATTTATCTTAAACATTGCAATGTATGTTTAACAAAAAACTTAAAAAGATTTTTACCTATTTTTATTTAGTATATTTATTTAATGTTAATCGAAGCATTGTGTGGCACTCAAATATAAATAATGAGTGTGTAAGTACATGGTACTAATTTATAACAGGCTTAATAAATCACGTATTAAACAATAATTCATACCGTTCCAAGACCTTTGAGTTGTTTTCACAAGTTTCCCGTATGTAGTTGTGTGGTAAATATTACTGAAAGTAATCAAAAGCAAAATTAAATAAGATAATTAATCTTTCCCTTTGCATACCTATTGCACTACCTATTTCTGTACTGGAGGTCGCGGGATCCAATCCGACCTAAATCTTAATGTGAAAAAGATTTATGTGCCATTTCTCACAACACTGGTTAAAAAGTTATTAACCTGCATGTCGGAAAAGGATTCTAAAAAAATCCTTTGAAGATATGTGAAGTCCTCAATCCGCACTAGGCAAGCGTGGTAGACTATGGCTAATCCCTGTTCTGAGGAGACCTGAGCCCAGCAGTGGGCAAAAATGAGTTGTTACCGTACAGTATAATCATTGTAATACATATATCTCTGTTACTCACTTGATATCATCAACGAGTTCACAATCAACACAACAGACGATGGGCTCTTTCCCCTTAAATCCACAAACCTAGATACAGAAATAAAACATTTCTTAATAAGATCCAGTCAATAATTTCTTTAAAAATAAACCTATAATTTGGAAAAGTGCTGCTTATATTAATGTGCTTTCAGTTGGCTAAAATTTTAATTCTCCTCTTGTGTGTATTTAAAACATACAGGGTGGATCTGTAACTTTGGACAATCTGACGTGGGGTGAATGACCTGTCGAAATACAACTTAGCACCATTTTTATTTTTTGGATCGGTTAAACTTTTTTTTCTGACATTGTATGGAAAACGTACGACTATCGTTGCGGACTTCCATACTATGATGATTTTTTTTTAATCCAATTTCTAAAATAAAAGTAGTTCTAGGTTTTATTTCAACAGGTCATTCACCCCACTTCAGATTGTCCAAAGTTACAGATCCACCCTGTATATATTGAACGGGCACGATTTTATATCAGTAATATGTTACCTTTGGAAATGACGGATTTTTATTGCCCAAGAGGAGGGATTCACAACGTGAGGCGAACACACATGTGCCGTTGTTTTCATTCGACATACATTGGGACCCTGAAATAGAATTGATTGTTGAATATACAGGAGTCCATGAGTTGACTATGAACATTTGACATCAGCTGGGTTGTGCCATAAAAGGCCGCTAAGACTTCTATGGCGATTTATCTCCTAAAAACTAAAGATTATCTAGCTCCTCTCATACGTAAATATAGACGAAACCCAGAATTTAGTATTTACTATCAGGTTGGACGTATACTCATTTAATTTACTTTAAAATACAAAATATAAGTCATTATAGTTTTAAACCATTAATTAAATAATATAGTATTATACAATATTTTTTTTTTTTTTTTTTTTTTTTTTTTTTTTATTGCCATGTAGGCAGACGAATTAATTAAGGAACAAACACGTGGTAAAAATTAACTTGTTTGTTAAGGAAATTCCGTGGGGTGACGTATTAGGTATTTCTCGGAAACAAGTTTGGGAAAATAAAACCAATTTTGAAATTATCCTCTTACGAGAAGTTGTTAAAGATACAACCAACATACATAATTTTGCATTCAACATATAAATTAAATTAAAAGAAAGAATTCATTTATTGTGCACAAAAACTTAGAGCTATGCTAAAAATATTGTGTGTATTAATAAAAAACACAACAAATAAGCGAAATTGAATAAAATTTGATTGGAAGTCTAAATAAAATCACTGTTTTCTTAACCTAAGTTTTAATATAGAAATAATCTTAAAATCATCTTAATGATTAATCAAACAGTTTACCTTCAATATCAGCAGTAATATTCTTGAAACACGAACAGATAGCGAAGAAGAAAGCAACTTTAACGAGACACATAGTTCGACCGCTCTCTCACGACTCAACACTGTAACTGGAACCACGCGTTGTAGAGGTAATACCAATATGACGTCATCTTATACAAAGATATGCAAGTATTAAGAATGCGTTTGTGGTAAATGACGTTTCATACAGACTGGATCTGTAACTTTGGACAACTGACGTGGGGTGAATGACCCGTTGAAATGAAACTTAGAACCACTTATTTGAGGAATTGGATATAAAAAAAATCATCATCGTTTTCCATACAATGTCAGAAAAAAAAGTTTAACCGATCAAACTGTGGAATCTTGTGAGTTGAGTTGACAAACTTCCAGGATTGTGTTGTAATACGCCATGTATATCGCGTGACAATGCAATAATATGGTGTCGTGGAGGTGATTTACCAATATGACGTCATTTTAAATAAAGATGTAGATATGTAAGTATTAAGAATGCGTTTGTGATAATTAACTTTGCTTATAAAGCTTTAAAAGTTTTAAATAACTTTCACTGGATGTAACTATGTTACATACACTACCCAAACTGAAAAACTTCTCGTTTGTCGATTGAGCTGAAATGTTGCATGTATACCGGTTGATAACGCAATATCTTGGAGCTGATTTGGTAATGGAACTTAGAACTAAACAACTGTACTAAACCAGACATGCTCATCGTGTTTCGGCTTGTTTACTTGTCTTAACCTATTCTACTTTTGATATACAGAGTCTTTAAAATTATATATAACGGAGATTGTAAATTGGAACGTCAAGGCAACATTGACTTGCGTGTGTTCGGAATGTGCGTTGGCAACACTAAGGCGTTGAGAAGTGACAGCTGTCAACTGTCAACGAAGTAACCGCACCTTTTGAAGTATATCCGAACGGGGCGGATTTGCACCATACTAAAATAATATCAATTGCATCGATATGAATGAAGATAATCGGCCACACACCGCCCCGTTATAAATAAGTATCTTCTTCTTTAAAATAAATATGAGCCAGCATTAGTGAGAGGTACCTTCCTGAGAATTTTCATTGCTTGTGCTTCTTAAACAGTCTTAATTAAGTTGCTTCCTCGCACCACTAATCTTATTTTAGTTACGTAAACATTACCTAGAATGTAATTAAAATAAAACATTAATACTTATAATATATTTATATTTTCCTAATACATTATTTGGTGCTTGCCCATACAATACTCTCAATCCAAGGCTTGTAGTACTCGACGCGTGTGTACAGACCAGCTCCTACATATCCACACGCCACACCTGATGACGTCACACCGAACTGAGCCCTCGCACACCCCAGCTCACTCTGATGCAGGATCAAGGGACTTCCACTATCACCCTGAAACAGAATATGCATGTCATACAATAGGTTTTGAATATCTTTGTATTATGGTATACTCTAGGTACATATACCGTTGTGGCGACCAATAATAGCGCGTGAGGTCCTGACTCGCGGTTACGACATTTGCAAGAATGTTCGCATATATACGACATCTCAAATCTACTACAGTGGGCTTCGGCCTGACCGGGCATACACTACCTCGCCCGGTCGTAGATCTCCCTTTGGCCATAAGTCCACTGTACCCACACCGTATAGTGCATTTAATCAAAATTAAATACCACTAGTCAAGTGTTCTAAGTAAAGAGATCATTGTCATAGTAAACCTCGATTGATTTATGCGAATTGGGAACTTCACTCATCATCCAAAAGATTTTTCGCATTAGGTTACCGTTTATATTGTTGGTTTTGTGATAAAACTGTATATTACTCTTTGCAACCTGAAGCAACACTAATTTAAGGTACAACGATTGTAGGACTCTTGAACAAAACTAACCAATGTTGGCTAATAATTAATGCTAATTCTATACAAAAATATAAAACTTGACAGGTGTCAAGGGACACCCGGATGGAACGAAGTTCCTTTCGATTTATTAGTGAGGGAATTGTAATAAAACTTTATTTTTTTTATTTAATAACTTAAATAAAATATTTTGATCACAGCGCCATCTAGCATTAATCATATAAAACAAAAAAAGTGTCGTTCCAACTTTTTCATAAGAATTTCCGTCTAGCCCCCTTTCAATAACGCGCGGTAAGGAATTTCGTTCCAATAACACTTTAGACTATAGAGAATAAGAAAGTCTAAAGTTACCTGACAAGTATCACGTACTGTCTCCTTGTCTCCGTAGCAGAGCTGAGTGTTGTTGTCGAACCCGTCCACCATGTGACGATGAGGAGGATACTGCTCCTCACACTCTTCGGTGGTGAACTGTTTTAACTCGACCTTACCAGAAAACCTGTATTGATTATTAATACACTAGATGTAAGCGCAGCGCAGGAACGATCGTAACTTGGCGAAATTTGAGATCTGTGTCCAACAACGGACATTCACGTGCTGATAATGATGATGAATGAATAGGACTAATAAACACACTTATAAATTAACTAAAAGAAAATTACACAGAAATCTATAGATAAAACAAACGAAATAATTTTTGAGGGAATGAATATTATTGTATAAAATATGTCTATAAACCAAATTAATAATAATCATCTTATTGGAGTAGTGATCAGTAATTTTTTAAATTTTTTTGTTTGTACTTTATTTTGTTGAACAACGCACATTCAAATCTATACAGTTTAAAAGACTAGGTTTTAAATTCACGGTTTCCAATCAAATCTTAACAGAACTCTTCATACCTTCTGCAAGTTGTCAGCCAGTTGTGTCAATGGTCCTAAGTATCCCCAACCCAACGCCAGAGCTCGACTCGGATCATGGTACTTATCTATCTGCCCAGAGTACAGGCATACTGGTACTACGTTTATGTTGAATTGGATTCTGGAAAAATATGTGGTGGATATGTGACTTTATTCCAGTCGAAGTAGGTTGAATATCCTGTAGCTAGTAGTCGTTACATATTATGATATTGAAAATAAAGTTTAACTGATTCCAAAAACAAAAGTACCAAGATGTATATCGAGAGTATATTCAACCTCTTGATAGGTAAATAACATACTGTTTTTCAGTTTTGAGTAGAGCGATGTCGTGGTACTTGGAGGGCGAGACGTAGTCGGGATGCGGGATAACCTCGGCGAGGGAGTGATGCTGCCAGTACTCAGGAGGGTCGGAGCGCTTCAGGATGCCGAGAGCCGCGTACTTCAGTGCTCCCCTGAGAAGAGCAGGACGACATTATTATTGGTGTGTATTTCTGAGTGTTAGTGTATGTGTGTGTACTAACAGTCGTGGTTCAGCGATGCAGTGCGCCGCTGTGAGGATGTATCGCTCTGACAGCACCGACCCACCACACAACCACTGCGCCTCTTCTTTAGTCGGTCCATAGCCCAGCAATGCCTGTACACGTATAAGTCATAGTCTCTGTGCCAACTGTAGTATCATAATGTATTTTAAAGAATATCAAGCAAAAAGAGTTTGTACCCCAGAGACAATCTTTATTTAGATTGCGCTGAAGATCTCTGGGTTCTGCAATACGCGCCAATTTGATATGATATAAAAAACACATTTGACGTTTTTTGAATTAAGATGATGGCGTTGTGGCGAGGTTAGGAGGCGGCATATGTCCAGCAGTGGACGTCTATAGGCTGATGATGATGATGAATTAAGATGATTTGAAATTGATCTATTTATTAATTAATTTCAACCATAAAGTAAATGAAGTTCATTGTATTCCTTAAAAAGTTAAATCACTTCTGTTTCAAAAAACAAATTATTTATTACCATAAAAGGGAATTCCGCTCTTGCCGCATCTACCCCACCAGCGGGTGCTACTAGACCAGTTATTAATTTATGGCACATTTGCTCCTGATCCCATACTTTGTCGAATACATGCACCTCCGAAGACTTGCAGGCATATCCCGGGATATCCATAATAGCCTGAATACAAGCTGAAAGGTAAATTACAATATATTGCTAGAAATATACAAAAGATTAAAAAACTGCGAATTTGAAAAAATCTACGTCAATTTTAAACAGTAGTTTTTTATATAATACGAGTATAATAGTTGTTGTCTCATAGACAGTTTTGATCAGTTTTCTTTCTTATATCTAGTAGTGCATATTATATACTGCAATAATTCATTACTGTCCCCTGCTGATCACAGGTCTCTTCAGTAGAGGGATCAGGCATTACGCTTTCTTAATGCATTTATTTACTAATTCCTCTATAAAGATTGTCAGTATCACTTACACTATTACTAAACGGGTTCTTACACTTCTTACCACGATTATTTTCAATTGAGCGATCCCGATATTTCGACACTGTTTCAAGAGCCATGATCACGGGAAGACTGAGGAACTGCGGAAATATCGGGATCGCTCAATTGAAAATAATCGTGGTAAGAACCCGTTTAGTAATAGTGTAAGTGATGTAGATAACCGCGAGTGTTTAAAGAAATTTATTAGATTGTCAATAATTGACTACGTGGTTAAGCATAAATGTATATGTATATTTACCATCCCAATATTTTTGTCCTGTCTTTACAAGCCGGCCATATTTGCTTGAGTGATATATATTACTGGAAATATTTATTTGATTTAAGAATTTTAAGTTTCTTATTTTAGGTAAATACCTTTTTTCTAAGAATTTTTGAAGCAGTTGTGACGATCGTAGTATTTTTAAAAATTAAACAACGTTAAGCTCGTGACTGTCATTTTTGAGTTTGTGTGTTTTTACATTTAAAGCCAAAAACTTTAGAAATAAAAGGTACTGTAATTAAAGAAATCTTAATAAGTACATTTAACACTAAAATCAGTCATTCAATGTGACTATTTTATAATATATGATTCAATGGAACTCACTTAATATTGTCGACTAGCTCACAATCAGTGCAGCAGATGATTGGTTCCTTACCGCGCACTCCACACACCTGACAAACCATGTTACTATTATTATTATTTCGCTCACCTAGAATGGTTTTGATATCTTCTTTCTACCTGTACCAACCCATTACTGCCCACTGTTGGGCTCAGGCCTCCTCAGAAGAGGGATTAGGCATAGTCTACCACGCTTGCCCAGTGCGGATTGGGGACTTCACATATCTTCAAAGCATTTTTAGAACCCTTTTCCGACATGCAGGTTTCCTCACGATGTTTTCCTTCACCGTTTTTAGCCAGTGGTGTTGTGAAAAATTGCACATAAATCTTTTTCACATTTAGATTTAGAGGTACAAGCCGGCCGGATTTGAACCCGCGACCTCCCGTTTGGAAGTACGCGCTTCGACCACTGCCCCACCACGACTACTTCTTCCTACTACTACTACTTATTCCTTCTTCTTTCTACATTCTAATCTAATTGTTCAGTACAAAGTTCCTGTCGGTTGTAAAATATGCTTCTTTTATATGTATTTTAGTTAATTTATTTTGTTTTCGAACATGCCCCTCATCTTTGATTCAAATGGTCCAGTAAAATTTTCTAAGGGTAAATTTTCTAGTATGGGTGTACCTCAGGGTTCCATCTTGGGTCCTTTTTTATTTCTAATATATATCAATGATTTACCTAGTTTTATTGAGACCCGACACGACGTCGTATTATTCGCAGATGATACTTCTTTATTATTTAAAATTAAACGACAAATGATCATTTATGACGAAGTGAATGATGCGATTTCTTGTGTGGTCCATTGGTTTCGTGTTAATAATCTCTTATTAAACGCAAAAAAAACCAAATGTATTAAGTTTAGTTTACCAAATGTAAAACAGGTACATAGTAATATAATTGTTGGTGGGGAGTCAATGGAGCTTGTTGAGTCAACTGTATTTCTTGGTATAACAATGGATTCCAAGCTGCAGTGGGGACCCCACATTAATAAATTAGCGAGTAAGCTCAGCTCTGCGGCATACGCGGTAAAAAAAATTAGACTCATTACTAATGTAGACACGGCTCGTTTAGTTTATTTTAGTTATTTTCATAGTGTCATGTCCTATGGCATTTTGCTATGGGGCAATGCAGCCGATGTAGAAACGATCTTTATCTTACAGAAAAGAGCTATACGCGCTATTTATAATATGCACTCAAGGGAATCCCTGAGGGAAAAATTTAAAGAAATTAAAGTTCTCACTCTACCATCCCAATACATTTTTGAAAATTTAATGTATGTTAGAAAGTATATTGAGGAATTTCCTAAAAAGTCTGACCTACATAATAGAAACACCAGGAACAAACATAAACTTGACTTGCCGATTAGTCGATTGCATAAAATAAGAAATTCTTTCAGGTGTTTGTCTGTATGCATGTACAACAAAATCCCACAAGATGTTCAAAACCTACCTATACATAGGTTTAAGAAAACTATTAAAGAACGTCTGTGCAAGAAAGCCTACTATAAGGTCAATGATTACTTGGACGATTGCACTAAGTGCGAATGAGTTGCTCGCCAAGGTCGTTTCATTATAATAATCGTGTTTTTTTATATATATATTTTGTCTATTTTATCTTTTGTAAAAAATTGTTAAAATATTTAAAAAAAAGGTTAATGCTCATAATAATAATTAAAAAAAAGACATGCCCGCTGAGTTTCTTGCCAGTTCTTCTCAGGACGGTGGCTATAATTATTATTTTTTGTGTCCGAACTGGTGGTAGCTTTTAAATATTGACGTCAACAAGAATGAGCATATCATCAAAGTTGAAAATAAAGTATTTCATTTCATTTCATTTCATTTCATTTCATTTCATAAGTTTTAGCCATGTATAACTTTGGATGATATTCTATTCTTATCATTATGAATAATATATTCATTACGATTTGAATGCCTTACTAGTCACGTGTCACTGGTATATGGAAGTAAGGTATTTTCGGTATCATTAGTTTATTTTTTGTGGCTCTCTACTGTTTGAACAGCGATTTAGGGAGGTATTACCGGCGGGAAGATTTTCTTCTTATAGTCCAAGATGATAGTCTCGCAGTGCTTCGCGAGCACACACGTACCGTTGTGTCCACCACTGATACATGGAGATCCTGGAACGAAATAACATAAAAAATCATCATCAGCCTATAGACGTCAATTGCTCCCAACCTCGCCACAACGACCGGTCCTGCGCTCTCTGCATCCAGTGACTTCCCGCTTTCCAACAAAACATTATCAGAACACGAAAAATATGTAAGTACATAATAACAAACAGTTACTCATTTTATCAACGACGAGGTCAAAGATCTCGTCTTAGATATACTTCAAGTTGGCTTAGTCAATAATATTGTAAATAAAATTTCATTCCTCCTAAATTTCGTAGAAGATTTTTGCATAATTTAAATCTGTCAAGCAAAACTGACAGTTATAATTACCTTCAATATCAGCTGAGACGTCACTCACAAATGTGATCAGTACAACACACAACACTACAGAGCGGAGACACATGTTATACACACATTAGTCGTGGACCGACTGCTGAATGCCACAATAAGACGCGTCGTAATATTTCAAGACTACATTCCTAACTGCTTCTCAAATTGGTCCTCTATGAGAAGGATCGAGAATATGTAAAATACCCCTAAATGTAGGGATGTCATTGCCTCGTTCTTTTCATATTATCTATGATGATTTTATAAAGCTGGACAGTTAGTTTGAATGTGCTCATCTCAAGAACCGTTAGTCAAATTAGAAAACTTCTTTCAATCTAGGATACTCCATTTATCGACGTAGGCTTTATGTTTTATTATTTTATCCCTTTACGACGCAAACGGTATATCTATACTGTATCTATTTAAGGAGATTTTTGGAATCATGTTTATTTTTCATATCACCACTCTTTGGTGTGAGCTACCATCTTCAGAGTATCCAATGCATTATAACTTGTACTTCTTTAAAACAGGATTTGCTCATCGATCTACGCGTACGTAAACATTAGAACATAATTAAAAGACAAACCATGAATACTAATTATTTATTATATTCTCTTAATATATTATTAAATGCTTAAGCCCAGACAATGCTTTCGATCCAAGGCTTGTAGTACTCGACCCGTGTGTATAGACCAGCGCCCGCTTCACCACACGCAACACCTGATGATGTTATACCGAACAGAGCCTTCGCACACCCCATCTCACTTACTGTCAGGATCAAGGGTCCACCACTATCACCCTGTTATGGAACATGAATTTTATCAGTACTGATTAATATTATTAGATTAATTTTATTTGAACTCCTCAGTAGAAGAATCTGGCTAAGTGACTTGTCCTTCTTCAAACGAGGTTTAAGAAAATTTCTATATAGATGGGGTTAAGTTAAGCCACGACTTTGCTTTGCAAGTACAAAATGATTGTCAAGTACAGTCATTGAGGACGTCCCCTTTTCACTGGTTCCGCCCAACATGTAGGTTTCGTCACATAGTTTTCTCAATTTTTTTATTGCATATCTAATAAGGTAAACGAACATACGGCCTATTTGATAGTAAAAAGTTATCGTCGCTCATGAACTTCTGTAATGTTAGGGCAACATGACGTCGTGCAGCCACCGAAGGATATTTTTTAAATCTTGATTGAGGTCAAGACATAGGGAAATACCCGATAGTACTGTAAATATTCGGGGAATACCTAGTTCGACATGCCGACTGGATAAAACCTTGTGAATTTCTGCATGAAACTTAAGGAGTTTCTCAGCTAGCTGTTATTAATACTAAAGTGTCAAAAATTAATGCAATGTTAAGTAGTTACCTGACAAGTATCATGGACTGTATCTTTGTCTCCGTAGCAGAGCTGTGTGTTCTTGTCAAACCCGTCCACCATGTGACGATGAGGAGGATATTGCAACTCACAGGCTTTGGTAGTAAACTTCTTTAACTTGACCTAAAAGTAAATGTAATACTGATAATAGAAAACTTACGATAGTAAAATTAAATTTGAGACAGAAAACAAATGTTAATTTCAAAGAAACTATCAAGGCTGGAAGATTTAATATTTTTATAACAGTACCTTCTGCAGAACATCAGCTAGTCTTGTCCTTGGTCCTGAGTAGCCCCACCCCAGCGCTAGAGCTCGACTAGGATTGATACGCTTCTTCCTGCCTCCGGAATACAAACACACTGGTACCACGTTCACGTTGAACTGGATCCTATAAAGATTTGATTAATGTCAGGACTTTTTGTTAGTACTCATCTACAGTTGCACCATACGACCCTGGACTAAAGTCTGTCAAGCTTGTTTTCAAACAAGCCTACTACGACTTCATATTAATCTTGTATGTTTTGGACAAGGCTTAGAAGGGATTATGTGAGGTGGGCTAGAGACTGCACTGGCATTGCACAAAACCATGTTGTGGGTTATTAAGCAAAGAAAAAATATTGACATACTGTTTTTCAGTTTTGAGTAGAGCGATGTCGTGATACTTGCAGGGTGAGACGTAGTCTGGATGCGGGATGACCTCGGCGAGGGAGTGATGCTGCCAGTACTCAGGAGGGTCGGAGCGCTTCAGGATGCCGAGAGCCGCGTACTTCAGTGGACCACTGAGAAGAGCAGGACGACATTATTATTGGTGTGTATTTGTGAGTGTTAGTGTATATGTGTGTGTACTAACAGTCGTGGTTCAGCGATGCAGTGCGCCGCCGTGAGGATGTATCGCTCTGACAGCACCGACCCACCACACAACCACTGCGCCTCTTCTGCACTAGACCCGTACCCCAACAGCGCCTGTACATTCATTCATATTTTGGTCTCTTTTTATTCGAGTAGCATCATAATTAATAACAGTAGTCAAATTGGTTAAATAGTAATTATTATATTTTCCTAATCTCCTGTTTGTTGAACGTTAACTCTTAATTATCCTCATATTGTCCTCGCGATACAGACTAGGTCTAGTGTGATGGCACACTGGAATTCTATTTTCAAGAAAAGCTTATATTAAGAAAAGCTTTAACTATCTGTGTTATTTTATAATTTGTATATTTCTGTTGGTTTCCCAAATAAATAAATAAATATTATTATTTAGAACAAGGCATCAAAACTAGATTTTACAGGAGGATCAAAAAAATTTTGGACGAAATATTCATTAAAACAGTTTTGAGTCTGTGAAAATTTGTTAAAATAATAAATATATTATGTTTAACATATTCCCCTTTTCTGATATACCTAAACCCAAAAACCTAACTCAAGTTCCGTCTTCGCTAATTAAGCGCATCAACTTTTTGACTTTTCCTTTGACAGTCTTACATCTTATCTTTATCAGTTATATTATGTACCATGAAAGGAAACTCTGCTCTTGCTGCGTCTTCGCCTCCAGCTGGTGAAACCGAACTGACATGTATGGTGTGACATTGTTTCTTCTCAATCCAAAGTTTCTCGTAACTGAACGAAACGTGAGGTTCGCAATTATATTCCGGGATATTTATGAGATTATCAATACATGCTGAAATTAAGGCACACGGTTAATCGCAATAAAGTAATTAAAAATATCTTAAAGAAAGTCCTTAAAGGTACGCCGTACGTAGCGGGGCAGTGTCAGCTAACATTGAAGAGGTCCATGAGCAACGGTAACCACTTACGATCAGGTGGCCCGTTAGCTCGTCTGCCTACAAGGCAATAAAAAATATCTTTCAACTTTATTATCATTTTTGTTGTGTTTTGCAGTCGTTTATATTTATTTGTGAAGTCGTAGTGTTTCACAACACGACTGGCTAAAAACGGTGCAGGAAAACATCTTGAGGAAATCAAAAAATCTGATGATTGCGAAAATTCTTCGAAGATATGTGAAGTCCTCAATCCGCATTGGGCAAGTGTGGTGGACTATGCCTAACTTCTCCTCGGAGGAGACCCTACAGAACAGCACAGTAACTATTTATTTAGTTGCTACTAGAATCTTCTTATTATTTCACATAATCATTGTTGGAAATGATGATACCTTGATTTTCACCGTTTTCACTCCATATGTTTTATCCTAGTATGATTTATTCTAATTCAGAACTAATTGAACTTTTTTCTTATCTTTTGTAATTTAAACTTTGTTACATACTATTGATTTACTTACCGTCCAAATGTTTTTTATCTCTTTTTTCGAGTCCGCCATATTTTCTAGTAAGGTATATATTGCTGAAATTACAACGCCATTGTTAACCTGATTTTTTTGGAGTTTAAATATCGTACAAAATCTTGATGATATGATGAGTTAAATGACAACTATTATGATTTAATACAATTTAATTGACTATATTTAAAATTCTTCTTACAGAGTGGGTTTGTATCCTTATCCGAAGTTCGGTGAATGTTCTCTATAAGAATAAAACAAACATTTCTTCCTTTGTGAAGCAAATGAAGTAAGTACTCATAGTTATAATTTGGAACTCACTCAACATTGTCGACTAGTTTACAATCAGTGCAGCAGACGATTGGTTCCTTACCGCGCACTCCACACACCTGACAATAGAAATTAATACACTAGTTCTAGCAAATACTGGGTCCATGAATATATTCTACATTCGGGATTATTCGTAGGTATAATATAGGACAGAGTTGTAATATCCGTTTATCTACTGAAACTACATTAAAATTGGTTTGTTTGTTAGTGCCAAATATATGGCATAGGCCAAACTTGAGCACGACGTGACGTTAGTTCTGAGTTTTGTTTTGTTCACATTTTATTATTGTCTCATATTTTACTGGGATATAACCATACTTTATCACAAGGTAGTTTAATAATAAAGGATTATTTTTTATTTTTACTTCTTTACTAATGTTAACTATAGATTTAAGCTCCGTGACAATAAAATGGCTTCCTTCTACTTCTCTCTTCTGTTATATGTCTTAGCGACATAATAATATGATAAGTTACTTTTTCTTAAGCTTCACTGCTTTGAGTTATAACAGTTCTAGGGACACAGCAATTATAGTATTAAGACTGGAAAGAGAGCATATATATATACCAGGAAAAACGGTATATGCTCTCTTTTCATTTGCTTCTTCAAACGAGGTTTGAGAATTTTTTTTAGTAGATATGAGGTAACGGCTTTGCTTTGTTTCTTATCTACTGAGCTTTGATATACCTGCCTAAACAATACGAGGACAACAGAAAAATAATACTGAAGTAGAAGAATAATAAAACAACAAATCACCGGTGGAAAGCTTCTCTGTCTGTAGTCTAATATGACGCTAGCACATCGCTTCGCGGTCACACATGTGCCGTTTCTTCCACCACGGGCACATGGTGTTCCTGAAGAAAATAAAAGGATAAAATATTATTCAATTGATTTAAAAGATTGTGCACTTTCGTCTGCGTCACAGAGTATGACATGTTTTTTCAAGAGAGAGCACTGGGTCGAGTAGTCCATTGACAAACAGGTCTATATTGCTTCTTCAAATATGACTTACTTTTATTACGCTCTCTGTAAAAAAACGCACTTTTTTTTCAAAAGTATGTATCTGTTTAGCCCCGCTACTCAGCAGCCAAATTTTCAGCTTGCCTCTAAACTAAAACCTTCCTAAAAATTGGCACTAGCTCTCGGAGTATAAGTATACATTATACATATGGATAGACAGCGTAAAGCGACTTTGTTTGACCAACCTGATAGTAAGTAGTGACCATTACTCATAACCTGCGAAGATTTCAACTGTTTTGTAAATAAATTTCTTTAAACACTCGCGGTTATCTACATCACTTGCACTATTGTAGACAGATTTGTCTGCTCTTAAATGACCTACCCGCAGTTCCTCAGTTTTCCCGTGATCATGGCGCTTGAAACAGTGCTGAAATATCGGGACCGCTCAATTAAAAATAATCGTAGTAAGAACCCGTTTAGTAATAGTGTAAGTGATGTTTTGTAAATCCTTACAATATCTCCTCATCCCTATTATATTGGGCGTACTCAGGACTAGACCAAAGTGATCAATTGGTGTAGTACAAGTATAATCTATTATACTCAAGTTCAATGTAATATAATACGGATAAATATAAGCGATAACGTGATCATACAAGTTTTACGCGCAATTTTATCAGAAGCAATGTCAAAGGTGAGAGATTATATTCAATTCATAATTATATCCATCTTGTTAGACATTTATAACCATATTTTATAATAATATTTAGAGAACAGAAACAAATATTAGTACAATTATTTTGGATTCTATCGTGTCAAGAAGGTTTCATAAATTGTCAGAAAATTGTGACTTGAGTTTTGAAATATAAACTTATCATTCGACCCTTTCTCATTATTGTTATAATGCTACTGCTGATCCGCAATTCCATCTGATTTACATCCATAAAGCCTTCCTTGATTAATGGACTATGAAAAAATGAAGTAATGTTTCAAATCAGACAAACAGTTCCTGACATTAGCGCGTTCAAACTCTTCAACTTTATATTTCTTTGGATAACAGATTTGTAACATATCGCAGTGACTTGATGAGTCATCCGAACCGAATAATAATAATAAGTATACCTTCAATATCAGCTGAGACGTCACTAACACATGTCATCAATACAACACACAACACTACAGAGCAGAGATACATGTTATACACACATCGGTTTAAGGCCGACTATTCGACTCTTTATGTATCTAATAGTATTTAAGGAAAGACAATATTATTGCAATAATAATCCCAATTGCTAATTAAAATGTTTATTAGCAAGTCTTCCTCGTTATATATAATTTGTATAATTATTTGGTGATTTCATACTACTTGTTGTTTTCTTGAGTTCGTCACAGAATTTGTACCATTAGATAAAAATTACATAGTGTAATTTTAATGAAATATATTTACTACACTTACTACGCTTTAGTGAACAGGATAAATAAATTAATTAAACAATTAATACCCATTATACAATATTTTTTATTAAATATAATTTTCCTGATAAAACAAGCAAAATAGTAAGAAAGATTTTACTAAAGGACTGAAATAAAACATTAAGAGATAACTATTGGAGATTACAAAATTGCATGTAAATTTTCCGGGTAAGAGCATTAGCAAGAGCAATAAGAGGATTGCCAAATTCGGTCTATGTAGCATAAGAATAGTATGTAGCATAAGAATGCCACGAATAATTTAATTTAGAGATACATAGGTATTATATTCTCGGCTGTAGACCAAACACAAGCTGGTCATGATCACGGTAAGTCACTGGGTGTAGACAGCACAGGACCGTTCGATGTGGCAAAGTTTCAGGTAGGCATATATCTAATAATGGATATCTACGGTCTGATGAAGAAGGAACATCAAGAACGGTCATATCAAGCCCAGACGATGCTCTCGATCCAAGGCTTGTAGTACTCGACCCGTGTGTATAGACCAGCGCCTGCTTCACCACATGCAACACCTGTCGATGTTATACCAAACAGAGCTCCTGCACATCCTAACTCCTTCTGCTGCAAGATCAAGGGACCACCACTGTCGCCCTGTAACCAAACGGAGTCAAATATACCAATTGGAGTGATTGATTGGTCTACAAACATAATATGGCCATTGTTAGTAATCATTTCCCAAACCGCAGTGGGCAAGCGTGGTGGACTATGCCTAATCCTTCTTCTGTGTAAACCTGAGCCCAGCAATGGGCAGTAATGGGTTGTTACAGTACAGTAGTAATCATTTACCTACTTTAATACAATTTTGTCTAAAGATTTCATTTCTAGGCAAGTTGCCGTCAGCAACAACAGACTTTTTACCATTTAACTCCTCATGGTTTTATATTCCCCTTATTAGAAACTACTTCATTATACCCTATAACTCATTATTAACGAAATATACATTTGTAATTTGTATCTGTAATTGTAGGTTTTATATTATCGCATCGATATCGCGCGCTCGTACACGTATCTGTTGCTCCGTCATTAAAATTTAAATTCAGTGTTTGCAAGTACTAAATGTTATTGAACTGTAATTTAGTTGTGTATTTATATTATTACAAAACCAATAATAAAGTTTAACAGTGACTACAACCATTATAGTACAAGTTTAACTAAAATTCAACAGAGCAAATAACAGCTGACATTGTAAATAAATACGTCGGTAGTACGTAAAAAAGTGTTTTAACTACACGATCATTGAATTACTTTTGATCGTGGTTCACTACTCTGGAAAATGTCAACATCTAACAAGAAATGTGCAGGATGTATGAATATCTTTAAAGAAAAAGAAGGTTTGCAATGTTCTTTTTGTCAGCATTGGTTCGATTTTTTATGCGTGAACATTACAGAGAAACGTTTCAAAGCTTTTAAATCAGACATTAAAAATACCTGGAAATGTCCAGGGTGTATTTCTCGTCAACCAAAAACTGACAATAACAACACACCTGTACGTTCTAATCGACAAGATAGTCCAACACAATTGAATCGCCGTCGTGAGTCACCACCACAATTCAATGTAACTATTCGTAACAAACAGGGC
Source organism: Trilocha varians (assembly GCA_030269945.2). NCBI lineage: Eukaryota > Metazoa > Arthropoda > Insecta > Lepidoptera > Bombycidae > Trilocha > Trilocha varians. Next base: position 347,117 of record AP028264.1, on the reverse strand, counting down.
CAACGGCTGTCGCCGAATTCAGACTTTAATAACGACACGTTAATAACTGACCTGACGAGTGGTGCGCTCAAGGATATAATAAGGGTAGAATTTGACAGTGCCGTGCGTGACACTGTGCATAACATCGTAACTGAGCAATTTCACAATATAATTGAGAAAGTTGAGGGTTTTCAACAGTCACTATCATTTTTTAGTGAACTTTATGACGAAATAAAAAATAAATTATCAGAAAATCTCGAAAAAACAACCAAGTTGGAAAAGGAAAATCTAAATCTGCGGACTTCATTGGCTGAACTCAAAAAACGTTTCAATGTAATGGAGCAGCATGCCAGATCGGCTAATGTAGAAATTCAATGTGTCCCGGAACATAGATCAGAGAATTTAGTAAATACTGTGCAACAACTTGGCAAGGTGATTAACTGCAATATAAGTACTAGTGATGTAGCTCACTGTACGAGAATTGCAAAAAGGGACGTGAAAACCAATAGACCTAGATCAATAATAATTAAATTTACCAGTCCCAGAGTACGAGATCAATTCCTAGCCTCGTCTATTAAATTTAATAAAACGAATCCAAAGGAGAAACTAAACACCAGTCACTTGGGGATAGCTTCTGATGTCCCTAAACCAATATTTGTTGTGGAACACCTGACCACTGAAAACAAGGCTATACACGCTGCGGCTCGGCTACGCTCAAGAGAACTTGGTTACAAATACCTGTGGGTCCGCTACGGAAAGGTCTTGATGAAAAAGAATGATACGTCTAGCACTATTTTTATTAATAATATAGATAAGTTGCAGTCCCTCACTTGATTATCTTCTTTTTTTTTTTTTAATTTTAATTGTTATTTAAATTGCATAAACTGTGCGGTAGGTAGATACTAGATTATATTTTTGATATTTCATGTTATTACAGTTATTTCATGTTAGGGTTTAGTGATATTAAAATTTATTATCAAAATGTGCGAGGTCTACGAACAAATATTGTGAGCGTGCGTAATAATATATTGAGTTGTGATTATGACGTTTACATTCTCACTGAGACTTGGCTTTGTGACGGTTTTTTCAACTCTGAGCTGTTTAATGATACTTTTACAGTTTATCGTAGGGATCGCGAAACATCTAGTTTTTATAAGCACAAAAAGACGGGTGGTGGTGTACTTATCGCCGTATCTAACAAGTATAGCTCGACGCGTATGCTGTTGTGTGAAAGTAATTATGAAGATTTGTGGGTAAAAATCGACTTGATTAAAAACAAAGGTCGTGATAGCCTGTTCATTTGCGCGGTTTACTTGCCGCCTCCATTACAGAAAAACGTAATTGAGAATTTTTTTGAAAACTGCAATATTGCCTTAAACGCAAATGCTAACAATGCATTATTGATGGTGGGTGATTTAAATATGAGTTGTGTTGAATGGTCTGTGGATGGTGATGGATGCGGTGCGATGTTGGATGGTATTGATGATACTTATGTTGGAAATGTACTAAAAAACTTCATGCTATATCATGGTCTTGGGCAATATAACTTAATTAAAAATGCCAAGAATAAAATATTGGATTTAGTTTTATCAAATGTTAATAGTATAAGAATATTAAACTGCAGTAATCCCATAAGGCTAATTGATGGTTATCATCCTGCCCTTGAAATCATATTGCAAATCAAACCTAAACACCTTAGGAAACCTGCGTCCAAAATTAAACGAGACTTTCATAAGGCGGATTTTATGGCAGTCAATACTGCCTTAAATAGTATTAATTGGTGTGATGTGTTGGGTTCTTGTGAGGACATTGATAGTATGTTGGATTGTTTCTATGGTTTAATAAATGAAGTAATTAAAAAATATATCCCTGAAACAGTACGTCATGGTAAATATCCAGTATGGTACTCATTTGAACTTATAAAATTACTCAAAAGAAAATATAAATTACACTTAAGAATAAAAAAATATAATAATCCTCTCGATATTGTTGAATATAGTTATTTGAGAAGGGACAGCGACTTACTGATGAAAACATGCTACAGGAAGTACATAACAAATATTGAGAATGCTATAACAAGGAGTCCTAAATACTTCTGGTCGTTTATTAAAAACCAACGCAAACAGGAATCAAGCTACCCTACCACTATGTATGATGGGTGTATAGCTGCAAATAATCTACAAAGTATTTGTAATATGTTCGCGAAACAATTCCAGTCGGTCTATGATCTTCCGTCCACTATGCCTTCTAGCTATACTATCGAAGACAATATCCGCTACTGTTGTGTTGAGGTTAGTGATTGTTTTCGTATATCTATAGAAAATGTCAAAAAGAAACTTTCATCACTTGATTCAACTAAAGGTCCGGGTCCAGACGGTATATCTCCTTTATTCTTTAAAAGTTGTGCTGTGTCACTAGCGCCACCTATAGCCTATATCTATAATACTTCTCTCAGCACAGGAGTTTTCCCTAGCGCTTGGAAAAAGGCAAGAATTGTGCCGATATTTAAAAATGGTAAGCGTGATTCTATAGTGAATTATCGTCCCATCTCAATTCTGTCTGTTTTATCAAAGGTTTTTGAGTCATTTGTGTACACAATAATCTACGATCACGTTAAATACAACTTGTTAAATAATCAGCATGGATTCATGCCGCAAAGATCTACCAACACTAATTTAGTTAGTTACGTATCGGATTTGATATCTGCTGTGGATCAGGGGCTTCAGGTGGACGCCATCTATACAGATTTTACCAAAGCATTTGACAAGGTTGACCATGATATACTGATTTCTAAAATGCATGCTATGGGTATCACGGGCAACTTGTTGATGTGGTGTAAATCTTACCTCCATGACAGAGCTTCTTCTGTTGTTATTGAGGGGACTGAATCGCAATCATTTATTGCAACATCCGGTGTACCACAGGGGTCAAACCTTGGCCCTTTGTTTTTCACTATATTTATAAACGACATTTCAGACGTATTCAAATTTTCAAAATTGTATCTGTATGCTGATGATCTAAAGTTTTTCCGAGAGATCAAGGATGAGTCTGATATTTATTTAATGCAAAACGATATTGATAATTTGTCAGGGTGGTGTATACTCAACCGTATGTATTTGAATTGCTCTAAGTGCTTTCACATTAAGTTCACTCGTAAAACTTACAAAATATCATCTACATATAACATAAACGGTGTACAGTTAAATGAGACTGACACAATAAAGGATTTGGGAGTTCATTTAGATAGTCAGTTGCGTTTCACAGATCATTATAATAGAATGACGAATGCAGCCTATAAGGCTCTTGGATTTGTTTTGCGTCGTTCTAAAGAATTCAAAAAAGTTCAACGACCCTACTTCTATATAATAGCTACGTTAGGAGCCGGCTCGAATATTGCAGTTCGGTATGGAATCCAATGTATACGGTTCATGTCAATCAGATTGAGTCTTTACAGCGGAAGTTGTGTTCATTTTTGTCATTTAAAGATAAACTTTCTCATTTAACATCTTATAAAAAAAGACTTGAGTACTACAATATGACACCTTTAGAGTCTAGGCGTAAAATGGCAGACCTTATATTTTTATATAAGTTATTGAATAATAATTTTGATTGCCCGGACCTACTCGTACAGGTTCATATTAATGTGCCACGCGTGATACCGAGGTATGCATGCCCTTTATTAAAGAAGCCTCGTCGTAGGACAAAATTGGGAAAGAACTCACCGTTGATTCGTATGTCAAATACCTACAATGATGTATCGGGCCTCAGTGAGAGTGTCGACATTTTTCATAATAATTTGGGAAAATTTAAACAATTAATTATTACACATTTTAAAGATTGATTTTATATTTATTGTTGTATTATTTTTCTAATTGTTTTTACGTTTTATACAATTTTTTTTTTTTTCGTATTTCTTATTTGTTAATTTTTTAATTTTGTATTGAGTCTTGGTCATATTCTAAGTGATGATATGGAGTACACTGCTATTTTATTAATTATTTTCAATTTTAATGTTTTATTTTTACAATGTTCTAGTGTTTTTGATTTATCAAAAATTTTTAAGGACTTTTAATTTGCATGTGTCAATCTTAAATCTTAAATTACTGATAAATTATTGTTTTTAATTTTTTAATACTATTTGATGTTAAATTATAACGTACCTAATGATATGAATATGATGTTATGAATTAATATTTCTTATTTTGATTTCATTTGGAACATTGTATTTTAAATTTTATTTTCATAATTGCATGCAGTAGTTTTCTGTAAGTAAAGATGCACATGTTCCTTTTTATTATTGCTTGTATAATCAATGTGTGAATTAGTGTATTCTTTGTAGAAAACTCTTAAATAAATAAATAAATAAATAAATAAATAGATCTCTAGTCTATTACTGGTCCTAATCCAAGGGTTTGGGCCAACAAATAATTACCTCGCATGTATCGTGTACTGTCTCTTTGTCTCCGTAGCAGAGCTGAGTGTTGTTGTCGAACCCGTCCAGCATGTGACGATGAGGAGGATACTGCTCCTCACACTCCTCGGTGGTAAACTCGTTCACTTTGACCTTATTAATAGGTAATGATACTTATTAATTACGTAGAACATTTGAGTATAAATTAAGTAAAAATGTGTTGAATTAAATAAATAACATTTAGTACCTACTCATTTTGAAAACGAGAAATATTAACCACATGTATACTGCCATGCCTGACATACGGTTGCATAGATAATGTTAGGATAGAGTGTTGTTTATCTTATATTTTTAGGTGAAGATCAGCGAAAGTAAAGACTGTATTTATTTCATGTTTTCAATTTGATGTGATAAGGTTGGAATAGGTTATTACTAAATTAGTTGTAGCATTTTTACCTTCTGCAAGACATCAGCCAGCCGTGTCCTTGGTCCCAGGTATCCCCAGCCAAGCGCTAGAGCTGTACTGGGATTGATATATTTGGTCCTTTCACCAGAAAACAAGCACACTGGCACCACGTTTATGTTGAACTGTATTCTAGAAATAAAATAAAACAGTTTAATCAGATTTGCTCGTTAGGCATGAGGTAAAATACAATTCGTGAGTAAAATACGTACTGTTTCTCAGTTTTGAGTAGACCGATGTCGTGGTACTTGGAGGGCGAGGCGTAGTCGGGATGCGGGATGACCTCGGCGAGGGAGTGATGCTGCCAGTACTCAGGAGGGTCGGAGCGCTTAAGGATGCCGAGAGCCGCGTACTTCAGTGGACCACTGATAACGACAGAATGGCATATTAATTGGTGTGAAGCATGTATGTTAGTGTATATAGTGTGTCTGTGTACTAACAGTCGTGGTTCAGCGATGCAGTGCGCGGCTGTGAGGATGTATCGCTCTGACAGCACCGACCCACCACACAACCACTGCGCCTCCTCTTTACTGACACCGTACCCCAGCAGCGCCTGTATAGTTACCATAATAATTAATGATTTACATTACATCGTACTCTTTTCTTTTCATTTGACTAACTTTTGTTAATCAAATGGAAGGAGTAGGTTTCCGGTTGAGCTTAAATTTTTCATACATGTGTGACAATAAAAAATACGGTAGGTACCATGGATCTGGTCTGATGGATTCATAATCAATAAGAATTCCTGTACTGACACGATACACGATATTCACAGTATCTAAAAGCTTGCATCTAAAAAAATCTTTAAATTATTTACCATGAAAGGAAATTCTGCTCTAACTGCGTTTTCACCGCCGGCTGGAGCTACTACACTAATCTGTATTCGATGACATTTGCTTTGGGAATCATATCGTTTATGGTAATCGTGATTAATTCCAGTTTTACAATTATATTCTGGTATATTCAATATGTTGTCGATACAGGCTAAAAAATAAGATGTACTTATTAAAATATATTATAATATATTCAATTAAATCTAGAGCATTCTGATTTTGTGAAATCTACTAATACTTTTCGCTCTTGTGATGAATGAATGAGGAGATCTGCAGAAGGACCAAGGTAACTGACATAGTCCGAAGAATTACCTCTTAGAAGTAGCAATGGGCAGGGTACATAATGCGAAGAAAAGTTGGACGTTAGGTTCAAAATGATCGATTACGGTCAGGAAACACTGGATGCGTTTGCATCCAGCGCAGAACTGATCCTTAAAGCAAGATTTGAGAGAGACCTATGTCTAGCAGTGAAAGTCTACAGTCTGATGGTGAATGTTAAAACCAACCAGAAATTATAGTTTTTTTATCAACAATACTTCCTGCCACACTTGTATATTTTATAGGTTTATTAAACATTTATTTTATGCATTATAAACCTTCCTCAAGACTCTTTATTTATGAAACAAACCGGATCAAAAATCGATACGTGGTTTCAAATCATACATGAAGATAGACAGCAGAAAGAGATTTAGTTTTGTACTATAATTAGGTATTATGGTTATTTACCGTCCCAAGACTTTTGGTTTCGTTTTATAAGTTTATTAAATTCTCTTGTGTAGTAAATATTGCTGAAACAAAGATACAAAAATTTTAATACAGTAAATATTACAATAATATATTGAATTGTCCCATTATGGTATTGACTTTGAGTTTTAGTAGGACTACTAATATTATAAGCATTTGTAAATCTGTGAATTGTAATACTACGCTTATCAGAATATACAATTTTTGATGTTTTATTACAATCAAGTGTATTTTACCGACCAGAGCTATAATATAAACTGAGATGAAATATAAGGAATTAAAGTGCATATAAAATCTCCGAGGAAATTATTGATTACATGTGGCATCTCACTGCGGCACTTCGTCTGCGTCACTATCAATTCAAAGATACCCTATGTTCTTTTTCAGGGTTTGAAGATTGTGCTTAATTTCATAAAATCGGTTGAGAGGTTTTAGCGGGAAAGCGTAACAGACAGACAGACAAATAGAGTGACTTTCGCATTTATAATATTAGTAAGGATTATATACTTAATAACTTACTCAATATTATCGACAAGTTCACAATCAGTGCAACAGATGATGGGATCATTACCCCGCACTCCACACACCTGAAAATAATAATTATATACTTTAACTATAAATGTTTCTGTGTCTACTGTGATAAGTTCTTCTAAAGAAATCTTTTTAAATACAAGCCTGTACGATCCTTTATATCATGTAGCAGTAGAGTGCTAGCTAATACAAGTAAAACGAGCTCAAATACAATCTATCTTGTTTAGCACAAAAGTTCCTATGACCACCTTCCGAATCCATCATCAGATCAGCGCCATTTTGTCATATTATTGCATTGTCACGAGATATACATCTGCGTGCAAAATGTTAGTTCAATCGGAAACCACGAAGTTTGTCAAATTTAGCTCGCAAGATTCCACCTGAACTTACATAGAGGTACATTAGTACTTACATAGTTACCTCCAGTGTAAGTTAATAAAAAGCTTCAAAAAATTGATCTTTATTGAAATTATGCTTTATGTCACAGTAATCTAATACCATATAATATCTATACAAATATTATTAAGAGGTAATATCGTGATGTTTATGACGATGAAGGTAATCTTTAGATCTACTAGACTGATTTCAAAAAAACTACGTTATTTATGTTAGATAAAAACTAACAAAATATTCCTCCTTCTATGGCGCAGGCAAATTTGTTCGGACCTATATGTATAATGTTATAGAGAAGAAATATATTATCTGCGATAACGAACCGGTGGGAATACTTTGTTTCTGTAGTCTAAGATGAGGCTCTCGCATCTTTTAGCAAAGACACAAGTGCCGTTGTACCCGTCTCGATTACATGGCATGCCTGGAACATGACATAAATGAACTTAGAACTACCTTACTGATGGGTTTGGATCTCCTCCATAGAGAGAGTGGGAATAGTCCAACATAAGGCTTTAATTCGGGTTATCAAATATTCAATTTTTATTGGAAAACGCGCATTATAATATTTTCAAAGTATTTTTTTTGGTCTGAGAGCTGTGATATAAGATTTATTTAACAATTAATATAAATTATTAGGCAAGTTGCTCCAAAATCTCCTTGTTTTCTCCACTTAAGACTTAAGCTGACACTATATTAATGATACTTATCTCACCGTTTAAAATTCTTAGCAATTTAACAATATAAATAATTATTTGCCCACTTCTCACACCCACATCTGTAATTCCTGTGTAGCCAGGATCTACAGCAACCACCGTAACGACTCTGAGCAATAGAGCCCAGGAACTCGAGAGAAAGCTGAAGAGATGATAGGAAGAGTAGGAAATAAAAATAATTTATATTACTACTATAATATAAAAATAAGCTTAAACTTGCGAGCTTCTACTGAAAAAATTGATCATTAAAAATAGATAAATTATTGTTACCTTCTACATCAGCGGAAACAGTATTCAGACTTATTATCAATACAACACACAACACTGTAAAGCAAAGATACATGTTCCTATAACGTTGGTCGTAGACCGACTGTTCATGACTGATCATTCAAAAACTTGAGGAAAACAAAACGTCCCAATACCGGTTCTACTCGTTCCTACAAATACAGTAGAAAAACCAATAATATTTGACTAAGTTTGATCAAAACCAGTAGGCGATGTATCAATGAAACGTTCGAAAATAGTAGCAGATCTTTCTTAAGGTGGATCTGCGTTACAAATTTGGATAATTTTATTTGTACCGCGGCAATGTTTTATCTTATCAGACGCAGACGAAGTTACGGCGATCCACTGGTACGTAATAATACTAAAGTAATGAAGAAAAAATGCATAATATCATGTATGACGACTTAACTCATCGTCAGAAACCTGTTTTATTGTTGTACAAACACGAAATACGAGGAAAAAATGTTTATAATACTATGCAAATATCTAAACCAGTTTTATTCACTGGTTTTAAGATGGAAGACTTTTCATTTCTTCAAAATTGTAAGTTGGGTAAATATTATGAAAGTAACAGAAATATCCAGTCGAGTAGTTTTTAATATTTAATGGAATTAAGTACATAACACAGTCACATTAAATGAGAGTTTTTTTTTCAAGCCCAGACGATGCTCTCGATCCAAGGCTTGTAGTACTCGACCCGTGTGTATAGACCAGCGCCCGCTTCACCACATGCAACACCTGTTGACGTCACACCGAACAGAGCTCTCGTACACCCTACCTCACTGCCATGCAGGATCAAGGGACCGCCACTATCACCCTGCAACAATAGATTCTTTGTTACCATCATCGTTTTTTTTTTTATTTGCATGTAGGCAGACGGACCACCTGATCGTAAATGGTTACCCTTGTTTTGACCTTAATACCAAATTGATCAGTCCAAACAAGATCAACGGTTCATCTTGTTGGGTTCTATTAGTAAGACAGATTAACTAGTCTATGCTGGCCGGATGGTAAGTTGGTATCATCGCTCATAAACGTCTACGATGCCAGGGCATTAAGGTACCATTATACCCATCATTATCTTAAACCTCATTTAAAGGGGGACATGTCATAGGTGGTGTGGACTGTATAATGTGTATACCTGGCAGGTATCATGTGGCGAGTCCTTGTCTCCGTAGCAGAGCTGTGTGTTGTTGTCGAAGCCGTCCAGCATATGGCGGTATGGAGGATACTGCGACTTACACTCCTCGGTGGTGAACTTGTTCAGCTCGACCTACAACGTAATGGAAATATGTTGTTGTACATGCTTAAAATTTGCGGCCTGTGTTGTCTTACTATTTATGTGGTCGATTTCCCCAATCCAAAGGACAGCAACTTCTCTCTTGCATAGTTGCAAAACAACAGTGGTCTGGTCAGAACAGCGTATAAGAGAGCGACCCTTTAACTTTTTTCTATCAGTTTTGTAAAACATTATCACCAAGTTTTTTGCTTCTTCAGCGAAATCTAATTGGCTTCCTAAACTGGGTATAGTATTTTAGGACAGAAGTCAACCTTTTGTAAAACATCGGCCAAGCGTTTCCTTGGTCCCAAGTATCCCCAGCCCAGCGCCAGAGCCCGACTCGTATCTATTCGTTTCGATTCCCGGCCGGAGAACAAGCATACAGGCACCACGTTTATATTGAATTGTATCCTGAAAGATGGAATATTTGGGTGTTCATTACGATCAAAAATATCTGGAATTGTCTGGAATAACTGGATATCTGTGTAACGCACTGTTTTTCAGTTTTCAATAATGCGATGTCGTTGTACTTATTTGGCGAGGCATAGTCGGGATGCGGGATGATTTCGGCGATGGAGTGATGCTGCCAGATCTCAGGAGGGTCAGAGCGCTTCAGGATGCCAAGAGCTGCGTACTTCAGTGATCCCCTGTGAAGGAGAAGAAGACATGATTATTTGTGTTGAGTGTGTATGACAGTATTTGTGAGTGTACTAACAGTCGTGGTTCAGCGATGCAGTGCGCGGCTGTGAGGATGTATCGCTCTGACAGCACCGACCCACCACACAACCACTGCGCCTCCTCTTTACTCGCTCCATATCCCAACAGTGCCTGTAAATTTAGATAACATTTATCAGTAAGTACAGCATATGACTTTACAACGCACTGTGCTATAGCGTGTGTTGTAATGCTGACGAAATTAATAAGTGATTCATTAAAAAACTGGGTGGTAAAATGCATTAAAAGATTAATATTATATTGCTTTTTCAAACTTTATTTAATGTGATTATCGGTATAATACTTTGGGTAAAATACTGAACAGAATCAATGGATTTACCATGAATGGAAACTCGGCTCTTTCGGCATCTTTCCCGCCAATAGGCGACTTTGAACTAACAGAAATGACATGACATTTCTTATTTGAATCCCAAACTTTTTCAAAATCGTAAGTAGTGGTTGTATTGCATCTGTATCGTATTTGCAACACGTGGTCGACGCATGCTGAAAAACATCATCTAAATCAGATCACTTTTACAGAATAGATATTAATAGATTTCCAGCAGAATCATCATTTTAACTTAAGTGATACTTTTAATTGAATTTTTTGATAAGTTGGAAATACAGCACAACAAATATAAGGTGAAATATCAAGACGATCTTTCATTAAACAATTATGTTTGTACTTACCATCCCACGATTTTTCATTTGTTTTTTCTATTCGGCCATATTCACTAGTCAAATAAATATTACTGAAAATTTTATAAAAGAATTAACGCTGAGCATATTCAAATGTCACAACTTAAAAATACCATTTTTTGCGATAGGAATCGACCGGTGATTGCGATTTAAATCCGTCCTGCAGTTACTATTTTTCATCATAATACTATTCCATTTAAATAGGGTAGTTATAATTTATATACATCTTTCTCCACACCTTACTGTCTTGACATATATAATACGTCATCTGTTACTCCACAAATAATCATAATATTGACATTGTCATCCTTCACAAAATCAGGCCATGGCTACAACTCTATTTCATAAAAGTTTTAGCAGTGGAAGTTATATCACAACAGGTAGGTACTACTGGCTAAACTGTGAACGAAAACATCGCGAAATCATCTACGTATCGATTTAATGACTCAGAGGCAAACGACTCTACGCCCCACCAGATGTGGTGAACGTCGCTCATGGACCTCTGAAATGCTAGGACACTGTAGATCTGTTACCTCGATAAACCTCGTATTGAACAGGACAAGTAATTGCGCCTCAGTGATGACCAAAGGAAATTAATTCCAGAGCGGGATAGTTCGAGATGATGTGTGTATGAAGTAACAGTAGCGCTAACCAAACGAGGCTATACATAGTCTCTCTACACATGTGATAAACAATGATTAAGCACGTGTAAAGTGGACTTACTTGTTGTTTTCAACATGTTCACACGCGGTGCAGCAAATGATGGGATCCTTTCCTCGGAGACCGCATACCTGATCGAAATACGTTGAAAAGTAGGTATTCGGAAAAATAACATTAAACCATTTCAGTATAAAACATGGCAAATTTTAGCGTTCCTAAAATCGAAATTGATCTGATTTTCAAACCAAGTTTTTATGTACTTTGATTACCTTAATAAAATTTAGGAATGCCTGCTAAAACTCAACATTGAAGAATGGTACCTATTTTTGATTTCGAAGATTTGTGTCATCATATCTTCTTATATATAAAAATGAATTGCTGTTCGTTAGTCTCGCTAAAACTCGGGAACGACTGAACCGATTTGGCTTATTTTAATCTTGAAATATTCGTAGAAGTCCACGGAAGGTTTAAACGGCGAGAAAATTTCCTTATGTGACGCAGACGAAGTTGTGTGGGCCAGCTAGTTTTAAATAATTTACATCGAGTGAAATCTACCACGTCTACTAGATCATCATCATCATCAGCCTGTAGACGTCCACTGCAGGATATAGGCCTATCCCAGTCCTCGTTAGTTGTAATTTTCATCTATCAGCTCGGCTATCAATAAAAGTACATATTAAAAATACTATAGAGGCTATGGCATTAACTGATCATGGCACGAAACTAAGAACAACTTCTCTAAAGTAATTCAATCAGGATAGATACCGTTGGGAAGGTATTTTCCTTGTAGTCCAAGATGAGAGTCTCACAATGCTTGGCGAGGACGCAGGTGCCGTTCAGACGATCACTGAGACATGGAGTCCCTGCAAACCATATGCAGATAGGATTTCGTGAATTATTGTTACTGTTATTTATGCCAAATTGATTGTCAATTCGTCATCTGTTACAACAATCTATTCAAATTATAAAGAGATAAAGTATGTAATACTAGCTTTTGCCCGCGACTTCGTTCGCGTGAACTTCAGGTTCGTCCCGTCTAGTCTAGTCGTATAGCTTATGTGTTATTCTGATGTATAAGCTATATTGTGGTAAAGTTTCATTCAAATCCATTCAGTAGTTTTTACGTGAAAGAGTAACAAACATCCATACATCCATACTTACAAACTTCGCCTTTATTATATATATTGGATTATGATAATGATTGTAGGAGGGAATAAAATCTAATGTTTTATCAACAGAAAGCATTGTTAATTTTGTTTATATTTCCGAAGCCATTTGTAGTTTCGTAGAAAAGAGTACCAGGAATGGTTTTGTCAATATAATACTAAAGGGTGTAATTTTGTACTAATCATAGTGGTATATTTAGTAGAAACTTATTACGGAGTAGTGGATATCATTAGACTGTTGATATTGTTCCAATGTACGAGTATACCTATGAGCAGTTTGATCATGAATCCGAAGAACAATCGGCTGATGTTGTGTCATCCAACCCAACTAGGATGTGACGAGTAGAATAGAAAAGAACGAAGGTTTGAAATTTGTGGAGACTTATGTCGAAAAGTTGACAAAATGGAAGAAATGTAATACTATAATAATTATAATGTAAAAATTTAGATTTCTACTTAATATTCTGATTGTGGAAACTACTTGAAGAAGAAATTGAGGAAAAATCAGAAAATATTATTATGTAAAATCTGTTGTATGGAAATAACACTATACAATAACAACTACCACATTGTAAGGAAAAATTTTTCTTTTTTATTGTCATGTAGACAGACGAGCCAACAATAATAATCATAGAATTGCATTTTTCAACTCAATATAATTGCTAATTGTTTTTCCGATTCATGATCCAACTAAAGTTTAATGCTTGTAACATGACTGTGAGTTAATTTGAAATAGTATTTACCTTCAATATCAGCGATGGTGACAGTAACACAAGCTAGAAACACTCCACATAACACTATCTTACTGACAGACATTACAGCTGATGACGATCGATGCACTTTTATTTACAACACATTACGCAGATTGAAAATTCTTTCTATAAAATATAACACTGAACCTAAACTTTACTATCTAAGATTTTGTTGAATATACTGTAATATAAAGACGTTATAATCAGAAATTAATAATAATTTCTTTCAAAAGCAAAGATTACAAAAATAACAGCTCTGATAATGAATTTAACAAACATGTGACAAGCAGCTTTAAATATAATTTGAAATAATCCACTGATATACTACGAAAAATTAGCAAGATCTAAAAAAAACAAACCAGCGATGATTCACGTTTATTTTGAACTTATATTAAATTCATTATCAACAGAGATAGTGTTTGACTCTCAAGATCAAAAGAAAAAAAACACTGATGTTATTACATACTTAACTTAATAAAAAACTTAATAATTAACAAGAAGTTCTACTAAAGGCCACTGACAGTGTTATTAAACCTGATCCACAGTTGAATGAACCAAACCAACCTTCGTGTTTAGCTACAAGACGTGTATTCACTCTGGGCGCTGTAGGCCGATTGACTGGGAAATACCGACGAGTCTTGACCTTAGTAGCATCAATATTGTTTGTTTTGCAGAACGAACTCGGATTTTTGAGGACCAATAATCTTATTTTTTGACCGACTTCTGTAAAGGAGGATTCACTACTCAAATCACTACTGAACTTAGGTCCCATTGTTTTTTTTTAAAGATCGAACAAGTACTTTGGATTTGTGTTTAAAAATGTGTATTTTTAACGGACAAAATCTCACGATTTGCTATGCGTTTATTTCCTTTTTATATGAACCGATTTCGACGATTTTTTGTTAGAATGCAGACGTTATGAGCATTATCTCATATAAATTTGATAAAGATTTGACAGGTACTTTTTGTGTTATGCTCGAGAAATGGAAGTCGGTCGTTTTCATTTTTGTAACAATAATATTATGTTATAAATGAAATTTTATTACCATTTTTTTCTCTCGTGTACTCACTCCATTGTATGGTGTAGTTTAATTATAGATTACATTGGGTCAAAAATTTCACGTTGCTGGTCAACCAGAAGGTATGTTTTATCTCATAAACAGTCACTCGAACTTTTGAAGATAACCTTTCATGTAGAACATGTTCGTCTGAGGTTTAGAGTTTTATATAATACTACCATATTCTGTATCAAGTGAAACAAAGAAAATCAGTAATTATTTTATTTTTTCGAGGCATCAAGCCCAGACGATGCTCTCGATCCAAGGCTTGTAGTACTCGACCCGTGTGTATAGACCAGCGCCCGCTTCACCACATGCCACACCTGTTGACGTCACACCGAACAGAGCTCTCGTACACCCTACCTCACTGCCATGCAGGATCAAGGGACCGCCACTATCACCCTGAAATAGAAACGGTTATTTAATCATAGCACGGGTCGTTTTTATGTTAGGTTTGTGGGGAAATATCGAAAGTTTGCCTGGTTTTATAAAGTTGAGAAGTAAAATTTTTGGGGGTTTTGGGTATTTGGTGAGTAGGGATAATAATGATAATAATATGTCAAATTAATGATGAGTTTAAAAGTAAACGGTTACGGTTAACGGAGAGGCCTAAAAGTAGACATACATACATTTACAATTCTATCGGATAAAACAATTTGGATCAATAGCTTGTAGCTGCGACTTTATTTTAGTGAATTATGGATTCCTAGGTTGGAACATCCATAAACCTCCCGAGTTATACAGTTACAGTGACATTTTAGTATGCAATCAAGTCCCCAGACATACTCTGCTGTTCGATCTGCCCGCACTCTTAATTCCACGCTCCAGATTATTTCTGCTCGCTAAGCAACTACGCAGTTCTCATATTATTATGACGTGACAAATCCAGAAAACTTTTTTGCTTCTATAAAGGATGGTAAATGGTGTTAGGTATCATTGAAAAGGTTGGTGTATATGTGACCTGGCAGGTATCATGAGGCGCGTCCTTGTCTCCGTAGCAGAGCTGAGTGTTGTTGTCGAACCCGTCCACCATGTGACGATGAGGAGGATACAGCACCTCACACTCCTTGGTGGTGTACTCCTTCAAGTCCACCTACCAAGAAATAATTTGTTAAATTACATATTGTCAGACTGCATACGAACTGATATTTCTTTTGCTGGATAATGGTGGGTGGGTATCCATTTACAAACCGTCGTTTTCTGCAATGCCAAGACATTGAGGAATCACCACGAAGAATTCATCTCCAAGAGTTCCCCATGAAACAGATGGTGTAAAACGTTCAGAGAGCTGAAATCTTTCCATACACCTTGTAAGTTCGCTTAAAAGAAGACTAGATATAATGTCAATATTAGTTGTTACCTTTTGTAAAACATCTGCTAATCGTGCCCGTGGTCCCAAGTAACCCCAGCCGAGTGCTTGAGCTCGGCTCGGATCGAGACCGTATTCAGACCGTCGACCGGAGTACAAACACACAGGCACTATGTTTATATTGAATTCTATTCTGAAATTATAAAAGATAATATTATTTACATCACCTCTCATTGCCATTCTGAGATGCCACAATTATGATAACCAAACCAGATCAGGTGGCCTGTAGGCTCGTCTGTCTGCACAGCAAAAAAATTATCCACATCCAATTATCCATCCATAGCAACGTACTGTTTTTGAGTTTTGAGTAGAGCGATGTCGTGGTACTTGGAGGGCGAGACGTAGTCGGGATGCGGGATGACCTCGGCGAGGGAGTGATGCTGCCAGTACTCAGGAGGGTCGGAGCGCTTCAGGATGCCGAGAGCCGCGTACTTCAGTGGACCCCTGAGAACGACAGGGCAAGATGATTATGGGTGTGTATGAATGGGTATGTAAGGGATGAGATGAATGTGTGAGTACTAACAACCGTGGTTCAGCGATGCAGTGCGCCGCTGTGAGGATGTATCGCTCTGACAACACCGACCCACCACACAACCACTGCGCTTCCTCTTCACTGAGACCGTATCCCAGCAGCGCCTGCATAATCAACATAAATATTATTACAAGAAAAAAAGACTTTTAGACATTTATTAATTATGGATTGACCCACTCCTGCTTCCGAGTACGTAAGATCAATAAAATAATATTCTTAAAGTTTAATATTTACCATGAATGGAAACTCTGCTCTTTCGGCATCTTTCCCGCCAACAGGTGACTTGGCACTAACGAAAATGGCGTGACATTTCCTTTCTGGAAGCCATACTTTTCTAAAGTCATAAGTAATGGTGCTGTTGCATCCATAATGTTTAATGTTCAACACGTTGTCGACGCATGCTGAAAATGGTCACACAATAGTCATGAGGTTGAAGCAGGTAAGGTTGTCAAAAATCATAGCTTTCAGCAGAAGAATACACAATCTTGACTTGACGCTTGATTTTCAAATGTACGTGACCCACATCTAATTTGAAATCAATGATTTTACTTTGACTTAGTCAAGAATCGAAACTGAATATCTAATCCAATTGGAGCTAGGTAAATCATATTGTTTCAATGTGCTTAGAACTGGCTTAACTGGCAAATATTGATTTAACTTGTTTGCTTTTACTTTTACATTTTTTATGAATTATTTTATGAATTTTAATGTTTATTTCTTTATTTATTTATTCTCTACCAGACAACCAAAGGTGGCGTAGAGAGAACTATGTTTATCTGCAATGTGTCAGTACATACCATCCCATGATTTTTCATTTGTTTTTTCAATTCGACCATGTTGACTAGTCAGGTATATGTTACTGAAAAATATTATTCTGGTTGAGAATTGATGTTAACTCATCTAGTTAGTAATGATTTCATCGAATGAAGTGAACTAACTTGACATCGTCGACGTGTTTACACGCGGTACAGCAGACGATGGGCTCCTTGCCTTTGACACCACACACCTGAACGAAAACATTGAAACGAATAGAAGAAATGATCTTGGAACAAGAATAGCAAACAAACAAATTCATAAAATTTTATTTTTTTTAGTTTTTTAACGCAAATCATGAACTCTCACTGATGTTATGTTTTATCCCGAAAACAAAAACTTACGATATCAATAACAAAACAATTAACATGTAATATTCAGTAGTAGTATAATACAGTATATACCGGAGGGAAGTTTGTATCCTTGTAGTCAAAGATGAGAGTCTCACAATGCTTGGCGAGGATGCAGGTGCCGTTCAGACGATCACGCAGACATGGTGACCCTTAAATAACACATTAAACAATAATGTAGACTTGAAATATAGAGAATACAATAGTGATGGAGATAATAATGTATGAAGCAAAGTATAATAATGGTAACAACAGGTTTCAAAATATTTGTAAACTTCAAATAAACAGAGACTTTAGCTACTACTAGCTAAAGTCAGTAAAATGGAGCTCAATACCAAACAAACTAAGTATTAAAGAAAAACCGGTATATTTTTTGTGATGCGATGCGTACTATTATTATTGAAATTATGCTATCTAATATACAAAAATCTCGTGTCAGTTTTCGTTGACATACTCCTCCGAAACGGCTTGACCGATTTTGATGAAATTTTTTATGCTTATCCGGTATCTATGAGAATCGGCCAACATCTATTTTTCATCCCCCTAAATGTTAAGGGTAGTCCACTCCTAACTTTTATAATATTATATTAATTGGCTCATCTGCCTTTATGGCAATAGAAAACATAAATAATGATATAAGGGGCATTTCATGTCAAGCGGACAACGAAAAATATGTCAGGTCGTGGATTTTGATGAAAGTTGGAAGTTTTGCACTTCAGTGGAAGTTAAAAAAATCTGCATATTTATTTTTGTTTTTTTTGGTCTGGTTTTTATTCTATGTGATCTTAAAAAATCGTCAAATTCGGAGAAAGGTTTTTTTCGAAAGCATTTTTTGGGTTAATTTCAATAAATTTATTATTACATAAGTATTGGATATTGCAGATAATATTTTATTCTTTTACTAAAAAAAATCGAATTCGAAATTTGAATTTTTTTTCGAATATTAAACCGGAAGTGAATATTTCAAATTTATTTTTTTCAAAGTTCTTCCCCTTTATTTTTTTTTATTTATACCTCAAAGTAAAGCTTATATTATAGAGAAAATAGTATAAAAAGAATTAGAATGGTATCTCTTTTTGTTTAGGAGATATGTGAATAACAGTGAGACGGGACCGCGCGGCGAATTGTATTGCGTAGTTTCTTATTGAGTAAATCTGAACGAATTGTTACATTTTATTACAACAACTTGTAGAATTAAAATGACAAAATGTTTAAGACACAAAATTAATTAATACAATTCATAAATTTTACTATACTTCATACAACTTTTATAACACTGTCAAGAAATTTAGTTTTGTCTGGTAACTTAATGATTGTAGGTACCGTATTATTTGAAATATTCATTTCACTGATATGTAACATAGGACAATTTTAATTTACATGAAATACACGATATTTCTATGGTATTTACTCAGATAAGGAATAATATAATATTATTCAAAATATATTCCTAAAAAATCTACAGTTTCTTTTTTTATTTATTAAAGAAAATTGATCATAGTATGTTATTCTTGAGACATTGACGTAATTTAAAATATTGCTTTCTTTGGTTCTGATAGAGGTACATATTTTTGTAATACATCATTTTCATGTCAAACCAAACATTTCGTCGGCGTACGTGGATAAAGCATTTTAGTATTTTTTTTCTTGACTTGTTTTACGAATTTTGTTATTTCAACCTAAATGCTTATAAATTCTAAACTAAATATCGCTTATATTACTTCTGAATAAAGTATCTTTCTAAAAGTGAAATTACTTTTGAAATCGGTTTAGTATTTTTTAAGTTATCTCGTTACAAAATAAATACAAAATTCCTTCCATGTCACCAAGTCAACTGAGTGAAGGAGGAGAAGAAGACGTAGATACTTAATCCGATTTAAATCTATTATCTCATCGATTGTACATAAAAAATCATTTAATACTAAAATATAGTTGACAGACACGCATTTTAAGAACTATTAATTGAAGGAAATGTAATTTTTTGCTACCTTTTGTTACCTACAATCATTAAATTACCAAACAAAACAAAATTTCTTGACAGTGTTATAAAAGTTGTATGAAGTATAGTAAAATTTATTAATGGTATTAATTATTTTTGTGTCTTAAACATTTTATCATTTTAATTCTACAAGTTGTTGTAATAAAATATAACAATTCGTTGAGATTTACTCAAAAAGAAACTACGCAATACAACTCGCCGCGCGATCCCGTCTCACTGTTATTCACATATCTCTTAAACAAAAAGAGATCCCATTCTAATTCTGTTTATACTATTTTCTTTATAATATAAGCTTTACTTTGAGGTATAAATAAAAAAAATTAAAGGGGAAGAACTTTGAAAAAAATAAATTTGAAATATTCACTTCCGGTTTAATGTTCGAAAAAAAATTCAAATTTCGAATTCGATTTTTTTTAGTAAAAGGAAAAATATTATCTGCAATATCCAATACTTATTTAATAATAAATTTATTGAAATTAACCCAAAAAATGCTTTCGTTAAAAACCT
This sequence comes from Trilocha varians, assembly GCA_030269945.2. Lineage (NCBI taxonomy): Eukaryota > Metazoa > Arthropoda > Insecta > Lepidoptera > Bombycidae > Trilocha > Trilocha varians. The sequence continues at coordinate 326,867 of AP028264.1, read as the reverse complement.
TTCTCCGAATTTGACGATTTTTTAAGACCGCATAAAATAAAAACCAGACCAAAAAAAACAAAAATAAATATGCAGATTTTTTTAACTTCCACTGAAGTACAAAACTTCCAACTTTCACCAAAATCCACGACCTGACATATTTTTCGTTGTCCGCTTGACATGAAATGACCCATAAGTAAGCTTCGACCGTCATCTTGAAAAGCTTTCGCTCCCCGGCTGGGTATAGGGCCTGAATCAGAAGGCGGTTGTTCTTGACGTGGCGTGTATTGGAAAGGAGTTCCTCTCTCTTAAGCCCTGACCACTGAACGCTTCGGTCATAGACTCTATTTTTAATATTCTATTTTTAAATTTACATATTTTGTATTTTTTTTTCAGTAAATATAGTAATAAAAGAATGTAGAGATAAGTAAATATTAGCATATAATAATTAAAAGTATGTATTTACCTTCGATATCAGCGATGATAACATTGACCCAAGCTAAAAATACTCCACATAACACTATTTTATTGACAGACATTACTAGTGATACTTAAGACACTGATGGTAACTTAAAATAAACTCCCAAAAACAGCATTAACACGATGTTACACATTCATAATGAACATTCTCTAACAAACAATTATTTCTTTACAAGTAAAGGATCTTGATTAACATAAAACGTTTCGGTTTTCCACAAAAACAATGCTTTGATTTTATATTAATAGCACAACCGACTCACAGCGAATTGAAACAGACAATGAGCATCATCAAGAAGCTCTTTGATTGTATTTTTAAATACTCAGATGAATCGTTACTTAGCTTTTAAAATACGTACTTCTGTTCCGACTATTATTCGCTAAATAAAATTCCAGCTCAGTAACTTTATGTGAGGAACAAATTGTTAATAACACGAATAAAATTTTACAACAAAGCTGTTTTATTGTAAAAAAAAATAACTTGATTATGACTCAAACTAGAGTTTGATATCGAAATATTTAATGACTACTTGTAAACATGATGATTACACTTCAAGGTAAACTAGTGGTATTCCATAATGCACACTCGAATAGGTAAAGTTTTACACAAACATTAAATATCAAAAATCATAATTCATTAAGGCCAGACAATGCTCTCGATCCAAGGCTTGTAGTACTCGACCCGTGTGTATAGACCAGCGCCCGCGTCGCCACAGTCCACGCCTGTTGACGTCACACCGAACAGAGCTCTCGTACACCCTACCTCACTGCCATGCAGGATCAAGGGACCGCCACTGTCACCCTGAAATAAAATATATATCGCATATAAAAAACAACATACGTTATTAAATTATAATAATATGACAATGATTGTGCGGGTATTAGATGTTGACGCATGTAATAAGAAGGAACGATAATACTAATAAGTTGGAAGTAAGAGGAAAGGAAAGCGCAGTTTAAAGTAGCATATGACTGAATACAAATTTATAAATAAAGAAAGTAGGTATATTATTACTGACTCCATTTAAATGGGACAAGGTGAAGAATAAGTAAGAAGCAATAGTTTTTGACTATGATTATTATATGTGTAACCTGGCAGGTATCACGAGGAGCGTCCTTGTCTCCGTAGCAGAGCTGCGTGTTGTTGTCGAACCCGTCCGGCATGTGACGATGAGGAGGATACTGAGACTCACACTCCTCGTTGGTGAACTCGTTTAAATCAACCTACAACGACAGTAATTTGATAATTTGAATTGTTTTTTTTTGATGTTCTACGCCTCATTATCGTCGCTCTCTGCAATACTATTGCATTGATGGGACGGTCCAAAATGCACAGAAAGCTGAAATCTCTTCGTGAACCTAATGGATCCGTGAGCACAACATTTATGTTATCAATTTTGGTAGTTACCTTCTGCAAAACATCTGCTAAGCGCGCCTGAGGTCCCAAGTAACCCCAACCGAGTGCTTGAGCTCGTCTCGGAGCCGGATGACCAGAGTACAAACACACAGGCACTACGTTTATATTGAATTCTATTCTGAAACCACAAAGGACAGTGTTCTTTCCATCAACTAGTACTGAGATGCCACAAATTATGATAACCAAATCAGATCAGGTTGCCCGTTGGCACGTCTGTCAACGTAGAAAAATAATGTATCTATCGTACTGTTTTTCAGTTTTCAGAAGAGCGATGTCGTGGTACTTGGAGGGCGAGGCGTAGTCGGGATGCGGGATGACCTCGGCGAGGGAGTGATGCTGCCAGTACTCAGGAGGGTCGGAGCGCTTCAGGATACCGAGAGCCGCGTACTTCAGTGGACCCCTGAGAAGGTTAGGATTGTATGTACCTATGTTTATTGATTCGGAGTGTGTTAATATATGTAAGTGTGTGTACTAACAGTCGCGGTTCTGAGATACAGTGCGCCGCTGTGAGGATGTATCGCTCTGATAGCACTGACCCGCAACACAACCACTGCGCCTCTTCTTTACTCAATCCATATCCCAGCAATGCCTGAATAATAAACCCAAATAGTAACGTAATATTATACGATTAAATACTTTTCATTTATTCTTTCGATTCGCAGACTATGTAGTGATCATGGCCACGGAAATGAAATCGAAGATGTCAAAATATGTGACAATGGGCAGAATTCATTGTGCGCAGAACGGATGGCCGATGGGACAAACAAATTCTGAAGTAGCAGCCATCGCCTACTAGGTGTACCGATGACCTAGTCAAAGTTGTGGGAGCTCGCTGGATGCAAGATGCACAGGACCAGTAATTGTGGCGAGGTTTAGGGGAAGTCTATACCCTGCAGTTCTACGGGCACATCTACGGGCTGTTGATGATGATGGTGACCCATTCCTGTTACATAGTGTGTAATAACTATGTAATAATATTCTCGTGTTTTAAAATGATATCAAATCCAATAAAATTCGGCTAGGAAAGAAATTCTGTGAGTCTTATATTCACCATAAACGGAAACTCAGCTCTTTCGGTATCTTTCCCGCCGAGTGGTGACACTGAACCCTTGGCAATGGTGTGACATTTCCATTCTGAATGCCAAGATTTTGAAAAGTCATAAGTTATGGTGCTGTTGCATTTATACTGCCATATGTTTAACACGTTGTCGACACAGGCTGAAACACATCATCTTAAGTTAGTGAATAAGAATTTTTTCACTTTTGTCATTTCACTTTTCAGAAGAGGACTTCAAATACTTATATGGAACAAACAACTATAGAAAGAGAAGAAAAAAAAGAAGAAGAAAGATACATAAGAAAGTCCTTAATGGTAGGTTCTATGAGAATGCAGAGGTCCATGAGCAGCGGTAACGATCGGGCGGCCCGTAACTCGTCTGTCAACGAACAATTCCTTCTTCGTATATTAAACAGGAAAGATTTGTAATATTGTCCCAAAGTGGGGTAGCTTTTATTGTTGGAATCCGTTGAAATACACGCGTAAAATAATAAGTACCTAAGTAATGTAATAAGTACCAAAACAATAACCAAATGTCAACTACGCTCTGACTGGTTGAATAAATCACGTGTTCGCGTTTCCTAGGAAATGTATATGTAGGCGCGTATGAAGAATGACTTAAACAAGAGTGACAATTATTATGGTTACTATAGCGGAGTTGACGAGGTGATGACAAGGGAAGCCAACCTATTCACCGATATTCACCGTGCGGGTAGTTGGAAGTGGAGACTTGCTATAAAAACAGGCGTTGGCCGCTGTTATCGGGGATTCGTGTTTGAACTGTCGAGGCGAGCGGACCTCCCGGACGTGGAAGTAACAAACCGTTGGAGTTCGTTCTTTTGAAGCTTTTATTCAGGAGTATGGATCGTCGGGTGTTCCAGTGGACGTTGTGACGTCATTACTGACAAACCAAATGAGGATCGACTACTTGCAGCGTCATTACATCTCAACACACCATTACTGCGCTTTCACGGATCATCGAGTGTTCGAGTGGACATTGTGGCTTCATTCCTGACAGACCAAATGAGGATCGACTGTTTGCAGCGTCATTGCACCTCAACACACACACGGATTGTTACCCGGTGCGGTTACATATAAATTAACGGTTCTTGTTGTTTTCCGGTGACGGATATAAGATTACTAGTTCGGACTGCCAAATAATATTGAAAAAGCAAGTTTGACTGTTTAAAAAAAACGGTAACAAATCCATCTTTCATAACTATAGAATCAAAATTCCTTTTTTGACTCGATTGGGGTTGGGGATATAAATACACTTCAATTTACTTACTAGTAATAATAATATTTGTAAATTACGACATTTTTTTTGTCCTCGTTTTAATTTTTTAAGGATGATTTGATATAACAAAATTAAATCATAGTAGTTGTAGTACTTGCTTGGGCAATGTGTCAGTACATACCATCCCACGATCTTTCATTTCTTTTTTCAATGCGACCATGTTGACTAGTCAGGTATATGTTACTGAAAATAAATACTCGGGTTGAGAATTGATGTTAACTATAATATGATAGTAATGATGTAATTGAATGAAGTGAACTCACTTGATATCGTCAACGTGTGTACACGAGGTACAGCAGATGATGGGCTCCTCGTCTTTGACACCACACACCTGAACGCCAGAATCAAAAACAAATACATTCCAGAGGCTCATCAACGACGGTAACTACTCACCTTCTCATTTATCTACCATGCAATAAAAAAATATATATTATCTGATATTGGTGAGACCTTGGAACAAGCATCAAATTTTAATGATCATTTTTCACATCATGCGTAGGGAGTTATGATTACCTCACTCAAATATGGCATTTTAGAAGGTGTAATATAATTTTATTGTTCAACATTGAATCTGGTTGGTGATTTAAGAATTTTTTGTTGATTTTTTTTTGGGATCAGTAACTACGTATTTCTAGTAAGAAAACAAAATAAGTGTCATGAAACATGCAAATTCAATATATTATGTAGATACCGGAGGAAGATTTTTATCCTTGTAGTCCAAGATGAGAGTCTCACAATGCTTGGCGAGGACGTAGGTGCCGTTCAGACGATTATGAAGACATGGTGACCCTTAAACAATAAATTAGATAGTAATGAAGAATTTAACTTTGTCACTGCATGCAGATGACGCAGAACCGGTCGATATGGCGAGGGCAGGGGGAGGCCTATGTCCAGCAGTGGACGTCTATAGGCTGCTGATGATGATGATGATGAAGAATTTAAATATAGAGAATAGAAGACTAGCGGTGAAGAATTAAATGTATGATGTAAAATTTCAAAAACAGAAAATTTCAAATTAGCACAAATAGTTAAAGTCAAGAAAACGGAGCTCAATAACAAACAAATTAGGTATTAGAGAGAAATCGGTATATTTTTAGATATACGATGCTAGATTTAGAGATTACTATTATGATTGAAATTATACAGTTTATTAAATAGGCGAATCAACCGTCAATGTTGTGAATTCACCGTTGGTACACGACGACAATTTGGAAAGCTTTTTCTTGGTGACTTATGTGAACTATAAAGAAAAACTATAGATGTAGGGTATAATAAAATACAAAAATAGCTTCTACTTCTAAAAATATTTACCTTCAATATCAGGAATATCAGCGATGATGACAGTGACACAAGCTAGAAACACTCCACATAACACTATCTTATTGACAGACATTACTACTGATATACTTCTATTCACAACATTGATGTCAGGTTAAATAAAAAACCATCAACTTGATTTTGGAAATAAAAAAGAATTTTTCAATAGCAATGATTTGAATTCGAGATAATTATATCATTACGTATCCGACAGATTTCTAAACACTCAACAACCGCCTCACAGAAGTCTTGAGAGATCTCTGCACTATTATTACGTAAATCCACCTAAATCTTTAAAATACCTGCTTTCGTATCAAGTATTAATGGTCAAATAAAGACTCAGCAGATAATTTTGCAAAAAAAAAAAATGAATAACATCAAGAGACACAGTTGTTCAGTTTTTTCAAATCAATTAATCCGTCTTAGATTTTTGAGGATTACTTTAAAATTATGATAGTATGCTATCGAAATATTGAACGACCGATAGCTTGATGATTAGACTTCAAGGTAAACTAGTGAGTGATCTTTGAGATTTAAATTTCATCAAAAACAGGCTATCAGAACAGTAATTATGAAAAATGAGTCAATACAGAAATGCAAATTAATACCTAATAACATTTAATAATAAGTTTACAAAGTCAACTGTCGCTTTATCAAACATCCACAATAAACAATGCAACCATATGAAGGACGCAAATAACAACATAATATTTAACTGCAATACACGATAGCAATTACTTTCTAAATATTAGTGCAAATGGCAAAACAAAATATTTGCTAGATTCAGTATCTAGCAAATATTTTATATTAGCCTTCCTTCATAGTTCACAAAGTCTCCATAAAGCAACCATGAGAATAAAAGTGATTTCAACGGCCGAAGACTCGGATAATAAATTCTATACGAAGCCTATATCAACTTTCTTGAAGATATATTTCTTCTTAATTCACATTATAACGTGTGTCGATTTCGGTTTCTACACCGGCAAAGGAATAATTTTGCTAAAATTCATACTATTTTTAGTATTTCTGTTGAGAATCGTTGTCGCCGTTTTCTGTTCCTATACTGTCTTTAATGCCAATTCTTTTGATTCTCTGCGGGACATTGTCAATTTCGCTGAAAGTTTATTACTTGTTTTTACCTACATGATGACAAGGTCTAAGATGAGTTTCAAACAACTGCTTGAGTTCCTGTACAGTTTGGACGAGGACTTTGGGAAGACTACCGGTCGCAGCATTGAACGGATACTCATTATTTACACCAGTGTAGTAACTGTCATCAGAATTTTTCTTCACTTCCTTCTGGCTTATCTTTACCACGTCAATATCAGAGTCGGGTTGTACCTTGGGTTTCTTTACAACATTCCTTGCTACTGCACTGATCTTTGTTTGGTTGTTCATTTTGTCATCTTTTATTCCGTCTATTGTCGATTGAAGACACTTAGAATTATCTTGAACGAAAACTTTGATCCTTATAAGGGTAACATGATATACAAATCTTTAATTAATAATTTAAATGAAATTAAGAAAACTTTAGACATTCCGGTAAATATAGGAATATATAATGATAGTATTTTTTCTGTTTTCGCTTTATCTACTAAATTATATTTTTATTATTTGTTTCAGTTAGCGATAGCCCTTTTAAAAACTACAATAGCGGCAATGCTCAACATTTTAATGATGATGACTTTTAACCTCAGTAGGAAGGTTTGTTTTTTGATAATAATTTTTAAAGTATTTAGCAAATCATGAATATACAGTTAAGTAATAACAAAACGCCGACGTAATCGTGGCAATTTTGCCACAGAAAAACATCAGAAGGCAACCCACACATATATTGAATTAGATAAGCTTACAAATTAGTGATGTCGATATTTTAACACTTCTAGAATGTTTTAAAACACTGTTGGACCAGTTGTGATTATTTTTTTAACCTAAAATTGTGTCTCTTTAAACTTACACCTAAAACTGAGTTACCATGACATGTTTTACTACGCCCTTCGCCGCGCAAGGCGTAGGCAGTGTGTACGTGTGTTAGGTATTCATCTGTGTTTATTTTTCAGTTCGCGTTAGTAAGTATAATTCACATGATCATGGAGATAAGTTTGTTGCTATCGACTGCATTCGCTCTAGTGTTAGTGGCGGACATGATGACCAACGAAGCGCAGAAAATAAGTAACACCATGAAAGATAAACTGCTAACAGATGAAACATTAAGTAAAACATTTTATGTCATTTTAGTTAAAACAGTCTTTGACTTATTCATTAAATTAATAGAACTAAGTCTTCTGATTCATATAGTTTATTTATTTCAACATTGCTCAAGTTTTCTTCGTACAGAGTTCTTTTATTGACTAAATAGTGTTTATGTTCCAGCGGAGGCGGGTCGTCGTGAGGTCCATCAGTTCTCTCGCTACGTGTCTGCTCGTCCGTTCCGTCTCCGCGCGTGTCGCGTGCTGCCGCTCGACTGTACGCTTCCCGTCACTGTACTCAGCGTCTGCGTCACTTACACTGTCGTAGTTATGCAATTTATGCATTTCTACTGATTAATATTTAGATTTTGAATTTAAATGATTTTTGTAATTTCTTATCTTAATTTGTTATTGTCTTACTTTAGAAGTGAATAAAAAGTGACAAAATAATATATTGTGTGTTATTTAACAGCTTTTTAAAGTAGTCGTTTAGTAGCATGATTCGAGTGGAACTGTGTTTATCATATTGCATGTATTGTGAATGTAAAAGTTGCTTAAACCATTTCTTTGTAATAACAACATAACAACTCAGAAAACTACATTTTCTAGATCTTTAAAAAAATAATCGACAACACGTTTCATTGAACGATGGAATAAATTCCCTAATTTCTGCATTACCAAAGTATACAAAATTGATCTTATAGATAGTGAATGGTTGTAAAAAAAACTACTGGTTGGTTCAGTCGGTAAGAGTTATTATAGTTAAAAAACTAAGTTATAATTTAAAATAAACGAAACTCAATAATTATGACATTAAGGTAAGTCGGTAGTTGATTGAACACTGAGAGTTACAACAAGCTTACATGAAGATCATCGCCATTTAATAAGTCACAACCCTTACACATCCGACGGATATATTATAACCTCGTCATAGATGATGAACGTGGATCATGCATTCTATGCTATTTAGTTCTGCTTGCGTCCAGTCTAAATTGTGGTAGAAATATTGAAATATTTGTTAATACTGTACGTCATACGTCAAATCCGTTCTAACTGGCTGGCTTCTACCTCTAAACCTTATTAAGAAAAAGATTTATGTGCAATTTACCATAACACCACTGGCTAAAAATGGTGTAGAAAAACATCGTGAGAAAACCTGCATATTGAAAGAGATTTCATTATCCTTTTGAAATATGTGAAGTCCCATTTGTATTGGGTAAGTATAGCACTCTATTTGCCAATCCCTTTATTGAGGAGAGCTGATCTCAGCAGCGATGAGTAGTGGACAGTCGTGAGTTGTCACATCATAAACTTACAATGGAAATGTCTAAGATATTATAATTAATATTACTTTATTATGATAAAAATTATACAAGTAGGTACTTAAAACAAAAACACTTTATTACTTTTTCATAAGGTGCATAAAACTTTAATATTAATAAATTGATTTAGGTGATAGAAAACTTTAGACTTCGACTATTGTATTGAGGCGCAACGACGATATGTATATTTATTGAGGAGAATAACTGTGTAAAGAATTCAACAGACAACAATGGTAACAATAACAGTAAATAGGTAGTACTCTTTATATTTAACTAATCCTACAAAAGCAAAACAAAAAAGTTGTACGAGTATTAAAAAAAAATATTTTATAATTTTTGTGTATCAATAGAGATGCAGAAACTGCACACATATGATGAGGTAAGTGACGCAGACGCTGAGTACAGTGATGGGAAGAGTACAGTCGAGCGGCAGCACGCGACACGCGCGGAGACGGAACGGACGAGCTGACACGTAGCAAGAGAACTGATGGACCTCACGACGACCCGCCTCCGCTGGAACATAATTCAATTAAATATGATAGACATTGACTCAACTAAGCTGAGTATTTGTGTTTGACTATTTGAACATAATTTTCCTAATTTACAGCAAAAAAAAACAACATTCAGATATTACAAGGATCTTTTACAATACAATCTTGATGTTATCATAATTAATTATTTTTTAAAAGCTCAAAAAATACATTACCAAAGTAAATACCTGGTTATACAATTATTTATTTCAATTGAGACACATTTATCTACCAATCTATAACTTTAAATAAATTATCACATCACAAAATTAATTACTTTGAATGGAGTCGTCCATTTGCAGTTTCATATGCAAGATATTATTTATTTTCTGCGCTTCATTCGACATCATGTCCGCCACTAATATTGGAGCGAAGAGAAGTGTAAATATAACAACGTTATCCACACACCGAGGTAATATTACTACCTGACGTGATTCCTGAAATAAAAGAATGAATTCTTTTTCAAAACTTAAATACTCAATTTAAAACCTCACTCAGAAAACATTATATTCGCGATCGCGCAACATTTCAAGAACCCAAACTAAAAACACAATAATTTGACCGTATTTTACTAGGTAATTCAAAAAAAAATTAACTATTTACATACCTTTTCATTTAAAAACGAGTGCAATATTATCATAATGTTAAGCATGGCAGCCAACATCGAGTGTATCAAAACCACCAGTAGCTGTAAGAAATAAATAAATTAATTAATAAATGTTAAAAACACTGTTCAAATTCTGAACTTTTCTGCATAAGTTTAAGGATTTTCTACACTATTTCTATATTTTGATATAATTTAGTTTAGTAAATTATTACCGGAATGTCCAAAATATTCTTGATCTCTTCAATGTTTTCAATCAATGACTTGTAAATAAGATTACTTTTGTAGACGGGATATTGTTCATCCAAGCATATTCTGAGAGTTTTCAATCGACAGTAAACGGAATGGAAAATAATGAAATGAACAATGAGATACAGATCTGTACAATAACATGGTGCGTAGTACATGAATTCGATGCCGAGGCCCTGCAATAAATTGTCCTCTTCATAATAAACGTACGCCACGGCAAAGTAACTGATGAATCTGAAAACTGTGACTAAAGTTGTATAAAAGAATAACTTTAGCTCAATAATGCAAACCGACAGTCTTCCCGAGCTCCTCGTCTACACCGTACAGGAACTCAAACAGCTGTCTAACAGACAACTTGGATCTGCACAACATGTAGCTGAACACAACCAATAAGCTTTGACTGAAAATGCATAAAGCCCACAACGCGTCTAAGTAGATTGAATGAGCTGCAACATATGAACAAAATAAAGCAACACCTAGTCTGAATAACAAAATGAAACATTGCATGGTTTTAAGACAAATGGCGCCCTTGCCCGTGGAGAATCCAAAATTGAAACATGATACAATATGAATAATAATGAAATACGTCTTAATGAATCTTGAGATAGGTTCTACGTTTGATGGGTCATATGTTTTTGGAATAACTCTTATTGTTCGCCTCATTATGGATCGAGGCGAGTACTCCCAACGATATAAACTTTTTACTTGTACGCGACTTGCATGCCGAATGCGAAATGCATTCGACCTTCAGTTTGCCAACGTTAATAAGAGGGTACATACAAATTATATGTTATTATATGTTTGTTTTGTAAATAAATAGAAATTATATGTTTGGCTTGTAATAACAGAATGGCAAATATTTTAGTACTTATGCTGAATGTTTTTTTTACGAAATATTAATATTTTACAAAACCAAACAAATAAAATCCAATATTAATCTTTAGAAAACGTGGGATGTAGTTAAAGTTCAAATTTCATCATCAAACTATTTAAATTCTGTCTGTTTGATGTTGTACATGTGAAGTAAGAAGTAGGTCATTCATTTATCGTAAAAAAAATAAGATACAGATAACTATAGACAATTGCTATAATGTATGTCACACAGATTCACTAAGATTTAACAATCTTTCGTCTTATTGATGACGATGACATAAAAACTAGGTAAAAATCATTTTACCGGAGTCAATAGAGATGCAGAAACTGCACACAGATAATGGTGTAAGTGACGCAGACGCTGAGTACAGTGACGGGAAGCGTACAGTCGAGCGGCAGCACGCGACACGCGCGGAGACGGAACGGACGAGCCGACACGTAGCGAGAGAACTGATGGACTTCACGACGATCCGCCTCCGCTGGAACATAATAAAATAAAGTATAGTTGCTGATTACCGAACCATTAAGCCGAACAAAAGCCGAAGTACCGAACAAGCAAGAATCAATAATTTATGATAATTTTAGTTCCAAAAGTGTCGAAGTTATCTTCTTTATCGCTTACAGTAAATACATTGTGGATTATTAAGCTAGTAATTTAGATTTTATTATTACGATTTTGTTAATTTAGAATCATTTAGATTCAGAGAGTATAGGATCTAATTTGGAATAATACATCGGAGAACACTTAAATAAGATTCACTAGTTTAATTGTGTTCGGCGATTTACTCCTGTCACAAAAAAAAGGTTCACACTGGCTCATCCGTAACTAAGACGATTCATACCCTGACCGTTGGCCAAGATACGGGTTGGTCATGCTTAATTCATTGTATGGAAGTCTACTAATCTGTGAAGCTATTTAGCTTGAAAAAAATATAAAGATATTAACTTTGTATTGAGTCGTCCACTTGCAGTTTCTTGTGTAAGATGTTATTTATTTTCTGCGCTTCACTCGACATCATGTCCGCCACTATGATAGGAGCAAATGTTGTCATAAACATAATTACGCTATCCAAGCATCGAGGGAATATTATTGCAAGTGATAACTGAAATTATAATAACAAGAGATTACTGAAATCAAATCGTTCACTCTCTTTGAAAATATCTCAGATATAACTAGTTCGTTTTGACATCTTAAGGATTCAATAAGGCCTTATAGTCTAAGAGCCTCTCGATCTACTTATTATCTTCTTCTTTTATATATAAAAATGAATTGTTGTTCGTTAGTCCCGCTAAAACTCGAGAACGACTGAACCGATTTGGCTTATTTTAATCTTGAAATATTCGTAGAAGTCCAGGGAAGGTTTAAACGGTGAGAAAATTTCCTTATGTGACGCAGACGAAGTTGTGTGGGCCAGCTAGTATTAAATATAATTTGAATTAGATCGGATTATATCTGGCAAAAAAAATCCATACTATCATTAAGTATGTAATGTAATTTATTTATTTAAGAAGCACACAATACACATTACAAGTAATCAGAGAGATCTATCACATACTTTTTCAGTATATTATTATATCTTACCTTAAACCTAATAAATGACAGTATTATCATAATATTTGCTATTGCAATAAATATCGAGTGTATCACGACCATCAGTAGCTGTAACAATGTGATAAATTTAAAGGCAAATTGAAATCACACAAAACAGAACTGTTCAAGGTTTTTTTAACAACTTAAAAATTGAGTAGTTCGTTTGTTGCACGGGCTCATTATTGAGAGGATTTTGCTTGTGTTATTTCAGTTGAAAATAGTTAAATTGTTCCTGTGTTTTATGATCCAAATGGATGGATCAGAGACTTGGCCGCTAACGATGGGTTATTAAACTACTCAGAGTCACTCAGACAGCAATGGTGAGTGCTATTCTAAGTATTTATCTGCGTGATCATATCAGAAATGCACCGTTTCGGTGCAATTTACCCGCTTGCTGAACTGTCATATGTAACATGTCATCTGTGTTGTCAAAATCTATTCTGTTATGTTTGCATAATATATTTGCATTGTCATCAACAACCAACATGTAAGTATGAATTGGTAGGCATTGGAATTATGTGAAACACCGTTTGACAGTTGACCAGTTGTCAATAATTATATGTAAATGTACCATTGCGGTGTTCCCGAGCACAAATTAATTTAGTAATGACAATTTAGTAAAACTTACTAAACTATTGTTAAAAAATATCAAAAATAACACAAACATATTATAAAAAAATAATTATCGAACTCGGTCGAGTCCCGTAAAAGTGATCATCAAGCGTCAGCAAATAAAAATCAATAATTACCGGTATATCTAAAATATTCTTGATTTCTTCCATGTTGTCAATTAATGACTTGTAAATAAGATTACCTCTGTAGACGGGATATTGTTCATCCAAGCATATTCTGAGAGCCTTCAATCGACAGTAAACAGATTCAAAAATAATGAAATTAATAACGACATATAGATCTGTACAAAAGCATGGTGCGTAGTACATGAATTCGATACCGAGGCCTCTCAGTAATTGGTGTTCATAATAAATGTATGCCACTGTGAAATAACTGATGAATCTGAAAATGGTGACTAAAATTGTATAAAAGAATAATTTTAGCTCAATACTGCGACCGACAGTCTTCCCGAGCTCCTCGTCTATACCGTACAGGAACTCAAACAGCTGTCTAACAGACAACTTGGATCTGCACAACATGTAGCTGAACACAACCAATAGACTTTGACTGAAAATGGAAATTGCCCACATCGCCTCCAAGTATATTGCGAGAGTTGCAATATACGAACAAAATAGAGCGACGCCTAGTCTCAGTAATAATATGAACCATTGTATAATTTTCAAATAATTTGCGTTCTTTCCAGTGGAGAATCCAAAATTGAAGCATGATACAATATGAATAATAGTGAAGTATATCTCAGTAAATCTTGAGATCAGTTTAATGTTTAAAGGATCGTTTGTCTTTGGGATCACTCTTATTCGCCTCATTATGGGAAGGAGTAAGCGCAGAATGAAAGAAATTAATATTATTACAAGAAACAGAACGAATGCGTTTGCTCTGAAGTTTTTCAAAGGTCCGTCGTTGTAATTTTATTTGAAACTATCATATTTTGTTTGTTATGTAAACAACACAAGACCTATCCTATCATTTGTTTTCAGATAGGTTTGATCTAAGGCTAGAATTAAAAGTAAATTATATTGAAATGCAAAATAATATGTTTGTGATGTACTGCAATAATGAATGACTTCGGTAATGCAAATAAAACCGACTTGAAACGCAGAAAAATAATTGATATAAAACCACTAAGTCGAGCAGCAGTTAGCTAATGAACAGCACGCATCAGCGGTCACCATGCGACGAACAACAAAAGTACTCCCATTCACTGCGGAAACACAAGAGCAATTGAGAAGAAAATCAATCCCGAGATTCTTGAAAGTATATTTCTTCATTGTGCAAATCTTCACATGTTGTAATTTTGGTTTCTGCGACGGAAAGAATGAAATTTTGTTGAAAATCGTTCAATGTTTTATATTTCTTTTAAGACTGAGTGTGGCTTTATTATGTGCATATTGTGCTGCCTTTACTTTTCGTTTCATGGCCTTGTGGGCCATTTTTAATTTGAACCTGAGTATTATGGTCATAGTTTGTTATAAGTTGTGCAGATCCAAGTTGAGTGTAAGACAGTTGTTTGAATTCCTGTACAGTGTAGACAAGGAGCTCGGAAATACTGCCCCTACTAAAACTAAACTGATTCTCTTGTGGTTCACATGTGCGGCCACTTTGATCAGATTATTAACTTTCTTCACCCAATCTGCAGTTGCTTATGATGATTTCGACCGTGGATGTAGCATTTCAGCACTATACCATTTACCATGTTTTTGCACGGATCTCTTTCTCGTCACACTTTTTTCTGTAATTTATTCAGTTTACCAAAGACTGAGAATGTTAAGAATATTCGTAGCTCAAAACTTTAATGTCTATAAAGGTAACCTCATCTACAAGTCTTTGATTGACAACTTGGAAGAAATTAAGAAAACCTTGGATATTCCGGTAAATACTCGTACTATATAATTTGATATTTTGAATTTGACTAAGTAGGCTTATCACATGCGGTAGTACCTCCTCGCAATACGCGTTGTATCGAAATTGATAGCCTACTGGATCAACCAAACATTTCAATCAGTTGTGGAGTGCAACTGCCGAAGTCGTCATCAAGAGGCGAAATGCTCCCAACGTTGATGTTTCGGGGTTTTCGCTATTAAACCAATTAAGTTGGAACAATATTATTATGATCGGTCTTCTCGTGGATCAAAATGAATAAAAATAATTAATCAGCTTGAATATAATATTTTTCTGACTTCAAGAGGTTCTTAATCTAAATGTCTATTCACTATTTTTTTATCTCAATTTCGATAACAGTAATCATAATATATAATTATTGAGTTACAGTATTTACACATTTTTACAGCTGGTGATGGTTTTATTGCACGTGACGATCATAGCAATACTTAACATTATGACGGTCGTTGAGGATCTTCTTGTATTAAAAAAGGTACGTGATTTTATAACTGAGAATGCAAATAATTGTAACTAGTGACTAACATGAATAATGCATTCTATAAAATATTTATTATAGACTACATTCAGCGTCATAGTGCCACCATGTCTAGAAACAATACTGTTGTTCTCAGTCGTGTTTGCTCCGGTGTTTGTGGCGGACATTATGGCAAGTGAGGCGCAGAAAATTAAGAACACATTACACAACAAATTGCAGATAGACGACTCACTGTGTAAGAATTCATAATTTGGGAAACTAGTTTCCTTTTTATTTCCTATAGATTAAATCTAGTTCTCGGTTTCATTGATCATTCACAGCGGAGGCGGGTCGTCGTGAGGTCCATCAGTTCTCTCGCTACGTGTCCGCTCGTCCGTTCCGTCTCCGCGCGTGTCGCGTGCTGCCGCTCGACTGCACGCTTCCCGTCACTGTACTCAGCGTCTGTGTCACATACACTATTGTATGTGTACAGTTTTTGCATCTATATTAATTTATAAAATACTAGTAAAATATATTTTCAGAATAACAGGAAACTAAATTGGTACATTCAATTTCTCACAAACGACGATTTTTTCTACTGTACTATAATTTTCTTATAGCACCTATGTTCTCACTCTTTGACGGTAATTATAACAATAAATATTTATAGAATTAACAGTTTTTATTTATCCTATAAACATTAATAATAATTTATTTGACTAGCAAGTGTTACTTTCCCTAGTTTCTTATAAAGATGACTTTATTGTCATGACATGATTGGTGATGTTGACATTACGATACCCACTGGTTTGTAGCGGCAACTACTACCACTATGTATAAATAATATTTAGTAAGAAACTAAATAAAACTAAGCATGTATAGAGATTCAAATGTAAGGAGAGCGCAGCGTGTATATGCGACGGACAGACTCCCGAGACAGTCCCACACATTTTGACGGAGTGCCATGTATTTGCCAGCCAAATGTTTAACTTCGAGCAGCATGTTGGCATGAAAATCAATTTAGGTAGTATGTGTAAAATTGTAGAAGACAGTAACATCAGACCAAAATTTGTTATACTCCACTATAGATATTAGAAGATTAGGTATAGGCTGGCACCCCACCAGCGGAAAGTGTGAATGGGAAGGATGGATGTGAAGTATGCGGTACGAAAGTAGGACAGAAGCGAGATCTGGAATGAAAGAGCAAACAAACCAACAATTAGATTAAGAACATCCCCGATAATGTTGGGGTGATTTAGAATAAAAAAAAATATTGCAAGATAGATAATCGAGCTTACAACCCAGCTGATGGTTATGGGTTACCAACACCCATGAACTACTGCAACATCAAGGCATCACGGATAACTTACCTCATTGTATGTGCTGACTGTAAATATTTACCACCGCCCTGTATATCATACATAATATGACAAAAAAAAGATGATTATCCGTGTAATTTAATTTGAAACGATAATTATCACTACTAGTTTAAACAAAAATACAAAATAATTGCCGACAGAGGATAAATGACTTACTTAAAAATTATGAGGTGTTCTTAAAATTCAAAGAATATTATCGTAATATTTTAAATACTTAATATATTGTGTAGAAAGATAAACCGTAGAGACTAGAGTCATAGACTTATCTAAAATATATATGTCAGTTAAAAAATGATAGAATATAAATTTCAATTCAAACAAAGGTTTGAACTAGGCCAAGCATTGGGGGGCGGCGAGACGGGAAAGAGTGCCGAGGGTGTAACACTTCGCACCGTCCCGTAAAACCCCGTGCTGGGTTCTAGATCCAGCCGGGGTTCGGACGCTAAGTGTGAGAGGTTGGAAGTTTTAGTGCGGTTCAGGTGAATTTCTCAAACAAAAAAAAATATCTGAATTGAAAATAATTATATTGAAAAGCAATCAATAATAATAATATGTTTCCGATATACTGCAATAATTATTGACTTTGGTAATGCAAATAAAATCGACTTGAAACGCAGAAAAATAAAATGATATAAAACCACTAAGTCGAGCAGCAGTTAGCTAATGAACAGCACGCATCAGCGGTCACCATGCGACGAACAACAAAAGTACTCCCATTCACTGCTGAAACACAAGAGCAATTGAGAAGAAAATCAATCCCGAAATTCCTAGAAGTTTATTTTTTCATCATTCAATTCTTCACATGTTGCAATTTTGGCTTTCTAACTAAGAAACTTGAAATTTTCTTGAAAATCATTATTTTTTTGATTTTTCTATTAAGACTTGCTATGGCTTTACTTTGTGCCTACATCGGTGCTCATTCTTATATTCTTCCAGCATTGTGGGCCATTTTCAATCTGAGTGAAAGCATCATGGTCGTATTATGCTACATGTTGTGCAGATCCAAGTTGAGTGTCAGACAGCTGTTTGAGTTCCTATACAATGTGGACAAGGAACTGGGACAGATTGTCGGTAAAAACACTAAACTGAGCCTCGTTATCTACACGAGTATAATGACAGTAATCAGATTTCTCAGTTATTTCACACATGCTAGGTTTTCTCATGAAGATCTTGATTATGGACTTTTTGTTTCGTCACTCTACTACATACCCTGTTATTGCACGGATCTATATTTAGTAACGCACTTCATTATATTCTACGCAATTTACTGCAGACTGAAAATGTTGAGAATTTGCATTAATCAAAGATTGAATGTTTACAAAGGTAATCTGATCTACAAGTCATTGATTGATAACACGGAGGCTGTGAAGAAAACTTTGGATATTCCGGTAAATAGCTGATTTCCGAAATTTTCTCTAATTTAAATTTAGTTTTATTACACTCGAGACTCTTGTTCTACTTCCCAGTTACACCTATATAGTTGTTAGTTTTAATGAAAAAAATCAACGAAAGAAAATAAACTAAAGAAACATAATTATAATTGTATAAATTTCATAAACGATCATATTTACTTTATTTCTATTCCGTCATTGATTACAGCTGGCGATGGCTCTATTGCACGTGACGATTATATCAATGATTAATATTATGATACTTTTGGAGTATGTATTGATACAGGAAAAGGTACGTAAATATTGGGCTGCATATTTGCTTACATTAATCACTAACAAGTTCCCAAAAATACTAGCTATATATATTTTTAGTCTGCATTTGTAATCATAGCGCCACGATGTCTGGAAACTATCATGTTGTTTTCACTCGTGTTCGCTCCAGTTCTTGTAGCAGACATGATGTCCAGTGAAGCGCAGAAAATACGGAATACACTGCACAACAAACTGCAGATAGATATTTCATTAAGTACGTATTTTAATTTGAGTATCATGTTTAATATTATTATAAACATCCATATTTATTGATTTACTCCTTTTTACTTTTAATTTTTAAAATAAATAATAAAAATATATTTCATACTATAATATAAATAAGTAGAGAGTCACCGTAGGCGGAAACTGCCTTCTTAATCAATCCTTTTAGCAAGTCAAAGAGTAAAAGCATTTTCGCTATCGATTCATCCACTCACACAACGATTGGAATAATAATAATCAACGCTTCATGTCGTTCACCTCGTGGGCCTCGTGGGCCAGGTCCTAACCTCATGGGCCAGGTTCAAATAATAATATTATTATTATATATTTATTTATTTACGATTAAGCTAACCAACAATGCAGTTACAATAATAACATACCCAATAACAATATCATATATGTTTTTAATTCCTAGTTTAACACATGCTTCGTGCTTATTAATCGGGCTTAATTATTTTTTGTGATTATTTCCAGCGGAGGCGGGTCGTCGTGAGGTCCATCAGTTCTCTCGCTACGTGTCAGCTCGTCCGTTCCGTCTCCGCGCGTGTCGCGTGCTGCCGCTCGACTGCACGCTTCCCGTCACTGTACTCAGCGTCTGCGTCACATATCTTATCATATGTGTGCAGTTTCTTCATATTTACTGAACTACAAAAAACATCAATTTTAAACATCAAATGCACATTTTTTTCTTTACACCATTACTTAATTGATGTACTATGCATAAATTTGTAAGGCTATTTTATTCTTAGAGCACTAATTTTAATAAAATGCTCGTTAATTAAATTATAATATAAGTAGTTATTAAAATAACTCAATCACGTTTTGAATATTAAAATGTGTTTTATTATACCTATCAACCGCTACTGTAATATCTAAGACTTTTAGTAGTGACAGCAGAAACTCGTTAGTAAGCCAAATCCGAAACCCAAACTTTCGGTCGGTCACTAATTTTAGGTATTAATTAAAATAAAAATTTAAGGATTAAATTTTACTGGTGTAAGTATACGTCATACAGAATTAAAAAAAAAAACCATATTTCATAGTAATGTTAAAGTAATATAAAATCGTTAGCTCACAAAGAAAACATAATTTATCTGATGTTGAATGTCGGTGTCGGTGAATGAGTTATAACTCAACTCGAGCTATAGAATTAACCGACATTTTTATTAGACTTAGAACTGTAATTTAAAATGAAATGTGACATCAATTACGAACTTCGAAACTGAAAATGAAATTAACTTGAAGGGCAACTTTCACATAAGTGCTACGTTACCTGTAGTCACCATGAGGCGCACAACAAAAGTGATCCCATTTACTGCGGAAACAGAAGAAAGACATTCAATCCCGAGATTCTTGAAAGTATATTTCTTCATTGTGCAAATCTTCACATGTTGTAATTTTGGTTTCTGCGACGGAAAGAATGAAATTTTCTTAAAAATCGTTCAATGTTTTATATTTCTTTTAAGACTGAGTGTGGCTTTATTATGTGCATATTGTGCTGCCTTTACTTTTCGTTTCATGGCCTTGTGGGCCATTTTTAATTTGAACCTGAGTATTATGGTCATAGTTTGCTATAAGTTGTGCAGATCCAAGTTGAGTGTAAGACAGTTGTTTGAATTCCTGTACAGTGTAGACAAGGAACTCGTAAATACTGCCCCTACTAAAACTAAACTGATTCTCTTGTGGTTCACATGTGCGGCCACTTTGATCAGATTATTAACTTTCTTCACCCAATCTGCAGTTTCTTATGATGATTTCGACCATGGATGTATCATTTCAGCACTATACCATTTACCATGTTTTTGCACGGATCTCTTTCTCGTCACACTTTTTTCTGTAATTTATTCAGTTTACCAAAGACTGAGAATGTTAAGAATATTCGTAGATCAAAACTTTAATGTCTATAAAGGTAACCTCATCTACAAGTCTTTGATTGACAACTTGGAAGAAATTAAGAAAACCTTGGATATTCCGGTAAATACTCGTAATATATAATTTGATATTTTGAATTTGACTAAGTAGGCTTATTACATGCGGTAGTATCTCCTCGCAATATGCGTTGTATCGAAATTAATAGCCTACTGGATCAACCAAACATTTCAATCAGTTGTGGAGTACAACTGCCGAAGTCGTCATCAAGAGGCGAAATGCGACCAACATTGACGTTTTGGGGTTTTCGCTATTAAACCGATTAAGTTGAAACAATATTATTACTCATATACTCAAAGAGCAATGGAAAGGGCTATGCTGGGTGTTTCTCTGCATGATCAAATCAGAAATGAGGAGATCCGCAGAAGGACTAAAGTAACCGACATAGCCCGAAGAATTGCATCTTTGAAGTGGCAATGGGCAGAACACATTGTGCGAAGAACGGATAGCCGGTGGGGACGAAAAGTTCTGGAGTGGCGGCCACGAACCGGTAAGCGCAATGTTGGTAGACCCCCCACAAGATGGACCGACGATCTGGTCAAGATTGCGGGAGGTCACTGGATGCAGATGGCGCAGGACCGGTCGATGTGACGAAGTTTGGGGGAGGCCTATGTGGGCTATCTCGTGAATCAAAATAAATAAAAATAATTAATCAGCTTGAATATAATATTTTTCTGTCTTCAAGAGGTTCCTAATCTAAATGTCTATTCACTATTTTTTTATCTCAATTTCGATAACAGTAATAATAATATATAATTATTGAGTTACAGTATTTACACATTTTTACAGCTGGTGATGGTTTTATTGCACGTGACGATCATAGCAATACTTAACATTATGACGGTCGTTGAGGATCTTCTTGTATTAAAAAAAGTACGTGATATTAAAACTGAAAATGAAATTCATATAATTGTAACTAGTGACTAACATGAATAATTAATTCTGTATTTTTTTTACTATAGACTACGTTCAGCGTCATAGTGCCACCATGTCTAGAAACAATACTGTTGTTCTCAGTCGTGTTTGCTCCGGTGTTCGTGGCGGACCTTATGGCAAGTGAGGCGCAGAAAATTAAGAACATATTACACAACAAATTGCAGTTAGACGACTCACTGTGTAAGAGTTTATAATTTGGGAAACTGGTATCCTTTGTATTTCTCACAGATTTAATCTAGTTTTCGGTTTCATTTATCATTTTCAGCGGAGGCGAGTCGTCGTGAGGTCCATCAGTTCTCCCGCTACGTGTCGGCTCGTCCGTTCCGTCTCCGCGCGTGTCGCGTGCTGCCGCTCGACTGCACGCTTCCCGTCACTGTACTCAGCGTCTGCGTGTCGTACACTATTGTATGTGTACAGTTTTTGCATCTTTATTAATTTACAAAAATATATTTTCAGAATAACAGGAAACTAAATTTGTTTTAATATTCAATTTCACACAAACGACGAATTTTTCTACTGTACTGTAATTTTCTTATAGCACCTGTGTTCTCACTCTTTGATGGTAGTTATAACAATAAAGATTTATAGAATTAATAGTTTTTATTTATCCTATAAACATTAATAAATATTTATTTGACTAGCAAGTGTTAGTCTCCCTAGTTTCTAAAAAGATGACTTTGTTGTCATGACATGATTGGTGATGTTGACATTACGATACCCACTGGTTTGTAGCGGCAACTACTACCACTTCAGAGATGAGTGTCAGCATCAAGTTTAAAGCTTATTGCAAGATAGATAAACGAGCTTACAACCCACCTGATGGGTTACCAACACTCATGAACTACTGCAACGTCAAAGCATCACGGATAACTTACCTCATTGTATGTGCTGACTGTAAATATTCCCTACCGTCCTGTATATCATACATAATAGGACAAAATAATACACGATTTTCCATGTAATTTAATTTGAAACTATAGTTATGTTTCTTTTGTAAACAATGGAACGGTACACATAGTATTTAATAATTATTTCTTCTTTAACTCTATCTGGAAGTGTCTATTATATTTTGTTCGGGTAAAACATTGCAAATCAATTATCCCATTGAAATTTTTAAGTACTTTTTAATGAACGCCGATTTCTAAACAGTACTTTTTGGATTTTAATTATCACTACTAGTTTAAACAAAAATACAAAATAATTGCAGACAGAGAAAAAAATAATTACTTGTAGAATGAAGATGTAAAATAGAATAAGTGATTGAGATAAATGAATAGATGACGAGATGAAAAGGGCGTTGTCAGGGTATATCAAATTAAACGAGAGATAGCCGTTCAATATTAGATCTATATTTTCCAATTTTAATTACAGCTCTTTTATTAATTATTCAGATTCAGAACATCTATCATCGTATTTTAGTGAGGTTATTATTTTATCATTTAAAGTAGCAGATTAGTTCGTTTGCCGAATTATATTGCTTTAGTTTTAGTTTTATTTTTTTTGCTTCCTTAAAACCCCGTGCTGGGTTCTAGCCTCAGCCGGGGTTCGGACGCTGAGTGTGAGAGGTTGGAGGTTTTAGTGTAGTTCCAGTGATTTCCTCAAACATGAAGAAAAAAAAATCCAACTATTGAAAATAATTATATTGAAAAGCAATCAATAATAATAATATGTTTCCGATATACTGCATTAATTATTGACTTTGGTAATGCCAATAAAATGCGCTTTTGCGTATATTTCTTTTTTATTTGAACCGATTTCAAAATTTATTTTTTTGTTATAAAGCAGACATTTTGAGAATAACCTCATATAAATTTGATAAAAGATCTGACTGGTAGTTTTGGTGCTATGCTTGAGAAATTGAAGTCGGTCGTTTTCATGTTTGTAATAAAATATTATTCAACATTCAATTCTTCACATGTTGTCTTTACCGGGAAACTTGAAATAGTCTTGTAAATCATTCGATTTTTTTTTGTATTTATTTATAACTAACAGTTTTTGTATTTATTTATAACTAATAGTTATACATCATCGTGACATCTAGCCCATTCAAGATATTATGTAAAAAATACAAATTCTTGTCCTATTTCTGATGCATCGTCGTAGTCAAATTCGATACTATTCGAAGATTCGAATTATTCGATTCGAGTTTCGAATATTAATATTCGATTCGGAACGAATAATTCGTAAGTTCGAATTATTCGCACACCCCTAATAACTATATTAATACGAAGTTAAATAATATTAGCAAACATTTATTTTGTGTTCAATTGAAATAATTCACACAGAAACCGTGCTCATACAAAACTTAATTATTAAATCACTACTCGTTTATTTGTCGTATATTATTTTTTAGTAAAGATGCAGAAACTGCACACACACGATGGTGTAAGTGACACAGACGCTGAGTACAGTGACGGGAAGCGTACAGTCGAGCGGCAGCACGCGACACGCGCGGAGACGGAACGGACGAGCAGACACGTAGCGAGAGAACTGATGGATCTCACGACGACCCGCCTCCGCTGGGACATAAACAGAAAAAAACAATTGTACGTAGGTACTAAACTTGATATTTACAAAAATAAAGTTTAAGTTACAAGGTTATGAACCTGTAAGTTTTGAAGAAATTTATTTATTAATAAAAATATTAACTTACACAATGACTCATCTGTCTGCAGTTTGTTGTTTAAAGTAATTTTTATTTTCCGAGCTTCGATTGACATCATATCAGCTACAAACACCGGAGAAAATACGAGGGAAATTAAAAGAATGTTATCCACACATCGAGGTACTGTTCGTTCAAATGATAACTGAAATGTAATAAAACAAAATATAAATCAAAACAAAACACTTATGAACTTAGATTTGCCTACCTACATAGCACGTAACTATTTTTTTTTTTTGTTGGTGGAAATCACTGGATCCCCACCCGCAGGTGGGATAAGTGGGAGTTGAACCGCACTAAAACCTCCAACCGCTCACACTCAGCGTCCGAACCCCGGCTAAGGCCAGAACCCAGCACGGGGTTTATGAGGGGCGGCGCGACGCGTTACGCGCTACGGCACTCTTTTCTGTCGCGCCGTCCCCGGACGCTGAACCGACAGCCGGCGATACGGCCATCGGCTTTAGTCAAAGTCAAATCATTTATTTCAAAGTTGATGTGGACACACATACATTTTGAAAGTCAATTAGCCGATCAGCCGGGGAGATAGAGGGGCACTCCGTGCGTCTCCAGTGCCCCCCCAATCACGGACCAGGGCAGGGTGTTAAAGGCGTTGGTGATGTCGAGTGACACCGCTAAGGCCACCCCACCCCGGGAACGTAACTCATATGGAACCTTTTTTTATGTTGTCGTTGTTACTGCCTTTCACCGAAATCGTTCATCGAAAAAAAATCAATAGGTATTATTCTTTTCTGTTCACGAGAGATTTTATTTTCATGTGACTGTTAACTGTGTACTACACACTTTTATTTTTATAGAAGGGATTCTACGTACCTTTCCTTGAGCAGCAATAAAATACAATGTTATTATAATATTCAGCATCACAGTTGCCATCGTGTGTAGCAAAACCATCAATAGCTGTAACATTACACGTTTTATATTTATTGTATATTACGAGTAGAGGCAATATACAAACAAGCGACAAATAGCTACTACTTTAATACTTGTTTTCTTATCCGCCATCTGCGTTCTATCTATAACCAATGCACTAATACGATGTACTATGCTCGTGGTCTTAATATTGATTTTACATATTGATATAAGTTAGTGCATGATATTTAAATGAATTTAGTTTCAAAATAATATTTTACCGGAATATCCAGAATGTTTTTGATTTCTTCCATGTTGTCGATCAATGACTTGTAGATTAGATTACCCTTGTAGACCGGATATTTTTCGTTCAAGCAAATTTTCAAAGCTTTTAATCGACAGTAAACAGAATGAAAAATAACAAAATGCACAATGAGATACAAATCGGTGCAATAACATGGTAGATAATAAATTAATTCGACACCGAATCCCAAAAGTAGTTGGTGTTCATAGTACATGAATATAATTATTATGTAACTAATGAATCTCAAAATAGTGACCAGTATCGTAAAAAGGGCTAATTTTAGCTCAACACTGCTGCCAATAGTCTTCCCAAGCTCTTCATCCACATTGTACAGGAATTCAAACAGCTGTCTGACACTCAACTTGGATCTGCACAACATGTAACTAAACAAAACCGACAGACTTTGGCTGAAAATAAAAAATGCCCACAACGATTCCAAAAACATGCTATGAGCTGCGACATAGGAGAAAAATAGAGCAATTCCTACTCTCAAAAATAGAATGAAACATTGTATGAATCTGAGTAAACTTGAGCCTTTACCGCTGGAGAAACCAAAATTGAAACATGTCACAATGTGAATGACGATAAAATATGTTTTAATAAATCTTGAGAAAGGTTTCACGTTTGAAGACTTTTCTGTCTTTGGATTGACTTGTATTATTCGCATCATTGTGGACAAGGCAGGGAGTGCTCGTGGCTCGATAATGATACTACGCGAATTGAAACAAATGCATTCGACCTTCACTTTGCCAACATTCATTGTTATTGTAATTGTGTCGGTACCTAAACAACACAATTTAAAAAATTATACGTTTGTTTTGTAAATAATGGAATGTAAACTTTATTGATAAAGTAAAAACGCCTGTACTGGGTCGGCAATTAAAAAATATTAATTACATTGAAATGCGAAATTTGTTTACCTACTATAATAATATTATAATGCTACAGTAATAAAAGACTACGTACAAATAGAACCAACTCGAAGAACAATCATTTAAAAGTCGCGCAGCAATCACCCGATGACAAACAAAGGTCACCATGAGACGAACAACAAAAGTCATTCCATTCACCGTAGAAACACAGGAACAATTGAGAAGAAAATCAATTCCAAAATTCTTGAAAGTTTTTTTCTTCGTTGTACAATTCTTTACATGTTGCAATTTTGGTTTCTTTACTGGAAAATGTGAAATTTTCTTTTTAGACTTGCTATGGCTTTAATTTGTGCCAACAACGCTGCGTATTCTTATCGCCTACCAGCATTGTGGGCCATATTAAATTTGAGTGAAAGTATTCTGGTTATATTATGCTACATGTTGTGCAGATCCAAGTTGAGTGTCAGACAGCTGTTTGAGTTCCTGTACAGTGTGGATGAGGAACTGGGGAAGAATGTCGCTAAAAACACTAAACTGATTCTAATAGTCTACACATGTATAATCACAATAATCAGATTTTTCAGTTATTTCACACATGCTATGTCTTCTTATGCAGACCTTAATTTCGGACTTACTGTCATGTCACTATACTTCATACCCTGTTATTGCACGGATTTATATTTTGTAACAAATTTCATCATATTTTATGCGGTTTACTGCAGACTGAAAATGTTGCGAATTTGCATGAAACAAAGACTAAATATCTATAAAGGTAATCTGATCTACAAGTCATTGATTGATAACATGGAAGCTGTGAAGAAAACTTTGGATATTCCGGTAAATATAATGTAATATGTTAATATTATGCAGGTTGCTCCGTATGAGCAAAGGAAACGCTTTTCTTTTCGTGTTTGAACAATGCAGCTGTTTTTCTGCAAATGCGAAGATGTAGAAAAGATTTTGAATTAATGAATAATATGTTTAATAATGTTAGGCTCGTTTGAAATTAAAATCGTTTAGAATAATATTTTCAATGAAATGAAATTGTTAATCCTAGTTATTTTTATACAAATCATTAGAATTTTGGAATGCAATTATATTTCCTATTTACAGCTGGCGATGGCTCTATTACACGTGACGATTATAGCAATGATTAATATTATGATACTTCTAGAATATTTACTGATACAGCAAAAAGTACGTAAATGTCTACGTAATCGCTTATAAGACACTAAAACATTTCTCATTAATTATAGAGTATATATTGTAGCTAGAGTTCATAATGATAGCACCACGAAGCTTAGAAACGATACTGTTGTTCTCGGTCGTGTTCGCTCCGGTGTTCGTGGCGGACATGATGTCGAGTGAGGCGCAGAAAATAATAAACACACTATTCAACAAACTGCAGATAGATCACTCACTGAGTAAGTAAATTTAGATTTGAACAATGAATCAAATTTCATGTTTTGATGTTGGTTGACTGGTAGAGAAGGCCTTAGGCATTAAGTCCGCCATTGTACCTTTTATGCATGAGTTGAATAAATAAATAAATGTTTGCCGAGAGCTTTCGGAGTAAATAAGTATATTGCATTAAATCCGTAAATCGAATACGTAAACAGTTTTATTAAATTCCATCTTATGTGACGCAGTCTAAATTGTCGCACCAGTTGGTAAACTCGAATATAAGTATATTTTGTTTAAAAAGTAGAATTAATATCATTTATTAGTTTGAACCTTCTTATGAGACCACTTCTAGCTACTTATTATAAGCCTAAAATGGCGCAACATGTTAGACCTGACTATTCATTTAAGTAAAAGACCTAATTGATATATTATTCACCTATGTTGACAATAAAATATATTTGATTTGTTTCTTTTTTTTTATGTTCCAGCGGAGGCGGGTCGTCGTGAGGTCCATCAGTTCTCTCGCTACGTGTCGGCTCGTCCGTTTCGTCTCCGCGCGTGTCGCGTGCTGCCGCTCGACTGTACGCTTCCCGTCACTGTACTCAGCGTCTGCGTCACTTACACGATCGTGTGTGTGCAGTTTCTTCATATTTACTGACTTCTAAATGTATTTTGAATTTGATAATATTTAAAAAAAAAAAATTAGAATCGCACCGCACATTATTTCCATACACTAATATTTAAAATGTTTTTTTTCACGTTCAAACTTTGATCTAACATTGTAATTAATTTCTTAACTACTCATGTTAATAACTATTTTGTTTATTTCCTGCTTTTTAGGATTTATATTAGTTTTAGAATATTTCAGTACCTACTTAAGGATTATGTTAAAAAACATAAAATGGACCTTGATGTATTATTATTAAATGTATCGTAACACTATTTTTTGTGATTTATTTGGTTTTAAAATTATTCTAATGAATGATGATAACGACTGTCAAGGTCTGGGCTTGGTGTGATACACTTCATTTGAGCTGTAAATAACTTTAAATTACTCAATAGCACTTGCTTATGGAATCGATATGACGAACTATAATATAAAATATCACGAAGCGACGTAATTAGCATTAAATATAAAAAAAATGTATTATAAGTGAGGTTATACTGAGAGACTGAGAAATTTCAATGTGATGAACAGTTTGTCTTCTCACGACATCGGCGTAATTTTACAATGAGACAGAGTTATATTACGGTATTTAAACAACTTAAGTAGTTTGATGATTAAAATAACAATATATTAAAATTATAAAAGCACACAAAAGCAGTTCATATACAAACATTTGTTTTCTATCTGATCACTATCTAGAACATTTCAGGTGTGGTAAAGTACGAGATAATTACAAAACCTTGGAAATAAAACAAATGATAAAATGAAAATATGAAGGACAAAGACTTATTAAAATATTGACACAAAAGCAACATAATAATACAAAGTATTATACTATGTCTTTATATTTTGTAATTACGGGACATTTAAGATAAAAAAGTATCTTTCAAATTTAAAATAGCATTATTTCGAAGATATGATTATTATCCTTACTAATCTACCTAATATATTAATGCGAAATTAATTGTCTGTCTGTCTGTTACACTTTCAGGCCAGAAATATTGAACCGATTTAAAATAAATTTAGTCACTCAATTGGACAATCGATTGATTGATTATCTTTGTATCCTTCTATTTATTTTTTCCTACGAGTAAATATGACTTTCAGAGTTAGTAAGCAAAAATGACCGATTACCGAGTGGCCATTTTACATTCCTTTAGATTGATGGCCTTTAGATTGGTTTTGTTTGCATTCGAAGTATTTCATTACTGCAGCACACAGTATATACAATTTGCATTTCGCTGTAATTAATCTTAAATTATAGCCTAAGTACAAAGTTTTGTTTGATTTGTTTATCGGTTAAAAACGATCTTCATAATTATGTATTATACGTAGTAATAATATAATTACATAACCGATGGGAAGGATGACCTAGTCAGGATTTTGGGAGGTCACTGGATGCAGACAACGCAGGACCGGCCGTTTTGGCGAGGTTTGGGAGAGGCCTAAGTCCAGCATTGGACGTCTATAGGCTGATGACAATGATGGTGATAGTAACAATGTAAAATCCTTATCCTTACTAATATCATAAATGTAACTCTGTCTGTGTGTCTGTCTGTATCGCTATCCTGCCTTTACCTCTAAACCGATCTTGATGAAATTTGACACAGACAATCTTTAGACCCAGAGACAGAACATAAGCGAACATTTTTTTGCGAAAAATAAGGGATGCAGGGGTTGAAATAGGGTTTGAAAGTTTGTATGATGTTCGTGATTTCTTAAGATAAAACCATGAAACTCAGTACTTAGGTCTCTTAGGATGTACATTTTTTCTATAGACGGAATTCCCGAAATTCGAACAGAACGGAACTGATTCCGAACGGGAACTTCGAAGCCAAACGTTTTGTATATAAAGTCTCAACCACTGAATCTAGGAACATGATATTATACAATATGTAACAAAAACCCTGTTGTTCTTTTTAGGGGCGTATACACTTGGCCACAGGAACCACAATAATGAAGAAAAAAACAACCGCTGTCGCGGCACGCTTGCTCCGCTCGCTCGGCGGGGAGTTGTTTAACAGCATGCTAACCTAATCTAACCTATTCTTTTTAATTTCACCTGTGTCTCTAAATATGAAACCTTACCGATTCTAAATATCCTGTGTAGTAAATAAAAGCAATTTGGTTCTGGAACTTCGCCGGACGCTATCGCGGCATGCTCGCTCCGCTCGCTCGGCGGGGCGTTGTTTGATAGCATGCTAACCTAATCTTACCTATTCTTTTCAATTTCACCTGAATTTCGTAATATGAAACCGAACCGATTCTTTTCATTCATTTCATTTGAACTTGGAAAAATGCATGTAAAATTGCTTTTTAACATAATAATATATCAATGCATGAAAAGGAAATTGTTACACAGATAAAACGTTATTCGTCTAAAAGTTGTCGGAACTAAACGTTTTTTATCATAACAATAATCTGCTTAACAATAAATTTACCAAATGAAACGTTGTCAAACTAAAATTCGGTGGTCGTCAAAGTGAAGAGTGGGTTAAACGTTGATTGGCAAGTGATAATCGGCCAAATAATTTTTGGCGAAAAGGCAGGATCCCAATTTTGTCACAATAACCGCTTTTATGTTCATGGAAAATATTAAATTGACTGAAGAATGAAAGGACGTTAAATGTATATTGTAATATGAATACATAGACAAATGAAGCTTGTTGTCAAGGGTATTAACGTAGAAATAAAATACTTTTTGTTTCATTCCAATCGGGCATTTCGTTGAGAAATTATCACGAGTTTAAAACGCGCGTGCCGGTCGCTGTCTGCTTCTAAAAAATATCGCAACTGTATATTAGGTTCAAGTGCTGTTTGAACCCTTTTGTAACGCAGACGAAGTTGCGCGGGTCAGCTAGTGTAAAATAAAACGAAAAGTTTTTGTCTTACTGCCTTATGGTTATGGTTGGAACGTTTGTACTTTTCTTTCTTAGTTTAATTCATCATTGATCATAAGCATCTTTAAAAAAATTGTGCTTGCTTTAGAATAACAAATAAGACCAAATTAATGGGATACTTACCCAATAATTTGGTCTTATTGGTTTTTTTGTTTAGTTTTGGGTAGTCGAATATTTTTAAATTCTTCTATAGAGAAATTGATTGGAGTTTTTTTATTTGATTAAAAACAACTAGCATAATTAATAATTTACAAAATGAACGTGTAATTTATAGTAAATTATGTGCAAAGAGTGCAACTATATGATAATTATATGTACGTAGGTAAAGTGAAGGACGAATTCAATCGTTTTAATCTACGTAGTAATATCATATCGTGGTAACTTCATATCAACGGGAGAACTCGCCTCATCGCACAATGAGGCGAATACAAGTTGTACCTAAAGAAGGCACTCCGACAAACATAAAACCAATCTCAAGATTTTTAAAGACGTATTTTATCATTATTCATATTATATCATGTTTTAATTTTGGATTTTCCACGGGCAAGGGCGCCATTTCTCTTAAGATCTGGCAATGTTTCATATTGCTGTTGAGACTAGGAATAGCTCTTTTGTTTTCCTATATTGCAGCTCATGCCATGCTCTTAGATACAATGTGGGCTTTATGCATTTTCAGTCAAAGTCTATTGGTTGTGTTCAGCTACATGTTGTGCAGATCCAAGTTGTCTGTTCGACAGCTGTTTGAGTTCCTGTACGGTGTAGACGAGGAGCTCGGGAAGACTGTCGGTCGCAGTACTGAGCTAAAGTTATCTCTTTATACGGCCCTATTCACTATCTTTAGATTCGCCAGTTACTTCATTGACTCATACATTTATTATGAACACCGATTTCTTAGAGGCCTCGGTGTTGAATTCGTGTACTATGCATCATGTTATTGTACAGATCTGTATCTCATTGTTCATTTCATTATCTTTCATTCTATATACTGTCGATTGAAAGCTCTGAGAATTCGTTTACACGAAAACTATCTCGTATACAGGGGTAACCTTATATACAAGTCATTGATTGATAACATGGAAGAGATCAAGAACATTTTGGATATTCCGGTAATTATTTAGTTAATACTACTGAATTATAACACAAAAATCTTGAAATTTGCTTACTCCGAATGATGGATACTCCGCAATAAAACCTTTCGTTAGATGAATTGATGAGTTAACAAAAAATATGAAAAATTCAGATAAACTATGAGAGACATTGTAAATAAATAAATAAAATAAATAATATTATGGTTATAGTGCTTTAGATTATTAAAAATGTGTGTGTGCTGAAAGATAAAAATTTGGCGCTAGTATATTATGTGCTCACTCAATAGGTAGGTATAAAAATTTTATCAAATCTCGCGCCCGATGAATATTAACATTTAATTGTTACAGCTAGTGATGGTCTTGCTGCACTCGGTTATAACAGCTATGCTTAATATTATGACAATGTTGTACTGGAATGTTAAGAATAAGGTATGTAATTATCCACATGAACCTTAATAATAGTTCAAGTGAGCATTAAAATTATCGAAATCAACCTAATTTCCTTTTTAAGTATACTTTGTGATGTAAATATCGATTACAGTTAAGATTTTTTTCATAAACTCCGATAAATTCCTTCAAAGGATTTTGTATTTCATTTCAGCTATCTCTTGTAGTCATACTACCGAAAACTCTGAATAGTGCTATTTTATTCTCACTTGCGTTTGCTCCGATCTTCGTAGCGGACATGATGTCGAGCGAAGCGCAAAAAATAAAAAACGTCTTATGTAAAAAATTGCAGTTGGATGACTCAATAAGTAAGTATATATGAAACTAGATGATTTAGCTCTCTGCGTTTTGTCTGAGTGACATACGATGGAATATAATGTAATTATCGTGATTGCTTTCCATATTCGATGAAGGTACGCCTCTTACAGGTCAGGTCTGATTCTAATTTTCAAGTTATTAATAGAACGCTGAACAATGTCACAGTGTTTATAATATGTACATACATACACTCTCATAGCGAAAAAAAAACTGTCAATAACCAACTCTTTTTTAAGAAATATAATAATATAAAAAAAAACTTCTCATTCGTTTTATTTAAAGTGGTTTAGGACTTTAATGTATAAATAAAAATTTTATTCAACTACATATTCACAGCGGAGGCGGGTCGTCGTGAGGTCCATCAGTTCTCTCGCTACGTGTCAGCTCGTCCGTTCCGTCTCCGCGCGTGTCGCGTGCTGCCGCTCGACTGCACGCTTCCCGTCACTGTACTCAGCGTCTGCATCTCATACACCATAATCTGTGTGCAGTTTTTGCATCTCTATTGACTTGATGTACCTACCAACTATTTACCGATGATTATTTTTCTACCTTTTCTGTAAAATACTAGTTAATGTCATACTAGTGTCTTATTATAATTTAGATAAGAAAACCATAGCATAAGCATATTCTTTGATATACACTCGTCATACTCTCTACGTAACTCACATTATTATTTATTAATTTTAGTACTTACTAGAAATAAATTGTTCAATTTAATTCAATTCAAAATTCATTTATTCAAGTAGGCTTTGAAAAAGTCTGAAACTTTTGAACGTCATTACAGGAGTAAAATACATATAACAATACATAATAGTGTAAAAAATCAGTACAAAATTTTAAAAATATGTTGTGATTACATTGTCACATAATTATACAAAATTAATTCAAAGAAATTTTAAAAATAGGCATAATTATAATATTCAACAAAAAAGATAAAAAAAAATATACACAAAAAAAAAACAAAAAACAGTAAAAATAAATAATTCTTGCAAGGTCCATGCGTCCTTGTCATTTAGATGATCATTTATGCAGTAATAAGCTTTTTTTAACAGTAAAGATTTTCACACAGTATATACAATTTGCATTTCGCTGTAATTTTGTTTGATTTGTTTATCGGTTAAAAACGATCTTCACAATTAAGTATTATACGTATTAATAATATAATTACATAACCGATGGGAAGGATGACCTAGTCAGGATTTTGGGAGGTCACTGGATGCAGACAACGCAGGACCGGCCGTTTTGGCGAGTTTTGGGAGAGGACTAAGTCCAGCACTGGACGTCTATAGGCTGATGACAATGATGATGATAGTAACAATGTAAAATAAAACGAAAAGTTTTAGTCTAACTGCCAACTGTTTATCTATACATATTATGTAAAATGCAACGTATTTACATATACAGGGTGATTTGTTAAAGAAGGTACATATTTCAGGAGGGTGATGAGTACTCTGTTCTAAATCGGAATATTACAAAAAATAGGTAAATTACAATTTTTTTTTAATTTTATTTTTATCTAAATTCGACAAAACTACCTCAAACATAAACAATTTCGTCTAAAAGAGTGTTGACTAACGACTTCTAGTGATCTCGCGCACCCCACATCTCCGCCACACCCATCAGCTGTCGAAAAACCATCATTTTGCAAGAATTTTCGATATTTTTAAGTTGCGATTACTAAGGCATTAAGCCATATTCTTTGGTAATAATATTTTTACTGGTCGTATATAACCATCAGCTACCATGACCTTCAATATGTACCCTCACTAAGAAATCACCCTGTATTATGTAGATCTGTAATCTTGATACGTTGTGGTTGGAACTTTACGTCTCTGCTCTTCTTTCTTAGTTCTATTCATCATTGATCATAATCATCTTTAAAAACTTGTGCTTGCTTTGGAATCTAAGTATTCCATTAATTTGGTCTTATTGGTCAAGCTTTTATGTTTAGTTTTGGGAAGTCGAATATTTTTAATTCATCTATAGATAAATTTATTGAAGTTTTTTTATTTGAATAAATGATAGATATGTATATATATAGAAGAAATAAACTTTTAAAAAGTTAGAGATTTGTTTTCTTTTCAGAAGTTGTTATGTTCCAAAGTAATTGGGATTACTTTCGTTGCTCTGCTCATGATGGTTACTGATGGCAATATTAGTCTAACAGTGGCTCCGCGACTAATGCGCAACTTTTAAATTTATGTCCTTGAAGTTTTATTTGCATACTAGTCTGTCATTATTATAGTGCATAGTAAATATATTTTATTATTTTGCATTACAATATAATTTACTTTTAATTGAAGTCCAGTTTAAACAAAACTATAGTTAAATTAGTCATAGTTTATTAATTCAGTTGATCATTACTGACAATAGATAATATTTTTTTTAACAAAAATGAAAAAGACCGAAGATCTATTTCTCAAGCATAGTACAAAAACTACCAGTCACTCAGAAACTACTAGTTCGATTTAAAAAAAAATCAATTGGGACCTAAGTTGGACCAACACCTTTTATCGACACCAGAATCATTCAAATCGGTCCACCCGAACAAGAGTGATCGAGTAACAAACATAAAAAAAGATACAGACGAATAGAGTACCTCCTACTTTTTGGAAGTCGGTCTAAAAGGAAGTTTAATGTTAATCTAGAAACATACTACACATAAAAGCTGACATACGCCAACGCTATGAGGAGAATTATAAAAGTTCATCCAGCGAAAAATAACGCAATTGATGCAGAAATCAAATTCATTTCAAAGTATTTGATCGTATATGCCTTGGTGATTCATCTCTTAACAGACTTCAAGTTTAGCTCCCGCGACAGAAGTGTCGTCATGTGTATTAAACAGGTCATCATTTTCTGCATGAGACTTGGTGTGGCTGTAAAATATATCACTCAATCGTTTGCATTCAATTATTCGCCATTGGAAGTTGCGTGAGTTGTTATAGTTTTTGCACATAGTTTATTTCATGAAACTTCTGTTTACTAATATCAGAATAAATATTAGTACATTATTTAAGTTTTTTATTATCCGCCTAACTTATCGTTTTAATAATGGCTTGCGATCCCATAAGTAAACACGACCGAAGGACGCTGAGACTTGATAATGTAATGTATCGTCGTTATCCATAGTTCCACTCATACAGTTATGATGAAACTACATCATAACAACACTATGAGAAGAATTATAAAAGTTCAACCAAAAAACAGTAACTTAAAAAATGCAGAAACCAAATCTGTTTCAAAATCCACGAAAGTTTATTCATTTGTTATTCACATATTGACAGGTTTCAACTTTGATTCCAGCAACAGAAGTGTCCTCATGTGGATTATTCACGTCATATGTTTTGTTCTGCGACTGGGTATGGCTGTAAACTATACCTATGACACATTTGATCCTACTATCCCGGTGCTGGTAGCGGCGTGGGCTGTTATAAATTTTACGCAAAGTTTGTTTGTATTTGTTAGTCACATGTTGTGCAAGTCCAAGTTGAGTTGCCGAGAGCTGCTTGAGTTCCTGTACGGAGTGGACGAGGAGCTCGGGAGGAGTGTCGGTATCGGCGCCGAGCGACTGCTGGCTCTCTACACCGGTGTAGCAACTATCACTAGACTCTGTATTTACATTTCTTGCTCTGTTTTTTTTTACGAGCAACATCCTAGATATGTCACAATGTTTTTTGTCGGCCTGGTATACGATCTGCCGCGTTACTTTTCGGAGTTGTTTCTGGTTATACTCTTTGTAATATATCATTCGGTTTACTGTCGATTGAAGGCGCTGAGACTGTGTCTCAATGCAGAATATAACATCTATCAAGGCAATCTCGTATACAAATCTTTGATTGATAATTTGGAAGAAATAAGCTCAATATTGGATTTTCCGGTAATTTAATAATATTACTCTTATTTCATTGTTATACTTCTCTTTGAGAACTAATATTCCTACTTATATTTAAAAAATGTTTTTAGCTTTTTGTGATTCTTCTGAGTGGCACAGGTATAGCGATGGTAAATATCCTGCACACGTTACAACTCTTGAAGGACGATAAGGTAAATTAAAATATATTAGTTTTACATTAAACATTAAAATTTCAAGCAGCATTTGACATATTGTGCGAAGAACGGATGGCACATGGGTAGGCGCAGCGAAGGTAGACCTCCCACAAGATCGACCGATGACCTAGTCAGAGTCTCAGAAACGGCCTTTGTGATGAGGTTCGGGGGAGTCTTATGTCCAGCAGTAAATGTGTACGGACCGATTGTGATGATGATGATAAATCATTGAAGTGAGTTAAAATCTAATGCTCATTTTGCACCTTAAACATCTGTGACTCGTCATTTCAGTTTTTCTTGATCAGCATAGCACCTCGCTACGCTGAAATAATTCTTTTATTCTCAATGATGTTCGCTCCGACATTCGTAGCAGAGATGATGACGAGTGAGGCGCAGAAAATAAAAAATATCCTGCACAACAAGCTGCAAGCAGATGATTCAATAAGTAGAATAATATTTTATATACATTACAGGCTAATTATCAAAGAAGTACATAACATTTACTTTGACATTTTGGGTTCCATTCAAAGAAAATTGTAGCGTTAAAGATCGCTTCGGTTAAGATAGTTTTCGAATCATATTATTATACATTTGATTAGCTACTGTTATTCATGCTATTATTATAATGTTAAAATAAATATTCCACCTAACTATCTAGGAAGCATAAACGTATTTTCATTTCTTGATATTCATCCGACTCGTTCATGTTCAGCGGAGGCGGGTCGTCGTGAGGTCCATCAGTTCTCTCGCTACGTGTCTGCTCGTCCGTTCCGTCTCCGCGCGTGTCGCGTGCTGCCGCTCGACTGTATGCTTCCCGTCACTGTACTCAGCGTCTGCGTGTCGTACACTATTGTATGTGTACAGTTTTTGCACCTGTACTAATTATGAATTTGGTTTGCAAATGGTTTTTTCTTATAAATATGAAATTTAAAAAACACTTACTGACTCCTTTCTGTTACGATAATTTAATTAATTCTTTTTCACTGTATATGCAAAGTTTCTCAATGTTGTTTTCACTAAATAAAGAATTTTGCAGATCACACTAGTTTTTCATCTGTTTTCATGACATTTCATGCCTACGGACCATATCCTGCTTCACAATAATAATGTGCTGTGTGTAATGTAAAGTTTAATTTTATCATCATTATCATCAGTCTTTAGACGTCCACTATTGGACATAGACCCCTACAATAAATCCCCAAAACGCCCTACAATAAAGTGTTTTTCTGTGTTGCTGTTGAAAAATAATGTTTGTTGGTGAAGGTAAGTGAAGGTAACCACTAAGCTCAAAGTGATACAATATTAAATTATGATAAAAACAAATCGAATTATAGATCAGACAAAAGTTGCACCGGTCAGCTCGTCAGTAAATATAGATTACAAGTTAAACCCTATTTGGCAATAAAAAAAGTTAGTAGTAAATTATGGTACAGTTACATGTTTTTCAAATCAAAACAAATCAAATATATTTTATTGTCAACATAGGTATTTACATTTAGGTCTTGTATTTGAAGTATATGTAACCGCACCGGGTAATAATAGTGTGTGTGTTGAGGTGCAATGACGCTGCAAACAGTCGATCCTCATTTGGTCTGTCAGGAATGAAGCCACAATGTCCACTCGAACACTCCATGATCCGTGAAAGCGCAGTAATGGTGTGTTGAGATGTAATGATGCTGCAAATAGTCGATCCTCATTTGGTTTGTCAGGAATGACGTTACAACGTCCACTGGAACACCCGACGATCCATACTCCTGAATAACAGTATTGGGTTCAGTTCAGAAACACAATGAAAATTCCTTGGTTCACAATAACAGTTTATTCATTTTCCAAAAACAGTATAACCATCCTCCAAAATCAGTACAATTATCCTCCAAAACTCAGTCACAATTACTCTCAACTCTGTTCACTTTGAAATCACGTCGACTACTGTATTCAAACGACAGCTTACACGCCTTTTATACTTTCTTGAGAAATAAATCAGATGGCGCCACTAGTATTTCCGTTCGCATAAAATAAAATTAAAAGAATCTAACAACACTCTTATAAAATGATTCATCACAACCGGAAGTCCTTCCTTTAAATCGACGTAATACCCGCTTCTACAAACAATTAAATGGAATTAGAGAAAAGTCACCTAACAGCTCGGCCATCCTGTAACTAAGCGAGTCCTCGCGCTTGTTTAACTCTCCGTAAATCCGATCAATTGCAACCATTACTAAAAGATGAGAAAAAAAAAATAAATAAAAGGAGACCAAAACAACCAACTAAAAATCAAGCAACGTAGAATTCAAGTGTCCACACAAAAAGCCATGGTTGAATTTTACTCCTCGACACTAGCCTCGTAGCACCATAGCTGAAAGCCATAAAAAACGTTACGTGCCCAAAAGCCTCCTTCATTCCACTCCTGTCTTCAGCCGTTTCTTCATTATAATATCCCTGTTATTTAGTATTCCCACCATCGAAAAGGCCTACCTCTTTTCCTCTTCTGTCCGGTGTATCAGTTCATATAGTTTGTTTCATTTATTGAATCATCTGATAGTATGTCAGTCCACCCCTTCAAATTTCTTTACCGTTATAGCATTCTGCAAGCCTGATAACATTTTTGATGTTTAATTTGATGAGGTCTTGAGTTTGACATTCAGATGGGAGAATTGGAAGGATACAGCCTTCGAAGACTTCTCATTTTCACGTTTTTGTTCTTCACTATATCTTGAGATTCCAGTTTCTCTTCCTAGCGTTGCCAACTCACGTATTCCTACTTCTTTTCTCGCAAAATCCATTAGGGAGATGACCTGTCCGAAATTAACAGTATCCGATTTCATTAAATAAATTATTTCCTCTATTCTGTCCATTTGTGTCCTTCTGTTCATTGCCTTGTTTTATCAGTATCACATTCCCACTTTTCGACTTTTCCTATTTAAATCCTCCGAATTTGTTCAGCTCTACTAATCACACTTTAATGATGGGTCCAAGTGAAGTGGTCCCTCTATCACATCCACATGCTCCAGCCCTGACACGGCCGCACTCCAAGCGAACGAAACTTCGCACCTCCGGGAAACAATACCTATCCTTCTATCTTGAATAGGTCACAACGTCTCTTACAACACAAGATCCTCACCATCGTGCCTCACTTCGAGAATCTACCAGATAACTCCTTTGAGCAAAAACCCACCAAATACAAATACAATACTCGCATAAACTTCAAAAAAAACGTAAGGCCTTGATCAATAACAAAATTTCCCAGTTATCCTAATAGTCCGAGCTTCCGCACCTGCCGATTGGGCAGTTACAATCCGACGTCATCAATGGCCACAACAGCTCTATCAATGGGTCTCCGACTAAAACAAGATACCAGCTGTAATCAGAGAGGGACTAGAGAAGTTGTGTTACAGACGTACACCAGCCAGGCCTTCTACTTGCATACGTCGCATTTTGCTCCAGGATCATATAGAGCCAAGAACGATACGCCAACAATCATTCGTCCACAAAAAGCATTAATCTGACTCTCATCTTCTCACTATCCAATATTTCCTGCAACATACTCTCATCAGTTCACAATCCACATCCGACACTATAAGGGGTTCAGATCCTCCGTCTCAGTCACCATCCGATAGGCTTTTGTAAATTCTCGACCTTGCAAATCACATGAAACAATCCCTACACAACAGCATATCTGGAGCTAGAAGCGCTCGATGTTGTCGATCACTACAGTTGTTGCTCTGGTCAACCGCGTTTTCATGGAAGTCAACTCTACAACAACCCAAAATGGTATCCTTTCCAACATTAATTTCCAATCGTATATTCTCTAGGACAATACTCCCTTCTACTTCAGACACAAACTCTGCAAGCGTTTACACATGTCGTTTGAACATTCGATTCATCTGGAATTCCAGCGACAATTATATCCGGACCTTCTGTAAAAAGTATTGACTCAAAACATAGGAGTGAATAACACTGCCATCAACAATGCACATTCCTGCAACACCGGCATAAACAGCACCAATAAAGCAGGCAAATTGTTATCGTCCCCCATCAAGACTCATAAAAATAATAGACTTCTTCTTAACACAACGTTCGTCTTTCGCGTCTTTTGTCCATCTTCTTTATCTGTCATCCCTTTCACTCTGAGCTTCGTCCAAAAACATCTTTCACAACATTGTTCGTTCAGAAACTACCATTCTCACACAAATCCAGCCAGTTCCGTCCGACCCTTTAATCAAGGAGAACTTTGACTGAACATCAACGTTGACATGCTGTAGGTAAGCATTTATTTGGATTTCTAGGACTCTTGCAGGGCAGAAAGCCTTTCCAACCTTCCCTTGCTACCAGATATGTCCAGAGTGATCCAGACCCAAACTCCCTTGATTGGTAACGCGCATTGGTCAGAAACAGTCCTTATCTAGTAATTCAAAAGGCGATCGCTCCCTCGCAATCGAAACACCTATTACCGCCACTGTATCAACCTCAGAAGCACCAGGTAGGTTCCAATGAATAGTTGTCTGCGTAATGATCTGTCACTTGTATCTCACGACTCCCCGAATTGCCCTACTTTGATGGTTCCGCAAGTTCTTCTTCGCTAAATTACGCCACCTACGCACTAATGGCTCTATGATCCACCCCGTGAAGTAAACAAGACACATCCTGCTAACCTGAGATTTTATAGCGAAATAGTAGATTAGTCATCGTGTATAATGCTCTAATGATTCTTCAAACTCAACTATTTTGCTCAACAATCTGTGTGAAGTCCGGCGTAACTCTCACGACAAGGAGAGGGTTCCATCAACTTTCGCTTCTATCCCTCCCAGACATGTTCCATAATGAATCAAATCTATTCTCCCCCTTTTTTTTCTTCCTTTATTCAGTCGGTCTCTTTGTTTAGTTGAAACTGAATAGTTTTATCTTTTGCCATAAAACGATGTAAGGCAGAATTAATATCATTTGGCTTACTTGTCCATATTCCTCGTGGTGACTGCCGCTCCGCCGTTCTGTTCAATCATTTAAGAACCCTGATAACGTTTCCGAATGTTACCCCTTATCTGTCTCTTTGTGCCATTATTCATCGAAATCCTGGAGACAGTCTCCGCGTCTTCCTTTGTATTTCCTAGTTTTGTTTATCTACTCCAATATCAGATATGCCTGATCATTCGGCCTTGTTCCTTCCCGCAACCTATCAATCTGGTCCAGCTCCAATCCAGCTCCAGGTCCCATCCAGCTCCAGGTCCAATCCAGCTCTAGGTCCAATCCAGCTCCAGGTCCAGTCCAGCTCCAGGTCCAATCCAGCTCCAGGTCCAGTCCAGCTCCAGGTCCAATCCAGCTCCAGGTCCAATCCAGCTCCAGGTCCAATCCAGCTCCAGGTCCAATCCAGCTCCAGGTCCAATCCAGCTTCAATGCAGGCCCAGTCCAATACAGGCCCAGTCCAATACCAATCCAGGTCCAGTCCAATCCAGGTCCAGTCCAATCCCGGTCCAGTCCAATCCCGGTCCAGTCCAATCCCGGTCCAGTCCAATCCCGGTCCAGTCCAATCCCGGTCCAGTCCAATCCCGGTCCAGTCCAATCCCGGTCCAGTCCAATCCAGGTCCAGTCCAATCTCAATACCAATCCAGGTCCAGTCCAATCTCAATACCAATCCAGGTCCAGTCCAATCTCAATACCAATCCAGGTCCAGTCCAATCTCAATACCAATCCAGGTCCAGTCCAATCTCAATACCAATCCAGGTCCAGTCCAATCTCAATACCAATCCAGGTCCAGTCCAATCTCAATACCAATCCAGGTCCAGTCCAATCTCAATACCAATCCAGGTCCAGTCCAATACTAATCCAGCCCCAGTGCAATCCAGTCCAGCCCCAATTCAAGGCAGTGCAGTCCAGTCCAGCCCCAATTCAAGGCAGCGCAGTCTAGTCCAGCCCCAATTCAAGGTAGCGCAGTCCAGTCCAGCCCCAATTCAAGGTAGCGCAGTCCAGTCCAGCCCCAATTCAAGGTAGCGCAGTCCAGTCCAGCCCCAATTCAAGGTAGCGCAGTCCAGTCCAGCCCCAATTCAAGGCAGCGCAGTCCAGTCCAGTATCAATCCAGCATCAACCTAGTCAGTACCAATCCAATTTAGCATCAACCTAGTCAGTACCAATCCAATTCAGCATCAACCTAGTCAGTACCAATCCAATTCAGCATCAACCTAGTCAGTACCAATCCAATTCAGCATCAACCTAGTCAGTACCAATCCAATTCAGCATCAACCTAGTCAGTACCAATCCAATTCAGCATCAACCTAGTCAGTACCAATCCAATTCAGCGTCAACCTAGTCAGTACCAATCCAATTCAGCGTCAACCTAGTCAGTACCAATCCAATTCAGCATCAACCTAGTCAGTACCAATCCAATTCAGCATCAACCTAGTCAGTACCAATCCAATTCAGCATCAACCTAGTCAGTACTAATCCAAGTCCAGCATCAATCAAGTCCAGCATCAACCCAAGTCCAGCATCAACCCAAGTCCAGCATCAACCCAAGTCCAGCATCAACCCAAGTCCAGCATCAACCCAAGTCCAGCATCAACCCAAGTCCAGCATCAACCCAAGTCCAGCATCAACCCAAGTCCAGCATCAACCCAAGTCCAGCATCAACCCAAGTCCAGCATCAACCCAAGTCCAGCATCAACCCAAGTCCAGCATCAACCCAAGTCCAGCATCAACCCAAGTCCAGCATCAACCCAAGTCCAGCATCAACCCAAGTCCAGCATCAACCCAAGTTCAGCATCAACCCAAGTCCAGCATCAACCCAAGTCC
The DNA here is from genome assembly GCA_030269945.2 of Trilocha varians. Taxonomy (NCBI): domain Eukaryota; kingdom Metazoa; phylum Arthropoda; class Insecta; order Lepidoptera; family Bombycidae; genus Trilocha; species Trilocha varians. The sequence goes on along the minus strand of AP028264.1, from coordinate 282,448 downwards.
AGCATCAACCCAAGTCCAGCATCAACCCAAGTCCAGCATCAACCCAAGTCCAGCATCAACCCAAGTCCAGCATCAACCCAAGTCCAGCATCAACCCAAGTCCAGCATCAACCCAAGTCCAGCATCAACCCAAGTCCAGCATCAACCCAAGTCCAGCATCAACCCAAGTCCAGCATCAACCCAAGTCCTGCATCAACCCAAGTCCTGCATCAACCTAGCCCTGCATCAACCTAGCCCTGCATCAACCTAGCCCTGCATCGACCTAGCCCTGCATCGACCTAGCCCTGCATCGACCTAGTCCTGCATCAACCTAGTCCTGCATCAACCTAGTCCATCCAAGTCCCAGCCATGGTCACTCGACTCTTTACCTCGAGCCTTCCCGCAACCATGACATATCAATCCAATCCAGTCCAGCCATAGTTACTCGACTCTTTACCTCGAGCCTTCCCGCAACCATGACATATCAATCCAATCCAATCCAGCCATAGTTACTCGACTCTTTACCTCGAGCCTTCCCGCAACCATGACATATCAATCCAATCCAATCCAGTCCAATCCAATCCAATCCAGCCATAGTTACTCGACTCTGTACCACGAGCCGTCCGCAACCATGATATATCAATCCAATCCAGTCCAGTCCAGTCCAGCCATAGTTACTCGATGTTACGTGAAAAAGAGAAAAAAAAGAGACTTTAATGTAACGGAATTCAACTAAGTAGTATTCAAACCAGAGTGTGGGGAAATGAAAATAAAATAGAGAAAAAAAAAAATGGATCCTCTCATACATAATGAGCGTCCATTTGAAACTCATTTTTTTTGTAAGCTGAGCTCAGTATCATCCATAATGAATACTTTAAAAAAGATGTAATATCAGTGACTTACGGTTTTCTGTGGGCGCAGTACAAGAAAAAGTGGTACCTTTTTCCGTCGATCCCGCTTCTGAACTATTGGGTTCAGTTCAGAAACACAATGAAAATTCCTTGGTTCACAATAACAGTTTATTCATTTTCCAAAAACAGTATAACCATCCTCCAAAATCAGTACAATTATCCTCCAAAACTCAGTCACAATTACTCTCAACTCTGTTCACTTTGAAATCACGTCGACTACTGTATTCAAACGACAGCTTACACGCCTTTTATACTTTCTTGAGAAATAAATCAGATGGCGCCACTAGTATTTCCGTTCGCATAAAATAAAATTAAAAGAATCTAACAACACTCTTATAAAATGATTCATCACAACCGGAAGTCCTTCCTTTAAATCGACGTAATACCCGCTTCTACAAACAATTAAATGGAATTAGAGAAAAGTCACCTAACAACAGCTTCAAAAGAACGAACTTCAACGGTTTATTACTTCCACGTCCGAGAGGTCCGCTCGCCTCGACAGTTCAAACACGAATCCTCCATAACAGCGGCCAACGCCTGTATTTATAGCAAGTCTCCACTTCCAACTACCCGCACGGTGAATAGGTTGGTTTCACTTGTCATCACCCCGTCAACTCCGCTATAGTAACCATGATAATTGTCACTCTTGTTTATGTCATTCTTCATACGCGCCTTCATATATATATGTATATCTGGTCTGCCTGGCTGGGTAAAGGGCTTGATCCAGAAGGAGGTCGTTCTTGACACGGCGCGCATTCTGAGAAGATTCCACACTCTTGAGCCCTGACCACTGATGGATGACTGATAACCTAAACTGTGTTACATCGTGGTAGTTTTAGAGTTAGAATAGAATAGAATATAATTAGTTATTTTGCAAAATTAACATTTCCAACATAATAATAAAACATGTCTTATAACCAGTACTGTTCCGTCAAAAGTAGGTATATTTACGATCGCAGAGTAAGTTGCTCATAGAAGAATGACAAACAACTAAACCCAATTTGTAAAGTACTTTTTTATTATAACTATCAAAATTTATAATCATTGTAATTGTATGTGTTATATTATGAGTAATTACCGGAATTTTCTTCAGCTAGTTCAACCTTATCTCATTCAAATGGGGTCGGAGCAATATGTTTATCTCTCCATTTATCCCAATCTGGCATAAGTCCTCAGTAACGCTGCAAATAGTAATTTTTTGATTTCTTCCAAGTTTCACATCAAAAAACGTCTACATCATGTAGCAGTCCTAGCTGAGACAAATAAAACGAGCCCACACATAACGGATCTGTTTTGTTCAGTACTGGAGTTCCTTCCGAAACCATCATCAGATCAGCTCCATGGTACCATAATATGGCATTGTCCCGTAATAGATACATAATAATATGCGTACAAAATTACAGCTCAATCGGGAATCGGCAAGTTGATCAAATGACGTGTCATTTGTGTGTTTTGTTCACTGAGTGTTCAGTGTGCGTTGCAGGTCGTATCGTGCGCTAGGAGCAGGTCGAGCGGAGTGTCCCGTCGCAGCTCGATGGGCGGGTCGTCTTCTCTGATCATGAGCATGACTCGCTCCCCGTGTGCTCTGTTGACGGGCTGTGCTGTGCTGTGACGTCATCACAATGACACGTGTCATGTGTGTGACTGAGTGTTCAGAGTGCGTTGCGGGTCTTATCGTGCGCCAGGAGCAGTTCGAGCGGAGCGTCCCGTCGCAGCTCGATGGGCGGGTCGTCTTCTCTGATCATGAGCATGACTCGCTCCCCGTGTGCTCTGTTGACGCTGTGCTGTGCTGTGACGTCACCGGGGGCCGGTGCCGCAGGGCGCGCTACTCTTATGTGCGGCAACGCGTACAACAGCTTGTTCCAGAACAAGGCGTCGCCCCATCTGATGTAGGTGTTCGTCGCGAGATATGCGTTAAGTTCGTGATCGATTCTGGGATCGTTGGTGACGTCATCGAGCAGGAGCACGATCATTCGTACGCGGCCATCTTTGAGCGCTTGGATGTGCGCCGTCCGGAACTCGAGCAAGGCCCACACTGACGACAGGAAGTTCGATGAGAGCACGATGATGGTCCGCCGAGAGTGTGCCACCGAGTGTGCTATGAGCGCCGGCACCCAGTTCCCCGGCACCCAGTCTCTGTAGTGCACGCACACCCTGAACTCGTGCGGCGGTCCTTCGAGACGCGGCAGGAGACTCTCCGATACGAACCTAGAGTCTCCGTACGCAAACGATATAAACACGTCGTATCTTTTATCCTTATCGAGTTCGTCTTCGGTCAAACAACACGAAAACCAGCCCGAAGAATACATCAGCACTAGGATCTCGTTTCTGTACCGGTAGTACAACACTACCAATATCAAAGACAAGAACAACAAAACAGAAGCACCAACACCAGCATATACAGGGAGGTGCTCTCGGAAGCAGACTGTCTGCATGTCGACCGTGTCTATGAGATCTCCGCCGATACAGGACACGTTGTAGTAATCCTTCACCTGTCGAACAATAATACGAGTGTACAACACGAGTATAATGTGATGCACTAGGTACTAGCAGCTCGCTAGCTAACAACGAATACTTACCTGCTGTTTGTTGTGTTGAAGAGTCGTGATGAAGGCGCTGTTGTTGCAAGAACACGGGATGAGGTTCCCCGCGAGTCTGTACTCTACTTCACCGGAACCAAACATTCTGTGCAGCACTGGCGCGTCTATGCTCGACAACTGATTGTAACTCAGGTCCATACTCTGAAACGTTCGAACCGTTGCTGTCATTGAGTATAGCTATTGATGATATTGAGACAAGAGAACGATGGTAATGATGGTGAACTGACTCGAAGCGTATGCGGGAAGTGGTCGAGTGTGAGAGTGTCGATGTGATTGTTGGCCATGTTGACGTGCTTCACGTTCCTGATGGTCGGTATCGAGCGGAGGCCGGCTCCGTCGCAGACCAGGCTCGTGTAGCCGTCATAGTACTCGTAGCATCTGCAGCCGACGACACACTCGATCGCGCACACAAGCCTCTCATAGCTCATGTGTTCGAGTCGGTGGAGAGACTGTGTTGTGTGTGTGCTGTGTGCGATGCATGCGAACCCTGGCAGCTCCATGTACGAGGGATAGCGCGACAGTGTCCTCGCGAACCAGTACCAGCTGCAGTTGCACTCGCGCCCCGCGTCCAGCCAGAGCCGCCCGCCTGTGCCGTTGCTCTCTGCGCCGCTCTGCTGCAACAACCATCTCGTCAATACGAGTACTACGACTCTAACATAGCTCTTGCAGAACAGACACGTACCTGACTCTTGATCACATTCTCGTAGTCTTCTTTGGTGTAAATAATTAATATGTCCGTATTTTTCGTGCGTAGATCAACTTCCCATTTTCGTTCTCGAATTAGTTCAATGTCCTCGTACTAGAAGTAATTGATGAGTAAATTAATAAGCCACTATAATTGATCTCACATAGAAGTAGCGTACTGGCTAAGTCAAGTAAAACGAGTTTAAACCTTCCTTGAGTCTTGTTTAGTCCTAACGTTACTTTTTGACTTCATCATCATATCAGGTCCATCATTGCATTAAAATGCAACATTCATAAATTTTCAAAATTTCAGATTAATTGGAAAACAGAAACTTGATCAAATTCAATACGCACTATTCCACTTACCTACATAGGTTCATCGGCCCACAGTTACAAATACGTCTAGTGTAAGTAAAATACAGTCTTTAAATGAAGTATAATTTCAAACTAGTATAAAGAAGTGCAACAAAAATTACCTCAAGTACGAGTATATCGACATCAGTGAATGTAAGATTGAGTATCCTCAATGAAGGCATGAGCACCCTTCGGTACGCCCTGATGCTGTCAGAGCTACTGACCCACAACTCTGTTAAGAACGGGAAATACGGTGGACGATCACCTCCTGATATTCCAGAAGACAATGTTATAATCTGAGATTTTGATGGTTTTATAAGCTGACGAGAAAACTCACACACTTTGTCACTAATGTATCTCCACTGTACAAAGTCACATTAAAGCTAGCTACTGATATAAATAAACGCAGTCGAATACTGTTACCGCAGTGAGAGTCCACGTCCAGCTCGTCCACCCTCAGCACGCGGAGGGAACTCAGCGCAGACAACATACACAACGATATCGACGACGCTAGGTTTTGTGATAGGTCGAGATACTGAACACGTCTTATTTGTTCGCTTTCAATTAAACTGCTAAAATGAAACATGAAAATAATTACTTTTATTAAAATAAATACAACAATATCCATGTAAATGTTGTTACTCTGACATTGTAGTGACTTAAGAACGATAGTAACCACCTGTCGTCGGGTGGGCCGTTGGTTTGTTTCTATGTCATACAATAAAATAAAATAATTCATAGTTGTGTATTATACTCTTAGATGCGAAATTGTATCAACTTTCGTCCAAGGCCAAGAATTTTATATCACTTACCCAAACTCTTCAATAATATTATCAGATAAATCCAACACAGTCAGGTTTAGTGCTCCGATAGACAGATCATCAGATAACAAACCGAGCTGACAGCTCTTTACGACGAGACTGCTGAGAAATGGACTACCAAACATTTCCGAAGGAAAATAATATTAGGTGTACAACTTTGCTTCCGCCGTTTTGTATAGATGGCTGTAGCGGTAAGTGGTAGTCGAAATAAATAGATCGTAGATGTCATACAGTAAGCTTAGGCATTTGTAAACATAACGCCATCGAAATATTAGTCGATTTGTATCTGGATCATAAAGTTATTCTCGATTAAACATGTCACCTTACGAGCCAAATTCTCGTCATTTGCGGGAGGTTTTAATTTTCTGCTTTAATATGAAGAAATCTGCGGCTGAGGCTCATAGAATGCTCTCAAATACCTATGGTGAGGCCGCTATTAGTGAAAGAACGTGCCGAGAGTGGTTTCAATGCTTCAAGAACGGTGATTTTGAAGTCGAAGAAACCGACTGAAACAATCACAGGCGATCGTTATCGCAACGCAATTAATGCGTTTTAGCCGAGCATTGAAAGACAAACGGCCGCAATACAACGAGAGACATGATAAAGTGATTTTACAGTACGACAATGCTCGACCCCATGCGAAAGTGGTCAAGACATGCTTGGAAACGTTGAAATGGGAAGTCCTACCCCACCCGCTGTATTCTCCAGACGTTGCTCCCTCGGACTATCACTTGTTTCGAGCAATGACACACGGCCTGGCTGACCAGCACTTCCGATCTTATGAAGAAATAAAAAATTGAATCGATTCGTAGATCACTTCAAAAGATGACCAGTTTTTTCAACGCGGGATTCGTGCGCTGCCGAAAGATGGAAGAAAGTAGTGACCAGCGATGGACAATACTTTGAATCATAAATGTATAACCAGTTTTTTACAATAAAGCCTCAAATTTCGGAAAAAAACGGCGGAAGCAAAGTTGTACACCTGTGTATATAAACTTCATTCGACGGAACTCGACAGTGACTAGTTTAGTACAGTGAGCCAACCATCGATCCGGGAGATAGTTGACTTTCCAGTCGAGTATCGTCAAGTGTTCCAGTTGTCGACATCCTCCCCAGGGCTGTCCGCTCATCCTGGGGGATCCATTACTGATCGTGAGTTGTGAGAGCGTGTTGTTCGCCGGCAGCGGAGGAAGGATCACGTTCTCTAACGACACATTACGCAACGCAGGAAGTATTTTCATAAAACTTAGGTTCAAGTAAGTGAGTGACTTTTTACAATATATGTTAAGCGAGACATACGTATCTTCTCGGTCGAAATTACGACTTGACAACCCCAATTTCTTTTTACAATTCTCAAAGTAGAGCGTGAGAGATTGAAAATTTGCAATATTAAGGTTTTGTAAAGCTTTTTTATAAGAGTGTTTTGGTACACCGCAGTTTCGTACGATGACTTGGGTATATGAAGATGAATTTTTAAGTTTAGGTAATATCGGATCGTCTATGTTAAAATTTGGACTGAGACAATAATAGCTTATTTCTTCATTTGGTTGAATTTTGACGAACAATTTTATGCCTGTAACAAAAATAAAGATTCGTAGATAAACAATGAAATGCACATTAATCTGTGCATAATAATAAACCAAAAACAGAATAAGAACAATGACATGTACTCTAAATTTATATTTTTAAATTATGTTACGAAAAGTCTAAAACTTTTTATCAAGAAACTTTGAATGTAGTACGTAGTGTACCTCTGACTCGATACGCGCGCGTGTAGTTTCCTGTGTACTGGTTGTATCTGCAGTCAGCAGGCGGCGGCGGACACTCCAGCTTCTCAACAGAACGCGCCGACAGCTGCAGGACACACTGCACCAACAACAACAACAACTGCACATCTGAAACAAATATAACACTGTTTTACATTAAACATTCTCGCAGCAAGGAACTTTTGTAAAGTGATTTATTCAAACTTAAATACTTGACAAACTATCTTCTGTTTCATCAGGCTGTTGCACATTTTCAATGCTCAAAATGACCTTTCTCAAATTTGAGATATTGAAGTTAAGCGGTAGACCAATGTAATTTGTACCTACTACTAGAAAAACCTTAGAGATTTATTCTATCGTCTCTCACTGTAGAAGATCTGATATTTGCATAGCTGAAGTTATTGTATGGACTGTCTTTGTTCCAAAATAACTGCAATAAGTCGATTCAGAACTCTAGAATCATCAAGTTGAAGTGACATGAGTAGAAATCATGTTTGTAAGAATGATTTACAAGAAAACAAATTCTACATAATAAGTATATAATTAGGGTATAATTTTGTATGTTAGTCCACTCAATTCATATTAAGCTGATAACATTATGTTATAAGACGACGTTCAGATCAGGTAAGTATTATCTAGAACGAACTTGCATTATATAGATATTTACTTATTTAACCTTATTTTTTAGTAAATTTAATTTTGTCGTATTACTAAGGTTTTTAACAATTTATAAATTATAAAAGTATACAAAAAAAATATTCAATAACCTTGAATAACTATGTTTAATATTAAATAGTAATTATAAATACATACACATTCCTAGAGTACTGTTTCCCGAACTGCGTTAGTGCTGATACTGGGAATAATAATGTAATGAACGTTATAAAATATGAGTTAGAATATAATAAAACAAGGAAAATTAAATCCGTTGACTCGTCTCTTTAATTCAGATTGTGCACGCAATGCAATGATGCATCTTTAATTAGTTCTATAAACAATGTTATATTACTGCATTTTTGGATTTTTTTCCAGGTTATAAGGTTCATCAATCATGAGTGAGTTTACAATCGGTTGTGTAGGATACATCATAATACTGTTATGGGTCCAACGATACTAATATTATAATTATTTAAAATAATAAAGTTTAGTTATCAGCCGCTCCTCGTCGCCATGTTCTCCATACTGCTACAAAGTAAACACTAAGCTTTACATTAGCAAGAAATTATGTTTTACTTGTTATTGACGACGTTCTATATTCGATTCACGTTAGTGATGTGGCTCAGATAACATTATCCTAGACATGACTGTATACCGCGTATAACTACATATTTCATTTTAGAGAAATCTTTATTAATTTTTTTCATTGCAAGGGCAGCAACACGAGTATATGGTTCGCCGGATAGCAAGTTGTTACAATCGCACAAAAGCCTCTGCTGTACCAGGAATGTCCTTTACCAATATTTTATTCATCATCATTAATCGTATGGAAAATGTACATGGACTTAATGTTTTGGCTTGATAATATGATAAAAACATGTTGAAGATTTCTTATACCTAAGTGACGCAGACGCTGAGTACCGTGACGGGAAGCGTACAGTCGAGCGACAGCACGCGACACGCGCGGAGACGGAACGGACGAGCCGACACGTAGCGAGCAAACTGATGGACCTCACGACGACCCGCCTCCGCTGGAAGTAACCAAACCTACTGTACAATTAATATAAAATACGATAGACTTAATAGTGTTGATCATTTTATATTAAACGCAAGAAGTAAAATTGGGTGGGGCTGTGCTGGAGGGCCGTTGGATTTAACGTGAAACGTCTATGTAGATATTCGCATCTTTTTATGTTTGTTCCTCGATAACTTCAGTTTGGGTGGACCGATTTGAATGATTCTGGTGTCAGATGAAATGTGATAGTCAAACCTAAGGCCCATTGATTTTTTTTTAATCGAACAAGTACAAATTTGTTGTTCCAAATCTGTGTTGAAAAATGTGTATTTTTTAACGGACAAAACGTAACGTGTAGTTTATTTTGTGGAGCTAAATGTTCGTTCACGAATATTGAGACCGAGGGACCATCGATGCCGATGTCACTCGTTGAGAGTCCTCGGCGAGCTCCAACAGCAGCCAGCATCTCGTTTTTAGATCTTCGGGTGACGAACCTAACAATAATATTAGGATTTGGTTTTGGCTGTTTATCGGTGATGAAACGTCTCGATGGATGTAATCGATGTCCTTACCAGATAGTGTATATCCGATCTTCTGTGCAATATTCATAAGAATTGTTAATAATTTTTCTCCTTTGTAGAATGGTATTCCAGAAATTTCTAGATTATTTAGACGCTCATATTGTGCTTTGTATAAAGCGTGAGCGTTGAGATTCGAAACAAAGGAGTTTATTAATTTGTTTAGTTTGTTAAAAACTTGTACAATTTGTTTGTGTTCTTCTTATTGTTAATAAATAAATTAAAAATAAACTGTCAAGTTTCACATACGGAACCTACATGTTCAAAACACTAAATTACTATTTTTAACAGTGCATTAAAATTATTGCGTTGTCGAATAATGAATTCTTAATAACTAAAAGTACCTAATTAATTAGTAAAACCTTAAAATACTACATCATATCGATCCAAGTACCCAGTTTACATGCACCTGTTCAGTACAGGACTGTGTTACCACTAGTCATTATTTATTTCTCAAAAACGCAATGTCACCTTTGTTGAAATTCGTTATGACTTCAAGAATATTGTTTGGTCTCAATTATAAATGCAAATACAGATATTTATCGATAATATTGAAGGTGTATTGCGTTTTATACTATGTATATAGTATTATTGGTTTAGTGAGAATGTCGTACGTGGTCTGGGCTCCAGAGATCTGCACTTTCGTGGTCATTACAGCTGAACTCACGATTCAAGTTTTCTCATCTTTGATTTCCGAAGAGGAATACTTCGATAATTATTGCAAAGCTATTGAAAATTTAGATGATGCTACTGCCTCTGGGTTGACAGTAAATAGTCTAGTGGTTATTTCACTGTTCTTCATTCAGATATTGTTACTACTATCGAGTATGATCGCCTCGTATCATGTTCACAACTATTCTATTGGGAATATACTAAGCACTGCTGTTCTCTACATGGCGTTTGGAACAAAAGGAGGTTCACAGTTCATAACCTTTGCTATACTGGATATATTACGTTTAAGAGTAAAATTCTTAAAAAAAAATCTGAACAATGATATGCAGTTGGAGATTTCAGATCAAGAGAAGTCGGAAGTTTTGAACCGATTTGCAGGACACTACCGGTATTTGTTGAAGTCGTTGGAGTCCACACATCCTCATCCAATAATTATGGTAATTCTTTTTTAACATTTTGTGCACGAAGGTAAATATATTATTATAAATTTCCATAATTAAGAATTGATTATCAGAAAAGCGTTCATAGATCAAGACATGTGGTCAGTTATGTTATAGCTAAAGGTTTGGATCTGTTTATAGTATCGTAAATGATATTTTACTCAGCCTTGATAGCCTGTGGTATTATATACAGAACCTATTAAAGTCTACCTGGTTTTTTATTTTAGGTGACTTCGTTGTTGATAGCAGCGTATCTTAAAGTATTGTTAATTATTTACCACGTCATTGCCAACCCTATACAGGTGAACATTTTATTTTTAGTACAAGCGATACTATAAAATTAGAAACCATAATTATGTTTTTAATATAATATTACACAGACCAGTTCATAATTCTTCATCCATCTACATGTAAACCTATTTATCTATAGTTTTCCTTTGACAGCAATGGACAGGACATATTTTTGTAGAACTGAAGGAAAACGCGGTTGAAAATCTCTAGGATGACATCCATTCTTTTTTAGACACTTACCTAATAATATATTTAAGATAACTGGAGTTTTTGATTCAGCAAGGAAAAGTTTACTTATGTTTGATTATACAATGACTTGAATTTCTAGAAAATCAACACAGCGAGAATGATTTGGATGGGGTTGACTTCATTCGAGGTACTCATCATCAGCGTTCCCGCCATCCTGCTCGAGATGGTCTCCAACGAGATAGATCAGATCAAAGTGATCCTAGCTGACCAACTCCTCGTATATACTGGTAATTTCTCTGTCTTGAGTAAGATAGGCATGTAGCGTGATAAATTGATGCCTAGATAATACCGAAGTAAGTGATGATTATTGTCTATAACTTTATACCAAATAGAATAATATTGCATTGTGATCTCAGTAGGTATATAAAAAAATACCTCAAATTCATCTGCGGAGAGTAACTTCTGATATATTTAAAAATTTAAATTAATTGGAAATATTTGCAAAAAATCTGGGTATAATAGATTTCGGATTACGTTAAAAATGTAAAGGTACTTAATTTAAAAAAAACGAATAAATAGTCTATTAGGGGTCCACACGGATTCCAAAATAGCTGCAAATTGCTAAAACATAGTGAAGTTACTTCTCGGATTCTTTCCAAGAATCCTTTATTTTCATTATAATTATCTGTTTATAATTAGATCTAAAATACCGTCGTGGAATATACTCGGTGGTGGAGTACTTGACGGTGGCCCCTCCGACAGTCACCGTCTGGTCCGAGTTCACCGTCAACCTCGCTCTCTACATCGACTTCATTGGGCTCTGCGTCTGCTACTGCATCATGACGCTGCAGTTCGAGTACTGATTACTAATCATCATTACTACATACTCGACTGAAATCTGTTGCTCCATGTTCAATATTCGAATGTATTTTGATTAGAATTATGTAGAAGTAGAGTGTTGTCTGATTTAAAGTAAATGTATTCTATAGTTTTTACAGTTTATCAATGGATATAGTACCTATGTTTTAATAGTAAAAATAAAGTATCGTAGTACTTTAACTGACGTTATCATCATACAGTTCTGTTGTTTGTAATAAAGAAACACGAAAACCACCTTGTTGGATATCAGCATTTATAACACAGCTTAATTGTGAATGTGATCCAGGTTTTATTTCACTTAAGTATATTAAATAAAATGCTTATTAAAGAAGAGATAATTTTATTTACATATAAAATAATTTAACTACAATAATATTCAGCTGTCGTCACCTTAAAATGTCGTCTGCATGTATCCTTTCATAAGGAGATGTTGCGTGTCGTCGGAGATATAGAACAATTCTGAAATCAATATACATTTTCATAAGCATACAGTTTATATTATTAAAGAGTTGAAATTATTTTGATATTTAATTTAGAAATAGATATCGTACTTGGCGTTATTTTATTAAATAATTGGAATCTTAGAGCAATCAGTAAAATAACACACTTATCTTAATCACTCCAATTATCGCCATTATCAATTATTCGATCTCGATATAAATTCTCGTGATATTAACACTTGCAACAGCATTCAAATATATCACTGATCAGGATCACTCAAATAACCTGTTAACTGAATTTCTTTAAACACTCGCGGTTATCTACATCACTTACACTATTACTAAACGGGTTCTTACCACGATTATTTTTAATTGATTAATTATTAGATTTGTCTGCTCTTAAATGACCTACCCGCAGTTCTTCAGTCTTCCCGTGATCATGGCGCTTGAAACAGTGAAACATCGGGACCTCTCAATTAAAAATAATCGTGGTAAGAACCCGTTTAGTAATAGTGTAAGTAACCTGTTAACTAGCCATGTATGTAAGATTATTAAGGAATCCACGGTTCGTTTCAGGAACTCTTTCTTTCGGCTTTCCACGCATCATACAGCTATGGAATGAATTCTTCTCTCCGGTATTCCTTAAGCGTTGTGACTTCTCCTTCTTCAAAAGAAGCCAAAGGAAGTTCCTTAAAGTTCTTCTTTAATGTCTCCTGACATTGCAGAGGTCTATGAGTGATGATAACCACTCACGATCAGGTGGCTCATTGGCTCGTCTACGTACATGACAAACAATATATTGTTACCCAATGAGTAATAGAGTGAGTGCAGTGAGAGCTACACTCAGCATGTAGAACGCGCCGGGTGTCGAGGCTATGGTGGCGGCGTAGAGCGCGTTGTAGAGAGCGGGCGAGAGCAGTGGACACACCGCCTCCGACACCGACACTAGTGTCAGCCAGCGCGACACCGCCGCCTCCTCCACCACCTTGCTCACGAACGAACGCAGCACCGACCCTGACAGACCCTTGAACATCGACAGACCCGCTCCTGTGCACAATACATACTGTGATATAATATGACAGTTTAATGTGCCTACTTTACTATAACAAGAATTAAATAGCCTTTATTGTGTGATACTGTAATTTTTTCATGTCATAATTTTATTTACTATGACAGAGTTAAGGTTTCGACTTACCCAAGTACATGTGCCACGTATCAACAGCCAACAGTTTCGTGAAGTACTCAGCGAGGGCCGATCCAAACGCCAGCACCACCAGCGGCAGATCACTAATCTTGCACAGACCCTGTAGTACCGACACCCCCAGGAATCCTCCAACGAACCCTACTAGGGTATTAGCAGCTGAGTACACTGTGAAGTCTTTTAAAGTCCAGTGCAGCTTCTCCCGCGTGTACAGGTACTCCAAGCTCATGGTCCCGAACAGGACGAAGGCTGTGAGGCTCAAGATTGCGACGATTAGCAGACCTTGAGCTCGGCCACTGTTTGGACGTTTTTTGAAACACTCTCTGAACATATCTTTAACTAATTGGAAGTCCATAATCGAGTTTATGTTTCCCTGAAAATAGGTGAAGTGAGCTCTCAATGAAAATTATGTAAACTATTTTATGAGCTTCTATGACATTGCCTTGGTAGTAAATTTGGCTAAATTTCATAACGAACAAATGGCTTGATTTTGCTGTCCTTAGAAGGTAAACTGACTGCAATTATTTTATTAGTTAGGTGTAAACAAAAACCGGTCCATACAAGCTCAACGTTTCTCATCTAAATTAGTTAACAAGCGCTAACCTGTGCCGCTCCAACCAAAGATTCCACCAGATAGATATCCGTGACGGCGTAGGCGACGACGGATATAGCAGCTCCCGTGAGGAGGAGGTACACGAGTCCCAGCGAGTGCAGCAAGGGGGCGCTCAGTAGCGAGCCCGACACCATTCCGCCAGAAGCCGCTATCTGGACCAGGAACATTCTGGGACAACAACACTCATACCTTCATCCCTGTTCGTTTCAGATCAGGATTCTCTTGTGGACTGAGCCAAGATTTGCAAATAATTCTTGTCCACGAGTTAATATGAGTATGTAAGACTATTCTTGTACGGTTAACCAAATTTTAATCTTAATCTTTAATCTTGAAATACCAGAGCAACTATTAAAATATTAAAATGTATAAGCAACTTTTATCATCAAATCCCCGTGAAGGAAGTAAAGCCTTACCAACGTACCTGGCAGTTCTATTCTCTGTGCTTGTGACGTCATTGATGTAGCAATATGAGCCTGCGGAGAGGACCGCCACTCCCCCGGCCAGAGAGAAGGGTAGGGACGTCACCAGGAACCACCACGGACCCACGTCTATCATACTGTATACGACTATCAACATTGATGATACTGCAACTCCTGGAAGATAATATTATGAGTTTCAAATAACTGCACTGAATGGTGGAATATGCCTAATCTCTCTTATGAGAAGACCTGACCTCAGCAATGGGTTGTTACAGTACAGCTACGATTGTATCCTTGGTATATTATACTTTACCTAAGAGCGGGTAGACGATGAGAGGCTTCCGTCCATATCGATCCGACCAGGCACCAAGGAAGAGGCTCAACGCGGCCGGTGTGAGCGACTCCAGCACGCTGCGAACGGTGTTGATGAAGATGGCGTGTTGTTGCACATCCTGTTCAAGCTGCGTCGAGCCACCGCTGCCATCCGGGGACTGGAACCACGAGCACTGCTCCCTGTCCTGGCCGAGCACGTGGACGCAGGTGCGGTACAGTATCAAGTTGCTCACGGCTACACCTGAATGATTAATGTTTCTTTAACTTACTTCTTCTTTCTTATCTAGGCTGAAAAGGTACGTTTGGTAGGCTAGTATGAATATTCTTCATTTTTCTATTCCGCTATTTATCAACGATTTTATACTTTTCTTCATAAAAATTTTGATTCGCCTCTTGTGGTATTTTGATAAAATCCAAGGATGAGAAAATTTCGATCCCGAAATTTGCAGGAAAAGTATCCCAAATTAGAATAATTAATGATTTCCATTTCTCACGTCATATTGGGGACACACAGCCATGTTGTTTATGTTCAACAT
The DNA here is from genome assembly GCA_030269945.2 of Trilocha varians. NCBI lineage: Eukaryota > Metazoa > Arthropoda > Insecta > Lepidoptera > Bombycidae > Trilocha > Trilocha varians. The sequence goes on along the minus strand of AP028264.1, from coordinate 267,071 downwards.
TCACTTGTTGTTTATTAATGCCTTTCTATGTTTAATTTAGGTGCATGTTTCTTACTTATATTATACATTATATTTACGAACTTGTGTCCTCTGTGTGTACTTGGTGAATAAACATAATAACTTTATTGACCAAAAAAAAACGTGATAAACAGTAAGGAATTACATTTATCTCCAAACTAGGTAATCCTGTATCTTGGAGATCAATTTAAATACATTAAAGTCACGCTTACATTTCACATTAACATTAAAATAGAAATTAAATAAGTGGAATTGATAATTAATTTATAATACATAAGAAAAAACAAATTAAAATATAATAAAATTAATCTAGAATTACCTGAGTTAAAATCTAATAAAAAAAATAAAATTCTGTAATTAATTAGTTTAAAACAAATTCAATCAAATAATTTAAATTAAAATTGTTACATGCTAGGTGTTTTGTGTTATCGGTAACTGTGTGTTTGTAAAAAGGTGTGTATGTTTGTGTTTGTGCGTGTGTGAGAGAGAGTGTATGTTACTTGACGTTCGTGCGATTATATATTTGAAGGTATGACTTGTATGACTATCTCTGAATTCTTAGAAAATTTTCTGTTTTTTCATACGTCCAATCCATTATATGTCTTTTGACTTTTTCACGAGCCTCGAAAGGCGAACAATGTCTAATATCGCATTCCCGGACCATGCGATTAAACATAAACGGTGCCAAGAATGAAGAGAACCGTTTTGCGAAACTGGTTTTAGACACACATGTAGGTAACATATGTATTCTCTTCCGACCCATTTCTATGCGATCCCTCTCAGTAAAGATGTACTTATAGGCGTGAAGCACAGCATTTAAAATATATAAACGTCTTACACTCAGTACATTGGTATCCTTAAACAGGTTTCGAGTAGGGTAACGATATGGTCTTTTAATCATAGCTTTAAGCACAGATCTCTGAGCCCTCTCAAGAACGATCAAATTCGACTGTGCCGCACCGCCCCAGACCAAGATGCAGTAACCCAGTACAGACTGGCAGAGAGCCACGTAAACTGTTTTCAGGAGATCAAACTGAGTAACGTCCCGCAATCTATACATTACGTAAATTAACTTTCTAATCCTGGTCGCTACTGCAGCAATATGACCTGCAAAAGTTAACTTTTCGTCAAGAGTGACACCCAAATACTTCATAGTTTGACTTCTTTCTATGCAATCGCAGGTGCAAGTATAGCTATCACGGCTACTGTTGCGCACAACACCATAGTGACATAATTTATTATGTAGTTTGATGGCGGAAACAAATGGCGGGGCAGAGGCAGTGGTCTTGTGGAAACATAAAAATTTTGTTTTTTCTACATTTAATGTAAGAAGATTTTTATCTAACCAACATGATACCTCTGACAACACTTCCTCTGCTAATTTATGGCAATTTTCCCAAGAGTTGTCGTGCACCACAATGGCCGTGTCGTCTGCGTAGCATATTATATCTGCATTAGGAAAAGTCATCGAAGCCAGATCATTCAAATAAACCAAGAACCCTGGGGTACTCCAAAACTAACGTCCTCCACCCCACTAATATCAGAATTGTAGGGGACGCGATTGCAGGCATGCACTTTTTTATGCAAGCAGCAATATATAAGTGCAGTGCGTAGCGAGACTCCTCAGTCGTTCCGTTAAGAGCATAGCGTACGCTCACGTCCACACATTATTATATTTGTAATCATATTCTTTATTGTATATTGTAAACAGTGACAATAAATAATGATAACTAGAGTCAGTTGTTCATTTTAATTAAATGGTATCTACCAAATAGATACTCAAGTAATTAATAAAGGGGTTACTCTCTTCCGTTATAAGAGATACCCCAAAGTGGTGACCATCCGACAAGAACACGACTCCTTCAAGATCATCACACCCCGCATCGCGCCAGCCAGCTTCAGCCTCTTCGGGTATTTCGTCCAATAGCCGCAACGCAGCGCGGCCTGGTCGAACCCTCATCGGCTTGACATTGGGCACACTGACTACAAGGACCGGTCAGCAAAGCAGAGCATATCTCTCCTGGTCAGCACGTAGTATCGGCCCCGCACGGCAGCATGTCCGACTCACTGGAGCCCGTGCGTCAGCAGTACAGTTCCGACTCACTGGGACTTCTTTTACTGGCATTGGCGATTCAAGCACACAAGACGGGGAAGTGGAGAACACACAAGTAATTAGTTAATATGAAATATACGTGGAGTTGTAAAATTTCAAAGAATAGTGTAGGTTAAATACGCAAGCTACTGAACGGACGACTCCCTGCAAGGTACTTACATCGACTGCAGGTAAAAGCAACAAGATTTTAACACAAAACTGGATATTAGGAAGAAGTATACAAAATATATAGGACAGTTATGAGCAGATATGGCACAGGAACTAGAGCAAAGCTGTATTGGAGGACAAGTAATGAGATTCAGTCATAGTAATCGACAAGCGATGACCAAGGGAAACGTCGTAACTCCAGCATTGTAAACATCGGAACACCGGATGGTATAACGAGCAAAACTAGCCACTACCATTGATTCGGAAGAGATGACTCGTGGGAGAGCACCCAAGGATTTTCGGGAGAAAAGCATACCCAGAGGAAATGCCGTCGAGATCGCCACATTTTATGGTGGGAGACATACTTGGTCGAGAGATATTATGTCGAGAAGAAGTCGAGGAGAGCTGTAGAAACGATGGACAAGTCAAGTCGTGGTCCAATATTCTACTTCATTCTCCGTAACTTAACGTGTGAATATATAACTTGATGCCAAGCTTCACGTTTTGCGATTAAGAGGCGACGTGACAGCGATATTTGCATTCCTGTATTGCCTTTTGTATTATTTGTAGTTTGTTTATTTTAATGTTTTGTCATTCATTATATTATTTTATTTTTGTATTTTTATTAATTTGTCACATTCTTATTGGAAATAATCAAACTATGTATATGCTATAATATTTTATGAATCTTTAAAGTAATTAAGTCAAGGGCTAAAACCGACTTAATTCACGTAGAAATTACTACTAGTTGCAACTTTGTATTAAATAGTGACGTGTGTTTATGAAGTGAAAATTGTAATATGTTTTAACAAATTGGAATCATTAATGTTATGTGTAAAAGATTCAATATACTTTGATTCGTATCATTGATTTATGGCAATGAGAACTACTTAACGAAAGTAATATTTAAAAATCTAAGTGGAATAAGTTAAGAGTTCTGGTAATATTTCATCACAAAAAGCAATGATTTGTTATAAGTACTTTGTTATAAGTGTGAGAAAACACCGAGTCAACAATTCGAGTGTTCGTTGTATCTCAAGTTTTAAACGATTTAAGATGAAATGGTTTCAAGCAAAAAATGATTGATTTAAGAGTAGCGAGTAAAAAACGTTAGCACTTCGACTGTTGCTTAACGATAAAGCGCATTCGAAGTATATCTCAAGTACCTACCCTAATACGGTACAGCCGGAAACAAAAGTTTTAACAGTACTTAGTTTTATTTTTATTTGATTTTTTTTGTTTTGTGAAAAATTTTGTATTGTATAACCAAAATTTTAGGAAGGGTGTACTGTAGGGGACGCGATTGCAGGCATGCACTTTTTTATGCAAGCAGCAATATATAAGTGCAGTGCGTAGCGAGACTCCTCAGTCGTTCCGTTAAGAGCATAGCGTACGCTCACGTCCACACATTATTATATTTGTAATCATATTCTTTATTGTATATTGTAAACAGTGACAATAAATAATGATAACTAGAGTCAGTTGTTCATTTTAATTAAATGGTATCTACCAAATAGATACTCAAGTAATTTATAAAGGGATATCTCTTTCCGCTACAAGAGATACCCTAAAGAATCAATCTTTAAACATTGTTGCCGACCACTCAAATAACTACGAAACCATTCCAACGATACGCCTCTAACACCAAAAAGCTGTAGTTTTCTGAGCAAGATAGGTATCGAGACAGTATCGAATGCCTTTGCCAGGTCTAAAAATATACCAGTACATGCTTGCCCTTCATCCAGGTACTTGGCCACATGTTTGTTGGACAGTAGGTTTCTAAATTCTAAATAGTGGTTAAGGCGATTACTTACAAGTTTTTCCATAAGCTTGGATACAGAAGACAGGAGAGAGATTGGGCGATAGTTACCAGGAACATCTCCAGGTCCACCTTTATGAATTGGTATTACGGTAGCGATTTTCCACACATCCGGAAACGCGCCAGCACCAAAGCTAAGGTTAAACAGAAACGCCAGAGGTTCCGATATCGAAAACTTGATTGCTTTTAGTAATCTATTTGAAATTCCATCTCCTCCCGGTGCACCATCTGAGTTCAAACCCGAAATCAAATCACAAACTTCCTGCGGATCCGTTGGAGACATGAAAAAAGAATCAGGAAGCATAGGAGAAATAGCACTAACTTTTCCGCTCAAATATTGCTCACTGGTACTGTCCCGACTAAAAATCTTATTAGCCAAATCTCTTCCCACATTGGCGAAATACTTGTTACATAGATCTAAGGAGTCCTTACAGTTCCCTTTCACATGTTTTAGTTCAATGGCCCGTCTCTTAGTAGGTTTCGCATGTGTGATCTCTTTGATGCATTGCCAAAGACGTCTTGGGTTATTTGTGTTTTCATTTAAGATTCTTGATTCGTAATCAATTTTCAGTTTTCTCAGTAAGTCCCTATAAAAATTTTGGTATCTTGTGTATATCAGCTTATTCTGCACATCATTCGGATTTTTCCTGAAGGCAGCATGCAACCTATCTCGAACCTTAGAGCATCTGAGTAGACCCGGTGTCATCCATGGTTTAATACAAGTTTTGTTGCGACCAACCCTTACGATCACCGTATGTCTGTTTATAGTTTGTGACATTTCATTCATGAAATGGGTCACCGCATCATTTACGTCAGTGAGGCACCACAAACTGTTCCAGTTCACTAGTTTCAGATCCTCCGCGACGGCTTCAAAATTCGTTCTAGTTTTACTTCCGTTTAATTTGGCTTGTTTGTTTTTAGAATTAGTATTAATTGCGAGGAAAACTGCATCGTGATCTGTTATGGCGGTAGAACAAACCGCTGTTAAAAATTTTTTCTTGCTACGTACAAATACATGGTCCAAACAAGACAATCCTCTAGTAGGCTTATCTACCCCCACCAAGAAACCAAGCTCAGCCATAGTACATAGATATTCTGAAACCGTCGTAGAGGACCGCTTACCGTCGGTTATGTCTATGTTAATATCGCCCACAACAGCAAATGACCCCCCACTGATAGACTGCAACAAATGTTCAAGTGACCTCAGGAACGGATTCACATTACAAAAGGATGGAGACCGGTAAATACCCAGTACAGTAATAACGTTTGGAATTGTTATTAACAAACTGTTTGAGTCCGCTAATAGTGGCTCGGTGACCATGGGACACCAAACGTTGTTTATATACGCCACTACTCCACCTGATTTGTTAAGGAAATTATTTGTTCTATAAGATGAGTAGCCGTCAATTTGTTGTATTACGGAAGAGTCTCCTAGCCAGCATTCAGTTAAGATAATTATGTCAAATGCGAATCCAAACCGGGACAATAAAACAGAGAAATTATCGAAATTACAGTTCAAACTTCTTATGTTAAGAGTCATTAATTTTAAATCAAAATCCTGAAGAAAACTAATACTATTTTCAACGCAGTTTATAACATGGCAATTATTACTTTGAAAATTGTCCAAATCGTTAACAAAATCTATGGTGGATGTAAAATAACTGTAATTAATTTGCCAAATTTTGTATTGAGAACGAAAGTTGCCATCTTAAAAACAATATTTTTTTCATTAAAAAGTAACATCTTTGAATATTTATAATTACAAATAAAGCACGAGTCAAGACAATGTTTGAGTGTGTGGTGTGTAAGTAGTGTAAATGATTTTGTGTAAATAAGTACTAACCTAGTATAAAGTAAAACAAACAGCAAAAAAACATAGCTGAAGAAATCAAAAACAGTTTCAAAAACAAAATCAATGTTGTGGCTGATCAGGTCCTCCGAAGTACTGGTCACCGTCATCATGAGAACGAATAGCAATTGCTGTAGATTTTTCAGTTTTGCGGATATAGATACATCCGTTTCGAACCCAGCAATACTTAAAGCCAGAATGCTTGGCTCTGATTTTTTTTTTTTTTTTTTGATTTTTTTTTTGTGTTTGTGTTCTTCCTTTCTTTCTTTCTTTCTTTAGTTTAAATTAGCTAGCTGAAATTTTCGTCCTTGTGTTGTCGTGAAGTTACAGAAATTTACTAGCGGAATTTGTTCTTTTGTATCTTCATATCAGACAAAGATTGGTACTTTAAAAACAAAATCTCATTGTGATGTAGCGGACACATGATATTGCTCACAGGTGACAAACTGAACAAAAAAAGTGATTGTGTTTCTGCTGTTTATGTTTTGATTATGGTTTAATGACCCCATCAAACTTTTTTGAACAATCGCACTACAGTTCAGGCTGAGAGGCAGACTTACAAGGTAAAGTAAGTAAAACCTTTTGAGCGTACTTTTTCGCCGTCCAGTATAAGTTTGCTAACAAAGAAGAGACAATTTAGTGGGCGTGAGTAAACTCGTCGAGCAATGAAACAATAGCGCTAAATTACGACTAATTAGTTGTTCTGTAATGTAACTAGTATTATCGATAAAATATAAAACAACAAAGTCACTTCCACTAATCACTATCACTACATATTATAAAACAAAGTCGCATCCGCCGTGTCCGTCTCTATGTATGCTTAGACATTCAAAACTACGCAACGGATATTGATGCGGTTTTTTTTATAGATAGAGTAATTCTTACGGATGTTTTATATGTATATTTTATTTTGAACAAAATTAGGGATCCGTATGAAAATATTAAATTTGTAACACAAGGTGTAAAACCGAAACCTATTTATGCGTACGCTGCAAAAACTATTGATAATAAAATAAAATGATGTACTACAGGTTTTTAGGGTTTAGTAAGATCGACAAAAAAGTCTGCGAGTTCATATATCGAACTATCATAGTTTAGTCACAACAACTACTTTTATGTTTATAAAAATATTTAATCGTCCGAAGAATGAATTTAACGTTAGATGAGTATCGTTATATTAATCCTTATTCATACTAAGTGTTATGTTATCAAGAGTATTAATATAGAAGTAAATTACTTTTTGTTTTATTCCAGTCAGACTTTTCGTTGAGAAGTTATCACGAGTATAAAACGCAATGAATACACCCAACGCAGGCCGCGTAAATATTGTGTGAACCCCTTTGCGATGCAGACAAAGTTGCGGAGATCATCTAGTTTTATAAATAAAAACATATGAGCAAACCTGTAAGTGACAAGCCCAGCGTTGTCAAAAACAATGACAGTTCGATGGTGGAGCGAGGCTTCCTCGGCCTCGGTGACGTCACAACCACATCCTCGGGAACCATCACCTCATCCAACATTTCCACCACAGTCCACCTCACTCATACGTTCCACAACACACTGTAAATTTAGTATTTTTGAAACATTTTTATTGTATTAAAAACTCTTTTGTTTGATGATAATACCAAACGGATCAGTTCGCAATTCACATTTTAATGATTAGATATGAGCTATGTTAGTTGAATTATACCAAAAACAATATAACAACATGACATGACGTATCTACAGCTGATAAACAGTGAATCATGTACACCTAGTATCACGCACACAACATAGACAGATGATAATCTACATGAAATCCTTGTTTACAATCACACACATTAAAATAATCTCTCAATGATACGTCAGAATAGTGATATGCAAAAAAATATTCTCAAAGGCAATATGTAAAATTTCAGAACCGCGTTCTGTGTGTGGTTTTGAATTATTAAAAGCCGGTAGATATTCTTATGGAGACCAGACGGACAGAATTTTTAAGAAATGGATAACAGCTTTCATCAATATAATAGCTTAAGCTCAGAGGCGAGGAGTTCTTCCCCGCTATATGGCACTGTTTCATAGATCTTTTGTCACCTCACACCTATTAGTTATGGAATGAGCTCCCCTCCTCAGTATTCCTCAAGCGCTATGTCACGAGGCCATCAAATGTAGCTTGAAGAGAGTCTTTAAGAGTAAGTTCTTACTCGTGGATAATTGGTGACAGTAACTTTGACCTGTTGCCTTTGGCCGGTTGGCTCGTCTGCCAACAAGCCAATAAAAAAAAGACGTGTGGCACTCGAGGACTGCCGCGGTAAAGCTATTGCATAGCATTTTGTATCAACTTATGCAATTATAATTATTTATTTATTAGAAGACGTGATGTACATTTATATAGAGTACCTGGGCGACCGAGCTTCGCTCAGTAGTCATGAAAAACAAAATCACAATAGGTTCCGGTATAGGTATAGGAATAAAACTTAAAATGACAGATATAAAATCAAAAAAAAAATACAAAAAATAAAAATCAAAGAAATAAAAAAACTAAAACTAAATACACAAAGAAATAAAAAACAAAAAAAGTATATGCTGACACCAAGATTTGAACTCTGAGCTTCAGGCACAAAAAGCTATAGCCCTCACCACTACACCAAGGTACCGCATGACTGGAGCGTTACGTTTTCTGCGTTATGGAATATCTGGGTTCAGTCCCCGCGCTCAAGGCCCGCGATAGAAGCTATGCAATAGATTAAAATCCCATTTTAGTTAGTCAAACAAACACATTAATAATAATAATCAAATAATAACACGATATAAATATAACAAAAAACGACAATTTTCAAATTTTACAATAAATTAGCCCAAAAAGACAACAAAACTGGATAGAAAATATATAATATAATTAGCTACGTTACCAAAATATGAAATAATATGTGATAATATGTGCCGAGAGGTGACACAGAGCGCACAAACAACACCTTCATGTTCGTCGAGATCGTCGAGTGAGCACACACCGACGACACACAGCAGACCGCCCGGCGACGAGACTCACCCTGCGCTTACAACAACTGCGCGGCGGGGACGCCCACTGGCGTGCTTGGGACCAGCGGACCGAACCAGTGATCCAGTGCGCCCACGCATGATATGGACCCTAGAGATCATGTAATATTTTAAATATAAAAATAGAAACGAAGACTCCCATTTCTCAAGTTTAGCAAAAAAACTACCAGTCACGTCTTTATCAAATTTAATTTAAATGATAATGTCCAAAGCAATTGTCCGTTAAAAAATTGTATAACTGTATTGCATTTTCGGCAATGCATTTTTTAAAAATGTAAACAAAACAAGTTTTAGAACTGTGCTCAATGTTGGCTCCTGCCACAGACTTGGCAAAAGTAAACAAACCAATTTGGTTGCCGATCCCAGTTGAGTGGATATCCTAAAAAGACTTATACACAAGCATTACGAGTTTTAAACGTCACAAGCTGCCAGCATCTGATTCTCTTTTTTGATACTTGTAAGACTGAAATCAGTTCGGAATTTTGATAGAAATTATTTAACATTCTCCTCCCCTTGAAGATAGAATGCGAAACATCTTTTATCTACTTGGATTTAAGTTTCATAAACATGTCAAATGTCATTGTGATGACGTCACAGCACAGCACAGCCCGTCAACAGAGCACACGGGAAGCGACTGAGCAATACATGCAGAACACTTAATCATTCTTTATTTTTATGTTTATCTTTGAATAAGTAAAAATGCACGTCAAATAATTTATTTTTGAGTGGAAGTTAGTAACAATATTATTCTCTTGTGCTGGCTGAGTTAACAATTAAAACTTCTTGCGTAGTAATATAAAATGCCCGCCACTCCAGTATGTTAACAAGTAACTGGTGCTGTGATGAAATGTGTAACAAATATAAATAAATAAAGATGCATGAACTGCACGCACACGATCGTGTAAGTGACGCAGACGCTGAGTACAGTGACGGGAAGCGTACAGTCGAGCGGCAGCACACGACACGCGCGGAGACGGAACGGACGAGCTGACACGTAGCGAGAGAACTGACACAACTGACGACAAACACTCGCACCTGAAACAATAATCATGTATTTTACGATTTTAGGTAAAATACATTACTTCTAAAAAATACACCTTAAATATCGTTTAAATATTTGGGTGTAAAACATAAAAGTTATTTTTCAAGACACGAATAAGACAATCATTAATCGATAAAAAAGTAGTTCCTTGATTTTGTTAAAAGAAACTACAGAGATAACAGATAAAACCTTACATAATGACCCATCCGATAATATTTTATCATTCAAGATGTTATTTATTTTCTTCGCTTCGCTCATCATCATGTCCGCTGCGAACACCGGAGCCATCGCGACAACAGACAACAAGATCGTTTCGTAATACCGACGAGCTCGTACCATGAACTCAGGCTGTAAATAAAATGTACAGTAACTGCAATGATCCAGTAAAGCAGCGACACCTCGGTCGTTGTGTCACAGGACTTAGATCCCTGTTCGTTGATGCCATCTGTATCTCATTAATCGAATCTCTTGCCCTGGAAACTTATTATTTAACTAGCTGACCCGTGCAACTTCGTCTGCGTTACAAAGGGGTTAAAACAGTACTGGCAATGCCGTCGCGTTATTATTTACTCGTGATAACTTCTAAACTCACCGCTCGTTCGGAATACCTACGTCGCGCCGCTTGACTTAGCCTCATCGAATACGCATCGTTAATATTGCCAATTGTCGTTGTTCCCTCACTAGTATTCCTGCTTTTCATTATTATTGCTGCATTATACTTCAGACTATTGTGTTATCTATAGTGTGTGATTAAAGCTTTTATATATTCTCGGATTTGTTGCTTCTACGACAACATTTGCATTCACACGGACAACGATTCTGCTTCTTGGTTTCGTTTATAAATATTATTAATCATAGAATCTGTATCGCTGTCTATAGATAATGCATCATCGTGATCGGCTGACTATTAGCAGGTCTTGTTTACTTGATCATCTATAATATGCTTATTTGTAGCACTGAATAAATAAAAGTAACGTTGAAAAAATTGTGTTTCTTTATTTAGTGAAAAAAGGAGAAGTTTTTTACATTTCAAATTTATAAGAAATAATCAATTGCAAACTAAATACATAATTAGTACAGGTGCAAAAACTCAACACATACTATAGTGTATGTGACGCAGACGCTGAGTACAGTGACGGGAAGCGTACAGTCGAGCGGCAGCACGCGACACGCGCGGAGACGGAACGGACGAGCGGACACGTAGCGAGAGAACTGATGGACCTCGCGACGACCCGCCTCCGCTGGAAGTAAACAAACAGACTGTACAATTAATAAAAAATACAATTGTCTGTCAACTGACGACGAACACTCGCAGCTGAAATAAATAAACAGACTGACGAATTTTATGAAATACACACACTGACACACACAGATAGGTCAGTCGACAATTTACCTAAAATAACATTGCACATTCACATTATAAGTTTTTTTGTTTTTTGTGTGTAACAAACCAAAATACTACAACATTTTTATTCATTTATATTTTCCTGATCTATTTTTTCTTTCCCACTTTCCTACTTATTCTTTTTGTTTCGGTAATAACCGTTACAATTTTTCTTTTCTTTCTTTTCTTGAACGGAATCCTAAAACTTAAATATAAAATAAAAATAATATTATAAAGGCGAAAGTTTGTAAGTATGGATGTATGGATGTTTGTTACTCTTTCACGTAAAAACTACTGAATAGATTTGAATGAAACTTTACCACAATATAGCTTATACATCAGAATAACACATAGGCTACAATTTTTGAGGTTTCAAATGAAAACACATTTTTTGCGGTATAATAGTACTATATTATAGACGTCGCGAACTACACGGACTAGACGGGACGAACCTGAAGTCCACGCAAACGAAGTCGCGGGCAAAAGCTAGTATGAAAATAATTTACTGGTTCAAAAAAATCTTCGACAAGCTTATTATTAGAATAATATATGTATTATCTCACTTGTTGAGTCATTTGTTTGCAGTTTGTTGAGCAGGATGTTCTTTATTTTCTGCGCCTCACTCGACATCATCTCCGCTACAAATGTTGGAGCGAAGATCAATGAGAATAAAAGAATAACCTCAATGTAGCGAGGTGCTGTGGTGCCCAAGTGGAACTGAAAAAACGTATTATTAAAGAGCATCGTAAGCAATCAACTTCAATGTTTCTTAGCAAACCAATAATGTAATTTACCTCATTTTCCTTGGAGAGTTGTAACGTATGAAGAATATTTACCATCGCTATACAATTCCCACTTAGGAGAATCATAAGCAGCTAAAACAAAATGTTAAAATCTAATATTGTACTCATTACGTGCGTTATGTATGAATTACCTGTTTTACGAAATGTCATAAATTACCGGAAAATCTAATCTTTTTCTGATGTCTTCAAAATTATCAATCAAAGACTTGTACACGAGGTTGCCTTGATAGACATCATATTCTCCATTAAGACACAGTCTCAGCGCCTTCAACCGACAGTAAACCGAATAATATAATACGAAGACTATAACCAGAAACAGATCCGAACAATAACGTGGTACGTTGTGTACCGCTCCAACGAAAAATCTTGCCGTATAGCTAGGAATGTGCACATAGAAAAATAAAGAGACGAAGATGTAAATACAGAGTCTAGTGATAGTTGCTACACCGGTGTAGAGAGCCAGCAGTCGCTCGGCGCCGATACCGACACTCCTCCCGAGCTCCTCGTCCACTCCGTACAGGAACTCAAGCAGCTCGCGGCAACTCAACTTGGACTTGCACAACATGTGACTAACAAATACAAACAAACTTTGTATAAAGTTTATAATGACCCACGCTGCTACGTAGAGCGGAAAAGTTGGAGCAAAAGAATCACAGATATAGTTGATAGCCGCACCCAGTCGCAGAAGAAAACATATGACGTGAATAATACACATGAGGACACTTCTGTTGCTGGAATCAAAGTTGAAACCTGTCAATATGTGAATAACAAATGAATAAACTTTCGTGGATTTTGAAACAAATTTGGTTTCTGCAGTTTTTAAGTTGCTGTTTTTTGGTTGAACTTTTATAATTCTTCTCATAGTGTTGTTATGATGTAGTTTCATCATAACTGTATGAGTGGAACTATGGATAACGACGATACATTACATTATTAAGTCTCAGCGCCCTTCGGTCGTGTTTGTTTATGTGATCGCAAGCCATTATTAAAACGATAAGTATAAAAACTCAAATAATGTACATACTAATATTTATTCTGATATTAGTACACAGAAGTTTCAGGAAATTCATTGATGTTGTAGGGTTAAAAAACGTAAAATGTTCAAAATTCCATGGTTCTCGCTTTACCTACAATTTTCCGTTTAAAAATTAAAGGAAGAACACCATACCTAGACTGCACGCGTAGTGACTTGCGTGACTCGTAGGGCGCGGTAAATAGTTCAAAAATGTATGAAAATATGTCAAGAAAATCATTATATTGAGCCTTGTACGGAATATCCTGAACTTTATGAATTTTAAATCGAGAAATTATAGTCCAAGCAGTATAATTACATTACAGTAGTATCTAATAATTTTACTGCAGGCAAATTATACTGTATTCAAACATTTTTCTTTGCACTATTTTGTTTATATATTAGTTATTAGAACATTGTCGTTTGAAAACAATTATATACATACAACGAAAGATAACTCTAGCCTTGAAAAAATAAACACTGTATTATGAAGTTTATTAAAAACCACTAAAAAGAAAAAAAATCTTTAGTTTCAATACTTAAATATTTTAATAATTTTATTATAAAAGATCGGAAATTTCGTACGTATCGTGCTTTACCTCGAATTTTGCATCTAAGACCAGGATTACTTCCAGCATCATGGAACCTTAAAGCTGCTTAAAAAACATTTTTAATTTAAATGTTGTTTACATTACAATAAAAAATGTCTTAAATGTAATAATGTCATAATATGTTTCTTTATTGCCCTTGGGCAGATAAGCTAAAAGGCCCCCTGATAGTAAGCGGTTACCGTTGCTTATGGACCTCTGCAATGTCAGGGGACACTGCGGGATCGCTACCTAAGGCCTAGCTTTAAGGACCATTAAGTGTTCAATGTGCGTTGCGGGTCGTATCGTGCGCTAGGAGCAGTTCGAGCGGAGCGTCCCGTCGCAGCTCGATGGGCGGGTCGTCTTCTCTGATCATGAGCATGACTCGCTCCCCGTGTGCTCTGTTGACGCTGTGCTGTGCTGTGACGTTATCACAATGACACGTGTCATGTGTGTGACTGAGTGTTCAATGTGCGTTGCGGGTCGTATCGTGCGCTAGGAGCAGGTCGAGCGGAGCGTCCCGTCGCAGCTCGATGGGCGGGTCGTCTTCTCTGATCATGAGCATGACTCGCTCCCCGTGTGCTCTGTTGACGCTGTGCTGTGCTGTGACGTTATCACAATGACACGTGTCATGTGTGTGACTGAGTGTTCAATGTGCGTTGCGGGTCGTATCGTGCGCTAGGAGCAGGTCGAGCGGAGCGTCCCGTCGCAGCTCGATGGGCGGGTCGTCTTCTCTGATCATGAGCATGACTCGCTCCCCGTGTGCTCTGTTGACGCTGTGCTGTGCTGTGACGTTATCACAATGACACGTGTCATGTGTGTGACTGAGTGTTCAATGTGCGTTGCGGGTCGTATCGTGCGCTAGGAGCAGTTCGAGCGGAGCGTCCCGTCGCAGCTCGATGGGCGGGTCGTCTTCTCTGATCATGAGCATGACTCGCTCCCCGTGTGCTCTGTTGACGCTGTGCTGTGCTGTGACGTTATCACAATGACACGTGTCATGTGTGTGACTGAGTGTTCAATGTGCGTTGCGGGTCGTATCGTGCGCTAGGAGCAGGTCGAGCGGAGCGTCCCGTCGCAGCTCGATGGGCGGGTCGTCTTCTCTGATCATGAGCATGACTCGCTCCCCGTGTGCTCTGTTGACGCTGTGCTGTGCTGTGACGTTATCACAATGACACGTGTCATGTGTGTGACTGAGTGTTCAATGTGCGTTGCGGGTCGTATCGTGCGCTAGGAGCAGGTCGAGCGGAGCGTCCCGTCGCAGCTCGATGGGC
Organism: Trilocha varians; assembly: GCA_030269945.2. NCBI lineage: Eukaryota > Metazoa > Arthropoda > Insecta > Lepidoptera > Bombycidae > Trilocha > Trilocha varians. The sequence goes on along the minus strand of AP028264.1, from coordinate 251,990 downwards.
GGGTCGTCATCTCTGATCATGAGCATGACTCGCTCCCCGTGTGCTCTGTTGACGCTGTGCTGTGCTGTGCTGTGACGTTATCACAATGACACGTGTCATGTGTGTGACTGAGTGTTCAATGTGCGTTGCGGGTCGTATCGTGCGCTAGGAGCAGGTCGAGCGGAGCGTCCCGTCGCAGCTCGATGGGCGGGTCGTCTTCTCTGATCATGAGCATGACTCGCTCCCCGTGTGCTCTGTTGACGCTGTGCTGTGCTGTGACGTTATCACAATGACACGTGTCATGTGTGTGACTGAGTGTTCAATGTGCGTTGCGGGTCGTATCGTGCGCTAGGAGCAGGTCGAGCGGAGCGTCCCGTCGCAGCTCGATGGGCGGGTCGTCTTCTCTGATCATGAGCATGACTCGCTCCCCGTGTGCTCTGTTGACGCTGTGCTGTGCTGTGACGTTATCACAATGACACGTGTCATGTGTGTGACTGAGTGTTCAATGTGCGTTGCGGGTCGTATCGTGCGCTAGGAGCAGGTCGAGCGGAGCGTCCCGTCGCAGCTCGATGGGCGGGTCGTCTTCTCTGATCATGAGCATGACTCGCTCCCCGTGTGCTCTGTTGACGCTGTGCTGTGCTGTGACGTTATCACAATGACACGTGTCATGTGTGTGACTGAGTGTTCAATGTGCGTTGCGGGTCGTATCGTGCGCTAGGAGCAGGTCGAGCGGAGCGTCCCGTCGCAGCTCGATGGGCGGGTCGTCTTCTCTGATCATGAGCATGACTCGCTCCCCGTGTGCTCTGTTGACGCTGTGCTGTGCTGTGACGTTATCACAATGACACGTGTCATGTGTGTGACTGAGTGTTCAATGTGCGTTGCGGGTCGTATCGTGCGCTAGGAGCAGGTCGAGCGGAGCGTCCCGTCGCAGCTCGATGGGCGGGTCGTCTTCTCTGATCATGAGCATGACTCGCTCCCCGTGTGCTCTGTTGACGCTGTGCTGTGCTGAGACGTTATCACAATGACACGTGTCATGTGTGTGACTGAGTGTTCAGTGTGCGTTGCGGATCGTATCGTGCGCTAGGAGCAGGTCGAGCGGAGCGTCCCGTCGCAGCTCGATGGGCGGGTCGTCTTCTCTGATCATGAGCATGACTCGCTCCCCGTGTGCTCTGTTGACGCTGTGCTGTGCTGAGACGTTATCACAATGACACGTGTCATGTGTGTGACTGAGTGTTCAGTGTGCGTTGCGGGTCGTATCGTGCGCTAGGAGCAGTTCGAGCGGAGTGTCCCGTCGCAGCTCGATGGGCGGGTCGTCTTCTCTGATCATGAGCATGACTCGCTCCCCGTGTGCTCTGTTGACGCTGTGCTGTGCTGAGACGTCACCGGGGGCCGGTGCCGCAGGGCGCGCTACTCTCCTATGCGGCAACGCGTACAACAGCTTGTTCCAGAACAAGGCGTCGCCCCATCTGATGTAGGTGTTCGTCGCAAGATATGCGTTAAGTTCGTGATCGATTCTGGGATCGTTGGTGACGTCATCGAGCAGGAGCACGATCAGTCGCACGCGGCCATCTTTGAGCGCCTGGATGTGCGCCGTCCGGAACTCGAGCAAGGCCCACACTGACGACAGGAAGTTCGATGAGAGCACAATGATGGTCCGCCGAGAGTGCGCCACCGAGTGTGCTATGAGCGCCGGCACCCAGTTCCCCGGCACCCAGTCTCTGTAGTGCACGCACACCCTGAACTCGTGCGGCGGTCCTTCGAGACGCGGCAGGAGACTCTCCGATACGAACCTAGAGTCTCCGTACGCGAACGATATAAACACGTCGTATCTTTTATCTTTATCGAGTTCGTCTTCGGTCAAACAACACGAAAACCAGCCCGAAGAATACATCAGCACTAGAATCTCGTTTCTGTACCGGTAGTACAACACTACCAATATCAAAGACAAGAACAACAAAACAGAAGCACCAACACCTGCATATACAGGGAGGTGCTCTCGGAAGCAGACTGTCTGCATGTCGACCGTGTCTATGAGATCTCCGCCGATACAGGACACGTTGTAGTAGTCCTTCACCTGTCGAACAATAACACGAGTATAATGTGATGCACTAGGTACTAGCAGGTCGCTAGCTAACAACGAATACTTACCTGCTGTTTGTTGTGTTGAAGAGTCGTGATGAAGGCGCTGTTGTTGCAAGAACACGGGATGAGGTTCCCCGCGAGTCTGTACTCTACTTCACCGGAACCAAACATTCTGTGCAGCACTGGCGCGTCTATGCTCGACAACTGATTGTAACTCAGGTCCATACTCTGAAACGTTCGAACCGTTGCTGTCATTGAGTATAGCTATTGATGATATTGAGACAAGAGAACGATGGTAATGATGGTGAACTGACTCGAAGCGTATGCGGGAAGTGGTCGAGTGTGAGAGTGTCGATGTGATTGTTGGCCATGTTGACGTGCTTCACGTTCCTGATGGTCGGTATCGAGCGGAGGCCGGCTCCGTCGCAGACCAGGCTCGTGTAGCCGTCATAGTACTCGTAGCATCTGCAGCCGACGACACACTCGATCGCGCACACAAGCCTCTCATAGCTCATGTGTTCGAGTCGTTGGAGAGACTGTGTTGTGTGTGTGCTGTGTGCGATGCATGCGAACCCTGGCAGCTCCATGTACGAGGGATAGCGAGACAGTGTCCTCGCGAACCAGTACCAGCTGCAGTTGCACTCGCGCCCCGCGTCCAGCCAGAGCCGCCCGCCTGTGCCGTTGCTGCCTGCGCCGCTTTGCTGCAACAACCATCTCGTCAATGCGAGTACTCTACTCTACTACGACTCTAACATAGCTCTAGCAGAACAGACACGTACCTGACTCTTGATCACATTCTCATAGTCGTCTTTGGTGTAAATAATCACTAGGTTCTGATTCTCACGTAAATCGACGTCCCAGTTCTTGCGTCGTATCAACTCGATGTCTTCGTACTGAAAGTATAAAGAATTCAAAAAAAAAAAAAAAATCACAAGATAACTTTTATTTTCTTGAAATGCTGGTATATATATGTATGTATGTAAGTCCTCACGTGCAGTGTAGTGATGTCAGTGTGCGTGAGATTGAGTGTGGTGAGTGCAGGCATGGCGTCCCCCCACTGTGGACACACGCAGCGCGCGTCGCTGTAGCGGAGAGACAACTCTCGCAGAGATGGAAACGGAGGCCACGGAAACATCGCTGCAAGTTTCGAACACGACTGATTGCTGACAATTTTCCAGTAGAACATTTTGGTTTGGTAGCATGAGAATTGTTACCTCGAAACTTAACAAAATACATTTTTTTATCTTTATCCATATGGTATGCAGTATGTAGTAGATCAAGCATCAAAAAAACATAAAACAATACCTACGTTTACGAGACGTAAAAGCTATTGCACATGGCTGATCCACGTGGTCGATGTAATCCACCTTCAGGACGCGGAGAGAGCTCAGAGACGACATCAGGAACAGCATCTCCCACGACACGGAGTTAAATGATAAATCCAGGAATACTAGAGACCTCCAATATTCGCTTTCATAAAAATTACTGAAACATTTGTCAAAGTATCACTTACATGTAGGTGCATAGGTTATAATTCAATAATTATTATTTTTGGCAAAGCTCTCACTCACTCTCTATTATTTCTAATCCTAATCATATTCATCACTAGAACCATTGTTCCTATTGCCAAGATTACTCAATGTTTTAAGATGTTCGATAGCTTTGGTTCCTGCTGAACTCATTTTCTACTCAGTTCTTCAATTACATAAGAAAAAAGGAATCTGCATTATTTTTGAGCTTTCTCATTATTTTGAAATAAATTTTTAACTTGTTTAATCCCTCAATTAATCAAATATCGTAGTCAGAACCCGTTAAATATGTAAAGAAATATATTTCTTTTAAACTTACCGGAGACTTTCTAGTTTATTTGCTGAGATGTCTAAACTTGTTATATTTGTATCTCCGACTATTAAGTCAACAGGTATTGTGGTAATGTAACTGAACTTCACGATGACAGTACTGAGAGCAGGACTCCCAAACATGTGTGAAGGGAGCCAGTGTAAATTCAGGAGTCGGAGCAACTCGACAGTGACTAGTTTAGTACAGTGAGCCAACCATCGATCCGGGAGATAGTTGACTTTCCAGTCGAGTATCGTCAAGTGTTCCAGTTGTCGACATCCTCCCCAGGGCTGTCCGCTCATCCTGGGGGATCCATTACTGATCGTGAGTTGTGAGAGAGTGTTGTTCGCCGGCAGCGGAGGTATGATCACGTTCTCTAATGTCACATTATGTAACGCAGGAAGCTCATTCGTAAAACTAAGATTCAAGTAATTTAACGCAGTTCGACATTCTATTTTCAGAGAGCTATACAAATCATTTTTATTGAAATGTTGGTCTGTGAGTGTCTTGTTATTTTTACAAGTTTTAAAAAAAAGTGTGAGGTGACTAAATGTAGTAATATTCAAATGTCGCAATGCTTGTGTGTAAGTGTTCTGAGGCGGTCGACAGTTGTCCACGATGACGTCGGTGTAGGGGGATGACGTCAGTCGCGGTAACATCGGGTCATCTATAGACACATCCGAGTTGGAACAGTAGTATCTAACAAGTACATCAGGTCGATTGAAGACTATCACTCTTGTTCCTGAAATTAAGCACGAAACTAAATTATTGACTTTATGTTATTGCCTTGTTTTTAATAATAATAATAATAATAAGGTTTTGTCTTTGCAATTATGGACGAAGTTATCATGACGAACAACTACCGTAAATATATTCTAAAGGATGGGACGGTCGACATTTGTTGGCATGTCACCGTCCGGGAGAGTCTATTAGACATATCGTTTCCGGTGGTTCTCGTCTTGCTAACGGCGAGTACTTGCACAGGCATAACCAGGTAGCTAAGATTATCCACCAACAACTTGCTCTGTAATACGACCTTGTTGAAGCCGCTGTACCTTATTACCAGTATTGGCCTCAGCCGGTTCTCGATAATGGTCATGTAACGCTCTACTGGGACCGATCTATTATCACTGACTGGACTATTGTTGCCAATAAGCCTGACAATAGTGATAATAGATCGGGATGCGCATCGGGCAGTGCTGATCGATGTCACCATTCCACATGACGAGAACCTTGTGAAGGCAGAAAAAGAAAAACTGCTAAAATATTTGGACCTGGCCCACGAGGTGACCGACATGTGGCGTGTTGAGTCGACCATCATTGTTCCGATCGTTGTATCTGTGCACGGTCTAATAGCGAAAAGCTTCGACCGTCATCTAGAGAAGCTTTCGCCCTCCGGCTGGGTAAAGGGCCTGATTCAGAAGGCGGTCGTTCTTGACACGGCACGTATTGTGAGGAGGTTCCTCTCTCTTGAGCCCTGGCCACTGATGGCTTGGGTCGTAGACCCCGTCTCCAGTGGCCCTCTGCTTTTTTTATATTGTATTTTTAAATTTATTTTCTTGTGATTGTTTTTTTAAAGATATAATGTAAAAAATGAGCAAATAAATGAATATGAAAAATAATATACAATATGTAACTGAAACCCTGTTGTTCCTTCTACCCATGTACTAAGATTCGGCACAAGGTTATATAAATATACCTAGTCTTTTATAAAAAACATTCAACTAAAGTAATTAGAACAAATATTTAGTTATTAATATTTATAATGTTACTATTGTTTGTTACACCTGCAATTCTGCATAAAGGTATGTCGTTGAACCTAGGCAGAGAGAGTAGAACGTTCCGAACGAATCGGTGGTCATGGCGCGCGTGCGACTGTGAGTATGACCTTGTAAGCGGCTGAATAAGTTTGCGTAGGGCGGTCGGCGACATCTTTCAAGGCCGCCGAACTCATATTTTAATATTAAATATTCTAGACATATATATTTCTAATGTGTCGATTTTAATAGCTATTGGATTTTGACCCCTAGCCTAGTCAATGATTGAATTTTTTTAATTATAACTTCATAATTGTGGTGCCTGTAGGCAAACGTATATGTCCCTAAGAGGAACAAGAGGGTTTTTGTTACATATTGTATAGTTGTCGATGTACAAGTTTTTGTTGCTATCACGTGGTATTTACCTCTAACTTGATACTCGTAATTATATTTTATATAGTTCAGCTCTGTGCGTGGTGGTATGTAGGAGCAGTGGGCTAGCGGTGGACACCGCGGAGTCTCGTCGCCACATACTGACCACACCACACACACGACCAACAATAATGCACTGTATTCTGAAAATTACCCAAAAATATGAAATAATTAAGAAAGTAAAATTAACTAACTCAAAATTAATAAACTAAATGAATTAACTCAATTAATTAAATATCGTGGTAAGAACCCGTTAAAAATGCATGAAAGTATTATAGAAAACCGCGAGTGTCTAAATAAGTTTATAATTAAGAAAGCTTTAATATTTTATAGAAATAGAAATAAATATCTTTATTTGTTAGATATACACATGGGTGTAGTCCTTCCAACTTTGATATATTAAAGTGGATATAGACAAAATATTTAGACCCAGAGTCAAGTAGCTATCACCCGGTGTTTGTATTATCCATAGACCCAAAGAACATAACGATGACACCGTACTTTGTTTCTACTCGTGTCAATCGTAACGTAATGATGATAAATATAGTTACAAACAAAACTATACACAATATTGAATTATTTATTAAAATAGTTAGGTACATACCCATGTCCATGTCAAGTGTTATCTGACCTGCGTTATTCACTGAACTGCAGTAAAACATCGTTAATAACAAAAGTTGCCTTATCCAGGAATTAAACAAGGAAAATCTAATCTCATGCTTTATTTATAGCCCAGCGCAGTATATGTGTTTAACATCTGACAGCACTCAGTACATGTAGGTAAATACAAATAATATAGATGATTGAATGATGAGAAATGAAGATCATACAAGGATAGCCGTTCAATACTTTTATTCTTTTCTACTATACCTTATGTCAGGGTAGTATAGTCAGTCAGGGAAATGACTTTTTAAATTTTAGTTTTATACCAGAGTAGACGAAGTCATTGTTTTCATTTGTCGCTCCCGAGCGTCGCAGCCTCGATGCATAGCGCCGAGTTACGCATCCTGCGGATCGGGCCGACGGGCGTGAGACGAGGTCACCGTGATGGAACCCAGAACTCGCTCGGTATTTAGCTCATTGCTGTTATCCTGCGGAAGTAGTATATGCCTGGACGTATTACATAGCTGGTTACTCCTCGAGGATAATCAGCCAGTCATCCGCAGGGGGGGTGACCTGTATCACTCACAGCTGCCGGTTCGCCGTCCAAGAAATAAGAATTAAGATAATGTTCTGTCTTTGTGATAAAAACAAAGTTGTGTAACTCAATTTGTATTGCACATACAAGTTTCGAGTCAACGGTTTTTCGTTTCATAAATTTTTCCTTGTTTTATCGTGTTTCTAACTCAACTTTTATAACGTTCATTATAATCCCAGTCTCGGCACTAATGCACTTCAGATAACAACTCGCCAGGAATGGGTATGTACTCATTACTATTTATTAATATAATTAAATATATCATAGTTAATTAATGTCTGGTGATGAACCCAAATAAATAAATAAATTACAATATTATGATAATATTATGCATTTATGGATCACATCTATACTTATTACTTAAAATATTATAAAGCTGAAGTGTTTGTTTGTTTGAACGCGCGAATCTCAGGAACTACTGGTCCGATTTCAAAAATTCATTCAGTGTTGGAAAGTTCATTTATCGAGGAAGGTTATAGGCCATGTTGTATCCCGCTGTAACGCAGACGATGTTGCGCGGGTCACCTAGTTTCATAATAACTAAAGAGTGTTGATTAAGAACCATGTAAACCTAAACTAATAATAAAGTACAGTCAACATTCATCAGTCAAAGAAGGGACTGTGCTCAGGTATTTGTCAGCAGTTTAACAAGTCTTTTAGTCTAAATAAATCACTTTACAAAAGTTCCTTGCTGCGAGAATGTTTAATGTAAAACAGTGTTATATTTGTTTCAGATGTGCAGTTGTTGTTGTTGTTGGTGCAGTGTGTCCTGCAGCTGTCGGCGCGTTCTGTTGAGAAGCTGGAGTGTCCGCCGCCGCCTGCTGACTGCAGCTACAACCAGTACACAGGAAACTACACGCAGGCGTATCGAGTCAGAGGTACACTACCTGCTAATAACTACATTCACAGTCTCTTGTTTCAGATACGTACGTACGTCAAACGTACGTCGTATACAATATACGACTCTTTCAGGTAATTATTTTAATATGAAATCTGTACACGAAGATTTAGGAACATAATAATTAATAATACTATGCTAAAATATTTGGACCTGGCCCACGAGGTGACCGACATGTGGCGTGTTGAATCGACCATCATTGTTCCGATCGTTGTATCTGTGCACGGTCTAATAGCGAAAAGCTTCGACCGTCATCTAGAGAAGCTTTCGCTCCCCGGCTGGGTAAAGGGCCTGATTCAGAAGGCGGTCGTTCTTGACACGGCACGTATTGTGAGGAGGTTCCTCTCTCTTGAGCCCTGACCACTGATGGCTTGGGTCGTAGACCCCGTCTCCAGTGGCCCTCTGTTTTTTATATTGTATTTTTAAATTGATTTTTTTTGTGATTGTTTTTTTAAAAATATAATGTAAAAAATGAGTAAATAAATGAATACAGAAAAATAATACTATAATATCGGACTGATATATGACCGAATATCTTGGACCGTCATCTCAAGATGCCTTCGTGTCCTGGCTTGGTAAAGACAAGTCCTTGACGTGGTGCGTACCGTTCTCGAGCCCTGGCTTCTGACGGCTTGAGTCGTGGGTTCCGTCTACAGTGGTGTGTGAACACACAGATTGTTCCATAAACATCACTAGACGTTAACAAAATGAGTGATGAGTAATAAGCATCGGGTGGATTACAAACACTAACACACTAAATACTACTCCAGCTGCCTCAACTACGAGTAGTACGCACAGGACTGCAAATTTAGTATTTAACGATGTGTAATTAGTTTGTTTATCTTTCCTTAATTTTGTTACAGGCATAAAATTGTTCGTTAAAAATCAACCAAATAAAGAAATAAGTTATCATTGTCTCAGTTCAAATCTATACATAGATGATCTATCGTTACCTAAACTTGGAAAATCATCTTCATTCACCCAAGTCATTGTGAGGAACTGTGGTCGGCCTAAAGACTCTTATACAAAAGCTCTACAAATACTAAATGTTACAAACTTTCAAACTCTCTCTCTTTTCTTCGACGCTTGTTCGAATGAAACGAAGCCTTCAAGTCGTAATTTTGAAAGTAAAGAAACATACTCCGCGCTTAAAATAAAATGTAAAAAGATCTTCACCCACTTGGATCTAAGTTTCATGGAAGAGCTTCTTGCGTTACACAACGTGTCGTTAGAGAACGTGATCATACCTCCGCTGCCGGCGAACAACACTCTCTCACAACTCACGATCAGTAATGGATCCCCGAGGATGAGCGGACAGCGCTGGGGAGGATGTCGACTACTGGAACACTTGACGATACTCGACTGGAAAGTCAACTATCTCCCGGATCGATGGCTGGCTCATTGTACTAAACTAGTCACGGTCAAGTTCCGTCGAATTAGGTATATATATTCTTTTCCTTCGGAAATGTTTGGTAGTCCATTTCTGAGCAGCCTCGTCGTGAAGGAATGTCAGCTCCGCTTGTTGTCTGATGATCTGGCCGTCGGAGCACTAAACCTCACTGTGTTGGATTTATCTGATAACTTCATAGAAGAGTTCGAGTAAGTAGCTTAAATTAATCTAAAACATTATGCAACTTCATTTCTTAAATTTGTTTTAATAATATATTTTGATGTTAATAATAATATTAATGTTTCATTTCAGCACTCTGTTTAAAAGTGAACAGATGAGAAGTGTTCAGTATCTGGACTTATCATTTAACTTTGCATCGTCGATATCGTTGTGTATGTTGTCTGCGCTGAGCTCCCTCCGCGTGCTGAGGGTGGACGAGCTGGACGTGGGCTCTCACTGCGGTAAGAGTACTATTTTTCAGAGAATATATTAGCTCGTTTTGGTACAGAATAGAAAAAACAGTCCAGAAAAGTATAAAAAAATATTATTACATATATATAAATTCCAACAGTGGCCCACTCACTAAAACGTTTTTTATTGTTTGGAGTAATCGTTTTGGGAATAAATACATCCTTGAAAGCCAAATTAATTGTTATATATTATTTTTTTTTTTTTTTTTTTTATTATATTCTCGTCCCCTGCCTACAATATTCGCAGGGATGTTATATACATTTTTATTTTAACTTAATAAGTATAATATGTACATTTAATAGTTTAAATGGTGATGAGAGTATAGGGAAGAGGGGGGGGGGAATTTGGGGAAGGGAAAAGGGTTTGTGTATTTTCTATGACTATGTGCTATTTTAATATCTATTTATCACTATTATTTTAATATTATCATACGACGACATAAGAAGATTTACAACTACTTAATCTTTTCCACTATTTTTTTTTTTTTTTTCTTTTTTTTTTTTTTTTTTTAACAATTTATGTATTTAAGTTTTAAATATTTTAAACAATTTAATTTTTTTTTTTTTCTGTATACATTTACGTTTCTATTACTCAATAATACAAATATAAAGTATATCCTACTTATTTCTATTTATTACTCGTATAGCTATATTTTTACAGTATTTTACAAACTTATCTCTTGCTTTATTGTTTTTCATAATTTCTTTTATGTTATCCGTTTCTATTTCCATATCTATTTCTTGTTCCAACTCATATCTTTCTTTCATGTATACCGGACACTCAACCAGCACGTGTATGGAGCTTTCGTTAGCGTCTACAGAGCAGATACACGAAGGACTATCCTTACACCTAAATCGATGGAGATACTGTGAGAACCCGCCGTGTCCAGTCATGACCTGGGTAGTTATCTTATCTGGTTGCAGCTTTTTTATCAATTTGTACGCATCTATTGCATTTGGAAAAAATATTTTTGTTGTTGATGCCGTTTCCCCTTCTGTGTAGCGTCGACTCCATACGTTCAGCGACTCTAAGCGAATCTGTTGCTTGACGAAGGAAGCAGGACATAAATCATATTTTGCCTTGGTTTTAAGTTTCAATGCTGCCTCCTTCGCCAACCAATCCGCTCGTTCGTTCCCCACCATCCCCGCGTGAGCCTTAATCCAAAAAAGTTTTATTTCCTTGCCTAGATCTTTCGCGGCTTTAACGTTAAGTCTAGTTTGGACCGCTAGGGGATGGAGTGAGGTCCCTCTAGCAACTGCCTCCAAGGCAGACCTCGAGTCACTGTAAACATGGTAATCTTGTGTTGAGTCTTCCAGGCCATACTTAGTTGCCTCGAGTAGGGCGAATAGCTCCGCCTGAAAAACAGTGCAATAACCGTCCAGTTTAAATTTTTGGGCTTTCACCTCAACTTCTCCGTCCCACACAGAAAAAGCTGCTCCCACTTTTCCTTGAATTTTGCTTCCATCAGTATATATTTTTAATCCATTATTTTCCTGTTCCCGTAATTGTGCCTCATTTTCTAAACAAACAAACTGTATCTTTTCCTGTGATGCAGGATGTTGTAACTGTGAGTAGTCGTATGGTTTCTCAATTTCTCGGTCTCCCAGAATTCGGTTGGAGAATCCCTTTCGGATTTCGAAGAAGGATGCCGCCTCCCGCACTCTCTGATCTAGTGGAAGTAACCCCGCCAGCAACAAAGCCGCATTTAGTGAGACTGTTCTGTACCCCCTGATCATTTTAAGGGCGAACCCACGTTGAACTGCATTTAATTTCTTCGTCACTCCTTTCTTGTTAGTGGCAGGAGCCCATGCTGCGGCTGCGTACAATATTGTAGGTTCCACTACTGCCATGTATATAGTCCTAACTATCTCCGGGTTTAGTCCCCAACTAATTTTTGCAACCCTCGCTAACTGTTTATATAATCCAAGTGACTTTTGACACACATTCTTCACATGTGTGTTGAAGCTTAACTTGCGGTCTATAGTCAGGCCCAATATTTTTATTTCACTGGTTATATTAATGTTTTGTCCATTCATATTTAATACTATAGAGTCGTATCGGCGTCTATTTGTTATGATCATTGCCTTTGTCTTCTGTGGTGCAAATCTTAATTTGTTTCTGACGCCCCAGTCGTCAACGAGTTGTAGTATGTTGTTTGCACGCCCCTGGATTTCAGCTACGGAGTCCCCGGTGAAAATCAGGACCACATCATCAGCAAATGCTTGGCAGTATTCACCACGGCTCTCTAACTCCTTCAATAACGGATTCAAGAGAATGTTCCAGAATATGGGGCCTCCAATCGAACCCTGCACACATCCTTTATTGGTGTTCCTTAAAACTTCTGTGCCGGCATATTTAACTAAAACTTGTCTGTCTTTAAAATAGTCATCAATCAGACGTCTCAGATTTGCCGGGCATTTTGTCTTACCCAGCTCATACTGAATGGCTGGCCACCACGCACCATCGAAGGCCCCCTCTATGTCAAGCGATATCATTAGTATGATTTTCCTGTCTTTAAATTCCTTCTTTATATTATTTATCATGACATAGAGGGCGTCCTCCGTGCCTCGTTGCGGTGTAAATCCGTATTGACGTTCACTCATGTGCGGTCGAATATGCCATCTAAGACGCCTAATGATCATTTTTTCAAACATTTTGCCGAAAACAGATAGGAGACCTATGGGCCTATATGCCTTAGGATTTGTGTAGTCCGATCGCCCCGGCTTCCGCAAGACCACAACCGTCGCTTTCTTCCATTCTTTTGGGTACACACTCAGAGCAAGACATCTATTTACCAGGGCTAAGAAAACCTCAGGGTCGAGATAGCACGCCACTTCACAAATATCCGACGTAAGGCCATCCGCCCCGGGAGCCTTTTTAGGATTAAAACTCGAAACGGCCCAGTTCAGTTCTTCTAAGGTAAATGGTGGGTCACATGATTCATCATGTGCCCTCTCATTTATAAGTTTTGCTTTCTGCCTTATCACTGTATGTTCGACGTTATCCTCTCGAGGATCATCCTCGGGATAGAATGCCTCCGCTAAAAGTTCAGCCGACTGTCTTTCGTCCAGCACTTTATTATCCAGCATCAATGGAATATCGTCCTGTCTTCTGGTTGTCTGACTGATAACTCTATATATTCCGGTCCACATGCTTTCGCGCGTTTGCTTACAGCAAAAATCTCTCCAGCTCGCTGTTTGTGCGTTTTTTGCTTCTTGCTGATATGTTTCCTTAACCTTTAGATATTGGTCAATTACCCACGCTCTTCGGGAAGGGGCAGCACATCGGATTCTGCGTTTCCTAGTGTTCAATTCTTTTTTCAATCTATCCAGATTTTCGTTCCACCAGGGCAGTCCAGTTCTTTTATGATTCATCAATTTCGGTATGGTTTGATCACTTATTTGTTTTATTGTCTCTGTAATTGTATTTGCAAACTTTTCCACATCTTCCTTGTTTCTAATGTTTTCAATCTCTTTTTTGTTTACTTTTCTCTGCTGCCAAATTTGAGTCAATTCTTCACGAAACTTGCTCCAATTTGCCTTTCTAGTATTATACACCCGGGTAGTTCTTTTCACTTCTATTCCTGTTAATTTCCCAATTCCAAGCTCGAACTGGATGACCTTATGGTCGGAATTTGCTATATCGTCTCGTAGTGACCAGTTATCTACTTTTCCTAGTATATTTGACGAGCAAGTTGTTACGTCAATACAACTTGCAAATCGTCTCCCACCCCTTATCACTTCGAATGTCGGTTCCGTTCCCGTATTCAGTATCTGAAGGTCCAACTCGTCAAACAACCCTGCCAGTGCTTCACCCCTACTGTCAACTTTAGAGCTACCCCACCAAGTGTTCCAGGCATTAATATCACCCCCCCAGTATTAGCTTTTTTGTCCCTATTTCTTTTCTTATTTTTGTTAGCCATTGTATGTAAGGCTCCACTGGTTGATCACCTTCCAAGTAAACTGATACCACTCCTATATGACCCATTTCGGTTTTTATCTTTGCCACGGCAATGTTAGGAGTTGTGAGAGTTGGGCACTCTATGATATTCAGCGTATCCCGAAATATCACCAGAGCTGACTTGTTAACCTTATCCGGATGGCCGTCACACTGTATCACTCTTACACCAGCATAGTTTTTCATTCTTCGCGTATTTCCAGTATACGGTTCTTGGACCATTGCGAAAATCACACCTCTATTTTGTCCTTCTATAATTAGTTCCGCTGTTGCCAGCTGACACCTCTGTAAGTTTGCCTGAAACACTGTATGGGTTGTTTTGCCAATTTTATTTGCTTTATTATCGTCCGGTACACCATTAGCAGTATGCTATTGTGGACCGAGCCAACATATCCCATCTCTGTCTTACTGTGCAACTAACGTCAAACGCGTTGTGTCCCGTGTCTTCTATTTTGGCCTTCATACAGTTTGTGCAGTTTGGTGGTAATCCAGCAAGCCAGTCCGTACATTTGTCTCTAAGGTGCGGTCCCCCGCAATGGCTACACGCTTCCAGAGGATCCGTGCAAAACCGTTTTGTGTGCCCATATCCTAAACAGTGCGAGCACTGTATAAGGGGGGACTGATCAGCAACCGGGACTCTCTGGATATCAATATGCACAGCTCCTGCCTGTGTCAGCCGTTGCCATATAGCAGGTGACACTCTAAGAATGACATGTACTGTTAAAGGATTTCGAGCCTTGCGTCTGTACCGCACTTGAATTTTATCGCCATCAATATCCAGTCCCTGCAGAAGATTACTATTTTGGTTTCGAATGGATTGTACAATTTCTTCATCAGTGTTGATTTTTAGGACACCGTAAAGAATAAGTAATGGGTCTTTATTTTTTACGTCTTCAACGCTGAGTTCATTTCCACTCTTATTTATCTTCTCCTTTACTTTACTTATTTCTTCAGAGTTTTTGCACCCTACTATTACTTTCCTATCCTTAGCTTTTCTTATTGTATCCACTCTTATTCCTTCAGTTCTTGCACTAACTGCTTGTCGGATTTTTTCAAGAACTTGTTCACCTGTGTCAGTTTCATCCCTAGATGTGACGACCACAGAGTGCATTACTGAATTAGGTTTCTTTTTCGCACCACCGGCCACCACACTCGCATAGGTCATCGTCTCGAACACATGCCGGTGGGTATCAAGTTGCTCTTTTAGTTGTTTCATTCTGTCGTTGCTTTCTTCTAGCAATTTTCCATGTTCTTGTATCGCTTTTGTAAATGTATCACTCGAAAAATCACTTATTATAGATGCAGAGCGCAATTTTTTCCTCTCCCCCTGAGCCAGTTTTACAGTTTTCTGCCTCTTTTATCAATACTAAGAGTCGATCCAGTGCACTATTAACATCGTCTTTAATATCCATTCTTATATTACGAGAACTACTAAGACTATTTTTAGCCTTCGTTACCAGAACATTTGCTTCCGATACTCTATTGACGTAATAAGTAACATTTAAGTCAGAAGATGGATGTTTGCTACTTTGTGACGCCATTGTTTTTATTTTTTGTCTCAAGGAGGTTTTGGTTGCGGCCGCAGACTTTTTCCCTGGACTACAAGATTGGCCTGGTGGAGTCTTACTAGATTCCCACTCTCCAATACTTGTGCGTACCCTAGACTGAGTACTTGTCTGTTCAGGTTTTCCCATATGTTCTGATTTCTCCATACTAGCACCGGGTGGGGTTCTTTGCGCTCCGAACATAATGATTTACACTGTTGAATGCTGTAACTTTATAAGTAAGTAAGTTTGTATAAGTTGTAAAAAGATATAGTTGAAAAAAAAAAAAAAATCAAAAACAAATAACAATAAAGAAAAACGAAATTTCACACAATAGTGTAGGTCGTCAAAAAAAACAAAAGGATATTGTCAAAAATGTTATTTCTATACAATAGTATAGGTCAGATGAAAGACAAAAGATAATTAATTGAGGCAAGGTAAGTAATTTATATATTACAATTACCACAAAGATGATCAATAGTTATGAGGAATTACCCCTAATCAAATTATCCCCAATCACTATATCATAGTAGGTATAGCTATTTATTATTCTAGATGTTTTCTAAGCCTAACCGTAATACAAAATTCAATATGTTTTGGAATTTTAACAATATAATATATAGTATAAAGTTATTATTGAACGGTAATTATTGAATTTTCTATTACGCGTTATTATTTATTTTCCTGGTAGTAGTCACCCTCCCAATAGTCCGCGGTTGTATCTTCTATATTCATCTATATTGATGTGCGATTCAGGTTTTTTCCTTTTCGCGGTTGTGCGATGATCACCTTTCTAATGTTTTACAATTGTCGATCGACTACGATACGAAGCAACAGCCCGTCAAACTGGTTAGCAACAGTGCGCTGAATCGAGCGCTCGCACTGTCCGCATTCAATCTGTTTGTAAACAAGTGTGACGTCACTTGTTATTTATGCAATTAATTACTGCGATATCTTGGTTAGCGGTTATCCAATTTTTGTTTTAAAAATTTCCAAGTGTATCGTTTATCTGCCTCCTTCTGGAAGTAGTGTCAAATTTATCCTCAGCTAACTCCTTCACTGATTTCGGGCGCCGTCGTCTTTTTTGTAGGCCAATGTATCCAAAGTTGCAATGTTAAATAACTGACGTATCACTATACACTACTATATAAGTTATTTTAAGTGTTAATGATAACTTGCTATTTATTGAATTTTTTATTTGCGGAGCGACTAAAAACACTGTTCTCTCGCCGATCGATCGAATCGTTCTCGTTATATATTATTATAATTAATTAATAAATGCGGCCGAACGGATTTTATATAAAAATTACCCGTTACGAGATGTATTCATGTAAAACAAACGGCCGTGTCCATAACACAGCCACACATCTTCTTTTTTTTACAGTTTATAAATCGTAGGTGAGTGTACTTACTTATTCATAATTTCAGAAGATGACCGTCAGTCATATCTCCCGTCCCTGACAGAGCTATGGCTGGGAAGCAGTGACAGCATCAATCCGCGCTGGGGAGGCGCCATGCCGTCACTCAGACTGCTCAATCTTTCATTCACTGACATCAATCGACTTGCGGTAACTCTCCAGCGCATCGTTCTACTATTTTAATATATTACATGATATTCATTTCAAAATGACTTCATTAATCCATTACTTCTAGTACAATGATATCGAAATAATAAGAAAATGGAGCTGGGAAGTCGATCTACGTATAATAACCATGGACGTAATAATTGTTTACACCAAAGAAGACTACGAGAATGTGATCAAGAGTCAGGTACGTGTCTGTTCTGCTAGAGCTATGTTAGAGTCGTAGTACTCGCATTGACGAGATGGTTGTTGCAGCAGAGCGGCGCAGGCAGCAACGGCACAGGCGGGCGGCTCTGGCTGGACGCGGGGCGCGAGTGCAACTGCAGCTGGTACTGGTTCGCGAGGACACTGTCTCGCTATCCCTCGTACATGGAGCTGCCAGGGTTCGCATGCATCGCACACAGCACACACACAACACAGTCTCTCCACCGACTCGAACACATGAGCTATGAGAGGCTTGTGTGCGCGATCGAGTGTGTCGTCGGCTGCAGATGCTACGAGTACTATGATGGCTACACGAGCCTGGTCTGCGACGGAGCCGGCCTCCGCTCTATACCGACCATCAGGAACGTGAAGCACGTCAACATGGCCAACAATCACATCGACACTCTCACACTCGACCACTTCCCGCATACGCTTCGAGTCAGTTCACCATCATTACCATCGTTCTCTTGTCTCAATAACATCAATAGCTATACTCAATGACAGCAACGGTTCGAACGTTTCAGAGTATGGACCTGAGTTACAATCAGTTGTCGAGCATAGACGCGCCAGTGCTGCACAGAATGTTTGGTTCCGGTGAAGTAGAGTACAGACTCGCGGGGAACCTCATCCCGTGTTCTTGCAACAACAGCGCCTTCATCACGACTCTTCAACACAACAAACAGCAGGTAAGTATTCGTTGTTAGCTAGCGAGCTGCTAGTACCTAGTGCATCACATTATACTCGTGTTATTGTTCGACAGGTGAAGGACTACTACAACGTGTCCTGTATCGGCGGAGATCTCATAGACACGGTCGACATGCAGACAGTCTGCTTCCGAGAGCACCTCCCTGTATATGCAGGTGTTGGTGCTTCTGTTTTGTTGTTCTTGTCTTTGATATTGGTAGTGTTGTACTACCGGTACAGAAACGAGATCCTAGTGCTGATGTATTCTTCGGGCTGGTTTTCGTGTTGTTTGACCGAAGACGAGCTCGATAAAGATAAAAGATACGACGTGTTTATATCGTTCGCGTACGGAGACTCTAGGTTCGTATCGGAGAGTCTCCTGCCGCGTCTCGAAGGACCGCCGCACGAGTTCAGGGTGTGCGTGCACTACAGAGACTGGGTGCCGGGGAACTGGGTGCCGGCGCTCATAGCACACTCGGTGGCGCACTCTCGGCGGACCATCATCGTGCTCTCATCGAACTTCCTGTCGTCAGTGTGGGCCTTGCTCGAGTTCCGGACGGCGCACATCCAGGCGCTCAAAGATGGCCGCGTGCGACTGATCGTGCTCCTGCTCGATGACGTCACCAACGATCCCAGAATCGATCACGAACTTAACGCATATCTCGCGACGAATACCTACATCAGATGGGGCGACGCCTTGTTCTGGAACAAGCTGTTGTACGCGTTGCCGCACAGAAGAGTAGCGCGCCCTGCGGCACCGGCCCCCGATGACGTCACAACACAGCACAGCGTCAACAGAGCACACGGGGAGCGAGTCATGCTCATGATCAGAGAAGACGACCCGCCCATCGAGCTGCGACGGGACACTCCGCTCGAACTGCTCCTAGCGCACGATACGACCCGCAACGCACACTGAACACTCAGTCACACACATGACACGTGTCATTGTGATGACGTCACAGCACAGCACGGCCCGTCAACAAGGCACACGGGGAGCGAACTGCTCCTAGCATTAATGTACTTACTGAAATAAATAATATGTAATAATAAATAGTTATCTTTTATCAAGTACATATAAAGTATTAAAAAGGTATGCAGCTATACTCGCACATACATGCATTAAAATCGCTGCTGTTTGGTGTCGCATCAGATTCACAACCAATGTGATATAATGAATACGAGACTTGGATTTTTTGTTCCTAAGTACAAGTAATGTTTGGTAGAAGGAACCCTACAACGTTAATAAATTTCGTGAAACCTTTACTTTGTTTTACAATTACAAATAATTAGCTTACAACAGAGTAGGTAATGGAAAATCAATTTTTATGATCCGTCTTATCACACTCACCGCTTTAATTACGGCTTTCGACCACAAACATCGACGACTGAAAGATGCTTCGATATTATTATCATAATTAACCATAGTTCCGTTTAAACCGTTACGATGGAAATACAACACAACAACACTTTGAGAAGAATTATAAAAGTTCGACCTAAGAACGGCAGCTTAAAAGATGCGGAAACCAAATCTATTGCGAAATTCACGAAACTTTATTCTATTGTAATTGAAATCTTAACAGGTTTCAACTTTGATTCCAGCAACAGAAGTGTCCTCATGTGTATTATTCACGTCATATGTTTTCTTCTGCGACTGGGTGCGGCTATCAACTATATCTGTGAATCTTTTGCTCCAAATTTTCCGCTCTACGTAGCAGCGTGGGTCATTATAAATTTTTTACAAAGTTTGGTTGTATTTGTTAGTCACATGTTGTGCAAGTCCAAGTTGAGTTGCCGCGAGCTGCTTGAGTTCCTGTACGGAGTGGACGAGGAGCTCGGGAGGAGTGTCGGTATCGGCGCCGAGCGACTGCTGGCTCTCTACACCAGTGTAGCAACTATCACTAGACTCTGTATCTACATCTTCGTCTCTTTATTTTTCTATGTGCACATTCCTAGCTATACGGCAAGATTTTTCGTTGGAGCGGTACACAACGTACCACGTTATTGTTCGGATCTGTTTCTGGTTATAGTCTTCGTATTGTATTATTCGGTTTACTGTCGGTTGAAGGCGCTGAGACTGTGTCTTAATGGAGAATATGATGTCTATCAAGGCAACCTCGTGTACAAGTCTTTGATTGATAATTTTGAAGACATCAGAAAAAGATTAGATTTTCCGGTAATTTATGACATTTCGTAAAACAGGTAATTCATACATAACGCACGTAATGAGTACAATATTAGATTTTAACATTTTGTTTTAGCTGCTTATGATTCTCCTAAGTGGGACTTGTATAGCGATGGTAAATATTCTTCATACGTTACAACTCTCCAAGGAAAATGAGGTAAATTACATTATTGGTTTGCTAAGAAACATTGAAGTTGATTGCTTACGATGCTCTTTAATAATACGTTTTTTCAGTTTCATTTGGGCACCACAGCACCTCGCTACATTGAGGTTATTCTTTTATTCTCATTGATCTTCGCTCCGACATTTGTAGCGGAGCTGATGTCGAGTGAGGCGCAGAAAATAAAGAACATCCTGCTCAACAAACTGCAAACAAATCACTCAACAAGTGAGATAATACATATATTATTCTAATAATGAGCTTCTCAAGGATTTTTTGAACCAATTAATAAATGCACTGAAAGTCCACTTGCTGACATAGAATTCAGAAATTCCACGGGATAATGCGTGGCGTCTACTTGCTCTACGATAGTATTTATTGACATGTCGGTAACTTCATTCGCCTCAAATTCTGGCTAGTTAATAAACTCGTCAACACTAGCAACGTTAAAAAACAAGTTTTGACGTGACAACGTCTTCGACTCGGGCATGGTTAGCCCGCCTAAAAGCGAGAGAGACAGACATAAAAAGTGAAAGGTACGCGTGCCTCTCACTCGCTCTCATTGTGAGCGCATAACGTGAGCGGAGCGTAGCGCAGTTTCTTGAAGTGTCACCCGGCAAACCAATTTATAAGACGTTGTCACGTCAAAAGCTGTACATAATTAAAATTAGAAAATATAAATCAAGTATTGAAAGGCTATCTTTGTTTCATTTGATATACCCTGACAACGCCCTTTTCATCTCTTCATCTATTCATCTATCTCAATCACTTATTCTATTTTACATCTTCATTCCACATATATTTAAAATTCGACAACCTGTTTGTTTATGTTCCAGCGGAGGCGGGTCGTCGTGAGGTCCATCAGTTCTCTCGCTACGTGTCGGCTCGTCCGTTCCGTCTCCGCGCGTGTCGCGTGCTGCCGCTCGACTGTACGCTTCCCGTCACTGTACTCAGTGTCTGCGTCACTTACACGATCGTGTGTGTGCAGTTTTTGCACCTTTATTGATTCGAATACGAATTTTTAGTAGCTGTGTTTCTGTTATACTGGCTCATATATATTTTAATATATCTATGAAAATGTTTTTCTAATGCATTCCTACTTGGGGTTACAGATCAAATTAAAATGTGGATTGTTTTATATCTTTATACCATTAAATTTCACCGATTAAAAATAAATATGTTTCGTAGCCAGTGTGCAGTGTTTGTTGTTTATATTATATTTATCCTACTAATGTATATTTTTATTGTATTAAATCACATGTGCTTATTAATTAATAAACTGCTTACTGTGCTTAAAATGAGTATAAAATGACTTTCATTTGCTACCCAAATCTTCCAATTAAACTTCATTATCAAAACTTATTCTGCCTTATTATAAAAAGGTATCTACTGAAATAGGGAACCTGCGGGGGGAGAAAAACATTTTTGTTTCAACCTCTGAATCTCATATTAAAATTGATATAACTTCAACCACTAAGTTTTAATCTCCTCTCTTTAATAACATATCCATCTATCTATATCTTCGTACTTCTACCCACGTATTAAGATTCGGAACAAGTATATAATAAAGCTAGTCTTTTATAAAAAACGTTCAACTAAAATAATTAGACTAAATATCTAATTATTAATATTTATAATGTTTACATTGTTTGTTATTTCGGCAATTCTGCCGAGATAACAATAAGGGGGTGAGGTCGTTGACCTAGACAGAGATAGTAGATCGTCCCATCGAATCAACGCGCGTGCGACTCTGACCTTGACCTTGCAAGCGACGGCCGACGGGATAACGGCACGTGTACGACGGTCTGTGAACTCGTGGCTATTTTAATATCAGATGTTCTAAACATTATTTCTAAAGTATCAATTTTAATAGCTATTGGATTTTGACCCCTAGCCTAGTCAATAATTGTTTTTTTTTATTGTTACTTCATTATTGTGGTGCCTGTAGTCAAGTGTATACCCCTAAAAGGAACAACAGGATTTTATTTATACTGTATAATAATATGTAAAAATCAATGCCACTTTTCGTTGTGTTTTTAGAACTCGAGAACGACTGAATCGATTTGGCTAGTTTTGGTCTTTAATTATTCGTGGAAGTTCAAAGAAGGTATGTAGATAAAAAAAGTTTTAAAAAAATCTTGGAAAAGTGCAAAATCAACATATTTGCAAAAAAAAATACATAAGAATTTGACATAGTATTATCTGTCACTTTGACATTTATTTCTGTCATATTTGACGTGTAATTCTGTCATATTTGTTATTTTTATGTCACTTTTGACATAATATTTTGATGTCACAGAATAACTTCGCATCGCTTAATCCACTGTTTTCAGTGCCCTATGAAGCCCTTACATTTAAACCCAAAAATGTTACAGACCTTAGCATCAACAAAGCTCACCCAGAGGCCAATGCTTTGTTCAATTCACTAGTTGATGAAAATTGGCCTGGGTGCTATCAGTGTTCACTGATTCATCAAAGTTGAGCACCTCTAACTAGGTAGGGTCTGCCGTTTGGATCCCTAAATTTCAAAAATCCTCAATTTTTAGAGTCCTCCTCTTGCATCTGTATATACTACAGAAACACTTGCAGTTTCTGAAGCTCTTTCTTACATACTTACTCATAATCTTTCCAACTCAGTTATATTCTCAGATTCACTTAGTTGTCTTTTGGAGATTTAAAATATACGTGTGCAATCTAAAAAGGTATCCATGCTAAACCTGAAATCTAAACTACTTCTATATGAATGTCACCAAAAAACTATCCACGTGGTTCTGGCATGGATCCCAGGCTACTGTGGAATCTCGGGTAACGAATCAGTTGATAAGTTTGCAAGGGAGGCCATCGTAATGGGCATTAACCACAGTTTTATTTACCCCGATGATTTTTGTACCCTTTCTAGGCCCACAATATACCATGACTGGGTTAAGGTCTGGCAGTCGTCAAAATTGACCAAAGGTAGAGCGTATGGTAATGTATACAACCTGACCTGCAAACTCGGCCTTGGTTTTTTAAGTGGAAAGATATTAAGATAATAGTCATATCGACGGTAATCCGTTTGCGTTTGGGTCACATTTCTTCCCCGGTGTTTCTAACTAAGATTAGAGTTAGAGATAACTCAATTTGCTAATGCGGTCTGCAGGAAGGATCTACAGATCACCCTTTTTTCAATTGCAGACATAATAGATCATTTTATGACCAACTACCAAAAGATATTCGTAAACCCGTAAATATGGCATTCCTCCTAACCCTGTGTAACTCCACCTTTATATATAAACCCGTGAAATTTATAGAAAGTAATAATATTAAACTTTAATTTATCCATCACTCATTCATTTTCAGTAACCATTTATTTTATATTTCTATTATTACCTTTTGAATATTATATCTTATTATACAGGGTGTTGTTGCCCGGTGAAACAATACTTTAAGGGCTTAATCTATATCACATTTCAAATCATATACACATACTTTTGAAACGGAGATAATGACTTTATTTTCCCATACAAAGTTGAAAAAATATTATTTTGTATTAATTTTGGCAACCCTACCCTGACCTACGTGTAGCGTGCTATATCTATATGCCATTTTCAAGCACACAGGCGCATCCGATCGCAATTTTAGTGTTCCGTACTATAATAAACTCCTACTAATAGAAAATTAACACGTAGTTTTGATTAGTTATAACTTATGATATATTATGCCTAGAAAAGCCAGACTTGGTGGATGGCTTGTACATCAAGTATACTATTTGCTGTGAAAGTATTGTTTCATCGGATTTTAACACCCTGTATAATATTATATATTAATTTTTTTAAAGGTATTTTCTATCTTATTTTACCTTTTTACACTACTTTTGTACTGTTAGTAGAGGAGGCGACGATGCTAAATGGGGATTTACTCGAGCGTTGAAGAGACCTATTGGGATGCAAAGCTTAGATGATAAGAAGAAAAAAATGTTATATGACATATACCTTTACATCGGTGGGGAAAGGGGCTATAGATTTTTAAAGATGTAAAAAAAAACTGTTGCATGGACATCCTCGAGCGCGTCAGATATTGATAGCATCAATGCCCTACGTATTTTTAATAACGTACGTATGTTAATCTGATCGTTTGCGTGATGCGGGTGGTTGTATTTAAAGGTTGAAAATGAAAAAAAAAAAAAAAATATCGAGCGCGTCAGATTTTCTAAGGGAGTGTTAAGTACACCAAAAAAAAGCTCTCATTCACTAATCTGACGATTTCGATGGGACGCAAACTCGCAGCCATTTTCATAATGTGCAAAAAAAAAATCGCCATTTTGAAATACTCAAGCGCGTCAGATTAAGATATATATGGTTTATCTTTATGTTCTAAACGTACTGTCTCATAATCTGACGATTATCTAGAGGGATTCGCCTGATCTGACAAAAAAAAAAATTAGGATAATGGTTCACTTTAAAGCCATCCCTGCAACTTCCCGCTAATTCCATTCCTGAGTTCAAAGAAATAATATTTCTATGCATTTGAGCTCTCCCAGCTCGAAAGTCTGATAGAAGTTTCATAGAACACTATTTTTGGAATTTTCAAACTGCAATAACTTTCGAATGGATGAACCAATTTTAACGCGGTTGGCACCATTCGACGTAGTTTTATCATCCTCATAAGTAATTTTGATCGACTCACAAATTTCGGAGATAAATTTCGGAATCCCGAAAAACACTTTTCGGGTTTCTATCGTTCACGATATCTCTCGAACGAACCTTCCCTGGACTTCTACGAATATTTCAAGATTAAAATAAGCCAAATCGGTTCAGTCGTTCTCGAGTTTTAGCGAGACTAACGAACAGCAATTCATTTTTATATTTATAAGATTTTTGTTATTTCGGCTTGCGGAAATCGTCAGATTATATATTTTTTATTATTCTTGAATTATTTCCTTCAAAATAAAAAAAAATTTAGCTACGCTCGAGAATGTCGCGATGACGTTTTTTTTTTACAACTTTGTTACCGTCTCCTTTTTTTACGTCACTCTCAAATTGTCAGATTATTGGAATATACACTTTTTAGGATGTAATTAACTCACCCTACCTTAATCTGACGCGCTCGAGAATTTCTGATCATCAATTTTTTTTTACTAATCTGATCCTGTATCCTTCACGGGCGGCCTTAAATATGGGCCTCATATTTTGTGGAGGTACTTAACCGGGTACAAGGTACCCCCTGTATATTAATCTGCCGCGCTGTAGTAAATCCCGGAATCCCCGCTTGGGCTCCTCTACTATGTATAATTTTTTAATTTTTGTCTGTCTTTCTGTCTGTTTGTTCTGGCTAATCTCGAGAATGACTGGACCGATTTGGACGGGACTTTCTATAGCCGATAGTTTATGTAATAAGGAGTAACTTAGGCTATATTCATTTAGAAATGGTTGAGATTTTTTTAAAATTTTCGTTGAAGTTCAAGGATTTTTACGGTGAGAAAAAAATCGAATAGTTGACATTTTATTGAGAGTGGCGCAGACGAAGTTGCGCGGGGCAGCTAGTAACGTCCTTATTTTTGAAAAGAAACAACCGCATTCATAGATTTTGAAAAAAAAATCCAATCCAATGGTTCAATTAGCCGAATCGGTTTAGTCGTTCTAGAGTTTTAGCGAGACTAACGAACAGCAATTCATTTTTATAAATAAGATAATACATAATAATATTTATAGATATAACCTGTATCGACCTTGAATTATAAAGTAGAACTGGTTCTGTTAGAAACAATGAAGCTCATCACAACACAGTTGATCATTACAAGTACTAGTAGCCATCAGTCGGTCAGCGGACACCGAACTATGTGACAGTGCTACAGTACGGTGTAGGTACTAGAGGAACATGTCTGTGTACTGCGCGGTGTTGTGCGCGGTACTGGTAGCCAGCTTCAGCGACGTCGCAGCCGACCTACAAGGTATCAATAATAAACAATATATTTTGACACATTCGATTTTTAACGAAGTGAACTATGACCACTTGAGAGTAATATGCAGTATCAACTAGTCCTGCGATCTTAATCAAGTTAGACACTAGGTCGTATCAGCCAGTAGCTCTAGAATATGATGTAGAATATCTAGAATGCAATCAAATTTGAAAGCCAAATATGTAGTTTGTAAAGCCGTGGCCCAAGCTTCCTACAAACAACAATGCATCTCCGAGTTAAAGTAGATAATGATAATAAACCTACCTGATAAACCAAAGTAGATTCTACGACATTACTACAATATAAACATAGTCTAAATATGAAAAATATAAAACTGGTTTTATCAAAGATCGACGACTTGTATCTCAGATTAAGGAAAATATAATAACTTGTGTGACATTGAACATACAATAAATATAATGTATACCAAATAATAATATTATAACCATTCAATTGATAATAGGTAAATTAAGTATTATTTAATTATTTATTTATTTATAATTCGATAATAACATAAATATAAAAGAACAACACAGTAAGTATAGAGTGGCTTTCATTAAGATATTATCAGGAAGCAGCGAGGTGTTCCCTGACAATCCAATAAGTATTTCATACTTTGATTCAATTAACACTCACTTTCTACTTGTTATTTGCTGGACAATTGTGTAGCTAGTAAATTTAAATAGTACCATAAATTTAATCCGCGTAACAAAGATAGGGCTCTGACACCAATAGCGACGTAAACACAGAAATATTATGGATGTAGTTATTAGATAAGTAAAAAAGCGAACTGTTTTAGTTGTAACTTGTATTGTCGAATTGTGCTGTATAATGAACAGTAAATGATAATAACAAATGGTGTGTGTTCCAGGCACCGCGTGTAAACACGACGGGTACAACGGCACGTGTGTGCTCGCCAAGCGATGCGAGACTCTCATCCTCGACTACAGAGACAAGGCCTTCCCGCCGGTAACACACAACCACCACCTACACAATACATCATCATCATCAGCCAATAGACGTCCACTGCTAGACATATTAGGTCTCCCCCAAACCTCGCCACAACGACTGGTCCTGCGCTGTCTGTATCCCACGACTTCTTGACTAGATCGTCTGTCCTTCTTGTCGGAGGTCTGTCTACGCTGCGCCTACCAGTTCGTGGTCGCCACTCTAGAACTTTTCGGCCCCATCGGCTATCCGTTCTTCGCACAATGTTTCCTGCTCATTGTCTTTTGCGGATCTCTTCATTTCTGATTTAATCATACAGAGAAACACCCATCATAGTCCTCTTCAATGCTCTTTGAGTGACTCTGAATCGTTTAGTAAGACCTACCGTAAGCTTTTTATCTATAAGTACCTACTAATATTATAAAAAGGTAATGTTTGTGACGTTTTAGGGGCTTATCATCTACATACTGAAACGATTTCGAAAAATCGTTATTTGTGAGTGTCAAAGGCTATTATTCAAATACTAAAATGATGTTAAAACTGCTGAAATAAGGTTGTTTAGTAAATATCTAATAAAATATAATATGTATAAATTGTTGATTTTGTGTTTCGATGAGGTGTGCGGCGTGCGAGGCAAGGAACCCATCGTGTGCTGCACCTCCTGCGACCTCGTCGACAACATCGAGTGAGTACCTACACACATCGATAGCACACACACACACACACACACACACACACACACACACTCATACGTCGATAGCACACGGCACGACACGACACAAGACAATACAACAGATCGGCGACGTAAACAATCATCACTGCAGACAACTACGAGTTGTAATATAGTACACAGTACCCACGTCGCGTGTATCAATACTAGAGCGCTTTATTTTCATACGCAGCGTAAACGGAGAAATTACATAAAACAAACGTTGTTTAGAAGGAATTCTTCGATCTTTTAAGGATAACAGTCAGTTACCATTCAGCTTCTGCACAAAAAACAAGTAGACAAACTGTAATCCTTCTACAGCTTTACTTCATATGACATATCATTTGATTGATTAACCAAAGTAGAACAACACGCCTTACACTCTCCGCCCTTTGTGAGATATAATAATAATATTATTCATCATTCAGTCATCATCTGTTCCAGCAACATTTACCTGACGAGGAGACACAGCAGACTCGAGAAAAGGAATGAGAAGTCTTGGGATGGTAGCTATTTACATATATTGGGTTCAGTTCAGAAACACAATGAAAACTCCTTGATTCACAATAACAGTTTATTCATTTTCCAAAACAGTATAATCATCCTCCAAAATCAGTACAATTATCCTCCAAAACTCAGTCACAATTACTCTCAACTCTGTTCACTTTGAAATCACGTCGACTACTGTATTCAAACGACAGCTTACACGCCTTTTATACTTTCTTGAGAAATAAACCAGATGGCGCCACTAGTATTTCCGTTCGCATAAAATAAAATTAAAAGAATCTAACAACACTCTTATAAAATGATTCATCACAACCGGAAGTCCTTCCTTTAAATCGACGTAATACCCGCTTCTACAAACAATTAAATGGAATTAGAGAAAAGTCACCTAACAGCTCGGCCATCCTGTAACTAAGCGAGTCCTCGCGCTTGTTTAACTCTCCGTAAATCCGATCAATTGCAACCATTACTAAAAGATGAGAGAAAAAAAATAATAAAAGGAGACCAAAAAAACCAACCAAAAATCAAGCAACGTAGAATTCAAGCGTCCACACAAAAAGCCATGGTTGAATTTTACACCTCGACACTATAGCCTCGTAGCACCATAGCTGAAAGCCATAAAAACGTTACGTGCCCAAAAGCCTCCTTCATTCCACTCCTAACTGTCTTCAGCCGTTTCTTCATTATAATATCCCTGTTATTTTGTATTCCCACCATCGAAAAGGCCTACCTCTTTTCCTCTTCTGTCCGGTGTACCAGTTCATATAGTTTGTTTCATTTATTGAATCATCTGATAGTATGTCAGTCCACCCCTTCAAGTTTCTTTACCGTTATAGCATTCTGCAAGCCTGATATCATTTTTGATGTGTAATTTGATGAGGTCTTGAGTTTGACATTCAGATGAGAGAATTGGAAGGATACAGCTTTCGAAGACTTCTCATTTTCTCATTTTAACGTTTTTGTTCTTCACTATATCTTGAGATTCCAGTTTCTCTTCCTAGCGTTGCCAACTCACGTATTCCTAGTTCTTTTCTCGCAAAATCCGTTAGGGAGATGACCTGTCCGAAATTAACAATATCCGATTTCATTAAATAAATTATTTCCTCAATTCTGTCCATTTGTGTCCTTCTGTTCATTGCCTTGTTTAATCAGTATCACATTTCCACTTTTCGACTTTCCTATTTAAATCCTCCGAATTTGTTCAGCTCTACTAATCACACTTTAATGATGGGTCCAAGTGAAGTGGTCCCTCTATCACATCAACATGCTCCAGCCCTGACACGGCCGCACTCCAAGCGAACGAAACTTCGCACCTCCGGGAAACAATACCTATCCTTCCATCTTGAATAGGTCACAACGTCTCTTACAACACAAGATCCTCACCATCGTGCCTCACTTCGAGAATCTACCAGATAACTCCTTTGAGCAAAAACCCACCAAATACAAATACAATACTCGCATAAACTTCAAAAAAAACATTAGGCCTTGATCAATAACAAAATTTCCCAGTTATCCTAATAGTCCGAGCTTCCGCACCTGCCGATTGGGCAGTTACAATCCGATTCCTTTCGTCATCAATGGCCACAACAGCTCTATCAATGGGTCCCCGACTAAAACAAGATACCAGCTGTAATCAGAGAGGGACTAGAGAAGTTGTGTTACAGAAGTACACCAGCCAGGCCTTCTACATGCATACGTCGCATTTTGCTCCAGGATCATATAGAGCCAAGAACGATACGCCAACAATGATTCGTCCACAAAAAGCATTAATCTGACTCTCATCTTCTCACTATCCAATATTTCCTGCAACATACTCTCATCAGTTCACAATCCACATCCGACACTATAAGGGGTTCAGATCCTCCGTCTCAGTCACCATCCGATAGGCTTTTGTAAATTCTCGACCCTGCAAATCACATGAAACAATCCCTACACAACAGCATATCTGGAGCTAGAAGCGCTCGATGTTGTCGATCACTACAGTTGTTGCTCTGGTCAACCGCGTTTTCATGGAAGTCAACTCTACAGCAACCCAAAATGGTATCCTTTCCAACATTAATTTCCAATCGTATATTCTCTAGGACAATACACAGGACAATACTTCAGACACAAACTCTGCAAGCGTTGACATCCAAACTGGTCGCCATGAACTGGCACGACTCCAGTTGTCACAGTGCAAGTAAATGACACATGTCGTTTGAACATTCAATTCATCTGGAGTTCCGGCGACAATTATATCCGGACCTTCTGTAAAAAGTATTGACTCAAAACATAGGAGTGAATAACACTGCCATCAATAATGCACATTCCTGCAACACCGGCATAAACAGCACCAATAAAGCAGGCAAATTGTTATCGTCCTCCATCAAGACTCATAAAAAATAATAGACTTCTTCTTAACACAACGTTCGTCTTTCGCGTCTTTTGTCCATCTTCTTTATCTGTCATCCCTTTCACTCTGAGCTTTGTCCAAAAACATCTTTCACAACTATAATCGACTGCCTCTGGCTCTATATAGGTTAGCCGATTATGATATTTTATAGAATTTGGTTTATAGTAATAAAACTAGTTACTTCTTCAGTGTTCACAACCAAACTGTCTTTATTTGTCAAAAAGCATCATAAAATAAAATTATAAAACGTTCTAGATACAAAAATAATTAAAAATAAAAACATGAAATATTAAAGAGTTCGAAAAATGTGACAAAGAGTTTGTAACATACTCCACACTTTTTTTAAAAAAACAAAAAATACATTTGTAAACTTAAAAATACAATTATAACAAAACAATTTTTTTTAACGGCCGTCTTAATATACCACCAACCGTCCGAACATCTACCACGCGCACCACACCATCTCGCCCGGGGTATAAAGATTGAACAACCCCCCTTGGCCAACTACCGCGAGGTAAATTACCATCCGCAATCAAAACAGGATCTCCGACCGCAACTTTGGTATTTGTACCCGGGACTCTACGTGGAGCTAACGTAGGCAGATATTCAGTCAGCCAGCGACGCCAAAAATGGTCGGCCAATCGTAATGCCTTTTTCCAGGCGCTCCTGCTACTCAACGCCGCGTCAGTCAACTCTTCGTTTGGAAAAATTCTGTTAGACGACTCTCCTAATAAAAAATGATTTGGCGTGAGCGCTTCTGGATAGTCCGCGTCGGGAGAGATATGTGTCAATGGTCGAGAGTTTACTATAGCTTCCGCTTCCATTAGCAAGGTGTTAAAAACTGCTTCTGAAGGTGTTCGCTCTCTTAATGTCACTCTAAGTGCAGTCTTCACAGATCGAACCAGCCTTTCCCATGCCCCTCCCATGAATGGAGCAGATGGAGGAATGAAGCGCCATTTTATTTTTTGCTCAGCCGCGAAGGAAGGAACTGCAGCGTTGTACAAATTTCTCAACTCTCTGTTGGCGCCAACGAATGATGTGCCGTTGTCGGAGTAGAGGACTTCTGGTGTACCCCGACGAGCGATGAAACGTCTCAGACACATTATGGCGGCATCCGATGACAAGCTGGCTACGGTCTCCAAATGTACCGCTCTGGTAACGAGGCATGTGTACAGAGCGACCCACCGTTTCTCCCTTCTTCGACCGACCGTAATGATAACAGGTCCAAAATAATCTAACCCGGTGAATGTAAATGCCCGCCTATGATGAGCCATTCTTACATCTGGCAAGTCTGCCATAGGTGGTTGTAGTGTAGGACTCTTTAATAATCTGCAAAATTGGCACTTACGTACAACGGAGCGTACTGCGTTTCTTAGTCCGAGAATCCAGTATTCTTGCCGTAGGTTCGTTTATAACAGTCTCCGTATTTGCGTGGGCGAACTTTGCGTGAAAATGTCCGATCAAAAGTAGAGTTTCCGGTTGTTTTCCATCCAAAATGATTATTTTTTTCTTAAATAAAGCCGACGTTCTCCCGACCATGACTAATAAACCCTCCTTGTATTCGGGACTCAGCGTTTGTAGGCGACTCTTCTTAGGCATAGCCCGTCCCTGACTGCAGCAAATAATCTCTTCTCGAAACGCGTTATGCTGACTCTGACTCAAGATGTGTCGCTCTGCACGAATAATATCTTCAGCTTCAAGAACAGGAGCAAGAGGCGCGGGAGTAGCAGGAGCGGCAGGAGTGGCACTGAAAAAATTAAAGTTTTTTGAAGTACAAATGTCACGAATCCAATAATTATTAAAATTATGTTTAATTTTTCTAGTAATGATGGCTATAAACTTATGAGTCTGAGCCGTTGCCCTTACCAATCTATTCCAAGAGCTAAAATGATGAATATTCGCTACTATTGGTAAGTTCAACTGATATGAATTTATGAGATTTATTTTATCTGCGTTATACATTAAATCATTTGGTGAATCACAGTGACGGAGTAATGGCTTGAGTTCTTCTTGACCAACCGTGGATGACGTCGCGACAATAGGCTCAACAGGCCACTCGGAAGTAGGTTTTGAAAGGAAATTTGGTCCCGAAATCCATTCAGGTTCGATATGTTTTCCGCGAGTTGCAAAATCAGCCACGTTATAGTTTGATTGAACCCAACGCCATTCTACTAAAAGACTGATGTCCAGAATCTCACTTATACGATGCGCTACAAACGGTTTGTAATTTCGCGCGTCATTTCGAAGCCACCCTAGAACAGTCATAGAGTCACACCAAAATGTTCTACGACTAGGTTTAATGCTATGTACTTTACAAATAGTTTCAGCGAGACGAGCAGCCAACAGAGCGCCTTGTAATTCCAAGCGTGGTATTGTTATAGGTTTTAACGGAGATACACGTGCTTTGCTAGCTATGAGAACGACCTTTACTTTCCCGTCCGGAAGAATAAACCTCCAATAAGCGACAGCTGCATACGCGAGTTCACTTGCATCGCAAAACACATGTAACTCTACATCAGTATAACCGGCTACACTATAACATCTCGGTATTTGCAAGTTTGAAATTAATTGAAGACGGTCAAACCACTCGTACCATAATTTTTGATCGGATTCTGATAGCTTCTCGTCCCAATCTATGTTCCTACGCCATAAGTTTTGAAACAAGATACGACCTCTAATGACAACAGGAGCTAAAATTCCTAAAGGATCATATATGCGCATAACTTGCGCCAGTAACTCGCGCTTGGTGAATCTAAACGTTTCTGAAGAAAGTTCTTTCAAACCTAAGTTGAAACCTATCACATCGGTGTGTGGTTGCCAAATTAAACCCAAAGTACGAGTGAAAGTAGTAGACTGTAAACTACCTAAATCTACATTACGATCGACAGTTGTAATTTCCGATAGTAATTTCTCTGGTATATGCTTGAGAGCCGCTACCTCATTTGAAATCCACCCACGCATTTCAAAACCACCACGTTTGTGAATCTCAACAATTTCAGCGGCTAATTGTGCAGCGTCGTCTACGACTCCTGTAAAGTGTCGGTTGTAATCGCGTGCACCGCCCTCGGAAACCTATCTCGGAACTCCAATGCATTCCGGTTGATAATATAGATAGCTGTCGAAGGACTAGAACACGCTCCGAATATCATTGATGACATACGATATATTTTTAAAGGCTGTGACGGATCATCTCGCCAAAGAAAACGTTGCGCGTCTCTATCGCTTTGTCTTATTTTTATTTGTGGAAACATTTCTTTGATATCCGCTACTAAAGCTATATTACCTTCCCTAAAACGCATCAGAATTCCGAGTAAAGGTTGTAAAAAATCCGGTCCAGGCAGAAGCATAGAATTTAACGATATACCACGCGTTTTAGCGGCTGCGTCATGCACCACGCGAAGTTTGCCCGGTTTGTTGGGATTTACCACTCCGAAGTGTGGCAGATACCAACAGACACCTGAAGATTGCATTTGACACTCTTCAGCATAGCCCTTGGAAATCATATCGTGAATATTAAGTCGATATTTTTTTGCATAATCGGAATCCTTCAACATTTTCAATTCAAGATTTTTAAATCGCGATAATGCTAATGGGTAACTGTTCGGTACGACTAAACCATCCTCCTTCCATAATAAACCTACTTGGAAATGACCGTCAGACAAACGTTCAGCAGACCGTTCCAAAATACTAAGAGCGCGTTGATCTTCAATACTACGATACTGATGTTTGCTAATTCCAATCGAATCTAACTTATATTGTTCTTTGATAAGTGACTCTAGTTCAGATTCGGAATGGCGAATGGACGCGTGATACGTAGTTTCTATCGGTTCGGTTCTACTACTCGAATACCCGAACAATACCCAACCTAACGGTGTTTCAATAGCTACTGGTTGAGATCTCGTACCCTTCCTGACTGTGGATGCCGCAGATAAATGCCAATTGTCAATGCCCAACAGTATCGTAGGCTTAGCGTAATCATAACATAAATGTTCAACTAAATCTGACAAATGTTTGTATTCATATAATTTTTCTTTACACACGGATTGACTCAAGAGACCTAAATTTTTAATCGCTTTAGCGTTTTTGATACAAAATTGTTGAAAACGAGACTTGCCTTTTATATTGAAGTCCACGTACTGAACTGGGCTATCTTTTGTTAATCCACCAACGCAGTCCAAAATGACGCGACCCTCCGATCCTTTTAATCCTATTTGTGCGGCGACGTCTGCGTCTATGAAAGTCCCCGTAGAGCCGTCATCCAGTAACGCGTATGTATCAAGGCTTCCCGCGGGTCCGGAAACAGTCACCGCTATCACCTTCAACAACGGGCGATGCGTACTTTCACAACTGCCCGTAGCAACAAGCACCTGTTCAACATTGGTTGTATTAATAGTCGATTCGGCCTGTGTATTGACATGGACAGTTCGGAAAAGCATATTATGCAACAATGAGTGATGTTTGAAATGACAATCCGGAACTGTACAGCCATCCTTATTATTTTTACAAAATTTAAAATTATGCGGAACTTTTTGCAAGCACCTATGACATATTTTATTCTCTTTTACAAATTTCCATTTGTCATCAACTGTCAGCGAAATAAATTTTTGACAATTTTCCAGTTGATGTGGTTCATTGCAAAATGAACAAAACTTTTCATGTTCAGCCCTTTTTACAGGTTTAGGCTTTATAATTTTAGGTATCGCTCCTGGATTGGACTCAGAGAGTGTATGAGCTCGATGATGCTGTGTTGGCGCCGAAGAACTTGTCTCGTACGCGGCACCGAATTGCATGATAAGATCGACCTCACGATTTAGGAAACACGATAACATTTCGATCTTAGTTTGACCCTCGATCACTTGTTTAGCTGCAAAATCAAGCCATCTTGTGCGTAATAGTGGTGATAGTTTGCTAAATAAAACTCCGAACAGTTCCGGGGATCGTAAATGATCACTTTGTTGTAACAGTTTAGCAATCTGTACACAATTACTCACACGAGTAGCAAAAATATGTATATCTCTTACCTCTTGGCCCAGTTTAGGTAGGTTTCTTACTTGGTTTAGCTCTTGGAAAACGATTTGTTCTGGCCTTCCGAAACGACGGTCCAGAGTATCCATGACGTCGCTAGCCTGCGGTGCTAATACAAGCAGCGTAGCGACCGCCTCGCGAGCCATGCCTTTTAAAGCTACATTTAAACGAGCGATATTTTCAGACTCTGTGAACATACTTGCGGTATCCTGAAATGCACGTTTAAGTGCCAGCCAATCTAAAGGAGATTTTCCGTCAAAGAACGGTAATTTTAATTGAGTTTTGTTAATGTTAGGGTTAGAATGATTATGATTTAATGATTGTAAGGCTTGCACTAGCTGTGTGACGCCAATTGAGCCGTCCTTGTGAACATCGGCGGCAGCGACCCCGCTATCCCCGCGTATATTGTGCGGAGATAACAATGTGGGGTTCCGTGCTGCTGTGACATTCGGAGTGACGACGTCGTCACATAGCGCATCCTTTGAACGTGAAAAATGATAACTAGACCCTATTTTATTAACATGAGTTTCTACACAAACGAGCGGTGGCGTAGCGCATGAGGAAGCAGACTCTTGTAACCATTTCTTTACGCTACGGTTACTTCTACCACTACGAGAGCCTTTTGTGCTATTTTCCGCCTTTATTGCCGCTACACGAGCTTGAAATTCTAATTCCGCGGTTTTCGATTCTATCTCTAACCTTTTAACTTCCATCTGCATCTGCATCTGCATCTGCGCATGCATCTGTGCAATTTCTAAGTCGGCCAGATGTCGTGCATGCTGCGCTTTCGCCGCCTTTTCTGCCGCTACCACCGTGGTAGACGAGCGACTAGAGCGAGTCTGTGAACTGGTTTCGCTGGGGTCGAGGCCAACTCCACGCCTAAGAGTGTCCGCAGACATCTCTCTATCCACCTGAGACGGCAGGTTGGACGAGCTTTGAACTTGCCTCAATTGCGACCTCGTAAAGACCATGTTGTTCATAAACTAAATGAATGAAACTACGATGAAATGTATGATGAAAACAAAACGGTATACTTACCTGGTTTTTGCCGGTAGAAGGACCACATATAATCGACTGCCTCTGGCTCTATATAGGTTAGCCGATTATGATATTTTATAGAATTTGGTTTATAGTAATAAAACTAGTTACTTCTTCAGTGTTCACAACCAAACTGTCTTTATTTGTCAAAAAGCGTCATAAAATAAAATTATAAAACGTTCTAGATACAAAAATAATTAAAAATAAAAACATGAAATATTAAAGAGTTCGAAAAATGTGACAAAGAGTTTGTAACAACAACATTGTTCGTTCAGAAACTACCATTCTCACACAAATCCAGCCAGTTCCGTCCGACCCCTTTAATCAAGGAGAACTTTGACTGAACATCAACGTTGACATGCTGTAGGTAAGCATTTACTTGGATTTCTAGGACTCTTGCAGGGCAGAAAGCCTTTCCAACCTTCCCTTGCTACCAGATATGTCCAGAGTGATCCAGATCCAAACTCCCTTGATTGGTAACGCACATTGGTCAGAAACAGTCCTTATCTAGTAATTCAAAAGGCGATCGCTCCCTCGTAATCGAAACACCTATTACCGCCACTGTATTAACCTCAGAAGCACCAGGTAGGTTCCAATGAATAGTTGTCTGCGTAATGATCTGTCACTTGTATCTCACGACTCCCCGAATTGCCCTACTTTGATGGTTCCGCAAGTTCTTCTTCGCTAAATTACGCCACCTACGCACTAATGGCTCTATGATCCACCCCGTGAAGTAAACAATGCACATCCTGCTAACCTGAGATTTTATAGCGAAATAGTAGATTAGTCATCGTGTATAATGCTCTAATGATTCTTCAAACTCAACTATTTTGCTCAACAATCTGTGTGAAGTCCGGCGTAACTCTCACGACAAGGAGAGGGTTCCATCAACTTTCGCTTCCATCCCTCCCAGACATGTTCCATAATGAATCAAATCTATTCTCCCCTTTTTTTTTTCTTCCTTTATTCAGTCATAGTCTCTTTGTTCAGTCGAAACAGAATAGTTTTATCTTTTGCCATAAAACGATGTAAGGCAGAATTAATATCATTTGGCTTACTTGTCCATATTCCTCGTGGTGACTGCCGCTCCGCCGTTCTGTTCAATCATTTAAGAACCCTGGTAACGTTTCCGAATGTTACCCCTTATCTGTCTCTTCGTGCCATTATTCATCGAAATCCTGGAGACAGTCTCCGCGTCTTCCTTTGTATTTCCTAGTTTTGTTTATCTACTCCAATATCAGATATGCCTGATCATTCGGCCTTGTTCCTTCCCGCAACCTATCAATCTGGTCCAGCTCCAATCCAGCTCCAGGTCCAATCCAGCTCCAGGTCCAATCCAGCTCCAGGTCCAATCCAGCTCCAGGTCCAATCCAGCTCCAGGTCCAATCCAGCTCCAGGTCCAATCCAGCTCCAGGTCCAATCCAGCTCCAGCTCCAGCTTCAGGTCCAATCCAGCTCCAGCTCCAGGTCCAATCCAGCTCCAGCTCCAGCTCCAGGTCCAATCCAGCTCCAGGCCCAATCCAGCTCCAGCTCCAGGTCCAATCCAGCTTCAATGCAGGCCCAGTCCAATACAGGCCCAGTCCAATACCAATCCAGGTCCAGTCCAATCCCAATACCAATCCAGGTCCAGTCCAATCCCAAAACCAATCCAGGTCCAGTTCAATCCCAATACCAATCCAGGTCCAGTCCAATCCCGATACCAATCCAGGTCCAGTCCAATCTCAATACCAATCCAGGTCCAGTCCAATACTAATCCAGCCCCAGTGCAGTCCAGTCCAGCCCCAATTCAAGTCAGCGCAGTCCAGTCCAGTATCAATCCAGCATCAACCTAGTCAGTGCCAATCTAATTCAGCATCAACCTAGTCAGTACCAATCCAATTCAGCGTCAACCTAGTCAGTACTAATCCAAGTCCTGCATCAATCAAGTCCTGCATCAACCCAAGTCCTGCATCAACCCAAGTCCTGCATCAACCCAAGTCCTGCATCAACCCAAGTCCTGCATCAACCCAAGTCCTGCATCAACCCAAGTCCTGCATCAACCCAAGTCCTGCATCAACCCAAGTCCTGCATCAACCCAAGTCCTGCATCAACCCAAGTCCTGCATCAACCCAAGTCCTGCATCAACCCAAGTCCTGCATCAACCCAAGTCCTGCATCAACCCAAGTCCTGCATCAACCCAAGTCCTGCATCAACCCAAGTCCTGCATCAACCCAAGTCCTGCATCAACCCAAGTCCTGCATCAACCCAAGTCCTGCATCAACCCAAGTCCTGCATCAACCCAAGTCCTGCATCAACCCAAGTCCTGCATCAACCCAAGTCCTGCATCAACCCAAGTCCTGCATCAACCCAAGTCCTGCATCAACCCAAGTCCTGCATCAACCCAAGTCCTGCATCAACCCAAGTCCTGCATCAACCCAAGTCCTGCATCAACCCAAGTCCTGCATCAACCCAAGTCCTGCATCAACCCAAGTCCTGCATCAACCCAAGTCCTGCATCAACCCAAGTCCTGCATCAACCCAAGTCCTGCATCAACCCAAGTCCTGCATCAACCCAAGTCCTGCATCAACCCAAGTCCTGCATCAACCCAAGTCCTGCATCAACCCAAGTCCTGCATCAACCCAAGTCCTGCATCAACCCAAGTCCTGCATCAACCCAAGTCCTGCATCAACCCAAGTCCTGCATCAACCCAAGTCCTGCATCAACCCAAGTCCTGCATCAACCCAAGTCCTGCATCAACCCAAGTCCTGCATCAACCCAAGTCCTGCATCAACCCAAGTCCTGCATCAACCCAA
The DNA here is from genome assembly GCA_030269945.2 of Trilocha varians. NCBI lineage: Eukaryota > Metazoa > Arthropoda > Insecta > Lepidoptera > Bombycidae > Trilocha > Trilocha varians. The sequence continues at coordinate 212,285 of AP028264.1, read as the reverse complement.
GTCCTGCATCAACCCAAGTCCTGCATCAACCCAAGTCCTGCATCAACCCAAGTCCTGCATCAACCCAAGTCCTGCATCAACCCAAGTCCTGCATCAACCCAAGTCCTGCATCAACCCAAGTCCTGCATCAACCCAAGTCCTGCATCAACCCAAGTCCTGCATCAACCCAAGTCCTGCATCAACCCAAGTCCTGCATCAACCCAAGTCCTGCATCAACCCAAGTCCTGCATCAACCCAAGTCCTGCATCAACCCAAGTCCTGCATCAACCCAAGTCCTGCATCAACCCAAGTCCTGCATCAACCCAAGTCCTGCATCAACCCAAGTCCTGCATCAACCCAAGTCCTGCATCAACCCAAGTCCTGCATCAACCCAAGTCCTGCATCAACCCAAGTCCTGCATCAACCCAAGTCCTGCATCAACCCAAGTCCTGCATCAACCCAAGTCCTGCATCAACCCAAGTCCTGCATCAACCCAAGTCCTGCATCAACCCAAGTCCTGCATCAACCCAAGTCCTGCATCAACCCAAGTCCTGCATCAACCCAAGTCCTGCATCAACCCAAGTCCTGCATCAACCCAAGTCCTGCATCAACCCAAGTCCTGCATCAACCCAAGTCCTGCATCAACCCAAGTCCTGCATCAACCCAAGTCCTGCATCAACCCAAGTCCTGCATCAACCCAAGTCCTGCATCAACCCAAGTCCTGCATCAACCTAGCCCTGCATCAACCTAGCCCTGCATCATCCTAGCCCTGCATCATCCTAGCCCTGCATAAACCTAGTCCTACATCATCCTAGTCCTACATCATCCTAGTCCTACATCATCCTAGTCCTGCATCATCCTAGTCCTGCATGAACCAAGTCCATCCAAGTCCCAGCCATGGTCACTCGACTCTTTACCTCGAGCCTTCCCGCAACCATGACATATCAATCCAATTCAGTCCAGCCATAGTTACTCGACTCTTTACCTCGAGCCTTCCCGCAACCATGACATATTAATCCAATCCAGCCATAGTTACTCGACTCTTTACCTCGAGCCTTCCCGCAACCATGACATATCAATCCAATTCAATCCAATCCAATCCAATCCAATCCAATCCAATCCAATCCAGTCCAGTCCAGTCCAGTCCGGTCCAGCCATAGTTACTCGACTCTGTACCACGAGCCGTCCGCAACCATGACATATCAATCCAATCCAGTCCAGTCCAGTCCAGCCATAGTTACTCGATGTTACGTGAAAAAGAGAAAAAAAAAGAGACTTTAATGTAACGGAATTCAACTAAGTAGTATTCAAAACAGAGTGTGGGGAAATGAAAAGAAAAAAAAAATACAATAGAAAAAAAAATGGATCCTCTCATACATAATGAGCGTCCATTTGAAACTCATTTTTTTTTGTAGGCTGAGCTCATTATCATCCATAATGAATACTTTTAAAAAGATGTAATATCAGTGACTTACGGTTTTCTGTGGGCGCAGTACAAGAAAAAGTGGTACCTTTTTCCGTCGATCCCACTTCTGAACTATTGGGTTCAGTTCAGAAACACAATGAAAACTCCTTGATTCACAATAACAGTTTATTCATTTTCCAAAACAGTATAGTCATCCTCCAAAATCAGTACAATTATCCTCCAAAACTCAGTCACAATTACTCTCAACTCTGTTCACTTTGAAATCACGTCGACTACTGTATTCAAACGACAGCTTACACGCCTTTTATACTTTCTTGAGAAATAAACCAGATTGCGCCACTAGTATTTCCGTTCGCATAAAATAAAATTAAAAGAATCTAACAACACTCTTATAAAATGATTCATCACAACCGGAAGTCCTTCCTTTAAATCGACGTAATACCCGCTTCTACAAACAATTAAATGGAATTAGAGAAAAGTCACCTAACACATATTATCTATTTGTTGAATTATTCTTTACTCTATATTTAAAAAAAACAGGTAGTCTCAGAGATGACCGAAGCAACAAGTGGTCAGGGCTCTTGAGTGAGGAACCTTCTCACGTTAGACGCTGCATTGTGGATGATAGTGTAACGACGGTCCAAGCTGTTTTGTTATTATTATTTGTATTTTTATTTCATTTCATTATATTTTCAGCTTGCATTGACAATGTATTAAATATTCCGGAATATTCGTGTAAAAGCACAGTAACGTATAACTTCAATAAGCGATGGGACGAGGAGAGGAAATGTCACAAGATCGACATATCGTCGCAGTCACCCGTCGGCGGCGAGGACGCCAAGAGAGCCGAGTTCCCGTTCATGGTAACAACACACACACATATTAACTACAGCTGGAACTACCACTATAATTATCTACATAATGATATAATAAAAAAGCTCTTTGACTACTCTTTCTTTCAAACGTGGTGGAGAAAAGTTCTACACGGAAGGAAAAGTGGTCATATAATATAATATTATCTACAAAAATAGTTAAGAGGGTGTCGTTGCAGGCACTACTGGGATACGGGCCAAGTCAAGAGGAGGCGCAGTGGCTGTGCGGCGGCTCTGTACTGTCGAGGCGGTACATCCTCACAGCGGGACACTGCATCGCAGAACCAAGACTGTTAGTACACACACACACATGCACACATTAACACTCGCTCTCCGAATCAATAAACGAATATGTCGTCCTGCTCTTCTCAGGGGAGCACTGAAGTACGCGGCTCTCGGCATCCTGAAGCGCTCCGACCCTCCTGAGTACTGGCAGCATCACTCCCTCGCCGAGGTCATCCCGCATCCCGACTACGTCTCGCCCTCCAAGTACCACGACATCGCTCTACTCAAAACTGAGAAACAGTACGTGTTCTATCTGTTACTTCCTTTCATTCATTTGTTTATCGAGTCCATCATACGCGAGTACACGAGGAACGAGGTTGTAACTAGCTACGAAACTAACATTAGTAACAAAAGGTCTGTACTCAACTAACACTTAAGAGAAGTCTGTCTGCAGATTAAAAGATAAAACAATAATGACCTCAAAATCATCACGTTTCAGGATAGAGTACAGCATCAACGTGGTGCCGGTGTGTCTGTACTCCGGCCGGAGGAGCAGCCGCGACGTCGACCCGAGCAAGGCCCTGGCGCTCGGCTGGGGATACCTAGGACCAAGAACACGACTCAGTGACGTCTTACAGAAGGTATTTTGACAAAACATTAGCTATGAAAGAGATTATCAAGAAGCTTCATGCACGAGTCTTATCATTCTGTTTGTTGGCAGGTCGAGTTGAAGGAGTTCACCAACGAGGAGTGTGAGTCGCAGTATCCTCCTCATCGTCACATGGTGGACGGGTTCGACAACAACACGCAGCTCTGCTACGGAGACAAGGACGCGCCTCATGATACCTGCCAGGTCACATATACACAATGACATAACCTTCTCCTTGTAGATTTTTAGCGAGTAGACACACGACCGGACAGTGACGTGGTTACCAACACTCGTGGACCTTTGCAATTGTAAGGAACAGTCTGAGACTACTTATGGCCTACTAAGTAGGCCCTACTGCTAAGGAACGAGGCCCCGTTTAAAGCAGGAAAACGAAAGAGCTCATTCCAAATTGTGTGTGACAAAAATCAAGTTCGAGTTGTGTATGACCGCTTCGATTCCACATAGTGTGTGACGCGTCATCTGTTCTGTTGCAGGGTGATAGTGGCGGTCCCCTGATCCTGCACGCGAGCGAGGCCGGCTGCACGAGGGCGCTGTTCGGAGTGACGTCATCAGGCGTGGACTGCGGCGACGCGGGCGCTGGTCTATACACACGGGTCGAACGATACAAGCCCTGGATCGAGAGCATCGTCTGGGCTTGAATATCATCGACTGTTGACATTCATATTTTTGCTGTACATGATGACCATGGAAGAGTCTAAAGAAAACGATCTTATCACTGCCAATTTTATTGATATTTTTTTTAATATTTACTCAAGCATTAAACAGATAGAAATTCACTTTTGTGAGATGTGAATGATCAAGTACAAAATTATAATATTCTCTGAGAACAATACTTAAAGATATAATAAAACATTGTATAGTTTTATTTAAGCATGTTTTTTATTTATTTCAAATAACGAGGTGCAAAATTTTATCTACATTTTTCTTGTTCAACAAAAAATCACAAGGTCTTCATCTTTGTGATTAGGTGCAAGGTGCTATTAACACGAAGTGACATTTATTAGTGTTATCCCACAAAAATGTTACTAATGTAAAATAGATGACATTAAGGTCCCCAGTTGTCATGTGCATCAATAAGTACCTACTGCAGTAGTTAATACAAATGCTGAAATTGAACGACAACGATGAGGTAGGTGACGCAGACGCTGAGTACAGTGACGGGAAGCGTACAGTCGAGCGGCAGCACGCGACACGCGCGGAGACGGAACGGACGAGCAGACACGTAGCGAGAGAACTGACACAACTGACGACGCTTCTGTTCCTCTGAAATATACACAATACATACCTGATTGTTATGATTCTCATTTTTCTCCCAACATGGATTAGAGCTGTTCCAAAAAAGTCTTACCAGACTCGTCGGTCGCGTACATGTAGTTGTGCAGGATGACTATGATGTTGTCCGCCTCCATGGACATCAGGTCGGAGAGGATAACCGGCGCGAACATCACCGAGAACGAGACCAGCACCTCCAGGTACCGCAGCACCACCGTGAACCCGTTGCTCTACAACACACACTACTATATACATCGAGAAGCCTCAAACACGTCATAGCTCGTAATCAGGATACTTCAGTTAAATACTTGTTGCTCAGTTTAAATAATATGATATTGTGTCACAGATGTTCTTATTACTGTTTTCATATTCCGTTGCACGAAGGTATCAAGAGTGATTTCCACTAGTATGTATTGTAAGTACGTTTAATACAGTGTGTGCATGTGTACGTGTACGCACCGCTCCGTCGTGGATCATCTGGAGCGTGATGAGCACGTTGATCATCGCGATCAGCACCGACACCACCAGGCTCGTCACAAACTGAAACATCGATACCAAATATACGTAATGAAGAGGGACATTAGTAACTAATACCATAACAAAGCTTGTGCTACTGACCGGTATATCCAGTGAGCTCTGGATATCATCAGTGTGCTCAGCAAGCGCCTTATACACCATGTTGCCCCGGTATATGTTGAAGTTTTTACTCAGAACTCTTCGCAAATTCTTGAGACGACAGTAAATAGAGTTGAAAATAAAGAAATGCGCGATGATATAGAAGTCCAGGCAGTAGCTCTGCAAGCCGTGGAGCAGCTCGAGTCCGATGGTGAGCGGAGAGAGCGCGTCGTGCAGGAAGTAGCAGGAGAGCGCGGTGATGGCGGCGCGCAGCACCGACACCGAGCACACGTAGCCGAGCACGCGCCCGCGCAGGCAGCACCCGCGCCGCGTCTCCAGCGCCGCGTCCATCAGCGCCAGGTCCGCGAACATATCCGCGCACGACGTCCTCGGCCGCACCGCGTAGAACGCGCCCACCACCAGCACGTGCTTCACGACGTTGAGCGCGGCCCACACCCGCCCCGCCTCGCCCGCTCCCTCCGCCTCGCTCGCCTTGGCCCCCGCGCTCCCCTCCGCCCCGAGCGCGGCGCACGCCGCCCCGACACACGCCACGCGCGCCGCTATGTTCAGAACGCGGCCCACCTTATAGATGAGGCCGCTCTCTTTGTCGTGGAACCCGAAGTCGAGGCAGCAGATCACGTCCACCAACAGGAAGTATTTCTTGATGAAGCTAGAGGGTGTCGGCGGCTCGTAGTATCTCCCCTCCACGAACGGCATCACCTTCACCTCGACGCGACTCATCGTGAGCGACGCTACAGCTACTACAGGCCGCCTGCTCACATCGACTTGCTTCTCTGCCGTCGCTACAATGCTTCAGGTAGGTACAGTCGACCCTCACCTCGATGACTTGTTTGTATTAAACGTATCATTACCATGTTGTCTTTACTTCGCACCATCATTACAATTGTATTTCAATATTGTCTCTATAGATATAAATCTACAGAGACCAGCTACATACACAACTAATATGTTGTTGTTTGCTGCTAATATCTGATCGGTACAAAATTATACTCCATCTATCTATACTTAATCTATACTAATATTATAAAGCTGAAGAGTTTGTTTGAACGCGCTAATCTGAGGTCCGATTTCAAAAATTCTGAGGAAGGTTATAGGCCATATTTTATTTTCAAAAAAATTAGTGATCCGTATGAAAAAATAGAATATGTAACACGTCAAGGTGAATTATCTAAAATTCATTTATGCTGCAAAATCTATTTACAATAGAACAAAATGATGTACTACGGGTTTTTAGGTCTTATTAAGACAAATAAAAAAGTCCGCAACAGCATATTATATCTAACTATCATAGTTTAGTCACAATAACCGCTTTTGGGTTTATAAAAGTAATATTTCGTTTCAAGATTGAATTTAATCTTAAATGAGTATCGTTATATTAACCCTTATCCATATTAAGTATTATATTATCAAGAGTATTAATGTAGAAGTAAATTACTTTTCGTTTTATTCCAAACGGACTTTTCGTTTAGAAGTTATTACGAGTATAAAACGCAATGAATATGTGGGTTCAACAGCGGGTCGCGAAAATAATAACGTGACGGCAATGCGAGTACTGTTTGAACCCCTTTGTAACGCAGACGAAGTTTCGCGGGTCAGCTAGTTTCAAATAAAGAAAAAGCATCTACAAAATCGGTTCTAACCTACTGTTCTAATCTAGCACAATCTGCTGAAGACACGTCCGTCATGAATCAGGGTGAACGATTCCTATGTAGGTACTGTACTACATACTGAAACAATACGGAGACAAACTTACTCTTACTACCTGGAATAGTGTTTGTTAGTTCTAACAGTTGCGTGTCTTGACTAAACTTCAGTCTACAGACTAAAGTCTACATAGTACACCTGAGGTTCCATCGACCAATACCGAGTTTTATATAATCACAAAGCATGTTGTTCTTCTTCTTAATATTTACAAAGTTTACTAAAAATTTTAACGTCTTCATGAGTTTAGAGACCACTTCATGGTAAGCTGTGACCGTCGCTCATGAACCATTGCTATGACAGAGTGTTGTGAATGAAATATAATTAACAATTATCACTGCACCAGGCAAATCCTTAATGAGCACACTGGATTTTAATAGTCAATAGTCATATTGGCACAAAAATTTCCTATTTTTGCCCATTGCTGGATGCGGTTCTAATAATTTAAGTCTCACTACAAATTCCTAAAAGTCGTTTAATCTTTGTTAGTAAAGATTGATCTAAATAATAGTTAAGACAAGAGACGAAACATGACGTCGCTTGGATGAGACGGTGAGACGGTGAGACGGTGAGACGGTGAGACGGTGAGTAATGGTGTTGGTGGTGAAGGTGTGTTATCAGTCGGCGAGTGTCGGCGAGTGTGAGTGAGTGTCAGTGCGGCGCGGACAGCGGAGCGGAGTGGACGTGTGTCGCGACATGCACGTGCGCGACAGACTGCACGACCTGCGACATGTGAGTACACCCAGCACTCTATACACACCTGATTAGATACTACTAACCTTATTGATAGTGTCACACACAAGTACAGCACCGTGAGGTCGCCGGGTCACACCGGTGAGGTCTGACCCGTATTGTTACACACATTCTGCATAAATATACAATCATAATGTGAACTAAGTGTACTGGAGTACAGTGACTGTAAGTGATGTGCTCGTAGGAACATTAATCTTCATAATAATGCGACAATCTTCCATAATGTGTTAAAGTATCATGTGATCCACCACAGTGTACTCTACTAGGACTCTACGTTCATTAATCAAGACCGAGTGCATTCTCCAGTTCGACTTTTAATAGAAATCAGAGTTACAAAGAAGTATCAAATATTTCATTAAGCTGCAGTTCTATCATAACATATCTCGAAGGCATCATGTGACATTATTTAATAATCTCAGCGAAGGAAAACTAGACTCCAAACGACGTAACGAGTTCTCTATAAACAATTACTTGTAATTAAACGACATTAATAAAGTTCAGTAGTTATTAATGAATGTGTTATGTATACACGCCACAACTGTGCACTGAGACACAGCTACCACAGAGCTCTGATGATGTACTGGAGTAGAGAAGAGTAAAGAAAGAAATATCGACATCATGTAAAGCAATGTCAGTGAGCTAACTATGTAGCGTTCTTTGAACAATGATCACTTAACATTAAGTGGACCAGCAGCTCTTCAGCCAGATAAAGCTAATAAAAACATATTATCGATAATAGTTACTGCTGGATGAACCCTACTCATCATTTACCGTATTACGTTCAACACTTTCTGGTACATTTCACATGAATAAGCAGAACCGATTTTAATGTTTACACAGGTGACACGAATTGTTCTAGAAATTAATGTAACAAAAACAAGAAGAGAAAAACCTAAATATTTAGTTAAAGGATGTGTTACTTATCAATATATTTTCTATTTCACACTATACATACATAGATCAACGAGTACAACGAAGAAGAGAAGAAGATGTCATCGTGTAAGATGTAACTAGTACAGTACGGACTAGCTGTATGTAGACCGCTACAATCTCACTGCAATGAAGATTATAATATTGTAGACTTACAAGAAATCACGTTCATCTCAACACACACACACACACACACACACACACACTGTCTAACTAATGTCAACAAATGATATTATGTAGGAGTCTATTGTAAGATTAGGATTATTGTTCTGCTATTATATTAGTGGATTACATGTGTTTGTTTGTGTGTGTGTCACGTGACCGTGTAGTCTAGTCAACAAGCTGAAAATGGTACAAAATAGAGATACTGCTCTTAAAATTATGTGCGATAGCTCATTGGATCCGGAATGACGTCTAGAAAAATGTGCCAAAAGCGTGTATTAGCACATAAAAAATTGCAAAAGTTATAAACAATTAAAGATGAAAAAAAAATGGCTTTTCGTTTTTTGCCAATATTTAATAAACTATTAATATTTAAGAAATTTCAAAAAAAGATTCTAAAAGAGGAGGAAATTTCCAATAAAAAACTCCGAACTCCCGGAACTCTATCTCCATTATTTATAATTTTAATTTAACGCTGAAAATAGGTCTGCGCGTGACATTTTTAGGATGCGCGCGTGGCGTCAAAAGCGAGTACGGCACATTAATTAATTTATTTAAGGTATTGAATATTTTTTTTTTAATTTGAAAAAATTATGGTGTGTTCTGAACACTATAATTAATTTATTCCCGTTGAAAATTTTACTTAAAGTTAATTTTTCAACAAGTTAAACAATTGTTAACTAACGAAATTTTCTCGAACTACCGTCTTAGTTGTAAGTGAAAAAAAATGTTTAAATAATGGTCGTAAAAAATTTTCGCTTCGTAGAGCCTTTCTTACATACATACTTAACAAGATCGTGCCATAAAAGTTAAAAAAATATTTATACTTTGTTTATAACAATTTTTTTACTTAATACAAAAACTTTAAAATCCAAGTAATGTTGTTAAGTAAAAAAATTGTTATAAACAAAGTATAAATATTTTTTTAACTTTTATGGCACGATCTTGTTAAGTATGTATGTAAGAAAGGCTCTACGAAGCGAAAATTTTTTACGACCATTATTTAAACATTTTTTTTCACTTACAACTAAGACGGTAGTTCGAGAAAATTTCGTTAGTTAACAATTGTTTAACTTGTTGAAAAATTAACTTTAAGTAAAATTTTCAACGGGAATAAATTAATTATAGTGTTCAGAACACACCATAATTTTTTCAAATTTAAAAAAAAATATTCAATACCTTAAATAAATTAATTAATGTGCCGTACTCGCTTTTGACGCCACGCGCGCATCCTAAAAATGTCACGCGCAGACCTATTTTCAGCGTTAAATTAAAATTATAAATAATGGAGATAGAGTTCCGGGAGTTCGGAGTTTTTTATTGGAAATTTCCTCCTCTTTTAGAATCTTTTTTTGAAATTTCTTAAATATTAATAGTTTATTAAATATTGGCAAAAAACGAAAAGCCATTTTTTTTTCATCTTTAATTGTTTATAACTTTTGCAATTTTTTATGTGCTAATACACGCTTTTGGCACATTTTTCTAGACGTCATTCCGGATCCAATGAGCTATCGCACATAATTTTAAGAGCAGTATCTCTATTTTGTACCATTTTCAGCTTGTTGACTAGACTAGTGGCCTCATAGTCATATACACACACAAATACACACGTGCGGCCGGTGCCTAGTGTTTACATATCTCGTTATCAACGTCCCGCTATCAGCATCGCCGCGATACACAGATATCATACGTACACAGGTATGTTTAATACCACACTGTATGTAGTTCCACAATATTATGATATTGTTGTGAAGGACGAGATGTGAAACTACTTGTATCTAGTCAAGCAGACAGCCCTGTCGACAGTAACACATCACAACACACACAAACAACGCTGTCTTCAGTATCATCTTACAACATCTTCACACGAACACACTATGAGTGAATCAAACAGCTCACTACTATTAATAAAACTATAATTACTATCGTCGAGGTAGTTATTCAGTTTTTATATAAATGTAAATAACAGAAAATAGGTGTAATATTCTGTGTAATAACTCTATACAAGGTCTGTTGCAGTGTAGATGTAGGTTCAAGTTATCTCAATAATTATAGTTTCAAGCATATCTGACTGTTTTTATTTATCTTATTTAATACTTTACTTGTACTCTTACTTAGTTTCCTTACAGCTCATCCAAACAAAAATTGCAGTAAGTACCTACTGATCATCTGATGCTAAGTGGGGATCAATGTATTATCTACAAATGAGACTTGAAGGGACGCAGTGTTCGCTGACATTGCATGAGCTACTGTAACTAGCTATGATGAGTGACCCGTTCGTCTGACAACATGCCAATACAAAATATCAAGTTCATCAATTTCCAATTTATTATTACTAATTATTATCGCTAGACCATCTTGCTGTTGACCATTCGGCGTATAAAATGAGAGCACTCCTCCGTCTAATGTTAGTAAAATATTTAATGTTACTTGCATTTCATTACTTTCTTCTATATGTATATGTGTGTGTGCAGGTGTCGGTGTCGATGTCGGGCGGCGATGTCGCGGTGTACGGCGACACCGTGCTCGACACTCAGCCCTCGTCGCTCGACGCACACATACAACACATGTTCCAGGAGGTAACACACACACACACAGACACACAGACATAAGTTGAACATTTATGAAAAATTAATGTATGTGCATAAAAATATTCATGAATAAAGTCCCGGATATTCATAATTTTAACACTAGGAACAAACACAAGCTTGCGTTGCCAGCATCTAGATTACATAAAATAAGTAATTCTTTCCAGAGTTTGTCTGTAAAGCTTTATAACAAAATCCCAGTGGCCGTTCAAACATTGCCTATAAATAGGTTTAAGAGAGTTATCAAAGAACGGCTATGCAGTAAAGCATATTATAAACTTAATGATTATATAAATGACTGCACAAAATGGGAATGAGGCGCTCGTCCCGGGCCATTTCAATTGATACATTTGTTAAAAACAAAAATATTGTAAAACAATATTTAAAAAAAAAATAAAAAAAGCAATATATTTAAATTAAAAAAAAAGACATGCCCGCTGAGTTTCTTGCGCCGGTTCTTCTCAGGACGGAGGCGTAATGTTAGCGAACTGGTGGTAGAACTTTTGATTTTATTTTTGACTTTCAAAATGTACCTATGTGTTTCCACATCTACTTTGAAAATAAATGATTTGACTTTGACTTTGACTTTGAAGTATATACAGATTATTGAGCAACTATAATGATTATCTAACCATTCTGCGCAGCCACGTTTGCACTTAATCTCTTGCCGTTACTTCTTATTGATCTGTGAAATTGCAAAGTGATCCAATCATTTCAACAGTAATGCGGATCCAAACTAAAGCCAAACAAATTTTTCAACTGTTCTATGGTATATTATAACATTTAATTAATTGAGTTATATACATTTACACATTAGTTATATACATATGTATATTATTTAGTTATGTATAATTACATAGAGTCGTTGTATATATTATGAGAGTGTTGTATATATATACAGTAGAGTTGTATATGTGAGTGCAGTGACCGCTCTCTTCGGAACACTTCCTCATTAGCGGACAGAACACGCACACATGCACACACACCGCGTTACCGTGTACACACACACACACACACATAGTCATCACGTAGAACCAGGTCCATGGACATCACTGCATCATTAATATCAACCATTTAAAGTCATTGTTACTCCTGCATAGTTTGAATAAAATCAATCTTCATCCGAATATTACATAGATTCACAATATTATTTTGATTTTCTCAAAACTGAACTGAATCAAAACAGTGATTATTTTTACTAATTTAATGCAATAATTTATAACATAATAGGTAATATACCCCTCTTCGGAGGAGACCTGAGCTCAGCAGTGGGCAGTAATGGGTTGGTACAGTACAGTACAGTACAGGTAATATACTACCTCATTTGCTTGATTGTAAAATATCTGTGGGGAGAAAAGTTTGTGTCCTATGAAAATAAAAAGAAGACAAAAATCTCATATTAACTTATTGTTTAAAGCGTAGCTCTGGTCGTATAAATAAATCTAAATTATCATTTAGTACAAAACATGTAATATTTATTTGTAGATTCTGATATTCATAACTTTATAGTGAGTCCCGCGTACAACCATCTAAACAGGACACGCTTATTAACTGTGATCACACTACAACTAAACACTAAAAATATATTGTAACCTTAAAACAGCATTATGTACAATTTTATGAGTATTTATAGTCAACAAGTACGTTAATATAGTAGGCAGTGACGTCACGATCCTGACATACATTCCTACCACTGAACTGTTGTGTAATCACCACTAGCTGTAATGTAGATATTATAGCAAATCTTGCAAATCCACTACTCAATAATAAAAAATACATTACTCAGGTAAAACTAATGATAATTTTATTGTTATAAATAACAAAATGTCACTGTTAGCATGTCACGTGTGTATGTGTGTGCGTGTAAGTCTAGTGTATCTGCAATGCCAGGACCTTATCTATCACTTACCAATACCAGACTTTTAAACTTCGTCCTCCCCCCCCCCACATTCTACCCAGAGTCCAGACACCAGGATAAAGGAACTGCTACTCCTTATTACTTGTTACACTTCAATAATACATTATCGAAAACATTTATGCGTATGCTGTAAAAACTATTGACAATAGAACAAAATGATGTACCACGGGTTTGTAGGTCTTTTCTAACATTGCGAGTACTGTTTAAACCCCTTTGTGACGCAGACGAAGTTGTGAAGGTCATCATTCAATATAGATATTATCGAAAAGTTATAGTAATTGCAGTATCTAGTGACGTCACACGCTCACACACGCAGATCTGTGTAATAATACGACATCAATATTATGTGTCATCTGTATTTGTTGCTGCATACATGGACGTTACATAACAACGCGAATTACACTGACTCAATCTATTTAAACACTTGATTAGTGCTAATTATGAATATGAGTAGTGTGTAAAAATATGGTATATTCTTTAAAGTTAAAACAGACAAAAAACATAAAACTCTATCTGGTAGTAAATGGATTCCATTAGTCATGAACCTCCTATTGGTACTGTATCCTTCGCGCTTGAGAAATGACATATCACAGCGTTCCTGAAACAACGAGAAGGAGAGATCATTCCTGAGACAGGTGATATACAGAATGAGTTTGTACAACGAATCGGGTTAATGAAGCAGCAGATAGATGGGATGATCTCCAAGCCGATGAACGACGGGATAGTAAAGCAGTGATGTCGGAATTATACTCAATGGTTCCTAAATCCGTTGTACCTACCGTGTATTATTTACTTGCTTAATATGGAATGATCTTGTCCAGGATGTACCGAGCACGCCTATCGAACATAATAATTTGTCTTTCTTTAAAGAAGTTAGAAAGAGTCGTTTTCGCATTGTTGTAGTGTGTCTGACGTTGCAGAGGTAACCACTTACGATCAGGTGATCTGCTGGCTCGTCTGCTTGGCGATGTAGCATTGTCCTTGCATGGAGAGCATGATGTGTGTTGCAGGTGGAGCGCATGCGCGAGTGGATCAGTCAGCTGCGCGACAACACGGCGCATCTCCGACACATATACTCCGACCCCGCCTACCACGCCAACAAACGTACGTACCACCACCAACATACCACCGCCAACGCCACTACCATCATCACCACCACTACTACCATTACACACCACGCCGTGTAGGAGCCCGAGGCTCAACGATCCCAACAACACCAGTTAATAGTACTGAGTGCTCTCCTCGTTTCTGATCACCTCAGTTCATTCACTTGTAAACATTGATAACATTTTATTGCAATCCAGATGAGTAGGTCTCCTTTTATTCAAATTCAGTCGTATAATCCACATAAATTCTTCATCCCGTTGGAAATTGGATAATGAAGGATAATTTAATTTTGTATTTTTTAGTTAACCAATATAATTGTTAGTTAGGTATTAATGCTTTATAGTTTAACAGTTACATCATTGTAGTGTGTATTCTGTTACAGAGTTACAGGATCGTCTGGACAGCCTGGTGACACAGTCGAACGCTCTGGGCCTGAAGATATGCGGCGCTCTGCGGCAGTTCGAGTCGCGGGTGTCGGAGGGGTCTGCGGGCGCGGCGGTCGGCTGGAGGATCGCGCGGCTGCAGTACGCCGTCACCAGGCGGCTGTACGCGGACGCACTGGAGGAGCACCGCCGGGAGCTGGACGCGCTCCGACACAACCAGCTGTTGTTACTGCAACAACAGATCAAGTTGAGTAAGGAACCGCAACACTCGCACGTCTCACAGTACACCAGGACCTGTCCCGTCATCGGTGGTCCCGTAGCGCTATGACATGTCCCTCTTGCTTTCTTTTCTTTTATTATAGAAAAGTCCTGTATAGTATATAGGTGGCAACGCCCCCTCAATGTCCTGGCATAGAAGAGGTTTATGAGCGACGGTTACCGCTTACCGTCAGGGGGACCGTAAGTAGGGTAATATATTTTGCAATCAAATGAACTAGATGAACTAGTTAAGACTAAAATGCAGATACGGTTCTAATTTAAGTTCTAATTTCATCAAAATCAACTTTACAATAGCTTCAATATGAACAGCTGAGTAACAAGGAACAAGTAACAACACTCGCTACTCGCTAACATCGTAATGAGGATGCTGTTCTATTGCTCCGTTATTATTCAGCACGTCTCGCTCTGATCTGTGTCCGCCTCATTCATTGTACTATACATACTGTAGGTATAGATGGAACTGTACAGCTATGTTAGTGATACAGTTGGCTACTGTGCGGGGTCGCTGTGACTCAGACGATGTGCACTGATCGCACGATAATTACTCGATAATTAATAAGCCGTTACAATTAGCAGTCTCGTACATTACACCTCGCTACTCATATTACTGTTCATTTTGAATACTCTCTTAACAAGGAGTTGTTGAACCTTAACTGTGTTTTCAAAGTTGATCAATTAGAAGAATGCTAATAACATGATCGTCTCGAAGAAGCTCCATGAAAAGTACTTAACGGTAGCCGACAGAAAGTAGTGATGGTGAACATCTACCCATAATGTAATGACTAGGCATCCAATCCCGGGGTACCATTGCGATCTCGAGATTTCGGGTTTGAGGACTTGTTATCTCGGGATCCCAGGATAGAATTCCCTAGTAATGACTTAGCGCATAACTATATCTATTAAAATAATGACAGACTTCTATGAAATTATAACATCTCTATCAATCGTGGATAAAACATAACATCGGATAGAAATAAATTAGGTACTGATGTCAGAAGCATAGATAATTACGATCTAAGCTCAACCTTAATAAACCACAATGAGTAATAAAGTGGTAGACAGTGAACAGTTACCGTCGGTTAGTTCGAGGCAATCGAGTGTGAACTGTAAAACTAGTTTTTGTGATTGTTTTTGTGTTGGAAGTACATCGCGCAAGGAGCGGAGCGGTGCCACTTCTCAGAACTAAACGACATAAAAACAATCAGTATGCGGATAATGAATGTACACACACATACATACATGTCGCCTACACCTGACTCACAGTAATTATACTAAACACAACTCATTCTTACCTTTTATTCATATTGTGTTTTTGACACATTGTCATGGACTTGATTCAACAAATCCTCGTCCCGCAATGTTTCCTAACATAGCAAAGGTATATAAGGAGTGTGGGTACAGTGGACTTATGGCCAAAGGGAGATCTCCTTGTCGGGCGAGGTAGTGTACCTATGCCCGGTCAGGCCGAAGCCCCTGTAGTAGATTTTAGATGTCGTATATATGCGAAGATTTCTGCAAATGTCCTAACGATACGTAACGGTAAGCGATTCAGGATCTCGCGCGTTATTATTGGTCGCCACAAGGAGTAACAACTTAGTAGGTATCCCTTTGGTGCGCATACTCACGTGACAATAAAATAATAACAATCCAAGACGTTTTGGTAACATCTTCTCTTTCTAAAACCAATCTTCGACCTTCGTACTTTACACTTCAAAGTTCTTCAAGAATTATTTGTGTGTTTATTTAAGTATGATTAGTTTGTGTGCAGTAATTATAAAATACTTATGTAGTGTATGTGTGTGTGTGTGTGTGCAGCGAACCTCGCCGTGTCGGAGGAGGAGTGTGAGAGTCTACTGGACTCCAACAACATCGCGCTCTTCGTGGACAACGTGAGTTCTAACAATATACAGCATAATATTATATACGTAGCTCATTGTGCTTGGTACAACACTAGCAGATAACCTTAGACCGTGTAGTACATGATATTCTGGAAACATGTAGGGTGACCAACCTAGATGCTCGTCATACAGAGCGATTTCCATTTTCAACTTAGTTTTTCTTTATTATTTTGTTATAATAATGAATGTAAAAACAATCGAAAGTGATATCATTTAAAGTTGAAGATATGTTCTATTTATTTATTAACACCGGAAATAAATAAATAGTCGCGTTTGACTGCAATTTGAAAGTTGTCATTAATTGGACTTTGCTCTTAATTGGGTTGGGCACCTTACTATAAAGATATCTTAGAAACTATGTTCCTATGTCGTCGTCGTCGTGACCGAGTAATTGAAGTGCTTGCCTTCTACACGGTCGCGGGCTCGAACCGGCCGACTTGTCTACAAAAAAAGTGCAATTTTGTAATAGTGCAACACCACTGGCTAAAAACAGTGAATGAAAATATTGTAAGAAACTCACATAATGATATTGATGAGGATACCAACCTCTCCTACATGGTCGTGGTGCAGTGTCCATGTGTTGTGTGTAGCTGGGCGCGGAGACGGCGGAGGCGCGCGCCACACTCCGCGCGGTGGAGTCCCGGCGCGACGAGCTGGCGCGCGTGGAGGCCTCGCTGCGGGAGGTGCACACGCTGTTCCACCAGCTCGCCGCGCTCGTCGCCGCGCAGCAGGACCAGGTGGACACCGTGGAGTACTACGCGCTGCAGGCCACCGAGCACGTCGAGTGCGGACAGCAACAACTACTCAAGGGGACCGTCACCAGGACCAAGGCCAGGAAGGTAACATCTCCTCATTGCAACAACTTCCGATAAGAGTATGAGAACTGTTGAGGACAATACAAAACAACAGACTTCTGTTTATCAAGAGTTTATCCGTTTCCGTTTTAATAGCATAAAACAACCGTCAGATCTTTCTCAAATTTATGTTAGATAATATTCAAAGTGTGTTTCCACAAAAAAACAACACAATCATCGAAATCAGTTCATACAGAAAATAAATAGTACCTACACGCTAAAACACTCATCAAATCGTGTAATATTTATTTTTATTTAATTAATTTATTAATTTAGTTTAATTGGTCGCAATTGCATCACCACTCATCTGAAACAAGAATCATCCGAATCAATCTAACAAAGCTGAAGTGACAAACGTAAAAAACAGAGTAGTTTAATTAGTAATTCGTGAAACTACTACATAATTTTCTAGATAATAATATTAATATATTTGTAATGTATGATTGCAGAAAAAGATGAGTCTACTGTTGTGTCTCGCTATCGGCTTCCTCGTGGTGGTGCTGGTGCTGGTGATCACGTGACCTACGAGACGTCGCGACCTCTGCACGTGACCTCAGCGTGACCTACAAACCTCCGCCCGCTGTGGAGGGACGAGACTCCTTGTATCGCTGCCATTCTTCATTACTTAATAACAACGACTTTACATACGAGTACATGTACACTGTCTAATATTAGAGCTAATAAATAATATATTTTGTAGAAAACTGTATGTGTGTGTGATAAGACGTGTGTGTGTGTGTGTGCGTGTGCTAGAACACAGACTAGTCATTAATGATGTTCCTGTGGATGGTGCTCTGTTACCGAACTGTGTGTGTGCGTGTGCGTGTGTGTGTGCGTGTGTGTGTGTGGTGTGTTATACATACCTACCTACTAGTGCACTTGTTCATTGTTATCGACATAATAGTAATTATATTATACGATTGTTTATTGTTGTTTTATTATCATCACCTCTCGACTCCTCGACACAAACACACAGTGCAATTGTCACTCGTTCATTACAAAGGAGACTTCACATGTATCCACTTGTTATCTTAATTTTTCAAATTAACGCATCAATAATAATCGGATCATTTGGAACGAAGTTCTAAAAGAAGAGTATGCAAAAGAGTATTAAAACCCTTCTCTACATTTTGTCTGTTTATTAGAAAGTACGAGCTGACAGACCAACTGTTATAAAAACCATCATTTTGCAAGAATATTAGATATTTTTAAGTTACGATTACTAAGGCATTAAGCCATATTCTTTGGTAATAATATTTTTACTGGTCGTATATAATCATCAGCTACCATGACCTTCAATATGTACCCTCACTAGGAAATCACCCTGTATTGATTTCAAAGTATTTGAATCAATGCAGTTTTGTTTTTCTGTACGAACCGACAGCAAGCATTGCCTCTAGTATTGAAAACATTAAAATTTATAATATATCATTATTTTACACAGTAAAAGTGTAATATTTTTTGAAACATTTCATTTTAAAGTACTTGGGTAAAAGACAGTGACCATTCCCGTTTGATTTCGCGAGTAAGGGTATTGGTCATGGAAACCTGTGTGTAGCTCACAGTATAATAATATCAGTACTTAGTATCACTCATGGACCTCTGCAATGTATCAGAGATATTTTTTTTCAATATCGCACCACATAAAGGACGTTCACAGTTCTCATTTAACATTTTTTTGTACCAACTTCTCAAAAAGATGAGGTGATCACCTCGTGTTTGAGACGTTATCTCGTACGTCACACTCGCAAATTATCTACACAGGTACCTTCAGTGTAAGTAAATATCGCCGCCCCCACCAAATAGTATCGTAATCGACTATTACTATAGAAGAGTCTTTATTGGGAATTATTGTACTGGACGGTCGGATACACCTTGTGAATTTTTTTCATAATATTCGTACGAGTACTTTTCGAGATAATGATTTTGTAATGACCATACCTGTACTGTTCGCTTAAAAATAAAGTTCGTTTTATGACGAATATCATCGTATTTATTTTTTTTTTTTTTCAGTTGGAGGAAATCACCGGATCCCCACCCGCCCCGCGGGCGGGGTATGTGGGAGTTGAACCTCACTAAAACCTCCAACCGCTCACACTCAGCGTCCGAACCCCGGCTGAGGCCAGAACCCAGCACGGGGTTTGGAGGGACGGCGCGACGCGTTACGCCATCGGCATTCTTTCCCGTCGCTCCGTCCCCGGACGCCGAACCGGTAGCCGCCGGCGAATACGGCCACCGGCTCTCTCGGTCGGCGGGCTCTCCGAAGCCCGCCAAGATGGGACCGCGTGTCGCCCTCCCGCGGAATACCCCGCTGGGTCAGAACCAGCGTGGGTCGGGGAGCGCGGTCGACCATCCCCCGGATGCTCTAACGCTAAGGGCGTGCTGAGCGAGACACGGCACCTTCTTGGGTCCCCGCTCGCACTCACATGCGTTGGGGACCCGAAACTCTTAGGGGGCCCGAATCCGGGCGAGATCCCGAGGCAATTACTAACTTTAAAGTATCACACCTTCTACAGGAAACTGTTATTACAATCTTATTAGGGTACGAAAAAAAAAAAATCCGGTACTAGACTTTTACGACTATGGAACTTGTTTTGTTTATCATGGAATAATAACGTAAATAGATTGTACAATGATCTGGTCAATTTGTTTATTCACCGAATATTATGGTAACATTACCGAGTTAGTTAACATTTGACTGGGTGACTCGAGTGGGTCCAAGACTGGCGAACGGCGCGGAAACTACGAACCATCAATTCAAAGCAAGTAGGCCAGTCGTCTTGAGACTTACCCGCAGATTCAAACAGATGGAATTGGTAAACAGCGCGAGGACCAGAAAATCTATAACGGCATCAGATCTTGGAATCGATAATTGTGGAAGCAGAATTTACATCAATGAACGATTAACGAAGCAAACACGGTATTTATTTCGAGAAGCAAGGACTCGTGCAAAAGCTTTCGGTTTCAAATTCTGTTGGATCAGGAACGGGTCAATATACATGCGGAAACATGAGGGAGCATCAACTGTACAGGTCTCAAGCATGGAAGACCTCGCAGAGCGATTTGGTGATGCAGGGATTGCTCCGTCATCAGGAAAAATGTAATCTCAGTCTTGTCTTAGTAATTTATTTAATATTTTTGGTTATTTGCATGAAAATACTAACACCAATTGTAAAACGTTTTTATTTGATAAAATCAAAATTCTTGTTCATATTGTGTGGCTGTTGCTCCTTGTCATTGTACTATATTTACATTATAATTTTGCTCGAGTGTGAATTAACTTTCTGTTATAAATTATACTGTGTTTCTAAGATTGCGGCAATCGTTTTCTACCTACCTGAGTTATTTTCACTTTTTATTATTCGTCACATTTGGCCAACTTAAGTTTTATTAATGTAATCGACAAATCGTATACTGTAGATTGCCGCAAATTAGACACACTGGAATCTTGTAGTAACATATTTACAAATGATACAAATTTTAAAATTTTAACTTTTAATATCCGAAGCTTGCAAAAGAACTTTGACGAATTTACAGTCGCTTTGAAACGTACTAATGTTAAGTTCGATGTTATCGTACTCACGGAGTGCCACCTCGGAAGTTGTTCAATTATTCGCAGTATTCCGATGTATCAATCGTTCAGCACTACTCAAATTAACAATAAGGCTGGTGGAGTCGTTGTGTATGTCCGGGAAGCATACGAAGTGGAAGCAAAACAAGTGCATATAAGTGACGCGGATTGCATATATTTGAAAATATCTGATACCCTATCGATTTTAGGAATTTATAGATCGCCATCCTTTAGGGATGTTTCTCCTTTTCTTCAATCCTTAGAGCTTCTCATCAACGGTTTGGGTCACGATAAAAATAACCTAATCCTTACTGGTGACATTAACATTAACATTCTAGATAATTCACTTATCACAAACGATTACCTTTGTTTGCTGGCGCAGCTTGGTCTCCGTAATTTAATTGACGTTGCTACGAGAGGTGAATCATGCCTAGACCACATAGTGACAACCCTTAAATCACAATGCGTTGGTGCAGTTTGTCAAACTGATATTACGGATCACAACATAGTGGTTGCTGGTTTAAGTGAGAGGGTCTCAGTACAAGAAAATAAACGTAAACTAATTCGAAAGATCGATCATAAAAACATTATCTCAGAATTGGAGAAAACTAATTGGGCGAGTATATTGCAGTGCTGTGACACAAACGAAGCTGCAGAAAAGGTTACAAAATTAGTGGTTGATATTATTAATTCAAACTCTACGTACGTAGCAGTGAGTGGCAGAAAGTACATTTTAAAAGATTGGATCACTCCCGGCCTTTTACGTTGCATGAGACGTAGAGATTGGCTGCACTTACAGGCTCGGAAGAATCCAGACAATCTAGTTATTCAACGCGACTACAAGAACTACAGGAACACATTCTGTGATCTCTTGAAGAGGCTTAATAAAAAACACAAGAATAGTGAATTACTGGAACACAAGAATGACCCTCATAAGCTTTGGAAAGCGATCGGGACCATCTGCGAATCAAATGTTAGTAAAAAAACATCACTAGAATTGCTAAAAATCAAAAGTACTGCATCCGAGTCCCTAAATGAGGTAAATAGTTACTTTGTTAATATCGGCCGAGATTTGGCGAGTGCTGTTTTGAAGAAAATTGATGCTTCTGAGGATAGCCTAGCCGGTAGAATTCCAATCTCAACAGTTGATCCACGCTCGTTCTTCTTTGAACCAACGGACTCCTCAGAGGTAGCTGGTGTCATTAAATCTTTAAAGAACGGCAGTGCGCCGGGTCTTGACGGCATCCAAAATTCAGTGCTCAAAGAAGTATACCCACAAATTGTCACACCTTTAACTCATGTTATTAATCTGAGTATTTCGACGGGTGTTTTTCCTGATTGCTGGAAGACGGCTCGGGTTACGCCGATACACAAGGCTGGAAGCAAAACAGAGCCGTCAAACTACAGGCCAATTTCATTACTTCCAGTCTTCTCCAAAATCTTGGAGAAAATTGTAAATAGCAGAATTACAAAATTCCTTGATAAACACAAGATTATCACTCCTCTTCAGTTTGGCTTTAGAACAGGCAAGTCAACTGAGGATGCCGTTTCTACGTTGGTTGACCGCGTGGTTTCAGCACTGGATACTGGAAAGAAATGCATAGGAGTTTTCCTTGACCTGGCGAAGGCGTTTGACACTGTGTCCACAAGGATCTTGTTACGTAAATTGGAGAGCATTGGAGTCAGAGGCCATCCACTTGCATGGTTTGAAAGTTACCTTACAAACAGAAAGCAATATGTGTCTCTATCCCACTGTAGGAGTACCACAGAAAGTGTTGCATACGGCGTGCCACAAGGCAGTATACTCGGCCCAACACTCTTTACCATTTATATGAATGACATAGCTCACCTTTTGGAGTCTGATAATAACAAACATATAGTATGCTATGCAGATGACACAGCCATAATGTTTGTAGGGGACACGTGGGAAGAAGTTTTTGTGGCGGCCGAAATGGGTTTACGTAGCGTTTCATCCTGGCTCGAAAATAATATATTGACTCTTAACGTGGGTAAGACCAATTTCTTGTGTTTCCATAAGACGGCCAGTTCTTCTCCACCTCAAGCACGGAAGATAAAAATTCATAAGACGAATTGTGTCGAGGGATCCGTTTGTTCATGTTTATCTATTGAGAGGGCAAGAAATACTAGGTATCTGGGTGTCATACTTGACGATAATCTCTCCTTTAAAGAGCATGTTGATTTTGTGGCTGGGAGAACGCGGAAGCTGATCCACGTAATGAAGTTATTGAGGGCTTCTGCAGACAAATCTATTTTAACCATGGTGTACACGGCTCTCAGTGAGTCTGTGATAAGTTATTGCATTTCTGTTTGGGGAGGGGCAAACGAGTCTACATTGATAAATTTGGAGCGAGCTCAGCGTTCAGTACTCAAAGTAACTCATCACAAACCGTTTATTTATCCCACTAACCTACTTTACAACGAAGTGCAGCATCTTAGTGTACGGAAATTATATATCCTTAAGGCTGTCTCTATTTTTCACAAAGGATTTCGCGCTAATTTATCACAATCCAGTCTGTCTTCTCGGCGCATTGCCGTTCCAATTCCACGTACCAGAACAGCTTTCGCGCGTAGATTCGGCCGATTTTTGTTTCCACTGTTGTATGAGCAAATCCTACGGAGATGCAACTGCGAACCTACGTCGTCTTCATATGTTTTTAAAAAACAAGTTCGTAACTGGCTTTTGACTCAAAACTACGATGATACAGAACAGCTTTTAATTGTCCTTGTGTAGTATTTAACTGTTTATGACACTATCTTTTTTTTATCTTTCTTTTTCACATTGTTTTTGATTTTCAGTTTTTGTTTTTGTTGTATATTTTTGCTTTGTGTGCTTAATTAGTTATAAGTAATTTGTTACTATGTCTCGATCGGTACTATCCTGTAAATCGTAAAGGTCTCCCGCAATACAGGTCTGACCTAGTGCGGGGACCATAGCAATAGTTAAAAAAAATTGTAACTACTGACTTGACAATAAATTTATTCTTTATTCTTTATTCTTATTTCTAAAAAACAGTGAATAATATCGCGATTAACTATTAATGTATATATCACTGTCAATAATGTACCCGAATAAAATCGTATCATTGATTTACTAATGAAGATTCTATTTCAAATTTGGTAATATAAACTTTCGCTTATAACTGCAATCTTGTACAAAAATATTTTTTTTTAATTACACTGCTGTATTGAAGAAAAAAACAGCCATTTTTTGGTATATGAATTATTATTATATGTAAACCTGGTAAGAAGTTATAAGCCAAAAATGGTTTTTTTATTTTTCCTGTAAAATTTTGATTTTTCGATTACGGTATTATTCGGTGGGGGTGGCGATATTATTATAAAGCTTATAAAAAATGCGTTCATGTGGTATTCCCGCGTGCAGAGATTTATGAGAGACATTGAACATCACTGCTATATTATAACCAAAAGACCAGTCACTGACCGCAAATTTGTCAGTTCTGAAATAACGTAGTAGAAATAATCTTTGGTAGTTTAGTTTGGTCGTTTGGTAAATTATTTGTCAAAAAAAGGACTAACGTTAACGTAACCAGTGTCATTGATCGTTGTTGTTGTTGTTGTTGTTGTTGTTGTTGTTGTTGTTGTTGTTGTTGTTGTTGTTGTTGTTGTTGTTGTTGTTGTTGTTGTTGTTGTTGTTGTTGTTGTTGTTGTTGTTGTTGTTGTTGTTGTTGTTGTTGTTGTTGTTGTTGTTGTTGTTGTTGTTGTTGTTGTTGTTGTTGTTGTTGTTGTTGTTGTTGTTGTTGTTGTTGTTGTTGTTGTTGTTGTTGTTGTTGTTGTTGTTGTTGTTGTTGTTGTTGTTGTTGTTGTTGTTGTTGTTGTTGTTGTTGTTGTTGTTGTTGTTGTTGTTGTTGTTGTTGTTGTTGTTGTTGTTGTTGTTGTTGTTGTTGTTGTTGTTGTTGTTGTTGTTGTTGTTGTTGTTGTTGTTGTTGTTGTTGTTGTTGTTGTTGTTGTTGTTGTTGTTGTTGTTGTTGTTGTTGTTGTTGTTGTTGTTGTTGTTGTTGTTGTTGTTGTTGTTGTTGTTGTTGTTGTTGTTGTTGTTGTTGTTGTTGTTGTTGTTGTTGTTGTTGTTGTTGTTGTTGTTGTTGTTGTTGTTGTTGTTGTTGTTGTTGTTGTTGTTGTTGTTGTTGTTGTTGTTGTTGTTGTTGTTGTTGTTGTTGTTGTTGTTGTTGTTGTTGTTGTTGTTGTTGTTGTTGTTGTTGTTGTTGTTGTTGTTGTTGTTGTTGTTGTTGTTGTTGTTGTTGTTGTTGTTGTTGTTGTTGTTGTTGTTGTTGTTGTTGTTGTTGTTGTTGTTGTTGTTGTTGTTGTTGTTGTTGTTGTTGTTGTTGTTGTTGTTGTTGTTGTTGTTGTTGTTGTTGTTGTTGTTGTTGTTGTTGTTGTTGTTGTTGTTGTTGTTGTTGTTGTTGTTGTTGTTGTTGTTGTTGTTGTTGTTGTTGTTGTTGTTGTTGTTGTTGTTGTTGTTGTTGTTGTTGTTGTTGTTGTTGTTGTTGTTGTTGTTGTTGTTGTTGTTGTTGTTGTTGTTGTTGTTGTTGTTGTTGTTGTTGTTGTTGTTGTTGTTGTTGTTGTTGTTGTTGTTGTTGTTGTTGTTGTTGTTGTTGTTGTTGTTGTTGTTGTTGTTGTTGTTGTTGTTGTTGTTGTTGTTGTTGTTGTTGTTGTTGTTGTTGTTGTTGTTGTTGTTGTTGTTGTTGTTGTTGTTGTTGTTGTTGTTGTTGTTGTTGTTGTTGTTGTTGTTGTTGTTGTTGTTGTTGTTGTTGTTGTTGTTGTTGTTGTTGTTGTTGTTGTTGTTGTTGTTGTTGTTGTTGTTGTTGTTGTTGTTGTTGTTGTTGTTGTTGTTGTTGTTGTTGTTGTTGTTGTTGTTGTTGTTGTTGTTGTTGTTGTTGTTGACGACGCAATTTCCTCCTATGTTTAACTTTTTTAGTTTTTTGGCTGTAATTTAGTTATTATTTATATTATCAAAATTTAAATTAGTGGGCTGGATTAAGGGTTATTGACCTTATCTATTGACACAAAATTTGGAAAAATTTTTATGGGTTTAGTTTTTTGGGATTTTCTCAAAAACTATTGGGCTTAAAAATCCAAAAAATTGTTTTCAGATCAAGTTAAGAACTAGGCTTTAGGAATATGATTTTTAATCTGGGTGTAAAAGATAGTTTGGCGAAGTTATTCACGATCGAAATTTAATGGGATTTTACGGGATTTTAAAATATTAATTACTCACTTGTTTTTGGGTATTTTTTGATGGGGTTTTCGGAAAAGTAAATGAGTCCTTTAACACTACCTAATTGTATATTTTGTTTAAGTCTAGCTTGAAAAAATGATTTTTGTCTAACACGTGGTTTTTATGTTTTATGTTATAAGTCACTGAATTTAACTGCAAAAATTTTGAAATTTTTATGAAAAATAATATAGATTAATTTAAGTAGAACTGCACTTGAAAAAATTTTTATTTGTCAAAAATGCGCGCAGCGTCTGCGCGCAAAGTTATGGATTTTTGAAATCTCGCGATTTTTTGGGTCAAATTTGGTCGGATTTTAAAAAAAATTTCACCACTAGTTAGAGCACACCAGCGCGCACACAACGATATATCACACTTGTATTTTTGATTAAATTATACCACTTTTGTTGATTTTTCACGTTTTTAGGCTCACGGAGCTCGTTTTAAAGGGTTTGGGTGCGTGCGTTCGCTAGCGCGGTCCAAAGCAGACTGGGTTAGGTTAGGTTAGGTTTTTTTTTTTTTTTTTTTTTTTTCTTTAATTTACAATTTTCTCTCCAACACGAATTTAGAGTCGGAGTTTTAATATCATTTTTATTATTAATTTCTTTTTCATTTATTATTTTCAATTACTCTTTTTAAGATTTGTTTACAGTATTTTATGAATTTGTCTCTTTTCTTGCTATTTTGCATTATTAATTTTATATTTTCTACGCTTACTTCTAGGTCAATTTCGTGTTCTGTTTTGTATCTTTCTTTGTTGTATATGGGGCATTCTGTTATTATATGCAGAGCACTTTCTTCTTGCTGCGAGTCGCAGCTGCACTCTGGACTACTTTTTAATTTAAATCGGTGCAGGTACGAAGAGAAACCCCCGTGACCTGTCATCAACTGCGCCGTGATGCTGTCAAAGTTTATTTTTCTTACTATAGAGTATGCTAGGGTTGCATCAGGGAAGAAAACTTTTGTAACCGCGGCTGTCTCACCCTGTGCATATCTTTCGTTCCATTCAGTAAGAGATGCTTTCCTAATTTGTGCTTTAATGAACGAGACGGGGCATGCGTCATAATTTGGTCTTGTTTTAAGTTTTAGGGCTGCTGTTTTTGCCAATTCGTCCGCTCGTTCATTACCTGCAATGCCTATATGGGCTTTAACCCAGAAGAGTTCAAGGTTTCCACCGTTTAACGTACGCTGTCGGATATGCTTCCTTGCTTTTACAGCTAGTGTGTGGAGACAGGCGTTGTTAATGATGGTATCCAAGGCTGCTCTGGAGTCGCTGTAGATTCTGACATTACGATCTGTCAGAAACTGGTTGCTGGCTATGCTCAATGCCTCCGCTAGTGCAAGCATTTCCGCTTGGTATACGGTGCAGTAGCTTTCAAGTTTGAACTTGCGGGTACAAGTCTCCTCTCCATTTTTCCAGACTGAAAATGCGGCTCCGACTTTCCCTTCAAGTTTACTGCCGTCTGTGAATATGCTAATAGTGTCTGCTTCACTCTGTGCCATCTCCTCTTCTCTGTGGACACTACTGTACTCTATTGTTAGGCCCTCTGATGGATGACAGAGTTCAACGTAAGGCTTTGGTATTTCTACGTCGCGATCCCCTACATATTGAGTTGAGTATCCCCTCTTGATCTCAAAGAGAAGAGCTGCCTCCTTAATGCGGATGTCCAGCGGCAGAAGTCCGGCTAGTATCATGGATGCGTTCAGAGAGACTGTTCGGTATGCCTTCGCGATCTTCTGTGCGAAGCCTCTCTGAACGGCACCCAGTCTTTTTCGGATATATATTTTATCTGTCGCTGGAGCCCAGACACTTGCCGCATACATAATTATAGGCTCTACCACTGCAGTGTAAATTGCTCTGATTATGTCAGGGTGAAGCCCCCAGCTGGCTTTAGCGGCTCTAACGAGTTGTTTAGAGATGCCTACTGCTTTTTCGGTTGTTATTTGGATATGTTTATTGAAGGTGAGTCTTTCGTCAATGGTCAGCCCTAATATTTTCAATTCCTTGACCTGGTTGACTTGTACTCCACCCATGTTTATTCTAGGTATATCATACTTCATTTTATTGGTGACTACCATGAAGTTTGTTTTAAGCGGAGAAAACTTTAGGCGGTTCCTCATACCCCACTCCCGAGCGATCTCCAGGGTAGAATTTGCCCTTTGCTCGATTTGCAGAGCGTCATCCCCGTCAAAGACGAGTACGACGTCATCTGCATACGCCTGACAGTATTCTCCCCGGTCTGTCATTTGTTTCAGAAGGGGGTCGAGCAGCAGGTTCCAGAGCACCGGGCCGGCGATTGATCCTTGCACGCAACCCATTTCCGTTCTCCTACGGCATTGTCCTCCAGCGTATTTTATGTTTACCCATCTATTTTCCAGGTAGTTTCCCATAAGTCTTCTCAAATTTGCAGGACATCCCTCCTCAGCGAGTCTGGTTTTAATGGCCGGCCACCAAGCTGCATCGAAGGCTCCCTCTATATCTAAAGACACTATTACGACTATTTTCTTGAGTTGCAGTTTCTCATTTATGTGTTTCATCAGTTTATAGAGGGAGTCTTCGGTGCTTCTCTGCGGCGTGAAACCGTATTGGCTGCTGCTCATTTTTGGGAGGAGGTGCCACCTGAGTCTGCCTACAATCACCTTTTCGAAGATCTTGCCAAGAACGGGAAGGAGACCTATAGGCCTGTAAGATTTGGGCGATGTATAGTCCGATTTTCCTGGTTTTCTAATTGCGACTATTTCCGCCTCCTTCCATGCGGCTGGGAAACATCCTAGGTCGAGGCATTTATTTATTATGTTAAGGAAGAGGGACTCATCGTTAAGAATAGCTTTTTCGCAGATGTCCGCGGTTAACCCGTCCGCGCCCGGGACCTTCTTTGGGTTGAAGCTGTTTATAGACCATCTGAGCTCAGACAACGTGAAGGGTGGATCATAGGAGTCGTCGTGTCTTTCTTCATTTACGTGCTGAGCCGTTTGTCTGATCCTTTGTTGCTCTAAATTATCTTCTGTTTCCAGGTCTCCGGGGTAGAACGTTTCGGCTAGCAGTCTTGCAGACTCTTGTGGTTCGAGCTGTTTACCATTTTCTACCATGGGTAGGTCTTCATGTCGCTTTTTCGTTCTCCCAATGACCCTGTATATCCCCTCCCACATTCCTTCCCTGTCTTGTTTCCCACAGAACTCCTTCCAACTATTTACCTTTGCTTTTTGTACACTTTTCTCATAGTTTTCTTTTTCTTCCAGGTACTCTGCGACAACATATGGTCTTCGGATAGGAGCTGCGCACCGGATTCGACGTTTCTTCGTATTTAGAGCTTTCTTCAGGTTGGCAAGTTCATCAGTCCACCATGGCATGGTAAGTATTTCTTTTTTCTTTTTCTTTGGTATGCTCTCTTCACAGGTTTGTTTTATCATATTATTATATTTTTGAACTATTTCTTCCAGGTCCGTTTTGTTTTCAATATTTTCTAGTTGAGTCTCATTTATTCCATGTTCTGCTTTTAATTCTGTGAGTTTGTCGTGAAATTTTACCCAGTCTGCTTTTCTTGTATTATATACTCTAGTTGTTCTTGTAATTGTTTGACCCTCTTTTTTACCGGTTTTTAGTGTGAAAGTTAATATACCATGGTCTGAACTAATGAAATCATCAACGATCCAGTCCTCTATTTTATCAAGGATTCTTTCAGAGGTCATGGTAATGTCGATGAAACTTGTCAACTCTCTGTTGCCACGTATTGTGCTGAAGGTGGGAGTTCTTCCTTTGTTCTGTACGAACATTTCCATTTCTTCAAAGACAGACATGGCCTTCCTGCCTCGATCATCTTCAGATGGACTATTCCACCAGATACTCTTCGCATTACAGTCTCCGCCAATAATGAAGTCGACCCTGTCAAACTTGTTTCTGACGTTTTTAAGTTGATCCAGGTAAGGCTCTATCGGTTCATTCGGTTCAAAGTAGAAGGATATCAGGACTAGTTCTTGTAATGTGTTGGTTATTTTTATTACGGTTATATTATTGGTGGTTAGGTTGGGATATTGTTGGACGATGAAGTCGTCATCAAACACAGCTATTGCAGATTTCACTGTTTCATTATTTGTGGAATTTTGATAAATACGAACGCCCTGATAGTCCCTCATACTTTTAACATTTCCCACGTAAGGCTCCTGGATCAACGCTATTTTGATTTTACGTGATTTGGCTTCAATTATAAGTTCATCCGTGGCGATCTGTTTGCGTTGGAGATTAATTTGCGCTATTTTATACCCTGGGACGCCCTTAGCAATACGCTATGGTAGATCTGGCAAGGGCATCCCATTTTTTGCGGACTGTGCAGTCGTCACTGAAAGCGCTGTGGTCAGCTTTTGAGACCTTTGCCCTGATGCAGTTCACACAGCTGGGTGCTTTGCTTTCGTGCCATAAGTTGCAGTTTGATTTGAGGTGTTCTCCACCACAGTGACTGCATGCATCTACTGTTTCAGTGCAGAACTTCTTACTGTGCCCGTACCCCAGGCAGCGCGAACATTGCATCAGAGGAGATTGGTCTGCGACCTTCACTCTTTGCATATCGATGTGCACAGATCCCGCTTGGGTCAGTCGCTGCCAAATTTGCGGAGAGACTCTAGCTACGATGTGCGCAATTAGCGGGTTTCTAGCCTTCTTCCTGTACTTGATCTCTATTCTGTCGTGGTCTTTGTGGAGGTCTTGAAGAAGATGCTGGTTTTGCTGCCTGATCGATTTTACGATGTCTTCGTCAGTGTTGCACTGTAAGACACCGTACAATACTACAAGTGGATCTTTGTTCGTGATCTCTTCTACGTTGAACCCACCCTTATCTTTTATTTTTCTTTTGATTATATCCATTTGTTTCTGGTCCTTGCAGCCTACTATAATTTTCCTATCTTTTGCCTTTCGGATCTTGTCCACTCTAATTCCTTCATCCCTTGCATTAACGACTGTTTTGATTTTTTCCAGGAGTTTATCACCTGAGTCTGCCTCGTCAGTTGACGCGATCACTACTGAGTGCATTGCTCCTGGTGTAGATTTCGGTGCGGACTCACCCCTCGCGACGACGTTGGCGTATGTCATTGACATATGTCGCGTGATTGCTGCATGCTCATCTACAGCACTGTGTATCTGGTCCAGCTTCTCAGAGATATCTGAAATAGCTGAACCGAGGTGTACTGCAGTGTGTCCCTCGCATGTTGCAATCTGATTCCGCCCCTTCATCGCGTTCAGGGTCTCAGCCATATCTGTGAGCGCGTTCTTGAGGGGAGACACGACCGACACTACTTCCCGTTGAAGGGTCCCAGCGCTACGCTCTATAGTGTCTTGAATATCTGTCGTGCTTACCCTAGGAGGCTCACTATTTTTGGTGACGTCTGCCCTAAGACTATTAATAGCATCCAGGATGACCGCAACTCCTGAACCCGGGTCTGAGTGTGAGGTGGGTGCTGGCAGGTTTGAATAATTCGGATTCTCGCTGTTCCGGTTACTGAGTAAAATTTGTATTATTTTGTACAAGCTGTTATTGTCTTCATGAACTGTAATTTTAATTTCTTTTTTCATGTTTCCAGATCGGCTCATGGCTTTCCGAGTATTGTTTACAATATTAAGTGCTAATTTTTCTATTTGCTGATTTGTAGAGTTCTTAATATCTGTGTCGGTAGGGATCTGGTACGGTAGAGAAATTGAAGGAATGTCAGTAGATGGCAAGGTGGATTTAGTGGTCTTTTTCAAAGGTACAACTGCTTTTGGGGATGGAGGAGACTCCTGTAAGGAGGGGCCGGGTTGATTTCTAAGATTGTGAGATAATATCGGTTTTGAGCTAGCATCGTAGGTGGTGTTCATTACATCAACCACGACACTGCAATTGCCGAAGTCCAATTCTCGCTGAGGCTTGAGCTTCTGCGGAGCCTTAGGATCGTCAGGGTGTTCGGTAGGCTTTTTATGAGGAGTACGTGTAACAAACATTTTTAATGTGAAGGAAAGACAGTAGAGAAAACAGATATGAATTAAAATACGATAACTATAGTTTTAAGTTTTAAGAGTTTTAAGAATTTTTTGTCAGCTAAATATAAAGGTGAGAACTATTAAAATTACTGATTTAAGATGCTAGTGATGTGCAGAACAATTTTAGAATTTAAAAATATTAAGTCAAAATTTTCGGAATAGAGAGTTGATATACCAACAAGAGAAATAAGGGCGGGTGGGCGTTCCGGAAAATTCGGTTTCGTGCTGATAGCTAAAAAATTATCCAACGGATTTGAACGTTTGTGGTGTCTAACGATAGGGGAGCGAAAGGCCCTTCCTATGATACAAAAAACAAATGGAGCTACTAAGAAAAAATGGCGCGAAAAGACTGTTGAAAGTTTAAGTTTAATGAATTTAGTGATTTTTGATGTTAAAATAATGAAATTTAATGTTTTATTTTTCTTTTTCAGATGCAGAAGGCGCGGAAGATGGAGGACTCGATAAAAATAAGAAGCTGAACTACAGGAATACTAAACGGAGCAAAGAAACTAGATTATTTATGTTGAATTTAATGAATTTACTGAAAATGCTAACTTTTACAATGAAATAGAGAAAAAAGAATGAATTACTGAAACGAAAAGCTGTTAATGATTACGCGAGATACTAGGAGAGAGGGTTAGGTTAGGTTAGGTTAGGTTAGGTTAGGTTAGGTTAGGTTAGGTTAGGTTAGGTTAGGTTAGGTTAGGTTAGGTTAGGTTAGGTTAGGTTAGGTTTTTTTTTTTTTTTTTTTTCCCCTATTTAATACAGATTATCGCTACTATTAAGTTGGCAGCGGTTGAACAAAGGTTACTTTATTTCTATAAAAAGAATGAACATTTTTTTTTTTTTTTTTTTTTTTTTTTTTTTTTCTCCTTACACTATACTCTTAAAATCACTATTTTTATTTACACTATTTACATTTTCAGGTCATATTGTGGAGCCGTTACTCCGAGCGCACCGTAAAAGTGCGGCCTCGGCGAACTTCATGAAGATTCGTCTCGCTTCATTGTTGGACATTATATCAGGCAAGTTTGCTTTATTGATTGCAATATCCATTCTACACTCTGTTTCGATTCTGCTGAGGGAGTACTTCGGACATTTGGTCAAGATGTGATCTATGGTTTCCTCAGCTTCGTCGTCACAAGTGCAGAACGGGTCTGGGCAGAGTTTAAACCTGTGTAAGTATGACTTGGTGCCACAGTGTCCGGTAAACAGTTGCGTACGTATATTGGTGATTCCTATATCTTGTATTATTTTGTACCCCATTATTGGGTCAGGGAAAAACATTTTCGTTACAGTGCCTGTTTCGCTTTCAGTGTATCTGATAGACCATTCCTCAAGAGTCTTCTCTCTTAATGTTTTACGGACATACGACAGTGGCACCAAGTCATATGCAGGCAATACCTTAAGCTTTAGAGCTGCGTCTTTTGCTAGGGTGTCTGCTCGCTCATTGCCCTTAATGCCAGTGTGAGCTTTTATCCAGAATAGCTGGGGCTTATTTTCCATTTTGCCTATTGTATCTTGGATTCCAGCTACCACTGGATTCAATGCTGTCGGGTCTGTTAAGGCATCAAGGGCTGATTGAGAGTCGCTAAATATGCTTCCGAGTTTGCCAGTTTTAGCCAGGTGAGTTACGGCTTTTTGTATTGCAATAAGCTCGGCCTGGTATACGGTACAATAGTTGGATAGTGCGATCTTCATACATTTGTACTCTGTCCCATCTTGTTGCCAACAGGATATAGCTGCGCCGACTTTGCCTTCTATTTTACTTCCATCTGTGTATATATGGGATTCATTTGGAGTACAAATTTGGGGAAGGTCAGAGACGTCTTGGATTTTTTGGTAAGATAAATTTGGGTTTTTAGATGGATGAGGACGTTGAAAGGGGCTCACTCGCTGCTCTAGGACTGATCCAGGCAGGCCGTCTATTGCTTTACCTCTTTTTGCTTCGTACAGATCACTGTTTTCCTTTAATCGGAGATCGAGAGGCATTATTCCAGCTATCATAGCTGACGAGACGAGTGATGTTGTTCGATGAGCTCTGCTGATCTTAATAGCGAACATCCTCGTCAAATCGTTCAGCATAACTTTTATGTATTTCTTGTGTACAGTGTCCTGCAAAGCGTTGGCTGCATAGAGGATGACTGGCTCGACGGCTGCTGTATAGATAAGTTTAGTAATGTCCGGATTTAGACCCCACCGGGTCTTGACAGCACGATTTATGGATTTGTAGAGAGTAACTGCTTTTAGTTTTACTTTATTCATGTGTGTCTTGAAGGTGAGGCCTCTATCTAGCGTGAGCCCCAGAAGCTTCAGTTCTTTTCCAGGCTCCAATTGTACCCCCTCCAGTTCCAGTTTGGGTGAATCATACTTCAGTTGATTTGTTACGACAAGGACCTGAGTTTTATGCGCTGCAAAAGTCAGCTTGTGAGCTCTCCCCCACTCCGATATAGCCCTCAGCGCCGCGTTTGCTTTTCTTGATAGTTCAGTGGAGTTCTTGGCGCTCGCTACCACGAGAAGGTCGTCAGCGAAAGCCTGTACATGAGCCTCGAGCCCGTCAGCCAGTTGAAGTAGTGGATCCAGTTGAACATTCCAGAACAGGGGACCGCAGACCGATCCCTGGATACATCCTCTATTCGTGCTCCTGGTGACTGCTTCACCGAGGTACCTCAGCTCAATCTGCCTTTCGGTTAAGTAGCTCCCGATAAGGTGCAACGTAAGCAGATCGATACCCCGCTGTTTCAGTTCCTGGATTATAGCAGGCCACCAGCAGTTGTCAAAAGCACCCTGGATGTCCAGGGATATAACGGCCACGATTTCCCTGTCTGCAATTCCCTGTTTTATTATACTGAGGGCGTTATATAAGGCGTCTTCAGTACCTCTTTGAGGCATGAAGCCGTACTGTCTCCAACTAAGCTTTGTTTCACTCCCCAATTGCCACATTACTCTAGTCGCAAAGAGCTTCTCTAGTACCTTCCCCAGAACCGGTAGTAGGCCTATGGGTCGGTATGCCTTTGGTGAGGAATAGGTATCTTTACCCGGTTTTGGGATGACCTTTATCAGAGCTCTTTTCCATCTCCTCGGGAAATACGCCAGTCTACGACATAAATTAAACAGCTCGAGCTGGATGTCTGGAGCGGCTCTCATACTCTCGTTGCATATGTCAGAGGTTAGTCCGTCGTGACCTGGAGCCTTCCTGGGGTTCATCCGGGCGTAAACATTGGCCAGTTCTGTCTGCGTGAAATCCGCGCCTGGTTCGTCGAATGTTCTCCCGAAAGAGTTGTCCAAGAATTCTCTGGTCTCTTGTCTGACTAGACTTTGTTGCTTCGTGTCCGTTGCCTCATCATCAGTGGGAAAGAAGGTGGTCGTCAGGAGCTCTGCAGACTCCCTTGCTGTTATGTACTCGTCCGACGGAGTTGGTCTCAGAAGGTGATCTTGTACATTGTGGTTGGCCATTTTTATTATTCTGTAGGATCTTTGCCACATTTTCTCCTGGGTTTCCGTGCTGCAGAACTCCTTCCAGCTGTTTGTGATGCTGTCCTGGATCAGTTTTTTGTACTCTTCCCTCTTTGCTTTGTATTCGAGGACTAGTCTTTCCCTCCTCACTGGGTTGGCCTGCTGAACACGTCGCCTGTATCTGTTTACCTCTTGCTTTTTCTCGGTAAGCTCTTTGTTCCACCATGTGCATTGCCTGACCTAGAAATCTTAGAAATTTTTTCGATGGTTAGGTTAGGTTAGGTTAGGTTAGGTTAGGTTAGGTTAGGTTAGGTTAGGTTAGGTTAGGTTAGGTTAGGTTAGGTTAGGTTAGGTTTTTTTTTTTTTTTTTTTTTTTTTTTTTAATGTTACCATGTAGTATTGCCACTTTATATGTAGCGGCACTTTTTTCAAGGTTTACTATTTATCCGTTTAGATCATTTTTAGTGTAGTTTGTTCTTTTAACGAAAGCTTTTTGAGCTTTGATATTTGAATCAGTTATTTATTCACAATAATTAATTTGTATCCATTTTTATTTGTTTTTCTTGGTGTTTCAATCAGTTAAATATTTACAATAATTAGTTCGTATCCATTTTTATTTGTTTTTCTTGGTGTTTCAATCAGTTATATATTTACAATAATTACTTTGTGTCCATTTTTATTTGTTTTTCTTGGTGTTTCAATCAGTTATATATTTACAATAATTATTTCTTTAGTCATTTTTATTTACTTTCATTTATATTTTTAATCATTTATTTATTTACAATGATTATCTTCATGGCATCATTATTTGACTCGTATAGTCGATCCGTTTGCTTTCACAGCCTGCAATAGCGTTCTTGTGGCGAATTTTAGAAATTTCTCTCTAGTATCATCTTGTTTCAGTAGGTTTGGGAAATTAGAGACTTCTATCCTCTCATTGATTTCCCATTCTGTTTCTAATCTTTCCAGTGAGAATCTAGGACATTCGACGATTATGTGGTCTATGGTTTCTTTGCTTCCATCATCACACGGGCAATACGGTGAGTTTGATAGCTTGAATTTGTGTAGGTATTCTTTTATCCCGCAGTGCCCAGTGAACAGCTGAGTCTCAATATTTTCCCCTTTCAGCTTACGCAGAATTCCGTAGGATGTTGAGACGTCTGGGAAAAATTTTTTGGTAGTGGAGGCCGTAGAGAATCCGTCGTATCTTTCTTGCCATCTTATTTTTGCTCTGTCCCTTATTTTATATTTGGCGTAGGAGAGGGGAAACTTATCGTATATGGGTGCTACTTTTAGTTTTGTTGCAGCTGTTTTAGCAAGCTGGTCTGCTCTTTCATTTCCCGGGATACCCACGTGGGCTTTGATCCAGACTAATTGCAGATTGTTGCACTCCGTGATGGTGTTCCTCGCATTTGTTGCAATTGGGTTTTCCGTTTGTGGGTCGCACACGGATTTGAGGGCGGATTGTGAGTCACTCAAGATATATGCGTCTTCTTTTACCTTGGCTATGTACTCTGCGGCTTTCAAAATAGCTATCAATTCTGCTTGGAAGACTGAGCAGTAGGCTGCTAGTGAGAATTTTGCTGTGTGTATTTCACGTCCTTGTTTCCAAGCCGTGATTGCAGCACCCACTTTTCCGTCTATCTTACTGGCATCGGTGTAGACTCGAATCCAGTTTTGTGGTAAGTTTTCTACTTGCTCTGTGAGTTCTACTTGTATAAGAGAATTAGGTTAGGTTAGGTTAGGTTAGGTTAGGTTAGGTTAGGTTAGGTTAGGTTAGGTTAGGTTAGGTTAGGTTAGGTTAGGTTAGGTTAGGTTAGGTTAGGTTTTTTTTTTTTTTTTTTTTTTTTTTTGTTAATGCTTTTATCTTTTGACATTGTCAAAAACTTTATGTATCATTTATTTATTATTATGGCTGTGTTAATATTTGCCATAGGACTTTATGCCTGATATAAAACTTTTCTATATTTGCATATATATTATTAATAGCAATTTTTATTACCTGTTTACGTTAACAGTTTATTCTTTAGCTATTATTTTAAATCTCTTTCCACTTTTGTGGATATAGTAACTATAATCGTATAATATAGGAAGTAGATAATTAATATATGTATATTAATTAATATATCAATGTACTTTAAACTAATTATTGATTTGTACCTTTATGTTTTATTTCTTTTAATAGCACTATTCAGTACTCTTGTACCAAATTTAATGAATTCGTTTCTTATATCATCGTTGCATATGAGTTCCGCAGCATTGCTCGGAAGCATTTGAATGCCCGTTTTCATCTCCAGATCGTTTCTCGCTGTTCCAAACATTGGGCATTCGAATAGGAGGTGAGGAACTGTCTCGTTTGTGACGTTGTCACAGATGCACGATGGACTGTCCTTGCGCTTAAATCTAAATAAGTACTCAGACAGTCCACCGTGCCCAGTAAACAACTGGGTTTTGACATGTGTCACCTCCATCTTCCTCACAATGCTGTAGGCCTTCACCGCGTCCGGGAAGAACAGCTTGGTTGTGGCTGCAGTGGTACCGGACTGATACCTCCGGTTCCATTCCTCGAGGGACGCCATTCGGATCTGCCTTCTGTGGAATGAAACCGGGACCATGTCATAGTCCGGGCTTTTCTTAAGTTTAGTTGCGGCTTTAGCCATTGCATCAGCTCGCACATTCCCGGCAATTCCAACGTGAGCCTTAATCCAGCATAGATGTATATTTTTGTTCTGCAGGTTGGCCGTTGCGATGTTACTACGGGCTTCTATCGCCAGTGTATGTGTTGGCTCGTCACTCGTCACTGATTCCAAAGCCGACCTGGAATCGCTCAGAATGTCGAAGTCGGTCTGGGCACTCCGCACCACTTCTCGCGTAGCCCTGCATATAGCCAGTAGCTCGGCCTGGTAAACCGTGCAGTAGGACGGCAGCTTCAACTTGATAGTTTTGGTCTCGACCCCACCCGACCAGAGGGAGAGTGCAGCTCCGACCTCACCATCAATTTTGCTGCCGTCGGTATATATTTGGACAGCATGATTAGCTTTGGAGTTGATCTCTTGCTGGTCCACCAGGCTTAAGAAGTCTAGAGCCATGCGCTCCGCAGGGTGTCCGCGATCCAAGTACCCAGCCCTGACCTCGACATCTCTTCCCGCAAACGTTGTCCTGCCTTTTCTAGCTTCGTACAGTGCAGCTGCCTCCCGCACCCTGAGATCTAGAGGTAATACACCTGCCAAAAGTGAAGAGGCGTGCAAGGACACCGTCCGATAGGCCTTTGATATTTTTTGAGCGAAGTCTCTCTGAACTGAGTTCAGGCTCTTCATTGCTCCCAGCTTCTCGGCGGCCGGTGCCCATGCCGCGGCAGCGTAAAGAATTACGGGTTCGATCACGGCCGTGTATATTGTTTTTACGATCTCAGGATGAAGGCCCCAGCTGACTTTGGCGGCTCTAGACAACTGTTTATAAATGCCAACTGATTTTCGACATACATTCCCGATGTGCGAGTTGAATGTCAGGCCGCTGTCTATAGTCAGTCCTAGTATTTTCATCTCGTTTGACATTGCGATATCCGTCCCGCCCATGGTCAGGCGCGGGGTGTCATACTTTAGTTTCCGTGTGATGACCATTGCAACGGTTTTATGTGGTGCGAACTTAAGCTTGTTTTGGACACCCCACTCCTGCACATACGCGAGGACGGCATTCGCACGCGTCTGTATGTCAGCGGCGGTTTCTCCGGCAAAGACTAGGACGACATCATCGGCGTAGGCCTGACAATATTCGCCCCTGGCGAGCACTCCCTTTAGCAAAGGGTCCAGCAAGAGGTTCCATAATATGGGACCCCCGATGGACCCCTGGACGCAACCCTTTTTGGTTTCTTTTTCGTATTGCTGCCCCGCGTATCTCACAGTTACTCTCCTGTCGCTTAGGTAGCTGTGCATGATCCTCCTGATATTTAATGGGACGCCCTCCTCAGCTAAGCGCATTTTAATCGACGGCCACCATGCGCTGTCGAAGGCCCCCTCTATGTCCAGCGATACTAGTGTGATGATCTTTTTGTTACACAACTCTTGTTTTATGTACTTTACTAGATCATAGAGGGAGTCCTCCGTGCTTTTTTGGGGCATAAAGCCGTACTGGCGTTCGCTGATTTGCGGTATTAGGGCCCATTTCAGGCGTTCGACGATCATTCTCTCCAGCACCTTGCCCAGCACCGGTAATAACCCAATGGGCCTATATGATTTGGGGCTGGAGTAATCGTCTTTCGCCGGTTTTGGGAGGATCACGACAGCCGCCTTTTTCCAAATTTTGGGGAAGTAACCCATTTCAAGACAGCTGTTCGCCATGGCAAGGAAAGTCTTTGGGTCGGCAAGAATTGCTCGGTTACAGATGTCAGCCGTTAAACCATCTGCTCCAGGTGCTTTCTTCGGCTTAAATTTGTTGAGCGCGGTTTTTAGCTCCTGCAGCGTAAAGGGTGGGTCTTGAACATCTCCGTTATCCAACAGGCCATCGGCAGTCATCCTGACAGAGGTGTGGTACTTGTTGTCCAAGTCCTCTGGATCATCTGGGTAGAAGATGTCAGCCAAAAGCCTGACCGATTCCTGGGGGTTCATAGTTTTCCCGTTCATTTTTAAGGGCTCATCCTCCTTCCTTCGTGCAGTACCCTTTATTACCCTGTATATTCCTTCCCAAAGACCCTCCTTGCTTTGTCTCTCGCAATACCCTTTCCAACTTTTTATTTGTGCTTCCTTTGCTTTCTTTTCATATTCTTCTTTCTTTTCCAGGTATGCGGCAACGACAGCGGGTCTTCGGTGCGGCGCGGCGCAGCGGATTCTTCGTCTTCGGGTAGCAACTTCCTTCTTCATCTGGGCCAACTCGTCGGACCACCAAGGCAAGGTAAGTTTTTGTTTATTATTCTTTTTAGGTATACTAGAGTCGCAGGCTTCTGAGATGTTATTTGTAAAAAGTTCTATTATGTATTCTAATTTATTGGTGTCCTGAATTTCTTTTATTTTTGTTTCATTTATTATGTGAGTAACGTTTAATTGTGCCAGTTTTTTATCAAATTGTTCCCAGTTAGCTTTTTTAGTATTATATTTTCTAGTAGTCTGTTCTATAGTAATTCCCTTAGGTCTGGTTAGTCTTACTTTAAAACTAATGCCCTGGTGATCCGAACTTGTTAGGCTTTCTTCGATCTTCCAGTCATCTGTTAGATCGAGGAGATCTGTGGAGCATGCCGTGACGTCCACATGACTGGTGTATTGCTTGCCCCCTCGGAATGTATCGAACGTTGGAGTTGTTCCGGTGTTCAGGGTCTGCATGTCCAACTCTATCAATGTGCTCGCCACAGCTTCTCCTTTCGCGTCGGTTCTCGGTGCACCCCACCATATGTTTTTAGCGTTGACATCACCTCCTATTATTATTTTGCTCGGTCTGAGCGTGCGTTCTAGAGCCTTTAGTTGTTCCAGGTATGTGTTCAGTGGTCCATCAGGTTCGAAGTACAGCGAAGCGATTACTATGTAGTCTGCGGATACTCGGATTTTAACTACTGAGATGTTATTAGTAGTTAATTCGGGGCACTGTAGGATCTCTAGGGTAGAGTCAAATACTGCTATTGCTGCTTTAACTGTGCCTCCGTCGTTCTTTGTATTCTGAAAGATCCGAACCCCTGCCCTTGATTTCATCGTCGCTGTACCTCCCACGTATGGTTCCTGGAGCAGAGCCAATGACACTTTCCTTTTTGTCGCTTCCAGCATTAGCTCGTCGGTAGCGAGTTGTTTCCTCTGAAGGTTGGCCTGGAATACGAGGTGTGTTTTCGGTTCACATTGGTGGGATGTGGCGGGATTATTAGCTAGTAAATGGTCGGTGTTGCCCTTAGCAATACGCTACTTTAGAGCGTGCTATTTTATCCCATTTTATGTACATGGGACAGGCTGGGCTGAAGGCGTTGTGGTTGTGGCTTGTAACGTCGTTTTTGGGTTAGGTTAGGTTAGGTTAGGTTAGGTTAGGTTAGGTTAGGTTAGGTTAGGTTAGGTTAGGTTAGGTTAGGTTAGGTTAGGTTAGGTTAGGTTTTTTTTTTTTTTTTTTTTCAGTATATATTACGATATCGCCACTCTTTATGAGGCGGCGTTTGATCAAATGTATTAGTATCAGTAAGTAGAAATGAGCAAATATTTTTTTTTTTTTTTTTTTTTTTTTTTTTCCCTTATTCTAATTATGTACACGCATTTTAATTATTCACACTTATTTACAATTTCAGGTTTATGTCGTCGAGCCATTGGCGCGCACGCAGCTGAGCAGCGTCGCTTCTGCAAACTTCAAGAACGCACCTCTGAGTTCTTCTGTCGTCATTATTTCAGGTATGTTGTCACTTTCTATTTTAAGTCCAATCTTCATCTCCGTTTCCATTCTTTTCAGATTGTACTTGGGACACTTGAAGAGAATGTGGTGGATCGTCTCTTCTGATTCCTCGTCGCAGCTGCAGTGTGGATCTGACAGCAGTTTGAATCGACAGAGATACGACCTGGTGCCGCAGTGCCCAGTAAACAGCTGAGTTCTGACGTTGGTGATCCCTAGTTTTTGCACGGTTGAAGAACTCAGTCGGAGAGGTATAGACCAAAATACGCTGCGCCTAATCGGAAGTTACCTGACGGACAGACAAATCGACCTAAGATATCTTGGTGAGAGGGTAACCAAGACTACGAACAGAGGATGCGTCCAGGGCTCCATCTGCGGCCCTCTGTTCTGGAACGTCCAGTTGGACCCACTCCTACAGTTGGCAGAAAATCTGGAAGCTCACGTTCAGGCTTTCGCAGACGACTTGCTCGTTGTCTCCAGTGCCATGAATGTCTGCGAACTGGAAAGAAAGACTAACGCTGCGCTCCAGCGAATCTCAGAATGGGGAAAAGCTCACAAACTGAGCTTCGCGCCACAAAAAACCCAGGTTCTCATCATAACAAAGAAGCTGAATTATGACACTCCAAAGCTAAACCTTGAGGGGGAACTTCTGCAACCAAGCGAAGAACTAAAACTTCTGGGCGTAACGCTGGATAGAGGCCTCACTTTCAAGACTCACATGGAAAAAGTTAAACTGAAAGCAGTAACTTTATTCAAATCCATCAGCCGGGTAGTCAAAGCACAGTGGGGCCTCAATCCAGAAGTAACGAAACTCATCTATACCGCAGCCGTTGAGCCGACAATACTGTACGCAGCCAGTATACTTAAAGAAGCCGCAAGTAAGAAGTATATAAAAAGAATGCTCGACGATTTGACGAGGATGTTCGCAATAAAAATTAGCAGAGCACACCGGACGACATCCCTCGTCTCGTCGACCATGATTGCCGGAATATTGCCACTTGACCTCCGCCTGAAAGAAAACTGTGCACTGTACGAGATCAAGAGAGGAAAGCCGATCGCAGGACTGCCGGGTTGCAAGTTGGAGCGACGGATCAGTCCCTTCCAACGCCCCGATCCGTCCGAGGTCGTCGACATCGCGTATCAGAAGATACAAGATGACACTGACCTTCGTCAGATTGGGGATCACGAGGATGTTCACCTGTATACTGACGGAAGTAGAATTGATGAAAAAGTTGGGGCAGCTGTATCCTGTTGTCGTGGAGACGGAGCAGAGTATAGGAGCATCAAGATTGCACTTGCCAGGTACTGCACCGTCTACCAGGCGGAGCTGATTGCCATACTGAGAGCTGTTATGCACTTGATGGAAACGGGTGGATCAGGATGTATATTCAGTGACTCGCAATCAGCACTGGATGCTATAGCTGACCCAACATCAGTCAACCCAATAGTTGCCGAAATCCAGGAGATCATCAGCACACTGGCTATTAAACCAAGGCTCTTCTGGATCAAGGCTCACGTTGGTATACAAGGTAACGAGCGGGCAGATGCCCTGGCAAAGGAAGCGGCGCAGAAGCTGAAAGTAGCACCGGCTTACGACCTGGTTCCTCTATCTTATGCCCGGAAAACATTAAGAGAAAAAACCCTGGCGGAGTGGTCCCAAAGATATACGGACTGCGAATCTGGATCTGGAACAAAACTCTTTTTCCCGGACCCCATAATTGGTCAAAAAACCGGTTAG
This sequence comes from Trilocha varians, assembly GCA_030269945.2. Lineage (NCBI taxonomy): Eukaryota > Metazoa > Arthropoda > Insecta > Lepidoptera > Bombycidae > Trilocha > Trilocha varians. The sequence continues at coordinate 168,261 of AP028264.1, read as the reverse complement.
GTTAGGTTAGGTTAGGTTAGGTTAGGTTAGGTTAGGTTAGGTTAGGTTAGGTTAGGTTAGGTTAGGTTAGGTTAGGTTAGGTTAGGTTAGGTTAGGTTAGGTTAGGTTAGGTTAGGTTAGGTTAGGTTAGGTTTTTTTTTTTTTTTTTTGGGTTTTTGTTCCTACTCCCCCGTATTACAGGTTTTTACAGGGACCTTATTTACATTCCATTTATTTGTTTCTCCTCTTCCATTCCAGTTCTCGCGTTTGTTCCACATTCATACTGCATACTTCACATTTATCCGTCACCTTTCATTCCTTTTTGCCGGTGGGCTGCCGGCCTATATTGTGTACCTAGCTAAGTTAGTGTCTATTTCTAATTATTTCTATTAGGTTAATAACAATAACACATTTTTATTTATTTTGTTACGTTAATTTAGGTTTACATTGTTTACCTTATTCTAATTTCTATATATAACTTATACTTTTACTTGGGATACAATATTACTTATTTTTAATCTTAAATTCTTACTTTAATTCCTCATATTTACTTCTATTTACTTGCTTATTTTATTTACATTTCTTAAACCTTACTTATTTAACTATTTATCTTACTAAGTTTGCTATTTGAACATCTTTCATTTTTATTTATTTACACTTTGTTTGCACCACTAACTTATGTCGTTTTATTTATCGTGATCGCACATTTCAGTATTTCTACACTTGTCTACCCTAAACATACATCTTGCTTATCATATTTATACATTTCTTCTATATTATATTTCCAAGTTAAACATCTTAAAATTTAAGTTTACTCTTAATATTACATAGATTTCCCTTGTTTGCTTTGTTTATTTACAATATATAGTTAACAATATTAATTAGTTACTTGAATTTGTTTCAGTTTTGTATTTTTAAATTCTAAGTTATCTATTTTGACTTGTAACGGTCTTTACGATTTTCAGACCGTACTTGAGAAATTTATCTCTCGTATCTTTATTGCTCATGAAGCTGGCGAAGTTCTCGGCGACCAGTTTCTCTTTCAGTTCTTGTTCCGCTTCAAATCTCTGCCTCACGTATCGTGTGCATTCCGTAAGTATGTGCGGGATTGTTTCCGGTGTTTGGTCATCACAGGGACAGGCGGGACTCTCTCTTTTTTTGAATCTCGCCAGGTATTCTCCAAATCCTCCGTGCCCTGTGAGGAGCTGGGTCGTTGGTCCCTCCGGTTTTAATTGAGCTACAATTTTCCTGGCATCCTTCGCGTCTGGGAAGAAGATTTTTGTTATCGCCGCTGTGTTGCCTGCCTTGTATCTGCTGTTCCATTCGTCGATGGATTCCCCACGAATCCATCTTTTAACGAATGACGTGGGGCACTTGTCGTAGTCGGGTTTAGCTTTCGCTTTTGCTGCTGTCTTAGCCAGGTGGTCGGCTCGCTCATTCCCTTCTGTCCCAACGTGCGCCTTGATCCAATACATTTCTAATGTTTTGTTTTGCAGTTGGATATTTTTCAGATTTGCTCTTGTGTCAATGGTCAGGGGATGAACGTTTTCGTGTTGCTTTAAAGTGTCAAGGGCTGCTCTTGAGTCACTGTAGATCCTGAAAGAGTGCTCAGTACTCTTCAGGACCTCATCAGTTGCAACCTTGATCGCCAGCAGTTCCGACTGGTATACTGTGCAGCAGGGGAGCAGCTTCATCTTCCTGGTTCGTACTTCACGTCCCTCCTTCCACACGCTCACCGCGGCGCCCACCAGATCTTCGGTTTTGCTGCCATCGGTGTAGATGTGGTATCCAGGTTCTTTACTCGTTTTTGTTAGGTCTTCCTCTTTCGTGAGGGTGCTGCAGCTCAAGGAGTTTCTGTGCGCTGGGTGGCCGAGCTCCATCACTGGCCTCCTCTGCTCGATGGTCCAATCTTTGAGGGCTTCCATCGGGATCCCCCTCTTAGCCCTGTATAGGGCAGCAGCTTCCCCTATCCTAATATCCAGCGGCAGCACGCCGGTCAGCAGGAGTCCAGCGTTCAAGGAGACGGTGCGGTGGGCTCGGCACATTTTCTGCACGAACCCCCTCTGCACCATGCTCAACCGCTTGCGCGCCGACTTCTTCTTCACTGCGTCCCCCCATGCTCCCGCCGCATAAAGTATTATGGGCTCCACCACCGCGGTGTATATTACTCGAATAACATCGGGGTGGAGCCCCCAGCTAACCTTTGCTGCCCTAGCGAGCTGGTTGTAGACCCCAGTTACTTTTCCTGTGACGTATTTCAGGTGGGTGTTAAAGGTAAGTTTCCTATCCAGTATCAGCCCCAGGATTTTCATTTCTTCGACCAGCTCGATGCTGGTTCCCCCCATTTCCAGCCTTAACTCGCCATACTTGAGTTTGTTGGTGATGAGCATGGCTTGGGTCTTATGTGGCGCGAATTTCAATTTGTTGCCCACGCCCCACTTATCAATAAGGTCCAGTGTCGCATTTGCCTTATTTTGTAGATCTTCTGTCCGGTGTCCATCGAAGAGGAGGACAACGTCATCGGCGAAAGCCTGGACGTAGACTCCCCCCCTCTCCAATTTCCACAACAGGGGGTCCAGCAGGAGGTTCCACAGGATAGGTCCTCCTATGGAGCCCTGGACGCATCCTTTTTCTGTCTTCTTCTTGTGCTCATGTCCTGCATAGAGGACGTTCACGCTTCTATCGCTAAGATAGTCGTCCATTATTCGTCTGATATTTATTGGGCACTCCTCCTCAACCAGCCTTGTCTTAATAGCCGGCCACCACGCCGAATCAAATGCCCCCTCTATGTCGAGGGACACCATGGCGATGAGTTTCCTGTCTTTTAGGCTCTTTCGTATCTGTGTCACCAGGTCATAGAGGGAGTCCTCTGTACTTTTTTGCGGCGTGAAGCCGTATTGCCGTTTATTGAACTTTGGGAGGAGGTGCCACTTTAGACGACCCACGATCATCTTCTCTAGTATTTTCCCCATCACAGGGAGAAGCCCTATCGGTCTGTATGATTTTGGGGAGGTATAGTCGACCCTCCCCTGCTTCCTTAGGATGATTACTAGAGCCTCCTTCCACTGTTTGGGGAACTTTCCGAGACTTAGGCATTTGTTTGCTATTGCCAGGAATAGCAATGGGTCCGACAAGATAGCTCGCCCACAAATGTCAGCTGTCAGACCGTCTGAGCCAGGCGCCTTTTTGGGGTTAAACGACTCGACGACTACTCTGAGCTCTTGAATGGTAAATGGTGGATCATGAGTTTCCTCATGACCCTGCCCATTTATGTTGTCTGCTTTCCGTCTCGTCGTTTTCTGCTGTTCGCTCTCATTCTCTCTGTTATCCTCAGGATAAAATGCATCAGCCAGCAGGCGCACTGACTCTTTCGGCCCCAATTGTTTTCCATCTTCTTTCAGCGGAACGTCCTCCTTTCTTCCCGTCGTGTTTCTTATGACACGGTATATACCGTCCCACACACTCTCCTTATCTTGTTTGCAACAAAACTCTTTCCAACTTTTAGTTTTAGATAGTTTAACTTGGTCCTCATATTCCGTTTTTTCTTTCAGGTACTCGTCTATCACCGCGGCCCTGCGGGCAGGAGCCGCCCATCTGATTCTCCTCTTCTTCCGGAGCACTTCTTTCTTCCTCTCTTCGAGTTCACGCGTCCACCACGGTAAGGTAAGTGTCTTTTCTTTCTTTATTTTAGGTATAGAGATTTCAGCCGATTTCTTTACAGCGCTACTGAAGTCCTTTACGATGTTTTCCAATTCTTCACTCGTTGCTACGCTGTTTACGTTTTCTACATTGACTTTCTTTTGATCCTTCTGCTTATTCAGTTCTTTCAGAAATATTTCCCAATTTGCTTTGTTTGTGTTGTAGATTCTACTAGTAGTCTTCCTTGCAAGGTTTCTGTCAATTTCGCACTTTATTGTAAAGGTTATCGTTGCGTGGTCTGAGCTTACGTGGTCTTCAACGTTCCAATCCTCGATGAGGCCAATCAGGTCTCCAGTACTTGTGGTTATATCAATGTGGCTAGTTAGTAATCTGCCCTGTCTTACTACGCTAAAGGTGGGTATGCTGTTCCGGGTGTTTAGTATATGCATATCAATTTCTTCGAGTGTTCCAAACAGCAGTCTTCCTCTGTCATCCTCTCTCGTTCCTCCCCACCAGACGCTTTTAGCATTTACGTCTCCGCCTATGATAGTTTTTTGGTCGCCTATTTTGTTCTTAATATCCTGTATTTGTTTGAGGTACGGGGCTATCGGGACGTCGGGCTCAAAGTATACCGAAACCAGGTGGAGCCACCAGGTTTTTGTTTTGACTTTTACCACACAGATGTTGTTGGTGGTTAGTTCGGTACATTGGCAGACCTCCAGCTTTGGGTCCGATATCATTATTGCTGCTTTCACCACCCCATCCCCCATCCTGTCCTCATTGTTTTGGCAGACTCTAACTCCTCTATGTTCTTTTAGCCTTCTGATATTTCCCACATACGGCTCCTGTATCATTGCCACTTGCCATCTTCCTGAAATTAATTCTAGCAGAATCTCTTCCAGGGCCAGTCGTTTTCTTTGGGCGTTTACCTGAGCTAGTTTAAGTTTTGTTTGCATGTTCATCTGTTGGGTGCCCTTAGCAATAAGCCACTCTGGCCCTGGCCAGGACATCCCACTTTCTTCTTACTGGGCATGCGTTATCAAAAGCGTTGTGATCTATGTTGGCGGTGAATTTTGCACGTGAGCAGTTGGTACACTGTGGGGCTTCGCCTCTAAAGTACAAATCGCATTTGGTTCTCCTGTGGTTTCCACCACAGTGGCTGCAAATTTCTTCTCTCTGTTCACATCTCGTCTTGTTGTGTCCAAACCCTAAGCACATTGTGCATTGGACAAGTGGTGATTGATCAACCGCTCTAACGCTTTTAATATCTATTTTGACAGTTCCTATCTCCGTCAAATTTCCCCACAGTTTGGGGGACGCCCTGACCACGACGGTAGCTAGATGAGGGTTTCTATGCCTTTTCCTGTATATTACCTCAATTCTGTCATCATCAGGTGTTAGGTTTTCAAATAGCTTCTTATTCTGCGATCTTAGTCCTCGTACAACTTCGTCATTGGTGTTACACTGGAGTACTCCCTGAAGGGCCACCAGTGGATCTTTGTTTTCTAGGATCCTGACTTTCAGTTGACTATTTGCTTTCTCTATCTTTTCCTTCATTTTTTGCGTTTCCGTTCTTGTTCTGCATCCCACTATTATTCTATGATCTTTAGCTTTCCTTACTCTTTCGATACTTATATCGCTTTCCTTTGGGTCTATTACTCTCCTTAGTCTATCAAGGACTTGGTCTCCAGTCTCCGTGACATCGTCAGATTCTATAGCCACAGAGTGGAGGGCTACTAACGGTGGCGCCGTTAATTTACCTTTATTACCACCAGCCGCAATTGCGGCATATGATACTCCCTCAGTTATACGTTTATCTACTATTTTGTTCAGTTCCTGAATCTTTTCTACGTTGTCCTTGATCATCATCGTGTGTTCCATCATTGCTTTATGCAGTTCTTCTTGCTGTTTCTTCAATTCACCTTCTCTTTTTTCCCATTCTAACCTGTTTTCGATGACTTCTCCTCTTCTTTCTTGGTTTTCCTTCTCTCCAGTTCCTTTGCGATTTCCCACGATTTTGTTCAGCCCTTCGAGGTGTTTTAGGATTCCCTGTTTTATCTCTGTTTTTAAGTTTCTTGATTCGCTAATGAGTGTTTCGATGCCTTTAATATGATGATTGGCTGTTTCATGCCAATCTGCCGTTTCTTCTAACGTAGGGCATCCTGTCACTTTCGCCGGTTTAGTCACAGGCCCACCTGCGGTGTTCGAGGATTTAGGTACTGATTCCGATGCATCAGTAGTTAGAGGGGGGCCCGACAGGATCCGTGTTTTCCTTCTCGCGGCTGTGGATGTCATTCTCTCTTGCTCGTAGTTTGAACTGAGTCTTCTGACACTACCTGATGAGCCGGCCTCAGTCGTACCTTCTTTCTCTTTCTGAGATTTGCAGGTGGGTGGTGAGCGAATCATTGTTAGGTCGGGGGATGCGTCTTTTCTTACAACTATATTAATATTGGGTGTATATAGCCCGTGTCTTATAACTATATTTGCGGGTGTATAGAGCCCTGTCTTAATGTTTTCTAATTGTTCCAGGTCGTGCTCCCTACGAGCACCGTTCGTCAGTCGTGCCGCGCAAGCGGCGTCCGTCAGTCGTCAGTGCCAGTCAGCAGTTTTTATCGCCCGTCGGTCGTCAATAACGGTGAGTACTCTTTATATTTGTGTGTGTGTGTGTGTATGTATGTTTATGTGTGTGTGGGTGTGTATGCGTGTGTGCGTATAGATGAGTGTCTGTGTGCTTACGTGTAATGTATGTCTATGTATTTGTGTGTTTGCGTGTGTGTGTGTGTGTATGTATGAGTAGAATAGCGTATCTGTATGTATTTGTGAGATTTGTGTATGTGTGCGTTGCGTGAGCAAGTTTGTGTGTGTGTGTGTGTGTTTTCAGGTGAGAAGAGAAGCCGGTCTCCACCAGAGGAGGGCGTCGACCAGGTGCAGTAATAGGGCTCCCCGAGTGCTCTAAAATGAGCCCAAACTCGGGGGGTCTAGGTTGAGAAATGCGTTTTCCCGCCAAAAGGGGGGTCAACTTGCACCGGAGGGGGACGCCGTCCAGCTACAGCCACTGCTCTCCCCAAGAGCTCTAAAATGAGCCCAAACTCGGGGGGTCCAAGTTCAAAAACCACCAAGTTAGCGTAGGTGGGGGGGGGGGGAGGTCCAAAAGTTTTGGGGTGTATAGCGGGCGGTCCAGAGAACCCGAAACAAACACTCTTTCGCCGCTAGGTCCTAAAATGGGCGTTTCCTGAGGGGTTTCTGCCAGAAGGGGGGGGGGCGGGTGCGATTTTGTGTGGGGTATTTAAAAGGGGGTTTGTGGGGTAAGCCACTGGCCAATATATTAAATTTCCGAATTTCTGGTGGGGGGGGGGGTAACCAAGATCGAAAATGATAGAGATCTCCACGCCGCTGCGTTGGGGGGGTCGGGGCGTCTAAAATGAGCCTAAACTCGGGGGGTCTAGCTCCAAAAATGGCCAAACTGTTAAAAAGTTCAGCCACTCGCCACCAGGTATATAAAAGCCCAAACTTCTGCCACTCTCCACCAGGCGGCGCTAAAAACTCGGCAAAGGTCCCGCCACTCGCCACCAGGCAGCGCTAAAAACAGTAGCAGCAGTTCCACCACTCGCCACCAGACGGCGCTAAAAGCAGCAGCGAAGGTCCCGCTACTCGCCACCAGGCAGCGCTAAAAACAGCAGTACAGTTCCGCCACTCTCCACCAGACGGCGCCTAAAGCGGGCCGCTACTCCTAGAGAAAAGTCAAACTCCAGGGGCCGAACCTCGGACCGCCACTCAACACCAGGCGGCGCTAAAAGCAGTGGCAGTAGTCCTGCCACTCACCACCAGGCAGCGCTAAAAGCAACGTGCACGCCACTCGCCGACGGATGGCGCTAAAATAAATCCCTCCAAGGAGAAATCTATTCCCTGCGCGGTTCAGCTAGTGGACACTAGATGGCGCCAGCGGCGTAAGCACCGCCACTCACCGCTAGATGGAACAAAATAAGATTTTGGATTTTTGTCCTGCAGTGGTTCCGCTATCCTCCACAGGCGGCGCTAAAAGCGGCAGGTGCGTAGTCTCTCCTCCGGACACCAGGGGCGCCACCAGTACTGCACGAGCACAAAATTATGCAGGAACTATGTAATTTCGGGTGGCAAATTTTTCAATAAACCAGGTTTGACCTAGTTTAATTTTATATGTAGGTCACCGTCTTTGCCGACCGAATTCCTCAGATTCCTCGTAGACACTGGTTAGGTTAGGTTAGGTTAGGTTAGGTTAGGTTAGGTTAGGTTAGGTTAGGTTAGGTTAGGTTAGGTTAGGTTAGGTTAGGTTAGGTTAGGTTAGGTTAGGTTAGGTTAGGTTAGGTTAGGTTAGGTTAGGTTAGGTTAGGTTAGGTTAGGTTAGGTTAGGTTAGGTTAGGTTAGGTTAGGTTAGGTTAGGTTAGGTTAGGTTAGGTTAGGTTTTTTTTTTTTTTTTTTTTAATAAGAGTTATTTATCGCTACTATTTATTTTGCAGCGATTGTGTCCTGTTTGTTAGTTTTAACAGCTATACATACGTTTAAATCTTTTTTTTTTTTTTTTTTTTTTTTTTATTCTTAATATTTATACTACTTAGTTCCTATTTTGGGTATATACATATTTACGTTGTTGATCCATTCGCTCTAACACATTGGAGCAATGTTCTTTCAGCGAATTTGAGGAATGTTTTACGCAAGTCTGCCTTGGTCATTATTCTTGGGATAGTGCTTTCGGTTAAGTCTGTTTCCATCTTCCACTCACATTCTAGCCGTTGGACTGCGTATTTGGGGCATTCAATTAAGACGTGGAGTACTGTTTCTGGAGACAGATCATCACAGCTGCATTTAGCACTTTCTGCTAGTTTAAATCTGTGTAGATAGGCTCTTGTTCCACAGTGTCCTGACAGTAGTTGCGTCCTTATTGGTGTCTTCGGCAGTTCCTTCAGTATTTTGTGTCCTATAATTGCATCCGGGAAGAATGCCTTGATGTTACTACCCGTGGGGCTAGCCTCATACTGCTCCTGCATGTTCTCTTTTGTTGTGGCTCTTATTTCTGCTTTTGCGCAGCTAAGGGGGACTTTATCGTACTTTGGGGCAACTTTTAGGGAGAGTGCTGCCGATTTCGCCAGCTCATCGGCGCGCTCGTTTCCCAGAAAACCGACGTGAGCCTTGATCCAGTACAGTGCTATCTCCGACGGGTATTCTTCAATCTGCTTCTGGATCTCAGCCGCAATCGGGTTAGTGGTTTCCGAGTTACAGACGGCCTCCAGAGCCGACCGCGAATCGCTCAGCACACACCCTTTTCCTCCAACTTTGTACAGTAAGTTGACCGCTTCAAGAATGGCCGCTAGTTCCGCCTGGAACACGGTACAATATGAGGCCAGTCCAATTTTTACAGCCCGCAGCTCATCCTCACCGCGGTAGCACACCACCGAGGCTCCCACTTTACCTTCGATCTTGCTGCCATCAGTGAACAGCTGCAGTTCATATGTTTCACTGATGTTACTGATGTCTTGGCGTTCGCTTATAAGACCGAAGGTTCGGTGGGAGCGCTTGGATGGGTGAGGAAGCTCGCTTGGGTGCACCCGTCGTTCAAGCACTCTTCCCGGAAGGCTAGGCAGCGATTTGCCTCTCTTGACCTGGAACAGTTCCGCATTTTCCTGCAAACGCAGGTCCAGCGGCACTATGCCGGAGATGAGGGCCGACGCCGAGAGGGAGCAAGTTCGATGTGCTCTGCAAATTTTGATTGCGAAGATCCTTGTCAGAGCCTGCAATTTTTTCCTGGCAAAAATCTTGTGGCTCGTCTTCCCCCATACTCCGGCCGCGTACAGGACGACCGGCTCCACCGCTGCTGTGTAGAGTAGTTTCGTGATTTCGGGATTAAGTCCCCACTGGACCCTTACTGCTCTTGCCATTTTCCTGTACAGGGTGATAACTTTTAGACTCATTTCTTCAATGTGCTGTCTATACGTGAGTGACCTATCTATCACTAGACCGAGCACCTTTATTGAGTCCATGAGTTCAAGCGGTTTTCCATCGAAGCAGATTTTGGGCTGGTCGTATTTGAGGCGCCTAGTGACCACCATTGCCTGGGTTTTATGTGTGGCGAATCGCAATTTGTGCTCATTTCCCCAGGCCAAAATGGTCTCCAACGCCTCGTGAACCTGCCTTTCGAGTTCTCTCGTGTTGTCAGCGCTTGCGATTACCAATATATCATCAGCAAACGCCTGAACGTGTGCACTCAGTTTATCGGCTTGCCTTAGTAGTGGGTCCATCTGAAGATTCCAGAGCAGGGGGCCAAAAATGGATCCCTGAACGCAGCCCTTGTTGGTTTCCCGTGCGATGCTTTCCCCCAGGTATCGAAGCTCTACGCTTCTACCTGAGAGGTAGCTGTTGATGATGTGCACGGTCGACTCGTCTACGCTCTTACCGATTAACTCCTTCATGATCCCGGGCCACCAGCAGTTATCGAACGCCCCTTCGATGTCAAGCGAGATCATCATCGTTATTTGTTTCTGTGTGAGGCTATCTTCCACTTGTTGCATCGCATCATACAGAGCATCCTCCGTTCCGCGTTGTGGCATAAACCCATATTGGCGATTGCTCATGAGGCCTCTACCCAGGTGCCAAGTGAGTCGCGTGGCAATCAGCTTTTCGAGGGCCTTTCCGAGCACCGGCAGTAAGCCAATTGGGCGGTAGGCTTTTGGGGATGTGTAATCGGACTTTCCTGGCTTTGGTATAATTACAATCCTGGCAGTTTTCCAGAGTTTCGGAAAGTAGCCCATTTGCAAACATCTGTTAAAGATGGCTAGCTGGAGGCCGGGGATCGCCTCACAGCTACGCTGACAGATGTCTGCAGTAAGACCATCTGCACCTGGAGCCTTTTTAGGATTCATGGTATAGTAGACCTTAGATAGCTCAGTTACAGTGAACGGAGGACAATCAGCACTACCCGACCCTGTCTGCAGGTCCTGTAGAAGTCCAAACACCCTATTCCGAGTCTCCTGCTGTGCAGGTGAGTCAGTTTCCGTGTCGTCCTGTGGAAAGAAGGTGGATGCAAGGAGCTCCGCAGATTCCGCCGGAGAGCAGAGCGTGCCTTCAGGGCTGGGACGGAGGAGTTGATCGCATTTTCGGGTGTCACATAATTTCATAATGCGATATGTCTTTTGCCACACTGTCTCAAGTTTCTCTTCGCAGCAGAAGTTTTTCCAGCTAGTGGTGATTGCAGCCTGGATCATCTCTTTATACTCCTGCCGTGCAGTTACGTATTCTTGGACGATTCTCTCTCTTCTTAGTTGGTTCGCTTTTTGGATACGTCGTCTCAATCTTGTCACCTCTTTCTTTTTGGCATCTAGTGTCTCGTTCCACCAGCGACTCGGGCCATGCTTGAGGTTTGTTGTCAAACGAGGAATTTCCTTGTCGCTGGACTCTATGATCGCCGCCACGTACTCCTGAACTAATCGTTCCAGTTCTTCTGGGTGCTGTACTTGAGACACTCTGTCAATGCAGACCTCCTTAGACACCAACTCCTCTCGTAGTCGCCGATCGAACGCTGGCCAATTTGCTCTCTTAGTATTATAGCGCCGCGTACTGGTCGTGTGGTTTCCGTTGCTCATCGAGCCCACAGTGAGAGCAAAGGATATCTGGCGGTGATCGGAAAGCGTAACCGCACTCTCATCTACTTCCCAGCCCTGGATCCTATGCAGAATACTGCTGGAGCAAGCCGTGACATCTATGATGCTAGCGCAGAGTTTGTTGTTTCGATACGCCTGAAAGGTTGCAGCACCACCATCGTTAAGAACGCTGAGATCGAGTTGAGCAAGGAGTTCTGCGCATTTCGTGCCTCTGCTATCGTCTCTAGGACAACCCCACCAAGTGCTGGAGGCATTAAAGTCTCCTCCGAGCACCACGGCTTGAGCGCCCAGTCCCTGCAGTATGCTTTGTAATCTTGTCAAGTCTTCTTCGATATCAACGTTCCTGTCAAGGTAGACACTGACGATTCCAACCCTCAGGCGCCCCAGATGCACAACGCATGCAGCCATTGATTCGCTTAAGAGTTCGGCATTGACCACTACTACCTCGATTCTTCTGTCCAGTATGACGATTGCTGCTCTGACTGGTTTTTCCCTGTCGGTGGTCTGTTTTTGGATTGTTCTGTGGGAACAAACCAAATGAGCCTTGTTACCCACATACGGCTCCTGGAGAAGTAGTATCGATCTTCCATCTGCGTATGCCGCTTCTAAGCATTCTTTAGTGGCAGCGAATCCTCTGCCTAAGTTTACTTGACCGAACTTGATAACTGCGTTATTGTTCCTGCGAGTATCCGTAGAGGTGCCCTTAGCAGTACGAGATCGTGGCTCTTGCTAACCGGTCCCACCGCTGCCATTCTGGACACGAGGAGCTGTACGCTGGGTGAGAGCAGTCCTCGGCCTTGGCTGCAGCACAGTTGTTGCAGTGAGGTGCTGTGTTCCGGTTTTCGCAAGAGCGAGTGTCGTGACTGCCGGAACAGTATCCGCAAGTTTCGCTTTTTGTGCAGCTTTTTGCAGTGTGGCCGAAGGACATGCACTTATAACATTGCACTATTGGCGACTGATCCATCACTGGTATTACCTGGTATCCTAAGTGGATCCTCTGGTCTTTGAGGGATTTCCAGGTGAGTGGATCCACCTCCAGCACAACGTTATTGGTGACGTCGTTTCGTCCCTTAGTGCGCCGCTGTACCTTGATACTCGGTTTTGTCGCCGCGTCTGTGGGGAACAACTTTGAGTTCTGGGAGATGATTGCGTTGGCCAGTGTGTCATCGCCCATGTCTCGGGTTACTCCGATCAGCTTTAACTGTGGTTTCCTTTGATTGGGCTGCATAACTGTGATCCTGTCCGCTTTCTCTTTAATTGCCGCAGTGAATTTGCGTCGGTCCCCGTCCGAGCAGCAGTCTACCACTACTCTTTGGTTCCGAGTGTTGCGGATTCCTGTAATGCCAATGCCTAGCCCCACCACATCGACCTTTTCCTTAACCTTTTCCAGAACTTCCTGGCTGGAGTGAGTGGGATCGATTGATTCCAGCATCACCGGGAAGCGTGGCCGCATCAAAGCATCTCGATACGTGGCACTTCGGATCGGGTCGACATGGCGCTCCTCGTTCCGCAAGCCCTCCGACACGACTCGAGTTCCGTCGCGCGGTTTGGGGTACTGCGGTACCAGGTAGGTTCTGTCAAGTTGGGGGGTCTTTGGGAGATTGCTCTTTTCTAACTCGTCCTTAAGAGCACGAGTATGGCGGGAACATTCTCGGAGCTCTCCCATAAGTTGTTCAATGAGAGCATTTGGTTCAGGTGGTGCAGGTTGTTGATCCGTTGTTGTTATTGTTTCGGGAATAGGCGGAGTCGAAGTATGTTCAGTGCTTGTTTCGTCAGTTTGTGTTTCTACGTTGTTTGTAATACTGGAGCTGTGTACCAACGTCCCTTGCATCTCCAAGGCGTTAATCAAGAGGTTGTAGAGATTTCGGTTGTCCTCAACTATCGTCAGCTTGATGTCACGTCGCAAGTTACCTGACTGTTCCATCGAGTTCTTCGTGTTTTTTAAGATAGTTGAGGCCAGTTCCGTAGTCTCCCTCCTGCTCAACTCCCTCCAGTTGCTAGGGAAGGCTATGGATGTAAATTGGACAGTGGAAGTGGTTTTCTTGGCTTTGGTTTTAGCTGGGGCAGGTAAGTCTAGATTGTCTGTAATCGGTTCAAGGTATGTTGATGGTAAGGGTCTTAGCCTAACTGTTGGAGTCAGGCTCAGTCCGGGGTCAGGGCCTGTTTCGGACGACTGGTTAGACTGTGACGAGTATTTATTTTGTGAGAATAGTTCCCTGCGGCTATTGAGTGGCATTTTCTCAGCAGGTTTTAATGGCGCCGTTGGTGGTTGGACCTCAGGCTTACGGGGAGGGGTACGAGCAGTACAAAACATGTCGGAAATTAAAAGAATGCGGCTATTAGAAAGGTAAGAGGTAAGATTTAATTTCAAGATTTAGAGAATGGTTTTACTAACTTTAAGAATTTTTTGTGAAAAAGTTATGAGCGGTATGAGAAAAGTAAATATGTAGTTAATGAGCTTTCAACGTGTAGAATATTACTAGAATTTAAAATTTAGATGTGAAATTTTCTCAGGTTCCGAGTCTTGATACCCCAGAGAGAAATAAGGGCGGGTGGGCGGGCCGGAAATTTCTGTTTTTGGCGAATAACTGAAAAACTACTGATCGGAGAACTACGAAACTGGTGTCTATAAATGCGTGAAAGAATAGCGGTTTTGTCAATATAATAATATCAACAGGAATAATTAAGAAAACTTTAGAAAAAATGAATTTACTTTTTAGATGTTTAAAATTTATATGAAAAATCAAGCAAAACGTTAATTTATGTATTGTATTAATGAATTTTATTTATTTTTCAGGTGCAGAAGGCGCGGACGGTGTAATGGAAGAAGAAATACGATGCTGGACTACAAGAAACGGTTAAAAAACAAAGAAGTTAAGTGTTAGAATGACTAAAATGAATTGACTTTAAAGAAATTACGATTTTTAAGCAAAAAAGAGGGATAACTAAGTGAATCTCAAAATGAATTACTATTTACGAGTACAAGAGGGATAAAGAAGCTATTTAGAAACGGGGAGCAACAACAAATACCGAATATCGCGAATGAAATTTCAATGTTGATTTTCGATAGTGCCGAGCTTAGGTGGTTTTCCTATACAAGTTGAAAAGGAGTGGGGGCCGAATTTACTGTTTTTTGCGAATAGCTGAAAAACTACTGATCGGAGAACTACGAAACTGGTGTCTATAAATGCGTGAAAGAATAGCGGTTTTGTCAATATAATAATATCAACAGGAATAATTAAGAAAACTTTAGAAAAAATGAATTTACTTTTTAGATGTTTAAAATTTATATGAAAAATCAAGCAAAACGTTAATTTATGTATTGTATTAATGAATTTTATTTATTTTTCAGGTGCAGAAGGCGCGGACGGTGTAATGGAAGAAGAAATACGATGCTGGACTACAAGAAACGGTTAAAAAACAAAGAAGTTAAGTGTTAGAATGACTAAAATGAATTGACTTTAAAGAAATTACGATTTTTAAGCAAAAAAGAGGGATAACTAAGTGAATCTCAAAATGAATTACTATTTACGAGTACAAGAGGGATAAAGAAGCTATTTAGAAACGGGGAGCAACAACAAATACCGAATATCGCGAATGAAATTTCAATGTTGATTTTCGATAGTGCCGAGCTTAGGTGGTTTTCCTATACAAGTTGAAAAGGAGTGGGGGCCGAATTTACTGTTTTTTGCGAATAGCTGAAAAACTACTGATCGGAGAACTACGAAACTGGTGTCTATAAATGCGTGAAAGAATAGCGGTTTTGTCAATATAATAATATCAACAGGAATAATTAAGAAAACTTTAGAAAAAATGAATTTACTTTTTAGATGTTTAAAATTTATATGAAAAATCAAGCAAAACGTTAATTTATGTATTGTATTAATGAATTTTATTTATTTTTCAGGTGCAGAAGGCGCGGACGGTGTAATGGAAGAAGAAATACGATGCTGGACTACAAGAAACGGTTAAAAAACAAAGAAGTTAAGTGTTAGAATGACTAAAATGAATTGACTTTAAAGAAATTACGATTTTTAAGCAAAAAAGAGGGATAACTAAGTGAATCTCAAAATGAATTACTATTTACGAGTACAAGAGGGATAAAGAAGCTATTTAGAAACGGGGAGCAACAACAAATACCGAATATCGCGAATGAAATTTCAATGTTGATTTTCGATAGTGCCGAGCTTAGGTGGTTTTCCTATACAAGTTGAAAAGGAGTGGGGGCCGAATTTACTGTTTTTTGCGAATAGCTGAAAAACTACTGATCGGAGAACTACGAAACTGGTGTCTATAAATGCGTGAAAGAATAGCGGTTTTGTCAATATAATAATATCAACAGGAATAATTAAGAAAACTTTAGAAAAAATGAATTTACTTTTTAGATGTTTAAAATTTATATGAAAAATCAAGCAAAACGTTAATTTATGTATTGTATTAATGAATTTTATTTATTTTTCAGGTGCAGAAGGCGCGGACGGTGTAATGGAAGAAGAAATACGATGCTGGACTACAAGAAACGGTTAAAAAACAAAGAAGTTAAGTGTTAGAATGACTAAAATGAATTGACTTTAAAGAAATTACGATTTTTAAGCAAAAAAGAGGGATAACTAAGTGAATCTCAAAATGAATTACTATTTACGAGTACAAGAGGGATAAAGAAGCTATTTAGAAACGGGGAGCAACAACAAATACCGAATATCGCGAATGAAATTTCAATGTTGATTTTCGATAGTGCCGAGCTTAGGTGGTTTTCCTATACAAGTTGAAAAGGAGTGGGGGCCGAATTTACTGTTTTTTGCGAATAGCTGAAAAACTACTGATCGGAGAACTACGAAACTGGTGTCTATAAATGCGTGAAAGAATAGCGGTTTTGTCAATATAATAATATCAACAGGAATAATTAAGAAAACTTTAGAAAAAATGAATTTACTTTTTAGATGTTTAAAATTTATATGAAAAATCAAGCAAAACGTTAATTTATGTATTGTATTAATGAATTTTATTTATTTTTCAGGTGCAGAAGGCGCGGACGGTGTAATGGAAGAAGAAATACGATGCTGGACTACAAGAAACGGTTAAAAAACAAAGAAGTTAAGTGTTAGAATGACTAAAATGAATTGACTTTAAAGAAATTACGATTTTTAAGCAAAAAAGAGGGATAACTAAGTGAATCTCAAAATGAATTACTATTTACGAGTACAAGAGGGATAAAGAAGCTATTTAGAAACGGGGAGCAACAACAAATACCGAATATCGCGAATGAAATTTCAATGTTGATTTTCGATAGTGCCGAGCTTAGGTGGTTTTCCTATACAAGTTGAAAAGGAGTGGGGGCCGAATTTACTGTTTTTTGCGAATAGCTGAAAAACTACTGATCGGAGAACTACGAAACTGGTGTCTATAAATGCGTGAAAGAATAGCGGTTTTGTCAATATAATAATATCAACAGGAATAATTAAGAAAACTTTAGAAAAAATGAATTTACTTTTTAGATGTTTAAAATTTATATGAAAAATCAAGCAAAACGTTAATTTATGTATTGTATTAATGAATTTTATTTATTTTTCAGGTGCAGAAGGCGCGGACGGTGTAATGGAAGAAGAAATACGATGCTGGACTACAAGAAACGGTTAAAAAACAAAGAAGTTAAGTGTTAGAATGACTAAAATGAATTGACTTTAAAGAAATTACGATTTTTAAGCAAAAAAGAGGGATAACTAAGTGAATCTCAAAATGAATTACTATTTACGAGTACAAGAGGGATAAAGAAGCTATTTAGAAACGGGGAGCAACAACAAATACCGAATATCGCGAATGAAATTTCAATGTTGATTTTCGATAGTGCCGAGCTTAGGTGGTTTTCCTATACAAGTTGAAAAGGAGTGGGGGCCGAATTTACTGTTTTTTGCGAATAGCTGAAAAACTACTGATCGGAGAACTACGAAACTGGTGTCTATAAATGCGTGAAAGAATAGCGGTTTTGTCAATATAATAATATCAACAGGAATAATTAAGAAAACTTTAGAAAAAATGAATTTACTTTTTAGATGTTTAAAATTTATATGAAAAATCAAGCAAAACGTTAATTTATGTATTGTATTAATGAATTTTATTTATTTTTCAGGTGCAGAAGGCGCGGACGGTGTAATGGAAGAAGAAATACGATGCTGGACTACAAGAAACGGTTAAAAAACAAAGAAGTTAAGTGTTAGAATGACTAAAATGAATTGACTTTAAAGAAATTACGATTTTTAAGCAAAAAAGAGGGATAACTAAGTGAATCTCAAAATGAATTACTATTTACGAGTACAAGAGGGATAAAGAAGCTATTTAGAAACGGGGAGCAACAACAAATACCGAATATCGCGAATGAAATTTCAATGTTGATTTTCGATAGTGCCGAGCTTAGGTGGTTTTCCTATACAAGTTGAAAAGGAGTGGGGGCCGAATTTACTGTTTTTTGCGAATAGCTGAAAAACTACTGATCGGAGAACTACGAAACTGGTGTCTATAAATGCGTGAAAGAATAGCGGTTTTGTCAATATAATAATATCAACAGGAATAATTAAGAAAACTTTAGAAAAAATGAATTTACTTTTTAGATGTTTAAAATTTATATGAAAAATCAAGCAAAACGTTAATTTATGTATTGTATTAATGAATTTTATTTATTTTTCAGGTGCAGAAGGCGCGGACGGTGTAATGGAAGAAGAAATACGATGCTGGACTACAAGAAACGGTTAAAAAACAAAGAAGTTAAGTGTTAGAATGACTAAAATGAATTGACTTTAAAGAAATTACGATTTTTAAGCAAAAAAGAGGGATAACTAAGTGAATCTCAAAATGAATTACTATTTACGAGTACAAGAGGGATAAAGAAGCTATTTAGAAACGGGGAGCAACAACAAATACCGAATATCGCGAATGAAATTTCAATGTTGATTTTCGATAGTGCCGAGCTTAGGTGGTTTTCCTATACAAGTTGAAAAGGAGTGGGGGCCGAATTTACTGTTTTTTGCGAATAGCTGAAAAACTACTGATCGGAGAACTACGAAACTGGTGTCTATAAATGCGTGAAAGAATAGCGGTTTTGTCAATATAATAATATCAACAGGAATAATTAAGAAAACTTTAGAAAAAATGAATTTACTTTTTAGATGTTTAAAATTTATATGAAAAATCAAGCAAAACGTTAATTTATGTATTGTATTAATGAATTTTATTTATTTTTCAGGTGCAGAAGGCGCGGACGGTGTAATGGAAGAAGAAATACGATGCTGGACTACAAGAAACGGTTAAAAAACAAAGAAGTTAAGTGTTAGAATGACTAAAATGAATTGACTTTAAAGAAATTACGATTTTTAAGCAAAAAAGAGGGATAACTAAGTGAATCTCAAAATGAATTACTATTTACGAGTACAAGAGGGATAAAGAAGCTATTTAGAAACGGGGAGCAACAACAAATACCGAATATCGCGAATGAAATTTCAATGTTGATTTTCGATAGTGCCGAGCTTAGGTGGTTTTCCTATACAAGTTGAAAAGGAGTGGGGGCCGAATTTACTGTTTTTTGCGAATAGCTGAAAAACTACTGATCGGAGAACTACGAAACTGGTGTCTATAAATGCGTGAAAGAATAGCGGTTTTGTCAATATAATAATATCAACAGGAATAATTAAGAAAACTTTAGAAAAAATGAATTTACTTTTTAGATGTTTAAAATTTATATGAAAAATCAAGCAAAACGTTAATTTATGTATTGTATTAATGAATTTTATTTATTTTTCAGGTGCAGAAGGCGCGGACGGTGTAATGGAAGAAGAAATACGATGCTGGACTACAAGAAACGGTTAAAAAACAAAGAAGTTAAGTGTTAGAATGACTAAAATGAATTGACTTTAAAGAAATTACGATTTTTAAGCAAAAAAGAGGGATAACTAAGTGAATCTCAAAATGAATTACTATTTACGAGTACAAGAGGGATAAAGAAGCTATTTAGAAACGGGGAGCAACAACAAATACCGAATATCGCGAATGAAATTTCAATGTTGATTTTCGATAGTGCCGAGCTTAGGTGGTTTTCCTATACAAGTTGAAAAGGAGTGGGGGCCGAATTTACTGTTTTTTGCGAATAGCTGAAAAACTACTGATCGGAGAACTACGAAACTGGTGTCTATAAATGCGTGAAAGAATAGCGGTTTTGTCAATATAATAATATCAACAGGAATAATTAAGAAAACTTTAGAAAAAATGAATTTACTTTTTAGATGTTTAAAATTTATATGAAAAATCAAGCAAAACGTTAATTTATGTATTGTATTAATGAATTTTATTTATTTTTCAGGTGCAGAAGGCGCGGACGGTGTAATGGAAGAAGAAATACGATGCTGGACTACAAGAAACGGTTAAAAAACAAAGAAGTTAAGTGTTAGAATGACTAAAATGAATTGACTTTAAAGAAATTACGATTTTTAAGCAAAAAAGAGGGATAACTAAGTGAATCTCAAAATGAATTACTATTTACGAGTACAAGAGGGATAAAGAAGCTATTTAGAAACGGGGAGCAACAACAAATACCGAATATCGCGAATGAAATTTCAATGTTGATTTTCGATAGTGCCGAGCTTAGGTGGTTTTCCTATACAAGTTGAAAAGGAGTGGGGGCCGAATTTACTGTTTTTTGCGAATAGCTGAAAAACTACTGATCGGAGAACTACGAAACTGGTGTCTATAAATGCGTGAAAGAATAGCGGTTTTGTCAATATAATAATATCAACAGGAATAATTAAGAAAACTTTAGAAAAAATGAATTTACTTTTTAGATGTTTAAAATTTATATGAAAAATCAAGCAAAACGTTAATTTATGTATTGTATTAATGAATTTTATTTATTTTTCAGGTGCAGAAGGCGCGGACGGTGTAATGGAAGAAGAAATACGATGCTGGACTACAAGAAACGGTTAAAAAACAAAGAAGTTAAGTGTTAGAATGACTAAAATGAATTGACTTTAAAGAAATTACGATTTTTAAGCAAAAAAGAGGGATAACTAAGTGAATCTCAAAATGAATTACTATTTACGAGTACAAGAGGGATAAAGAAGCTATTTAGAAACGGGGAGCAACAACAAATACCGAATATCGCGAATGAAATTTCAATGTTGATTTTCGATAGTGCCGAGCTTAGGTGGTTTTCCTATACAAGTTGAAAAGGAGTGGGGGCCGAATTTACTGTTTTTTGCGAATAGCTGAAAAACTACTGATCGGAGAACTACGAAACTGGTGTCTATAAATGCGTGAAAGAATAGCGGTTTTGTCAATATAATAATATCAACAGGAATAATTAAGAAAACTTTAGAAAAAATGAATTTACTTTTTAGATGTTTAAAATTTATATGAAAAATCAAGCAAAACGTTAATTTATGTATTGTATTAATGAATTTTATTTATTTTTCAGGTGCAGAAGGCGCGGACGGTGTAATGGAAGAAGAAATACGATGCTGGACTACAAGAAACGGTTAAAAAACAAAGAAGTTAAGTGTTAGAATGACTAAAATGAATTGACTTTAAAGAAATTACGATTTTTAAGCAAAAAAGAGGGATAACTAAGTGAATCTCAAAATGAATTACTATTTACGAGTACAAGAGGGATAAAGAAGCTATTTAGAAACGGGGAGCAACAACAAATACCGAATATCGCGAATGAAATTTCAATGTTGATTTTCGATAGTGCCGAGCTTAGGTGGTTTTCCTATACAAGTTGAAAAGGAGTGGGGGCCGAATTTACTGTTTTTTGCGAATAGCTGAAAAACTACTGATCGGAGAACTACGAAACTGGTGTCTATAAATGCGTGAAAGAATAGCGGTTTTGTCAATATAATAATATCAACAGGAATAATTAAGAAAACTTTAGAAAAAATGAATTTACTTTTTAGATGTTTAAAATTTATATGAAAAATCAAGCAAAACGTTAATTTATGTATTGTATTAATGAATTTTATTTATTTTTCAGGTGCAGAAGGCGCGGACGGTGTAATGGAAGAAGAAATACGATGCTGGACTACAAGAAACGGTTAAAAAACAAAGAAGTTAAGTGTTAGAATGACTAAAATGAATTGACTTTAAAGAAATTACGATTTTTAAGCAAAAAAGAGGGATAACTAAGTGAATCTCAAAATGAATTACTATTTACGAGTACAAGAGGGATAAAGAAGCTATTTAGAAACGGGGAGCAACAACAAATACCGAATATCGCGAATGAAATTTCAATGTTGATTTTCGATAGTGCCGAGCTTAGGTGGTTTTCCTATACAAGTTGAAAAGGAGTGGGGGCCGAATTTACTGTTTTTTGCGAATAGCTGAAAAACTACTGATCGGAGAACTACGAAACTGGTGTCTATAAATGCGTGAAAGAATAGCGGTTTTGTCAATATAATAATATCAACAGGAATAATTAAGAAAACTTTAGAAAAAATGAATTTACTTTTTAGATGTTTAAAATTTATATGAAAAATCAAGCAAAACGTTAATTTATGTATTGTATTAATGAATTTTATTTATTTTTCAGGTGCAGAAGGCGCGGACGGTGTAATGGAAGAAGAAATACGATGCTGGACTACAAGAAACGGTTAAAAAACAAAGAAGTTAAGTGTTAGAATGACTAAAATGAATTGACTTTAAAGAAATTACGATTTTTAAGCAAAAAAGAGGGATAACTAAGTGAATCTCAAAATGAATTACTATTTACGAGTACAAGAGGGATAAAGAAGCTATTTAGAAACGGGGAGCAACAACAAATACCGAATATCGCGAATGAAATTTCAATGTTGATTTTCGATAGTGCCGAGCTTAGGTGGTTTTCCTATACAAGTTGAAAAGGAGTGGGGGCCGAATTTACTGTTTTTTGCGAATAGCTGAAAAACTACTGATCGGAGAACTACGAAACTGGTGTCTATAAATGCGTGAAAGAATAGCGGTTTTGTCAATATAATAATATCAACAGGAATAATTAAGAAAACTTTAGAAAAAATGAATTTACTTTTTAGATGTTTAAAATTTATATGAAAAATCAAGCAAAACGTTAATTTATGTATTGTATTAATGAATTTTATTTATTTTTCAGGTGCAGAAGGCGCGGACGGTGTAATGGAAGAAGAAATACGATGCTGGACTACAAGAAACGGTTAAAAAACAAAGAAGTTAAGTGTTAGAATGACTAAAATGAATTGACTTTAAAGAAATTACGATTTTTAAGCAAAAAAGAGGGATAACTAAGTGAATCTCAAAATGAATTACTATTTACGAGTACAAGAGGGATAAAGAAGCTATTTAGAAACGGGGAGCAACAACAAATACCGAATATCGCGAATGAAATTTCAATGTTGATTTTCGATAGTGCCGAGCTTAGGTGGTTTTCCTATACAAGTTGAAAAGGAGTGGGGGCCGAATTTACTGTTTTTTGCGAATAGCTGAAAAACTACTGATCGGAGAACTACGAAACTGGTGTCTATAAATGCGTGAAAGAATAGCGGTTTTGTCAATATAATAATATCAACAGGAATAATTAAGAAAACTTTAGAAAAAATGAATTTACTTTTTAGATGTTTAAAATTTATATGAAAAATCAAGCAAAACGTTAATTTATGTATTGTATTAATGAATTTTATTTATTTTTCAGGTGCAGAAGGCGCGGACGGTGTAATGGAAGAAGAAATACGATGCTGGACTACAAGAAACGGTTAAAAAACAAAGAAGTTAAGTGTTAGAATGACTAAAATGAATTGACTTTAAAGAAATTACGATTTTTAAGCAAAAAAGAGGGATAACTAAGTGAATCTCAAAATGAATTACTATTTACGAGTACAAGAGGGATAAAGAAGCTATTTAGAAACGGGGAGCAACAACAAATACCGAATATCGCGAATGAAATTTCAATGTTGATTTTCGATAGTGCCGAGCTTAGGTGGTTTTCCTATACAAGTTGAAAAGGAGTGGGGGCCGAATTTACTGTTTTTTGCGAATAGCTGAAAAACTACTGATCGGAGAACTACGAAACTGGTGTCTATAAATGCGTGAAAGAATAGCGGTTTTGTCAATATAATAATATCAACAGGAATAATTAAGAAAACTTTAGAAAAAATGAATTTACTTTTTAGATGTTTAAAATTTATATGAAAAATCAAGCAAAACGTTAATTTATGTATTGTATTAATGAATTTTATTTATTTTTCAGGTGCAGAAGGCGCGGACGGTGTAATGGAAGAAGAAATACGATGCTGGACTACAAGAAACGGTTAAAAAACAAAGAAGTTAAGTGTTAGAATGACTAAAATGAATTGACTTTAAAGAAATTACGATTTTTAAGCAAAAAAGAGGGATAACTAAGTGAATCTCAAAATGAATTACTATTTACGAGTACAAGAGGGATAAAGAAGCTATTTAGAAACGGGGAGCAACAACAAATACCGAATATCGCGAATGAAATTTCAATGTTGATTTTCGATAGTGCCGAGCTTAGGTGGTTTTCCTATACAAGTTGAAAAGGAGTGGGGGCCGAATTTACTGTTTTTTGCGAATAGCTGAAAAACTACTGATCGGAGAACTACGAAACTGGTGTCTATAAATGCGTGAAAGAATAGCGGTTTTGTCAATATAATAATATCAACAGGAATAATTAAGAAAACTTTAGAAAAAATGAATTTACTTTTTAGATGTTTAAAATTTATATGAAAAATCAAGCAAAACGTTAATTTATGTATTGTATTAATGAATTTTATTTATTTTTCAGGTGCAGAAGGCGCGGACGGTGTAATGGAAGAAGAAATACGATGCTGGACTACAAGAAACGGTTAAAAAACAAAGAAGTTAAGTGTTAGAATGACTAAAATGAATTGACTTTAAAGAAATTACGATTTTTAAGCAAAAAAGAGGGATAACTAAGTGAATCTCAAAATGAATTACTATTTACGAGTACAAGAGGGATAAAGAAGCTATTTAGAAACGGGGAGCAACAACAAATACCGAATATCGCGAATGAAATTTCAATGTTGATTTTCGATAGTGCCGAGCTTAGGTGGTTTTCCTATACAAGTTGAAAAGGAGTGGGGGCCGAATTTACTGTTTTTTGCGAATAGCTGAAAAACTACTGATCGGAGAACTACGAAACTGGTGTCTATAAATGCGTGAAAGAATAGCGGTTTTGTCAATATAATAATATCAACAGGAATAATTAAGAAAACTTTAGAAAAAATGAATTTACTTTTTAGATGTTTAAAATTTATATGAAAAATCAAGCAAAACGTTAATTTATGTATTGTATTAATGAATTTTATTTATTTTTCAGGTGCAGAAGGCGCGGACGGTGTAATGGAAGAAGAAATACGATGCTGGACTACAAGAAACGGTTAAAAAACAAAGAAGTTAAGTGTTAGAATGACTAAAATGAATTGACTTTAAAGAAATTACGATTTTTAAGCAAAAAAGAGGGATAACTAAGTGAATCTCAAAATGAATTACTATTTACGAGTACAAGAGGGATAAAGAAGCTATTTAGAAACGGGGAGCAACAACAAATACCGAATATCGCGAATGAAATTTCAATGTTGATTTTCGATAGTGCCGAGCTTAGGTGGTTTTCCTATACAAGTTGAAAAGGAGTGGGGGCCGAATTTACTGTTTTTTGCGAATAGCTGAAAAACTACTGATCGGAGAACTACGAAACTGGTGTCTATAAATGCGTGAAAGAATAGCGGTTTTGTCAATATAATAATATCAACAGGAATAATTAAGAAAACTTTAGAAAAAATGAATTTACTTTTTAGATGTTTAAAATTTATATGAAAAATCAAGCAAAACGTTAATTTATGTATTGTATTAATGAATTTTATTTATTTTTCAGGTGCAGAAGGCGCGGACGGTGTAATGGAAGAAGAAATACGATGCTGGACTACAAGAAACGGTTAAAAAACAAAGAAGTTAAGTGTTAGAATGACTAAAATGAATTGACTTTAAAGAAATTACGATTTTTAAGCAAAAAAGAGGGATAACTAAGTGAATCTCAAAATGAATTACTATTTACGAGTACAAGAGGGATAAAGAAGCTATTTAGAAACGGGGAGCAACAACAAATACCGAATATCGCGAATGAAATTTCAATGTTGATTTTCGATAGTGCCGAGCTTAGGTGGTTTTCCTATACAAGTTGAAAAGGAGTGGGGGCCGAATTTACTGTTTTTTGCGAATAGCTGAAAAACTACTGATCGGAGAACTACGAAACTGGTGTCTATAAATGCGTGAAAGAATAGCGGTTTTGTCAATATAATAATATCAACAGGAATAATTAAGAAAACTTTAGAAAAAATGAATTTACTTTTTAGATGTTTAAAATTTATATGAAAAATCAAGCAAAACGTTAATTTATGTATTGTATTAATGAATTTTATTTATTTTTCAGGTGCAGAAGGCGCGGACGGTGTAATGGAAGAAGAAATACGATGCTGGACTACAAGAAACGGTTAAAAAACAAAGAAGTTAAGTGTTAGAATGACTAAAATGAATTGACTTTAAAGAAATTACGATTTTTAAGCAAAAAAGAGGGATAACTAAGTGAATCTCAAAATGAATTACTATTTACGAGTACAAGAGGGATAAAGAAGCTATTTAGAAACGGGGAGCAACAACAAATACCGAATATCGCGAATGAAATTTCAATGTTGATTTTCGATAGTGCCGAGCTTAGGTGGTTTTCCTATACAAGTTGAAAAGGAGTGGGGGCCGAATTTACTGTTTTTTGCGAATAGCTGAAAAACTACTGATCGGAGAACTACGAAACTGGTGTCTATAAATGCGTGAAAGAATAGCGGTTTTGTCAATATAATAATATCAACAGGAATAATTAAGAAAACTTTAGAAAAAATGAATTTACTTTTTAGATGTTTAAAATTTATATGAAAAATCAAGCAAAACGTTAATTTATGTATTGTATTAATGAATTTTATTTATTTTTCAGGTGCAGAAGGCGCGGACGGTGTAATGGAAGAAGAAATACGATGCTGGACTACAAGAAACGGTTAAAAAACAAAGAAGTTAAGTGTTAGAATGACTAAAATGAATTGACTTTAAAGAAATTACGATTTTTAAGCAAAAAAGAGGGATAACTAAGTGAATCTCAAAATGAATTACTATTTACGAGTACAAGAGGGATAAAGAAGCTATTTAGAAACGGGGAGCAACAACAAATACCGAATATCGCGAATGAAATTTCAATGTTGATTTTCGATAGTGCCGAGCTTAGGTGGTTTTCCTATACAAGTTGAAAAGGAGTGGGGGCCGAATTTACTGTTTTTTGCGAATAGCTGAAAAACTACTGATCGGAGAACTACGAAACTGGTGTCTATAAATGCGTGAAAGAATAGCGGTTTTGTCAATATAATAATATCAACAGGAATAATTAAGAAAACTTTAGAAAAAATGAATTTACTTTTTAGATGTTTAAAATTTATATGAAAAATCAAGCAAAACGTTAATTTATGTATTGTATTAATGAATTTTATTTATTTTTCAGGTGCAGAAGGCGCGGACGGTGTAATGGAAGAAGAAATACGATGCTGGACTACAAGAAACGGTTAAAAAACAAAGAAGTTAAGTGTTAGAATGACTAAAATGAATTGACTTTAAAGAAATTACGATTTTTAAGCAAAAAAGAGGGATAACTAAGTGAATCTCAAAATGAATTACTATTTACGAGTACAAGAGGGATAAAGAAGCTATTTAGAAACGGGGAGCAACAACAAATACCGAATATCGCGAATGAAATTTCAATGTTGATTTTCGATAGTGCCGAGCTTAGGTGGTTTTCCTATACAAGTTGAAAAGGAGTGGGGGCCGAATTTACTGTTTTTTGCGAATAGCTGAAAAACTACTGATCGGAGAACTACGAAACTGGTGTCTATAAATGCGTGAAAGAATAGCGGTTTTGTCAATATAATAATATCAACAGGAATAATTAAGAAAACTTTAGAAAAAATGAATTTACTTTTTAGATGTTTAAAATTTATATGAAAAATCAAGCAAAACGTTAATTTATGTATTGTATTAATGAATTTTATTTATTTTTCAGGTGCAGAAGGCGCGGACGGTGTAATGGAAGAAGAAATACGATGCTGGACTACAAGAAACGGTTAAAAAACAAAGAAGTTAAGTGTTAGAATGACTAAAATGAATTGACTTTAAAGAAATTACGATTTTTAAGCAAAAAAGAGGGATAACTAAGTGAATCTCAAAATGAATTACTATTTACGAGTACAAGAGGGATAAAGAAGCTATTTAGAAACGGGGAGCAACAACAAATACCGAATATCGCGAATGAAATTTCAATGTTGATTTTCGATAGTGCCGAGCTTAGGTGGTTTTCCTATACAAGTTGAAAAGGAGTGGGGGCCGAATTTACTGTTTTTTGCGAATAGCTGAAAAACTACTGATCGGAGAACTACGAAACTGGTGTCTATAAATGCGTGAAAGAATAGCGGTTTTGTCAATATAATAATATCAACAGGAATAATTAAGAAAACTTTAGAAAAAATGAATTTACTTTTTAGATGTTTAAAATTTATATGAAAAATCAAGCAAAACGTTAATTTATGTATTGTATTAATGAATTTTATTTATTTTTCAGGTGCAGAAGGCGCGGACGGTGTAATGGAAGAAGAAATACGATGCTGGACTACAAGAAACGGTTAAAAAACAAAGAAGTTAAGTGTTAGAATGACTAAAATGAATTGACTTTAAAGAAATTACGATTTTTAAGCAAAAAAGAGGGATAACTAAGTGAATCTCAAAATGAATTACTATTTACGAGTACAAGAGGGATAAAGAAGCTATTTAGAAACGGGGAGCAACAACAAATACCGAATATCGCGAATGAAATTTCAATGTTGATTTTCGATAGTGCCGAGCTTAGGTGGTTTTCCTATACAAGTTGAAAAGGAGTGGGGGCCGAATTTACTGTTTTTTGCGAATAGCTGAAAAACTACTGATCGGAGAACTACGAAACTGGTGTCTATAAATGCGTGAAAGAATAGCGGTTTTGTCAATATAATAATATCAACAGGAATAATTAAGAAAACTTTAGAAAAAATGAATTTACTTTTTAGATGTTTAAAATTTATATGAAAAATCAAGCAAAACGTTAATTTATGTATTGTATTAATGAATTTTATTTATTTTTCAGGTGCAGAAGGCGCGGACGGTGTAATGGAAGAAGAAATACGATGCTGGACTACAAGAAACGGTTAAAAAACAAAGAAGTTAAGTGTTAGAATGACTAAAATGAATTGACTTTAAAGAAATTACGATTTTTAAGCAAAAAAGAGGGATAACTAAGTGAATCTCAAAATGAATTACTATTTACGAGTACAAGAGGGATAAAGAAGCTATTTAGAAACGGGGAGCAACAACAAATACCGAATATCGCGAATGAAATTTCAATGTTGATTTTCGATAGTGCCGAGCTTAGGTGGTTTTCCTATACAAGTTGAAAAGGAGTGGGGGCCGAATTTACTGTTTTTTGCGAATAGCTGAAAAACTACTGATCGGAGAACTACGAAACTGGTGTCTATAAATGCGTGAAAGAATAGCGGTTTTGTCAATATAATAATATCAACAGGAATAATTAAGAAAACTTTAGAAAAAATGAATTTACTTTTTAGATGTTTAAAATTTATATGAAAAATCAAGCAAAACGTTAATTTATGTATTGTATTAATGAATTTTATTTATTTTTCAGGTGCAGAAGGCGCGGACGGTGTAATGGAAGAAGAAATACGATGCTGGACTACAAGAAACGGTTAAAAAACAAAGAAGTTAAGTGTTAGAATGACTAAAATGAATTGACTTTAAAGAAATTACGATTTTTAAGCAAAAAAGAGGGATAACTAAGTGAATCTCAAAATGAATTACTATTTACGAGTACAAGAGGGATAAAGAAGCTATTTAGAAACGGGGAGCAACAACAAATACCGAATATCGCGAATGAAATTTCAATGTTGATTTTCGATAGTGCCGAGCTTAGGTGGTTTTCCTATACAAGTTGAAAAGGAGTGGGGGCCGAATTTACTGTTTTTTGCGAATAGCTGAAAAACTACTGATCGGAGAACTACGAAACTGGTGTCTATAAATGCGTGAAAGAATAGCGGTTTTGTCAATATAATAATATCAACAGGAATAATTAAGAAAACTTTAGAAAAAATGAATTTACTTTTTAGATGTTTAAAATTTATATGAAAAATCAAGCAAAACGTTAATTTATGTATTGTATTAATGAATTTTATTTATTTTTCAGGTGCAGAAGGCGCGGACGGTGTAATGGAAGAAGAAATACGATGCTGGACTACAAGAAACGGTTAAAAAACAAAGAAGTTAAGTGTTAGAATGACTAAAATGAATTGACTTTAAAGAAATTACGATTTTTAAGCAAAAAAGAGGGATAACTAAGTGAATCTCAAAATGAATTACTATTTACGAGTACAAGAGGGATAAAGAAGCTATTTAGAAACGGGGAGCAACAACAAATACCGAATATCGCGAATGAAATTTCAATGTTGATTTTCGATAGTGCCGAGCTTAGGTGGTTTTCCTATACAAGTTGAAAAGGAGTGGGGGCCGAATTTACTGTTTTTTGCGAATAGCTGAAAAACTACTGATCGGAGAACTACGAAACTGGTGTCTATAAATGCGTGAAAGAATAGCGGTTTTGTCAATATAATAATATCAACAGGAATAATTAAGAAAACTTTAGAAAAAATGAATTTACTTTTTAGATGTTTAAAATTTATATGAAAAATCAAGCAAAACGTTAATTTATGTATTGTATTAATGAATTTTATTTATTTTTCAGGTGCAGAAGGCGCGGACGGTGTAATGGAAGAAGAAATACGATGCTGGACTACAAGAAACGGTTAAAAAACAAAGAAGTTAAGTGTTAGAATGACTAAAATGAATTGACTTTAAAGA
Organism: Trilocha varians; assembly: GCA_030269945.2. Lineage (NCBI taxonomy): Eukaryota > Metazoa > Arthropoda > Insecta > Lepidoptera > Bombycidae > Trilocha > Trilocha varians. The sequence continues at coordinate 138,004 of AP028264.1, read as the reverse complement.
AATTACGATTTTTAAGCAAAAAAGAGGGATAACTAAGTGAATCTCAAAATGAATTACTATTTACGAGTACAAGAGGGATAAAGAAGCTATTTAGAAACGGGGAGCAACAACAAATACCGAATATCGCGAATGAAATTTCAATGTTGATTTTCGATAGTGCCGAGCTTAGGTGGTTTTCCTATACAAGTTGAAAAGGAGTGGGGGCCGAATTTACTGTTTTTTGCGAATAGCTGAAAAACTACTGATCGGAGAACTACGAAACTGGTGTCTATAAATGCGTGAAAGAATAGCGGTTTTGTCAATATAATAATATCAACAGGAATAATTAAGAAAACTTTAGAAAAAATGAATTTACTTTTTAGATGTTTAAAATTTATATGAAAAATCAAGCAAAACGTTAATTTATGTATTGTATTAATGAATTTTATTTATTTTTCAGGTGCAGAAGGCGCGGACGGTGTAATGGAAGAAGAAATACGATGCTGGACTACAAGAAACGGTTAAAAAACAAAGAAGTTAAGTGTTAGAATGACTAAAATGAATTGACTTTAAAGAAATTACGATTTTTAAGCAAAAAAGAGGGATAACTAAGTGAATCTCAAAATGAATTACTATTTACGAGTACAAGAGGGATAAAGAAGCTATTTAGAAACGGGGAGCAACAACAAATACCGAATATCGCGAATGAAATTTCAATGTTGATTTTCGATAGTGCCGAGCTTAGGTGGTTTTCCTATACAAGTTGAAAAGGAGTGGGGGCCGAATTTACTGTTTTTTGCGAATAGCTGAAAAACTACTGATCGGAGAACTACGAAACTGGTGTCTATAAATGCGTGAAAGAATAGCGGTTTTGTCAATATAATAATATCAACAGGAATAATTAAGAAAACTTTAGAAAAAATGAATTTACTTTTTAGATGTTTAAAATTTATATGAAAAATCAAGCAAAACGTTAATTTATGTATTGTATTAATGAATTTTATTTATTTTTCAGGTGCAGAAGGCGCGGACGGTGTAATGGAAGAAGAAATACGATGCTGGACTACAAGAAACGGTTAAAAAACAAAGAAGTTAAGTGTTAGAATGACTAAAATGAATTGACTTTAAAGAAATTACGATTTTTAAGCAAAAAAGAGGGATAACTAAGTGAATCTCAAAATGAATTACTATTTACGAGTACAAGAGGGATAAAGAAGCTATTTAGAAACGGGGAGCAACAACAAATACCGAATATCGCGAATGAAATTTCAATGTTGATTTTCGATAGTGCCGAGCTTAGGTGGTTTTCCTATACAAGTTGAAAAGGAGTGGGGGCCGAATTTACTGTTTTTTGCGAATAGCTGAAAAACTACTGATCGGAGAACTACGAAACTGGTGTCTATAAATGCGTGAAAGAATAGCGGTTTTGTCAATATAATAATATCAACAGGAATAATTAAGAAAACTTTAGAAAAAATGAATTTACTTTTTAGATGTTTAAAATTTATATGAAAAATCAAGCAAAACGTTAATTTATGTATTGTATTAATGAATTTTATTTATTTTTCAGGTGCAGAAGGCGCGGACGGTGTAATGGAAGAAGAAATACGATGCTGGACTACAAGAAACGGTTAAAAAACAAAGAAGTTAAGTGTTAGAATGACTAAAATGAATTGACTTTAAAGAAATTACGATTTTTAAGCAAAAAAGAGGGATAACTAAGTGAATCTCAAAATGAATTACTATTTACGAGTACAAGAGGGATAAAGAAGCTATTTAGAAACGGGGAGCAACAACAAATACCGAATATCGCGAATGAAATTTCAATGTTGATTTTCGATAGTGCCGAGCTTAGGTGGTTTTCCTATACAAGTTGAAAAGGAGTGGGGGCCGAATTTACTGTTTTTTGCGAATAGCTGAAAAACTACTGATCGGAGAACTACGAAACTGGTGTCTATAAATGCGTGAAAGAATAGCGGTTTTGTCAATATAATAATATCAACAGGAATAATTAAGAAAACTTTAGAAAAAATGAATTTACTTTTTAGATGTTTAAAATTTATATGAAAAATCAAGCAAAACGTTAATTTATGTATTGTATTAATGAATTTTATTTATTTTTCAGGTGCAGAAGGCGCGGACGGTGTAATGGAAGAAGAAATACGATGCTGGACTACAAGAAACGGTTAAAAAACAAAGAAGTTAAGTGTTAGAATGACTAAAATGAATTGACTTTAAAGAAATTACGATTTTTAAGCAAAAAAGAGGGATAACTAAGTGAATCTCAAAATGAATTACTATTTACGAGTACAAGAGGGATAAAGAAGCTATTTAGAAACGGGGAGCAACAACAAATACCGAATATCGCGAATGAAATTTCAATGTTGATTTTCGATAGTGCCGAGCTTAGGTGGTTTTCCTATACAAGTTGAAAAGGAGTGGGGGCCGAATTTACTGTTTTTTGCGAATAGCTGAAAAACTACTGATCGGAGAACTACGAAACTGGTGTCTATAAATGCGTGAAAGAATAGCGGTTTTGTCAATATAATAATATCAACAGGAATAATTAAGAAAACTTTAGAAAAAATGAATTTACTTTTTAGATGTTTAAAATTTATATGAAAAATCAAGCAAAACGTTAATTTATGTATTGTATTAATGAATTTTATTTATTTTTCAGGTGCAGAAGGCGCGGACGGTGTAATGGAAGAAGAAATACGATGCTGGACTACAAGAAACGGTTAAAAAACAAAGAAGTTAAGTGTTAGAATGACTAAAATGAATTGACTTTAAAGAAATTACGATTTTTAAGCAAAAAAGAGGGATAACTAAGTGAATCTCAAAATGAATTACTATTTACGAGTACAAGAGGGATAAAGAAGCTATTTAGAAACGGGGAGCAACAACAAATACCGAATATCGCGAATGAAATTTCAATGTTGATTTTCGATAGTGCCGAGCTTAGGTGGTTTTCCTATACAAGTTGAAAAGGAGTGGGGGCCGAATTTACTGTTTTTTGCGAATAGCTGAAAAACTACTGATCGGAGAACTACGAAACTGGTGTCTATAAATGCGTGAAAGAATAGCGGTTTTGTCAATATAATAATATCAACAGGAATAATTAAGAAAACTTTAGAAAAAATGAATTTACTTTTTAGATGTTTAAAATTTATATGAAAAATCAAGCAAAACGTTAATTTATGTATTGTATTAATGAATTTTATTTATTTTTCAGGTGCAGAAGGCGCGGACGGTGTAATGGAAGAAGAAATACGATGCTGGACTACAAGAAACGGTTAAAAAACAAAGAAGTTAAGTGTTAGAATGACTAAAATGAATTGACTTTAAAGAAATTACGATTTTTAAGCAAAAAAGAGGGATAACTAAGTGAATCTCAAAATGAATTACTATTTACGAGTACAAGAGGGATAAAGAAGCTATTTAGAAACGGGGAGCAACAACAAATACCGAATATCGCGAATGAAATTTCAATGTTGATTTTCGATAGTGCCGAGCTTAGGTGGTTTTCCTATACAAGTTGAAAAGGAGTGGGGGCCGAATTTACTGTTTTTTGCGAATAGCTGAAAAACTACTGATCGGAGAACTACGAAACTGGTGTCTATAAATGCGTGAAAGAATAGCGGTTTTGTCAATATAATAATATCAACAGGAATAATTAAGAAAACTTTAGAAAAAATGAATTTACTTTTTAGATGTTTAAAATTTATATGAAAAATCAAGCAAAACGTTAATTTATGTATTGTATTAATGAATTTTATTTATTTTTCAGGTGCAGAAGGCGCGGACGGTGTAATGGAAGAAGAAATACGATGCTGGACTACAAGAAACGGTTAAAAAACAAAGAAGTTAAGTGTTAGAATGACTAAAATGAATTGACTTTAAAGAAATTACGATTTTTAAGCAAAAAAGAGGGATAACTAAGTGAATCTCAAAATGAATTACTATTTACGAGTACAAGAGGGATAAAGAAGCTATTTAGAAACGGGGAGCAACAACAAATACCGAATATCGCGAATGAAATTTCAATGTTGATTTTCGATAGTGCCGAGCTTAGGTGGTTTTCCTATACAAGTTGAAAAGGAGTGGGGGCCGAATTTACTGTTTTTTGCGAATAGCTGAAAAACTACTGATCGGAGAACTACGAAACTGGTGTCTATAAATGCGTGAAAGAATAGCGGTTTTGTCAATATAATAATATCAACAGGAATAATTAAGAAAACTTTAGAAAAAATGAATTTACTTTTTAGATGTTTAAAATTTATATGAAAAATCAAGCAAAACGTTAATTTATGTATTGTATTAATGAATTTTATTTATTTTTCAGGTGCAGAAGGCGCGGACGGTGTAATGGAAGAAGAAATACGATGCTGGACTACAAGAAACGGTTAAAAAACAAAGAAGTTAAGTGTTAGAATGACTAAAATGAATTGACTTTAAAGAAATTACGATTTTTAAGCAAAAAAGAGGGATAACTAAGTGAATCTCAAAATGAATTACTATTTACGAGTACAAGAGGGATAAAGAAGCTATTTAGAAACGGGGAGCAACAACAAATACCGAATATCGCGAATGAAATTTCAATGTTGATTTTCGATAGTGCCGAGCTTAGGTGGTTTTCCTATACAAGTTGAAAAGGAGTGGGGGCCGAATTTACTGTTTTTTGCGAATAGCTGAAAAACTACTGATCGGAGAACTACGAAACTGGTGTCTATAAATGCGTGAAAGAATAGCGGTTTTGTCAATATAATAATATCAACAGGAATAATTAAGAAAACTTTAGAAAAAATGAATTTACTTTTTAGATGTTTAAAATTTATATGAAAAATCAAGCAAAACGTTAATTTATGTATTGTATTAATGAATTTTATTTATTTTTCAGGTGCAGAAGGCGCGGACGGTGTAATGGAAGAAGAAATACGATGCTGGACTACAAGAAACGGTTAAAAAACAAAGAAGTTAAGTGTTAGAATGACTAAAATGAATTGACTTTAAAGAAATTACGATTTTTAAGCAAAAAAGAGGGATAACTAAGTGAATCTCAAAATGAATTACTATTTACGAGTACAAGAGGGATAAAGAAGCTATTTAGAAACGGGGAGCAACAACAAATACCGAATATCGCGAATGAAATTTCAATGTTGATTTTCGATAGTGCCGAGCTTAGGTGGTTTTCCTATACAAGTTGAAAAGGAGTGGGGGCCGAATTTACTGTTTTTTGCGAATAGCTGAAAAACTACTGATCGGAGAACTACGAAACTGGTGTCTATAAATGCGTGAAAGAATAGCGGTTTTGTCAATATAATAATATCAACAGGAATAATTAAGAAAACTTTAGAAAAAATGAATTTACTTTTTAGATGTTTAAAATTTATATGAAAAATCAAGCAAAACGTTAATTTATGTATTGTATTAATGAATTTTATTTATTTTTCAGGTGCAGAAGGCGCGGACGGTGTAATGGAAGAAGAAATACGATGCTGGACTACAAGAAACGGTTAAAAAACAAAGAAGTTAAGTGTTAGAATGACTAAAATGAATTGACTTTAAAGAAATTACGATTTTTAAGCAAAAAAGAGGGATAACTAAGTGAATCTCAAAATGAATTACTATTTACGAGTACAAGAGGGATAAAGAAGCTATTTAGAAACGGGGAGCAACAACAAATACCGAATATCGCGAATGAAATTTCAATGTTGATTTTCGATAGTGCCGAGCTTAGGTGGTTTTCCTATACAAGTTGAAAAGGAGTGGGGGCCGAATTTACTGTTTTTTGCGAATAGCTGAAAAACTACTGATCGGAGAACTACGAAACTGGTGTCTATAAATGCGTGAAAGAATAGCGGTTTTGTCAATATAATAATATCAACAGGAATAATTAAGAAAACTTTAGAAAAAATGAATTTACTTTTTAGATGTTTAAAATTTATATGAAAAATCAAGCAAAACGTTAATTTATGTATTGTATTAATGAATTTTATTTATTTTTCAGGTGCAGAAGGCGCGGACGGTGTAATGGAAGAAGAAATACGATGCTGGACTACAAGAAACGGTTAAAAAACAAAGAAGTTAAGTGTTAGAATGACTAAAATGAATTGACTTTAAAGAAATTACGATTTTTAAGCAAAAAAGAGGGATAACTAAGTGAATCTCAAAATGAATTACTATTTACGAGTACAAGAGGGATAAAGAAGCTATTTAGAAACGGGGAGCAACAACAAATACCGAATATCGCGAATGAAATTTCAATGTTGATTTTCGATAGTGCCGAGCTTAGGTGGTTTTCCTATACAAGTTGAAAAGGAGTGGGGGCCGAATTTACTGTTTTTTGCGAATAGCTGAAAAACTACTGATCGGAGAACTACGAAACTGGTGTCTATAAATGCGTGAAAGAATAGCGGTTTTGTCAATATAATAATATCAACAGGAATAATTAAGAAAACTTTAGAAAAAATGAATTTACTTTTTAGATGTTTAAAATTTATATGAAAAATCAAGCAAAACGTTAATTTATGTATTGTATTAATGAATTTTATTTATTTTTCAGGTGCAGAAGGCGCGGACGGTGTAATGGAAGAAGAAATACGATGCTGGACTACAAGAAACGGTTAAAAAACAAAGAAGTTAAGTGTTAGAATGACTAAAATGAATTGACTTTAAAGAAATTACGATTTTTAAGCAAAAAAGAGGGATAACTAAGTGAATCTCAAAATGAATTACTATTTACGAGTACAAGAGGGATAAAGAAGCTATTTAGAAACGGGGAGCAACAACAAATACCGAATATCGCGAATGAAATTTCAATGTTGATTTTCGATAGTGCCGAGCTTAGGTGGTTTTCCTATACAAGTTGAAAAGGAGTGGGGGCCGAATTTACTGTTTTTTGCGAATAGCTGAAAAACTACTGATCGGAGAACTACGAAACTGGTGTCTATAAATGCGTGAAAGAATAGCGGTTTTGTCAATATAATAATATCAACAGGAATAATTAAGAAAACTTTAGAAAAAATGAATTTACTTTTTAGATGTTTAAAATTTATATGAAAAATCAAGCAAAACGTTAATTTATGTATTGTATTAATGAATTTTATTTATTTTTCAGGTGCAGAAGGCGCGGACGGTGTAATGGAAGAAGAAATACGATGCTGGACTACAAGAAACGGTTAAAAAACAAAGAAGTTAAGTGTTAGAATGACTAAAATGAATTGACTTTAAAGAAATTACGATTTTTAAGCAAAAAAGAGGGATAACTAAGTGAATCTCAAAATGAATTACTATTTACGAGTACAAGAGGGATAAAGAAGCTATTTAGAAACGGGGAGCAACAACAAATACCGAATATCGCGAATGAAATTTCAATGTTGATTTTCGATAGTGCCGAGCTTAGGTGGTTTTCCTATACAAGTTGAAAAGGAGTGGGGGCCGAATTTACTGTTTTTTGCGAATAGCTGAAAAACTACTGATCGGAGAACTACGAAACTGGTGTCTATAAATGCGTGAAAGAATAGCGGTTTTGTCAATATAATAATATCAACAGGAATAATTAAGAAAACTTTAGAAAAAATGAATTTACTTTTTAGATGTTTAAAATTTATATGAAAAATCAAGCAAAACGTTAATTTATGTATTGTATTAATGAATTTTATTTATTTTTCAGGTGCAGAAGGCGCGGACGGTGTAATGGAAGAAGAAATACGATGCTGGACTACAAGAAACGGTTAAAAAACAAAGAAGTTAAGTGTTAGAATGACTAAAATGAATTGACTTTAAAGAAATTACGATTTTTAAGCAAAAAAGAGGGATAACTAAGTGAATCTCAAAATGAATTACTATTTACGAGTACAAGAGGGATAAAGAAGCTATTTAGAAACGGGGAGCAACAACAAATACCGAATATCGCGAATGAAATTTCAATGTTGATTTTCGATAGTGCCGAGCTTAGGTGGTTTTCCTATACAAGTTGAAAAGGAGTGGGGGCCGAATTTACTGTTTTTTGCGAATAGCTGAAAAACTACTGATCGGAGAACTACGAAACTGGTGTCTATAAATGCGTGAAAGAATAGCGGTTTTGTCAATATAATAATATCAACAGGAATAATTAAGAAAACTTTAGAAAAAATGAATTTACTTTTTAGATGTTTAAAATTTATATGAAAAATCAAGCAAAACGTTAATTTATGTATTGTATTAATGAATTTTATTTATTTTTCAGGTGCAGAAGGCGCGGACGGTGTAATGGAAGAAGAAATACGATGCTGGACTACAAGAAACGGTTAAAAAACAAAGAAGTTAAGTGTTAGAATGACTAAAATGAATTGACTTTAAAGAAATTACGATTTTTAAGCAAAAAAGAGGGATAACTAAGTGAATCTCAAAATGAATTACTATTTACGAGTACAAGAGGGATAAAGAAGCTATTTAGAAACGGGGAGCAACAACAAATACCGAATATCGCGAATGAAATTTCAATGTTGATTTTCGATAGTGCCGAGCTTAGGTGGTTTTCCTATACAAGTTGAAAAGGAGTGGGGGCCGAATTTACTGTTTTTTGCGAATAGCTGAAAAACTACTGATCGGAGAACTACGAAACTGGTGTCTATAAATGCGTGAAAGAATAGCGGTTTTGTCAATATAATAATATCAACAGGAATAATTAAGAAAACTTTAGAAAAAATGAATTTACTTTTTAGATGTTTAAAATTTATATGAAAAATCAAGCAAAACGTTAATTTATGTATTGTATTAATGAATTTTATTTATTTTTCAGGTGCAGAAGGCGCGGACGGTGTAATGGAAGAAGAAATACGATGCTGGACTACAAGAAACGGTTAAAAAACAAAGAAGTTAAGTGTTAGAATGACTAAAATGAATTGACTTTAAAGAAATTACGATTTTTAAGCAAAAAAGAGGGATAACTAAGTGAATCTCAAAATGAATTACTATTTACGAGTACAAGAGGGATAAAGAAGCTATTTAGAAACGGGGAGCAACAACAAATACCGAATATCGCGAATGAAATTTCAATGTTGATTTTCGATAGTGCCGAGCTTAGGTGGTTTTCCTATACAAGTTGAAAAGGAGTGGGGGCCGAATTTACTGTTTTTTGCGAATAGCTGAAAAACTACTGATCGGAGAACTACGAAACTGGTGTCTATAAATGCGTGAAAGAATAGCGGTTTTGTCAATATAATAATATCAACAGGAATAATTAAGAAAACTTTAGAAAAAATGAATTTACTTTTTAGATGTTTAAAATTTATATGAAAAATCAAGCAAAACGTTAATTTATGTATTGTATTAATGAATTTTATTTATTTTTCAGGTGCAGAAGGCGCGGACGGTGTAATGGAAGAAGAAATACGATGCTGGACTACAAGAAACGGTTAAAAAACAAAGAAGTTAAGTGTTAGAATGACTAAAATGAATTGACTTTAAAGAAATTACGATTTTTAAGCAAAAAAGAGGGATAACTAAGTGAATCTCAAAATGAATTACTATTTACGAGTACAAGAGGGATAAAGAAGCTATTTAGAAACGGGGAGCAACAACAAATACCGAATATCGCGAATGAAATTTCAATGTTGATTTTCGATAGTGCCGAGCTTAGGTGGTTTTCCTATACAAGTTGAAAAGGAGTGGGGGCCGAATTTACTGTTTTTTGCGAATAGCTGAAAAACTACTGATCGGAGAACTACGAAACTGGTGTCTATAAATGCGTGAAAGAATAGCGGTTTTGTCAATATAATAATATCAACAGGAATAATTAAGAAAACTTTAGAAAAAATGAATTTACTTTTTAGATGTTTAAAATTTATATGAAAAATCAAGCAAAACGTTAATTTATGTATTGTATTAATGAATTTTATTTATTTTTCAGGTGCAGAAGGCGCGGACGGTGTAATGGAAGAAGAAATACGATGCTGGACTACAAGAAACGGTTAAAAAACAAAGAAGTTAAGTGTTAGAATGACTAAAATGAATTGACTTTAAAGAAATTACGATTTTTAAGCAAAAAAGAGGGATAACTAAGTGAATCTCAAAATGAATTACTATTTACGAGTACAAGAGGGATAAAGAAGCTATTTAGAAACGGGGAGCAACAACAAATACCGAATATCGCGAATGAAATTTCAATGTTGATTTTCGATAGTGCCGAGCTTAGGTGGTTTTCCTATACAAGTTGAAAAGGAGTGGGGGCCGAATTTACTGTTTTTTGCGAATAGCTGAAAAACTACTGATCGGAGAACTACGAAACTGGTGTCTATAAATGCGTGAAAGAATAGCGGTTTTGTCAATATAATAATATCAACAGGAATAATTAAGAAAACTTTAGAAAAAATGAATTTACTTTTTAGATGTTTAAAATTTATATGAAAAATCAAGCAAAACGTTAATTTATGTATTGTATTAATGAATTTTATTTATTTTTCAGGTGCAGAAGGCGCGGACGGTGTAATGGAAGAAGAAATACGATGCTGGACTACAAGAAACGGTTAAAAAACAAAGAAGTTAAGTGTTAGAATGACTAAAATGAATTGACTTTAAAGAAATTACGATTTTTAAGCAAAAAAGAGGGATAACTAAGTGAATCTCAAAATGAATTACTATTTACGAGTACAAGAGGGATAAAGAAGCTATTTAGAAACGGGGAGCAACAACAAATACCGAATATCGCGAATGAAATTTCAATGTTGATTTTCGATAGTGCCGAGCTTAGGTGGTTTTCCTATACAAGTTGAAAAGGAGTGGGGGCCGAATTTACTGTTTTTTGCGAATAGCTGAAAAACTACTGATCGGAGAACTACGAAACTGGTGTCTATAAATGCGTGAAAGAATAGCGGTTTTGTCAATATAATAATATCAACAGGAATAATTAAGAAAACTTTAGAAAAAATGAATTTACTTTTTAGATGTTTAAAATTTATATGAAAAATCAAGCAAAACGTTAATTTATGTATTGTATTAATGAATTTTATTTATTTTTCAGGTGCAGAAGGCGCGGACGGTGTAATGGAAGAAGAAATACGATGCTGGACTACAAGAAACGGTTAAAAAACAAAGAAGTTAAGTGTTAGAATGACTAAAATGAATTGACTTTAAAGAAATTACGATTTTTAAGCAAAAAAGAGGGATAACTAAGTGAATCTCAAAATGAATTACTATTTACGAGTACAAGAGGGATAAAGAAGCTATTTAGAAACGGGGAGCAACAACAAATACCGAATATCGCGAATGAAATTTCAATGTTGATTTTCGATAGTGCCGAGCTTAGGTGGTTTTCCTATACAAGTTGAAAAGGAGTGGGGGCCGAATTTACTGTTTTTTGCGAATAGCTGAAAAACTACTGATCGGAGAACTACGAAACTGGTGTCTATAAATGCGTGAAAGAATAGCGGTTTTGTCAATATAATAATATCAACAGGAATAATTAAGAAAACTTTAGAAAAAATGAATTTACTTTTTAGATGTTTAAAATTTATATGAAAAATCAAGCAAAACGTTAATTTATGTATTGTATTAATGAATTTTATTTATTTTTCAGGTGCAGAAGGCGCGGACGGTGTAATGGAAGAAGAAATACGATGCTGGACTACAAGAAACGGTTAAAAAACAAAGAAGTTAAGTGTTAGAATGACTAAAATGAATTGACTTTAAAGAAATTACGATTTTTAAGCAAAAAAGAGGGATAACTAAGTGAATCTCAAAATGAATTACTATTTACGAGTACAAGAGGGATAAAGAAGCTATTTAGAAACGGGGAGCAACAACAAATACCGAATATCGCGAATGAAATTTCAATGTTGATTTTCGATAGTGCCGAGCTTTTTTTTTTTTTTTTTTTTTTTTTTTCAGTTGGAGGAAATCACCGGATCCCCGCCCGCCCCGCGGGCGGGGTATGTGGGAGTTGAACCTCACTAAAACCTCCAACCGCTCACACTCAGCGTCCGAACCCCGGCTGAGGCCAGAACCCAGCACGGGGTTTGGAGGGACGGCGCGACGCGTTACGCCATCGGCATGCTTTCCCGTCGCTCCGTCCCCGGACGCCGAACCGGTAGCCGCCGGCGAATACGGCTACCGGCTCTCTCGGTCGGCGGGCTTTCCGAAGCCCGCCAAGATGGGACCGCGTGTCACCCTCCCGCGGAATACCCCGCTGGGTCAGAACCAGCGTGGGTCGGGGAGCGCGGTCTACCATCCCCCGGTAGCTCTTACGCTAAGGGCGTGCTGAGCGAGACACGACACCTTCTTGGGCCCCCGCTCGCACTCACATGCGTTGGGGGCCCGAAACACTTAGGGGGCCAGATTCCGGGCGAGATCCCGGTTCCGGCCCCCTGCTCGACGGCGGCGGGTTGGTAAGTTGAGAGTGGCATATCGCCTCTCCCTCTCGACCCCCGCCGCCTGCTTCTGCGAGATGGTGGCCTCGCAGAAGTCGAGCATCGCCTTCCAGGACTCGTCGCTCTCGAGCATCGACGCCGCGACGCCCGGGAGCGACAAGTCCGGACCTATTTGTTGGACCAGGACACAACGCTGCTCCTCCCATGCGGGGCAGCGTGCGAGCGTATGCTCCGGCGTGTCCTGGTCACATCTCACGCAATGGTGGCACCTCGCCGTCGGCTCGGCCTGGATCCGGTGCAGATACCGACCGAAACAACCGTGCCCGGTCAGCACCTGCACCGCCCAAAAGGTGAGGCGTCCTACGCCACGACCCGCCCAATCCTCTAGGACGGGGCGAATCGCCTCGACGGTCCGTAGACCCCAGGTGGGGTTAGCGAGACGTCGCTTCCACGCTACCATTACGGACCGCCGAGATTGGACCTTCCGATCGCGGACCGCTTCCCGCAAGGGACGCACCACGCCCCGGGAGCGGAGGTCGCATCGCCAGCGATAATCGCCAGCAAGCGCTTGCGCCTCCAGTTCCCAGGGCGGCGTCCCCGCCAGCACACACGCCGCCTCAAAAGCGACGGTGCGGTAACCGCGGATGGCCCTAATTGCCACGATGCGCTGTGGCCGACGCAGGTATCGGGCGATAGTCACCCGAACGCGTGGGTCGGCCCAGACGGGCGCACCGTATAGGGCCATCGATCGCACCACCCCCGCGTAGAGGCGGCGCACCGCATGGCTGGGTCCCCCGACGTTCGGAAGCAGCAGACCAAGTTGGCCGGCCGTCCTCACCAATCGGGGGACCAGGGCCGCGAAATGGGCTCGAAAGGTCCAACGGCTGTCCAGCACGAGGCCGAGGTACTTCAGCTGCACCCCGACCTCAATTTGGACGCCTCCAACCATTATTTGGGCATCGACTGGCGGCACAGCCCCAGCCCCGTGGAACCACAGGGCCTGGGATTTGTGCAACGCCACGTCGAGGCCCAACCTCCTTATTTTGCCGACGACGAGGGCCACCCCCGCTGTGGCAAGACGGGCAGACTCCCGGAAGTCATCCCCCCGGGCCACGACCAAAGTGTCGTCCGCGTAGCAGATAACGCTAAGGCCCGGGAGGAGGGCGCCCCTCAGCACCCAGTCGTACCCGATATTCCACAGTAGAGGTCCAAGAACGGACCCCTGTGGAACACCGCGCACGACCTGGAACCGGTGCAAGGTCCCACCGTACCCGGTACACATGACCGACCTGGCCTCCAGGTAGGAGCCGATCAGCCGGCGGAGATAGAGGGGCACTCCATGCCTCTCCAGTGCCCCCCCAATCACGGACCAGGGCAGGGTGTTAAAGGCATTGGCGATGTCGAGCGACACCGCCAAGGCCACCCCACCCTGAGAGACGGCCTCCTCCGAGAGGGTCCGGACACGTAGGATTGCATCCACGGTCGAACGACCCTCCCGGAAGCCGTACTGCTCCGCCGACAGATCGGGTCCAACCCCGACCAGGTGCTGAACGATGCGGGCGGCCAGAACGCGTTCCAGCAATTTGCCCACCTCGTCCAGCAGCACGATGGGACGGTAACCGGCGGCTGAGTCCACCGGGCGCCCCTCTTTCCGCAAGAGGACAAGTCTGCCCGTCCTCCAGAGCGAGGGAAACCGTCCCGACTCCAGGCAAGAATTGAACAGCCTAAGGAGTCGGTCCCCTAGGGCATTGATGGCCAAGGCCAGGACCCGGCCGTGGATGCCGTCCGGGCCGGGGGCCGTGTCCTTCGCACTCATCCGTGCCACGGCCACATGGAGCTCATCTCTGGTGATGTGTGGCACCTCAGCAGTGGCTTCACCGCCGGTGTGATCCGGCGGCTCACCCATAGCAGGCGGAGTAAATCCCGCCTGCTCCTGCGGGAACAGCGTCGAGACGATGTCCCGCAGCTGCTGAGGCTGGAGACGCTCGGTCATGGGGGGCGCCCACGGGCGCATTTTGCCGCGCACCGTTTTATACGGGCGCCCCCACGGATCGTTATCGAGCGTCTCCAAGAGAGTCTCCATGTACCCTTCCTTGGCCAGCTTGATGGCCAGCCGCATGGCGCTCCTCGCTTCCGCGTGTTCACCATGCAGCCGTTCCTCCTCCTCCGCGAACGCGACGGGATCGTCGCGACGCGCGAGGATGCGGCGGCGATGTCGGGCGCACCGGCGCCTCGCCCGGACGCATACAGCACGAAGCTGCGCTATCTCGGGCGACCACCAGTACGCCGACTTGCTCGGAGGCCGAGGGCCGACCCGAGGCATCGAAGCATCGCTGATGCGATGCATCGTGTCCCGGAGCCATAGCGCCTCGACCTCCACATCCACAGGGTGTGGACGCATGGGCGTCCACGCCGCCACAGTGGAGGCTTCCATCAAGCGCTCCTTGTCCAGGAGCTTCAATGCCCACCTGGGGAATGACCGGGGTGCAGTCCCCTGGGCGACCGCGGTTGGTGTGGAGGCGGAAAGATCAAACCGGATGTACCGGTGATCTGACAGGGTTTCCGCCCCCACCAGCACTTCCCAACCGCGGATGCGTTGTGCGATGGCAGAGCTCGCGAACGTCACGTCCACGATGGACTCGCCCTGCCACCGCACGCAAGTCGCGACCGATCCTCTGTTCATAAGACAGAGCCCGGCCGCGACCGCCCACTCTTCCAACAGCCTACCCCGAGGGTTAGAGCGGGGGGAACCCCAAGCGACAGATTTCGCGTTGAGGTCCCCCGCAAGTATCACTGGACGGGGGGCGGAGCGCTGAGTGATCGCCCCGAGCCCGTCCAGGAACTGCTCAAACTCGTGAGTAGGCCGATTTGGAGAGAAGTACACCCCGATCACGACGGTATCTTCTATCTTCACCGCGACGAACCCGGGTCCCCTGGCCACCATTTCCAGGGGGGGATCGCCGCGGTCCTCCTAATGTGTATGGCCGCCAAGCCGCACTCATCCCCGAACCAGCAGTCGTCCACTGGGGGGACAAAATACGGCTCGGCGACCACAGCCACGTCAATGGACCACTCCGCCATGCTCTGGACCAACATGTCCTGAGCTCTGGCGGAGTGGTTCAGATTACCTTGGAGGAAGCGACGGATGCAGTCCATTAAGGTTGGACCACATCCATCGCTCCCTCCCCTCCTCTATCGCCCCCGCCTTCGGGCGCACTAGGCGCCACGGCGGGGTCCGAAACGTCGGCCGGTACTCCCCCGGCCGACTTCTTCTGTTGGCGCCGCTTGGTCTTGCGGCGCCTGTTACGTTCGGTGTTCACACCGGACGGGGAGCAAGCTTTGCCCCCCGCCCGGTGATCAGCCTTGCGCCCGGCCGCCGCGCACAGTGCGCAGTGCGGCGCGGCCGAGCACGTGGCCGCCTTGTGTCCGGTTTGACCGCAGCGGAAACATAAACCGCTGCGGTCTACGGTGCTGGTGCACCTGGCGATACTATGCCCCGTGCCGAAGCACTTGAGGCATCGCCAGGCGCGTGGCTCCAGTAGCCGCACGTGGGCTGCGACCCAGCCCACGCGCAGCCTGCCTGGATCCCCAGCTGGTCTTCCTGGCGGAGGGGCGGCCAGGGAGTTGGCGGTCTCTAGCGGACACCGCACCCAAACCGAGCTGGCCCCGGTGTAGCCTCGGCGGAGTTCGCCTACGGCTACATTCTCCGGGGCACATTTGCCCTGGGCAGCGATGGCCGCCACCACCTCCTCCCTGGTGGTGCAATCGTCCAGGCCGGTCACCCGTAACTCGGCCATTTTGACCGGCCTGTGCACCTTCACGTCCTCCTCCGGCCACACCACCCGGAGGCCCGACGCTAGACGGTCCGCGATGCCAACGCTGTCAGCACCGGCGGGACACTCCAGCAATCGGGCCCCATTGGCCGTGTGCCGGATGCGGAGGCCGTCCTCCGCCCCTATCTCCGCCAGGTCGACGGCAGCACGCGCCTTCGCCATGACGTCGGGGTACGTAAGCCCCTTCGCCTGGCCGGCCGGCAGCAGTGTAACCACCACTGCTGCCCGCCTCGGCGCGCGCTGCTTCTTTTTGGCCTTCTTCGCCTTCTTCTGTTTGCCGGCGGCGGGCGCTCGACCCTGTTGGGGAGCAGCCGCAACCGCCGGGGTCCCGTTTTTGTTTTGGTTTTGGGCAGCGGACGGCACTCTACCCGTGTGGGGAGTCGCCTTATCCGCTACCCTTGTCACAGCCGGTGATTGGGCCGGAGTGACCCTGGCCCGTTTGGCGCCCCGCTTCACCACCTCGGTCCAGCCCTCATCCATATTGGATGGAGCTGGAGGAAGCGGGCGGGGCTGAGGGGGTGGCGTGGCAGTTTTAGCACCGCCACCCCCGTTCCTCTTCTTGTTGTTCCGGGACGGACCGGCTGGTCCTGGGCCCGGGCGTACCTCCGGTGGGGCGAGAGCAACGGGACGCGGCGCAGGTGTTGTTACACCGCGTAGGGCCGTAAGTTCAGCCCTGAGTTCGGCAATCTGCTTGCCGAACTCCGCTGTTAACTCTCGCCTGATGCGGGCAGCCATTTCGTCCGGGGACTCAATGTTCTGCCGCTCTCTGGCTCGCGGCGACGCAAGCCGCGGCCCGCGTGCCTCCTTCTGACGAGGACGCCACTCGTCGTCGCCGCCGTCCGTCGTCTTGGTCCGCGGCGCCGCCACGTCGCTCGTCTGTACAGCCGGCGACTCTCCGCTGGGTTTAGACTTAGGCTTAGGCTTAGGCTTAGCCCTCTGAGCCTCAAGGGCCGTCAGTCTCTCCCTGAGGAGGGCCACCTCAGCCGTCGCCGTCTCCAGCTGCACCTGTAGCACGGCGTCTCGGCTGATAGCCGCAGATATAGCCGGCATAATTCTGCTAGTTTCATCGGCCACCCGTCGCCACGCCTTGGCGTGGGCCGGGTTACCGCTATTGTTGTAGCGGTACGTGGCCGAGCTGGCTCGTCGTCTCAATGACTCTAGGACGACGACGGGGCTCTCATAGAACTCCTCATCAGTCGTCGTCCGAGTCGAGCCGAGGGGTGTCATCGCGCGCGAAGGACCTAATGGTTTCCTTCGCCTGGGCGCGGGCATCGCCGCGGCATCCCTCGCCCGTGTCCCTCTGGTGGTGGTGTCCTTGGCGGCCACTCGCGGCGTCTCGTCGTCGTCGTCGGAGGCCGTTGAGGATTCCCCTGTCTCTGAGCTCCGGCGCGCCGCGGACTTCCGCTTGCGCCGGAATCTCTCGACAGAATCTTGGTATCTGGAGCCGTCATCGCTCGCGATGTTACTCGCGACCGATGACCGCCCCGGTTCTGCGCCAGTAGTATTCGCCGTCACAGGGGCCTGGTCGCCTACCCCTGTGCGGGCTTCGGAGGTGGACTCCACGTCCATGACCTAGCTCGAAGTTGAGGGGAGCAGTCGCATCAGTGCGACTACTCCCAGGCGCTCAACTCCGCAGCTACCCACACGTCACTGCCTTGGCACCGCCCAGGGACTACGTGTGGGGTGGGCTTTCGCGCATGAAAGTGGTATCACCCACGGACGCCAGTGACGCGAGTCCCCATAGTGCCGAGCTTAGGTGGTTTTCCTATACAAGTTGAAAAGGAGTGGGGGCCGAATTTACTGTTTTTTGCGAATAGCTGAAAAACTACTGATCGGAGAACTACGAAACTGGTGTCTATAAATGCGTGAAAGAATAGCGGTTTTGTCAATATAATAATATCAACAGGAATAATTAAGAAAACTTTAGAAAAAATGAATTTACTTTTTAGATGTTTAAAATTTATATGAAAAATCAAGCAAAACGTTAATTTATGTATTGTATTAATGAATTTTATTTATTTTTCAGGTGCAGAAGGCGCGGACGGTGTAATGGAAGAAGAAATACGATGCTGGACTACAAGAAACGGTTAAAAAACAAAGAAGTTAAGTGTTAGAATGACTAAAATGAATTGACTTTAAAGAAATTACGATTTTTAAGCAAAAAAGAGGGATAACTAAGTGAATCTCAAAATGAATTACTATTTACGAGTACAAGAGGGATAAAGAAGCTATTTAGAAACGGGGAGCAACAACAAATACCGAATATCGCGAATGAAATTTCAATGTTGATTTTCGATAGTGCCGAGCTTAGGTGGTTTTCCTATACAAGTTGAAAAGGAGTGGGGGCCGAATTTACTGTTTTTTGCGAATAGCTGAAAAACTACTGATCGGAGAACTACGAAACTGGTGTCTATAAATGCGTGAAAGAATAGCGGTTTTGTCAATATAATAATATCAACAGGAATAATTAAGAAAACTTTAGAAAAAATGAATTTACTTTTTAGATGTTTAAAATTTATATGAAAAATCAAGCAAAACGTTAATTTATGTATTGTATTAATGAATTTTATTTATTTTTCAGGTGCAGAAGGCGCGGACGGTGTAATGGAAGAAGAAATACGATGCTGGACTACAAGAAACGGTTAAAAAACAAAGAAGTTAAGTGTTAGAATGACTAAAATGAATTGACTTTAAAGAAATTACGATTTTTAAGCAAAAAAGAGGGATAACTAAGTGAATCTCAAAATGAATTACTATTTACGAGTACAAGAGGGATAAAGAAGCTATTTAGAAACGGGGAGCAACAACAAATACCGAATATCGCGAATGAAATTTCAATGTTGATTTTCGATAGTGCCGAGCTTAGGTGGTTTTCCTATACAAGTTGAAAAGGAGTGGGGGCCGAATTTACTGTTTTTTGCGAATAGCTGAAAAACTACTGATCGGAGAACTACGAAACTGGTGTCTATAAATGCGTGAAAGAATAGCGGTTTTGTCAATATAATAATATCAACAGGAATAATTAAGAAAACTTTAGAAAAAATGAATTTACTTTTTAGATGTTTAAAATTTATATGAAAAATCAAGCAAAACGTTAATTTATGTATTGTATTAATGAATTTTATTTATTTTTCAGGTGCAGAAGGCGCGGACGGTGTAATGGAAGAAGAAATACGATGCTGGACTACAAGAAACGGTTAAAAAACAAAGAAGTTAAGTGTTAGAATGACTAAAATGAATTGACTTTAAAGAAATTACGATTTTTAAGCAAAAAAGAGGGATAACTAAGTGAATCTCAAAATGAATTACTATTTACGAGTACAAGAGGGATAAAGAAGCTATTTAGAAACGGGGAGCAACAACAAATACCGAATATCGCGAATGAAATTTCAATGTTGATTTTCGATAGTGCCGAGCTTAGGTGGTTTTCCTATACAAGTTGAAAAGGAGTGGGGGCCGAATTTACTGTTTTTTGCGAATAGCTGAAAAACTACTGATCGGAGAACTACGAAACTGGTGTCTATAAATGCGTGAAAGAATAGCGGTTTTGTCAATATAATAATATCAACAGGAATAATTAAGAAAACTTTAGAAAAAATGAATTTACTTTTTAGATGTTTAAAATTTATATGAAAAATCAAGCAAAACGTTAATTTATGTATTGTATTAATGAATTTTATTTATTTTTCAGGTGCAGAAGGCGCGGACGGTGTAATGGAAGAAGAAATACGATGCTGGACTACAAGAAACGGTTAAAAAACAAAGAAGTTAAGTGTTAGAATGACTAAAATGAATTGACTTTAAAGAAATTACGATTTTTAAGCAAAAAAGAGGGATAACTAAGTGAATCTCAAAATGAATTACTATTTACGAGTACAAGAGGGATAAAGAAGCTATTTAGAAACGGGGAGCAACAACAAATACCGAATATCGCGAATGAAATTTCAATGTTGATTTTCGATAGTGCCGAGCTTAGGTGGTTTTCCTATACAAGTTGAAAAGGAGTGGGGGCCGAATTTACTGTTTTTTGCGAATAGCTGAAAAACTACTGATCGGAGAACTACGAAACTGGTGTCTATAAATGCGTGAAAGAATAGCGGTTTTGTCAATATAATAATATCAACAGGAATAATTAAGAAAACTTTAGAAAAAATGAATTTACTTTTTAGATGTTTAAAATTTATATGAAAAATCAAGCAAAACGTTAATTTATGTATTGTATTAATGAATTTTATTTATTTTTCAGGTGCAGAAGGCGCGGACGGTGTAATGGAAGAAGAAATACGATGCTGGACTACAAGAAACGGTTAAAAAACAAAGAAGTTAAGTGTTAGAATGACTAAAATGAATTGACTTTAAAGAAATTACGATTTTTAAGCAAAAAAGAGGGATAACTAAGTGAATCTCAAAATGAATTACTATTTACGAGTACAAGAGGGATAAAGAAGCTATTTAGAAACGGGGAGCAACAACAAATACCGAATATCGCGAATGAAATTTCAATGTTGATTTTCGATAGTGCCGAGCTTAGGTGGTTTTCCTATACAAGTTGAAAAGGAGTGGGGGCCGAATTTACTGTTTTTTGCGAATAGCTGAAAAACTACTGATCGGAGAACTACGAAACTGGTGTCTATAAATGCGTGAAAGAATAGCGGTTTTGTCAATATAATAATATCAACAGGAATAATTAAGAAAACTTTAGAAAAAATGAATTTACTTTTTAGATGTTTAAAATTTATATGAAAAATCAAGCAAAACGTTAATTTATGTATTGTATTAATGAATTTTATTTATTTTTCAGGTGCAGAAGGCGCGGACGGTGTAATGGAAGAAGAAATACGATGCTGGACTACAAGAAACGGTTAAAAAACAAAGAAGTTAAGTGTTAGAATGACTAAAATGAATTGACTTTAAAGAAATTACGATTTTTAAGCAAAAAAGAGGGATAACTAAGTGAATCTCAAAATGAATTACTATTTACGAGTACAAGAGGGATAAAGAAGCTATTTAGAAACGGGGAGCAACAACAAATACCGAATATCGCGAATGAAATTTCAATGTTGATTTTCGATAGTGCCGAGCTTAGGTGGTTTTCCTATACAAGTTGAAAAGGAGTGGGGGCCGAATTTACTGTTTTTTGCGAATAGCTGAAAAACTACTGATCGGAGAACTACGAAACTGGTGTCTATAAATGCGTGAAAGAATAGCGGTTTTGTCAATATAATAATATCAACAGGAATAATTAAGAAAACTTTAGAAAAAATGAATTTACTTTTTAGATGTTTAAAATTTATATGAAAAATCAAGCAAAACGTTAATTTATGTATTGTATTAATGAATTTTATTTATTTTTCAGGTGCAGAAGGCGCGGACGGTGTAATGGAAGAAGAAATACGATGCTGGACTACAAGAAACGGTTAAAAAACAAAGAAGTTAAGTGTTAGAATGACTAAAATGAATTGACTTTAAAGAAATTACGATTTTTAAGCAAAAAAGAGGGATAACTAAGTGAATCTCAAAATGAATTACTATTTACGAGTACAAGAGGGATAAAGAAGCTATTTAGAAACGGGGAGCAACAACAAATACCGAATATCGCGAATGAAATTTCAATGTTGATTTTCGATAGTGCCGAGCTTAGGTGGTTTTCCTATACAAGTTGAAAAGGAGTGGGGGCCGAATTTACTGTTTTTTGCGAATAGCTGAAAAACTACTGATCGGAGAACTACGAAACTGGTGTCTATAAATGCGTGAAAGAATAGCGGTTTTGTCAATATAATAATATCAACAGGAATAATTAAGAAAACTTTAGAAAAAATGAATTTACTTTTTAGATGTTTAAAATTTATATGAAAAATCAAGCAAAACGTTAATTTATGTATTGTATTAATGAATTTTATTTATTTTTCAGGTGCAGAAGGCGCGGACGGTGTAATGGAAGAAGAAATACGATGCTGGACTACAAGAAACGGTTAAAAAACAAAGAAGTTAAGTGTTAGAATGACTAAAATGAATTGACTTTAAAGAAATTACGATTTTTAAGCAAAAAAGAGGGATAACTAAGTGAATCTCAAAATGAATTACTATTTACGAGTACAAGAGGGATAAAGAAGCTATTTAGAAACGGGGAGCAACAACAAATACCGAATATCGCGAATGAAATTTCAATGTTGATTTTCGATAGTGCCGAGCTTAGGTGGTTTTCCTATACAAGTTGAAAAGGAGTGGGGGCCGAATTTACTGTTTTTTGCGAATAGCTGAAAAACTACTGATCGGAGAACTACGAAACTGGTGTCTATAAATGCGTGAAAGAATAGCGGTTTTGTCAATATAATAATATCAACAGGAATAATTAAGAAAACTTTAGAAAAAATGAATTTACTTTTTAGATGTTTAAAATTTATATGAAAAATCAAGCAAAACGTTAATTTATGTATTGTATTAATGAATTTTATTTATTTTTCAGGTGCAGAAGGCGCGGACGGTGTAATGGAAGAAGAAATACGATGCTGGACTACAAGAAACGGTTAAAAAACAAAGAAGTTAAGTGTTAGAATGACTAAAATGAATTGACTTTAAAGAAATTACGATTTTTAAGCAAAAAAGAGGGATAACTAAGTGAATCTCAAAATGAATTACTATTTACGAGTACAAGAGGGATAAAGAAGCTATTTAGAAACGGGGAGCAACAACAAATACCGAATATCGCGAATGAAATTTCAATGTTGATTTTCGATAGTGCCGAGCTTAGGTGGTTTTCCTATACAAGTTGAAAAGGAGTGGGGGCCGAATTTACTGTTTTTTGCGAATAGCTGAAAAACTACTGATCGGAGAACTACGAAACTGGTGTCTATAAATGCGTGAAAGAATAGCGGTTTTGTCAATATAATAATATCAACAGGAATAATTAAGAAAACTTTAGAAAAAATGAATTTACTTTTTAGATGTTTAAAATTTATATGAAAAATCAAGCAAAACGTTAATTTATGTATTGTATTAATGAATTTTATTTATTTTTCAGGTGCAGAAGGCGCGGACGGTGTAATGGAAGAAGAAATACGATGCTGGACTACAAGAAACGGTTAAAAAACAAAGAAGTTAAGTGTTAGAATGACTAAAATGAATTGACTTTAAAGAAATTACGATTTTTAAGCAAAAAAGAGGGATAACTAAGTGAATCTCAAAATGAATTACTATTTACGAGTACAAGAGGGATAAAGAAGCTATTTAGAAACGGGGAGCAACAACAAATACCGAATATCGCGAATGAAATTTCAATGTTGATTTTCGATAGTGCCGAGCTTAGGTGGTTTTCCTATACAAGTTGAAAAGGAGTGGGGGCCGAATTTACTGTTTTTTGCGAATAGCTGAAAAACTACTGATCGGAGAACTACGAAACTGGTGTCTATAAATGCGTGAAAGAATAGCGGTTTTGTCAATATAATAATATCAACAGGAATAATTAAGAAAACTTTAGAAAAAATGAATTTACTTTTTAGATGTTTAAAATTTATATGAAAAATCAAGCAAAACGTTAATTTATGTATTGTATTAATGAATTTTATTTATTTTTCAGGTGCAGAAGGCGCGGACGGTGTAATGGAAGAAGAAATACGATGCTGGACTACAAGAAACGGTTAAAAAACAAAGAAGTTAAGTGTTAGAATGACTAAAATGAATTGACTTTAAAGAAATTACGATTTTTAAGCAAAAAAGAGGGATAACTAAGTGAATCTCAAAATGAATTACTATTTACGAGTACAAGAGGGATAAAGAAGCTATTTAGAAACGGGGAGCAACAACAAATACCGAATATCGCGAATGAAATTTCAATGTTGATTTTCGATAGTGCCGAGCTTAGGTGGTTTTCCTATACAAGTTGAAAAGGAGTGGGGGCCGAATTTACTGTTTTTTGCGAATAGCTGAAAAACTACTGATCGGAGAACTACGAAACTGGTGTCTATAAATGCGTGAAAGAATAGCGGTTTTGTCAATATAATAATATCAACAGGAATAATTAAGAAAACTTTAGAAAAAATGAATTTACTTTTTAGATGTTTAAAATTTATATGAAAAATCAAGCAAAACGTTAATTTATGTATTGTATTAATGAATTTTATTTATTTTTCAGGTGCAGAAGGCGCGGACGGTGTAATGGAAGAAGAAATACGATGCTGGACTACAAGAAACGGTTAAAAAACAAAGAAGTTAAGTGTTAGAATGACTAAAATGAATTGACTTTAAAGAAATTACGATTTTTAAGCAAAAAAGAGGGATAACTAAGTGAATCTCAAAATGAATTACTATTTACGAGTACAAGAGGGATAAAGAAGCTATTTAGAAACGGGGAGCAACAACAAATACCGAATATCGCGAATGAAATTTCAATGTTGATTTTCGATAGTGCCGAGCTTAGGTGGTTTTCCTATACAAGTTGAAAAGGAGTGGGGGCCGAATTTACTGTTTTTTGCGAATAGCTGAAAAACTACTGATCGGAGAACTACGAAACTGGTGTCTATAAATGCGTGAAAGAATAGCGGTTTTGTCAATATAATAATATCAACAGGAATAATTAAGAAAACTTTAGAAAAAATGAATTTACTTTTTAGATGTTTAAAATTTATATGAAAAATCAAGCAAAACGTTAATTTATGTATTGTATTAATGAATTTTATTTATTTTTCAGGTGCAGAAGGCGCGGACGGTGTAATGGAAGAAGAAATACGATGCTGGACTACAAGAAACGGTTAAAAAACAAAGAAGTTAAGTGTTAGAATGACTAAAATGAATTGACTTTAAAGAAATTACGATTTTTAAGCAAAAAAGAGGGATAACTAAGTGAATCTCAAAATGAATTACTATTTACGAGTACAAGAGGGATAAAGAAGCTATTTAGAAACGGGGAGCAACAACAAATACCGAATATCGCGAATGAAATTTCAATGTTGATTTTCGATAGTGCCGAGCTTTTTTTTTTTTTTTTTTCAGTTGGAGGAAATCACCGGATCCCCGCCCGCCCCGCGGGCGGGGTATGTGGGAGTTGAACCGCACTAAAACCTCCAACCGCTCACACTCAGCGTCCGAACCCCGGCTGAGGCCAGAACCCAGCACGGGGTTTGGAGGGACGGTGCGACGCGTTACGCGCTTGGCATTCTTTCCCGTCGCTCCGTCCCCGGACGCCGAACCGGTGGCCGCCGGCGAATACGGCCACCGGCTCTCTCGGTCGGCGGGCTTTCCGAAGCCCGCCAAGATGGGACCGCGTGTCACCCTCCCGCGGAATACCCCGCTGGGTCAGAACCAGCGTGGGTCGGGGAGCGCGGTCTACCATCCCCCGGTAGCTCTTACGCTAAGGGCGTGCTGAGCGAGACACGACACCTTCTTGGGCCCCCGCTCGCACTCACATGCGTTGGGGGCCCGAAACACTTAGGGGGCCAGATTCCGGGCGAGATCCCGGTTCCGGCCCCCTGCTCGACGGCGGCGGGTTGGTAAGTTGAGAGTGGCATATCGCCTCTCCCTCTCGACCCCCGCCGCCTGCTTCTGCGAGATGGTGGCCTCGCAGAAGTCGAGCATCGCCTTCCAGGACTCGTCGCTCTCGAGCATCGACGCCGCGACGCCCGGGAGCGACAAGTCCGGACCTATTTGTTGGACCAGGACACAACGCTGCTCCTCCCATGCGGGGCAGCGTGCGAGCGTATGCTCCGGCGTGTCCTGGTCACATCTCACGCAATGG
The DNA here is from genome assembly GCA_030269945.2 of Trilocha varians. NCBI lineage: Eukaryota > Metazoa > Arthropoda > Insecta > Lepidoptera > Bombycidae > Trilocha > Trilocha varians. The sequence goes on along the minus strand of AP028264.1, from coordinate 112,112 downwards.
TGGCACCTCGCCGTCGGCTCGGCCTGGATCCGGTGCAGATACCGACCGAAACAACCGTGCCCGGTCAGCACCTGCACCGCCCAAAAGGTGAGGCGTCCTACGCCACGACCCGCCCAATCCTCTAGGACGGGGCGAATCGCCTCGACGGTCCGTAGACCCCAGGTGGGGTTAGCGAGACGTCGCTTCCACGCTACCATTACGGACCGCCGAGATTGGACCTTCCGATCGCGGACCGCTTCCCGCAAGGGACGCACCACGCCCCGGGAGCGGAGGTCGCATCGCCAGCGATAATCGCCAGCAAGCGCTTGCGCCTCCAGTTCCCAGGGCGGCGTCCCCGCCAGCACACACGCCGCCTCAAAAGCGACGGTGCGGTAACCGCGGATGGCCCTAATTGCCACGATGCGCTGTGGCCGACGCAGGTATCGGGCGATAGTCACCCGAACGCGTGGGTCGGCCCAGACGGGCGCACCGTATAGGGCCATCGATCGCACCACCCCCGCGTAGAGGCGGCGCACCGCATGGCTGGGTCCCCCGACGTTCGGAAGCAGCAGACCAAGTTGGCCGGCCGTCCTCACCAATCGGGGGACCAGGGCCGCGAAATGGGCTCGAAAGGTCCAACGGCTGTCCAGCACGAGGCCGAGGTACTTCAGCTGCACCCCGACCTCAATTTGGACGCCTCCAACCATTATTTGGGCATCGACTGGCGGCACAGCCCCAGCCCCGTGGAACCACAGGGCCTGGGATTTGTGCAACGCCACGTCGAGGCCCAACCTCCTTATTTTGCCGACGACGAGGGCCACCCCCGCTGTGGCAAGACGGGCAGACTCCCGGAAGTCATCCCCCCGGGCCACGACCAAAGTGTCGTCCGCGTAGCAGATAACGCTAAGGCCCGGGAGGAGGGCGCCCCTCAGCACCCAGTCGTACCCGATATTCCACAGTAGAGGTCCAAGAACGGACCCCTGTGGAACACCGCGCACGACCTGGAACCGGTGCAAGGTCCCACCGTACCCGGTACACATGACCGACCTGGCCTCCAGGTAGGAGCCGATCAGCCGGCGGAGATAGAGGGGCACTCCATGCCTCTCCAGTGCCCCCCCAATCACGGACCAGGGCAGGGTGTTAAAGGCATTGGCGATGTCGAGCGACACCGCCAAGGCCACCCCACCCTGAGAGACGGCCTCCTCCGAGAGGGTCCGGACACGTAGGATTGCATCCACGGTCGAACGACCCTCCCGGAAGCCGTACTGCTCCGCCGACAGATCGGGTCCAACCCCGACCAGGTGCTGAACGATGCGGGCGGCCAGAACGCGTTCCAGCAATTTGCCCACCTCGTCCAGCAGCACGATGGGACGGTAACCGGCGGCTGAGTCCACCGGGCGCCCCTCTTTCCGCAAGAGGACAAGTCTGCCCGTCCTCCAGAGCGAGGGAAACCGTCCCGACTCCAGGCAAGAATTGAACAGCCTAAGGAGTCGGTCCCCTAGGGCATTGATGGCCAAGGCCAGGACCCGGCCGTGGATGCCGTCCGGGCCGGGGGCCGTGTCCTTCGCACTCATCCGTGCCACGGCCACATGGAGCTCATCTCTGGTGATGTGTGGCACCTCAGCAGTGGCTTCACCGCCGGTGTGATCCGGCGGCTCACCCATAGCAGGCGGAGTAAATCCCGCCTGCTCCTGCGGGAACAGCGTCGAGACGATGTCCCGCAGCTGCTGAGGCTGGAGACGCTCGGTCATGGGGGGCGCCCACGGGCGCATTTTGCCGCGCACCGTTTTATACGGGCGCCCCCACGGATCGTTATCGAGCGTCTCCAAGAGAGTCTCCATGTACCCTTCCTTGGCCAGCTTGATGGCCAGCCGCATGGCGCTCCTCGCTTCCGCGTGTTCACCATGCAGCCGTTCCTCCTCCTCCGCGAACGCGACGGGATCGTCGCGACGCGCGAGGATGCGGCGGCGATGTCGGGCGCACCGGCGCCTCGCCCGGACGCATACAGCACGAAGCTGCGCTATCTCGGGCGACCACCAGTACGCCGACTTGCTCGGAGGCCGAGGGCCGACCCGAGGCATCGAAGCATCGCTGATGCGATGCATCGTGTCCCGGAGCCATAGCGCCTCGACCTCCACATCCACAGGGTGTGGACGCATGGGCGTCCACGCCGCCACAGTGGAGGCTTCCATCAAGCGCTCCTTGTCCAGGAGCTTCAATGCCCACCTGGGGAATGACCGGGGTGCAGTCCCCTGGGCGACCGCGGTTGGTGTGGAGGCGGAAAGATCAAACCGGATGTACCGGTGATCTGACAGGGTTTCCGCCCCCACCAGCACTTCCCAACCGCGGATGCGTTGTGCGATGGCAGAGCTCGCGAACGTCACGTCCACGATGGACTCGCCCTGCCACCGCACGCAAGTCGCGACCGATCCTCTGTTCATAAGACAGAGCCCGGCCGCGACCGCCCACTCTTCCAACAGCCTACCCCGAGGGTTAGAGCGGGGGGAACCCCAAGCGACAGATTTCGCGTTGAGGTCCCCCGCAAGTATCACTGGACGGGGGGCGGAGCGCTGAGTGATCGCCCCGAGCCCGTCCAGGAACTGCTCAAACTCGTGAGTAGGCCGATTTGGAGAGAAGTACACCCCGATCACGACGGTATCTTCTATCTTCACCGCGACGAACCCGGGTCCCCTGGCCACCATTTCCAGGGGGGGATCGCCGCGGTCCTCCTAATGTGTATGGCCGCCAAGCCGCACTCATCCCCGAACCAGCAGTCGTCCACTGGGGGGACAAAATACGGCTCGGCGACCACAGCCACGTCAATGGACCACTCCGCCATGCTCTGGACCAACATGTCCTGAGCTCTGGCGGAGTGGTTCAGATTACCTTGGAGGAAGCGACGGATGCAGTCCATTAAGGTTGGACCACATCCATCGCTCCCTCCCCTCCTCTATCGCCCCCGCCTTCGGGCGCACTAGGCGCCACGGCGGGGTCCGAAACGTCGGCCGGTACTCCCCCGGCCGACTTCTTCTGTTGGCGCCGCTTGGTCTTGCGGCGCCTGTTACGTTCGGTGTTCACACCGGACGGGGAGCAAGCTTTGCCCCCCGCCCGGTGATCAGCCTTGCGCCCGGCCGCCGCGCACAGTGCGCAGTGCGGCGCGGCCGAGCACGTGGCCGCCTTGTGTCCGGTTTGACCGCAGCGGAAACATAAACCGCTGCGGTCTACGGTGCTGGTGCACCTGGCGATACTATGCCCCGTGCCGAAGCACTTGAGGCATCGCCAGGCGCGTGGCTCCAGTAGCCGCACGTGGGCTGCGACCCAGCCCACGCGCAGCCTGCCTGGATCCCCAGCTGGTCTTCCTGGCGGAGGGGCGGCCAGGGAGTTGGCGGTCTCTAGCGGACACCGCACCCAAACCGAGCTGGCCCCGGTGTAGCCTCGGCGGAGTTCGCCTACGGCTACATTCTCCGGGGCACATTTGCCCTGGGCAGCGATGGCCGCCACCACCTCCTCCCTGGTGGTGCAATCGTCCAGGCCGGTCACCCGTAACTCGGCCATTTTGACCGGCCTGTGCACCTTCACGTCCTCCTCCGGCCACACCACCCGGAGGCCCGACGCTAGACGGTCCGCGATGCCAACGCTGTCAGCACCGGCGGGACACTCCAGCAATCGGGCCCCATTGGCCGTGTGCCGGATGCGGAGGCCGTCCTCCGCCCCTATCTCCGCCAGGTCGACGGCAGCACGCGCCTTCGCCATGACGTCGGGGTACGTAAGCCCCTTCGCCTGGCCGGCCGGCAGCAGTGTAACCACCACTGCTGCCCGCCTCGGCGCGCGCTGCTTCTTTTTGGCCTTCTTCGCCTTCTTCTGTTTGCCGGCGGCGGGCGCTCGACCCTGTTGGGGAGCAGCCGCAACCGCCGGGGTCCCGTTTTTGTTTTGGTTTTGGGCAGCGGACGGCACTCTACCCGTGTGGGGAGTCGCCTTATCCGCTACCCTTGTCACAGCCGGTGATTGGGCCGGAGTGACCCTGGCCCGTTTGGCGCCCCGCTTCACCACCTCGGTCCAGCCCTCATCCATATTGGATGGAGCTGGAGGAAGCGGGCGGGGCTGAGGGGGTGGCGTGGCAGTTTTAGCACCGCCACCCCCGTTCCTCTTCTTGTTGTTCCGGGACGGACCGGCTGGTCCTGGGCCCGGGCGTACCTCCGGTGGGGCGAGAGCAACGGGACGCGGCGCAGGTGTTGTTACACCGCGTAGGGCCGTAAGTTCAGCCCTGAGTTCGGCAATCTGCTTGCCGAACTCCGCTGTTAACTCTCGCCTGATGCGGGCAGCCATTTCGTCCGGGGACTCAATGTTCTGCCGCTCTCTGGCTCGCGGCGACGCAAGCCGCGGCCCGCGTGCCTCCTTCTGACGAGGACGCCACTCGTCGTCGCCGCCGTCCGTCGTCTTGGTCCGCGGCGCCGCCACGTCGCTCGTCTGTACAGCCGGCGACTCTCCGCTGGGTTTAGACTTAGGCTTAGGCTTAGGCTTAGCCCTCTGAGCCTCAAGGGCCGTCAGTCTCTCCCTGAGGAGGGCCACCTCAGCCGTCGCCGTCTCCAGCTGCACCTGTAGCACGGCGTCTCGGCTGATAGCCGCAGATATAGCCGGCATAATTCTGCTAGTTTCATCGGCCACCCGTCGCCACGCCTTGGCGTGGGCCGGGTTACCGCTATTGTTGTAGCGGTACGTGGCCGAGCTGGCTCGTCGTCTCAATGACTCTAGGACGACGACGGGGCTCTCATAGAACTCCTCATCAGTCGTCGTCCGAGTCGAGCCGAGGGGTGTCATCGCGCGCGAAGGACCTAATGGTTTCCTTCGCCTGGGCGCGGGCATCGCCGCGGCATCCCTCGCCCGTGTCCCTCTGGTGGTGGTGTCCTTGGCGGCCACTCGCGGCGTCTCGTCGTCGTCGTCGGAGGCCGTTGAGGATTCCCCTGTCTCTGAGCTCCGGCGCGCCGCGGACTTCCGCTTGCGCCGGAATCTCTCGACAGAATCTTGGTATCTGGAGCCGTCATCGCTCGCGATGTTACTCGCGACCGATGACCGCCCCGGTTCTGCGCCAGTAGTATTCGCCGTCACAGGGGCCTGGTCGCCTACCCCTGTGCGGGCTTCGGAGGTGGACTCCACGTCCATGACCTAGCTCGAAGTTGAGGGGAGCAGTCGCATCAGTGCGACTACTCCCAGGCGCTCAACTCCGCAGCTACCCACACGTCACTGCCTTGGCACCGCCCAGGGACTACGTGTGGGGTGGGCTTTCGCGCATGAAAGTGGTATCACCCACGGACGCCAGTGACGCGAGTCCCCATAGTGCCGAGCTTAGGTGGTTTTCCTATACAAGTTGAAAAGGAGTGGGGGCCGAATTTACTGTTTTTTGCGAATAGCTGAAAAACTACTGATCGGAGAACTACGAAACTGGTGTCTATAAATGCGTGAAAGAATAGCGGTTTTGTCAATATAATAATATCAACAGGAATAATTAAGAAAACTTTAGAAAAAATGAATTTACTTTTTAGATGTTTAAAATTTATATGAAAAATCAAGCAAAACGTTAATTTATGTATTGTATTAATGAATTTTATTTATTTTTCAGGTGCAGAAGGCGCGGACGGTGTAATGGAAGAAGAAATACGATGCTGGACTACAAGAAACGGTTAAAAAACAAAGAAGTTAAGTGTTAGAATGACTAAAATGAATTGACTTTAAAGAAATTACGATTTTTAAGCAAAAAAGAGGGATAACTAAGTGAATCTCAAAATGAATTACTATTTACGAGTACAAGAGGGATAAAGAAGCTATTTAGAAACGGGGAGCAACAACAAATACCGAATATCGCGAATGAAATTTCAATGTTGATTTTCGATAGTGCCGAGCTTAGGTGGTTTTCCTATACAAGTTGAAAAGGAGTGGGGGCCGAATTTACTGTTTTTTGCGAATAGCTGAAAAACTACTGATCGGAGAACTACGAAACTGGTGTCTATAAATGCGTGAAAGAATAGCGGTTTTGTCAATATAATAATATCAACAGGAATAATTAAGAAAACTTTAGAAAAAATGAATTTACTTTTTAGATGTTTAAAATTTATATGAAAAATCAAGCAAAACGTTAATTTATGTATTGTATTAATGAATTTTATTTATTTTTCAGGTGCAGAAGGCGCGGACGGTGTAATGGAAGAAGAAATACGATGCTGGACTACAAGAAACGGTTAAAAAACAAAGAAGTTAAGTGTTAGAATGACTAAAATGAATTGACTTTAAAGAAATTACGATTTTTAAGCAAAAAAGAGGGATAACTAAGTGAATCTCAAAATGAATTACTATTTACGAGTACAAGAGGGATAAAGAAGCTATTTAGAAACGGGGAGCAACAACAAATACCGAATATCGCGAATGAAATTTCAATGTTGATTTTCGATAGTGCCGAGCTTAGGTGGTTTTCCTATACAAGTTGAAAAGGAGTGGGGGCCGAATTTACTGTTTTTTGCGAATAGCTGAAAAACTACTGATCGGAGAACTACGAAACTGGTGTCTATAAATGCGTGAAAGAATAGCGGTTTTGTCAATATAATAATATCAACAGGAATAATTAAGAAAACTTTAGAAAAAATGAATTTACTTTTTAGATGTTTAAAATTTATATGAAAAATCAAGCAAAACGTTAATTTATGTATTGTATTAATGAATTTTATTTATTTTTCAGGTGCAGAAGGCGCGGACGGTGTAATGGAAGAAGAAATACGATGCTGGACTACAAGAAACGGTTAAAAAACAAAGAAGTTAAGTGTTAGAATGACTAAAATGAATTGACTTTAAAGAAATTACGATTTTTAAGCAAAAAAGAGGGATAACTAAGTGAATCTCAAAATGAATTACTATTTACGAGTACAAGAGGGATAAAGAAGCTATTTAGAAACGGGGAGCAACAACAAATACCGAATATCGCGAATGAAATTTCAATGTTGATTTTCGATAGTGCCGAGCTTAGGTGGTTTTCCTATACAAGTTGAAAAGGAGTGGGGGCCGAATTTACTGTTTTTTGCGAATAGCTGAAAAACTACTGATCGGAGAACTACGAAACTGGTGTCTATAAATGCGTGAAAGAATAGCGGTTTTGTCAATATAATAATATCAACAGGAATAATTAAGAAAACTTTAGAAAAAATGAATTTACTTTTTAGATGTTTAAAATTTATATGAAAAATCAAGCAAAACGTTAATTTATGTATTGTATTAATGAATTTTATTTATTTTTCAGGTGCAGAAGGCGCGGACGGTGTAATGGAAGAAGAAATACGATGCTGGACTACAAGAAACGGTTAAAAAACAAAGAAGTTAAGTGTTAGAATGACTAAAATGAATTGACTTTAAAGAAATTACGATTTTTAAGCAAAAAAGAGGGATAACTAAGTGAATCTCAAAATGAATTACTATTTACGAGTACAAGAGGGATAAAGAAGCTATTTAGAAACGGGGAGCAACAACAAATACCGAATATCGCGAATGAAATTTCAATGTTGATTTTCGATAGTGCCGAGCTTAGGTGGTTTTCCTATACAAGTTGAAAAGGAGTGGGGGCCGAATTTACTGTTTTTTGCGAATAGCTGAAAAACTACTGATCGGAGAACTACGAAACTGGTGTCTATAAATGCGTGAAAGAATAGCGGTTTTGTCAATATAATAATATCAACAGGAATAATTAAGAAAACTTTAGAAAAAATGAATTTACTTTTTAGATGTTTAAAATTTATATGAAAAATCAAGCAAAACGTTAATTTATGTATTGTATTAATGAATTTTATTTATTTTTCAGGTGCAGAAGGCGCGGACGGTGTAATGGAAGAAGAAATACGATGCTGGACTACAAGAAACGGTTAAAAAACAAAGAAGTTAAGTGTTAGAATGACTAAAATGAATTGACTTTAAAGAAATTACGATTTTTAAGCAAAAAAGAGGGATAACTAAGTGAATCTCAAAATGAATTACTATTTACGAGTACAAGAGGGATAAAGAAGCTATTTAGAAACGGGGAGCAACAACAAATACCGAATATCGCGAATGAAATTTCAATGTTGATTTTCGATAGTGCCGAGCTTAGGTGGTTTTCCTATACAAGTTGAAAAGGAGTGGGGGCCGAATTTACTGTTTTTTGCGAATAGCTGAAAAACTACTGATCGGAGAACTACGAAACTGGTGTCTATAAATGCGTGAAAGAATAGCGGTTTTGTCAATATAATAATATCAACAGGAATAATTAAGAAAACTTTAGAAAAAATGAATTTACTTTTTAGATGTTTAAAATTTATATGAAAAATCAAGCAAAACGTTAATTTATGTATTGTATTAATGAATTTTATTTATTTTTCAGGTGCAGAAGGCGCGGACGGTGTAATGGAAGAAGAAATACGATGCTGGACTACAAGAAACGGTTAAAAAACAAAGAAGTTAAGTGTTAGAATGACTAAAATGAATTGACTTTAAAGAAATTACGATTTTTAAGCAAAAAAGAGGGATAACTAAGTGAATCTCAAAATGAATTACTATTTACGAGTACAAGAGGGATAAAGAAGCTATTTAGAAACGGGGAGCAACAACAAATACCGAATATCGCGAATGAAATTTCAATGTTGATTTTCGATAGTGCCGAGCTTAGGTGGTTTTCCTATACAAGTTGAAAAGGAGTGGGGGCCGAATTTACTGTTTTTTGCGAATAGCTGAAAAACTACTGATCGGAGAACTACGAAACTGGTGTCTATAAATGCGTGAAAGAATAGCGGTTTTGTCAATATAATAATATCAACAGGAATAATTAAGAAAACTTTAGAAAAAATGAATTTACTTTTTAGATGTTTAAAATTTATATGAAAAATCAAGCAAAACGTTAATTTATGTATTGTATTAATGAATTTTATTTATTTTTCAGGTGCAGAAGGCGCGGACGGTGTAATGGAAGAAGAAATACGATGCTGGACTACAAGAAACGGTTAAAAAACAAAGAAGTTAAGTGTTAGAATGACTAAAATGAATTGACTTTAAAGAAATTACGATTTTTAAGCAAAAAAGAGGGATAACTAAGTGAATCTCAAAATGAATTACTATTTACGAGTACAAGAGGGATAAAGAAGCTATTTAGAAACGGGGAGCAACAACAAATACCGAATATCGCGAATGAAATTTCAATGTTGATTTTCGATAGTGCCGAGCTTAGGTGGTTTTCCTATACAAGTTGAAAAGGAGTGGGGGCCGAATTTACTGTTTTTTGCGAATAGCTGAAAAACTACTGATCGGAGAACTACGAAACTGGTGTCTATAAATGCGTGAAAGAATAGCGGTTTTGTCAATATAATAATATCAACAGGAATAATTAAGAAAACTTTAGAAAAAATGAATTTACTTTTTAGATGTTTAAAATTTATATGAAAAATCAAGCAAAACGTTAATTTATGTATTGTATTAATGAATTTTATTTATTTTTCAGGTGCAGAAGGCGCGGACGGTGTAATGGAAGAAGAAATACGATGCTGGACTACAAGAAACGGTTAAAAAACAAAGAAGTTAAGTGTTAGAATGACTAAAATGAATTGACTTTAAAGAAATTACGATTTTTAAGCAAAAAAGAGGGATAACTAAGTGAATCTCAAAATGAATTACTATTTACGAGTACAAGAGGGATAAAGAAGCTATTTAGAAACGGGGAGCAACAACAAATACCGAATATCGCGAATGAAATTTCAATGTTGATTTTCGATAGTGCCGAGCTTAGGTGGTTTTCCTATACAAGTTGAAAAGGAGTGGGGGCCGAATTTACTGTTTTTTGCGAATAGCTGAAAAACTACTGATCGGAGAACTACGAAACTGGTGTCTATAAATGCGTGAAAGAATAGCGGTTTTGTCAATATAATAATATCAACAGGAATAATTAAGAAAACTTTAGAAAAAATGAATTTACTTTTTAGATGTTTAAAATTTATATGAAAAATCAAGCAAAACGTTAATTTATGTATTGTATTAATGAATTTTATTTATTTTTCAGGTGCAGAAGGCGCGGACGGTGTAATGGAAGAAGAAATACGATGCTGGACTACAAGAAACGGTTAAAAAACAAAGAAGTTAAGTGTTAGAATGACTAAAATGAATTGACTTTAAAGAAATTACGATTTTTAAGCAAAAAAGAGGGATAACTAAGTGAATCTCAAAATGAATTACTATTTACGAGTACAAGAGGGATAAAGAAGCTATTTAGAAACGGGGAGCAACAACAAATACCGAATATCGCGAATGAAATTTCAATGTTGATTTTCGATAGTGCCGAGCTTAGGTGGTTTTCCTATACAAGTTGAAAAGGAGTGGGGGCCGAATTTACTGTTTTTTGCGAATAGCTGAAAAACTACTGATCGGAGAACTACGAAACTGGTGTCTATAAATGCGTGAAAGAATAGCGGTTTTGTCAATATAATAATATCAACAGGAATAATTAAGAAAACTTTAGAAAAAATGAATTTACTTTTTAGATGTTTAAAATTTATATGAAAAATCAAGCAAAACGTTAATTTATGTATTGTATTAATGAATTTTATTTATTTTTCAGGTGCAGAAGGCGCGGACGGTGTAATGGAAGAAGAAATACGATGCTGGACTACAAGAAACGGTTAAAAAACAAAGAAGTTAAGTGTTAGAATGACTAAAATGAATTGACTTTAAAGAAATTACGATTTTTAAGCAAAAAAGAGGGATAACTAAGTGAATCTCAAAATGAATTACTATTTACGAGTACAAGAGGGATAAAGAAGCTATTTAGAAACGGGGAGCAACAAAAATACGAATCAGATTAATGTTGTTTGTGCGAGTTGGTGGTTTTAAAGTTGAAAAGGAGTGGGGGATTGGGAATGTGAACTGAGGAGAATGAAATGGGTATAAATGGGAAAGAATGGGTTGAATATAATAATAAAAGGAATAATTAAGAAATTAGAAAAAATGAATAGATGTTTAAAATTTATATGAAAAATAAGAAAAGTATGTTGTTAATGAATTTTTTTTTAGGTGAGAAGGGCGGACGGGTATGGAAGAAGAAATACGATGCTGGACTAAAGAAACGGTTAAAAAAAAAGAAGTTAAGTGTTAGAATGATAAAAGAATTGACTTTAAAGAAATTACGATTTTTAAGCAAAAAGAGGGATAACTAAGTGAATCTCAAAATGAATTACTATTTACGAGTACAAGAGGGATAAAGAAGCTATTTAGAAACGGGGAGCAACAACAAATACCGAATATCGCGAATGAAATTTCAATGTTGATTTTCGATAGTGCCGAGCTTAGGTGGTTTTCCTATACAAGTTGAAAAGGAGTGGGGGCCGAATTTACTGTTTTTTGCGAATAGCTGAAAAACTACTGATCGGAGAACTACGAAACTGGTGTCTATAAATGCGTGAAAGAATAGCGGTTTTGTCAATATAATAATATCAACAGGAATAATTAAGAAAACTTTAGAAAAAATGAATTTACTTTTTAGATGTTTAAAATTTATATGAAAAATCAAGCAAAACGTTAATTTATGTATTGTATTAATGAATTTTATTTATTTTTCAGGTGCAGAAGGCGCGGACGGTGTAATGGAAGAAGAAATACGATGCTGGACTACAAGAAACGGTTAAAAAACAAAGAAGTTAAGTGTTAGAATGACTAAAATGAATTGACTTTAAAGAAATTACGATTTTTAAGCAAAAAAGAGGGATAACTAAGTGAATCTCAAAATGAATTACTATTTACGAGTACAAGAGGGATAAAGAAGCTATTTAGAAACGGGGAGCAACAACAAATACCGAATATCGCGAATGAAATTTCAATGGGTTAGGTTAGGTTAGGTTAGGTTAGGTTAGGTTAGGTTAGGTTAGGTTAGGTTAGGTTAGGTTAGGTTAGGTTAGGTTAGGTTAGGTTAGGTTAGGTTAGGTTAGGTTAGGTTAGGTTAGGTTAGGTTAGGTTAGGTTAGGTTTTTTTTTTTTTTTTTTTTTTTTTTTTTTTTTTTTTTTTTTGTATTGTGTACAGTTTTCTCTCCAACGCGATTTAGAGTCGGAGGTTTTATAATCATTTGCATTTTTTATTGCTTTTTATTTATTACTTTCGATTACTCGTTTTAAAATTTGTTTACAGTATTTTATGAATTTATCTCTTTTCTTGCTGTTTTGCATTATTATTTGTATATTTTGTATGCTTATTTTTAAATCAATCTCATTTTCTATTTTATATCTATGTCTATTGTATATGGGGCATTCTGTTATTATGTGCAGAGCACTTTCTTCTTGCTGCGGGTCGCAGCTGCACTCTGGGCTTATTTTTAATTTAAATCGGTGCAGGTACGAAGAGAAACCCCCGTGACCTGTCATCAATTGCGCCGTGATGCTGTCGAAGTTTATTTTTCTTATTATAGGATATGCTTGGGTTGCATCAGGGAAGAAAATTTTAGTTACAGCGGCTGTCTCACCCTGTGTATATCTTTCATCCCATTCGATAAGAGATGCTTTCCTTATTTGTGTTTTAATGAACGAGACGGGGCATGCATCGTAATTTGGTTTTATTTTCAGTTTTTGGGCCGCTACTTTTGCTAATGCGTCCGCTCGTTCATTTCCTGGAATGCCTATGTGGGCTTTAACCCAAGAGAGTTCAGTGTTTCCGCCGTTTAAAGTTCGCTGCCGGATGTGTTCTCTTGCTTTAATAGCTAATGGGTGAAGACAGGCATTATTTATGATTGTGTCCAGGGCTGCTCTGGAGTCGCTGTAAATTTTAACAACGCGGTCCTTCAGATGTTGATTGCAAGCTATGTTAGTCGCCTCCGCTAATGCAAGCATTTCCGCTTGATATACCGTGCAGTAGCTTTCTAGTTTGAACTTTCGGGTACTTGTCTCTTCTCCATTTTTCCAGACGGAAAGTGCGGCTCCGACTTTCCCCTCAAGTTTGCTACCGTCTGTGAAGATACAGATGGTATCATCTTCACCGCGATCTAACTCTTCCTCTCTATGGACACTACTGTACTCAAGCATCAGTCCTTCCGATGGATGGCAGAGGTCAACGAAAGGCTTTTGTTTCTCCACGTCGCGATCCCCTACATATTGCGTTGAATATCCTTTCTTAATCTCGAACAAAAGAGCTGCTTCCCTAATGCGGATGTCCAACGGCAGAAGTCCGGCTAATATCATGGATGCGTTCAAAGAGACCGTTCTATATGTTTTCGCAATCTTCTGTGCGAAGCCTCTCTGAACTGCACCCAAACGTTTTCGGACATAAATTTTATCTGTCGCAGGAGCCCAAGCACTTGCCGCATACATAATTATGGGCTCCACCACTGCGGTGTAAATTGCCCGAATAATGTCAGGGTGAAGTCCCCAACTAGTTTTAGCAGCTCTAACGAGCTGTTTGGAAATTCCTACTGCTTTGTCGGTCGTGATCTGGATGTGCCTGTTGAAAGTAAGTTTTTCGTCTATAGTCAGCCCTAATATTTTTAATTCCTTGACCTGGTTTACATTCACTCCACCCATGCTTATTCTTGGCGTATCGTATTTCATTTTATTAGTGATCAACATGAAATTTGTTTTTAGCGGCGCGAACTTTAGGCGGTTCTTCTTACCCCACTCGTGAGCAATCTCCAGGATAGAATTTGCCCTTTGCTCGATATGCAGAGCGTCATCCCCATCAAAAACAAGTACGATGTCGTCTGCATACGCCTGGCAGTATTCACCCCGGTCTGTCATTTGTTTCAGGAGGGGGTCGAGCAGCAAGTTCCAGAGCACCGGGCCGGCGATTGACCCCTGCACACAGCCCATTTCTGTTCTTCTGCGGCATTGTCCTCCCGCGTATTTGATGTTTATCCATCTATTCTCTAGGTAATTCTCCATTAACCTTCTCAGATTTACTGGGCATCCCTCTTCAGCAAGTCTAGTTTTAATGGCTGGCCACCATGCTGCATCGAAGGCTCCCTCTATATCTAAAGACACTACAACGACTATCTTCTTGTGTTGCAGTTTCTCATTAATGTGCTTCATTAGTTTATAGAGGGAGTCCTCGGTGCCCCTCTGTGGCGTGAAGCCGTACTGGTTGTTGCTCATTTTAGGAAGAAGGTGCCATCTGAGTCTGCCTACAATCGCCTTTTCAAAGATCTTACCAAGAACGGGGAGGAGGCCTATAGGCCTGTAGGACTTGGGTGAAGTATAGTCTGATTTTCCCGGTTTCCTTATTGCTACTATTTCCGCCTCTTTCCATACTGCAGGGAAACATCCCAGATCGAGGCATTTATTCATAATATTTAGGAAAAGGCTCTCATCGGTACGTATTGCTTTTTCGCAGATGTCCGCGGTAAACCCGTCTGCCCCCGGGGCTTTCTTTGGGTTAAAGCTGTTGACAGAACATCTGAGCTCAGTCAGCGTGAAATGTGGATCATAAACATCGTTTGTGTTTTCTTTATTTATGTGTTGAGCTTTTTGTCTGATCCGTTGTTGCTCCAGATTGTCTTCTGTTTCTAGGTCCCCGGGGTAAAACGTTTCGGCAAGCAATCTCGCAGACTCCTGCGGTTCAAGCTGTTTACCATCTTTCATCATGGGTAGGTCTTCGTGTCGCTTTTTTGTTCTACCAATGACTCTGTAAATCCCTTCCCACATTCCTTCCCTGTCTTGTTTCCCACAGAATTCCTTCCAACTATTCACTTTCGTTTTCTGTACGCTTTTCTCATAATTTTCTTTTTCTTCCAGGTACTCAGCGACAACGTATGGTCTTCGGATAGGAGCTGCGCATCGGATTCGACGTTTCTTCGTGTTCAGAGTCTTCTTCATGTCGGCAAGTTCATCAGTCCACCATGGCATGGTAAGTATTTCTTTTTTATTTTTCTTAGGTATGCTTTCTTCACAGGTTTGTTTTATTACATCATTATATTTTTGAACTAAGTCTTCCAAGTCACTTTTATTTTGTATATTTTCTAATTGAGTTTCATTTATTCCATGTTCTGCTTTTAATTCTGTGAGTTTTTCTTGAAATTTTATCCAGTCTGCTTTTCTTGTATTATATACTCTAGTGGTTCTTGTAATTGTTTGACCCTCTTTTTTACCGGTTTTTAGCGTAAAAGTTATTATACCATGGTCTGAACTAATAAAATCATCGACGATCCAGTCCTCTATTTTATGTAAAATGCTTTCGGAGGTCATGGTAATGTCGATGAAACTTGTCAACTCTCTGTTGCCACGTATTGTGCTGAAGGTGGGAGTTCTTCCTTTGTTCTGTATGAACATTTCCATTTCTTCAAAAACAGGAATAGCTTTCCTGCCTCGATCATCTTCAGTTGGACTATTCCACCAGATACTCTTTGCATTACTGTCTCCACCAATGATGAAGTCGACCCTGTTAAACTTGTTTTTAATATTTTTAAGTTGATCCAGGTAAGGCTCTATCGGTTCATTCGGTTCAAAGTAGAAGGATATCAGGACTAGTTCTGGTGTTGTGTTGGTTATTTTTATTACGGTTATATTGTTGGTGGTTAGGTTGGGATATTGTTGGACGATGAAGTCGTCATCAAATACAGCTATTGCAGATTTCACTGTTTCATTATTTGTGGAATTTTGATAAATACGGACGCCCTGATAGTCCCTCATACTTTTAACATTTCCCACGTAAGGCTCCTGGATCAACGCTATTTTGATTTTACGGGATTTAGCTTCAATTATGAGTTCTTCTGTGGCGATCTGCTTGCGTTGGAGATTTATTTGCGCTATTTTATACCCTGGGACGCCCTTAGCAATACGCTATGGTCGACCTGGCAAGAGCATCCCATTTCTTGCGGACTGTGCATTCGTCACTGAAAGCGCCGTGGTCAGTTTTAGCGATCTTTCCCTTGATGCAGTTAACACAGCTGGGTGCTTTGTTTTCGTGCCACATATTGCAGTTCCCTTTGAGGTGTTGTCCACTACAGTGGCTGCATGCGTCTGCTGTTTCAGTGCAAAACTTTTTGCTGTGCCCGTACCCCAGACAGCGTGAACATTGCATCAGAGGAGATTGATCGGCAACCTTCACTCTTTGCATGTCGATGTGCACAGATCCAGCCTGGGTCAGTCGCTGCCAGATTTGCGGAGAGACTCTAGCTACGATGTGCGCAATTAGCGGGTTTCTAGCCTTCTTCCTGTACTTGATCTCTATTCTGTCGTGGTCTTTGTGGAGGTCTTGAAGAAGATGCTGGTTTTGGTGCCTGATCGATTTTACGATGTCTTCGTCAGTGTTACACTGTAAGACACCGTATAACACTACAAGTGGGTCTTTATTCGTGATATCTTCAATATTGAATCCACCCTTGTCTTTGATTTTCCTTTTAATCAAATCAATTTGTTTATGGTCCTTGCAGCCTACTATAATTTTCCTATCTTTTGCCTTTCTAAGCTTGTCCACTCTGATTCCCTCATCTCTGGCGTTAACTACTGTTTTAATTTTTTCCAGGAGTTTATCACCTGAGTCTGCCTCATCAGTAGATGCGATCATCACTGAGTGCATTGCTCCTGGTGTAGATCTCGGTGCGGGCTCACCTCTCGCGACGACGTTGGCGTATGTCATTGACATATGACGTGTGACTGCAGCATGTTCATCCACAGCACTGTGTATCTGGTTCAGCTTCTCGGAGATTCCTGAAATTGCTGAATCAATGTGTGCCGCAGTGTGTCCTTTGCATGCTGCAGTCTGGGTCCGTTCCTTCATCGTGTTTAGGGTCTCAGCCATACCTGTCAGCGCGTGCTTGAGGGGGGACACGACCGACACTACTTCCCGTTGAAGGGTCCCAGCGCTACGCTCTATAGTGTCTTTAATTTCTGTCGTGTTCACGCTAGGAGACTGGCTACTTTTGGCGACGTCCGCCCTGAGACCGTTTATAGCATCCAGGATGGCCGCTACTCCTGATCCCGGATCTGGATGTGAGGTGGGTGTAGGGAGATCCGAGTAATTCGGATTTTCGCTGTTTCGGTTGCTAAGTAAAATTTGTATTATTTTGTATAAGCTATTATTATCTTCATGAATTGTAATTTTAATTTCTTTTTTCATGTTACCAGATCGGCTCATGGCTTTCCGAGTGTTGTTTACTATATTAAGTGCTAATTTATCTATTTGTTGCTTGTTATAGTTTTTAATGTCTGTATCGGTGGGGATTTGGTATGGTAGAGAGATTAACGGAATATCAGTAGATGGTAGGTTTGATTTAGTGGTCTTTTTCAGAGGTACAACTATTTTTGGAGATGGAGGAGACTCTTGCAAGGAGGGGCCGGGTTGGTTTCTCAGATTGTGAGACATTGTCGGTTTTGAGCTGGCGTCGTAAGTGGTGTTCATTACATCGACTACAACACTACAGCTGCTGAAATCCAGTTCACGCTGAGGTTTGAGCTTCTGCGGCGCCTTAGGATCCTCAGGATGTTCAGTGGGTTTTTTATGCGGGGTGCGAGTAACAAACATTTTTATTGTTAACGAATAAGATGAGGAAAAGAAAGATATGAATGAAAATTTGTAAAATGAAATAGAAGATTTCAAGAATTTTTTGTCAGTTAAATATAAAGGTGAGAATTGTTATAATTACTGATTTAAGATACTGATGATGTGCAGAACAATATTAGAATTTAAAAATATTAACTCAAAATTTTCGGAATACAGAGTTGATATACCAACAAGAGAAATAAGGGCGGGTGGGCGGGCCGGAAAATTCGGTTTTGTGTTAATTATGAAAAAAGTATCCAACGGATTTAAACGATTGAGGTGTCTAGAGATAGGGGAGCGAAAGGCCCTTCCTATAATGCAAAAACTGAATTTAGATATTAAGAAAAAATGGCGCGAAAAGACTTTAGAAAATTGAAAATTAATGAATTTAGTGATTTTGACTGTGATAACAATGAAATTTAATGTGTTCTTTTTTATTTTACAGGTGCAGAAGGCGCGGAGATGCTGGAGACTACAGAAACAAGACGCTGAACTACGAAAAGAATTTAATAAACAAAGAATCTAATTTATTTATATTGAATTTACTGAATTTAGGAAAAATGTTAACTTTATACTGAAAAACGAGAAATTACTAATGAAATGCTGAAATGAATTACTATTTAAGATTACGCGGAGTACTAAGAAGGAATTTAGAAGCAAAAACGACAAGGAAACCTAGAAATCTTAGAAATTTTTTCGATGTGAATTTTCAAAAAACCGGAGCTTAGGTGGATTTCAGTACAAACTGAGCGGGTGTGACGGTCCGAAAATTCGGTTTTGTGTTAATTATGAAAAAAGTATCCAACGGATTTAAACGATTGAGGTGTCTAGAGATAGGGGAGCGAAAGGCCCTTCCTATAATGCAAAAACTGAATTTAGATATTAAGAAAAAATGGCGCGAAAAGACTTTAGAAAATTGAAAATTAATGAATTTAGTGATTTTGACTGTGATAACAATGAAATTTAATGTGTTCTTTTTTATTTTACAGGTGCAGAAGGCGCGGAGATGCTGGAGACTACAGAAACAAGACGCTGAACTACGAAAAGAATTTAATAAACAAAGAATCTAATTTATTTATATTGAATTTACTGAATTTAGGAAAAATGTTAACTTTATACTGAAAAACGAGAAATTACTAATGAAATGCTGAAATGAATTACTATTTAAGATTACGCGGAGTACTAAGAAGGAATTTAGAAGCAAAAACGACAAGGAAACCTAGAAATCTTAGAAATTTTTTCGATGTGAATTTTCAAAAAACCGGAGCTTAGGTGGATTTCAGTACAAACTGAGCGGGTGTGACGGTCCGAAAATTCGGTTTTGTGTTAATTATGAAAAAAGTATCCAACGGATTTAAACGATTGAGGTGTCTAGAGATAGGGGAGCGAAAGGCCCTTCCTATAATGCAAAAACTGAATTTAGATATTAAGAAAAAATGGCGCGAAAAGACTTTAGAAAATTGAAAATTAATGAATTTAGTGATTTTGACTGTGATAACAATGAAATTTAATGTGTTCTTTTTTATTTTACAGGTGCAGAAGGCGCGGAGATGCTGGAGACTACAGAAACAAGACGCTGAACTACGAAAAGAATTTAATAAACAAAGAATCTAATTTATTTATATTGAATTTACTGAATTTAGGAAAAATGTTAACTTTATACTGAAAAACGAGAAATTACTAATGAAATGCTGAAATGAATTACTATTTAAGATTACGCGGAGTACTAAGAAGGAATTTAGAAGCAAAAACGACAAGGAAACCTAGAAATCTTAGAAATTTTTTCGATGTGAATTTTCAAAAAACCGGAGCTTAGGTGGATTTCAGTACAAACTGAGCGGGTGTGACGGTCCGAAAATTCGGTTTTGTGTTAATTATGAAAAAAGTATCCAACGGATTTAAACGATTGAGGTGTCTAGAGATAGGGGAGCGAAAGGCCCTTCCTATAATGCAAAAACTGAATTTAGATATTAAGAAAAAATGGCGCGAAAAGACTTTAGAAAATTGAAAATTAATGAATTTAGTGATTTTGACTGTGATAACAATGAAATTTAATGTGTTCTTTTTTATTTTACAGGTGCAGAAGGCGCGGAGATGCTGGAGACTACAGAAACAAGACGCTGAACTACGAAAAGAATTTAATAAACAAAGAATCTAATTTATTTATATTGAATTTACTGAATTTAGGAAAAATGTTAACTTTATACTGAAAAACGAGAAATTACTAATGAAATGCTGAAATGAATTACTATTTAAGATTACGCGGAGTACTAAGAAGGAATTTAGAAGCAAAAACGACAAGGAAACCTAGAAATCTTAGAAATTTTTTCGATGTGAATTTTCAAAAAACCGGAGCTTAGGTGGATTTCAGTACAAACTGAGCGGGTGTGACGGTCCGAAAATTCGGTTTTGTGTTAATTATGAAAAAAGTATCCAACGGATTTAAACGATTGAGGTGTCTAGAGATAGGGGAGCGAAAGGCCCTTCCTATAATGCAAAAACTGAATTTAGATATTAAGAAAAAATGGCGCGAAAAGACTTTAGAAAATTGAAAATTAATGAATTTAGTGATTTTGACTGTGATAACAATGAAATTTAATGTGTTCTTTTTTATTTTACAGGTGCAGAAGGCGCGGAGATGCTGGAGACTACAGAAACAAGACGCTGAACTACGAAAAGAATTTAATAAACAAAGAATCTAATTTATTTATATTGAATTTACTGAATTTAGGAAAAATGTTAACTTTATACTGAAAAACGAGAAATTACTAATGAAATGCTGAAATGAATTACTATTTAAGATTACGCGGAGTACTAAGAAGGAATTTAGAAGCAAAAACGACAAGGAAACCTAGAAATCTTAGAAATTTTTTCGATGTGAATTTTCAAAAAACCGGAGCTTAGGTGGATTTCAGTACAAACTGAGCGGGTGTGACGGTCCGAAAATTCGGTTTTGTGTTAATTATGAAAAAAGTATCCAACGGATTTAAACGATTGAGGTGTCTAGAGATAGGGGAGCGAAAGGCCCTTCCTATAATGCAAAAACTGAATTTAGATATTAAGAAAAAATGGCGCGAAAAGACTTTAGAAAATTGAAAATTAATGAATTTAGTGATTTTGACTGTGATAACAATGAAATTTAATGTGTTCTTTTTTATTTTACAGGTGCAGAAGGCGCGGAGATGCTGGAGACTACAGAAACAAGACGCTGAACTACGAAAAGAATTTAATAAACAAAGAATCTAATTTATTTATATTGAATTTACTGAATTTAGGAAAAATGTTAACTTTATACTGAAAAACGAGAAATTACTAATGAAATGCTGAAATGAATTACTATTTAAGATTACGCGGAGTACTAAGAAGGAATTTAGAAGCAAAAACGACAAGGAAACCTAGAAATCTTAGAAATTTTTTCGATGTGAATTTTCAAAAAACCGGAGCTTTTTTTTTTTTTTTTTTTTTTTTTTTTTTTTTTTTCAGTTGGAGGAAATCACCGGATCCCCGCCCGCCCCGCGGGCGGGGTATGTGGGAGTTGAACCGCACTAAAACCTCCAACCGCTCACACTCAGCGTCCGAACCCCGGCTGAGGCCAGAACCCAGCACGGGGTTTGAAGGGACGGCGCGACGCGTTACGCCATCGGCATTCTTTGCCGTCGCTCCGTCCCCGGACGCCGAACCGGTAGCCGCCGGCGAATACGGCCACCGGCTCTCTCGGTCGGCGGGCTTTCCGAAGCCCGCCAAGATGGGACCGCGTGTCACCCTCCCGCGGAATACCCCGCTGGGTCAGAACCAGCGTGGGTCGGGGAGTACGCGGTCTACCATCCCCCGGATGCTCTTACGCTAAGGGCGTGCTGAGCGAGACACGGCACCTTCTTGGGTCCCCGCTCGCACTCGCATGCGTTGGGGACCCGAAACTCTTAGGGGGCCAGAATCCGGGCGAGATCCCGGTCCCGGCCCCCTGCTCGACGGCGGCGGGTTGGTAAGTTGAGAGTGGCATATAGCCTCTCCCTCTCAGCCCCCGCCACCTGCTTCTGCGAGATGGTGGACTCGCAGAAGTCGAGCATCGCCTTCCTGGACTCGTCGCTCTCGAGCATCGACGCCGCGACGCTCGGGAGCGACAAGTCCGGACCTATTTGTTGGACCAGGACACAGCGCTGCCTCTCCCATGCGGGGCAGCGCGCGAGCGTATGCTCCGGCGTGTCCTGGTCACACCCCACGCAATGGTGGCACCTCGCCGTCGGCTCGGCCCTAATCCGGTGCAGATACCGACCGAAGCACCCGTGCCCGGTCAGCATCTGCACCATCCAGAAGGTGAGGCGTCCTGCGCCACGACCCACCCAATCATCTAGGATCGGGCGGATCGCCTCGACGGTCCGTAGACCCCATGTGGGGTTAGCGAGTCGTCTCTTCCACGCTTCCGTCACGGACCGCCGAGATTGGACCTTCCTATCGCGAACAGCTTCCCGCAGGGGACGCACCACGCCCCGGGCGCGGAGGTCGCATCGCCAGCGATAATCGCCAGCTAGCGCCTCCGCCTCCAGCTCCCAGGGCGGCGTCCCCGCCAGCACGCACGCCGCCTCGAAAGCGATGGTGCGGTACCCGCGGATGGCCCTAATAGCTACGATGCGCTGTGGCCGACGCAGAAATCGGGCGATAGTTAATCGCACCCGTGCGTCGGCCCAGACGGGCGCACCGTATAGGGCCATCGATCGCACCACTCCCGCATAGAGGCGGCGCACTGCGTTGCTGGGTCCCCCGACATTCGGAAGCAACCGGCCGAGTTGGCCGGCCGTCCCCATCAATCGGGGGACCAGGTTCGCGAAATGGGCTCGGAAGGTCCAATGGCTATCCAACACGAGGCCGAGGTACTTCAGCTGCACCCCGACCTCAATCTGGACGCCTCCAACCATTATTTGGGCGTCGACCGGCGGCACAGCCCCAGCCCCGCAAAACCACAGGGCCTGGGACTTGTGCAGCGCCACGTCGAGGCCCAATCTCCTTATTTTGCCGACGACGAGGGCCACCCCCGCTGTGGCAAGACGGGCAGACTCTCTGAAGTCATCCCCCCGGGCCACGACCATAGTGTCGTCCGCGTAGCAAATTACGCTAAGGCCCGGGAGGAGGGCGCCCCTCAGCACCCAGTCGTACCCGATATTCCATAGCAGGGGTCCAAGAACGGACCCCTGCGGAACACCGCGCACGACCTGGAACCGGTGCAAGGTCCCACCGTACCCGGTACACATGACCGACCTGGCCTCCAGGTAGGAGCCGATCAGCCGGCGGAGGTAGAGGGGCACTCCATGCCTCTCCAGTGCCCCCCCAATCACGGACCAGGGCAGGGTGTTAAAGGCATTGGCGATGTCGAGCGACACCGCCAAGGCCACCCCACCCTGGGAGACGGCCTCCTCCGAGAGGGTCCGGACACGCAGAATTGCGTCTACGGTCGAACGACCCTCCCGGAAGCCGTACTGCTCCGCCGACAGATCGGGTCCAACCCCGACCAGGTGCTGAACGATGCGGGCGGCCAGAACGCGTTCCAGCAATTTGCCCACCTCGTCCAGCAGCACGATGGGACGGTAACCGGCGGCTGAGTCCGCCGGGCGCCCCTCTTTCCGCAAGAGGACTAGTCTGCCCGTCCGCCAGAGCGAGGGAAACCGTCCCGACTCCAGGCAAGAGTTGAAAAGCCTTAGGAGTCGGTCCCCTAGGGCATTGATGGCCAAGGCCAGGACCCGGCCGTGGATGCCGTCCGGGCCGGGGGCCGTGACCTTCGCACTCATCCGCGTCACGGCCACATGGAGCTCATCTCTCGTGATATGAGGCACCTCAGCAGTGGCTTCACCGCCGGTGTTATCCGGCGGCTCACCCATAGCAGGCGGAGTAAATCCGGCCTGCTCCTGCGGGAACAGCGCCGAGACGATGTCCCGCAGCTGCTGAGGCTGGAGACGCTCGGTCATGGGAGGCGCCCACGGGCGCACTTTATTGCGCACCGTTTTATACGGGCGCCCCCACGGGTTGTCATCGAGCGTCCCCAAGAGAGTCTCCATGTACCCTTCCTTGGCCAACTTGATGGCCAGCCGCATGGCGCTCCTCGCTTCCGCGTATTCGCCATACAGCCGGTCCTCCTCCTCCGCGAACGCAACGGGATCGTCGCGACGCGCGAGGATGCGGCGGCGATGTCGGGCGCACCGGCGCCTCGCCCGGACGCATACAGCACGAAGCTGCGCTATCTCAGGCGACCACCAGTACGCCGACTTGCTCGGAGGCCGAGGGCCGACCCGAGGCATCGAAGCATCGCTAATGCGATGCATCGTGTCCCGGAGCCATAACGCCTCGACCTCCACATCCACAGGGTGTGGACGCATGGGCGTCCACGCCGCCACAGTGGAGGCTTCCATCAAGCGCTCCTTGTCCAGGAGCCTCAATGCCCACCTGGGGAATGACCGAGGTGCAGTTCCCTGGGCGACCGCGGTTGGCGTGGAGGCGGACAGATCAAACCGGATGTACCGGTGATCTGATAGAGATTCCGCCTCCACCAGCACTTCCCAACCGCGGATGCGTTGTGCGATGGCAGAGCTCGCGAACGTTACGTCCACGATGGACTCGCCCTGCCACCGCACGCAAGTCGCGACCGACCCTCTGTTCATGATACAGAGTCCGGCCGCGACCGCCCACTCTTCCAGCAGTCTACCCCGAGCGTCCGAGCGGGGGGAACCCCAAGCGACACATTTCGCGTTGAGGTCCCCCGCTAGTATCACTGGACGGGGGGCGGAGCGCTGAGTAATCGCCCCGATCCCGTCCAGGAACTGCCCGAACTCGTGAGTAGACCGACTTGGAGAGAAGTACACCCCGATCACGACGGTATCTTCTATCTTCACCGCGACGAACCCGGGTCCCCTGGCCACCATTTCCAGGGGGGGATCGCCGCGGTCCTCCTAATGTGTATGGCCGCCAAGCCGCACTCATCCCCGAACCAGCAGTCGTCCGCTGGGGGGACAAAATACGGCTCGGCGACCACAGCCACGTCAATGGACCACTCCGCCATGCTCTGGACTAACATGTCCTGAGCCCTGACGGAGTGGTTCAAATTACCTTGGAGGAAGCGACGGGTGTAGTCCATTAATGTTGGACCACATCCATCGCTCCCTCCCCTCCTCCGCCGCCCCCGCCATCGGGCGCACTATTCGCCACGGCGGGGTCCGAACCGCCGGCCGGTACTCCCCCGGCCGACTTCCTCTGTTGGCGCCGCTTGTTCTTGCGGCGCCTGTTCCGTTCGGTGTTGACACCGGACGGGGAGCAAGCTTTGCCTCCCGCCCGGTGATCAGACCTGCGCCCGGCCGCCGCGCACAGCGCACAGTGCGGCGCGGCCGAGCAAGTGGCCGCCTTATGTCCGGTTTGACCGCAGCGGAAACATAAACCGCTGCGGTCAACAGTGCTGGTGCACCTGGCGACGCTATGCCCCGTGCCGAAGCACTTGAGGCATCGCCAGGCGCGCGATTCCAATAGCCGCACGTGGGCTGCGACCCAGCCCACGCGCAGCCTGCCCGGATCTCCGGCCGGTCTTCCGGGCGGAGGAGTGGCCAGGGAGTTGGCGGTCTCCAGCGGACACCGCACCCACACAGAGCTGGCCCCGGTATAGCCACGGCGCAACTCGCCTATGGCTATACTCTCCGGGGCACATTTGCCCTGGGCAGCGATGGCCGCCACCACCTCCTCCCTGGTGGTGCAGTCGTCCAGGCCGGTCACCCGCAACTCGGCCATCTTGACCGGCCTGTGCACCCTGACCTCTTCCTCCGGCCACACAACCCGGAGGCCCGACGCTAGACGGTCGGCGACAACACCACTGTCGGCGCCGCCGGGACACTCCAGCAATCGGGCCCCATTGGCCGTGTGCCGGATGCGGAGGCCGTCCTCCGCCCCTATCTCTGCCAGGTTGATGGCCGCGCGCGCTTTCGCCATGACGTCGGGGTAATTCAACCCCTTCGCCTGGCCGGCGGGCAGCAGTGTGACCACCACTGCAGCCCGCCGCGGCGCGCGCGGCTTCTTCTTAGCCTTCTGGCTTTTTGTTTTCTTCTTGTTTCCGGCGGCGGGCGCTCGACCCGGTTGGGGAGCAGCCGCGACCGCCGGAGTCACGTTCTTGTTTTGGGCAGTCGGCACTCTCGTGGCCGCTGCCCTCGTCCCAGTCTGTGATTGGGCCGGGGTGACCTCGACCCTGGCCCTTTTGGCGCCCCGTTTCACCACCTCGGTCCAACCCTCATCCATATTTGGTGGGGGTGGAGGAAGTGGACGGGGCTGTGGGGATGGCGTAGCGGTCTTAGCTCCGCCATTCCCTTTCTTTTTGTTATTCTTCGTCCGGGTCGGGCCGGTTGGAGCCGGACCCGGGCGTGCATCCGGCGGCGTGGCGAGAGCGACTGGACGCGGCACAGGTGGTGTCGCACCGCGCAGGGCCGCAAGTTCGGCCCTGAGTTCGGCAATTTGCTTGCCGAACTCCGCCGTCAGCTCTCGCCTGATGCGAGCAGCCATCTCGTCTGGGGACTCGACGGTCTGCTGCACCCTAGCTCGCGGTGACGCGAGTCTCTTCTCCTTCCGCCCCGGCAGCCATTCGCTGTCGGTCTCCCTGGCCCGCGTCGGCACCTTGGCCGGCGGCGGAGGAGGAGGAGGAGGCGGTGTAGGTCGCGCCTTTCGCGGGGCGCGCGCCGCTTCACGTTCGGCTTCGGCCTGTGCCAAGGCCGCAAGCCTCTCCTTGAGGACGGCCACCTCGGCCGTCGACCTCTCCAACTGGGTCTGGAGCTCTGTGTCCCGGCACACGGCGGCCGCGACGACCGGCATGACCTTTCTGGTCTCGGCCGCTATCTCGCGCCACTCGCGCGCCTGGCTCCGGACTCCCTTAGAGGAGTATCTGTTAGCGGCAGTGGTGGCTCGCCTTCTCAGCTTCTCCAATATGACGACGGGGCTCTCGGAGAGCTCTCCGTCTGTTGTCATGGCCGAGGCAAAGGACGCCACCGACCGCGCCGGCGACGTCCTCATAGCCGAGGCAAAGGACGCCACCGACGGCGCCGGCGACATCTTCTGGCGCCTCCCCCGGGGCTTCGCGACCTCTTTCTGGGCGGGCTCTCGCGTCACCTCCTCATCAGAGGAGGCGGGCGAAGACCCGCTTTCGGAGGTCCGGCGCGCCGCGGACTTGCGCTTGCGCCTTGTTCTCCCACTTTGCCCTTCAGAGCAGGCATCGCTCGCGACGATGCTCGCGCGCGATGCCCGCCCTGACCGTACGCCGGTGGCATTCTCCGTCACAGGGGCCCGGTCGCCCACCCCTGTGCGGGCTTCAGTGATGGACTCAACGTCCATCACTCGCCGAGAAGTCGGCGGGAGTAATCGCACTAGTGCGACTACCCCCGGGCACCCAACCTCACGGCTGCTCTCCCGTCACTGTTTGGCACCACCCGGGGACCACGTGTGGGGTTAGCCTTCTAGGAAGGTGGTAGTCCCACGGACGCCAGTGACGGGGGCCCCCAAAAACCGGAGCTTAGGTGGATTTCAGTACAAACTGAGCGGGTGTGACGGTCCGAAAATTCGGTTTTGTGTTAATTATGAAAAAAGTATCCAACGGATTTAAACGATTGAGGTGTCTAGAGATAGGGGAGCGAAAGGCCCTTCCTATAATGCAAAAACTGAATTTAGATATTAAGAAAAAATGGCGCGAAAAGACTTTAGAAAATTGAAAATTAATGAATTTAGTGATTTTGACTGTGATAACAATGAAATTTAATGTGTTCTTTTTTATTTTACAGGTGCAGAAGGCGCGGAGATGCTGGAGACTACAGAAACAAGACGCTGAACTACGAAAAGAATTTAATAAACAAAGAATCTAATTTATTTATATTGAATTTACTGAATTTAGGAAAAATGTTAACTTTATACTGAAAAACGAGAAATTACTAATGAAATGCTGAAATGAATTACTATTTAAGATTACGCGGAGTACTAAGAAGGAATTTAGAAGCAAAAACGACAAGGAAACCTAGAAATCTTAGAAATTTTTTCGATGTGAATTTTCAAAAAACCGGAGCTTAGGTGGATTTCAGTACAAACTGAGCGGGTGTGACGGTCCGAAAATTCGGTTTTGTGTTAATTATGAAAAAAGTATCCAACGGATTTAAACGATTGAGGTGTCTAGAGATAGGGGAGCGAAAGGCCCTTCCTATAATGCAAAAACTGAATTTAGATATTAAGAAAAAATGGCGCGAAAAGACTTTAGAAAATTGAAAATTAATGAATTTAGTGATTTTGACTGTGATAACAATGAAATTTAATGTGTTCTTTTTTATTTTACAGGTGCAGAAGGCGCGGAGATGCTGGAGACTACAGAAACAAGACGCTGAACTACGAAAAGAATTTAATAAACAAAGAATCTAATTTATTTATATTGAATTTACTGAATTTAGGAAAAATGTTAACTTTATACTGAAAAACGAGAAATTACTAATGAAATGCTGAAATGAATTACTATTTAAGATTACGCGGAGTACTAAGAAGGAATTTAGAAGCAAAAACGACAAGGAAACCTAGAAATCTTAGAAATTTTTTCGATGTGAATTTTCAAAAAACCGGAGCTTAGGTGGATTTCAGTACAAACTGAGCGGGTGTGACGGTCCGAAAATTCGGTTTTGTGTTAATTATGAAAAAAGTATCCAACGGATTTAAACGATTGAGGTGTCTAGAGATAGGGGAGCGAAAGGCCCTTCCTATAATGCAAAAACTGAATTTAGATATTAAGAAAAAATGGCGCGAAAAGACTTTAGAAAATTGAAAATTAATGAATTTAGTGATTTTGACTGTGATAACAATGAAATTTAATGTGTTCTTTTTTTATTTTACAGGTGCAGAAGGCGCGGAGATGCTGGAGACTACAGAAACAAGACGCTGAACTACGAAAAGAATTTAATAAACAAAGAATCTAATTTATTTATATTGAATTTACTGAATTTAGGAAAAATGTTAACTTTATACTGAAAAACGAGAAATTACTAATGAAATGCTGAAATGAATTACTATTTAAGATTACGCGGAGTACTAAGAAGGAATTTAGAAGCAAAAACGACAAGGAAACCTAGAAATCTTAGAAATTTTTTCGATGTGAATTTTCAAAAAACCGGAGCTTAGGTGGATTTCAGTACAAACTGAGCGGGTGTGACGGTCCGAAAATTCGGTTTTGTGTTAATTATGAAAAAAGTATCCAACGGATTTAAACGATTGAGGTGTCTAGAGATAGGGGAGCGAAAGGCCCTTCCTATAATGCAAAAACTGAATTTAGATATTAAGAAAAAATGGCGCGAAAAGACTTTAGAAAATTGAAAATTAATGAATTTAGTGATTTTGACTGTGATAACAATGAAATTTAATGTGTTCTTTTTTATTTTACAGGTGCAGAAGGCGCGGAGATGCTGGAGACTACAGAAACAAGACGCTGAACTACGAAAAGAATTTAATAAACAAAGAATCTAATTTATTTATATTGAATTTACTGAATTTAGGAAAAATGTTAACTTTATACTGAAAAACGAGAAATTACTAATGAAATGCTGAAATGAATTACTATTTAAGATTACGCGGAGTACTAAGAAGGAATTTAGAAGCAAAAACGACAAGGAAACCTAGAAATCTTAGAAATTTTTTCGATGTGAATTTTCAAAAAACCGGAGCTTAGGTGGATTTCAGTACAAACTGAGCGGGTGTGACGGTCCGAAAATTCGGTTTTGTGTTAATTATGAAAAAAGTATCCAACGGATTTAAACGATTGAGGTGTCTAGAGATAGGGGAGCGAAAGGCCCTTCCTATAATGCAAAAACTGAATTTAGATATTAAGAAAAAATGGCGCGAAAAGACTTTAGAAAATTGAAAATTAATGAATTTAGTGATTTTGACTGTGATAACAATGAAATTTAATGTGTTCTTTTTTATTTTACAGGTGCAGAAGGCGCGGAGATGCTGGAGACTACAGAAACAAGACGCTGAACTACGAAAAGAATTTAATAAACAAAGAATCTAATTTATTTATATTGAATTTACTGAATTTAGGAAAAATGTTAACTTTATACTGAAAAACGAGAAATTACTAATGAAATGCTGAAATGAATTACTATTTAAGATTACGCGGAGTACTAAGAAGGAATTTAGAAGCAAAAACGACAAGGAAACCTAGAAATCTTAGAAATTTTTTCGATGTGAATTTTCAAAAAACCGGAGCTTAGGTGGATTTCAGTACAAACTGAGCGGGTGTGACGGTCCGAAAATTCGGTTTTGTGTTAATTATGAAAAAAGTATCCAACGGATTTAAACGATTGAGGTGTCTAGAGATAGGGGAGCGAAAGGCCCTTCCTATAATGCAAAAACTGAATTTAGATATTAAGAAAAAATGGCGCGAAAAGACTTTAGAAAATTGAAAATTAATGAATTTAGTGATTTTGACTGTGATAACAATGAAATTTAATGTGTTCTTTTTTATTTTACAGGTGCAGAAGGCGCGGAGATGCTGGAGACTACAGAAACAAGACGCTGAACTACGAAAAGAATTTAATAAACAAAGAATCTAATTTATTTATATTGAATTTACTGAATTTAGGAAAAATGTTAACTTTATACTGAAAAACGAGAAATTACTAATGAAATGCTGAAATGAATTACTATTTAAGATTACGCGGAGTACTAAGAAGGAATTTAGAAGCAAAAACGACAAGGAAACCTAGAAATCTTAGAAATTTTTTCGATGTGAATTTTCAAAAAACCGGAGCTTAGGTGGATTTCAGTACAAACTGAGCGGGTGTGACGGTCCGAAAATTCGGTTTTGTGTTAATTATGAAAAAAGTATCCAACGGATTTAAACGATTGAGGTGTCTAGAGATAGGGGAGCGAAAGGCCCTTCCTATAATGCAAAAACTGAATTTAGATATTAAGAAAAAATGGCGCGAAAAGACTTTAGAAAATTGAAAATTAATGAATTTAGTGATTTTGACTGTGATAACAATGAAATTTAATGTGTTCTTTTTTATTTTACAGGTGCAGAAGGCGCGGAGATGCTGGAGACTACAGAAACAAGACGCTGAACTACGAAAAGAATTTAATAAACAAAGAATCTAATTTATTTATATTGAATTTACTGAATTTAGGAAAAATGTTAACTTTATACTGAAAAACGAGAAATTACTAATGAAATGCTGAAATGAATTACTATTTAAGATTACGCGGAGTACTAAGAAGGAATTTAGAAGCAAAAACGACAAGGAAACCTAGAAATCTTAGAAATTTTTTCGATGTGAATTTTCAAAAAACCGGAGCTTTTTTTTTTTTTTTTTTTTTTTTTTTTTTTTTTTTTTCAGTTGGAGGAAATCACCGGATCCCCGCCCGCCCCGCGGGCGGGGTATGTGGGAGTTGAACCGCACTAAAACCTCCAACCGCTCACACTCAGCGTCCGAACCCCGGCTGAGGCCAGAACCCAGCACGGGGTTTGAAGGGACGGCGCGACGCGTTACGCCATCGGCATTCTTTGCCGTCGCTCCGTCCCCGGACGCCGAACCGGTAGCCGCCGGCGAATACGGCCACCGGCTCTCTCGGTCGGCGGGCTTTCCGAAGCCCGCCAAGATGGGACCGCGTGTCACCCTCCCGCGGAATACCCCGCTGGGTCAGAACCAGCGTGGGTCGGGGAGTACGCGGTCTACCATCCCCCGGATGCTCTTACGCTAAGGGCGTGCTGAGCGAGACACGGCACCTTCTTGGGTCCCCGCTCGCACTCGCATGCGTTGGGGACCCGAAACTCTTAGGGGGCCAGAATCCGGGCGAGATCCCGGTCCCGGCCCCCTGCTCGACGGCGGCGGGTTGGTAAGTTGAGAGTGGCATATAGCCTCTCCCTCTCAGCCCCCGCCACCTGCTTCTGCGAGATGGTGGACTCGCAGAAGTCGAGCATCGCCTTCCTGGACTCGTCGCTCTCGAGCATCGACGCCGCGACGCTCGGGAGCGACAAGTCCGGACCTATTTGTTGGACCAGGACACAGCGCTGCCTCTCCCATGCGGGGCAGCGCGCGAGCGTATGCTCCGGCGTGTCCTGGTCACACCCCACGCAATGGTGGCACCTCGCCGTCGGCTCGGCCCTAATCCGGTGCAGATACCGACCGAAGCACCCGTGCCCGGTCAGCATCTGCACCATCCAGAAGGTGAGGCGTCCTGCGCCACGACCCACCCAATCATCTAGGATCGGGCGGATCGCCTCGACGGTCCGTAGACCCCATGTGGGGTTAGCGAGTCGTCTCTTCCACGCTTCCGTCACGGACCGCCGAGATTGGACCTTCCTATCGCGAACAGCTTCCCGCAGGGGACGCACCACGCCCCGGGCGCGGAGGTCGCATCGCCAGCGATAATCGCCAGCTAGCGCCTCCGCCTCCAGCTCCCAGGGCGGCGTCCCCGCCAGCACGCACGCCGCCTCGAAAGCGATGGTGCGGTACCCGCGGATGGCCCTAATAGCTACGATGCGCTGTGGCCGACGCAGAAATCGGGCGATAGTTAATCGCACCCGTGCGTCGGCCCAGACGGGCGCACCGTATAGGGCCATCGATCGCACCACTCCCGCATAGAGGCGGCGCACTGCGTTGCTGGGTCCCCCGACATTCGGAAGCAACCGGCCGAGTTGGCCGGCCGTCCCCATCAATCGGGGGACCAGGTTCGCGAAATGGGCTCGGAAGGTCCAATGGCTATCCAACACGAGGCCGAGGTACTTCAGCTGCACCCCGACCTCAATCTGGACGCCTCCAACCATTATTTGGGCGTCGACCGGCGGCACAGCCCCAGCCCCGCAAAACCACAGGGCCTGGGACTTGTGCAGCGCCACGTCGAGGCCCAATCTCCTTATTTTGCCGACGACGAGGGCCACCCCCGCTGTGGCAAGACGGGCAGACTCTCTGAAGTCATCCCCCCGGGCCACGACCATAGTGTCGTCCGCGTAGCAAATTACGCTAAGGCCCGGGAGGAGGGCGCCCCTCAGCACCCAGTCGTACCCGATATTCCATAGCAGGGGTCCAAGAACGGACCCCTGCGGAACACCGCGCACGACCTGGAACCGGTGCAAGGTCCCACCGTACCCGGTACACATGACCGACCTGGCCTCCAGGTAGGAGCCGATCAGCCGGCGGAGGTAGAGGGGCACTCCATGCCTCTCCAGTGCCCCCCCAATCACGGACCAGGGCAGGGTGTTAAAGGCATTGGCGATGTCGAGCGACACCGCCAAGGCCACCCCCACCCTGGGAGACGGCCTCCTCCGAGAGGGTCCGGACACGCAGAATTGCGTCTACGGTCGAACGACCCTCCCGGAAGCCGTACTGCTCCGCCGACAGATCGGGTCCAACCCCGACCAGGTGCTGAACGATGCGGGCGGCCAGAACGCGTTCCAGCAATTTGCCCACCTCGTCCAGCAGCACGATGGGACGGTAACCGGCGGCTGAGTCCGCCGGGCGCCCCTCTTTCCGCAAGAGGACTAGTCTGCCCGTCCGCCAGAGCGAGGGAAACCGTCCCGACTCCAGGCAAGAGTTGAAAAGCCTTAGGAGTCGGTCCCCTAGGGCATTGATGGCCAAGGCCAGGACCCGGCCGTGGATGCCGTCCGGGCCGGGGGCCGTGACCTTCGCACTCATCCGCGTCACGGCCACATGGAGCTCATCTCTCGTGATATGAGGCACCTCAGCAGTGGCTTCACCGCCGGTGTTATCCGGCGGCTCACCCATAGCAGGCGGAGTAAATCCGGCCTGCTCCTGCGGGAACAGCGCCGAGACGATGTCCCGCAGCTGCTGAGGCTGGAGACGCTCGGTCATGGGAGGCGCCCACGGGCGCACTTTATTGCGCACCGTTTTATACGGGCGCCCCCACGGGTTGTCATCGAGCGTCCCCAAGAGAGTCTCCATGTACCCTTCCTTGGCCAACTTGATGGCCAGCCGCATGGCGCTCCTCGCTTCCGCGTATTCGCCATACAGCCGGTCCTCCTCCTCCGCGAACGCAACGGGATCGTCGCGACGCGCGAGGATGCGGCGGCGATGTCGGGCGCACCGGCGCCTCGCCCGGACGCATACAGCACGAAGCTGCGCTATCTCAGGCGACCACCAGTACGCCGACTTGCTCGGAGGCCGAGGGCCGACCCGAGGCATCGAAGCATCGCTAATGCGATGCATCGTGTCCCGGAGCCATAACGCCTCGACCTCCACATCCACAGGGTGTGGACGCATGGGCGTCCACGCCGCCACAGTGGAGGCTTCCATCAAGCGCTCCTTGTCCAGGAGCCTCAATGCCCACCTGGGGAATGACCGAGGTGCAGTTCCCTGGGCGACCGCGGTTGGCGTGGAGGCGGACAGATCAAACCGGATGTACCGGTGATCTGATAGAGATTCCGCCTCCACCAGCACTTCCCAACCGCGGATGCGTTGTGCGATGGCAGAGCTCGCGAACGTTACGTCCACGATGGACTCGCCCTGCCACCGCACGCAAGTCGCGACCGACCCTC
This sequence comes from Trilocha varians, assembly GCA_030269945.2. NCBI lineage: Eukaryota > Metazoa > Arthropoda > Insecta > Lepidoptera > Bombycidae > Trilocha > Trilocha varians. The sequence goes on along the minus strand of AP028264.1, from coordinate 78,097 downwards.
TGTTCATGATACAGAGTCCGGCCGCGACCGCCCACTCTTCCAGCAGTCTACCCCGAGCGTCCGAGCGGGGGGAACCCCAAGCGACACATTTCGCGTTGAGGTCCCCCGCTAGTATCACTGGACGGGGGGCGGAGCGCTGAGTAATCGCCCCGATCCCGTCCAGGAACTGCCCGAACTCGTGAGTAGACCGACTTGGAGAGAAGTACACCCCGATCACGACGGTATCTTCTATCTTCACCGCGACGAACCCGGGTCCCCTGGCCACCATTTCCAGGGGGGGATCGCCGCGGTCCTCCTAATGTGTATGGCCGCCAAGCCGCACTCATCCCCGAACCAGCAGTCGTCCGCTGGGGGGACAAAATACGGCTCGGCGACCACAGCCACGTCAATGGACCACTCCGCCATGCTCTGGACTAACATGTCCTGAGCCCTGACGGAGTGGTTCAAATTACCTTGGAGGAAGCGACGGGTGTAGTCCATTAATGTTGGACCACATCCATCGCTCCCTCCCCTCCTCCGCCGCCCCCGCCATCGGGCGCACTATTCGCCACGGCGGGGTCCGAACCGCCGGCCGGTACTCCCCCGGCCGACTTCCTCTGTTGGCGCCGCTTGTTCTTGCGGCGCCTGTTCCGTTCGGTGTTGACACCGGACGGGGAGCAAGCTTTGCCTCCCGCCCGGTGATCAGACCTGCGCCCGGCCGCCGCGCACAGCGCACAGTGCGGCGCGGCCGAGCAAGTGGCCGCCTTATGTCCGGTTTGACCGCAGCGGAAACATAAACCGCTGCGGTCAACAGTGCTGGTGCACCTGGCGACGCTATGCCCCGTGCCGAAGCACTTGAGGCATCGCCAGGCGCGCGATTCCAATAGCCGCACGTGGGCTGCGACCCAGCCCACGCGCAGCCTGCCCGGATCTCCGGCCGGTCTTCCGGGCGGAGGAGTGGCCAGGGAGTTGGCGGTCTCCAGCGGACACCGCACCCACACAGAGCTGGCCCCGGTATAGCCACGGCGCAACTCGCCTATGGCTATACTCTCCGGGGCACATTTGCCCTGGGCAGCGATGGCCGCCACCACCTCCTCCCTGGTGGTGCAGTCGTCCAGGCCGGTCACCCGCAACTCGGCCATCTTGACCGGCCTGTGCACCCTGACCTCTTCCTCCGGCCACACAACCCGGAGGCCCGACGCTAGACGGTCGGCGACAACACCACTGTCGGCGCCGCCGGGACACTCCAGCAATCGGGCCCCATTGGCCGTGTGCCGGATGCGGAGGCCGTCCTCCGCCCCTATCTCTGCCAGGTTGATGGCCGCGCGCGCTTTCGCCATGACGTCGGGGTAATTCAACCCCTTCGCCTGGCCGGCGGGCAGCAGTGTGACCACCACTGCAGCCCGCCGCGGCGCGCGCGGCTTCTTCTTAGCCTTCTGGCTTTTTGTTTTCTTCTTGTTTCCGGCGGCGGGCGCTCGACCCGGTTGGGGAGCAGCCGCGACCGCCGGAGTCACGTTCTTGTTTTGGGCAGTCGGCACTCTCGTGGCCGCTGCCCTCGTCCCAGTCTGTGATTGGGCCGGGGTGACCTCGACCCTGGCCCTTTTGGCGCCCCGTTTCACCACCTCGGTCCAACCCTCATCCATATTTGGTGGGGGTGGAGGAAGTGGACGGGGCTGTGGGGATGGCGTAGCGGTCTTAGCTCCGCCATTCCCTTTCTTTTTGTTATTCTTCGTCCGGGTCGGGCCGGTTGGAGCCGGACCCGGGCGTGCATCCGGCGGCGTGGCGAGAGCGACTGGACGCGGCACAGGTGGTGTCGCACCGCGCAGGGCCGCAAGTTCGGCCCTGAGTTCGGCAATTTGCTTGCCGAACTCCGCCGTCAGCTCTCGCCTGATGCGAGCAGCCATCTCGTCTGGGGACTCGACGGTCTGCTGCACCCTAGCTCGCGGTGACGCGAGTCTCTTCTCCTTCCGCCCCGGCAGCCATTCGCTGTCGGTCTCCCTGGCCCGCGTCGGCACCTTGGCCGGCGGCGGAGGAGGAGGAGGAGGCGGTGTAGGTCGCGCCTTTCGCGGGGCGCGCGCCGCTTCACGTTCGGCTTCGGCCTGTGCCAAGGCCGCAAGCCTCTCCTTGAGGACGGCCACCTCGGCCGTCGACCTCTCCAACTGGGTCTGGAGCTCTGTGTCCCGGCACACGGCGGCCGCGACGACCGGCATGACCTTTCTGGTCTCGGCCGCTATCTCGCGCCACTCGCGCGCCTGGCTCCGGACTCCCTTAGAGGAGTATCTGTTAGCGGCAGTGGTGGCTCGCCTTCTCAGCTTCTCCAATATGACGACGGGGCTCTCGGAGAGCTCTCCGTCTGTTGTCATGGCCGAGGCAAAGGACGCCACCGACCGCGCCGGCGACGTCCTCATAGCCGAGGCAAAGGACGCCACCGACGGCGCCGGCGACATCTTCTGGCGCCTCCCCCGGGGCTTCGCGACCTCTTTCTGGGCGGGCTCTCGCGTCACCTCCTCATCAGAGGAGGCGGGCGAAGACCCGCTTTCGGAGGTCCGGCGCGCCGCGGACTTGCGCTTGCGCCTTGTTCTCCCACTTTGCCCTTCAGAGCAGGCATCGCTCGCGACGATGCTCGCGCGCGATGCCCGCCCTGACCGTACGCCGGTGGCATTCTCCGTCACAGGGGCCCGGTCGCCCACCCCTGTGCGGGCTTCAGTGATGGACTCAACGTCCATCACTCGCCGAGAAGTCGGCGGGAGTAATCGCACTAGTGCGACTACCCCCGGGCACCCAACCTCACGGCTGCTCTCCCGTCACTGTTTGGCACCACCCGGGGACCACGTGTGGGGTTAGCCTTCTAGGAAGGTGGTAGTCCCACGGACGCCAGTGACGGGGGCCCCCAAAAAAAAAAAAAAAAAAAAAACCGGAGCTTAGGTGGATTTCAGTACAAACTGAGCGGGTGTGACGGTCCGAAAATTCGGTTTTGTGTTAATTATGAAAAAAGTATCCAACGGATTTAAACGATTGAGGTGTCTAGAGATAGGGGAGCGAAAGGCCCTTCCTATAATGCAAAAACTGAATTTAGATATTAAGAAAAAATGGCGCGAAAAGACTTTAGAAAATTGAAAATTAATGAATTTAGTGATTTTGACTGTGATAACAATGAAATTTAATGTGTTCTTTTTTATTTTACAGGTGCAGAAGGCGCGGAGATGCTGGAGACTACAGAAACAAGACGCTGAACTACGAAAAGAATTTAATAAACAAAGAATCTAATTTATTTATATTGAATTTACTGAATTTAGGAAAAATGTTAACTTTATACTGAAAAACGAGAAATTACTAATGAAATGCTGAAATGAATTACTATTTAAGATTACGCGGAGTACTAAGAAGGAATTTAGAAGCAAAAACGACAAGGAAACCTAGAAATCTTAGAAATTTTTTCGATGTGAATTTTCAAAAAACCGGAGCTTAGGTGGATTTCAGTACAAACTGAGCGGGTGTGACGGTCCGAAAATTCGGTTTTGTGTTAATTATGAAAAAAGTATCCAACGGATTTAAACGATTGAGGTGTCTAGAGATAGGGGAGCGAAAGGCCCTTCCTATAATGCAAAAACTGAATTTAGATATTAAGAAAAAATGGCGCGAAAAGACTTTAGAAAATTGAAAATTAATGAATTTAGTGATTTTGACTGTGATAACAATGAAATTTAATGTGTTCTTTTTTATTTTACAGGTGCAGAAGGCGCGGAGATGCTGGAGACTACAGAAACAAGACGCTGAACTACGAAAAGAATTTAATAAACAAAGAATCTAATTTATTTATATTGAATTTACTGAATTTAGGAAAAATGTTAACTTTATACTGAAAAACGAGAAATTACTAATGAAATGCTGAAATGAATTACTATTTAAGATTACGCGGAGTACTAAGAAGGAATTTAGAAGCAAAAACGACAAGGAAACCTAGAAATCTTAGAAATTTTTTCGATGTGAATTTTCAAAAAACCGGAGCTTAGGTGGATTTCAGTACAAACTGAGCGGGTGTGACGGTCCGAAAATTCGGTTTTGTGTTAATTATGAAAAAAGTATCCAACGGATTTAAACGATTGAGGTGTCTAGAGATAGGGGAGCGAAAGGCCCTTCCTATAATGCAAAAACTGAATTTAGATATTAAGAAAAAATGGCGCGAAAAGACTTTAGAAAATTGAAAATTAATGAATTTAGTGATTTTGACTGTGATAACAATGAAATTTAATGTGTTCTTTTTTATTTTACAGGTGCAGAAGGCGCGGAGATGCTGGAGACTACAGAAACAAGACGCTGAACTACGAAAAGAATTTAATAAACAAAGAATCTAATTTATTTATATTGAATTTACTGAATTTAGGAAAAATGTTAACTTTATACTGAAAAACGAGAAATTACTAATGAAATGCTGAAATGAATTACTATTTAAGATTACGCGGAGTACTAAGAAGGAATTTAGAAGCAAAAACGACAAGGAAACCTAGAAATCTTAGAAATTTTTTCGATGTGAATTTTCAAAAAACCGGAGCTTAGGTGGATTTCAGTACAAACTGAGCGGGTGTGACGGTCCGAAAATTCGGTTTTGTGTTAATTATGAAAAAAGTATCCAACGGATTTAAACGATTGAGGTGTCTAGAGATAGGGGAGCGAAAGGCCCTTCCTATAATGCAAAAACTGAATTTAGATATTAAGAAAAAATGGCGCGAAAAGACTTTAGAAAATTGAAAATTAATGAATTTAGTGATTTTGACTGTGATAACAATGAAATTTAATGTGTTCTTTTTTATTTTACAGGTGCAGAAGGCGCGGAGATGCTGGAGACTACAGAAACAAGACGCTGAACTACGAAAAGAATTTAATAAACAAAGAATCTAATTTATTTATATTGAATTTACTGAATTTAGGAAAAATGTTAACTTTATACTGAAAAACGAGAAATTACTAATGAAATGCTGAAATGAATTACTATTTAAGATTACGCGGAGTACTAAGAAGGAATTTAGAAGCAAAAACGACAAGGAAACCTAGAAATCTTAGAAATTTTTTCGATGTGAATTTTCAAAAAACCGGAGCTTAGGTGGATTTCAGTACAAACTGAGCGGGTGTGACGGTCCGAAAATTCGGTTTTGTGTTAATTATGAAAAAAGTATCCAACGGATTTAAACGATTGAGGTGTCTAGAGATAGGGGAGCGAAAGGCCCTTCCTATAATGCAAAAACTGAATTTAGATATTAAGAAAAAATGGCGCGAAAAGACTTTAGAAAATTGAAAATTAATGAATTTAGTGATTTTGACTGTGATAACAATGAAATTTAATGTGTTCTTTTTTATTTTACAGGTGCAGAAGGCGCGGAGATGCTGGAGACTACAGAAACAAGACGCTGAACTACGAAAAGAATTTAATAAACAAAGAATCTAATTTATTTATATTGAATTTACTGAATTTAGGAAAAATGTTAACTTTATACTGAAAAACGAGAAATTACTAATGAAATGCTGAAATGAATTACTATTTAAGATTACGCGGAGTACTAAGAAGGAATTTAGAAGCAAAAACGACAAGGAAACCTAGAAATCTTAGAAATTTTTTCGATGTGAATTTTCAAAAAACCGGAGCTTAGGTGGATTTCAGTACAAACTGAGCGGGTGTGACGGTCCGAAAATTCGGTTTTGTGTTAATTATGAAAAAAGTATCCAACGGATTTAAACGATTGAGGTGTCTAGAGATAGGGGAGCGAAAGGCCCTTCCTATAATGCAAAAACTGAATTTAGATATTAAGAAAAAATGGCGCGAAAAGACTTTAGAAAATTGAAAATTAATGAATTTAGTGATTTTGACTGTGATAACAATGAAATTTAATGTGTTCTTTTTTATTTTACAGGTGCAGAAGGCGCGGAGATGCTGGAGACTACAGAAACAAGACGCTGAACTACGAAAAGAATTTAATAAACAAAGAATCTAATTTATTTATATTGAATTTACTGAATTTAGGAAAAATGTTAACTTTATACTGAAAAACGAGAAATTACTAATGAAATGCTGAAATGAATTACTATTTAAGATTACGCGGAGTACTAAGAAGGAATTTAGAAGCAAAAACGACAAGGAAACCTAGAAATCTTAGAAATTTTTTCGATGTGAATTTTCAAAAAACCGGAGCTTTTTTTTTTTTTTTTTTTCTCAGTTGGAGGAAATCACCGGATCCCCGCCCGCCCCGCGGGCGGGGTATGTGGGAGTTGAACCGCACTAAAACCTCCAACCGCTCACACTCAGCGTCCGAACCCCGGCTGAGGCCAGAACCCAGCACGGGGTTTGAAGGGACGGCGCGACGCGTTACGCCATCGGCATTCTTTGCCGTCGCTCCGTCCCCGGACGCCGAACCGGTAGCCGCCGGCGAATACGGCCACCGGCTCTCTCGGTCGGCGGGCTTTCCGAAGCCCGCCAAGATGGGACCGCGTGTCACCCTCCCGCGGAATACCCCGCTGGGTCAGAACCAGCGTGGGTCGGGGAGTACGCGGTCTACCATCCCCCGGATGCTCTTACGCTAAGGGCGTGCTGAGCGAGACACGGCACCTTCTTGGGTCCCCGCTCGCACTCGCATGCGTTGGGGACCCGAAACTCTTAGGGGGCCAGAATCCGGGCGAGATCCCGGTCCCGGCCCCCTGCTCGACGGCGGCGGGTGGGTAAGTTGAGAGTGGCATACAGCCTCTCTCTCTCAGCCCCCGCCACCTGCTTCTGCGAGATGGTGGACTCGCAGAAGTCGAGCATCGCCTTCCTGGACTCGTCGCTCTCGAGCATCGACGCCGCGACGCTCGGGAGCGACAAGTCCGGACCTATTTGTTGGACCAGGACACAGCGCTGCCTCTCCCATGCGGGGCAGCGCGCGAGCGTATGCTCCGGCGTGTCCTGGTCACATCCCACGCAATGGTGGCACCTCGCCGTCGGCTCGGCCTTGATCCGGTGCAGATACCGACCGAAGCACCCGTGCCCGGTCAGCATCTGCACCATCCAGAAGGTGAGGCGTCCTGCGCCACGACCCACCCAATCATCTAGGATCGGGCGGATCGCCTCGACGGTCCGTAGACCCCATGTGGGGTTAGCGAGTCGTCTCTTCCACGCTTCCGTCACGGACCGCCGAGATTGGACCTTCCTATCGCGAACAGCTTCCCGCAGGGGACGCACCACGCCCCGGGCGCGGAGGTCGCATCGCCAGCGATAATCGCCAGCTAGCGCCTCCGCCTCCAGCTCCCAGGGCGGCGTCCCCGCCAGCACGCACGCCGCCTCGAAAGCGATGGTGCGGTACCCGCGGATGGCCCTAATAGCTACGATGCGCTGTGGCCGACGCAGAAATCGGGCGATAGTTAATCGCACCCGTGCGTCGGCCCAGACGGGCGCACCGTATAGGGCCATCGATCGCACCACTCCCGCATAGAGGCGGCGCACTGCGTTGCTGGGTCCCCCGACATTCGGAAGCAACCGGCCGAGTTGGCCGGCCGTCCCCATCAATCGGGGGACCAGGTTCGCGAAATGGGCTCGGAAGGTCCAATGGCTATCCAACACGAGGCCGAGGTACTTCAGCTGCACCCCGACCTCAATCTGGACGCCTCCAACCATTATTTGGGCGTCGACCGGCGGCACAGCCCCAGCCCCGCAAAACCACAGGGCCTGGGACTTGTGCAGCGCCACGTCGAGGCCCAATCTCCTTATTTTGCCGACGACGAGGGCCACCCCCGCTGTGGCAAGACGGGCAGACTCTCTGAAGTCATCCCCCCGGGCCACGACCATAGTGTCGTCCGCGTAGCAAATTACGCTAAGGCCCGGGAGGAGGGCGCCCCTCAGCACCCAGTCGTACCCGATATTCCATAGCAGGGGTCCAAGAACGGACCCCTGCGGAACACCGCGCACGACCTGGAACCGGTGCAAGGTCCCACCGTACCCGGTACACATGACCGACCTGGCCTCCAGGTAGGAGCCGATCAGCCGGCGGAGGTAGAGGGGCACTCCATGCCTCTCCAGTGCCCCCCCAATCACGGACCAGGGCAGGGTGTTAAAGGCATTGGCGATGTCGAGCGACACCGCCAAGGCCACCCCACCCTGGGAGACGGCCTCCTCCGAGAGGGTCCGGACACGCAGAATTGCGTCTACGGTCGAACGACCCTCCCGGAAGCCGTACTGCTCCGCCGACAGATCGGGTCCAACCCCGACCAGGTGCTGAACGATGCGGGCGGCCAGAACGCGTTCCAGCAATTTGCCCACCTCGTCCAGCAGCACGATGGGACGGTAACCGGCGGCTGAGTCCGCCGGGCGCCCCTCTTTCCGCAAGAGGACTAGTCTGCCCGTCCGCCAGAGCGAGGGAAACCGTCCCGACTCCAGGCAAGAGTTGAAAAGCCTTAGGAGTCGGTCCCCTAGGGCATTGATGGCCAAGGCCAGGACCCGGCCGTGGATGCCGTCCGGGCCGGGGGCCGTGACCTTCGCACTCATCCGCGTCACGGCCACATGGAGCTCATCTCTCGTGATATGAGGCACCTCAGCAGTGGCTTCACCGCCGGTGTTATCCGGCGGCTCACCCATAGCAGGCGGAGTAAATCCGGCCTGCTCCTGCGGGAACAGCGCCGAGACGATGTCCCGCAGCTGCTGAGGCTGGAGACGCTCGGTCATGGGAGGCGCCCACGGGCGCACTTTATTGCGCACCGTTTTATACGGGCGCCCCCACGGGTTGTCATCGAGCGCCCCCAAGAGAGTCTCCATGTACCCTTCCTTGGCCAACTTGATGGCCAGCCGCATGGCGCTCCTCGCTTCCGCGTATTCGCCATACAGCCGGTCCTCCTCCTCCGCGAACGCAACGGGATCGTCGCGACGCGCGAGGATGCGGCGGCGATGTCGGGCGCACCGGCGCCTCGCCCGGACGCATACAGCACGAAGCTGCGCTATCTCAGGCGACCACCAGTACGCCGACTTGCTCGGAGGCCGAGGGCCGACCCGAGGCATCGAAGCATCGCTAATGCGATGCATCGTGTCCCGGAGCCATAACGCCTCGACCTCCACATCCACAGGGTGTGGACGCATGGGCGTCCACGCCGCCACAGTGGAGGCTTCCATCAAGCGCTCCTTGTCCAGGAGCCTCAATGCCCACCTGGGGAATGACCGAGGTGCAGTTCCCTGGGCGACCGCGGTTGGCGTGGAGGCGGACAGATCAAACCGGATGTACCGGTGATCTGATAGAGATTCCGCCTCCACCAGCACTTCCCAACCGCGGATGCGTTGTGCGATGGCAGAGCTCGCGAACGTTACGTCCACGATGGACTCGCCCTGCCACCGCACGCAAGTCGCGACCGACCCTCTGTTCATGATACAGAGTCCGGCCGCGACCGCCCACTCTTCCAGCAGTCTACCCCGAGCGTCCGAGCGGGGGGAACCCCAAGCGACACATTTCGCGTTGAGGTCCCCCGCTAGTATCACTGGACGGGGGGCGGAGCGCTGAGTAATCGCCCCGATCCCGTCCAGGAACTGCCCGAACTCGTGAGTAGACCGACTTGGAGAGAAGTACACCCCGATCACGACGGTATCTTCTATCTTCACCGCGACGAACCCGGGTCCCCTGGCCACCATTTCCAGGGGGGATCGCCGCGGTCCTCCTAATGTGTATGGCCGCCAAGCCGCACTCATCCCCGAACCAGCAGTCGTCCGCTGGGGGGACAAAATACGGCTCGGCGACCACAGCCACGTCAATGGACCACTCCGCCATGCTCTGGACTAACATGTCCTGAGCCCTGACGGAGTGGTTCAAATTACCTTGGAGGAAGCGACGGGTGTAGTCCATTAATGTTGGACCACATCCATCGCTCCCTCCCCTCCTCCGCCGCCCCCGCCATCGGGCGCACTATTCGCCACGGCGGGGTCCGAACCGCCGGCCGGTACTCCCCCGGCCGACTTCCTCTGTTGGCGCCGCTTGTTCTTGCGGCGCCTGTTCCGTTCGGTGTTGACACCGGACGGGGAGCAAGCTTTGCCTCCCGCCCGGTGATCAGACCTGCGCCCGGCCGCCGCGCACAGCGCACAGTGCGGCGCGGCCGAGCAAGTGGCCGCCTTATGTCCGGTTTGACCGCAGCGGAAACATAAACCGCTGCGGTCAACAGTGCTGGTGCACCTGGCGACGCTATGCCCCGTGCCGAAGCACTTGAGGCATCGCCAGGCGCGCGATTCCAATAGCCGCACGTGGGCTGCGACCCAGCCCACGCGCAGCCTGCCCGGATCTCCGGCCGGTCTTCCGGGCGGAGGAGTGGCCAGGGAGTTGGCGGTCTCCAGCGGACACCGCACCCACACAGAGCTGGCCCCGGTATAGCCACGGCGCAACTCGCCTATGGCTATACTCTCCGGGGCACATTTGCCCTGGGCAGCGATGGCCGCCACCACCTCCTCCCTGGTGGTGCAGTCGTCCAGGCCGGTCACCCGCAACTCGGCCATCTTGACCGGCCTGTGCACCCTGACCTCTTCCTCCGGCCACACAACCCGGAGGCCCGACGCTAGACGGTCGGCGACAACACCACTGTCGGCGCCGCCGGGACACTCCAGCAATCGGGCCCCATTGGCCGTGTGCCGGATGCGGAGGCCGTCCTCCGCCCCTATCTCTGCCAGGTTGATGGCCGCGCGCGCTTTCGCCATGACGTCGGGGTAATTCAACCCCTTCGCCTGGCCGGCGGGCAGCAGTGTGACCACCACTGCAGCCCGCCGCGGCGCGCGCGGCTTCTTCTTAGCCTTCTGGCTTTTTGTTTTCTTCTTGTTTCCGGCGGCGGGCGCTCGACCCGGTTGGGGAGCAGCCGCGACCGCCGGAGTCACGTTCTTGTTTTGGGCAGTCGGCACTCTCGTGGCCGCTGCCCTCGTCCCAGTCTGTGATTGGGCCGGGGTGACCTCGACCCTGGCCCTTTTGGCGCCCCGTTTCACCACCTCGGTCCAACCCTCATCCATATTTGGTGGGGGTGGAGGAAGTGGACGGGGCTGTGGGGATGGCGTAGCGGTCTTAGCTCCGCCATTCCCTTTCTTTTTGTTATTCTTCGTCCGGGTCGGGCCGGTTGGAGCCGGACCCGGGCGTGCATCCGGCGGCGTGGCGAGAGCGACTGGACGCGGCACAGGTGGTGTCGCACCGCGCAGGGCCGCAAGTTCGGCCCTGAGTTCGGCAATTTGCTTGCCGAACTCCGCCGTCAGCTCTCGCCTGATGCGAGCAGCCATCTCGTCTGGGGACTCGACGGTCTGCTGCACCCTAGCTCGCGGTGACGCGAGTCTCTTCTCCTTCCGCCCCGGCAGCCATTCGCTGTCGGTCTCCCTGGCCCGCGTCGGCACCTTGGCCGGCGGCGGAGGAGGAGGAGGAGGCGGTGTAGGTCGCGCCTTTCGCGGGGCGCGCGCCACTTCACGTTCGGCTTCGGCCTGTGCCAAGGCCGCAAGCCTCTCCTTGAGGACGGCCACCTCGGCCGTCGACCTCTCCAACTGGGTCTGGAGCTCTGTGTCCCGGCACACGGCGGCCGCGACGACCGGCATGACCTTTCTGGTCTCGGCCGCTATCTCGCGCCACTCGCGCGCCTGGCTCCGGACTCCCTTAGAGGAGTATCTGTTAGCGGCAGTGGTGGCTCGCCTTCTCAGCTTCTCCAATATGACGACGGGGCTCTCGGAGAGCTCTCCGTCTGTTGTCATGGCCGAGGCAAAGGACGCCACCGACCGCGCCGGCGACGTCCTCATAGCCGAGGCAAAGGACGCCACCGACGGCGCCGGCGACATCTTCTGGCGCCTCCCCCGGGGCTTCGCGACCTCTTTCTGGGCGGGCTCTCGCGTCACCTCCTCATCAGAGGAGGCGGGCGAAGACCCGCTTTCGGAGGTCCGGCGCGCCGCGGACTTGCGCTTGCGCCTTGTTCTCCCACTTTGCCCTTCAGAGCAGGCATCGCTCGCGACGATGCTCGCGCGCGATGCCCGCCCTGACCGTACGCCGGTGGCATTCTCCGTCACAGGGGCCCGGTCGCCCACCCCTGTGCGGGCTTCAGTGATGGACTCAACGTCCATCACTCGCCGAGAAGTCGGCGGGAGTAATCGCACTAGTGCGACTACCCCCGGGCACCCAACCTCACGGCTGCTCTCCCGTCACTGTTTGGCACCACCCGGGGACCACGTGTGGGGTTAGCCTTCTAGGAAGGTGGTAGTCCCACGGACGCCAGTGACGGGGGCCCCCAAAAACCGGAGCTTAGGTGGATTTCAGTACAAACTGAGCGGGTGTGACGGTCCGAAAATTCGGTTTTGTGTTAATTATGAAAAAAGTATCCAACGGATTTAAACGATTGAGGTGTCTAGAGATAGGGGAGCGAAAGGCCCTTCCTATAATGCAAAAACTGAATTTAGATATTAAGAAAAAATGGCGCGAAAAGACTTTAGAAAATTGAAAATTAATGAATTTAGTGATTTTGACTGTGATAACAATGAAATTTAATGTGTTCTTTTTTATTTTACAGGTGCAGAAGGCGCGGAGATGCTGGAGACTACAGAAACAAGACGCTGAACTACGAAAAGAATTTAATAAACAAAGAATCTAATTTATTTATATTGAATTTACTGAATTTAGGAAAAATGTTAACTTTATACTGAAAAACGAGAAATTACTAATGAAATGCTGAAATGAATTACTATTTAAGATTACGCGGAGTACTAAGAAGGAATTTAGAAGCAAAAACGACAAGGAAACCTAGAAATCTTAGAAATTTTTTCGATGTGAATTTTCAAAAAACCGGAGCTTAGGTGGATTTCAGTACAAACTGAGCGGGTGTGACGGTCCGAAAATTCGGTTTTGTGTTAATTATGAAAAAAGTATCCAACGGATTTAAACGATTGAGGTGTCTAGAGATAGGGGAGCGAAAGGCCCTTCCTATAATGCAAAAACTGAATTTAGATATTAAGAAAAAATGGCGCGAAAAGACTTTAGAAAATTGAAAATTAATGAATTTAGTGATTTTGACTGTGATAACAATGAAATTTAATGTGTTCTTTTTTATTTTACAGGTGCAGAAGGCGCGGAGATGCTGGAGACTACAGAAACAAGACGCTGAACTACGAAAAGAATTTAATAAACAAAGAATCTAATTTATTTATATTGAATTTACTGAATTTAGGAAAAATGTTAACTTTATACTGAAAAACGAGAAATTACTAATGAAATGCTGAAATGAATTACTATTTAAGATTACGCGGAGTACTAAGAAGGAATTTAGAAGCAAAAACGACAAGGAAACCTAGAAATCTTAGAAATTTTTTCGATGTGAATTTTCAAAAAACCGGAGCTTTTTTTTTTTTTTTTTTTTTTTTTTCAGTTGGAGGAAATCACCGGATCCCCGCCCGCCCCGCGGGCGGGGTATGTGGGAGTTGAACCGCACTAAAACCTCCAACCGCTCACACTCAGCGTCCGAACCCCGGCTGAGGCCAGAACCCAGCACGGGGTTTGAAGGGACGGCGCGACGCGTTACGCCATCGGCATTCTTTGCCGTCGCTCCGTCCCCGGACGCCGAACCGGTAGCCGCCGGCGAATACGGCCACCGGCTCTCTCGGTCGGCGGGCTTTCCGAAGCCCGCCAAGATGGGACCGCGTGTCACCCTCCCGCGGAATACCCCGCTGGGTCAGAACCAGCGTGGGTCGGGGAGTACGCGGTCTACCATCCCCCGGATGCTCTTACGCTAAGGGCGTGCTGAGCGAGGCACGGCACCTTCTTGGGTCCCCGCTCGCACTCGCATGCGTTGGGGACCCGAAACTCTTAGGGGGCCAGAATCCGGGCGAGATCCCGGTCCCGGCCCCCTGCTCGACGGCGGCGGGTTGGTAAGTTGAGAGTGGCATATAGCCTCTCCCTCTCAGCCCCCGCCACCTGCTTCTGCGAGATGGTGGACTCGCAGAAGTCGAGCATCGCCTTCCTGGACTCGTCGCTCTCGAGCATCGACGCCGCGACGCTCGGGAGCGACAAGTCCGGACCTATTTGTTGGACCAGGACACAGCGCTGCCTCTCCCATGCGGGGCAGCGCGCGAGCGTATGCTCCGGCGTGTCCTGGTCACACCCCACGCAATGGTGGCATCTCGCCGTCGGCTCGGCCCTAATCCGGTGCAGATACCGACCGAAGCACCCGTGCCCGGTCAGCATCTGCACCATCCAGAAGGTGAGGCGTCCTGCGCCACGACCCACCCAATCATCTAGGATCGGGCGGATCGCCTCGACGGTCCGTAGACCCCATGTGGGGTTAGCGAGTCGTCTCTTCCACGCTTCCGTCACGGACCGCCGAGATTGGACCTTCCTATCGCGAACAGCTTCCCGCAGGGGACGCACCACGCCCCGGGCGCGGAGGTCGCATCGCCAGCGATAATCGCCAGCTAGCGCCTCCGCCTCCAGCTCCCAGGGCGGCGTCCCCGCCAGCACGCACGCCGCCTCGAAAGCGATGGTGCGGTACCCGCGGATGGCCCTAATAGCTACGATGCGCTGTGGCCGACGCAGAAATCGGGCGATAGTTAATCGCACCCGTGCGTCGGCCCAGACGGGCGCACCGTATAGGGCCATCGATCGCACCACTCCCGCATAGAGGCGGCGCACTGCGTTGCTGGGTCCCCCGACATTCGGAAGCAACCGGCCGAGTTGGCCGGCCGTCCCCATCAATCGGGGGACCAGGTTCGCGAAATGGGCTCGGAAGGTCCAATGGCTATCCAACACGAGGCCGAGGTACTTCAGCTGCACCCCGACCTCAATCTGGACGCCTCCAACCATTATTTGGGCGTCGACCGGCGGCACAGCCCCAGCCCCGCAAAACCACAGGGCCTGGGACTTGTGCAGCGCCACGTCGAGGCCCAATCTCCTTATTTTGCCGACGACGAGGGCCACCCCCGCTGTGGCAAGACGGGCAGACTCTCTGAAGTCATCCCCCCGGGCCACGACCATAGTGTCGTCCGCGTAGCAAATTACGCTAAGGCCCGGGAGGAGGGCGCCCCTCAGCACCCAGTCGTACCCGATATTCCATAGCAGGGGTCCAAGAACGGACCCCTGCGGAACACCGCGCACGACCTGGAACCGGTGCAAGGTCCCACCGTACCCGGTACACATGACCGACCTGGCCTCCAGGTAGGAGCCGATCAGCCGGCGGAGGTAGAGGGGCACTCCATGCCTCTCCAGTGCCCCCCCAATCACGGACCAGGGCAGGGTGTTAAAGGCATTGGCGATGTCGAGCGACACCGCCAAGGCCACCCCACCCTGGGAGACGGCCTCCTCCGAGAGGGTCCGGACACGCAGAATTGCGTCTACGGTCGAACGACCCTCCCGGAAGCCGTACTGCTCCGCCGACAGATCGGGTCCAACCCCGACCAGGTGCTGAACGATGCGGGCGGCCAGAACGCGTTCCAGCAATTTGCCCACCTCGTCCAGCAGCACGATGGGACGGTAACCGGCGGCTGAGTCCGCCGGGCGCCCCTCTTTCCGCAAGAGGACTAGTCTGCCCGTCCGCCAGAGCGAGGGAAACCGTCCCGACTCCAGGCAAGAGTTGAAAAGCCTTAGGAGTCGGTCCCCTAGGGCATTGATGGCCAAGGCCAGGACCCGGCCGTGGATGCCGTCCGGGCCGGGGGCCGTGACCTTCGCACTCATCCGCGTCACGGCCACATGGAGCTCATCTCTCGTGATATGAGGCACCTCAGCAGTGGCTTCACCGCCGGTGTTATCCGGCGGCTCACCCATAGCAGGCGGAGTAAATCCGGCCTGCTCCTGCGGGAACAGCGCCGAGACGATGTCCCGCAGCTGCTGAGGCTGGAGACGCTCGGTCATGGGAGGCGCCCACGGGCGCACTTTATTGCGCACCGTTTTATACGGGCGCCCCCACGGGTTGTCATCGAGCGTCCCCAAGAGAGTCTCCATGTACCCTTCCTTGGCCAACTTGATGGCCAGCCGCATGGCGCTCCTCGCTTCCGCGTATTCGCCATACAGCCGGTCCTCCTCCTCCGCGAACGCAACGGGATCGTCGCGACGCGCGAGGATGCGGCGGCGATGTCGGGCGCACCGGCGCCTCGCCCGGACGCATACAGCACGAAGCTGCGCTATCTCAGGCGACCACCAGTACGCCGACTTGCTCGGAGGCCGAGTGCCGACCCGAGGCATCGAAGCATCGCTAATGCGATGCATCGTGTCCCGGAGCCATAACGCCTCGACCTCCACATCCACAGGGTGTGGACGCATGGGCGTCCACGCCGCCACAGTGGAGGCTTCCATCAAGCGCTCCTTGTCCAGGAGCCTCAATGCCCACCTGGGGAATGACCGAGGTGCAGTTCCCTGGGCGACCGCGGTTGGCGTGGAGGCGGACAGATCAAACCGGATGTACCGGTGATCTGATAGAGATTCCGCCTCCACCAGCACTTCCCAACCGCGGATGCGTTGTGCGATGGCAGAGCTCGCGAACGTTACGTCCACGATGGACTCGCCCTGCCACCGCACGCAAGTCGCGACCGACCCTCTGTTCATGATACAGAGTCCGGCCGCGACCGCCCACTCTTCCAGCAGTCTACCCCGAGCGTCCGAGCGGGGGGAACCCCAAGCGACACATTTCGCGTTGAGGTCCCCCGCTAGTATCACTGGACGGGGGGCGGAGCGCTGAGTAATCGCCCCGATCCCGTCCAGGAACTGCCCGAACTCGTGAGTAGACCGACTTGGAGAGAAGTACACCCCGATCACGACGGTATCTTCTATCTTCACCGCGACGAACCCGGGTCCCCTGGCCACCATTTCCAGGGGGGGATCGCCGCGGTCCTCCTAATGTGTATGGCCGCCAAGCCGCACTCATCCCCGAACCAGCAGTCGTCCGCTGGGGGGACAAAATACGGCTCGGCGACCACAGCCACGTCAATGGACCACTCCGCCATGCTCTGGACTAACATGTCCTGAGCCCTGACGGAGTGGTTCAAATTACCTTGGAGGAAGCGACGGGTGTAGTCCATTAATGTTGGACCACATCCATCGCTCCCTCCCCTCCTCCGCCGCCCCCGCCATCGGGCGCACTATTCGCCACGGCGGGGTCCGAACCGCCGGCCGGTACTCCCCCGGCCGACTTCCTCTGTTGGCGCCGCTTGTTCTTGCGGCGCCTGTTCCGTTCGGTGTTGACACCGGACGGGGAGCAAGCTTTGCCTCCCGCCCGGTGATCAGACCTGCGCCCGGCCGCCGCGCACAGCGCACATTGCGGCGCGGCCGAGCAAGTGGCCGCCTTATGTCCGGTTTGACCGCAGCGGAAACATAAACCGCTGCGGTCAACAGTGCTGGTGCACCTGGCGACGCTATGCCCCGTGCCGAAGCACTTGAGGCATCGCCAGGCGCGCGATTCCAATAGCCGCACGTGGGCTGCGACCCAGCCCACGCGCAGCCTGCCCGGATCTCCGGCCGGTCTTCCGGGCGGAGGAGTGGCCAGGGAGTTGGCGGTCTCCAGCGGACACCGCACCCACACAGAGCTGGCCCCGGTATAGCCACGGCGCAACTCGCCTATGGCTATACTCTCCGGGGCACATTTGCCCTGGGCAGCGATGGCCGCCACCACCTCCTCCCTGGTGGTGCAGTCGTCCAGGCCGGTCACCCGCAACTCGGCCATCTTGACCGGCCTGTGCACCCTGACCTCTTCCTCCGGCCACACAACCCGGAGGCCCGACGCTAGACGGTCGGCGACAACACCACTGTCGGCGCCGCCGGGACACTCCAGCAATCGGGCCCCATTGGCCGTGTGCCGGATGCGGAGGCCGTCCTCCGCCCCTATCTCTGCCAGGTTGATGGCCGCGCGCGCTTTCGCCATGACGTCGGGGTAATTCAACCCCTTCGCCTGGCCGGCGGGCAGCAGTGTGACCACCACTGCAGCCCGCCGCGGCGCGCGCGGCTTCTTCTTAGCCTTCTGGCTTTTTGTTTTCTTCTTGTTTCCGGCGGCGGGCGCTCGACCCGGTTGGGGAGCAGCCGCGACCGCCGGAGTCACGTTCTTGTTTTGGGCAGTCGGCACTCTCGTGGCCGCTGCCCTCGTCCCAGTCTGTGATTGGGCCGGGGTGACCTCGACCCTGGCCCTTTTGGCGCCCCGTTTCACCACCTCGGTCCAACCCTCATCCATATTTGGTGGGGGTGGAGGAAGTGGACGGGGCTGTGGGGATGGCGTAGCGGTCTTAGCTCCGCCATTCCCTTTCTTTTTGTTATTCTTCGTCCGGGTCGGGCCGGTTGGAGCCGGACCCGGGCGTGCATCCGGCGGCGTGGCGAGAGCGACTGGACGCGGCACAGGTGGTGTCGCACCGCGCAGGGCCGCAAGTTCGGCCCTGAGTTCGGCAATTTGCTTGCCGAACTCCGCCGTCAGCTCTCGCCTGATGCGAGCAGCCATCTCGTCTGGGGACTCGACGGTCTGCTGCACCCTAGCTCGCGGTGACGCGAGTCTCTTCTCCTTCCGCCCCGGCAGCCATTCGCTGTCGGTCTCCCTGGCCCGCGTCGGCACCTTGGCCGGCGGCGGAGGAGGAGGAGGAGGCGGTGTAGGTCGCGCCTTTCGCGGGGCGCGCGCCACTTCACGTTCGGCTTCGGCCTGTGCCAAGGCCGCAAGCCTCTCCTTGAGGACGGCCACCTCGGCCGTCGACCTCTCCAACTGGGTCTGGAGCTCTGTGTCCCGGCACACGGCGGCCGCGACGACCGGCATGACCTTTCTGGTCTCGGCCGCTATCTCGCGCCACTCGCGCGCCTGGCTCCGGACTCCCTTAGAGGAGTATCTGTTAGCGGCAGTGGTGGCTCGCCTTCTCAGCTTCTCCAATATGACGACGGGGCTCTCGGAGAGCTCTCCGTCTGTTGTCATGGCCGAGGCAAAGGACGCCACCGACCGCGCCGGCGACGTCCTCATAGCCGAGGCAAAGGACGCCACCGACGGCGCCGGCGACATCTTCTGGCGCCTCCCCCGGGGCTTCGCGACCTCTTTCTGGGCGGGCTCTCGCGTCACCTCCTCATCAGAGGAGGCGGGCGAAGACCCGCTTTCGGAGGTCCGGCGCGCCGCGGACTTGCGCTTGCGCCTTGTTCTCCCACTTTGCCCTTCAGAGCAGGCATCGCTCGCGACGATGCTCGCGCGCGATGCCCGCCCTGACCGTACGCCGGTGGCATTCTCCGTCACAGGGGCCCGGTCGCCCACCCCTGTGCGGGCTTCAGTGATGGACTCAACGTCCATCACTCGCCGAGAAGTCGGCGGGAGTAATCGCACTAGTGCGACTACCCCCGGGCACCCAACCTCACGGCTGCTCTCCCGTCACTGTTTGGCACCACCCGGGGACCACGTGTGGGGTTAGCCTTCTAGGAAGGTGGTAGTCCCACGGACGCCAGTGACGGGGGCCCCCAAAAAAAAAAAAAACCGGAGCTTAGGTGGATTTCAGTACAAACTGAGCGGGTGTGACGGTCCGAAAATTCGGTTTTGTGTTAATTATGAAAAAAGTATCCAACGGATTTAAACGATTGAGGTGTCTAGAGATAGGGGAGCGAAAGGCCCTTCCTATAATGCAAAAACTGAATTTAGATATTAAGAAAAAATGGCGCGAAAAGACTTTAGAAAATTGAAAATTAATGAATTTAGTGATTTTGACTGTGATAACAATGAAATTTAATGTGTTCTTTTTTATTTTACAGGTGCAGAAGGCGCGGAGATGCTGGAGACTACAGAAACAAGACGCTGAACTACGAAAAGAATTTAATAAACAAAGAATCTAATTTATTTATATTGAATTTACTGAATTTAGGAAAAATGTTAACTTTATACTGAAAAACGAGAAATTACTAATGAAATGCTGAAATGAATTACTATTTAAGATTACGCGGAGTACTAAGAAGGAATTTAGAAGCAAAAACGACAAGGAAACCTAGAAATCTTAGAAATTTTTTCGATGTGAATTTTCAAAAAACCGGAGCTTAGGTGGATTTCAGTACAAACTGAGCGGGTGTGACGGTCCGAAAATTCGGTTTTGTGTTAATTATGAAAAAAGTATCCAACGGATTTAAACGATTGAGGTGTCTAGAGATAGGGGAGCGAAAGGCCCTTCCTATAATGCAAAAACTGAATTTAGATATTAAGAAAAAATGGCGCGAAAAGACTTTAGAAAATTGAAAATTAATGAATTTAGTGATTTTGACTGTGATAACAATGAAATTTAATGTGTTCTTTTTTATTTTACAGGTGCAGAAGGCGCGGAGATGCTGGAGACTACAGAAACAAGACGCTGAACTACGAAAAGAATTTAATAAACAAAGAATCTAATTTATTTATATTGAATTTACTGAATTTAGGAAAAATGTTAACTTTATACTGAAAAACGAGAAATTACTAATGAAATGCTGAAATGAATTACTATTTAAGATTACGCGGAGTACTAAGAAGGAATTTAGAAGCAAAAACGACAAGGAAACCTAGAAATCTTAGAAATTTTTTCGATGTGAATTTTCAAAAAACCGGAGCTTAGGTGGATTTCAGTACAAACTGAGCGGGTGTGACGGTCCGAAAATTCGGTTTTGTGTTAATTATGAAAAAAGTATCCAACGGATTTAAACGATTGAGGTGTCTAGAGATAGGGGAGCGAAAGGCCCTTCCTATAATGCAAAAACTGAATTTAGATATTAAGAAAAAATGGCGCGAAAAGACTTTAGAAAATTGAAAATTAATGAATTTAGTGATTTTGACTGTGATAACAATGAAATTTAATGTGTTCTTTTTTATTTTACAGGTGCAGAAGGCGCGGAGATGCTGGAGACTACAGAAACAAGACGCTGAACTACGAAAAGAATTTAATAAACAAAGAATCTAATTTATTTATATTGAATTTACTGAATTTAGGAAAAATGTTAACTTTATACTGAAAAACGAGAAATTACTAATGAAATGCTGAAATGAATTACTATTTAAGATTACGCGGAGTACTAAGAAGGAATTTAGAAGCAAAAACGACAAGGAAACCTAGAAATCTTAGAAATTTTTTCGATGTGAATTTTCAAAAAACCGGAGCTTAGGTGGATTTCAGTACAAACTGAGCGGGTGTGACGGTCCGAAAATTCGGTTTTGTGTTAATTATGAAAAAAAGTATCCAACGGATTTAAACGATTGAGGTGTCTAGAGATAGGGGAGCGAAAGGCCCTTCCTATAATGCAAAAACTGAATTTAGATATTAAGAAAAAATGGCGCGAAAAGACTTTAGAAAATTGAAAATTAATGAATTTAGTGATTTTGACTGTGATAACAATGAAATTTAATGTGTTCTTTTTTATTTTACAGGTGCAGAAGGCGCGGAGATGCTGGAGACTACAGAAACAAGACGCTGAACTACGAAAAGAATTTAATAAACAAAGAATCTAATTTATTTATATTGAATTTACTGAATTTAGGAAAAATGTTAACTTTATACTGAAAAACGAGAAATTACTAATGAAATGCTGAAATGAATTACTATTTAAGATTACGCGGAGTACTAAGAAGGAATTTAGAAGCAAAAACGACAAGGAAACCTAGAAATCTTAGAAATTTTTTCGATGTGAATTTTCAAAAAACCGGAGCTTTTTTTTTTTTTTTTTTTTTTTTTTCAGTTGGAGGAAATCACCGGATCCCCGCCCGCCCCGCGGGCGGGGTATGTGGGAGTTGAACCGCACTAAAACCTCCAACCGCTCACACTCAGCGTCCGAACCCCGGCTGAGGCCAGAACCCAGCACGGGGTTTGAAGGGACGGCGCGACGCGTTACGCCATCGGCATTCTTTGCCGTCGCTCCGTCCCCGGACGCCGAACCGGTAGCCGCCGGCGAATACGGCCACCGGCTCTCTCGGTCGGCGGGCTTTCCGAAGCCCGCCAAGATGGGACCGCGTGTCACCCTCCCGCGGAATACCCCGCTGGGTCAGAACCAGCGTGGGTCGGGGAGTACGCGGTCTACCATCCCCCGGATGCTCTTACGCTAAGGGCGTGCTGAGCGAGACACGGCACCTTCTTGGGTCCCCGCTCGCACTCGCATGCGTTGGGGACCCGAAACTCTTAGGGGGCCAGAATCCGGGCGAGATCCCGGTCCCGGCCCCCTGCTCGACGGCGGCGGGTGGGTAAGTTGAGAGTGGCATACAGCCTCTCTCTCTCAGCCCCCGCCACCTGCTTCTGCGAGATGGTGGACTCGCAGAAGTCGAGCATCGCCTTCCTGGACTCGTCGCTCTCGAGCATCGACGCCGCGACGCTCGGGAGCGACAAGTCCGGACCTATTTGTTGGACCAGGACACAGCGCTGCCTCTCCCATGCGGGGCAGCGCGCGAGCGTATGCTCCGGCGTGTCCTGGTCACATCCCACGCAATGGTGGCACCTCGCCGTCGGCTCGGCCTTGATCCGGTGCAGATACCGACCGAAGCACCCGTGCCCGGTCAGCATCTGCACCATCCAGAAGGTGAGGCGTCCTGCGCCACGACCCACCCAATCATCTAGGATCGGGCGGATCGCCTCGACGGTCCGTAGACCCCATGTGGGGTTAGCGAGTCGTCTCTTCCACGCTTCCGTCACGGACCGCCGAGATTGGACCTTCCTATCGCGAACAGCTTCCCGCAGGGGACGCACCACGCCCCGGGCGCGGAGGTCGCATCGCCAGCGATAATCGCCAGCTAGCGCCTCCGCCTCCAGCTCCCAGGGCGGCGTCCCCGCCAGCACGCACGCCGCCTCGAAAGCGATGGTGCGGTACCCGCGGATGGCCCTAATAGCTACGATGCGCTGTGGCCGACGCAGAAATCGGGCGATAGTTAATCGCACCCGTGCGTCGGCCCAGACGGGCGCACCGTATAGGGCCATCGATCGCACCACTCCCGCATAGAGGCGGCGCACTGCGTTGCTGGGTCCCCCGACATTCGGAAGCAACCGGCCGAGTTGGCCGGCCGTCCCCATCAATCGGGGGACCAGGTTCGCGAAATGGGCTCGGAAGGTCCAATGGCTATCCAACACGAGGCCGAGGTACTTCAGCTGCACCCCGACCTCAATCTGGACGCCTCCAACCATTATTTGGGCGTCGACCGGCGGCACAGCCCCAGCCCCGCAAAACCACAGGGCCTGGGACTTGTGCAGCGCCACGTCGAGGCCCAATCTCCTTATTTTGCCGACGACGAGGGCCACCCCCGCTGTGGCAAGACGGGCAGACTCTCTGAAGTCATCCCCCCGGGCCACGACCATAGTGTCGTCCGCGTAGCAAATTACGCTAAGGCCCGGGAGGAGGGCGCCCCTCAGCACCCAGTCGTACCCGATATTCCATAGCAGGGGTCCAAGAACGGACCCCTGCGGAACACCGCGCACGACCTGGAACCGGTGCAAGGTCCCACCGTACCCGGTACACATGACCGACCTGGCCTCCAGGTAGGAGCCGATCAGCCGGCGGAGGTAGAGGGGCACTCCATGCCTCTCCAGTGCCCCCCCAATCACGGACCAGGGCAGGGTGTTAAAGGCATTGGCGATGTCGAGCGACACCGCCAAGGCCACCCCACCCTGGGAGACGGCCTCCTCCGAGAGGGTCCGGACACGCAGAATTGCGTCTACGGTCGAACGACCCTCCCGGAAGCCGTACTGCTCCGCCGACAGATCGGGTCCAACCCCGACCAGGTGCTGAACGATGCGGGCGGCCAGAACGCGTTCCAGCAATTTGCCCACCTCGTCCAGCAGCACGATGGGACGGTAACCGGCGGCTGAGTCCGCCGGGCGCCCCTCTTTCCGCAAGAGGACTAGTCTGCCCGTCCGCCAGAGCGAGGGAAACCGTCCCGACTCCAGGCAAGAGTTGAAAAGCCTTAGGAGTCGGTCCCCTAGGGCATTGATGGCCAAGGCCAGGACCCGGCCGTGGATGCCGTCCGGGCCGGGGGCCGTGACCTTCGCACTCATCCGCGTCACGGCCACATGGAGCTCATCTCTCGTGATATGAGGCACCTCAGCAGTGGCTTCACCGCCGGTGTTATCCGGCGGCTCACCCATAGCAGGCGGAGTAAATCCGGCCTGCTCCTGCGGGAACAGCGCCGAGACGATGTCCCGCAGCTGCTGAGGCTGGAGACGCTCGGTCATGGGAGGCGCCCACGGGCGCACTTTATTGCGCACCGTTTTATACGGGCGCCCCCACGGGTTGTCATCGAGCGCCCCCAAGAGAGTCTCCATGTACCCTTCCTTGGCCAACTTGATGGCCAGCCGCATGGCGCTCCTCGCTTCCGCGTATTCGCCATACAGCCGGTCCTCCTCCTCCGCGAACGCAACGGGATCGTCGCGACGCGCGAGGATGCGGCGGCGATGTCGGGCGCACCGGCGCCTCGCCCGGACGCATACAGCACGAAGCTGCGCTATCTCAGGCGACCACCAGTACGCCGACTTGCTCGGAGGCCGAGGGCCGACCCGAGGCATCGAAGCATCGCTAATGCGATGCATCGTGTCCCGGAGCCATAACGCCTCGACCTCCACATCCACAGGGTGTGGACGCATGGGCGTCCACGCCGCCACAGTGGAGGCTTCCATCAAGCGCTCCTTGTCCAGGAGCCTCAATGCCCACCTGGGGAATGACCGAGGTGCAGTTCCCTGGGCGACCGCGGTTGGCGTGGAGGCGGACAGATCAAACCGGATGTACCGGTGATCTGATAGAGATTCCGCCTCCACCAGCACTTCCCAACCGCGGATGCGTTGTGCGATGGCAGAGCTCGCGAACGTTACGTCCACGATGGACTCGCCCTGCCACCGCACGCAAGTCGCGACCGACCCTCTGTTCATGATACAGAGTCCGGCCGCGACCGCCCACTCTTCCAGCAGTCTACCCCGAGCGTCCGAGCGGGGGGAACCCCAAGCGACACATTTCGCGTTGAGGTCCCCCGCTAGTATCACTGGACGGGGGGCGGAGCGCTGAGTAATCGCCCCGATCCCGTCCAGGAACTGCCCGAACTCGTGAGTAGACCGACTTGGAGAGAAGTACACCCCGATCACGACGGTATCTTCTATCTTCACCGCGACGAACCCGGGTCCCCTGGCCACCATTTCCAGGGGGGGATCGCCGCGGTTTCGATGTGAATTTTCAAAAAACCGGAGCTTAGGTGGATTTCAGTACAAACTGAGCGGGTGTGACGGTCCGAAAATTCGGTTTTGTGTTAATTATGAAAAAAGTATCCAACGGATTTAAACGATTGAGGTGTCTAGAGATAGGGGAGCGAAAGGCCCTTCCTATAATGCAAAAACTGAATTTAGATATTAAGAAAAAATGGCGCGAAAAGACTTTAGAAAATTGAAAATTAATGAATTTAGTGATTTTGACTGTGATAACAATGAAATTTAATGTGTTCTTTTTTATTTTACAGGTGCAGAAGGCGCGGAGATGCTGGAGACTACAGAAACAAGACGCTGAACTACGAAAAGAATTTAATAAACAAAGAATCTAATTTATTTATATTGAATTTACTGAATTTAGGAAAAATGTTAACTTTATACTGAAAAACGAGAAATTACTAATGAAATGCTGAAATGAATTACTATTTAAGATTACGCGGAGTACTAAGAAGGAATTTAGAAGCAAAAACGACAAGGAAACCTAGAAATCTTAGAAATTTTTTCGATGTGAATTTTCAAAAAACCGGAGCTTAGGTGGATTTCAGTACAAACTGAGCGGGTGTGACGGTCCGAAAATTCGGTTTTGTGTTAATTATGAAAAAAGTATCCAACGGATTTAAACGATTGAGGTGTCTAGAGATAGGGGAGCGAAAGGCCCTTCCTATAATGCAAAAACTGAATTTAGATATTAAGAAAAAATGGCGCGAAAAGACTTTAGAAAATTGAAAATTAATGAATTTAGTGATTTTGACTGTGATAACAATGAAATTTAATGTGTTCTTTTTTATTTTACAGGTGCAGAAGGCGCGGAGATGCTGGAGACTACAGAAACAAGACGCTGAACTACGAAAAGAATTTAATAAACAAAGAATCTAATTTATTTATATTGAATTTACTGAATTTAGGAAAAATGTTAACTTTATACTGAAAAACGAGAAATTACTAATGAAATGCTGAAATGAATTACTATTTAAGATTACGCGGAGTACTAAGAAGGAATTTAGAAGCAAAAACGACAAGGAAACCTAGAAATCTTAGAAATTTTTTCGATGTGAATTTTCAAAAAACCGGAGCTTAGGTGGATTTCAGTACAAACTGAGCGGGTGTGACGGTCCGAAAATTCGGTTTTGTGTTAATTATGAAAAAAGTATCCAACGGATTTAAACGATTGAGGTGTCTAGAGATAGGGGAGCGAAAGGCCCTTCCTATAATGCAAAAACTGAATTTAGATATTAAGAAAAAATGGCGCGAAAAGACTTTAGAAAATTGAAAATTAATGAATTTAGTGATTTTGACTGTGATAACAATGAAATTTAATGTGTTCTTTTTTATTTTACAGGTGCAGAAGGCGCGGAGATGCTGGAGACTACAGAAACAAGACGCTGAACTACGAAAAGAATTTAATAAACAAAGAATCTAATTTATTTATATTGAATTTACTGAATTTAGGAAAAATGTTAACTTTATACTGAAAAACGAGAAATTACTAATGAAATGCTGAAATGAATTACTATTTAAGATTACGCGGAGTACTAAGAAGGAATTTAGAAGCAAAAACGACAAGGAAACCTAGAAATCTTAGAAATTTTTTCGATGTGAATTTTCAAAAAACCGGAGCTTAGGTGGATTTCAGTACAAACTGAGCGGGTGTGACGGTCCGAAAATTCGGTTTTGTGTTAATTATGAAAAAAGTATCCAACGGATTTAAACGATTGAGGTGTCTAGAGATAGGGGAGCGAAAGGCCCTTCCTATAATGCAAAAACTGAATTTAGATATTAAGAAAAAATGGCGCGAAAAGACTTTAGAAAATTGAAAATTAATGAATTTAGTGATTTTGACTGTGATAACAATGAAATTTAATGTGTTCTTTTTTATTTTACAGGTGCAGAAGGCGCGGAGATGCTGGAGACTACAGAAACAAGACGCTGAACTACGAAAAGAATTTAATAAACAAAGAATCTAATTTATTTATATTGAATTTACTGAATTTAGGAAAAATGTTAACTTTATACTGAAAAACGAGAAATTACTAATGAAATGCTGAAATGAATTACTATTTAAGATTACGCGGAGTACTAAGAAGGAATTTAGAAGCAAAAACGACAAGGAAACCTAGAAATCTTAGAAATTTTTTCGATGTGAATTTTCAAAAAACCGGAGCTTAGGTGGATTTCAGTACAAACTGAGCGGGTGTGACGGTCCGAAAATTCGGTTTTGTGTTAATTATGAAAAAAGTATCCAACGGATTTAAACGATTGAGGTGTCTAGAGATAGGGGAGCGAAAGGCCCTTCCTATAATGCAAAAACTGAATTTAGATATTAAGAAAAAATGGCGCGAAAAGACTTTAGAAAATTGAAAATTAATGAATTTAGTGATTTTGACTGTGATAACAATGAAATTTAATGTGTTCTTTTTTATTTTACAGGTGCAGAAGGCGCGGAGATGCTGGAGACTACAGAAACAAGACGCTGAACTACGAAAAGAATTTAATAAACAAAGAATCTAATTTATTTATATTGAATTTACTGAATTTAGGAAAAATGTTAACTTTATACTGAAAAACGAGAAATTACTAATGAAATGCTGAAATGAATTACTATTTAAGATTACGCGGAGTACTAAGAAGGAATTTAGAAGCAAAAACGACAAGGAAACCTAGAAATCTTAGAAATTTTTTCGATGTGAATTTTCAAAAAACCGGAGCTTAGGTGGATTTCAGTACAAACTGAGCGGGTGTGACGGTCCGAAAATTCGGTTTTGTGTTAATTATGAAAAAAGTATCCAACGGATTTAAACGATTGAGGTGTCTAGAGATAGGGGAGCGAAAGGCCCTTCCTATAATGCAAAAACTGAATTTAGATATTAAGAAAAAATGGCGCGAAAAGACTTTAGAAAATTGAAAATTAATGAATTTAGTGATTTTGACTGTGATAACAATGAAATTTAATGTGTTCTTTTTTATTTTACAGGTGCAGAAGGCGCGGAGATGCTGGAGACTACAGAAACAAGACGCTGAACTACGAAAAGAATTTAATAAACAAAGAATCTAATTTATTTATATTGAATTTACTGAATTTAGGAAAAATGTTAACTTTATACTGAAAAACGAGAAATTACTAATGAAATGCTGAAATGAATTACTATTTAAGATTACGCGGAGTACTAAGAAGGAATTTAGAAGCAAAAACGACAAGGAAACCTAGAAATCTTAGAAATTTTTTCGATGTGAATTTTCAAAAAACCGGAGCTTTTTTTTTTTTTTTTTTTTTTTTCAGTTGGAGGAAATCACCGGATCCCCGCCCGCCCCGCGGGCGGGGTATGTGGGAGTTGAACCGCACTAAAACCTCCAACCGCTCACACTCAGCGTCCGAACCCCGGCTGAGGCCAGAACCCAGCACGGGGTTTGAAGGGACGGCGCGACGCGTTACGCCATCGGCATTCTTTGCCGTCGCTCCGTCCCCGGACGCCGAACCGGTAGCCGCCGGCGAATACGGCCACCGGCTCTCTCGGTCGGCGGGCTTTCCGAAGCCCGCCAAGATGGGACCGCGTGTCACCCTCCCGCGGAATACCCCGCTGGGTCAGAACCAGCGTGGGTCGGGGAGTACGCGGTCTACCATCCCCCGGATGCTCTTACGCTAAGGGCGTGCTGAGCGAGACACGGCACCTTCTTGGGTCCCCGCTCGCACTCGCATGCGTTGGGGACCCGAAACTCTTAGGGGGCCAGAATCCGGGCGAGATCCCGGTCCCGGCCCCCTGCTCGACGGCGGCGGGTGGGTAAGTTGAGAGTGGCATACAGCCTCTCTCTCTCAGCCCCCGCCACCTGCTTCTGCGAGATGGTGGACTCGCAGAAGTCGAGCATCGCCTTCCTGGACTCGTCGCTCTCGAGCATCGACGCCGCGACGCTCGGGAGCGACAAGTCCGGACCTATTTGTTGGACCAGGACACAGCGCTGCCTCTCCCATGCGGGGCAGCGCGCGAGCGTATGCTCCGGCGTGTCCTGGTCACAT
This sequence comes from Trilocha varians, assembly GCA_030269945.2. Classification (NCBI taxonomy): domain Eukaryota; kingdom Metazoa; phylum Arthropoda; class Insecta; order Lepidoptera; family Bombycidae; genus Trilocha; species Trilocha varians. Next base: position 48,998 of record AP028264.1, on the reverse strand, counting down.
CCCACGCAATGGTGGCACCTCGCCGTCGGCTCGGCCTTGATCCGGTGCAGATACCGACCGAAGCACCCGTGCCCGGTCAGCATCTGCACCATCCAGAAGGTGAGGCGTCCTGCGCCACGACCCACCCAATCATCTAGGATCGGGCGGATCGCCTCGACGGTCCGTAGACCCCATGTGGGGTTAGCGAGTCGTCTCTTCCACGCTTCCGTCACGGACCGCCGAGATTGGACCTTCCTATCGCGAACAGCTTCCCGCAGGGGACGCACCACGCCCCGGGCGCGGAGGTCGCATCGCCAGCGATAATCGCCAGCTAGCGCCTCCGCCTCCAGCTCCCAGGGCGGCGTCCCCGCCAGCACGCACGCCGCCTCGAAAGCGATGGTGCGGTACCCGCGGATGGCCCTAATAGCTACGATGCGCTGTGGCCGACGCAGAAATCGGGCGATAGTTAATCGCACCCGTGCGTCGGCCCAGACGGGCGCACCGTATAGGGCCATCGATCGCACCACTCCCGCATAGAGGCGGCGCACTGCGTTGCTGGGTCCCCCCGACATTCGGAAGCAACCGGCCGAGTTGGCCGGCCGTCCCCATCAATCGGGGGACCAGGTTCGCGAAATGGGCTCGGAAGGTCCAATGGCTATCCAACACGAGGCCGAGGTACTTCAGCTGCACCCCGACCTCAATCTGGACGCCTCCAACCATTATTTGGGCGTCGACCGGCGGCACAGCCCCAGCCCCGCAAAACCACAGGGCCTGGGACTTGTGCAGCGCCACGTCGAGGCCCAATCTCCTTATTTTGCCGACGACGAGGGCCACCCCCGCTGTGGCAAGACGGGCAGACTCTCTGAAGTCATCCCCCCGGGCCACGACCATAGTGTCGTCCGCGTAGCAAATTACGCTAAGGCCCGGGAGGAGGGCGCCCCTCAGCACCCAGTCGTACCCGATATTCCATAGCAGGGGTCCAAGAACGGACCCCTGCGGAACACCGCGCACGACCTGGAACCGGTGCAAGGTCCCACCGTACCCGGTACACATGACCGACCTGGCCTCCAGGTAGGAGCCGATCAGCCGGCGGAGGTAGAGGGGCACTCCATGCCTCTCCAGTGCCCCCCCAATCACGGACCAGGGCAGGGTGTTAAAGGCATTGGCGATGTCGAGCGACACCGCCAAGGCCACCCCACCCTGGGAGACGGCCTCCTCCGAGAGGGTCCGGACACGCAGAATTGCGTCTACGGTCGAACGACCCTCCCGGAAGCCGTACTGCTCCGCCGACAGATCGGGTCCAACCCCGACCAGGTGCTGAACGATGCGGGCGGCCAGAACGCGTTCCAGCAATTTGCCCACCTCGTCCAGCAGCACGATGGGACGGTAACCGGCGGCTGAGTCCGCCGGGCGCCCCTCTTTCCGCAAGAGGACTAGTCTGCCCGTCCGCCAGAGCGAGGGAAACCGTCCCGACTCCAGGCAAGAGTTGAAAAGCCTTAGGAGTCGGTCCCCTAGGGCATTGATGGCCAAGGCCAGGACCCGGCCGTGGATGCCGTCCGGGCCGGGGGCCGTGACCTTCGCACTCATCCGCGTCACGGCCACATGGAGCTCATCTCTCGTGATATGAGGCACCTCAGCAGTGGCTTCACCGCCGGTGTTATCCGGCGGCTCACCCATAGCAGGCGGAGTAAATCCGGCCTGCTCCTGCGGGAACAGCGCCGAGACGATGTCCCGCAGCTGCTGAGGCTGGAGACGCTCGGTCATGGGAGGCGCCCACGGGCGCACTTTATTGCGCACCGTTTTATACGGGCGCCCCCACGGGTTGTCATCGAGCGCCCCCAAGAGAGTCTCCATGTACCCTTCCTTGGCCAACTTGATGGCCAGCCGCATGGCGCTCCTCGCTTCCGCGTATTCGCCATACAGCCGGTCCTCCTCCTCCGCGAACGCAACGGGATCGTCGCGACGCGCGAGGATGCGGCGGCGATGTCGGGCGCACCGGCGCCTCGCCCGGACGCATACAGCACGAAGCTGCGCTATCTCAGGCGACCACCAGTACGCCGACTTGCTCGGAGGCCGAGGGCCGACCCGAGGCATCGAAGCATCGCTAATGCGATGCATCGTGTCCCGGAGCCATAACGCCTCGACCTCCACATCCACAGGGTGTGGACGCATGGGCGTCCACGCCGCCACAGTGGAGGCTTCCATCAAGCGCTCCTTGTCCAGGAGCCTCAATGCCCACCTGGGGAATGACCGAGGTGCAGTTCCCTGGGCGACCGCGGTTGGCGTGGAGGCGGACAGATCAAACCGGATGTACCGGTGATCTGATAGAGATTCCGCCTCCACCAGCACTTCCCAACCGCGGATGCGTTGTGCGATGGCAGAGCTCGCGAACGTTACGTCCACGATGGACTCGCCCTGCCACCGCACGCAAGTCGCGACCGACCCTCTGTTCATGATACAGAGTCCGGCCGCGACCGCCCACTCTTCCAGCAGTCTACCCCGAGCGTCCGAGCGGGGGGAACCCCAAGCGACACATTTCGCGTTGAGGTCCCCCGCTAGTATCACTGGACGGGGGGCGGAGCGCTGAGTAATCGCCCCGATCCCGTCCAGGAACTGCCCGAACTCGTGAGTAGACCGACTTGGAGAGAAGTACACCCCGATCACGACGGTATCTTCTATCTTCACCGCGACGAACCCGGGTCCCCTGGCCACCATTTCCAGGGGGGGGATCGCCGCGGTTTCGATGTGAATTTTCAAAAAACCGGAGCTTAGGTGGATTTCAGTACAAACTGAGCGGGTGTGACGGTCCGAAAATTCGGTTTTGTGTTAATTATGAAAAAAGTATCCAACGGATTTAAACGATTGAGGTGTCTAGAGATAGGGGAGCGAAAGGCCCTTCCTATAATGCAAAAACTGAATTTAGATATTAAGAAAAAATGGCGCGAAAAGACTTTAGAAAATTGAAAATTAATGAATTTAGTGATTTTGACTGTGATAACAATGAAATTTAATGTGTTCTTTTTTATTTTACAGGTGCAGAAGGCGCGGAGATGCTGGAGACTACAGAAACAAGACGCTGAACTACGAAAAGAATTTAATAAACAAAGAATCTAATTTATTTATATTGAATTTACTGAATTTAGGAAAAATGTTAACTTTATACTGAAAAACGAGAAATTACTAATGAAATGCTGAAATGAATTACTATTTAAGATTACGCGGAGTACTAAGAAGGAATTTAGAAGCAAAAACGACAAGGAAACCTAGAAATCTTAGAAATTTTTTCGATGTGAATTTTCAAAAAACCGGAGCTTAGGTGGATTTCAGTACAAACTGAGCGGGTGTGACGGTCCGAAAATTCGGTTTTGTGTTAATTATGAAAAAAGTATCCAACGGATTTAAACGATTGAGGTGTCTAGAGATAGGGGAGCGAAAGGCCCTTCCTATAATGCAAAAACTGAATTTAGATATTAAGAAAAAATGGCGCGAAAAGACTTTAGAAAATTGAAAATTAATGAATTTAGTGATTTTGACTGTGATAACAATGAAATTTAATGTGTTCTTTTTTATTTTACAGGTGCAGAAGGCGCGGAGATGCTGGAGACTACAGAAACAAGACGCTGAACTACGAAAAGAATTTAATAAACAAAGAATCTAATTTATTTATATTGAATTTACTGAATTTAGGAAAAATGTTAACTTTATACTGAAAAACGAGAAATTACTAATGAAATGCTGAAATGAATTACTATTTAAGATTACGCGGAGTACTAAGAAGGAATTTAGAAGCAAAAACGACAAGGAAACCTAGAAATCTTAGAAATTTTTTCGATGTGAATTTTCAAAAAACCGGAGCTTAGGTGGATTTCAGTACAAACTGAGCGGGTGTGACGGTCCGAAAATTCGGTTTTGTGTTAATTATGAAAAAAGTATCCAACGGATTTAAACGATTGAGGTGTCTAGAGATAGGGGAGCGAAAGGCCCTTCCTATAATGCAAAAACTGAATTTAGATATTAAGAAAAAATGGCGCGAAAAGACTTTAGAAAATTGAAAATTAATGAATTTAGTGATTTTGACTGTGATAACAATGAAATTTAATGTGTTCTTTTTTATTTTACAGGTGCAGAAGGCGCGGAGATGCTGGAGACTACAGAAACAAGACGCTGAACTACGAAAAGAATTTAATAAACAAAGAATCTAATTTATTTATATTGAATTTACTGAATTTAGGAAAAATGTTAACTTTATACTGAAAAACGAGAAATTACTAATGAAATGCTGAAATGAATTACTATTTAAGATTACGCGGAGTACTAAGAAGGAATTTAGAAGCAAAAACGACAAGGAAACCTAGAAATCTTAGAAATTTTTTCGATGTGAATTTTCAAAAAACCGGAGCTTAGGTGGATTTCAGTACAAACTGAGCGGGTGTGACGGTCCGAAAATTCGGTTTTGTGTTAATTATGAAAAAAGTATCCAACGGATTTAAACGATTGAGGTGTCTAGAGATAGGGGAGCGAAAGGCCCTTCCTATAATGCAAAAACTGAATTTAGATATTAAGAAAAAATGGCGCGAAAAGACTTTAGAAAATTGAAAATTAATGAATTTAGTGATTTTGACTGTGATAACAATGAAATTTAATGTGTTCTTTTTTATTTTACAGGTGCAGAAGGCGCGGAGATGCTGGAGACTACAGAAACAAGACGCTGAACTACGAAAAGAATTTAATAAACAAAGAATCTAATTTATTTATATTGAATTTACTGAATTTAGGAAAAATGTTAACTTTATACTGAAAAACGAGAAATTACTAATGAAATGCTGAAATGAATTACTATTTAAGATTACGCGGAGTACTAAGAAGGAATTTAGAAGCAAAAACGACAAGGAAACCTAGAAATCTTAGAAATTTTTTCGATGTGAATTTTCAAAAAACCGGAGCTTTTTTTTTTTTTTTTTTTTTTCTCAGTTGGAGGAAATCACCGGATCCCCGCCCGCCCCGCGGGCGGGGTATGTGGGAGTTGAACCGCACTAAAACCTCCAACCGCTCACACTCAGCGTCCGAACCCCGGCTGAGGCCAGAACCCAGCACGGGGTTTGAAGGGACGGCGCGACGCGTTACGCCATCGGCATTCTTTGCCGTCGCTCCGTCCCCGGACGCCGAACCGGTAGCCGCCGGCGAATACGGCCACCGGCTCTCTCGGTCGGCGGGCTTTCCGAAGCCCGCCAAGATGGGACCGCGTGTCACCCTCCCGCGGAATACCCCGCTGGGTCAGAACCAGCGTGGGTCGGGGAGTACGCGGTCTACCATCCCCCGGATGCTCTTACGCTAAGGGCGTGCTGAGCGAGACACGGCACCTTCTTGGGTCCCCGCTCGCACTCGCATGCGTTGGGGACCCGAAACTCTTAGGGGGCCAGAATCCGGGCGAGATCCCGGTCCCGGCCCCCTGCTCGACGGCGGCGGGTGGGTAAGTTGAGAGTGGCATACAGCCTCTCTCTCTCAGCCCCCGCCACCTGCTTCTGCGAGATGGTGGACTCGCAGAAGTCGAGCATCGCCTTCCTGGACTCGTCGCTCTCGAGCATCGACGCCGCGACGCTCGGGAGCGACAAGTCCGGACCTATTTGTTGGACCAGGACACAGCGCTGCCTCTCCCATGCGGGGCAGCGCGCGAGCGTATGCTCCGGCGTGTCCTGGTCACATCCCACGCAATGGTGGCACCTCGCCGTCGGCTCGGCCTTGATCCGGTGCAGATACCGACCGAAGCACCCGTGCCCGGTCAGCATCTGCACCATCCAGAAGGTGAGGCGTCCTGCGCCACGACCCACCCAATCATCTAGGATCGGGCGGATCGCCTCGACGGTCCGTAGACCCCATGTGGGGTTAGCGAGTCGTCTCTTCCACGCTTCCGTCACGGACCGCCGAGATTGGACCTTCCTATCGCGAACAGCTTCCCGCAGGGGACGCACCACGCCCCGGGCGCGGAGGTCGCATCGCCAGCGATAATCGCCAGCTAGCGCCTCCGCCTCCAGCTCCCAGGGCGGCGTCCCCGCCAGCACGCACGCCGCCTCGAAAGCGATGGTGCGGTACCCGCGGATGGCCCTAATAGCTACGATGCGCTGTGGCCGACGCAGAAATCGGGCGATAGTTAATCGCACCCGTGCGTCGGCCCAGACGGGCGCACCGTATAGGGCCATCGATCGCACCACTCCCGCATAGAGGCGGCGCACTGCGTTGCTGGGTCCCCCGACATTCGGAAGCAACCGGCCGAGTTGGCCGGCCGTCCCCATCAATCGGGGGACCAGGTTCGCGAAATGGGCTCGGAAGGTCCAATGGCTATCCAACACGAGGCCGAGGTACTTCAGCTGCACCCCGACCTCAATCTGGACGCCTCCAACCATTATTTGGGCGTCGACCGGCGGCACAGCCCCAGCCCCGCAAAACCACAGGGCCTGGGACTTGTGCAGCGCCACGTCGAGGCCCAATCTCCTTATTTTGCCGACGACGAGGGCCACCCCCGCTGTGGCAAGACGGGCAGACTCTCTGAAGTCATCCCCCCGGGCCACGACCATAGTGTCGTCCGCGTAGCAAATTACGCTAAGGCCCGGGAGGAGGGCGCCCCTCAGCACCCAGTCGTACCCGATATTCCATAGCAGGGGTCCAAGAACGGACCCCTGCGGAACACCGCGCACGACCTGGAACCGGTGCAAGGTCCCACCGTACCCGGTACACATGACCGACCTGGCCTCCAGGTAGGAGCCGATCAGCCGGCGGAGGTAGAGGGGCACTCCATGCCTCTCCAGTGCCCCCCCAATCACGGACCAGGGCAGGGTGTTAAAGGCATTGGCGATGTCGAGCGACACCGCCAAGGCCACCCCACCCTGGGAGACGGCCTCCTCCGAGAGGGTCCGGACACGCAGAATTGCGTCTACGGTCGAACGACCCTCCCGGAAGCCGTACTGCTCCGCCGACAGATCGGGTCCAACCCCGACCAGGTGCTGAACGATGCGGGCGGCCAGAACGCGTTCCAGCAATTTGCCCACCTCGTCCAGCAGCACGATGGGACGGTAACCGGCGGCTGAGTCCGCCGGGCGCCCCTCTTTCCGCAAGAGGACTAGTCTGCCCGTCCGCCAGAGCGAGGGAAACCGTCCCGACTCCAGGCAAGAGTTGAAAAGCCTTAGGAGTCGGTCCCCTAGGGCATTGATGGCCAAGGCCAGGACCCGGCCGTGGATGCCGTCCGGGCCGGGGGCCGTGACCTTCGCACTCATCCGCGTCACGGCCACATGGAGCTCATCTCTCGTGATATGAGGCACCTCAGCAGTGGCTTCACCGCCGGTGTTATCCGGCGGCTCACCCATAGCAGGCGGAGTAAATCCGGCCTGCTCCTGCGGGAACAGCGCCGAGACGATGTCCCGCAGCTGCTGAGGCTGGAGACGCTCGGTCATGGGAGGCGCCCACGGGCGCACTTTATTGCGCACCGTTTTATACGGGCGCCCCCACGGGTTGTCATCGAGCGCCCCCAAGAGAGTCTCCATGTACCCTTCCTTGGCCAACTTGATGGCCAGCCGCATGGCGCTCCTCGCTTCCGCGTATTCGCCATACAGCCGGTCCTCCTCCTCCGCGAACGCAACGGGATCGTCGCGACGCGCGAGGATGCGGCGGCGATGTCGGGCGCACCGGCGCCTCGCCCGGACGCATACAGCACGAAGCTGCGCTATCTCAGGCGACCACCAGTACGCCGACTTGCTCGGAGGCCGAGGGCCGACCCGAGGCATCGAAGCATCGCTAATGCGATGCATCGTGTCCCGGAGCCATAACGCCTCGACCTCCACATCCACAGGGTGTGGACGCATGGGCGTCCACGCCGCCACAGTGGAGGCTTCCATCAAGCGCTCCTTGTCCAGGAGCCTCAATGCCCACCTGGGGAATGACCGAGGTGCAGTTCCCTGGGCGACCGCGGTTGGCGTGGAGGCGGACAGATCAAACCGGATGTACCGGTGATCTGATAGAGATTCCGCCTCCACCAGCACTTCCCAACCGCGGATGCGTTGTGCGATGGCAGAGCTCGCGAACGTTACGTCCACGATGGACTCGCCCTGCCACCGCACGCAAGTCGCGACCGACCCTCTGTTCATGATACAGAGTCCGGCCGCGACCGCCCACTCTTCCAGCAGTCTACCCCGAGCGTCCGAGCGGGGGGAACCCCAAGCGACACATTTCGCGTTGAGGTCCCCCGCTAGTATCACTGGACGGGGGGCGGAGCGCTGAGTAATCGCCCCGATCCCGTCCAGGAACTGCCCGAACTCGTGAGTAGACCGACTTGGAGAGAAGTACACCCCGATCACGACGGTATCTTCTATCTTCACCGCGACGAACCCGGGTCCCCTGGCCACCATTTCCAGGGGGGGATCGCCGCGGTCCTCCTAATGTGTATGGCCGCCAAGCCGCACTCATCCCCGAACCAGCAGTCGTCCGCTGGGGGGACAAAATACGGCTCGGCGACCACAGCCACGTCAATGGACCACTCCGCCATGCTCTGGACTAACATGTCCTGAGCCCTGACGGAGTGGTTCAAATTACCTTGGAGGAAGCGACGGGTGTAGTCCATTAATGTTGGACCACATCCATCGCTCCCTCCCCTCCTCCGCCGCCCCCGCCATCGGGCGCACTATTCGCCACGGCGGGGTCCGAACCGCCGGCCGGTACTCCCCCGGCCGACTTCCTCTGTTGGCGCCGCTTGTTCTTGCGGCGCCTGTTCCGTTCGGTGTTGACACCGGACGGGGAGCAAGCTTTGCCTCCCGCCCGGTGATCAGACCTGCGCCCGGCCGCCGCGCACAGCGCACAGTGCGGCGCGGCCGAGCAAGTGGCCGCCTTATGTCCGGTTTGACCGCAGCGGAAACATAAACCGCTGCGGTCAACAGTGCTGGTGCACCTGGCGACGCTATGCCCCGTGCCGAAGCACTTGAGGCATCGCCAGGCGCGCGATTCCAATAGCCGCACGTGGGCTGCGACCCAGCCCACGCGCAGCCTGCCCGGATCTCCGGCCGGTCTTCCGGGCGGAGGAGTGGCCAGGGAGTTGGCGGTCTCCAGCGGACACCGCACCCACACAGAGCTGGCCCCGGTATAGCCACGGCGCAACTCGCCTATGGCTATACTCTCCGGGGCACATTTGCCCTGGGCAGCGATGGCCGCCACCACCTCCTCCCTGGTGGTGCAGTCGTCCAGGCCGGTCACCCGCAACTCGGCCATCTTGACCGGCCTGTGCACCCTGACCTCTTCCTCCGGCCACACAACCCGGAGGCCCGACGCTAGACGGTCGGCGACAACACCACTGTCGGCGCCGCCGGGACACTCCAGCAATCGGGCCCCATTGGCCGTGTGCCGGATGCGGAGGCCGTCCTCCGCCCCTATCTCTGCCAGGTTGATGGCCGCGCGCGCTTTCGCCATGACGTCGGGGTAATTCAACCCCTTCGCCTGGCCGGCGGGCAGCAGTGTGACCACCACTGCAGCCCGCCGCGGCGCGCGCGGCTTCTTCTTAGCCTTCTGGCTTTTTGTTTTCTTCTTGTTTCCGGCGGCGGGCGCTCGACCCGGTTGGGGAGCAGCCGCGACCGCCGGAGTCACGTTCTTGTTTTGGGCAGTCGGCACTCTCGTGGCCGCTGCCCTCGTCCCAGTCTGTGATTGGGCCGGGGTGACCTCGACCCTGGCCCTTTTGGCGCCCCGTTTCACCACCTCGGTCCAACCCTCATCCATATTTGGTGGGGGTGGAGGAAGTGGACGGGGCTGTGGGGATGGCGTAGCGGTCTTAGCTCCGCCATTCCCTTTCTTTTTGTTATTCTTCGTCCGGGTCGGGCCGGTTGGAGCCGGACCCGGGCGTGCATCCGGCGGCGTGGCGAGAGCGACTGGACGCGGCACAGGTGGTGTCGCACCGCGCAGGGCCGCAAGTTCGGCCCTGAGTTCGGCAATTTGCTTGCCGAACTCCGCCGTCAGCTCTCGCCTGATGCGAGCAGCCATCTCGTCTGGGGACTCGACGGTCTGCTGCACCCTAGCTCGCGGTGACGCGAGTCTCTTCTCCTTCCGCCCCGGCAGCCATTCGCTGTCGGTCTCCCTGGCCCGCGTCGGCACCTTGGCCGGCGGCGGAGGAGGAGGAGGAGGCGGTGTAGGTCGCGCCTTTCGCGGGGCGCGCGCCACTTCACGTTCGGCTTCGGCCTGTGCCAAGGCCGCAAGCCTCTCCTTGAGGACGGCCACCTCGGCCGTCGACCTCTCCAACTGGGTCTGGAGCTCTGTGTCCCGGCACACGGCGGCCGCGACGACCGGCATGACCTTTCTGGTCTCGGCCGCTATCTCGCGCCACTCGCGCGCCTGGCTCCGGACTCCCTTAGAGGAGTATCTGTTAGCGGCAGTGGTGGCTCGCCTTCTCAGCTTCTCCAATATGACGACGGGGCTCTCGGAGAGCTCTCCGTCTGTTGTCATGGCCGAGGCAAAGGACGCCACCGACCGCGCCGGCGACGTCCTCATAGCCGAGGCAAAGGACGCCACCGACGGCGCCGGCGACATCTTCTGGCGCCTCCCCCGGGGCTTCGCGACCTCTTTCTGGGCGGGCTCTCGCGTCACCTCCTCATCAGAGGAGGCGGGCGAAGACCCGCTTTCGGAGGTCCGGCGCGCCGCGGACTTGCGCTTGCGCCTTGTTCTCCCACTTTGCCCTTCAGAGCAGGCATCGCTCGCGACGATGCTCGCGCGCGATGCCCGCCCTGACCGTACGCCGGTGGCATTCTCCGTCACAGGGGCCCGGTCGCCCACCCCTGTGCGGGCTTCAGTGATGGACTCAACGTCCATCACTCGCCGAGAAGTCGGCGGGAGTAATCGCACTAGTGCGACTACCCCCGGGCACCCAACCTCACGGCTGCTCTCCCGTCACTGTTTGGCACCACCCGGGGACCACGTGTGGGGTTAGCCTTCTAGGAAGGTGGTAGTCCCACGGACGCCAGTGACGGGGGCCCCCAAAAACCGGAGCTTAGGTGGATTTCAGTACAAACTGAGCGGGTGTGACGGTCCGAAAATTCGGTTTTGTGTTAATTATGAAAAAAGTATCCAACGGATTTAAACGATTGAGGTGTCTAGAGATAGGGGAGCGAAAGGCCCTTCCTATAATGCAAAAACTGAATTTAGATATTAAGAAAAAATGGCGCGAAAAGACTTTAGAAAATTGAAAATTAATGAATTTAGTGATTTTGACTGTGATAACAATGAAATTTAATGTGTTCTTTTTTATTTTACAGGTGCAGAAGGCGCGGAGATGCTGGAGACTACAGAAACAAGACGCTGAACTACGAAAAGAATTTAATAAACAAAGAATCTAATTTATTTATATTGAATTTACTGAATTTAGGAAAAATGTTAACTTTATACTGAAAAACGAGAAATTACTAATGAAATGCTGAAATGAATTACTATTTAAGATTACGCGGAGTACTAAGAAGGAATTTAGAAGCAAAAACGACAAGGAAACCTAGAAATCTTAGAAATTTTTTCGATGTGAATTTTCAAAAAACCGGAGCTTAGGTGGATTTCAGTACAAACTGAGCGGGTGTGACGGTCCGAAAATTCGGTTTTGTGTTAATTATGAAAAAAGTATCCAACGGATTTAAACGATTGAGGTGTCTAGAGATAGGGGAGCGAAAGGCCCTTCCTATAATGCAAAAACTGAATTTAGATATTAAGAAAAAATGGCGCGAAAAGACTTTAGAAAATTGAAAATTAATGAATTTAGTGATTTTGACTGTGATAACAATGAAATTTAATGTGTTCTTTTTTATTTTACAGGTGCAGAAGGCGCGGAGATGCTGGAGACTACAGAAACAAGACGCTGAACTACGAAAAGAATTTAATAAACAAAGAATCTAATTTATTTATATTGAATTTACTGAATTTAGGAAAAATGTTAACTTTATACTGAAAAACGAGAAATTACTAATGAAATGCTGAAATGAATTACTATTTAAGATTACGCGGAGTACTAAGAAGGAATTTAGAAGCAAAAACGACAAGGAAACCTAGAAATCTTAGAAATTTTTTCGATGTGAATTTTCAAAAAACCGGAGCTTAGGTGGATTTCAGTACAAACTGAGCGGGTGTGACGGTCCGAAAATTCGGTTTTGTGTTAATTATGAAAAAAGTATCCAACGGATTTAAACGATTGAGGTGTCTAGAGATAGGGGAGCGAAAGGCCCTTCCTATAATGCAAAAACTGAATTTAGATATTAAGAAAAAATGGCGCGAAAAGACTTTAGAAAATTGAAAATTAATGAATTTAGTGATTTTGACTGTGATAACAATGAAATTTAATGTGTTCTTTTTTATTTTACAGGTGCAGAAGGCGCGGAGATGCTGGAGACTACAGAAACAAGACGCTGAACTACGAAAAGAATTTAATAAACAAAGAATCTAATTTATTTATATTGAATTTACTGAATTTAGGAAAAATGTTAACTTTATACTGAAAAACGAGAAATTACTAATGAAATGCTGAAATGAATTACTATTTAAGATTACGCGGAGTACTAAGAAGGAATTTAGAAGCAAAAACGACAAGGAAACCTAGAAATCTTAGAAATTTTTTCGATGTGAATTTTCAAAAAACCGGAGCTTAGGTGGATTTCAGTACAAACTGAGCGGGTGTGACGGTCCGAAAATTCGGTTTTGTGTTAATTATGAAAAAAGTATCCAACGGATTTAAACGATTGAGGTGTCTAGAGATAGGGGAGCGAAAGGCCCTTCCTATAATGCAAAAACTGAATTTAGATATTAAGAAAAAATGGCGCGAAAAGACTTTAGAAAATTGAAAATTAATGAATTTAGTGATTTTGACTGTGATAACAATGAAATTTAATGTGTTCTTTTTTATTTTACAGGTGCAGAAGGCGCGGAGATGCTGGAGACTACAGAAACAAGACGCTGAACTACGAAAAGAATTTAATAAACAAAGAATCTAATTTATTTATATTGAATTTACTGAATTTAGGAAAAATGTTAACTTTATACTGAAAAACGAGAAATTACTAATGAAATGCTGAAATGAATTACTATTTAAGATTACGCGGAGTACTAAGAAGGAATTTAGAAGCAAAAACGACAAGGAAACCTAGAAATCTTAGAAATTTTTTCGATGTGAATTTTCAAAAAACCGGAGCTTTTTTTTTTTTTTTTTTTTTTTTTTTCAGTTGGAGGAAATCACCGGATCCCCGCCCGCCCCGCGGGCGGGGTATGTGGGAGTTGAACCGCACTAAAACCTCCAACCGCTCACACTCAGCGTCCGAACCCCGGCTGAGGCCAGAACCCAGCACGGGGTTTGAAGGGACGGCGCGACGCGTTACGCCATCGGCATTCTTTGCCGTCGCTCCGTCCCCGGACGCCGAACCGGTAGCCGCCGGCGAATACGGCCACCGGCTCTCTCGGTCGGCGGGCTTTCCGAAGCCCGCCAAGATGGGACCGCGTGTCACCCTCCCGCGGAATACCCCGCTGGGTCAGAACCAGCGTGGGTCGGGGAGTACGCGGTCTACCATCCCCCGGATGCTCTTACGCTAAGGGCGTGCTGAGCGAGACACGGCACCTTCTTGGGTCCCCGCTCGCACTCGCATGCGTTGGGGACCCGAAACTCTTAGGGGGCCAGAATCCGGGCGAGATCCCGGTCCCGGCCCCCTGCTCGACGGCGGCGGGTGGGTAAGTTGAGAGTGGCATACAGCCTCTCTCTCTCAGCCCCCGCCACCTGCTTCTGCGAGATGGTGGACTCGCAGAAGTCGAGCATCGCCTTCCTGGACTCGTCGCTCTCGAGCATCGACGCCGCGACGCTCGGGAGCGACAAGTCCGGACCTATTTGTTGGACCAGGACACAGCGCTGCCTCTCCCATGCGGGGCAGCGCGCGAGCGTATGCTCCGGCGTGTCCTGGTCACATCCCACGCAATGGTGGCACCTCGCCGTCGGCTCGGCCTTGATCCGGTGCAGATACCGACCGAAGCACCCGTGCCCGGTCAGCATCTGCACCATCCAGAAGGTGAGGCGTCCTGCGCCACGACCCACCCAATCATCTAGGATCGGGCGGATCGCCTCGACGGTCCGTAGACCCCATGTGGGGTTAGCGAGTCGTCTCTTCCACGCTTCCGTCACGGACCGCCGAGATTGGACCTTCCTATCGCGAACAGCTTCCCGCAGGGGACGCACCACGCCCCGGGCGCGGAGGTCGCATCGCCAGCGATAATCGCCAGCTAGCGCCTCCGCCTCCAGCTCCCAGGGCGGCGTCCCCGCCAGCACGCACGCCGCCTCGAAAGCGATGGTGCGGTACCCGCGGATGGCCCTAATAGCTACGATGCGCTGTGGCCGACGCAGAAATCGGGCGATAGTTAATCGCACCCGTGCGTCGGCCCAGACGGGCGCACCGTATAGGGCCATCGATCGCACCACTCCCGCATAGAGGCGGCGCACTGCGTTGCTGGGTCCCCCGACATTCGGAAGCAACCGGCCGAGTTGGCCGGCCGTCCCCATCAATCGGGGGACCAGGTTCGCGAAATGGGCTCGGAAGGTCCAATGGCTATCCAACACGAGGCCGAGGTACTTCAGCTGCACCCCGACCTCAATCTGGACGCCTCCAACCATTATTTGGGCGTCGACCGGCGGCACAGCCCCAGCCCCGCAAAACCACAGGGCCTGGGACTTGTGCAGCGCCACGTCGAGGCCCAATCTCCTTATTTTGCCGACGACGAGGGCCACCCCCGCTGTGGCAAGACGGGCAGACTCTCTGAAGTCATCCCCCCGGGCCACGACCATAGTGTCGTCCGCGTAGCAAATTACGCTAAGGCCCGGGAGGAGGGCGCCCCTCAGCACCCAGTCGTACCCGATATTCCATAGCAGGGGTCCAAGAACGGACCCCTGCGGAACACCGCGCACGACCTGGAACCGGTGCAAGGTCCCACCGTACCCGGTACACATGACCGACCTGGCCTCCAGGTAGGAGCCGATCAGCCGGCGGAGGTAGAGGGGCACTCCATGCCTCTCCAGTGCCCCCCAATCACGGACCAGGGCAGGGTGTTAAAGGCATTGGCGATGTCGAGCGACACCGCCAAGGCCACCCCACCCTGGGAGACGGCCTCCTCCGAGAGGGTCCGGACACGCAGAATTGCGTCTACGGTCGAACGACCCTCCCGGAAGCCGTACTGCTCCGCCGACAGATCGGGTCCAACCCCGACCAGGTGCTGAACGATGCGGGCGGCCAGAACGCGTTCCAGCAATTTGCCCACCTCGTCCAGCAGCACGATGGGACGGTAACCGGCGGCTGAGTCCGCCGGGCGCCCCTCTTTCCGCAAGAGGACTAGTCTGCCCGTCCGCCAGAGCGAGGGAAACCGTCCCGACTCCAGGCAAGAGTTGAAAAGCCTTAGGAGTCGGTCCCCTAGGGCATTGATGGCCAAGGCCAGGACCCGGCCGTGGATGCCGTCCGGGCCGGGGGCCGTGACCTTCGCACTCATCCGCGTCACGGCCACATGGAGCTCATCTCTCGTGATATGAGGCACCTCAGCAGTGGCTTCACCGCCGGTGTTATCCGGCGGCTCACCCATAGCAGGCGGAGTAAATCCGGCCTGCTCCTGCGGGAACAGCGCCGAGACGATGTCCCGCAGCTGCTGAGGCTGGAGACGCTCGGTCATGGGAGGCGCCCACGGGCGCACTTTATTGCGCACCGTTTTATACGGGCGCCCCCACGGGTTGTCATCGAGCGCCCCCAAGAGAGTCTCCATGTACCCTTCCTTGGCCAACTTGATGGCCAGCCGCATGGCGCTCCTCGCTTCCGCGTATTCGCCATACAGCCGGTCCTCCTCCTCCGCGAACGCAACGGGATCGTCGCGACGCGCGAGGATGCGGCGGCGATGTCGGGCGCACCGGCGCCTCGCCCGGACGCATACAGCACGAAGCTGCGCTATCTCAGGCGACCACCAGTACGCCGACTTGCTCGGAGGCCGAGGGCCGACCCGAGGCATCGAAGCATCGCTAATGCGATGCATCGTGTCCCGGAGCCATAACGCCTCGACCTCCACATCCACAGGGTGTGGACGCATGGGCGTCCACGCCGCCACAGTGGAGGCTTCCATCAAGCGCTCCTTGTCCAGGAGCCTCAATGCCCACCTGGGGAATGACCGAGGTGCAGTTCCCTGGGCGACCGCGGTTGGCGTGGAGGCGGACAGATCAAACCGGATGTACCGGTGATCTGATAGAGATTCCGCCTCCACCAGCACTTCCCAACCGCGGATGCGTTGTGCGATGGCAGAGCTCGCGAACGTTACGTCCACGATGGACTCGCCCTGCCACCGCACGCAAGTCGCGACCGACCCTCTGTTCATGATACAGAGTCCGGCCGCGACCGCCCACTCTTCCAGCAGTCTACCCCGAGCGTCCGAGCGGGGGGAACCCCAAGCGACACATTTCGCGTTGAGGTCCCCCGCTAGTATCACTGGACGGGGGGCGGAGCGCTGAGTAATCGCCCCGATCCCGTCCAGGAACTGCCCGAACTCGTGAGTAGACCGACTTGGAGAGAAGTACACCCCGATCACGACGGTATCTTCTATCTTCACCGCGACGAACCCGGGTCCCCTGGCCACCATTTCCAGGGGGGGATCGCCGCGGTCCTCCTAATGTGTATGGCCGCCAAGCCGCACTCATCCCCGAACCAGCAGTCGTCCGCTGGGGGGACAAAATACGGCTCGGCGACCACAGCCACGTCAATGGACCACTCCGCCATGCTCTGGACTAACATGTCCTGAGCCCTGACGGAGTGGTTCAAATTACCTTGGAGGAAGCGACGGGTGTAGTCCATTAATGTTGGACCACATCCATCGCTCCCTCCCCTCCTCCGCCGCCCCCGCCATCGGGCGCACTATTCGCCACGGCGGGGTCCGAACCGCCGGCCGGTACTCCCCCGGCCGACTTCCTCTGTTGGCGCCGCTTGTTCTTGCGGCGCCTGTTCCGTTCGGTGTTGACACCGGACGGGGAGCAAGCTTTGCCTCCCGCCCGGTGATCAGACCTGCGCCCGGCCGCCGCGCACAGCGCACAGTGCGGCGCGGCCGAGCAAGTGGCCGCCTTATGTCCGGTTTGACCGCAGCGGAAACATAAACCGCTGCGGTCAACAGTGCTGGTGCACCTGGCGACGCTATGCCCCGTGCCGAAGCACTTGAGGCATCGCCAGGCGCGCGATTCCAATAGCCGCACGTGGGCTGCGACCCAGCCCACGCGCAGCCTGCCCGGATCTCCGGCCGGTCTTCCGGGCGGAGGAGTGGCCAGGGAGTTGGCGGTCTCCAGCGGACACCGCACCCACACAGAGCTGGCCCCGGTATAGCCACGGCGCAACTCGCCTATGGCTATACTCTCCGGGGCACATTTGCCCTGGGCAGCGATGGCCGCCACCACCTCCTCCCTGGTGGTGCAGTCGTCCAGGCCGGTCACCCGCAACTCGGCCATCTTGACCGGCCTGTGCACCCTGACCTCTTCCTCCGGCCACACAACCCGGAGGCCCGACGCTAGACGGTCGGCGACAACACCACTGTCGGCGCCGCCGGGACACTCCAGCAATCGGGCCCCATTGGCCGTGTGCCGGATGCGGAGGCCGTCCTCCGCCCCTATCTCTGCCAGGTTGATGGCCGCGCGCGCTTTCGCCATGACGTCGGGGTAATTCAACCCCTTCGCCTGGCCGGCGGGCAGCAGTGTGACCACCACTGCAGCCCGCCGCGGCGCGCGCGGCTTCTTCTTAGCCTTCTGGCTTTTTGTTTTCTTCTTGTTTCCGGCGGCGGGCGCTCGACCCGGTTGGGGAGCAGCCGCGACCGCCGGAGTCACGTTCTTGTTTTGGGCAGTCGGCACTCTCGTGGCCGCTGCCCTCGTCCCAGTCTGTGATTGGGCCGGGGTGACCTCGACCCTGGCCCTTTTGGCGCCCCGTTTCACCACCTCGGTCCAACCCTCATCCATATTTGGTGGGGGTGGAGGAAGTGGACGGGGCTGTGGGGATGGCGTAGCGGTCTTAGCTCCGCCATTCCCTTTCTTTTGTTATTCTTCGTCCGGGTCGGGCCGGTTGGAGCCGGACCCGGGCGTGCATCCGGCGGCGTGGCGAGAGCGACTGGACGCGGCACAGGTGGTGTCGCACCGCGCAGGGCCGCAAGTTCGGCCCTGAGTTCGGCAATTTGCTTGCCGAACTCCGCCGTCAGCTCTCGCCTGATGCGAGCAGCCATCTCGTCTGGGGACTCGACGGTCTGCTGCACCCTAGCTCGCGGTGACGCGAGTCTCTTCTCCTTCCGCCCCGGCAGCCATTCGCTGTCGGTCTCCCTGGCCCGCGTCGGCACCTTGGCCGGCGGCGGAGGAGGAGGAGGAGGCGGTGTAGGTCGCGCCTTTCGCGGGGCGCGCGCCACTTCACGTTCGGCTTCGGCCTGTGCCAAGGCCGCAAGCCTCTCCTTGAGGACGGCCACCTCGGCCGTCGACCTCTCCAACTGGGTCTGGAGCTCTGTGTCCCGGCACACGGCGGCCGCGACGACCGGCATGACCTTTCTGGTCTCGGCCGCTATCTCGCGCCACTCGCGCGCCTGGCTCCGGACTCCCTTAGAGGAGTATCTGTTAGCGGCAGTGGTGGCTCGCCTTCTCAGCTTCTCCAATATGACGACGGGGCTCTCGGAGAGCTCTCCGTCTGTTGTCATGGCCGAGGCAAAGGACGCCACCGACCGCGCCGGCGACGTCCTCATAGCCGAGGCAAAGGACGCCACCGACGGCGCCGGCGACATCTTCTGGCGCCTCCCCCGGGGCTTCGCGACCTCTTTCTGGGCGGGCTCTCGCGTCACCTCCTCATCAGAGGAGGCGGGCGAAGACCCGCTTTCGGAGGTCCGGCGCGCCGCGGACTTGCGCTTGCGCCTTGTTCTCCCACTTTGCCCTTCAGAGCAGGCATCGCTCGCGACGATGCTCGCGCGCGATGCCCGCCCTGACCGTACGCCGGTGGCATTCTCCGTCACAGGGGCCCGGTCGCCCACCCCTGTGCGGGCTTCAGTGATGGACTCAACGTCCATCACTCGCCGAGAAGTCGGCGGGAGTAATCGCACTAGTGCGACTACCCCCGGGCACCCAACCTCACGGCTGCTCTCCCGTCACTGTTTGGCACCACCCGGGGACCACGTGTGGGGTTAGCCTTCTAGGAAGGTGGTAGTCCCACGGACGCCAGTGACGGGGGCCCCCAAAAAAAAAAAACCGGAGCTTAGGTGGATTTCAGTACAAACTGAGCGGGTGTGACGGTCCGAAAATTCGGTTTTGTGTTAATTATGAAAAAAGTATCCAACGGATTTAAACGATTGAGGTGTCTAGAGATAGGGGAGCGAAAGGCCCTTCCTATAATGCAAAAACTGAATTTAGATATTAAGAAAAAATGGCGCGAAAAGACTTTAGAAAATTGAAAATTAATGAATTTAGTGATTTTGACTGTGATAACAATGAAATTTAATGTGTTCTTTTTTATTTTACAGGTGCAGAAGGCGCGGAGATGCTGGAGACTACAGAAACAAGACGCTGAACTACGAAAAGAATTTAATAAACAAAGAATCTAATTTATTTATATTGAATTTACTGAATTTAGGAAAAATGTTAACTTTATACTGAAAAACGAGAAATTACTAATGAAATGCTGAAATGAATTACTATTTAAGATTACGCGGAGTACTAAGAAGGAATTTAGAAGCAAAAACGACAAGGAAACCTAGAAATCTTAGAAATTTTTTCGATGTGAATTTTCAAAAAACCGGAGCTTAGGTGGATTTCAGTACAAACTGAGCGGGTGTGACGGTCCGAAAATTCGGTTTTGTGTTAATTATGAAAAAAGTATCCAACGGATTTAAACGATTGAGGTGTCTAGAGATAGGGGAGCGAAAGGCCCTTCCTATAATGCAAAAACTGAATTTAGATATTAAGAAAAAATGGCGCGAAAAGACTTTAGAAAATTGAAAATTAATGAATTTAGTGATTTTGACTGTGATAACAATGAAATTTAATGTGTTCTTTTTTATTTTACAGGTGCAGAAGGCGCGGAGATGCTGGAGACTACAGAAACAAGACGCTGAACTACGAAAAGAATTTAATAAACAAAGAATCTAATTTATTTATATTGAATTTACTGAATTTAGGAAAAATGTTAACTTTATACTGAAAAACGAGAAATTACTAATGAAATGCTGAAATGAATTACTATTTAAGATTACGCGGAGTACTAAGAAGGAATTTAGAAGCAAAAACGACAAGGAAACCTAGAAATCTTAGAAATTTTTTCGATGTGAATTTTCAAAAAACCGGAGCTTAGGTGGATTTCAGTACAAACTGAGCGGGTGTGACGGTCCGAAAATTCGGTTTTGTGTTAATTATGAAAAAAGTATCCAACGGATTTAAACGATTGAGGTGTCTAGAGATAGGGGAGCGAAAGGCCCTTCCTATAATGCAAAAACTGAATTTAGATATTAAGAAAAAATGGCGCGAAAAGACTTTAGAAAATTGAAAATTAATGAATTTAGTGATTTTGACTGTGATAACAATGAAATTTAATGTGTTCTTTTTTATTTTACAGGTGCAGAAGGCGCGGAGATGCTGGAGACTACAGAAACAAGACGCTGAACTACGAAAAGAATTTAATAAACAAAGAATCTAATTTATTTATATTGAATTTACTGAATTTAGGAAAAATGTTAACTTTATACTGAAAAACGAGAAATTACTAATGAAATGCTGAAATGAATTACTATTTAAGATTACGCGGAGTACTAAGAAGGAATTTAGAAGCAAAAACGACAAGGAAACCTAGAAATCTTAGAAATTTTTTCGATGTGAATTTTCAAAAAACCGGAGCTTTTTTTTTTTTTTTTTTTTTTTTTTTTTCAGTTGGAGGAAATCACCGGATCCCCGCCCGCCCCGCGGGCGGGGTATGTGGGAGTTGAACCGCACTAAAACCTCCAACCGCTCACACTCAGCGTCCGAACCCCGGCTGAGGCCAGAACCCAGCACGGGGTTTGAAGGGACGGCGCGACGCGTTACGCCATCGGCATTCTTTGCCGTCGCTCCGTCCCCGGACGCCGAACCGGTAGCCGCCGGCGAATACGGCCACCGGCTCTCTCGGTCGGCGGGCTTTCCGAAGCCCGCCAAGATGGGACCGCGTGTCACCCTCCCGCGGAATACCCCGCTGGGTCAGAACCAGCGTGGGTCGGGGAGTACGCGGTCTACCATCCCCCGGATGCTCTTACGCTAAGGGCGTGCTGAGCGAGACACGGCACCTTCTTGGGTCCCCGCTCGCACTCGCATGCGTTGGGGACCCGAAACTCTTAGGGGGCCAGAATCCGGGCGAGATCCCGGTCCCGGCCCCCTGCTCGACGGCGGCGGGTGGGTAAGTTGAGAGTGGCATACAGCCTCTCTCTCTCAGCCCCCGCCACCTGCTTCTGCGAGATGGTGGACTCGCAGAAGTCGAGCATCGCCTTCCTGGACTCGTCGCTCTCGAGCATCGACGCCGCGACGCTCGGGAGCGACAAGTCCGGACCTATTTGTTGGACCAGGACACAGCGCTGCCTCTCCCATGCGGGGCAGCGCGCGAGCGTATGCTCCGGCGTGTCCTGGTCACATCCCACGCAATGGTGGCACCTCGCCGTCGGCTCGGCCTTGATCCGGTGCAGATACCGACCGAAGCACCCGTGCCCGGTCAGCATCTGCACCATCCAGAAGGTGAGGCATCCTGCGCCACGACCCACCCAATCATCTAGGATCGGGCGGATCGCCTCGACGGTCCGTAGACCCCATGTGGGGTTAGCGAGTCGTCTCTTCCACGCTTCCGTCACGGACCGCCGAGATTGGACCTTCCTATCGCGAACAGCTTCCCGCAGGGGACGCACCACGCCCCGGGCGCGGAGGTCGCATCGCCAGCGATAATCGCCAGCTAGCGCCTCCGCCTCCAGCTCCCAGGGCGGCGTCCCCGCCAGCACGCACGCCGCCTCGAAAGCGATGGTGCGGTACCCGCGGATGGCCCTAATAGCTACGATGCGCTGTGGCCGACGCAGAAATCGGGCGATAGTTAATCGCACCCGTGCGTCGGCCCAGACGGGCGCACCGTATAGGGCCATCGATCGCACCACTCCCGCATAGAGGCGGCGCACTGCGTTGCTGGGTCCCCCGACATTCGGAAGCAACCGGCCGAGTTGGCCGGCCGTCCCCATCAATCGGGGGACCAGGTTCGCGAAATGGGCTCGGAAGGTCCAATGGCTATCCAACACGAGGCCGAGGTACTTCAGCTGCACCCCGACCTCAATCTGGACGCCTCCAACCATTATTTGGGCGTCGACCGGCGGCACAGCCCCAGCCCCGCAAAACCACAGGGCCTGGGACTTGTGCAGCGCCACGTCGAGGCCCAATCTCCTTATTTTGCCGACGACGAGGGCCACCCCCGCTGTGGCAAGACGGGCAGACTCTCTGAAGTCATCCCCCCGGGCCACGACCATAGTGTCGTCCGCGTAGCAAATTACGCTAAGGCCCGGGAGGAGGGCGCCCCTCAGCACCCAGTCGTACCCGATATTCCATAGCAGGGGTCCAAGAACGGACCCCTGCGGAACACCGCGCACGACCTGGAACCGGTGCAAGGTCCCACCGTACCCGGTACACATGACCGACCTGGCCTCCAGGTAGGAGCCGATCAGCCGGCGGAGGTAGAGGGGCACTCCATGCCTCTCCAGTGCCCCCCCAATCACGGACCAGGGCAGGGTGTTAAAGGCATTGGCGATGTCGAGCGACACCGCCAAGGCCACCCCACCCTGGGAGACGGCCTCCTCCGAGAGGGTCCGGACACGCAGAATTGCGTCTACGGTCGAACGACCCTCCCGGAAGCCGTACTGCTCCGCCGACAGATCGGGTCCAACCCCGACCAGGTGCTGAACGATGCGGGCGGCCAGAACGCGTTCCAGCAATTTGCCCACCTCGTCCAGCAGCACGATGGGACGGTAACCGGCGGCTGAGTCCGCCGGGCGCCCCTCTTTCCGCAAGAGGACTAGTCTGCCCGTCCGCCAGAGCGAGGGAAACCGTCCCGACTCCAGGCAAGAGTTGAAAAGCCTTAGGAGTCGGTCCCCTAGGGCATTGATGGCCAAGGCCAGGACCCGGCCGTGGATGCCGTCCGGGCCGGGGGCCGTGACCTTCGCACTCATCCGCGTCACGGCCACATGGAGCTCATCTCTCGTGATATGAGGCACCTCAGCAGTGGCTTCACCGCCGGTGTTATCCGGCGGCTCACCCATAGCAGGCGGAGTAAATCCGGCCTGCTCCTGCGGGAACAGCGCCGAGACGATGTCCCGCAGCTGCTGAGGCTGGAGACGCTCGGTCATGGGAGGCGCCCACGGGCGCACTTTATTGCGCACCGTTTTATACGGGCGCCCCCACGGGTTGTCATCGAGCGTCCCCAAGAGAGTCTCCATGTACCCTTCCTTGGCCAACTTGATGGCCAGCCGCATGGCGCTCCTCGCTTCCGCGTATTCGCCATACAGCCGGTCCTCCTCCTCCGCGAACGCAACGGGATCGTCGCGACGCGCGAGGATGCGGCGGCGATGTCGGGCGCACCGGCGCCTCGCCCGGACGCATACAGCACGAAGCTGCGCTATCTCAGGCGACCACCAGTACGCCGACTTGCTCGGAGGCCGAGTGCCGACCCGAGGCATCGAAGCATCGCTAATGCGATGCATCGTGTCCCGGAGCCATAACGCCTCGACCTCCACATCCACAGGGTGTGGACGCATGGGCGTCCACGCCGCCACAGTGGAGGCTTCCATCAAGCGCTCCTTGTCCAGGAGCCTCAATGCCCACCTGGGGAATGACCGAGGTGCAGTTCCCTGGGCGACCGCGGTTGGCGTGGAGGCGGACAGATCAAACCGGATGTACCGGTGATCTGATAGAGATTCCGCCTCCACCAGCACTTCCCAACCGCGGATGCGTTGTGCGATGGCAGAGCTCGCGAACGTTACGTCCACGATGGACTCGCCCTGCCACCGCACGCAAGTCGCGACCGACCCTCTGTTCATGATACAGAGTCCGGCCGCGACCGCCCACTCTTCCAGCAGTCTACCCCGAGCGTCCGAGCGGGGGGAACCCCAAGCGACACATTTCGCGTTGAGGTCCCCCGCTAGTATCACTGGACGGGGGGCGGAGCGCTGAGTAATCGCCCCGATCCCGTCCAGGAACTGCCCGAACTCGTGAGTAGACCGACTTGGAGAGAAGTACACCCCGATCACGACGGTATCTTCTATCTTCACCGCGACGAACCCGGGTCCCCTGGCCACCATTTCCAGGGGGGGATCGCCGCGGTCCTCCTAATGTGTATGGCCGCCAAGCCGCACTCATCCCCGAACCAGCAGTCGTCCGCTGGGGGGACAAAATACGGCTCGGCGACCACAGCCACGTCAATGGACCACTCCGCCATGCTCTGGACTAACATGTCCTGAGCCCTGACGGAGTGGTTCAAATTACCTTGGAGGAAGCGACGGGTGTAGTCCATTAATGTTGGACCACATCCATCGCTCCCTCCCCTCCTCCGCCGCCCCCGCCATCGGGCGCACTATTCGCCACGGCGGGGTCCGAACCGCCGGCCGGTACTCCCCCGGCCGACTTCCTCTGTTGGCGCCGCTTGTTCTTGCGGCGCCTGTTCCGTTCGGTGTTGACACCGGACGGGGAGCAAGCTTTGCCTCCCGCCCGGTGATCAGACCTGCGCCCGGCCGCCGCGCACAGCGCACATTGCGGCGCGGCCGAGCAAGTGGCCGCCTTATGTCCGGTTTGACCGCAGCGGAAACATAAACCGCTGCGGTCAACAGTGCTGGTGCACCTGGCGACGCTATGCCCCGTGCCGAAGCACTTGAGGCATCGCCAGGCGCGCGATTCCAATAGCCGCACGTGGGCTGCGACCCAGCCCACGCGCAGCCTGCCCGGATCTCCGGCCGGTCTTCCGGGCGGAGGAGTGGCCAGGGAGTTGGCGGTCTCCAGCGGACACCGCACCCACACAGAGCTGGCCCCGGTATAGCCACGGCGCAACTCGCCTATGGCTATACTCTCCGGGGCACATTTGCCCTGGGCAGCGATGGCCGCCACCACCTCCTCCCTGGTGGTGCAGTCGTCCAGGCCGGTCACCCGCAACTCGGCCATCTTGACCGGCCTGTGCACCCTGACCTCTTCCTCCGGCCACACAACCCGGAGGCCCGACGCTAGACGGTCGGCGACAACACCACTGTCGGCGCCGCCGGGACACTCCAGCAATCGGGCCCCATTGGCCGTGTGCCGGATGCGGAGGCCGTCCTCCGCCCCTATCTCTGCCAGGTTGATGGCCGCGCGCGCTTTCGCCATGACGTCGGGGTAATTCAACCCCTTCGCCTGGCCGGCGGGCAGCAGTGTGACCACCACTGCAGCCCGCCGCGGCGCGCGCGGCTTCTTCTTAGCCTTCTGGCTTTTTGTTTTCTTCTTGTTTCCGGCGGCGGGCGCTCGACCCGGTTGGGGAGCAGCCGCGACCGCCGGAGTCACGTTCTTGTTTTGGGCAGTCGGCACTCTCGTGGCCGCTGCCCTCGTCCCAGTCTGTGATTGGGCCGGGGTGACCTCGACCCTGGCCCTTTTGGCGCCCCGTTTCACCACCTCGGTCCAACCCTCATCCATATTTGGTGGGGGTGGAGGAAGTGGACGGGGCTGTGGGGATGGCGTAGCGGTCTTAGCTCCGCCATTCCCTTTCTTTTTGTTATTCTTCGTCCGGGTCGGGCCGGTTGGAGCCGGACCCGGGCGTGCATCCGGCGGCGTGGCGAGAGCGACTGGACGCGGCACAGGTGGTGTCGCACCGCGCAGGGCCGCAAGTTCGGCCCTGAGTTCGGCAATTTGCTTGCCGAACTCCGCCGTCAGCTCTCGCCTGATGCGAGCAGCCATCTCGTCTGGGGACTCGACGGTCTGCTGCACCCTAGCTCGCGGTGACGCGAGTCTCTTCTCCTTCCGCCCCGGCAGCCATTCGCTGTCGGTCTCCCTGGCCCGCGTCGGCACCTTGGCCGGCGGCGGAGGAGGAGGAGGAGGCGGTGTAGGTCGCGCCTTTCGCGGGGCGCGCGCCACTTCACGTTCGGCTTCGGCCTGTGCCAAGGCCGCAAGCCTCTCCTTGAGGACGGCCACCTCGGCCGTCGACCTCTCCAACTGGGTCTGGAGCTCTGTGTCCCGGCACACGGCGGCCGCGACGACCGGCATGACCTTTCTGGTCTCGGCCGCTATCTCGCGCCACTCGCGCGCCTGGCTCCGGACTCCCTTAGAGGAGTATCTGTTAGCGGCAGTGGTGGCTCGCCTTCTCAGCTTCTCCAATATGACGACGGGGCTCTCGGAGAGCTCTCCGTCTGTTGTCATGGCCGAGGCAAAGGACGCCACCGACCGCGCCGGCGACGTCCTCATAGCCGAGGCAAAGGACGCCACCGACGGCGCCGGCGACATCTTCTGGCGCCTCCCCCGGGGCTTCGCGACCTCTTTCTGGGCGGGCTCTCGCGTCACCTCCTCATCAGAGGAGGCGGGCGAAGACCCGCTTTCGGAGGTCCGGCGCGCCGCGGACTTGCGCTTGCGCCTTGTTCTCCCACTTTGCCCTTCAGAGCAGGCATCGCTCGCGACGATGCTCGCGCGCGATGCCCGCCCTGACCGTACGCCGGTGGCATTCTCCGTCACAGGGGCCCGGTCGCCCACCCCTGTGCGGGCTTCAGTGATGGACTCAACGTCCATCACTCGCCGAGAAGTCGGCGGGAGTAATCGCACTAGTGCGACTACCCCCGGGCACCCAACCTCACGGCTGCTCTCCCGTCACTGTTTGGCACCACCCGGGGACCACGTGTGGGGTTAGCCTTCTAGGAAGGTGGTAGTCCCACGGACGCCAGTGACGGGGGCCCCCAAAAAAAAAACCGGAGCTTAGGTGGATTTCAGTACAAACTGAGCGGGTGTGACGGTCCGAAAATTCGGTTTTGTGTTAATTATGAAAAAAGTATCCAACGGATTTAAACGATTGAGGTGTCTAGAGATAGGGGAGCGAAAGGCCCTTCCTATAATGCAAAAACTGAATTTAGATATTAAGAAAAAATGGCGCGAAAAGACTTTAGAAAATTGAAAATTAATGAATTTAGTGATTTTGACTGTGATAACAATGAAATTTAATGTGTTCTTTTTTATTTTACAGGTGCAGAAGGCGCGGAGATGCTGGAGACTACAGAAACAAGACGCTGAACTACGAAAAGAATTTAATAAACAAAGAATCTAATTTATTTATATTGAATTTACTGAATTTAGGAAAAATGTTAACTTTATACTGAAAAACGAGAAATTACTAATGAAATGCTGAAATGAATTACTATTTAAGATTACGCGGAGTACTAAGAAGGAATTTAGAAGCAAAAACGACAAGGAAACCTAGAAATCTTAGAAATTTTTTCGATGTGAATTTTCAAAAAACCGGAGCTTAGGTGGATTTCAGTACAAACTGAGCGGGTGTGACGGTCCGAAAATTCGGTTTTGTGTTAATTATGAAAAAAGTATCCAACGGATTTAAACGATTGAGGTGTCTAGAGATAGGGGAGCGAAAGGCCCTTCCTATAATGCAAAAACTGAATTTAGATATTAAGAAAAAATGGCGCGAAAAGACTTTAGAAAATTGAAAATTAATGAATTTAGTGATTTTGACTGTGATAACAATGAAATTTAATGTGTTCTTTTTTATTTTACAGGTGCAGAAGGCGCGGAGATGCTGGAGACTACAGAAACAAGACGCTGAACTACGAAAAGAATTTAATAAACAAAGAATCTAATTTATTTATATTGAATTTACTGAATTTAGGAAAAATGTTAACTTTATACTGAAAAACGAGAAATTACTAATGAAATGCTGAAATGAATTACTATTTAAGATTACGCGGAGTACTAAGAAGGAATTTAGAAGCAAAAACGACAAGGAAACCTAGAAATCTTAGAAATTTTTTCGATGTGAATTTTCAAAAAACCGGAGCTTAGGTGGATTTCAGTACAAACTGAGCGGGTGTGACGGTCCGAAAATTCGGTTTTGTGTTAATTATGAAAAAAGTATCCAACGGATTTAAACGATTGAGGTGTCTAGAGATAGGGGAGCGAAAGGCCCTTCCTATAATGCAAAAACTGAATTTAGATATTAAGAAAAAATGGCGCGAAAAGACTTTAGAAAATTGAAAATTAATGAATTTAGTGATTTTGACTGTGATAACAATGAAATTTAATGTGTTCTTTTTTATTTTACAGGTGCAGAAGGCGCGGAGATGCTGGAGACTACAGAAACAAGACGCTGAACTACGAAAAGAATTTAATAAACAAAGAATCTAATTTATTTATATTGAATTTACTGAATTTAGGAAAAATGTTAACTTTATACTGAAAAACGAGAAATTACTAATGAAATGCTGAAATGAATTACTATTTAAGATTACGCGGAGTACTAAGAAGGAATTTAGAAGCAAAAACGACAAGGAAACCTAGAAATCTTAGAAATTTTTTCGATGTGAATTTTCAAAAAACCGGAGCTTAGGTGGATTTCAGTACAAACTGAGCGGGTGTGACGGTCCGAAAATTCGGTTTTGTGTTAATTATGAAAAAAGTATCCAACGGATTTAAACGATTGAGGTGTCTAGAGATAGGGGAGCGAAAGGCCCTTCCTATAATGCAAAAACTGAATTTAGATATTAAGAAAAAATGGCGCGAAAAGACTTTAGAAAATTGAAAATTAATGAATTTAGTGATTTTGACTGTGATAACAATGAAATTTAATGTGTTCTTTTTTATTTTACAGGTGCAGAAGGCGCGGAGATGCTGGAGACTACAGAAACAAGACGCTGAACTACGAAAAGAATTTAATAAACAAAGAATCTAATTTATTTATATTGAATTTACTGAATTTAGGAAAAATGTTAACTTTATACTGAAAAACGAGAAATTACTAATGAAATGCTGAAATGAATTACTATTTAAGATTACGCGGAGTACTAAGAAGGAATTTAGAAGCAAAAACGACAAGGAAACCTAGAAATCTTAGAAATTTTTTCGATGTGAATTTTCAAAAAACCGGAGCTTAGGTGGATTTCAGTACAAACTGAGCGGGTGTGACGGTCCGAAAATTCGGTTTTGTGTTAATTATGAAAAAAGTATCCAACGGATTTAAACGATTGAGGTGTCTAGAGATAGGGGAGCGAAAGGCCCTTCCTATAATGCAAAAACTGAATTTAGATATTAAGAAAAAATGGCGCGAAAAGACTTTAGAAAATTGAAAATTAATGAATTTAGTGATTTTGACTGTGATAACAATGAAATTTAATGTGTTCTTTTTTATTTTACAGGTGCAGAAGGCGCGGAGATGCTGGAGACTACAGAAACAAGACGCTGAACTACGAAAAGAATTTAATAAACAAAGAATCTAATTTATTTATATTGAATTTACTGAATTTAGGAAAAATGTTAACTTTATACTGAAAAACGAGAAATTACTAATGAAATGCTGAAATGAATTACTATTTAAGATTACGCGGAGTACTAAGAAGGAATTTAGAAGCAAAAACGACAAGGAAACCTAGAAATCTTAGAAATTTTTTCGATGTGAATTTTCAAAAAACCGGAGCTTTTTTTTTTTTTTTTTTTTTTTTTTCAGTTGGAGGAAATCACCGGATCCCCGCCCGCCCCGCGGGCGGGGTATGTGGGAGTTGAACCGCACTAAAACCTCCAACCGCTCACACTCAGCGTCCGAACCCCGGCTGAGGCCAGAACCCAGCACGGGGTTTGAAGGGACGGCGCGACGCGTTACGCCATCGGCATTCTTTGCCGTCGCTCCGTCCCCGGACGCCGAACCGGTAGCCGCCGGCGAATACGGCCACCGGCTCTCTCGGTCGGCGGGCTTTCCGAAGCCCGCCAAGATGGGACCGCGTGTCACCCTCCCGCGGAATACCCCGCTGGGTCAGAACCAGCGTGGGTCGGGGAGTACGCGGTCTACCATCCCCCGGATGCTCTTACGCTAAGGGCGTGCTGAGCGAGGCACGGCACCTTCTTGGGTCCCCGCTCGCACTCGCATGCGTTGGGGACCCGAAACTCTTAGGGGGCCAGAATCCGGGCGAGATCCCGGTCCCGGCCCCCTGCTCGACGGCGGCGGGTTGGTAAGTTGAGAGTGGCATATAGCCTCTCCCTCTCAGCCCCCGCCACCTGCTTCTGCGAGATGGTGGACTCGCAGAAGTCGAGCATCGCCTTCCTGGACTCGTCGCTCTCGAGCATCGACGCCGCGACGCTCGGGAGCGACAAGTCCGGACCTATTTGTTGGACCAGGACACAGCGCTGCCTCTCCCATGCGGGGCAGCGCGCGAGCGTATGCTCCGGCGTGTCCTGGTCACACCCCACGCAATGGTGGCATCTCGCCGTCGGCTCGGCCCTAATCCGGTGCAGATACCGACCGAAGCACCCGTGCCCGGTCAGCATCTGCACCATCCAGAAGGTGAGGCGTCCTGCGCCACGACCCACCCAATCATCTAGGATCGGGCGGATCGCCTCGACGGTCCGTAGACCCCATGTGGGGTTAGCGAGTCGTCTCTTCCACGCTTCCGTCACGGACCGCCGAGATTGGACCTTCCTATCGCGAACAGCTTCCCGCAGGGGACGCACCACGCCCCGGGCGCGGAGGTCGCATCGCCAGCGATAATCGCCAGCTAGCGCCTCCGCCTCCAGCTCCCAGGGCGGCGTCCCCGCCAGCACGCACGCCGCCTCGAAAGCGATGGTGCGGTACCCGCGGATGGCCCTAATAGCTACGATGCGCTGTGGCCGACGCAGAAATCGGGCGATAGTTAATCGCACCCGTGCGTCGGCCCAGACGGGCGCACCGTATAGGGCCATCGATCGCACCACTCCCGCATAGAGGCGGCGCACTGCGTTGCTGGGTCCCCCGACATTCGGAAGCAACCGGCCGAGTTGGCCGGCCGTCCCCATCAATCGGGGGACCAGGTTCGCGAAATGGGCTCGGAAGGTCCAATGGCTATCCAACACGAGGCCGAGGTACTTCAGCTGCACCCCGACCTCAATCTGGACGCCTCCAACCATTATTTGGGCGTCGACCGGCGGCACAGCCCCAGCCCCGCAAAACCACAGGGCCTGGGACTTGTGCAGCGCCACGTCGAGGCCCAATCTCCTTATTTTGCCGACGACGAGGGCCACCCCCGCTGTGGCAAGACGGGCAGACTCTCTGAAGTCATCCCCCCGGGCCACGACCATAGTGTCGTCCGCGTAGCAAATTACGCTAAGGCCCGGGAGGAGGGCGCCCCTCAGCACCCAGTCGTACCCGATATTCCATAGCAGGGGTCCAAGAACGGACCCCTGCGGAACACCGCGCACGACCTGGAACCGGTGCAAGGTCCCACCGTACCCGGTACACATGACCGACCTGGCCTCCAGGTAGGAGCCGATCAGCCGGCGGAGGTAGAGGGGCACTCCATGCCTCTCCAGTGCCCCCCCAATCACGGACCAGGGCAGGGTGTTAAAGGCATTGGCGATGTCGAGCGACACCGCCAAGGCCACCCCACCCTGGGAGACGGCCTCCTCCGAGAGGGTCCGGACACGCAGAATTGCGTCTACGGTCGAACGACCCTCCCGGAAGCCGTACTGCTCCGCCGACAGATCGGGTCCAACCCCGACCAGGTGCTGAACGATGCGGGCGGCCAGAACGCGTTCCAGCAATTTGCCCACCTCGTCCAGCAGCACGATGGGACGGTAACCGGCGGCTGAGTCCGCCGGGCGCCCCTCTTTCCGCAAGAGGACTAGTCTGCCCGTCCGCCAGAGCGAGGGAAACCGTCCCGACTCCAGGCAAGAGTTGAAAAGCCTTAGGAGTCGGTCCCCTAGGGCATTGATGGCCAAGGCCAGGACCCGGCCGTGGATGCCGTCCGGGCCGGGGGCCGTGACCTTCGCACTCATCCGCGTCACGGCCACATGGAGCTCATCTCTCGTGATATGAGGCACCTCAGCAGTGGCTTCACCGCCGGTGTTATCCGGCGGCTCACCCATAGCAGGCGGAGTAAATCCGGCCTGCTCCTGCGGGAACAGCGCCGAGACGATGTCCCGCAGCTGCTGAGGCTGGAGACGCTCGGTCATGGGAGGCGCCCACGGGCGCACTTTATTGCGCACCGTTTTATACGGGCGCCCCCACGGGTTGTCATCGAGCGTCCCCAAGAGAGTCTCCATGTACCCTTCCTTGGCCAACTTGATGGCCAGCCGCATGGCGCTCCTCGCTTCCGCGTATTCGCCATACAGCCGGTCCTCCTCCTCCGCGAACGCAACGGGATCGTCGCGACGCGCGAGGATGCGGCGGCGATGTCGGGCGCACCGGCGCCTCGCCCGGACGCATACAGCACGAAGCTGCGCTATCTCAGGCGACCACCAGTACGCCGACTTGCTCGGAGGCCGAGTGCCGACCCGAGGCATCGAAGCATCGCTAATGCGATGCATCGTGTCCCGGAGCCATAACGCCTCGACCTCCACATCCACAGGGTGTGGACGCATGGGCGTCCACGCCGCCACAGTGGAGGCTTCCATCAAGCGCTCCTTGTCCAGGAGCCTCAATGCCCACCTGGGGAATGACCGAGGTGCAGTTCCCTGGGCGACCGCGGTTGGCGTGGAGGCGGACAGATCAAACCGGATGTACCGGTGATCTGATAGAGATTCCGCCTCCACCAGCACTTCCCAACCGCGGATGCGTTGTGCGATGGCAGAGCTCGCGAACGTTACGTCCACGATGGACTCGCCCTGCCACCGCACGCAAGTCGCGACCGACCCTCTGTTCATGATACAGAGTCCGGCCGCGACCGCCCACTCTTCCAGCAGTCTACCCCGAGCGTCCGAGCGGGGGGAACCCCAAGCGACACATTTCGCGTTGAGGTCCCCCGCTAGTATCACTGGACGGGGGGCGGAGCGCTGAGTAATCGCCCCGATCCCGTCCAGGAACTGCCCGAACTCGTGAGTAGACCGACTTGGAGAGAAGTACACCCCGATCACGACGGTATCTTCTATCTTCACCGCGACGAACCCGGGTCCCCTGGCCACCATTTCCAGGGGGGGGATCGCCGCGGTCCTCCTAATGTGTATGGCCGCCAAGCCGCACTCATCCCCGAACCAGCAGTCGTCCGCTGGGGGGACAAAATACGGCTCGGCGACCACAGCCACGTCAATGGACCACTCCGCCATGCTCTGGACTAACATGTCCTGAGCCCTGACGGAGTGGTTCAAATTACCTTGGAGGAAGCGACGGGTGTAGTCCATTAATGTTGGACCACATCCATCGCTCCCTCCCCTCCTCCGCCGCCCCCGCCATCGGGCGCACTATTCGCCACGGCGGGGTCCGAACCGCCGGCCGGTACTCCCCCGGCCGACTTCCTCTGTTGGCGCCGCTTGTTCTTGCGGCGCCTGTTCCGTTCGGTGTTGACACCGGACGGGGAGCAAGCTTTGCCTCCCGCCCGGTGATCAGACCTGCGCCCGGCCGCCGCGCACAGCGCACATTGCGGCGCGGCCGAGCAAGTGGCCGCCTTATGTCCGGTTTGACCGCAGCGGAAACATAAACCGCTGCGGTCAACAGTGCTGGTGCACCTGGCGACGCTATGCCCCGTGCCGAAGCACTTGAGGCATCGCCAGGCGCGCGATTCCAATAGCCGCACGTGGGCTGCGACCCAGCCCACGCGCAGCCTGCCCGGATCTCCGGCCGGTCTTCCGGGCGGAGGAGTGGCCAGGGAGTTGGCGGTCTCCAGCGGACACCGCACCCACACAGAGCTGGCCCCGGTATAGCCACGGCGCAACTCGCCTATGGCTATACTCTCCGGGGCACATTTGCCCTGGGCAGCGATGGCCGCCACCACCTCCTCCCTGGTGGTGCAGTCGTCCAGGCCGGTCACCCGCAACTCGGCCATCTTGACCGGCCTGTGCACCCTGACCTCTTCCTCCGGCCACACAACCCGGAGGCCCGACGCTAGACGGTCGGCGACAACACCACTGTCGGCGCCGCCGGGACACTCCAGCAATCGGGCCCCATTGGCCGTGTGCCGGATGCGGAGGCCGTCCTCCGCCCCTATCTCTGCCAGGTTGATGGCCGCGCGCGCTTTCGCCATGACGTCGGGGTAATTCAACCCCTTCGCCTGGCCGGCGGGCAGCAGTGTGACCACCACTGCAGCCCGCCGCGGCGCGCGCGGCTTCTTCTTAGCCTTCTGGCTTTTTGTTTTCTTCTTGTTTCCGGCGGCGGGCGCTCGACCCGGTTGGGGAGCAGCCGCGACCGCCGGAGTCACGTTCTTGTTTTGGGCAGTCGGCACTCTCGTGGCCGCTGCCCTCGTCCCAGTCTGTGATTGGGCCGGGGTGACCTCGACCCTGGCCCTTTTGGCGCCCCGTTTCACCACCTCGGTCCAACCCTCATCCATATTTGGTGGGGGTGGAGGAAGTGGACGGGGCTGTGGGGATGGCGTAGCGGTCTTAGCTCCGCCATTCCCTTTCTTTTTGTTATTCTTCGTCCGGGTCGGGCCGGTTGGAGCCGGACCCGGGCGTGCATCCGGCGGCGTGGCGAGAGCGACTGGACGCGGCACAGGTGGTGTCGCACCGCGCAGGGCCGCAAGTTCGGCCCTGAGTTCGGCAATTTGCTTGCCGAACTCCGCCGTCAGCTCTCGCCTGATGCGAGCAGCCATCTCGTCTGGGGACTCGACGGTCTGCTGCACCCTAGCTCGCGGTGACGCGAGTCTCTTCTCCTTCCGCCCCGGCAGCCATTCGCTGTCGGTCTCCCTGGCCCGCGTCGGCACCTTGGCCGGCGGCGGAGGAGGAGGAGGAGGCGGTGTAGGTCGCGCCTTTCGCGGGGCGCGCGCCACTTCACGTTCGGCTTCGGCCTGTGCCAAGGCCGCAAGCCTCTCCTTGAGGACGGCCACCTCGGCCGTCGACCTCTCCAACTGGGTCTGGAGCTCTGTGTCCCGGCACACGGCGGCCGCGACGACCGGCATGACCTTTCTGGTCTCGGCCGCTATCTCGCGCCACTCGCGCGCCTGGCTCCGGACTCCCTTAGAGGAGTATCTGTTAGCGGCAGTGGTGGCTCGCCTTCTCAGCTTCTCCAATATGACGACGGGGCTCTCGGAGAGCTCTCCGTCTGTTGTCATGGCCGAGGCAAAGGACGCCACCGACCGCGCCGGCGACGTCCTCATAGCCGAGGCAAAGGACGCCACCGACGGCGCCGGCGACATCTTCTGGCGCCTCCCCCGGGGCTTCGCGACCTCTTTCTGGGCGGGCTCTCGCGTCACCTCCTCATCAGAGGAGGCGGGCGAAGACCCGCTTTCGGAGGTCCGGCGCGCCGCGGACTTGCGCTTGCGCCTTGTTCTCCCACTTTGCCCTTCAGAGCAGGCATCGCTCGCGACGATGCTCGCGCGCGATGCCCGCCCTGACCGTACGCCGGTGGCATTCTCCGTCACAGGGGCCCGGTCGCCCACCCCTGTGCGGGCTTCAGTGATGGACTCAACGTCCATCACTCGCCGAGAAGTCGGCGGGAGTAATCGCACTAGTGCGACTACCCCCGGGCACCCAACCTCACGGCTGCTCTCCCGTCACTGTTTGGCACCACCCGGGGACCACGTGTGGGGTTAGCCTTCTAGGAAGGTGGTAGTCCCACGGACGCCAGTGACGGGGGCCCCCAAAAACCGGAGCTTAGGTGGATTTCAGTACAAACTGAGCGGGTGTGACGGTCCGAAAATTCGGTTTTGTGTTAATTATGAAAAAAGTATCCAACGGATTTAAACGATTGAGGTGTCTAGAGATAGGGGAGCGAAAGGCCCTTCCTATAATGCAAAAACTGAATTTAGATATTAAGAAAAAATGGCGCGAAAAGACTTTAGAAAATTGAAAATTAATGAATTTAGTGATTTTGACTGTGATAACAATGAAATTTAATGTGTTCTTTTTTATTTTACAGGTGCAGAAGGCGCGGAGATGCTGGAGACTACAGAAACAAGACGCTGAACTACGAAAAGAATTTAATAAACAAAGAATCTAATTTATTTATATTGAATTTACTGAATTTAGGAAAAATGTTAACTTTATACTGAAAAACGAGAAATTACTAATGAAATGCTGAAATGAATTACTATTTAAGATTACGCGGAGTACTAAGAAGGAATTTAGAAGCAAAAACGACAAGGAAACCTAGAAATCTTAGAAATTTTTTCGATGTGAATTTTCAAAAAACCGGAGCTTAGGTGGATTTCAGTACAAACTGAGCGGGTGTGACGGTCCGAAAATTCGGTTTTGTGTTAATTATGAAAAAAGTATCCAACGGATTTAAACGATTGAGGTGTCTAGAGATAGGGGAGCGAAAGGCCCTTCCTATAATGCAAAAACTGAATTTAGATATTAAGAAAAAATGGCGCGAAAAGACTTTAGAAAATTGAAAATTAATGAATTTAGTGATTTTGACTGTGATAACAATGAAATTTAATGTGTTCTTTTTTATTTTACAGGTGCAGAAGGCGCGGAGATGCTGGAGACTACAGAAACAAGACGCTGAACTACGAAAAGAATTTAATAAACAAAGAATCTAATTTATTTATATTGAATTTACTGAATTTAGGAAAAATGTTAACTTTATACTGAAAAACGAGAAATTACTAATGAAATGCTGAAATGAATTACTATTTAAGATTACGCGGAGTACTAAGAAGGAATTTAGAAGCAAAAACGACAAGGAAACCTAGAAATCTTAGAAATTTTTTCGATGTGAATTTTCAAAAAACCGGAGCTTAGGTGGATTTCAGTACAAACTGAGCGGGTGTGACGGTCCGAAAATTCGGTTTTGTGTTAATTATGAAAAAAGTATCCAACGGATTTAAACGATTGAGGTGTCTAGAGATAGGGGAGCGAAAGGCCCTTCCTATAATGCAAAAACTGAATTTAGATATTAAGAAAAAATGGCGCGAAAAGACTTTAGAAAATTGAAAATTAATGAATTTAGTGATTTTGACTGTGATAACAATGAAATTTAATGTGTTCTTTTTTATTTTACAGGTGCAGAAGGCGCGGAGATGCTGGAGACTACAGAAACAAGACGCTGAACTACGAAAAGAATTTAATAAACAAAGAATCTAATTTATTTATATTGAATTTACTGAATTTAGGAAAAATGTTAACTTTATACTGAAAAACGAGAAATTACTAATGAAATGCTGAAATGAATTACTATTTAAGATTACGCGGAGTACTAAGAAGGAATTTAGAAGCAAAAACGACAAGGAAACCTAGAAATCTTAGAAATTTTTTCGATGTGAATTTTCAAAAAACCGGAGCTTTTTTTTTTTTTTTTTTTTTTTTTCTTTTCAGTTGGAGGAAATCACCGGATCCCCGCCCGCCCCGCGGGCGGGGTATGTGGGAGTTGAACCGCACTAAAACCTCCAACCGCTCACACTCAGCGTCCGAACCCCGGCTGAGGCCAGAACCCAGCACGGGGTTTGAAGGGACGGCGCGACGCGTTACGCCATCGGCATTCTTTGCCGTCGCTCCGTCCCCGGACGCCGAACCGGTAGCCGCCGGCGAATACGGCCACCGGCTCTCTCGGTCGGCGGGCTTTCCGAAGCCCGCCAAGATGGGACCGCGTGTCACCCTCCCGCGGAATACCCCGCTGGGTCAGAACCAGCGTGGGTCGGGGAGTACGCGGTCTACCATCCCCCGGATGCTCTTACGCTAAGGGCGTGCTGAGCGAGACACGGCACCTTCTTGGGTCCCCGCTCGCACTCGCATGCGTTGGGGACCCGAAACTCTTAGGGGGCCAGAATCCGGGCGAGATCCCGGTCCCGGCCCCCTGCTCGACGGCGGCGGGTTGGTAAGTTGAGAGTGGCATATAGCCTCTCCCTCTCAGCCCCCGCCACCTGCTTCTGCGAGATGGTGGACTCGCAGAAGTCGAGCATCGCCTTCCTGGACTCGTCGCTCTCGAGCATCGACGCCGCGACGCTCGGGAGCGACAAGTCCGGACCTATTTGTTGGACCAGGACACAGCGCTGCCTCTCCCATGCGGGGCAGCGCGCGAGCGTATGCTCCGGCGTGTCCTGGTCACACCCCACGCAATGGTGGCACCTCGCCGTCGGCTCGGCCCTAATCCGGTGCAGATACCGACCGAAGCACCCGTGCCCGGTCAGCATCTGCACCATCCAGAAGGTGAGGCGTCCTGCGCCACGACCCACCCAATCATCTAGGATCGGGCGGATCGCCTCGACGGTCCGTAGACCCCATGTGGGGTTAGCGAGTCGTCTCTTCCACGCTTCCGTCACGGACCGCCGAGATTGGACCTTCCTATCGCGAACAGCTTCCCGCAGGGGACGCACCACGCCCCGGGCGCGGAGGTCGCATCGCCAGCGATAATCGCCAGCTAGCGCCTCCGCCTCCAGCTCCCAGGGCGGCGTCCCCGCCAGCACGCACGCCGCCTCGAAAGCGATGGTGCGGTACCCGCGGATGGCCCTAATAGCTACGATGCGCTGTGGCCGACGCAGAAATCGGGCGATAGTTAATCGCACCCGTGCGTCGGCCCAGACGGGCGCACCGTATAGGGCCATCGATCGCACCACTCCCGCATAGAGGCGGCGCACTGCGTTGCTGGGTCCCCCCGACATTCGGAAGCAACCGGCCGAGTTGGCCGGCCGTCCCCATCAATCGGGGGACCAGGTTCGCGAAATGGGCTCGGAAGGTCCAATGGCTATCCAACACGAGGCCGAGGTACTTCAGCTGCACCCCGACCTCAATCTGGACGCCTCCAACCATTATTTGGGCGTCGACCGGCGGCACAGCCCCAGCCCCGCAAAACCACAGGGCCTGGGACTTGTGCAGCGCCACGTCGAGGCCCAATCTCCTTATTTTGCCGACGACGAGGGCCACCCCCGCTGTGGCAAGACGGGCAGACTCTCTGAAGTCATCCCCCCGGGCCACGACCATAGTGTCGTCCGCGTAGCAAATTACGCTAAGGCCCGGGAGGAGGGCGCCCCTCAGCACCCAGTCGTACCCGATATTCCATAGCAGGGGTCCAAGAACGGACCCCTGCGGAACACCGCGCACGACCTGGAACCGGTGCAAGGTCCCACCGTACCCGGTACACATGACCGACCTGGCCTCCAGGTAGGAGCCGATCAGCCGGCGGAGGTAGAGGGGCACTCCATGCCTCTCCAGTGCCCCCCCAATCACGGACCAGGGCAGGGTGTTAAAGGCATTGGCGATGTCGAGCGACACCGCCAAGGCCACCCCACCCTGGGAGACGGCCTCCTCCGAGAGGGTCCGGACACGCAGAATTGCGTCTACGGTCGAACGACCCTCCCGGAAGCCGTACTGCTCCGCCGACAGATCGGGTCCAACCCCGACCAGGTGCTGAACGATGCGGGCGGCCAGAACGCGTTCCAGCAATTTGCCCACCTC
The DNA here is from genome assembly GCA_030269945.2 of Trilocha varians. NCBI lineage: Eukaryota > Metazoa > Arthropoda > Insecta > Lepidoptera > Bombycidae > Trilocha > Trilocha varians. Next base: position 9,517 of record AP028264.1, on the reverse strand, counting down.
GTCCAGCAGCACGATGGGACGGTAACCGGCGGCTGAGTCCGCCGGGCGCCCCTCTTTCCGCAAGAGGACTAGTCTGCCCGTCCGCCAGAGCGAGGGAAACCGTCCCGACTCCAGGCAAGAGTTGAAAAGCCTTAGGAGTCGGTCCCCTAGGGCATTGATGGCCAAGGCCAGGACCCGGCCGTGGATGCCGTCCGGGCCGGGGGCCGTGACCTTCGCACTCATCCGCGTCACGGCCACATGGAGCTCATCTCTCGTGATATGAGGCACCTCAGCAGTGGCTTCACCGCCGGTGTTATCCGGCGGCTCACCCATAGCAGGCGGAGTAAATCCGGCCTGCTCCTGCGGGAACAGCGCCGAGACGATGTCCCGCAGCTGCTGAGGCTGGAGACGCTCGGTCATGGGAGGCGCCCACGGGCGCACTTTATTGCGCACCGTTTTATACGGGCGCCCCCACGGGTTGTCATCGAGCGTCCCCAAGAGAGTCTCCATGTACCCTTCCTTGGCCAACTTGATGGCCAGCCGCATGGCGCTCCTCGCTTCCGCGTATTCGCCATACAGCCGGTCCTCCTCCTCCGCGAACGCAACGGGATCGTCGCGACGCGCGAGGATGCGGCGGCGATGTCGGGCGCACCGGCGCCTCGCCCGGACGCATACAGCACGAAGCTGCGCTATCTCAGGCGACCACCAGTACGCCGACTTGCTCGGAGGCCGAGGGCCGACCCGAGGCATCGAAGCATCGCTAATGCGATGCATCGTGTCCCGGAGCCATAACGCCTCGACCTCCACATCCACAGGGTGTGGACGCATGGGCGTCCACGCCGCCACAGTGGAGGCTTCCATCAAGCGCTCCTTGTCCAGGAGCCTCAATGCCCACCTGGGGAATGACCGAGGTGCAGTTCCCTGGGCGACCGCGGTTGGCGTGGAGGCGGACAGATCAAACCGGATGTACCGGTGATCTGATAGAGATTCCGCCTCCACCAGCACTTCCCAACCGCGGATGCGTTGTGCGATGGCAGAGCTCGCGAACGTTACGTCCACGATGGACTCGCCCTGCCACCGCACGCAAGTCGCGACCGACCCTCTGTTCATGATACAGAGTCCGGCCGCGACCGCCCACTCTTCCAGCAGTCTACCCCGAGCGTCCGAGCGGGGGGAACCCCAAGCGACACATTTCGCGTTGAGGTCCCCCGCTAGTATCACTGGACGGGGGGCGGAGCGCTGAGTAATCGCCCCGATCCCGTCCAGGAACTGCCCGAACTCGTGAGTAGACCGACTTGGAGAGAAGTACACCCCGATCACGACGGTATCTTCTATCTTCACCGCGACGAACCCGGGTCCCCTGGCCACCATTTCCAGGGGGGGATCGCCGCGGTCCTCCTAATGTGTATGGCCGCCAAGCCGCACTCATCCCCGAACCAGCAGTCGTCCGCTGGGGGGACAAAATACGGCTCGGCGACCACAGCCACGTCAATGGACCACTCCGCCATGCTCTGGACTAACATGTCCTGAGCCCTGACGGAGTGGTTCAAATTACCTTGGAGGAAGCGACGGGTGTAGTCCATTAATGTTGGACCACATCCATCGCTCCCTCCCCTCCTCCGCCGCCCCCGCCATCGGGCGCACTATTCGCCACGGCGGGGTCCGAACCGCCGGCCGGTACTCCCCCGGCCGACTTCCTCTGTTGGCGCCGCTTGTTCTTGCGGCGCCTGTTCCGTTCGGTGTTGACACCGGACGGGGAGCAAGCTTTGCCTCCCGCCCGGTGATCAGACCTGCGCCCGGCCGCCGCGCACAGCGCACAGTGCGGCGCGGCCGAGCAAGTGGCCGCCTTATGTCCGGTTTGACCGCAGCGGAAACATAAACCGCTGCGGTCAACAGTGCTGGTGCACCTGGCGACGCTATGCCCCGTGCCGAAGCACTTGAGGCATCGCCAGGCGCGCGATTCCAATAGCCGCACGTGGGCTGCGACCCAGCCCACGCGCAGCCTGCCCGGATCTCCGGCCGGTCTTCCGGGCGGAGGAGTGGCCAGGGAGTTGGCGGTCTCCAGCGGACACCGCACCCACACAGAGCTGGCCCCGGTATAGCCACGGCGCAACTCGCCTATGGCTATACTCTCCGGGGCACATTTGCCCTGGGCAGCGATGGCCGCCACCACCTCCTCCCTGGTGGTGCAGTCGTCCAGGCCGGTCACCCGCAACTCGGCCATCTTGACCGGCCTGTGCACCCTGACCTCTTCCTCCGGCCACACAACCCGGAGGCCCGACGCTAGACGGTCGGCGACAACACCACTGTCGGCGCCGCCGGGACACTCCAGCAATCGGGCCCCATTGGCCGTGTGCCGGATGCGGAGGCCGTCCTCCGCCCCTATCTCTGCCAGGTTGATGGCCGCGCGCGCTTTCGCCATGACGTCGGGGTAATTCAACCCCTTCGCCTGGCCGGCGGGCAGCAGTGTGACCACCACTGCAGCCCGCCGCGGCGCGCGCGGCTTCTTCTTAGCCTTCTGGCTTTTTGTTTTCTTCTTGTTTCCGGCGGCGGGCGCTCGACCCGGTTGGGGAGCAGCCGCGACCGCCGGAGTCACGTTCTTGTTTTGGGCAGTCGGCACTCTCGTGGCCGCTGCCCTCGTCCCAGTCTGTGATTGGGCCGGGGTGACCTCGACCCTGGCCCTTTTGGCGCCCCGTTTCACCACCTCGGTCCAACCCTCATCCATATTTGGTGGGGGTGGAGGAAGTGGACGGGGCTGTGGGGATGGCGTAGCGGTCTTAGCTCCGCCATTCCCTTTCTTTTTGTTATTCTTCGTCCGGGTCGGGCCGGTTGGAGCCGGACCCGGGCGTGCATCCGGCGGCGTGGCGAGAGCGACTGGACGCGGCACAGGTGGTGTCGCACCGCGCAGGGCCGCAAGTTCGGCCCTGAGTTCGGCAATTTGCTTGCCGAACTCCGCCGTCAGCTCTCGCCTGATGCGAGCAGCCATCTCGTCTGGGGACTCGACGGTCTGCTGCACCCTAGCTCGCGGTGACGCGAGTCTCTTCTCCTTCCGCCCCGGCAGCCATTCGCTGTCGGTCTCCCTGGCCCGCGTCGGCACCTTGGCCGGCGGCGGAGGAGGAGGAGGAGGCGGTGTAGGTCGCGCCTTTCGCGGGGCGCGCGCCGCTTCACGTTCGGCTTCGGCCTGTGCCAAGGCCGCAAGCCTCTCCTTGAGGACGGCCACCTCGGCCGTCGACCTCTCCAACTGGGTCTGGAGCTCTGTGTCCCGGCACACGGCGGCCGCGACGACCGGCATGACCTTTCTGGTCTCGGCCGCTATCTCGCGCCACTCGCGCGCCTGGCTCCGGACTCCCTTAGAGGAGTATCTGTTAGCGGCAGTGGTGGCTCGCCTTCTCAGCTTCTCCAATATGACGACGGGGCTCTCGGAGAGCTCTCCGTCTGTTGTCATGGCCGAGGCAAAGGACGCCACCGACCGCGCCGGCGACGTCCTCATAGCCGAGGCAAAGGACGCCACCGACGGCGCCGGCGACATCTTCTGGCGCCTCCCCCGGGGCTTCGCGACCTCTTTCTGGGCGGGCTCTCGCGTCACCTCCTCATCAGAGGAGGCGGGCGAAGACCCGCTTTCGGAGGTCCGGCGCGCCGCGGACTTGCGCTTGCGCCTTGTTCTCCCACTTTGCCCTTCAGAGCAGGCATCGCTCGCGACGATGCTCGCGCGCGATGCCCGCCCTGACCGTACGCCGGTGGCATTCTCCGTCACAGGGGCCCGGTCGCCCACCCCTGTGCGGGCTTCAGTGATGGACTCAACGTCCATCACTCGCCGAGAAGTCGGCGGGAGTAATCGCACTAGTGCGACTACCCCCGGGCACCCAACCTCACGGCTGCTCTCCCGTCACTGTTTGGCACCACCCGGGGACCACGTGTGGGGTTAGCCTTCTAGGAAGGTGGTAGTCCCACGGACGCCAGTGACGGGGGCCCCCAAAAACCGGAGCTTAGGTGGATTTCAGTACAAACTGAGCGGGTGTGACGGTCCGAAAATTCGGTTTTGTGTTAATTATGAAAAAAGTATCCAACGGATTTAAACGATTGAGGTGTCTAGAGATAGGGGAGCGAAAGGCCCTTCCTATAATGCAAAAACTGAATTTAGATATTAAGAAAAAATGGCGCGAAAAGACTTTAGAAAATTGAAAATTAATGAATTTAGTGATTTTGACTGTGATAACAATGAAATTTAATGTGTTCTTTTTTATTTTACAGGTGCAGAAGGCGCGGAGATGCTGGAGACTACAGAAACAAGACGCTGAACTACGAAAAGAATTTAATAAACAAAGAATCTAATTTATTTATATTGAATTTACTGAATTTAGGAAAAATGTTAACTTTATACTGAAAAACGAGAAATTACTAATGAAATGCTGAAATGAATTACTATTTAAGATTACGCGGAGTACTAAGAAGGAATTTAGAAGCAAAAACGACAAGGAAACCTAGAAATCTTAGAAATTTTTTCGATGTGAATTTTCAAAAAACCGGAGCTTAGGTGGATTTCAGTACAAACTGAGCGGGTGTGACGGTCCGAAAATTCGGTTTTGTGTTAATTATGAAAAAAGTATCCAACGGATTTAAACGATTGAGGTGTCTAGAGATAGGGGAGCGAAAGGCCCTTCCTATAATGCAAAAACTGAATTTAGATATTAAGAAAAAATGGCGCGAAAAGACTTTAGAAAATTGAAAATTAATGAATTTAGTGATTTTGACTGTGATAACAATGAAATTTAATGTGTTCTTTTTTATTTTACAGGTGCAGAAGGCGCGGAGATGCTGGAGACTACAGAAACAAGACGCTGAACTACGAAAAGAATTTAATAAACAAAGAATCTAATTTATTTATATTGAATTTACTGAATTTAGGAAAAATGTTAACTTTATACTGAAAAACGAGAAATTACTAATGAAATGCTGAAATGAATTACTATTTAAGATTACGCGGAGTACTAAGAAGGAATTTAGAAGCAAAAACGACAAGGAAACCTAGAAATCTTAGAAATTTTTTCGATGTGAATTTTCAAAAAACCGGAGCTTAGGTGGATTTCAGTACAAACTGAGCGGGTGTGACGGTCCGAAAATTCGGTTTTGTGTTAATTATGAAAAAAGTATCCAACGGATTTAAACGATTGAGGTGTCTAGAGATAGGGGAGCGAAAGGCCCTTCCTATAATGCAAAAACTGAATTTAGATATTAAGAAAAAATGGCGCGAAAAGACTTTAGAAAATTGAAAATTAATGAATTTAGTGATTTTGACTGTGATAACAATGAAATTTAATGTGTTCTTTTTTATTTTACAGGTGCAGAAGGCGCGGAGATGCTGGAGACTACAGAAACAAGACGCTGAACTACGAAAAGAATTTAATAAACAAAGAATCTAATTTATTTATATTGAATTTACTGAATTTAGGAAAAATGTTAACTTTATACTGAAAAACGAGAAATTACTAATGAAATGCTGAAATGAATTACTATTTAAGATTACGCGGAGTACTAAGAAGGAATTTAGAAGCAAAAACGACAAGGAAACCTAGAAATCTTAGAAATTTTTTCGATGTGAATTTTCAAAAAACCGGAGCTTAGGTGGATTTCAGTACAAACTGAGCGGGTGTGACGGTCCGAAAATTCGGTTTTGTGTTAATTATGAAAAAAGTATCCAACGGATTTAAACGATTGAGGTGTCTAGAGATAGGGGAGCGAAAGGCCCTTCCTATAATGCAAAAACTGAATTTAGATATTAAGAAAAAATGGCGCGAAAAGACTTTAGAAAATTGAAAATTAATGAATTTAGTGATTTTGACTGTGATAACAATGAAATTTAATGTGTTCTTTTTTATTTTACAGGTGCAGAAGGCGCGGAGATGCTGGAGACTACAGAAACAAGACGCTGAACTACGAAAAGAATTTAATAAACAAAGAATCTAATTTATTTATATTGAATTTACTGAATTTAGGAAAAATGTTAACTTTATACTGAAAAACGAGAAATTACTAATGAAATGCTGAAATGAATTACTATTTAAGATTACGCGGAGTACTAAGAAGGAATTTAGAAGCAAAAACGACAAGGAAACCTAGAAATCTTAGAAATTTTTTCGATGTGAATTTTCAAAAAACCGGAGCTTTTTTTTTTTTTTTTTTTTTTTTTTTTTCAGTTGGAGGAAATCACCGGATCCCCGCCCGCCCCGCGGGCGGGGTATGTGGGAGTTGAACCGCACTAAAACCTCCAACCGCTCACACTCAGCGTCCGAACCCCGGCTGAGGCCAGAACCCAGCACGGGGTTTGAAGGGACGGCGCGACGCGTTACGCCATCGGCATTCTTTGCCGTCGCTCCGTCCCCGGACGCCGAACCGGTAGCCGCCGGCGAATACGGCCACCGGCTCTCTCGGTCGGCGGGCTTTCCGAAGCCCGCCGAAGATGGGACCGCGTGTCACCCTCCCGCGGAATACCCCGCTGGGTCAGAACCAGCGTGGGTCGGGGAGTACGCGGTCTACCATCCCCCGGATGCTCTTACGCTAAGGGCGTGCTGAGCGAGACACGGCACCTTCTTGGGTCCCCGCTCGCACTCGCATGCGTTGGGGACCCGAAACTCTTAGGGGGCCAGAATCCGGGCGAGATCCCGGTCCCGGCCCCCTGCTCGACGGCGGCGGGTGGGTAAGTTGAGAGTGGCATACAGCCTCTCTCTCTCAGCCCCCGCCACCTGCTTCCGCGAGATGGTGGACTCGCAGAAGTCGAGCATCGCCTTCCTGGACTCGTCGCTCTCGAGCATCGACGCCGCGACGCTCGGGAGCGACAAGTCCGGACCTATTTGTTGGACCAGGACACAGCGCTGCCTCTCCCATGCGGGGCAGCGCGCGAGCGTATGCTCCGGCGTGTCCTGGTCACATCCCACGCAATGGTGGCACCTCGCCGTCGGCTCGGCCTTGATCCGGTGCAGATACCGACCGAAGCACCCGTGCCCGGTCAGCATCTGCACCATCCAGAAGGTGAGGCGTCCTGCGCCACGACCCACCCAATCATCTAGGATCGGGCGGATCGCCTCGACGGTCCGTAGACCCCATGTGGGGTTAGCGAGTCGTCTCTTCCACGCTTCCGTCACGGACCGCCGAGATTGGACCTTCCTATCGCGAACAGCTTCCCGCAGGGGACGCACCACGCCCCGGGCGCGGAGGTCGCATCGCCAGCGATAATCGCCAGCTAGCGCCTCCGCCTCCAGCTCCCAGGGCGGCGTCCCCGCCAGCACGCACGCCGCCTCGAAAGCGATGGTGCGGTACCCGCGGATGGCCCTAATAGCTACGATGCGCTGTGGCCGACGCAGAAATCGGGCGATAGTTAATCGCACCCGTGCGTCGGCCCAGACGGGCGCACCGTATAGGGCCATCGATCGCACCACTCCCGCATAGAGGCGGCGCACTGCGTTGCTGGGTCCCCCCGACATTCGGAAGCAACCGGCCGAGTTGGCCGGCCGTCCCCATCAATCGGGGGACCAGGTTCGCGAAATGGGCTCGGAAGGTCCAATGGCTATCCAACACGAGGCCGAGGTACTTCAGCTGCACCCCGACCTCAATCTGGACGCCTCCAACCATTATTTGGGCGTCGACCGGCGGCACAGCCCCAGCCCCGCAAAACCACAGGGCCTGGGACTTGTGCAGCGCCACGTCGAGGCCCAATCTCCTTATTTTGCCGACGACGAGGGCCACCCCCGCTGTGGCAAGACGGGCAGACTCTCTGAAGTCATCCCCCCGGGCCACGACCATAGTGTCGTCCGCGTAGCAAATTACGCTAAGGCCCGGGAGGAGGGCGCCCCTCAGCACCCAGTCGTACCCGATATTCCATAGCAGGGGTCCAAGAACGGACCCCTGCGGAACACCGCGCACGACCTGGAACCGGTGCAAGGTCCCACCGTACCCGGTACACATGACCGACCTGGCCTCCAGGTAGGAGCCGATCAGCCGGCGGAGGTAGAGGGGCACTCCATGCCTCTCCAGTGCCCCCCCAATCACGGACCAGGGCAGGGTGTTAAAGGCATTGGCGATGTCGAGCGACACCGCCAAGGCCACCCCACCCTGGGAGACGGCCTCCTCCGAGAGGGTCCGGACACGCAGAATTGCGTCTACGGTCGAACGACCCTCCCGGAAGCCGTACTGCTCCGCCGACAGATCGGGTCCAACCCCGACCAGGTGCTGAACGATGCGGGCGGCCAGAACGCGTTCCAGCAATTTGCCCACCTCGTCCAGCAGCACGATGGGACGGTAACCGGCGGCTGAGTCCGCCGGGCGCCCCTCTTTCCGCAAGAGGACTAGTCTGCCCGTCCGCCAGAGCGAGGGAAACCGTCCCGACTCCAGGCAAGAGTTGAAAAGCCTTAGGAGTCGGTCCCCTAGGGCATTGATGGCCAAGGCCAGGACCCGGCCGTGGATGCCGTCCGGGCCGGGGGCCGTGACCTTCGCACTCATCCGCGTCACGGCCACATGGAGCTCATCTCTCGTGATATGAGGCACCTCAGCAGTGGCTTCACCGCCGGTGTTATCCGGCGGCTCACCCATAGCAGGCGGAGTAAATCCGGCCTGCTCCTGCGGGAACAGCGCCGAGACGATGTCCCGCAGCTGCTGAGGCTGGAGACGCTCGGTCATGGGAGGCGCCCACGGGCGCACTTTATTGCGCACCGTTTTATACGGGCGCCCCCACGGGTTGTCATCGAGCGCCCCCAAGAGAGTCTCCATGTACCCTTCCTTGGCCAACTTGATGGCCAGCCGCATGGCGCTCCTCGCTTCCGCGTATTCGCCATACAGCCGGTCCTCCTCCTCCGCGAACGCAACGGGATCGTCGCGACGCGCGAGGATGCGGCGGCGATGTCGGGCGCACCGGCGCCTCGCCCGGACGCATACAGCACGAAGCTGCGCTATCTCAGGCGACCACCAGTACGCCGACTTGCTCGGAGGCCGAGGGCCGACCCGAGGCATCGAAGCATCGCTAATGCGTTGCATCGTGTCCCGGAGCCATAACGCCTCGACCTCCACATCCACGGGGGGTGGACGCATGGGCGTCCACGCCGCCACAGTGGAGGCTTCCATCAAGCGCTCCTTGTCCAGGAGCCTCAATGCCCACCTGGGGAATGACCGAGGTGCAGTTCCCTGGGCGACCGCGGTTGGCGTGGAGGCGGACAGATCAAACCGGATGTACCGGTGATCTGATAGAGATTCCGCCTCCACCAGCACTTCCCAACCGCGGATGCGTTGTGCGATGGCAGAGCTCGCGAACGTTACGTCCACGATGGACTCGCCCTGCCACCGCACGCAAGTCGCGACCGACCCTCTGTTCATGATACAGAGTCCGGCCGCGACCGCCCACTCTTCCAGCAGTCTACCCCGAGCGTCCGAGCGGGGGGAACCCCAAGCGACACATTTCGCGTTGAGGTCCCCCGCTAGTATCACTGGACGGGGGGCGGAGCGCTGAGTAATCGCCCCGATCCCGTCCAGGAACTGCCCGGAACTCGTGAGT